>JAUPFZ010000012.1:1180000-10905000 GCA_036937285.1 Euphydryas editha
CTCGGTCGTTATCACAGACACCTGACAGCGATCGTGGTAGGAAATCATGGTAGGGAAATTATCCACAGTGGAGAAGCGTAGTGAATCCTTCTCATATATGGAGACTCCTCTCCATTTAGGCCTTTGACCAACAGTTGGACATATTTAAAGTTTTTGGTAACTTTTTAGAATTTTAAACCTTTGTTCTTGTGTGGCCGTGCGATGACCGGCAAAGAAGAATAATCCCGACCTCTTTCTTGGAGAGGTGTCTTAAATGACGACTAAGACCATAGTGGTGCGAACAACTGTGCACCGACCAGGGTGGTGATGGGCAGCAGCGTCACCATATCCTGGTATAAAACACTGCGCTCGCCAACACGCCTGTTAAGCGTGGCGAGTATTAGTAAACACGAGCCCAGGCCCCCAGTCCCCTACTATTCCCGGCTACGGCACCGGCCTGGGTAACGGGGGTGCAAAGAATCTCCGGGTGAGATTCCGTTGCTACCAACAACGATACCTGGCCCTGGTCACACACAATGTTCGTACCCTGAGCTCTGACGAAAATATTGTTGAGCTGGAAGAGGAAATAACAGGTTTTTTGAATGGGATATACTGGGTTTATCTGACCTGTTCTACTACCGGGAGGGTGACCAACATTCCCAAGGAGGTGTCGGGCTTATGTTCCGCAGATCTCTCATTGGCAACATTGTAACCATCGGAAGTAAGTCGAACAGGGTTGCGTACCTTATACTCAGTTTCTAAGAGAAACTAGCTCAAGATCATACAATCAATCAATCAATCAATCAAAATATTTTATTCGTTATTAGGTGATTGATTACACACACTCAACGAACGTCAAAAAAAAAATGTCTCGGTAGACATCTACAATTTCATCATCGGCTTTACTTGTTTGTTGCTTTTGTGTGTAACAAAATAGATGTTATGGACGAGGAAAGTATTTGTAGAATATGTGTGAGTGCTTTTACACCCAGTGAAATTACGACAGCGAAAGATTTGTTGTATGATTCGGTTCCTAAATCAAAAAAGAAAATCCGTAAGAAAGAAGGTAAAACGCAAAGGGAGATTGAGGACATCATATGCTTGTTGAAGGACACAGACCCAGAGTGTATTCCTATCTTCGTGGCCAGGGACTTGCAAAAGCTACCCCCGGTTTCGTTCGATCATGTAGATGTTACAAGTCTATTGAAAGATATCGTAAAAATTAAATCTGATATCACACGGATTAAGGAATGTTATGCATCAAATGAAGAAATAACGTTGCTTAAATCGGAAATAGATGCTCTAAAAAATGCGCCAATAGTGAATGATGCTCACAAAAATGTTACTATGAAACGTGGAGCCTGCTTAATGAATAGCTACATTTATGATAGCGGTCCGATGGGATTACCTCCCATGCCACTAAATATATTGCCACAAGACGTTTCCACAGACTCTTCCCAGGGCGAGAGCTCATCGCCAAGAATCTCCTCGCAGCCACTTATTAATAATAACGTTGCGGGTATGTCAGGTGCGAGTAAGCTAAAAGCTACCCGCACATTAGAAGCGGCGAGCAACGGTCGTTTACCCGAACCAGTGAGTCACCCGCCTACCGAGGTGCAAGCGAGCGGACACACGGCACTAGCGGCCGGTCGTAAATCAATGGCCGATATTGTCCGTAACGGTGAATGGAAGGAGTGTTCTCCTAGTGAAGAATGGAAAGTGGTTCAAAAAAGAAAGTTGCGAAATCGATTTATAGGGAAAACTGGAAAAGCTGAAACAGAAATAAATGAAAAATTCAAAGCGGCAGAAATTAGTGTACCAATTTATATCTATAATGTTTCAAAGGAGGTGGCCGTGTGTCACATCAAAGAGTATATTGAAAAGAAATCGAATGTTTCTGTTACTATAGAAAAAATGAATATGAAAACGAGAAAGGAATATGATTCATATAAAATTTTTGTACCTAAACACAAATTAGATTTGTTTATGAGTGATGAATTTTGGCCGAATGGAGTATCATATCGGCAATTCATCAACTTCGGGCATAAAAAACGGGTAATAAACAAACCAAATAATGATGGAAAACAACCGAAGGACATTACAAAGCAAACCGGTACATAAACTAATTAGTTTTAATTGCAAATGTTTTAAGAGGTCTATTGAAGGCATAAGATTGCTTTGCAAGTCAAGTGACATTATAGCCCTGCAAGAGACGTGGTTGTTGCCGCATGACCTGCCTTTACTCAATACGGTGGACGTGAACTTCGGGTGCACCGGTACGTCGGCGGTGGATGTTTCGGCCGGTCTGCTTAGCGGCCGTCCTCACGGCGGTGTGGCGATCTTGTGGCGTAAAAGTGCGTTTGAAAAGGTGTCGGTAATAGATTGTAATAACGTTAGGATTGCCGCCGTTAAATTAACTGTAAGTACTAGATCTATAGTGGTTTTTAGTGTATATATGCCAACCTGTTCTCAGGAAAATTTACCGATATTTACGGAGTGCTTAAGTGCTATAAGAGCTATAATGGAAACAGAGGAGAACTCGGGTATTGAATCCTTTTATATTTTAGGAGACTTTAATGCTCACCCCAACGAATTATTTTTTAATGATATGATTAATTTTTGTGATGAGCAAAAGTGGTTATGTGCGGATGTTAAAAATCTAGGAATAGACTCTAATTCTTATACCTTTATAAGCGATGTGCACGGTAGTGTAAGGTGGTTGGACCATTGTATAGTCACAGAGTCAGCTAGTAAGACAATAAATAATATATATATTAAATATGACGTCTACTGGTCGGACCACTTTCCACTTGTGATTGACTGTGATTTATTTAATGTAAAGCCTAAAATAATATTACCTAATTGTTGGCACAATGACGACCAGGCTAGAGTAATGTGGGGGGAAAGGAATATTTCTCAAATACAAAAGTATAGTGAGATTTGTAATTCGAAACTTAGAGAAATTAACTTTCCGGAAGAAATGATTAATTGTTGTGATAGGTATTGTAACAATTCCGAGCACAGGGCTAGTATTGACAAAATATATGATACTGTAATCAGTATTCTATCTGATGCTGCCGCAGCGACGTATGGCGGCAGGTGCCCCAGAAAGAACGGTTATATAGCGGGGTGGAATAGGTATGTCGCAGACTCGCACAGAGCGGCACGACTTCGATTTAGAATTTGGGTGGAAAATGGAAAACCGCGAGTGGGAAAAATTTATGAAGAAATGGTAGAAAGTAGGAAATATTTTAAAAACAAATTAAAGTGGTGTCAAGACAGACAAGAACAAATAAAAATGGATGTCTTAGCATCAGATTTATCGGGAAAGAACTTTGGAAAATTTTGGAAAAATACAAATAAATTAAATATTAGGCCCAGTATCCCCATATGCGTAGGGGATAAAAATAATTTAAAAGATATCGCGAATGTTTTTAAAGAACATTTCACAGTGATATCACCCTTAGACTCTGCATCGGGTAGCAATAGTAACACTGTGTCTGGGAGATCTGTTCAAATTTTAGCGGAAGATGTGTCAGAAATTATTGCTAAAATGACGAAGGGAAGGTCTCCTGGACACGATAGCCTAAGTATAGAACATTTTAAGTATGCCGGCGAGTATATGCCTCGTATACTTGCGATGCTTTTTAATTATAGTCTGGGACATACCTATTTACCAGAAGCATTAATGCGTACGGTTGTAGTGCCTGTTGTTAAAAATAAGACGGGTGATACATCTGACAAGAGCAACTACCGGCCTATATCGCTTGCAACTACAGCTGCAAAAATACTTGACAGCTTGCTTAACGGCTACCTCGGTAAGTATGTGGAACTTCACGATGCTCAATTCGGGTTCAGGCCGGGTGTTTCTACAGAAAGCGCTATTTTTAGTCTTAAGCATACTGTCAAGTATTACACTAAGAGGAAAACTCCGGTGTACGCGTGCTTTTTGGACTTATCCAAGGCTTTCGATTTGGTAAATTATGAGCTCCTGTGGGAGAAGCTGAGAGGCACGGGTATACCGGCGGAATGTACCGAACTGTTCAAATTTTGGTATAAGCACCAAAAAAATCAGGTTAGGTGGGCGGGTGCCTTGTCGGATGAGTATACCCTTACGTGCGGTGTGAGGCAGGGTGGACTTAGTTCCCCCACCCTTTTTAACCTCTACATCAATCAGCTGATGGAGAGGCTCAGCAGCGTTCATGTGGGATGTTACATTGATGGACAATGTGTAAATAACTTGAGTTACGCTGACGACATGGTGCTGCTGAGCCCCTCGATCGGAGGGTTAAGAAAATTATTAGAGATCTGTGAGTCGTATGCGATGGCCCATGGCTTGATATACAATGCCAAGAAAAGTGAGATCCTCGTTTTTAAGGCTGGTAAGCGGTTGCCAGGTCGTGTGCCGACAATTACTTTAAACGGGTCAGCATTAAATCGAGTTAACAAATTTAAATATTTAGGCCATATAATCACTGATGATTTGAATGATGATGATGACATTGAGAGGGAGCGTAGGGCACTGGCGGTAAGAAGTAATATGCTCGCACGCAGGTTCGCTCGTAGTACTGTGAATGTCAAAATTACTTTATTTCGGGCTTTTTGTCAGTCCTTTTACTCGGGTGGTCTGTGGGTGAGCTATACGCGTCGAGCCTACAGTGCACTACGCGTGCAGTATAACAATGCCTTCAGAATGTTGTTGCGGCTACCGCGGTTTTGCAGCGCCTCAGGAATGTTCGCGGACGCACGGGTTGATGGATTTCATGCGATTATGCGTAAAAAGGCATCGTCTCTGCTGCGACGCATGAGGGTCAGCAACAACGGCATTCTGAAGACAATCACGGCTCGCCCTGATTGTTCTATTCAAAAACACTGGATAGAAACAATGACGGGCCAAATAAAATAATTCCCTATTTTATTTATATATAATAAATTATACTAACAATAACTAACATAGTCTATAAGTAAACATTGTTACTAACACACTAATGCAATATGGATGTTTTAATCTGAAATAAATTATTTTTATTTTATTTTATTTATTTATTATTTACTAAATATTACAATAATATAATAATGTTCCTAGTGTAGGCCGAGAGAAAAAAAGCCGGAGGAAAAAAAAACTCTCGGTACTCTTTTTACCATATCATATTTTGTACATACAATATAAAAAAATTATTCACAAAGAACGAGCAAATCATGTCACTGCCAAGCAGCCTTGTCATTTAAAAAATCTTTAATGCTATAATATGCCTTACTACATAATTTGGATTTAATGAAGTGTTTAAATTTATTTAGGGACAAGTCTTGCACATTACCAGGCAGTGTATTGTACATGCGTATACAGTTACCTACAAAAGAGTTACTTATTTTGTGGAGCCTAAAATTAGGAATGGCTAATTTATTTTTATTTCTTAAATTTATATTATGTCTATCACAGTTCTTGACAAATTTATTTTTGTTTTTATGTGTGTATAATAAATTTTCAAAAATATATTGAGAGTAAACAGTTAGTATTTTTATTTCCTTAAATTTATTTCGTAAAGATTCACGGGTGCCCATACCGTAGATAGCTCTGACAGCTCTCTTTTGCAAAATAAATATACATTGAATATCAGCAGCGTTTCCCCACAGCAGTAAACCATAAGTCATGATGCTGTGGAAATAGCTGAAATATACTAATCGCGCGGTTTTGATATCCGTCAACTGGCGTATTTTTTTTACTACGTAAGCTGCTATATATATATATATATATATATATATATATATATAGGATTAGTTATTATATTACTACTATAGGATTGCCGGTGTTGGCTGGATGAGGATTGCGGAAAGCCGGGATGTCTGGCGCGAGCTTGGGGAGGCCTACGTCCAGCAGTGGACTGCTATAGGCTGATGAGATGAGAGATGAGAGATGAGACGTAAGCTGCGGAGCTGAGTCTGCCAGATAACTTCCCAATATGAGGACCCCACTGTAATTTTGAATCTAAGGTTATACCCAGAAAGACAGCCTGATCGACCAGTTCTATTTCCTTATCCCTAATCCTGATACTGGTTGTAGCCAACTTAACATTCGGTAAAGTAAATCTCACACATTTTGTTTTGGATTCATTTAATAGTAGATTATTTACATTAAACCAGTGGATAATCTTAGAGAGAGCCCTGTTTACATCGTCGAGTGAATTTTGTCCACGTTTAACCTTAAACAGTAAAGATGTATCATCTGCAAACAAGACTATCTCATGTTCATCTCTAACAAGATGAGGGAGGTCATTAATATAAACCAGAAATAGAAAGGGACCTAAAATCGAACCTTGAGGTACTCCCATTGTTACAAGAGAGTCGGGGGACCGCTTGTCGTTGATCACCACGCTTTGGGTCCTGCCACTCAAATAAGAAGTGACAAAATCGAGAGCGGTACCCCGGATTCCATAATGATGTAGTTTCCTGATTAATGTCTGATGCTGGACACAATCAAATGCCTTAGAAAGGTCACAGAATACACCATAGGCATCGTGTGACTGATCCCAGGCCTCATAAATAGTCTCTAAAAGTTTAGTTCCAGCATCAGTAGTAGACCGGCCGCGAGTAAAACCACACAGGTATACGCACCGACCTCGGTACACTAGAGGAAGGGACTCTTTATGATGAACTCTTTCTTCCAGAAGCCGCCTCATAGGAAATGGACCTGGACGGGTCCTGATGGTTCCACTAGGGATGAAATTTTATCATGACTACCTGACGACAAATATTCAATTACGTCTCCGTGATTCATAGGGTGAAAACCGGGAGTGATCACCTATTGGTTAGAGGCACATTGAATATCAGCGTTAAACTGGAACGGTCTCGTCTGATGAAGTCTACACTCCGACCATCTAACGCACATATCCAACACCCCAAGAGCTTTCAGCGCGAATTATCTAATCGTTTCGATTGCCTTGTTGATTGCGTTTACGTGGACGATAATATAAAAAGGTTGGTGAATAGAATTGAATCTACAGGAAAGAAGATGAAGTAAAACAAAATATATAATTATATTGTTACATATTATATGTTTTATGTTATGGTCTTATATTTAATATGAATAAATCACGCACTGGTTGTCCGTGTATGTTTGTTATATCAGCTACATAATATAAAAATTCATTCCCAATAGATAGCCATATATATGTATATATTATTGTTACAAAAACTAGCGTAAAATCGGTAGTCCAACAATGGTCACGTGTACAATGGACGTAGATTTTAAGCAAATATATTGTGCGGGAGACGTCCGCACCGGGGGACGGCCGCTGACAGAATGATGGATCGCTACGCGCTCGCTCCGCTATTGTCTCGCAAATAGTGGCTGTCGTATCGAGTACAGATTTTGGTTCCGCTAAAAGCATTAATACGGGACCGATTACTTTATTATGTGGCTTAGAATATGTACAGATTATATAAATGGAATAATTACTTACTGTTTTTGTCGTTAAAGAACGGGACTTGAACACCTATATAGTTATTAACAGAAGATGACTTCATCTAGCCAAATAAGGTAACTCACCAACTTAAAAACTTAAATTTTTATGACTATGTTCGAAATTATTAAAACGCACTACTATATTTTACATTCACAAAAAATTGAGAACACATAACGGTAAATCTTAGTAACTAGATATTTTGAGATATTTAAGACTACGAGATTAGGGACCTGTCTCTGCTAGTTGTGTACTGTATAGTTATGCCTGTGTGTAGTTATGAGACAAACTGGCCCATTGGCGCAATTGGCAGTGACCCTGCTTTCTGCTACATGGTTGTGAGTTTGATTCCCGCCCTGAGTATGGGTGTAACATAATATATTTATTAACATATGTACTATTAACCTGTATGACAAAAAAGTATATCAGCCGGCTGTTACCTAAAACAGGCATTAAGTTGCCCTTTTTTTTGTATCGCAGGGGAACTCATTTGCGGGTGATATCCAGGACGCCCGGGAAGGCAGTCCCAGACTGTATTTTTTTATATTCTTTATTGCACATTTTAAAAAAATATTTTTACAATTGAAGTTGACAAAGTAAGTTGGCAAGGGCGAACTTATCTTTAAAAGAGATCTCTTCCAGTCTACCACAGTAGCAAAAGGGCAGGGTACAGTAGTGCAAAAGACGAGAGAAAAAAAATACCTAAATATCGATGCTAGAAAACAGTAAGGTCGTATTCCGTTAAAAAGTCGTAACCACACTAAGTAAAAGGTAATAATCAGCTTTTTTTTCTCTATCTTTTGGTCTGGGTCTCGTATTTCTACGCCGACATGAAATCAAAAAATATGAAAATATATTGAAAAGTGTGTGATTTTTTTATGGCGTAACTGCCTCTAAAACGGTGAAGTTTAACTTTTTAATAATACGACTTTTTAGGAGTTCGTATATTTTATACAAAAATACGTTACGACCTTTTTGCGGCATGCATTTCTAAACTTCATTGCTTACGACTTTCTTGCGGTTTGTATTTTTCTAATCATATTGAATAACCTATAAGATACTACAGTTTCGTGGGTAGCTTGAATAATCACAAGCCACGCTACAACAATATTACCAAACTGAATATTTAATACTTTAGGTAGTTACAACGAATCATACGTATTGTGCATATAGGTTTTTCTCAGTCACGCCCGAGGTAAGGTACCTTGTCGCTGCGCGAACGCCGTGATAAAAGGTTGTGTTTATTTTGCTTCAGTGATTGTAAACGTTTTAAATTTACTAATTTAATCAAATAAAGGTATGTTGATTCATTTACCTATTGAAAACTTACTTAAAATAATACATATTCAATTAATCGTATTAAAATGTAACAGCTATTTAAAAAATTTCAAAAAAAAACTAAAATTTGAAAATTACAATAGTAATAAATGTGAACATTCCTTAATCTTGCCTTGACCCCGACATTTCGCAATCCGAATTCTTATGATATAGAAACAAATAAAGTACTGAGAAAGATGACCCCAAAAAAGTTGTTATACTCGTCTAATTAAATCGAAGAAAATATTTATTATAAGCACAAGTGAAATTATACATGATGAATTTAGTAGTACCACCTTCAATCAGCTTACTAATCTTCAATTACCTAATTGCCAAAATATTAATGACAATAATTCGACTCTTTCAATCAGGATTTCTGTCCATCACTTATCTGAAAATAGTTTCAAACATCATCAAAACTGTCCTGGACCTCGAACAAATGACGAACCAGTTAATTACTGAGCTGCCCGTGTACTTCGATCTCCATCTCATCGACCCGGAACAAGTGAGGAACTGGTTACTTACCGAGCTGACAGCGTACCTGGATATCCATCTCGTAGACTTGAAACCAGTGATGAAATCGTTACTTACCGAACTGCCAGCGCACTTTGATCTCCATCTCATCGACCTGGAATAAGTGAGGAACCGGTTACTTACCGAGCTACCAGCGTGTCTCGATCTCCATCTCATCGACCCGAAACAAGCGACGAATTCGTTACTTACTGAGCTGACAGCGTACTTCAATTTCCATCTCCGCGACCTGGAACAAGTGACAAACTGGTTACCGAGCTGCCTGCTTACCTCGAACTGGAACAAGTAACGAACAACTATGTAATTTCCACTACAGCCCGGAAGATAGTTCCCTGTAAAAAAATGTTGCAAGCAAAAACCAACAACCCAAACGAAAGGTTAAGATAGACCATGGTACAAAACCAGCGTTTGACGAATCTTACATAGACTTTACGATAGATAAAGAAGACCGCGACACAGAGGAATCCGATAGCTGGAGTGGTTTAACATCGGATGGGTCAGATGAAGAGCCTACGAAAAAAGAAAATCAAAGCTCGTAAAAATGAAATAAGTGCTATTAAAAATAAATCGAAAAGTGACATGAAAAAACAAAATAAAAATAATAAAACTTAGGCAAGCGTCACACAAGTAGTAAGAGAAGTATAGTAGAAAATAAAGTGATGAAAACTAATCAATGTGCAAACAACAAATGTAGTAATCGTTGTGGTGAGATTACTGAAGAACATCGTCATAGCTTATTTGATCATTTTTGGAAACTTAAAAGCAAGCAGAAGCAAGAAGAAGGAATTGGATTGCTCAGATAACAGAAAAAACTTGTGTGAAATTTAGTAGAGTTAATGGCCCACCTAAATCATCATGACACAAAGTTACCTATACATATTACATAAATGAGGGCGAAGGCAGGAGGAAGGTTTGCCAAAAATTTCTTACTGATACCCTTGATATCACACAACAATTTATTTTGTACACTAATACCTATAAAATCAATGGTTTTGCTAAGTTGGATGAAAGAGTTAAGAACATTTCACATAATAAAACGCCTCCAGAGATATTAGAGCATGTCAAATCTTTTATACTGTACTTTACTTACTCTTTTGCCATCACACTATAGCCGCAAGGATTCACAAAATCTGTATTTATAGGGAGATGTTGAGAATATCACCAACTTATATAACATTTATCTTGAGGAAGGTAAGAAGCATGACGTGATGAAACCTGTTTTAAATTGTTTTCTGCTTATTTTAAAAACAATTTTAATATAGGATTTAAAATACAAAAAAAAGATATGTGCGCTTATGCAGTAAAAGAATTTATGACGTTACAGAAGAAAAGACTTATAAAATAAATGCACATATTAAAGAAAAAGAAGATTCTTATAAAAGTTTTATATTTCAGCAAAATTTAAGTAAAAAAGACAAACCGTAATATGTGCTAGTTTTGACCTTGAAAAGGTGTTAAATACACTTCAAGGGACAAATACGTCACTGTACTATAGTCGAAAATTTTCGGTATATAATTTTACAATATATGAAAGCGGAACTCAAGAAGGGTTCTGCCACATTTGAAACGAAACAGATACACACAGAGGGGCCTATGAAATTGCAAACCATTTTGCTTAGTTACATTAAAGAAGTAGACAGTAGAGGCTATGTCAATACTCTCCAATTAATATCAGCTTGGATCGAATCTGCCTTTAGAAATCTAACATACGAGTATTATATAGGTATAGATTCTGTTGATGTGTGTCATTGTACAAGGAGAAATATAATATTTTAAATTAAATTATTTTAAATAATAAGTTATTAGATAATAATTGATTGTTTTTGTTTATGTTTCTATTTTCGTTAATATTTCACATTTTTAATTAAATTAATTTTTTTTTGTTTTTAATATAAAAAAAAAATATTGTTTTTAATTTAAAGTTTAATTAAATTACCTTCAAAAAAGCTTGTGACGTTTTATTAAGACAAACGGATTTTAAAGGTTTACATTACGAACAGATTTCTAGACATTGAAAGTATATTGAATGAACTTACACCCTGATACATAGACTAAATTTAAAAAAATAAGTCGTTACGACCTTCTTAAGATCAGTGAATTTGTTGTAACTTTGTTACACAGTACAAACATCATGTCGATAAGAAGTTTATGAGGTCTGTAATTTCTGATATTTATTTATTTTTTATGGTCGTAACGCAAAAAAATCCTAGTTCTAGCAATAGGAAATTATTAATTTGTAGACAAATCAATAAAAGTTGATATTTTATAGTCATGACTTAAAAATTACGTACATACGACGTACCGATAAGGAGATATGAATTAATTTCAATATTTTTTTTTGTTTTTTGGCTCTGGTGTAAAGTAACGTTTCCTGCGGTTACGCCCTTACTGTTTTCTAGCGTCGATATATTGTATAATATATACATATATTGAACATACATACATACATAAATATGTACATACATACATACATATACATACATACATACACACATACATACATACATACATACAAACATAAATACATGCCAGCAAACATTTATACATACATACATTACAGAAGCAACTCCCAATATATAAGGTGTATGTGTGCTGTATGTCGGACTCAGCACTTGGAGGTCTAATATCCGTACTAAACCCCTGCGGGAGCCTTCAGCCGCTTTAATTGGAGGGTCCCAGATATGCGGTCAACAGGATCCCTCCAGCGCCAGGCTGGCCTCGTCGAAAAGGCCAGACTTCTCCTCTATGAGGACTGTCCGGCTGGTATTAAGTTGCTTACGTTAGGAACAGACGACCGTGTATGTACGTTAAACATATTTATTTATTTATGAGAGACATAAAAAGAAAATTCGGATTTTACTTTCGGAAAACGTTTTATTTCGATAAGTTCAAATACCCATTAAAATAGATTACCACTACATCAGGCGTTGGATGTCCATTGCTGAACGTAGGCCTCTTCCATCATCTCTGGGGGAGGAGGGGTTCGCCAATAAGTGTCACTCGGTTGGCAAGCGCAGTAAATTGTGGCAAGATATAGTGACGCTGCTGCCCATCACCATCCTAGTTGTTGTACAATTCTTTGCACCACTATGGCCTTAGTCACCTTTTACGACACTTCAGCAAGAAAGAGGTCAAGACTATTAGTGTCCAGGCGGGTTGGCAAGCGCAGTAAATTGTGGCAGGATATAGTGACACTGCTGCCCATCACCATCCTAGTTGTTGTACAATTCTTTGCACCACTATGGCCTTAGTCACCTTTTACGACACTTCAGCAAGAAAGAGGTCAAAACTATACTTCTCTACGGATATCCGCACGGCAAAAAGAAATTACGTATCCATATAGTTACCGTTATTTTAAAATCATCAAGTGCACGTACATCTAAGTAAAACAAACAATCTTACTCGGTCCCGGGCACGAAAGGTTCAATTTACAAAAATGTATTTATTTAACAAATTCCCATTTTGATTATGAGCGGTGCACGTGCGGGTATTACGTTTTTCTCGAAATCTGTCCTTCTGCCTTACGACGTGATGGATCACCGGCGGGCGAATTGCCGCGGGAAAAATAAGCGAATTATATTTTATTTCTATATTGAAGATTGACGTTTTCGTTAGGACCGCCTTTGAATTTTTTTCTCGGTTTATGTCAACGAGAATTTCAAAGAAATTGAGATGTTTTTCGGAAATGTTGATTTTGAAAGGTTTCATAAGTGTATTATTTATAAAAATATCTTATGATGTTAATAAACTAAAGGAAGATATTTAGACTTACAGGTCAGTTAAGTTATATTTACTTGTATGTATTTCATTCTAATGTTAAACGAAGCTTCACTACTATATCCGTCTCGAAAGGACCAAATAATTTACAAATGATTTGTAAATATATCGCTACAAATAAAATGAAAAATTAACATGTTTTATAATAGCGTTTCGTTTATAATTTTTGTGTATCTTTTTTAGTTTTTGTATTACCTTTACATTAATTTCCTTAATGTATTTTTTCAAGCTTCTAATAGTACCTAAGTTTTGATATAGTTCTTGCTTCATTTCGAAAGATACGAACAGACTCCAAAAATATATACAATCTATAATTGTACTTATATTTTATATTATTACTAGCAAACCCGGCGAACTCCGTTTCGCCACCAACTTATTTTCGTGAGGGATACTCACACCACGTACTGCCGCCATGCAAAACCATATTGGTTTGTAGTACATGCTATGTATCAGAGATGGCGCTGTATGTGAAAAATGATTTTCCCTGTTTTTATGCTTTTCTGTTGAAAATTTTCCTGAATTTAGTTTGCTATAAAGCTCACGGAGCCCGAGACCTTTCCAACGAATGCAAAACCGTGGAAATCGGTTCGTGCGTTCTGGAATTATAGCGTCAGGTAGGAAAACCCGACTTATTTTTATATTATAGATAATATTACAAAATTTATAATTTTTAAATCATTTGATGAGAGTCAATGATGACCCTTCTTCTATATGGAGAAGAGGCCTTTGCCAAGCAATGTGTTGTTTAGAAGTTGATTCAATGCACTTCAGTTCATTATGAGAGTATAAGATTATATTATTATGATTTTCCCTGTTTTCCTGCTTTTCTGTTGAAAATTTTCCTTAATTTAGTTTGCTATAAAGCTCACGGAGCCCGAGACCTTTCCAACGAATGCAAAACCGTGGAAATCGGTTCGTGCGTTCTGGAATTATAGCGTCAGGTAGGAAAACTCGACTTATTTTTATATTATAGATTACATGTTTTACTATATACCCACACGGTCATCGTTTGTTCCTAAGGTAGGCAACATAATGCCTATATTTTAGGTAACAGCCGACTGTTATATATATATATATATATATATTTACACACACACACACACACATCAGCCGTTGTATGTCCACTGCTGAACGTAAGCCTCCCTATCATCTCGTGGTGTGATTGCCAATATTCGCCACGCTTGGCAGACGGGTTGGCGAGCGCAGTATATTGTGGTAGGATATCGTAACACTGCTGCCCATCACCATCCTGGTGGTTGTAAAGTTGTTTGCACCACTATTGCCTTAGTCACCTTTTACGACACCTCGGCAAGAAAGAGGTCGGGATTATTCTTCTCTACCGGTCACCGCACGGCCTGAATAAATGTACATCTTATTATAAATAATACGTATATAAAATGTATAGGTAAATAGATATATATATATATATATATATATATATATATATATATATATATATATATATATATATATATATCCCAATCAGGCTCGGGGTGGGAATAAAAACCACAACACAAACAGAAAGCAGGGTCACTACCAACCGCGCCAACATTCCAGTCATAATATACATATATACTACTTCATCTACAATAACATAATAAACTACAATAAATATAAACATGTTTATTAAGAGCCCGATACAAGGAGTCTGTCACATCATTAACTGTCAAAGTTTGTTGTTCGCTAAGCGTTTGCGAAAAGTTTTGATGTCCTGCGTGGCGTTTACTTGTTAACAAATGTTTTGATCGATCACCGCTGTTTTTATTTCGAAAAAATAAAAGTTAACAAAATTGTTTAGCTAAATTAAATTCTGGAAGTATGTTTTATTTTTAAAGATAAAAATGTGTACATCACGATACAGTTTTTTGACGAATCTGTCGATTTTTCAGACCAGTTACATGCTGGTCACGAGGAGCCCCGTCGTTCGTAAAGTACATATGTTTAAAAACTGCCAGTATCTATGCCTAAAATGTTGATATAAAAATATGCTACTTAATATAAAATTATGAATATAAAAATTAACATTCTATAATATTAGAATATCCGCAAAAAGTTGTTACATTTTATAACGCTATAAAACAATAATTTAATAGCATAAATATATAACCGGCTTATTTTAGGAATCTACATGACTTCCATTTGAAGTAATATTGACTACTATCTATAATTTTGTGGTAAGCAGAGCAATTTACCTCAACAGTCCTAATGACAAGTTTAAGTGCTGATAGTCTTTTTATTACAAATTTTAAATAAACAAATATTTCCTCTTTATAATATTAGCATTAAATATACTGTGATTAAACAATCTTCAGACTAAATGACTTCTAAATGGCATTAATATAATATCAACTTTAAAATTATCATAAGTCAATCTCCTCCATTCTTCTCTGTTCTACGCGACATTGGCGGAATCAACCGTGCTTCAGTGGCACAACAGAAAGCCAAAAAACCAATCAATCAATCAATCAAAATAATCGTAATTCTAGATCATAGAAACAAAGAATGGCAATACAGTTACTACGAGCATCTGTGCTTTGCATTCGTAAAAACTCTTTTATTTAGCTATTCATAATATTAGGAGTTTGTTAAATCTTGTGTATAAGTATGTACCTAATAATAAATTTCGTGTCAATTTTTTCAAAACTTTTGGCGAAAATTTTTGTACGGGTATAAAAGCATTAATTATATACATTTGTATCTTTTTCGATAAGTCTGTCTGTCTTTCTATCTGTTTGTTTGAACACGAATCACAGCTAAATTACTAATTACGGTTAGTAATTTAGCTGTGGTCAAAAAAAATTACATGAAAATCATAAAATATATTCTGAGTTAACATTAAGTCGTTATTGCAATTTGAGTTTTGTATGTTGAATGATAGCCTCAGAGTAGATGAGTTGATAAATTTAAATGTGATTCAAAAATGGTATCAACGGCGTATAAAATAATGTTTTATAGCATTTAATTAATAATAATTAAGTATTAATATCCATATATAAAACTCAGTAAAAGAAAAAAGACGAAAGAAAGGTCCTAATGTCGGATTACGATTTATTTTATACAACACTTTGAACTACGCCACTATCATAATAGATGGCTCTGATGGCGCTTTCGGATCGCAGCTTGGATATATCTTACTGTTGTAGTAGCTATGTGTGGGTAAGGTAAAAGTTATTTGCGGGCGACGCCGCGGGTACTGCTAGTATATTAAGCCTTTGATAGCATTGCAAATCATATTATCTATACATATAACAAAATGGTAGGAAAGTCAAAACTGTACATTGAATATTTTTTTTAAAGAATACTTGGGGTGTGATCTACAATCGATACCGAAGCCAAAAATAAAGTTTTTAGAATTTTTGTCTGTTCGTCTATTTGTGTTTGTATGTCCGGGATAAACTCAAAAAATACTGCATGGATTTACTTCAAATTTGGCACGAATATTATTAAGAAGTCGGGTCAACATATAGGCTACATATTATCACGCTATCGCCTACGGGGAACGAGCAGTGAACATTTATTTCTTCAACGCATTTTGTAAAAACGAGTAATCTAATAGCGTTCACGCAAACGACGTCGCGGGCAGCAGCTAGTTCAGTACAAGATTATAAATTCACAAAGATGTCTATGCTTAGTGACGATACTGGCTTTCATTATTAAATTATGTATTTACAATTTTCACAATAGTATCTTTTGTACATTTCATATTTAATAGTAGCTTGATACTCATTATTTTATTTAATGGTGGCTTAGTATTTTATATTTTTATAAAATGACGATCATAAAGTGTTTTTAAAGCCAACTTGAATAAAATAAAAAAAATAAATTGATATTGTAGGCCTATACCTAAAATAAAGTATAATCAACCCCTCTTTATTAGTCTTACAACCGTGATATTATCTATTATACGCTTATGAGCTTGTGGCTTTAAACCATCGAGTCAGAACACCCCTGTTGACTTTAGAATCACTTTTAAAGGGGATTGAATTAAAATTTTGATAGGTTAATCGCCATTTGATTTTAACAGTTGGCAATTCTTTTGATATTCATTATTTTATTAAACTAGGGAACAAAAATCAGCCTTTAAGCTGATAAGAATTGTATTGCAGTTTTCGATGATTTTGAAAATATAAACTTAAATGATACAATACAAATACTCGTATTTTTTATTGTACACTAAAAGATACATAAAAAAAATAAAAACAAAAAAATGTCCAAAAGGCGGTCTTAAATAGAGATCTCTGTAGTAGATCTCTGTAGAACACAGGGGTGTTGTAAGTATGCTATAAAAACTGTACAAAAATTATATTTGTTTTTTTTTTAAATAATAATATTTATAACAAAGATGATGTGTTAAACAAATTAATAAACATGACTACACGGCACAACCAGCACCGTGATCATATGTTACAGTTAATACTTTGTTTCTACAAGCCATCGTGATGTTAATGCTATTCTTTTTCTTGAGTTGTCATCTCCTACCGGAGGTCGGCTATCATATTGGCTATTCGGACCTTACACACAACTGCGCGGAATAAGGATCGAGTACTCAGTCCGAACCATGTCCGGAGATTCTTAAGCCAAGAGGTCCGTCTTCTTCCAGGATCTCCTTCCTTGTATCTTCTGTATTATTAGTTGGAGCAATTTGTACTTATCGCCACGCATTATATGTCCCAGATATTACAGTTTTCGTTGTTTTATTATCTTTAAAACGTCTGCCCCCTTTGTTGACCATCTGCAAAAATCCTTTCATTAGAAATATGCTATATGCTATAAGTTTGGAATATGGTATATGCTACAAGTTTCTGAAATGTTGAATAATAAATAAATAAAATGAGACCGATAGGCACTGACTTTAAGAATAAAAATAGACTCGAGAGTTTTACGAGTATGACATAATATTTACCTTTCATTCAATATTACAGTTATATAAATATATAATATATTTTAACGTATTCGGTTATGGTAGGTATTGTCCTTATTGTGTTAATTACAATTTGAACAACAATCATTTATTAACTTGATTTTTAACTCAGATTTATTCCAATGTCATTCGTCAACGTAAAAGACAACTTTTACGAGAAGTTAATATCTTAATAAACATTTATGTTTCAAGTATTCAAATATTTTAAACCGTGTCTACATAATATGTAATGATAGTTTAATAAAAAGTATATATACATCATATCAAGTATATATACCTCATCATATCAAGTATATATACGTAATATCACACAGCAGAACAACAATGTTTGATACTTTAATTCGAACCAATATGTACAGGTACCTATTACTGACGTAATCGGTCACTTTCTCCTGATTAACGCATTATTTAGTTGGATGACAAAACACGAAAAATCTCTCAATTCTCTTTTAATTTTTTGGTTTAATTTAGTAACGATACTACCGCCATTTTTAGTTAATATTTATATCTCTAGTGTAAACTGCTATAGGCGTTGAAAATTCCTATAAATTAAATTAAAAAGTGGAGAATTATATAAGTAAATTTTTAATCTATCAAACAATTTTATTCCATTACTGTACCAGTTAAACAGTGGGTACTACTATAAAACATTTTGAATTTTATTATTCCTATTGTATACCTTTAATATAAATTAATTAATTACAGTAATTAGTCTAAATTATGAATTACATGTGGATGTAGATAGATGACTATCTAATAATAGCCCAACGAAGAGGGCACGGTTCGGCTAGTACTAGATATGAATCTAGTACTAGCCGAACCGTGCCCTCTTCGTTGGGCTATTATTATTTTTGTAATGCAGTTATGTTGTGTAGTTCTTAGTACTAAGTTTTATCAGTTTCATCAGGTTCACTTTTTGTTCAATCATAATAAAATATAGCCTTTATCACTCCTGAATAGTGTAGCTTTCTGATAGTGAAAGAATTTTCATGAACAGATCAGTATTTCCGAAGATTACCCCTAGAAACAAACAAACAAAGTTAGAAATTTTACCTCTTTATAATATTAGTATAGATTCTTCAAATATACATTTCAACCATCTAGTCAAGTCACCATTTCACCTCGCTAATCCAGCCAAGATAAAAAAATAAAATAAAATGTTCAAATTTGTTGAGTGTTATGATTTTGATTTTCTATTATTTAAACCTTATATAGACATTCCTTTTAAAAATAACGTTTTATTTTTTATTAAAAACAAATGTTGTTCTAAAATAATTATCGCTTATAAATATTAAGGTCAAAGAACACACCTCAGCGCTTTGTCTAGCGATTCATTGATAAGTTGATAATGTGAGCCTTCACAATTGCTGGTTCGATATTAAACAAATTATCCCTTCACTTGAATTCCACAATTTATAATAACATAGATACTAAATGGTTTTAGAAACATGTTATTTATTCCTTATTATTATTATTATTCTTATAAGTTTCCCAGTAATACGGTAACATGTATATTTTGCTGCATTGATTACATACACAAGTTAACATTTCCCTCGAGTTACACATGCGTATATTTAGTTATATATCCTAGATTAATTATTATTAGAATTATCTTGGCTTTTTCTCAGATTCTAACGTTGTTTTATTTGACATCACAGCTCTAAAAGATAAAAGTTTACACTTTAACATTAGAAAATATAATAAATAATTAAATGATTGTTAGAATCAGTCTGCCGATGTTAATGTATTTACCTTACCTTGAGGCTTACCTACCTTTGAGGGTAGAATGAAAAAATCCAGTCGTTGGATGTTCACTGCTGAACGTAGGCCTCCCCCGTTGTCTCTGGGGGGGTTTGCTAATACTAGCAACGCTTAGCAGGTGGGTTGGCCAGCGCAGTGTGTTGTTGCAGGATATGATGACGCTGCTGCATATCGCCATCCTGAATGGTGTACAGCTATTAACGCTACTATGGCCTTAGTCGCCTTTTACTACATTCCTTTTGCTTCATCTCGGCAAGAAGGAGATCGGGACGATACTTCTCTGCGGTGAGTAAGGGAAGAAATAATAATGCTAAATTGGGCACCTTCGAAACGAAATTCTAAGGCCTCGTTCCCACTACGCCGGACGCCGGATTAGCCTGCCTGCCGGAAAAGCTAGTGGCCATATATTTTATATGAAGCTGTTCACATTTATGCGGTTCTGGCAAAAACACCCGATCTGGTGTTTTGTGAAGTGTTTTTGATGATCCGGTGTAATGTGAACACTTCGTTCCGGGATCCGGTTTCCGGCGATTTCGCCGGTCCGGCGTAGTGTGCATAAGAAGCAGAAGTGTTTTCTTTTTACTATAATTTTTTTATTTATTTATTGGAATATTGATTTAACGCATCTGTAATAAAACGTGATTTCGTTTCGAGCGTGTCTACTAAAATACACGACATTTAAATTGAGGTTAAACTCTAAAGGCGCGTTTTATACACGTCGGAATAGCAAATCTTGGCATTTTATAATTGACGACCGATGGGTGCAGTGGTTACGAGAAGTGGGTGTTGCGCTACCGATAGCGGATTCTAACCCCGTTCATAAAAAAATGTTTGTCTAGACAATACAGATATTTGTTCTAGTCTCAGCGTCTGTGCTTGTATTGTGTTTCCTGACTCCCTACACAGGATATCCTAATGGGAACCGTTGCGTGTGACGAGTTTATTTATATTTACAATCAAAGGCTTTAGGCTACACTACTACTAAATACACGACGCTTTAACGTATGGGTACATCTCTATGTATACCTTGTCTTGATCGTTTAAGATAAATTGAATTGGCAAGACGACGCCATTTTATTCCAAGATTACGGCGCAGCAAAGGTATACTAATACATTTGTCAGTGTTTGTGTGTATTGTAAGTTTACACTACTTTACAATTCACCATTCCTTCTCATACTGACTGAACAAAAAACTAGCTCTTTAACTGTTTTTTTTTTTTTTTGTGTTATAGGGTTTTAGGTTTTAAGCATTTTATTATAAACTCATCAGAAATATTAAGATAAGTATATATGAACAATTATTTAACGCGCCGATTAATTGTAAATGTTTCCAGTTGTAAAGTAGGAAACAGAGAGGGCAGACTATAGATGGAGACACGATATATAACATTATACTCTTCGATTTTTGCTTGAACTTAAGATGAGATTTCGATTGGGATATAAATATCAATATCATATATATATGATAAAATCATCTCCAGAGTTGTATTAATGATTTACGTTTTTTTTTATAATATTCCAAGTTTAAAAATATTTGTTAATAATAATAATCATATGAATGAATAAAATATGATATTAGTATATAGACGCGAACAGGCCTGTACCGCTTAGGCCTCAAGTAATGGCATGTGACAGCGTGATGGATCGCGTCCACCCTCGCACCTCCACACCCGCGCTCAGGGGGCTTAGAATTAGTTGCTGAGATGAGAGAGAAGATTTGGGATAAGAACAGTAATAAAAATATTTTTATTAACTCTTAAAACACAAATTTTCAAACATAATTTGCTTAATTTAATTTTGGACATATTAAGACTTCCACAATAAGAGAATAGTTTGATACAAGAAAAAAAAATATTTTTTAAATTGTTGTGTGTATTTTTTTTTCAATTTATCTGAGAATAGGCATACCCGCGACTCCTTTCTCGATTGCCATCCCCTTAACAATTAAGCCTATAAATAAAAATATGTACGCTGACCTAAGATGATCCGTATATTCCGTATATTCCAGGTTCTAAGTTATTTGGACTTGTTGTTGTTGTCGTTGTAGTTATGATGTTTCAATTTCTAAACTAACAAACCAAATATCTTGAAATATTGACGGGTAAATCTTTACAATATCCCTTCTATTTTAATTAAAAGTCTATATCGTACAACAGTAGGTATATCCCTTCTAACCAAAAAATAATAAATGAAATCTGTTCACATTTAGAATTATATCTCTTCACCCGAGGGTGTATCAAAATATTTGTTCAAGTATTCAATGTCCTAACTCGTGGTATGAATTTAAATTGTTTAAATTCATTCAGTAATTTTTGTGTGGTTCGCAGCCAAGATACAGACAGACAAAAATTACATTTTATATATTTCGTATTGATTATAGAGTGCCTTAAAACGTATTTTCGATATACAAATTAGATTTGTTACAGTTTTATTCTATGAAAGCATTGAAGATACATTATATTACTCGTACATTGTTGTATATGATTCAAAAAATAACCATCAGAATTTCACAGGTGGTAAATTATGGCATAATATAACTACAAAAAAAAAAGAACTATCGATAACCTTTTTGTTAAGTCGATTAAAAACTCATTACTATTAATTTACACTGGGAGTTGTAACTCAAATCATATAATTATCGAAATGGTAGTCGAGGTTAAGCATAGAAATATATTTTAAAAAACAAACAATTTTTTTTTCTTTAATATAGGTACTGCAACGGCCTGAAAACATCGTATTGCTTCTCTTCCTTAAAGAAGACTCATTTTCTTCTAGAAGAAGAAGATTTAGACCTTAATCCAACACCCTGGCCCACTGCGATTTGGCAGTTAATATTGAGAATCAGGAACTTGTCCTTATTTTAATAAAAAAATGTTTCTGTTTTTTTTTTATATATATGTAAATAAAACTACAACTTTTGACTACATCTATCTAATTTTTTTTAAAGATTTTAATCAAAAGCATTAAAAAAGCATCTTTTTTTTGATATTTTATTCGAAACACTTTCTTGGCCAACAATGTAAAAAAAAAAAGTTTGAACAAAAGGCGGACTTTATGGCCTAGTGGCATTCTCTCCCAGTCAACCTTTAGGCCAAACAGAAAAAAATAATTAATCGTAATATCTACAATTACTTATTTATATAGAAAACCGAAGCGGTAACCATATATGAATTAACCTTTTTGAGAAATATTATATCAACGCGGATGACAAGCGTTAGTGCCCTGGTTCTCACGAATAATACAACAGGATGATATAAAAAATATATATATTTGTCAAATTTAAACGTAAAAATTTAATAAATACTTCACGGATCTAACATCAATTAACACTTCATTTTATCTGTAACGAATTACTTATATTAAATTACACAGACAAAAATAACGTTATCGAACGCCATCTATGAAAGAGGAAATCAATTTGCGAATAATTTACGACATGTAATAATTCCTATGCAAAAACGGTACGGTGACCATTATTTATTAATTTGATTATTTTTTTGGTAATTTATAAGAACAAGATTAAATCTAAATTATATAATATGGTTTTCTAATCTTATTCAAACACAAGTATGACTAAGCAAATATACCTACGTACCTAATCTAAAGAAAGATTACCTAGAGGATTTTTTTTTCTTTTTGTTTCTTTAAAATCAATAAATTTTAAAAATATTACATCTATATTAATAATTATGTTCCTGTTAGAAACCTACATTACCCGTACATTACGAGTTTATCAAACTACGATTCATAGTAGCAAAATAGGAGTCGTCAATGAAAAAAGGAAATATTTTTGTCGATTTTTCTAATTTACTTTATATATGAACTAGGAAATAATTTTAGAAATAAGCGGTTTTTATATATGGTAACGTTTTCGAATCTTAATCGTGTTATATTATTACGTAAATTTTTACAAATAAATCGACTGGTAAATCCTGTACTGTTATTGTATATAATCCTGTTTTTTATCATACAATCAATACATAAACAGTATTTTTTTAAATAATAAATATCCCAAAATCAGTAGTATATTGGTTACTCTAGTTACATGAGAAAAAAATCAATATTTGAAATATTTTTGGGCCTCCTTTGAAGGTCTCTTGTGACCGTAATAGTATATGATTAATATATTATGCTATTACGATCACTATCATTGTTCAACATTAACATATAAATATGTATAATAATAGATACTTCTTAGTTAGAACTTTTTAGAAAGTATATATTTTGGGGGTGTGTTGTGTCTGGTGGGCTACTCCGTCCCGACGGTTGTTGTCGAGTTTTTGTATACCTATATGTTCAATCTCTTGGATAACTTTGATAGCGCGATGTAGGATACGTCATTTTCTTCTAGTTCGTATATAGCGAGATAGATGTCGCTACAATATTATTACAAACAATATATAATTACTAGCGGACAAACGTTGCACTGTCCAAAAGAAAATAATTAATTTCAGATCCACCTACCGTGTTCTTTTATGAATCTAAATTATTAAGGGACCATATCAAACGCAACAAAATCTTTTGTAGACGAAATTATATATATAAAGATACTTTTTGTCGGTTAGGTATATTATATGTATAATACCAGAATAGAATTTATGAGTTTGTTTGTTTACTTAAAAGCAATTAAAAATAATACGTTTTGGTTTAATTCATATCTGGGTTATAAATGTTAGACAAGATTAAGCAATCGGTTTTTTAATATTATTTTCTTGCAACAACGCTATCCAATAATATTCATATAAAAACAAACAATATAACGTTTAAAGTAATAAGTAGGTATATTTTAAGTAGGTTTATTTGACTAGACCGTTGGCGTAGTTGGCGGTGACTCCTTTCCATACCATGTTGTGGATGCGATTCCCGCTCCGAATCTGAGTGTAATATTTGTATATTATGCATGTATATGTATATCGGTCAGCTATTACCTCAAACACAGGCACTAAGTTGCCTACCTTAAGAACAGACGCGACCGCGTTTATGTTAAACATATCTATTTTTTTATATTAAATTATTAATCCGTACAAAAATTATAAAGCGGAGGTAATTGATTACTTATAATCAATAAACTCTGAAATTATTAAACTTATTTTAATTATCCTTTTACAATAAGAAAACTGTATTAATTATCTGTTATATTACTACTTATATTGTCACCTAATTCTTACTACATTTGTCTGATTGATGGAAAAAACTACAATCATTTTTCATCAATGTACATATAAATATATCTATATAGTATAAGGATTGATTATACAGAAGCAGATTGCACTTGACCACATTTCCTTTTTAAGAAAGGCCATCTGCAAGTTTTTACACATCTTGTTGACACTAAAGCATTTGGTTTAGTTAAGTTTCTAAGATATTTTTGCCCCAATTAGGCTGTAGGCTACCTAGCATTTATAATTTATTTATATTACATATTTATTAACTATTAATATTTAATTTATAAAATAATATTTTATATATATTTACTAAACAAGCAAATCCGCGCGATACCCGTAGTATACAAAGTTTATGACATTAGCTCTTTCATTCGTGATTTTTATACAGATTTAAATTTAGAGATGGAACAATCTAGAAAGAGCTCACAGCGCATGATCAGGATTTTTTGACAGAGACTAGAGAGACACGTAATTTGATGATTTTAATAAAATACAATTGTGAATATCTAACATAGTTAATTTAAACACTAAATTGGTGACCCCGACGAAAATGTCAAAATCTTGACTGGTGAGACTCGGTATCACAAAATTCTTGAGGAGTTTCCCGAAATCACCCGTCCAACTGGTACACATCGCGTCATTAAACACAATACTGTACACCATATTCGCACAACACCAGGCCCTCCAGTCTCTTGTACTCCACGTCGATTAGCACCCGATAAACTGAAAATTGCTCAGCAGGAGTTCGAGGCTATGCTTGCTAACGGGACGGCTCGGCCTTCACAGAGTCCTTGGGCATCTCCTCTTCACCTAGCGCCTAAAAAGGACAACGGTTGGCGTCCCTGTGGTGACTACCGTATGCTAAATGCCCGAACTGTACCCGACAGGTATCCGATTAAACACATCCACGACTTCGCACACAATCTTGTGGGCTGCAAAATTTTCAGCACCATCGACTTACTGAAGGCGTACAATCAGATACCTGTCAATCCAGCAGACATTCCGAAGACCGCGATTACTACTCCATTCGGTTTATACGAATTCCCTTTTATGACCTTCGGACTCCGGAATGCGGGTCAGACCTTCCAGAGATTTCTAGACGAAGTCACCAGAGGTCTAGACTTTGTCTTTGTTTATCTAGATGACATCTTAGTCTTTTCCAAGGATGAGCAGCAGCATGAACACCATCTCCGTCAAGTTTTCACTAAGCTAAGAGAATATGGCTTGATAGTGAATACGGCAAAATGCGTTTTTGGTGTGCCAGAAGTAAACTTTTTAGGTTACTCAATCTCTGAGAGCGGCTCCAAACCTTTGGACTCCAAAGTAAAGGCGATTAAAGAGTTCCCAACTCCAACTACTGTGCGTCAACTCAAGGCATTCTTGGGCATGCTCAATTTTTACAGGAGATTTCTTCCTCGAGCAGCTGCAGTCCAGGCTCCACTACATGCGTTGCTAACGGGTTCTGTCAAAGGGTCACAGCCTATAAATCTCACTGGGGAGGCCCTTGAAGCCTTCATTGCATGTAAGAACAGCTTAGCAGATGCAGCTTTATTAGCTCACCCCGACTGTACTGCTAAACTTGCTTTGGTGACAGATGCCTCCGATAAGGCAATCGGTGCAGTCCTGCAACAGTACAAGAACGGAGCATGGCAGCCACTAGCCTTCTTCTCGCGGAAGCTGAGCCCTTCACATATGAAATATTCACCATACGACAGGGAATTGCTAGCCATATATGAAGGCATTAAATATTTTAGATATATGCTCGAGGCCCGGCATTTCGTCATCTATACTGACCATAAGCCGATCAGTTTTGCATTCCATGAAAGGAAGAAAAACTGTTCGCCTAGACAATATAGACATCTCGATTTTATCGCTCAGTTCACATCCGATATCAGACATATATCTGGAAAGAGTAACGTAGTTGCCGATACCTTGTCAAGGATTGAAGAACTAGGTACGCCGGTGAATATTGAGAACATAGCCCAAGCCCAATTGTGTGACCCAGAGCTCCAAACTCTCCTAACAGCAGGTTCGTCTTTGCGTTTAGAGAAGCTGATGGTAACTGGAAGTCGAGTTCCGCTGTACTGCGATGTCAGTACACCGACCTCTAGGCCCTATGTACCTAAGATTTTTCGCAAGCAAGTCTTTGAGAGCCTTCACTCGCTGAGTCATCCTGGCGCTAGTGCAACTATAAAACTCGTTGCAGAACGATTCGTCTGGCCTGGGATACGCAAAGACTGCCGCGAATGGACTCGCACGTGTCTATCATGTCAAAAGGCCAAGGTTAACCGACACGTCACTGCACCTCTCGGTACATACACCTTGCCTAAAGTGCGTTTCACCCAAATCCACATTGACCTTATTGGCCCTTTACCACTTTCGCAAGGCTATCGGTATTGTCTGACGGCAGTAGACCGATTTACTCGGTGGCCGGAAGCAGTGCCGATCGCAGATATTACTGCGGAAACAGTGGCCCAAGCACTCCTGTCAACTTGGATCGCTCGATTCGGTTGTCCATCTACGATTACAACCGACCGTGGTCGTCAATTTGAGTCGGCGTTATTTCAGTACCTCTCAAAGACTACTGGTTTCGAGCATAAGCGTACGACTGCGTACCATCCAGCGTGTAATGGCATGGTGGAAAGATTTCACCGCCAACTAAAAACTGCAATCGTTTGCCATGCTAATGACAGGTGGACGGAATCTCTACCGTGGGTTCTCCTAGGCATTCGTAGTGCCTTCAAAGAAGATCTTCAGTGCTCATCTGCCGAGCTTGTATACGGGGAGCCGTTAAGGTTACCGGGCGAATTCTTCCAACCTGCTGACGGTGGTACAACAGATCTGTCTGAGTTCTCCGCTCGCCTTAAACAGATCGCATTACGATTGAAACCTTCGCCCGCTTCTCGTCACGCTAGCCCGAAAGTCTTTGTTTATAAAGAACTGACAACCACCGATCACATTTTCCTCCGCGAAGACGCATCGCGTGGTTCTCTCCAACCTGCATATTCAGGCCCCCATAAGGTTTTGTCGAGAGATGAAAAAGTTTTCAAAATCCTATTAAAGGGCAAAGAGGTCACGGTATCAATAGACCGCATTAAGCCGGCCTTTATACTGTCTGACCCAACAAATTCTGAACCAGAAACTTTGCCAGATATTCAGAAACAGTACACAACTCGTTCTGGACGTCGAGTTCAATTTCCAGATTTTTATCGCCCTTGACGGTCTCTGGAGGGGGGTGGTGTAGGCTACCTAGCATTTATAATTTATTTATATTACATATTTATTAACTATTAATATTTAATTTATAAAATAATATTTTATATATATTTACTAAACAAGCAAATCCGCGCGATACCCGTAGTATACAAAGTTTATGACATTAGCTCTTTCATTCGTGATTTTTATACAGATTTAAATTTAGAGATGGAACAATCTAGAAAGAGCTCACAGCGCATGATCAGGATTTTTTGACAGAGACTAGAGAGACACGTAATTTGATGATTTTAATAAAATACAATTGTGAATATCTAACATAGTTAATTTAAACACTAAAAGGCATTTTGTCCTCGCTACTATGTCTAAAAAGCTTACATTAGATGACCCTACTTAATATATTTAACTAAACTAGCTTATTTAGGCACCTTATTATTTTACAAATTTTTACTTGTTTTTCTTGCTTTTTAATTAATAAAATAAATACTCCACAGCCACGGCTAATTCTGCTATATGGAGAAGAGACCTTTACCCAGAAGTGGGTTGTTTACAGGCTGATTTAATTCAGTTCAGAGATTAGAGATAGATTCTTAGTTTTTTTTAAATGTTTTTGTTTTTAACTTTGTTTGACAGTCTATACAGCAAGGTATACAGATATGTACAAATTGTAAAGTGACGACGGGTTTCGACAGACGATTGCTTCGATTCCCGCTCATGACTAAAATCTGTATAGGTCAAACTGATGTCTGCTATGGTCTGGGTGTTTGTGCTTGTGTGTTGTGTGTGTTTCCAGACTCCCAACACAGAATGCTCATTCTACTATAGGTCGTTGAATTTGATGCCTTAATTATTATTATATATTGACACGCAATAAATGTGTTTTGTGTGAATACTGTAGGAATAGGAACTAATACTATAGGAAATCCTTGAATTAAATATAGTCTTCATAACAGGTGTCATTATAGTTCAGACATCAACATTCCAAACTTTAGGCCTATCACTTCCTATTACGTTAACTAGATGACGCTAGCGGAATTTATTCATTCGCATGTAAATTATTTGAACCATATTATTTTATTTTATTCCGCGTCTTAATTATAAACTTGACCTGTTAGGCAATATCTTAAGAAGATCTTGTCACAAGATTTTAAATGCAAATAGTATAGTGTAGAGATGATAAAAGTCCACATCCGACGGTCCTGGGTACAATTCCCGTACGGAGCGAATATTTATGTTTGAACAAATATTTGTTTCCAGTATAAAAGTTTTTACTTGCAAGTCTCTTCAGTGCCTTGGACTGCCCGTAAAGCCGTCGGTCCTGGTTGCTATCACAGATGGGGAAACTATACGTCAACCCGAGTAGGAGCAGCGTGACGGATCAATCTCTTCTTCTATATAATAGGACGACTTAAAAAAATCAGAAAATCATCAACGTAGTGGAAGTCAGTTAAATACGCATTATTAGGGATAACTCAAAAACTGTTTGTCAGATCTCGCTCAAATTTAAATGGGACTACATGATAAGCACCAGCTTTTTACATAAAAAAGAATCATCAAAATCGCTATACCCAGTAAAAAGCTATGAGGTAACACACATAAAAAATACAGTCGAATTTAGAACCCCTACCTTTTTTTAAAGTCTGTTAAATAGTAATCACACAAACATTACCCAAAAAAAACGGGATATTTATTACTTACTAGCTTCTGCTCGCAGCTTAACCTGTGTGAATGTCAGTTATCGCGACCAAAAGAAAAAGTACCCTATGTCACTTCTAATACTCGTACTTCCAAGAATTCGGTTCGGAATCGGTTCAGTAGTTTTCGCGTGATAGCGTAACTGTTTGTTACTTTACTACTAACTTACTTTCGCATTTATAATATTAGTATGATTACCGGTAATTCAATAAAGATCAAGTCTCAATACTAGGTCAAGGATTTATGGACTTATATATCACTAAAAGACAAAAGATTTAGATTGATTATTGGCATTGTTTTAACTTACATTCATAACTTCATACATTGAAATAAACATACGAAAATATACCTTATGTCCTTAGGTTGTGAATCTGTTTTGAAATGGCTTTGACATGCATGCAAGATTTAAATGTTAACGTCGAGCGAAATTAGCTTTTGTTTTTAGGAATTTAAAGTCGGAATTCGTATTATTTTGTGATAAATATGTGTGAGGTTTTCTATACAACCTTGAACCGTTCGATTATAATTCGATGATTGATATACATATTTCACGTCCGCTTATTGTTCCGGTTATATTTTTTGTATAAAATATTTAGATAACGACTAAAGACAATAAATCTTGCACATAGGAAATACTGTTCAGTATTGAACTATTTCCTTGATTCGATAATATGTATGTATGTCCATTTCTTTGGCACGCCCTGCAGCCCAAACGGCTGGATGGTTTTTGACATATGAGGTGTCAATGGATTTGTCTAAATTGTAGTAATGACATAGGCTATATAAATTTTCAAAATGGCCCCCGCAAATGGCGGAATGAGGGGGGGGGGGATTTGAATTTTTTTTTCTTACTGTAGCATGCGTAGTATGTGTAGCGTTAATATGCATTATTATTAAGCATACTTGTTTGTTAAATTAATTTCTTGATCTAAAAAAAACTGTATTATAATTATTATTTTAAACTATTCAATTTCATTATGTGATTTATTTATATTAATTTCCTTTTGTAACTGAACTGAACTATATCAGCCTGTAAGTATCCCACGGCTGGGCAAAGTCTCTTCTATATAATATGTATAGGAAAAGGGTTGGATCTCAATCCACTACGCTGCTCGACTGCGAGTTAGCCTGCTCCACTGCCGATTGGCATTAGTTATTTTTTTATTACCCGACTGCAACAGAAGGGGGGTTATGTTTTTCGAGTGTATGTATGTATGTATTTCCATTTCTTTAGCACGCCCTACAGCCCAAACGGCTGGACGGTCTTTAACATATGAGGTGTCGTTGGATTTGTCTAAATTGTAGTAGTGACATAGGCTATATAAATTTTCAAAATGGCGCCCGCAAATGGCGGAATGAGGGGGGGGGGGGTGAAGTTTTTTTTCTTACTGTAGCAATATGGGTATCAAATGAAAGCTAGTAAATTGTTTTATTCTTTTAAGTTTATAATAAGAGTATTTTACGCAGTCGGGTGTTTTGATTTTTTTAATTAAGCATACTTGTTGAGTACGTACTTAAATTATTGTTTCGAATTATATATTTTCTTTTATTAATATTGTTTCAATTTACATTAATTGCCTTCTATTTGTTTATTTTGTTTATCACCGACCTTGCCACGGAAAACTCAATGACAGCGCATCCGTATGAACTAAATGATCGTCTGTCTAGAAATTAGGCAACACGACAACATAAATAATTTATATCTGTACAAATATAATAAAGAAACAATATTATATTAATAGATTGTAATAATATTTCCATATTATTTGAAGAGCTTTAGATAACTTCCTTACTGTTACTTTTCACAACGTGACATCATAATTTTTTGATCATAATTTTTAAATCATAATTTTTGACGACACAGTTGGTGTAATGGTTACCATGCCGGACTGCCAACCAGAGGGTCCCGGGTTCGATTCCCGGCACGGCCAACACCTTTGTGATGAGCTAATTTGTTGGCTGTCGGTCTGAGTGTTCAATATGTATCGATATAAAGTATTTATGTATGTATATGTAGTATATCAGTTGTGTTAGCATCCATAACACAAATTATAAATAGTTTAGCATGGGTTAACCAGCCGTGTGTGAAATGTGTCCTAAAAAAAATAAAACAAATAAAGAAAAAAAATATTATTATTATTATTTATTATCATTGGCACAAAATTGAAAAAAAAGAATCGGGCCTCTTATGACCCACTCGTCTTTTATGCTCTTCCTTAACTTTTTAACGGACAAAATTTAATCAGTTTAGTAGTTTAAGAACTAAAACATTATTTATGAAAAAAAAAGTATGTACTTATGTAGGTACGCATGTGAGAAGTTATACTTCTTTGACGTAACAGAACAAAAATAGGTAAAGATTTCATCCCGTATGCCAGTAGGTGCTGGTTTAGATCTTATTCCACCACACTACTCTGCCAAAGAATAATTTCCTTATTAAGAGTAACGATCGTTATCAAGTATTTATAAAAAAAATACCGGAACTGACGGTATTTCGTGCTCTCTGAGGCATGGTAGGAAGTCCCAAAAAATAAATACCTAAACCAAAAACCAATTAATATTTCTACAAATATCTGCTCTAAATCATTGAACCCGCGGTCATCGGTGTTTATACGACTTTCGCAACACAACAATACAACAACGGTTGTCGCGGTACGACTAAAGAGACTATCACTATTCTAAGAATTCTGTCGCATTATTATGCATTAGATGCGATATTTGTAAATCGGTATTCGTAATTCGAGACCGCTTTAACTATAATCATAGAGATGAGGCAACCTCGATCATCAGTAATCATGGAACGATCATATTATATATGAATATCAACATAAAATAAAAGGCAAACATGCGATTTTATTTAAGAGAATTTATGTACACAATTTTAAATAAAGTCGCTGGAAGCCATTGGATGGAGGCGGCTTTGAATCGGTCGCTCTGGAGGTCGATGGGGGAGGCCTACGTTCAAGAGTGGTAATCAAATAGCTAATATGATGATGATGATGACGATGATGAATTTTAGGTTCTTCTTCTAAATGTTTATTTGTGAAATTATTAAATTTATATATATATATATATATATATATATATATATATATATATATATATATATATATATATATATATATATATGATTAAAGTTGTTGGCAGTTGAATGTATTTTTTTAAAAGTATTTAAATTAAAAGTTTAGGAATACCTATGGAAAATCTTTTGAATTTATTTTTCTACTCGTTCTTCTTCTAAATGTTAAGTTGTTGGCAGTTGAATGTATTTTTTTAAAAGTATTTAAATTAAAAGTTTAGGAATACCTATGGAAAATCTTTTGAATTTATTTTTCTACTCTTAGATAAATATAAGACTGAACAGGTAACAGGTGACAGGTAAGTATTGTTGTAAAAAAATAAGAACATTTATTTTTTAGATTAACCAGAGGACAATTATCTCCCATATATTGCAAAATAAAGTAAAATTAAGAACTTCATGAAATTTAGTTTTGTTAAAATTCGTTTCAACCACACTATCTTTGGCCCTTTTCATCATAAAGTAATAACAGATGTTTTTCATGGAATGAAAATATTTATTTCATCATAAGGTTATTTAACACAATTAACGAATGTAAAAGAAAAAACATTTAAAATAAATACGTCAAATTATTACAAGTTAATGTCTCGGTAGACATAACATTACTATTAAATCATCGGCTTTATTAAATATTACAATAAATAACTTAATCTAATGTCCCTAGTGTTGGCCGAGAGGGGAAAAAGCCGGAGGAAAAAAACCCTGGGTACTCTTTTAAAAAATTAACCGTCTTGAGGGTAAAATAATCCAAAACAATTCTTTTTAGAATTTTTATATTGTTTATTTATTCGAATGTTTGTTCTATTGTCTAATGCAAAAAATTTAATACGATTTTATGTTATTTTCTGTTGTTCTACCTGTTTATATTGTAAAAAAAATTATGCCTCTAGATTTAAGTAATAACCTGTAAGTAAATAAATGTAAATTATATATAAGTTTTATAGTTTTATTGTTAAAAAACAATGTAAACAAAAAATTGTTAAAATAAATATAAATAAAAAGACTATCATCCTCCGAGGGAATCGTACTGGATTTTAGGTTAAAAAGTAATCAGTATCCTAGCTGGTAGTAGGAACTTAAATCGAACCCAGTTTCGTTTAAATTAATACAGTAATTTTAGCGTGATGCGTGGATAATATACAGACAGACAAAAGGACATACAAAAACAAAACATGAAAACATTACATTTTTGGCTTCAGTAACGAGCAGCGCCCTCAAAAAAGTGAAAGTATTGTATAACACACAACATATTACACATTTTTATACATTTTTTTTCCTTTTACTATATCTAATGAATTGGGTTATTTATGCCTGTAATATTAGATGTAAGTAAGAAATAAATAAATAAATATTTGGACATGTTACAATTAAGGTACAGATACCAACACATTCTACTTACTAGCATGCTTATGTCTAGTCGACTAGTGCCATTTTGGTCAACTTTTTTCAGCAGCCTACGAAAATTATGATTGAGGTGTCATTCGATTCGGAATGGCATCTAGATGATTTTTGAAAAAAATCAAGTTTCACTTGCAATAATTGCGAAAGTTATTAACAAATAACTAAAAAAGGGTTTAGTTTTCAAAATTAACTTTTTTTGGAAACTGAAGAAAAAAGTTGACCAAAATGGCAATGAGACTAGACTATAAGCATGCTAGTAAGTAGCATGTGTATCTGTACCCTCATATTATAACTTTAAAAGCTAATCGACGGACGACTCGAGTTTTATTTACGTATCTTAATCTGGGGCCAAACGATTATGAAGATTTGAAAGGCTTATTTAATTTTCCTCCTCAGGTTTTGGGTTTTTTTTTGTATATATAAACATAAATAGGTTATTTATTTCTTAAGCCGTTTAATAATAAGCTTATTATCCATATTAATTTATTTTACTTTCACGTGAGGTATTTTACCACAAAAAATAATAGTTTATGCCTTTGACCGGCTCTTTTGATTATCTCTGTACAAAAAATAATATAAATACGCCGTTTTTTTTTCAAAAAATTAAATTAAATAAATTATCGTTGTTAAATCATTAACGGTACGCGTATACTATTACAATAGAACATAACTTACTTTAAACTGATTTCTATTATTTTCTACAAATTTTTCGACAATACTGCAGAAACAGTTCTCTACTGCTCGTGTTGCTGACAATTTCCGGCAATGTATTTTTATTTTTACACCTCGTAAATATTGCAAACCTATATTTTAACACCGAATGAACTGAAAAACTTTTAACGTTAGACTTATCTTAATCTTGTACCGGTGGGAGGGATGCGCTGTGCCGCGCTCCCGGCTGCATGGGTACCACCATCTTGCTTGTTTCTTCCGTGAAACAGCTTTTCTGTGTTTCGGAGAGAAGGGCAAGACAGGCAGTGTAATTACTGGCACCGAGACTTAACATCATATGTCTCTGGATAGGCAACACATAAATGAGTTAGCTGGGCTAGTTCTAGGTAAACTAGTTTATGTTCATGGGCGACGTCGACCACTTACCATCAGGTGGCACGTCTGCCAGTTTGCCTATCCAACGAATATAAAAAAAAAGTTGACGTACTTGATTTATCTTATAGGCTTAATGACAGGGATAGTAATGCGATTACCACGTACCTACGTTACGAAGTACGTACGTTACCGAGGTCACAAGTACAGCTAGTAATACAGAAATTAAAACGAATTAGTGTATAAGTAAAAAAATATCATTATCATTGATTAATGATAGTGCATAACGTGTTTTATTTATTTCATAGACGTGTGTCATCTTAATGACTCTTTATAATATAAATCAATGAAATATTCGAAAATTTGATTAATGATAAGAAATCTATACATAGAATAAAATCGTAACCGACTGACGTCTGTACATGAAAGGTATTTAGGAAAAAAATATAGAGGTATGAGAGCTATAAATTAATTTTTTAAGTCAAATAAAATTTAAATTTTATTTGAGTATCTCTCTGACTATCGTAGTTGTGATCCTGGAGGTTTAACTTGTGGTGTATGTTTCATCTTGTTACGTTTAGAAATGGAGTTATTACTGTATAAATTCTCTAAACATGAATCAGTGACATTTTCATTAATTACGTTAGTGAAACTCTATTCACTACATATCAGTGAATTTCGAATTGAATTTCAATTACAAGTTAGTGAATACTCACTAATACATCATTACACATTATAAAACAAAGTCCTCCGCTGCGTCTGTCTGTCTGTCTGTTCGCGATAAACTCAAAAACTACTGCACGGATTTTCATCCGGTTTTCACTAATAGATAGAGTGATTCATGAGGAAGGTTTAGGTACATATACAAAACCCGGGCGTAGCTGAGGCGGGTCGCTAGTATACAATATTTAATGACCAAATCAATACAATATTCAATGACCAAATCAATGGTTTCTGATATTCACATTTCTGTCACTAATTCTGCGTGATACGATTCTCACATTGATAAAACGTGAATATTCACAGTTTTGTAGAGACATTTACCACTGCTGATACCGCGGGACACAGTTAGTATAATTTAAAATCAATCAATTTCATCTGTATTATCAATACCAATATATCCCGAAATGTAATTGTTTATTTTTCGCGAATAATCTAGCCTATGAACCTATTACTTGATTTTGCGTTAGCATTATTAACAAGTTTCAAAAGAGGAGAAGATTTTTCGTTCGTCTGTATGTATTATTTTTTATGTTAGTATTTTTGCACATATTGTTGACAATTTTGATAATTATTTTTTAGTTTGAAAGAATACTCCATAATCCACATGTAATGTATAACATAACATGTAATGTATCCATAATATGAGAAATTTTGAATATGTTGCCAAACCTCAATTCTGTTTACATTGCTCCCTCGGTAAACATGTAAAGCCATCAGTCCCGGTCATTATCATAGACACCTGATAGAAAAACTATATATAGTAACTATTTATGGTAGAGAAATTATCTGTCTACGTGCAGTGAAGTAACTTAGTAGATGAACACTTTATATGATGAAGAAGTAGCCTTTATCCAGCAGAGGGACGTTTATAGGTTGATTCAGCTTAGTTCAGTTCGATTCATTATTAAATTTTACCATATATCAATCACCGCAGATCATCATCACATCATCACCATACTTGCTGAGACCAGTAATATGCTCTTAACCATTACAGAAAGAAACGTAAATAATACGAAAACATTCAAACAAAAAACGAATTATCATAAGGGCATCCATAAATTACGTGAGGTGTTTAGGGAGGGGTGGAGGTCGAGCGAAATCTCACATGGGAGGGAGGGTTTTCTCGATATATATATATATATATATATATATATATATATATATATATATAGAAATCGATAATATTTTCCATTAACATCAAAAATAAGCATTTTAAAAAATCTCACGTGTAATTAGAATATAAATCGCTAAAATTGTCTCACGTAATTTATGGACGCCCTAATCGGCCCAAAAATTTCAAAGATACAACATACAAAATAAGTTAACTAAAAACACAACCAGTTCCGTATTTATATCGGTTTCTAATCAAATCATTATTTATACCATATAATGCGATCAGTTCGACGTAACGATTTCATGTTTGCATGATTGATTACACAAAATAATAATTGTTAAAGAAACCAATTGTTACATCAACGATACACAAATAATAAATCATTTTATAAATATAAATATAATATTGTAACAAAAGTGTAACAGTTCCAAATATATATATTATCTAAAAAAAAAAAAACAATTTCCGTCTGTATTTTGGACGCGAATCACGCCGAAGATACTGGCTGAATTTGAACGTTTTTTCTGTTTGAATTTTGGACGCTAATCACGCCTAAGCTACTGAATGAATTTGAATGAAACTTCGTATGATGTGAGCTCATACATATAAAAGAAAAGAAGTGGATTAAACTTACAAAAAGTACAGAAAGAAAAGAAATTCTCGCCTCCATTAACTATCTCTATTGGACAAACTTTTGTGAAAGTATTCAAATTATTATATATCGGTAGTGCACTCACTTAAAACATAAATTCAAAAATATGTTACACGCTATAGATGTAATATAATATATATTAGAACATAAGAGTGAAATAGAAAGTAAAAGAGTAAATTTTGTCATTTCAATTCATAATTGAGGGTACTTTCCGGAGCCGATGTACTAATTACTTATCAAAAAAATACTGCTTGAAGATAAATTATTCTAGATGGGCATAGCCTACATAGTACATACATTAGCGACTTCGTCCGATATAATTTTTCGACCGAGAAAATGTCAGCCAACGTCGCAATCAAGGAATTTATATCATAACTGGAACGCTCACTTAATAAAATTGTATATTCAAATATGCACCTTGAAGTATTTGACATAAGGTTGACATTGGCTTATATTATGTAAAGTGAAAAATCGTTCCGGACATTTCGTTGACAACCGGTATTTTGTCTCTTTCTTACGAGAGTTGCCTTGAATCCATGGTAGAAAGAGATGCAATCCCGGCCGTAGGAACGTTTTTTGAGTGCACGTGAGCATTCCAGTTTGTATATAAATTCCTTGGTCGCAATATACATGAGTCTTCTCGTTATCAAACCACATGTCAGCTTAACAGTCCTTGACATTACTCGAATTTATGAATAATACATCAAAGTTCACATGCTACTTAATATTACCTACACATACTGTTAAAAAGTATTAAGTTTTCTAATTAGTTGACTGCAGTTTTTGGTGTCGTAAAATATTACACAGATAATTTTTTTTATAAATATTTTACAATTAACAATTGCAGTGTTTATTATAATTATAATTTTGTGTTGTTGAGTAATTAAAAAATAATTGTTAGAATTTATACTAGCAGCGCATAGGTAACTTAATCAAAAATTCGAGACCGACTATTAAATAGAATGCTGTATAATCATGTATCATTTCAAGGAAATACTTTTAGAAATTACACTAATGCGACATGCAAGTAACAAGTACAGTCGAAAAGTATACTAGGTACATATTCTACATATGTATATGTAATTTTGTCATATATTTATGTTTGTATATATCTTATATGTATTGTTATTTAATATTAAGTTATATATGTATTTATTGTTTTAACGTATTAATATATGTAGTGTACATATACTATTTATTTTTATAGTGGTTTGTATTCATTAATTGTTTATGTATAATTTTTTTTACTCTACACCCTCTCCGTTTTTTTTACATTATCTCATTCACGTTAGTTGTCTGGAAAAGGTCGCTGTTTTGCAATAGGACCGCCTGTTGTACATAATTATTTTATGTTATACTTAAACCGTATCTTTCCTTTTTTGTGTAGCATGAAGAGTAAATAAAGAAATAAAGAACACCAAAATCAAGATTAAGAATTGCTATCAAGCGTTATTATCTTTGTTAAGGCTTATGATAATTACCTTGATAAAACTGACAGTTTAACACGTTCTCTCAGGCGCAAGATGTATATTGATTATTCAGTTTTAAATTTAACTAAAAATGAAACAATGCGATAGCATTGTAATCACTCACCGAAAGTTGGATAAAATAATCTTTTTTACTAAATCATTCAAAGGATTAAATATATTTTATTATTATATGTGAAGTGAGAAAATGAGAAGAAAGAAGATTTAATATTTATTCGGAAACAAACAGTATATTGTATAACACAATGAAATTGGTAGACAAGGAACTATACTGACCTTACTGATCACTTTTTTCACATTTTAAATAAATATTCATTAGCAGGTACATACAATAATTCATAGAAAAGTTATCTCAAAAGTATAAGCATAAATTAATAATCAATACATATATTATAACGTGATTAGCATATAAAGCAGTCAATAATTTTGAAGTAAAATTAATATACAACACTGAAATAGATCAATTACATTTGAATTATCCAATTAAAAACTATACTGGTAACTCAATAATACTATTTAACATAATTAAACGATTTAAAAAATCACATTTAATAAAATTTTGGTAAAATACAATTTGTTATACAAAGATTATGTGTATAAAAAGAGTAGACTTAAAAATCTGTCTAATTTCATTAAAAAAAGTGGAATTCGTGACTGCCAATTACTCCATATACTTGGATATGACCGCGACATTCATCGTGCGGCTTACTAACTCGATCGGATTTCGACGGCCACTGCGGTCACCTTTGAGCAATCGTGGATTGGCTGTAACGTTACACGAACTACCAAGCAAAATAGATCCTCATAATTAAATTAATTATATCATTATGAATGATTATAATAAAGGGTTTAAAAAACAAAAACCGACTTCAGTATGTTTCTTTTTTTGTGTATACAATAGAGATACCCACGAGTACAAACTTTCTTTTTTTTCCTTAAAAAGCGCTAAATTGATTCCAATAAAATTTCTATGGAACCACCTCTGAAGAATCCGACCACTTCATGAAATTCTCGAGCATTTCATGATGTGATCAATTCTACGATATGGCCACGACAAATGTATATCCAATATATACCTACCTATAGGTACCTAAACTATCTTATTATTTTTATTTACAATTAACTATTAATGGACAACGTTACATGCCTCTGTCGTTTTCTTCTCAAATTATACTACATCAACTTCTTATCCATTTTAATGTTAATGGAATATTTCACAGCGAACAATATGGTTTCACTAGAGGTCGCTCTACGACAGATGCTGGTATGGCACTTCTCAAACATATATATGATGCTTGGGAAAGGTCACAAAATGCTATTGGTGTATTTTGTGACTTATCAAAGGCATTTCATTGCGTTGACCACGGGATTTTATTAAATAAACTAGAATATTACGGTGTTAATGGTAAAGCTCTTGATCTCATTGCTTCATATCTATCTAATAGAATTCAACGCATATCAATAAATGGAACAAAGTCTTCTGGATCTGTGCTAAAAATGGGCGTTCCACAAGGATCAATTCTAGGTCTTTTTTTTAATATATATAAATCATCTGCCATTTTATGTTAAGGATATTTGTGATATAGTGCTATTTACAGATGACACATCGCTTATATTTAAAGTTGATAGAAAAAAAAGTAAATTATGATGACGTGAATAATGTCTCAAATTCAGGATTGGTTTAAAACAAACAATCTCGTTTTGAGCGCCAAAAAAACCAAGTGCGTTGTATTTTCATTGCCTAATGTTAAACATCCAAATTATAGAGGCTTATTGTTAATGACAATACATTTTTTTTAGGGATAAATTTAAACTCAAAACTTCAGTGGAATTCCCATTTGTCATCCTTGAATGGTAGACTCAGCTCCGCAGCATTCGCAGTTAGAAAAGTGCGACAACTGACCGACGTTGCTACTGCGCGTTTAATATATTTTAGCTATTTCCATAGTATTATGTCTTACGGTCTGTTACTGTGGGGTAATGCTACAGATATTGAGACTGTATTTATTTTGCAAAAAAGGGCTATTCGTGGCATTTACGATCTTTTAGCTCGAGTCTCCCTACAGGATGTTTTTCCAAAGGCAGACATATTAACAATTGCGTCGCAAAATATTTATAACAACATTATATATATTCACCAGAATATTCATTGTTTTGAAATAAATAGTAAGTATTAATCGCAGTGTAAACACTAGAAGGGACAAAAAAATTGTAACTCCAAGCTTCCGACTGCGCAAAGTAAACGTCTCCTTTCTGGGCTATGGTATTCGCATGTATAGTAAAATCCCACAAACAATTTTGGAATTCTCTCATAATAAATTTAAAGATTTTTTAAAAAAAAATTAATAGATAAAGCGTATTATTCGGTGCAGGATTACTTAGTCGATAAAGATGTGTGGACTTAGTGGCGGTGTAGTTCATGCAAGATATTAATTTTGTACTTAAACACAGTTTATATATTATTTTGAAAAGAGTAACTGCGGAGTTTCTTGCCAATTCTTCTCTGCAGAATCTACATTCCGAATCGGTGGTAGCTTTACCATTACAAAATAGTAATCAATTTAAAGTTTTAATTTGTAAAATGACGATTCGAAGGTGCTCTATGGGCCTATTTGAATAAAGATGTTTTTTATTTTGATTTTTGATTTTGAAATGAAATTAAGAACTTAATTATGTGGTGATTATAATAAAACAATATATATTCATATTTTTTTACAAATCTGTCAAATCTGCTATCAACTGTGAAATCAAGAAGAACCAATGGGAAACTTGCTTGATTAATTTACCCTTGCGGTTATACATATATGTTCCAGTTTTGTCGACGAGTTGTTGGAGTTGTCACTGCTATTAACTATTGCCATAAGAGTCGCGGATTAGACCCTGGCACGTAAGGAATTTATGTAAAATTACATCTATACACTTAAAAACTCGACAATCACGTGCAGATTTGGAGTTCAATTTGACATGTGAAGAATTGGTAGTAGTTAATACTTGAGGCTGATCCAATCAAGAATCAAGTATCAAGTTTTCGATAGAAATCAAGAAAGAAGAAAGTTTACGGCAAGCGTTAAGGACAGATTGGCAGATATACGTTACTATTTTATATGTACCTAAATATGTTTAATATATACGTTGTTCTTCTTTTAGTTAAATTGAGTGAAAGGATAAGAAATAGTGTCAGTGTGGTCTGAAAGAAGAGGTAGTGACAAATATTGAGAAACGTATTCTAAGATGGTTTGGCCATGTCGAGAGAATGAATGAAGAACGGTTGACGAAAAAAGTGTATATGGCGAGTGTGAATGAAAGTGCTGGAAGGGGTAGACCTAGGCGGACGTTTCAAGATCAAATCAGAGACGTCTTGAAAAAAGGCCAGGTCAAGAGTGCCCTAAACCGGAGAGCATGTATGAAGGGAATAATGAAAGTGGACGAAGCGAAACAAGTATGTAAGGATCGTAGCAAGTGGAAAGAAGTGCTCTCTGCCTACCCCTACGGGAAAGAGGCGTGATTATATGCATGTATGTATGTATGTATATTGTTCTTCTGTTCGTCTGTTCATTAGGAACAGTAGGTAGGTAGGCAACTTAATGGTCGTGTTTTAGATAACAGCTGACTGATAAACTTTTTTTTTGTAATAAATAATACATTTATAAATAAATATATACTACACCAAGACTCGGGACCGGAATCGAACCCATCAATCACAACCCTTGAGCAAAAAGCAGGGCACTGCCAACTACACAAACGGGTCTGTCAAAATATGGAATTGTTTTGAGACTGAATAACCGTTCAAGAATATTTTGCAATTTCTTAAATATTATACAGAAAAAAACTACTATGATATCTATACACTTTTAACATTCACAACCTTTTTGCCATATATCCCTTATCGTAATTTCATTTGTTTATAATTTAAAAACAGATTCAGCTAAAAGTTATGCCGACACAATTTCAACATTGTCAAGCTAGCTTGTTTAGAAAATACAGTCAAGCGAATGAATATCGTTTACATTGGTCTTCAAATTTAACCAAATATGTGTAAAACAAGAAGTACAAGGACTACTGGAAGAGATTCCATCATGGGATTAGTAGTGCCTTGTACCAGCATTTTTTATAAATGCTATTTTCTGTTGTTATCCTAATGTGCATAAATTGTTAATAAATAAATAAATAAAAATAAAGTATGCCACAACAGCAACTGCCAAGCACCAACGTTGAAAGTTGGTTTTTGTATTTTACTTACGAGTCTTACCAGATCTTCGACACTGAATGTCTGGAACTTCATAATGTCACATGTTTACTTTTAAACTTGTTTCTCGAGATGAGAAATTAATAGTTACCGAACAACTCAGACACTTAATATTGACGAAACGATGTGATGCAACAGTTACGAAAACTGCAGAGTTATTCATATAAGTACATAATATGTTCGGAAAATTTTCTATCTGTCTATACCCATAATATATTATAGATAATCATGTTCATTTCACTAATCGACACAAAAATTCTTATATTATGTCTTTATAATATAATATATCTATATATATACATATATATATATATATATATATCTCATAAATATGTATAAATATTAAAATTTCGATTTGTGGAGAAATATTCAACTTACAGATTTGTCTCACTGAACTTTTTTGAAGGTAATTGAATATTGTTTTAAGAAATGAGTAGCAAAATACGAAAAAAAAAAATCGTACTGTGCGACCGCAAGACGAAATGAATAAAAAATGGTTTTTCATAGGTTTCAATACAAAACTTACTGTTTGTTGAGCAACGGCTTAAAATCAAAATTAAGGGATTTGTTATAGCTCAAAATGTTTGTATTTTTATCTACTACAAGATATTCAGGTGGGACTTTGAAAAAAAAATGTTGCTCTAAAATGAAGTATCCTAATATTTGAAAATTTTGTAAAGAGGGTCTCAAAACACACACAACACAAGCAAAACCGGCCGGCTGTCAAATCTGCATCGATGCTGTGTGTGTACATACATCGATCCTACTAGCGTAACAATCGGTTTCTGTGACTATCCCAAGTCATATCAATTGCAAAAAAAAATCGCATGACAAACAATGTTTCCTATTTATACAGTACATAAAGATAAAAAAAACGTATAAAAAATAAAAGTTAGTTGTTGAAAAACACAGAAAATATTTTATTTATATACCTATATGTATATGTATAGAAAGTACTTAAATTCTGTTATTTGTATATGGTTTACACTGTGGTTTACACGATTGCGCCGATCCATCATTAACGGCGAGTTGCACGAAACCGTCGCTAACTTTCCGTTAGTTAAGTTGCAATTAATCTTAAAATTAGTTGATCTTATGATTAATTTAAAGCTGTTGGAATTAATCATCCGTTAGATAGGTCTTTAATTAAACTAAATTTTTTTGTTAACTTAATCAGATGTAGGTTTCGTGCAACAGATAATCACAATTCTTGTTATTAAATTAGTTTAATAAACACTTAAATTTAAAATTTGTTTCGTGCAACTCGGCGTAAATACCTATCGTAAAATTCTTAAACTGACAATATTTTTTAGTTAAAACCGAATTTAAAACACCAGTCCTGCTAGAAATGAAATAACTTAATCTCATTTCAAAATAGTATTATTTCCTCATTACTAGAGATTAAGTAAATATTTGATTACAGTTTTAATGATGAATATTTGTGTCAATAGGCCAGGACTAGTTGAAATAAACAGTTATTACAAAGGATTGAGCCAATAATAATTAACGAGTATCATTATAATTATTTGAGTTGTTAGAATTATGAAATAATTCTAGCCAAGCGTTCATTGAATATGCATATTGCTGACTACAATATTTAAACATTGATAATAATTTAAATAATTTGCATCAGTTTAAGAATATTGTAATACTGTCATAAATTAACATAAACGTAGATGCCTTACAATCGACAGCCTGATAGAAGTGTGCGATATACATATATCGATAATTCATAAATACTCGATATATGCATTCGATATATCGTATCAATCCGATATTATCGAATCATCCATTATCGATATATTTTATTCGATAACTATTGAGTAGTATCTTTATATTTCATCCTTTAATTATCGATATATTTATCCGACGTGTCAATAAGTATCGATACATTTATCCGATATATCAGATCGAAAAAATTATTGATATATATTTCATACGATAAATCGCAAATTATCGATACAACGACTCGATATATTATATCGATAAAAATATCGATAATTTTTTACATAAACATCTCTAAGATGAGATTTTTTTATCGGGGGTCCGAAAACATACACAACTCAATGGCAAACGCCCAAAGCACAACAAACATAATAGGGGATCGGACAGTAATCAGATTAAAATCTAAAATGTGCTTAGATAATATAAATATACTGTTTTATGATTATTTACCTAATAATAATTTAATATAATTCATTTAAATATTTTTAAATGAAGAAATAAAATGTTGTTATTTTCAATATTTTCAAACTGTACTGAAACACCAATCACAGTGCGTGACGTCATCTGTGGACAATCATTGACTGCGTGGGTACTATCTACTTAGTTTACTCAGTTATTTCCATAATTTTGTTGAAATTATAAAGGTTGCTAAGAGATTATTGATAAATTAGGATACGGTAATCGATTTAAAAGCTGCCACGTGGTGTTTAACCAGTTTCTTATAATGAAAACAGGATTTACGAAAGCCCACAATCGAAATCTTCCCAGAGTGAATACGTTTCTGATTTGCAATTTCTTTGCAAGTAATTCAGACTTTTGTGACAAAACTTGTGTTTTAAAATGTGAAAACTTCTGTATTACTATTATAAATATATAATAATATATTATTTGCCATAAATACCTAGGTACTTGAAAAAATACCTCCTTGAAAAATAACCTCTAATATTACACGATATATGTATTGTACCTATTGTACTGTACTAGCCTGTAAACCACCCACTGCTGAGCGAAGGCCTCTTCTCCATATAGACAAAGGGTTGGAGCTTAATCCACCACGCCGCTCCATTGTAGGTTGGCGAATAATATACTACTATGAGTAACGATCGCTATCAGGTGTATATGATAACAACCGGAACCAACGGCTTTACGTGCTCTCCGAGACACGGTGGGGAGAACCACAAGGACATACACCCAGACCGGAAACAAATATTTATACAAATACAATTATCTGTCCCGAGCGGGAATCGAACCCGCGACCGCCGGCGCGGGATGTTGAGGCGACTACTCGCACCACTACACCAGAACGGTCGTCGCAAGTAGAATACTGTCAACACTATATCACATTCTTTAGTGTTACAAAAAAAATACAAAAAGAAAAAGTCTATAATAGTAGTTGACCGTAGAGAGAAAACAATATAATATATTTACTAAAAATTAATTTAAGCAAATTTCATTGTATTTATTTGTAGTAATTAATGTATATTTACGTCAAAATGATCTTCACAAAAGTAAATTGGTGAAATTCATTTCGTTGCATTTTCTACTCGCTAAGTCTAAAAAAATTTTTTTCGTTTATCTGCTTTTCTTGGCATATGAAATGAATATTTTATTTGGAGTACTTTTTGATGTGTTCGTACGTTAAGGTACTGCACACCAACGATATTTTTTGCGTTCCATAAGAACAAATAAAAAATCTACTCCACGAAACAAAACTTCTCGTGAACTTATGCTTATGCAGCTGTTTTGTTATAACCGCAGATGACGTCACGCGCTCTCAGATGATATAGCGTGGCGTTTTGGCGGGATTTTTAAACAGACAATATTAAAACATGATTTTAAGTACCTAAACGGCTATAAAAAAATAAAGTTTTATTTTTTATGGGAATAAGTATCCATAAAGATTAATTTAAAACACTTTTTGAAAATTTGTCCGATCCCCTATTATGTATGAACTATACACAAAACAGACATTAAAACACCAATTAACATAACTCAATAGAGAAGCTTCGTTTTTTAAATGCAAAATTAAGTCCCAATTAATAAAATGAATGAAAAAAAAAGAATTCAGTTCAATTCAATGAAAGAAAAATAATATTAAAAGAAAAACCTGAGATCCCGATATATTATGAGAGCTCGTTCAAAAACAAAAAAATTGATCGTCACTATATGCCGTCACTATATGAAATTGCCGACAGTGGGAACTGTCCACTAATCGGTCATATGGTCAGGAGAACTATGTCCTGCTTAGTAAAAAAATATTAATATATCCTTATTAATAATTTTTTACTAACCAACCACTACCCGACTACTAACATAGATATAAGTTTCTTTTTCTACTAACAATTTTATGGATCAAAGTTGTCTGAAATAAATTATTTTTATTTTTATTTTTATTATTTATTTATTTATAATATTTTATTGCCACGCGGTGACTGGCAAAGAAGAATAGTCCCGACCTCCTTGCCGAGGTGACGTAAAAGGCGACAAAAGCTTTAATAGTTGGTGTAACATTGGTGTAATGTTTTTCCCTAGTTATTATTACTATTTTTTTTTTCTTTGTAACTATGTGTTCGTTAAAGTAGCTTTAATGCTTAACTGCTCAGTATGTATAAATTTTTGGTGGAAACTTTGCTGATTTATGAAATGTTATTGTTGATTATGTTTAAGTGTTTTAAAAAAAAAAATGTTTGTTTCCCTAATAAAATAAATAAATAGTTCTAACAACTTACCACTAAACAAGATGGTGATGGACACTAGCGTCACTATACCCTGCCGAGGCTTATGTGTTAGTGGATATTATTTTAAATATACATTTATATGTCCAACTACTAGGCAAAAGCCTCCTGTCCGTATTGGAAGAAAAGTTTAAAGTTTAATCCACCACGCTGCTCCACTGCGGATTGAAGGATTATTTTCCTACATGAGTAACGATCGCTATCAAGTGTCTATGATAAATACTGGGGCCAACGGCTTCACGTGCTCTCCGAGGCTTAGTAGGGAGACTCACAACGACACATCCAGTATAGAAAGAAATATTTGTACAAGTACAATCTGCACCGAGCATGAATCGAACCCGACCACCGGTGGTAAAGCGATTTTCTAAAAGATTTATAATATTGCATTAAATAGATGAATTACTGAATTTTCGTTCAAATTATGTAAATGTAATAATGTAATGTAGAAATATGAGTTTCCGTGTCTTTTATAATAAAAGTTAAATGTAGATCAATGTAGACAATAGGTTTATTTGGAAATTTAAATATTTTTTTACTGACCCGTTGGCGCAGTTGGCAGTGACCCTGTTTTCCCTGTTCTCTTCAGGGTTGTGGGTTCAATTCCAGCCCCGAGTCTCGGTGTATAATATGTATTTATTTAATATATATGTATGTTATATTTATTCAAAAAGAAATATATATCAGTCGACTAATGACTAAAACACAGGCATTAAGTTGACTACAAGGAACAGACGACTGTGTGTGTATGTTAAAGCATATTTATTATTTATCCGTGAATTATATAAAGACATAGAAAACGGTGTTTTTATAATGTTTACTATTAAGTATACAGTATATAGACAGTGTAATCATGTACATGTTTTTTGTAATGGTGGCGAAATATCAGGAACTCAAAATGACCAGCGAAATATATGGTTAATATCTCGTTTTTAACCGACTTCGAAAAAGGAGGAGGTTCTCAATTTAACTGTTTTTTTTTAATGGGTGTAATTGATGATTCTTTTTATATTCGAAAAGTGATACTTGTCCACTGTGTACTCCCATTTTTTGAGCCAGATCTGACGAGTAGTTTTTGAGTTATACCCTAATAATGCGTATTTAATTGATTTCCACTAAGTTGATGATGTACTCATTTCTTTTTTTTAAGTCGGTTTGTTCAACACTTCTAATATAATATAAATCTTGGTGTTAGTGACCAAGATTTTTTTAATAGTCTTTCCTTGTTCTCTAATAGCTTTCTCTTAATAAAAACTGTTTTATCTTTAGACAATACTATAATTTGTCTTTCTAAAGATTATAATATATTATAAATCACCCTTAATTCATATTATTATTTCTATGTTTAACAACAATTAAATAATCTCATCTCATCAAAATCTTGATATTAACTACGATAAAATCCCACCTTGGTCCTTGATTACATAACGGAATTCGTCTTTACATAATATTTCGTATCATTCATAAGCCGAAACAAATGTAAACGAATCAGTCGCCACTCAGAGACCTGCGCCTGCGCAACCGAGTTGTGTCCACAGTCACGCGACGCGGTGTTTTTTTTTTAATTGTGAATGTGCGACAAATTTTTTTAAAATGTGGCGTGTTTTAGTGAGTATATTTTTTTCTTGTTGTTTTTTTTTTCGTCGGTAAACGTTAATTTTTTATATACATTTTGGTTTTTTTTAATTTGACAATTTAACAAATTTAGTATTTTTTTAGAAAAATATCTGAGGTATATTTTAAACTGACACAATCTTGAAATTCTAAACTCTTATAACTAGTTATAACAATTAAAATAAAATAATATTTTTATTACTAAATACCTTAAAGTTTACAGCTAACATAAATATTTTCTTTTGCGTAAATTATTTCCTTGATACATACTAAAAAATATAAAAATAAAAGAAATTAAATAAAATATAATGAACAATAAATAAAAATTAAAAAGTTTTAATTCAAATCAAATTAGGTACTTCAAAAACAAAAGATTTATCACAGAAGTTCCATAACCTTCGGCCTTCATCAGACAAGCTCCATGGTACCTTAATATAACCAATTTAGAATAGATTGAAATTATTTTAATATAATACAATATTTAAACTTGTATTAAAATGGGGAAATTTAACTTGATATCGCTTATTATGTTAACTAAGATTTCTACTTGCGGTGAAGTTATTACGAGACGTCAATTATACATACTAGTTATTGACTTGACTTTGCGTATATTTAATTAAAGAAATACATTGACTTTTCTCTTAGTAAAAAGCTTTTAAAATTAAACAAATAAGCAAACTGTAAAATACCACCATTTTTTATGAGATAAAATGTTGAGTAATGTTATTACCGACCACGCTGCTCCACTGCGGATTGGCGGCTAATTTCTCTACCATGATTAACGATTACTATCAGGTGTCAACATAACAACGGATCGATAGCTTTACGTGTTCTTCGAGGCTCGGTGGGGAGACCCACAAGGACATACACCCAGACCAGAAATAAATATTTTTACACATATAAGCCTTGAGTGGGAATCGAACCCGCGACCGCCGCCCTTAAGGCAACTACTTGCACAACTACCAATTTGTGTCGTATTAGCTTTTTAACTTAAACCACTTTTTTCAAAATCTGACTCAAATATCGTAAGATTATCGTGAACAGACAAACAAAGTCATTTAATAATAATATTATACAAATAATGGTAACAGTTCCTGTCTGTGTGTCGAAACTACGATCGTGGGCGTCAGTCGCAGTCGTTACCACAAAATCAATATAGCAATTAATACGTGTATTAAAAAGCAATAAATAAATAAATATGTTTAACACACACACACGGTCGTCTGTTCCTAATGTAGGCAACTTAATGGCCTGTGTTTTAGGTAATACTCGTAGCATACTGATATACATATTTTTTTTAATAAACATACATATAAATAATACATATATAAACATATATTTCACCCAGTCTCGGAGGAGGAATCGAACTTACCACCCTTAAGCCGAAAGCAGGATCACAGCCAACTGCGCCAACGGGCCAGTCAAAACATAACTGAATTCAATCAGCCTGTAAACGTTCCACTTCTGGACAAACGCCTCTTCTCTATATAGGAAAAGGGTTGGGGCCTAATCCACCACGCTACTCCGCGGATTAACGAATACCTAGTCTTCCATGAGTAACAATCGCTATCAGATGTTTTTGATAACAAACGGACTGACGTCTTTGCTTGCTCTCCAAGGTCCGGTGGTGAGAACCACGAGGACATACACTAAGACCAAAAACAAATATATGTACAAACTAAAAGTACCTATTTGCCCCAAGCGGGAATCGAACCCGTGACTGCCGGCGTTAAAGTGACTACTCGTACCACTACACCAGAACGGTTGTATCGATCACCAGAGACGAAATTAAAAAACTTACATTTAAAAAGGAAAGTTTCAATCAACACATTATGTTGGACACTCGAAGAATCGGAATCGTTTACATAATTAGCTAGACTATTCGCAAAATAAGTAGCATAACATTGTTATGTAATGTCGATGATAAGTACATACAGTTTATTACCCGACTGCGACAGAAGGAGGGTTGTGTTTTTCGAGTGTATGTATGTATGTATGTCCATTTCTTTGGCACGCCCTACAGCCCAAACGGCTGGACGGTTTTTGACATATGAGGTGTCGTTGGAATTGTCTAAATTGTAGTAGTGACATAGGCTATATAAATTTTCAAAATGGCGCCCGCAAATGGCGGAATGAGGGGGGGGGGGTTTAATTTTTTTTCTTACTGTAGCAATATGGGTATCAAATGAAAGCTAGTAAATCGTTTTATTCTTTTTAGTTTATAATAGGAGTATTTTACGCAGTCGGGTTTTTTTTAGAGAAAATTTTTCACCATTGTAACCATTAAAATTCTTCCAAAAAAGTTGAGCAAGCGAAGATTCCTACCAAGTAGGCAAACCCGTTTAACGTGATACGTGAAATAAAACCGATTGCGTAAATCGGTTATTATTTCACGTGTCGTCGCTTACGTACTGGGTCCAATTTTATAAACAACGTTAGAAAATTATATCTGTCGTGAACAAAAAATGTTATGGTTGATGATTCATGATTTATATAATTAACTGGCACACGACACACCCGACATTGTCTGTTTGGAATAATAACTTTTGGAAGCCTTTTTTTTTTTTAAGTATTTCCAATTATACAGTCTTGAAAGCGCCATCACTCTATTTGTTACGAAAAACAAAAATTACAATGAAGAGCAGCTACAAAGTTTAATTCTATATTCTACCCCTTTTAAATTTAATTTTCGCTTCAAAAAGTAACGTATATCCTCCTCCAATTTCCACTTTGTATCGTTTAGTAAATATACATACATATACAATCATACATAAATAATATTCCTACATAATATAGAAATATTACACCCGGACTCAGGGTCGAACTCAGGGCCCTGGAGCGGAAAGTAGGGTCACAGCCAACTGCGCCAACGGGCCACTTTAATATTCTCTAAGACCTGACTGACGTCTTACGACATCAATATTTGTAAGTAAAAATAAATACAAAACGCCTCTTACATTTTGAGTGGAGCCGAAGCGTTAAAAATATATAAAGAAGCCTATTAAAATTCTAATAGCCTGTCTCAAAATATTACGTAAAATTTTATTTCACTTCAATAAAGAAAATGCTATTGTATTTTATTGCCAGTATTGTTTCCGTGATTAGAATATCAAAAGAGACATGTTTATTGTACCAATTAAAACATAAATATTTTCAAACTGCTAAACGGTAATCCCATGAAAATATTGTGACAATCTGATGAGTATAATAAGCTCTTAAGGAGGTATAGGATATACTTTCTTAACAGTTGTTATTAAATCAAAAATTATACAAGATCCTTGTTGCTTGTAGTCGTTGCTTTGCTAAATTACTCTAAAAACTCGTACCTTCTTACACTCAAAAGTGTAATACTCGGCTCGATTTTTTCAACGACGCGTTTTAGTCAACAATTTATGAATTAGTCTTTTTTTAAAGCCATTGATCCTGAATTATTAATATACACAATCAATTTTTTTTTCAGGTACTAACAATATCCCTAATCGCAAACGTAAATTCAATACAAACGAGATGGCCCTACCAACAATCAGCGGCGTCTCGATCGCAAATAAAATTCGCGATTGAAAACAACTACGATGACACCGGACCAGGCGCCAAAGGTCCAGAATACGCATACCAAACGTACAAGACGCTGGAGGAAGCATTAGTCAGCTACTTCGACGATCCCGACACAAAACTTCCAGAATACGAGAGAGAAAAAGCTATAGCCGTTTTACAGGGAACTAATCCGAACAATTACCTAATAAGAGAACGCCCCAAAACTGTAGAAGAGTACACTGGATATACGGAACCTGTTATGCAACAAATGGCTTTAAATCAGTTTAAATACCTGAATCCGCAAGTTGTCTACCGCGATCCGACCACCAATTACAAATATACGAATCCGCAAGAAATTCAAACAAATGATATTCCTCCGAAGAAGTATCTGAACGTCAAAGTAAATCAAGTGATCGGGTATCAAAGGGGACAGCCCATTAAAGGTAGTAAAATCAATTTGGCACAGTATGTGAAGGACCCTGATGTGAGAGAAGCGCATGATCAATTCGATCCCAATCCACGATACAGCTTCTCCTATGGTGTTCATGTAAGTATTTTTTATCTTGTCTGAACTGAACCAGCTTTAGAGCATACCACTGCTGGACAAAAACGAGAAATAGTTCAAATCAGTGTAGCAAATCCAAAAATTACTAAGCATAAGTAAGCAAACAATAAAAATTTTCAAATCCTACATTGAAAATTCGACTAATATAAGCAGAAGCACGAATTAGCTATTAAAAACATTTCACTGTAGATAAATGGTCAAATTATAATTTCATAATATAAGACGTGTTGAATATAATATTATTATTTAAATTATCTCATAAGGGCACCATGGTGGTGTCATAATGATTTACTATTGGACCGATGAAATAAAAAATATATATAGAACAAAAAACGCTCATAATTAATAAAATTAAACAATACTGTTTTCTTATATTTACGCGAATTTGACTCATTTAATTAAAAGTCTATAACGGATTTTATCGCGTTTATATACCACCTCAGTCTCCCGAGAACATGGACGCTGTAAAGGGTCCGAAACGTCGGGAAATAATTTAAAATATTTTTAAACTGTAAAGCTATAAATAAAAGCGATAAAATCCGTTATAAACTTTTAATTAAACACTAAACAAACGCAATAACAGGATTTAAATAATAGAATCACATGATCACTTCCCAGGTGGCCCAAAAATTGCAGTATGTAAAACATTATCTCGTTTTAAAACGCTTTCGACAATCCATTTTATTAATAAAGACATAGAACATAGTATTTATCGTTCAAATCAAATTGAAATGAAAATTATGATTGTTTAGATTGCAATCTAGATTTGTTGTCTGAATAATAACAATAATTGCTGTTATGACAATGCACTTTACAATTACTCACGAATTATGATAACATTAAAACATAGGCATTACAAGTTAATATATAGAAAGCGTTGTTAACGAGTGAAAGGTGATACTGTGGTTTTAATTTCCTATGTAATTAATTACAAAAAAATGTAATATTATAAAAAGCGGAAAGACTGTTGGTAAACTGTCAAAATTATTTTATTGATATTATGTCGAATACTGACCGTACAATGTGAGAGGGTTGCGGTTTATTTCGATCGTCTTCCAATAGTTTAAAGTAACGGATATATCATTGTGATAAAATTGTAATACTAGAATACGGAGCAAGAAATAAAATTATTTTTTCTCAAAATATATTTCAACAATGTTCCCGTAACACGTTGATTTGAACCTCCTTTTTGGCCATTAATTTAATTTTATGTGAATTATATTTTATTATATAATATTTAGGTTTCATTAACGAAATAACACTTAGCAATTCGGTTAAAATTTTAATGAATTGCGGTAGATCTAAACCATTTGTCAACAGAATATTATTTTTAATTCAATCGTAGTTATCTTTTAGCAAACGAGTTCTAATTTATATAAATACATAATGAAAAATAATATTGGCTAGTAAAAATATCGTTATTTAAATAATTTATTCCACAAATTACGTAATGTAGCAGATATAACGTTTTTTGGTCCATATTAAAATAAATAATTTTGATATTAATCAATATTTTTTTCGGGAAAAAAAAGCTTTGTCATCGATATTTGCCACTTAGTAAAATGTTCCGGATACAAATAATAATATAAATTAAACATTACTCTTGTCTGTTAATTTACGTTTTAACGATTCGGGGGATTAATTTTTATATTCCGTATTAATGTCTGTTTGTTAATATGTTACATTTACATCAATTTATAATTAACATCATAGGGACTAAAAACCGTACTTATAATTGCGTGCACCACGCACTGTGGACTGTTCCGTAGTCATAATTATATAGTTCATAAACTTATTTTTACTGCCTGTTTTACACAATTAGCAACATTGATTCATTTTGAATGGAATTTTTACGAATAATTCCTTTACACTCCGCCAAGCACACTTTATAAAATATGTGTCGGTAGACTGTTTCTCGTTAACCGTTAGCATTCCTAACTATAACCATATATAATAATAAACAATGATAGTTTTATTAATAACTCATTATAATATATATATATATATATATATATATATATAAAAATATATATATATATATATATATATATATATATATATATTAGTTTAAAATTAAAATCTTTGAGCGCCGAATCGACTCTAACAAAAACTCGATTATAAGCTTAATATTTCGCAAAGGGATCCCTGAATAGAAAAATAGTTTATAATTTTTAACAATTCATCTTACAACGCCTATTACAATAGAATAGACGACAAAAAAATCATCCCCACTTTAGATACAGGTAACACCTAAAATTTCACACCAATATTATTTTTTAAGATTTTATGTATGTAATGAAATTAATAGGTATAATTATTTCAAATTAAAGATTACTACCAAGAATCTGTGAGCTACTGACAGACAAGCAAATGAAAGGACATCGTAATACAATAATTCCTTTTCTAACTACAGAAGCATAGAAAGGTTAATAACGTTTACGTATTTGGCTTTTATATACAAAATTGAACGATACCATTGATTTTATTAAACTATCTATATCTTTAATTTTATCTTTAATAACAAAAAATCATTTCCAGTAATAGGTACATTACTACTTAAATATATAAATTTCAAATTGTGATTTTAGGTATGCCCTTTACAGTTGCAATTTTTATTGAGATCTACGTACATAAGAATTCTTTGATTTATTTTTATTTGAAATTTAAAATTTATGAACAATGGATTTGTTTACGTAGTGTTGTTTAGACATACTCGTACAATAGTCCATTCAAAACACGCTCCGAAATGGCGTGAACTACAGTTTTCTGTTAACAAATATGTATGTTACCGTCAGCGTTACCAGTTTTTTTTTTTTTGCCAAGTCGGGGTTTTGGAATTTTTTGAGTGAAATAGCGGGATTTTTTCGTCGAAAGTGGGACATAGTAAAAAAAACGTATATAATCAAGAACCGTTGGAAATGTATTTTAATAAAAATATAATATTTGAAATCAGATTTACCCTATCGTTAAATAGTTGAGTTTTTTTTCGTTCTGAAATAAAAGGGTGCGCGGCCAGTCCACACTTGTCTGTGTCACCCGCCCACGCTTTCTCAGCACGTTGCACATACTATCGAGTTATCCCCCAAAAGCGGGACTGAGCATTTCCCGCGCGGGACATATAATAAAACGTCCCGCCAAAATCGGGACGTCTGGCAACGCTGGCTACCGTGCACATTAGAATTTAGTGAATCTTAGATGCACCATTTTATATTAATTATCAACAAATTCGACTATATAATATGACCGAAACAGTTTCACAATTCTTTATGTATCTTAAGATATAATATTATAATATCTAAGTAAATCTGAGTATTTATTTAGGAAATTGCTATAATAGCTTGCAATGGTGTCAAACGAATACATGATTTCACTAATATCAAGTATTATGAAGAATACACTAACTAGATTAATCTTTGCAGTCGAAAATAAAGCTTTCTTAAACAAATTTTGGAGACAGGAGAAATTAGAAGTAGTAATTTCGTTAACGAAATAAAATATAATATAATTATATTTCATAAATATAATAATACTAAACAATTCATTATGTTATGTATCTCAAGATTCACCGGAGTTAGGAGTCGTCATAACATAGTTAAATAGAACGTAGGTACACCAAAAATCTTGCTGAATCTTAAAATACTAGTTATATCTTAAAAACACAATGATTCGGATATTCACAGTAACATACAAAGATACGTCCTTAGATCATACTATCTAGTTACCAAATGTATAAATATATTTATGATACGTTTGGACAAGCTTGTAAAGGTTATTGATCGATATTTTGCCTCTTGGTGCAGTTGGCAGTGACCCTGCTTTCTGTTCCAGTGTTGTGGGTTCAATTCCTGCCCCGAATCTGGGTGTAGTATATATATATATATATATTGCCTATATGTAGATTTATTCCAAACAAAAAATGTATATAAGTCGGCTGTTATCTAAAACACAGATAAAGCGACTGAAGGCTTCCGCAGGGGTTTAGTACGGTATTGCACTCCCACAGTGCCGAGTCCGACATAGGTCCAGGACTACCTACCTGGGCGTCCTGGATATCATCCGTGATTCCCCTACGTTACAAAGAAAAGGGTATAGTAAATTTATGGTATTAGTTAGTTCCTACGTACTTTAGGAACAGATAACCGTGTGTGTTTTAAGTATATTTATATACCCTTTTTATATACTATTCTATTAACATTCATGGTCGCGACGCGATGTTTTAAAACCTAGGTATACCGCTTCTGGTTTATTAAAATCAGTTCAGTAGTTTCACAGTATATCGACTACAAACGTTATTTTCCTATTTCTAACATTAGTATAGATAGAACGCCCAACCTTGAACCATTGCTCATTCAGTGTGTCCGCAAGGCCGCTTATTACTAAGTGAAAGTTTATATAAAATTATCGCGAAAGTTAATCTTATCTTATATCTTTAAACGAGCAATTCTTGTATATATATAATTTGAATCTCGGAAACGGCTCCAACGATTTTCATGAAATTCAGTATGCAGGGGGTTTCGGGGGCGATAAATCGATCTAGCTAGGATTTATTTTTAGAAAATGTCGTTTTATCCCTTTTTTCAGGCAAATAAAAAATATCGTTAGAATACGAAAATAAATTTCGCTATCATTGATAAGTTGATAATAGCTCCGATGTGAACCGGGCGGATTCGAAATAAGAAAACCCCAGGTTCGAATCCAGTCTCCAGGACTATTTTTTTTTAAGTTACTTTTTTGTGAGAAAAACTATTATTGGGAGCCCTATACTAACTGGATGACCGAGCATTGCTCGGTATTTTTTTTTTTTTTTTTTTTGTTATTCGTATTTTGTGGAAACTATATTTACATACGAATTACGAACTGATGATATATGAATAATATTTTTCGATCTTACCGAAATAATAATAAAAAAATATGAACTGGTTATTTAAATAAAAAATCACGAGTATAATTAAAAAATGTTAGGATATTATTAGAATACGAAGGTAAATTTCGGCATAATCTACAAGGTTATAATAACTTAGGTGGGAAATCAGTATACCTGGGTTCGAATCCCGATGCCTCAAGTCCCACTTTTTTTTTTGCTTTTTTTTTCAAGTTCCCTCTTTTGTAAAAAAAAGAACTATTATTGAGAGCCCTGTACTACCTGATTTCCGAGTTTTGCTCGGTTTTATTATTTTTTTTTTTTTTGTTAATCGTTCTTTTTTTGGAAATTATATTTAGATACGATAGAACTGATGAAATATGAATAATATTTTTCGGTCTTACCTATATAATAATATAGTATTTTGTGTCACAAGGGGATGAAAGTACTATTTTTTTTGACCCTCATATGAAATTGCCGCCCGAGCCGAAGGCGAGGGTAGCAAACATACGGGAATGGATGTAGTACTTTCGTCCCATGTTGCACATACTTTTTTTTTCCTACCTAGGACGAAAGTTCAGGTTTTGTTCCTGTGAAGCGGGGACAGAAAGTGTCACTTTTGTCCCGCTTCACAGGGACGAAAATCGAACTTTCGGCAGAGGTAGGAAAAAAGATATAAACTGGTTATTTAAATAAAAATCACGAGAGCAATTAAAAACTGCTAGAATATCATTAGAATAAAAAAGTAAATTTCGCCACCATCTGTAAATTTATAATAGCTCAGGTGGGAAATCGGGCGGTCTCGAAAACGGAAGATTTTTCCTTTTTTTTTCAAGTTCCTTGTTTGGTGAGAAAAAATATTATTAGGATCTCTTTTTATTTTTTTATTTATGTAACCAGTGACTATTGTTTTATTATTATATCGGTAAGATTGAAAATATTATTCATATTTTATCAGTATGTAATTTGTGTCTAAATATAGTTTAACCGAGCAAAGCTCGGTCATCCAGGTACTGTGTATTTTAAGCGAAGAAAATAATTAATACACTAACGGCGAGTTGCACGAAACCGTCGCTAATTTTCCGTTAGTTAAGTTGCAATTAATCTTAAAATTAGTTGATCTCATGATTAATTTAAAGCTGTTGGAATTAATCATCCGTTAGATAGGTCTTTAATTGAACTAATTTTTTTTGTTAACTTAATCAGATGTACGTTTTGTGGAACAGATAATCACGATTCTTGGTTTCGTGCAACTCGGCGTAAGTGTTCTTATACAAGAAAATTGGACATAATAAATAAACTAACGCTTAACACGACAGATCGCCCGTAGGATGAAACCTGTGTCGGGAGTAGCATTGCCAGACGTCCGGTTAAAGCCGGACATAGGCTTTTTGATTGCGTCTCCGGCCAAAATAAACGGTGTCCGGCTGTTGTTAGGCTTTTTACATTTCGCAATTTTTATCTTGTATTTAATTTTGATTTATGACTTTATTTGACTGACTAATAATTAAGTACTTAGACTGATTTGGCATTCAATTTTATTTATATTTCATTAGAATTTAACAAGATTACAAACAATTTTTTTATCGTACCTATTAATATATAATATATAATACTTGAGACACGAAATCCTCAATAATGTAGGGTGTCCTTTTTACCCAAATGTTCGGCCAAACTGGCTGGTCTGTCCGGCTATAAGGTTTGGCGACCTGGCAACCCTAGTCGGGGATACATAAAATGTCTAACAAACACAAGCACGTTATAAGCAATTATGAATAAAATATTTCAAAAACATTTAAAAAAATATTAGGTCCATGGTCAAAGCAACAAAAAAAAAACAACTTAAATGAGATCAATTAAAATAATCTCTCATCTATTTTTAATTAAAATATTTTATATATTATAAATTTTGTAACAGGAAATCAAAATTAACGCGCTACTGAAAAACAACTACGAAAAAGTGCCTGTTTTTAGTTTTTGAACTAAAATTACTGCATTGCATATAATATTTCTTTGGGAAAGTAATAAATAATATGTTCTTTATGTTAATTTGTCTATATTTAATTAATTATAAATACAAAAGGCTCGACAGAGGTTTTCTCGCTCTGATTACAGCGACACCTATTGGGTGCAATCATTAATCTAAAATTCTAAACCATTCAAAAAGTTTCACAAACGCATAAAAATTTTAGCAGAATCAATTCCATTGTTTAATAGTTTAGTTACATACACACGTATAGAAGAATTACATATAGGTATAAAGATAATATATAATTAATCGTTTTTTCTTTTAAACACAATAATTTTAGAAGTAAACAATCTGGTGTAAAAAAATTATTTAGGTGTAATATTAAACCAAAAAACAACTTGCTACAATTCAGAGAAGTAAATCATGATTGAATACGTGTAAAACCGCGTGGAATATAAGTTAACTGATATGCTATAACGTTACATAAGAATATCAATAAATAATATGATTTGTTTCACAGTTTCGTAACGAGAATTATTAATATTAATTTACAATTATAAATAACAAAAATAAGTCCATTAAAGCATAATTATGATACTATTTTAAGACATTGTAACCATGATATTTAAAGAATGTTGTAAAACTACTTTCCGGTCATAACGGTTAAATTTTTATCTCCAAGTATCTTATCACCTCACCTTCATTATTATTATTTTTTATTTTTATTTTACAGTATTGTACATATTTACAATGCAAAACTTAAACAAATTATTTACAGACAATTTTGTGTAACATGTCCCCGTGGAATGGTGACAATAATACTGACAGCATTTCCCTGTTGAATCGCAATTCCGATTCTCTGGGCAAAAAATCGGTTTACTTAAAAATAAACCTTTTTAATTTAAATAATGTATTTATATTTTTTTTATTATTATTAAATTATCTGAAATAATCAATGAATTGGTATTTAATATTTTTTATTGTAAACTGTGTAATGTATATTCTTTCAAATAATAAAAAAAACTACGCGTAACCAAGAAACCTCAGCGAAATCAATATATCTACGTACAAACACCAATACCATATACCTAAGTGTTAATTTTGAAGTTCTTGCGAACTGAAATTCCACCACCACATTTGGTGAACTAGTGACCTCCCCAGGAGTGTCCCCTTTTCTCGGTTCTCAATCTACGAAGATATTGATGAATATATAAAAATGATACATCAAACTAACATAGAACCTATCCCTTTTTCGAAAACAAACAACAAAAATCGACTCAAACTTCAAAACAAACTATTTGTTCAAAAGTATACATAACCATCTTTTTTTATTTATAAAGGTAAGATTAAATTTTGTAATAAGAGACTCAAAATTATAACAAAATTAAACAATAATTTATATGAAAACTATACAAATGTAATCTACAGAGCATTTCACACAAGTAAACAAATTTCCAAAATAAAAAAAGCGATTAAAAAAAACCGTCGCAATAAAATTTCCAGAATATAATGTTGTCGACAATTATGCTAGAAATTTTAGAGTTTTAATATCCTTAAACTAGTTTATCCTTCTACGTGTGTTAAGCGTAACATTATGTAATTTAATACATGTTATATCATTTAATTTGCATTTAGAAATGACAATAGACTTGCATCACGATCATCACTTGCCCCGTCTCTGTCGCTATATGGGAATCAGGGAATACTAGCTACTTATGCGACTACCCGTACCCCGGGTACGTTACGTTACGTATGAACAATAATAGTCTAGAATTAATGCAACGTTGCATCTCTGGGCGGTCGCGTAGCATTACCAAATGTACTTAGGTCCTATTTCACCGGTTGCTTTTAAAGTTTATATGGCACATAAGTTACTGATAGACTTTATCAGCAGGAGTTAAAACATACCCTATGGGCTATTTCACCTTAACTAACATACTAGAACTTCTGGATCCACTGGTTGCAAATAGAAATATCTATTTCACCTTAACTAACATACTAGAACTTCTGGATCCACTGGTTACAAATAGAAATATCTATTTCACCTTAACTAACATACTAGAACTTCTGGATCCACTTGTTGCAAATAGAAATATCTATTTCACCTTAACTAACATACTAGAACTTCTGGATCCACTGGTTGCAAATAGAAATATCTATTTCACCTTAACTAACATTCTATAGCTTCTGGATACACTGGTTGAAAATAGAAATATATGTTTCACCTTAACTAATATACTAGAAATTCTGCATCCACTGGTTGCAAATAGAAATATCTATTTCACCTTAACTAATATACTAGAAATTCTGGATCCACTGGTTACAAATAGAAATATCTATTTCACCTTAATTAACATACTAGAGCTTCTGGATCCACTAGTTGAAAATAGAAATATATGTTTCACCTTAACTAATATACTAGAAATTCTGGATCCACTGGTTGTAAATAGAAATATCTATTTCACCTTAACTAACATTCTAGAGCTTCTGGATCCACTGGTTGTAAAAAGAAATATATGTTTCACCTTAACTAATATACTAGAAATTCTGCATCCACTGGTTGCAAATAGAAATATCTATTTCACCTTAAGTAATATACTAGAAATTCTGGATCCACTGGTTGCAAATAGAAATATCTATTTCACCTTAACTAATATACTAAAGCTTCTGGATCCACTGGTTGAAAACAGAAATATATGTTTCACCTTAACTAATATACTAGAAATTCTGGATCCACTGGTTGCAAATAGAAATATATATTTCACCTTAACTAACATACTAGAACTTCTGGATCCACTGTTTGCAAATAGAAATATCTATTTCACCTTAACTAACATACTAGAACTTCTGGATCCACTGGTTGTAAATAGAAATATCTATTTCACCTTAACTAACATTCTAGAGCTTCTGGATCCACTGGTTGTAAAAAGAAATATATGTTTCACCTTAACTAATATACTAGAAATTCTGCATCCACTGGTTGCAAATAGAAATATCTATTTCACCTTAAGTAATATACTAGAAATTCTGGATCCACTGGTTGCAAATAGAAATATCTATTTCACCTTAACTAATATACTAAAGCTTCTGGATCCACTGGTTGAAAACAGAAATATATGTTTCACCTTAACTAATATACTAGAAATTCTGGATCCACTGGTTGCAAATAGAAATATATATTTCACCTTAACTAACATACTAGAACTTCTGGATCCACTGTTTGCAAATAGAAATATCTATTTCACCTTAACTAACATACTAGAACTTCTGGATCCACTGGTTACAAATAGAAATATCTATTTCACCTTAACTAACATACTAGAACTTCTGGATCCACTGGTTGCAAATAGAAATATCTATTTCACCTTAACTAACATACTAGAACTTCTGGATCCACTGGTTGCAAATAGAAATATCTATTTCACCTTAACTAACATACTAGAACTTCTGGATCCACTGGTTGCAAATAGAAATATCTATTTCACCTTAACTAACATACTAGAACTTCTGGATCCACTGGTTGCGAAAAGAAATATCTGTCGATAAAGTGCAGTTTTATGGTAAAAAGAAAAATATATCATAAACTTTTATTGATACCACTATATGTCAGGTAGCTTTATCAGCAAACGGTGAAATAGGCCCTCAATGATTTAACTTGTTCTGAGGTTTCCCATTTCCATAGAATCAGTTAATGCCTTTTGATATAATTTTAATTCAAGCAATCAGCTTTAACTCAAAATCGTTTGACTCACCTGGTCTAATCAATTTTAATATAATCATTAATTTTATTCATTATAACTTATTATCGTTTTAATTAAATACCTTCAAATATATTTTATAAAGATTGGTTTCTAGCTCTTTCTGTTTTGACTATCTTGGTGCAGTACTGCTACTCAAAACATACAAAAATACATTTATATGAAACATTCTGTATTAAGTATGTATTATTTTTAATAAGGTAACATAAATTCTTGTCCGTAAATAAAATTAATAATTTAATTGAATGTACTCATATGTACGAAATTACTTTCCATTCATATAGTAGGTATATTTTTATTGAAATTTACTGCAAGGTTGAAAGGAAATAATTAATTAGTCGTTTTTTGTTTCACATTTTAACTTTTTAATTTGAAAAGAAACGGCGTGTCCCACAATGAATTTCTAAGCGCTTCTCTTCTAATTTGTATCAAAAGTCTTGCCTATCCACTAACAGATTGGAGAACAGGATCTGTGGGTCTCTAATCATCCCACCGTTGATTTTATTTGTCATAGGCATTCTCTTATGAAATAGATATCGGGTAGGTGAAGAAGAAGTTCTTAAAAGGAGCTTAATCACAGCACAATCACATTGCTCAATTGCGGGTAGGCAGATGTATCTACAATTTACTCAATTTTTTCCGAAATGTACAGGCTTAGTCAGGATGTCCCACTTCACCGACGAGTATGGGAAGAATGAACTAGGAGTGTGCGTTATATATCGCTAATTCATAAATACTCGATATATGTACCTATTCGATAATTATTGATATATTTCATTCGGTAAGTATCAATATATTTTCATGCGATAATTATCAAGTAGTATCGATATATTATTTTATCCGATAATAATCGAGTAGTTTTGATATATGTCGTCCGATATTTATCGATAAGTATCGATATATTTATCGGATAGATCGAATCGACAAAATTATCGCTTTATTTTTCATACGATATGTTACATCAATACTTTTTTTACATGAACATTCCTAGAATTAAAACCAAATATTCTCGGCTCGTTTACCGACTTTCTACATAGAAATATAGTCTATGACATGACACAAATCGGCTTCCCATATACCGTTAATTATAATCTCAGTAATCATGATTCATGACCCAGTTAAGAATTGCAAATACATACGTATTTAGGCGTAAATCAAGATGACCCAAGTTTTAACTCAAAACGAGTTACAAAATTGTGCTAAATAAGTGGAGCAATGTCAATTGTTTCTTTACCATTGCGATCACTGTATGCTCAAACTATTGTTTTAACAAGGTCGAATTGATGGAATTTATTACCATAGTGTACATTGCTTGTTATTTGTTTACGGTTTATTTTATTTACCAAATATACTTAAAAATAATAGTTTAATTAATTAATTCAAGCCTGGTTGCATACTGTATCAGCCTGTACACCACCCACTGCTGAGCGAAGACCTCTTCTCCATGTAGAATAAGGGTTGGAGCTTAATTCACCACGCTGCTCCACTGCGGGTTAGCAGATAATTTACTTGTAATGGGTAACGATCGTTATCAGGTGTCTATGATAACAACCGAGACCGACGGCTTTACGTGCTCCCCGAGGTACGGTGGGGAGACCCACAAGGACATACATCTAGACCGGAAACAAATAGATATTTGTACAAATACAAATAATAATAAATAATAATAATAATAAATATTAACCAACAATCACACCAGCTTGTCAAACGCAACCGTCGGAACTTCTCTGCTGCCTGGATCGACTACAAGAAGGCATTCGACTCGGTGCCTCATTCATGGCTTCTGAGGGTCCTCGAACTGTACAAGATCGACGGTGCAGTTCGAGACTTCCTCGAAGTATGCATGGGGCAATGGAGTACGATCCTTTGTCTCCAGGGCGAGAGACTGACGACGGGTGCCGATGACCGAATCCGGATACGAAGGGGTGTTTTCCAGGGTGATTGTCTGAGCCCACTTTGGTTTTGCTTGTCCTTGAACCCTTTAAGCACTCTGCTGGAGCGTTCGGGGACAGGCTTTCAGTTTCGGAGAGGAGGTATTAAAGTCTCTACATGGATGACCTCAAGCTGCTGACACCTAATCCTGCACGCCTTATGGAGTTGCTGAAAATCACTACTGAGTTCAGCGGCTCCATCAGGATGCAGCTTGGAGTGGATAAGTGTGCGGTCGTGCATGTGGACAGGGGACAGGTGACGCAATCAAATCAAATTAGCTTAGAGCTTTCTAACTTCAAGACCCTCTCCGAAGCTGAATCATACCGGTATCTGGGCATGTCACAATGCATAGGGGTGCAAGAGGTGGATATGAAACAGGCGGTTTGCGAGGTCTTTTTTGGACGGCTGACAAAAGTTCTTCGGAGCTACTTGTCGGGCGCCAACAAGGTCCGAGCTTATAACGGCTGGGTCATGCCCACTCTCTTGTACACATTTGGCGTGCTCAGATGGACTCAGACCGAACTCGACGCCCTGGACAGAAGAGTCCGCACGACTATGACTCACCATCGCATGCATCACCCGAAATCGTCGGTCATGAGACTGTACATCCCACGGAAGTGTGGTGGCCGAGGCCTATTAAGCGCCAAGTCCATGCATAACCGGGAGGTGTGCAGCCTCAGGGCCTATTTTGAAACGAGGAGGGAGAGCGCTATGCATGGTGATGTTGTAGTATGTGACAAAGGTCTCACCCCCTTATCCCTGGCCAAAGAGGAATGGCGAAGACCGGTTGTACTTAGCACCTCTGACCGGGAGACCGTATGGATGGAGAAGGAGCTGCATGGACGGTTTTACAAGGCGCTCCACGCACCTCACGTGGATGTTAAGGCCTCCGTGCAGTGGCTGCGATTCGGGGACCTCTTTGGGGAAACCGAAGGTTTTGTCTGTGCAATACAGGATCAGGTGGTTAAGACGAACAACTACCGGAAGCACATTCTGAAGGATGGCACTCCCGACTTCTGTCGAGCTTGTCGTCATCCCGGCGAGTCACTCAGACATGTGCTTTCGGGGTGTTCAGCGCTTGCCAACACTGAGTACTTGCACAGACATAACCAAGCGGCCAAGATTCTTCATCAAGAGCTTGCTCTAATGTATTGTCTCCTGGAACAGAGGGTGCCGTACTACCAGTACACACCGGCGCCAGTACTCGAACGCGACGGAGTCCGGCTCTACTGGGACCTGCCTATCGCCACGGACAGGACGATACTGGCGAACAAGCCTGATATCGTGGTGATGGATAGGGCACAGTCGAGGGTGTTTTTAGTGGACATTACCATCCCTCATGACGAGAACCTCGTGAAAGCCGAAACAGAGAAAAAGCGTAAATATCTGGATTTGGCACACGAGATTGTCGACATGTGGGGTGTTGAATCCACTGAAATCATCCCTATCGTGATATCTGCCAACGGTTTGATCCCGGTTAGCCTCGCTCACCACCTGAGGCAGCTGGGTATCCGTGACGGTTCGCTCGCAGCCAGGATGCAGAAGGCGGTATTACTCGACTCGGCTAGGATTGTCCGCCGATTTCTCAGCCTACAGCCCTAACCCCCGGCCGTTTGATCTCCCTGCCGGGGCGTAATCCTCCACCCGCTTATATTTATCTATGTAAATTTATGTAGTACCTGGATGACCGAGCTTTGCTCGGTTAAATTATATTTAGATACATTACATATTGATGAAACATAAATAATATTTTCGATCTTACCGACATAAAAGTAAAATAATAGGAACTGGTTATTAAAATAAAAAAAAAAAAGAGCTCTTAATTCAAAAAAAAAAAAAAAAAAAATGAAAAAAAGATTGGTCTGTAGAATCCTGGATTCGAACTCAGGTTTTCTGGTTTCGAATCCGCCCGATTCCTATCTGCGCTAATAGAAGCTTGTCAATGACAGCGAAATTTACCTTCGTATTCTAATGGTATTTTTTAATTGTTTAAAAAAAGGGATAAAACAACATTTTCTGAAAATAAATCCTAGCTAGATCGATTTATCGCCCCCGAAACCCCCTGCATACTAAATTTCATGAAAATCGTTGGAGCCGTTTCCGAGATTCCGATTATATATATATATACAAGAATTGCTCGTTTAAAGATATAAGATTATATTATATTTATTTATATGTGTATATGTATATATTGAACGGGTGGAGTGTAGCAATAAGAAAAATAATAATAATAATAAATATTAACCAACAATCACACCACGTTAACCTAGCCCCGTGCTAAGTTCGTAAGAACTTGTGTTACGTACCCGTAACGAAGGAACTAGGAACGGAAATAAATTTAAGATATAAATACATATATACATAAATACACATCCATGACCCGGTGCAGACATCTATATTCGTCATACAGATTATCTGCACCTGGCGGGATTCGAACCCGCGACCGCTGCGTAAAGTGTCCAGCTGCCTGACCACTCGACCAGCCGGCCGTCAAAAATATCTGTCCCGAGCGGGAATCGAACCCGCGACCGCCCCGGCGAGCGAGCAGCGTTGGGGCAACTTCTCGCACCGCTACACCAGATCGGTCGTCTTGGTTGCATAATTACGAGCTTATTACACGTATACCATTTAACAATCATAGAATTTTTTTTTAGAATATGGATTAGACTCGGCGTAGTTGCTATATTGCTTTACGTTCCAAGTTTGTGAGTTTGATTTCAAGTCTAAGTATTTTATTTATATATGTACCTATTATTAATAAAAATATATAAAATGTATAGCAGCCGGCTGTTACCTAAAACACAGGCGTTGATTTGCCTACCTTAGGAACAGACGACTGTGTGTGTATGTTAAGCATATTTAATTAAAATTTAATTTAAAAATAATATGATTAATAACCGGTTTCATTATTATCCATATAACATCCCAATTTTCACGGCTGAGTCTCAGTACTTGGCTCCCCCACAGTTGACGTCGTGAATGCCGCTAGGGCCAACAGCTATACACATTTCTAAAAAAAAAAAACTCCTGTCATTAGTCTGTTTTTAAATATCTTTTGTTTAATATATTTAACGACCAAATTTATACATTAAAAGCATTAAATACACAGTTTTTTCTTGCCACTGTGTAATAAAATAATGACAAGCATTGTAGGTGTAGATGTGCGAGTAGTTGCTTTAACGCAGGCGGAAGTGGGTTCAATTCCCGCTCGGAGCAGATATTTGTAATTGTACAAATATTTGTTCCTGACCTGGTTGTATATCCTTGTGGGTCTTCCCACCATGCCTCGGAGATTAAGTAAAGCCGTCCGTCCTGGTTGTTATTATAGAAATTTAATACCAACCGTAACGTGTCTGGTAGGGAAATTATCCGACAACCTGCAGTGGAGCAGCGTGGTGGTTAAAGTCAAATCTTTCTCTCATATACAGAAAAGGCCTTTGCGCAACAGTGGGATGGTTACAGGCTGATTAGTTCAGTTCAGATTAGTACAATAAAATTGATAGTAAAAAAAACTTTTAAATATACGACAGGACAGTTGTTACAAGAACTCGCGGTCGCGGATGAGATTCCTGCGCACAATAAATTTTTGTATGAACCATAAACATGTCCATCAAGCTTAGGTCAGTATTGTATATGTTTTCGGACTCACGGCAAAAGACTCTCATCCTACTTGGAGGCTGTTGTCACACATCCTAATAAAAAGTCCTCCGCTGCGTCTGTCTGTTTGAGATAAACTCAAAAACTACTGCACTTATTTACATGCGGTTTTCACCAATAGATAGAGTGATTCATGAGAAAGACTTACGTACATATGAATACCCCGGTCACAGTCGGGGCGGGCCACTAGCTTATAATAGAAGACAGGACCGTATAAAATATGTCGTCACAACACTCCAACGTAATATATAACACAATACACCATAAACATAATACCCTAGGGCTTTTAAATTAATATTCGTCACGTGATGAACTTGTCACGCGTGTTATGAGATCCATACCGTCCCAAGCTCGGTCAACCGTTAATAATGAGGCCAAGCACGTCACCTTGAACATATCAATATCTTGTAAATGTAGCTGAAATGTATATGACTCGATATATAATTCAAATCTCTGTGATTACGACATTTATGTATTGATGTATTGATGACAAGTAACTTTCCTTTCGACCAGCAAAGCATTTGACGCCGTGCAAAGTTTCATGCGAGACACTGATCAATAAACATCAGTCTACTACTATATCTGTGTTCCAATTGACGATTAGTATTAAGTTAATACAAATAACGGTAAATAACTATATATAAATATTTTTGACAATGTTTTGTAAAATCTCTATAATGTCAATTATGAAATAAATACTTAAAATGTATTTATTTAATTGTATACGATACACATATATTGTATATATTATGTATATGCTTTAATATTTATCGGTCTATATTTTGATACTTTATTAAATATGTCCAGCACCACTCTAACTCTTATATTGACTTTGTTTCAAAACCCATAAGGTTGCTTGGAAGAGATCACTACTTAACAATAAGATCGCTTTATTGTGGATCTTATGTATTCTTGAAGTTTACTATGTGGTGTACAAGAAAGTGTATTATTTTTATACACCAAAATATTGATAAAATAACACTATAGAAATCGACCACTCATTTGGCTTCATTATGATTCAGATGCATTAACAGACTTTCTATTACAATTACACAATTCCATGTTAATTCAAGATATCATTAGCTCTCATCAAAAAATTTAATTACTTTTGGAAACGCTCTTCATGTAACATCGAGATAAAAATCTTAATGATGCATTATTTCCAAAAAGAACTACACACGAGTCGTTTTTGGTTGTATAAATGATTTTTTTATTCGTATTCCGTTGCTAAGAGTCTTTATGCGATATTATATAGCCTATAATCTTTTTAAATAATAAGGCTGTATTACGGAAACAGATTCTTAAAATTTTTACTGGTGGATGTTGAGGACAATGCGGCTACAATTCCCGCTCGAGGCGAATTTTTCTATTCGTAAAAATATATGTTTCCGGTATGGATGTAGAACGTAAAAATGACGACCGTTCTGGTGCAGTGGTGCAAGTAGTCACCTCAACACCGGCGGCGGAGCAGGTCTGGGTATACGTGCTTGTGGGTCACCTCACTGTGCCTCGGGGAGCACGTAAAGCCGGCGGTCCCGTTTGTTATCATAGACATCTGATAACGATCGTTAGTCATGGTAGAGAAATTATCTGCCAACCCGCAGTGGAGCAGCGTGGTGGATTAAGATACACCCCTTCTCATAGATGGACAAGAGACCTTTGCCCAGCTGTGGGACGTTTACAGGCTGATTCAGTTCAGTTCAATTTAAACATACAAAAGATTGTTAATGACAAAGGTGGTCTTATTGCTAAGTAGCGACTTCTTCCAGACGACCCAGATCAAACAGAATATGTAAAGAAAATATATCAATATACATAAAATATCAAATTTGTTTGTTCGTCCATGCGAGACAAATACAATTTCATAATGTTGCTGCACATACACAACCGGCTCCCCAAATATCTCTATTGCCTAACATTACGTTTTATAACGCGACGGTACTTGAGACATCAAATGATATTTCTAATATTGTATCATATTATTATATCGTAATATAATAATATGATACAGATCCTAAGATTAATTTAAATTTAGTTTTAAAATCTTTAAAAACTCCTAATCGTTATAAGTACTAATGAAACACAGTTACAAAAAAAAACTGCGAAATGTAAATGATAAAATATCTTATATATTACACCATTACATATACATAATATATATGTCGTGGCCTTGTCGTAAAATTGGCCACATCATGATATGCTCGAAAATTTCATGTTGTGGTCGCATTTCATGAAAATTTAAACTGTCTGTTGGACACATCATGATGTACCTTGGCCAGATCAATGATAAGAAATAGTTTGTTGATATGGTCAATTAAGACGCGCTACTTCGTGAATTGGTCAATACTTCGTGAATTATTTAATGATGTGGGCAATTTTACGATATGGTTGCATATACCTACATATGTTTTTTAAAGAAACTGCTTAATGAGGTGCTTAAAATACTCCTATTATACATATTTTCCGGATTCATATTATAATACGTAGATACATGGTCAAGTATTTTTACAATACAACCTTAATTATAGTATTGTTAAAATTATTTATTTCTTATTTAACTCCAGTGACAGAAAAGGCATAACATTAATTATTGTTTCAAATATATTTAAAATAAAATAAAAAAGTTTTAATAAGAAGACTAGCATCAAAAAATTCAGCCGAAGTAAAAAAAAAACTTTTATTAATAGTATCAGCTTTTAAATATCAATACTAAATTGCAATAAGCTACTCTTTATCTGTCAAAGACTGGAACATAATATTTAGATTTCCGTTCCACTACGCGTAAAGAGGATATTTATTATACATTTGTCCCGCGATATGCAGATTTTCTCACGATAATAATTTATAAAAAATATGCACATTTAAATGCCGCAATGAACATCGTGTAACAGGAATGTTTATAATAATTTCACGTGTTCACGATCAAGGTAGGAAGCAGTATGCGGTCGTTACGCAACGAATGTTTTTGTAACAGTCGTAACTAACTAATTTGAGTCTTATTACAAGGTAATACAACACAATACAATTCATTTTATTCAAAACATACTCCAATCACTCGGTTATTAAGTAGAACACGAGTTTGGTGAAATTATGACGTTAAAAAATATCTTTGTTCCGTAATTTTATTATAACGTACCAAAAGTGAAGACATAACTTTCAAAATTCCAAACTTTTTGCTTCGATTTTTACGAATAAGGAATTTTTAAAACCGCATAAATTGTAATGTAGCGATTGCAAAAAATTGCGGACGTAATATCATATTGGATACAATATTTGCATAAGGGTTTATTTTAGATAACCGTTCTGGTGTAGTGATACGAGTAGTCGCCTTAACTCTGTCGTGCGAGGTTTCGATTCCCGTTCAGGGTAGATATGAGTATTTATAAAAATATTTGTTTCCGGTCTGAGTGTAAGTCCTTGTGGGTCTCGCCGCCGTGTCTCGGAGAGCACGTAAGGCCGTCGATCCTGGTTGTTATCATGGATATCAGATAGCGATAGTTACTCATGGTAATGAAATATCCGCTCACTCACAGTGAAGAAACGTGGTGGATTAAGCTCCAACCCTTCTTCTATATGGAGAAAAGGCCTTCGCACAGCAGTGGGTTGTTTACAGGCTGATAAGTACTTTACATGTATTATCTTTACATATTTATATACATACAAATTTTATCAAATACGTGTGAACATAACTACATATTACAAATAAATTAAAAATTTATCACGGTCATAATTGCAAGCGTTTTTAATAGCTTTCATTACACTTACCAATTTAAATCATTTATAAAAATAATATATACACCAATTATCATTTTAAAATATTTTGTAAAGTCCTTGCTGTGAACTTGGTGAATATTTACCATTAAGAATTATTGCTTAAATATTTGCACGATACGCCAATTATCTGCACGATGAAACGAGTAAGATATTTTCATTGATAAGTTTACACTTAACCTTCAAATGAGATTACTTCATATGTTCACGTTTTTAATCGGTTAAACTCTCCGCAGACTACACCAGCGTTACTCAACTGAAGAAACGCATAGGGCCTCGAGTCTTGTTTTATTTTTTATTTTTTATGAAAAAGGAAATAAAACTTAACTAAACAGATGAGCATTTAACGGTGTTACAATCTGCTTTTTTAATTAACCAAACAGTTCTAACCAGAATTCAGATAGACCGTAACGCCATCTGTTGATCATCGATGTAAACTATCAACATTACGAATAGGAATAGCCTAAAAATTATGCACCTATAAATTGTGTGTATGTATTCCATCTCTGTGTATGTTGTACGTATATTTGGCTTAATATTAATTGGTTGCTACCAGCAAAAAAAATATTATCATCATGATGTACTTTGGTGACCCATATATTAATATTTTAGTGTACTGGCCATTAAAATATTAATGAAATTCTTCATATTACCAGTCATCAAAAATTTTGCAAGACGAGTCTCATAACATAAAACAACTTATAAGCGAATTAAATATCGATTTTGTCACAGCAATTAATATAAATTATCAAGATACCAGCATAATTTTCCCGCGATCGCCAAACTTAGATCTATAAGATTAAATTTAAACTGCGGTACTGAGTTGAATTGAATTTTTATTACAAAATTGTACAGAATATAGAGATGTTTATGTCAGTTTCTTAACGTACAAACTGAGAAAAACTAAATTGTTAGAATTACTTGAAAGATTTAAAGGTGCTTTTTTATATCGCACAATACAGACAATTACACAACATGTAATTATCCCACTACTAGACACCTCTTCCCTCTCTCTCCTCACATCTAATGCGCTATATGCTGCGGATTAGATCGTAAACATGTAGGTTTGAGCTTAGATACTACGTTGAGTATATCTATTTTGCACTTGATAGCTTAGTAGCCTGTGTTAGTATCTGTTGATCATCTGTTTCACCAGTTCCTGATAAATCTTATCTCGCATACAAATTACTGACAGACTTTATCAGCCGTAAGTAAAACAGGCAACTCCATTTTATTTGTCAAACAAATATACAGTCAAACCTGGATAAGCAGTTCAAGGGAGCACCATCTCATTCTCGCTTATAGGGGTTTCTCACTAACCCGAGTTTTTCGCTAATGCAGGTACATGGGTAGCGTTTCTCTCTTGTAGAGGTACGCAGCAATAACAAGTCACAGCAAGTACGAATGTAGTAAATAGGTAATATGATAAAATTATGTGCATAATATGCACAACATATATTATGTACATATATATTTTTAATAGTGTGTATATGTTACGTTCATTATATAAGTACTTTATAAGGGTAGGTGAAAAGATGCTTACGAAAACAAAACAAAAATTCATGCACTATACGAAAGTTAGAATGAGTCATAAAATAGCAGATGTTAAATTTATAATTTGTTTTGTCATTTGTTACTGTATGTGTGTATCTCTTATGTATGTATGTATTTTTATTGTAGCCATAGTTCCTCCTAAATAATATAAATAAATAAAGCTCGACTGTCGCTTATAGAGGTACCGATACCGGTCGGGGATACCGTCAGACGTCAGATAGCTTCATCAGTAACGAGTGAAACAGGCCCTAAATTTCAAAAAGAAAGCATTGTTTAATGCTAACTAGCTATATATTAGGTGTCTATTACGTACTGACAACACACTTCAAGTATTTGTCCAATAATCGCAATATGCTTGTGCAAGATCCTGCAACACGCCAAACTGTTTAACTTAATTTAGTAACAAGGATTGCATTATAACAGTGTTGTGGTTTTACTTTATAAGGGCCCTTTCACTGATTTCTAATAAGTTTCAGTATCTAACACATAACTGTATACAACTGATAAGAGTGTCTGATATGTTTTTTCTGTGTCACCATCAAATCCCACTTTATCTGTCAGATATTTCTATTCTCAACCTATAAAATAAATATGTTTAACACACACACAAGGTCGTCTGTTCCTAAGTGCCCTGTGTCTTAGGTAACAGCCGACTGATGACTGACGATTGACCGACTGACGACTATGAAACCAAAAATTTAAGTTGAAACTGGCCTTGTGGGTCTTACTTCCCAGAGGAATTAAAGACCCTTAAGGCCAGTTTAAGCAATCAGAATTGCCTATCAGTAACTCCAGTACAAAATAAACTTTATCTACAATCGGGGAGATTGGCTCTAAATCCTGTTCTAGTTCCTGTTTCAAAAGTTCAAATATTCAATCATTGATGTTTATTATATTTTATCATACTACTGTTATAAATGGGAATGTTAAGATGGATATTTTTTTCTCAATCAAGCCAACACGGCTTAACGGATCCGGATGAAATTGTATAATCTGAAATAGCATAATGCTATACTTTAAAAATCTTTGAATAGAAAATCAAATCGAATAAAGTTGCGAGCAACAGGTACTTTATTTAATATAAATCTGTAGTTTAACTGGTATGTCATTGGGAAATCATGACTATACCATTATGACATCATTATGATTGATTTTATAATAAACCTTTTTAGGCTTAGACACCCATGGTTTTCAAACATACTATATTTTTAAAGATAAAAACGGATATATATACCAAGATATAGTATTTGACGATTTTTTTTATTCGTCATCTTTCGTCTCGTCGCCTTTAAAAATAAACTATGATATTATATGTCAAAAACAAACATTATTAAATTATTTGTTGATTACTGTTTTGTCTTCTCCTTTCTACGTGATATTGTCGAATTAATGTGTGCTAGTCTCGCACAACTAAAACCCATACAAATAATAATAATATCGAATATTAATAGAAATAATAGTTTAGTTTTAATAAGTAAAGGCTTTTTCGTTTATTTCGTGATTTTAATAATTTTTTCTTTCAAAGAAGTTAAGTTACCTTTTTAAAATCAGCCGAGCAGTAACTGTACCTCGTGATGATGACTATGATTTAAACCCTTTTAATTAAAAGTGTTTAAGTGGACTACTAGGCCATTTCAACTGTTAGTGAATGTTAATAATTGATAAATTAATTTAATTTATATTATTTGTTTTTATTATTCGTTATTGCGTCCATTCTTTATATATACTGTTAGTTAGCAGGGAAGAGGACATCAGGTACCAATCAAAAACACCAATTGCAAATTCACGCGACGTTTCGATCCTTTATTGGACCTTCTTCAGGCATCTACAAAAAATTTTGTTACACATGAATGAAAGGCCATACATACAATTCACAAAATATAGGCAATAAGTGAAGTAAACAAAACTTATTTGTTTTTCCAGGATAAAAAGACGGGAGACACAAAATCAGCGCACGAGGTACGAGACGGAGGGAACGTCAGGGGATACTACTCGTTCATTGATGCTGACGGCAAGCAGCGTACCGTACACTACATAGCAGATGACAAGGAAGGCTTTAGAGCTACTGTACACCGGACACATGGATAAAAAAAAAATCAATAGCTTATTAACTTAAATATAGATACCTCGTTGTTCTATGTGAGCGACAAATGCGACACGAAGCGAGGTGACGCGAAACGATAATATTAAATAGTCATTATAATAATGTTAAGTATGCGGTCTTCCTCGCTCAAGACTCGAAGCGACGCAACACGATGCGAGGCGAAAATATCTAGTAGCCTTCGCCCTTTCTCTTCCTTGTTTATTTTTGCATTGATTAATATCGTAAATTATTAGTCGTGTTGCGTTGCATCTCGTTGCGTTTGTCACTCATTTAGAGTAATGGGTTATAGTAGTAGGTATAATTTATATTATCCGAAGTAGAACTAGATTTCTGACCAATTGTTATAGACGTTTCGAGTTATCTAGCATGAGTCAAGTTTTCACAGATACAGCAATTGTGTATGCGTATCTGAAATTCATTTTTATACAAAAAGATTATGATAAATATTTAAATTATCGATTTTCCATATTTAAAATAACACAAAATCTGACTGTACAAGTAACAAAAGGACAATTTCGCATCACAATCACAAAAATAAGCGTTTCATATTTACAATGCTCGCATACGCGCGCCAAGATGTGTGAACGATCTATAGGACATTTTGAATTGACAGTTCTAGTCGCCTAATGACAATGTGACGTGACGATGTGTGATACGTCAAACTTAATTACAAATTGCTTTGATTCATAATATCATTATCTATAACAGTATGTTAGGTTTTAATTAGGAATATCATTTTAATTTAAAGGAACAAAAGGAAAAATATACTTAGAGAAAGGACATATAATTTTGTAAGTAATTTAACACACAATACAAAATAAAAATAAAATCTCGTGTGTACACAGTCATGTCAGAAGTGAAACATCTTTGGCAAACTCAATTTAAAATTTATTAATTAGTAGTTAATAGATGTCAGAGACTAAAGAGTATATTAAGTAAGTATCAATTTACTAGCTGATATCATTATCAGCTAGTAAATTGATGCTTACTGACCTTTAAAAATAAAATAAAACTGCTCTGACGCACAACTGGCGATTTTCTAAATATGCTTATTTATTAAATAATTCTTATGAAACACAAAATAACACTTATCACATATTTTACAGTTTTTGCGTGAAAATATGGCATCCTTTAGATTTCTGAAACAATAAATTGTCTGTTATCAATTTGACTTCATCATCAAAATTACGAATAATCTCGTCTTCGGTAAGTTCAATGTCAGATTCATCTGAACTCATTGTGATTTTTACCCTTAATTATTTTAAAAAATAATAATAATATATATAGGTACTTCTTGCAATTCATAAATTAATTTCATATGCTTTATACTGGTGTTTTAACAACTAAATAAATATTCTATTGCTTAGTTACGCGTTGCTAGGATACGCGTTGCTAGGATACGCGTTGCTAGGATACGCGACATCATCGAGAATATCAAATCTATATTTACTATCTCATTCTCTCCTATACATTCATGTGTTTATTTCTTTATCGTGATGCATTTTTCTTTACATCGAGTTTCAAATCACAATGATTCTAAAGAAGTTTCACTTCAATAATTTAATTAAAATAGCGGTTAAGTATTACAATAAATAAAAGAATGTAAAATATTAATTATACGTCTTCACTAATTTTTGCTGGTTACTTTTTCTATCTTCAATATGTTTTTTTTTAATCAGTAAAACGTAGTATGTGCCCATAGTATTCTACTAACATTGCAAAAGCCTATAGTGCACTGGGGCACTGATTGTACAAAGATCATCAGTCAATTTTGTAACCTATCCCCGATTTGTTTACTTACTAATATTATTTTTTATTCTTAAACCAAACCTCATTTGTAGCAATAATATTACAAATACTTATAAATATATTAAACACGGTTAGCATAAGTAAAATTGTAAATAAAATAAAAATACAATTTTTTTACATGCTTGTTAAAATTTTAAAAATTAAATTTTGTATTTATAATAATAATTACGAAAAAATGTTTTTGAAATTACTCTTAGGTCAGTTTTGATAATTAAAATTTAAAAAAAATGTTTCATTATAATACTTTAATTATTATTATTTTTTATTTTTATTTAAGAATTATTTAGTCATTATTCTACTTTGTACATAATTATGATAAGTTTACTAAGTTAGTTATAATTCTCACAAATGTGCTCAGAATTACCGTAAAATATTTTGTAAATAAAATTTTAAATACTTTCTAATTTTAAATTATTTTTTGTACTTTAAATAAATAGTAAAAAATAATGTTTATAGTTTTTATTTCTAATATTATAATACTATATTATAATTCCTAATCTTAATTTTTGGATAATTTTACAACTTTGTACGTATAGTAAAATGCAAGAGATAACATTTCAATATTTTGGGTAATAATAATAATAATTACACTTGATTACACCAAGGCAGAATTTTACAAAATAAATGAACATAGATAATAATGGTACTGTATAAAGGGCACCAAGATCATCCGATTTAAAACCGTGCGATTGTTTTTTTTTTTGGTTTTTCTGAAATCTCGAGTTTATGCGAGATCCGAGATCCAACGTGTCATCGATGAGATACAGCCACATCCACATCTCTGTGAAAAAGTCATGGAAATTTTCATGAAAAGAGAAATAGCCTGTCATCAGAGTCATTTGACGGATATTTTATTTCATACTTAATCATAACATGTCTTCTTTACAATCCAATGAAAAAATCAAAACTATCACAAAAAATACGTGTTTTATTTTAAAATGAAAAATTTCATTCTTATTAAGACACCCGTTCCTTTGTTGCCCCGTAAAAACGTTAGACCGCATAAATTGACCATAAACTCGCTTGATAAGCGACAAGAGCAAAAATTCAAAACCTTTGCTTAAAAGATCTACAAATTGTACCTACCTGAATAGCAATAAATATTTTAATGCCTATTTTAATTACACATACCTATCTCAGGATTTCCTTTTAATGCTTTTCTTTTGCCGCTCATCGCGAAAAACAAAATAAAATGAATTTGGCACTGTGTAACTCAATGTTAGTATAGTTTTAAATCTACAATATTCGGTTAAAAATTATCACTTTGTGTCCACAAAGCAATACGAGTTTTATTTTTTATTTTTTATATCAAACCTTGAAAGAAAGAAGTAAAGAATATTGCTAAAAACAAAAATAAATATTAAATAAAGATTAAGTGCGGGTTCTATTCTCACGTATACCTACAGTACCTAACACCGCTCTAACACCTAGACTATCTATTTAAGAGTCTAAAATCCCGCCTAGGTATTTACAGAAAAAAAAATATATCTTGACAAAACAAACGTTATATATACACAAGAGAGATAAAATTGTAATTCCAAAATTTTTCATGTCTTTCATAACTTTTCCTTTCTTTTACTTAATTCGTTCATTTAGTTTAATGACTTTGAATTGTGACAAATAGAGCACAGATGATTTCGCTAATTTCACATGGCTATGCGGTTACCGGCACAGAAGAATAGTCCCGACCTCTTACTTGCCGAGGTGTCGTAAAGGGCGACTAAAGATATAGCGGTGCGAACAACTGTGCATAGACCAGGGTGGTGATGGGCAGCAGCGTCACCATGTCCTGACGGCTGACACATTGCGCTTGCCAACACGCCTGCCAAGCGTGGCGAGTATTGGCAAACTCCCCCATATGACAAGAAGGTCGATGGGGGATGCCTACGTTCAGCAGTGGACATCCATTGGCTGAAATTATGATTATGAAACATAAATAAATGATATGCTTAGAATGTTGACATAGTATATTTATAATAATAATTTCCACAAAAATATTATTTGTTTTGAGAAAAACATTAACAAACATTGTATTATTAAAATAAAAGGTTTGACAAATTTCTAACCATTTTAAAACTTTTTCCGACTTCGCAAGGTGTTTTCTTTCTAAGGCAAGAAATATATAATAAAAACCCAGAAATTAGTATTTACAGTTACCATTAAAAAAAGCAACTTTAAGGGCCAGTTTCACCACTTGCTAATAAGTTCCGGATAACCTAACTGGTACTTATTTTGACAGATAACCCATACAATTACCTGTCAAAAAAGTGCTAATTAGGTTAGCCGGAACTTAATAGCAAGTGGTGAAACTGGGTCTTAGTCTTTAATAACCAAAGTAAACTATTCAGTACAATGTTATATAAATAACAAAGAAGTTGACTAAGATGGTTTTTCGAAAAATATTTATAATTATTAAAATATTAACATGTATGTATATATGTGTTGACAGTTTTTAGAAGAATAACTTTTAAATTTACTGCCGATTCTTCTTAGAGTAGAATCTACATTTTGAATCGATGGTAGCTTCGCGTTACCTATAATACATTCAATAATATATTATAAGTAACGCGAAGCTACCACTGACTTAAAATGTAGAGTCTACTACGTACGATTCAAAAGTGATTTTAAGGGATACTTGTATAAAACAAGAATATAATAACCGCGTGCTTTTTTTAGCAATTCTACGTCTTCAGCAGAGCACCTAAATCTGTACATTCTTATGAAAGCACTTAACTCCCTTTATTCGATGTGCCGCAATATCCTTAGAGAAAGACATTGCCGATCGCTAATTAACAAAAAAATATACATATACATATATTATCGCCTGTTATAAAAATATAGCAATTCGGACCAATCACTTTTGTGGCCAATAAAACAAAAGCTTGTTAAAATAATAAAGTAGTAATATCCACCAGCATCCCATGAAACAGAGTCACAGATTGACTCCACGCCATGTCCTTTCTAGGAAAGTTATAAATTTTCCCCTTCTTTTTCATTCGATCCCAACATTATAAGTGTTCAGTAATGACGGTATATGAACAAGCATCCTAAAATAATGCAAAGTAATTATAGCACCTGTTTTGTCACACTTAATAAATCTCTACTTTACAAAAGGGGTTTTTCCAGATAAATAAAAAAAAAATCCATTATAAATACATTGTGTAAAAAAGGCACCTAATTGTAAGGATATTTACAATTATAAGTAAAATCAAAATAATAAAAGAATAACAAAATGGCTTCCAAAAATAATAAGTTTACAACTTTTCTGTGTTCTGTTCATTCTGTCTCATGAACATAAGAATTTATTAAAAAAATATTATTAATGAAATGTTAAGATATGGCATAAAGAAACCTTCTGCAACATGTAGAAATATCTAAATTAAACAACAAATTTGAATTAACTGCCAATAAATCTTCAAATTTAGTTAACATTTTGAGTCTTTCAAGGTCGTGTTTTAGGGCCACTACTATTCATTTTTTACATACTCGTAAATGATTTACCAAATATTTCGAAACATGAATCTTTTTTGTTTGCTGACGAAGTAGCATTAGTAGTATGCTCAAAAACTAATACTGCCTATGAACTAGTCGTAAATAAAGCTAGAGTGGTAGAGTCAGTATTATCTTGACTGTATTTTAATTTTAATTCCTGATCCTTGACAAAGGATTTTATTAGGTATACTGGGTATCGCTGAGTGTAAGGACGTTTTATTTATTTTTTTATTTAAGTTTATAAAGGTTATAAAACGATACTCTATGTCATATCGTAACTGAGTAGTAGCAATGAATATCTAATCAGAATGTTTAATATTTCATATAATCTAAAATGTATAATTAAATTACACTATTTGTGGCAGATATTTAACAAGAATGTTGCTTTTAATCTACTGCAATAATAGACCGAATTAAAAAAAAAATTTGCCTTATTTGGACTCGGTAGATATAGGTAGGTACTCAACATATTTTACCAAAACCATTTTTATATATTAGAAGAACCACGCGACTATCTCAGCCCCTCAAGAAGATTTACACACTATTTATATTTTAAGAGAACACTTCTAATTGCCCATTGTTACATGTCAGCTAATATTTTACAATACAATTGAAATTAACTGTTAAAATTATTGAATAAATCAGGATTAAGGATACATTTTTTTAAAACATAAGCTGCTTAATATGTAACTAAATTATTGTTTGACAAAATAATGAATAAATTGAAAGTTTGCATCGAAAATATTCATCGGGTAAAGTTTGTTCTTTGGTACGAAATCATATAAATGATAACGATGCGTGGACTTAGAGTTAGTAGCGTTAGTTTTAATACAGGACGTCTAATCAAATATGATTGAATAAAGACTAAATTAAGTATTGATGAAAAAATAATAATTTTTTGGTCACTTCTTCACAGCAGGATCTATATCAACGATAATTTACTGTAAAATGTCGATTAAAAAAGGCTTGTACAGTCTACTTGCTTGCTTGCTTGCTTACTACTATAAAATATATTTATTTTGATTTTGATTTTATAATTAAGACATTTTCAAACAGATAACATTATTTTGATTATTTATATGACATTCACAATGTTAATTCCCCTAATAAACATAAAAAAATCATAATAATATTAGTTAAGAAAATAATGACATTAGCGCATTTAATAAACACACAAAATTCCTTTACTCTTTTATAACAATATATTTTTTCGACGAACAAACGAAGCCACGTCACAGAACGGATCCTTTCGAAAAATAAATTCTTAAACCTTTTTGCTAGCTACCGATATCGTTCCGGCTAATGTTGTTATCCCGACGTGCGCCACACAACAATGCCGTCCGTTTGTTGTGATATTTATCTCGTTAAACACTTAACCACTTTTGACACTGACACGGATAAATGTTGCCTTTTCAAATGCTTATATTCTTAATGTCAAGATCAGCTTTACGCTTAAAAAATTTACAAAGTGTTGTTCAATTATAAACTCTTTTGCAAAAAAAAACGGGCACTTAAGCAAAGAACTATTTTATAGTTACTATTAGTTTGTTTGACAATTTTAGGTATTGTTATCCTCAGAATTTTATAAATTAATTAGGAAGGAATAGTTTTCATCAGTTTTATCATAACATTTTAATTAAATTATTAAGAAATAATGTTTAAGCTCAAAACACTATGATTGTACCTGCTCGCTAAATAAAAATGAAACGCGTTAATTTCTTTGTTTTTCTTGAATACATTAAAAGCAGATAAAAGTTTAGTATTGAGTGTGACCCCCTCTTGCTGAAATCACAGCTTGCATTCGTCTGGGCATGCTAGTGAGTATATCTTTTATGGTTTCTTGGGGAATACGTTCCCACTCCGCGGTAATCACATTCTTTAGCTCTCTGATGGTCAGCGGAGCCGGCTGCACTGATCTCACTCGTCGCTTCAGAACGTCCCAGACATGCTCTATGGGATTGAGGTCCGGACTTCTAGCTGGCCAGTCCAAACGACGAATTCCGACTTCTAGCATATACGCATCCACACCGCCAGACCGGTGGGCGCGAGCGTTGTCGTCCATAAAAATTGAGTTTTCGCCAAGAGCGGTTAAAGCGGGTTGTGCATAAGGAATTAGAACTTCCGTTATGTATCGGTGTCCAGTCGGTGTACCGTTTTCGATGAAGACTAACTCCGTACGATCCATAGAATTTATTCCTGCCCAAAACATAACAGAGCCCCCTCCATAAGGTGTGATTTCTTCAAAACATGCCTCTGCAAAGCGTTCTCCTCGTCTACGTAGCACTCGCCGACGTCGGTCTTCACCATGCAGAGATATCCTGGCTTCATCGGAGAACAATACCCTATCCCAGTCTTTATGAGTCCATGACACACAATTTCGAGCGAAGCTAAGCCTGGCAACTCGATGTCCACGGAGTAATTTAGGGCCGCGTGCCGGGCGATGACTATGTATATTAGCAGCGAGAAGCCTCCTCCTGACCGTCCATAGACTAATTTGCACATTTCTTACTTCTTCGAGGGTGTTCTTGAGGTCCACATAAGAAGATTTGCGATTTCTCAACGCTTGACTAACTAGAAAACGATCATCCCGTGGTTCGGTACATGTCTTTCTGCCAGAACCAGGCCTTATTTTGACGGAACCGGTCTCTTGATAGCGCTGCCAGGTCCTTTGAACTGTCGACCGACTCACATTTAGCCTCTGAGCCACGAAGCATTGACTGCAACCTTCTTCAAGCAGCGCAATAATTTTGCTCGCTTTTATCACTTTATCTACCATTTTCGAGATTGCTAAACAGCAATAACAATACTTTTAAATGTCAAGGACACCAGATAATTTAATAAAAATTGACAAAAAGTTAATTAGAGTCGATATTAACTATAGGGAATTCGCGCCACAAAATGTAGTTAAAAGCTATTTTCTTTGAAAACCAGGCTCAGTCAAAAATTTGAATTTGGAATGTACTCTTATAAACATTATGGCACTTTTATAACTGGCCAGTAACATGTTCAAATGATTAAAACCTTTTTGGTATTTTATTTTTTTCAGCCAGGAAGAAAATCGAAACCGCCCGTTTTTTTTGCAAATGAGTGTATTTCGAAGTTTGGATTTAAAGATATTACCGACCATCAGGGTCATTTCATTAAGACCGTAATTAGTAGATACTTGAAATATTCGTGTGCAAATACTATGGCAGCTATAACAAAAAAAAAAAAAAAAAATCAGCTCAAAATTGAAGCATGTTCTTATACAAAAAATGTATTGTTTTTAAATAATTTTTAACAATCGTGAAATAATAAATAAGCATTAGGGGGCATATATTATTATTTAGGGGGGAAATTATAAACATCTCTCATACAGCATTGGTTATTATTTGATAATTAATAATAACAACATATTAATTCTATTTGTGAAATTTTGAACCCGTAAAAAGCCTAATCACTTCGTAGTTTACGATACTTTCGACTTCGTAAGATTAGAACATTAAAATCAACCAACAAACTCTTCAATTATTTTATTATTATTGAAGATAACACATAAAAATAATCCGTTAATCTTCTACCAAGAGCGTTATCAATTCTGTTTAATTTAAAATAAAGTCCATATCAATCGACCGGACAAAACCATGGTATATATAAAGTTTATTAATTATTACCTAAAACAGATTCTTGCGTAACAGATTCGTATCTATATTTATCATAAAGATATAAAAAAATCTTCGTATTAATCTTTTACTTTTGTTTAAGTAAGCCGTTTATCGTTAGATTTCGATCGCACCCGTCAATGTTATCATTATTAATTGCCTTTTTTAATGTTGACAAATTTCGTTTTAATTTTTTCTTTCAATATCTTTACGTCATACATTCAATATTAATAATAATAAATGACGTGTCATTTCCGGAAGACTAGAATAGGGCTAACTCATCCTCAGCCTAGGTTGTCATTAAAGGCGACTAAGGGCAACTAAAACTGCATAACACTTGCACAGCCTCCTCGTAGAGCATGACTGCCTATCCGATTGAGTATCCTAGAACTCAAAATAGACTCTATCAGAATGTATGAAAGATAGGAAAGCGCATACGACCGCGTCCTCGGACGCCTAGAGCGCGTCTGGGGCTGGCGCTGGATGTGGCAGCATGCGGGCCAACTGGAACCACCACCTAATCGGTTGGTGTATCCACCATTCCCACCATAGCCCAGTAGCCGTCTTTGCAGAGAACGTAGTTAATGCGGTCCGAAATCCTCTGAACTGGGAAAGTCCGGGGTCCGACGGTCCGTATCACTATTGTTTGTAAGGGTTCTGCCATGTGACCTTGGCTCAACAATACTAAGAGGCAACAGACCGGAGGAGAATGCTTCTGAACCTTTTGCCTACTGGAATCACTCACTTAGCTACTAAAACCATCAACATCACGACCCTATCAACTGCCGCTCCATAACGTGTCTAACTTCAATTTATAAGACACTGATATTGGTTCTGAGTTGTAATATCTCTCGTCATATGATGAGTTTAATATTTTGTCTGCAGTGTACAATATTTTTGTCTCCAATACGAGCGACTGACAGGTGCCGATGACCGAATTAAGACACGGAGAGATATTTTCCAGGGTGAGGGGCCTCTTTGAGGAACCAAAGGCTTTGTTTGCGCAATACAGGATCAAGTGGTTAATACGAACAACTACCGGAGGCACATTCTGAATAACGGTAAACCCGACTTCTGTCGAGTTTGTCGCCATTCCAGCGAGTCGCTCAGACATGTGCTTTCGGGCTGTTCAGCGCTTGCCAACACTGAATAATTGCATAACCAAGTGGTCAAGATTCTCCACAAAGAAATTATCTTACATATGGATATTACGTAGGATACCTCCTGGAAGAGAGGATGCCGTATTATCAGTACATACCGGTATGATTAATAATATTTTATCTATATATTAATACAAAAACTTTCTACCCCTTTTTACGAAAATAAAGCGGATGGAGAAGTATTAAATTTGGCACAGTTAAAGTTTATATGGAGAAGAAGTGCAGAATACTAATATTTTTTATAATAACGCTCAAAAAATACATTAAATTAATTTAAAAAAACACTACACCCTACGACACACACAAATATGTACAATGACATATACACACAAATTTTATTTATTGTCAAAGTCTTTTGTCAATACGGTACTTAAATACAGGGCTTGCAACGAATTTTTTATCGAAATTTTTATGACTGCTGCATATGCTCACCATGTTATGCGCAATGATGTTGACAATGGCACACAATTGGTGTGTTAATACACATTAACACACCCACACACAAACACGCACACATACGCTTGTGTGTTAAATATAATATCAGGAATATGATATTTGAATTAACAGATAGACCAAGTACCGACTCTATTTGGTAATAGTGTTCAGGTTAGCACTTAACGTATCTACGGGTTCTGCAATGTTCTCAACAAGCCAAGCGTTGTCAAAATAGATTTGAAAATCATCAGTGTAAAGATGAAAGACGAGGGTAAGAAGTGCAATGACAGTATTGATAAAGATGGAGAACAAAAACGGTGAGAGTACACTACCCTGGAGAACCCTAACACTGAGACGGCAATTAAAGGAATTACAATCTCCGATATGAATATGAAATTAAATCAACGAGGAGTTGGAAAATTTGTCATTGAGTGCATCTAGATTTCTATTAAGATAATTTCCGTCTTAGAACACCCAACCAAGAGACTTTAGGAACCTTCACACTTCTGATGAACTTTTTTTATCCACAGACAAGTGCACATATTGTCTTTAAGCATCCGTATACACTTTATTGTATTTATTAGGCAAAAGCCCTTATTTAAGTTATCAATTGGTTATATAATAACATTTAACGAAACTAAAACGTAACGTAAAACGAACTTTTGACGAAGTTATAAAAAAAGTGACACTTTTTCCCGCGTTTCACAGGAACAAAACCCGAATTTTCGGCCTAGGTAGGAAAAAAAGTATGTGTAACATGGGATGAAAGTAGATACTACAATATGCTTTCCCACATGTTTTCCATGCAACTTCACATTGAGGACATCCAGGCAATTTCACATGCGAGTCAAAAAGTAGTGCTTTCGTCCCTTGTGACACAATATACAATTAATGCATTAAAACATTTAATAATTAGAATATAATAATTTATTTCCTTCCATGGATTACAAACCTGTCTGAATCTTAGAATTATACATTGAAAACAGTTGCACCTTTTTTGGAAAAAAAATTTGAATTTGAAAAAAAATTGAAAAAAGCTCATTAACAAAATCCCACAACAACGTCATATTCATTATTCATACAACAATTTCGTATAATAATGAAAATAATGCATGTTTAAGTATCAAAGCCCGCAAGTTATTCGGACACTGTTAGGAGACAATAGTATTATAGTACTGTTGTATTTTATTTGTCGTATTGTTGTAAAGATGGCGTCCCGGCGAGCTGTCAAAACAGCACAACCTGTCGCGGGGATCAACGGCATTCGCTGTTTCCCAACCTTCACACTGTGTCGTATATATTTAATATGGTCCGTATAAATACTTCGAAATTTCAGTGTTCTTATATTAAACTGTTTGCATATATTTTTAGCAAAATGACAGTATACTGTGAATATAATTAATATAAAATAATTAAATACACAATGAAATATGTAAATTCATACATAGAAAATCCTTATGAGTTTATTTAACGTTAGGCACATTCAAAGAGGAGATTATTAACGTATATAAGACGATTTGACAATATATAAATTTATAAGGCTCTTTTTTTTTTTTCAATTGTCACCAATGGTCGCGTGTTAAATGCACGTTTGGAAAGGATATTTGTATTTGTACAAGTATGTTTGTAACCTTTGTGTTATTTTTTGAAAAACATATTGTAAATCTTTTTTTGTCATAAACGTCCGCTGTTCAGTATCATAGTGAATTAAGATACCTCTTCTCGAACTCGTAAATTCTCCAGCTGCAAAACACTTGCGCACAGTTTTAGTTTAGTTTATTTATAAAAATACAAAATCATTAATGATTATTCATGAAAAATCTCTACAGAATAAGCTATCGAGAATGAAGTGTCAAACAAGAATATTATTAAAAAAATCACATTAATTTTTTTTTATAAAATTTAAATACTAATTTAATTTTTCATAAACTTTGAGAATTTCGCATCTGAATCGTTCATTGATTCGGAAAGAGTGTTTTTTGCCCATATCCTGCGCCAATGTCAGGTAAGATGTCGCTTCTTATCTCGTACCTCATGTCGAACGGACGGACAAACGTGCCAGTCAAATTGTCTATATATTTAATAAAACGGTGACCGTATCTGTGTATTCAATATATTAAAATGATTCATTGTATCGGATATCATTATTATATGTTAAGAGTAGTGTAGTTGCAAGGAATGTAATTTTTTTTGTAACAAAATCTATCTAAGTATTAACATACTTGAACATAATACATAATGTACGAATTTTTTATTTAGATTTACTGGAAAGAAGATATAATTATGCTTTTTTATATGTTTTTTTTTTTTAACTTTGCACCTGTTTTATTTTTTATTTAATATTTGTATAAATTATTTTTTTAATTACGTACCTAACAGTAACTGTGTGCTTATTTTTTATATATTTTACTTTACTTCTTACAATTTTTTTTTTTTTAAATTAAAATTAATACATTGCTGTATCTGGTAGAACTACTATTGTATTATGACTTATGTTGCGCGCAGTTGTAAGAAAAACAGATTACATTTATACTTTTATTAAACTAGCATTTTATTGTATTAGCTATACTATTGTTACTTTATTTCATTATACTGTACCTTAATAAAATAAAAAAATTAAATATTAAAAAATCTTATATCAAATGCTCTTTGAACAAAATGATGCTTCTATTACATGTGTGTGATAATGGCAGATCAATGATCGATCAATAAATTCACAACGGCTATTTTTGATAGATTTGTATTATAATTCAATCGCGTTCAAATAGTGTTACTATGGTGTCTTAATTATTTCCGATGACACTTAAAATGTATAGGAAAACTTGGAGAATAAGTGTCACTTATCAACCATTGGAACACAATTGAAATAGCAGAGTTAATTTCCAGAAAGGTAAAAAAAATCTTACACAAAGAGATGAGGGGGGAAGGGTACTAAGGATGGGAAAAAGAAGGGTTATTTGCTTCCGGTCAGTACGATTTAAGTACAATAGCTATTTCGAAAAGATTTTTTCAAAAAGTCTATTACTAGAGCAGTAAACGAGTCTTCATTAGCTTTACCTAGACTCGATATTTATATTAGTTAGGCATTGCCTTATTTAAGCGAAGCGAAGGCATGTAGGTATGTGATGCGACGTGTCGCTGTGCAAAGCGTCATGATGGTATCACATCGCGACTAATACTTCTCGTGACGTGAATTAAAACGACAACGCAGGACAGCATATTATAGTAGGTGTATTGACTATTCGATATTTTCGCATCACATCGCTTAGCGCTGTCGCTCACGTACGACAACGGGTTAGTGTTTTCTTTTTTTTAATATTTAATTATATATAAAAATGACAACCAACAATCACATAGTAATAGTAAGATATTCGAATTACTCATCAATGATCTGTACACATAAAGTGATAATGACAAAACAACATTTTATCATCTAGTTATCACTAGACAATGTGAAGATTGTGCTCCTAGACAGATTTCCACGTCAGCATACGTTACGTGAATAAAATAACATCCAGACGCCTATTTCAGGTTTGTTTACTTGCCGTCACAAAAATAATTCACAATATCGCTTAGCAAGACTTACCTATAACTAACTTCCGCCCACGACTTCGTCCGCGTGGTGGTATTGACGAAAAATGACCTATGTCCTTCTTTAGGCTTCAGACTATCCGTATCAAATTCTTACAACAGCTCGGTAACAAAAACTCTCAAACATAAAACGTTCCTCCACGCCCACAGAGTGCACAGTAATAAATGCTCTGTAATGTATAAATGTCTTTTTCGAAACACTAGTGAATTCTAGCGAAAATAAGGTCGAAAGCGCCGTGGTATAGGTGTCATCTACGCGTTTTTGGCTGATAATTTTTAAACTATGTTATATTTTGGCCAAATTACACAAAATCTTTATAAATTGTAGCCTATGTGTAATTATACTTCCACTCAGCCAACTTCAAGTTTCTAAAGCAGTTAAGTTCAGATCATACCATCCACTACACCAACGCCCCCTTTATTTAATGCTATTTTGGTGAAAACTTTTTGTTCAACCAAGTCATATGAGGGTGCACACTCTCATATGACTGGTTACCTACCTACCTCCTTACCTATACCCTCTATGCGATTCAACCGGGATGTGCTGCCAATATACTTGGCACAATTCCACGCAGACATGATTTATACTATCTGTAAATAATTAGTTTTTAAGTTTTGCATTGTAAATATGTACCTACCTATTATATAGTAAAATTTCGAAATAAATATGTTTTCCTTAAAAAAAGATACAGCGTAGATGTAATCATAAACACGAGTAAAAACGCGTGCATTGTCTAACATAAATGTATGTACATTCAAATCGGGTTCGAAATCACTTTATTTACAACAAAATTGCCTACTACAAATAATTTATCTTTATATAAATAATAATTTGATATGTTTATACTTAAAGAATTAAATCGAACAAGTGCAAGGCGAGGGTAGAAGATAAAAGTGTTAAAACGGTGACGCGGCAGGAAATTGCCCGAGCCACGGGTTCACGCACTTCGAACAATCTAGATCTTATATTTGACGCCTAGTGTCAGACGCTTTACTTGAACATGCACCTCTTAGAATAATCTGATACAGTATATATAAATCTTTCGACGTGTAAAGAGAAATTAAACAGAGGATTGTGATCTTATTCTCTACAAGATTCCCCGACACAGGATTCACATCCTACTGGGGGCCGTTGAGTGTGAGACGTTTATTTATTATTTATTTATTTATATAATATATATATTTGTATAATATATTTCTCCCATACTTCGATATAAAATATTCATTTTAAAAAAGACTATAAAAGATTACATTATACTCACAATTACAGTCCTTTTTATACCTTCTCCCCTCTTCAACACCAAAACACGTCAAAACGTTATCGACAATAATCTAAAACAATAATAAATTATAAATATTCTACAAAATTAAAACAATTATAAATTCTTTACAATACTATTTATTAAATAATCCTTTGTATTTTAAATTGTACATTTGACTTATAAAAAAGCACAAAAGATTACATAAATTACTAATTTAATGCAATAACCCTAATAAGTATGACAAATAGAAATGAAAAAGTAAACAAAAGTAAAGCGGTAAATAAAAATATCGTCTAGAAATATTATAAATATTAAGCGTTTGTTTGTTTATCTATTATTCAAGATTAGAAATAATGTAAAGCTTATATATTATACCTACAGGAATTTAGTACATTGTTGAATTGTAAACCGTATCCTATTTTATCAAAATAAATACGTAATGTGATAAAAAATATAAATAAGTATGGGTCAACAGGTTTGAATATCTTAAAAGGATTATTTTCATTAAACAAATTCCATTAAAATTTACAAAAAGTCGACCACCGACTGCTAGCGCGTGGCCATTTCAATACAACCCCCTTTTAACAAAATTATCATTTAACTTAATTCAATAGAAAAATATGCATATAACCTATTACTATATTAATAAAATTCAATATCAAATCTTTTGACAAATACTGTATGCATCGTAAACTTTGTCAATATTACCTGTCCCTAAAATATCTGTATTCCTAAGGGAATACGCATTCCTGTGCAGAATCTCGTATCTTTCATTTATCACTGAGATATGTCTTGTCGAAATAAAAATGACGTTTAAGCTTTTTTTTAATTGAAAAAAAAAGACAGTCAATGTTTTTATAGTGCCTAATTTGCTTTTAATAAAATATTTTTTTGTTTTTATGTAATGTAAGTTAATAAAACCTAAGTTATGGTCATGTATGTATTTTATTAAAATAGGCAATTTTGTTGTAAATAAACTACTACAAATAATTTATCTTTATATAAATACTAATTTGAAATATATATACATATATATAAATTCAGTATTTATACTATCATACAAACAGTCAGACAAAGACTCTGCTTAGGCTAAAAAAGCTTATGTACAACACGTAACACTTTATTTGTATTGTTTAAAAAAATATTTAGTGTTCGCTTCGATTTAATTGAATTAAACAGGTATATTGTTAAAATGACAAATACAAAAGCTTTTTATTTGAAATCTTTTTTTCTATTTTAATAATTTTCAACTGTTTGGATTTAAGCTTTGCTTTTACTTTTAAGTGTACATAATTTTGAAGTCATACAATCCAAACTCTATCCACAAAAAACACTTGACTAAAAAAGTCAAAGTAATTAAAATAAACTAAAAAACCCGACTGCGTTTCTCGAAAAACTTAACCCTCCTTCTGGCGTAGTCGGTAAAAAATGTGTGCCTTTGTCTTCTGTTATATTTCTATCTATGTATTCTGTTCTATATATTTACATTATCAGATAAAATAAATCTTAGAATTTCATGATACCAAAATATTTCTTTCATATTATTTATAAATTTACATGATGATGACAACCGTTCTGGTGTAGTGGTGTAAGTAGTCACTTCGAGGCGAACGCGGGTTCGATTCCCGCTCGGGACTAATATTTGTATTTATACAAATATTTGTTCACGATATGTGTATCTGTTCTTGTGGGTAACCCCACTGTACCTCGAAGAGCATGTAAAGCTGTGGGTCAAAGTTGTTATCATAGACCTGATAGCAATCTTTACTCGTTATTGGGAAATTATCCGCCAACCTGCAACGGAGTAGCATGGTGAAACCTACAACTCCTCTCTTATATAGAAGTGGATATATCTAGAAGTAGACTTTACCGACGAGTAAAACGTTTACAGGCTGATTTAGTTCAGTTCAGTTCATGATGTTGAATTATTCATTTTATAAACTTTTAATAATATTTTTTTTTGAACAAACAATTACTAGTAATTTATTTTAGGAAGGATATCATCTTCTACAAAACTTTATAAACAAGAACAACAAATTATAAAGAAGTTATACATCAAGTGTCAATAAATGAGTATAAATTACTACAGTAATTAAATTAAATTAAATTATCAAACCTCCTCTGTGTTGTTTAAATTGTATAAATTGGTTTGTAAATATATTGGTTGTATAAATTGCACTGTATCAGCCTGTAAATTACCCACTGCTGAGCGAAGGCCTCTTCTCCATATAGAAGAACGTTGGAGCTTAACCCACCATATAATATGAATAATAATTACTAATATAAATACTAAAAGAATATTAAAAAAAAGATTAAAAATTATCTCGTGTCTATGCCTCGTGCTTTATGACAACTAACCGCAAGCTTTAACCACACATTATAAGACAAGTCGATTAGAAAAATAACCTAAAATAATTTAAATACTCGTCGAAAGTGAACATATATAATGTTATACAATATAAAAAGAAGAAATACAGTAATAAAATTAAAGTTTTTGTAAGTAGTATCTCTAAAAGAGATCTCTTCCAGCCAAACTGCTGTAGTGAGAAATATTGTCATAAAGCAGGCTAAAAACGTGCTGCAGTATTATTATAAATAGTACACTGATAGATGATGATACAATTTATTCATTTATAGTCGAAAAGTTTTATGTGCTTGCAGCTCCTTGCAGTATTTAAGTTTTTATTAAAAACTTTTTCGTCGGACATCAAGTAGAAAATAAGTTATTATCAAGTAGAAAATAAGTAATTGTAATTAGATTATATTTAATCATATAACCGACAAAGTGTGATTCGGACTAGCGCAATAGTTTTAAATATTGTTTAAGATATCAGGCTCTAATAATATTTTCTTTAATCAACGTTATATTATCTGTAATATTTGCAGCCATTTTGATTTTGAACGTCATTTCCGCGATTCAACCGATCGTAGCAAAATATAACACAGAAATAATAAAACGAACAATAAAACTTGATTGACTTTAAGTTATTTTTGATTCGACCAGCCTTTGCATCTCACGTCGATGCTTTTTTTTAAAGATTTTTGTCTTAAGTTATTTGATATTATAAGCGCGTGTCGAGCGCGCTTCGCTGCTTACAACATCAATACACGAAAACTCGTAAACGAGCCGGATTAGATTACCGAAACAAAAACAATATACAAATACCGATGTTCAATATTATTTTATTGGTTCCGTACCATTATATTATAATTTAACATTTAATTACACTTCTAAGCTCACAATTAAAACAGATACATCTTGGGTTTAAGTTTAATAGTATTACATCCAAAATAAATAAAGATATGGTTTCCATCACACCACACCTCGTCATGACCATTTATACCATCACTTTTATTACAGTTTCATAAGCAGTGCATAATGGCGACACATGTGTTTACAGCTCTGATCCTGTAAGTCTGATTATAATCTGGTGAAGGTTTAATTTTCATATACTGTCTAGATGTGAAGTTATTCATCTGTAAACAAATGTACAAAAATATTAATGAAGTAAGCGTATGAAGTCGGTATTAGCTAGTAAGTACATAAATATAAAACCAATCGATTAAAAAAGGCTTAGAAATTTATTATGTAATATTCCCTATGTTAATATTCATAATTATTATTATTGTGAAGCCATTGAACCTTAAATTTGGTTTTTCTTAACCCTATTTACGTCAAATTAACGCTCAAAGCCGTCCGTCCGATTAATTCTATTTGATGTTAATTTACAATAATAATTTAAACGAAAGTTTTATTAATTTAAAAAAAACTGGACCTGTTATAAAATTTAAGGTTATGTATAAAATATTGACGACCGTTCTGGTGTATTGGTGCGAGTAGTCGTCTTAACACCGGCGGTTGCGGTTTCGATTACCGCTCGGAGCACATATTTGTATTAGTATAAATATTTTTTTCCGGTCTGGGTGTTATATCCTTGTGGGTCTCCCCACCGTGCCTCGGAGGACACGTAAAGCCGGTGGTTCCGGTTGTTACCATAGACATCTGATAGCGACCGTTACTCATGGTAGTACAGAAATTAACTGCCAACCCGCAGTGGAGCAGCGTGGCGGATTAAGCTCCAACCCTTCTCCTATATGGAAAAGAGGACTTTGCCCAGCAGTGGGATATTTACAGGCTGATTCAGTTCAGGTCAGTACGACCGTTGAAAATTTTAAAAAACTTGAAGGTTGTAATTCAATTTTGGCTTATCCTCTCTCAGAACCTGCTAAATTGTTGTATAAGATTGTAATCATTGGTATGCGACGACGATTTCAATAATTTTATCGTATGTAGCATGTGTGATTTTTTTTTTTATTTTTTATTTATTTATTTTTTTTTTTTTTTTCGCAGGGGAATCCATTTACGGATGATATCCAGGATGCCCGGGTCGGCAGTCCTAGACCTATGTCGGACTCGGCACTTTGGGAGTGCAATACCGTACTAAACCCCTGCGGGAGCCTTCAGCCGCTTTAATTGGAGGGTCTCGGATCTGCAGGCAACAGGATCCCTCCAGCGACAGGCTGGCCTCGGCGAAAAGGCCAGACTTCTCCTCCATGGGGACTGTCCGGCTCACCTCTGAACAGTCCCGACGACGCCGTATCTAGTAGGACCGGGTTCCCATCCCGGCCCGATACGGGCACAGGGGCGTTACTGGAGGCGCATTAAGTAGCGCCTCCTACGCACCCCCATTCGTCGCCCGCGGATGGAGGCCACGTCGGCGGCCTCCTCTCTCACCCGCTCGTCGGCCTCCTTCTGGGACATTACTGTCTCGCAGAAGGAGACCATCGCCTTCCAGGACTCGTCGTCACCGAGCATCGCGGTGATGATGCTCGGGAGCGACAAGTCCCCTCCGAGGACCGACGTCAGACCTTGACAAGTGCACCTCGAGGGTGTGCTGGGCAGAGTCCACCGCCGCGCCACAATCGTGACATTCAGTCGTCGGCTCCCTCTGGGCCGTCCGACACAGGTAGTCACCAAAGCAACCATGCCCGGTGAGAACCTGCGTCAGACGGAAGGTGAGGGGCTTGCGTTTTCGACGCATCCACCGCTCGAGGACCGGGCGGATGGCAGCCGTTACGCGTGTACCGTACGGCTGCCCCACCAGGTCCTCCCCCCACCTCCGCATAAGCGCTTCCTGCCCTATCCGACGCACCCGTAGGATCCCGTCCAACGTAGGGTTCTCACCAAGAGCCCTCCTACCCGAGACGTATGAGTAGGTCTCGGCAAGAACCTCCGCCACGAGCTCCCACGGGGGGTCGCCGGCTAGAGCAGTAGCTGCAGCCCACGATACCGTACGGTACCCCCGAATCACCCTCACCGCGATTGTTCGCTGCGCAGTGCGCAGCGCCGCCTTATTTTTCGCGGTGAGGCGATCCGCCCAAACCGGGGCACCGTACGTCGCCATACTCCGGCAGACTCCGGAATTCAGCTGCCTGCAGGCGGCGGTGGGTCCTCCGAGGTTCGGGAGAAGTCTGCCCAGTGCACTCGCCACCTTCACAACCTTCGGTCCCACCATCGCAAAATGTGGGCCGAAGGTCCACCCTCCGTCAAGGATGAGCCCGAGATATTTTATTTGAGGGCTCATCCTGACCCTCCCCTCTCCAATCTGAAGGGTAGCCCCCGGTGGAGGTCCCTTACGGCCGGTCCCGCGGAAGAGCAGGGCTTCGGTCTTGTCAATCCTGACACGAAGCCCTAAACTCTTTATGCGGCTGATCACGAGGTCGAGTCCGACCTCGGCCAGCCGCGCCGCCTCCTTGTAGTTTCGTCCCTGTGAATAAACGAGGGTGTCATCTGCGTAGCATATGACACCCATCCCAGGCAGAAGACGGCCTCGCAGGACCCAGTCGTACCCGATGTCCCACAGGATCGGACCCAGAACTGATCCCTGCGGGACACCGCAGCCGACTCGCCACCACTCCACGGACCCCGACCGGTTCTCGAGGCCTACCCTCCGATCGGAGAGGTACGCCTCCAACAGCCTCCCTAGATACGGGGGCACTCCGAAGTATTTTAGTGCCTCCCGTATCACCACGTGCGGAAGACTGTTGAAGGCGTTCGCGATGTCTAACGACACCGCGACCACCACCTCCCTCTCATTTTCCGCCTCAGCCGTCACCGCCCGTAGACGTTTGAGGGCGTCGACGGTCGACCGGCGTGCTCGGAACCCGAACTGGAATTCTGACAGTCCAGGTCCCGAGCCCTCCTCCAGGTGCTGAACGAGCCGGGAGGCCACTATCTTCTCCAAGGCCTTCCCAGCTTCGTTCAGCAGCACCACCGGTCGCACCCCCGAAGCCGAGTCCGGGGTCCGCCCTGCCTTAGGAAGTAGGCAGAGCCGACCCTCCTTCCAGGCCCCCGGGATGTGTGATGTTCCTATGGAGTGTCATAGTCCTTATGGTCTCCTTAAATAAAGAAGAAAAATACACTAGTCACGACGAGAAATAAATAACTACATATTATAAGACAAAGTCTACCGCCGCGTCTGTCTGTATCTCTTTTCGCGATAAACTCAAAAACTACTGCACGGATTTTCATGAGGTTCTTATCAATAAATAGAGTGCTTCATGAAGAAAGTTTAGGTACATATACAAACCCCGACCGCAACCGGGACGGGCCGGAAGTAATAAATAAATAACTTACATTCAACGGCCCTCAGTAGCTATCTTGTACAAACTCCCAGACCACGACCAACATCTGTACGGCCTATACAAATATTTGGCCCTGTGCGAGGATCGTACCCGTGTCCGCCAGCACATTAGCCAGTTGCTGAAACCACTGCGCTTGCGACAGGCGACTTGAGAAAGGTCGCCGAAAGCCATTGAATGGAGGCTGCTTTGAACCGGTCGCTCTGGATGTCGTTAGGGGAGGCGTACGTTCAACAGTGGATATCCAATGACTGATATGATTATGATGATGATGTTGATGTGGTTACTGCTCCAATTTTCAGTCCCAAAGCCCATCTCTTCCTCAATAACTGACGTGACCTAATCTCTAATTTTTCCACAATATCTTGTATATTTTATTATTTAAAATAATAATAGTAATATATAAAATAATGACTTAAAAACCTGTAAGATTCATTTAACTGTAAAACTCATTGAATAAACAACCTTATTTAGTCAACCAGTCGTCTAAAGACATCTTACATCAAAGAAATCGTTCCAATTTAGCAATGACGTTAAAAGATGTCATCATTATTGACCATTATGTATGCTGGGACACGTACTTGTGTCCTGTGGGTGACTTGACTTTAAGAGAGTCGTCGGAAGCCGTTTGATAGACGCTACTTCGAGCTGGTTTCTTTGGAGGTAGATGGGGGAGGCCTATATTTAGCAGTGAACATCTATTGGGTGATATGAAGATGATGATGATGATGAAGATATATGCTGAGTGTATATCAGATAAAACCTAATACTAAAGTTATATAATATTATTATAGTAATTGCATAGTAGTGTCGTATACTATAGTTGTTATTTTGAACTGAATCAGCTTGTAAGCGTTTCACTGCTGAGCAAAGGCCTCATCTCCATATTTGATAATGGTTGGAGCTTAAGCCATCACGCTGCTCCACTGTGGGTTGGCGGATATTTTTCCATACCATGAGTGGCAATCGCTATCAGATGTCTATAATAACAACTGAGACTGACAACTTTACGTACTCTTTAAGGCACGGTGGGGATACTAACAAGAAACCAGACCAGAAACAATTTTTTTACAAACCCGCGACCACCAGTGTTGAGGTGACTATTCGCACCACTACCTCCAGAATGGTTGTCGTTGTTATTTACTATCTACAAAAAGGAGGAGGATCTATGCCGACTACGAACTATTGCAAACTTTGTCGAAATCGTTACAATCGTCATCGATATAATATTGTTCGTTTATGATAGGTATTTATGGTAGTACAATTCCAAAAAAAAATTAAAATATATATATATAAATATATAAAAAAATACTTTAATATTTCGGATTCGATTCCGCGTCGCTGTCGATTAAGAAAATTGTTAACTGATCGATGATTTCGTCAGTCATTAAACAAAAATGTCAAAAAACTTGTCACGTCATTAATCGAAATCTTATGATATAAATTCCTTGATCTTGTGTCAGTTTTATAAATTTTATTATTCGAGTACCTACCAAGGAATTTATAATATATATCACAACTGGATCGCTCACTTAATAAAATTGTACATTCAAATATGCACCTTGACAATAACGAACATAAATTTGACATTTGTTTCGAACATGTGAAGTGGAAAAATCGTTACGAGCATTTCATTGACTACTGGTATTTTGTCTCTTTCTTACGAGTTCCCTTGAATCAATGGTAGAAAGAGATGCAATCCCTCTCTTAGGAACGTATTTTGAGTGCACGTGCGCATTCCAGTTTGTATATAAATTCTTTATCGAGTACTTTAGTGGGAAGTGACGCGCCGGAAAGTGATGTGATGCGTCTTAATGCAACCAATATTTCACGTGACATTAATTACCGCGACAGTATTGGACATCTTACAGTTATTATGACTATTTGACTTATTCACATCGCATCATAGATTTACGTCACAAAACGTTCCTAAAAAGTCTAATAATACAGCAACGATTCAAAGCAGTCGAATAATTTTGTGTTTTAAAAATAAAATAGTACAACCTAATAATGATGTAACTAGACAGTGTCCTCCTAGAGAGTAGTAGGATTTCACTTATTTTAATTGACTATTTAACGTATGAATATGTGTATATCAGAGTCCACTGATTTGAGCATTGAATATGTGTATGTGTATTAGTGAGTATTCAAAAACTGGTATTGAAATTCACTGATATCTAGTTAATACAGTTTCACTAACGTAATTATTCCACTGATTCATGTTTGGAGAGTACGTATAGAGAGAACCTAATTACATTTTTATTAAATGTATAAATGCAACGCGAGATCATCGCCACGCCAAACGCTCAGAGGTCCAATCTTGATAAATCTTTGACATTGCGCGGTTTTTACAAGCTTTTTTTATTATTCAGACCGGAAAATATCTTATTCTTATTTGTTTATCTCTGCGCTTGTCAACTGCCTCCATCACTACATAATTAGAAAGACAAGATGATTTTTTCATATTAATTGATCGAGCATCGCATATATCGACTAAAGAATTTTCAAACTTATCACTTATATAATAAGGTTTAAAATAAGTTGTTGACGATATCGGTTTTGTCAGGGCTGTCGTCCAAACCTTTTTATAAACGTTACTTTTCGGTGACGCTGCCATTTTACGAGTAACTCTGATAATCGACCGTTGTTATTTATTAATTTTTATCTTTAATTAGTTCGATAGACAAAGTAAAGTTTTTATGATATAATTATTGCGTACGCTTGTTATCTAGTGTAGGCAAGCCTAATGTGATATCTTGCCTGGTTTTTCCAAGTACATTTTGTTGCTAAGGATATCATACTGTTATAATTAAAGCTCAAAAAATGTAGGTATTTGTTTCTTTTATTTAAGCATAAGTTTAAAAATCATTTTATGGTAGATATAAATAAACAAACACTTTACACTCGACGTCCCTCAGTAGGATGTGAATCCTGTGTTGAGGTTTATGTTTATATTATAACCTCCAACAAGCCTGAGTTTGTGTTGGAGCCTGTGTTTTCTGAGAATTTCTTTCATGACAATTCTCCCAATTGTAAAAAATATAAGCCAATGGATGTCCACTGCTGAATATAGGCTTTCCCCATCTACCTTCAAAGCGACCGCCAGTGCTCTGTATTGCTGGTCAGTTTGGGGATTGCCAATACTCGTCACACTTGACATGGCGGGTTGGCGAGTGCTGTGTGTTGCGGCATGATATGGTGAGGTCCTCTCGCTGCCGATCTTAGTTAAATCTATGGTCGAAAGCGAGAGATCTTGGCAAAGTGTGCTCGCCTTCTACGATACTGGTGACAGAAAGAGGAGGCAGAAAGATCGAGAGAGTCCGATGTCTTGACGGCTCCTATTCGCCGCAAAAGAGTAGAGCCCAGACGGCTTGATAACGTCAATTTTTTGCCCCCGTAATGAGGGCACATTAGGCCTCGTGAGAACAGACGACGAGCGTAAGCTAAGTTGTATATAGAAAGAGCAGACTTAGGGAAGTAGAACTGAGTTCAATCCTGAACGATAGCAGGCGGGACCGTGGAAGAATGCGAAAGCGTACCTATAATCCCGCTAATTGTACTGTGACGGTACACCGTGGGCCTTTAGTCTGTGCGAGTCTGACATAACTCTTTCTCTTCCCCAGGGTGGAGAGTATTCATGAGGATTTCCCGACGAAAAAAAAACGATATGGCGAGGCTGCTGTAAATCACCATGTTGCTTGTCGCACAGTTTTTCGTACAATTAAGGCCTTAGTCGCCTTTTATGACAGCTCAGCAAGAAGGAGGTCACCGCTAGCTTATGAATAAAGTATATGTAATCGTGTAATTATTCAATTTCCACAAGCCAGCATAAATTTTGCTACCGGTATGAGGTTTACAGCTGAAAATAAACAACTTTTCACCAATCTGTCATATATCTCCAAATTCATACATCATTATTTTGTTCCTTGCCAGTCATATTACTTAGTAGCGCATGCTAAATAAAATAAATACTCGAAGGACCTAAAATCTCGAAGGAATTGATATAAATCAATATATAAAAATATACCAACACATTACCTATCTTTTAGTCGGCTAAAAATACGCACGTCATAATTGCTGCTTACTTTATAAGGAGATAGATATTATTACGATATTTTATCGTTAAAACCCGATGACATTACATATTATATTATTTTAAAAAAAACCCAATTCTATAAATTGCTTTAAACTATCTATATTTGGGAAACAATATCACAACACGACTATCAGTAATAACGATATAAAACGCAACACTATCGCTGTCACCACGGACGGTAGCTAAGCCTGTAATCCCGTAATCCGTACAGACATATCAGCTATATTAGATGGCACACGTGTCACATTAATACGGGAACATATTGGTTCTGAGCGTGACTGTTACTGTGGTTAAAATAAGCGTTAATTTTCTATTATACTGTTAAGTCAAGATGACTGTGTTTGATTGTTTTAGTCGGTAATTTTATTTATTTATTGTTATTAAACAAAGCAGTAGATAAATTTTGTGAATAACAACTATAAAAAAATACCAAAAACAGTTTTCAATGATTAATTAGCTCATATAACAAGTATGCTTAATTAAAAAAATCTAAAAACCCGACTGCGTAAAATACTCTTATTATAAAAGAATAAAACAATTTACTAGCTTTCATTTGATACCCATATTGCTACAGTAAGAAAAAAAATTCAACTCCCCCCCCCCTCACTCCGCCATTTGCGGGCGCCATTTTGAAAATTTATATAGCCTATGTCACTACTATAATTTAGATAGATCCAACGACACCTCATATGTCAAAAACCGTCCAGCCGTTTGTGCTGTAGGGCGCGCCAAAGAAATGGACATACATACATACATACATACATACATACATACATACATACATACATATATACATACATACATAAAAACATACATACACTCGAAAAACATAACCCTCCTTCTGTCGCAGTCGGGTAATAAAGTACGACGCGTCAATGCAATGGATTTTATTATGAATAAATTACATTTTTTTTAGGTTTTGAAAATTATTTTGAAGTCATTATTATCATTTATCATTGGAAAGCATAGAATCATGAATAGTAAATTTAGTATTCTAACACACTTATGCTAAATTGCTAATGCACTGAGATTTTTAAAGATTTAATTTCTTGTAAATACGAGGTCTGAATACCTAAGCTCTAATAGTTCTCTTACAAGAAAAGCTTAAGTTCGCTATTGTGACTACAACTGTGTACTTAAATATACAAACTACTAGCTGTCCCCACGGCTTCACCCGCTTTTATTTGAGGGAAAAACGTACTTAAATATTTTTAAACGATTACTCTAAGAGTAGGTACCCGCCTCGTTGGTCGAGTGATCGCAAGTGTTACTGCCGAGCAAGGAGTCTCAGGTTTGATTCTTGGGTCGTTCAACGTATTACTGAGTTTTATTTTTTTATTTTTCTAAAATTATCAGTAAAAGAGTGATGCTATATTTACTTTAAAAGTGGAACTATATGTAAGAAATGTCTCGAGAAGAGAAGTAATAGAGGAGGCAACGGAAGCTCTCAAAAATATTATTTTTTCGCGTTTTTGTATTTTTTTTTATTATTGCTCACCCCTATTGATCGTAGCATGATGTTATATAGCCTATAGCCTTCCTCGGTAAATAGGCTATACAACACAAAAATATTTTTTCAATTCGAATCGGTAGTTCCTGAGATTAGCGCGTTCAAATAAACAAACTCTTCAGCTTTATAATATTAGTATAGATATAAGTATAGTAAAATACAGTACAGTACAATATGTATTAATATTTAATGAAGTTTTTAGTTATTTCATACCACAAATATATATCGAATATTAAATAAGAAATCCTATTAACAATTCTTATCCATAAGTTATTGTTACACCGCGAGGTTAGGTATTAATACTTCGTTACAAAAGTTAGTAAGGATGAATGATAAGGCGTCGATAAAAACTGTTGATATACTGTTATCGTTATCACCGACTTCTTATGATACGCTAACGATTCTTAGATTGTAACTTTAAGCATATTTACATAGTTATAACAGCTAGGTAAATTAATACAAACTATATTTAAAAATTTTCGTGCGACGATCGGCATAAAAGAATAGTCTCTACCTCTTTCTCGCCGAGGTATCGTAAAAGGCGACTAAGGCCATAGTGGTGCGAACAACTGTACACCAATCATGATGGTGATAGGTAGCAGCATCAATATGTCCTGCCACAACACACGGGCGGCGCTCACCAACCCGCCTGTCAAGCGTCGCGACTATTGGCAATGCCAAATGACCATTATGGAGGCCTAAGTTCCGTAGTGCAAATCCAACAGCTGATGTGGTGGTGGATTTTTCCGTTCTACCTTCAAATGCTTGATCATCATCATCATATCAGCCATTGGACGTCCACTGCTGAACGTACGCTTCCCCCATCGACCTCCAGAGCGATCGGTTTGAAGCAGCCTCCATTCAACTTTCTTTCCTTAAGTCGTCTGTCCAACTCATGGACGGATGGCCGACGCTGCACTTGCCGGTACGTGGTCTGCACTCGAGAACATTTCTGCTCCATCGACCTTTAGTTCTGCGATCTATGTGCCCTGCCCACTACCACTTCATCTTGCAAATCTTTTGGGCTATCTCGGCAACCTAACTTTGTTTGCGGATCTCATCATTTACCACGTCTCATATCCGTATGTAATCACTGGTAACACACATTGGTCGAAGACTTTCGACTTCAAGCACTGAGATATGACGGATGAAAAGACGTTTTTTTTAATTTTTTCAAAGGCTTAAATACATGTAAATCAATAGGGTGAATCAATCGAACAGTAAATCATATTTAAAAAGATGCATTGAATTAAATCTAATTGTTACTTAGGTTGATATGGTTTAAATGATCAGGCTGATTGAATGAATGAATAATACTCAAACTCTCAAAAGCAACCAGGTAATAAATAGCTTCGTTTTCTGAATACAATGAGTAAGAGTTAAAAGAAAACTTTTTCCCTTACCCCTTTTTTAGATCTCCTATACATACTTATACTTTTATTTCATTTTTTAAAAGAGTAAATAGTAACTAAGGGTGACAATGGCAGGTTCCATGCCATTATCTATGAAAACGAGCAAAAAAAACTCAATTTGTTGTATAGGAGCCTCCTTAACTATTTTTTTTATTGTGTTTTTTTTAGTATATGTTGTTATAGCGGCTACATCATCTGTGAAAATTTCAACTGTCTATTATGGTTCATGATATACAGCCTGATGACAGACGGACGGACGGGCGAACGGACAGCGGAGTCTTAGTAATAGGGTCCCGTTTTACCCTTTGGGTACGGAACTCTAAAAATGGCCTCATACTCAAACGCTCCCATTACGACAAACTGTAGTTTCCACATTCAAAACACGAGCAGAAACGCTCAGACCAATATGAATACATATATGGCTTAAACAATAATGTGATGAGCTGGAATTAAACCCACACAGCCGATTTCTATGACTACTGCACCAAACTTTTGTCATTATAGCAATTTTTAGTGTATGCTATCTATATCTCTGTAGTCTGTACGAATTTACAATATATCATATCAAATTCAATCTTATTATAACTTATCATTTGCTACTATTTATTTTCGATAAGGATTTTGATTATAATCATTTTATTTCTTTATACATATTTATATTTAACTAGCGGTCCGCCCCGGCTGCAACTAGGATATGTATATGTACCTAAACCTTCCTCATGAATCACTATATCCGTCCAATAGTTTTTGAGTTTATCGCGAACAGACAGGCAGACAGACGCGTTGGAGGACTTTGTTTTATAATACGTAGTGATAAGCACCTTTTTATGATAATTTTAATAGTAATTTTTTTAACAATATTTTTAACAATATTATAAAAAGTTATTTACGTAATTATATATTTTTTTTACTGTTTGTACGTTTATCATTATGACGTCAAACACTTTGTACTCTTCATTATCCGCTCTTACTATACTGTGTCCTATATCCAAAGATTGTCTGGAAGAGATCGCTCTACTAGCGATAAGACCGTCTTTGTACATCTTTCTACACATTTGTTATGACTATTGTTCTCTTCATTGTGGTTTGCAATAAAGAGTATTATTATTATATCGTAATTATTATTATTACAAATTATATAATTATCTTCATATCTATATCTATATACACATATAATAAAATGGTAGGAAAGTCAAAACTGTACATTAAATATTTTTTTAAAGAATACATGGGGTGTGATCTACAATCGATACTGAAGCCAAAAATATAGTTTTTAGAATTTTTGTCTGTTTGTCTGTTTGTCTGTATGTATGTCCGGGATAAACTCAAAAAGTACTGTACGGATTTACTTAAAATTTGTCACGAATATTAGGTATTAAGAAGTCGGGTCAACATATAGGCTACATATTATCACGCTATCACCTACGAGGAACGAGCAGTGAACCTTTATTTCTTCAACGCATTCTGTAACAACGTGTAATCTAATAGCGTTCACGCAAACGACGTCGCGGGCAGCAGCTAGTACTGTAATAAAACTGTATCAGATCTAATTCTTTGCATTGAAGAATAGTTTAAGGATTTTATTCAAGATCAATTATAATCGATACTGAAGTCAAAAATGTATTCTTTTTTCTCTCTCTGCTCTATCTATACCTTTTTTGTAAGAGAGTCTGTCGTGTAAATTATTTAAAGTTTATAGTTTTGTTACTTTAGAAATAACGGACATTATAATATTTTGTGTTATATACTTAACTTGAAATCAGAAACCTAGAGAAAATGTTGAAAGTAGAGTTCATCTTAAGCTGGTGTTCGTACTTTATAGGCCCTAATGCAAGGGATATCGTATAATCGCAACGACAGCTAGTTTATTATACTGTAATGTATTACCCTGTACGCAACACTGCTGAGCGAAGAAGAAGTCTCCATATAGAAGAACGGTTGGAGCTTAATCCACCACGCTGCTCCACTGCGGGTTGGTGGATAATATCTCTACATCTGTGTCCATGATAACAACCGGGACCGACCGCTTTACGTGCTCTCCGAGGCATGGTGGGGAAACCCACAAGGACATACACCCAAACCGGTAACAAATATTTGCACAAATACAAATATATTCCCCGAGCGGGAATCGAACCCGCGACCGCCGGCATTGAAGCGGCTACTCGCACCACTTCACCAGAAATCTTCATCAGTCACATTATTAAATATAAAACTATGCTAAGTTAGTTTAAAGAAAACGTTAACACCTCTATTTAATTGATAATGTATTTATTTCGAAATTTTACAGTATTATACATATTTACAATACAAAACCTAAACTAATTATTTATAGATAATCCCTACCTATATAGGTATTACAAATGTGAAATGTAAGTTTGTTTGTTACACTTTCACGCGAAAACTACTTAACCGATCATCGTGAAACTTTGTACACATATTCTTGGAGGTATTAGAAGTAACACAGGATACTTTTTTGGTCACGATAACCGACATCCAGGCGGGCGAAGCCGTGGGTGGAAGCTAGTTTTGCTATAAATCATGTCCGCGTAGAATGTTACCAAGAATAGGTACTGGCAACATTTCCCAGTTGAATCGCAATTCCGATTTAAATTGTATTATGTAATATTGGTAATTCATATCAAATATCGATAAATAATATTGAAACCACTAGATATTCATCCGTTTGGTTATCAGACCGTTTCAATCGAATATTGTAATTGTTTCAAAATTGTTCTTTTCTTAAATATTTAGTTTAGTAGGTAGGTACTTAGTTTTATCTATCATATATATGGGACAACCCATAGAAATTTAATCGGAAAAATTAGCGCTTTAGGAAAATCAACAAAAATAATTAATAAGAAAAAAAAAGTGTGTGTGTGTACTTATGTACGCACGTAAGAAGTTATACATAAAACTATCTTATGTATATTCTATCACTCTCAATATTACTAAAAAGGTACTTGTTACTTTTTCCAAGTCCAATGTTTCTAACAGTAAAATATCTATTATATTTGATTTTTGTGACTTCAAACATACATAAATGAAATTTGATAATTTATTATCTATTTATTTTATTATTCACGACATGGTTAACTGTACTACTAAAATGGAGCTTAATAGTACAAGTGAATAATTACTATTTTATATACATATTAAAAGAAAAACAAAGTACCTACTCGTCAAGACGAACCAAACGAGCCGAAACTCGATGGAGCTACGTCGTTTCATTACAGAGTTCATATACTTACCTTCCAGCTCCATCACCAGACCCTGGTTACCATTGAAAGACAAACTACTCGTCAATTTACTCTCATCGTTTTTCCAAAAAGAAGTATAACTGCAAAAATCAACAGAAACAAAATTTTAATAATATAATTTTCTACTTTTTAGTTCTCTTTGTATAAATGGTATAATCTTGAAGTCGGTCTTTGTTTTTTTTTTCTAAATATTAATGTCATCAAATCTCTTATACCTATTAGTCGCGTTCAAGCTTTTTCAAGAACATCAAAAAGTGGAATTCTCTTTATTCTATAAACAATTGTAGTAAAATCGTAGTGAAGTAAAAACAATTACTATTTTTTTTTTGCTATTTTAAGTAAGTTTTTAACTTATTTTTTCAGAATGCTGTTAATGCCTCTGTAATTAGAATCGTGTATTATGAAGTACCTTCTGTAAATTAAAAAAAAAAAAAAAAAAAAAAAAAAAAAAGAAAAAAAATAATGAAATTAACCCATTTGAAGCCAAATGAAAATTACAAAATATATTTTTAAAATTCTTTTATTAGTGGACAGTTTAGAAGTTAACATATAAGGAAAACATGAAAAAAATACAATTTAAAAAAAAACCTGAAATTTACAGGGGTGTTCCCAAACTGGCACAATGGCTTCTTATGAGTGAAAATTTGCAAAGCACGACTTTTCAATGCAAAGTGTTTTTTTGCATTTTTTACAGCCCCAGCGACCTCTAATGTGACATATAAAACACCTCACTTGTGTTGGTAGCTTTTCTGGTACATGTTCAACACCATCTAATCGCAATATTAGATGATGATGGACGTGCTATATTCCTTTGAGGTGATTGTCTAAGATAATATCTGGCGACGCTTCTTCGAAATAGCAGTTGATCCATTGGTTCTTCTTTGGCGATCACTTGCAATCTCCATGCATTTGCCATAGCCATGTCAATCATATGATGTGAATAGTAACCACCACCATTTCTTACCGTGGATCCTAATCCTATAAAGGGATATGGATTGATCTAACTCATCCACGCCGCCCATACTTTTATTATAATTTTAAAATGCGTGCGAAGTATGCACATTAACCTTTTTTTTTCTGTGCACCATATTTTTACAATTCTCAAAGGTTCATGAGAGTCATGGTCATGGAACATCGAAGGAGCCTTGGCGAGCGGAGGAAGTAGACAGCATTGATTGGGAGGAACTGATTCGTCGTCTTTTAACAGCCAAAGGTTCATCATCGCTGTCGTCTTCGGGTAATGAGAGTGTACCAATATTACGAACAAATACCTCAATATTGCCAGGGACATCGTTAGGTAAACAGCGAAGCGTCATATCAACTTCACCCTCTTCTTCATCCGTAACAACGCTTGGCTCGGGGGGAATTATGGCTAAATCTTATTCGAAATCATCGTCACTATCTTCGGCCAAGGTGTTTATAGCTTCTTCTAAGCCCCTAAAGTTATTACTACCACTAAAATATTGCTTTCGACTCATTTTGATTCTGTAAAAAAGAAAAGATAATTAGTACACTTGTAGCCACTGTGCCAATATTGGTACACCTATGTTTAGGTAACTATTATTTTTTATATAAATAAACTATCAGCATCAGAATACTTTTATATATTAGGTAATTTGTTTATCTTATACTAAAGATTGTAATAATAAAAGAATTTATCACCAATATTAACAAATACAAAAAAGAATACACTTACTTCCTCTGTCGTAACAATAACAAACTTCAACACTTAAAAAAACTAATTTTTATAAACAAATACTCGGTCATTGATTATTATACGAAACCAGTACAATCTTAACTGCACAACGAAATAATAAGTGGCTGGCAACAAAAATAATATTAGGGTACATTAAAAAAAATATAACTGTTCCCAAATTGGCACAGCTGTCAAGAATGGGTTAAAAAAAATTATATCAAAAACTGAAGTTTTTAATAAAGGAAAACCACTTCACTTGTATCTCATTGATAAGCTGATAATGGCAGGTACATAAAAATTATATTTCTTTTCGTGATTTTTACAATGCCCGTATCTTATCAGGTTTCAACGAAAATAATCTTTTATCTCGTACGACCTTCTTGTAATTGAATTTAATAGCATACGTCTTATCCGACAAACGTGAAGGGCAAGCAAAACCGAAACCGAAATCAAAAATTTCTTCAACTTCAACTTCTCTTGATTTGATGCACGGAGTATGGGTTGATGGTTTTCAATTGTGTCAAAAGAGCACAGATGATCTCGCCAATGTCACGAAGAATAGAGAATACACGAAAGAGATTGATCGGTGAGCTCGAGATTTATACCTTGGTTAAATCAAAGAGAAAAAAATAAAAAAAAGATCATGGACAATAGTAGTAATTTAGTTTAAAACCCTTAAGACCTAGAACAAGACAAAAATTGAAGTTAGTAATATTTATATTATATTATATACAATTCTTTGTATTATACAAAATTCAATTCATAAATTGCAATAATAAGTAAGTATTGCATTCATAAGTATGCAATTTTTCATCAATGTTTTCTTATGACGTTATCACGTAAAATTGTCATCCGTAAACCGACTTTACAGACAAACAATTTTATTTTTTTAAAGAGTAGACGTTGAGTCTCTTGCAGATTCTTCTTAACACATCACTTCACGTTAACTATAGTTAATCAATTCAAAATATTATGTAATTTTATAAAATGATAATTCAAAAGTTCTTATAAAGCATACGTGAATAAATAAATTTTTGACCTGTAGGCTTTAATACTTGCATCCATTAGTAAACAAAATTCTATAAAAATAAAAAATAAATAATAATTATTAACAGTGAACATTGAAGAATTCATTAGTTCGTTTACAAGCGCTTATTTCAGTATCAACACTAATTTTATCGTTTTGTGCGTCATAAATCCTCTTTATTTAATAATATTAGAGGCTAATTGACATCATGTTATTGCAAATTTTGCTGGTTTTGCTAATATCAACAAACACAATGTAGGTAAAGCCACGGAAGATGTTTGGTATTATATTTATTTAATTCAGTATGATAATAAGTCCAATTATATAGGTCTATCGACAGAATCTCCGATGTACCGGGATATCGTTGGTTTGAGACGAGTTGTCAAGCTTCATTTTTTATTGTTTCGTCACTCGTCGCCCACGTCTTCACGCGGCGTCTGTAAATGGACCGGTAATGATATAATAATTACACGTAACGCTACATACTTATACTAGTCGCAAATCGTAATTATATTATAAATGCAAAATAATACGACAAAGAATATGTGTAGGTATAGATGTTTCTTGCACTTTTCTACATTCAGATTTGAAATTACGCGAGTAAAATCGTAAGGTTTTTAGTATAATATTTCTAAAATGATATTAGTTCGCTTTCAACGCAGGTAGACTAATAACTTTCTAATAGAAAAGTCCAATTCAGGAAAAAAATCTAACAAATATTTCTGAATGCAGCCTTAAAGAGTCATCCCTGGAATATTGTTAAAGTTAATATGAAAATCCCATAGCAATAGATTTAGTTTTTTTTTTTTAAGACGTATTTTTATTTTCACTAAGACATTTCAAGATAATTATATGCTGTCATCAATTGATGGGCTTACCAATTAAAGTACTTTATTTTTATTTATATAGATTAACGAATTGAACAGGACTCCGTAAATCCCTCTATAAACGGCTTTTTAAAAAGAAAGTTTTTTAATTTTTTTTTTAAAGATAAAATTTATGATACACCAAAAATCAGACTGAGTGCGTATCATCGTCACAAACTTATGCTACTTCAAGCATTCGCGTTAAACAAATTTTAATATAAACCGAACTGAAATTAAATAAAACGGGCTGGAAATATCTCAATTCAGGGGCAAAGGCCTCCTGTCCACTGTAACCAATTAATTATTTCCTGTTATATTAATAAAGTAGGATATAATTCAAATACATTTTTTATTAAACAATAATTATATTTGTATTTAATTGAAAACATGGATATTAATTTATTAGAGAAGTCTCTTGATAATTTAAGCCCGTGATTAACATACCCATCGATGGTAGGGAAGGTATAAATACAATTGTACTTTATCCATAAGGTTATTTCCGACGACGTTCTAAGCCGAGGTGCGATCTCTCTGTACGATCGTCCATTCTACGAACGACGAATATGCAATACGCAACTTCATGTTCGACTTGTGTGCACTGTGCTTTAACTATACGCCATGATGTTCTAGAGCGACGATAAATACGCGTCCAGTGTGACGAAAGCTTAACATATAAGACAGTGATGCGGAAATTAATCTGTTTTCATCGTATTGTCTCAACTCTGCGCCGCCATACTTTAAACGAGTTAAAACATTACGTCAAATCAATTAGCTACACTAATTAATCACTCCGCGCTCCGTCACGCGCTTCGGCTGACAGCCGCTGTCACTTTGACAGTTGTCACTTTTGACGGCTCAAGGTTGACGATCAAGGGTGCAAGCCTCTGATTAGAATGATTATGGCAATTTCTACGCAGCCGAAATGATTACAAGATACCGTGGACTGCGAATACTTTTTTGCCTAGTTTTCAATAGTTAAGTAATATCATAAACTGAAAAGCGAAGGATAATAGTAGGTAGAAAAACCGTAGTCCACAGAAATTCTATATCAATGCACCAACTATTTTTAATCTATTTGAATAATAATAGCTATTTCACTGGCCCTTTAGTGAAGTTGGCAGTGATTCTGCTTTCCGTTCCAGAATTGTGGGTTTGATTCTGACCTCGAGTGTGGGTGTAATATACTTTTACATATATCAATCGGCTGTTTCCTAAAACACAGGCATTAAGTTACTTACCTTACAAACAATCAAACGTATGTGTGTTAAAAAGAATAAAATGTAGCATCGATGTTACCATTTTACAATAATATATTAAAAGAACATCCTAATGACAAACAAAAAGAGTTTATTGACCTTCATATTCTGTTACAAAAGACTGAGATATTTTTGATTAAAAAAGAATATGACGTCGGCACGTGTGTATAAATAAAGGGTAATATAAATAATCTGTTGTCCGAACAATTGTTGACGATGCTACTTCAATTATAATCGTTTGATTGATAAATAAAAAATAAATCATTTATATAATCATTACTACCTACTTAAAAACAAGTCCAAGAGTACAACATAGTATTTTGTTTGTATTTATACATAAAAAAACAATTTATTTAAAAAAGAAACATGCAGAATAATAATAACATGTACTAATATTATGTTTGATTTTATAATAGTACCTACTCGGCTCGACTAATGTTATATAAGTTAATAAATATTATTATTATTTTAGACCTTGAAATCGGTTTTTAAGACTTTTTTTATAATATTTTTTAATTTATATATTTATATAGTGTTGGCAGGGAATTTTTTCGAAATAATAGCGAATGTTACTTCCTTCCCGACGGTCGCGCGTTCAACACCCGTTCGGAGGCTATCATGTGGCTTTTTGTAATAGGCCGGATTCTAACACTTTGGACACAATCTTAAACATATAATATCATAATATATTTCTATAGAAATTACGTGCCTATAAATTTTATAAATTTGTAATACTATTTTTTTTTTTTTTGTTTATTTCAAAAGCTATATTTTCGATTTTAACTATTTTGAAATTTCATTCAAATCCGGTAATTTTGAAAGTTGGGATAACAATTTAGCCCAGCCATAGGACGTCAACTAACTGGTACAATTTGATAAAAGTTTATTTAATCTAGTATAGACCGGAAAACGGTAGCATTATCTATAAAAGTGATTGTTTTAAAGGAGTCAATACTCAAACATTTGTAGAGCTTATCGCCGCGCGGCGTCCTCTGATGGCTTGTGGTTGTAAATCTAACCGTGGGAAGAGTGTGGGTGGCGAGGATGCTATCTATCTATATGTTTACATATATCTTGTAATAAACCATTTATTAACTTTGTATATCACGTAATTTAAATGATTAGGCTAATAATCGCTTTTATCAATATTCTAGCTCCTTTACCTAATGATGGAGGGTGTGACGTCAGGTTTGCACAGTGATCACAGCGTGTGATGTAGTAGAAAGTTTCAAAAATATATTTTCTTTTGTCTTGGAAATACGCTCAAAATTTCGTTTAGGTATTAGTACAAATGAGCCTGTGAAGAGATGAGCTCGTGCTCCGCATCGCACTTTTAGATTTTCCATAAAAATAACTTTTTTTTTTCCTTCTGATTTTTGTAACTAACGAACCTTGGTAGAAAATTGAACGATCTAAAACAAAGATCTCTAATGATTTTTTGATTAATGGTTCCTTCAAAAGTAATTCAAGGTCAAAGTTCAAATAATACAAAAATTTTAGGTTTTTTTTTAATTTTTTTTGCGAAATACTGGGCTTATTTAAAAAATTTCAAATATTTTTGTTAAAAATTAAAATAAATATATAGATATATTTATGGTGTACAATAAAAATGTAAATAAATATTACTAGAAAACAATCGCTACTCTTAATTTAATTAACTTAACTTTCTCTCAACTAACTCTTAATTTTAATTTTCTTTGTGGATATTTTATCGCCATCCTCAGCATATCCATGCGGTTTTGCTTTTATGTTTATCGTTTTGCTGTAGCTTGTGGATCTTATTTACAGTCTAATTAATTATTATCCATGCATTCTAACACAAAAAGATTTTTAAATAAGCATTTACAAATCAGTAAAGTGATATGTAAATTTTTTATTATATTAATTAAAATATTTGATACTATTTTCTGTTATCAATTTGTACACATATACACAAATACTAATTTATTGTTTATTTCTGTATGTATATACGTATGTTTGTGTATACTTAATGTATGTATGTGTGTATGTGTATACAAACTTATATTTTAGTATGCATTATATGGTGGATATAATTATAATTATAAAGCTTGGTTCTTATATCAATTCTTTGTACACTAGCTACCTAAACCGCTTTCACAATGACGTGTCCTACCTATACCCAAAGATTGTCTAGAAGAGATCGCTCTTCTAGCGATAAGACCGCATTTGTACATCTTTCTTTATTCATTACAAATATTGTTCTTTTTTTAGTGGTGTGCAATAAAGAGTATTTATTATTATTATTGATTACATATTATATAATAATATAAAACAATATTATTCAACCATTGTATTAAAACTTGCCATATACGAAAAAAGTTAAAACTGAAAAAAAAAACCGAGTAGAAACACTTCTCCTTTGAGATTTATCCCAGCGTCATCCGTCTTGGTAGAGATAACCGGCTGACTTGTTGTGTCGTGTGTTTAATCTCTGGAGGGATACTGAGGTATAAACTTTAAGTAATGACACTACAGCTGAAATACTGCAATCTTATTATTATGCTTATTTCATTGTAGGTACAAGTAAATAAATAAATAATATAAATGTAGTTGCTATCGAGTAAGTATTTGTTTCTGCGTATATTAGAATAACTTCCACCTGCGTCTACGTTCCGTGTGATTGTATTGACAAAACGTAGCCTTTTTCAGGCTTCAGACTATTCGTATAAAAATCTTACAACAGACAGACAGACTTTTATAGAAAAAACGTTCCTCCACGCTCGCAGAGTGCACAGTACTACTATATATAGGATATTTTCCCTACCATTAATAACGATCACTATCAGATGCCTATGGTAACAACCGAAGCTTTACATGCCCTCCAAAGCACTATTAGAGACACACAAGCCAGACCAGGACCTTAATTATGCACATACAAATATCTGCCCCGAGCAGGAATCAAATCCACGACCGCCGGTGTTAAATTGTCTGTTCACACCACTACATACACCAAAACGGTTGTCGTTATTAATTGAACGGTTAAAATCAAAAAGTTTCGAAAAAAATCAAAAGAAAAGCTATTATTATGTTTAGTACCTACCTACAGATACTAAATATTTAATGATATATTATATCATTAATACACACTTATGATTTTCAAAGTATTGTAGTTCTGTGTCAAAATGAATAAGAATAAGTCACTGTCAAGCATTAATACTTATAATTTATCTAATAACATTATAACAATAAATCTCATCTCATCTCTCATCTCATCAGCCTATAGCAGTCCACTGCTGGACGTAGGCCTCCCCAAGCTCGCGCCAGACATCCCGGCTTTCCGCAATCCTCATCCAGCCAACACCGGCAATCCTGCGAAGATCGTCGGTCCAGCGGGTCGGAGGGCGTCCCACACTGCGTTTGCCAATACGTGGTCTCCACTCCAGGACACGTCTGCTCCAACGGCCATCGGTCCTACGACACAGGTGACCAGCCCACTGCCACTTCAGCGTGCTAATCCTCTGGGCTACGTCGGTCACTTTGGTTCTCTCGCGGATAGTCTCATTTCTGATCCTATCTTTGAGAGAAACGCCGAGCATAGCATAATAAATACAATAAATACAATAACTTAAATATTTATAGCTAATGTGTTTTAGGTCTAGAAATGTAATGACATATTATGGAGAAAAATATATTAGGTTATGGAAAACCTTAACCTAAGACGCCATCTTATGACGAGTAGGTGAATTACATAGAAAAGGAGAGAATAAATTTAAATGCGATTTAAAATAATATATCTCGAGTAAAGCTTTATTTACAACGACATGCTAATTTATAAAGTCAGGTGAAGTTGTTATCGTACATTGGAAAACTAATTTAAAGAAAATAAAATACAAATGAATCAATTATAAATGTACTCAAAAAACCGGGTCGACTAAAGAGGTTGACAGAAATTATAAAAAAAAAAAATAATGAAACAATGCGATAAAGAAAAAGTCAACAACGATATCGCTGAGAGCGTTACGCGTTACTCAAAAAACCCAATGAACATGCGACGTCCATTATTAATCAAACGGCACGTCACAACACTATGATATGCTTATTCAATAATAACTAATAACCCTTTTAATTTACTGTTCATATAATTTATAACTTTAATTACAAAGAACAAAGCTTAAACTCGCTTAGCAAATAACGATTTAGTTACGTCTTTTTCGTGATTGTAAGGTTTTCATCGCTGCTAATAAAATATGAACTGTATTTTAATCAGCTAAAGGTTATATTATATTAATCGTGGACATTTTAAACGACACTAAAATCAAATGAAAATGTATTATATTTTCTACGATTTAAGGTTGAAATTTGGTTATATATGAAAATTTTAATAGCATGTAAAATGATAGGGCATTGTTTTGTGTATAGAGACGTCGTCTGTCAGGGCGGTTGTCCAGTTACGATAAAGTTGCGTTTCGTTAATCCTCTCGGTTTTTTTAAAGATAATGCGAGTGGGTGGACGGTAATGGCATTTGAATCAAATATTATGATATTTCTGTTCAATAAAGCTGGTTTATATATGTACATTTCGGGCTCAATTACTATTTTAGTTGACTCAATTTTACTTCGAAAAAAAATTATTTTTAACAAATTATAAGCCAACCTCCTTCGTCAATTTACTATATAGGCCTGTAATTTTCAATTTCAATTGATATCAGATAATTATAAACTAACTTACTTAAATTATGCCTCTAAAAAAATTATGTCTAAGACGCTGAACAAGTTCCAGTGATCTTAAATACATTACCGACATAGAACCTCTAGACAATCACACTCCAACGTATATTTTATCACAGATGTAGGAAGTACTGTACCTCGTACGGCTCCATCTAGTTAGCACCCCAAATAGTGAAAAATTTTTTTTAAAAAATTGTCTAAATTGGTCACGAAATGGTCATTATAGGTCAGTTATTTTTAATAATTGGTCAATACTTTGACAATAGTTACAGAGGGGTAAAAATTTCAAGGACATCGAAAAATTTTTGGCACCCCAAATTAATCCTACAAATTGGTTCTAAAATTATTTCAATTCATCTCAAAATAGTCATAATTGGTCGATTGATTTTAATAATTGGTCAACGTTTTTTTATATAAAAATTAAAAAAATAATAAAAAATTAAATTAGCTTCATCTATTTAGCGGCTCAAATGATGAAATTTGACCTCTTAATAAGTAGTCCGAATTGGTCACGAAATGGTCACAATTGGTCAGTGATTTTTAGTGATTGGTCAATACTTTGAAAATAGTTACAGAGGGGTAAAAATTTCAAGGACATTGAAAAATTTTTGGCACCCCAAATTATTCCTACAATTTGGTTCTAAAATTATTTCAATACATCTCAAAATAGTCATAATTGGTCAATAAATTTTAATAATTGGTCAACGTTAACTAATTATTAATAAATAATAAAAAATAATACAACTTTCATAAATTGTGTTAGAGATCTTCATCGGATTTTTTTTAACCAAAATAATATTTATTATGAGTTAAAAAATTTAAAAATTAAAATTAAGCAACTAAAAAACTACTAACCACTAAAAAGTAGTCCAAAAAAATAGAAATCCAGAAAAAAAGTCCCACTAACAAAATATGAAAACTACTAAGTTGGTAACACTGCTATAATAATAAGGGGAGTCCCCTCCTCTTATTATTATAGCAGTGTTACCAGCCATGGCTGTGTCCCCCAGCCATGGCGCGTCATTACTGGGACCTAGGGTTGCCAAACATACTTTATAATAACGTATCCTACTTTATTTTTGGTAATTATACTTTATAATTTTGCAAACAAATAAAGTATGAGAAAATACTTTATTTCCAATCTTTACCGTGATGCATAAAACAAAACACTCATTATGGTTACTTAGTATTTAACTGTTCATTATCAAACACATCAATCACATGAATCAAAAATAGGATTAAAAAAATTTGACAAATCATCACCCGAAATACTTAATACAGTTATGTTACCAGTAATTTTTCACTTTTTATTGATATGAGCTTAAATTATATGACAAAATGGTTTGATTTTAGCGAAGATAACTTCTTCAAAATGGCACTTCGTTACATATCTTTGCAAAATTTGGTTAAATGTGAATATTTTGAAATGGTAATTACTAAGGCCAAATTAAATATTAATATGGACGAAGAATTAAATTAAATAAATTAAAATTAAATAATAATTATTTAAAACAAGTATGCTTAATTAAAAAAAATCAAAAAACCCGACTGCGTAAAATACTCTTATTATAAACTAAAAAGAATAAAACAATTTACTAGCTTTCATTTGATACCTATATTGCTACAGTAAGAAAAAAAAATTCAACTTGCCCCCTCATTCCGCCATTTGCGGGCGCCATTTTGAAAATTTATATAGCCTATGTCACTATTACAATTTAGACAAATCCAACGACACCTCATATGTCAAAAACCGTCCAGCCGTTTGGGCTGTAGGGGTGCCAAAGAAATGGACATACATACATACATACATAACTACATACATATATACATACATACATACATACATACATACACTCGAAAAACATAACCCTCCTTCTGTCGCAGTCGGGTAAAAAAAATAATTTTGATTATTAAAAAGATTAAATTTTGATTGTTAAAAAAACTTTGAAACATTTAAAAATAGCAAAAAATTATTAGCATGTGCTAAAAGCACACAAAAATACGTTTTTATGGTAATAAAAACATAAAATTTGAAAAATACTTTTTTTTTCTTCGAAATATTTCTTTTTTATTATTGAAACAATTTTGTACGTTTTTATTTTGTCAAAAAAAGTTGGCAACCCTACAGTTGGACCGCCCCTCTACTACGCCTTGCTCGTCGCACTGACTAATAGTTAGGAATATGCGATATACCAATATATCTTCATTTCATAATTATCGAGTAGTATCTATATATTTCATCCGATTATATATCGAGTAGTATCGATATTGTTCATTCGATATTTATCGAGTAGTATAGTATTCTTTCCGATATGTATATCGATAACTTGAAGCGATGACCATTTTCTTTCGTGTGTACTTCCGACACATCAAATCTATCAATATACTGCGGTTAAACCTAAATAATAAATAAAATAGACATAAAATAGTGAAACTTCCAGTTTTATTCCTATTCACCCCGCGATTTATGAAAGTTGTATTATTTTTTATTATTTATTAATAATTAGTTAAATAACGTTGACCAATTATTAAAATTTATTGACCAATTATGACTATTTTGAGATGTATTATAATAATTTTAGAACCAAATTGTAGGAATAATTTGGGGTGCCAAAAATTTTTCAATGTCCTTGAAATTTTTACCCCTCTGTAACTATTTTCAAAGTATTGATCAATCACTAAAAATCACTGACTAATTGTGACCATTTCGTGACCAATTCGGACTACTTATTAAGAGGTCAAATTTCATCATTTGGGCCGCTAAATAGATGAAGCTAATTTAATTTTTTATTATTTTTTTAATTTTTATATAAAAAAACGTTGACCAATAATTAAAATCAATCGACCAATTATGACTATTTTGAGATGAATTGAAATAATTTTTGAACCAATTTGTAGGATTAATTTGTGGTGCCAAAAATTTTTCGGTGTCCTTGAAATTTTTACCCCTCTGTAACTATTGTCAAAGTATTGACCAATTATTAAAAATAACTGACCTATAATGACCATTTCGTGACCAATTCGGACAATTTTTAAGAGGTCGAATTTCACTATTTGGAGTGCTAACTAGATGGAGCCACCTCGTACATCGTATATATATTCTACATTCATAATTTTTTTATTTTTTTTTATTAGGAAAGGTTATCGTCAAGCACAGTCAAAATAAAATAACTATATCAAATACTACATTGAAGTTAAACAAAAGTAGAAGAGTATAGCAAATTATTTTTCTGACGGTACTTGTACATTTACATCTAAAAAAACTGAAACCCAAAGTGGAAACCAGTGGTAGAAGTTTGTTAAAATTTGACAATGTCAAAACCATTACCAATACGAGTTTATATTATATTTCCTTAATCTTCTCGTTATAGGCACTTCTTCGGAGATTCTTACTCCGGTTGTTAGTTCGCTTACAATTAAAATTTACACGTAAAATTATGGTTCAAAATTGCTTGAAAAAATCCAACATGCACACAGTGTGTGAGTTAAGAGAAAAACACAGTTAATAAATGTAGGAAAATAAAAAATAGATTAAAATAAAATAAAATAAATAAATTTTAAGGTATACTCCCATGGCGTGGACTTTTTCATTTTAAATGTATTACTAAATTACTTTATAACTCCTGAACATATTTTAATTTAATTTTCTTATTTTGATTGATTACCAACAAAAGAACGTTCATATAAATTCATACTAAGTTATCACTTATAATCAAAACAGCTGTGAAAAAGACGAAAAATCACGAGAAATATCAAGAAAACAGTTACTTCATAATTATAAATGTCGAGTGTGTGATGCAAAAAACGTAATTAGGTATTTTGCAAATACATAGGTACTGTATTTTGCTTAAATTCCCACACAATGCCTACTATAATTAAGAATCCAAAATGGTCGACTGACTCATAAAAAGAACACAAGAGAATATAGCATGACTTTCCATCTCATTCTAACTTGGAAAAGTATTGCAATTTATTATAAGCGAACATTTTATCAAACATTGCATCCGCGTGTTGGAGGCATTCAGACTTTTCTAAAATAAAATATTTATAGAAAATTTCTGAGAGTGTACGAGGTTACAATAGAAAATGATAGAATTTTTCTAACAGAAACGTCTCATAATAATATACAGCTAGCCTTAGTACTTAATTTTAAAGAAGAAAAAAAACAATTGTAACCCTTCGCCACTGGCCCTATCATGATCATTGGCTCATAACGAGTGCTTCCGTTGCTGTGCGAGCGAGATGAGAATATGAGGATTACTCTACTATAGACAGAGATAGATTGCAGCACTCAACAACTTAATTGAATACGGAGTTAGGGGAATGAAATGTCGATAGATTTTTATCGATTAAGGGGATTACACTTATTGGAACCCCAAGCTTTTAACTCCACTACCTAATATCTTGAAGCTGAACAACAAAATTAAGTGACAGAGTGAATACCATATTAAAGTTAAACCTGTGGCAATTACATATTTTATTCCTTTCATTTGACAATTAATTTTCATGTGTATAATCTATGGTATGCAATAATATTTTATTTATCTATGTATACAATTAAATGTAATAGAAATCTATATTTATTGAATAATATTAACAATAAAACATTTAAGTCTATTTCAGTTTCAACAAATTAAAAATATTTAATAAAGTTAATAAGCTGCGTTTTAATGGATAAAATCTTCTCATATATCAATATATCGACAGAATCGATCATCACATCACTATCATAATCTGTTACCGCGTTATCTGTCTCGTCTGGAGCATTAACACGTCCAACCTCATTAAAATACCCTCTATTATAAACTCCTCAAGCCGAGCAATCTCCGACCTTATAACGTTGACTTAAGAACTAGTCAACAATCATCTTTTAAGCAACTGTCATCAAGAAAACACTCACCATTAGTGAAAATTGATCTCTGGAGACTGATATTAAAGTCGATATTAAAATGTATTGTTTTTATCTTGTCAACAGTTCGTGTGGTAATGTCTATGGCTCGTCGCAGCATCGGTTGTAGATCGGAATCATCTCATTTCTGTCACTGTGGAGAAAATTGGACGACTCGTTGGATGGGACAATTAAATTGTGTATATCGTTGGATGTGCTTACTTCGTCTGTTAACTGGTTAATATAGATTTATCAATGAACAAATTAAGTATTCTAACTTTTAGTCTTGAAGGGAAATTTTAATTATTAGTAAAATTATATGATCACAACAGTATTTATTTAACTCAAAACTATTATGACGACGCGTTGGTGCAGTGGCTGATGCGCTGGCAATCGCGGGTTCAATCCTCGCATGTGACAAATATTTGTATAGGCCATATTGTGTATTTCCGGACCCCAGATACAGGATTCACATCCTACTGGGGGCCGTTGAGTATGAGACGTTTATTTATTTACTATTTGCAGTAACTTTGAAAATAATAATAGGTAAATTGAAACACAAAGGAACAGAGTAATAGATACAGCGTCATTACAATAAGCTAAAGAAACAGAGATATTAAGGAACCGGAGTCGAAGATGCAATGTGTTGGGTTTAGAGATGTGTGAGTGTTTATGTGATTTTGTCTGTATCGACCTGTAAACCACCCATTGCTGAGCGAAGGCCTCTTCGCCTTATAGAAGAAGGGTTGTAGCTTAATCCACCACGCTGCTCCACTGCGGGTTGGCGGATAATTTCCCTACCATGAGTAACGATCATTCTCAGGTGTCTATGATAACAACCAGTACAGAAGGCTTTACGTGCTCTCTAAGGCATAGTGGGGAGACCCACAAGGACATACACCCAGACCGGAAACAAATATTCGTACAAATACAAATATATACACCAGAACGGTCGCAACACAAGAACGGTCGTCTATGTGATTTTGGAAACAAGAAATTGCTGAGTGGTGAGGTGTGGGGTGTTTGGCTTATTTACTAATTAATGGATAGTAAATAAAATTATCTTATTGGCTTATCGGTTAGTTATAAGTATAACTAAGTATGATAAAGTAGTCAGTAACTTAGGGCTAATGGTTGTTGTTAAGAGTGTATATAACAGAATTTCTAAAAACACTGAAAAACATACTTATTTATTTATTTATTTTACTCAAAATTTACCAACTTTCATTAAAGAAATCTTCTTTTATTTATTTATTTAAAACTTTATTGCACACAAAAAAGATACAATCTAAAACTAGGTACAAATAAATATGTATGCAAAGGCGGCCTTATTTATTTTATTTCACCATTTATGGACAGATTCCCAAAAATCTTCCGCTTATTGCGTTTTCCTTCGTATCATGTTTTAATTTTCATATGTTATATTCTATAAGTATATATAGATATACTTACTCGTATAACTTCATTGGATATTTTTTATTTATCTTATTTGTTTACTCATAAACCGTTCATAATAAAACAATCAAACGGATAGTAATTTATAATTTTGAATAAATATTTAGTGGAAATCGAAAGTTGATAGTTACAGCGTAGTCGTGGCAAAGTACCTTATTTTTTTTATTTTTTTTTCCTTTAAAAGTTACTTTAATATTTACACAAACATATGTTTTGACATCTGGATCAATTGTTTTAGATCCTTGTGAAAACTTCAACCGAATATCCTGCTCCTCTTATTCCATCGACACTTTTATGGCTCCCTGGTTCTTCGTTTGTTTATAAACGACTGTGATCATATAATTTCCTGACCATTCGCTATTTCCATTAAAGAATCCAATTGTCAACAACGCAGGTAGCCAAGAATCAATCTCCTTGACAGCTACGTCTTTGGTAGTTTGTATACCTGCAAATGCTTTTCAATTTACAAATCAATCTTTATTTTTTTATTTAGTAAATCTATTCTATATAAAACTGTTGTCTGACATGATGTCATAATGATACCAGCGCTGGGATATCAGAGATATCAGCGTATCGCTACTGACCACAATTGGGATAGAGTATGAAATAATTGTATCCATTGATTTATTTCTATAACATCGTCGGATGAAGCCTGAGATTCACAGACTATTTACTATTTATTAACCGTTTATATACTACTTATTACTGCGTCTTTTCTTAGTATTACTCTCAGAAAAAACTGCACAAGAATGGCAAAGATATTTTCAAAATATTTACCCGCTTACGTGGGCTATTCATACTGTTTTTACTAGAAGGAAATTTGCAGAATATACCTATTATTGTGAAAACCTTGCACTTCAAAATATAAAATCAAAATATTTATCCGCTTACGTGGGCTATTCATACTGTTTTTACTAGAAGGAAATTTGCAGAATATACCTATTATTGTGAAAACCTTGCACTTCAAAATATAAAATCAAAATATTTATCCGCTTACGTGGGCTATTCATACTGTTTTTGCTAGTAGGAAATTTGCAGAATATACCTATTATTGTAGATACTATTATTATTACCTTGCACTTCAAAATAATTAGATAAGTTCAGAAAAAATTAAGATACACATATCATTATGTATAAAATACCTTAAGTTAACGACAAATCGAATAGTTCGGTTAAGTAAAAAAAAATTATTTTTAAATAGTCTAAACTCTAAAGGAATAAAATCTTTGTCTCGCTAAACTATTTTCGTCTAATATTAATGGTCGCACATTATCCGTCATCCTTCATACGATAAGAATTCTCACGTTAGGTTATTTCTAAAAGAAATTTTCCGTCATAGTTTGGTTCGTGCTAGAATTTTTCTAGTAAAAACATCTGATAATAAACGACCACCTTAGTTATAAGTACCTACAAATATTTAAAAACGATGATATATTTTGTAAAACATTTTATTTTCATATATTTTTATTCTAAAATAGATCACTCTTCTGATTTTATAATATTTTAATCAAAAAAATGATTATACATAATATATCATAATGTTACTTATAACGCTTATCTAACTCGACTTACCTATTTCAAGTTATTCTTTACTAAATATGTAAGTAGGCGTAGGAATTATAATTTGTTGATGGCAATAAGTTAAACAACTAAAAATTTGATTAATTGAAATAGATTTAGTGTACCTAGAACAATACTAGTAGTTACACAGAACTTCTTGATATAATTCAAAATTTTTAATTCTGTAAATTAGACAAAGCATATTACTATGTATTTACAGTATTTGTATAGGAATTAATATTGTACAACTAATGATCATTGAACTAATGATATTGAGTGGAAGATTTTTCTGTTTAAATGTTTCTTCTCTATATGGGAGAAGGAATCTTCTAGCTGTTCATCGAAACTAAACAATAATCAACTCGTCTGTACTACTGCTGTAACAGCAAAGCGTCACTGGTGGCCAAAGACCTAGAAGGAAGAGAAAGGGGTTAAATCGGTCAAGCTTTTTTACTTAAGCCACTGTGGTTTAGCGGTTATACAAACATTTATGTGACAATTTCTTTCAAAACATATAGGTTTCCAAGCGATATTTTTCTAGATGAATATTACAATATTTTCTTTGAATTACCAGCAAGAATTTGAAACTGTGAAACGATAGCGATAGCGATTCTCGTGTTCTATTCACTTTACCATCTCGTCTCCAATTCTGATTGAATATCAATTTTAATTACTAATTATTAAATTCATTTAAATAAGTAACACTTTGTTTTACCAAATAACTCTGTAGTGTATACGCACACTTAGTATGCAGGGGGTTTCAGGGGTGATAAATCGATCTAGCTAGGATTTATTTTTAGAAAATGTTGTTTTACCCCTTTTTTTACGCCATTAAAAAATATTATTAGAATAGGAAGGTAAATTTCGCTATTATTATTTGGCTTATAATAGCTCGGATGGGAATCGGGCGGATTCGACATCAGAAAACCCGGGTTCGTATCCTGGTGTTTACAGAGTGATTTTTTTTAGTTTCTTCTTTAGTGAGAAAAACTATTATTGAGAGCTCTGTTTATTTTTTATTTAAATAACCAGATCCTATTATTTAACTATTATGTCGGTAAGATCGAAATTATTATTTATGTTTTATCAGTATGTGATGTATCTAAATATAATTTAACCGAGCAAGGCTCGGTCATCCAGGTACTTAAGATGATTAAAGCCGTCATTCCATTATGTCACTTTTTACGTTTGCGATTCCTATTTTAAAATATTTATTAAGAACTTATTTTTAAAATTAAATATGGTATTTTGTATCTAATAAAGGTAATATAATACTAAAGCGCTATTACCAATTATTTAATACATTTTTGTAAGCACGCATGTACTCGTAGAGTAGGTAGAGACGATATTCGAGAGTCATCGTTAGGTACACTTATTTTTTTCTCAAATTCACAACTTTAGATAATACTTTTGATATATAACCACATTATATGTTTGAAAAGTACCTAACTCTTTTAAAAATATTGAATTATAAGTCCATTACTTTTACTATATTTTACATAACTTACTTTTTCATTTGTTTTCATATCATTTTTAGAGAAAAATAGTGTTGATAAGTATGTCTTTGTCATTATTAAATAAAAAAATAAAAAAGTACTTACAACGAAATTAATGAATATGTAGGTAATTTTTTTCTGCTCCACGGTTGTGGGTTCTGTTCCCGCCCCGAGTCTGGGTGTATTATGTATTTAGTTATATATGTATTATTTATATGTATGTGTTCGATATTAAAATAGGGTTACAAGCGACTTACCGATCTCCTAGGCACACGTGTGAGCTGGCTCGGTCTGGACAGATAAGGGGCTCGGCAGGTAACTAATAGTTCCAATTCACGTATCGAACACCACCATAGGAACTCACCAGTTCGGATCTCCAGCGTAAGATGTACAATGTTAATTCTCGATTGAGTTAAACGGGAGGTAGTAAGTTTGTATGCGCTTGCGGCAACGGTTCTCTCGGGACTCACTATGCGCCCTCACCAGAGGGCGCGGTTCGGCGCGCAACACGGTGCGATCGGATACAGTAATATATCGCTAAGCAACCCATTAATAATAATAGAAAAAATTACAATAACATGTAATCGAAATTGTACAATTTATGTTATCTTGTGAATGTACGAAAATACGAAATAAATCATGTTTTTAAATACGAACAAAATGAACCTGTTCCGGTACGGAACAGTATGTTTATTAAAAAAAATATTTATCAGTAAACTGTTACCTAAAACACAGGCATTAATTTGCCTACCTTAGGAACAGGCGACCGTGTGTGTATGTAAAAAAAAAAGGTAAATATTTGCCTATAAGCCGAACTCCTAGTCTTATGTGGGTACGTGGATAAATAATTTTCAGTCACGGCCGAATAATATTAATTAGTGAACGAAAATATTTATAAATAAATAAAAAATAAACGCTGAAGACTCAACGACTCCCAGTAGCTCCCAATAGGATGTGAACTCCCAGACCACGAGAAATATTTATATTGCGTATAAACCTACAAATATTTGTAATTTGGGGACGAACCCGCGACCGATAGTGAATTAGTCAGTTGCTGTGACCAGTGCGCCAACTCATCATCAAATAATATTAAGCCAGTGACAAAATTACCAATTACCTATATTATAAATAGGTTTTTTTAATAAAAAATATATTAGTACCTAAATTAGACAACTTAATATAAAATCATTCGTGGTAGAATTTACTGAAAATGTAAAAAGCATTAGACATACAATGGAAGGTGACCTCTTCTCTTCATAATTATGTGTAAATTGTACTTTAAGGTCCTAAATGTCTAATTTTAAGGAACATATAATTTTGTTGGTAGTTCAATTACAAATAAATAAATAATCTTTAGGGTAAACTTTTATTTGATTGATTGAGGAAGAATGGAAAATCCACCACCATATCAGACGTTGGATGCCCACTGCTAAACGTAAGCCTTCCCTACAATCTCTTGGCTTGCCAATACTCGCCATGCTTGGAAGGCGGGTTGGCGAATGCATTATATTGTGGTAGGATATTGTGACGCTGCTACCCATCGTCATCCTGATTGCTGTAGAGTTGTTCCTACCAGGCCTTAGTCGCCTTTTACGACACCTCGGCAATAAAGAGATCGTGATAATTCTTCTCCGCCGGTCACCGCACGACTTACAAGAATAGTCCCGACTTCTTTTATTTAAATCAGACTAATAACAATAATCTTTATTTGCCGGAATGTTAGTACAAAAAGTGCTATAGTAGGTAGGTACATACCTAGTTGCTTCAGCAACATTCAACTTTAATGGCATGCAAAATATAATTAATATAAATTTAACAATCATTATTTATCTATACTTATTCTATTAGTCCGTAATAACTTTTTTCCATGTGTTTTTATTTTAAATGTTTTTTTAATTTTATTTCCAATGGTAATTTATTGTAAACTTTAATTGCCATGTAGCATTGTCTTTACAAATAGTAATTTTAGACCTACGAATGTACAATTTATAAATATTTCTTTTTGATTTATTATATTCTGAATATTTAGAATTAATATTAACAATTTCGACTCATGTCCTATGAAATAATTCTATAATAATCTAATTAAGATAACCAAGTTCACATTTATGTGATTAAATAACGGTCGTCGGTTATCATAATGATAATGATTAGGTAGGTACCTAAGTATTTTAAGAATCAATCTTTTCACTTTTATTAAACATAACAATGTTTTTTTTTTTTGTTTTTGTTTTTGGAAATAATTTCAGTATATTTTTGTGTAGTTATGACTTATGTGTGGTCATATGTAAAAATATAGGAAAGTGCGGTTCTAGTAATAATCTTCTTTCTTTAATTGATTAACAATTAATATATAGATACTTATTTGTTAGTAGATATTTCCTACTACTTCGATAATATTCAGAAGAAAAAATAACAGTTAATTATATTCATATACATATATATATATATATATATATATATATATATATATATATATTGTTTAAAAAAAAGTTCTAACACAGACACTAAAGGTCTAGGTACTTTGAAATCAATTTAATTCAATACAAATATTCGATCGAGTTGAAAACTTTTATTTATTACAATTACAACTTGGAAATAAATAAAAATCTCTCGTGGTGTATTTTAAAAAACGTTGTAACAATTTTATTTATTATATAGAAGCTTTTGGCAACGTTTGCGAAAAAATTCCGACGACAAAAGAGAAAAAGGTAGCTGTTAACACCTTGAAATCGATTTACGTCACGAGAATAAATTGAAGCGTTTCGCGTAAACGGACACCCGGAGCATTCAGCGCGACACGAAGTAAATAAAAAAAACTCTACACTCGCATCCAGCCTCCCAGATTCGCAACTATTATCTCGCCCGGACCAATACAAAATGGAGAATTAAAACTAGATGTGCGATTGGTCGAAGCGATCCCTACACGCCCGCCCCATTTCCGCGCCACGCCTTCGGTGCTACTTTCAGAACAGCGCTCTACCTGGCGCGAGTGACAAGCTCAGTCGTTACGCCGGCGCCCGAGAAATGTCCCAACGAACCCTCACACCGTGACGCTCGGTCTTTCAACGAAATCACGTTCCTTATGCGTTTATCGCGCATCACCGAGATAACCCTGTCTCTGTCGATCGTGACGCTACCGATAGCGCTAGATAGAGACGAAAGATCCGAATTTTAGGTGCGGTAGAGAAAAATTGTTTCGTTATACGTAAAAGCGTTCAGTGTTCATCGGTTCACCTGACGTGCGGACGATCGATACGAGCGCGGCGCAACACTAGTTCGATATTCGATCGCGAATACGAAACGGGAGACGCGTTGCACGCGTAGTGATGTGTGTGATGTAATATCGTTATCGATAGACACGGTGTGTGACAAACATGATGACTATGGACGTCGGGATGTACAATAATCAGCAGAGCGGCTACAATGCGGAGTACTATCAGCAGGGGGCGGCGTACCAGCCACCGTACGAGGGCTACCACGAGGGATACTACGAGCCGGCGCCGTACTACGAGCCGATCATCCACGGGCAGGCGACACACGAAGCGGCTCCGGTTATAAGCACGGATACCGGGCTCTGTTACACGAACTTGGACTATGGGGAGCTACAACAGAACTATCCGGTGCACACAATACCCCCACATCCAGAAGCATTCAAGCACAGAGAGGAGCTGCCCAGAGCGGAAGAGATACACATGCACGAACATAAACTGGACAATCACTACTTGGAAACCAAGTACAACATGCACTTTGTTGACGATTCGAGCATGCAATACAGCCACGGCTCTCCGCTGCCGTGTGGAGAGTTCGACCCCTACTCGCCGAAGGAAGAGTTCGGAGGATTGAGGGAGAGTTTCCCCCGGGACGGAGAGATACAGAGCCACCATGTGGGCCACCAGCCGCACCCGTCTCACGCCGCCGTGCCGACGTATAAGTGGATGCAAGTCAAGAGAAATGTACCCAAACCTGCCGGTGAGTTAATCATAATGTATTTGACAACCTCTTCTTTTTGTCAATTGACAAAACGTTTGTGTGAGTGAATGAGTGTGTCGCTACCGCACTATTTACCACACAATGACAATATTATGTAAACAAGTAATTTAACATTTTAATTTATTATGTCATACCGCTTACCATATCATATATACCATACATACGCTACCTATATCATTCCCCGCTTATGACAAAAATTTGTAAAGCTCCTACGAATATTTATCGTGATATGGGATTGTATTTGAATTGTGTGCTGCCGGACCCCCGACACACTATTTCATCCTAAAAAAATATTACTACTTATAAATAATTTATTTATAATTATAATAATTCTATATTATAAACCAAGAATAAGCAACATTACAAAAAATAGGAACTAGTTACAAAAGGCGGCCTTATCGCTAAAGAACGATCTCTTTCAGGCAATCTAGTGTAGAGGGAATGGTATATTGATGGTATAGGTGTATAGTTTATATATATAAAGAACAAAAATTTAATTAATAATTCAATAAATATATATAAATACATATTATTAATAACCAACGTAAATAAAAATAGCACTTTTTCTTGTGACTCTACATCTTTTAATTTCAGAAGGGGAAACATTGTCAGGGAGAGGAAATAATTACCAATTTCATTTCCATTTATTTATAGATATAAAAATGTAGATAATCCACGCATTTTCACCCGTATTTCTAATTTATTATGTAAAGCGTGATTGTTTAAAACCTTCTTCAATAAACAGGCGTCATAAGAAAAACAATTTCTTAATTTGATTTGGTAGAATTCTCAGTATACAACAACACTACGTACATACAATCAAATGAACTTTTCAGCTTAAGTACTAGCTAATAGTGTAGAAAGTAACAGTTCACGTGACATAACTTTTGATTTGCCCCCATTGGTGCAGTAGGCTATGCTATCCGCTGCAGGGTTTTATTCCCACCCTGAGTCTGGGTAAAATACTTATATATGTGTGTATTTATAAAAATATATATTATATAAATTACAAATATGTATTTCAGTCGACTGTTCCATAAAACACAGGTACAGGTTGCCTACCTTAGGAACAGATGACCGTGTGTGTAACACACAAAATATAATAAAAATATTTAATAATAATATATTTTTTTTAATTTAAATTTATTTATTTAAAAATTTCTCAATGATTATATGATTTTTTAATAACAATTATATAATATTTATGTATGGCAATAATAGTTACACAATATAAATATCCTTGAACTTTAATTCGAATTATAATGTAATGAAAACGCATATTGTATTTATTTAACATAAATTATTATTAAAAGTTTTAAGCGTTTAAATCCAATTAGCATGTAATTTTCCTAATATGTCACTAACGCTTAGATCGCTATCATTTGACGCGTTCGGTTAAATCAATTTATTAATTGAAGGCGAAACGGATAGAGCTGTCCGTGAATAGGTCGAACTATTAATTAATAATATATAAAATGTATTTATGTTTTTGTATAACTTAAACTGACGTCCATTGACTAAAGAGCTGTTAACTTAATTCTTTCTTTTTAATGTAAATCATATTGTTTAACGACGACCGGTCTGGTGTAGTGATGCGAGTAATCGCCTCAAAGCCGGCGGTCGCGAGTTCGATTCCCGCTCGGGGCAGATATTTTGTATTTGTGCAAATATTTATTTCTGGTCTGGGTATATGTCTTTGTGGGTTTCCCCACCATGCCTCCGAGAGCATGTTAAGCCGTCGGTCCAGGTTGTTATCATAGACACCTGGTAATAATCGTTACTCATGGTAAGGATATTATCCGCCAACCCACAGTGAAGCAGCGTGGTGGATTAAGATCCAACCCTTCTTCTATATTCAGAAGAGGCCTTTGTTCAGCAGTGGGCTGTTTACAGTACATTTTGTTTAAAAGTTATCTGTTATTCTGTTTAAGAAACAATTTTAAATTGTCACTTGTTTTTTAGGGGTCGTTAAATGACTATTTCATTCATCACTAGAAAGTAACTAACCGAAAATTCTTCAATTAGTGTACACTAAAATGTTTAATTAAAAACAGTGAATATCACACGATGTATCCTACTTTGATTAAGATGAATATAATGGTTTTTAGGAAAACTCGCGAATGATTTTTTTTGCGATATTCTCAAAAACAGTATTTTAGGCTTAACGGCTTTTAGTTGAAGGCCGTGTTTTGACGAAAAGTGCTGCTTAATTTCTAATCAGTGTTGAAGTAGAGAATATAAGAAAGTTTTTATTTGATAAAATAATGTAAGAAAAGTTGCAAATTACGCCAGTTGGTATTTGATTTTGATTCCTTCTTCTTATTAGAAGAAGACGCATTTATCGTGCAGCAGAACATTTTAAGTTGGTACTAAAGTTAAAAAATATAACATACATTGAACAACATACCACATTTCATGATAAATAGGAACTTCTAACACCAAAACATTTAAAAAGAAAATAAAATTAACGGCTACTTAATAACAATATACTTAGAACTACTAATCATCTTACTACATCTTTACCTATAGTTTAACTTTAAACTAATATTGTAAATAATTAACAAATATACATTTTAATGTGGAACAAATAAATTTAATAAATTAACTTCCTAAACATCATAAATGTTACAAGACATTTATCTAATTTAAAATCATTTTTATTCTCATGTTATAACCTCTGACTTGAATGTACACTCTCTCTTTATAACCGGTAAATGTAAACGTGGACGTGACTTACTAATATTAATAATATGCTTGTTTATGATTATTACGAAACGAACTACCTAACTATATTTTATGGTTACGTAAGTTACGTTTTAAAGCCTAGACCTTATCAATAATCAGGCCTTATTAGATCCTGTGATTAATACATTCGACAAAAGACAAACTTTTAAATTAATTAGCTAGGTATATTGTAAATGAAAATTACGAAATCACATTTATCCAAATTCTGTTTTTTTTATATTTCTATTTTATATTTTCAATCTTTAAGAATTATGACCATAAAAATAAATATTATACATTAATACTGATATAAATTTTTCAAAACCATCAAAATTATACCTATCATCTTTAAACTCGACAATTCAATTACTATTATTAATAAACAAATAATAATAATTTATATTATTAATAAACAAAATTAGCAATAATATATCATGTGTGGTCTTTATACCAATGGTTTCACAATGAAACGTTTTCGGACGTCATTATGTCAAAATGAAGTCACGTCAAATTATTTGCTGCTATGTGTCGGGACGGGGCGACCTCTGACCGCGCGACGCTCACTGACAGACCGACACTGTTCTGTAAGCTAAGTGTAAGTGGGAAGAACCACATTTCTACGCTAGTTAGACATTAATCATCGTTCTCCTGATACCACTTAAAATGGGATCTGTTTAATTTATTCAAGAAAACTTATAGCTTAATTGATTGTTAAGACACGGCAAAAGGTATTTATATTAGTAAGCCTTATGCGAAATATATGTATTTTATATTTGTCGTATTTTTTTTAAATTGCATAATCTATATTAACTAATATTTATAACATAGAGGAATTTGATTGTTTAAATGCACTATGTATTAATATAATGAACTGGCAACACGATATCAATAATTATTTTTGTTTTAAATAAGCCTATTTAAAAGAACGTTTTAGGCTATAAAACATCATGCTGCATGCTGCTAGTTTAGCCGTGACTAAAAATGCGTAAAACAGCTCAGCTAAGCAATCTTAAATAAAAAAGGAATCACCAACTATCATATCAATTCTGATAACGCAAATTCGATAATAGGTAACACTTATCTTAATATTATTTTACAAAATGGAACCGCGACTTCGTTCGCAATTAAACATTTTGACTTTCATCCCTCCAAAGGAACCCCTCCCAAACTTCTATCCAAGACTTAAATCGTGCCCAGTTTCATTCAAATCGATGCGTGGCCAAGATACAGACAGACAGACAGACAAAAGTGAAAAAATTACAATTTTAGCTTCAGTGTCGATTATAGAAAAACCTCCGAAAATTTGTTTAAAAAAATTGGTTGTGTATAACGTCGGCTTACGGGCGATAATTTTACGTGATAACGTCGTAAGAAAACATTGATGAAAAATTGCACACTTTTATAAATTTAATTGAATTATTATCACTAATTTACCTTTATTTTGTATAATACAAAGAAGGAGTTAATTGAAAATTACATTTTTTTTTCGATAAATTAACATTAATTTGCACTCGTCAATTCATTCTTTTTTTTAACTTATATTAAGTATACATATTAGATAGATGAGAGATAGATGCGTCACAAGCCGAACGCTCAGGGCGTTTGTACACTACAAGGAATTTTACTATCCATGGCATTTTGCTATCCGTGTGTCCGATGTGGCATAAAAAAATGAATGAAAATGAGATAAAAATGAATGGGAAAACGTAAAATGTCGGACGGTAAAATTACGTATAATGCTACAAACTAGTAGGTACCTATACATTTATATAGCGTGCCATATCGGATCGTTAAAAATCGGACTGCCGGACAGTAAAATTCCTTGTAGTGCACTAACGCCCTTAGGCCGATCGTGCCTCTCTATCGCTTGTTCCGCGATCTCGCTCGCGGAACGTGACAATGAGTCATGCTTTTTCATGCGTGCAGCCAACGTACATTGATTTATAAGACGTTATCACGTCAAAATATCTTCAACGTACCGAATAAGTTTAAGTGTGTCTTAAAATAAGTATATACCTATAAAGCTCCCATTTTAATTTCAACACCAGATTAGGTTTAAGTCCAGTAGGTAATTAATTTAATTCATGGTTTTTGTTTATATAAAATCAGATCAAGTGTGGCTTCTCCCGCGTTTTTTGTCGAACGTTTTCGTGATCGCCATCAGATAGATAAGACGTCACCAGACGTGACGTACGGACAGAACACGTCAAATAACAGATTTAAACATATACCATGTGCGTATGTGTGTGTATTTGTAAAATACTATAAAAGTAACTTAATATATCACAATCGTGAACTAGAACTTATATTTAAAGATACCCACGAGTTTGTCTGCGTTGCTTATAATATTATAAGACCGGTAAATATTTATTATATTATTATTATAATTTCGCTTAGAAAAATTTCTTTGTAAAAACAAGTAGTGCTTATTATCTTTGTTTCTTAAAACTTTAGTGACAATAAATTAAATGAAGACATCACAATATTTTATAGATAATCATCATCATCATATCAGCCATAGGATGTCCCCTGCTGAACGTAGGCCTGCCCCACGACCTCCAGAGCGACCGGTTCAATTTTCCAATTTATTTTTTAGATAAGGGCCAAGTGTCGGAAAATACAACTTAAAAGACTTAATTAGAATTCTTTCCAGTAGTTTTCCGTGATCCACGCACAACGGTGTACCTTTATCATTTTATTTATATAGATGTATATTTTGAATTTTGATTTATTGGGGTTTAAAACATCTTTTTTTCGTTCAAAGCGTATTGGAGCAGTTTACAGGCTCTAAAACAGCATCCTATGACTAATTGACATTAGAACAATAATCATAAATATGGCTGAAAAAAGAAAGGGTCATTGTAAATTTATCTGTATATTTCTGTAAGTTTTTGACTTTTTCTTTCCTTCCATTTTTTACAAATTTACCCAACTATTTTATAAAAAATTATGAATAAACTGTAAATAAAAACAATGATAGAACTATAAAAAAAACTTATCATTCAACAGCTACCCCGAGCGCGCCCGCGGTCCGAACTAAGTCATTTGTTATTGGAACGGTAAAGTTCACACGCAAAGGTACCCGCAATCTTGCCTATCTGTATTTGCTTCTATAATTACACGCGACGTGAAATTGGGGCGAACTATGCTTACTTTCTATGCTACTTATGTTAAAACGTACACCGTATCGAAATTTATTTATTTATTAATATTTTATTGCACAACACAATATTTAATTTTACAAAAGACGGCTTAATCCTAAAAACATTCTCTACCATCCAACCTTAGGACGTAAGACGGAAAATGAGAAAATTAATTTTATTTTAACTTTACATAATATTTATTACTTTTATTTGAAAGGCTGGCAACGAACCTGCTAATCCTCTGATGTAGCGGGTGTCTATGGATGTCACTGTCACTTACCACCACCAGGACTGTCCATTTGCCCCCTCTTCTATAGAAAAAAAACTGACTTTATAATTTATTTTAACTTTACATTACAATAGCAAAAAAATAATTCTTCTATCCCAAAAAAAATATATCATCATAACATTTTAAGCATCGTTCGTTCATAATAAATTGATTCCAAACCAAAAATCATGAAGTGACAAATTATTCCTATAATTTGTCACTTCATGATTTTTGGTTTGGAATCAATCAACAAACATGAATTAGGTTATTGATAGACTTTTTAAAAGGCTAGAGAAAGAAAGAGAGGAAAAGGAGAGAAAATAAATTAATAGAACGAAGCAAAGTTTTATACCGATTCACAGTTTAAAGTTACAATAGATAAATTACAAATCAACAATGTTCTTAATAATACGGTAATATACGATTTAAGATTATAATATTTAATATTAAATGATATGTTATAAAACCTTTAATCCACTTCTAAAACAAAAATTATCTAATGAATATTAAAACACACTTTCAATTAAATTAAATTTAAAAAGATTTTTAAATTATGTGTCCAAATATTAATTACATGACAAAAAAAGTTATAAATAAATATTTTATTTATTTATTAATTTAAATAATAAAATTTAAAAAAAAACATGATCCTAAGATATTAATTTTATTGCTAAAATAATTACAAATCATCTCCAAAGCAGCACCGTCCATTCCAGTAACCGGATAAAACGCCGGTCACCATGACATTGCCCGGCGGCTATAAAACCTTATTAACTGTGTCGCTCACACACGAAGCCATGTCACTACAAATTGCTGTAATTTCGTACCAGTAACGCCTCTAATCCGCCAATAAATGGAACATGCAAATCATTGGGCCCAACATTGAGTAAATATTACGGAAATTGTCATGATAAAATTTATTATACCAACAATAAAAATTGAAATTCTTTTTCTAATAATACACTTGTTGTGTTGATAAAAAGCATTATCGTGTTTAGTACCAAGGTTATTTGAACACGTAAATCGAAGGTCACAAATTCGATTCCAGATAAACACATTGCACAGGTTTCTAAGTGCTGTAATGTAAATGCTCTATTTTTGGTCAAAGACATAATCCTTGTTCAGAAGAATAGGAAAAAAAATACAAATCGTTGTGGGTTCAATTCCCGTCTCGAATCATATATGTATTATTTATATGTATATATATTACAAAAAAGAACAGCAAGATCAATTTTCACCGTACATTTTTTTTACATTAATCCCAAATGGTATTAAAGTCGTTATTGAAGAATGTTATAGGATGTTATAGAATTTAAGTTATCATAATATTTCTAATAGTAGCGATCATTTACCATATCGTTTATTTTAAAATAAAAAGCTGAAGACCATACCAAAAAAATCTATCAATATCTGCCAAAGAATATCTTCAATAATGTGTATGTGTGAGTCATGAACATCAGACCACACGTGTACGACGATCTTATCTATTCTGCCAGAAAATACACCATCAAACCTCCAGAGAATTCTCGCAAACTTACCATTACGATCAAATAAACACATCCCATGCAAAAATCGATCCTAATCCTTTGCAATAAAAAACTAATCAATATTACATAACAAATGGTGAACAGAATATGCCTGAAGAAAGGATATCTCACGTTGTCATTTTCTGGTTGAAGCCTGTCGCATGACTTTTATAACTCACAGATATAAATACAGCAAATTGGAATTCAGACTTTAATTATATAATAATAAAGAACGAAATAGATTGGCATAGAAATGGAGGGACTTTAATTTTATCGACCGTGACAAAGAATATAAGTAACAACTAAAAAGAATGTATATTTACTTTGTAAAATTGACTGATAATTAAGGCACATAAGATATCTCAGAGGATTTTGTATGCCTTTAATCTTTAAAAGGTTGTATTAGTATGCAGTAAAAATTACCGATCGATTTCACTCATTAGAAAGAAAGAAAGTAAATATTAAGTTTTCCCCTTAATTTTACAACATTATATATTGCTTTATATGTAAGAAAGTACCTAGTAACAAAATAGAGAAATAAGACAAAAAAAGAACAGTAAGAAATGAACTTGTCACTGTAACACCGGAGAAAAACGTGTAGCTACACACTCAGCCTACGCCCGCGCCGTTATTTTATACCACGACTGCCGATTTTCAGGGTGCCCATTTGTATACACGTAAGGAATTCCTCCAGTGGTGAAAATATCAACTTTAATTTTTTTTATAGAAAAATTATTAATTGAAACGTTGAGTTCGTTAATAATATCATAAGAATTTACCTACTGGTATTAAAAGGAAATATAAAAATTAAACAATCTATTTTATTATTACATAGGTTTTTACATAGTCTAGGGTTTTTGCGAATTGTTGATTTAAAAGCAGCTAAGTGACAAAATTTTTAAATATTATTTAATGTAAAAACATGTACAACAATTACTTAATTTGTTTTATAAATTATAATGTAAGTAATTTGTTGTATATGCGTGTGTGTGTGTGTGTGTGTGTGTGTGTGTGTGTGTGTGTGTGTGTGTGTGTGTGTATGTATGTGTGTATGTAATTATTTATTATATTTTAAAACTCAAACGATTATCTAAGTTTAATTAATTCTATTCGATGACGTTGTAATTATAAGATAATATTCAAATATCATAGACATTGTGTTTTCAAGATATTAAAAAAGAACGCGTGACATGTTAATGAGGATAGAGCCATTCTTCCCTTAAGTAACACGATAATCCATATTTATAAATATAATCCTCTTCTAGCAATAACAGCCTATAAAATAGTTAAGTCTAGTGTAAATAAGGAAATATTTTTTAATGTTTATTTAATTTATTAAACGCTAAAGGATATTTGCATACTTACTTCTAACTCTTTGCTATTAATTATTTATTATATATAAAGTAGCCAGTAATAGCTCCAATTTCAAAACGAAGTATTCTCTACCTGCGTATATTATACATCACTATCTCTCTTTAAAATAATAATACATTTAGAAATATACACAAATTGAGGGATTTTCAAATATAACGTCACGGTTCCCAAGTAAATAAATAAATAAATAAATAAATATGCTTAACATACACACACGGTCTGTCTGTTCACGTCTGTCCCTAAGGACAGTTGACGTTGACTAAACTAAATGCCTCTATTTTAAGTAACAGCCATCTGAAATACACTTTTTTGTAATATATATATACATATATAAATAGATATATATTACACCCAGACCCGGAGCGGAAATCGAACCAACAACTCCAGAGCAGAAAACAGGGTCATTGCCAACTGCGCCAACGGCCAGTCTAAGTAAATTTATTAAATATAATAAAAATTAAAATAAATAAAACAATTAATTAAAAATACATTATGGCTACAATCTTTATTCTAGTTGTATGTAAGTATGTATGTATGTAAAGGTTTTTCTAAGTGGATTCAATTTTTTACAATCGTAAAACACCTGAACCCATACCTTCTAAAAGGTCAACGAATTACTAAAATAAATATGAAATAATTATAATACATTTTATATTAGCCTCACTGTTTAACCACCGTTGACATTTTCGACTATTTTTTCTACCATTCATTACATAATGTAGTTTTAGTTAATGAACTGGCCCGTTAGCGCAATTGTCAGCGACCCAGTTTTCTTCTCCAGAATTGTGGGTTCGATTCTTGTTGGGCTATTACGTAACTTGCGCGATCGCAAGAAATCGCTGTGGTGTGGAATTTCAATACTAATTGAGCTTCAACTAGTAATATTACACATATCAGTCAGGAGTTGCTTACCTTAAGACGACCGTGTGTGTATGATTAAAAATGACAAAGACAAGAATAGATCCTTTTCCTAGCGAAAAATTGAAATACAATCTACATCAATACGTAAACATATGTATATAAATTAATTTCATTGAAACAATTAGAAAAAATTTAAATAACGAGCGATATCAGAATCGCTAAATAGATATATGAAAAAAGTCTTTAGAAACAAACTTAACTAATCCCCAATGATCAGAACAGAGACCCGTAACAAATTGACGTCATAATTCCATAATAACATATTAATATTATAACACTAAGAGCTTTCACGTTGCTTCGTTCATTAGGCTAGGTAAAGTGGTCGGCGCTAATAACCCTTACTAGTCACCTACATTAAGCGAGGAAGTGGTGTGTGGTACAATTGATAACACTCTGAACTGCTGTGAAGGAACGCTAGCATAAAGATGCTTGTGGTGTTGTGATTTAAAATCTGTAATATAAAATATCTTATTTCGTTAATATTTTAATATTATTTAAAAAAGAACCGAATTAAGTATAACTTTTTTATCGATTTTTAAACTTTATTGGAAACGGTAAAAACAAAACTGTTTAATTTTTGAACTTTGCATATTTGAAAACACATTATTTATATTTAAAAAAAGTAAAAAAAAACTCTTTATTATTTTTTATCCTAAGATCAATTAAGTAAGTTTCCATTCAAGATTGGTCGAACCATTCATTGTTGTATCAGTATATCACAATGATTGGTTTTTGACAGTTTTCACAATCTTTAGACCCAATTTCCGGTTGTTCATATAGGTTGATATATCAAATTTTAGATAGTTATCTGACATATAACAGTATCTAATAGATAAAAGATTCTGATCTCTTTGATCTGAGATTATATCTTTATCGATCTCACCATCAAATTTAACATTATCTGTCAGATATTTATAATTACAAGCTGTAAAAGCAAAAATTGTAGTTTATTAATTCTATATAAAGACTCGTATAAGCTATCAGTAACTTAAGCACGAAATAAATTTTATCAGCAACCGATTTCACAGCAATTACTCAATTGAATCTTAGCAAATAATTAATTGGTTCTATTAAGACCAAAAGTTCATTAAAAAGTATTCTAAAAATTACTTAAACCAAGAGCTATTGACTATCAACTTGTAATCTTTGCTACAGGAATGTACTAATATTTTTCTATATGTTCATCTAACTGATCACGTAATTCACAGAACCAAATCGCTCACTCCCTAGAACAACCACCAAAGCGTAGCAAGTAAACCGATTACGGGCGAGTGGGTCCGTATCTCGCGATCATCACGCGACCACCCTCACGAACAACATTCTGCGTTGGTAATGACCCCACCGTCAGCGGTACCACCGCTACAATCACGTGTGTCACAACGTACCACAGGATTAACGTGCAATTGATAAAAAAAAAGTACTTCTTATGGAAACGTTTTTTTATTGTTTAAAAATAAAAACGATTTTAGAAGAGATATCGCGTTTTGTACCTATAGACACGTGTATTTCACGACGTCTTTGGTTCCAACTAACTTTCTAAACATAAATCAGTGGAATTTTCATTAATTACATTAGTGAAGCTATATAAATATCTAGTCACTACATATCAGTGAATTTCAATAATAAGTTAGTGAATACTCATACATTGAATAGTCACATTAATAAAAAGTGAATATTCACTTAAAATCAGTGAAATTCCACTTCTTCCCAAGAGTAATTACTCTTGGGTCGGACAGTACATTAGTAGATATTAAATATATTGCCGTTTTATTAATATTCTTTGAGAAAATTTAAAAATACATAAGGTGATAGGAGGTTGTTAAACCTTATCCTTAGTGCAGTTCCGCCTAACTTACCCACATATATAAATTAACATTTATTTACACTCGGTAATTTAAATATTTTTTTCTCTTCTACTCGGACGCATCTGCCGATAGAGTGGAAGAGAGATAGATGCGTCACAAGCCGAACGCTTAGGCCGATCGTGCATCTCTATCGCTTGTTCCGCGCTCTCGCTCGTGGAACGTGACAATGAGTCATGCTTTTTCGTGCGTGCAGCCGGATTTCATTGACTTATGAGACGTTATCACGTAAAAATACTACGCGTATACAAAACAAATGAAATTTACATTTCAAAATACATTCGTTTATTTCTGAAATACTAGCATAACTTGACAATGTAATTACAACTCGGTATAATATATAAATTGTAGGATGTATCATGAACAGCATATTGTTTCCAATTGCACTCCAATAAGCGCGTTCCACATCTTTCCACATTCAACACATGTCGCTGAATTATCTAGAAGTGCCCTTGCAACCATTGTAATCAATTGTAGTAATTGACTAAAGACGGCATCAGCTAACCAAGAATTTTTTATTTTTAAACTTGTTTTCGTGAATGGTCCGTCGTGTCAAGTTCTAAAATGATAATGTAAAGTGGAGAGTAATATATGCTATATCACTATTTACCATTTCAAAATAACTCAATTATTTTAAATTAGCCTATAATGAAATATGATGATGATATATAAATGAGCATAACTCCCTTTGCCTGAGCTTATGAAAATGTTGTCTGCTTAGATGTTTCAGTAAAGGAGGCAGGGAATATTCGCTTATTTTTTTGGGTTTCTTATTCGCTTCGCTATCTGTCCATTAGTTTTTCTGACATGGCATCTTTGAACCATTAATAGATAGTCACTTGAAATATTTCAAGGATATATATTACTATAACCACTAAAACGACCAATATTATTTTTTATATAATGGATCCAACGTTCAACGACAAAACGTTCCCGAGAAAAAGTTTTTTCAAAACCTTTTTTTAAATTTTTTGATCCATCTTGCACTTGACCAGTTTAATTTTGCATCACAATAAAAATACTAACTACGCCACTGCTTACAAAGATTGTCACTCTACCTAGCTTGAGGACGTCTTACATTATATTTATCAAAGAGCAATGTCCACTCAGAAGCAGGTAGTTTTTCTTCACTGGGTGGCTGTGTATAGAAACTGAACTAAATTGAATCAGCCTGTAAACGACCCACTTCTGAGCAAAGGCCTCTTCTCCATATAGGAGAAGGGATGGAACATAATCGGTCACGCTGCTCCATTGTGGGTTGGCACATAATTTTCCCTATCATGAGTAACGATTGCTATCAGGTGCTTACGACAACAACCGGGACTGACTTACGTGCTTTACGTGCTATCCGAGGCACGGTGGGGAGACAAACAAGGACATACACCTAGACCGGAAATAAAATATTTGTACAAATACAAATATCGGCCCCGAGCGGTAGTCGAACCCGGGACCGTCAGCGTTGAGGGTACTACTCGCATCACCACACCAGAACGGTCGTCTTGTATAGAAAACTGCTTCCTAAAGCCAAATTATATAAAAGTTTAATATTTTGAAACATATATTAATTTTAACACATTAATTTTTATTATTATCCCGACACGAAGTCATTAACTAACTGCATTATACTTTTTTTCTATCAATTATGAGAGCCTTATCAATATATCCTCATCGTTAATGCAGCAACATTTAGGCCACATACAGACGAGATACGGTCGCATTCCTCTAGATAAAGCCTTCGAGCATTGTCTCGAGGTGGGTCAGGAGATAGCCGCGGAGAAACGGACAGATGGCGTGGGAGTTGATGGTGGATTAATATTGAATAAATCATATATAGTTTAGGGGTCCGTAGCGAGTCAACAATGATTGATAATGTTATCACTTCGTTTTTAAGTAAAATAATAGCCCCCATTATTGTAATTATTAAGACAGAATATTATGAGTTAATAATTACTAAAACAGAAAACTAAAAAGATAATAATAGTTCTATCAAAGTGAATAAAAGATAAAAATTGTTAAATAATTTTATTTTAAAAAGAAGAGAAAGAAAGAATAATACAATACACGGAATACTGTTTTACTGAACATAACTGAATCAGCTCGTAAAGGCCCCAATACTAGTTAAAAGACTCTTATCCATATAGGAGAAGGGTAAGAGCTTATTCCACCACGCTGCGGGGTTGACTACTCGCACCACTACACCAGAACGGTCGTCAACTGTTTTATTAGCAATCCTAATTAAAATTTATACTAAATACACAGATGATTCAAATTCAAATCAAATTCAAATTATTTAAATATATTTTACAAAATGACATTAAGACTTTTTAGCTTATTATTAGTCGAAGAGACATCGACCATCTTTGGGCAATTTATAAATTACGTCACACAATATGAAGATCAAAAGTCAAAAACATCGTTTGGCAAGTGGAGCACACAAATCAACACCTTTCTGACGTCTCGTTTATAGTACAAAACTTTTAACTTTAAATATATAACACAAAATAAAAAGGAATAACGTAGAAGGGTCATAAAATTGTGACCACATGTGACATCACATGACAAGCCGAGAATTTTCCAAAATAATAAAATTGTACATAATTTAAGATCGTATTTTCATTTTTGTATATTTGTAATTTTAAGTATTTTTTATATATTTTGTGTTCAATTTTTCTCAATTTTAACTTTGATGTATTTATGTATACATATTTGGAGTTGTGACCTAGACGTACACTACTATACATAATAGTTTATACTTTTATATGTCACGACTTGTGTTGCCTACCTTACCTATTTAATAAAAATATGGATGACAAAATGCCAATTTTATTATTTGTAACGCTTAACTAAATGTTTCACATAATTTTTTTTCTTTTTTAATTAAACAAAAAAATACGGAACACATTATTGTCAATAGGATTCTTATACTCGGTCAATTAAAATTTATCCACTAATACTATTAGGAGGATTATTTGACTACTGCTTACAACGATGATGAGTGGTTTCATACACTAATATACTGATAATATTTACTAAAGTCATATACAATGTTATTTGTAACACACGATATATTATTACCCTAAATTCACAAAATGTCATCTCTTACACCACGCACTGAGAAAGAAATTTTAAATATAATTAGTCAACTTAATTGTAACTAGAGTATTGGTCTCGATGCCATATACGATGCTAGTACTAAAGCGATAAAATGTATGAAAAATGTTATATGAAATAATTAACTAAATTCTTTTAATAAAAAGTTTTGGGTGATTTATTCCCAGTTGAAAATTGCAAAGGTCACATCAATTTACAAATAGCGTACAAAAACGGAGGCAGGTAACTATCGGCTTACCTCTGTTTCACCAGTATTTTCAAAAACCCTCGAAAACTTCTAAACACACGATTGCCAAATTACTTATACTCCATTAGCTTAATCTACAAACACTAATACGGCTTTAAGACTTACAGCTACTATCGAACTTATTACTGAAACAAAATAAAGATAAAGAAAATTTAGTTCTCGGTATCTTCAAAGATTAACAAAAAAAGCTTTCGATACAGTCAACCCCAACTAACTTTTAAGGAAATTAGAAACCATCGTGATTGCCAGCAAAGCTTCGCAAATGTTTGAATTCTATTTAAAACAAAGATCACAAATAATCATAATAAATCACTTCCAAAGTAATTCACTACCAATAAGATGTGGGTACCCCAGGGCTCGATACTGAGCCATCTGCTCTTCCTCATCTATATAAATAATAATGAGCTAGGACTGAACGGTCATATTACTTTTTATGCAGATTATACCTACTTGTTGTTTTATTTCGGTTTATCCAAACATAACATAACATATTTAATAGGTGCAGAAATTTATAACCAATAAACCCTCACATATAAAAAAAAATATGTAAACTCGTTTAACGTACCTATTTAAAAAGAAACTTGCTCAGTACATTTTCGATATTAAGTAACTAAATTGAAAACAATACGTTAAATTGGTCTTTATTTTAACAATTGTAAAATGCAATAATTTAAAATAACTAACACATCATTTATTTCTTACTAGTTCAATGTCGATATTTTTTTAATTACTTGTTCGTCACGTACATGAGAATACAATTATATAATTGTATTCTCATGTACGTGACGATGATCTCCTTTTTTAATAAATGTCCTTAAACCTGAAATTTGATACATCAAATTATTAATAAATAAACAATTACTCGCGTGGTAAAAATTCAAAATTAAAAACCACAAAAATATTTTAATAATAATAAAATCAATATTAATTTATTATAAAATAAAATAAAAAATCAACAACTAGTTATATAATAAAAACTATAAAATAATTATGTATATACATCTCATTAGCGAAACAGTTTCGCTAATGAGATAACAGCCAATCAATATCGATAGAAATAATTGAAAATACAAATACGATGTAAATATTTCATTAGTAAGTTACACATCACATACAAAACACATACAAAATGTGTGATTATAATAATACGAACGGAAGTTATATGGAAATTAAAATAAAAAGCGAAAATCCGTGTGCAGGTGATGAAGTTATTAGAACACTAATCTGGGGATCTATTTGCGTTATACTAGTCGGTATTGTGACAAATTTAATGCACAAGTATTATTCCAAGAGACCGGTAAACTTGCACAGTTATTTACAAAGACAGCACATACTTTCGAGCATATTACAACTAATTGGATCGACAATATATTACATTGAACTAAAGACGGAGGGCGTCACAACGATGTCGGGGATCCTGTACCAAGCTATTACATATTTAAATCTTCTAATACCTATATGGACGACATGCATAGCTCTGAAAATATTCTCAGACCTGTACATCTTCAATGGCGCTGAAGTCTACACGACTAAAGAAGTTACGAGGTTCGCTCACGGCTCAGTCATTATAATCGAAGTTTACGAGGAACTACTGTTGTATTATTTTTATTCGTATGAAATTTTCGGCGAGAATATATTGATACCAGCTATCAGATCAACTTCGGTCTTTCTAGTTATGTCCGCGGCTATCGTTATATTAATTTTTGTACTCGTTCATTTAATTAAGCCTTCTCAAAATGATCGAAAGATGCCATTGCTATTGTTCATACATTTATTCATATTAATATGTTGTGATTGTGTTTTAGTTGTGTACAAAGTGCACTCGAATGAACCAAATAAATTATTTTATATTGACGCTGTGTTACTTAGTGCGCGGGTGGTTTTAGAAATGCTTTGGTGGGTTGTGACCATGTTTATTAATGTTCCATTAAGTAGTGAAATTAATTAATTATTATTTTTCCTTTTTAACAAATAATTTTAGAAAGTAATAAAATCCTTAATTCAATCCATCTATTGATATTAGTAAATAGTTAACCTTCAGTTATCTCGTAATGTAGCACCATCTGCTATAACAGTAAATAATGTTTAATACTCTTTTTACCCGACTGCGACAGAAGAGACAGAAACCATCTGCTATAACAGTAAATGTTTAATACTCTTTTTACCCGACTGCGACAGAAGGAGGGTTATGTTTTTCGAGTGTATGTATGTATGTATGTATGTCCATTTCTTTGGCACGCCCTACAGCCCAAACGGCTAGACGGTTTTTAAAATATGAGGTGTTGTTGGATTTGTCTAAATTGTAGTAGTCACATAGGCTATATAAATTTTAAAAATGGCGCCCGCAAATGGCGGAATGAGGGGGGGGAAATGAATTTTTTTTCTTACTGTAGCAATATGGGTATTAAATGAAAGCTTGTAAATTGTTTTATTCTTTTTAGTTTATAATAAGAGTATTTTACGCAGTCGGGTTTTTGATTTTTTTTATTAATTTATATAATTATTGGTACGACCATATATAACAAAAAATAAAATTATTTCGAGCAACAGTTGAATTCATTGACTTACCAACTTAGTACTATATTTTTTACACAAGTCTAATATGTAGAGTTACATATGCGTACTTTGACTGACCCACTGGCGCAGTTGACAGTGACCCTGCTTTCTGCTTTAGGGTTCTGGGTTCGATTCCCTACCCGAGTCTAAGTGTAATATATATTTATTTATATATGTACATTTATTACAAAAAAAAAATATCAGTCCTTACCTACCTATTCCTTACCTACAACACAGGCATTATGCTGCCTATATATAATAACAACTTATTTATTTATAGTAGAATAGAATACATTAATAAATAACACACACACACACGAGTACATACACCCAGACCACAAAAATCTCCCCAAAGCTTGCCTGGAAGAGATCGCTGTGTTAGCGATAAGGCCGCCTGATGCAACTGATGCTATGTGATTCATTTGATTTTGATGTATTATCTCGAAATTGTATTGGTGTGCAAAAACGTAAATAAATAAATAAATAAATAAAAATCTGTATGGCCGATACAAATAACAAATATTTGTCATAAGCAAGTATCAAACCCGCGATCGCTTGCGCATCCGCTAATTACTGTGATCACTACGCCCACGCATCATCAATTATAACTTCTAAGAATATAATGCAAATTAAACAAACAGATCGTAAAATACTGACAAGACACGACACAGCCTTTATCATTTATACACATGTACCTACCTATGACCATTCCTCAAATCAGATTAAATTAAGGTAAATAAAATATGAAACCATGTTACAGTTGTTTTTATCATAATCATATATTACGGCTGACAGTTTGATGGAATTTTATGAAAAATTACTGTAAATACGCTTATATCGAATAAAAATAGTCCAAAATAAATATAGATATTCAGCTCTATCTAATAATGTGAGAAACAGAGATACTGTGAAAGAAGAGTCAATCATTACTTTCCACTTCAAGTTCGAATCAGAAGTTATCACGGAAAAAATCTGAGATACGTATATTTATAGTTTACACGTCAATAAATTATGCAAAATTTAATAAAAAATAAAAAAATATTCATATTTACAATGTAAAACTTAAAAACTAATAGATAATTGTTATATAAATTAGTTCACGTAGAACGGGAACAATGATGCTGCAAGCAATTCCCCTTTGAATCGCAATTCCAATTCTCTGGGACAAAGATAAATCAGCCTGTCAAACAGTGGAAGCCGTGAGTCTTGTAGATATTTCTTTTTGAATTTTTTACTATTACTGTTACGAAATAATTCTCTAAAAATATAAATTAAAATAAATCGTCTCATATTTATATATTTATTTGGCTTCTAGAAATGACAATGATCTTTATCTCAGTATAATAAGTCAATCAGAACAAAGGTAAGTTATCAATTAGCCGTATGTACGTAATAAAAATCCGAAGCCGGTGAAACGAGATAAGATTAGACGAGTGATTTTTAAAGCGGCTACAAAACGCTATATATGTAATATGTTCGACCTGTACGATTTGATTATCGTCGATAAACGACCTAACGTGTTTTTTTATAGATATAATATGTCGATTATTTACAGTAGTTACTTCAAATATCGTATTCGAGATTATACGACTGTTTTGATGTTATGACGGAAGTTGTATTAACGGTTGGTAATGGTCAGTATGTGTGTTTGTCCTTGTAGATCTCCCCACCGTGCCTGGAGAGCACGCAAAGTCGACCCTAGTAGTTATCATAATTTTAATATCCGTCAACCTGCAGTGGATCGGTTTAAGCTGCAACTCTTCTATAAAGGAGAGGAGGTATCTAACAATTAAGGCTTAGTAATGAAGAAATATTTGTTTCTGGACTTTGTGTAATGTGTATGCCCTTGTGAGTCTGCACACCGTGCCTCAGAGAACACGTAAAGCCGTCGGACCGTGTTGTTATCATATACATTTGATAGCGATCGTTACTCTTGGTAGAGAAATTATCCACTAATCCACAGTGAAGCAGCGTGAATTTAGTTCAAACCATTCTCTTATATGAAGAAGAGGCCTTTGCCCAGCACCTTACTGCACGTCCCAACACTTACAGAATGATTCAGTTCAAGCTTGACTTACAGCTTTGACTGACCCGTTTGGCGCAGTTTGCAGTGACTCTGTTTTCTGCTCCAAGAGTTGTGGGTTCGATTCCCGCACCGAGTCTGGGTGTAATATATGTTTATTTATATAATTATGTATTATTTACATGTATATTTATTTTAAAAAAAATTATATCAGTCGGCTGTTACCTAAAACACAGACATTAAGTTGCCTACCTTAGGAACAGAATACTTTGTGTGTGTATTAAAAAAAAGCTTTAATACATTTAAGTATCTACGAATATTCATATGTATAATAAACTCCATTTGATCGTTGATAACTAAATTTGATGCAATAAACATGCTTTCCAGCAAAAAAAAAATTAAAACCTGCTTAGTATAACACTCAACAGCTACCTTTCATAATTGTAGATGTGAAGACCTTACATTTATAGGAAATTGCTAAATACTCTATATCACTGACATAGTAGTTTGATTTCGAATTGAGTCAAATCGAGTCAATATTTACACGGCGTGGATTATCGGGCAGATTTACGAGGAAGCTATCGGTCGAGACCCTTGCGTCGATGTTGTTACCTTACGTCGACATAGATGCCACAGACGAAAAATTATTTTATTGAATATTGTATAACATTTATTAAAATTACGAATTTGGACTTAAATATACAAATAAATATACTTGTATTCTATGTGTTTTTGCTGCAACAATGCTTTTTTAAATTAATTAAATATTATGAAATATATTTTATATAAAATGATAATAGGGATACGACAGTGTACTTTTTGGAGAGAATATCGGTCTTCACAAACAAAATATAAATAAATAAAGAACTCTGAGTGTTAATGTTTTTGAAAATATTAATTGTTATTTATTTATTTATTATTTACTTATATTTTTGAAGTAATTATAACTTTTATTATATTTTAATATATTTGTGTTATCAAAATATATTAAATACATGCTACCTATCCGATGGTTTCGATTAAACGAGGCCAAATATAAGGTATAATTGATATCTTTAACACGATACACGAAACGTTTATCAGTAAAACCGTTACAATATTGATAATAATTTAATTAAAACATTCATTTTTTTATTCACATCGAATATAAATTATTTTAATTATAATATATCAAGATATAACGGTAAAAATTTCAATAACAATGCTACCGTGACAGAATCGTCAATGAACGGCCATCTTGAACAGCTGAAGATCGATAATGTCGACTGATCGATCACCTCACGTCACTATGTGCAGTAATTTATTATATTGGAGTAAGTCCGGATGCTGGCCAGGTATTCTGTCAACACCCAATAAATCAATTAGGTGTAACATCTCTCCGTGATAAGTACGGTCTAGGCGATACAATATTTATAATTTCGTCGTTTTGATAATAATCAATAATTCAATATACACAAGAATACTATTTATACAAATACTAATATAAAATTAAATTACAGACAGACAACTTTCAAAGGCGAGACGAATAATATATATTATTAACAAAGTATATACCTACCTATTAGTAATATAATTAATTATATTATTGACAAAGTCCGAAATAATGCAAAAATAAATATTTATTGGCAATTTAAAAAGTTTTTAAATATTAGAATTAATACAACTAATTTACATTTTATTTTAGTTGGTATTCTTTATTAATATAGATAGGTAGTTATACCTATTTATGTTATAAGAAATTTAACTTTTTTTGCTATACTACTGTGCAACAAGATAAGGAATATAAACATAATTTTTTAACTTTATTATAGAGATAAACTATTATTATAGAGATTTAATGTAGTCTATTGACTAAAGCAAATTTTGCGTGAAGGACTGCAGTTGCGTTTCATACTATGTGTGATACATAAAATCAAAAATGCTCTCTTTAAATCTCCTATTCTTTCCCTTTTCTTATTGTACACATTTATTCAAATATCTAAGCACTTAGGTGAAATGTTGTGTAATTTTGTGTAATTTACGAAAAGTGTATCGTTAGAATTATATTTTGTTGCCACAAAATAAGGAATATAAACATAATTTTTTAACTTTTATTTGAAGAATATACGATACATAAATACCTCTTTAATATAAACTAAATAAATATTAATGTTCTATTTATTAGTAAGGTACAGTCGCCATGGAAGGCCCGCTTAGTTTCAAAACCTCATAAAATCTTTCAGATAAATAAAATAAAGAAAAACTATAAAAGAAGTTGTAATTTATTTATTTGAGAAACAAAATATTAAAAAAAATCGTAAAGTTTCTGCGATTCTGCCGAAAAAATAAAAACTTTTTAAGAACTTATTGTTGGGCTATCTTAGGAAGCTGGTCGCTCAACATGGCCCGAAAAATATTAACAACTTAGCATACATTTTCAACATTTAAACAATTTTGTCGTAAAATACTAAATTAAAAACACATCCTCCATTCAACATTATTTTTGACATTAAAAAAATCAACTAGAAATTTAAATGTGGGCTATCTTAAATGTATTAAAATAAAAATCAACTACAAAATAAAATAAACTTATAAATTAAATAAATATTAACTTGGACATAAACTACGAAAGGAACTTATCAAAAATAAAATTATTTCAGTCCTTTTTTCGAAATCATTTTTTAGTGATATTCGTTGACGGGCTATCTTGGGAATATTGAAAATTTACACTGAATTTATTAGGTATACGTTATAATATAGATATATACTTAGTTGAAACAAATCAGAATCTCCTGTTTATACTCATACTACTAACAAACAAAAAAAAACTACTTCAATAAAATTAAAAAAAACTAAATACCATTATTTATAAATTTTGCTTTAAAAATGAGCTAAAATCGATATTTTTTTAAAATTATATTGATGACAAATTAATTGAGTTCAAGGTGTTTTTTTAATTAGAAATGTAACTTAAAATAATGTCAAGTATGAATAAAATGTTCACTCAACTATTATTTCAATAATCACAGAAAGGTCCGGGCTATGTTAAGGAATTATATAATGGGCCATGATAGGAATTTATACCCGGGTTTAGTAAAATCTCATGAAAATAAAAAAAAGGTAATAAAATAATAACAATCACATGTAGTTCGGTGATAAATAGATTAAATATGAAGTTTCATATTTTATAACAAAGAAATGTGCTCTAAATTTGTCAATTTTTAAAAGAGTTTATTTATGAGAAGTTATAAAACATGTATCGTCTTGAGATGTCCAAGCAAACTGTCATCTGTTTTCAAAAATGCAACGCGCCGATCATGAATCGCATTAGCACTTTTGTCTATGGTAATAATCGCATAAACCCGAGAAGTTTCAAATGTTTTGAATAATTATAACTGTATTTTTTTTAAATGGGCCAGCCTAGGGCCATCTTCGGTGATAGTACCTTAGACTTCAAAAAAGGAGGTTATCAATTGTACAGGTGTATTTAGGTATACGTTTAGTCACTTATTGGTTATGACTACTAACTAGCTTAAAACTTAGTCGTTATTTAAGTATAATTTTTTATTTTTCTACTTCTATAAAACGCATGAAATTTAAACGCTTTTCACTGTAAGTAAGAAGAATTTTCCAGAAGATTTTTGTATCCATGGTAATGATTAAATGTTTGCTTACCACAGAATTATTAATAATTCAAATATAGAAGTAAATTAGTAAATTAATTTAATTGAAAGTTCAATCAATTATATAATTAAAACATCTCGTACCACATAATTCGATTTTTCTATTGACATTAAGTAATAATATTTAAAAAAAAACAGAATGTCATTGAATAACCAGAACGCAGTATACTGATAGCCTTATCAGGAAATTACAACAGATAACCGTTGATTGATGGTGGCACTATGCACACAAATTATGTGCCTCATCTGACTAGCTGCTACTGGTTTCTGAGTTCTGACACTCACGAAGTACACATCTTCATATTTTATACGTAGAATGACAAATTGTAATTTAAAACCACAATTTTTTAATATTGTTAAAAAATAGGAATTAATAAATCAGTCTGTAAGCGTCCCACTGCTGGGTAAAAACCCCTTTTCCATATAGGAGAAGGGTTGGAGCTTAATTGATTACGCTTCTCCACTACGGGTTACCGGATAATTTCCCTACCATAAGCCAGATGGTAGCTTAGTCAACGATCACGGTGACTATGATATCAACCGAGACCCACGGCTTTGTGTGCTCTCTGAAGCACAGTAAGGAGTCCCACGAGGACATACACTCAGACCAAAAACAAGAATTGTACACATACAAATATCGCACTACCTCGCACCACCACACAAGAACGGTCGCAAATAGTTATATAGTTATCTAGTAAGAAAAAGATATCTAGTAAAGAATAGTATCCCAAACTATTCAGGTCTTCTCTGTATAAAATATTAGTGTAATCTTAGCGTCTCTACTACGATCATCATTCTTGAAGGCTGTAAAGTTAAGGCTGTTCTTACTCCTTCTCGTTTTGAAGTGCAACTGACACTAAAGTATGATCTCATAGAAATTTAAAATCATTTATCTCCACAAGATTGACAATAATAATCTAATCAAAACAAAGCAATCGATATCTCAAAGTGCAGTTCTTCCAAGTCACGTTTATACTATCTGTACTAATATTAAAAAATGTACAATTGTCAATTTGTTTGAATGCAAATGAAATTTTAGGATTATATTCATCTGATTACATATGTTGTAACTAAAAGGTAAAATTATTTATTTCAAATTTTAATACCATTATACATATTTACAATGCTAAACTTAAACTAATCATTTACAGCCACTTTTGGTATAAATCATATCCGGGTGGAATGATGCCAGAATACTGGCAGCATATCCCCGTTGAATCGTAATTCCGATTATCTGGGCAAAAAATGCCCCAGACTTGGTGCCACCCGTCCCCTTTCCCAGTGAATCAGTTTTAAATCATCAGGTCTTTTGCCATCATCGCGACTAATTCCAGTAGGATCAATGCTATAAATCATGTGAACAGTGGATAAAATCGTGCTGGTTAACTAGTCAGAAAATTCACATATCTTTATAAAAATCTAAGTGCTGTTGCACAACGTTAAGTAAGAGAAAATCCCATTTTATCTACAAGTGAAGTGTTCTTCGCGTTATATTATTTATTTTAGTACAAATCTGAGATAAAATCGATAATAATCGCCATTGATTATCTTATATGATAATCTTATTTATAACTGGAAATTTTTAACTACATAGATCTAGTCAAATCAAATAAAAATAATCTTAATTCAAGTAGAATTTAATATCATTTCGAATCACCATTTAAGAATGCAAATTTTAATGGAAATTCAATTTAAAACATCAAATTAATTTTCAAAAAATCGTATACATATAAATTATTAATCATTATAAATTTAGTTATATGAGTATGTCCTACATAATACCTAACGTGGCCAAAATAATTAATCAATGATGTGCTATCTATATTTGGGTATATTAAATTTAAATTGTAAAATTTTATTAAAAACACGTATCCAAGACACTGCGATGTCGAAAACTTTAATCTTTAAATTTATCTTTACCTTTTGTATTAATACAATCATAAAAATGAAATATTTCTGTGTTACATCTTTCAGTCACGGATGTGAAATGAAAACTCTATCTCAAATGCTTTGAATCTTCAGATTCTACTTCAGTATTTTCATAAAAAGTGCTAATAGCTAATATAATATTACTAATAGCTAAAATTATAATTAAAAGCATTCTTTAGATCAACTTTTAGCAGCACTTCCGCATTATTATTCCTTTTAAAAAGGTACGGACTGAATAAACTGCTGCTTCACATCCTCCTTTACTTCCGAAATTTAATTGTATTGGTTGAAATTATGTGCCTACGTGCTAATTTAAATATTAGCGGTGAATTGTGGTCTCAATAGCAATTGGATGGATGCTACCAACTTTTTTGTAAAAGGAATATTATTTTGCACCATAAATATGATAATATGACAACAAAAATGAATTCACCTTACCAGATAACATGAAATTACAAAGTCTGGTTATGTCATTCAAAAGAGCCCTGTCAGCGTCTCCAGCTGAAACACTTACAAGATCTTTGAGATGCTGCTTGTCAATGACATACTATAATTCCGGCATGGGTACATTTAGTTTTCTTGGCGTTTAAAATTAAGTTGCCTATTATTTACCAACCTTGTATCCATACAGCACTGTTTACGTACGTATATCGTCATAATAGCCTTTTTTACTATCAAATATAAAAATAAACAATGTTTAACTGGCATAAAATATAATATTCAAAATGTAACCTAAAATCCTTGAGGAAACATGCTTGAATTACACTTTTGACATATGAAACAATTAGATTAAAAGCTTCCACATTGAATTGAACTGAAAGAGACTGTAATACTGGACATAGACCTCTTCTGTGGTCTTCTGTGGATAGGACAAGGCTAAAATATTCTTCTGAAATTATATTCTTTGGAATATCTTATGAAAATCGTACTTGAAAAATATGAAAGCGCAGTTTATTTGAATGCGCTTATTTTGATGTCTAACAGATTAAAACGAAACGTTAATTTTATATTAAAAAAAATATGAATTTAGAACTCATAGTTAATATTTTAAAATTAAACAAAAATAAATCATTCCCTGTTGCAACATTACATGTAGATATTTATAACAATATTGTATATCAATCAAAATTCTTTTACGTATTAATCTTATCACGCCGTATCAATAAAATCAAATTGGTGGATTGTATAAAGTCGATTCCAATACGCTTGAAGCTTACTGATATCATATGACCTTGTTGCAAATACGTTACGATAATAACACACCAATAACTGAATCATTTACTTTTTAAAATGATTACGAATATACAGATGATACAATGTTTCTATTGTTACCGTGGTCTAAGTAGGCTTTCTTAACATATGACTAAATTTGTAATTATTAAATAGTACATTGGAAATGTTTTTAAAGAGTAATTTTGAGTTATTTATAATTGCCAAGCCTCGGCTAACGTCCACAAGTACAAACGTGTAAAGTTGCCTTTCCACGCTTACCGAAGCTTGGCAGGCGTGGAAGGGCACCATTATAGGTTCTAATAAGCAGAATATAGATTCTGATTTCGACAGTAACTTCACTGTAACTATATAATTTATATAAAATAACAATTTCAAATACTTTTAAAAGCATACTTTAATAAAACAGGTTTTTTATTTTGTATTTTTTTAGCAAACAAACTTCAAACACCGCAAATAAAATTGTTAAATCAAGGACAAAAATTATTATATTTCAGTGTTTGTTTGTTTCGTTAATTGCAGTCATCACAGTTGTTACAGATCCGTCATTTATACTATTTTTGAGAGAAAATATTTTGAAACCTAATTATTTTAAAATTATGTTTCAAAATATTTTTAGGTAGTCTCTTGACTAAAGCAAATTTTGCGCGAAAGACTATAGTTACATTTCATACTGTGTACGATACATGAAATCAAAAATGCTCTCTTTAAATCTTCTATTATTTCCCTTTCCTTATTATAATTTAGAAATAAATAACGAGAGGCTTATTGTCAATGATACTACAGTATTCTTAGGGATAAATTTGGACTCAAAACTTCAGTGGAATTCCCATTTGTCATCCTTGAATGGTAGACTCAGCTCCGCAGCATACCTACGCAGTTAGGAAAGTGCGACAACTGACCGACGTTGCTACTGCGCGTATTATTATATTTTAGTTATTTCCATAGTATTATGTCTTACGGTTTGTTACTGTGGGGTAATGCTACAGATATTGAGACTATATTTATTTTGCAAAAAAGGGCTATTCGCGGCATTTACAGTCTTGGAGCTCGAGTCTCCCTACGGGATTTTTTTCCAAAAGTAGACATATTAACAATTGCGTCGGAATATATTTATAACAATATTATGTATATTCACCAGAATATTCATTGTTTTGAAATAAATAGTATTAATCGCAGTGTAAACACTAGAAGGAATAAGAAAATTTTAACTCCAAGTTTTCGACTGCGCAAAGTAAACGTCTCCTTTCTGGGTCATGGTATTCGCATGTATAATAAAATCTCACAAATAATTTTGGAATTGTCTCAACATAAATTTAAAGTTTTTATTTAAAAAAAAATAGATAAAGCGTATTATTCGGTGCAGGATTACTTAGTTGATAAAGATGTGTGGACTTAGTGACGCTGTATTCCATGCAAGATATTACTAATTTTGTGCTAAAACACAGTTTATATATTATTTTCAAAAGAGTAGCTGCGGAGTCTTGCCGATTCTTCTCTGCAGCATCTCCGAATCGGTGGTAGTTTTACTTTTACATAAATAATAATAAGTAAGTAATAATAAGTTTTAATTTGTAAAATGACGATTCGAAGGTGCTCATGGGGGGCCTATTTGAATAAAGTTGTTTTTGATTTGATTTAATTTGATTTATTCTACATATTTATTCAAATATCCAAGCACTTGGGTGAAATATTGTGTAATTTACGAAAAGTGTATTGTTAGAATTATATTTTTTTTCTGTTATTAGCAATAAAAAATAAAATAACCTAATAATTATTCACAGGTAATTATTGCTTAAGATATGTCTGCCATTTTTCTCCAATTTTCCTCGAAGAAGGAACAGCCTTCCTGTCGCCAGAGTTTGTAGATTAATATAAGATATATTATTAATAAAAACCTGTCCATTTACTGAACTATATCGTAAACTATTTAAGTATATATATATATATATATATATATATATATATATATATATATATATATAAATTACACTTAATTTTATGTGGTTACTGCCGCCCAGAAACCTGCAACATTATAAGAGTTGCAGGTGTGTTGCCGGCTGTAAATATGTTTTGTACACTTGACGTTTAAGAACCTCTAAATTATAGCGCTCAGGGAAAACCTCAGGATGAACGGTCATTCCGCAGTCTGCATGTACGCGGAAAAAATTAGTGTGAAGCCCGTATCTTGGGTAGAAACCAGGCATTTAAGTGGTGTTGATATATGATAACAAGTCCTGCGTCGAAGGGTACGATAGTAAATACGTAAAATTATTTAAAAAAAACATTGCTATACATAATATATCTGTGACGACGTTTTAAATAAAGTTGTGCCATCGCAGATCAGCTAGTGATAACGCTGATTTCAAACGATATCTCGATGCACACGTCACATAAGTATTTTTTTGTTTTAGATATTTTCGTACGATTATGGAAATTTAAAGTACCTAATCTTATCACTACGTAACTGTTTATATTATAAATATTTTGTAAAAACGTTAAAGGAAAAATATATTATAGCATTTTTGCGGAATCATGGTCAGATGTTTTTAACCGACTTCAAAACAAGGAGGAGCTTCTCGATTTGTCTGTATTTTTCTTAATGCCTTGTACCTCATAACTGTATACTGGATGTGCCGATTATAATGATTCTTTTTATATTCGAAAGCTAACGCTTGTCATAAGGTTACGCTTAATTTTGAGCGAGATCTGATTAGTCGTTTTTTGAGTAATACCTAATAATGCGTATTTAATTGACTTCGACTACGTCGATGATGTTTTCATCTTATTACTTTTCGATGTAAAATGAACAAAGAAACTGTATAGGATGATTTGAAAGAGCATTTCGTGTTCCCTTTCTAGTTTCGTGATGTCGTGATGAAGGTCTTCGGGACATGAAACGGAACTCTTCAATAAATGACAGAAAATCTGCCGTGGTTCCTACAATCACATGTAATTATATGCACTGTTTACATAATCACACAATACAACAACACGCCTGATGAGACCGGTTTTTGTTTTGTTAAAATTTTAAAATTATTTATCTAGCTTAATTTTTTTAAATACAATAATCTATTATTATTTTATTATATACTACTATATCTATATAGACATGTATATTTTCACTGCTTTGCCTCTTAGAAACGTAGCGTGATATTTTGTAGTCCACAGTCACAAAATAAATCGTCCTTTCGACGTGAATAGTATATTTTAAATCGAAACTATTCACTCCTGAAAATTCTGGAACTTAATGATATTACCATACACATCTAGATACGTTAATCGAAACAAAGGTAATAATATTTTATAAATAATTAAATAAATATAAAAAAATAAGGAGCTAACAGACTACTACGTTAACACATACAAACAAACAAACTTTTCTCCATTTTATATTATATAGATATAAACCTCTAAAACACAAATCCATATACTATATTTATTTCTTTATGTAATATATAATATTCTCAACTTATGATATATTTAAACATATATAATATAGTTATTCCTAGTCGACTGTCCGTAACAGAACAAGTTCATCCCAACAGACCGTCAGAGATTGATGGGCTCTCATGGGATCCCTCTGCCTTGTCCGTGTATTTCTACCCCCTATGACACACCACGAGCTATTCTAGACTTTATGAGTATCGTTTAGGGTATATAATAGAATATGTCCATATAATACGCTGTCCATTGTTCTGTGTTAACACGAGTACACGATTTCGCGTCTATTTCGTTTGATTTAGCTGCGTATTTTTCTTTTAGAGAGAATATTTTGTATTTGTACAACGCGTTGGCGTAGTGGTTACAGCAACTGACTGTTGCACTAGCATTCGAGGGTTCGATCCATTCATAACAAATTTTTATAGGCCCAAAATAATAAACACAAACGCCAGAACGACGATAAAATTTTTGACTGCGCGTACAGTACCTACCTACTACATTCTACTGGTGGCCGTTGCAATCAGCAAGGCGTTTATTTGTAACATATAAACCGCCTGACTTCGAATGGATAAAATTAATAAAATAATTATGTTTTTTTATTTCAAAGTTAATATTTTAATATTTTATTCCTTTAAAAATTCCGACAATTTAAAACACGCTTCTTAATCTCATAATATATGTATAAATCAGTCGGTTGTTACCTAAAATACAGGCTTTACGTTGCCTATCTTTGGAACAGTTGACCGTGAACGTTTTTTTTTTTATATCGTCTCTACAGTTTTTCTTACAGAAAATTATCGTAATGTCTCCGTATTTAAACAATATAGTAGTTCCGTATTTTAAAAATATAGCCTAAGCGATAGCTATAGCTATAGCGAACTCTATATTGAACATAGACCTCTTCTCATCAGAAGAAGGTTTGGAGCTTAATTCACTGCTCCACTGTGATTTGGCTAATATATCTAACATAACAGTCTCATCATTCTATGATTCATCTCGATGTTTCTTTCGCTGTTGGGCACTAAATTAAAACAAAAAACAAATCTAAGTAGGTACTTGAAAATTCAACGATGCCGGCCTGAATTTGAACATCAATCGTATGGTCGATTTACGTGGTCCATTAATTGGACCGTTTCGGTTTTTATAGCCATAATTATTCTCAACTAACGTAGCGGGCTCCTTTGCTTGGGGTATGTATATGTACCTAAACCTTCCTCACGAATCACTCTATCTATTTGTAAAAACTGCATGAAAATACGTGCAGTATTTTTTTTTCACGAAGAGACAGACAGACAAACGCGGCAGAAGACTTTGTTTTATAGTATGTAGTGATAAGGTTATATAATGTTTTTTTTTAATATTAACTCTTGAAATGAGCTTGATGAAACGACTTAACTCTTGAAAAATATTATAATACGATAAATTTCCAAAGATTGCCATAAGATTTACCAGTGTATATTAAGGAAAACCAATGACGATGGTTTATGGTTGAAATAGATCAACGTATCATTTGATTCGGATATTGGATTCGGACTGCGGATGTGAAATGTTGATGAAACACCAAAATGATTTCGTGCCTCTTAGTAAATAATTTTTTTCTAACATTATATAGTTATAAGCATTCGTTCATTTTATATAGTTCATAATCATTCGTTCGTTTCTAAGCACGAGCGTACTTTTTGCATTGATATTGAAACGGGGTAATCTTTGCTCGCCTCCAGTGTCTTGTTACGTCTCATTATTCCCAGGTTTCTAGCCACGCCTTTCTTACAATTAAAGACTGCTACCACGCCTTCTGTCTTAAAAAAGTATTCTAGAGGTGTTAAAGACGAGTATCAGGTAAAGCGTAGACTTTATTCTAAAGTTAGTTAAGCCATCGCTGTACGTCGTTCACGTATGTCCGGAATCGTAAAACTAGTAACCTTTTAAATTAAATCTACCACAGTAAAAACTGGCTAATTGACAATCGGGTTCCAAGCAAAAGAGTTCGTTCTGTACGACTAAAATAATAAGATTGAGCTAAAAACGTCGAAAAACGCGTTAAATCCATGAGTACATTATCGTTATACTGTACTGTATCAGCCTGTAAACAACCCACTGCTGAGCGAAGGCCTCTTCTCCTTACACAACAAGAAGGGTTGAAGCTTAATCCACCACGCTGCTCCACTGTGGATTGGCGATCGCCGCTATCGTTTTAGCAGCCTTAGTACTTGTAATATTCATTTTGTGATATTTTCGAATGTCTACCTGTTAGTCTGTTACAGTTTTAAAAATAATATCCCTGTGACAGAAGAAGGAAGAGATGGACAGTGTCCTAGTAAATGGGGTTCCGTTTATATCCTTAGGGTTTCAAACCCTAAAAATTTAGCGAATGTTAACCTTTTTTTTTTTTTTTTTTTGTCGCAGGGGAATCCATTTACGGATGATATCCAGTAAAAATAACAGAATAAAGTAAAATAAACAAAATCTTAAATGAATTGTACCTAAGCGCGTTGATGTCTAAATATGGGTTACGCAAGTTGACTGCGCAAATATTATTATAATGGAGACCCTCTTCAAAGCAAACGATCGTGTTACGAGGGTATATTATACACAGTTATAATATTATTGAATAATTTTATATTATTATTTTACATTAACAGAAATACTCTAAATATAACTGACTGGCTCGTTGGCGCAATTGGCAGTGACCCTGATTTCCGCTGCAGGGTCATGAGTTCAATTCTCACCCTGAATCTGGGTGTCATATTTGTATAATATTTATGTACATGTGTATATTTATGTATATCAATCAACTATTACCGAAAACACAGGCATTAAATTGCCTGCCTTAGGAACAACTGACCGTGTGCGTATGTTAAAAATTAAACTAATAATGTAATAATAAAACTGTACTTATTTTAGTAGAGATCCTTGCATTTTCCTTTATTCTATGCAAGCAGCTTGACTTCCTTGTAAGACACGACATTCACCTTCTTCCTTACGCGGTCTACATACTCTTCTCGGTCTACCACGTCCTCTCTTTTTCCAAAATGGTCATAGGTGTAATTCAGGATAACGTAAAAGGGGGTATTTTAACAATATTTGTCGTTGGTCATTGTAAGTTTACAATATTTCCCTTTTATTGCAAGCGTCATGCTCACGGATTCACTTAAAATTAGGAAATATCGGAAACTCAAAATGACCAACGACGTTGAAAATCCTTTTTACATGTAAATCATAATAATTAGTGAAAATGAAAATTTACAAAGTTATAACAGTCTGAATACTGCTTAACTTAGAATGTAGTGATTTTAAAAATTATCTTCACTTCGCGTTAAGGTTAAGATACACATGCTACTTACTAGCATGCTTAGTAGCATGCTTATTAGTAGTCTAGTCAACAAGTGCTGAAGTTATTTTTAAAAACTTAACCTCTTTTTTTATTTGTTAATAACTTTTACAATTTTTGCAAGCGGACTTCATTTTTTTTTAATCATCTAGATGCCATTCCGAATCGAATGTCACCTTAATGATAATTTTCGGGGACTGCTGTCAAAAGTTTACCAAAATGGCACTTGTTAACTATACTATAAGCATGTTAATAACTAATAAGCATCCTGGTAAGTAGCATGTGTATCTGTACCTTAACAATTTTTGATCAATCTGACAAGATGTAAATTTGAATGAGGGTGAAGGTGCTTATTTTATGCATAAATTGTACGTTTTATGTTTGATTACGAACTAAGAATTTTTAAGTTGAAATGCACGTTATAGAATACGAAACAATATATAGTTTTTTGTCTGTGTGTTTAGTCGTGTTAGCCGCTTAAAGCGAGATTTTACTAAGAAGCAATTGAATTTATTAAAATTATCATAGAATAATACTTTAAAATTAGTTATCAGAAAAATAGGCTTAATAATTCTTAACAAATATTAATCAGTACATACAAAACCGCGAGTAAGACATCAATTTCAAACGGTAAAAGAACATTTGGACAGCGTCTAACAAAATTATGTATAGTAAAATTTTTTGATGTGCTCTCAGATGAAATAAATAATGGCATAATCTAAAACTCATTCAACAAGCAATTCACCGATTTTTTTTTCCACAAATAAAATCGATCATAAAAATTCTTCTAACTTTATAAAATGGAAAAAAAATCTTCCAATATTACAAAACTACATTGTTTAAAAACAGATTAGAAAAATACGTCACGATGTATCGTAATGTGATAGTAGACCGTAAGTACTTTAATAGTCAACGAATAATTTCTAGTGTAAAAAATTCATTGTGTTTTATAAACACTGTTTTGATTTCCAAATTAAAAAAAATAAATAGAAAATATCAAGATGGCTGAAACCTCTAATATATTTTTCCTTGATAATTAAGCGATAACTAAAAATTTGCAATAAGGCATAATATCCAAAACATAAAATCATAATTTTCTTTATTCAAGCAGGCTTATTAAGCACTTTTGAATTGTAATTTTACGTAGTACACGAAGATACCATCGATTCGGAATGTAATTTGTGTTGAGAAGAATCGGCAAGAAACTCAACAATAAAATTATATTATTAAGCTGATTTAATAACAAAATTATATAAGTATACATTATTTCCTTCTACAGCAGAATTTTAACGAAAAGCCAATAACATACCCCCGCAAACATGAGAGCAATATTTTTTCAAACGGTGATCCGTCATACCGCGTCGCTGTCGGCCATGTTGTCACGTAATACACAAAATAAAATTTATTAATCTTTAACCGAGAAAGAGAGTGTTTTATATATTATAATAAAAATAATATTATAAGAGAGACCTCGAAATCTAGTCATGTTCAATACTAAATATTGAAATTAAGTCGATTACTTGAGGAAAGTCGCCGGAAGCCGGTGGATAGAGGCTGATTTTAACCGGTCACTCTAGAGGTCGATGGAGGAGGCCTACATTCAGCAGTGGACATCCAATGGCTCCTATGATGATGATGATGATATGTTTGTAACCGAAAACAACTGGCAGGTTTTATGGCCTACTAGTAAAATATAACTTAATAAACGCTATTTTAATAACTTTAAAATAATTTTAATTTAAGTGTAGTAGTAAAATTCTAACAATAAATTAAACGCAAAACATATTTACATTAAAAACATACAAAACAATAAAAGAACCTAAAGAATGCCGCTTCGATGTGAGCAATAGGAGTATTCTTACAAACTGTAAATACCCTAATAAATAATCTAGATTTTTTTGTCATTTTAGATTCTAAGCTAGACAAAAAAAACACAGATACCTGTCACAGATAAAACTCACCGTTTATTTTTGCAAACTTTAAATGAAGCAGAATAACACAAATAGTTGATTTGTGTTATATATAAAATGTAATACCTATATTGCTTGAAATTTAAATCATTTTTCAATCACTGTTTTGTAGAAAAAAGCGCTAGAAAGTGCTTGTTAGCAAAATGGCGATCCCTAAGCGGTAAACGATGTGCTAAATAGCTATTTTCCTCTAGGACCCTAAGCTAGCTTTAACCAGGAAACCTAACCTAACTTAAATATATGTTTGTAAATTATTCATATTAAAAACCAATTATGTAAATCATACTAAATAATGTAGTGAATGATGAAGAGATGGAAGATATTTTTATATTTTTGACGTGATCTCTCTTCCACGCCATCGCCAGATGCGTCGGATTATAAGAGAAAAAATGTTTGAATTACCGTGTGCAATAAATGTTAATTTATCGAAAAAATTGTAATTTTAAATAAACTCCTTCTTTGTATTATACAAAATAATGATAAATCGGTGATAACAATTCAATTCATAAAAGTATGCAATTTTTCATCAATGTTTTCATCATCACGTCCGTAAACCGACTTACACAACCAATTTTTTTAAATAAATTACACAAATCAACTTATAAACTGATTTCAAAACAAACAAAATAAATAATCAAAATGGCAGATTGTGTCAGCTATTGAAGTTAGCAAACGTGTCCTGCCCGACAATTGTATAGTTCATTTCTCAGCGCTAACAAGCGCTGTTAAGAGCTTTTTCTGTCAAACACTTCCCTTCGGTATTTCAATGTAAAACAGTGATACTTATGTATGTTTTATGGGAGCTCTGACGTGATCTGAATATATATAGAAAGCCTAAGGTACACATAATAAACCTAAAAGTCAAAGGTTGAAGATAAACCTTTTTTATATAACCATACTACTACATATACTATAACCATACTATTACATTTCACAGAACTTTTTTCAGGTACCATTTAATACCTATTTATGTAAGATGAGACACAAAATATTCGGTAAATATCTAGTTATTCTATTCTAAATGTTGTTATACCATATTTACATATATACCTATCCCATACCATCCCGAAATTAACATCGTAAAATATTTTTCTCTGGGGGTGATCAGTCATAGCGTCGGATGTCGGCGTTTCTGTCGGTGTAATGCACGCTACAGTAATATTAATATAAATCCCATGTGTGTAACCATACACATAAAAATATGTATGATACATACACATACACACAGCTATTACCCACATCTTCATTCTTGTCGAAATTTTACATTTTTAACTGTAATGTAACAGACTATAAACTGTTTCGATGTTCAGCCATTATGACGTAATTAACAAATATATTACTAACTTCGATTTTTCTAGATCTTAAGGGTTTTAAATTAAATTACTACTATTTCCCATGGTTTTTTCTTTTTTTTCTCTCTCTCTTTAATTCAACGAAGGTTATAAGAACCTCGAGCGCACCGATCAATCTCCTTCGTATATTCTCTATTCTACGTGACATCGGCGAAATCATCTGTGCTCTTTTGGCACAATTGAAAGCCATCAAACCAAAAGAAGTGGAATAACAAATATCCATCCAAATTTTTCAATTTATAATAGTAGTGAGGTGTGTATTACGAGATAAAAAAGCCTAGTGCAGATAATCAAATGTAAATCGTATGTATATGTAATATATTTTTTAATTTTATTAAAAGCTTAAAATATTCAATAGACAATTATATCTAGATAATCGAAAATTTAAAATAACTTTAATTTTTTAGCAATAGGTATAAGTAAACTGGTATTTATAAAAATAAACTAATATTAAAAATAAAATCTAATTTTTTTTTTAAATAATCTTGAATTCAATATCATTATTATAATACTCTTTATTGCACACCCCTAAAAAAAGAACAATATTTGTAATAAATAAAGAAAGATGTATAAAGATGGTCTTATCGCTAAAAGAGTGATCTCTTCGAGACAACCTTTGGGTATAGGACTTCTCATAGTAAAAGCGGTTTAGGTAGTGTACAAAGAAATGCTATAAAGATCAAGCGTTATACAAATAGTAAATTATATAATATACATTTTTAAAGTTATTATAAATTTTAATAACTAACGTTGTTCTTTATTTTCGGAAGGACCGATTATAAATTAATATTTACGGTACAAATGACATTTTTAGTGACGTATTTATCGATAACGATGATAAGGCAAGGGAGCGGGATTACCGGATTACACGTATTACTGTACTTGTTTGTTCTATTTCGGATATCGTTCTGTTATCTGCCTTAATTCTTTATTACAATGTTCACGAACCCTAAAGATATATATTATATTTAGTAAAGATATTTTAATTTTGAAGACAAGTGTTTTTTTTTTTATAAGAACAAAAATTTCTGGAATTTCCTTTATTTAAATTTACTTATTTATGTTAATTAGAGTTTTTTTAATAATAAAATATTTCAATATATTAAGAAAAAGATAAAAATGAAAATAATTAAACTTGGTATAAGCTTTTACTGTATTGACCTAAACTAAACTTCCAACGTTGTTTTTATGTAAATTATGAAATAATTGTATTCAATTCTTATCTTTATATCTTTCTCATATCACTATCTATTATATAAATATCAAACATGTTACAAAAGTTAATTTTTCGTTATAAATGCGTCTAATTCAACCTCACACGGCCGACTTGTCAACTCCATAGCAAATTGAAATGTCAGCTGCCAGTAATTTTTTTATTTTATATGTACACCCATTTTTCGGTAAAGAATTTAGGCAAACATGGCGGTTCGGTGACAGCGAAAAAAAATAACGCATCTGCCGTATTGTCCAATTTTTGACCAATCCTATCGCTTCCCGCTCCCCTAGCTGTCATTTAGCTGTCACACAATCATTGACGTAGCTGGGGACTCCGTGATGCGTAATACGATGATATTATAATAGACAGAAACGGAAAATTGAAATGGTACAGCATTTCTATGATCCAGTCTTCTATCCTGCTCTTGCATTTATGATAATTTTAGACAGATTTATAAACCGTGTTACATCGGGCATTCGAATTTCAAATGGAAGTTTTATCGGGGCGTTGACGCGGTACACGGCCAGCTATGTTTAACAATTGAATTGATTGAATTACGAGTAATTCGGTTGCATTATTGATGGGCTACATTGCCGCCCGCATCGCTCGGTAAATAAAGTATATAGGGGTGTTAATTTTGCAAAGAGCTAATGTAGTTTAATTTTTCAATGTTAGGTTCGCTTAGAAATGTTACCTAGAATCTAATAAAGGAAATAAAAAAAACCATAGTAATGGCATTACCTAAAGGCAATCTAGAATATCTGCTCTTATGCTGAAGCTATATATATATATATGCGCATAAGAGCAGATATATATATATATATATATATATATATATATATATATATATATATATATATATTAGAGATGTGCCGACTATAACTTTGGCCGACTAGCCGACTAGCCGACTAGTCGGTTGTAAAGAGGCCGACTAGTCGGCCGAATAGTCGGCTAAGCCGATAACAACAAAAATAAGGTTGTTTGATTGTTTCTTTATACCTGGTTGAAACATCGGTTAATTTAAAAAAATTGTCTAATGAAGAGTGGGAAATACTCAGAAAAAGCATTGAATTGTTGAAGCCATTTGAAGCGATTACGGGGATTATAAGTTCAAGTAGCTCTTCGGTGTCTGAAGTAATACCTCATTTGAAAACGTAACAGAAATATGAAGAAATGTACATTGAAAAAAACAAAGAAACCGTGCAAATGAGTCTTGCTGGAAAATATTTTGAAGAGTAGGTTTGACTTGGTGCATAATAAAGTCTTCACCCTGGCTACATTGTTGGATATAAGCATCGATGTTTCGAATTTTTTTAATTTTTTATACAGTACGTACATCATGTAGGTTGTCTTGGTTTAATACTATTAAGTCTGTTAATAAAAAAATCTTAGTCTTTTATTCAAAAATAAAAAGAAATATTTATAAATGTTAATATTAATAACGACATATTATATTGTTTTGTGTGTTAATAAAAATAGTAATTTTGTTTGATAATTATCATAGATATTTTTTCTTTACAGTAAGTAATTTTAGAGACTACCAAAGGAAACCACCAACCAAAGGAAACCTATATTTATACCAAAGGAAAAATTCTTTATATTTCAAAATGTGTTAAACTGATTCTAAAAGCAAAAATATTAATTAACAATCAAGGTATTATTAATGTAATTCCTCTTAAGTCATTTTCGAGAAATACATACAAATTATAAGCCGGATAGTCGGCGCTCCTTGCCGAATAGTCGCCGACTAATCGCCGACTACAAAAGTGGCCGGATAGTCGGCTTAACCGACTAGTCGCCGACTAGTCGGAACATCTCTAATATATATATATCTGCTCTTATGCGCATAGAACTAAATTTTTTGCTCAGTCTTTTACTGTTCAGACTATACAATTATGGATGTTTGCCATTGCACATAAGAAAAGCCGAATCACTTTCAATATTTAATAATCAAACTGGAGACGATTTGATTAAGATTTTATTTTTTTAATTCTATTAGATGCTTTTTATTTAATTTTATTTTATTCATATTTAATATTTATTAGTTTATAATAGAGATATTTGTTATATTTTCATCTACATATGTATCTTGTACCTATAAGTATTATATGTAGACATTAGTATGTAAGTTTATTGTGTAACTGCACAACCAACCCGTTTCATTATTTGTTGAACTCTCCTTTTTCATTTCGGTTGTCTGGAAGAAATGGCTAATTAGCCATAAGACCGCCTATTGTACTACACAATCTTGCCTCAACAAATTTGTAACTATGCCGTCTATTGTATTTGTGGTTTGCAATAAAGAATAAATAAATAACTATCTTTTATTTTTATTTTTAAGAGATGTACGTAAAAATTGAAGTTACTGTTTGAAGATTGTCTTAACTTTGTAATTAATAAATGAAAAATAGGTAGAATAGATAGCCTATACTTATATAGGTATTGTTATACTTAAGTAAGGTCATTAAAGCGAAAAAAGGGTTAAAAAATTAAAATAACAAATAAAAAAATACATACCTTTAATTATCAAGTCGTAATAATCTAATTAAGAAAATACTAGTACTTATCACATCAACCTACCGTTATTTATTCATTTCATTCACTCATTCAATTAATTCATTAAAACATAATTTATAATTTGTACTTGTCTCCTAAGTGCATTTTTTTTATTACAGGCAACATTACATTTTATTTTGAATTTATTTAATCTGTAGATAATATTTACCACTTTATTTTATAGTATCATCCATATATTGTATTTATCTAATATGTACGAGTAATTAACTAAACAAACGACAAATAAACATTTGAATGAAGCTGATTTAATATTTCTATACAATTTTTAGTGTAATTATATTCTACTAAAAATCATATCAACACGTTGAGTAATTTTTTACACGTTGAGTAATTTTTTACACGTTGAATATTTTTTTAAAACTGCCAACACTCACACAACAATCACACAAATCCCTACTGTTACAACTTTTGATTAATAAAATTGTTTCAAATTTTTTCAGTGCATTATTGTAAGACTTTTTTTTTCTTGTTAAGATTGGATTCTTAATTTTGTTTTTATTTTTTCGCAGTTTTTTAAAAAAAAAAACCTTTGGTTATGTGCTGCTATTATATTGTGCTGCTATAAAGTTAATATAACAGAATAAAATAAAACACTCAGGTATATTAAAAGACTTAACTGACTACCTTGGAAGAATCGAATTTGACTGAAAAAAAAAGATTCGTTTATGTAAACACAATTATAGGGAAGGATCATTACATTACATAAATCCTAAACAATTGATAAAGTGATAATTTAAAAAGAAACGTAAATGTACAAATAAAAAAAAATCGATTTTAGACACATCACTATTGTGTAATAGTGATTTGGCAGCGGATCGAAAGCAGAAATCTAAGGGCAGTCGTTAAGCAAACATTTGCTAGCGTACCTAATGGATTAGCGGTGTCGCGCCAGCCTTCTTCTGTTACAAGCACAAACACACGGCGCCTTTGACGGCTGGCTTGGGTGTTGGTCGACTGTTGGCCAACTTCGCATTTTTTTTTCTTAATTTATCTTTATTTTTATTTATTAAAATGCAGTATTCATGACAAAATATATAAAAAAATTAAACAAGTGCGAGTCGGACTCGCCCATGAAGGGTTCCATAGCAGCAAGTAGCATCATATAAAAGTTCATTATAAAAGTTTTGTTTTAATAGTGTACTTTTTTTTTAATAAAAAAAAAACTAGTTACTAGATCTCGTTCAAACCAGTGCCTGATTAAAGTAACTTGATGCCCTAAGCAATTTTCCCCTGTGGGCGGGCCCCCCTATCCTTAAGTGAACTACAAAGAATTAATTGAAAAAAAATGTGAATACATATCGTAGGTAGAATATGTATGTGTTGTTGTTTTGCCGGATAAAAATTATCGATAGTTGACGATAGTTATCGATAATTATCGGTTCAATTTTCGAACGACTAAAAAAAAAAAAAAAAAGGTCATCCGGCCTTCAGCATGGACATTTTCCTCCGTACCCTATACGAATACCTAAAACAAAAAAAAAAAAAAAAAAACAAAAAAAGGTCATCCGCCGTTCAATATCGACATTATCCTCCGTACCCTATACTTATCGGATCCAAAAACAATTTTCGATAATTATCTAATACCACAATATTATCGATAATTATCGGATGGCACAAAATTATCGATAATTATCGGATCGCAAAAAATTATCAATAATCATCGAATGAAAACTTATCGATAGTTATCGATATTTATCGAATGAAAAATTATCAAGTACTTACGAATTATCGATAATTATCGCACACCCCTATCCCATGCTAGGTGGGGTCGACACAACATGATTTCGTCTCTGTCATGTCGTCTCTGGTGCCCCCCAAGACGGCATGCCCTAAGCAATTGCTTAAATAGCTTATAGGCTAATCCGGCACTGGTTCAAATCAATTTTCGGTGAAAGTTTGCATGGTAATGTATGTATATATCATATATATATTTTTTTAGTTTTATCATTCTCTTATTTTAGAAGTTACAGGGGGGCGGGGGGACACACATTTTACCACTTTAGAAGTGTCTCTCGCGCAAACTACCTATTCAGTTTAGAAAAAAATGATATGAGAAACCTCAATATCATTTTTGAAGTCCTATCTATAGATACACGTATGGGTTTGATGAAAAAAATTTTTGAGTTTCATTTCTAAGTATGGGGAACCCCCAAAATTTATTGTTTTTTTTTTCTATTTTTGTGTAACAATCTTTATGCGGTTCACAGAATACATCTACATACCAAGTTTCAACAGTATAGCTCTTATAGTTTCGGAAAAAAGTGGCTGTGACATACGGACTGACAGACAGACAGACGAATCCGTGAGGGTCTTATTTAATGACTTCATCATGGTTTTATTACAATATTACAGCAGTATTTACGTGATAGCGTATACATATTTTTTTATATGTATCGTGTTTTTTTTTTTTTTAAACACATTAAAATTTAAGAAAATTAACATTATATCTAAAAAAAACTATAAATTTATAACGAACAAACAAATCTACTTTTTTATAATGTATAGCAGTAATAGATATAGATAAATAAACAAAGTAATAACGAATGAAAAGAAACATAATAATAAACCTTTATTTATACTAACTTGTATATATGTATTTTTTATTTATTTATTTATATACACTTTATTGAACACCACACATAAAGATGTATAAATGCAAGCGAAAAGACATCATGATAATTTATCTTTTAAGAATTCCATACTTATCATTTTAATTATAATTCGCTATATCGACGAATAAAAATGAAGTGAAATTAAATGGGGCCATACAAAACGTGAATTTATTATTGGACGAGTTTTAGCTCTACCTTAACAAAATATGAAGTATGAAATATTATCATTATCATCATCATATCAGCCATTGCATGCACACTGCTGATCGTAGGCCTCCCCCATTCACCCCCAGAGCAACCGTGTGGGCTCTGTATTTCTGGTCTTTTGGGGGGGGGTGAGACAATCACGTTTAGCTAACGAGTATTTTCGTAACGGGTTGTGCGAGCGCAGTGTGTAGTCAGGGTATGACGCTGCTGCCCATCACTATTTTATTCGGTGGGCAGTTGTTCGCACAATTTAAGGCCAAAAAGGTCAGGACTATTCTTCTCTGCCGATCACCGCACGGCTTTTATATATTAAAGATTAAACACATCCGGAACCCTTCGTGAGGGACTCGTGCTTAACTTTTATTTAACCCTTCAAAGTACGCAGACAAAGTCGTGAATCCATCCTTGAAAGACAAATTCACCAAAACGTGTCGTCAGCAGCGCGCCCACAGACAAAGCGATGTGTTTGTACGTTTCGCGTCTTTGTCAATATTGTCACAGGGATGCGTACGCGCAGGCCGCCCGTTTGACGTGAGCGTTTCCACTGTCTAGATATAATTCGTAGATCATGTTCTTTAAGACGACAACTTACATTAATATAACTATGAGGGTTTATTTATTTTCAAAAATTATACTTTTAATGTCAATTATTGATATTAATATTATGTATTGTATTATGTTATTATTGTAGCTATGGACTACTAATATTGCTTGCACGTACTAAAATTAGCCAACCTAAGTACCTACAGCAGCTTAAAACTTTATGTAAATACAATGAATGTATTGCCTAATGAAACATCAAATTAAATAAAATCAAAAATTCAAAAACTTTTTAATCGTCATTTTACGATATATTGATTGATTGTTTGTTTGATTCAGTCTGCTAATGTAAATGTATTTAAGCTTTTGGGGGTAGAATGGAAAAGTCCACCAAAAATACAAATTGTTTACTGTTATTTAAAAACTTAAAAATAATAACCGCCAAAGAACTCAAAACCATTATAAATTCAGTCATAAGTCCTGCCAAATGTACCAAAATTAATATTTATTTATTACCATCCAACAGATAAGAAAGAAAGTTTGTAGGTGTGCAAAAGAGGAAATAATTGCTTTATATACATTAAAAATTCAAAAAAAAATTTGAAAATAATTGACCTAGAATATTCTATAAGCCAAAATAAAAGTAGTCTAAACACATTCTATTAAATGACTATTTGAATTTTAAGCTCGTATTTGACAATTTAATCTCGATGTTAACGTCGAGAATGTTCAAATTAAAAATACGTACAATGGAAACATGGATTCTTCTCAAATTCTGAGTCCGATTGCATACGGGCAAGTTGCGCAAACAGACGCACAAACACGCCGCTGTTTGATGTGACAACGGGTTGCTTGGTCGAGTCAACATCAGATGTGACTAGTATATACCGTGGGTGTACTTGTGTGATGCAATTGTTGATCGATGCAAAGTTAAGCATCAATGTATGCTCAATCTAATTCTAGCCACGTTCTGACATAATAAATCAGGAAATTTTATTTGTGTGTTCTTTAAAAAAAATTGAACTGAAAATATATAAGCATATGACTGGCCCATTGGTGTAGTTGGCAGTGACCCTGCTTTCTGCTCCGGGATTGTGGGTTCGGTTCCCGCTCCGAGTCTGGGTATAATAGATATTTATTTATATATGTATTATTTATATGTACATTTATTACAAAAAAAGTATAACAGTCGACTGTTAGCTAAAACAAGCAATAAGTAGTACCTTAGGAACAGATGACTGTGTGTGTACGTTAAACATACATATATATATACTATCATAATCATATTTATATATGTGTGTATATGTATTTATTATGATGATTGTTATTAATTTTATTATCTTCGTTTTTCTTTTTTTAAAATGAGTTTGATTAGTTTGCGATTTTGCACACCTACACACGTCCGCTCTTGTACCACCTAAGGTTGGCTCGTAGAGAATGCTTTTAGTATTAAGCCCGCCTTTTGTACAATTCAATATTGTGTTGGCCAATAAAGTATTAATAATTAAATAAGATAGTTGAGTTATGTTATTCTGCTTCATTTAAGGTTTGTAGAAATAAACTGTGAGTTAGTTACTCTTGATAGGGAAATTATATTGTTTAAGGCTCTACATTCTCCATATGGTGGAAAGGAGCCCTTTGTCCTGCGGTGGACACTTACACTTCATTCAGTTTCTATCTAAAATTATAATAGAACTGTGTCAGTTCCAATTGTGTTAATTGAAGATATTTAAAAAATATATTTGAAGGGCACTCTTCGCTTCGCTTCAACCTAACACAGTCCACTGCTGGAGATAGACCTTCCCAATTTTGCACAAAATATCCCGGTTTTCCGCAATCCCCATCCAACTTCCGCCGGCGACCTTACGTAAAGAAATCAAAATATGTTTTCATTTTTACCGATACCACATAATAATTTTCAGTCCATACTATGCTAGAGTACACTTTTTACCCCAATACTTAATTTCCTTGGGAGAGGGGATAGAAACGAAAGAAATCGCAAATCCAACAAGATAATTATAAAATAACACATTTCTAACTTTTGCTATTCGACTGCAAATTCTGCAACTTCTTTTAATATAAGTTTATTAATTGCTACCGAGCCCGTCCCTTAATGAAACACGGTCTGCCCCACGTCCAGTTAATCCGTCTCTCCCGTTTAATCCGACAACCCGTTAGTGCAACAGTTGCTCGCGACTGACCGATTCTATATTAAATTCTTTCCTTCCATTTGTATTACTTGAAGTTTACTGTATCTTATTTGATGATATTTGATGTATCTTATTTATATAGATTATTTCATAAAATTATAATTAGTTAATGATATTTTTCTAATCCATTAGCTGCTACTGCTCACTAAACATAAATCAGTGAAATTTTCATTAATTACGTAAGTGAAGCTGAATTTGAATAACAAGTTAGTGAATACTCACTAATCCACATACACATATTCAATGATCAAATCACTGGACTGTGATATTCACATATTCATACATTCATACATACAATAGTCACTAATTCTGCATGATACGATTCTCATATAAAAATGAATATTCACTTGAAATTAATGAAAAACACTAATTCATGTTTAGAGAGTGACGAATGTTAGGTACTCATCTCTCGAGATTGCGAGGTTATAAACATTAAAATTGACAGATTTGTTTTAATTTGTTAAAAATTGTATTAACACGTAAGGCTCATTAATTAGTCTACTAAAATGATTGGATAGAAGAAATTGCGTTTTAGCAATAAGACCGTCTGGTTGTACATCAAATAATTATAATAGCTTGTGTATCTACTTAAATTTTGTTCTTTGTTTTGATGTGCAATATAGTATACTATTATTGTGATTAATGAGATTGAAAATTACTATTGAATTACAAAATGCAAGTATTTAAAAAAAACACGTCGATCAGTAACGAAATATCGGTAACCTGAAAATGACTAACGACAAAAATTATTAATAACTCGTTTTGTTTATAAATTTATTATATTGGATTATTTTAATTAATACTAGCTGCCCGCCCCGGCTGCGCCCGGCGTATGTATATATACCTAAACCTTCCTCACGAATCTCTCTATCTATTAGTGGACATCGCATGAAAATCCGTGCAGTAGTTATTGAGTTTATCGCAAACATCAGGCAGACAGAGTGGAGGACTTTGTTTTATAATATGTAGTGATATTTTCATTTAATTACATGAAAACAGTCACCGGACTTTTTAAGCACGTACCCGCATCGTAATAGAGCAACATTGAGGATTAAGCTTATTATCGTTTAACGTAAAGGAATTTATATTTACATTAATAAATACTGCATTCCTTAAAGCCCAACTAGAATTAGAATCCTGAGTAAGGAAACACACACAACACATACACAAAGGCTCAAGCCATCATGTTCGGAGATCGAACCGGCGACTGCGTTAGCGCTTCAACCAATTGCCGTGAATACTGCGCCGACGGATCGTCAATATCATATGTATATTCTTATAAATCAAATTTTAATTTTCAAAACTAAAACTTAAAAGTGTCGGCTACATTCTTCCGATTCTTCTCTGCAGAATCTATATTCCGAATCGGTGGTAGCTTTACTTTTACAAAAAATAATAATAATCACTACAATATTAATTTTGTAAAATGACGATTCGAAAGTGCTCGTAGGGCCTATTTGATAAAAGTTATTTTTGATTTTGATTTTGATTTTTGATATGTATAAAAAGTGTAATAAGAACTACAGAGAGTCAAAAGTCAACTTTACAACATTAAGTTGACAGCACGGACACGTAGAGCTCAATTCGTGTTTACTTTTCTACAGTAATAAATGTAAATAAATGTCAAAACTTCACGTGAAGAAGGCATTCAGTCACGGAACGACTGCAGGTTAGGCACTTCTGCGCAGCGGGGCGCCTCCTTACAGCCAATATTGAAATATCTCTTATCTCTTTCCGTTTATTAGAAAAAAAATTGACACCTGTCTCGATTTTACACGCGATCTGCTCCCACGGACATTTCTTTGTAATATCGTAAAAAGATTATAAGCAATGAGGCTTTGTATAAACAGAACTAACCGCAAATGTTTGTTAAAAAAAACACCGAGTTGACCGACAGCTTTTGGTCTTTCCATCGAAGTTAAATAGCGTTCTATTTCATTGTTATACTTAGGTTAACGGATATTTGTTAAACAAATAACAAACAGTGGTATTGTATAAGAATCCTTAATGTTAAAACTTCTCGACAGCTAATCCGTATAATTATAAAATCTGATGTTATAATTATATCTTTTTTATTTATGTACGGAAACTATATATATTTAAATTATTAATGGAAATTCAAATAAGAGACACCAGTACTAAATATAACTCATACATACTACATAACTTACTTATATGTGCCCACAGTGCTATACAAAATATTTTTATTGAAAATCATTAAAAAATAACAGAAAAATATATTTATAGAAAGTATGAAAGTAAAGATTTAGGCACACATTTTTAAGTCTATCTTATCTGATACTAACTAAGCTAATCTAAAGCCTGTCGTTTTAAAATATTATTAACTTATTTTATTTTTTCTTTGCAGTAACAAAGCTGATGATACCTCCGACGGACTTCGTGAACCAGGGCGTTCTCGGAAGCCCGCAGGAAGGTCTGCGCACGCCGACGGGCAGCCAGATGCTGGTCAATCCTCTCCTCAATCTGAACAACACCGGCAGGACCAACTTCACGAACAAACAACTCACTGAACTCGAGAAAGAGTTCCACTTCAACAAATACTTAACAAGAGCGAGAAGGATAGAAATAGCTTCCGCGCTGCAACTGAACGAGACGCAAGTCAAAATCTGGTTCCAAAATAGACGAATGAAGCAAAAGAAAAGGATTAAAGAGGGCCTCATTGTGGCCCCCGAAGCCGCATCGACTTCTCACTCTAGTGTTGTAGGTTCAAACGAGAACAGCCGGGAGTCGAGTTAAATGAAGTGTTTATATTAGTGACTTTACTTACCTGATAATACGAAAATGGAGTTAATTGAATTCATTGTTCAAGTTATTCCGTATCAAAAAATTAATAACGACATATTAAAATTTTGTGTACAGTGATTATTGCTTCAAATAAATATTTTAACGCCATTTGTAAATCTAGTAAATTAATAACTTTAATATCCATAACTTATTAATGATAGCTCCAGGATTGGTAACGGCTTAAAAAAGCCTTTTAATTATCCGAAGAGGCTTACACATTTTTTATTGTCAGTAAAAAAAAATATAGGTACGCCTATCTCGGATTTAAGTTAGGGTGCCTGTCCATTAATACGGAGCGAAGCCGCGGAGCGGAGAAACGGAAAAAAAATAACCAATAGGATTGTAGAACCCTTGTCGTCTTGTTGATTTTTTGCAATCCTATTGGTTAATATTTCTCCGTTTCCCCGCACTGTCGCCTCGCCGCATCAATGGACAAGCACCCTTAAGCGTAGTGGAGACCTTACTTATCTGTAACCTTAAATGTATTTAACGATACAGATTTAAGAATCATTTGTAATACCTATATAACATTTTGAAACAAAAAATCGCTTTAAAGTATAAAATATTTAAAGCCTACATATCTATTAAAACGCAAAACCAGCGTTTTTTGTAAAATTTATAAAAATTAAAATAAGTGTATTAGGACGACTAATTTTTAGCAACATTCAAAATCCAATCGAAAGTAGTTCAGTAATTAATATTTCATGTATTTTTTAAAATATGACTATGGATTTAAAAAAAATAACAATATTTAATTTGTTTTAGATTTTTTTTTTTTTATAAATACTATAAATAAGACCTTTTTGGACAATTTTTTTCATCAGCTATGGTTTAAATTTTTAGTGTTTTGGTTATGAGATTACTTAGTGAGTAGTTTTCTTTTACATATATATATTAAGTTAGACTTAATGTGAATTATTAAATTCATGTGTAGGTAAAACTCATTTTTTTATTTATTTTTTTTTACAATTGTTTTAGGTGTTAACGGCTTGAACTTTTATTTTAAGACCTTTTTTACGTTGACGTAATTAAAACCAAAGCTCATATTATTTATATTTATTTAAGTACAGACAGCAGCAAAAGTGAAATAACGATAACCATATTTTTTTCAATTATTCAATATTATATAATTTGTTACTAACTGTAAATTTATATAGTGTTTTTTTTTCTGATTTATATTTGACTAATACTTAATAAAATAAATAAATAGAACAATTAATGTAGAATATTTGTTAAGCTTTTTGCTGCTGATTTTACATAGGTCATTTTCAAAACTTTTTTTTTCATATTCCATTCTGAAAAGTTCTCCAAAAATAATACTATTATTCCGCAAATCGCTTAATGGTAATTTTTATATTAATATAAATAAATATAAAATTCAAATAGGTAGATTTTATTTGAGAATGGCCATGTGTAGAATAATGTACAGGTTTCGTACTAAAACCATTGCAAATTTAATGTATATAAAACGCGTTAAGTACAATTGTGTGTACATTTTTGTATTAATTAGTAATTATTAAAATTATCAATAAATTAATTATATCTATTTTCAAATGGAATCGTTTTATTTTATCATACCGTACGTATAATACACAAATAATACAACATACAAGAACATGCACTTACAATATTTAAAAACTCTAATACATATGAAGCGTTTGAATAATCCTCTAATCCTCCTATTACCATTTGAGGTTATCAGATAAGTTATTATTTTATTTATATACTAGCTGACCCGTGCAAAAATTTCGCACAATATTGTATTCATTTAAATATTGAATAAATATTTGTTTTATCAATACCGATGATACAAGTCAAGGTTATTGAAATAAGAAATACTTACCTACTTTAATGCATTGATTTTATCTAATGACTAAAGTTAATCAGCTCACATTAATCAATTAATGAATTATTAGTATTAATTTATATCGTTCTTCAAAACGTTAACGCTTTATATAATTTAGAAGATAGATCAAAAATTCTCGCATATAAAATAATGTGATAGCTGTCATATTACTTACAAAAATTCTTCATAGATGGCGCCCCATGTACTTATATTGTAGATATAGTTGAATACACAGTCAACAGATGGCGATCGTATCGTTATTAATATTTTTTTAATGAAACAATTTTTTTTATATATATTTCGTCAAAAGCAGGGAATATAAGCTTTAAGATGGGATATGAATTATTAATTTTGGTTAAGTATTTAAGAAGATCTAGGCTCTCCAGTAAAAAACACCTTTTAGAAATAATATATATTATATATAATAATTTTAACATATTATGTTCTTACTAATTCTTCTTTTGTATATTTATAAACTGAACTGAATCAGTCTGTAAACAATCCACTGCTGGCAAAGGCCTCTTCTCTATATAGGACTAGGGTTGGAGCTTAAACTCTGTTGGAGATTAAACTTTTGCATATACTTAAAATACAAAGACCTGTAGGCTGTACCTCAGGACTTTTGAAAAATAGGTATTTGAATAAAATGTTCCTGTCTCGCTCCCCCAGACCTATCCACAAACAGCAAGAGACGGACAACTGTAGCTCAGAACGGTTTAGGTAGATAATTATTAAACAAAACATTCCTTTTTTTGGAACTAAAAAAAACTTCAGCTATGTCCCTATGTTCTCGTTTTTTTTTTTTTTTTTTTTTGTAAATATGCGTAGTTTTTTTTGCATGAGTATCTGAATTCTGAAAATGTATAAAAAATTAAGCAATATTTCTAGTTTTTGAAGACTCCTACTCCCTATGATAATAAGAATATGAAAAAAACCAAGTACGTAATAGCCGCACCGGAATGTACAAAAACTTTGGCAGGTACGGTTCATCTTAAACTAGTGTACCTATAATATATAGTAATCTTATAGCCTTCATGAAAGTGATGCACTACTACGTACTATCAATCACACCTTTTTAAAAGCAAGTTGCTAGATCAGCTTTCAAAATATATAATAAGTCTGCGGATATGCGGTTTAAGTGGTAGGTTAGCTGTAAAAACATACAATTAAATCACATTTTTTGGAAAAAACAAAAATACCATTTTTTGGAAAAAACAAAAATACCTTCCAAACTACCTTCACTACAAATTATAAAACAAAGCTGTCCGCCGCGTCTGTCTATTTGTTCGCGATAATCTCAAAAACCACCACATGGATTTTCATGTGGTTTTCACTAATAGATTGAGTGATTCATGAGGAAGGTTTTAGGTACATATACATACCCCGGGCGCAACCGGGGTGGGCTGCTAGTATATTATAAAAAAGCCTCACAACGGCCACTATAGGTTGTGAATCGTATGTCGGGGGTCAGAAAACACGCTCAATACAAGCACAAACGCCCGAACTACGACAAACATCTCTATAGCCTATAAAAATATATTGGCTCTATAGCCTATTTTTTATAATAGCCTATAAACCAGCCGTCATGTGAGGGGATCAAAGCCACGACCGCTAGCGCATCAGTTAGTAAATGTGACGTCGATACTAAAATGTGTAATACTCAATATTTAAACTAGTAGCGCCATCTCTTGGCGCTAATAGTTATTAGCACAACAATTTAAGATAACCTCCACTTATAAAACGAAAACTAAACTGCAAAGGGTTCAACAAAACTATAATAGATGTCGTTACTTAATTTTTAATATTTATTTAAAATAAAAATAAACTATTCGGAATTTTTAACAATTTCAAATTTAATATTATTCTCTTGTAAATGTTTCAAGATACTGGTTTTTCTGAAAGCGACGCCACCTGTCATGACTCCGCTTCTGTAATTAAAACATTTTTTTTATTTAGCAAAAGTTTAGTAGGTATTATTACTTTATATATATACTTATAACCATAGAGCAAAATTGTTTAATACAATTATTAAAACTAACTGTAAATTTAGATTAACTAATTGTAAATTTATAAATATGTACTGCATATTTTGTTCTTATAACAAGTATGCTTAATTAAAAAAATCAAAAAACCCGACTGCGTAAAATACTCTTATTATAAACTTAAAAAAAATTAAACAATTTACTAGCTTTCATTTGATATCCATATTGCTACAGTAAAAAAAAAATTCAACTCCCCCCTCATTCCGCCATTTGCGGGCGCCATTTAGAAAATTTATATAGCCTATGTCACTACTACAATTTAAACAAATCCAACGACACCTCATATGTCAAAAACCGTCCAGCCGATTGGGCTGTAGGGCGTGCCAAAGAAATGGACATACATACATACATACATACATACATACATACATACATACATACATACATACATACATACATACACTCGAAAAACATAACCCTCCTGTCGCAGTCGGGTAAAAATTATAACCAGGGGCTTGATTGTGCTACTATAATCGTGTCATAATGATAGATCAGTAGTCAATAAATGACTTACGTCGAGTTGCACGAAACAAATTTTAAATTTAAGTGTTTATTAAACTAATTTAATCACAAGAATCGTGATTATCTGTTGCACGAAACCTACATCTGATTAAGTTTCCCAAAAATTTTAGTTAAATTAAAGACCTATCTAACGGATGATTAATTCCAACAGCTTTAAATTAATCATAAGATCAACTAATTTTAAGATTAATTGCAACTTAACTAACGGAAAGTTAGCGACGGTTTCGTGCAACTCGCCGTTAATGATGGTTAATTTGGACCATATCGATAATAATATTGAATAAATTAAATAATTATAGCAGACTTGTATCCGTCGTCATTAATAAAATCAACGTACGTGACGGGCATTTTATCTCTCTCCTTTAAAATGGTAATGGCTGAGAATATGATAGCTGTCGCTGTTCCTGTATACGCTGGATCTAAGCCTGTCACCTGAAAAAAAAAAAAAATATTTGATTAAATGCTCTTAGCAAATAGATAAAAAAATGGATTTTAATTTGATCATAGCGGTCAATACAAAAAAAAATGAAAGTATTTTCTTGATAGAATATTTTTAAAAAATTATTGACATTTCCAATTAATAACAGACATTTCTCATCATGTCTATGTGAGTTGAAAAGAATAATGTTGTCGGATTTTAACCTAAATCTTAAATGAAAAAATCTATGCCTACTTGTAGGTTTATAAGAATGATGGTGAAGTAGGTACCTAGTCTCACAAATGAGACTTTGTACACCCCCAGATTTGTCAATGCAACGATACTTATATTATTGTAATTAATTAAAATCAAGGGAACCAAAAATATCAAAATTATAATATAGTTTAGCTCATTGAGCTCATTAAATTAATTCACATTTTCGCAAAAAAAAATGTTTTTTTTAAAGATGTATAATGAAATACCTACTTATAAAAAACTTACGCCTAGTTTTATACAACTATGTAAAACAGATCTATAACATTAACATATTGTAACCAGCTGATGTGACATGAGAGATTTTTAGAAAGAGGGCATTAAATGCCAAAACATTACTTTTAGAATTTTCGTCTATCTGTTTATTTCCGCTTTACGCAAAATCCGCTGCACAAAAAGTGTGTAGGCACCATCTAGCAGTTGTATTATAACACCAGAAACAATTGTACCGAAATCTTTTTAACATCATGGTTATCTACAAATATAATTGTCAGACACGGTATGTTATTTTTTGTATCAGCTTATAGAACAGAGCTTCTTTTAATATGCAAAGAAAAAAAAACCAAAATCCACATTTTACGCAGGGGCGGTAAAAGCTAATTTATAATAAAAGACAAATATATTTGCATTATTATTAAATGTGATAGATTACTTACGCTGATTCTTGCTACAACTTTTTTATCAGGCGTTTTTCGCAAATCGGATCCTTCATTCCAACCGCTTCCTAACATTTCATATTGGAACCTAGACTCGTCCATCGCACCTTCCTTCGGATCGCCGTAAGTCACTAGACCGAAAGAACATAACCTCGGATAATTTAATAGTAAACGTTTCGTACAGGGAATTTTGCATAGTATAAAAAGAAATATGCATCCAATAATAGTTCCTAAAGCGGTAAAAAAACCGGGAAATGTTAAGTAAGATTTATATTGAACGGGGCGTTTTCCGTCTAGCGAAAATAGATGGCGTTGCGTGCGATTAATGACGAAGTTGTCAGCGCCGGGGAACGGGAGACACCACTTGTTTAAGTTCTTATGTAAGAGACATCTGGAAATAATGCGAATTACGTCATATAAAAATAATTTCAATAATATAGCAGGTAAAAGTAACGGAAAGTATGAAGTAATATCATAAAAATAAAAAGTAATTACATTATTACAGACTACAGTGCATTGAAAAAAATCTTTCTATTAAGCTATTAAATACATATATAATAAGTGGCTGATATAACAATATTTAAATAATAAAAAAAGATGTAATTAATTGTATACGTATGACACTGACCCGTTGGCGCAGTTTACAGTGACCCCGTTTTCTGCTCAAAGGTTGTGTTGTGGGTTCGATTCCCACCCCGAGTCTGGGTGTAATATATGTTTATTTATATACGTATTATTTATATGTATATTTATTTAAAAAAAAATGTATATCAGTCGGCTGTTACCTAAAACACGGGCATTAAGTTGCCTACCTTAGGAACAGACGACCGTGTGTGGGAACAGACGACCGTGTGTGTGTGTTAAACATATTTATTTATTTATTTTTTGTATAAGATCGTCTTATCAGTTTCCAAATGCAGAATCCGTACCTCTGTTTAAGTTCCGGTACAAGATTAGGAGACTGTTGTTGCCGCATTTTCTTTAAAGGTACAGATGCCATACTGTAATAGAATAAAAATAATTAAAAATATATACTTAGTTGATAAATCGTTTAGTAAAAAAAAAGCTTTGAACTGTACTATAAATTTTTATTACATTGATATTTTAAGACCAGGTCTTAAATCAGAAATTAACTCTTACTATCTGACGCAAATAATAAAATTAAACGAGAAAAATATTTACATACCTACATATAAACAAATAATATTAAAAAAAAATAAAGTGAATTCCTAAATAGGTTAAAAAAAAATCCATATAGGTAGGTAGTCCTAGATAAAATTAAAAATAATGAATTAAATTTAATTAATTAATTTATATAGTAGAAAAAACTGTATTAATCTGAAAAGATGATAAAACTAGATATATTCTGTATTTTTTTAAGATGAAATTTTTCTGACGTGATAACGTCTTATAGGTAAATCGATGAGCGCCGGCTGCACGCACGAAAAAGCATGATTCAATGAGTTTATACCCCCCTCCCCCCTGGCTACGCCCGAGTGACTCATTGTCATGTTCCGCGAGCGAGAGCGCGAAAGAAGCGATAGAGAGGTACGGTCGACCGAAGCGCTCGGCTTGTAACGGATCTATCTCTCTTTCACTCCATCGGCATACGTCCGGGTAGAAGAGAGACAGCGGCAGCACAAAACCTACACGTGAACTGTTTTGTCAACTGTTTATTAAGTGGAGTGACAAGTTAATTTAGTTTCCATTGTTTATTAGTAAAAAAAATATTTGAATTTTTGTTTTAAAGTAAAAAAATATTTGAATTAACGAGTGCAAATAAATGTTAATTTATTGAAAAAATTGTAATTTTTCAATTAACTCCTTCTATGTAACAAAATAATGATAATTCAATGATAATAATTAAATTCATAAAAGTATGCAATTTTGGTCAATGTTTTTTTATGACGTTATCACGTAAAATTATCGTCCGTAAACCGACTTTACAGACAACCAATATTTTTGTTAGATATCCGAGCATGTACATCATGCACATAATTCTAAATACGTATATTAAATAATATCACAGATCAAACCTGTTTATGAGTGACTCCCAGCTGCTGTACCGGACGATACCGCTGCGTCTCACTTCATTCATCATCCGCGGTGGGAAATAAGTAATTAAATACGATTCCACTGAATTTAACGTTCCTGCAAGGAATTAATGAAAATGTGACATATAGTTTAATATATTAATTTATCCAGTTACTACTGAATCCTGGATACAGTAAAGAAATAAAAAGTAATTTAACCGAATTCATAAATGAGGTTAAAAGTTCACCAGAATGTTTTTTCTTTACTTTTTTTTTTGTATTTGGGGTATATCTTTGTCATTTGTGAATTGATAGTAAAAAATTTTTTTTGTTGCAAAATCAGAGATTAACGTTAGAGATCCTAGCAAATATTTGTAATAGTACACCAATTTACAAGTACTCAACTCATCTTGGCAATTGACAGTATGTGCGCTTGAGAATGGAATGCCTAATTTGTGTCAATACCGCAGATTTGGTCGACCTAGCGACACTTACGGTACAGTCAATAAAAACAAATTTTAACATTTTTTTATCATTTTAAAGTAAAAGGAAGAACCATTAATATTAATTATTATATAAAAATGTATTTCACTCTACTTTCTTATGAACACACAGTTACTGCATCTACAACAAGCTTGACGCATACACAGCATCGCACACCAAGATTACTTGAAATATACATACCACCGAAATTCTGCTCCAAAAACAGCACTCCTAAGTCAGCGGGTATGCTACTGAGGCCACAGGCGTTGATAATAAAAATTCCCGCTTCACGCGCTGACTTATCGTACTTTTCTTCCAATAACTCGATGAACTATAAAATACAACACATTGAACAAGTCTTGGTTAAACTTTGCTGTTTTTTTTTTTAAATTTTTTTTACTGTTTATATAATCTCTTAAATACTTTTTTGTTCCCTGAATAAATAAAAACATATTATGTATATTCCATTTAACACTTCAAATAACTTTATTTTCTCTCCTTGGTTATAATCAGGAAGAGATCTAAATGTTTGGACTTACGAATACGAAACGAACCAAAACGAAGGATCTCAGCAAACAAATACTTTTTATTAGGAATAGTTTTCTGAATATAGGAACCGGCTTTAATTGAATCAGAAAAGTTATAACTGAATCCACCTCGTTGCTTCACAGTGCTCTATATATCTATTATTGTCTATATTTATTTGATTTTTATAAAAACGCTCAAACGCCATATATGAAAGTCTGTGGACAAGCGTCTGTGTGATGCCATCTATGTTTCCGGCTCCGACTAAGACAAGAGTTTATCAAGAGTCTCCTTAAAAATATATTTAAATTAACCGAATATAGTACACACAGCGGATTAGCGAATAGTTGCCGTAATAAGGGTAACGTAACCGTTATTAGGCAACAGAACCAACGGCTTTAAGCCTGCTTGAAGCATGGTGAGAAGATATTTTAGATCAAAAACAAATATTCGTACAAATAAGAATATAATTCATAGCGGGAATGATACACGTAACAGTCGTTAATAGAACTACAATCGCCAGAACAATCGTCAAATATATCTACAATAAGATATATATATATATATAAGGACTCTTACAACATTCACATACATATAAAACAATTAGAAATAAAAGACGCAGGTCACTCGATAATTTTTGAAATATTTGTAATTTAAAAATGCAACGCATCTGTATTATATATTTTATTAAAGCAATTTTTTTTTTAAAAAATAGAACGCAACTAGCCAGGTTGCTGGTTAAAAAAATTATGATGTTCCAGTCATTTGACTACGACGGTTCTCGCGTTTATCTTGGCAACGATGGAGCTGAAACGCGAATATTTGTGCGCTATGACATTTTATAATTTTAAATTATTTTTAACTGAAAAACTTACCTTTAAAGATTAAAATCAGCGTTAGGGGAGTCTGCTCCATCATGAGCTACATTTTTAGATGGTTCCATGAATTTAAAAGGGGTAAAACAAACCTCGAACGTGACCATATAAGTTGTCACCCACAAACGGCAGTAACTGCAGAAAATGTGTGGGCTACTAAAATTATGGTGCGAGAAGACCCACGAATTACTTACTCGGACATCGAGAAGATTCTTGGCGTTAGTTCGGGGAGAGTTAATATTATTTTACATCAACATCTTGAAATGAGGAAGCTTTGTTGTCGTTTGAAACCGCGTTTGCTCTCAGGCACTGAAAAACAGGCCCGTGTGGATTAATACTGCGAAATGCGTCTACGATTTGAAAACTGAACGTCAAAACGTGTTTCGGAAATCATCACAAGTGAAGAAACGTGGATTTGTTGTCAATATAATCCGGAAAATAAGAAACAGTCGTCAGTATACGTCTTTTAAGAAGGAAAGTTGCCGACAAACCTGCAAAGACCTCATAACGTTGATAAAAAAATAATAGCTAGTTTTTTTTTTTCTCGCGGCCGGCATGTATCGACAACTCGACAACAATGTTGAAAAATCATAGATGTGAGTTACTCCAAATGGATCTTAATAATTTAAGCGATTACTGTGATAAAAACTATTTACAATTAAATATTAAGAAATGTAATATTATAAGCTTTTCTAGGAAAAAGAATCCTGTATTATTCAATTATGTGATCAAAAATACTACTTTAACTAGAGTTTCTGAAGTAAAAGATTTAGGTGTTTACTTAGATCATAAGTTAATATTTCATCGGCATGTAGACCATATAATTTCGAAAGCCTACCGAATGCTTGGATTTATTTTGAGAGTAGGTACAGAATCTATAAAATCTGATACACTTATTCTTCTTTTTAATTCCTTCGTAAGGTCGATTCTGGAATACTGTTCTACAGTCTGGAATCCTCAATACAAGGTTTACATAAATAATATAGAAAAGATTCAGGATAAATTTATGAAATATCTGGCCTTCCGAACTGGTTGTTCTGACATTGATTCTAATTTAATCTCACTAGCAACTCGTAGACAAATACGAGATCAAATGTTTTTATACAAAATTATTAATAACGTAGTAGACTCTAAATACCTCATGAGTAATATTAATTTTAATTGCCCTAGGATTAGTAGTGTAAGGAGAAAATATTTGTTTATGGTACCCGCATGTAAGTCTAATTATACAAAAAATAAATTTATTTGTCGTGCAAGTAAAACGTACGACGATTATTGTGAGAGAGTTGACATTATGCACGACAAAATCAACTATTTCAAACGTTAAGTCATACTACATTTAAAAGAAGTGTGATTATTATTATTTATTTTTTAATTACTGTTTAGTTTTAAAGAAGTTTTGTTTTGTTTTAAAGATGGTTCTGTTTAGTTTTACTTTTTAAGGAAGTGTAATTTTCTCATTACGATTTTGTAAATAATTATCTATAATATTACTGAATTATTAATTTGTACTTATAAATGTATTATTTATTAGTGGAAACTTAACTGATTTATGTTAATTTTTTTTATTATTGCTTAATTCTAATAGTTACTATAATTGTTTGTTTCCCTAATAAATGAAAATAAAAATCTCGGAATGGTATACAACAATAGCATTGCCAAAAGTTTTCCAAGCTCTGCGAGAGAGGAAACAAAAGACTGGACTTCGGGAAATCACGCTGCTTACGACAACGCTTCATCACATACGTCCCTCAGAACAAAGGCGTTTCTTGATGAATCCGGTGTTGGAACCTTGCCCCATTCACCATATAGTCCTAATTTAGCTCCTTGTGATTTCGTTTAGTTCCCAATAATCAAGGAAAAAATAAAAGGGCAATATTTTTCGTGTGCCGAAGAGGCTGTGGCCGCCTACGAAAGTCGCAATTTCGGACCTATCGGATCATGACTGGCAAAATGTTTTAATAGTTGGTTTAGACGAATGGAACTTTGCACAGAAAATGTAGGATAGTATTTCGAAAAAAAAAATGTAAAATAAGTATTGTTAATATCTTGTACAGTTTTTTCTTGTCTCAAAACCTATCGAGTTACCTACGTATTTCGATAAAAACTTGTTTAAGACGTACATATATCTATAAAAACAATATTTATGTATATATATTTTTATAGATAAATAAATAAATATTAACCAACAATTGAACAATCACACCACGTTAACCTAGCCCCGTGCTAAGTTCGTAAGAACTTGTGTTACAGGTACTAGGAACGGAAATAAATTTAAGATATAAATACATATATACATAAATACACATCCATGACCCGGTGCAGACATCTATATTTGTCATACAGATTATCTGCACCTGGCGGGATTCGAACCCGCGACCGCTGCGTAGGCCGTAGAGTGTCCAGTTGCCTGACCACTCGACCAGCCGGCCGTCAATTTAAGTCAAGTCAAGTCAAGATATAAAGTGTTCATTCCGGATTCATACTTTAAATATTACAAAAAATAAAAATTTGGTTGTCTGTAAAGTCAGTTTACGTACGATAATTTTAGAATAAAAAATATAACATAAGAAAACATTGATGAAAAATTGCATACTTCTATGAATTGAATTGAATTATTATCACAGAATTATCATTATTTTGTATAATACAAAGAAGGAGTACAATTTTTTCGATAAATGATCGTGCCTCCCTATCGCTTGTTCCGCGCTCTCGCTTGCACGCTCGGCTCAGGCGGAACGTGACATAAGTCATGCTTTTTTGTGCGTGCAGCCGGCATTCGTCGATTTATAAGACGTTATCAGGTCACAAATAAAACATATGTGAATTAAATTTAAATTAATATAATTATTACAATAGACATATCATTTAAAATATTTGATTATATTGATTTATATCATCAAATTTAATAATATTAGTCAAAGTCAAAGTCAAAGTCAAAATATTTTATTCAGCATAAAATTATTACAATTATTTACTGAACGTCATGAGTCTACCACCAGTTCGGAAAAAAGAAGCCTCTGAACTGAGAAGAACTGGCGAAAGAAACTCAGCGGGACTAATATATATATATATATATATATATATATATATATATATATATATATATATATATATATATATATATATATTTAATGTAATGGTTTTTTTTTTCTTTTTTTTTTCTAGTGTATTCATACACTTTATTATCGCAGGTAACTGGCCTCCCTTGACCGGGAATCCTTATTTGGGATTAAGAAACCTAGGTAAATTTAAACACGTTAGATATGTAAGGATTTGACCTTTATTAGATTACATTAACTTATTTACATATTAAAATGTATATATTAATACGTGAAGCAAAACCTTTGTGCCCATTTTTACGAGCACAGTTAAAGTTTATATGGAGAAGAAGTGCAGAATACTAATATTTTTTATAATAATGCTCAAAAAATACATTAAATTAATTTTAAAAAATACTACACACACACATATGTAGGTACAATGTACATATATACACAAATTTTGTTTATTGTCAGTCTGTTGTCAACACGGTAGGGTAGGGCGGGCTAGTTGAGCAATTTTTCACTTGAGCGGATATAGCTCCTCAATGATAAGTCTCAATGAGTTGTTATGCGGCCTGATGGATTAGTAATTTATCCCTTAGCAAAAGGATACATAGTATTTTCTTGTAACAAGTCGAATTTAAGAGTTACAGCTGTTTAAATGTAGAAAGGCAAACATGCTCAACGTACCCCATAGGTGGGGTAAGTTGAACAAGCGTATGGGGTAAGTTGAGCAGATAGAAAATGTAGCCACACCATACCTTAGATATTTACCCGACATAAAATAAAATGATAATTTGTTAGTGAAACTTTTATATTTAATGATGTAATGACATATTAGTGAAACAAAAAGTAGTTTTCTTTTAAGTAATGAACATAGAAAATAAAATAAACTTCTGCTTAAAATTTAGAAGACCATCTTTAACTTAATGTTTGGAATATACTCAATATTTCTATTTAAAATCATACTTTTACATATATAGGTATAGTTAATTAACAAATTTATAAAGATATTCATCACTTAAAAACTTGATCATCGTCACTGATGCAATAAATGCAAATAAAGTAACATCAGCATTTGGCGCACATTTATATGTGCTTTTGATTGGCTCCATTTTTTTCTAATTAAAGTTACGGTATAGGCTTCGCAGCAAATTAGAGGCCACTGGCAAACTCTAATTCCTTTATGAATCCTGTTAGTCACTCATTTGATACTAAATTGCTGGCAGTGGCATTGATAATTTTTCCTTCATTTAGAATGACTGCAGGATTGTTGAAGTGTTGGATAGAGTTTAAACCTCTTGAAGTCTTACATTTATACGCTCTCAAACAAAAATAATATAAAAAATACACATTACTGTCATTTCAAACTGTAAAGTTTGTTGAGTGACTCTTGCTCAACATACCCCAGTTAAAATTTTGTTAAAAAAGTGAGATCACGAAAAAAACTCTTTGAATTAGAGTAATTACTAGTAAGTATACTCGTAATTGCTTTTACAAAATATGTATAATTTCCATTTTACCTGACGCTTTACGGTATTTTTTTTTCAGTTTTGTAATTATGGTTGCTCTAGTACAACATTCTATAAATAACGTTATTTTTTTAATCAAGAGTATTTTTATAGTCTATAATATAATATGTATGAATCAGATTTATATTAATTTCATAAATATGTTATGAATCAGAATGTGAAAATCAGTTCCCTGTTATGTTTTATTTTTTCACTTCTTTATGTTTTTTTTTAAAAATGTATGTACTATCTCTATCAAATATCCATCGTTATGGTATGACAACCGTTCTGGTGTAGTGGTCCGAGAATTTTGTCTTATCGTCGCGTGTTCGATTCCCGCTTATGGCACGAAGCTATTACCCTTCTCCTTCAACCAAGATGGGAAAAGGTGTTTAATGAGCTGGGACGTTTACAGGCTGTTTCAGTTCAATTCAGTTCAGGTGTAAGAAGTCTTTTTCTAGAAATATTTATAAAAAAATATTATTATTTTTTTATAAATATTTTTTACAATATGTAGGTATAAAATATTTACATCCTCATAAAATTATTAAAGTCCTTAATGAGATTGGCCCGTGAAAATCATACAAAATTTTCTTTTATAAAACATGCTGTTATAAAGTTTTATTAAACCTGAGCTTCCCCACTGACGTCGAGATAGTGAGTCTTGTACTCGACAGCAGCAGCGACTACAACTTCTCCGAATTTCATAAAAGGTCCACAACAGTTTATCAGCACCTTCGATTGAGAGCACATGTCTTTGACAGAAGCCTCATCTTCCACGTTGACGTCAGCAATTATTGTTATATTTGATAAATAATCACCTGCAAAGGATTTCTTTTTTAATTTATAAGCTGTACTAGACGGTCGGCACGATTTCACCCACGTTGACACCATATATTGCACATTTTTTGAATTAATATGCTTTTTACAGAATTAAAAACAATAATGCATCACTGCATTTTAAATATTTTTATGCGACCGGTTAATTTTGAGATGACATTATTACAATATGAAAATTGAAAGATATTTACAATATAAATATTTAAAAAAATGCATATCGTGTCTCATCGTGACCACAGACCCTGTAACTACTCGTAGTTCAAAATATCGACTTCTTGGTTTTATTTTCAAGCCGATTTCGTCGAAAACAAAGTGTACATGCATTTAATTACGAAAATTTATTTAGTAATTCAATTTATCGTATTAAAGTTTAATTAAAATAATATTTTAAATAAGATATGTCTAAAAAATATTAAATTATACCTTACAAACGAAAAAAAAAAACTTTACAAGGGAATATATTTTAATTTTACGTTAATAGTTCTAAAATTTTAAGGGTCTTTCTACTACGGTCCCAAGTTTGATTTTTTATAAATATATATTTAACATACATACACGTCGTCTGCTGCTAAGGTAGGCAACCTAATACCTGTATTTTAGGTAACAGCCGACTGATATACATAAATATTTTTAGTAAATGTACATATACACACATAATATATTAATATTATACCCAGACTCGAGGTGGAAATCGAACCTTGTAGCAGAACGCAGTGACACCGTCAACTGCGCTCACATCAACTGACTAAGACTATAGATGATAAGTTGGTGCAGTGTAGATAACATCTGTAAGAATGGCGTTATAATTCTTGGTTTTGTTATGCGCAATACGAAAGAACTTAAGAACCCACAAAATAAGATTACTATTTACAACTCTCTTGTTCGTAGAGGTCTTGAATATAGGAGCATTGTATGGAACTCCTACTACGACGTTTTTTATTGACGTGTTTTATTGCATCTCTCCTACAATGTGATATAGCTGATAAAATAACTCACTTTAAATCATATGATACAATTCCTTATTTATAGTATGTTTGTATATAATAATTTTTATGCATACATCTATCTATATGTATTATATATGTACGTATATATATTTATTATTTTTTTTTCTATTTTCTATGTGTATTGTATATGTTATAAATAAAACTGTACACCTATACCATTAGCATACCATTTCCTCTGCCCTAAGGTTGCCTGGAAGAGATCGCTCTTTAGCGATAAAGCCGCCTGTTGTACTTATTTCCTATTTTTTTTTTTTTTTTGTATGTTATGTTGCTTTTTTTTTGTACAATAAAGAGTTATTATTATTTTTTAATTGCTCCACTCCACCCGTTCAAGATATACATATACACATATAAATAAATATAATACAATACTTATATAAGGAGTATAATAAATTTACATAAACTTACTTAGATAAATATAAGCGGGTGGAGGATTACGCCCCGGCAGGGAGATCAAACGGCCGGGGGTTAGGGCTGTAGGCTGAGAAATCGGCGGACAATCCTAGCCGAGTCGAGTAATACCGCCTTCTGCATCCTGGCTGCGAGCGAACCGTCACGGATACCCAGCTGCCTCAGATGGTGAGCGAGGCTAACCGGGATCAAACCGTTGGCAGATATAACGATAGGGATGATTTCAGTGGAATCAACACCCCACACGTCGACAATCTCGTGCGCCAGATCCAGATATTTACGTTTTTTCTCTGTTTCGGCTTTCACGAGGTTCTCGTCATGCGGGATGGTAATGTCCACTAAAAACACCCTCGACTGTGCCCTATCCATCACCACGATATCAGGCTTGTTCGCCAGTATCGTCCTGTCCGTGGCGATAGGCCGGTCCCAGTAGAGCCGGACTCCGTCGCGTTCGAGTACTGGCGCCGGTGTGTACTGGTAGTACGGCACCCTCTGTTCCAGAAGACAATACATTAGAGCAAGCTCTTGATGAAGAATTTTGGCCACTTGATTATGTCTGTGCAAGTACTCAGTGTTGGCAAGCGCTGAACACCCCGAAAGCACATGTCTGAGTGACTCGCCGGGATGACGACAAGCTCGACAGAAGTCGGGAGTGCCATCCTTCAGAATGTGCTTCCGGTAGTTGTTCGTCTTAACCACCTGATCCTGTACTGCACAGACAAAACCTTCGGTTTCCCCAAAGAGGTCCCCGAATCGCAGCCACTGCACGGAGGCCTTAACATCCACGTGAGGTGCGTGGAGCGCCTTGTAAAACCGTCCATGCAGCTCCTTCTCCATCCATACGGTCTCCCGGTTAGAGGTGCTAAGTACAACCGGTCTTCGCCATTCCTCTTTGGCCAGGGATAACGGGGTGAGACCTTTGTCACATACTATAACTTCACCATGCATAGCGCTCTCCCTCCTCGTCTCAAAGTAGGCCCTGAGGCTGCACACCTCACGGTTATGCATGGACTTGGCGCTTAATAGGCCTCGGCCACCACACTTCCGTGGGATGTACAGTCTCATGACCGACGATTTCGGGTGATGCATGCGATGGTAAGTCATAGTCGTGCGGACTCTTCTGTCCAGGGCGTCGAGTTCGGTCTGAGTCCATCTGAGCACGCCAAATGTGTACAAGAGAGTGGGCATGACCCAGCCGTTATAAGCTCGGACCTTGTTGGCGCCCGACAAGTAGCTCCGAAGAACTTTTGTCAGCCGTCCAAAAAAGACCTCGCAAACCGCCTGTTTCATATCCACCTCCTGCACCCCTATGCATTGTGACATGCCCAGATACCGGTAAGATTCAGCTTCGGAAAGGGTCTTGAAGTTCGAAAGCTCTAGGCTAATTTCAGCCGATTGCGTCACCTGTCCCCTGTCTACATGTACGACCGCACACTTATCCACTCCAAGCTGCATCCTGATGGAGCCGCTGAACTCAGTAGTGATTTTCAGCAACTCCATAAGGCGTGCAGGATTAGGTGCCAGCAGCTTGAGGTCATCCATGTAGAGAAGGTGGGAGACTTTAGTACCTCCTCTCCGAAACTGAAAGCCTGTCCCCGAACGCTCCAGCAGAGTGCTTAAAGGGTTCAAGGACAAGCAAAACCAAAGTGGGCTCAGACAATCACCCTGGAAAATACCCCTTCGTATCCGGATACGGTCATCGACACCCGTCGTCAGTCTCTCGCCCTGGAGACAAAGGATCGTACTCCATTGCCCCATGCATACTTCGAGGAAGTCTCGAACTGCACTGTCGATCTTGTACAGCTCGAGGACCCTCAGAAGCCATGAATGAGGCACCGAGTCGAATGCCTTCTTGTAGTCGATCCAGGCAGCAGAGAAGTTCCGACGGTTGCGTTTGACAAGCTGGCCCGCAACAGAGTCAATGATAAGGAGCTCCTTTGTGCCGCGGCCGCCTCCACGGCATCCGTTCTGAGCTGCAGACAAGATGTTAAATTCGTCAATATGACGAGAGATCTTGCAGCTCAGAACGGATGTCAGTGTCTTGAAGATGGAAGTCAGACACGTTATGGGGCGGTAGTTAGTAGGATCCGCGGTGTTGGTGGACTTAGGAGCTAGGTGAGTGATCCCAGTAGTGAAGAGGTTCGGAAGCGTTTTCCGCTCTATCGCCTCTTGGTATTATCGAGCCAAGGTCGCATGGCAAACCGAGAACCCTTTCAGCCAATAGTGATGCAGGCCGTCGGCCCCCGGGCTCTTCCAGTTCGGTGCCCGCCGGACCGCATCAGCTACGTTCTCCGAAGAGATGGCGATCGGGTTCATCGGTTCGATTCTAGCACATGCTTCCTGAACCGCCGCAATCCAAGGGCCCTCCTCATGCTCTACCTCCCGTGACCATATATTTCGCCAAAAGGCGACGAGGTCAGCCGTATTTGGTTTTTGGGAAGTAGAGCATGGCGTCGGGTTCTCCAACTTCCTGTAGAACCTCTTCTGATCACTCACAAAGAGGCGATTTTGTCGGAAGCGCTTAACTCTCTCAGAGTACCTACGAATACGCTTCCCCCATGCCGCGATTCTCTGCTTCAGGCCGTCGATGCGCTCCGTCAGTTTCTCAGCTATATCAGGCTGGTCTAGTCTGACACCTAGCCCGTTGAAAGCTATTCTAACGGAGCGCATGATCCTTGGCCTAGTGTTGCCCGACCTGAAGCTTTGCAGTCTGCCAATGAGGGCCCTGGCCAAGCTGATACGGCGTTCTATTCTCTTCTTCCAGGCTGGTACGTCACTACTCTTATTAGTAGTGCGTCCAGGCTCCTGGGTTTTTGCTCCGATGAAGCGGTGTACCGCTAGAGCTGCACCGAAGAGAATAGAACCCGTATCATCCAAGCCCAGACTGCCATCCAAATATGGAGGTAGCAGCCTGTTAGCTGCCTCAATGGCACCCCGCGTCGCAGCATTAAGGGGAAGTCGGGAGAGTCGTGGTCTCTGTTCTAGAGGAGTGCTCCGGATCTCAGAAATCGCCTCCTCCAAAATCCCTCTCATCTGCTCTACTTTTTGGGAGATTGCTCCTTCAGCGATCGCATCTACAGGCACTTCGCTACGAACGCTTTCCTGTTGCGTTACAACTGCGTTATGCTCTGTAGACACGGGTTCGACTTCAGGAGCAGCCTCACGTCGTAATCGTTCGAGCTCGGCAGCGTTGAATACGCCCTTTCGTTGGATGTACCGAGCTCTATCTGCCAGGTTTTGCTCCGTGACAGTAATATTTGGCTCGAGCAGCAGGAACTCGCGGTGCATTACTGCTCGGTAGCCAGTCCGACCGGTTCCCCCCCCTACGGCCCTAAAATACGCTCGCATGACATTTTCATTCATTGAAAGAGTCCATCTCATGCGGCGCACTCCACCAGCGGCGGGCGCCGAATGCTGAGTCCCTTGAGACTCTGTCGGCGCCAAGCCATCTGGTGGGGCTGGTGGATACGCCGACCGGCTAGGTGGTGGTGCCGGTCGGCGGGGGTTGCTGGCGGCCCGCATGCTGCCACGTCCAGCGCCAGCTCCAGACGCGCCCTGGCGTCCCCCAGGCAGCGGCCCTATGCGCTTTCCTTTCTTTGTCTCCATCATCCATGTGTGTTTGGAGTGCTGAATTACTCACCCGCAGAGGCACTCCAAACTCTCCGAGGAGGCTGCGTTGGTGTTATGCAGCTTTGATTGCCTTTAGTCGCCTTTTACGACACCCTAGGCGGAGGATGGGTTGGTCCTATTCTGCTCTGCCGGGAACCACACGGCCATTATTATTATTATTGTTATTATAACTAGTTATGAAGATAGACTTAAATTTTTCAATGTCCTCTCTCTTTCTGATAGAAGACAACTGCTTGACAACCTCTTTCTGTTCAAGCTGATGAGAGGTACGTTGGACTGTAACTGCTTACTTCCACGTGTGGACATCTCAGCACCACCTAGATTACCAAGATTCAAATCATTCACAATATTGAAAGGAAAAACTGCTAAGTCTAATCTAGGTTACAATGCACCTCTCAACAGAATTATTAGATCCTACAATACTTTATCGAATAGGTGTAATATCGATGTATTTGCTGACTCAAACGTTGTATTTAAGAAAACAATTTGTACATTCTTCCGAAACATTAAATAAAAATTGGCTTCTCTAAGTATAACATAAAGTAAGAGAAAGATAAGAATTGTTTTAGCTACTCAATATTGATCTCGCTCAATGGTTGATTTTTTTTTGTAGTTGCTAACTTGAATGCGGTGTCACCTTTAATTGAGGCACCATTTAAGCTTGTATATAAAAAAAAAATGTTTTGTATTCTGTATATATTTGTATTGATGTGTACTTTGTTGGTGACCTTTTAAATAAATAAATAAATAAATGGTCAGTCACCCCTATGAGAAACAGACTGATAGACAGCAAGGTCTTAGTAATAGAGTTCCGTTGGAAAACCTAAAAATTATCTTTTATTTAAAGCAAACAAAAAATCTGAGACCTATTTTGCTTATATAATTATTAACATAAATAAGATAATAGTTTTAATGCAACTACAAATCAAATCCAAGAAGAAAATTAATTAAAAAAATCAAAAAACCCGACTGCGTAAAATACTCTTATTATAAACTAAAAAGAATAAAACAATTTACTAGCTTTCATTTGATACCCATATTGCTACAGTAAAGGCTGGAATACACTTTGATTAGTGCGAGTGGAAGTGTTCAGTGCAGGTGCTTAGTAATCAGTACAAAACACGTGCGGACTGCAACTAGTTAGTGCGAGTGATTAATAATCAGCGTAGTGAAGTGAATAAAATCGTGTTCTATTTTTTTGCGAGTAGCTCCGTCCCGCGCGCCCTTCCTACCCCTTGACTCTCAGCTTATCTGGCTAAACACGTTTGGAAATGCTTGTTTATTGATTAGTGTTTAGTATTGTTGCGCGGACAACACTAGCTGTGTTTTTTAGCATTTTTGTAACATAATTTGGAATAAATACTATCTAGAACTTAGACTTTATATCTAAAATATAAAGTCTGCTTGGCCGTGCAAGTTCCGATTCCAAAAGTTCTTCAGTTTTAGAGACTACCGCGTTTAATATTTTTTAAAGTATATTTTGCAATAACAAGCGCGCTTGTTTTTGTTCGTCCATACTTGCTGTTCGACGCCCAACAATTCAATTTTACTAAGCGCGGGAGCTTAACAGTATTGGACACAACTAGCACTAAGGACTCGCACTCGCACTCGCAATTGCTAAACACCTGCACTCGCACTAATCAAAGTGTATACCAGGCCTAAGAAGAAAAATCAACTCCCCCCCCTCGTTCCGCCATTTGCGGGCGCCATTTTGAAATTTTATATAGCCTATGTCACTACTACAATTTAGACAAATCTAACGATACCTCATATGTCAAAAACTGTCCAGCCGTTTGGGCTGTAGGGCGTGTCAAAGAAATGGAAATACATACATACATACATACATACATACACTCGAAAAACATAACCCTCCTTCTGTCGCAGTCGGGTAAATACATAACCCTCCTTCTGTCGCAGTCGGTTAATGATACAAATTGACCGTAATCAATTCACTTGGAATCGTAAACATCTGTTTGTGTTTATACCATACCGACCTTGGTCACGTACAGTTAACTTTTAACGATATAACGATCCCTTCAAGACTCAAGTAATTACATAATAAAATAGCACAACCTTTGAAGTTCTTTAAAAACATTATAATGTATAATTTTAATTGTTACTGTTGACTTCTAATCTACATTTCTGAGAACAATGCGAATTTTAAAACATGAATAAAGCATTGTTTTACAAAAGATTTAATTATGATTTTATCAGCAGCTTTGTACCATTTTTTATTTTAAAGTTAAATGCATAAAATATTGTCTATTAAGCTGATAAAAATTCGTACTCATTTAGAACATTATAAAAATGTCTAGACGCTTACGAATTTGCTCGTTAAATATAAAAAATTAAAAAAAAATTATGCCCCGTTGGTATAATTCGATATTTATAATTATATTATCCAGAGCTTCATGAAGAGTGTGTTAACCTTTTTAAAAGAGTCCAATAAAAATTAATTTAGAACAGAAATTGTAAGAAAAATATACCTCGTTAATTAATTTCATAAACTTGAGCATGCTGTGAAACCTCCATAGGCTGTACAGCTACCTTATTTGTGTATAAATTTAGTATTAGTATTAGATATAAGATTTGCTGTATTAGATACAGGTTGTCCATAAATAAATAAATAATTCAGAATACTCTGTATCAAAGTCCCATAAAAACTCAACATTTACGAAAGCCCGATTACTATAATAAAAGAAAGATGATAGAAAATATGTGCAGTATATGTGGCAGTAAAAGTACGCTAACGAACTAGAACTATTCGGTCTAGTTTCTTCCTCACCTTTTTACTACCGGACTGCAAGATATCGCAAAGATCTACACTATTACATAGTGGATATTCCTGGGACCATACTAACCACTTCGCTTCCTCGTTTCTAATACGTACCTACTGCTATAATATGCAATATCTTCCCGGCTCCCGTTTTCCCTGACAGTTACAGTATCAATACCTTAAAAAAATAGATATCTTCTAGGCATCTACATCGTGTGATCTGTTAAGCGCAGACATTTTCAGTTCAAAATAAATAAAAATAAAAAATTAATAAAAATGAAAAAATTTAATTAAAAATATATATATATTTGTATATACGGTATACCTAATAAATAAATAAATGTACAAAGTCGCACGTGTGCACGATTGTGCAATTTTTTTTTTCTTTTTGTTTATCGTATAACTACGCGTTGTTTTTTATTTTTTTTTCTGTGTAATTAATTTTCTTTTTTTTTTGTAATTAATAAAACTTTATTTTCATAAATAGAACTTTTCAAAGGTATTTGCTTCCATATATCTGTACAAATTTATCCTTTACTATTGAAAATACAGTAAAACGGTGCGCCAATAACATAAAAATCGTCAACAATATGTTTACTTAAAAAAAAAAAACATTGTTTTTCATTTTCGTGTGAATTAATTCTTGTGGAACATAGTTATAATTAATTTAATTAATACCTAAAAAACTATGTACCTATTAACGAACAACATATTTTAGACCAATTAATAAGTTTATTCCTATTTAACACTCGTATTTCCCACAAATCTACTGAACGCATCATTTGTGGAATGTTTAACAGTACCTTCTGGTAAACGACGACCGTTCTGATGCAGTGTATTCTAGTCTCCCCACGGTGCCTCGGAGAGCACGTAAAGCCGGCGGCTCCAATTATTATTATAGACGTCTGATAACGATAGTTACTCATGGTAGGGAAATTATTTGCCAACCCGCAGGGGAGTAATGTGGTGAATTATGCTTCAACCTTTATAAGATATGGAGAAGAGGCTTTTGCCCAGCAGTGGGATGTTTACAGGCTGATTCAGTTCAATTCAAACAGTACCAGCTGAATCTACCAAAATTAAGAGTGTTAAAACGTGTGTTATTTATATATAATTATATATTATACTAAAGACGCGTTGGCGCAGTGGTCACAGCACCTGGCTGATATGCTAGCGGTCGCTGGTTTGATTCCCGCACTTGACAAATATTTGTACAGGCCATACAGATTTTTGTCGTTGTCTGGTTGTTTAACGGCGAGTTGCACGAAACCGTCGCTAACTTTCCGTTAGTTAAGTTGCAATTGATCTTAAAATTAGTTGATCTCATGATTAATTTAAAGCTGTTGGAATTAATCATCCGTTACATAGGTCTTTAATTAAACTAAATTTTTTTGTTAACTTAACCAGATGTAGGTTTTGTGCAACAGATAATCACGATTCTTGTGATTAAATTAGTTTAATAAACACTTAAATTTAAAATTTGTTTCGTGCAACTCGGCGTAATTCGGGCAGATAATTTCCCTACCATGAGTTACAATCATTATGAGGCACGGACTCACGAGAACATACACCTAGACCGGAAACAAATATTTATATTATATTAAATAAATGAATAAATAAACTGACTAGCCTTAACTGATTCTGCTAGACACGTGTAAACTGGTGACAATGACTCTTTTACAATATTTACACTCAAAAGGAAGGTTTTTTGAAAATTATACCCTAGGGGAGTGAAAAATAATTAATTTTGTGAGATTAATTATTATTTTTCATTAAGAAGTTTGAAACTATAATTTTGAACTTTGATTCGTATTAAATATATTATTTAAGTGTTTCAGCGGTTTAGAAAAACTATCCGTTAGGGGGTGGAATGGATATATATGTTAGTTTTGCTATTTTTAAAGATTGTGACATTTTATATTACAAAATAAATAAATACGTGATCAGCATGTTGGTTAAATACTAAGAGAAACACATTATTACACATTAGCTCCTAATTATAAATCAATAAATTTGCATTTCAGCGTATTTTTTAATATTACGTCTATGATAGTAATGTTAAAAACAAAAAACATATATTTTCTCTAACTTGTAAAACAAAGACACGACCGACAGGTAGTTTTTTTAATACAATACTTGTTGTTTATCTTATTTGTTTCCGTCGTCAATTTTTATTAATGGTACGTTTAATTACTTCCACGGGCAATTGAACTTTAAGAGGCGAAAACATTTAACATTACCTAGTGTACCACACAAAATCTTAAACATTAACTAGTGTGTTAAACTTACTTTTATTGAAATTGTTGCCACATTGCCATTGTAAAGTAGTCCTAAGTTTGTGGAAATAACATATTATCGTATAATGATTTCAATACAAAATAATCTTTTATAACACCAGGATCGAAAGTTCGATTTTCAATTGTAATTTTAGGGACGAAAGTATCACATTGCTTTCCGGCCAAATGATGAATTAATTTACACTTAGAGCGCATGCGTCAACTTTCGTCCCGATGTAATATATTGTTTTTAAATGTCAAAGTTAGGACAGATCGTATAATTTAATCTCATAATATCCTTCTAATAATTCGTATGTGACACAGAATAACACTAATCTCCTATTTTACAGTTTTTATTTATTTATTTTTCACTTAATGAATTAATTTCATATGCTTATACTGGTGAAACAACTAAATAAACATTCTATTGCTTAGTTACCCGTTGTTAGGATACACGTTGCTAGGATACGCGACATCATTGAGAATATCAAAATAATATATGAGTAAATTAATTTACTTAATCGATAAAGATGTGTGGACTTAGTCGCTCTGTATTTCATGCAAGATATTACTAATTGTGTACTAAAACATACCTAGTTTATATTTTATTTTTAAAAGAGTAACTGCGGAGTTTCTTGCCGATTCTTCTCTGCAGAATCTACATTCCGAATCGGTGGTAGCTTTTAAAAGTGTTAATTTGTAAAATGACGATTCGAAGGTGCTCTTGGTGGCCTATTTGAATAAAGTTTATTTTTATTTTTATTTTGATTTAAAAACTTAATAATTACAATTTTATCTATTTTAATTACAAACGAAATTTCAATTTTAGCGTTAAAAAAATTGTACACGTTAAACGAGAAAAAATTGAGACATTGCAACCTCGGATTTTTATTCCCAAACAAAAATCCGGGTTGCAATGTATCACTTCCCTCCCTAGTACTTAACGTAATATACTATAGGTATATGAAACTTGTTAGACTTGGTAGTAAATGTTAAGTGAATTAAATAAAAGTAAAATGCCTTGAGATTTTTATAATGAAACCTTATAAAGGTAACCCATGTATGAAATTGTGAGCATTGCTAGGGTAAACGAAGAAAATTCACGAATTCACCGTCAAAGGACGTGCGCGACTAAAGATGGAGAATAGAGATATTGAAGATCTACCTATATCTTATAAATATATTCCATCGAAAGAGCCATAAACAGTTAGAACATTGACTGGTTAAATGTCTTTATATTTCAATAATATTTATTAAAAGTTCTTACAAATAAAGTATTATATAACTTTTTAAATAATAAAGAAACTAATGGAACTATAACTATTTTGTGAAATGTTGTCCAAGTGGACGTAAAATGGTAAGTATAGACACGATATGCTGCAGTATGTCTTTCTTTAAAGTTCACCCTTCTAACAACAGTAGCTTCATCAATTAATTGCATTTCGATAGAATCGTTCGAAAACAGGCTCTTCATCTCTCAGGTATTGCTTAATACTTCCATTATCGTGGCTATCGTAGATAAGGTATTAGTCTATGTTTGCTTCCAGGACAGCTGGTACAATTCTATCGGAACGTCGGTATAAAATTTATTATTTCTTACCAGTTTTCTTAGACACCTCCTCTAGCACAGTCTTTAGCTTATTTCGGCTCCGACCAGCTACAGCCCACGTTATATCTGTATAATTTCTGCCGATTCTGGCTAGCTCCTGGACAACACGCTTCCCCGTAAAACCAGAGGCGCCAAATATTACTACGTCGAAACGATCGGATGCCGGCATCTTGAAAATCAACAAAAAAACATTAATCCCTACTAATATATAAATGCGAAAGTAACTCTGTCTGTCTGTTACGCTTTCACGCCTAAACCACTGAACCGATTTTGATGAAATTTGGTATGAAGATAGAACTGAACTTGGCAAAGGACATAGGATACTTTTTATCGCGAAAATAAGGGTAGAAGGGGTTGAAATAGGGAACGAAAGTTTGTATGGAAGTTCCTTATTGTCAAACTTAAAATCATGTAAGATTGTTCAATTGTTTAAGACAAAGACAAAAAAAGCGTGCACGGGGAAGAGGGGGGGAGACGGAGCGGCAGTGGCGGCGCGGGCGGCGCGCTTACCATGTCGCGCGATATAACCGAATTCCACGCGGGCGAAGCCGCGAGTGGAAAGCTAGTATTTAATAAAATTCCTCACTTAGCTAAATTAAATTAAGGTCTGTGAACTTTGTCTGCCAAAAAAAACCAATTAAATGAAGGTTATAAACACGACAATCTGATTCAGTCAATTTTTGTGTATTGTCGAGTTACTGCCCCGTGACGTAGTGCAGTGCACTGAACTTGGTCGCGAGTGAATGAGTTAATTCCAAGATTGGGATCTTGTGTGGCGTTACCGACTTTTCACCGCATTGACGTGAACTATCTAAATATCTTTTATTATTAAAGCAAAACGTCAGAAAAAGCAACAGTCCATAATCATGGTTGTCTACAAATTGACGGCAGCTCTCAGAATTTCTTCTAAGATTAATAAGATTTTACCAATGTGTTTTTATTCACTGTCGAGCACGATATAAACTTTTAATAAACAATATTATTGGGTGAATGTATGAAGTATGGCCTAAATTCTTGCCACTGACAATTTTATTTGGTTATTTTACAATTTAATTTGTTTAACTTACACATTAACTTAAGGCCCGATTTACATTATCTTAGTGTTTAGCAGAGTACTTTAGGATAGTACTTTAGTTGAAACATGTAAACGCTACTTGCTTTAGTACGGTTCTACTTGACTTTCAAGTTGAATCAAAATAGAATCGCTTTCTATTTTTGTTTCAAGTAATACCCCTCCCGCACCCGCGCATACCCCGGCGTGTCACTCGGCTCTTCCCTCGTTGTGTGTAAACACGTAATTTAGCAAAATCTTTAGGAGAGTGCACAAGTGCCGTGAAACGCATGAAACGCGTGCGTGTTTTTGATAAATAAAGATGGCTAAATGGTCGGAAGATACAACTATTAAATTTGTGTCTGAATATGTTGTTCACGAATGTTTATGGAACATTAAAAACAGAAGAACTTCCTCCAAGCATGGATCTGCGACTAATCCATTGACGCTCCCATATTCGTTTCGGTTTATTTATTTCGAATAAAATGTCTTCTATTTGTTTTACAACTACAGTTAGTATTTTGTGTAGAATAGCGCGTATTTGGCAACTTCGTTGCGCGTTCATTGTGGCGTTGAAATGATACTCTACTGGAAGAAGTGTAAACGTTCACTCGCAGCGCACCAAAGCACTAAAGAACTTGCCTTTTAAGTTGTACTAAAATACTCTCCTAAACACTAAGATAATGTAAATCGGGCCTTACTTATACATTCATACATACATACTTTCATATACATATATGTACATACGTACATGCATACATACATATGTACATACATACATACGTATACATAAATATAAATAAATATAAATATTAACCAACAATCACACCACGTTAACCTAGCCCCGTGCTAAGTTTGTAAGAACTTGTGTTACAGGTACTAGGAACGGAAATAAATTTATATAAATACATATATACATAAATACACATCCATGACCCGGTGCAGACATCTATATTCGTCATACAAATTATCTGCACCTGGCGGGATTCGAACCCGCGACCGCTGCGTAAAGTATCCAGTTGCCTGACCACTCGACCAGCCGGCCGTCATACACAAAATACCTAAGTGACACCATTCTTAATATTTCCATCTTTCTATTATTTGTTTTAGTTTTCATGTCAAGACTTAATTGGTATACAATAATAACAATACTCTATAATGTACGTCATAAGGAAACAGGCAATATGTATGTTAATTTAATTTTAATTGTAATGTATGTCAAAAACTGTATGTCTTCGTAGTTAAATAAAATAAATAAGTACAGATTTATTTATATATATATATATATATATATATATATATTATTTTTTTTTTTTGACGTGATAACGGCTTGTAAATCGATGAGTGCCAGCTGCACAGTGCAGAGCGCGGAAAAAGCGATAGAGAGGCACGATCGGCCTAAGTGTTCGGCTTGTGAATGAAAACAATAACGCAGATTGGAGGATCGTATAAGTAAATATCACACATGTACATAAGTTGTACATAAATTGTTAATAATACATTGTTACTTGTAATTAATTATAATAATAATTTAAGTAATAAAATATTTGTATTAACGAGCAAATAAATGTTGATTTATCGAAAACAATTGTAATTAATTGACTTAACTCATTCTTTGTATTAGGTATATAAAATAATGATAACTGAGTGATAATAATGAAATTAAATTAATAAAAATATGCAATTTTTATCAATGTTAAATTAAATTCTTATGACGTTATCACGTAAAATTATCGCCCGTAAATCGACTTTACAGGCAACCATTTTTTTTTATTTATTATATAATTATTGTAATTTTAATAATATATTTTGAACTACACTGAGTTTTGCTTGTGTGTGTGACTCTGCTTTCTACTCCAGGGTTGTGGGTTCGATTTCCGCCCCGGTTCTAGGTGTAATATATATTAATGTATATACGTATTATTCATGTTTTATAACAAAAAAATAAGTATATCAGTCGACTGTTATCTAAAACACAAGCAGTAAGAATTAACGTAAGATTTTCAATCAATCAAGTATTCAAATCTTGCGTTAGGCACCTATATGTATTATTTATATGTACATATTATATACATTTATATTATTATATAAATTTATATTATTTTTTATATTTATATTTTTTATATATTATTTATACATAAATTTAATCAAAAAAATATTGTGTCTCAGTCAGCCGTTACATAAAACACAAGCATTAAATTTCCCACCTTAGGAATAGACGACCATGCGTATACACAACCATTGATGTATGTATATTAACATACTTTAAACAAGAACATATATAAAAAGAAATACATGTATCTACTATTTTGTAGTCATAAATAGATTAAAGTATAACTGAAACAATATAAAATACACATATATAAACATAAAAAAATCAGAATACGTACCACTGATCACGATGTATCCTAAACGAATAGATCTTTCAATAAACGAGGCGTTTTTTAGTGTAAAATACGTCCTACCTCGAGCAATCTAATAGAGAAGTGACCGTAGATAGTTCATCCGTTGGAAATAAATATTCATCAAGTACGCGACTTATTGATGAAGTGTAATGGAGTTTGCCCTTCGAGACGCAGGCTATGTTGACCTAGGGGTGTTCATCGGAAAAAATTATCGATAATTTTATTATCGATAATTATCGTATTGTATTATCGATAGTTATCGATAATTATCGAATGAACACTTATCGATAATTATCGGATAAAAAGTTATCGATAGGTGGGGACAGTTATCGATAATTATCGGATAAAAATTATCGATAGTTGACGATAGTTATCGATAATTATCGGTAGAATTTTGGGACGACGAAAAAAAAAAAAAAAAAGCTCATCCAGCCTTCCGTATGAACATTATCCTCCGTACCCTATCCGAATATCTAAAAAAAAAACACAAAGGTCATCCAGCCTTCCGTGTGGACGTTATCCTCCGTACCCTATCCGAATACCTACAAAAAAAAAGGTCATCCGCCGTTCCATAATTATCGATACTTATCGGATCCAAAAACAATTATCGAATACCACAATATTATCGATAATTATCGGATGACACAAAATTATCGATAATTATCGGATCGCAACAAATTATCCATAATTATCGAATGAAAACTTATCGATAGTTATCGATAATTATCGAATAAAAAATTATCGATAATTATCGAATCAAAATTATCGAAAAACACTTATCGATAATTATCGATAATTATCGAATGAAAAATTATCGAGTAATGACGAATTATCGATAATTATCGCACACCCCTATGTTGACCTACTAGCTTCATATATTTGACTACTACGTTTGAATGTGTTCTTTTCGATTATAATAAAAAAATATATAAAGTGATAACTCCTATTTCTAGACGGTGTATCAAGATGATACTTACACCATTTTTACTTTTTTTTTTTTTTGGCGGCACAAAATTTACCTGAACGCACACCCCGTCGTCCGGGGAGACAACGGGGTGTGTAGTGTGGGGCCCTCACCCACTAAAATAACCCGCCGTGCGCCCTCACCTGCCCTTACAAGGCGGACTACGGGTTTCGCGTACATTGCTCCGTGGCCCGCAGGCGGCAGCCCCATCGGGTACTCTCTCCTGTGCGACGCCCCGCGCACTTGGGCAACGGATCTTCGCGGTAATGATACTTACACCATACTTTAAGTTAAGCCTCCAGGATCACAACTGTTAAAACTTTACCAGTTTCATGCATTTATTTTATTTATTTATTTATTTATTTATTTATACTTTCTGCACACTGATACGAAATACTAATACTAAACAAACATAGAATACATAATATCTAAGTTGCATCAGTTGCAACAGGCGGCCTTATATGTATATGTATATGTATATGTATATGTATATGTATATGTATATGTATATGTATATGTATATGTATATGTATATGTATATGTATATGTATATGTATATGTATATGTATATGTATATGTATATGTATATGTATATGTATATGTATATGTATATGTATATGTATATGTATATGTATATGTATATGTATATGTATATGTATATGTATATGTATATGTATATGTATATGTATATGTATATGTATATGTATATGTATATGTATATGTATATGTATATGTATATGTATATGTATATGTATATGTATATGTATATGTATATGTATATGTATATGTATATGTATATGTATATGTATATGTATATGTATATGTATATGTATATGTATATGTATTCACGGGCTTGTGTCCGCAACTCGACGTCTACTGTGCGCCTATTTTGCGTTTGAAAAACGGGCGGCTAGTCCTGCCAACCCAACTCCTCCAAATATTTGATTAAACCTCTGGTGTCACCAATAACCTCGGGGAGAGTCGTCGCTGACCCCAAGTGTTTGGCCCGGTAGTTGGCCAGACCCGTACACTCCAGAACAATGTGGGCTGCCGTCTCCTCTGCCTCCATGCAAGCTCTGCAAAGGGGGCTGTCTGTAACACCTAGATTAAACAGATGTTTGTTAAATGGCCGGTAATAATATGAGTTATTTTACGTAATCTTGGGCGTGTGAGTTTTATCAGCTTGCGGGATAATTTCCGGTCTATGTGCGGTAGAGCCTCCTTCGCTTGCCTGCATCCACTCACCTGTGTCCAGTATATGTTATGTAGCTCCTTAGTGTGTGACCGAATGACTGATGTAGACCATCCTGAGGGAAGGGGGACAATTGGTTCTAGTCCAATCGCAACCATCTCCGAACCTCTTCTGGCCAATTCATCAGCAGCATCGTTCCCACGTGAGCCACTGTGACCTTTGATCTACTGTAGAGTTACGTTGTTATTATTACTACATACCTCCGTCAGGGATTGGTGACAGTTGTATATAAGCTTTGAGGTGATAATGTCGCTTTGTAAGGCTTGTAGTACTGATTTGCTGTCCGTGAGGATTCGGATGGAGTGGTCCTTTACCTTTCGAGACAGAGTCGCCGTAGCTGCTACTATGATGCCCATGCATTCCGCCTGGAAGACGGTATTATGTGCACCCAAGGGTGCAGCTATCTGTATATTTAGATCCTCTGAGAATATACCATATCCTGTACCTGATCCAGTCTTCGAGCCATCAGTAAAGATCCTCAGGTCCTTAACATTAATCCCTTCATGCGGATCTTCATGCAGCTGTATTTTATATTTCTTATCGAAAGTAAATTGCTTTGGAAACCTGTCACTTACCGCCAACAGAGATGGTTCCTTTTGCATCACCTCATGCAGAACCTCAGAGTGGGGGGACCTACTGGTTTTCCAGAGATTTTGAGTCTTTAACCTTACCGCAGCAGAAGCCGCCTCTTGTTTTATAAAGAGGTGTAGAGCCGGAAGATTCAGCATGGCTTCCATTGCTGCCGTTGGTGTAGTGCGCATGCCTCCTGTGATCGCTAAACATGCTAATCTCTGGAAGCGTTGTAGTTTGTTACTTGCTGCAATGAGATCGGTGCGTGGCCACCACACAACTGCTCCGTAACTTATCATCGGCCGTATCACTGCTGTATAGAGCCATAGGACAATATTCGGGGCGAGACCCCATGTCTTTCCTATCATCCTACGGCACTGCCAGAAGGATATAGTGGCTGTATTTATTTTCGCATCCATATGTGCGCCCCAATTCAGCTTGCTGTCCAGTATTACTCCTAAATACTTTACCTCGCTAGCCAATTGGAGTTCAGTATTAAACAATTTAGGCAATTTGTAGTTGCCAAAGTTTCTATTGTTTGTAAACATTACCAGTTCAGTCTTAGTTGGATTTACTGATAAGCCATTGTCTCCGCACCATTGTTCCACGATTTTTAATGCTGCGTTCGTAACTTCACATATAGTATTAACAAACTTTCCGCGTATTAAAATAGCGAGATCGTCTGCGTAACCTACCGTGTAGTAGTAATTATCGTTGAGGGCGGCAATCAAGTCATTTACCACCATATTCCACAAAAGTGGCGAGATCACGCCTCCTTGGGGGCAACCTTTAGCAACCATTGCTCTCTGTGATTCTCCCTCAACCATTAGTATAATTCTATGCTGGAGCATGTTACCTATCCAAGTTTTTAGAGTAGTACATACCCCATGCCGATGTAGAGCATCTTTTATCTTAATGAATTTTGTCTTGTCAAAGGCGCCTTCTATATCTAGGAAGATGCCCAGACAGAAGCATTTTTCCGACAGAGCACTTTCAATGACACTTACCACGGCTTGAAGTGCAGAATCGGTGCATTTACCTTGACAGTACGCATGTTGATTAGGGTGCAAGGGAATTTTTTGAAGGTAGTTGTCCCTCAGTTCTCGATCGCACAGCCTCTCCAAGGTTTTCAAAACGAAGGAAGTAAGGCTGATCGGTCTGTACGATTTAGGGTTAGAGTAGTCACTTTTACCTGGTTTTGGTATGAAGATAACTTTCACCTCCCTCCATTTCCTAGGAACGTATCCATGCGCAAGACACGCCCTGAATAAAATGGTTAGCAGGAGAAGGAGGGTCTCACCACCCCACTGTAGAAGGGCTGGGAAAACCTCATCTGGACCCGCTGATTTAAAGGGGTGAAACGTATTAATAGCCCACCTTGTTTTGTCTACTGTTACCACCTTGTGAGCTATTTGCCAGTTTTCTTCTTCAGCAGTAGTACTTTCATCCGTCCATTCCATGCGTTGCGTGATTTCGCAACCGGGGAAGTGCGTCTCCATTAGGAGCCGCTCAGCCTCCTCTGGTGTACTGGTGAAAGTGTCGTCGGGCTTTCGTAGGGTTCCTAGAACTTGTCTAAGCATATTTGAAAGCACTTTTCTTACCCTGTTAGCCTGATGTTGGCATTCTATGCCAGTAGAGTATTTACGCCAGCCTCCAGAACTTCTGTATCTGATGCGTTTTTTGTATTTTTATTTCCAGTATTTATAACGGAGTCCCAGTCGCAGTCAGCGCCTGTGTTCATTGCACGATTTAAATGTCTTCTTACCTTAGTCCTGAGCCTCTCTAGTTCAGGTCCCCACCATGGTTGCGCCCTTGGCTTGTCCGAGGGGGAATGGTAAGAGGACATGCAGTGTGATAGCAGGTATTAATTACGTCATAGACTCGTGTTACCTGTTTCCCAATATTTTCCACTCCCACTATTCTCTCCGGAACCGGTTCCTTCGTCAAAGACGACTCCATCAACGTCTTGTATAAGGCGGGGTTCGTTTTGCGGGGTTTCCTGCGAGGAGTTAGGCTGGTTGTACTTACTTCTAGGTTGAAGAGTATCCATCTGTGGTCCGAGCAAGACGCTTCTTTGGACACATGCCAGTTGGATATAGTGTTACACACTCCATCTGTCGCTAGTGTGATGTCAATAATAGTTCTGGACCTTTTGGTGACAAAAGTAGGTTCTGTCCCAACGTTCAGTATGTTTAGGTTAGTAGTAAAAAGGTATTCAACTAATTGCTTACCTCTATCATTTTCTGACTGCATGCCCCATAGCGGATGGTGTGCGTTACAGTCTGTAGCCACTAGGAGCTCCATTTTGGCTCCTTCGCAGTGGCTCACCAACCTTGTCAGCTCCTCAGGGGGCGGTGGTTCATCTCCATCCGGCATATAGGTAGAGGCGACGACCACCTTGGGCTGGTGTGTAGTCGTGTCCAGTAGTGAAATTGCACATAGATCTCTAGAACAGAATTCTGTTAAGGGTTGCACAAGTAGATCATCAGAAATATAAATACAGGTCCGAGGTATTTCAGGCCCTGTACAATGTATTAGCTTACCTCCAGTATTGGAGAAACCGCATATGCGGCCCTGCCTGATCCACGGATCCTGGATCAAGGCAAGGGCTGTAGGATGAACCTCCAACCACTTCCGTAATTGAGCCGTTGCGGTGATACTGTGGTGGAGGTTGATCTGTAGGACGCTACAGTTAGGAAAGTGGGATGCCATCTTCGGATAGCAAACCCTCCCCTGCGTCCCCGATGTCTAGGTTGCCGATCCCCTGGGTGCACTCGGCTTCTCCCCTCGAGCCCGGAGACAATACATCTTCGAGCTCCATGGAGCTGTCGAGTGCCTCTTCCGTAAGGGGCTCCGAGACCCGTACGCCGTCTCCGGCTGGTTCTTCAGAGTTCTCGGCCTCCATCGGTGTAGGTGGTAAGTCTTGTGGGTCCTTTACCACGTCGGTGCCCTTTATGGCCTCTGGGTCTTCGGCCTTAGGAGGGGAAGATTCGGTGAATTTACCTGTTGGTCCCTGGAACTTCAGGTACACAGAGCCCAGCATGTAACCTAGCCGGCGCTCGTGTTCCGTCAGAACCGGTACCAAATCCTCCGGTACACTGACGACGATAAAGGTCTCGCAGGTTTGGGGATGTAGGGAGTGCAGGAGCCATCGGTCAACTTCCGCCCAGGGGTTCTAGAAGCGGAGCATACCACCGATAGCCCTGGTGTCTTTGATGACTCCAGGTAGGAGGATACCACACCGCACGCGGCGAGTTATCTCCCACATCTGCTTCACCGTCAGTCGGTCTCCCGTCGGGAGTACGATGTCATTGACAGCAGTTTTAAGCCACTCCAGGGTTTTGAGGTTGGAGCACCACAATTTCAAGACTCCCCCGTCATAGACGGGTTTGCCCAGAAACACGGGACCCTCCTCACCTCTGGCCGCTGTCATAGCCGCCAAGAGCTTCTCCTCAAGCTTTCCCTGGATCAGCTGTACCGACGCCGCGCAAATATGACCTGTGGTGGCTGATGTTACAGCGACTAAAGGATCTGTTTTCGTGGCGTCCGCATATGAAGTTGGTTGTGGTCTGTGGAGAAGCTTCGGCCTTTTGTGTTCGCCCCTTGGTGACACGGTCTCGTCGAGACGAGCTCGTTTGGACGACCCAGCAAGCTAGGCTTCTTTGCCAACTTTGTCGTGTAGGGGGTCTCTGATGTTCGAGGCCTTCCTGTAAGTAGGTCGGGCTTTTTGACCCGCCGTAGACACCCCTCCTGTACCTCGTGAGGTGCCGGGTTGGGGTTCGGACACCACCGACCTAGCAGGGTGTGCTGGAGGGTCTGCGTTTTGCTCATTGAGCGCGCGCAGACGCGCTTTCCGCCTCTGCCTCTGACTCAGTCGGTGGCGCTGAGTACGACCCGGTGCTGGGTGCGGCTGACCAGTCCCAGTCTGGGGCTTATCCCGCTTCCCGCCCCTCGGTCCAACAAGGGTCCAGCCTGCCTGCAGTATGTCGACTGGTTGGGCAGTATCTGCGGATGCAGCTACTTCTCCCTTCGGCGGCTGTTCGGGATTGACCGGAGTTCCAGTTGCTCGTTTCCTTGTTTGTACTGATGGCTGTGCCAGTAGTCTCCGGGTTTCAGCTGGTGCTGAACTCTTCCGTGGAGTAGTGGTTGCCTTTTTGGGTTTCCCCTTCAAGGAACCAGAACTGTTACCTTTTGGATTCCCTCCAGGTCCCAGCTGAGAGCTGGTACCCTTTGGTTCCCCTCCGGGTCCCAGCTGAGAGCCGGTACCCTTTGGTTTCCCTCCGGGTCCCAGCTGGCAGCTGGTACCCTTTGGTTTCCCTCCGGGTCCCAGTTGAGAGCTGGTACCCTTCGGTTCCCCTCCGGGTCCCAGCTCAGAGCTGGTACCCTTTGATTTCCCTCAGGATCCCAGTTGTTGTGGCTGGTTGGATCCTTGATTGTCCATAGTAAAACTTGAAGTAATTCATTCCCGCTCGCTCCCCACCCTCCATGGAGCCCGCACCTTTGGGGATGTTCAACTTGAACACCAGGGATACGTCGGGAATATAGGTCCAGCTGGTTGGCGTCCGGCGCGACATCGGGAGCTCGAAATGAGTGACTGGTGGATCGATCCTTTCCCCCAGTTCTTCCACCCATCCTTACTCCGTCAGCATGGCAGTCAGCCACCCCTTACGGGGCCCAATCGAACCTCGCCATGGACCTCACCGAAGCGAGGACCACGTGGCCATTACCGTCGTGCTGGCTAGGCACGAGGCTACCGTTTGGGCGTGAAATCAGGACCAAAGAGGGCGTGTTGCATCACAGGAGTAACTAGCCCCGACTCCTGATCAGCTCAACCCAACAGGACTCCGTCATCCCCGCGTACGGCGATCTACTGCGCAGGCCAACGCAGGTGGATGCTGTGATAGTCCACCGGTTGGCATCCACTAGCTACCGGTGGAACCGAGCAGGATTGCCATTGGCTAGCGATCGATAGCTACTGCCAGTCACGGTGGTTGAGGCCGATCACAGTTCCTTCCTTCCATCCACTGTCAATCGCTAACCCATGTTGCCCGGGGTGCACCAGGGGCAGAAGGTGTCGCTCCACGTGGGTTTTTAGGTCCTCATGGATCGACACATCCCACCCGCACGTGGAGGTTCCTGCTTTGCACCCCAACAGGCGGCCTTATCGCTAACACAGCGATTTCTTCCAGGCAACCTTTGGGCAGAGGACTAATATAAAACAAATGCATGCATTTTACTTAGTGCCGGAACAAAACAATAAAATAATTTATTCCTTAATGTAACAACAATAATATCACAAAAACAATTAATAAAAAACACACGTAATTAATTTTGAAATAAATAAAATTCAAATGAAGAAAAAAAAATTATCTCTTATTTTTCACCTTTGGGGCGGTATTATTTTTCAAATTTAATCGGGGCCAAAAGGAAAGTGTACCTACCCAAACAAAAAAAGAAAGAATTTTCCTGAAATGACGAAGTTCTGAGGTATTACCTCTTTTTTAAACAAAAACAACATACAAGTGAATCGATAACCTATTCCTCTTTTAAAGTCTGATAAAAGGGCTATGCCATCAAAAACATAACTTGTAAAAAGAACCCAGTCTCGCAACTGTCTGAATTGCTTTAAGAAAAGGATGGTCTCGACTTAGCGGATGCACTGCCGTGCCCTCAGGTAGATTCTAGGAAAACAACACATTAAGAGGCAAAATCAGACAAAATATTACTATACAAAAGAGAAGATTCAACATTATTTGATACTTAAATTATAATTTGGATATATAACATTAGGTAAATCAACATTCATACAATAGGTACATTTGGTTTTCTAAGGGCCTGTTTCACCGGTTGCTGGTGGCTTGGACAGAAGGTCTTGAAACCGGCTCTTGGTCTGTTTCACCTTAACTGATAAACTACAACTTTTTTCTTCAGATTTGTTCGCTTTAAACCTGTGATAAAATGTGTATATTCGAGATTTAATAAAAACGACAGAGTGCGTAAAGTAAAAAATATGATTATTTATTCATATAAAAAAAAATATTATAAATTTAATTTATATAACATTTATTTATATACTTATGTGAGGAAATATATGCATAATTATTTTTAATGTTAGCATAAATAAAATTATTATATATAGAGTTAATGAATTCATTAATTACGACATACATTATTCATAAAATATTCATAATTAATTATACTTATACACACGTACTTCTACGCCTAAAATTTTTATTTTTTTATAGATAAAGTGAGTTTCCTGTATCACAGATTTAATTAAATATGAGATAATAAAGATTAAAGTCATAATAATAATTGTGGTTACAATGGTTAAGACGTCACCGAAAGCACCTTTTGAAAGAGATACTCAACACTTCTGTCGAGCTATTTACTCAGATTTTCTTTTTTGCTTTCGGTTTGTTCAGTGGCTTTCGGTTGTTGTTGACTAGTAACAGCAAGTACATAGATCGTACGTACATCGAAAAGTTTTGAGACAAGAAAAAACTATACAAGATATTAACAATATTTATGTAAAAAAAAATTCTAACTACTCTCTTTCATTCTCTATACAAAGTTCAATTCGCCTAATACTTAGTGTATTGAAATAATTTTGCCAATCTTGATGCGATAGGTCCGAAATTGCGACTTCGTAGGCGGCCACAACCTTGTCAGCAAAAAAATTTCTTTGGTCTCCTCTTTCGCAGAGCTTGAAAAACTTTCGGCAATGCGACTACTTACCATTCCGAGTTAATAGATATACCATTTTCCAATATTGTTGTCGACACGTCCTCTGCGAGAATAGAACTAGCCACCATTTTTTTACCAACGTTACAGGGTCTCTGCAGTTTTGTCGGTAGCGGCTAAGATTCTCCAAAAAAGCTTGTTCTTATGTACGGTGACACAAAGGATATTGCCTTGCCCTATGCACAGTGCATATAGTAGTCATTTTGACAGTTTTGTTATTCAACTAATTAAATCGAATGCTACTGATATTCTGTTAATAAAACATAATATTTGTGTCTCTTCATGCTAATAATGGGGCGTTCATAAATAACGTGAGACAATTTTGGCGATTTTTTGACCTTTTCCCCACTTCCACTTGCTCGACTTCCTCCCTACCCTATTCTCACGTGAGATTTTTTATTAAGTGCACACAAAAAAAAAGGTCATCGCGGCCTCCGTACCGATGTTTCCACCTCCAGGCTACTCCTCACGTAATTTATGGATGCCCCCTAATACTTATGTATTCCTCTTGTTTATATCTTTATCTAAATCTATCTATATTTTGATCTTATATTGAACAGAACTGGATCAAGCTGTAAAGATCCCACTGCTAAGCCAAGGCCTCTTCTCCATATAAAAGAACGTTTAGAGCTTAATCAACCACGCTGTTCCACTGCGAGTTGGCGGATAATTTCTTTCAGATGTCTATGACAACAACCGGGACCGATGGCTTTACGTGCTCTCCGAGGCACGGTGGGGAGGCTCACAGGGACAGACCGGAAACAAATATTTGCACAAAATACAAATATCTGTCCCGAGCAGGAATCGAACACACGACCGCTGGTGTTAAGACGACTACAAGCATTACTACACCAGAACGGTTGTCTCATATTAATAACTACAAATTTATAATCCTTATAATTATAAAAAGGAAGGTTTTGATGTATGTTTGTTACCCAATCACGACAGAACTGCCGAACGGATCAGGATGAAATTATCGCACAGATATAGTTTTATATTATTTTTTTAGCACAGATATAGTTCATAATCTGGAATAACGCGAAGCTACTTTACTTACTTTTTATCTCGGAAAAATCTACGCTTCCCGTGGGATAGATTGTTACGCAAACGAAGTCGCGAGGAAAACGACTACATATAAGTTAGTAGTAGGTAGGTCTCTGTAACGATGTGTATTACATCAGTTGAAAGTAGGATGCAACGCATAAGGAACATAAAATAGAAAAATTTAACGAGCTCTTAATTCAATTACATGATAAACGCGCTCGTTTTAGACCAGTTTTTATTCAAACTGGTCTGGTCCTCCACCAAAGGAAGTCTGGTGGAGATAAGTCATTAATATGATCGCAAAATGATAAGCCTCCCGAGGATGGAAACACCGTCGGCCGTTTTATCAAGACTGTCATACATTTCTTGGACTCGGAAGAAAATTGTGAGTTATTAAAAATTGTATATAGCAGTAACTGTTTTTTATGCTCGATTACCCTATTATTTGCCCACATAATGTCTGAAAATAATGAAAAACTCTTGTCAATCTGACATTTATAACAAAGTATAGAGCAAGGAATTTATATACAAGTATAGAGGTATAGCTACATGTTGTAATGAATAACAGTATGTAATTCCTTTATGTCAATACATAAAGTTATATATACACAGTTCAGTTAGATACTTACAGTTCATTACTCAATATAGTAGGATCGAGGAGCAGAAAGAATTATGTACATTGACCTTTTACTACCTGTCTCTGTCACTCCCGCGTTCGTCCGTATATACATTTATTGCGTCTTGCTCGTACGTAAATTGTAAATTCGTCGTAGTCTCAGAAAAGTGACGGATCTTGCAGGTTCGAAACTTTGCAGGGCAGACGTTTCAAACAGTTATATTGTTGTTGTTGTTGTATATTTGAAATGTCTGCCCTTGGGGGTTTTGAATTAGTGGGATCCGTCACTATTACAAAACATACAACAACAACATAGTTGTTTGAAGTGTCGCCCTGTAAAGTTTTAAATTTGTAAGATCCGTCACTATTCTACGACTATGACGAATTGTTCCTGCTCCGCGATCCGACTATAGTAATAAACTGTATGTTTCAGTTACTATTACTCTGATCCGCACCGTGTAATATAATGCTTAAAAATGTCTGAACATACATCTAATCTTCGAAACATATCTCACAAATGGATTAAAAATAAAACAACAATTAAATGCATCTATAATTTTTATTGACACTTAACATTACGTTTTAATAATAATACATTAAAAGCAATTATTATAAAAATATGTTATGACATTTAATACAGACTAAACAAAAAATACGGATAATAAGTTTAACGCTGTAACCATTTTATTTATTTTAAAGGCACTTGAATCGCTTCACAATAATATACTCTGATTCTGATGAGAAAACCGGCAAAAAAACTTAACAGCTGCTCTTTTAAATAATTGTTTTTTTTTTATCTAAACTATATTTAGTATAATATAGTCTTCATAAATGCCAGTATGTCTAATCAAAATCGTATATATTTTGTATATTAACTGAGAATTTGGGTCTGTTTTCAGACGCGGCAATATATAAAAATATTTTTTCTAATTAAGTAAGCTTACAATTATCAAATACAAGTATAAAAACTTAACTTAACTATTAATAGCAAAAAATTTGTAGGAAAACATTGCTAAAAATATTACATGTTATGATGAGCCGATATGTGATGGATGTGTATGGTTACGGTCACTATCTAATACACAGGTCTTGCAATGATAGTAGTGGGAGTACTTCAACTTAATAATGGCTGTTCTTTTCAATTTACGGCCGCCAGAGGCATGTCGATAGATGGGTGTTCTGTATAACGAAGTCAAATCGTGTTTTGAACAATGTCAAATGCGCAAATTTAAAATCTTAAAATGCCAAAAATAATATGCAAACGGCCCTTCTTTTTTACGGATATTTACACATATGGATTTCGTATCCGTATGTACACGGCACATCACTACTCAATTTACTTAAAAATTAAGACTGCAAAGTACACAAAGACAGGTAATAGTATACCTAATACGTATAATTGTATTAATTATAAAAATTAAATCATAAGAATTAATAAAATAAATTCAAAAAATAATTTTATAAACAAACTCTTACAATGAAATTTTAAACTACAAGTACACAAGAATACAGATGGTGCATAATATGATCCAATCTAACGAGTACTAATCATTCATTCATTCAATCATTCAGTTTAATGTTTTTCAGTAATATTGAATACTTTTTAAAATACTTCATTTAAACTTTTCGTGTTTTATGATAACGTGTGAGATTTATGAGCGAAAATAAATATTTTTAATAATAAAAATATTAATATAATCAACAACAACAATTATTTTTTCACAAAAATAATTAAAATACAACCGAAATATAACTAAGAGGCGACTATTGTTAATTGGCAACTCTGTTATGTGTATTTTACGTGTTGTAAATACGCGAAATACAAATGTAAGCAGATATTTGTTTAAGAATAAATAAGAAAAAATAATATTTAAAGTAATGGTTAGTTTCCAGTAGGCAATAAAAAAGTATTTTTATTATAATTTTAATAACATATGTTTAAATTGGAATCAAGCGATTTATCGTAAATTAATTTAACTTTCAGGCTCATTCTCAGATGTAACAACTTCGAATTTGATATTGTTTTCGTTGAGATATTTGATGATGGTCGTGTTTCTAAAAGCGTAACCCGTCGTCAATACTCCGGTTCTGTAATGAAAAAAAAATGAACATATTTACAAACTTACGGTTTATTGAATATGAATAATAGGGTACTTTCGGTAGTGAAAAAAAAATTATGAGATTTGATAAAAATTAAAATTTATGTAGAAATATACTTAAATATTCTGATTTTGAGTCATAAAAGCAGATTATTGTTTTATTATATTGAAATTAAAAGTCGTAATTTTTAATCTGTATATCACGTGATCTAAAACACGAGCCGCCATGATGTGACGTCCTAAAGACAATGTTTCCGATGTACACTGCGAGCACTCCTGAGTGCTCTCACTAGTAAAAAATTCGTTCCTTTATTGAGTGCCAGTACACTGCCGCAATACCATATAGAAATATATGACGTAATAAATAGCATAATTTTTGTACTGTGAGCACTGGCGCTTTCGAGGTAAGGTGTTTTCAGTAGTAGTTGATCACCTGATTAAAAAATATAACAGCACAAATGATTTGTTATTCAAAAATGTCAACAATATTCAAAAATTAATTTTTGAATATTGTTCAATTTATTTTTGAACAGAAAACGTATGTATACATGATAAATATTTTATTTGAAAACAATGTCGAAAAATTACGATGATAGTATACTGGACTGCGTTCCGTTTTATCAGTAACCAGTATAGCACAGTATAGCAAACTAAAAATTAACAGCTTCGCAGTATACTGAATTGACGTCACACCTCAGAGTGCTCTCAGTGTATAGCGGAACACAACTTTATGCATATTACGTCACCAAAATAGGTGACCGCGTTTTCGCAGGAATTAAAAAGGTTTAAAATTTAATTTAATTTTATGGCAAAAAAGCGTGTTTATTTTGAAGAAATAATTTTTTTTGTGGCTTTTTATTACGAAAATTAACATTTTGAAGTACTTTTTCAAACATAGTAGAATACCCTATTTATGACAAAGTTTTAAATTTATGTTATTTATCATCCTGGGGCTACACTAACGGAAAATGCCGTTTAACATCGCGATGAACGTAGGTGTAGCCACGACATATCACGATAATTTGACAACGGCATTCACATTGCGGTTTGTCGTTAGGTGATAGTTCAAGTGGCGGCGCCTTCACGTTGAACGTTCAAGTGTAGCCACTCACTTTATCGCGTTAAAATTTAACGCAATATTTATCGCGATGATATGTATTGACGTTTCCCGTTAATGTGGCCCCAGTATTAGTGATACTGAAAATGCATTCCCGCGAACGGAAACGTGGAGGGGCGGCGACTATAAATAGTTGTTTCGCTCAGCGGCGGGCACAGTCGCGACTAGGGATGGCGATTCTTCTCAAAAAAGATCGATTATTAAATCGATTCGAATCGCAACATGATGAATCGATTCTTAAAAAAATCGAAGTCAAAAAGGTCGATTTCTCAAATATCGATCTTTTTAATCTATTAAGAATAATATCCTTATTAACCGACTTCAAAAAAGGAGGAGGTTTTCAATTCTACTGTGTTTTTTTTTTAAATGTAAAATGATCATGCCAACAAGCGTTAAGAAAAATTAATTAGAAATTGGTGCTATTTTTTATTGTAAAAAATGCTTTTAGCATTAAGCTCGTCTGTTGTATACATATTATATGTGTATGTTCAACTAACTGAAATTTTTATTATCCTTTTGTATAACTTTTCGTAAGGTAATTGATAATATTTTTATTAAAGCATAAAAATCGAATGTCGATTATCGAGGGTAAAATATCGATTCACTGGATCGATTCAGTACTAAATATCGATCCAAAAATCGATCTTTTTGGCTCGAAAAATCGATTCTTCGATTAATCGATCTCAGATCGCCATCCCTAGTCGCGACGGGGCGTTGCGAAAAGCAATCGTGTGCTTGCTGTGCGTGCGCACGGATTGTGGCGTATCGATCAATAATAAAGTTAAAAGTAAACTCTAATAGGTCATGAGATATCGTTTTTAGATTAATTATATGAATCTCAAGTCAACTGACGTACGTTTTGTTGCTTGATATATTATATTGAAAGTTATGAAAGAAGAGAAATAATTATTAAGTTTACACCGTTTTCTTGCCCTTTTGAAATCTCATTTATATGATGTTAATTAATTATTCTACAAATGATCACATACGTAAAGTTATAGTTTTTATTTTTTTTATTAATTAAAAAAAAAATCTATTAAAGTTATAGATTACTAATATTTAACGAAACGTTATCTGATAATATAATGAACTGGCCCGTTGACACAGTAAACAGTGGTTTCCGCTCCAGATTGGTTCGATGCCCCGATTCTAGGTGTAAAATATTTTTAAAAATATAATTACATCAGTCGCTACCTATAAAGTTGCCTACCATAGTAACAGACGACCGTATATCAATGTCAAAAAAATAAAATACGATCGTTGTATTTAAAAACGCTAAAAAACATTAGTTAAATGTATGCCCAACTTTCTTTCCAATTTGGATTCAAAATAATTGTTACACCTAAATTATAAATTACGTAAATTTTTTTACATGAAGTTTAGGCCTAAAAATACATAATCTATAATATAAAAATAAGTCGGGTTTTCCTTCCTGACGCTATAATTCCAGAACGCACGAACCGATTTCCACGGTTTTGCATTCGTTGGAAAGGTCTCGGGCTCCGTGAGGTTTATAGCAAGCAAAATTCAGGCAAAATTTCAACAGAAAAGTAAGAAAACAGAGCAAAGCAACAAAACATCATTTTTCACTTACAGCGCCATCTCTGATACATAGCATGTACTACTTCATCTTTTAATCCCCAAACGAAATGTTACAAAAAACGAAGCCATCTGGTGGCGAAACGGAGATCGCCGGGTTTGCTAGTTACTATTAATGGAATTAGTCCAGGGGGTTCTTGAGAAGGAAGGTATAAATTAGTGAATGTCAAATTTTATTTAGCTGATTTTTTTTTTTTTTTTTTTTTTTTTTTTAAATTATATAATGTATATAATTTGTGTAAAATTGCAACATGCTTTCCTTTATCTACTTATAACATCGTATTGGATTTATACTGTTAGGATGTTATAAATGTGTCTTAAAAAAAAAAATAAAAAATAAAAAATAAAATAAATAAATTATAAATTATAAATATTATGAAACTTTGTAAACAAGTAATCAGTATACGTACGGCGGCATCTTGTCCTGTTCACGTAGGATCATAATGGCGGAGAAAAGTAAAGCGATGACAGTGGCGCCGTAACCGGGGTTCGAACCTGACACCTGTGGAAATTTTACTGTAATTATACTAGCCTACGAAGCCCACCACTGGACAATCAGTATCAGTTATCTGCTCAATCACTAAAGAAAATGTATATTATTATAAATATGACACTTGTACTGTGAAATTTGAAAACTAAAACCAACTTTGTGGCGCTAGTTGTGATTAACATAGTCAAAGCCGGGCTTATTGCTCCATACTAATTGCTATAGAAACGCACAGTAGTTATATCTATAGACATAACACTTTTTCTTAGGTTAGAACGGTGCAGATATACGCGCTCGCAAAGTCCCGTTGCAAGCCAATGAGTGTGAGCGAGATGCATAGAGCCGTCAACGCTACGTAGTATTTGGCGGCCGGCGGGCGCGGCGCGTTCGGACACTACTTATAATAGACATAGATAAAAAACAAAACGAAGTGAAAGAATTGGCGCGAGAAAATTTAAATATGAAAGTCAATGTTTTCGGTCGGTACGGAATTTGAAGTAGGGCAAGCACGGCTTTTTGGCTTGTATGAAGCTACCGCCACTGATAATAACAATAATACTATATAATGAAACAATTAGATTATATATATATAAGGAGAATACTCGGTACATGATTCTCATTCGAAATATGTAAAAAAAATAGGTAAATATAAATAAACTTCTAAGTAAAGTTACTTAACAGTTATCTAAATATTTACGCGTCGTCGGGACACCCTAGCAGCTAGCTGCATTTTCGACACACAACAGGTAGTTTACCTACGTCCAAACGCTGCCACATGTTAACAGGGTAGCAGGCTACCTTTGACAAGCAATAATGATCCAATCCCCCTTAATACTTTAATCCTGGCTTAGGATAAGTTAAGCAATCTCGTTTAAGCAAAAAAATTGTTGACTAGGTAAATGATGTGAACTTTAGCAATTTTTAGATGTGAACAAGCGGCACAGTACAACACCTGTGCACGCGCCGCCGGCATAATTGGAAAAGTGTCCACGCTTCATTTATTTGAATTGATATTTATGGAAATTTGGTCAAAAACTAAGTACCTATTTTTTTTTACATAATTCGAATAAGAATCATGTACCGAGTATTCTCCTTAAATATCGACAGTAATTCACCAGTCATCCCGTATATAGTTAGGCGCTCACCTTGACGGTCACACTCTTGCTGGGCGGGCAGTCGTGGTCGGAGGCGGGCGGCCAGCCGGCGGCGCGCAGCTCGAGCTGGAAGCGCGTGTCGGCGACGGCCGCCTCGCTGGGCGCGGCGCGCGACACGAGGCCGCCCGAGAACAGCGCGGGCTGGCGCAGCAGCAGCGAGCGCGTCCACGACAGCCAACTCATGGCGTACACCAGCGCCGCGTACAGCAGTATCAGCAGGCCGGTGCACAGGCTCGGAACCGTCACGTACGCCTTGAACTGCACCGGCCGCGCGCGCTCGCGCTCGTACAGCCGGCGCTGCGTGCGGTACACTACGGACACGTCCGAGCCCGGGAACGGGAGCGTGTACTGCGGCCCGTGCGCTTGCAGGACGCGTCTGAGGACGGACCATAGAGGTATTGTAGATAGAGCAGGGGAGCCAGGCCTCCAGCTGGCCCTCAGTTAGAATGAGAGAGAGATCGCTGTACCGGTTGAATTTTTTTTTTTTATCAAAAAAATTTGAGTGCGTTTGACTTCTATCTCGTCTGATGGTAAACAACGATGAAGTCTAAGGTGGAGCACGCAAACTCAAATAATCCCCGTGAAACAGTGACGCAGGAAGAGAATTCCATTCCTTTGCAGTTCTAATAATGAAAGAAGATGCGAACTGCGAGGTACGAACCGGAGGAATGTCGACCACGTATGGATGAAATCCCTGTCCACGCCGTGTCGTTCGATGGTGGAATGGTGCTGGGGGAATCAATTCATGCAATTCCTGTGCACTCTCACCGAAATGCAACCTGTAGAAGACACACAGACTAGCAACCAGGCGGCGATGTGCGAGGCTCTGGAGCTATCTTGAAGTGAACATCTCATCGCCAATGAGTTTCCTAACACACCTGTCTATAGATTCAAGGGCTTCGAGCTTATACCGGGCGGAACCATGCCACAGATGGCAACAGTACTCCATGCAGGAGCGGACTTGAGCTGTATAAAGACTTAACAGCTGGTCCGGTGTGAAATAATGACGGACCTTGGAGAGGATGCCCAGTTTTTTTTAAACAGTCTTAGCCCTAGATTCGATATAGCTTCCAAAATTGAGGTTGGACGAAAAGTCTATACCGAGAAGTTCAAAGTGGTTGGTGACTGGAACAGGTACACCCCGGAAAGTGGAAGCCAAGTTAAACGGGCTCTTTTTAGCAGTGAAGAGACACGCCTGGGTTTTTGAAGCATTGAGTCTCCTATCTCTGTCTCTGGTCTCGGTCTCCTGTCTCGATTTCCTATCTCTGTCTCTGGTCTCGGCCTCTTGTCACGGTCGCATGTCTCGGTCTCCTGCCTCTGTCACTGGTCTCGGTGTCCTGTCTCTGTCTCTGTCACTGGTCTCGGTCTCCTGTCTCTGTCTGTGGTCTCGGTCTCCTGTCTCTGTCTCTGGTCTCGGTCTCCTATCTCTGTCTCTGGTCTCGTTCTCCTGCCTCTGCCTCTGTCACTGGTCTCGGTCTCCTATCTCTGTCTCTGGTCTCGGCCTCCTGTCACGGTCACATGTCTCGGTCTCCTGTCTCTGTCTCTGTTCTTGGTGTCCTCTCTCTGTCTGTCACTGGTCTCGGTCTCCTGTCTCTATTTCTGTCTCTGGTCTTGGCCTACTATCACGATCACGATTCACGGTCTCCTGTCTTTGTCTCTGGTCTCGGTCTCCGGTCACGATCGCGTGTCGCGGGCGCGAACTACCACCATAACTTGCTCACTGTACTCGAGATAAGGCTGCATCCAAAAAAACAAAGCGGGACCATAAGCGGAGCGACTTTCAGCAGATTGATCAACTATTTATTTTGACCTATTACGATATCCGATTAAAGACACATTTGCTAGAGGGAACAGCGGCTCCTTACCGGATATGTCGAATGCATGTGACTCCTAGTGCACTGTATTGTCTATAATTATATTTTTATTTTTTTCAAACAAAGAATACTTCCGTAGATTGGAAGTTATGTTCATGGTGGTTAAAGTCTTTACTCACAGTACTTTTATCCACCAAGATTTCTTCCTGATTATGAAGCTATGACTATTTTCTTGTGATATTATCGCAGGTAATAAAATTCCACCTCAGTTACCTCCTTGTGGATGCAAAATGCCTGTAATTCACATTTACCAAAAGGAGGTTCTCAAAACACTACGTAGTCTGGACGTGAACAAAGCCAGTGGTCCTGATGGTATTCCTGCTATTGTATTGAGAAATTGCGCAGCCGAATTGTCTCCAGTCCTGACACGTCTGTATCGTCTTTCTTTTCGATCTGGTATTGTTCCGAAGGCATGGAAGCTCGCGAACGTACAACCCGTACCCAAGAAGGGAAGTCGTACTGACCCTGCGAATTACCGCCCAATCGCGATCACCTCCATCCTATGCAAGGTAATGGAGCGTACTGTCAACAATCGCCTTCTGGCATACCTGAAGATAATGATCTCCTCAGCGATCGGCAATACGGATTTCGCAAACGCCGCTCTACTGGGAATCTTCTCGTGTACGCTACACATCTCTGGGGGGAAGCCCTCGATAAATATGGTGAGGCCCTTGCTGTCTCACTTCACATTTCGAAGGCATTTGACAGGGTCTGGCACGATGGTCTTATAGCGAAGCTTCCTGCTTATGGTATTCCCACTAGTCTATGTACTTGGATCTCGAATTTCTTGAGGGAACGGTCAATTCGTGTAGTTGTTGATGGCTGCTCGTCTGACCTATTGACTATCAATGCCGGGGTACCCCAAGGATCTGTTCTCTCCGCAACACTATTCCTGCTTCACATAAACGATCTGCTTAAACCCGGTATCTTTGGGTACGCAGATGACAGCACTGTCGCGGAGAGATACTTCTCCAGTGCAAGATCGAGTCAAACAGAAGTGAACGATCTTAGAGAAGCAATGGTCAACCGTGCCAATCTTACTTTTCAGGCTGCCTCCAATTGGGGTGATGCCAATCTAGTGAAATTCAATGCTTCTAAAACCCAGGCGTGTCTCTTCACCGCTAAAAAGAGCCCGTTTAACCTGGCTCCCACTTTCCGAAATGTACCTGTTCCAGTCACTAACCATCTTGAATTTCTCGGTATAGACTTATCGTCCAAACTCAAATTTTGGAAACTATATCGAATCCAGGGCTAAGACTGCTTCAAAAAAACTGGGCATCCTCTCCAAGGTCCGTCATTATTTCACACCGGACCAGCTGTTAAGTCTTTATACAGCTCAAGTCCGCTCCTGCATGGAGTACTGTTGCCATCTGTGGGATGGTTCCGCCCGGTATCAGCTCGAAGCCCTTGAATCTATCGACAGGCGTGCCAGGAAACTCATTGGCGATGAGATGTTTGCTTCAAGACGGCTCCAGAGCCTCGAACATCGCCGTCTGGTTGCTAGTCTGTGTGTCTTCTACAGGTTGCATTTCGGTGAGTGTGCACAGGAATTGCACAAATTAATTCCCCCAGCACCATTCCACCATCGGACGACACGACGTGGACGGGGATTTCATCCATACGTGGTCGACATTCCTCCGGTTCGCACCTCGCGGTTCGCATCTTCTTTCATTATTAGAACTGCAAAGGAATGGAATTATCTTCCTGCGTCACTGTTTCCCGATACGTACAATTTAGAGATTTTTAAGGCAAGAGTGAACAGGCACTATTTGAGTTTGCGTGCTCCACCTTAGACTTCATCTTTGTTTACCATCAGACAAGATAGAGGTCAAACGCGCTCAAATTATTTGATAAAAAAAAAAAGTTTTATGGTCAACTGACAGTTTTTTTGTAATGTTATATATTGTCTATGATATGTCTATGATTACGTTCACAGAAGTAGATCCGGAAAATATAGCAGCACAACTTTATACATACAGAAAGAGATAGTTAAGTTAAGACTTTTCTCACCTACTCTTCAACTTCGGTTTAAAAGCTGGCAGAGGATCTGGATACAGTTTCTTTCTGAGTTGTTTCAAGTCGTTGTAATGCGCCATGCTGACAATTAAAAGTTAACATTATAACAAACAAACGAAAACCGATATTATACACAAAACTTATAATACTGAAGAAAAAAAAAACAAGATGCAAGTAGAAAAAATCTGTTGGTAAATTTCCGAACGTGATATTCCAGATGTCAATCAACGGGTTATTTCTGCAAATCAAATAACCATTACCCGTAGTTTTAACGTTTACCGTATACCGATCGTATAATAGTAAAACGTTCCATTAACGACGTCGGAAAGTTTTATAATTATACAAATATTTGTCACTGATCTCTTTGTAGGCACTTGTGGGTCTCCCACCGTGGCTCAAAAGACATATAAAGACGTAGATCCCAGTTGTTATCATAAACACGTTTGATGTTATCGCTAGAAAGTGAATTGATCCGCCAACTCTAAACTCAACTCCAACTTATATGGAATAGGAGGACTTTGTCCAGCAGTGTGGTGTATACAGATTGTTTCAATTAAATTTAGTAATTCTATCAAAAATGCTAACACCAATTCAGTTACGACTAATCCCGACAATTTACCTATCTTTTTGTGTCAGAAATCTATCGTCTATAAGCAAAATAAGATATATATATTGATATTGAAACCGGCCGTTACTCGTCGTTCCAAATTATAGTATAAGTAGGTAGTCAAGAAAGTGTAGTTAAATCATTATTTGACTTAATAAGTCGCTTTAGACATAAATACAACTCTTGTGATTTGTGTGTGAACTTGTGAGTTAAGGCTAGTTAATACTACTTTGATTGAAATTTGAAAACAGGTTTTTTTTTTTGTGTCAATGAAATACTATTGTAAATTATATTAAATTTGATACGTATTGAAATTATTAACGGGGACATCACGGTAATAAGACCAAAATAAAAATAATAAAAAACAATGGTATAATGTACGGTAGACGTTACAGTGCATTAATTATAATATTACAGTAATGAACAGCAACTTATTTTTATACAATTAAAAATAATTGCTCACAACCATCGATAAATCACTTGGTGATATATTGTCATTTAGTTTTTTCAGTCATTGTTCATTCATTCATTCACTCATTCATTCGTCCATTTGGTTTGATGGCTTTCCATCATATCAACCGTTGAATGTCCACTGCTGAACGTAAGCCTCCACCATCAACTTTGGAGCGGTTTGCAAATACACGCCACGCTTGGCAGGTGGGTTGGCGAGCGCAGTGTGCTGCGGCAGGGTATGGTGATGCTATTTTAGTGGGTGAGGGCACGGCACAACACTATCCCGTTGTCTCCCCGCACTGTGCGTTCAGGTACAATAAAAAAAAAAGTGACGCTTCTGCCCATCACCATCCTGGTCTGTGTACAGCACCACTATGGCCCTAGTCGCCTTTTACAACGCTTCTTTGCCGGTCACCGCACGGCAATTATGACTTTCAATAGATATTTCACGCACCTGTACACCAGCGTCTCCCACGTCCCGTAGTTCATGGTCTCCCCACTCACGTTTTCGGGACCGGTCAAAGTGAGGAACGATTCCACCGAGTTCACCGTACCTGTGTTTACGTATTAAATAAACATTCTAATAAAAGTCCGTCAGTTTATTACGTTGATTATAGAAATTATATCACTGCACAGACTCGGCAACTTTAGTTGACGCAATATTCAATATTTTAAGTTTTCGTTAGCGGTTGCCAGTTTCAGCAACTAAAGTTTATTTTAGGTAAATTTATTACAAGCAATTTTTATTAAGCATTCTAATTTATTATTGTTTGACAAATGCGGAAACTTAAAGACTCGTTTGCTTAGAACATTACTATTCAAAAATCACGATTGTCTATGAAAGAATTTTTATGAATAAATTATTGTAATTTTAAAAACTTTCTTGGGAACTTCTTTCACTAACAATAATATTTATTATTATTATACTAACTACATTACATGTAATTAAAAGTAGTCTGATATTCAACAGCTGAACCAAGTAATGAGGATCCGTAACGTTTTTAGTTGAGAATGCAGATTTATAGAGCTAAGAGATCCTTAAGATACAGTGAAAAAAATTTTGTTCTACGACAAAAATTGACGAAGTTATGATCAAATTACTAGCGGAGTTCACTAACCGGCCGGCACGGTAGGCTGTGATGTCACTGTGTCGGAACCCGTTGTCAGCGATAAGGCGCGTAGGTGATTTCATTAGTTTATTGTGTCTTTGAAACAAATTAAGTGTCCGATTTGTGTCTAATTCTCCTTTCTAACTATGTATAAATATTGTATAGTGCCGAAATGTACAAATACTTCTTTTAAAAAGCCTGAAAAACTCTTTTTATACATACCGAAAGACCCAAAACTACGTGAAAAATACTATGCCGTTGTGAAAAGAGATGATAAAACTCCACCTTCTTCCCGGGCTACAAGACATTGTTGCGAAGATAATTTCGATGTAAGTACCTACATAACTACCTATACCTATATTATTTAGTTAATATGAATATAAGTTGGTACCTATTTTTTTTTTCGCTGGGAAATGCATTTACGCATCCCGCCGCCCGAAGGCGACGGGTATGTGGCACTCGCTGACACGGCAGAACGTGCCAGAATACCGCACTAAAACCCAGCGGTGCCCTCATCGTCGTAGTGGGGCGCCACGAGATCGCTTTCGCATGCAACCGTGACGCCCCGACGGTTGGCCCGCCTATGCGGACCGCCTTCGCCTATAGAGCGCTCGCGGGCACCGTGAGCGCTCTATTTCCTTGGTGGCGAGTGGGAGATTTATAGGTGCCCCTCCCACTCTATCGCGGAGGGTGAAGGAGCGCGTAGCGGCGTCTCCTTCCCACCGGTCGTCTCCTGCGGAGCGGGTTAGCGTTACCGTCTGCTTCACGCTCCCGCTCCGCGGCCTCCTTCAATGCCATGACCTCCTCGCAGAAGGAGGCCACGGCCGACCAACACCTCTCGCTGCCGAGCATGCAGCGGACCACGCTCGACAGCGAGAGGTCTCCGCCTATCACGGCCACCAGGGCATGGCGCTGGTGCCCCCAAGCGGCGCACTCCTCGAGAGTGTGACGCGCCGTGTATATAGGCGCGCCGCACTCGTGGCAGGCAGGGGTGACTTCTCTCCTCGCAATCTGGTGCAGGTACTTACCAAAGCACCCGTGCCCGGTAAGTACCTGCGTCAGCCTGAAGATATAAGTTGGTACCTACTACAACGTGTCATGTACTTAAGTATTCACTCATTTTAAGCCTGCTGTATTAATAAAAACATACCTACTTACTTTTTCTGTGTTTTGTGGATAAACCTAAGTACTTACCTATTCGCCCGTTCCGATTTCTATATAATATTCCAAGGTCAAAACAATGACACAGGGATGTACTCGGGTAAAAAAAAACAAAAAGTAAAGGCCGCGGCGCCGGCGTGATCCGAAAAGAGTAAGTCCTTCCGGGCCCTCTCCGCCGACACTTTCTGCGAGATGACGTTCTCGCAGAAGATGGCGACCTCGGTCCAGGCCCTATTACCGCCAACCAAAGCTCGCACAACGGCCGGCGGCGACAGGTCCTCTCCAATGACTGCAGCGAGATCCCGGCGCTGCTCAGCCCAGGCCGGGCACGACACGCTCGTATCTCGCGTATATTGCGCGGAGTCCTCACAGCAGTCACTATGGTGGCAGTCCGGAGTAGTCTCCCTCCTTGCGACGACGTGCAAGTATTTGCCGAAGCAGCCATGCCCCGACAACACTTGCACGAGTCGGAAGGTGAGAACTCCGTGCTGCCGCACCGTCCACTCCTCCAATATCGGCTGAAGCGCCCCGATGGCACAAAGACCAACCCGAGACGTCTCCAGCCGAGACTTCCACCGTGTGAAGGTGGTGCGGCGGGTGTCATCCCACCATGCGGTGAATTTGATCGGCGGGGGATTAGTGCCCCCCTTCCACGCCGCCGACACCCGCCGATAAACTTCGGCGAGCGCTTCCATCTCTAAGTCCCACAGGGGTGTTCCGGCCAATGCGCAGGAGGCCTCAGCAACTACCATGCGGTAGCCGCGTATGGCCCTGACCACCACGACCCTCTGTGGACGTCACAGACGGGATCTATTGTGGGCAGGCAGGGACTCTGCCTACACGGGGGCGCCGTACAGCGGCATTGACCGGACCACCCCAGCGTAGAGTCGTTGGCACGCTAGACTTTGTCCGCCCATATTCGACATTAGCCGACCGAGGGCGGACGCCGTGCCGACGAACTTCGGTGCTAGTTGGCAAAAGTGCTCGTCGAAGCACCACCTTCCGTCAAGTACCAGGCCCAGATATTTCATGTGGGCTCGGATACCGATCACAGTATTGTCAACCGTATACGTAACGTAACCGTACCATTATCGAAGTACCGGCGGGTGGATCACATCGAGGCCCATGGAAAAGCAGGGCCTCAAACTTGTTAAGGACCACCCTAAGCCCCAGTGCCTCGATCCTCCTGACCACCTCCGCGGTACCTGGGGTGGCCAGAGATGCCGCCTCCACGAAGGTCCCGCCCCGAGCTGTAACCAGAGTGTCATCGGCGTAACAAATTAATCCCAGCCCAGGGGAGAGGGGGGGCACGGAGGACTCAGTCGTACCCGATGTCCCACAGGAGCGGTCCGAGAACAGAACCCTGTGGGACGCCACACGACATGGGCCTCCTGACAACGTCCCCTTCACGAAGAGTTCACGAAGAGGACATTGCGACCGTCAAGGTAGTCTGCCACTAGCCGCCTTAGGTAGAGGGCACTCCATGGAACCGGAGTGCCTCCGTGATGCAGCCGAATGGCAGACTATTGAATGCGTTGGCGATGTCGAGAGACACCGCCAACAGCACTCCCTTCGAGGCGACGGCCTCCGAAGCCACGATCTTCAGATGCAGAATGGCGTCGACCGACCAGCCCGAAACCCGAGCCGGGCGTCGGACAGGTCAGGGCCGACCCGCGTGAGGTGCTGGACGATGCGAGCAGTGACTATCCTCTCCAACAGCTTGCGTACCTCGTTCAGCAGCACGATGGGTCTGAAGCCAACGACTGATGTCGAAAGCCTTCCCTCCTTCCAGCAGTGAGGGAATCGTCCGGACACCAGTCTAATGTCGAACAGTACCCTGATGCGGGACTTCAGGTGGTCGAGGACCAGGACCAGCACTCGAGCGGGTACCCCATTCGGCCAGGGAGCGGCGCTTTTCCGCATACTGCTCACCATGTGTGAGTTCCAACTCCAAACCTATAGCAGAGGAAGTTTTGCAAACAGAGAGAATTGGTGCTATAAAAGTTCACATTGAAAGAAGCATATGGAAGTTGAGAGACTTCAAAATGATCGGACCTGACGCATGTGTCGATATTTCATACATAAATTTTTTGGATAATATTGTAACAATAGCCTGTAGTTTAGTTAATTTACAGGATTGTCTATTTAGTAATCAAGTTTAAAAATAAAAATGCTTTTCTTTCTTTTATAGAGTTTTATTTCGAAACTTTGCATAATAAAAAGCACATGTCATATTATTAATAGAAGAGTAATTTCAAATCTCAATTCGTTTCGGAAATATTGATGTTTTCCAAAAATGCGTGGACTCCTCTAAAATATCAGTACAATAGTTTTCATCATAATCTTCTTCGAATATTTCTTCTTTGTTTCTTGCACAAAACCAGCTTCTACTTTATTAGTGCGATTATTAAATACGTTTTATATTTAAATATCAGAAAATTACACTTTATAACAACACTATATTTAAATAAATTTCAAATAAAACGACCAACCGCGTCGCCGCCGCTCCGTCGATTCGTGAACTGCGCTCGTTCCGGCACAGTGACGTCACACGCACCCGCGTACATTAACTTTTAGGCCCGATTTACATTATCTTAGTGTTTAGGAGAGTACTTTAGGATAGTACTTTAGTTGAAACATGTAAACGCTACTTGCTTTAGTACGGTTCTACTTGCTTTAGTACGATTCTACTCGCTTTCAAGTTGAATCAAAATAGAATCGCTTTCTATTTTTGTTTCAAGTAATACCCCTCCCGCGCCCGCGCATACCTCGGCGCGTCACTCGGCTCTTCCCTCGTTGTGTGTAAACACGTAATTTAGCAAAATCTTTAGGAGAGTGTACAAGTGCCGTGAAACGCATGAAACGCGTGCGTGTTTTTGATTAATAAAGATGGCTAAATGGTCGGAAGACTATTACACAACACAACTTATTACAGACACAACTATTAAATTTGTGTCTGAATATGTTGTTCACGAATTTTTTTTGGAACATTAAAAACAGAAGAACTTCCTCCAAGCATGGATCTGCGACTAATCCATTGACGCTCCCATATTCGTTTCGGTTTATTTATTTCGAATAAAATGTCGTCTTCTATTTGTTCTACAACTATAGTTAGTATCTTGCGTAGAATAGCGCGTATTTGGCGACTTCGTTGCGCGTTCATTGTGGCATTGAAATGATACTCTACTGGAAGAAATGTAAACGTTCACTCGCAGCGCACTAAAGCACTAAAGCACTTGCCTTTCAAGTTGTACTAAAATACTCTCCTAAACACTAAGATAATGTAAATCGGCCCTTAGCGGCAGGAAGGCATAATGTTTATAACTTAATATCTTCGTAAGTAATTGTCCGATTTGGATAATTCAAAAAGGAATATCATTCTTATGTCATAGAGAATAACGTGGATACTAGTTCCATTGAATTTGCTATACCTTTACTGATCCTCATTACGAAACTTTTACATTGCAACATTATTTGAATGTAACAGGGGTCATTAACCACGTTAAACATGCTAGTGCGCTCACTTAAGTTTGACGCTTGAAAACACGCTTGAAAAACATCTATATTTATTTTTAACTAAAATATATTTATTAGAATCAATATTTCCGAGTCCTTAAAAAAATTATATTACAATATAATAAGATGTGTAAACAATACGTATTTAAAAAAATATGAAAAAAAAATTATACACTTATATACACTCAGTTTGATATTTGTTTTATAAAGTTATAAAACAAATATCAAACTGAGTTAGTACAAAGTATAGCAGTGATTAAGAGATACATCACTAGATTTTTCTATTCAGCTTTCGGGTTTCATAACATATTTTTCATGAGTTTGGATAACAAACTTACCGCCGAAGTTTTGCTGCAGAAAAATGACACCCAAATCGTTCGGGATACTGTCGAAGCCGCACGCGCTTATTACGTAAACGCCCGCGTCGCGCGCTTGCTCGTCGTACAGTAACTGCATTTTCTCCATGAACTACAATATAGCAAATATATTTTAATTAAAAAATGAAATAAAAATAAATTACGCAAATAACTGAAAGTTAAAAACAAATCCTTTACTTGAGTTTCACCGTATTTGAAGATCAATAATTTATGATGTGTTTGAAAATAATAGTATACTTTGAAAGGAGCAAGACCAATTCGTCTGGTTTTTTTTTGTATTCTCAATTGTCATTACTGCGGCTTTTATAAAAGAGAATTTTCGAAATATGTACCAAATAATGGAATAACTTTTTGTTCGAAAATATCAATATAACCAGTAAAAAAACAATGTCTGGCTGATTAAAGACAGCAATTGGCAAACAGGTAACGTGATCAATATTTCTTTACTAAACGCACATGTATTTTCTTCATCTAACAAAATGCATCCGATCCGAGCGACAGCGGACCGAATCGCTGATCGAGTCGAGTTGATAAATACGCTACATATCTGCATCATAATGTCTAACGCGTGCTATGTGCCTTTTTATACCATAAAAAGTAAATTGTAATCATACTACACTACACATACACTACATAAAAAGTCAGATTCCATCAATACTTATGGAACAAAGACCTCTTGTTGAATGTACGTTTTAAGCTGATACATTATCTCTGCATCAATAATGTCAATTTATATTTTTATTGACAGCGTACCGTGCGTGTTCCTGAACGAAAGACGAAGACTGTCGCAAGAATGTCAGATAGTAAAAACTGAGTATTTACATAATGCGCACAAATGCACAGCCACGCATCAAGACGAGTTGAACGATCTATGTATTACTTAGCATTTGATGACTTATGTCAGATGACAAAAAAAACCAATGCATAAAACGAAGACACTCTTTAACATAACATTTATAAAGACAGTCACTATCCATCTTACAAATTTACATTTATTCAATAGTTAGTGCAATTTTTTCTCATCCTACCGGGGGCCGTTTAAAGTTTATTAATTTTCCGTAGTTCTACTCAGAAATACTTATTACAATTAAAATTGGCCCGTTTACGAGGTTGGCAGTACCCTAATTTCAGCTCTGGGGTTGTTGATTCGATTCCCGTCCCGAGTCCGTTTATATATGTTGCATTTATATGTACATTTATAACAAATATATATATATATATATATGTGTGTGTGTGTGTGTGTGTGTGTGTGTATATGTGTAGTGTGTGTGTATGTTTAAACATATTTATTATTGTAATTATAATTCAACAAAAAACGACTTCTTCTTCTAATACAACGTGCTTCGTAACCAGAAGGCCGTGAGTTAAAATTGACGTAATGAGCTGTTTATAATTGCGTAATATACTTTGATAACATTTCGTTTTAGCGGTGAGGTAAGAATGAAGTAAATTCGTATTTTTGGAAGCATTCGTAATTTTCTAATAACAATATTCTTAAGTATGCATTTGATTACAGGATATTGAAATTGTATTATTGCAAAAATTATAACGAATTACATCCCTATCAGAAAATAAAGTTCACAGAAAACAGACATACTGCAAGCTATAATTGTGCATATTATATAATTATAGTATTTCAAAATGCATTACACCTGTATTAGGATGTGACACACATAAATGCGCATAATAAATATATTCTAATTGGAAAAAAAAAACAGCAGAATTATAAATATATATGTCTAAATTTTAATTATTATCAGCAGGTGAATTAACTAAAAAACCAGCCTCACCTGTATTAAGATGAATCAAATAAATTTATGGTAATGTATGCCGTGCGCGGGCGCAACTGTTCATTGTTCGTTGGTTAGAATTTCGCAAAGCTAATGTTCTTAACATTGTACGTGGGTTTTAGTTTTATTTCAATTAATTAGAAGACAATTATAGTTTCAAATGTATTAAATTTCAACAATTGTCGACAGATTAACTGACGCTTACCCGTTGTCCTACATAACCCTTCGTCAGTAGAAAACGTAACGACACTACCGATGTACTACACGATGACGCTATCACAGATCAGGCTGCATATGCTCACCATATTATGCGCAATCATATTTTTATGATGTTGACAATGTTGTCAATTATAGATTAGATCGAATTTCGACCACTGGATGACCACTAGTTATACATTATTGTACTAAATTCGGAACAATAAGATAAACACACGAGTGATCCAAAAACATTTCGTTTTTCGTTCGTATATACAGAACCGTAAAAACCACTTGACTATTAACATCCTATATTAGTCATCGGTATTTATAAAACATAGCATCTGTTTCGCTTATTACGATTATCGTAATACATAACTATGTATTGGAGCGAATTTAAATTGTTCAATATCCTACTACTATTACAGATTTACGTTAATACATATGCTTATTATATAGTATTAACGGATCTTCCCACCATACCTCGAAAAGCACGTAAAGCTGGTAATCCCTTTTGTTATTAGGTATACATCTGATAACGACCGCTACCCGTGGTAGGGAAATTATCCTTCAGGAGTGGAGCAGCGTGGTAAGCTCTAACTTGAATACGACCGAAACAGATTTTTCAGCCGAAACCAAACTTTTGGTCATTCATTAGCTCTAACCCCTTTTTATATGGACTGGTCTTTGCAGTGGGACGTTTACAGGATATGTCAAATCACTTCAGTCTGTGTGTACATATATTATAGTCAACGGAAGATATGCAGTCTCTTTCAGGAATGACTGGTTTATCCTAGGTTTTGCATAAGGCCTTGACTATAAGTATTTTTAGTAAAAACTAGAAGTACCTAACTTTTTAATCAAACGTCGAAAGTAAAATAATCTGTTTCAGACTTTTCCTAGTTGATTCTAGAAGCGACTAAGGCAGACTCGGTCAAACATCGATTCGTACTGCACTTGTTACATGTTTAAACAGACTACCTTAACACTTGCACTGTTCCGATAAATTAATTTGTTATTGGATGTGGATTGTGGTGACAAATGTGGATTTGTATGATGAGTGAACCGAACAGTTTTGTGACTGAAAATGTGGATAAAGAAGCTTTAAAAGCAAAGTTTATTATTTATTACAGAAAATCACTGACTGGTCAAACCCCGATTTCATGTAATTACGAGTAAGTTTCAGCTTTTGACTCTCCAAATTAGCCTCTCCTAGGTTAGACAAAAATTCGTTAATCCCAAGGCAGAAAACGTCATTTATTTGAACTTTGACTAAGACTTTATGTCGGACCTGAGGCTTGACTAGTCAGAACTAGGAGCGCCAGAACTTCGATGTTTGATTATAACATATAGATCATACGTACCTCTGGTTCCCCACTAACGTCCACGTAGTGCGACTTCGCCTCAATAGCCGCTCTGACCACCGGCTCGCCGTAGTGACGGTACGGCCCGCAGCAGTTCACTATCACTTTGCATTGCAAGCACATATCCTTTAACGACTTCTCGTCTCTCACATCTGCTATCACTTTCCTTATCGACGATAGGTCTTCGTCTGTAAAATATTAATCATATATAGGTATTATTTCTAAAAGGTTTTTCTCTTTATAAATACTTAACCAAAATTAATAATTCATAATTATACCATTTTAATGCTTATAAAATATAAAAAAAAAAAAACATTTAAAAAAATATATTATTATTAATGACGATACGAGCGCCATCGTTGAAGGCTATGATTTTCATTTAAACCGAATTTAAAATCATAAAATATAGCGCACAAAAGTTCGCGGTTAATAAAAAAGCTCCATTGTTGCAAAGAAAAACGCGGGAACCGCCGTAGTTGTTAGTAAACTGCGTAGTTAACTTACGTTCTATTTTTAAATAAATTAGCTTTTTAAATTATATAATACAGATGCATTCCATTTTTAAATTACGACCACCTCGAAACTTATCGAGTGACCTAATAATTAAATTGATATACAATGTAGATAACAACAAATATCCTATCTATCCAATACAATAGGTATGTTATGGAGCTCCGTAACCGTGACCGAAACTATCAAATGTCCGAAATAAAAATCTATCTGCCTAAAACTGATATATGTTTCAAATATCTTCAAAAAGAAATAGTCTAAATAATAAGATATGCTTGTTACACACGTTCAAACCGACTAACTAGCCGTACGTCATTAGATTATTATTTCTATGATTGAATCATGACTAGTCAGCCTTTGTGGAATTATATTAAAATTTTATATTTAGGATACTTAGATAAAGTTTTGTGTAGTTTACTGTTCTCTTATATTTACGCGAATTTTACTCCTTTCATTAAAAGTCTAGACCGGATTTTATCGAGTTTATTATAAAAAACTTTACAGTTTAACGATTTTTAAATTATTTCCCGACGTTTCGGACCCTTTACAACGTCCATGGTCTCGGGGAACTGAGGTGGTGGGTGTCCGAATAATTATTCGAATAACGTCGGGAAATAATTTAAAAATCGATAAACTGTAAAGTTTTTTTTTTTTTTTAATAACTGCGATAAAATCCGGTGTAGAGTTTTAATTAAATTTTGTATAGTTATTAAATTATTAACAATTAACTCTTAAAAATGAGTATCTCTAATAATCACTGACTTGACTGATTGTAGTAATAAATAATGACCGAAAAATAAAATGAAACTATTATTTATTTATTTATTTATTTTTATTTATTTTTTTTATTTTCATTTATTTGGGAAACAAACAATTATAGTAACTCTTAGAATTAAGCAATAATAAAAAAATTAACATAAATCAGTTAAGTTTCCACTAATAAATAATACATTTATAAGTACAAATAGGTAATAATTCAGTAATATTATAGATAATTATTTACAAAATCGTAATGAGAAAATTACACTTCCTTAAAAAGTAAAACTAAACAGAACCATCTTTAAAACAAAACAAAACTTCTTTAACACTAAACAGTAATTAAAAAATAAATAATAATAATCACAATTCTTTAAAATGTAGTATGACTTCACGTTTGAAATAGTTGATTTTGTCGTGCATAATGTCAACTCTCTCACAATACTCGTTGTACGTTTTACTTGCACGACAAATAAATTTATTTTTTGTATAATTAGACTTACATGCGGGTACCATAAACAAATATTTTCTCCTTAAACTACTAATCCTAGGGCAATTAAAATTAATATTACTCGTGAGGTATTTAGAGTCTACTACGTTATTAATAATTTTGTATAAAAACATTTGATCTCTTATTTGTCTACGAGTTGCTAGTGAGATTAAATTAGAATCTTAAATTTATATTTTACTTTGGAAAATCTAATATCCGTAACCGAAAGTAACCATATCTAGATCCGAAATTTCATCATATCCATAACAGCCCTGATTCTTAATTTCTTTTTCTAGGTAGGTAGTTTACAAAATAATCCTGACATATCGACATTAAAACCGAACGCTAAGAGCGAGATCAAAACGTATCATAAAAATACAGACGGAGGATATGATCTAATATTGTTACGATGTATGGCAAATACATCGTAAAAATATTCTAGTCTTTATTTATAAAAAAATGCTTGCTAAATATTTGAATTTTTCACATAAATGAGGTTATGTAAAAAAAGTGTAAATACAAAAGTTGCAGATCTTTTTATTACCTACAACTTTACCATTTAACCTTTTTCTATAGGACTTTTAGTTTTGCCGGAAATCGCGATAAACCGTTTTTTACCCTTAAACCCCTCTCCCTTCCACATCCTGACCTCAGATAGCCCGTAATTTATTTTTCCCTGCATTTTTGTTATATTCTCTACCTTTCCAATTAATACTTTTTCTTTTCACTTTTTACCATTTTCAAAGGCTTCGGTACTGGTCTACAAGGTCATAGTGTCAAAAAAACTCATAAGAATCATCTTTATAGGGTAAGTAATGTTTTATATACTTTTTTATAGTCCCATTTTAAAGGAATTGCACCTTGAACAGACCATCGACATTTTTTTACTAGATTAACCAGATTTTTGTCAGTGAACAAAAATGGACAAGACCGTCGAATAACAAGTTATTTCATACGTGCAGACAATACCAAGTAATAATGAATATGGATTGTCCGACTATTGAGTTTATGTTACTGTTAATACAGTAAAATTAATTGATACTTTTATGTTTGATACAAGCTTTCATTAAAACAAGAAAGTTAATGGATTTGTTTGGTCCGATCTCCGAAATCGACAAGGCCTATTTTTTTTTAAATAATATTTATTTAGTTACATTGTTAAAGAAGGCTATATACGACGATACACGTACATAATCAAAATTCAAAATGAAAAACTAAAAAAAAATATAATTCAAGACGATTCAAAAGTGCTTTAGGTAAGCATAATGAATTACAGGCTGAATGTAGGCCTCTCCCATCGACTTCTAGAGGGACCGACTGTGCTGTGTTTTGCTGGTAATTTTGGGGCACAGAGAGCGGCAGAGTATGGTGACGGTGCTGCCCATCACCACCTTGTTTGGTGCGTAGTTGTTCGCACAATTAAAGTCTTAGTAGCCTTTTGCGACACCTTGGCAAAAAGGAGGTCAGGAATATCCTTCTCTGCCGGTCACCGCAAGGCTTATTTTTACTATGATTCTGCTGAGACGGATCGAAAAAAACTTAACAGTTACTTTAAAAAATGTCAATACATTATTTAACAATTATTTAAGTCATATGTCCTGCATTAATTGCTCATTTATGTAAACAAATTATTTTTGTACCGAATATTATGCTGACTTTTTAACATAAACTAAATCTATTTATTGGCTATCGTAAAACCATGTGGGGTTTTATTATTTATGAGAATACCTTATCTTAGAAAGGAAATATTTACTTTGCGAATTCGGAAACTTGGAGTATTTAACCGATTAAAATTTTCAATTTTATCATTCCTTCTCGTGTTTGTATCAAAAATAAACTATAAGGTAAACAAACATAAAAGTCAAACATTTTGACAAATCTAAAAGTAAAGCAAGTAAAATCGGATTGTTTATCTACTTTTCAATAAACCTAGGGGATATTGTTGTTGTTGTTGTTGTTGTTATTGATATAGGTAATAATACATAAAGAAGGTTAATTACTAAAGTAATAGATAACAGTGAACTGACATTGAACTGTGTGTTGATAAATATGATTTGAACAAAAATTTTCTATCTTTGACTATTTCAAATAATAAATTTTAAAATTTTTTTCATAGTTACAATTTAATTGAGAATGATTTAAAAAAGCATATATAAAAACTATTTCTTACAATCACAAAAAAAAGTACAGTAACGTCACTCAGAACAAAGAATGGAAAACATGTTAATACTACATCTAAACAATTAAATAATCAATTAATTTGAAAGGAGCTTATTTCTCTAAAGCTAAATATATTTTTCATTATTTTATTACTATAGACATATGAACATAATATAAATACTCAGTAAATTACAGCTAATTAAATTCCGAGGTATTTGTATATTTACATTTAGTAGAATTAGTAACCAATGCGAGTCGAAAATAGACAGCGTTATACAAATAAGTACTAACGTATTCCGTGGAAATTGTTAGACTGAAATGTAGGAATAATTTTATTCAAATGATTAAATTGATTTGTAACATAAAAAAATTAAAGTACTGATAACAAAACAAAGCTACTACTTGTTACAGACTACGGAATGCGTCGAAAGAATAAGACGAAATAGAATAGGATAAACTTCAAAAACATAATATTACATCGAGCTGTCGTTTCGCTTTTACTATGACAACTGCTATACCCAAAAGTTGTCTGGAAGAGATCGCTCTACTAGCGATATATTATAGCGATTCATTATAAATATTTTTCTTTTTTTTTTGTGGTTTCCAATTAAGAGTATTATTATTGAGTTAAAATAAGTTGAGTAAAAAAAAGATATAAAACTTTTTACGTTTTCAAGAATTAAATATGTTTGATATATTCTTATATTAAAAACTATAAATAATAGTGAAACAGGTCCAATTATATACACTGAAGATATTTCGAAAATTATTTTTAAAGAATCTTCATATCATCACAACCAAAAATGTATTTTTTTAAATTTTTGTCTATCTGTTTATATCATGGCCGTGCATCACGCCAAAAAACTGGACACGATTTCAGTTCATGCAAGTTACAGGAATAGCAATCGCGAACTAAATCGCCGGTACAGGTAGTAAAGAATAAAAATAACGTTGATAGGAATTTATTGTATACTTTTTTTTTTGGGGGAATCTTCGGAAAAAATCGCACTTTTTAACTTTTGCCCAAATGTCTGAGGTTAAGTTTAGGTTTTGTAAGTTTTGTAAGTTTAGTTAGGGTTTTGTAAGTTTTTGTCCGGATTGTGTAATTTGAGTGAAGGCAGCCTTAGTGTTTACAAATTATATTATTGACCTCTAGAATTTGATATTACCGATAACTTATTAATTTTATCTTGATTCAGCCTGCTGATGTAAACGCATTTAAGATTTTGAGGGTAGAATGGAAAAATCCGCCACCACATCACCCGTTGAATGTCCACGGTTGGACGAAGGCCTCCCTATCATCTCTGGGGTGATTATATTCGCCATATTTGACAAGCGGTAGGCGAGCAAAGGGGAGGCAATGTGTTATGGCAGGAAACGGTGACGCTGCTGCCCATCACCACCCTAGTTGATATACAATAAATTGTTCACACCACTGTGGCCTTAGTCGCCTTTTACGACACCTCGGCAAGAAAGAGGTCGATACTATTCTTCTCTGCCGGTCATTGCACGGCTTATCTTGTTTGTGTCGTAATCTTTTAAAATTATTAGTTATAGATTGTTTTTTATCATATCATGTTGTATCGATGTTTATATTTAATATTTTAGTTTTGTTTGATTAAAATTGTTGACTTAAATGCTTCTTGCAGACTGTTATTAAAATTTACTTCAATATTTTCTTGTTATGTACTAAAATATTTTCCTGTGATCATACTTTTAAAGATTTGAATCAAAACTTCTTAAAATGATGAAAAGAAACTAAATATGAAATGAATTTATAAGAATATAACATGTAAACATTACACGTGGTCGGGAGATTATCCGCTAATCCGCAATATAACACAGGTCCTATCCTTTTTTTATATAGAAAGGAGGCTTTTGCCCAGCAGTGGGATGTATACAAGCTGATTCCGTTCAGTTCAGTTCAATAAGTAAACTTCCATATTATACATGCTGCATGCATCTTATCTTAATCTATACATATAATAAAATGGTAGGAAAGTCAAAACTGTACATTGAACATTTTTTTAAAAGAATAGGTACTTGTGGTGTGGTTTACAATCGATACCTAAGCCAAAAATATAGTTTTTAGAATTTGTGTCTGTTTGTCTGTTTGTCTGTATGTATGTCCGGAATAAACTCAAAAAGTACTGCATGGATTTACGTCAAATTTGGCACGAATATTATTAAGAAGTCGGGTCAACATATATGCTACATATTATCACGCTATCACCTACGGGGAACGAGCAGTGAACCTTTATTTCTTCAACGCTTTCTGTAACAACGTGTAATCTAATAGCGTTCACGCAAACGACGTCACGAGCAGCAGCTAGTAGATAATATATTTCGATTTAAATCTTTTCATTTTATATTTTAATTTAATAGGTCAATAAATAAGGATGTGGATAAAAAAAAATTAAAAACTTTTGGCCACAATAACATATTTACAACAACTAACGATTACTATTCTTCAGACAATATCGTGAACAAAATTGATTTCGCAGCGATGTGACGAAATATATGTATGGACTGTGGACTATGGATGCAACACACAACACTTGGTATAAAAATCCGGGTCAAGGCCTCTACTAAGCCAAGGATGTTAGAACGATTATAGAAACTTTGTAAACACAATGCTACAGATTAAATGAGATAGTTACGATGTAATAGAGTACAGTATTAATAGTTAATAAAAAAAAATAAAGAAAATTACAACTTCCACCGCCACATAAAAATGTTAAATCTAAGTCCATACCTACTACATGGCCATAAATAAATATATTTAATAAATTAACCCAATAAATAAAATAAATACTGTTTTCTTATATTTATGCGAATATTACTCATTTAATTAAAAGTCTAGACCGGATTTTATCGCGTTTAGGTATTTAAAAAACTTTACAGTTTTTAAATTTTTAAAATTATTTCCCAACGTTTCGGACCTTTAGAGCGTCCTTGGTCTCGGGGAACTAAAGTGGTGGGTGTCCGAATATTGAATTACCCCGCTTTTTATACAATTTTAATTATTACTTTTTACCGTTCCTATTCACGCAGAATGAACTTATTGTGTCTGGAAGTCGTACTGTGTTCTTATTTTCCTTGGGTTCAATTGATTTCAGAACTGACTCCCAAGCTGGTGGTACGTTCCAGCCATCCTCTCTATTGAAATAAGGATGTTTTTTTATTTCAATAGCCTCGCGAATCATCCTTGGTAGGAATCGGTGTTCGTTAGCGAGAATTCGTGGCTTATCAAATCTGATGTAGTGGTTGGTACCTTGTTGAGTATGTTTATACACAGCAGACTTTGTTTTTGTAAAGTTTTTTTTAAATATACGCGATAAAATCCGATCTAGACTTTTAATTAAATGTAAATAAATTCCAATGTTACCTTTGTCAATACCTAAAGCAGAACATTCTACTCAATAAAAAGAATATTTAGATATGAAAAATTTATTATATAATATACTAATAATTATTATTTAATATATGAGTATAAAATAAATTTAACAATATATATTTCAACATAGGGAATATAAAGCAGTGCCTAAAATATAAATGTATTTTGCAGCGCCTGGAAAAACATTCGAGTTTATAAGTCAATGCATGAAATGTACGACCTGGTGTACACTTAGGTAGTAAACTTCGATCAATAATTATACCTACCTATTATTGATCGGAGGTAGTAAATAAACTATTTGAATTTGAAAAACATATGAATCGTCCTGTAAACAAACCACTGCTGGGCGAAGGCCTCTTCTTCATATAGAAGAAGGTTTAGAGCTTAATCCACCACGCTGCTCAACTGCGGATTGGCGGATAATTTCCCTACAATGTGTAACGGTTGCTATCAGATGTCTATGATAACAACTGGCATCGACGGCTTTACGAGTACGTGCTCACCGAGGCACGGTGGGGAAATAAACCCACAAGGACATACACCCAGACTGCCGAAATATCGCTAACTCAAAATAACCAACAGGAAACATACGTACAGTATGATTCAAAAGTTCTTTTATAGCCTACTTAAATTCATCACCATCATCATGTACCTACAAATATCTGCCCCGAGCGGGAATCGAACCCGCGACCGCTGGCGTTAAGGCCATTACACGCACCACTACACCAGAACGGTTGTCGAAAAACATAATAACATCCAATTTATAGAAGACAAAAGTAAGAAATGAAAGTTTAATAGTTTTATTGATTATTATATATTCAATCACCAACCCAGACTTTTTCCCTGACTGACGAATCCGTGTTATTTTATCGAGCATATGTAATCTATCATTCAGTCCATTTCTGTACAATGAAAATATATATTTAAAAAAAAAAATATTTGATGACCTTTCTATAATCTATACTGAAGTCAAAACTGTATTTTTTTTTCTCTGTTTGTCCGTCGGTAATTTAGCCGCTCATCGCCCTAAAACTACCTAATGAATTTAAATTAAGTTTTCTACAATTTAAGTCAATACTAAGAGCTAAGACACTGGGATACTTTTTATACCGAAATAGGGAGATGGAAGTCAAAATACGTAGTTGTGAACGAAGTTATAATTATTATTTTTATGACGTGTATTTATATTATAAGTATGCAAAGAGATTTAAAAAAATGATTATTTTACATTAATAAATTTAAATACATAGGTACATACATATGTATGCCTGGGTGAAAGAAAAAAAAGCATTAAAATAGACTTTTGTTATTCCAGTTAAAATTATTTATCCGTGAAAATCAAAATGAAAAAAAAATATACGATTTAATCTGCTGCTAAATGATCTGCTAGAACTACTTCTAAATACTATTAAAAAAAACTGCCTACAGTTTCGTGAGTTCTAACTCATCTGCATGCGAAAATAGCTCGCATTTAATTTTTATCTCCTGGACAATGATGTACAAAGTTCACTTACATAAATAAGTTAGCCTTAATTTAAGTATACTTTCAGTATTACGCTCCGTGCTAAAGAATTAATTAAACATTGTCAATTAATTAAATTATCGAGTATTCATAGCTAAGACAAGACGTCTCTCGGCACAGCTAGTAAAGTGAATAAATAGATAATAGATAAATATAAAAACTTACCAGTTTTCTTCGAAACCTCCTTGAGGACCTCGTCGAGCTTGGCCTCCGAACGACCGGCGACGCCCCACGTTAGACCCATGGACGAGTAGTTCTTTGAGATCCGACACATCTCCTTCACTGCGTTCTTACCGGTGTACCCCGTCGCGCCAAATATTATAAGGTCTAGACGAGACATCTGAAAATAAAACTTTAGTTAAATACACACACCGGCATATTTAGCGGAACACAAAAAAAAAAGGTTTGATATCAGTATCATATAAGGTTGCTGGCTGGTTTATACGTCATTTAATTTAAAAAGAAATTATTTCAAATTAAGAAAGCAACTGAACATCACATTTTATGCAATTGTTTTAATCTTATTCAAATACACCTTATCTGGAACGAACTTCGAGTATTTCTTCCTTTTGAGTTTGATTTAACATTTCATTGAAATACTGTTTTTTTGTTAGTTTTTTTTTTAATCGCGTACCTTTTTGGAGTTGAGGACTGAATTATGCCTGACTTAGCCCCAACGGAGATTGCCAGGGCACTCAAAATGCGAAGAAATGGTCAAACCTACAGAGTAATATCCAGAGATCTTCGTCGACCAGTTTTAACGATCCATCGCGGTATCCAACGGTTCAGGGAGACCGGTACTTATGTGAGAAGAGCAGGACAAGGCAGAAAAAGACGCCGAGATCACCGGATATGAACCCAATAGAGCACGTTTGGGATTTGCTGAAAAGAAAAGTTAAGTCCCGAATTCCAGCTCCTGCCAACGTGGGTGAACTGCGAATCGCCGTAGTTGAGGAATGGCGGAGACTATCCCAGGAGACCATCGATAACATCATTCTCAGTATGCCTAGACGGGTAGAAACTTTAATAAGAGCACGTGGAGGAAATACGCGATATTAATCACCATTTTTCTAACTTAATTAATTGTTATTTTAATATTAATTTTCACTTTTCCCGGTTACATGAATAGTTCAAAAATTTACCATTTTTCACAAATAGCCTTTACTCGCAAAATGTGTTCTTAATGTGATCTCATTTTAAGTAAAACAAATGAAACTTTAAATAACAAAAGAAGTGTAGTAAGTAGATTTTAAAATAAAACCATATTTTTATAATTATGGACCTTTGTGTTCCGCTAAATATGCCGGTGTGCATATATAGGGTCGTGGGTTCGATTCCCGCCCCGAGTCTGGTGTAATATGTATTTATTTTTATATGTGCTATTTATACCTATGTAATATGTATATTTATTAAAAAAAAGTGTTCATCAGTCGGCTGTTACCTAAAACACAGGCATTAAGTTGCCTACCTTAGACACAGATGACCGTGTATATGTGTGTGTATATATATATATATATATACGATGATGGCGCAGTGGTCACGGTAACTCTTTGTTTCGTTACCGGTCGCGGGTTCAATCGCTGCTCATGACAAATGTTTATATAGGCCATACTGTTATATGTTTCGTAGCCTGGAACTTTGTGTTTGTTGACTTATTGTTTGTATTTTTGGAACCCTACCGGAGTTGGTGGGTGTGAGGCTTTTAACTACGTTAACCGATATCAGATGCTCATGGGTTCAAATCCGTGCTATCACCATTGAAATATCATGTATTAAATTTGTTTTTAAAATATTCGTCTCGTTCTTGACGGTGAAGGAAAATATCGTGAGACAATTTACACGTTACGTAAGATATTCTAAGACATATCCGCCAACTCGCATTGGAGCTACATCGCGGGTTAAACTCCATCACCTCTTTTTCACAAGAAAACCCAGTATTGGGACGTTTCCAGACTAGTACAGATATTAATTAATAAATTAAGCTTAGATGATATCTTTCAAAACAAAAAAAAATTAATGAATGTTAAGTTTTTACCGACTTTAATTTAAAAAGAAATACGAATTAATTGTTATTACCCGACTGCGACAGAAGGAGGGTTATGTTTTTCGAGTGTATGTATGTATGTATGTATGTATGTATGTATGTATGTATGTATGTATGTATGTATGTATGTATGTATGTATGTATGTATGTCCATTTCTTTGGCACGCGCTACAGCCCAAACGGCTGGACGGTTTTTGACATATGAGGTGTCGTTGGATTTGTCTAAATTGTAGTAGTGACATAGGCTATATAAATTTTCAAAATGGCGCCCGCAAATGGCGGAATGAGGGGGGGGAGTTGAATTTTTTTTTTCTTACTGTAGCAATATGGGTATCAAATGAAAGCTAGTAAATTGTTTTATTCTTTTTAGTTTATAATAAGAGTATTTTACGCAGTCGGGTTTTTTGATTTTTTTTAATTAAGCATACTTGTTGATTAGTCCCTTTTAATATGATTTTAATAGCATTCAAAAGTCAAGGTATCCTCTCATTATTACATAACAATTGGATCTCAAGGTAAGTACATTAAAGCATATCTTCAAGTTCCACACTCGAACAAGGTTATAACTCTACGACCGTGTTTTTTTTTCTGCGTAAATAAACAAAGCATAAATTGTTTTTGTTTACCTCATCTCATACATATAGTGATCACCTGTTTCGTAATTTTGTACTTACCGGTTCCTGTCATTAGAAAGCGATTAGTTTTGTTTAGGAACCGTTCAATTTAAAACGAATTCTGATTTAATATATTCTCTATAAATACTATACGTTTACTAGCACTGACTACAATTTTATGAAACGTAAGTTAACCGACTTCAAAAAGAAAAAGGTCCTACGTTCGTCGTATGTATTTTCTTTTCTAGAAATTATTCCATATTCACCAAATCGGGGTATGTTGATGAAATCTCAAGGAATAAGGTAACTTCGTAATAATAATACTCGTAAGTTGTAACACGTAGGTATATTGTGTTTTTGCATGTATATGTAGTGTGTACCTACATTGATTTATTCGATGTTTATGGCATGATTCTAATAATAGAACTCCTCAATTGTATTCGTATATTAAGAGTGATTCAACATTGTTATTAATGGCAGTTAATATTTGATTTAGTTAGAATTTGAATCAGTTAATACTGAACTGAACTGAATCAGTCTGTAAACGACCCACTGCTCTCAAACAAACAAACAAACAAACAAAGGCCTCTTCTCCTTATAGAAAAAGGATTGGAGCTTAATCCACCACGCTGCTCCAGTGCGGGTTGGCGGATAATTTCCCTACCATGAGGAACGATCGTTATCAGGTCTCTATCATAATAACCGGGACCGAGAGCTTTACGTACTCTCCGAGTTACGGTTGAGAGACCCACAAGGACGTACACCGAGACCGGAAACAAATATTTGTACAAATACAAATATCTGCCACGAGCGGGAATCTAACCCGCTACGGCCAGCGTTGACAAGACTACTCGCACTACTACACCAGAACGATCGTCGTTCAATCAGTTAAAAATTAGTAGTTAATAATACCAAACGACATTGAATAATAATTTCGCTTGTTATCATACATGTACTATTTCGAAACCGGGGTATACGAGGTCCCAATTAGGTACAAACACAAATATACATTCATTCATCCAATTGGTTTAACGGCTTTAATACGTAAAGACAAACATTATTATGACTAAATGAAATGATATAGTACGTATATGAATGGAAACGAAAATATTATTTTTATACTTTTGTAGAGAGTTGAAGTCGACCAAAATTCATTTTTATCATTTTAGAAAACAACGTTCTGCGAACAGAAAATACCTATATTGACAATTCATCGACGATTGAATCGGAATTAAAATGTCAGCTTTACCAAATACTACGAAAATTACATCAATATTAACATTTAATTTTAAGTAATGACTGTTTCCATGTCACCTTACTACCGTAGGTAATACTGCGACTGATTTTTCCGGCATAATTTTTATATTTTGTATATTTCCTACGATCAAATTCTCATTTTTAACATATTTTAAAATGACGTCTGAATTTCTGTTCATAAATTTTTGTGTCGTGATCTTTTGGTTTATGTGATGGGACTATACAAGTTTTTGATATTTTATTTACATTTCTACATTTAACAATTTATCTGTCAATCGACAAAATTGCGTATTGCGGATGAGTTGCAAAAAACAATATTTGCACAAAAAAAAGTTATTATTTACATTTTGCTTAAAAAATATACACAACAATCAATAGTTCATTCAACAAGTAAAAAAAAAACGGATTAATTTTTGTTCCCAGTCCTGAAAATATGTATGTGCGATAGCTCATTCGTTTCGGAACAATGTCTATTAAAACGTATCTCGAGCATTTATTAGCACATAAAAAGTTGCAATTGTTATTAAAACAATATTTAGTTTTTCATTAATACCTAACTTAATAACTATTAATATTTAAAAAATTTGAAAAAAAAAGATTCTTAAAGAGAAAAAAAAATTCCAATAATAAAGTCCGGACTCCTGGAATTCAATCACCATTATTTATAATTTTTATTAAACCCCGAAAACAGGTAAAAAAATGAACAAAAAATTAAATATTATCAAAATTATATTCATTTAAAAAATTATAACAAACAAAATATAAAACGTCAATAAACTTTTATCGAGTGATCTTGTTAAATATGTATATAAGGGATCCAAGAAGCAAAAAATTTATAGGTTAAATATTTTTATGTCGACTTTTGTAAGAACAGAGATTGGATAAAAAATAGTTAATCGAAAATGCAAGTACATGTGGAGGCCGCCTTGAGCGGGCCAATCAGTAGGGACTCACGCGCAAGATTTTTTCGACGCATTGTTTTAAAAATGGATAAAGAAAAAGACAAAAAGATACTGTGCAGTATTTAACTGTTTAAACAAGGATTGCTAAGATCTCTTTTAAATTTTTTATTATTAATTATTATTATTGTGAAATTATCATTCTTTGGGTTACTAAAATAAGTTTATAAATAAGTAGGAAGGTAGACAGGTATACTAAGTTGGTGTAATAATCTTTCACAAATACCTACTTATAACAGAATTAAAGGAATTTCGATCTGTTTCTTTTTTAATACCTACCTGCCCATAGTTTGTTTTTTTTTTCTGCGCGAATTTATTACAATTATTACTTTTAACACCTACCTTAGGTTTATTTGGAAAGTAATTTGTGCACTAAAGGAGAGTACTAGAAAAAAAGCGGTAATTAAATATTTAGATTAAATTATTTTCTAAAATGAGACAACCCTGATTTCATTAGAAAGGATAAGAGTGACGCGATAGAAAGAGAGGCAACTTCTAGGTAATAATCGTAGGTTATCAAGCGCTGCGCGATTTGAATTGAACAATTGTATCGTAGTAAGAGTCCCTATTTCTTTAAACGACTTTTCGGAGTGAGTCTTCTGTACTTGTACTATTATTTATTCAGTGCAATCGTATAACTTTTTGAAAAATCGATATAAAAAGTTTTTTATGTCGATTTTTCAAAACAGGGCTTTATTGTTTTAAGTGTTCTGAGAACACCATATTTTTTTCAAATTTTTAATTAATATTTAATATTATAAAAAAAGGATTTTGTGTGAATACTTACTGTCTTGAGCAACGTTGCGCTCATGCCGCAGCCGTAACGGTCTCGCGGAGACCTATTTTCGGCGTTGAATAAATATTATAAATAATGGAGATAAAATTCCGGGAGTCCGGAATTTTTTATTGTAATTTTCTCCTCTTTAAGAACCTATTTTTTCAAAAATTCTTAAAAATTAATAGTTTTTGAGTTATTAATGAAAAACTCAATATCTTTATATTTTATTAATAACAATTGCAATTTTTATGTGCTAATAAATGCTCGAGATATTTATAGACGTTCGCTCCGAATCGAATGAGCTATCGCACATATTTTTAGGATTGGGAACAAGAATTAACACGTTTTTAGGGTTCCGTAGCCAAATGGCAAAAAACAGAACCCTTATGGATTCGTCATGTCTGTCTGTCTGTCCGTCCGTATGTCACAGCCACTTTTTTCCGAAACTATAAGAACTATACTTTTGAAACTTGGTAAGTAGATGTATTCTGTGAACCGCATTAAGATTTTTACACAAAAAATAGAAAAAAAAAACAATAAATTATGGGGTTCCCCATAATTAGAACAGTTAGAACCGAAACTCAAAAAAATTTTTTTTTTTCATTTTTCATTGTCTTTAAAAATGATAGTAATTATTCGGTATCGCGCCACCACCGATTTTGAGGCTGATTTTTTTTAGAGGTGCGTTATGACTTCAAAACATCATAACTAGTGTTGTTATGATGACGCGCATGACCCTTTTTGACGTAAAAAAATTAAAAAAATTAAAAAATTTATCGTACGAATAATTTTTTGTTATACGATTATCGAAAGATATGTTTTTAATGTTATGTTGTTAGGTTTCTTTTTTTTATTGATAGGTTATTAGGTCTTCTTTTTTTTTGAGCGTCACTTCTAGTTTTAACAAAGGCATTTAGCAAGAACTAGTTTTTTAACTAGGGACGATGCGTTGTAACCATATAGGCACAGTATATTTAGAAGTGACGCTCAAAAAAAAAAAAGACTTAACAACCTCTCAATAAAAATAAAAAAATTTTAAAGAAATATTATTTATCGTTCAGAGCATTAAAATTTTCGTATAATATATGGACTTTGAGATCTTCAAAGATTTTTTTACGTTAGTTACCGTAGCTTTTCGCTTTACAAGTTTTTAAGCTTTCACGGTCATTAATCACACTTTCATTTAAACGGGACTTAGAACGATTATTGAGATACCCGATATTTCGGCTACATTGCATACGTCATGGTCACGAGACGAACGAACCTTTTTACTTTTCGCTTTACTAACCTTTTTATAAGTTAATTATTCAAAAATAATTTTATTTTTTCTTATCAAATAATATAACTTATAGCAATTGAATTGATTCTAAATTAAATAAAAAACACTAACAAAACGGCTTCTAAAAATTCTAAGTTATTGTAATACATTTTATCCATCATTGCGTCGTAAAAAACACCAAATGTAAATAAATAACAAATGACCGATGTTATCTCTTATCCTTGTAACCTGGTTTGAAATAGCTTACTGAAATTTAACAATTGCATGAGTGAGGAGTGAGGACTTGAGGAGTGATGATGCATCGCTTGTGAAACTAACAATAATTCCGCAATTTATTAGATTACATGTTTTAAAATATGTTATTTATCTTCAAATATACCACTATTTACCAATTTACTACTATTTTATTATTTAACAACAAAGCAATTCTGTTATTTATTTACCCACAATCAACACATGAAACCACCTTTTATTAATTTTCGCAAATTCCAGTCGTGGAAATTAATAAAACAATTTATTACGTAACAAATGGAATAAAACTATTACTTACTGCACTATTTTCAATGTTTTAATAGCAATATTTAAAAGTTCTATATTTTATTGTTACATAGATAATTCAAAACAAATACTACTCTCTACAGATTACAGAACACTACGAGAACACTGCACTAGAGGTGAGCGATACGTATCGTATTGACTGCACTTCACTGCAGTCAACTGTCAAATATCTGACAATGACAATCCTCGTTGACTTTGAGCCGGCCGGCATTCAAGATAAGTCAAAAACGATAACTACTGGAACGCTCACTTAATAAAATTTTATATTCAAATATGCACCTTGAAATATTTATATATATATATATATTATATATTATATATAATATAATATTATATATTATAAGGTTTACATTGGCTTATAATATGTAAAGTGAAAAATCGTTCCGAGCATTTCGTTGAGTACTGGTATTCTGTCTCTTTTTTACGAGAGTTGCCTTGTATTCGTGGTAGAAAGAGATGCAATCCCGGCCGTAGGAACGTTTTTTGAGTGCACGTGAGCATTCCAGTTTGTATATGTATAAATTCCTTGCAAAAACGTGCCAATAGCCACAGAATAAATAATTGTCAATGTTGACAATAGAAATATATGATGTCATGAATCGCCGCCTTTTTTGCACTGAGAACACTGGCGCTTTCGAGGTAAGGGCAGCCTTACACATCCGGAATGTCTCTGTCTCTTTGAATTCATTATCTGAATTCATATTATTAATTCAGAAAGCCCGGAATTCCGTACAATATCAGTATTCTCCACACACATTCTGATTTCTTCAGATTATGAATTTTTCAGACCGATTTCTAAGAGCGTCCTGAAATCCGGTTCTGAATATTATTAATTCATAACGCTCGCATTCGCATACATTTCAATAGACCGGCACACACATTCTGGAAATCAGATTATGAATTATTTCAGTGTTGCCAACTCCGATTTTGAAATCGGCGTAGGCTAGATCAGAAAATGCTCTTTATTAATATATAACGAGTATTAAAAAATATTATTTATAAATTATTATTATTTATTATTTATATGTACTTGTACGTGTGTTGTATATATTATTTAATTATATGTATTTTATATACTATTAAAGGTATCTATTTGCTTAGTTTTTATTATATTATCATTATTAATATTGTTATAATACCTGCCCATCTGCAAATACAATATTTCTGTCACCCTCAGGTTGTTTGCAGAAATTGCCATTTAGCAATAAGACCGCCACAGATACACAGACAGCTTAAATGGTGTTAGTTTCTATTATATCTTTAATTTTGTTCTTTTTTTTTTTGGTGTGCAATAAAGTAAATTATTATTATAATAAAGTATATTATAATTTATAAATATATAAAGAGTATTAAAAAACATTACAGAATATTATTTATAATTATATTAATTTTTATTTTTACATTATTTACATATTCCACGTGAATTATATTATTTTAAATTAACAAATATTATTAGTATTTTTAAGAAAATTCTATTAATGATCTCCAAAAAGTAAATAAATTAAATTTTAAAACGCAATATTTACAAAAACATTCCCACGGTTGGATTTTTTCTACCAATTTTGAGAATTTAGTATTATGGCCTCAAAAAAGATTTTCGATGTAATTCTCACCTTTATCACTGTGAATTAAGAGACATTATTGTTTGAAAATATGGAGTTCTATCAAAATGCAATATTGTACAAAAAATTATAACCGGTCTATTGTCTTTTTAAATGAGTAAAAATAATGCGTAAATTATTCCACGTGAATTATATTCTTTTAAATTAATAAACATTATTAGAATTTTTAAGAAACTTTAAAAAACGATAGCCAAAAAGTAAGTTAATGAAATTTTTTAACGAAATATTAATAATCTGATTTTTTTAAGATATGTGTGAGGCGAGGTGACGGAACTTAAGATTATGAATTCAGAGATGCATTCCGGATGTCTGAGTCCAGCCTTATTATTTACATACGGAGGTCTGTCAAATACATTTTTAACTCGTGTCAAATCCAAATATCAATGCTTGATCAATGCCAGATTAATAGAGTGAGTTGGAGTGAGTTTTATGAGTTTTATTTAACCTAAAATTATTTTCAAGAGTATATAAAAATGGAGTTAAACGAAAGAATTTTAAAATACTTAGAAGCATGTGATAAAGTTGACACTTTAAAATTAGCTAGTGAATTCAATGAAGAGCATCAAAAAGTAGTAGGTGCGGTGAAAAGTGTTGAGGCACTGGAAATGATTGTTTCTGAACCTATAAAAAGTACAAAATGGGAATTAACTGAAGAAGGTAAGCTTGTCGCTGAGAAGGGCAGCCACGAAGCTGTCTTGTACAGAAGTATTCCTGAAGATGGGATCGCGCAGGCTGAAGTTATGAAGGTATTATTAGGTCACTTATAAACTTCAAATCTAACGATTAAAAATTTTCAAGTTTTTGTACAAGAAAATTTAACATTTATCTGATGTTCTGTTTTATATATATACATATATACTTAGTTACTTTTTTTAGACTGTGCCAAACGCAAAAGTAGGTTTTAGCAAAGCCATGTCACTAGGTTGGATATATATTGATAAATCTGGAGCACCATTAGTGAAACGAAAAGTGGAGAGCATCACTGACACAGTGCAAGACCACCTCAATGAAATAAAGAAAGGCATAGATAACTTACCCGACAATGTAAGGAATGATTACAAGAAACGAAAGCTCCTACAAGAGATCACTATAAAGAGTTTCTTGCTAACAAAAGGGCCACAGTTTGCGACATCCATCAAGAAATTAGAAACTGATCTAACAAGTGATATGCTGTTGACTGGATCTTGGAAACATTTAGAATTCAAACCTTACAATTTTTCAGCACTAGGTAACCACTAGAAAACCTTATTATTAAACTTTGACATATTAAGATTATTATTGCCCAATAATATAAGGCACTAATTTAATCCCATTTGACTGATCCAAAAGTAGTAAAGTACAGTGCACGAAGCAATTACAAAGAGGAGGTGCCATAAGAAACTTTACTCATATAATGTAGTGTCGCAACTGCGCGGGGGTGCGAGGGGCTTTAAATAGCGGCAAGCCATCTAGCGACCAGTAGCTAAAACAAGTAATTGACTAAATTGACAGACGTTATAATTGTTCTACTATATGTCACTAGGTGTCTGCCAGGGCCGTACTCAGAATTTTTTAGTTAAGCATATATGTAATTTGAAGTTGGATGGCACACACTGCTATATAATATTATCATGATTTACTATTGTTTTGATAAGCTGATTTCGCTTTGTAGGATTTTAGTACAATGAAAGGTCGTCATCCTATGCTGGAAAATTAAAGCTTGATATTATGTAGCCATGTGTAATATCGATTTGAGATCTCAATACCGAGAAAAATCTTCCTTTTCGGTCGATAATTGCGTACTAAAAGTCTGTTTGCTTTTGCATATGCAATAAAGTTTTTATCATCGGAGTGATTAAAAAAAACGGAAAGGACACTAAAATTGGTAAACCTTTTCCCAAGCTAGACGTAGTGTAAATAAAATGGAATAATGCTGCATAATATGATACATAACATGCTTTTATTTTCATAAACAACAGTTATAAATTGTAGATACTGATAGATTTCTTATTATAGCAAGAAAGAATATTTTTTATTAGATCAGATTATTCAAATTCAAATATTGAACGTCAAAACCTACTACTATAGGTTCGAACCTTAGCCCAGAATATAAAATTACATAATTAGAATTTTCACTACAACAATTCGACTGAAATTGCCTCGGAAGAACACCTTATCCGCTTGAGTGTCCGGACAATGATCTTTTAGTTTACCAACTGCACAAAACTGCCCAAGGCCTCTCACGTTTTGTTACGTTATTTCCCACCGGTGATAATGTAGTATACGTTAATCAACCTGTAGTTGACAGGTGCACTTTGCGTACTAATGCCCGTGTCGAAAAAAAGTTGACATGGGCAATATAGTAATGGCGACCATTACATGACACGGGCGCTTGCAGTTATTGTGGTTAGCTTGTAAACTCTTGTCAACTAGTAGTCGAGACGGGCAGTTGAGCGGTTATTCGCTGAGTGAGTGAGCTATCTTCAATAATTATTTTGTAATAACCTTCATCACATACGCTCATTGACAATTTTTTTAAACTTTGTTAATTGAAAGCTTTTGAACAGTATCTGGGATCGTATTGTAGAGATAAATTTCAATTCTAAGTACGGCCCTGGCTAGACCAGTAGTTTTGCTACTTGCCGATAGAGGCATGGTAATCACCGAACTTTCTAGACAAAATAAATAATATATTTAATTTAAATATTACTTACGAGAAGAAAGATATGTTTATTCCATTTGATTTTGATTTGTTCGTGTAACTTCTACACGATACAACACAGCACTTCATGTTCACAACGTGCGTGGGTCGAGAATATTTTTTAAATATATAAAAAGGAGTTAGTCACGAGAGCAACTTAATTGTCCGGCAACGACAGCTGTACTGACGAAAGCGACAACTGGTGGTAAGTAGATCTACTACGGTTTGATGTGTGGACTACATTGGTGGACGCTAGACTACATTGATTACAACACCTCCTCTTTGTAATTGCTTCGTGGTACAGTGTGATTTCACATTTTTGAGTTAGTTTTCTGTTAGTATTGATTGAGTTATAGTTAATCTTTCTTAAGAATTCCCATTTTCTATATAAAACCACAAAAAAAAAATTTTTTTTTGTTCTTAACACATGTCGGGGATATTTAGATGCTTTGTATTTGGTATAAATACTACATATTACAATGATTTTCATTGTAATATGTAGCATTATAGTGAAAATTCTTTACAAAGTTTTATGCATCTTAATATACCAGTTTAATTTGTAGATTTCCAGTCACTGTTCTTTTTTGGTTGACAGCCTTTTTATTAATCTATTTTATCTATATGTCAATTCCACAATTGGTATATTATGTATATATATTTATGAAAAACCTATGTTTAAAAAAATAAGACTTATACAGCTGTAAAAAAATAACTTTTTTACTTTTAAAGAGGTTTTAGAGAGGTTAAAGATAGCTCTAGCAACCATTAAAAATTTGAATATGGGCATTCATAACCTTAATTACACTATAAAAATAGTTATAGTTTCTGTTGTTAAATAACAATGTTACAGACTACATAATATCACCAAGTCCTGTAATTGAAAAACAATTTAAAATTATTAATTGATCTAAAAATAATAATAATAATTGAACTGCATTATCATTACAATATTTAATTATTAATATGTCCTTGACACAAACCAGGCACCTGAATGCAATTATATTAACATTTTTTTTAATATATATAAAAATGTTTAATATTATCAGTGGTTATAAAATTATCAGAGCTGTACTGCAGTGTAGGTGAGGTTTAGAGTGATAAGTATTATTAACAATTTACACTAATCTTATTTTTTATTATTTAATATTCAAAATCTATTAAAATATATTGTTTTTGTTTGTTATATTCACCAAATAACAACATAAATAATATTTGCATTATTTCGCTATCATAAATCTCTTAACTCATCCCTTTTGTACATTCTTATAGGTATGTGTCCTAAATAGATCCACATGAAATTGATAGCATTTATGGAAGCAAAGTAAAAAATAAAATATAAATCTCGACATTACATGTATTCAATATGCATTTTTATTTATAAAAAGTCTTGACTGTACCTCTTGATTCGTTGGTGTGGTTACTATATCTATGTAATCTTACCATATATTTGTAGCCATTTTTAATCCTAAAAGCTTAATTAGAATTTTTTGGAATGTTTACATTATAAAAGTGAAAATCTATTTGCACATCATTAATAAATAAACAAGAATCGTACAGAAAGATATACAAAGGCAGTCTTATTACTAAAATAAGGATATACTAGACTTTTGAAAAACCAAAAACAATTTTTAAAACTGATTACATTTTAAACTAATATGTAATTTTAAATGTCAATAGGTCAACCACCAGAGTGTGGTCACTTACATCCTCTACTCAAAGTACGATCAGAGTTCCGTGAAATCTTTCTGGAAATGGGATTCACGGAGATGCCAACCAATCAATACATAGAGAGTTCCTTCTGGAACTTTGATGCGTTGTTCCAACCACAACAGCATCCAGCGAGAGATGCTCACGATACATTCTTTATATCGTCACCAGCCATTTCTACTAAATTCCCCATGGATTACCTAGAGAGGGTCAAGAAAGTTCACAGTGTCGGTGGTTATGGGTCACAGGTAAATTTCGAATTAGGTATGATATTTGCTCAGTGCTTTAGGTCAAGTAATCCCAATAGCTATTCCATTTGAGGGCTGAGGCCTACCCAAAAATTATTATTTTAAATATCATAGAGAAGGTAGAAAATGTGTGAAGGTGAAGTGTAACAAGGGATACACAAGATTTAGTCTGGTGAAAGAAAACATCTCAAAGTGCAAAAATTTGCATAAAGCTGTAAATTGGTACGAATATTCGAAACACCATTCCTTAGTTTATGAACTGTAAAAAGTCCCCATCCCGTTTGGCTAAAAAGACGCAAAAAACCTATATTTGCGAACTTTGAATAAATTATTTTGCAAGTGTAGGATTGATGGGGATTTTTTATATTTCATTTATAATGGTGTTCCGAACATTCTTACAAATATTCAGCTCTATGCGAATTTTATTAAGCTATTTTTTTGCCCTATTTTTTGGTCTAACTTGACCGGACTAATTTGTGATAACACTAAAACTAAAAAAAAAATGCAATACTATCAAGTGTATATTATATACATATAAGGTCTATTTTAAAACACTAACTTGTCACTACCTACCAAAGGTCTCTTCTCCTTAGAGGAGGACCTGGGAAGTCTAGAAATCTGAAATAAAAAGAACTTCCCAGGGCTACAAATACGAGTGGAAGTTAGAGGAGGCCCAGAAGAACTTGTTGCGGACGCACACCACGGCGGTGAGCGCGCGCATGCTGCACGCGCTCGCGCAGCGGGACTTCCGGCCGCAGAAGTACTTCAGTATCGACAAGGTACGGCTTAATATTACTGAAGCTTGTTATTACGAGAAATTAAGCTATGATTTAGGTCAAGGTCAATTGACCTTTAGGGTCAAGTAGGCGTGAAGGGCTAAACCCTAAATTATTGCAAATAGTACAACCTACAAGTGGAATGTGTTTTTCCTATTATTCCCATACTGCAATCTATAGGATCACTTAAAAAGTTTGCCTTAGATATCAAACTATTTTCATATTAAATTTTAACACAAACAACATTTCAGTTTGACTATGAAAGTATTACCACAGTATAGTAATATATACAGTATTGTAACTCGGCCGTATATTTGAAATAAATTCCAACAGTGACAGCCGCGCACTACGTAAACGTGCGATAGGGCTGCCCGCCTCCAGCATTTTAATTACATCATATTATCTTATACTAAAGACAAAGTTTTAATTGTTTTTTTAGATATAACTTATGTTATAATATTTTAAATGTTTGATTTAAAAACAAACTAATTGCACCGTCTGCCTTTCTTATTACCGGGATGTCCTATATAGACAAGGGTTGTCTGGAAGAAATCACTATTAGTGATAAGACCGCCTTTGCACTCTATTTTGTATATTTCTCTATGTTACTTTTTTTATGTCTTACTTAAGTGTGCAATAAAGTATATATAAAATAAATAAATAAATACATTTGCCTACTTTGTGTTTCCATTTAGTTTTGTTATTGTAAATATACTCTTTTTATATAAACAAATAAAATACTTTGTGAATTGAATAGGAAGTGTTCAAAAAAATGCGCGTTTTTTTGATTGTTAGATTTAATTAAAAAACCATGTTTATGTTTGAATAACGAATCGGTCTTATAAATTTGCACCCGAAAAATATTTGCTCCTCAACTGAGACGTACCAAATGCTTTATTATTAAAGTTTAAAGTATAAAAAATGCGTATTCTAATATAATGTTTAATTAAAAATACTTATCCATTAACAAGTATGCTTAATTAAATAAAATCAAAAAACCCGACTGCGTAAAATACTCTTATTATAAACTAAAAAGAATAAAACAATTTACTAGCTTTCATTTGATACCCATATTGCTACAATAAGAAAAAAAAATCAACTCCCCCCCTCATTCCGCCATTTGCGGGCGCCATTTTGAATATTTATATAGCCTATGTCACTTACTACAATTTAGACAAATCTAACGACATCTCATATGTCAAAAACCGTCCAGCCGTTTGGGCTGTAGGGCGTGCCAAAGAAATGGACATACATACATACATACATACATACATACATACATACATACATACATACATACATATGTACATACATACATACATACATTCATACATACATACATACATACATACATACATACATACATACATTCATACATTCATACATTCATACATACATTCATACATACATACATACATACATACACTCGAAAAACATAACCCTCCTTCTGTCGCAGTCGGGTAAAAAGACACACATTATGTACCTACCTATTAGTACGTACAATTATTTTATAGTCTTACATTTCAGAGTTTCTAGGTAATCTAAAAAAAGTTATCTCTGGATGCGTTATTGGCGAATTCATCAGAGATGTGCAAAATACTTTTAACCCTAGAGTAGGCGCGTCTTTCCGCAAAACGTCAGTGGGGGCGTTGAGCATTTTGCCGCTCATTTTCTTTGACAGTTTTTAAGTAGGAACACTACAGTTTAATTTATTTATTTTCTCAGAATTTAAGTAAAACACAAATAAGGAATGACAAATCAAAATATTTATTGAATTTTGTTTAAAGAACTTTAGTTTACAATCGACTTCAGAAAATTTAACGTTTTAATTTACTTTTTTAAATTATCCTACTATAATGTTTATAAAAAAAGGAAAACATAACAAAATTAAATATTTTCTAAATCTACAGAATATGCTTTAGCGAAACAGTCTTCACATAAGTATCTGCAATATTCATTGCACAGTAATTTTGAGTATCTGCAACACCCTTTTTTGTGCATCTATTTTTCTTTGATGGACATAATATGCTGCATTTACCTTCCTTCTTTGAAGATGATGATTTTTCTATAGGAACTAAGCGAGCAATTTGGTTCCTCAGAGAAATATTGAAGGTGTCTACAGAAGACCTTGCGGTCATATATGGCTTAACCAGGACTATCCCAATTTCTTTCAAATACTGTTGGCGTAGCCAGTTAAGTTTCCAGTTATTGACTTTGTAAATTATTTGGTTATTTATACCGGCAATATTCATCATCGAAAAAAAAACCTCATTGGCCTGTGAGTCATTCTACTAACAGAGTTCTCTTTTTTCATTTGGACCACGACATTAACACCACCTTTGGTTTCACTATAAAATGTAATAATTTTAGGCTTTACAGTAGGTCCGGTGTTTTCTCGTCGGTTCTATCATTCTCATGAAAAATTGATAATAGTAATACTACCTTTTTTGCTTCTTGTTTGGAACATAAGACAGCAAAACTTTCTTCTCGCCAAACCCAAACATCGAAGATGGTTTCTTTCGATTAAAGATCAAGTGTCAGGTGTGATCAAGTGTCAAGTGTTCAGAAAACAAGGTGTAATTTCTTTTTTATTTTTACGTAAAGTTCCAACGATGCTCGTTTTATGATCAGTTAGCAGCTGATCTTAAACCGTAAATAATATATAGCACAATTTTTACCTACGTGGGTAGGCGCGCAGTGAGCAAATTGCCGCTGAACGACTCTTGGTGATAACAATCTCCTTCTCAAGCAGTCCTCCGCGCACTGATGGCGTCCAATTTTTCGGTACGGGTTACGAACGCATGTGGGGGCAGGTACTAAGAAGCGCAAAGTTTACGTACAATAGTTTTAAGAATTATTAACGTTTTTTTGCAGAGGGCGGCAAAATGCTCATAGCGCGCCCACTCTAGGGTTAAAAATGTATTTAAATACAAAATGCAAATACTTTTCTAATTTACTATTTCAAATGCAAAATACAAAATACTTTTGTTTTTTGTATTTAAATACTAAATACAAAATAGGTATTTTCAAAATACTTTATTCAAATAAAATACTTTCAATTTGACGAGTACTTACATCTACCTAGGACAAAATTTCCAACTTGGTAGGTCCAACTTCGAGAGAGATGTCAAAAGTCGAATCCAGCTAGGATGGGCAGCATTCAGGAAGTTAAAAAACGTCTTTTCATCTGTCATACCTCAGTGCCTGAAGTCGAAATACTTCGACCAATGTGTGTTACCAGTGATGACATACGGATCTGAGACGTGGTCTCTGACTATCGGCCTTTTAAACAAGCTCCAAGTCGCACAACGTGCAATGGAGAGGGCTATGCTTGGTATTTCTCTGCGAGATCGAATCAGAAATGATGAGATCCACAGACAAACGAAGGTTGCCGACATAGCCCAACGGATTTGTAAGCTGAAGTGGCAGTGGGCAGGGCACATAGCTCGTAGCTTGTAGAACTGATGGCCGATGGAGCAGAAAGGTTCTCAAGTGGAGACCACGTACCGGCAAACGCAGCGTCGGACGACCGCCCGCGAGATGGACAGATAACTTGAGGAAAGTCGCTGGAAGCCTTGGATGGAAGCTGCTTTGAACCGGTCACTCTGCAGGATATGATGATGATGATGACTTTCAAATAGAATTACTAGTTTTCTTTATTCATTAAAGATTTTAACACAATAAGTTCCTCAAAAAGAGCATCAGACATTTTGCGTCTGTGTGGGCGCATTATCATACCACCATATGAAAACAATCGTTCCAATGGTGCCAAACTAGGAAGGCAGGTGTTGTATTAAAAAAAAAAATTTTTTTACCGTTGGGTATGTGTTGAGAATGGTTAGACTTGTGTCTTCGTCTCTTAAATATTAGAGGGTCTACAAATCTATGCAGATGCGGCTGTTGCCATTAGTTGAGTTGCTGAGGAGTCTGAATCGTTGAACATATAGTAAGACTCACTTTTTTTGCTTTTTTTCCCTGTTGATGTTTGTGGCTGTGCACTTTTTAATTCTTCTTTAGCAGTAGGTACTTTAAGTAAAAAAGTATTTTATATTTTACAAATACAAAATACATCTCGCAAAGTATTTCAAATAAAATACAAAATACTTTTTTTTAAAAGTATTTCAATACAAAATATAAAATACGTATTTTGTATTTTGTATTTGTATTTTAAATACAAGTATTTCAAATAAGTCACAACTCTAGAATTCATGCAACCAAAACAGCACAAATAAATCCTACTCGTCATATTAAATTCGAATTGGAATTATTTTCAATAAAAAAATCGTGTGGTTATTGTTAAAAAAAATAACACACGGTCCGTTTGTCACTGCGGCACAGTCGCGACTGTTTGCGTTCCGAGTGCATCCCGAGATCGAGGCCGTTTGTACGAAGTTGGAGTACTGTATATATTACTATACTGTGGTATTACTATCATTATCGGTATGTGATATATATCACAAAGTTCATATTTACCACCCTACTCATTAAAAAGAAACATTTAAATTAATGAAGAAATAGTACACAAAAAGATACAGATTCACTGATAAATTCTGGTTTAACACAGGTAGACATTTCCAGGTGTTCCACACCCTAGACCAAATTCCACCAAATCAAAGGCCGCGCGCTGGCGGTCATGGGTTCAATTCGCACCCGGAACAGATGCTTATATTTGTACAGGTTCCGATCTAGGTGTATGTTCTTGTGGGTCTCCCTACCGTGCCTCAGAAAGTACGTAAAGCCGTCAGTCCCAGTTGTTATCATAGACACCTGATAACGATCGTTACTCATAATAGGGAAATTATCCGCTAACCCATAGTGGAGCAGCGTGGTAAGCTCCAACCCTTCTTCTATATGGAGAAGACGTCTTCGCTCAGCAGTGGGTTGTTTACAGTTTGTTACAGTTACAGTTTAAGAAACAACGATATTTATAGGCACTACGTGTTCGATCGGTGATGTGTCAGAGTAACATTTCTTACAAAGAAATTTTGTAACCCAAGTATATTTTTGCTTCCGATCTTGTTGATATCTTTTCTATGTTTATAAAATGCATTTTTTATATAAAAAAAACGATGCAGGCGAAGTTTCCCCGTAATTTTCGTTAAAACTAGGAAACATTGTGGTCAAGAACAGGGTCCACTTTTATGAGTCGTATCCTAGTGTTTTATAAAATATTTAATATTCACTACAGTACAGGCTTAGATCAAGTAAAAAAAGGTAGATAACGCGCGGCCTATGTTGTTACTGAAGCCGCAAAACTCGGCTCCTTCAAGTATTTACACGCGCTCACGCACACATATGCATCAAACTACGCTCATTTTCGTTAGTATCTCACGGGGCCTCGTACAGTAACTTTGCCTACAAAATGCCGTCTTGTGTAATTAAATGGTGCAAAAACAATACCAAAGTGAACAAAAAGTCTGAAGGAATATCGTTTTACACGTAAGTACATACAAAACTTTATATTTATTGTTATTCCAAAATAATTTTGAGGTTATTCGGAACTTATAATTTCAATGTCTCGAAATGACGTACCGGGGGAGTGTTGCCAGTAATTCTTTTTTTCAATAGCCCAAAATGTGGGTAAGTAAATTGTAGGCAATCATAGAAAAATAATTAAGTAGAAATTGGACATCATTATTGTTTTTTTTAATCATGTGATTTTATGATACATAAATTGAAGTCAAGTTAAATATTAATCTTTAAGAAAAAGAGACGAATGGGTAGCTGCGGTAAGACTGAGCCGAAATGAACCACAATGGCAGCCACTCCACCTTGAAATAAATATTTGCGGTTTAATTACATACCCATTTTTTAATAAATTAATGGTGTCATGGGACCCAGGTAGAAACGATGTTTTTTCGGATAATATAGAAACAACATCATTTCCAAAAAAAAAAATTGCTTATCTTTCTCCCGCGGGGGTGAGGTAGACCAAGTCGCGTGGGGGATCTATTTAGGGGAGGAGCTAAACTGATGGAGGAGGAGGGTTGGGATATTGGTGAGGGGTAACTCCTGGTATATTCACGGCGGAATGCTTAAATTCCCATAGTAAAAAAAACCTACACACCTCCTACGTTCATCATCTCTCAGGACTGTTGACGTTGAAGAATTTTATTTCTAGTAAATTTATTTAAAACTATCAACAGATTTATTTTCGCATTCCCATTTTACCTATATTAAATTAATAATGTTTAATCCCACTTAATAAATTTTTCAGGGAGTTTTTTTAAAAAGTGTCAACACTTCACTCACTCACACATACTTAAAAAAGTGGCTTCAGTTTTTTGTTCTATGTGCGTTATCTACCTTTTTTTACTTGATCTATGAGTACAGGAGGTAAAATTGCTGACCAAATCTAAAAGAAATGTAATTTACCCAGGTGTTCCGCAACGAGACCCTGGACGCAACCCACCTGGCCGAGTTCCACCAGGTGGAGGGGGTGGTGGCGGACCGCGCGCTCGGGCTTGCTGACCTCATCGGCATCTTAGACGCGTTTTTCAGCCGCCTGGGCTTCCACCAGCTCCAGTTCAAACCCGCCTACAACCCCTACACTGAACCCAGCATGGAGATTTTTGCATATCACGAAGGTATCGGCAATAAGGCATACATTGTTAAATTACAATCTGTTGAATTTAACAATGTATTGCAAACTGTCTAATTATAAACTGAAACCAAATGAGTGATTTCTAATTATTTTTACTGAAAAAATCGAAACCGATTCATTATTTCATTAATTAATTAATGTTGAAGGGGACATCCATTAATTACGCAAGGCATTTAGGGGGGAGGTAATCGAACGAAATCTCACTCAATCTCACGTGGGGGGGAGGGTGGTCTCGGCAAATATCACGTAATTTTTTTTCCGTTATTAAAAATCTTAAATACTAGTCTTGAAAAAAAATAAAATATATGTAAAAGAAAAACGTTTTTTTTTTAATTTATTTTTTTAATAAATCTAATGTAATCGAGCACAGATTAACTCATTTTCGAAAAATCGCCAAAATTGTCTTACGTAATTAATAGATGCCCTCTAAGCTAACTGCTTACTTCTTGTGGCAAGATGTTATATTTATTATAAGCGTTTAACAGAAACAGAGTAAGAACTCCATACAAACTTGCTTTTACTATTTTGGTATATATTTTAATACAACTTTTTTTATGACAGGTCTCGGAAAGTGGATTGAAATCGGTAACTCTGGTGTGTTCAGACCAGAAATGCTGTTACCAATGGGTCTCCCGGAAGACGTGAATGTCATCGCATGGGGCCTTTCCCTCGAAAGACCAACCATGATCAAGTACGGATTGAACAATATAAGGGACCTCGTAGGACCCAAGGTGGACCTACAAATGGTCCAGAATAACCCGATCTGTAGGCTTGATAAGTGAACAATATATATATTTATTTCAATTGCAATATTGTTTTTATTCCAATAACCCAATATGATGAAATAGATTCGTAATGTATATTGCATTGGACCCGTACTTATTATATAGGATCAATCCAATTCAGATCGTTGTATGGCTTTTAGCTGTGTTATAATTTTAATTATTTCTCCAATGTCATGTGTGATGGAGAAGACAGTTGAGATTATTCAATTCGTTCGAGAATACAACTTCAAATAATTTTTGGAGACATTTTAAATACTGTATATTTAATTATGAATTCTTAATTTACAATACAAACAAAACAAAATATTAATATTATATTTTTTACACATAAAATGTGTAAAAATTATGCTATATGGACAAACAAAATATCTGTTCAAAATTTAATATATTTACATAAATAGTTACTTTTTATTTCGCAAATACATTAGTAGCAATTAAACTTATAAAAACGAATACAATAAATAACTAAACACAAACATTAATAAACAATTAACATTAATAGGACGGGGGACTTAATAACGACATAGAGAGAATTGGAACGTTTGAATGGATAGGGACCAATCATTTATTACGTAAGACTATTTAGGGGGGGGGGGGGGGGTCGACCGTGTCTTTATTTTTTCTTACAAGGGGGTGGGAGGGAGTCTTGATAGTTTTTACCTAAGATGACTAAAATGCGCAAAGTTAAAATTATACTTTGAAAAAGCGCGAATAAAAATGATTATTACCTATGTAAGTACAAATAAACATTTCTAAAAATTGTTACTGTAAAAATTAAACATTAAAACAAACCAAACGTGTATTCATTTATTTCTTTAGATTCTTACGTAATAAATATTAAACAGGTGGGAGGGGTCGGCCTATTATTTTTTCTTATAAGAGGTCGCCGTTGTCGTCGGGGTCGAAAAGTAGCACACTTAGACTTACGTAATAAATTAATGGCCCCATATAGGAACGGTGGTCACATATTCTAATTTTAGAAAGATGAATGGGTGTACATGAAAGACCTAGACTTGTGTAGATACAAAGAACTTAACAGGTCAACAATAAATATCTATAATTTTTTTGTCAGCTGTTTTTTTTTTTTTGTTTTTAATAAATTAACATACAATTAATTAGGATTATTCCAAACTTTTATTTGTTTCAGTAATGAATATTTCAGTGAGAACGTGATAGTCCGGGAGATAGCGTTGCAATTTTTCTTGGAATTTTGTACTGAATGAATTTTGTTTCAAACAGTTGTTTAATGTTCAGAAATCAGTAAAGTGAGCGTCAGTTATGATTTTATTATGATTTTTATTTAATTTCGAAGTGTTATAAAAACTAGAGATAAATACCTGCAGGATTCTCTTCGATAATTGTAATTCCATACTGCATGATTGACGGTGGATCTTGGTCATTGTAGAACTACTTGAAAGTGTATTTATTATTTTCTTCTTTCCATTCGTAGTCTAAGGATCTAATACAAGATCATGATGTGATCTGACGATTTTCTTTATTATTTTAAAAGTATGAAAATTGACATGTATAAATTTCATAGGGTAGGTATAAAATAAATTTATTTGTCAAATTTTTAATGAGGTCTCAAATTATTAATGAGATATTTTATTGTCATGCACGTGACTGACATTTAACCCCCCCCCCCCTCGTCAATACAGCTGATGATTTTTTTAAATGTTATTAAAACAATAATACAGTTTCGCTTAATACAAAAATCATCGGAGCAGATTTTTTTCCAAAGAATTTTTCATGCTCTCTTTTAGCTCCACCACTATTGAAGCAGGTGACGTTCGGAAATGTTATGTGTTAAGTGTAAACTATTATTGTTATGATTTTCAGCAGGTATAAAATGACTCGCTTAACTATAGCGCTACCTCCCGGACTATGAGGGCTTGTCGATTTTCTGGCTGGTTCTTCTCAGCAGAATTTACATCTCAAATAAGTTGTAATATCACATTAACTGTAATTATTTAATTGTATAATAAACGATCATTGTAAAATTTCGACTATAGTGCGCGCGGAACTAGTTGGCCGCGCCTTAGGTGGCGACAGGGGTAAGGGAGCGGGTTGCATACTGCTCGCAACGCACATGAGCTTAGACAGAGATGACCAATCTCGAGATATCGTGCACAATGATTGTTCAATTATTGAAAAGAATAAATAAGAAACAATTGAACTTTTAGAAGTTTATATTGTATCTAATTATATTGTAATTAATAGTAAAATACCTATATGGAATTATTTAATTAATATATACTTATATGAAATTACTCAGACATATCCTCTGAATCACTTGATTCTGAACTCTCTGAACATGATTTAGAATCATCTTGTAAGTTTATAATGATTTCGTCCATCATAGTATCAAATCTCATATCATGATTCCAGTATTCTTGTTGGTTTTTTTTTTTTTTTTTTTTTTGTACGTTGTCATCCCATTTTTGCAAAGAAAACGTATAAATAAAAACGTATGCACTTTAAATACTATTTCCTTAGATCGTCTTTTTATCGGCGGACACATCTCGCTATTGCAATCTCACTGAGTCTCATGACAGCAAGCGCGCCCGCCTCTCCGTCCCACCGCTCACATACCTAAGGCGCGGCCAACTAGTTCCGCGTGCACTATAAATAATATTTTTTAAGCTTTTTGGATAAAGTGAATTTGTGATAATTTGTTTTAAATGTACATTAAAACTTTTGCATGGACTTATTTTAATTATTAACTTTTTTATCTAAGTGTATAAGAAATAGACTAAAACCAATGATAAGGAACTGCAATTGAATTGAAATCACCTAAATAATAAAAGAAACTAAAACTTAAAAAAAATCTTTAATAACTTTATTTAACTAAATAAATATAATTATAAATTTTATACACAGCAGATATAAAGCAGAATTTTTACAAATAACATGATCTTAAACAATAAATAATATATAAGTGGCTTATATAAAATAAATCTTAATTTGATAATTAGAATATTTCCTAATGTTACATTATTTTTTAATATACATTTGTATGTCTATTTACACAAAAATTTAATTATTTATATGATTAAAAAATAGTTAATAATAATAAATATAAGTAAACTGGGAAAAATAAACATGAAATTATTTGAAATAAATATATGTACATAAATGAAAAATTTTATAATCTGGCATGTTCTCTATTCTCTATGAACCACTTGACAGATTCTTGAATGGCTTTCTCGAAGGGAGTAAACGTGAAGTCCTTGTACAGAGACCTCAATTTCTTATTTGAAGCAGTCTTTTTATACTGTCCGTCAGCTTTAGTTGTATCATAAACTATTTCTCCTTGGTAATTGTGTGCCTTTTTAATTGCTTCTGCCACATCACTTATTGTAACTTCATCTTCTTCGTCCACTGAAATTATAAATTATTTGGTAATGCTTTGATAATAGATATATTTTTTTAAATGCTAAACTATTATTTTATAAGTTCAATTTTTACTAGACAATTTTTACTAACAAACAACTAATAAATGTTTTTTAATTGTTCGCTATTCTTTCATATTAATTTATTAAATCGAAAAATGTCCTGATTATATTTTGTACTTTTTAAAAATAGCAAAAAGGAAAACCAGGCAAAAAAAATATATCAATGGAACAGTTAGATAATGCTTTTTTTTTATTTCTGTGTAATCCTGTTGATGTTATAAATGCGAAAGTTTGTTTGGATGTTTGTTACTCTTTCACGCAAAAACTACTGCACGGATTTAGATGAAACTTTAAAGTAATATAGCTTATACATTTGAATAACACATAGGCAACAATTTTTAATGATTTTGTATAATTTAGCCATAATATAACATATTATAAAAAATATTACGCGAAAATGCGTAAGTTACGCTTATTTCGTGGCGCTTACGACCTTCTTTTCGCGAGATTTCACTAAAGTGTCGACTGTACAATATTAATATACGGGGGAGTCCCCAAGTGTTTATTGCTACGTCCACGTCGTCTCCCCTGGACCCTGACCTGACCCCGGTAACGCAGGTGGCAGGCAGGTGACCGAACGCGATAAACTGTACTTGGGTGTTTAAGTTGTTTTTTTTCTGTGCGAATTTATTGAGTTGTCATGCTTCCTATACGCGAGAGCATAGGAGGAGTTACCAAAGGCCCTTCTCAGGGCCAAACCAACGGCCCTTCTCAGGGCCAACCCAAAGGCCCTTCTCAGGGCCAACCCAAAGGCCCTTCTCAGGGCCAACCCAAAGGCCCTTCTCAGGGCCAACCCAAAGGCCCTTCTCAGGGCCAACCAGAAGGAGAGATGGAGGTGTTGGAGGACATCTCCTTAACCTCACTGTCCGAGACGGACTTGGGGAGGAAACGACTGTACTCTGGGGGGTCGGAATACTCCGCCACGGAGACGGAGGCGGGAGTGGCCGCGAAAGGTAAGTTCCGCTCGGCGGCTAAAAGAGGCAAAGCGCACACGCTTACCAGCGCGAGAGCGGCACTGCGGGAGCGCGTGGAACGGGATCGCGAAGAGGGCCTCGAAGCGGTCCTCCAAAGAAGGGCTTTTAGTAAGCAGAAGGATGTGGGGAGCAATGCTGAGGAAACTCCCATCGAGATCGAGGATGTTGACAGGCGGGGGGCCGAGGAGCTAATGGTGGCGTCAGAAGCCAACCTAAACCTGATCCTCGGCCTGACCGGTAAGTCGGTGAATCTCAAGGGAGGTTACGCCTCTAAAATAAGCAGGGCCGCCGGGTCCATCAGGGAGGTGCTGGTGTCCCTGGTGGCCCGCACCGAGTCTGACGAGGTCCGCCGACTGAGGGCCGACAACAGACGCCTCGCGCGGGAGTTGCAGCTGGTCCGGGAGGAGGTCCGGTCGTACAGGAGGGACTTCGAGGATAGCCGCAAAAAGGCGGCTGAATCCTCGACGGGAAGTGCCGACTTTATGAAGGAGATCGCTCATATGGTCGGCGATGTAGTTGAAGGCCGCCTGGCGGCTTTCCAGCTCCCGGCTGCCCCTCCTTGCCGCCCTCCTCTGGCTGGGGACAGTGCACCGCTGGCGCGTGCCACAAGGGCCGCACTTGCGGAAAAGGGCAGAGGGACGGTGGCCTCTAGGACGAGTGACGTTCCTCAGGCGGGCTCGGAGGAGTTCCCCGCCCTTCCCCAAGCATCTAGCAAAGGAAAGGGGAAGGGTAAAGGGAAGGGGAAGGGAAAGGGGAAGGAGGTGGAGTGGACCGCGTTTGGCCCCTCCACCTCAAAGGAAGCGGCCCCCCAAGTGGCCGAAACTCAGGTGGAGCCGGTGGCAAGTTGGACTGAGGTCGTCCGCCGCAAAACGGCGTCAAAGAAAAAGCAGACGACCTCAGCGCCGCCGGCGAAGAAAACGGGCACTCAAAAACCGGCGGCTTCAGCGCCACCGGCCAAGAAGGAGGCCCCGAAGCCTAAGTTGGCTCTCCCCCGCTCAGCGGCCGTAATAGTAAAGTTACGGCCGGAGGCAGTGGCCAGGGGGGCCACGTACGGGTCGACTCTGCTCAAGGCCGAGAGCAGTATCGACCTAAAGGAGCTGGGAATCGGCCCGCTCCGGATCCGCCAGTCAGCGACCGGGGCGCGCCTCATCGAGGTGCCCGGCTCCACGAGCGTGGAGAAAGCTGATGCCCTCGCCACTCGCCTGAGAGAGGTATTAGCTGATGAGGCGGAGGTGCTCAGGCCTGAGAAGAAGGCGGAAATGAGAATCTCAGGCCTGAGCGACGCGGTCACCGCGGAGCGCCTGGCCACCGCGGTGGCGAAGGAGGGGGGCTGTTCCCCGGGTCAAGTCCACGTTAGGAACATCCGCGTGGGGCAAATGGGCTCGGGGACAGCCCACATTGAACTCCCGGCGGCGGCAGGGAAAAAGCTGCTGCAGGCCGGGAGTATAGCGGTGGGGTGGAGCAAGGTCGTCGTCCACCTCCTGCAGGCGCGCCCTAGGCACTGCTTCCGGTGCCTGGGACTAGGGCACGTCGGTGCCGCGTGCCCAGCTGGCACTGACCGCAGCACACTGTGCTATCGCTGCGGTCAGGCTGGCCACAAAGCCGCCGGGTGTTCGGCCGCCGCTCATTGCGCGGTGTGTGCGGACGCCGGTAGGCCGGCGGGCCACGTGATGGGGGGCATGTCATGCAAGCCCCCATCAACCCGCGGGAAGTTCCCCCCGCAATCGTCCCAAGGGGGGAACCGAGTGGAGGCAGCAAACGCTGAGATGACCGAGTGATGCCTGGGCATCTCAGCGTCCTCCAGGCGAACGCCAACCACTCCGCCGGGGCCCAGGACCTATTCCTGCAGTCCATGGCGGAGTGGAGTATTGACGTTGCGATCGTTGCCGAACCATACGCCGTGCCCTCTAGCCCACACTGGGCGGGGGACACCGATGACTCGGTAGCGATCGTGGTGAGGCCTGGAGTCGGCCCCCCCCCTCGTCGTCAAGGCGAGGGGCCGCGGGTACGTGGCGGCGGTTCGGGGAGAGGTTGCTTTCGTTGGAGTCTACTTCTCCCCGAACCGTAACCTGGCTGCCCTGGAACGGTTTCTCGACGTTCTGGGGCCGCTGGTGGGGCAGCTAGCCCCCCTCCAGGTGTTCGTGGCCGGCGACCTCAACGCCAAGTCCACGGCTTGGGGTAACCCGGTTACGAATCCAAAAGGGAGGGAGGTGGAGGAGTGGGCGCTAGCTGCCGGACTGTCCCTACTCAATGTGGGGGCAGTACAGACGTGCGTGCGCTGGTCGGGAGGTTCCGTGGTGGACGTCACCTTTGCCACGCCGGCCATCGCGCGCAGAGTGGAGGGATGGAGGGTGGAGACGGAGGTGGAGACTCTCTCGGACCATCGCTACATAAGGTTCGAGGTGTCTCCAGCTCTCGTCCGTCCAGAGTCGTCGTCCTCGTCAACGTTGTCCAGAGGGCGAATTCAGTTTCCGCGTTGGGCACTCTCCAAGCTCAATCGGGAACTGGCAGAGGAGGCTGCAATCGTCGGCCGCTGGAGTCTCCCGCCGCTGTCGGAGTTTGAGGTGGATGAGGCGGCTAGCCGGCTCGGTGACACATTTACTGCTGCCTGCAGAGCGGCTATGCCGCCCGCGAAGCGTCCACCCCCGCGGCGGGCGCTCTACTGGTGGTCGACCGAGATAGCTGGTCTCCGAGCCGCCTGTAACGGGGCCAGGAGACAGTATACCCGGAGCAGGCGGCGACGCCCCCAGGACGTGGACAGGGACGACAGGCTGCGCAGAATCTACGTGGAGAAAACGAAGATCCTGCGTCAGGCCATATGCCGAGCCAAGGAGGAGGCCTGGCTGGAGTTAGTTGGGGGTCTGGAGAGAGACCCCTGGGGCCGACCGTATAATTGGGCGCGGAACAATCTCCGCGCCCAGTCGGCCCCCATCAGCGAAACGCTCCAGCCGGACCAACTGAGGAGGATCGTCGGGGAACTCTTCCCTGACGAACCCGAGGGCTTCGTGCCCCCCAGAATGGCTCGGCAGACGCCGGACGAGGAGGAGGGTGTTCCGCCACCCGTCACAGATCCTGAAATGGAGGCGGTGATTACCCGCCTCCAGAGTAAGAAAAGGGCGCCGGGTCCAGATGGGGTGCACGGGAGAGTCCTCGCGATTGCTCTCGGGCACCTCGGCGACAGTCTCCGGGAGCTGTTTGACCGCTGCCTGCGGTCTGGCCAGTTCCCGGAGGCCTGGAAGGAGGGTCGGCTCTGCCTACTCCCTAAGGCAGGGCGGACTCCGGATTCGGCTTCGGCGGTGCGACCGGTGGTGCTGCTGAACGAAGCCGGGAAGGCTTTGGAGAAGATAGTGGCCTCCCGGCTCGTTCAGTACCTGGAGGAGGGCTCGGGACCTGGACTGTCAGAATTTCAGTTCGGGTTCCGACCACGTCGGTCGACCGTCGACGCTCTCAAACGCCTGCGGGCGGTGACGGGTGAGGCGGAACACAGGAGGGAGGTGGTGGTCGCGGTGTCGTTAGACATCGCGAACGCCTTCAATAGTCTGCCGCACACGGTGATACGGGAGGCACTAAAATATTTCGGAGTGCCTCCGTATCTAAAGAGGCTGTTGGAGGCGTACCTCTCCGATCGGAGGGTAGGCCTCGAGAACCAGTCGGGGTCCGTGGAGTGGCGGCGAGTCGGCTGCGGTGTCCCGCAGGGATCAGTTCTGGGTCCGATACTGTGGGACATCGGGTACGATTGGGTCCTGCGAGGCCGTCTTCTCCCCGGGATGGGTGTCATCTGTTATGCAGATGATACCCTCGTTTACTCCCGGGGACGTGACTTCAAGGAGGCGGCGCGGCTGGCCGAGGTCGGAGTCGATCTCGTGATCAGCCGCATAAGGAGTTTAGGGCTTCGTGTCAGAATTGATAAGACCGAAGCCCTCCTCTTCCGCGGGACCGGACGCAAGGGACCCCCACCGGGGGCTACCCTGCAGATCGGAGAGGGGAGGGTCAGGATGAGCTCCCAAATCAAATATCTGGGGCTCATCCTAGACGGAGGGTGGACCTTCGGCCCACACTTCTCTATGGTGGGACCGAAGGTCGTAAAGGTGGCGAGTGCACTGGGCAGACTCCTCCCGAACCTCGGAGGACCCAGCGCCGCCTGCAGGCAGCTGTACTCTGGTGTCTGCCGGAGTATGGCGACGTACGGCGCCCCGGTTTGGGCGGATCGCCTCACTGCGAGGAATAAGGCTGCGCTGCGCTCTGCGCAGAGGATCATCGCGGTGAGGGTGATCCGGGGGTACCGTACGGTATCGTGGGCTGCAGCTACTGCTCTAGCCGGCGACCCCCCGTGGGAACTCGTGGCGGAGGTTCTTGCCGAGACCTACTCTTACGTCTCGGGTAGGAGGGCTCTTGGTGAGAACCCTACGTTGGACGGAATCCTACGGGTGCGTCGGATAGGGCAGGAAGCGCTTATGCGGAGGTGGGGGGAGGACCTGGCGGGGCAGCCGTACGGCACACGCGTAACGGCTGCCATTCGCCCGGTCCTTGAGCGGTGGATGCGTCGAAAACGCAAGCCCCTCACCTTCCGTCTGACGCAGGTTCTCACCGGGCACGGTTGCTTTGGTGACTATCTGTGCCGGACGGCCCAGAGGGAGCCGACGACTGAATGTCACGATTGTGGCGCGGCGGTGGACTCTGCCCAGCACACCCTCGAGGTGTGCCCGAGATGGGCGGCGCTGCGTCAAGGTCTGACGTCGGTCCTCGGAGGGGACTTGTCGCTCCCGAGCATCATCACCGCGATGCTCGGCGACGACGAGTCCTGGAAGGCGATGGTCTCCTTCTGCGAGACAGTAATGTCCCAGAAGGAGGCCGACGAGCGGAGGAGAGAGGAGGCCGCCGACGTGGCCTCCATCCGCGGGCGACGAATGGGGGTGCGTAGGAGGCGCTACTTAATGCGCCTCCAGTAACGCCCTTGTGCCCGTGTCGGGCCGGGATGGGAACCCGGTCCTGCTAGACACGGCGTCGTCGGGACTGTTCAGAGGTTAAGCCGGACAGTCCCCATGGAGGAGAAGTCTGGCCTTTTCGCCGAGGCCAGCCTGTCGCTGGAGGGATCCTGTTGCCTGCAGATCCGGGACCCTCCAATTAAAGCGGCTGAAGGCTCCCGCAGGGGTTTAGTACGGTATTGCACTCCCAAAGTGTCGAGTCCGACATAGGTCTAGGATTGCCGACCCGGGCGTCCTGGATATCATCCGTAAATGGATTCCCCTGCGTCACAAAAAAAAAAAAAAAAAAAAAAAATATTAATATACACTCTGCGAGCGTGGAGGAACGTTTTTTTGTATATTAGCCTTTGTTACCGAGCTGTAGTAAGAATTTGATATGGATAGTCGGAAGTTTGGGAAAGGACATGGCTACTTTTTGTCAATACAACCACGCGGGCGAAGACGCGGGCGAAAGCTAGTAAACATATAATTGTACTACCTGAGAGAATAATAGGCTCCACGCTATTGTAATTTCTCAACACCCATAACATTAATTTTGCCAAGTCTAAAGAATAGATGAACTGCCTTAGCGGCTTCCCAGTGCCGAGTACTGTGAAAGTTTTGTCACCTGAAAGTAAGAATTAAATAAAAAAATATACAAAAAAAAAAGTTATTTTATTATCCATTATTAACATTGCGTCATAGTCGTAGAATAGTGACGGATCTTACAAATTTAAAACCACACAGGGCAGACATTTCAAATATACAATAACAACAATATAACTGTTTGAAACGTCTGCCATGCAGTTTCAAATCTGCAAGATCCGTCACTATTCTACGACTATGACGATTGTTATAAAAACATTGCATGTAATTTTTAGATTAAATTTTATTTTTAGCTGAAACAATAATTTTACATATACGAGGGGTGATCCAAAAGTAATTATAATGAATATAAAAGAGAGTGATTATGGTTATAATAGAAAATTATTTTTCTACATAGTCTCCGAACAAGTAAATACATTTAGTCCATATTTTCTTTAAGCCTAGCATTATCTTAGAAAAAAAATCCTTATCTTGACTCTCCCAAAACGCCTCGACAGAGGCACCACGTCACTATCGTCTTCAAATGTTTTACTTCCGAGGTGTTCTTTGAGCCGAGTAAAGAGGTAAAAGTCACAGAACTAGCCTAAAACTTATAAATTGTCTCACTAATAAGTGTCATTTAGCTACAATGTCCCAATTAAAGGTAAACACCGAAAAAATCTAAGAAATGAAATCGAAGTTATAAAGGTTTGAAAATTCCCAGTAACAGAGGTATTTTAACGCAAAAGTGTCGTTGTAATAAGCAATAGAGATGTTTCTCACATATCAAAGGCCAGAGGAAAATTAGAGAATAAAAAATTCAGAATAGATTATAAAATATTGTTGTCAAAACATAGTAACACGTGGGACATACATACACACACAAAGATAGAGAGAGAGAGCAAGACAGACGCACAAACACAATAAAGACACAGAGACCCCCACACACACACAAAGACAGTCAGACGTGTGTATACACACAAAGAAACACGCACGCAAGCACTCTAGCACACACGCATAAACTAACTTACGCCAGCACGCCGGCACACATGCACGCACATACACAAACACACTCACACACTTGTCGTGCGCGCCGAACACGTCGCACGGGACACCGACCTGACCATAGAGCATCACACTCACACACACACTCACCGGCGAGCACGGCGTCGTGCATGCGGCGCACGAGCGCGGGGACGACGTGCGCGGCGCTCACGCTGTAGTTGTCGTGCGCGCCGAACACGTCGCACGGGACACCGACCTGACCATAGAGCATCACACTCACACACACACTCACCGGCGAGCACGGCGTCGTGCATGCGGCGCACGAGCGCGGGGACGACGTGCGCGGCGCTCACGCTGTAGTTGTCGTGCGCGCCGAACACGTCGCACGGGACACCGACCTGACCATAGAGCATCACACTCACACACACACTCACCGGCGAGCACGGCGTCGTGCATGCGGCGCACGAGCGCGGGGACGACGTGCGCGGCGCTCACGCTGTAGTTGTCGTGCGCGCCGAACACGTCGCACGGGACACCGACCTGACCATAGAGCATCACACTCACACACACACTCACCGGCGAGCACGGCGTCGTGCATGCGGCGCACGAGCGCGGGGACGACGTGCGCGGCGCTCACGCTGTAGTTGTCGTGCGCGCCGAACACGTCGCACGGGACACCGACCTGACCATAGAGCATCACACTCACACACACACTCACCGGCGAGCACGGCGTCGTGCATGCGGCGCACGAGCGCGGGGACGACGTGCGCGGCGCTCACGCTGTAGTTGTCGTGCGCGCCGAACACGTCGCACGGGACACCGACCTGACCATAGAGCATCACACTCACACACACACTCACCGGCGAGCACGGCGTCGTGCATGCGGCGCACGAGCGCGGGGACGACGTGCGCGGCGCTCACGCTGTAGTTGTCGTGCGCGCCGAACACGTCGCACGGGACACCGACCTGACCATAGAGCATCACACTCACACACACACTCACCGGCGAGCACGGCGTCGTGCATGCGGCGCACGAGCGCGGGGACGACGTGCGCGGCGCTCACGCTGTAGTTGTCGTGCGCGCCGAACACGTCGCACGGGACACCGACCTGACCATAGAGCATCACACTCACACACACACTCACCGGCGAGCACGGCGTCGTGCATGCGGCGCACGAGCGCGGGGACGACGTGCGCGGCGCTCACGCTGTAGTTGTCGTGCGCGCCGAACACGTCGCACGGGACACCGACCTGACCATAGAGCATCACACTCACACACACACTCACCGGCGAGCACGGCGTCGTGCATGCGGCGCACGAGCGCGGGGACGACGTGCGCGGCGCTCACGCTGTAGTTGTCGTGCGCGCCGAACACGTCGCACGGGACACCGACCTGACCATAGAGCATCACACTCACACACACACTCACCGGCGAGCACGGCGTCGTGCATGCGGCGCACGAGCGCGGGGACGACGTGCGCGGCGCTCACGCTGTAGTTGTCGTGCGCGCCGAACACGTCGCACGGGACACCGACCTGACCATAGAGCATCACACTCACACACACACTCACCGGCGAGCACGGCGTCGTGCATGCGGCGCACGAGCGCGGGGACGACGTGCGCGGCGCTCACGCTGTAGTTGTCGTGCGCGCCGAACACGTCGCACGGGACACCGACCTGACCATAGAGCATCACACTCACACACACACTCACCGGCGAGCACGGCGTCGTGCATGCGGCGCACGAGCGCGGGGACGACGTGCGCGGCGCTCACGCTGTAGTTGTCGTGCGCGCCGAACACGTCGCACGGGACACCGACCTGACCATAGAGCATCACACTCACACACACACTCACCGGCGAGCACGGCGTCGTGCATGCGGCGCACGAGCGCGGGGACGACGTGCGCGGCGCTCACGCTGTAGTTGTCGTGCGCGCCGAACACGTCGCACGGGACACCGACCTGACCATAGAGCATCACACTCACACACACACTCACCGGCGAGCACGGCGTCGTGCATGCGGCGCACGAGCGCGGGGACGACGTGCGCGGCGCTCACGCTGTAGTTGTCGTGCGCGCCGAACACGTCGCACGGGACACCGACCTGACCATAGAGCATCACACTCACACACACACTCACCGGCGAGCACGGCGTCGTGCATGCGGCGCACGAGCGCGGGGACGACGTGCGCGGCGCTCACGCTGTAGTTGTCGTGCGCGCCGAACACGTCGCACGGGACACCGACCTGACCATAGAGCATCACACTCACACACACACTCACCGGCGAGCACGGCGTCGTGCATGCGGCGCACGAGCGCGGGGACGACGTGCGCGGCGCTCACGCTGTAGTTGTCGTGCGCGCCGAACACGTCGCACGGGACACCGACCTGACCATAGAGCATCACACTCACACACACACTCACCGGCGAGCACGGCGTCGTGCATGCGGCGCACGAGCGCGGGGACGACGTGCGCGGCGCTCACGCTGTAGTTGTCGTGCGCGCCGAACACGTCGCACGGGACACCGACCTGACCATAGAGCATCACACTCACACACACACTCACCGGCGAGCACGGCGTCGTGCATGCGGCGCACGAGCGCGGGGACGACGTGCGCGGCGCTCACGCTGTAGTTGTCGTGCGCGCCGAACACGTCGCACGGGACACCGACCTGACCATAGAGCATCACACTCACACACACACTCACCGGCGAGCACGGCGTCGTGCATGCGGCGCACGAGCGCGGGGACGACGTGCGCGGCGCTCACGCTGTAGTTGTCGTGCGCGCCGAACACGTCGCACGGGACACCGACCTGACCATAGAGCATCACACTCACACACACACTCACCGGCGAGCACGGCGTCGTGCATGCGGCGCACGAGCGCGGGGACGACGTGCGCGGCGCTCACGCTGTAGTTGTCGTGCGCGCCGAACACGTCGCACGGGACACCGACCTGACCATAGAGCATCACACTCACACACACACTCACCGGCGAGCACGGCGTCGTGCATGCGGCGCACGAGCGCGGGGACGACGTGCGCGGCGCTCACGCTGTAGTTGTCGTGCGCGCCGAACACGTCGCACGGGACACCGACCTGACCATAGAGCATCACACTCACACACACACTCACCGGCGAGCACGGCGTCGTGCATGCGGCGCACGAGCGCGGGGACGACGTGCGCGGCGCTCACGCTGTAGTTGTCGTGCGCGCCGAACACGTCGCACGGGACACCGACCTGACCATAGAGCATCACACTCACACACACACTCACCGGCGAGCACGGCGTCGTGCATGCGGCGCACGAGCGCGGGGACGACGTGCGCGGCGCTCACGCTGTAGTTGTCGTGCGCGCCGAACACGTCGCACGGGACACCGACCTGACCATAGAGCATCACACTCACACACACACTCACCGGCGAGCACGGCGTCGTGCATGCGGCGCACGAGCGCGGGGACGACGTGCGCGGCGCTCACGCTGTAGTTGTCGTGCGCGCCGAACACGTCGCACGGGACACCGACCTGACCATAGAGCATCACACTCACACACACACTCACCGGCGAGCACGGCGTCGTGCATGCGGCGCACGAGCGCGGGGACGACGTGCGCGGCGCTCACGCTGTAGTTGTCGTGCGCGCCGAACACGTCGCACGGGACACCGACCTGACCATAGAGCATCACACTCACACACACACTCACCGGCGAGCACGGCGTCGTGCATGCGGCGCACGAGCGCGGGGACGACGTGCGCGGCGCTCACGCTGTAGTTGTCGTGCGCGCCGAACACGTTGCACGGGATCACCGACGTGAACATGCAGCCGTGCTGCTCGTGGTAACCTCTGCGGACAGTAATGCTCTTATGTAGATCTATGGAACGAATTAAAAAATCTTTCTTCCCTGATTACTGAGTAACTACAGGCTATAAATCATCACGCTTTAGTCACAGCATAGTGTACAAAAGTAACCATAAATATTAATGTAACATGTATTGATTGAAATATCATCAAATCAGCCATTGGATGTCCACTGCTGAACGTAGACCCCCCTATCGACCTTCAGAGCGACCGGTTCAAAGCAGCCTCCATCCAAGGGCTTCCGACGACTTTCATTAAGTCGTCTGTCCATCTCGTGGACGGCCGTCCGATTCTGCGCTTGCCGGTACGTGGTCTCCACTCGAGAACCTCTCTGCTCCATCGGCCGTCAGTTCTTCGAGCTTCCATTCCAGAAGCTTGAAAGCATCTTCCAATGCTGCGGTTAACAGTTTCAGAGAGATGACGTCTCCCTGTCTCACACCTCGCTGAATTGGAATCGCAATCGTGCTATGCTTCTGTACTCGAATCGACATACTAGCGTTATTGTACAAGCACTGCAAAACTTTGATAAACCGGTAGTCAATGTGGCACTGCTGGAGAGACTGCAGCACCACCCAAGTTTCGATCGAATCGAAGGCTTTCTCATAGTCCACAAAAACCAAGCACAATGGCCGATTATAATCCTTGGTCTTTTGTATAATCTGCCGCAGCGTATTTATGTGGTCTATAGTAATATAGCCTTTTCAGAAACCGGCTTAATCAGGAAGCTGGAAGTCATCAAACTTGCCCGTCAGACGATTCGTAATGACCTTACAGAACAATGTTATTTCGTTTTATCGCCCTTTTTGAAGAAAAGAACCACCACGCTTCTGTTCCAGGCTTCAGGCGTTACACCCTCGAGCAAGACGGCATTAAAGAACCTCTGAAGGACTTTAAGTACCGGTGTTCTCTCCGCTTTCAGAAGCTCTGACGTAATACCGTCCTTGCCCGGTGTCTTATTGTTTTCAAGCTGTCCCAGAGCCATACTAATTTCGTACTAGCTGATGTCCAGGATATCTTCGGAATAATGTCGGGTAAGCTTGGCTCTTGGATATTCAGCTGGACTACAAACAGATTGGTCGATCGAGTATATCTGTCCGTAAAACTTCTCAACCTCCCTTAATATCTCAGCTCTGGTCGACACTGTACCTCTATTTTCAGCCTCGACAACCGGCTTTGAATAACAGACGAATTCCTTGAGAACACTTTGGAGCCCCGATTCCACTCTATCGTATCTTTATAAGTTTTATATTAAAGTACACGTATATTGTGTCTCAGAGATTTCCAAATCTGTTTGTTGATCCGCCTATATGCTTCAGCGTCACCAAAGGACTGTAGGTTTAACAAGCGTCTTTCTTCCATGAGACTTTAAGTTTGGTCAGAGAATTTTCGGGGGCCGTTTTTATGGCCGGGTCTGTAAAATCGGCTCCCAACTGTACGGACAGTGTTCACCAACCTGCTGTTATATCGTCCACAGAAACGCAATCGTCAAGACAATCAAAACGATTAGATAATTCGAGCTGAAAGCTCTTGGGGTTTTGAATATGTGCGTTAGGTGGTCGGACTATATACTTTATCAGGCGAGACCGTTTCAGTTTAACACTGATATTCAATATGCCTCTAATCAATAGGTGATCACTCCCGGTTTTCCTCCTATGGATCACGCAGACGTCATTGAATATCTGTCGTCTGGTGGTCATGATGAAGTCTATCTCATTCCTAGTGGAACCGTCCGGACTCATCCAGGTCCATTTCCCATGAGGTGGCTTCTGGAAGAAAGAGTTCATCATAAAGAGTCCTACCTTCTCCAGAAAATCGGCCAGCCTCCGACCCCTGGGGTTCCGCTGTCTATATTCAAATTGCCCCACCCTCAGCCCATTGTCTCGTCTTTTACCTATCTTCGCGTTAAAGTCCCCCATGACAACATTAAAGTAGGTTTTATTCATATGTATGCCTCTACTGATGTCCTGATACATAGCCTCTACTTCATCTGGGTGTACCGAGGTCAGTGCGTATAACTGTATGACCTTCAGCGAGTACCTCTTAAATAGTCTGAGTGTAAGGTACGCAAACCTGTTCGACACAGTTCCGATGGTCACAATGTTGCCAATAAGGGACCTTAAGACCATAAACCCGACACCTCCTTGGAACTGATGGTCGTCCTCTCGTTATCGTATCCTTCCCCTTTCTTCGGTCTTCAGATAAACCCAGTATATCCCAATGTAACCTGTTCATTTCTTCTTCCAGATCAACAATCTTTTCATCAGACGTCAAAGTGCGAATTTTGTGCGTTACTAGGGCCAGGTGTCTTCGTGAGTGACAGCGGAATCTCACCCGGAGATTCTTCACACCCCTGCCCTACCGTTACCCAAGCCGCTACCGTAGCCGGGAATAGTTGAGCGGAAGGGAACCGGGGACCTGGGCTCTTTTTTGTTTGTCATATGGGGGGATTTGCCAATAACCGTCGCGCTTAGCATGCGTGTTGGAGAGCGCAGTGTGTTATGTTACGATATGATGACGCTGCTGCCCATCACAACCCCGGTCGATGCACAGCTGTTCGCACCACTATCGCCTTAGTCACTTTTTACGACACTTCGGCAAGAAAGAGGTCGAGACTATTCTTCTCTGCCAGTCACCGCAAGACATATATTGAAACAACCCAAGTAAAAATATTTGGGTTGTTTTCTAATTGTATAAGTCTTTCGATATTCTAAGTACAAGGATTTAGAATCTCCATTTAACATGGCATACCTGTAGGGCTAAACTAGTCAATTACAAGAACAAATTATTTAGCACTTAAGTAATCAATCAACACTTATTGATTATGGTTGTAATCCAACTTTATTTGCACAGTAGGTAAAAATATTTATTCAAATATAAAATAATTGTTAAATGTTAGAGAAGAAGTTAATAATCTCAATTTTTTTATTACATTTTTTCTCTTAACTTAAAAAATTGAATACCAGTAGAAGCAATACTCATAGCAGATAATAGAAATGACATAAATTTAAACTTGCCTGTTTAAAATATCAACCATTCTCTTTGCATAACTATATCCATAATTAGATGGGTGAGGAAGACCATTATGAACCTGAAATATCAGTATCATCATGAAAATATACAATCACATATATGTCACATCAATCACAACATTATAAATGAACAATTTTGTTAATACACCTTAATTATCTCAAGAATGTAAATGTAAAGGTTTGCTCTTATTTTTTTTTTATGTTTTCAGCCTATAATAAAGTAGAAGTATACATATAATAGTACCTTATTTGAGAGTTCTGTATAGAAAGGAGTCTTTTACTATTTGAAACCATAATAGCTAAACACTTAAATTTTTTACATAATATTTATTATTATAGAATATAAGAAATAATAATGAAATTAACTCAGAATTAAAAAGAAGGTAATCAATCTTAAAAAAAAAAAAAACATAGTCACACTCCCTTTTGCTCATTTTGTTAAAATAAAATATTTACTGTATTGATAATATTGATAAGCCTAAGTGATAAATTATGTTTTTATCCATATTTACACTATTTACACACATTTTTCATAATAAGCGTGACCACTTCACTTATTTGGCCTCTTCTACAATTATATTTTTATTAGGAAAGCTGCTTATTATCTAACTAAAATGACTTAGCCTATAAGCGTCCCACTGCTGAGCAAAGGCCTCCTCTCCATATAGTAGAAGGGTTGAAGCTTAATTCTTCACAATGCTCTATTTCCCTACTACGAGTAACAATCAAGTGCTCTCTGAGGCATGTTGGGGAATCACAGAAACAAATATTTGTAAAAATACAAATAACTGATCCGAGCAGATGATAATGACGATTAGCTACTCACACCACTACACCGGAATTTATAAAGCTTACATTACAATACATTGAAGAATATCATTTTGATTCATTTTATTGCATTAGAAAGCCATCATTATGAAATAGGCTCTAAAAATTTGATAGTTTTTGATTACTGTTTTATTCTCTAAATTCTAGTACTTACTTTTAATTGCTTTTTTTTTGTACCTTGTATAATTAATATAAATACTCCTTTTTAAGCATGTTTTAATTTTCATTGTTTAAATGTGTGTGAATACATAAATGTGCTCAGTATTAATAAAACTCTTTTAACAAATCAGTTTTTTGTGTGTGTATGTGAGCTTGGCCAGAGATGAGATATTGAGGGAGGTTGAGAAGTTTTACGGACAGTTGTATACCTCGGTCGACCAACCTGTTTGTAGTTCGGCTGAAGATCCACGAGCCGAGCTAACCCGACATTATTCCGAAGATATCCTGGATATCAGCTTGCACGAGATTAGTACGGCTCTGGGACAGCTTAAAAACAATAAGGCAGAGGGCGAGGACGGTATTACGTCAGAGCTTCTGAAAGCGGAAGCGAACACCGGTACTTAAAGTCCTTCAGGGGCTCTTTAATGCCGTCTTGCTCGATGGCATAACGTCGGAAGCCTGGAACAGAAGCGTGGTGGTACTCTTCTTCAAAAAGGGTGATAACATCCTGTTGAAGAATTACAGGCCCATTTCGCTTCTGAGCCACGTTTATAAGCTGTTCTCTAGGGTCATTACGAATCGTCTAACGGGCAAGTTTGATGACTTCCAGCCTCCCGAACAAGCCGGTTTCCGAAAAGGCTATATATAGGCCGGATACACCGACCGGAGATACCGATGAGTATAATCGACCATTGTTCTTGGCGTTTGTGGACTATGAGAAAGCCTTCGATTCGATTGAGACTTGGGTGGTTCTACGGTCTCTCCAGCGGTGCCACATTGAATATCGGTATATCAAAGTGTTGAAATGCTTGTATAATAACGCTACTATGTTGGTTCTAGTACAGAAACATAGCACGAGAGCGATTCCAATGCAGCGAGGTGTGAGCCAGGGAGATGTCATCTCTCCGAAACTGTTAACCGCAGCATTGGAAGACGCTTTCAAGCTTTTGGAATGGAAAGGATTCGGCATCAACATAAACAGCGAGTACATCACTCACCTACGATTTGCCGACGATATCGTGCTTATGGTAGAATCCCTGGAAGACCACAGCATTATGCTCAATGACGACGCTGGAGTTTCCCGACGAGTGGTTCTTAAAATGAATATGGACAAGACAAACATCATGTCGAATGGAGATATCGATATCGGTTGGAGATTCAACTTTGGAAGTTGTTGACGAGTAGATCTATCTAGGACAAAATGTCCATCTTGGTAGGTCCAACTTCGAGAGAGAGGTCAATCGTCGAATCGAGCTAGGTTGGCCAGTGTTCGGGCAGTAAAAAAAACGTCTTTACATCTGACATACCTCAGTGCCCGAAAGTCGAGTCTTCGACCAATGTGTGTTACCAGTGATGACATATGGATCTGAAACGTGGTCTCTGACTATGGGCCTTTTAAACAAGCTCCAAGTTGCACAGCATGCAATGGAGAGGGCTATGCTTGGTACTTCTCTGCGAGATCGAATTGGAAATGATGAGATCCGCAGACGAAAGAAGGTTGCCGACATAGCTCAACGGATTTCCAAGATGAAGTGACAGTGGGCAGGGCACATAGCTCGAAGAACTGACGGCGGATGGAGCAGAGAGGTTCTCGAGTAGAGACCAAGTACCGGCAAGCGCACCGTCGGACGGCCGTCCACGAGACGGACAGACGACTTAAGGAAAGTCGCCGGAAGCCCTTAGATGGAGGCTGCTTTGAAGGTCGATGAGGGAGGCCTACGTTCAACAGTGAACATTCAATGGCTGATATGATGATGATGATGATGTAAGCTATACAGGTTGTTTTTATAAATGTGTTGTTAGTGTGTATTTTTTCATAGACTAGTATAAATGAAATAAACACAATAAAATTTCATGGGACATTCAGTTTTGTCACAAAAATATACATACCATAGTTTCATCAATGGGATATGTAATTTTGTCTGGAAAGATACATGTTGAGAGACAGGAAACAACTTTTTTCACATCATTTTTGAAACATGCATTAAGTACATTGTCATTTATAGCCATATTTTCTCTCTGAAATTAAGATGACATATAATATAGTGTTGTTTTTATTATTAATCTTCTTGATATTGTAATAGTTGTAATATTATTTTAAAGATTAAATAATTTTTTATTGTAAAATCAAATTGATCTAATGATAAAGACTTGTTTTTATTATTTAAAAATGTTTTGTTTTAATTTATTAATGATTTAATACATTCTATTAATTTTATTTTTCTAAAAGCTTCACAAAGCAAATTGAATATAAGAAACAAATATTAACATAGTATTTAATAACACCAACTTACAAAGAATTCTAAGTTATGTGCCATATTCTCGAACAAACCACCGACTATTGCTGCTAGGTGAATTACGTGGGTAGGCTTATGCTTCTCAAATAGTGCATCTGTTTGTGCTTTATCTCTATAAATATAATTTTTTTTAATTAATTAAATATGCTGTACTCACACAGACAAATTAAATTTTTAATTTTATACTTGATCATAAACACTTATTACATCAGAAGTCTTCTAGCTTGTCATATAAATTATAATTATGCTTAATCTGTGTAATCCTATTAAGTTTATGTTACTGTTTTTATAAATTTATGGCCTGTTTTATTGTTTGCTGAAATTTTTTCTCTTGCATATAAGTTACTGATATGCTTTATGAGGGCATGATAGAACAGATCCTTAGGTCCTGTTTCAACTAAACTATAAATTTTTGATTCACGGGTTGTGAATAGAAATATCTGACAGATAAAGTGGAGTTCTATGGTAAAAAAGAAAGATATATCATAAGCTTTTCTGTTGGACAGCATTATACCTCAGATAGCTCTATATGCACAATTTATTAGATAAATATCTAAACTGTTATTACCAAATAAATAAAGAAATACTTAAAATAACCTACTTTTCAGCCTGTGATGATCTGATGAAGGAGTGTTCCGATATATACTGAGAGCACTGCCCCAGTGCTCTCAGTACTGAAAATTTGTTCCGTTATAGACTGCCAGTACACTGGCGCAGTATATGACGTCATGAATCGCCGCCATTTTTGCACTGAGAGCACTGGAGCTTCCGAGGTAATGTGCTCTCAGTACTACTCAGTGCTGTGATCACGTGATCAAAAATATGACAGCGTGAATGATTGTTATTATTATTAATTAATATTGTTATTCAAAAATTTCCACAATATTCAAATAATAATTTTTCTTGTTAAATAGAAAACGTGTACATGATAAATATTTTCATTTGAAAAAAAAGTCGAAAAATGGGGATGATAACAGTAGTCCACTATACTGGACTTCGTTCCATTATAAGCAGTAACCAGTATAGCGCAGTATAGCAAACTAAAAAAGAACGGCTTCATAGTATACTGAAATGACGTCACACCTTGCAGTGCTCCAGTATATATCGGAACACGGCCGAAATCTGATGTGAAATCTGATGTTATTTAACAAGGACAATTACCTAAGATCAGCGTCTTTGGAAGAACAGAATATCCATGATTCCTTGCTTGCTCTTACTGCATCTTGTCTTCTTTCTTCCTCAACAACCGTTTTAATTGCCTGTCCAACTAGACCAGAACCACCAGTAACGAGAATAACATTTTTCTCTCCACTCATCTAATAATATTAAAGGTATTTTATTAAGAAAACTTTTAGTTTTACACTTATGACTTAAAAAACAAACTTTATATAAAAATTAACAAACCTTTGTTATCATTTAAATATATTTGTATATTTTTTGAGTCGTAATATAACACCTGTACAATGATTTCATTAAAGAAATTAAGCAGGTACGTAAGCATTTAGGTTTTATCAGCTGTTATTGTTGTCGGCAATTATGTATTATATAGGCAGTGTTACCAACCCGAATTTTATCGAGTTGGTAGATTAAAGTTGGTAATAGTTTCCAACCATCTTCAATTCGAAAAGTAGGTACATCTAAAAAAAAATGAATATTAACTAAAAAATGTACAATATTCATAAAAAAATCAAAGCATATTATGGATTGAAGAAATCAATGTAACATAATTTACTTGACAATGAGGGCCGGAAACTGAAATGCAATTTTCTGTTAAAAAAAATTTAAATCCTAAAAGTTGGTAGATCTACCCAAAAGTTGGTAGAGTTGGTATAAAAGTTGGTAGATCTACCTTGGTAGAGTTGGTAACACTGATAGGTACTCTTTGTACCAGGGTTGCCAGATGTCCAAATGCTTTTTCGTATCATGGGGTACGTTCGCGGGCCCTCTTCTAATTGATAATTCATCACTTTTATAGGATTTTTAATCTACGCATTCCACAGACCACATGCGCGGAAATGATACTTCTTTAATCAAAAATCAAACTTTAGTAAATAATTGTTTGTTATTGTTCATACAAGATAATAAACAAAATTATCTTCTTACATTTATTCACTACTTATTATTTTAATTAAAAACTGATAAATAAAAAACTATTGCTCATGTCCCATTTCCGTTTTCGCGCATGTGGTCTGTGGAATGCATAGATTAAAAAATCCTATAAAAGTGATGAATTATCAATTAGAAGAGGGCGCGCGAACGTACCCGGATGTCAAAAATCTCGTACTTTCAGACATCTTTCAGAACATTTTATTTATTAACATTAACATTATCTCGTATGTTTACTTTTGTAGCCTATCCGAATACCTAAAAAAAAATGTCGTCCGAGATTCACGATCGATGTTTACCCTTGTACCCTATCCGAATTCCTAAAAAAAAGGTCGTGCGAGATTCACCATCGATGTTTACCCTTGTTGTATCCGAATTCCTAAAAAAAAAGGTCGTCATGTCGAAACATGGTACAGGCAGCCAACATTGTTAATATCTCGTACAAAAGTGTACGAGATTTTACTTGTCTTTTTTTCGTACAGGAACTGCTAAATTACGTACATATACGAGATTACTGGTGCGTCTGGCAATTTTGGAATTGTCTCAACATAAATTTAAAGATTTCATTAAAAAAATAATAATAGATAAAGCGTATTATTCGGTGCAGGATTATTTAGCTGATAAAGACGTGTGGACTTGGTGGCGCTGTATTTCATGCAAGATATCACTAATTTTGTACTAAAACACAGTTTATGTATTATTTTCAAAAGAGTAACTGCGGAGTTTCTTGCCAATTGTTCTCTGCAGAATTTATATTCCGAACCGGTGGTAGCTTTACTTTTACAAAAAATAATAATAATCACTACAATATTAATTTTGTAAAATGACGATTCGAAAGTGCTCGTGGGGCCTATTTGAATAAAGTTGTTTTTGATTTTGATTTTGATTCTGGCAACCCTGCTTTGTACATGAAGCAGAGACATGATACTTACAACTAGACTGTGCACTGTGGCGCAAAAACCGATCCGAGCGAGAGGGCCCCCCGTGGTAGTGTGTCCCTTTCTAATGAGGTGACCATGACGACGATTATGTAAGTATTCTGATAATTTATACTGATGTAACCTAACTACACTACCTACAGGTGTGTATGTACCTAATTGATGTAAAAGTAAAAAAAAAAAACACCAAAACTATTCTAGTAGACAGATTTTTTTGATCTACCACCTTCCACCATCACCGTACGCCAGTCTCCCCGTGATCATGGCGATTGAAACATTGCCGAAATATAGGGACCTCAATAAAATTATTAACGCGGTAAGCACCCGAACAAATATAATTTTAATATGAATATATTTAATCAATTCCAATTCATGAGTTTCGTTAGAGCTTGGATGGACAGGTGAAACACGCTTGGTTTTCGGAGAGAATTGATCTAATGTCATATTAAGCATCTTTTTCATATTCAAACTGTGTAAATGATAAAAACATTACCCTCCGGCACTCGGGTAATTAGGAGACATTACCAAAAAAAGTTTTTCTATTTAACCGCTTGAGTGTCCGGGCAATGACCTTTTAGTTTACCAACTGCACAAAACTGCCCAAGGCCTCTCCCGTTTTGTTACGTAATTTCCCACCGGAGATAATGTAATATACGTTAATCAACCTGTAGTTGACAGGTGCACTTCGCGTACTTAATGCCCGTGTTGAAAAAAAGTTGACATGGGCAATATAGCCATGGCGACCATTACTTGACACGGGCGTTTGCGGTTAGTTTGTAAACTCTTGACACAAATGCTGAAGCATATTTTAGGCCTCCTCTGTCTACAAAGGCTGTAAAAGAAGAAAATTCACAAACATCAATCAAATAGTAGTTTTCATTATTCGGAAATCTAAGATACAAGAAATTTATTATTAATAATAAACATCATCGGTGCAAAGTAGAATGACTAGTTAACTTCAACAAAACAATTTAAGTGTTTTATAAAAAATGTAAGTTTCAGGTATTGCCCATTTTGTATACTCTTGTCATTGACCGGTACATCTCCAATTCAAATTCATGGTTACCCTAAAGATTAAGATTGTTGTTTTTATTTACTCGTGGGAAGAAAAGCGACTACCGGAATAAGACTCATTATTGCACCCTGTCACACAACAAGAATTCACCATTTTTCATGGAAAAACAATCAACTTTAGTAAGAAAATTGACACAATCGCAAATCGACACACGACAATCAACCAAATAATCAAATAAACAAACCACCATTTTACATTTAGTATTACTAGTCCCAAACATCTAATAATACCTTTACTCAGTATTAATTTTTTTTTAAATACAACCAATTGATTTATTAATTATTGACACTGTAGAAATACGTCTAAATACGTTTCTAAGTTTACCAACCATTCGTATTAGTAAATTATTAAAAAGAAAAGTATTTAATTTTCTACCATTTCTATCAAACGAAATGATTATATGAGCTGGCAAGACGTTAGACAAGGACACACTACCAGCGGGAGCGCTCTCGCTTGGATCGCTTTTAGCTAGCTACATCTTATAGGGAAATACCTACCGTAACACTCAAAGAATAGATCTCATTTTAGCAAAACAAATTTTTTTTTGTACACTGTCTAATTGTAAGTATCATGTCTCTGACACGAAGACCAAAGAGTATGTATCTAATTATAATATGAAGACTATTATTTATACTGATATATACCGTAAAATGGAGTGAATATATAGGATTTTGAAGTTCACACAGCTAATTTTCTTTATTATCCATAAAAATATTAACAATAAGTTTTTTTTTTATTTCTCCGCCTTTATACTTTACTATAATGATAAAAAATTATACAATATATTAAGCAAGTTTCATTCTCCGTTTTATCCCTATTATCCTCGCAATCCCTAATCACCACGTTTTACACTATGTTCGCGGCCCCCTTCCAAGTGAAGATTTTCTTCACTTTGATAGGAGCGCATGCGCACATTATGTTGTTCCATTTCCGCTTAGGGTGAATGTTTTACTTCCTCCTTCAAAGTGTAGAAAATCTTCACTTAGAAGGTGGCCGCTAATATAGCCATTATCAGAAATAAGTTTTTAATTTTAAATACTTTGATTAATAGTCTGCTGTTGATGTTGACAAAAGTTAAGTTTTTGTACCTATATTTATTTATTACACTTAATTAACAGAAATTTGATCAACAGGAAAATACCCTATACCTTTATTTATATGGTAACATAATTTGTATAATAATCATGTCTATAATTAATTATTTGTTTAAGTTTACTCTTTGATACTCTTTGCTTAAGTTTTGTATAGTATACACGTGTAATAGAATCATTCATATTTAAAGCTTTTTTTCTCTTTTATTTTACATATCGAACATTTTTTTACAATAGATATAAAAATCAGGCAACTATGGTTTGGGAATTCCAAATTCAAATTAATCACCAATGATTTTTGATGAACAAAATTATAACAACGTACTAAGGATTGAAACTACTTTATGTTGCCAGCATTTTTAAAAAAGTAAAATGATATTGTCTATGCCGAAATCCTCGTAAAATGATTGGTTAGCAGTTTCTCTTCGAGCTTCATTCTCGCTCTGAAAACGCCAAATACGCTTTCAAACCAAAATGGAGGATTTGTCGGTCGAGGTGTACGGTGAAAATGGTGCTTATTATAAGGTTTGTAAATTGTGAAGTACGATTGAGTTCTACATAAAACGCGTCATTTTTATTAGTGATTTACTTATCCAGTTTTATCAAGTCATCGTTTTTAAGTTTTGTCACATACTTACAAAAATATTTTTCCGGGAAGATCATCGCGGCTGGAATGGACGCCATGTCCGACTGACAGACAGGGCGTGAATTTTCCATGTGTTTTATTCGTTTAGCTTTCGTAAGAGGAGGCGTGATTGTGAAATCAAGTTGTATCTGTTTGTGCTTATATTTGCTGCACACACATTTACATACCTGACCCAGAAAACTAACTTATTTCTAGCGCATTACCAAGTTATTGGATCATCCATCACTTCTAAAATTTTTCTATATTTTTAGGCCATTGTCACCGACGTTCTCGACAACGAGGTTTTAGTGGCCTTTGAAAATGAGTGAGTTTATATTTGATATTTTAAGTGTTATTTTTCATATAAAATCGTTATTTACATCCACTATTTGCATTTTAGCTGGCAGCCGGAATCAAAGTTTCCATTTTCCCAAGTGTTTCTACCACCCAAGGATACGGGTAAACACACAGAGTTCGTGGAAAACCAAGAGGTCGAGGTATTCGCGAGGTCAAACGAAAAGGAAGCGTGTGGGTGGTGGACAGCAAACATCAAGGTATTGAATTACAAATGTCATGTTATCATTTAAGAAAGAAATGGCAAGTTTCTAGATCAATTGTATTTGACAGGCACATTTTTTTGTGATTACCCTCAAGGGGTCTTCATCTTGAATGTTTTGTTGCAAATGCAATCTATTTTGAGGTCAACAGCTGCGAAGAGTATATGCACAATACAAACCAGTTTTTTAGTCCCTATGTTCCATATCAGATCCTAATTACCATAAAACTTTTAGTACTGATATAAGAAAAAGAATAATGGAATTTATTTGTACCAGTTGTAATATATATATTTTTAGATGGCACTTAAATAATAATTATATTATTATTCCATTCAAAAATTTTACAATTTAAAAAAAATACTAACACTTTTAAATATGGAAATACAAAATAAAGAAAATTGCGTAGTAATTACATTGTGCATGATAGTAAAAAGAAAACTAAACAATTTTAGTTATGTAAGAAAAAAAAAACTAAAAATATAGCTCACTGATGCATGTGAGCAATGCAATTAATAAAGACAAGTTCAGTTACGATATCATGCAAACATTTGTAAGTCCAGAATTTGTAAATAATAGTAATTACATAGACACAATGATTTAACACATTTTCATTTACCCTTGACAAGTATATGCAAAACAGAAGTTAGCATTTAACATATATAAATATCATAAATATTTTATATGATATATCTATTAACCTTTATTTATGTTATATAGGAATGATAGATAAATTTTACACAATTTATAATTTTTTTTTAATTTTTTTTCGAAAGTATCTTCGGGTGATATATTTTTTTAAATTTATTACATAACCTGGTAGGTTTCATAAATGCAAGTGTTAAAAATTTTCAAATATTCACAAATGGAAGAAGATATATTTATATAATAGATAGTTAAATAACTTGTAAACAAAACTGCAGTAACCTTGCAGTTCAAGTACTGGTTTCTTTGTTAGTATTGGAACTGGGCTTTTTTTTATAATTAGGAGGAAGCCACTAAGTGTATGAAATGGTCATATGTGGCCAGTCTATTAACTCAAGATTACTATACAATAAAACATTAACAATTCATCATTTTTTTTAAAATAATGCCTTGACCAAACCAAAAATGGTTTTTCATAAAACCTTTTTGTACATTTTCTTCTACAATTCAGCATATTATTAAGAAAATATTACAAAGGATTTTAGTGAAAACATTTTAATGAGCCACTTCATGAAATGAAAGTGATACAAATTCAAGAACTTTGTAAACAACCTCCCTTTTTCACATTGTGTTCTTGATCTCAAAAAGGTTAGTGACCTGCGTTAATGTTCTGTGGAACTAAATATCGAAGTTAGTGTCCAACATGAAAATACTCATTGCTTTAAACTGCATTACTAATCCTAATGCTACGTGTCCTATTATTATTTTATAATATTATTAAATTCTAAATGTATTTAATAATATAAAATATTTAGCAATTTCTATTTTAATAAAATGTATAAATATGGATAAAGATTTATGCTATTTCAAGAGCATTAGACTAATAAAATTGTATTAATAAATTTCTTTTAATTAGTACTATATTATGTTATACATACAAGGAGTTATATAACTTTAAAGAGTTTATAAATTGCCATATCTTTGGTTTAATTAGTCCAATTAAAATAATATTTTTATAGACAATTTATTACAAAGGAATCTTCTTATATTTAATAACATAATAGTTGTTTAAGTTTTTAATTGCTATAAATTTTAATTATATAATTATAAATTTAAAAATATAGAATCTATTTAAAAAAAATATAATTAAATCAAAACATACAATATTCTTATTCAAGTAGGCATACATGATAATAATGAATTAATAAATATTTATTTTAATAACTTATATATCTTCAATTTCAATATATTTTTGGTATAATCTGTATGTAATATATCTAAATTTTACCACTAATAGCTTGAAGCTTTGAAGTAGAATGCTTTTAAGTTTTGGGATCATTGAACCTATACTTTGTTACCTTTGGCACAATATTTTAATTAAATCCTTATAGAGCATGAACTGTGGAATATAATATATAATTATTACTCTTGTGAAAACAAAACCAGTTGAGATATTTGCTGTGGTGATAAGAATATTCTTTATCAGTACCAAAACATTGACCGTGCTTGTCAGCATTCTTTCAATTGTCAAGGACAGGATTAAAATGATATGCGAGTAAAGAAGGTTTTCTTTCTATGAGTCTGTATTAAAATAATTCCTAGATTGTTTGAATTTGTTTATCTCGGTTCAGTTTGCACAAATCTTTTTGACTTGGACCTGTTTACTGGGGAAGTTTATATGACTATAAATATTTACATGTAAGAGTACTCATAATTGATGGTGAAAGTGCAAGGGTTCTCAATGTTTTTAATTTTTTTATTTTTTATTATCATGAAAAAAATATTGATGTTTGTCTGAAGAACACGGAACACCACAATCACTTGATTCTATTGGAACTTTTTACTCTTATCTTAATATTAACTTATAATATGTAAAGCAAAAACTTTGTACTCCTTCTTACGAAAATTACGTGGATGGAGAAGAATTAAATTTTGCACAAAAGTTTATATGGAGAAGTGTAGAATGTTAATAGTTTTTATAATAATGCTCAAAAAATACATTAAATTAATTGAAGAAACGTTACAAGGAAAACTACATGGAACGACTTTCTGCACATCCTAATCCACTAGACTACCAGTTGACGACCTCAAGGCCTGTAAAAAGATTGAAGAGAGCTCACGCAGTCCAATCCTGCAGTCACTCTAAACGCCATTCTCCTCTCAACAAATTTACTTATAGTCTGGCGACTGATTGTAAATAACAAGGAAAAAAAATAATTAAAAAACAATACACATACTACGTCACACACACATGCACTATGTTGTCAACACTGTACTTAAATACAGGTCTTGCAACGAATTTTTTATTGAAATTTTTATGACTGCTGCATATGCTCACCATGTTATGCGCAATCATATTTTTATGATGTTCTCAATGCTGTCAATTACAATTAGGTCGAATTTCGACCACTGCGCGACCAGTAGTAGTAGTAGTAGTAGTACTTTTTATTTTGAGTCAAGATTGTTCAACACTAGCTATTGACCCACGACTTTGCATAGAACAATTATTATTTTGAGTAGATTTATCATTTTATTTTTATTTTTTGTATCATTCCCCTTTGGGGTATAATTTGTTTTTTCGAAATATATCATTCTAAAACGTTTGCTAGTCGTCATAATCCGAACTTGATAACTGATGAGTCTCAGTACACTCTTATCTCCCATTTCAATCTTTTTGTTGTTTTAATTTTTAGACAATAATTAGCATACCTTCTTCAAGTTTCAATCTATTTATAGGTTTGAAATCTTAAACCGACAGTTGCTTCTAATGCATTTATATTAGTATGGATGTAATTTTTTATGACGGGGACGGGGTATTGGTGCAGTGGTCACTGCAATAAACTGCTGCGCTGTATGTTGCGGGTTTATAGTGGACACGTATTTCAAATTATTGAATTTTTTTTTAAAATGAATTTTAATCAAGATGTTATATTACGTAATTCAAAGGAACGATTTTGTTTTTAATTTTGTATACGTAAGTCGTGTTATTAATATACTAGCGACCTGCCCCGGCTCCGCACGGGTGCAATGCTGATACATAATCGGTATCTGATACAAATCGGTCGGTACCGCCGCAAGCACTATGTCGTTGCATTTTAAAACTGTAATATCTTCGAAAATATTGATTTAAATTACATGGTGTAAAGGGCCATATTGATTTATATTAAATGCACAATGTATTTAAGGTACTTAATTGGATAAGGATTAATGCTGTATTGCTTAAAATCGCTTCGTAAACAAGCCATTATTTCTCGTGGAAAGTAAATCCAAAGGATCGAAGAAAATAATCAAAAATTGTTATTGTGGGTTATCCCTAAGAGATAGACTTTTTTATAGAACTTTTTAAGATGTACAATAATTTAGTACATTATTTTGATCTATCTCGTAGGGTTCAACCAGCGTTTTCAATGTAAACTCAAAAACATATGTTTATTTACGACATCACATTAGAAACCTCTAAAATTATCAGTCTTTCTCTACTATATTATGCATGTTTTATACATATAAACCTTCTAGTACTAATAATTTCATTTAAAAAGTTAGTTTTGTTTTCGATTAGTATCCTTTTCTGTTAACATTGCTACAAATTACATTATTATTTCTTCAAATATTAGATTAAATATGATAATTAATAACTAATATCTAAATATGTTTATAATTGCGTCTTCACTTTATTAATATAATTTATTAATGATAATTTTAACATTTAAAATATCAAGTTACCCCGTGGTATGTACTCGAGTATCGTTCCATTATTTAAATCTTTGAAAATCATGAGTTTCAAAGTTTAAAACATAAAAACGAAAAAATAGTTTATAAAAAATCTTATAAAATAAATATATTTTATTTTTAATGATAGTTATTAAAGAATTTTAATGATTTTTTTTTTCAATTATAAGTATGTACCTACGTAAGTAGTGAAGATAGGTTAGATAACATACCGTGCTTTGAAAGTTAATAAAATTTTAAAAATGTTTTGATATACAATTGAAAAAGAGGGGAATACCTACCGTACTATTGTTTTATGTAAAATAATCCATCCATCATCATTTTCATCATTATCACCATCACTACCACCACCATCATCAGCCATTTGGATGTCCACTCTGCTGAACGTAGGCCTACCCCACTATCTCTTGTGTTGCCAATACTCGCCACGCTCGGCAGGTGTTTTGGCGAGCGCAATGTGTTCCAGTAGGATATGGTGACGCTGCTGCCCATCACCATCCCGGTTGGTGTACAGTTTTTCGCACCGCTATTGTCTTAGTCGCTTTTTAACGACATCTAGGCAGAGGGCTAGAGCTAGAGAGCTAGAGAGGCAGGCTAAGAATGAGGTCGGGACTGGAAGGGAGGGACTGAAAATCAGCGCTGCACGGGACCCGCGGTCCTGCGTTAGCACACAAGCTGAGTCACCTCCCATTGCCATAGACACAAGTGTAAAATGTTGATTAATGTTAGGCTAAGAAATATTGTATGGCAATAAACTGATTTTGATTTGATTTGATTTACTGTTCTCTTATATTATTTACGTGAATTTTACTCATTTGATTAAAAGTCTATACCGGATTTTATCGCATTTATTCAAAACTTTATAGTTTTCTGAAATCTATGAATTCATTATTCGGACACCCACCACCTCAGTCCCCCGAGATCATGGACGCTGTAAAAGGTCCGAAACGTCGGGAAATAATTTAAAATATTGTAAAACTATAAAGTTTTGAATAAACGCGATAAAATCCGGTATAGACTTTTAATCAATTGATTTGATTTGACTATTCTTCTCTGCCGGTCACCGCACGGCAAGTTTGCTAAGTAGTGTCTAAAATGTTGCGTTCATGTGTACTAATGTAATGACTTATCTAATCTACGATCTGTATGTTGTAAATAATAAACACGAATTTCATTTGCGTATGATTGAGAGACGATTTGGAATGACGTCACGGATAAATATCTGTGACGTCATTCGAATTAATGAAAATCGTTCTACACTAATATATAAAATTGCACTAGCTTTCAGAATGCAATCACAATGCAACTTGCATTGTAAATATAAAAAAAAAAACTTATGTCTGATGTACCACATTATTGTAACATGTCACATGCCTTTGAATGTCCAACTGTTGGGCCGAGTTATCCCCTTTTATCTGCCACGCTGCTCCGGATACTGCTTACTTTATCATTTATTATTAAAAACAAATTTTCTATTTAAAAATAATTGTACGGTTTTTCAAATAGAGTTTTTAAACTCTATAATATAAGATTTTGATTAAAAGTTTAAATGTTGATGGTGATGATACTGAGGCCTATCCTCAATATCATCATCATCATCATCATCATCATATCAGACATTGGGTGTCTACTGCTGAACGTAGGCCTCCCCCAACATCTCTGGGGAGGGCGGGGTGTGCTTCCCTTTAAAGCTGCAGAGTGACCGGTTCAAAGCAGCCACCATCCAGGTTTCCGGCGACTTTCCTCAAGTCGTCTGTCCTCAATATAAATACTATATACTGCAATATTTTATTATTTATGGTTAATTAAATATCATCTCGTAGCTCGTAGCATCGTCTGCGCCAACCTTGACTCGAAACTGGGCCGCGACCTTTTTAAACGTTTCGTGAGATTCTTCTAAATCTCCACACATATCCGTAACTCGAGTTTTCGTTGTAAATAATATATAGTTAAGAGATTTCTTTTTCAATTTATAACGGATTTGTTCATAATTGAAGGCCAAATGAAGTCTGACAAAAGTATGACTGACAGTTATGGCGAGTTATTGTTAGTTTTTTTTTCATTACGTATATCAATAAATTATTATATATAAATTGATGCGTAGTTTACATCATTGGTCTCTGTTAAAATTATTTAGGTTTTAACCTTTCCGTTCGAATTTGAATATTCATTGGTTATTATATCGCACCTACTCAAAAAATCCACGGGATAAGGAAAGGAATATATAAATATGACTTTAATAGTTATAAAGTCAAGTGTAAAGATATTTTTTGTATATTTCTAAGACTGACGAATATAATTCTCGAAAATCCATTTTTCAACTGCGGTATTAATTTAAATTATCCAGAAAAAAAGTTAAAAATACCATCTATTCAAGTGTCTTCAGGGATTACGTAAGTTTCAATTTTTCAAATCGATACATCTGGTAGGGATTGTAGGCGTGCATCTTATCAATATTTCTTATACAAGGTTTGAGTGAATTGCATTTAAAGGATATACAATGAAGTGCGAGGTTTTAAAAATAACTTGAAGTGCCCTTAATATAATGTTTATCGATATACTCCGTCTCTGTACTGCGATGTCTATCTATTATTAGATTTATATGTACCAATTATGTTATTGTGATGTGATGTCTATATAATCAAGCTGTATACGTAATTATATATACATTACATATACCTAATAAATAGAGTGCTTCTAAATTGTAGCACTTTCTTTTGTAAGTTATTGCGAAAATTTTAATTAAAAGACATTTGATAAACTACGTAGAATTAAAAGGCAATATTGTTCAGTGCATAAACACAGAAGAGCGCCATAGTTGCGTTTCAAGTGTTAAATGTTTCTCTCGCTTGGCGGTTGTAAATGTAAGAAAAATTACGCTTATTTGGAATTTTTTTGAGATATAATCTGCGGAAAAGCATAAAATAAGATTCAGTTTCATAAGATACTATTTTACTTAGCATTGGGGCGCTTACGACGTTTCATCTATTTGTGCATGTACTTTGTGTTTACATTAATGAGGGGCCAGCGACTTACCATGTAAAGACGATATCTCTAACCCTTCTTCCATATTATAGAGAAGAGGTTTTTGCCTCGCCGTGTGGCGTTCACAGGCTAATTCGGTTCAGTTCAGCATGTTCTTTATCGTTGTACGTTTTTATTTTACAAACGTGTTAGTTAATACATATAAAAATAATATTTTAAAGTTAATATATATAAAATTAATAATTATTTCAATTGAAAATTGCGTGCAGCAATTACGTCTAAGCTTTATTTAATCCATCACGAGGCATAGTCGGACGCTATCGTTCTAAATTTATTAGTTCGTATCGTTTTGCTACAAAATATATTAAAACTACGGAACCCTAAAAAAGGCAGTATAAGTTATTTATTTGGTTAAAATAAAACGAAGAAAGAGTTCCGTTGAAATGTGAGATGCAGTTTATTTTTTTGAGATTTTTGGAGGTTCCTTAAATCGTAAAATATCAAATGTATTTATTAAAATTAAATTCTTATGTACTCAACGTGTCAACTCGTTTCGGAAGATCAATTTCCGTTCAACTAAACTTGGCTTTATTAGATATAAGATTAACGAACTATCTCAATCGGCTTGCTAATGATATTTATATGTATATAAGATTTGTTTCATTTTGTGGATACTTGGAAATTTTTCGTTATTATGCACTATATATTTTAATTTTTAATATATATGCAATTGTTATGTTTTCTTTCATAACTAATCCTGCTAGGTTTCATCGCCTAAAATCTTTGTCCATAAATAGACATTGATTGAAATAACAATTTTTCACATTGCGCTAATAAGTACATCCTTTGCCCAATATCGAAGGAGAATGTATATTTATGGCTTATATGACGTTTCTTATATATCTTTATTTTTAATGAGGTTTAATTGGTTTGAATTTGCTTTTAAAAGATGTTAGTCTAACAGAAATTTTTAAAAAAGCTTAAAATTATTACGGGGTTCTTAAGCTGAATATTAAAATAAATATGCTGCTAGTTCTAGATTCACATTAAGTGCATTTATTGTCTTAAACGCAAAAAAAAAATGAAAAAAAAACATGAAATATCTAAATTTTCCTTAAATATGTCATGTCACGGGTCACGCTGAGTGTAATTAAACGTAGAACTTTGAGATCAGCACTCTAAACAAACGTTCTTCAAATTTTGTAATGGCCTACAATCAACTGGTTTACTGTGTCGTATATGGCATAATTAAGATGCTTATTACAAGAATTTTTTTCCAAAATTAACGCGTTGAAAACAAATAAGGAAAAAAAATCGCAATCATTATAAACTAGAAACTGCGAGGTTGGTTAAGAGGTTTCAAGATATCATTACGCACTTCTAGCTCATTTTTACACTTTTCTAAACATGACCCACAACATGCATAATTCAACACGACACATAAAATGGTCCTCCGAGGCACGGTGGGGAAACCTACAAGGGCATACACCCAGACCGGAAACAAATTAATATTTGCAAAAATACAAATATCTGCCCCGAGCGGGAATAAAACCCGCGACCGCCGTTGTGGCGAGGCGTTGAGGCGAGATATTGACGCCACTACTCGCACCACTACATCTGAACAGTTGTCCGTCCGTTGTTGATAGAAATTGTATTCAGTCAAATTAGTATTGTAATAAAATATGGTCAAATTCTAGTTATTTTGGAAGTTATTATTACAACATTAGTTGATATTTTAAAATTATCTAACTTGATAGTAAGATTTAATAACGAAGATAACCAGATGATTTTATGTATCATTTTATTATAAATTTAACTTCAAGTTCAACGAATTCAAGCCTTTTAAACTGCTTTTAATAATGGGCAAAAGTAGTCGAAAGGACCATGCGCATTTTATATGGATATCTGGGCCATGAGCGAACACAAATGAAAGTTAGGTACATGATTAGGATTTTTCGTGACAAACAAGGATATGCCAGAGCTATTGTTTAAAGTAGAATGAAAGAACACGAGCGACACCTTGGTTATAATTCAAAAATAATAAATAATCATAAATAAAATTTTTGGCGCCACCTATTGATCCTTATGAGTACTCTCAAACGTCAAGAAACTTCACATTTTCAAGTAGATTTTATGGTACTATATAATTGTACCATAACTAAGTCAAAGAGTGGTTTTTTGGGAAAATGTCTTATAGCGGCATGCATAACTTGATAAGACCTACACTTTACTATAGGTGTCATCTTTGTTCGCTCGTGGCCCAAAATGCCGATCCTCCTTTGTGAGTCGTGTAGATTTCTTACTGTTTATCGACTTGACTAGAAAAACTCGTGTAAACCTCCAAAAATTTAGAATTGAGCTTTGTAAAGATGAAATAATTTAGTACTTTTAAAAATATCTGTAATTTGGTCTTTATTTTTCAGATGATGAGGGGCGATTTCCTCGTAATAGAATATTTAGAATGGGACAACTGCTACACAGAGATAGTGCCAAAAGATCGCCTGCGCGTCAAAACACCTAAGACGCCGATAGACAAGAATACATTTCATAAATTTGAAATAACAGTACCCGAAGATCTCAGGGACTAGTGAGTATTGTTGACAAAACCTGCTTTTACTTCTACCTAGTAATTTATTAAATGTTCTGTCAATTAGTATTCGTAATGAATATTGAAATATTTCGATTGATTATTATTATGTCTCAAACGATTAATCATGATATTAGTTTACATATGTAATGTTACTGCGCTCACATATCTACTTGTCACTCGGTAGGAAAGACTTAGGTCTTGTTTGGTAACATCATGATGGTAAAGATGATTGATAAAGCTCTTGGGATGTAATATGGTAACATTACACAAACACTACCGGGTGGAGTAATGATAACATCGATCTGATTAGGATGTTTAACGCAGGTGGAACTCCGAAACACCTAGTAATATAAAGATATTTCAACCTCAATACGTACTGGTTTGACTTGTTTTTTTTATTTATTTATTTATTGAAAGCATTAGCATGGTACAACGGTAGTCGTAAATGGAAAATATTCTTACAATTATTGTATCATGTCATTTATGACGAGAAAATTTGACTCTGAACGAATGGTACTTTTTCAAAAACACTGTACCGTTTGTGTGTGCGGTTAGCAGTAGCGGTAACGCAGTAGGAGTGCACGATATACATATGTATATCGATATTTCATAAAGTATCGATCGATATGCTCGCGATATATCGCTTCACTTCGATATTATCGAATCATTTAGTATCGATATATATCGATGACTTTTTAAGGAGTGTGAGTAGGTTATAAGCGCGAGTCTACAAATCTACACTGATAAAAAAATTGTCTTCATTCAAGAAAAGTATTGATCCAAGAAAATGATTTTGAAGAAAACTAGTTTTCTTATTTTAAGAAATTCTTGTCTTGAATTGTTGTTTCTTGGTTTGAGACCTAATTACTTGGATCGATAACATTTTTACTTGGTTCGAGACTATATTATATTCGATCGATACAAGTGAATTCTCCAATCAAGAATAATTTTATTTATAAGAATATTATAAGTTTAGGTACAAAAAAAAAATCTTTAAAGTAATGAAGTTTTTGTTTCATTATATTCCGAAAAATATTTATACTTTTCAGTGATACAGAGAATAACAAATTCAGCAATTTTTTATTTTTTTTTTTTTTTTTTTTTTTTTTATAAAATAGTCTACAATACAAAATAAAACATAAAATTATATAAAATGAGTTTATAACTGAATATCCCGCCCGAAAATATCACATTTTTTAAATATAATTGATAAATATGTACTTCACTCGATAATAATTGTTCAATACTGTATCAATATATAAAATATTTTGATATTTTATATAATTAATATAATAAATGTAATTCATAAATAAGAAAAATTAATGTTTTAAAATTCACGCGAGTCATTGCTGAATCGCGCTAGTGTATGGTACTAACAAAACTATGTACCTATACAATGGCGCGAGTAGCGTATTACGGTCAGCCGCTAAATCGCGCTAACGTTTGGTTCTACAGAACTAATGTATAGGTCTCCATACAAAATTGTTATGACTTTGGTTTTTTAATAACTCGAAAGTCATTTCACCTTGCAAAGGCGTATTTATTTTGTAAATCCCGTACAGATGTGGTTTTGGACGTGTTGAACAATCAATAATCATAATTCAAAATACGCACCATTCTTGGAACAAGTTGGTAATATTTAGAACCAATCTTACCGTCTACCTTAATCCAAGAGAAAGAAATTCTTGGGTGAAGTTGTGTACATCTCATTTGAAAACAACAAAGTTTCTTGATTCGAGAGTCAATTTCTTAAGTTAAGAGAATTGAATAACTTCAAAAGAATAACGTTTCGAAGAAAAGAAAAGTTTTATTAAATGAAATCGTTTTTTTATCAGTGTAGAGAAAAAAATGTAGGGATTTACAAATAAATAAAGTTAATTCGCTTTTTTACCCTGAAAATATCGATTTATTTGTACGGTACATCGCAAATTATTATCAATACAACACTACGATATATTATATCGAAAAAAATATCGATATTTTTTTTTACATGAACATCCCTATAACGCGGTGTGTGTGCTTGTGCGCAGCGCGAAGGTGGAGAACGCGCACAAGGAGTTCCAGAAGGTGATCGGCGCCGCGCTCGTGTGGTACGTGCCGGAGCGCGGCGTGCTGGCCGTCATCTCGCGCTCCGACTCCTCGCTCAAGCGCGCGCAGATGCTGCAGGAGATGCACTTCAGGTACTGCGCCGCTCTCGCTGTTATTGGGGAAATATGTTGAAGTGACAACTTCTTATGGGAGGGTAAACCGCTTGGTTACGTAATGCGTTACGGCGCCAGTCGGTCTGGCGTCCCTTTCTCTCGTGCATATGGTAGTGGTTGGTGGGCTCCTCCTCTCACTCTAACCCACAGCGCTAGCCGTATTTCGGACAGACGCTTCCTCCTCTCTCTACTCAGTGTTTAGTGTGAGATAGACATATACTATTGACAGTGACCATATAACATAAAACTATCACCGTTTCTGAAAGTGATTAATTGATATAAATGATAATTAGTTTCAATATTAAATAGTTCAACGTTCCGAGAAGCACACGTTTTTTTTTATCTTTAAGTTTTTGCTCGTTCGATCCGCGCTCCACGCAGCGCCTCCCTTCACTCCGACGACGTTCTAAGCCGAGGTGCGATCTCGCTAGGAGACCACCTTAGGACGAACGTCCAGTCCGAGTCCTAGGGAGGGCTCCCAATTTTCACGGCTCGGTCTCAGTACTCGGCTCCCCCACGGGTAACAGCCGCTAGAGCCAACAGTTATACACATTACGGAAAAAAAAAAACTTAACGTTTTAGTAGTCACACATGTAATTTTATATCTATCGTCAGTTTTAATATTAAAAATAAAATTTGTGTTGTCTGGAAGAAATGGCTTTATTAAACCGTAAAACACTCGCATATAATGTAAATAATGACATAGCTGTCATATTAGTTACAAAAAATATTCAAAGATTATGATGAGATTTATGTACTTGTAGTGTAGATATAGTTGAATACACTGTCAACAGATGATACTCGTATCGTTACATTTTTCGTCAGAAGCAGAAAACAAACTTTAAAATGGTATATGACTTATAATTAGTTTAGTATTTAAAAAGATTTAGGCTCTCCAGGAAAAATACTTAAATAATATCACTACATATCGCGCGTTTAATAATAAACCGAAATAAGTCAACATTTGTTGATGTCTACTTTTTCTAATAAAATTAACTAACTCAGCTCAAAGAATAGGTACAATCTGGTTGCCACGCGAAACAGAGCAAAATGACCGATTTAAGGGATCACAAAGACGACAGAATGCCTCCAACAATATAGAGGTTCAAAACTTTAACAGCGATTTGTAGAGCGAGCGATATTATAAAACAAAGTCCTGCACCGCGTCTGTCTGTCTGTTCGCGATAAACTCAAAAACTACTGCACGGATTTTCGTGCAGTTTTCTCCAATAGTTAGTGATTTATGAGAAAGGTTTAGGTACATATACATATCCCGGGCGCAGCCGGGGCGGGCCGCTAGGATATGATATTTTTATTTCGCGTTGCACAACAGGCCCGTAGGCCGGTTACCGTCGAAACAGTGAACAAACTCAAACCTCACGGTTCCTCTCACTGCCCTCCCTATGGCACACTTGCTAAATGACCCTGTGCATTTACTGTATTGAATCTTTATCCTGTGATATGCAAGTATGTGTGATATATTGGTGTGCATACATATTTTTGTTGTTGATAATATTTATATTTTCACTGTGACCGGTATCTTACAAGGTGAATCGGCCTGTGTACATCTTACTGCTGGAAAAAGAACTTTTTTTTTCATGTAAAAGAAGGGTTAGAGATTATTCAATCAGGTTGCTCCACTGTGGATTAGAGGATAATTACCCTACCTTGAATAATGATCGCTATCAGGTGTATAAGATAACCAGGACCAAAGGATTTACGTGATCCCCGAGGCACGGTTAAACAACGGTTGTCTAACGGTACACCAGAAAAGTATCTTATGACATTGTGATAAAAGTAAAAATAAAACCATTAAAAGTAGGAAAATTATCATGCACATTTTAGCTTCAATACTATAGATTTCTTCTTCATATATAGATAGTCTTCAGTTTTATCTAAATAAAATGTGTTTGTTTCCACGAGGATAGATTTGATGACACAAATTAGACCTAAATCTATTTAATAAAATATATTCCTTAATAAATATTTATATGGTAATAGGCCAGCACTGAAACGGGATCACATTTTATGAGCTAAAGTTGGGGTCTCATTTGCTCGGGCAGTAGACTCACTTTCCGTGCAAAACTTGTGCTAATATTACGCAAGGAAACTACAGGGCCAAGGGTGATAAGCTTTTGCCTTGCTGGTAGTATAAAGTTTCCGACAAATACACAACGTATATGCTATTAAAAAACATTTTTTTTTTTGCTATTTTACATTTGAAAAATTTCTCATTAAAATATTTTAAATAATGTTTTCAGAAATTTAACGCAAAAGCTGCTAATACTTAAAAAGACTGAAGAAGCTGCAAGACAACTGGAGTCGACAAAAATACACAATCAGGGCGGGTAAGTATCTTTATTTATTAAAAATAGCAGAAACTTTATTTTACATATTTGACTGACAGAATTTGTGACTGGTCCATTAAAGATGGGATAAAAATGTCTTTAAACTTCTTCTAATAAAAATTATAGGATTGGGTTTCCTTCAATAGAAAACATGACAATTTTTGTTATAAAAATGTTGATTATTTTATGTTATTTGTAGGATAATGTAATTTTGCAAATATGCAAAAGGTCCATATTGTATTACTGTGAGTACGTCGGTACTGTTCGTGGTAAAAAAAGGAAAACCCTACACTTTTTCCTTAATTTAACTAACTGAAAAAAGGTTATGTGACCTCCTTGCTAGTTAAAAAAAAATTTTTAAAATAATTTTCATAATGCTCTGGTAATCACACGTCAAGTAACTTGACTGATTTTGACTGGCATAGTTGGCGCAGTTGACAGTGACCCGAGTCTGGGTATAATATATATTTATTTAAAGATGTATTATAGTACCTATATATTTATTTAAAAAAAATTTATATCAGTCGGCTGTTACCTAAAACACGGGTACTAATTGTAAGTGTTGCACGTGCGCGCACAGGTACTCGGACGAGTTCAGCGTGCGCGAGGACCTGATGGGGCTCGCCATCGGCACGCACGGCGCCAACATCCAGCAGGCGCGCAAGGTGGCCGGCGTGTCCAACATCGAGCTGGAGGAGGTCTCGTGCACCTTCAAAATCTGCGGCGAGTCGGCCGAGGCCGTGCGCCAGGCGCGCGCGCTGCTCGAGTACGCCGAGGAGAGTGTCAAGGTCAGGGTTGCCGTTGTTTTGTGTCTACTCCCATGTTTTAAATCAGGGATGTCAAAGATACGATACGGTCCGCGATCGCCGCTTCGAGCTCGAAACGATTACCCTCTTAACTTTATTATGATTTTTAATAACTGTATATTATTATATACTATATAATTTAATAAATAAAATGTTATAATAATTCAGCTCATTTTTTATATTTGAATCTGGCCCTTATTATTTATTTATTTATTATTCTAAATTTAATATATGGCCCTCTTGAGTTTGACATACCTGCTTTAAATCCTCTGTAAAAAAATCTGAAACAGTTTGAGGGCACTCCTGACCACATTTTTTCAATTGTCTAAAATATTATATATTACTAACATAGTTGTAAGCTTGTAAGGTTTCTTTGTTACTAACAAGTGGACTGTATTTGTCTTTAATATTTTTTTTTATTATTATTAAAAAAAAATAATAAAAAAATTTATGTATATATTTATGTAACCGAATTAGTATATATCTATTTTGTCAATATTTTATAGATTCTATATATTTAATTTGCATATATTAGTATCGTATATTTATTATATTCGTTTGCCTTTTGTTTTAGGTTTAACAACTTGTTTATTTTTCTCTTCTGATTTATTATATATTTAATTTAATATTTACCTTGGATCATCACAAAGTCAATATCTATAGGTAGACTATAGAGTCACGTCATCTTAAATAAAATTTACCTACCGAACAAAATTTCATATACTCTGACATTGGCAAATCCTTGAGGAAGCCAACATTGTAGAAGAAGAAGAACAGTTAGTTTTTTGCCAACATTAAAATATCCAATGTTCTAATAACCATAATATCGTCCAAACGGATGATATAATGTTGTAATGATGTATTAAAAGACTTATGTGTGATACTATTATCACACTAGGCGAAAGCTGCATATAGCAAAAACCTTTTTTTAAATGCTTTTTTCTTAAACAAAATTTTTCCAACCCTGGTATAGGTGCCGCGCGCGCTCGTCGGCAAGGTGATCGGCAAGAACGGCAAGGTGATTCAGGAGATCGTCGACAAGAGCGGCGTCGTGCGCGTCAAGGTTAATTGTTGCTTTAAAATTTATCCCGAATAGGGAAAGGCAAAGGATTATAGTCCATACAGCCTAGTCTAAATTTGTAATTCCGATATAAGAAAAAGCCGGAGTCAAGTCTGAAGTAACTTCATTTTTCTAATGATTCCAGCGTCAAGGTTAAATTTTTTAAAAGAGTACCGAGAGTTTTTTTTCTTTCGGCCTTTTTTTTATCTCTCGGCCAACACTGAGGACAATAGATTAAGTTATTTATTGTAATATTTAATAAAGTTGATTCGGGTTCGATTCCCGCTCGGGACAGATATAGTATGTCTGGGTGTATGTACTTTTGGGTCTCCCCACCGTGCCTCGGAGAGCACGTAAAGCCGTCGGTCCCGGTTGTTATTATAGACACCTGATAAAGATTTTTACTCATGGTAGAGAAATTATCCACCAACCCTCAGCCTAGCAGTGTGGTGGATTAAGCCCCAACCCTTCTTTATGGTGAAGAGGCCTTCGCTCAGCAGTGGGTGTCTTAAAGGCCGATACAGTACAGTATTTAATTTAATTTGAAGGTGGAGGGCGACAACGAGCCGCAGCCGTCGGCGCCGCGCGAGGAGGGCATGGTGCCCTTCGTGTTCGTCGGCACGCGCGAAAACATCGCCAACGCGAAGGTGCTCGTCGAGTACCACGTCGCGCATCTCAAGGTACTTGTACAGACTAATGACTCGTTTCGATGAGAATAGTCGAATAATATGAACGATATACTATATATTCTCGGTCGAATTCGCAGGAGGTGGAACAGCTGCGCGCCGAGAAGTTGGAGATTGATCAGCAGCTGCGTGTCGTCATGTGTGGTGTCGCCGCTTCCTACCAGCCCTCGCGCGGAGCGCCGGCTACTCGCGCGCGCCGCCCCCGCCCGCCGCACCCGCGCTACCAGCCCGGTACACGCTCGTCACTACACACGCTCGCCACTCTTACACACGCTCGCCATTCTTATATACGCTCGCCACTCTTACACATGCTCGCCATTCTTATACACGCTCGCCACTCTTACACACGCTCGCCATTCTTATATACGCTCGCCACTCTTACACATGCTCGCCATTCTTATACACGCTCGCCACTCTTACACACGCTCGCCATTCTTATACACGCTCGCCACTCTTACACACGCTCGCCACTCTTACACACGCTCGTCATTTTTATACACGCTCGCCACTCTTACGCATGCTCGCCATTCTTATACACGCTCGCCACTCTTACACACGCTCGTCATTCTTATATACGCTCGCCACTCTTACACATGCTCGCCATTCTTATACACGCTCGCCACTCTTACACACGCTCGTCATTCTTATATACGCTCGCCACTCTTACACATGCTCGCCATTCTTATACACGCTCGCCACTCTTACACACGCTCGTCATTCTTATATACGCTCGCCACTCTTACACATGCTCGCCATTCTTATACACGCTCGCCACTCTTACACATGCTCGCCATTCTTATACACGCTCGCCACTCATACACACGCTAGCCATTCTTATACACGCTCGTCATTCTTATACACGCTCGCCACTCTTACACATGCTCGCTATTCTTATACACGCTCGCCACTCTTACACACGCTCGTCATTCTTATATACGCTCGCCACTCTTACACATGCTCGCCATTCTTATACACGCTCGCCACTCTTACACATGCTCGCCATTCTTATACACGCTCGCCACTCATACACACGCTAGCCATTCTTATACACGCTCGCCACTCTTACACACACTAGCCATTCTTATACACGCTCGCCACTCTTACATACGCTAGCCACTCTTACACACGCTCGCCATTCTTATACACGCTCGCCATTCTTTTACACGCTCGCCACTCTTATAAACGCTCGCCACTTTTACACACTCTCGCCATTATACACGCTCGCCACTCTTACACACGCTCGTCATTCTTATATACGCTCGCCACTCTTACACATGCTCGCCATTCTTATACACGCTCGCCACTCTTACACACGCTCGTCATTCTTATATACGCTCGCCACTCTTACACATGCTCGCCATTCTTATACACGCTCGCCACTCTTACACACGCTCGTCATTCTTATATACGCTCGCCACTCTTACACATGCTCGCCATTCTTATACACGCTCGCCACTCTTACACATGCTCGCCATTCTTATACACGCTCGCCACTCATACACACGCTAGCCATTCTTATACACGCTCGTCATTCTTATACACGCTTGCCACTCTTACACATGCTCGCTATTCTTATACACGCTCGCCACTCTTACACACGCTCGTCATTCTTATATACGCTCGCCACTCTTACACATGCTCGCCATTCTTATACACGCTCGCCACTCTTACACATGCTCGCCATTCTTATACACGCTCGCCACTCATACACACGCTAGCCATTCTTATACACGCTCGCCACTCTTACACACACTAGCCATTCTTATACACGCTCGCCACTCTTACATACGCTAGCCACTCTTACACACGCTCGCCATTCTTATACACGCTCGCCATTCTTTTACACGCTCGCCACTCTTATAAACGCTCGCCACTTTTACACACTCTCGCCATTATACACGCTCGCCACTCTTACACACGCTAGCCATTCTTATACATGCTCGCCACTCTTATAAACGCTCGCTATTCCTTTACACGCTCGTCATTCTTACACACGCTCGCCATTCTTATACACGCTCGCCACTCTTTCACACGCTCGCCACTCTTACACACGCTCGTCATTCTTATATACGCTCGCCACTCTTACACATGCTCGCCATTCTTATACACGCTCGCCACTCTTACACATGCTCGCCATTCTTATACACGCTCGCCACTCATACACACTCGCCACTCATACACACTCTAGCCATTCTTATACACGCTCGCCACTCTTACACACACTAGCCATTCTTATACACGCTCGCCACTCTTATAAACGCTCGCCACTCTTACATACGCTAGCCACTCTTACACACGCTCGCCATTCTTATACACGCTCGCCATTCTTTTACACGCTCGCCACTCTTATAAACGCTCGCCACTTTTACACACGCTCGCCATTATACACGCTCGCCACTCTTACACACGCTAGCCATTCTTATACATGCTCGCCACTCTTATAAACGCTCGCTATTCCTTTACACGCTCGTCATTCTTATACACGCTCGCCACTCTTTCACACGCTCGCCACTCTTACACACGCTCGCCACTCTTACGCTCGCCACTCTTACACACGCTCGCCACTCTTACACACGCTCGCCATTCTTATACACGCTCGCCACTCTTACACACGCTCTCCATTCTTACACACGCTCGCCATTATTTTACACACGCTCGTCACTCCTACGACACGCTCGTCACTCTTACGACACGCACGTCTCTCCTACACACGCACGCCACTCCTACTTACACCGCACGCCATACACCTTTTACAGTGTCTGTCAGAAGCAGCTGATCAGTGACATACTGCTCTTTTAAGTCAATATTATAATTTCAGATATATTAAATGGTTTTCGTTATATTTAACCACATAGTGCTTGTTAGTGGTTTTGGTTAGTTATAACTATTAAAAGATTGCAGTATAAACTTAACGTGTCCTCAATAGTTTATTTTTTTATTGCGAACAATTTAAATTGTGTATTTTATACGTTTTTGTATTAAACAGCACCGCAGACAAATATAAATTTGTAAAAAAAAAAAAACTTAAAAAACAACAGACATATCGCTGTCACTTCTAGAAATGTCCACCATGTCTCTTGAAGCATCAGTAATATTTAGTAGGCTTGTCGAATAAATATCGATACATCGATATATCGATATTTTCAATTCGATATATCGATATTTTTGGGCGATATATTTTGTAACGATATATCGATATCAAATATTCAATATCGAAATCGTATCAAAAACGATATTTTCTTTTGTTTTTGTTTCTCGACTCAATTTGCTTCTTAACTGCTTTTTAATTTGGTACTTAAAAAGTAATTCAATTGTCCATCCGTTATCCGTATTACAACCTCAACGCGCGTATTTCTACATTTGTGTTGATTGTAGTCGACAATCTAACTAATTCAATCAATAATCAATTGGAGCATTCCTGTCATGTCTAGTGTTGTATGTCTGCATCAGATAATATCGGTTTATGTCTGCATCAGATAAATATTAGTTTACTTAATAAATAATTAATATTTTTTATCGTTGTTCTTGATTTATTAAAAATGATGTCTATTGATTAGTATTTATCTAGTAATGTACCTATGATGACTGAAGTAAATTAGACCTTTTTTTTTTCATTTCGTACCGATATATCGATATTGATATTTTCAAAAATATCGATATCGATATATATCGATATTTTTTTGCATTTCCGACATCCCTAATATTTAGTGGTGTTATAACAACGCGTGTGTGTGTGTCCACAGGCGCGCGCCGCACGACGCCGGAGCTGGGCGACGAGCGCGCCGACCGCGCCGAGCGCGGCGACGGCTCCTACCGCGGACGCGCGCGCCAGCCGCGCCCCAACAGGTTCGACACCGTCCGTTCCAGCGCCCGCACCACCATCCGCACCATCGTCCGCACCATCATCCGCACCACCATCCTCACCACCATCCTCACCACCATCCTCACCATCGTCCGCACCACCATCCTCACCACCGTCCGCACCACCATCTACACCACCGTCCGCACCATCGTCCGCACCACCATCCACACCACCGTCCGCACCACCATCCACACCACCGTCCGCACCACCATTCACACCACCGTCCGCACCACAATCCGCACCACCGTCCGCACCACCATCCACACCACCGTCAAATAGATAAATATATCAAATAGATCAAAAAGAGAGAGAGTTAGTTAGAGTTAATCAAAATACTTTTGTACTGGTTCTATTCAAGTAACCGGGACTGTACATATTTATCTCCAGAAAAGAATAATTTATAGAGAAATATGGAAGACAACAATTGGCTTCTATATTGAAAAATCACAGAAACAACATAAAATTGAATTTTTGAATAATATATAACTGACTCAATTCAAAGACATTATTAAAATTTTAAAAATGTTTCTACACCACTGATGGACTAGGTTTTAATATAACATTCAAACGTAACCAGAGAAACAGCAGGTGTATAACGGTGACCATGTCGTATTTCAGATCGAGCGAGCGGCGCGGGGAGGAGAGGCGCGTCCCGCTGGAGAACGGGCGCGCGCACCCGCGTCCGCCACGCGACCCGCGGGACGCGCGCGACACCCGGGACGCGCGGGACACGAGAGACGCGCGGGACACGCGGGACACGCGGGACGCCCGCGACACGCGAGACGCGCGGGACGCGGTGAGATTCAAAACTCATATATGATACGATTTCATTCCCAGCACAAAACACATTTTTTCTTAAAACTTGTGTTAAGCTTATTAATAAATAAAAATACTCTTTGATTGGAGTATCTATAAAAGGTCATAATTATAAGAAAGTTGTTAATTATATTTTTTTCTCAAATAGTTCTTAAACTACATAGGTAAACAGATATTTGTTTTTCAGATATACTTTTTAAAAAAGGCTTATTTTTTATTTTATTTAATTTGGGGAAAGTATCCTATATATTAATATTGTTTGTATAGTAGCATATACATCACACCTTTATATTATTATATACACCTTTTATAACCTCCTGTTTCCATTCAATACTGTTTTCAAAATCTATTCTAACTATTGAGCGTCCTAAAAGGTCAAATATCAAATCAAAATATCAGGTACCTGTAGGTTCAGATGTTGACAGTTCAGTGACTGAGTTAAACATTTTATTTAAGTTTATTTATAAGAAACTAGCAAACCCGGCGAACTCCGTTTCGCCACCAGATGGCTTCGTTTTTTGTAAAATCATATTGGTTTGTAGTACATGCATTAGAGATGGCGCTGTATGTGAAAAATGATTTTCCCTGTTTTCCTGCTTTTCTGTTGAAATTTTTCCTAATTTTGTTTGCTATAAAGCTCACGGAGCCCGAGACCTTTCTAACGAATGCAAAACCGTGGAAATCGGTTCGTGCGTTCTGGAATTATAGCGTCAGGAAGGAAAACCCGACTTATTTTTATATATAAGATTATTAATACAGTATATAGAGTACTATCGGTCACCCACAATTTCTTCATGGTGACATTTCTTTTTTTTCATATCTCTGCTTAAAATTATATCTCCCTATTAAATTCCATCACAAACAGTCCATCAGCGTGTCTGTGGATAGGTAATAGACAGATTTCTTTTCGAATTTAAAATATTGTATATGACGGATAACAAACCTCCGTAGTGTTTTTTTAAAGTGTGACATCAGTATTGTTGACTCACATTAGGTGACTTTGGTGATGATTATTTTTTCGAAAACTTAACAAATATATCGTGAGCTTCGTATATTCCACGAGCAGCGTAACATTTCCGAGACGTTCTGTTCGACAGCTCGAGCACGAAATGCCCGATTACCGACAGTGCGCTCGTATTTATTGTTTACATGTTTTTAAGTGTTGAAATTACAACAAGAGTAATAATAATTATGTTTAACGTTAAAAAGTAATCAATATAATTAAACTTAATTATTCTCATGTTTATAAGTAAGTGAATTGTTGCATTTGCGCCGATATATATATATATAATTTAGCAAATAATAATATTTCCAGAGCGGTCGCAGACGTGACGAAAGACGAAGGCAGACCGACGATGAGAGCTCTGTGCTCGATAGCCAAGACGTGTCCAGCGCTGACAGAGGTACGACATGATTACCAATTACAAATCTATTTTGCATATAACACTATATAGATTATGTGTTTGTACTGCCATGTTTGTTTAAAATTAATATGAAAAAAAAAGTGTAAAAAAATAATGAAAACCTAGAATTATATGATTAAGTGTCATTGTTAATGATCTCATTAAAACTAAACAAATGAATGCTAAATGACTTTTTTTTTAATTTGAAGACTAAATATATGTATTTAGCACCTTTAGTACCTAATTTAAAAGGTCTTATAATCAAGTAATATTCTATAGTGATATTTAAAACAAAGAAGAAATCTTATACGTTTAGATTGCTATTGTGCCTAGCTTTAGCTGTGTATAACTGTCATTGTAGCTAAAAACATCAAAAATTTGATGTATGTTTATATGACTGAGTAAAGCAAATTCATACTCTTACTACAAGGCTCTCAAAGCTAAAACCATAACAAAATAATTAAAAAAATAATAATAATAAAATAACATAAAAGATACAGAAAATAAAACATGATTTAACATTAGGAACGACTATCTAGACTGACACAATAATATTGACGTTTTAACTGTTTTAATTGAGTGCATACAATAACAGTTCATATATAATAATAATAAATTGTCTATCAGAATAGTTCTTGATGTTGTGTCCTTCTATATATTTTACCATTTTATTGCATGTTGGTATTAAATGCAACAGTTATGTTCGTATTGGGTGTTTTAACAGCTCTATTTAAATACGGCCAATCATAAAGTATGAGTAACAGACGCCATTCTATGAAATTGAAGATGGCCGATTCTTTCTCTAAAGCTATAATATTATAATATTCCGTCGCTCACTATAATACATAATTATGTGTTATCCAAAGATTTATAAAACATGGCAGTATAAATCGACTGTCCCTACGTACAGTATCGAAACTAAAAATTTGCGTTTTTTTTTTAATTGCACTAAGAAACTCCTTTTTATATATGTTTTCAAACAAAAAAAGAGAATACGCTAAAAAATACATATTAAACCACATTTTTCATAAGTATAATGTCCTAATTAACTTAAAAGTGCTCTCCTGTAAAGTACCTTTTTTCAGTTTCGATAGTATACGTAGGGACAGTCGAAATTATTCATTGTTTTAAAAAGGTTAATGTATACTCCACATATATCTGTTGAGAGACATTTTCTTCGTAACAATATTGTTAATTTACTAACATTTTAGTAATTAAATGTGTTTAAATAAATATTATTTAATAAAACAAGGTGTGGAGTATGAATTTTGAATTTCATTGATTTCCATATATTTTATTTCAATTGTGTATGATTTAAAAGTTTTATCAATCCTATATTTCAAGTGATGAAATCTGAAAATATTACTGAATGTGCTAGTTAAAATGTAGTGTGTAGTATTTTTCTATTGTTATGTTATGTATTGTATTTATGCATTTAGTGTTTTTGTTTGATTTGCACGATATTTATTATTGTTATTTATTACATTTTAATTAGTACATAAATGCGTGTATGGGATTATTTTTATTTATACTTTTTTTTATTTGTAAATTAGTCGTGGGGTTTCTAGTGTTTGCTATTTCTGGATGAAATTTTTTTGCCTCTTAGATTTTATATTATCTTCTTTTCGTAGTTCGAATGATTAATTTGGGTGAAGGTATCCCATATACCGGATTATAAGATGTAGTATCTTGTGGTTTGTCGAACAGTTGTCATAATTAGAATTTTAACTTTTTAATTATTTACTATGTACAGAAGCAAAATAAACAATTTATAGTTCTGCGTGCTGATTAAAATTTCGCACGATCCTAGTATTATTGGTCTGTTATCAAAAGCTGGCACATTTATAGAATTCATACCAATATATTGCTATACAATATATGTCTGTTTATAAAAGAATATGTTTTATATTTATATGAAGAAAATATTAAAATTAATCATTTCCTGACAGACTACTTAAAAAACATATCACGCTTAATACTTCGTAAAAATAAACTCAACTCAGAGTCTACGCACGCTCGGGAGAAAGACCGCGTGCAAGATAACTAGATCGTCTTCGTTACAACTGAAATCCTTTAGCGCAATATGTTAATGTTTACCACGTGTCAGCTTTAGTTAATTTACCTGTAACGGTTTAATCTCAATCAAAAAGACCCGAGTAGTGGGACTGTACAAGCGGTAGGCGGTAGGCGGTAGGCGGTAGGTAGCGTCGAGCGGGAGCGCCGGCCGTGACGTGTGTGTGGTGTGCAGAGTCCGCGTCGTCGGAGGACGGCCGCGCCGCGGGGGGGGCGCGCGCCGCCAGGCGCCGGCGCCGGCGGCGGCAAGGTACTCCGACACGCGCGCACGCGCACACCTGCACACCCGCACACCCGCACTAACACGCACAAAACGTTCATATTCATACGCGTATAAAACACCTCAATACTTTAGCTATTACATAATATATACTTTATAGCATTACATTTAGCAATTTGATTTGTTCACGAAAATCGCCACGTCTCCGTTTTGAGTCAAAAGCTGTATATAATGCTTTTTTGTGCAATTCTCTTAATAATAAAAGTAAAACAAATATTCATGTTTTTCTACATTTATTGTTTACTTCGTCACACTACAGTAACACGTACATTAAACAAAAAATAAACTAAAATTATTATCTACATTATTTATTTTTTCTATTATAAAATATCAAAAAATATTAATATATGTACATATTTAATAATATATTAACAATATTCTTGATGCACCATCAAATGTTTTTTCATTTTATTAATTTTTTTTTGTCATAATATTGCATGTCAAACAGCATGTTTCATGCTGCATTAGTTTTAAAGCTTTTTGAATTTTGGTACTGTATGCATGAGTGTAATGTAGAATTAACAATCGTATGATGTAAAATTTTCAGATTGAATAATTTAGGATGTGTACATATTATACAATATACCGTTACTTGCAGCGTAGGACTCATCGTGTGCCAGTTGCACTAAACCTTCGTCATTAACACTACTTACAGCTTGTATGGATGTCACAAATTATTTCAATTTTATCATTTTCAAAATTTATTAAGTTATTTAATTTATTTAATTATTTAATAATATTAATTTTTTGTCTTTTTTCTTATGGCAAAAAATTTGAAATAATACGAAAGATTCAAAAGTAGAGAATATATTGCATCATATATACGACGTGTCGCAGGAGGCGGGTGGAAGAACGGCGTGAGCGGCGGCGGGGGCGCGGCGGGCGGCGCGGGGGCGGGCGGCGCCGGGGCGGGCGCGGGGGCGGGCGGCGCGGGGGCGGCGGGCGGCGGCAAGGCGCGGCGCGAGGCGCCCAAGGCGAAGGCCGAGCCGCTGGTCAACGGCACGGCGTAGGGCGGCGCGCCGACGTCGCTGACGTCACGTCCCGTATCGTGCCCGCGTCCCGCGGACGGCCGGCCCTCGCTAGACTTACTCGTATTATGCTTTTGTAAGAGATTCGTGATTTGTATTCCTGATTATTCGATTGTATGATAGTTGAAGTCGCGTGCGTCGCTCCGAGCGCGCCAGGCGACGCGGGCCACGGGATCTCGTACTCTGTGGTTATGTGATTTCGTATGAAAATAAACGTTTCTTGTACATATTTTCTAACGTATTTTTATTTGTACGAGTGTCGATACGTCGGGGCGACGCATTCGGCTTTATAAAAATACTGTGACTAGTCAGGATGTTACAAATACAACGACTAAAATTATGACTAAAATTCTTAAATTCTCGGAAAGGAGGTCCTGGGGTACATTTATTGTGACACTCAGAAATATAAAGTTCTTAACGAGATATCGATTACAAATTATGTACCTACTCTATAAGATTTCACTTAGCCTATACGAAATTCGAGCTAATACAGTTCATAAACTGCAATAGACCGATGTAAATCTTCTCTAGGCAGCGTTATAATAATTATTTACAAAATGTAACTACATCCATCAGTCATTACAATACTGTGATATGCATTATTGCCGGGATATCACTACTAAAATATTTACAAAGTACAGATATGCTTCAGGAATGATATAGAAATCGTGGGTTCACTCGAGTCTACTAGAGACGGGCGGCCGGTCGCGCGAGTCACCGTTTCAGGTACCGCGTCAAATATGTTAACTGCTGCTGGTATCCTGTCCGATCGGACTTTACTGTGAGCTCGAGTACGTTCGCGTCGCAATACGTGTCTATCGGAATATCTCGTGTACGTGTACAAAGTGTAAACGGTTTTTAATTGGTAAATGAGTGCGACCGACTGCGACTGGTTGCGACTGGTTGCGACTGGTTGCGACTGGTTGCGACTGGTTGCGACTGGTTGCGACCGAGTGCGACCGAGTGCGACCGGGTGCGACGCGACTGTACTCGGCTCGCGCGATCTGCCGCTCGAGAAAACATTGTATTGACATTAAAAAATATTATTATATCACGTGAATCCAACATTAGGTACGAATTGTATGCAATTAGCATATTTTGATATGTTTTTACGAATATTTGTTTTTGTTTTAAAACTATAATTAGACATTACATAAGTTCGAATTTTGGACAATTTTGTAGGACGTTTCATAGTTGTAGGAACGGAATACATACGGATAACGATTTTCATTTAATTATTCAAACTTCTTAAACAATAAAGTTGACAGTTATAAATTACTGACTTTTCTTTTTAAAAAAAAATATTTGTATTGTAAAAAACAGTTTGTTTTTTTTTTTCTTTAAGTAGAAATATGTTGCCTTTATTTATTTCACTTTACATATAAAATCGTACTCTGATTTGTTTAGACTATTATATCTAATAAACTTTGGAACTGATGAAACTATTTTTTATGTTTTTTTTTATTCCATGATTTACGAACTGAATGCAAATTCAGATATGTAGTTAACCCTTTATCCTTTAACCCATTACCTTACCTCGTTATTTCACCAAAAATAAACTTAAGTTAAAAGTACATTATTTCTGCATCATGTTAGTAATATTAAAGGAATATCCATTGTAAATATTTTATATTACAAATAATATATTTTTCAACTTGGTAATAACTCGAACGTTAGTCATAAAAAAAATTACAATAAATGAATGTTAGCAGATAAAAATGATTTCTTTGTGTGACAATAATTTACAAACTCCATAGTATAAGATTAATCACGATTAATCAAACTGATCAATATATAATTCGGTTTATGATATATGTAGGTCCAATTCAATAGAAGCCGTTTCTATAAAAGTTGAATTGAAATCAATTACATTTACATGTAGTTATGACGAATAATGATCTGATCATTGGAAAGAAATCCTAAAAATATGGAAATTTGATTTATTATATGTATTTATTCAAGTCTTTTGTAAATTAACACATTATGGGCCTGTTATTAAAGGGCGGGGGGGGGGGGGAAGGAGATGTTATAGTTTACATGATATTTTATCAGGCACAAAAGTTTTATATAGAACTCTGTTATAATGCTTCATGTCCAAACTTTGATATTTTTAATGGCAAGAATCATGGCCAAAAGAACATTATTCATTGATTACTTACTTTGTAATTAGTTTAAGCTGAATATGTTAAAATTGCATGCTGTGTTCACTGTTATAAGAATGAACATTGTACGCCTTTCAAATTGTTTACAGAATACTTTTTATATTGTATCATTCAATTAGTGAACCTAATAAAAAAGAAAGATGCCGATAGGCTTAATAAGTAGGAGGTAAAACGGGCCCTTAAGGCCTATTTGAACCTCCTATATTTACGGGCAAAATTCTGGTTCAACAGGTTGCGAATAGAAATATCGGATAGATAAGGTGGAGTTTAATGGTGAAAAGAAAAATATATCAAACTTTTATTCTGATACCGATAAACGTTAGATAGCTTTACAACATCCGGTGAAAGAGGCCCTTAGAAGTATAAAAATAAGAATTTAGGCCGTCGATAACAATTCAACAACCATTTCAACATTTTAACATGCTATGTGGGTCAAAATGGGGATAAAAGTTTGTATAAGACAGTTGTAATTTTTAAAGTTTTAAGCCATGGGATTGGGTTATTTAGGTTCCTGTTTGAGAGGCTTTAAAAAAAATTATTAACACTAATATGTACTTCCAAACTCGCGGGTAAAACGTTATAGCATAGCTAATTATTATTTACAGATAGACATAAGTGTCATTATACCTTGTCCAACCGTTTATCTTTTTGACAGTTCGACATTAGTTACACCCTCACACTTGACTTGACTGAGAGACACACGTTACTGATTCGATTTCAAATAATAATCGATATTATTTAAGAAGAACTTTCAATCGATTTAATGAAATATTTTTAGTTTAAAATAATAATGATTCATTTCTTAGTTTTTTTTAACGCGTGCATAGTTAGCAGCCGTCAAAAAATAAATAAACCAATGAACAGAATCATTGTTCTTTACTCTTGATTTTAACTTAATTTCCAAGATTTCGACCTAATTCCTTGCAAATATTCAATCTTGGAGTCATAGGTACTATTTTTATTTTCTTTTTTTTTAAAATTAACATTACAAGAAACAATACTTATATGAAGTCAAATTATTTTTATCACATGATCGATTTATCGATCGATATACATATTTCAAGACCTTTTTTACAGTCTGTGGTTGTTTGTTATGCACAGGCCACTTCACTACCCGTCTATAAAGTACGACATTACTGTAGTACATTATTCCGAAAAAAAAAAATCTGTATTTTATAGACGTAAGCTGTCAAAAAGATAATAAACGGTTGGACAAGGTATAAGTAGTATAATAATGCCCTTAGAGTAATGCAAATATGTATGGTATTTTTATCAATACACAGATGGGATCAAAATTAGTTTTCGATTTTTAGTTTTTTTTTTTGTTTCAATCTAACAATATTAATAACAAGTTCTATTGATATGGACGTATAAAAATTTAAATTCCGATTATAAATTATAGATCAAAGATAATGTTGTATACATAGACAAAAGATAATGTTGCCAGTACAAAAAGGGTGACATTATCTGAATTTGCATCACAATGTATAGGATGCTAAACGAAAGTGCCCAGCTCGGCTGGCTTGTCCCCGGCAATAATGAGATGGTGGCATTAGAGGAGACGATGCCGGTCCTCGTGGCAGTCGTCGGAGTCGTCGGAGTCGCTGTGCGAGCAGCACGACGAGTCGCTCCAGTGCTGGAACTCCTCCTTGTGGTGCTCCAGCGCCATCAGCGACGGGAACAGGCTGTCGCACGCGCTGCAGCTGCAAGCGACCAACACATGTCTCATTTATATATACTTAACAGCTTTTCCCTGCTGCTTCGCTCGCATTAAATTTTTTTTTCTATTTTTTTTTTAAATATAATAGTATCCTATGCTACTTCTAATACCTCCAAGAATATGTGTACAAAGTTTCATGATCATCGGTTAAGTAGTTTTCGCGTGAAAGCTTAACAATCAAACTTACTTTTGAATTTATAATATTAGAATAATTAGGGACTTGAACTGAACTGAACTGAATGAGCCTGTAAACGTCCCACTGCTGGGAAAAGGACTCTCCTCTATTTAGGAGAAGGATTGGAGCTGAATCCACCACGCTGCTCCACTGCGAGTTGGCAGATAATTTCCCTACTATGAGTAACGATCGTTATCAGATGTCTATCATAACCGGGACCACCGGCTTGACGTGCTCTCCGAGGCATGGTGGGGAGATCTATAAGGATATACACCCAGAACGGAAACAAATATTTATACAAATACAAATATCTGCCCCGAGCGGGAATCGAACCCTCAACACCACACCTACACACAGACACTACACCAGAACGGCCGTCGAATATAATACTTATGTCTCTTCTATTATTTACTTAAGAAGTGATTAATTTGTGTGACCTTTCATAACTTCAAATATTTTTTACGGACGGATATAGCACAATGTCAACGATGTAATTTAGTCATCTTCACACTGATTGGAATTTTACATAAGATAAAAAAATGCAATGTGTGACGCCTTTATAAATATTATATTATATAAAATTTACAAATATATTATCACTTTATTTATTTAACACGTTTAAAGTGTAGTGAGTGGAGCAGACAACGTATGTGTATGATAAAATATATAAAAGATATAATATATTTACCCAAAATGTCGTTTCTTTTGCTGATGGTCACTAAGCTGACGTCGAGTTTGAAATGATCTGTCACAAACGTTGCAGGTCAACGCCTCATCTGAAAAATATTAGATAATACATAATACATAGTCATTATAAGTATAAATTATAGACCGAAAGATAATATTAGTAACTTGCAGGGGCGTATTTCCCTAAAGGCCTTTACTCACAGCGCCCGATCCGTGCCGACGATACGTTCCTTCAGAACGGATCGTTGCATCGGATCGCAAGGGTCTTTATACTGACTGCGATACCAGCGACGACCCGTTCTGCGATACATAAAACTATCTATTCCAGTTAAAGATAGTATTCGAAACGGTCGCGCACACCCAACTTCTACATATAAACAGGGTTGTTAATATGAGTACAGATGACGGAAGTTCTGATGAAGAAAGAAAAGAAGAAGTAATTTTATTAGCTTTATTGTTGACTCGAAAGAGGGTCGCTCACATTATAAATTACGGGATATTGACGTACCGCGTCAATCAAAGTTTTGGTAAAATTATCCGCCATTTTTCAACGTCGGTTATTAGCATCGCCGATCACGCGTTCTCTGTCTCCGGAGACAAATCACAACTGACCGGCGTGCGATCAGTAGAACGCGTGCGATATATCGCAGGCAGTGAGGGCTTGAGGAGGCGTACTTGGGAGGCCATTGGTTACAGAGAACGCATGCGTTCAGATCGCATCTTTAGATCGTATCGTCGGCACGGATCGGGCGCTGTGAGTCTTTGCCTTTAAGGCAAACTAGGCACGTGCCTAGGGGCGCGAGGGCACGCAGAGGCGCGCGTGATCATAGAGTTTGCGCTTCGGATATCTTAGTTTTTATGCTATAATATAAAACTATTGAATGCTATAAGTAATTATTATTTTAACTTATGTGAAAACGAATCGCATGCTTTTGTTTTCTTTCATAACATACCATCTACCAACTATATGTAGTAAGACAATTCCTCGTTCTTTCGAAGTTATTAAAAATGTGTGTTAGAGGGGCGCCTATGAGGTGCTTGCCTAGGGCGCTCTCCATGTTTATTCCGCCTCTGCCCTTTGGTAACTTGTAAAGTCATTTAATTTTTATATAAGAAACAAGTATATTTAATTAAAAAAATCAAAAAACCCGACTGCGTAAAATACTCTTATTATAAACTAAAAAGAATAAAACAATTTACTAGCTTTCATTTGATACCCATATTGCTACAGTAAGAAAAAAATTCAACTCCCCCCCCCCCTTTGCGGGCGCCATTTTGAAAATTTATATAGCCTATGTCACTACTACAATTTATACTAATCCAACGACACCTCATATTTCAAAAACCGTCCAGCCGTTTGGGCTGTAGGGCGTGCCAAAGAAATGGACATACGTACATACATACATACATACACTCAAAAAACATAACCCTCCTTCTGTCGCAGTCGGGTAAAAACCCCGCAAAAAATAATAACAGGAAAACGTTTATTGTTGATACAAATTGCTCATAATGTTTATAAGCATTTTACTAATATATTTTCGTAATTTTATATAGATGAAAACAATTGAAATCTATTATTTTTCAATTTATCTTTTGTTAATAATAATTCTTTTGTATATTTGCTGATATTTTCAAGTCTGAAAATGGCCAAAGCTATTTCCAGGATTTGATCGACTCCCTCCCTTCACCCTAATCTCACGTGAGATTTGAAAATGCTTATAAGTAAGAAGTGTGCAAGATGTGCACATTAAAAAAAAGGTCATCGCGGCCCCCGTACCGATGTTTTCACCTCCAGACTATACGTACTCAAAAATAAAAAAACTCAACTGCATTTTGATACATCACTCAACGGATTTGGAAGAAAACGTATTTTGAATCCTACAAAAAGGCGTTTAAATTCCGCCATTTTTATTTTTAAAATTTATATAACCAATGACACTCGCGGACTGAAAACCAATGCAATAAAACCACACTTGGAAATTAGATAAGCCGATTAAGTTGTATGTGTATCAAATATTTATACATAACCCCGCAAAACATAACACTCCTTCGGTAGTCGGTAAAAGATGTATATTAACTAATTTTGTACTACTCAGTAACAGCTACGTAATTGTAATTGTAGTAATAGCTACGTAATTTATATGTATAGTTTTACACACAATAATAAAATATGAATATCTTGGTATCTTAAAAGGACAAATAAAATAACATTATTTTTCTTTCACAAGTTTATTTACAAAATAACTTCACAGTAATGTCAGTAATTCATAAATTACACATAGGTACAAATAACGTTTTAGAACATTCCACATCTAGAAACCCTTAGTGCCCGAACATACAATTTATAATTAGAAAAAATAAAAATAAAATAATAATTTTACCATAAACGAAGTTAAAGAAGGGAATAAATAATCTTAAATATGTTTATAAGTATATATACATAGTTAAGCAAACATTCTTAGATTTAATATTATTCAAATTTAATACTTATTTGTGCTTTTGTTTACGTTTTATGATATGTATGTCTTTTTGTATGTTTTTGTGATTTAAAATTTAAATATAAAATATTGGTATCAATATGTCAAAATGAAAATGAATTATTCTGCTTCTGTATTAAATTTCTTGTAAAAAAAAAAATCACGATAATGTTTAAGAAATACTAAAGACGTTATTAGCTCTATATAGTTAAAACAATATGGTTTACTATACAAGTATTAACTAAACAAAATCCATTCAAAGGAAACTTCAAGTTAGCTTTTGATAAAATTGATTTAATTTGGTAATTATTCGGTATCGCGCCACCACCGATTTTGAGGCTGATTTTTTTTTAGAGGTTCGTTATGACTTCATATCATCATAACTAGTATTGTTATGATGGCGCATGACCTTTTTTGGCGTAAAAAATAAAAAAATGTAAAAAAAATTCGTACGAATAATTACGATTATCGAAAGATTTTTTTCTTTTATTGTTATGTTGTAAGAGGTTTTTTTTATAGATAGGTTGTTAGGTATTTTTTTTTTTTTAGTTACAACCATAAAGGTATTTATACCTCTATAGTTACAACGCGTCGTCCCTAGTTAAAAAACTAGTTATTGATATATGCCTTTGTTAAAACTAGAAGTAACGCTAAAAAAAAAAGACCTAACAACCTATCAATAAAAATAACATAACATTAAAAACATATCTTTCGATAATCGTATAACAAAAAATTATTCGTATGATAATTTTTTAAAAATTTTTTTTTGTCAAAAAAGTCATGCGCCATCACAAAAACACTAGTTATGATGTTTTGTAGTCATAAAGCCTCTAAAAAAAAAATCAGCCCCATTATGGCTGGTGACGCGATACCGAATAAGTACGATAATTTAAAAAAAAAAATTTTTTTTGGTCAAAAAGGTCATGCGCCATCACAAAAACACTAGTTATGATGTTTTGTAGTCATAAAGCCTCTAAAAAAAAAAATCAGCCCCATTATGGCTGGTGACGCGATACCGAATAAGTACGATAATTTTTAAAAAAAAAAAATTTTTAGGAAAAAATAGGTCATGCGCCATCATAACAACACTAGTTATGATGTTTTGAAGTCATAACGCACCTCTAAAAAAAAATTAGCCTCAAAATCGGTGGTGGCGCGATACCGAATATTTACCTTTAATTTTTATGGTAAGTTCTTTAATCTGTCTTCGTAATTCATTTGTTTTATTTTTATTAATAATATGGTTTGTAAATTTTTTTTACATTAAATAGATTATCTATGTATTTAATAGAAATAAATATCCTAATTTTTATGAAACAATATGTTAATTTTGTGATAGTTACTGGTATAAAATCTAAGAAATTATGTACATTATTAAGGCAATTTTATTTAAGAACAACATAAGCCATTACAAAATCGTTATTAATCACATCATCCACACTTACAATTTTATAAACTTAGTTATAATAAATAAAAAAATAATCTTTACAAACCTATGATTAAGGAATATAGAACACCGCATAATCGAAAATGCGTTTTAAATTTCTGTTAAATAGGCAAGGTGTTCGACACGGATGATTTAAACATACTTCCAAAGAACCTCGCTCCTGATGAACCGCCAGGTATGGAACCGAGCATCATCCACATGAGAGCCAATACTTGGCCTACTGCACAAATAACTGTCAACGGAGTGCTTTGTAGATGAAGTGCACAGTACAACGTCGCTATTAAAGTAAATAAATACAGTGATGTCGTAAGTGCTCGCTCCTTGCTGAATAAAGACTTCACATGTGACCAGGGACCGTAAAGGAAACTGAAACTGTAATGAAATGATAACATTAGTATCATTAATGAAGGTTATAAAATGTTCCTTCCATAGGACGATCATTTTTGTTTCATGTATTTCAACATGTATGTCAACACTTGAGAACATCAAAGATTCAACATTGTATAAGTGGCCACTAGTCGGAAAGTTAAATCTAATATATATAAATCTCGTGTCACAATGTTTGTCCTCAATGGACTCCTAAACCACTTAACCGATTATAATAAAATTCGCACACCATGTGCAGTTCGATCCAACTTGAGAGATAGGATAGTTTAAATCTCAAATTATAGTCGCAATTTTAATTTATTGCTAATTATTTGTCTGTTATTATTTGACAGTCACAATTATCTGTTAACTCCAAATGATTCTAACAGAAGTCGATACCTTTCGACTGGGTTGAGTAAGTAATCAATAGATGGCGCTGCTATGGTAAATCTACGAACGTGTCATATAAGCTACATTTTAACAGCATAATTACCACGTGTTGTTGAGGCTAAAGTATAAATTAAATTTATTTTTATAATTTTTAAAATTTTAGTTAAATACCCGTGCGAAGCCGGGGCGGGCCGCTAGTATGTCTATATATATTAAATTTGTAAATCTCCTTCGCATATTCTCAATCCTATGCGTCATTGGTGAAATCATTTGTACTCTTTTAATGTGGGATTGTAATGTGGAAGCCATTAAATTAAATGAATTAATGAAATTTGTAAATACAAACATTAGTCCTATCACCAAATACATATACCATTATATGTATATATTAAACATTGGAGCAAACAATACAATGCCACATATTTATGTTTATATACAATTAAAACCTAATTTCATAAGGACGTAAATAGTATATTCAAATAAAGTGGTACCAAAGTGATAATTGAACTGACAGTTAATTACAATACTCATATTTTATTATCAGTAATGCTGTTTATAAGTTGAATGACCAGATGGTGTTTAAAGTAATGATAATACTAATCATTTATTGGCAAAAGTACAAATCACTCTTCACAAGTTATACAATACTTAGTGGGTACGTTCGCGAGCCCTCTTCTAATTGATAATTCATCACTTTTATAGGATTTTTTTATCTATGCATTCCACAGACCACATGATAGATTAAAAAATCCTATAAAAGTGATGAATTATCAATTAGAAGAGGGCCCGCGAACGTACCCATTGAAATAAATAAAAATAGGTTAACATTGACAGCTATACTAGTATATACTGTGTTACAGCTGTCAGTTTTTATGTCCAATAAGAGTTTATTTTAATTTGAATTTTAAATAATTTGTATAAGTTTAATAAAATAAATAAATTGAATAAAACATTAAAAATCAGGTAACAAAGTATATATAATGGGTATTACCACATTAGAATAGTAGTTATCTAGCTTTCAATTTATTGAAAGTACAGCAGATGGGTTAGAAGGCTACTTATGAATAAAGTTAATAGTAAATTGTAATTCTAGTACTGTACTGTATCAGCCTGTAAACAACCCGTGCTGAACGAAGGCCTCTTCTCCATATAGAAGAAGGTTTGGAGCTTAATCCACCATGCTGTTTCACTGCGGGTTGGTGGATAATTTACCTACTATGACTAACTATTGTTATTAGGTGTCTATGATAACAACCGGAACTGATGGCTTTACATGCTCTCCGAGGCACGGTGATGAGACCTACAAGGACATACACCCAGACCGGAAACAAATATTTGTACAAATACAAATATCTGTCCTGAGCGGGAATCAAACCCGGGACCGCCAATGCACGGTTTGAGGTGATTACTCACACCACTACATCAGAATGGTCATAATTCTAGTAATCAAATAAAATTAAAAGGCCTTCTTACTTACCAAAAATTCTAGGAATTATATTGTATATAATTGTATAATATTTCATACATAATTCATTCCTAGAATCTTTCGTAACTGTGTTGTATACTGGTACATTTATTTATACATTTCTTTTTTATAAGAACAATTTTTTTTTCACAGTAAGAAAACTAACAGGTTAGATGTAACATTAAACTCAACCGCAAAAACAAGTTTTTATGTAATTTTTATTTTCAACTTACCTTAATAAAAAGAAAAGGCTGCCCAATGAGAATAAAAGTGCAAATTTCCTTGCTTTCAGTAATAAAAGAGGTATATAAAAGAATGATAAGGTAAAGCAGAGGATTCCTAGGAATAAACATATACCAAAACCTAGGAAACGCTGCGTACGACTCTGAAACATAAAAAAATTATGTAAATAAATCATCACAATTACGCGTTATTTATAAAGTATAAAACAATAACGTTTTACTTACTAAGGTAAAATACTCCTTTTGTACGTTCTCGAACCAAGTTGCGGTCGAGCTGGAGCTACTGGGAGTTTCGTCATTACTTCGTGAGAAGAAACTAGGAGTTGAGAATGGTAAACTAATTTTATAACTTCGACGGCTTTCGTTCTGAAGTAAATACTCGTCCAAATCCGATTTTAAGTTTGCCATCTTGAACTTAAAGAACTTTGACGCGTTTTCTTCACTGTTTCTTTATATGAAAGTATAATAACTATTAACCCAGTTGTAATTATTCGTCATAACAACTGAACATAGTTTCTCTTTCGTCTTTATTCCATGACAATGTCAGACTGGCAGAAGATATGTGAATCATCTGACAGTTGACATGTTTTTTTTTTTGGGATTTTATGACCTGGTATCTACAACCTTTAGGTCAACTCTTATTATAGTTAAAATGTGATAACACACGACAGATAAAAACCCGACCAAAAATGATTACCGATTATTATAGAAATATAAAAGATATTTTTATTTATTTTTTTGATATATTATTTTATTTGTTCGAATGTTCCTTACCATAGTCGGTATCATCGCTGAAATCGTCATGGGCGCGTCTTCGAATGTTGTTGTTATATCGATCATGCGCACAAGGCGGGCAAACACCGCGAGTGTCTCGCTCGTCCAAGTCAGTGCTGCTCGCGTCTGAATCTCCGTCGGCTTCATCTATATGAATATCTTCGATTTGTCTGTTGTCAAGTTTCTCATTTGATGCCAGCTGATTGTAGTCTTTACGTTGTGGCCTCGTTTCTGTAAAACAATTTTTTTTTAATGGTGGTAAGAATACCAAATACTTAGTGCTATATACACGGAAGACTAAAAACTATTTTTACTCTTTCGTGGCTATATAGTTAATATTACGTTTCGTAAAATTTTATATTTTCTTCAAATAATTATGATTCGTAAATGATCAAAAAATTACATAAAAATTTAGTACAATTTGAACACATAATACACATAAAAATTAAATTACTTTATATAATTTGTCTAAATATTTATTAAAACATTTGTTTTAAAAGTTCAATCTAAACGGTCAAAAATTATGAAATTTTAGGGATTCATAAATAATGCTATTCGGAATCCGTGAATTTTTTTTTTAGCTGAATCTGTTGAAAAGTGGTTTCATGCTGGAACTACCTTAAATAAAATTAATCTATTACCCTGCTAAAATATCTGATATACATTGTCGATGATATCATATCGTTATTATATCATTTACCTAGATGAAGCGTGTTCCTAAGTAACTACAATTATTTAATGGTTAGGGTATTTAATTAAATATTTCTTTTTAATTTTAATATGTAGGTAAATCAACGATCAACTCGAGGTGTGTGTTAGGGTGAAGCGGTAAGTGGGAGGAGCGTCAAATTTTTATCTGGTGGACACATATTTTCACATATATATATTTTAAATATCTTTTTGATTGATTGATTCAGCCTGCTGAAGTAAATGTATTAAAATATTTGCAGGTTGAATGGAAAAATCAACCACCACATCAGTCATTGGATGTCCACTGCTGATCGTAGGCCTCATCCATTATCTGTGGCAGGTTTGCCATTATTCGTTACGCTTGGCAGGCGTGTTGGCAGGCGCAGTTTTTTTGGCAGAATATGGTGACGTTGCTGCCAATCAACATACTGGTTGGTGTACAGTTGTTCGCACCACTTTAGCGTTAATCGTCTTTTACGACACTTCAGCAAGAAAGAAGTCGGGAATATTCTTCACTGGGACAGCATGTGAAATGTTCTCGTGGCGGAGGTTCTTGCCGAGACCTGCTCATACGTCTCAGGTAGGAGGGCTCTTGGTGAGAACCCAACCTTGGATGGGATCCTACGGGTGCGTCGGATAGGACAGGAAGCGCTAATGCGGAGGTGGAGGGAGGACCTGGCGGTGCAGCCGTATGGCACACGCGTTACGGCTGCGTTGCACCCGGTCCTTGAGCGGTGGATGCGCCGAAAACGCAAGCCCCTCACCTTCCGTCTGACATAGGTTCTCACCGGGCACGGTTGCTTTGGTGACTACCTGTGTCGGACCGCCCAAAGGGAGCCGACGACTGAATGCCACGATTGTGGCGCGGCGGTGGACTCTGCCCAGCACACCCTCGAGGTGTGCCCGAGATGGGCGGTGCTGCGTCGGGGTCTGACGTCAGTCCTCGGAGGGGACTTGTCGCTTCCGAGCATCATCACCGCAATGCTCGGCGACGACGAGTCCTGGAAGGCGATGGTCTCCTTCTGCGAGACAGTAATGTCCCAGAAGGAGGCCGACGAGCGGGTGAGAGAGGGGGCCGCCGACGTAGCCTCCATCAGCGGGCGACGAATGGGGGTGCGTAGGAGGCGCTACTTAATGCGCCTCCAGTGACGCCTCTGTGCCCGTGTCGGGCCGGGATGGGAACCCGGTCCTGCTAGACACGGCGTCGTTGGGACTGTTCAGAGGTGAGCCGGACAGTCCCCATGGAGGAGAAGTCTGGCCTTTTCGCCGAGGCCAGCCTGTCGCTGGAGGGGGAGGGATCCTGTTGCCTGCAGATCCGGGACCCTCCAATTAAAGCGGCTGAAGGCTCCCGCAGGGGTTTAGTACGGTATTGCACTCCCAAAGTGCCGAGTCCGACATAGGTCTAGGACTGCCACCCGGGCGTCCTGGATATCATCCGTAAATGGATTCCCCTGCGACAGAAAAAAAAGCATGTGAAATGTTGAAAATTTTACGATTTACAATTAATTATTTAATTTAAATTAATATGAAGTTTTAAAACGCGAGACTGACAGACCGAATGATATATATATGTGTGTGTGTGTGTGTGTGTGTGTGTGTGTGTGTGTGTGTGTGTGTGTGTGTGTGTGTGTATGTATAGTAGTATCCTAATACTATGTCTAGATATTTTTCTCACAAATATGGCTAATAGCCACACGTTTGCTTCCGAACGAACGAATGCTTCCGAAGCTCTTAAATGTCAGGCCTACTACAATTACTAATACTGCTGATCAGATGTACCTGGTACGGCAGTATCTACGACCTTGATGTTTCTTCATATCTCGTTTACGACAAACTATTTGTTTTCAAATTGCTAACTATAGGTTAGGTTTGAATAGTATTTCTATAATATTGTTTTTTATTTACACGAAAAAAAATCTAATATTTAATAACAAGTCTTGGCAATTTTTACCTGGTTTTCCTTTCGCTAATTTACTGTAACGTTGTCCATAACAATAATTTACTGTCAAAGTTTTCATCTTCTTCGATATACGGTTTCGGTTGAAAAAAAATTTAAAGTAAATTTCGAAGTTGTAAAAACGAGTCGTTACGTGAATTCATAAAATCTTGAGTACCTATCGTTCAAGCGGAGGACCAACTTTCAGAAAAGGAACTTTGGAACGACTCGGTCGAGTAATGATCGTGAAAAGTCCAGTAATAAATGTGGTTTTCGGAAATTTAACACGAACTCGAGGAAAACTTTGACCTTAATGTTTTAGTTAGTGATGCGAACCATTTAATTTTTGTACCTTGGTTATATTAGTCAACGATGAAAAAGTAAAGATTTCTTGTTTTGGGAATGTAACTTAGTTGAACCGATACAGCTTGTAGACACTGTTGGACTAATTCCTTCACATAGCATAAGGTTAGGAGCTTTACCCTCTATGCTGCACTGTAGCAGATCATTTCTTTACTGGAGAGGACATGGAAACACACCCAGACCGAAACAAATATTTTTATACATGAAATTATCTATCCTCAAGTGGGAATAGAAACACAACCGTCGGCGTTAATACAAATTTTCGCATCCCTACACAAAGACGGTTGTTGGGGAAGAAAGAAATGTAAAATAGGTGTTAAATGCGGACAAGTGTGACGATGTTTGTATGTTATTGTTTATTGCTACTATTCAGTTTTGTCAATAGTTTATTGTGGAGTACCGGACGAAATAATCGGATAGTTACATAGAACAACAATCAAATAAAATTATTTTCTCAGAAATCATCATTTTATTATTATTGTATAATATATAAATATTTCTTACTTTCAAAACCAATATAAACTATGGTTATATAACTTGAACATTCAGGGAACATCTGAGTGGCTTGTGAATGTGGCATTGCTGGCATAAGTCTCATGTTTTATACGGGAGAATGGCTGGACATCCAACACGCTATTATACTGTAAATTGGCAGATAATTTCCCTAATAAGATTAACGATCGGTATCAGAGCCTTGACGTGCTCTATGAGGCAAAATAGAGTGACCCAAAACAATTATACAAACCCAAAACAAATATTGGTACAAATACCACTGGAAATCAAACCTGTGACCGTTAGCGTTAATAAAATATTTGTCATAACCACGCCTGTACGGTTGTCTGGTGAAAAAATAAAAAAGTTTTGAAAAATACATCTAATATATTTTTTCTCAATTTTTCATATTTTTTATAAATAATTTTTTTACAGTTTATCTTATTTCATAAATTCATGTTTGTTTGATGGCTTTCAATAGTGCAGAATAGTAGAGACGATTTTTCTTATGTAGAGGATATAGAATACACGAAAGAGATTGATAGGCGCAGTCGAGATTACAATATATATTTTATTTTATGTATCAAAGCTTAATTGACACTTCGGAAAACTCAATCTTGGTGTTGCCAATTACCTATTTTATTTCCTTAAGAGTGAAAAATTTGTTGTTTAAAAAAAAGTTAACATATTTATTCGTATGTTGAATAATTGGTTTTTAAATGAAAAAAAAAAGTAAAATAGCAGATATACATACATTTTAACAATATATTTTATATTAATATTATTTTATAACAAGTGTTAAGATTAAACAGAGAGATAAAAGACAGATAATTATAAATAAAATTAACATACAGTTAGTATTACTCGTAATGCTGGCAACACAGTTCATTGTGCGTAATTGTAATCAACTCAACCCAACAGTATTATATACTCTTTGCCAACAGTGAAACACACATCAAGTACAAGAACCAATTGATATATATTAAGTAGTCAACTATAAAATGTAAGTAGGTATTTAATAATATTTGCTGATTTTTTTTTATGTTGGCTGAAAGTGACATTGACGAAGGTCAGTTACGCTATAAAAAAAACGTGTATTTTTCGATATACCTATGTAATAAGCTTATATATATTATTTACTTTATTCGATGATACGGAAATTGTAAATAATAACTTTATTTGTGAATTTATATTGAGATAAAAGAAAGACGATAATATTTTTTTTTACCATTGTACGTACACTCTATTGTGTTTTAACGGTGTAAATAAAGAGAATCATCACAATTGTGTTCCTGTCAATTTTAATTAACCCGTTTGATTAATAAGCACAATAATTGTTCCAAATATGGTTTTGTTGGAAATATAATTTGACCTATTTTTTTTTTTGTTGTAATTATTGCCTTTTCTCTCTCTTTCTATTTTGATATTTTCCTCATCCGTATGTTTGCTTATGTGATCTTGTTTAACATAATCACTGAACTAAACAGAATCAGCCTGTAAACAACCAACCGCTGGGTAAAGGCCGCTTATCCATATAGAAAAAGGGTTGGCTGAATCAGAATAAACCACCCACTGCTGAGCGAAGACCTCTTCTCCATGTAGAAGAAGGGTTGGAGCTTAATCCACCACGCTGTTCCACTGCGGGTTGGCGGATAATTTCCTTATAATAGGTATATATAACGTTATCAGGTGTTTATGACAACAACCGGGACCAACGCTTTACGTGCTCTCCGAGACACGGTGGGGAGACCCACAAGGACATACACTCAGACCGGAAACAAATATTTGTACAAATACAAATATATGTCCCGTGTGGGAATCGAATCCGCGACCGCCCAGGCTCGCGGCGTAAATTATTCTGTGCGGTGATCGGCAGAAAATAAAAGTCCCGACCTCTTTCTTGCCGAGGTGTCGTAAAAGATGACTAAGGCCATAGTGGTGCGAACAACTGTACACCAACCAGAATAGTGATGGACAGCAGCGTCACCATATACTGCCAAAAGACACTGCCCTCGCTAACCTGCCTGCCAAACGTAGCGAGTATTGGCAACCCCCCTCCCCCCCAGAGATGATTGGGGAGGACTACGTTCAGCGGCGGACATCCAACGGCTGATGAGGTGCTGATGAACAATCTGTACTTATAATAAAACTGTAACAGATTAAATTCTGTATATTGAAAATATTCTGATTTTTTTTGTGGAGGGTTTTCTCTTATCGATACTGAAGCCAAAATTGTATTTTATAAAATTTTTGTCTGTCTGTCTGTCACTTGTCACTTGGTCGCGCATCACGCCAAAACTACGTAATGGATTTGAATTTTATACTTTGAGCTAGGAGAATTAATAGAATACTTGTCATCCCAAAATTCAGCACGGCTCCCTCGGGAGAAGGGATGAAAGTCGAAACGTGTAAACGAAGTCGCGGTTTTAGATTGTTTCTAAATATACTAAGCTTGTAAATATATAGAGCTTTTTTTTTTGTTTCTTTCCATGTGTATAAAAAAATCTTACACATTATAATGTTACCTGTCACATTGATAAATGTTATGAACAGAGAATCGATACAGACAAAATTGGGTATTAAAATTAATATTGACAGCCATTTATTCTATTTTATCCTTGTGATATACTGAACTAATACTACATAAGACTAGTTTTGTTCTTTTGACATACGAAAAATTCTCAACCGCAGGCGTATGTTAAATTAGAGGTATAATAATAAGCTATTATATAAATAACATTTTTAATGAAAGTATTGCTTTCAAATATTTGCCTATATATAATAGATTTAATATATAAATAATTTGTTTATTTATATACTAATTACTATTTAAATTACAGATAAAAATGGACAATGGTTCGCCCAAGATAGCGATACTAGGAGCCGGGGTCGTCGGCATGACTGTGGCGAAAATATTACAGCAAGATCTCAGAAACGTTGATATCACTATTTTAGCTGATGGTTTCAAAGAAGATACCGTCAGCGCTGTCGCTGCGGGCATCTTCCGACCTGGCACCAGTTTCAGGGGCCCCACGAAAGAAATAACAAAGAAATGGATTGACGATTCTTGGAACTTCTGGCAAGATATATTAAAAACTTCTGAGGCTCATAAAGCCGGTCTCATGACATTGGGAACCTACATATTTTCAAAGGAAAACTATCACGTTACGAGAAATCACCTAATCGAGGACGTAGTGCCTATTTATAGGGCAGTTGACGAAGATGAGCTCAAATTGTGCGGTACAGGATGGAAGTATGGGTCGTATTTTTCCACGATAAAAATTGGATGCGATAAATATCTGCCGTGGGTTGAAAAATCGTTTATTGAAAACGGAGGGAAAATTACACGGCAGAAAATCGATAGCTTCGCATCACTAAATTCGAAATTCAATTTAGTTTTCAATTGCACCGGGATGGGCGCGAAAACGTTGTGTAACGATTACGATTTAGTCCCGTTACGAGGTCAGATCGTCAAAGCTAGGGTCCCATCTTTAAAAATGGCGTTTTATGGCGATTATGACACGTATATCATTCCTGGTATTGATGGTGTCGCTACTTTGGGTGGAGTAAGACAATACGACAGTTATAATCGAGCAGTTTGTAAACATGACGCAGCGGCCATTTTGGAAAGATGTTACGATCTTTTACCATTTTTGAAAGGCGCTGAAATTGTAGGTCATAAAGTCGGATTAAGGCCGCATAGAGTTCCCGTAAGGGTTGAACCAGAGATAATAGATGGTGTGAAAGTGGTGCATTGTTACGGCCACGGTGGTTACGGTGTGATGTGCGCTCCGGGCACTGCAATGGAGGCTGTCAAAATGGGCTATGATATTTTGAAGAGCAAAAGTAAAATTTAGTAATAAACATATTGTGTTATATCTATATTATAGTATACTTTTTATTAATTTGCAATAGAACAAATCATCAGTAATTTTATTAAAGACTAGATACCCTAGTTCGTTCATTTTTGGATAATTATTTGTTAATATAAATGTATGTGTACAAAAAAAAACAACTATTAAAAGAAAATTAAACCAATGCTTCGAAATTTAATTTAACACACTAACCAGCGTTTTTGATACAACGAATTGACAGTCATGTCAATGTGTAATAATATTAATAATATGAGCTATCAGTAGCTAGCTGTCTGATGTAAAATATTATTTCAGATTTGACTATAGGAATCACGTAGGCTATAAAATATCACGATGTGATTTATCGAAGAGGAATAGTAGATCGTTTATAATCAAGGTCAAGATGGCATCCAAAAAACTCGGTGTGCTTAACAGAGCGAAGCGGTACTTCACGCCGGGGCAAAGACTGCGTCTGTATAAATCGCAAGTCCGCCCCCATATGGAGTACTGCTCTCATCTCTGGGCGGGAGCACCGGCATACCAACTTGGCCCTCTTGACTCGGTTCAAAGAAGAGCTGTGAGAATTGTCGACGATCCAATACTGACGAGCGATATCGAACCCTTAAGTCTAAGAAGAGATGTTGCATCCCTATGCGTGCTCTATCGCTTGTATAATGGGTTGTGTTCCGAAGAATTGTTCGAAATGGTGCCAACGGCCACTTTTTATCATCGCACCGCTCGCCATCGACAGGGAATTCATGCTCACACATTGCAGCCCCAATGGTCCCGTACAGTTCGGTATCAGAGGAATTTCCTCCCACGGACCATTCGGTTGTGGAATGAACTCCCTGCCGAGGTTTTCCCGCAGGACTACAGTATGGGGTCCTTCAAGAGGGGAGTAAATAGGTTTTTAAAGGGTCGGCAACGCGCATGTGATGCCCCTGGTGTTGCAGGCGTCCATAGGCTACGGTAACCGCTTACCATCAGGCGGGCCGTATGCTTGATTGCCACCGTCGTGGTATAAAAAAAAAAAGATCGAAATGTCTATCAATTTGAACTCGAAACTCAAAAGGGGTGAAATAACGATGAGCCTTTGGTACCTATAAAACTAATGTTATGAGATTTTTTTTAGTAATTTTATTAAATTGTCTTTAAAACTTATGATTTAAAAAAGAATTCTAAAATGTACATTCAGTTAGCTAAAGGCTCATAGAAAACGTCATTTATGTGTGGTCAGAAAATTATGTTTCGGATTCTGTTTGGTTTATAGATAAGATAATGTTTAAATACGTCTATTTAAAAAAAAACCACTATGATAATAATAATGCATATAATTAACAATAAGAAACAAAACAAGAATCGTAAATAACAAGAAAATATCTACAAAAACTTACCTTTACAAAGTAAAATAATTTGATAACCGTTGGTGCTAATTCAATTAAAAAATACATAAATATATTAAATAGAATAAGAGGTAACTATTTACGTTTCGTAAAACATATGTTAGAACGAGCAATAGACGTTTAACCCCATTTTAAAGGATCGTAACGCGTGAGAGCCTTGAGGCAACATAGACAAGTGTTTTCTGTCAACAAGTTGTTTAACATTGAATACACATCCACTAGAATTTTGTTAAGAAATGGCTCTACGGAGTGCTTTAAATTTGTGGACGTCTTGAGTTTAACTCGGCAATGAAGTTTTATGTAGATACATTTTAATACTAACCTTGCTGCTATAGGAATCGTTTGAATATTACGTTTGAAATATTGTAAATATATAATATAATAAGTTTAAATAAATAAATATGATATTGGATAGAATCAGGCGTTACTTTGCGGAAGTTCATGATTAGCAAGAAAAGGTTAAAATTATTTTGCTATAATCCGCCAACAGAAGAATCTGTATGGTCAAACATGCAATTGAAAGCTAAGCACCGCTCACCTTCCCAACCAAGCCAGAAAGCCAATAAATACAATGCTTGTAAAGTCGATATCTGCATTGTAAAGTCGATATCTCCTGAGGATGCTCCGGTGTCGGAGCGAAACGTGCGTCGAGAGTAGTGTTAGAGTCTTGTGTGGTGGTGCATGTGAATGGTGGTGGTATTGCTTGCTTGGGAACTTGGCTTTCTGGCTTGGTTGGGAAGGTGAGCGGTGCTTAGCTTTCAATTGCATGTTTGACCATACAGATTCTTCTGTTGGCGGATTATAGCAAAATAATTTTAACCTTTTCTTGCTAAATAAATATGATTTGATATACATACACGTTCGTCTTTTCCTAAGGTAGACAAGTTAATGCCTATGTTTTAAGTAACAGCCATTATATATTTGTCAATAAATCTACATATTAATAAATTATATAAATATATAGCACACCCAGACTTGGGGCGGAAATCGAACCAACAGCCATGCGAAAAGCAGGGTCACTGTCAACTGCGTCAATGGCCCAGTCAGTTTGCCTTCGTACAAAATTTTGAGTAGATACCGTAATAGTTAGTGCTAATTACCACTTATTTATTGCATTAATAAAAGTTTTTCTTCATTATTATTCAATTTATATTATTAAAACCAAATCAACGATTTTAGATAGACGACTATGTATGTATGTTTTTAATATTACAAAATTAGTCATACTTACTTCCTTTTATTTTCATTCCAATAATATAGGCCCTAATTTGATTAAGTAAACATAATTATTTCCATTAGATATAAATTATTAATTTAACTATATTTAATAGGTTAACAAATGTAGTATAAATAAATAAATAGATAAATAATAGGTCAAGTTAGTGCACCTTATCGAGGATGTAATTAACAATAGGAATACCTACTGCTTATTTCTATAAAAATAGTTTTTAATACGCGAACAAAGACGAGAACGTAGAACATGATAACGTTTTAAGTTATTCTATTAAAACTTTCCTATTATATCTTTGAGCTTTTGTGAAGACTACAAGAAAATTATGCAGGCAAATTTACAAGGAAATTTTTAATCTTTTCTTAGAAGAAAAGATTCTCAACATCAACCAACGATATTAAAAAAAGTTTACCAAACTCTAACTAAAGGATCATAGGATCATTTATTGAATGATAGATTCAGAATGCTGATGTAAATATATTTTAACCATTGACGATAGATTGAAAATATCCACCACCATATCAGCCGTTGGATGTCCACTGCTGAACATCGACCTCCCCCATAATCTCTTGGAGATCTGGTCTGGTTCCCCAATACTCGCCACGCTTGGCAGACGGCTTGGAGAGCGCATTGTTTTGCGACAGGTTGTGGTTTGTGTACAGTTGTTCGCACCGCTATGGCCTTAGTCGTCTTTTACGACACCTCGGCAAGAAAGAGGTCGGGACTATTCCTCTCTGCCGGTCACTGCACAGTAAAAAGGATAATAGTTTAAAGTAATTTATAACAATAAACAACTTTCATAATTTTAATCACCACTAAAGCGTAGCGGGAATCGAACCCTTATCGAGCAGGGAAGTTTAAATGTAGTAATATCGAAATTACGGCTGCGGTAAGAGGGTTAGGTTCGCTTTTTGCTAAATTCAATTTCGTTAATACGTTGTTACATGAAATTTTTAGTTTTTAGTGTCATTATGTATTATTTTTTTAATTAAAATTAACCTTTAAGAGCAATAGGTAGAGATTTATATGCAAAGCAACTATATTTTAAAATTCTTTATTAATATACAAAAACATACAATCCAGTCTATTTGATTGCGTTGTGACGCCTTGGTCGTAAAATTTATCTTATTACCTTTTACTTACTTTTACCTGAACAAAGACGGAATTTCTCCAGATAAGGTCTTAAGTATCTTCATCCCGACAAATGTTTCGATGTAGAAACTATTGTGAAGGATTTAAACACATTGTTAAATATTGTGTGATAACAGAATTTTATTATATATCCAACGTATTTATTATAATGAAAAGTATTCTACTGATAGTCCGGTAAGGACTTGTTTTGAATTCTCTTGTTATTTTATAACGACGTTAAAAAGCACGTCAGTGCGAAGAAGTACCTAATCAGTTGACATTCTGGGCAAAACCAATAAGAAATAAAAAGTTAGGTAATTAAAAAATTGCACAAATAGTTATGAGTACCTGGATGACCGAGCTTTGCTCGGTTAAATTATATTTAGATACATTAGATACTGATGAAACATAAATAATATTTTCGATCTTATCGACATAATAGCAAAATAATAGAAACTGGCATTTAAATAAAAAATAAAAAGAGCTCTCAATAATAGTTTTTCTGACAAAAGAATAAATTTGAAAAAAAAAGGAAAAAAAATTGGTCTATAGACACCTGGATTCGAACCCGGGTTTTCTGATTTCGAATCCACCCTATTCCCGTCTGAGCTATTACAAGCTTATCAGTGACAGCGAAATTTACCTTTGTATTCTAATGATATTTTTTAATTGCGTAAAAAAAGGGATAAAATGACATTTTCTAAAAATAAATCCTAGCTAGATCGATTTATTACCTCCGAAACCCCCTGCATACTAAATTTTATGAAAATCGTTGGAGCCGTTTCCGAGATTCAGATTATATATATATATACAAGAATTGCTCGTTTAAAGATATAAGATTAAATATGTCAGTCAGAAATAAAACTTTTAGTTTATCGTTATCGAAATACGTTCCGTAATAGATAATAATAAAAATAAGTATCTGAATTTAGTATTAAATTTGATCATTTAGGGTTTGAAAATACATACATTAAACGCGTCGTAGAGTAACGCCTAGCGAATAAAAAAATATCTAAAGCATTTATAATCGTTTAATATTTAAAGCGATACGTCACGAATATTAATTTAATGAAGCTAGTATTTAAATCTTGTTTTAAGCTAAACGACAGTTGAGTAGAAAAATAACTTTTTTAAAGCTAGAAATATACGAATGGCATCAATCTTGTCGATAGTACAAAATATTATAGATGATCTGTTTCGCAAAACTATATACCAGAACAAAAAAGGATTTGTGATGACAGAATTACAGCAGAACTCCTCCTAAAACAGGTTGGATACCGATGATAAAACTATTTTAGTGATTATACAATATATACGCGAAGAAATAACGCTAGAGGCAAAGAGGAGTGGGAAACGACTATGGGATTTTTAATTTTTTTTTAAACCGAACCGAATTATAAAAGAGAACTTTTTGACATGGCTCAATGAATCGCGAAACGGAAGTAGCAATTAGCAGTTCGAAGAATCGATGATCGTTGAGGTCCTAAAGTGTATGAGTTCTGTAGTTCTCTTGTCATGTAGATAGATATCCATTATTTATAACTTCAAAACGAAAACAAAGTATGTGTCAATTCGGTGCAATGAACTTTAACGTGCGAATTTCAAATCTTACCAAGATTGTGAAAATAAAAGTTTGGTAATGAAGCGCTTTTCGGGTTGAAGTTAGAAAAAGTTTATTTAACGCTTCACCGACACATCAGCAGTGCCGGATTAGCTTATAAGCTATTTAAGCAATTGCTTAGGGCATCCCGTCTTGGGGGGCACCAGAGACGACATGACAGAGACGAAATCATGTTGTGTCGACCCCACCTAGCATGGGATAGGGGTGTGCGATAATTATCGATAATTCGTAAGTACTCGTTAATTTTTCATTCGATAAATATCGATAACTATCGATACGTTTTCATTCGATGATTATTGATAATTTTTTGCGATCCGATAATTATCGATAATTTTGTGCCACCCGATAAGTATCGATAATTATGGTACGGCGGAGGACCTTTTGTTTTTTTTTTTTTTTTTTAGGTATTCGTATAGGGTACGGAGGAAAATGTCCATGGTGAAGGCCGGATGACCTTTTTTTTTTTTTTTTTTTTTTTTCGTCGTCCGAAAATTGAACCGATAATTATCGATAACTATCGTCAACTATCGATAATTTTTATCCGGCAAAACAACAACACATACATATTCTACCTACGATATGTATTCACATTTTTTTTCAATTAATTCTTTGTAGTTCACTTAAGGATAGGGGGGCCCACAGGGGAAAATTGCTTAGGGCATCAAGTTACTTTAATCGGGCACTGCACATCATCATTCATATTCGATATCGTATTCATTTCTGCAGATTGTAAAGGAAAAGTTTTTAATGTTGCAAACTTGTGATAGTCATTTTTCCCATAAATATTAAATTGAATTTGCAACGTAGCCACAAAAGTTAGGCGAAGTTTTGAACTGTGCCGGAAAAACTGGTTCTGTGAAAGTTTGCAGGTTGGTGCTTTGTTGCCAGATTGAATAGCTTTGTTAAAATGGGGGTTTTTTTGTTTAAAGCATTTGCAATCTAATTTGATATATCATTATTTGGAGAACATTTTTATATATTTTAATTAAAGTACACGTAGTGGGTAGCACAAGTGCTTTAGAAAGACAGTGAATTCTGAATTAATGCCAACTATTTATATTTTTAAAGCATTATCCTACAATATATTTAAATTGGCGTTGAATGGCCCGTTGCCAGAGGCGTATTATCCCTAAGGTAAACTAGGCACGTGCCTAGGGGCGCGAGCATAGAAATATTATTTCAAATATCTTTGGGCGCGAGGTTACGCAGGGGCGCGCGTAATCATAGAGTTTGCGCTTCGGATATCTTCGTTTTTATGCTATAATATAAAACTATTGAATGCTATAAGTAATTATTATTTTAACTTATGTGAAAATGAATCGCATGCTTTTGTTTTATTTCATAAAATACCATCAACCAACTATATGTAGTAAGACAATTCCTCGTTCTTTCGAAATTATTAAAAATGTGTGTTAGAGGGGCGCCTATGGGGTGCTTGCCTAGGGCGCTCTCCATGTTTATTCCGCCTCTGCCCGTTGCCATATTTGGCAGTGACCGTTTTTCTTCTCCAGGGTTGTGGGTTCCCACCTTGTCTTTGGGTGAAATACATACAATCAGTCAGCTATTACCTAAAACATATGTATTAAGTTGCGTATCTGAGAAACAGACGTTTGTTTATGTATGTGAAACATATTCCATCTCTATTTTTTACCCGACTGCGACAGAAGGAGGGTTATGTTTTTCGCGTGTATGTATGTATGTATGTATATATGTATGTATGTATGTATGTATGTATGTATGTATGTCCATTTCTTTGGCACGCCCTACAGCCCATACGACTGGACGGTTTTTGACATATGAGGTGTCGTTGGATTTGTCTAAATTGTAGTAGTGATATAGGCTATATAAATTTTCAAAATGGCGCCCGCAAATGGCGGAATGAGGGGGGGGGAGTTGTATTTTTTTCTTACTGTAACAATATGGGTATCAAATGAAAGCTAGTAAATGGTTTTATTCTTTTTAGTTTATAATAAGAGTATTTTACGCAGTCGGGTCTTTTTATTTTTTTAATTAAGCATACTTGTTTTTTGTTTACTCTGTATACCTTCTCCGCTTTTTTACATTAACTCATTCACGTTAGCTGTCATGAAGAGATCGGTGCTTAGCGATAAGACCGCCTGTTATACATAGGTCTTTTACATTATATGTACTTAAATAGTTTGTTTCTTTTTTGTGTGTGTATAATAAAGAGTAAATAAATAAATAAATACTTTCTTTGTAAACATCGACCTCTCGCTCCCACAATCTTGACTATCTACTATATAAATACACACACAGAGATAGACCATGATCAAGATCAGATATAAAGCAGAAAGTATTTTATTATATCTATTATACTCGAATGTATTATTTTATTGCGGTTATCATGCTCTTATACAAAATCGTTCAAAATCGGTCAACTGGCTATTGGCTTGGCTATAACAACTATTATGAGTGGAAGAGTCAGCTAAAGAGCAAATTGCTTTACTCGTTTTATCAGTCTTTCCTATTTTCTGATCTGTAACATGTGGTATCTGATGCTGTTAGTGTTTATATTTTTTGATGACGGACACTAAACCGATCCACAGATTACCCATCTCATCACTTTTTTTTTATTTTAAATAAAAACAATGTACTAGAATAGTTATGTGCAGTAATTGGCATCCGAGGTTCTTTAACCAGCTTTTCTTTAGCCAGTTTTGAAAAAATTTTCCTTACTCTTTTGTTCGTTCTCTATATAATATTAAATTTTTTAATTCACGGTTCTGAAACAAGGTTAAACTCTTCTTTTAACGAGCCTTAAGCGGTTTCGTTCTGATTTAAGGTAATATTAATTTGCATGTAGTAATTACATACAGTTGTTAAAAAAGTCATACACCTATAGAACTCAATCAAATTTCAACATAAAAAATATAGAAGTAAATTACATCAAATTTTATACGAAGCTGTAAGATTAGAACGTTAACATTAACCTTACCTTTTGACAATTAATATAATATTTTTTTTTTTTTTAGGAAACTAATAACGCACATACTTCCCAACCAAACTAATATCTCACGCAATATTAGATTGGTCGGTTCAGTTTAGGATCTCGTATATCTCAATTAAAAGAAATCTTTCCTTCCCTCGGGCATTTCGCCCGTGTTTGCAGTATGTTCACTGGTAAATGTTTAATCTTTAAGATCAACATACGTCTGCAACGGAGAGCATAACTTAATAATGATTGATAACTCAGTAATTAAATATAAATATGGTAAGTTAAGTAACAAATTATTAAAGTTTAAGCTCAAGTTAAGTGTGTAGTTCGGTAACATATTAAAATATGTGAAAATACAAATAGGTACATATTTAATATTAAAATATATTAGAATAATTTCTGAATTCTTGTCAATTCTTCTTTAGGTACCTATTGATTACTGATATGATAATTTGGGAAAGTATTTTTAAAAATGTTTTAATACAAGTAAATTTTGATTTTTTTCAATAATTAAAATGTGTATTTTACAAATAAGTTACAAGCAAACTTATTTAATAAATCGAAAATAAAATAAATTAAAATCTTAATAGAAACTAACTTATTTATTATCTGTCAAAAAAACAACTTTGGTTTTATATATAAATCATCACATCCCAAATATTTATTATTTTTCTGTAATGAAATCGGAAAGATAATTAATTATACTTTACTAATTTTAATTAATAAAATGTTTAAAACAAATCACCATAAATTGGACGTAGACTACGATTAATAAGAGACTTAAGCTTTAGCCTGAATATCTGGTCTGGCTCGGAAGGATTTGTTGAAACTATTTGACCAACTTGACGTACACAGAAGTTTGTATAGTTAGTACTATTTATATTTCACATAAAAAATACTTAAAAATTAAAGATAAATCTTTTTTGACGGATAGTTTTACAAAATACAACATACAAGGTACGATAGGGAGGATAAACTACCTACAAGCGCTCACACCCATTTTCAAGATCCGAGTTGGCTATGTGATTGAACATGTCGTCGATTAGAATCCACGCTTGCACTGGCACTGTTGTAACTTATAAAAGCGGTAGTCATCTAATTAAACTGTAATTTAAACAAATTTAATGCGATGTATACCTATATATACTTTTAAATCATAACGAGCTAGTTATATAAAGTAGTGAAACATCTGGTGTAAACTCAGTCGAATGGTCGGGATTACAGCTCCGCGACGTATATTACCTGCAACAAATGAAATAACATTAGTTACACGAGCGCGCGTATTTCATACAGCTCCATAAGAAGTAATACAACGGGTTCACGTAATTTTATGTATATAGTTGAGAACAAAACAAAAAGGTTACATATGAACTCTCGCGATGTTATATTTCAGATATGTAAAGGGTTTTTTGTTGTGAAACTGTATATAAAATACACAACATAAAAACTTCCTTAACTTCCCCTTCGCCCGGGGTCATTTTTATGGATCCCATGGAAAGTTAGACATACGCGACAAAGAATATCATAGGTCTCTGTACTCCATACATACGACCGTTCTGGTGTAGTGGGGCGAGTAGTCGCCTCAACGTCGGCGGTTGTGGGTTCGATTCCCGCTCGGGGCAGATATTTGTATTTGTGCAAATATCTGTTCCGGTCTGGGTGTATGTCCTTGTGGGTCTCTCAACCGTACCTCGGAGAGCACGTAAAGCCGTCAATCCCGGGTGCTGTCACAAACACCTGATAGTAATCGTTACGCATGATAGGGGAAAATAATCTGCCAAACCGCGGTGGAGTAGCGTGGCGTGGTATATAACATGTAAATATAAGTATTAAAAAATTATTACAAAGACATATAACCTTATGACTACTCCTTCAGAAATAAAGTACTCGAAAGGTCAAACGTATGGAAGCGTGCGTCCGGTTACACATTTTTATATAGATTTATATTTTTGGACAAAATTAAACGCCTCTTTTTACGATAGCAATAAAATGAAAATCACGGCCACCACGAATAGATCGAAAAAATATTTCACGACGAATATAAAACGGTTATAAAAATTACAGAAGATTTGTGGATAAGACATGCAATATAATATTTATTTTTTTAGTACAATAATTATTCGACTACTCTTAAGAAAGAAACAAAATGTAGTTGATACGGAGAAGCTGTTAACACAGAATGGTAAGCTAATAGATATTAACTTTTTGTCCCAGTGCGATCAGTATGCTAAGTGGTCCGGAGTGGTGCGAGACTGATGACCTGTAACACAGGTATTTCTATACCTAGCATAGGCATCAGACTCGCATCAACATTGAGGAGGTTCGATAATTTAATTTAATTACTGTATTAATTTATACTCGTTTATTGAAACTTGATGTATAACTTGTTTATAATTTGTTGTTCTTGTTTATAAAGTTTTGTAGAAGATGATATCCTTCCTAAAATAAAATTACTATTAATTGTTTGTTCGTGATACATGTACCTATTAGTAACACTTCGCCTTGTTCAATTTTAAATTTTTATAATTTTCACCTCTGGAAAATATAGTACGTGTAATGTGTAACATAATAACGAAAAAAAAAAAATGGTTATTTACTGTTTAATAATTTAAAACAGTTTTAAATAAAAGTATGCACGTAAATGAATACACAACACCTTTGGGAAAAATGTTGCAAATTAAATTCTGCCTCTGCAATGAATCTCGATGCAGCTGCAGTTGGCGAGAGTCCAGAAGACTCTCGGGGCAATTATGATTTCGAAATCGACGTTGTTATTAAGGTTAAAGGTCGTAAATCATATCGGAGAAGTATTGAGTTTACGTGATCTACATTTATACGATATTCTGTGAAATGCGTGTAGCAATAAGTAATAAATCGTATTAATTATGTAACTTTCAAATTCAAAAAATAAGAACAAAAATGTCAATTTAGGCTTCGACCAAGGAATTTATATCATAACTGGAACGCTCACTTAATAAAATTGTATATTCAAATATGCACCTTAAAATAACTAACATAAGGTTGACATTTGTTTCCAACATGTAAAGTGAAAAAATCGTTTCGAGCATTTCGTCGACTACTGGTATTTTGTCTCTTTTTTGCGAGTTACCTTGAATCCATGGTAGAAAGAGATGCAATCCCTCTCTTAGGAACGTTTTTTTAATTCAGGTGAGTATTCCAGTTTGCATATAAATTCATTGGCTTAGACACTAGCTTTTCTTTCTGTCTTTTATTTATTATTTATTATTTATTTATAGTTTATTTTTTAAGCATAAAAACGAGTACATACCGCGATATAGTTTATAAAATATATATTATTGTATTGTTTTATTTAAGAGTGTTATGATAATTGTTTGTTTCCCAAATAAATAAAAAAAAATAAGAAAAAAAAAATTAATAAAAATCTTTTTATACGTAGCCTACACGAAAAAAAAAACTTTGAAGTGTCATTTTACAAAGTATACATTCATAATATTCTTTATTTAATTAATTAAGGTTAATGTAATGCTACTATCAATTCGGAATGCAGATTCTGTTGAGAACAATCGGCAAGAAACTCAATAGTTACTATTTTAAAAACAGTCTGAAAGACAGCGCCATAAAAGCTTTGCCATTAATATAATCTTTAACCGAACAAATCTTATGGCTATCAAAGACTTTTTCATATAAACTTTAACAGTATATTACGTCACTAGGGAGGGAAATGTTACATTGCAACAAGCATCTTTGTTGCCTTCGGCTCGGGGAATAAAATTCGGGGTTGCGATGTATCACTTCCCTCCCGTGTAACGTATACAATTTTTTATAACGCTAGGATCAAAAAGTTCGGTCGTAATTAACATAGATAATATTATAGTAATTATTAGATTTTTAAATCAATTTACTCATACATTTGATATTCTTGATGATTTCGCGTATCCTAGCAGTTATAACACCAGTATAAGCATATGAAATTAATTCATCAAGTGAAAAATAAGATGAAATAATGAAATGAAAAATAAGGTGAAAAATAATAAGAGATTAGTGTTTTTATGTGTCACATTTATGAATTATTACAAGGAAATTGTGAAATTAAACTATGCGATTTGTCATAACTTTGATATTTAAAACATAATATTTGCATCGGGACGAAAGTTGACGCATGCGTTTTAAAAATTATAAATAACATGGTACATTGTTTTGTGTAACATTTATATACGTTTGTATTTACTAAAATTATCCTATTAATAATATTATGAATTCGAAAGTTTGTCTAGATGTTTGTTACTCTTTGACGAAAAAACTACTGAACGGATTTAGATGAAACTTTACAGTAACATAGCTTATACATTACAATAACACATAGGTTATAATTTTTAAAGATTTTGTGTAATTTGGCCATAATATAATGGAGTTTAAAAAATATCACGCGAAAACGCGTATGTGCTAACAATTCCATGGCGCTTACGATCTTCTATTTTTGGCTACTAAATATTCTGTAAAGATATCCGTTTAATGAAGCGAAATTTTACGCTTTATATAATATAAAACAGATAAACGACAAACAACGATATCAGTTGTTTAACCAGGCCCTTGTAGGTCGTAACGGATAAGCGTCTTTTGTTCTGGAACAGTACTATTGTTTCCAGCCGCGTGATGACGAGAGTCAAAGCGAATGGAATGATTGTTTGATAAATTATATGATATATAATAAACATTTGTGATGGTTTTTAATCGACTTCAAAAAAGAAGGTTTTTAATTCGACTGTATTTTTTATGTGTTATATCTTTCATAACTTTTTACTGGGTATATCGATTTTGATGATTCTTTTTGTATTCGAAAGCTGGTGCTTGTCATGACTGTGGTCCTATTTATTTTAATATGAGCGAGATCTGACGAGTAGTTTTTGAGTTATCCCTAATAATGCGTCCTGTAAAATGAACAAAAAAAAAAGCTGTACTATAGCATGGTTTGAAATAGCATCGTAGTATTTAGAGGTGGTTCTTTTCTAGTTTGTTGATTTTATTTACTTTTTAATACCTTTTTACTTTTAGAATATTTTTGTTTTCACGTCTTTTTTTGCCTTAAATAAATCTTATGTTATCATAGGTTCGATTATATCTCTTGCACTGTATGTAACGCTACACGACACTCTTTGACATTACCATAGGTTGACTGAGAGACTGTTGAAAAGGGTTGGAGCTAAATCTACCACGCCACACACGCACGCACGCCTACACTTCACCGCGTCTTGGCGGATAATTTCATTACCATGAGTAACGATCTCTTTCAGGTCTCTATGACCGGGACCGACGTCTTTACGTGTTACCCGAGACATCGTGAGAAGACCCACGAGAACATGTACCCAGACCAGAAAAAAAAATTGTTTATTTTACTTAACCTATAACTTTTATGAAATTATAAAACATAGTCTGAATTGTGTAAATACATTTAGTATTTATATGAAAATAAAACAGTTACATTAATTTAGAAAAGAGGATTGTCCTATCGACTAACAATGTATTTCGATAGCAGGTGGAACAAAGAGGCTATTGCAGTAATGCAATACTATTTCTAGTTTTCTAAGCTCAGTTGCCGCTCCAAATTTTATTCTATCTTTATTTTATTTTTTAAACAATATACCACTGCGTTTGACATTATTATGATCATAATTAACTTAAATGATACATTTCTTCATTAATAGCCACTACTGTTTAAAAATATTATTATTTGTTATGAAATAAAAAATGTCTTTAAAACACATACATGCTATTGGATTAAACGTACACGGGAAAGTAATTAATATTATATTAATTTTGTAAAGTTCGAGTGGAAGTGTGATTAACGATAAGCCTGTCAACTCGTCGAATATCTGCGAGCACGGCAGTGCCTCTAACCAAGTCGAGCAAAAAAGCGGCACGGCCGTACCCTCAACCCCACAACTTTATTAGATACCACAACTTATGGTAGACGAACTGAGTTGCGAGACTTGTTTTTTTTACAAGTTATGTTTTTGATGGTATCTGTTTATTATGAAAACCACTTAAACAATATCGGACTGTTATTGTTTAACAGTTTCTGAAGTGGATCTATCATCAATCACAACAGAGAGACAGAGAGAATACTTGAGGCTTGATATTAAATTGGAAAATAAAAACACAAGTTTATAGTCATTGTTCATCGTGAGTTCAATTTATACAGATAAATAATATCTATACCTTTAAACGAGCAATTATTGTATACAGATATATATGTAATCTGAATTTCGGAAACAACTCCAACGATTTTCATGAAATTTTGTATGCAGGGGGTTTTGGGGGCGATAAAGCGGTCTAGCTTGGGTTCATTTTTAGAAAATGTCGTTTTATCCGTGTTTTCAGGCAATAAAAAACTGTTACAATATCATTAGAATACGACGGAAAATTTCGCCGCCATTACAATGTTATAATAGTTTAGGTGGGAAATCGGGCGGTCCCGAAACCAGAAGAGTTGAGTCCAGATGGCCCCAGTCTGATTGTTTTTTTCCCTTTTCTTTTTAAGTTCCTTCTTTTGTGAGAAAAACTATTATTGGGAGCCCTTTATCAACGCATCTAATTCGTATTTAAGTATACTTAAAAAAAAAATCGGGCAAGCAAACCTCGCCCATACAGGTACTTACTTACCTTAAAACTTATAGATTAAATAAATTAAATGATTTTTGTTTTATACAGGACTGATGGTTATTCAATGAAGACAAGTTTGTCAAAATGTTGTTTTGTTAATTCGTTTATCGTTTAAGTATATTATAAAAATAGGTGTATAAAAATAATGTAATGTTCAATTTTTGTATTAGATTAAGTATTTTCTAGAACTCTCGAAAATGTGACGAATATAAATTATGACATGGATATTCTGAATTTGATTTTCGATACAACTTAAAAATTACAAACTCCATTGCGTAAAAAATGTTGTTTCATAAGAGTTGTTAAAATATATTTTATTTTTTAAATAATTTCTTGTATAATACTCTCAAAATATTTATAAAAGGTGGACTTAGCGCTGCTGCATTTTCTACCAGCTAACCGTTGTATGTGAAAAAAGATTAGTAGGTAAAATATGTAAAAACTTAAGCCAAAACTCATCGAAGACGTATCTTAAATATTTTTACATCTGACCTTATTACCAAATCAAATGACTTTTCACATAACTTTCTTTCACTTTTTTTCTTGTGCAGTTTTTCTTCATTTTTCATTGTTAAGTTCGAAAATACTGCATAAGAAATAGTCTATATATGGAGGTGAAAAATAATGGTTGGAGAATTGAATAAAGCTTACTTTAATTATTTTTTTTTGTATTGGATAATATTCTAGAATTGATAAAGAGTAAAATATTTAATGTTTATATCGAAACATATTTTACAAGGTTTGAGAGATTGTTTATCATTTTTCACAAAAATAACATAAAAGAAAAACACGAGGCAATTAGTTAATTGAACGAATTAGAAACAGAGGACGAAACAAAACAGAAATAATATAATAAAACAAAGTCATATAAATATTATATATAATATATATCTTTATCACACCATACGTATTGTATAATGACGTATTATACTCCAATGGCATTATATGAATTGAAATGTGAGTAAAATTTCGTGAGATCTTGTTCTCGCAAGATCAAAATTTCATCATCAAACATCCATATGGTCTATACAAATAAGAGTATATAATATATGAAATAATAATATAATAGATGAATATAATATAAATCGCGACTCGTGTCAGTTGCCATCCACTGCACCAATGCGGCAGTTATCATCTGTGAGACGTTTACAAGCAGATTCAATTCAGTTCACTTTATGTAGCTCATTTTTCAATGTATTATTCAATAATTTTTGTCACATAGAATGATATTTATTCTGAATCATTCAATTCTATGTGTTTTTTTATTATCGATCAATCTCTATTATATATCTATTCCGTATGGTTTGATATATTATTTAATATACAATGTGACAATAGAACTGCTTGCGTTACAGAAATCTTTCGGAAAAGCGTTGAGTAATCACGATCGTCATCAGGATGTATTCATAACAACCGGGACCCACTAGGACATACGCCCAAACCAGAAACAAATTTTTAATACAAATACAAATTCCGCGACCGTCGGTGTTGAGGCGACTACTTGCACCATTATACCAGATCGGTCGTCAATATATATATATATTGTCAGCATACCCTCTATTATTTTAATACGTTTCGTAACGTCATGCAACAGCGTTAATAAAAATAGTTCGCTACCCGCTCAGAGCCTCTTTCGCTTCTCGGCTTTCGGAACGATAGGTCGTTGTTTCATGACGAGCACGTTGACCATTTTTATATTCAAATTAACGGTTGATTGTTTGTTTAATTTAAATTGCAATTCTTAGTGATTGTTAAGTCTTAATAATTGTTCGATTTGTAAAATTATTAATAAATAGAAGTTTAGTGTTGCGATGTGTCTTTTTTTTTAAATAAATAAATTTGTTTCTCCTAACATCAGAAGTTGGATAGATCCTTACGACACCACTTCATAAGCAAACAGCCGTTAATTTGAAACCGTCATGCCGCGTTCGCGATCGTGCAGTTCGCGTTCACGTAGTCGATTATGTAGGACTCCTAGCCGTGTAGATAGGCAGTCCCGCGATAAATCGATAAGGGATCGAACAAACGCGCAAAAGGCCGTCATGGGCAAATCATCGTCGTCATAGATCGCGAAGTGAATCTGATGATGAAAGGTTATCTCGTTCGCGCAGTGCTGTCGCTTCCTGTTTTTAAGTTAATTATTTTAAAGTGTTTAATTATTTTGTAAATTTGTTATTCAAATTTTAATTTTAGCTGCAATTACGTTCGAATCTTTTACTATTGTGTAGTTTAAGTGTATACGTCGCTAAGTGGTACCATTCTGTAGGTCGGTAACTACACAATGTCGTTTACAATGTCGGTACGTTCTTCGCGGTTGAAGAAAGAAATTGATAGGTCACGTACGCATTGTAGTAGGTCACGCAAGGACCGAGATCGTAGTTCTTTTAGGCGGCGACGTTGCGACGACTCGCGTAATCACCGCGATAGCTCCCGTAACCAAGTACTCGATACTATTCATGTTAGATTGAATGCAATTGAGAGTAGACTATCTACCTCCGATTCCATATCTGAACCGTTACGTCCAGCTCGTGAATGCTATACTCCACCTTCACTGGTAGCGACTTATTAAGCCACTACGTCGGTAGAGCCGGTTTGCGAAACAACGAAGATAGTGAGCGCGTTAACATCGATAATACAAGCTAAATCTAGCCGCTATTACATTTCGAATTATGGTCTTAGTATTCCCCATTTCGTTGTTTGGAAGTAGCCCGAGGTGAACTTGCGTGTTCTAGTCCATACATCGCTATTTGAGATGCTTTTTGTTGGCTGTTAAAACAGAACTTTTTTACGTTTCCTACTACCCTCATTAAAAAAAAAAAATTGTGGTTAAGTATAACAACAGTTTTGGTGAGTACGTTCCAGTTCTCCTTTTTAACAAAAGAGTGAACAGAAGGTTTATTTCCACGTAGGTAATATCCCTGCTTTATTTCCAAAACAGCTATTTTGCGTAACTTTTTGATACTTGGATTTGAAATACGCCTAATTTAAAGTAACTAATGAAAAATATGTTTAAAAAAAAAAGCAAAAAGACAGTAGCCGCTCGCGTAATCGCAGTTCACATTCTAGCCAACGTGACTCGCGTCACAGACAACGTATTCCTTCTAGCAATGCTTTAATCGAAACAATGCAACAAATTTTTAACAGATTGTTGTCACTAGAAGAACAACACTACACGGCTTCATCTCAACAAAGAGAGCCGAGCGGCTGTGCTCCTACGGCGATGGTAGCTGAGGCAGCGCCTGTGTCAACCGTCGGCGCAGAGTCCACGGCGGTGGCCGAGCCTGTGAGCGCGCCTCAAGAGCGTGCAAGGGTACCGGCTTCAGTGACCTCGTCCTCACCGGAGCGTCCCGTGAGTGCCTCGATGGACCACTTCAGGGATGCTGATCGCATCGTTGATGCGATACGATTCATAAATATACCGGTGAGATCTAACCAATCTTATTATATCTGCAGTTTTGCTTCGAATGTCAATGATATAGAGACTTTGTGCGAGAAAGTAGACCGTGCTGGGTTTTCTATCAATTTAAAGAAATGTTCTTTCTTGTCAACCAAGATAGAGTATTTGCGACGACAATTAATGTTTGTCTAGAATTAGTAATTGTGTCAGGAGTGATGCCAAGTCTTGGCTCCAATACTGGTTTACCAAAGATCGCAGTTGGACAAATTTTAAAATAGAATTTAAGCCCTTATGTGCACGAAGAATCGATGTCGCTGACATTTCATTTAATGTAATGTGCTCAGATTTCGACTGTTATACCACGTTGTACCAGATTAGGCAAGGCGATCATTATTGCGCTTAAACATTGTTAAAGATCTAAGTGACGAGTTAAAAGTTGCGATCATCATACGAGGTATAACACGTTCCTTAGATTCGTGCGGCGGAGCTAAATTCTAAATTATCCCCTAAAGATTTGGTAGGTTTCTTTTCTATTTATTTAAAGCCGAAGCGTTCCAATGCCTGTGCATAGCGTACGAAATATTAATGAACGAAACTTACGAAAACGTTCGTATAACAGTCACAATTCTAAAGCCATAAAATGTTTTTCGTGTGGAGAGGTAGGTCATACTCAAAAATCATGCTTATAGCATTCAAACATTGTAATAAATAATAAGCGTACATACGATAATTTCATTAATAATAGTACAGGGGAGACCGTCAAAATATCGTGTTCTATTTTTAAAAAAAAAAGAAGGAACAAGACGCGAGTGAGTGTTTCTTTTTTAAAGAAGTTTTAGAAATGCGCAAACAAAAATTAATTTTTTGTTCTAAATTGGAGGGTCGATCGATTGATAACTATGTAGTGACCGCGGTGATGCAGAACGTTCCTACCGACGTACTAATAGATAGTAGTAGATCGCCTGTTTATCTTATTTCCTCGACACTACTAAAACATTTTAACTGCCGACAAATACCTACTCAACGCCGAGCACTGGCGGTCACGGGTTCGATTCCCGCTCGTGAAGGATATTTGTATTTGTACAAATATTTTTTTCCGGACTGGGTGTATGTGCCTCGGAGAGCACGTAAAACCGTCGGTCCCGGTTATTATCATTGACACCTGATAACGATCTTTACCCATGATAGATAAATTATCCGTCAACCCGCAGTGGAGCAACGTGGTGCATTAAGCTCTAACCTTTCTTCTATATGGAGAAGAGGCCTTTCCTCAGCAGTAGGTGGCTTACAGGCAGATACAGTACCTACGTAGCAATTATTATGGGGCGTTGGTAATCAGAATGTCAAATCAACTAGTTACGTCACATTAATTTTCGAATTCAATGACATATCTTTAGAAGCCGATTTTCTTGTTATACCCGCGTTTGCATGAATGTACCCATAATTATAGGTACGGATGTATTAAACCGAAAGAGCGTTGCGTATACGGGTTAATAAACAACAGCGTTTGACGCGTGTCGACAAAGTCACGTGTATGAACAGTGTATTTCACATTAATTTCAGTGAGGAATCGTTCGTTAATACAACACTTGAGGGATCTGATCCCGATGAATTACTGTCGGTTTTTGTCGACTTTAAGAATAATTCAATAAGAGGCATAGCAGTGGCAACCGTTAGTACTGGTATCATACGTATACAGTCGAATAGTTACACACCGGTTTGTTACAAGCCGTAAACACTTTCTCTTGACGAGAAGATTAGGGTGCGAAGTATTATAATTCAACACTAACTAGAAAAGAATATTATCCGTGAATCAAAATCCCAGTATGCGAGTCCTATTATTTTCATTAGGAAAAAAGACGGGTGAGACCGCATGAGCATAGACACTATTACGCTCTGATAGCTTTAGAGCTGGCAGTTTTGTTTTTCAGTTAATTTAAAGAAAAGTACATTTGTGACTACGGAAGTAGAATATTTAGGTCGCATAATTAGTCAAGGTCAGGTTAGGCCAAGCGGTAGGAAGGTACAGGTTAGGTTAGATTAGTTTAGGTTTATAGTCAATTCGCTTAGACCCACAAACGTAAAGCAAGTTACAGTTATTAGGTTTAGCTGGATACTTCCATCGTTATATAGCCGATTTCGCTTTTAAAACTGCGCCTAGCGCCAGTATCACACCCGTGACAAGGTCTCTCATACGCGATGATGCTCTGAATACTCCTAATCCGAATCGTGAGGCAATGCGAGAATTACACTGTCAAAGAGCACCTGAACTGATGGAGCGCAATAAAGAAAAACAAGATGCTTAAATTTTTGAAACTAATGATTTCGTATTCTTTTCTAAATCTACACAGACATGCGGCAAACTAGACTCTGGAATGCGTGGTCCTTATCGCGCTGTGAAAATCTTGTCTCACGAGCGCTATGAACTGCAACTGTTAAGAACGTCACTTGGTAGAACCACTCAAGCCGCATCACAGAACTTGTTGCCGTGGAAAAGGGAATGATGTCCCGAGTCTTGTGCAGCAATTTTCGATGGCAAGCTGTTAAACATTTTTAATGTTCTGTTATGTTTCAGATGTACTACAGGCAATGGCTGCCTTACGTATGTCTGGTGCCTGGAGTGTATGATCTCCAGTGTGTGACGCGGACCTTGGTCTGATTAGAGCGTATTTTTATACGTACACGGCAAATGTCCGGCAGACGCAAAGTGGTTATGCGTGCAGACCTTGGTTCAGCGTATACATTTTATAATGTGTGCAGACTTTAGTCTGGTTTTGGGCCTGAGGCCTTGTTAAACATTCACGGACACTGTCCGGTTGACACATTTATGTTTGCGGACCCTGGTCTGATCAGAGCGTTTCTTTATGAACGTACACGGCAAATGTCCGGCAGACGCAAAGTGGTTATGCGTGCAGACCTTGGTTCAGCTTTCACATTTTATAATGTGTGTAGACTCTAGTCTAGTTTTGGGCCTGAGGCCTTGTTAAACATTCACGGACACTGTCCGGTTGACACATTTATGTTTGCGGACCCTGGTCTGATCAGAGCGTTTCTTTATGAACGTACACGGCAAATGTCCGGCAGACGCAAAGTGGTTATGCGTGCAGACCTTGGTTCAGCTTTCACATTTTATAATGTGTGCAGACTCTAGTCTGGTTTTGGGCCCGAGGCCTTGTTGAACGTTCACGGACTCTGTCCGGTTGGCACATTTATGTACGCGGTCCCTGGTCTGATTAGAGCGTATTTTTATACGTACACGGCACATGTCCGGCAGACGCAAAGTGGTTATGCGTGCAGACCTTGGACCGACGGACACGTTATTGAATATAGCGTGTCTGTAGGGTTGCATGTAACGCGCGTTCGCTTTTATAAAATGAGTTGATAGAAGATGAATGAAGAAGACTGAACGATTGGTGAAGTTGTAAACTGATCGAAAGGTTTTCTTAAAACTTTAACATGTGTGAATAAGTGAATGAGGGCCTTGAGAGCGAGAAGTATGAAAGAATAGGCAGTACTTAGCCAACTGTTTATAAAACTCATATTTTGTTATGTATTTCTCATGAACAGAGTCTGCTACTGACGATGAACCTGTCAAATGTTCAGCTTGGGCCTTCGACGGCTCCCGCTATTGCTCCTCCAGGAGTCCCAGCTGGAGACGGCGAGCTCGAGTCCTCATCAGCATCCACCTACTAGTCAGCGCTCGTGGTGAAAATGTGCACCGGGGACGGCGCACGGTCAGGAGAGGCCGTGTCAGCATACCCTCTATTATTTTAATACGTTTCGTAACGTCATGCAACAGCGTTAATAAAAATAGTTCGCTACCCGCTCAGAGCCTCTTTCGCTTCTCGGCTTTCGGAACGATAGGTCGTTGTTTCATGACGAGCACGTTGACCATTTTTATATTCAAATTAACGGTTGATTGTTTGTTTAATTTAAATTGCAATTCTTAGTGATTGTTAAGTCTTAATAATTGTTCGATTTGTAAAATTATTAATAAATAGAAGTTTAGTGTTGCGATGTGTCTTTTTTTTTAAATAAATAAATTTGTTTCTCCTAACAATATATATACTTTTTATAAAGTTCACGTTGAGAGAATAGAAAGAATTCAAAGAATATTTATGAATATTTTGTCGCATAGGCTCAAATTAAATAGAAAACTCTCATCTTATTCTAAAAGATTACGAAAATTTAATGTGATGTCTCTAGAGTTGCGGCGTAAATACCACGAACTAATTTACTTGTTCAAGATTCTACATGGCTTAATAAATTCACCGACTCTCCTGTCATTGATCAATTTTAACATTAGACCAAGATCCAGGAACTCATTCCATAAGACATTTATTTTAAATGTCTACATTAATAACACATCATTTTACAACCCTATTGTTAGAATGTGTCGCCTTTATAATGATATTGTTTCTGAAAATAATGTAAATATTGATATTTTTAATAAAAATAAGTCTAAATTTACTAGAGAGGTCAAAGCTATTCTTAACAAATCTGATTAAATAGCATAGGATAATAAATAAACCAACAATGTTATATAATATTTAATAATTTCATACTGCTTTGGTAATAATGTTCATAATCATGAAGTGTGCACATAGTTTAGGGATATAATCCAGCTCTAAAATTTATTATTAACATTTTATATTATGTAAAAGTATAGATTATATTCTGTTTTGTGTACCGTAGTTAATAAATAAATAAACAGTAAATATATATATATATATATATATATTTTTTTTTCAAAGTGAAAAAAACATTCATATATGGAATAATTAATTGTAACAGGCATAGTCGTGGCATTCATATTGTTTAGTTGTGTTTAGTAATTTTTTCAAAACTTACCCACTTTTAGTGTTATAAATTCTTAAACTTCTGGTAACAAAGTTTGTCGATTCACCCTCAATTTAAATATTGTGTATTGCTTTGTGTTTTGTATTTGAATATTAATTTAATTGTAATAATTTTTTTTTCTTTTTTCTTATAGTTTGTTTTATATATATTTTTTTTTTGTTTTGTTATACCTCGTTTACAATGACTCACACCATCAAGTTCGTATCTTTGCCTAAGGCTGAATTGGAATATGAAGTAATTGTTAGGAACGAGGAACCGGCAGCCTCGGTAGTAGCTCTGCGTAAACAAATTGTTCAATTATCGGAAACCTTACCGTCAGAGGAGATTTTGGTCAGTCCATTAGATGTAGTAACGGATCCAGGTGGTAAGCCTTTGCGGACGAGGCTGTACGGGGTAGTACCACCGACCCGTTTCTCCTTAAAGAGGAACGGGTAGCCGATTTTTGTCTTCTGGTTCCGCCGGGTAATCAAATACCATCTCCGATTACCCACATACGCGTGAACTGCACAGTGGGCATTAGCATAAAAAAAAAAAATTTTCTCCAAACTTTTGTGTCGATTTTTTTTTTTTATATAACATTACTTTCTATTTTTGTGCAATTACATTTTATTTATTTTTTAGCATTTGTTATTTTGCATTTGCGTTTGAGTGTAATTGACAAGTCCTTTCAGTGAATTTTTTTTATTGGTGCATTTATTGCATTCATTTTTTTTTTATTCTTATAAATCATTTATTGTTTTGTAATTTTTTAAGGTCTGAAGAGATAATATATATTTTTTTTAAGTTACCCACAATCGTGTTGTATTTCGTCGCGTATTATTTTAAAATATTTCAATTCACTATTTTAATTTCAATCTAATTAATTTAACTTTAATATCCATTTATATAGCCATTTTAACTTCTGTTTGGTTATGTAATAAAAATAATTATTTAAATTAGCTTGAACTTAGTCAATTTTTTTTTTTATTAAATAATTCTGCTTAAAAATGGATCGTACTATTAAATAATTACATTTAACTAAACCGGAGCTCACGTATGAAGTAGCCATACGCGGTTTAGAACCTAAGGAGAGGGTTGTTAATCAATATTATGATATGTTAGCATTCGTTTTATTTTATCATATATCAGAAAAATTAAATTCAACATTATTTGGTTCAGTAATCGATTGTGTTTGTCTTTGATGAATTAATATAAGCTTACTCGGAGTTTTTACGTTTAGTTGGGAGATTGTTGTTTTTTTTCTGTGTTTAGCACTTTATGGCGGATTATGAGCCTTTGTATGGGCCTGATTCGTTTATTGTTTTGCGTTTTGCGCGTTTAGAGCGGATAGTGACTCTTTAAATAAGCCTACACTAATTTTCTCATTGCGTTTTCCGCTTTTATGGCGGGTTGCGACCTCTTGTATGGGTCTGTTTCGTTTTGTTGTTTTGCGTTCTGCGCGTATAGAGCGGGTTGTGACTCTGTAAATAAGCCTACACTAATTTTCTCTTTAGAGCGGGTTGTGACTCTGTAAATAAGCCTACACTAATTTTCTCTTTAGAGCGGGTTGTGACTCTGTAAATAAGCCTACACTAATTTTCTCTTTAGAGCGGGTTGTGACTCTTTAAATAAGCCTACACTAATTTTCTCTTTAGAGCGGGTTGTGACTCTGTAAATAAGCCTACACTAATTAATTTATTGTGGCTGCTAGAGTGTCTTGGATGGTTACCAATTGTCACTCGGTGTGTGAGGGCGTTAATTGTTTAGTTCAAATAACGCATATTTTGTAAGTGGATTTAATTGATGAAGTATGGTTGTGGATGACTGTATTGTGTAGCAGTTAGCAAAATTAATACATGAGTTTGTTGTTTTGTTGTTTTGCGTATCACTTTAATTAAATTTTTTTTCTCTTTCTTTTTTCTTTTGAACTCACCCATAGCTCTTTCTTTTCTCCTCTGCACCCAAGAATTTTGCCTAGAGATGCAAAATTCTTCTCTGACGGGGGGGGTATTGTAACATATTTTTATTACGGGTAGATTTGTTATTAAGAATGTTAGCGGGGATTGGAGTGGGAGCCGCTCGGCCTTATAAAAGGACGGGTTCGCTGGAATCTTCCTTTTCTCCTCTCTTCGGTGCCGGGTGCGACTTGTTGGGTGAGTTGTTGTATTTTTTTTTATGTAGAAGCTTGTAATGCCACTCTGTAGGTCGATATAGTAGTTATATAATTCACTTTTTATTGTTAATGTGTGTTAGTTTTTAAATTATTATATATTATAAATTGTGTTAGGTTGTGTCCTTGTCTTGTGGGCCATTCCCATGTCAACCCAGAAACAACTGGGGGTTGACTATGGGAAGGCTCACCGGATGGTGTGTCCTTCCAGGGTCCTGTTAGGCGTACGGTGCGGTCGTCCCGGTCTCTTACCACGAGGCGACTACTGCTGAGGAACCTCGGACCCCAACATTACCCGGTTTTTTTTTCGTGAACACAATGTTCTACGGCGAGAGACGCCGAGCGACGGACGGGGTACGCCGTCCACGTGTCCCGGCGCGCCATCATTCCTGACACCAATCACCAAGGCGGAGACCAGCTTGGGAGCCACCAAGGCGGAGACCAGCTTGGGAGCACCTATGCACCGCGAGCTTTTAGTTAAGTGACCGTCTGGTTAACCTCCGGACCTGACCGGGAATAATTATCGAACCACGTGCTCATGTTCTCGTAAATTTAAAACCACGTAGTCAATCATAAAAAACCTTGTTAAAAATCTATTTCTAATTTTTGTAACTAACATAATATCTCTATATAAAATAAAGTTGGTAGTTCTGTTCACTTGAAATATTTTTTTTATTTTATTTCTCTCTTTCACAAATATAAATATTACTAGTATACCGCCACAATACGTCGTTTAGATAATACGATATATAAAAAACGAGCAATAACAATAGGGCCACCATTCACAGGCGCACCCATCCGCCGGACTTGTCGCTGGCGACAAGTCCGTAGGTAAATCTGCGTGTGAATGTATTTCGGCGTCCGGCTCCCCGGCGTCCCGGCGGTAGTGTGTGGACGACGACGGATTTGTCCACGGATGGGTACGTGGATCGGTGCGCCTAGTGAAAGGTGGGCTATAGATAATGAATTACATATTATCTATGTAATTTAAAATTTTGGTTGGAAATAATTAATAGAAGTAGCCGATTTGGAGTCTGTTATATTTATGGTCTTAATAAAACGTGTACATATACATTCATATCTTCTTAAAACCAATCCAAGAATTAATATTAATATTTATGTTTTGTCTTTGCATATAATTCTTTAAACTGCACGGTGGCAATGCTACGTCAGCGGAATAGCCACATACTATTTTAAGACAGAAGACTGGGGTGCATGCATAACTACATTTCAGTTGAACGCTATCAAAGAAAATGAAACAATAACTAACACTATCTCGCAAACAGCAGGAGTAAACGGTCGGAGGCGGGAATAAACTTGTCGTAACAGGACTCGTTGCGCTGTCAAAACATTTTAAAATTGACAATTAGAGCCGAGATCAATTATGAGTCTATCATGGATCGGGGATTCTACTGTACTTCAAATTCTTAAGTCCAGAGTGATATAATTATTTAAAATTATTATTTAATTATTTTTATTATGTTATCATTTCCTATTCTAAATTATAGAAATCCTTAAGTTCTTGACGCTTATAGGTAATATTCAACTCAATTTATAAATTGCCTCGTATAACGTAATTTAATTAACACACTTCTTTTTAGTTTAGAGTTTTCTAGTTAATTGTATTTTTGTTATAAAAAAATTCGAAAATTCGATTGAGAATCGTACTGTTTTTCTTAACGGACCTTAAAGTTTGTATCTTTGTTTTAGTGTGGCAAAGTTCAAAAGAACTATGTAAATTGCTTTATAAATATTTCGAAAGAGTTAAGTTTTAAAATATGTATAAACTTTTAAAATATTTTTTTAAATGTTGACCTATATTGAACTATATAGAAAGAAATATTTTAGATAAATGCCACTTGCCGCTATATTTCGTAAGTGCTAGAAACAAAGACCAAATTATTTAATTATTCCTTAGCGGCCTATGACACAGACTTACTTATGTGTGTGAATTGTAGAGTCATATGTTGTATTTTAATAATCAGGATATTGTTACTTTCTAAGTTACTTATTATACATTGAAATAAATAAATAATTCTGTTTTAGAATAGTTTAGTTGTTAAATTGAATAATAATATAAGATATTTATTGGCTGAATAAAAAGGAGTTTAAAGTAAGTCGCCGAATTGGGAGCAAATCTCAAGTGACGTGAAATTCGATGTTGGAATTCAATTGTAGAGCGTCGGGTTTATTAGCAGCAGCGGAGCGTGCCTTATGACATTCTGCTGCGTGTTCACGGAGCTTAGTTCACGAGCTTTTATATATTTTATATTGACTTATAAAAAAAAATGATCTGAAACTTGCATGACCTAGTTTGAGTTAAAATTTTTTTATAAATATCAACACATGTAAGTTTTGCACATGTGTGAGGAATGGATTTAGCAGAAAATAGTTTATTGACTTTATTCGACCTCTACGTCGGCGTCGTTCAAATTCATTCATTACCTAATCAATTTAGATATTTCTTGGGATGTTAAGTAATATTTGTGCTGATAATTATCATATTTAAATGTGTATTTTGCAATTTGATAGAATAGAAATCCACCCCCATTTTGTAACGTTATATAACAGACTTTTGCAGTGAAATATAGTAAACTGTTAAGTTAAGTAAAGCAAAGATTATAGTTAATCAACATTAATAGCTATATTAAACGAACAATATTCCATATCCATTGCAACATTACAGCAGTAATGTGCTGTGAAGTATAAGAATGCTGCTTTGTGGTCTTATTGATAAGAGCTATACGTCCTACAGGGTCACTCGTGTGTGTGTGTGTGTGTGTAATATAAAATGAATCAGCCTGTAAACGTCCCACTGCTGGCCAAAGGCCTCCTCTCCATATAGGGGAAGGGTTGAAGCTTAATCCATCACGCTATAGAGTAGCGTGCGTGCGTGCGGGTTATTGGATAATTTCCCTAACCCGAGTAACGATTGCTATCGGGTGTTTATGACAATAATCGGGACCGATGGCGTTGTGGCCGCTCTGAGGCACGGTAAATGATTTTGTTACCATGACATATTTACTTCAAATGTAGATTTTTTGGCATTTGTGAAGTGTACCATAGACTTTAGAGCAAAATAAATATTTTCATATTTAATTTCATTTTTATTACATTTCAACAAAAGTTACTGTGTATTAAATTGCTTTTTAAAGTTGTATTACATATTGAATATAAATTACATAGTATGTAGTATATCAAAAGACTGAGTTTGGATCTGCTCGTTACTGTGTTAGAGTTGAAGACTTTATGAATATCGTGAAAGATCGGTCGATTCATATAATATAATAAAATTTTATAATTTTATATGTACCTACGTGTCATTTTTCTAATAACCAGTCGAGCAGGCACAAGCCCTAGTACCTTTTTTTATATTATTAGTCCCTTATATGCTAAGGATTTATCAGGCGTCCTCGTGAAAAATGCCTATTTATCGAACTACCGTGTACTGGTTGTTGTTTGTCCACTTTATTCATCAACAATGTAAAAACAGTTGTAACAACTGTTGTTTGTTTTGGACCTAATATTATAATATATCATCAATAATCATGTAAATAATAGCATATATAATGATAGCATATTTCGAAAATGTTTTTTTTTAACATAATCGCAATCCGCCATTTTGACGTTTGACATTGACATATGGGGTTATTATTTTTTTAATGTTGCTCAAAGTAAAAACAATAAAATTTCTTTTTTGAGAGAGATTTCAGAGTTTGTTTTGCTAGGTTTGTTATAGAATGGTCCCAGAAGGGATCAATTGTGTATTGAGTTCGTGGGCAATTACAACGGTTTCATAAATTGGTTTCGTTTGATACTCAACCGGATCACTCGACCGGAGCGAGAACGCTTCTACAAATATATAGAATATAGAAATATATAGAAAAACAAAGGACTTGATGGTTTTAAAATATTTCTGCTTAATAGATTATAATAAATGTATTAATTTTATAATTTTAATTTGATCTGAACTGAATCAGCCTGTAAACGTCCCACAGCTGGGCAAGGGCCTCCTCTCCACATAGGTGCAAGATTGGAGCATAATCCACTACGATGATCCACTGTGAGTTGGTGGATAATTTTCCAATATCGAATAGCGGTTCTTATCAGGTGTCTGTGATAATAACTGCGACCGACGTCTTAACGTGCTCTCCGAGACACGGTGGGGAGACCAACAAAGACATACACCTAGACCATAAAAAAATATCAGCGAAATTACAAATATCTGTTCTCAGCGGTAAAACACGTGATCACCGGCATTGAGGCGACTACTCGCATCACTACATAAGAACATTGAATAATACAATCAATGGAAGTTATTCAATTTATCATTTTTATATTAATGACTTTGGTAGTCGTAGTGGTCATAAAGGAAAAAAAAAGGTGGAAAGGAAACAGTCTACTTTTCAAATAGTTATTGTTTCGACTCCGCTCATAGAAGAAATCGTAAATGCTAGTACATTTTTGATGCGTACGGCTAAAGAATGGAACTATCTACCAACGTTTGTGTTTCCGGATGACTACAACCTGGGGATCTTTAAGTCGCGAGTGAATAGGCTACTTCTAGGTAAGCGTGCTCGATCCTAGACCGCATTTTCACTTAACATCAGGTGAAATAGTGGTCAAACGCAAGCCTATCTTAAAATGAAAAAAAAAAAAAAATTTGAATAAACATATAATATGGATAAACATATAATATGGATGTCTGTCGTGGTGTTTGTGATGTTAATTGTGTCATGTGATAGTCTATATACATCTTACTGCTATATAAAATAGGTCTTATTGTAAAAAGTGTAGTTGGAGCTTACTTTGACATACTGATTCACTTCTGCTTGGTTATTTGTTTGTTTTTTAAAACACGATCCAGGCTATACTAGCAAAGGTTGTTGACTTATAGTATACCTAATATATATATATAATTGACAAAGCTCTTCAACGATAAATCAAAAGATGATGTTTCGATGTTTGATTCAAATAATGAGACCTCAAAAACTTTGTAACAATCGTAATTCAATAAGGAAACATTTCCCACTAAAAGAGTTTCGTCCTTTGCAATGCCGTTTTCACGAGGCTGGCTTCGGATGATTTACTTTGCGTAATAATTAGGGTTTCCGGATGTTGGAAATACACAAAAGCGGAAAACTATGTTCGGAAAAAGTAAAACGTTCGATTCAATACCAAGAAATTTTCTCGTTTACTTCCCTTTGATGGAATACAACTTTGGTCGACACGCTGCTTCCGTCTTATCCTATATAGGCTATATATCTTATCGAGGAAGCAGCTTCTAGAGGGGGAACCGCTGCAGAAAATGAATAGTGTCTTCGTGCCGTTTGAACCAAAACGATAAATCTAAGAGTAGCAGCCCATTTTTTTTGACGTTGTGAAATGTGTTTACGCATCCCGCCACCCGAAGGCGACGGGTATGTGGGACTCGCAGGACTAGCAGTGCCCTCATCGTCGTACTAGGACGCCACGGGATCGCTGGCGCATGCCACTGTGACGCCCCGACGATTGGCTCACCTATGCGGGCCGCCTTCGCACATATAGTGCTCACGGGCACCGTGAGCGCTCTATTTCCGCTGCGTCAGGGACCGGCGAACTAGTAAGTGGAGTAGCAGCCCTAAAATTTTTCTAAAAGATTCAACTGGACGACTCGGTTGGTCATATTAAGTGATTACTCATGCGACACATATTATCAAGAAAGAAGAGCTAGCTACTCGAGGAGTGATCTTGATTGGTTGAGTATTGTAAAACAATTATTTATAACGGATAACTTCTTAACGGAGGGTAAGCCGATCCCTTACGTAACGCGTAACGGCGCCAGTCTGTCTGAATTGACTGATAAAGATAAGTTATGTATACGGATTACATAAATGTGTAGGAGGTATGAAAAAATATTTTTGTTTTTTTTTAATTGGTTAAAAAGAAATTAAATGGGTAAAGATCGTAAGTTTTTCATCTGTGATAATTGATGACTTTATTTTTTTGATATTGAGAATATGAATATTTTTACAGATAACAATTCAAAAATTATTGTTTTTTTTTTGATTGCTTACAGGGGTAATATTTTATGATAATAAGAGTTTTGAATGTCAGCAGAATGGGCCCTCGGGGCATAATTAGCGTGTCACGTCTCACGTCGAAATATATTGCTTATTACTTCAAACAATCCCAGTCCTTGGGGAGTGAGGACCAATTTATTATTTAATCATTAGAGAGTTATAAAACAAATAATATATAAACATATTAAGAATAAAGTCAGAGACCATGTGACATGATGTGATAACTGCAGCATATTATTCGTAATATGTTATACGATGTAATTTATGTCTCGCTTTAAATTTACATGTTTTATAGTAAAATTAGAAGCTGTCCCAAGAGCTTTTAATTCGGAACACAATCACAAAAGTTGATGTAAAACAGATTTGGTTGTTTATTGTTTTCTGTATATATCTTCGTACATTTTATACTCAAACTATTTTAGCTACCGTCATTTCTATGCAAATATATTTTAAGCTTATCTTTCTGTATTATTATCAATTAACTAGAAATATAAACTATTCATACAGTAATATTATAAAAATAATTAAGAATTTTATATATAGAAATATTTTAAAAGTATGTTATTTGATATTTGGTCCTTCAAACCAGATAACTGGCGGTAAAAGGCTAAGGGCGGTGCACACACACATACAAATATAGCTAGCGAGGTTTTAGTCGAGCTTACAGTCATTACGTCCGCTTTGAAACGCAAAGCGCTCGCAGCGCCAACCGCACAAAGGAAATACGCAAATACGGTTTTATCACCGATTCCACTCGTTTCACTCTCGTAAACGAATTACTTACAAATAAAAAATAAATTCTTAACAAAGGGATGTCATTTTTGTATTATTTTATTGTTCTTTATGTTGCTTTTTATAATTGTTTTCTGAAAATGTGTTGTTGGAATATCGTCTCTAAGTTCAGCATTGTGAGGATAAATTACTTGTAACAAGATAATTCTAGCGACGGATTTGATAAGACTCCAGCGTAATCCAGTTGTGGATGTTGAATTTATACAACCAGCTATCTTATACGCGTCGCCTCAGCCTCTACTGAGATGACAACAGAGAGGAAACTGAGCGAGGTTCTCCGCTAGATCTGTGCTATCAGTGATTCCATTTTAGTTAATTGTTTATATTTTAATTTTTTTTATCTATCTTAAAGTTTGAATCAATAATAGATAATAGAATGCCCACTCGGCTTCCATTTTCCCCGTCAGTTCCAGTATCGGTACCTTAGGCTAGTCAGATATCTAGTAGATAAGTTGATAATTATCAACATAGTGTGATCACAGTCAAACGCAGACGAGTACAGGTAAAAAGAAATAACTTTTGATTTGCGCTACGGGTTCTTAAGAACATTTTTTTTTTCGAATTAATCAAAAGAAATTATACGAATATTATATGCCCCAAAAAGTTGCTTTGGGTAGAATTCATATCTGTTCAATCATTGTCTGTAACAGGAGGAGAATTTACGAAAAACTTTTTCCAACCAACTGTGTAGGTACTATAACAACTTTTGTACCGACATTCTGGCAAATAAAGATTATTGATTATTATTTATTAGTTATTTATTTATTTCTATTGGTACAACGCTCTCGTTAGTAAGAATAATAAATGATAATTTATAATAATCTATGGTAGTAGACATCTTGTATTTAGTTACAAGTTTGTTGTCAGAAATACATTTATTAACCATATGATTAATATTTATTTATTTATTTATACATTCTGTACACTGATACAAAATACTAATACGAAACAAAAATAGAATACATAATATCTAAGTTGCATCAGTTGCAACAGGCGGCCTTATCGCTAACACAGCGATTTCTTCCAGGCAACCTTTGGGCAGAGGACTAATGTAAAACATATGGGAAGGGTGCAAAATGAGGCAAATAATAATTAAAGAATCACACCTCTCGCCTACGGTCTTCAGAATGGAGTTTTTATACATACAATAAAATGTCTAAAAAAAATTGATGCCTGCAAATGAGGTATATTCAGGGAAAATGAATTTAATGGTACTGTATGAGAATAATAGAAGCCAAAATAATTATTTTTACAATTTATGTCTTTGTCTGTTTGCATGTCTGGATGTTGATTACGACATCACACGGTCTAACTTAAAATCTGGTGTAGGTTTCATCTTGATAAAATATTTAGAAATTATTACAGTTATAGTAAAATAGTAATAATAATAGTAAATAATTAAAAAAAATATTTTTCCCGTTTATAGAACCAGCTGCGATCTACGGTATTTCCGAACCGATACTACTTAGGGACCTTTAAGAAAAGAGCATACACCCATTTAAAAGGCCGGCAACGCACTGCTAATCCTCTGATTTAGCGGGTGTCTATGGATGTCGCGTACACTTACCATCAGGTGAACCGACTGTCCGTTTGCCCCCTCTTACATTAAAAAAAAAAAGACGAAGTCATTTTGTACATACAACGTTTTTTCATATATTTATATTACAGACACAATTTATTGCATTGATGTATTATATATACTATTAATGCTAACTTTGTAAAAAAATATATCGAAATTTCCACGGGAACTGTAGTTCTACGGGATAACGCTAGTAATTGATAAATTGTAAATAATTAAAAAAAAAACTTTTTATTTGAATTCACGAATTAAAATTCAATTCACGAGTTAAAAACAGTAAAAATCGACTCGGTAGTATTTTAATTAAGTTTTTTAATCGGAAATCTGAAAAACGATTTCGTTTTGTCTTTTATGTTTGTGACAGACAATTAGTCGGATATGAACCAGTTAAAAGCGGATAATGTTCGTAGCGCTGTACGTGATCTTTATCAAGAGTTCTGTCAAACGCAATGCGACGTCGCAGGTTATCTATTAAGTACTTTTTCAATAAGTATTTGTATTTTTATATTTGCAAATTTTTTTGTCAAAGACCGTTCTGGTGTAGAGATAACGAAAGTTTATTACCTTATTTAATAAATTAACGGTCCCAGTCAAAGTTTTTTGCAACTTCCCGCACTGTTTTAGGTCCAGTTTTCGTAAGGCTATGTTACAAATAAGCAATACATCTTACATCTCATAGAAAGTCATTTTTTCCTGAAATTTCCCAGCTCAGGAACTAGAGAGAATCGCTAGGCACAGCCGGCATATAATAATTACAATAAATTTAATGCTAGGACCGTCCCAGTAATGAAAGTGTCCCAGGAAATTGCTACGGCGCGGCAGGTCTAGTCTCAGAGTCTAGTTGTCGCAGAGGCTAGTCTCTACAATATACATCTTCAAATTCATTAAAAAAAAAAAAAAAATGGTTGTCTGTAAAGTCGGTTTACAGACGATAATTTTTACGTGATAACGTCATAAGAAAACATAGATGTAGAATTGTATACTTTTATGAATCGAATTGAATTATTATCACATATATTATAATATGATAGTGTGTATTACTTAACATATATATGATAGTGTAGTACTTTTTTATATATATATGATAGTGTGATATTTAAGATTTTCCAATCTGATCTCTTATATTTACGCGAATTTTACTCATTTGATTAAAAGTCTATATCGGATTTTATCGCGTTTATTTAAAACTTTATATTTTTACAATATTTTAAATTATTTCCCGACGTTTCGGACCCTTTACAGCGTCCATGATCTCGGGGGACTGAGGTGGTGGGTGTCCGAATAATTATTCGGACACCCACCACTAAAAAAACCACTAAAATCCGATATAGACTTTTAATCAAATTTCCAATCTGAGTTATTTTGTTAAGGATAGGAAGATGATAGGAAAAGTAGGAAATCAAGGGGAGTGTTTCAAGTGGTACTCTCTACCAAACAATTGACAAATCACAAAACAGTAGGGGTGTGCGATAATTATAGATAATTCGTAAATACTCGATAATTTTCCATTCGATAATTATCGATAAGTGTTATTCGATAATTTTGACCCGATACTTATCGATATTTTTTCATTCGATAAATATCGATAACTATCGACCGATAATTATCGATAACTTTCGTCAACTATCGATAATTTTTATCCGATAATTATCGATAACTGTCGCCAACTATCGAAAACTTTTCCTTCGATAATTATCGATAACTGTTCATACGATAATTATCGATAACTATCGATAAAACGATTCGATAATCATCGATAGTAAAATTATCGATATTTTTTATCGATGAACATCCCTACTTTTACCAAACAATTGACAAATCACAAAACAGTAGGGGTGTGCGATAATTATCGATAATTCGTAAATACTCGATAATTTTCCATTCGATAATTAAGGATAATTATCGATAAGAGTTATTCGATAATTTTGATCCGATAATTATCGATAATTTTTCATTCGATAAATATCGATAACTATCGACCGATAATTATCGATAACTTTCGTCATCTATCGATAATTTTTATCCGATAATTATCGATAACTGTCGCCAACTATCGATAACTTTTCCTTCGATAATTATCGATAACTGTTCATACGATAATTATCGATAAGTGTTATTCGATAATTTTGATCCGATAATTATCGATATTTTTTAATTCGATAATTATCGATAACTATCGACCGATAATTATCGATAACTTTCGTCAACTATCGACAATTTTTATCCGATAATTATCGATAACTGTCGCCAACTATCGATAACTTTTCCTCCGATAATTATCGATAACTATTCATTCCATAATTATCGATAAATATCGATAAAACGATTCGATAATTATCGATAGTAAAATTATCGATATTTTTTTCCGATGAACATCCCTACAAAACAGTTCGCGTGTAGATTGCGTGGCGCCACTGTCTCTTTTACTCGAACGCGGTCCGATGGATCGTAAGACAGAACGCTTAGGCTAATCGTGCCTCTCTATCGCTTGTTCTGCGCTCTCGCTCACTAATTGTGACAATGATGACGTCATCTTCTTCGAACGGGCACCCCATCATCAATTTACTAGACGTTATCACGTCAAAAAAAACCTAGCAGTGTGACAGAAACTTATCAGGTGGTTTTGCTTCAAATGCAGCATTGTCTCTGTATAAATATAACAGATTTAATGTTAAATTTATAAAATAATTTTCCAAGTACTGCACGTGTTTGACTTTTTAATCTAGTATCTGGTTCGTCTTTTGTCAAATCATGTTACAGTGAAAAATTAGCGCATTTTAAAGCTACTTCTTGTTGAAATTCAGTATGATAATAAAAGCCAAATAGTTCCTTATTTCAGATGCTTTTTTTTTTGGTTTATTTTAATTATATTATTTCACGTCGTTCATATGATAAAGTATTTTTAATTTAAATTTATTAAAACATGTATCGTGAATGTTATAAGTATTAATTTAACTGATTAATTTATCCGTTGTCATTAAACAGAGTGGTCTCTAGAGGTTCTGAACAATTCAGTTCGTTGCTATATGACAAGGGTTCGATGCGGTCTGATTATTTCCACGAACGGAACATAAGGGTACTATTGCTAATCACGGCACTGGATATTACTTGTCTTATTTGTGCGGAATAGATAATAAGATGGGTAATCAAAAATAATTAATTTGGGGACTCCATAATTGCGAATATTAAAAGGAAAGTTTTATTGATTGATTAATTCAGCCGGCTGATGTAAATGTATTTAAGCTTTCGAGAATAGAACAAAAAATTCAACACTACATTATCCGTTGGATATCTACTGCTGAGCTCTTCCCATATCATCTTTGGATCACTCTTTTAGGTCCAGTTTTCATTAGGCTATATTATAAATAAACAACACGTTTCACAGTCACTAGAATTCACTGGAGACGTTTCAGTATAATGTGAATTAATCGAAAGTAAAGTATATAACAGAAAAATAATACTCCCAAAACCATGACAAACACTTGTATAGTCTGTACAAACATTTGTCATGAGCGGGGATCGAACTCGCGACCTTCAATCCAATAGCCAGTTAATGTGATCACTGCGTCAATCCGTCTATAATATATAATAATTTATGTTATATTAATTTCTCACAAAAAGTATACAATGTTATTATAATATATTATATATTGCAATTAGTTTCCGCTCGCGGTTTCGCCACCGTGGTGTATAAAATAAAAGTAACCTATGTCCTTCGTTCCTTTTGTTCGATAGAAGATGCTGTCCCGGACTTTTTTTAGAACTTGTAATGGCGATCGATTCCGCCATACATGGTTTTTGGCGTAACTTTAACCGTTTCCGGAGCGCACGCAACAGAAGCTCTCAAAAACGAACATTTTCCCCCCGTTTCTGTAACATTTCTTATTAATGCTTAGCTCTTATTGGCCGTAGCGTGATGTTATATAGCCTATAGCCTTCCTCGGTAAATGGAATATCCAACGTAAAAATATTTTTTCAATTTGAACAAGTAGTTTCTGAGATTAACAAGTTTAAACAAACAAACTCTTTAGCTTTTTAATATATTAGTATTAATATTACGAGTAGTAAGTATAAATTAACAATAAATAATAATATATTAACAATAAGTATATCTCATTCACGTCAGTACAATATCTTGAACAGGATAAGGAATAAAAATGTAATTTCCAATACAAGATGAGACACGACACAGCTTTCATCTGATCACGGAGATGCGATTAGATTCACATCGCGACAGTAAAGCGAGATGTGTACCGAGATATCGAAGGGAGCGAATTGATTGCATTACAGAGACGCGACGGAGGATAACTTCGGTAAACATTTTTTATTTATTTAACCTTTTAACAATAGTCACAGACGCTAACATACTATGTTGTTGTATTATATATAACTATACACATACACATACACACACACACACACACACACACAAATATTTCCTCAGTCTTTACACACACACATCAACAATTTCCTCACCTTATTTATGTAAAAACACATATTTTTTATTATTTAACTTATATTAAACAAGTACATTTTTGTTGTTATTATCGTATAATAATTATGTTATTCTTGCACTATAATAGCTTTACACCAATCAGGACGGTGATGGGCAGCAGCATCACAATTTCCTGCCACAATACACTGCGCTCGTCAAGCCTCTTGCCAAGCGTGGCGAGTATTGGTAAACACCCTTAGATGATGGGGGAAGCCTAAGTTGAGCAGCTGATCCAACGGCTGACGTGGTTTTTTTCATTCTACCCACAAATATTTAAATACATCTACATCAGCAGGCTAAATCAATCATCAATCAATCAATCGTGTTTTCAACTGTTGCTACTTTGATTCATATAAAATTAAAGCTAAATCGTAATTGTTTCCTTATGTGAAATCATAGCATGTAAACCATCGATTAGGACAGCTTTTGTGACGTTCATAAACTTACCTACAGCATTACTGACGTTATTGTATACATATATGTGACTGTGAAGCGTTTATCTATTTAAAATGTAAGGATGTAGCAACTTTTCGCAAAGAACCTTATGACTAGATTTAGTTGAAAGTAAAGGTCAAAATGCCATTCGGTTGGTAACCCTAAATAGCACACACCTGTCACGCCTATATTCAACATGTAACACCCTCTTACATACTTCATAACACCTGCGCCTTAATTCTCTATTAAAACGCACATCTGTAAAAAGTTTTTTGAGTAATATACTAAGGCAATATTTAATAGAAAATTAGCAGTACATTTAGGTGTCGTTATGACATGTCGTTATCAAACATTTTTCTCCTGTTCTCGTATGAAGGAACATATGTTAGGAATTGTAAAGTACATTTACCGATTACAAATGAAACACTGCTTTTATTTTCATATTATGTTCGTTCATATAATCTACCTTTAAAAAGAAAATTAAATGACAATAATGCATTGGTTTTAATTTAAACTTTTAACTGCTACTCCACCTCTGTTAAGTATTTTATTCAGTGAAACAAGGCAGCTTTTGCCCTTTTCTAAATTTTAATTTCGCATTTAAGGCATGACTGTAATGATTTTATTTTATTTTTGAAATTATTTTTATCTGCTTCTAGATTATTATGTTATTATTATGAATATCAGTCACGCCATAATCATAAAAAAATTGGAATAGGTTTTGCGTCAACATTTATCTGGGAGTACCCATAAGATATATAATTTAAACATTATCAAACTGATGTAGAATTTTTTTTTTAATTTATGACCCTAACGATATATAGCTAGTAGCTCGGTGGTCTTAAGGTTCGAGGCTTTGCATAATTGATGCAGTTCTAACAGCCGTAGTTACGACGCTGACGCGAGCTGCTACGTGCTACGCGCTCGTAGCAATCGTATCTTTCGATAGAGAAAAATGATCAATGTAAATGTTTTCTTTATAATGCAATTTCAGTATTATTTTGTAAATTTGGAATAAAAAAATACACTTTATTTAATCCTTTTTTTTATTTACATTAAATTTTATAATCTGAGCAGAAAATGTTGTAAGTATTATGTAAGAGCAATTTCTCAAGTGTCTCGTCCGTTGTGTGATAAAGATGACGAGGAAATACATTATTCAATGTAAAATAAAAAGTGCAAGTAATTTTACGGTCATTTGCGTGAGGATATGAAGAATAGGGCCGATGAAATTTTTATATCTACGATGACACAACATATCCTACATTATGAAAACCCGCATACACGCTGAATTAACATTTCTTTAAACTTTCTAAGTAAAATATGTCTTAGTTTTACTTACTTTTGAAGTAAATCACTACATATTATAAAACAAAGACCTCCGCCGCGTCTATCTGTCTCTCTGTTTGTTTGCGATAAACTCAAAAACTACTGCACGGATTTTGATGCGGTTTTTACCAGTAGATTGAGTGATTTATGAGGAAGGTTTAGGTACATATACATACCTCGGACGCAGCCGGGGTGGGCGCTACTTAACTATAAATGTAATTTTGTTTTCTAAATATTAAAAGGATAATTATTGTTAAATAATTATTTTTAAATCTCATATCTTCTTCTTGTTTCTTTGTTCTTGTTGTACAGTTAATTTATATATAAGTACTCGTATTAATTAATTCATTAGGATTAATGGCTTCTACTAGTGCCAAAATAATACGGCTGATTTCGCAAATGTTACATAGAACGGAGAAGACACGAAGCAGATTGGTCGGTATGGTCGAAATTATAGCCTTAATAAAAATACAGCCATTTAAATTACGATAAATATACCCAAACACTATATTTGAACAATTAAAAGAAATATTTACAACTAGCTGCTGCCCGCGACGTCGTTTGCGTGAACGCTATACAGCACCAAAAATACCTACGATTATACCTTTTAAAATAACATTCATTTACCCGTTTCTTCTTTACATTTCATATCTACAGAAAGTGTAGTAACAGAGGGAGACTGTCTTATGCGTCGTTATAAAGGTTCACTGCTCGTTCCCCGTAGGTGATAGCGTGATAATATGTAGCCTATATGTTGACCCGACTTCTTAATAATATTCGTGCCAAATTTGAAGTAAATCCATGCAGTTCTTTTTGAGTTTAACCCGGACATACATACAGACAAATAGACAAATCCACCAAAATTCTAAAAACTATATTTTTGGCTTCGGTATCGATTGTAGATCACACCCCAAGTATTCTTTGAAAAAATATATTCAATGTACAGTTTTGACTTTCCTATCATTTTATTATATGTATAGATTTCATTTTATTTCGTTTAATATATTTATACAACAAAGGAAATGAGGACTTAACAGAAGCATTAACAAACATTAAATATTTACAGGACGGATAATTAGGCGGGGATGGATATCGTAGTATCGCATAGGATAGAGTAGTGTAAGAAAGTTAAAAAGGATATGGGTTGCTGAACCTTCATCGAGGTTTCATTCACACAGGGAGTAGCCGCCCACCCTAACCTTAGCTTAAAATACTGAAGCACATGAGAGTCTAAAACGTGACAGATACATTGTAGATATTATCCAGCGTTTTTCTACGTCCATGAAGTAAAATATCTTAGTCAAAATATTCTAAAAATTTTAAACAAAATTTTAATAAAATTTTCTTTTATTCATTAAAAGACTTAATAGTTAAAATGGAGGAGGATTGAAATTATTTTCACATTTTTTATAATTACGCAAATTAGAAATTAATATTTTAATCTAAAATTATTATAACGACAAAATGTGTAAATTAATGAATAAAATTATCTTTTAAAGTTAAAAGGTATATTCAAATTAACTTGTACAGTGGCAACAATTAGGTAACTGTCAGGAGCGAAGTTATGTTTTAGATATTTTTTTATTTTTTACTTACTTTATTTCGACGAAAAGTTGGAGCAGTGGTGACAATAACTTGCTGATGGGCTAGCGGTTGCGGGTTCGATTCTCGTACATGACAAATATTTGTATAAGCCATACAGATGTTTATCGCGGTCTAGGCATTTATGCTTGTATGTTGTGTGTTTCCGGAAACAACAGCCCCAGTAGGATGGGTATTGGAGGTCCGGACACCCGACACACATCCTACTGAGGGAGTTGAGGAGTTGAGTATGAGGCGTTTATTGATTTGTTTAATGAATAAATTTTGTTTAATATTAATAAATACCACAACTGAGGAAAGGTCTCCTGCAATCCTATATAGCAGACAGTTTTGGAGTTTAATTCTTAGCGTTATTGAATTGTGGGTTGTCGAATATAATGTTAAAATAATAATATTAAATAATATAATATAACATAACAAGACGAGGATTCATTTTATTGTTATAACAATTAGTAGGTTTACTAATTGTTATAGGAATAAAATGAATCCTTATCTTGTTAAGTTTTTTATCTTAATTGGTTCAAAATCTTTCAAACATTTTCCTTTATCAGAATAAGATATTCGTATTTTATTCGCATTATCAATTATTATACCATTTAACATTCATAACTCAGAGGGAATTAACAATTTTAAATGTTATTACCATTCCATTAAATAAATATCGGCGAACAACGTTACCGACATTAACAAAGTTAAGGTAATCAATGTGGTGATCTCCAATAAACAGTAATTCCGATCGGCGCTCTCTAGCTTCGCTACCTGCTCGCTTCGAGTCCGATGAGACTAACAATAAGTTTAAGTATTGTATAATGTTGAAACGTTATAGGACTGTTTAATCGGAAAATTGACGATATCATAATATTTGATTTCGTGATTTTAATAACCATAATTATGTTGATAATAATACTGCGGTTATGTTACTGATAGCGTTTTAATTTTCATCCCAACTCCGAAACGAATTGAAATGAATTACGGGATAAAAATTACTCAGTGTATGAAAGTAGTATAAAACGTCTCACACTCAACGGCCCCCAGTAGGATGTGAATCCTGTGTCGGGGGTCCGGATACACACACAATACACAAGCACAAACGCCCAGACCACGACAAACATCTGTATGGCCTATACAAATATTTGTCATATGCGAGGATCGAACCCGCGTTCGCTAGCGCATTAGCCGTTGCTGTGACCACTGCAATCCATTAAGTTTTCGTATGATGTGCGGAAAACATATAGACACATAGACATAATAGGGCTCACGCTCATTGAAATAGGAATCCTACGCAGAATAGCCTTTAAGGCAGGTGTGCTATGGATATTCAAAAGCAGAGTTGTTATTGAATTATCTGAGAAGATATTTGATAGTATTTTGTGGACAATTAGAGAAGATAAGCGGATGCCAGGCCTGGATCGAGTCTACCACGCTACCAGTAGTAATCCAATTGCATTTCAAGTATTGTAAGAACTAAATTAAATATTGTAACCAGTTACGTGTAGTACATTAGTAGATTATTTACATTTTTATATGTTACATAATTGGTATACTCAACAGGTTTGTGTGAAATCTATTTGACTGTACGTCTCTATATGAACATGTACTTATAGTATCTAAGTGAGCATTACACACACATTGATGCACCTCGCAGTCACTATCTATAAACTTGACGCATACATAACATCGTTTGCCGAGATGACATATATAACATTTATGGCTTATACAAATTGTAATAAGAGAAGATTGGACCTGCGACCGCTAGCGTAATAGCAGGTTGTTGTGACCACTGTCCCAGATCGTTGAGTTGATTATCGAAATTACTAGCGAAGGTCAACTCGAATGAAGTTTATTTTTATTTGACTTGAATCTCTATTTACGGAAGTTGTTTATAACTTTACGGAAAACAATAACATTGTGACATTTACAAAGCTCTTGAAACGCGAATGAGACACGGAAACAATTATATTGAACATTGCCACATATGTATGTTGAAAGAGCTTCAATACTCATTTCTATTTTTAACTTTTCACGTGATAGTGATCAATCAACGATAGTAATTTATTGAGTTTGTTCAGCAGAGATTGTTTAATAAATAATAATATACGAGTATCTTATGTTTAACGATAATCGTTCTGGTGCAGTGGTACGAGTAATCGCCTTAATGTCAGTCGTTGCGAATTCGATTTCCGCTCGAGGCAGATATTTGTATTTATTTGTGTAAATATTTGTTTCCGGTCTGGGTGTAAGTCCTTATGGATCTCTCCACCGTGCCTCGGAGAGCATGTAAAGTCGTCGGTCCCGTTTATTATCATGGACACCTGATAGCGATCGTTACTCATGGTTGGAAAATTACCCGCCAATCCACTGTGTAGCAGTGTGGTGGATTAAAGCTCAAACACTTCTCTCCTATATAGCGAAGAGACCTCATCCTAAAAGTGGGACATTTACAGGCTGTTTTAATTCAGTTCATGTTTAATCATCTTTAATACGTAGTGAAACATGTTATTTCTAAGTAAAAAAAGTTTTTTTTTAATACGTGACTGTAGATTTGCTGGCAAAGGCCTACTTTCTTCGAATAGTAAACAAACTCGTGATACCGTCTCGCCACAAATTGAAAACGTGCGCAATCCTCAAGAAACACTCATGGGGGTAATTTTCAAACACTTTGAATCTTAAGATATGTGTACGCAGTAAATTGTGTAAAAGCGTTCATTGAACGAACGAGTTGTTAACGGCGACCGAGATTCATCGACATCCTTCATAATTTCTATTAGCATAAAACACTTGACGAGTATCAAAGTTATTCTACTTGATATTTAAATATTCATATATAATATTTTACAGCATAATGTGATATATATAAGACGACGCGTTTGCGCAGTGGTCACGGCAACTGACTGATGCGTTAGCGGTCGCGGGTTCGATCCCCGCACATGACAAATATTTGTATAGGTCATACAGATGTTTGTCGTGGTCTGGGCGTTTGTGCTTGTGTGTTGTGTGTGTTTCCGGACCCCCGACACAGGATTCATATCTTACTGGGGGCCCTTGAGTGTGAGACGTATATAAAAAAAATATGACGACCGTTATTGTATAGTGGTGCGAGTAGTTGCCTCTACGCCGGGCGCCGCAGCGGTCGCGAGTTCGATTCCTGCTCGGGACACCTATTTGTATTTGTACAAATATTTCTTTCCGGTCGGGGTGTATGTCTTTGTGGGTCTCCCTACCGTAACTCGGAGAGCACGTAAAGCCGTCGGTCTCGGTTGTTATCATAGACACCTGATAACGATCGTTACCCATTATAAGGAAATTATCCGTCAGCCTGCAGTGGAGCAGCGTGGTGGATTAAGCTCCAGCCTTTTATCTACATGGAGAAGAGGCTTCTTGTACAAATTTATATCAAATTACTTCAGAGGATTATATTAAAGTTCACTGTAATCTATAAATTGTACCTATGTAATCGCCACGTGTAATCCATTTCTGTCAATCTTCCATACCGCCAAAATGATAGGCAAAAGTATCCTCTCCTATATTAGAGAAAAGTTGGATCTTAATCAGCGAAAGGGGAACATGACACGTTCGGGCGGAAGAGGGTCTTCAAAAATAGTACGCTTGGTCACGTGCCTTAGGTTTTCATCATGTAATCAATATCCTCCAGGGAAATCTCGCGCTTTTTTTGCTAAAGTATGGCGCGCAGTGTTTAGCGATTCTTCACGTGACGCAAGCGCCATATTAATAAAAACAAATAAGAGCAAAATTAATATTAATTGATTTTCTGTTTGCTAAAAATGATTTAGAGTCTTTATTTAAGAATATGTATATATTCTATTTTATATTTGTGAATACCTTAGTTAATTGAGAGCAGATTAAAAAACAAAACTTCTGCTAAGAATTCTCTAAACAATCAGACAAATGTGCATATCGATTTCTCAAGGGTCGATTCACGTAATTCTTTTTGTTTGTGATTGGATACCATGCAAGTGAACTGAATCAGTCTGTGAACGTAGCACTGCTGGACAATGGCTTCCATATAGGAGAAAGTTCTAGCTACTACGCTGCTCTACTGCGGGATGGCGGATAATTTTCCTAACATGAGTAACGATCGCTATAAGGTATTTTTGATAACAACTGGGACCGAAGGCTCTCTGAGGCACGGTGGGAAGAAGCACAAGGACATACACCCGGATCAGAAACAAATATATATATATATATTTTTTTTTACTATACGTCCACAGGCTTTATTTTCCCATGCCTTTTTTTATTTACATTTTTAGATTGTTATTATTATTATGTTTGATGCGTACTTATTTAGACAACGAAACTTAAGCTAAGCTTAGGATCTCTATCTATCACGAGTCCTTGCACTGACCACAAATTCACTTATTTAATATATAAAAATAAATTTAACTTAATATTTTTTTTCTTAAATCTATTTATTTACATTTTTTTGATTCTATTGTGTATATAGGTACCTATATACACAGAAACAAATATTTGTACAAATACAAATATTCCTGTAGTTTATATACAAGTTCTCTGCCCAAAGGTAGCCTGGAAGAGATCGCTGTATTAACGATAAGGCCGCCTGTTGCAACTGATGCGAGTGGATGTGGAGTTTTAAATTCTATTTATTTTTACTTTTGTGTATTCGTGTGAAAAAAGAATTTTTTATATGAGTATATAAATATAAATAAATATGTTTAACACACACACACGGACGTCTGTTCCTAAGCTAGGCAACTTAATGCCTGTGTTTTAGGTAACAGCCGACTGATATACTTTTTTTTAAAATAAATATACATATAAATAATACATATAAATAATACATATATAAATAAACATATATTACACCCAGACTCGGGGCGGGAATCGAAACCATAACCCTTGGAGCAGAAAACAGGGGCACTGCAAACTGCGCCAACGGGTCATTAATATATAAATAAATATTTGCGTCGAACGAGAATCCGCACACCGCTGTACCAGTACAGTTATGTTAATACACTACAGTTATAACAAATGTACAAATTGCGAGTGTCTTGATATTATGTATTATTCTATGTATAATGAAGAGTTTATATCTACCTATCTATATGAGACTAAAGGATTCACTTACAACTTTACTGCTGTATACATACTCACTTATCTCGTCAAAGACAGAGCGCGTGTTTAAGTGCTGTCTTCCTTACATCATAATTTTAATCTCGTTTACACTTTAAAGAACGCGCCATTGTTAACAGACATGTGATGCTTGGCGAATAACGTCCGCAGAGCTCGATGGTTACAAGAATCTAGCAATATTTTTTTTATCTATTTATATATTTAATATAGGTGTTTTTAGGAAATTTTTGGCTAAACCTCGTATTTTACATTTCGCATATAAATAAAAATGTATGGCTAAATGTGTTGTGCGTAAAATTCGTGAACGACTAGACCCATTCCGCTATTTTTATGCTCCGGCTCCACAAAAGAGCAGTGGACTATTACGTAACTTGCGCGATCGCGAGAAACCGCTGTGGTGTCGAATTTCAATACTAGCTGAGCCTCAATTAGTCTCCTCTTTGGACTAAAGACCCCGATCAGTACACACAGTAGAATGAGCAGTGCTGGTGAAGTCCATTTTTGGACCACATCTCACAACACTTATGTGTGTTTCTTTAGGTTTCAATAAATGGTTCTTCTTCTTTTCTTCTATACATACTTCCGTTCATACAAACTTTTACATTTATAACAATACTAAATTGATTGATTTACTAACACAACTAAACTGTTTTCAGACATAACAACAAAATGCTTTTACTATGTATGTTTACTTTCATAAAGTTAGATTACTAAGATTTGACCCAAGATAACAACGAACATGTCAACAAAAGATTTCCTTCAAAAAGGACCGATAAAGGAAGCTATTTACATGAAGTATAGTATACCCAATAAGGGCACACAAAGTTATAATATGATACCGGTGTCAAGGACGTGGGGACGTTTCTTATCAGGATGGATATATAAATAAATATGTTTAATACACACACACAGTTTTTGTTCCTAAGCTAGGTAACTTAAGCATATGTTTTAGGTAACAGCCGGCTGATATACATATTTATAATTAAAAAATATATATATTGCACCAAGACTCGGGGTGGAAATTGAACCCGAGCCAGTAATTTTTTTGTTTATTTGGCTAGTAGGTCAGGTTATAAAGATCATCGATGAAATAGAAATACACTCTTAAAATATGACTGGCCCGTGGCGCAGTTGGCAGTGGCCCTGTTTTCTGCTCCAGGGTTGTGGGTTCGATTCCCGCCCCGAGCCTGGGTGTATTATGTATTTATATATGTATTATTTATATGTATATTTATAAAAAAAATGTATATCAGTCAACTGTTACCTAAAACACAGGCATTAATTTGCCTACCTTAGGAACAGACGACCGTGTGTGTACGTTAAACATATTTAAAAAAATAATTAAAATTAAAAATTCTTTCTCCTGAAGCACTTGACAAATCAATTTTTATTTCTATTATGAGGAAAGAATGTCAAAAGTAGGTATCGCTTCGATGACCTTAACAAACCCAATCGCTGTATCGACTCGAAGAATCTATACTTGATTGAGAAGGGAATTTGATTCCGACCGCTTTTATGAAAGCGATAAAACGAAAAAGTCGACCCTCGTAAAACATCTTGTGTAAGATATTTATTGAAGAGTCATAAAATAAAACAAACTTTGGTCTTCGCAGGACATCACATTATAGTCTAATGGATATAAATGGTTAAGTCAACTAATCCAGATTTTTTGTTTTCTTCATTTCTTTTTTTTATGATATAGGGGGCAAACGGGCAGTCGGAGCATTTTGGTGACCACCGACGTCCATGAACATCCGCATAAGAGGATGCAGATGCGTTGCCCTCTAAATGAAATTAATATTTTTTTTTTCGATATACCCAGTGTCACTCTCACTGTAAATACGAATCTAATGAAACCAAAACAAGCTGCAGAGCGACACAAACAATTATACATACATACAACATACATACTGTCGAAAAACATAACCCTCCTTCTGGCGCAGTGGGGCAAACAACCAAAATTCTGCAGTACAACCCGTAGTTTACGTTCCTATTTTTAGCACGATTGAAGTATTGTTAGTTCATCGACCAAACCCGACCTGCATTTAACCGCCCGATTTACGCCTTTTCCAGACAATATATAAACATATATTCGATAGTACCGGCCGGCGGTGTTGAATAATGGCGGCTCGTTTATGTGTATATACGTCAAAGTCGAAATGAATTTGCTGAATATATAGTTTTACGTGTTGTATTTGAAGTAGCTTAAAAAAAAAGTTTCATACTCGAGCTTGGCTGGTTACCGTAACGTGTATTATAAGTAAATTGGATTAAACTTGAGGTATAATGACCAATACAATAAAATTATTAACATGTCAAATCGGTAAACGATCGTAACAACTTTACAAAATATAATAAATTAATATTAAACTACGTATATCATCGTACTATGTTAATATTAATTTTGTTCAAGCCCGCTCGTATAAAGGTCATCCCACTACTGGTCAAAGGCCACCTCTCCATATTGGAATAGGGTTGGAGCTTAATCCATCACTTCGGTTTGGCGGATATTATTCGACAACATCGATCGATCGATCTCTAACAGATATTTGTCATAACAACCGAGACCGACTGCTTAACGTGCTCTCTGAGGTAGGGTAGAGAGACCCACAAGAACCTAGTTCAGAAATAATTAATCTGCCCCGAGCGGGAACCGAATCTGCAACCGCCAATGTTGAGGTAACTATTTGCACCACTGTATCAAAACGGTTCTTAAGACAAGCACCAAAATGATATTGATAAACACATCTTTATTACATTCGATTTTTTGCGTAACGGCCGTCTCTCAACGACCATTTTGGTTGCCTTAAGAATAAATAATAATTCTGATTAGGTTCAATTGAAAAAACAATGTTAGTTCTAAATATTAATAAAAATATTGTTATATTATAAATTTACAAAATATTGTTCTCGCTTTTTTTCTATTTTGAAATAATGCTTAAAATTAAAATACCCAATCAAATAATTTTAAATAGATGAAAATCTTTTCAGCGTTCACAGCTACGTTCACACCATAAAGTTATCGGTCAAGTTACTGAGGCGTAAAATTTAAACAAACTTACTCACTTTCTAATTCATAACACTACTAAGAATAGTACACAAGAAAAGGGTAAATGTGATTCAAATTCGAATACATATTTCATCAAAGACTTTACGTTCTTTGAATATTGACAAATTTATTGTACAGATCTTTTATGTATCCTTTGAGGTTTCGCCAATGGAAATCCCTTAAGTGATTTAACATTTATGATTTAAAAAAATACTTGGAATGTATTGTAAAAATTCTTTTCTGAAAGATTTAAAACATTTGTTTAAAATGCAAAATTCATAGAATTAAAACGAATTGAAAATTCGATTTTATTTAAAAAGCTTAACAATAAACTTTTCCCATTCCAATTAACACACGTGTTAGTCGCATACGCAGTACACTTAAGCAGTACTTGGATAAAACTTGAATGTTTCATACTAACTACCCTTAATTTGGATCTAATTACGTACACGATAATTTATGGATATACATTGTAAATGTTATCCTGTTTCGTAAACTTTATTCTCTTTTGATAATCAGAAAATTGTTGTAGACAAAGGGGTCAAGGGTTTTTTAGCGTTCCGTGATCAAAGGTTGCCAGTATTACCCTTTTATTGAAACTCTGTCGTCAGTTTTTTTCAGAATTCAATTTTTAGAACTGTATTGGCTCATTTGAATTTTTTCCAGAATATGCATTAGTATGGTCATTGAAATGAAAAATAAATACAATATAAGTTAAAAATTGAAGTTGAATTGTCCTCGTCTAAGATACATTTACATTTTTTCAAAATTTCTTTACTCGATATACAACGAACTAAAATGTAATTTTATTAATTTTTAATCAACCGGTCTCACTAAGTTACCCTATGTCGATACCTTCACTGTTTTCCACTATTCTCGATAAAAATAACTTCACATTATGTACTTTAAGACTTAAATTTTGTAATGTAAAAAATTCTTCCATTTTCAATGGTAGTATTATATTGCATATAGTAATCCACTAGCTTTCCGCCCGCGGCTTCGCCCGCGTGTAATTCGAAAATGGTTCGAAAATAGGATTTTTATTCGTTTTTTTACGTTATTAATTTTTTTATAACATATAAATTATTATGTTAAAATATTTGAATACTTATAAAATATAACAATCTTTATTATAGAATAGGGATTTAAAGTTTAAATAAACATTAAAATAAAAATAAAAATTGTTATATTTTATGATCAAGAAGCTCTTCCTTTGATCTGGAGAAAGTTGCAACGGGGGTATTATCTTTTTACACCTTCCGTAGTATTTCTTTATAAACAATATTTTTTGTTTTTCGTTCAGAGTGCTAGAATTACCAGTCTGTTCTGGAATATGCCACATACAACTGACTGTGAGAGAAGCAGTTTTCGCTCAAGTATACTCCCGCTACAGTAAGAGTTTGACCTTAAACTTTGCTTATGGTAACATACTCATATACACTCATACATTATATTATTATATGGTTCCCGGAAATCACCATTTCCTATTTTAAGCAACAGGTCTGAGAACTGTCCGGCAGTAACATCTCCCTTAGATGGATTCTCATATTTATTGTAAGGCTCAGTTTCGTAACTTCAGGCCACAAATGCTCCTGTACTGTAGTGTATTATATCAGCCTGTAAATAACACACTGCTGAGCGAAGGCCTTTTTTCCATATAGAAGAAGGGTTGGAGCTTAATCCACCACGCTGCTCCACTGCGGATTAGCGGATAATATTTATTTATTTATTTATTTATTTATTTATTTATTACACAGACACACCATCGACAGATCATAAGAACATTATTTATATGAAATTACACAGTTATTACTTTAAATCGGTATGATTTGCCTTTACAGGTGTATACAACATTTACTAAATTAACAGTTAGTGTGCAAAGATAAAAAAAAAGAAAATTTGTTAACAAGTTTCGGTATGAGATAAATCAAAACAGTAATGGTCAAGTCTTGCAACTAAGTAAAACATTAAAAAAATAGATCGATACAATACAATGCTATTGATTAGGTGATTTGTAAATAACCAAGCAATTCTTGACAAAGTTTAGGCAATCAGAAAAGAAGATATCGATATCGCCCTTGGACAATAATTCATTATAAGTTTCCATTAACCTGTTTAGAGGAGCATACTTTCCAACGTTAGTCCTAGTACAAGAGGTATAGAAAGTTTTGTTTATGGGATATCTGGGAACTGACCTTGGGACGCTGATGTTAATTCGCTGGATGACATCTAAACAGCTCATTTGCCCATGTAAAATCTTATGTAGCGTTTTCATGTCACAAATTTTTCGTCTTAATTCGAGGGCATTTAATTTGAAGTGTGATAATCTAGCGTGGTAGTCTGCGCGGTAGGGACAATTTGGATCCTTGTAAGCCAAAAACCGAGTGAAACTACGTTGTACGCGTTCGATTCTATCGATGTGTATATTGTAGATAGGGTTCCAGATAGGGGATGCATACTCAAGGACACTACGTATTAAAGCTTTATATAAGGTTAGGATAGAGGCAGGATTTTTAAAATCTTTACAGATTCTTTTGACCAAACCGGAGATTTTCCAGGCACGTGACGTGATTTTATCAATGTGTTCTATGAAGTTTAATTTTTTGTCTAAAATGACGCCCAAATCGCGTACAGACGAAACAACATTTAGGGTTGTGTTATCGACTGCATAGCTTGAAGGGTTGACTTTTTTCTTTTTTGTAAACTTCATAAAAACACATTTTGAAGCGTTTATATTCATTTTGTTGATACGACACCAATGGATGACCGAATCTAGGTCTGCCTGTAGCAATCTAACATCCTCCTGGTTGTTGATTGTTTTGTAAAGCTTTAAATCGTCTGCAAAGACAGAACATTGACTGTGTTTGATATGATCTGAGATGTCATTAATAAAAATCAAAAACAGTATTGGCCCCAAATGAGAACCCTGTGGAACTCCCGATGTTGAAAAGTAAGAAAATGACTTGTAACCCTGCATAGTTACCCGCTGTGTTCTGTTATATAAGTAAGATTTAATCCAGTTGAGTAAGTTTCCATGAATTCCGTAATATTTCAGTTTGGCTAAAAGGATGTTATGATTGACTTTATCAAATGCGCTGGAAAAATCTGTATATACCGAGTCTATTTCTTTGTTCTTATCGATACCACTCGACAGATCTGAGACATAACTCAAGAGATTGCTGACTGTAGATCTTCGTGCACTAAATCCATGCTGATGAGAGGAAATTACGTTTGAAAAGTACCTTGACAAAATTGGACAAATTATTTTTTCTAAGCTCTTAGAGAATAAGTTCAAAATAGAAATCGGTCGGTAGTTTTTAACGTTACATCTGTCGCCTTTCTTGTAAATGGGAACTACATTGGCAAGTTTCCATTCGTTTGGAAAGATGGCCGTGTGTAATGATTTTTCATACAATATTTTTAAGGGAAGCGTTAAGTATTTGCAGTTTCTTTTAATAAAAACAGCAGGAATTCCATCGGGACCGGCTCCTTTGCTAGGATTTATTGATTTTAATGCCTTAAGGACATCGTTTTCCGTAATAATAACTCTACCAAGTGAGTTCTGAGGAAGGTGATCTCCCAGATCTAGGTGCACTGAGTTGTCGACTGGTGAGAAAATGGAGGAGAACTGCTGAGCAAATAAGTCGCAAATATTGTCGCCGCCGGTAGCTACCCTGTTGTCCAGAAACATCTCATAAGGGAAATTAGAAGACTTTCCTCGTTGCGAGTTAATAAAAGACCAAAATTTATGTGGACTTTTTTCAAGTGTATGTTCTGTATTATCCACGTGATGTGTAAAGCATAGGGACGTTAAAGAGTCTACGCGTTTATTCAATAATTTTAATTCGAGTTTGTCACGGGGATTTTGATAAATTTTGTATCTTTTGCAAATTTTTTCTCTTTCACCTATAATTTTAATTAGATCGCGCGAAAACCATAAAGGAAATTTGTGATTACGAGGTTTTAATTTAGGTACTGAAGAATCAATTATAGAATATAGTATTTCGTAAAATTTTGTGACTGCAACATTAACATCGCTAATTTCTGACAGCTCAGCAGCCCAGTCAATCTCTTTCAGTTTTGATTGCACACGTGAGTAATTTGCTTTTTTGAAGTTATATAATGGCTTAAATTTGTTTTCTGTACAATTAATTGTGGTATCCGTAATGATATCTATATCTAGAGGAGGATGATGGGAATCGATTTTGCTGATTGGGGTATGGCTTTTTCGAACTAAGATGTTATTGAAATTAGAAAGAATCAAGTCAAGTGTCCGTTGATTGCAATTTTTTAGATGATTAAATTGGCCAAGATCATTCAGCGACATAAAATCTACTAAGAGATATCCCAAGTTACAATGGTAGTTAATAGGACTAAGACCAGAAAGCATGCTCTCATCGCTAACCCAATCGACGAAACCAAGGTTAAAGTCACCAAGCAAAATTACATTTTTAAAATGGGAGTTGAAGGCTATATTGCAGTGTTCTAATACATACTCAAATGATGAAGCTCTGATTGGAGGGGGAAAGTAAAACGCACCAAACAAGGTATCACCAAGATCACTTTTTCTGAGCTTTACTGATACCCATAGGTCCTCTGAAGAGCTTTCAAATTGCTGGATACGTTTGGAATTGTATTTGGTTGAAACAGCAATTATGACTCCGCCGCCATTTTTATCTCCTAGAGATGTAGAAATACGATCTCTTCGATAGACATTGTAGTTATTATTAAACAGCTCATGATCACAGACACTATCATCTAACCACGTTTCCGTGCCCACGATCATATCGTACTCAGTTGTTAATAGAGCTAATCTGACTTCCTTGGTCTTAGTTTTAAGACCTCGGAAATTTTGATAATAGATGCTGAAATGAGCCATCGCTATCTGTGTTTTGATTTATATGGTTTACCTATAAATTATAATGCTTTACAGCTTGTTTAGTGCCTCATAAGTTTTTATTTGCGTCGCCGGCGACTTGTCATTTTTACGAACAAAAATGTGACCGTTCCGTATCCAAACAAATTCATAAGACTTTTCTCGAGCAACATGCCGCGTACGAGCGTGCAGAGCTTTTAAATATGGCGATAAGTGTTCTGATACATATACTGGCGTCTTTGCTCCGGAGAATCCCAAGTGCTCCGTATTTAGTTTTTCGCTTTGATTATTTTTATTGAATTTAGATACTGCAGCTAGGATCTCGTCTCTTGACCGAATAGAGGAGAGTTTTACTACGATAGCACGTGGTCTATTAACAGAGCTGTTCATTTTTCTTACACGAGTGCAAGATGCTGTCTCCATAATCAAAGGGGAAACAGAGATGGTAGTACATAGTTGTTTAGCTATATTGGTCAAGTTCTCTGTTTTATTTTCAGGTATGCCATTTATTTCAATATTGGTTTCTCTAGAGTGTTGTTCTACTAGGTTAAGTCTATGCGATAGTTCTTCCACCCTGGCTTGCATGGCTTGGTTGCTATTTGTCAGGGATTTAACCCTCTCTTCAGATGCTTGAAGATCAGATTTAATTTTGTCGTATTCATCGCTTAAGAATTCCAGACTACACTTAAGATCCTTTAACGAGTTTATTTCAAATTTCAAAGACTCAAACTCTCTATTTAGGGCCGTCTCGATAACCGTTTTCAATGATCTGTCTATAGATGATTGTATTTCCGATCTTATTACCAAAAGCAGAGACTCGTCGATATGAGAAGGTGACGAGACATTAAGCATAGGTGTGTGAAGTTTTTTGCGCTGGGTAATATGATCGACCTGAGACCCGGCATCCTCTGGAGAGGAGGAAAGATCACGACGGTTTCGTTTCTGACCCATCGTTGATACAACAGGTGTATTAGTATTGTCGCTCTTATTCTTTTTACTATTGCAGCCTGGACATACCCATTTACCTTTTTTATCCTTACTCATAACAGCGAATTGATGAGTGTTAATATTGGCACAGTCTAAGTCATACGCTTCGTTACAAAGAGAGCATGACAAATAATTTCCGTTTGATATTTTTTGCAAGCATCCGGAACAAGATCTAGTTTTAGAATTCATATTTCAAAGTAAATATTGAAGTGGGTATAAATAAAAAGTTAGGATTTTACTATTCTCAACGACTTACAGACTACCCGCAACACTGAGAAGACGGTTGAATGTATATGCGTGTGTCGTAGGCGAGCGTCCCGAGGGATGGAAGTGCCGTGCCGTGGCCCGTGGGTCGTGGAGTTTGTGCGTTCCAACTTTGATGTGACTGTTAAGACGTTGACAAATAACAGTGGTTCACTTGTAACACTTCACTGATGTTTCTCCGCTAATACTCCTGTTTAAGTTATTAATTGAGTACACCAGGAGCTTTGCCAAATATTATCCGGTCTTATGTAAAGAATTTAGCCGTTTAAAAGTGTTAAATCTGGATTATAACACAAATAATGATTTTAGAAGACGGAGACGGGCACACCAACTTAAACTCAATCGTAATCGAATCGTCATTATTCAATCGTCAATATCCCTACCATAAGTAAAAATTATTATAAGGCATCCATGATAACAAACGGGACCGACGGCTTTACGTACTCTTCGGGGCATGGTGGGGAAACCCACTATACACCCAGATATACACCCAGACCTGAAACAAATATTGGCACAAATACAAATATCTGCCCCGAGCGGGAATCGAACCCACGACCACCGCCATTGAGGCGAGGCGTTGAGGCGACTACTTGCACCACTACACCAGAACGGTCATCAATGCTTCGTTCGTTGTATCGTAGGTATAATTACACCACAAGTCAATACGATTTTGTCTCTTAGATTTGAATAAAGCCGCAAGTAATTATTTTTTAAATTTTAATTGACTCGGCACGGGTTCGATTCCCGCCTCAAGTCTGGGTGTAATATGTATTTATTTCTATATGTATTATTTATATGTATATTTATAAAAAATGTATATCAGTCGGCTGTTACCTAAAACACAGGCATTAAGTTGCCTACCTTAGGAACAGACGATCGTTTGTGTATGTCAAACATAGATTTATATTAAATAATAGTCCAAGACAGCTTTTATCTCCTCCTTCTTAGTTTTAGTGTAAGATAAAGTTAAATGGGTACATGATTTATAATGTTTTCTGATCTTGTTCCAACATTAGTCCGTGGTGCCAATCTGTACTAATTGGGGTGTTAATGCCGTATAATTCAAAAATGTTTCCAAGTTCATTTCGGTGTCTTCTATATCTGTATCATTTTGAACTACAGATGCATTGCTGATGAGTCATTTAGTTTAAAACCCTTGACTTAACATAACACCAACATTGAAGTAAAAAATATTATATAAGACACTATTTTACAATAAAGCAATCACACGGTATATTTACAACTCAATTTTGTTACGTTTAATATAAAGTCTTGCCTGTTCCATCAGGAGCACCCAAAAAAAGATATCACCTACACGTCAATACTGGAAAATATAATTATTATAATATAATCTAAACATATAATAGACGGATTGATTGTCAAACATGTGTCAAAATAAAATGTAATTTAAATCAAAAGCACTAAGGAGTATTTATATCAAAATAACTTGCAACCCCATTTTAACCCCGTTAGGGAATGAATTTCGATAAAATACGAAACACGTCTTCAATCAATTCTGTTAAAGAATATTTATGCAAAATTTGAAGTAGATTGGACCATGGAATCACGTTGTCCCATACAAACTTTGCCTCCCTTTTTCATACCCTTAGAGGTAGAATTTCGTTAAATCCGTTCTTAGCTGACCTCTACTTTGCAAAAAGAATATTCCTACCTAATTTCAAGTTTTTAAGTCTCATAGTTCCAGAGATATCGTGATGAGTGACTATATCTATAGAAAGTCTCCTATATATATATAGATAACTAGCGGCCCGCCCCGGCTTCGCACGGGTATTTAAGTAAAATTTCAAAAAAATATAAATTTATATTTTTTATCACCTACACCTGCGTCGATACTGGAATATATTTCATAATAGACGGATTGAGATCAAACATAATATTTTACCGCGACTTCGTCTGCGTAGAAGTCGAAAATGGTTATAATAGGTTTTTTTTTTGTTTTTTTTTTACGTTATAATTTTGTTATAACATATAAATTATTATGTTAGAATATTTGAATACTTATAAAATATAACAATCTTTATTATAGAGTAGGAATTTAAAGTTAATTAAACATTAAAATAAAAATGAAATTTTTTATGTTTTATGATGAAGAATCTCTGCTTTTGATCTGGAGAAAGTTACACGGGGGTATTATCTTCTTACAACGAAATCGAAATACTACACCTTCCATAGTATTTCTTTATAAACAATATTTTTTGTTTTTCGTTCGGAGTGCTAGAATTACCAGGCTATTCTGGAATATGCCACATACAACTGACTGTGAGAGAAGCAGTTTTCGCTTAAGTATACTCCCGCTACAGTAAGAGTTTGACCTTAAGCTTTTTTTATGGTAAATACATACTCATATACACTCATACATTATAATATTATATGGTTCCCGGGAATCACCATATCCTTTTTTAAGCAACAGGTCTGAGAACTGTCCGGCAGTAACATCTCCCTTAGATAGACTCTTATATTTATGGTAAGGCTCAGTTTCGTCACTGCAGGCCACCAATGCTCCTGTACTGTAGTGTATTGTATCAGCCTATAAATAACCCACTGCTGAGCGAAGGCCTTTTTTCCATATAGAAGAAGCCTTGGAGCTTAATCCACCACGCTGCTCCACTGCGGGTTAGCGGATAATATCCCTACTATAAGTAAAAATTATTATAAGGCATCCATGATAACAAACGGGACCGACGGCTTTGCGTACTCTCCGAGGCATGGTGGGGAAACCCACTATACACCCAGATATACACCCAGACCTGAAACAAATATTGGCACAAATACAAATATCTGCCTCGAGCGGGAATTGAATTCACGACCACCGCCATTGAGGCGAGGCGTTAAGGCGACTACTTGCACCACTACACCAGAACGGTCACCATGTTTCGTTCGTTGTATCGTAGGTATAATTACACCAGAAGTCAATACGATTTTGTCTCTTAGATTTAAATAAAACCGCAAGTAATTATTTTTTAAATTTTAATTGACTCGGCACAGTTGGTAGTGATCCTGCTTTCTGCTCCAGGATCGTGGGTTCGATTCCCGCCTCGAGTCTGGGTGTAATATCTATTTATTTCTATATGTATTATTTATAGGTATATTTATAAAAAAATGTATATCATTCGGCTGTTACCGAAAACACAGGCATTAAGTTGCCTACCTTAGGAACAGACGATCGTGTGTGTATATCAAACATATATTTATATTTAATAATAGTCCAAGACGCTTTTATTTCCTCCTTCGTAGTTTTAGTGTAAGATAAAGTTAAATGGGTACATGATTTATAAGATTTTTTTTCTGATCTTGTTCCAACATTAGTCCGTGGTGCCAATCTGTACTAATTCGGGCATTAATGCCGTATAATTCAAAAATGTTTCCAAGTTCACTTCGGTGTCTTCTATATCAGTATCATTGTGAACTACAGATGCATTGCTGATGAGTCATTTAGTTTAAAACCCTTGACTTAACATAACACCAACATTGAATTAAAAAATATTATATAAGACACTATTTTACAATAAAGCAATCACACGGTATAGTTACGGTATATTTACAACTCAATTTTGTTACGTTTAATATAAAGTCTTGCCTGTTCCATCCGGAGCACCCAAAAAAAGATATCACCTGCACCTGCGTCAATACTGGAAAATATATTAGACGGATTGAGTTGTTAAACATGTGTCAAAATAAAAAATAATTAAAAAAAAAGCACTAAGGAGTATTTATATCAAAATAACTTTCTACCCCCTTTTAACCCCGTTAGGGAATGAATTTCGATAATTTACGAAACACGTCTTCAATCAATTCTGTTAAAGAATATTTATGCCAAATTTGAAGTAGATTGGACCAAGGAATCATATTGTTCCATACAAACTTTGCCTCCCTTTTTCATCCCCTTAGAGGTAGAATTTCGTAAAATCCGTTCTTAGCTGACCTCTACACGGCAAAAGGAATATTCCTTTCAAATTTCAAGTTTTTAGGTCTCATAGTTCCAGAGATATCGTGATGAGTGACTATATCTATAGAAAGTCTCCTATATATATATAGATTAGGCCCTAAGAGTACTTGAAATAGTTCAGTAATTGTATGTTTCATTAAAACATATTGGATACTTTAAAATTTAAACTTAAACGGAGCTCTCTAACATTAAATTATGCGCACGTGACGCATAAACTAAGTTGTGTAGTTTGAACGCTAGGTATAAAGTTTATAGCGTTAGGAACTAGTGTATATAACTTACAAGCCTCATTAATAATTAATATACTAATATGTTACTTGAAAATTCTCTTTCGCTTACGATACGGTTTTGAAATATTGAAGAGCTTTTTCGTCCTTTAATACGAACGAGAGTTAAATTTTACTTCGCAAGCGACTTTAGAAAAAGAAAGTTGATGTCTGATGAGCTGTCATGATGATGTTCTGATATTGAATGGTAGATGCTGAAAAATTCTAAATTTATTTTTTCAAACTGTCTTGAAGCCGTGATGTGCCTTCTGATAGCGACTTACGTGGATGGACCTCTCAAGGGTTTCATGGGTCATTTCGGTACTAATTTTAGGTGATAAATATCATTTTTTAGAAACTATTTCTTTAATATCAAGCTAATCTATACTCTCTAAACATGAATCAGTGGAATTTTACTAATTTTAAGTAATTATTCATTTTTTATCAATGTATAAATATGTGAATATCAGAGTCCATTGAGTTGATCATTTAATATAAGAATCCACTGAATTATTAAATAAAAATGAGATTTCACTAATATAGCGATATTATATAGTTCATTAGTGAAAATCACTATTATAAAACAAAGTCTTCCACCGCGTCTGTTTTTCTGTCTGTCTGTTCGCGATAAACTCAAAAACTACTGCACGGATGCGATATGCACCAATAGATAGTGATTCATGAGGAAAGTTTTGGGTTAATATATATACCTCGGGTGCAGCCGGGGCAGGCCGCTAGTCTATAATAATAAATATCTTCATGAAATTTTAGTACACTTACTTTCATACCAACATACGTATTTCTATTGCAATTTATTCGTTAAAATAGTTTATATTTTGTAAGTACATAAAAGGAGAGCCTCTCATTACAGAAGGCTTAGTAATAGACCTTGTTACTAGGGCATCTAAAAAGCAATATAACTCAGGACATATCATGCATAATAATTGGTTTGGACCCGAAATAGCTGCTTTCATCAAACAAATTACCAAAGGAAGGTAAACGTTTACGAGGTACTCAAAGGTATATCCGGGAATTGTTTACGGTTTAGATTCAGTACACATTTGACAAGTGTGGCACTTTAAAAAAAGAATTTAAAATTAATTTATATACAAGTAGGATACTACATTAGTAGTATACAATTATTGGGCACGTTATCATGCTCTTTTTGGGGGAGTGAGGAACAGGGTGTAAAGTTCCTCATCCACCATTGAAAAGGGTGGATCCTCCGAACAGACGGTGTTGTGTAATTGTGTATGTTGGGCTACTGCCCCGACGCTTGTTGTCGGGTTCTTGTATATATGTTTCATCGTTCGGATAACTTTGATAACACAATGTAGGATACGTCAGTTCGTATGTGGCGAGATAGATGTCGCTACACTTTCAAACTGTTATAGAGCTTCTACAACAGACGCAGGTCGTTCTGTCCTACGTATGTTGTGACCACGTGATATGGTATAAAGGTCATCTTGAGCTATATTACATAACATTGCAAATTCAATTAAATATCCTCATTTTTTAGGGTTCTGGAGCCAAATTTCGGTGCAGGATTATTTAGCTGATAGAGATGTGTGGACAGGAGGTAGGCTTGGACGTCACACCATGAAGATAGAGTCTCATCATGGCGTACACGCTGTATTCGCCCTTTAAGATAACTCAGAAACCAGTTTATCACTGTTAAATAGTAATGGAACGTATGTTCCTATTGTAATCTGCATATTAGGAATGTTCTTTTTACTCTATGTTAATTGTCTACTATCTGTCACCTTCTAGCCATCTTTAGTCCTTCCGGTATATCGACACATTATTAACTTTAATTAACTTTAATCATATTTTAATACAACGATCACTGGATGTTTTCACTTAGTTCAAATAATAAACTATTTGGAAAGTGGTACAGTATTTTAATGAACAAGTATATTCGATCCACGCTGACCTCCCAATAGGTTATGGGCCCAGAACAAAACACGTTGTGACTTGTGAGTACCGCGCAATTCTAATTTCTATCATTTAAGATTTTACAATGTCGAGCGAGGGCGCGCAAGGGCCTCATGCCGCCTACTCATTCGACAAGCTGGACGGTGTAGCGAGCTACCACAATTGGAAATTCCAAATGAAAATGGCTCTAATTATGGAAGGGCTGTGGTCATGTATTGAGAGAACTGAGGGAGAGGCGATAACTCCTGCCAAAGATCAAAGGGCGTTGGCACGAATCTGCCTGTCTGTGAAAAGCAACTGCATTCAGTACCTCAGGTCAGTCACCACCGCAAAACAGGCATGGGAAAAGCTGAAGGAAGTTTTCGAGGACAAAGGGTTGTACCGAAGGGTCCTGCTGCTCCGGAAGCTTCACAGATCGAATTACAACGACTACAGTTCCATGGGAGAATATATCGACGGGGTGATGACACTCGTACAGCAGCTTGCTGACATTGGCCGTGTCATTGAAGACAAGGAAGTAGCAGAATTACTACTGAGTGGGCTGCCGCAGGAGTTTGATGTGCTTGTTTCGAGTCTGGAGACCGCTAATATCCTGGAAAATCTGACGAGCGAAGCAGTGCGAGCGCGTCTTCTACAGGAGGAGTTTCGTAAGCAGAGCGATAATGGAGTCTCCATACCCAGCGAGTCGTCCTTCATCGTTTGTCACTACTGCAAGAAGCCAGGCCACGTAAAGTCAAAGTGTTTTAAGCTTAAACGTGATAACAGAAATAAAAGCAATAAAAAGTCAGTGCAAGTTTCTGCACAAAGTGAAACATTTTTGGTGTGTGCCTTAGCTGAGTGTGTAAATAGTGCAAACTGGATAATTGACTCGGGTTGCACATCACATATGTGTAATAACAAGAACCTCTTAACGTCTATGGACACTAGTTTCACAAGTAATGTTACTGTGGCTGATAATAATATATTGCAATGCAAAGGGAAAGGTTATGTAACTGTTTATGTTAATAAGTGTTCTAGAATCATTGAAAATGTTCTCTATGTTCCTAATCTCTCTGCTAATTTATTGTCTGTTAGCAAATTAACTGATAAAGGATATTCTGTGATATTTAACAATGATAAATGTCATATTAAGAACAAAAATAGGGTATTAGCCTCTGCGTCTCATATAGATGGTCTTTATAAGTTAGATTGTTCCGTGCCTAACTCTTCTTGTTTACAGAGTGGTTTTCTATCCTCATGCACCCTGCCACGCAATGTACAGGAGCAGGAGAGTGCTTTAGCAGCTGGTTCGGTGCCAGTGGATGTCTGGCACAAGCGGCTGGGACACTTGAGTCTTCGTGGTATGTGTGCACTTCGTGATAATCTTGCTGAAGGTGTAAATTTTCACAGTGATCAGCTTGGAGATTGTATCTCGTGCATTAAGGGAAAGCAAACAGTGAAGACCTTTCCTAAGGGCAGTACCAGGAGATCACAACGACTGTTAGAGTTAGTACACTCTGACGTCTGCGGTCCCATGTCCGAGCCTAGTTGGGGAGGAGCACGTTATCTGGTGACGTTCACCGATGACTACTCACGGAAGACATACGGCTACTTAATGAAGAACAAAGATGAGGTAATGTCCTGTTTTATTAAGTTTAAGGTTTTGGTAGAGAGACAGACGGAATGTATGATTAAATGTTTACGGTCGGACAATGGCGGTGAATACTGCAATGCAAAATTCATCAATTATTTATCTAGTCATGGGATAGTCCACCAAACCACTATACCATACAGTCCGCAGCAAAATGGTGTCGCAGAGCGATTAAATAGGACTTTAGTTGAAAAGGCGAGAACAATGCTTTCTGACTCTGGCCTGGGACCACGCTTTTGGGGTGAAGCTTTAATGACAGCAATTTATTTGAAAAATAGGTCCCCTACTGCCGCATTGCCTGGCTCCACTCCTGAGGAAGTTTGGACTGGTTCCAAAGTGAACCTAAGTCACTTAAGGGTGTTTGGATGTAGAGTATTTTCCCTTATACCTGAAAGTAAACGTAGTGGTAAATTTAATGAAAAATCTAAAGAATTTATTTTTGTAGGCTACTGTGATGATTCGAAAGGCTACAGGTTGATGGACCCCTGCAATCCTAAGAGGATAATTAAATCTAGAAATGTTTATTTTATTGAATTGACAAGTAATAATAATCCTAATTTAAAATACAATAATAATAATTTTATTAATTTGGACATGACTAATAATTCTAGTGGAAATAATAATAACGATATTGTTGAAATTAATCCGATTTTTCCTCAAATTTCCGGCACCCCAGTGCAGGAGCCCTCTGTTGGTATTGGGGCCACCAGTCAGAGTGATTTTCCTGCTGAGGAGAGTAACGAGTCTCCAAGTGTGGAGGTAAATCAGTCTCCTGCTGTGGAGAGAGGCCAGTCTCCAGATGAGTTTGAAGGCTCATTGGAAGACAGGTGCTCCTCGTCGTGCAGTGATACAGAGGACACCGAGTCCATTCCTAAGATGGCGGACACTGGTCGTCCAGTGAGGACTACGAGAGGTATTCGACCCAAGAGGTATGATGATTATCTTTCTGATTGTTCTTTGCTCTCTCATACACCATGTTTTGACGAGCCCCAGTCTTATAATGATGCAATGGTTAGTACTAATAAGGCTGAATGGGAATGCGCCATGAAAGAAGAATATAATTCTTTAATTAAGAACGGGGCTTGGACGCTTGTAGACAGACCATTTAATAGAAATGTTATAAAGTCGAAGTGGGTTTTCAAGGTCAAACAAGACGCGTCAGGAAATTTTGATAAATTCAAGGCACGTTTAGTTGCTCGAGGATTTAGTCAGAAACCTGGTGTGGATTTCGATAAGACGTTTTCACCCGTGGTTCGACATTCAACTTTGCGTATTTTATTCAATTTAGCTAATGAAAAATATATGGACATTGACCATATAGATGTCACTACCGCGTTTCTGAATGGATCTCTACAGGAGGAGATCTATATGGAACAGCCTCCTGGATTTGAAATTGATAATAATAAAGTATGTATGTTACAGAAGAGCATCTATGGCTTAAAACAAGCAAGTAGAGTATGGAATGAGACTGTACATAAGTTGTTAACTACTCATGGATATTCACAAACACGTTGTGAGCCATGTGTATATGTAAAAAGAAATAATACTAAGTCTACAATTTTGGCATTATATGTAGATGATTTTTATATATTTAGTAACTGTAATTCAGAAAAAGAAGCTCTCATTTCATTTTTAAAAAGTAATTTTGAGATCAAAAACTTGGGATCTATCAAAGACTGTCTTGGCATCAGTGTGCATAGAGATAGAGATAGAGGTACTATTATTTTAAAACAATCAGCGTACATTAGAAGGCTTCTTGTTCGTTTTGGCATGTTGGAATGTAAAGGTGTCTCTACACCAATGTCTGTAAATGATAAATTTGAAAAACCTCTTGAAAATGATGAGTGTAAATTCAATTATAGAGAATTGATTGGAGGCCTTATGTACTTAAGTGTATGTACTAGACCTGATATTTCATTTAGTGTGAGTATGTTGAGCCAATTTAATAATAATTATAATCTAAGTCATTGGTTGGCTGCCAAAAGGATCCTTCGCTATTTGAAAAATACTTTAAATTATGGTTTGATTTTTACTAAATGTAAAAATGATAATTTAGAGGTGTTTGCTGATGCTGACTGGGCGAATGATCCGGTTGACAGAAAGTCTTATTCAGGATTTTTAATTAAATTTGGTAATAATACTGTGAATTGGGAAAGCAGAAAACAACGTTGTATTGCATTATCTAGCACCGAAGCCGAATATTTGGCTATTAGCGATGCATGTAAAGATGTTTTATTCATAAAAAATTTTTGGTATGAAATAACAGGTTGTAAAATTAAATGTAAGGTGCGTAATGATAATTTGAGTGCAATTAAGCTCTTGGAGAGTAGAGAGTGTCACACGAAAACAAAACACATTGACATTCGATATCATTTTGTGAAAGATTTAGTATACAATGGTTGTATCCATGTAACTTATCTTCCTACAGACAGAATGATATCAGATATTCTGACTAAAGCTCTACCATGTAGTAAACATAAAGGTTTTATGTATGACTTAAATGTAAGAAATGTTTAGTAGAGTTAAGCATGTATCTCTATCCTATGTAAGTGTATGGTAAATTGTGTGTTTAAATTTGATTTTTTTTTAGTGATAATATGCAGCTTAAGGGAGAGTGTTAAATAGTAATGGAACGTATGTTCCTATTGTAATCTGCATATTAGGAATGTTCTTTTTACTCTATGTTAATTGTCTACTATCTGTCACCTTCTAGCCATCTTTAGTCCTTCCGGTATATCGACACATTATTAACTTTAATTAACTTTAATCATATTTTAATACAACGATCACTGGATGTTTTCACTTAGTTCAAATAATAAACTATTTGGAAAGTGGTACAGTATTTTAATGAACAAATATATTCGATCCACGCTGACCTCCCAATAATCACCGAAGAAGATATGTTAAAAGCGCACGACACACTCAATAGAATATCATGGTCAACGCAGTTAAATGCGTTACTGAAATCCAACAGAGTTAAAACTGTGAGTTGTTTATTATCCATAGCTAATCGAATCTCATCGGTAATTATCCAGAGATTATAGACGACTTTAAGAATGCTATCAAGAAAATGTATTTTCATATGTAAATTTCATCAAATAGCTATCGCTTGTTCTTTGTCATAAGGTTTCACTTTTAAAATGTATACAAATATAATTTTAATTTCAATTTTTAGTAAAAAAATCACGATCTTTCGTACGTTTCGTAAGTTTCACTTAAGAAAAGTGATGTCTGGGAAAAAGGAGCATCTGGGTCACACGCTTGAATCACTGTCATGACTTCTCATATCCACGTCTTGTGTTTCAACGTTTTAAAAGACTGACAAAAGTAAGAAACTAATGTTTAATGATTCTTCATTTTTTTTTTAAATTTTTTTTTGTTTTTGTTACGAAAGTCTAAAAAGACAAGTACGATTGTAATATCTTTAAATTTTTGATTTCTATTTGTTATACCTATAGCAATCAATATTCGCACGATTTGGTAAAATATAATTAATCTTATCTAATGCAGTTTACCTTTATTGATACACACAATATAACAAAATTTTACTCTAGTTACACATTTATAGGAGAAAGGCGAAGCACGTTAACACGAAGCTTATTAACACCAATTGATCGTGTGATCACTAAAAATAAACAATAGCACTTTTTTACGCTTTACTTCGTTCGTTCTTAGTAATAAATCTCTGACATTGTTTACAAGCCATAGATTTAAGATACAAATCTTTAAAAAATATATGTTTCAAAACACTATCTCTAGTATTAAAAAAAGAGGTAGATAGACTGCTTAGTCCAGCCGCCAGTGAATAAATAAATAACTAAAATAGCTCAGCTTTTAAAATCCGCTCGATTGTATTCTTCCTATTTCAATCGTCGTCGTCTAATAATGTTCTAACTGTAACGTGACATTTAGTTATATGCGAGCGGAAAATCATCGACACAATTATAACGACAACATGAAGGTATTTGTTGACTACTATTTTACCATTCACATTGTTATAATTGTAACGGCAGAAGCACACTCCACATAATGAATTGAGTTGGTGATTCCATAAGTACTCGATTGTCTAACGACAAAATTTTAAAATTTAAAATCGACCGCTAAAACGAAAAAATCTCAAATGAAAAAAAAAAATTGAAATCTCGCCGACATCGTTGTTGAAATCCAATTGGAGTCAGTGAGAATCCCGTTAATTTATATATTAAGTAAACGCCTTATACTTAACAGCTCCTAATAAGATTTACTTCTATGTCGGGGGTTGAAAAAACACATAATAGACACACACACACACACACACAGGCAAAAATAATCTGAACTGTCTATAACAGGGACTCCCAAAGGGGTCGATATCACCCCCTTGGGGTCGAAATCGACCACAAAGTTTTTAAATGAGTAAGTATTTTGTATCAATAGGAAAAAAAAAAAAACTAGAGACAGGATTTATAAAGTTATCTGGCTATGAGTGTCAGAGGTATGGTAAGTATCAGTTCATTTTGGAAAAGGGGTCTCTTGCTCAAAGTAGTTTGGGAATCCCTGGCTCTATACAAACGTCTGTTACACGTGGACATTGAACCTAAATCGAAACATATTGAGTAGTCACTATACTATTAAAATAGATTGTTGTATTTAAATTACATTTTTCACGATTAGAATTTAACTATAATACAAAATTCTTTGTTATATGTGTCGGAACACGTCAAAATTTTTGAAAACCCTAAAGATCCTTAATATACGTCAAGATCTCTGTATTATGGTTTCAAGTCATCTTATCTAATGATTCGTTTCAACTTTAGTTACATGTATTGCCAAAGCGAATACACACTTACCAAACTTTATATAATTTATTAAAGTCTAAGTGAGAGTCAATAATCTCGAATACAAGTAGAAGTTATAGATAAGTTGAAATATTATAGATTAAATTTATTTACGAGTATCAGTTGCCTGCAGCGTGTTTTAGATTCAAATTTCATTTCACTTTTAAAACTGTTTTAAACACTAACAAATTATTATTAACGTTATAGATTCAGTTTTTTATAACTTCAATGAATCAAATATCTAATAAAATTAAAAATATTAAAATGAAATTTATTTGACATCAGCATCTTAACCAACTAATTTTACTCGATTTAATAAAGCACGAATAAGTCTGACAACAAAATGGCCATGAATTGGGCGATTTGACACTAAATGAAATTCTATTGCCAAATCTAGTAAAGTTGTACATAACATTGTGCCAATGCAACAAGTCGAAGACATATTCGAAATTAAATCAGACAACTGTGATCTTCAATAAATATTATTATAATTATTTTTAGAAACTACTATTAAAATTAATTAATTTTAATTAATATTATATTATAATAGTAGTATATATTAAAGTCTTAAAAGAAACTCTGCAAAGAAATATTAATAACAAAAAATGAAAAGGTGATTTTATTGCATTTTTATTACTAGCCAGGCATATGAATCTTTACGAATTATAAATACATCGTCAACGAGGCAACTTTATAAAGATAAACTTTGTCTTTTATAGCATTTAATTTGGACCTATAATTTAGGAGACAATGTTAAATCAAATGAAACAATGTGCGTCGCGCCGCACGCTTATGCAAGTCGCCCGAGTTTTCGTTCGCTGTAACAATAAATAAATCACAGGCAAACATTTAAGCACATAGAAATCGATTTACGTCAGGATCATGCTTTTCACGTAGAAAACTATAATTATGTTGCCTAATCAAGATCAGGTTGCGGAGAAAACCAGTATTCTCTTCTCCTTGGTTGGTTAATAACGATAATTTTTTTCCAAATTACCGCGGGTGAAACCTCGTGGCACAGCTAGTGCTTAAATAAAACTGCGTAACAAAAAATAACTTGAAAGTCAAAACTGGTGCCGATTTTGATTTCTATAAAAAACTTGAAGTGGGAAGAAATAGTGTATAAAATGTAATCTAGTTAACTTTACATACCGATCATCTCAAAAACGAAATAAGTTACTGATTTTCACTTAACAATAATTCAAAAACTTTTAAAGATATTTTGTAAGCAAACAAAGACCTTTTTACTAAAAATGTAAACAGGACAAAATCACATCCAGTTAGGAAATATTTGTATATATATATATATGTCTGAATACAATGTGACCCAAATGTTTTTAATTATGTAAATGCTCGCTAATAATATGTTCTTCTTGCAAAACCTGAAGTTCTATTAAGTCCACTCGACCGCGCGCGGTTCGCAACACAAACACTGTGCTCTTAAAGTTTACTCGCAAACATTTCTTTTCAATTCAGCCCCTAGTACACACATTCTCTAGAGAAATTTCTTGCCAACTAAATTGTCAATTTACTTTGAAAACTCTCTCGACCGCTTGTTTTTATCATAACTAAATGTAAACACATAATAACACTTATTAACATACAATATAAGAATATATTATTTTATATATTATGTCGTTCAACGTATTATTGAGATTTTTTTTTATTTTTCGAAAATTCTCAGTAAAAGAGTGATGTTATATTTACTGGAAAGATTATTTAAAGTGGAAGTGTATTTATTTTAAATGAAACTATAGTTAAAAAATATCTCGAGAAGAGAAATAATAAAGGACGCAACGGAAGCTCTCCAAAGTTTTTTTCCCGTTTTTGTAACATTTCTTATTATTTCATAGCCCCTACTGGTCGTAGTGTGATGTTATATAGCCTGTAGCCTTCCTCGGTAAATGAGCTATCCAACACAAAAATAATTTTTCAATTCGAACTAGTAGTTACTGAGATTAGTGCGTTCAAGCAAACAAGCAAAAAAACAAACTCTTCAGCTTTATAATATTATTATAATTGTATAGATACGAATAAAACTTCAAGATAAAGTTGCAATATAGAGTCAATTCTTACACTCGGAAATAAAATGGAATACTTAGTGAAATTGATTACGATATATATAAATTAGTATTTCTCGGATTCTGTTTAGTTACCCTGTAAAGATATTTCAGTGAAAATTTTGCGCTTGAATAATTATACATACCTATATTATAAAGCTTATTCAATTTAATTTATATAGAATCAGTAACTGTGAAAACATCGAGGTTTGCATTTAAAAATGTAGTAATACTCGTATAGTTTAAAAAGGATTATTCCAAACAATTTCATTTCAGATAGTTCTCACTGTACTGTGATTTTTTGTGACTTTTTTTTGAATATTCGTAGTTTACGCAAATATATTCTTTCATTGGTATATTTTTTCCTAAACGTCATTAAAATTAATCATTTGTAATATTTAGAAAATTGAAAATTAAAAGTAATGAACTAATAAAACCTAGCAAACTTGATAAGAGAGAAGCAGCGTAACTTTTGTATTCACTACTTTATTTGTTATTATTTCGTTAGCGACAAAAAGTATTATTTTAATTAGTCAAAATAAAGGAATTAGGCATAATTATTTACTAAACTAAGGTTTTAGTACCTGGATGACCGAGCTTTGCTCGGTTAAACTATATTTAGACACAAATTACATACTGATAAAATATGAATAATATTTTCAATCTTACCGATATCTTCTCTATCTAAAAATCTTCCGTTTTCGAGACCGCCCGATTTCCCACCTTTTTTTTACGCTGGGAAATACGTTTACGTATCCCGCCGCCAGAAGGTGACGGGTATGTGGGACTCGCTGACTGCGAAGTCAGAATACCCACTAAAACCCAGCGGTGCCCTCATTGTCGTACAAGGACGCCACGGGATCGCTGTCGCATGGCACCGTGACGCTCCGACGGTTGGCTCGCCTACGCGGGCCGCCTTTGCACTTAGAGCGCTCGCGGGCCCCGTGAGCGCTCTATCTCCGCTGCACCAGAGGCCGGCGAACGGGGAAAACTGTTGCAGGTCATGATGACATAGCCGCAGTCTCCTCCGTGATCTGGTGCGATAGGTTTTGGGGAGCGGTCGAAGATTTGGCGACCGCTCTAACCCTCGATTTTGGGGGGCGGCACTCCCGTCCTCCCATTATATGCGACCCCGGTTTGCCGGCATCTGCGCAAACGGCGCAGCGCAGTGCCCCGGTGCAGTTACGGGCAATGTGACCCTCCACGGCGCACCGGTAGCACGCGCTTCTGCGGTCGACCGCAGCCGGACAATTCGGGCGAGTATGCCCAATACCCATGCATTTAAAGCAGCGCATAGGGCGCTGCTCCAAAACTTGGACTCTGGTCGAGCTCCACCCGACCAGGAGCCTGCCAGCCTCGGCCAGAGCCTTAGCGGCTGGGATCGGGCATCGCACCACCGTGCACCCTAACCCACCCGGTCCGACTGCGATTGCAACTGCTTTGACAGAACCGGCGTCGCACCGGCCGATCTTTGCTGCAGCAGCAACCACCGCCTCGCTGGTGACGGAGTCGTCCAGCCCAGAGATTCGCAGACTCGCGAGCTTCATGGGTTGGATGACCCTCGCCAAGCTACCAAACGCCGTCTGCAGCTCCTGCCCGATTTCCCACCTGAGTTATTATAAATTTATAGATGGTGGCGAAACTTACTTTCTTATTCTAATGATATTCTAGCAGTTTTTAATTGCTCTCGTGATTTTTATTATATAGCGGGACAAAAGTGACACTTTCTGTCCCCGCTTCACAGGGACAAAACCTGAACTTTCGTCCTAGGTAGGAAAAAAAAGTATGTGTAACATGGGACGAAAGTACTACATCCATTCCCGTATGTTTGCTACCCTCGCCTTCGGCTCGGGCGGCAATTTCACATGAGGGTCAAATAAAATAGTACTTTCATCCCCTTGTGACACAAAATACTATATTATTATAAAGGTAAGATCGAAAAATATTATTCATATTTCATCAGTTCTATCGTATCTAAATATAATTCCCAAAAAAAAGAACGATTAACAAATAAATAAAAAAAAAAAATACCGAGCAAAACTCGGATATCCAAGCAGTACAGGGCTCTCAATAATAGTTATTTTTTTTACAAAAGAGGGAACTTGTAAAAAAAAAGCAAAAAAAAAAATGGGGCTTGAGGCATCGGGATTCGAACCCAGGTATACTGATTTCCCACCTAAGTTATTATAACCTTGTAGATTATGCCGAAATTTACCTTCGTATTCTAATAATATTCTAACAGTTTTTAATAACTTGTACTCGTAATTTTTTATTTAAATAACCAGTTCATATTTTTTTATTATTATTTCGGTAAGATCGTAGAATATTATTTATATATCATCAGTTCGTAATTCGTATGTAAATATAGTTTCCAAAAAACACGAATTACAAAAACTAAAAAAATAAAATACCGAGCAAAGCTCGGTCATCTAGTTAGTAAGGGGCTCCCAATAATAGTTTTTCTCACAAAAGAAGGAACTTTAAAAAAAAAAAAAGAAAAAAGAAACAGTTCTGTAGACATCTGGATTCGAACCTGGGGGTCTTCTTATTTCGAATCCGCCCGGTTCACATCGGAGCTATTATAAACTTATCTATGACAGCGAAATTTACCTTCATATTCTAACGATATTTTTTAATTGCCTGAAAAAAGGGATAAAACAACATTTTCTAAAAATAAATCCTAGCTAGATCGATTTATCGCCCCCGAAACCCCCTGCATACTAAATTTCATGAAAATCGTTGGAGCCGTTTCCGAGATTCAGATTATATATATATATACAAGAATTGCTCGTTTAAAGATATAAGAATATTCACGTAAGGACATTCTGAAGGACCCAAATTATTCCGAAATATGATCGGCATTGCGAGCCGACTGAATTTCAAAGTACTCCGTTAGACGTCCCAGGTTAAATGAGAACGAAATATCATCATAGGGTGACCATATATTGTCTGATCCACTTTTTTATATATTTATTTGTAATATTATCATTTTTTAAATGGTAATAAATTAAATAATTCATAACGTATATACAAATTGATTGAGTCAGCCTGCTGATTTAAATTAATTTAACTCTTTGAGGGTAGAACGGAAAAATCGACCACCACATCAGCCATCAGTTGGACATCCACTGCTTAACGTAGGCCTTCTTTAAAATTTAGGGGGGGGGGGGGAGTTGCTAATACTTTAGGTTGGCAAGCGCATTGTGTTTTGGCCGGATATCGTGACGCTGCTGCTCATCATCATCCTAGTTGGTGTACAGTTGTTCACACCACTATGATCTAAGTCGCCTTTTACGACACCTCGGCAAGGTCACCGCACGGCAAAAGATAAATTACTTTTAGTATAATTTAATGGCATATTAATAGATCTGTTGTAGAGTTGTAGAGGAACTTTGAAATTGCAAAGCACACAATGCGAATTAAATTCAAATAATTTTCATTGTTAAACTTACTAATCACTTTATCAATTAAGATATTATTAAGGATGAAAGCAAATTGAATATAATTAAATTACTTTCTGCCAGCTTAACTCCAACGTTGTCTTCAATTTATGTTCTGACAGTTTACTATATATAATATTAGGAAGAATTATAAAACTGGATTTATGCTTCCATTGTTCAGAACATTCTTATCGCTTTTATAGATTACTAGCTTTCCGCCCGTGGCTTCGCCCGCGTGGGATTCGGTTATATTGCGCGACATGGTAAGCGCGCCGCCGCCGTCGCTCCGCGCCCCGCCTACTGCCCGATACGCCCCCCGCCCTTTCCCCGTGCACGCTTTTTTGTCTTTGTCTTAAACATTTGAATAATCTTACATGATTTTGTTTGACAATATCTTCATACCAAATTTCATCAAAATCGGTTCAGTGGTTTAGACGTGAAAGCGTAACAGACAGACAGAGTTACTTTCGCATTTATATATTAGTAGGGAAGTAGGGATTTGCACATATTTTCACATTTATTGCTAATAATTATTTTCTTTATCCCAGACAGGCGTCCAAATCCTATCCCGTACTTAAAACAATGCTTTTTTGCTTATGGTACCTATGGAGTGTCTTTTATAGAACTTCAGTTTTCCCAAGATAGTTTGAAACGTTATAATAACTAACGTTTTAAACTATAATTATAGTTTGAAACGTTAGTTAAAATATTAGATAATAGTTTGAAACGGATTTGAAAACATTGAAGAAATTCAATGTTTTCAAATCCGTTTCAAACTAGTTCTAAAGCTAGCCATAGTAGCATAAATATACAGCATATAACTCACATATATTGTTGTCACCCTGTTTCATTACTTGCCTAGTATGCAAGGGGTTCGCCCGGTTGGGAAAGATCGCCTCTTAAGATATCGACATATCGTGCAATGAATTCCTTGATATCCAGGTAAATAACACCTATCTAGGTTATTAATGTGTTAAGTGATGACGTTAATAGATGGCTGTAATTAAATTATAGGCAGTTTTGAATCGCGCTAGCCAGATTTTAGTGTGATTGGTACATATAATTATTTTTAATAGGTTTAAATAAGATAATCTAATCTATCTAAAGCAAGCACATTTTTTGAGGTATGGTAGACACAGAAACAAACAAGAAATTTGAATAAATATTTGTGAATGTACAATAATTCGTTCATATTACATTATAATTATCAGAAATCTCAAATTTTACTATAATATATTTTGTCTAAATATATCTTTAAAGTAAAACAAAGGTAAACCATATTAAAGTAAACATATTATATTCTGAAAATTTAAGACGCAATTTGAGAAGATTATACTGTCTTAGAATTTCAGGATATTATGTAGTAACGTACACCACGTTAATAAAGGTAAACTCAAGGTGATATAGGATTTCGTAAACGACTCTTAATTAACAATTAATCATCTTGACTTTATAAATTTATTACAGAAATTTTACAATATTATACATATTTACAATTCAAAACTTAAAATAATTATTTACAAACAGTTTTGGTATAAATCATGTCCGCGTGGAATGGTGCCAAGAATACTAGCAGCATTTCCCCGTTGAATCGCAATTCCGATTCTTTGGGCAAAAAATGCACCAGCCCTCTTGTCACCAGTGGAGGCTATGAGTCGTGGGGTTAATTCTTTTAGAAAATTTTTAGCACTGCTACTCCAAGGTCCAAGTGTTTCGACTGCAAACGGCACAAAAATATCACTTTGGATAAGTGACGAATATTTGTGCCGTTTAGTCATTTCAGCCTTCTCCGCAGCGGCTCCCATTCTTACAGCCGTTTCCCTGATATGAGACGGAGCCAATGTATCGACGCAGGTTGCGTCCCACAAAAGCGCCCGTCCCCTTTCCCAGGGAATCAGCGTTAAACCATCAGGCCTCTTGCCATCATCGCGACTAATTCCAGTAGGCTCAATAAGAGCAGGAACGTCGATGGTGGCAAGAGCCCTTTTAATGGTCTCATTCAGGGAACCGTGGCGGGAAAACCTACCTGAACTCTTGTTGCAAGAAAGGCCGTGTAGTCCGAAAGAATCAACCTCCTTTCCGCACGGACATCTGTGTTCAAAACACAGACGTGCTCCCAACCGGAGACCTATACAAATCCGAAAACTTTCATTATCTAAAAGTGTCCCAAGGTTTTTTGACGGCATTAATCATCTCAGAGGTGAAATAAGGCGTGTGTAGGTTTATAATACTTTAAAAATAAAAAATGTTTTTTTTAAATAAAAAATGTTTTTAAGAAACTAAGTAAAGTAAAAATAAAATAATACAAACTATTTTTTTCCGTATACCAAGTGTATTAACATATAAGAACATACTATATTATATATAACGAATTTTAAATAGTACATATATATACACCTCTGGAGTGAGTTCTTTCAAACAATAAAGAATCCTGGATCACAATTGAAAACGTAATCTTAAGTCCTTCTTTATTCATTCAATCATTCATTAATTTAATATACTGTTCACATTTAATGTAGAAAATATTACAACCGTAATGGTACGTTTAGACTACGACACTATACACGGTACACTTAGTGTATACATCAAGTGTCTCTGTATGAACACGAGTGTCTCTAATCGTAAAACTTATTGTGACACGATAATTAGTGTCGCATCAGCCGCTGCGTGAACACGTTGTGTCAAGTGTCTAGTATAGATGAAAAGTTTTGGAACAGATTTGAAATTTTCAATACACCGCACCGCGTTTGATTACACAAAATGAGTTTTACGTGGAGGACCGAGGAGACCACCGAGAGCCTTATCATTTTTGTGGAAGGGCTACCAGAGATTTTGAATATTTTATCCAGTGATTATAAAAATAGAGTAAAAAAGCAGGCGGCATTTTATTTTTATTTTCATTTAAGGCAATTCTGTCGTAGTCTAAACGTAACTTAACTGTTACTACGCAGATATTCAATAGTCATATTAAGGACAGATCCCTTGTGAACTAACCGATGTAGAAATAAGTTAAAAAGTCCTGAACTATTGTCTCGTCTACTTGATTATTTGATGTTTTATAAACTTAATATGCATATTTCATGTATTGCAAGAGCAACCGGTGACGGTAAAATGTTATTTTAGTGAAATTATTTTTTCGATCTTGAGTATCTTATTACGCTGAACTGAACTGTGAAACAACCTGTAAATATCCTATTGCTGGGCAAAATTCTCCTCTCTTATACAGGTTGACTGGTGAATAACTATCAATATTTAAGGAGAATAATGCGCGCCACCGGCATGAATGGAAAAGTGTCCACACTTCATTTATTTGAATTGAAATTTATGGAAATTTGGTCAAAAATTAAGTACCTATTTTTTACATAATTCGAATGAGAATCATGTACCGAGTATTCTTCTTAAATATTGATAGTAACTCACCATTCATTCTGTATAGAAGGATTATGTTGGGTTGGTGGATCATTTTTTAATCTATAGTCAGGATTGATATCAGGTGCTCGTAATAACAATAGGTACCGATGGACCGTGGGGCTTTACTCGTTATTTTGAGGCAAGAGACTCATTAGGGTAAAAATCTAAAACAGAAACAAATATTTTGACAAAAACATACGCACGAGTCAAGCGGGAATTGAGTCCACGACCATAATTGAACTTTTGTCATCAATACGCCAGGATAGTTGTGTCTATCTAATTACATATAACCTAAAAGGAATAAGAAAATCTGACTTTATATACACTTTAAAAAAATAGGTTAACCTTTTATTAATCTCTGTTGTTCTACTTATAATATGTTTCAATTTATTAAAAAGCCGTGTTGGTTGGTTGTTGTTATGTTGTTAAAAAAAAACTGCATAAATTTGAAGACCCACAGTTTATCTAGATACAAATAGGTAATTGAGTATCAATTTTGTACATCTCGTAAAGTGCTGGCACACGATAAAGACATTTAGCTCGTAAAGGTCGTAACACGTAAGAGATTGAGGTGACAGAGACAAGTGTCCTGCGTCAACAGTTCAATAGACTAGATAGGTTTTCTTAAGAAATTGCTTTTCGGAGTGCACTGAAGATGTAGATATCTTTAACACGGCGGTGAAATTTACGTTGTTACATTTTAAGTTTCTACTTATCGCAATAAATAAATAATAATAAATATGTTTAACAAACACACACGGTCGTCTGTTCGTAAGGTAGGCCACTTAATCACAGGCATTAGGCTTAGGCTGTTTTAGGTAACAGCCGACTGGTATACATTTTTAAATAAATATTCATATAAATAATACATATAGAAATAAATACATATTAAACCGAAACTTGAGGCGGGAATCGAACCCACGACCCTGGAGCAGAAAGTCATGCAATGCCAACTGTGCCAACGGGTCAGTCAATAATTAAGTATTACTTAATATACTTTACGATTTATCTAATAACAGTATTTTTTTTATTGTCACACATCATAAAAACTGTTTACATAATATTAAAACTAAAATAAAATTAATGGGTAAATGAGGTTGCTCATCTTAACCTGCTACGTGGTTCCATGTAGAGCTATTTTCAGTCATCTTCTTATCCCTGAGCTGGAATTTATTTAATTTAGCATATAATACGATGAACACTTTGGTGTAGTGGTGACAGTAGTCGCCTTAATGTTGGTGTTCAATTTCCGTTCGGGGCCGATATTTGTATTTGTAAAAACATTTGTTTTCGGTGTGGGTGTAATGTCCTTATATGTCTTCCCACCGTACCTCGAAGAGCACGTAAAGCCGTCGGCCTGGTTTTTATCATAAATACCTGACAGCAATTATTACTCATGATAGGAAAATTAAGCACCAACCCACTGTGGAGCAGTGTGGTGTAAGCTCCAACCCTTATCTTATATGAAGAAAAAGTTTTCGGTGAGCAGTGGGACGTAAACATTCATTCAATTAGTTTCACGTAATTTGTCTTTGTAAATAAATTAAAATATAGTATTTGTTTTAGACTGTCGTACTGTGTCTGTAGTATAGTATCGCTAGTAAATATTAAAATTTTTGCCACTTTTATTGTAGACTTAACATACTCGTAGTACAAGATAAAACATTTTCTAACTTTACTCTCTACTTAAATTATAATTAAAATGTAGAAATAATAATTAAATATAGTATTAGAGTTAAGGGTTTTTACAAGAATAATTATAATGTAATGAATAGACTCATGAACTAAACTAAATTGGATCAGCCTGTAAGTTGTCCCACAGTTGAGTAAATGTCTCTTCTCCATAAAATAGAAAGGAGCTTGATCCACCACGTATTCCACTGCGTGTGGGTGGATAAGATTCTCCTACCCTAAGTAATGACCATTATCTGTCTATGACAACAACCGACTCATAATTGAAAGAAACTCTGAAAAAGTAATAAATTTATAAAAATATTATCTAAGTGTAATGTTGGGAATATAATAATATCCATTATATTATACTTTAACCATTATATAATAATAAAACATATTTTCCTTTAATCTTATACCTTCTCGAATACTAGAATAACAATCGGAATTCTTTGAAGTAAAAGGGTGAACTGGTCTTTGTGTTATGCGATCGATTACACTGATGTGTTATGTATTTTGTCAATGTATGTGTGTATACTATACCATACACACATAGTCAATCAGACGAATTAAGCCACAATAAGCAACGAGTTATTGGTAAGATTTTTAATACATAACAGGGGAAATGTAGCAAAAAAAGTAGCGCGCAAAATAATGGGATTCTATAGGGTTTTTTTTCGCTATAAATAAATTCTATGATTTATATGTATTTGTAACAGTCAAACAGCTTATACGGATTGAGAATGTACCACCATTCGTAAATATGAAATATCTTAAGAATTGTTTTACACATATGTATATAAACTTGAAAAAATGAAAGTCAATTACCACGTATGAGCACTAACTACACTCTTCGAGTTCCTTGAAGCGAATGATTGTAATTGTAATTTTATTGTATCGAGATAGCTCGCAAATGGTACACTGAAAAGCTAAATTTTATTTCATATTAATTTTTTTTTTAATTAAAAATAGATTTAGCATTTGTAGTTTAAGCATGTTTCAATACTGCACTTAGTTTTAACGAACAAAATTATTTATTATGAAATGGTAATAAAAATTGATAAATAATACAGTTCAGTACAGTTCAGTGCGTCCATCAATGCCATTTCTAGTATCTTATTTGCAGCTATTTTAACTATTAATTCAAACCTACCCACTTTGCTGTAAGTTTTATCTAAATATGTGCTACAGTCTATTTATTTCTTTATTGATTGATAACTATTTAATTGCCAAAAATATTTACATATAAGAAATTTAAACATAATAAATGTTAAGAAAAATAAAAAAGTATCTAAGGCAATGAGAGCTGGCTCAGCTATTTGCTTACTTGGGACCTAGGTCCTAGGAAGCGCTGGTTTTCAGCCAGTTATATTGTATGGGAGGTGTAGCGGTCTGTATCTCAGTCAATATTATAATAAGATTTTTTTACTATGTACAATATTTCCCGTTGTGATTGTTCTAATTTTTTAGCAAGTGACATGTCTTTATTGTTTAAAAATAAATAATATTTTAGTCGTTTAGTAGACTACTAGACCACATGAGTAAATAAACCGTACAGAGACAAAGCTTCTAAGGAGCGAGCAAAATTTATACGTATTTTGGTAGGGTTGGCATAGGAGGATAAAATTTAATAAGCAATAGTTAGTTCAACAAGATGACAAAGTTTATTTTTGTTGTATTTTTTTTTTAAATTTTCAAAAGTAATATAATTATTTTTCAAGGTATTAAAAAACATCTGTTATCAAATTTGATCTTTTTTAATGATATTGCGATTTAAAAAAGAAAAAATTGATTCTTTCCTAAACATTTTTAGGAAACTTTTACAGTTTTATATTAAAACACTATAAAAATTTCATTAAAACACTATTTAAATAATTAATAAATTATAATTAAATGAAAACAAGACGCGCGACGTTGCTGCTGCAACCCTTGAGTTTAAGCGCGGTATAGGCCGGTTTCTCCCGTATGTGACGAGGCACGAGTGCTAACGCACACACGTGTCTCATGCTTGTAGTGGTGTACCTATCGTGGCGCGCTTGTATGAAGCTTTGCCTCTGTACGGTTTCTTTACTCATGTGACTAGATTACGAAGCTGCTTGGGACGTCGTGGCGTGCGTCGCTCTCATCTTAAATTCGTTTTTAATTCCATCTAGTAAGTAAGGTGAGTTGGATATTTTATAAGCCTTTTAGTTTATTTCCTAAATGCAGCTAAAATGACGAAACGATATTATAATAAACTTAACTGAATTGAAATAGCCTGTAAATATTAAACTGCTGGGTAAGAGCCTACTCCTCCGTTATCAAGAATAGCGATCTTTATCAAGCGCTTGTGATAACAACCGAGACCGATAGCTTTACGTGCTCTCCGAGGCACGTTGGAATGACACTCAGACCAGTGATTAATATTTTTGCAAATATCCGCTCAGAGACGGAGTTGAACCCGCTATCGTCAGCATAAATGGAACTTTCGTCACAAAAATATCAGAACGGTCGTAATTTGTGTACATCTAATAATAGGGTAAAAAAAAGAAGCTTTAATCATTAAAAATAAAATCGATTTGAACTAAATTAAGGGCCTTTAGAAGTTAATAATATTGGTTTTACGTTTCAATGGACGACCCTTTAGAATTTTTTTTATCGAATAATTTCTAAAATTACGTTAAAGTGAATATAGTCTGCTGAATAGAGTATAAAATATTAAAAATAACACAACTTATTAGCAAACGGTTGGCTAATGGATGCTACTTAGTAAACAAGATAAAAATTGCATTTTTTAAACATACTTTGATGTTGCTTCAAAGTAATTATTAATCCTCATTTAATTAAAATTTTAAGTGAATCTCGTCTGTGCCCTTGTAGGTTCCAGATATCGAATTCATTATAATTTATTTAATATAGAATAAATTATCTTCTACTAACTGAATCAGCCTTTAAGCATTCTACTGCTAGGCAAAGTCCTCTTTTTCATATACTAGAAGAGTTGGAGCTTAATCCACCACGCTACGCCCCTGCGGGTTGTCAGGTAATTATCCTACAATTGTATCGATCGATATAAGATGTCTATAATAACAACAAGAAGGGGGGTTTTACGACTTCATCCTCATCAGGGGCCATCGAGGCACGGTGGGGAGACCCACGAGGACATACACCCAGACCAGAAACAAATATTTGTACAAATGCAAATATCTATCCCGAACGGGAATCGAACCCGCGACCACCAGCGTTAAGGCGACACGAACCACTATACCAGAATGCTTTTCCAGTTATTATTTACTAAGTATTTACAAATTAATCGTTATAGACCGTTTACCTATTACCGTGCCGCCATCATTACCACTTGAGGTCACAGCTCCACAAAGGCTGTTACCTGGAACAAAGGACAGTACGTCAGTTAGGTAAGCCTGGTGTCTGGTGCACACAGCTTCACACAGTGACACTACGATTGTTACATAATTTAACAAAACAACACATGTTATGTAATTCAACTATATAATAGTTGAATTGTATTATTCAACTAATAATATAGAACGAAACAAAAAGGTTGAATGTGAACAAGTCTTAATTCGAAGTTGGAATATATAAAAACTTTTTGATTTATGACGTAGCTGTGTGTGAAATTTAATAATTAAAACAGTAATCTTTAACTACGAATAAATCATACGATCATGTAAGTAATGTACTCGTATATCTTTCATTAGGCTTATTAATTTTCAACACATTTACTGCTGTAGATTTGTACACTTAAAATTTAAAATGAATTAAATATCTGCCAAAAATATCTGGCTTCGCTATCATATAAACATATCTTTCTTTCTGTGATAGTGTATAGCCGTAAAATATTTAATATTTTTGGAACGAAGCTCCTTACGGCAGGCTTGGAGGAGAAAGGGATTTTGCTGTGCGACTGAACTGAAAAAAAATGTGAGACTAAAACCGTAAGAAAAACATATAACGGAAGTGCGGACGGTGCGTGGGCCTCAAGAGACGTTATTTTATATTATTTGTTATTTTCTAAAATACTAAATTTCTTAAATACTTTTATTTTATTTAACATCAGTTTTCTAACCCTAAAATCATCCCGGCGTAACTCCAAAATCAGCCACCCTAGACCCCTACAGCTGTTGGGGCTCATTTGAAAGGGGAAGACACCAGGAGTTACTCCCCACCAATATCCCAAGCCACACCCTCCTAAATTTTGCCAATGTGCTTGTAGATCTCCCCACTGTGCCTCGGAGAACACGTAAAGCTGTCGTTCCCGGTTGTTATGAAATACCTGATAGCGACCATTACTTGAACTGAATGAATTGAATCAGCTTGTAAACGTCTCACTGCAGAGCAATCTGTCATATAGGATCACTACTTATGGTTGATTTATCTTACAACCAGCAGTAGAGCAGTGTGGTAAATTAAGCTTCAATCCTTCTCTTATACCGAGAGGAGGCGTTCGCCCAGCAGTGGGACAGGCTAACAGGCTGTCTCAGTTCAGTTCGGTATATTAATGTTTATTTCAACAACTATAATCTTAAAATGCTTTGAGTCATGGTTGTTTCTAAATCATGAGTATTGACAGAAAATTACAAGTTTAAATAATCTGTAGTTTAGTTTCAGTCCGTGATTCCTATTAAATCTGGTAAGTTATCCTCATTGGAAGTCATAAGTTAAATACAAAAATTAACCACACAAACATACCAGCTGTTTCTTTTAATGGGGTTAAATTACCATATTTGGATAAGGTGAAGAATCTGGGGAAATACTTTGATCAAAGACTGTCTTGGACTCACCAGATCAGCGAAGTGAGTAGGAAAATGTTTTTTCTTCCAATTGCCACCAAGACTGCATTAGCACATTCTCTTTTGCTTTCGATTTTGGACTACGCCGATGCCTGCTATCTTAACCTCACCGAAAATCAGTTTAATAAACTTGAGCGACTTCAAAATGTTGCGATCCGGTTCATATTTGGCGTACGTAAATATGACTACATATCAGAATTTCGTAAAAAGCTTAACTGGTTACCCATTCCTCTTCGCCGGAATCCTCCTATTTTATCTCTTCTGTACTGTGTTACAATTATTTCACAAATCAACACCTGTTTACCTTAAGGAGAAGTTAGAATTTCTCGGTAATCGTAGTAAAGTTTTGAGGTCATCTGAAAATCTTGTGCAAATACCTGTACATAATACAAACTTCTATAGAGACTCCTTCGTTACAATATTATTTAATTTATATACAAGTTGTTTTGTTATGGAACGCATTACCCGTTACCATAAGACGTGCCCAAAATATATGTACATTTAAAAAGCTTCTAAAAGAACACTACTTTAATACTCAATAAAATATTCCGTATTCAAATAATAACCGTTCAATTTGCCTTATTTTGTATATTTTATGTATTCATATGTATTTATATGTATTGTAATAATTTTATTTAATCATATGTAATTTATATATAGGTTTTATATATGGGTTTATTTAATCATATGTATTTATATACAGGTATATATTTACTTAGTTATTATAATAATATTATTATTAATATTGTTGTACCACCTGCCCATCTACAAATGCAATATTTCTGTCACCCTCAGGTTGTCTGGCAGAAATTGCTATTTAGCAATAAGACTGCCTGATTGTACAGCTTAAGTGATGTTGGCTTTTATCGTTAATGTTGTTCTTTGTTTTGGTGTGCAATAAAGTATATTATTATTATTATTATTATACTTTTTTCTTTTATTCAACATCTTTCCCTATAATTACATTTTTAAATATATTTATAAAAAATACAAATAAAAATATTTAAAAATATAAAAAAGGTATTCCTCCGGTGGTAGGTTGAGTCCCAGGCCATCGGTGGTTAAGGCTCCAGGCTGAGGAACCTCCTCACAATGCGGGCCGTTTCAAGCAACACTTCCTTTTAAATCCGACCGTTGATTGATTGAGTTCCGTGTATTCTTATATACAGTCCAGGACAAATATTAAGTGGACACTCATGACTAAAGTAAAATAACTTCTCTTCCTCCAGTGAAATATAATTTACGTATTATTTTTACGTCTTCATTTTTCAGTGGTACCATATTTTAGAAACATGTGCCAAATTTTTTTTTACTGCCCTGTGCAATATTACGACAAGATTCATTTTTTTTCCTATCACGAATTACTAATTTTCGTATTTGATGAGAAATTTTTTCACAAGTTGACATTATATTTTGAACATGGAAAAGTATTATTATGACTTTTATTTAATAATGAACAATAACAAAATAATGGAAATAATCAAATATTTAATTATTTTTAAACAAATAACTTACGTGTCCACTTAAATGTGTCCATTCGATTATACTATCATTGAACTATCATTTGAACTTGCCTGGACTTGTAAAAACTATAGATAACAAAAATAAACCTACATAATATTCGAATAGCAGACAAAGATAATTTAATTGAAACACGTGTTTGTTTTGTTTCTGTAAAGGATAAGGGGTGGGTGAAGTTATTTTACTTTAGTCAAGAGTTTCCACTTAATATTGTCATTGACCATATCTTAGAACTGAAGAAATGTATGACATGTGTTTAGCTTGCAAGACAAAAATGGACCACTCGAAAGGTCAAAGCATTCGGCTATCGTCCGCTTAGTAATTTTTAAGGGACCTTTTTACGAAAGCAATAAAATGAAAAGCACGGTCATCATAAAATGTATCGAAAAACATTTGATGAATGGTTTTTGCGAAGTTGCTTTTTATTAGGTCCTTTATAATTGGAATTGGCATTTTGTCGTACTGGCCACTTTGATTTCAAATATTTCCTCTTTGGTTAGAAATTCCAAATTCAAAATTATATACAGCTATTTATTATTTGGATTTATTTTATGGAAAACTTGAAATATCGTGTTATTTACGAGTATGAGTGCCACCGTGGCACCAGTGTTGCAGAAACGGCTCGAAGCATTAATGATGTGTATGGCTGCGGTGTCGCAAAAGAAAACAAAGTGCATTTTTGGGTCCAAAGTTTTGCGTTCTGGAAATTTCGACCTGTTGAACAAGCCCCGTGGACGGCCGGAGAGCAAAGTTGATAATGAAGAAAACCCTGGCGAGCCAGCCAAATCATGGCCCAAGTGAAAATTGACTCAAAAAAATGTGTGTCTATTATCAACAACGTGAGCTGAAAAGCTAGCTGTTATATAACCGAGGTTAGTCAATCGCTCTAGGCCACTGCTGCAGGACAACGCTAACCACACACTGCATAACAGACGGCTACCAAGTTAGAGGAGCTTTAATTGGAATGTCTAAGACATCCAGCGTACTCCTCGGATCTTGCTCCAACAGAATACCATTTTCTTTGGGATAACTTCTTGCAAAAAAAAATTAAACTCCGATGGGGCAGTCCAAACCGCCTTCAAAACATTTTATTGATTCCCGTGGTTTTTTAAGTAAAGATATCAATTAACTACGTAAAAATGGCAAAAGTGTATAGATAGCAATGGTACATACTTTGATTAATTACATATATTATAAGAAATCAAAATCAAACTCTATGTTCCAAACATACAAAACGCCAATTTCATATGTTAGGACCTAATACTAATGATAAAAATTATTGGTATTTATGCAACACAATATTAGCATATATAATAAAAAAGAGTACAACAATATAATGAAAATAGTGTGTATACTGAAATATAAATAAATTGCCTTTGCATTTATCATATTCATCATTATGAATATTTCTTCTACTACTCTCGTACACTGTCTATTTTATTACAACGAGAATATTATTAATATTCATGAGCTCGTTAACATTTAATTTCAGTTCAATTTAGTATTAGTTTATTAGTATTTTGTAGCATTATTCGAGTATTTTCCAATTGTCTCAAGTATTTTTTTCATTGTATGTAATATCATATGTTATGTAATTAAATAACATTAATAACTAGCTATACCCACAACTTTATCACCGATTTCGAACTCTTTCAGTCTATAAGATTAAGTATGAACGCCAATTTATGTACATTGAAAGATTTCTGTACATTCTGAGTTCTAAGAAATTTGGATTTTTTTCTCGTACTATTGTTATTGTTATGATGTCTACAATATCTAAAATAAAAAAGCAAAGAAATTGAAATATTTATGAAATAATCTTTAAAAAAAATTTCAACAAAAGTCTACTCATTAATCAATTACGACTAAGTACATATTTTAATTCAGATCTGGAAACATTCATTCAAGAGAAAGCTTTGCTGAATTTCGGGATAAGCATTCTGTATCGTGGCTCGTAGTATAAATTCAAATCATGCCTTGATTGATTGGTTGATTCAGCCTGCTGGTGTGAATGTATTTAAATCTTTGAAGGTAGAATAGTAAAATCCATCACCACATCAGCCGTTGGATGTCCACTGTTGAACGTAGGCCTCCCCTATCATCTCTTGGGGTTGCCAATACTAGCCACGCTTGGTAGGCGGGTTGGCGAGCGCAGTGTATTGAGGCAGGATATGGTAACGCTCCCACGGGAGTTGCTGGTCTCCTCCTGGGCGCGTCCTCCGGATGGCGGATAGGGGAAGCCGCTCGAACGCCTCGCGAGTGGTCGGGGTCTTCGGACCCCCGTGGAAAAAAACCAGCAGTGGTGGGCGCAAAATCCACCATGATACGTACACCGCCCCAGTTGTTCACACCACTATGGCGTTAGTGTCTTTTACGACATCTCAGCAAGAAAGACGTTGGAACTATTCTTCTATGCCGATCACTTGACGGCGAAAATAATGCCTACTTAGTTTTAATTATATTCAGTAGTTTTGGTGCGATATGGGGCCAAGATACAGAACATGAATATTAAAAAAATACATTCTTGGATTCAGTATCGATAATAGAATCGTCTTCAAAAAAAATTCTATGTCTTCAATGTAAAAAATTGGACCTGTTAAAGTTTTAATTTAAGCATACGTTAAATTAGTAGTAGCTGATGAACTTAAAACTGTAACTGAACTGAACTGATGATCAGCCTTTAAGCATCCCACTGCTGGGCAAAGGCCTCTTCTCCATCTAGAAGACGACCGTTCTGGTGTAGTGGTGTGAGTAGTCGCATCAACGCCAGGTTCAGACTTCAGATAGGTATTTGTATTTGTGCAAATATTTCATAGACAATTGATAACAATCTTGGTAGGGATATTCGTCAACCTGCAGTGGAGCAACGTGCTGGTTTAAGTTCCAACTATTCTTCTAGATGCATGTAATATTTTTCGAATATTTTTCTATTGATTTCTTAATGATAAAAAAAAGCTTTTATTGTAAACATGATAAGAATTGAGAGATTTATAAGAAAGAGTGAGAGATCATACGAATAATTTTCCCAGAAATGATGCTATTAAACATTTGTTATCCGTTAATGGGTATAAGTAAAACGTGGTCAGAGTATTTTAAACTCGTTAAAATGTTTAGATTTTAAACAAATGGGTTAGGGTTAACGGTTTCGGAGGGATGTTTTAAATGTTCTCCTTAAATGAGCGTAGTTTGGATCTAAATAATAATTATTAAGTTTTAATTTGTTTGAAACATCTAATGACATGTTTTATATAGAAATGTAAACCTTTTATATCAAGGTGTGTAGTACACCAGCGTGTGTAGTATATATATATATATATATATATATATATATATATATATATATATATATATATAATAAAATGGTACGAAAGTCAAAACTGTACATTGAAATCACGCAGACGACGTCGCAGGCAGCAGCTAGTGTATATATAGACTGGCATTTGACTGACCCGTTGGCGCAGTTTGCAGTAATCCTGCTTTCCGCTCTAGGGATGTGGGTAGGAACAGATGACCGTGTGTGAATGTTAAAATAATACAAATACACACACACACACACACACATACACATACGCCTAGACAAATATATATATACATAAATATGACAGATGTTAGTTATGTAAAATACCAAAAGGATATTCCTTCAAAGGAAGTGAATCGATTACGAACACTATCAGTATCTTTATTGTGTACAGCGGTTACGGAATGAAATCAACCGTATTTCCGCAGCTCACCGCCAATGGATCGTATTTCCGGCACTCAAGACTTCGTGGAGATGGAGTAAATAACATTTATATATATTTAGTACTTTTTTTAGCAAAATTATTGTTCGAACACTCACTGAAATAATGCTTGTGTAGCAAATGGAAATGATATGAAGTTAGCAATTATAAACAGAGAGAAATTTGCTGCGTTGAAAAATTTAGTATTTATTTAATTAAAAGTCTAGATAGGATTTAGGATTTTATTTGTTGAATTTGATTAATTATTCGGACACCCATCACCTCAGTCCCCGAGATCATGGACCCTGTAACGGGTCCATGATTGGGAAATAATTTAATTGAAAAAATCGTTAAACTGTAAAAAAATTTAAATCCGATCTAGACTTTTAATTAAATTAGTAAAAGTCGCGTAAATATAAGAGAACTGTAAATTTAGTATTTCTTTTGACTTCTATAGTTAAGAAATAGTCGACTAAATCAATACTTGTGATTTTTTTTAAAGTTTTAATATTTGATCTATTATTGATAATGTTTATAATTTTATATAACATTATGTTTTTATTGTTCTTAATTTATATAGTTGAGATGATAGAATAAATACTAATATTAAAGCCCAAAAACAAATGGCGTTTATATATATTCATATATATAAAATCAAATAAATCTATACAAATAATAAATCTGTTAAAACCTCCGTTTTATTAATACACTATATATCATCAAGAATAAATTTCAATAGCGCGTATTTTTTTGTATCAGCGCCATCTCTTATCGTGTTTTTCTCTGATCACGTATCACGTAAAAAGTACAAAACCAATGTTAATAACTTTAATACATAAAAATTGGAAATAACTCACAGTATAATTTAGTTTTTGTTTCATTGTAATTAAATTTAAAAATAAATATTTAAGAAAATAGAAATAGGTACCTACGCCGCCAACGCCACCTGGTCTAAGGAATCTTTAAAACTCACAAAACTTATTTTTGAGTTATTATTTTGTTAAACTTAAAAGTTTACTAAACATGTCGGATAGGAATAGAAATCGTTTTAATATTTTAGATAAACATCATTTTCAATTAATATACTATTATGTTAAATATTAATTATGTTAAATGTCACTAAATATAAAAACGATATTCTACAATTATACGATAGATGGCGCAGATAATTTTCTGAATCGCGCTGACCAAAACTTCGGCCAAAAGAATGACACTCGCCCGTATTTAAAAATCTGTTTTTCTTTTTTGTATATAATTAAATACTTTAGGGTACTACGGTCTTGATTGTTTGTTCGTTGTTAAAATTTAAAATATTTGGTCGTTATTTGTTTGTTGATTGTACAAAGTTGGATGGTTATAGCTATTTAAGTTGTAATCTATATATATATATAAAGTCGTGTTAGTTACACCGTTTATAACTCGAGAACGAGTAAAACGATTTTTATGATTTTTGTGTTTTTGGATTTGTCTTCGTCGGGAATAATACTTATTAAAATATGGTATTCATCAATGAGAAAATAATTAGTAGAAAAACAGTTCAAATGTTTCATCCGTACTATCTATATACATATATATGTATGTATGTATGTATGTATGTATGTATGTATATAGATATAATAAATCTGTCACTCAATCAGTCTAATATAAAATATTTTCCAGTATCGACGCAGGTGTAGGTGATAAAAAATATAAATGTATAATTTTTAAAATTTTAGTTAAAGACCCGTGCGAAGCCGGGGCGGGCCGCTAGTATAATAAATAAATTGGATCAGTATTACCTGTATTGAATATATAATATATTATATTCAATACAGGTAATACTGATCCAATTTAAAACATTTTTTTTAATCTTAACCTTGATCTAGAATTTACCGAAGAATAATTGTAGGCTATATAAGATCACGACATAACTCATAGTAACGGAGACAACTTTGATACTTAAAAATATTGTTTCATTATCATATAGAAACTCAATGTTATGTAATTTTATTTCATAAATTAGCTTAGAATATTTTTAACTAGTGATCCGCTCCGGCTGCACCCGGGTATGTATATGTTCCTAAACCTTCCTCATGAATGACTATCTATTGGTGGATACCGCATGAAAATCCGTGCAGTAGTTTTTGAATTTATCGCGAACAAACAGGCAGACAGACATATGGTGGTAGAGCATTTTGTTTTATAATATGTTGTAAAATAAAAGTAGCTCTGTTTGTCAATCTGTATGCAATAAATGAAATGGAACGCCACACACTCAACGGTCCCCAGTAGGATCTGACTTCTGTGTCGGGGGTCCGGAACACATAACACACAAGCACAAACGCCCAGACCACGACAAACACCTATACAGCCACTTTTAACTCACTCGGGACCGCCAGCGGATTAGTTAGTTGCTATAACCACTTCACTAACTCGTCATCTGACAATTTTCATGGTGAGATACTCATAAAATGTTAAAAGCCACGATTAAAACAATGCAGTCTAGGATTTTCTTTATTTGCCCCCCTCTATAGTCTATTGAGAATCCTGGTTACGCCCTTGGCCTGGAGGCAATGTGGTACTTTTATCCCAAAAATTACAATTGAAAATCGAACTTTCAATCCAGGCGTTATAAACATTTATGTACACATAAATGTGTGACGTCTTACTGTTTTACAGAACTATGCATCTATGTATACCTACATAACTATGCATATATAAACACATATATGACGTTTCAAATCATTTACATGGTCAGTGGTCGCGACTAGATATTCTGTAAAGTATCTTTGAAAACCAATTGAGTATCAAAGTTTAGAAACGTTTATGATTCTAAATAGTTATGAAATACAACATTATTCTTAGTCACGTCTATTACGTTTTCTCCTGTACATTCTAAAATTGACTGGAAGACAATGCTTTCAGCGCTAAATTCTTCTTTTGACTATTTATGGAGAAAAAAAATTAACATATTTTAAGTGTACGAGTTGAGTAAGTTTTACTGTTTTTAACAAACTAACAGCCTACTGTAAGTTATATACCTATATATTGATTATTTTATTCAAATTAAAATTAATACATATTTAAATATAATGAATCATAATTGTACTTTTAAACTTTATCACGTGAAATGGATTAATCAAAGTTAACTGTATTGTTTCGCATACAGTCATAAAAAATGTTTCTCGGGACACCATTGTTATTTAATAACCTCTGTGGCCAACATATTCAGACCCATACAACATCGTTTATTTCTACATTTCTCATATATAATCAAGTACATTGAGAAACGATACAGCTCAACTTAATTTAGCTATTCCTCTGAGAGGTATTGGACTTTATAATGTGGAGTTATTCAGAACTTTAATGATATTACGTCAAGGTTCGCTTTTATTTGTTTATGTTTTATGTTTATGAAGCAGACAACTTTTTGTAAGTCTGGTTAATTGAAAGGCTTAATTAATTGATGTAAAAAAATCAGCTTTGTTTTTTTAAGCCTGTAATTACGACGACTTAAAACAAAATTGAAATCTTATCACCTTTTACAAGGTATTAAAGCGTTTTCTTGTCAAAATAATCAATAAAGATGTCTCCCAAATTTTTTCACAATTCTTTATAAAGCTTCCCATCCTACGCTTCCTGGTGTGAGGTCGATGTTCTAGCATTTTGGTGCCCAACGCCGGTCGCCAATGCTAACTTATTTTTTTCCGTGTTTTGTTTTGATTGAGGATTGATAAAAAGCTTTTTTCTTTGTTGACGCCTAGCTGTGTACATAAATTTACAAGCTCACGGCGCGCTCCACGCATCGCGCTGCGCGGTCCGGCCTACGTCATCAGGCAGGGATTCGCGCTGGCGACGCTGCGCGCCCCCAGCGTTAGCATTCGTCACATAATTTTCGTACATATCACATAATTTAGCAGTTGGTACGATTGAACATAGAGGTGTCAACATTGTACAATAATCCAACGTACATAACATGATTTTGCGAATATTTTTTTTTCGTTCAAATGTCATCGAAATGGAAATTTTAACTACTTAACTGCCCTCTCGTATTTAGTTTCTGAGTTTCTAAATATCAACTTTAACTTTTTAGATTAGTTATAGTGGACATGTACAGCTGATGAAGTTTTTTTTTTTTCGTCTCCACTTCAGAGGTAGGATATATATATTATTACTGTCGAAAAGTATCTGTGTGAAAATTTTGTATTTGTACGATACATTGGAACAAAAAACGATAATTTTACGGCCGAAAATACATAATACTGTCAGCAAATAATGCTAACGCTGCGCGCCCCCCGCTCGTTCATTCGCCCGAGCATCTCCAGAGCGGCAGGACGCTGTCATCGTGACTCAAGATCGCAGAGCAACAAGACTCCGATTGAAGCCATAAAAAAAATGTAGAAATATTAATACATATATTTAAAACATACGACTCCAGACTAATTTCCCGCATCCCCCGCTCGTTCATTGTTATTTCAAAATGAATTTATTTAAAAACACATATTGAATTTTAGAATTAAATTTTCAGCTTAGTAGCTTAATATTTATTAGTTATCTGACAATGTAGAAAACTGTAGGAAAGCGATGGATTAATTGTGTGAGAGAGGACATGAGAAAGAAAGGAGTAAGTTCTGAAGTGAAGAATAATAGGGAGGAATGGAAGACGAAAACATGTTGTGCCGACCCTACATATGTAAGTGGGATTTATTTATTTATTTTATAAGGACAGGAAGATGATGATGTAAAGAACTGTAGGTTATCCTTTAAAATTTCGGTTCACGAGTTGTAATGTTGCAATATTTACTACCATTTAGTATACAGAAAAAAAAGAAGTTTTCATAGATTTAGTATACCTATAGTGAAAGCAAATTATAAAAACGATTCTATTTCAGAAATATTTTCCAAATACGCCAGTGATTCACCAAAGTAATCAAAGTTTTATTCATTTTATATGCATATCTTACTTTTTGGTACTCATATGTCTTTAAATAGTCAATATTACATATTATTTTTTTAATAGAACATTTTATAAACTTTTTAATTCAATGAATATTACTTATAATATTTCATAATATATTTAGTTTTAAATGTTGAAAGCCGGAAATTTAATATTATATTGTTCGTAAAAACGAGAAGTAACTTTTTTTTTTAAGTAATAGAGATAGTAGTAGAAGTATGTAGATTGAATTTGTTAGTAGCGTAAGACAGTATTTTTTAAATACTTTTGATTATTTAAAAATATCGCTTGAGGAGTTTTTTTTCTTTTCTAAAAAGAGCTTTCAATTTTGTTCCCATCATTTTAATATTAAAGGATTATAGTGTTTCAATCTCGTTTGGTTAAAAGGTAAATTGGTATAGCATGTCCACCTATCTACATATATAACCAACCTACCAAACCCAAATTAATTTAAATCAGAAATAACTCTATTATATTTATTTTCTACTTTAAATATTTTTATTTTAAAAGTTATAAAATTTAATAACATAGCTCACTAGGTCAACGATAATAAATATAATTTCAAAAGTATTATTTCATACAGAATATAATATATACTCATATGTCGGCGCAAAGAAACTAAGTTGTTTACAAGCGTACGCAAGTGCAGCGATACGTCATATCCGCTGCTACCACTCCGTGAGTCAGGCGAGAGGTGGGGACGGGTCGTTATAAACACGTGCGCCGCGTAGCAAGCATTCATTCGGACCGAGGCGCTCGCTCCGTCAACATCTCAAGTAAAAGTGACTAGAGTCACACCTGAGTCACAGTTATCACTCTTATTGTTTATAATTATAATTATTGTGTTTACGTAATATTTTGATTTTGAATTAAGATTACTGTAAATAGTCACGTATTTAGTCAACCTCAAATTAAATTGTTATTTGGGTTTAATAAATCTGTTTCCTACGTAATTACTGAAGTTTTTGTTTTAGTCATGTCTGACGGTCGACCTAGTGCCGATAAGGATCATGGTCCACCTTCACCAATTATGCAACCAGTTTCAGGTCTATCCGAAATCAGAAGTGGGATGGACCTTGGGACCTCCCAAGTTCCATCCGCCCGCATAGAAGAGGAAGGAAGTAGCAGCCTTAGTACCAACCATGCGTTGTCTGCATTAGCCGGTATCATAGAAAATCTGACGCGACAACAACAGATAAGCATGCAAGCTAATCGCGATTTTTTGGCAGGACTTTTAAGCCAGGCAGCGGGACCTACAAATCGACCAAGGCTCAGTGACATTTATATAGCGTCATTTGATCCTGATGGCGATGTGCCAATACGTGATTGGTGCGAACACGTAGACAGAGCAAAGAACCATTGGAAACTGACTGATTACGAGGTATGTACCAAGATAGCAGGCTTGTTGCAAGGTCGTGCTAAAACTCTTGGAGACACTTGGTTAGTGAAGTCGCCGGTGTGGTCTGATATGTGAGAAGCTTTAATTCAAACATTTGAACCGGAAGCAAGGTATTCTAACGATATAGTAAAATTACGAAGTTTTAAATTTGATATGGCGAATCCAGCTGAATCCATTACCAAAGCTTGGAATATTTGGAAACGTGTCATCAATGGAGACAAAGACAAGGACGCTGTAGAAGCCGTAATTGGGTGCGTAGACAATGAATTCCTTAGGTTGCGTCTACTGTCTAGTAAATGTTCCTCTGTTCCTGAACTAATATCAGTAGCAGCCACTATTAAACAACGCGAACCTCAACATGGAGAACCACCTGCTAAAAGACCGAGGCTAAGGAATAATAGAGATGATCCTGCGCTTTGTTTCAAATGTGGAAAACCTGGTCATGTCCAAGCGAAATGTAACAAAGATAACCACAAGATTAGCGATCCTAAACCACTGCTGGGTACAACCAACTCAAATAAATCCTCAAGCATGACAGAACGTCCTAAGCCCAAGTGCAATTATTGTGATAAAATTGGCCACACTGAATCAGTTTGCTTCAAGAAGATGGGAGATGAAGCTGAAAAGGTTAATATGGTCAGAGTACAAGAAGAAATATTAACACCTATGACTGTCAATATCAATAACCGCACATTTACAACATTTTACGATAGCGGTGCAGCACGTTCTTTGGTAAGACGCTCTATCAGTGAAACCCTTCCTGGAAAGCGGGAAGATTACACGTTAATGCTGAAAGGTATTGGTAGTGCAAGTGTTCCGATTCTGTCGTGCCAAAAAATCAATGTGACCTGTGACATTAATGGCACTTTTGTAGAAGTTGCCTTCCACATCGTAGAAGACCACGAAACTCCTTGCGACCTTTTGATTGGAGCAGAAATTGTGAAAGGTACAGGTTTGAGCGTACTCATTACCGAAACTGGCGCCACTGTAATGAGACAATCACCCATTTTAACTACCAACGTAACCAAGGAAGAGCCTTTCGGAAATTTGGATACTGATTTAACCAGTTTGGACGAAGTAGCCGAATTGAAGAAGTTGTTAATTAAATATAATGATACTTTTTCCACTGGTATTCCAAGGAAGCCAGTGACTACGGGATGCTTGGAAATTCAATTGAAAGATCCAAGCAAAATTGTATCAAGAAGACCCTATCGAATGGCTCCAGTAGAACGACAGAAATTAAAAGATATTATTAATGAATTGATGGACAATGGAATTATTAGAGAAAGTACGTCAGATTTCGCCAGCCCTGTAATTCTTGTTAAGAAAAAGAATGGAGAAGATCGAATGTGCACTGATTATCGCGAGTTGAATAAAAACACTGTACCCATCAATTTTCCACTGCCGATCATTTCTGACCAAATTGACCGACTGTCGGATGCTGCCTATTTTATCAGCTTAGATATGGTGCAAGGATTTTACCAAATTCCTATTAAAGAAGAATCTATTGCAAAAACTGCCTTCATCACACCAGACGGGTTATATGAATACGTCAGGATGCCTTTTGGACTAATGAATGCACCCGCCGTATTCCAGCGGGCCATAATGACGGCACTACGGACTCTTTCGGATAACATCTTGGTATACATGGATGATGTATTGATAAAGTGCAAAACATTCGCTGAGGGATTACAGATCCTGGATAAAGTATTGGCAGCCTTAACCGAGGCTGGGTTTACTGTGAATGCCAAGAAGTGCTCGTTCTTCAAAATATCAATAGAATATCTCGGAAACGTGATCGAAAGAGGCACAGTTCGTCCAAGCCCAAGGAAGGTCGAAGCTTTAGAAAAATCCGTAGTACCCACAAACGTAAAACAGGTACGACAATTTTGTGGTTTGGCTGGTTATTTCAGGCGTTTTATACCATCCTTCTCTGAACGTCTGATACCGTTATACAATCTAACCAAGAAGAACGCAAAATTTCAATGGACTGCAGACTGCGAAAGCGTCAGACTTGATATCATTCGACGATTGACCTCTGCTCCAGTTCTAGCTATCTTTCAAGAAGGACTCCCTACCGAACTGCATACCGACGCCAGCAGTACTGGATTGGGTGCTGTTCTCATTCAAATACAGGATGGCCGACAGCACGTGATTGCCTACATGAGCATGAGGACTACGGAGCCCGAAAGTCATTACCATTCCTATGAATTGGAAACATTAGCTATAGTAAGAGCAATAAAACACTTTAGACAATACCTCTACGGCAGACATTTTACAATCGTTACTGATTGTAATGCCATCAAATCATCGTCGAACAAACATGAACTCTTACCCAGAATCCACAGGTGGTGGTCTTTTCTTCAACATTACGACTTCAAAATAGAATATCGCCAAGGTAACCGAATGAAGCATGCAGATTACTTCAGCCGTAATCCAATAGCGTGCATTAATTTGGCACAAAATGTTGATGCATGGTTAAGGGTAGAACAAAGGCGTGATGCAGAATTAGCCCAAATCATAAGAAAGTTGGAACACAACGAAGAAATAAGTAATTACCGCATGAATGATCTTGTTTTGGAACACTGTCATGAAGAGGAAGAACCGGGATGTAAAAAGTGGAAAAAGGTCGTTCCAAAATCATACCAATGGAGTATTATTAACGCCTACCATACGGCTCTTAAACATTTTGGGTGGGAGAAGACCCTTGGTAAGATCCGAGAAAATTACTGGTTTCCTGAGATGACTACCATAATAAGACGGTTTATAGAAAATTGCGTGATATGTAGAACTAGTAAAAGTTCTTCCGGAGCCAAACAGGTAGAAATGTACCCCATAGAGAAAAAGGCAGTTCCATTCGATACTATACACATAGACATGACTGGCCATCTCACTAGGAGAAGCAATAAGCATGAGTATGTGGTCGTTATAATAGATGCTTACACAAAGTTCGTGACGTTAACTTACGCGACCGACAAGACTGCAAACTCAATGTTGCGGGCACTTAAACATGTTGTGTATCTATTTGGAGCTCCAAGGCAAATAATAAGTGACCAGGATTCTGCCTTTAAGGCAGAATTTGAAGAGTTTTGTAAACAGCATAAAATCTATCAACATTTCATAGCCCCAGGAGTTAGTCGCGCCAATGGACAAGTGGAAAGAATGATGTCAGTTGTAAAAAATGGACTTACTATCATTCGCAATTATGAAACTGAAAACTGGAGAAAGGGCTTGGAAGCTCTTCAGCTAGCCATTAACTGTACTAAGAGCAAAACAACTAATGTTAGTCCAATTAAAGCTCTTACAGGAAGGCAATGTCCTGTACCACCGGAATTAGTATCATTAATCGATGAAGAGAAAGAGACAGTTAATCGAAGCCAACTCAATAGCTATATACAAAAGAAAACCGACACACGAAGCAAAGAAGATAAAGCAAGATTTGACCAGGGCAAAGCCAAAGTGAAAAGGTTCAAAAAGGGGGACATCGTGTTATTTAAAACTAACCCTAGGTCCCAAATTGGTCTAGATATGAAGTATCCAGATGCCTATGTAATTTGGAAAATATTGCTCAATGATAGGTATCAGGTAAAGAAAATAATAGGACGTGGACGTCCCAAAAAGGTAGCTCATGACCAACTTCGTCTTGCACCCAAACCAGATGAGGGAATTAATCAGGATCCCATGTCGGCGCAAGATGATACTGAGGTGATATCAGATACAAGTGTATCCCAATCTGGTACTTCTAATGACCTAGAAGACATTACACTGCAGTAAAGGTGATTAAAAAGTTTTATACAATTGTTGCACGTTCTTTTCATGCATTGAATGATGTAAGTTGAGGACAGGGGCCTCCTTACTTTTTATGAGTAAAATAAGTTGAGGACAGGGGCCTCCTTATTTCTCAAATGACTGACGTAAGTTGAGGACAGGGGCCTCCTTACTTTTTATGAGTAAAATAAGTTGAGGACAGGGGCCTCCTTATTTCTCAAATGACTGACGTAAGTTGAGGACAGGGGCCTCCTTACTTTTCATGAGTAAAATAAGTTGAGGACAGGGGCCTCCTTATTTCTCAAATGACTGACTAAGTTGAGGACAGGGGCCTCCTTACTTTTGTAACAATTGATGTAAGTTGAGGACAGGGGCCTCCTTACTTTTACAATTACCTGATGTGAGTTGGGACTTGACAATGACTTATTGACTTTGACTTTGACTTACCCTTAAGCTTTGGTGAGCTAAAATGTACTGCAGATTTTGTTTTGTTTGAAAGGTCGAGGGCGACCCTTTTGCAGAATGGCCGTGTCGGCGCAAAGAAACTAAGTTGTTTACAAGCGTACGCAAGTGCAGCGATACGTCATATCCGCTGCTACCACTCCGTGAGTCAGGCGAGAGGTGGGGACGGGTCGTTATAAACACGTGCGCCGCGTAGCAAGCATTCATTCGGACCGAGGCGCTCGCTCCGTCAACATCTCAAGTAAAAGTGACTAGAGTCACACCTGAGTCACAGTTATCACTCTTATTGTTTATAATTATAATTATTGTGTTTACGTAATATTTTGATTTTGAATTAAGATTACTGTAAATAGTCACGTATTTAGTCAACCTCAAATTAAATTGTTATTTGGGTTTAATAAATCTGTTTCCTACGTAATTACTGAAGTTTTTGTTTTAGTCATGTCTGACGGTCGACCTAGTGCCGATAAGGATCATGGTCCACCTTCACCAATTTTGCAACCAGTTTCAGGTCTATCCGAAACATACTTTTAATACAATAATTAAGAAATTAAGGTTACAGAGAGCGAACAAGCAGTCGACATACATGCGTAATTTTTCATCTAGATTAGTTATATAATATAATAAAGTTACAAGCGAACAAATTTAAAAGTAATAAAGGTTCGCCTGATCCATAATCTTTTGAAAACGAACTCCATTTGTGAGTCTTTAAACCTTTGTGAATATTCTCTGACTTTCGTCGCTCTTTTGAAATATTCAGACAAAAGACCGTCAAAGTAAAGGTTTTGTGTGGAGAGTAGGGGTGTGCGATAATTATCGATAATTCGTAAGTACTCGATAATTTTTCATTAGATAATTATCGATAATTATCGATAAGTGTTATTCGATAATTTTGATTCGATAATTATCGATAATTTTTTATTCGATAAATATCGATAATTATCGATAAGTTTTCATTCGATAATTTTATGTGATATAATTTTGTGTGATCCGATAATTATCGATAATTTTGTGCGATCCGATAATTATCGATAATTTTGTGCGATCCGATAATTATCGATAATTTAGTGTGATCCGATAATTATCGATCATTTTGTGGGATTCGATAATTATCGATAATTGTTTTTGGATCCGATAAGTATCGATAATTGTGATTTCATAATTATGGTACGGCGGATGACCTTTTTTTATGTATTCGGATAGGGTACGGAGGATAATGTCGATACTGGACGGCGGATGCCCTTTGTTTTAAGTATTCGGATAGGGTACGGAGGAAAATGTCGATACTGGACGGTGGATGACTTTTTTTCTTTTTTCGTCGTCCGATAATTGTGCCGATAATTATCGATAACTGTCGTCAACTATCGATAATTTTTATCCGATAATTATCGATAACTGTCGCCAACTATCGATAATTTTTTATCCGATAATTATCGATAACTATCGATAACACAATACGATAATTATCGAAAATAAAATTATCGATAATTTTTTCCGATGAACACCCCTAGTGGAGAGAAGGTCTCGAGTCACGTGACCTGGATGTTATCTTTACAATCATTGAAAACAAACATTTAGCTAAATAAGACCTGTTTAGTCTGTGGTATGCCTATCAGTGTTGTGTATATATACGCAATCGCTTTGAAAACTTTGATAGCGCGATGTGGGATACGTTAGTTTCTTCTAGTTCGTATAGTCAAACATTTTTTGTATGATTTGTATGTAAAGGAATGGTTTTGTAGTAGTCAAATGACTGCACAAAACAGTTTAAATAAATAAATTTCTCACACTCAACAGTCCAGAATAGGATAAGAATCTTATGACAGGGGCCCGGAAACATTAACAAACCCCCAAATGATGACAGAGATCTGTAATAACGTTTACAAATATTTTTATTTGTAGGTAGTCCGCAATCGATATATATTATGTCTGTGTCCCGAGGTTTTACCATAGAGGTATTATAAATAGAGTAGAGAAGACATACAAGCGGAAATGTCCCACGGTTAGAAGGGGGAGAAGATCACGGTACCCCCATTGGCCTTGCCGTCTCAAATTCAAATCACGATATTTTTTTTTGTGCACATCAGTTATTTACATCTATTTTAATTTTTCGACTACAAACAAATCATAAAAACAACTCTAATATTCACCGTAGAAGATGTGATGGCTGGAACGTAGACTTAAAGCATGTAAGTAATATGTCAAGGAATGGATGTAAATAGAAAATAAGGTACCTTTATCATAATACAATCTAAAAGTATGTAAATAAATAAATAAAAGTCTAAAAAAAAGTTAAGTTTATTATTTAAGTTTCAGTTAAGTTTAATATTTATAGATTAAATAAGTAAATTTGTGGTCAGTGCAAGGACTCGCGATATAGAGATCCTAAGCTTACTTTAAGTCTAGTTGTCTAATACGTTAAATAAGTACGCACTAACGATAATAATCTAAAAATGTTCATAAAAAAGGCATGGACAAATAAAGCCTGTGGATGTACAGTAAAAAAAAAATATATGCACCGTAATATTATATTGGTATGTAATTCAACGGTACCGCGATCGTCTCTCTCTTTCTAACCGAGGGATAGCTGGAGGCCTGGCTTCCCTGCTTTATCTATAATACTTTTATGGGTTTTACTCGCATAAGTCTCGATCTTGTGGGTATTCGATATTTAAAAAAACAATTTTGAACAGCTTAAAGCAACGACAATATTAAGTTCCTCTAAATCTGTCATATACTGCATGTGATTGATCATAAAATTTAAACCTATAAAATAAACGAATAAAAATAAGATGTTTGATATGTTAAAATTAAATATAATAAAACACTATTCTTATTAAGTTAAATATTATATCATTATAGTTTGAATTCCTAGCTACATTATTAAAAATTAAAAATACATTTTAGTTATTTAATATAGATACAAAATATATAAGTCATTTAAATAGTTTAATTTAACTATGTAACTTTATTAAAGATAATTTAATTATTTATAGAACTTCTGAAGATACTCGAAACTATTTGAAATTAATAAATATATTTCAAGCTCGAATGAGTGATTCAATTTCGTTTATGATAATCTGATTTAAATTTATATTTGTATCTTAAAGTGTCTCTTTCGTGTACCGTCTGCAAGCTAATAAATACTTTAAATTAATTAACTATTTACGTTCAAATATTAAGAAGTCTTGTGTTTTAATATCTTGAATATATATATAAAACGAAAAACAATTGTAATTGAATCCGAAAAATGACAAATTTTAATCGGTGATGAGGATCATATAAGATGTATTATAGTAAGCTGCTCGGTGGTTAATTATGTTCACAATAATAGACATAAAAACGAACAGACAGGGACAAAGATTAAAAGATTGATTTCATATTCACATACGAATTAATAATACAAGCACAAATACATCAATAAATTGTTTATGAAGCCAAATTATTTATAGGGAATATTATATAAAGTTGGTATAAGTATTGCGTAGTGGTACCCAAGGGAAGGCAAGAGAAAAAGAGGATGACATTGAGATTGACAGCAGGACCAAACTGGAGAAGAGTTGCTCAAGACAGACAATAGTGGAGATCGTTGGAGGGGAGGTCTTTGCTAATAGGCACGCTCAACTTATATAATTTTATAGTTATGTATGTACTTATAGTTAACTGCTTATTACGGAATAAATTTTATTTTATTATTATTTTTATAACGTTTGGTTTAAATAATTATAAACAGTTCTGTCTTAAACATCATAGTTGTGTAACTTTTGTCTTACATGATTGAAATATTACGACGACCGTTCTGATGTAGTGGTGCGAGAGGTGTCCATTGTATGTAGGTCGTGTAAGGGCGAATGTTATGTACTGCGCCTCGTATATACCTTCATATATATCACATCACATATACGTGATACAAACGTGTGTTACATACCATCGGTATAACTCCGGCGTTCTGTGGTCATATCGATCAGAGCACTTTAACCCCTACAGGGTATGCGAGTAAAATCGTATAGTAATATGAATTGACAACCGTTCAGCTGGCCTAGTATGCTCGCACGACAAAATTTTGTCTACCGTTTTTCTCGTATTATCTCTATGACTACAGTAGCTAACATTTGTGCACGTGATACTCTTCTCGTTACGCCAATAGAAGAGATAGCAGGATATATCATTAAGTTTTAAATTAATGATCAATAAAAGTTTAAACTTAATGATATATCATGCTAGGCCGGCTGGTATGTGGTGGTTTATCGCCAGTCGCGGGTTTGATTTCCGCTGGGACAGATATTTTTAGTTATATAAATACGTGTTTCTGGTCTGGATATATGGTGTCTGCCGTGTTTTAGATAGCACGTGATCATAGACACTTAATAGCGATATTTACAGTACTTTACTTTTTTTTTAATACTACCCTCTAACATTGGCAGAGATTTTGTTTACTATGTACTTAATTTCGACTCTTTCATACTAGTTCACGCATTCATGCTTCTCGCACTACTTCATATCAATTTTCTTCTTTCATTCATGGGAGGATTCCTACTCTCATTACACTTAACTATTTTTATAATCACACTTTACTATTTTTCTATTTTATAGAATGCTTGAAAAAAATTAACTTACAAAGTATGATCTTATCTTAATTTAATATAATACTGGGCGTTTGACTTGTTTTTACTATTTATTTACTAAATTTTTACAATCAGAAACTAAATCTAAAAATTATTCAACTGACAGTACTGTACTGTACTGTGTCAACCTGTAAACATCTCACTATTGAGCGAAGGTCTCTTCTCCATATAGAAGAAGATCATTACAGATGGTAGGAAAAGTTATTCGCCAAACCACAGTAGCGTGGTAGAATAACTCTACCCTTCTTTTATATGAAGAAGACGTCTTTGCCCAGCAGTGGGATGTTTACAGGCTGATTTATTATATAAATTAATTTGTTTTAGTTTTAATTGTTATTTATTTAAGAGTATTGATTAACTAGTTCTCGTTTGATAGTGAAATAATTTACTGGTTTGTGTTTAATGTGACTGCTTATCACGAAAACATCGTTTGTTACGTCTTATCAATTTTGACGGCCGGCTGGTCGAGTGGTCAGGCAACTGGACACTTTACGCAGCGGTCGCGGGTTCGAATCCCACCAGGTGCAGATAATCTGTATGACGAATATAGATGTCTGCACCGGGTCATGGATGTGTATTTATGTATATATGTATTTATATCTTAAATTTATTTCCGTTCCTAGTACCTGTAACACAAGTTCTTACGAACTTAGCACGGGGCTAGGTTAACGTGGTGTGATTGTTGGTTAATATTTATTATATTTATTTATTTATTTATCAACTAGTAGCGAATCGTACATTTGAAAAATGAGGTTTTGGATTTAAAAGGGTACTATTTTGAAATAAATGTTGATAGTATATTTATGTTGATTTATTTTTTATAAAGCATTGTTACTATTTCGGTGAAAGACCTTGCGCTATATATTCTCTAAACATGAATCAGTGGAATTTACATTAATTACGTTAGTGAATCTATTTACTACATATAAATAAATTACAATAACAAGTTAGTGAATACTCACTAATACACATATAAATATTCAGTAATCAAATCAGTGGACTCTGATATTCACGTATTCGTACATTGAATACATAGTCACGAATTCTGCGTGGTACGTTTTTAACATTGATAAAAAGTGAATAGTCAGTCAAAATTAGTGAAATTCCACTGATTCGTGTTAAGAGAGTATACTTGTAATTTTTGTGAACCAGAAGTGGTAAAAAATATAGTAAAAAAATATCCTTTTAATAAAATTAATTTTAATTATCAAAAAGTTAACCTTTACTTATTGATTTAAAATATCGATTAATATTACAAAGAAAACCATAAACCAATGAACAAACCGCTTAAGTTACAACAATGAAATCACGACCGAAATATTGACGAAAATTAATGACCTGTACCTCGGAGCGTCGACCGGAAAAAGGATACCCGGTTTTTTTTTGTTCGAAATGTGTATAATAGGGTGGTGCGGAAAAATTCAAGTTTTGAATTAATAGTTCCTATAGTGCGGAAAAGTTGCGATATGTATATAGAAGAAAAACAAAAAAAAAATCGGACTTTACCTTCCGATCGCGCAATAAGCCGAAAGTTTCAAAAAATTAGTAAAAATCGTAATTTTCTTAAATAATACATTGTTTACTCTTTATTTATGCTTGGCTTAAAATAAATTCTGTACTGTGATTTGCTTTCAAAACTGGGCATTATTGATTGAGATTCTAGTGTAGCTCTGATGTAACCGTCTCTTGATTGGTCCCCACACACCTTTAGTGACGCTTCTGTTACCAGCTTAACCAAACCTTTCGACGGCTTGTGTGTGACAGGGAAATCTTTTGATATCCCAATCTGGAATAACACCAGTCTGAATTAACAATAACATTTCGAACAAAAAAAAATGGTCAGAAATATCGTCAAAAATCATCAAAAACTAAATGCTGGTATCCCCGTTTTTGTCTTTAAAAATAAAATAATTCATATGTTATAAGAATTTATAGCTAAAAATATTTATAACACTCACATAATTTCGTTTAATTATTTTTTTTTAATATTTATTATGTTTTACTAAATTTTACCCTTTTCTATCGATATTAAATCTGTGAATAAACAAACATTGAATAAAAGTTATCGCGAGACTATTTATGTTTTGAAACAAACTTATTTGATTCGAACAAATTTTGAACTCTGATTAAATTATCCTTCAAAGTTAAATTAGTAAGGGTCCGTCATGAAGCGTCCTAAAGCATCATAAAATAATATTTAGTGAAAGAGCACATTGTCTCAACTTCGAATATTTTATTTTTATTGATATATTTTATGCTTTATTAAATTATACATATACAGGGTTAATTCTAAAACACCAGCAACCTCGCAGGACAAGATAGCTAACATTATGTACAACAACATTTCTTCTACGACTTTTGACATAACTCAATACATTAATTAAAAATGATTTTTTAAGCTTTTATTGTACTGCTCTGAAATTTAGAGTCTATGTTTCATTCATTATCGAAAGGATGACGCGACGCTCGGGCGCTTGCATAATAATAGTAATAACACTTTCTCTGCCCGATAATTCTAGTTAATAAAATTAATATAAATTGCTTGGTGGGTTTGTGGGCAGTATCATAGTATGTATATCGCAGTGACTTAAGTGAATAATCAAATTTCTGTTTTGTCATGTCCCTGCAATACGTAAACTGAGTCCACAATCCCTTCATACTTTACGAGGCTTAGAACTGGCTATATTAAACGATAAAAAACAAATAAATCGTATGTATAGGAGGGCAACACATCTGCATAACCTCCAGAGGTTACAGCACAACCAGTTGTGCGGTAGACATCCGGTACCTAGTCATCAAAAGGCTTCGACTGTCCGTATGCCCGCCAATACTATAAAAATGTAGGTATGTAGATTAGGTATCTGAATTCTGAACATAAAAAAATATGTGAAAATTATTAACGTAGGTAATTATTCTTTAACGTTTACTAAAGTCTAATTAAACCAATTTAATATCAAATATTGGTAGCTAGGTATTATTCACTTTTTATTGTTAAATACAGGCGGGCATAAGTATTTCAAAAGTGAAATCAGCGTATTTACAATAATTAAAAAATTAAAAATAATTGACAATAAAATAATATTTACAAACGAAATATTACCTCTAAGGTTAAAGTAACGCGCATGTCGGTGCGTATCGCGCAGATAGCGTTCAAAATAGTCACCATCACAACCAACACACATACAACACCTAAAAATCAGCTGTTCACTAACACGTGCTAACACTTCCGAATTAGTTTTAATTTGATTGAACGCACAAATTATTTTAGTTAACCGAACCAGTTACAAAAATTTACTCGTGCTAGTTTGTCAGATTCGGTGAGTTGACATTGTCTCACGGCTCGGTGTAGGTAAGTTCGAATATCTAGCTGCATATTGCCGACAGGCTTCCGACACATTGTCATCACACTTAGCCAGTATCCTCACCATTTCCGTGTATTCGACATTAGAATAGCGGCGGTACCATGGTTATAAAATAACTTTAGTACAGGTACAATACATCGATCGATACGAATAAAATAAATACGAGTAGCACACAAAATCATATGACGCGCGCGCATCAAAGTCGCCCGCCGCCGACTGCCGCGGCTGGCTAAATAGGTCAAGTTCAAAGGCGCTAGCGCCGCCCCGTTCCTACCTTTCCCCTCACATTAGTACGTGGTCGTTATTTACCTAATCTTTGGGACGCGCGTAGAGTTTATTGCATTCGCGTAAAATTAAATTAATATTTATTTTTGTATGAAAATAAAATCTAACAAATTAACAAAAGTGGTAGAACAAATGTTGTTGTACATAATGTTAGCTATCTTGTCCTGCGAGGTTGCTGGTGTTTTAGAATTAACCCTGTATATATATATATATATATATATATATATATATATATATATATATATATATATATATATATATGTATATATATATATATATATATATATTCTATATACACACAACAAAAACAAACAAACCCCTTTAACTTTTATAAGAAAGTGTGATAATTTGGTTATACAGTCGTCGGAAACGGAATTTTTGGAAATTTAATGCCTCGAGTAGCTGTACAAGCTAATTTTAATTTAATTTAATTTATTTTATTTAATTATCAAATAGAAAAAAAAACATTATTTACAAATTTATAACTCTAGGTAGCAAAAGAAAACCACTAAGTTTTGTACAATGCTACTATTTTTTTTTATAGTACAATGTAAAATTTAAAAACAAAATATAATTTTAGTTGCTAAATTAAGATTATTACAATATATAATATTCTGTATAATAAATAATCTGTGAGTGGTACAGAAAAATGCTTTCAAACAAATTTATAGAGCACAAAATTTCCTACAAACTATTCTCTCTCAATTGTATCTGCTTATCCTACTTTATTTATTATCCTAGTGTAAGAGACAACACCTCTCACATTAATACCGGGTGTATTTGGACCGCTTGAAAAAACGAAGAGGTATAATAGTGTTGGCATGACCTGACATGATGCAAGTGAAAAAAAACGCGAAAGGAATTTTTTTTTCTTGCCTCTTTTCATAACTTTTTTCGGCATAATCCGGTTTGGGAAAAATAATGAAACAGAAATTTGAAGTAATGCTTTAAAATAATCGTGTTTTAAGAAAATCTGCATTGTATTTAATTGAATACTACATCGTTACGTACGCTACGATTACGTAATCAAGCGCGCCAACGGCTGACAGAGTTCATTGTTCAACGCGGCGGCGCGAGGTTAACGTACTCCCGCACCACTCGCGCGCTCGCGTCTCGGCTTGCGTCTCCGGTGCGATTTATCGCTTTAGTCGTTCATCGTTTTAGTTTTAACAAATAAATTCAATAACAACCAACAATAATTATTCTTATTTGTTATAAAGAAAAATAAAGCCCCAACGCGTTGTGGACACTATAATTAAACACACGAAACACAGAACATACAAATTATGCAAACAACCACAACGAGTTGTGGACTTTCTGTATGGTGGTTTGTTTTTTTCGCTCAATAAGTCTTTTTGGTGTTTGAGCGTAACATACAAACTGCACGCTGAACAATAAACACTGGTAGGTTCTTATACATTTTCATACGAACTTTATTAACATTCATAAAAAATATCTATACGTAGTACTACAAAAATAATAAATAAATACAAACACTGTTTTCTAATATTTACGCGAATTTCACTCATTATAATGAAACAACTTTTACCGATTTTACTTAGTAGGTACATACTGATAGTAATAATAAGTTTACCTATTCGCGCGGCCGCGGCGACCTTTTGTAAAGACATATGCCGCCATTTTCGAATGGCGACTTCCACGAATTCCATTATTCCACTGCCCGCGCGCCCTCGCTCTGCGCGTAAAGGCCGGTTTACGTTTGCTATTTTTTTATACGTTTTAGCATGCTCATTTAAAGCATACTAAATAAGCACGTATTTAGCAAACGTGAATGTGCTATGCTTTTTAGCACGCTATGTGTGTCGTCGTTATGTGTGTTTTTGAAAAAGTATCTAATAAAAATGGCGTCGCAAGTTAAGTGGACACGGGAACAAATAAATTACTAACAGAATACGAAAAACATGCGTGCTTGTGGGATTCATACAGTGAAACTTATAAAAACAAAATCCTTAAAGATAATGCATATGCAAACATTGAAAATAATAAATTTAATGTAATTTTCGACTTGCGATGCGAATGATTTCGTCGCTTTTTTTGAGACAACTTGTGATGAAAATAGGATAGCAAATGTACATCGACTTTATTTAGCACTCTTTTAGTTTAGAAACCAAAAATAACAAAAAAATAAATAATGCTAAATAGCACTGAATGCCTAAGCAAGTGTAAACTGAGCCCTATAATATTCGCAAATCACGTGTCGCACTCGCAGCACATGAGTAAATAAACCGTATATTTACTCATGTGCTCGCAGTCGGTGGCAATCGGTGGCAGTCGGTACGAGGTTTCGTGAGTGTCTGTGTCGGATGTGGTTTGACCAAAAATTTAATTCACGTATTATTGTTTCGTATTTGTTATTATTATTTTATTTGTACTTTTGAAGGTGTGAAGGACGTTTTGTGTTTATTTATGTGAATAGGCGGAACCTTCATTTGTGGTCAGATGAAAATCCACACGCCTACCAGGTAATAGGGCATCAAACCAGATGGTCTGTGAACGTGTGGGCTGGAATATTTAATAACCAGGTACTGGCACCAGTATCTTGCCGGAGCGATTAAATGGACCACGTTATCTCGAGTTTATAAATGACCATACTGAAACAATTTCAGACAATATTCCACTGTCAGAGTATCGGATAACGTGGTTCCAGCATGATGGTGCACCGCCACACGTCGTTAGATCAGTAAGACAGCGTCTAACGGAGTTATTAGGCGATTGCTGGATTGGCAGACTAGGGTCTCACGCCTGGCCGCCTCGTTCACTTGATCTAACCCCATTAGATTTTGTGTGTGTGTGTGTGTGTGTGTGTGTGTGTGTGTGTGTGTGTGTGTGTGTGTGTGTGTGTGTGTGTGTGTGTGTGTAAAGAAAAGGATGTTCGATCGGGAGTGTGATACCTTCATCGAAATGCGTGATCGGATTTGCAGTGTTTTTGCGAAGTTGCGAGAAGATTGTGTAGTGGATCCCTCTTTAATGCCCCGACCCAGATTTACATCCATAGTAATGGAGCATAAATTGAACCAGGTGAGGTTTTCATTTCACCCGAAGGCTGTAAACAGGTAAGTGGTTCTGTACTTTACCTCCGCCCGCGGCGCCGCCTGCTAGTCGGCAGTCGCCCGTCTCGCGGTGAACGAGAGTTCACAGCGTGTATGCATACATGGCGGGTGCGCAAAATAGATAAGTCCTAAAATGTTCGTAAAAAACCATTTCTGAGATAAATGGTTATATGCATTATATAGTATATAAACAGTATATTATTAGGTTTAAATCTTTTCAAGCGTTCCAAATACACCCGGTATAATTCATAAAAATATACAGGGCTTAGGTGGTAAAGAGCATAAAATGTTTTTTTTTTCTGATATATGTGTTAAACGAGAAATTATTTTGTTCAGCCCTGAATTAAATTATCTATGATATCACAAACGACTGATTCGTATTTTATAACATTTTAAAAGCTTTGTTTGCATAATGGATTCTTTTGTAATATTTTACTCTTTTATGGAAGTTATTTCTTTTATAATAGGTATTTCAAGTATGTTTTAAGGTTGCTATTGATATTGCAGTTTAATTACTCTCTAAATATGAATCAGTGGAATTTCACTAATTTTAAGTGACTATTCACTTTTTATGAATGTGAGAGTCGTACAACGCAGAATTAGTGACTAAGGTCAATGTATGAATATGTGAATATCAGAATCTACTGATTTAATCATTGAATATATGTATTAGTGAGAAGTGAGAGTACATGAACTACATAACGAACCGATTGGTTTGTCACGAATTCAATTTCCGCTTATGTCAAATATTTTTATAGGTCATACAGTTTATCATGGTCTAGGGGTTTGTATGTTTCCGTACCCATGAATTTCATCATACTAAGTGCTTTTGAGTGTGAGACGTATATAAATATATTTTCCACCATAATAGTATTTAGAAAAAAATTAAATGTTCATTTTCAAAGATGATAATAAAATTAAGATTTCACGTACTAATCTTGTAATGTAACTTCCCTCTATTTATTATATTTAGCTCTGAGTAGAACAGAGCCTACAGCGTAAAATAAATCTCTCACTTTGAAAGTTGAAACGGCGATGTGTTTCCAATACATATGTATTATCAATCTATGGGTGACTAATTGGTTTTATTTTTTTTTAATTTTTATCCTTTATTTATTTGTAAAATATTGGTGTGAATAAATGTTTATTTTTTTTTCTTTTAGTTTAAATTTGTACAAAGTATTTAAAAATATATAATAAAAATCGTTAATACACTGCACTTTAAATATACTACTGCTGTATAAGGGGTTTAACGATAATAAAATAATACGATGTAAGATAAAGAAGTCATATATATTCGTTATTAAAAAAAATAGTTCCACTAATATAAACATTTATATTTTCTGAAAATTATGAATATTTAAATTGTATCATTTAATTTTAAGAATAAATACATACAAACACATAAAGTGAAAAATCACATATAATAATAGGGAGTGTCCATAAATTATGTGAGACAGTTTTGGCGATTTTTGACCCACCTCCCTTGGTGAGAATTCGTAAGATTTTAGCTCGACCCCCTCCCAACTACCCTTATCTCACGTGAGATTGTTTATGGACAAATATAATCGATTTTCATTGATTGCATATGAAAAAAAGGTCATCGCGACCCCCGTACCGATGTTTCCACCTCCAGGCTATACATAGTCTTTGTATTACTGTTATTATTTCCGTTAATAATCCTAATAAATAAATAAATAGAAAAATAAATAAATAAATCTACATGATAATAAAAACAAACGTAGAAAAAAAGTCCTGCTTAAATCAAGTAAAGTCGGATTTTCACACAAAAAGGTTTTTTATCATTATAACTATACGCAATCAACTACAATACATGCGTTTTATTTAATATGCATTATCGCATCCCATTAATTTTTAAGCTTACTTTATTCTTTATATTTGTCGTTATAGCCATCGTAGTATAATATATTCTGTGAAAATTTCAAGCGTCTACCTAAGTAGACATGTAACAGATGGACGAACGATTATAAATTCTATAGAATTTTAAGCCCGCAAAGTGATTACAACATTCTCGCTAGGGTGCTTATAGTTATCGCTTACTGTATTTGATCTGAATTTTGCTTCAGTTCACAATTATAAATCCGATTGGAAAAAAAGTTTGTGTGAAATTCAAATATAAAATATACTTACTTAAATAGATAAGACTTTTTCGAACATTTTAAAGTCCTTATAAATCAGGCATTTAGTTTTTGATTCAATGAAGAAGACTTAAGGTACTACGCTGTAGAGTATAGCTTTTAGCCTATTTTTAATACCACCTACCCAAGATACCATTAAGTTACCCAACACACTATTAAATTAAAATACACAACTTGATTTCTAAAACTTTCTTTACCATATTAGTCACTCTTTTACAGTGGCGTGCCTAGTACTTGAGAACAGGGCAAGCCCGACATAAATTTTTTGTTTATGATTCGATTTTTTTTTTCTTATAAATTTCATGACAATTTATAAATTCCTTGAAATTTTGCAACCCTTCACTCTTCAGTTTTCATAATCATTGCCGTCGGCGAGTTTTAACAAAGCACACTGAAGGCATGTGGCTGGTGGCATGAAGGCAAGCATTGACAAAACCCCACGCGTTCTGTTACAAACCTACATCACAAACTAACAAACAAAAAAAAAAACACATGAAAAATTAAAGCGCTATTACAGAGGCATTAAAAAAGCTTATGATAGGTATCGAAAACTGCACAATTGACTTTTGAATAATTTATTGGTTGTTTAACGTAATAATAAGATAAAGTAATTATAATTGAAACAAATTTTGTAATTTTGATCTCAAACTCGATGACAGATTTTATTACATAGGCTACGGAATGAATGATATCATTTTGAATTTTATTCGATAAATAACTAGGCCCCGGTTTGCCGCTATCTTGTTGTTGCATATGTTTTTCTAAAACAAGGTCGTAAAAATATGCAACACCAACAATACAATTTATTGGAATGAGAGCAACCTACAATCCAATGAGTCTTGTATACTGATCTATTAAACTTTTGTGAGACTTACTTGTTTGCGAAATACACAAATCCGGTGTATTAGGTTATTCCGAAGCTATGTTTTTTTTTTCTCCGTGAAAGATAAAGATTTCACCTTTTCCTCGCCTATTAAAACTTTCACACACTTTAAATTCTTACAAGGAACAATAAGATTTCTATCTGAACTCATTTTAAAATCAAAATCACGAAAATGATAAATGTATCAGTTATCCGCTCAATCACTAAACAAAATGTTTATCATCATTATAAATATTTACACTCTTTGACATGTACCTACCGTGAAATTTGAAAACAAAAACCAACTTCGTGGCGCTAATACTGTGGCGCTAGTTTGTGACAACTTGTCGGGGCGTCACGGTGGCATGCAACCGTGATCCCGTGGCGTCCTTGTACGACGAAGAGGGCACCGCTGGGTTTTAGTGGGTATTCTGACCTCGCAGTCAGCGAGTCCCACATACCCGTCACCTTCGGGCGGCGGGATACGTAAACGTATTTCCCAGCGTCAAAAAAAAAAAAAAAAAAAAAAAGTTTGTGACAACTTGAAAGCCGGGCTTATTGTTCCATACTAATTGTTATAGAAACACACAGTAGTTATATCTATAGACATAGCACTTTTTCATAGGTTAGAACGGTGCAGATATACACTCCGGCGAAGCCCCGTTGCAAGCCAATGAGTGTGAGCGAGATGCATACGGCCGTCAACGCTACGTAGTATTTGGCGGCCGGCGGGCGCGGCGCGTTCGGACACTACTTATAATAGTCATAGATAAAAAACAAAACGAAGTGAAAGAATTGGCGCGCGAAAATTTAAATATGAAAGTCAATGTTTTTGGTCGGTACGGAATTTGAAGTAGGGCAAGCCCGGCTTTTTGGCTTGTATGAAGCTATCGCCACTGCTTTTTTATAGTAAAAAATAAGACATTATTAAAATTAACAAAATCAAAATGACTAAATACCTTTTTATATACATTTATGATTTAAAATGAATTTTATTTCAAAAGAAAAAAATTGATTTAGGGTTATTTGTGTTCATTTTTAATACGTAAAGCTGAATAAAATTTAATTTCATCTTTCATGTTTGTGACTAATAATTTGCGCGATATGACCCGGTTAAAAGCGGATAATATATGTAACGGCGCTCGTGTATTTTGTCACAGATTATGTTAGACGTAGTGCTATTTATCGCATAATATCTCTGATGAAATACAGTCTGCTGTATATACTAATTCTTTGATTTGACCGATGACGTGACTTTTAAGGAACACATAAATAAGTTGTTTTTATGCTCGTACTTGTGTTTATTCGTCCTCGAGGATCCTCAATAATTATAATGGTAGGTCCTCGAGGATCCTAACATTATAATTATTTGATTATAATTAAAACAAAAAACAAATCAAAATCAATGCAACAAATCAAAATGTAAAAAATACAATTCTTTTTTCATCAAACCCATACGTATGGGGTATCTATGGGGTATATATCTATAACCTATCGTCTTCAAAAATGATATTGAGGTTTTGTCATTGTTTTCTAAACTGAATAGTTTGCGCGAGAGACACTTCCAAAGTGGTAAAATGTGTGTGTCCCCCCCCTGTAACTTCTAAAATAAGAGAGCTATAAAACTAAAAAAAAAAAAATATGATGTACATTACAATGCAAACTTCCACCGAAAATTGGTTTGATCGAGATCTAGTAAGTAGCTTTTTTTTTATAAAAAAAAAATTACACTATTATTAAAACATCGATGAAAGTTACAACGAACTACAAGAACTTTTATATGATGTTACTAGCTGCTACGGAACCCATTCATGGGCGAGTCCGACTCGCACTTGTTCAATTTTATTTAAATATGGAATGCCTTTTTTAGTTTTTGATTTCTTGATCTTTTGCAGTTTGCCTTGTTGGCCTTTACAGCGTCACCTTGGGGGCGAATACAGAATGCAACCTTAAAACTGGGAGCCTCCTTATAAAGGGCCCAAGTAAAATTTTTATTGTAAAGAATAAAAAAAGACATTATTCAGACATAAAAGCTGCAAAATAAGATGAATTTTAAGATATAAATCTTAGAAAATATACGTATATGTATTACAAAGCTGAAGGATTTGTTTTGATAAAAAAAAAATTCTTGAGTTAGAATCAATATAATTAAATAAAGTTTATAGGCGAAGATCATGCTACAGCATGTTACAACTACATATACATAAGTTACAACTTATAGGAGCCACGTAGTAACCACAAATGTCTAAGAAGACGAATCAATGTATAAGTATTTAGAACCCATCTTTAAGATGTTCTTATTTCTACTCTCGTGTATATGTCTAGGTTTGAACCATAATGCTTGAAATTACCTAGATGTAGTCAAATTTTGAGAACCGTTTTGTTGTAGTGGAGCAACTAATCGCCTCAACGCCAGCAGTCGTGGGTGCCCCCCATTGTTATCACAGACACTTGATAACGATTGTTACTCATAGTTAGGAAATTATCCGCTAACCCGCAGTGGAGCAATGTGGTGGATTAAGCTCTAACACTTCTCCTATATGGAGAAGAGACCTATGAGGAAGAGGCGATTACACGTGGTGGTACTACACCAGAACGGTTGTCAAACATACCATACACATAGTACCATATATACATTATATTCAGAGATATGCTGAGACAATCAGGACGTATTAACTGACAAATAGCGTGTTTTAATATATTTTTGTGATTGCATATTTTATGATACTTGTAAAACTCGTAGCGTCTCTTTCTGAAATCCTTTATTTTAAAAAATCCACAAAAAATATATAAATTCGTCTCTTCGTCACAATTGACACTTCATTTTAATATTTGATTGGGGAAAAGAACACATTTTTTTTTTTGTCTTTTGTATACTTTTTACTCATTAGGACTGGAATTGTTTTGTTCAATTTTATTTTATATCGTTAGGACAGGATCATTATTTTAATAAAAAATAGAAAAAATATGGACAAGAAATATTAAAGTTGAATTTAATTTACTGAAGATAGTCAAATAAACACCGATAGTATAAAGGTATTTAAAAATATAATTAAACAAGTATATTTAATTTTGTATTTCATCTGAACTAGGCAAATATGACCACGCGTTCGCGTAGTGGTAAAAGCAATTGGCTGATGGACTAGCCGTCACGTGTTTGATCCCCGCACATGACAATTTATATAGCTCATATAGATGTTTGTCGTGGTCTGGGTGTCTGTGCATGTGTGTTGTGTGTATTTTCGAGCCCCCGACACAGGATTCACATCATCAGGGCCGTTGAGTGTAAGGTTATAAAAGACAATGCCTAAATCTGCTCCACATGACTGTACATTGTAAACATTCACTTCACTTCAATCACCTCTCTTGTCATTACTTTGACTTTTGATTGTCATAAACAAATATATAATATAATTTTTTAATTTAATTATAAACTACTACTTTAATCACCTTTAGACTAGTATTAAAAATTTAGTTTTAATTAATAAAGGATAATCTAAATTATTAATTTTCTGTACAAGTCATGGAAGATTTGAACATTGTCCATCGCAATATGTATGACATCACAATCAAATAAAATATTTTTTTAATTGAATTATAAACCGTGGCTTTGATCACTTTAAGACTATTATTAAAAATCTAGTTTCAATTAATAAAGGGTACTTTAATATATCAATTTTCTGTACATATCGAAACACGGACCGGAGCACACCTACATAGAAAAATGGTCATTGCCTTTTTTTATCTGGGTGGTGGTATTTATGAGTCTTCCGATTGCGTCTCAGAGAGCACGTTAGCCTATTTGGTACTGATTGTTATTGAAAGCATCGGTATAACGATCATAACTTAATAGGGAAACTATCCGCTAACCCGCAGTGGAGCGACATGACGGATTGAGCTTCATCCCTTCTCCATTCAGAGAGGAGATATTTACTAAGGAGTTCAGATCTCTTCTATTCGAAATCGATATTGAAATTCGATACCTATTGCTTTAGAAAGCCGCACATTAGTTCAAGCTAGCTAGCATAGCTTTTACGAGATTACAATACGTGTTTTTTAAATCTATAAACTTCAAAATTAAAATATGATGCTTGTAACCATTTACCATTTACCAAATTGTTATAAGTAACATTTCTATCGAATTTTATTCGAAAGTTTCAATAAAATTATTTACATTTTGAATAACATTCACTTGGAGCAGAATTTTTAATACGCTTTAAAGATAAGTCTTTGAGAAAGTAACTCCGGAAAGTTTAAGCGAAGATTATTTGCGAAGTTGTTTGGCTTATCCACTTCTTATGTAAATATACTTTTATAAGATTTGTTTCGAATGAATTATTAAGTACTATCGAATATCTTTATTTTTATTTATGGCCTTTTATAAAAAGTTTTAATTTTGCGATAAAGGACAACAGTATCGCGAATTATTGTTCATTTTCCGAACATAACGTTGAACGATGAATGTTGATAAAATGTCTATCGTTCTTACATTTTATCGGATATAAGAAGGTTAATCTGATCCTAAAGATATTACTAACACTAACCCCAACTGAGCGTTATTAAAAAGGGAGATCAAATCGTTAAATTTTTAAACCTAAAATAAAATAGAAATGTGTTTTGGGAGTAATATTTTTGACGGTGCTATTTATTATAGTTTAAATATGTTATAATATTAAAATACTTAAGGCTCTTATTTAGACGGTCTACAGAAGCCTCGTAAGCCACATAGCTTAAACAGCTTACAACTCGAGTAGAAAATTCTCGGGATTTTGAATATGTGCACAAGTAAGTCGTTGCGTATACTTTACAGCCTAAGCTCTTTTATCGGTTTTTAACTTTTTATCAACATTGCATGTGCTCTGTGGTCGATATTATGAAGTACCGTCAAATACGGTGACTTTTTAATATTTTATGACTAAAAAACGATTAATTTTTCTTAAGTAGCCCTATTTCAAACTTACGTTGCTCCAAACCTTAGTACCTAATATGTGCAACTTCGGTCTTTTCTTATTTCCCCTTGAACCTATTTAAAATTACGCGATTTATGAATCTTAGAAGTTGACATTTGATGTTGGATGTTTTTTCACCTTTCATCATCATTGTTATCATATCAGCCTTGCATTTGCCGGTACCTTTACCTGACTTTAAATTTACGCCTAAATTTGAAATAATTTAACAATTACGGTAAATATAACGTAATATATTCATATTAATCTACACTCACGAAACAACTAACCTACTAAACTTATTACTAAAATTAATATTTTCTGAATGTGTCAAGCCTAGACATAGATAAAGATACCTCTTAAAGCGTTTAGAAATTTTAATTAACACTTTGTGAGTTAATATTTAAAAAGCTGCGTATAATCCGTGCTTAGATTTGATTAAAAATGTTATGACATTTTAAATACATTTAGAAGTTTTCAATTTCGTTATTCAAATCGGTATGTTTTTATTATTGGCAGTACCGCTAACTTGAAATAACCTTAGTATTAAAAGTATTTATTAAAAATAGTAGTATATGCATATTATAACTTTATCTTTACGAAAAATGAGTATGTATTTTATTAACAAAAATTTAAGTATGGTATAGTGACAAAAAAGTAAAGCTGCTACAATTGACATCTAATTTTTCCTCGAACCAGGTTTGTTTCCTGTGTCGCTGCTTCTCGAATAAGATAAACGCCGCCGCTTTGATTGACTTACCTTCCGTTTAAATCTCGTATTTTAATTTTGTAATGGAAGCTAATTGTTTTTGAGGTATTTTCATACATGAGTTTTATCTTCTTGTTGGGATGTGTCTATGTGTTTTTATATCACTGTTGGCGAATATCATCAATCAGTAATTCTGAGTATAACGTACCCTATCCCGTTTATTGAAACGCTTTTGATGAGAGACTAGGAGTGCACGATATATATCGATATTTTTAAAAATATCGATATATGCAAGCGATATATCATATCAAGTTTGTATCGTATATAGTAATGGGTGGAAGCGATGATTTTCTTTTCGCGTACATATTCTAATAGTTAAATAGAACCAAATTACTTCCGATAATTATATCGAAAGTATCGATATATTTATAACATACTTATATCGGAAAGTATCGATACAATAATTCGATATCGAAAAAAGTATCGCTATTATTTTAAATGAACATCAATAAGATACTTTCAATTTTTGATTGGTTTTATACCCGACATTGGAGTTGCTGGTCGCCATCTATTAATTAATTACAATATAAATGTTCGTTTCTAATAAAACGGACCGTATTTTTTATAATATTATTACAGTTAATGTTGAATATTATTAAATTCTCAAAAAGAAAAATTCAACAAGAAATAATAATTATGAATTATTATTAATTCATATTATTAAGTGCCTTACCTTTAGTGCAGCAATTTAGTTTATAGACTAATAAAAATAATTTTCGTTTTATTCCATTCAGTTTATTTTCATTGCATTCGCACCTCAATTATCGTTACTTAAATGGTTAAATTCATTACCCTCTTTAACAGTCTCATTAACATTTTATGTCCATTTTTGATACGGTTGTCATTACATTATTATCCGTGAAAGGTGTCTTCTATATCCATGCCTTCAATAAAGTTGTAATTATCACGATTTTTTTTCCGAATATTCGAAGAAAATATTTATAGGTCTCTAAAAACACTAAATACTAGACATGGGCGTTTTCGGTTTTTAGATCAAACGGCTACGTAACCGATATTAAGTTTCCATATCGATATTGAAAACCGTTTTCATATATCGATATCAGTAGTAATGTTTTGCTATCAATTGCGTTATAAGAAAGAGATTATCTGATAAAGACATATTATCTGATATGGTTTTAGCTGTCGCGCCGCACTTAGCCGTTGCGCGCCCGTCACCGTTCTACTAGTTTCGGTTTCGTGTTCGCGCTCAAGTTTTCGTTGGTTATGTGAAAACGGCTATGTGTTTTGGTATATCGATATGATATGATATGGTGACGCGTAACCGATATTAGTTACGTCTTGATACATCGGTCTCATGCCTACTAAATACATATACATATATCTATCATTTTTAGAAATGTCTTTTGTGTCTGTTTATTTAAATACATATCACTGCTTAAGTACTAAGTGTAGAGTAATAAATCAGTATGAAAATCGGAATCCGGGGGTACCGTACGGTATCGTGGGCTGCAGCTACTGCTCTAGCCGGTCACCCTCCGTGGGAACTCGTGGCGGAGGTTCTTGCCGAGACCTACTCATACGTCTCGGGTAGGAGGGCTCTTGGTGAGAACTCCACGTTGGACGGGATCCTACGGATGCGTCGGATAGGGCAGGAAGCACTTATGCGGAGGTGGGGGGAGGACCTGGCGGGGCAGCCGTACAGCACACGCGTAACGGCTGCCATTCGCCCGGTCTTTGAGCGGTGGATGCGTCGAAAACGCAAGTCCCTCACCTTCCGTCTGACACAGGTTCTCACCGGGCACGGTTGCTTTGGTGACTACCTGTGCCGGACGGTCTCTGGACTGTAGACCGAGCCGACGACTGAATGTCATGATTGTGGCGCGGCGGTGGACTCTGCCCAGCACACCCTCGAGGTGTGCCCGAGATGGGCGGTGCTGCGTCAAGGTCTGACGTCGGTCCTCGGAGGGGACTTGTCGCTCCCGAGCGTCATCACCGCGATGTTCGGCGACGCTGAGTCCTGGAAGACGATGGCCTCCTTCTGCGAGACAGTAATTTCCCAGAAGGAGGCCGTCGAGAGGGTGAGAGAGGAGGCCGCCGACTTGGCCTCCATCCGCGGGCGACGAATGGGGGTGCGTAGGAGGCGCTACTTAATGCACCTCCAGTAACGCCCCTGTGCCCGTGTCGGGCCGGGATGGGAACCCGGTCCTGCTAGACACGGCGTCGTCGGGACTGTTCAGAGGTGAGCCGGACAGTCCCCATGGAGGAGATGTCTGGCCTTTTCGCCGAGGCCAGCCTGTCGCTGGAGGGATCCTGTTGCCTACAGATCCGGGACCCTCCAATTAAAGCGGCTGAAGGCTCCCGCAGGGGTTTAGTACGGTATTGCACTCCCAAAGTGCCGAGTCCAACATAGGTCTGAGACTGCGGACCCGGGTTTCCTGGATATCATCCGTAAATGGATTCCCCTGCGTCACAAAAAAAAAAGTATGAAAATCATTAAACATATTCCGAGATAATTCGAATAACATTTGGTCTGTATTTCATCAAAATTTCATCACTCTACCAAGAGTAATTGTAATTTGAACTTGGTATTTTAAGTGACGGCGTTAGATAAGAGTAAGTTAATGTTATATTGGAAGTATGGCTAGATTCTTTAAAATATAATTATGTTATTTAATTAATTATTATGTTATTTTAGCATAAATATATACTTATTAAAGAATTTGGAAGATTACGAACTACTAGAGATAAGTAAAGTCGTGAAACCTAATTGATATAATAAAAACATTGTTGCATAAAATTTAAATTGACGTGACATGGGATTTTACCTGCGAGGCATTTCTCGAGCGGGAATCGAACAGGCGACCGCCGGTGTTTAGGACACGCATAACTACACCAGAACGGACATGCGATTGCCCTATATAATTAAACTTGCAGTGATGAGAACTTTTTCATTACTTAAACCATTGTCTTTGAAATATGAAAGATTTGTCGTTTCTAGAAACTGACTAACTAAATCTTACCCGGACACACAGTGACAACAAGTCTGTTCTAGAAAATATAAATAATAAATAAATATATAAAAAAAAATCCTATTTTATTAGTGATTTACGTTTACTGTATCAGCCCGTAAACCACCCACTGCTGAGCGAAGGCCTCTTCTCCATGTAGAAGAAGAGTTCGGCGAAGAGGGACACATTACGAAAAACATTAAAATTTAGATATCCACCGGTTTCGAAGAAGCAAAGCCATTCAGCAGCTGTCGTGTCATGTATCAAGGGACAGTCCTTTGTCTCGGAACTTCGTTCCAATTGGCGAGATTACCTTATGTTATTCGAAACTCTTCGTTAACATGCTGTTATTATTACTTAAATATATTAAAATTTGCATGAATTCTTTACGCTTTTGATTAAAAATACTAAATACGTTTTCCAGCGTGTTTGAACGTTTCCCCTTATACCTAAAGGTAAAACGGGGAAATAAAGTTTCGCGAAGTATGAAAGCAAGCGAGCTAAGCCCCGAGGGAACAGTGTATCATAATATGATAATAACTCACCTAGGGTTTTCGAATATTCCTTCCGAAAAACAATATTTCAAAACCACTTTAATATATTATAAATGATAGTATTTTATGCTAAAAGCAAAAATAGACAAAAATATTATGTTTGTGAAAAGTATGTCATTTGCTTTCAATCAGCCATGTTGTGACTGGCAGAGAAGAACAGTCCCGAACTCCTTCTTGCCGAGATGTCGTAAAAGGCGACTAAGGTCATAATGATATGAACTACCGTGCACCAAATAAGATGGTGGTGGGTAGCAATGTCACCATACTCTGCCACAACACACTGCGCTCGCCAACCCGCCACCCAAGCGTGACGAGTATTGGCAAACCCCTCCAAAATGACCAGCAATACAGAGCCCAGGCGGTCACTCTGGAGGTCACTGGATGCCTGCACTGCAGTGGCCTTCGAATGGCTGATATGAATAATATCGTTTGTTAGTAATTAGTATTTTGCATACCAAAAATATTTCTTCAATAGTATAATACGCCGACTCAAAATGTGGTATATGCACTATATTTAGTAGGGTTGGCAACCTTCGGGGCGTCACGGTTGCATGCGAAAGCGATCCCGTGGCGCCCCACTACGACGATGAGGGCACCGCTGGGTTTTAGTGAGTATTCTGGCACGTTCTGCCGTGTCAGTGAGTCCCACATACCCGCCACCTTGTGCGGCGGGATGCGTAAATGCATTTCCCCGCGTTAAAAAAAAAGGGTTGGCAACCCTACTTACCAGAAATGTTTCGCAGGTAATATGAAATATCGCATGTCACGTCAATTTGAATTTTATGCAACAATGTTTTTACTATATCAATTAAGTTTCACGATTTTACTGATCTCTAGTAGTTCGTAATGTGCCAAATTATTTAATAAGTATATACGATATTTATGCTAAAATAACATAATAATTATATTTTAAAGGATCTAGCCATACTTCCAAGGGTAAATCCGTTCCCGACCGGAAAAATATAATATAATATAAAATAAATTGTAAAGTGTAACGTAAATGTTAACACTGGTTATATTTTCATCTATAATACAACATAGGTTACGAAACTTTACGATATAGCTTCCTATCAGGGGGCAGATTTGTTATGGTATTACGACTAGACTCATTGTCTAGTTGTTTTTATAAGAGTAACTAAGCAAACTTATTAGATGGATGAGATGAGCTGCAAAATCAGCAGAGCTAGTAGTAGCTAACATTTCTCAGGTGGTCGTTTCGTGTATTTTTTCTTAGCCACCCATTTGAAAATTTCACGAGTAAAATAATAAGAATGTTTTAATATTTTTAAACTTTGAAACTCGTGGCATAGAAACATATTTTATATTTAATGATAAAACGGATCATGTAACTGGTCCGAAATATCGGCAACATCATCATAGGGATATGTAGTCTTTCTAACGTTAAATGTAAACTAGGAAAATTTAAGTATCGTAGTTTGTTTCTTCCTTAAGTGGAATTGCTTTTAAGATGTCGAAATTATTTGGCAAAAGTATGGCCACGACCAGATCACCTGAACTTTGACTTGGAGTAGCTTCGACTAAATTTTTTTTTTATTTATTAATACTACAAACATTTACGTGTGAAAATATCGAAATTATAATAAAAATATCTCAAAAAATATCAATTTGATGCGCAAAATCAACGGCCAATTATGCCCCATTACCCTTCAGATAAATCTGTGTTGCGAAAAATTTATAAGCATGAATAACTTTTAAGGCCACACACACGAGCGTGTGTAAATAATACGCACCCTCATAATGTATCACTAACTACGAGCAGAGCCGAACTCTGTCTGAACTTTTTCTTTTCGGAATGTGTATTACTGTTGGCCCTAGCGGCCTTTACAGCGTCACCGGGAGGGGGGGGGGAGCCGAGTACTGAGACCCAGCCGTCTGTCTGAACGACGATCTCTAACCTTAACGTGAATAGGACAACACATCGATAATAATACAATTTTTTTACACCAGATAAGTCCAGTCGCCATAGTAATAGACTGTTGCCTTTACGGATTCATTTCGATTACAGCTTTTGTTGATTTGCGTGCATCACAGAGAATATATTACGTGTTTGTTAAATTGTGACACGAAATATAGCACTGTGATAACATATAATTTGTAATACAGTTTAAAAGAGTCACATGAGTTGAGTATTTTACATTTTTAATACGTAATCCACTTTCGCGTTTACAATCTTTTAAGTATTATTATAAAAAGCGCACTTTTGTATATTAAGCCATTCATTACATTATATAAATTAAAACAATCAAAAATACATAGTAAAATTAAACAAAGTTCAAGTGTCTGAGAAATCAAATAGTTTTTATTTTATTCTTAAGAAATAAATAAATGTTAGATGATTTACTTGTAGTACCTACATCCAGTAGTTTTCCGTGATGCGTGCACAATGGCAGAGTTCTATTATTTTATTTATATCGATATGTTAAATCAATTAGTTTTATTTAATTTTCTTCATCTTAATTTATTCTTCTTATATTATTTCAATGTGACTAATGTTCTTATTTACAGAAATAAAACGTAAATTATACACTTTTATATAAAAGTTAATTGCATAGGTCATAGGTTTGGTAAGATTATAATATGAACTCAACAAAATTCTTACTCGATTTCAATGAAAAGTGCAATCAGTATATGTATAAGTGACTAAAATATACTCGTTGCCTATTTTTACATAAAAAAATAAATAAATAGACTACTTATGTATGTATTTCAAAATACAGAATAAGCCTACGAGAATAATTTAGCACCCGAACCAGACAAGTGGCTTCTCACTGTTCTGAATATTTAAATCCTCAAAATCATATCGTTCATAAATTTCTAGGAAAGTTTTCCACGACCAGTCTGGCCTTTGAGGGATTAATGTTGAAAACAACGACAACAATCAGTGATAAGAACAAAAGCTGAAAAAAAATTTCAAACGTTTTGTTGAAGCCGATTTCTTTTGTAGAAATATTTTTACGTAATTATAAATAATTAATATAATTATTTACAACTCTCATTTGAAATATCTTCTTAAAATGAAAACGTTTTGTTTGACACGAGACGTGATGATGTGTGAGATCATGTCTATTCGACGGTTTCAGGCGACTTTTTCATATTACAAGGAATCATACAATGAGTTTCGATTAGCCAAGAGAAGGCCACGAAAGATACGTCCACTTATGTGTGTGAGTACAACACATATCTATCTGCGGTAAAGGACTATTCCAGATTTTAGTGCTGACTTTGAAGCATTTTTTTAATAAGCTGATTTAATTGGTCCTTCGCTTATTTTAGTGCGCGGCGTCTCCCCAAGCGTTTTTAAATTTATGTTTTGCTAGCAAGCAAATTTTTTGCTAGCTTCCTAATTCGTTAGCTTCCTTTCATCCCAATATCACCCACGTAGTTAAAGTTAGTGTACATCAAAATTTGGTAAGTTGGTATTTATTTTATTATTTTGTATTGTGTTTTTTTAACTTTACTTTTTCATTTTTAAATCGTTTATCTGGTTCTTGTTTATTATAAAACGTTATATTATTTTACCGTGTGACAGATAAGACTAGTCCTGACCTCTTTCAGAGGAGAGAGGAGGGGGAAGGGGAGAGTGACATCCAAGGCATTGGTGGTGGATATTATTTTGAAACACAAAATAGAGTTTATTTTTTAAAAATATAACCTGTAACTACAATAAAGTTTATGACATTAGAGTTGTAATCAAAATACCTATATAATAAGTACAATGTACAATCTATATGCAGATTGCAGGCGTGTATGGATGTGTGTCCTTTATGTGTACTAACTTATATATTACAATCAATATATCTTATATGCGTAGTTTACTCATTACTAATTTACATCACTTACCATCTTTCCTCGAGCAAGTTCTCTATCTCTAGAGCAATTTTAAACATATATTTATTATTTTTTCAGTAAAATTTAATTACGTAAACAGTAAATAAAGAATATATAAATAATATATAAGTTGACAAGCTAACCAACCATATAGTGTTTTGATTCTGTCGTGGATTATTAACGTTACAATAAATTATTAAATCGTAAGTTAATAATATTTCACATAATATTTTTAGCGTTATTTTTCATAAATAAAAAAAATCGAAAAGAGAAAATAAAATAAACTTGAATTAGAAGCAAGACAGCTATCAAATAGTCTAGTCAATAAGTTCAAAAACGTGTTAAATAGAAATAAAGCTCCTAAAAATATGTGCCATAGCTCATTGGATTCGGAATGACGTCTAGAAAAATGTTTTTTAAGGGTATATTAGCACATAAAAAATTGCGATTGTTATTAACAAAAAAAGAAAAAAAAACAAGGTATTTAGTTTTTCGTTACTAACTTTTAAAATAATAATATTTAAGGAATTTTGAAAAAAGATCCTGAAAGAGGAGAAAATTTCCAATAAAAAAGTCTCAACTCCCGGGACTCTATCTATATTATTTATAAATTTTTTTTAACGCTGGAATTAGAGCTCCGCGAGGGCGTTACGGTATAGACGCGCCGCCTAAAAAGCCGGTATATCACCTAAAATATTTTTTTTAAAATATTAAATAACAATTTAAAAATTTGAATAAATTACAGTATAATCTAGACACTTGAACGAAAAAAACCTCGGTGAAAAAAAAAATTTATGTCGATTTTTAAAAAAGTTACACCATTGTTAATTAACTAATTTTTTTCCAATCTCTGTTTTTATAAATTACGGTATAAAAGTTTAAATAATTGGTCTAAAAATATTTCGCTTCGTGGAGCTCTTTTTTGTTTAGGTACTTAATAAAGTTATGCAAATTTTTTTTTTTAAAGTTAATTATTTTGTTAATTGTAATTTTTTTAAACTAACTAAAAATTAAATTTCTATAAAATGTTATCAAAAATTTTTTTTTTGGTAATATATTATTATTGCTGTTTGCGCACTTGATATAGGTATTAATTAAAATTGGAAAAAAAAAATTTTACGTCATTTTTTAAGAAATTTTTTATAAAAAAATAGACTATTTAGGGATTTTTAAAAAAAATTTTTTACTATCTTATAGCATAGGTGAAATGGTGATTTTTTAACAAAAATTTTTTCTTAAATATTTTTTTTTATATTTTATAATCGTTTTTTTTATATTTCAATTGTTTAAAAAATTAGTTAAGAAATTATTTTATTCTTAAAAATCATCATTTACCCTTTTCAATGGAATAACAGAGAAATTTTTTTTTTATAAATAATTTAATTGTTTATTAACTTAACAATTTGTTATTAACAAATAATATTAACCGTTATATTTTTTTTCGAAAACTTCAAAAAATTACAAAAACAACCATAATTATATAGAATTTTTTTTTGTATTTTTTACAATTTTTTGTAAAAAAAAGTACAAAAAAAATTTTTCTTAACTTTGTTATATATGGTTGGTTTCTTTTTTTTCTTAATAACAATCGCAATTTTTTATGTGCTAATATACCCTTAAAAAACATTTTTCTAGACGTCATTCCGAATTCAATGAGCTATGGCACATATTTTTAGGAGCTTTATTTCTATTTAACACGTTTTTGAACTTATTGACTAGACTAAAAAGCTAAGATAGGGATGATCGATATTAGAAAAACATCGATGTTAACATCAAATCGAAAGTATCGATGTACGATATATATCGACGGAAAAACATCGATATTTTTGGTAAAGAATAAATATAACAGTTTCATTATTTTATGAAAGGTATTTATTTTTATATATGAAACAAAAGTAAACATCGATGTTTTTGATATCAAACAAATAAAACTTTATTTATTATATATTTTATTATTATTATATATGTAATTATTTTTAAAAATATTTGAACTTTGTAGAATTATCGACTTTTCGATGTTTTATTCTTTTTACATAGATGTGTCGATGTTATCGAAGTAAAAACATCCATGTTTTTCAGATAAACATCGATGGTTATGAAACATCGATGAATATCGGTCATCCCTAAGCTAAGAGAAAAATTTAAACTGAAGCGTTTCGTTCCTAAAAAAGTTCTATTGTGTACGAGAAATGAAGAATTGAACAATGTATTGCGGCTCTGACTACGCTGGCAGTTGCTATTCGACGGCAGTACTGTCTTGGGACACGTTTACTTTTATGACATCGTTGTATGGAACGATGTAATAATATACGAATAAGAACGTCAATTGTTAGTTCATAATACATGGCTATTGTACTATATTCTATTATTTCAAATATATTTATCAAAAAATACTCGATATGCAGTTACAGCCGGAAACAGAGAGAGCGCTGTTCCGTTTGTTCCACAGACTCGAAAGACGCCGTTTGATAATATCTGTAATAAATCTAAATAGAGACAATAGTAAACAAATGTTATAAAGAGCAGCCATACAGATATTTAATAAATCATCCCAAAAAATTAAATTCATAAAAAACAAAAATAAATTGTAACCTTCCCAATACCTAAAGGAGAACCGCTTGAACTCGATAAAATAATATTTAGATATGAAAAATTGTTTATTTATATATTACAGAAATAATTTAGAATAATGTTATTATTTTTTAATATATAAAATTAAATTTAACAATATATAATTCATAATAGTGAATATAATATACCTATTGATAATATGTTTAATTATTAAAATACAAACCATGCTCAAAATGTAAATATATTTTGAAGTGCCCGGAAAAGGTATCCAAATTTAAAAATCCATGCATATAAATATCTTTAAATATATATATTTAGCAAACACACATGGTCGTCTGTTCCTAAGGCAACTTAATGACTGTGGTTCAGGGAACAGCTGACTGATATAAATTTTATTTTTATGAATAAATATAATGACAAAAATATTACACCCAGACGGGGCGGAAATCGAACTCACAACCCTGGAGGAGAAAGCAGGGTTACTGCCAAATGCGCCAACGAGCCAGTCAAATGCATGCAATGTAAAACCTTGTGTACACTTACAATTAGATAGCAAATAAATAATTTGAATTTGATTGTTTTTTAGATTTGCAATGTGTTAAACCGTTTTAAATTTTTGACTGTAGTTAATATAGCGACATAAGAAATCATCTTATTTTACTTTTTCGTCGATAAAATTGGTTATTTATTTAATTATGCTTTATTGTAGACCATTTTTATACACATAACTTAAATAAACATAGTATTTAGGTAAATATACAAAGGCGGTCTTATCGCCAATTTCTTCATGACAACCCGGACTACAGGGAATATGAATATAAAAAGTAGGTGGTGTACCATATATATACATACATACATACATTTATAATACATACTACATATACATTATATACATAAGTCGTCATAATTCATCAGAATTTCATAGCTTTTAATAAACATTAAGTTCTGATTCGATCGATTTTTGACGTTATACTGGACAGCTGTGATACAGAAATCGTTATTTAGTGGCAAATTATTATGGTGTCATTATTCAATTTTTGACTACCATTCTGATGTAGTGGTGCAAGTGAGAGAGAGAGAGTGCACCTTAACACCGGCGATCGTGGGTTCGATTTTCGCTCGGGGCAGATATTTATACTTGTACGATTATTTGTTTCTAGTTTGGGTATATAGTATATACTCTTGTGCGTCTCCTCACTGTGTCTCATCAAATATTTCAAAATCAACAAGTATTATAATATTGACGATATTGACTATAGATTAGTTTAGTGTAGTTAGGACCTTAGTGTTTATAACTATTATCACAAAATTAGTTAACACAATAACGGATGGGTGGTTAGACAATACATCCTACCCTTAACATAATTTCCATTACTAACACGTTTGAAGCAAGGCAAGTCAAATTGAATCATATGAATAAAACAAAATTTTAACAAAAAACAAAAACCGACTTCAAAGCAAAAAAAAAAGAACGGTAAAACAAAAATGCACTAAAAAGTAAAAAAATAATTACGTATTCTTTTGTCTGTAATCAAATTATTACGATAATATAATGTACAATTATTGTTGTTTTCGGAGTCGGTTTCAGCCAACGTAGTTTAACATTACAATTTAGGTGTACATTATTACGCACTCTTTTCCTTATTTCCTTGGCTGACACCGACTCCAAAGACAACAATAATTGTACATTATATTATCGTAATAATTTGATTACAGACAAAAGAATACGTAATTATTTTTTTACTTTTTAGTGCATTTTTGTTTTACCGTTCTTTTTTTTTTTGCTTTGAAGTCGGTTTTTGTTTTTTGTTAAAATTTTGTTTTATTTCTTGATTTTTAGTGAATCTGTAGTTCGATAACTGATTTATTTATATAAAGCTGGGCGGTTACAGTTCACTACATTTATTTTACCACCCTCGAAAAAGCCGCAATCGACCTAAGTAATTTTTTTTTGCAAAAAATCCACACCAACTCGAAATACTACGATGATCTTACAAATCACCCATAGAGTTTCTTTTTTTTTGTCAATCGATATATTTTTTTTTTTCATGGCAAAAGACATAATTAATGTATTAAAGTAATAATATGCACTAACGTACCACAACCTTTCGATCAATTATACCCTAGATTCCGCGTAAGCGCACTAAAAGTAACCAAACTAAACAGTGCTTACATTCATAATAAGCCAGCGTTAGCATTCGTCACATAATTATCGTACAAATCACATATTTAACACTCGGTAAGCGACTCCACTAGTTATTTTATTCAAACAGCTGGAGACAACAGCAAATTAATAAGCACAGCTCCGAAATCACGTAACTCGCATATTATTTGTGACAATTTTGTAATATATTTCTAATTAGTTATAAGGTTGATTTCATATGAAATATTTTTCTAGATATCTTGTTTCATTTTTGGGTGTCACTAAGATTTATTACTTCGTTCCATCCATAAACCCTAAAGATAATAAGTAAGACACAGTCACAAATGTTTTACAACTCTATTCCAAAGTATTAAGGTCTATTATTAAAATTAAACAATAACCAATTGTGGCCTTTGTTTTATTAGCTTGTAGAGTCAGGTAGCTGGTGTGGGGACACGACTGAGGTTCGATTTATTTGAGACTGTGTATCTAATATCTATTATAATTATACATCGATGCAGATTGCAGAAAAGATTCCTCTGCTAATTGACTAATACTTAGGTACACTTGTTGCACACACAATGTCACATTTAAGATTTTAGTCTATGAAAAATGACGCAAAATAGTGTCCGTTAAATATATTGACAAATTAAAAATTTTAAAACAATCAAAAACAATTATCTAATTAATCACCGATGTCACTACACCTGAGTCGTAATCTGAGAAACAAAATATAATATTGTATAGTTTAACTCGTAGTAAACATAAAAAACATAACACGTGATAATCTTCCGAAACAAATTAAGCCTCAAGGAACGATAGTGTGCAACGCGACCCGTGCAGCGCCGCGCGGTATCAGGAACAAATATACGCATTATTAAGGATTACTCAAAAACTACTAGTCACATCTCGCTCAAATTAAAATGGGACCACATGACGAGCACTAGCTTTTGAATATAAAAAGAATCATTAAAATCGGTACACCCAGTAACAAGTTATGAGGTAACACACATAAAAAAAAAAAAAAAAAAAAAATACAGACGAATTGAGAACCTCCTCCTTTTTTTGAAGTCGGTTAAAAATATACCATCAAACAATGTGAACTATGTTCCGAGTAAAAAGGTGAAAAGCTGACAGTCCTAAGTAAACCTACAAAGTCCTAACCAAATGTAAAATATTTTGTTTCTCATGAACACTATTAACAAAAGAAAAAAAAAATAGGTTTTCTGTTTATATTAATTAGTCGGTCGATTTCAAAATGCCCAGGGGAACTGTCCTTTATAAACTGTTATTCTAGGTTTAAGTTTATAAAGTCAATTCGCAGTAATATGTTGGCCTGTACGCTGCACGGAGGCTGTTAAGGTCAGTTTGTTTAAAGAATTTTGCTAGCCGTTTTATACGTGTAGCAGCAAGCTTTAGCTCGTGAGCTTATAGCGATCTCCGCGTACAATACAATAATGTACTTAGTATACTGTTAGGGCTGCTGTGGTGATACAGTGCTTCAATTATGTTTGCAAAAAGGCGTATTGATGGCTTTAAGAGGAAAGGATACCGGCTCTTTGTCCATACAAACGTAGTCGACTGTTTCCTCCCTGGATAATGACACTAGATCAAGTATTTTTGTAACATGAAATCTTTAACTGCTATGACTATGTCCCTATGTCTTGGTTTTTTTCATATTCTTGTTATCACAGGGAGAAGGAGTCTTAAAAAACTAGAAATATTGCCTAATTATTTATACATTTTTAAAAAATCATTCGTAAAAAAAAGTTACACATATTTACAAAAAAAAAGAAAAAAAAAAACGAGAAAACAGCGGCAAAGCTGAAGATTTTTTTTTAGTTACATAAAAAAAAATTGTCATGTTTTTGGGAGGAATTATTCAACTACGAAATGCTGTTTTGGTCAATAATTATTTACTTAAAACGGTCTGAGCTGCAGTTGTCCCTTTCTTGCTGTTTGTGGATAGGTCTGGGGGAGCGAGACAGGATCATTTTATTCAAAAACCTCTTTTTCAAAAGTCTCTCCGGTACCCTGATAAGAGTTGCGCGTCGTTACTTAAGCGTATCCGCTACAGTCACAATACGATCCTGAAAGTGTTCATAGGTAGATGAGAGAGTCCAATGCTATGACATTGTATTAAACTACATGTGCAAAAAAAAAATTATACAATTGTTACTACGGACAAATTTCTTATTGTATTAAGACTAGCTTTTAAGAACATTGTTATTAATAATGTATGGGCATGCCCTGAAATAAATGATTATTATTAATACATAAATTATATAATAATATTAGCTTAATAAAGTGTTCGTGTCGTACAAAATGAAAATAAAATTTCTCAAGGATTTATTTTTCCAAGGAATCATTTGACTGATACACAATCGGCAAAGTCATTGTAGTGTCACCGTTCTGATCCCGTTATGACAAAATTAAAATTGTATGAAATTATTGATATATCCCTACTATCGTGACACAATATTGTGATATGAGTTCCTGCTAGCTCTGAGTCTGAGAAAATAAACTATAACACTTGAAAAAATGGTGAATGATTATGTGGTTGGTGGACTTTTTATGATCACATACTTATTTTTAATTAACCCAAAAAAAAAGAACGAAATAAAAGTTTTAAAAATAGAGGCCTAAAGAGTCTATGGGCCTAAGAGGACTACTATAAGATGTCTACAAGCCCAGGCTTACAGGCCTAAGAGGCCTACTGTAAAAGACCTACAGGCTCGGATCTACAGGCTTGGGCCTATAGAAAAATAAAATTGATTGTCTTCTCCAATAGCAACCAAAAAAAAAAACCCTCAAAACGAAATTGAAAACATGAGAAATTCTCTCAAAATCTTAGAGCCCCTTTGAATCATATAGTTATAGTGTGATGATAATTTAAGCTTTCGTCACACTGGGCACGCACTTGGCGTCACGCTAGGACGTCACAGAGTCGCGTTATTATGCTCCTTATCACTAGCATTTCTGTTTGACAGTGTTGTACGGTGTACCATGTTGTTGTAAAGCGCACAACACGAGCGCGGCGGCAATACGTGATGAGTAGTACGCGCTCGGTCTGACCAAGGAATATTTGTATAAAATAACTCGACTAATGAATTATTGAGAGATTCATTAACAGTCTACATTCATTTAAATCAGGGACTCCCAAAGTGGTCGATATGGATCCCTTTGGGTCAAAATCGAATTTCTAGGGTTCGAATTAAATGAAAACTGATTTGTTTTTAAATTAGTATTTTGTATCACTAGAAAAAATAACTAGAGAAAGGATTTTTAAATGTTGGTAGTATCTGTTCATTTTGGAAAGGGAGTCTGCCCAAAATATATAATACAATATTTGTAAATATATAAATAACAGCCCCGAGTGGGGATCAAGTCCGCGACCATCGCCGCATTTAAGACCGCGTTGACAACAGACTGACAATAAACAAAATTTGTACATTATACATGTGTGTGTGTCGTAGTGTGTGTTGTGTTTTTTTTTAAATTAATTTAATGTAATTTTTGAGCATTATTGTAAAAAATTAAAAATTAATTAGTATTCTGCACTTCTTTTCCATATAAACTTTAACTGTGCCAAATTTCATACATATCCGTCCGCGTAATTTTCGTAAAAAGGGGTAAAAAGTTTTTGCTTCACGTATTAATATATAGATAATGAATATTGTATATTAGTGTAAACAATTTTTATTTTTAAGTATTAGTGTAAACAATTTTGTTGAACCTTAAAATAAATAATTTGTAACGCTTAAGTCAAAATGTAATTCAAGATTTTTTCGCAACAGAGGAAATAAGATTCGTAACGTTTCTATTGAATGTAAGTATTACATCTCGTAGCTAGTACGAGCCATAAAGAGCAGAAAGGATCTGGAGGGCGTCGTAAACATTTACGTTTATCTTAGTATCGAGAGCAGTTGTTTTAGGCTCAGAACCAATTATAATATTACATGTTCTACAAGAAGAATGTCTTCATGAAACATTGTTATGAACTACTAGCTTTTAGTCGCGACTTCGTATGCGTACAATTTGGAATTAGGCATCTTAATTTCCTTTTATTGTGTGTTAACATATCTGATACACTACACGTTGGATTCACTTATAAAGTAGTTATTGAAATTTTTAAGAAGTTTTGGGTACCTCAAAGAAACACTAGAATCTAAATAATCGATAACTATAACAATTAAATAATATAAATAATTATATAATAAATATAAATAATAAACGTAAGTATGCAGACAAAAATCTCTGTAAATTATATCAATTATGCCATCTATATTTATAATAATTCCAAACTTTAAGTCTTATTTCTAATTTGACATTATACACGTCTGTTAATTTTAATTAAAACAAAAAAAATTCCCTCCCGAGTATATATATATAATTTAAAAGTGCTTTGGAGCCATCTTGAATAAATAAATTTTTGAGAGCCGGCTGATTATTTTAGGTACAGAATAGGACCATATGTTAAAACATATAAAAAATAATATTATATTTAAATGTCAATACAAAGTTTCTTCGAATTATTTTCTTTCGCGGTAGACAAAAGAAAAGGGTAATCACGGAATGCCGAAATGCTACGCATATATTTAGGATATAATCAACGTCTAAATATTTCAGTCGATATTTCCCATTAATAACGTTTACGAGCCAATATCATTTTCACAAAAAAACCCTGCAAATTTATTCGAGAATAAAAGAAAAACACAATAAAAAGAATTATCCTTTGTGAATAACAAAACGATCTCATTTTCAAATTAACTTTGAAGTTTTTAAATCCACAATTTGCAAAAATATAAAAAAAAACCAGTCCCTTTCATAAGTATTTCCTTTGTTCTCGTTTAATTGTATATTCATTAGAAATACAACAAAGGTTCTGTATATTTAATAATAGCCTTGTAATTGAATTTTAAAAATAACTACAAGGTTTATTCTGACATCAGTGATTAGTTTTTAAGATTTTAGTACTAGTTATAATCCTATTAATATTATAAATGCGTGGGTTTGTTTGGATATTTGTTACTCTTTCACGCAAAAACCACTGAACGGATTTAGATGAAACTTTACAGTAATATAACTTATATATCAGGATAACACATAGGTTACAATTTATAAATATTTTGTGTAATTTGGCTATATTATAACATAGTTAAGAAATTATCACTCAAAAACGCGTAAATGACGCCTATACCACGGCGCTTACGACCTTCTTTTCGCGAGAATTCATTAAAGTGTCGACCGGAAGCATTTATTACTATACAATCTGTGAGCGTGGAGAACGTTTTTCTATATGAGAATCTTTATTACCGAGCTGTTGTAAAAATTTGATACGAATAGCCTGATAGCCTAGGGAAGGACACAGGCTACTTTTTGTCAATACAACCACGCAGGTGATGCGCGGGCGGAAGCTACTATTAGATATAACAAAACACATTATCTCCTTCACGTTGGTTGTCTGGAATAGATCGCTGTTTAGCGATAAGACCGCCTGTTGTAGATAGTTCTTTTATACTCGTGCTATACTTAAATTGTATGTGTCTTTTTTTTGTGGTTACACTAAAGACTTGCTTGTTTCTCCCGTGAAACAGCTTTGCTTTGTTTCGGAGAGAAGGGCAAGACAGGCAGTGTAATTACTGGCACCGAGACTTTAACACCTTATGTCTCTGGATAGGCAACACATAGATGAGTTGCCTGGGCTAGTTCCAGGTAAACTAGTTTATGTTCATGGGTGACGTCAACCACTTACCATCAGGTGGAATGTCTGCCAGTTTGCCTATCCAACTAACATAAAAAAAGAGTGAATAAATAAAGCAGAAGGTATAACGTGTAAAAGATGTTACGATCTTACGATCTATTATGAAGGTATAGCGGAGTGGTCATAGTACCTAACTGAATCTTGCACTAGCGGTCATGGTCATCATTTGATACCCGCTCATGATATATGGTTGGTACAGGTGTTTATTGTGGTCTATCCGTTTATGCTTATGTTGTCAATTTTGACATTTCTAACCAATCAAATATTAAAGGTCAATGAATTCTAAAAAGGTTCTGAGACTGTATATTACGGTACAATACCGTAGAGAATTTTATTGCTAAGAAAGTTTTCCAGTGGAAAATTTATTATATATCCAGGTAAAATAGAAGATAGGTAGAAATAGTGGTGGTGAATAGGCAAGGTCTTAAGGTCTACCAGTAGATGATTGCAAAATGTAAAAAGAAAGACAAAAATATTTTTTAAAACACTAAAATTTTCTTTATTTAATGGTTTTATTAGCATCATAGTTAACTTTCTATGTAGCGTCGTATGATCGTTATCAAACTGTTATTTAGTTAGTAAGTAGTAGTTAGTTAAAGCAAATGTAAATTTTTTTATAAAAATATCTTAAGTGTTATTTTCAGGCTAAATTTTATGTATAAACAATGGCTAATTTGGGTAAAAATAATTTTTTTTAAATCTTTATTTAATTTAGGGATTTTAGTACACTAGAGTGATTATGTCAATCCCATCGTACTTATCTATATAATCATACATTAATAATATATAAAAATCATATTCTACTTAAAAAAGAATACAGTATCTTAGCTGCTTCAGATGTCGGGCTGGCCAATATACTATTAAATACCCCGACATCCATAAAATAAATTGCAGCGCATTTGTCTCAAGATCTTTATTATTATTATTACACGATCATCTTTGAACTGCGGACGTCATGTTGCGCAACATTCGATGTAGGTATAGCATCTCTAAATTACATCCAGAATGAAAATACAATAAATTTTTTTCTTGATTAACCACCAGAACTATATTAGTCTAACGTTTCATGAAATTAGATGTTTAATAAAATATCATGATAATATTTATATTTAATAATATTTGCTAAACATAACACATCTATTCTTCAAGCTCCAATAATTTTCGAATCAGGACAATGGTGAACATGACAACAAAAGCCTTGCCTTACAATGGACTGATAAGGGAAGAAATTTTCGTGATTTATACACAATAAAGGTAGTAAAACTTATACAGTGAGTGGCTATATGACCTACGTTGTAAAAACGTTCGATATCGAGACTTATTGGCAATCAAGTGCGATTTTGATCTATTCAATTCCTTTTTATTTATGTTTTAGTCTTGAAAACGTATATTTCTGTTTTTTTTTTGTACTTTTCCCATGTTTTTTTTTTTTTAATATAATATTGTATGATTTTGAAATTTCAGACGTATAATTGCCTTTATTTTGTTTTTTGACTTTTTTTTAATAAATATGTTCTAAGTGCGTACTTTTTTTGGAGACCGATAGATGAATAAAAATAAAATAAAAACGAATCGATGGCATGGTGATACAATATGTTATACCAAAAAAACTGGCGAAACAAAAGCTTGTGATTGATCACTGAAACAATTAAAATTGACTGACCCGTTGGCGCAGTTGGCAGTGCCCTGCTTTCTGCTCCAGGGTTTTGGGTTCGATTCCCGCCCCGAGTCTGGTTGTAATATGTATTTATTTATATTATTATTATTTTTAGAAATCTATATGTATTATTAATATGTATGTTTTTTTTAAAAATATCAGTAATGTATATCAGTCGGCTGTTACCTAAAACACAGGCATTAAGTTGCCTACCTTAGGAACAGACGACCGTGTGTCCGATAAAAAAAAAAAAACTAAAAAAATTGAGTCGCTTTGTAAAAACAACTTCACTTTAAACATCCTTAGAAACTTTGAAAGACAAGGTTAAAACTCAAATAAATCAGCAACAACAAAATACATAGGTATATAAGTAAATACATATTACACCCAGACTCAGGGAGGGAATCGAACCCAAAACCCTGGAGCAGAAAACAATGTCACTGCCAACTGCACCAACTGACTACACATAATCAATTAGAGTACTGCTAACAAATATAATATTATTTTTACTATATTTTAAAATACTTAACATTTATTAAATTTTTTAAGTTGTTTAGCCTAAGATTAGTTCTAATGAAATAAACAATGGATCTCTAACATCATTCGCCTTACAAAGCGTATAAAAAATCACATTTGTAAAAGTATTAATTTTCACACACAACAATATATTTATATTATTATAAGAAATGTCAAAACTATCTTAATAAACCCAGAAGCTGAGTTGTATTCGGACATCGAATCTGAAGAATCTATACTTGATTGAAGAGGGAATTTGATTCCGACCGCTTTTATGAAAGCGATAAAACGAAAAAGTGGACCCTCGTAAAACATTTTGTGTAAGATATTTTTAAAGGGTCATATTATAATATATATAAAAAAATGTCGATGGAAATTATAACATTATAGATATTAAATAAGGCTTATGTCGATGATTTTTGTTTTAAAAATTTTGATTTATAGTATTTTTCGTAATTAGCCCCACGCCACCACAAATAACTGTATGGCCTATACAGATATTTGTCATGTGCGGGGATCGAATCTGCGATCGTTGGTACATCAGCCAGTTGCTATGACCACTGCATCAACGCGTAACATTTTATTTTATAGCTTAAAATATTTTTTTGCTAGAGAAGCTTTTTAACAAAAAGGTTTATTTAGGTATCTTGTGTCCTGTTGTGAATTTGCATGTAATAAAATTAATTTTTAGGAAAAAATAGACTTCAGATTATACCTTCATGTACAAACTTGAACTAAAATGTAGAAAAACATAATATTTAATTACTTCAAAAAAACAAAAAAAGCATTAAAAGAACGATTAACGAAATTATCGATACTTTTGTACCTATTCACAATTATTTATAGTTAGTTATTTTGGAGTCAGTGCCTTGGTGAGGGCAGACGACGTTGACGGTTGTGTCTGAATGCATAAAATTTTTAATGCATTTCTATACAATTATCAGCTTTCCTTCGATTTCTGTTGGCTTTGGTTGGTTGGTTACCTGTGTGAGTAATCGCGTAAATTGAGAACTTCCTCTTTTTTTTGGAGGTTAAAAATAAATGACAAATTGTTAATTATTATTTTTTAAATAGTAACAATATCGCTATCTTATTGGCTTATAACATTAACAATATCTCTAAGACGTATGTTTTTGACTTGAATATTACTGTTTTCTGAAACAGCTGTAACGTAATTAAATAGATACAAAAAGTTGAAAGCAAAAATTAATTTCTATAACAAAATCGTAATTCTTTTCCTTTGAGAATTTGTTATTAATTATACCAATTAATATTATAATTAAATAATTTTTTCGGTAACTAATAATTTAAGAAAGTAATATTTTTGGCTTGTCGTTTTAATTAGTAAAGTCAATTAATTTAAAATGTAACGCGTAAGTACATTGGTTTTAAATAATAATTTAACTTGTCTTTAATATATCATGCTTCGTACGTACTTCTTATCATATTTACAATAAAAAAACTGTAAGTATACCTCATAAAATATACAATACGAATATGTATATAACCTGTTTTGATAGTTTAAATACAACATTGAAATTCAAGAACCAGTTCTTATATAAGAAGCAGTAAAGAAGTTTACATTTATGCATTTCTAATTTAGCTTACAAAACAACTTCACACGAGAATTACATTATATATTATAATGCATAAAAATTTTAAGCTAATTAAATTTATTTAATTGTAAACCTTTTATATATTTATAATTGAATAGCAAAAGTATTTACAATAGTTTAATCTACAAAAGACCACATAATTATATACTCGTATATTTTTAAAATTTATTTAAGTAATTTAATTCAAAACCGTCTGATTTACTAACCATTTCACGTGTTCTGCGATAAACTTTATATATCTCATGCTGAAGAGGTTTTAAGCCGATCAAGTGTGGTGTGGTGGTTCCATACACCATGTGGTATTTGAATGAGGACCCTCTTAAATTTTTAATTCTCCTGTTCTCTTATACTTACGCGAACTTTACTCATTTAATTATGTAATTATCTCATTTAAGTCTATAGCGGATTTTATCGCGTTTATTTAAAAAAAAAATCTTTACAGTTTAACATTTTTTTAAATTATTTCCCGACGTTGCTTTAATTCTATTTGAATTTTTAGTACCAATTTTCATAATAATCATACTCATGAAAATAGTTGCAAAACTAATCCATTAGTGTTGGGTCTGAATTGAACTTTAGACTAATATCATTCATAGGCGTATAAGTCTTATTTGATATCATTTATTAATATATTTCATGAAATATATGCATATAATATTACAAATCATCATGGTCAATAAATAAATAAATAATAAACGTCTCTCACTCGACGGCCCTCAGTAGGATGACAAATCTGTGTCGGGGGTCCGGAAACACACACAATACACAAGCACAAACGCCCAGACCACGACAAACATCTGTATGTCCTATAAAAATATTTGTCATATGTGGGGATTCAACCCGCGACCATTAGCGCATCAGCCGTTGCTGTGACCACTGCGGCAACGCGTCATCAAAGCAAATGCCGTTATAGCAAAATTTTAAACACAACAATTAATATTGAACTTAAGCCTTTGCAAAACTCTTGAGAATTTCAAATTTGTTTTCTCAGTATCGTCCTAACAGTCCGCATGAATGTAATTTCAACAACTCAAAGCTCAAAGAGAGGATTATTCCCCGTCAGGTGCGGTTTCTTTGACAAAGCTCTGCTATTCAATACGTTCTGCCCACTCAACCCCGAGCTTTTGCAGAGCTTAGATCCGATTTTGTACCGCTTGATGAGATAAGACACTGACTTCTAGACATAATAATTATATATTTTGTGTGATACTATTTTTCAAAAATTTTCGCGTGTTACTAATTATATTTATAACTGTACGGCGACTTATGGTTGCCATCGCTTTCGTAAGTCTAAAACAGGGGTCACCAAGCTTTAAAGCCTTAGCGCCATAATGATTTTTTCAGTATGTTCCAAGGGCCCAAAACAGTTTTAATTTTACTGCCCTTAACTATATTTCTAGCTAGACTAGTCGGAAAATTTGGCTTTTTATCATTAAACAGATTCTTTAAAAAAACTTTCAAAATATTTTCAGAATTACAGTATTATTATAAAATTCAATATTAATTGTATAAAATGATTAGTAGGTACCAATGGTTCTTAACAGATAAATATTTAGTTAAAAAAAATGTTGTCTGTAAAGTCGGTTTACGGACGATAATTTTAGTTGTGTGATAACGTCATAAGAAAACAATGATAAAAAAGAAATTTAGACTAGGCGGTATGGACTATAGTCATTTGCCTTTCCTCTTTGGGGATAAATTTTAAAACAACAACAACATTGATAAAAAATTGCTACTTTTATGAATTGAATTAAATTAGTATCACTGAATCGATTACGACAAGAACGGGCAAGGGATAATCAGACATGATACAAAATAATTGATTTTTACTCAAAAACGTTCTCTATCTAACAAAATTACCAAAGGAACGTAAATTTTTACGAGGCACTAAAAAGTTACAGAACTGTTTATGGTTAAAGAAGTTTCTTTACGAGATGTAAACTAGTACGTATCTATTCTCTCTATTGAGAACACAATGGAATTTTATTATCTCGAATAAAGAAATGGTACATATAAAATTTTATTTCAAGTTAAAAACATCCTTTCTTCCGTCATACCTCAGTACCTGAAGTCGATAGTCTTCGACTAATGTGTGTTACCATTGATGACATACGGATCTGAGACGTGGTCTCTGACTATGGGCCTTTTAAACAAGCTCCAAGTCGCACAGCGTGCAATGGAGAGGGCTGCTTGGTATATCTCTGTGAGATCGAATCAGGAATGATGAGATCCACAGACGAACCAAACGTTAGGCATATAACTCGTAGAACTGTCGGCCTATGCAGCAGAAACGTTCTCGAGTTGAGACTACGTATCGGTAAGCGCAGCTTCGGACGGCCATCCGCGAGATGGACAGATGACTTGTGGAGAGTCCCTGGAAGGCGTTGGATGGAGGCTGCTTCGAACCGGTCGCTCTGGATGTCGATGAGGGAAGCCTACATTGAGCAGTGTAAATCCAATAGTTGATATGATGATGAAATATAAAATTATATTTAATTGGAAAAGTTTTGGATTCTAGAATAAAAAAAAATATATAATATATAATTTGACCGTCACTAAATATATGTGACGTTATATTATAAAGTATTATATTGGGTTTAATATACATACTTTATTTTAAAAAAACAAAATACTTATAAAATCGAATATTTTAATAATAATATGAGAAAGACCATTTTATATGCCAATAAACTTGAAAATTGTCCAAATGTTTATTACTATCTCCAATAATACAAAAATATAGATTTAATAAAATAAAATTAAAGGTTTGGATTCTCTATACTTAAAACGTGGTTTTCGCCGTTTTTAACTAGAAATTAATGAATATGTAGCACATTACAATACAGTATTTAAGGTTTTTTATAATTATATGCGAGACAAACAAACGTGCAGTGGTGAGCCTTAACGGCGTACGTCCCGGGTTTGATTCCCGCTTGGAGCAGATATTTTGTATTTGTCCAATTTGTTTCCGGTTGTCCGGGTGGGTCTTCTCACCGTATTTTTGAGAGCACGTAAAATCGTCGGTCCGATTGTTATCATGGAGACCTGACAGCGATCGTTACTTTTGGTAGGATAATTATCCGCCAAACTGCAGTGAAACAGCATGGTGGATTAAGCCTTCCCCTTCTCCAATATAGAGAGGAGGCCTTTGTCCAGTAGTGGGATGTTTACAGGCTGATTCAGTTCAGTTCATTTCAAATGCGAGGAACAAATATATTGTGGATATTTTTACATTTTTTCTATCTTTCATAGAGTTACTACAATAGACGCGGGTCGCGCTGTTCTACGTATGTTGTGACTACGTGATAGTGATAAAAATATTCCATCTTGTACGGTATCAGGTAAAATAACGTGTTTATTGTCAGTGAACTCCTTTCCTTATATTGTTCCCATTTCAGTCATATCCTGGAAAAAGAGAGTATAAACATAGAGGTATTATAGATAGAGCAGAGGAGCCAGGATTCCAGCTGTCACTCGTTTAGAAAGAGAGACGATCGCGGTACCGGTTGAATTACATACCAATATAATATTACTATGCATATAAGAGTTGTTTCTATGATTTGTTTATACTCGAAAAATTAAAATAGAAGTAAATAATTGATGTTCACAAAAAAAATGAAATAAATATTTTATCGAGATTTGAACTTGAGACCGCAAGGTCAATGGGGTACAGCGATCATCTCTTTCTTTCTAACCGTTGGACGTTTTCGCTTACAGACAGCCGTATGTCTTCCCTACTCTATCTATAATACCTCTATGAGTATAAGTGAATGGTTTGGAAATGCCAATACGTCACAGATCTTCGATTATTGATCAAAGCCACAGATAATTACTAGTATTACAAGCTTGTAAAATTTGTAAACATTTGATAATACTACTCGTAACAATATTAATCGTAATGGAATATAAGTTATTTGACGCATATATTATATCGAAGTTTTTAAATGGTATATTATATTCTTTTGATATAATAAGCAAGAAAAATAATAAGGGATTTTATTAAAAATACTTTACATGGCATCTTTGTGGTCAGTCTTGGAATATTAAATAGAAGCCTTCTATGAGAGGATTTATTTCAGTTTAATTTCATTCCTTAGTCGTTTAATCTTATAAAGATATTAATTACATACTTATTCACATAACAAGTGAGTATTTTTGTAAAGAAAAAATTTAATGAACTAAAGTTAGTTCAAGTACCAAAAAGATGTATAAAACTACTAATAAAACGCCTATATATAGCGAGTCTTAGAATAAAAAAAATAGAGTGTTTGTGTTTGAGTATCGTGTAAGATTATTTTGGGGTCTCTTTTCTGCGAACCATTATGTTGTATGAGTGGTATAAAAGTTCTATCAACGTCAATGATCGCGAGTTTAGTTTTCCCACGAAATTAATATTTCTATTGGTATCAAAAATCATTGTCGGTCTCGTTGTTTATCCTCGTGGGTCTCTCCACTGTAACTCGTGGGGCACGTAACGCTATCATTCCCGATTAGTATCATATGCATTTGGAAACCATTATTCATTTATTTATTTACGCTTTGTTGTACTTCACAACATATAAATAATAAAATTACATATATAATACAGATAACTTAAGATAATTACAAATTGTGTAGTACAGGAGGCAGTCTTATGGCTAATTAGTTATTTCTTCCAGACAACCCGAAATAAGATTGAATATTTATTTGAGAGATTATTAATCTTGGTATGTAAAGTATCCGTCATACCACAGCAGAACAGCGTGGTAGATTAAGCACTCTTTCTATTTAGGAGAAGAGGCGTTTCTCAGCTGTGGAACATGAACAGACTGTTTCTGTACAGTTCAGTATGAAAACTGTCTTAAGACTTAGAAGATAAAGTTGAGAACATTGTCACACATTTGTTGTACACTATCTTCATTAGATAATCTAGTCTTCTAATGTTATCAAAGCTAGATGGAACATTAACGCAATTAGTGGTACGAGTAAGATACAATGTATATACATTAATTATCACTTAGGAGCTTATTATTGCATATGTAATGTAATATTAAAAATATCTATTACAATAAACGAAACAAGGAGCATCTTTAAATTACACTACATAATATAATAATAATAATACTGTACTGTATCAGCCTGTAAACAACCCACTGCTGAGCGAAGGCCTCTTCTCCATATAAAAGAAGGGTTGGAGCTTAATGCAACACCTTGCTCCACTGCGGGTTGGTGGATAATATCCCTGTCATGAGTAACGATCTTAACCAGGTGTCCATGATAAAAAACGGGACCGACGGCTTTACGTGCTCTCCGAGGCACGGTGGAGTAACCCACAAGGACACGCAGAACGGAAATAAATATTTGCACAAGTACAAATACCTCTCCCGTGTGGGAATCAGCCCCGCGACCGCCGGCGTTGAGGCGACAATTCGCACCACTATACAAGAACGGTTGTCATTATGTAATACCTTGATGAGGTTGAGGTTGATATTAGATACTAAACAAAGACATTACTTGCGTCGTTATTAAAACTTGATTATTATATCGTTAATATATTTACTGCGACCGCTAACGACCGATATATTCAAAAGGAGGGCGCCACCCGCCCTTACGAATACATCACTTGAGTTAGAGGCGTTAAGATGTTATTAGTTCCAGTCACTTTCGCCGAGTTGCACGTAACAAATTTTAAATTTAAGTGTTTATTAAACTAATTTAATCACAAGAATCGTGATTATCTGTTGCACGAAACCTACATCTGATTAAGTTAACAAAAAAATTTAGTTTAATTAAAGACCTATCTATATCGGATGATTAATTCCAACAGCTTTAAATTAATCATAAGATCAACTAATTTTAAGATTAATTGCAACTTAACTAACGGAAAGTTAGCGACGGTTTCGTGCAACTCGCCGTTTGCTTTGAAAACACATCCATTATCACAAATGGATTTATTTATGGATCAACCAATTAATTCACTGTCATTATAATCAGAGTTACTTCTACTAAAGATTATTTTAAGAAACAAATAAAAACTACATCACAACAAAATTAAAATGGTTATACATTATATGCTGTACAGTGACTGGCAGAGATGAATAGTCCCGAACTTTTTCTTGCCGAGGTGTCCTAACAGGCGATTAAGGTCATAGTGGTGCAAACAAGTGTACACCAACCAGGATGGCTATGGGTTGTACCGTGACTATATCCTACCATAACTGCGCTCGCTAATAGCTCGCAGGAGAGACAGAGACAAGAGTCCGCTACAAGCTATATCATTGGTCGTCTCGGTTCTGTTGTCTCTGTCTCACCTGTCACGGTCGCGTGTCGCGGGCGCGAACCGCCACCATAACCCGCCCGGCAAGCGTGGCGAGTATTGGTAACCCCCCAAAGATATAATCAAGAAAGCCTACGTTCAGCAGTGGACATACAACGGCTGACGTAGTTGTGGATTTTTCCATTTTATCCTCATCCTATATCCTTAAATATATTTTCATCAGCAGGCTGAATCAATCAGACAAAATACGAGTAAATTTATTACATACGTATTGGTGTATGTATGTAAGTATATGTAAATTTATGTTTTAGTGTGAACTGACTTAAAAATCCTTAACACTCTTTATTTCACGTCTTAAGGCTTTATAGCTTTAAGTCCGCTGCTTTCTCAATACATTTTTTTTATAGTTATGCAATAATGTAATAAATAATTTAAGAAATGAATGTTTTAAGAAAGAATATGAAGTTGTGATAACATTTTAAAACAAAATTATCGTCTAAATTCATTGAAAACTGCTTTGCGTTTTTAAGAAAACGACGACACATATAAACCTACGACCAGATCACTTATAAATTTTATTATTTTAGCATTTCGAGCTACACATATTAAATCGAATATCTAGTTCGACGAACATTGAAAAATCGTAGCGTCGTAATCAAGTCAAAGTAGGTAATTATAATAATAGTAATTATAATAAGTAATAAAAAATTAAAAAATCCGACTGCGTTTCTGTGTAATTTGGAAATGAAATTGATTTGGCGCCAAAAATCCGCATTTTTATTTATTTTTTATTTTGATATACCTAGTGTCACTCTCATTGTAAATACGAATATAATGACACCTGTCAAGCTAAAATCCATCGATCCGTTCAGACTGCAGAGCGACACAAACAATTATACATACATACATACTCTCGAAAAATATAACCCTCCTTCTGACGCAGCCGGGTAAAAACTAACTACAATGATAGCTTTAATCAACATCACTGGGCTAAATTCTAAGTCCAATTTCAACAGCTGACATTTATCAATCATGTTCAATCTACCTAACTACAACCATCAAGGTTAATCTCTCCCTAAACTTGTTAGAAAAGTCAGTCAGTCGGCGCGTCTTCCATTTATTTATGTAACATAAAATAGACTTGATTTATAATAAATGTTGATTTTATGAATAATATTTAAAATGAAAAAAAATAAAATATTGAAATTAAATATTTAAACGTAGAATGTCTGGGAAATAATAATTACGAAAATATATGTGATTTTTAATATATTTAGGTAAGCTCTCCACTAAATATATTATGGTAATTTGTCAAATATACATAATTTTGAAATTATCAATCCAGATACTCAAGTAACTTATTTGATAAAGAACTTTGAACAAACGTGATTTCATTTTCAAGTGGTGCTGAAACGCGATTTATAATTTGAGTAAGCGGTCTTTTATGTTCATACACGTAATATGTATGAGTCGCTGTCGCATGTAAAAAGTTCAATTGTGAATACATAAGCCGAGAAGTGAGCTAAACACTCAACGTCACATCGTATCAGCTTCACACAACTTGTATAAAATACTAGCGGCCCGCCCCGGCTTCGCACGGGTATTTAACTGAAATTTCAAAAAAATATAAATTTATACTGTTCCACCAGGAGCACCCAAAAAAAGATATTACCTACACCTGCGTCAATACTGGAAAATATTTTATAACAGACGGATTGGTTGTCAAACATGTGTCAAAATAAATTTTAATTTAAATCAAAATCACTATGGAGTATTTATATCAAAATAATTTTCTCCCCCCTTTTAACATCGTTAGAGGATGAATTTCGATAAAATATGAAACACGTCTTCAACCAATTCTGTTAAAGAATATTTATGCGAAATTTTCTTTAACACCTTTTTTCACCCCCTTAGAGGTAGAATTTCGTAAAATCCGTTCTTAGCTGACCTCTACTCGGTAAAAGGAATATTCCTACCAAATTTCAAGTCTCTGCGCCTCATAGTTTCAGAGATATCGTGATGAGTCAATGTATACGTGGAAATCTCTTATATATATACTAGCGGCCCGCCCCGGCTTCGCACGGGTCTTTAACTAAAATTTTAACAATTATACATTTATATTTTTTATCACCTACACCTGCGTCGATACTGGAAAATATTTTATAATAGACGGATTGAGTGACCGATTTATTATATCTATATACATACATACATACATACATACATACATACATACATACATACATACATACATACATACATATGTATATAGATAGTACTGATGAAACATTTGAACTGTTTTTTTTATAAATTATTTTCTCATTGATGAATACCATATTTTAATAAGTATTATTCCCGACGAAGACAAATCCAAAAACACAAAAATCATAAAAATCGTTCCACTCGTTCTCGAGTTATAAACGGTGTAACTAACACGACTTTATATATATATATATATAGTTATATATATAGATTACAACTTAAATAGCTATAACCATCCAACTTTGTACAATCAACAAACAAATAACGACCAAATATTTTAAATTTTAACTACGAACAAACAATCAAGACCGTAGTACCCTAAAGTATTTAATTATATATATACAAAAAAGAAAAACAGATTTTTAAATACGGCCGAGTGTCATTCTTTTGGCCGAAGTTTTGGTCAGCGCGATTCAGAAAATTATCTGCGCCATATCGTATAATTGTAGAATATCGTTTTTATATTTAGTGATATTTAACATAATTAATATTCAACATAGTAGTATATTAATTGAAAATGATGTTTATCTAAAATATTAAAACGATTTCTATTCCTATCCGACATATTTAGTAAACTTTTAAGTTTAACAAAATAATAACTCAAATATAAGTTTTGTGAGTTTTAAAGATTCCTTAGACCAGATGGCGTTGGCGGCGTAGGTACCTATTTCTATTTTCTTAAATATTTATTTTTAAATTTAATTACAATGAAACAAAAACTAAATTATACTGTGAGTTATTTCCAATTTTTATGTATTAAAGTTATTAACATTGGTTTTGTACTTTTTACGTGATACGTGATCAGAGAAAAATACGATAAGAGATGGCGCTGATACAAAAAAATACGCGCTATTGAAATTTATTCTTGATGATATATAGTGTATTAATAAAACAGAGATTTTAACAGATTTATTATTTGTATAGATAGAAGATTCTATAGAAGTCACGTCAACATTTAATATGTAGATGAATATACTCTCCTTTTGATAGTTAATAATACTATAATTTTGCTAACACATAGTGGAGAAGTAGGAGTTTAAACTCCAACTATTCTCCTTTATGGAGAAAAGGTCTTTGTCCAATAGTGGGATGTTACAGGCTGATTCAATTTAGTTCAGTTTAGTAATAATTTTGAAGCATGAGCCGGTGGTAGCTCTAATTAAATTTTATAATACATGATTAATAATTGACATTGTAAATAAACGACTCAATTTTTTTTTTATCACAGCAAGAGTAAAAGGAAATCAAAATTGTATATAATCAAAATATAATGATTATTATATATATTGTTACTAATTTTATTAACTTATTTTGCCTTTCTCGAAAATATTTTTTTTCAATTGACGATTTTGCACATCTCTACAAAAGTCCGCTCTTGTTCGTCCTAAGGTTAGCTGGTATTTCTATACCTATGCTTTTAGCATTAAGCCCGCCTTTTGTACAATTCTTTAATGTGTTGTGCGATAAGGTATTAATAAATAATAAATAAATAAAAAAAATGTGCAAAGCCGACTTGAATAAAGTATATTTGAAATTTTGTTTCAACAAATCGTAATATAAATTATGTTCATTTAAGTATCTGTTTAGGTCAATTTAAATTCTACTAAAATGGATTGAAGAAAAAATTAAGTTAAGCGGAAGGAATTCATTTCCAATGTAAATTCTCTAAGAAGGCTGCTTCATTACCGCCTTCTCTCTCGTTTGTAGGAATTTTCTCATTACAGCAAGATGAAAAAAACTGTACACAATATTTTCTTTTTTATAATTAGACTTCCCACCGTAACACGGTCTTACTCTAGTTCTATTTGGATACCGACGCGATTTAAATATTTATATATAATTTATCGTAAAAGAGTTATTTGTAATATAGGAGTTGTATGGTCTACAAATTTATTCTAATGTTTTAACAATTAACGGCGAGTTGCACGAAACCGTCGCTAACTTTCCGTTAGTTAAGTTGCAATTAATCTTAAAATTAGTTGATCTCATGATTAATTTAAAGCTGTTGGAATTAATCATCCGTTAGATAGGTCTTAAATTAAACTAATTTTTTTTTAACTTAATCAGATGTACGTTTTATGAAACAGATAATCACGATTCTTGTGATTAAATTAGTTTAATAAACACTTAAATTTTAAATTTGTTTCGTGCAACTCGGCGTAAGTCTTTAAAAATTTCTCCTTTTATTGAAAATATTAAAACTCAGAATATTATAAAATATTTGTAACATTCATAAACGCTTTAATTATAATTATAAATTAAGTAATTGTCGATATAGTACGTAGCAATCATTAGACAAAGAATAATGAACATATTATGAGTTGATAAAAGGACATTAAGAAACATATTATGATAGTTTTAAGTCAAGAATAACACGAAAAATGCTAGCAATTAAATATATTTAGTTACTGAAGATATGTAATTAAAACAGCCCGTCAGCGTCATAATAATAATAATAAGCGTCATATGCTATGCATGATTTCCTCTACATTTAGGAGAAAGGGAGGAGCCTAATCTGCCACGATACACCATTTCAAATTGGCGGTTAATTTTCCAACTATGTAGTAGTGATCGCTATCAGGTGGCTTTGATAATAACTGGAACTAACGAATTTACATGCCCTTCGAATCACAGTAAGGAGACTCATAAGATCATAAATTATACCCAGGCCAGAAACAAATATTTATATATTTACATATTATACCGGGTGTATTTGGAACGCTTGAAAAAACGAAGAGGTATGATAGTGTTGGCATGACCTGACATGATGCATGAAAAAAACGCGAAAGGAATTATTATTTTTTTGCCTCTTTTTATAACTTTTTTCTGCGTAATCCGGTTTGGGAAAAGTAATGAAACAGAAATTTTAAGATAATGCTTTAAAATAATCGTGTTTTAAGAAAATCTGCAGTGTATTTAATTGAATACTACATCGTTACGTACGGTACGTTTACGTTCAAGCGCGCCAACGGCTCAGTGCTGACAAAGTTCAACGCGGCGCGCGGCGGCGCGAGGTTAACGTACTCCCGCACCACTCGCGCGCTCCCGTATCCGCTTGCGTCTCCGGTGCGATTTATCGCTTTAGTCGTTCGTCGTTTTAGTTTTTACAAATAAATTCAATAACAACCTGCCCATTTTTTGTAATTATTCTTATTTTTTATGAGTGTACATGTTACGCCCAAAAACCCGAAAACGCTCATTGAGCGAAAAATAAAGCCCCTACGCGTTGTGGACACTATAAAACACACGAAACACAGAACATACAAATTATGCAAACAACCACAACGCGTTGTGGACTTTCTGTATGGTGGTTTATTTTTTTCGCTCAATAAGTCTTTTTGGTGTTTGAGCGTAACATACAAACTGCACGCTGAACAATAAACACTGGTACTTATACATTTCATATCATACGAACTTTATTAAACATTAAATAAAAAATATCTTTACGTAGTACTACAAAAATAATAAATGAATACAAACATTGTTTTCTAATATTTACGGGAACTTCACTCATTATAATGAAACTACATACTGGTACAATATTGGTAGTAACAACAAGTTTACCTAAATACCTATTCGCGCGGCCGCGGCGGCCATTTGTAAAAAGACATAATGCCGTCGACTTCCACGAATTCCAGTTCCCGCGCGCCCGCGCCGCTCTGAAGGTTCGTTTACGTTTGTAATATTTTTATACGTTTTTAGCATGCTCTTTCAAGCATACTAAACAAAGCACCAATTTAGCAAATGTGAATGTGCTATGCTTATTACCACGCTAAAAATCTGACTTTTATCTATGCTTTTGAAAAAGTATCTAATAAAAATGGCATCGCAAGTTAAGTGGACACAGGATTTGACAAATAAATTACTAAAAGAATACGAAAAAAAAACATGCGTGCTTGTGGGATTACTACAGTGAAACTTACAAAAACAAAATCCTTAGAGATAATGCATATGCAAACATTGAAAATAATAAATTTAATTTAATTTTCGACTTGCTTGCTTGCATGCTAAATAGCACTGAATGCTCCAGCAAGTGTTTTAAACGAAGCATATTCGCAAATCACGTGTCGCCAGTCGCACTCGCAGTCGGTGACTCGGTGCCTCGGTGGCAGTCGGTACGAGGTTTCGTGAGTGTTGGATGTGGTTTAAACAAAAATTTAATTCACGTATTATTGTTTCGTATTTGTTATTATTATTTTATTTGCACTTTTGAAGGTGTGAAGGACATTTTGTGTTTATGTGAATAGGCGGACCCTTCATTTGTGGTCAGATGAAAATCCACACGCCTACCAGGTTATAGGGCATCAAACCAGATGGTCTGTGAACGTATGGGCTGGAATATTTAATAACCAGGTACTGGCACCAGTATCTTGCCGGAGCGATTAAATGGACCACGTTATCTCGAGTTTATAAATGACCATATTGAAACAATTTTAGACAATATTCCACTGTCAGAGTATCGGATAACGTGGTTCCAGCATGATGGTGCACCGCCACACGTCGTTAGATCAGTAAGACAGCGTTTAATGGAGTTGTTAGGCGATTGCTGGATTGGCAGACTAGGGTCTCACGCCTGGCCGCCTCGTTCACTTGATCTAACCCCATTAGATTTTTTTGTGTGTGTGTGTGTAAAGGAAAGGATGTTCGATCGGGAGTGTGATACCTTCATCGAAATGCGTGATCGGATTTGCAGTGTTTTTGCGAAGTTGCGAGAAGATTGTGTAGTGGATCCCTGTTTAATGGCCCGACCCAGATTTACATCCATAGGAATGGAGCACAATTTGAACCTCACCTCATTTCACCCGAAGGATGTAAACAGGTAAGTGGTTCTGTACTTTACCTCCGCCCGCGGCGCCGCCTGCTAGTCGGCAGTCGCCCGTCTCGCGGTGAACGAGAGTTCACAGCGTGTATGTATACATGGCGGGTGCGCAAGATAAGTCCTAAAATGTTCGTAAAAAACCGTTTCTGAGATAAATGGTTATATGCATTATATAGTATATAAATAGTATATTATTAGGTTTAAATCTTTTCAAGCGTTCCATATACACCCGGTATTATAAAGCTGAAGAGTTTGTTTGTTTGTTTGAATGCGCTAATCTCAGGAACTACTGGTTCGAATTGAAAAATCCTTTTTGTGTTGGATAGCCCATTTACCGAGGAAGGCTATAGGCTATATAACATTATGCTATGACCAAAATGGGCTGAGCAATAATAAGAAATATTACAAAAACGGGAAAAAATAATCTTTTTTGTGAGCTTCCGTTGCGTCCTTTATTATTTCTTTTCTCGAGACATTTTTTAACTACAGTTCCACTTTTAAAGTAAATATGACATCACTCATTTACAAAGAATTTTCGAAAAATAAAAAAAAAAACTCAATAATACGTTGAACGACCCAGGAATCAAACCCAAGATCCCTTCTTCGATAGCAACGCTTGCGACCACTCGACCAACGAGGCGGGTTTAAATACGTTTTTCCCTCAAATTAACGCGGGTGAAACCGCGGGGCACAGCTAGTATTTGTATAAATGCAAATATCTGCCCTGAGCGGCAATCGAACACGCGACGATTGTCGTTAAGGCAACTTCCAAACCATTTTCCGAGAACAGCAACAAAGATACGTACGTATAACGTAACAAATCATCAAAAAGAACGTTTTGCCCAAGTATACATTTTTAGAAAAACTTAACGATGGACGTTACTGCAGAGCAGCAATGTTATATGCATACTATCTTTCAAACTCAGTAAGAGCCAAAACACATAACGGCGTTGCGGCGACGCAACGCTAAAATCGGCAGTTTGCGTTGCGGCGTTGCGGCGCCGCGAAAAAGAGCGTTGTTGTAGGGTAACCAGTTCTTCGTGATTTTTATTGTGGATATTAATTTAATTATTTTAAATATTATAGTTCACGTGAAATTAGTTAATTATTGTTTGTGAAGTTGTTATTTAGTAGAATGCATAAAAAGTAATCCTTTGTACCGGAAATAATTTTGTGAATCAAGTTTGTATGCTGGTAGAATTTTAAACAACTTTTGTCTCATAAAGCCTAAACAAAATTGAAACAAAGTGATACATAAATTAATATCTTACTATATTAGTTTTATAGATTAAATATAAATAAATAGGTTTTGTCCGCGGCTCCGCTCGCATGGTACAGGCACCAACGGTAGTCGGTACGTAAAGTAGGTACTCTATGTCCTTTTCTGTACCCCAGACAACTGGTATGCAGAATTTCATGATGATCGTAATTCAGGTGAATAGTTAAAGCGTGAAAGCGTAACAAACAAAGAAACTCACTTTAGTGTTTATCATATGCATGAAATTAGCATTCCCCTATAATTGTGTAAGATAGAAAAAATATCACTATAATAACTTTTCGAAACGCTGCTTTATTACATATTTATAATTTAGGTACATCATACATGTCACTTGTTTGAACCGAGTCTTAAATTAGCTGTAAATCTAATAGTTAAAAGTAACAACATAGCAACAATTGAGCTGAACTGTGAGCCGGTTCACAGCTCCGGTTCAAGCATATGGCTCATGAGCTTATCTGCAGTTCATAAAAATTCATTGAGATACCCATGTCTAATAAAGACACAAAAAAATAAAATATAAAAATAGACACAAAATGTCAATAAATCATGGTCAACAAGTATGACGTCACAACGCCGGAATTGGCGGTGCCGCGCCGCTAAAATTGGCGGTGACGCCACCGCCGATTTTAGCGTTGCGGTGCCGCAACGCCTTTATGTGTTTTGGCCCTAACTGAATTTTCAAGCAAATCAAATATATAATTAATCTAATAAGCTTCCGTATATTTTACGCACTTGTAAATAGACTTTAAACTATTCACATATGTTAGAATTACTTTTTTATTTTAGATCCTAAATCATTTGTGTAATTTAACTTACACCTAGGTTTTTGATCTACCGAAGGTGATTTATGTTTCTCGTGTGGTGAAACTAAAATAGAATAATCTTGTAATACTTCGCTGTACAATGTCCTGTGACAGTAAATAGACTACATGTAACGTCAAATTGACTACATACCCATATTAAATAATAGCTAAAAATCTCGTTAACGATGTCAGATACGTAGGTTGTTATGCAACACTTTCATACCATTTGGAACGCTGCCAAACTTCGCTGTACTTGAATTTATTACAGAATAAGAATTTAATACTGAAATATAAGTTCATCAGCGTTACGTCGTTACTGTGAAGTTTGAACTGCAATGATTTATGCAGTGATCATACAAAACTTCTGGCCAACTTCTAGCCTTTATTTCATAATCTTTTCTTTTTCGATAACGTTATCATTAAAAAATAAAAATTTGTATAGTAAAATTATATAAGTGGAGTGGAGCAGCGTAGTCGATTAGTCTCGAACCCTTGTTCTATATGAAGAAGCGACCTTTGCCAAGCTGTGCAATTTTTACAAGTTGATTCAGTTTACTATTTGAATGAAATCAGTTGCTGTATGAGAAATTATCAGCCAGCAAATATTTTTTTACTGACCAATATTATTCTTAAGGGATGAACATGAATTTTTATTCAGTTTTATCTTACACTTTTTCGGAGTTGGCTCTCTAGTACGTCTATGATATTTGTCTTGATACCCCAACTATACGTGGACCCCGGTAATTTCAAAAACCCAAGCCCTTTATTCCAGAGTACTCACAGATTTATGTCTCACATTCCTTCCTAACGAGTAAGTATTTTCATATTTTCTTAACCGTTGAATTAGCTAGAAGCAACGAGAAACAATAAAGTAAGTGGGTAGTCGGATTTCAACAGTTTTATCATTTAGTAAGTGAAAAATAATTATTGAAACTATACCATCTGACTTTGGACGAGTTTTTGTTCATCACATTAAAATAAAACTGAATATTTATTTGAGTAAAATTTCACTGTTTAAAACGTACATAATCTTAAGTAATGAAATGTTTGAAATAAAGAAAAACTTAGCAAATAAAAGCTCCAAGCTTTCCCACTAATGAGGACGGCTTCTAGACTTCGTTACAATTTGTTGAGATAAAATTTTCTAAGATTTTACTTAACTAAATTAACTTACGGTTTTTAAGCACTTTTACCATCTGTATTAGTTGTTATGAAGCGAGAAATCTTATTTGCAAGTTACCTCAAATTTATCTATTTAAAAAAAAAGGAACATTACATCAAACAAATGACGCGTATGGAAGGCGTAGTGAAATCACAATTTAAGTAAAGTGACGCAGGAATATGTCACGTTCGAACGTGGGGACGATGTTACGAGTATAAGATGCGTAACGATGTTGGTTGGACTTTGAAAAGCGTCAATTATGTTTTTTACAACTTTCCTTGAAGGATTTAAATGTAATTGGCAATGGCTTCTTTCACATTTTCACAATCAACTGTGATTGTAAATCATGTAGAATTGTCAATTATTGTAAATTGTTTCAGAAGTGCTGCTTCAAGCTAAGTTCCTGGTCATTATGAAAACGTGCTCGTCTCGTTTTATTTAGAAATCCCTAATATTTAGACTCCATCACTTCACAAGGATACTTTCAATATCATATAATTTTAATACGGAGCTCTCGAAATAAGGTCATTGATACGGGTCGGGTTACTTTATGTCACGTTTTTCGCGCTATTTTCTTCAATGGTTTTTGTATAGTAATATCGACGTTTTTTCTTAAATCCTCTTTCATATTGAAATTAGAACGATATGTAGTTTATTCAAAGTATTTACGTGTTTTCAGCTTTATAAAGGCCAACAATAATAATGTCAGACATCTTATGACCCACCTCAGAGAGAAGTTAAAAACATCGCTAGCCGTTCTTGTTATAACATTTCCACGTAAGGAAACATAAGTAAAAAGTGTAAATGAAATGTCAGAAGTGAATGAAGTTCTTACTTCGTCAGCTTTTTTGTATTATATGTTTTTTTTTCAATTGGTAATCCACTTTTTGAATGTTTTTATTGAAAATATGACTTTACCTACAGCTTGATGATTGCTTAGTACCCAGTATATTTCTGTATAATAACGGTGATGATTTATTGGATAAAACCGGGTAGTTATATTTTAATGTAACAAAGGTCTATTACTGTATTATTTATTTACACATGTTAATTTTATTACAATACTTAAGAAATGACATGAGAACTGTCCAGCAATAACATCTCCCCTCAGATGGACTCTCATATTTATAGTAAGGCTCATTTTTGTCACTGAAGGCCACAAATGCTACTGTACTGTACTTTACTGTATCAACCTGTACACAACTCACTGCTGAGCGAAAGCCTCTTCTCCATATAGAAGAAGAGTTGGAGCATAATCCACCCTAATACTAATAATAATAACAACTCATATGATAAAAATCACACTGTTCCATAAAAAATTTGGCCCCCCCTTTTTCACACCCTTAGGGGTAGAAATTCAGATTTCTTATCGAATTCCTACGTCATATAAAGAAGACACTCTTCAAGTTTCAGGTCTCTACGATCAGCGGTTTAGGCTGTGCGTTGATCCGTCAGTCAGTCAGTCAGTCAGTCATTCAGGCGAAGCATTTTATATATATAGATTACAAATAATATCTCGATTTACAGAATATCTTCTATCGATACCTACAACAACTAACAATTATTGTTTGAAGTAAAGTCTCAAAGTCAGATTCAATGACAGACGCTTTACAGAAATGTACTAAACCACAACATATTATAAAAAAGTCATCCGTCGCTTCTGTCTGTCCGGATTTTTACTACTGCACGGATTTTGATGAAGTTTTCACTAATAGAAAGAGTGATTCTTGAGGATGGTTTAGGAACATAATTTGTTTTGTGTACATTTACTAAAATACAACGATGTATAAATAAATAAAATAAATATGTTAAACACACATACACACGGTCGTCTGTTCCAAAACTTAATGCCTGTGTTTTAGGTAACAGCCTACTGATGTACATATACATATTTTTTTGAAATAAATAATATATATATAAATAAATACATATAACACCCAGACTCAGGGCGGGAATCGAACCAACAACCCTGGAGCAGAAAACAGGGCCACTGCCAACTGCGCCACGGGCCAGTCATATATATATATATACATAAATATATCGGAAAAACTTAAAAAACGCTGCTTAAACCCTTTGAGATATAACAAAACAATGCATGGTTGGCTAGTCTTCGTTTATAGATGTACAAAAGAGTCAACGATGGCATATATTTATCTTTGAAGGATAATTTTCTATACGCATTATAATGTTTAAAAAAATTGGTCATGTATAATGCGGTAATTGCAAAGGTAATAAGATGGATGCAATGTTAATCCTTATAATTTCAATACATTAGAGGCTTTAAGCTTTTCATGCACATTATTATACTCTTTTACAGCATATGGTTTAAATACATATCTTAGGAGTTATCCTCCGTAAATTATTTGTATCATCATCATCATCATATCAGCCAGTAGATATTGAATGCTAAACGTTGGGCTCCCCCATTGACCTCCAGTGCGACCGCCTGGGCTCTGTATTGGTAGTTATTTTAGTGGCATTTGCCAATACCCTTCACGTTTAGCAAGCGGATCGGCAAGATTTATCGATATATATAGTATTATACATCGATGACAAGAGTAGTGTGTTGCAGTAGGGTATGGTTACGCTCCTATAATCCTCCCACTTGCCACCGGGCAATAGTGTGCCCACGGTGCCCGCGAGCGCTCTATAGGCGAAGGCGGCTCGCATGCACGAGCGATCCCGTGGCATCCCATTACGACGGTGAAGGCACTGCTGGATTTTAGCGGGTATTCTGGCGCGTTTTGCGTGCTAGCGAGTCCCACATATCCACCGCCTCTCCGCGGCGGGATGCGTAAATGCATTTCCCAGCGATAAAAAAGGGTATGGTGACGCTGCTACCCAATCACCATCTTACTTAGTGCACAATTGTTCGGACCATTATGGCCTTAGTCACTTTTTACGACACCTCAGCAAGAAGGATGTCGGAACAATTTTTCTCTGTCGGTCACCGCATAGCACTATAATTTTTTGAATGTACAATATCATCCTGTCACGAGCGTGCCTAAAGAAATCTCTCCAAATTGTATTATATAATATAGAATTCATAATTCTATTTCAATTTAATATATATCTTGTAATCATAGTATTGAATAAATAAATCTAAACCGTGGTTCGTAAGATGTTAAATAATCAAGTAGCTGCCATAGCTATTGTTCAACAATATTCAAATTACAGTTTACGCCAGTAACTTCGCAGGGCCAGTCCACCCTAGACACGAGTATTCAATAACCTTGATATGACCCAATATGTTTATTTTCTATTTTAAACACAAGCACTGTAGACTTCATATGACCTATTTGAAAATTGTACTCAAATTATACTCTATGTACATAGCTTAGTTTAATCCTTAGATTCAGAATTGTTTACGAAATCTATACAAATACCCTTAAGTTTCGAAGACAATTTAACGCGTCTAAAATTACCCTCCTGACTAATCACAAAATCTCGGTGATAATGGTGTAATAATACTTTGAGCCAAACGACGTCGTATCTAAGAATCGCTCAGATAAAGTTAGCAACAGCTTTTCTTTATAGAACATATAAATATATGCATATTATTTGAAATTAATAATTCAAGACATCATAATTTAAAGAGATTTTTAGTGTCAGGGTTTCTGCATTAAACAAATAGAAATTAAGTAATTTACGAATCTTCAAATTCAATCAATTTTTTTTTTATTTGATTAGATTTCAAAAGCAATTTTGAATCGTCATTTTACAAAGTATATATAATTTTAATTAATGATTTATAATTAATATGATGGTACCACCGATTGATAATGTAGATTCTGCTGCGAACAGTTACTGTTTAAATATACTGCTAAGAATTATTATTAATCATTAAAAATCAGTTATATGTTTGCATGAAATAAGCCGCAACCCACACATTTCTTGTAAATTATATAACCTTCTACAGAGTAATATGATTTAGCTAATACAAACTTTTAATAGAAACTTTAAATTTATTAATTGGCAATTGTAAAATACATGTCATAAAGAAACAATATTAAATATATGCTAGATAATATATGCTTAACACTACTCACACATATTCACTTCTAATTTAACACTAACATGATAAAAATACCTCTTTCTTGCCAAGGTATTGTAAAAGGCGATTAAGGCCATAATTATGCGAACAACACCAAACAAAATGGTGATGGGCAGCAGCGTCACCATACCGTCCCACAACACACTGCGCTCACTGAGTAATGGCAAACCCCACAAAATTACCCGCAATACAAATCCTCGGCAGTTACTCTGGAGGACGATTGGGGAGTCCTACGTTCAGCAGTGGACATTCAATAGCTGATATGACAATGATGATACAAAAAATAATTAACGGATAACACAATATAATAGGTATGCTTACGTACTTACATCTATATATTAATACGTGAAGCAAAAACTGTAAAAAATTTTTTGTTCTAAATAAACATACATATATATACAAAAATAATATACAAATATTAGATCCAGATTCGGGGTGGAAATCGATCAAACGACCCTGGAGCGGAAAGCACTGCACTGCCAACTGCGCTAACGGGCCAGCCAAACTGAGTATTTTATTGTAGGTAAACTGATATTAGAGTTATTTATTTTCATTTCTTCGAAAGTAGTGTACAATAAGTTATATTTTCTCTTTCTATCTCTAAACTAACTTAAACGAAGCTAAGTGGAGAAGCATGTGATAGTAATAAAATATTTTAATGGTTCTAAACCAAATTATTATAAAATATAATGACAAAGTTACTAAGTGCAACATAACTAAGTGCTTTTTCGTTTAAATCTCTTCAAAATGGCGGCGATAGCGAGCAATAAAGTTTAAAAGCAGCAATATCGAAATTATGGCCGCGGTGAGCGTGTTAGGTTCGCTTAGTGCTTAATTTAACTTGGTTAATAAGTTGTTACGAGAAATATAGTACTTGCTGCAAAGGCATGTAACATACTAGATGAAGAAAAGAGGTAACTTTATATAAAGAATACTTAGGTAGAATGAGAAAAAAGTAGTTGTAGGACCTTAAATGACATATTCCTCCTTTTATTGATATAAAGCAGTACAGAAATTATTTATACAGATAACGGCGAGTTGCACGAAACCGTCGCTAATTTTCCGTTAGTTAAGTTGCAATTAATCTTAAAATTAGTTGATCTCATGATTAATTTAAAGCTGTTGGAATGAATCATCCGTTAAATAGGTCTTTAATTATACTAAATTTTTTTGTTAACTTAATCAGATGTAGGTTTCGTGCAACAGATAATCACGATTCTTGTGATTAAATTAGTTTAATAAACACTTAAAGGAGATGGGGACTTTTGGGCCAAAATGTAATAAGAAGAGATATGGTTTAAAAAATTGGTTATATTTTTTTATCTTACAATATAAAAAATCAACTTAATTCTGAATCTGGAAGCGGAGAAAAATGAAAAAGATTGTTTTCATCAAATTAATCGGGTATCGATTCAACTAAAATCGATTACAGAATTAAAAAAGAAAGGAGTTTCTACTAGTTAATTAACTCAAAGTATTTAGATGCACAATATTGAAGTTGTAAACGATAAAGTTCATTTAAATAAAGCGAAAATATTATTTAATATTAAAAAATAATATCGATTTCGTATCGATTAAAAATAAATCATATCTTTTGTGACAGCTAACAACTGACTGACATTGATACTAGCCGTTTATTTTTTACCTACATTTCCTAGATGACATTTAAATAATAATAGAAGAAGAATTAAGTATGAAATACATTTAAAGGTTTTTTTTTATTCTGAACGATATTTATTAGTGTTTCAAGTTACTGATATTTGTAATGAGTTTTTAAACATTCTTCACTAAATATAAGAAACATTAGTGCTTTAAGAAGTTAGTGATCGAGTTTTTTAATAGACAATGTAACATAGGTTATGTTTTACAAAACGTTTAATAACTCGGCTCTCAGATAGCCAAAATATAGAAAATTTTCAGCGAGTGATCTATAAGCCTGAATGAATTAATTGATACCATTTTCATTTCATTACATTTTGGCCCAAGAATGTATGGAATCGTATCCATCTCCTTTAAAATTTGTTTCGTGCAACTCAGCGTAAGACAGTTAAATAAAAATAACATTTTCATTTCTATTTTAAATCGTAACGATTTACGCTTTTAAGTGGCGTTTTGATCATAAAATGTGTTCTTTGACTTTCTTTTGAATAAAGGCGGGATTACCTTAAATATGATTTTGAGTGGAAAACTCACTGTGCTCTTACGGATTTTATTCGATAACAATTTTTTTAAAGGTGTTTTTATATTTAACATTTTTGAGTTACATCATTAAAAGTTTAGTGAATGAAGTTGTATTAAACCCGTGAATACCATAAATGAAAACCTTCCTATAGATATCAAAGTCAAAAAGAACAATCACCAAGAATGCATCAAGCATTGCAGTGGATATCCAATGGCTGATATGATGATAATGATTTTATTTAATAAATTAAAAGTGTTCTTTAAATATACGCTCCCATGTCATCTTCACGGGATCACAGCTCCGCGACGGTTGTTACCTGGAACAAATGAGAGTACGTGAGTTACAATAGCGCGGTGTGTGATGAACACAGCTTCACACAGCGTGACACTACGAGTGTTACGTAATTTAATGTAACTGAGAACGTAACAAAAAGGTTCTATATGGACAGTCGTGATTCAAAATTTAAACGTTCCAGTATGTAAGATTTTATGTTGTCGTGTTACTGTGAGTAAAACGCAATAATTAAAATGTTGCAAGAATAATGAATACATAATAATAATTTATTTTTTAATCATACATCTTATATTCATGTAATGTACTGTACTGTATCCTGTAAACAACCCACTGCTGAGCGAAGGTATCTTCTCCATATAGAAGAAGGGTTAGAGTTTAACCCACCACGCTGCTCCACTGCGGGTTGGCGGACAATTTCTCTACCACGACTCTCTACGAGACACGATGGGGAGACCTACAAGAACATACACCCAGACCGAAAACAAATATTTGTACGAATGCAAATATCTGTCCCCAGCGGGAATAGAAATCGCGACTGCCGGCTTTTTTTTATTGAGGCGTCTACTCGCACCACTACACCAGAACGGTCGTCTATTAAGGTATGCAAAAATAGTTTTAGACAAAATACCTCACTATCTCGAATTCCAAAAATACCTACCATCTTAATTTCGTAATAATTACGTCTACTACTTCAGAGTAGAAACATCGAATCAATTGTTACATCACGGCGTAACGAGGGTCAAGTAAGTGTCGAAGTTATTACGATTCGCGCAGATCGCGATCATAACCGACATCATTGTGGAGGGTAATTTGCGCATTGTCTGTTGTGTCATCTTATTAATGTCAATCGTTATACTTAAATAGCTCTATATTCTCAAAACACTAGTAGGGACAGAGTTGCTGTTAGTTATACCTGTGTTATTAATTTGAATTATACGTCACATTCTAGAATTGGATCTATTAATACGAATTTGTATGAAAAACGCTAGTTCTAAACAAGTAATAATTAGAATCTGTAACTGAAGTGAATTGACTCAGCCTGCAATATCCTTCTACAGGGTAAAGGCCTTTTCTCCATATAGAAGATGCCACCACGCTGCTTCACTGCGAGTTGGCGAATAATTAGTTTACCATGAGTAACGGTCGATATCAGGTGTCTGTGATAATAACCGGGACTCACGGCTGATCCGATGCACAGTGGAGAGACCCACAAGGTCATACACTCACACCAGAAACAAATATTTGTACAAATACAAATATCTGCTCCATCTATCTTTATTTTTTGAGAAAATTCACCATAGTAATGTATATTTTTTACACCATTAAAAAGTAGAGATTTATACAAACAAAGAATCCATCGACTTTTTTAAAGAAGCAGATAATTTGACGTGAGAATTTTCGATTGAAAATTAGGTTGCTTTTTCGATATCAAGTCAAAATATGGTGAAAAAGTAAATATTTTAAATAAGAAAAATTACAGTGTTTTTGGTACATATAAAGGTAAGTTTTCACCAAATATCTATATTTTTTGTAAAAGAATAATAAAAAACCAAAAACTTGCTATTTGAATGTTTCACATTTTTGAAGTTATGTGAAAAAAGTGTAAATACAAAATCTGTAGACCTTTTTACTACCTACAACTTTTCTATTTAACTTTTTTCCATAGGACTATTAGTTTTACCGGAAATCGAGATAAACCGTTTTTTATCCTTAAAAAGTCACTTCCTTCCGACCTCAGATCGCCCGTAAATTATTATTTTTTCTTCTATTCTCATTTTTGTTCTATTCTCTTTCTTTTTCAATGGGTTTCATCCTACTGTTTTTTTTTTGTTTCAGTTATCGACCCTGGTCTATAAAACGACCACTCGTGTAGGATTTTATGATTCAAGTCAAGCCACTGGAGTAGTTTTACGTTGCCACTCAATTTGTACTCGTATTTGAGTTTATGAATCATTCGATTTACTTACACATCTTGCAAATTGACTAAGATTGTAAAGTATCAAGTTACGAGTTTCATGTAATTTAGTTTCATACTAGCGCTTTTGAAGCTTCCTTATTGTAGGTTTAGGTGTAGGGTTTTTTCAAAAAAACAAATTGGCAAGTCGATAGGTTAAAATATTCTGGTTACAATTTTTATAAATTATATTTATATTCTTGAGTGAAGCTTATCGCGCTTTTACGATATATTATAAAATAAAAAGTGTGGTCGTCATAAAAGTTTCGAAAAACGGTTTTAATAATCAAAGTTCTTCATTTATTTTGTCTAATCGGTTATTTCAATTTTGATTACAGGTGCTTATAAAAATGTGATTGAAAACATAAAACGTTTAGGTATAGTTTGAACTGTAAGAAATTAAAAACAATAAATCTAGGTAATACATATGATTTTTAAATTATTAACATATGTATTATTATTTATATTTTTGATTTTTTTAAATATTTTTGAAATTAAATAACTAACTTTTACTGACTAATACATATTTATTAATTTAATATAATATCAATATTAAAATAAGTTTAGTTGACACTGTCTTCTGATTGTTTTTCTGAGACGTGTCTGACACGTACATTAGACATTAATCATTAGACATTACAATTAGTATTTGGAAGATTAATTTAGCTCATCAAATATTTTCTTGGAAATGTCGAAAATATGACAATTTTAATATGATATACGCTGTACTGGAATAGCCTGTAAATGTACCAATTGTTGGACAAAGGTAATTTCTATTAAGTAAATCGGATAGGTTTTTACATACTTATCCGGCGACATTGCTTTACTGCGGTTTGACTGATAAATAGATATCTCCATATCGCTTTAATATTTTTCCAAGTTTATTTATTTATTTATTTATTATTTATTATTATTAATCTTACTACTAACATTACAGTAAGGCCAATGCGTTAGAGTAGATACTAAAATAAATTACATTTTCCAAATATTATATATAAATAAACCATTACGATTTATAATGAGTCATAAAATATATATACATCGAAAGAAAAAAATAATTAATCCAATATTATTAGATATTATTAATATTATTTAGTCATGAATAGAAATAAATAAGAAATTAAACGAAATATTCAAATTAAGGACAGACGTCGCAATAGTTATAAATTAAAAATAAAATTATAAAATACTTTATAAATAGATAACTTAATAAATAAAACCCATTAATGTTAAAATAAAATAAGTAATAAGTTATACGTTAATTTCCCGTCTGCCGTCGACCTTAAGAGCGACCGGTGCGAAGCAGCCTCAATCCAACGGCTTCCGGCGACTCTCCTCAAGTTGTCCATCTCGCGGATGACCGTCCGACGCTGCGCTTGCCAGTAGGTATGTGGTCTCCCCTCGAGAACGTTTCTGCTCCCTTCACTGCCTCTTCAGCTAACAAATCCGTTTTACGTTACAACTTTTAAATTGCAAATGTATAGATCAACTGAAATATTTTGTAAATATATTTTTTTCTCTTGTGTGCTATATTATAATAACAATTAATATTTCGTTGCTTAATAATGAACCAAGTTGTATGAAATAATGAACCAATTTGTATGAACCAAGTGATCCGACTTCAAAACACAATCAGTGTGAGAACAAAAAGACAGACGTAGAACTCAGATATATGGTTTTACACAGTTTACCAACAAGTTATTTTCAAAATGTTTGTGAACATTATTAAATAAGATTTATAAATCATATCGAAATCCAGTTCAATAGAAGATCATATGAAAATTCTTTCCATCAGTTTCAATTAAACGTTGTTCTTAAAATTTCAATTTAACTAATGTCAGCTGTTTTTAAAAATAAGTTTGCTGTTTAAGTTCAAGTTAGAAAACTAGAGATTTATTTTTAGTTTTTTACTATAACGCTGTTTTGAAAACTTATTAAATTGCTAAATATCTATACGATAAACTACAATAAAATAATTCAAAAAGGAAAAAAATGCTTCAATCTCAACACTTTTCTAAAAGGATTCTGTAACGCTAGCGATTCCATTCGACCGAAATATTCTAAGTATTATGTCAAATCATGCGAAATGTGGATATAACGGAAATTGATCGGCGATAATGGATTTTATAGAACAGAAGAGATAAAATACAGATAGAATAAAATTGATCGAATGCTTATCACATTTATGTCTCTAAAAAAATAATTCAACTGTTAATGCGAGATTTAATTGTTATTTATTTGTTTTTTATATTAGAGGGGGCAAATAGACAGTCAATTCATTTGGTGGTAAGTAAAAACGACATCCATAGACACCCGCCACATCAGAGGATTAGCGGGTGCGTTGCCAGCCTTTAGGGAGGGGAGGGATGTTCCACCGGATCTGTGGTGGGAAGGGAAAGGATGGGCCAGGTAAGGGAAGGGATGTGCCACCGGATCTCTCACAAAGCGAACGAAACACGACGACAGTGCGCTACTTCGGTAGAATGTTCGTTAGTGTTATTCGAAAAGCTTTTGAAATTAAGATGAAAAATTAATTCTTTAAATGAAGTCGATTTAAGAATTTGTTTTCCGAAAGGACCTTCATTTAAAGGTTTCAGGTTCATATCTGCATCAGCTATTATATCAGTTAGAATTGTGACCAATTGCGTCTAACTTTTTCTTCAAATATTTATTTTTAAAAAATTTTAGTCAATTTGTCAATCAAACGAGGGTTTTATCTTGATCAAAACCATGAAGTGGAGTGTAGTGATTTTAAATAGATATATTTTAGATTTCATTATAATCTAATCTTATAATGAAATTGTGAAAGGTTCAACAATGTATTTTTTTTTTTTGAGTAAGGAGATATATTTTTTAAAATTGACTTGTTAATATTTTAAAATTCTTGGCTTATTGGTGCAGAAATTACTGTACTGTACTGTATCATCCTGTAAACAACCCACTACTTAGCGAAAGCCTCTTCTCGATAGAAGAAGGGGGTTGGAACTTAATCCACCACACTGCTTCACTGCGGGTTGGCGGATAATTTCCCTACCATGAGTAACGATCGTTACCAGGTGTTTATGATAATAACCAGGACCGACGTCTTTACTTGGTCTCCGAGGCACGGTAGGGACACACACAAGGACATTCACCCGTTATATATTTGTTTACATATGAATTATTTATATGTATGTTTATTCAAAAAAATATGTATATCAGTCGGCTGCTACCTAAAACACAGGCATTAAGTTGCCTACCTTAGGAACAGACGACCTTGTGTGTGTGTTAAACATATTTATTGAAAACAATTTAAAAAAAAACATCGTTGTAAACAATGCAGTCATACATTCCGTAATGACATTGTTCAAATAGAACAGTAGGTACTCTTACTGAACAACTTCTGTGACCAGAGTATTTAGACTGTTACAACATTATTCAGTCCTACATTTCTGATGCATTATCAAGCGCATTGAACATCGAAGTAGTTCTATTTAATTTTGCTATTTTACTGTAAGGTCTGTAAAATTAAATTGTGGAGCGATTCTCAACTTTACTGCTAATCAATTAAGGTGCATTTTTTATTATTGTATATATTATAAGTATTAATTAAGAAGGTAGCCCCTCGTTAGCCTGGCTTACTGGAAAAACATAACATATTCTTGCGTATAATTCAAACGGCTTTAATCAGTTAATCATGAGGACTTAATAGAAAATTTGAACTTAATCACCTTTTAAAAATGATTTAAGCGTTTTCTTGTCGGCAAAATCAAGAATGTTTTTAATGAATTGATTAAACTTTGAATAACTAAACCTTTGAGAAAAATGTTTTTACAATGTTAAACATGTTTAAAAATACAATATAATACAATATAATTGATGAGTTTTTATTATTAAAATATATAATAATAAAATTTGACTATATCGAAACCCATCATAATTTAGACACATTAAAAAAATAAAACTATTTTATTATGACGGACTTCGGTACAGTAGTCAACGTGCAATATTATTGAAATTACAAAAAAGAAAAAGAAATTCATAGCATTGATATAAAAGAAAATTAAAAAATAATTTTATCTCAGACGTTTTTTGCAAACATTGATAAAGTTCGTGATTCATCAATCTTATTTATTTTATTTTCAAAGCCTCCTCGATATTCAATTTAGTTCAGGAATATTTTATGAGAGCGAATATTTTTTATTATTTTCTTAAAAAATAATCTTTAAAAGATTTTTGAAATGAATAGAATCACAGGCTGATTCGGTTCAGTTTACTAACTTAAACGTGCCACTGCTGGCCTAAAGTCTTTTAGCTACGTAGATGAAGGGTTGAAGCTTAACCCACCACGTTGCTCCACTGCGAGTTGGAGAATAATTTCTCTAGCATAAGTAACGATCACTATTAGATGTCTATGATAATAACAGAATAAATATTCGTACAAAAACAAATATTTGCCTCGACCGGGAAGCGAACCCGTGACCGCCGGTGACAAGGCACTCGTCGTTACAACAGAACAGAAGGATTATTCAAAAGATTTTTAATATGCATTGATAATACAACTGCTTTAAATCATTTTGGAGTTTTGTTTTTTATGTTACAGATTCGGAAATTTAAACATATCTTTGCCGTATGTGCTTCGTACCTAAAAAAGTTTTAAAAAAATAAAAAGTTTGAGTGGATGTTTGTTGTTCTTTCACGCTAGAACTACTGAACCGATTGCAATGAAACTTAATACATAGATAGTTATAAATCTAGAACAAAGGTTCTTTTTATCTCGACATTTCTGCGGTAGCCGAATTTACGCGGGAATTCTTTTAAGTTAAAAAATCAATATTTTCAATTTCGTATATGTAACAAGTATGCTTAATTAAAAAAATCAAAAAACCCGACTGCGTAAAATACTCTTATTATAAACTAAAAAGGATAAAACAATTTACTAGCTTTCATTTGATACCCATATTGCCACAATAAGAAAAAAAAATTCAACTCCCCCCCCTCATTCCGCCATAAACTTTATATAGCCTATGCCACTACTGCAATTTAGACAAATCCAACGACACCTCATATGTCAAAAACCGTCCAGCCGTTTGGGCTGTAGGGCGTGCCAAAGAAATGGACATACATACATACATACACTCGAAAAACATAACCCTCCTTCTGTCGCAGTCGGGTAAAAAATACAAAAGATTGAGTAATATATGCCTGCAGGTTAGTTTCTTTAATATTATTTTCAACGAGTTTCTTTGACATAAAAAAAACGCTTCAAATGTTTTTTGACATTTTATATCACAGAATGTAATAAAGATTCTCATAAAGCTGTACAACGTTGACTATTTCTCAACGTTGTATAGCGCACCTACATTTGTTATAACATTCGTTTGTATTTGTAATCTTGGAGCTAAACTTGGAGTTGTATAATATATAATTGTAATTGGTTATTTTATAAGGTCATGTTAAAGACATGGGTCTATTCGGAATCAAACGAATTAATTGCAGCCTTAAAACTTAAAATTCAAAAAGGGATTAGGTACCGAAATAGACTCACTATTTTGTCAAATAGTGGTTAAATACTTTGATTAAAGAATCGAAATCTGTACCCGTGATTATATCGTGGTCATGGTGGACATTTATCAGATAGCATTTTTCACTGATAATTGCCAAACCTTACTTTTTTGATACAATATAATTTTGAATAACTGTCATCTAAAATTGTTTTATTTTGATTTACAAATCAAAGTTCTTGTTATAAACGACAAAGAATTGGTTATCACTCAATAGTACTTTTTTTTTAAACCACGAACGAACTAGATTCTAAATTTACGAGGTTAATTTTTAGGGATATAATTACAAAGTTTTTTTTTAATTTATATAAAGTAGATATTACATTAGTACTATCATCATCATCTAAGTCCTTTTTGGTACCATAGAAAGCCATTACACCTAATAAACAAATGAATAAAAGAAAAAAAAGTAAGAACAGACAGAAACAGAAATAGATTTATATAATAAGATGATATTATAGACTTATAATATATATTATATAATATACATGATAAGTCTATAATTTGGTTTAGAAGTGAGTTGAGTTCGTATATCTCAAAAGTAACGTACTATGTATAATATTGAATTTCAGTTATTATGAGCAAATCAGTCTTACACCTCACAGCTAAGAAACTCTAACTTTATTTTGATAGACGTCTGGCTAACTCAAATGCCTTTGTCTTATCGAATTTCACAATTGAGTGATAGTGCACACTTTAGGGTTATGTTAATATTAATTGGAATAAAACTTTATTTAAAATAATTTAAAATTAAACTTCACACCATAGTATACACAGTGTAAATTGTAACTTGTAACTAAGCCCGCACAACCTTGTTATTCATGTTATATTGTACAGAGTAATATGCTTTGGCTATTAAATACTTTTTAATATTAACTTTAAATTTATAAATAGGCTTTTGTAAAATCATTGTGGGATTTTATTATACATATATGCTGTGGCGAGTAGCCCACACGTTTAAACGAGGCATCAAAATCATACGATGCGATCACGCCTAATCTGAAACGCCGCCTACTTATCGGACCACCGTCACATGAGTAAATAACTAAATAAACCGTATTTATTTACTCATGTGCCACCGTGGCCGGCGCTCCCGCTAAGACCCTGCGCTCGCGCATCATTTGTCCGAATAACAAATGGGCGTGGCGTAGATGCCTGCACCATTGGTCAACCTTCGTCGGATGCAAACCACGGCCGCGCTGTGGTGGGCAGAAGCATTTTTAGTATAAATATCACTATATTGTTTTAAAATGATTACTTACTAACTTACTGCTATAAAATTTGGTACTCACAAGTAAATACTGTCGCAATTCCTTCCGGTGTTTTATTATACCTGTATATACTAAAGTATATGCTGCAAGTAGTATATTATAACTATTAACGGAGACCTAATAGCTTCAATGCGAATATCTTGGCCTAGAAAGAAATTGTTTATTTTAAAGATTTGGAATCCTGGAGTTAAGATGATATCGTTCCTTGGCTTGTTTGTAAAACGTCTGTTACTGTTTTTGTCAAAGTAAACAATATTTTTGTTGATATAAATAATATTATTATAAATCTACTCTGACAAAATTATAAGTATCTAATTAAAAACATCTCAAAAATGAATTATAGGTACTTTTGCATCCAGCTCAATAATACAAAGCAAAGAAAATAAAAGTATAACATTTGCGAAATATTCGTTAATTGATATTTAATAGCAGAGAATTTAATGCCTGTGATTTGTTTATAATGTCTCTTTAATCAGCTTGTTTTTCTAAAAAAGTTCTGTAAACATACTGTTCTCTTATATTTACGCGAATTTTACTCATTTAATTAAAAGTCTAAATCGGATTTTATCGCGTTTATTTGTTTTAAAACTTTACAGTTTAACGATTTTTAATTAAATTAAATTATTTCCCGACGTTTCGGACCCTTTACAGCGTCCATGATCTCGGGGGACTGAGGTGGTGGGTGTCTGAATCATTCGGAAAACAATCATTCGTTAAACTGTAAAGTTTTAAAACAAATAAACGCGATAAAATCCGATTTAGACTTTTAATTAAATAAGTTCTGTTAAGTAAATTATGTTTCAGAAACTGGATTAAAATATTGCGTAACACATGACCGGATACGCCGAGCTTGAAGCCATTCGGATACAGAAATAACTTACATGAATTTTTCTATAGGATGTCAAAAGAAATAAAAATTGAAAAACAAATAGAACGGTATAGTGGAAATGAGAGTTTTAATTAAACAATTGGTTATTATATGGACATATTATAAAATTACAGTGATCATGTCTATTTAAAATTAAATAAAATCGAACAAAGTCACGGCAATTACTTGAAGAATACGATATCAACTAAAACCTTTAGGTTTTTAAGTCTATATAATTTCTTAAAGTTTAAAACTTTATAATATTTAAAACTTAACACATAAAAATTTTAATTGTTCTTGCTTAACCAGATTTTGTAAAAGAAATTTTCATTAAAACGTCGCAGCTACGCTATCTTTTCATTTTATAAAAGATTAAAAACCTAAAAGTATTTAAATCTTAGAATATTTAACACAATTACACAAAATTGCTTGTAAATGATTTAATTAATATTCTTTGATATTCCAACGAGATTTTATTTTAATTGAAATAGTATTTTCATTCTAAAATAAGTTTCAAAAGAATTAATACGTATTGTTTTACTTTGAAGTTCTATGAGAATTTTCTATTTCAGTAACTTTACGTAGATTTAAAATTAAAATTTTGAAGGAATAACACCAAGCTTCAAGTTAGATTTGATCTTAAATTCTGAATTGAATCTACAGTTTTATTATAAGAAATAAATATTAATAAAAAAAATTATATTACGACTTCAATTAAATTATTTAAGAAGATTTTTTAATGAAACCGTTAGTTATGAAAATAAGTGCATTCAAACAATTCATTTAATTTTTAAATATTATTGTAGTTTTGAATTACATCAAATATTTGAAATCCACAAATCATGACTTTCAATTGCCTTGTAAATCGTTAAATTCTTTCATGAACCGGGAGCAAATTATGTGATGTGAGATTCGTTGTCGTAAATCGGTTGTAGAGCGACGGGCTTATTAGCAGCAGTAGAACGTGCCTTATGACATTTTTCTGTGTGTAACAGCGCACGTACGGAGCGTTTATGGGCTTTCTTTTGTATTTTATATTGACTGTGTTGAGTTGGAATAATTCATACTTAGAATTAAGTTACTGGAAGAATTAAGTTACTTAACCTTAGCTCTATTTTTGGAAAATATCAAAATACAGAACATTAAAAATAGCTATGATACATCAAAACGATTGATACGATCTGGTTAAGAAAAATTGTGTTTATAAAAATTTAATTTATAGTCTCGAGCCGGGAATATAAAATATATATTTTAAAGTTTTTAATCTTTATACACTAATATATCCGTGCCTAATATGTCCAGTCTAATTCAAAACAGTACATGTGTGATGATAAAATAAATTAAAGACTTTGTACTTTGCAGTATTTTCAAGTCGGTTTTATAAAAAAAAACTCTCTCCCTTTTGTGTATTTGTGATATCTACTTGCGCATATTTAATCGGATTTAGTTATAAATTACGTAGACATCGTTAATCACGTCTTATCAACTAGTACCTTAACTACTTGAAATATGCGGTTTGAGATTGAAACGAGACTTATTCCAGAAATAAATGTTGGTGTTAATACGAGTTTTTAGTTACTTCGAACAATAAAAATTCAAAACATTTTCAATCTCATTAAATACAACGTTAGTTTTATTTATTTTTTATTTATTTATTTATTTTTATTCCTGTACTTTACTAACAGTTAAATAACATGGATTTAAATATGGGAATAGGTACATAATGGCCAATTAAAAGTATACAACTAAATTTAAATATAGGACAGACACGTTTACTATAATGCGCTAACACAAGACTAGAGGACTATAGTTAATACAAAAATAAAAATAAAATTTTTATTATCTATCAACACTCTACTTATGGTTGAAAAACTGATCGGCTATGAGACGTTTTAGATGGTAACTTGTAGTGTTAAATAGGTCTACATCTAATTTATCCGCGGTCTCATTGAAAAACCTGCTCGCTCTCAACAAGTAACGATTCTGGCTATAATTAGTTCTAGTACTGGGTTTAAAGATTGGACAGGGTCTCCTAAGTGAGGAAGTTACCCACAGACCGATACGGAATCGTAAACGTACATTATAATGAAATTGTATTTCATAGTTGAATATTTTAATTTATATTATAATATTTTGTCTAGACCTGTGAATAAATAATATAAAATACTCGTTGGATGGAGGCTGCTTTGAACCGGTCGCTCTGGAGGTGTATGGGGAACGCCTTCGTTCAGCAGTGGATATCCAATGGCTGATATGACGATGATGATGATGATGACGACGACGACGACGACGATGATTATGATGATTGTGGTGGTCGTGATTATGATGATGATGATGATGATAAAATACTTTACATTTAATAACTTAGTTACACAACAAAGATTAAATATTGTGCTATGTGATTGTTACTGAAACGAAACTGTTTTGGAGAGAATATGAGGCTGCCGTTGAAAAGGAAGGATCCTTCGACCAGACCATTACCAACCAGACCAATACCGAACCATTTGTTGTCGGGTTCTTGTATATATATTCAATTGCTTTGAAAACTTCGATAGCGCGATGTAGGATACGTCAGTTCATATGTGGCGAGATAGTTGTCGCTACACTGTAAATATCTCACTGCTGGGCAAAAGGCTCGGCTCGCATATATGAGAAGGGTTTCAGTTTAATCCACCACGCTGCTCTACTGCGTATTGGTGGATATTGCTGGATATTGTGAAGATATGCTATCATGTTACAAGTGCGTGCCATGAAAAATATAACAAAATATCGGTCAGATAGCAATTTTTACAATAATCTAGCGGCCCGCCCCGACCTTTCCTCATGAGTCACTCTATCTATTGGTGAAACGTGCATGAAAACCCGTGCAGAAATTTTTGAGTTTATTGCAAAAAGACAGACGTTGAGACAGACGATTTAACAGGCCGCCAACACATCTGCTAATCCTCTGATTTAGCGGGTTTCTATGTAGCGGATGTCGCGTACACTTACCACCAGGTGAACCGACGGTCCGTTTGCCCCCTCTTACATAAAAAAAGACGCTACGGATGACTTTGTTTTATAATATGTATTGATAGTTCCAATTATTATTGTGTAATTGTAGAATTATTAGTTAATAAGCGTTTTTTTTTTTTTAATTAAGGCGTGGGTCGAGTATTGTAATTGACCTTATAACTAACTGTATCTGTTTATTAAGATTACAAAACGCAGACAAGTTTATGGGAGCATGAGTGGGCTTTTAAATATTATAAAAAAAAATAAAAAAAAAAAAAATATATATATATATATATATATATATATATATATATATATATATATATATATATATATATATATATATATATATATATATATATATTAATTTAAAACAAGTGAGACGACCGAACAGAAGTACATGCCTTGATCAACTGAAGGCATAATTCAATAAATATTTAAATTAGATTTTTGATTTGACAATTCACGTCAAGGGATGGTTTGAACTCCATTAGTCCAACCACTTAAACCAAATTTCATTTATTTTTGCCACTTAGGCTAACCTAACTGCGTAGCTTATTATTATTAATATAATTTTAAGAAATAACAAATTATAATAATAAAAACATCTAATATTATAAAGAATTATCAGAACGAAATAAGTATGCTATGCGTACGTTTCTATTTACTTACAGTTTTCTATTAACTTAATAAAAATAGATACGTAGGTACTATATTGTATCAGCCTCTATACCACCCACTGCTGAGTGAAGGCCTACACCATATAGATGAAGGGTTGGAGCTTAATCCACCACGCTGCTCCACTACGGATTGGTTGATAATTTCCCTACCATGGGTAACGATCGTTATCAGGTATCTATGATAACAACCGGGACCGACGGCTTTACGTGCTCTCCGAGACACGGTGGGGAGACCCACAAGGACAAATACAAATATCTTTCCAGAGCGGGAATCGAACCCGCGATCGGTCGTCATGATAGGTATATTGTTACTTAATAAATTAGTTTTAAATTAAATTTTATAACACAATCATATGTATTCGTACTTATATTAGGAGAAATTTGTTTATGTAAATGCGAATATTATAAATATTAAATTGAAAAAAAAAAAAATTACACACACACGCACGCACGCATGCACGCACGTACGCACGCACACACACACACACACACACACACACACCTGTCGTCTGTCCTTAAGGTAGGCAACTTAATGCTTGTGTTTTAGGTAACAGCCGACGGACATAATTGTTTTATTTAATAATATACATATAAATAATACATATGTAAATAAACATGCACACCAAACACCCAGACTTAGGGCGGGAACCGAACCCACAACTCTGGAGCAGAAAACAGGGTCACTACCAACTGCACCAAAGGGCCAGTTGTGGTCTATATTATTTAAATGATTTTAAAAGTTTACTCAGATATAATATGTTCTTAAGAATGTAATTTCCTGTTCCTTAACAAAGCTATATATCTCTTGAGCGTGACAGGCCATATTAGTCAAAGGTAACTCCCAGGAGAAATCGATTGTGTATCGGGTTCGTTAGCAATTACAACAGTTTGATGGATTAGATGCGCTGCTGGATATTGGACCAGACTAAGGACGGTGCTCCACCGTAGCTGAATGAATTATTTTTATAAATAAATAAATATTAACCAACAATTACACCGCGTTAACCTAGCCCCGTGCTAAATTCGTAAGAACTTGTGTTACAGTTACTAGGAACGGAAATAAATTTAAGAAATTTATGTAAATACATATATGTATACATATATGACCCGGTTCAGACATCTATATTCGTCATACAAATTATCTGCACCTGGCGGGATTCGAACCCACGATCGCTGCGTAAAGTGTCCAGTTGCCTGACCACTCGACCAGCCGGTTTTTTTACTACTTGAATTTTTATTACTTGCTTTTGAATCCCGTTTATTAGCTGTTCTCTAGGATCATTACGAATCGTCTGACGGAGAAGTTTTATGACTTCCAGCCTCCTGAACAAGCCGGTTTCCGAAAAAGCTATAGTACCATAGACCACATACATAGGCTGCGGCAGATTATACAGAAGACCGAGGAGTATAATCGGCCATTGTGCTTGGAATTTGTGGATTATGAGAAAGCCTTCGATTCGATTGAAACCTGGGTATAACCTGGAAATACTGCGGTCTGTTCAGTGGCGTTACATTGACTACCAGTATATCGAAGTGTTGAAGTGCTTGTACAATAACGCCAGTATGTCGGTTCGAGTAAGGAGAATAGCACGAGAGCGATTCCAATGCAGCAAGGTGTGGGACAGGAAGATGTCATATCTCCGAAACTTTTTAACACAGCATTGGAAGACGCTTTCAAGCTTCTGAAATGGAAAGGACTTGGCATCAATATAAACAGCGAGTACATCACTCACCTTCGAGTTACCGACATTATCGTTCTTATGGCAAAATCCCTGGAAAAACTTAACATTATACTCAGTGACCTCGATGGAGTTTTCCGACGAGTAGGCCTTAAAATGAATATGGACAAAGATCATGTCCGACGAATGTCCATGTTGTGCCCACACTTACATCAACAAAAAACTGTATCAAGTTCAAAATCAAAACAAGATGGAGTCAGAAACAGAGGTATAGACAAACACACACACACACAAACATGTATATATAGATATTTATATATGTATATGTGTGTGTGTGAGAGAAAATGTGTGTATGTATCCTAATAAATAGTAAAATAAATCATGTGTGTGTAATGATAAACTCAAAGTCCTAATAGAGCAATCCGGAAAATTTTAAATATCATGCCAAAATTTCCAAGGTCTCTAATCCTCCGAAGTCCCGTGTAATCGAATGATCTAATCACGCGTAAAACATGACAAATCTCTTTGGGTTATAATGAACATAGTTTCTAACCCAAATCCTGTAATTCTCATGTTCAATTGTAATACGAGATTAGAATGTCAGCAAAATGTGACCCAAAGGAGTCACATAGTTAACGTGTAACACTTTGATGTCACGTCGAAAATGTACGGTAGAATGTACCCAAAATTATATTACTAATTATAACTGACTAACCTAAGCGTTTGCTTTTGTTATTCAAATAAACGTATAGTAGGGTTGTGATAGTGGCGTTTACGACAGTATTAATTTTATGCTACATGGATCGTCAAAAATATTATAAGAATTATTATAACTAGTTTTTAATAGCCAAAGCATGTTACTCTGTACAAGATTGTATAACTAACAGTCTTTCATGCAGGACCAAGGAATTTAAATAAAAACTGAAATACGCACGTGCACTCAAAAAACGTTTCTAAGAGAGGGTTTGCATTTCTTTCTGCCATGGATTCAAGGCAACTCATAAGAAAGAGACAAAACAACAGTAATTAACGAAATGCTCGGAACGATTTTTTTCGCTTTACATGTTGAAAACAAATGTCAACCTTATGTCAGTTATTTCAAAGGTGCATATTTGAATATACAATTTTATTAAGTGAGCGTTCCAGTTATGATATAAATTCCTCGTACAGAACATACGATTGAATATTATATAACGTTCGAGTTATGCATTGACGGTTGTATTTAAAGAGTAACTATTGAGTTTATTGCCAATTCTTCTCAGCAGAATCTACATTCCATATCACTGGTAGCTTCACATTAACTATAGTTATTCAATTAAAATTTTTATATAATGTGTAAAATATCGATTCAAAAGTACTTATGAAGCCTATTTGAATAAAGGCATTTTTTATTTGATTCGTGTAATTAACACATGTCATTAAATATATAATTATTATCCATACCTTAGTATGTTTTTTCTAGTATTTACTTTAGACTGTTCAGATTTTTATTGTATTTATTCTATTATGCTTTATTATACACTACAAGATACAAATAATAATAGTACAGATATTTAAGATTATATAGTTCGCCATTTCTTCCAGACAACCCGAAATAGGATTGAGTATTTATGAGTGGTTAAGTGGTGCATTTATATATTAATAAACTTATATACAAATATCTACAAATTAATAATTACAAGAAATCATATATACATTAGTATAATATAATATAATAAACTAATAAATATAGCAAAGTATCTCATAGCATTTATAGTTAATTACGCAAAAAATTAACTTAATTTGAATCGTCCCCAATATTAAGTTAATGTCTCTTAACAATGTTTATAAGTATTGGTAGTATTTTTAAGTAATATTCAGACATATAATTTATGTACAGTTTTAATAGTTTTTATAAAGCTAACACCTCGCACTATAGATTCTGCTGAAAAGAGATAGCAAGACATCCAACGGTTACCTATTTAAATCTTGTTTGTAAATAATTTTATGCACATCTTTCATAACACTATACTCGTATATATATATACTTAATCGTAGTCAATATCTCTATATATCTCTATATATTCATTTGCTAAATTAATTCATCTTTAAGAATATTCATACCAACGTGATTTATGCGAATAATGATCAAATAACCGATTCACTAAAAGAGTCGCAATAAGAGCCTGTTACTCTTCAATATTCAGCCTCACGCTTCAGCTATCACAGAGACGAGCGCGAACAGACGTTTCAATCATTTTTATATTTGTTCAAAACGTATTATGAAAAACTGAAATTTAATAAATAATAAATACCTATTGCAAAGACCTACATTGATACCAAAAAGTCACGAATTCAAATCTGTAAGGGCATTGTTGGTGTTTCAAAAGCTAAATCTATGCTATATAATAATATTATAAAGCTACGGAAGCTTAGGAACTACTGGTTCGAATTGAAAAATTATTTTTGTGTTGGATAGCCCATTTACCGAAGAAGGCTATAGGCTATATAACATCACGCTACGACCAAAAGAGCAATAATAAGAAATATTAAAAAACGAGAAATAATAATCTTTTTGAGCGTTGTGTCCTTTATTATTTATCTTCTCGAGATATTTTTTTGGTATAGCAACGCCATCTTTATTTAAGATTATTTTGGGTACACTTTTCGTAACATAAGATTTTTCTCCTTTACCTCTATACTACATGGTCGCTTACCTCGGTCGCATATTGTTACTCTTTATTCCGTATAATATTGAAATTTGATATTACAATCAACTACGATGTAAAAGACAGATGCACAAGAAAAAATTGGTTATTATATGTATTTAAAAAAAAAAATCAACAAGTCATACCACCTTACTTAAGAGCTGTCTTAAATAATAAATTGTAAATAATAATATTATGTTTTATTTACCCGATAACGCTTTGTTTTTATATTTGAATTAAAAAGTTTTCTAAGAGAATTAATCTCTTAGCTCATTTAACAAACCAATCCGCGAAGTGATCGTCAGATTTTCGCTCTAATGCTTCAAGAAAAACCTCTTACTTAAAGAACCAATACTTTGATCTGAATTTTCTTTGCAATTTACAACAAATAAGCAGAAAAGGCGAAGACAAATTCTAAGTTCAATTTATTGAAAATGAGTTTTTCGACCAATTTGAAATATTAAATTTATAAATATCTCACTTGGTTTCATAAAAAAAAGCTATTATAAAATTTATGTTTATGTTGAGTTTATTATATATGTTAAACTGTATTTTTATTTTAAAATTAAAAATTAAATGAAAAATAAAGAAAAAAAATTAATCTTTACGATGGTCCTTCAAGCCGGATTCGATTGCACACTTACTCATGCAAACGTATAATACGTTAATCTTTAACTGACGATGTGTGAGTTACCTACTACTAAGAAAGTACTCATAAAAATATTTTCATTTAAAACATATACCAATTGTTAAATTACAGCCATTTTTAGCTTATGTACCTTTTCTATTAAGTACATAAATAGGTAGTCGACCTTGACGATTTTATGAATGGAGCGTATATACACGACTTCTTTATATTTATATAATAATAATATATTTTATATCTATTTTTTACTGTAATACAATGAAGTTTACATATTGCATCAAACAAAATGATCATGGTAGATCAAGTCTTTGTAAATATTACAATTTTACTTACGAAAGAGGAGTATCTCTACGATTAGGACCACACTTTGTATAGTGAAAAAATTGTATTTAGAAGTTATTTGAATAAATTTTAACTCAATGAGAACTAACAACAAACAATATTATTTTCCATTACAAAATTTATTGTACGTTTCGGTATTTCTATTCAATTTATAATCGAAAAATTAAAACAATATTCGTTTCGTCTTTTATGTTTGTGACAGATAATTTCTCGGTTATCGGTTAAAAGCGGATAATGTATGTAACAGCATTCGTGATCTTTGTCATAAATTCTGTCAGATGCAGAGCAACATCTCGCACAGAATCCGAGATGCGAATAAACATTGAACTATGTATATGCCACACGCCCACGCCCATGCTCTGACATTGTACTAAAATAAAAACCCAATCTATGATTCATCGCATTTATTTTTAAATTATCAAAATTTTCATGCTTCTATTTGTGGTAAATCGTCTACATTCTTTCGAAAATCCATTCGGAATTTAATTATTAATTTTTTTTTAAACTAATATGTTGCTACAATATCATAGTTGTGTGTAAGTCTGTTGTCTCACATTATGTTGAAGTGGATATCCACTGATTCACTGATTCATTTTTCACTGATTTCCATTGAGTAAATATTTGAAGTTATTTTATAAATATATCATAATCGGACATATTATAATTATAGTAAATAGAATACAAAGTACTTCATACAAGGGAAATCATATAATGAAGAATATTTTTTAAGTTTTGTTCCTAAAATTCCCATATTACGCATACTAAATCTTTAAAACTGATCACAAAAACAACACTTTAAACAGATAAACAGCCAAACAATTTTTTTTCAACTCGTTTTTGAATGAAAATCAAAACATGTCTATTCAAGTAGACTTCAAACGTTTTCGAACCATTATTTTATAATTATTATAATGTTGTTTAATGAATTAATTTCCTCTATAATTACCGCCTACCCTAATATTTGTTCAAACAGATTACATTGGTTATTTTGTAATTTAATTATTTTTTAAGTAGTTCAATATAAGGCCATAGCAAAATGAGTAACGTTGTCAAATAATACTTAAATTAAATGAAAATATTTAATATAAATTTATCGTTCTATTTTAATCAAATATCAAAAGAAAGATTTTGCCTGTTATTTCATCACAACCTCCAGATGTTTTTCTTACTTTTAAAAATATTGTAAACTAGCGGCCCGCCCCGGCTTCGCACGGGTATTTAACTAAAATTTTAAAAATTATAAATTTATATTTTTTATCACCTACATGCGCCATCTATCGTATAATGGATGCATATCGTTTTTATTTTTAGTGACATTTAACATAATAGTACTTATATTAATTGAAAATGATGTTTATCTAAAATATTAAAACGATTTCTATTCCTATCCGACATATTTAGTAAACTTTTAAGTTTAACAAAATAATAACTCAAAAGTAAGTTTTGTGAGTTTTTAAGATTCCTTAGACCAGATGGCGTTGGCGGCGTAGGTACCTATTTCTATTTTCTTAAATATTTATTTTTAAATTTAATTACAATGAAACAAAAACTAAATTATACTGTGAGTTATGAATAATTTTTATGTATTAAAGTTATTTACATTGGTTTTGTACTTTTTACGTGATACGTGCACGACCAAAAACGATAAGAGATGGCGCTGATACAAAAAAATACGCGCTATTGAAATTTCTTCTTGATGATATATAGTGTATTAATAAAACGGAGGTTTTAACAGATTTATTATTTGTATAGATAAATACAACCGTATATATACAACCGTATAGTTGTTAAGGAATTTTAGGAGACCGACTCCGTTCTTCTTTTAATGAAACTGCTTCACAGACCAACTATTTGTTTAAGATTTATTTATTTATTTTTCAAACGTCTTTCTAGTTAAAAGACTCAAACCGAATTCCATAATTTAACGGAATCACCTAAATATTAAATGGAAATAAAAGATAAAATGAAATTTACTAACTTGACATAATATACAATATTATTTTATCAGCTCCTCCGTTTTGCATTATTTAATTTATATATAGAAATTTTACAATATTATAAATATTTACAATGCAAAGCCTAATTTATAAATTAATTCAATTAAATAATATTAAAATATTACACATATTAAAGATTTTAATTCAATAATAATTGAATAAGAACTTCAATGTGACTAGATACGAGTATATTGATATTTAAAACGGCAGTTTACATAGTAGGAGTTATAGAATTGATATTGAGGTAGAAATAGGAGCTTAAATATAGTTTTTGATTTTCAGATCAAAGTCAGAATTTGAAACATTACTATTCATCTTATTATACATACGAAAGTTTCATTGTGAGTGAGCCGAGAAGAGTAATTTCAATTCGGTATCGCTTTAGCACGTCCCAGAATCTAAATACTTAGGTCGATTCTTTACAAACGAATATTTTTTTTTAATAATAAAATTAATTATTGGTAATTAATTTTATTATAAAAAAATCACTAAATTTTAATGAATTTTAAATCAATTACTAATCTAAAATTGAATAATTAAGTAGATTTTGTTTTTATTAAAATAACAAATTAAACTACAGTCAAATATAAGTAAATCCAATGTAATGAAATATGTATATTATAATAAGTAAAGAGAACACAATGAAATTTTTCCTTAAATATTTGTCAACAATTTCTTATCGAACTTTAATTCACAAATACCATACTATTTTTATTGAGAAATTAATAACTTTATGTTATAGTAAAACTTTTACACTCTTTCCTTTAAAAACGACGTTATTTTAAAAGCTTTTGCTGCTTTTTTCAAACCATTGTTTGCGACATATTAATATATATTTAAAAAAATTATAAATATGTCAAGAATTTAAGTTTCTACAAATAACTAAAAAAAAAATAAAATAAAAATTAATAAAGACAACGGTAACGACATTCACAGACACAATCAACATTTTTATCTCAGACCGGAACGCTGCAGACTTTCCTGTAAAACAATAACGTACACTAAATGGAAAAACTTCTGTAAAGAGAAAGAAGTTTGTAATTGAAAGAAGACAGAAATCTTTAAAGACATAGATAAAATACACATTATAATGATATATAATAATAAATATGCCACGTGTTTAAAACTAATTATTTTTGTACATAAATACTTTTCATATTAAATAGGCCATATAGAAAATTAATAGATTAATATCCAAGATTTTCCAGAAATATGTATTACATTACTTATTAGATATGCAGAACAAACAGATACACAAGGCTTAGATGTATTTAAAACGTCTCTACATAATTTACCTTCGCATTTTCGCAAGCTGACATTCCCAACAGCATACTCGTATAAATTTCTAATAATTATTGCTACCTCTCTGATGATTAACAAACGGCGTATAATCAACAGAGCTCATATTTTTAATGATTTTTGTTAATACTAATTCGAAATCATCAATTTGCTTCTCTCTGTCTAACTTTTTTTTTCTAAATCAGAAAGAAAGAAAGCGTTGATAATAAGTAGTCAGCTACTTATTATCAACGCTGTCGAATCAATAAACAAACTTGCTTCTTAACTATATGAATAGATTAAAATTTTGATTGAACTAAAACTTCAATTAACAGTTTACACACACATTTTACTGTTTTGTATTGTTGTTTTAATATTTCACTGATTGCCAAAATACTATATTAATCATACAGAAAAGAATGATTAAGGCATGCTCAACTTTCCACTCAGCTCAACTGTGGGTTGAATCTTTGCTCTTATACACGATAGTTCAGAGAACTCAGTACTATTTACTTATATAATTCATTTCATACAGTTCACTGACTTATTAAAGATGAAGGGTACTCCCTAGTGTGTATGAGCTTTATTAAGTTTGTTTATGTAAACATAAAGCTGTTAGTGACAGTACATGAGCGGGCTTCGTTTTCCAAGTTAATTAAACACTGAGTTACGAAATTATTTACTTTATGGTCATTGGTCCCTTGATTATTCTCTTCTGGTTGTTTTTTTTAGTATTTATTATTTTTGGAGGTTCAATTTACATTTATTTATATTTTATTGCACAACACAAAATTAAATTGCACAAAAGGCGGGCTTAATGCTAAAAGCATTCTCTACCAGCCAACCTTAGGATGTACAAGAGAGAAAGTTTGAAGGTGTGCAAAAATTGGAAATTGAAAAAATATATTTAGTTTAAAAGGTAAAAAAAAAATCGTAATAACAATTAATATTGTAATAATGTTTAATATTGTATATTCAATGAAATTAAAATGTATTTCTCTATTAAGAATGTAGAGTTAACAGGTGACATTTTATAACATGTATTCCAATCCACGTGTGTACCGATTTGTAGTGGAGTGGTCTGCTTCAAAGATTCTTTTTCACAGAAAAAGAAGCCTGTGGCCAGCAATAAGTGGTTCCGACGATATACAGTTCGGTACATTACAACAGACCAGTGTTTCCCAACGTGGGGCCCACGCCCCACCGGGGGGCAATTTGATAGTTAAGGGGGGCAATTTAAAAATTGACTCGACACGACTTTAACCCTTTCGCTTTGGATTATTTAAATGCAATGCTATACCTTGCCAACCGTTTATTATCTTTTTGACAGCTTACGTCTATAAATTTCAGTTTATTTTTTTCATTATATGTTTTGAAATTTTACTTACGATGTTTTAATAACAATTTCATAGTGATTTCTTCCTAAAACTTATCATTTATATTTCTTAAGGGAACAAAACAATTTTAAAGGTTAAAAATTATGCATGGGGGCAAAAAAACTTAGAAATGTTAAGGTGGGGCATGGCCTAAAAAAGGTTGGGAAACACTGCAACAGACGCTTTGTGTTCAACGTGTAGAGACGTTAACTATGGAAGTGGAGTAACTTCAAAATTATATCTATGCTCCTTTATGTATGATAGATGAACATTGCCAAGTAATAACTAGTTTCATATGTAATTAAACAGTTGTTTAGTTTCATCTTTACGAGTATATCGTCTAAGTTTCGAGTATTCGTGTAAAATGGTTAATGTTTAATTGCTTAACAGGTGAGGAAAATGAAATATATGTATCGACTAAAAGTTCGCTAATTTGTGGGAACTAAAGGGTAAAATGACGAAGATTAAGGTTGACGACCGTTACGGTGTAGTGGTGCGAGTAGTCGCCTCAAAACCGCGTGCCGACGATTGCAGTTTCGATTCTCGCTTAGGACAGATATTTGTATTTGTACAAATATTTGTTTCCGGTCTGAGTGTATGTTCTTGTGTGTCTTCCCACTGTGCTTCGGAGGGCACGTAAAGCTGTCAATTCTGGTTGTTATCATAGATACCTGATAACGATCGACGAAATTAGCTGATAAAGATGTGTGGACTTAGTGGTGCTGTATTTCATGCAAGATATTACTAATTTTGTACTAAAACACAGTTTATACATTATTTTCAAAAGAGTAACTGCGGAGTTTTTTACCGATTCTTCTCTGCAGAATCTACATTCCGAATCGGTGGTAGCTTTACTTTTACAAAAAAAAAAAAATCACTAAAATATTAATTTTGTAAAATGACGATTCGAAGGTGCTCATGGGGCCTATTTGAATAAAGTTGTTTTTGTTTTTGATTTTGATTTTGATCATTACTCATGGTAGGGATATTATTTGCCAACCAGAATTGGAACAACGTGGTGGATTAAGCTCCAATCCTTATTCTATATGGAAAAAAAGGCCTTCGCTCAGCAGTGGGTTATTTCCAGGCTGATAGAGTAAAGGATAAAAACTGACGAACGTAGGACAATGTCAGTATCGAATGTCGAAATTATATGAGTGTACGTACACACAAAGCATTTGTACTCAAAATGTTTTCTATTTACGAGGTGTATTGTGTTTCACCACAAAATCCAATTAAGTGAAATAATGGAATTAGGTGTGAAATATTTTTATGTTCCTAATTTTATTGCACTCGAGACTTGCTACATGTTTCTTAGTGCCCTATTAACGAGACTTTATTTATAAATATATACAGGATAACTAGTGAATTAGGATCAATAATAAAATTAAGGAGAATACTCGGTACATGATTCTCATTCGAATTATGTAAAAAAAAAGGTAAATATTAATAAACTTCTAAGTAAAGTTGCCCAACAGTTATCTAATTATTTACGCGTCGTCTGGACACCCTAGCAGCTTGCTGCGTTGTCGACTCAAAATAGGTATGTGAGTAGGTACATTTAGTTATCGCGCGGTAGTTTACCTACTTCTAAACGCCGCCACCAAAAATACATACAATATTTCACTCGTTTAAGAAACAAATTTGGTGACAAGGTAAATGATGTGAATTTTGGACAAAACTTATATATGAACTGTTTACCTATCTTGGTATTTCCAGCTATTTAAAAATGGAATCATACTTATTTACAAAAAATGTCAATCATTAGCCACGTGGATTTGTCAAGCGACACAGTACAACACCAGGCCGCACGCGCCGCCCCGGCATGACTGGAAATGTGTCCACACTTCATTTATTTAAATTGAAATTTATGGAAATTCAGTAAAAAATTAAGTAGAGAGAGAGAGAAGAGGCCTGTCACCAACAATAGGACGTTCATAGACTGCATCGGTTCAGTTAAGTTATAAATAACAAAACTATATATCATATATGTATTTAAAAAAAACCTTTGCATTTATGTATATGAACTGATAGTTGTGTCTCCAAAAAAAGTTATAATTAAATAGTTATCTATATTCATATAAACAAAATAACATAACAAAAATATTTAAGGTAAGCAACAGTCCTTTTACACTGTATCTGATTTACAAATCGAAACAAAATCGATAAAAATGTTCGATACACATGGCCCATGACGCAACTGCTACATATATCTTATTATGAAAATGCGATTAGAGTCATATCATGAGGTTGATGCGAGAAATGTGATCGGAGATATCCGCGGCACGGGTTGATTGCGTTACGATAACGCGATGGATGTTGCTTCTGGAAATATTTTATTTATCGTATTTTCTTTTCTGTATATATATTTTTTATTTTGTATATTTTTTACTATGTCCATAAAAATATTAGTATATAACGTTTGGGGTAGGGGGGTTCAATCAAATCTTACTAAATCTCACCTAAGAGGGGGAGGAGTCTAAATTGAATGAAAAACAGTTCACGTAATTAAAGGATGCCTATTACAGCGATTTATTTAAAGTTCAGTAAACTTTCTAACCTTTCTTTCTGAGTGTCCGGGCAATGACCTTTCAGTTTACCAACTGCACAAAACTGCCCAAGACCGTTTTGTTAGGTAATTTTCCACTGGTGATAATGTAATATACGTTAGTTGTCATCGGCAATATAGCCACGGCGATCATTACTTGACACGGCCGCTTGCGGTTATTGCGGTTAGTTTGTAAACTCTCGTCAACTAGTAGTTGACACGGGCACTTGACCGGCTAAAAATGTGTTGACACAGTAGTCCCGATCTAGTCATGACAAATGTTTGTATAGGATAAACAGACATATTTTTTGTCTCTATGTTTGTTTCTGTGTTTTGTTTCTGGATCCCTGACATGATTCTAAGCTACTGGGACCATTTAGTATGATAATTTTGTATATAAAATATTGAATGGCCCGTTGGTGCAAATGATAGTGACCCTGCGTTCTGCTCCAGGGTCATCGGTTCGATTCTTACCCCCGAGTCTTTATGCAATGGTGATATTTAAAAAACGCCTAAGAACTTTAAACATCAGTATCATGACATAAAGAAGAATTTATAGGATAATCAATAAAAGTGAGATAGAAAGAGAGGCATTGCCTACTAATTGGCGAGAAGGTTAGTTGGACGGGTGCATCCGGGAATTAAAAGAGTTATGCTTAGGGTATCTTGCCAGTGTTTCTACGGTCGACTGCTATAAATATACATATATAATGCACAAGAAAAAAATATACCGGAAAATATTTTGTTTAGTATATTTAAGAGCGCTCTCGTGATTTTGATCCCGGAATTACCTAAGCGTCCGAGAGGTTATCACTGCGCTGTTTGTATTAATAAAAATATATTGATTATGTTTCACTATTAAAAAAGATCTAACAAACTCTCATTTGCAAAAATCATGTCTAATATAATACATCAAATAAAATAAAATAAGTATATAATGCCTATAATAATTTCTTATGTAATAAAGCTTCCGTAACGTTTCTTATATGAGAGCGCGCTGACACACTTAATGTTCAGAGGAGTGGTTCTGAAGTGCTATTGTTTGTTTGTTTATTAACTTATCTTACTCTGTGAATTTTCGATCACTTTTGAAAGCATCAGTAGAAAAATATCGTTTATTTATGGTGTGTACTTGTACGGCCATATTCGATCTCCATCCCACTGGAACTATGAGTCAAATTTTTGCCGTAGTACTTTATTGTGTGCGTAATTCAATTCTAGAAAATGCACGGCAATAATAAGTGACCGGTGAATGATAGATTTTGCTGTTCCGACGATGTTAATAGTCATAGGCGATATGTATTACTAAAAAAAAGGTCATGGCGGCCCCCGTACCGATATTTCCACCTCCACACTATACGTATTCCTAAATAATAAAAAAAAGATCATAACCGGTACATGAAAAGTATTTCAAATTTTTAATGAGAAAAAAATTACGTGATATTTGCCGAGAACATCCTCCCCCCACGTGAAATTCTGTGAGATTTCACTCGACCCCCTCCCCTCTAAACACATCACTTAATTTTCCATAAATTAACGGCTCCAACCATGCACATTCGCCACGCTGATCCCCTACTTTGAGGGATTATTTCTCTACCACGAGTAACGATCGGTATTACGTGTCTAAAAGCGGGACCAACGGCTATACGTGTTCTCCGAGGTAGGTAGGTGAGGTAGGGGTGTGGTATATAATTTAAAATATCAGCTCTGAGCGGGAATTGAACTCGCAACCGTTAACGTTAAACTTTTATGATCATTGACACTATGGTTGAGACGTAAAACATAATAATGAACCGCGAACCCGTAAACATGGTGCTTGCAACAGCACCAAAATATCGGTAACTCGGAACCACTAACGATACTGGTGATAAGATCTGTAAAATATTATGTAAACGACAACGATGTGTGCGTTTAATGGCAATGTTTTTCATGCGGGATATATGTATGAATGAGAATAAGTTATATATTGACGTTTTTTTAAAAAAAGAAAAACTATTGTTTTTCTTAGGGATTCTTCGCAGCAGCATCTACATCTACGAATGAACGTTCTGGTTTAGTGGCGTGAGTAGTCGCCTCAACACCGGCAGCCACGGGTTCAATCCTCGCTCGAGGTAGATATTTGTACTTGTGCAAATATCTGTTTTTGGTCTGAGCTTATGTTCTTGTGGCTCTCCCCATCGTGCCTCGGAGAGCACGTACCTAATTAATTAATAGAAAATGTTATACAACATATAAAATGATGATTCAGTTGTGTTTATGAAGCCTACTTGAATAAAGAAATTTAATTTTTGATTTGATTTGACAAACACGGTAAATAGTCCGTTTTAGCCTTTAATAATATGTAAATACATATATATTTTTTTTTCATATTGGACTAAAAGTTCCTAAGACATACTGTTGTTAAAAAATTTCAGCTTATTATATTACATTATAAGACCTGTTATCATTAGCAGAAGGAAAGCCGCGATATCACCTACAGCAAGTTACGTATCTAACATCCCTCGACGACTCGTTTCATGTGCCATCGCACAACGTTTGAAAATATCATGAACGTAATTGGAAGCTCAATACCGTAAAATTAAAATCGTGTGCAAAGGTGAATTTGTTTTAATTGGCAAAGTAAATATATATATATATATGGCATATATATAAAATATTAGATGTATGGCTGTTGTGCACGTATTACGGAAAAACCACTGGATATATTTCAATTATTTATTATATATTAATTGACGGCCGGCTGGTCGAGTGGTCAGGCAACTGGCACTTTACGCAGCGGTCGCGGGTTCGAATCCCGCCAGGTGCAGATAATTTGTATGACGAATATAGATGTCTGCACCGGGTCATGGATGTGTATTTATGTATATATGTATTTATATAAATATATTTCCGTTCCTAGTACCTGTAACACAAGTTCTTACGAACTTAGCACGGGGCTAGGTTAACGTGGTGTGATTGTTGGTTAATATTTATATTTAATATTTAATTAAGTCTTCTAATTTTATTTATTACTAGCGACCCGACCCGGCTTCGCACGGGTATTTAACTAAAATTTTAAAAATTAAAAATTTATAATTTTTATCACCTACATGCGCCATCTATCGTATATAGAATATCGTTTTTATATTTAGTGACATTTAACATAATAGTACCTTACCTTAGACCAGATGGCGTTGGCGGCGTAGGTACCTATTTCTATTTTCTTAAATATTTATTTTTAAATTTAATTACAATGAAACAAAAACTAAATTATACTGTGAATTATGTTAAATTTTTATGTATTAAAATTAAAAATTTTTCTTGATGATATATAGTGTATTAATAAAACGGAGGTTTTAACAGATTTATTATTTCTATGCTAGCCGCCCCGATGCTAGTAGTTATTATTCTGAATTAGTCAGTCAGTTAACTTTAAGTAAATATTCACCAACTTACCAAACTAAGTCGGAACACACAAACTTGTACCGGAATAACTATCTAGTTGTTCCTCGGTTCGAATTGACGTTATAGCTCCCAATTTAGTCTCAAAAGACCGCTTAGTTAACAACAGTCGTTGCACAGCTTGTAACTGTTTCTTACTCAATCCTTAGAGAGAGATCATAAAAAAAAATTTAAAAAATAAAATTTGTAGTATGACTCGTTATATCGTCTAGTTAGTTAGGACCCGTTTTACGTTGTTTTTGTATTAACCAAGTCTTTTAGAGTATCAGTGATCACAAGTTCAAATGATTATAAGAAATTAAATAAAACTTCGTAATGAGTATGTGTATAAATAAAATATAAATATAATACAAAGATCAAAACTCGATCTCATTTTCTATTAACATCTAGTTAATATAGTTGCTAATAGAAGCAGCTCCTTCCCTTCCTTATTTTATTAAAATAGGAAAATAAAAAAAAAATTAAAGTACTTAAAAAAAAATTAAAAGGAGGAGAGGAGGTAAACGGCCCCGCGCCCGCCGCTTACAGTAGTTTCCGTCCTACATTTTATGAACCTTCCTCAGTTGAGATCGAACACTTATTGTGCTCCTACTCGTGCCTTATATTGACATTTAATATAGTTGTGAAGTTAAAGTTCTTTTCAACACTCGTCATGGCAATCAAGGTTATTATATTAAATTCGTAACTGTGGACCCATATAGATTTAAAAAAAAATTATCATATGTTCTCCAGCCGAATATATTGAATGACTTTTCCTTACGGAACCTTTTTAATAACCTCTTATAATATTGTGATAAACTCGAATTTAAAACTTAAATACTAAAGGCGTGAATATATTCACATTTTACGTTTAACCGTAATATTACACTTATAACTAAATTATTATGTTCCCTAGACACACATATATGTATATGTTCTTTTGTATTATTATTATATATTTGTTTTGTCATAACCTTATGGTTTGTTTTGTCAATACCTTTTATACCTTATTACCTAAAATTTATATCTTTAGTTTATTTGAAAAATGTAGCAAAGTACATCTTCTTTAATATTTGGTTGATACGTCCTATATCTTATTATCTAAAACTTATATATCTAGTTTATTATGAACCATGTAGCAAAGTACATTTTCTTTAATATTTTGTTGATACCTCCTATACCTTATTACCTAAAATTTATATCTTTAGTTTATTTGAAACATGTAGCAAAGTACATTTTCTTTAATATTTTGTTGATACCTCCTATTTCTTAATATCTAAAACTTATATTTCTAGGTTTGCGTTTTAATAGTAATTTAAATTCGGATCAGATTAGTTCAGTGCATAGTCAAGTACATTTCTCTAATGTAATTGTGACTCTCGTCAAGGTATAGAACTCAGTGCCTAAGTGGTGAGTGTAATAATACCGATGCCATCAGGAAGGTGTTAACTAATCTCAAACGAAATAACGTCTCTACAAAGGCGAGGCAAATGTAATCAATGCACATCACTCTTAAGCGATCTACGCTTAAACACTATGGGTGAAATCCACAGTGAGGGTCCATCACTGCTGCAACGTATCACTTCCACCATCGTAATGGCGTCAGCAACGCTGAGCAAAATTCGGTCGTGGTTCCGGTATAGTTAATCAACGAAAGACATCATCCGAGACATCGTAACGTCGACTAAAAATAGCACAGCAGTACCACATGGCGCATACACTACTCTAGGCTAGACAGAGCGAGGGACACACAGTGTTCCAACCGAAGTTGTATACAATAGCCTCTACCTCGATGTCACAGTATGAGGGACACCCTACGTATCACGAATTATATCGCAACGTAGGGCATCGCGCCTCACTTTTGCGTCACCTATACAAATTCAAGACGACATTGACAAAGGGCTCAATAATCTGCGGTGACCGAAATCAACCACAGCGTCTTGCATTCCAGTATCAAATCATCAAGAAAATGCTAGAGTATATTCAGCGCAGTGCTCACACTATTTAGTGGTAATTCACCAAATAACATTACGAGCACTCGATTGAAAATAATAATTGGAATCGAGATTCTTCATTGAGCAATACACATTTCTTACAAATTTATCGTCAACATATTTAATCGTCACTCGGAGGCTATGTGATCGTACCAGATCGTCGTTTTATGTTTTTTTTTTGATGACATATATAGATACGTTTCGATAACGTTTCAGAGTTTTCCGAACGACCGATGAGTCGACAGAGCGACTTTAACGGACTCGCGGAATCACTTTACATCAAGCCAATACGAGATCCTTCCATATCGTTCGTCGATCGCAGTTGAGGATGCCAACAGTGATGTATGAAACACCCTACGAACGTACACGAAAGACTAATTGAACTTCAGAAATCCGATGGCCAGACGTAACGATTTAGCGCAAGTCCGGCGGTCGGCACAGTTTTACAAATTGCGTATATTGTATTCCATGCTCCCTAATAAATTAACGAGACAGGTCTACAATATACAAAGTATAACAGATCTTCGATCTGTAAGGTGTATCGCCCCTTTAATGTATCGTAAAATACATTTCTTTGTCAAGATGATTCTCAATCATCTCACTGTACGTGTCGCTCCATCACGCACATTTATATTTTTATTTAATAAAACGGCTGCTGCCATTACTACACTCTTATAATATTTATTTGTTAGATAGTTGCCTGAAACAACTTCCAACTTTATAATTATATTGTCATGCACCATATATTATGATATGAACCAATATCGATATCAATAATTATATTGACGGCCCCACATACCGTCAATACATATAAATATGTATATTTCAAAGGTAGACGCTCGTAGCATCTCCTATTATATTTAAATATTGCCATGCATCACCATCATGATGATACAACTCAATGTCGATATCAATATTCATTTAGACGGCCCCTCATACCGTCAATACATATAAATATGTGTATTTCAAAGGTAGACGCTCGCAGCATCTCCTATTATATTTAAATATTGCCATGCATCACCATCACTCTGATACGACTCAATGTCGATATCAATATTCATTTAGACGGCCCCTCATACCGTCGATACATATAAATATGTATATTTCAAAGGTAGATGCTCGTAGCATCTCCTATTATATTTTAATATTGCCTTGCATCAACATTATTATGATACGACTCAATGTCGATATCAATATTTATTTAGACGGCCCCAGCATACCTACCGTCAATATATATAAATATGTATATTTCAAAGGTAGATGCTCGTAGCTTCTCCTATTATATTTCAATTTTGCCATGCATCACCATCATTATGATACGACTTAATGTCGATATTAATATTTATTTAGACGGCCCCAACATACCGTCGATACATATATATATGTATATTTCAAAGGTAGATGCTCGTAGCATCTCCTATTATATTTCAATATTGCCATGTATCAATATTGTTAGGGGATCAACCACAGTTAGCAGTCTTCGAGTCGCCCCGTCAAACCGCACCACTACAGTATCATTTCCACACGTGGTAGAACAGACGTCAGAAGACGCGCCCTAGCGACGGCGTCATCGCTCTGACACGTGTCATCGACATCAAATCCATCCCACGTGTGTGAGCGGTGCGCACCACGGTGGCGCTCAACACGACCTCACCGCGACCACTCACCCTCTCCATCATGGGGGATCAACTATAGTTAGCAGTCTGCGAGTCTCCCCGTCAAACCGCACCACTACAGTATCATTTCCACACGTGGTAGAACAGACGTCAGAAGACGCGCCCTAGCGACGGCGCCATCGCTCTGACACGTGTCATCGACATCAAATCCATTCCACGTGTGTGAGCGGTTCGCCCCACGGTATCGCTCAACACGACCTCGCCGCGACCACTCACCCCCTATATATGCGAAACGACGAAATTGACATTCGGCCCCGTACTACTAAAAATTTCAATACACGAACATTTCGGAATTTCATTACACGAATATTTCAGTAAAATTTGTCCTTAAAAAAAACTTTGATTAAAAGGTATTATTCTCTCGGAGTATCTTATTACGTTAAATGTTGTTTATTTATGTATGTATTTATTTATTTAAATATATATATATATATATATATTTTTTTTTTAATTAGTTATATTGTCACAAGCTCTGAAGTTTTTAATGTTATAATGAACGCTGGTTTTGAGTTAATTGGTATTATTATTGAAAATACTTATACTGTCATATTTTAATAGTTCACGTAGACGAAATTAAATACGTCGTAATGAGTCGTGTGTTAATTTCATTAACATCGTAAAATCTATGAAATCCAATAGTTTATATCACTTAAAGTTGTAATTGATCGATTTTAATATATAATTGCAATATATGTTTTTACTACAGACTTTAGATTTTTTAGTTCTATTGAATAGGCATAATTTTTAGGAACGAATGTTTGTAGTCAAAATAAGTAATGCGTGGTTAACACACAGATGGACAGACAGATATACAAAAATGAAAAAAAAATACATTTTTGGCTTAAGTAGATACTATAGAGTGCCCACCAAAAATATTTTTTTAAATATCTTAAATAAACTTTAACGATTCATGATTCATCGCATCATTTGCTCACTCGTCGAACAGACTCGCTCACTCCTCTATTTTCATTTACAAAATTTAATTAAAAAAAACTTATAGTATCAAACTTTTAATAAAATTACGCAATAAATAAACATGGTTTTGTCGTGATTTCAGATTAATTTAATACAAAAAAAAGTTGAAGAATTAAATGAAAATATTTGCTCAGAGAAGTATAAAGATTCCAACAGAAATCTAGCAAACTCGTTAAAACTCCAACTTCTTTTAGTAATTAGTAAAATAAAATGAATAAAAAGTTTTTCACAGCAAAATATTATTTTATTAAATAAACTTAAGAGCCAAGGTGTCAGTTTGTTGAATACGCTTACCTATTCCGGAAAATCAAGGATTCGGGACAAGCCTCTCTGATTTTTTAAGTGCCTTTACGCACACTTTTCGTGGCGATTAACGACCATTCTGGTGTGACGATCGTTCTGGTGTAGTGGTGCGTTTAATCACGCCAGCGGTCTGGATTCGATTCCCGCTCGGGGCAGATATTTGTATTTGTACAAATATTTGCTTATGGTCTGGGTGTGTGTTCTTGTGGGTCTTCCCACCGTCCCTCGGAGAGCACGTAAAACCGTCGGTCCCATTTGTTATCATAGATATCTGATAGCGACCGTTACTCATGGTAGGGAAATTATCCACCAACCCGCAGTGGAGCAGCGTGGCAGATTAAGCTTTAACTCTTCTTTTATATGGAGAAGAGGCCTTTGCCTAGTAGTTTACTGTCTTATTCAGTTCAGTTCAGTTTAGTGGCGATTGATGAAAATATTGTGAAAAAATATGAATGTTTTTAAAGAAAATCAAAACATGCTCCGAGACATTATTATTCTCTTCCCGCGTGTAGACCAAAGTATATCTTGCTTAAGTTTCAGTTTATGCATGCCAGTGTCCATGCTGAAGAAGCGGACGATGGAATATGACGAGTAGATGTTTTTATATACCCCGTCGATGGCATATACAATTATACAACGTTCATGAGGCTTTGGTATTAGAAGACATCTCACGTGAGATGTTGGTTGTCAGGTAAGATCTACAGTACCTCATTTTAAACAGTTTTCCTAGTGGATATACGGCAACGGATTTACAACGAACATGAGAACCGAAACCCTCATTGTCATAATTATGGCTCCAAAGTGGTTCATGATAGCTTCGTTCACTACTAGAAGGTTACATAATGTGCCATCTTTAAACCTATTTACTAAAATAGAGAGAAACCCTAGACCTAGGCTTTCTTGTCAAAGCCGCGAGTCAGTTTCTTTTTAATGTCTTTAGTGGTTCTGACTTTCGTGGTAGCTACTATTTCTACATTCTCATTGAAGTTACCGACTATGTTAGTCGTCTTTCCACACTCCGGTACCTATTTATTTATGTCAGTTTTGGTAGCTGCAAGCCCAAGCGGTTTAGCATCAACACACACACACACACTTACATACACTACACGTTATAATATATAATTTAAGCAATATATTATGAATATTCTTATTTGTAACGGTAAATTATATTTAAATTTCATTAATTTGATATATGTACATACTTTCATTTAACCTCCGGTAGTTTTTTTTTTCCGGTTTAGCGCCATTTTTCTACCTCTAATGTGTAGGTACGATTTAGACAGTAAAACCCACAACCGTAGAGATTATCTAAAGATAATTATGTAAAGTAATGAGATTTCTTTAAGTTTTAAATTAAAGTTTGAAGAAATTATAACGTTCAAAGTCTTAATTGATGTATATTTCAAACCAATAAAAATAAGTTTTTACGTTTTCATCTCGTAATTTTAACTCAAGTTTATCCACCAACGCATCTAACCTCCAATCTTTCTAAAATTCCTACGTCCAGCAGTGTTGATGTACAGTGTGTGTGTCATTTGTAATTAAAAAGTATTTATTCTTAATACCGTTTCTATAATCTGATAAATTATTGGTAATTTGATATATACATTAAAAAGATAAAAAGAGACAAATAAAAAATAAACTAGTTTGATTCAACCAAACCATGTCGGATGAGCAAAATTATATCACAATAAATCATAAATTATACTATGATAGAAGCTGATGTATGAAAAAATGAATAGAATACAAATAATTTTAAAAATAAAAAGAAATAATCTATAATAAATAATCTATGTGTCTCTCTATTATTAATATATTTTTTAAGCTTTTATTTCTATTTCATTACATATTTAACAAAACAAAATGTAACATTTAACATCAATACCTCAGATGGCTTAACGATTTTAAATTAATATACGATTTCATTGCATAAATATCGGCGCACAACGTTACCGATATTAACAAAGTTAAGGTAATCAAAGTGGCGCAAAACGGTAATTCCAATCAGCCCTCTGTAACTTCGCTACCTGCTCCCTCCGAGTCTAAGGAAACTAAGTTTGAGAGACTGTTGAAGCGCGCATTTTAGAATGGCAACATTATTATACATTTGTCTACCTACAACGTTATTCATATTCAATATTCTTTCTTTGTAACGACAACGAACAATAAATCCCTCTTAAGCAATTCATTCTTTGATTTCCACAAACTCAATATCAAACATTTTGGCGACCGTGTGACAAAACGAATTCCTATATTAATTGCAATCTACGGAAACGAGACAACGAGAAATAAGAAATACGCAATTACGTTTCGGCGGTTATTCGACGATCCAACTATATTGCATCATCCGTGGCCAGAGTAGCCCAGCTGGAAGAGTGATCGTATTTCTGAAGATAGAAGGACACCACAGAAGTCTGCGCGTAAATACAATCAACGCTTCGATCTAATTAATCAGCTAAGTGCCCTGCTATTTTCCAATTTTTTACCCAATCCGACATCTAATACCTAATACCTATTTACCTATACCTATATATCCATCATTTTATTTTAAAACCTTTAATCTCTTTAGTTTATATACTAGTAAATAAGATATATTCACGATTAATTAAAATATGAGAATTTATTATGTACCTACCCACATTGAGAACATAAAATCTTAAACAATTTATTAAACTATTAATATTTTCGTTCTTTGTTCCAACGAAGTATAAATATACAAATATATATAATTATTGAAAACTTATATATATTTAAAGTTTTTTTGCCGACTATTTCAGCTAAATCGAGACGAAGCTGTGCGGCCATTTTGTACGTGCAACGGGTGTTGCGATTCGTGATTCGCGAGCCAGGTGACACCAAACTGAGGAGAGTGAGCGATTATTTTAATTATTAATACGGTTTTATTATTTTATTACTATTTTGATTTAATTTTAAAATGATTAGCGACAGTGATTTTAAGTATGATCTAAAGACATTACTTACTAAGCGTTCTTCTATAAAAGGTCGTATTACTAAATTTAAAAATTATATTGATAATATTTCAATAAAGGAGAATCTATCTCCAGTTCAATTATCGGAATTATCAATTAAATTAGAAAATTTTCGTTTATTAGCTATTCAATACGAACAGTTGCAAGATTCAATTGATATTTTAAATTCAGATAATTTGTCATTGGAAATAAATGAGCGAGATGCTATTGAGCAAGATTGTGCGACATGTATTGCAATTGCTCAAACTATTATTACTGATTCTAACAGTCACAAAGATGAGCAAAATACCTCTTCCATGTCTCGATGTCATCACGATCATTTTGAAACAGAATATAAATTACCGCAATTACAAATTAATAAGTTCGATGGTGCCTACTTTCGATGGTTGGAGTTTCGTGACACTTTCTTGTCAGTTGTACACAATAACGATCGCATTAAGCCTATTCATAAATTTCATTATTTGACATCATATTTAGAAGGTGATGCCGCACGCGTTATTTCAAATATTGAGGTTTCCGAGTCTAACTATAATAATGCGTGGCGCTTGCTGTGTGAGAGATATGACAATAAACGACAACTAATAAATCATCATTTAAATGCTCTTTTTAAAATGGAGCAGTTGAGTCGCGAGTCTGATCGATCCCTACGTTTTATTGTGGACCATGTCACAACGAACTTGCGCGCTCTGTGTAGTCTTGGTCAGCCTACTCAGCACTGGGATATATTAATAATACACATAGTGTCATCTAAACTAGACACGTACACTTTAACTAGATGGGAGGAAATGCGTAGCTCTTTGGATGAGGTACCTACTCTAGCTCAATTTAATAAATTCTTAACAGATCGTGCTGATATACTCGAAACATTACATCGTAATAAAATAGATAGACTAAAGACATTAGGTAACTCTTCACGGTCCTACAGGTCCTAATTTTAATAGTGAACGAGCTCATACGAAATCTTTTACATCTTTGCAAAATAATTGTAACAATTATAAATCTTGCGTTATTTGCAACGGAGGTCATAAAATATATGAATGTGGGATATTCAAACAAAAGAATTTTGATGAAAAGGTTTCTGATGTTCAAAGATTAAAATTATGCATGAATTGTTTAAGGGGTGGACATCAAACATATAATTGTAAACTAGGCCCTTGTCGTATTTGTAAGAAGAAACACAATACATTGCTACATCAAGCGAAAGAACTCGATACTAATTCGTCTTCTTTAACTACTACGTCTACTAATACTATAGCAAACTTCTCAATGCAGCCAACAAATCAGGCTATACTATCTACTGCATTGATTGAAGTGCGCAATCCAAAAACCAATAAATCGGTTCAAGTTCGTGCATTACTTGATTGTGGAAGTCAATCATCATTTATCAGTAAACAATTAAAAGAATATTTAAGTCTCGAATCAAGCCAAATAAATAAAATTAGCGTTATAGGTATTGGCAACAACTCGTCTAACCAAATAACAGAGAGTTGCATTGCTCAACTTAGTTCAATACACGAAAAATATTATGTAACACTAGCTTGTTTTGTGCTTAAAGAGTTAACAGGTTCGATTCCTGATACTCATATTAACTTGGATAATTTAAAACTACCAAATAATTTAAAACTTGCTGATCCTAATTTCAACATTCCATCGTCCATCGATGTACTCATTGGTGCAGACTTATTTTGGGATGTTCTAGGTAATGACGAGCAGTCATTAGGTCCAGGTCTTATTAAACTAAGAAGTTCTAAGTTTGGCTGGCTAATTACAGGTGCTATTTCTACCAATTTGCGTACAACTAAGAAAATTCAAAGTCATAATTCTGTTATAATCAATCAAACAGAATCGGATTGGCCTGTGTTTTCCCGCGCTACGGTGGACGATGCTAGTCTGCCTGAAATCAAACTAAACTCAGCATTAGCTGTAGCAAATGCAACTAAAGAACCTATTTTAATAGAATTTGAAAAATACTCGAAATTAGTAAAAATTCAAAGAGTTTTAGCATATGTTAAACGTTTTATTTTTAATTTACGAAACAAAACAAATAAGAGGACAGGAAGTTTAACCTTAGATGAGCTAAATGATTCATTTTATAATCTTTGTGCAATTTCTCAAAAACAATCTTTTCCTAAAGAATACGATATATTAAAAGTGGGTAAGGCTATAAGTAATAAATCAACGATTTTACCATTAACACCATTTTTTGACGATGATTTAAAATTGATAAGAGTCGGTGGTAGATTGAATAACTCGGACTACGATTTTGATAAAAAAACATCCTATTCTTCTTCATTCAAGTCATTGTCTCACGAAGCTTATCTTTGAAAGAGAACATCTTCGTTATATGCACGCAGGACCGCAGTTATTATTGTCAGTAATTCGTGAGTCTATTTGGCCAATTAATGGTAGACGTCTAGCACGAAATACAGTTCATAGATGCGTTACATGCAGACGTCATCAAGGCAGGGCTATATATCCAATAATGGGCAATTTACCCGTGCAAAGAGTTGCGCCAGACTTTCCGTTTAAGACTGTAGGTGTTGATTTTGCTGGTCCATTCTACATAATTAATAAGAGGGGTCGCGGGGCGAGGACAATTAAAGCCTATTTATGTCTATTCATATGCTTTAGATTTAAATGTTTGCATTTAGAAGCTGTCAGCGATCTTTCTAAAGATGGTTTCTTACAAGCTTTCCGCAGATTTATATCTAGACGCGGAAAACCAGCTGAAGTATATTGTGATAATGGTAAGAATTTTGTCGCGGCAGCCAAAGAAATAGGTACTTTTTTAAAAACAAACAAACAGCAGATATTGGATTTTGCAACTGAAGACGACATTAAATTCATTTTCTCACCCACGCACGCTCCTCATTTTGGTGGTATCTGGGAGGCCGGAGTGAAATCCGCCAAACACCATATTCGCCGTGTCATGGGTAACACCCATCTCACGTTCGAAGAACTAGGAACATTGTTTGCAGAAGTCGAGTCTATTTTAAACAGTAGGCCTTTGTATCCCTTATCATCCAACCCCAATGATTACCGTTCCTTAACGCCAGGGCACTTTTTGATAGGTCGACCATTGCGCTCGTTGACTTCGCCATCACTTACTGACTCCAACACTAGTCAATTGCAACGATATGCAAGGATAGAACAAATTCGTCAACACTTCTGGCAACGTTGGCAAAGGGAGTATGTCTCGGAGCTTCAGCAGCGGTCAAAATGGAGAACGAACTCATCAAAAATACAAGAAGGAGACTTAGTACTGCTAATGGAGGACAATTTGCCTCCGCTATGTTGGAAGCTAGCAAGAATAACTCGCTTATTTCCCGGATCAGACGCAGTAGCACGTGTAGCCGAAGTTCGCACACCTACTGGCACATATAGAAGACCTTTAACTAAGCTTTGCCCTCTTCTCACCAGTGACGACATGCATAGTTGAAAGCGATGCTTTCCACGGGGAGGAGGATGTTGAAGCGCGCATTTTAGAATGGCAACATTATTATACATTTGTCTACCTACAACGTTATTCATATTCAATATTCTTTCTTTGTAACGACAACGAACAATAAATCCCTCTTAAGCAATTCATTCTTTGATTTCCACAAACTCAATATCAAACAGAGACATATTATACTGTTGCAACGTTTAATGACTTTTAGAAGCAATCTAATGCTTAAAGACTACTTATTTTTGGATTATTATAAAGCGAATGTTATAAAACTGAAGAGAGACATTGTTCCAGTTAAAATATATATACTGATGTTTAATAATTTGCTTATCCTTAAAACTAAATACCTATATATATAACCCGCATTATACCTATATACTCGTATTTATATATAAAACGCGACGTCGTCCGCATAAAAGTTTTACTCTAGCATTTAATTGTAAAGTGTCAATCACTTACTATACTAACTAACCGAGTTTCAGAAAGCGCCATTAGCGCCATCTAATATGACAGTGTCATAAAAACAAACAAGTGAAATTCACAATTCTATTATGTGCATAGATTCAAATATATAATTATATAAAATATATATGTTTAAAAAATAAAGTGAGTAAAGTAAAAAAAATGTTTTGTATATTAAAAAAAATGTTCAATACATTTTTACAATCAATGAAAAGCTGACTTAAAAGACTCATAATTTAATCACTTATAACTGTTAAGCAATTATTCGATTGCATATTTGACAAAAAGTTGAAATAAATACAGTTGGTTCACGTGTCTAGCTATACCTCCGATTACCACCAGCAATGAACACGTGTGATCTTGACTTGTGGCTGACGTTAATATATTTTATATTAAGTACCTGTAACAGAAAACGAACTGTTACTTTTACAGAAACTAAGACAGTTAATACTTATTTTTCACATAAATAGATGTCGCTTGGTAAAACGAATGAATTTTGCCAGATATAGTACCTGCATTGATAGCTTTTTTTTTTTTTAAATTAAATAAATTAATACTGTTCTCTTATATTTACGCGAATTATACTCATTTAATTAAAAGCCTAAAAACGGGTTTTATCGCGTTTATTTAATTTAGATATCATATTTTTATCGAATTTAGATATCACATCTCGTAAAGCAATTCCTTTAGCTATAAACAAATGAACGGACCGGAGGGCGTCGTAAACATTTACGTTTCCCCTTGTTATTGCTTCAGATCGAGGGTAGTTATTTTAGGCTCAATAGCAATAACATGTACCTACTACATACCGAATATTTTCATTGAATATTCTTAATTTTTTTTTTAAAATCATTATGATCTAAAAATCAAATAAAAAAAATAATCTGTTTTTATATTTATTTATTGTGATGTACATAAATATGTATATTATTTTTAATTTAATTCACATTAATGTATTGACTCAGGTATTGATGTTAGGGAGAATCGGTGTTGTATTTGCGATTATCTATTGATTTACATTTTCTTAAATATTTATAAGTAATTTATCTTCAAGATTCATAGCTTTCAATTGTGACAGAAAGACTGATTTAACAACAAAAAAAAACATCATAAAAGTATAGAATAGTCCTGATTCCTGACCTCTTTCTTGCCGAGTTGTCATAAAAGGCAATTCAGACCATAGTGGTGCATATAACTGTACAGAAACCAGGATGGTGATGGCAGCAGCTTCACCATATCCTTTTTTTGTTTTTTTTTTTTTTTTTTGTTTTGGCAGGAAAAATGTACCTGAACGCACACCCCGTCATCCGGGGAGACAACGGGGTAGTGTGGGGCCCTCACCCACTAAAATAACCCACCGTGCGCCATCACCCGCCCTTACAAGGCGGACCACGGGTACCGCGTACATTGCTCCGTGGCCCGCAGGTGGCAGCCTCATCGGGCACTCTCTCCTGTGCAGGGCCGGTTTAAGGGGTATGCGAAGTGTGCAGCCGCACACTCGAGCTTTTTAGGAGGGCATATTGTTTAGGTTTTCGGATAGGCTGCAGTCTTTTTTTTAGGAATTCGGATAGACTACAATGGTAAACATCGATGGTGGATCTCGGACGACCTTTTTTATTTGTTTTATTTTTAGGAATTCGAATAGGCTACAACGGTAAACATCGATGGTGAATCTCGGACGACTCTTTTTTTAGGAATACGTATAACCTGGCAGCTTTTGTTTTTGTGTACACTTCCGACACAGGATAATTATGCATAATAAAACTCGATAATGTTTTCATAGGGGCATAAAATGTGAGTCTTGCACACTTGCAATTTTCGCCTAAGGCCGGCCCTGCTCCTGTGCGACTCCCCGCGCACTTGGGCATCGCATCTTCGCGGTAGGCTGTTTCAGTGGTGGCATATCCATCAGCTGATGTCATGATGGTGGTAAGTCGTATAAACCGGGTTAAGTGGATATTTAAAGCATGTAAATTTTAGATGTGTGAAATAAGGGTGAGTCAGCGATATAACTCAAGAATTCTCACAAATTACTCTTAACTTAACCGTCTTATTCTCACTTATCTCATCAAAGACTGCGCGTGTTTAAGTGCTGTCTCCGTTACTCTGTGAATTTAGTCTCGCTTACACTTCAATGAACTCGCAAGCATTTACTGGCATACGATACTTTGCAAATAACCTCTATATAGCGCAGAACTAACAAGAATAGAAATGTTTATTTTTGTTTATGGACAAATAACTGAATTTGTAATTGTTGTTTTAATATAATGACAGTTTTGAAAGAAAGAAGAGATTAAGAGTAAATATTGAGTATTTTTGTTAAATAATTACTTTGTTAAATGAAGACTCAAAATTGCTTTTGAAGCTTACAGGAATAAATAAAAAAAATATTTGATTTGATATCTTTGTTTGCCTATTATCTTAGTTACCCTATCAAGATTCTCTTAGACTGACTTATAAAATTTAACTGTACTTTCTCACCACTATTTTCAATACGACCAGTTCCTCCGAATACGATATACGAAAAATATATTATTATTAATACAGAGTTTGTTTAAACAGATATTGAATGCAATGATTCATTATAATTTATTATTTTTATTTACTACATTAGTTATTTTAGACTTAAACTAACCACATATCTCTTTCAATTAATCTATGTAACTGACTGAGTCTTGCTACAATGTTAATTTCAAACCAGCCCAATATTAAGGGCCCTTGTGTCAAGGTATACTGGTGTACATATTTCAGTGCCGTTTGACTTATAAGCGGACATTTTTTTCTTATAAAGGTCAGACGATGAATCTATTATGTGGGCTTTTGATCTAAGGTTTTGAAATATCCGCTGGGAGTTTACCAAGAATATCATTACAAAAGTTAATAAACGTGAAAATTGGTAATCTTTTATTATTACAGTATTATGTCTATTGTCCAGCTTTTTATTTGGACTAAAATATTCTACGCGATCTTAGGATCGTCATTAATTTACTACTACAAATGTATATGCTTAAATTTAAATTTCAACTGATAACCGTTCTGGTATAGTGGTGCATGTAGTCGCCTTAATGCTGGCGGTAGCGGTTACGATTCCCGCTCGTGACAGATAGTTTTATTTGTTTCTCGTGTGGGTGTATATATGTCTTTATGGGTCACTATGTCTAATAGACACACAAATGTATAGACACAATATTTCTCTTACCTACTAAATTTATGAAATTTATTTGTGTCACCTAAATAAATACTTGAGATATTTTTGGTATGATTTCTCTTTTATGGCTATAACCTTTTCTAATAGCCTCACTGTTCGACCATCGGACGCTATCGACACTTAACTACCTTCGTTACTGACCACGCTATAAATTCGTAAGACCATCTTTGGAATACAAATAATTTTTTATTACTCCTATCAGGTTAAATATTAAATACCCGTAAAATTAAAGAAGCAAGAGAATCATCTATTAAGTATATAGATGACACCATACATCTGTACGTGTGTTCGTATTGTTGTGTTAATACAATCATCAAACAAATTGTCTTATAATATAATTAAGATAACAATATATTCATATTGATATATTAGTAAACATTTTCTATATTAATTACAGTAAGACGAACTCATAGACATTTAGCGATTTAACTAAAAATAAATAAAATACATTAAAATACATGAAATCAGTCACATAAAAAGTGATTACATTTAAATATTTTTGAATCTATTTTACTTAGGGATGGCGATTCTTCCAAAAAAAGATCGATTTTTAAATCGATTCGAATCGCAACATGATGAATCGATTCTTAAAAAAATCGAAGTCAAAAAGATCGATTTCTCAAAAATCGATCTTTTTAATCTATTAAGAATAATATCCCTATTTTATATAAAATGATCATGCTAACAAGTGTTTAGAAAAAAATAATTAGAAATTGGTGCTGTTTTTAATTGTAAAAAATGCTTTTAGCATTAAGTTTGTCTGTTATATACATACATGTTTATGTTCAACTAACTGAAATTTCTATTATCCTTTTGTAAAACTTTTCGTAAGCTAATTGATAATATTTTTAATAAAGCATAAAAATCGAATGTCGATTATCGAAGGTAAAATATCGATTCACTGGATCGATTCAGTACAAAATATCAAAAAAAAAAAAAAGAATGTATATGTGTGTAAAAAAAAAGAATAAATAAATAAACTTGTTTTAAAGGCTATTAGGTCTTTTTGGCTCTGTTTGGCTGTGAACAGATTTTTGTTGATCAAAATAGTCTCTACAATCCACTTCAGCAGCCGGTAGCGCTGAATCAGCAGTCTGAAGTACTCCACCATCGATGGTCGTGAAACTTGATCGATAATGTCACTTAAAATTTATAATTCGAAGTAGATTTATTGGATGGATAGTCATTGTGAAGTAATGAACGCATAAACAAAGGGATAATATCGTTTTGTAACAACAGAATTGCGATGTTGTGAAATGGATAACTCCACTTTAACAATTATTCTCTATTAAAATATTTGAGCTCGTACACGTTCAACTGTTGGGTAAAAGCTTTTTCTGCATTTAGGAAAAGGGTTGGAGCCTAATTCACCTCTCCACTGCGGGTTGGCTGATAATTTCCCTGAGATGAGAGAGAGAGAAAGAGAGTATATGACAATAGCTAGAATGGGCGGATTTAAGTATTCATTGAGGTACTATCTCTGAAGTTATTATAACATTACTTCATAAACTGGATGTATAAATATTCTCAAGGGGAATCGAATCCACGATCGCTGGTATTAAGGCGACTCCTACCACTACATCAGAAAAGTTGTCAGAAAATGTTTATATAAATAAAATATCAAAAGCAAACAGACACGATAAGCTTGTGGTATACTCAATGTGGTAATAGCTTTATCTGAATTCAACCGACGAGGCAAGTTTGAGATCAAAAAATAAAAAATAAACGTATTTCTAGAAAATGTTATATATTTTTCTTCAAGTTTGGAGAGTAATTACTTGAGATTACATAAGAAACACGATCTGTTTGAGTTGCGTATTTTTTCGTCTCGACTCTGCGGCTTTCTGAAACAGCTGTGACACACTTAGAACTTAATACCGATATCACGCAGACAAACAAAAAAATACGAATTATATTAAATTCAATATTTTGTACGACAATTTATACTCAGAACCAATTTTTGTCACACGCCATATATAAAATGATTTATCAATTCACATTAAAAAGAAGTTTGTTGTCTGGTCGCTTGTATTTGTGTTGTTTCCGATCCCGGCCAAGTATTAAAACTTACTTGGGAGACGAGCATTAGGCTTTTATTATTGAGCTGGCCCGTTGGCGCCGTTGACAGTGCTTTTTCTTGCTTCAGGATTGTGGGTTCGATTCCCGCCCCGAGTTTAGAATACATTGATCATTTTTTTTTAATTTATGTATACATTTATTTAAAATATATATATCAGTCGGCTGTTGCCTAAAACACAGGCATTAAGTTGCTTACCTCAGGAACAGACGACCTTTTTTTTATTTTTTTTTTTATCGCAGGGGAATCCATTTACGGATGATATCCAGGACGCCCGGGTCGGCAGTCCTAGACATAATATGTCGGACTCGACACTTTGGGAGTGCAATACCGTACTAAACCCCTGCGGGAGCCTTCAGCCGCTTTAATTGGAGGGTCCCGGATCTGCAGGTAACAGGATCCCTCCAGCGAAGGAACAGACGACCTTGTGTGTATGTATGTCGAAACATATTTTTTTATTTATTATTATTTTCGTCTATGCATGAGATATATAATTATGATCATATACTATCGATTCTTTATTATATGTTGTTTAATCATATCTTACCATAATATTTTAAATAACGTTTTGAGCTAGTTACTCAGTGACTCACATATTAAATCACTTCATTTTAGTGAAAATCTCACTTAGATTTTTTTTTGTCGTACTTCTTCTTTTTACAGAAAGTCCTTCTGTATTGAAGCTGTACGCTTATGGAATACTATACAATTTCATACCATTACAATTTTATCGTCCCCATAGCCATTTATTAGAATATATATTTATTATTTTTATATATGTATATTATATATGCGTAGTTTACGTATACTATTTACGTAATACGTTGTTTTATACTATTGGGGTCAATATTGCGACTGCGACAGAAGGAGGGTTATGTTTTTCGAGTGTATGTATGTATGTCCATTTCTTTGGCACGCCATCCAGCCCAAACGGCTGGACGGTTTTTGACATATGAGGTGTTGTTGGATTTGTTTAAATTGTAGTAGTGACATAGGCTATATAAATTTTCAAAATGGCACCCGAAAAATGGTGGAATGAGTGGGGGGGGTTGAATTTTTTTCTTACTGTAGCAATATGGGTATCAAATGAAAGCTAGTAAATTGTTTTATTCTTTTTAGTTTATAATAAGAGTATTTTACGCAGTCGGGTTTTTGATTTTTTTAATTAAGCATACTTGTTTATTTACTCTCTCCACCTTTTCACATACATACATCCATTCACATTCAGTTGCATATAGTAATTTTATCTAAACCTATTAAGAAAGTAAGAGAAAATAAATAAATAATTGTTCTTAATTAAAGTACATATCTTATTAAAATGATTTTTAAAGATGAGTCCCCAAGAGATCGATTTCTAGACCGTATACTTCCTTACAAGTAAAAATAACAGTTGAGCTTTTTGCCGATTCCTCTCAAAGAATCTACATTTCGATTTAATTGTAGCTACACATTAACATAATACTTTATTGTAAAATGATAATGCAAACGCGCTTCTAAAGCCCACTTGAATAAAATAAGCTTTGATTTCGATTTAATATGTCAAAACTAGGATTGAAATGAAATGAACGTTTCCGCTTCTGGTGGTGGATATATTGCCGACAATAATTCATTAACCTCTTCACTGCGCCACCGTCGGGCATAGATAAATTCACGATTAGCCTATCAGCAAAGAACTCTGCATAATTTAAGTACTATAATATACTTTAGCGTGACAGAATTTGGAAATCCCATCGATTGGCAAAGACCCTTTTTGTTATAAAGGAAAAGGTTTGGAACTTAAAACATGCCTAAGAATTCCTTCCTGAACATTCAAATTTGCTCATGATATTGTCTTCCACTGCTGAACATACAATGCATGAAAAAAAAAACAACAATTCAGTTTAAAGTTACGCGTGTCCCAATGGTGGTCAAAAGCCGTAGGGGACAGACCGCTTCTTATGAAATATGCAGATTTGTCACGAAATATGCGGATTTTTTGCGATTACTGTGGGGTAATGCTACACATATTAAAACTGTATTTATTTTACAAAAAAGGGCTATTCGCGGCATTTACGATCTTGGAGCTCGAGTCTCCCTACGGGATGTTTTTCCAAAGGTAGACATATTAACAATTGCATCGCAATATATTTATAACAATATTATATATATTCAACAGAATATTCATTGTTTTGAAATAAATAGTATTAATCGCAATGTAAACACTAGAAGGAATAACAAAATTGTAACTCCAACTTTCCGACTGCGCAAAGTAAACGCCTCCTTTCTGGGTCATGGTATTCGCATGTATAATAAAATCCCACAAACAATTTCGGAATTATCTCAACATAAATTTAAAGATTTCATTAAAAAAATTTAGTAGATAAAACGTATTATTCGGTGCAGGATTATTTAGTTGATAAAGATGTGTGGACTTAGTGGTGCTGTATTCCATGCAAGATATTACTAATTTTGTACTAAAACACAGTTTATAAATTATTTTCAAAAGCGTAACTGCGGAGTTTCTTGCCGATTCTGCAAAATCTACGTTCTAAATCGGTGGTAGCTTTACTTTTAAAAAACATAATAATGACAAATTTTTAATTTGTAATATGACGATTCGAAGGTGCTCGTGGGGCCTATTTGAATAAAGTTGTTTTTGATTGATTGCTTGATTGACTGATTGATATTTTATTTGACCGCAGGCCACGTAATGTATTTTAAAGACAAATTTAGCACTTGAAAAGAGAACCCCGAGTTTCGTATTTGAAGCAATCATCTAAATCTATTCACTACGCCATTTCGGCTTTAATAATTAAAATTAAATTTTAAAATTGAAAGCTATGTAGAATCAGTACATTTACTTAATTTAGACGACGCGTTGAGGCAGTGGTCACAGCAACTGGCTGATGTGCTAGCGGTCGCGGGTTCGATACCCGCACGTGACAAATATTTGTATAGGCCATACAGATGTTTGTCGGGGCTGGGCGTTTGTGCTTGTGTATTGTGTGTGTTTCCGGACCCCTGACATAGGATTCACATCCTACTTTCGAGTGTGAGACGTTATTTATTTATTTATGATACCTAATAAGCGTGATGAAATTTAAACTGTTTTTTTATTTTATTTTTATTTATTAAGGCTTTTTATTACAATATAAAATTATTTATTTGGAATCTATTAAATGTTAAAAATTTAAAATTTCATTTCATTTTCTTTGAAATTGGAAAATATTTATAAAAGTATTTATATAACCAATAATAAAAATATTAAGATTAATTTGACCAACAAATAAGTTAATTTGATTCAAGACTGTCTGGGCTATTGAACTTTCCATCTAACGTCATGTGGCTAAATGTCAATAATCTTGAACTGAAGTGTTCCTTGTAAAAGCATTTTATCATTTTGTTATCAAATTTTTTTGTTACTTAATTATACACTAGTATTTTTTTTTAATTATTGTTTCAACAGCCGGTACAAAACTGATCCACTCACTGCAAAGCTCGGAATCCCGTAGTTTAATAGTGGATAGCCGACCTTTGTCAAGGAAACCGCACCTGCCGGTAGTAATCTGCTCTTTGAGCTTTGAGTTACCGAATTTACATTTATACGATGTCCAGGACAAAACTGAAGTAGCAAATTTATAATTCAATAATTGAAGAGTTATGAAAAGGTTTACGTTTATATTATATAATAAGTCTGTGTTATAACTGAGTTCAGTCTACATTGTCTATGAAGGTCATAAGTGTCTAGTGTGTAAGCTCTTAAGCGGAAGGTTCAATTCTGACCATTGAATTTTTTGTATAAAATTTTACCTTAAATTTACTTGAAATAGATATTGAAGAATTAGTAATTATTTGGGCAATAATAAATAATTATTTTCTTCTTTATAAGTTTAAGAGTACAAATAAATATTAAATTTTATTTTACGCGTTAATTTTACTAAATAAAATTTTATGGCTTTCGAATATATTATTATAGACCTTTTTTATCCATCCCTTTGAATGAATATGTATTTAGTTCGCCACTAATTTATTTATTTAAATAAACTTTATTAATGACTACATGTACAACATAACACTAAAAAATTCAAAAATATAAAGAAAAGAGATCGATGACAACTGGGCGGTCTTAGGTAGTCGCTTATTAGCGATTCCTTCCAGACTTTTTGAGACTGAAAAGACTTCTAGACAATTATGGTGCTAAAATGGGTAGTTGGTGTAATAAAATATATACTATATGTATATTTATATAATTAAGTTACAAATTACAACGTAAATGAAATTAACACAATTGTAGCGACATCTGTCTCGCCACATACGAACTGAAAACTGACGTATCCTATATCGCGGTATCAAAGTTATCCGAGAGATTGAATATATAGAGGAGAACCCGACAACAACCGTCGGGGCAGTAGCCCACCAGACACAACACTAGTGTGGTCGGAGGATCCTCCCTTTTCAATGGTGGATGAGGAGCTTTACACCCTATTCCTCGAACCCCCAAACAATCATTATAATCTGACACACACACACATATATATATATATATATATATATATATATATATATATAATAGGTTAGATTTAATTATATGATATAATTGAAAATACCGTTAAAATTTGATTGAGGTTGGATTGTCGACCGCACTGAACCCAAAAGTGTCCACAAGCTTTAAATGAAGGGGTCAGAATAGCGCTTGTGTAGTAGAAGATAGCCGCATAGAGGGCTTAGGGCTTCGTGTCAGGATTGTCAAGACCTCGGAGAGGACTTGTCACTCCCGAGCATCATCACCGCGATGCTCGGCGACGACGAGTCCTGGAAGGCGATAGTTTCCTTCTGCGAGACAGTAATGTCCCAGAAGGAGGCCGACGAGCGGGTGAGAGAGGAGGCCGCCGACGTGGCCTCCATCCGCTGGCAACGAATGGGGGTACGTAGGAAGCGCTACTTAATGCGCCTCCAGTAATGCCCCTGTGCCCGTGTCGGACCGGTATGGGAACCCGGTCCTGCTAAACACGGCGTCGTCGGGACTGTTCAGAGGTGAGCCGGACAGTCCCCATGGAGGAGAACGACGCCGTGTCTAGCAGGATCGGGTTCCCATCCCGGCCCGACACGGGCACAGGGGCGTTACTTAAGTGTCAATTAACAAAAATTGTTTTTTGATTACTTGCTTCCCGAATTAAATTATTAACAGCTTAATAATTTAATATTTGTATTCATAATCGTACGTAACGTACGTAAATTATAAAGAAAGCAACAATATATACTAGAATAAATAGAGAATCCGATAGTTAAATAAACAAAATTAGCAATTAAATTTATTATATACTGTTATTAATAAAATAGCAAACAAATATCTAATCAGAACAATTTGCTTTCAAAACTCACGGTAGTCAGGCATCCGCCATAGCGATATGGTAAAACTTGAAATCAATCTCAATCTCGGCCAATCTGGATTTGATTACAAGGAAATTAATTGAATTACTTCTCGGTATCTTGTAGACAGTATCCCCTTTCAAAAACTTATAATGTTTGAGTAATTAAAAAAAAAAACATTTTTATGGAAAAACAAAGATTAATTATTTTAATTGCAAAAAAAAAAAAAAAACATTTTGGTTATACGAGTACCAATCTCTTTAATAGAGCTAGATTTTCCGTTAGTCACTGTATATATTTTATCGTTGTCTGCTGTCCTTGATATTAATTAAATACTTCAGTTATTAATGCTATTCTATGCGACTCGTGTATTATCATTTCATTCATTCATTCATCATTCATTTGAGTTACTGGCTTTCAATCACACCAAAGAAGTATAGGTGATTTCACCAATGTCACATAGGATGAAAATTATACGAAGGAGTTTGATAGATGCGTTCGATGTATATACTTATGTATTTTTGTTGTTGATTTTACTAATAATATAATAATAGCTTAAATTTCATTTGTCAAAACTAGTTTTAAAAGATAATTAACATTTCCGCTTCCGGTGGCAGTACTTTACAAACGATAATCCATTAACCTCTTCACTCTGCTGCCGTCGAACATAAATAATTAACTACGGAATATTCGAGACGGTTCAGTAGTTAAGGCTCGTTCAATATAATTCCATTAGCCCAGAATCAATAATTAAGTACTACAATATACTGTACTGTAACTGCCTGTACACTTCCCACTGGCAGGAAATGATCCCTTTCCTCTTTGAAGGAAAGGTGGAACTGAATACATGTTTCTAAACATCGTGACCATAAGGGAATTTGCATGTTTCTTCCTCACGATGCCGACGTCTTTCTTATAAAAATGTATTTATATATGAATTTAGTACTTGAAAAGTCAGTTCGGTTTTGAATTTAAAACCGAATTTTTAATTCATGTGCTCCATCTGCTGGACCATCTCTGCTTAATGTTATATAGCTTTGTGTGTCAGTGAATACTAAAACGCTAAAAATAGGATTCTCTACTTTACAATTATTGCAATTGCAATATGGAGAATCGCAATTTCTTTTTAGGTTTCGTAAATTAAAGCCAATTTACAATAACACATTACTGGGTTGTACACAGTTACAGAACCGCTTTAAATTTTATTTTTTGCCGATAATTGTGGTATAAATCATTCCTGTGTGTAATGCCTAGTTCGCACTACGCCAGTATTTTAGTCGAGTGTCGAATTATTTAGTAGCTAAACGTGTCTGAACACCAAAAATTTAGTCGAGTAGGTTAGTAAGTTGTTAAGTCGAGTCGATCCATTTCATTCTATTTTTATCGGGCGAGTAGCACCTCCCACCACGCGTCCGCGCTCTCTGGATCACCGACTAAACAAGTACGAACGTGTCGAATTAGTCGAGTTTATTATTTCATTCGTTGCCACTTGCCGCAACAATGTCGTTTCGCTGGAGCGAAGAAACAACTTTAAAATTTGTTTCCAAATATGTAGAACATGAATGCTTTGTGGAATATTAAGTCCCCGCATTATAAAAACAAACAAATGAATTACATCATACTTCATACACCAGGATTTGGTGAAAATGAAATTAATTTGAAAATAAAAAACATCAGGTTAGTGCATAATTTTATAATTATATTTCAAATGCATATTTATTTAACAATAAAGCATATTTATTACTATGTTACAATAAGATCTTAATTATTATTACTTATATTGTTTTTGGAAGTATCTATTCATACGATTATCGTACGAATATTTCTTTTTTGTTATTCATACGATTATTGGAAGATAAGTTTTTATTCGTACGATCTATTTTATATTAATTAAAAAATATTAATTCATTGTTTTTTGGTAGATGATTTGTATGTGACCACATAATAATTATTTCCTATATGTGGTATTGACCTCTCAGTGCAATTAATGGCACATATCAATAATTGTTATAAGTGTTATAACATATAAAAGATATTTATTTATTCAAAATAATTCACTACATGTCTTGTTTGTTTATTGGGAATCACATTAAAATATTATATATACTTGAAAATTGTGTAGGTATACTCAACAATTAATTATAAAAAATGAAATAACTAAGAAGTATAGAAGTTCAATTTGTATTTTATTTAATTATATAGTTCTGGAAACATATTTATTTATTAAAAATAATTCACTACATGTCTTGTTTGTTTATTGAGAATTACATTTATAGGTACTTGAAAATTGTGTATGCTTAACAACATTAATTATAAAAAATGAAATAGCTAAGAAGTATAGAAGTTTAATTTGTATTTTATTTAATTATATAGTTCTGGAAAGATATTTATTTATTAAAAATAATTCAGTACAAGTCTTGTTTATTGAGAATTATATTTATACTTGAAAATTGTGTATGCTCAATAATTAATTATAAAAAATGAAATAAATAAGAAGTATAGAAGTTTAGGTTGTATTATATTTAATTTAGTTTTTAAATTATTCTATTCTTTTACAACATTAGACATTTATGAATAATAATCATAATTTTATTTAACGAGATCCAATCTTTTTTAGATCTACCTACTCGCAGAAGTTAAAAAATTAAAGGACACAAAAAATTCAGTCGCTGGGGCTGACATCAGGTTTTTCCATCCATCCATCCAGGTTTCCATCTGGCCATATAAAGAATAATGAAACGTAGAGTAATGTTACAATTAAATCAGAGTTAATTTTAACAGCAATGAAGAACGCTAATGGTGCTAATCAGAGTGATAGGAACAAAACACATAACAAAAGTTATAACTAAAAATGTTGTAAACAATTTTTTTTATTTATTATTATTATTATATTATTATATATCTTACTAAATAAATTTTTCATAATAAATATGTTATAGTTATTTAATCTTATTTATAATTTGATAAATTTCATCAATGATTAATAGATTGCTTTACAAACTTCCTTTAAACTACATCCAGTAGCAAGAAAGTATAGAACTGCTTGTAATTTTGTAATTGCAGGAATCGCATTTTTTAAAAGGTTATCTTTACGCTAAATTTTGAGAGTGTATTTTCATTAACAGAAAATTCACATAACTTTCGATGTTCTTAAACTATCGAAGTATTTTTTGGGATCTTCCAATGCTAATTCCTTGATAAGACAATTAGTAGCTCCTAGTTTATCGCGTCTATCGATCTATTTTCGTACCCATAGCTTCTTTTTATTAATTACACGACTTTACGACGTTACGATTAGCTTAATCAATTTATTCACTTTATTGCGTTGCAGCATGTTCATCTTGCACAGCACCACTCACTTATGTACTGTACTCGACCGTAATCCGAACGATTTTTGGGCAGTAGCGCGTAGTTTAGCCACTAAATAACAAGCCACTCGTCTAAAATACTGGCGTAGTGCGAACTAGGCATAATGGTGGCAAGCATGCTGGAAGCATTCCCCCGTTCGCAATCCCATTCTCTGGGCAAAAAACGAACTAATCTAGTTATTTAATTAAACGTCTATTTCGGATTTTATCGCGTTCATTTAAAACTTTACAGTTTAACAATATTTTATATTATTTCCCGACGAATAATTATCCCGAATAATTATTTGGACACCCACCACCCGAGACCCGAGTCCGAGACGTCGGAAAATAATTTAAAATATTGTTAAACTGTAAAGTTTTAAATAAACGCGATAAAATCCGAAATAGAGTTTTAAATTAAATGAGTAAAATTCGCGCAAATATAAGAGAACAGTAATCTAGTTATTTTGCGTAAGCTATTGATAGTAAAAGTCGATATGAATAGTACCTATATAGAGTTTTTGTGTCAGTCTTAACGCGAGTAAATGGTCTCTTTAACATTCAATTATGAACACGCGTCTCATAAACTAACTTTGTACGACGAACACTATAAAGTTTGTAGCGTTAGACATAAGCGCCTGTAACTTGATGGAATTTAAATTCTCTTTGTTTTAGGATACGGTTATGTAAATATTAAAGAGCTATCTCGTCACATATCGTAAGCTAAGTGCTTCGTATTTGCTAGTGATGTAAACGTCTCACACTCAACTATAATGATATACTAGACTACCCGCGTCGAACATACATTTTTTGCATTTAGTCAGATTATTTGATGTTTATTTAAGATTAGCTGCTGCCCGCGACGTCGTCTGCGTGAACGCTATTAGATTAGACGTTACAGAATGCGTTGAAGAAATAAAGGTTCACTGCTCTTTCCCCGTAGGTGATAGCGTAGTAATATGTAGTCTATATCTTGACCCGACTTCTTAATAATATTAGTGCCAAATTTGAAGTAAATCCATGCAGTACTTTTTGAGTTTATCCCGGACATACATACAGACAAACAGACAAACAGACAAACATATAAAAATTCTAAAATTCTAAAAAATATATTTTTGGCTTCGGTATCTATTGTAGACCACACCCCAAGTATTCTTTTAAAAAAATATTCAATGTACTGTTTTGACTTTCCTACCATTTTATTATATGTACCTATAGATTGACACAAAATAAAACAAACTCTTTATTATAAATAATTTACATTACAGTTTCAAAAATACCTACCGTAAATTGAAGAAATTTATATAAATACATATATACATAAATACACATCCATGACCCGGTGCAGACATCTATATTCGTCATACAAATTATCTGCACCTGGCGGGATTCGAACCCGCGACCGCTGCGTAAAGTGTCCAGTTGCCTGACCACTCGACCAGACGGCCATCATACTTAAGTCCAATATATGAAACTTTTTAAAACTTCTAAAAATTATATTACAATGGAAATACAAGAAAAATCTACCGAAGTAGACACATTAATTTTTATATATCAGCGCAACAACAAATTTACTTTCGTTGCGATGTTGTGATTTTTACTCCCGTATTATCTATATTATAATATTATTATATAGCTGAAGATATATGAGATTTTGTGTGTTTATTCGTTTGAACGCGCTAATCTCAGGAACTACTGCTTTGAATTGAAAAATTCTTTTTGTGTTGGATAGCCCATTTACCGAGGAAGGCTACAGGCTATATAACATCACGTTATGACCAATAGGGGCTGAGCAATAATAAGAAATTTAACAAAAACGGGAAAAAATAATCTTTTTTGAGAGCTTCCGTTGCGTCCTTTATTATTTCTCTTCTCGAGATATTTTTTAATTATAGTTCCACTTTTAAAGTAAATATTACATCACTCTCCTACTGTTATGATTTTCGAAAAAAAAATCTCAATAATACGTTGAACGACCCAGTAATCAAATCTGAGAACCGTTGCACGGCAGTAACGCTTGCGACCACTCGACCAACGAGGCGGGTACCTACTCTTAGAGTAATTGCTTAAAAATATTCAAGTACGTTTTTCCCTCAAATTAATACAGGTGAAACGGCGGGACAGAGCTAGTTAATTATAAAGATCAAGTCAATAATGTTATTTTTATTACATTTTCATAATATTTTTTCCTAATGAGTTATTGTTTTGATAAGTTTGAAAATGTACTTCGAGATAAATTGTAATTGTTTACTTATCTTAAAATCATTGCGTGTAAGTCATCATTACTATTATTACGAAACTATTTTAATAACAGTTTTTGTAAAATCATAAATTTACTAACTCATTATTGTGATACAAGTATAAATATGAGTGATTATTGTTACTATTGTGACGATCGACTCCGCGCTCCGTTGAGAGCGGCTTTTTCACGGCTGGGTCTCAATACCAGGCCCCCCACTCGGTGTCAAGTCAAATTCAATAAAAGGATTATTTGAACCGAAACCGAAAGAAACTGTTGTTGTAATTATTCACACTTTTTCCAAATGATGACAATAAAGTTTCAAATAAGATTCGATAAATAAGGTTCCTATTTGTAAAGGTGTAATTTACTGTACCGCTACGTGACAAAATGACTCGTAAGAAATATCTCAAAGCGCCTTCGGAGACGTATCTCATCCGTTACAAGCGATGTCCTCGAACCGCTTCCTATTTGTAAAGGAATAACTTGATATTCTTGAGCCTCTATATGTATACAACGCTTTGCTTTTAAAATATGTCATCATCTGAGAAGTAATGTGCGAAGGTTGTTATGAGAAAAATTGATCTATGCTTATAATATTAATCTGTAAAAAGTCCAATTCTGTAACATTGAAGGTATTTTGAAAATATTTTGTAGGGTACTCTGTAATCGATAATGAATCAAAACTACAAAAACTCTTTTTGACGTGATAACGTATTGTAAATCGATGAATGCCGGCTGCACGCACGAAGAAGTGTCACGTGTCGCGAGCGAGAGCGCGGAACAAGCGATAGAGAGGCACGATTGGCCTAAGCGTTCGCCTTGTAAATAAAAAACAATAACGCAGATTGGAGGATCGTAAAATATATCACACGTGTATATAAGTTGTAAATAATTGTTAATAGCATATTGTTACTTGTAATTAATCTGTATAATATAAATAATTAAATATATGAATTTACGAGTGCAAATAAATATTAATTTGTCGAAAAAAATTGGAATTAAATGAATTAACTCATTCTTTGTATTATACAAAATAATGATAACTCAGTGATAATAATTCAATTCAATTCATAAAAGTATGCAACTTTTTTCAATGTTTTCTTATGACATTATCACGTAAAATTATCGTCCGTAAACCGACTTTACAGACAACCAATTTTTTTCCCTATCTGTTAGTCTGTCTATTTGTCTTTTGGCCGAAAAATGGTACTTATTCCAAATTAAAATAAATATTATATAACAAAATATAATAGAACGTAACTAGAATAAGTAACTGCAAAAAGGAAAAACTTCATTTGAAGAAGTTTTTTATGTACATTATTCCAAATAAAATATCTACTAGAACGTTGATAGCTTACTTCTGATTTCAAGATTTCGAGTGAAAGCAAAGCATAAAAATTTGATTGTTGTGTTGAAGTTCTCGCCTTTTTATCTAAAGGCTAAAAGATCGTTTCTCATAGTCCCGATGTCACGCTATCGCTTTAAAATTAAAAAAAATATATAAATATTAGTAGGTAATATGTAAATATAAATATAAATATGTTTAACACACACACAAGGTCGTCTGTTCCTAAGGTAGGCAACTTAATGCCTGTGTTTTAGGTAACAGCCGACTGATATAATTTTTTTTTAATAAATATACCTACATATAAATAATACATATATAAATAAACATATATTACACCCAGAGTCGGGGCGGGAATCGAACCCATAGCCCTTGGAGCAGAAAACAGGGTCACTGCAAACTGCGCCAACGGGTCAGTCAAATTGTGTATTAAGATAAAAGTATTTTGATTGATTCCTTCTATCTTATAAAATAAATAACATATCCAATGGCTCAAGCGTCTTTACATAAAAAGAAAGATTTACAGCTCAATCTACTTTACTGATCTATCCTTGATGCTTAGTTTTATGGAAATTGAATCAGTAAAAGAAAATTATTAACAGTGTAAATATTTGTGTTATGGAGACAGGACACAATTTATTAACATGCAAATGTGGGTGTGTACGTGTGTGTATGTATCTATGAATATAAAAGGATGTGTGTGTGTGTGTGTGTGTGTGTGTGTGTGTGTGTGAATATATATTGGTGGGTATGTATGAGTGTGAGAGTGTGTGTTAAGTATATATAATATGAAATAATAAACGAAGACGCTTTTACAGCTAGTATTTAAATAAATATAAAGTGAAAGAAATATAACACAGGTATTTTGAGATAATCGAGAAATGTAGTGTGTGAAAATATTATATACGCCAGTCATAACATTATTGCTACTGTTGTTTTTATTCTCGTATCAAATATAGCCTTAATGTACGGTAAATGTTCTTTTGGCGTAGTTTTCTTTTTTTTCTTTCACTATAATTTACGAGTGTAAGAAAAGAAAATACAGCCTGGATGATTGTCTGGAATTTTTATGTGAGTAATTATACGTAACGTTAATTTTCCTCTAATACTTTTAGTGTAATTGTAAAGTCTACATTGTGTATACAGACGCAAACTTATAACATTCATTGTACGACTTAATGTTCTTTGCTCTTGTTACTAATTTAAAATAGACAAATATAAACTTCACTGATTGTAAGTTGTATTGAAACCATTAAATTTATCCTTATGTTTGGTTGTTACTTAATTAGGCAGACGAAGCGTTCTGCGCTAGTTAGATTTTATAACATTAAGCCTTTGTAAGGATAAAGCTACCGTATTTCTTTCACTTAAAGTTCAATTTCCTTTGCGCAAAATTATATATGTAATTACACAGTTCTCGGCTTTTATTCTAATGTGACTAATATGATGGTGATTTTATTTTGTGTAGAAATAACTTACAATTTATTTATGTCCCTTTTCTTCTCATGTAAATTTATTTCCAACGAAAATCACAATAATATTATTTACTTGACGTGTGGTGATCGGTAGTGAAAAATAGTGCCAAACTGTTTTTACTGAGGTGTCGTAAAAGGCAACTAGGCCATAGTGATGCTAACAACTGTACAATAACTAGGATGGTGATGGGCAACAGCGTCATTATACTTTGTCGCGACACACTGCGCTAGTCAACCCGCCTGCCAAGCGTGGCGAGTATTGGAAAACCCCCCTAGAGAAGATGGAAGAGGCCCACGTTCAGTAGTGGACTTTCCACTGCTAATGTGGTGTGTATTTTTCCATTCTACCCTCAAATACTTGAATACATTTACATCAGAAGGCTAACTCCAATCAAATTGAATGAGATCATATTGACTTGAATCTAACATTACAGGACCTTCCCTAATGAAATAGATGAGTTCTTATCATCTTAATTAATTCTGATTGTTATAACAAATCATATCGTTATATGGATTATATATAAAATACAATAGTATTATTTTGTACTGTGAAATAAATAGATATTACTTTTCTAGAACACTGGATTAGTCATAAAAATAGCATTATTACGTACGTGTCGAACGAAAATTGATCCACAATAGATAAACAATATAATTTCTGACAAACACGAGATCCAATCACGTTTGTCTTTATTAATATAATAAACACGTTCTTTCGTTATTTCCAAACAAGTTTAGACAAAGTATCTTTTGCGTTTAATACTTTTTGCTGGATTTCAAAACTTGTTCTTTCGTGAACATCTATGTACGTATTTTCTGTAATTAATTGAGCAAGTTATCGTTAACAAAGCTGTATTATACATAACCCTTATTACAATTCTGCTCTTTAGCGTAATAATAATGATGATCTTAACCGTTCCTCGTGGACTTAGTAGAGAAATATAAAAAAAAAATAGTTTTTTATGCTTTATAGAATTTCTGAATAATTAACGGTAGAAGAGGAATAAATAGGTTTACAGAGAGGTGGCAGAGTGATCCATTACGTAGGAACGCGCGGTACGGTGCGAGGTGCGAAAGAGAATTTGAACCTGAACGTGAGAAAATAATTGGAATTTTTTTGAATTTTTACATCATTCTTGTTATCTATATAATTTTGATTATAATCTAAATTATACGTAATTTAGATTATGTATACAAAGAACTCCCACTGACTTAAGTTAGTTGTTTTTGTAACATTAGGAGCTAAGCCAAGATTTGCTGAATTTTAAATAAGTTTTGTTGTAGACATTTAAATATTAAAATATAAGCTCATCTACATTTAATCATGATAGTGAGCCTCTGAACAGCGATTTGTTTTCTTTATTTAGTTTACATAAACTTTATAATATTCATATAATTAGAATAACGAAAGTAGAAATTGTATAACATTTATAGGCATCATAGCTCCGTAAATTTACATGACACACACATTTTATTTGAAATAAAGGCTACACATTACTTCAGAATATGTTTTATGATTTTCATGCTGAGTTTTTACCCTACACTTGGAAACACACTACTACTACTATTACTAAACTACCCACTACACAAAATGGAAAAAAGACGAAATTAGAGCTGTGATCAAGTACCTTTGTTTGAAAAAAAATTCTATCAAAAACATTCACAACTACTTGGTGAAAACATTGAGAAACTCTACTTCTCCACATTTAAAAGAATTTGAGTTAAATTTGCGCAGAACATCCACTGAAGATGGACATCGCGAACCACTACAAAAATATTCTCTCCTGTATTTCTGAGGAATAATAGTAGAAAACATTTTTAAATTTAGGGTAGGATTATGTATAATGATATTTAATGAACAATTGTTACAGAATGACAGAATCCACATATTTCAAAAAATTGAGTTTACCATACAGGTTAACTTTACATAATTCGCAGTGCCTGAATACAGAAAATTACATCTAACTCACTACTCATTATTACTACTCTGTAACCTGACATAGTAAACATTATTTTCCACATACTATATATCGAGATTCAATTGTTTAATAAATCCTGTGTTCCCCTCATCGCTCTTCATCAACTGCGATCCTCTAGCGATACAATTAAGTGGCTTAATTAAACGAACTGAAGCAAGTCTATAGTCGTTCTGACTTAATTAACCTTTTACAAAAAATTATTATTTATACATATGACATAAATGAAAAGAGTTTTAATATATATTAATTGTTTAAACATACTTTTCATAGTTTTAAAATAACAAAATGTTTTACCTCTAGGAGTAGAGCGTACCTAGCACTAAGGGTTAACGATTCGGTCGTTAAAACATAAAAAAATGTTTTATTAAAGCGTAGCAAGGGTATATTTAATGTGTGTACACATTAGTACAGTTGAAATATCTATACTATACAGATATGTCGAATGAAATTTTTTTAATGGACAGACAAAACAAGTACAAAAAAACAAGCTTAGTTAAACGTAACGAGCGAGCCAGGGAAATATGAATTAGGTATATAAAAAGTTAACCCTTGTGTTTATAAAACAACCACGAATGTATTATAACGCAAACAAAAACGTAAAAAAAAAAGAAGTCGAGCCGACTTCACGGTGTCTACACACAGACAATGAAATCGAGTTAAAGCTTATATTATGCAAGGGTTGGTACAATGAGATTATAATTTAAAGGATAAAATTTCGAAAAATATTTAACAATAAAGTTTAAAAGTTTTAAGCATTCGGTACTTGTAAAACAAAAGGCTTCTAATCCTTTATATGTCTAATCCTTAATATGCTAATCCTTTCTTTAGTTTTCTTAATGTTTTCTTTATTTATCTTGTTTTGCATTACTAACATATGTTTAAGCATGTATTATGAACAAACCAGAAGATTATTACCTTAAATTAAGATCATTATTATTTTTTACTATTGAAGTTATTTTTATCACGAAATAATTTCGGATATTAGTTTGATTATATTTAAGCCCCTGGTCGCTGTAATCACATAGATCTGATAGCGATAATTACTCATGATAGAGAAAAATATCTGCCAACCACACTGCCACTGCCACAGTTGAGCAACATGGTGGATTAGGCTCCAATCTTTCTCTAATATGGAGAGGAAGCCTTCCCCAGCATCATCAGAATTAGCATGTCAGTTCAGTTCAGCTTGTCATTTAGTTCAGTTCAGTGAAACTGCTGCCGATTCAGAATGTAGATTCTGCTGAAGAAAATCAGCTAAACTCAATAGTTACTCTTTTAAAAACTGTCAATACATAACTCAAAGATTACAAACTCAGTCATATCTTATGCATAAAAGTCAGCGCCATTAAACCATTTAATCTGATATTAAAGTCTTATTTTTATATAGTATAGGGGCCAAACGAGCAGTCTGAGCCTTTTGGCGAGTACCAATGCCCATGAACATCCGCACAAGATGTAGATGCGTTGCCCTTCTTTTTCCCCATACCCCTTAATAGGCCGGATTTTGTTGGAGGCTTCGTTGCAGTGAACATCTAACGGCTGATGTAATGACGATGGTGGTAGAATTACTTTTTAAACATTAATTTTTATTATATATATATTTGTTGGCCGGATACTTTTTAACATAAACTTTAAATTTTTTGATTGATTGATTGATTCAGCCTGATGATATAAATGTATTTGACTCTTTACAGGTAGAATGGAAAAATCACAATCACATAAGTCATTGGATGTTTGCGCTGAACGTAGGCCTCTCCTGTTATCTAACGGGAGATTTGCCAATACTCGCCACACTTGGCAGGCGGGTTGGCGAGCGCAGTATGATTTGGTAAGATATTGTGACGCTGCTGCCCATCACCACCCTGGTTTTACGATACCTCGGCAAGAAAGAGGTTGAAATTATTCTTCTCTGCCTATCACCGCACGCCAATTACTTTAAATTTATTAACTGGTAATTGTAAAACCGTTTGTAGTATTTCATTATACATGCCTTGGCCCATAAAGGAAATGTTTATTTTTGAAATGAATACACGACGAACGAAATTTATAAAATAATTCAGGCAAGTTTTATTTACTGCTGAACAAAGTATATTCTAAAAGCAAACAAACAATGTCAAAAATGATGCCTAACGTTATTAAAATTCTACTTATTTCTTGAATTTGCTTAGCTGTGCTAATATTCTTTTACATTATGAAAAACGCCCGAGGCCTTATAGATATCCTAAATTTAGCCTATTTACTCTCTCCGATATTCCTCGGAGAGACCTTCAGACCTCACGTAGCCTTTACACGTACTTCTTGAAATAGCGCCATTGATTCGAGTAGAGTAACTTTTTGTACTATTTTCGTTGATAGCATATTGTGTAGCGACATCTGTGCTTTTGCGACATTATGTTTCCATTTGCAGTTAGATTGAGATTGTAGAGGTAGTTTATTTAAAGTATTTCTAGTTTAGATAACCTTTTTTAAAAAGCCTTACGATATTACATTTTGCATTAAATGTAATTGTATTTATAGTTTTAATATTTACCGGTGGGAGGGATGCGCTGTGCCGCGCTCCCGGCTGCATGGGTACCACCATCTTGCTTATTTCTTCCGTGAAACAGCTTTGCTGTGTTTCGGAAAGAAGGGCAAGACAGGCAGTGTAATTACTGGCACTGAGACTTAACATCATTATGTCTCAGGATAGGCAACACATAAACGAGTTGGCTGGGCTAGTTCCAGGTAAACTAGTTTATGTTCATGGGCGACGTCGACCACTTACCATCAGGTGGTACGTCTGCCAGTTTGCCTATACAACTAACATTAAAAAAATAAATAATAATATTTACAATGTACCGTGTAAACCGTTTGGAGCATTAAACTTCCAATAAAATGACGGTCGCGAGCAGCGTAACGTATATTAGGGTCCATCATTTCTTTTGTATAGGAGACTTTTCCCCATTTGCCCAGTAGTAGGACGTTTATAGACTGTTTCAGTTCAATTCCATTCTGATTTACAACTATAGCGTATAGTGGAGTTATGAAACTTGTATATTTTTAATCAGCAAGACCTACATTAAAGTTGAAATAAAAACTAAATAATAATATAAATACTCTTCTTGAAGAAATACTGAACATTACTTTGTTACGTGCTCGAGCGTTATCTTAAGATTAAAACTAGAAATGAGACAAAAACTTTTCATTCTAGATTAAGTTTATTTTTAATTAAGCTACATGGGGTAATTTACTGACGAATCTTGATATATAATTATATCTAACTCGACTGAAAAACGAAGAACTTCTCAATTGGACTATATGTTTTTAGGTCTATTTTATATAAATCTCTTCTATATGCAAACCGCCTTAACTGAAGTGACCCGCTGTAGAGCAGCGTGATGGGTTAAGCTCTAACCCTTCTTCTTACGAAGAGGCTTTTACCTACAATGGAACGTTTAGAGGCTAATTCAGTTTAGTTCAATACAAAAACATTACATTCAAAATATATTTTATCTTTTTTTTTTTTAATGCTGTATTTGAAAGACCATAGAAACTCAAAATATATATAATAATATATGTAAGTTCAATCAAAGGTAGATAAGAAACAACAAGAACATAATCAATCTAGAAACAGCTGATCAAATATTTCCCATCATAAGAGCCATATGTCAAGCTGATCCGCTATTCCCTATTATATAATATTTACAGAGACTGGAATGAACTATCGAGTAACAAAGCCCGTGGAAGGAGCGAAGGAAATGCTGCCTAAAAAATACAAGTCCTCATCTAGAACACCTTATGGATCATCAGTTTTTCAATCACAAGTAGATAGTTGGTTTTGGGAATCTTTCCATATTTATATTATATTTTTATATTACATTTTTTCATATTACTCTAGTCTTTCAGTGCATGTGTCTGTGCTATATCTAAGTTTACTTGTAAGCCCATGTGTGGAGACTTTTGATTAGTATTTATGTACCTATTTGTATATTTTTATACATTTTTGTTATTTAGCTTTAAGTTTTCTCGTAACAATGAATATAAAATAAGGGGAAAAAAGCAGTCAAGGGACACACACGAGTTTATTCAGTGAAATGAAAATGGTCTAGCTATGTAGCCCGGCTTCAGGATAAAAAAATAAGCGAAAGAATAATGACATGGAAGAGCCCACAGGAAAACTTAAAAAGTTGTGACCCTTTGTCAGATACAATGACAACATTGGAGACATGACTGGTACTAATTGAATATATATATATATATATATATATATATATATATATATATATATATATATATATATATATATATATATATATAGTGCTATTGAGAGAATCTTGGATATCTTCGGAGAAGGCTTTTAGTAGTTTTAGTCCTGAAGGTTCGTGCAAAGAAAGAACCTATAGATCGCAAAGAAGATAGAATTATTTACTTAATAAAAAAAAAACTTTTTTTTTATATGTAATTATAGAATTATTACAGTCGTCCAAATTGAAAATAAACTAGTAACAAACTTAAGTCCAATCAAATATTAAACGGACCGTCTGGAAAGTTAATTGACAGTCTATCTTCACTCAAGAGAAGTTTTAAAGTTAAGAGAGTAATTGTTATAGACAACTGTAGGCAGTATAGATTACGAAATATCTCAACTATGAATTTCTTACTTAATAATATATATCTGAAGTGCGGTTTGTAGTGCGGTGATCGGCAAAGAAGTGTAGTTCCGTGGGACTATTACATAACTTGCGCGATTGCTATAAATCGCTGTGGCGTCGAATTTCAATAATAATTGAAGGTCAACTAAAGATAATTCTAGACACAACAGACTTTGACGGCCGGCTGGTCGAGTGGTCAGGCAACTGGACACTTTACGCAGCGGTCGCGGGTTCGAATCCCGCCAGGTGCAGATAATCTGTATGACGAATATAGATGTCTGCACTGGGTCATAGATGTGTATTTATGTATATATGTATTTATATCTTAAATTTCTTTCCTTTCATAGGTACATAGGTACTAGACCTGTAACACAAGTTCTTACGAACTTAGCACGGGGCTAGGTTAACGTGGTGTGATTGTTGGTTAATATTTATTTATTTATTTATTTATTTATCTTTCTTGACGAGGTGTCGTAAAAGGTGATTTAAAAACATGAAACGTGTAACGTGAAAAGTGACTTAAGCTTTACTTTCTTTCTTCATTTATTGTTCATTATAATTATTTTTGTAATGAAGTAATACATAATTTTATTTATTAATTTTTATAAAAATGTTTTGTATTTACAATAATTTGTAGCAATCAATTGTTACCTCGGAGACCGCACACGTATGAAACGCATTTATATTGTTTTTTATTATTAATTTCCACGTTAAATTTAATAAAAATGTAAATCACTTTATTTTAATTTATTAATATTTTTTAAATTAATTTCTTATAATTAATTTCTTTTTCTTCCTTAATAAAAAATAATTAATTTCTTTTCTTCCTTAATAAAAAAATTAAAAAAAATTTAGAATATGGAGACGTCTCGTCGCATGTATTAAAGTTAAAATCCCTTACAGAGCGTGTCATTATTAGTATGGATAGATACATACAACATAATATACACTTTCGAAAACATAATCTTCCTTTGGCATTTGTGTAAAAATCTATAATCAAGTCACAAGTCATTAAACAACACACTTCATTTAACATCAATAATAAAATAAAACAAGTATGCTTAATTAAAAAAATCAAAAAACCCGACAGCGTAAAATACTCTTATTATAAACTAAAAAGAATAAAACAATTTACTAGCTTTCATTTGGTACCCATATTGCTACAGTAAGAAAAAAAATTCAACTGTTTAATTATTTACACATAAATAGCTTATGCTTATATAACAACATATATATAAGAAAAAGCTTACGTTATGTTTATACTATTTGAATGTTATAATAATTAAGAATATGTTACAATAGGTTTTTTATACTGCTAAAACCCTTAAACTTGACGACCTTTCTGGTGTAGTGGCACATTTACCTACTCATGTGGTAGTGGTGCGAGTAGTCGCCTCAACGCCGGTGCCGGTGGTTGCAGGTTCGATTCCCGCTCGGGGTAGATATTTGTATTTGTACAAGTATTTGTTTCCGGTCTGAGTGTATGTCCTTGTGTGTTTCCAAGTTCAAAACCCTCAAACACTATAATTTTAGAAGATGCAGCGCAGTTGGAGGCGGTTTGTCCATACGATAATCAAATGCAGAAAGTTGTCAAGGTGTGAAAGTGAAGCCTTTGTGTCAAAGATAGTGACTGGATGACTAATAACTGATACGTCATTGATAAGCCGAAAGTATAATTTATTGAAAAGAAATACATAAAGACGCTTTCCATCATTTTAAATGTAATTTCAAATTACATTTAATATATAACAAAGAGCTTAATAAATATATAAACATTAAATTACTCACAAATTGGAAGATTTTTTTGTAGTTCATTTTTCGCTCAATTGGAAACAAATTCAATTTGCTCAAATGAAATAGAAAACCAATTTAAAAGTTTGACCTGTCATATTCAGCTCGATTTCTGTTTAAGTAATTTGATGATAAAAAGTTTTGATCCCATTCTCTCAATATAAATGTGAATAGAAATATTAATTTTTCTTTTTAAGACTTTGAAAACCTTTTCAAATTATTTTTAAGCGGTCTAACATATTTATTACTGAAACAATAATAAACTCTAATAATCATATTACATCATCATATCAGCCATTGGATGTCCATTGCTGAACGTAGGCCTCCCCGTCGACATCCAAAACGACTGGTTCGACGGTGCTTGGTCTCCACTTGAGAACCTTTCTTTTCCATCGGCCGTCAGTTCTATGAGCTATGTGGCCTGCCTACTGTCACTTCAGCTTACAAATACGTCAGGCTAAGTTAGCAACCTTCGATCATCTGAGAACCTCATCATTTCTGATACGATCTCGTCGAGAAATACCAAGAACAGCCTCACACCCTCTCCATTTACCGCTGTGTGACTTGAAGCTTATTTAAAAGGCCCATCAGACCAGACCAGGTCAGAGACTACATTTCAGATCAATCAATCAATCAATCAAAAACAACTTTATTCAAATAACTTGAAACTTTAGAGTGATATTTTTTAAGTAAAGCTACCACCGATTCGGAATGTAGATTCTGCAGAGAAGAATCGGCAAGAAACTCCGCAGTTACTATTTTAAAAATAATATATAAACTGTATAAACCACAAACAATTTTGGAATTGTCCCAACATAAAACTTTAATTTTATGTTGGGACAATTCCAAAATTGTTTGTGGGATTTTATTATAAATGCGAATACCATAACCCAGAAAGGAGACGTTTACTTTGCGTAGTCGGAAACTTGGAGTTACAATTTGTTTATTCCTTCTAGTGTTTACACTGCGATTGATACTATTGTTCGCGATGGATTCAGCAAAACATGGATATTCGACATGATTTTCGTCTTATCTATGTTTATTTTAAGGTCCAGCTGTTGGAAAATCCATCGAGGTTACTGCATAATGTTGAGGTTTTCAGGATGATATCGTCTGCAAATTGAAGGTGCCAATGATATCGCGCTCATGCTGAATGTTTATGCCGAATTCTTTTCATTCCACAAGATTAAAAAGTTCTTCCGATGCAATGGAAAATAGTTTCGGAGAGATGGCATCTCCTTGTCTTAGAGATCTTTGTATGATGTAGAGATCTTTGATTGTCGTGGTAATAAATGGTTCAATATGGTACCACTGAAGAGACTACAGCACTGCCCAAGTTTGTATCGAATCGGCTTTCTTCCGCTCGGCTCTTTTCCACAAACGCCAAGCACAATGGCCGATTATACTCCTCGGTCTTTTGTAAAATCTCCCGCAGCGTATCTATTCAGCCTATGGTATTATTGCCTTTTCGAAAACCGACTTGTTTGAGAGGCTGGAAGTTATCAAACTTGCCCATCAGACGGTTCCTAATAAGCCTAGAGAACAGCTAAGAAACGCGACTCAGAAGTAAAATTTGCCTGTAATTATTTCATATAGAAATGGGAGTTTTCCATTCAGTACAATATTTTCTTGTATCTTTTATGGGGAAAATTTGACAAGAACTGAAATCAAAACGATTCTTTTGATAAAAGTCATTTTAAAACAAAACAAAAAAAAAAAAAAATAAACACAATTTATATTTTTCTACGTATATTATTACATAATTACTGTATAGCTGAATATGAAGGATTACATCGACTGCTTTGTATTGCGAGACAAGGTAACATAGATGATAGATTGCTAATAAATTGATGAATTTGCTTAATTACTGAACGAATTACAGTTAGTATTAATGACTATCCCATGAGAATGAAATTATACGTGAATTACCATGCATAAATAATATAAATGTTATGACTCTACCAAAAATATAATTATTCATAAAAACCCAAGTTGAAATCGTGGCTGGCTTCGCTGAATTTTCAAATATGTTTTTATTTTCCGTGCGATGACCGGCAGAGAATAATAGTCCCGACGTCTTCCTTGCCGAGGTGTCGTAAAGGCGAAGGCCATAGTGGTGGTGGTGGCGTCATCATATCCTGCAACAAATACTGTTCTCGCCAAACCACCTGCGAAGCGTGGCGAGTATTGGCGAACCCTCCCAGAGATAATGGGGAAGGCCAATGTTCAGCAGTAGATCCAACGGCTGAGTACTAATATAGTTATTTAAAATAAAAATATGTATCAGTCGGCTATTAACTAAAAAAACAATAAGTTAATTGTTGCCCAGCTTAGGAACAGGCGACCGTATGTGTATTTTAAGCAATGAATAATATGTACTGCAACTCGCAGTCGCCGTGGAGAAATCAGCCTTGTTGTTGTATGAGGAGGAGAGGAGACTACAGTTCAGTATTACTACAATATACAAAATCTTGCGTGTTTATATTATACCCAGCAACGATTTATATTTTCTATACTTTCATGTTTCATTTTTTGACGTGATAACATTATATAAATCGATGATCGATGAACGCCGGCACGTACGAAAAAGCATGACTCATTGTCACGTTCCGCATGAGTCGAGTGTGCAAGCGAGAGCGCGGAACAAGAGATAGAGAGGCACGATCGGCCTAAGCGTTTGATTGATATGTAAAATATTAACGCAGATTGATGAGGATCTTAAATATCACACATGTATATAAGTTGTAGATAAATTGTTAATAGCACATTGTTAATTGTAATTAATCTGTATAATTAAAGTTAAAAAAAATTAATTACGGATGCAAATAAATGTTAATTTATCGAAAAAATTTTAATTTTTAATTAACCCTTTCTTTGTATTATACAAAATAAAGATAATTAAGTGATAATAATTCAATTCAATTCATAAAGTTTTCTCATGAGGATATCACGTCAAATTATCGTCCATAAACCGACTTTATACACATCTAAATTTTTTTATTCACATTTTCGTAGTCGCTTCTTAATCCGAAGCTCGTCTAAAAAATATACTTAATCGTTAGAATATCGTGCAGCGTCGGTGTTAATATCACGTCGCTATCAGACATAAATTGCCAGTATAAGACGCTGTGGAATTGATTTAATCAAGCAACCCTCGCCAGTTTCTTCTTGTTTTATTAAATCCGACACCGACGCTCGAACTTAAACGATTTGCCTGATATTTTTATTTATATTAATACTATTTGTGCTTTCGCGTTAAACAAGTATAGACTTTGTGGTTACGGCTTTGATAGAACGAATGTGGTCCTTATTACCCGACTGCGACAGAAGGAGGGTTATGTTTTTCGAGTGTATGTATGTATGTATGTATGTCCATTTCTTTGGCACGCCCTACAACCCAAACGGCTAGATGGTTTTTGACATATGAGGTGTCGTTAGATTTGTCTAAATTGTAGTAGTGACATAGGCTATATAAATTTTCAAAATGGCGCCCGCAAATGGCGGAATGAGGGGGGAGTTGAATTTTTTTTCTTACTGTAGCAATATGGGTATGAAATGAAAGCTAGTAAATTGTTTTATTCTTTTTAGTTTATAATAAGAGTATTTTACGCAGTCGGGTTTTTTGATTTTTTAAATTTGATATCGTATTTTATTTTTAATATTGTAGACTTTTTATTATATGGTAGTTACCAACATATGAACGTTGAAATATGCACATATACATATGTAACAACAACGTATTTACGTATGTTCGTCACTTCCTACAAATACTCGTCTGTTCACTAGGTAATGTCTATATTGTGCGAATCAAAAGATTATGAATGTCTCAATATATAACAATGATAACCGTTCTGGTGTAGTGGTGCGTGTACTCACCTTAACGCCAGTGGTCACGGGTTCGATTCCCGTTCAGGAGAGATATTTGTATGTCTACAAATATTTCTTTCTGGTCATAGTGTATGTTTTTATGGGTCTCCCCACCGTATCTCGAAGAGCACGTAAAGCTGACGGTACAGATTGCTAAACCGGGACCTCTTCGACACATAGGCACTCGATAGCGATCGATGAGCCGCACGCAATAAGAAGCGTGGTGGATTAAGCTTCACCCCATCTTCTGTGTGGAGAAGAGGCCTTTGCTCAGCAGTGGGCTGTTTACGGGTTAATTCAGTTCAGTTTAGTATATAAAAAAGTGTTACACGTATTTACGTCTGAATAATTCAGTTCACAACTCCCCAGGTTGGATTAAGTGCTATGTCGGGGGTCTAAAAGCACATATGATACATCATACAGACACAAATACCACCACCACGATAGACATCTCAATGACGTATACAAATATTTGTCATAAACGGGAACAAACCCGCGACCCACAGCGTTACAACCAGTTGCTCTGACTAGTAATTATTAATTTAAACTAATCTCAACTAAACAACAAACGTTAAGTAGATATTGAGTTACAAAAACTTAAAATCATTTTCTCATTATATCATATAACATTACGTGGGATGTTGTTATCAATATTCATTATTCATTATTCCTTCTTGAGACGACCGAATTTGATATATACTAAAGTTTAAGTGCTCTGGAGTTAATAATAAAAGTAATACCACCAATAACCACAAGTACAATAAAAGTAATAATCCTGTGTATATATTTGAAATATTTCAGTAAATATATTGGAATGTATTATAATTTATTTATTCATATTATATATACTGTATTGAATACCATACATAGAAGGTTAATTCAAACGTAATAAATATAAAGAGAAAAAAAAATTGCGGGTTCGGCTACTATTATAATATTACTTTAACCATCGATTTATTATTTAAGGTGCTATTACAATTATCGTTATCATCGTCATCATCATATTAGCCATTGGATGTCACAGTTACTGACGAACGCAGGCCTTCCCTATCGACTTCCAGAGCGAACGCCCGGGCTCAGCATTGCTGATCATTTATGCTTTCCAATACTCGCCACCCAGCAGGATATAGTGACACTGCTGTCCATCAACATTTTGTTTTATGCATAGTTGTTTACACCATTACATCCTTATTCGCCTTTTACGACACCTCGGAAAGAAGGAAGTCGAGACTATTGTTCTCTGCCAGTCACCGCTCGATATTTTACTATATGTTTATTATTACTATGAGCTATTTATATAAAAGAGACGTGGGTTTTCATTTAATTTTTTCGTATTGCTTACTTAGATTTAAATTTTCATAATACGTCATTTTCTTGTATCTAACGTGTGAGACACGTTGTATTGCCATGTTAGCAGCGGTAGGCATCTTTTAAAACTAAACAGGTTAATTTATTAACTGAATAATTTTACACATAATATAAACTTTATAAAGAAGAAGAAGTGTTGACAGTTTGGAAGAATATTTATTACTCTTTCATGTAAAAACTACTGAATCGACCGTAACAAAGCTTGATACGTAGAATACTGGATATTTAGAATAACGAAATATACCTCGACATGCCTACGAAGTCTGAAGTTACGCGGGTAAAGCCGCTAGGTGCAGCTAGTATTCATTATTTCTATGTCTCTTATAGTGCTTCTGTGAAGCTACAAAATCGCTAAACTTATGTTTAAAACTTTAACCTACTGGAAGAATAAGGCATTTTTTTTTATATAAAAAAAAACTAAAAGCAAATAAAATTCACTAGTGCATTTAGTTAATTATAATACAAAGAGTGACCCAAATGTTTTTAATTATGTAAATGCATATTATATTCTTCTTACAAACCTGAGTTCTATAAAGTCGTCCGCTCGACTGCGCTCGGCTCGCAACACAAACATTGCGCTCTTAAAATATTTGTTTTCTGGCAAACATTTCTTTCCAATTCAGCCCCTAGTACACACATTCTCTTGAGAAATTTCAAGCCAATTTAGTTTTCAATTTAATTTAAAAACGCTTTCTGTTCATGTGCCTATAGTTTTCCTTGTAGAAGGTTTTCTTGAAATTGAAAATTTAATATAAACGGGTACATTACTTAACAATGAAAAAGATTCTGAAATATTTTTAAATCGATATTTAAGATATTTTAATACAATTTCAAAACAATGACCTATCACAAAATATCATAGAACAAAGTCCTTCGCCACGTCTGCTTGTCTGTCTGTTCGCGATAAACTCAAAAACTACTTAACGGATTTTCATTCGATTTTCATGAATAGATGATAGAGTGTAACGAAGAAAAGTTGCCAGGCTAACGGTCTTTTACATATTGTACTTTGGGGAGTGTGCCCTGGAGCTGCACGAGCTCATACCCCCATCTCCCTTTTTCCATCGGACTGACAGACGTACCGCGGGCTTTCATCCCCACCTGATCGATATACCCTTTATACGTACAAAGCGTTTCGAATCATCTTTTTTAATACGCACGGCCAAGGAGTGGAATTCCCTACCGGCGTCCGTATTTCCAAGTACATACAACCCGAATGTATTTAAAGCGCGAGTGAATAGGCTTTTTCTGGGCGAGCTCGCTCCATCTTCGACCTCGTCTCTGCTCTAGAGCTAGACTTAGGTCAAGAACAAGCCCATAATATAATTTAAAAAAAATGCAATATAAGCTTAAACACAATTTAATTTATAAGCTATAGATATACATAGATTAAGCAACAACTTACACACCCACACAAACAGAGTTACATAAAACGACCAGGCACATACCTATTAGAAATATAAAATATAAAATAAGGCACGTATTACAAAAGTACGTAGGTATTCAATTTATACAATTAACATTATTGTCAACTTATTTAAATGACAAATTAAATGAGTTGTAAGCGTAATAAATATTTAATTATTAAAATATAAAAGTAGATATAGTATATACTAAGAATAATATTTCAAAATTACTTTCACCAGAACTATTTGAATTTTTTTTGGAACAACTTAGTATTAACTTCAATCACAAGGTTAAAAAAAAAAATCAAATTTAATTAAAATTTATTATTTATTATATTACGACAGTAATTTAATGTTCTATGAGGTAAAGTTCCAACCACGTACAAATCATGAAATAAAATGAAAACACTTTACATGATATTATTAATAATGTACTTGTTATTACGTAATCATCCGAACGGATGTAACTAATGAACAATACGACATATTAAGAACGCCTTGTTCCTTTATAAATACGACGGTTTTGTCTACTGTCCAAATATTCTCTGTAATATTTCTATGAAGAATTTATCTAATCTATCATAAAAACTATGATTTTATTGTGTTTTGTTAGTCGTTTATATGTAAATTGATAGAAATTTCCTATCAATTTGTTATGTTTTTGATTATTTCAGAATAATATAGAAAATATATAAGATTATTAAACTTAATAATTTTTTTACCGTAAAATAAATGAGAATTTTTTTATAGGTATGTTCATGTTAGTAGTATTCTTGGAAGAACAAGCATAGATTAGCTGCTAAGTACGATACGATAGGTACGGCCAAATTATAAAACATTTAATTGAAAATGCCAAAGCTTGTTTCGCCTCTATAATAAAAGTAATAAGTTTATTCTAGATGGATTAGTTAGAGAAAGATTTATACAAAAGCCATAACACTCACCAAGAAATTCGTAGACAAATCCAGAGAAAAGCAGAGAAGAATGAAATATGAATATTTGGAATCACATTACGAGAACGAACGCGACACGAGTGATTTCAAATCAAGACAATTGAGTGACGTTATGGGTGTAATAGCAAAATACACATAGGTGAAGAAGATTTTGGTCTATATGAAATCTAAAATGTAAGCCAAGAACAGATACTCGCGGAAGAGGCTGACTGCTGAAACTGAGGAGTTATTTGATGAGACGAACACAAGACTACCAGGAATGAAGAAGAAGTGAAGAGGCGGATATAAATGACATGATTATGAGATTATTAGTGAATTCAGCATTCATTTTTAAATCTTGTGTTTGTTATAAGTTATAACTAAACGTAAATCCGTTGTTTAGCTCTTAAGGTATTTCAAGTTCAGTATTGATACTTTTCTTTATTTTAGATTTCCGATATTTCGGAGACGTTGCAGACGTAACGGTTACGGAATGAACTTTTGTAATGTTCTAATGTTAAATGAAAGTATTTATATAATAATGCTTAGTGACGTCATAATATTGTCAACGTCTTATTTTGATTATGGATTTCAACAACATATCCATCATTTCCTCCTCACACAAACGTGGGGTACGTTTACCAGTAGAAATCCAACGGTTGATGTGGTGGTAGAAATTTTCATTCTACCCTCAAAGATTTAAATACATTTACATCAGCTGAATCAATCAATCAATCTAAAAAATGCAGATTAAGCTCCCACCAATCTTTTTAATAAATAGAATAAGTTTTAACGCAGCTCTGGAATATTTTCAGACTGTTGCGGACCTCATAGGACCAGTGTTTTTAGCTTGTATTCTAAATCAATAATTCAATGTTCCATATTCATAGCATTTCAGAATTACGCCTGTATAAACTGAATATTGAATGATGTTGATTTAGGGATATTCACTGATAATAATGAGTTAATAAGAACATAACCAAATTGTTTTAATTGCATATTATGGCTAACAATGATTTCCATATTTATAAAGTTGTTATTAAGGCCAGTATATCCCAAATCACCTGTTTTTGATAGAGTTTTAAACATAGTAATATTCATTTTTTTGATCCGTTAAAAATATATGTTATAGTTTAACAAACGTTCTTGATTATTCAACGGTTCAAAACACGATAATTGTAACTTGACTCGATAAAAAAAAAACATAAAGAAAGGATGTTTTTGATTATTTTTCGAGTTTTATTCGAAGAATATCAGATTTTAAGTTACAATATTCACATGTAAAAATAGGTAATAACTTTTAGTAGAACATTTAACGGTTACTTTTTTAAATAAATGTTTCTATTTTTTTTTAATATTAAATATTTAAATTATATAAGAAAACGGCCCGCGCGCCTCGCTTTAGTTGCCTACGAGGCGTCATCAAAGTAGGACCTGTATCTCTGCTGTCTGGCGGCGTCCCCCCCTCTAAAGATTGGATTTTTTTTATAACAAAAATATCCACGGGCTTATATTTGCCCGTGCCTTTTTTTAATTAAATGTATAAGATTGTTAATATAGTTTCATGCGTACTATTTTAGACTTACATTAGCTAGACTTATTGTCAGGATCTCTATGACGCGAGTCCGTATACTGACCATTATTTATTTATTATTATTATTATTTTTTTAAATACATATAATCATATTTACATACATATAATCATTTTTAATAAACATAATCTTTATTTACAAATATAATTTACATATACAAATATACACACATACATATATATACATATACATATACACACACACATATATATTATATATATATATATACATATATATATATATATATAATTTTATTTTGTCTTTTTTTTCTTACATCTATTTACATCATGTTTCTTATTTTCTATGTACATGCGTTTATTCCTTGATCTAATATAATCTAATATTTCATTGCTTGTTAGTACATACATACCAGCCACCACATTTTTACGGCTTGTCTACATTTACATTTGGGCTCTTTATTTTTGTATTATTTATTGGAGACTCTGCCGCAGCCATCCCCCGAGGGAAGCTGTTCGAGCACATCCTCAATGACGGCGGTGTCTCTTTTATGTATAGCCATCTTGAGGGTGTGCTCGAGTATTTCCTTTGTTGTGGCCTCCACCGAGGCCGACAAAACGACCGATTGCATCACCACCGTCGTCGGTGTAGTAGACACAGGTCTTTGTGTGCCTGGTCACCGCGACCACAGCATGCGGAACACTGTCATGAATCCGCAGCCTCCTAGTCTTTGTCTGGACGATGATGACTGCCTCGCGTGTCTGTCCCTGTGCCTCGTGGATAGTCATGACGCTCGATCCCTGTCCGGTGCCGTATCCCTTGTCTATCAACGTCTTCTTTTCCTCTTGTGTGAAAACCGATGTATAGGGTCCGGTCTTGTCTCTTAGGAATTCGAGCGCCAGTGAACCTCTCTATCCTCAGAGAATGGATAGTGTGGTTTGATAAATAGATTGGATAATTTTATTTAGTACTAACTGTGCCCCGCGGTTTCACCCGCGTTAATTTGAGGGAAAAACATACTTAAATATTTTCGCCTCGTTGGTCCAGTGGTACCAAGCGTTACTGCCGAGCAAGGGGTCTCAGATTTGATTCTTGGGTCGTTCAACATATTACTGAGTTTTTTTTTCGAAAATTTACAGTAAAAGAGTGATGTTATATTTACTTTAAAAGTGGAACTATAATTAAAAAATGTCTTGAGAAGAGAAATAATAAAGGACGCAACGGAAGCTCTCAAAAAAGATTATTTTTTCCCGTTTTTGTAACATTTCTTATTATTACTCAGCCCCTATTAGTCGTAGCGTGATGTTATATAGCTTAAATTCTTCCTCAGTAAATGGACTATCCAACACAAAAAGAATTTTTAAATTTGAACCAGTGGTTCATGAGATTAGCGCGTTCAAACAAACAAACTCTTCAGTCTATTAGTATAGATTATTATTGATTATTTTATTAGATTAGTTTAGTTAGTACTCTAACAACGTTGGAAGTGTTTTTACTGTATAGCAGTGTAGTGTAGATATAAAATGGGGAATAAAACTAGAAATAAAAAGAAAATATCTAGACGTGAACTACGTAAGCTTAGAAAAGCGATCAGATAAGTACTCGTAAGTTTAATGAACACTCAATCTATTTTTAGCTAGAATATAATGATTGTCATCGATATCTTAGACCGATATATTAGCATATCCAAAATTTCAATAAGTTATATTAGTATTTTCACCTAACAGCGGCTAGCTAGCAGCTAGCGGCAATTGAAGATTCTTCGACGGTCAGCGAATGGCGATGGGTCCCAACCAGGCTAAACGTAGCCGACGACGCGGCGCGGGACGTACCAGCGGGATTCAGCAGTGGTCACAGATAGTACACAGGTCCTGAATTTCCTTATCATCCGGAGTCCACCTGGCCCACGGAAACGTCCGCCTTGTCGTCGTCAACCGAACCTACAGGCGAAGAAAAAACTCATCACGTCACCGATCGTAAACAGCCGCGACTCAAAGAAGGGTTACCAGACTGCACACGGTACTCCAGCTGGAACAGACTCCGCTACACGACGGCTCGAGTGCTACAGTTTATAGAACTCTGTCGAGCCAATACACAACGAGTCAACTATAAAAGGAAGAGAAAAGAAAAGAAAGAAAAGATAAGAAAAGCGCGTTAAAAGACCCAGACTGGAAAAGGACGAACAAGAAGCTGAAAACACGCCAGAAAATAAGAGTAGAGCTCGAAGAAACTTTGGAGGTTCGTCCGGTCTCCGCGGAACTTATCAGGAAAGCTGAAGACCTATTCATGAGAACAGTCCAAGAAGAATCTTTCCCAAATGAAGTAGAAAGCATTAAAGACGGGAAGTCGTTTACCCGAAACAGTCGCCTCAAGCAGCTGAGCATCGAGTGTGCAGAGAGAGCCCTCCGAGTCCGTAGTCGTATTAACGCCGCGGAGCAACTATCAACGCCATCTAAAAACCCGATGATACTAGATAGAAATCATCACACAGTGAAGTTGTGGATCATAGCGATGCATAGAACGAGGCATCACACGGGAGTCGAGGCGACTGTGAACGAATGTCGACAGCACTACTGGATACTACGCCTGCGGCCCGGCACAAGAACGCTCTTTCCACAGTGTCTACACTGCCGGATTAGGGCAGCGATCCCGCCACACCCGAGAACAGGAGACCTACCTGCGTGTCGCCTAGCTCACCATCAGCGACCCTTCACATACACAGGGGTGGACTACTTCAGACCATTAACAGTCACGTGGGACGCAGCCAACAGAAACGTTACGTGGCAGTATTCACGTGCCTCACTGTAAGAACGATCCACCTAGAGATAGCGACGTCACTGAGCACAGACTCAGTGATAATGAATTTAAGAAGAATGAAAGCTCGACGAGGACAACCTGCTCAAATCTGGTCCGACAATGGGACTAACCTGCGAGGTGCCGACAACGAATTGAGACAGGCAATGGACAGAGCGACGTCCTCACCTTCGTCGCTGGGTCAACAGGCGGCATAGGGTCCTTACGTTTCGGCTGTCGCCGGTGCTTACCGGGCACGGTTGCTTCGGTAAGTACCTGCACCAAATCGCTAGGCGAGAAGCCACCCCTGATTTTGCCACGAGTGTAGCGCGCCAATCAACTCGGCGCGTCACACCCTGGAGGAATGCGCCGCTTGGGAGCCCCAGCGCAGGGCCCTGGTGGCAGTAATAGGTGGAACATAAACATTTAATACCTAAGAGAAGAAATAAAGTTTAAATCTACTTCTCTTAGGTATTAAATGTTGTAAAGTGTATTAATTAACAAAAAAAAAATTACTGATAATTAATATAAATTAAAATATTAATAGTAATTTTTTTTTTAAGCTATAAACCCATAAAAAATTAAATAATGGTTTTTATCTACTTCTCTTAGGTATTAAATGTTTATGTTGCATTTTATACTGTGCCTTCAGGATCGAAAACAAAACTGAATTATGAAATAACCTAAAGTAAAAAAAAAAAACCTAGTAAGTTACTGTAAAATTATATATTTAATTATTTCCGTGCGCCGTCGCCGCGCGCGGGGTCATCGAGAGTTCATTTGATCGGAGACTTCGCGTAACTAGTCGCGCGGGGAGGGAGGTAGCGCTAAATACCTACAACGCTCGAATATACTGGCCTTAAGTCAAAGAATTTAATGCGAGGCCGAAATACATCAAATATTACCAATATTTACTAAAAAAAAAGATTTTGGTTGTTATTATTAATTAGAATTAATGGCTTTAATTAGTGCCAAGATAGTACAGATGATTTCGCCAGTATCACGCAGAATGGAGGAAACACGAAGGAGATAGATCGGTGCGGTCCAGGTTACATCCTCAATAGAATTTTGAAGACCGTACTCGTACAAATAGTAAGTTTTTTAGGTTAACACTTCAATTGTGGATTAATTCAGGTGAATTCATGTCCTTAAAATGCATATGTTATTGATGTATATGTCAATTAAATCACTGTACTGAGTTTCTATTCTTAATATACCTTCGAAAGTATTACAAAGAAAACCCTGAAATAAAAAAATGCAGTTAATTGTTAAAAAAATAAAATATATATTTTAACCAATTTTGTGAAATATACAATTGTAAATTATTAATTTTCGATGCATCGGCGAAGTGCTGCGGTGTGGTTGTTGTCACGGGTTAGATCCCCGTACATGACAAGTATTTGTATAGGCCATGCAGATATTTGTTGTAATCTGGAAGTTTACGTTTATGTGTTGTGTGTGTTTCCGGAACCTACTAACACAGGTATCACATACTGGCGGCCGTTGAGTGTGTTTAAGAGTTTACACAAATTTTTTAATTTACCAAAAACACAAAGGAAATGACGATCGTTTTGGTATAGTTGTGCGAGAAGTTGCCTCAACGTTAGCGGTCGTGGTTTCGGATTCCCACTCGGGGCAGATATTTGTATTTATACAAATATCCGTAAGTTTCCGGTCTGGGTGTATGTCCTTGTGTCGGTACCGGTTGTTATCATAGACACCTGTTAACGATTGTTACTCATGATAGGGAAATTATCCGCCAACCCGCAGTAGAGCAGCGCTTCAAACCTTAGAATAAGATGGAGAAGAGGCTTTTGGTCAACAGTGGGACGTTGAGAAGCTGATTCAGTACAGTTCAGTTCACAAAGGAAATCTAATCTATAAATATTCGCTCAAAATGAACTTGCTTTACTTTATCTTTAATACTGTACAATTTAATGCGACTTCATTGTTACATATCTATTTCCAATAAATGTCAATTAAAACCTAAAAATAAATCTATACCTTCATTTAATTGAAGCCCTACGATAAATTACGATGATGTATAATTTTCTCAAAAAAAAAAAAAAAACAATATCCAAGGTTTTTTTTTTAAATAATTATTTTCAAATTTGTTAAAGATACACACAGCGTCGAGGTAGGTTCTAAGGTAGGCAACTTATTGCTTGTGTTTTAGATAACAGACAAGTGGAAGTGTAATTGTTATACGAATGTCGAATATAATACAACGAAGATCTACGTTGAAGTGTATAATAATAATATTGTTACACTTATAAGTATATAATTAATAATTGAAAAATTGCTACATTATGAATAATTACTCACTAATACACCAATAAATATTTTTATTATTTATTTATTTTTCGGGAAACAAACAGTACGATCACATACAAGTAATAATAATCGAATAACACATAAAACAATCAAATTTCCACCAATAACTAATACAAATAAGCAGAAAATAAAAAGTAAGAAAAGAATAAATAAGATCAGAATTTTATACAATTAAATACATAATATTAAAACCGAATTAATAATAGATGATTAAAATCAAAGCAATCATAACGCAAAACAAATTAATTGATTCAATAAACGATTTAATACTTTATATATATTACTTATATATATATTACTTTTATAACTTAAATTTGTATTTATAATCTCTAGTTTTCTGTACTATTTGCTCAAATATATCATGTTATGTATATTATTTGTACCGATCTTACGATATTTATCGTATAAATCAAGTTATTTGGTCTGATGTCATAAATAACTTCTTAGCTTGAGAAGGGATGAGAGCATATTTTACCGCAGACGGGCTGCCAGTTTATGGACCTTTGGACTTATATTTTGTGATAAATATATAACGGTAAGATAATCGGTGTTTTTATCAACGCTGAGGTGATTTGGAATCGGAGTATTTAGTTAAAAAATATTTCAAATAGTATCATATCCCTTTACATATCATGATTGAGTACAATTTGAATGTTTTATAACACACGAAACGTAAATTTCCCACTGCTGGACAAATACTCCTTCTCCATATAGGAGAAGGGTTAGAGCTTACTCCACTATTTTGTTCCACTGTGGGTTGGAGGACAATTTCCCTACACTGGGAACTAACAACTAGGACCGATGGTTTTACGTGCTCTCCGAGACACGGTAGGTAGACAAGGACATAACCCAGATCAGAAACAAATATTGTATAAATATAAATATCTATCCCGAGCGGTAATCGAATCCTCGAGATAAATGTTAATATTTTATTTATGTATAAGTAGAAATTTGTATTTTATGTCTCCACATCAGCCGTTGGACATCCACTGCTGGACATAGATCTCCTACATAATCTCTGGCGAAGATGTGCCAATATTCGCCACGCTTGGCAGGCGGTTTGTCGAGCGCAGTGTGTTTTGGCAGGATATGGCGACTCTGCTGCCAATCGTAATCCTGGTTGGTGTACAATTGTTCTCACTACTTTGGCCTTAGTCGCCTTTTACAACACCTCGGCAAGAAAGAAGTCGAGACTATACTTCTCTGCCGGTCACCGGATGGCAAAATATTTTTATTTCGTTTCAATTATTTATTTATTTGGTAGAGTAACAACGCCGAATCCAAAATTTTAAAATAATTTTACTATATGACTTTAAAATATTGGTAGGTATTTAATATAACGCGAAAGTTCCTGCTTTGAGATATACATGCCATGTTCGTTTATTTAATAGGTATTGAATATACGTATCTAGGGCAGTTCCCCTGTGAGCTAACTGATATGAAAATCAATTTGATAAGTGCTGAACTATCGTGGCGTTCTTCATTATTTAATATCGGCTAAACTTCGTTGAAGTCAAATATTTTATTTTTTAATAATAAAAGCTACCGTTAACCAAAATATTATTTTAGCGATATCCCTTGTATATACTCATATTCATTACCTTACTATGATCTAAAACAATGTAAACATTTCGACTGGAAGTACATATATTCGGATAACGTTTTACTAACTATTTATTGTTATTCTGTTATGGACATTATCGTGTAACAAATCGCTATAAAACATGTAAAAAGAAAGGCTACTACGTCGCATTATTAAAGCATTTAACAAATCAAATAAAACCTTTATTCGAATAGGTAGCCTTCAAAAGCACTTTCGAATCGTCACTTTACAAAGTATATATTAGTCCTTAATTAATTAATTATAACTAACTAGAAACTCAACAGAGTAAAGAAAAATAGAAAACAGAGTACGTAAGTAAAATAGTACTACTGAATTGAACTGAATCAGCCTGTCGACGTCCCACTACTAACCAAATGCCTCTTCTCCATATTAGAGTTGGAGCTTATTCCGCTATGCTGCTCCACTGCGGGTTGTCGTTGAATAATTTTCCACCATGAGTAACGATTACTATCAGAGGTCTTTGATAACAACCGGGACCGATGTCTTAACGAGCTGTCCGAGGCACGTTGAGAAGACCAACAAGAACCCAGACCAGAAACAAATATTCGTAAATATTAAACAGTAAAAACCAAATATTTGATTGAATTTTCAGTGAAACTGCTGAAATAATTAAAATAAACCCTGCATTGATTCCTTATATCCCGTCTTAGAAGTTAATTCAACTCCTTCTTTCCTTTTCAGAGCAAACTACTGCAATATTGTAAATTATTCATTAATTCATTAAAAAAATCAACTCCGAAAAATTGTATCGTCTGTTAATCACAAATTACAAGTAAATCTATATGCACAATATATTATCAATTTAATTCTTTAAATTAGAATCAACTCCGAAAATATGTTCATACATATTTTCGGAGTTGATTCTATTTTAATGAATTAAATCAATCGCATGTTAATGACAAATGAATAATATAAAATCGTAATCTGATTTTTCAAAGATACATTACAAATGTGCCAAACTAAAAAAAAAAATGGCCTACAGATTGCGTACAAATCAAAAAACTAAGAAATTTGTTGCAATTTAATTAAAAGTCAATACCTGCATCTATCGCGTTTATTTAAAAAAAAACTTTACAGTTTAACGATTTTTAAATTATTTCCCGACGTTTCGGACCCTTTACAGCGTCCATGGTCTCGAGGGACTGAGGTGGTGGGTGTCCGAATAATGAATTAATTGTTACATACCCCGCTTTTTATGCAATTTTAAAATTGTATAAAAAGCGAATTTCTCGTCTAAAATGCACGTAAAGTACGTATGTAAAGAAAATGACAATCTAAAAAACTAAAAAAGTGGCGAACGAAATCTTCATTTCTTATATAGATGAGGTTTAAATGCACCAAGCTGCTCTATATTACATTCTACGCCTACAACTATCAACTATAATAGAAAATTTCGTCATCATGATTATATTTTATCAGGACGGTTGACAATTAAAGTACCTTATATTTATATCTTAAAGCTGATATACATTTGGCTTGTACACGGGGAAACCGTTTGGTACCATAATAAGAGCTAATTTGATATAATTAAAAGCCATAAAATTTAATTAAAATTATAATCGAATCTTCTAACACATGACAGAAAATGATGAGATTATCACGTGCTTTAACACTAACATGAACATGTATTAAGTACATATTGTATTTAACTTTAATTGAAGTTTAGCTAAGTTAAAATAAGCTACAAAAGACGTAAAGACGTTGTAGATAAACTTAGTAATGTTATTCTATTAAAGCATTCGTGTATATGTGTTTTAATATTTTCTTCGAAGACTTGAGTTAATTAAAAAATATTTATCGAACCAAAACTTAATTAAACATGGAATATTTTGAAACATCTCAATCTTAACAACGAAGAATATGGTAATAAGGTTGGCAACATTATTTAGTACTTTTTCGTTTTAATATCCGCAAAATGTTAGCGGTATCGAGCAGTGGGTAAAGTTTAAAGGCAGTATTATCGAAATTACGCTGCGGTGAGAGGGTTAGGTTCGTTTATTGCTTAATTTAACTTTGTTAATAGGTGATTTAATTCGAATACATATACTCAACATATCGTTTTGCTTTATTACTTATTTTTTTACATAATTTAGTCTACTAGAAATGTAAATCACCATCACATTAGCCGTTGGATGTCCACTGCTGAACGTTGGCCATCTACATCATCTCTGGACGGGGGCCTTGGCACGCTTAGCAAGCGAGTTGGCGAGCGCAGTTTGTTCCGGCAGGATATGGTGACACTGCTGCTCATCACCATACTGGTCGGTGTACAGTTGTTCGCGACACTACAGCCAGCTCGGCAAGAAATAGTTCGTGACTAATATGTACCGTTACGTCACCGCACGGCAAAATACGATTATATGTTTTCCTTCCATATCATAAGAAATATAAAAACTGATGGGTCAGAGAGAGCGTCTGTTCCGAATCTTTTAGTATTACCCTTTTTGTAGATCTTATCACATAAATATACTTATACCAGTACGTACAGCTCTAGAAACAAATATATCACACGAAAAAGGAAACAAATCATAGTATTATTATATCTTAATAATGTAATAAATTTAATATTCATTATTAAATGTAATAAACAAAAATTGTTATTTTTTCCTGTAAAGATATCTTAGACGTTTTTCTTCTTTTCAAAAATAATACTAAATAAAATCTTGAAAAGATTTCTAGAACATTATCAAAAATCAAATTTAAAAAAAACTTCCGTGGCTCATCTCGCTAGACGGCTGTTGTCTCTCAAATTTGAAGTGGCTTTATTGAAAATGTAAAATCGTAAGTGAACGGTACGTACAACCATATTAATAGAAAGCAATGATAGTGAATCCTTCAATTTACCAATGCGTTCAAATCGATTCACGCACACATGAACACAATATGAAAAAAAAAATCTGTCTACAATAATCACAGTTAAAACTAACAATATTAAATAAATAGTCCTCAAAAAAGTTTTCAAAAGATTCATCTAACATCAACAATGTGGACTAATCACCTATTTTTTTTTTCAAGTATCTGTGGAAAATTTTGAAGTTCCATTTTGACCCATTAAAAAGGCAATTCTTGATTCTTATCAACATTTGAATATAATTATGTTACACAATACAGTGTAGCGATTAAAAAATCGATTAAGCTTAAATCGTTTCTAAATATGCTCAATGTAAAAGGAACTGAGCACCCTCAAAGCGTAAGGGTTCTCAGTTTGACAATATGGGTTTTACTTTTCAATGGACGAACCTTTTCGGATTTCTCAATCGATTTTTATGCTTTGAAGAGACATCGTAAATAATTTATGTATCTTGAAATCGATTGTAAGTTACTGAATAGAAAATCAAAAGCCTCTTAAGTGTTACGAAGTATATTGTTAATATTAAGTTAAATTAAAATGACAAAGTTAATGAAAAAAAAACTTCAATGTCTAATAACTATTTACGAAAATATAATAATAACTAGCAAACCCGGCGAACTCCGTTTCGCCACCAACTTATTTTCGTGAGGGATACTCACACCACGTACTGCCGCCATGCAAAACCATATTGGTTTGTAGTACATGCTATGTATCAGAGATGGCGCTGTATGTGAAAAATGATTTTCCCTGTTTTCCTGCTTTTCTGTTGAAAATTTTCCTGAATTTAGTTTGCTATAAAGCTCACGGAGCCAACGAATGTTGGAAAAGTCTCGGGCTCCGTGAGCCGCAAAACCGTGGAAATTGTTTCGTGCGTTCTGGAATTATAGCGTCAGGAAGGAAAACCCGACTTATTTTTATATTATAGATAATATTACAAAATTTATAATTTTTAAATCATTTGATGAGAGTCAATGATGACCCTTCTTCTATATGGAGAAGAGGCCTTTGCCAAGCAATGTGTTGTTTAGAAGTTGATTCAATGCACTTCAGTTCATTATGAGAGTATAAGATTATATTATTATGATTTTCCCTGTTTTCCTGCTTTTCTGTTGAAAATTTTCCGGAATTTAGTTTGCTATAAAGCTCACGGAGCCCGAGACCTTTCCAACGAATGCAAAACCGTGGAAATCGGTTCGTGCGTTCTGGAATTATAGCGTCAGGAAGGAAAACCCGACTTATTTTTATATTATAGATAAATATATAATAAACGTCTCACACTCAACGGCCCCCAGTAGGGTATGAATCCTGTGTCGGGAGTCCGGAAACACACACAATACACAAGCACAAACGCCCAGACCACGACAAATATCTGTATGGCCTATACAAATATTTGTCATGTGCGGGGATCGAACCTGCGACCGCTAGCACATCAGTCAGTTGCTGTTACCAGTGCGCCAACGCGTCGTCATAAATAAATATTAAGATACTGTTACTGTTAAATGTTATTATAATATAGGATATTCTCAATATATATTTTTATTATACCTGGTACCTGAGTATCTATGGAGTCAACAAAATAAAATAAAAAAAAAATTAAAAAAATTCAGCATGGTCATGACAAAAGAATATTTTTGAAATATACACTATGCAATAATATAATATAAGTCTTCGCACATAATCAAATGACTCGTGGACGTCACCTACTAAACAAAAGTATACGTCTAAAAGGTATCAACTGTGGTAAGATACGGATGGTATATACAAATATACCTACATATAACAAGTGAGTACATTATCAAAGCTTTAAATTGCATTAAATAGTATTCTACTCTAGGAAAATAAATAGTTCCAACACGCAGTTCTTCAGTTAAGTTAGTTTTAATGTACCAATTCATCGACTTTGTTTGGCCACTGTTAGACGATTTATACAGTACATGCAAGCAGATTAACTCGAATATTAAGACAAAATAAACTAAAAAAGGACTATAAATTTTATTTATGTTAAGCCTGATCTATACCTACACCTACAGAACCTCTGATTTAAGACTTATTTCGTGGTTTGAAGACATATTATTATGTTTAAAACGGGTACATACCACGATTGAGTCCTGTCGTGACCACGATCCATGCAACTGGGTCGAAATATTGACGCAAAAATCACTGTGTTATATCGTGGTATGTACCCGTTTTAAACATAATAATATGGCTACAGAACCTCCTTTGAAGGACGATATATAGAAGCCAGATATCCTATACATGACTAGTATATGTATGCTTACATTGCGGAACTTGTCTCAGTAATGGCAATTTTCATATCTTGTATGGTGTAGCAATTGCTAGTAGCAAAGTGAGACTTTCTTTGATAATTTTTAGACATGAGAATTCGGTTGGTATATAAAGCTACAATAAACATATTATTTATATATTGTATAATTGAAACGACATGATATTTACAAAAAAAAAGGAACCAATGAAAGTATTTGATTCAATAGACTTTCTTTTTACAGATTTTACGTAGATTATCTTACGAAAAAATGTTAATTCTTCAGGTTCTAGTTGCTTTGGACCAACTGTAAGTATGGTGTAGTACATAATTTTATTTTCTAATTATTCAAAAAAATTTGAGAACCAATTTAATTATTTGGCAATAAATATTGGCAATTTGTATATCCGATCTTTCCTAAATTAAAAAAAAGATTGGATCTCAGTATATAATTATCCAAAATAGATTTAAGTAAATAGTATCGATAAAACGTTAGATAACAAGTATGCTTAATAAAAAAAAATCAAAAAACCCGACTGCGTAAAATACTCTTATTATAAACTAAAAAGAATAAAACAATTTACTAGCTTACATTTGATACCCATATTGCTACAGTAAGAAAAAAAAATCCAACTCCCCCTTCCTCATTCCACCATTTGCGGGCGCCATTTTGAAAATTTATATAGCCTTTGTCACTACTTCAATTTAGACAAGTCCAACGACACCTCATATGTCAAAAACCGTCCAGCCGTCCAGCCAGAAATGGACATACATACATACATACATACACTCGAAAAACATAATCCTCCTTCTGTCGCAGTCGGGTAAAAAATGATTATACAGTTTAAAAAATAATTTAAGTAAAGAAATACTTATCAAATAATTGTAAAATAAAAACCAACGGGAAGTCCGGATCAATGCGAAAATACGCAAAATTCACTTTTTTCGTCAAGTATTGTCAGCCAGAGTGTCAAAAGCGAATTTAAGAGCGGGGCGTAATAAAATAGCCTTTCCTTCTATATGGCCAAAACTAGGAAATATTCCTTATTTTTCCCTATTTACAGGTTGTATGATCTTACCGTATATTCAAATTAGCCGAATGCACCTTTATATAAATAGATATAGTCATTGTAAACTACATCTATCTAGTTTCAAAATTCGTCTAATTTGAATTTCCAGCTACGCTATTCTGTCGTTCCAGGTTATTGAATCAGAACGATTATCAAATTGCTGAGCTTCGTAAACGGATTTGTCTGAAGTTTGACTAAAACTAAGGGCCAAAACACATAACGGCGTTGCGGCGCCGCAACGCTAAAATCGGCGGTGGCGTCACCGCCAATTTTAGCGGCGCGGCACCGCCAATTCCGGCGTTGTGACGTCATACTTGTTGACCATGATTTATTGACATTTTGTGTCTATTTTTATATTTTATTTTTTTGTGTCTTTATTAGACATGAGTATCTCAATGAATTTTTATGAACTGCAGATAAGCTCATGAGCCATATGCTTGAACCGGAGCTGTGAACCGGCTCACAGTTCAGCTCAATTGTTGTTATGTTGTTACTTTTAACTATTAAATTTACAGCTAATTTAAGACTCGGTTCAAACAAGTGACATGTATGATGTACCTAAATTATAAATATGTAATAAAGCAGCGTTTCAAAAAGTGATTATAGTGATATTTTTTCTATCTTACACAATTATAGGGGAATGCTAATTTCATGCATATGATAAACGCTAAAGTGAGTTTCTTTGTTTGTTTTACGCTTTCACGCTTTAACTATTCACCTGAATTACGATCATCATGAAATTCTGCATACCAGTTGTCTGGGGTACAGAAAAGGACATAGAGTACCTACTTTACGTACCGACTACCGTTGGTGCCTGTACCATGCGAGCGGAGCCGCGGACAAAACCTATTTATTTATATTTAATCTATAAAACTAATATAGTAAGATATTAATTTATGTATCACTTTGTTTCAATTTTGTTTAGGCTTTATGAGACAAAAGTTGTTTAAAATTCTACCAGCATACAAACTTGATTCACAAAATTATTTCCGGTACAAAGGATTACTTTTTATGCATTCTACTAAATAACAACTTCACAAACAATAATTAACAAATTTCACGTGAACTATAATATTTAAAATAATTAAATTAATATCCACAATAAAAAATCACGAAGAACTGGTTACCCTACAACAACGCTCTTTTTCGCGGCGCCGCAACGCCGCAACGCATACCGCCGATTTTAGCGTTGCGTCGCCGCAACGCCGTTATGTGTTTTGGCTCTATCTCCTTTATTTTGTTTGTGTTAAGGCAGCAGTGTCTCTGCGAGCTCGAATTCGACTCGTTAGATGTCTAACAACTAATTGTTGCAAAATCACGTTTGCTTTAAATACTAAGTGTAATTTTTTGTTTAAATTTTTTATTTTATTACCTACTGTCACAAATTCGATTAAAATTTAACTTGCGTTTATTTTTACCTTACCTTCCCGCACTGTCCTATACTGTCTGGCAAGTATGGCGAGTATTGGCAAACCACGCCACATATGATGGGCGAGGCCACCATATGGTGGCCACAGCAGTGGGTAACCATGCGAAGGCCTCTTCTCCATAGAGGAGAATGGTTGGAAATTAATCCACCACGCTGCTCCACTGCGGGTTGGTGGATACTTTTCTTTACCATGAGTAGCGATCGTTATCAGGTGTCTATGATAACAACCGGGACCGAAGGCTTTACGTACTCTCCGAGGCACGGTGGGGAGATATACACCCAGACCGGAGACAAATATGTGTCCCGAGTGGGAACTGAACCCGCGACCGCTGGCGCGTACCTTTGAGGCTACTACTCGCACCACTACATCAGAACGGTCATCATCACGATGTGGTGGTGGTGGTGGTAGATAATAGCTTATTTGAAAACAGTTTGTATTTTAAAGTCTCTTCGTAAAAAAAACTACTTGAAATGCGGTTAAGTTTGCTAATTGAGCATTATTACTATATCAGCTACAGTCTCGTCGACTAGGATTCACAGCTTCGCGGTGGTTATTACCTGAAACCAATGAGAATACGTCAGTTACATTACCGTGGTGTTATGGAAGTTAGCACTTTCACGGACACTGGGTACTGATTAAAATTTGCAATTTAGCACTAAAATTTTTCATACAATTTATCACCACGTATATAGACACCACCATATATATACTTTGTGCCACATACTCGTAGCGACATACATGGGTGGTACATGGAAAAAAGGCACCTATCGACGTGGTGGCAAAGAATTGAAAAAAAAAATTGAACGTAAATAGGCGTTGTGTCGAATCATAAATTCACTAAATCGTAAATAGACGTTCTGTTCGTGAAAGTGTTAGAGGAACTGGAGCACATTCTTTTGTTACAAAAAGTGTCCCAGAAATAATTTTAATTTTTAATAGTCCCCGTGTCAAACAGCCATATTAGTTAGAGAGCTGGCTTAAATCTGACAACACATATTTTACGGTACCTGAAATTTCGTCCAGTGAGACTGCTATACCCAGTAAACAAGCAATGGGTACTAGCTAAGCCCGGCCGCGGTAGGTTTGGGGTCCCTCGGGTTAGCCAGGTTGAAAATTAAGCAAATTTTAAAGTATTTTACGGCATCTGCCGTTTTAATATGTTATAATATACCTCTAGAAAAATTGAAAAATAACTCTTAACAACTCGAATTTCATTATAGTCGGTTTTGTAGTTTTTGCATGAAAAAATAACAAACACCCATTGGTACTTTGTAGGGATGTTTGAACGATTTTCATATTGAGAATTTACATAAAAAAACTGTATTTTGTATTTATAATATAATATATGAAATGAATTACATAATTATATGAAAATGAGCGTGAATAAATACGCGATTATGATGATGTTATATAGAAAATAATATATTTAAGAAAAAAAAATCATTGCATTTATGACCATTATATATTTTACTTCGTTTATTTCAACGAATTCATCGTTGAGTAAGAAATTGGTACAAATTACACTCTTCCGCTGCAATGAATCTCGCAGCAGATGCAGTTGGCAAGAGTCCAGAAAGCCCTCGGGGATGTGGTTACGACATCGACAGCGTTATTCCCGTTTAGTGTCGTAAATCATCAGAGAAATGAGAAGCGTGCGCGATGGACTTCGTTACCATTATCTCTAATTGCTGAAGTCATAAGTAAGTAGTATAGTAGTCAGTAGTATACAGCACGTATATATTATTTAAAACAATATATTATATATTTGACAATGGGATATAGTCGGATCGCCGAGCAGGAGGAATTTCATACATTGACCTTTTACTACCTGTCTCTGGCACTCCCGCGTCCGTCCGTATATATACGGGCAATCTATATATACGAAATTCCTCCTGTTCCGCGATCCGATTATAGTATAGTACTAGGGTTATTGGAACACCTGGATCTGTCGAGGGTTACTGTATAATCAACACAGCTGAGTATATAAGTTTAAAATATTAAATTTATCTTGTGTCGATGAAGTATATTACGAGGACTTGAACAGATTGTATTTAAAGAAATTTTATAAAACAATTAAAGTTTTTTTAGAAGAAAGAGAGAGAAGAAGAGAAAGAAGAAAGTTCTATGATCAACTGTAGCACATGTACAAATGTGTTATCACAGTAAATTATAGCAGACTATTTATAATTATTAAAATGTTGGAAAAGGAATATTGTAAGTTTTATAATACGACAGAACTTTAAATATAAACTAATAATAATCTATAACTTTAAATCTTTCACATTTACCAAAAATCTCGCGATTATTAATCACAGTGGCTTACCAATAGAACCTTTAACAGAACTTGAATATACTATATATACAATTATACATCTATATCAGAGATGCACAGACTTATTGGGGTCAGGGGCCACTCGGACAGATTATGAGCTACAGACGGGCCACAGGAATGAAGGTTTAAAAATCACATTAAAAATTTTATAATTGTGACAAGCTTTTATTTTACGTGTCTATCTAATTAGATTATTTCAATTAGATGCATGACATTGCATCGTGCTAACAAAGATCTATATACTATTCTTCGTACAGCGGTTATGGAAATCAATCGCACTTCCGCAAGGCGTAACGGATCGTATTTCCGGGCACTTAAGTCTGTGTAAAAGGAAAAACTAAAAGAAATCTTAAATTGATCAAATAGTCGCGATAACAGTTTGGATGTTTAAACGCAGTAAACTCAGAAATAAATGATAGACTTCAATTTTAGTGATACTAGTTACGATAGATAGACTTTGTATTGAATTGATCTGAATAAGCTTGTAAACGTCCCACTAGTAGAGAAAGGCCTCTTCACCATACAGGAGAAGAGTTGGAGCACGATCCTCAAGCTGTTCCATTGCGAATTGGCGGATAATATCCCTACCATGAGCAACGGTATATTTGTACAAATATAAATATCTGCCCGAGCGGGAATTGAACCCGCGATGCCGACTTTAAGGCGACTACTCGCACCACTACAGCAGAACGCTTGTCATGCTAGTCTATGTATTTAATATATATTTTTACAGAAATAACATAGTAAGCAAATAAGATTACGCAACTGTTCATACGTCTTACCTATCAAAATTAAAGGCGAGTGAAATCACGAGTTGTCTAATTACGTTTAAGTATCAAATTAATTATTTAACTTTAATTCATATTATCAAATGAATAGATATTAACATATGAAACATGGTTATTAAAACAGTGTTACCGGCTGTTTGACGAATCACTCGGAACTCGTAGCGGGGAAACGTCTTTTGTTCCGAGATCGTTCTTTCGTAACTTCGTAGCGTGATAAAGCGAATTCACGTCAAGCGATTGTTTGAACGTTAAATTGTATAAACATAATTTTAGAAGTTGAGAGATGATTATGATGGCTTTGTTTTATTTTACCCGACTACCTGAGGCAGAGTGTAATGTTTATCAACTTTTTGTATTGGGAGGTTTTTTTTTCGTAAGAGTAATGCGCGTATAAAATTTGTCCTATACGTTTAGGTTTAGCATATGACATCGGTTCACTTGAATTTTATTTTCGTTAACGACTCTATCAGCTTTTGTAGATAAAATATCGATGTCTATGGTAGTTAAAAAAAAACATGAAAAAATACAATCGACTCTATCCATAAATGAAATCTTTTTTGTGCCATACACTACAAAAATTCACTTGTATGTATAAAAATAACATTATTGGCCTTTGATAAAAAAAAATGTTTTATACTTTTAAATTTTTAAAAATAAAAACGTAACTTCAAGTTTTTTTTATGCAATTTTTTTTATAGGAAACAATTTTTTCTGCACACTAATAATTTCAAATTAATCTTTTAATTATTAATATTTTTAGCTAAAGCTGTAAAAATGAAGTTTGAATATACAGAATGACTGGTAAATTACTATCAATATTTAAGGAGAATACTCGGTACATGATTCTCATTCAAATTATGTAAAAAAATAGGTACTTAATTTTTGACCAAATTTTCATAAATTTCAATTCAAGTAAATGAAGCGTTGACACCCTACAGTCATGCCGGCGGCACGTGCACAGGTGTTGTACTGTGCCGCTTGTTCACATCTAAAAATTGCCAAAGTTCACATCATTTACCTAGTCAACAAATTTGTTGCTTAAACGAGTAAAATATCTTAGTATTTTTGCCTATCCTAAGCCAGGATTAAAGTATTAAAGGGGACTGGATCATGCTTGTTTATCCTGCTACCCTATTAACACGTGGCGGCGTTTGGACGTAGGTAAACTACCTGTTTTGTGTCGAAAGTGCAGCTAGCTGCTAGGGTGTCCAGACGACGCGTACATAATTGGATAATTGTTGAATAACTTTACTTAAAAGTTTATTAATATTTACCTGTTTTTTTACATTATTCGAATGATAATAATGTACCGAGTAGTGTCCTTAAATATTGATAGTAATTTACCAGTCACCTGTATAAAGGGATTATTTTCTTCATCTCTTGACGTTTAATTAATACAAGACCCGTGCACTAATCTATATCTATACATACATATAATAAAATGGTAGGAAAGTCAAAACTGTACATTAAATATTTTTTTAAAGAATACTTGGGGTGTGATCTACAATCGAAACCGAAGCCAAAAATATAGTTTTTAGAATTTTTGTCTGTTTGTCTGTATGTATGTCCGGGATAAACTCAAAAATTACTGCATGGTTTTACTTCAAATTTGGCACGAATATTATTAAGAAGTCAGGTCAACATATAGGCTACATATTATCACGCTATCACCTACGGGGAACGAGCAGTGAACCTTTATTTCTTTAACGCATTCTGTAACAACGTGTAATCTAATAGCGTTCACGCAGACGACGTCGCGGACAGCAGCTAGTTACTAATAAATTGTCGTAATCAAAAAGAAAGCTTATGTATGTAAATATGTATGTATGTAATAGTAAATAAGTATGTATGTAAATAGAGTCTGTATATCTGTATATCTAATTTTATTTAGAAAGTAATTAACAAGATAATATTGGTGGTAGCACGTAAAGCTGACGGTCTCGGTTGTTATAATAGACATCCAATAACGATCTTTTTTATTTATTTATTTATTATAACTTTATTGCACAATACATTAAAGAATTGTACAAAAGGCGGGCTTAATGCTAAAAGCATTCTCTACCAGCCAACCTTAGAACGTACAAGAGCGAACGTTAATAGGTGTGCAAAAATTGAGAATTAATACAATTCACTTTAAGAGAAAAAAAGAAAAGATGAAAAAATATGATAACGTTAATGACAATCGTTATTATGTACACAATACATACATAAATACATAAACAGATAAAAACATACATATATACAAACATACATACATATAAACATACATACATACAAACATACATAATATTTAATACATAATAAGCTGACGATAATAATCCAAACACAATTATACAGCGTTTATTGAGATCACCACATATTAAATTTTGGCTAAGAAGAATTCCTTAACTTGTCTCTTAAATGATTCACGTGAAGGAGCTCTAAGGATAGACTCAAGTAACATGTTCCAGAGACAAACAGCAGAAACAGCAAATGAATCAGACATAAACCCAGACCGATGAATAGGAGTAGAAAGAGATAGATTATTTGAAGAGCGGAGAGATCTTTCATGAGAGTAGTAGAGTCGTTACTCATGGTAGGGAAATTATCCGATAACCCGCAGTGGAGCAGCGTGGTGGATTAAACTCCAACTCTTCTTTTATATGGAAAAGAGGCCTTTGCCCACCAGTGGGTGATTTACAGGCTGATACAGTACAGTACAGGCAGTGGCTCCTGCTCTGAAAGCTGCCTTCCTGACAGGCGACGAAGCAAATTTATCGACGCAGGTTGCAATTTTATCCGCTCCTATGTCCGGGCCTCTCAAGCCTTGTTGTCTAAAGTGTCCCGCCGTTTTTTGACTTATTGCTCGTCTCTTCTTTTGCTTATAATAAGTGAGAATAAATATATATAGCAAATTTTACGAAGAAGCGAGATAAATAACACATATCGGCCTTAGCGCGACAAAGGTGGTTATTATATAACTTTGTTCAAGAACATCCGGAACGCTTCGATCTTGTCAACTAGTAGTCGACGGGTCATTTTAGGGGTAAAATCTTGTCGACTAGTGCCTACTAGTTCCTTTTCAAAGTTCTTGTCGCCTGACAGGAGCAGCCCAGCGGTTACGAAAACTTACGTCGAGTTTACACTCGATGTATACATAAAATTTGCTACGAGTATTTTGTTTGTTTAATATAATCTCTTAAAATGTTTTTGGTTTTATTTTAATTTATTCAGTGGATGGTTTAATGAATTGACTGAATGTGTGACATTAAATATTTTCTAGAAATGTCGAAAGTATGACATACATGACATGCAAATCATGAATATGTTATAACTTTTAAATTGCCAATCTGAACTCGTAACAAACAAGGCTTTGTCAGATTTGTTACAAAACTAATCAGAAACTCCCTAAAAGTTACCTTGAATATTTGTACGTCTGGTCTTATTTTACTAAATTGTTATGACTCTTATTACTTAAAGAGCAAGGTTGAAAATGAAACTTTTTTTTTTGTTCAATTTATCTTTGGTAGTTTTCTTTTTGGCGTTGAAAGTATTGTTTAGAAATAGGCTATTTATGAAGGCGAGAATGAAAGAGTACACACAAATTTATTTTGAGAATGGACAAAAATATTTATTGTTTTTGATGTAATAAATTGAGTTTTATACATATTAATAGTACGACAGGGTTAATATTTATAATAAACACATATGAGTGAGCTTTATTATAATGAACACAAGAGTGAAAGAACACAAGTTGAAGCAAATATATCTCTCTCAACGAGCGACTGATCATTAATAAAAATACATAAAAATGTAAGAGTGCTATTCAAGATAGATTGTTGATTATAAGTCAGTTTTATTTCCTCTATTTAATGTTTTATTGAACTCAAGGAAAATACTATAAACGAAATTTTAATAAGGTATATATTATATGAAAATAGACTAAAACAGCGTCGATAACTTTGCCTATATAAAATTTTATGAGTTATTAACAATTCTGTCACGGTTTCTAATTTACTTGACATCTTAATTATTGCATTAAATATCGCGTTATGACGCAGATTTTTTTTTGTCGCAGGGAATCCATTTACGGATGACATCCAGGATGCCCGGGTCGGCAGTCATAGACCTATGTCGGACTCGGCACTTTGGGAGTGCGTGTTTATTCGACAATGCCACGTAGAAAGAAGAAGACAAAACAGTAATCAACAAATAATTTAATAATGTTTGTTTTTGACAGGTCCTAGACCTATGTCGGACTCGGCACTTTGGGAGTGCAATACCGTACTAAAGCCCTGCGGAAACCTTCAGCCACTTTAATTGGAGGGTCCCGGATCTGCAGGCAACAGGATCCCTCCAGCGACAGGCTGGCCTCGGCGAAGAGGCCAGACTTCTCGTCCATGGGGACTGTCCGGCTCGTCTAGTCGGCGTGTCTAGCAGGACCGGGTTCATTTAACAAAAAAAAAAAAACAATTTTTTTTTAATGAATAAGCCTGTAAAAGTCCCAGTGCTGGGCAAATGCCTCTTCTATATAAAAGAAGGTATGGAGCTTAATCCACCATACTGCTCCACTGCGGGTTTGCCGATAATTTCCTTACCATGAGTAATTGTCGCTATCAGGTGTCTGTGATAATAACCGGAATCGACTGCTTTATTTGCTCTTCAAGGCACGGAGCCCTTCTCAGCATAGGGGACTTGTGATTTTAATATAAAGATATAAACGTTACAGTATTACACATTTACATAGTTTATCACTATAATATATCATTATACATATCGCGCGTTTAATAATAAACCGAAATAATTCAAAATTTGTTGATTTCTAATTTTTCTAATAATATTATCTAACTCAGCTCAAAGAATAGGTACAATCTGGTTGCCACGCGAAACAGAGCAAAATGACCGATTTAATGGATCACAAAGACGACAGAATACCTCCAACAAGGTAGAGGTTCAAAACTTTAACAGCGATTTCCCACAAAAGTGTTTTTTTGATTTATTTCGGTTTATTATTAAGCGAGCGATATATCATTATTATATACAAAACTAACTTCTACTTCTACTTCTTCTAATATGTATACAAGATTTCATTATGTATGTATTATGGTTAAGTAGTTTTCGTGTAAAAGCGTAACAAACAAAGTTACTTTCGCATTTATAATATTAGTATGATTATATTCGTTACACTTCATCCATAATAAAAATGAAAGAAAACCATATCGTTCCCCACACAGTCATAAAACAAATGTTTCCCGGGATATTACTTTTACTGAATAACCTCGTTGACCATCATATTCAGACCTGTATAACACTGTTCAGTTCTACAATCTTCATACATAATCAAACACATTGAGCAACGGAGCAGCTCAACTTAATTTTGCTAGTTTGCTTGTATAGGCAATGGACTCTATTACTCTGCGAAAGAAATCTCAACTTTACTAGAACTGAATTAAGGTTAAAATTTCTCTGTCGCTTATGTTATAAATAATAATTAAAAACGCAATCCTTTGTAATTCTGATTGAAAAGGCTTAATTTATTCATGTAAGAAAAATTCAAAGCCTTTAGCCCTTAATGATATGCACTTAATAGAAAATTGAAATCTAAGCTGTTTTACCCGACTGCGATAGAAGGAGGGTTATGTTTTTCGAGTGTATATATGTATGTGTATGTATGTATGTATGTCCATTTCTTTGGCACGCCCTACAGCCCAAACGGCTAGACGGTTTTTGACATATGCGGTGTCGTTGACCGGAAAGAAGTTAGCGTAGAACTTTTTCTTTTTTTAATAAATTTTATGCCAATTAATTGCTCCATAATTGCTCCCCCGGAATCCGTATTTGCTCCAGATGTATCATTAATAGTTAATTAATAATTAATTTTTTTAAGAATTGCAAACGTGAAAAATTAAAATTCTTATAATTCAAATAGAATACATACATTTTTTAAATAAACTATATGCCAATTGATTGCTCCCTAATTGCTCTCCCGGAATCCGCATTTGCTCCAGATGTATAATTAATAGTTAGTTAATAATTAATTTTTTTAACAATTGCAAACGTGAAAAATTAAAATTATTATAATTCAAATAGAATACATATATTTTTAAATTAACTATATGCCAATTGATTGCTCCTTAATTGCTCCTCTGGAATCCGCATTTGCTCCTGATGTATCATTAATAGTTAATTAATAATTATTTTTTTTAACATCTGCAAACGTGAAAAATTAAAATTCTTATAATTCAAATAGAATATATATTTTTTAAATAAAATATATGCCAATTGACTGCTCCTTAATTGCTCCCAGGGAATCTGCATTTGCTCCAAATGTATCATTAATAGTTAATTAATAATTAATTTTTTTAACAATTGCAAACGTGAAAAATTAAAATTCTTATAATTCAAATAGAATACATACATTTTTTAAATAAACTATATGCCAATTGATTGCTCCTTAATTGCTCCCCCGGAATCCGCATTTACTCCAGATGTATCATTAATAGTTCATGAAACTGGGGGAGTAATTAAGGAGCAATTAATTGGAGTATAGTTTATTTAAAAAATATATATTCCATTTGAATTATAAGAATTTTAATTTTTCGCGTCAGCAATTTTAAAAAAGATTAATTATTAATTTACTATTAATGATACATCTGGAGCAAATGTGGATTCCAGGGGACCAATTAAGGAGCAATCAACTAGCATATAGTTTATTTAAAAAATATATATATTCTATTTGAATTATAAGAATTTTAATATTTCGCGTCAGCAATTTTAAAAAAGATTACTTATTAATTTACTATTAATGATACATCTGGAGCAAATGTGGATTCCAGGGGAGCAATTAAGGAGCAATCAACTAGCATATAGTTTATTTAAAAATATATATATTCTATTTGAATTATAAGAATTTTAATTTTTCACGTTTGCAATTGTTAAAAAAATTAATTATTAATTAACTATTGATGATACATCTGGAGCAAATGCGGATTACGGGGGAGCAATTAAGGAGCAATTTATTAGCATATAGTTTATTTAAATATTATATTTTCTATTTGAATTATAAGAATTTTAATTTTTCGCGTTAGCAATTGTTAAAAAAATTAATTATTAATTAACTATTAATGATACATCTGGAGCAAATACGGATTCCGGGGGAGCAATTATGGAGCAATTAATTGGCATAAAATTTATTAAAAAAAGAAAAAGTTCTACGCTAACTTCCTTCCGGTGTGTCGTTGGATTTGTATAAATTGTAGTTGTGACATAGACTATATAAATTTTCAAAATGGCGCCCGCAAATGGCGGAATGAGGGGGGGGGGAGTTGATTTTTTTGACGTGATAACGTCTAGTAAATTGATGAAGGGGTGCCCGTTCGAAGAAGATGACGTCATCATTGTCACAATTAGTGAGCGAGAGCGCAGAACAAGCGATAGAGAGGCTCGATTAGTCTAAGCGTTCTGTCTTACACTCCATCGGACCGCGTTCGGGTAAAAGAGACAGTGGCGCCACGCAATCTACACGCGAACTGTTTTGTAGGGATGTTCATCGGAAAAAAATATCGATAATTTTACTATCGATAATTATCGAATCGTTTTATCGATAGTTATCGATAATTATGGAATGAATAGTTATCGATAATTATCGGAGGAAATGTTATCGATAGTTGACGAAAGTTATCGATAATTATCTGTCGATAGTTATCGATAATTATCGAATTAAAAAATATCGATAATTATCGGATCAAAATTATCGAATAACACTTATCGATAATTATCGAATGGAAATTTATCGAGTATTTACGAATTATCGATAATTATCGCACACCCCTACTGTTTTGTGATTTGTCAATTGTTTGGTAGAAGTAGGGATGTTCATCGATAAAAAATATCGATAATTTTAATATCGATGATTATCGAATCGTTTTATCGATAGTTATCGATAATCATCGTATGAACAGTTATCGATAATTATCGGTCGATAGTTATCGATATTTATCGAATGAAAAATTATCGATAATTATCGGATTAAAATTATTGAATAACACGTCGATAATTATCAAATGGAAAATTATCGAGTATTTACGAATTATCGATAATTATCGCACACTCCTACTGTTTTGTGATTTGTCAATTGTTTGGTAGGAGTAGGGAGGTTTATCGATAAAAAATATCGATAATTTTACTATCGATGATTATCGAATCGTTTTATCAATAGTTATCGATAATTATCGTATGAACAGTTATCGATAATTATCGAAGGAAAAGTTATCGATAGTTGGCGACAGTTATCGATAATTATCGTATAAAAATTATCGATAGTTGACGAAAGTTATCGATAATTATCGGTCGATAGTTATCGATATTTATCGAATGAAAAATTATCGATAATTATCGGATCAAAATTATCGAATAACACTTATCGATAATTATCGATAATTATCGAATGGAAAATTATCGAGTATTTACGAATTATCGATAATTATCGCACACCCCTACTGTTTTGTGATTTGTCAATTGTTTGGTAGAGAGTACCACTTGAAACACTCCCCTTGATTTCCTACTTTTCCTATCATCTTTCTATCCTTAACAAAATAACTCAGATTGGAAAATCTTGAATATCATACTATCATATATATATAAAAAATTGGTTGTCTGTAAAGTCGGTTTACGGACGATAATTTTTACGTGATAACGTCATAAGAAAACATGAATGGAATTGAATTATTATTACTGAATTATCATTATTTTGTATAACATATATATATATATATATATATATATATATATATATATATATATACATATATATAATTAACTTAAAATAGTAAAAATATACTAAATAAAAGCAGCTAAATTTTTTTACGATCGTAATTATATGAGTCCTAATAAGTTTTTAATCAAAATTGTAATATAACCTTATATTACCTACTGCACTCGCCAACCGATGTTACTTTTTTAATAATCAAATAACAAATATATGAAATTATATCGCTGATCAAATTCTTAAAATGCAAGAATTAATTACCTTTTTTGCTGCAATTGTTTTCACTATTATAACTTTAAAAATAATAAATTGACGTTACTTCGTATTGATATAACCACGAAGCAATTACAGTCAATTACAGATATAACAGTTTATTATAATTATATTGACAAAACAGTTTCCCGCCATTTGCCGCTGTCATTTCTACTCGGACGCGTCGTAAGTTAGGCCGACCGCCGATCGTGAGCCGAACGCTTAGGCCGAGCCGATCGTACCTCTCTACCGCTTGTTCCGCGCTCTCGCTCACTAATTGTAACAATGATGACGTCATCTTCTTCGAACGGGCACCCTATCATCAATTTACTAGACGTTATCACGTCAAAAAAAGTACTACACTATCATATAAATGTCGAGTAATACACACTATCATATTATATAATTATGTGATAATAATTCAATTCGATTCATAAAAGTATACAATTCTACATCTATGTTTTCTTATGACGTTATCACGTAAAAATTATCGTCTGTAAACCGACTTTACAGACAACAATTTTTTTTATCTTACTGTAGCAATATGAGTATCAAATGAAAGCTAGTAAATTGTTTTATTCTTTTTAGTTTATAATAAGAGTATTTTACGCAGTCGGGTTTTGTGATTTTTTAATTAAGTATATTTGTTAAAATCCTAATGCATTTTCTTATTAGCAAGAATAACAATGATTCTGATGACTTGATAATCCTTTAATTGAACGTTTTAAATATATGAAGCTCGGTCATTAACTTTTATAAAATTAATTTTAAATTACATAATAAGTTAATTAAAAAGGCGTCGTGACCGATTTTATTTTTAATATAATTACTTTTCTATACATTGATAAAAAAAGTTTTTTTTATTATTTCTAAATCTTATACAAACACATTGTGGTTGAGTCTTCCCAGTGAGTAGTCATAGACACTCGTTTGGGGAATGGCTCGATGACTCGATTGATCTTCGTAATATTTGTTAGCGAAATTGAATAACTTGTATTTTAGCTAATTGATACAAGTAGGGTAATCTATGTTCATCATGTTGTGTTGTTGGTTTCCTAATCAGGATATGAAGATAAAATCTTAGGAAAATTCAAGAAATTTCTCCTGTTGGTACAAAATCAATTCTTCAAAGTTTTTGAGTCAATTTGTTATTCATTATTTGAAATGAATTTGAATATAATTATATGTATATATAATTATATTATATACTAGAAAAGATATAATACATACTTACTATTTAGGTGATTCTCCTCAACTCTTTTAAAAGATATTTTAGGTCATTCAAATGTTTGTCTCGGTGATTGAATTTGGTGTGTTTCCGGATCCCCGACACAAAAGTCTCATCCTAATGGGGGGCCTTGAGTGTGTATGCGTGTGTTTTTTTTTTGTACGAATTTTGTAAAAAACAATATTAAAAATTATTGCTATAGTATTTATTACCTTTCAAAATTACTACTCTTACCTACACAAAAAATAATGTAATAAAAAATAAAAAAAAATAAAAACCTATTTAAAAAAAAAACACTATACATTGCAATAAAATATTTTCGTTATTATTCACAGACCCGTCTTTCCCACTGGGCACTCTGAGCACTTGCCCAGGGCCCCGTGATCCAGGGGCGTGCGCTCCTTGTAGGCTGAAATGCAGTGCTTTACTTGCCATTCACAGATATTTTAATAAAACGTTCGTACGTTTTAGATGACTTTAATTGATAGTAAATAAATGAATAAACAAAGTATAATAACTTAAAAACGCCTAATATTTTATAAATAACAACTATTTGCAAGCACACAAACATTATGTTTGCCATGCGTTTGGCGACAAGCAAGCGGCGCTGCAAAATAATGTACCTAATCAACCAAGTCATGCCGTCGCGTCCCGCAGGAGATTTGTTCGCATGTGTGTAGTAATTTTGGTGTCCGTGCACAGTTCGCAAACGCACACACCCATGAATATCGAAAGCCGGACCAGCTGCGACTCCTGCGGCAGGCTACGAAAGTCCGGCAGTTGTCGGGATTAATCGGAAATGTTAGTTACCTATAATCCGAGTAATGTAATGTTTAATTGTGTTTCGTGGGGGTCATTTTGCTTTTTTTTATGTGATAAGCATTGTTTACTATTTTATTTGCGCCAGTATATTTATAGTTTTCTTAGAAGATTTTTCATTTTACAATTGAAAGTGTGTACATTTAACAGTTTATTACTGAGTTTCTATAATAATTGTAGTGATTTACTTTTACTAGTGCGTTTTTTGTTTTTTTTTAAATGTTATTTGATTGTGAGATTTGTGTTGAAAATGTGTGTTTATTAAAAATTAAAAATAAGTTCTCACAAATTGTTATTCAGTGAAAAGATTTAAATTGTGTCTAAAGGTAGGTACAACAATTAAAACAGCAAAAAAGGGAATGTAACTCGAAAGTTTCGTGTTATAGTTAATGTTAATAAAAATGTTAATAAAATAAAAGTTATGAAACGTATAACTGGCTGTGTGGTTGTGTACACACGATTAAATTATATTGTTTTCCTTGCACATTGTTTAGTAATTCTAGTACAGTGTGGACTGATTCGGGATATTCAGATTTAAATAATTTCTATTCCGCGGCAAAGAAGCATGATCATACAGAAAAACATCTGATCCAACAGAGATCCGTCGCGTGGCTGTGGCTATGCTCAAAATCTATAAAAGAAAAAGTTTTAGTGACCGAATACTCCGCCGCATACCCAGTGTCATATTCCTGTGCACGCCGCTGCCGTGATCAATAGGGGCCACTAGTTCTTGCCAGATCACTGAACGATAACCGATATTTACAACCGAAGTTTTTTTAATTCAAATTGTCCGCCAATGAAAAAAACCCGGCATCTTTGATGGCTCTACAACGTCAATTGAACTAAATGGAAGAGAGAAATTCAAAATAGAAACCTTTCTTCCCATAAATGATACTCTGAGCTTTCATCTAAAACAGCGATTAAGATCGTATAAGAACATTAGTAAACGTTTTGACTTATTTTGTTCGCTTGAAAGCTCTGAATTCCGAAGAGTTGAGAGAAATTTGCTCAGAATTTGCAGAATTTGATTATGAAGACGTTAATGAGAAAGAGTTATAAATGGAATGTCTGCATATAACAGAATAGGTACCACCTACTTGAAAATTGGTCACAGTGAAATCGAAGGAACTCATATTATATTGGAAATATATCAAATTTTGAAAGAAAACAAAATTGAAGACATATAAATGTAGAAATCGTATTTAATTCTTTTTAAGCATGATGGTAACTATCTTCAGTAGGGAACACTCCTTCTCCAAATTGAAAATAATAAAATCTATAGAAGCATGTTTATTTACCTTCTTTGTCTATTCTAAGAAAATTGTGTTCTGTCAAGGTCATAGGGGCCCCATTACCCTAATATGCCCAGGGCCTTCAATAGGTTAAAGACGGCCCTGATTATTCATAGACGTACGAAATTGGAATAAAAAGATATTTATAGCGTAAAAAATATACGAAATCATTTTACTTATAATTTAGTATATTTCAATATTCCAATTTTATTGAAAATATTAATAAAATATCTATAGCTCATAAGCATTATGTTTAATATAGCCTAGATTTTATTATTTTCCTCAAGAGAGAAATAATAAAAAAGTTTTTATATTGCTTTCAATTATTTGATATTTCGTTTCGGATATTATAAGCCGGAAATAACTGTAAATTTTTAATGTAAGTTGTCAGAGTTCGTACCATTGCTCTTGAAATATTATAATAATTTATACTTTACTGAGTAGGATTTTAATAACTTTTAAAAAATATTTTCATAACCATGTGATAACATTTTACGACGAGTTTTTTTAATGAAATTTGAGTTATAATTTAAACAGATTTTGTATAAGTAATGATTCAGAATATTTTCAGAAAATTACTTAAGAATAAAATGCAAGATGTCGAAACAAATTATTAGAATAATTTTATTTTACTAATAATAAGGCTAAAGCCTTAACAATCGTTTCTTTATATCTCACATTCCAAATTACCTCGATCGCAGCGACAATATTTCCTTTGTAGACCTCAAGCGGCGCCTCTAGTCTCTCACTCCTACACTATCTCTCTTCTTAGCTATATATATATTATGGTGGTGAGTACAGCTTTCTTTATTTTACTCTTTTACTTCACTCTGTCCTCTATATCATCATCATTTACTCACGCATGTCTCGGTCTGGCCCTGGGTCTTCGACCGAAGGCAGAAAACTTAAGTGCCAAATTGCCAACGTTTTTTAGCTTCTTGTCGGCGATGTCACGTACACCAAAAATACTCTACACAATATGTTCACTGCGGATCTTATCGAACCTAGTTACGCCATACATATATCTCTCAGCATTGTTAATTCAGTAACTTTAATGGTAAACACGTTCTTTTGGGTCACAACACTGCCGTACATAGGGATGGGTCGCCATTAACATCTTTCGGACTATATTAAATCAAGCCGCCGTTATACCGAGCGTGTAAAAGTAATGTTAAAAACTTTGAAAAGGAAACTGCTTTTAAAAGTTAATTAATAAAACTAAATTATTGAACTCAAATACGATGAAATTTTAAATTCTTGCTAACCTCTATAAAATTTGATACCGTTCTATTTGCAACGAAATGATCTTTGAATCTTATTATCAATTTTTCGGTACAAAAATAATTAAGCAATATGACTGACTTATGGTTCAAATTTTAAAAAGTATTTTACTATTAAAGTCTGTTGAGATCATGACGTTCCTTACTGCGTTTGAAGGCCTTTACAAATAACTCTCTATATTCATTAATACTAAGAAAACATAACATTTTCAAGAAAAGATATTAAATTTTCATTCATATAACGTTTTCCTAGCTCAAACTTTGTATTTATTAAACAGAATATTGATATTAATGATGATAGTAATAAAAAATTAGTTGGTGTAATACTCGTTCATATTGAATATATTATTTACAGAAATTAAATATTATTTTATTAATTATAAGAACAGTACCTAAATTGAAGAATTCTTAAATATTGTATACTATTTTCATATTACAATTAAGATGAGTCTAATTACACCTTATAAAAACCATAAAAATACACAAGTAACACTTTGTTCTCCGTTTGTGAATCTTTACACCTTTGTAAATATTCTCTCACTTTCGTCAATCTTTTGAAAATTTAGACAAAGTCCGTCAAATTAGGAGAAGTTTCGGACTGAAAGAAATTTCGAGTTACATAATTTGGATCCTCGAATTCATAGCATACTTTACTTAAGTAGACTTATTTAAGCACTTTTGAATCGTCATTTAGAGATTTAGTTTTTTATTACTCTAACAACGGTTTGGAAACCTGTTTCTACTGATAAGAATCCGACGAGAAACTAAATATTTGCTTAAACTGAACTGTAAACGTCCCATCGCTCTGGAAAGGCCTCTTCTCCATCTAGAAAAAGGGTTGAAGCCTAATCCACCACGCTGCCCCACTGCGGGTTGGTGGACAATATCCCTACCATGAGTAACGATCGTTATCAGATGTCTATGGTAATAACCGGGAACGACAGCTTTACGTGTTCTCCAAAGCACGTTGGGTTTCCTATATCAGACCAGAGACAAATATTTTTACAAATACAAATATCTACCCAGAGCGAGACTCGACCCCGCGACCGCCAGCGTTGAGGCGACTACTCGCACCACTAAACCAGATATACATAGTGTTGCGAACAAATGTATACCTACCAGTATGATGATGGGCAGTGGTCTGTCAAGTTAATGTGTATTGGCAAAGCCCCCTAAAGATCATGGGGGAGGCCTATGTTCAGCAATGGACATCCAACAGCTGATGTAGTTAGTAGTAGTCAAAAAAGGATGCAATTTGCTCTTTTAAATTTTTATATGTTTTAATAAAAGTATATATATATATATATATATATATATATATATATATATATATATATATATATATATATATATAATACACCCAGATTCGGGCCGAGAATAAAATAGAAAACACGGGGGTGGAGAGCACTTTTATATGGCTTTTAAATTTGTAAAGTATAGGGCGATAAAAATAAAATAATTAGAAAGTGATTTGTAAACATGCCTCTGCTGCTGTTTTTACTTTTTACTATAATTGAAATGACAATAATTGAGACTTCTTTTCCAATTTAAGAAAGGGTTAATTACCTTAATCCATCACGCTGTATTACTGCGGTTTGGCGAGTTTTTAGCAAATGGCGCGGATATTAACGATGTGGCGCTAATGGAAGCTTGGCATCGACTTTAAAAAGATTAATTAGAAGTACAAATATCTACATTTTTTATTTCATTCGTGAACCAGTTAATTTTATCTTTTTAATTGTTAATTTAAAAGTGTGTCGTATTAATTAACCAACTTTTATTTTTTGTATGAACATTAAAGATGTATGTAACCAAACCAAACAAACCAATACAAAAAAAAACCTGTATAGATAATATAACATCATGTACATGAGATAATGACCCACCATCATCCATAAATACCAATTTATACATAAAATATTGTATTTTAAATACGTTAATTCTTTTTACCATCCAATTACAGGGAGCGGCCCAACCACCGAAGTGGAGGGAGAGAGTACCCTCGATCTCTCTCCATCTTCCCTCCACCGCTCTACCAGTCCACTCTGCGCGAGGCAGAGAAGACAAGGAGCCCCTCATCCTTCTCTCTGCACCTTCCCGACGCCACGCCCCCACCGACCGCACCTCCCGTGCCAACATACTCCACCGCGCCTCCGCGCCCCGCCGTATGTAATTGGAGCCACTCGACCGGTCCACTCTGCTTTAAATTCGGAGAAATACCATGAGCGGCCCAACCACCGAAGTGGAGGGAGGGTACTCTACCCTCGGTCTCCATCTATCCTCCCTTCTGCGCTGCTGGTTTTGGTCCGCGGGGGTCTGAAGACCCCAAGAGACGAGTGGTACCCCCTATCCGCCACTCGGGGAGGCGCCCAATAGGAGACCAGCAACTCCCGTGGGCTGCTGAACGTAGGCCTACTCCATCAACCTCCAAAGAGACCTGTTCGAAACAGCCTCCACCTAACGGCTTCATTAGTACGACGATTACAGGTTGATTAAATTCACTTCAATCTTAATAGTAGGTGGGTGACATTATAACTGGGATTTTAGCTAATTATTCTAAACACAGGTTATCTAAATAGCCCATATAGGATAAGATGTCCTTCTTAATAAGGTGCTATTACTACTTCTGGGTATAAGATATTGCTTGAGAACCTGTATTCAATATTGTGCCTTTATTTTTATGTAAGAATTATTTTACCAAAAATAAAGTTATTATTATTATTATTAAAAGTTGCACGTCAATAGGTTCACGCCCACACACATATACAAATGATTTGAACGATCTACTTTATTTTTAATTTTAAATCATAGAAATATAATGGAAATCGGAAGGCGTAATAATATCGATAAAACATCTCTGTGTTTATTTTACGTGATGTTGGATAAATATTTTACTTCTCAGGAATAAATGGAAATGGTTTGGAAAAGAACGAAGAGGCAAGTGTAAACAAGGAAATTTATCGTCTACGAGTATGAGGGGTAAAAAGATTTTCCTTTCCAAAAATATTTTTACATATAAATGTTATTCACATATTTAACATATACACATATTATAGTCATTTTATTATTTTTAGAGCGTGCTTATATAATACTATATGATAAGGACCACTTTAGACGACAGTCGTGTTTTCATTACCACATCCAAACTATATACTGAATACACTTTCCAGTTTATTGTATAATAAGTGAGTAATTTTAACTAGATTTTTTTTTAAATACATGAAACTACATTCTCGAATCAGCACTTTTATTAATCGGCTCAATAAAAACCGATTCCTATTAAATTCTCCGTTGAATCGGGACCAAATCTTATGTTACGTGAGATTCGATCTCGGAATTCAATTGTAGCAACCGTCAAAATTGTCTGGCTGTTTATATGTACTTTTTAAATTATTGATAGAATATTCCCTTAAAATTTCAGCCTTGCGGGAGCAGGTTATGAATTATTATCCCGATGATAACTTTACTATCGTCTGGTACTTACTTGCAACCCTCAAAATAGGTTGGCAAATTTTTTTACACTTAATATTATGTAAATTACAACATATTAAGATTGTAGTCTTATGGAGAAGATTATTAATATACTCGTATATTTTTTGAAAATTTAAGGGATGATGACACAACCGCGAGATGCCAAATTTCATAATTGACTGATAATAAAACATAATTTAAAAAATTCTAGCTTTGTGAAAAACGGGTTACTTGAATGGTTAAGTAGCTCTCCCGCTGACAATCTGCTGTGTGTAACAAACAGCACACATACGGAGCTCAGCTTATGAGCTCCGTATATGTATATTTTATATTAAATATAGACTTATTCAGCAAGATCTCAGAGCGACATTTACAACGTTTTGAGTTTTAAACTTCATTATACTGAACTGAACTGAATTGAAAAAAACATATGAAGTTGGTGATTGACCGCTGATCTAATACTGTAAAACAATATTAGCAAAATGTTGTCACCGACAATACCCTGGCGCTTTCACTTTAATGATAAATTACTTTTAAGGCACCGGAAAATGGAATTATTGACCGAATGGCAGCCGATTTTAATTTAATTTATCGTATGGACTACACATTTTTTAATTAAAAATGGTTTTATAAATATTAACATATATTTTACACACGGGACTGGTATTTTTAAACAAATCAACGCATAAACAGAATTAATCTCTCTCTCAGCAACTTGGAAATTTTGTCTGTGTTGTCAAACTTAACAATTATATCAAAGTGTATAAAAGTGTTGTTAAAAATTAAAAATTAGTTTAATATAATTGTAACATTATTTCTCATAATAATTTCCATATCAATAGTAATTTGTGGTGAAGAAATAATACGGTATATTAATAATATTACTGTTTATAATAATTATGTAGGTACTATATTCGTCGCAAACCGAAAACAGAGAAGGCGCTGTTCCGTCTATTCCACAGACTTGAAAAATGCCTTTTGAGAGAATATAATAAGAATCTAAATGGAGAAAATAATAAAACAAAAGATATATAGGGCAAAAAGAGAAAAAATTGGTATCAAATGTTATTTAGTAATCGAAGCCATATTTTATTTGCCTTTTACAAAGACAAAATTTATTCATCATTGTAATAAGTTACTAAATTGATATATTTCATTGTCCTCCCTTAACAATGGAAAAGAGATTATATAATGTAATGTGATATAATATTAATTTGTCTCTATTAAATTAACTACATTTATTTACTTATATTATTATTAACTAATATTATTACATTACAAAATATTGTTAACTTTTCACTATTTGACATTACTTCAATATTGACAAAACAGAGATTGCGTGCGTTTGCCGCCATTTGCCGCTGTCAATTCAACTCGTTCAATCGTCAATTCAGATCGTGAGCCTAACGCTTAGGCCGAGCCGATCGTACCTCTCTACCGCTTGTTCCGCGCTCTCGCTCACTAATTGTGACAATAACGTCATCTTCTTCGAACATGCACCCAGTAGCTTTCATCAATTTACTAGACGTTATCACGTCAAAAATCTTTTATTTGTCATCCCATTTGCGTCAATATGATCAGTATTGCCAGACAGGTGACTTCGAAAGTACCTTATTTTTAAACAGTTTATTTTTATTTTTTATCTACTACAAGATCCTAAAGCAATAAGCATTCTAATTTTACATTTTTGGGTAGATAATATACAAAATTAACATTCAAAAAACGCTTGGGTATTTTTAGATTTATAAATAACAAAGGCTTAGTTAATCACGCCTTATCAATTCGTACACTTTAAACATGAGGTGTCAGTTTGAAACGGGTTCCTACTCCCTTAAAATAAATTAATGTTCCTAATATTTGAGTTTTTTTGCTTGGTCCACGTAATAAATATTCATGATTTAATTTTTTATACAGTTTTATTGCCTTTTTTAGCACAAAATTTGCGTTTCAATACGAAATTTCAAGTTATCGTTAAGTCATTCAACTTAATTGTATATGGTAATAAATCTAGACCTAAGAATAAAAAGTTATATAGCTTATAAATATTTGTTAAGGAACTTATTTCGTTTTCACTTACAGTATAGCCGGATAATAAAGTTACCCTTTTGAGACTGACCCATTAACGCAGTTGGCAGTGGCTCTATTTTCTGCATCACGGTTGTGTTCGATTTCTAACCTAATTCTAGATGTAATCCTTATATACGTAGAACATATATATTATATACTTATTAAAAAATGTATCAAAAAAGTTGGCTGTCACCTTAAAACACAGATGTTAAGTGGCCTACCTTAGGAACAGACGATTAAAAATATTTGTTATTATTATTTATTTAAAGTAATAATGCTTCCCGCGGTTTTTTTATCCATGTTTAATGATGAGTTAGAGCAACTGGATGATACATTAACGGGTGTGATGCCCGCACATGGTAAATCTAGCATGACTAATCTAAGTATGTCTTTTCGATTTCTAGTTAAACAAAAAAGGTTATTGGATAAAGATATATATTTCAATTTATTGTGACAGTTACAGTAAACACTATTTAATGTGAATGACAATACATATTATGTATATAATTATTTTAATACATTTAAAATATTTTTATCTATATCTATACAAATAATAAATCTGTTAAAACCTCCGTTTTATTAATACACTATATATCATCAAGAATAAATTTTAATAGCTCGATTTAATTTCAATCAGCGCCATCTCTTGTAACATTTTTTCTTAAACGCGTATCACGTAAAAAGTACAAAACCAATGTAAATAACTTTAATACATAAAAATTATACATAACTCACAGTAACATTTAGTTTTTGTTTCATTGTAATTAAATTTAAAAATAAATATTTATGAAAATAGAAATAGGTACCTAATGTGACGCCATCTATTAACAGCTGGTCTAACGAATCGTAACAAGATAGATGGCGCAGTATACAAAATATAATTTTTTTGAATCGCGCTGTCCAAAACTTCGGCCGAAAGAATGAGCCTCGCCCATATTTAAAGAAACGCTTTTTTTTTTGCATTTAATACCTTAGTGTACTAAGGTCTTGGTTGTTTGTTTGTTGTTAAAATATTTGGTCGTTATTTGTTTATTGATTGTACAAAGTTGAATGGTTATAGCTATTTAAGTTGTAATCTTAATATATAAAAGCGAAAGGTCACTCACTCACTCACTCATCACGATATCTCTAGAATTTTATGACCTAGAGACTTAAAATTTGATATAAATATTCCTTTTGCCGATTAGAGGTCAGCTAAGAACGAATTTTACGAAATTCTACCCCTAAGACGGTGAAAAAGGGGGGCAAAGTTTGTATGGGATAACGTGATTCCTTGGTCCAATCTACTTCAAATTTTGCATAAATATTCTTTAACATAATTGATTAAAGACGTGTTTCGTATTTTATCAAAATTCATCCCCTAACGGTGTTAAAAGGGGCTGAAAGTTATTTGCTTCGAAGTTGATATCAATACTCAGTGCTTTTTGCAGTTTGAGAACTCAATCAATCTATTATAAAATATTTTCCAGTATCAACGCAGGTGTAGGTGATAAAAAATATAAATTTATAATTTTTGAAATTTTAGTTAAATACCCGTGCGAAGCCAGGGCGGGCCGCTAGTCTGTAATATTTTCGTTTAACTAATTTGGTTTTTGACTTTCAATTGTGTTAGAAGTGTGAAATAGGTTTCGTCTATGTCACTTAAATAACAGTAACATCTGCCTTCTCTTCTTTAAGTAAATTACCATTTGGTATTTAAAATTTCATGGTAATTAACGTTAAAATTTGTCGTAAGTACTGTAGCAGTATTATTAAATTATGTCATAGAAATAACTATTCCATTTAATGTAGTGCTATTTTATTTTTTCCATAATACAACAAAATTAATAAAAATATTTCAAACAGCACCTGAAAATATATTTTAAAAAAAACTAGATTTTTTCTTATATGAAGAGCCCTAAATAGAATAACTATAATATGTCAATACAACTGTAACAAGGAATTTATATACAAACTGGAATGCTCACGGGCACTCAAAAAACGTTCCTACGGCCGGGATTGCATCTCTTTCTACCATGAATTCAAGGCCACTCTCGTAAGAAAGAGACAAAATACCAGTTGTCAACGAAATGCTCGGAACGATTTTTCACTTTACATGTTATGCCAATGTCAACCTTATGACAAATAATTCAAGGTGCATATTTGAATATACAATTTTATTAAGTGAGCGTTCCAGTTATGATATAAATTCCTTGAACTGTAATTACAACGGTTTAAAAAACTGGTTGCGCTTCCGGTCACTCAAATGGAGTGAGGACGCTTCTCCAATGCACTGACTACTATTAAATAAATGGGTTTCATTTTAATTTATTTTTATTTTATCGCGGTATGTTAAATACAGTTTATTGGATAATAAACTTAAGCAACGAAGTATGAAAGCGGTCAAACTTCGGACAAATCGTAATTCAATACAGAAACGTTTCCAGCAAAAATAGTTTCGACCCTGGCAACAGCCGTTTTTGTAAGGGCTTCCTTCGGACAATTTACGTCAGGGACAAAATAGGGCTGCCTAGTTATGACAAATAGGGCAAAAAAGTGGAAAACTTTGTTCTGTTAGTAAACAAGCCAATAGTACAAATATTTAAATGATTAAAAAAATAAAATTGGTTTTTTTTTTTTAAATATTTAATTCGTAACCAATTCTGATAATTGGTTAAAAACCGTTTTAAATGATGATCTAATCTCAGTTTGCCAATACTCGCCACGCATGCCAGGTGGATTGGCGACCGCAGTTTGTTGCATCAGGGTTCGGTGATGCTGCTACCCATCACGATCCTGGTTAGCGTACAGATGTTCACATCATTATAGCCTTCGTCGCCTTTTACCACACCTCGGCAAGAAGGAGGTCGGGACAATTCTTCTCTGCCGGTCACCACACGGCAATATAAATTATTATTAACGAAAAAAATAATGCCTTTTTGATTTTATATTAATTATGGAACAAACTCCCAACATTTTTTTAAATTTTTTATTTTTTATGTTAGTTGGATAGGCAAACTGGCAGACGTACCACCTGATGGTAAGTGGTCGACGTCGCCCATGAACATAAACTAGTTTACCTGGAACTAGCCCAGCCAACTCATTTATGTGTTGCCTATCCTGAGACATATGATGTTAAGTCTCGGTGCCAGTAATTACACTGCCTGTCTTGCCCTTCTTTCCGAAACACAGCAAAGCTGTTTCACAGAAGAAACAAGCAAGATGGTGGTACCCATGCAGCCGGGAGAGCGGCACATTGCATCCCTCCCACCGGTAAAAATTAAGATTAAAGGAGGCATAAATTAAACAAACATCATATCATCATCAAATCATTTACTTTCATTAATCAAGATGTAATCATCTGTTTAGAATATTATATATATTCTTCAAATATCACGTCACTTTACAAATATCAAATTCCTCAAAGTTACACATAATTCGCAAAAAAATAATCATGAACAAACTGAATTTTCTGTCAACCCTGAGTTAAACTAACCGTAACATTGCAGTCGACTGAGTCGTACTTCGGGACATCTTGTTGAAATGATGTGTTTTTATAATGGGTATCCTCTTTCGTAATATTTTCATAAATTCTTTTCTGTAATACACTGTGTAGATTTATAAATGGGTCATACGTGGACAAAGGTTGGTATCCGTGATAGGTTTTGGCTTAATCTTAATCCACGCTATTCCACTGAGGATTACATACATACATACACACATGTCTCAGAATTACTATTTAAGCAGAGAGAACTGTCTACTAGACCTAATGACTAATGACCTCCCTTATTGAGATTTAAAAAGATCATGAAAACTTGTGGCACTTTTCAAGAATTTTCCAGAACATGTCTTTAAACGATTTCATGTTACAATTATGAATTGGACTGGCCCGTTGGCGCAGTTGGCAGTGGCCCTATTTTCTGCTCCAGGGTTGTGGGTTCGATTCCCGCCCCGAGTCTAGGTGTAACATGTATTTATTTATATGTATATTTATTAAAAATTATATATATCAGTTAACTGTTACCTAAAACTCAGGCATTAAGATGCCTACCTTAGGGACAGTCGACCGTGTGTGTATGTTAAAAATATTAATTAATTTATTTATTATTTATTTATTTATATATGTATTATTTATATGTATATTTATTACAAAAATATTATGTTTATGGCGTTACTTATAAATTAAATTAGTAAATTAAAAAAAATGAATGTACAACATTATATTGTGAACAAACTTTTTCTTACGTCACTTATTGCCTATATTTTGTAAATTGTATGTATGGCCTTTCACTCATGTATAACAATAAATTTTGTAGATGCCTGAAGAAGGTCCAATAAAGGATCGAAACGTCGCTTGAATTTGAAATTGGTGTTTTTGATTGGTACCTGATGTCCTCTTCCCTGCTAACTAACAGTATATATAAAGAATGGACGCAATAACAAATAATGTAAATAATTTTTATTTTAGCTATATTAACAAATTAGTACATACAGTGAACATAGTATTTTGGTTCGGTTGTATAAAGAATATACTTTTGACGCTGTCCTAGGTAACCTACCTATATGACACACCGCGACCGTGACACGTGTCTGTCTGTAATACAAAAACTTTTAGAAACTCATACTATTTTCATAATAAAGATATTTCATCCGGAGGACTTGATGTGTACAGGCTTATGTACTTATATTTAATGCAATAGAGTTCTATACTGTACTGTACTGTATCAGCCTGTAAACAACCCACTGCTGAGCGATGACCTCTTATCCATATAGAAGAAGGGTTGGAGCTTAATTCACCTCGCTGCTTCACTCCTGGTTAGCGGATAATTTCTCTACCATGAGTACCGATCGTTATCAGGTGTCTGTGATAACAACCGGGACCGACGGCTTTTCGTGCTCTCTGAGGCACGGTGGGGATGTAGATCATTTATAAACAATCTTTACATTCTAGAAAGGCAAAATGAAATCATAAAACACACCTAGCATTAAAACGTATTTTTACAAAAGTCTTCGCAAGCTAAAATTCCCTGCAGCCTATAAATCTAGACTAGTAATCGCCACCTCTTCGACTTTTGTAAAGCCTTCGCTACACTGGGCACGTACTTAATGTCGCTCGAAGACGCCGTAATGTCTTATCTTGAAAAACTGTTACGCTTCATACTAATGCGAATTATACTGTCGAGTCGCTTAATGTACTATGTGGCTAAAACATTACCTCACATCACATAATATATCACTTCCTTACAATCTCAAAGAGTATTAGGATCCTCGGTGTCAACATCTCCAATGAGTTTCGAAATGACTTAGAAGAGAAAGCCACGCTGGCATCCAAAAAGCTGGGGGGTGAATCGAGCAGTACCTACTTATAAGTTTCTCTTATATTTACGCGAATTTTACTCATTTCATTAAAAGTCTATCTCTGATTTTATCGCGTTTCTTTAAAATTTTACAGTTTAATAATATTATAAATTATTTCCCGACGTTTCGGGCACTTTACAGCGTCCATGATCTCGGGGGACTGAGGTGGTGGGTGTCCGAATAATTTTCATGTCCGATTTGGATTTAAATATTGAATATATTCTGAAAAAGACTTTTACTTAAAGAATATTTTAAAAATTCGATAAAGAAACCGACAACATCTTTTTACATATATAGAACAATTTCGTTCAGCAAGTAAGCAATATTTACAAATTAAGCACAGATTTTCACATTTGTATAAGTTCATTGTTTGAAATAAATGTTAATGAATATAACAGGATATCCGGCTATCCGGCCACATGGTTGGCCGAATATCCGGTATCCGGTATCCGGCCAAACTGCTATAAGTAGTCAGGACATGGTGATCCTAAAATCTATACTTATAATATTATAAAGCTGAAGAATTTGTTTGTTTGTTTGAACGCGCTAATCACAGGAACTACTGGTTCGAATTGAAGAATTATTTTTGTGTTAGATAGCCCATTTACCGAGGAAGGCTATAGGCTATAATACATGACGCTACGACTAATAGGGGCTGAGCAATAATAAGAAATGTTACAAAAACGGGAAAAAAATATTTTTTTTGAGAGCTTCCGTTGCGTCCTTTATTATTTCTCTTTTCGAGACATTTTTTAACTATAGTTCCACTTTTAAAGGAAATATAACAACACTCTTTTACTGATAATTTTCGAAAAATAAAAAATAACTCAATAATACGTTGAACGACCCAGGAATCAAACCTGAGACCCCTTGCTCCGCAGTAACGCTTGCGACCATTCAACCGAGGCGGGTACCTACTCTTAATTGTTTAAAAATATTTAAGTACGTTTTTCCCTCAAATAAACGCAGGTGAAACCGCGGGGCACAGCTAGTATAGGATAAGCACCAAAAGAACAAAAATTGAATTACCTTTTGATAAGGTATACTGTACTTGAAATATTGACTGATTGAAATGACATTTACAAATATGCTTGACACTTTGATACAGTTGCTCCGCGACTATTTTAAAGCGAATATGAATACTTTTATTTTTTGGATCTTGCTCAAAATTTATACTAAAACTAAACCGAAGTAGCATTCTGTACCCCCATTTGTTTGACTTTTCATATAACGGATAAAATTGGCCTGTTGTCAACTTTTGAAGTAGCTTGCGGCATTTCGAGAGCACTTCATTTGAAGATATACTGTAAGTAGAACTCCGTTGAATTTTTTTCTTGATTACGACAAGCATCTAGAAGAAAGCACGAGAAATTATATGGATAAATATTCTTACGATATTTCCAAAACTCTATTAAAAATAAAATATTTTTACTTGGATTTGGACTAAGAAGGCCATATTATAATATTGCTGAAACTCTCCCCTTTAAATATCGCGTATATCTTGACAAAATATATGTTTAGGTTTTGTTAGCAATACACAGGCATTAATTTGTCTACCTAAGTAACAGAAGACCGCTTATGAATGTTAAACATATTTAAAATTAAAGTTTAAATATTATTTTTAAAAAATCAGTAATCAAATTAGGAACAGACGCAATTTAATTGGATAAAAAATCTCATAGTAGTATGGATAGAAGATTATTTTTATAAAATACATTTAACATTAAACACAACATTCAATTACCATACCTTTTCTTAGACAAAACCAATTTGACTGAGTAAGAAAAAAATCTTATATCTTTAAACGAGCAATTCTTGTATATATATATATATATAATCTGAATCTCGGAAACGGCTCCAACGATTTTCATGAAATTTAGTATGCAGGAGGTTTCGGGGGCGATAAATCGATCTAGCTAGGATTTATTTTTAGAAAATGTCGTTTTATCCCTTTTTTCAGGCAATTAAAAAATATCGTTAGAATAAGAAGGTAAATTTCGCTGTCATTGATAAGTTTATAATAGCTCTGATGTGAACCGGGCGGATTCAAAATAAGAAGATCCCCACGTTCGAATCCAGATGTCATCAGAAATATTTTTTTTTTCTTTTTTTTTTTAAGTTTCATCTTTTGTGAGAAAAGCTGTTATTGGGAGCCCTTTACTAACTGTATGACCGAGCTTTGCTCGGTATTTTAATTTTTTATTTTTGTAATTCATGTTTTTGGAAACTATATTTACATACGAATTACGAACTGATGATATATAAATATTTTTCGATCTTAACGAAATAATAATAAAAAAATATGAACTGATTATTTAAAAAAAATCACGAGTACAATTAAAAACTGTTAGAATATTATTAGAATACGAAGGTAAATTTCGGCATAATCTACAAGGTTATAATAACTTAGGTGGGAAATCAGTATACCTGGGTTCGAATCCCGATGCCTCAAGTCCTATTTTTTTGCTTTTTTTTTAATTTCCCTCTTTTGTAAAAAAAATAACTATTATTGAGAGCCCTGTATTACCTGGATGTCCGAGTTTTGTTCGGTATTTTTTTTATTTATTTGTTAATCGTTCTTTTTTTTGGGAATTATATTTAGATACGATAGAACTGATGAAATATGAATAATATTTTTCGGTCTTATCTATAATAATATAGTATTTTGTGTCACAAGGGGATGAACGTACTATTTTTTGACCCTCATGTGAAATGGCCGCCCGAGCCGAAGGCGAGGGTAGCAAACATACGGGAATGGATGTAGTACTTTCGTCCCATGTTACACATACTTTTCCTCTCTAGGACGAAAGTTCAGGTTTTGTCCCTGTGAAGCGGGACAGAAAATGTCACTTTTGTCCCCCTTCACAGGGACGAAAATGAAACTTTCGGCAGAGGTAGGAAAAAAAATAAACTGGTTATTTAAATAAAAATCTCGAGAGCAATTAAAAACTGCTAGAATATCATAGAATAAGAAAGTAAGTTTCGCCACCATCTTAGATAAATTTATAATAGCTCAGGTGGGAAATCGGGCGGTCTCGAAAACGGAAGATTTTTCCTTTTTTTCAAGTTCCTTTTTTGGTGAGAAAAAATATTACTAGGATCTCTTTTAATTTTTTTTTTATTTAAATAACCAGTGACTATTGTTTTATTATTATATCGGTAAGATTGAAAATATTATTCATATTTTATCAGTATATAATTTGTGTCTAAATATAGTTTAACCGAGCAAAGCTCGGTCATCCGGGTACTATATATTTAAGGGTGCTCTATGATTGTCGTAGTTCGAAATATCTATCGTTTTTTATATTACAATATAGTGATACAATTACTTGCGTGATATAAATTTAATACAGGTATGACTGCCATATCGATATTTACAATATGATTTATTTTAAAATTTTACAAATTATACATGTGTACTTAAACTAATTATATTTACAGACAGTTTTGATATAAATCATGTCCGCGAGGAATGGTGCCAAGAATACTGGCAGTATTTCCCCGTTGAATCGCAATTCCGATTCTCTGGGTAAAAAATTCACCAGCCCTCTTGTCAGCAGTGGAGGCTATATATACCAATTCAAATCTTTTAGAAATTTTTCAATTCCGATCAATCATCGGATCGGTAACAGGATTCGTTGACAAACCTTGTTGGAGCCTTAATATTTGGCTATTCTAAGAGCGATCTTATGTTTAATAAAATATCTATCGAAATTATATAACTAAAGAAAACAATTACCAACCCACTCGTTCTTTAACGTAAGGTGAGAACAAGCTCATTTATTTTAAACATACTTTGAAAAGCTTTTCGAAAGCTCTGTTGCGAATTTATTTTTCCATTTAACTGTGTAAATATTTTATCGCAATCGAGAGCTTATAGATAAAAATATCTTTTAACAAGATCAACTGTTAATGCTGCTAACCCTCGCGTGCTCAAGTATTCACAGTGAACAGACATCGTGTCTGTAGAATCCGTTTATGATATTACACCGCTAGATGGCGTTAATTGATTGAATAGTAATTTGTAAGTCACGTTGTCTAGATTTTTTTCACGACAACCGTACTGTTCACTTCTGGTGTAGTCGTGCAAATAGTCACCTCAAGGCTGGGTGTAGCGGGTTCAATCCCGATCGGGCCAGATATTTGTATTTGTACAAATATTTATTTCTGTTCTGACTTCTTGTGGGTTCCGCCACCGTGCCTCGGAAATCTCGTGAAATCGTCGGTTCCGGTTGTTAGCATAAACATCTGGTAGAGGTCGTAACTCATGGTAAGAAAAATATCCACCAACCTGCAGTGTAGCAGCGTGGTCGATTAGGCTCGCCTTCTCCACTCACCTTTGCCCAGTAGTGGATCGTTTACAGGCTGATTCTATTCAGTTCATTTCAGATTATTTTTCAAATGTATATATACATTTCAAACAAATTATGTGCATCAATCGTGATAACATTTTTCATACATCATTTCAAACATCTATAGCGGCGGGTTAAACTAAGCTCGTATACCACACACATCACACATCTGCCAGCCGTCCCGCGACGGCTCACAACTTTTTTAATTAGGTAAATAATTTTTTTTATTTTAGCAAATGAGTGAAAATATATATTCTCGGGCTAGTAAAAAAAAGACTATAAATCTGTTTCTCTTTGAAATTTACTGTTAAATATTAATTAGAAATTTAATGTTATTTGAATACAAATAAATGTACTCAAAATATCGGTTTGCTTTATTGCTTCTTTTTTTCATAATTTACTCTACTAGAAATGTGAACCACCACCACATCAACCGTTGGATGTCCACAGCTGAACGTAGAGGCCCCCCCCCCCCCCTATCATCTCTGGGAGAGTTTGAATTTGAATGACAAGCTCTGATATTAAGGTCAGTGATATATGAAGGATTAGTCACGAATTATTTGAATATTCATAAACTCACGAAAGGGAACCGATAATCGACGTGATTGAACATAAATTTGCATTAATCAGATTCCATCGGAGTTAACTTTAAAGCATACTAATGAATACCTAACATTATTATTAGTGTAAGATAGAGTTAGTAACGCTGAAAGGAGATGGATACGATTTCATACATTCTTGGGCCAAAATGTAATGAAATGAAAATGGTATCAATTAATGCATTCAGGCTTATGGATCGCTCGCTGAAAATTCTCTATATTTTGGCTATCTGAGAGCGGAGTTATTAAACGTTTTGTAAAAATGAGGTTATGTTACAATGTCTATTAAAAAACCCGATCACTAAGTTCTTAAAGCACTAATATTTCTTATATTTAATGAAGAATGTTTGAAAACTCATTACAAATATCAATAACTTGAAACACTAATAAATATTGTTCAGAATTAAAAAAAAAACATTTAAATGTATTTCATACTTAATTCTTCTTCTATTATTATTAAAATGTCATCTAGGAAATGTGGGTAAAAAATAAACGGTAGTATCAATGTCAGTCAGTTGTTAGCTGTCACTAAAAATATTATGATTTATTTTAAATCAATACGAAATCGATATTATTTTTAAATATTAAATGATATTTTCGCTATTAATGTAACTGTATTTAAATGAAGTTTATCGTTTACAACTTCAATATTGTGCATCTAAATACTTTGAGTTAATTAACTAGTAGAAACCTTTTTTTTTATATTCTATAATCGATTTTAATTGAATCGATACCCGATTAATTTTATGAAAACAATCTTTTTAATTTTTATCCGCTTCTAGATTCAGAATTAAGTTTATTTTTTATATTGTAAGATAAAAAATATGACCAATTTTTTAAACCATATCTCTACTTATTACATTTTGGCCCAAAAGTCCCCATCTCCTTTCAAATGCTTTAAGGAAACCTGCTGCTGTGTATATAAACTTATTCACATTGTCAATCATTACCAATACATGTTTACAATTGATATTTCCAATTCTTATAGTATACACTTAAATGCATTTATATATTAGTTCATTAAGTCCTGAATGAATTTACAATCATATATTATATAACTTGTTACAATATGTGTTCGTACTACAGTACAAAGGTTATGTCGCTAAGCATCTTGTAAGTCGTAGGAGTAGAGTAACAAAAAAAAAACAAGGAATCGTATAAGAATCTTTACTCAAGAGGAAACATGAAGCCGCGAACTGACCTTGGTGAAAGACATTTCCTAATAAATACATATTTTAATTTATAAACATAATCTTTTTTACTACAATCTACTTTACCCCCATTGGCTCTTGGTGTGTATCTTGACTACGCAGTGTGACTATACAAAACAATATGTCCGCACACCGCAGAGTTTTCACAAAGAAATGTACACGCGCTACACTTCACTTACACTACCTACGCAGTGTATTAGCGCTACGCTTTGTCTACGATACCTACGTAGCGTATCGGCGCTACGCTATATCAACATTACATAATTATGTAATCCGTGGGACTGTTCGTAACTTGAAAGATCGCGAGAAATCTCTACGGTGTCGAATTTCATTACTGGCTGAGCCTCATTGAAATTTTACTCCACAGCGATTTCTCGCGATTGCGCAAGTTACGTAATAGCACACCGACTTCGTTCACTACAGCATTTGCTTACACTGGTCAAACACACTACATTGATAAAATCTTCTGGATAAGGCCTTATGACTAATGGCTAATTATCCATAAGACCGCTTATTGTACTACACAATCTTGACTCTAAAAATTTGTAACTATGCTGTCTCTTTTATTTGTGGTGTGCAATAAAGAATAAATAAATAAATAAAATATGAAAATAAATAATAATATTAGTCCATATAACTTACAGAATAAACATTTAATATTTTTTTGAAGCTGTTAGAGAACATGCATTTATTATTTTCATTTAGTTACTTCAGATAAATAATTTTATTTTATAGACAAAATTCACAAAAATAAGTTTTGTTATCCCGACAATTCGAATAAAATTCACTTATACAAAAAAAAAAAAATATTATATATATATATATATATATATATATATATATATATATATATATATAGCCTTGAAGTGATCTTAGTTCAGTGTAATCAGTGAGTGAGAGAGATCGAAATATCAAAAGAAAAATAAATATTTAACTTTGAAAACTTCAAAGATTCCAATGAGAACTTCAGGGATTCCAATGAAAACCCGACGAATTCTTAATAACTCCGACTTTTTTTGGTAATCAAGTTAAAATCAAATAAAAAAGATCTTTTGAAGATAAAATAATCTTTCTTATAAGTTAAATAGTAAATTTAAAATATCATTCTTATATGTTTTAGGACTTCAAACCCAATTCAGACCTTCTCCGCTATCCGTTCTTCTGTCCGTCAGTAAACTTAAAAATTTAATTGTTCATCATACAAGAAAAGCGTGTTATCTCATATCCACTACCAAACAGCCGTTGGATGTCCACTGCTAAACGTAAGCCTTCACCATAAACTCGGGAGGGTTTGCCAATAGTCACCACGCTTAGAAGGTGGATTGGCGAGCGCTAGGATATGGTGACGCTGCTGCCCATCACCAGCCTGGTTGGTGTACAGTTGTTTGCAACACTACGGCTTTTTACGACACCTCGGCAAGAAAGAGCCGTTCTCTTTCTAGGGACTATTCTTACCTGCTGGTCAAAGCACGATCGATCTTATGCCACGTATATTTTACTGCTTATACATATAGTTCGGTAGCGTGGAACTCTTAAAATAAAAGTCCAATTTGCACTTGGATTGTTTTAATGATGGTTGAAAATGGTCATTTATAGTCTTTGAATGTTAACCAGTTCGTTGCGGGTGGTAAGACGAACACAAAAAACGAATAAATGACAGGGCCTAGTTTATATTCATATATGGTAGCAGTTTATAGCCATAGATGGTAGCAGCAGCACAATATTTACTTGTAACTAATAAAGAAAATACAAAGAAATTAAGAATTATAATAATTTTGATATATATTTAATAGGTTCTTATTATACATGAATAGTTGTAATTGTATGTATTGAAAAAAAAATACCTATATATATATATATATATATATATACATATTTGTGACTTAAAAAATTTCAACTTTATGCTTTATCTTTCGCCTTTGTATGTTAGTCTAACAAGTAATAGTAAAGGTTTGTTATATTTGTTTTGTAATGTATTTATATTGTAACAATTGGTGGTAAACTTTATAAAAATATTTAAAAAAAATATCTTATATTAGTTTATAACATGTAGATACAGATGCACTTCTCTAAATGCACTTCCCTAAAATTAATCCAAGTGACACTCATGGATAATTTAATATAGCAGGAAATAATACCAACGTCCCTATAAATCGTTAAAGCTAAAAAGTTAGGTTAAATGAGCTCATCATTAAAAAAAAAACAATATATTTGATTTTAACACTTCTTTTTATTGTAGATAGCATGTTTAATATGAGGTTTATTACAATGAAACATAAATAAAAGGTCAACATTGAATTATATTCCTCTTCTGACTTACTTTAAAGTTATAAATGAAAGACTGAAAATACGAGAACAATTCGTATTTGGCTAGTTTCACTGTATCAAACAATTACATTGTTCAAAATTTATCGTTCGTAATATTCTTTAAATTAAACAAACAATCGGGCGTTATGAGACATTGTTTGTTAAAAACAACGACAACAATTAATGCAGCGAAACGAAAGCGAGAAAACCTTTTAAATTAATTTTATTTGTAGACGTTGATTTCTCGTATGCAAGAATAATTTTGTAGAATAATTATTTTTATTTGTCGACGAGTTGTGGTAGTGATCAAAAGTCTGGCTTTTGCGGTAGTAGTTAAATGTCTAGCTTTTGCGGTAGCCGTCAAACATATGGCTTTTACGGTAGTGGTCAAACATCTGTCTTTTGTGGTAGTGGTCAAACATCTGTCTTTTGTGGTACTGGTCAAACATCTGGCTTTTGTGGTAGTTGTCAAACATCTGTCGTTAGTGGTAGTGGTCAAACATCTGGCTTTAGCGGTAGCAGTCACGGTTTCGATCAGCGATGCGGAACCAACGATTATTCTACGTAATTACTTACCAAAAAATGTCCCAATCAAAGAAAAACAGGCATAAAATTAACGCGAAACAGTTTTTAGTAGCATGTTTAGCATGTACAAAAAATTATTCCATTATTCCAAGCCTCGCAGCTAAGTGGGAACTTTAAAGTGAACCGATTCGCTGGTAAAAATGTTGGATTATGTATGAGAAATAAAAAATTCAGTAACTTGTTACGCATCTGAATATACTGGCAGCTCTCATACACCGACAGCGCTGTCCTGGGACTCGTTTTCTTTTACGACATCGTCGTATGGAACGATATGTTTTTTCAGATTTACATTGTCCGTGAGAACTTTCTAAATTTTTAATTATTTATAAACCAAAGTAAGGGAGCATCCATTGATTACGTGACCCATTTTTCATTTTATTTAGACTCCACCCGCCGTAATTTGATATTTAGTATGTTTTGATTTGACTCCCTCCCCCTTACGTAAGATTTACGTTAAAGTAGTTAAAGGACCAAATTTATTTTAAAAAATCGGTAAAATAATACAACGTTCTGGTGTACAATAATGAATATATTTAAATTTAATAAAATGAAAAGCACAAACAGCGGACATTTAAAAAAAGAAAACACTAAAGCGGGCAAAATGAACTATTAAAATATTTTAATATTTCATTTTTTATTTAAATATTAAACAGTAACTTTAAATAAACGCGATAAAATCCGTTTTTTAGACTTTTAATTAAATGAATAAAATTCGCGTAAATATAAGAGAACAATATATTAAAATATATTTATTTTTATCTTTAATACCTATCTGTAGGTATAATTTTATCTTTTATAATTAATATTTAGTTTAAAGTGGACGTGAGAATTTCTTTTACACAAGTTCAAAATGAGATTTGATAAGATTTTATTGGACAAATTTTGAGTTCATGTAATTAATGAATGCCTCCTAATAATATTTAAAATACTAAATGTACCAGCAACTTCGCTCGCAATTGCTATCCCGTTCTTAAGATAAGCCTATACGATAAAGTACGTAGGTACTCCAGCTTACTGTACATTCCGCTCTTCAAGTTATCTGAAGTGACGATTATTACGTCTGTAATTTATAAACTGACAAACCTAAGACCCTAAAATATTTATGAATCAATTTTAAAAATAATTCATTTTTAACAAAAAAAATAATAATAATGAAGTCGGGCCACGCCATAACGAATTTTAATTACACATTTTTATTTTCCGTAGTTCCTAGACGTTAGTGGTGATAATATTTCATAACTAATATATTTAACAAAGCACTGACAACAGTCAAAGAGCGTGAACTTATAGTACTTTTTTTTTAATTTTTTTTTTTTGTTAACATTAATGTTATTATAAAAAATTTGTAATTCTATTTTATTAATAATCTAACGTAATGAAATTTTTGGATTTATGTTAAGTATTAAAGACGACCGTTCTGGTATAGTGGTGCAAGAAGTCGCCTCAACGCCGGCTATCGCGGGTTCGATTTCCGCTCGGGGCCGATATTTGTATTTGTACAAATATTCGTTTCCGGTCTTAGTGTATGTCCTTGTGAGTCTCCCTACCGTGCCTTGGAGAGCACGTAAAGCCTTCGGTCCCGGTTGTTGTCATAAACAACTAACAGCGATCGTTACTCATGATAGGGAAAATTATCTGCCAATCCGTAGCGGAGCAGCGTGGCGAATTATGCTCCAACCCTTCTCCTACATAGAGAAGATGCCTTTGCCCAGCAGTGGAACGTGAACAGGCTGATTCAGTTCAGTTCAGTTCAGTGTAAAAATTTATTTAGAAATTTAACAATATTATACATTTTTACAATGCAAAACTTAAAAACTAACTATTTACAGACGGTTGTGGTATTGACTGACCCGTTGGCGCAGTTTGCAGCGACCCTGTTTTCTGCTCCAACGGTTGTGGGTTCGATTTCCGCCCTGAGTCTGGGTGCAATATATGTTTATTTATAGGTATATTTATTTAAAAAAATGTATATCAGTCGCCTGTTACCTAAAACACAGACATTACCTTAGGAACAGACGGCCTTGTGTATGTGTTAAACATATTATTATATTATATTATAAATGAGCAAATCATAACCATTTTCAAGAAATGGAATTTTAATTGGCTAAATTATTATTATCGCTAAGAAGTTTCTGAAACTTTACATTGTGTATCAAATTATTAGAAGATTATTATAGGTATAGACATAATTGCATTTTTATAAAAGGTAGGTACTATCAATACACGTCAATTTACAGTTTTTCAATTAGACACTGAACTCGTAAAAATTTAAGTTTCCACAATTATTTATTCATGGATATGTTTCACTGAACCAACTGCTCATATCGGCTGAGCATTCACTCGTAGCGTAATGACTCAGACTGTTCTGTACACGCTAGTACTTAGGTTTCACAGCAGCTCTAAACGATCTATGAACGAGTCATTTAGCTTTTCAGCGATGCTTTTATTTGAAAATGAATATAAGTGTTATTGCGGAGTTTTACTACATTAATTGAAATGACATTTACTATTTAAAATTAAAATTATGACATTTAAATATTAATTAATTTATTTTTAACGCGTGCATAGTTAACAGCCGTCAAAAAATAAATAAACGAATGAACATATTCATTGTTATTTACTCTTGATTTGAACTTAACTTCCAAGATTTCGACTTAATTCCTTGCAAATAATGAATCTTGGAGTCATAGATACTATTTTATTTCCTTTTTTTACATAAATTTTACAGAAACAATACTTATATGAAGTCAAATTATTTTTATAATATGAACGATTCATCGATCGATATATTTCAAGAATTGTTTTATAGTCTGTGGTTATTTGTTATACACAGGGCAATCACTACCCGTCTATAAAGTATGACATTACTGTATTACATTATTCCGAAGAAAAAAAAAACGTTAATTTATAGACGTAAGCTGTCAAAAAGATAATATACGGTTGGACAAGGTATATAAATATTTTCTATTCACTTGATAAGCTCGAATAGAATCTGACAAAGTATAAAATCATATTATTTCATAACGTTACTAAAAATAAAATATTTCGTTATTTTAATATTTAAAAATTGTTTTCTGTATCATCATCTGTCATCATCATCATGTCCATCTCATCCATTACTGGTACGTGGTCTCCACGCAAGAACCTTTCTGCTCCATCGGCCGTCAGTTCTACGAGCTATTGCCTGCCCACTGCCACTTCAGCTTGAAAAATCTTTGGGCTATGTGGGCAACCTTCGTTCGTGCCAGTTCGTTCAGCCTGTTTGTTTGCAGCCGGCTGTTTTTTTTTTTGCAGGGGAATACATTTACGGATGATATCCAGGATGCCCGGGTCGGCAGTCCTAGACCTATGTCGGACTCGGCACTTTGGAAGTGCAATACCGTACTAAAACCCTGCGGGAGCCTTCAGCCGCTTTAATTGGAGGGTCCCGGATCTGCAGGCAACAGGATCCCTCCAGCGACAGGCTGGCCTCGGCGAAAAGGCCAGACTTCTCCTCCATGGGGACTGTCCGGCTCACCTCTGAACAGTCCCGACGACGCCGTGTCTAGCAGGGCCGGGTTGCCATCCCGACCCGACACGGACACAGGGGCATTACTGGAGGCGCATTAAGTAGAGCCTCCTACGCACCCCCATTCGTCGCCCGCAGATGGAGGCCACGTCGGCGGCCTCCTCTCTCACCTGCTCTATATATCTATTGTTTATGATTTACTCCATTTAGATAGTCTCTTAATCTTATTATCTACGTTCAAACGGCGTTTTTCGGGTCTGTGGACATAGAGGGCAAAGCGCTCTCTCTGGTTCCGGCTCGCGTCTCGACATCCACGCTTATCGTGTGTCTCCTTATAAATATTTAAATTAAATAGTAAATAGTACATGGCGCAGCCGTATTTGAATTTAAAAGTAAAATATTAAGTATTAAAGAAGATTAGAATTGTTCAAAAGTATCAAAATGGATAAACTAATGGTGAAATTGCCGCCTAGCTTTGACTTGCGAGCATCCAACGCCGCGTCAGAATGGCGATTATGGCGCGCATCGTTTGAAGATTATTTAATTTCAACAAAACAAGACGTTAGTAGTGACAGAATCAAATTAGCGCTACTACGAAATATGATCGGCATTGATTCGGCTCGAGTTTTGTTAACTTTGCCTTTAACTGAAGACAAAGCGAGTAATTACGAATCGGTAATGGCGGCGATTGAGAAATATGTGAGTCCACGTGTTAATGAAGTTTTCGAAAGATATAAATTTAATGAAAGGAAACAGAAACAAGGCGAGGCCTTCGATAATTTTTTCACAGATTGTAAGCAGTTATTATTAAATTGTAACTATCGGAATTGTAAGGGCGAGTCAATTGAAGATCAGCTTTTAAGAGACAAAATTGTACAGGGGATCGCCGATAAAAGTATACAGGAAAGTCTTCTTCGTATTGACGGCTTGACGTTGGAGAAAGCCTCAAATTTTTGTAGAAGGTCTGAACAGAGCAAGCTTCAAGTGAAGGAGATGAATCCCACACTAGATATTGACTACAGCCGGAGCCAGAGCAGCAAGACCAACCAGGGCTGCATGAACAACCGAGGCAGCAATAACAGCAAAACCAACCAGGGCTGCATGACCAACCGAAGCAGCAATAACAACAAGACCAGGTGGAGCAACAAAAGCAGCAGATATGCCAATAACAAGGAGTTCAAGTGTAGGCGTTGTCAGACTATCCATGGCCCCAGAAAGTGTCCAGCCTATGGTCAGAGATGCAACAAATGTGGTATTAAGAACCACTTTGCAGTGAGCTGCAAGGTAAACCGGGTCGAGAAGTGTGATGAAGAACTTTATTGTCATACGGCTAAAGTGGTGTCTAGTGTGAATAAAAGTGATTGGTATGAAAACATTATAATAGAGACTCTGCCTGTTAAGTGTAAGCTTGATACCGGTGCCGATGTGAGTATTATGCCGTTAGAAATATTTCAAAAGATTAATAGTAAGTTAAATGTTAAATTGTTAAAAACAAATATAAAGTTAGAATCTTTTAATGGTAATGTTGTTGAACCCTTGGGTATGGTTAACTTAATGTGTAAATTTAAAAATACTAAAAGTTTTGAAAATTTTGTAATTGTGAAGTGTAAAACTACCTTGTTAGGTCTTCCAGGCTGTATTTCATTAAACTTAATTAAAAGAGTGAATAGTATTGAGTCTAGTGTTGACATAGGAAAAGATAAATTTATATTGAAACATCAAAGTGTTTTTCAAGGGGTAGGGAAACTACCGGGTAAATATACAATTGTTACTAAGCCATTTGACCAGCAAATATGTCATTCGCCCTCTAGGATACCTAATTGTCTTCTAGACCCGTTAAAGTGTGAGCTAGATAGGTTAGAAAATAGAAATTCAATAGTTAAAGTGGACAAAATTAGTGAAAATTCTTGTATAAACAGAATAGTTATTGTTGAAAAATCAAATAAAAATGTTAGATTATGTTTGGATCCTTCAGATCTTAATAAATATATTATAAAAAAACCTAAAATATTGCCTACTTTAGATCAACTTGCTATTAAATTAAAAGGTAAAAAGTTTTTTTCAGTTTTAGATTTATCAGAGGGTTTTCATCACTTAACGTTAGACGAAGAGTCATCTTGGAAGTGTTGTTTTGCGACTCCATTTGGTGTTTATAGATATCTAGTATTACCCTATGGTCTCATGAATGCGCCTGAGCTCTTTCAAGATGTATTAGAATCATATTTTAGTAAATTTAATAATGTTGTAGTATGGGCTGATGACATACTTGTTATGGGTAATTCTGCTGAGGATCATGATAGGGCACTAATTGAAGTAATTAATAAAGCTAAAGAGATAGGTATTGTGTTTAATAAAAATAAATTTCAGTATAAACAAAAAGAAGTAAAATATGTTGGTCAAATTTTCAATGAGCATGGCATGTCTGTTGATAAATCTAGAGTAGAATCTTTAATAAAATTAAAATCACCCACTAATAGAGATCAATTAATGAGTATCATTGGTTCCTTCAATTATGTTAGGAGATATGTACCTGAAATGGCTGAATTAATGTCACCTCTTTGTAAACTTTTAAAGAAAAATGTTGAGTTTATGTGGTTACCTGTGCATGAAAGGGCCTTTGAAAAGTTGAAAGAAAAGGTGAGCTGTGCTCCAGCATTGTGTCCTTTTGATCCAAATAAGAAAATAATATTACAGTGTGATGCTTCGAGTAATGGCTTGGGTTGTTGTATGTTTCAACGGGATGATTTAGGCAATTTGAAATTAATAGCTTGTGTGTCTAGGACTATGAATGATTTTGAACTAAATTATGGACAAACAGAAAAAGAATTACTAGCAATACATTTTGGTACAAAAAAATTTCATAACTATATATATGGCTCTCATATTGATATTCAAACTGATCATAAACCCATAGTTTCAATAATGTGTAAACAAATAAGTAAAATTGGTTCTCCTCGTTTGAAAAGATTAAGGTTAAAATTATTAATATATAACTTAAATGTTTATTATGTTCCTGGTAAATTAGTTCATTTTGCTGATATGTTATCTAGAAATTGTTTAAATTATACAGAACATGATCATGAGATGTTACAAGTAGTACATACAGTGTCAAAGCATATACCTATGTCAGATGAGAGAAAAGCTATTTTCAGAAATGAAACATATAATGATCCTGTATTATCAAAATTATGTAGTTACTTTTATCATGGTTGGCCTTCTAAATTAAATAAAGATATATATAAACATTATGCTAAATTAAAAGAACAATTGTATGTTCAAGATGGATTTTTATTTTATTGTAATAGAATTGTTGTTCCACAGAAACTTAAGTCTTATGTAATTGGTCTTGTACATGACGGTCACATTGGAATTAATAAAAGTGTTTCAAAGGCAAGGCAGTTGTTTTATTGGCCCGGGTTATCTGATGATATTCAAAATTTTGTTTCAAAGTGTCGCACCTGTGAAAAGTTTAGATCTGCTAATGTACACGAACCCATGCTTCCTCATAAAATACCTAAATATAGATACTACAAGGTTGGTATGGATATTATGGAGTATGCAGGTAAATCATATTTAATAATTATAGACTATTTATCTCATTGGCTTGAAATTAGACCTTTAAATAATAAAAATTCTAAATCTGTAATTGATAGTATGCAAGAATTATTTACTAGGTTTGGATATCCTGTAGAAATAATTGCTGACAATAATCCATTTAAGTCTTTCGATTGCTTGGAATATTATAAATGTAAAGATATAAATTTAATAACTAGTAGCCCCTATTATCCTCGCAGCAATGGTTTAGCAGAGAAAGCAGTAAACATAAGTAAAAATATTATAAAAAAAGCCCTTGAAGATGGCAGGGATTATAGAGATTATCTTATGTGTTATAATAATAGTCCTTTATCAGGTCTGTCAGTATCTCCCTCTCAAATCTTGAATAGTAGGAATGTTAGGTCCAATGTACCATCATGTATGTCCTATCTTGAGCCTAGGATTGTAACAAACATTCATAAATTATTATCTTTAAAGCAGTCAGTAACTAAGGCCTACCATGATAAGAGTGCTAAAAAGAATGAGGTTCGATATAAGCCTGGTGATAAAATTGTTTATTGTACTGAGAAGGACAAGGTCTGGAGGAAGGGTGTAGTTGTTAAAAAATGTAAGGAGCCAAGGTCATATCTCATTAGTAGAGACTCTAATACGAGGCCATTTAGACGAAATAGCTATCATTTAAGAAAGTCATACAGTAACGTTGATAAGTTTTATAGAGATAAATATGTACCATTTGAGAATGAAATTTTGGAGGGAAATATTGATATAAAGAATGACAATAGTAATAGGCTCGGCACAGATAATCAATATTATGTCACTCGTAGTGGGCGAACTGTCAAACCAAAAAAAAATTTTTTCTTATAAATTTTATATATGTTAGTACAAAATATTTTGATATATTATTTTGATATGTTATATATTTTGAGGGGAAGGTGCTCTATATATCTATTGTTTATGATTTACTCCATTTAGATAGTCTCTTAATCTTATTATCTACGTTCAAACGGCGTTTTTCGGGTCTGTGGACATAGAGGGCAAAGCGCTCTCTCTGGTTCCGGCTCGCGTCTCGACATCCACGCTTATCGTGTGTCTCCTTATAAATATTTAAATTAAATAGTAAATAGTACAGTACCCCTCGTTGGCCTCCTTCTGGGACATTACTGTCTCGCAGAAGGAGACCAGCTGACCGGCTGTGGAGCAGCGTGGTGGGTTAAGCTCCGACCCTTATTCTATATGGAGAAGAGGCCTTCGGCGCCATTGGGTTGTTTACAGGCTGATACAGTACGGCGATCGAACCCGCGACCGCTAGCTGTTTAGCCAGTTGCTGTGACCACAGTGTCAACTTATTTTTAAATTTATTAAAAACTTCCAGTTTTATTTGTACATACTGTACAATAGCAACAGAGCAATAAAAACACGCGTTACTCGGTCACCGACTGTCGCATCATGGCACCGCTATCCTAGGAAACCAGAGCTTTATAGTATAAATCACGTCTGCGTAGACGTGAATATTGAATTAACTGAAGACAATAAATTTTTAAGTATTACTATAAATAACTTTCATTGTTTTAAAATAATCGAAACAATTGTGTTGTGAAAGTTTTTCCGTTAAATTTTCAAACTCGTAAACAGTGCCAATATTTCACAATAATTTTAATTGTTATCGTTCCAAGTTTTAATAGCTACAATATCGCCACTCGATTGTCGGATAAATTTTCACAGAAGTAATCAATTAAAAGTGTATTTGTTTTTCTAAATATGTAAAAATATGACGTATCGTAAAGTTCTACGTATTTAAGTTCTCTTTAAATTCAACAATTCACACAAAATCAAGTAGATGTTAAAGTTCTTTTGCTTTTAAACAATTCACACAAGAACCATGACACGAATTCTTACACGTAATTTTTGGTATCCCGCCGACGACTGCCTTATTTTCAGTGTTAGCATTATTTGCAGACAGTATTATGTATTTTCGGCCGTAAAATTATCGTTTTTCGTTCCAATGTATCGTACAAATACAACGCTTTTCGACTGTAATTATATATATTTATTTAGTTATGTGATTTGTACGATAATTATGTGACGAATGCTAACGCTGCTTATTTTACCAACGTAAGTAAAATATTATATACCCTTTAGTCCGAGTCAAAATAGCATCTATATTATAAATATTTAATTCTCAAAGGAAATCGAGTCAATTAAGTTACTATAAATAAATGGAATATAGTTTTGTTATTTATCAAAATTTTGTATGAAAAAATTAATTGAGATGCTAAAATATTTTAGAATATACATTTATTATTGTGCTTTATTAGATATTTAAGTACTTAAATATTAAAAGTCGGTTAAATTGTATCACTGTGTAAACGTCTAGAAGAAGGATTGGAGCTTAATCCACCACGCTGCTCCACTGCGGGTTGGCGGATAATATCCCTACGATGAGTAACGATCGTTACCAGGTGTTTATGATAAAAACTGGAACCGACAGCTTAACGAGAAAAAATTGAGAAATGTTACTATCATACAAATCAAAGATTTATATTTACAAGAACACGCACACTTATATATAACCGCGCGCCAAATATATGTTGAACTATGTAAACAAACCTATTAAATTCATTATTTGAATACACAGACAACAAGGAGTAAATTTTATTATATTAAACGTATATATACGTTTAGCTAATGCTTATGTTTACATAATACACTAAATATAATAAATAAATTTTCTGTGTTTTCTTTCAATAATAAGGCCAAATGTTCTTAAATATTCAACTCAGTTTCAAAGTTCTATAGTAAAACAGGAATTTAACCCTATTGTAACCGACTATCGACCGGACGACCGTGCTGATGTAGTGGTGCGAGTAGTTGTCTCAACGGATACAGTCGCGGGTTCGGTTCCCGCTCGAGACAGATATTTGTATTCGCTCAAATATTTGTTTCCGGCCGGTGAGTGTATGGCCTTGTGGGTTTCCCCACCATGCCTCAGAGAGCACGTAAAGCCGTCGGTCCCGGTTGTTAACATTGTCATCTAATAGCGACCGATATTCATAATAAGGAAATTAACCGCCACCGCCGCAGTCGAGCAGCGTGGTAGATTAAGCTCCAACCCTTCTTCTACATGGAGAAGAGGCCTTTACCCGGCAGTGTTTTACTTACATGCTGATTCAGTTCAGTTTAATTCATAGTAAGCTTGAGATTTACCTGAAAAGATAAATAAATAATATTAGATATGTTAAAAAAATGATTGCGTCATATTTATATTGCAAGCTTACATTACTGTCCCTATCGCGATGACTCGAACTACGCTGTTTATAATACACTAAATCAAAATAGTCTATTCCATTGAACAGTCTGCCAATAAAATAGATATTTTATACTATCGAAAAATATTCCAAACCTTTCGAAGAGTTTTGTAAATAAAGTATTACCTTTGAAAAGAACAGAATCCACATATAAAATAATTTTTATTTTTTCCACAAAAAAAAAAGATATCAGAAGCAAAGCTTCAATGATTTTAATAAACCGAGACTGTATTGAATTCGGGCATTGAATCTGTCGCCACTTGAAGAATCTATACTTGATTGAGAAGGGATTTGATTTCGACCGCTTTTATGAAAGCAATAAAACGAAAAAATAGACTCGTAAAACATCTTGTGTGAGCTATTTTAAGGGGTCATAAAATAAAAAACAGTTTTATTTCATGGTTTTCCCAGGACATTATAACATAATGGAGTATATATGATATCAACCAACAACTCTAGATTAGGAACGCATAATTATAATGCTTTATTCATCATAATACTAATCACAGGGAATCGATATTTATTCTAAATATTTTATATAATGCTTAAGCTGACTTCACTTCGCACATTGACATTTTTATACACTTGGGATACTTAGTTCTAAGTATAAATGAACCATTTTAATGGCAATTTACATAATCATAGCTATCCGCCAAAGCAGCATAGCTGATTCCATACCATTTGGTCTTTACAAGGGCAATAAGATGACAAAATCTGATCGAAGTACCTTAAAACTAAGGATCGTGTGGATAGAATGCGTCGTATAGCAGAACTTTTTTATAAAACCATACCTGCAGGGATAATCTCTTTGAGCTTTGAGTTACCGAATTTGCATTTATACGAAGTCCAGGATGAAACAGCGGATACAAATGAAATTCTGAAGAGTTTTGAAATGGCTTACTTGTAATAAACTTCATAACTGGATTATGGTTATTGTCTGCAAAAACTTTTTCAAGTGTTTTGTTTTAGTGTATTTAAAATTTCAAAGACTGTTATTACGTACGTGGTTCGTTTCTCATCCCTATTGGACTTTATATGTATATTTACCCTGAAATTTATTGACGGACGAATAGCAAGTCTGTCCCTGGAGAGAATTTTCGTATTTTCTTAATTCAAATTAGTGCCAAAACTATCTATGAGCAGTCTACTGCATTTTATGTATAAAATAATTTAATTTTATTGTTTTTACAATGTTGCTATGAAATAAAAAAAGAAATATAATTTCAAGAAATTGTAAATCAAGCGTAATATTGCCCTCTACTCATTTTATCTACAATATTCTCGGATAATTAAACATTTTCCTTGAACAATGGGCTACATTTTTGGAATAATTATCTTTTTTGCGCAATTTCAAAAGACTTCTTTTGAAGTTAAATTCCATACAAATTAAATTCTTCGACTGTAAAATTCTGACGTTCTTTCAATATATTTTTCAACTGTCAATTGATTTGAATGTAGTCTTGCTTTAATATAGACTTGCTCAAAGTTTAATAAAAATCAACGAATGGCAGCAAGTTTCTATTGGGACAACTTTCAGGAGAAATTACTTGCATTTTTACTAACAATAAAAAGAAGATGTTATGAAGATGTGGGTGTATGCTCTTTTCTTGAAGGTCCCTAAGTCGTATCGATTCGGAAATACCGTAGATGGCAGCTGGTTCCATATTCTGGTCGTGCGAGGCAGGGAATGCCGTAGGAACCGAGTTGGTGTAGATTTTCGGACATCGAGGTGATGTTGGTGAAATTTGGAATTTTGACGTGATGTCCGGTGGTGGAATTCTGCTGCAGGTATTAATCCAAACAATTCCTCAGAACACTCCCCATCATTATACATAAAAAGGCTAAATGACTATCGACAGTTAAAAACTTCGTTTTAGATCACTACATTAAACTAGAGACGATTTGATTAGGTTTTTACTGTATTAAATATTTTTATTTTTTATAATTTACTTTTTTTTTATTTGTTATTACATAATATGTATATATATATATATATATACATGTATTTCATATAATTATTAATATGTAGACATTAGTATGTAAGTTTATTATATAACTGCACCACCTACCCGGTTTCGTTGTTGAGCTCTCCTTTTTTATTTGGGTTGTCTGGAAGGAATGGCTAATTAGCCATTAGGACCGCCTATTGTTATACAATTTTTAATAACTTTTAACTATGTTTTATAATGTATTTGTAGTGTTCAATAAAGTATAAATTAAATCATCTTGTCCATAGCTATTATGAAACTGTAACTGATTTATGTTTGTATATAGGAGATATTTGTGAAAAAAATATTATGAAGGGTATTCATAGGGCCAATAGAAGCTAAAAATATTATTTTAGAGTTTTTATCCGTCTGTATATCTGTATGTTTGTCCGCGCATCACGCAAAAACTACTGAATGAAATTTGATTCGGTTTTCGCAGTTTGCTGGAGGTCTAACTTAAAAACTGGTGCATGTTTCTCCTTAATACGCCGCTTAGAACTTTAGAACTTAGAATTCGAATATTTACAATATTAATTTTTTTGAATCACACCTAGAAACCAGTATCACTCGGAAACGTTTAGTAGGTCTGAAGGAGAGATAGAAACTATTTTTATAGTCAGAAAATACCCTGTTTCACGTAAAAAGAGAATTTGCACCTGTACATCATTTTCAAAATTTGGGATTGCTTAGACAACCGTTCTGGTGTAGTTACCTTAACGCAAGCAATCGTGGATTCGATTCTCGCTCGCTATATTTTTACAAATATTTGTTTCTGGTCTTGGTGTATGTCCTTGTAGGTATTCCCACCGTGCCTCGGAGAACAAGCAAGGCCCTTGGTTCCAGTTGTTATCATAGACATCGGATACCGACCATTCTTCATGGTAGGGAAATTATCCGCCAATCCGCAGTGGAGCAGCGTAATGGATTAAGCTCCAACCATTCTTCTATATAGAGAAGAGGCCTTTGCCCAGCAGTCAGTTATTTACAAGCTTTTTTTTTGTTGCAGGGGAATCCATTTACGGATGATATCCAGGATGCCCGGGTCAGCAGTCCTAGACCTATGGCAGACTCGGCACTTTGGGAGTGCAATACCTTACTAAACCCCTGCGGGAGCCTTCAGCCGCTTTAATTGGAGCGTCCCGGATCTGCAGGCAACAGGATCCCTCCAGCGACAGGCTGGCCTCGGCGAAAAGGCCAGACTTCTCCTCCATGGGGACTGTCCGGCTCACCTCTGAACAGTCCCGACGACGCCGTGTCTAGCAGGGCCGGGTTCCCATCCCGGCCCGACATGGACACAGGGGCATTACTGGAGGCGCATTAAGTAAAGCCTCCTACGCACCCCCATTCGTCGCCCGCAGATGGAGGCCACGTCGGCGGCCTTCTCGTTCCTCCGCCGTGGAGTTATTTACAAGATGACACAGGTCAGTTCAGTTCAGGAACTTTGCCTTTACAAATCTAATGTCACTTTAACATTAAAATAACCTAACAGTCTATATGTACATATATCCTAACTCCTAACAAAGATTTAAGAGACCCGGTCAATGAAATGAATGAAATCGCGGGTACAGCTTGTATTTAATAAAAGCATAAACAAGCATGACATTTTAGTAGACGGCAGAGCGTATAGCGTAATGTTCAAACAGTTTGGGATAACGGTTATACCGGCTTAAGTGGCATTTAGCAAAAATTGCTCACTGGCTGGCTGGCTGGAATATAATTTCGTGCTATTCTAAATTACTAAACTATAACTACTACTAGTACTATCCTGATATAATTTTAACAATTATAGCTTATTTTAACTTGTATAATCGACCAAATCGAAAACATAAAACTATTCATAATAATATCATCAAATTAACTTACCATATCTACATAATTATTATGTCATAACTTTTTGTTATTATACAACGCAACTGTAATGATTTCGGTTTCTTGTTTATAAAGCTTGAAACTTAAACCAATAATATATTATATTTGTTAAAACCTGTTAGTAAAAATATTTCAAACAGTAATACTTCTCCGCCTCTCACTCATCTCTTCTCCAACTAATAACCAAGAATTAATAACTAAGTATAGATCACTTAGGGGTTCTGTAACTAACTTTTTAAAGCCTATCAGAAAAGAAGCCCAAATAATTTAAATATTTACTTAAACATTATTGAAAATTATGTTTAATATTTATGTGTCCTGGAGTGGAGGCTGCGTATCGGCAAAACTTTTTAAAATGACTTCTTATAATAGTTAGATAGCCTAGTTGGGAATATACCCAGTTTGTATGTGGATGAATGAGACAAGAAAACTAGTATGCGGCATGAAAGTACGAGAGACATGAAAGAGAGAGCTGAATATGGAAGAGTTAATAATATTTAATGTAGAGACAGTCTCCCTTAAACATATCGGAGGTCGATTGTAAAAAAAGAAACTAACTTTTTAAAGCCTATATATCTATGAGGCCGCGTATCGGCAAACGCAGTAGGTATAGGGCATCATCCGGCCCGCTGGACCGATGATCTACGCAAGGTCGCCGGCGGAGACTCGATGAGGTTTGAGTACAATCGGGATTTAGGCGTGAACTTGGAGAGGCCTATGTCTAGCAGTGAGCTGCGTTAAGCGCTGAGATGCGATGCGATGTTTAATATTTGATACATATTAAAACAGCAATGGAGATTTCACAGCAAATGTATGACTATTTAGGGTTACGACAAAACAATTAGTTATCCATATTCTTCGAATTGATCACTAACTGTACACTTTATCAATACGACTAATATTCAAACATTTTTGTGTAACCAATACAACCAATGTCGCGTGACTGACGTAATTACAATCAAAATCGTCGTAAAAGCAATGTCAAGGAATACAACGTTTATAACTAGTTGGCTTCTAATATACAATATGTAATATACACTACGTTCATTTAAATGGAACTAAGGACGTGGGTAAGTCTATATAAATTTAATATTCGGTTTCTTTTTACCCGACTGTGACGCAGCCAAAAAAAAGGTTTGTGAACTTTCGCGTTCCATATTATAATGATCTAAACTCTAGAGGTTTTATTTTTGTATTGAAACACTATAGGTGAAGATAAAGTTTTAACTGGTGTCAAATTAGTTAACGTCAGGTGTGTTCAATTTAGTCGTAGTATAATATTTTATTTTATTGCATTAAGCTCTTTTCTACATTAAGCCGAGATGGCTGGATAGAATACCTGAATCTACAGCAAACGACATAAATTTCAAATCACAGCTGAGAACCCTGAGTAACTAATGGGTCTTTACAATTTGTCTAGTGCTTAGCTGTAAATAAAATCATTATAATGTAAACTGCTGTTCTGCTTGCTCGAGAAATATTGAAACATTTATATAACCAATCCGCAGTAAAGCAACTTGGTGGATAATCCACACAAGCTTCTCGTCTTTCTTTAGTGGAAGAAACCTATGAACGCTTACAGGCTGTACATCAAACGATTCAAGTACGCTACAGTAAACAATTCCAATAAACTAAAATAAACTCTCTGGCTATTTAGATTATAAATTTAGATATTTCTAATATTTCACACAACTGTGATTAATCAACTTTATAATTTTTCATATATATTTGTCTAATTTTGACAAATATGACTCATTGAACTGAAGATAACAACAAGCGAATAAAAAAAAGTCTAGAATTCAAGAACTCTTAATGTTGATTTTTTTTACCATAGATAAACAATATACCATAGATAATATTTTTCGGAAACATTATGCTGTAAACGAGAGGAGTGTCACCACCTATTTTTCTTTCATAAATCACACATTCAAAAAAACAACATTTCACAGTAATAATAATATTATATTTTTATTAATAATAAAAATTTATTTATCTCCAAACTTATAATGTTAATCCTTAACTAATCACAAACTAAGATAATATCTTCATAAAATTGAGGTCATTACATTAATATCACCATAATCCCATCGCAATTTACTCTTTAAGATACTTCATCTCGTTACGGATTAATTAAAGGAGAGTCTCTCATCGTTTTGAGAGCAATTACCTCACCGAGATAATTAAGAACGTTTTTAGATATATTCACAAATCGTAATTGTTATTTTATGTTATAAATATAAATTTTCTTTTCATTGGCATTATTTTCTATTATTATTTGGTTCAATTCGTTCGTCGTCAGTATGAGTCGTTTGGCATCCTTTACTTTTTGCTATCCTCTTATCTAAACATTATAAAAACAAGAATTTTCTTTGAAATTAAAAAAAAAACTTTTAATTCATTATACGAGTACACAAATGTTAAACATTTTATATTTCAATTAAGTTTTACATTTAAATCTTTCGGTAAACACGAGCTTCTCAAAACTAATCATTAAGGGTTAATCGAAGAAGCAATTTTATTAAGAGGTAAAACGGGATATTAACAACATTTCTTTTTAACATTTGTGTATCCGTGACCATGGCACTTGATCCAATAGCAAAATATCCGGAACTCATAATGATAAACATGGTAAATATAGCGTTTCACGTCTTAATAATATTTTTAATGACTATGAAAATTTACAATTGTCTTTTGAATTCAATATCACGTTGTATTCGATTCTTGGATTTTTAAAGTAAATAATTTTGTGTAGCGAAGAATCATCATATGCTAATAATTCCTCTACTAACCCTTAAATTGACCCCAAATACATTGTACAAGCATCGACAATCAATAAATGTATTACGTCATAAACAAACATTAAATCCTTGCCCATTAGCAAAGCAGCCGCTTGTAATGACTAAGTAATCAAATATAAGAAAGAAAATAAAAAAAATAATAAAAGCACATCAAATATCATCAATACTTCTTGACCATATTATTTTTTAATGTTAATTAATATTATTTCTTGACCATATTATTCTTTGACCATTTATTTCTCATATTTTGACGGCCGGCTGCTCTAGTGGTCAGGCAACTGGACACTTTACGCAGCGGTCGCGGGTTCGAATCCCGCCAGGTGCAGATAATCTGTATGACGAATATAGATGTCTGCACCGGGTCATGGATGTGTATTTATGTATATATGTATTTATATCTTAAATTTATTTCCGTTCCTAGTACCTGTAACACAAGTTCTTACGAACTTATCACGGGGCTAGGTTAACGTGGTGTGATTGTTGGTTAATATTTATATTTATTATATTTATTATGAATGTTGATAAAAATATTATTTCGCTTTAATCAGTACCAGGATTACATAACCAATGAGAGGTAGTTACTAATAAACAAACATTAAACGTGCTCGTGTATCTATTTATTAAGACAATGCTTAATATACGAAATATCAATAATTGTTTTATTTTACACCCACAACTGACTTGGTGAAAGCTTCCTTTTCATGTTGAAGAGGGGTTCAGCTAACATCCCACTGGGCAAGGGTCTCTTCTCCATAAAGAAGAAGGGTTAGTGCCTAATCCACTAGGCAGATCTACTTTGGGTTGGCTATATGTTTCCCTACCATAAGTAACGAGCAATCGTTCAGATATCTGTGTTAAGAACCAGGACCGATTGCTTTAAGTGATACCCGAAAGGTTGTCTTTCTCTCACTGTTTAATAATTTTTATATAATAAAAAGATCATTACGTCACATTATCTGCAAGAATAAAATCCATGTTATTAAAAATAACGTGCGTTTTCTCAATGCACACGCTACACACGCTAACTTCTACCTTGTATATATACAAGGTAGAAGTTAGCGTGAATGAGTTTGCGTTTCTCTTCTTCGCAAACACTTCGCATTCCAAACTACCACGTACACTCATTTGTAACAGTGATTTGTTTTAAAATCTCCGGCGTCCGTGATATCGTTCGTAAAATAACCGAGTAAGGGCAAAAGAGGGGAAAAATTTCTTTACAAATCTGCAAATTTTATGTAGGTTCTCTTTACCCTTTTGAATTTTTTTAATTGAATCAGTCTGCTAATGTAAACCTTTGAAGGTTGAATAGAAAAATCCACCACCATATCAGCCACTCCATGTCCACTGCTAAACGTAAGCTTCCCCCATTATCTCTAGGGGGGTTTACCAATACTCGCCACATTTAGCAGTCGGATTAGCGCGCGTAGTGTGTTTTGGCAGGATATGGTGATGCTGCTACCTATCGCTATCCTGGTTGGTGTACAATTGTTTGCACGACTATGACATTAATCGTCTTAACGCTTCACGGAACATTTGACAACGACACACACATTTGACACAAACTGAATTGAACTGCATCAGCCTCTCCTCTATATAGGAGAAGAGTTAGATCTCAATCTACTACACTACTCCACTGCGAGTTGGCGGATAATTTCCCTATCATGAGTACGTTACCAGGTGTCTATGATAACAACCGGGACCGACACAAGGACATATACCCAGATCGGAAACAAATATTTATATAAATACAAAAATCTGTCCCGAGTGAGAATTGAACCCGCGACGTCGGTGTTGCGGCGACTACTCGCACCACTTCACCAGAACGGTCGTCACGGTCGAACGGTCGTTGATACGAACATTGAAATATATAGTTTATCAAAACTATTCCAATAAGATACGATAAATAATTGGTCCCTTTTGTAAAGGTGAATTGTATCTACAAGACTCGTAAGAAATATCTCAATGTCCCTTTGAAGACGTATCTCGAGCGATACAAATGCCGTCTTTGAATTCCATTCGTACTGAAATTGTTATTTGATATAATTATTCGTCGATAAGTGAACAGCTTTTTGGTTAATTATGGAAGCATATTGTAATTTATTGATAATAAGGAATATATTGTTTAATAATTTGCTATTATTACACATACATATATAAATAAAAAACAAAGTGCGATAACCGCGATCGATTCTATTTATAGAAGAAATTACACAGTATTTATCACGTTTTCGATATATTAGAGTATTTATTACCGAAAAGTAAATGTATATTGTACATTGGGAATGATTTGATCGCCGCCAGGCTATTTCAACTTATAGAGAACTATTGTTAACTTCAATTTACTTTGGAAAAAAAAACCATTACGTTAAAAAAATAATAATATTAGTCCCGCTGAATTTGTTTCGCCTGTTCTTCTCAGGTCAGAGGCTTCTTCTTTCCGAACTGGTGGTAGATTTATGGCGTTCAGTAAAATATTTTGACTTTGACTTTTGACTATAAAATTTAAAAGCCCAAAAAATTTCATCCTCTATTTTTTTCATCAATATTAATTGAAACTAAACGGAAAGTTTACACTTATAAACAATAGAAAATTCCCATTGGTTCATAAATGTAACATAAAAAAAATACAAGTGAATTAAGAACCTACTCCATTTTTTAAGTCGGTTAAAAAAGCAATATACGTAATAAATCATTTGGTCTCGAAACAACTGCGCTCCGTCTAAAGAAATTACCAAAGGAACGTAAATGTTTACGAGCCACTCAAAGGTTCGTTCCGGAATTGTATATAGTATGGGTTCAATATACATCTGCCAGTTGTGCCACCATTTTAAGTTTCTCCAGAATTACTATATACTAGCTGCTGCCCGCGACGTCGTCTGCGTGAACGCTATTAGAATTTAGATTACACGTTGTTACAGAATGCGTTGCAGAAATAAAGGTTCACTGCTCGTTCCCCGCAGGTGATTATATGTAGCCTATATGTTGACCCGACTTCTTAGTAATATTCGTGCCAAATTTGAAGTAAATCCATGCAGTACTTTTTGGGTTTATCCCGGACATACATACAGACAAACAGAGAAAAATTCTAAAAACTATATTTTTGGCTTCGGTATCAATTGTAGATCACACCCCAAGTATTCTTAAAAAAATATATTCAATATACAGTTTTTACTTTTCTACCATTTTATTATATGTAGTATTAACACATGAGTAAATAAACCGTACAGAGGCAAAGCTTCATACAAGCGCGCCACGATAGGTACACTACTACAAGCATGAGACGCGTGTGTGCGTCAGCACAAGCGCCTCGTCACATACGAGAGAAACCGGCCTATAATATGCTTAAACTCAAGGGCTGCAGCAGCAACTTCGCGCGTCGAGTTTTCATTTAATGAAAATTTATTAATTTAAATAGTGTTTTAATGTTATTTTAATAGTGTTTTAATATAGAAGTGTAAAAGTTTCCTAAAAATATTTAGGAAATAATAAATTTTTTTCTTTTTTAAATCGCAATAACATTAAAAAAGATCAAATTTGATAGAAGAATTTTTTTAATACCTTGAAAAATGATAACGTTACTTTTGAAAATATTTAAAAAAAAAAACAACAAAAATAAACTTTGTCATCTTGTTGAACAACTAATTATTGTTTATTAAATTTTATCCTCCTATGCCAACCCTACCAAAATAGGTATAAATTTTGCTCGCTCCTTAGAAGCTTTCACTCTGTACGGTTTCTTTACTCATGTGGTATTAATACTATACCATAAATACGTTACGAAGTTAAAAATTGTGTAGTAAAACAGCCTGTCTTATAGCTAAATACCTATTCCTTCCAGACAACCCACATGAAAAAGGACAGTTCAACAATAAATAGAAAATCTCAAAATATAAATAGAAATATCCGCCTCGAGCAGGAATCGAATACGCGACTGCCGGCGTTAAGGCGATTACTCGCACAACTACTCCAAAACGGTTGTTAATAAGATATTATATTTTAATAAATCAAGCGCAGCTAGCGCTAACGATATTAGCAAATAGGATTAAACGCTTTAGCTTTCAAGCGATAAAATACACATTAATTATTTTACTAAAAGCTAGTAGTAGTGTAGAATGTATTACGTATTTTAATGATTTCAATTTAGTGATTAACGCTAATTAAACTAAGGCTTAACTTAAGACTTTCGTAATACAAGTGACACTCAGTTTAATGTAATAATTTCTATTATTAAACAAGTTACTTCGCCCTGCTTCTCGCTACGTGTCTACACCGATGGTTTGTTTGAGTTATTATTAAAAGAATATAAAAGATTTAGTATTTTTTATAAGTTTAAGCAAAAACTATCGTCTTTTAAGATTTTAGATGGGGCAAACGGACAGTTGGTTCACCTGGTGGTAACCACTTCCATAGACACGGTAAGTAATAATAATAATAATACTCTTTATTGCACACCAAAAAAAAAATACAATATTTGTAATGAACAAAGAAAGATTGAGATACTTCCATAGACACGCTACGATCCGCTACATCAGAAGATTAGCAGGTGCGTTTCCGGCCTTTAAGGAGGGGTGGGATGTTCCACCGGATTTGTAGAGCGAAGGGAAGGGACGGGCCACCGGATCTCTCACAAACCGAACGAAACACGACGATAGCACAGTATATTAATATATACAGTATTGTAACTCGGCCGTATCTTTGAAATAAATGCCTATAGTGCTACGTGGTGCTACAGCGTGCTACAGCCGCGCGCTACGTAAACATGCGGTAGGGCTTCCCGCCTCCAGCATTTTAATTACATTTGCCTACTTTGTGTTTCCATTTAGTTTTGTTATTCTAAATATAAATACAAATAAATCCTACTCGTCATATTAAATATGTAATTGAAATTATTTTCAGTGAAAAAATCGTGTGGTTATTGTTAAATAAATAACACACGGTCCGTTTGTCACTGCGGCACAGTCGCGACTGTTTGCGTCCCGAGCGCATCCCAAGATCGAGGCGCGTAGACATAGCTCGCGTTTCGTCCGTTTGTATGAAGTAGGAGTACTGTATATATTAATATACTGTGACGATAGTGCAATCATTTCAAGTCGGTGTAAAGTGAGAGCGAAGTACTTTCCCGGGTGCACCGACCCATTCAGCTGCAAGCAGCATGACGGTACTTCGCCACTACTTTAAAATTAATATAAATTTTTATACGTTTCAAATAACGTGACTGAGCCGTTGGCGCAATTAGCAGTGACCCTGTTATCACACTAAATTACAGTTCCCTTCTTAAATTATTTTTGAAATAAATAAGAAAAACATTTTATAAGAACATTGTACTCTTATTAACTCAACAAAAATAATGAATTCATGGTCACAAATACTATGATTTATATGTCGAAACGGAATATTTACCATCTTTTATGTGAGTTATTAACCGACTTTATGGAAGGAGGAGGTTCTCAATTCGACTGTTTTTTTTCCGTATGTTTGTTACGCGATTATTCCGTCAATTATGAATTGATTTTGATGATTTTTTTAATCAGTAGATCATACTTCAGAGGTGGTCCCATAGAAGTTTTATCGGAATCAATTTAGCGCTTATCAAGGAAAATCAACAAAAACATAAAAGTTTGTACATGTGGCTTTAATCTTGAAGTCGATTTTTATTTTTAAGCCTTTATATATTTTGAGTTGTTATACAAACGGAAGGATGGCTTACAATTATCAAAGCCCTAAAATCCAGTAGTGAAATCATGTCAACCGAAACGTGCCAAAAAAAAGTTCGCGAGTAAACACAGTAAGTTTCGTGTGTAGAAAATAAAATCGAGTTTTATTCGAGCAAAGTGACAATGGTAGTGGTAACGAGCATTAAAAACACTAAATTCTTAACAACTACCCGCACAGACTTTAGGGAACGTACCCATAGTACGCGATCTGTTCAGGGGGAAGGGTATTATCAAATACTACTGGTGGTCACCGATGGCCCTACCATATAGAGTCCCAGATAGGGGTAAAAAATTGTAAAAAAGTAGGTCACGCAGTATGGATATTTTCCATAGTGTACCCGTGACCATGGCACTTGCGATTGTGTCGAAATATCAGAAACTTAAAATAAGGAACAACAAACATATAATAGATATTTACTATTTTACATATAAACCATAAATACAGCGCACATTCGAATTTGACGTATTTAAATAAGGGCCACATCTGCGTACTCGCCTTAATTAATGCGCTACAATTTAGTCGCTAACATAATATTACGTGACAATGTTCTGAGCAATATAGTTAACACTTATATAATTTAGACTAATTAATATTTACTATTATGTATTTTGTCTTGATCTTATTTTAGTATCGAATACGCAAAATACCTGTGACAATACATATAAATGAGAGTCATTTGAAAAGTTTGTAGCCTAATATACTTAGGAGCATGCTATTTTTATGAAACTACTCTCATTTTGAAGTTACATTATTCTTGAGCAATTGCGTAAAATTTAATTTCATAAAAAAAAATGGTTGTCTGTAAAGTCGGTTTACGGACGATAATTTTTACGTGATAACGTCATAAGAAAACATTGATGAAAAAGTGCATACTTTTATGAATGGAATTGAATTATTATCACTGAATTATCATTATTTTGTATAATATATATTTATTTTATATTATTATTGTCATGCCATCTGCCCATTTGCAAATGCAATATTACTGTCACTATCGGGTTGTCTGGCAGAAAAGCTGCTCTTTAGCAATAAGACCGCCTGGTTGTACAACTTTGTGTCCTTAATTTAGTTCTGTTTTGGTGTGCATTAAAGTATATTATTATTATCTAACTGCTTTACTCCACCTGTTCAATAATATATATAGATATAGATAATTAATACTTGTTATTATTATATGTTTCTTATTTAATCTCAGATAGCCGGGAAGTTGATGGCATGGGCCAAAGCACAATGTACATAAACGGCGTAATTAAAACCTTTGTACATCTTTCTTTTATTCATTACAAATATTGTTATTTTTTTAGTGGTGTGCAATAAAGAGTATTATTATTTAACTGATTGTTTATTTTTACTGAAATGTAACAAATATATATAATAATTTATGTTTGTGGTTGGCTACAGTGATTGAGCTCACATTGAAGAAATTTTACTCTACTTCAACTACTTACAATCTACATGTAGTCACTACTACTGCTTTTTGCAACATGTGATAAGTTCTCGTTGGTAATTTAAGCATTATTATTATAATGAGCAATTTTTTTTAGAAATAAACTTTAATCAAATTAATGTTAATGAAGTTTTAATTTAAAACTATGAAATTGAAACCATTAATCAAATTCATGAAACTGATGCTTTTGAAAAGCATCCCAAAATCTGCTTGATATAATAATATATTCCCTTGCAGTGCGTTAACTTGTCATTAAAACATAAATATTTTTAAAACTATGGTTATAAATCATTAATTTTTGATTTTCAAATATTATTTAGTTTTTGCAAAGGATGGGTGTCAGTTAATAAGATAGGTGTTTTTTTCCCCTGAACAATTTTGAGTTTTTATAGATATGTATGTAAGCTACAGGTAATTGTATTTAATATAAAAGCTAAATAAAGTTAAATACTTTGGTATGTAATACAAGAAATAATCAAGTTTAATAAAGAAGTTAAGTTTAATAACTTAATTAAAGTTAGCAAAACAAATTAGATTATCATTAATCACTTATGAAAATAGTAAAAATATACTAAATAAAAGAAACTAAATTTTTATACGATCGTAATTATATGAGTCCTAATTAGTTTTTTATCAAAATTGTAATATAACCTTATATAACCTACTGCACTCGCCGACCGATGTTACTTTTTTAATAATCAAATAACAAATATATGAAATTATATCGCTAATCAAATTCTTAAAATGCAAGAATTAATTACTTTTTTTGCTGCAATTGTTGTCACTATTATAACTTTAAAAATTGTTGTCACTATTATAACTTTAAAAACAATAAATTAACGTTACTTCAATATTGACAAAACAGTTTGCCGCCATTTGCCGCTGTCATTTCTACTCGGACGCGTCGTAAGTTAGGCCGACCGCCGATCGTGAGCCGAACGCTTTGGCCGAGCCGATCGTACCTCTCTACCGCTTGTTCCGCGCTTTCGCTTACTAATTGTGACAATGACGTCATCTTCGGCGAACTGGCACCCAGTAGCTTTCATCAATTTACTAGACGTTATCACGTCAAAAAATGATACAATCGGACATCGTTCTGTCACTAGTATTTGGGAGAGAATATTTTTGAAAATAAATAATAAATAAATTCATATCTTTTAATTTTCCTGTTTAGACTACGAACTTTTCAAATAACCCCTGGGGTATTCATTTTTTAATTTATTTTTGTTAAAATGGTTTGTAATTAAAGTTATATACAAATATATGAAATATTCAAAACATTTTAAATAATACGTTTTCAAATAATAATAAAAACACCTTAAATGTAAAAATTGCCAAAACAAGTGACTTAAAATGGCACTAGTAACCCCCATTGACCTCACGGTAATCTGTCACTTATCCAAATTTCACGTCAGACTTCAGGAACTTGAGTTACACTCGAAAACAATTGCGACACTTCGTTGGAAAGTGAGTCAGCGTGAAACCGTTTATTAATATAAAAGCATAGACTCAATTTTTTATAAAATAAATTAAATATTATTTAAAACAAAGAAGTAACATATTATACAATAACGTATATTTATATTATAGGATATTTACCATTATTATGTGGGATGAAAATCATGAAATGATGAAAATCATGAAATGAATGAAAATACGCGCCATCTTGACAGCGTTATCTCCGAAAACCAGCACGGGTTTAGGAAGGGACGCTCCGTTCTGACGAATTTAGTATCTTTCACGTCCTATCTTAGCAAAGAGATAGATAGTGGCCAACAAGTGGATGCTGTCTACATGGATTTTTCCAGCGCCTTTGACAAAGTTTGCCATTCACGTCTGTTGTGCAGGCTGAGAGAATATGGTGTTGATGGATCCTTACTAAAATGGTTCGAATCTTATTTGGCAAAGAGACTTCAGGTTGTAGTTCTAAACGGATATGTTTCGCGAGAATATTTTGCTGAATCCGGGGTACCCCAGGGATCCCATTTGGGCCCCGTTCTATTCTCGGCTTTCATAAACGACATAACATTATCAATCCATAACTGTAGGTACTCTCTTTTTGCCGATGATCTAAAGCTATTTAGAACTGTCAATTCAAGCATGGACATTGACCTTATTCAAAGTGATCTGAGTCGAATCAACAAGTGGCGCGAAGCAAATGGCATGGTAATTAATACGAAGAAGTCGTATCACATTAAATATACGCGTAAAAAAAATCCCCTAAAATCATCGTACATACTAAATCTCGACACGTTGCAGGAAGTGAGTGAAATTCGAGATCTCGGTGTGGTGATGGACGCACAACTGAGATTCAAAGCTCACATAGACACAGTCGTGAAGCAGGCTGCGAAAATGCTAGGTTTTCTCAAGAGAAATACGAAAGGATTTGTTTCTCCTAAAACTAAAATCATCCTATTTAATTCACTGGTGAGGAGCAAGCTTGAGTTTGCATCGGTAGTCTGGAGTCCGCCTTTTGCAACTTATTCTCAGCGCTTAGAAAGTATTCAAAGATCCTTTACAAGACACTTAGCATTTCACAGTAGTGGAATCTCACACAAAGCTACCTACGACCTTCGTCTTAAGCACTTTAAAATGATGTCGCTCTACAACCGCCGCTTAATACTCGATATTATGTTTCTAAAAAAAATTCTATCCGGAGACATATCCTGTAGTGAGTTATTAAGCAACATAGATATCAGAGTGCCCTACAGATATCCACGACATCCTATTCGTGACATCTTATACATACCAGCAAGTAGAACGTTAGTCCTTAAGCACTCCCCACTACGGCGCATTTGCTCCGAGTACAATCGATTCGCTGCTTCTGTCAATGACATGGATATTTTTCATGATTCAGGTCCAAGCCTGAAAAAAAAGCTCACCGCACATATCTGCTTATGAATGTTTTTGTTTTCTTTGTTTTTTTTTTTTTGTCTTCTTTTTTTCGCCTTGTTCAATGGATTGTTGTTGTGTATAATTTTATAATTTTTTTTTTTTTACAATAGTTGGTCTATAAATTATCCTTGTCCAATTCACTGTCACTTAATTCCATGAGACAATAACTGTATCGTACATTTTTTTTAAATATTGTATCGAGTAATATGTTTTTTGAGTGCTGTACGCACCTTTAATTTGCATTCATACTGTGTATGTTTATTATTAGAATTAAGATTTTGCAATATGTTGTATGTTATGCTGTTGGTGTGTCAATAAATAAATAAATAAATAAATAAATAAATGAAGAGAATGACATTAGCAATGCTAACATTACTATTTTTAAAAACCGTATTTCACTTATTGTTAGTCGTATATGTATTCACTTAGTGATAATGTATATATTGATTTTTTATTAATTATTAATTGAATCAAAATAATCTTATTTAACAAAATAAAGTTTAATTTCAATGTGTATTTGTAAAAAATTATGTAAACTATATAGAAATACGTACATGTGTCAGGTTTGCTACAGATTGAAAATTTACATTATATTTGTATCGTAAATACTACAAGTAGGTACTCCATTAGCTTAATTGATGAAGAATCTTAAACAATTCTGACTACAGCCAAAATCGAGTGGAGTTGAATCGTAATTTCTAATTTGAATAAAACCAGCCATTCATGTTCCTACAGTAAATTTGTTGTATATTTATGTGCCGTATTAGTGTATGTATAGTTTGATGTGAACACTTCATTTGAAAAGTTAGCTAAGCATTCAAGATTATACCTTTATGTAAATAAATAAATAATATAGCGAGCACTGGAGAAGACTGTGTTTGGAACTTCTAGGCGAGATCGCATCATAAATTACGAGACCCGCAAACAACTTGAAGAGAGTCGCCGGAAGCTGTTGGATAGAGGCTGCTTTGAACTGATTGCTCTGGAGGTCGATGGGAGTGGCCTACGTTCAGCAGTGGACATCCACTGGTATCATGATAATGATGATTTAAAACATTAATATATATATATACACGTAGAAAACGTTACTCATGGTGGAAAAATTATCAGCTAGCCCGCACTGGGACAGCGTAGCGGATTAAGTTACAACACTTCTCCTATATGGAGAAAGGAACTTTTCCCAACAGTGGGATATAACTAATCTAATTCAGTATTTGTATTTGGTATAACTAGACTATATTACTTTAAGGAGATATGGAGAGGAATTAGGTATTACCCGTATTCTAGTTCAATTTAAATTATAGATTAGAATCGAAAAAATTACGCAGGCGGCACGAACTCATTTCCTATGTAAATTCCTAAACGAACCGACTGCTTTATAAGTATTTTCTCGTTTGTAGGAATTTTCTCATTAATTCGAAGACGTAGAGAGCTGTACACTTAACTTTCCTATTTATAATTTAAATAATTCAACGCTTATATTACTTTCTTACGATTAACTTGATTTTTTTTCTTATCTTTATAGAATATCTTCTACTATATTACCCAAATCTCGTATTTTACCACGAAGTACGTACAGTACCTATTCATAATAATCTCATGATGATCGGAGATCGTGAGTTCGAATGAAATATATGAATCTATTCAGCATTAAGTCTGCTTTTTGTACATTTCATCAATGTATTGTACAATAAAATATTAATATATAAATAAATAAATTGTATACTTAACAGATTAGCAAGATATAAATCGGAACTGGCAGCTCTGAGTTTTTAAATGCTAATTTTTAAGTTTCGAAAAGATTGTGTGAAATACCAATAACAAAACTTCTTCGTCTTCGCCACAACGGCCCCAAAAGAGATATATGAGTCTAAAAATACGTCCTATAAGTAGAACACACGGCCCCCGACAAACATCAGTATAGCCTATAGAAATATTTGGCGGTATCGAATCCGGAACAGCTAGCGCTTCCAGCAGTCAGTTGCTTTGACCACTGTGCTAACTTGTCGCTAATAAGTTAAAGTATAAAAGGTGTATATATATATTTGAAATACCTTGTAAGATAGATTGAGATTTCCAAAAACAACAATAGTAAGCCAGATTATGGGTAAGTAATTATTCATAGTTAATTATTAAATAAATTGGGACCACGAGAAAACAAAACTCGGTTTATCTGGGGAAAAAAATTAACCAGATCTCGAGTGGTGCCTCCATCGATATCAAATTAAATCGGAAATTACAATACAGCCTCTAACCTTCCTCGATCATCGGTCACGTAAAAAAAAATCAAATTGGATCAATTGACCTCATACCTGTCACGTTACAATTAATACCTAGGTGACAGAGCTCTTCTCGGTCGAAAATACAGATAAAACAATTTTTTCCAAATATGAGACGGCGATTGTTTTACCCCCGATAACCACTATATTGTAAATTGCAAACGTTCAATCCTTTCTCGAGAACGTGATAACAGGTTTCTACCCGTATGACGGAGATAGTTATAACATCAGTGGGCACTGATGACATGGATTCTTTTAAAGTGGGCAGTGTTTCAAAATGGTGACTTCTAAATAAAACGTTGATTACATTTCTCAGTAAATTTGTTGTACGTCACCCAACTCATTACAATATTATTTTCATTTAGCTCTCACAATACTTGCAATGCAATTGAATTATTATTGGTAGCGTGGTGAATTCGATCCAGGCCTGGTATACAGCTTATCATCTCTAAGTTGTCCCTAAAAACACCATGCATGAAACATATTCTAAGATAATTCAATGACAACCCTGTTTTTCCGTCTCCGTAGCAACCTCTCTTAATGGCTATTCTGCGTAGACCCCATTTCATGGAACGTGAGCCCAATATAACGCAATAAATTCACTTTTTAAAATAAGATTATCGCTTAGCAGCTCTGTATCGACTGTACCCAAGCCAAACTGCTTCACACAACGAAAGAGTAATTATTGCAATTATAATCGCTTCTGATCGTAAAATAAAGTAATTTAACGATTTCTTCAATATGCTACACTTAAAGATACTGTTACACGCTACGACACGGCCATCGTGACAATTCACACGTCTTCGTGTGCGTAGCGACACTACTTAACTTCCAACATGTATGTATATACACCAATATTGCTTATTTTAATAGAACTAGTGGTCGCCCAGTGGTCGAAATTCGACCTAATCTATAATTGAAAGCATTGTCAACATAATAAAAATATGATTGCGCATAACATGGTGAGAATATCCAGCAGTCATTGGACCTGATCTGTCATAAAATATTTCGATAAAAAATTCGTCGCAAGACCTGTTTAAATTTAAGTACCGTGTTGACAACAGACTTTGATAATAAACAAAATTTGTGTATATAATATATACATTGGACGTATGTGTGTGTGCCGTAGTGTGTATAGTATTTTTTTTAATGAATTTGTTATATTTTTTGAGCATTATTATAAAAGATATTAGCATTCTGCCCTTCTTCTCCATATAAACTTTAACTGTGCCTAATTTCATACTTCTCCGTCCACGTAATTTTCGTAAAAAGGGGTACAAAGTTTTTGCTTCACGTATTCATATTTAGGTAAGGTGCTTAGAATAACATCATTAATCTGATATACAAGTACTGTTTTTTGGGTCTCGTGTTCGATAATCACACACATGAATAAACACATTATTTTCTTTGATTTCAACGTAATCTGATACAGAGCACGTAATCCATTTGCCTTTGCATAGGCGCAATGCAAATAGATAGTGGACGCTCTAATTCGCTAAAATAATTTTGCAAGTTTACAACTTACGGCAGTAGTCCGTAATTAATCTCTTTAGTATGAATTTGAAATTCGTAGTAGAATTTTAACTAAGCTGAGTTTAAAAGTACGTACTTTATACTTGTATATAAACGTACGGACAACCGTTATGGTGTAGTGATACTTGTTGTTGCTTTAAAGCCGACGGTCGGGGATTCGATTTCCGCTCCGGACATATATTTGTAATTGTACGAATTTTTGTTACCGATCTGGATGTTTGCCTTGTGGGTCTCCCCATCATGCCTCGGAGCCGTCTCGAAACCGTCATTCCCGGTTGTTATCATAGACATCTGATAGCAACAGCTACTCATGGTAGAGACATTATCCATCAAGACTTAGTGAGCAACGTGGTGGATTAAGCTCCAACCCTTTTCCTATAGAAAGAAAGAGTTCTTTGCCTAGAATTAGGACGCTTACAATCTGATTCAGTTCTGTTTAGTTATAGACTTAAATGTGATTTTATCTTTGTCGTTCTCACAACCAAACTGCTGAATCGATTAAAAAATATATCCTTATATACTGTAGGGTATGTGTTGATCAAATCGATTCTTCACTCTTATATACACAAGCTCGGATTGTGGAGGAACACTATTTATAACCACGACACTCAATTGTGGATGTCATTTGCAACGACAATGTTGTCGAGGTAGGACTTATGCCAGCACTCGGTGTCATCGTGTACTAGTGAAAATGCTTTTTTGATATACTAGAATACAACAGTATTATTAAGAACTCCTCTGGAATTTTATAAATAAACTAAATAATTAGTTTATTTATTAAGTGACTCACACTCACACTTTAGAAAAGGGTATAACGTAATATTTATAGTATAAAGTATTGTTTAAATATTTAATTTTCGGATTACTTTCACTTATTAGGACAAATAGAAAATTCGTGTAGTACTTAAAACTTAATTTACAAACGTCTTATATATTATATGTATTATATATTTACTAATAAACTGCTATATAATAGTTTTGAATCAATAACCACCCCTAAAGCTATGTACCGTAACGTATGTAGCTATCGAAGACACACAACATCAAAGATCGTTTCATGATTGCTTCAGCTAACAAGCGTGGTTCCTTCACAAATGCTTCTCGTATTTCATCGTTAATGCAGTGCACATGTAATTGATCCTTTAACCACTCAATCGAGCTAAATAAAATTGACTTAATCAAAGAAAATATCAACACAGTAATCACATGCTTACTTTCCAATAAAATTTAAAACCGAAAAGCTATGTAATGACACATATATCCAATATTATTTTACGCAACGGAAATTCAACTTTCACACATAAAGGTATGGGTGATTTTTCCGTAAATTAAATGTGATATATCCGCGGTTGCCGGCTGTAATTAGCGCAGAATGTCAGCGGCTGCCTTAATTAACGACGAACAGACACAAAGATAACATATAAGGGTTATTTTAACGACTTTATCCCACTTTCCTTTTAACAATTTTCATTGCAGTTTATATCAAGACCGTAACAAGAACAAAGAACAATAGTAAATGCATGAGTTGTATAAAGAAGTTCTTAGTACACTTTGTTTCAAAGTTTGTGACAGTGAGCGCACGTTGGATATCATGTCTGCTGTACAAAAAAGTATATATTTAAATAGTAAGTCAAGTCAAAGAATTTTGCTGTATTTAAATACTTTACTACAGACAAGTTATAAGAAGGTAAAACGAAAACGTAAGTTACGCGATATATAATGCACTTTGGAAATAATGTACTTTATATTTTATACTATTCAGCTTAACATGTTGACTGTGGTAGCCAAAATAGCCGACTTTCAGTTGTTTCAGTTGATTAGGCGTTTTGAACCTATACCTATAATTTTTTAATCTACGTTTTTTAAATTAAAATAACTTGTTCCATCGTTTCGGTCTTTGTCTTGTGTTTCAGGTTTTTGTATCTACTTGTCGTATTAGTTTATTTTTAAGGAATCCGTTTAGGTTCATTTAGATTCGAATTGGGTTTTAAAAAAAATAATAATAATACAATAACGATAGCCGTAAAAACTGTAAACAGTTAGGCTTTTTTAACCCAATACCACACTCGCCGTATTGAGAATATCGAGATATTTATAAAAGACGCTTTCTGAAAAAAAATATTTGAAGAAGATTTCAATTCAATCAATAGTGAATATGAGATATAAGATTCAAATAAATCTTCAAAAAATTTTTATAATAAATTGATGTTGGAATTACATGGATCTCTTATTCTTGATGACAAAAAGACAAAAAGATCTTTAAGCGTATTTGCATAATTTTCTATCATTCATCTTCATCCTAAGACTCATGAGATTAATACGAGTATGAATCTGACAATTTGTCTGAATAGATTATCTTGGAGTTACATTTCTAAATGTCGTCGAAATTTTCCTCTTCCTTCCTTTGTAGCTGAGATAAAGATTGATGTCTTATAATTTCATATACATCTTCCGTTCTTATAGTAAAATTATAACGTGACAAATTGTGATTGTGTTGTGTATTTTGAAAAATATTTTGAATTATTTTGCATAATCGGTACATAAGCTGAAATGTATTTCTTATCATATTTGTCTGTCTGCAACTCGGCCGTGCATAACGCCGATACTGCTAACGGTATTTCAATGGAACTTTGCAAGATTTTAGTCGATTCTATGCGCTAGGACACTGGATACTTTTCATCCCGAGATTCCGCACGTTTCCCTTGAGAGAAGGGATGCAAGTCAAAATATAACTGAGTTGTATACTCAGTTACTCGTACAATTCATTAATGCGTAGTTCGATTTCATTTATTCATTTTTTTAAAGGCCAATACATATTACAAGGGTTTTGCTTTAACAATTAAGAAATTACACACATGATAACGCTCGGTTCAAATAACTTGAAATTCTGAATGTACAGAAGTCTTTGAACTTACGGCTTATCTTAAGTTGGTGTATGTATACTTTAAGAAAAGATATAGACTAACGAAAGGGATAGCAATCGCGGAGTTATGGGTATAGCTAGTTGATGATTGTTGATTGTCTAACCTGAATTAAATTAAATCATTCGTTATTTACACATATGTAAGTTTGAGACCATAAATATCATCATCATATCAGGCATTGGATTTCCACTGTTAAACGTAGAGCTCCCCCATCGACCTCATAAATAATATATTAATATATAAATAATAAATATATAAATATCATTTAACATTAAATATAAAAAAACCTTTTTTGATTAAAATCTGAACCGCTGTATTCAGTACACAGGTAAAAATTGTACCTTTTGGAATAAATCAACTTTTTGAAACGTGTCATTTCGAAAAAAAGACAGGTACATAATAGAAACATAAGTATAGGCTCGTTACAAATCACATCACATGTCTTTTCAATGGCTCAGAAGGATCTCTTTCGCCGCATGTCTACTTGAAATACTAGAACTTTATCGAGTTCTTGTTACCGTCGTATTTTTAAAACAATTTTCAGTTGAAATTTTTTTTTCCTTTCTCCTACATAAGAACACTTGATCTCTTTGTTTCATTGGTTTTTGATTTCAGTTCTCTTTTTTGTGAAAATGTCGTATCTAACTAAAAATATTAAATATATACTCGTCAAGAATAGTACGTTCAGTATTTAAAAATGTTCAGTAAACACGAAAAGGAATTGAAGTGTTTCAAAGATGGTTCATATTTTTGTCTAATATAGCTTGTTTGGATAACATTGACAATATTTTATCAATAAACGTCGCGTGTTATTTGATCAACGTTAAACTTGGTTCACTATTATCTCACTCAAAGCGTACTTAATACGTATATTAATAGATTAATATTTTATAAAACAAAGACCTGCCACATTTCATTTAAAACAACATTCTAAAACACATGTTCTCAAGTTTCCATAACATATAGGATTTCACAATCATTAGCGGTACATGAAGAATGAAGAGGTATACAAAGAGGTGGTGAGAAAATGAATGGTTCGCAATTACGTGGGAACACGCGACGCGGCACGAGGCGCGAGAGAGAATTTTACCCTGAACGTGAGAAAATTTGTTGCGTTGTTTAACATAGGTATTACCAATATACAGAATGACTGGTAAATTATTATCCATATTGAAGGAGACTACTCGGTACATGATTCTCATTCGAATTATGTAAAAAAAACAGGTAAATATTAATAAACCTTTAAGTAAAGTTACTCAACAATTATCCAATTATGTACACGTCGTCTGGACACCCTAGCAGCTAGCTGCACTTTCGACACAAAACAGGTAGTTTACCTACGTCCAAACGCCGCCACGTGTTAACAGGGTAGCAGGATAAACAAGCATGATCCAGTCCCCCTTAATACTTTAATCCTGGCTTAGGATAGGCAAAAATACTAAGATATTTTACTCGTTTAAGTAACAAATTTGTTGACTAGGTAAATGATGTGAACTTTGGCAATTTTTAGAGGTGAACAAGCGGCACAGTACAACACCTGTGCACGTGCCGCCGGCATGACTGTAGAGTGACAACGCTTCATTTACTTGAATTGAAATTTATGAAAATTTGGTCAAAAATTAAGTACCTATTTTTTTTTACATAATTCGAATGAGAATCATGTACCGAGTATTCTCCTTAAATATGGATAGTAATTTATCAGTCAGTCTGTATAGAAGTGGATTCAATAATTGATAATTTTGTAAAAAGCTTAATACGATATAAAATTAAAATTTTAAACTAACATCAAAACATTTGTCATATTATCTACAGCTTATACAATGTAAAACCTAAAACTTCCTTTATCAGTCAGTTGAGTTAGTTAGTAAACTAAAGTTTGATTATTTAGAAAAAAGTAAAGAAGTGTACTTTATTTTAGACACAATATAAATAATAAAAATAATTAACCTTTATTTGATTCAGCTGTAAACCTCCCACTACTGGACAATGGCCTCTTATCCATAATATAGGAGAAGGGTTGGTTTAATCCACCAAACTAAGAATTGATAAATAATTTCCCTACCTTGAGGAACCATCGCTATCAAATATCCAGGATAAAAATCGGGATCGATGGCTTCTGGTGCTCTACGCAGCACGGTGGATACACCCACAAAGACATATACCCAGACCAGAAACAAATATTTGAGCAAGTACTAATATACTTATGTCCAGGACGGGAATCGAACATGCGACCGCCGCTATCAGGGCGAGTAAATTAAGCTTTAACTACGTGAAATTGGAAGCATTATCGCTAAACAGTGATCTCTGTCAGGATAATATTTTTTGAGATGCGTCGTTTGGCTTAGATTATCCAGAAGTAAATGTAATTAAAATCAGAATTTGTTTTACGAGTATTGTAATTGTAGTATAGTAGTTTACCGACGGTTAATTTTTCTGATAAATGATTTATGAATTCAATGCAATTTCACTAATTATAAGTGACTGAATTCACTTTTTATCAATATAAGAATCGTAAGACGCAGAATTAGTAACTATTCAATGTATGAATATGTGAATATCAGAGTCCACTGATTTTATCATTGAATATTTGTATTATTGAGTATTCACTAACTTGTAATTGCAATTCACTGATATTTAGTGAATACAGCTTCACTAACGTAATTAATGTAAATTCCACTAATTAATGTTTGAAGAGTTATATCTAAGGTCTCGTAAACGAAGTCACATGCGTAGCTTGATAAGCTACATTTTATTCCAACTGGACCAACGCCAAGCTTCGGTGTACTCAAGCTCTCGTATTGCAGTAGAAAATTTTTATATTAAAATGCAAGTTCATCAGTGTTACGTCATGACAGTGAGTTATGAAAATTGGCCGTAGGTTACATGATGGTTATATGTCAAGATTTCGAACCTGGCTCGTAACGTTATACATTTTTCTCTAACATTCTTCTTTGAGAGCTTCCGTTGCGTACGCTACGTAAACGGTTAGTTACACAAAAATCATGTATGACAAAATTAATTGACATTAAAAGTTCTATAAAAAAGACTGCGACTACATATATCTATCTCTTAAGGTTGACTCATTATAACCTTTTCTATGGTAATCAAGTTTGTTCTAAAATAATTTGTTATTTGCGAAGGTGGTTTCACAGACATGATATAAATCCTTATCCAAATAAATAGGTTATAATTATTCATCGCAAGTATTTCTTTTTAAACAAAATTGTTCTTAACACCATTTGAAGAACCTCCGCAACGAAATAATGATAAGGTGATTTTATTGCATTATTATTAGTCAGGCATATGAATCCTTACGAAATATAAAAACTTATCAACGAGGCGTCTTTTGAAGATAATTTTTGTCTTTTATAGCATTTCATTTGGAACTGTAGCCGACAACTATCTCGCCACATATGAACTGACGTATCCTACATCGCGCTATCAAAGTTTTCAAAGCGATTGTGTATATATACAAGAACCCGACAACAAACGTTTAGTGGCTCGTAGCCCATCAGACGCAACACCGTCTGGTCGAAGGATCCTTCCTTTTCAATGGAAGCCCCCCTCTTCGCCAAACTGGTGACCCTGAGCATGAACGTCAGCGCAACCTTCGCAAAGCTACTTCATCGTGACCTCATCATCACTTTCTCAAGCTTTCGAGCAACGAGTCGTACAGCCAGCCAGCATCCACGGCTACTACTACTACTACTATCCTGACCACAGTATGCAGCCGACGCGCATTCCCAGTCATCGCCCACAGCCTTCGCAGCGACCATGGCACAGCATACTGCACTTCGGCCGGTCAGAAAGCAGAGACGCACTTCTCTCCTGGTCGACGCAGCAGCCAGCCACTACGCAGCACTGCACCACCCCGACTCACTGGGGCATCACCGCAGACAGTTCCGACTCACCGTGAACTATGCGGCATCTGGTTCCAACTCACTAGAACATTCCACTGGCCCGGCAAGCTCAACCGACTCAACCTGCTATCGACCTCCGGTCTCGGAGGGGGAGTGATGTAGCCGACAACTATCTCGCCACATATGAACTGACGTATCCTACATCGCGCTATCAAAGTTTTCAAAGCGATTGTGTATATATACAAGAACCCGACAACAAACGTTAAGTGGCGCGTAGCCCACCAGACACACATTCGTCTGGTCGAAGGATCCTTCCTTTTCAATGGCAGCCTTCTTCACAACGCCAAAGAACTATAATTTAGGAGATAATGTTAAATCAAATGAAACGACGAGCGTCGCGCCGAGGGCTGGTGCAAGTCGCCAGAGTTATCGTTCGCTGTAACAATAAATAAAGCACACGGGCAAACATTTAAGCACATAGGAATCGATTTACATCAAGACTGATTTTCATGCGGAAAACTATTTATATGTTGCCTAATCAAGATCAGGTTGCGGAGAAAACCAGTATTTTCTTCTCCTTGGTTAGTTATTAATGGTTTAAAAATATATAAGTACTTTTTTCCTCAACTTAAAGCGGGTGAAACTGCGGGGCACAGCTAGTGATATATATTTGTCGTAATTATAATTTTGCTTGTTAATAGTGTAAAATCTAAATATTTATTTTATTTTATAATTCTTTATTGTACACCACTGTTGAAACAAAATTACAGAGATCTTGTTGCTAATTAGCAATCTCTTCCAGACAACCTTACGTTGTGAGGAATTGAAACATAGCCGGAGTAAAATGGAGGGTGGTGCATAAATATATCAAATAACACAAAATAAATATAATTAGAAACAATAATAAAAATAAGAATATACGATATAATAGAAATATATACTGTAATTCAGTTTAACTTTGAACTAAAATATAGTTACTAATAAACAATAAAATACTCAATATAGGTATATATACACATTCACAGAGCGATAGAACAAAAAAAAAGATACCGCACAGTTAATCTGCATTAGTTAAATAAAAATGTTTAAGGTGACTTTTTAAAAATTTGAAGTGTTTGAGATTCTCTTATGGGTAAAGGTAATGAATTCCATAATAAGATGGAGTGAACCGTGAAAGATTTTTTGTAAAATTTAGATGTGTGTGTTGGTATCTTGAGAAGAAGTCGACGACATGATCTTACATTAGTTCTATTTTCCTCCAAAAAAAATAAATTTTTCTTTTAAATACGAAGGACTATTTGGATTAAATAGGATGCAATACAAAAGTGAGAGTATGTGTAGATTCCGGCGAAGACGGATAGGTAGTCACTTGAGTTGAGTGCGATATTGAGACACATGGTCATATTTGCGTAAGCCAATATGAACCGGATTGACATGTTTTGAAGACGCTCAAGTTTATTTAGCTGTTCTTCAGTAATATTAATATAGCTTGCGTCAGCATAGTCAAGAATAGGAAGAAGGAGTGCATTTGCTAGCGTAATCTTGGTGGCAATTGGAAGAAAAGAACGCAATAGTCGCAAGGAATTCATGGTTGCAAATGTCAAGGTATATCCCAAGATCTTTTACAGTTTTGCTATTTTTATTTTATTTTTATTTATTCAGAAGTCAACACCAACAAGTAGTACAACAACAAATACAAAATGAACAAAGTAAACATTGGTATCTAGATAATTGCCTACTTTTTTACAGGTGTTCTTAAGTTACTAATAATATCGTCAACATCGAAATAAGTCAAATTTAAAGTTGTCCATGTAGCATACATTAATGAATATTTTAGATTAAATTCAGAAACCAATGTCAGAAACTAAATTATGAAAAGTCAAAAAATAAAGTCAAAAACATTTAAGAAATATTATAAAAGTGAACATCATCGGTATTTAGCAGATCGCCCAATTATTTAAAGGTGTTCATAAATTACTAACAATATTAAAAACGTAAAATAAACCAATCGAACAACCGACCATGTAACAAACAAACATCAACAATTCAAAATAAACATCAATATAAATATACAAAATAAAATCTTACATGAATGTCAGAGACCAATATATAAAATTAAAAAAGTCAAAACATCTAAAGTTTGTTAACATTGAGTGCGAGTGTATAGATACAAATTTCATTTTTACAAAATAAATTAATTCAAATTAAGGTAGGTTATAAACTATAAAATTGTCAAATTATAATTTTGGAAATATTCAGATTTAAGTCTTATGAAGTATAATGATGATCATCACGAGTCTGAGTACATAAAAAATAAATAATTTTATACAAATACAATTATATAAATATGTCAAAGTATTAAATGTCATTGTTATTAATAAGATACTCTGTTGTTTTTTTCTTAAAGTACCTTAAATTATCACCAAAAATGTCGAGGCCAGAACCGTCTGCTGAGCTACCTTTACATTTTTTATTCTTACAATTTAATGAATTCACATGTCTGTACATGCTATTATAATTAGTGATCATTCTATTTATTGGCGAGTGACGACCGTAACGTGAATGTGAAAATCTCTCAACAAAAGGTGTGTAAGTTACTTTTCGAACGGATTTCACTGGAGCCCGAAACATAAGTCTAGACAATAAGTAGGGAGAGTCTATTAAACCATTTGAGAGCTTAAAGAGAAAAGTGTTGTCTAATATGCGTCTACGGTTATGAAGAGAAAGAAGCTTAAAATAGGATAATCTTTTTTCATAACTTGGTAGTTCTTTGGCCAGGTTGAGACTATAAGATAAATGCCATAGAAACCTTTTCTGTACACTTTCGATTCTTTTTTTATAAATTTCGTAGTGAGGGTTCCAGACTATACTACCGTATTCAAGGATGCTGCGCACTAGTGTTGTAAATAGCACAATTTTTGTCTGAGCATTATTGAAGTGCTTACAGTTGCGCAAAACGAATCCCAGGGTCCTAAACGCCTTGTTTACCATGTCATCTACGTGTAGATGAAACCTCAACTTGGCATCCAGTGTGATATATACTATACTATACTATACTATACGGTATTATGACACCATCAAATAAAATTGGCGGTAAGTCTGCCCAAACAACTCTTGAAATAATATTTTGACTACCTATGATGATGGATTTTGATTTGTTAGGATTTACCTTCAAACCGTATGAGTTACTCCACTGTAAAATTGTCTCTAAATCTTTATTGATACAAGAAACAGCATTAGAGATATTTTCAAGGGTAAATAGTACTAGTACTTATTACTGGATTTGCATAACCTTTTCCTATGTTATTCAGGATTATGATTCATTTATATTTAAAAAAATAGCCAAGCCTTTGTTTTTTGTTACTTAAACAAGATGGGACAAATGTTTTTTTACCAGCTGACTTGTTTAATGTTTTGTTTTACATTGTCTTGATGAGAATTTTATTGTTAAAGGACGCGTATACACAAAGCAATGTTTGTAAAGGTTCCACGTTTTAAATGGAATAATTTTACGACTGCATATACGAAATTGTAAGTGAAGTTACGCTCATTGTTCTAAGTACGGGTTATCTAAATAACCCATATGGGTTAAGAAGTCCATTTCAATATGGTACTATTGCTACTCCTAACGGTGCGTGTACGACCGTTCTGGTGTAGTGCTGTGAGTAATCACCTCAACGCCGGCGGTCGGGGGTTCGATTCCCGCTCTGGGCAGATATTTGTAATTGTGCAAATATTTGTTTCTCGTCCGCGTATACGTCCTTATGGGTTTCCCCACCATGACTTCGAGAGCAGGGTCAGTCCCGGTTGTTATCATAGACACCTGGTAACGATCGTTACTCATGGTAGGGAAATTATGTGCAGTAAAACAGATTAAGCTCCAACCCTTCTCCTACATGGAAAAGAGGCCTTTTCCCAGCAGTGGGCTAATTTTTTGTTTAGTAGACAGCTTAGTCAGTTCAGTTCAGTACTTTTAAGTTTAAAATACTGCTTGAGAATCATATTACGCTTTGTGAAACATAAAAATGTTAAAAGTTAATAAATTATTTTTTATTTTTATTTTAATGGTTTCTTTTATTTAAATTATACAAATTCTATTTACAATTGTTTACTTTTATATAACGCAACTATATCATCCTATTTTTCTCAGCCTTAATTCGTTTAAAGTATTGCGCCATTTTTACCCGACTGCGACAGAAGGAGGGTTATGTTTTTCGAGTGTATGTATGTATGTATGTATTGTATGTATGTATGTCCATTTCTTTGGGACGCCCTACAGCCCAAACGGCTGGAAGGTTTTTGACATTTTTTTTTTTAATCTGTTTTTTTAGGGTTTTTTATCCATCTGGCATGTCAAACCCATCGTAACCTAAGCTATCATATCTAAAACTTAAGTAAACATCGAAATAATTGATTATCATTGACAAACAGATATCATATCACATATTGCTTTAGCCTCTGCGGAAGTAGGATCAGACAAAGCACTTTGCATTACTCCGACATCAAATTTACATAAATGAAATTTGTTTGTCAATGCTTCTCTATGATTTCTATATTTTTTACATTCTAACAAAATGTGATAAATATCATCCATTTTGCCACAAACATTACAATTTTGGGTATCTGCCTTTTTCATTAGGAAAAGGAAATTGTTACAAGGGTAATGACCGGCACGAAGTCTACACAGCGTCTTAATACTAGACCTATTCATTTTAATATTTTCAAACCATGGTACTTTAGGAGGCTGACACACGATAGTCTTGTACCAAATGCCTTTGTCTGGTTTTTGACATATGAGGTGTCGTTGGATTTGTTTAAATTTTAGTAGTGACACAGGCTAAATAAGTTTTCAAAATGGCGCCCGCAAATGGCGGAATGAGGGGGGGAGTTGAATTTTTTTTTTCTTACTGTAGCAATATGGGTATCAAATGAAAGCTAGTAAATTGTTTTTACCCGACTGCGACAGAAGGAGGGTTATGTTTTTCGAGTGTATGTATGTATGTATGTATGTATGTATATATGTATATATGTATGTATGTATGTATGTATGTCCATTTCTTTGGCACGCCCTACAGCCCAAACGGCTGGACGGTTTTTGACATATGAGGTGTCGTAGGATTTGTCTAAATTGTAGTAGTGACATAGGCTATATAAATTTTCAAAATGGCGCCCGCAAATGACGGAATGAGGGGGGGGAGTTGAATTTTTTTCTTCTTACTGTAGCAATATGGGTATCAAATGAAAGCTAGTAAATTGTTTTATTCTTTTTAGTTTATAATAAGAGTATTTTACGCAGTCGGGTTTTTTGATTTTTTAAATTAAGCATACTTGTATTATTTTTAGTTTATAGTAAGAGTATTTTACGCAGTCGGGTTTTTTGATGTTTTTAATTAAGCATACTTGTTAATCTGCGAAGTTATTAAACAATTAGGACAAATTAATTCGACGAAGAAGGTACATACAATTTGTAGAAGAGTTAAATGTAAGAATTAAAGCTTTTAGATCATTACATAACTAGATATGTGATTATGTCCACGTTTTCATTTTAAGACATGTAGAACTGCATAGAAAACAATTCGTAAATCGTGGTATAAAAATTAGCTAATTAATTTATATGAAAAGCTGTTAGGATTTTTCCTGAACTACTTTTTTTTTTAATAATTTATGTCCACGGGCTCATTTTGCCCATACCTTTTTTATTCCAATTTTTGTTTACTTGGTATAATAGTAGCTGCTTACAATCTTACATTAGTGGTAACTTAATTAGAACTTAGTATCTCTAATGTTGGACGTGAGTCCACCGAACCGAACCGAAAATGTATTCTTATTTTTTTCTTCGAGTCTCGGTATTAGGTATTTTAATAATTTCAATATTACGCTGGTCCAATTTTCATTCTCCTATATTACACATATTTCCTACGATCTATAAAATATTACATGGCAATACCTTTTATGGACGTTTTATTTATTGCCATCATAAAAAAAGATGTTTTCACGTGAACTACGATTAAAATGATATAAAAGATTTTTTTGCGCAAAATTCAATTGGAAGTATTTATATGAAAAATATGCCATTTTGATACATTAGAGCAGTGTTTCCCAACCTTTTTTAGACCATGCCCCACCTTAACATTTCTAAATTTTTTATACCCCCATGCAAAATTTTTAACCTTTAAAATTGTTTTGTTCCCTTAAGAAATATAAATGACAAGTTTTAGGAAGAAATCACTATGAAATTGTTATCAAAATACCGTAAGTAAAATTTCAAAACATATAATGAAAAAAAAACTGAAATTCAAAATAATTTTAATATTGATTTAGTGCGATCCTTGCGCTTGATGCAATCAATTCCAATTTACTTAGCTTTAATCTCAAGTCTCCACGTTGTGTTATATTAAGTCGATGCACAGGGCACTTCACTACCCGTCTATAAAGTACGACATTAATGTAGTACATTATTCCGAAAAAAAAAAAGACTGTAATTTATAGACGTAAGCTGTTAAAAAGTTAATAAACGGTTGGACAAGGTATAGCATTGCATTTAAATAACCCAAAGCGAAAGGGTTAAAGTCGTGTCGAATCCATTTTTAAATTGCCCCCCTTAACTATCAAATTGACCCCCAGTGGGGCGTGGGCCCCACGTTAGGAAACACTGCATTAGAGGATATAAATAAAGAAACTAAAAACGTCTCAATTAATTCGTCATTACACTATCTCGTATAATTATTATTGCTTTTACCAATCCCACGACGTTTCGTTATACATATCACATAATATTTATATATTAGACAGTGGTTAAACACTTTTTTTTTTTTTGGTTAATGTTAAATGGGTTAAACGGGCGGTTACAAAATACAACAGACAGATGGTATAAAACAGACTGAATAGGTATCCTTACAGGATGAAATTTTATACAGATTTCCATTACTATTTTGATTACATAATGAATATTAACATAACCTGGTGATAGTTTGAGTGACGAAAACGCTATTAACGCCGATGATCGTGGGTTTGATTTCTACTCGGAGCTGATATATTTTGTATTTGGACAAATATTTGTTGTATTCGTAGATCTTGTATGTATGTGTATATATTATATTATATATGCCATTGTACACTTCATTATCCGCCTTTACTTTACTGTGTCCTATACCCAAAGGTTGTCTGGAAGAGATCGCTCTATTAGCGATAAGACCGCCTTTGTACATCTTTCTATATTTGTTTTGACTTTTGTTCTGTTCATGGTGTACAATAAAGAGTATTATTATTATTATTTTTATTTTAATTGCTACACTCCACCCGTTCAAGATATACATATACACATATAAATAAATATAATACAATACTTATATAAGGAATATAATAAATTTACATAAACTTACTTAGATAAATATAAGCGGGTGGAGGATTACGCCCCGGCAGGGAGATCAAACGGCCGGGGGTTAGGCCTGTAGGCTGAGAAATCGGCGGACAATCCTAGCCGAGTCGAGTAATACCGCCTTCTGCATCCTGGCTGCGAGCGAACCGTCACGGATACCCAGCTGCCTCAGATGGTGAGCGAGGCTAACCGGGATCAAACCGTTGGCAGATATCACGATAGGGATGATTTCAGTGGACTCAACACCCCACATGTCGACAATCTCGTGTGCCAAATCCAGATATTTACGCTTTTTCTCTGTTTCGGCTTTCACGAGGTTCTCGTCATGAGGGATGGTAATGTCCACTAAAAACACCCTCGACTGTGCCCTATCCATCACCACGATATCAGGCTTGTTCGCCAGTATCGTCCTGTCCGTGGCAATAGGCAGGTCCCAGTAGAGCCGGACTCCGTCGCGTTCGAGTACTGGCACCGGTGTGTACTGGTAATACGGCATCCTCTGTTCCAAGAGACAATACATAAGAGCAAGCTCTTGATGAAGAATTTTGGCCACTTGGTTATGTCTGTGCAAGTACTCAGTGTTGGCAAGCGCTGAACACCCCGAAAGCACATGTCTGAGTGACTCGCCGGGATGACGACAAGCTCGACAGAAGTCGGGAGTGCCATCCTTCAGAATGTGCTTTCGGTAGTTGTTCGTCTTGACCACCTGATCCTGTATTGCACAGACAAAACCTTCGGTTTCCCCAAAGAGGTCCCCGAATCGCAGCCACTGCACGGAGGCCTTAACATCCACGTGAGGTGCGTGGAGCGCCTTGTAAAACCGTCCATGCAGCTCCTTCTCCATCCATACGGTCTCCCGGTCAGAGGTGCTAAGTACAACCGGTCTTCGCCATTCCTCTTTGGCCAGGGATAAGGGGGTGAGACCTTTGTCACATACTACAACATCACCATGCATAGCGCTCTCCCTCCTCGTTTCAAAATAGGCCCTGAGGCTGCACACCTCCCGGTTATGCATGGACTTGGCGCTTAATAGGCCTCGGCCACCACACTTCCGTGGGATGTACAGTCTCATGACCGACGATTTCGGGTGATGCATGCGATGGTAAGTCATAGTCGTGCGGACTCTTCTGTCCAGGGCGTCGAGTTCGGTCTGAGTCCATCTGAGCACGCCAAATGTGTACAAAAGAGTGGGCATGACCCAGCCGTTATAAGCTCGGACCTTGTTGGCGCCCGACAAGTAGCTCCGAAGAACTTTTGTCAGGCGTCCAAAAACGACCTCGCAAACCGCCTGTTTCATATCCACCTCCTGCACCCCTATGCATTGTGACATGCCCAGATACCGGTATGATTCAGCTTCGGAGAGGGTCTTGAAGTTAGAAATCTCTAGGCTAATTTCAGCCGATTGCGTCACCTGTCCCCTGTCTACATGCACGACCGCACACTTATCCACTCCAAGCTGCATCCTGATGGAGCCGCTGAACTCAGTAGTGATTTTCAGCAACTCCATAAGGCGTGCAGGATTAGGTGCCAGCAGCTTGAGGTCATCCATGTAGAGAAGGTGAGAGACTTTAGTACCTCCTCTCCGAAACTGAAAGCCTGTCCCCGAACGCTCCAGCAGAGTGCTTAAAGGGTTCAAGGACAAGCAAAACCAAAGTGGGCTCAGACAATCACCCTGGAAAATACCCCTTCGTATCCGGATTCGGTCATCGGCACCCGTCGTCAGTCTCTCGCCCTGGAGACAAAGGATCGTACTCCATTGCCCCATGCATACTTCGAGGAAGTCTCGAACTGCACCGTCGATCTTGTACAGCTCGAGGACCCTCAGAAGCCATGAATGAGGCACCGAGTCGAATGCCTTCTTGTAGTCGATCCAGGCAGCAGAGAAGTTCCGACGGTTGCGTTTGACAAGCTGGCCCGCAACAGAGTCAATGATAAGGAGCTCCTTTGTGCCGCGGCCGCCTCCACGGCATCCGTTCTGAGCTGCAGACAAGATGTTAAATTCGTCAGTATGACGAGAAATCTTGCAGCTCAGAACGGATGTCAGTGTCTTGTAGATGGAAGTCAGACACGTTATGGGGCGGTAGTTGGTAGGATCCGCAGTGTTGGTGGACTTAGGAGCTAGGTGAGTGATCCCAGTAGTGAAGAGGTTCGGAAGCGTCCTCCGCTCTATCGCCTCTTGGTATTGTCGAGCCAAGGTCGCATGGCATACCGAGAACCCTTTCAGCCAATAGTGATGCAGACCGTCGATCCCCGGACTCTTCCAGTTCGGTGCCCGACGGACCGCATCAGCTACGTTCTCCGAAGAGATGGTGATCGGGTTCATCGGTTCGATTCTAGCACATGCTTCCTGAACCGCCGCAATCCAAGGGCCCTCCTCATGCTCTACCTCCCGTGACCATATGTTTCGCCAAAAGGCGACGAGGTCAGCCGTATTCGGTTTTGGGGAAGTAGAGCACGGCGTCGGGTTCTCCAACTTCCTGTAGAACCTCTTCTGATCACTCAGGAAGAGGCGATTTTGCCGGAAGCGCTCAACTCTCTCAGAGTACCTACGAATGCGCTTCCCCATGCCGCGATTCTTTGCTTCAGGCCGTCGATGCGCTCCGTCAGTTTTTCAGCTATATCAGGCTGGTCAAGCCTGACGCCTAATCCATTAAAAGCTATTCTGACGGAGCGCACAATCCTTGGCCTAGTGTTGCCCGACCTGAAGCTTTGCAGTCTGCCGATGAGGGCCCTGGCCAGGCTGATACGGCGTTCTATTCTCTTCTTCCAGGCTGGTACGTCACTACTATTATTAGTAGTGCGTCCAGGCTCCTGGGTTTTGGCTCCAATGAAGCGGTGTACCGCTAGAGCGGCACCAAAGAGAATAGAACCCGTATCATCCAAGCCCAGACTGCCATCCAAATATGGAGGTAGCAGCCTGTTAGCTGCCTCAATGGCACCCCGCGTCGCAGCATTAAGAGGAAGACGGGATAGTCGTGGCCTCTGTTCCAGAGGAGCGCTCCGGATCTCGGAAATCGCCTCCTCCAAAATCCCTCTCATCTGCTCTACTTTTTGGGAGACTGCTTCTTCAGCGATCGCATCCACAGGCACTTCGCTACGAACGCTTCCCTGTTGCGTTGCAACTGCGTTATGCTCTGCAGATACGGGTTCGACTTCAGGAGCAGCCTCACGTCGTAATCGTTCGAGCTCGGCGGCGTTGAATACGCCCTTTCGTTGGATGTACCGAGCTCTATCTGCCAAGTTTTGCTCCGTGACATTTAAATTTGGCTCGAGCAGCAGGAACTCGCGGTGCATTACTGCTCGGTAGCCAGTCCGCCCGGTTTCCCCCCCTACAGCCCTAAAATACGCGCGCATGACATTTCGATTCATCTCCTGTGTCCATCTCATGCGGCGTACTCCACCAGCGGCGGGCGCCAAATGCTGAGTCCCTGGAGACTCTGTCGGCGCCAAGCCAACTGGTGGGGATGATGGAGACACCGGCCGGCTAGGTGGTGGTACCGGTCGGCGGGGGTTGCTGGCGGCCCGCATGCTGCCACGTCCAGCGCCAGCTCCAGACGTGCCCTGGCGACCCCCAGGCAGCGGCCCTATGCGCTTTCCTTTATCTCGTACCATCCATAAAAGTAGAGTGCTAGATTACTCCCTCGGAGAGGCACTCACGCTCTCCGAGGAGGCTGCGTTGGTTTTGTGCAGCTTTAGTTGCCTTTAGTCGCCTTTTACGACACCCTAGGCTGAGGATGGGTTGGTCCTATTCTACTCTGCCGGGAACCACAAGGCTTTATTATTATTATTATTATCTTACCGCACTTCAGTGAGCATGTAGAGTCATCAGATCTGGTTTTATTCATAGTCACTTGGTGACGGTCGTTACTCTCAGTAGGAAACTTTTCCATCAACCCGTATTGGAGCGACGTAACGAAATAAACTCCAACTCTCCAACTCAAGCAAGAGGCCTGTATATTTCCAGGTTGTTCAAATTCAGTTTAGTTCATAATCTGCATTTGAATAGATTATTAAATCTTATACTCGAACAAATCACAATCGCTTTTCATCAAACACGGTCCGTTGGCGATATAATTAAGTTGATTAATTGACACAGACGAATTGAAACAAACCCATAATAATTTTAGTTAGTTACGACGACCGTTCTGGTATAGTGGTGCGAGTAGATCCCTGAACGCCACGCGCTGCGGCGTTCGGGGTTCGATTTCCGCTCGAGACAGATATTTGAATTTGTACAAATATTTGTTTCCGGTCTGGGTGTATGTTTTTGTGGGTCTCCTCACCATGCCTCGGAGAATACGTAAAGCCGTCGATCCCGATTGTTATCATAGACACCTGATAACGATCGTTACCCATTATAAGGAAATTATCCGACAACCCGCAGTGAAGTAGCGTGGTGGATTAAGCTCCAACCCTTCTTCTACATGGAGAAGATACAGTACAGTACAGTTACTTAAATAACAAACTTAGTTTAAATATTTTTTGATATTTAAATAAATGTTATTTTAAAATATAATATCATTCATAAAATTTATAAGAATAAACTAAGCTCTAAATTGTAAAATAACTTTCCTCTTTTGATGGAGTAGTATAATAAAATTATCGTGATTTTATAAACGTAAACTCGTTTAATCAAAGAGATTTAACGGAGCATTTATTATGTGTTCAGTAATAAAACCTTACAACCACTATAAACACTTGAGATCCGACATCTGTCAAAGGTCTGTGTCTAATATAGTGAATTATATTATATGACAATACAGAATATTATTTATTTATTCTAAAATAACAGAAAACATTATTTTAGACACATTAAAATATTCAAATTTTTATTGAACGTTTTATTTCAAATAATAATAACAGTTTTATGCATATTACAATGCAAATATGCTATAAATCACTTCCAACCTAATAGTGGCTAGGTAGTAGTACCTAATAGTGGCAGGAATACTGGAATCATTTCTCCGTCAAATTGTAATTTCGTTTATCAAAGGGAAGATATAATATAATGAGAAGATATAATTAAATATTAATAAATAGACCCACAATGCAATAAAAAAAAAGAAAAAGAAATACAGTCTGATGTATCGACAAAATAATTAATCCCAAAGCGATAACAGCGTATGAGAAATAAAAATAAATCTCAACCCTTATCAGTGTGAAAAATAACCGCGGTTGTAATAAATTATAAAAAACGCAGTAAACAGAGTTGCCTCACATCGTTATAACACAGACAATGAAATCGAGTTATATTAATTTAGTTTAATGACATTCATTAATACCATAAATTAAAGTAAATCTATCTCCTGAGGGCCTCAGGAGATTGGTTATTACGGTGGTCATTTTGAAAAAAAAAATTAAAAACAGGATTCTTGTATTTTAATATGTAATCAACATTCGTCTTTTGGCATCGTTGCAAAGCACACGCTTGTTCGTTTAACAGTTATCACAGTGTTTCTCAAACCTCTCACAATGTTTTCCTGCTCTGGTTGCGGTCTTCAACACTCTGACGGTCCAGTTTGCAGTTTATGTAAAAATCGGTACGACTTCGGTTGTGCTGGAGTTACTGAGACTGGGTTTCGGAAGCTTGGTGACAGAAGGAACAACTGGCGCTGTCCGAAATGCAAGGCGGGCCCATCACTTTCACCGACTCCTAACTCACCAACGGTTAGTCAGATGGACACTGTACTAGAACAACTGAAAGATATTAATCTACAGTTGGCACCATTAACGTCCCTGATGGAAGACATCAAATCCATCAAGTCTGATGTCAACAGTCTCAAGGCGTCGCTAGAAATGGCACACGAATCAATAAATAAATTTTCGAGCACTATTAAGTCCCTGGAGTCGAGGGTAGCTAAAGCTGAGGAGATGGTGAATGATGTGACAAGGCTGCGGGCAGAAATAACCAAGTTAAACGAGGAACTTGATATTAGGGATCAGTGGGCTAGATCCAATAATGTTGAAATTAGAGGAATACCCCAAAAAAATAATGAAGATCTCTATGAATTAACTCAAAGAATTGGCAATAACTGTAACTTTTCCATAAAAAAAGAAGATATCAATTACATTGCCAGAGTGCCTACTCGTGTGCCGAATGTTGAGAAACCAATAATTGTCTCCTTTAACAACCGATATATTAAGGAAAATTTTGTTGCATCTTCGCGTAAGACTCGGCTATCGGTGTCGGACTTGGGTTTTGCATCTACCGGATATTGCTACGTGAATGACCACCTAACTCAACGGAACAAGGTTTTACTGAGCAAAGCCAAATCTCTGGCAAAGAATAATAATTTCAAATACATATGGGTTAAGCACTCAAAAATTATGGCCAGGAAGTCTGATACTTCTCCAATATTTTTTATAAAGTGCGAGAAGGATCTTGTCAGAATAGTTTAAATATTAATTTGAGTATTTGGATATTATTCCCAACACTTTTATTATTTTACGAAGCATTGTTGCAAAGTTTGAGAGCCGTCACCGTTCGTTTTTTATCGCTTATTATTAGTAATGTTGTTGAGATCAAGCTATTATTATACGTAAGTACTCAGCCCTTGATGCAACGTTCACCCGTATGGGTACGTTTATACATCAGCGTAGTGTCTATTTTAGTTTGCACGCTACTTAACTTAAGTTTAATTTTGCCTGTTGATTACCTCGACTATAAAAGACTCACTATATACTTTTACAAACTTACCCTACTGTTTATAAGTTTTATTATTTGTTATTTTAATATGAAATTGCTTCGAATCAATACTAATATCGATAGAAATAATACCACCAATCGTAATTTATTATCATTTACATATTCTGAACTTGTCCTTTTAATGTTTAACTGGAATTTAATAGTCGTTTACGCTCAATTTCTTTTCCTTTGTACAGGTAATTACTTATCTGCGACTAGGTACTATATACTTAACGGCATATTATTATTATTACATAATATATTTTATATACTCTTATATTTTACGGATACGTATACCCTGTTACTAAATGTGAGTACACGTACCTCCGGGGATTATCAGCTGCCTGACGGTATATTTTTATTATTACATATATTTACTCATATATATGTATTAATGATATTATACTTCATTATGTTATTATTGGGTGTGAGTGACTGTTGCTCTCATACGTTACCAGGTCTTGTGGTTGTCTATAGTGGTTGGTACCACAAACTATACTTTTTTGATATTATATATTATAATATTGTTTGCAGTTTTGCTATATATGTATATGTGGAACACGGATATATATGTGTATGTATGTGTTTATGTGTATGTGGGTGCATGTATGTATATGTGTGTGTATGTATATGTATATATGTATGTTTGTTTTTATATGTATATGTATGTACGTGCGTCCATTTATATATGTATCTGCGTGGGTATATGTATCTATGTTTGTATGTGTATATCATGATTCCTGATGGCTTCATACGACCTTAAACTGTATTACCAAAATGCTCGGGGACTACGCACCAAGACTTACGCGTTTCAACGGGGTGTGTCCCTGTCCTCTTACGACATTATCTCACTAACAGAGACCTGGCTTCCGGAAGGTCTGAGTGATAGCGAATTATTCGATGATAGGTACATTGTCTGGCGGCGTGATAGGAATTATCAATCAACACGAGTGAAGTATGGAGGTGGAGTATTATTGGCTACTCACCGTCGGTTAACTGCAGTGGAACGCCCAGAATGGCACTCCTCTGCTGAAGACATCTGGGTCACAATCACAACGAAAAAAGGTAAACGGGGATCACACTCAAATAAAATTCACATCTGCACCCTATACTTATGTAAGGAAAATTTAGGTAATTCCTTCAATACGCAATTGCAAAACTTCTCAGAGAAGCTGTCGCTCATTGTTAGTTCATGTCCAAACGATTTATTCTTAATAATGGGTGACTTTAACTTAAGTAACATTAACTGGAATGGTGAGATTAACTGTTTGCAACCTACTGGGATCGTTGGAGAATCGCAGGTATTTTTTTTCGATACCTTAGCAGAGTGCAACCTTAATCAGTTTAATTTAAATAGAAATATTAATAACAGAATACTTGATTATGTTTTGTGTAATAAACACATAAGCGTATCAACATGTGACGATCCTTTGGTACCAGAGGACCTTCACCATAAGTCGTTAGATCTAACTTTGACCTGTACTCTAGATGATACACTTGAAACCAATCGCAGACTTAAATACTTTTATGACAAAGCTGATTATGAGGCCATTTCTTCCTCACTAAATGAAGTGAACTGGGTGATGGACCTGAACAATAGCCCTTTGGATAATGCCGTTGATATATTTTATGGCCACTTATATAATGTCAGAGATAAACATGTTCCTCATAAAATAATAACTTCTTCTTCATTCCCACCGTGGTATAGCTGTTCACTTAAGAAACTATTGAAGGAAAAATACAAATATTATAAAAGATATCAAGTTTATGGCAATATGGCTGACCTCGATACTTTTCGACTTCTACGAACTAGGGCTAAACGCCTAGAACAGGAATGCTATAATAATTACATAAAACGAACGGAAGATGCGATAATTAGGCAACCAAAAATGTTTTGGTCGTTTGTAAAATCCAACAATAAGGGCTCTAACTCACTTCCGTCTAAATTACACTACGAGGGTCGGTCTGCAGATACTGGTCAAGGTGTTTGTAATCTTTTTGCTTCATATTTCCACTCCTCTTTTCTCTCTCCATCGTCACATAGGAATAACTTAAATTATTCACCCTTAAACTCAAATAACGTCTCTGTTTGCATTAGTGATGTAGAAATCAGTATAGATTCAATTTTGACATTATTAAAGGCATTAGACTTAACCAAGGGTTCAGGGCCAGACCAGATTGTACCTATCTTTGCCGTCAAATGCGCTGAATCTCTTTCAGTACCATTATCTATTATATTCAAGCGCTCAATCACTGAGGGACTCGTACCTCGTATTTGGAAATCTGCATTTATTTCCCCGATACACAAAAGCGGTAGTAAAAATGATATCAAGAACTACAGACCTATATCTAAGTTATGCCTGTTCGCTAAAGTATTTGAACGCATAGTGTATTCTCAGGTTTATCAATCATTATCATCATCTTTTATTCCAGAACAGCATGGATTTTTAGCGATGCGTTCTACTGCATCTAATCTCTTATCTTTCACAGATTTTGTTACAGCTAGCATGGATTCTGGGGGCCAAGTTGACGCTATTTTTACAGATTATAGCAAAGCTTTTGATTGTATTGATCATCAAATATTGCTACAAAAGCTCCTCTTTGCTGGAATTCATGGTAATTTATACCGATGGTTTACATCCTACATTGAAAATAGATCACAAGCAGTAGTAGTGAATGGATTCTCATCAAACTGGAATAATGTCCCTTCTGGAGTTCCCCAGGGGTCATTACTGGGGCCCTTACTTTTTAATATTTTTATAAACGATGTAGCCTCTTGTTTCCAACACTCTAACTTCCTTCTGTACGCCGATGACATGAAGATATTTAAAAAGATTGATTCACTATGCGATTCTAAGCTGTTACAGGAGGATTTGGAACGTTTCGACCAATACTGCCTTCGTAATAATTTACAACTAAACATTCGGAAATGTTACTGTATGACTTTCACTCGCAAATTTGAATTCCTAAAAACTGTATACAAATTTACAGATCAGGTGTTACACAGGGTAAATGAGATCCGTGATCTGGGTATTATACATGATCCTAAATTAACATATGAAAGACATATAGACCAGATCTGTAAAAAGGCCAATAAAACTATGGGCTTTGTCTTTCGGTCAAGCTCCCAATTTAATAGTATAAAAGTAATTAAGATCCTTTATTGTTCCTTGGTGCGTAGTATTCTCGAGTATTGCTCACAGGTATGGAATCCACGTTATAATGTTTACATTGATAGGATTGAGTCCATTCAGCGCAGATTTTTGAGATATCTGCAGTATAGGCTGGGAATCAACGACTGCAATTATGAGGCTAGGTGCCGGAGACACCATTTACTACCCTTACAGGAACGGAGACAAATTGCCGACGTTGTCTTCCTAGTTAAAATTGCTCAAAATCGTGTAGATTCTCCGCACTTACTCTCGAAGATTAATTTGAGGGTGCCTTATAAAACAGTAAGGCAACCTGTATGTTTGGAAATTCCGCGGACTTCAACCAATTATAGACAGAATTCTTTCTTTATTCGTGCAGCAAAAAGTTTAAACAATGTGGTGGTATCTCCACAGCTTGATTTTTTTACTTCTTCACCACTTTGTTTCAAAAATAATTTAACGAACACTTGGTTTAATGGCTCTCAAACTGATCCTTAGGTGGCATTTGTTACCATTTTAATGTAACTGTATCAAACGAACAAGCTATTATTTTGTAATTTAATTGTGAAAACATGTAATTGGTGTATAGTTTTAATTTAGTTATGTTCTTTTTGTATTATATCACTGTTTGTTTTCCAAAGAAATAAAAATAAAATAAAAATAAATAAAATAAAGATGGAAATAACGGAAAGGATTCGGCATCAACATAAACGGCGAATACATCAGTCACCTTCGATTTGCGACGATATCGTGCTTATGGCAGAATCCCTGGAGGACCTCGATATTATGCTCAGTGTCCTCGATAAAGTTTCCCGACAGGCGGGCCTTAAAATGAATATGGAAAAGACAAAAATCATGTCGAATATCCATGTCGTGCCCACCCCAATATCGGTTGGAGATTCTACTCTCGAAGTTGTTGACGAGTACATCTACCTTGAACAAAATGTCCATCTTGGTAGGTCCAGCTTCTAGAATCGTCGAATCCAGCTAGGTTGGGCCGCGTTCGGGAAGTTAAAAAACATCTTTTCATCTGTCATACGTCAGTGCCTAAAGTCGAAAGTCTTCGACCAATGTGTGTTACCAGTGATGACATATGGATCTGAGACGTGGTCTCTGACTATGGGCCTTTTAAACAAACTCCAAGTCGCACAGCGTGCAATGGTGAGGGCTATGCTTGGTATTTCTCTGCGAGATCGAATCAGAAATGATGAGATCCGCAGACGAACGAAGGTTGTCGACATAACCCAACGGATTTGCAAACTGAAGTGGTAGTGGGCAGAACACATAGCTCGAAAAACTGACGGTCGATCGAGCAGAAAGGTTCTCGAGTGGAGACCGCGTACCAGCAACGCAGCGTCGGACGGCCGTCCACGAGATGGACAGACGACTTGAGGAAAGTCGCCGGAAACCGCTGGATGGAGGCTGCTTTGAACCGGTCGCTCTGGAAGTCGATGAGGGAGGCCTACGTTCAACAGTGGACATCCAACGGCTGATATGATGATGATGATGATGAATAAACATGCTGAGTTTCTAAACGATTCATTTATTCTTTCTATTTTAAATAAGTCTCCGAAAAACGGTTAAAATTTAGGCGTTTATATGTATAGTCGACCTTAAGTGCGTAATTAATCCTTACTGGTATTATAAAGTTAGATTTTTCTGTTTTACTTAAATTTTTGACGAATTATAAAAAAATTATTCTATATTTTTAAAATAAAAATAATTTGAAATTCGAGTTCTTAGTGTCTTTTTTTTATTGTTTTGAAATATCCAGTACGACAAAACGGCAATTTCATAGGTAAAGACCTAATATTTTTATTCATTAGTCTCGGTCAGTTTTACGCAGTTTATTTAAAGTAAGAAAATTAACCAGAATCGATAATAACTTTATAACTTCATGAATATTGTATTACGTTCAGTGTGAAACTTTGGTATGTTGATCGCGACAAGACCGACGGAATGTCAATAACTTAGTAATTTCGAACGCATTTAATATAAACTGAAGGGATCAGTATATTTTCACTTCTACTATATATAATAAATTGTTAACTCAGTATGAGCCAGGCCTTAATTTCATTAGTTATTATTAAAAACAAAACACTACATTGATACTAAATACAGTTACGACAATCATCATCATCATTATTATCATATCAGTCAATGGAGGTCCACTGCTGAACTTAGGCCTTCTCCATCGACCTCCAGAGCAACCGGTTGGAAGCAGTCTCCATCTAACGGCTTCCGAAGACTCTCCTCAAGTGAACGGCCATCCGACGCTGCACTTGCCTTCACTGGATAACCTTTCTGCTTCATCGGACATCAGTTCTACGAGTCCCGAACTCAGCCGAGCTTCGAGCCAGCTATTAAGCCTTGGCGTTGCGTCAAGGTCTGACGTCGGTCCTCGGAGGAGACTTGTCGCTCCCGAGCATCATCACCGCGATGCTCGGTGACGACGAGTCCTGGAAGGCGATGGTCTCCTTCTGCGAGACAGTAATGTCCCAGAAGGAGGCCAACGAGCGGATGAGAGAGGAGGCCGCCGACGTGGCCTCCATCCGCAGGCGACGAATGGGGGTGCGTAGGAGGCGCTACTTAATGCGCCTGCAGTAACGCCCTTTTGCCCGTGTCGGGCCGGGAAGGGAACCCGGTCCTGCTAGACACGGCGTCGTCGGGACTGTTCAGAAGTTAGCCGGACAGTCCCCATGGAGAAGAAGCCTTTTCGCCGAGGCCAGCCTGTCGGTGGAGGGATCCTGTTGCCTACAGATCCGGGACCCTCCAATTGAAGCAGCTGAAGGCTCCCGCAGGGGTTTAGTACAGTATTGCACTCCCAAAGTGCCGAGTCCGACATAGGTCTAGGACTGCCGACCCGGGCGTCCTGAATATCATCCGTAAATGGATTACCATGCGACAAAAAAAAGCTGTTAAGCCTTCCTCATCGACCTCCAGAATGATCGCTTGGGCTCTATATTTGAGAGTCATCTGATTCATTATAGATTTACCAAAACTCGCCATCCTTGTCAGACGGATTAGCGATCGCAGTGTGTTGCAGCAGCGTATGGTAAAACTGCTACCCATCATCATCCTGATTGGTGTACAGTTGCTCGCACCACTATGGCCTTAGTCGCTTCTTACGATACCTCGGTAAAAATTATGTCGGGACTATTCTTTCTTGGCAGTCACAGCACGACAGCTTACAAAAGTCAAAAGTCAGTCGATAAAATTAATACGCATTTAGTAAAATAAATATTATTTATTTATTTTAGGACTAGCAACAGAAGATGCTTTTGGTTTGAGAGCGTTTTGAAAACAATTTATACCAACTTTTAGTTAGTTAACAGAATTTAAACTAATAAAAAATAAAAAATGAAAGATTTGTGACCGATTTAAAGGCTTCAATGTCTCTCTACTAAACTAATTTAAAATTAAATGATTAAAGACGTGTAACCGATTTGGAGGCTACATCTTTAAAGTCTTTAACATGACTTTACATTCTCGGCCCAGCGGATGTCGGGTGGACCGATTAGACGCTGAGTTTGCGTCTCTTGCTTATTCTATAAATCTTAATCTAGGGCAGATGGACGAGGCATAATTATAACTAGATACTATATTAATATTTAGACATGTACGGTTAATAATATATAGACATGACGGTACGTTAATAAACAACGATTATTGTACTTATTTTTTTTAAATAATGACTACATTTAATTAAAAGTCTATAACGGATTTTATCGCGTTTATTTAAAACTTTACAGTTTGACAAAAAAAAATTAATTATTTCCCGACGTTTTGGACCCTTTACAGCGTCCATGGTCTCGGGGGACTGAGGTGGTGGGTGTCCGAATAACGTCGGGAAATGATTAAAGATTTTTGTCAAACTGTAAAGTTTTAAATAAACGCGATAAAATTCGTTATAGACTTTTAATTAAATGAGTAAAATTCGCGTAAATATAAGAGAACAATAATGACTACATGCAAAGCTCAGTATTGTTCAGAATTAATTAATAAAAACACAATAATTTTATTAGATATTTAGATTAAAATTTTTCACATTAAATTTTATTAAAACAAATAAAAAGTAATTTTAAAAATATTTTTTCATACATAAACAATCCTATATTATTATAAGATAGCATTAGACGTACGCTTTGCTATCCAACTCCAGTTTAATCTAAGCCCGTAAATTAATTCCATGCAATTTCAGTGCAATGTAGGAGCCATCAGTCTTCACTATAGTGCTACTGTGACGACGCTAGGTGACACTCGAGGTAAAATATGCGCGACATCTCACATTTAGAGCCATACACAGCAGATCACAAATGAAACAGAAACGTCAGTCAACAATTTAGCCACCAGGAACGTTATTTTGCTCATTAGTGAGAATTAATATAATTTTATTTTCATTGGTACGTCATTGATAAATCATTAATACGCAATAGGGTATTCTACTGTGTTTGAAAAAGTACTCCAAAATGTTAATTTTGGTAATAAAAAGTCACAAAAAAAACTATTTCGGCAAAATAAACACGCTTTCTTGCCATAAAATTAAATTAAATTTTAAACCTTTTTAATTCCCGCGAAAACGCGATCACTTATTTTGGTGACGTAATATGCGTAAAGTTGTGTTCCGCGATACACTGAGAGCACGCTGATATGTGACGTCAATTCAGTATACTGCGAAGCCGTTACTTTTTAGTTTGCTATACTGTGCTATACTGGTTACTGATAAAACGGAACACAGTCCAGTATACTATCATCCTAATTTTTCGACATTGTTTTCAAATAAAATATTTATCATGTATACATTTTCTGTTCAAAAATAAATTCAAAAATATTCAAAAATTAGTTTTTGAATTTTGTTGACATTTTTAAATAACAAATCATTTGTGCTGTTATATTTTTTAATCAGGTGATCAAATCAAATCAAATCAAAATCAAATCAAAAATAACTTTATTCAAATAGGCCCTACGAGCACTTTCGAATCGTCATTTTACAAAATTAATATTGTAGTGATTATTATTACAAAGTACTGACAGCACCTTACTTCGAAAGCGCCAGTCCTCACAGTACAAAAATTATGCTATTTATGACGTCATATATTTCTATATGGTATTGCGGCAGTGTACTGGCACTCAATAAAGGAACGAATTTTTCACTAGTGAGAGCACTGAGGAGTGCTCGCAGTGTACATCGGAAACATTGTCTTCACGACGTCACATCATGGCGGCTCGTGTTTTAGATCACGTGATATACAGATTAAAAATTACGACTTTTAATTTCAATATAATAAAACAATAATGTGCTTTTATGACTCAAAATCAGAATATTTAAGTATATTTCTACATCAATTTTAATTTTTATCAAATCTCATAATTTATTTTTCGCTACCGAAAGTACTCTATTATGATAATATTATGACATCAGTTATTAATCGACAAGTAATTTCCCATTATGACCCGATTTTAATAATAGAGTCGCGTTCCTATGATTTGTAAGTAATTATTCGAGAGATTGAGCGTAAAAGAGAACACTACATTGAAGCAAAAGCAACTACAAAAATTGTTTGAAGTTTCATTTAGCTCTTCGAATATATTCGATGGCTTATGCCAAACTACGTAATGCGCTTACTTTACGAATTATATCCTCCTATGGACCATCATACTCATTAAGATAAAAATATATAGCTGGTTAAATAATATAATACATTTATTAAACTCTATGGTCTGTGGAGATTCAAGTCAACGTTTTAAGCTCAATTCATCTCGGTGTAAATGTAGATTATAAATTAGTAAGAGCTAGCAAACAGTATATTAATGGCCAAAGGCATTCTTGTTAAGTAGGTTGTTGTATAAGAATGTTTTGAATATTATTTGTTACTGCGTCCATTCTTTATATATACTGTTAGTTAACAGGGAAGAGGAAATGTCCTCTTCCCTACTAACTAACAGTATAAAATGTTTTGAATTTTAATTCAGCCTTTTCTACACTTTTTCAAAGGTCTTGGATGTTCTACTGTATTTGTCATCCACCAAAGGACAAATCAAGATATTATGGCAACATCGATTTCTTTTAGGTTTCTGAACCGTAATTCTCTTTCAAATTATATAAATATGATTATATATAATTATGAACTCTGATTCATGATATATTCGACAGAACTCCTTAATGATTATTTATTAGATGTTGATTTGTGATGAATTTTGCTCATATAAAATTCAAAAAATACCATCTGAATTTATATATTTTTTAGTTAAAAGTAAAACACGATTTAACTATAAATTTGACGGCCGGCTGGTCTAGTGGTCAGGCAACTGGACACTTTACGCAGCGGTCGCGGGTTCGAATCCCGCCAGGTGCAGATAATCTGTATGACGAATATAAATGTCTGCACCGGGTCATGGATGTGTATTTATGTATATATGTATTTATATCTTAAATTTATTTCCGTTCCTAGTACCTGTAACACAAGTTCTTACGAACTTATCACGGGGCTAGGTTAACGTGGTGTGATTGTTGGTTAATATTTATATTTATTTATTAAGACTCAACTGCCCGTTTCAACTACTAGTTGACAAGAGTTTACAAACTAACCACAATAACCGCAAGCGCCCGTGTCAAGTAATGGTCGCCATGCCTATATTGCCCATGTCTTTTCGACACGGGCATTAGTACGCGAAGTGCACCTGTCAACTACAGGTTGACTAACGTATATTACATTATCACCGGGGGAAAATTACGTAACAAAACGTAACAGGCCTTGGTCAGTTTTGTGCAGTTATTAAACTAAAAAGCCATCGCCCGGACACTCAAGCGGATAATAAAATTCCATTATTTAAAACGTAAATGATCTTAAGTAATGAAATGATTGCAGTAAATAACAACTAAGCAAACAAGAGCTCCGAGCTCTCCCACTAATGAGGACGGCTTCTAGACTTCGTTACAGTGAGAGTTTATTGAGATAACGTCTTGTAAGCTTTTCTTATCTATCTTTTTTATTCTATCTAGCCAGACTTAGCTGGCGCTTTTGTAACGCTTAGAACTTCAACTATCAACATATATTTGTGTCATTCTAAACATTACTAGAATTTTAACAAAATTCTAAAGATTTACGGAAAAATACAGTTTTATTTTACCAATATATTTATTTGTATATTTAGACTTTGAGTATTGTTTTTACATTCTCGTAAATAAACAGGTTCTCTTGTCATCATTATAGACTTAAAATACAAAGTTTTTATAAATGCTAGAAATGTCACCAGAAAATGCAGTCAGAAAATTTATTTAATAAATTTTATTGATAAAAACATAATAAAATTTGCGGAACATGTAAAATAAAACCTAATGTTATTAGAAATAATATCATTACTAGGTATATATCAAATATTTTTATACCATTATTTACATGTGTATATATAATATAATTGAGTATATCAATGTATGCGTGCAAGTTAACAGTTATTTGCTTGTTTATCTATATATACTCACACAAACATAGAGACACGTAAAATGCATTTTCCGTTTTCCCAGTGCAGATATACCTATCTTCATTGTCATGATTGAATGGGTTCGAGAATATTTGGAAACCCTATATCCTGACCCTACTTCCTCTTTCCATTACTCCACGGGGAAACCTTCTCCTCTCACGTAACCTTAAAACGGATCTCTCGAAATAGCGTCATTGATACGATCGGAAATACTTGAAAATAAATTTGTATATACTGTTTTCTTTGACTGCATTTTGTGTAATGTTCTCTTTACTAAACCCTATTACAATTTGAAATTAGAATGAGATTGTTGTTTGTTGAACGTGATTTTAGTTTATATTTGTCTGTTTTACATACTCTCTTAACATGAATCAGTGGAATTTTATTAATTTTAAGTGACTATTCACTTTTTACCAATGTGAGAATCGTACCACGCAGAATTTGTGATTATTCAATATACAAATATGTGAATATCAGAGTCGACTGATTTGATCGTTGCGCCACTAATTCGGCGCATCATTTTATTATCATTTCTTACTTACGTGCGTACATAATTACACACACTTTTTTCATCTATATTTTTATTTTTTTATGACGTTATCACGTAAAATTATCGTCCGCAAACCGACTTTATAGACAATCAATTTTTATGTTTAATTTCATTTTAAGCAAAACTATTTTATGTTGATATATTTTTAGAATTTTATTTAATTTAAATTTTATTATCAATAAATAATTTTCAAAACCTATTTGTTAACTTTTCATTATCATCGATGCAAAATGGATTGCGATGTTATTGTGATATAACCATAAGCTCACAGTTAAAAATTTCATAATAGTAAATCCATTACAAATTTAGTAGATTCCGTTAACAGTTCACTTGTAGTTCTTCACTTTACCTTTTAAATCAAACTAAATTTAGAATAACTTAAACACATGTCTGGTTCAAAATACGTAAAAGTAAAAAAATACACCTTACGCAGCTTGATGTATGTTTTCTATAAATTACGACACCGCGACATCATACTGTCGTTACGCAATACGACTTGATTCGATGCTTAACATAACATAGCATGTTACGGGGTATCAGAAGTAACGAGTAACGTAACTATACGACAGTAACGAGTACTTATTGTTATAGTAACGAATACATGCGGGTACGCTTTATACTTTTACACCTCTATTGTAAACTAGTCGACTATCGATCCGTTCGTTTTATCCACATCGAGATTAATTGTTACTGCTTCAATTGTATATGACACATACAGATACAACGCAAGCCTGATTCATGAATAAGCTTTACCTTAAAATTATTCTGTCCTTTTTTTCTCGCTGGGAAATGCATTTATGCATCCCGCCCACTTTCCCACATACCCGTTGCCCTTACAGTGGTAAAGGCAACGGGTATGTGATATCAACACCTACACAAATCGAATTATTTTAATTATAAGACTACAAACATATTTAGCTTTCTTTTTCAACCAACAAATTGAAATTTAATCGTATTTTATATCGAAAATTTATTTGAAGAGTTAAGACATGCTCTAAACTATAAATAAACTTAATTATCGGATGTAACAGACCGTCTACAAAGTCAAGTAATTTATCCTTGTTTGAGTATAATAGTTATAATTGCTATAGAAAGCTTTAATCAATTTAGATATTGAATTGTCTGTACTACGAATTTTGTTGTACTATTAGGTTGGCGAAAAAGTTTCTTCGTATTTTATATAAAATTCTAGACTTATTTTCAAAGTTTAATTAAATTTAGTTTTAATACTTGTTGCCATCTTGTAGGAAGTGACGTTATCTCGTTCCTATAGAAATCTTTGATAAAAAAAATGCAACGAGTAGTTCTGACAGTCCTTTCTTGATGTTAACCTAACACTACCCAAATAATACTGAAGAGACCTAAATATACTACTCAAAACAAAATAGGGCCCACCCTATTTTTTTGCTGTGTTGTGAAAACTTTTCACTTTTTTATCTTTTTATGAATAAGTGTGTATGAACAAGGTATATGGATTTTTTTTAAAACATAAACTTGGGAAAAATTAGTTATTTTATGCAAATTATGCAAAATTAACGGTTTTAGAGAAAATTTACACAAATTAGCAACAAAACAAAAGTTTCGATATAGCCTTTATTCTTAAAAAATATCGGTTAATTTTGGGATTAGTAGCGTGTAGGGCCCTCTTTGCTCCGTATGCACTCTCTGAGCCTATCTGGGACACTTTCAATCAAGTGGGTTATGTTTTTCCGGCAATTGCTCCCAACAAACTTTAAGAGCGTTTATGAGGTCTTGTTGGCTGTTGATGTTGCTGTAATTTGCCTTGAGGCTTCTTTTTAATTGATCCCATAGATTTTCTATCGCATTAAGGTCGGGGCTCATGGCTGGCCACGGCAAAACTCTAATATTGGCATCAGAGAGTGCTCTTTGAGTGATGCGAGCTGTATGCGGGCGGGCATTATCTTGCATCAACACGAAGTTTTCACCTATTCTTTGTGAAAATGGGATCACGTGAGGCCGGATTACACGTTCGACGTAGCTAGCAGCAGTCACGGTACCTTCATCAAGAATTACCAGCACGGTTTTGCTTTGTAGGCTTATTCCGCCCCACACCATGACGCTCGGACCTCTAAATCTGTCTGTTCCGTGGACACAATGTTCAAAAAAACGTTCACCTTCCCTTCTCCATACGCGCACTCGACGATCGTCACTTAAAAACTTCACCTTAGTTTCGTCCGTAAATAGTACTGTCTTCCAGTTATCCATAGACCAGTTTGAGTGGTCGCGAGCAAACCTTAATCGTGCTGCACGATGAGCACTTGTCAATTTTAGTCGAACAGCGCGAGTTCTGGATCTTTGGCCATCTTCATGAAGTCGATTCCGAATGGTTTGATCACTCACCCGGGTGCCAGTAGATTGCCGCAGTTGATTTTGTAAGGCACGGGCGGTTATCGTCCGCTGCCGACGTGCAGTCAATCTGATATACCGGTCCTCTTGAGCTGTTGTAGCCCGAGCACTTCCTGTTCCACGTCTCCTAGCAACACTACCAGTCTCTTGATAACGATCCCAAGCATTCCAAATAGCTCGACGTGACACACCAAGCTGTATTCCCACCGATCTCTGAGAAAATTCCTCCTGGAGCCACCGCTCGTGCTGCCGTTCCATATCTATATTAACGCGAGACCTAGGCATAATCACGAATAATACTGTTCTCAAATTAAAATTTAATTAATAACGATGTGCAACAGTAACATTCAGAATGAGACTATGAACAAAAGTGATTGAGAATTTGAGAAAATTGTGATTTTGGAGCACTTAACTTTTTTGTGGCTCCCCACTTGAGAATATTATTTAAAAAAAATGGTTATGTCGTAACTACTAATATGCCATTTTTGAAAAAATAGAGCAATCCACTATTTTAAAAAAGAGCATCAACTTTATCCGTATGAAGGTGATCAGAGTGAGTTGCATCTTTATCATGAAAATTCCCAGACGCTTGAACCAACTTTGAAATCTGTTGTAATAACAATATACACGTTTCTGCGACGTAGGCATGCGATGATATCAAGTTTCAATCATTATCATTTCATTCATCACTTTGTTCTTGATTTCATTTGTTAAACTTAATTTTACAGTAGAAGCTGAATGATAAATTATCTATGTTAATGTCTAGATACGATAAACAAGTATAAGAACTAGCTTCCTATTGCATGCGAGTATTGACTAATTAATGAACGCCTGTGACCTAAATAGAGCATCTTCGAAGTATCGTGTACATCAAGCGTTAGCTGCTAGATTATACAGAACTACACTAATTACAGAGATACTACTAGTATATCACATTTAGTATGCAGTGTGGATTAATGTTTGTTCTTATATAATCGTGATGTATGAGTTTTTATTAATATGAGCTAAAGATTTTGTTCATTACTGGAGCTCTAATTTATAACTGTAGCTATTATTCATATGAACGATTATTATAAAAATTCAAATAAATTAAAAAAATTAATAAAAAAAATAAAAATAATAAATTAATAAATTAAATAAATTCCAGTTTAAACATTATTTTCCAATATCTAAAGCTGCATCCATTCTACTCGATAAAAGAATATTTGGTTATGAAAAGTTGATTATTTATATAATGTGCTTATAATTTTGAATAATGTAATTTTTAATATACAAAATAAATTTAACAATATATTATTCATAATGGTGAATATAGTATATTGGTAATATGTTTAAATATTTAATATAAACAGTGGCCAAAATGTAAATGTATTGTACAGTGCCTGGAAAAGGCGTCTGTGTTTATAAATCCATGCATGCAATATAAAACCTTGTATACACTTAGCAAATAAACCATTTTAATTTCAATTTCAATTTAAATTTTTTTCTAAGTCTAGTATACATGTCTATTAGTAATTATACTTTCCACTAAACACTTAAGAGAGTAAAAATCAACAAAAGATTTTAAATAAATTATGACATTTGCCAAAACCTTATCAACCAAGAAACAACTATAGAAGATGAACCGATAGAATAACGTCTTCGTTCAATGACCAATATCTTAAATATTTCTGAAGATATATTCTTAAGTTGATATCATATTATGAAAATAAATTTTAAAAGTAAAACATTAAAATAAAATTAAAAAAGAAAAACTTTGATTTGTAATGTTTTTATTACTTTTATAAAAGTAATAAATCAATTGATGCTTAACTGAACTGAGGCAGCCGATTAATGTCCCACAGCTGGACAAAAGCCTTTCCTATCTAGGAGAATGTTTAGAGCTTAAGTCGCCACGCTCAGCTCTGATCTCAACTCCATTAGGTTGGCCGATAATTTATGGCGGATTTCGGTATTGAATCATCCTGTAAGCAACCCACTGCTGGGCAAAAGTTTCTTCTCGATATAGAAGAAAGGTTGGAGAATAATCCACCATACTGCTCTACTGCGGGTTGACAGATAATTTCCCTACCATGATTAACGGTCGCTATCACATGTCTATGATAACAACTGGCATCGACGACTTTACGAGTACGTGCTCTCCGAGGCACAGTGGCGAGACCCACAAGGACATACACCTAGCCCGGAAACAAATATTTGCACAATCACAAATATCTGCCCCGAGGGCCCACTGGCGATGTGACGACTACTTGCACCACTACACCAGAACGATTGTCATAATTGACACAAGATATAATAACTATTGCTGTTTGATGGCCAATATCATGATTTGTTTTACACTGAGGAAGATATTATGATTTACACAGATATTTACCAAATATTATGATACTCTATCGACGTTACAAATGCTAATGGAGCAGCGAAGCAAGATTAAGCTCCAACAATGAAAACCTTGGATTTTTCATTTCCATTATTTGCTTCTTCAGTATGTTTAATATCGTAATTTATAAATTCTATGAATTCGTTTATTTTACTACACAACATTGCAAAATAAATAGCACCTATTTATCTTGTTTTCGTTTGTTTATCAAAAGTGGAGCCTTTGACCAGCCAGCGTTTTAATTTCCCAAGCTATTATTTTACTATCAAATAAATATTTTTTAACGCAACATGCAAAACTAACATATCGTTAAACACTTCTAAACAAAATTTCTAAACCAATAAAGTTTCAACTAAAAGACAAAAAAGTGAAATCAAAATTAGTCCTCAAAAATCAAATAAAAATAAGAAAAGAAAAAGAAAGAATAAAAAGAATATAATATATTAATAAATTGTATATATTACTATTATAAATACGTTATTCCATTAGACAATTATAATAGAGTCACAAAAACGATTTAACAATTACCAATTAATAAATTTAAAGTTTATTTTAAGAAATATTGAATGGCCAAATCGTTTTACTTTGTGCAGGATTATGTAAATGACAAGGATATATAGGCTTACGCCGAGTTGCACGAAACAAATTTTAAATTTAAGTGTTTATTAAACTAATTTAATCACAAGAATCGTGATTTTCTGTTGCACGAAACCTACATCTGATTAAGTTAACAAAAAATTTTAGTTTAATTAAAGACCTATCTAACGGATGATTAATTCCAACAGCTTTAAATTAAACATGAGATCAACTAATTTTAAGATTAATTGCAACTTAACTAACGGAAAGTTAGCGACGGTTTCGTGCAACTCGCCGTTAGTGACGCTGTCCTTCATGCACGACATAATATGACTAAATTTACAATGTGTAAAAAGAATTAACTGTTAAATTTCTTACCGATTGTTCTCAACAGAATCTACATTGAATCAGTGGAACCTTGACATTCATCATCATCATCATCATCATATCAACCATTGGATGTCCACTGCTTAACGTAAGCCTCCCCCATAAATTTATTTAATTATTTAAGCTTTGCATTAATTATAAGTAATTAATTTAAAATGATTAACCAGTAATGATTAATAGCGACGATTCAAAAGTGTTTACTAACCTACATTAATGAAGAAAATTTTTCATTTTTATTTTTAACTAGCTGCTGCCCACGACTTCGTCTGCGTGAACGCTATTAGATTACACGTTGTTACAGAATGCGTTGAAGATATAAGGATTCACTGCTCGTTCCCCGTAGGTGATAGTGTGATAATGTGTAGCCTATATGTTGACCCGACTTCTTAATAATATTCGCGCCAAATTTGAAGTAAATCCATGCAGTACTTTTTGAGTTTATCCCGATATATACATACAGACAAAAATTCTAAAAACTATATTTTTGGCTTCGGTATCGATTGTAGATCACACCTTAAGAATTCTTTAAAAAAATATTCAATGTACAATTTTGACTTTCCTACCATTTTATTATATGTATAGATTGTCAACGTAGAGGTCACTTCAACTGAAATTATTTAATAAAAATATTTTTGCAGCGTGACAGTAAATTATCTTTTCATCAATATTATTAAATATCTATAAAAACGAAGAATTCTCCGACTCAGCTACGTTGCCTTACAGAAATTAGAATATCTATTTAAAAAAATCTTACATTTGAAGAAGATGAAGGAGGAGGAGGAATTTATAATACAATACCAGAATTAAAACAAATGTACAGTCGTTTAAGACAAAATTAACTGAAAACATTATCATAATATGATAACTTTCAATCAAACTATAGCATTTAATCGGTATTTGTTTAGTAAATTATATTTTAAATCTTTTTTTCCTACATTCTCGTGTGTGTGTGAGTGACTTATGTTTTTTTGAGAATAAATATCTATAAACATAATATATAGCTAAGTTTTTTCTGCAAATATTTTCGTGTTAACGTACCTTCTTTTTAACTCGTAAACGTGTCTAAAAAAAAAATAATCGGAATATTCTGCAGCGTCGGTGTTAATATCTCGTCACTATCGGGGGTAAATTGCCAGTATAAAACGCTGTGGAGTTGATTTAATCAAGCAACCCTCGCCAGTTTCTCCTTGTTTCATTAAATCTGACGCCGAAGCTTGTACTTAAATATTTCGGCTTATATTTTTATCTATATTAATACACTAGACGTGTTTCGCGGTAAAACGGGCGTTCAACGGACATTAAACTTCATGGTTATCTTTTTAATACTACATAAAATATAGTCGTTTTATTGTCGATATTTAATATTTTCAATAAACTTAAATATATTGCAAAAAAAGAATTAGTTATTAAAATTAGACTAGTTCTGAATATCTAAATGATTCAACTTCAATGGTCATGATAACTGATCATAATCAGTACAGCATATTTTTCCCAGAAAATCTGGATTGTGATTCAACGAGGACACGCTGACATGATTTAGAAAATGGATATTCATTTCATTTTTCTTTAATGGTATAGAGGGGCAAACGAGCAGTTGAGGCCTTTTGGTGACTGCTGACGCCCATGAATATCCACACAAGATGTAAATGCGTTGCCCTCTTTTTCTCCATACCCCATCCCCATACCCAATAGGCCATCGGATACTCACAGTGTGAGTCTCACACACCGCACGAAATGCGACAGCATAGCTGTCACTTTACGTCGGTATAATGTGAGTAAGAGGTCGTGCCAGCCCAATACGGCTGCAAAGCAGCATGGCGTTACCTCTTAAATAAATAAATAATAAATAAATATGCTTAACACATACACAAGGCCGTCTGTTCCTAAGGTAGGCAACTTAATGCTTTTGTTTTAGGTAACAGGCGACTGATATACATTTTTTTTAATAAATATACATACTTATAAATAATACATATATAAATAAACATATATTACACCCAGACTAGGAACGGGAATCGAACCCACATCCCTAGGAGCAGAAAACAGGGTCACTGCAAACATCGCCATCGGGTCAGTCAAACCTCTTACCAAATATAAATGCAAAACAAATAGAAAAACGAAATACGAAAATTTTAAAAATCTTTTTGTGTATTTCTATAATCTTAATTTAATAACGGTACTATAATATTGTTCAATTACTTGTAATAATTAATATACTTTAGAAAACAAAAGATAATTGTATGTGTAACGTAACAAGTGAAGTCATAATCAAAGACAGATACTATAATTCTACTAAATAACTTTTTAATTTTTACTTATACAGCTATAGCAATATCAATGAAAATTCAGACAATTTCAATTTCTCAGTAACATTTGACTGTGAAACCATTATTATTATTTTTGTATAACTGAAATATTTTCTATGTCGGCGGTAAGACGGCGGATAAGTTTCTTCGAATTTTTCATTTCGACAGCTTTCTTATGTGGTGTTTGAAAATGAAATTTTTCTTGAAAAGCACTATTTTGAAATGTTCGTATAAACAAATATTTAAAATACCATTATGGTAACAAAATGGACGGAATAAAATGTTAGAAATCGCTATGGTAACCAAAAAAAGATTTTTTATGAATCTATTATAATAACAGTAAAACTGTAAAATGTATAATTGAAACACTGAAATTATTTTTAATTTTTTAATTTTTTTTTTTCATTTTTTCATGTTTGTCTGTCTTTCAGTATTTATATTTGGTATCTTGGTCGCATAGCAAGCCAAAACTGCTGAATGAATTTAAATTAAATTTGGTATGATTTGATTTCATGTTACGAACTAGGACTCTGTATATTACTTATTCCGGATTCAGTGTGGTTGCATTGGTAGTGCGAATAAAAGTCAAAATGTGTAATAGCGCACGAATTCTTGGATCTAGATAGTTATTAAAATGTTTATATAGATACTCTGAAATATACTATGTGTACTATTAAAATATACGGTAAATAATATTTTATCTTCTTTCTATTTGTAATGACAACTTAGTTTCTTAACGTTAATTCGATATTATTTTCTGAATATTTACCCGAGTCAAAATTTAGAGTCGATTTAGCGCCGCCTACGGTAGGACTTATGTCGGACCTTTGGTCTCAAAGTCGGTCCTAACCTATGTTAAATTAGGTCCGACTTAGCACCCAAAAATAGCACAAATTTCCGTTTTTTCCACTTTACGACTTAAATCGGACCTAAATGGAATAAAAATTTGCGCCTATAGGCACTAAGTTGGACTACTGGGCTCTAAATCTATTCTATTTCGGACTAGTGGGCTCTAAATCGGTTCTATGTCGGACTTGAGGGAGCTATGTCGGCTTCAAATTTCGGCAAAAAATTTTAAAGTATTCAGCGAAATTATATTTGAATAAACATTGTGTTTTAATAGATTTTAATCCTATTCGCAGACGCCGCTCTAAGCCGTAAAATATTAAAAGTAAAATTTATTGTTTTTGAACAAATCCGACAAAAGTTCTTAATATCTATTTCGCACGCGACTCGCCGTTTCTGTAGACAATAATGGCGCAATGACGTGAACATAATGGTACGATGAAATGTCTACACTCAACAAACACAAATGCACATGCATAAGTACGTCACCATCGCTGTCTTTGCGTGTTTATATATTTATTAAAAAAATATGAAAAGGTGTCTCTATTAGCGATATTCAAGGCAACACTATAACTTTTTCATTTTTGTCTGACTGTCTGTCTGTCTGTATCTTGGCCGCGCATTGCGAGGAAACCACTGAATGGATTTGAATGAAATTTAACATGATTCAAGTCAACATAAGCTAGGATACTAAATATTTTCCGAAAATGTCTGGTTTTTTTGCTTTATAAATATGAATCAGTAGCATTTTCATTAATAATGTTAGTAAATCTGTATTCACTACATATCAGTTAATTTCAATAACAAGCTAGTGAATACTCACTAATACACATATAAACATTCAATGATCAAATCAGTGGACTTTGATATTCACATATTCATACATTGAATAGTCACTAGTTCTGCGTGGTACGATTCTCTTATTGATAAAAATTGAATAGTCACTTAAATTAGTAAAATTCCACTGATTTATGTTTAGAGAGTGGGATAAGGGATAAAAGTCAAAACGTGTAAACGCAAACAAAATCGATACAGCTTGTTTTTAAAATATTTTAAAATCATAAATTCTCAAATGTAAACCAATACAATCGATTCATACTTCTCTCTCATTAATCTAACTTCAAGGGAACTTTATAACATTTATTAGAGTTTAAGTGAGCGTAGAGCCAATAATACGGAGCACAAGGACGACAGACGTCTTAGCCAAGTTTCTAACGCTTGTAATATTATACGTGTTAATAGCTTTAAATACTAATATTCTAAAAAATATATTTGTTGATTTAGATATCGCTATCAGGTGTCTATGATAACAACAGGAACCGACAGCTTTAACGTGCTCTCCGAAGCATGGTTGGAGACCCACGAGAATGTATGTACAAATACAAATATCTGCACCGAGCAGGAATCAAACCTGCAACCGCTGGAGTAAAGGCCACACACACCACTACACCAGAACGGTTCTCAATGAATATGTCCATGTTTATAATTTTTTGTCAGAACGGATGGAACAGAGATAAATACACGTGCATTAATTATAGTTTATTATGGTTATAAAATTTTCTCTTCGGTTATTTCCACCGACACACAGAGGAACAGCATGACGGATTAAGTTTCCATTGTTCTTTTTTATAGAATAAAAAGAGAGAGAAGAGTTTATACATAAACTTATTTGGTTTAAAAAAAATACAAACACGGACAAACCAAAATAGCTACTATATTCTAGATTATTTCGTATTTGTAATTATTATCTGATATTTTCATAGACGCTTCAAAGTACGTTCGATGTAGTTAAAATCTTATATCTTTAAACGAGCAATTCTTGTATATATACATATAAATATATAATCTGAATCTCGGAAACGGCTCCAACGATTTTCATGAAATTTAGTATGCAGGGGGTTTTCGGGGCGATAAATCGATCTAGCTAGGATTTATTTTTAGAAAATGTCGTTTTATCCGTTTTTTCAGGCAATTAAAAAATGTCATTAGAATACGAAGGTAAATTTCGCTGTCATCGATAAGTTTGTAATAGCTCGGATGGGAACGGGCGGCTTCGAAATCAGAAGAGCCGGATTCCAGTCAGGTGTCTCCATACCAATTTTTTTTCCTTTTTCTTTTTCAAGTTTATTTTTTTTTTTTGTGAAAAAAAAAACTATTATTGAGAGCTCTTTTTATTTTTTATATTTTTTATATTCAAATAACCAGTTCCTATTGTTTTATTATTATATCGGTAAGATCGAAAATATTATTCATATTTCATTAGTATGTAATTCGTTTCTAAATATATTTAATTTAACCGAGCCAAGCTCGGTCATCCAGGTACTTACATTATTATTTAACGATGATTCTTAGGTAAATATGTTTAGAAAAACTAATGTTTTTGTTTTTGAAATACAGTAACCGGCGGTCACTGATTCGATTCCCGCTCGGGACAGATATTAGTATTTATACAAATATTTGTTTCCGGTCTGGGTGTATGGCATTGTAGGTCTCCCATCTTGTTTTGGAGAGCATGTAAAACTGTCGGTCCCGATTGTTATCATAGACACTTGATAACGATTGTTACTCATGGTAGGGAAATTATCCGCCAACCCGTATTGGAGTAGCGTGGTGGATTAAGCTCCAACACTTCTTCTATATGGGTAAGAGGCCTTCGATCAGCAGTGGGTTGTTTACAGGCTGATACAGTACAATACAGTACAATCGTATGAATAACAAAAAAAAATCGTACGATAATCGTTCTCGTATAACTAAACATAACTAAAAAATACTACAGATAAGCTGAATGTTCAGCCACATTTTCGAAAAATATGCTTATATTTTTTATCAACGAAAATATCATAGCGATTTATCTTAGATAATAATACAATTACCAATACTTATAATTTACTAAACTCAAAAGTTAGTCTTTTATTTTGCTAAAATTAAAATATTGTTATATTTTAATAAAAACACTCATTACAAAACACTCATTGAACCGCCTATTCTTATATGTTGTTTATTAAAAACATTATGTTTTAACATTATTTTGTTATAACATAAATATTTTTAATTATAATAAACGATAAACGAAATCCTAGAAAACTCAAATAAGATCAAATTAACTGAACACCGTTTTCTGACGCTTCAGTAACGAAGCCCGACAGCAGCGGAGCTCGATTTTAACTTGCGACTTAATTACAGACGGTAATAGAGCATGCCCCGACCGGCGATTATAATTGACAAGTGATTTAGTGCTTACGTAAAAAGTCTTTGTAGTTTCATTCATTTTTTTTTTGTAATTTTATTAAATTACTAGTGCACGCTGCGACATTTGTACATAAGTTTTAATTTAGAAATAAAAATTAAAAATAGGAATGCATATGTTAAAATAAAATTGTATTAGACTAGTGAACTATAGTGTAACAAGTATGCTTAATTAAAAAAATCAAAAAACCCGACCGCGTAAAATACTCTTATTATAAACTAAAAAGAATAAAACAATTTACTAGCTTTCATTTGATACCCATATTGCTACAGTAAGAAAAAAATTCAACGCCCCCCCCCCCTCATTCCGCCTTTTACGGGCGCCATTTTGAAAATTTATATAGCCTATGTCACTACTACAATTTAGACAAATCCAACGACACCTCATATGTCAAAAACCGTCCAGCCGTTTGGGCTGTATGGCGTGCTAAAGAAATGGACATACATACATACATACATACATATATACATACATACATACATACATACATACATACATACATACACTCGAAAAACATAACCCTCCTGTCGCAGTCGGGTAAAAACTAGCTCCAACTTAGATTTTACAAAAACTTACCTCCACTTCAATTCACCATCATAAAAAATGATTGATTTTTCTTTAAAAATGATTTACTAGTTTTGACGAAATTATAAAAGCGCGTTAAGAAAAATATAAAGATAATGAGTACTTTTTTAAGTGAAACTTCTTTGTGTGCGTTGAGGGTAAAATTTCAAGGTCGCGTCACACATGAGCGTCACGATAATAATAATATGAAGGTCATGTATGAGCGTCAGAATAAAGGACGGATAGATGTACGTAGACCGAGAGTAAAAGAGAAAGATATTAAAAGTATACTATACTTTTACACTATAGCAATGTTATTTTCTCCTCTTTGTGGTATATTCGTTGTTGAGGACGTGTAAGTTTGCCAAAGAAGTTTCACTTCTGCCATGTGTACTCTGTACACACGCTCTTTTCTTTTAATCTCAAAAATATAAAATGACGATAACTGTCTATGTATATGTTTAGTTTATTAAAGCACAATTTTCTCAAGTAAAAGTGACCTAAATGTATTTATTTATGTAAATGCGTAAAGTCTTCCACTCGACCGCGCTCGGCTCGCAACACAAACACTGCGCTCCTAAACTATTTGTTTACTCCCAAACATTTCTTTTCAATTCAGCTCCTAGCACACACGTTCTCTGGAGAATTTTATTGACAACTAAGTTTTATATTTCTTTTAAAGGTCTATTTCGTGGGTTGTTTTTCTCATAATTTAATTTGTACAAGGCTTAATTATTTATTTTAAACAATTTATTGTTTGAAAAGGCTGACAAAGTTGTAATTCAAGGCTGAAAATTACTTTTCTTTATAAATAATAAGAAATTTATAAAAAAAATTTGTTAAAAGCTAATTTAGTGTATAGTACTTTTTTATGTTCTAGCATTCTCTTAGAAGATGAAAATAATATGACTAGATTTTTAATGAATTTTATTTTTTAGTAAAATTAAGTTAGTAGTTAAATTTAGTTAGTTAAGCCGATATTTAATCAATCTTGTAAAATAAGAAAAACAAATAGGAGAGTGTAATAATATAAACATGATTCATTTAAAATTTTGGTAGATTAGATTAGAAAAGAGATGCTTCTAATATACTCAATATGTCATCTATACACACGAATGACATAAACAATGTTGTGAGATATTTATAATTTGTCGTGCAATGACCGCCAGAGAAGAATAGTCTAAACCTCTTTCTTGCCGAAGTGTCGTAAAAGGCGACTAAAGTCATAGTGGTGCGAAAAACTGTATACCATTTAGGATGGTGATGGGCAGCAGCGTCACCATATCCTGTCACAACACACTGCGCTCACCAACCCGCCTGTGAAGCGTTGCGAGTATTGGCAAACCCCAAAACATGATAAGGGAAGCCTACGTTCAGCAGTGGACATCCAACTGCTGATGTAGTGGTTTCTTTTTCCTTTCTACCCTCAAAGGTTTAAATATATTTATAGTAGCAAACTAAATAAAAAAAGTTAATATATATTTATATCATATCAATGATTATGAAGATGAAACCTTGGTAACAGCGTTGGGGCATGCTTTAAACAGATGCACGTAGCGCTTCGTAGCAAATTACGATTTCTTAGCACGTGACACGACGCGTAGCACTCCACAACTTCACTTTAAACGATAATCAACATTATTATAATGACAATCGAAGAAAAAAAGTCTTATTAGTTATTATTAATATTGTTTCGAGTAGTTACAAGTAGAAAAGAGGAATTTGCCTACGATTAGGACGTTTACAAACTGGTTAAGTTCAATTGTGTTACAAATGTCTGAGAACAGTGACAAAAATGTTAGCGACATTTCCTCGTTAAATCGCATTTCCCATTCTCTGTGCAAATAATTCACCAGCTTTCTTGTCACCAGTGGAGGTTTTTTTTATTTTATTAATACCAAAAATATCCACGCATATATTTTCCCGTGCCTTTTTTTATTAAATGTTAATCTTTAAAATTAAACTGTTAATCTTTTTGCATGCCTACTATTTTAGACTTAGCGTGATTTAAACTAGACTTAGGATCTTTATACGACGCGAGTACATATACTGACCATAAATATATATATATATATATATATATATATATATATATATATATATATATATATATATATATATATATATATATATATATATATATATAATTATTACACAAAACGAATAATACTAGGTTAAGGTTACCGTAAAAGTATGTCTGTCGTGAGAATTATTCCTAATTACCGTTTCAAATTTTACGCTGAACATACAAATGTCACAACAGATGTCTTTTGTTTATGAAATGCATTTTTTTTTTAATCGTATTCATCGAACGATTCCTAACGACAAGTTCACGCTGGCTTCGTGTATTGCTTTGTAATAAAGTTTGATTTTCCACGTAGTAATGGCGGGAGTTTTTATTGTCCTAAGTAGTGTTTTCTATGCAATAGACGTTCGAGATTACAGGGCTAGCAGTGCTAGCTGTGTCCGAGGTACTTATAACGGGAATGTATTAACAAAATAAACGATCTGATCGCCGTCTGCGTTGTCGTACTCGATAGAAAAATAATTTAAGTTGTTACAAAGGAAAATATATTTTGTGTTACGAACGTTCGTACAACGAAATTTAAATAATATCGACAATGATTTAATGATTGATGTCAAATCAAATCGAATATCCTACAACTGTATCGGCCTGTAAACCACCCACTGCTGAGCGATGGCCTCTTCTCCACATACTCGTAGAAGAAGGGTCGGAGCTTAATCCACCATTCAACTGCGGGTTGGTGGATAATTTTCCTACTATTGGTAACGATTGTTATCAGGTGTCTATGATAACAACCGGGACCGACGGCTTTACGTGATCTCCGAGGCACAATGGGGACACCCACAAGGACATACACCCAGACCGGAAACAAATATTTGTACAAATACAAATATCTGTCACGAGCGGCAATCGAACCCGCGACCGCCGGCGCGTGGCGTTGAGGCAACTACTCGCGCCACTACATCAGAACGGTCGTAAAAATAGACAATAATATATTTGTTTTAAAAGGGAAAGGCGATCGTTTTTTAATAGGGAATACAAAAGGTATAATATGTCAACTTGAGAAATGAATATACCAACAACACCATTTCTAATAATACTAATGTTGTAGTATTGTAACTTCACTGTTGTAAGTAGCTTTTTGATACAATACGCTCATTATAATGATTAAATAACGTGTGTTCCGTAACTGTTGTAGTTGTTATACTAAAAATATACTAAAAAGTAAATAATTATATAGGGATTTGTACAAAATTCGTTAAAATTTGTACAAAGACGTCTAAATATAAAAAAAAAATCCTATACCGTTCCTAGTACCTGTAACACAAGTTCTTACGAACTTACGACGGGGCTAGGTTAACGTGGTGTGATTGTTGGTTAATATTTATTATTATTATTTATTTATTTCTAAACTTTATCGATGGAAACGTAATTTCAAGTGAAACACGTGTATCATTTCGGAAATTTCATTAATGAATATAATAGGATCGTAATAGGTTGTGGGTAGATGGATAAACGAGTCCTTTTGCTAATAATAATTACACATTACGGCCACCGCATCACTGTAAATGCGACAATAAACTCTATTTTATTACTCTAAATTGACACAAATTTGTCACACGGAGCATAATTATCGAGATATTTTTGAAATTAAATAGCCGTTTATATTGCGACTTGCTTGGAATGACATAATAATCAAGACCGTTCAGAATGAAATATAAAATATTCTTTTTTTTTAATTAGTACACAATACACATATATAGTCAGACTCGGGCGGGAATCGAACCCACGACCCAGGAGCGACAAGCAAGGTCAATGCCAACTGCACCAACAGGCTATTCTAGTTTTAGTGATAATGAATATCATTATTTATTTTTTTAGATACGACGACAGACTTGCGGCGGCGCAGCGTCTTGTCTAATGTCGTTGGTTGCCGGCGTAACGCCGTTTATAGTGGATCGATTACAACTAATATACATTTAATGTAAGTTGGCATAATTATTCGAACTTTAATGTTATCACTCGTTAATAAGGTAAATAAAAGATATTTAAAATTTTGCCGTAAAATGTACGCCAGTTCAAAGTTATATCGCCAGTCTTTGCCATTGTGATGCTCTGTAATCGGTATCTGTAACTAATAAGTTATCTACAATGAATTTATTTACAAACTGGAATGCGCACGTGCACTAAAAAACGTTCCTAAGAGAGATATTACATCTCTTTCTTCCATGGATTCAAGGCAATTCATAAGAAAGAGACAAAATACCAGTTGCCAACGAAATGGTGGGAACAATTTTTTCACTTTACATGTTGGAAACAAATGTCAACCTTATATCATTTATTTCAAGGTGCATATTTGAATATACATTTTATTAAGTGAGCGTGATAAAAATTCCTTGGTAAGTGATATGTTATAATATATTACTTACTTCAAGTTCTTTCCGTTCATATCAGCCGAATCAAGCACGTTGTTTTATTGGTAATTAAAAAAAAAGAACATTTTTATAATAATTACTTCGTCGATCGTATGAGGATATTAGGTTCATTTTAGAATTCTCAGTAAAAATAAGTTAATAAAAACATGACCTATTTGTTTGTTATTCGCACGACATGTGAAGCAATTACTGCTGCATTTCGAAAAGAAATGTTAACTTCAAGAAATTAATGTGATACCAAAGAAAACCATTATATATTCCTCAGAATTATATTTCAACTTTAATACTTAATGATCAAAAACTGGTACCTTCATGCTTACCGTCACTTTGATACTTATTCGTCAATTGTCTCTCATATAGATAAAGATATATATCAGTATAGTATGTATTTATATTTTAAGTATAAATATATATTTAGGATTCAGGAGTGAAAAATATTTAAAACAACAAAAACTTAAACATTTATTCATTTAAAATTAAACTAAAAACAGTTAACAAAATACCCTCACTTAAAGGCTGATTATTAACAAACAAAAAATCACCAGATTGTTATTCAAAAATGTACTTACTGAGGATAACCGGATATAATTACTACTACATGTATTACAATTATAAAAATACTAAACAAGTCGCGTCGAACACCACCGGAGCTGAGCAGAAAAAGGCCGTTCCCAGAACAGCCATCGCCTTATATAGAGATATGGTGGTGGGGAGTCGGTAACGCCTAACTCGGCCTCTCCTGACTATACGTCGTCCTCGACGCGCCGTTTTCGTCCCAGGTGGTCCGGGACTGTAGATGGACCTGCTGCTGTGTCGTCGCTTGGCACCGGCAGACCTTCCACGTCGGCACCATCAGCGTCAGCACCTTCCACGCTGGGCGGAACCCTCTCAGAAACCAGTGAAGGTTCCCTATCTTTTTCGGAGATGTCTTCATCCTCCTCTGAAAACAGTACACATTAATTTAAGTTGCCCTTACTTAAGCAACACGAGTTTGCGTTTGTTGTGCGAGCAAAAATTAAAATTAAGTACTTTGAGAGCTCTCATAAAATACCAATACGTTACCACCAGCGTTTTCGTTTTCGCTCAAAGATCGATATTTTCGTATCAACCGAATCTCACCTGTGAACAAACTAAGTAGACGGAAGGCGTCCCTGCCGTCTATTATGGTTTTATAATTGAATAACATAAATACATGGACAGAGGCGTCTCACAGTAGGCATGTCCGAATAACATAAATACATGGACAGAGGCATCTCACAGTAGGCATGTCCGAATAACATAAATACATGGACAGAGGCGTCTCACAGTAGGCATGTCCGAATAACATAAATATATGGACAGAGGCGTCTCACAGTAGGCATGTCCGAGTAAAACAAATACATAGACAGAGGCGTCTCACAGTAGGCATGTCAGAATAACACAAATACATGGACAGAGGCGTCTCACAGTAGGCATGTCCAGTCAATACCAGAGAACAGAGGCGTCACACAGTAGGCATGTTCTAGAAACTACAATCTATCGGGACAGAGGCGTCTCACAGTAGGCGTATCCCGGAAATCTTACTAGCTAGCGTAAAACTCACCCTCAAAAAAGGCGGCGCACGACTCTGGACACCACTCTCCGTGCCAAGGCACCATATATTCGGCGGCTGCCTGTGTAGTCTTCCCATAAGACCCACTTAACAACTTCAACTGATATCGCCCACTAGGCAATGCCTTCATTACTCGATATGGGCCTCTCATTCCGGGATCCAATTTCCCGGTACTCTGTGAATATTTTATCACAAAGACCAAGTCATTTTCGTTAAAGTTACGTGGTGACCGTCGGTTTCGGTTCACTTGCAGATCTTGATTTGTTTGGTTTTGCTGTAGATGTTGACTAGCCCTGGCTCGACAGAGTTCTCTCCAACCATCTCGATTTTGCGACATCTCAATACATATGTCACGGATCAATGAGTTAATGATGGGTGTAGTAGCGTCGGTCCCAACCAGCAACATTAGTGGCGATGTCCTCGTAGTCTTTTGTCGGGTGATGTTGAGAATAAGTTGAAGCTTCCATAATCGCTCCGACCAACTTGTATGTTTATGGTTAACCTCAATCCGAATCATATTTAAGACAGTCCTCACGTATCTCTCGACTTGCCCGTTGGCGTTATGCATTTCGGGCGTGATGTAATGAATTTCACAACCAAATTGAGAAAGAAGACGGGTGAAATCGGTGGATTCGAACATCCTCCCGCGATCGGTTACAAGGAGTTTTGGAACACCAAATAGAGAAACTGCATTAGTAAACTTATGGATGAGTTCGACAGCATCTTGTCTATAAATAGCGTATAACAGGCAGTATTTGGTAAAAGAGTCAACCATTAACAAAATGAATTTAAACCCGTTTGACTCTGGTAAAGGACCCAAGACGTCAAGGTGTAATGTATGGAACGGAATATCAGGTTTCTCCCATGATGTTATAGGTTGGTGAGGGGCTCTCGGGATTCGTTTCATGGATACACACACCAGACAGTGTTTTATATATTTGGTGATAAACTGGCGCATTGAAGGGAACCAAAAATGTTTTAATATCAAATCTAAGGTCTTTTCAGGGGAAATATGTTCATGCTCGTCATGGAAGATCCTCAATAAACTTAATCGAAAACCTTTAGGGACAAAACAGAGGAGTCGGGGCTTTTCGCCCGTGGGAGTGTAGCGATATAACAGTAGGTCATTTCTGTGGACGTATCTCTGTGAGTCTAATTCACCATCTTGTAATTTTTGAATTAAGGTCTGGGTCTCATGATCCGCCGACTGGGCAATTTGTGCCCAATTACGGGGTTTAGTGATTTGGTGCACATCGGCAGAGATGGGGTTTCGGCTTAGATAGTCGGCGTGAGCCATAAGATTCCCTTTTCTATACTCGATAGTGAAAGTAAAGTCTTGTAAATAGACCCACCATCTAGCGACGCGTGGGAGCAGGTCCTTTTTCTTCTCAGTGGCCCTAAGAGCATTGCAATCCGTAACAACTTTAAATTGTAAACCAACTAAATAATGGCGAAAATGTGCTAATGCTCTCACGACTGCTAATGTCTCCAACTGATAAGAATTATACCTGGCTTCCGCGCCCTGAGTTGTCTTACTAAAGTAGGCCACTACATGTTTCTTACCGTCGGTCTCTTTTTGTATCATTACAGCGCCGTAGCCAATGCTACTTGCATCCGTGTGCACTTCAGTAGCCAAATTAGGGTCAAAAATTGACAAAACAGGGGAACTGGTTAAAACAGAAATAATTTCTTGTCGAACCTTTTCTTGGTCAGACCCCCAATGGAAAGGGACATCCTTTTTAAGTAAATTTGATATAGGAGAAACTCTTGTCGAGTAATTGGAGATATATCTTCTAAAGTATCCGGCCAGACCCAAAAATTGCCTAGCCTGTCTAACGTTAGAGGGAATTGGAGAATCAACAAGTGCTTTTATTTTAGACGGATTCGGCTTAACTTGTCCCTGACTTATAATCCGCCCCAGATATTCAATTTCAGTAAATAAAAAAGAGCATTTTCCCAAGTTTATAGAAAATCCCGCTTCAGTCAGTGTCTTAAGGACTTCTTTAAGTAACTTTAAGCCGTCATTAATAGAATTACTCATCAATAAAACGTCATCGACATAGACAAGCACATTGCCAGCCTCAATGTGCTTTAAAAGAGTTTTATTGATGATTCTTTGGTATACTATCGGCGAATTTGTAAGGCCAAAAGGCATACGAGTATATTCGAAGTGGCCTTCTGGCGTCACAAAAGCGGTCTTATGTATTGACTCTTCATCGACCGGTATCTGATGGAAACCGGTGGCCATGTCTAAACTTGTAAAATACTTAAAATTACCCAGTCTATCGATTTGATCGTCAATACGTGGTAGAGGGTATCGATCTCTAACCGTGAGTCTATTTAAGGCCCGATAATCGACACACATCCTGTCGCTTCCGTCCTTCTTTTTAACTAATATAATAGGGCTAGCATACTGTGATTTTGAATCGCGAATGATACCTTTACTCTTTAGATCTTTAATTATTTCTCTAACTTTGAGTGTTTCGGAGTATGACAATCGGTAAGGGCGGTAAGCAACAGGTGTTCTGTCGGTAAGTTCGATACGCATAGTTCCAGTAGTGACAACACTTGACGCGGTACCCGAAATCAAATGGTCAGAAAAGTCAGTGATTATCCTCATAAGTAAGTCGCGATCAATGCCCAGGAGGGGTGTTTTAATTAATTCAGATTTTTGAGATATTGTCAAGTGTATACAGCGCTCTAATGTTCGTGTCAAGTATTGTCTGTCCTTTGTCCTTACGTAGGTTATACCATCGCGATTAAGAATATCAGTACCAATCACGATAGGGGAACTCATACAAGAACCCGGAACCACCACAAGGTCAGCCTCAATTGTAATCTCGTCGAACTCAATAGTTAACGTTACATAACTATCAGATACAACTACCTTGTCACTTATGCCTTTCAGAGTGCAACGAGTAGGCTTTCTTTCACACGAAAAATGTTTTAATACATCTCCAGAAATAAGGGAGATGTTTAAAGCGCCGCTATCAATAAGGATATCGATAGGAATACCCTGTACAACTGCAGTGGTCAAGTCAGAGTCTCGAGGTTGCCGGATTAATGATGGTTTCTCGCATAAATTTACGTTCCGAGTGTTTCGAGAACCAGATCTTTCCTTTGTGAAACAAACTGATTCCAAGTGGCCCGGTTTTTTGCAAAAATTGCATACTACGCCTGCGCCATTAGTAATTGCCTTATGTGCTGACGATTGGGCCTGATTAGGCACGAAATTACGACCAATTGACCTACACTCGTGTATTTTATGCCCCGTCCGGCCACACTTAAAGCATTTCAGCTTGTTATAATCATTAGAAGGTTTTTTTGGGTGTGGATTACGTTGATCATGCTTAATGTAAGCGGGCTTGGCATAAATTGATAGAAAGTTAACTATGTTATCGCAATTTAACCCAGCGTTTGTTGCTGCGGCCCTCACTTGAACGTCTGTAATACCTCGGATAACAATCAGTACTCGCAATTCGTCACTAAGCCCCTTAACTATCTTAAGGCGTAATAATGTTCTCCTAGCATACTCAGCATATGAACTATACTTATCAGAGTTTGTTTGCATGGTTTGATATAAAATGTTTGCGTAGTCTAACCTACGCGGACACAAGGATTTAAATTCCCGGCAAAAGTTAGTCCAGGTTCTATCATGTGTCACCCATTCGTTCAGCCACGTGCATGCATCACCCTTAAGACATACTGAAACCCGAGACAAACACTCTGAATCTCCCCAGTTGTTTGTTAGCATCGCCCTATCGACTTCTTCACACCATACCTCTATGTCGTTTACCGTAGGGTCAAAATTCGATACAAAGTAGTTTTGGTTCCTAACGGCGCCTAGTGATTTAATTGCGTCTGTAATAGCACGCGTCGAATCAATTGCGGCTGATTCACATGGTAACGATAAGTGGTTGTTATTGCTCGTGTTACTGTTATCTACTACACTATCAGACGGATTGACACTGGAAACTGCAATTGGATTTGAGGGTAGTAACGAGTCATTTAAATCAATCGGTTTTTCATGGGACGCTAAATCAGCTAGATTATTCTGCACTGGCGTTAACGTTTGCGTACTATTCCTAACTTCTTCCGTTCTATTTCGTATATCATGATCACTTTCGAGGGTAGTTATTCGAGAAAGAATCGAGTTCAAAGTGTGTTGCAATTTGTCGCTTTGTCTATCGTATCTATGCGATGAATTGACTCGAGAATAACGATGTGACCGAGATCTATCACGCGAGCGACGTCGGGGTGGCGAACGAGAAAGGGATCTATCTACATCGCATCGAGGCGTACGGAACCTACCGCGTCGATAAGAACGTGACTTAGGGTCGTCTGACTTATCTCTTAAACGTAAACGAGAACGCGGTCTATTTTCATTACGAGGCGAAGGACTACGAGACCTATCTGGTCGATAAGGACAGGCTCCACGCTCGCCCGACCTGTCTATTGAATGAGAACGAGAGCGAGCTGTGCGTCTACCTGACCTTTTGGTTTTGTGTCGACGCGACTTGTCATGCGAACTCGCTCCGATATCAGACATATCGAAAACGACGATAAAATCACAAAAAGAAACAATAGCAACAATTAAATCCGTAAGATATAAAAAAAAAGAAATGAACTGGTGTTTTATTTGAATTAGTGTGGGTACTTTGTGTTATTGTTAAAGAAGAAGAAAAAAATAAAATAAATGAAATCTACGTTATGATGTGGGCAAATTAATGGAATATATCCCACTTCTGAATTTAGGATTCAGGAGTGAAAAATATTTAAAACAACAAAAACTTAAACATTTATTCATTTAAAATTAAACTAAAAACAGTTAACAAAATACCCTCACTTAAAGGCTGATTATTAACAAACAAAAAATCACCAGATTGTTATTCAAAAATGTACTTACTGAGGATAACTGGATATAATTACTACTACATGTATTACAATTATAAAAATACTAAACAAGTCGCGTCGAACACCACCGGAGCTGAGCAGAAAAAGGCCGTTCCCAGAACAGCCATCGCCTTATATAGAGATATGGTGGTGGGGAGTCGGTAACGCCTAACTATATTATATTTTATAAAAATACAATATATGTATAAGTAAAATACATACCGTTGTTAAAAACGGTGATATAAAAACATAATAAAAATATATATTGAAAAGTGAATTGTTTTTATAATCTTATTATTGTTTTTTTTTTTTTTTACAATACTGGCTATCGTTTCATGATTAAGTTTTATGTACAAATGTAAATATAAATACATTATCCGGGTAAAGTCGACCTACGACCGTCAGTGCTAATGGAAATTCCGTTACCACATCAGAACGATCGTATTTTAATAATTAATTTTAAACATACTGATGTTTAAGCGGCTTAAAATAGTATAACTACAAAATTTGTAACTGTCTTAAATGTCTGTTTTATTTATAAATATAATATTTGTATTTTGTCGTGTATAATAAAGCGTAAATAAATAAAATAAAAAATTAATAACTGATCGCATTTTGTTTGATCAAGATATTATTTTTTTAAAATCAAATATCATCGAAAATTATTTTAATAAACCCATTTAAATCCTCTTCTAATCAATTCAGATTAAAACAAATAGCATATTTATTTTCTTCTCTCTTAATGTAATTAATAGTGCCCACTTCTGAAATAAATTGAAATTTTCGTAACGAGCGATGTCGATTCGTTTGCGTAATGAATTAAAATGATGCAAATACATCATTAATATATATTCAACTAGATGTAATATTAATTATTTCATTTTAAGTGAAAATTTTCACTGTATATTTACTTCAGTTTTGATTCGTTAGAAACAATTTTAATTATATTTAAATTAATTCATTTATTCATTCAAACACGAGTAATTTGAGTTAAATAATTATTTACATAACGTTACAGCTAAAAGTCTACGTAAAACGTACTAAATTATTTTTAGAATTTCATAAACTCATCATTTATTTAAATGATGAGTAGTAATCTTCTATGTAACGATCATGGTATGATTATTTAAACAGGTCACATCTACATACCAAAATATGCTTGAAATAGGTAACTTGTCCATTGTGTTATTATTATAACTCCTTATTATAACTTGTACTGGTCCTTATTATAACTTATACTGTACTGTATCAGCCTGTAAACCACCCACTGCTGAGCTAAGGCCTCTTCTCCATATAGAAGAAGGGTTGGAGCTTAATCCACCACGCTGCTCCACTGCGGGTGGGCGGATAATTTCCTTATAATGGGTAACGATCGTTATCAGATGTCTATGATAACACCCGGGACCCACAAGAACATACATCCAGACCGAAAACAAATATTTGTACAAATACAAATATCTGTCCAGCGCGGGAATCAAACCTGCGACCGCCGCGACGCGCGGCATTGTGGCAACTACTCGCACCACTACACCAGAACGGTCATTATAATTTTATTTTAGGACTGGTTGTTAGGACTCTAGGCTGAGAAACGTCACATTTTGTGTCATACAAAGCAATACTGCCTTTTGTATCCGACCGATACGATACGATCCAGAAGTCGAGCGCAATTTTTTTTTATGATGAGAGTCAAAATATGTAATTACGAACGCAGTTAGTACAGCTAGTAAGTATATCAAAATCCTAAATCAAGACATTAGCTCAATACGCTTATTTAAAGCAAACAAATATATAAGACCTTAAAATGGGGCCAGTCTGAATTTTATACATTTTTTGCGTGAAAATATTCAGGTATTAATACGAGTCTAGACCTTTAACTCTTCGATAACGTCACGCAGGCATGCGAGGCTGACGTAGATTTCACCTATATATTTGGTCTAACATTAAATAATTATTTATTTAAGGCATGCATATACAAAAAGAATGTCTTATGTATTAAGTAAAAATAAAAACTATTGTGTATATAAAAATTTTTTATCAAAAATATTTAAAAAATTATATCATCATCATCATCATCACATCAGCCATTGGATGTCTACTGCTAAACGAAGGCCTCCCCCATCGACCTCCAGAGCGGCCGGTTCAAGGCAGCCTCCATCCAACGGCCTCTAACGACTCTCCTCAACTCGTCTGTCCATCTAGCAGACGGTCGTCCGACACTGTGCTTGCCGGTACGTGGTCTCGACTCGAGTACCTTTCTGCTCCATCGGCCGTCAGTTCTACGAGCTATGTGTTCTGCCCATTGCCACTTCAGCTTGCAAATCCGTTGGGCTATGTCGGCAACCTTCGTTCGTCTGCGGATCTCATCATTTCTGATTCGATCTCGTAGAGAAATACCAAGCATAGCCCTATATACGATATTATTGCAAAATAATTAAAATAATATTAATAAAAAATATTTTTACAAATCACAAAATCGAAATCATCGGACGATAATAAAATTAAGACGATGCGACATATCGCGAGCAATTTTGAAATGATAAAATTTTAAATCAACAGAATGTATACATTAAGTATTAGTTTCATTCATTAAGTATGATACTTTTTTAAAAATATAATGAATATCCCGAATGTTGGAGCTTCATCCACCACGATGCTTCACTGCGGTCAGGCGGATAGTTTCTCTACTATGAATAACGATGGTCATCAGGTGTCTGTGATAACAACCGGGATCGACGGCTTTACGTGCTCTTCGATACATGGTGGGTAAACCCACAAGGACATGTAACCAGACCAGAAAGAAATATTTGTACTAATACAAATATCTGATCCGAGCGCGAATCGAATCGTAAACACGCAAAATCACCAAAAGATAGAGTGATTTATGAGGAAGGTTTAGGTACATATATACATACCCCGGTGCGCAGCCGTGGTAGGCCGCAAGTTTATACATAAAGCAACGCAACGAACTTTACCGCTATAATTTAGAATAAAAAAAATCTCATACAAAATTTTCGTGCTTATATTTTTTTAATAATCGTAATTGATTCCCAAATAATTCCCAGGATTATATAAATAGAAAAAGAAGAATACAATAAAACTTGTCTCGACTTTTTTCCAACTTATTTTTTAATCTGTCTTATCTTAAATAAAAATAAAAAATAAAAATAAAACTTTTTACAAGTGCACTATGTAAATATGTAAGATATAAAATCCAATGGACTAAAAACTTTTTGGCGATGTAACACTTTTTTCACGCGCGGTATTTAAGAAATAAAAAAACTTAAAATCTGACTAGAATTATTAGAGAAATTATGTAACAATAAAATTCAAATGCTTTTGTATATATTTATTCAGTTTGAAATCTCTTCAAAAAGTTTTATTTACCGTGTCTGGTATCCTATTGTCGTTATAAGTGAATCAGCATATTTCTATATTTATTATCATTCAGAGGCGATAAAACTTTGAAACTTGGAAAAAGTTTTTGAATTTCCTCGCTTAAATTAAATGTGACTTTACACCACGTTTTGTTTTAGTCAATTGAAAGTAACTCAATATCAAGATTCCATCGTTTACAATTGAATAGCGATAAATACATTATTATTATTATTTATGCTTTATTGAAATATACATAGTATTTAGGTAAATTTACAAAGGCGGTCTACAAAGGTAGCGATTTCTTCCAGACAACCCGGAGTACAGGGCATATGCATGGAATAGGTAGATGGTGTACCATTGTTACCTTCATGGCATATCCATAAATACATTCATATACTTAATACATCTTAATATATAGATGAAATATATATACATTACATACATATACATTACATACATATACATTACATACATATACATACACACATGCATATATACAAATACACAAATACCCACATGTATATACATTTATAATATATACCACATATAAATTATATAATATAAGTTGTCATAATTCATCAGAATGTATAAGTTGCAAAATTATAAATAAATAATAGGAAGGGGAGAAAAAATACGTAAATGCATGATTAGAATGTAGTGCAAAATTATTAATAACACATACTTTATAATAATAATCTTTATATAATCAACAGACAATCGTTCTGGTGTAATAGTGCGTGATGTCGCCTTAACGCCAGCGGTCGCGGGTTCGATTTCCGATTTGTGCAAATATTTGTTACTGGTCTGGGTGTATGTCTTTGTGGGTCTCACCGTGCCTCGCAGAGCACGTAAAACTGTCGGTCCCGGTTGTTATCATAGACATCTGATAGCGATCGTTACTCATGTTAGGGACATTAACCGCCAACCCACAGCAGAGCAGCGTGGTGGATTAAGTCTCAACCCTACTTCTATATGGAGAAGAGGCCTTCGCGCAGCAGTGGGTTATTTACAGGCTCATTCAATACAATTCAGTTCAAATACTTCTTTCGATATTCTTCGTGTCTTCTCCATTCTACGTGACATTGGCTAAATTATCTGTGCTATCTTGGAAATAATTAAAGCCATTACAAATTCTAATTAATAATATAATAAATAAAATGTTATATACCTACGTAGGTTATAGTCATAATTATAATAATATTTTATTACTAACAAAAGAGAAGATAATAGATTTCTTTTTTGTTTTTGTTTTTACGATAAAATCCGCTTTTAATCAGATTTTTATCGTAAATTTCATAGAGAACTTATCATAACGATCACTGAAAATGAGAAGTGTTCACTGAACATGACGATTTTTGTAATATTTAGTAAAATTAATTATTATTAAAATAAAATTACATGATTTTATTTATATCTTATCTTTACTATTATTGTAAACGAAATAAAATAATAAAAGTTTGTGATCATTTAAAAAATTTAATTATATGTTTATTTAATATTATTTGATAATTATAAAAAAAAATGTTTATTATGTATTTCAATTAAAATCAAATTATATTTCATTTTTAGTTTGTTTGTCGCGCTGATGATGTAAGTATTCCTAACTTCTACAGCAACAATGATTTTTAAATTAAAATTTTTATCCAAAATATCCATAAAGGAAATTTCATAGAACATCTATAAAAAATTACGTATACGTAATTTTTATCTTTCAACGAAAGCAACATCATTTTAAATAGTGCGTTTACAAAAAAAAATTGCAGAACTTCTTACACATATTAAAAATATAAATACTGAATGGACGAAAAACTTTTAACAGATAAGAAATTTTTTTCGCGCATATTCCTTTAAACAATAACTTTAAAATCGACATTGACAACTGACCTGTTTTGTTGCTGTTATTGTTAGCAGTGCTGGAAGCCTGGCTGAAGAAAGAGGCACCAGTGATCCGAGCCCGACGTAAGATCCACCACATTTTTTATACAATCAAATCAATTAGCACAAAAACAATTTAACTCTAGTAAAATTTACAATCAGAATACACACTGCACTCTAAATATCTTCTTTGTACAAGAACACTTAATTATCCAGCAAGTGAACGTAAATATCAAATTTTGCGCTTTTAAAATTTACACATATAAATCACGCGATTTATTTGAGACTCAACGAAATAGTTGGTTGAGCTTCTCAGCTAGAGTTTGTCTCGTTCCTATGGAGACTCACGCTGAACTGACAAACTTTTGAACGGGCAGGACATGCGCAAAGAATGTGTTACTTAAAACAGGTGATAAGGTTAATTAAATTATAGGTTGTTTTACGAAATTTTTAGTTGTTTAATTTATATTCGACACTGTTCTTTTAAATATGTCTCTTATCTTCGGTGCTTATTAATAGCGGTCTTTACTTTTCTGCGACAAGAAAATTGTTCTTAAGTTATCACTCAAACTTGGACTTGCTATACCAATTTTAAGAGGAGCATCGTCTTCCTTTTTATTTTCTTCAACCAAGTTCAAGACAACCTCGTCTACATGATCTTCAAGTCGTTTTTTTTTTTTTTATGGCCAGATATGGCCATATATTTTATCGTTAATAGATGTTACCTAACACGATCTAATACTGTGTCATCGGTACACAATATATACTCTCTTACAACTGTATCAATCGTCATTAATTAAGAATTTTTCGTTTTCTAACCAGATAATTTTCATCAACATTACATTTAAAAAAAGTAGTGAATTCGACTTACAAATTATTTCCTGCTCTTTGGGAAGAAAATTGTGAGAAAATATGTTGCATGTTTTGGGAAAACTTCTGAGATTTGTAACCACCAACCCGCAGTGGAGTAGCATGACAGATTGAATAGCAATCCTTCTTCTGTTAAGAGGAGAAAACTTTTCCCAACTGAGGGAGATTTGTAGAAATGGAGGAGCTGTTCAAAGAAGTGCTTAATATTTTAGCACATCCAAATTTACATGCACTTATAGAATTTTATAGACGAATACTGCTTGCCTAAATGTATATAAACCGAACTGAATCAGCCTGTTAACAACCCATAGCTGGCCAAGGACATCTTCTCCATATAGGAGAAGAGTTGGAGCTTAATCCACCACGCTGTTCCACTGCGTGTTTCCGGTTAATTTCGCTACCAAGAGTAAGTAATGATTGCTATCAGGTGTCTATGATAACAACCACAACGGCCATGTTGGAGGGACCCAAAAGGATATACACACACGAGAAACAAATATTAGTACAAAATACAAACATCTGCCCCGAGCAGAAATTGAACCCACGGCCGCTGGGAGGCGACTATACGCACCACTACACCAGAACGGTTGTCTTATTATATATTGTAAATCAATAATGTTTTGTAGCATAAATGGGAATATAAGAATATTATAAGGGTTTATAAAAATATTGCCAAGTACGATTTTGAATGTTAACGATAATAAGTCCAATCGCTTTTGAGTTTCAAGCGTATTAAACCTTTTTAACGATTCGAGGTTTCATTAAAAGCTTCGAATGAAAATGACTCAGCGAAAACTTCAATCTTCTTTTACAAATGAAAAGATGGCGAACTTACCGTGATAATTTCAATAGACAGGTTGCTATTATATATATATATATATATATATATATATATATATATATATATATATATATATATATATATATATATATATATATATATTTTATTTTTTTTATTATATATTTAACGGAATTTGCTTTCATTAAAATTAAATTTTTATATTTTTATTGATCATCTCTTTTTCTTTCTTCTCATTTTGTTTGCTTGACCATATCACCTACGCTAATAGGTAATATTATCATACCCGTCTCATTTATTGATTTTTAATGTAATTGGATTTAGATGGTACCAATGCAGCACGGATGATCGCGCCAATATATATTCTATTCATTTTGATGGCTTTCAATTCTGCACAAATAGCACAAATAATTTCTGCAAAATTACTTAGAAAGGAGATTACGATCTGGATCGGTGCGGGAGAGATTACGACATTTATTAAATTCTGAAAAAAGTAAAATAGCAGTCTTAATCTAGAACAAAACAAACAATGAAGTTTAAAATATTTAATAAAATATAAATTAAATGAATGAATTAATATGAATATGAAATGCAAAAGAAGCTGACAGATTAGTGTGCTTATTTAAGTTTGACATTGACAACAAAACCCGTAAATTTTTATTTCACAAAAAGACGTGGAATATATTAACTTTGTACTAATTTTTGTATTCCCCTAAAATCGTTACGTTTACGTACAACGCTACGAATCATTGTTATTAACTTGTATAGATAATATTATTTTCCAAGTAACAAACAGTGACTAAGTATTAATTTTCAGTATTAAGTTTCTTATATTTACCCGCGCTTTTTCAAATTCGTATATCGTTTAGTATATTTTCAAGATAAATATACAAAATTTAATAAATATTTAATTTTTAAACCGCTTCAAACATACTATATTGTATTGTTTTTTATTCAATAAAATGACAAAAAATATATACAACCTCCTTCGAACCAAAAGCAATCATGTAGGTACATAGTTTTTATAATTTACGTCTGACCTTTTACAGATTAAACAACAAAGTTTGATACAACGAAATAGCTGTACAATAAACTATCGACTCCGTTATTAGTTCCATCAATCGCGTCCCCCGAGACCTCAGTTATATGAAATTGCTTTTCAATTCAGTTCAGTTACGACAAACGTACACAATAGTTCGTATGTGGAGTTAATGAACAATAATTGACTGGCCCATGGGCGCAGTTGGCAGTGACCCTACTTTCTGCTCCAGAGTTGTGAGTTCGATTCCCACCCTGAGTCTTGATGTAATATTTATGTTGTCGATGTTGAAATTTCAAAATTCTTTAACTTCAACGTCGAATAACTTTGAAGGGAATGAATTTAATAAAAAAAATTAAGTATCAATTTTGTAAAGTATGAAATTTCCTTTAATAATGACTATTTTGCACCATAAAAATATTGATGTTTAATAGGAGAGCAAAACAATTTTTTTTTTTTTTGAAATATATTAATTAATTTGAAAAGTATGTTAAAATTATATTTGAACAAAATTAAAACTGGTCACAAAAAATTAGAATTTATGGATTTCAGAATGCAACTCTTGGAGACTAAAAAAATAAATAATAAAGCTCCGCGATGAATAAAATATACGTCCAATACATATTTATTTCTGAATTTTATTCAAAATCAATCCTATCACAAATCGACCTTACCTTTTATCCAGTTTCAGACACCTGATCCGTGTAGCTTTTAATCTATTTTTCGGATCGCTCTGACGTAACATCTCGTATTTTGAGATTACATGTTTCAGCCTTCGCTCTTCAATGGACTGCTTAGTAAAGACTAGCTGTGCCCCGCAGTTTCGCCCACGTTAATTTGAGGAAAAAACATACTTAACGTACGTAAGTTAGTCGAGTGGTCGCAAGCAAGTTTTGTATGGGGTAGTGCCATGCTGCTTTGCAGCCGTATTGGGCTCAGCACGACCGGGTTGGTACCTCTCGCTCACATGATACCGGCGTAAAGTGACAGCTATGCTGTCGCGTTTCGTGCAGTGTGTGAGTATCCGGTGGCCTATTAGGAGGGTATGGGGAAAAAGAGGGCAACACAACTGCATCCTCTTATGTGGTTGTTCATCCTCTTATGTGGTTTGGGCGTCGGTAATCACCAAAAGGCTCCGACTGCCCGTTTGTCCCCTATGTCATAAAAAAAGCGTTACTGCCGAGCAAGAGGTCTCAGGTTTGATTTCTGGATCATCCAACGTATTATTAAGGTTTTTTTTTCGAAAATTCTCAGTAAAAGGGTGAAGTTATATTTACTTTAAAATTTGAACTATAGTTATAAATGTTTTCGTAACATTTCTTAGTATTGCTCAGCCCCTATTGGTCGTAGCTTCATGTTTATATGACCTTCCTCAGTAAATGGGCTATCCAACATAAAAAGTTAACGTGGTGTGATTGTTGGTTAATATTTATTTATATTTATTTATTTATTTATATTTATATTAATAATAATAATATATTATGAACTTTTTTGGTATCTTATTATTTAGGGTTATTATTACCGAATTAAAAAGTAGTGCTTATTATGTTTAAAACAATATTTTATAGTATTTAAAATATAAGAAATTGAATCACATTTTATTATTTAAGTATCCGTAAGGCAACAGGTTACAGCAGTCAGCATCGCAATTGACAAACATTTATATAATTATAATTATATAGTTTATTTTGAAGATAAAAATGATACATACAAGACAGAGACAAACAAGGTTTTTTTTTTTTTTGATAATACGTCATGTTTAAAATTTTAAACACCCTTTTTGTAGAAAGTCGAGATCGTGTGAGCGATATATCTTCGAAACGCGAATTATCTCGATCAAATAGAGCGAGGTCCGAGGGAAATATTGACATATACAGAAAACAGGAAAACCAACCGAGTTGAAAATTTTCATTACTTTGGCAAATGGCCGACTACTGGTCAGTTCTTTTTTTTTTAAACCAAGAAACTAATTTTTTTATTATTTATTTATTTTAGTACAAAAAAACAATGTGCCCTACTGCTCAACTTATGCATTTGGGAAATATGTTCCAGTATGTCCATGTCCTTTCCACATTCCCGAATTTTTTGAAACTTCTCAATGTTAATGATTCTATCCATTAATAATTGTCCTAGTGTGGTTTAGTGAAAGTTTCATTAATATCGATGGATCGCGGATTCGATTCTCGCTCGAACCGTACATTTGTGTTTCTACAAATATTTGTTTCTGGTTTGGATAAGAATCCTTGTACTGATGGGTCTTCCCATTATACCTCGAAGCAAACGTAAAGCCATTAACCTCAGTCGTAACGAGTGGTAATAATCGTTACTTTTAGCAAGGAATTTATCCGCTAGCCGCAGTGAAGAAGCGTTATGATTTATAGGAGAAATTGAACTCGATACATTCAGAACCGGAAAGCATTGTATAGTAAACTCGAAATCATCTGAATGATTCATCAACTTAGACCAGTTTGACGAACTTGTGCCACTCGAAGCGAATGACAAAAAAAAACTTTACTGTGCCGCGACCAGCAGATAATACTTTTTCTTGCTGAAATGTCCTTAAACTAGGATGGTGATAGGCAACATTGTCACCATATGACAGAAGTCACAACACACTGCACTCGCCAACCCGCCTGCCAAGACTAACGTTCAGCAATGCACACCCAACACCTGATGTGGTGGTAATTTTTTCGATTCTACCTTCAAAGCTTTAAAAACATTTACATGAACAGGCTGAATCAATCAAATTCAAAACTATTTACTTAAAATATTTAAAAGAAATATTATATTGAACTGAACTACCATTGAAGTAGTGGTTAACAATTAGCATATTTATTAATTTCTTACACTTTAAAGTATTGTTTATAAGAAGCAAAAGATCATTTCCCCAATACCTAGTTATTATAATGTATTACTCTCAAAACACAAGTATATTTAAAACTTAACAGATCATTATGTATCTAAATATTACTCTCATTACATTTTTAAAAAGCTTAAAAAGCAATTCTTCGCTGATATTAACGAAAGACGCGCAAATATTTAAATTTCCATTTTTTCTTTGAAATAAATCCGTATTCAAAGTGGAAGAGAAAAAAGGCAATTTTGTTGAAAGCGACTGCTCTTTAAGACTTTGTACTAAAATAAGCCAGACAGTTAGCGCTCTCTGTCAACAGGAGAATATAATACTGTATAAAAGATCAAAGAAATAGTATTTTTAATTATGATTTGTAATAAGCTTTTAGCAATAAAACAAACTATATACGTCTTCAATTTTAATATATCTCGAAAACTGTATGTCTTCCAATAAAAATCGATTAATTAGATTTCTTTTTTAACTACACTGCCTTACTTACATTAAGATGATTCAAGTGCTCCAATCCAATCTTATATATGGATATGTATACAACTGAACCGTATCTGAAACTATCGGATATTCGGAAATAAAAATGTATCCGTATCAGTAGTTGAACCCGATATAAAAGTTTCGAATCATTTCAGACCGGGGCGGAGTCTAAATAAGTCATTCTATGACATGTATTTTTTTCTGACCCTTACTACCTGCGCGAGTCCCTTGTATCGTTTCTTATTTCTATTACTTAGTCATCACTAGTAAATCTTTGTGGATTACATTTTAATTTTACATTTAGACAACTAAAGTAAAAGGCATGAGGATTAAGTAAATTGTAAAAGTATTAAATCTGAAAAATAAATAGGTATAATAATTACTTACATGACTGATTCTAGCACCGAATGATAACCGAAAAATGATATCATATTACCGTCTATATTTATATTATACTTTGAAAATATCTAAACCTCTAATACCCGGTCACGAAACTATATGAAACAAACTGATAATCCGAAATATTTTTATATCCGTGACTGTATCCAAAACCGGTATAATATTATTAATATATCCGTATCCATATCCAAGTCCGAAACTTGATATCCATAACATCCATGACCCATAAAACGGATACAATAACATCCTTCAGTCAAAGATGATCAAATTTTCAAAAATAGGTCAGTTTCTTTACGTTTCAATAGAGAATCGCAAATGAGACACGATTAATTAGCACACAAATATCGACCTTTTTAAAGTGAAACTTCTTTACGCACGCTTGACTTGGGGAGTAAGCTGGTGAATGCGTGATGAGAGCGTTACGAAAAGTGTCCTCGGACGAGGCTAACGGTAACGGAGAGAGAGAGAGTTACGTTTCATATATTACTGTATTACTGTAGGGGTAAGAGAGAAAGTTGCGAGCACACATTTTCTTTCTCACTCTTTTTCTTTTTTTTGTGTTTATTTATAAGAAATGCTAAATAAAATATATTATCAATTAAAATAAAATATTATTATATTTTATAGATAAATTATGTTCACAAACAATTGATGGATACAAGAGAAATTGATATTATTCCACTGTCTTAATGGCGTCCTATTTAAAATATGTCATGTGTCAATGTTTGTAATTTTCGAAACCACGATATACGAGTACCTACAATGTGGTTTTCAACTCAAATATTATCTCAGCGTTACTCCTGTTTTCTTGCGACGTACATGAATAATGATACTTTATTTTTAAAGATAGCATATACCACGAAATAGTTTTTTTGATAATTTCGTCGATATTTCGGACAATGTAACTGGTACCGGTAGCACTGTGTCGTGGTCCACCGTTTTTATCCATAAAATAATGTATGTTTGAAAACCGCGAGTGTTAAGGCTAAAAGGTTTATAAATAATGATTTCGGAAACATTCCATTAATTTTTTTTTCCATATTTTGTTTTCCTTTTCGATTTGTAGGGAAATCGTCTCGCAAGACAATTTCCTCATCAAAACAGTTCAGAAACAGTGATCAAACAAAAATTAAACTATTTTTTAACCTAAAAGTTTTGTTGATTATATAACGTTTTTTGATATCTAATAAACAGTTTAGGTACCTTTCGAATGTCGATTTATAAACTGCGACGATTTTGAAGTATTATATCCTTAAAGTCATCATATAACGGTAATGTTGTAACCGCTTAAAATTTTGCCTAAAAAACTTTAACATTCAACTGAATCAGTTTTGAAGTGTTTACGTTATATATTTAATTTATTCCGAGCACTGCGGTTAAAGATAATAAAGCTTACGTATTATGAAGCAACGAGCCGTAATATTATCTAATGGTCCAAGATCCCAGTGCCGCCAGACCTACGTCATTTTAGCAAAGCTGAAATTTTGAGGATTTCTAGTCTACTATGTAGTTAAGACAGTATGCGTATTTACTACCTCGAAAGCGGGGCCCTTTCACAGGTAGCGCGAACTAAAGGTGTATAAAAACTTTACTCACCTACGTTAAAGTAGAAACGCTCATATTTAAATATGTTTTTAAGAATATTATCAAAAACTGATATTTATTATTGCCAGACCGTTTCCGTGGGCCATTACTTCCGCCAGACGTTATAAAGGTTCTTTAAAAATTAGGCAAACTACGTTATAGTAGCAAGGCTACATTTTACATATATCACTCCTGGTACTATTTCAAGATCCTTTGTAAGCAGCCAGACCAATCCGATGGGCCAATCCTTCTCCCAGACGCCTTAAAGAGTTAAAGCTTAAACATGTACGAACACCTCTATACTCATAAACTGCACGATTATTTATGTGTCTGTAGCGTGTTTTCTATTTAGAATAAGATCCCAGTGCCCCCAGACCTACGTCATTTTAGCAAAACTGAAATTTTGAGGATTTCTAGTCTACTATGTAGTTAAGACAGTATGCGTATTTACTACCTCGAAAGCGGGGCCCTTTCACAGGTAGTGCGAACTAAAGGTGTATAAAAACTTTACTCATCTACGTTAAAGTAGAAACGCTCATATTAAAATATGTTTTTAAGAATATTATCAAAAACTAATATTCAATATATTATTTATTATTTAATAGTAAACTACGTTATAGTAGCAAGCCTACATTTTACATATATCACTCATGGTACTATTTCAAGATCCTTTGTAAGCAGCCAGACCAATCCGATGGGACAATCCTTCTCCCTGACTTTCTATATATTTCTATATAACAATAGAAGTGTAAATAATTTTATGGTTATTTTTTATTAAAATTTTTGTTTAAAATGTTACAGTTGACAAATTATGATTGAAAAAATATTATCTATTATGCAAAGTTTATTAATATTTTATTCAATAGTTTGTAATTATTCATCTTTATTGTCTTCGTTGCACGAGTCTCTACTTCCCTCATCAAATTCACATTCATATTGAATATTGAATTCATCTTCACCATCATGTTCATCGTCATTGCGAATAGCTACAAATATATAAAAATAATTTAAAGTGAAAGTAAAATACCTAATTCATTTTGTAGTGAGTTAGACTATATCAGACTTACGACAAAAAACACAATTTAATAAAGTAGCCATTATATCTTCCCAAACACTTCAAATATTGTAATTTTTAAACTAATAACTCGCGTTGTCAACGTTAAATCAGCTGCACGATTATAGACTAAATAGAAAACACGCTACAGACACATAAATAATCGTGCAGTTTATGAGTATAGAGGTGGTCGTACATGTTTAAGCTTTAACTCTTTAAGGCGTCTGGGAGAAGGATTGGCCCATCGGATTGGTCTGGCTGCTTACAAAGGATCTTGAAATAGTACCAGGAGTGATATATGTAAAATGTAGCCTTGCTACTATAACGTAGTTTGCCTAATTTTTAAAGAACCTTTATAACGTCTGGCGGAAGTAATGGCCCACGGAAACGGTCTGGCAATAATAAATATCAGTTTTTGATAATATTCTTAAAAACATATTTAAATATGAGCGTTTCTACTTTAACGTAGGTGAGTAAAGTTTTTATACACCTTTAGTTCGCGCTACCTGTGAAAGGGCCCCGCTTTCGAGGTAGTAAATACGCATACTGTCTTAACTACATAGTAGACTAGAAATCCTCAAAATTTCAGTTTTGCTAAAATGACGTAGGTCTGGGGGCACTGGGATCTTATTCTATAAGACCTTCTCATAAACAAGACTCACAGACCATTACTTCGAATTAGTATATAGCATTAAGGATAACACAATCCGTATGAAAAATCTGTTTCGTGCGAGTAGATTGTCGCCACAAAAAAAATACAATAACGTCTGTGCTCTATATATCTGTTTTTTTTTTTATTGTCTACACTTCGATAGTTTCTTATATTTAAAATAAAATATTCATTCTAATTTATTTATTTTTATCCGTAGAAGTATTTAATTCTGTTCCGTTTATCAGTGGCCTCTTTCTCTGGTTTCTGTCTCGATACGGACAACGGCGACGTAAACATTTCCGACAACATATTAATTTTATAAATAAAAATAGTTCAGTCAGTACTTTTTTCTAATACAAGAACTTTGCTTCGCACTGCGCTGCTGAAGACTTCACGCATATATGACGTTCAATCTCAACTACGTTTAATCTAGAAGTATCGACTTGTCACAAATTCTCTAATAAATCTTCACTACAATTAGAACTAAGTTTTTAATCATTAATAAAGTCTGAATTTAATGGACTCATTTAATACTTTTTTCACCTTTAATATATGTCTATTAAAATATATAAAAAATTCTATCGTATAAAAAAAAGTAATGAAATCGTTTCTCGACGTGGAATTGGTTTTCTAGAAAATTTAGTGTACGTAGCGGGACGTATAAATCAATGGGGCGTGTTACTCGCGATAAAGGGTCCTTAGTACTTTAATCACGTAGTCTCCTATAATATGAAACACCTCAAATTGTGTATACGGTAACTGTAGGAATTTATAGGTAAGTTACAAGTCCATCTTCTTAAGCCACGTCATGGATCTTTTTTTAACTTATTATTTGTTTTTTTTTAAAGTACATCAACATTACGTATTTTATACATTCATACATATACAGTTTAAAAAAAATGTATCAGATATAACATATATAACAGTTAAAGAGGTACGACATTGATAAAGTTATTGTCTCTTATAAAAACTACTCAATTTAAATTAATTTTATTTAAAAAAAAACTATTAAAAACTCTAAACAAGAAATAGAAAAAAAAACAATTTATTATTACACATATATATACGAGTATATAGAGCTGAAGAGTTTGGTACTTTGAACGTGCTAATCTTAGGAACTACTGATGCGAATTGAAAAATTATTTTTATGTTAGATAGTCCATTTACCGAGGAAGGCTAGGCTATATAACAGTGAAAGCTGATTTGACTACAAGAGCTGCCCGGTTTCATCCGCTTGACAAATGGAATCTCCGGTACCGAGAGGGTGAAGCGGCTAGCGTCATTAAGGTTTTTTTCCGAATGCGGGCGCTGCATACAAGATTATAAGTAAAATAGAGGTGGACAGGTTCGTCACTCAGGTGTTGATGGGGCACGGTGGGTTCTCAGAGTATTTACACCGTTTTAAGTGCAAAGAGAGCCCATCGTGCGCGTGCGACCCCGCGTGTTCAGAATCTGTCTTCCATCTCCAACTCGACTGTTCGATCCTCCTCGATCCATGTGTATGATCGCCTAGAATGTGAGATGTGGCTGGGTTTGGCAGTAAATAAAAGTAGCCTGAATTTCATTTTAAGTAGTGACAGCAGAAACTATTTCCTAAAGTTTTGCAGAAAAATTGGTGTACTAACTAATAGGAGAAATAGAAATTAAGTATACTTAATTTCTATTAAATAAGCTATAATATAATGTAGTAAATAGTATTATAGTATAAATAAGTTAGAATATAAAAATAGGAATAGGTCGTAGTATTAAGATGATAATTATTAATATTATTTATATTTACCATCTGAAAAATAGTACTTTAAGAAATAAGATAAATAAGATAAGATAGAGATAATTAAGAGTGTAATAAAAATAGTAATAAAGCCGCACCTTAATTAGAATTAAGATCTAGATTTAAGTCCCAAATAGTGTAAAATACCCTTACTTTGTTATTTTTTTTATATTATTGTTATTCTGTATCGCAAATGAAAATTTTTCCTCTTTATTGTTTTATCGTATAAATTTTATTTTATTTTTTCCTAGTTTTTATTGTTAAACTTTGTACTATGTCATATCCTAGTTTGTATAAATTGTTTTGACTGTATACCTAATTCTATTTTACCTTGTTTAGTTTTAATTTTATTGTTTTATTATGGCATAATCCAGTATTATTGTTGTTGTTGTATTTTATACTGAATAGTTGTTTTCTTAAAATAAATCTTTCAGCCCCTACCCTCCTTCCTAAATAGTTGATAGTATAGTATAGTTAGTTAGAAGGAAAGCCACCCCGTGAAAGACTGTGGAAGGATGCAAGAAAGATATAGTATGAAGAATGAAAGTGCGAGAGGTATGAAAGCGAGAACTGGTATTAATGAGTAGCAGAAACAGTCTCCAGACAGATCTATGTCTAAGGATTAAAAAAAACCCTGGAGGAGAAAGTAGGGTCACTGCCAATTGAGCCAACAGGTCAGTCATTTATCAGCATATTGATTCATGTAAGGTGTGCATTGTTGATTATGTGTATCCTCGGTATTCACAATAGTATTCGGAGGGTTTTTAGTGATAGATAAAGTACGAGTAGTATGTATCAGTAAGTCCAATGCTGAAACAATGAATAAAATTCCATATACAATAGCAATAAAATTGTTTTAATAGATTATAATTTTATTTTGTACTAACACTAGTTTTTAAGAATATTGTAATTAATTGACCTAGACCTGAAATAAATTATCTGATTGAAATTAATTTGTTTCTTTCTATACAAATAATGTGAGAACGTCTACACTATTAGAGTTATCCCTTGGTGCCATTGGAGGGGCCTATGTCCAACAGTGGGCGAAAACGCAGACCGCAGACATCCTGGTTTCTGATCCAGAACTGTGGTTTCAATTTCCGCTCCAGGCCTGAATGTAATATTTATATATTAATTACATTTACTAAAAATAAACAAATGCTTATCAGTGAGCCGTTACCTAACACACATTTGGCATTAACTTGTCTTAAGAATGTTAACCTTTTTTTTAACGGGAAACAATTTTTTTCGAAAGTTCACAATATTATACATATTTACAAGGCAACACTTTAAACTAATTATTAACAGACAGCTTTGGTATAAATCATGTCCGCGTGGAATGGTGGTATCATTTCCCCGTTGAATCGCAATTTCAAATCTAAGGATAAAAATTCACCAGTCTCCCACCTGTCACCAGTGGAGGCTATGAGACGTGGGGTCAATTCTATTCTATTTTTTTTTGCACTTATCCTCCATATCCAAATGTTTCGACTACAAATGGAACAAAGTACATTATATATCATATTGAAGTAACTTATTATTTAGAAGTACTTACATAATACTTTGTAGCTATTATAATTAGGAATAAGTTTAATAATGTTGTAAGTCAGGGCAATAAAAGGTAACGAGGCAGTTAACGAGCGTGACTTTCCCAAAGGGACGAGCAAAGTATAAGTAATAATATGGTGAATGGAAAATTCGTTTGTGACGAGGACAACATGAAAAGAAATAATTCAAATGATTATCTAGTGACATAATTTATTTCTGTTGATGTTCTAGGAGTGTGTTTTTTTCCATTCAGGATCCATGTTCTGAAAATATAGGTCATACTAGCTTTCCGCCTGCGGCTTCGCCCGCGTGGAATTCGGTTATATCGCGCGACATGATAAGCGCGCCGCAGCCGCCGCTCTGCGCCCCGCCTACCGCCCGATACGCTCCCCCCCCCCCTCCACTTTCCCCGTGCACACTTTTTTTGTCTTTGTCTTAAACAATTGAACAATCTAACATGATTTTATGTTTAACAATAAGGAACTTCCATACAATTTTTCGTCCCCTATTTCAACCCCTTCTACCCTTATTTTCGCGATAAAAAGTATCCTATGTCCTTTCCCAAGTTTAGTTCTATCTCCATACCAAATTTCATCAAAATCGGTTCAGTGGTTTAGGCGTGAAAGCGTAACAGACAGACAGACAGACAGAGTTACTTTCGCATTTAAATATTAGTAGGGATTAGAAATATTAGATCACGTATTCATTGCAAAGCTATAATTTAAATTGAACAAGCAATGACAATGATATGGCATGACACAGAGAAACATTGAGACGAAGTTTGAGACTGCTTTTCAAATATCTGCAAAAAGGTATAATCTATATATTGTTACGAGAAGCAAAAACTTTCTACCCCTTTTTACGAAAATTACTCTAACGGAGAAGTATGGCAAAGTTAAAGTTTATATGAAGAAGAAATGCAGAATGCTAATATTTCTTTATAATAATACTAAAAAAATACATTAAATTAATTAAAAACACAATACTCATCCTACGACACACACACACATATGTACGATGTATATCTCTCAAATCTCATATCTCTAAATACAGATCTCGCAACGAATTTTTGTAAATACAGTTCTTGCAACGAATTTTTTATCGAAATTTTTATGACTGCTGCATATGCTCAACATGTTATGCGCATTCATATTTTTATGATGTTGAAAATGCTATCAATTATAGATTAAGTCAAAATTCGACTACTGAGCGACCACTGGTAAATAAAAAAATATGTTTAACATACACATACGGCCATCTGTTCCTAATGTAAGCAATTTAATGCCTGTGTTTTAGGTAACAGCCACTGATATACTTCTTTTATATTTATATATATAAATACTACATATATAAATAAATATATATTACATCCAGACTCGGGGCAGGAATCAAACCCACAACTGCCAATTACACCAAAGAGCAAGTCAAGTTGATAAAAAATATATTACAATATTATTTGATGAATATCAAATAATAAGAACAAAGACAATAATAAGACAATAAACGAAAATCCGGACAATTTATTATTAGTTGTTAAATTATAATCATGGGCCTTATAATAAATGTATTGAAAATATAACGACACAGCTTTTCAAACGATCCTGCGACATATCAAACGTTTTATTATCAAAGGACTCTCCTTTCAAAGGGCGACTGTATGGATCAATGAGATCATATTTCATATAAAAATAATGATCTCTTCAAAAGTTTTTTTCACTAATATATCTAATTTATATGCATAAACTTTAAATATATGTTTCAATAAATAGGTAAACAATAAACTATATACCTGACCTGCGCTGTTTTACCAACCTTGACCTTAATGATTACTGCTCTGTGTATATGTATCATATACACGATGTTCAAACAGACAAACATTTTATTTTTTAATTGTGGTATTATATTTATATTCATAGTAAAGACAACGGCATTCGATATTAAAACTAGTAATGAGTACAAAATTACTTCGTAATGACTTCGCTACAATTGTTGATAGAGTAACTCCACTTCTAGACGTTGTATCAAGATGAACACCAAACTTTAATTTAGACCTCCAGGATTACAACTGTGAACTTAGCATCCAATTTCATATAGACAGGCATACAAAAAATCTAAAAATGATTGTTTTGGATTTTATTGCTTTCAAAACGACCCCTAAAATTCGATTTTACTTTATATAAGTATCTCATGTACAATAAACAAATTAAAAATACTGAAACCTTAACACTTCAGTTATCACAATTATGTGCCTAAAGATTCGAAATTGCACTCGATTCTTGAGAAATTTATTTTTAGATATAAATAATTCGATATCTACTTAGGGTCGATAAATAACGATATCGAGTACCGACACTTCGTAAATTGTACGTTTTGCATACGATCACTGTTCTACTTACCTCTATTGGAAAGTTCCTGGTAATTTCCTTAGAGATACATAAAACTTTTCATAACACCTATAAATTTAAATTTGTTGGATAATTTCTTCGACATATGGCTCCAAGATAAATAGGTAATAAGTTAATATAATTAGTATAAAAATTGCTTTTGAATTTACTTTTTGGTTATTTAAAAAAAACGCTGGCCATTTATTCTCTAATAAAAAAATATTATTTTCACATACAGTAAGAAATTCAATTTATGTCAATTCCACGTTACTTAATCTTTCATATAATCTTAAACATAAAACAAACTAACTCGTATTTAATCAGTTTTTTGTGTAAGTTTTAAATTTCTACTACCTGGCATAACTCTCGGTATTAACGTCATGATATTTTTTGTTCTAATTCAGCTACAAAACAGTTATTATCAATGCCGAAGGTCTCGTCAATAATACGTTTTTATTTAACTTTATTTGCATTATTTTTTAAAATATAAATTTCAACACCATAGATTCAAAAGTCCATGAGAACGTATTTTATTCATCCATTTGACATTTCCCTTTTTTATTTAGCGAATATATTCACCGGCATATGTACAATAAAAAAAAATTATCCCGCGAATTATGACAACACAAAATAAATGGGCAACTTTTCAAAGTTAAAACTGAAAACTTTTTCTACGTTACGAATGAATATACCAATATTTTATTTCAATATAGTTCTCACACCGACAACGACAGTTCATTAATTTCAACTTATTCAAACTAAATTTACAGTTTGTTTTTTCAAAACATGGTTGCTATGAATATACATATTTATTACTATTACTATTTTTAATAACATTTTAATGTATTAAATTACTCTTCTCTAACGCCATTTTTCAAAATACAAAGGGGTTGTTTCATTTTGGGCCAGGTATTTGTACGGTATACCAAAAAATAGTAAAAAATCATAGAAATTTAAATAAAATATGCTTTTTAGTAGTTTTACAGTGATTAAGAGGTAGTTATAAAATTTAACATTCGTAGAATAGCAACTCTTGAAGTACATCAACCTACTTTTGTTGTCTATATTTGATGACAATATGTTATCTTAGTGTCATTTCAATTGTTAAATGTCAACTCATTCATAGGCGTCTTGCTGCGTTGGAGTGTTTTTCGTTGTTTCTTTTTGTTACTGAATATTTTTTTAACGACCCAGGCATTTCTTTGGACTTCTCGTCTTCGAAATCTTTCGATCAACTTAGTGTTGGATACGTACCTATTTTTTGTGGTTTTTTATGTTTAAAATGTCATCACAACATTTGTGTATATGTCATTGTCAAAAGGGATGACAAGTTGTTGCGATTTTATTTTGAAAATTAAAACTACCTCGTAAATAAGGCCTTTTCATGAGAAATAAAGAAAAAATATTCATTATTTCATGACCCTGAACATTTTAAAATACTGTACAAATACCTGGCCCAGGCTCCATATAAATTTGAAACAACCGCTTTTAAACTACAATAATTATTGAAATAGTGAAACAATTTTTTATTTTAATGAAAACTAAATGGTATCTTAGATATGCTTTATATCTATATATTCATATATCATACAATCATGTTGCTTTTTCACCATACATTTAGTACTTTAGCTGTGATCTGTGTTCAAAGAAACAGAGACATAGGTAGATGCTTTTTAAAAACGTGCTGTCAATTTAATTAATTTAATTTTCAATGTTGTTTACACCTTTAAAGACATATCACTTCGAACAATACTTACTTATGTGTCACAAGTGATGATGTGACAGTGACAAGTTGATGGTGTAACTATTTAAATAAATAAATTTATAAAAACTGCGAAATCTTTTTAGACAAAATCTACAATTCATCAGACCGGTATTGAGCCACATTCTTAAATGTTGTTAAACACTAATAGAGCTTATAAATAAACACTACACTCAACGGCCTCCAGTAAGTTAATGTGAATCCTGTGTCAGATGTCTGAAAACACACACAACACACAAACAAACGCCTAGATAAATACCTGCATGGCCTAAACAAATATTTATTATGTGAGGGAATCGAACCCATGACCGCTAAGGCATCAGCCAGTTGCTGTGACCATTTTTTTTGTTTTGGCGGGAAAAAATGTACCTGAAGGCACATCCCGTCGCCCGGGGAGACAACGTGATTATGTGGATTGTGGGGCCCTCACCCACTAAAATAACCCGCCGTGCGCCCTCACCCGCCCTTACAAGGCGGGCCACGGGTACCGCGTACGTTGCTCCGTGGCCCGCAGGCGGCAGCTCCATCGAGAACTCTCTCCTGTGCGACGCCCCGCGCTCTTGAGCATCGCAGCTTCGCGGTAGGCTGTTTCGGCGGACGGTGGGCAATCCAGTTGCTGTGACCCTGCGCCAACGCATTCAGTCGCTTATAAAATGTACTTGTGTTATTCACGCCTACGTAAATAATTACTAATACATAAGTTTGGTATATTTTCTTCAGGGTTTTATTGACACAAAATAAAATCTACTATTTAAATAATTATTATATGTTTCACATTTATTTTTTCATTTTGAACTTTGTAATTAAATATTTTAAGAAATATTTAAAAGCATTTATTATAGAGTGTACATAACATTGTACTAGAAGCAATGTTATACACTTTTATAATTGATCTTTTTTTTTCATAATTACTATTTTATTTCTTTTTTTCATTTCTTTATTTATAATATTTTTCAATAATAAAATATTTATGTTCGTTTTGACCGTAGATTGTTCGCAGAAATAACGTAATGAGTTACACGCTTAACCCCCTACAGCCATTATTACCGTCCCAATTATATCTCAAAACGAGGCAGCAAAATGCGAGTATTTGTAATATGATCACCACGACAGAATAAGACAGACATTATAGAAATAATTATTAGATATTACCTCGAGGATGTGTATATATATATATATATACATCCTCGAGGTAATATCAAATGATACAAGAAGGATGTTGGCAGTACTGACTACTGGCATATATTTGATCATACCCTATTATTTGAGAATATTATGATTTAGGAACAATGTAATAATTTCTACAAAATATGGATTCAGTGGTCATTTGAATTGATTTCGTTTAGATTGATTTGGTTTTATTTGACTCGATGTGAAGCTTCTAAAACAAATACTAATTGATTCGTTTCGTAACAGTTACGTTCATCAATTGAAACTTATATTTACTTTTACTCTAAGTTTAGTTTTTTTATTTTTTCATTTTTTTATTTTTTCATTTTCTTATCTCTTTTCTGTAACATTTGGTACAGTACATAAATGTTGCTACGATCCAAATGTTTATGTAAACTCTTTTGCAAAAAAAACGGGCACTTAAGCAAAGAACTATTTTATAGTTACTATTAGTTTGTTTGACAATTTTAGGTATTGTTATCCTCAGAATTTTATAAATTAATTAGGAAGGAATAGTTTTCATCAGTTTAATCATAACATTTTAATTAAATTATTAAGAAATAATGTTTAAGCTCAAAACACTATGATTGTACCTGCTCGCTAAATAAAAATGAAACGCGTTAATTTCTTTGTTTTTCTTGAATACATTAAAAGCAGATAAAAGTTTAGTATTGAGTGTGACCCCCTCTTGCTGAAATCACAGCTTGCATTCGTCTGGGCATGCTAGTGAGTATATCTTTTATGGTTTCTTGGGGAATACGTTCCCACTCCGCGGTAATCACATTCTTTAGCTCTCTGATGGTCTGCGGAGCCGGCTGCACTGATCTCACTCGTCGCTTCAGAACGTCCCAGACATGCTCTATGGGATTGAGGTCCGGACTTCTAGCTGGCCAGTCCAAACGACGAATTCTGACTTCTAGCATATACGCATCCACACCGCCAGACCGGTGGCGCGAGCGTTGTCGTCCATAAAAATTGAGTTTTCGCCAAGAGCGGTTAAAGCGGGTTGTGCATAAGGAATTAGAACTTCCGTTATGTATCGGTGTCCAGTCAGTGTACCGTTTTCGATGAAGACTAACTCCGTACGATCCATAAAATTTATTCCTGCCCAAAACATAACAGAGCCTCTTCCATAAGGTGTGATTTCTTCAAAACATGCCTCTGCAAAGCGTTCTCCTCGTCTACGTAGCACTTGCCGACGTCGGTCTTCACCATGCAGAGATATCCTGGCTTCATCGGAGAACAATACCCTATCCCAGTCTTCATGAGTCCATGACACACAATTTCAAGCGAAGCTAAGCCTGGCAACTCGATGTCCACGGAGTAATTTAGGGCCGCGTGCCGTCCATAGACTAATTTGCACATTTCTTACTTCTTCGAGGGTGTTCTTGAGGTCCACATAAGAAGATTTGCGATTTCTCAACGCTTTACTAACTAGAAAACGATCATCCCGTGGTTCGGTACATGTCTTTCTGCTAGAACCAGGCCTTCTCTTGACGGAACCGGTCTCTTGATAGCGCTGCCAGGTCCTTTGAACTGTCGACCGACTCAAATTTAGCCTCTGAGCCACGAAGCATTGACTGCAACCTTCTTCAAGCAGCGCAATAATTTTGCTCGCTTTTATCACTTTATCTACCATTTTCGAGATTGCTAAACAGCAATAACAATACTTTTAAATGTCAAGGACACCAGATAATTTAATGAAAATTGACAAAAAGTTAATTAGAGTCGATATTAACTATAGGGAATTCGCGCCAGAAAATGTAGTTAAAAGTTATTTTCTTTGAAAACCAGGCTCAGTCAAAAATTTGAATTTGGAATGTACTCTTATAAACATTATGGCACTTTTATAACTGGCCAGTAACATGTTCAAATGATTAAAACCTTTTTGGTATTTTATTTTTTTTAGCCAGGAAGAAAATCGAAACCGCCCGTTTTTTTTGCAAATGAGTGTATATTAATCGTTGGAAAGTTGAACTGCAACATGAGAGCTCTTCGTTGCACTGTCAGTGACTAATAATAACACTAGGATTTAGCGTACGTTTTCATTGTGCTCTATATGCCTTAATTTTACAAAAGATCGACATGCAGTATACAAATTAATTAATGAACGAATTAATTAATTAATGATAAGACTGCGAAGGCCACTTACTATCAGGTGACCTGCGTACTAGTGAGCTATTTTCACAAAAATAATGAAAATAAAAATAGATATAGATATCTTATGTTCATATTTATTAGAAATATTTAAATTTAAAGAATTACTGCACCATGTGCCTGTCATGTCACCAATGTTTCCTTTATAGACAGGGGTTGTCTGTAAGAAACCACTATCAGTGATAAGACCGCCTTTGCATTCTGTTTAGTATGTTTTTTTTTCGGTTTCATGTACTTCTTAAGTGTGCAATAAAGTATATAAATAAATAAATAAATAATAGAAAAAAATAAATACTAACCTACTGATATTATAAATGGATAAGTCTGTCTGTATATTATAAATAAATGAATAGATTAAACCAACGGACAATCATAGTAAATAACAAATAGTAACCATAGTAAATAAGGATAGACCTGTGCTATTCTTTAAGGTCATTTTTTATTTTTTATTTTTAATATTTCTTTTTATAAATTAACCCAATTACGCGGTATTTTTTTATTGTTGTTTTTTCTCTTATTACTATATTTAACTTATTACATATTTTTCAATATATTTATAAAAAAATAACTAAAAATATTTAAAATATTAAAAGATTTTCCCCTCCGGTAGCAGGTCGAGACCCAGGTCGTCGGTAATTATTTATGGCCCCAGACTGAGGACCCTTCTCACAATGCGAGCCGTCTCAAGCAACACTGCTTTTTGTATCTTATTTCTATTATTTGAAACACTTAATTATAATTTATTATAATTGTTAATTTAAATTAGTTATTATTAAACTAAATAATGTAAAATCCGAAATTGGCTTTTATTTGGTTATCTTTGTTTAATTTTTATAATCTTAAAATGTAGCTGTGGATTTTCATATGAATTAAATAAATTATTTATAATATATTAGTCAAATATTAAATAAAAAAGTTTATATATGAAACTCATGCATACATAACTTTATTACAAAAACTAAACTAATATAGTTTTTAATTTTAGAAATAAAATTGTTATAGTATAAAAAAATCTAAACTAGCCAAATCCGAATTGGACGCATTCAAAGGGTTCCATAGATCCATACAATACCTTTATACATATAATAAAATTGTAGCGGTATACATTCTGTAAATTGAAGATATTTTGAAAATTTAATTTTTTTTAATATTCTATAATTGATACTGAAGCCAAAACTGTTTTATTTATTTATTTTTTGTTCGTTTGTATCGCCGAAACTACTAAATGGATTTGAATGAAATTTGTCAAGATCTAAGTACATACTAATGAGTATCCTAATGTTTTTTTATCACGATATTCAGTATGATTACCTTACAAACAGCAGAGACTTAGTATTTGGTTACGTAACCCTAAAAATAAATCTTTAGGCTTGTAAAGACCTTCAATGTGACATTAATATCATTAAACAAGGTCTAACATAATATCAAAGCTATTTTTTATATATAGTTTATTAAATAAAATAATGAAATATCGTTAACATATGAAGAAAAGAATTTTATTAAATAATATTAAATATTTTTGTCATAGCCCAACACACACAAACACAAATACTTTGAATCTGAAGTGGCAGTGGGTACGTAGCTCGTAGAACTGACTGCCGATGGAACAGAAAGATTTTCGAGTGGAGACCACGTACCGGCAAGCGCAGCGTTGGACGGCTGTCCACGAGATGTACAGACGACTTGAAGAGAGTCGCCAGAAGCCATTGGATCGAGGCTGCTTCGAACCAGTCGCTGTGGAAGTCGATGGGGGAGGCCTACCTTCATCAGTACTGTTACGTCTGTACGTATAATGGCTGATATGATGATGATGGTGATATCCACTTTATCTTTATGATATTTTTATTCGCAATCTATAAAACCAACAGCTTTGGTGTATTAGTTGAGGTGAAACAAACCCTAAGGACATGACGTGTTACTTCCGTCTGATAAAATCTCTGATACCCTCTTAGTAACTTATGTGCAACATAAACTTCATCAGTAATTGGTGAAATAGATCCTTGACTTCATAGACTGTAACTTGAAGGATTTGAAAACGAAAAGAAAAAAACTTTTTTTTTTTTAATAAATTAAACTATCAACGTTCTGTTAATACATTTAGAACATTCATTAATATCAGTAATATCTAGTTGTAAATCAATACAATAGTTAATAACGTATCAATAAGCAAGACATGTCCTCGGAGGTGATCTATCGGGCTTCAAATAACTTCGAATCGCCAGGGGTTGTTCGGAGTAAACTAATTACCAACTACCTTCCTATCCTTCAGTGCGAGGCTAGTATACGACAGGAGACAGTTACCGCTAAGCAGGTACACCTTTTAATTTATATTATCTGTAATTTTAGTCATTTATTTTAAATGTATACAATAATAACACATCATTTTATTTTTTTATCGTTAGAATGTGTCACCTTTATAATGATATTGTCACCGAAAATAATGAAAATATTGATATTTATATTAAAAGTAAGTCTAAATTTACTTAAGAGGTCATAGCTATTCTTAGAAAGATTGATCAGTCAATGGTATGGAGTAATAAATAAACTACTTCAATGTTATATAATATTTAATAGCTTCACTAACTACTGCTTTGTTAAATTGTTTAAAATCATGAAGTGTGCACATACTTTAGAAATATAATCCAGCCCTAAAAAATTATTAACGTTCTATATTATGTAAAAGTGTATTGATTGTATTCTGTTTTGTGTACTATAGTGAATATATTAGTTAATTAATTAATTAAATTCCATAATAACACTGTCGTGATAAGGAATTAATGAATGGTTATGGATGTTAAAATTATTGAGTTATTTATTTCTAATAATGTTATAACAAGCTTCTGTGTTACATTATATTTATTAAATTTCGATAATAAGGTTTTTTTTTTCATTAAACTTAAATCTTATTAACGAAAATAATTTGAAATACGTCATAAAATACGAGATATATTTTTTATTAAGTAATTAAAATTAAATGTAAATACGTTTTATACATAATGCACGTATTATTAAGTTTCTTGTTTCCAATTAAAATTATAAAACCGAAAATAAGTATATTAATTTAACTAATATCAGTTCGTTCTATATTTGAAATTATATTATTATTTATCAATAATGAACATAAATATTGATGCGTAAAAATGTTTTAAGATTATAATTAAATATCTTTTTTATTAACACTGAATTACGCTTACGTTTATTTTAACTATAAAACATCTCTGTCTTCGTTAATTTTTATTCTTTTTGTTTTAATAACAGCTTCATTTCAATTTGATACGCAAATGTCATATGCGATATTCCAAAAATAGTAAAACTGTTTTTTTTTTTTTAAATACTTCTGGTGTAGTCGCTGGCTCGCGAGTTCGATTCCCACTCGATACCGATTTTTGTATTGCTGCGCCTCGGAAAACCCGTAAAGCTATCGATCCCGGTGGTTATCATAGACACCTAATAGCCGTAGTTACTCATAGTCGGGATATTATCCACCAACCCGCAGTGAAGCAGCGTGGTGGACTAAGCTCCAACCTTTCTCTTACATGGAGAAGAGGCCTCTGTCTACCAGTGGGACGTTTAGAGAATGATTTACTTCCCTTCAGTTAAAAATTTATAATTACATCAAACGAACTTTGAGCTCCTGGACTAACACTAGTCGTAACTAATTTATACTGCGATTAGTCCGGAGTCTACTTAATTAGTTTCGTCCCTCAAACCGCTATGGCATAGCCCCCAACCTTGGGAAGGTCGAACGTCCAAAATCATAAGGTTTCAGCATTTATTAAGCCATTAGTTTCCATAGTTATTTATTAATTAAATCTAATTTATCTACTCACATGCTTTAAATCGTCTATAAAAGATTCTGAAACAGCTTATTGCCAACATTAAAACACCCAATGTCATAATCACGAAGAATGGACATACAGGAGAGCGAACGGTTGACGTATTACTATACAAATTTCACGGTACTTATGTACACAAAAATAAACAAAGATCATAGTTCTCTTTTTTGCCACTAGGTGCGCGAGTATTCGTGAAGTACCAATACTATTATTATATTAGTTATTATAATGTGTAATTAAATATAGGTAGTAGTTCTCTAGAACAGTTTTATTTTAGTTGCATATTTAATAAATATAATTTTATGTATTAAATGCTAATATTTTGGAAGATGAAATAAAACAAAACGAATTCAGAAATTTTATTAAAATACTTTGTTTTTTATTTTTGTATCTACTAATAGTAATTTTATCTGGAATTCTCTAAATCATCTGATTTCTTGGACAGAAGTAGGCATTGATATTTCTTCTCTATAAAAGATAGTAGAGCATGATAATTTATGCTATGCTAATTATGTGAATTGTCTGCGAGGCTTCTTATGATATTTTATAGCTGAAAAATATATGAAAATAACAATAAATTTTATTATTCTAAATAATGTTATTTTGAAAAAAAATAAAATTTTCACCGACTACTATTATCATAATTTATCAAATATTTAATTAAAATAACTTTATATAATATATAATATGAAATTAAAAAAATTTTAAACAAATATACTTAATCTTTAACATTACATTATATTTTTAATATTTATTTAATAATTTAAAAATTACGTACCTGTTATTAAACTAAAAGTTTAACCTTTAATTTAATCTCCAAGAGTATTTTATGTTGGTGATGAATCAAAGTTATTTACTAATAGAATTAGAATTTACTACAAAGTTTAAAGATAAAAACAATATAAATAATTGAAAAAATCTTATGACATATTATCATGTTGACTACATGTCAAATATCTTTAAAATGGTGGCCTGGCGGGATGTTTTTGTCTCACTTTTTTTTCTCATAATTATGTTAAATTACATTATTTCACTATTTAAATCAATAATCGCACACCTATAGCAACCAATAGAAAGGTTTAAAATGAACCAATAACTCAATTTTCAAAATTCAGAGCTGTCAATAGCAACAAGCCTTCCCGCGTAAATTTCAACTTCAATCCTAGCGCACAGATGCAAAATAATTATCTACTACCTAAATTGATGCCATTCTTTTAACATTACGTTCGCACTCCTGTATATCCATTCTTCGTGGTCATAATAACCATATCATCCAAACGGATCATATAATGTTGTACTGGATTTCATTATTACACTCCTTTGTTGTTTTTTTCGATCCCTTCTTCACAAAGGCTTAACAACAGACAGCCACATTCTTACTGCTCGATGCATGATATCTGTATGAATTTCAAAAAAAGAACATCTGTATAAAATATAAATAAAGAAAGGTAATTTAGACTAGGCTGTATGGACTATATTCCTTTGTCTTTCGATATTGGGGGTAAATTTTAAAACAACAACAATAACTTAAAAACAAAGTAGGTTATTCAAATCCCCACCTATTTTCTTTGATATTTTTTATTGTTTTGTTTGGATTTTATGCATGGGAGTAGATAAAGTCTTGTATACATTAGCTTTATTACTTTACTACTTTATTACTAGCTATATTATATACTAGCTTTATTAATGTTATTAAATATCAGTATATTATAAATTAAATGAACTAAATCTTTTAAACTATTTTTTAATGTACTTATATGACTTAGGCTTGACGACAATGAGGACAGTGCTTGTGTCGGAAATGCCTTTCTAGTCTCTCAAAAGTATCCAATTAAAAGGAAACACGGACACTGACTTGATCACTACATATCAGAAAAGCGAATTGCAAACGTTTCGTGCAAGTTAATTAGACGTCGATCATTCGTCTCGTTGTTTCCTATTAGAAAAGTATAAAATGTAGGCATATTTAACAGTAACAGTAATTATGCGTCCATGTTTTAAGCTGAGCAATTTCACCTATATTAGCGACTTCTTACCGATAATAATGTACGGTGATCAACTGAGCCAATTGCGTTGAGGTATGGCAGATCAAACTCAAAGATGACAGTACTCCATACAACATCAGCCATTGTATATCCACTGCTGAACGTAGGCCTCCCTTATCATCTCGGGTGTGATTGCCAATACTCGCAACGCTTGGCAGGCGAGTTGTCGAGCGGACTGTTGTGGAAGGATATGATGACAGTGCTGCCCATCACCATCCTGGTTGGTGTAAAGTTGTTCGCACCACTATTGCCTTAGTCGCCTTTTACGACACCTCGGCAAGAAAGAAGTGAGGACTATTTTTCTCTGCCGGTCGCCGCACGGCCAAAGTACTCCATACTAGTAAGAAAGTAAGCGAGATATAATGTTTAATTATTATTATATTAATGTTAAAAAACATACACTTGTTAAAAAACATACACTTGTCAAAAAACAAACACTTAAGAAGTTATGAACCAAGGAGTAGAAGTCCTATTAGAAGTAAACAGTTACAGTTGTGTCTAAGTAGTGTAAAAATTGGATTAGGAACTTTAATTATGTGGAAACAGAGAATATTCTTCAAATCTAAATTTCACACGGAAAATAAAAAAATTAAAAATTAAAAATTAAAAATTAAATATATCCACACAGGATATGTATCATATTATGTATCATATGATACATATACACGTACAAACATTTGACATTGAACATTGACATTCCTTAAAGAGCCAAGTCAACACGTTTCTTGGTCTTTCTTGGCTCGAGACTCTTAGCAACGGTCAGCTTTGATAGAATTTGATACAGTGCCTAGACTCCTAATATTTTTTTTACATTACTTGTTTATGATGGCGTAAGAGCTTTACATATAATATTAAATCTTTTTATAAAATATATATTTATCACATCGTTAATAAAACAAAAACAAAAGCTCTCAATCAAAAACATTTAAATTAACGGTAAACCCAATATATGCATAGGCATTGGGAGCCATTTAATTCGGGCAATTTGTCATTGTCACCGTGAAGCTGATACGTAATATAAAAGCACATATAAATGCGAAACGAAATGGGGTGAAAAGGTAAGGGTAAACGTCACAATAATTTGCAACCGTGATATTTTATGCAACAATTGACATATTTATTTCTAAACAACCTCTACAAACTACTAGTATTACTACATCAGCCGTTTGATGTACACTACTGGACATAGGGCTACCTCATGATGATCTCTGGGGGGCTTGTTAATACTCGCCACGCTTGACAGGCGGGTTGACCAGTGCAGTGTGTAGTGGTAGGATATGGTGACGCTGCTAACCATCACAATCCTGCTTGGTGTTCACACCACTATGGTCTCAGTCACCTTTTACGACACCACGGTAAGAAAAAGGTCGGGACTATTCTTCTCTGCTCGCTCTGCTCGTCGCGTTGGTCGCGTGGTCTCCTCACCGTGCCTAGAATGCACGTAAAGCCGGCGGTCCCGGTTGTTATTATAGACATTCGACAACTATCGTTACTCATGATAGGCAAATTATCTGCCAACAAACAGTAGAGCAGCGTGGTGGATTAAGCTTTAACACTTCTCCTGGAATGTCCTTTGCTCAGCAGTGGGACTATTACAGGCTGAATTAGTTCAGTTCAGTTACCTGAGCATCTCATGCACATTATGATCATCCCTTACACTATAAAAATTAAATGAAAAATAATTTAAAAAATAAAAAATAACGCGGGCGGAAATAAATTCAAAATTGGTTCTCACTAGGGTTGCCATCACTTAAATTATAAAATTTTAATAAACTCTTCTAAAATCACATGCGTGTGAAACTTTTTTTCTAAAGACAATTAAAAATGGCATTATCATTTTGCCAGACAAAACACGAAGTTAAAAACTCGAAAAGTTAACGGTAGAAATAGAAAGATTCCGTGAAGGTAGTAACCCTAGGTCTTACACTAATACACCCTTCACTGTCAGTGTCACTAAGAAGATTATATACAACCCGTGCGAAGCCGGGGAGAGTCACTAGTTGATAATAATTAGAAACACATTTTTTATAACACTTTATTAAAAACCTTACAATTTCTTTAGAAATATTACAATATTATATACTATTTTCACTAATTCACATCTTTCATTAAACAGTCTTTATAAACGAGTTGATTTCAGACCAATTTGTGCGAAATATAAACTACAAATTGATTAGCGTTTATTTGTAGAGTTGTTAAATGTATGGAGAAGTGATTTGATCAAGTGATTTAATTAATATTTGAATATAAATTTCCATCAATTTTAACTCATATAATATATGTTACTGTTAAAGTAGTTAGTATTAGTAAGTTATTGGTAAATCTTAGATTTTACTGGTAAAATCTGACATGTACCAATATGTGCTGGTAAATTTTAGTACTTTTGTGGCCATCCATAAAACACGTAACGTATTTTCCGTACTTTATGACCCCACACCCCCATCTCCCTACTATCATGTAACGCCACATAGAAATTTTGTCAACCCCTGTCATAAGTATTTTGTGTTACGTAACTTTTAATCCCATAAAATAATTAAATTAGCCGAACGATTAAAATAAATATGAACACTTTTAAAAACACTCTTTGACTGAGAGAAAGAAAGACTGACTACTAGTATGCGAAAAATGCCGAACGGTATTACAATACAAGTAGGAAAAAAATTGTTTGCAAAATCCAAAAGTGCACGCTTTATAATCTCATTTTTCAGAATAAAATTGTTAAAAAACAATTAAACAACATCAAATTAGACCATGAAATTAAATAGGGTTCTATTCCTAATTATATTGAAGCGTAAGATTCGATTAGTGAAGTCTTTCGGTAGATATCGTGACCACATACAGGATCCACACATACAGACTCACGGATGTCCAAACAGAACTTTTTTCACCGTTTTTAATTAGTTAAAATAACAAAAATGACATTAAAAGTATCATGAGTGTTAAAAATTGGGTTTTTTCTTAATCTGTGTGTGTATACATTATTTTACAAGTGCAATAGACGATAAATAGAGACATTTTAAGTTCGAAAAAGCACTCGTTTTGCGTGAAGTGAGTAGAACCCACCTCAACGCTTCACTAATGAGGCGTGCAATATGTATCTACCTTACGTAACACCCGAGAAAAACCTACCCCTCCCCGTAATCGAACATAACGTCTAAGTATACACCTCCACCTTACACAGTTAGTTATGTGGTTTATCGATAGCCGCTTTATAATAACCGATAATTTGCCAAACGTTTTAGTATCAGAATTTGGTAAATCCTATCATTAACCTAAAAACATTCGATATAATATATCTTACGGTTAAATCCTTGACAAATAATCTTAAAAGCTCGTTTTTTAAAGGCACTGGTAATTATTTGAAATTAACAATGATATCCGATCATTTCGGACTTATATCATAGAGTTGGTTAGTTTTAGAATTAACAAGTAAAACTTAGTATTAGTCGATATCACCTTAAACGTACAAAAAAGTAATATACAAAAAAGTTTTGTTGCGTATCTATATATTTATTAGTATAAAAGGCTAAACGTTTTATAAAAAATAGTCACTTCATTGAATTTTTACATTTTACTGACGAAAATTAATTCAAAATTATAAGAAAAGAAGAATTTATTAACTTATTTTACCAATACATACAAAACATGTCAGAATAACAATCTCAGAACAATAAGAGAACGTAACTCCTAAATGCTATATATTATTCTGCTATACAATTGCTTCACAATGGTTGACCAGTCATAGCATAATTGTTTTTAATACGTTGGTATACAACTAATTCAATTGTATCATAATAGTGCTATAACGGATAGGACAATTATGAAATAGTTTTATAGAGACGTTATACTTGTTTCAAAATTGTGTCATAATGTCGAAAAAATTGTGTCATAATGCTGTCATAATTACGTCATTATATTATCATAATTGCGTTATAATTGACTCATAATCGTGAACACAAGTTAACATAATGGTCATAATAGTGTCATAACTCTAACGTAATGTCATGAAAATTGCATCATAATAGTACCATAATGGAGTCATCGTGAATTTTATACGGCGAAAACTATTGAAATAGTAGAATTTTGTCCATGTTTACATTTCGCGCATATTGGTAACAAGTATTTATACATATATTAGCATTAGTTTCGAATCAGCCCGATGTCCCGCCGTTAGATTCCTTGAGTCGATTGTTTTCAGCCACCAGTGCCTGGACTCTCAAGTCGTATTTTTCTCGCAATTCCTGAAGAAAACATGCAAAATTTTCTATATACTGAACACATGTTGAACACATGTCGAATACAATCGAACAAATGACAACTTTACTTCATCTTAAGGTCACCAAGCAAACTAATATAATTAAGAAAGTGAAAGAAATTCTAATTGCAGAACCATCAAATACGCTAATACATATAATTGTTATAGCCAAAACTTCCAAAATTTCTAACCTTGCATGTTTTAAAATTAAAATATAGATGACTTGCTTATTATCTCAATATCACTACATAATATTATAAAACAAATTATTCCGCCGCGCCTGTCTGTCTGTCTGTTTGCGATAAATTCAAAAACTACTGCACGGATTTCCATGCGGCTTTCACCAATAGATAGATTGATTCATGAGGAAAGTTTAGGTACATATACATATGTACATACCACGGGCGCAGTCGGACCGCTAGTTATATAAAAAATAAAGGTATCGCTGAATTTTTGTCGTTAGTTTTGTCGTTGATGTTGTTGCTGGTGGCAGCGCGCTTCAGCACTAAGTATAGTGAGTGAGAGCGACAGTACGGCGGCGCCGCGTGGCGTGTGGCCAGTCTGTGAGCGGGCTAACCTTGAAGAGCGCGAGCTGCGTCTCGTACTCGCGGCGCAGGTCGTCGTTGATGTTGTTGCTGGTGGCGGCGCGCTTCAGCACTAAGTATAGTGAGTGAGAGCGACAGTACGGCGGCGCCGCGTGGCGTGTGGCCAGTCTGTGAGCGGGCTAACCTTGAAGAGCGCGAGCTGCGTCTCGTACTCGCGGCGCAGGTCGTCGTTGATGTTGTTGCTGGTGGCAGCGCGCTTCAGCACTAAGTATAGTGAGTGAGAGCGACAGTACGGCGGCGCCGCGTGGCGTGTGGCCAGTCTGTGAGCGGGCTAACCTTGAAGAGCGCGAGCTGCGTCTCGTACTCGCGGCGCAGGTCGTCGTTGATGTTGTTGCTGGTGGCGGCGCGCTTCAGCACTAAGTATAGTGAGTGAGAGCGACAGTACGGCGGCGCCGCGTGGCGTGTGGCCAGTCTGTGAGCGGGCTAACCTTGAAGAGCGCGAGCTGCGTCTCGTACTCGCGGCGCAGGTCGTCGTTGATGTTGTTGCTGGTGGCGGCGCGCTTCAGCACTAAGTATAGTGAGTGAGAGCGACAGTACGGCGGCGCCGCGTGGCGTGTGGCCAGTCTGTGAGCGGGCTAACCTTGAAGAGCGCGAGCTGCGTCTCGTACTCGCGGCGCAGGTCGTCGTTGATGTTGTTGCTGGTGGCGGCGCGCTTCAGCACTAAGTATAGTGAGTGAGAGCGACAGTACGGCGGCGCCGCGTGGCGTGTGGCCAGTCTGTGAGCGGGCTAACCTTGAAGAGCGCGAGCTGCGTCTCGTACTCGCGGCGCAGGTCGTCGTTGATGTTGTTGCTGGTGGCGGCGCGCTTCAGCACTAAGTATAGTGAGTGAGAGCGACAGTACGGCGGCGCCGCGTGGCGTGTGGCCAGTCTGTGAGCGGGCTAACCTTGAAGAGCGCGAGCTGCGTCTCGTACTCGCGGCGCAGGTCGTCGTTGATGTTGTTGCTGGTGGCGGCGCGCTTCAGCACTAAGTATAGTGAGTGAGAGCGACAGTACGGCGGCGCCGCGTGGCGTGTGGCCAGTCTGTGAGCGGGCTAACCTTGAAGAGCGCGAGCTGCGTCTCGTACTCGCGGCGCAGGTCGTCGTTGATGTTGTTGCTGGTGGCGGCGCGCTTCAGCACTAAGTATAGTGAGTGAGAGCGACAGTACGGCGGCGCCGCGTGGCGTGTGGCCAGTCTGTGAGCGGGCTAACCTTGAAGAGCGCGAGCTGCGTCTCGTACTCGCGGCGCAGGTCGTCGTTGATGTTGTTGCTGGTGGCGGCGCGCTTCAGCACTAAGTATAGTGAGTGAGAGCGACAGTACGGCGGCGCCGCGTGGCGTGTGGCCAGTCTGTGAGCGGGCTAACCTTGAAGAGCGCGAGCTGCGTCTCGTACTCGCGGCGCAGGTCGTCGTTGATGTTGTTGCTGGTGGCGGCGCGCTTCAGCACTAAGTATAGTGAGTGAGAGCGACAGTACGGCGGCGCCGCGTGGCGTGTGGCCAGTCTGTGAGCGGGCTAACCTTGAAGAGCGCGAGCTGCGTCTCGTACTCGCGGCGCAGGTCGTCGTTGATGTTGTTGCTGGTGGCAGCGCGCTTCAGCACTAAGTATAGTGAGTGAGAGCGACAGTACGGCGGCGCCGCGTGGCGTGTGGCCAGTCTGTGAGCGGGCTAACCTTGAAGAGCGCGAGCTGCGTCTCGTACTCGCGGCGCAGGTCGTCGTTGATGTTGTTGCTGGTGGCGGCGCGCTTCAGCACTAAGTATAGTGAGTGAGAGCGACAGTACGGCGGCGCCGCGTGGCGTGTGGCCAGTCTGTGAGCGGGCTAACCTTGAAGAGCGCGAGCTGCGTCTCGTACTCGCGGCGCAGGTCGTCGTTGATGTTGTTGCTGGTGGCAGCGCGCTTCAGCACTAAGTATAGTGAGTGAGAGCGACAGTACGGCGGCGCCGCGTGGCGTGTGGCCAGTCTGTGAGCGGGCTAACCTTGAAGAGCGCGAGCTGCGTCTCGTACTCGCGGCGCAGGTCGTCGTTGATGTTGTTGCTGGTGGCAGCGCGCTTCAGCACTAAGTATAGTGAGTGAGAGCGACAGTACGGCGGCGCCGCGTGGCGTGTGGCCAGTCTGTGAGCGGGCTAACCTTGAAGAGCGCGAGCTGCGTCTCGTACTCGCGGCGCAGGTCGTCGTTGATGTTGTTGCTGGTGGCAGCGCGCTTCAGCACTAAGTATAGTGAGTGAGAGCGACAGTACGGCGGCGCCGCGTGGCGTGTGGCCAGTCTGTGAGCGGGCTAACCTTGAAGAGCGCGAGCTGCGTCTCGTACTCGCGGCGCAGGTCGTCGTTGATGTTGTTGCTGGTGGCAGCGCGCTTCAGCACTAAGTATAGTGAGTGAGAGCGACAGTACGGCGGCGCCGCGTGGCGTGTGGCCAGTCTGTGAGCGGGCTAACCTTGAAGAGCGCGAGCTGCGTCTCGTACTCGCGGCGCAGGTCGTCGTTGATGTTGTTGCTGGTGGCGGCGCGCTTCAGCACTAAGTATAGTGAGTGAGAGCGACAGTACGGCGGCGCCGCGTGGCGTGTGGCCAGTCTGTGAGCGGGCTAACCTTGAAGAGCGCGAGCTGCGTCTCGTACTCGCGGCGCAGGTCGTCGTTGATGTTGTTGCTGGTGGCGGCGCGCTTCAGCACTAAGTATAGTGAGTGAGAGCGACAGTACGGCGGCGCCGCGTGGCGTGTGGCCAGTCTGTGAGCGGGCTAACCTTGAAGAGCGCGAGCTGCGTCTCGTACTCGCGGCGCAGGTCGTCGTTGATGTTGTTGCTGGTGGCGGCGCGCTTCAGCACTAAGTATAGTGAGTGAGAGCGACAGTACGGCGGCGCCGCGTGGCGTGTGGCCAGTCTGTGAGCGGGCTAACCTTGAAGAGCGCGAGCTGCGTCTCGTACTCGCGGCGCAGGTCGTCGTTGATGTTGTTGCTGGTGGCGGCGCGCTTCAGCACTAACTATAGTGAGTGAGAGCGACAGTACGGCGGCGCCGCGTGGCGTGTGGCCAGTCTGTGAGCGGGCTAACCTTGAAGAGCGCGAGCTGCGTCTCGTACTCGCGGCGCAGGTCGTCGTTGATGTTGTTGCTGGTGGCGGCGCGCTTCAGCACTAAGTATAGTGAGTGAGAGCGACAGTACGGCGGCGCCGCGTGGCGTGTGGCCAGTCTGTGAGCGGGCTAACCTTGAAGAGCGCGAGCTGCGTCTCGTACTCGCGGCGCAGGTCGTCGTTGATGTTGTTGCTGGTGGCGGCGCGCTTCAGCACTAAGTATAGTGAGTGAGAGCGACAGTACGGCGGCGCCGCGTGGCGTGTGGCCAGTCTGTGAGCGGGCTAACCTTGAAGAGCGCGAGCTGCGTCTCGTACTCGCGGCGCAGGTCGTCGTTGATGTTGTTGCTGGTGGCGGCGCGCTTCAGCACTAAGTATAGTGAGTGAGAGCGACAGTACGGCGGCGCCGCGTGGCGTGTGGCCAGTCTGTGAGCGGGCTAACCTTGAAGAGCGCGAGCTGCGTCTCGTACTCGCGGCGCAGGTCGTCGTTGATGTTGTTGCTGGTGGCGGCGCGCTTCAGCACTAAGTATAGTGAGTGAGAGCGACAGTACGGCGGCGCCGCGTGGCGTGTGGCCAGTCTGTGAGCGGGCTAACCTTGAAGAGCGCGAGCTGCGTCTCGTACTCGCGGCGCAGGTCGTCGTTGATGTTGTTGCTGGTGGCGGCGCGCTTCAGCACTAATTATAGTGAGTGAGAGCGACAGTACGGCGGCGCCGCGTGGCGTGTGGCCAGTCTGTGAGCGGGCTAACCTTGAAGAGCGCGAGCTGCGTCTCGTACTCGCGGCGCAGTTCGTCGTTGATGTTGTTGCTGGTGGAAGCGCGCTTCAGCACTAAGTATAGTGAGTGAGAGCGACAGTACGGCGGCGCCGCGTGGCGTGTGGCCAATCTGTGAGCGGGCTAACCTTGAAGAGCGCGAGCTGCGTCTCGTACTCGCGGCGCAGGTCGTCGTTGATGTTGTTGCTGGTGGCGGCGCGCTTCAGCACTAAGTATAGTGAGTGAGAGCGACAGTACGGCGGCGCCGCGTGGCGTGTGGCCAGTCTGTGAGCGGGCTAACCTTGAAGAGCGCGAGCTGCGTCTCGTACTCGCGGCGCAGGTCATCGTTGATGTTGTTGCTGGTGGCGGCGCGCTTCAGCACTAAGTATAGTGAGTGAGAGCGACAGTACGGCGGCGCCGCGTGGCGTGTGGCCAGTCTGTGAGCGGGCTAACCTTGAAGAGCGCGAGCTGCGTCTCGTACTCGCGGCGCAGGTCGTCGTTGATGTTGTTGCTGGTGGCGGCGCGCTTCAGCACTAAGTATAGTGAGTGAGAGCGACAGTACGGCGGCGCCGCGTGGCGTGTGGCCAGTCTGTGAGCGGGCTAACCTTGAAGAGCGCGAGCTGCGTCTCGTACTCGCGGCGCAGGTCGTCGTTGATGTTGTTGCTGGTGGCGGTGCGCTTCAGCACTAAGTATAGTGAGTGAGAGCGACATTACGGCGGCGCCGCGTGGCGTGTGGCCAGTCTGTGAGCGGGCTAACCTTGAAGAGCGCGAGCTGCGTCTCGTACTCGCGGCGCAGGTCGTCGTTGATGTTGTTGCTGGTGGCGGCGCGCTTCAGCACTAAGTATAGTGAGTGAGAGCGACAGTACGGCGGCGCCGCGTGGCGTGTGGCCAGTCTGTGAGCGGGCTAACCTTGAAGAGCGCGAGCTGCGTCTCGTACTCGCGGCGCAGGTCGTCGTTGATGTTGTTGCTGGTGGCGGTGCGCTTCAGCACTAAGTATAGTGAGTGAGAGCGACATTACGGCGGCGCCGCGTGGCGTGTGGCCAGTCTGTGAGCGGGCTAACCTTGAAGAGCGCGAGCTGCGTCTCGTACTCGCGGCGCAGGTCATCGTTGATGTTGTTGCTGGTGGCGGCGCGCTTCAGCACGAGGTCGTACCGCTCCTTCTCCGCCTTGAACCGCGACTCCATCACTTGCAGCCGCTCCTGGTTAGCGACCAGAAATGGTGCTTAATACTCGGCACATGCTGACGTGTAATACAACACACGTGGCAGTCGAAATAATACAGATTTTCATTATTCGTAAGCACTATCAATTTGGTGCACATCTACTATGTTCTCAGGAGAGAAAGGAACTATACGACTTAATATTTCCTGTTGAGAATACATTTATCAAATTTAATTCATTTTAAGGATAAATAACTGAAATATTTGTGTAAACAAGAATTAATTAAACAAAAGTACTATTCAAATGATTACAAGAAAAGTACTGTATATAGGAAAAGTATTTTATAGAATCAGAATAGTAAAAAATTGATCATAATATAATTTCGAGCGCGTGAGATTAAGGCAAGGTCTGACGATTTGAGCGTGAGCATTAAGAAAAGGGAGAGCCACAGAGTTGCAAAAAAAAGTACTTAGTCAGTCTAGGAATTCTCAAGCGCAGTTTCAACTTTTTTTTTTTTTTTTGAATATTTTGACGGGAATCATTCAAGGATCACGGGAATAAAACGGATTTTCACAAGGTGAAGTACCTATAATCAGGTACCTTACTGATACCTTTATCAGATACATCATAGTCCTTCTCGTTGAAAATGCGTAATTGAGATGCGAGATGAGATGTAATTTGTCACCTTGCCAAACGAAAGAACGTAGCATTTATTACAAACGAATCATCATGATACATTTGCAACAGATTTTGACTGGACAAATATGGATGGAAAATTATAAATGACTTAGTTCATTGGTAATCAACTACCAGAAACGTATGAGCATTTTGTCATAACACCTAATATTTTAGAGGATTATTCAGAGTCAGTTATGTTTTATTTTCAATACTGTAATAAGATTATGAAATAAATAAAAGATGATTAGGGTGTCATAGCCATTTCTTGTTGTAGATACACAAGATGTAGATGAAAAGGACCAAATCGAACCGAACTTACAATATGAACATGATTACGTTGACGATGAAGAGAAAATTTTTTAAGCTTTTGAACTAAACCGCTCATTAATCACTCTCAAGTGCTGAATATTTTAATAACACATATTTTTTTCATTTTAAAAAATGGATTATGTATTTTCGCATCCAAATTTTCAGTTTTTAAAGAGAAGTTTCTTTAGGATTCACTTCATAATATATATATAACAAGCTCGAATAAATTTTCTATTTTCTTATTTTCTACCCCTACATACGGCCCCATTATGCATACTGGCAGACTAATATTCCTCCGTTATCAGAACGTTACACATAGACTGCACACACTATTAATATGTAAATGCCCAAGTCTTTGTGACTGATTTTATTTTTTATCATTTGTGAAAACCTGTTCACTCTTTTTCCACCAGTTAAAGGTTTAATATATAATTATACATCATATGACCTTTTTTTATTCTTTTTAGCACCTATTTTTCACAATCCAATAGTTCCTCACTACGCTAGAGTAAATGCCCATTTACCCTCTTAGGCTCTCCTAACATTAGGATCAAAACTAAAACTAACTTTTCAATTCTTAAATTAAACTTCCTCAAATTTTACATTTATTCAAATCAATAATTCATTAATCATCATCAAATAATGTTCATATTGATTACCAGTGCAAACTGACGTCGATTCTAGATGTCATGTTGCACTAGCAATCAATTCAATTCTGACTTTAATTGACATCAATTCCCATATTTATGATATATGAACACACAAAATAAATCAACAGGTTTCTAAAGCTGTAAAATAAAAACAAATAGTTATTACTTTATTACTTACTTCCATAGCCTTGACTTCGGAGTTCCTTATTTCAAGTAAGTCCTTAGTGATCTGGTTGATGTCTTTCAGCGACTGGACCTGAGTCGTCAACGCTTCTATCTGCAGTTCCTGGTTCTTGACCATCTTCGTTTTGTCGAAGATCATTCCGCGAGCTTTGCTGATTAGCTAGAGTTTTTATTAGATTTCCTTACAGGTTACTTTGAAAACGATATAATAGAGAAAAAAAAAAACTTACGAAAGACTTACTAAAATATATTATAATAAACGTAATGTGTTTCAAAAATTACTGTGTTTACAAATCAATTATCCCCAATCTACAGTAGATAGGTACAAAATCAAAATATGTACGCTATTTAAAAAAATTCCGGTGGATAAAATATTAGTTTCCAAAAATTACTTGGTTCACAAAAAAATTATCCCCAATCCACAATGGATATAACATCAAAATCTTTACACTGTTTAAAAGTTCTACGGTGGATAAACTATTAGTTTTCAAAAATTACTGGGTTCAGAAATTAATTATCCCTAATCCATAATAGATACATCAAAATATTTACGCTATTTAAAAGTTCTACGGTGGATAAACTATTAGTTTTCAAAAATTACTGGGTTCAGAAATCGATTATCCCCAATCCACATGAACGATCGTGAGACTGTTTATTACTAACGACATGTATCGTTTGAAATTTATTCTGATAACGAGGTTTTTCGGCTCAAAGTACTACTATAAATAAAGTACTAACAAAACAAAATAATATATTTTTCTTGGATGTTCCTAAGTCTATCCTTTTATAAAAAGATGCTTATAAGTTATAATATTGGATATACCTTGTTCAGGACGTATGTGAATTTTTGTTATTATTTTGAACCGATTTAAAAAAAATATGTAGATCAGCTGCTCCTTATTTCTTTTATGAATTAAAGGAAACATTTCAGCCGCGAAGTTTCAGCTTCTTACATTTTAACAGAAGTATTACGGGCCAGTTAATTTGCAATTAACCCTTATAGGAAAAACTAAACAATTATTTATGGAATTCTCTTCTGAATTGTTTATAGTATCTATCTATATTAAACTGTAAAAGATCCCATTACACTAAAAGTATTTTGAAAAACAAAGTTTTTTTTTTTTTTGAAAAATAGAAATACTGATATTCAAAACTGTATTTTTTTCGTTTCTGTGTCTGTCTGTTTGGCTGTATCTGTATCTTGGCCCTGGATGACGTCGATACTACTGAATTGATTTAATGAAACTTGGTATAAATTGAGTCCATATTACTAGCTAAGACACTGGATACGCTTCATTCCGAAATACAGTACAATTACCTTTGGGAGAGGGAATTAAAATCAAACCGTGTAATCGCGTACGAAGTCACAGATACGAGTACAGTTTGTTCGTAGTAAAGAAACGTAGAAATATATAAACAAATAAAACAAATAAAATTTTGTCTAATTCTTCTATTTACCCGAAGATATTCAGAATATATAAATATATTTCTTTAGTATCGAAAATCCCTATATAAGAGTAGATTCAAACAAAATCCCTCAATTGTCCGACGCTAAGGATGCGGCGTCAAAGATTATTCGTCGAGCCGTCGGCTTAAATGGATTTACTATAATGTGTTTTCTCACAAGTTGTTTTCCTTTCGTTTTCGGATTATCTACAGATTTCGTATTTGATGAATTCCCTACGACATATAAATGTATATAAAACCTTGTTTATTTCGTGTTTGTTTCGCATGGTTTTGTTTCGGAAACTTGACTGGTGTATATTGATTGATTTGTGTAAGGACTTTGTTTGATCGTGTGATGTTTGATTTTATATTTTTTAGTGACTTACGTTAAACAACTTTTTTATTTCCATCGAGGTTATATATCATCAAGTTCACTACCTTAGCTCGAAATATAGTACTATCCAGAAGACCACAATTTTACATGAACATCTTAGATTAGAATTATTATATTTAAATGGCTCAAAATAAAAATAAAAAACTCATTTTCTGACGTTTTAGTAACTTTACTACAGAGACTTCTCTGTCACCATACAGATTGATAAGACGCGATACTCAGTAATTTAAATATTATTATAGTTACTCTGAAGAACTGAAATAAGATTTGATGAAGTCGAAAATAAACCTGTGTAACATTTTTTTTTTTGTATTTTATTTTGGTTTTTATTAAATTGTTTATTAGTAAGTCTTCGTTTGTTACGAACAAAACATATTTTTAAAATATATTATTTGAGTATCATAAGTACTAAACCGATTTTGCAAAAAAAAAAAGGTTAAGAGCTTTGTCTTTTAATTTCTTAAGTGTTTTCTAAAATTCTGAAAACCGTTGTGGTGTAGAGATGCGAGTAGTTGCCTTAACGCCGGTGGTCGCGGATTCGCATCCCGCGCACCCCATCCGTCGGTCCCGGTTGTTATCATAGACACCTGATAGCGATCATTACTCGTGGTAGCGAAATCATCCGCCAACCCACAGTTGAACAGCGTGGTAGATTAAGATCCAAACCTTCTCCTATACGGAGAAGAAGCCTTTGCCCACCAGTGGGACGTTTATAGGCTGATTTATATGTAAAATTAGATTTACTACATCCCTGTTCGATCTTCAGCTTCTTTATTACCTAAAAACTGTACTGTTAGTGTATCACTTACCTCTTCATGTTGTTGTTTGATCTTCTCGATCATCTCATGGTTCTTACCGCCCGGTTTGGATAGAGCTGCTTGCAGTTCCGTTTCTAGATTCTTTACTCTTGCTTTGAGAAGATCAATTTCTTCTTCACGTACCTTAGAAATAGCATCGCAAACACAATTTTCAAATATATTCATTAAACGAAAAGTTAATAAATAAATGTCAATAATTTTAATTTAATTTATGTATTTTTGAAGTTATTACACAAATAAATTATTTATCGACATATTTTTCATAGCTGTATCATCGTTTTACGTTTCCAAGTTTGTCTTTCTCATAAAAAAGCCTAATATAACTATTTTAAGCAGTTTTAAAATACTTTGTAAGTCGAGTATTATCGAAACAATAAAAAAACACTAACATAAAATTTAATCAACTATTATTTTTTAACGCCCCCTCGGTTTCACCTGCGTTGACACTTATCTCATTGTTTAATATAGATTTTTCATGGTAAATTATTAATGTATGTTCAACTGTTTCAGAGTTTATTATTTATATACAAATATATCTTTCCTCTTATAATTAGTAGATATATTTATCAATGCTCAAAATTTAGAGGAAACAACTTACTTTAAGTTCCAGTCTAAGACCATCTTCAGACTTCTCCTTCTTAACCAATTCCAATTCTTCAATCTTCTTCAGCAGTTCTTGCTCTCTCTGATGCCAGGTACCCTATTTGAAATTAAATATAAATATATCAATTCAGTAAAACCAATAACTTTAATAAACTAAATAAATATAATTAATATAATAAATCAGCCGTGCGATGACTGGCAGAGAAGAATAGTCTCGATCAGGTTCTTGTCGAGGTGTCGAAAAAGGTAACTAAGGCCATAGTGGTGCGCATAACTGTACACCGACCAGGATAGTGATGGACAGCAACGTCACCATATCCTGCCACAATATCCGCCACAATCCGCCTTCCAAGCGTTGCGGGTATTGGCAAACCAACCCAAAATTACCAGAAATACAGAGCCCAGACGGTCGCTCTGGAGGTCGATGGGGGAGACCTATGTTCATCAAGACATCCAATGGCTGATATGATGATGATGTTGAAATGAATAAATAAAATATAACTAAGACAAATATTATAATAAGGTTACCTAAAAATATATCTATGAACCTTACCTATATATTAACCTATTACCCTTATCTACTAAATGGCTTTAAAGTCATAATGCGTAAGAGTTGCGCGTCGTTATTTAAGGGTATCCGCAATAGTATCCTAAAGGTTTTTATAAATAGATAGGAGAGTCCAATTCTACGACATTGCATAAAAGTTCATGTTCAGTAAAACAGATTATTAGAATGGCTATAATAAATTATAAATGTGTTATTTTACTAACACTCGCTTTTAAGAAAATACTATATTGGCATATATTGGCATGGACTGAAATAAATGATGATGACGACCGTGGCAATTAAGAAAGTTGGATGTGCAAAATTACTACTTTTAGGTATGGCCGTTTAAAGTTTGAAATGTATATAAAATGATCAATTCTCAACATATCTCAATAAAATTTGGTATGCGCTATTAATATTATTTACTTGACTGAGTAGTAGTAGTATTTTTTTCGAATTTTGATTGGAAATGGGTAAAAATGCACTTGCAACACTCTTAACCGCTAAATCATGGTATGATTTTATCGCAAATGGCAGATCCAACTTTAATAACCGGACTACAATTTCTGGAATTTGTTGGATATGGTAGAACCCACAGTATTCCCTGGACTTTGAAATTTTATTGATATTGCATGTACCACTTATCACATTATTGCCCGTAAGATGAATATCTTTTAATGTAGATACTACTGGAATTATTTTGGAGATTTGGGTAAGACTATGTTTTAATAATAACAAGCCGGTATTACTTAGATCTGAGCTTATGAAATGAATAAATAGCAAAATATTGTTTTTATTATGATAATAAAGATATCTGATCAGAAAAAATGTATGTAAAATGCTTACCAAATAACAAAATATCATTCGTCTGCAAGAAATTAAAAAAAAACACTGTGTTGTGTAATGAAATTATAATCCTTTATTGGATAACTAAATAACATTCCAGAGTTTCTTAATGTTAAAACTATGTAACTTCACATAATCATTATTATACTATGTTATGTAATAAATAAACAAAACAAATCACAGTCTCGGCGATCACATCAGCTTGATTTATATAAACCTATTTTTAATGTAATCTATTACCATGACCACAAACAATAAGTTCCAAAATAAGATTAATACAGTTGGGTTAATATAATCAAATTGAACCCCTTTATTTAAATACTTATAAAATTAACAATCCTGAGTTTCATAACGCAAATAACAACAACGCAAGTAAACATATACTATGTTATAGTAACTAGGTTTTCTACAACCAAACAAATAACAGTCTTCAAAATGTTTTATATCAGTCTCATTTATTTAAACAATCTATATTAGTCTAATCACAACCAATAAGAGCCAAAATATTAGTACATAAACATGTAGTATTATGTTTAGTAGGAACCATCAATATTATTATAAAATAAAGTCTAAAAAAGAGGTAATAAATCTTATATGTAATTTTATAAAAAAAAATGGCATGTTAATTTAAATTAGCAGCCTTTTTATGGCACACGGTAAGTCTTAACATTACGTATGTATTAAAATTAATAAAAAAAATGTTCTAAAATACTTTAAGATTATTATCTTATTCGAGATCTGAATTGCTTTCTTCCGGAGCAAGGTTACAAGCGATGGTGGTCGGTAACTTTAAATAAAAGTCATGGTACCGCTCAGGAATGATTCCCCCTCGGCAGAGATCTGCAATATCTTTGTATTTTTCTTTGGTAATAGGCAAAGGCTCTTGATATGCCTGTTTCATGGCAATATCATTCTCCAACCTTTTTTTGTTTCGGGTACCAGTTCGCAGCACAATGATTGTCTTTGGTTCCTCATCAAAATCATACTTATATTCAATCCTGTCGTTTTGTTCTGCAGTAACTTTCACTTCTTTTATAGAATTCCATGAAACTTTCTCGTTATCAGTATTTTTTGTCCAATTTTTGTTTTCAAGCAAGGTTTTGAAATCAAGTACATCTTCTTTTGTTATTTCTTTTACAATATAGGGATCACCTTCTGATTTGGCCCAACGAACTAAACAATACCATTCTTGCGGCGTCCAAATCGTTTTGTGTTTGCTATAACGCTCTATAGTCGCATGCACACTGTCACCCTCATTTTGAGTATGACCTTTTTCTAAAAAGCGATGAGTCACAGTTACTCCTAACTTTTTTGCTACGTACATATAGAGAGAAAAAACGATCCGGTTCCTATTTTGGCCTGCGCAATTGTCCGACCACAGACGAAATTCTTTAATACCTCGTTCAGCATGGGATTTGATGAAGTCAAGTAGACAACTAGATACTTCGATAGAACCACGCCGAGCGATCGCTTCATGCCACATGTAGCAGGTGCCTATCTTGGTTGCTACATTAAAGACAGTGAAATTTAACGTAGACAACCGTCTTTTGTAGTAGAGTACACTGATTTCTCCGTAAGGAGATATCAATACTTTTTGAAAATCAAAAGTAGCAGTGACCAAATTATTATTGACTTCAGCATCTTTCTTGTCAAGGTTTTTTAATTCTCGCGCTTTGTTTTTGCGAAGCTGGTGTAAATCAAACGCAGCTGTCTCTTCGGCTGTTTTTGATGATTTGTTTGAAAACACGTGGCAGACGTCACATTTATCTTTTTTAGGTCTGTGCAGTGCCAGGTTGAAATTAGCTTTAACTACTTCTCTATACTGCCTTTTCGTAGTGGCTTTTGAAGAATATTTCTCAGCATCGAACCATTCGCAGTACAGTTTGTACATCCGAGATATACTGTCTACGCCTTCTAGATACAGTTTACTTGAGTTCTTACGAACGTAGTGAGCTTCAACTACTGGAAAACATCTCACGTGGTCGCAGACACTTTTTACCATATCACCACTATAAACGCGTTTTTCATGTTTATAAAGACCCCTTTTGTCATCTTCTATCATCGTGTTCCCGTCATATTTCTTCCAGGCAGTGCTTACCACGCGATCACTTAGCGCTATAGTGTTGAGGAACATTGTCTTGCACACCTTCACTGAGTTCTTTTCTGTATCTGGTAAAAAGTACTGATAAGAATTCTGTCGATCATGCTTCGTAACTTCAGTTGTTTGGCGTCGCTTTAAACTTTTTTTTGTGTTCTTTATAACAAATTCCCAGTGTTTTTTCTTTTGCCCTAAAAGCCAAAAGTATTTGAAGATTCGCTTTCGATCTTCATAAGAAATTTTTTGGGTACATTTTAAACGGCATTTATCAGTACAAGGATCCTTCATTTGTTTACTTTCCACTAACTTACCAGATTGGTTCACGAATTCTTCACCAGTGTTTTTCTTTAGTTTTCTCTGAACTACTACCCATTTTTCCTTATGCACTAGGCGTTTTCTGCCCTTATCAGATTTAAAAGTTTTTTTCCTGGACGTGATTGTGGAAGATGGCGTTGGAACATTACTATTGCAAGAGAATTCGGATGGTGTTACCATGTTTTCATAAACTTCGAGGGTGGAAAGTGCGTTATTTACAGAAGAGGTTTGCGACATTCCTGAGTTTACACCTTCATCGTCAACTTCGATAAGAACCCAAGAAGAACTCGGGGACGGCATTGGTGTTGATATTTTGGACTCAATTTGTATAACAACTTCATCTTCATTGGTTTCCAGAACTTTTGGCGAGTTGAAAGTCATCGCTAAGCTGTTAGGAGCAGGAACATTTGGAGCTGGTGCTTTTAGATGAATTGCTGGGATCACTTGGCTCTAAAAAACATAATACAATAACTGAATTAGGTTTAAAATATTAAAAAAAAATAAGAAGATTTATTTTTTGGATTCAAGTTTAAAGTAGGCCTTACCGGATTTATTATGACAGGAATTTTTTCCTCGTAGCTTTTTTCACAATCATTAAAAATGTCTCCAAGCAGATCTTCTAGTTGTACAAGCTCCTCTTCCGAGCCAGCAGGGAGAGGTGAAGATTCTCCTAAAATAAATGTTTATTTGTAAGCAAACAAAGTAAGCAACCCAAATCAAGAAACTTCTTGAAGAAGAAAAAAAAATGATAAAGAACGCAAAAGTAACTGCCAACAAACAATGATAATACTAATACTTCTCCATAAGCATTTTATAACGAGAATTTTGACACAGAATTTTGTTAAATGTACTACATCCAACATCGAAAAATGGCATCGCACAGTTAAAAAGGCGGGTAGTACCATATCCAACAAAATGCAAATAAACACACAACAATCAATAATGTAGGAAATGGTACATCCCACTATACTCTTCATCGAATGACCATGCAACAAAGTTGGTTGTACCATAACCAACAAAATTTAACTATTTCTGTCCGGACAATAATGCAGTATGAGACAGATCCAACACAACCAATGAAGTAAAAAACCGTTAATATGGTTGGATCTGACTTATACAACAGTTTTCTCTGTTCAGAGTAGTTTTCAACTTTTTAAAAAGAAAAAGAAATACAATACGATACTGATAAATAAATAAATAAACAGTTTAGCTTAGGCAAGGAATTGTGAAATGCTTAAAGAAACATTTACTTACTTTTTCTTCTTTTTCTTAAATCACCACCCACATGAGTGTCCGTTAATTCAAAATTCCGATCATTTTGTGGCCCGTTTGATGGATTTACTAAGTCTCATATCCGTCTAGACCTCGACATAACGAAAATTTTAATTTATAACGATGATTTTAAAAAATATTTACGAGTCGAAAGAAAAAACACGCGCGTGAGCTTCTCCCGTCAACATAGTGCGAACTGCCAGATCCGTGCGGGGCGCTCGCGCCCTCTCTCCTCCCGCGTCCCGTTACTCACGTCTTGAAGTATGATGCAATAATCTTAACCGTGCGCGTTGAGTAGATGGTGCTTTATTAACTTGGTAAATCAAAGACGGTTGATATTAGGAATTTCAAATTTTGTGAGGGCACGCGTAGTCGTATTCTAATGCTGATTATGTAATAAAATGAAAATCGCAAAAATGAAGATCCAACTTTCTTAATTGCCACGGTCGATGATTATTATTCACGTTTATAGGCTTATCTGTTATCAATTATAGAATACGTTAAGTTAGACTGGAAATTCTTGAAATTATTGCTTTATAATAAAGCTCTTTACATTTTTATTATATAAAAGTTTAATATTATATCACACATAAGCGAGTCATGAATTACTACTTCTTGTAAAACTTCTAAAATACTAGAACTACACGAACCTCTTTTAGCTGGGTTTCATCTGTCATTGAACATGCGTTAACCGATGTCGATTCTTTGGGTTTGATCTCCTTTTCCTTCACTTCAGTACCCGGTGCACTTAAATCATCCTTTTCTTCAGTGTTGGGTGCATTTTGAGCATCTTTCGCTTCAACAACATTTGAAGCTTCCTTTGATTCAGCAGATGCACTTGGAATATCTTTTTGTTGTTCTTCTTTTGCATTGATTTCAGCTACCAATACAGTTTCTTTGATTGGTCCTTCCTTCTTTTCAATATGGTCGACTGTAGGCTGTTCTTGTTCTATGTTCGAACTAGCTTCAGGAGTTTTCTTCTGAGCATCTTCTGGTTTTGTAACAACAGAGATAGAATTTTCTATTGCAATTTGTGCTGTATCTATTTTGGCTTCAACCTGTTCTGGTTGGGCGCTATCAGTTTTAGTTACATTCTCTACTGATTTGACTCCGTCCTATAGAATAAGAGTCAGCAATTTAATTTTCATTTCAAATAAGAGGATATGTAAAAAAAAAATAATATTAAAATTTAGCCAAATGTAATATAAAATACACTACTACTACGACTACTTTAGGATTAAAAAAAAATTATTTATTATATTAGAAATTTGTCGTAAATATCGTATATTACATAAATCTATAATTTATATCTTTTTTTAACCTTATGGTAGAAAAATAAAACAATAATTAAGATATATAATCAAATTTACTTACTGGATTCGATACCACCGGCGGATTTTCAGCTTGTTTCCCTCCTTCGCCACTTCCTTGAACTTGCGCTGGATCAGACTGAATATTAAAAAAAATATATATTAAGAATTCCCTTTTAAATATTATAATCGAATTGATTCATTATTTAGATAGCTACACAAACTTATACCCCGAAATACCTCCCATTACCTTATTAGCTTTCACAATATATTTTTACGTCATATTACATACATATACCTCCTAATTTAAAATTTCAGATTTCACGTAAAACATATCGGATTAACACAAAAGCTTCTCGGACGGTTGATACATTAGGAAATGTAGTCACTGTTCTCAGAAGTGGAAGCATTTCGGTGTATAAAATATCACAGCAAACTGCCATACCTTATAGCACTTTAAAGAAGAGAAACAATTTAGCGAAAGCGCTCTCATTACCCGCACGTGTCGGGTAATGTGAGCGACTGAATTTTTTTGTAAAATCGTTATTGTACCTTCATACATGACTGTGATTGATTATAAATGTGATTAAAATTTAGTTGAATATGTAAGAGTTTCTGATTAAAAATTATAAAAATATTAACAAATATGGTTTTTATCACAAATTTCCCATAGTAGGCTCCCATTACCCTGTTCTCCCCTACTTAACTGATCATCATTAAACTTTGTACACATATTCTTGGAGGTATTAGAAGTAACATAGGATACTTTTTTTGGTCGCGATGATCAGTACAAACACGAGACAGCCAATCGTATATGCCGAAATCACCACATGCCACCTGTTCACAATATTGTAGGGGAGAGTTGCATAATACCGCGCGTTTGATAATTCCACGCCCTAGCATATTTCAAAAACTAAACGCTAATTGCGCTATCCAGTCCTTAAAGATCACAGTCCGAGTCCTCTACCCCTCCCCGTGCACGACGGTAATTTACTCGGAGCAGCGATTAAGACACATCGTGTCTTACAAGTTTTTACTCTCGTTCCTTATAATTTCGCGAGCATTTTTGACAAGAGGTAAGCTATTCTATATTTGTATTGTAACACATCCTAACATATTATAGAATTAATGACTAGATTGATTTGAATACACAATTAACTTGACTGTATTATTTTGAGGTTATAAAATGAAATAACAGAGTTTGTCAATTCCGCGCCCAGGGCGTGTACGAGTGAACACCACGTACCGGCAAGCACAGTGTCGGAAGGCCATCCACGAGATGAACAGACGACTTAAAGAGAGTCGCCGGAAGTCGTTGGATGGAGGCTGCTTTGAAACGGAGTCGATGGGGGTAGGCCTACGTTCAGCAGTGGACATCCAATGATCCCGATATGGTTATGATAATTAATCTATTCGTAAAATAATAATTATATCTAGGTATAGAAAGGAGTCTATGCTTCTTTTTCTACGAACGAGTTTATTCAACGTTGCATTTTTTTTTTAATTCTAAGTTTACTGATAGAAATTCACGAAATTATTATGGGCACGGTTTTATCAAACCTTGGCACGATATTATCAGACCAGTCTGATAATACCACGCTTTCCCGTTTTTTTATTATTTTGCAATAATTAATTTTTGTTTATTTTTTGAAATATTTTGCCGTGCTGTATGCGTAGCTAAATAAATTCTGTACTATTTACTGCATTTTTTAATATATATATCGAACCTTCTCCGAATTATAGGTCCAAGTTCTTAGAGGCTCGGTAATATCCAACTCTCCCCTATAACTATATCTAATGACAAGGGACATATTGATAGCTTGGCAGAGTTTAATTCAATCCCATGCCTTTTCATCATATACATATTCATTGGTGTCATAATAAACTTTCCGACACAAAGTTCGCTTAATAGTTTTTTACGACCTTTTTTTTAGGAATATGTCCACCCGGCAACGATAATATATTGGCGTGAGATCGCGACGACCTTTTTTTGTCGACATTTTTGTCTGCAAGAAATAAAAAAAAAAAAAACGATTCAATTTCAGATCAAGGGGCCTCCACTCCTCTGTTGCCCCGGGCCTCCACAACAACAAGTTCGGCCTTGCGTATACGATAACATCATATAACAGTAATTAAAAAATAGAATACAGGATATTCTTTGGTGACACCGTTATGTGAGCGACTCGACTCGACTTATGGTCTGAAATAAATTTATATTATTATTATATTATTTATTATTATTAAATCGCTTAATCCTACGCGTCCACAGGTTCGCTGGACCGACGATTTTTGCAAGATCACCGGCGGAGGCTAGATGAGAATTGCGGACAACCCGGACTTTTAGCGCGATCTTGGGCTCCCCATGTCCAGCAGTAGACTGCAATAGGCTGAAGCGACGTATCATCTCAAAACAAATTTATATACTTATAACATGCGACATTTTATGCGATCAATTATCAATAGTTATGAGTACCTATTTAACAATTTCCCATCGCGTCACATCGCGTCGCACCGCGCAAGAACGGGTAAGTTAACAAAAAAATTATCAGCAAGTTTCTCTCTCTAATTGTTTACAATCTAATCCAGACCATTATTGTTCATTTATTCATTCTGTTGTTGGCGACGTTTATATTTAAAACTACCCTTTCTCTATCATTCGAAGTCTCCGATTTTATGGCAGTGCATTATATAAAAACATAGGCATTAAGTTAGGCAACTTAATGCTTATGTTCAGGAATAGTAAGGTAAGGTACCTTAGTAATAGTCGACCGTGTGTATATGTTTACCAAAAAAGGATATGTTTTCACAAAAAAAAGTCTTTTTTTGTTGTTTAAATCGGACTTATAAAATCAAAACGCAAAAAGATTTTTTTTTTAAATTTAAGTCGGCCTCTAAAGCACTTTTGAGTCGTCATTTTACAAATAATACCTACATATAATAATATTTATTATAGTTAATGTGAGGCTCACGCCGTTTAGGAATATAGATACTGCTGAGGGGAATCGGCAAGAAACTCAACTGTTGCTCTTTTAAAATAACCGTCATTATAATATACAACTATTATAAATCTAGTCATGTCCTGCATGAAAGACAGCGCCACTAAACCCAGACATCTTAAACACAAAGAAAAACAACAAACTCGTCAGAGTGAAAATATTAAGACTCTATTATCCCCTTCGAATGTACTATCGCCAAACTCATATGAACAATGAAAACACATATCTTTTACGAAAACACATTTAAAAACAATATATCTTAAAACGTACAAGATGTTGTGAAACTTGATACTTTACGCGCAATTAAATTTACATTTAAAAAAAAGTTCTATAAGTAAACAATAATATTTACCTAGAAAAATAAAACAGTTTAATTAGACTTGTTATAATTATCACTTATTAATAGTTCTTTTTTTTATCAGTATATTATGCATGACAATGGCGTTTGCAACTGCCGAAATATTGGGAACTCAGAATGAGTTACGAAAAACACGGTTAATATCCCGTTTTACGTCTTTATAATAAGTCGTATGTTTATGTTGATACGTAGTATGATAATTTGTTGTAATAAACGAAACTCATATTACTCCATCCGTTGTAATATTTTGTTTTCCTAATCAAACGTTTTCATTATTTATGCAAATAAATCAGTCGAATTTAGAAACTCTATTTTCGTAATGAGTATTACATACTGGCTGTAGCCCGCGACTTCTGCCATGGAAATCATATTTTCTGGTATAAAAAGTATCCTTGTGCCATTCCAGACTCAAATTTCATCTAGATCCGTTCGGCCGTTCTAGCGTGATAGAGTAATAAACATTCATCCATCAACACTTTTACGCATTTATAACAGTAATAAGATTTTCTTTGTTACCTTAACACCACAAGACTCGCGTACTTTAGTCCAAATAGACCTCATATCGTCACTTTTATCAATAATCAATACACCTTATTCTAAAATAATATTCATCATCCTCCATTATCTTCTACAAGCCATCAGATACACATGGATAAAAATTCCCCGGCAAATAGATGACATGACAAATTTTATTTTTAATAATTCATGTCGCTTTTGGAAGGCAAATGTATCGGTGTCGATTTACTAAAAAGGTTTTATGTTACTCACCATTTTTATTTAAAGGATCAATAATAATATATAAATTTTAAATTAAACAATTTTAAAAGTATTTAAGTTTTAAAATAGTTAAACGTGCACAAATAACTACTAAAAGTTTAACACTATCTATTTCAGGAGTGCAGACGCAGAGATTTAAAAATAGAATACGAATTATAGCTCTCAGAAATTCTCAACTTTCCCGCGTAACTTTCAATTTGTGGAATTTCTCACATGAATAAATTGCCAGCCGCGAAAAACTTTAAATGGAAATTATTCAGTTGTGTTTTGAACATAGACTCTTGCATTACTCTGTATAAAACATTTGAATGAGGAATTAGCGTTGAGTAACGTGATTTAGACTTTATTATTTTATGACGAGTTTAATGAACTTAAAACGTAACGTCCATAATCTTTGGAAGAACGAAACAAGAAAACATCATTTTGAAATTAAATTGATGATTTTTCAGCCGTTTAACTGGAAGCTGGTAATATTATGTTCTACCTTGAATTAAAAAGCTTTATTTTTAGCGAATCTGTGCTTATAATGGTTCAATTATCTACAATGAGGGGATTTTTTAAAAAAAATTGGAAGCAGGTTAATTGATACGGAAGCCAAAAATGTAATATTCGTAATTTTTATCTGTCTGTATCTTGTTCACGCATCACACCAAACATACTGAATGAATTTAAATGAAAGTAGCAACGTCTGATCACTCGCCTATTATTCTGACGATTAGCTCAATAATACCAACCTCTGATCGTGGATGTGAATCTCTCCACAACTTCAAAACCGATTGGAACAGCTTTCGTGACTTATTGAATAAATAAATTAACCTTCAATTTACCATGTCATCGGTTGATGAATTGGAAAACGCCAGTCTCTACTTTACAAACTTGGTTCAGGAGCTTTGTACAAGTAACTTTTATTCAACGTTAGCAATGGGTATAAGACACAAAATCGAAGAAAAACGCAGATTTCGCAGAGTCTGGCAACTCTCGCGTCACCTCTCTGACAAATCGGCTCTCAATCGAGCAATTAAAGAGTTGAAAAGTCTATTAAGAGCTACTGCTAATGAAACAGTGCGGCAAACATTAGAGCTTATGTCACCTCTGGGCCGTGGCGAACGTTCCCTGAGGAAATCCACCAAATATTTAAACAAAGTGCGAATTCCGATACCCCCAATCCGAAATGGAAATACCTGGGCACGTACAGACATAGAAAAAGCTGAAACTCTTGTCACACATTTAGCCGCAGTATTTAAACCCAATGAAGCACAAGGCGATGATGACCCAGATATAGACTTCATTCTGAATCAAGATTTTCAACTCATGTTCCGCCCTCACCAACATCACCCAGTGAAGTATTAAGAGAAATAAAAAACATGAATGCCAAAAAAGCCCCTGGTTTCGACCTCATAACGGCAAGGCTCTTGAAGGAATTACCAAAAAAATGCGTGGTGTTTTTAACTAATCTCTTTAACGCCACATTGAGACTTTCTCAGTTTCCCAACCGGAACATCCTCATACCGGTTCATCAGTCTTACACCCGTCCTACCAAAGCTGTGGGAGAAAATATTTCTGGTTAGACTTTCCAAATGTATTAACGAACGTGATATCATACCGCAACATCAATTTGCTTTCCGTAAACATCATTCATCCGTGGAACAGGTTCACAGAGTCTGTGATTCCATTCGCCACTGCCTGGAAACCAAACAGTATTACTCTGCAGCATTTTTGGATATTCAGCAGGCTTTTGACAAGGTTTGGCACAAAGGACTTCTTTGCAAAATCAAGAAGCTTCTACCACATTCTATATATTCCACAATAAGGTATTACCTGGAAAATAGAGTTTTCTTTGTTAAGCAGGTTGAAGCTAGATATGGCTTATTCGAGTGTCTTGCAGGAGTACCACAAGGCTCGGTCCTCGGACCGGTCTTGTATAACATCTTTACCCACGATCTACCACAGTCAGCGGACGTCACTATTGCTACCTACGCTGATGATTCTGCCTTCCTTTCATCTTCTGTGGACCCAATAAAAGCAACCGTAAAACTGCAAAAGCAACTAAATGACACCCACGATTGGCTTAATAAATGGCGAATAAAAGCTAGTGCCCCTAAATCTTTTCACATCACTTTCTCACTACGGCAAGGTGATTGCCCACCGGTCAAGCTGGACAACACAATCCTGCCACAAACAAACTGTATCAAATATCTCGGTTTCCTCCTGGATAGACGTCTAACCTGGAAGGATCACATAAAAGCCAAAAGAGACGAAACTAACCAACGATTCAGAAACTTGCTTTGGTTACTGCTCGTTTACACTACTATCCTTAAACCGATCTGGATATATGGTATCCAAATTTGGTCTACAGCCAGCAAATCTAATATAATGTGTCTCCAAAGAGTACAGAACATCATTCTGCGTGTCTTTGCTGGCGCCCCGTGGTTTGCTCGAAACTCTGGAATTCACGATTATCTTGGAATTCCAACTGTAACAGTGGAAATTTAACGTTACAAGAAAAACTACATGGAGCGTCTTTCTGCACATCCCAATCCACTAGCCCACCAGTTGACGACCTCAAGACCTATAAAAAGACTGAAGAGAGCTCACGTGCTCCCTACCTAAAAGAAGGCTGCAGCCCAATCCTGCAGTCAATCTAAATGCCATTCTCCGGTCAACAAAACTTATAGTCTGGCGACTGATTGTAAATAACAAAAAAAAAAAAAAATTGTTCAAAGCGATAAATAAAATAATACATTGTCTTCTACATGAGTAGAAATATTCGACATTTTTTGGTTACTTTTAATTGTGTTATAAATCTTCAACTCGTCTTCTCACGTGAGTTGTCGTTGTACGGGTGAATGATACTGTAACTAGGATTGTAAACACGCAATTTTCATTTGTATCATAGTCGTAGTATAGATACCAGGAGTGCGAACGGTATTATAGGATTTTGCACGTTATTTATGTACACAATAATAAACCCAGATCATATTTCCTTTTTTGCCACTGCCTGCGCTAATATTCGGGAGGTTAACATACAATTATTATTATTATTACACGTAAATTCAATCTAATCCAAAAAAGTTCTGGTCCTTCGTCCGTCAGCATAAAGCTTGTACTTCTGTCATCCCAGAGGAAATGTACCTCGACAATAATTCGGCTAACAGTGGAGAAGGGATATGTAATCTCTTCGCTCAACATTTTGCTTCCGTATTCTCTCGATCTGATTATACTACAACTACTGTTTTACCAGACATACACCCTCAAGATTCCCTACATGATATAGAAATAACAGAACTTAAAATACTAAATGAACCAAAGTCTCTAGATATCTGTAAAGGAGCGGGCCCTGATGGCATACCTCCTCTTTTTATTAAAATGACATCAAAAAACCTAACACTTCCTTTGAAGCTAATATTTTGTAAATCCTTGTCTTCCGGGTTCTTTCCATCATACTGAAGGAGACAAGAATAACATAAAAAGTTATAGACCCGTTTCCATTATAAGTTTATTTCCCAAGATATTTGAACGATTAATTTATCCTTTTTTAACAAATTATTTGAAGAATATTATCACAGACGTACAGCATGGATTATGTAAGAATAAATCTACTGTTAGAAATCTGATGGACTACGTTGTGTGGATCGCGAACGCAATGGATAGTCAAACACAGGTGGATTCTATATACACCGACTTTTCAAGTGCGTTCGATATTGTCGATCACCAGTTACTAATTTCTAAGTTGAAATCTTATGGTGTACATGGGAATTTGCTTCGTTGGCTAGATTACAAAGTTTTGTGGTACATGGATATAGGTCCAATGATTACGTGGCCTTTTCAGGTGTACCTCAAGGTTCACATATCGGTCCTATTCTTTTCTTGGCCTTTATCAACGATATTTCAAAAGTAATAAAAAACAGTCAATATTACATTTTTGCTGACGATTTAAAATTGTACAGCTCTATTAAAAGTTTGAATGATGTACGGTATTTTCAGAAAGACCTTGATGAAGTCTATGAATGGTGTAAAAATAACAGAATGAGACTTAATCCTCAAAAGTGCACATTTATAAGATTTACAAAAAACAGATAATTTATTGCGTCATCTTACACCATTAACAAAGTTAATTTAAATGAATCATCATTAACCTGTGATCTTGGGATAATTTTTGATAGAAAACTCAGCTTTGATATACATATCGACACCATTGTAGCGCGTGCCTGGAAAATGTTAGGTTTTGTTAGGCGTACATGTAAGAACTTTAAAAATGTACGGACCCATTAGGGTTTATTAGGGTTTATTAGTTATTAAATTGTATACAATTCCTTGATACGCAGTTGCCTAGAATATGCCTCAGTTATATGAAATCCCTCTTACAAAGTTCATATACTCTGAATTGAGCGCATTCAAAAAAGCTTCACCCGTTTCCTAGCATACCGAGTTCAGGCCTGTCCACGGTGGAGTTATGAGTCAAGACTTTCTTATCTTAAAATACATTCACTAGCCGACCGCCGTAGACTTTTGGACTTAATGTCACTGCACAAGATTTTCCACAGTAGGTTAGTTTCCCCACAGCTTACTACAGCAGATATGCCTAACGATTCCTTACCTTATCCCTAGACAACCTTTAACTAATATTTTCAGCATTCCCTTTAACAGAACTAATCTAGGAAAATTTTCCCCGTTAAACAGATGTATGCGAACGTATAACGATATAAACAATCATGACATCGACATCTTTAGCGACTCCGAACGACTTTTAAAAAGAAAATGTAAGAAATTACTTGTTTTTTCTCACTTCCCAATGATTAGTGTTTAAGATTCAAATTTTGTCTCATTTTTAATTTTTTCCTTGCTTTAATTTTATTGTATTCTTTTATCGTTTTATTTTTTATCCCTAATTTATGTTTAACAGTTTTATTTGTTGTTAAGTTTTATTGCAAATGTTGTATACATCTATAAAGACGTATCTGTGATCATTAACTTTACATGTACTACTAAAAAAAAGGGTTTACTGATATTGTCGATGGTGTATCTTTTTTAAATAAATAAATAAATACGGACTGGCTATCCTGGCTCGTGAATGTAATGTATTGATTTCAGAGTAAGTATTTAAACGAGTACTTGTTGTCTGTTGAAACGTAGCGCGCCTTACCGACAATATCTGTCGCCTAAATTAATGTCGTTCTTTCAACATTATGTTCGCACTCCGGCTATACTCTCGCACAGCTATACTCCGTGCAGTCACCAATCAATCAAACCATCAAAATTATAAAATAGTGTCTTTTTAAAAAGGACATTAGTATCGAAATTGCAAAGTAGAAAAAACTTCTTTTAAGAAAATTCAAATTCAAAATGTAAGAATGCAAGCCCACAAAAATGACTGACTGATATGACTTTGACATTGTTGTAAATTTGACATTTCCGCTTTACAAATTGTTTTGGTTTAAAATTAAATCGACGTATTGTAAAATTAGAATAAACATTTAAACAAAAGAAGAAATAGAGCATAAAAACAAAAAGAATAAGTAAGGCTCGATCATTTACAACATTTTAATCTATAGCGTACTTTTTATCTTCAACAACAAATTTATTAACTTCACATATGTATTTCGAATTGTATGTAATTAAGATATGATTTTGTAGTAATAACTTTTACACATGGATGAGCAAGACGTCCTAAAAAAAGCACCGGTTTTCTTTCAAAATCAAATAAGTCTTAACTTCACGCTCGAAACGAATGAATAAATATATATTTCATTTTTTATGTTTTTATTTCAGAATAACATCATGACATCAGAAAAAAATGCTCAAGTAGGACAGGCTCGAGAAACATTCCAAATGCTTTTTCAAATCTCACAACTTCTAAACACGGGCTTGGATGCTGAAACCCTTACTATATGCATCAGACTTTGCGAATTAGGTGTTGATCCAGAAGTATTAGCTCATGTTATAAAAGAAATAAGAAAAGTTGGTGAGAATGCAGTCCAAAACAAGCCATCCAATTTACAGCCCCATTAAACATAATATTGAGCCCTAAATTTGCTAAGAATAAGTCTATAATTTAAGTGTTAATATAGTGTTAGGTAATATTATATACCATATACTAATGCATGTATGTAATTTCAATTTTATGTTTGTAAACCACATAAAGAAATACTCACTGTTTTACATTGTCTATTTTATCATTTTAATGCATAACTAATAAGTTTAGTGAAAATTAATAGAATTTAGAAGTGTAGTAAAAATTAGAATTTTACTTATTAAAATACAAATTTCATACAATCGTTTAAAAATTTCAAACTAATCGCAATTTTGTAATACATTTTTTTTTCCCAACTTTTGTGCACAAGTTAATTTGAATATATAGCATCCCAAAAATGTAATAATTAATGATGAATATAATATTGTTACATTTTTGTAAAGAATTCTTTGACATTAGACTTGTATCATGAAAATAAAAGCCAACAATAATTTACAAATATTTATTTGGTATTTATTTCTACAAATTTAACATCATAATTTAAGCTAACAGTAATAAATTTAATAACAGTGTCCGAAAAAAACTGATACAAGGGAGAAGTATCTTTACAGAAGAATGGGATTAAATCTTTGTAAAGATAATATGAATCTCAGGTCCTCGTCACCAGCTTTCTGACAATCACACAAATTCACAACAACATATATGGGGAACAAATAAATATGTTGTATGTGAAGATTGTTAACTTAAATTATGATATTAAAAAAATTGTTTGAAAGTCGAAAACAAAAATTTATAATTGCCATTATAGTGAAATTATAAGCAATCAGTACTGAACTGAAAATATCACAGATGCAAATAATTCACTCGAAAACAATCTGTTTGGAGATAATTTATATAATTACAATTATTATACTGCATGGATGTGTGAACAAGATTGTATATTTAAAATTATTTCATACGTATTAAACTTACCAATTTTTTTTAAATTATTATTATTATGTTGTAAACTAATTTGAAAAAAAAGTTTGTTTTTTTACTATCTCCAAAATAACCCTGATAATAGAAAGCTTTTAAATAAAAACATTAATAATGACCCTTAAAATAAATTTGTGGAATTTTCAGTTATTAAATTTAATTAATTTAGCCCTAATATTCTCTTTATACCTTTTAGTTACAAACAACTTTTACTATACAATCTTGCATTATAAGTTAATTAATCTATTGAAAGCTTTGTCCTTGTCCTGGCTGACTTTTTCCTAAAATTGATGGATCTTCAAATATTGGCTGCTGTGGTTTAAATTGCTCTGATGACATTCTCGTAATCATGATACTAACACCTTCTATTAGGGCTAAGAGTATTCCACCGACTAAGGCACTGCCTGCCATGGCTGGTACACCTGAAAATTTTAATTAGCATTAAAATTAATCATTTAATATACCATACAAATGTTTTTTTATTTAGTTATTACGAAAGTCACTAATATATGAATATTGGAAAGGCAATATGGTATGTAATGTTAACTATATATATAGATTTCATCAAAATCACAAGTATGGCTCATTTAATAAAATAGGGTACTACATTATCATTTTATTTGTATGCTGGAGAACAAATAATTAAGTGTGTGTTATTATCAAAAAACAGTTTACCGTACCATTTCGTGCAGCAAGGATGCCTCCTGTGAGGGCACCACTCATGATAGAGTTCCACGGGTCTTCTTTTTGCCGTAAATAGACAAGTGAACAGTCAATTGTTGAAAACATTCCTCCCCATACTGCGAAGTTGCCTCCTACTATCGGAGAACGCTCTTTCACAGCTGCTAAACTACCAAGCTGAAAAATATAAGAATCACTTTACAATGTAAGCATGATTCAATAATATATAGTTTTATTTTAAGTATTGCCTTTGCTTTCATATTAGAATTTATTTCTCAGACTAACGGCGAGTTGCACGAAACCGTCGCTAATTTTCCGTTAGTTAAGTTGCAATTAATCTTAAAATTAGTTGATCTCATGATTAATTTAAAGCTGTTGGAATTAATCATTCGTTAGATAGGTCTTAAATTAAATTAAATTTTTTTGTTAACTTAATCGAATGTACGTTTTGTGCAACAGATAATCACGATTCTTGTGATTAAATTAGTTTAATAAACACTTAAATTTTAAATTTTTTTCGTGCAATTCGGCGTAAGCCTCATAATACTATGAAGACTTGCCAAAACAATACTACTACATAAAATTATACACATAACCAAGTACTAACAATAAAGATTAAGTTTGTAATTGATTTTGTCTTACCATTTTTCTACTAAATCCCGTAGGAGCATTTCTAAATCCTTTTATTGAATGAAAGATGCCACCACCGATCGCTCCCATTAAAAATGCACCACCAGAATCATCAAAAATACGCCAAGGGCAAGGTTCTCTTGAATATTCATCCATATTTTAACAAGTAATTTAGATCTGCAACCAAGTATTAGATAACAGTATAACCTCAAAATACTCAAACTCAATCAATGAAATAACCTTAAGCATTCAAAATCACCAATATACAAACTATAATCCTAACCCGTAATATCCCAACTTGTATTCTACCCTTATTTGAGACTTTTACTAAATTTATATTACTTTCGCATAACTTCGCATTGGAGGACAAGGTTCATAAAATTCTGTAAATCACTAAACTAATACCAAAGAGTATAAATGTATGCGTGCGGGGCTCGAGCCTCGACCCACACACAGGTACATTCCGTAGTCCGTACACATAAACACAGATAAAATAGTGATGCGACTCGAGTCACTTTTACTCGAGTGACTCGAGTTGACTACGGAAAAAATCATACTCGAGTGAAAAAAATATTGAATCGAGTTCACTTGGACTTGAATTATCACTCGTCGAGACAAACAAGTTTAAACATGTACGAGTGTGACAAGCCGTTAGTAGGGGTGTGCAATAATGATCGATAATTCGTAAGTACTCGATAATTTTTAATTCGATAGTTATCGACAAGTGTAATTCGATAATTTTGATTCGATAATTATGGATAATTTGGTGCGATCCAATAATAATCGATAATTTCGTGTTATTCGATAATAATCGATAATTGTTTTTGGATCCGATAAGTATTGATAATTGTGATTAGTTTTAAGCTCGTCGTAGTGGTTAAGCTCGTCGATACAGGACGGCGGATGATCTTTTTTTTTTTAGGTATTCGGATAGGGCTTGGGCGTAAACGTCGGTACTGAAGGCCGGATGACCTTTTTTTTTTTTTCGTCGTCCGATAATTTTAGCGATTCTTATCGATAACTAAAAATATCGATATACATCGATAACAATTTTCCGATGAACATCCCTAACATCCATATACATTACTTTTTTTTAATTACGCTTCATTTAATGCATGTTTTTTCCAAGCATTGTGACAGATTACTTGAGTGATTTCAGTACTCGAGTGACTCCAAAACCACTCGAGTGACTCGACCACTCGAGTGGTACTCGAGTGAAATTACAAAATGACTCGAATGACTCGAGTGATCAAATTGGACTCGAGTCTCATCACTAAGATAAACATTTACATTATCGGACTGGTTTGGACAGTAGGGGTGTGCGATAATTCGTCACAACTCGATAATTATCGATAATTGATATTCGATAATTATAGATCGGAATACATATTCCTAGTGAAAAAAAAATTTTTTTTTACTGTTTTTCAATGCTTGAAGAATGAGGATTTTGCTATAGTAACTTAAAATAACAATAAAAAAATTGCAAATAAAAATTAAGGAAGATTACGATTTTCACTAATTTTATGAATCTTTCGGCTGATTGCGCGATCGGAAGATAAAGTCCGATTTAAAAAAAAAAAAATATTTTTCTTCTATATACATATCGCAACTTCCGCACTATAGGAACCACGAAGAATAGATATATAAGGAGAGCGAACGTAATGTTAAAAGAATGGCATCAATTTATGTAGATAATTATTTTGCCGCTAGAGCGCGCTAGGTACCAAGAAGTACTCGCTTAGATTTACGCGGGAAGGCTGGTTGCTATTGACAGCTCTGAATTTTGAAATTGAATTTATGAACTATAAATTAAATTAATAATTAAATTTTAATATTTCTATGTAAAACTATAAAATATTGTCTCTATGAAAATTTACTAGTAAAATATTTTTAAAAATTGCCTATTTGTTTGAGTAGGTAGATATCACGATAAATATACTTGATGAAAAAAAAATAATAAATAAGTTATTGTCAAACATATTATTTATTAGTAAAACAAATAAAACATGTTTAATATTTAAAAACCCAATTATTATAGTTTTAAGAAAAACTGGAATATATTTGTTATTGAGAATTTTAAATTATTTTTGAAGTTATACTTTTGAAAAATTATGAGAATAAATCTTTACGATACGCGCACACACAGTGATGACGCCATGGAGTTTCGGCTCGTTTGATTCGTCTTGACGAGTACTCTGTTTTTACATAGTTACCGTGGTCTAATCTGATGATGGAGCTGGAAGGTGGCCATAAGAACTTCGCTATGAAACGACACAACCTCGTCGAGTTAGGGCTCGTTTGAATCGTCTTGACGAGTAGTTTTTTTTAGATGGTTACCAGGGTCTAGGCGCGCACTACCCATTATCTCGGTGCGTCATTTTATTATAAGTATAATTACTTAAGTTCGTACATAAGTACACAAACACTTTTTTATTTAAATTAGAGTAATATATATGTATATATTTTTATATATAACGTTATATATTATCTTTTATTATTTAACACTAAATTTATAGTATTATTACAAAAACATATGAGAACGATGATCCCACATAAGTATAAACCGTGTTGTAGTGATCATCACCCTCCAATTACATAGGTACATATTGATTAAGAAGTGCGTGTACAAAGAAAATTAATAATAATAATGAGAAATAACAAAAAACAAAAATATGAATTAAATTATTCTTTAACTTTTCTAGAAATCAAAAGTATAATGATACTACAACATTTAATAAAAAAATGTGTAATATAAATAAATTGATAATTCAAATCGGTTATTAATGTAAATATACAAAAAATGACAATATTAAAAAGAAAAAATATAATCTAATTACTCTCAAACTTTAGAAACAATAAAGAAAGATGATAAATTTTAATTATATATATATATATATATATATATATATATATATATATATTACTATTATTATTATTATTATCAGAACGAGTATGACTAGAATTTGTATTATTGCCTTTAAGATATTTCTTATATTCACAGATGCATTTTCAATAATGCAATCGATTTTTTTATTCCAATTTTCTTTATAAATATTATTCGCTTTTAACGATTCTCTAGTCTGCATTAAAGATCCCAGTAATTCTCCCGCAGTCACATTGGATCCTTTTGGAGGTGTTGCCAATGAATAGGAGCAGAGCAACCGGAAAACTTGTGAGAATAAAATAGGGTCAGGGTGATCATTTGACCCACATGCACTTCTAGCAATTCCAAAAAATTTCTAAAATCATATGATTGCGTTATTGACTGATTAAAATAAAACATACGATAAAAATGATGAAGACGTAGTTTCCTAACAGTAACTCTTAAGCTGCTTAGTGAAACATTTACGAAAAAAGCTTAAAAACTCACTTCTAGCATATCTTGTGTTAATCTTGATGTCATCAAATACTGATAATTGCAGTGGTCATGTAAAAAATCCATCAATTCTAAAGTAGAACCTAAAGAAATATTTAACCCGGTCAAAGTATTAGCTGTAATAGCCAAATAGTAGGTTTTATGCTTTTCTGCATCGACGGAGTCACCTTTATTTTTATTTTATTTTTTGTTTAATTTGTTCAATTTTATCTTTAGCGGTCGTTTCCCAATTCCTTATAAAAGTATCAAACTCAATAATAACCTATTAAAAAATAACTTATAGTCAGTTATAAATAAAAATATATGAAGGTAAGTATTTTAAGAAATAAATAGTGAATATAATAATTTTACAATTGATAGGAACAAACCTTCTTCGAAACATTATCATCATTAGGTCTTAAAGAATCTGCCGGAGTTCTAGACAGCATAGCTTTGATTAATTTGTTCACTCTTTCAATAAAGGTAATGGTACTATCGCAGTCAACTAGTTCAGATCAGTCAGGATCATCTTTCAATAGTTTCATTGCATTTGACACAGACTCAGAAAATAGCTATAAATAATTTATTAAAAAATTGAGTTATCTAAATTAGTGTAGAAAGTACTTTACAAAGGGACAAAAGTTGCAAAGTATTGTGTAAAAAAAGTGTCTAATAAAAAAACATGATTTAATTGATAATAAGTATATTTTATTTAGCATTTCTAATAATTAAATGCAAAAAAGCCACAAGTGGGATCGATCCCTGTCCGCCTACTCGGTAACCAAGCTCACTATCCATTCGGCCACCGCGACGCTCTGGTACGTGATCAAAATTACCGGTATACAAGCTGCGTGTGAAACTTCAAGGCCGTTTTCTCGCAAACCACGGGTCATCTGGTACTTTTGCTTTGTAGGATAGATAACCTTTAGGTATACTACAAACTTGCAAAGTCTCATCCCCAAATAAAATTTTGAGATCGTGCAGTCCCCTTGTTAGTTTCGAAATAATGTATTAGTCATTCACGCATAATTATACCTCATAAATTGTAGATCAGATAATTATCTATTAAAATTGTCCTATTTCTTTTTTCTTTAAGATTTACCATTTCTGAGAAAACGCCATTCCAAAGTTAGCTGGAGCTGTATTCAATACTAGCTGCTGCCCGCGACGTCGTCTGCGTGAACGTTATTAGATTACACGTTGTTACAGAATGCGTTGAAGAAATAAAGGTTCACTGCTCGTTCCCCGTAGGTGATAGCGTGATAATATGTAGCCTATATGTTGACCCGACTTCTTAATAATATTCGTACAAAATTTGAAGTAAATCCATGCAGTACTTTTTGAGTTTATCCCGGACATACATACAGACAAACATAAAAATAGACAAAAATTCTAAAAACTATATTTTTGGCTTCGGTATCGATTGTAGATCACACTCCAAGTATTCTTTAAAAAAAAATATTCAATGTACAATTTTGACTTTCCTACCATTTTATTATATGTATAGATATTTTTGTGAATCATTGTAAATAAAATAAAAGTGTTAAGATAATTTGTAAAGTATGTAGTTTTTGATTTTTATTGATGAAAAAAATCATAAGATAAAATTTATACCCGAATAATTATTTTCCTTTTACCTCGACTAGAACATGAAATTAATATTTAAGTAATAAGGAACTTCGTTCCTATCTGGTGTCCCACGACACCACATCTTTTTTATTAAAAACTCTGAATCATCACCAACACAAAATACTCTTGGAGATTAAAATACATAGGCAGGTACATTTTTTTTTTTTTTTTTTATGACAGATAGAGAGGCATTTGACCGCTATCTCACCTGATGTTAAGTGCCGATGCGGTCGAAGGTGGAGCATGCCTGCCTAATAACAGCCTATTCACTCTGGCCTTGAAGGCACCCAGGTTGTATCGTTCGGGAAACACAGACGCGGGCAACGAGTTCCATTCCTTAGCCGTGCGCATCAAGAAAGTAGTGCCAAAGCGTTTTGTGCGCGTAGGTGGCATATCAATGACATAAGGATGGAACGATCGACCGCGACTAGTGTCCCGATGGCGGAAGGTTGTTGGGGGAATTAGATCGTGCAATTCCTTCGCACACTCACCAAAATATATTCTGTAGAAAACCGACAGACGAGCTACCCTACGTCGATGATCGAGACTCTGCAACTTGGTGTCTGTCAGAGTAGGGTCACCTATGAGTCTCTTAGCTCGTTTTATTAATAATTATATTTTTTAAATTATTCATTAAATATTAAAAATGTAATGTCAACAATATTATTTATATTTCGTATTATTATCTTATACCTTTATATAAATAATATAATCTCAATATATATATATATATATATATATATATATATATATATATAAAAATTATATCAAAATGACTATAACTTTAATTAGAATAATAAAAATTATTATTATTTTGATATATATTTTTCAGCTAGAAAATAAAATAAGAAGCCTCGCAGATAATTCACATAATTAGCATAGCATCAATTATCATACTCTATATTTTATAGAAAAGAAATATCAATACTTCTGTCCAAGGAATTAGATGATTCAGAGAGTTCTAGATATAATTACTATTAATGCAAAAAAAAAAATATATTTTAATATTTGTAAATTCGTTTTGTTTTATTTAATCTTCCAAAAAAATTATATTTAACACATAAAATTATATTTATTACATATGCAACTAAAATAAAACTGTTCTTGAAAGTAGGTTTTGAATTTACATTCTTAGCTTTTAGTTTTCTCTCGATTATATATATTTTTTCAGCTGTAGATAGGTGTAAGACATCTAAAGGAAATTACATCATTCAAACTTAATTATGCTGTACTTTTAAATAAAAAATAAACATTTTTAATTTTTCACAGAAATAAAATTTAAAAAGGTGTAAAATTTACAATTTTTAAATTAATAGATTTTTTTTAGAGATGTTCCGACTAGTCGGCGACTAGTCGGTTAAGCCGACTATCCGGCCACTTTTGTAGTCGGCGATTAGTCGGCGACTATCCGGCTTAAAATTTGTATGTATTTTATCAATAAAATGTATATACTTCAGAGGAATTAAATTAATAATTACCTTGATTGTTAATTAATATTTTTATTTTAGAATCAGTTTAATACATTTTGAAATATAAAGAATTTTTCCTTTGGTCTTTAAAATCTCTAAAGTCTCTAAAATTACTTACTGTAAAAAGATATCTATGATAATGATCAAACAAAATTACTATTATTATTAACAAACAAAACAATATAATATCTTGTTATTCTTAAACATTTATAAATATTTCTTTTTATTTTTGAATAAAAGATTAAATTTTAACAGAATAGTATTAAACCAAGACATGCACCTACATGACGTACCTAATGTACAAAAAATTCGAAACATCGATAGCTTGTATCCAACAATGTACCTAGCCAGGGTGAAGACTTTGTCATGCTCCAAGTCGAATCTACTCTTCAAAACATTGTCCAGCAAGACTTTCATTTACATGGTTTCTTGGTTTTCTTCAATGTACATTTCTTCATATTTCTGTTACGTTTACAAATGAGGTATTGCTTCAGACACCGAAAAGCAACTTGTACTTATAATATTCGTAATCTCTTCAAATGGCTTCAGCAATTCAATGCTTTTTACGAGTACTTCCCACTCTTCAGTAGACAAATTTTTAAAATTAACCGATGTTTCAACCAAGTATAAAGAAACAACCCACTTTGCCGCCGCCGAAACCATTATCGGCTAAGCCGACTAGTCGGCCGACTAGTCGGCGTCTTCACAACCGACTAGTCGGCTAGTCGGCCAAAGTTATAGTCGGCACATCTCTAATTTTTTTGTATTAATAATATTATTATATCGATGAAACGTTGGCGCAGTGGTCACAGAAACTGACTGATGCGCTAGCGGTCGCGGGTTCGATCCCCGCACATGACAAATATTTGTATAGGCCATACAGATGTTTGTCGTGGTCTGGACGTTTGTGCTTGTGTATTGTGTATGTTTCCGGACCCCCGACACAGGATTCAAATCCTACTAGGGGTCGTTGAGTGTGAGACGTTTATTTTATTATTAATATTGTTTATTTGTTATCATCTATTATCAAAGTAATAAAATTTATATGTATAATATATATTTGTAACGACCTAATGAATGAATTGAATGATGTACAATAAAATGTTTATTTTCACAATTTGAAAAAATATATTAATTACGAAATCTCCTACCATTTTTAAATTCATTACTTATTTCTGCGTTACATTTAATTGCTCTAGACGCTAGTAATTCATTTATTTTTATTTGTCAATTAATAATATAATAATTCGACACCTCCGGCGTATAAGGTCGTATACAGAATATGGCAAGTTTACAGTATGGGTATTTAAAGTTTACTTTTCTCACTACTCGAAAACGAGAAGGAAATTTAAATCAAGCTTATAATTAGTGGTGCCTTAAGTCATCTTTAAACAAACATCATTGATAGGAAATGAATTATAAATTAAGGATATAATACAGAAATTACATACTTATGACTTTATGCGAAGGGATGCAAGTTTTATATTATTATGTCACGACGAGTTACGGCAATATTCTTGGAGTAAGTTTCTTTACCTTCAAGTTACGCCAGGTTACTACTGTATGCGTGGTAAGAAATTTACATACAAATTGTTACGACGTAATTCTTGGTAGACAAACAATCCAGCTTTGATCATCATAAACGATGGATGAAAAAATTAGACATACTTATAAAAAATAAAGCTATATAAACTAGTAGCAATAAAAATATTTTTTTCAAATCAACTTTATTATAATTTAGTTTGCAATTACCAGCTTAAACTTAAAGACAAACAATTTTACTCCTACATCATAATTTGAGGTAGAAAAACATTATTTAAACTTTAAATAATATAACAACGTAAGGTGTCATAAGTAATAATAAACAATAAATCAGTCATTACACAGTTAGTATCAAAGAGTATATAATAAATTATTGGATAACAACTTTTAACAATTTTCCATAACAAAAAAATAATATTTTTTTTAGAAATATAATCAGCCTTAAAATATTTTTATTGCTTTTGATCTATTAACTTATTTAATCAGTCAAGATGATGCTTTCAGCTTTATTTGCACTTAATGGTTTGTAATTATGATTAAAAAACGATGGTAATAAAACTAACTTATTTTTATGACAACAAGAAAGTTCTGTGTGAGTACCTATAACAAATAAACTTGAAAGAAACATTATAATTATGTCGTGAGAATTAATTAATCTACAAATTAACAGACAAATCGATATCCGTATTTTCTTCGTTCATCGTATTACGTGCGTTTGGCAATTTTTCATAATATGATATTCTTTTGGTATTATGCGTCCATGGCAGAGACTTTGTAAGTCCTCATATTTTGCAGTTCTTATAAGCAAATAATCTAAATTAAAGCAATCTAAATTATTAAGGGTTTCTTGATTATTAATCCTTCTTGATGAATAGGTTTTTTTTGGTAAATAGTAAAGTCATATAATCTTCGTTATATTAAAATATATATTCAACAGCTTTGAAATATATCACTACATAGTATAAAACAAAGTCGCTTCCCACTGTCTGTCCCTGTCTATGGTTTGATCTTTAAAACTACGCAATGGATTTTGATGCGGGTTTTTTTAATAGATAGAGTGATTTAAGAGGAAGTTTCATATGTATATAACATGCATAATATAGTAGATAAACACTGATAATTTTAGAGGTTTCTAATGTGATGTAAATAAACACTTTTTTACGCTTACATTGTAAACGCTGGCTGAACCCTACGATATAGATGAAAATAATGTACTAAAGTATTGTGGACCTTAAAAAGGTCTATAAAAAATTCTGCGATGGTATGTCTATATCTTAGGGATAACCCACAATAACCATTTTTATCCTTTACTTTTTACGAGAAACAATGGCTTATTTACGAATAGATTTTAAGAAAATACACGGGCATAGTGATGATAGCGGGATAGCGAACATCATTTTACACACCAAAACAATATTATGATTATGATATTATGATTAGGCTCTGTTTGTTAGTGTTAAGGAATATTTCAAAGTTTTCTTACGTCTAGATTCAACCTTTGTACTGGTATGAGTATTACACACTTCAATATACTTAGCTATGTAATCCCACTGTAGTGTATGTAAGTATGTATGGTCACCAAGCTTCCAAAACGCATAAAAAATATTCTCACGTTGCTGAGAATTGAACTTCTGATGACATTTAAGGCGACATGTTGAAGTACACGGAAGTTTAATCACATTACCATCTCTATAGAAGCCGTCTTTTTTGGCTATGTAGGCTTTACCTAAATTCTTAAGACATTTTCGTTTTATATCTTTCCACTCATCTCGTAGCTTGAGCCATTTCCAAATAGAAGATGGTGTACCCTCAACAGACAAACAAGGTGAAGAAATAAAACTAGAGGCGTCACTATGCTGAGGTGTGTCAGCTCTGCTATTAGTGTTTGATAAATAGATATTCGAATCTGGCACCAGGCTGTGATCACATGGAGAAGCACGAGTGACCTCTTCGACTCCAAATGGTTCGCTTAAGGGTGAAGGAACAGGTGTTTTATCAATTTGAGATTTTCAGATTCCAAAGCCACATTACTCAATTGTTTCACCATTCTTATAGTCTTCATGTCTTGATTTGAGCTAGTATTATATGTTATTTAATGCTAGTCATACTTCTTGGGAACTTTTTTTGACATCATCGACCTCGAGCATTGACTTGTACAAATTCCAGTTATGCTCAGTTTCCAGTTGAACAGGTGATTCTAAAAAACACACAATTACATTTCATTTACTACTACAACTTATTAATGGTACAAAATATTAAATTTATTTACGATTTTAGCAAATAAAAAATGTCAGTCTTATTTAATATTGAGTTCGAAGCATAACGTTGTATGATCTACATACGACTATAAGAACACCGTTTTGGTTATTTAATAACGACCGAACGACGCATATTGTCGTAAGTTGTAGTTACGACCGATCCTTAACTATTTGATAACAAAATAACGCATAACGTTACAAGTATAATATTAAGACGTTATGCGTGGAACTAGATTAAAATTATAAATTTCGAAAAAAATCACATAAATATAATAATAAATCTAATGTAATAAGTTTGACTAGCGATATGATTTCTAACTATTTAATAAAAAAAAAATCCATTATTAACCAAAACTTACCTACCAATTTGACTGGATTCATTAGAAATTGTTTCATTTTCATTAAGTGCTAATTTTAAAATTCTTGATGATCGTAGGTGGTTCATTTTGATTATAATAATAATATAATACAATCAACAATATCACAACACACTTGATAATATCATAATGTAAAACACTTCAATTAATTTCTTATTTACATATGCCCGTCAGTGACATACGATGGCGGTAACTGGCCTTGATTGGTCATGTACAAACCAATAGCACAACGCTTATAGTCGTACCGCGAAATGCAACTATATGCGCGGTAACTTTCAAAATATACGACCATATAAGCGTTTTTAAAACTCGTTAATCAAAAGATTAAAATTCTGATTTCATGAATTTATAAAACTCATATACGTAATTACATGACACTCACGCATTTCTTTTCTAATATTATTTTAAGGTTACTTACTTTTGGCGCTTTGAATAAAGACACTTTTCCTAAAATCTTAGTTGCCTTTCGGCCACTTAAGCAACCATAAACGGCACAACACTTTCCCATTTTTTACAAAAATAATTCTGAGAAAATAAATTAATATTTTGTATTTAATTTATTTTTACATTGACGAGACAGGTTAGCCAGTCCGTATTTACATGTAATAAAAATTATAGTATCGGTACCTCAAGAATACTCGCGCACCTAGTGGCAAAAAAGAGAACTATAATCTAAGTTTATTTTTGTGTACATAAGTAACGTGAAAACTAGTATATCGTTCGCTCTCCTTATATATCGATTCTTCGTGATAGGAACTATGAATTCAAAACTTGAATTTTTTCGCACCACCCTACTACACATATGCCTATGTGTTTGTGTTGGTGATCAATGCTGCCAAGTACTATTAAAATTTTCGTAAATGTATTTGATACTTATGAAATGTAAACCGTAGACTTATACTCTACGTGCTATATAAACCATTCGGTATGTTTGACTTTTCTCTAAGGCAATAAACTGAATATAGCAAAAAACTGAGTAATTTTTACGTATGTGAATTGTAAGTGGCATGAAGTTTCTTTTTTAGTCTGTATAATTAGGTTAAAAAAAACTGTTTTGACATTAGGCTTCGGCCTTATATGGAATATAGTAGTATCTATATTCCATGCGGCCTTAACAATAATAGACTAGGCTGTATGGACTATAGTCCCTTGCCTTTTCTTATTGATCATAAATTTTAAAACATAACTATTTTGACAATTGACATCAATTTGACATTCAAATTTCAATTTAAGAAAACGTCATTGTTGTCGTTTTGAATAATATTTTTCTTCTAATTTAAAATAAAATAATTTTAAATTTGTGTGAGAAAAATCAATTAAATGTAGTATTTTATTATAATGACGATACATAACTTATATATTTTCGACCGCTACGGTACCTTGCTCTACTATGGAGAGTGGAATAGAACTAAACAATCTGGAATGTCTAGGGAGGAGGTAATGTGTTAATATTAATTACAAGAAAACTTATTTTAACTAACTTAGAGACTTTATAAGCCTTATGTAAAACATTAGTATCTCAACAATTATGATATATTTAAGTGACAAATAAAAATAAGAACATTGTTGAAAGCAAATTCTTGTTTATATTGTGTATTTCATCACACACCATCATCACATCAGACATTGGTGTCCACTGCTGAACTTAGGCTACCCCCAACTGCCTCCTATGACTAACCTTTGTATTTAACAAACTTACTATACTTTAAAATGCGCCATGTTAGCGCAGTGGTCACAGCTACTAGTCATTACACTAATGGTTGTGAGTTCAATCCTATGAATTTTTGCTTAGATCATACAGATGTTTATCGTGGTCTGGGTGTGTATTTTTGTTGTGGTTCTGAACTATCGACATGGGATTCTTGTCCTGTTTTTGTGTCTATTCTACTCATTCATACCAGTTCTCGCTTTCATGCCTCTCACACTTTAATTCCTCATAGTTTCTTGCATCCTTCCACAGTCTCTCACGGGGTGGGGTTCCCCTCTAACTACTATTTGGGAAGAAGGGTAAAGGTGAAAGTTTTATTTAAATAAATAATAAAAACAACGATTTCTATATAAAATAAACAATACAGGACTCTTGTCCTACTGAAGCCATTGAGTGTTGTGTTTATATTTACTTAATATTATTTCAGGAAGGAAAACTTATGTATGGAATGTTGTTTTCTATAAAATCATTTGTTGCAAAGATATCTCCTCTGGATCCAAAGGATGGTTTCCTGAATTACAAAACAACTAAATACACTCTACACTGTTTAGAAACTCCGTCAGGCCTTAAGTTTGTCATGAACACTGATAACCAAGCTCAAGGTGTCAGAGAATTGTTGAAAAAGATTTATGGAGAAATTTATGTTAAATATGTTGTGAGAAATCCTCTGTGTGGTATCGGAGAGCCAATCACAAGTGAATTGTTTAAGAATAAACTTGATACTTTTATAAAACAAGCTCCTTTAAATGCTGTTAGAGCATCTTGATGGGTTTCTTATTAATAATGTGTACTGTAATTAAATTTGTTTAATTTTGTTTTAAAAAACATTAATTATAGAAATATAGCATCTTGTTTAACCATAGTAATTATACTTTTAAGAATTACAATATATTTCAAGTAAAATTGTAGTAAATTACACTTTCATTTTAAAATTTTCAAAATATGTAATAAAAAAAAAACGTTTTATGAATATTATATAATATTTTTCTGTATAATCCAGCTTATGACTATTATTATCAGTAAGACTTTGTTCCGAATATAAAAATTAATGCTTATTTTATTTGTGTTAATTTTTTATATGTAATAAATATTCCATATTGTTTTATAACCACAAAAAGAGAGTTATTAATTATTTTAATTGATATTTTTTTTTATGTATTATATTATTTATTATTGTTTTTTTTTTATGAAGACAGAAAAAAGAGGTCAACACACAATATAATATAAGTTTATTATTTATTTATATATAATTTTAAAATAAAAACCAAGATCATATATCTCTTATTTAAAGGTTGGTTAAGTTTTATTAAAGCTCAACTGTATTAAAATTCTATACTATAAATTAAGTGTTTCCATAAGGCCCTTTATCCGCAATTTAACTATACTGAAAATTTACAAATTTACACACATAAATACATACAGTATTTATGTGTGTAAGGTAAATGTTTTATTTATACTTAGTCGATAAGAATTATGTGTTAAAATATATAAAATAAGAGTTCAGTTATCGGTTTTATTTCAATAAAGCACACTTGTATAAAGTATTAAAAAATATATATATCCTACATAGTTTCTTTCTTCTTGATCTGACTATTCAGCAGCTACATCTTCAATATAATCCTCGTTTTTATGATATTTTTGTAGTTATTTTATATATAATAGAGCGCAATCGAGTAACGAAAAGATTTTGAGTCTTAATGGTTCACAAGCATGTAAGCTACCATGTACAAAAAAAAATGGTCATTGTACTCCTATGTTATACATCCTTTTGCTGCAATATAGAGGGTAACGATTTATTGACAAAAACTATTTTTCTGTTTCTTTAAAAAAAATGCCGAAATTTTAAATCCGAATTTCTTTTCCTCAGCTGTATAATACCCACATTTTAACTAGCAAAACCTTAGAAGAAGCTTTAGGCAAAAAAGACTGGCAAAGGAGTTGTGATAAAGTTTTTCTTTTATTTTTCATATTATACCACTCATATTTGACGACGCGTTTGCGCAGTGGTCACAGCAACTGACTGATTCGCTAACGGTCGCGAGTTAATCGGCGTACATGATTTCAAAATGTCATATAATTTTACCTTATCATATTAATATTATAAATGCGAAAGTAAGTTTGTTTGTTACGCTTTCACGCGAAAACTACATAACCGATCATCATGAAACTTTGTACACATATTTTTGGAGGTATTAGAAGTAACATAGAATACTTTTTTTTGTCACGATAACCGATATCAAAATACATATGTAGGTACAGTGTAATTAATACCATAGTATTTTCTGAATAGATAAAAAAAGATGGGTAGAGTTACTTTACCTCTAACCTCCATAAATTTGGGCTAATGTGGTGTACTACTTTCAGGCAAGCTATTTTTGCCAAAATCGACAACAAAGGAATACGTAATAACAATAAAACCAGTGCACTAGTACTACTAGTAGGCCAGTGTTGATCATTCTATTATATCGCTACATATTATAAAACAAAACCCTCCGCTGCGTCTGTCTGTCTGTTTGCGATAAACTCAAAAACTACTGCACGAATTTTCATGCGGTTTTCACCAATACCCTAGTGAAAAAAGTCTCTGAAAAAATATTTCTAAAAAGTATGAATAATAATTCTGAAATTTTTATTTTCTCTTAGAAACTCTGAAAAAGTATTATCGAGTCAAAGAAACGTTTAATAAGTCAGAGTATTTGGAAGATTTGGGACTCTGATAATCATATTATATTATATTATATGTATATAAATTTATTTATAAAGTAATTCGGTAAAGTAACTCGGATATACAACAAATTACAGATGTCTGTTTAGCAAAAAAAAGTACAATAATTTCAGGTGCTCATTTTATTGCATTACAACGACCTTATCTTATTAGCCAAAACTTTGATACCTACGTGCACGTAAAGATACCACCTAGATTGCAGGCTTGTGTTTGTTGGCCTAAGGTAATGCCTGTGTAAAAGCGACATAACCCCGATTCCTATATTACCTCTAACTTCCATAATCTATACTCAGAAAACGATTCGTTTTGCTTACAAACCGTTCAATCTGAAACTTTCTGAAATCTGAAACTGAACTGAAGTTGGGACTCAAAATATTTCCCGTAAAAACTACTCGTTTATTGTATTGGCACCTGAGTATGATATTAATTAAATAGTATTAGTATATTTAAAATGTAAAAACGCAGACAACAATTATTTTTCTGAATAATATAGGAACCGGACTTTAAACCTACGTGTTGTAGAGGCATATTTGATGTAAATGGGTCATTCTACTTTTGAGGATCAAAAAAATAAAAATTTCAATTTTGTTCAGGTTTTTTTTATTTATTATATTTATTTAAGGAAAAAATCAACATAAGTATACGAAACATAGCTCCTTCTTGCTAAAATCTAAGAAAATAGCAAAAAAACTAAAAAAGTGTGCTAACAGAAATGACGCTTAATATTACAGAAATGACAATATTTTAAATTAATAATACTTCAGAAATGTACTCGAGATTTATTTCACATTAAATAATAGGCAAATATGGAATAGTAATAAAAACCAAGGGAATACTTTTCGTATTTCCCAAAAATAATAACAAATTCTAAAAAAAATAAAAACGATTTTTGATGATAGAAATGACGCCACCGAAAGTCATTTCTTAAATAATTATTCAGAGCATTATAAAATATACATAAAATATAAAAAAAATGTAAAAACCACAGACAGGAGACTAGAAATAAATGAGATTACAAATTAAAATCGGTTTTTATGTCGTTAAACACAAATAATAAAAATATATTTTCATCGGAAAATGACGATTGTAAACGCACATGTTTTGTTTTGAGAATTGTGTTTGCTTCATACATTTAGCACAATTAATGGTTGAATCTATAAATCTTTTCTTTTTAATATCTTTTCGAAGCTGTCATCTAAATAATTCGATCGATAATAAAAGTTTCGACTACGTTTCAATAAAACTGTAACGGTAACTGGTTTTTTTTTAAAAATCAATGCATTAAGATCAGTCGCATTGTGAACATCTGAATCGTTAGCGGGCATATCTTATTATGAATTTCTTTGCGTAGAAACGTGTTCAATAAGGCTTGGGTCATCACTTTCAGAATCAACAGTACTGTCAATGTTTTCCTGTAGGAAAGAACAACGTCCATTTTGTGTATGAAAGGGAATTTGAGTAGAACTATCTTCCAGAGAAGAGATGGTCTCGATAGTGACTGTGTTAGAATATTCACTGTGGGGCTTTCGTTTTCTCTTATTCATTTGATCTTTTTTTATTTATTAACACATTTTCTTTGGCTACAGCTGTGGCATACCGTATTTGGTATTTTTTTACTCTATTTTCCATCAATAAAAGTTTTTATTTCAGTAACCTGTTCTCTAATTTCAAGCGTCTTCTATTCTTCATCACTATATTCCTGCCACACTCTGCTCTGGATCTAGAGCTTGATGGTATGGGACTTTCTGGTGGAGTTTCATTATCAACAAAATTTTCAGTCTGTTGACGAATTCGTTCTACGGATTTTTTCTTATCACGGTATCTTTTAGATCTTTCTTTCCACAGATTTCTTACTGTCCTTTGGGCCCGAGGAGTCAACTCCGAAATATATTTTTTTAACCCATTCCTTTTTAACCCGTTCCTTTTTTCGGTTATATCTTTCTCGATCTTTTCTTCTTCGTTCTTCAAGCTGTTTTTCAGATATCTTACTTCGATGTTTTCTTATGGCAAGCTTGACTTATTCTTTACGTTTTTCGCGCTTATTTACTACAACCTTCCCCATAACTTTTCTTTTCTCGAGTATGATGAGTTATACTACAGCTATAACAAAACAAAAAACATACATATCTAGATTATTTTTACCATTATCTTATATTATATTGTATTCCATAATGTTTAACTAATAGGTTATATTTTTTCGCACCAAACAATTATTTTAATAGGTACAACAATCTAATAATTTACAGAAAGTATATATAATTTAGAAATTATTTACATTATTCTGGAATGATAAATTAAACTTAATTCAATTCAATTACTAATCATATCACTTCGGTGATCTTTTATCATTTCTGTAATCACTATATTAACAGAAGTGATGATCACAGAAATGACAAAATTTTGAATTACCCGCACCGTTAGGTCGAAGTCAAGTTTAAACTCGTCTACTCGTATTGCATCGAAAATAGTCCTTTAAAAATTATGAAAATTGAATATTTTAATATATTTTTTTGGATACTTACCTTTGTACAGTCTTAACAGGTATGATGAGCGAACTTTTACACAGTAATATTTAAAAACAAAAGATTTTTTTGTTCCAAAACGAAAAACTATACCAAGTACTTTGTAGTCGCAAGGCAAATGACATATCAAAATGTGCCTTTTTTAAAAATATTAAACCAATTTGATAATATTACCTGTTATTTTTATATAAAAATACCATTTACCACAGTGATGACGAAAAATTTGTAACACAAGTAGAATCATGTGGAACTAATTGTTAGACTGCACCAAAAATACATGCTTAAAACATGACAAAGTAGACTATTTTTATTATGTGTTGGAAATATTATTAAACATCCACACACACATTTTATATTTTATTTGGCCATCGACATGTGCTAACCTAGAAAATACACAGATAACAGGATGTGACTCTCGCCCTTAAATGTTATATATTTTTTAAGTATAATGGTGTTTTTAATTCTAAGGTATTATGATAGTACTTATCAATTTACGATATAAAAATAAAATCACGATAGAAAATAACTACATTTATATAGCTATATCTTAAATCCACAGTTTTTTTGCTGTAGAATAGAATGACCCAATAGATCATCAATCTGTGCTTAACAGTTTAACTTGGTCTAATTAGTAGTCTGTGGAAAAAATACAAACAACAAATAAAACGGTTGTGTTTATGTGCGAATAAATTCGTGAAATTTGGTTATTTTTACGATTAATTATTAACAATATACAGGAAGTGCTATAAATATTTCGTATTATATAAAATATAATGGCTTTGCTTTCCACACATGTAAAATATTGTAATTTCTGTGATGAGTGAGACCGACGACACTGATGTGCTTCTGTTGATACCACCAAATTTCTTTCTCGTTCATAGTTCAGGGTCTGAGGATTCGTTTCTTGAATCCTCAAGGACAGTTGTGCATAAACCGGTTTCGTGCACTGCACAAGTTCTCGGCAAACTGGTCGACCAAGTCCACTCCTTGGAATCGCGTTTGGAATCGTTAGAACTGGACACAAGCAACGCGTTTTCACGTGTTGGATCTGCTAAACGTAAAGTATGGGATTCGGAAAGTCTTGACAGTCGAAGTCTTGACCGGAAATGCTTTACTTTCCCGCGCAGAAGGCGCCGTAAGATTAGAAAAGAAAGAAATAAAGATTTGTCATTGACTAGCCTGGATACATTAACTACTCAAGAAAATAATACTCACTCGCTAAAATTTAATAATAAATGTGACTTCAAGTTCGTCGAAAATTTTAATGACGCTCAAAGTATGGACGGAGACATCAGTAGCATTGTGTCCACTCCAAACAAGAAGAACGACAGACTTCTTCTGCATGAGATAGATGAATTTCTCACAAAAGTAGAATCGTATGATACACCAGAAACTCGGAATAAGGAACAAACTGCATTAAGTCCCGAAAATGTCATTAAAGCAACAGGTGATTATTTATCTCAAAAACTGGAAACAAATAATACTGATGACGTCCAATTACCGAGTGGACGAGTAGTATCAAATGCAGTTCTAGATAAATATATTTATTTAGTTAAGAACAATCAAGCTGCACAAGGAACATCAACAAGTCTACAATCTGATGACATTACAAAGTACAGAGCTCCTTCACGGACAAAGCAAGACACAAAATCTCCTAGTACTAGAAGATTGAATTTTTCACAAAATAAAGATGTGCAACCAACATCAACACCTAAGAAAAACAACCAGACAAGCTCAAATTATTCAAACTCTTTCAAACCATCGTCGAACAAAATCCTTGATAGAGCGTCCAAGGTGCTCGAGCATTATAAGTCGCAAAGCTACAGCCATAACACTCAAAGTTCCGTAACAGATGCCAGTGACGTGACATCGTTGAAGAGAGAGGAGTTTAAAATGCCACAAATGAGACCATTTAGTCTGAATAATAGGGATTTTAAAATAGATTCAATAGATACCGATTTGTTGAGTCTGAGTGAACTCTGGGGAGAGAAGGGAGATAGAGTAGGGAAAGTGGAGAGTATCAAATTAGAAGAGGAGAGATTAAAACGAGAGGTATATTTTAAAGATGACTTCTGTTTAAGTTTTTTTATTTATTTATTTTTTAAATCAATTTCATAGTCATAAAAATATGATTATTTTACCAATATTTGAATAATTGTGTCAGGGAGTAAGTCTTGGTCACGGTAATCAATGATCACTAAAATTCAACATCATTTGAGTATCAAAATATCTAGTGGTGGGTCTTCTTCAGATCTGTGATCATGGGTAATTAAATTTTTAACATCTTATTAATTTTTCTATTTATTATTCACAGCACTGTGAAGCAATGATCCAACAGTTACAAAGAAAGATTCTTGAACAACAAGAAAAATTAGCCGTGGCAATCAAAGTGGACAGAGCAAAGGATGCAGCCATCAATAAGCTCAGAGACGCCTGGCTCAGACTCACAAGTAGCCTCGATAAAGCTGAAGAAAGGCACCGATCTGCTTTGGATAAAATGGTGCATGAAGTGGAAAATTTTAAGGCAGTGGCTGGTGAAGCTCAAAAGGTAAATAAACTCTGTAATGAAATATTAATCAGAAGCTTTTAATATTTATTTAATGAGGAAAAATTATTAAATACTAGCACCCGCCTGAGGTTTCGCCCGTGTGGATGTCAGTTATCATGACCAAAAAAAAAGTATCCTATGTTACTTCTAATGCCTCCAAGAATATGTGTACAAAGTTTTGCAATGATTGGTTAAGTAGTTTTCACGTGAAAGCGTAACAAACAAATTTACTTTTGCATTTATAATATTAGTATGATTTGTTTTTATAAATAATTAGTTATACTTTGACTTAAGGCAATATAATATACCCATGGCACTAACGAAAGCCTTGTACCCTTATTTTTAAATATTTTTAGTGATAAATTATAAAGTAAAACATAAATAATTGAGATTAAATTTTAGCTTATCTCTTCCATCCTAGTCTTATACTTATTTTTTATGAAATTTATACTTCTTAATCATGACTGATTGTTGATATAAAATATGTTTAAAATTTTAACACTTATTATTATATTGTTTGAAAACAGAACAAAATAAATTAACAGTTCTAAATATGTAAAATATTTTACAATTTTTACAGAAAACAAATCAGTTTGAAACGGAACTATATAAAGCTTTAGATCTAGCGCATGACTATCAAGAAAAATGCAAACAACTCACGAACGATAAGAACGAAATTCAAGAAAATATGTTAAAAACTGTTGAAAATAAGGATGAAACAATAAAATTAAAAGAGAGAGAAATAGAAGTTTTGAAAGAAAACTACGAAACTGTGATGCGACTGAATAAACAGTCTACTGATTGTGTTAAAAATCTTGAGGATGCCTTGGAAAAGGTAAGTTTTTATCATATTGTAAAATCATTATAAATTTACCATGACTGAATAGATCCCTTATAAAAAGTAAACTGCAATATTGAGTTTAAAAAACCTGTATGCTAAATAAGTCCAATTCCAACACTTAATTTACCTTAACGGATTCTTATTAAATTTAATAATGCCACAAGACTCCTGTTTATGTTAAACAAGTATGCTTAATTAAAAAAAAAAAAAACAAAAAAACCCGACTGCGTAAAATACTCTTATTATAAACTAAAAAGAATAAAACAATTTACTAGCTTTCATTTGATACCCATATTGCTACAGTAAGAAAAAAAAACTTCAACTCCTCCGCCTCATTCCGCCATTTGCGGGCGCCATTTTAAAAATTTATATAGCCTATGTCACTACTACAATTTAGACAAATCCAACGACACCTCATATGTCAAAAACCGTCCAGCCGTTTGGGCTGTAGGGCGCGCCAAAGAAATGGACATATATATATTACATACACACATACATACATACACTCGAAAAACATAACCCTCCTTCTGTCGCAGTCGGGTAAAAAAAAGACCAAAGTTAAATGATGGAACAAGTTATTTTGACCTAAAATCATGGATACAAATGGTATAGCTACAAGTTCAAAATATCTGATATAAAAACAACAAAAATCGGCTGTTTTTGCGGCCGTAGTCAACGTGATCTGTACTTAAAAAACTCTTTGAGACAATATTCTTTTCTTTTTTTATTATTGTTCTATATTTCATTCTTGACGACCGTTCTGATGTAGTGGTGTTAATAGTCGCCTCAACATTGGCAGTCGCAATTTCGATTCCCGCTTGGAGCAGATATTTGTATTTGTATAAATATTTGTTTCTGGTCTGGGTGTAGGTCCTTGTGGATCTCCTCATCGTGTTTTAGATAGCATGTAAAGCCGGCGGTCCTGATGGTTACCATAGATGTCTGATAACGATTGTTACTCATGGTAGGCAAATTATCTGCCAACCGGCAGTGGAGAATCATGATGGATTAAATACCAACCCTTCTAAGATATGGAGAAGAGGTGTTTGCTAACCGTGGAACGTTTACAGACTGTATCAGTTCAGTTCAATATGTTTCTTTGAATTTTCAAATATCCTGAATGCTTGATTTGTTTAGAAAAATATATTTGGATAAAGAAATATTTATTGAGAATCATCACAGCCTGTAACAATACATAGTGCTCATGAAGAGTAAAATGATAACCATAATTGTAAACCTATCCAATGAGTATTGATATATAATATAAAGCAGGTGAAACCATATTGTACATCTGAAATTTATTTATATACATAATTTAAAATTTGAAACAGTACCTGACAACTATTTTATTGGCATCTTTTCTTTTCAATATTAGAATTGAAAAGACTAAATAAAATACAAACATTTCTCGGGGATGACATATTGATAAAGTTTTTCATATCAATTGTCATGAACATTAAAAATTATTACACAAACATTAAATTACAAATTAACAAAAAATTCTCAATTAAATTTTTGTTAATGTTTCCAGGAAAGATCGGATCATGAAGAGACAAAATGTAAAGTGTCTGAATTAAGTCGTAAATTAGAGTCAATCAGCAACGAGAACCAGCTGGTACAGGATGAAAGAGACATACTCAAAAACAAGGTCAACGAGGAGAGGTCACGCTGCAACATGATGGAACGACAGATCTGCGACTCACAGAAACAGATTAGCGAGCTTTTGAAGAAATGTGTAAGTTATTTATATAATTCAACCATTCTGGTGAAGTGGTGCGAGTATTCGCCTCAACGCCGGCGGTCGCGGGTTCGATTCCCGCTCGGGGCAGGTGTTTCGTATTTGTATACATATTTGTTTCTGGTCTGGGTGTATTTGTGGCTTTCCCCACTGTGCCTCGGAGAGCACGTAAAGCTGGCGGTCCCGGTTGTTATCATAGACACCTGATAACGATTGCTACTCATAGTAGGTAAATTACCCGCCAATTCGCTGTGGAGGAGCGTGGTGGATCAAGCTCCAACCCTTCTATATGGAGAAGAGGCCTTCGCTCAGCAGTGGGCTATTTACAGGCTGATACTGTATCAGTTGATAAAGCTAATGACTTTATTTGCTTGCATGAAATAGTCAGTGGTAGCATCTAAAGAATGACTTTGAGGGAATATTTATGCATTATTGCCTTTAAAATACTTGCAAGTAATTATAAATGGCAACCAATCTCACGAACATTATATTGTGAACCAAAACTGAAACCATCGGAGGTACCGTATTTTTTGGTCTATAAGACATTTTATTTTTACATAGAAAAATGGACCAAAATTTTGTGTGAATCTTATGATCTGAAGGTAACATTAATTAAAACAACATAAGATTAATGAAGATTAGTTTTTATTCAGAATTTTGCAAAAGAAAATTAATTTTGATACAAATCTTTCCGCCCTTCCCATAGTTTTTATGCTAGTCCTCTGCCTGGAAAGGTTGCCTGGAAGAGATCGCTGTGTTACCGATAAGGCCGTCTGTTGCAATTAATGCAAGATGATTGATTTAATTTCCATTTATTATTACTGTTGTGTATTGGTGTGCAAATAGAGTGAATAAATAATATAATAAATAAGATTACATTAGTTCAGACAAAAGTAATACGAACAGTGATTGTACTGAGAGTGAAGATGAACCGAACTTTGCTAGTACGAGATAATCCTAAAGTTCAATGTGTTTTTTAGTCCTAAAAATACAGTAATTTTTGAAGTGAAACTTTTATATTTATTTATTTATTCTTTATTGCACACCACAAATCAAGAATGTGTAGTACAACAGGCGGTCTTATGGCTATTTAGCCATTTCTTCCAGACAACCCACATGAATAAGGAAACAAAGAAAGAAACGGGTAGGTTGTGCAGTTATATAATAAACTTACATACTAATATCTACATACAATACTTATACAAGATACATAATTATGTATGTAAATGCAAATATATATATATATATATATATATATATATATATATATATATATATATATATATATATATATAATACAAAATATAGGTAAGAAGTAAAGTAAACAAGAAAGTTAAAGTAAGTGAAGAAAAAAGTTTTGCTTACTTCTCTTATTACCTATATTTTGTGAATTGTATGTATGGCCTTTCACTCATGTGTAACAATAAATTTTGTAGATGCCTGATGCAGGTCCAATAAAGGATCGAAACGTCGCATGAATTTGCAATTGGTGTTTTTTATTGGTACCTGATGTCCTCTTCCCTGCTAACTAACAGTATATTCAAGTATAGATTTTGTTGCGATTCGTTTTTCCACTTGTCCTTTGCCGTTCGTTTTTCCACTTATCCGTTGCAATTCGTTTTGCCACTTGTCCGTTAAAGTTTCACTTTTAATATGTGTCCCAGCACACATTTCGTTTTTTATTCTTGTTTATATCGTATTACAAAATAATTTCTGTCAGTTAAGAGGGCGTATAAAGCCAGCAAAATTTTAAAATTCACCCGCGCACCTCACCCCGCCGCTCACATCGAACGCGCTCGTTCGATGCACATCTTTTGTAGTATATGTCAAATAATCAGATAAAACAACTGTACTCACAATATGACTGCAGTTTCGCACTAATATACCGTATAGTATAATTTGGTAAATATTCATTATTATAGGTAAATAACTAATAATTAATAAATAATGTATAAACAAATAAAAATGGAAGTTTCTATACATACATATATTGTGCACTTAAAACTCAAACAAAATCAGATAAAGCAACTGTATTCACACTATGTCTGCAGTTTAACACTAATATACCGTATAGTATAATTTGATAAGTATTTATTATTATAGGTAAAATAACTAATCTATAATATAAAAATAAGTCGGGTTTTCCTTCCTGACGCTATAATTCCAGAATGCACGAACCGATTTCCGCGGTTTTGCATTCGTTGGAAAGGTCTCGTGAAGTTTATAGCAAACAAAATTCAGAAAAATTTTCAACAGAAAAGCAGGAAAACAGGGACATAGCATGGACAAACCAATATGGTTTTGCATGGTAGTTTAATCCTCAAACGAAATGTTACAAAAAACGGAGCCATCTGGTGGCGAAACGGAGTTCGCCGGGTTTGCTAGTAATAAATAAATAATAATAAATAATAATAAATAAATAAAAATGGACGTTTGTATGTACATACATATATTGTGCACTTAAAACTCAAACACAAATACGCATATGTATTTTTCTGTGTAGAAGGTTTTCACATACTTCTTTTTAGGGTTCCCTAGGCAAATGGCAAAAAACGGAACCCTTAATAATTCGTCATGTCTGTCTATCTGTCCGTCCGTATGTCACAGCCACTTTTTGACGTGATAACGTCTAGTAAATTGATGAAAGGGTGCTCGTTTGAAGAAGATGACGTCATCATTGTCACAATTAGTGAGCGAGAGAGCGGAACAAGCGGTAGAGAGGTACGATCGGCTCGGCCTAAGCGTTCGGCTCACGATCGGCGGTCGGCCTAACTTACGACGTGTCCGAGTAGAAATGACAGCGGCAAATGGTGGGAAACTGTTTTGTCAATATTGAAGTAATGTCAAATAGTGAAAAGTTGATAATATAATGTAATGTAATAATATAAGTTAATAATAAATAAATGTAAGTTAATAATATAAAAGTTAATAATAAAAGTTAATAAAATCATAAAATGGTTACCATAGTTTATTACAACAACAATTGCAGCAAAAAAGGTAAATTAATTCTTGCATTTTAAGAATCCGATCAGCGATATAATCTTATATATAATTTGTTCTTTGATTATAAAATAAGTAGCATCGGTGGGCGAGTGCAGTAATATTAGGTTATATTACAATTTTGACTAAAAAGTTATTAGGACTCATATAATTACGATCGTATAAAAAGGAAACTGTTTTTATTTAGTATATTTTTTACAATTTTCATAAGTGGTTAATGATAATCTAATTTGTTTTGCTAACTTAAAGTTATTAAACTTAGCTTTATTAAACTTGATTATTTCTTGTATTACATATCAAAGTATTTAACTTTATTTCGCTTTTATATTAAATACAATTAATTACCTGTAGCTTATATATATTATACAAAATAATGATTATTCATTGATAATAATTCAATTCCATCAATGTTTTCTTATGACGTTATCACGTAAAAATTATCGTCCGTAAACCGACTTTACAGACGACCAATTTTTTTTTTCCGAAACTATAAGAACTATACTTTTGAAACTTGGTAAGTAGATGTATTCTGTGAACCGCATTAAGATTTTCACATAAAAATAGAAAAAAAAAACAATATGTTTTGGGGGTTCCCCATACTTAGAACTGAAACTCAATTTTTTTTTCATCAAACCCATACGTGTATCTATGGATAGGTCTTGAAAATGATATTGAGGTTTTAATATAATTTGTTTCTAAACTGAATAGTTTGCGCGAGAGATACTTCCAAAGTGTTAAAATGTGTCGAGTAACTTCTAAAATAAGAGAGTGATAAAGCTAAGAAAATATATGATGTACATTACCATGCAAACTTCCACCGAAAATTGGTTTGATCGAGATCTAGTACCTAAGTACTTATTTTTTTCATAAAAAAATCGATCAAAGTTACAAGGAACTTTTCTATGAAGTCGTTCTATGAAGTTTTCTACTTGCTGCTACGGAACCCTTCATGGGCGAGTCCGACTCACACTTGTTTCATTTTTTTAATAGGTAATAAAAAATTAATACCCAAAAATTAAATCTTTATTTTTAATATTTATAAACAATCGCGTCTGTGAAGTTTTACCAATTATGTATACAGAATGGAACTCAACATGACAAAAGAGAACAGAGCAATTTTTTTAGATATTTATTAATATTCGGAAATTTTTATATTTTTTTCTTCTATATTGCTATATAGCCGAACGAGATCTAGTTCTCCTTCAGTTACAGAGCTAAAGAGATAAAGTAAGCTTTATCTATAATCACTCTCTCTGTTGCATCATACAAATTTTCATCTCGAATTTTACTCTGACTTTGCGGTCGTCTCTTTCGAGTGGCTCGTGGCATCAATGAGCTGTAATGAAATAGTTAAGCTTAATTACCAAGTACTAGTAGGTGAGAGCAAAAATACAAACCAAACGAGTGTAGAACGAGTTGTGTCATGAAAAAATCTTAGATAAAACTCGAGTTTATAATATGTCATGTTGATTATACTTTACAAATTTGAGCAGGTACCTTTCTGAAGCATTCTCTTCATTCTTTACGTAATCATAATGATGAGTAATTTTTTCTGCCTGACTATAGACTGTACGTATAGTTGGTTCATTAGGGTCCACATTTTCCAAATTCAATATTATCCTGAAAAAATGATATTTCAGACATCGTCAGTTTTATAAATCTATGTAGGTACACAAACTATTTCAAGATGGAAAAGCGTATGTGGAACCTATTTATTTATTTAATTAACATACATAGCCGACGAAAAACTCTCTGTTAAAATTTCGTTTTGATCACATTCGCCAGATTGTACAATATTTTGAGATGCAGCAATTGTGAAAATAAAAACGTTCGTTAACTCAATTTATTATTCATATATTATAACAACTTTAACGTAGAATGAACTTAATAATAAAATAATATAAATAAATCTATTATTATTTTGCAATTTAATAAAAATAAAAGTGTAAAACTTGTTTTTTGTTGGTACCGAGAGTGACTTTTTCGCCGGCCATTTTAATCCCATTAACCGTGGAGGTTTTAACAAAAACGCATACGTTTAGAAAAAAAAAATCATTACCTTATGTAAATTGCTTCAAAATTTAATTTAAAAAATATATATTTCATCAATTCAAAATATATTTTTAATATCTAAAAAATTATATTTCATCGAACAAACTCAAAGATATCAACTAACAGCATGTATTTATTTTCCGTATACTATACACCACTTACGTAACATATATTATCTACTAGAGTGATTATATAAATATTAACCTTACCTTCGGCAATTAGTCATGCTTTTAATTTGTAACTTTTTTAGTTCTCGTTTCTCAAGTCTTCTCAATGTTTATTTCTTGTTTCCCATTTTTTTTTCAAACATCAACAACAATAAAAATTCAAATTATAATTACGCGGCGCAGCCACGCAGCTGACAACTTGAGCATAGTCCTCTCGTCTCAACGGAGCGATAGTGACTGATGTGTGAAACAGAAATACGTTTGAAGTTCCCTCAACATGCGACGGAACATGACTTGTTTCACGGAATAAAAACGTAACAAGAGCCAAAAGTGTTTTATCGTAATAAATCCAAAACTAAAAGTAATTACATAAAATGCCTAGACACAGCCCTTAATCATGTATAAATGTAATTAATTATCGAATTTTTGTCTTAATTGTCATTGCCATATTGAGTATAAAAAGAAAAAGCATGAAAATTAGAGGTTACTTCGTGATTTTATTCTATCGAGGAAATTTCATTATTTTATGTTTTTGATCAGATTGAACCCTTGAAAATATAATGTAGTTTGTTATATATTTTTATTTTAAAATTTGGTGTGGAATTTTTCATGTAAAATCAAATACGAGATTGGTAATTTTGCTTTATACGCCCTCTTAATGTATTTATATAAACAAAATATAATAATAAAGTTCATATTTAATAGCCATAGCATAGCATATTAGGGCTGTCCATAAATTACGTGAGACAATTTTGGCGATTTTATAACTACAGTAGAATCCCGATTATCCGAGCCTCGATTATCCGAACATCCGATTATCCGGACTCATTGATCTCGGCTCTAATTGTCAATTTAAAAATGTTTTGACTATAATAAATATTGTTATATTTTATAAGTATTCAAATATTTTAACATAATAATTTATATGTTATAACAAAATTAATAACTTAAAAAAACCATTTAAAAATCCCATTAGAACCATTTTCGACTTTTACGCGGACAAAGTCGCGGGGTAAAAGTTAGTGTATGTATATGTTTCTTATATGGCAATTACTATAATAATTTCAGATTCTGTTCTCTTGAAAAAAAAAATCAGATGAAGTCTTAAAAATTATATTATATACGTTCTATAGTTAATCTTTTTTATTCAGAAAAAAATATAATTTTGCCGTTGTTCAATAGTTCGCTAAATTCACTCCAGAATGTACAGTCAGGATGGCCGAGCGGTCTAAGGCGCTGCGTTCAGGTCGCAGTCCACTTCTGTGGGCGTGGGTTCGAATCCCACTTCTGACAGAAACTTTTACTTTTTTATTAAATTAATTACAATTTAGGGCATATTTTTATAAGTAATTTACCTGTATTATAAAACTAAAATTTGTATTAATTTCATGAACATAGAAATAAAAAAAATTTGGAACATCTTAATATAATGTTTGTAATATATTATTATAAGATTTATTTTATAAAAATATTCTTAAAAATCACTTATTCCGTTTAATTTCATTGGTATATTTTTTATTATCTTAAGACGTCGTCATAATGTCTAAATGAACAATCTTAATAGAGAAGTTACAAAATGTTAGAAAAATAATATTTAAAATTTTGCACTCGTAGTACATTCCGCGTTATGTGCGTTTGCAAGTGATTTTTAATTTTAAATTCATATTTAAATTCTTGCCAAATTATCTGACTTTTATTATTACTACAACAAGTGGAAGCCTATATTATATAGACATCTGTGGCAATAGGAGTTTGCTCGACTATTTGTTTACTCGGGACTGAGGCTCTTGGAAGCACTGGTATTCATCTTTTTTTTTTCTCCTGTTTATATAACCTCTTAAAGATGTAGGCAACTAACATTTTTAAGATAAATAAGTATGTAAAATGATTTTAGGATACAATGGACGAAGAGGTCAAGAATCTCCGGAAGCAGCTGGAAGTCCAGAAGTCGGAGCTGAAGAGCCACTACCAGCAGCAGCTGGAGGAAGCCGTGCTCGGCAAGCTGAGTGAGTTCCAGAGACAGCTGGACCTGGCTGAACGGGACATGGACCTGGCTGCCAGGAATAAGGAGTCGCTCATCGTTGACACCTTCAACAAACAGATCGTCAGGATCGAGGAGCAGTGAGTATTGCCTGCGGTCAGAGACTATCCTCGTTGAGTGGAGTGAAGTTTGACTGGCCCAGTTGGCTGTGACCCTGTTTTCTGCTCTAGGGTTGCGGGTTCGATTCCCGACCCAAGTCTGGGTGTAATATATATTTATTTGTATATTTTTAAATGCTTCGTGTCCATAAGGGGTTTGAGTAATGAATGCCACAAATATTATTCATTCAGCGTGACGCCCTAAAACGATACGGTACAGATGGTGTAATGCGCCTACATGGCTAAGGCCGGCCCTGACCATTGTCTACATAAAAAATGATAAAAAATGTTATTATTATACTATGACGTTGCTAACTTCTGATATTAGATTATTATCTATTAAAGAATTAGTCAATCTTTATCGTTAAAATTTATATTTAGTCAGCGGAGCGGCAGCGGGGCGGGCGACGCAGACCCGTTCTCGAAACCAGCGGGCGGGTCGCGCGGCATATAGCCACTTGACTGTAGCGGCGTAGTGTTCCGTTCGCGGTTATGTCGTCGAGATATTTGTTTTGATGAAATAATTTGCTCTACCACGTCCGACGTTTCGACACGTCACCAAAATTAATTGCACAACACTGCAATGCAGACGCGCGGGCGGTCACCGCTCGACTCCAGTACAGTAGTGCACCGCTCGTTGCCCGCTCCCGCTCCGCCGCCGCCGCCGCTCCGCTGCCCGCAAGATTCGAGGCAGAGGCCTTACGCTTTCACGCGAAAACTACTACTATACTTAATCGACATCCACGCGGGCGTAGTCACGGGCGGTGGCTAATATTATATATATATATATATATTATAAATAATTCTGTATCATATTTTCATCTGCAATGTTGTAGTCAGGATGGCCGAGCGGTCTAAGGCGATGCGTTCAGGTCGCAGTCCACTTCTGTGGGCGTGGGTTCGAATCCCACTTCTGACATATAATTTTTGCTGTTATTATTTAGTCTGGATCAACTAATTATACTAAAACATTCTTATTTCGTGGAATAGTACTTTTAAAGGGCGCGTCAAGATGCATATTTTAAAATTAAATCAAATTTAAAAATATGTTTAAATTTCAATTGTTGATTAACTTAAATCCCTCAAATGTGTTTTAATACTTTTGAATATCCTCAAATCTAGATTACAAAATTAAAACAATTGTACTTATTTAATTAAAAAAAAAAAAAAATTACATTCTTGAAAAGAACATTGGATTACCGTTTCAACACAAAATTATCATGAACTTGAGAACACAGTGACATGTTATCATATATATTTATATTAATTACAGGCACAAATTGGAAATAAATGTTTTAGAAGAGAAACATAAAGAAGAAATCAAACTGTATAGACTCCAACTCGCTCAGGCCAATGAAAAGCTCAGTCTGTTGGAGGTAAGGTCTCATTAAATTAAACAACTGCTGTTTTATTATTATCTGTTTTAAAATTACAGTATTTATATATATATATATACTGTAATTATACACCCTAATATATATTAGGGTGGCGTAAAAAAACGACTATTTTATTTTTTGAGTCTCGTGTGAAAAAATGTTTGTTTTTGATGTTTTAAGAGACGTCCCTAAAGGACAGCTCAAAAAAAATTTTTTTAGAGGTCGCTGCAATTTTATTTTTTTAAATGTCAAAAATGACCGAAAATACAATTGTATAAGGTTTTTTACCTTTGAAATCGGATTTTATATAGAAGAATGAAAGAAGCAAAACGAAAGTGTATGAAGAAAATTTAAAATCGGAATTCCAAACTAAATGCCAGATATTGTAGATCAAAATGGCCAGATCGACACACGCGACTTTCATATAAAAAAACCTAATATAAATATATATATATATATATATATATATATATATATATATATATATAAAATCAAGTTTAATGTAGCAACACATAGATCCGAACTCACACTCAACTCACTCACAAGAAAAAATTTATTTAATAAAAAAAAATCTTTTTTTGAATACTACTTTAAACACTGTGTGATTCCTGGTAGACTAGAATAGGGTCACCCCGTACTCTGCCTAGGGTGTCGTTCAACGTAACTAAGTTCAACCAAACTCAGACTCCTTGGAGAACTCTTTCCAAGTAACGCCCAAAAAATGATTGATGATAAATACACGTTATAAGAAGAGTCCAGGACCGCTGCCTGGGGTCTGGGGCTGGCGCTGGACAACCCCCGCCGACCGGCGCCACCACCTATCTGGTCGGTGTATCCACCATCCCCACCACTTGGCTTGGCGCCGATAGTCTCAAGGGATTCAGTATTCGGCGCCAGCCGCTGGTTGAGTACGCCACATGAGATGCACCCAAGAAATGAATAAGAATATCGTATGTTATAGCGCTGTAGAAGAAGAAACTACGGACTGGCTACTGAGCAGTAATAAACCGTGAATTTATGCTTGTTGTGCCACATTTAACTGTCTCGGAACAAAATCTGGCTGATTGAGTTCTATATATCAAGCGAAATATTCAACGTCCTAATCTCGAACGGTTTTGCTCCTTAAGTCGATTTCGTATCTACAGGGCACGACGCGGTGGTACCGCAACAAGAAATTTTTCATTGGTTATGAACTGCCTGTGGATGTGGATGCTGAAGGAGCAGTTTTTCAATAAATGAAGCAAATAAGACAGATTTTGCAAAAAGTACAAAGTAGCTCCTTACTGACACTGTTGCGGGCCATCTTGTCATAACCGTCAAAACTTCTCCGCTGCCTTAATTGACAAAAAAAAAAAACATTTGACTATCTCATTCATAAATCATAACTTATTGTTAGACTAACAATAAGTGCCATTCGAGACTTCGAGTATACAGAATGAATACGATTCGTTCTCTCCAGGGCGAGCGACTGACAGCTACCGCCGATCGAATCAGTATATTATGGTGATTCTGTGAGCCCACTTTTGTGTTGTTTGGCCTTGATCACTCTAAGCATTCTGCTGGAATGATCGGGAAGAGGTTTTCAGTTTCGGAGAGGAGGTACTAAGCTATTTCCACCTTCTCTACATGGATGACCAGAAGCTACCAGCGCCTACCGCTATATGCCTTATGGAATTGCCGATGGAAATTTTGTGTTATTGAAAACGATAGTTCATAATACAATATAATTTATTACTCTCCTTACAATCTAAGAAATATATCTTAGAAACTAATCTTACTTCCGTTACACTTACTACACCTCATTGCTGAATATAACTACCGAGTTCAGCAGTTCCATCAGTATGAAGCTTCGTGTGGATAAGTATGAGGTCTTACATGTAGACAAGAGACAGGTGACGCGTTAGGTTGAGGTTAGTTTCTAGTTGTCTATCTTTTAAAACGTTTCTAAAGCTGGGTTTTACCAGTATCTGGGCAATATAATCTATACATAATATTATAATAAAATGGTAGGAAAGTAAAAACTGTATATTGAATATTTTTTAAAAGAATACTTGGGGTGTGATCTACAATCGATACCGAAGCCAAAAATATAGTTTTTTTTAGAAGTTTTGTCTGTTTGTCTGTATGTATGTCCGGGATAAACTCAAAAAGTACTGCATGGATTTACTTCAAATTTGGCACGAATATTATTAAGAAGTCGGGTCAACATATAGGCTACATATTATCAAGCTATCACCTACGGGGAACGGGCAGTGAACCCTTATATCTTCAACGCATTCTGTAACAATGTGTAATCTAATAGCGTTCACGCACTCGACGTCGCGGACAGCAGCTAGTAATGCATAAGGGTAAAGAAGTGTATGTGAATCAGGCGGTTTGTGAGGTCTTGTATGTGCCGTCGATATAAGTTCTTAGGAGCTATTTGTCACATGTTAACCAGGTCCGAGCTTATACCTGTCGTGTGTATTGTTTCTTTTTTACACTTTCTTGTAAATCTTTTGCGTAGTTAGATAAACTAAGATCAAACTCGACGCCCTTGACAGAGAAGACTTTGTACGATTATGTATCTGTATCTCAAGAAGTCGTCGGAAATGAGACTGTACATTCCATGGAAGTGTAATGGTCGCGGCCTATTAAACGCCATTATCATGCAAAACAGATTTGTGCAGCCACAGTAACTATTTTGATATGAAGAGTGAGAGCGCTATTAATTGTGATAAGATAAGGGTGTCACTTTCCTATTATTGGTCAAAGGGAAAGAGAAAAAGGGACAGGTGACGCCCCTCTGGCTTATTACCATGGACAAGACGATTCTGGTGGTCTTGGTAATGGATCAGACACGGTCGAGCGTGTTTTTAATAGACGTTATAATCCCCCATGACGAGAATCTCTGAAAACCGAAGCAGAAAAAAGTAAATTCCAAGATGTGGCGCACGAATTTCTATCGTGATATCTGCCTACGGCCTGATCACCCCGGTTAACTTTTTAATGATTTGGATCCTTGACAGTTCGTTCGCAGATAGTATCCAGAAGGCGATTTTGTTTGACTCCACTCACGCCGGGACGTAATCCTCTACCCGTTTATATATATTTAAGTCTGTTGGTCAAGCCATCTCTCCGTAAAAGTCTGACTGAAAATCAGCACTGTGGTCTTTTCTAACATTTTACTGATTCGAGGATTTTTTCTGGAGTTGGCTGCGGCAAAATATTACTTTTTTACTATAGATCGTAAGCTTTTTATTTCATTTAGTGTAACGGTGTTGTGGTCATATCCAGAAATAAATATTATTCGTTTTCATTTCATTAAATTTATTATATAGGTTATGTGGGTTGATTGAAACAATAATTTGAGTAATTCGAAAAGTTTCCGTAATAGTGAATCCGAAATATTTGATTTATTCTCTTATTTGAAAAAGGCCGGCAACGCACCTGCTAATCCTCTGGTGTAGCGGGTGTCTATGTGTGTCGTTTTCACTCGCCACCAAGTGAACCGACTGTTCGTTTGCCCCGTTTTACATAAAAAAAGTATTCGAAAATTGTCGAATCCGTTACCACGACTACCACTTCGAATATAATCGATTACGAGCTGAAGACGACTCGTGCTGCCGCAGAGCAAGCTGGCGGGCCACCGGCGGCGGCGCGCGCACGTGGCGGCGCAGCTGCACGGCGTCATGGAGGCGCAGTGGCGCCAGGCGCTGCGCATCCTCACCGGCGCCGCGCCCGCGCCGCCCGCGGCACCCGCACCACCCGCGCGCGAGCGGCTCACGGCGACCAGTATGTTTCTTGTTATTACTATTTAGTTTTCAAGTGATAACTTCTTATGAGAGGGTAAACCGCTTCGTTACGTAACGCGTTACGGCGCCAGTCTGTCTAGTTTCCGTCTCTCTCACGCATACGGCAGCGGTAGCCGGACTTCTCTCTCACTCTAACCCACAGCGCTAGCAGTATTTGCGACACACGCTTTCCCTCTCTCTACTCAGTGTTTAGCGTGAGATAGACATATACTGTTGATAGTGAGCATATAACCTAAAACCTAAAACTATCACCATTTTTAAAGGAATTAATTGATATAAATAATAATGATTAATTTCAATATTAAATAATTCAACTTAGATTAGTTTAAGTTATCACTTCTGTCGGGCGTCCCGAGACGCAAACTTTTTTTTAAGTCAACTCCCATTGCCTCACGTACTTTTGTTTTTCTGAATATTTATTGTTTTAATTTCTTATATGTAAATATATTTGGCAATAAAACGATTATAAATAAAATAAAAATTATATACCGATTCGAAAATTTATCAAAATAATTCTAGTTAAAAGTCCAGTTTTATCATGATCAGGGGTCTCCAAACTTTGAAGCCTTAGGGCCATAATTTATTTATTTATTTATTTATTTATTTGGACAACCAGTAGCGAATACAGCAAATCTTAATATCTAGTAACTTATGCTAAATAACAAATAAGGTAGCCGTACAGCTTATTAAGGTGTCACAGCATGCTTTGCTTTGCAGTCTATGAAATTAAATAATTAAGTATATTTTTCTCACAATTTCTTCTTTTAACTTAATTTTTATTGTACTTTTTTTTTTAAAAAGGTTAACACAGCCTTCCTGAAGTTCCGCATACTATCATTATAAATATCGACACTGCCACACAACTGGTTATAAGTCCTAATTAGTCTTACGGTTAAAGAGTGCTGCTTGAGGTTGGTTCTAGCGAAGGGCTGATAGAAAAGGCCAGAGGCACGAGCCGCTCTTTTTATAGAACCTCTGGGTACTCGCAGCTTAAAGTCCTGCAACAGCGCAGGACAATCTACAATGTTTCTGCAAATTTTAAAGAGAAACATCATATCAAGCAATCCACGACGAACCAAGAGGCTATCCATTCCAAAATGGGTAAGGCGTTCATCATAATTTTGAAGGTTCTTATGCATACCTTCAGAAAATGCAAGATGTCTAAGAAACCTTTTCTGAATGCGTTCGATTCGTAACTGATGTATATTATAACTAGGCGACCACACTACGCTAGAATACTCGAGTGTACTTCTTACATAGGCATTGTAAATAGCTATTTTAGTATCAGAGTTTTTGAAGAATTTACTATTCCTGACTATAAAACCTAACATTTTTGATGATCGAGTTGCAATGGCATCTATGTGGGGAACAAATGTAAGTTTTGAATCGAAGAGGATACCCAAGTCTCTTATTACATCTACCTCAGCTATTGTACTGCCATCCAAATGATATTTAGATTTAATCTTAGCAATATTACGTGTAAATTTTATGTGATTACATTTTGTTACATTAAGTGACATATTATTTGAGGAGCACCAAACAGATATAGCATTGAGATCATCTTGTAGTAAGTCAACGTCGGACAAGGCTGTTATGGTTTTACACAACTTTAAATCATCAGCAAATAAGAATGCACTGCTATGTTTGATGTTATCGAGAATATCATTAACAAAAACATTGAACAACCACGGTCCCAAATTCGATCCCTGGGGTACTCCTGAAGTGACAGCGTAAGTTTGTGAATGAAAACCTTTGACAACTACATACTGAGTCCTATTATGTAAGTAAGTTTGAAACCAATTATAAAGGGATCCTGTTACACCGTAATTGGCCAGTTTTACAAGTAATATTCGTTGATTAACTCTATCGAAGGCTTTAGAAAAATCCATGTACACTGCATCGACTTGTAAACCGGAATCAACAGCATTAACAAGTTCAGTGTGATATGTAGTCAAATTAGTAGTTGTAGAACGGGACTTCATAAATCCATGTTGTTGATTAATAAAAAACTGCTTTGAGTGAAACTTTAATTGTAGAAAAACTAATGCCTCAAATACCTTTGCAAAGGTCGACAAAATCGATATAGGCCTATAATTGGAAACATTACTTAAATCCCCCGCTTTATGAATAGGCACTACCTTAGCTGCCTTCCAGACAGTTGGAAATAATCCACTCGATAGAGATTTATTAAAAATAATGAATAGTGGTACACTGAGGGATTCATAACATCTGGATATAAAATAGGGAGATATTCCATCAGGGCCTGGGCCTTTGCTACGATCAAGATTTTTTAAATAATTGGTAATGGAGGTTAGAGATATATATATACTACTAATCGGAATTACATTGTCATTTTTTACAATTGGTACGCAATTATCATTCTGGCTGTCAATAGAAAAAGTTGAGGAAAAGAAGGATGCAAATAAATTACATATATTAGAACCATGTGATACACTATTGCCATTCAGTGTCATAATTTCAGGAAATTCAACCCTCTTGGAGCGTTTATTTTTCAAATATGTCCAAAAATACTTTGGATTTGCTTGAATGCTGTTCTCAATGTTGACAATGTAGTCCTCATAACAATTACGCGACAGTGTCTTACATCTTTTATCAAGAAGCTTTAAAGACAATTGATCTAAAGGATTTTTGAAAACTTTATATTTGCGGCGCAATTTATTTTTTTCTTTTATAAGATTTGTTAATTGTTTTGTGAACCATGGTGGATGTTTTCCTTTCTTTACTTTAGTTTTAGGTACATTATTGTCTATTATTGTATGTAATATTTCGTAAAATTTATTAGTTATTTCATCAACAGTTTCGTATTCAGCAAACTCAATAGACCAATCAATTTTATTCAGTTCGGTTAATATATGATCATAATCTGCTTTATAAAAATTATTTTTTGTAATAGCATTATTAGCCTTTAGAGATGGACGTTCAAAAAAGTCAAAATATATATCAACTGGTACATGCAATGGATCAACATTTGTTAGAATACCATTGGAAGCTACCACCCTGGTTTCAGTGATATTACTTAAAACTAAATCCAATATTTTACCCTTAAAATTAGTTACATTGTTAAATTGAAATAGATTATTAAAGGATAAAAAATCGACCAGCAACTGCCCTAATGAGGAATTATTATTGATTGTTGGGACACAGATATTGTTAGTGTCGGAATTACTCCAGCCTATACAACTTAAGTTAAAATCGCCCAGTAAACATATATTTTTAAAATTGTGAGATATATTACTGAAGTTGTCAAAAAAATGTTCGACTAAATTCTTATTAAGTGGGGGAGGAAGATATACTGCACATATTACTACATTTTCTCTATCGTTTATATCTACTTGAACATAGAGATCTTCGCAATGGCTTTCAGATTTAGATAATCGTGTGGAATGGAATCTATTCGAAACAGCTACAAGAACACCACCACCTTCTTTTTCAGGATGAAAACCAGTAGTTTCACGATCTCTTCTGTAGACAGTATATCTATTATCAAATAATTCCTCATCATTTATTTTATCATTAAGCCACGTTTCAGTAAGAACTAATATATCATAGTTAGTGCATGAAATATTACAAAGAAAATTATGTGTTTTTGTTCTTAGTCCTCTCACATTCTGGTAGTATACGCTTAAGGAAACAAATTTTAATAAGAAAATGCTAAACACGTGCACATTAAATAAATTAAATGAAGTTGTTAAACTAGTTTTCCAAGTGCAGCTTGTTCAAGATCTCCTGGCTTCTAACGTAGATAAACCGAGAGGATTCTGTCTTACGAATGAACACCTTTCCTTGCTTAATCCATACGAATTTGTAACTGTTTTCCTTGGCAAATTGCCTAGCCGCTGCGTGTAGTTTCTTGTTTTGGGGGGATAAATGTTCCAAGATATAGATAGGCTTTTTGTTTCCAGCGATTCCGATGTGGCTGGTGTTCAGCTTGTCGTTATGATGTTCCTTGTTGAATTTAATAGTGTTTGCCAGAAAGGTGTCTCGCAGTAACGGAGTTCCGAACTTAACAATAATACTTCGTGGTCTTTTGTCTTCCCTATTCAGCTTTGCAACTCTAGTGCAGTGGTGAATATCACTTTCTTTCAGATTAGCAGACATAGCATAGCATAGCATAGCAGAATATAATGATTTTTTCAGTATGTTCCAATGGCCAAAACATCTTTAATTTTTCTGCCCATAACTAATATTTCTAGCTCGACTAGTTGCAAAATGCGCGACCTAAACAAACATACGTTTTTTTTGCATTTCAATTACGAATGTGTATATGTTGTGTAAGATTGATGATGTCAGTGTAAAATCAAAAACAAATGTTTTTGTTTAACTGTGATTAGTAGTATTTATTTCAATTATTTATTAGTTATTAATATGTTAATGCTTAGATACTTAAGTAAGTTTTCTGCGTCATCATTTATGTCGTTAGCATTTACCTTCCAAGTAAATAAAAACGAGTAATTATCATTATTTGGTTTCTTCTTCAACTTATCAAAGCAATAGTAACAACAAGATATTGGCTGTCGCGGGCCAGATTGATGATACTAGACTTAAGCTGTCGCGGGCCAGATTGATGATACTATAGTCGGTGCCAGATAAGATGTCAATAGCGGTCATTCACTCCTACCTACCAAGATTTTCATTACTAACGACACAAAGTATACTTTGTTCCATAAAATAAGCGATAAACGACACATTCTCATATCGCTTGAGAATCATAGTACCGGTCGGCTAGACCTACAGAGGCTAAAAACATTTCATTTAAAGTAATTACGTAATCGGCTTACGAAATAATTAAGTTGCTTATTATATTATTATTCCTAATTCAAACTGATTATGTCTTATTGCAAGAAAACGAATCTTTTATGCTAATAGAATAAAAATAAATGCTTATAATTATAAATTTGAGTGTGACGTAAAAGAAAATTCAGTGTTAAGAATTGTATCAACATGAATAGATTTGACACTGATAGGTTAGCTGTAGAGCACTGTCGGTATACATTCCTGGAAAATATACAGCACCCCGAAACACGACCGAACGCAAACGAACTCCAACACGGAATGTTTAATCAAAACGGCGGCCAACGGTGATGCGCTCCTGCCGCGATGGGTACGTCGAATCGCAAACGGCGTAAGTTCTGAATTTGTATTTTTCTGTCATGACATTATTTGTGTTATGTATTAAAGGGAAAAATAAATATTTTGCCATCCTGATTTCATAAGATACTTTAGATAAGAACTTATATCCTTACAATATGCTCCAAGTCCAGATTTATTCAGTATTTTATTATTGAATAATGTTAATTACAAATATATATTTGTTATTATGTATTATTAATTTGTTCCAACAAATTGGAATAATGTCAAACACGAAAATACTTTATTTAAAATAATTAATTTGTTATAGTAATTATCCTTGATTTTGTATTTTTTGGGGTTATGCACTTTCATGTGTTTTAGCTTTTGATTTCGGGTATTATGATACTCCAGCGATATCAGTTTTTCGACAGTTTTGCGACAGTTTGTTCGGAGTGAGCGATAGTATCGCTCATAATGCGATTTCGGGGTAGAAGTCGTGGCAATGACCTGTATTGACATGCTAAATGGCACGCACTTTAGACTTAAGCTGTCGCGGGCCGGATCGGTAGCACTAGCGGGCCGTAGTTTGGAAACCCCTGATCTAAAATAACCTAAAAAAAAACAAAAGAAAGTGTAATAAGTATGTCCCACGTTTTCTAAAAGATGATTCCCTCCAGTGTCGACCCCTCCCCCCGCGTCGCCCTCGCCCCCGTCGCCGCCCGACGCGCTCAGCGACCACGAACTGCAGCACTACGTCAAAATGGTAAGGACTTACTTATTATCAGTACAACCAGCTCGCCGGTTGAAATAAAATACCGACGATACTGAAGATTCGAGCCTCTTAAATAGTTGGAAATGATGATTTGTTTTGAGCTGACAAATTTTTAGGCAATAAAATAAAAGTTATGTTTTTGTTTTAAAAAAAAAATATGTTGGCCATTGTAACGCCGCCATTTTGGATTTTGGCTGCATAAAATTTTTTTTTCAAACGTTCCAACCAATATTTGGTCCGAGCAATAGTTTTTGAGAAAAGTTGGATGTAAGTTGCTCAAAGCAAATATCAATTCTCAATTTTATTTTCAATATAATACCTGGTTTGGATCTTATATTATGACTTTTATGTTAACCAAACCATAGCGCAATTTACTTTACAAGTGACATTATATAAAATTTATTATATAAAAATATTCATGAACACCGTGTATGATTTCAACACTAATACAAACTACTGAGTAGATGCTTAAGAATTAATGATAATCACACGAGATAAATGTACCCTATAAGAAAGTGGCGTAAATAGAAAAGTTATTATTTAGTCCTTTGATTAGAAGATAATTTTGCAATTCAGAGAGTTTTTTTAATTTTTTTCTCTGAAGGGTTAATGTAGCTTCTGCTGCGCGAGCAAAACCGCAGACAATAGTAGTATATTATATTTGAGACAATTATTTGTTTCTAATTAAACGTCTAATTTCGTAAGGACCGAATTTGTTTTTCATATTTCCAGCTCCTAACCAAACCAGCAAGTTTCCCCCCGGAGCCTCCTCCCGCGCCGAGCGACCGCAGCGAACTGAACGAGGAGCCCACCAGCGACCGGGCCCCAGCGGGGGACCGCGTGCGGCGCTCGCTCGCCGGGGGAAAACCACCCTGGAAAGCTTAGCTACACTTGTACTCTCAGATATAAAAAAAAATTACATACTCAACTGAGCGTTGGAGCCTTCTTTATATTAGATTGATTGATTGTATCAGTCTGTTGATGTAAATGTATTTAAACCTTTGAAGGTAGAATTGTAAAATCAACCACCACATGAGAAGTTGAATGTTCACTGCTGAACGTAATTCCCCGTCATCTCTGGAAGGTGGGGGGCTAATACTCACCACGTTTGGCAAGCATGTTGGCGAGCGCAGTACTTTATGGCAGGATATGGTGACGCTGCTATTGCCATCCTGGTTGATGTACAGTTTTCACATCACTATTGCCTTAGTTGCCTTTTACGACACCTCTACAAAAAAATAAGTCGGGACTATTCTTGTCTACCAATCACCGCACGGTTTAGCCTTCTGAATCGTTGTTTTTAGTTCAAATTGAAGCTACCCGACAAAAACTAACAATAAACTCAGTCGTTACTCATTTAAAATCAGTTTTGTGTATTTAATTACAACCTCCCAAATATTTCAATAACGAATTCTGCAGTTAGCAAATGCTGTATGTACGCAGCCGTTTATGCCAAGCGAGTGCTTATAGTAGAAAAAAGAGCGTGTGTACGGAGTACACATGTCAGAAGTGAAACTTCTTTGGCAAACTCAATTTAAAATTAATTAAAAGTTAAAATACAACGCATGCGCACACGTTCTCAACAACGAATATACTACGATGAGGAGAAAGTAACATTTCTATTTTGTAAAAGTATAGTATGCTTTTTATATCTTTCTCTTATTCTCTCAGGCTTCGTACATCTATCCGTCTTTTATTCTGCGCCGCTCATGTGTGACGTTAGCTTGAAATTTTACCCTCAACACGCGCAAAGAAGTTACACTTCAATAACGTTATCAAACTTGAAATGTTCCATTGTCAAATTCTTAAGTTAAGTAGTTAACAAAACATGTAATACATATAAAGAAATAAGACTAAAAATTTTAAATTGAAAGTAGACCTCAGTTTTTAGAAAATACCTAATCCGTTGAAGTTTGTGTATTTTATTATCTTCTTTCTAATTCTTAATTCTTCTAGTCTTTATTCTCGCTGGTGAAGTATAACTCACTGGTGAGATGTTCCTGTTGTAAACTCATAGAGTATGAAATAGAGGAGTGAGAACAGTTCGAACTTTTGAAACGTTTGTATTGAATCTAATCAAAGTATTCGATTCGAATAATTCGAAATTTAATAAGTGGTAGCGTTAGAAAAAAAAAAACAATTTTCTGTAAATACTATTTTAAGACAAAATTTCTTTAAATTTCCAATTATTCGATTTAATTCGAATTTGGTTCGCACCACCTTTACGTTCTAATATTTTTTAGGTGTAAGTTAATAATTACAATAATTTGCGTGTCAGTTATTTATTAAATTTTATGACTTCGCCCGCGTTTATGTCATTAAATTAATATTATTTACTAAATTACTATTCCTATATTATGCTTTAAAATAGAATTTTTAACAATAAACTTAATACTTTAGCACTGTGTTCACCAACAGACAAACGGATATTTTTAAACATGATAATAATATATATATATATAATTACTGTTTATAGTCTCTTTCAATTAATCTACTTTACAAAATTCTAAACTATAAACACGTATATTTTTTTATATGTATATAGATAAATGATATTAAAGAAATGTTATTAAAAGTAGTCAGTAGTGCATTTCTAGTGTAGTTGTGATAAATGTGCCTTTAACACCGCTCTGGGGCTAAAGTCTAATTAAAAAAATATATTAAAATCCGGACGCGAAGCAGGAAAAATTTCGTACTTTGACCTTTTATTACCTGTCTCTGTTACTCCTGCGTAAATATAATGCGTCTCGCTCGCACAGATGCAATGGCTGCTGTCCAAAGGAAAATTGTAAACCTTTTACCTGAGAATGTAAGATTTATTCTTGTTTGCATCTGGTTTTTGGTTGGCGATCTTGGGATGCGTTAGTGATAGTGATTATTAATGATAATTTATATAATAACAATAATTTATTTAATAAGTTAGTAAAATTATTTTTTTCTCCTTCAACTATTCATATAAACCACACTTAATACAAAAATGTTTGTGACCACTGTCAGTAGGCAAAAGGTCATTGTACGAAATTATTTCTACTCCACGATCCGACTATAGCCCAATATCAGGGAATAGCAATGAAAATGATTTGGAAAATGTATTACTAGAAAACAAGCATATTTGAGTCGTGTAAATGTAATGTTTTATACTTGTTGTGTACTTTGTGATGTTAATATAATTAAATATAAAAGAATATATGGTATGTATGTTATAGACAGCAAATAATGATAGGTATTACTTACCTATTGGAACTGGCTCCGTCGCGAACGGTGGGTTGTTCCGGCACGTGTTGCGGTGACTGCCGCGAAGAAGAAATATTTTCATCATAGTTCATCATTTGATATATATTTCATCATTTCAAATAAAATATTATAATAATTTTTGAATGTATATAAAATTCATAGAAATAAGTCAAGACTTATCAGCGTAAATATATTATTATTCATTTATATTTAATATTGTTTGATATGGAAGCGTTACGTCATCGATTGCGTGCTCTTGTCGCCAGCGCACACGGCGGTCTGAACTCGCCTGCACTCTGCGAACCAGAGGACGTAACCTTCCGCTGACTTATTTATTTATTAGGTGAATGTTATAGGTATTATATATTTTTTTAGGTACATATTTATGTTTATTTCCTTTTATATTGTGATAATTATGGGATATGCGAACTGGTATGGGTGCGTATATAGTTATATTTAGTATTTATGTATTATTAGTATTCAGTATATTACTATATAATGTATATTTTTGTTTGTAAAAAAAAAAGGATTGATACTTGTCGCGCTGAACCTAATAGGTTATCACTGAAAATCAGTGTTGGGTTTTTTTCTTTCAAACCCAACTTAATGCTGAGTGATAATCCTTTTTGGGGCACAACACGAGGTTACAGATTTATGTTTTATTTTTATTTAATTTTTTTATTTTTTGTTATTGTTTTATTTTTCTTTTTCATGTTTTAATTGTTTTTTTAAGGATATTTTTTTTTTGTTTTTTATATTTTAAGTATTGATTTTTATGTTTTTTTTTTCTTTTACAAGTTTGTTTTTATTTTTAATTTAATTGTTGTTGTCTGTGATTTTGTGTAATGTCCTAAATAAATGTGTTACATACATACATACATACATACAATATTAAGCATTATTTTATATGTAAATGAGATATTTTTGTTGTTTGTCATTTTCAGTTCCCGATATTACGGCACTATGTTAAACGCTATGGTCGTAGTACACTCAATGTTATCTATTCTCTTTAACATATAAATCATGTTATAGTGACCACAAGACTAAAAAAAGAATTATTAAGCATTCCATTATGGTTAATAAAAATATTTTTCCCTTTATTCGTTTTCTTTTTTAATTTAGAACGGGGTGGATTTTTGCTGTACCGTGATATTTATATTTTTGCACCGATTTCATGGTCAGAAAACTAACAATAGGTATTTCATGGAAAACTAATTTATCTCACGTGATAAACAAGAACTTTAATTTACAAGTAAAAGAAAATTAATCTTGTCGTTTTTCTATACAATTTATTAGTGATATAAATATTAAAATAAAGTTATGCAGTCCAGTCATTATAGATATGTAAATCGTTTTTACCCCTACCATCGTCCCTTGTTTTTTGGACACTCCCTTTTTTTATGCGTACCTATTTGTAATGTAAATTAGTTAATCGGTACTCGATTACATTCGATTTATTTAAAAAAGAATTTTCTTATTTTTATTTGACTAATTAAGACTACCATGTATATAATTTAATGACGGAAAAAAATTACGTGATATTTGCCCTCTCACCCACGTGACATTAGGTGCGGTTTCGCTCCCCCCCCCTCCCCCTCACGTAATTAATGGATGTCACCTTAGAATTACTGAAGAAAAATTATTTATTCCGACCTTTGATCCCGTGTTATAAGTTCAGTGTCACTGAGATCAAAGCGATCATGAGGCGCACTTCATTGTAATTCCAAATGTAAGCGGTCTATCTCTAATTTTTCCTGAGTCTAATAATTAATTTTCTTACTGGATGTATCACATATTATGAACCTAAATAATAAATAATTGCAGTGTCCTTTAATTATATAAATAAAACAAATTTTAGTAAATAACAATTTATTACCTGTAAATGCGAATTAAAAATATACATCTTTGTAAGACCTTATATAAATGGCATCAATAACTATACAATACACACGGTCTTACTAATTAAATCTCAACACGACGATATAACGGCGACAGACATAGTGTCACAATTCTGTACGTTTTGTGTAAGACCGTCGTTATTTTACTCACATGATTTTGTAACAAAGGCAAGAATATTAGAAATTAGGATTAATTTTAAGAAAAAAAGTAACAAATATACAGAGAATAATAAAATATATTAATTTTATTAAATAATTAAATTAATTTTAAAGCATTTTACTTATAAATGTGCATTATTCGAAAAAAAAAATCAATGGTAGGTATATCGTCTTTTATACAAGATATCTTCATAAAAAATACAAAAATACCATTATAATATAATTGATTACAAAATATAGACATATGTATATTTATAAACCATCTAACATACTTTAATCGTTACGGTGTTTATGAGATAAGCATACAAAATTATTACAGACAAGAAAGTAACACAATAAAAATATTTTGATATAACAATCAATTTCTTGATAAGTCTTGATATTTTTACACTAAAGGTTAATTTTGAGATACATTTTAAGACAATGGTGGTAATTCTATGGTCACAAAATAAAGTAAACTATAATTTATTATTTGTTATAAATAAATTAACATCCTTTAACACATTCGCTGCCAGCCACTCGGATCCGAGTAGGGCTAGGTGCCGTCCGTTCATTTTCCTTAGGCCAGTTGAGTGGACGGCACCTAGCTAATGCACCTAGCCCTACTCGGATCCGAGTGGCTGGCAGCGAATGTGTTAATACATTCAATGGTATTTTAAAAATTCCTTAAACAGACACGTAAAGTATTACTAGAAATTTAGAAAATGGTATTTACTGAAGAACTAACACCATTATCCAGTAATTATGATATTTTGAATTTATAACGATTAAATACTTAGTATAAAATCGGTACAATTTTTATAAACTCACAATGTCATTAGTTCCTAGAAAAAAATATTGAGATACATTTCGGAACACAACCAAAGTAATTTTTAACAGCACTTGACTCAGACACGCAAGCTTTAATAAATACATAGCTTATTAAAGAAATCTCATATTAATAATATTTAAAAAAATTGAAAAATCGAAATTCATATTTTGGAAATAAATTACAAAAAAAATTATATTACATTAAACATTAAATTGCACCCTATTTATAGTTATAACATCATATGTCACATCGTCTATACTTTTGAATAATATAATATATATTTTGCGCAGTTATCACGTGTGTGAGAGCCGTAATAAATTAAAAAAATAAACTATTTAATGAATACTGTGTAAGCTATATAACTTTATGATTCGATAACAAATATTTCGATTTTAATCATACAGTTTGGAAGAAAAATTATTGTATAATTTTTCATCTGTCTTAACTTGTCAAATTTTCCCGCTTATATTTCTGTCATGTTAACAAATTTTACAATACAATATATTATAATTAAATTAATATAAAAATCACACTTATACTAAGGTTTAGGTGTCCTAAGATTCTATTGCACACTTTGCCTTAAAGATTTCTTTAATTAGATTTATAAACCCTTTGTACGATTTCAACTGAAAGAAATTGTAGACCTGTTACCACTTCGTACCTAATATTTGACAGAACGGCTTAGCTTTTAAAATCTATTCGATCACTATAATATATTAACATATTGTAATCTCTCTACCACAAAATCTTGTCTTCATATATATTTCTATAGTTATAGCACTGGGAAGAATTATATTACATAAGTAAAAAATAAAACTATAACTAGACCATACTCGTACAGACAGAAATTTTATTTGAATATACACTGTAAGAGACAGGCTTAAAAAAGAAATATATTTGTTTAAAAACATTTCCTTACCTACTTTGCCATACTACGTATAATCTATTGAATCAAAACTTCAGTCTACATATTAATGTATTTAGTTTTACTTTGTTAGAAATAAAATTTATGATCAAGACTAAGTATCAGGTTGGGGTATGTATTTTTAAAGTATCAAAATGATCATATCGTGGTAACAGGCCATTCGTAAACGAAAACGCTAAGGATATATAATTAAAAGCAATTTGTAACGATTTAGTCGACTCACTGACAGGCGGCACAGACTGCGATCGATACTTTACACTGAGACACTAAAATATTATCATTAATCGAATTTATTAAAAATTTTGCAAAAACACGTGATCTCATAATATTATCACCAAATTATGTTCCGTATCTCTTCCGCTTTGCGGTTTTATATTTTATATATTATTTATATTATATATATATTATTAACAATTTGAGTTGAAGTATTAATGTTGCAATTTAATTGACTCATCTATGTTGAGCCTTATTGACTGATATTTATTCTTTATTGGACTTAAAAATTGAACAGTAATTAGTATAACATGTTTGTTTACAAAGGTGGACTTATCTCTAAAAGAGATCTCTTCCAGCCAACCTGTGTTAGTAAGAGAAATACATTTAAACAGGCTAAAAAAAAATTATTCTCAAACTTTGAGTATCGACAATCTCAATATATGACTCCGTATATGAAGATTATATCTTCAATACCGCCTGCCTATCATCATCAATTACAATGCTAACAAAATTACTTTCCATCACGATTGACAATCGCTTCAATCAGATTTATAAACGATAAACTGCACTTGTCAATCGCGTAGAATTGACAATAGCATTTGATCGCTTTGAAGGTTCGTGAAAGTAAATTAAGCTAGGGCCGAAGCGGGCAGGGAGCTGTGTTTGGGTTTGGCTTTGTGCACGAACACTTTGATACAGCCGTTGAAATCCGTACTCACGAGTACGTGACCTGTCTGCGATGAGGACACCATACCGCCTTCATGTGCCTTCTGTTTCAACAAATTACATACCTATATAAAAACTGCAATTGCTAGTGTGCCATTTGTAAACAAGAGTTTACAGAGCTTATTTTTATATAAAAAATTATTATATATTTCTTAAAAAACAAACAATATTAAATATTATTAATATCAACATCGCATTTATAGGCTAACTCATCGTGATTACACATCTATATGTATGTATTAATGTGTTTTGACCGACATTAAAAAATTGCGAGAGTCACTGATAGGAACAGTTTATCTGTAAAGTTTTAATAAAAAAATATTTGACATTCGTTAAGTGTGTAAAATCACCTTAAGACGAAATAAATATTTTCATTTTTTTTTTCATTTCATTTTATTAATATTTATATAATATATTATATTATATTAAATATTTCGTGCCCCTGCGGGGCCATAATTATCTTTTGTATTTTATAAATACAAATTAAATTATAGTTGTGAAATAAATGAATAAATCAGGGAGGAATTTGACAGAGACGACAGGCGTGTGTGTTCTCCTCTAAACGGAGCCCTTTACACCTGGCTCCGACTTTCCGAAATGTTTCTGTAGAAATTACCGACTCCCTTCAGCTCCTCGGTGTAGAGCTATCGTCCAATTTGAACTTTGGACAGCACATCGAGTCCAAAGCAAAAACTGCAGCAAAAAAACTAGGTATTCTCTCTAAGGTCAGGCGATACTTCACTCCAGAACAGCTGCTTCAACTATATCAAGCACAAGTTCGATCTTGTATGGAGTATTGCTGCCACCTTTGGGATGGATCCGCCAAATACCAACTGGCAACTTTGGACTCGGTGGAAAAACGAGCTAAGAGACTCATAGGTGACCCTACTCTGACAGACACCAAGTTGCAGAGTCTCGATCATCGGCGTAGGGTAGCTCGTCTGTCGGTGTTCTACAGAATATATTTTGGTGAGTGTGCGAAGGAACTGCACGATCTAATTCCCCCAACAACCTTCCGCCATCGGGACACTAGGCGCGGTCGATCGTTCCATCCTTATGTCATTGATATGCCACCTACGCGCACAAAACGCTTCGGCACTACTTTCTTGATGCGCACGGCTAAGGAATGGAACTCGTTGCCCGCGTCTGTGTTTCCCGAACGATACAACCTGGGTGCCTTCAAGGCCAGAGTGAATAGACTGTTATTAGACAGGCATGCTCCACCTTCGGCCGCATCGTCACTTAACATCAGGTGAGATAGCGGTCAAATGCCTGTCTATTTGTCATTAAAAAAAAAGACGAAATCCAGTAATTTTTAAATTGAGAATAAAAATTATATTAATGAAGTTTGATTGCTTTTAGAACGGCCTCGTATAATGGAACAAGCTATTCACTTACTACAAATACATACGAGAGTCTCCTCCACTTTGCCATCATCCATTGCTAATCCACTGGCTGGTCCTACTTCACGACACATCCAGCCATCGCTTCCTTGGGCGCCCGGGAGGTCTATTTCCAGGGACAGGTCTTGTCAAGGCACTTTCTTCAGACTGGTCATAGCCCTAGATCTGCGCGCAAATTGGCCATACCACCTCAGGCAGAGTTCCGCTCTTAGAGTTTATTCTCTGCGTCACTGATTCCGAGACTGCCTAGGATCGCTCGAAAGATACTCTTGTATACTTGTCCTTTGAGCTTGACCGGTATTCTGCGGTCACAGACCACACCTGGAACCTCCCGCCATTTTGCCTAGGCAGCGCTTATTCGGGCCGCATCCCAGGTAGCTGATCTTTTCCAATTTAACGGCTGGTTCAAGACTGTTCGGATGAATAGAAAATTCGGACTCGCGCAAACTATTACTCTGGCTTTGCCACATTTAGTTTGCGACCGCGATTTCAAGCGTGTCCTTCCTCAGGTTCACCCAACGCTCCAGCTTCAGCCAGCTCTCGTCAACGACCGCTATGTTATTGGCATATATCTAAAGCTAATCCTGGATATATGCTTAAACAACATCCAACACATATTGAACAAGAACGGACTTAAAGCCGAGCCCTGATAGACTCCAACGGTGATTAGAAAGGGATCGGTATCGCCAACAGTGGTCCTTACACAGCGGTCTAAGGCCTTCTACAGGTCCAATAATGCCAAGCGTAGAGGTCTCCTTTTATCCCTTTAAGACTCGATTAAAGTTCTAAGGGCAAGAATGGCGTCCATGGTGGCTGGTCCCGGCCGGAACCCATACTGACATTCAAGAGACACACTCCCGGCGGAGCCCGAGGTCGATCGCGTGTTCGAAGAGCTTCATGGTGTGACACATGATTTTGATCCCTCTATAACTACCGCAACCTGAACACTACCTCTCCTTTTGTAAATGAGAGTGATGATGCTTAGGCGCCACTGGCTAGGCATCGTTTCAGTGTTCAAGATGTAGTTGAAGAGATTAGTAAGCATAAGCACAGCAAGAGAGCCCAACGTTTTCCACGCCTCGATCGGCACGTCATCAGGTCCCACTGCTTTCCGATTTTTCATACGGCGAAGACAATTATGAGTTTCGTCAAGTGTTATTTGGGGCAACAAAACTGAGGTTAGGTGGAGGTTCGGGCAGAAGACTATACAGGTACTGATTGTTCAGCAGCTCCCGGAAGTAGCCTCTCTAACTGTCCTTCACAAAGTCATGGTTACATAGCAGCTTGCTTTGAGAGTCCCGGATGCGTCGCTATGTCTAACGTGCCAGCTTGTATACGAACTTTTGCCCCTTGTGCTGTACTATACTGTATCAGCCTGTAAACAACCTAGTGCTGAGCGAAGGCCTCTTCTCTATAAAGAAGGGTTGGAGCTTAATCCACCACGCTGCTCCACTACGGATTGGCGGATAATTTCCCTACAATAGGTAACGATCGTTATCAGGTGTTTATGATGACAACCGGGACCGACGGCTTTACGCGCTCTCCGAGGTACGGTGGGGAGACCCACAAGTACATACACCCAGACCGCAAATAAATATTTGTACAAATACAAGTATCTATCCCGAGCAAGAATCGGACCCGCAACGGCCGGCGCGCGGCGTTGAAGGAACTACTCGCACCACTACACCAGAACGGTCTCCCCTTTTATAGAATGTAAACACGCCTGAACCCCCAATAGGATGAAATTATGTATAGGGAAAACACAAACACACTGACGGTATGTCAAATGTCACTTGATATCCTCGTAAATTTAAAAAATATTCTATTTAAATATCCGATTATCAGAGCATCACTCACCAGTTCGTCCATGTCTTCCGCGTCCGCATCCGCGAGTCTGCCGGCGGCGCGCAGCTCGCGCTCTGAGATCATGCGGATCATGTGGTCGGGATTGGGCGCGAAAACGGCGCAGGTGACGACCGCGTTATGTGCCTTGATCCCCTCCCAGAAGTCGTTCCGGTCCCTCCTCACCGACGTAAACTTCGAATAGTCGTGATAGGTCTTCCATATATAGATACACTGATTTTCCGATCCGCTCACTATGTATTTACCGTCGTGGGAGAATGACGCCTTGATCTGACTTGATACGTTAACGTATCCCTTGTATTTACACGATAGGTTCAAATCTCGCAAGTCGTATAGTCGGATCCGACTGTCGTTGGACGTGACCAGGATCTTGTCGTCGTTGGGCATGGGTTCGATTCCGCTGATCTTCCTGCCGGTGGAGTTCTTTCCTCTCGTGGACCGTACGTCTATCTGCGTGTGGTACTTTAGTTGGTCGGTTGTGTAGAATATGCATCGACCGTCGTATGTGCCGACAACCGCAAATTTACCGTTTTGACAGAAATTCGCGGCTGTTATTAGTTTAGTTTTGCCGTCCACTTCATTCCACACTGCCACCTGAGACGATAAATTTTACGTAAAACTTTTTGTCCATTTCAAATGAATAAAATAAACTAAGTTTTTATCAAAATATCAGAATTCAGTTGTTTTTAAAACAAAAGTTAACAAACTATCGGTAATTTTTGAGTAGTTTAAATTACGTAACTTAATACTATTATTATTATATTATTTCTTACAAAGAAATTATTAAAGTAGTTCTAGGACAAAAATACCCTTAAACTAAAACGTTTGAATACAATTACAACAAAAATGTTTCTTCACCTTCTTATCCGGTATGTCCCAAAGTCTCAGCTTTCCATCCAAACTTCCGGAAAGGAAATACCTGTCATCTCTCGGGTGAAAGACTATTGCAGTCACAAAATCTATATGCTGGAAGCAACACAGACACTCTGCTCTTGAAATATGCCATAATCTAACTGTCTTGTCCATTGAACTTGAGAGGATAAAGTTGTTTTTCGACCAGGATATGTCTAGAAGATCAGATGTATGACCAGAGTAGATGCAAAAGGGTTTGGGGCAGAATGGCGCAGAAGGGCCGAGGGGATGATCTTCTGGAGAGGGGGGAGGGGGCGCCAGAGAAGCAAGAGATTCTTGGGAAGGGGTTGGAGATGCTTTCTGCTTGGCGTTGTATTTCGTTCGCATGTCCTGTGGGTCGAAACATATTTTCATATTAGTTGTTATTTTTAAAAACTACGAGTACAATTAACTAATTAGTATTAAAACATTTTGTACTTGTGTGTCTCTCTGTGAGTGTGTGTCTCTCTGTGTGTGTGTGTGTGTGTGTGCGAGTGGTGCGCCAGAACCCACCTGGAACATGCGGTGCGCGTCGCGCGTGACCCAGACGCGCAGCAGGCGGTCCTGGCCGGCGGTGGCCAGCAGGCGGCCGCACACGCTGAACTTGCAGCACCACACGGCGCCCGCGTGCGCGCCGTGCGCCGGGCCCTCGCCCGCGCACAGCTCCTGTGTCTGTGTGTGTGTGTGTGTGTGTGTGTGTGCGCGAGTGGTGCGCCAGAACCCACCTGGAACATGCGGTGCGCGTCGCGCGTGACCCAGACGCGCAGCAGGCGGTCCTGGCCGGCGGTGGCCAGCAGGCGGCCGCACACGCTGAACTTGCAGCACCACACGGCGCCCGCGTGCGCGCCGTGCGCCGGGCCCTCGCCCGCGCACAGCTCCTGTGTCTGTGTGTGTGTGTGTGTGTGTGTGTGTGCGCGAGTGGTGCGCCAGAACCCACCTGGAACATGCGGTGCGCGTCGCGCGTGACCCAGACGCGCAGCAGGCGGTCCTGGCCGGCGGTGGCCAGCAGGCGGCCGCACACGCTGAACTTGCAGCACCACACGGCGCCCGCGTGCGCGCCGTGCGCCGGGCCCTCGCCCGCGCACAGCTCCTGTGTCTGTGTGTGTGTGTGTGTGTGTGTGTGTGCGCGAGTGGTGCGCCAGAACCCACCTGGAACATGCGGTGCGCGTCGCGCGTGACCCAGACGCGCAGCAGGCGGTCCTGGCCGGCGGTGGCCAGCAGGCGGCCGCACACGCTGAACTTGCAGCACCACACGGCGCCCGCGTGCGCGCCGTGCGCCGGGCCCTCGCCCGCGCACAGCTCCTGTGTCTGTGTGTGTGTGTGTGTGTGTGTGTGTGCGCGAGTGGTGCGCCAGAACCCACCTGGAACATGCGGTGCGCGTCGCGCGTGACCCAGACGCGCAGCAGGCGGTCCTGGCCGGCGGTGGCCAGCAGGCGGCCGCACACGCTGAACTTGCAGCACCACACGGCGCCCGCGTGCGCGCCGTGCGCCGGGCCCTCGCCCGCGCACAGCTCCTGTGTCTGTGTGTGTGTGTGTGTGTGTGTGTGTGCGCGAGTGGTGCGCCAGAACCCACCTGGAACATGCGGTGCGCGTCGCGCGTGACCCAGACGCGCAGCAGGCGGTCCTGGCCGGCGGTGGCCAGCAGGCGGCCGCACACGCTGAACTTGCAGCACCACACGGCGCCCGCGTGCGCGCCGTGCGCCGGGCCCTCGCCCGCGCACAGCTCCTGTGTCTGTGTGTGTGTGTGTGTGTGTGTGTGCGCGAGTGGTGCGCCAGAACCCACCTGGAACATGCGGTGCGCGTCGCGCGTGACCCAGACGCGCAGCAGGCGGTCCTGGCCGGCGGTGGCCAGCAGGCGGCCGCACACGCTGAACTTGCAGCACCACACGGCGCCCGCGTGCGCGCCGTGCGCCGGGCCCTCGCCCGCGCACAGCTCCTGTGTCTGTGTGTGTGTGTGTGTGTGTGTGTGTGCGCGAGTGGTGCGCCAGAACCCACCTGGAACATGCGGTGCGCGTCGCGCGTGACCCAGACGCGCAGCAGGCGGTCCTGGCCGGCGGTGGCCAGCAGGCGGCCGCACACGCTGAACTTGCAGCACCACACGGCGCCCGCGTGCGCGCCGTGCGCCGGGCCCTCGCCCGCGCACAGCTCCTGTGTCTGTGTGTGTGTGTGTGTGTGTGTGTGTGCGCGAGTGGTGCGCCAGAACCCACCTGGAACATGCGGTGCGCGTCGCGCGTGACCCAGACGCGCAGCAGGCGGTCCTGGCCGGCGGTGGCCAGCAGGCGGCCGCACACGCTGAACTTGCAGCACCACACGGCGCCCGCGTGCGCGCCGTGCGCCGGGCCCTCGCCCGCGCACAGCTCCTGTGTCTGTGTGTGTGTGTGTGTGTGTGTGTGTGCGCGAGTGGTGCGCCAGAACCCACCTGGAACATGCGGTGCGCGTCGCGCGTGACCCAGACGCGCAGCAGGCGGTCCTGGCCGGCGGTGGCCAGCAGGCGGCCGCACACGCTGAACTTGCAGCACCACACGGCGCCCGCGTGCGCGCCGTGCGCCGGGCCCTCGCCCGCGCACAGCTCCTGTGTCTGTGTGTGTGTGTGTGTGTGTGTGTGTGTGCGCGAGTGGTGCGCCAGAACCCACCTGGAACATGCGGTGCGCGTCGCGCGTGACCCAGACGCGCAGCAGGCGGTCCTGGCCGGCGGTGGCCAGCAGGCGGCCGCACACGCTGAACTTGCAGCACCACACGGCGCCCGCGTGCGCGCCGTGCGCCGGGCCCTCGCCCGCGCACAGCTCCTGTGTCTGTGTGTGTGTGTGTGTGTGTGTGTGTGCGCGAGTGGTGCGCCAGAACCCACCTGGAACATGCGGTGCGCGTCGCGCGTGACCCAGACGCGCAGCAGGCGGTCCTGGCCGGCGGTGGCCAGCAGGCGGCCGCACACGCTGAACTTGCAGCACCACACGGCGCCCGCGTGCGCGCCGTGCGCCGGGCCCTCGCCCGCGCACAGCTCCTGTGTCTGTGTGTGTGTGTGTGTGTGTGTGTGTGCGCGAGTGGTGCGCCAGAACCCACCTGGAACATGCGGTGCGCGTCGCGCGTGACCCAGACGCGCAGCAGGCGGTCCTGGCCGGCGGTGGCCAGCAGGCGGCCGCACACGCTGAACTTGCAGCACCACACGGCGCCCGCGTGCGCGCCGTGCGCCGGGCCCTCGCCCGCGCACAGCTCCTGTGTCTGTGTGTGTGTGTGTGTGTGTGTGTGTGTGCGCGAGTGGTGCGCCAGAACCCACCTGGAACATGCGGTGCGCGTCGCGCGTGACCCAGACGCGCAGCAGGCGGTCCTGGCCGGCGGTGGCCAGCAGGCGGCCGCACACGCTGAACTTGCAGCACCACACGGCGCCCGCGTGCGCGCCGTGCGCCGGGCCCTCGCCCGCGCACAGCTCCTGTGTCTGTGTGTGTGTGTGTGTGTGTGTGTGTGTGTGCGCGAGTGGTGCGCCAGAACCCACCTGGAACATGCGGTGCGCGTCGCGCGTGACCCAGACGCGCAGCAGGCGGTCCTGGCCGGCGGTGGCCAGCAGGCGGCCGCACACGCTGAACTTGCAGCACCACACGGCGCCCGCGTGCGCGCCGTGCGCCGGGCCCTCGCCCGCGCACAGCTCCTGTGTCTGTGTGTGTGTGTGTGTGTGTGTGTGCGCGAGTGGTGCGCCAGAACCCACCTGGAACATGCGGTGCGCGTCGCGCGTGACCCAGACGCGCAGCAGGCGGTCCTGGCCGGCGGTGGCCAGCAGGCGGCCGCACACGCTGAACTTGCAGCACCACACGGCGCCCGCGTGCGCGCCGTGCGCCGGGCCCTCGCCCGCGCACAGCTCCTGCGGGCATCGCACAGTGACCAGCGTGCACTCGACTAACGGGCTCATCTTCGCTAGCTCGTAGTGTTCAAAGAGACAAGTGGACTTCGTATAAATCGCCCGACTGTATAGTTATTGCGCCCGTCCCCGTTCCTTTGCGGCTCTCGCTTGCTAGGAAGTTGTGTCGATGGCTCGACACCTAGGCTTTCTTTTTAATAACTTATAGTCGGCGGTGAATATCGTTTAGAGAAAACCCTATTGTGGCGGAAGAAATTCTGAGATATCTTAAACCGGACGATCTGTCTGAAGACGAAGTAGAACATCGTGGTCTATTAAATTTACCTATTTGATAGAAGAAAACTTGGCCAGTGTAGACTATTTATAGACTGAGACCGTATTATTACATACAACAAAAACATATTGAAAAAAAAAAACGTGTGCGTGTGCTTTGTACGCACGAAAGAAGTTACACTTCTTTGATGTAACATAATAAAAATAGCTAAAGATTTTATCTCGTATGCAACAACTCTTTGTCTGTAAAAGAAATGATAAATCAATAAAGAAATACCGACAATTAACCTCAAATCTATAAATGCGCACAAAGTTTTTTAAAGATAAAACCACTTTTATCACGATTTTTTACAGTGGCCTATCATTCACCACCATATATAATTTAAAATCACATACACACATGTTTATTTATGAATAAATATAATATTTTTGTTTTGCGTAAAACACGTGTTGTAGATTTATATTTAAGAAACTACATTAAATATAATTATGAGTTGTCACGGAAACTTGAGAGACAGCTATCAGCTAACTTTATCATGTCGTTTTTTTGCTGTCGATGTGCGCAAGCATCACATTATTTATGTATTATTTACATCAACTAATTACTTTCAAAACGGTGATAGTTTTAGGTTATAAGCTCACTGTCAATGGTATATGTCTATCTCACACTAAAAACCGAATAGTAGAGAGAGTAGAGGAGAGGGGAAAGAATCTATACCGAAATATGGCTAGCACTGTGGGTTAGAGTGAGAGAGGAGGAGCCTGCCTACCGCTGCCGTATGCGTGAGAGAGAAGGAAGCCATACAGACTGGCGCCGTAACACGTTACGTAACAAAGTGGGGTTACCCTCCCATAAGAAGTTATCACTTCAAAAAACAGTCGGTCCCACATTGGGCACCACGCTTACGCTCATGCTCTCGCTCTCGCTCATACTCATGCTCTCGCTCATACTCATGCTCGCGCTCACCTGCACGTATTTCACGCAGCCGTCGAAGTCATAGGGCCCGAAACATCAAAATACAGTAAACCAGTCGGTCCCACGTTGGGCGCCACGTTCACGCTCACATTCTCCCTCACGCCCACGCCCACGCTCACCTGCACGTATCGCACGCAGCCGTCAAAGTCATAGGGCCCGAAACATCAAAATACAGTAAACTAGTCGGTCCCACGTTGGGCGCCACGTTCACGCTCACATTCTCCCTCACGCCCACGCCCACGCTCACCTGCACGTATCGTACGCAGCCGTCAGTCATAGGGCCCGAAACATCAAAATACAGTAAACCAGTCGGTCCCACGTTGGGCGCCACGTTCACGCTCACATTCTCCCTCACGCCCACGCTCACCTGCACGTATCGCACGCAGCCGTCGAAGTCGTAGGGCCCCTTGTGCGAGTTGGAGGCCTTCAGCTTGATGTTGGTCTCGCCGCGCACGTCGTCCGCGATGTCCGCCACGTCCTCCTTGTGTCTCGCGTGCGACACCTCCTGTGCCAGCGACTTGGCCGCGTCTACGGTCTTTTTAACCGTGCTTCCGAAGAATCGCTTCAATCTACAATCATCATAATCATCATCATATCAGCCGTTGGTTGTCCACTGTTGAACGTAGGCCTCCCCATTGAGGAAAGTCGCAGGAAGCCGTTGGATGGAGGCTGCTTTGAAACAGTCGCTCTGGAGGTCGATAGGGGAGGCCTACGTTCAATCTAACCCCGAATAAATTATTTTTGAGAAAATTTTGTTTTTTTTTATTTATGTTATTACGCTCAGTGGTTTAAATATAAGAATAAAAATTTATTGTTACTACTCCACTACAACAGAAAGAGGGTTATGTTTTTCGAGAGTATGTATGTGTGTATGTATGTATGTATAATTGTTTGGCACGCTCTACGCCCTGAACGGCTCGATGGATTTTAGGTTGAGAGATGTCAGATTTGTCTTTACTGTGACTGACACTGGGTATATAAAAAAAAATTGTGTGTGTCAGCTCCGACGCACGACTGGAGTTTACTCCTTAAGTACGATTGTCTAAACATACGCGAAAAGAGTTTATCCAACTCAAAATAAGTTTAATACCATATGAAAGGGTAAATTAACAAATTAATGAAAATAATATACATATATAAATATATATTTATTCATTTTATATACATTTATTATAACTAATCGGCGAAATATTTTACATTAAACTTTTCACAATAGTCAATTTCAGATGTGCACAAATATTTCATTAGGAATGTTGATAAATTATGTAATTATTATTATCTGACAATTATCATTTATTTTTTAAATATTATTTTTCAATATTAATTAGAGCAACATTACTTTCGCACCGCACCATAGGTGCGCGTGCACCGAAAAAGTAACGAGGTCATTCATCAGTACATTTTACCTCTCATATTTTTCTCATACCGGGCGCCTTATATATGAAAATCGATTCTTAAGGAGTAAACTCCAAAAAAGTAATAATAATAATAATAAAAAACAAAATGGTCGATATTTGGCGCCAAATTAATTTCATTTACAAATTACACACAAACTCAGTCGGATTTTTTAGTTTTTTAAATTACTTTTTTTAAATATAGTTTTTCTATAATAATCGTCTCACACTCAACAGCCCCTAATATGATGAGAATTCTGTGTCGGGGGTCCGGAAACACACAACTCACACGCACACAAATATGTGTCATGTACGGCAATTGAACCCGCGACCGCGGGCGCATCAATCATCAATCATCAATGACGATGACCAATGCCACAACGAGTCGTCATCAACTTCTTTTTATACCAATTTAATATTTTTATCAATTATAGTTTTCATATCAATTTTATACGTAATTTATGATAATAAATAACTTTTTAACACTTATACCAATTCTATATTTAAGCCACTGATTAGGAATTATTGTGTTAATCACAAAAATAAATTTATTAAAAAAATAAAAAAATCTTGTAAGCGTAAAATAACAAGAGCAAATCCAAAGTAGCGGTTGTGTTTTTGCTTGGACAATAAAATCGATTAATAAAAAAAGTGTTATTAAACTTATTAGCACTCAAATAAAATCACTCGATATGCTGAAAAGAATGATTTTCAATGAATATAAAACGGACAAAAAGAATTGCACGCATATTTTCATTAAGGGCAAAGTAAATCGTAAGCATTTCAATTAGTCGCGTTGCCGTCACCTGATGTTTATGTTGTCTTGGGAATGACACTTCACAAGATCTGCACGCATCAGTCTAGATTAACGAATACATTGTTAGTTTAACTGAATATATTGAAAAAATTTTTTTTGTCTCATTTTTATATTGTGTCGAAGAAATACCTCAATGTGCATTGTTGATTTCGGTGATTTTCGTAGTTTTTGACAGATAACAAATGAAATTTCGAGAAAATTTTAGATTTTACAATTTTCTTGTTACAGGAACAGGAGTATTTATTTTATATACATATTTTTAAATAAATTAAATTTAAACTCACTTTAATTTAAGAACAAACAAGAAATAAAAAAATAATAATAATTAAAATTAATTCCTACTTAGGTCAACAAAAAGAAAAAAATTTTTTTCCTCCCATATAAAACTAAAATTAATTAATGAATTAATATTTGAAAAAACTATATTAACATCAAGTCTCATCCACTACAAGTTTTAAAAAATGCATTTTAACTTGAGTGGATGAATAAAAAGTATTTTATTAACGATTGAAAATTTGAACAAGATATATAAATATATATTTGGAGACTGAACTAATAGAAGAAATTGACAAAACTAAGAAATAAAAGAAAAAAAAATCGATAATATTTACTTAGACATCGTCCATTAATCACGTGAAGCCCGAAGGGGGGGGGGGGGGGGTTAAAAGGTTTAAAACCTCACTGGATATCATCAGGGGGGTGGGGAGGGGGTTAAAAAGTTGCTAAAAAACATCACGTGATTAATGGACGACCCCTAATCCATTTTAGTATAACAAGTTTTAAAGTATACGTTAAAGCTGGATTGTTTGAATTGTTATGTTATAATTTTTCTTCTAATAATGATAATGTAACATAAGGTATAATAAACAAGACAGAGAAAAGATATAACTAATGGACTAAATAAAGATATCTACATTAATCTAAATATCTAAATATATAATCTAATCTAAATATCATCGATATAGTTAGATAGACTTACTTCTCAGTCTTTCTCTTGATAGCTGTAGTCTGTCTGTCCATTCCTTCTTTTTTAGTCTCTTTAGTTTCGTCCTCGGCGCCGCCTGCACACACACTCTCGCTCTCTTCATCTGTCTCCCTAGAATTTCGAGATCATATCATTTTACAAATCTTCCTAATATATTAATGAAAAGAGATTAGTTTCTTAAAATTCTGTAGTATCATATTTCAATTTAAAAATAAAACTATTTTACGTCTGTGAAAAAAAAGCTTATTTTAAATTAAAATAAATTATAATATAAATATATATATTGTTTACTCAAAACTAGTTGTAAAGTGCAATACAATACGTTTCGTTCTTAAATATTTGTATGTAGAAGCTAAAATAAGGCAGATACTGTAGTATTTAGTACACTGAAAAACATAACTACGCTAATTATAGCTAATATACTTCAATTTGTTAATTATAAAATTATCTCCATAAATTAAATTTATCTAATTTAGATGTTTAATAATAAATATAAATTGGAAACAATTTTTTTTTTACTTTCAGTAGCTAAAATTATCAACAAGCAACTAAGGCCTATACTATGTGACTTATTTTTTACAATTTTCTTAAGCCATCGGTGGCCATCCGTAGTATTTTCTAAGATGCCCCCCCCCCTCCTCTCCTTTAAATTTTCACCTAGTAATTCATAAATATATTTTTAAATAGTTTTTTGCAAACAGAAAATTAAAACGGTGTAGTCAGTAGTAGTACTGGTAATGTTGCGTAGTGTTGCCACCTGTGAATTTAAAAAGCGCTAAGCACTGCGCGCTACCTTTGAATATACCTTGAAAAAGCGCGAGATATCTCTAGAGAATATTGACTAAGTGACAAAACCTAAGAAACCTAAGGCCACTCTACAGTCCCATTGACCCAGAGTGGTATTTAATTAAAAGCCTAAAACGGATTTTATCGCGTTTATTTTCACCACGTACCCACCACCTCAGTCCCCCGAGACTTTTATAAAAAAAATCGTTAATCTGTAAAGTTTTTTTTTTAAATAAACGCGATAAAATCCGTTTTAGACTATTAATTAAATGAGTAAAATTCTCGTAAATATAAGAGATCAGAGTGGTATTTTTGAAGAACCCCTAACCTCCCCTGAACGGATAAAGTGGTATGGGTACGTTCCCTAGCATACATTACTTTCTAAATTACAGACTCTCGACAAATAAGAAATTTCTATCAAATTATACAATTTCATAAAAAGTAAATAGAATTACAATTTTTACAATCTTTAGAGACGATGTTACAACTGATATTTTAACGAAAAATTTAACTAGAACTTTTTTTTAATTTTCAGTTTTAAGAAATAATGCCTTAACATTACATACTACAACTCAATGTGAAACAACAATAATACATGTACTTCTACAACACTACAACACACAATTCACAACATCAAATCACACAAATCGAAAGCGTGCAACACAACATCTACGTATTGATCAGAAGCAAATCACGTCGCGTACCGAATAAGCTTTATGAAGCCGACATAACCTTGAAAAAAAAATACGGGCATAGACGGTAAAATAAAAAAAAAAGTGAACCTAGTGTCTATACTGAGGGTAGATATTGCAGGTTGTATGGGCGTGGACGGCGATCGTTTCAAAAGGCTGAAGGAAGTACTCGATAGACTGATTGACGCTCGCTTCCATATCTTTGGTTTGCTCTTCGGACTGCAAATATTCATGAACTTTGTTTCATTCTGTTCTTTTCACTGTCAGTATTTGACGACAGTTTCAAAATTTTTGACGCAAACTAGCTAATGATTGAGAAATTATCACTGCATCGTTTTAATGTAGTTTCATTATAATATATCTTCTTTACTTATATTTTTTATAATAAAACCTTAATAGAATAACCAAAAAGGTATGATATACATAATTCAAAAACTAACATTTTTACGTTAACATATGTGTAGTTTATGATTTGTACAGCCATGTTTTTTCTATTTTTTAATTTAAGAAACTAATATAGTATATGTTTTTTAATTCTCAAGTTTTTAGTTTAAATAAGAATAAATTACATCTCTATAGTCTAACACAAGATAGTTTAACCTGATTTAATTAAGGAACTTTAACATGGCAATGTTAAAACAGTGTTACAATATTCAATGAATCAAATTTTAATGTGCTCATACATTGACACTAACTAAACTTTAATAATTAAATATAACAAAAAATATAAATTATTACAAATTCTTAAAATCAAAACAACAAGTTATAATCTACTGCTGCTTACGTCAATTTTTTACTGGTTTTAGAATAAAGTAAAATTTTGGAAAGGCTGTATATAGTTAAAATATTATTTTTTAAGTATCAAACTGAGTTAGTTTCGGTATAACAGTTACGATACAATACGACATCAAGATTTTTTAATTTCAATTATTTTTCAGCCATTACTATGTCAGAATAATAATAGATTTTATTACAACACTTTAGTTTTATTGAGTTGCTAGAATGAAAACACATTTTAAAGTATGGTATCGTTGGGTTTTACATATTTTTATTAATTAACTGTCATGCATCAATTACCATTCTACCCTAGCGTGCAATTAAATAAATGTATAATAACATTTCCTTGAACGATCTGAAACTGGAAATATCTGTTAGATGACAATTCATTAGAACTAGCAAGACAAGTTTTTTGAACTACAGATTATGCAATTAGTTTTAACATTCAACATGCATATGTTGTCTGTAATACATATGAACACAGATAATAAATACCTCGTGTGTTCGTCGTCGTTCGTGCGTCCGATGTACTCGGACGTCAGACGCATTATATGGAGACTGAGCGGGTTAATGCATTGGGGAAGCTTGTGTTCAGCCACGCTTAGAGGCACCCGTTCGCCTGGAATACAAAAATATGTTGTTGCAAATTCAAGGTTCTGAATTCGATTTTAATCGTCATTTTACAAAAACAAAATTTCTCTTAAATAAGCGTGTGCTGATCTAGATGATGCCAACCCACTCTTTTCTTGACGGTAACGGCGTTTTAAGTGGCAGAAATTACGCACATTGGAAGGTCGGTCCACAATTTAGCAGTTCACAAAAGTATCATATCATACGATTAATTTGAATGTTCGAACATTAGGATTCCATTTAACACGATATTCCACTGTTGTAGCAAAAAGGTAAAACATGAAGAAAGTTGTATGGTTTCTAAGTATATTCCTCCTATGACGGTATTTTCTCATAAATTCTATAATTGCTCATAATCAATTTATGATCTAATTGATAAATTTCGCCTATTCAATTGTTTCTATTTCGACGATTCCACATGTGTGGCTATCGGTCAGTGTGTTATCGGTTGGTAGCTGTACCTACTCAACGCCTCCACAAACTTGATTAACACTAGACGTACCAGAATGGTAAATGACCGCTTTTGAGAATAATTAAAATTATTATACTCTAGGTTTTAGGTTTTCTTTTTGACGTGATAACGTATTATAAATCGATGAACTCCGGCTGCACGCACGAAAAAGCATGACTCATTGTCACGTTCCGCGAGCGAGAGCGCGGAACAAGCGATAGAGAGGCACGATCGGCCTAAGCCTTCGGCTTGTGCCGCATCTATCTCCATCTCTTCCACTCCATCAGTAGATGTGTCCGAGTAGAAGAGAAGAAATATTTGTAATAACGAGTGCAAATAAATGTTATTTTATCGAAAAAATTGTATTTTTAAATGAATTTCTTCTTTGTATTATACAACATAATGATACTTCAGTGATAATAATTCAATTCAATTCATAAAAGAATACAATTTTTCATCAATGGTATTTTATGATGTTATCACGTAAAGGAGATGGCTAAACAACTGCCCCAAGCGCGTAAAAGAAGTTCATATAAACTCATAGTATTTAAATATTCATTCATTAATTGTTTGGTAATTAAAAACTTTCTAGAACTTGGGAGAAATTGTAACAATAAAAAAAATATATCAACTACTTTTTGTTTGAATTGCAAACTAGAGAGGGGTCTGCCTCTTTTTTAGGAGTCAAATCGATATCGTACATAAATCGATTCCAGAACAAAACGATATAATATTGTGTTAAACTTTTTTGATGAAGTGGAAAGAGTTTTGGTGGGAATTCCTTTTGAATATCCATTGATTATTTTAAAAATATCGGATTATTGATATATTTATATTTTTAAATATATGAAAATAGTACAAAAAATATCGCTATTCGTCTATATTTTAAAAATTAAAGTTAGCTCCCAAATATCTAATTACTGTTGTAAATTAATATATTTATTTAACAATTAAGCTTACAAACGTATAAAAATATTATTTATCGTTGTCCGCGCCGCCGAGCCATGCAAATGGCGGTGCGCTGGCGATGCGTATCGGACACGGCCATGTCTGATTCGTGTGGCGGCTGGACGAGAGTGCTGAGTGGCCGAGTTCTCGAACTGTCGAAGCGACGCGGGCCCCTCCCGCGACGCGCACCTCCGCGGCACAGCCCGGCGGACCGGGGGTCGGCGGCGCGGGCGCGGACAATCGTTCTTACGTTCTTAGTAGACATGGGTATTGGGTAACTCAATGTATTTGTATGAACCGCAGATCAGCTCATGAGCCATATCCTTGAACCGGAGCTGTGAACCGTCTCACAGTTAATCTCAATTGTTGTTATGTTGCTACTTTTAACTATTAGATTTACAGCTAATTTATGACTTCGTTCAAACAAATGACATGTATGATGTAGGTACCTAAATTATAAATATGTAATGAGCAGCAGCGTTTCGAAAAGTTATTATAGTGATATTTTTTCGTTCTTACACAATTATAGACGAATGCTAATTCATGCATATAATAAATGCTAAAATGAAGTGTAATGCTAAGGGCCAAAACACATAACGGCGTTGCGGCGCCGCAACGCTAAAATCGGCGGTGGCGGCACCGCCAATTTTAGCGGCGCGGCACCGCCAATTCCGGCGTTGTGACGTCATACTTGTTGACCATGATTTATTGACATTTTGTGTCTATTTTTATATTTTATTTTTTTGTGTCTTTATTAGACATGGGTATCTCAATGAATTTTTATGAACTGCAGATAAGCTCATGAGCCATATGCTTGAACCGCTGTGACACCAGCTGTGAAACGGCTCACAGTTCAGCTCAATTGTTGTTATAGGTATTGTTACTTTTAACCACTTTTAACTATTAGATTTACAGCTAATTTATGACTCGGTTCAAAAAATGACATGTATGATGTACCTAAATTATAAATATGTAAATTAATTTTATGCTAATTTCATCCATATGATAAATGCTAAAGTGAGTTTTTTTGTTTGTTACGCTTTTACGCCTTAACTATTAACCTGAATCCCGATCATCATGAAATTCTGCATACCAGTTTTCTGGGGTACAGAAAAGTACATAGAGTACCTACTTTACGTACCGACTACCGTTGGTGCCTGTACCATGCGAGGGGAGCCGCGGACAAAACCTATTTATTTATATTTAATCTATAAAACTAATATAGTAAGATATTAATTTATGGTTCACTTTGTTTCAATTTTGTTTAGGCTTTATGAGACAAAAGTTGTTTAAAATTCTACCAGCATACAAACTTGATTCACAAAATTATTTCCGGTACAAATGATTACTTTTTATGCATTCTACTAAATAACAACTTCACAAACAATAATTAACAAATTTCACGTGAACTATAATATTTAAAATAATTAAATTAATATCCACAATAAAAAATCACGAAGAACTGGTTACCCTACAACAACGCTCTTTTTCGCGGCGCCGCAACGCCGCAACGCAAACTGCCGATTTTAGCGTTGCGTCGCCGCAACGCCGTTATGTGTTTTGGCTCTAAGTATTATATAATATAAGGAACATTTATCAATAAATTGATTGTATTTTATTAGTTAGTATTCGAATAAATAAATAAACATGTACATTTATACGTATGTTTATATTTTTATAGCTACCATTTGTCTATCAACTTTAGTTATAATGTTATTTACCAAAACGTTCTAAATCCTAGTTTATTTACATATTTATACACAGTCAGTCTATACAAATATTTTATTATTATGTACATTATAATACATACTTGCTGTGTGGCTTCGGCAATCAAGAATTTAGCCACCCCCTCTCTTCCCGTGGGTGTCGTAAGAGGCGACTAAGGGATACCACAGTTCCACCACCATCTTGGAACTGTTGAAGCCGATAGATGGCGGGATAACCATCCTAATGCTGGCTTTTCAAATACACAGGCCGAGGATGGGCAGCAGCGTCTTCGGTGCGATAGAGCCGGCCCTGCGGTCACCAACCCGCATGCCCAGCGTGGTGACTATGGGCAATCACCCCCAATGAGTGCGCGCAGAAGGATACGGCCCTCAGTTCCCGGCGGCCCCACTATTCCCGGCCACGGCAGCGGCTGCGGTAACGGTGGGGCAGAGGGTGCCAAGAATCTCCGGGGTACGGGAGGCTGCTTTGTGACGAACCTGGCAACGTATAATGGTCGCAGTCTACGGCTGGACCATCACCTCACCGAACTCGAAGTAGAACTAAGCCATATAAAATGGAGTATTCTGGGGTTGTCTGAGGTCCGAAGACAGGGTGAGGACACGATGATCCTGGACTCCGGACACTTATTCTACTTCCGTGAAGGTGATGGTCCTTCCCAAGGTGGCGTCGGTTTTCTGGTCCACAAGACTCTCAGTAACAACGTTGTAGAGGTCAGCAGTGTGTCGACCCGGGTAGCGTACCTTGTACTTAAACTCACTGACAGGTACTCCCTGAAAGTGATACAGGTATATGCGCCGACCTCGACACACTCTGACGATGAGGTCGAAGCCTTGTATGAGGATATATCGAAAGCTCTGCATGGCACGACCTCGGCTTTCTACAACGTTGTTATGGGAGACTTTAACGCTAAAGTGGGAGTACAAGACCGCGACGAATCGGTAATCGGACCACACGGATTGGGGCGCAGAAATCGCAGGGGGCAGATGCTTGTCGACTTCCTCGAATCGGAGGGGCTCTTCTTGATGAACTCGTTCTTTCAGAAGAAGCCCCAAAGGCGGTGGACATGGCAGAGCCCGGATACTGTGACGAGGAACGAGATAGATTTCATCATAGCGGACAAAAGGCATATATTCAGAGATGTCTCAGTGGTTAATAGGTTTAACACCGGTAGTGACCACCGGCTCCTGCGGGGCTCTCTGAATATAAGTCTACGCAAAGAGCGAGTCCGCTTGATGAAATCTATTATCCGACCCACGCTGCCCCAAATACTATGTGGTTCCGAGCAGTTCCAACTGGAACTCCAAAACCGATTCGATTCGCTGGAAACCACTGGCGACGTGGATCAGATGACCGACAACGTGGTGAAGACGGTGTATTCACTGGGTCGGAGACATTTTACGCCGACGAGACCAGTTAAGCAGTCCAAAATTTCTCCCGAAACCTTGGATCTGATGAGGCGGAGGCGCGAGATGCCCGCGGCTCAAGCAGCTTCGCCAGAGCAGAAGGCTCTTTCCAAGCGGGTGAGGAAACTCATACGTAGAGACCTCCGCTGCTCAAATACAAGAGACATTACGACTCTAATTGAGCAGAATAGGGGGTCAAAGGTTTTCCGAAAACCATTGGGAAGAAGTCTTCTTGCGAAGCTAAAAACAGCTGATGGCAGAACCGTTTGCTCCCGCCCTCAGATCCGAGAAGAGGTTGAGAAATTTTATGGGCAGCTGTACTCGTCGAGCGTACAGAAGTCTGAGACCCAGGGCGCCGAAGATCCACGTGCACCACTGCTGCGCCATTATTCGGAAGACGTCCCGGATTTCGAAGTCGGCGAGATTAGTGCGGCGCTCGGGCAGCTTAAAAACGGGAGGGCCCCGGGGGATGACGGCGTTACGACTGAGCTTCTTAAGGCCGCAGGGCGACCTGTCCTGGAGGCCTTAGCTAGACTCTTTAATGCCGTCATCCAACGAGGTACCACACCGGAGGCGTGGTCCAGGAGTGTGGTGGTACTGTTCTACAAAAGAGGCGATAAGTCTCTTTTGAAGAACTACAGACCTATCTCACTTCTGAGCCACGTCTATAAGCTCTTCTCGAGGGTCGTTACGAATCGTCTCGCCACAAGGCTCGACGACTTCCAACCACCGGAGCAGGCTGGGTTTCGAAAAGGCTACAGCACCGTAGACCACATACATACTGTTCGGCAGATTATACAAAAGACCGAAGAGTATAATCAGCCGCTGTGTATGGCTTTTGTGGACTACGAGAAGGCCTTCGACTCCATCGAGACCTGGGCTGTTCTGGACTCTCTGCAGAGATGTCATATCGACTGGCGATATATCGAGGTGTTGAGGTGTATGTACGACGCGGCGAAGATGACCGTTCATATCCAGGACCAGCAGACAAGACCGATTTTCCTTCGGCGCGGGGTAAGACAGGGCGATGTTATATCACCGAAACTATTTACCACTGCGCTGGAGGACGTCTTTAAAACCCTGGACTGGGGGGGACGAGGCATCAACGTCAACGGCGACTACATCTCTCACCTTCGTTTCGCTGACGATATCGTCATCTTTGCGGAGACGTTGGAGGAGCTAGGCCAAATGTTGAGCAGCCTAAATGAATCTTCCCGACGAGTCGGTCTTGGTATGAATCTTGATAAAACGAAAGTTATGTTTAACAAGCATGTCATACCGAGACCGGTATCGGTTGATGATATCCTCCTCGAAGTTGTTCAGGATTATATCTACCTAGGCCATACCATCCAACTGGGCCGAAACAACTTCGAGAAGGAAGCCGAGAGGAGGATTCAGTTGGGCTGGGCGGCATTTGGCGGGCTTCGTCGGGTCTTCACTTCGAAGATTCCGCAAAGCTTGAAGACGAAAGTCTTCGAGCAATGCGTCCTACCTGTGTTGACATACGGTGCTGAAACGTGGACACTGACGAAGGGACTGGTCCACCGATTTAAAGTCGCTCAACGTGCCATGGAACGGGCTATGCTCGGCGTTTCTCTCAAAGATAGGATCAGAAATGAGACTATCCGCGAGAGAACCAAAGTGACCGACGTAGCCCAGAGGATTAGCACGCTGAAGTGGCAGTGGGCTGGTCACCTGTGTCGTAGGACCGATGGCCGTTGGAGCAGACGTGTCCTGGAGTGGAGACCACGTATTGGCAAACGCAGTGTGGGACGCCCTCCGACCCGCTGGACCGACGATCTTCGCAGGATTGCCGGTGTTGGCTGGATGAGGATTGCGGAAAGCCGGGATGTCTGGCGCGAGCTTGGGGAGGCCTACGTCCAGCAGTGGACTGCTATAGGCTGATGAGATGAGATGAGATGAGAGACATTATAATCTTAAAAGAAATCACTTCTAAGCGCCATCTCGTTAACAGCGTGATTACTGATTAGTTATTGATTGGTTCGATTAGATTCAAAACCCACCGGTATCTTATTGATATACAAGATGGCGCTATACGTATGGCAGATTTTTAAAATAATTGTTTAATAAATACACAAGCCTGCCATAGTGGTTTTTAAAATTCTATTCTATCACAGAACACTATATTAGAATAATTATGTTGAATAACTAGTCTAAAATCTTATTCGCTCAATTCCATAATGTCTCCTGTAAAGTATGAGTTATGAATTATGTTTATGATACGATGAAACAGGTCATTCACTGAGCTGAAATTAAAAGCGACCGCGACAGCCGCCAGGAGAGACAGAGACAACAGAACCGGGACGACCAATGATATAACTTGTCGCTGTCTCTCTATTTCATTACTTAACCTACTAAATATATTTTTAAACATTTTCATAAAAAAAGAATAACAAAAACATTTAAAAATATAAATTATTATTATTATTTATTATATTATTATTAAATATAATTATGTGTACCAATATGGGGGTCATTCTTCATAATATATTAGTACTCGTTGTTTTATAAGTTCAGCTGTTTGACTTATACCATTATTAGGCACTAAAATATTTATTGAACTGTCCCTGTCGCTGTTTTTATAACAGGTTTTGACTCGAAAAAGTTATATTTTTATAAATATAAAAATGTACTCGTTTTAATTTTAATCGTTACCAAAAAATTAAATAACTAAAAGCTGTCAAATATGCTTCTTCGTTTAATATTTATTCGTTTCTTATTTATTATTATTTTATACAATTGTATAAAATATTTAGTGTCATAAAATATTAAGTCAATAGTGGTCAACAAAAACTAATTCTGTTTTTTTCGTTTTATTCTCTCAATTATTTAATCGATTCAACACTCAATTATTTTATCGATTCAACACTCGAGTTCCATGACTATGAAAATCAAAAACAAACGTCAAACGTTATTCATTTAAACGCTTTGTCGTTTACATAATTACGTATTCGATGCGCTTTTTATTTTGGATATTCATTGTCCTTCGCTTGTATATTTTATTTATTGTAAGTGTTGTGTGCTGGTCTACTAACTGACTACTACTGTTCAACGAAGACTTGCAAAAAATCACAATGCGATGTATTAACTGTGATATCGCCACGCTAAGAATGCGGCGGCATATCACTTCTTCATTGCCTGATGTTCTATTGACTATCCTGACACGATGGTTAACAATGGAGGTAAGTCATCTATAGCTAGAATCATTCTTTTTTTATCCTGAGGGAATGCTGGTTACGCATAAACTCAACTCAGTCTAGACTAACCTAACTTAAAATACCTACATAATTACCCGTTAGCAATGGACTAGTAAGTCTCATATATTCTTGTAATTGCCACAACTACAAAAAATTAATTGTCATAGATATTGTACTGTTCCAATGCGTAGATATTGTAGTACATTATTTATGTTGTTTATTATTATACACCTGCAATTTGTTTAGCTTTAGGTATACTTTATCATCTTGTGACGATTTATACTATATGTGTGTATATATACCTATATATATATATATATATATATATATATATATATATATATATATATGTGTGTGTGTATATATATGTCTGTGTAAGTATACTTATATTATGTATGTATATGTATTTATGTACCTATTTTGTTTTAATTCTTATGTTTACCGATGTAATTGTATTTTATTCCTAAATAAATGTTTAGGATATATATAATATTATATATATAAACTTTTTTAAATTAATAGTATTGTGTTACACTAGTGCACCTACCACAAAAATAGTAATAATACCCCAACTATTTCTGTGGCATCTACCTTTCCTATGCATATTTTCCTTCATCCAAAGGTTGTCTGGAAGAAATTGCTACTTCGCGATAAGACTGCTTTTGTCCATTACAACCTGTTTATGTAAATTACTACTTGATGTATATAGTCTGTGGTGTGCAATAAAGTATATTCTATTCTATTCTATATTTATGTAGTTACTAAGGTATTTTTGTTATTAACTTTATTCTAGCTTCCAAGGGATGCCGTCATTTGTCATCCTTGTTATGAACTGCTGAACTTAGAAACATCTAGCGATGTTCGTTTGTTCGGCCATACAATGGTGTGCATAACTTGTGGACATTCTGTGAAAAGAATGTATCGTCATGAATTGGCAAGAAACAATTCAATGTTGCAGAATTTACCAACGTCACATCCAGCTTTCCATCAGGTAAATAAAATATAATAATATAATTTTGGTCTAATAGGTAATTTCAGTCTATGTATTTAAAAATCAGCTGTTCTAATATAATAAATAATCTGTTCTATAAAAAGTTAATTTCGGTCTATGTATTTAAAAATCAGCTGTTCTAAGGTGGTAGTGGAACTTTGTTATCCCTTGGTCGCCTCTTACGATACCCATGGGAATGGAGGGGGGGTTATATGTGTATTTTTTGTTGCTGTAGCCACACGGCAACATCATACTGTTGTGTATTAATTATCTGTTTATTTTCTATTTCTATAGTAATTAATATTCAAATCAGTGTATTATTGTTTAATCCCAATGCTTTCAAATCTGTTTAGAGAGAGAGTAATGATTATACTACCACAAATTATTTATTTTAGGCTAAGCAATATGCGTGTCATAAGTGTTGGGTAAGACATCAGAGGCAGATTCATCAAAATCAAAATCAAATAAATCTGCCTGGACCTGGATCTGAACCACCACAAGTTGGACCTAGTTCTGAACCACCACAAGTTGGACCTAGTTCTGAACCACCACAAGTTGGACCTAGATCTGAACCACCACAAGTTGGACCTGACCCTCAACCAATACATTTACCACTACTTAGACCTGTATTAGAACAAGAACTAAGCCTGCCAAATTATAAACGAACTGCAAACACCGCTAGACACTGTGTGTTTGATGGTTGTATTTTTGCACAACAGTTACACGTAGTTCCAGCATTTGTAAAAAAAATGCTTGTAGAGAAACACAATTTGTATATTCCTGCCAACACAAGAGTTTGTGAGACACATTTGAATTTGGATGTATGGCAGTTATTGATTCAAAATAACAATATATACTCGAATTTCACTGCAATGCAAATTGAAGATATTATATCTATAGTAAAATCTGACAAAATAACTTTTAATTAAAATAATTTGAATAGGCAAAGATCAATGTTTGTAAGAGTGGATGGCAACCTGCCTCAATTGGTGAATTTTCCAAAATTGAATGATAACCAGTTGTTATTGTTAGCATTAGGTCCTTATCGGGTTAAACAAGCCCGGTCATACTATGGGGAACATATTAGAGCAAATGGTGGTTATGATGTTGAAGTGTGTCCAGATCTTGAGAGTATAAATCATTTTGGGGGATTAAGGCCTCAACTTTTAAGAGCTCGAATAAGATCGAGGCATGTCAACCGAAGAATATACTACGTGTATATTTGTATGATAGTCAATCGACAAATAATTCCTTAGACAATATACTATCCTATTACTGCAGCTGTGTTGTAGGAAATAGAACTCTTGGCTGTTGTTGTCATGCTATGACAGTGATCTGGTATCTAGGATGGGCGAGACACCAGAACACATTGTCAGTACCGGCTTTATTTTTAGATGATATTCTTGTGAGACTCACTGAATAAGTATGTATATTTTTATACATAATATGTGTTAATATGAGTAGTATGTATGGGAGTGTGTATGTTTTTTTTTTTTTGTATAATAAAGTGTTTAGTTAGATGCCAGATGCCTTCTTTGCCAGCCAGCACTCGGAACAGACGCATTTGGACTACCCGGTATACGTAAGACATTTTGTGATATTTTTATAATAATTTAACATTGTATTAATGGTTTCTTATTTAAAAGAGTAACTGTTGAGTTTCTTGCCGGTTCTTCTTGGCAGAATCTACATTCCGAACCGGTGGTAGCTTCACAGTAATAATAATCAATTAGTATACGAAACAAGTGATATTTTGTGATAAGATATACGATGAGATTATACTATCCTGACTTTATTCTTATCCCTTAACTGAAGGTAGTTAATTATTTTAAACAAAATAGTACTGTTTAATTATTATAATCGAATAATTACGATTTCTCATTTGAGTAGTATTAGGTAGATCATATTATTTTTCTATATCAATTTTACTAATTGCTAACTTCAGAAGAGGGATAAAGAATTCATTTAGCCAACTTTTAACGCAACTATATTATTATTTTTATGTACTCACGTAGTTCACGTATTTTTTTTTTTTTTTTTTTTTTGTTTCTTTTTGTTCACGAAGCAGATCGCAACGCGAATCTCATTCTCGTGATAGCTCGCGACACGGATCAAGCAGCTTCGGAAGATGGCTCGTTCCATCGCTGTCGTGGCGCTCGTGGACGTCGCCGTTCACTGTCCGGATTGGCGTCGCTGAGGGGGTGGCGCCGCCCGGCTTCGTCTCGGCAAGGAGGGCCGAGCGGCTGTGCTCCTGCGGCGATGTTAGCCGGGTCTGCGGCGCCTGTGGCGGCCGTCGGTTCGGGCTCGCGGCGGTGGCCGGGCCTGCGGGCGCGCCGCCTCCTGGTGCGGCTGGCGTACCGCGGCCTGCAGGACGAGCTGCTGCGGGTGGTGCGTGTGCGGCGCGACAGCTACCTATGGCGTGTGCTGTATTGTTAGCCACGCGCGGCTTGCCTTCTGGCAGCTACCTACGGCGTGTGCTATGTTGTTCTGGTATCTCGAGGGCTCTGCCAGTCATACATCCCGAGGGCTCTATATGGTAATTAGTAAACTGAGGGCTCTGCTAGTAAAGTGTCTATTTTATATAACGTCCTAGGCCCCATTTAATATAAAAATGGATCGTTCTTTTAACTTGGGTTAAAACATGCTCTTATGGGTACCGATTCACACATGCACAGTTATGTCTCATAGAGACCCCTATCGAGTCATGAGGGCGTAGGAACTGCCCGGGTGGTTGGTATTCATATCTGTTTGTTTTATATCCGCTGTGTTTAAGCTGTTCTATTTTGTCAGTTTAGCCTACAAGCATACCAATTTGAAAGATAGCCTTTTGCGCTGACAAACGATTTTACAACGTGGATAATTTCCTTTTGTGAATATGTTCTGTGCGGTTATTTCGTTCTGTGCAGGTGCAGACGACGAGGACGAGGAGTCGACAGCTCCTAGCGTTACCCAGCCCTCCAATGTTGACGTTCCTGGTAACGCGATTGAGCCGCAACCCAGCACGCTAGGGATGCAGACACGCGGCGAAGAGCCTGCTGCGTCCCCCACCTTCACGTCGAGCGATGACGGCTCAGAGCTTTCGATGCCGATTTTGGAGACTGATCTCCAAAGCTAGAAGATGAAGGAGTCCGAGGGCGGTCTCGTGTCAATAGAGGCCGAGTTAGATTTACCCATACTTTGTAAAACATTAGATGTACCCACTCTGTTAGATGTACCCACATTTTGTAAAATCACTATGCCGGGTAGAACAATAAATGCATGCACTTAGCGATGCACTCTCTCTTCTTTGCCAGCCAGCAGTCGGAACAGACGCATTTGGACTACCCGGTATACGTGAACCCTTTTGTGATATTTTTATAATAATTTAACATTGTATTAATGGTTTCTTATTTAAAAGAGTAACTGCTGAGTTTCTTGCCGGTTCTTCTTGGCAGAATCTGCATTCCGAACTGGTGGTAACTTCACAGTAATTATAATCAATTGGTATACGAAACAAGTAATATTTTGTGATAAAATATACGATGAGATTATACTATCCTGACTTTATTCTTATCCCTTAACTGATCATTGCAAAATATAAATATATAGCATTATTTACCTATTCAACGAATTTCGTCAATTTATAACTTTTAAGTATAATAATCTTATCAACTATCTATATTGAATTTTGCCATAATTCATGTCTCGACGGGTTCAAACTTGTTAAATGTTTCGTAAGACAGTCATCATTGTTCCACGTTCAGTAATATAAACACTTCTGTTTAAAACTTGTTAGTTTTAAAGTTTACAATGGCTGTTAAACGAAAAAGGTGTTTCTTAACCGTCACAGAATAACGAAAAATCATAAAGTACCTAACCGAGAATCATAATGAAAAAATAGACATTGCTAAAAAGTTCGAAATTCCCACTAGTACTCCTTGTTATAACAAATCGTAGATCAACCTAACCTCTCTATACCTAACGAACCTCATTGTAACAAGTTACTTGATATAACGAATATTTTCTAATTCCCTTCTGTTTCATTAGATCGAGGTTGCATTGTATTTATAGGTTTTTGGGTCCGGTAATGCTTATCTTTTAAAAATATCATAGTAATTTCAATCATTTCTTTATTCTGACTGTAAAAACTGCCTTCATTATAATTTATTGGCAGCTTAGGTTTAACAAAAGTATTACTCATTAAAATTAATTCCTATAACAGATTTATCGCGTTTATTTTAAACGTTTTCACATTTAAGAGGTTTTTAACATTATGTCCTGACTTTAATTTCACTTAACGAGAGCTAAATAAATGCGTAAATTGTAAAAACCCGTATTAAGTTTTTAACACAGTGCAAAATTGGTGTTAGTCTAAACTACAATAACATAGTCACGTCCGAGCGCCTCAAAAAAAAAAAATTAACAATTACGTTTCCTTGAACTTTATTTACCTATAAATATAGGCGTTACGTGATCTTATTTTCTAAATAGTAAAGATACTCCAAGTTCCCAAAACATTTTTAATAGAAAATATTAATATTTAGCTATCAAGCATTATTTTGTACTAGGTGCGATGTATTTACATGCTGGGGCAGTCGTCCATACTAAATTTAGCCATCTCCTTTATCGTCCGGAAACCGACTTTACAGAGAACCAATTGTTAGGTTTTTTAAGTTTACAGGTTTCTTAAGTAGCTACATGTGTATTATAGAAAAAGTCGTGCAGTAAGTTCAAGATAGATGTAAACAGAATAAGTGGTATTTTGAGCGCTCTGGTAGGTTTAGTGTCGACGAGCACTTTACGTGATCTCAGTGAGCTCACCCGTGTCGAGGTTGAGCACGGTGACCTGCTCCAGGATCTCGATGTCGGACAGCGGCGCGGCGAGCGCGGCGCCCTGCGGCGGGTCGCCGGCCGAGCGCCGCCGCGCGCGCCCGCCCTCCGAGCGTCTGCGGGTCGTTATTGTTACTAGCTTTACCCGCGGCTTCGCTCGCATTCAAGCCATTCGATAAGTATCAGAGACCATTACAATACAAATTTATCAATTACTGGATGGCGTTGAAATAGCTAGATTTTGAGATTTTTTTTAACAAACAATTTTATTATCTTTCGTAAAAAATAACGTTTTTAGTAAAAAATATCTTATGTTAGTTCGAATACCTCCAAGAATGTGTTCGGTTAAGTAGTAAGCTTAAAGCGTAACAAACAAACTTACATTTAACATTTATAATATAGGATTAGGAATTAGGGACATAAACACCGGTCGGACTATTACGTAACTCACACGATCGCGAGAAATCGCTATGGTGTTAATTTCAATACTAGCTGAGCTTCAAAAGCCTAGTATTGAAATTCGACACCATAGCGATTTTTCACGATCACACGTTACGTAATAGTCTCACGGGTGACAAGTCACTGTGGTGTACGTAGTACTCGGTTCTCGTTCTAAATATGTGAAAGTAGATATATTTTTTAAACGCCAAAATTATAAATGTGGACTATCGCAATACGTGGCGTTTACAAGCGATCAGCCGATATCGCATTGTATTTTTGTATTTCTAAGGACTTCACAAAACATGCTACCACGCGCCAACTTAAGGCATCGTCACTAGTCATAGTTTTAAAGGTATTATTTTCGAAGGCAGAATATTTAGAGATGTATGTAGATGTATAGTAAAAACTGGGTAGTAGTTGTAATAGTAAAAACTGGGTAAATTTGTAGGTTAAATAGAAATATTATACTCATATTCGAACTATTACAAAAAGTCATGATAAACATTTTATGTAAGTTAAGGTATGTCTGTTTTGTTATTAAACGTCTTAAACTTCAAGATCACGAGATAAATACTTAAAAGCACGAACACAAACATTAAAGCATAGACCATGACAAACATGTATTTGGAAAATTCAAAAGTTCAAAGTTTTAACGAACAAAGGTCTGAACTGAATTAACATGTAAACGGCCCACTACTAGGTAAAACCTCCTCTCTATATTGTAGAGATTATATAGAGATATTTTTCCCTACCATGATTAAAGATCGCCACCAGATGTCTGTGATAACAACCATGAACGACGAATTTACGTGATCTTCGAGGCACGGTGGAAAGACCTAAAAAAATTCAGACCAGAAACAAATATACAAATATCTGCTCCGAGCGGGAATCGAACCCAGGACCGTGTTGAGGTGAATATACGCACTTTACGCAATATACGCAATTTGTGGATTTTATTCTGCGTTTATCGATTTTCTGGTCCTGCGAGCCGGATCTACACACAAACACCGTAAGGTCGTACCTCGTAGCGGACTCGAGGCTGGAGGTGCCTGTGGCGGGCGAGCGCCCCTCGCTGTGCGTGCGGCCGCCGCCCACGCCGCCCGCCCCGCCGCCCGCCCCGCGCTCCGCGTCGTCCGGCGCGGCGCCGCGCGTCCGCTCCTCATCCTGCGCGCGCACCAAGTACTCACCTGCCACCAAAAATATTCTTCACAATATATATTTTTTTAAGAAAAACAAATCTCATGATTATAATCATCATATCAGCCATTGGATGTCAATTGGTGAACATCCTAGGGTAGGCATCCTTCAACGAATACAGTCCAACCGGTTCGAAGCAGCTTCCATTCAATGACTTCCGGCGACTTTCCTCAAGTCGTCCATTCATCTTGCGGACGGTCGTCCGACGCTGCGCTTGCCGGTACGTGGTCTTCACTCGAGAACCTCTCTGCTCCATCGGCTGTCAGTTTTAAAACCTATGTGCCGCCCACCGCAACATCAGCTTTCAAATCCGTTGTGCTCTTTCGATAATCTTCGTTCATCTGTGGATTTCATCATTTCTAATTCGATCTCGCAGAGAAATACCTCATAGCCGTTTCCATTTCTCGCTGTACGACTTAGAGCTTTTTTAAAAGGCCCATAGTCAGAGACCACATAACAGATCCGTATGTCATCATTGGTAACACATATTGATCGAAGACTTTCGACTCCTGAAGTCGAGGGACTGAGGTATGACGAATGAAAAGACGTTTTTTAACTCCCCGAACGCTGCCCATCCTAACTGGGTTCTACGATTGACCTTCTAAGTTGGACCTTTTGTCCTAGGTAGATGTACTCGTCAAAAACTTCGAGAGTAGATTTCCCAAGTAATATCAGGGTAGGCACAAATTGGACATTCGATAAGATTTTCGTCTTGTCCATGTTCATTTTAAGGCCCACCTGTTGGGAAACTTCATTGAGATCACTGAGTATAATGTCCATCTTCCAGAGATTCCGTCATGAGAAAAATACTGTCGGCATATCGAAAGTGAATGTGTACTCACCGAAAAAGGAATCTATTTGTTCAAAAAAATCAACTCCTAGGATAAAAATCGCTAAAGAATCAGCAATCAAAATCTTTTTTTACAAGCCCAATAACCTTAAACTAAATTCTAATAAAAATAATAATTCTTAACAGAGTTGTGGAAGTCCTCTTTATATTACGAAGATTAGTAAATTGTCGCCATGTAATGTCTGATTCAATGAGAAACTCTTTATTTCATTAGAATAGCACATTTTATAATAACCGGGAAGGCTTACACGTTCATACTACAAAACTATATTGTTTCAACAAAATCTTTTAAGCATAACTATTGATAAGACATATCGTATTTTAAACGACTATGGTGAATTTAAACAGAATTTTACTTTTTCACAAAGTTTACTATGAGAAAATTAATCGCTGCATCAAATGACCATAGATAATTTTTTTTTGCGGGGGAAAACGTGTCACTTTTGTCTCGCTTCACAAGGACGAAAATCGAACTTTCAGCCAAAAGTACTACTATCTTAGTAGAAGGCGAGGGTGGAAAACATACATTATTCTTACTTACAACAATTAATATGTACCCGTATTTTCAAATCGAAATAAAATAAGTTACTTCATTTCCAAACAAAATTTTCAATACAAATGACAAAGATGTATGTTTAATAGTAATGCTGGTTTTAGTAAGGACATTTTACAACTTTTAAGAGAATAACAGCTGAGTTTCTTAACGGTTTTTCTCAGCATAATCTACAATTCGAATCTAGCAGTAATTCCACATTAACTATAATATATGTATCAATGGTCCTTTTGCCTTCTTGAATAAAGTATATTAAAATTAAGAATATAAATGAAATATTGACTTAATCACTTATAAAATAAATTCGATTTACCTTTAAGTGCTTCTTTGATGTCCAAGGTGGAGTGGTGAGGGTGAGGCCTGGCGGACGCGATAGTGCTGCTTCTAGAAGACGTACTCGCGCGCTCGCTCGACCGAGACTCGTGTACACTCAGTGCTGACATGTCTGCTGCTGATGTGTCGAAATTAAAATACTTTATTATTAATTAACCAACCGTTCTGGTGTAGTGGTGCGAGTAGTCGCATCAACGCCGTCGATCGCGGGTTCGATTCCCGCTCATTCATTTATTGAGAGTAGTAATGCGATAAATTCCGTTAACGCCAACGCTCGCGGATTCGATTCCCGCTCAGAACAAATATATTCTGGGTGTTTGGTGGTGGTTTCTGGGTGGGTATCCTCATCACTTAAAGTCGCGCGTCGGTCCCGGTTGTTATCATAAGCTCATAATAACGATCGTTACTTGTTTTTAGCAAATCATTTTTCCGTTCTGTGGTCTGTGGTTCTGGTGTACCGTAACTGTTTTGGTGTACCGTAACCATTCTGGTGTACCGTAACCGTTCTGGTGTATCGTAACCGTTATGGTGTACCGTAACCGTTCTGGTGTATGTAGTGCGGTGATGCGCGTAATCTCTTTAATGTCAACGGTCGCGGTTTCGATTCCCGCTCGGGGCAGATATTTGTATTTCTACAAATATTTGTTTCTGGTATGGATGTATGTCTTTGTGGATCTCCCCACCGTGAATCGCAGAGCACGTAAGGCCATCGGTTCCGGTTGTTGTCATAAACACAAAATAACGAACTTAGTTTACTTATATTAGGAAATAATTTTTCATTGAGGAAAGGAGTAGCGTGGTGAACGAAGCTCCAACCCTACTCCTAAACAGAGAAAATGACTACGTCCAGTAGTGGGACGAACAGACTACTCGCTTCAGTTCAGTTCCGTGTGGGATAAAATAAATTTTGTTGCAAATAAATCGTGTTAAGTATTATTTTGGATACCAATGACAAAATTATAAACTTACCATATTTGGATTGTGATAATTCCAACGAGTCCTGAAATTCCCTGGTTAACGATTCTATTGTACTGGCCGGACTTGGTAGAGCCATTGTTTGATTCGATGCGTTAGACAGAGGCTGCAATATTTAAATTAATAGTGACTTTTTTCTATATGAATAATGAAATCTATTAAAGCTATGAAGTTGGATCAATTAAAAATTCAGTAAAATATTTAATTCAAAGTCTATATCGGATTTTATCGCGTTTATCTAACTTTACAGTTTAACAATATTTTAAATTATTTCCCGACGTTTCGGACCCTTGACAGCGTCCATGGTCTCGGGAGACTGAGGCGGTGGGTGTTCGAATTCGAATTGTTAAACTGTAAAGTTTTGATAAATGCGATAAAATCCGATATAGACTTTGAATTAAACGAGTAAAATTTGCGTAAATATAAGAGAACAGTTCAGTAAAATATATATTTTAATGAAGTTAAATAAACCTTAGAAAAATTATTATTAAAAAATAATAAAGGTATATTTAATGCGCTAGGATTTCAACTTTACCTGTGATTTTATATATTAGTGTGAGAGTATTTCGAATGTTTATAAGGTCAACCTGTATATAGACACTCAGATAAAGTTAAGATCTTTGACGTTAATACTGCCGCAATTATCAAATACATTTACAAAAATTTTTATGCATCATTTGCATTAAAGTACATAATTATAGTCGTAAGCGAATTCCTAACTAAAAATCGACAAGCATTGTTTGTGAAGGCTCGGAAGCATTTTGGAATCCGAAACTGCTGGACGCTTAATGGTAATGTGTACATTAAATTACCTAACGGTGACCGTAAAAGGATTTCATCTATAGAAGATCTTGAGGGGCTTATATTGAAGTACGCAAGCTCACAACCTTTAGTATCATCACCTACAAACAAACTTAGTGATGAACAATCTAAAAAAAATAGTCCAGGACAAATGGCTAGTACTAGTGCAAGACCAGTAACAAGAAAGAACTTTAAAAAACCTACATAAATATTACATCAGTATGTCTGTGAAATTGTATACCATAGTATTTTGTTAAAATCGAAACCTAATGTATGACAATAATGTAAAGGTCTATTAGTGTAATTTTTCTTCAAATTAACATGCGAGTACAGCAATAACAGTTTGCAGTTGTTGTTATAACATTTATTATAACTTTTATATATATATATATATATTTTCTTTTTTAAAGGAGGTGAGTTCAATTGTTACATTTGTTTGCTATTTATTTTTCTTCAATTACCCACAAAACATTGAAACTTATCAAAACGAATATATTTTGATGAAATATTAACATTTGAGTCATTAAATTCAATTCTTTACTGTTTGTATGGCTTTTAGTCACAAACTACATTGAATATATTATGTAAATATAGGTTGTGTCTAACAAATACGGTCAATGAATTACCTACTTATTTAACTTTTGTTTTTCAAGTCAGCTACCACTTTTCATTATTTTATCATAAAGTTATCAAAATCAGTCATGAGTTTTGACACGGGTACCTGTATTTCTGCCTATTTTATTGTATATTATCGCACACACTAATGTTTAAATTTTTAAATAACTGATACAAATGTTTATTTATATCGGTTAATTTCATATATTTATGTTAATTGCTCTTTTTGACGTATATATTACACTTTTATGAATTCAATTCTTTGATGTATTTGTATATGGTTTTTAGTTATGTCAAACAACTACCTACTTATTTAACTTTGATTTTGAGAATTTACATTATTATACATATTTACAATGCAAAACTTTAATTAATTATTTACAGACAATTTTGTTATTATGTCAGCCGCCACTTTGTATTATTTTATCATAGGTCAAAACCAGTGACGATTTTTGATACAGATACTTCTATTTCTGCCTGGTCTTTCTTATTATCCACACTAAAATGTTTGAAGGGTTGATCTAAAAATATTGTTTAATTGAACTCATACTGTATTCATGGCCAGAAATAACTTGAATATATTATATATTTGTTGTATAATATTTTGGAGGTAGTGATGACGTTGATCACGTCGGGGTCACCAGTTTGGCGTAGAGAGAGGCTGCCATTGAAAAGGAAGGATCCTTCGACCAGACGGGTGTGTCTGGTGGGCTACGCGCCACTTAACGCTTATTGTCGAGTTCTTGTATATATATTCAATCGCTTTGAAAACTTTGATAGCGCGATGTAGAATTTGTTAGTTTCTTCTAGTTTGTATATGGCGAGATAGATGTCGCTACATCACTCCCCCTCCGAGACCGGAGGTCGATAGCAGGTTGAGTCGTCCATACATCTTGTGATGCTTGCCGGGCCAGTGGAATGTTCCAGTGAGTCGGAACCAGAAGCCGCATAGTTCACGGTGAGTCGGAACTGTCTGCGGTGATGCCCCAGTGAGTCGGGGTCGGGCAGTGTTGCGTAGTGGCTGGCTGCTGCGTCGACCAGGAGAGAAGTGTGTCTCTGCTTGCTGACCGGCCGAAGTGCAGTGTGCTGTGCCAAGGTCGCTGAGAAGGCTGTAGGTGATGACCAGGAATGCGCGTTCGCTGCATGCTAGTGGTCAGGGTACCCGTAGTAGCCGTGGATGCTGGCTGGCTGTATGACTCGCTGCTCGAAAGCTTGAGGAAGTGATGAAATGATGACGTGGCTTTGCGAAGGCTGCGCTGACGTTCATGCTCGGGGTCACCAGTTTGGAGGTAGTGATGACGTTGATCACGTCGGGGTCACCAGTTTGGCGTAGAGAGAGGCTGCCATTGAAAAGGAAGGATCCTTCGACCAGACGGGTGTGTCTGGTGGGCTACGCGCCACTTAACGCTTATTGTCGAGTTCTTGTATATATATTCAATCGCTTTGAAAACTTTGATAGCGCGATGTAGAATTTGTTAGTTTCTTCTAGTTTGTATATGGCGAGATAGATGTCGCTACAATATTATTACTATGGGATAAAGTAAAGTAAGGGAACGAGTTAATTAACTTAATTCTAATACTGTAAAAGTGATTATTGTTATTTGCTGCTTTAATTTTAATTTTTTTAAATGTTTTTTACACTACCTTTTTTTATTGTTTTTGATTATGTTAAATACAATTCTGCTTTTTTTTTTTGTTAATTGTATTATAATTATATATATATTCTTTTTTAGCCAGCAGGGTGTGCAATAAAGGCATATAATTGAAATACATTTAAGCTAAATAGCACTGTATATTTTAAATTATATTTATTTTATTCTCATTATTATATTTATATATTTTTTTTTTTATTTTATATCTATGTATGAAAATATTAGTTCTAGCGATGATTCCTTTTGCTCAGCATTAAGTGATTCTTTTTACTCCACGGATGAAGACGGCTTAACGTTAGGTGAACATCTAGCAAATGACTTGGCACCTTACTCTCGTAATTTAAATATTTGTCATATTAATGCACAAAGTGTGCCAAGCCACTTCTCAGAAATTTATAATACCTTCAATTTAAAAAATTTACATGCTGTTCTTATCTCTGAAACTTGGTTAAAGCCATCTTTACTTTCTACTTCCTTTTCAATTCCGGGTTTCATATTAATACGCAATGATCGCATTGGCAGGGGAGGAGGAGGCGTGGCTATATATCTCCGAAGTAATCTGTCTTTTAAAATCATAGACCAATCTCCCTCCTCATATGGTTCGCCCGCTGAATACTTGTTTATTGAACTAAACTTTGGTGTTAAAGTGGCAGTCGGTGTAATTTACTGTCCACCTAATCTAGATTATTTTGATTATATAGAATCTAAATTGGAAAATATTACGTCCAACTACACTCATGTCATTGTAATGGGTGACTTGAACACATGTAAGATGAAAAATAACTATCGGGCTCAAAAATTGGGCTCTGTTGTACAATCACTAAATTTAAACATTCTGCCTCTGCAACCAACTCATCATACTAATACTTGCGATACATTACTTGACTTAATCATAGTGTCTCAAGTAAACTTGATTGATAGATATGGGCAATACCTCGCTCCAGCTTTCTCTCTTCATGACTTGATATTTGCCTCCTACGCTATCAAAGTACCGAAAGCTAAGTCTAAAACCTTAAAACTCAGAAACTACTCTGGAATCGATTTAGACAAGCTTCGGTGTGACGCCTCAATTATTGACTGGACCGATTTATTGGACATGGAGACGGTGGATGAGAAGGTTGAGTGCTTGCGCAAGGAAATTATAGATTTATTTGATCGACATGCTCCATTACGACAGATTAAAATAAAACACAATCGATGTCCATGGTTCAACGATGATTATCGTAAAGCCAGGGCCAAACGAGATCGAGCTTTTCGCAGGTATAAAAATGACCGTACAGATGTGAATTGGACAATTTATAAGGCTGCAAGGAATCGATGCAATAAGCTGTGTAGAAATTTAAAGCGCCAATATATCTCTGACAAGTTATCTAAGCTTTCTTCTTCATCTAATACTTATTCCTTTCTTAAATCCATTGGCATAGGCAAACCTGCTCATACAGAAGCCAGATGCAGTATTGATTTAAATACACTAAATACCTATTTCGCTATAACGCCTACACTTGACAAACAAACAAAATCTAAAACGCTCTCTGAGATAAATTGTTTGCCAAAAAACTCTTCAACATTCAATTTATCGACCGTAAGCGAGTCTGAGGTTAAAAAATGTATACAGTCGTTCTCCTCTAACTCCATGGGTTGTGACGACATAAACTATGTTATGATATACCTTCTTTTAGATCCTCTCCTATACGTTATTACACATATTGTTAATTTTTCTATAACATCTAGTTCTTTTCCAGACATGTGGCGAAAGGCATTTGTTCTCCCACTCCCTAAAATATCAAATCCCTCTCTGCCTAAGCATTATCGTCCAATTTCCATTTTACCTTTTCTCTCCAAGGTACTAGAATGCATTGTACATCACCAAATATCCCAATTTTTACTTTCCAATAACTTACTGAACCCATTCCAATCCGGTTTTAGAGCGGGACACAGTACTACTACAGCGTTGTTAAAGGTAACTGAGGATATAAGAGAAGCTATGGAAAACAAGAGCGTCACAATTCTTGTCCTCATTGACTTTAGCAATGCTTTCAATGCTGTGGACCACGACTTGCTTCTTGCTTGCCTGGCTCACGCAAATTTCTCAGATTCCGCTATGCAATGGTTCTCATCATATCTTCGAGGGCGTCAGCAGGCTATTCGCTTAGATCAGAATTTCTCTGATTGGTGCGGTTTGAATGCAGGCGTTCCTCAAGGCGGTATACTTTCTCCTCTTTTATTCTCTCTGTTTATCAACTCCGTCACTTCTCTTCTTACTTCTAGCTACCACCTTTATGCAGATGACTTGCAGCTTTATCAACATACTGCCACTGATGCTTTGGCTGACACTATTGCCGCCCTCAATCGTGACTTATCGCAAATATCTCAGTGGTCTGCAAACTATGGCATTGCAGTTAATCCGGCGAAGTGTCAGGCTATCATCATTGGTAGTCGTAAACAACTAGCAAAAATTGATATAGCGGCACACAAGCTTTGTTACGAGAATTGTTCAATTCAATTTTCAGAATCCGTGAAAGATCTCGGAATTACGCTGGATAAATTCTTGAACTGGTCTGATCATGTGAGAGACTTGTCCCGTAAATTTTATAGTACTTTGCATGGTATGATGCGTTTAAAACATTTTCTGCCCATTGCAACCAAGGTTCAGCTTGTGAACACATTACTTTTACCTTTAATAGATTACGGTGATGTATGTTACCTTGACGCGAGTGAGGATTTGGTGAACAAACTTGAGCGACTCCTTAATACGGCCATCCGCTTCGTATTTAATCTACGTAAGTTTGATCACGTATCTTCATATCGCTCGCGCCTGAATTGGCTTACGATACGGGGTCGTAGATCGATGAGAGTTCTTTGCATGTTGTACTCTATTCTAAACAGTGGTAACTGTCCCGATTATTTATTTAGTAAATTTTTGTTCAGAGCCGACGCTCATGATAAGCCACTGCGCTCCACGGAAAACCTTTTGTTAACATTTCCATCACATCGCTCAGGATTTATGTCGAACTCTTTCGCTGTTACTGCCGTACGACTATGGAATAGACTACCGGAAGAGATAAGGAAAGCGCCCTCTAAACACTCCTTCAAAATCTCCGTAAAAAAATATCTCCTTAATCAGGAGAATATTGGCCGCAATGACTGAGCTGGAGTATCGTCATATTATTTTATCACACTTTATATTTGATTACATTACATTATATTGTAATGTATTGTATCGTATTGTATTATATTGTATTGTATTGTATTGTATTGTATTGTATTGTATTGTATTATATTGTATTATATTTTGTTATGTTATATAATGTCATATTATATTATATTAATTGTGTTCTTGTTTATTGTACACCTACACACAATACTTTCTTGTACATACCAAGGTTGGCTGGTAGAGAATGCAGTAGCGTTAAGCCCGCCTTTTGTACACACTTATATTAATGTATTTGTTGTACAATAAAGAATTCAAATAAAATAAATAATTATGTATGTATGACCAAGATTAAGAATCTGTCGTATTTACGAGTATGACCAAGATTAAGAATCTGTCGTATGAACGACGTATTATAATTTTCTTCCGTCACATATGATAACAGTAATTATAAAAAGATAATCCCTACGCGTCTCATCCTAAATATAATTAACTAATCTTTTCTAAAAACGCTTTTAATGTTTTTTTTATCTATTTCCTCTTAGCAAATGTTTCAACCTTTGAGGGTAGAACGGAAAAAACCACCATCACATCAGCCATTGAATGTGTTATTAAATAATGAACTATTTAAAAAAAACAATACAAGTACAATAGCATTTATTTTTAGCATAAAGTTTGTATTAATAAATGCTAACAATACTATTACAATAAAATAAGAGTAAGAATTTGTTTGTTTGAATAGGTTATTTTTAGGATCTTCAAAAACCGATTTGAAGAAATATTTTTCAGTTACAAGATCTCTTTATTACATAAGGCTGTAAAATCGAGACGACCTATAGGAGCGGAGAAAACGCCATTAACTCTACTTGAGTCTTCTAGTACATATTACTTCAGATAAAAGAAACTTCAGTCGACAGTCGTAACGTGAATAAAAGCTTTAAATAGAGACGACCTATAGGGGCGAAGAAAATTTCGGTAAAACCACTCGAATCTTCCAGTACATAAACTTCAGTCGATAGTCTTAACGTGAATGGAAGCTTTAAATTGAGACGACCTATTGGAGCGAAGAAAACTCCGGCAACTCCACTCGAGTCTTCCAGTACATATTACAGCAGTTAAAAAAAACTTGAGTGGACAGTCTTAACGTGAATGGAAGCTTTAAACTAGACACCTACCTCTACCATCAGCGCGTCAAGCGGCCTGTGCGACTCCGACACGCTAAGATTGTCGCCATCCGTCGTCGACAGCGTTTGAGATCCGTGGAGCTTGTCTTTTACAAACAAATATAACTCTGTAATCGGGTGTTTAATGGGTAGACTCTATAAACCATCTTCATCAAATTTTCTGTAAAGCTTCTGCCACACTTTTGCGATAAAGCAACTGTTTCTTTAAGTGATGACCACGCGAAGATATTTTCCATTTTTCGGTCTCAGGGTAGATATATACATACATATACTCATACATAACCAATAAATTTTTGGTACGGTGACACTTACAAAAAAAGTGTATAATCTCTAGTAATGTGGCTTGTAAAAAATGACGATCGAAAGTGTAGACATAACTTTACAGATAAATATTTGTGCTACAGATAATCTCTTGTAAATGAATTCAAGCAGTGAAAGGAGCATTCATAAACTATGTGGCTCTTAAAGTTAAGTGGAAGGGAATTTTTACAATTATGAAGTCTAAGCTGCGGAAAGAATTAGAGAAGAAGAGAAGCTATACTCAAGCTATTTATCTAACATAACAAACACGCAAGCAAGAAATTTTAATAGGAAGACTTCCATCCGAGGGGTATAGCGGGGTCAAAGTACACAAACAGGTCTACATATCTTGGGTAGTCAGGAAGATCAAGATTGAACCACGTTTATGAACGCTCCGTACAGGCTTCTGAGCGAACAACTTTTACCATAAAACTACCAAAAGATACGCTTAATCACGCGTCATAAAGTTAGAACGATTGGTTTTCAAACAAGTTTGAAAACTTAAACTGGAAAAATAGTTTGTTAGAAATTTTAATGAAACTGCACAACTTTTAATGAAATTCTTAGCGTAAAACAGTTGATCGTTAAGAAGCACGTTAGTAGCATCTTGACAATGTTGTGAAACGATTAAGGAATTCATTCATTGTCCGAAAGTCCACAGAAATATTAGTAAGATATTCAAGGCATTTTATTATACTTATCAAATGGTTAATTCCTCAGTCGCTTTCTAACTTCGTCAAAACCCATTTAGCTAAAGCACATACCGAGACAAAGTTATATAATAATTGACGGTAGCTTTTCTAGACAATTTAAATTACGACAATAAATGACCTAAAATTATGTATATGCTGTTCCACATTACTATGACCATCACGATTTCTCGATTCGATCTGGATCAGGTAGAATTTTATCAATGAAAAAATAATAAAAGCATTAGTTTTTCAATCCAATACAGTCACTTTATTTTTTATTTTTTATTGAGTATAATAATTCTTATGCTTAGATCGTACTGGCTAATAACTAATGCGAGTGATTTAGTAACTAAACAAAAATTAACAATTAAGTCGAGTAAGTTAGTAACTTAGTCGAGTTGATTCATTTTTTATTGTTTCAGGCAAGTAACGCTTCTCACCATATGTTAATGGTGTTCAATTGGTGTTTAATGGGCTCATCAGAAACTAGCATTTTAATCAAGCTGCTTCAAAAATCCATATTGTAAATGCCACTTTTGTTTTGTACTCGACCAAATATTTCGGCAGTAGCATATTAAATAAACGGGAATTCTATTACTCTAGCTAGCTTTAAGAACCATGATCAATATTAGTGTGGATCAGTACAAAATCGTCAGTCAATCATCATATAACTCCATCTAAGACTCGGTTAAGAATTTAGACGCTGTGCAAACGGATCTTTAATTTTGGTAAGTTGCAATCAGTAACAACCTTTAACGTTTTTCATACAGATTCAAATTCTAAAATTTATTTAATATTGCTGAAAAAAAAAAAAAAATTTAACACAACCTACCAGAGCGGTCAAATGGCAACTTTTGAGACTTTAATTAATATTAAATTTTAGGTTTACATTTTTCTAGATTTTCTTTTTCTTTTACTTCTATTTTCTTCTATAAGTTCTTATGCACGACTTTTTCTGTAACGTATAGCTACTTAAGAAACCTGTCAACCTAAAAAAGAAAAATGTTAACTTAGAATTTAACAATTTTAATTAAAGTCTCAAAATCGGTAATTTGACCACTCTGGTAGGTTTAGTGTTAAGTAATAAGTCAATTAAAATTGCTACGTGTGCGCAGCGTCCAATCGAAACGGTACTTTTGCTAAACAATCTTTTTATGAATTCCTCTAAGCTTTAGTTTAAGGAAGCTTAAAGTTTAAGAGGCCATTGTGCTAACTTCTCTTCTTCCTGCGCGGCGGCGCGACTGGGCGCGACTGGCCGCTCATCGACACTATGGCGCACCCGCGGTTCTGCTTGAGACTGTTCGCCTTCGTACTCGCGATCACGTCCGGCTCCATCGCTAGCGCTGACCGACTCATTACTTAGACCGTTATACATATATACTTCAAACTATTTTGGCGCGTGTCACTATGTGTGCGCCAAGTCCATATGAAACGAGTACATAAGGGGGAATCCATTAATTACGTGAAACAATTTTGGCGATTTATCGACCCCCCTCTCCCCTTAGTAAGATGTCGTGAGATTTTGCTCGACCCCCTCCACTAATCTCTCGTGAGATTTTTTTAAATACGTATTTGTAATGTAAATGAGTTAATCTGTGCTCGATTACCTACATTAGATTCATTAAAATAGAAATAAAAAAACAATTTTCTTATATATATTTTTTTATTGAAGACTAGTTAAAACTATACTCAGAATTATAATTCGATTCCACATTTGACATTAGCTACTGTCATTTTGTAAAATAATGATACCACATATTATAATAGTGTAGTGATGAACACAAAAATCGATAAACAATCGCAATTTATGTTTATGTAATCATAATATTGGTGTGCCAATTAAAGACTAAGTTATTGATTTTTATTTAAATAAATACATAATTATTATAATAATTATTTATTAATTAGTAAATACTGCTTTATTTTATAAAATGTTAATATTTTTGTTTTTTATATTAAAAACAAAACTTATAATAGAAAATCCTAGATAGTTTTTTTTTTTTATTTTTATTGGCTACTCGTGCGCGCTCGTGCAGCTAATGCCATTTTGTCATTCGGCTTCATTCTCCCAGTCTAACTGCACGAATATCTTGTTTAATTGCGAATCGATATTTTGTTATTTTGTTGGGTTTTTGATAAAGTTTTGTTACGTTGTGTTTGTTTTTACGTTTATAGTTCTTTTTTTGTGAACTTTGAGTGAATCTATTTGTTTGTGTAAAGAAGGCTTCCTGGAAGAGGGGCTCATGATTTTTGAAGCAAAGAAAAATAGTGAAGATTACCATGATGAGATGAATGCAGTTTATTTTGAGGAGTGGTTCGCTGAAATCTTACCAAAATTAAAACCAAACTCAATTGTGGTGATAGATAATGCACCTTACCACTCCCGAAAATTGGAAACGGCACCAAAAATGAGCTGGGAAAAAATATTCATTACGAACCAGATATGGTTAAAGCTACGCTTTTAGAACTGATTCCACATAACGAGTCTTTTAATAAGTACGCTGTAGACGAAATGGCAGCACAACATGGGATCACGGTTGTAAGACTGCCCCCTTACCATTGCGAGCTGAACCCTATCGAATTGATATGGGCGCTGGTAAAGGGGCATGTAGGTTAAAATTATCAAACCTTCAAATTGACAGACGTGAGAAATTTATTTGAGGAAGGCATTCAAAAAACTACGGCTACCGAATGGTCTAAATACGTATCCCATGTTGTCAAAGAAGAGGAAAAAATGAGTAGGCTAGATATGTTAATTGACAACATCACAGACACATTTATAATAAATGTTACACAGAAAGTGACAGCGATAGCGATGACGGCGACGATTTATAAAATAAAATATTACCATAATACATCTATTTGTTTTATTTCTCATGTTCCTTCATGATCACATTTTTTTATTTATTTCACACACAATTATTAAAGAAAACTCTCAGATCCTTAAAAAAATTAATCGTCATAACTAAATTATCTGTTCAGAAATATTTAATTTCCTGATATACTTAGTTTCTATTAAAGTAGTAATTGTTTAGATATACTACGAACGAGAGGAATCGACCCGGAAATATTCCATTTCCGTATCGAATAATTTCGCAACGTCACTATTTAGTACTTGTCATAACGTTGCAACACTGAAATTGTCAAATCTGGAATCGAATTAAAATTCCGAGTATAGTAGGTATTTAAGAATTTTAATGACGGATAAAAATTACACGATATTTGCCGAGACCACCTTCTCCTCTACGTGAGATTGAATGAGGTTTCTCTAGACTCCCTCCTCTCTAAGCGCCTCACGTAATGAATGGATGCCCCTTAAGCTACATTATACATAGTTCGTTTTTTTTTTAAATGAGAAAACTAGTAGCATACGTGAATTTCTTGTTTATTTTTTTCAAATATGAAACAACACAAAATATCTTCATTGTAATGTCAATTTCTATTTTTATTCATGTGCATGCATAAAAAACGATATCAACGAGTGTTGGTCGGATGACGATTGCCATGTCACTGTCACAAGAATCAGAATTGCACATTTACTAGAACACGCACACATAGTGACGAGCGACAATATGAACGATCCATATCACATATTGCATTAGTGTGCGTCCTGAGTCGTCGCGTACGCGTTGGTACACTATACTATCTATTATATATAAATATCACTAGCATCTACATGCGGCTTCGCCCGCGTGGATGTCGATTATCGCGACCAAAAAAAAGTAACCTATGTTACTTCTAATACCTCCAAGAATATATGTACAAAGTTTCATGATGATCGGTTTAGTAGTTTTCGCTTGAAAACGTAACAAACAAACTTACTTTCGCATTTATAATATTAGTATGAAGTATGATTAGGGATGTGACAACACTTTTTTAAATGTTGCTGCTCTAAAACATTAAATATTCGAATGCACGATGCGCCGAAACATGTACGCACACGCTGCGGACAGGTTCAAATTTGTCAAGTATTTATTTCTCACGCTGCATATATCGAATTCGTCTGCCGCTCAGGAAGCACACTTTATCTCCAGTTTGTCAAGCGTGAGCGCTCCCCCGTTTGCGTAACATATCAAGCGTATTTATTTATATTGCTCCAGATTTACCGCCATAAAAAAAGAACTTATGCAAAGCGAACTCTGCGTTATAACGCGCAAACTGTTAAGCATCTGGAAACGGGCACGCTCGAAAAACGCTAGTATCATCGACCTCGTTTGACTTATAGGTTCCCAAAACTTTATGACATTTTTGAGACTAAACTTAAATAAGTGGTAATATTTTTATCAATCAAACAAGAAATTAAAATAGTATTTCTAATTTAAAATAATCTAAAATAGTTTTACCTGTCATAATAACCACGTAAGTTGATCATTTTAATTTTTTAATAAGCCCAGGTTACAGCTAAGAGCCTTAACTCATCTTTAATGAATTTGTCTATGATCCTAAATATTATAAAATTTATTTTATTGTCTACCTTGAAAATTTTAAATGTCACAGAGGGACGGTTCCAATTTGGGAACCTATACGTTTTCCATAAAAGAATATATTATGGTCTAAAATAGAAGAGGCCTATTTTAATATAATTAACATTAAGCCACACAACGGGACATCATCTAAACGACACCACGCACGATTTTCAATAACATAATTAACTAATAAAAATATTATTTATTTTTTAATAATTGATAAAACGGTAAAATATTTATATCACGAGTTAGACTTTCACTAATTAAAATATATTAATTCATTGGTTTATCCTTCTACGACTCTACAGAATAGCGCTATCCCCCATACGGACGAAGCCAAAAAAAAATTGTGTATTATTAGTTGCCCTTGAAAATTAGTCACAACATAGAACTTATTCGAAATAATTACCTCAAAAAAAATTTTACAAGAATTTTCTAGATCATTGTCATCACTATCTATAGTTTAATATTAAACACAATAATTTTTACCTAACCTTTTATAAAATCTTTAAAACAATGCATTATTTTATTATAATATTATTTTTAAATATCATAATTAGATTTAAATTGAAATTTATTTAAAATAAAATATGACAAAAAAATTACCAGTTTAAAAAAAATATTTAAATAACTCTTACCGACTGTTTGATTTCTATCGACACTCGACGGATCGTCGGAGATCGTGGAAGGTTCCCTTGAAGATGCGGACGGGGCAAATGTCGGTTCGCGGATATTTTCTGTGATAATACAAAAAATTTACTTACTAAACAGTTCCTAGGAATTATAAATCCAGTTAGATTAAGTTAACAAACAATTTTGTATCAAGTAAAAAAATCCTTTAAAATGTTACTCAACTGAACTGAATCAGCCTAAAAACGTCCCACTGCTGGACAAATACATCTTGTCCGTATAGCGTGGTGGATTAAGCTCCTACGCTTCTCCTTTATGTGGAAGAGGCATTTACCCAGAAATGGGACGTTTACAGACAGATGATTCAGTGTCAAAACGAAGTCGAGGCAAAAAAAATAGAGCTGACAAACAAAAAATTATAAAATAATTTGCACTTTATTACATAAAATTTTATGACATTTTTTTTTTTAAATAAGATTTAAGAGTCCTATTATAATTATTATACACTGTAGAATGTTCTGTAAAACTACCCTTTTTTTCGCCGGCTTCTAAATTATTATTTTTTAATTTTTTTTTTATTATTATTAAAAAGTCTGATTTAAATAAACAGTTACTCAAATGTATGTAATTGTAAAAAAAAATCTGTATTACACCCTAATAGTACGGTTGACAAAAAGTGATATCAGGTATGTGTATTTCTAGAAAATAAAGTACTTACGGTATGAGTCGGTCACTCCACTCAAAATTCTTCCAATTCTGCCGAGTGACGTCATACTCTGCAGACTCATTGTATCGTGAGATATAATCCTAAAAATAAAAAATCTAAATAACATCGAACATTCTCTCAACGCTACATCGGAAATAAAGTATCGAACCGTTTTATTTATTTAAATTCAAATTTAATATAAATATGTTTTTATTTAATAAAATAAATACAATTTATTAAAACATTACACAAAAGTGGGATTCGTATCCACGCTTACAGAAATAAACTTTAAAAGTACTATACTATATTTCACTAAATTTACATTTCTCTCTTATCTTATTCAACATATAAATAAAAGAAACAACAAAATTATAAAAATTAAATGACCTTTAACAAATAAAAGTAGCAAAATCATATGTCAGAAGTGGGATTCGAACCCACGCCCACAGAAGTGGACTGCGACCTGAACGCAGCGCCTTAGACCGCTCGGCCATCCTGACTGTAATATTTAAGATGAAAATATCATACAGGATCATTTATAATAAATAATTTATTTAATATTACAACGTATTGTTTGTTAATAAATTCGCACTATACGGTATAAAGTAGCATCGGTCTGATTTGATAAAATATTTTTGTTTTATATAGCCTATTTATATTTTAACTATCTGTGCCCCGAAGTTTCATACACGTTAATTTGAATATGAGGAATAAACGTACTTAAATATTTTAAAACCATTAGGTATTCTAAGAGTGCCCGCCTCGTTGATCGAGTGGTCGCAAGCGCTACTACCGAGCAAGGGGGTCTCAGATTCGATTCCTCGGTCGGACAACGTATTATTGATTTTTTTCGAAGATTCTCAGTAAAGCACGGAATCCGGAATAGTGCCCAGTTATTGGCAATAGGCTCGCCCCCTATTACATGGGACTCATAACTCGCAACGGAAGCTCTAAAAAAAGATTATTTTATTTCGTTTTTATAGCGTTTCTTATTATTGCTCAGCCATTACAGTTTCATTAGTCGTAGCGTGATGATATATAGCCTCGGTAAATAGACTATCCAACACAAAAACATTTTTTTTTATCGAACCAGTAGTTCCTGAGATTAGCGCGATCGAACTAACACAAGATTATGTAATTGACAACGGTGTGGGGGTTTAGTGGCACTGTCTTTCACGCATGATGCAGGACATAGGACTGAATTTATAATGCTTGATTTATGTTTTTTTTTTAAATAACTGTTTAAATTTCTCACCGTTTCTTCTCAGCGGGATCTACATTCCGAATCGGTGGTAGCTTTATATTAACTATAGTTAATTAATTAAAAAGTATATAATTATTATTATAATGACGATTCAAAAGTGATTTTGATACCTATTTAAATAAAGAAATTTTTGATTCTGAATGCGAAAATGAGTTTATTGTGTCACAATGGATGAAAGTACCTACTACGTTCTGTCCCGCATGTGAGATTACCACCCGAGCCGGGACGAAATCGAACTTTCGGCGGAGGTAGGAAAAAAAGCAGTTATCGTAAATTACAACCCAGTTTGGTTGCATTGTGATTAGTGGCACCGAATAAAAGGGGGTGAAACCAAGTGGAATATGTAGTATAACATACACATATTGTTTAAATGAAATACTAATATTTGAAATACGGAACTCTTTTTTTTTCTCAAGAAGCCTTTTTTTTCGGAACCTAAGGGTACAAGATTAGTTTTTTTTTTTTTTTGCGTTATTGTTAATTAACGATGATTTTCTATAATTGTCTATACCTAATATACCTATATAAACAGCTATGTGTTTACTAATTATTTCAATGGACAAGACAGTACCAAGGCTTTTTTTATGAAAGAGGGGGCAAATGGACAATCGTTTCGCCTAGTGGTAAGTCAAAGCGACATCCATAGACATCTGCTACATCAGAGGATTAGCGGGTGCGTTACCGACTTTTTAAATAAGAGTATGTACCTCTTTTCTTGAAGGTCCTAAGTCGTATCGGTTCGGAAATACCATAGATGGCAGCTGGATCCATAAATTAATATAGTTCCATGTAAGTTTTTTTTTACATACAATTTATAATTTAGTCACAAAATAAAATCTGCTTTTACTTACTTAAAAGGGTGTTCCATAGGCGCTGACACAGGAGCTCCAGGCTCGGGCTCGTCTTCTTCTTCTGTTTGCACACATAGGCGTAGCTCCTGAAACCGTTTACGGCCTTGTACGACCTGCAATATTGAGATAACTCAATGAGTTATCAAGACAGTTAAATAATTTGAAAAAATTGATGATATTTAAAGACCATTTTTTAGAAGTTGGCAAAAAAGGAAAAGACAGTCATATTGCCACTCTCTATAAATGGTAATTATGGCGTGAAATAAAATGGACGAAGTAAAAAAATAGCTAAAGAATTTAAGACGAAAGGTAAGAAGAAAAAGACAGATCCTTTTACTTCTTCTACTTTTTATCTTTTTTCATATAAACTGAACTGAATCAGCCTGTAAACGTCCCACTACTAGTCAAAGGAATCTAATCTCTCCATATAGGAAATGGGTTGGAGCTTAATCAATCATACTGCTCCACTGCGGGTAGGCGGATTATTTCCCAACCATGAGTAACGATCGCTATCATATATCCATGATAACAACCGGGACCGACGGCTTTACGTGCTCTCTGTAATACGGTGGGAAGACCTACAAGGACTTATAACCAGACCAGAAAAAAATATTTGCACAAATACAAATATCTGCTCCGAGCGGGATTCGAACCCGCAAGCGCCACACTACAACAGAACAGTTGTCTTTTTCGTATAACCAGAAAAAAAAAAAGAATAAATTATATTTTTAATATTTTCTTTAAAACAATTATTCATGCAGGTGAATACAAACATTTTTCATAGATTTTTTTTTATCTTGCACCACTGTATTCTCTAAAGCTGGAGTACTGGTGGCCACATCGGTATTGTTTGTTTGTGTATCATTGGTTTTGTTTCGAATTTTTTCCTTTTCCTCACTGCTAATATCCGAGACGTTTATATTTTTACATATTGATGATCTCCTGTAAATAATAAAAGAAAGAGTGAGACATCGTAGTACCGCACAGAGTCCACACACATAAAATGATAGACGTCTGCCGTCATGCACGCTTCATGGAAAAACTACTAGATATGTTTAAATTACATCTCCAAGTTTTTCTCAGACACTTGGCCCTTATCTAAAAAAAATTGTATTATATTCATTTAACAAAAAGTTAGAATACAATACAATTTTTTTTATAAGAGCTATATGTTTGTTTTCTTGCTTTGGAATTTTGTTTATATAACAAGCAATGAATAAGCAGTCACAAATATCAGCTAATACTTAATTTGTCTCTAATGCTTTACAGCTAAACTGGCAGACATTTTGTGATGAATTAGAAATGACTTGCCCGTTGGCGCAGTTGACAGTGACCCTGCTTTCAGCTCCAGGGTTGTGGGTTCGATTCCTGCCCAGAGTCTGGGTTTATTATATATCTATTTATATATGTATTATTTATATTTTTCTTTTACCCAAAAATATTATATCAGTCGGTTGTTACCTAAAAAAGGCATTAAGTTGCCTACTTTAGGAACAGACGACCATGTGTGTATGTTAAACATATTTATTTATTTTGTTTATTTAATGAAGATAATTCGAAACTTGCAAAAGGACAGAGACTATATGGTTTTGGACAATGAGATGTTGATGAGGCATACAATTGTAATGGACATTGAGTTCAATGAGATTTGTGGGAAAGAAAAATTCCCAATAAATAATATGACTTGAACCTGTTTTGAACATACTAAAACATTGGAAGCAGCCTTAGTTAATATTAGTTCAACTTTAGGGTGACCTTTAATATGCTGTTTGTCACCAAATGGACATAATGCAGTATATTATTTGTACTTATGTTGTGTTTCCGATACACCGACATAGGATTCACATCTTACTGGAGGAAGTTGAGTTTAAAGTGTTTATTTATATTATCCCTAGACTAGATAGTAAAATTTTCATAATATAATGATATTGGGTATCTATATATTTATTTGCATTTAATTTCTTTTAAATATAAAAATATTTAGAGATATAGTACCTTACTTTCCTATATGTTATATGTTTTTCCAATGTCATGTATGACGGAAAAACCAACAAATTACAATATACTTTCCTTTATAACTAAAAATACAAAAAACTAAAAGCAATTTTTTTTGAAATATCTGCTTGATAAGAAAACAGTGTTTCTTAATAAGCAGATATTTCAGATTAGTTAGAGTTTACAGTAAATACAGAGTATGCAGTATATTATAGTTAGTTAAATTTAAGTCAAACAAAAAACCGATTTAAAACATACTTTTTTTTGTAATTTTATGAAGTGTATTACAAATGTCGGTATAAATTCAGTTGTAGGATAGTATCTATTTAGAAAATAAATAAATTACCAAACATATAAGAAATATAGTTTTATATAGTAATATTAATAATAAGCAATAAAAATTATCTCAGAAAGTTTATAGTAACTATTTATAAAAAAACAACTAAAAACTAATTAGATTCTTATTTATTTGGTAAATGATGACTTAAAGCACAAATACAAATTTAAAAAAATGTATACCATCCCATATTGTTTTTTATACTTTTTAAAAATAAAAACTAATCTTATTATTTCAATTCCATATATTAAAAAAAAAATATGGTACTTAGTAGAGAAACAAAATAGGAAAACCGATTTCGACATTTTTAGTATGAGTAAACTGCAGTCATTGAAAATAACAATACAACTCATAAACTCAAAGCTCAAACTCTATATGTATCAAACACTAAATAACAAGAGGTCCTTAATACTAATCAGTCTCGCGCCAGTGACGACAGTTTATGTAGGTAATCACTTGTCGATTGTACCAAGGACGTACATAGCTACCAAAACATCTGTTGAACTAGATAGTCAGGCCAAACTAGTTTCTTTGCCTTAAAACATTACATAAACATTACGAAATGTTTAATAAAGGAAGTCAGGTGGAAAATTCTTGACTTACACTTAGTTATTACACTAAAAACAAAAATTGCAAGGTAATTACAGCTAAACAGCACTCACTTCGATCCCTTTGCGGGTGTGATCTCTTCAGCGTCGTAAAACTCCTCGGAATCGCTACTGTCACCCATTTCATGAAAAATATATGTAACAGTAGACACGTATAACAATAAGAAGACAAAATATATTAGATCATTGTTTATTTTATAAGCTATTAACGAAGAAAGTTGATATTAAATCGTTCAACCATCTTCAACAATCGCATACTTCGATGTCACTGTCAAATAAACTCAATTGTCAAACGGTCAGCTGCGCGACAGGAGCTTTAAGGTATGACTAGCTGAGATAATGTTTATATTATTTACAATATTTTATTATTAAAAAGTTAATAAGCAATTAAAAATAAAAATAAGCCTACCTATATAAACTTGTGTAAACTAAAAAAATATTTGTCATAACCGCCGTAGTACTTTTGGCGGTAGAGAGAGGCTGCTATTGAAAAGGAAGGATCCTTCGACCAGACGGATGTGTGTCTGGTGGGCTACGCGCCACTTAACGTTTGTTGTCGGGTTCTTGTATATGTATTCAATCCCTTTTGAAAACTTTGATAGTGCGATGTAGGATAATGTCAGTTCGTATATGGCGAGATAGATGTCGCTACATCACTCCCCCTCCGAGACCGGAGGTCGATAGCAGGTTGAGTCGTCCATACATCTTGTGATGCTTGCCAGGCCAGTGGAATGTTCCAGTGAGTCGGAACCATATGCCGCATAGTTCACGGTGCGTCGGAACTGTCTGCGGTGATGCCCCAGTGAGTCGGGGTGGTGCAGTGCTGCGTAGTGGCTGGCTGCTGCGTCGACCAGGAGAGAAGTGCGTCTCTGCTTGTTGACCGGACGAAGTGCAGTGTGCTGTGCCAAGGTCGCTGAGAAGGCTGTAGGTGATGACCAGGAATGCGCGTTCGCTGCATGCTAGTGGTCAGGATACCCGTAGTAGCTATGGATGCTGGCTGGCTGTACGACTCGCTGCTCGAAAGCTCGAGGAAACGATGATGATGTCATGATGACGTAGATATATATATGTATATGTATATGTATTCACGGGCTTGTGTCCGCAACTCGACGTCTACTGTGCGCCTATTTTGCGTTTGTTAAGTGGGCGGCTAGTCCTGCCAACCCAACTCCTCCAAATATTTGACTAAACCTCTGGTGTCACCAATAACCTCGGGGAGAGTCGTCGGTGACCCCAAGTGTTTGGCCCGGTAGTTGGCCAGACCCGTACACTCCAGAACAATGTGGGCTGCCGTCTCCTCTGCCTCCATGCAAGCTCTGCAAAGGGAGCTGTCTGTAACACCTAGATTGAACAGATGTTTGTTAAATGGGCCGTGACCCGTAATAATATGAGTTATTTTACGTAATCTTGGGCGTGTGAGTTTTATCAGCTTGCGGGATAATTTCCGGTCTATCTGCGGTAGAGCCTCTTTCGCTTGCCTGCATCCACTCACCTGTGTCCAGTATATATTATGCAGCTCCTTAGTGTGTGACCGAATGACTGATGTAGGCCATCCTGAGGGAAGGGGGACGATTGGTTCTGGACCAATCGCAACCATCTCCGAACCTTTTCTGGCCAGTTCATCAGCAGCATCGTTCCCACGTGAGCCACTGTGACCTTTGATCCACTGTAGAGTTACGTTGTTATTATTACTACATACCTCCGTCAGGGATTGGTGACAGTTGTATATAAGCTTTGAGGTGATAATGTCGCTTTGTAAGGCTTGTAGTACTGATTTACTGTCCGTGAGGATTCGGATGGAGTGGTCCTTTACCTTTCGAGACAGAGTCGCCGTAGCTGCTACTATGATGCCCATGCATTCCGCCTGGAAGACGGTATTATGAGCACCCAAAGGTGCAGCTATCTGTATATTTAGATCCTCCGAGAATATACCATATCCTGTACCTGATCCAGTTTTCGAGCCATCAGTAAAGATCCTCAGGTCCTTAACATTAATCCCTTCGTGCGGATCTTCATGCAGCTGTATTTTATATTTCTTATCGAAAATAAATTGCTTTGGAAACCTGTCACTTACCGCCAACAGAGATGGTTCCTTTTGCATCACCTCATGCAGAACCTCAGCGTGGGGGGACCTACTGGTTTTCCAGAGATTTTGAGTCTTTAACCTTACCGCAGCAGAAGCCGCCTCTTGTTTTATAAAGAGGTGTAGAGCCGGAAGATTCAGCATGGCTTCCATTGCTGCCGTTGGTGTAGTACGCATGCCTCCTGTGATCGCTAAACATGCCAATCTCTGGAAGCGTTGTAATTTGTTACTTGCTGTTATGAGATCGGTGCGTGGCCACCACACAACCGCTCCGTAACTTATCATCGGCCGAATCACTGCTGTATAGAGCCATAGGACAATATTCGGGGCGAGACCCCATGTCTTTCCTATCATCCTACGGCACTGCCAGAAGGATATAGTGGCTGTATTTATTTTCGCATCCATATGTGCGCCCCAATTCAGCTTGCTGTCCAGTATTACTCCTAAATACTTTACCTCGCTAGCCAATTGAAGTTCAGTATTAAACAATTTAGGCAATTTGTAGTTGCCAAAGTTTCTATTGTTTGTAAACATTACCAGTTCAGTCTTAGTTGGATTTACTGATAAGCCATTGTCTCCGCACCATTGTTCCACGATTTTTAATGCTGCGTTCGTAACTTCACATATAGTATTAACGAACTTTCCGCGTATTAAAATAGCGAGATCGTCTGCGTAACCTACCGTGTAGTAGTAGTTATCGTTGAGGGTGGCAATTAAGTCATTTACCACCATATTCCACAGAAGTGGCGAGATCACTCCTCCTTGGGGGCAACCTTTAGCAACCATTGCTCTCTGTGGTTCTCCCTCAACCATTAGTATAATTCTATACTGGAGCATGTTACCTATCCAAGTTTTTAGTGTAGTACATACCCCATGCCGATGTAGAGCATCTTTTATCTTAGTGAATTTTGTCTTGTCAAAGGCACCTTCTATATCGAGGAAGATGCCCAGACAGAAGCATTTTTCCGACAGAGCACTTTCAATAACACTTACCACGGCTTGAAGTGCAGAATCGGTGCATTTACCTTGACAATACGCATGTTGATTAGGGTGCAAGGGAATTTTTTGAAGGTAGTTCTCCCTCAGTTCTCGTTCGCACAGCCTCTCCAAGGTTTTCAAAACGAAGGAAGTAAGGCTGATCGGTCTGTACGATTTAGGGTTAGAGTAGTCACTTTTACCTGGTTTTGGTATGAAGATAACTTTCACCTCCCTCCATTTTCTAGGAACGTATCCATGCGCAAGACACGCCCTGAATAAAGTGGTTAGCAGGAGGTAGAGGGTCTCACCACCCCACTGTAGAAGGGCTGGGAAAACCTCATCTGGACCCGCTGATTTAAAGGGGTGAAACGTATTAATAGCCCATCTTGTTTTGTCTATCGTTACCACCTTGTGAGCTATTTGCCAGTTTTCATCTTCAGCAGTATTACTTTCATCCGTCCATTCCATGCGTTGCGTGATTTCACAACCGGGGAAGTGCGTCTCCATTAGGAGCCGCTCAGCCTCCTCTGGTGTACTGGTGAAAGTGTCGTCAGGCTTTCTTAGGGTTCCTAGGACTTGTCTAGGCTGATTTGAAAGCACTTTTCTTACCCTGTTAGCCTGGTGTTGGCATTCTATGCCAGTAGAGTATTTACGCCAGCCTCCAGAACTTCTGTATCTGATGCGTTTTTTGTATTTTTGTTTCCAGTCTTTGTAACGATCCCAGTCGCAGTCAGCGCCTGTGTTCATTGCACGATTTAAATGTCTTCTTACCTTAGTCCTGAGCCTCTCTAATTCAGGTCCCCACCATGGTTGCGCCCTTGGCTTACCCGAGGGGGGAATGGTAAGAGGACATGCAGTGTGATAGCAGGTATTAATTACGTCATAGACTCGTGTTACCTGTTTCTCAATATTGTCCACTCCCACTATTCTCTCCGGAACCGATTCCTTCTTTAAACACGACTCCATCAACGTCTTGTATAAGGCGGGGTTCGTTTTGCGGGGTTTCCTGCGAGGAGTTGGGCTGGTTGTACTTACTTCTAGGTTGAAGAGTATCCATCTGTGGTCCGAGCAAGACGCTTCTTTGGACACATGCCAATTGGATATAGTGTTACACACTCCGTCTGTCGCTAGTGTGATGTCAATAATAGTTCTGGACCTTTTGGTGACAAAAGTAGGTTCTGTCCCAACGTTCAGTATGTTTAGGTTAGTAGTAAAAAGGTATTCAACTAATTGCTTACCTCTATCATTTTCTGACTGCATGCCCCATAACGGATGGTGTGCGTTACAGTCTGTAGCCACTAGGAGCTCCATTTTGGCTTCTTCGCAGTGGCTCACCAGCCTTGTCAGCTCCACAGGGGGCGGTGGTTCATCTACTTCTGGCATATAGGCAGAGGCGACGACCACCTTGGGCTGGTGTGTAGTCGTATCCAGTAGTGAGATTGCACATAGATCTTTGGAACAGAATTCTGTTAAGGGTTGCACAAGTAGATTATCAGAAATAAAAATACAGGTCCGAGGCGTTTCAGGCCCTGTACAATGTATTAGCTTACCTCCAGTATTGGAGAAACCGCATATGCGGCCCTGCCTGATCCACGGATCCTGGATCAGGGCAAGGGCTGTAGGATGAACCTCCAACCACTTCCGTAATTGAGCCGTTGCGGTGATACTGTGGTGGAGGTTGATCTGTAGGACGCTACATTTAGGAAAGGGGGATGCCATCTTCAGATAGCAAAGCCTCCTCTGCGTCCCCGATTTCTAGGTTGCCGATCCCCTGGGTGCACTCGGCTTCTCCATTCGAGCCCGGAGACAATACATCTTCGAGCTCCATGGAGCTGTCGAGTGCCTTTTCCGTAAGGGGCTCCGAGACCCGTACGCCGTCTCCGGCTGGTTCCTCAGAGTTTTCGGCCTCCATCGGTGTAGGTGGTAAGTCTTGTGAGTCCTTTACCACGTCGGTGCCCTTTATGGCCTGTGGGTCTTCGGCCTTAGGAGGGGAAGATTCGGTAAATTTACCTGTTGGTCCCTGGAACTTTAGGTACACAGAGCCCAGTATGAAACCTAGCCGGCGCTCGTGTTCCATCAGAACCGGTACCAAATCCTCCGGTACACTGACGACGATAAAGGTCTCGCAGGTTTGGGGATGTAGGGAGTGCAGGAGCCATCGGTCCACTTCCGCCCAGGGGTTCTGGAAGCGGAGCACACCACCGATAGCCCTGGTGTCTTTGATGACTCCAGGTAGGAGGATACCACACCGCACGCGGCGAGTTATCTCCCACATCTGCTTCACCGTAAGTCGGTCTCCCGTCGGGAGTACGATGTCATTGACAGCAGTTTTAAGCCAATCCAGGGTTTTGAGGTTGGAGCACCACAATTTCAAGACTCCCCCGTCATAGACGGGTTTGCCGAGAAACAAGGGACCCTCCTCGCCTCTGGCCACTGTCATATCTGCCAAGATCTTCTCCTGGAGCTTCTCCTGGATCAGCTGTACCGACGCCGCGCAAATCTGACCTGTGGTGGCTGATGTTACAGCGACCAAAGGGTCTGTTTTCGTGGCGTCCGCATAAGAAGTTGGTTGTGGTCTGTGGAGAAGCTTCGGCCTTTTGTGTTCGCCCCTTGGTGACACCGTCTCGTCGAGACGAGCCCGTTTGGACGACCCAGCAGGCTTGGCTTCTTTGCCAACTTTGTCGTGTAGGGGGTCTCTGATGTTCGAGGCCTTCCTGTAAGTAGGTCGGGCTTTTTGACCCGCCGTAGACACCCCTCCTGTACCTCGTGAGGTGCCGGGTTGGGGTTCGGACATCACCGGCCTAGTAGGGTGTGTTGGAGGGTTTGCGTTTTGCTCGTTGAGCGCGCGCAGGCGCGCTTTTCGCCTCTTCCTCTGACTCGGTCGGTGGCGCCGAGTACGATCCGATGCTGGGTGCGGCTGACCAGTCCCAATCTGGGGCTTATCCCGCTTCCCGGCCCTCGGTCCAACAAGGGTCCAGCCTGCCTGCAGTCTGTCGACTGGTTGGGCAGTATCTGCGGATGCAGTTACTTTTCCCTTCAGCAGCTGTTCGGGATTGACTGGAGTTCCAGTCGCTCCTTCCCTTGTTTGTATTAATGGTTCCCCTCCGGGTCCCAGTTGCGAGCCGGTACCCTTTGGTTTCCCTCCGGGTCCCAGCTGAGTGCTGGTACCCTTTGGTTTCCCTCCGGGTCCCAGGTGAGAGCTGGTGCCCTTTGGTTCCCCTCGGGGTCCCAGCTGAAAGCTGGTGCCCTTTGGTTCCCCTCCGGGCCCCAGCCTAGAGCTGGCACCCTTTGGTTTCCCTCCGGATCCCAGCTGAAAGCTGGCTCCCTTTGGTTCTCTTCCGGGTCCCAGTTGAGCGCTAGTACCCTTTGGTTCCCCTCCGGGTCCCAGCTGACAGCTGGTACCCTTTGGTTTCCCTCCGGGCCCCAGCTGAGAGCTGGCCCCCTTTGGTTCCCCTCCGGGTCCCAGCTGAGCGCTAGTACCCTTTGGTTCCCCTCCGGGTCCCAACTGACAGCTGGTACCCTTTGGTTTCCCTCCGGGCCCCAGCTGAGAGCTGGCCCCCTTTGGTTCCCCTCCGGGTCCCAGCTGAGCGCTAGTACCCTTTGGTTCCCCTCCGGGTCCCAGCTGACAGCTGGTACCCTTTGGTTTCCCTCCGGGCCCCAGCTGAGATCTGGTACCCTTTGGTTCTCCTCCGGGCCCCAGCTGGCAGCTGGTACCCTTTGGTTTCCCTCTGGGTCCCAGCTCAGAGCTGGTACCCTTCGGTTTCCCTCCGGGTCCCAGTTGTTGTGGCTGGTTGGATCCTTTATTGTCCATAGTCAATTTTTTGAGTGATTCATTCCCGCTCGCTCCCCACCCTCCATGGAGCCCGCACCTTTGGGGATGTTCAACTTGAACACCAGGGATACGTCGGGAATATAGGTCCGGCTGGTTGGCGTCCGGCGCGACATCGGGAGCTCGAAATGAGTGGCTGGTGGATCGATCCTTTCCCCCAGTTCTTCCACCCATCCTTACCCCGTCAGCATGGCTGTCAGCCACCCCTTATGGGGCCCAACCGAACCTCGCCATGGACCTCACCGAAGCGAGGACCACGTGGCCATTTCCGTCGTGCTGGCTAGGCACGAGGCTACCGTTTGGGCGTGAAATCAGGACCAAAGAGGGCGTGTTGCATCACAGGAGTAACTAGCCCCGACTCCTGATCAGCTCAACCCCCCAGGACTCCGTCATCCTCGCGTACGGCGATCTACTGCGCAGGCCAACGCAGGTGGATGCTGTGATAGTCCACCGGTTGGCATCCACTAGCTACCGGTGGAACCGAGCAGGATTAGCCATTGGCCAGCGATCGATATCTACTGCCTGTCACGGTGGTTGAGGCCGATCACAGTAGCTTCCTTCCATCCACTATCAGTCGCTAACCCATGTTGCCCGGGATGCACCGGGGCGGAAGGTGTCGTCACACTTAGATTTTTAGTTCCTCATGTACCGACACGTCCCGCCCGCACGTGGAGGTTCCTGCTTTGCACCCCCTGATGACGTAGATTTGCGAAGGCTGCGTTGACGTTCAAGCTCGGGGTCACCAGTTTGGCGTAGAGAGAGGCTGCTATTGAAAAGGAAGGATCCTTCGACCAGACGGATGTGTGTCTGGTGGGCTACGCGCCACTTAACGTTTGTTGTCGGGTTCTTGTATATGTATTCAATCCCTTTTGAAAACTTTGATAGTGCGATGTAGGATAATGTCAGTTCGTATATGGCGAGATAGATGTCGCTACATACTCATTACTCTATGAGCTTCTTAGTGAAATTTGCAGATGGCGCGCAATACGCTTAACTCCGTACGTTTCATTTTGGCGGGCTGTATCCCAAATTTAAGTTAAGGAGGTACATAAATAAAATTATGAAATAATATAATCATTATATTACACATGTTTGTATTCACATGCCTAAATATAAGATAAAATAAAAAAAATTGTTACTAAATTTATTTTATTTTTTTATTGCGGTGGAGATGAGATGTAAGGAATAGATATAGGTAAGCATATAACATATAAACGTTTACACTGTGTAAGCTAGCCGATTGATTATTAAAAATATAGTTAGTATTTACTCAGCACTCTTGGCTCTCATTTCTCTCCCGGATCGCCATCTTACACAACACATTTACTAACTACTCTAGTCTACTTGAATACTTGAAATTATACTTACTTCCACTCAGAAAACTACAAGTCATCTAAAACAGTTAATTTCAGATCATATTCTCCAGTACATCGCCTCTTTATTTAATACTATTTTGTGAACACTTTTTGGGTTAAACAGCCATAAAAGATAGGGGTCACTGAAGTTAGCCCCCCAAAAAAATTTTTTTTTTATTTTTCCAATTTTCGTTTGCCTATATCGTTTGTTCGTCGTTTGTTCTTGATTGTTCGTCATAAACAATCGTTTGTTCGTTAATCGTTTATTTATAAAAAAATATTAAAAATATGCCTTTAAGTTAGCCCCCCCTACTCCAATTTCTAATTTTTTTCGTTATTAGTAGGCTCTAAATATTTATAAATGTTTGTTCTTTTGTAAAACACGTTTGTTCTATCGATATAATGTCTATTTTTTGTTTAATTAACAATTTTTATTTTGCATGATAACCGTCCAGAAACACTTGTGTTGCGCATGCGTCCGTTTGACGTCTAAGCGGTTTATTTAAAAATCACAATCACAATAAATAAACTTAAAACAAGTTATCTGGATATTAAATTTAATCTTTTAAAAACATAATTATTTAAAATTAGTAAACAACTAAACAACATAACTGCGAAAGACCAAGTAACAAGATTTGTGAAAATAATGAGTTTTAAATGTTTATCATTGGTGTCTTGTGTCTGAATGCAATAATACAAGTGTAAAAACGACACAAAAATTATGGATCCATTGCTAAGTGATATTAAAATGAGAAACACTTGGTTGAAACTGGCAAGAAGAGATCAAACATCATTAAATAAATAAATAAACATTGTCAAACATTGTCAAAAATTGTCAACAAAGACTAGACTGTATTTCTGTGAAGACCACTTTGATATAAGTATGCGTTATAAATGGTATATTAACTATCAAATAAACAAAAGAAAACTTTATGTTTATATTACAAACAAAATGCCATATTTTGTAATGTATTTATAGGTTACGATATGTAGTGAGTTGAAAGCTTCATAAATATTTTATTCTACATTTTAGCTAGAAAATGATATGGAAAATTATACAGAGTATAAGATCATGGGTTCTGTTAAACAAATTCAGATCAAACCAAACTGTGTAACATCCAGATTTGATTATCAAGCAAACAAGAAACACGAGTCCACTTCAAGTGAACCTCAGCATGCCTTTATTAAATCAATCTAAGATCTAGATCAATCAATCTAGATCTAAATCAAAATTAATTAAAAGGCAAAGAATATCTACAATTAAGGAGAATGAAGAGACCATACAAAATGAGAATTATGTTATAACATTACCGTCTTGTATTCTAGGTAATTTTTTTATTTTGTAGTTTATGCAGTTGTAATAAATTACCAATAGTATCACTGGGACTGATATTATATTAATCATATTTTACTATTATTATCAGATTTTTTGACACCTCAAATTAAGAAGTGAGACAATAACAGCCCCGGATCTAGGGGGGGGCAAGCCGGGGCCTGTGCCCTGGGCGGCAAGTTCAGAGGGCGGCAAAATCACACTTTACAGACGAATGGACATCTCATCATTTACTTAACTATGACCACGGAATAAATAATAGTACAAGTACACAAATGACAAATTTCATGGCCATATCAACTCGACCGATACCCAGAGCGCGGAGTGAGACGTGCTGCACGAACATTTATTATTCGCGAGGCGCGTAGGCATAGTTCAAAATACGCCATCTGTCGCTAGAGTTGCTAATAACTTCAATAACTTTTTTTTTATTACTAATATTTTAAATTAATTATTATTAATACATATCGTCAATGAACGAAGAATTTTGATGATTACTATGTGATTTTTATTGTAATCAATTTAGCTTTAGTTAAAAAGTTCTTGAGAGAGAGAAGGTTAAGTACAAATATGCTTAGTAAAATAGAATATTATTTATATTATTCTTATAACTTGTTGTTTGCAAAACAGTCATTACCTCATTAGTTCTATTGTTATTGTTACATTTGTTTTGAATTTTCTAATATTTTCTAAACTGTGCATTTAATTGACCAACATTCAATTATTTATTAACAAGTTAGTGTTTGTTTATTTCATTTATTAGTCTAGTTTCGGTCCAGTCGAGTAAAACAAAGACTAATTGATTGGTCTAATTGTAATTTGTGAATTACTTAATAAAGAAATGATTATTTTTTACAAATAAATCACAAACTTTTATTACCATCTCTAAATTAACTTCCATATGAGACAGTCAATATAAACCTTCAATATTGAAGTTTTGAAATAATTTTAATATTAATTATAGCTTGTATTGAATTAATTTTAATATTGTCTTATTTTAAATAATTTTAATATATTGAACAAAATTTATTACTAAGAGATTTTTATATTTTTATTATTAATTTTCCTCTACGAGCTTTCAGACGCCCGTACCCTTTTTTACTGATTTTATATATTATTACACAGGTATTATTACATTAGCAGACAATATATTATCATTATTTAAATACCTATGAACTATACTTAGGATCTCTAGTTCTGGAACCATGAGTCCACATTTACCACTTAATTCTAACACTTTGTTCTACCACTTAATTCTACAATTTAATTCTACAACTTAATTGTACTTTTTTTTTGTTTTTTTTTTTTTCAATTCTCTTTACATGCATTAATAAGTATTTCCTATTTCTAATTATTCACCAACCACAATGCTCTTCTCTTCTTGCATAATCATGGTATGACCTTTTCGACACCGGCTCCTAGCTGTGCGAGCACATCCTCAATGATGGCGGTATCTCTATGGTGAATCGCCATCTTGAGGGTGTGCTCGAGGATCTCTTTGGTTGAGGCCTCCGACGCCCTCCCCACGAATCGGCCGATTGCGTCGTCCCTGTCGTCGGCGTAGTAGACGCAGGTCTTGGTGTGCCTACTTACCGCGACCACCGCATGCGAGATGCTGTCGTGTATTTTTAGTCTCTTTGCCCTTGTCTGGATGACGATGACCTCCTCGCTCGTCTGACCCTGCGCCTCGTAAATGGTCATGACGCTCGACCCTTCTCCGGTACCATATCCCTGGCCTATCAACACCTTCTTCTCCTCTTGTGTGAAAACCAGGTATAGGGTTCGGTCCTGTTTCCCGGGTATTTGAGCGCCAGTGGATCTTTCTGCTCGCAGTGAGTGGACGATGGGGCTTGAGCTGTAGATCCTGTCATAGACCTCACTGATGGCGAAAGCGACATCCTTAGGATTCCGATGCGTGCAGGACAACTCACACGTTATACTTACTGTCATATTTGGTCTGCTATACCGCACTTCAAACAGATTTTCCCTGTCGATGTACGGCAGCTGATTTATGTCTCCGGCGAGAACCACCTCTTTTGCCTCCGACAGTCGGGCGGCCATCACTATGGCTCCAAAGTGGTTCATAAGGGCTTCATCCACCGTTAAACGGCTTATTTTAGTACCCCCATGAAAACCATTTACCAATACGGAGGCCATAGTGCGCACCCTAGACTTGTCCTTATTGCCATAATCCCAGATAACAATATAAACTTGTTTCAGACTTGCAACAAGTTTGATACATCAAAAAAGAAGACTTGCTTCAAGTTTGCCATGGCAACTTTACAAACTTGCAGCAAGTTTAAATCAAACTTTCTAGTTTCACAGTGACAAACTTGCAAGAAGTTTGTTTTTTCAAAAGATATGCAAACTTGATCTAACAAACTTGCTTAAGGTTTGTTTTGACATACTAGCTACAATTTTGTTACGACAAACTTGCCCTACCTTTGTTACGGTTGTAATAATAATTTCCCTGGGTTAAAATTTCCAAAATGTTTAAGGTTTATGAGACCTTAAACATTTTGGAAATTTTAACCTAGAAAAAATTATTCTTACCACCGTAACAAATGTACAAATCTACAATTTGACAATATCTTACGCATATAATATATATAATATGTAAGATATTGTCGAATTGTAGATTTTAATGAAACCTGACGATTTGGGTACTAGTTCATGCCCAAACATCTTAGACATCCTGCGACCACAGGTTCTGAAACAAAGCTGTGTACAGTTCGACTTATCTGTGCAACACGTCCTGTCATTTGCCTACAAATAATGTGTATTTTAATAATTATCATGACCTACACACATAAGTTTAACCTAAGAAACCACAATAATAAATAAAACAGAAAATGTTATTGCTGTGACTTCGTGAAGACAACAACGTAAATAAAAAATACAATACAATTTTTAATCATATGAATATTTATTTATTAATTAGTCAAGTAATTAGCAATAGCTAATTAAAAAAAAGTTAAAACTTATTTAGAAAATAACAAATCTTATGTTTTTTTAAAGAAAAAAATCTCACACAAAAAGTCACAATTTAAAATCATCTTCTAAAATGATTCATTAGAACCCAGATTATACCGGCTAGCTTCAGATTCCGATGCTTTATTTTGTCTATCAGCTCTGAAACAAATACAATAAATTGTTATAAACTCTTAAACAAATTGTTATTAACTCTTATTGTATGAACAGAATTGATCTATGCTATTAAAAGGGGTAAAAAGATGTTAAAGTAACAATCTTGCAATTAAACCTAAAACTATGTAGTTATGTACACATGATGCATGGACATGAAAAGTCATAGAAAGCAATTTGAAATGTCATTCAAATTAAAAATTTAATGCCTACCTAGAGTAATAGAACAGTTCTTTTCAATATCTTTTAATTTGGTTTTTTTTTAAACTTTATATTCAACTTGTACTTTCACAAACCTTGATAAATAGCAAAGTCAGTCTTGTCAAGGTCTTAACTGAACAACAGACTATCACCGAACATTGAAGCATTCACTCTGATACTGGCAATTCCTCAAGGGAGCTAAAGCCAAAGAAGAAGAAGAAGAAGTAGAGTAATAGAAAATAATATGTTAATTATATTTCAGAACTTACCTCCTTCTTATTCTAACTTTTGCTTGATTCAACCAGTCACTAGTAATTTCATTAAGATGTTCATCTGTTACATCATCATAGATTTTTTTGCAGATTTCTGAAAAAAGAAAAAAATTAATAATTCTAAATTAATCATAACAGTTCAGTTTAACAGATAAGGAGGTAATCCAAAGAAAACGGGTAACCCCTACAGCTGAGTCAGTTTTATTTTCATTGCGAGGTTGTAAGGCACTGGCCCAGTATGGGAGCAATGCTTTACATGCTTATTATGTCATAATATGGTTTTTTTTAATGTCATACAATCATGATGTTTGAATTTATAAAAGATAAATACTTACGAAAGAATATTTTACATGTTTCGATTTTTTGTTTGAATTTTTCATTCGTTTTCTTGTTAATGAATATAATTCTGCTACTTCATCCAGCAATATTCGTCTAAGAATGTTCGTAGTAAGCCTACGAGCATTTCTGCCACCAATTCCAGCCAAAAATTTCATCTAAAATATGATAAATCATTAACATTATTAAGATATGTTATTATTTTCAAATTCTTTTTCACTATTAGGTCATAAGAAAAGGCCATAAAAAATTTTCCTAAAGAAAATAAATTAAAAACTTTAAATATTATTAAAAACTGAAGCCACGACATGATTACATTCAGAGTTGTTACAAAATCATTAATTACATTATCATTCTTTGTTTTGGCTTACTTAGCGCTATATAGTGTAAATCGTGTTAATAAATTATGAAGGAAAGACAGAGTGGCAGTAATTTAATTGAATTTTATACTAATATGTGCTAATATGTGTGCAATATTACTGTGACAGTAAATTTTTGAGGTTATGCAATTAGATACATTATCTAAAACCCTGTGAGGCTGTGAATAACATTAAACATGGACTTTTTATTTTAGATATTATGTGAATACAGCTGAAACTACAAAGAAATATAAAAAAGACTTACCTCAATTCCACTAAAACAAAAAGGATAATAATCTATTTCACAAGCACAAACTGATCGGGTGCAAGCTAAACTTCAAAACTTGTTAAATGTTAATGTACCAATACCAAATAGATGGCGCGAGTGTCGACTGTCGCGCGCGCGTGAGTTTAGCTGGTAGCGACAAGATTGCAGCAATGATGCCATAAACTTGAAATATCATCTTTGTTATAACAGTATTCGAACATTTTTGTCGCAAATTTGAAACTTCATATTTAACTTAACAATATTGCAGCTATATTGTCACAAACTTGCCTCGTCATATTTGACGCAGCAATTTAGAATCAAAGAAAAATCAAACTTGCCCCAAGTTTGCATGCTATCTGGGAATGGTGCGTCAGCTTTTGTTTTAGATCTTTGGCCGCCTCGACTGTGGTCGTGATTACGACTTCATTGTCCTCGTCGAAGTTTCTGACAATGTAAGTTGTCTTGCCGCATCCAGGAACTCCATTAACCCATTGCAGTGTCGGCAATTCCCAAGCCCCGAAAATGTCGCCGACTTCCGGATCGCCCGTTATGGTTTTAGCCATCTCGAGTATCCGGTGGCCAGCATCACTCTCGTTCACTTGGCCACTACCACCACTGGGTCCCCTTTCGGTGTTGAGAAGATTAGAGGCTCTTCATTCTGCCTCTCGGCTTCGACCGCGCCCTCGAAGCCGGCTGTGGTGTTATAAGCGGCCATATACCGTCCCGACATGTTTCCCCTGAGTATTTCATGGGTGTCGTCATTGTAGATGGCCGCCTCGGCTTCTCCGAGTTCCACCCTCAGTAGGTTTTCATGGCCATACTGGAAGCTTTGCATGATTTTCTTGCAGATGGCCAAGCTTACCTCGCGGTTCGCCTTTGTTATGGCCAGGAACTCGATATACGCGTTTTCCGCGTGTTGTTGCGGTGTGGACGCTTGTCGTAACCTTGGCGGTGTTACTTGCCCCATGTCGGCTCTTATTCGAGTGGTCGGGGACGCCTTTAGGTACTTCGGACTTTCGTCTTTGGTGAACCTTATTAGCGCCTCCGATTGCCGATCTCTTGACTCCGACGGTCCTGGGACAAGATGGGGCAGTTTTCTGCCTTGTTTAGGCGAGGTTGTTGCCTTAATTATTTTCGCTATCGCCAACAGATGAGGCCTTGACTTTGATGTTATGTCGCCCGGGGTGCGCGATGTGGATTCTGCTTTTTGGACCTCGGCCTTTTGCTGTAAGTGCTCTGAACCACTTAGTACGGTCTCTACCTGAGCCGGCCATGTAGGGGGTGAAGATGTTTTGGTCTGCGGTTTTAAGTATCTCAGGTCCTCCCCTCTATCTTCGTAAACAATGACCTCGTATGTTATTTTTTTATTACTGAGAGATTTTAAACCTTCGGTTTCGGCTTCGGCCGAAGGTTGTGGCGATTGCCGATTAATCGGCTTCGGCTTCGGCTTCGGCCAAAAATAGATCTTCGGTCGGACACTAATTGTTACATATAAATCAACTATCGATTTATTCATCCTGTATCAATTTTGATATATTTCTTCAAATGTATCGATACAATACGATATATTATATCGAAAAAAACAAATCGATTTAACACGAACATCCCTACAATACTTGAAGTACAAATCTAACTTTTTATATCACTTAAATCCAAAAATTCAACAGAAAAGCCGCCGATTTATACAAATTTTTATCTCTATCTCAGTAGTGTATTACATTAGTAATACACTACTGAGCGAAGGCCTCTTCTCCATAATTAGAAGAAGGGTTAGAGTTTAATCTAGCACGCTGCTCGACTGCGGGTTGGCGGATAATTTCCCTACCATGAGTAACGATGGTTTTCAGGTGTTATCATAAACAACCGGGACCGACAGCTTTACGTGCTCTCCGAGGCACGGTAGGGAGACCCAAGGACCGGACCGCGGTACACGCAGACCGGAAACAAATATTTATATAATACAAATTATTATATATTAAATACAAATATCTGTCCCGAGCGGGAATCGAAACCGCGACCGCCGGCGCGGAGTTTGACGCGACTACTTACACCATTACACCAGAACGGTCGTCGAACTTCATACTTACTCATTGTCAAATATAATACGTAATCCATTGCGATCTGATAGCTGAAATTATATGGATGACACAGGTAAAAATAAATATATGTAAGTGGGCGGGGGCGGCATTTTTCAGTTTTTGCCCCGCCTAAAAAAAATTGAAGATCCGGGGCTGGACAATAAAGCAGTCCAAGTAGTACAAAAGCAGGAATATAAAGCAATTCAAGTCCGTCGGATGACACACTACAGAAGTAGAAATATGCAGACTAGTATAAAAAAAGAAGACAGCATGATGTCACCTTTCAAGACAACTGTGTGTGCCTACTGCAACATCATCCTTTAAATTATCTCAGGGAAGAATGAGTACTCTATGTGTATCTATTCTTACAGCCATTAAAAGGAAACTGATTTTTTTTTGAAGATAAATATGAGAGTGATGAGTTATGTACACCATCAATAGCAGGTTCGATGGTAGATTACAATTCCACTTCATACAAACTATCTAGTCAATCAAAAACTACTTCTGATGCTAACTCGCAAGAGGAATTGGAAAAAAGATGTAAAAGTAATTCTACTGAGTACTTTGTCTAAGATAAAAAGTAAGCCTCAATTATATATTGGTCTACTAAAGGAACTCTATTTTGTGATAGATTTGATTGGAAAATAAACCAATCTTTCGCAACAAAATATTTTATTAATAAAATTATATAGAACATTTGCACACTCGCTGATTATTTTGATATATAGGTGACTTGAGCTAGCAATGTAAGTTTCAACACAATGCCAGAAATTGTGAATTTACTTTCACCCTTTATTAAAAAGTTTTCAACTAATACACTCAAGAAGTACCTATCTATTGCTTTTAGGCATAAATATAATAAAGTTACAAGTATGATAGACTGCTTAGAAATTGAAATCCAATGTATTGTCTGTATGATGGTCTCGGAAATTTTGTCTCTACTGGATATGCAGGAAGGACAAAGGATGTGAACTTCGTTCAACATAGCAAATTTTTAGATAGTTTGCCATCTAATGCTTGTATTTTAGCTGACAGAGGGTTTGAGCACCTTGAACATTTTTATCATCATAGTATTTTTTTTTTGAACATCATAGTGAAAATTGTATCAAAATAAATCCAGTGGTTTTGAAGGATTAAATGAATACTTGCACTATATACTACTATTATATTATAATAAAAAATATAACCAATATTAAGTATGGTTTTATTATTTCCATGGTGCACTGTATAAAAGATGATGTTGGTCAACACATGGCCGAATTGATTTGAAGATTTGGTCAACATAGCCACCATAATAGATGTTAGTGATATAGTAATAGATGTGCATTTTTCAAAAGTGCATGTGCAAAATATGTGAATACACAGACACTATATACAGGATCTACTGTACTGCTCTCTTGGTATCAATTCAGCTTTTAATATTACTCAAAAAGTAAAAGTAAAATTAATTCAATAAAACAATTATTTTCATTATAAAATTGATGTATTGTAAAAATCTACCTCATAGGTTACAATGTCACAAACAATAACTTTTACATATTATAAGAAATTATCAGTTATTCATAAAATAACACGAAAAGTATATTTTCAGTGGTTTTTAACCTTTAACGCTTTTATATAAAATTGGAAAAATGTTATTCTTCCAAAAAGCAACTACACTATTTAATAACTTCATGACATATTCATGTTCATATTCAACAGGAATTATAGTGACTCGATTATTTAACACAAAAATAACTATTATACAAATATATGGTTTTCTTTAGCACAATATTTTGGATTTGAACTTGCACAAAATATTTCTTTGACATTGTACCATTCTTATCTATACAGTTTTGTGCAGTTTTTTCACTAGACGGACGCTTAATGTAGTCTTGTTATTAAGCCAGCAACCATTGGGAATGACTGAGAAATATATAGACCACATTTTTCTATCTTCATTCCTATTTTCTTTTTCACTGTTATCCTTACTTTGTCTTCCAGGTTTTTACCTCTTGATATTGCTGGAGTTTCTGGAATTTTTGCACCAAAAATCATAGCAACAAGAGTACCATCCACAGTTTTTCACTCACTCAATTTATAGCATTTCGAGGCTGTGCTTCTGCCATATCTTAGTTGATGCCACAAACCACTTTAATGATAATCTCTAGTTCTACTCTCTAGGAATGATATGGTTTTCTGATTGAATACATGTAAGATTTGTGTTAAAAAAAAATGTCAGTTTTCGTCGTTGTATTTAATTGTTAGATGATGCAGTGATAACGTTGACTTGATGTCAATGTCAAAATCGGTTTCATGCTTTAAAAACTGGTATTTGTCGATTTTTCTTTTTTTTGCATTCTACAACAATTTTATTTAACACTCTGCTGTCTGGAACCATCTATTTTGGTTTTCTTTTAGAGATTTCTTTTACACCCAAAATTTTTATTGACGAGTCAATATTTTCTGACAAGGGGCAATCGTGGCACTTGATACTAGTCACAGTCTCTTCCTTTTCATTCACAATAAGTGTCACCGCATAGGGCTTGGGAAGCACTTTTGTTCCAGGCATATATATTTTGAACCCGCTTGAGCTGCATATAGCCTATTGCGTCGTCCCCGTAAGATTCCCTTCACGACCTGACGACAAAAAATAAGTAAGGTTCGATTCTAAATAGTAAATATAGGTATTATCGTGTTGTGTATTGTTTCTGTTCTTATTGTTAGAAAAAAACTTGATACGATAGTTACTTACATTGCTGTTTTAATATTTCTCAGCTCGGCAGAACAGAAATCTTGGTTGGATGCAATAATTTCGCCACCATCAACGTATTTATCATTAGCAGATTTTGTACTTTGTGCTTTCACAAAACCATCTTCGATGATGCGATTTTAATAAAATAGAGGATAAAAGTCCACAAACGATACAAAAAATTGTAATAATTATCTTGTAAAATTTCAAACAAACTCGGAGCACGACAAAAACCTAAATCCAATATGGCGAATGACATTGACGTTTTTAATCAATTTTATTTTTCGTTTTTAATTTATTTTTATTTTTCGTTTTATAGTACACGTATAGCAAAGAAGAATATGTTAAATAGAATATGTTAACACTAATGTCTCAAATTAAATATTAATAAATAATATTAACCAACAATCACACCACGTTAACCTAGCCCCGTGGTAAGTTCGTAAGAACTTGTGTTACAGGTACTAGGAACGGAAATTAATTTAAGATATAAATACATATATACATAAATACACATCCATGACCCGGTGCAGACATCTATATTCGTCATACAGATTATCTGCACCTGGCGGGATTCGAACCCGCGACCGCTGCGTAGAGTGTCCAGTTGCCTGACCACTCGACCAGCCGGCCGTCAAATTAACATCTATTGTTTAACATTAGTTAATTCATTAATAATATACCTAATATTGATTATGGATCATGACTTAAGCAGTAAAGTAAAAACATGTTTTCTTAAACAAACATGTCTTCAAATTTAAATGTTTTAAAAGGAGTAATTGAAAGTAATAATGTTTTAAAAGGAGTAATTGAAAGTAATATGTTAAGATGCCATTTTTTTATGTAAAGTAGTATATAAAATAGGGCAATTGATTTAAATTATTGTTTATTGATATTATTGAAAATTTAATATTTTCTTTTGTAAATTGTACGTCTACCATCTTCTATTTTCTGTCTGTAATATTTCCTTTTCGGGTGTGCTGGAAGAAATCTCTTCTAGGGATAAACACAGCCTTTATACTTGTGTTTCAATGACATGTATCTCTCTATAATACTGTACGTATAATAAAGTGTTAGTAGAAACTCTAGAAATCTACATATACATCTAGAAATCTACTCTAGAAATTGTACATGATATTTTGTTACCGAAGATTTTGTTCCGCTGTGAGACATTTAGGGTAAGGTGGGGTACAGTGTTACAAAAAAAACAAACTAGAATGTAGCGACAAAAATATTGTCTTAATCAGTTTGTTTTCAGCTTGGATATAAACTATAACAATCTCTCTTTAATTAAAATTATTCAAACATAACTTCATTTTGTTAAGTTTTATTTTGAAATGACAAATTTACGTGTTTACAGGTAATTGTCGTTGGATTAAAGAATGAAAAAGAATGTTAAAGAATAGGTTCCGACTATAAATCAGCTACGCAAAGTTAGCACCCCATCGAAAGATTTTTGAAATAAAAATTACCTTAATCGATAGGTCTACGTAAGGTCTGTATAGGTCCACCAAAATTTTTGTTAGGTCGCCTACTTTTTTTAATAAATATTTTTAATAAATAGTTCTATTCTTTCAAAAAAAAAAAAAGACCTAACAACCTATCAATAATAGATTATTAGGTCTTTTTTTAGGTTGTTAGGTATTTTTTTTTTTTTTTGAAAAAATAGAACTATTTATTAAAAATATTTATTAAAAAAAGTAGGCGACCTAACAAAAATTTTGGTGGACCTATACAGACCTTACGTAGACCTATCGATTAAGGTAATTTTTATTTCAAAAATCTTTCGATGGGGTGCTAACTTTGTGTAGCTCTATAAATCCTTCTATTTCGCAAAGAGTTTATGATTTGATTATGTGTGTATCGATTATAAATCTATTTCAATGGTGTAGTTGTTCAGTATTATTTTTGACAATATTATAAACTACTGGGCTTGTTTTTTTCTTTTTACTTTATTTTTAATTTTTTAATTTCATCTATCTGTATCTTTTAGTTTTTTTTTACGCAGTCATTTTTTTTAATTTTATATTTATTATACACTTTTTAGTTGGGATTCATTGACTTCGTTATTAGAATTATAAGATGGTAAATTTTGCAATCACAGTCCGAGACCCAGGCCTCCTCTTGTTTTGTGTGCTTTAGATTTGAACCCGACCTCTGCTTTCGCAGTCTGCAGCCATACCATTAGCACCAGGCTATCACTGCTACTATCCCCGCCTAATAAGGACAGAATAACGAAATAATAAAGTATATAAGTTCCTATTTTATGTATGAAAATTAGCGAAACTGGTTGTTTAAAACTTAATTTAAATCGTTAGATATATATTCAAACCATTATTTGATATGAAAAATTATGAGAGAATCCTAAAAATCATTTTTGAATACCTATTCAACGAAACCCCACTTGACGTAATTCATCGTTTTTTGACAATATGACATCTGGTTGTGGCTGTGGTGAATATTTATTATTATCATATATTTAGTGACATTCGCGAAGTTAAGACGAATTGATTGACATAAGAGTCATTAAAATCGGTCAACGCGTTTGATCTCTACAACGCCACATAGGAACAAACATACATACATAGATACATAGGCTGATAAACACATTATCCTTCTTTGCGTCGAGCAGTCATGTAATGATAAACACATTACCTTTCTTTGCGTCGAGCAGTCAGGTAATGATAAACACATTACTCTTCTTTGTGTCGCGCAGTCGGGTAAAAACACACTAGATTTTAGTTGTTAATTACAATTAAAATTTTAAATATGTTTAAGGTAGTTCCAGCATGAAACCACTTTTCGACAGATTCAAAAAATTGCTTTATTTATGAATTCCTAAAATTTCATAATTTTTGACGGTTTAGATCGCGAGATATCTAAAGACAAAGTAGTGTTAACATATTCTATTTAACATATTCTTCTTTGCTATACGTGTACTATAAAACGAATACTGATTGGAATCGCGTGTTCGTTATAAAATATGATATAAAATTACATAATATTTAGAGTAAATAATAAAATTACATGTCTATTCATACGTAAAAAAAAGTAATAAGTTTTAAAAATTCTTTTTTTATCTGTTTTTCAGATATTTAAAATTGATTATAATAAGAGTTGACCTAAAGGTTGTAGATACCAGGTCATAAAATCCCAAAAAAAAAAAATTAAAATTGATTAAAAACGTCAATGTCATTCGCCATATTGGATTTAGGTTTTTGTCGTGCTCCGAGTTTGTTTTGAAATTTTACAAGATAATTATTACAATTTTTTGTATCGTTTGTGGACTTTTATCCTCTATTTTATTAAAATCGCATCATCGAAGATGGTTTTGTGAAAGCACAAAGTACAAAATCTGCTAATGATAAATACGTTGATGGTGGCGAAATTATTGCATCCAACCAAGATTTCTGTTCTGCCGAGCTGAGAAATATTAAAACAGCAATGTAAGTAACTATCGTATCAAGTTTTTTTCTAACAATAAGAACAGAAACAATACACAACACGATAATACCTATATTTACTATTTAGAATCGAACCTTACTTATTTTTTGTCGTCAGGTCGTGAAGGGAATCTTACGGGGACGACGCAATAGGCTATATGCAGCTCAAGCGGGTTCAAAATATATATGCCTGGAACAAAAGTGCTTCCCAAGCCCTATGCGGTGACACTTATTGTGAATGAAAAGGAAGAGACTGTGACTAGTATCAAGTGCCACGATTGCCCCTTGTCAGAAAATATTGACTCGTCAATAAAAATTTTGGGTGTAAAAGAAATCTCTAAAAGAAAACCAAAATAGATGGTTCCAGACAGCAGAGTGTTAAATAAAATTGTTGTAGAATGCAAAAAAAAGAAAAATCGACAAATACCAGTTTTTAAAGCATGAAACCGATTTTGACATTGACATCAAGTCAACGTTATCACTGCATCATCTAACAATTAAATACAACGACGAAAACTGACATTTTTTTTTAACACAAATCTTACATGTATTCAATCAGAAAACCATATCATTCCTAGAGAGTAGAACTAGAGATTATCATTAAAGTGGTTTGTGGCATCAACTAAGATATGGCAGAAGCACAGCCTCGAAATGCTATAAATTGAGTGAGTGAAAAACTGTGGATGGTACTCTTGTTGCTATGATTTTTGGTGCAAAAATTCCAGAAACTCCAGCAATATCAAGAGGTAAAAACCTGGAAGACAAAGTAAGGATAACAGTGAAAAAGAAAATAGGAATGAAGATAGAAAAATGTGGTCTATATATTTCTCAGTCATTCCCAATGGTTGCTGGCTTAATAACAAGACTACATTAAGCGTCCGTCTAGTGAAAAAACTGCACAAAACTGTATAGATAAGAATGGTACAATGTCAAAGAAATATTTTGTGCAAGTTCAAATCCAAAATATTGTGCTAAAGAAAACCATATATTTGTATAATAGTTATTTTTGTGTTAAATAATCGAGTCACTATAATTCCTGTTGAATATGAACATGAATATGTCATTTAGTTATTAAATAGTGTAGTTGCTTTTTGGAAGAATAACATTTTTCCAATTTTATATAAAAGCGTTAAAGGTTAAAAACCACTGAAAATATACTTTTCGTGTTATTTTATGAATAACTGATAATTTCTTATAATATGTAAAAGTTATTGTTTGTGACATTGTAACCTATGAGGTAGATTTTTACAATACATCAATTTTATAATGAAAATAATTGTTTTATTGAATTAATTTTACTTTTACTTTTTGAGTAATATTAAAAGCTGAATTGATACCAAGAGAGCAGTACAGTAGATCCTGTATATAGTGTCTGTGTATTCACATATTTTGCACATGCACTTTTGAAAAATGCACATCTATTACTATATCACTAACATCTATTATGGTGGCTATGTTGACCAAATCTTCAAATCAATTCGGCCATGTGTTGACCAACATCATCTTTTATACAGTGCACCATGGAAATAATAAAACCATACTTAATATTGGTTATATTTTTTATTATAATATAATAGTAGTATATAGTGCAAGTATTCATTTAATCCTTCAAAACCACTGGATTTATTTTGATACAATTTTCACTATGATGTTCAAAAAAAAAATACTATGATGATAAAAATGTTCAAGGTGCTCAAACCCTCTGTCAGCTAAAATACTTGCTCACCCGAGGCTACTAATAAAATTATACAAAAACCAAGAAACTTCTTAAAAATACTATCACATAACATTAGGTCTATAAATTGCAATTTTTTAAGTTTTCAAACACTTTTACATCGCATTAACATTGACTGTGATATCGTTGTTTTGACAGAATGTTGGTTACCATGCTTAAGCAATACTTATATACCAATTTTGCAAAATTATACTTCATTTAAGACAACCAAACATATCAACCAAAGTGATGGAGTTGTGGTATACATAAAAAATGACCTATTAGCTACTTGTGAAGAACCCGACTTTAACCTATCTGCCTCTGGTCTTATTATAAGGATTAACTCTGAGGTTGCAATTTTGTGTATTTATCGCTCTCCATCGATTGATAATATTGACTGTTTTCTAACGGTTCTTAATAAAATTCTTCCGTCTCTTTACATGTTTAAGTCGGTAGTCATAACAGGAGACATAAATGTGGATATAAAGCCTTCTACACTGGATATGCGCTCTCATAATTATTTGAACTGTCTTGCCTATCACGGTTATCTTCCTGCACATACACTACCCACAAGGGCTGGTAATTGTTTGGACCATACAATGTTAAAAACGAACCTAGTGAACTATACCTTTCTTTATGACACAACAGTAACCGACCACTACCCCACATTAGTATGTATTCATAAAAAAGTTACTCGAACTGTTACTAATTCAACTATTACTAAAATTGATAGTGAAGGGCTTGACAGGTCTATGTTACAAATGGACTTTACAAATCTTTTCCTAATAAAGGACGCAAGCATATCCCTGGATGGCTTTATTAAGTTATTAACTACAGCTATTACGGCGAATACGAGTACTAACAAAGTTCCGGCAAAAAAGAAAATCCTTAAACCTTGGATTACACCCGGTCTGCTGCGTTGTATAAGGAATAGAGATGCGTTACATAAAAAAGTAAAGAAGGCCCCAGATAATGAAATTCTACGGATTACATATAACAGATATAGAAACTTTTGTGCTAGAATTCTAAAAAAGGTAAAGAGACGCTATGACATACAAGAACTTGATAACGCAAGTCATAACCCAAAAGCGCTATGGGACACTATTAAACGAGTAACATATACAACAAAAACTAAACACAAAGCCACACAATTATTATCACTTTTGCCTACTCCAGTTGAGTCCTGCAATGAAGTTAATTCATACTTTGTCAATATCGGACAAAATCTTGCAAACAGTATTAATAATAGCTCCCGGGGAAATCCACAACCATCAACCTATGTAGAAATCCTGTATGATAACTCACCTACCTCTTCCTTTGTCCTTCACCCTACAAATCCTGATGAGATTGTTACCACTATTAATTCTTTGCGATCTAGTGCTGCTATTGGCTGGGATGGTATACCACCCTCTATTCTAAAAAAATATTCTGTTATGTTAGGTCCTATCTTATCTCACATATTTAATCTCTGTTTTGAAACCGCTGTTTTTCCGACGGCTTTAAAAAAGGCAATAATTCACCCAGTCCTCAAGGATGGTGACGCTAATCTCCCGAGTAATTATCGACCTATAGCTGTTCTTAGCTCTTTGTCTAAGATACTTGAACGTTTAATAAACAAAAGGCTTGTTCAATATCTTGAACACTTTGGTTTAATTTCTGAACAACAGTATGGGTTCCGAAAAGGTAGATCTACCAATGGCGCAGTCCTGGATTTGGTTGGTCACGTTGTTCAGAATTTGAATCAAAATAAAAAGGTTCTTAGCATCTTTTTGGATCTAAAAAAGGCGTTCGACACTATTCCCATCACTACTCTGCTGCTTAAACTGGAAAAAGTAGGTGTCAGGGGACTACCATTAAAACTATTCCAGAATTATCTGACGGACCGCTCTCAGATGGTTAGGATTGATTCATATGGTAGTGATGAGCTTCCTGTGTACTATGGAGTTCCACAGGGTAGCATACTGGGTCCTACTCTGTTTTTAATTTTTATTAACGATCTGTGTAACCTCAGGATCCCGAACGGTAGGGTTGTATCTTTTGCTGACGATACTGCCTTAACCTTTGTAGCCGATACATGGCCTGAGGTCGAAACTAAAGCACAACTTGGACTGAATTTAGCGTTAAATTGGCTTCGGTGCCATACTCTTACTCTAAATACCACGAAAACTAATTTTATAACTTATTCCATCTCTACGGCATCGCAACCCAGCTTGAATTTATTACTCAAAGCTCACGTTTGTTCCAATGTTTCAAAGCCATCTTGTGAATGTCCTAAAATAGAGTCGGTTGACTGTGTGAAGTACTTAGGTATTCTGGTAGATAAAAATTTGAACTTCAAGGCTCATATTGGTCTTTTAACAGGTAGAATTCGCAAATTAATGTTTTTATTCAAAACTTTAAGAAGTGTAGCTAACCAAATTATTGTAAGAAAAGTTTATTTTGCTTTATGTCTTTCTGTTGTTACCTATTGCATTACTACCTGGGGTGGGGCTGCAAAAACTAATTTAAAACCGCTGGAGGTAGCACACAAAGGTGTACTGAAGGTAGCTACATTTCGACCAATTACTTTCCCTACTGTCCAGTTGTACGATGAATTAAACGTCCTTAATGTTCGTCAACACTTTATTCTACAAACTGTTCTTTTACAGCATCAAAACACCCCATATAGAAACGATGATAAACGACGTAAAGACGAGATTTGTTTTCTTCCACGCACACGGTCTGTCTTTAGTAGAAGATTCTTCTATTATCTTGGACCATCCCTTTATAATAAAATTAATAAAAAATGTCAAATATATGGCTTGTCTTATTACAATTGCAAGAAAAGTGTTCGTTCTTTTCTCCAAAACAAAACTTATGACGAAACCGAAAAATACCTAACCTAAATACAATTTTACACATATCACATACACACACACTCACACGTACACACACTCACACATACACTCACACATACACACACACACACACACAAACGCGCGCGCGCGCGCGCGCGCGCGCGCACATACACAAGTACACACAGACATATACACACACATACCAAATTCTTACTGTATTAATGTTTCTTTTTGTTAAATATATGTATGTTAAAATTTATACTAAATTATACTGTAACAAATTGTAATTTTTGTACATAATTTATATTGTAACAAAAGTGCAGGGGAAAGGAACTGTTACTCCTAAATACAGATTATTTTTTAACCTAGCTAGGAGTACAGTACTACACCCACTAAATAAAAAACAAATTGTACATTTATTATAAATAAATAAATAAAAAAAAAAATAAAAAAATACAAGCATTAGATGGCAAACTATCTAAAAATTTGCTATGTTGAACGAAGTTCACATCCTTTGTCCTTCCTGCATATCCAGTAGAGACAAAATTTCCGAGACCATCATACAGACAATACATTGGATTTCAATTTCTAAGCAGTCTATCATACTTGTAACTTTATTATATTTATGCCTAAAAGCAATAGATAGGTACTTCTTGAGTGTATTAGTTGAAAACTTTTTAATAAAGGGTGAAAGTAAATTCACAATTTCTGGCATTGTGTTGAAACTTACATTGCTAGCTCAAGTCACCTATATATCAAAATAATCAGCGAGTTGTGCAAATGTTCTATATAATTTTATTAATAAAATATTTTGTTGCGAAAGATTGGTTTATTTTCCAATCAAATCTATCAGAAAATAGAGTTCCTTTAGTAGACCAATATATAATTGAGGCTTACTTTTTATCTTAGACAAAGTACTCAGTAGAATTACTTTTACATCTTTTTTCCAATTCCTCTCGCGAGTTAGCATCAGAAGTAGTTTTTGATTGACTAGATAGTTTGTATGAAGTGGAATTGTAATCTACCATCGAACCTGCTATTGATGGTGTACATAACTCATCACTCTCATATTTATCTTAAAAAAAAAATCTGTTTCCTTTTAATGGCTGTAAGAATAGATACACATAGAGTACTCATTCTTCCCTGAGATAATTTAAAGGATGATGTTGCAGTAGGCACACACAGTTGTCTTGAAAGTTGACATCATGCTGTCTTCTTTTTTTATACTAGTCTGCATATTTCTACTTCTGTAGTGTGTCATCCGACGGACTTGAATTGCTTTATATTCCTGCTTTTGTACTACTTGGACTGCTTTATTGTCTCACTTCTTAATTTGAGGTGTCAAAAAATCTGATAATAATAGTAAAATATGATTAATATAATATCAGTCCCAGTGATACTATTGGTAATTTATTACAACTGCATAAACTACAAAATTAAAAAATTACCTAGAATACAAGACGGTAATGTTATAACATAATTCTCATTTTGTATGGTCTCTTCATTCTCCTTAATTGTAGATATTCTTTGCCTTTTAATTAATTTTGATTTAGATCTAGATTGATTGATCTAGATCTTAGATTGATTTAATAAAGGCATGCTGAGGTTCACTTGAAGTGGACTCGTGTTTCTTGTTTGCTTGATAATCAAATCTGGATGTTACACAGTTTGGTTTGATCTGAATTTGTTTAACAGAACCCATGATCTTATACTCTGTATAATTTTCCATATCATTTTCTAGCTAAAATGTAGAATAAAATATTTATGAAGCTTTCAACTCACTACATATCGTAACCTATAAATACATTACAAAATATGGCATTTTGTTTGTAATATAAACATAAAGTTTTCTTTTGTTTATTTGATAGTTAATATACCATTTATAACGCATACTTATATCAAAGTGGTCTTCACAGAAATACAGTCTAGTCTTTGTAGACAATGTTTATTTATTTATTTAATAATGTTTGATCTCTTCTTGCCAGTTTCAACCAAGTGTTTCTCATTTTAATATCACTTAGCAATGGATCCATAATTTTTGTGTCGTTTTTACACTTGTATTATTGCATTCAGACACAAGACACCAATGATAAACATTTAAAACTCATTATTTTCACAAATCTTGTTACTTGGTCTTTCGCAGTTATGTTGTTTAGTTGTTTACTAATTTTAAATAATTATGTTTTTAAAAGATTAAATTTAATATCCAGATAACTTGTTTTAAGTTTATTTATTGTGATTGTGATTTTTAAATAAACCGCTTAGACGTCAAACGGACGCATGCGCAACACAAGTGTTTCTGGACGGTTATCATGCAAAATAAAAATTGTTAATTAAACAAAAAATAGACATTATATCGATAGAACAAACGTGTTTTACAAAAGAACAAACATTTATAAATATTTAGAGCCTACTAATAACGAAAAAAATTAGAAATTGGAGTAGGGGGGGCTAACTTAAAGGCATATTTTTAATATTTTTTTATAAATAAACGATTAACGAACAAACGATTGTTTATGACGAACAATCAAGAACAAACGACGAACAAACGATATAGGCAAACGAAAATTGGAAAAATAAAAAAAAAATTTTTTTGGGGGGCTAACTTCCGTGACCCAAAAGATAGAGCTCCTTAGTTCTACCCTCCATAGTATATTTCACAGAGTATACACCTAATAACATGAAGAATGGCATAGTATAAAAAAAAGATTGAGGTCTTATGTTAAAAAATAATTTCCAAAAATTTTCTGTTTCAGGTAACAAAAGCGCCAAAGTAATTTAATTTTATTCGCTGAATGTACCTTCAAATTCAATATATCTTTTATAGCAGCAGATATTTCGTATTGTCAAAGTACCTATTCGTTTAAGGTAATGTTTCCTGGGTTCGTTGGCACAGTTGGCAGTGACGCTGCTTTCCGGTCCAAGGTGTGGATTCGACTTCCGCCCTGAGTTTTGGTGTAATATTTAAATATGTACTTATATATTTATTTTAAAAAAAATGCAGATATATATGTATATCAGTTGGTTGTTACCTAAAACACAGGCACTAAGTTGCCTACCTTAGGAATAGTCAACAGTCTGTGTATATTAAAATAAATAATAAAAATAAACTAACTGTAAATTTTATTATATTAGTTCACAACATAACAAAAGCTACACAGTCTGTAAGCGTCTCACTGCGGGATTGACACCGCTTCTCCTATGAAGGATTATAATAATGCCATTGCATATCCTATGAATAATCTTCCTACGAGGGAGCTTATTTCACCTTAATCCACTGCGGGCTGAAGTATTACTAGTTTTATTAATAATCAAGTTCAAAGGTTATTTATCAAAATGTTAATTTATTATATCACATTAATCTTTTTTATATTCTTCTTTACCAATTATAGAGAAAATTGCTCGATGGCTTATATTATAAACTTGACTAACAATAACCGTTTTCATTTTAGAAACATTAAATAAAACATGTAGTTATTTGCAAGGATTTTGTTCGATTCAGTATTAATACTCATCCCGAAAAATATAACTTTATCTTATAAATATTCATTGATATTAAAATTGACTTAAACTGTATATAATTGAAATGAATACTTCACGAAATTTCTCAGATTTAAAAAATACGCGATACCAAAAACTTTTTTTTTTATAAACTTAATTCTTGTTTATTTTCTCGCCGACACGAGTGTACTTATACATTTTTTGTTTGCTATATAATTTGATTGGCATTCATGCGAAGCTGGGATAGTCATAAGTAAACAAAGTATTTTTTACTAATGCATTACAAACAACGGAATCAAGTTGTTATGTAACTATATTGTCATTGGTCTTTTTTTGTCCACCTTTTCATGGTCAAACAAATGTCCCCAGACGTTTTTTTGATTCGTTTCAATTGCCAAAAGTTTTATACAATACAAGACTGCTACAAACTAATTACCGTAGTTTATGTCATATACATGATATAGTATATACATGCTATAGTAATTGTTTCATCCGTTGATTAGAAGTTTTATAGCTCTGTTACTCATTTAATTAAAAGTCTAAATCGGATTGTATCGCGTTCATTTGTTTAAAAACTGTTTAACAATGTTTGAATTAAATTATTTCCCGACGTTTTAGATCCTTTACAGCGTCCGTAGTCTCGGGGGACTGAAGTGGTGGGTGTCCGAATAATGAATTAATTGTTACATACCCCGCTTTTTATACAATTTTAAGTTATTACTTTTAACCATTCCTATTGACGCAGAATGAATTTAATGTGTCTAGAAGTTGTGCTGTATTCTTATTTTCCTTAGGTTCAATTAATTTCAGAACTGGCTCCCAAGCTGGTGGTACGTTCCAACCATTCTCTCTATTGAAATTAGGATGTTTTTTTTATTTCAATAGCCTTGCGAATCATCCTTGGTAGGAATCGGTGTTCTTTAGCGAGAATTTGTGGTTTATCAAATCTAATGTAGTGGTTGGTACCTTGTTGAGTATGTTGATACACAGCAGACTTTGTCGACCGTTGGTGTTTCATGTCAGCTATGTGTTCTTTGACGCGTGTCTCTATACTACGTTTAGTTTATCCTATATATGAGAGACCACATTCACAGTCTAATTTGTAGACCCCTGCATCTTGTAAAGGTATTTGGCAGATGACAGACAGGTGGTAATAATTGACTTATCTTCGTTGGCGGCTTGTAGTAAGTTTTGATTGAAGATTTCTTCAAGATGTAGCCAATCTTGTCAGTGACTTCTTTAACATATGGTAGTATGGCAGGCTGGCGCTCAAATGTGGCAGTCTTCTTCCTCCGAGATCCGTGACGCTGACGCGGTGCTCCTTGTTGAACTGTAAAGTTTTTAAACAATAAACGCGATAAAATCCAATCTAGAGTTTTAATTAAATAAGTAAAATTCGCGTAAATATAAGAGAACAGATCTGTTACTGTTAATTGTCTTAGTAGATGATCTGCTGTTTGAAAACTTTAATAGCACTGGATTCCTCATGAATATTTGTGTAGTAGGTATATCAACCCGATTTTTTTTTACTAAACGTTAAATATCATGAAAATCGTGTTTTATATCAAATAATTTCAATATAATCGTTATCGATCGATTTGTCGATATACCTATGTGGACAATTAAACTTATTTTACCAATGGGTTTTATACATTAGGTAATATATTTTTACGTAAATTATAGAGAATATAACAAAGATAGAAAAATATTTTTATATTCAATTTAATGTAAAAAGATTACTTATTATTAGCCGCCTTAAAAAAAAAGAAGGTTTTCAATTCGATTGTATTTTTTTATGTGTTACTTTATAACTTTTTATGTTATAAATATAACATAAAAAGTTATAAAGTAGTACTGAGTACACCGATTTTGATGATTATTTTTATATTCGAAAGCTGGCGCTTCTCATGTGGTCCCATTTAAATTTGAGCGGGATCTGACGAGTAGTTTTTGAGTTGTCCCTAATAATGCGTATTTAATGAACTTCGACTACGTTGATAATGTTCTCATTTTTTCATTAATTCAATGAAACAATATTATTAAAACTCTTGAAATTAAAAAAGAAAATTAGCCGTTCCCATCATCAAAACCCCACATTCGCGTCTGCTTACATTAGCAACCAATGTATCTCTCACGACATATTCTAAAACAACAGGAAACATGTTAGTTTAACACGTATACAAAGGATTTTTTCATAATGTAAAATGAAATCTAGTATCTACTGATTATAAACCTTATCCCTGAGTAGGAAGAGCAATGTAAACGATAGCTATTGTTCTAACGGGTCACGCTTGACGATTCAGAAGATCTGAAACCTGCCGGTTCGCCTGAGTTCCTGTGACACATGAGAACTGACAGGCGTTGACCTCTCTCTGGCCTATTTGTACGTAATTATTATATTTTATAGCAACTTTGCTATTAAAAATCTCCTTTATAAATTTTCTCTCGTACTGTTGATGAGCTATGTATACTGAAATCGTTTTTTTAATATAGTCTGAAACTTCTGAATCGATTTTACTATTTTTCCTCCTACTAATATTATAAACGCCAGTTTACCAGTAATGACATACGGTACTGAGACGTGGTCTCTGACTCCACAGTTTTAAACAAGCTCCAAGTCACACATCGTGCAATGTAGAGGGCTATGCTTGGTAATTGTCTGCGAGATTGAATCAGAAATAATGAAATCCGCAGATGAACGAAGGTTGCCGACATAGCCCAACGGATTTGCAAACTGAAGTACGGCACGGCAGTGGGCAGGGCTCATAGCTCGTAGAACTGAGGGCCGACGGAGCAGAAAGGTTCTCGAGTGGAGACCACGTACCGGCAAGCGCAGCGTATATGGGGGAAGCCTACCTTCAACAGTAGACATACAATGGCTGATATGATGAAGGATGATGATTAGATATAAACGCTCTTACTTATTCATGTAAAAGAACTTGAATCGATTGCATTCAAACAGGAGGTTTACAATAACATACAGGCTTAATATTTCATTTCCGAATTCACATAAAACAAAACGCTACAACTTAGAGTGTATTGAAACGTTAGACATTATTAATCAATGTCAACGAATAAAAGATTTAGCCGATAAGCCGAAAAATAACTTTATACCGGCTAGTACCTACAAACTAATTTTCAAATAAAATAAAATATATTTATTTTAGCCCGTATTAGGTAAATAATGAAATGATAATCGTTTTTAATCTGCTAAATTCAACTTCAAAGTTTATCTCACGATCAGAGGATTCGGAAAAAATTCTAGACAATAATAGATAATATAGGATGCAATATTCATCAAATTGCTTCGTTTGTCGTTTATTTTCGTTTATTTTATTTTATATCGTTTATTTTATTGGCATAGAACAATCTCGAAGTAACTTAATTGAAAAAAAATAATATTTAAAATTTTTACTATTGTTAATTAAATCTCAATTTATTATAATTGCTCATTGTTTAAAATTAGTATAATTTTTGGTTAAGATACCTTAATATATATGTAAAATAAGGTGTATTTAGGACCTTCTGCTTTTTATAGATACTTAATAGATTACTTAAAAATTTGATAATGTTTAGTCTGAAGATTAACTATGTATACGATAATCTATACATAATTATGTAGATATATTCAAATGTGGTTACGTGAGACAATTAATTAGTCTGCCACATTAATGGAAATTGGTACAAACTTCTTTTTCAATGAAGGTGCGAGTGGCTCATTAAATTACATCGAAATAAAACCAAATAAGAATTCGAGTCAAAGAAATCTCGAAGACAATTGTCAAAACAATGAAATAGGATAGGTATAAAGCAAAGATTCAAGTACATCTTGTGGTGGAATTGCACATTTTATTTTTTTTGTACATTATTTTCGTCAGGTTTTGTTTAATCGCACGAATTTGTTTATAAACTACTACAAGATGGATAATGTATAATTTTTGTACGTTTTATTGAAATAAGAAGGCTAAATAATGTATAAATTTAGTCATTTTTCAGAAACAAACATATATTTACATAAAAATTTAGAATATTATTCCTTTTTTATATCGCTAGGGTGGCATCCAAGCATACGGTCCGCCTGATGGTAACCGATTACCATACGTAGCCTATCATGGATGTCTTCAACACCAGGAGCATCACAACCGCGTTGCCGACCCTACCTCCGCTGTCAACACGGCGCATTCTCAGGAGCTCTGACTGCCTTACTAACCACAGGAACACAACACTACTTGAAAGCAATATTATTTGGCTGTGATCTTCTGTAGGGTTGATGTACTTCCCCAATCGAGCTGCTCCAGATTTTGAAGATAATATTTCCTGCTGAGTCCTTCCTCAATAATATTTAAATGGTACAAACTATTAAAAAGTTTCCACCAATTAAAATATAAAAATTAGAACAAAAAAAAAATTTAACATTGTGTACCTATACAATATTTGCGCCACGAAGACTTAGATACTTATAGACCTCACTCGTGTCTAAGCATGAGTTTTTTGAGTCATACATTTTCTTTATTTATTGTTTCAATTTTTTTTATTTTAAAGAGCGAATTACTGTTATTTGGTTTCACATGGCAACACAGACGTCAATAAAGCTACACCACGTAAAGACACATTTTGTATACCCAATTTTAATCGGACGAATTTCATTCATTATCGGTCATTGCTTTGTACTCTTTGCTAAGATTGTATGCATGTGTGTATTAGCCACCTCTGGTGACATCTTTTGTATGCATGTATTGCAGCTTTGATTTATGACAGCGATTTTGCAGCTTTGATGTTTGACAGAAATGGAGCAGTTGTCTTAGCAACATCGCTTAGTTCAGCAACATGTAGTCAATCTGTACACGAACTGAACTGAACTAAATCAGTCTAAAAACGTCCCACTACTGGGCAATGGCCTCTTCTTCATATTGGGGAAGGGTAAAAGCTTAATCCACCACGTTGCTCCACTGCGAGTTGGCAGATAATTTTCCGACCATGACTAACGATAGCTCTAAAATGTCTATGATAACAATCGTGACCGATGGCTTAATGTGCTCTCCAAGGTACGATGAGGAGACAGAAACTTACAACAGATCGAACGCGCAACCGTCAGTTTTGAGGCGACTACTCGCACCGCTACATCAGAACGGTCGTCAATCTGAATATACATATATAATCTTCAGTGGGTATATATATTAACACTCATCTGTGAACGAACTCAAAATTGTATTTTACTAGATTATTTTAATTATATTGGCTGAAAAGTTCAACTTATCTTAAATTCATCGAACGATTCTCAACGATCAATAAGCCTCAAAATGGAACCACGACAGGAATCGGTGTTTGTGTGGGTAAGAACTATAATACTCTCGATAGATAAAGGGTTAAAATTATTTTAATTATTTACATTTTTTTGTACACCACAAATATACAAACAAGACAGATTGATAATTACAAAATGTGTAGTACAAGGTGCGGTCTTATGGCTAGTTAGACATTTCTTCCAGACAACCCGAAAATAAGTGGGAGTAATTTAATAAGAGAGAACGAGTAGGTGGTGCTGTTATATTATAATGAACTTACATACAAATATCTATATACACAAAAATACTTAATAAATAACAGCGCAATACACTTATCAATATACCAAAAGTATGTCATAGAATTTATAGGCAAGAACACCAAAATGTATATTTGTAGTCGTTTCATCATAATAACATATTAAACTAAAACTTATATTCAAACGACGACATATGAACACCTAATAATAAAATAAAATCGATACTCTTATACTGAGATTTTATTACAGGACATTTATTCCCTGAACTAAAGTCGTTTAAAAACAGCCTAAATTCTAAAGCCCATTAGCTATAAGTAGTTAATATTAAGAGGAAGCTGGGAAAATACGTTCTGATTCATGTCACTTTAGTGCATACGTCACTAATGAGTTTCGTCATACTTCAACTTACTACCGGTCACAAGGTTTTTATAAATGCTCGGCTTGTTAGACAAGCCTGAATGCTCATTCATAAACAACAACAATCATAAACAACTACAATCGTCAAATACATAGTAATAATAAATTGTATTACAAATTTACAACTTTTAATAAAATATATTTACCTACTTTATAATATCATCAATTAAAATACTATATTAAGAATCTGTTAAAATTAATACACATACATGTTTTGAGAGTATTATTTCCGCTTTGTAAACGGCTCCGGTGCTGTTGTAATAACTACCGGCTGTTATTTTTAAATTGTATAGCTTAAGTCGCATTCTACCCTGATTTGTATTGTTATAGTTAATAGTGTTTCTCAATAAGTAAATTGTTATTCTAATGAGAAATAAAGTATCTTTAACCAATTATGGTGAATATTAATTCAGTTTAGTTGTTTATTGTGATATTAAAATACTTAAATACAATCAAATAAAAACAGATTTGTATATTAATTTTTAAGACTCTCAAAGAGATAAAAAATGATTAGTGAAACAAATTGAGATTATTTCAGTTTGGCCCCTAAATTAAAACAAGAAAAGAAATTAAGCTTTTCTATGTTTGTTAAAAATGAGGCGCATTCAGCTAAGATCGGTTTATTTTTCGAGGCTATTCTAATTATTACTATTTTTGACTGCTTATTCTTTTTTTTAACACTTTATTATACGTTATATATGTCATTGAAACACAAATATAAAGACTGCTTATCCCTAGAAGAGATTTCTTCCAGCACACCCGATAAGGAACTAATACAGACAGAAAATAGAAGATGTACGATTTAAAAAAGAAATTTTTTATTTATTTAATTTTTTAATAATAGCAATAAAAAATAAAACAATAATTTAATACAAATATTTATTACATACTAGCGGCCCGCCCTGGCTTCGCACGGGTGTTTAACTAGAATTTCAAAAATTATAAATTTATATTTTTTATCACCTACACCTGCGTCGATACTGGAAAATATTTTATAATAGAGAAAGACCGCTACACCTCCCACACAATATCTTTGGAAAGGAACTGGCTGAAAACCAGCGCTTCCCAGAACTTCGGTCCCGAGTAAGCCAGCTCCCAAATACTTTTTTGTTTTTCTTGATATTTATTATGGTTTAATTTCTTATATGTAAATATCTTTGGTAATAAAGAGTTATAAATAAAATAAATTTTAAATAAAAAATGATAGAAAGAATAGGAATGAGGAATGAAAGTACGAAGCCATAATTGCGAGGACTAAAATGAATGAGTAGGTACCTACTAGGTAACTAAAAAAAATCTATTACGATTAAATTTTTACTGGCATCCATTAATTACGTGAGACAATTTTAGCGATTTTTCGACACCCCTCTACCCCAGTGAGATTTTGCTCGACCCCTCCCCCTTCCACTAATCTCATGTGATTTTTTGCCGAGACCACCCACCGCCCCTCTTGAGATTGAGTGAGATTTCGCTCGACCCCAGAACCCCCCCATCCCCCAAACGCCTCTAATTAATGCCCCCTAACTTAATATTTTCATCAAACGTATTAATTCAACCTTAAAACTTGACTTAGCACATTGATAAATAACAAACGTATAGTTACCAAACCTATAGTAAAATAATAAATCTATAGTAATAAAAACTAATAAAAACACTATTTCAATGATTTCTATTGTAAAGGAAAACATGCAGTATCATTATAATTATCATACAAATGATAATGTGGTCTGCGCGATGTTCTTTTGTTATGCAAAAAGAAGAGAGAGATAACAATATTCTTATATAATTAATCTATTCTATGAAAAAATCTTAATAAGATCAAGTTCCTTGCAAAATCTTGATATAATTATTAAAATATTGCTATCAAATTAAAGAGATCATTTTCAATAGGATGACAAAAGTAAGACCTTCGTAAGGCTCAAGGTTACTTCCATTATTTTTTTAAGTCTTGTTATTACACTAGGTATTTCGTAATCAATTCGAATGTGAGTAATCGTTTTGATAATATTACTAATGAAAACTATAGTTTATGTTTTCACATCTCATGCTGATTGTCGAAATTTATGATTCATCGTAAAGTTAAATAAGTATGTCTTAATACTATACCTTCTAATATATTGCTTTAACTTTCAATTTAAAGTGCGCTCTCAAAAGTTAATTTAATTTGAATATTCTATTTTGAATAACAAGGTTAAAGAAGAGTAGATCTCTTATCTTGATACATTTAAACCTGATCTAAAAGTGATAATAAATGATTGATTTGATTTCCATGTATTGTCTCTATATTGTATTTGTGTGCAAAAATATATATAAATAAATAAAAGTTGTGTAAAATAATATTTATAAAATAAGATATACCAAAACTGTCTGCAGACATAAATAATGTATTTAGACACATATTGATTTATTCACTTGCTTCAGCTTTGACTTTGTGTCTGGAAATCCTAAGACTGTTTAAAAATAAAGTCGGTTTACGGACGATAATTTTACGTGATAACAACATAAGAAACTATTGATGACAAATTGCATACTTTTATTGATTGAATTGAATTATAATCACTGAATTATCATTATTTTGTATAATACAAAGAATGAGTTAATTCAATTAATTAGATTTTTTTCGATAAATTAACATATATTTGCACTCGTTAATTCAAATATTTTATTACTTAAATTATACAGATTAATTACAAGTAACAATGTACTATTAGGTAACAATTTATTTACAACTTATATAAATGTGTGATATTTAATATCCTCCAATCTGCGTTATTGTTTTTCAACGCTGAGGCCGATCGTGCCTCTCTATAACTTGTTCCGCGCTCTCGCTCGCGAAACGTGACAATAGTTTGTGCGGTGCAGCCGGCATTCATCGATTTACAAGATGTTATCACGTCAAAAAAAAAACACATTAAACTCAGAAGCAATTGTGAACAATAACTCTTTTTTTAAATATTTTTTAATTATTGTCATTAAGTCAGGCTGTTATTTACTTACTTTAAGTAATTTCTTTTTTATAGATTCTTGTAATGTTTAAATTTTTATATCGAGTCACGAGCAAGCTTTGTCACAATACGACCCGTGTTATATTTTTATAACTCTGTGTACAACTGTGTTTTGACTCGCCTGATGACGCAGATGGCGGCGACCCTGCTTTCTGCTACAAGGTTGTGTGTTCGATTCCCGCCCCGAGTTTGGGTGTAATATATATTTAATATAATATATTAAATATTTATTATATATATATTTAATTATATATGTTTTATTTGTATGAAAAAAGTGTATCTATCAGCTGTTACCTAAAACACAGGCATTAAGTTGCCTACTTTAGGAACAGATGACCGCATGTTGTAACACCTACGTTTAACAGGCGAATAATATGTCGGTGTTAAATTATTAATTTTTTATTACAAATAGGTACAAAAATTAATTAAAGCCGGTAGGTGAGACACGAATTTATGTATATGGACGTGGTATAGTGCCTACTTATGATTCCGTCGTTTAAAGAATGTAGGGCTATTCCGCTGGTAATTGTGGAACGTAGGCGAGGGACAAACTGTGGAACGTAGGCGAGGCACTCCGCCTCCAATCGGGTGAAAGCAGCAGATGCGGAGCAGGGTCCCTGGAAAGCACAACCTCCGCCTTAGTCAAACATGCACACAACCATCTGGAAGCCCTGCCACGATGCCCCAAGAGGAGCGCCCGCCACCTACTGTGGTAGCGGAACTGTCGTGGTAGGGCGACAGAACTTAAATTACAATTTAAAAAGAACAATTACAACAAACACTTTCTTTAATTTAACAACAAATGTTTCTTATTGCAAAACAAAGAATTTTTTAAATTACGATATGTAAGTTGAAGGTAGGCAAAAAAAGAAAATAGCTGTTTAAATCATGAAATATTAACCCAAATAATAGCAAGAATAGCTCGGTAATTATTATTTAAAGCAAAAAAAGCATTCACAAAATAAAATGGCTTAAAGCAAATAGATAGGTGTGCTAATAAAACTTACCCTAGGACGGGGATTTCTCCAATGTACTTAAAACTGGATGATTTAGGATCCAGTTAATATTATGACAGTGTTTACGCCAATAAAGATTAAAAAATAAATAAAAAGATATTATAGTAATCGGCGGCTCGTGGCGGTCAGACACAGTTCAAATTAAGTACGTAGAAACAACCTCGTATTCTAGCGCCGAATAAATGCCGCGCCGCCGCCTCGGCAACGCTCGAGTCGATCAACCAGTTGTTTTATTCGAGGAGTATAATCGGCGAATCTACTCATACTTTATTATTTAACTATTCTTAAGCCCGCTCTACATTCTCGGCAAAACTACACGAAACTAGCCGAATACGGGAGTGTAGAGGCCCTATTCGGCGAGTCTCGCCTACATTCGTGTAGTCCCGGTTTCATGTCGGTACGATCAAAGAGTTTGCGCAAAACAGAGCCCTCCACACTCCCGTGTCGATCATTCCAACTCCGGTAGGAGTAATAGTGTTCTGTGATTCCAACGGCAATAAGCGAAGTGCGCGCACGTCGGTTTTGTTATTAAAATGCTTACGAAATGGACTCACGATCTCGAGTTAATCTTTTTGGAACCCGTTGGCGCAGTTTGCAGTGACCCACCCTGTTTTCTGTTCCAAGGGTTGTGGGTTCGATTCCCGCCCCGAGGGTGTAATATATGTTTATTTATATGTATATTTATTTAAAAAGAAAAAAAAAAGTATATCAGTCGGCTGTTACCTAAAAAACAGGCATTAAGTTGCCTACCTTAGGAACAGACGACCTTTTGTGTGTGTTAAACATATTTATATTTATTTATATTTATATGGGATCCTAGGCATCGTGAGTATAAAGACAGAAATAAAGTGCACGATGCTTGAACCTAATTAGTGGAATATTAAATATTCACGTAAAATAATTGAAAACTAAGAAAGATTTTTTTTTTTACTAACATATAATTCTTTCATATATTTCATATAATTTCTTTTACTAACATAATATAAGGTTGTCTGGTAGAGATCGCTCTATTAGCGATAAGACATGCCTTTGTACATCTTTCTATATTATTTGTTATGACTTTTGTTCTATTCATGGTGTACAATAATTAGTATTATTTCTTTTATTCAACATCTTTCCCTATAATTACATTTTTAAATATATTTATAAAAAATACAAATAAAAATATTTAAAAATATAAAAAAAGGTATTCCTCCGGTGGCAGGTTTAGTCCCAGGCCATCGGTGGTTAAGGCTCCAGGCTGAGAAACCTCCTTACAATGCGGGCCGTTTCAAGCAACACTGCCTTTTGAATCCGACCCTTGATCCAACAGTCGAGCGAGAGTTTCTTAAGGTGTTGGTCGAAATTCTTTGCTAATAGGCCATTGACCGACACAACAATAGGAACAATTATTGTTGAGTCCACATTCCACATGGCGGTAATCTCGTGGGCAAGGTCTAAATATTTACTTAATTTTTCTTTTTCCGCCTTTACGAGATTATCGTCATGCGGGATCGTAATATCAACAATAATAGCTCGGCGCGTTGATCGGTCTACTAGCACTATATCAGGTTTATTGGCTGCAATAAATCTGTCAGTGATAATAGACCGATCCCAGTAGAGCAACGCATGACTATTTTCAAGAAATGGCGTTGGATTGTATCTATAGTACGGTAACTCATTTTCAACGAGGCCATATCGAAGAGCAAGTTGTTGGTGGATGATCCTGGCTACTTGGTTATGTCTGTGCAAATACTCACCGTTAGCAAGACGACCACAACCGGAAACAATATGTCTGATGGATTCGCCAGGCTTACGACATGCTCGGCATATGTCTGTAGTTCCATCTTTCATGATATGTTTCCGGTAATTGTTCGTCTTGATAACTTCATCCATAATTGCACAGACAAAACCTTCAGTCTCCCCAAACAGATTCCCGTGTTGTAGTCAGGACACAGAACTGGATTGGTCTACATCTATATCTGTCAGAGCTTTGTAGAACCGACCATGTAGTTCTTTGTTCCTCCATATGGCCACGCGGTCAATGGTACTCATTACTATAGGTTTACGCCATTTCTCTTTGCCCAAGGACAGCGGAGTAAAGCCCTTATCAACGGCAACAACATCCTTGTGCATATCGTTTTTGATGTTTAAAAAATATTCTCGGAGATTATACACCACACGATTGTGGAGGTCTTTTGCGTTTAAAAAGCCTCGACCACCACATTTTCGTGGGATGTATAATCTCATCAAAGATGAACGAGGGTGATGCATTCGGTATATTGTTAACATTTTACGGACTTTGCGATCAAGGGAATCTAACTCAGTTTGAGTCCATCTCAGAATGCCGAAGGTATAGACGATTAAGGGCATAACCCAACTGTTAAAGGCACGTACCTTGTTACCGCCCGATAAAAAGCTGTTAAGCACTTTCTTCAGCCGGCCGAAGAATCGTTCCCTAATCAGTTGTTTCATGGCTCCGTCATCAATGCCCAATGCCTTTGACATTCCGAGATATTTGTAGGTTTCACCTTCGTTGAGAGATCTAAGAGACAAAGAGTTGGTAAGTTGCAAATTTTCTGATGAGATAATTCTACCTCTTTCTACATGGATGAAAGCTCATTTATCCTCACCAAATTCCATTTTTATACAAGTGCTAAAAGTTTCTGTTATTTTTAGCAACTTGTATAACTCTGGTCGTTTGGATGCGAATAGCTTCAGATCATCCATGTAAAAAAGGTGAGATATTGCTTTGCCTTCTTTACGAAGGTGAAAGCCTAACCCTGAATCCTCTAATAAAGTACTAAAAGGATTCATGGCCAGACAAAACCACAATGGACTCAAACTATCGCCTTGAAAAATACCCCGCTTGATCCTTATCGGTTCGGTCGATTCAGGAACATTGATGCCGCCAGGATACTGAGGATACGTGGTCCACTGCTCCATACACGAGCCTAGAAAAGAACACAAAGCTGTATCAATCCTATACAACTTCATGGTCTCCATAAGCCATGAATGTGGCACTGAATCATATGCCTTCTTGTAGTCAATCCAAGCGGCAGCCAAATTTTTCCGGTTTCGACGTACCTGTTGGCAAATAGTCATGTCTATGAGGAGAAGTTCTTTAGTACCACGACTACCTGGCTTACATCCGTTCTGAGCTGTAGCCAAAATATTATTTGTCGTTATATGTTTCATAATTTTAGTAGCAAGAATGGATGTAAGTAGCTTATAGATGGTTGGTAAGCAAGTAATGGGACGGTAGTTTTTTGGATCAGTGGTACTGCCCGATTTGTATAACAGGAATGTGAAACCAGTTGTCATAAATGTTGGAAGTGAACCCGTAATGAGGGCATCCTGAAATTGGGTTGCCAAGACGGGGTGCGAACTACGAAACCATTTAAGCCAAAAGTTGTGCAATCCATCCCTTCCAGGACATTTCCAATTCGACGAGGAACGGATTGCACGACTTACATCATCTGGACTGATTGTGGTTGGTTCCATTTGTGGAAGTGAGTTGCACCTCCTCCTGACAACACTCATCCAGTCACTATCAATGTGGTCAATGGGATCCGACCAAATATTTCGCCAAAACTTTGTTATTGCGTCTCGGTCCGGTAAATCATCATTGACCACATTAGTAGTGCACTGTTCCCAATTCCTGTATACTTTTCGTTGGTCGCTTTGAAAAATGCTATTTTGATAATATCGATATATTTTGATAATAGTATTATTATTATTATTATATAATTGTATTAGGCTGCAGCACACAAAGCTACAGCGGCAGACGTTTTTAATACGTCCATCATGTACGAGTTCTGTTCTGAACGGGCAATGCGTGTGCGAGAATGTGGAGGGCCGCTCTCGATCTCGTCATGTCTCGGCAATAGGGATGGGAAAATGTATAAAATATATCGATATATATCGTATCGATATTTTCAAGAAATATCGATATATACTGAGCAAAAAATATCGATATTTCGATAAATCGATATTTTTATCTCAAAATGCGATTACCTGAAAAATTTAAAAAATATTCGAACGTAAAAAAAATAACACAATTGGCAGTTTTATGAGTTTTATTTATTATTAAAATACATATTTAAATATCATTAGTAAAATAAAAATACTTATTAGTAGTCAAAAATTTGAACAATTTAAACAATAGTATCTTGTATCCTTCGTACCCTATCCGAATACCTAAAAAAAAAAAGGTCATCCGGCGTCCAGTATCAACATTATCCTTCGTAACCTATCCGAATAACTAAAAAAAAAAAATGACGGTGCGGCAACAGCGCTTTTTTACGTTTTGAAATTCGACAAAAGTATTTCGATACGAAAATAATTTTGAAAACTTAAAAATAATATTTATTTTTTATCAAAAAATATCGAATCCGATATTCGGAAATAAATATCGATTATCGATATTTCAAAATTAAAAATATCGCCGATATTTATCGATTATTTTCAAAAAAAATATCGATATTTCGATATATCGATTATTTTTGCCCATCCCTACTCGGCAAAACATTTGGCCAAAACGTTTCGGCCGGAGTGTAGAGCGCGCTTTACTATCAAATTTTGTATCGAAAACAAGTCGAACGTTCGCCTTAACTTTCCTTGTATTTTATTGATAAGATAATAATAAATAATACTAATAATAATAATAATAATACCTACCTAACGATATGTACATAAGTAGATATCGATAAGTACCAAAATGTAAATTTATAAACTATAATATTAGTAACTAAGATTTGTACATATTGTTAGTAAGTTAATTTTGCAAATAATGATTTGATGTTAGAAATATGCTTAAATTTAAAATAATATAGATAAAACAATTATTTATTAGTATGTAAAACACGAAGTCATGTAACGTTCCGTTACAATGTGTATGTTGAACATATTAAAAAAAATATTTAAAAAATCGGTTGTATCTAAAACTGAGACTAGTCCTAAAAATAAGGGCCAAAACACATAACGGCGTTGCGGCGCCGCAACGCTAAAATCGGCGGTGGCGTCACCGCCAATTTTAGCGGCGTGGCACCGCCAATTCCGGCGTTGTGACGTCATACTTGTTGACCATGATTTATTGAAATTTTGTGTCTATTTTTATATTTAATTTTTTTGTGTCTTTATTAGACATGGGTATCTCAATGAATTTTTATGAACTGCAGATAAGCTCATGAGCCATATGCTTGAACCGGAGCTGTGAACCGGCTCACAGTTCAGCTCAATTGTTGTTATGTTGTTACTTTTAACTATTAGATTTACAGCTAATTTAAGACTCGGTTCAAACAAGTGACATGTATGATGTACCTAAATTATAAATATGTAATAAAGCAGCGTTTCGAAAAGTTATTATAGTGATATTTTTTCTATCTTACACAATTATAGGGGAATGCTAATTTCATGCATATGATAAACGCTAAAGTGAGTTTCTTTGTTTGTTACGCTTTCACGCTTTAACTATTCACCTGAATTACGATCATCATGAAATTCTGCATACCAGTTGTCTGGAGTACAGAAAAGGACATAGAGTACCTACTTTACGTACCGACTACCGTTGGTGACTGTACCATGCGAGCGGAGCCGCGGACAAAACCTATTTATTTATATTTAATCTATAAAACTAATATAGTAAGATATTAATTTATGTATCACTTTGTTTCAATTTTGTTTAGGCTTTATGAGACAAAAGTTGTTTAAAATTCTACCAGCATACAAACTTGATTCACAAAATTATTTCCGGTACAAAGGATTACTTTTTATGCATTCTACTAAATAACAACTTCACAAACAATAATTAACAAATTTCACGTGAACTATAATATTTAAAATAATTAAATTAATATCCACAATAAAAAATCACGAAGAACTGGTTACCCTACAACAACGCTCTTTTTCGCGGCGCCGCAACGCCGCAACGCAAACTGCCGATTTTAGCGTTGCGTCGCCGCAACGCCGTTAGAGCCAAAACACATAACTTTCTTACACATAGATTTTTTATTTCGTAGTTTTTTTAAACAACTTTTGTCTCATAAAGCCTAAACAAAATTGAAACAAAGTGATACATAAATTAATATCTTACTATATTAGTTTTATAGATTAAATATAAATAAATAGATTTTGTCCGCGGCTCCGCTCGCATGGTACAGGCACCAACGGTAGTCGGTACGTAAAGTAGGTACTCTATGTCCTTTTCTGTACTCCAGACAACTGGTATGCAGAATTTCATGATGATCGTAATTCAGGTGAATAGTTAATGCGTGAAAGCGTAACAAACAAAGAAACTCACTTTAGCGTTTATCATATGCATGAAATTAGCATTCCCCTATAATTGTGTAAGATAGAAAAAATATCACTATAATAACTTTTCGAAACGCTGCTTTATTACATATTTGTAATTTAGGTACATCCATACATGTCATTTTTTGAACCGAGTCATAAATTAGCTGTAAATCTAATAGTTAAAAGTGGTTAAAAGTAACAATACCTATAACAACAATTGAGCTGAACTGTGAGCCGTTTCACAGCTCCGGTTCAAGCATATGGCTCATGAGCTTATCTGCAGTTCATAAAAATTCATTGAGATACCCATGTCTAATAAAGACACAAAAAAATAAAATATAAAAATAGACACAAAATGTCAATAAATCATGATCAACAAGTATGACGTCACAACGCCGGAATTGGCGGTGACGCGCCGCTAAAATTGGCGGTGACGCCACCGCCGATTTTAGCGTTGCGGCGCCGCAACGCCGTTATGTGTTTCGGCCCTTATGTGTTTTGGCTCTAAGACCCGAGTAAAAGTTTTTTAAAAAATCAGAGAAAGAAGAAAAAGTATATTAATTATTCTATTAAGATTACAAAGTACATAAGTACAAAATCTAAAAATGTCCCAATTACTGTAATTGTTTCATAGTTGTTCCATTAGTTTTACCACAGAAATTAATACTACACCTACATGGCATAATACGTAGATATTAATAAAATGAAACTACAGAGCACGCTATCCGTGCTATAGGAAAAACTGGTAATTTCGGTGCACGTAATGTGGCTATAAAGACCGAGACCTCCCCCCACAGGCGTTTACTCTCGGCTAAACGATATCACGGGTTGACGTCTCGCTTATAAAGTAAGTTTTTTTTTAATAGTGTTGTGATTTCTGATGATATAAACGGTAAGTGATGTTAGGATTTTTTTTACAAGTGTTTAATTAAATATTTAAGTAGTAAATGCGTCATGAATATTTATTCTGATAGTGAGGTGCTTGTATTCATATGAGGAAACATTATTTTATACGTAATTTAATATATATATTTTTTTAACTTTAAGTGGAGATATTATTAAATAATAATAATAATAACACTTTTTTATATTATATATAATTTTTATACTAAACATATATTTGTATATATGAAAAATGTGAGTGAAACAAAAAATAACATTTATTTGTACACATAAAAGTTAATGTCACATAAATAACCATAAAAATAAATTAACTTCGGTGTAATTTAAATAAATTGTTAATTAAAATTTTCGGTTATTTACTTCACACGTGAGTTTTTGATACCTTTTTAGGTTCTTTATTTTATTTATCAAAACTAGTTCGATATGCCGGTTTTATATGAAAGATAAGATAACAAATTCTTGCGTATTTAGGTAAACAGCTCTTATAGGTACACTACGAAGCTATTCAGATACATGATTTAATATTACATAATTATAATAAAATATTTAAGTACTTATTTCGTACATTATTATTTTAACATTAAATATTTATTCTATTATTTTTTTTTTTGTAAAAATTAAAATACAAATAAAAATTTATTTTAATTATTAATAAAAATATTTATAGCTTAAATAGTTATTATAAAAATTCACGATTATTGAACATTTGTAATATGTTAAATTTATGATATTATCGCTTTGTACATCCGGCTTCTAGTATAGGTACCTACCTATATATATTTTTTATCAAAATTATAAAATCGTTCTACTGTAAAAAAAGGTCTATTAACATTTTATTTTTTAGTACAATTTCACCAAACTTTGTGTTTCCCACGCTTCATATTATAATCGAAATGGTTACATATATATTATAAAAGAGGTGGTATATATACATATATATAATAACTGTCGTACCGTGTAGGTAGGACTAAATTTTTTTATCAAAATAATAATATTTTCATATTATTATATATATTATAACCTTTGTTTTCCCTACAAAAGTGCTTACGATTTTATTATTATTGTTATAAGTTTTTAAAATTTCATGGTCATGAACAATATGAATTATGGGGGGTACCCTTGACCAATAGCACAAGCAATGGTGCCGAAATATCTTATATCTGTAACTTAAAATAATCAACAAACTGGTAAATATGCCGTTTTACTTATAAATTTATTATTATTTAATAAAAAAAATAACACTTTTCGTGTAGAAGAGGTATAAATTTTTTTTTTAATTGAATTTGCCACTTTTTTGACGTGATTTAATATGTTTATGCCCAATTCCAATCACAGCATTTTTGTACTAGTTTTAGACCTCATCCACACACAGACGTACAAACAGACAGACATTGCGAAACTATAAAAACTTTGTAGACTACAGCATACTAAAAAATGTATCTTGAAACTTTTCTTACTTTACTTTTATTTTAAAAACAAAACAAAACTATTTCGTGAAATGTACAAAAAATTGAAAGATAAGCGATGTTTTAGTACCTATAATTATGTACTTAAGATGGTTCATAGAAACGATACAATGGAACAAAAATAGAAATACATATTTATATCTAATACGCAAAATAAAATAATCATGATTGAAAACTACATACAAAACATAGGATAAATATAGATAGTTCTAGACGCCGACCGGCAATTTATTTCGACCTCGTCGTGAGGCGCGTTTACATTTCAATACTATGAACGATTATTATTTAACGTACAGAATTTCAAGTAGAAACACGAATAAAATATTATCAATAAAAAACATGATTCATCTGAAGTAGTTCGTCTGTAAGTACTCTGTACAACTGTGGCCGTGTGGTGACCGGCAGAGAAGAATAGTTCCGACCTCTTCCTTGCGAGGCGTAAAAGGCGACTAAGGCGATAGCGGTGCGAACAACAATGCACCGACCAGGGTGGTAATGGACAGCAGCATCATCATGTTCTGGCATAACACACTACGCTCGCCAACACGTTTGCCAAGCGTAGCGAGTATTGGCAACCCCCTCCCCCCATTATGCCAAGCAAAAAAGAGCCCAGGCCCCAGGCCCCGGTGGCCCTACTATTCCTGGCTACGGCAGCAGCCTGGGTAACGAACGTTAGGGCAGGGGATGCTAAGAATCTCCGGGTGAGATTCCGCTGCCACCCACGACAACACCTGGCCCTGGTTACGAATAAAGTTCGCACCCTGAGCTCCGATGAAAGGATTGTTGAGCTGGAAGAGGAAATGAACAGGTTATAACGGGATATACTGAGTTTATCTGAAGTCCGAAGAGAGGGGGAGGACATAATAACCCTGACATCCGGTAACTTGTTCTATTACAGGGAGGGCGACCAACTGTCCTAAGGAGGTGTCGGGTTTATGGTCTGCAGGTCCCTCATTGACAACATTGTGACCATTGAAAGTGTGTCGAACAGGGTTGCGTACCTTATACTCAGAGTATCTAAAACATACTCGCTGAAGCTGATACAGATATACGCACGGACCTCGGCACACCCAGATTAGAAGTACAAGCTATGTATGATGACATCAGCAGAGCCATACATGAATAAAACTTACTTCAATGTTGTCATGGGGGACTTTAACGCGAAGATAGTCAAAAGACGAGACGATGGGATGAGAGTGGGACAGCGGATCCAAAGAGCCTGCCTGATTTTTTCAAAGCCGGTTTTCGAGGCTGAAAACAGAGGATGGAGGTACAGAGTCGACCAGAGCTGAAATATTGATGGAGGTCAAGAAGTTTTACGGAGATCTGTATACCTCTGTCAACCAACCTGTTTGTAGTTCGGCTGAAGATCGAGACGAGCTAACCCGACATTATTCCGAAGAAATCCCGGACATCAGCTTGCACGAGATAAGTATGGCTCTGGGACAACTTAAAAATAATAAGGCACGGAGCGAGGACGGTATTATGTCAGTGCTTCTGAAAGCGGTTGGTACACCGGTTTTTAAAGTCCTTCAGAGTCTCTTTAATGCCGTCTTGCTCGAGGGCGTAACCGGAAGCCTGGAAAAGAAGCGTGGTAGTGCTCTTCTTTATCGCGAGAACACCCTGTTGAAGAATTACAGGCGCATTTCGCTTCTGAACCACGTTTATAAGCTGTACTCTAGGGTGATTACGAATCGTCTGACGGGCAAGTTTCATGACTTCCAGCTTCCCGAACAAGCCCGTTTTCGAAAAGGTTATAGTACCATAGACCACATACATACGCTGTAGCAGATTATACAAAAGACCGAGGAGTATAATCGGCTATTGTGCTTGGCGTTTGTGGGCTATGAGAAAGCTTTCGATTCGATCGAAACTTGAGTGGTGCTGCAGTCTCTCCAGCGGTGCCACATTGACTACCGATATATCGAAGTGTTGAAGTGCTTGTACAATAACGCTACTATGTTGGTTCGAGTACAGGAGCATAGCACAAGAGCGATTCTAATGCAGCGAGGTGTGAGACAGAGAGATGTCATCTCTCCTAAACTTTTTACCGCAGCATGAAGGAGAAGAAGAAGCAGGAAAGGATTCGGCATAAATATAAATGGCGAGTACATTACTCACCTTCGATTTACCGACGATATCGTTCATGTGGCAGAATCCCTGGAAGACCTCAGCATTATGCTCAAATACCTCGATGGAGTTTCCCAACGAGTGGGTCAAATGAATGAACAAGACAAAGATCATGTCGAATGTCCATGTCGTGCCCACCGGATATCCGTAGGAGATCCTACTCTCGAAGTAGTTGACGAATACATCTACCTAGGATAAAATTTCTATCTTTGTAGGTCCAACTTCGAGAGAGTTCAATCGTTGAATCCAGCTAGTTGGCTAGATGGGCGTTTGGAAAGTTAAAAAACGTATTTTCATTTGTCATACCTCAGTGCCTGAAGTCGAAAGTTTTCGACCAATGTGTGTTACCAGTGATGACATACGGATCTGAGACGTGGTTTCTGACTATGGGCCTTTTAAACAAGCTCCAAGTCACACAGCGTGCAATGGAGACGGCTATGCTTAGTATTTCTCTGCGAGATCTAATCAGAAATGAATAGATCAGAAATGATGAGATTTGCAAACAAACTAAGGTTGCCTACCAACCGAAACCGACCCAACGGATTTGCAAGCTGAAGTGGAAGTGGGCAGGGAACATAGCTCGTAGAACTGATGGCCGATGGAGCAAAAAGGTTCTCGAGTGGAGACCACGTACCGGCAAGCGCAGAGTAGGACGGCCGTCCGCGAGATGGACGGACGACTTGAGAAAAGTCGCCGGAAGTCCTTGTATGTAAGCTGTTTTGAACCGGTAGCTTTGGAGGTCGATGGGGGAGGCCTACACTCAACAGTGGACATCCAACGGCTGATATGATGATGATAACTCTGTACAGTATTTGACACTACGTACTTTTTAAGATCGAGCTAAAAACGCCGTGAAACACTTTTTTTGTTCTCCATTTTTTTTATAAATATTTTTGTCGCATTACCAGCCAGTTATACTGAACTGAACTAAACTGAATCAGCCTATAATCGACCCACTGCTGGCCAAAAGCCTCATATAGGAGAAGGGTTGTAATAACAACCGGGACCGAGTGCTTTAGGTGCTCTCCGAGGCACGGCGAGGAAAAGCACAAGGACATAAATCCAAACAACGGAAACAAATATTTGTACTAAAACAAATATCGGCCCGGAGCGGAAATCGAACCTGCTATCGACGGCGTTGAGGCGACTACTCACACCACTACTCAAGACGAGCATCAGGCCAGTCATACATATTCGCCAAAAATTATACACATAAAGACTAACTTGATGATTGCGTAATACCTAAAATTTTTTAAGATAAACCCACAAATGATCTAACTACAAAAAACCGGTCTAGCCAGAGAGTGTAAAAAAGATTTCCGTTAATTTTTACGAACTGTAACACTGTTAATTTACTTTTTTTATTATTGATCAACAAAAGCGAATGTTACGGCCTCGTCAGTTACCTAGTAACATTGAACGATTTCGAATTGTCAACTCAATACATTCCGCATTACAAGGAAACGTGAAATACATAATTAATAATACAAATCCTAGAGGCATGACTCAGAAGAGATAATTACTTTTTAAATGGTTTAATCTGAGCAACGCATATTTGCATCAAATAATAAAATAATTAACTGTTTAAAATGAACTATTTTGTTTTATTTAAACGTATGCTGCGATTTAAGTTTTCTGTATACAGGAGACAGACACAATTTTTTTATTAATTTAAATTATATTGTTATTATTGTTTGTTTGTCGTAAAATTTGTTTTCGGTAAATAGACTTAGAGTGCTATAGGTAATTGCTTAATTTTTTTTATGTTTTTATTATATGTATTTATCTTTCGATTAATATTTCCACTGTTGTTTTTGTGTATAAAGTTAATACGCATCAGATTTTAAGTTAAAACTCTATTAAAAACAAAACTAAGAATACTTCATCAGATTTTTTTAGTAAGTACCCTTAAAATTTAAATATCTACATTATATCGATTATTTTGAAGAAAAAAAAAAACAATGATTAACTAGTATACGGGATGAAATTATAGAGTTCTTATCAAATGGTTTGAACTTTATATATAGATTAATTTATGTTTACAATTAACTCAAATTGTAACTAATAACACAAACAATTAATTTGACTAATTTAATATCAGTCTTTAATAACAGAATCATATTACTAGGTAGAAGATATACGTAAACGATAAAGATGCGTGGTTTTAGTGACGCTCCATTTCATACCTGACTACTTATAATGTATTGATTATTTTTAAAAAAGTAATTGTAACATTGTAAAGTGGGATATTGACAGTTAATTCTAAACTAACTTAAGAGTTTCTTGACGGTTCTTCATAAAAAATTTGCTTTCAGAATCGGCGGGAACTTACATTATCTATATTTTAATGTCGTAAAATTCTAAATCCAAAATTTTTTTACGCCGTCGCATCGTACAGATAATAAATAATGTTTTCATCTTAGGTAAATATAAAGATTTTATCAGCTTACATGTGCGGTATACGGGGTATACCTACACATGTAAATAGATAAGGATATTACACCTACATACACATAAAGACATCTTTAATGTTATTACAAAAAAAGTTCGATTTTTCATTAATAAATTACTGAAAATATGAATCACTCATATAATATTAATTAATTGTTTATTTGTAACGTAAAACGTTTTTATATTTGTATAAGTGTAAATTTCACAAACGTGCGAACCTTTTGAAATAACCTCACCAAGATTATATCGTACTAGTACATATATACAAGTAGTTGTAGAATTGTCTGTGAGCAATCAATATACACGACAGCAATGCATCAACGCAATTAGTAATCACATAGCTAGTTACCTACCCGTTGCATACATGTTGTATTTTTCTCACGAGAACAACAATAGAACCATTAAATTCGCCTTCAAATTATTTTCTATAATTTTTTTTTATCGTTATCATCATAATCCAACCAAAAATTTAATATTTATTTAATAGTAATTGACAAAAATTACATTTAAAGTTTTTATTATAACACATTCATAGCGCGATGTTGAAGAACAAATATTTTTTTATTCTGCATTGGGTCTATATTCATAATAAAGACAATATCAGACGATATAAAAAAAAAGTGTGCAAAAAATCAATTTTATTACAATTTCACTACAATGGACAGAGAAAAATTCTCAAAATATTTTTTTTTGCTTCTATTGCTAACTATAAAGACCCTTTTTATAAGTTTTTTCAAATATCTCTCCTATACATACATCGTTTGGTTACAATTTAATTATATTATGTATAGATTATCATGACAATTATTGTCCTTTTTCAATATTAAAGATTAATTTGTAATTATAATATACAGTGGCTGCGTAAGGTAGATTGGCACCCTGGGCGGTTTTGTAATGAATATGCCTACTTAAAATAGAACACCAAATACTAAACATGCTTACGAGACTTTTTTTCACTAAAATATTCGATCACATTATCAAAATTGATTTTCCTGTCTCTTTCAATTGATAAAATCGAAAAATCTTTCAATTAACCGATCGGTTAGTCGTGTTTGGCTCATTGTGGTAAGATTTTATTAATTTTAACTTTGAAAAGCCACCGAAACTCATTTTGTTAAAAAAAAAATCGAAGACAGCGATAAATTTGGAACAGATTCAGAATAGCCCCATTTTAGAATGAATCTGAGAAGCTTCATTGTAGTTCATTCAGCCGCTTTTTAGGAAACGTGGCGGAAACGTGGCGAAAATTCAAGATAGTATTCAAAGATTACTTATTGATTTCTTTAAAGAGGGAGATTTTTTGCGCCTTCTTTGGATGTACAATTGAGTTGTCGTTGTCACCCCTTGGCGCTTGGCACCCGGGGCGGACCGCCTCCTCCGCTCCCCTATACACCACCACTGATAATATAGGTATATTATCAGTGGTGGTGTAATAGTAACAAAATGTCTTCAAACTTCAAAGTTAATTATTTCACGGAAAATTATATTAAGTTTTGGTTTGAAAATATTATTTAAAATGTAGTGTATTCGAGACTCGATAGTCACGGGTGCCTGATTTATAATTAAAATAATGTTTAATAATATATTATATAATTATAATATATAAAACCTATGCGAAAAAATTAAATATTTTATTTTAAACTAAATTAATTATTAATCTAGTAATTAACCTTTTGTTTAATTAAGACAATTGAAAAGCAATTCAAATAAACTAATATTATGACGACAAATATTAATTCATCGTTAATCTAATTCTTATTTAGTTGCTTTAATCGTTTGTATTAGAATTCGAAATGACGTTTATATTACAACTGTTATATTATATACCTGTTATATAAATAAATGAAATAAACTACATTAAAATGCCCCCGGTAGGATAAGAATCCTGAGCCGGCGGCCCGCGTGGCGTTCCAAAAAACACAACATTATTTATGACTGGGCCTATTGGCGCTGTTGACAATGATTTCTGTTTTCTTCTCCAGGTTTGTGGAAACGATTCCCGCCCCGAGTCTAGGTGTAATATATTTATATAATTATGTACATTTATTCCAAATAAAAATGTGTATTGTGGGCTGTTACCTAAAACACAGGCATTAAGTTCCCTACCTCAGGAACAGACGACCTTGTGTGTGTATGTGTTAAAAATATGTATATTACACATATGTACATGCATAAATACTTACGCGACTGCGACAAACACTTGTTTGGTCCACGAACGAAGTTATAGGTACGTGGTATGGCCTAAATAGTCTAGTAAAATAGTGCCATTTTGATTAACTTTTTTCAGCAGTCTCTGAAAATTATGATTGAGGTGTCATTCGATTCGGAATGGCATCTAGATGATATTTGAAAAAAATTAAGTTTCCTCTTGCAATAATTACAAAAGTTATTAAAAAGTGGTTTATTTTTTGCTAATATCTCAAAAACTAACTAATTAAAAAGATTTAAGAAGAAGAGGAAATTTCCTAAAAAAAAAGTCTCAACCTTCAGAACTCTAGGAACAATATTTATAATTTTTTTTTTTTTTTAGGGATGAAAATACGGCCTAATACCGGTGCTCTGGCTTGCGTAAGCTACGCCTACTTTAGATACTTTATTAATAAAAAATATTTTAACATATTAAATATAAAATTTAAGAAGTGAAAAAAATCAGGGGCTTACTAAATAGATAAATGAACAATAATCCGCCTGAATAAAATTTTTATCACAATTTTTCAATTAGTTATGCAATAGTTACCTAATTAATAATTTTTTTTTCCGCTTAAACATGAACATTGCAAGTGTGTAAATTGTTAAACTATAAATTTGAGATTTTTTTCCTTTCATGGAGCAATTTTTGTAAGGCATTAAAATAAATCCCCGTCAGAAAAATTAAAAAATAATTATTTTTCGGTTTATTAATAATTTTGGTTGTTGCAAAATCAAAAAACTTAAATTAATCACAGGTAACAGCTTACTGATATACATATTTTTTTATATAAATAATACATATAAAAAAATGTATATTGACTCTGGGCAGAAATCAAATTCACAATCCTGGAGCAGAAAGCAAGGTCAATATCAAAAATTATTTATTTTGTGCTTTTATTATTCTCTATAAAAATCTTATTAATATAAACTCTGTTTACCGTCAATAGATACTTACATAAATTATACCTAATTACGGCTGCTTTATTAATAATAATTTATAATAAACTCTAGTGTAACCGGTTTATAATATTTTCTGCTGAATCATTGTTTTTTTAAAATATATGATTGTAATCTTGAAGGTCAAATAAAGTAACTACACTATGAAACTCATTAAATGATCTACGATGTATTTACCAGTTTTTACTACAAAAAACATATACCTATGTATAAACCCCTCACGATCTCGTATATGTATAAAATGTAATTAATTTTATTCTGAGTATAATATATGTGTAGCTATAATACCTATATATCTTAAAAAATATTATTATAAAGGTGTTGTTTCAAATATAAATGGAGCCTGGGCCAGGTATTTGTACAGTATTTTAAAATGTTCAGGATCATGAAATACTCGTAGTAAATATGTCTTCTTTTATTTCTCATGAAAAGGCCCTTTTTACGAAATAGTTTTTAATTTGCAAAATAAAAACGCAACAACTTGGCATCCCTTTTAATTTATACTATTTTATACTATTTTTTTGGAATACCGTGAACACATGGCCCAAGATGAAACTTATTTGATTTATTGATAATTTATACCCTTTATTTGACTCTTTTTATCCGACATGACATTCTTGGAAGCTCGAAAGAAAGGTTTTTCTTGCGGAAGAATGTGTGTTCAGTCTCGTTCCTTCTGTATCCTATTGTCACATTCATCTGGATTCTAAAATTGATGGATATAATGTATTTTGATACTATGCACTTATTTATTAATTCAAACGTTTTTAACTACTAATTTTCTTATGGTTTTCACTAATTTTTACCATCATGAACCTTCACCTGTAGGTGTCAGGTGAACACATATTTTAATATATTTTAGGTATAGTTTAATAAATAACAGTTTTATCAGTCGTTTTTCTGCCATGACAATGAATGGGATATATCAGAAAAAAGAAAATTAAAAGATGACGACATGTTATGTACCTAAACTTTCATCACCTATTTAAAATGATTTTTTGTAAATCATTTATTAGCTCCTATTGTTTGCTACGTAATGAACTGTACAAAATCTAACATTTCTAGAACCATCAGATTAATCTAAGATAATGATGATGTTGATAAATAGGTATCGTCTATTTTATTGATGAGCTTTGGCTGATATTACTAATTAAGATATAATACAATAATAGATGTGGCACGCGGCGTCGTTTGTGTGGAAATGTTGATATGTATGAATAAGAACGAAAGAGAAAGAAGAAGAAGAAATGTTATATTATCCGATAGAAATCGTGCATTTTCAGATGTTCCTGGCATTTCATATCTTTGATTCCTAAACTTCAAATTCATGATGTAAAAAAATACATGACGATCCCTGCCTCTATGGAAAACAAAGGAATTTATTCCACAAGAGAAAAAATTTCCACAAAAAATATAGCCATATGCCACTCCAGACTATAACCTATCTTTGTTCCGAATTTCAGCTAAATCGGTTTAGCCGTTCTGTTGTGATTTGTTACTCACAAAGATCCGTTCATTCAAACCTTCGTATTTTAATTGATATTAGGATTTATTAATATATGGTATTTTGTTATCATTATAGTAAAATGCCAGTTGATCTGTATTACGTGCCTGGCTCCGCGCCCTGCCGAGCGGTGCTGCTCACTGCGCGTGCTCTCAACCTCAACCTCAACCTGAAACTTGTTGATCTTCATCACGGGGAACACCTCAAGCCTGAATACCTTAAGGTAAGGCGTTTTCCGTAGTAATAGCTACAAAAAATAATAAAAAAATTCCTTCAATTTAAATATTTTGCTCATCTAAATTTAAATTGTAGGGAATTGGGTATAATCTGGTAAAGTTATTGTCACGACGGTCAATCACTGGACCATCACATTATATTTCTTATAATTTTAGTAATATCTAGTATATTTAATGTTTACAATTTAGTGTTATTATAGAGTCATCAAAAAATTATTTTAATATCATTGACCACTATGATATAGGTAAACTTGTGACACGATTGCACATTGCAACAACAGACAGTCCATGATCGTTTGCAGAGCGTCATTTGAAAATGGGTGGACTGATAATTATGATATATTTTTAGGAAAAGCAAATTTGTAAACACTTTTTGCCATGGTAATTTTATAGAACAATATTAGGGTCAACTATTTAATATTAGGTACTAAACAGATGACTCTTTGACATTACTGCGGATCCGAATTTCCAAAGACACGACATGTAAATTGTGTACAACACAAATTATACACGACTTATTAATACCCTCTTAAATCATAGTTTTTTATTTTTATTTAAAAATCTAATATGGAGTACAATATCTTACTTAATTATTTTGAATTAGCCAATAGTAGTAATTATTATAACAATAGTAAATACTTCGTTAGAAAATAATTCATTTGTTTGTTATTTGTGTTAATAAATAATAATTATAATGGTTATATCCTTCCTTGCTGATTTAAGCATAATAATATTTATTGTACATAATAATAATTATTTCCATAATGATTCCTAATCGTTATTAGTATAGGTTTAGGTTTTAATCATTTTGAAATATACTTACACAAAAATTAATAAAGCTCTAAACAAATTTAAATAAACGAAACTATTAAACAGTAATAAACTATATTAGATACGGATTCGTTTATTTGAAATTAAAAATCGGAACGTATTTACTATATAATACTACACTGGAAATTTTGTACAATTTCAAATCCCATGGCATTCAGTGAGTTCCGTCAACGGAATAAAACATATTTCGACTTGATATACTATTAAAAGCCCTAAATATAAGCAATAATGACTAAATTGGCATAAAACGTTGTTGAAGGTCAGCCATTGCATGATGTAATTTAAGAGGTGGCGTTGAACTCAAATGAGAACGTGTGTGTTTTCATTGTTATACGAATTTATCTTTGTGTATTTACCGTAGTCATTGAAATAAGGTAAATATCTTGAACTAGTAAAGCCCTAGATCATTGTTTTATGTTTACGATAATTACTTTAAATGTACATCATAATGTACTTATATCTTATGTTAGTAAAGAGTAGTAGGTATAATATTAGATCATTATTAGATAAGTTACATAGATAAAAAAGACTCAAATTAAATATATCAATTTTTATAATTAAAGAAACACTGTTGTTATTAAATCGATATTGATAGAGTGGCAATACAATAACAAATGAATATTTTTTTATCAAGAATAGGGTAAAACACCCAGTAGTCAGCCCCGCTCCAGTACTCAGCCTTTAGAGACTTTATTTTCATATAAATAGCGTTGAAATATGTTTACATCTTTGAATTCTTTTTTAATCGAATTCGTGACTCCTTATTGACTAATACGCACACCTACCAAACAATAGCACGTCAGGTTGACAAGCTACACTCGTTCATTTGTACTGCCGCCAAAGACATGACTAGATACGTCGCTGTTACAATTTTTTTCTTAAGGAAACGTGTTCGAGTTTTTGGTAAGTTTTTGTGTGTATTTGCTGTAATTTGTGGTGGATTGTTATATTGTGTTACAATAAAATGTTTATTTTGTGATAAAATTAATTATTACATGCATTTTATTTGTTTTATATATTGTAAATTGGGTGGCCGACTACTGGGTTTCGAATTTTTAAGGTAGATCCAGTACTCGGCCATAAGCGGCTGACTACTGGTTTTTTCGTGATTTTCTTATATCGAAGTGAAACTAACGGAGCGAATAGTCCCAATTTTGCTCGTTACTTTGGGCTTATCTCTTATAAGACGAAAAGTGTATTTTACCAGTAGTCAGCCGCATATAAATGTAGTTCCACTTCAGGGCCGACCAATGGGTCTACAAATCCCAGTAGTCAGCCGTTAGTTCTGTTAAACAAAATAGCACCTTAAAACTTTTTAAATTAGGATTAAATTTATGCAAGGTTATTTAAGCATAAAAAACATTTGTTTTAGAATTCCATCGTATCAAAAAGACCAATCTATCAATACAAAGAAGAGCAATTAACACAAGCTTTGGCGACGATTAGAAATGGGATGAAGATTAGAGAAGCCAGTTGAGTTTTAGCGTTCCACGAAGGACACTACAAGATTGGCTACATTTAAGGGCTCGAGATAATAATAAGAGATAAGGTAAAATGGGACCAGGCTGACCAAAAAAGAAGAAACTGTCTTGAAAGACTGGTGTCTAGCGTTAGCGAAATGTGGCTTCTCTTTAAAATGTGATAATCTCCTTAATACCACCCGTAATATTATTTTTGAAGAAAATAGGCCGAATATATTTGTAAATAATAGCTCGGGAAAAAAATTGTATCAATCATTTCCAAGACGAAATCCTGAGTTATGTTAATGGACATATTTAAGGGTCAAGCCATAGTGCACAGGACGATGAAACGGACGATGACGGAGGAAAGAAGGCAAAAAAAAGAAAGAAGAATTACAAAAAAGGAAAGCGGAAAAGCTGTTGAATTCCAAAAATAGTAAAAAAAGGGAAGAAAAATACGACATCTACAATAAACAGAATAAGATGTAAAAATTGTGAGGAGTTGACTAGCGATACAGGAATTAATAACGAGGAGAATATTGGATGTGACAATTGTCATGCATGGTATCATTTAAAATGTACTGAATTTGCTGGGAACATGTATGAAAATGCCCGAGAGGTGGTCTCTGACTATGGCCCTTTAAACAAGCTCAAAGTCGCACAGCACAAAGTTCAATAGAGAGGGTGAGGTTCAATGTGAGGTATGCTTGGTATTACTCTACGCGATCGAATCATAAATGATGATACCGCAGACGACCGAAGGTAGCCGACATAGCCTAACAGATTTGCAAGCTGGAGAGGCAGTGGGCAGGGTATATAGCTCGTAGAACTGACAGCCGATGGAACAGAAAGGTTCTTGAGTGGAGATCACGTACCGGTAAGCGCAGCGTCGAAAGGCCGTCCACGAAATGGACAAATGAAATGAGGAGAGTCACCGCAAGCCTTTGGATTGAGGCTGCTTTGAACCGGTCACTCTGGAGGGCGATTGGGGTGGCCTACGTTTAACAGAAGACATCCAAAGGCTGATATGATGATGATGATGATTATATATTAAAATATATATAATAAGCATTTTCTATGCCAAATATGCAACAATAAGTCAGAGGCTGACTACAGGGTAAGACATGGCTGACTTGTGGAGAAATGAGGCTGACTACTGGTGAAAAGTGCCATAATTTGTTTAATGTTAATTTTATCTATAATACTATTAGAAATATAATGTTTTGTTAATTTCTTTAGTAACTTTAATAAACAAACTTTCGGAGAATAATAGTTGTTTTTATTGATAGTGTTTAATATTTAAAATACAGTTAAATAAAATTTTAATCATCACTAAAAGGCTGACTACTGGGTGCTTTACCCTATTTTGCGAGAAGTGACGCAAAATATTCTTTTGAATTCTAACTTTAATTTCTAATTGAACGCTTCGTAAGCAAAGAAAAACGTTTTTTGAATATAGGAACGTGGCTTTGATCCGTACACAAAGATGTTTGTGAAAATGATATCATACTAATAACGAAAGTAAGTTTGTTAATTACGTTTTGACATGAAAACTACTTAACCGATCATCATAAAACTTTGTACATGAGAATATGTTTCTTGGAGGTATTAGAAGTAACATAGGATACTTTTTTTTTAGTCGCGATAATCGACATCCACGCAGGCGAAGTCGCGGACAGACGCTAGTAAAATGTATAATTAAATCACATGACTAATCAAAGTTCATATAAGTAGTCACTTCATATTAACATTTTATTTTTATTTTGATCAATTCTCGGAAATGTGTTTGTGAAAAAACAACTAAATATTTGTGCTTTTAAATTTTGATTGTACTTTGTAATTAATTTGTCCAAGTTGTTAAGCAATAAATTAAGCTTCGATAATCGATAATCGATGTGATAAACTTAAACAATTAATTACATTTAAAATAAATCAAATTAGGATTAAACCATTGGTGCAGTTGGCAGTAACCCTGCTTTCTGCTCCAGGGTAGTGGGTTCGATTCCCACCCCGTACCTGGGTGTAATATATATTTATTTCTATATGAAATATATATATATATATATATACACATACAGGTGACTGGTAAATTACTATCAATATTTAAGGAGACTACTCGGTACATGATTCTCAACATTAGGAGCAGATGACTGCGTGTGTACGTCAAAAAAAGAAGTAAAAATTAGTACATCAAAATTAATATTAAAATAGTACCTAATATATATTTTTACGTTCAACAAATAAATTATTATCAACAAGTTAAGTCCTGTGATTATTCTCGTAACATAGAAATAACAGCTCAAGCTATAGCATACGCCATCACGAACCGGTTTCATTCGGTAATCGGTTACATTCCATTCCACTTCCCAAGTAAGTGGTTTGAGTAAAATATCAATTAACTTGCAATCACGCGATCATTGTAACGTTAATAATATAAGAAATTAACTGTTTTAGATTAATTTTGATAGGAAAACGCCAGATTGGTCGATGTAAGGAAATTTTTATAGTCTTTGTTTCACCTGGATAACGTAACTTTTTAATACTGAATAGCCTAAGATCCCACCGCTTGATTCTGCAGGTATATGTTTTTTTGATGAAATTAATTGTAAATGAATGTTGAGGGAGTATGCAATGGATTAGCGATAGGTTGCCTAAAACAAATCAGCCGCAATTATCTGTAATTAATTTTCGTATAATTAATTCGGTAATATAAATTGCAGCTATATGTTTTTTTAATCAATTTTACGTCATTTTAAAGGAAATGATGTAAAGAATAGAAAAAAAGATGGTTGCCAGCTCTCAGCCAGCCGCAAGTTAGGGTTGCCAGGTGTAAACATGTATTTGTATAATTGTTGATTATTTACAGTTATCCGTTTTTTTAAAAATTTTAATACAAAATTGAAGTTTTATATTTCTTGTTTACGATAATTCATGGTTGCCAGTGAAAAAATGGCCGCAAGCAGTGGTTGCCATGCTTTCAATAAACGATTCTTCCTCCAGGTAAATGCGAGCGCAAGAGTAAAGATCTCTAAACAAGAGTACAATGTAGTGTAGATGTAGATCTAGTATTTCTTTAATTAGTATTTATAAAGCATAATTTTTGAGTACAACAAAAAACTTTTTGCGTGAAAAAAGAACTATTTTTCATCGAAAAACATCATCTACAGAATCTTTCAAGCACATCGATGTATTCATTCAATGTTCATGTATAATAACTTTTTCGTATTTTTTTTTTTGTTTTGTTTTATTTAGAACTAGTTACTTTTTTTAATAATAAATCTTATCAATATTATCGTATTAGATTCGTAATAATTAAATAAAAATAATAAGTATTAGTCAATCAGAGCAGTAGAACATAAAATAATGACGTTCAACAATAATTTTGATTTCAATGATCTTTTCAATAAAAGATCTAAAAATATATTTCAATAAAAGATCTAAAAACAAACTAAAAATATATTTTTTATAAAAATTATGTAATACACAATATACTTATTCTAAATGTAAATCTTACAATTGTACATATACATATATTGACTTAATTATTAAAGAAATACTAGATCTACATCTACACTACATTGTACTCTTGTTTAGAGCACGTAACAAACCGTGTATCTTTACTCTTGCGCTCGCATTTACCTGGAGGAAGAATCGTTTATTGAAAGCATGGCAACCACTGCTTGCGGCCATTTTTTCACTGGCAACCATGAATTATCGTAAACAAGAAATATAAAACTTCAATTTTGTATTAAAATTTTTAAAAAAACGGATAACTGTAAATAATCAACAATTATACAAATACATGTTTACACCTGGCAACCCTAACTTGCGGCTGGCTGAGAGCTGGCAACCATCTTTTTTTCTATTCTTTACATCATTTCCTTTAAAATGACGTAAAATTGATTAAAAAAACATATAGCTGCAATTTATATTACCGAATTAATTATACGAAAATTAATTACAGATAATTGCGGCTGATTTGTTTTAGGCAACCTATCGCTAATCCATTGCATACTCCCTCAACATTCATTTACAATTAATTTCATCAAAAAAACATATACCTGCAGAATCAAGCGGTGGGATCTTAGGCTAGAATGAATTATTAAAATTTGTTCAATAGTTGAATAATTAAAATTGGTTTCATAATTAAATTTTTATAGCGATTTTATCAATTAGAAACAAACAAAAAAAAAAAAATAAAAAAATCATGATACTAATATTATAGAAATTAATGTTATGTATAGGTAAACATATTAATATATATATTATGTGACTAGCTTTTCGCCCGAAGCTTCGCCCGCAATGCGCATGAACTAGAAAATATGAGAGATAGAACTAGGTAGAACATGAACGATTTTGGCTTTGTTTTTGGCATTTCTTTTGGGATATCCAAACATATCTTTCTGGCCACGTGATTACTCACATAGCTCACAAAATTTGTTCAACTTCATTATTTTACAGAAATATAAAAATTACATGTAAATTGATATAAAATAAGCATAAACTGCCTTCGTGTTCTTAATAGCGACAGCGTTGACCTTTCGTACGGGATGTCTTTTGAGATTAAATTCCTCGGGGAGGTGCAATGGTGGTAGACTTTGTTTCAATTTCTCAATTCTACTGCCGCAACGATAGAAAATGAAAACTATATTTATATAAAGTTTAAATATAGGACAACCGTTCTGGTGTAGTGGTGCGAGTAGTCACCTTAACGCCGGCGGTCGCGGGTTCGATTAATTCTCGGGGCAGATATTTGAATTTGTAAAAATACTCACGGTGGAACAGGGTGGTGGATTAAGCTCCAACCCTTCTCATATGAAAAAGATGTCTTTGCCCAGTAGTGGGACGCTTACACGCTGATTCAGTTCAGTTTAGTTCAGATTTGGCTACTCCAATTAGCTTAAAAAACAAGTTCGTCATCAGGAAGTTGTGTACATTGGTATACATACATTGATAGTTTTTTGTTTGGTACCAATATGACCAGGCTGATTTTTGTACCGACTCTGGAACAGGCAACGTAGAACCTATTTATTCTAACAAAAAAAAATGTGTATTGGTTACTGTTACCCAAAACACAGGCATTAAATTAGAAATAGACGACCTTGAGTGTGTGTTAAACATTTAGTTATTCATATTTAATGTTCAAGTAAATTTTTTATTTACTCTTTAAGGATAAAGTATTTTCCTCAAAAATATGTATAAATCATCTGTTTCTTAACTTATTAATTATATCCACAGATAAATCCCCAACACACAGTCCCGACTCTAGTAGACGACGGCTACCCGATCTACGAGTCACGTGCTATCATCACCTACCTCGTGAATAAATACGGCAAGGGTAGCGCGCTCTACCCCGAGGAGCCGAAGGCGAGGGCACTCGTCGACCAGCGCCTTTACTTCGACATCGGAACTTTGTACCAGAGATTCAGTGATTATTTCGTAAGTATACTATTTTTATGAAAAAGTAGTAATCAAATAAACAAACAGGTGAGTCACCATCACCAAATATTACTACTGATGAACTACAATAGTTGTTAACTAAAACGGATGAAGAGAAGTAGTGAGGAAGACATTCTCTGATTAACGTATAGGTACATATATTACTTGAAGATATTTTTTGTGCTTGTGTTATCGTTTCGGTAAAACGAGATTTATACGATCTTTAGTCGTAAAAGGTAGCTTTTACAACAATTATCCACTACAATTATTTTTTATATACTAAACAGATATTGGTATCGATTAATATTAAAATCAAAATATTCTTTATCTATACAGCTATTATTTATTCTTAGTAAAACCTACATGCTGATCTAGGATTATTCTTATAACACGAACAACAATTTACAATACAATATCAACTCGCAGTACCCACAAGTATTCGGCAACGCGCCCGCCGACAAGGACAAGCTAGCCAAGGTAGAGGACGCCCTGCAGCTGCTGGACACGTTCCTCGAGGGCCAGAAGTACGTCGCCGGCCCCAACCTCACCGTGGCTGACCTTAGTATCATCGCTGGCGTTTCCAGCTTCGAAGCGTCTGACATCGACTTCAAGAAATACGCCAATGTTAAGAGGTGAGAGTGAACTACGCGGTACATCCAAGGACGTAGCCAGGATTCTCTAGCTGCACACCCCTCTTGCCCGTTCCTCGCTACGCCCATGGGTACAACTATAACAATTTTATCCGCATTTTGTTATCTCTATTACCATCCCCTTCTATGTAAGCTAGCATAAAATCTTATACCGAAATAATGTGTATAATATATTGTGTAATCGGTACAGTGAATCTCAGACAAGCGCATCTCAACAAACAAACAAGGTTTATTACCCGACTGCGACAGAAGGAGGGTTATGTTTTTCGAGTGTATGTATGTATGTATGTATATATGTATGTATGTATGTATGTATGTATGTATGTATGTATGTATGTATGTATGTCCATTTCTTTGGCACGCCCTACAGCCCAAACGGCTGGACGGTTTTTGACATATGAGGTGTCGTTGGATTTGTCTAAATTGTAGTAGTGACATAGGCTATATAAATTTTCAAAATGGCGCCCGCAAATGGCGGAATGAGGGGGGGGGAGTTGATTTTTTTTCTTACTGTAGCAATATGGGTATCAAATGAAAGCTAGTAAATTGTTTTATTCTTTTTAGTTTATAATAAGAGTATTTTACGCAGTCGGGTTTTTTGATTTTTTTAATTATCAATCTTGTTTGGTTATACGTATGACAAGATAGTGTTAATACGATTGTACAATATTATTACATACTTACATCATAATATTAAATGCTTAATATTATTATTAGACCGAACTATATAGGTATAGTTTCAAAAAAAGTTTTTATTATGATATATACATAATATTTAATGCTGTAATTGTGAATTCGTAGACTTTAATTTATGTAATTGTACTTTCATGGTTCCATGGTTTAATTTATTTAAAGAATTTAATTTAAAGTTTAATTTCATAAGGGATTGCGTATCTTCAGATCACTTTATTGATTAATCAATAAAGGCGATGAGTGTTATCGCATAATGGAATAAAAGCAAATATTCATATAAATTAAAATCAATTTTTGTGTCATCATAGTCGAAGTTTTTAGCTTCAAAAATAACTGATTATCAATAAAACATACTCAAACATCATGATATCAAATTATAATGATAAGATTGTAGGTAACCGTTATCAATAAATTACTGCTTTGTGATTTAGTAACATTTGAAGTCATAAACGTTACTCTTTTTAATATTTTAAGTATATTTGAAAATTTTATAGCTGTTTTAATTCCAAACGCATATATTTATTATATAAATTACAGAAATAATTTACTGGAGTATCTATCATGAAAAAAAGGTAATAATATTATATTCATAGTGCACGGTTTCCGAGGATTTGAAGAAGTAATGACCTACAAATTCAGCTCTAGACAGTTATTAAATAAGGAGATAATAAATTATTTGCATCAAACAGCAACGTTATAATATTTAAATTAAAGATCTATGTTTAGTGACATATAGCAACATTTAGTTTTCTTTATTTTTTTGTATCATGTATTAGTGGAACTTATCAAACTTTCAACCAGTTTACGAAACGTCTTATTAGATTTTAACTCCATGTCATGATTTTTCATTTTTCAGTTATATCTTAAACATCGATCGTTTACAATTCATCTAACTGTAGAATTGTGAGCTGTAACGAATTGTTGAATTACAAACATAGATTAGGTTATTTTTTTTTACTTTTTAAGGCGAGCTAGCCAAACGAGCGATATAATTTTTGTTACGTTTCGCCACCTACAAAACAACAGTGTTCACGATACTGTACTGTATCAGCCTGTAAACCACCCACTGCTAAGCGAAAGCCTCTTCTAAATATAGAATAAGGGTTGGAGCTTAATCCACTCCGTTGGCGGATAATTTCTCTATCGTGAGTAACGATCGTTATCAGGTGTCTATGATAACAACCGGGTCCGACGGCTTTACGTGCTCTCCGAGGCACGGTGGGGAGACCTATAAGGATATACACCCAGACCGGAAACAAATACTTGTAAAAATACAAATATCTGTGCCGAGCGGAAATCGAATCCGCGACTGCCGGCGCGTGGTTTGAGGTGACTTCTCGCACCACTACACCAGAACGGTCGTCATAATATATATAACACATCATTAATATGAATAATTCAAATAATTCTTAATATAAAACAAATATTTCTCCCTTCCAGGTGGTACGAGACCGTGAAGTCGACAGCACCAGGATACCAAGAGGCCAACGAAAAGGGCCTTGACGCGTTCAAGGCCCTCGTTAACAGCATTCTCAAGAAGTAATCTAACTCGTGTGAACTAAAACGTGTTCAATTTACTAACTTTAAGTCCAACACCGCTTGCTATTTGACTTATGATTGTAATATAAGTTGTAGAGATTAAGGCACAATAAACGAACTGAAATATTATCTTTAATTTGTTTTTTATTTTATATACCAAATTCATACAAAAGTGCGCGTGCCTGATTTAACGCAACCTTCGTGGTCTTGACTTCACGGTGAAAACGCAGTGGAGACACTGTGTTCTCACTGTGTATTTGTTCCATCGGTACAGTTTCCACAATATTTCCACAGTATTATCACTGACTACACTCAAGGGGATCCATCCCTTTTTGGCAACATTTTTTTAATGTGACATGAAGACAAGTTTATGTCGTTTTCTTCAGCCTCATTTAGATGCAGAGACCTCAAGCTTATACTTAATTGTAACTTGTAAGTAAGAATGTGTGATGTTCGAGAAGCTGTTAAGGATGTCTTGGGAGTTAAACATTTTTGGAGTAAAGATCCTCACTACATTCTTTCAAGTATAGTAAGGAGATACATTTTTGTTTTTCGAATATTCGTCGTAAATAACGATTTTAATCATACCGAATCTATTTTATTATGCTACATATTCCTAGCGTTTGCCGTCCTAATAATTTATGTCCATTCGTCCGCTACTATGATATGACAATGGCAGTCTGATGTAACTTCTGATAATGTAGCTTTCAGCAAAGAATGAAAAATATTCTACAACTAGACTTAGCAAGTAAGCAATCTATATCATGAACGTGGTTAACCTATTGAATATGGTTTCCTGTTATGTAACAAAAAAAAATAATAAGGTAATTTGACTACATTTACATAATTGTGATTCCTATTTAAAAAAAACTGGCTACATGACCAAAAAGTGTAATGAAAATCTTACATAATCCATGTCTTTCGTTCGACACTTGAAAATAACTAACATATTAACATTTAAAAGAGTAAAGCTTTAAAATATTTCATTTTCATTTTCAAGACCATTTACAAGACTCAACACTATAGTACTTTACTTATTTAATAGATGGCGTTGTTACAATAGAACCGAAACTCAATAACAACTGAACTTAACGCAAGTTTTTAAGATACAAAATACCTTGAAAATAGTGCAAACAACTCTAACTTTTTTATATTTTCATTATTATAATTTCAGTTTCACATCGTGTATATATATAATATTTTTTTTAACGATGGGAAATGCCTTTACGCATCCCACCGCCCGAAGGCGACGAGTATGTGGGACTCGCTGACGCTCACCGCTAAAGCCAGAATACCCACTAAAACCCATCGGCCGTCTGAGCCGTAGTGGGGCGCCACGGGATCGCAAACGCATACAACCGTGATGCCCCGACCATGGGCCCGGGGGCCCCTCCGTATGTGATTGGAGCCGCTCGACCAGTGCACTCTGCTAGTTCAGAGAAGTACCGGGAGCGGCCCAACCACCGAAGTGGAGGGAGAGAGTACCATCAATCCTCCCTCCATCCTCCCTCCTGCCCTTTCGCGCCCACAGCTGCTGGTTTTGGCCCGCGGGAGTCCGAAGACCCCAACCTCTCGTGGTGAGCGAAGAGTAGTACCCCCTATCCGCCACCCGGGGACGCGCCCAGTAGGAGACCAGCAACTCCGGTGGGTGTATCTATATCACTCAATCATTATTAATCTTAAGTATTTGCCTTGACTGTAAGAATATTTGTCAACCATTCATAACAAATGTACATAAATCAATAATATTTTGTCTGCATAATTATCTATGTTAAGTAGTAGCCTTCGCTTAAAACTATTAGCTATTCTTTCATTGTCAAAACCAAGCCAACCATGAAATTAAGTTTTTGTACCCGTTTTAATTAATTTAATTATCCATTGTGAATTATTTCTTCGGCAATTAAATTACGATTATTATTCACTAGACAATCTGCGCGGTTTTACTCACGGTAGATTACTATAAAGGCTTTAGGCCTTTGTCATAATGTGATATTTCATAGCCTATAAAATCCAATAAAACTGATGGCCAAACTTTTTTGTTCGCAATTAGATCTATTTCATAGCTTGAGGTGAGAACTTTTAAAGTACGCGTTAAAAAAATATGTATATTAATTTTAGAAAATATTTATTAGAAAAAATAAAAAAAAGGATAACTTTCGTTTCGATGCAAAAAATAGTCCAAAGAATTTTATTTGCTTATCTTGCCTCTTATAATCCTCGGATAAATTTGTTTTAATTTCAAACAAAATTCTACATTTTTTTCGAAATTTTTTTTTTATTTCTCTTACAATTTAGATTCCGAATATCGAACACTTCTGTTTCGATAAATTATTAAAAGCACTACTTTTTTAAATCATGGTTTTCATTTTTGAAAAAAAATATCTTTTATCTGGCCTTACAAGAATCCAACTAGTCTGTTCGCGTTAAGAAAATAGTGACTCATTAAAGTAAAGGCGTATTCATACTGGGGTAAAAATTAAACCATTAATATTAAAGCAAAGTTTTTATGACAGTATTTTAAAATATTAAAATTAAGTAGTTATTACATTAAAAATGATTAGAATCGTCAGAACCGTATTTTCAGAAACACTGCATGCACTAGCCTTTTTCACTACTATACTCTCCATAGTCACGTTTTGGTCACCACACTGTTTAAAGTACTTAAAAACATTGTAAATCACTCGTCTTTCTCCGCCATGTAATATTGATCCACTATTATTTTTAAGAATAGGTGAGGTATTCATTTTAAAAAAAAAGCAAAGAAGGCAAAGCAAAGAAGGCGGCAAGGCAAAGAACACGTGCGTACTGTCTGAAGGGTTTCAACTGTTCAAAGTGAACACGACTTTATAATTTACTGTGATCTTATTGGTCAAGAGGCGTGGCTAAGCTGAGTGACAACGATGAGTCACTATTTTCTTAACGCGAACAGACTATAATTATATAAGCTGTATTTAGACTAGCCGATATATCTAACAAAGAAGTACTGAAAGTTTTGTTAACAGACACGAGTTCGATTTTCCCTCAGACCGGATATTGAACAGCAAGAGGTGCTTGTACGTTGCTGAAGAACATGTAAAGCTGTCGGTCCCGGTTAATATAATAAACGACTAAACGATAATTACTCTTAGAAATAAAATTATCCGAAAAAACACAGTGGAGCCGCGCAAGGGCGTAGCCAGGATTCTCTATAGGTAGAGGAGCGCAGATAAAGAAAATCCTAGACAGTATTGTTACACGGTTAAACCGTGGTTTTTAACATATTCTATATATCAGTAGTGGAGGTGTTCTTTTATTCGTTTCACTTATCGTTATTAGTGATATCGCTTAGAATAATAAAAGGTGGAAAAACCTTTTTTATCAGTGACCGACCGCTCTTCTATAGAGGATCAGCTTTTTATAATTAGTCATTTGTTTAATGGTTAGCGTTCTGTTTAGATCGCATTTGTACGTTTTTCGTCATAATGGATATGTTAAAAATTCGAGTGATTATGGAGTGAGTTCCGTCGTGGTAGCAAAGCAGCACGCAACATCAACGACGTTTACGGTGCGAATACTACTAACGATCGTACCACCCGTTATTTGGTTTGCTCGCTTTCATTCCGGAAATTTTGACCTAAGAAATGAACCACGTGGTCGACCGAAAATGTTGGTGACAAATTAAAGGCGATTGTGGAGAGGCTGATGATTCTCAAACTACAGCTGAATTAGCAGCAGCTTTCGCAGTTAGCACTAAAACAATATTGGGCCAATTGCGTCAAATTGACAAGGTAAAGAAGCACGACAAATGGGTGCCTCACGAATGAATGCCAGCGCAAAAAACGCGTCGAGACATGCCTTGCACTGCTCAACGGACACACAAACGAAGGCATATTGAAACGCATTGTTACTTGTAACGAAAAATGGATTCCAGTGTTGGTATTATTAGTTGAGAGTATTATGTATTCTGGGCCGTAAAAATATCGTTTTTCGTTCCAAGTTATCATACAAATACAAAATTTTCACACAGATAGTATATCCTGCCGCAGAAGACGAAAAAGAAAAAAAAAGTCATCGCCCATACATGTCCACTATATTATCTAATCTAAAAAGCTAAAGTGGATTTTAAAAAATCAGAAAATAATAAATAAATACGAGAGGGCAACATAAGTAGTTAAAATTTCCATTACGATGAAATTGTATTGTGCACGTTGGATTATCGTACAATTTCAACACCTCTATGTTCGATCGTACCAACTGGTAAATTATATAATTTGTACGATAATTATGTGACGAATGCTAACGCTGATGGATTCTATTCGACAATCGCAAGCGCTCAGCTAGTTGGTTAGATCCTGGCTCAGTACCTAAACAATGCTCCGCTCCTGCACGACAACGCGAGATCTCATACTGCACAGCAGACGGTCTCCAAGTTACAAGAGCTGGGGTTGGAAGTTTTCCGTCATTCACCGTACTCACCAGATCTTGCCCCTACAGACTTCCACTTTTTCCAGAATTTGATTAAGTTTTTGGCGGGTAAACAAATACCCGAGAGGCAAAACAAAATGCCTTTGAAGAGTTTGTTGCCTCCCGTCCAGCAGAGTTTTTCAAGAAAGGCATCAACAAGTTACCACTACGTTGGCAAAAATACATTGATTCCATGGATACCTTGACTAATAAAAAAAAAATAAAAAAATTGAAAAAAAGTGCGTTAATTTATTTAATCAAAAAACTGCAATTTCATAGGTAATACCTATATTATATATTATACCTATATTATATATTAATACCTATATTATATATTATACCTATATTATATATTATACCTATTATTAAATGATACCTTAAAACTATCAATCAAACACATCGAAATTTACATTATATTTTATTATCTTTGTCTTTAATAAAGTAATTACAGATAGGCACTAAAAAAATAACCATGCATATGAAGATCATAATACAATAACATATTTCTTATACAACAAACACCGCTTGTTGAGACGTCAAGCCTTATAGAGCCACTGAACTATGTTGGGATATAAACTGTATTGAGTATTCTCACTAACTATTTCCGTTCAAAACCAGCTCGTTATTGACCAAACGCAAGTTATTTCCCTATAAAGCAATATTGGTTTCCGTATTACCCATATGTTTTTAAGCGACCAATAACTTCGTTGTGCCACAGCCAAATAGATTCTTTTCTAATATACTTGAAAAATAAATTATTTGAAATTATTTCAGGATTAAACTAATATTTCATTTTTTATTTATTTATGAGACTAGCAACATTCGTATTTTATGATACATTACCGTTTAATTATAAGTTTTTTTTTTTAAACATAATCATTGTTTGAAAAACATGTCAATGGTTTATCATCGAAGTTACTGGAACACTGACAGATATAAGGCGTTTTCTTTTTAAACTTCCACATGGAAGAAAAAAAAAGCTTTAATAAAACATGTCGCCATGTCAGAAGGCACGTAATATCCATAATGAAAGAAAATTTAATAAAGCTATCTCATCTCTTAATACGACTATCAGCTAATGTTATGCGAATTATTAAATCGATATGAAGCTATTATTTTTAAGGGTTTCCCAATCGAAACACATTATTGCTTATAACTTCTGTAAGTTCATAAAAAAGTGATTAAATTTGAGGGTACTTTAGTAAAAAAGAAATGGCGCTAGTATCGTTCGTATTACGACAGGTTTAAATACATCGCGAACGACTAGCGCCATCATTGCAATTTATAAATATAACAAATAATGGACTGGCTAGTTAAACACTTTTTTTATTAACTAAATAAATAGATATATGAATTATTCACTAAGTCGAAACAAATATTATTTTTTCTTAAATAAAAAAAAAATCATTCAGATGTGTACGTTACTAGAAGCGCCAAATAATAATCGAGTGCGTTCATAGCTTTGACTCCTACTACGACGTGATAAATTGCATCTCCACATTATAATTATAGATTTAACCTTTTAATAGTTCCGATACTAAATATCAATAATTACACAAAGCTATCTACATGAGCCGCTCGTTACTGCTTCTGAGTTGAGTGTTGCCAGTCAAAAATAGTTTAATTATTGTTGTCAAAAAGCTATTTTTAAGACACAGAGATAATACTGTCTATAATATATAAGTTCTTTTGTAATGGCAGGTATTCAGTTTTATGTTTATTTTTGATCTGGCAACTTTAGTTCTGTTTTATAGATTAGACCTTGTTTGGGAATGATTCATTTTCTTGCATTTTATATTCCTTTTCATTTAACTCTTCGACTCCAAAAATTAACAGGACTTTCTGTAAGAAAAATAATAATTATTTTCGCAAAATTACACAAACATTTTTTGAAATCATCATTTTGAAGTAAAAATAAATTCTGTCATAGATACATAAAACGAGAGATACCTATAAATAAATACAAGTTGTGCGTATCTAAGTGTGGGCTTGCGTGCGTGGGTATGTGTTTGTGTGTGTGCGTGTACAAGTAGGAGCTGCTCTATATATTATCTCTTTTTTGTGATTGTCTCCATATAGGTCAGTGTTTCCCAACGTGGGCCCCACGCCCCACTGGGGGGCAATTTGATAGTTAAGGCGGGCAATTTAAAAATAGACTCGACACGACTTTAACCCTTTCGCTTTGGATTATTTAAATGCAATGCTATACCTTGATTGATTGGGTTAGTGGCTTTCAGTTGTGCCACTTGAGCACGGTTGAATGCTATACCTTGTCCAACCGTTTATTATCTTTTTGACAGCTTACGTCTATAAATTTCAGTTTTTTTTTTTTCATTATATGTCTTGAAATTTTACTTACGATGTTTTGATAACAATTTCATAGTGATTTCTTTCTAAAACTTATCATTTATATTTCTTAAGGGAACAAAACAATTTTAAAGGTTAAAAATTATGCATGGGGGCATAAAAAATTTAGAAAAGTTAAGGTGGGGCATGGCCTAAAAAATTTGGGAAACACTGATATAGATAGTCTCTTAGTCTTATTATCTACGCTAAAACACGGCTTCTTCCGAGTCTATGGCACAGACGAAAAGCGACCTCTCTGGTTCCGGCTCGCACTACACGTAACAGCATATAGAATGTCTCCCCATAAATAATTTTTGAAATAAGAGAATATAGTACACGACACACAATGACGACCGTTCTGGTGTAGTGGTTCGAGTAGTTACCTCAACGGGTTAGGTCGCGGGTTCGATTCCCGCTCGGGACAGATATTTCTATTTGTACAAATATTTTTTTCCAGTCTCGGAGAGCACATAAAGCCGTCGGTCCGAGTTGTTAACATAGATACTTGATAACGATCGTTACTCATGGTAGGGAAATTATCCGCCAACTGGAGCATCGTGGTAGATCAAGCTCCAACCCTTCTTCTATACGGAGAAAAGGCCTTCGCTCAGCAGTGTGCTGTTTACAGGCTGCTGTATCAGCCATGTACAGTATAGTAGAGGAGCGAGCGCGCTACCGTCGTCTACTGGCAGCACTGCTTGCGCACGGAGTCGGCGCCGGAGGGCCGCACGTCGGCCGGCTCGGCGTGTGTGTGTGCGTGTGTGTGTACAAGTATGAGCGAGCGCGCTACCGTCGTCTACTGGCAGCACTGCTTGCGCACGGAGTCGGCGCCGGAGGGCCGCACGTCGGCCGGCTCGGCGTGTGTGTGTGCGTGTGTGTGTACAAGTATGAGCGAGCGCGCTACCGTCGTCTACTGGCAGCACTGCTTGCGCACGGAGTCGGCGCCGGAGGGCCGCACGTCGGCCGGCTCGGCGTGTGTGTGTGCGTGTGTGTGTACAAGTATGAGCGAGCGCGCTACCGTCGTCTACTGGCAGCACTGCTTGCGCACGGAGTCGGCGCCGGAGGGCCGCACGTCGGCCGGCTCGGCGTGTGTGTGTGCGTGTGTGTGTACAAGTATGAGCGAGCGCGCTACCGTCGTCTACTGGCAGCACTGCTTGCGCACGGAGTCGGCGCCGGAGGGCCGCACGTCGGCCGGCTCGGCGTGTGTGTGTGCGTGTGTGTGTACAAGTATGAGCGAGCGCGCTACCGTCGTCTACTGGCAGCACTGCTTGCGCACGGAGTCGGCGCCGGAGGGCCGCACGTCGGCCGGCTCGGCGTGTGTGTGTGCGTGTGTGTGTACAAGTATGAGCGAGCGCGCTACCGTCGTCTACTGGCAGCACTGCTTGCGCACGGAGTCGGCGCCGGAGGGCCGCACGTCGGCCGGCTCGGCGTGTGTGTGTGCGTGTGTGTGTACAAGTATGAGCGAGCGCGCTACCGTCGTCTACTGGCAGCACTGCTTGCGCACGGAGTCGGCGCCGGAGGGCCGCACGTCGGCCGGCTCGGCGTGTGTGTGTGCGTGTGTGTGTACAAGTATGAGCGAGCGCGCTACCGTCGTCTACTGGCAGCACTGCTTGCGCACGGAGTCGGCGCCGGAGGGCCGCACGTCGGCCGGCTCGGCGTGTGTGTGTGCGTGTGTGTGTACAAGTATGAGCGAGCGCGCTACCGTCGTCTACTGGCAGCACTGCTTGCGCACGGAGTCGGCGCCGGAGGGCCGCACGTCGGCCGGCTCGGCGTGTGTGTGTGCGTGTGTGTGTACAAGTATGAGCGAGCGCGCTACCGTCGTCTACTGGCAGCACTGCTTGCGCACGGAGTCGGCGCCGGAGGGCCGCACGTCGGCCGGCTCGGCGTGTGTGTGTGCGTGTGTGTGTACAAGTATGAGCGAGCGCGCTACCGTCGTCTACTGGCAGCACTGCTTGCGCACGGAGTCGGCGCCGGAGGGCCGCACGTCGGCCGGCTCGGCGTGTGTGTGTGCGTGTGTGTGTACAAGTATGAGCGAGCGCGCTACCGTCGTCTACTGGCAGCACTGCTTGCGCACGGAGTCGGCGCCGGAGGGCCGCACGTCGGCCGGCTCGGCGTGTGTGTGTGCGTGTGTGTGTACAAGTATGAGCGAGCGCGCTACCGTCGTCTACTGGCAGCACTGCTTGCGCACGGAGTCGGCGCCGGAGGGCCGCACGTCGGCCGGCTCGGCGTGTGTGTGTGCGTGTGTGTGTACAAGTATGAGCGAGCGCGCTACCGTCGTCTACTGGCAGCACTGCTTGCGCACGGAGTCGGCGCCGGAGGGCCGCACGTCGGCCGGCTCGGCGTGTGTGTGTGCGTGTGTGTGTACAAGTATGAGCGAGCGCGCTACCGTCGTCTACTGGCAGCACTGCTTGCGCACGGAGTCGGCGCCGGAGGGCCGCACGTCGGCCGGCTCGGCGTGTGTGTGTGCGTGTGTGTGTACAAGTATGAGCGAGCGCGCTACCGTCGTCTACTGGCAGCACTGCTTGCGCACGGAGTCGGCGCCGGAGGGCCGCACGTCGGCCGGCTCGGCGTGTGTGTGTGCGTGTGTGTGTACAAGTATGAGCGAGCGCGCTACCGTCGTCTACTGGCAGCACTGCTTGCGCACGGAGTCGGCGCCGGAGGGCCGCACGTCGGCCGGCTCGGCGTGTGTGTGTGCGTGTGTGTGTACAAGTATGAGCGAGCGCGCTACCGTCGTCTACTGGCAGCACTGCTTGCGCACGGAGTCGGCGCCGGAGGGCCGCACGTCGGCCGGCTCGGCGTGTGTGTGTGCGTGTGTGTGTACAAGTATGAGCGAGCGCGCTACCGTCGTCTACTGGCAGCACTGCTTGCGCACGGAGTCGGCGCCGGAGGGCCGCACGTCGGCCGGCTCGGCGTGTGTGTGTGCGTGTGTGTGTACAAGTATGAGCGAGCGCGCTACCGTCGTCTACTGGCAGCACTGCTTGCGCACGGAGTCGGCGCCGGAGGGCCGCACGTCGGCCGGCTCGGCGTGTGTGTGTGCGTGTGTGTGTACAAGTATGAGCGAGCGCGCTACCGTCGTCTACTGGCAGCACTGCTTGCGCACGGAGTCGGCGCCGGAGGGCCGCACGTCGGCCGGCTCGGCGTGTGTGTGTGCGTGTGTGTGTGTACAAGTATGAGCGAGCGCGCTACCGTCGTCTACTGGCAGCACTGCTTGCGCACGGAGTCGGCGCCGGAGGGCCGCACGTCGGCCGGCTCGGCGTGTGTGTGTGCGTGTGTGTGTACAAGTATGAGCGAGCGCGCTACCGTCGTCTACTGGCAGCACTGCTTGCGCACGGAGTCGGCGCCGGAGGGCCGCACGTCGGCCGGCTCGGCGTGTGTGTGTGCGTGTGTGTGTACAAGTATGAGCGAGCGCGCTACCGTCGTCTACTGGCAGCACTGCTTGCGCACGGAGTCGGCGCCGGAGGGCCGCACGTCGGCCGGCTCGGCGTGTGTGTGTGCGTGTGTGTGTACAAGTATGAGCGAGCGCGCTACCGTCGTCTACTGGCAGCACTGCTTGCGCACGGAGTCGGCGCCGGAGGGCCGCACGTCGGCCGGCTCGGCGTGTGTGTGTGCGTGTGTGTGTACAAGTATGAGCGAGCGCGCTACCGTCGTCTACTGGCAGCACTGCTTGCGCACGGAGTCGGCGCCGGAGGGCCGCACGTCGGCCGGCTCGGCGTGTGTGTGTGCGTGTGTGTGTACAAGTATGAGCGAGCGCGCTACCGTCGTCTACTGGCAGCACTGCTTGCGCACGGAGTCGGCGCCGGAGGGCCGCACGTCGGCCGGCTCGGCGTGTGTGTGTGCGTGTGTGTGTACAAGTATGAGCGAGCGCGCTACCGTCGTCTACTGGCAGCACTGCTTGCGCACGGAGTCGGCGCCGGAGGGCCGCACGTCGGCCGGCTCGGCGTGTGTGTGTGCGTGTGTGTGTACAAGTATGAGCGAGCGCGCTACCGTCGTCTACTGGCAGCACTGCTTGCGCACGGAGTCGGCGCCGGAGGGCCGCACGTCGGCCGGCTCGGCGTGTGTGTGTGCGTGTGTGTGTACAAGTATGAGCGAGCGCGCTACCGTCGTCTACTGGCAGCACTGCTTGCGCACGGAGTCGGCGCCGGAGGGCCGCACGTCGGCCGGCTCGGCGTGTGTGTGTGCGTGTGTGTGTACAAGTATGAGCGAGCGCGCTACCGTCGTCTACTGGCAGCACTGCTTGCGCACGGAGTCGGCGCCGGAGGGCCGCACGTCGGCCGGCTCGGCGTGTGTGTGTGCGTGTGTGTGTACAAGTATGAGCGAGCGCGCTACCGTCGTCTACTGGCAGCACTGCTTGCGCACGGAGTCGGCGCCGGAGGGCCGCACGTCGGCCGGCTCGGCGTGTGTGTGTGCGTGTGTGTGTACAAGTATGAGCGAGCGCGCTACCGTCGTCTACTGGCAGCACTGCTTGCGCACGGAGTCGGCGCCGGAGGGCCGCACGTCGGCCGGCTCGGCGTGTGTGTGTGCGTGTGTGTGTACAAGTATGAGCGAGCGCGCTACCGTCGTCTACTGGCAGCACTGCTTGCGCACGGAGTCGGCGCCGGAGGGCCGCACGTCGGCCGGCTCGGCGTGTGTGTGTGCGTGTGTGTGTACAAGTATGAGCGAGCGCGCTACCGTCGTCTACTGGCAGCACTGCTTGCGCACGGAGTCGGCGCCGGAGGGCCGCACGTCGGCCGGCTCGGCGTCGGGCCGGATCACGTCGCCCTCGGGCGGGTCGCGCATCTGCTTCTGAGACACGATCCTGTAGATCTCTGGAACGATACATTTTATCCTCGTAAGTCATGTGTTTTTTTCAACAGCGGTAGTCATATCTGCCGGTTGCTATCAAGTACAAACCAAGAATAATGCTTTAGACTGAGACAAAAACATGACGTTTTTAGAGATTTTTTTGAAGTGGTCTTGTTGTCTATATTTTTTTTACGGTGTGTTTATTATGTATAGCACCTCGACCATAAATCTATACAAATAATAAATCTGTTAAAACCTCCGTTTTATTAATACACTATATATCATCAAGAATAAATTTCAATAGCGCGTTCTTTTTTGTATCAGCGCCATCTCTTATCGTTTTCGGTCGTGCACGTATCACGTAATAACTTTAATACATAAAAATTAAACATAACTCACAGTATAATTTAGTTTTTGTTTCATTGTAATTAAATTTAAAAATAAATATTTAAGAAAATAGAAATAGGTACCTACGCCGCCAACGCCATCTGGTCTAAGGAATCTTAAAAACTCACAAAACTTATTTTTGAGTTATTATTTTGTTAAACTTAAAAGTTTACTAAATATGTCGGATAGGAATAGAAATCGTTTTAATATTTTAGATAAACATCATTTTCAATTAATATAGGTACTATTATGTTAAATGTCACTAAATATAAAAACGATATTCTACTATTATACGATAGATGGCGCATGTAGGTGATAAAAAATATAAATTTATAATTTTTAAAATTTTAGTTAAATACCCGTGCGAAGCCGGGGCGGGCCGCTAGTATAAAATAAGAATGACCGTATCAGTGCTGCCGTTGTAAAAAAACTACCCGGTAAATGGGGAGGAAAAAATTTGTACTTGTGTAAGTACATTAGGCAGTTACTACAATATATGTAATTAAAATGTCAGGTCTGAACTGCTATCGTTAATTTGTATGTGTACAAGTACGCGGGGACTTACGAGGTTATCATAGTTAATAAAAATCAAATGATAAAATGCAAATAACTTTTCAATATACAACTTGAAATGCAAAAAATGCTTGTTACTAACTAATTTATTTTAAATTACCATTTTTATGGTTCCATAGTCAAAGAGTGAAATCAGAAAATAAAAGGAACAATATATTTAAAAAAAAAAATTGAAGTCAATTCCTACTCAGGTCAACAAAGAAAAAAAAGTTTTTTCGCCCACACTTATAAAATTAAATTGAAAAAAGGAACACTCATAACACGTTGGAACTAAGACTCTATCCATCCTTCTGACAAAAGGCTGTAATTTTGTAACCGTAATAAAATGCAAAAAATTTAACTAAGGATGCTTTCTCTAAGGGCCGGTTTTTTGATCCGTAGTTAAGGCGACCAATGGTTAAAAATAACGACCAATGGTTAAATTTTTGTAAAATCCGTGTTTTGACCCATAGTTAGCACAACCAGTGGTTAAATAAGTAACTATTGGTCACAAAATTTAACCACAGCTCCAACAAGGGATTAGCAAGATGGCGGCTAGTTAACTCTCGCATTATCAGCTGTTCTCACATATCAGTGTTGTTTTCTCGTGTGATTTTAGTGTCAATTTTAGTGAAAAGTGTTACAATACAGATTTTCGATGTTATTAATTATGAATTTAAACATGACCAGATAATTTGACATTTCAGAAAGTTCATCTGATGATCTCGTGATCAGTTCTTTTGCTAGTAATTATTGAATAATCCTTGAGGAAGCATGTCAGTTTTAAAGTCTTTTTTTTTTACTGAAATTGGTTGTACAATCTCTGAAACATAGGGTTAAATAATAATAATGACCTTTATTTTAGGACTAGCCAATATAGTGTTGGTTACAAATTTTTTCTTATAACCGTTAATAATAACAAATTCAAATCAAAATTAAATTTATGCCAAAATTAAATCACCTAAAAATTAAAAATCATCATAATCAAAATCAATACCAAAATTCATTCAAAATTGCAAATTAAGAATTCAAAATTAATACTAAAATCCAGTCAAAAACTAGATTTACTAAATATATGTTTGTAGGTACCTACGTATTACAAAGAAATTAAAAAAAAAATGCTATTCTCGAACCTAACCGTGCGCACTGCTTCGTACACAGTATGTGAGTAGTGTCAATGTAGTAGTTCGATTCTATACCCATCAATTTTGTAAACGCGTCCTTAAAGTCACAAATTAAAATTAAAAGCAAGATCCAATGAATACCTACTAAGTTTAAATTAAAATTACAATTCAATCAAAATTAAAATTCAAAAAATTCAAAATTAAAACCAAAACTAAAATTAAAATCTAAATGAAGACTAAAATGAAAATCGAAATTAAAATTAAAATCAAAATCAATTAAAATAAATGAAAATTACTTAAACTTCTCTTGCGATACTAACATGTTAAAAAATACAAAAATACCACGAGGCATGAATCACGATTTAATTAAGTACTGTTATTTTTATTTAATAATGTTTATTATATAATATAATAATTTTTATTATATGAACTTTGACACTAATAACAATTTAACAAGTACGATAAACGTCAGATTCGTCAGGCGTAGACAGTATTGCCATGCGAAAATAATTACTCCCTACTGAAATTGGGGTCATTTAACACTCATTACAATGGCAACATATTTAACCAATGATTAACATTACCAGTAGTTAAATAGTGATCAAAAAACAAACGCTTGCTTTAACCAGTGGTTAGCTTCTAGCCTTTGGTCAGTTTAACAAACAGTCAACGTAACTTTTACTACGGATCAAAAAACCGGCCCTAAGGACAAAACACAAAGTTAAAAAAGTAGATCCTTGTTAAAGGAACGTGTTTATTTTTTAAGATAAATATTAACAAGTACCTATGCGTTTTTAAACAGTGACATGGAACCCTTCAGATCCACTCGCGCTTGGCTTGTTTTTAATTATATTTTATAGTTCGTACTACTGGAAAACCAATCCATTTTAGTTTTTATCAATTGAATATAACATTTATATTGTACTAGCTTCTGCCCGCGGCTTAGTCCGCGTGGATGTCGGTTATCGCGACAAAAAAAAGTATCCTATGTTACTTCTAATACCTTCAAGAATATGTGTACAAAGTTTCGTGATGATCGGTTTAGTAGTTTTTGCGTGAAAGCGTAACAAACAAACTTACATTTCACATTTATAACATTAATGATTTTATCCAAATATACTTTTTGATATAGGTTTTATACTTAGTCATTGGTCAAAGTGTCTATGTAGTTTTATTATAGTATATAATTTATCAATTTTTTATTGAATTATCACCTAAAGTAGATTGATAAATTCACCTATGTATATAAAATTAAGCACCATTGAATCTTTATAACATTAAAATTTATGCCTTTAACGTTGTTTGCTTAGAGAATTGAAAAGACAGAGTAGGACAAAAGAATTAGAAAGTTGGAAATCAGATTATTTAACAAACCCACAAAACGATGGAATCTTTTAAGAAATGCGATATAAAAAACGTGGGATGTTATAATAAGTGAGAAAATTGTCTTCAACACCTTGCAATGTCAATGACCTTTCTGACAGCTGTTTGTGATCTTTAATTATTATTAACTCATGCGAAATTTTGCTCATGTTGCTTGCACCTTTATTTAAAATAATATATGGCGTGTATTTAACTTTTTTATATCCTACATAACTTATCGAAATCTTCTGCCACAGGTTTCTTCATGAAATATACTATGTGACTCTCACCAGTATACTATGTGACTCTCACCAGGTTCGTCTTTGTATAGAGGCCCACGAGGCCCGGGCCTAGAGCCCCGCTCTTCTAGGAGCGATAACAACTTTTCATTAGCAAATTTCTGCGAGTGGTGTAGTTAGGTTTAGAGATTTCGTTAAATATCTAAATTTCTTATCGGCAACTCGCTGTGTATATCGGGTTTAGAGTTAAGAATTTTAGAAATTAAGTTTTATAATAATATTGTAGCTCGTTGTGGGTTGCGTATTATGGTTTATGGTCTTAAAATTTAGTAATTAAATTTTATATTTAATTTTCCGACTCACTGGGCGTTGGGTTGGTGGTTTCAGGGATTGCGGTTTGATTTTAATATTAGGGGCCCCAAAGTGATCCGGGCCTAGGGCCCCATGATCTCCAAAGACGGCCCTGACTCTCACCATATATTATAAGTGTAAAATGAATTAACAAATAAAAAAGTATTTTTCGTTTGTAATGTTTTCTTTCTTTTTGAGTTGAAAGTATGTTTTACAATTTACGTTTTCTTTTAGAATATACGGAAGTTAACTTTTAGAAAGAAAATGTAGAATGAAAATTTAGAAAGAAAATAACACTAAACATACTTAACTTTCGTCAATTGCTTATTGAATTGCAATAACAATTGATTATCTAATTAGATTAAAAAACTTGAGTATGATGCAATCTATCCTCAAATGGGATGATTATGTTAATAATTTAAAATGTTATTTTTGACGTATAAATATAGCATTAGATATTATAGAATTTTTTTTAGTGAACTTTAGAAGTGGCTGCTCAAAAATACCATAAAATAAAACGAATAATTAATATATTATTTTTCTATAGTAAGGATTTATGTACGTCAGTTTTATAGTAATTATTAAAAGATATAATTACCGGTTAAAATGTTCTGGAATGCCGGTTCCACATTGGTCGAGTCGAGAGCGGATGTTTCAATAAAACTAAGCCCGTTTCGTTCCGCAAACGCCTTCGCCTCTTCTGTGGGGATAGATCTGAAATACAAGAACAATTTTTTAATTATAACACTTCATATGAGAAATTGTAGCTAACAATAAGAAAATCTCAGAGTCGAGACGGCTTCGTAAAAATTAACCGGAAGGTCTGCGTGTAATCTGGGCGAAAATGAAATTCGTGCTCGACAATGAAGGCAAATAACACGAGGCAATCTAATTTGAGATATCCGTCTTTCCTCATTAAAACAAAGTGACGACGGGTTAAGTTTCGATAATTTTCTTCAAGAAAAGAGATCTTTGTTCAGCAATGGGGACAAAGGAATAAAGAAAATCCTAGACTGTATTGTTTTAATCGTGGTTTTTAACACATTATATGAGTATCTCACATTAGTAGTGGAGGTATTCTTTTATTCGTTTCACTTATCATTATTAGTGACATTGTTTAGAGTAAGAAAATATGAAAAAATCTTTTTAATCAGTGACCGACCGCTCTTCTAGAGGGTCCCTCCCCCCTGCCCGTACCTCGCTACGCCCATGAGCGTGGCAGGCACTCACCTGAGGTGCCTGAGATCGCTCTTGTTGCCCACGAGCATGATCAGAATGTTCTGGTCGGCGTGGTCGCGCAGCTCGCGCAGCCACCGCTCCACGTTCTCGTACGACAGGTGCTTCGCGATGTCGTACACGAGCAGCGCGCCGACCGCGCCGCGGTAGTACGCGGACGTGATCGCGCGGTACCTCTCCTGGCCCGCGGTATCCCATATTTGAGCTTTTATGGTTTTACCGTCCACCTGCGAGGGTAAAACGGGAGCGAGGTTATTTATAGCGTAGTGGCAGCTATGTACCTTAACGAAAGTTAATAATTTAATTAAATATTGTACATTTCTAATACGGTATGCAGGGATGTAATGCACTTTGGTATCTAACGATAAAAATTTTGGGTGTTTACAAAATAAACATTTAAATCGTGACTAGTAAATCGGCCACAATTAAATTAACGCTTACAGGTACACTTTTATATCGATAAATTACATCCTAAATGTAATTTATATATATTTATCGTATATTTTTACCCGACTGCGACAGAAGGAGGGTTATGTTTTTCGAGTGTATGTATGTATGTATGTCCATTTCTTTGGCCCGCCCTACAGCCCAAACGGCTGGACGGTTTTTGACATATGAGGTGTCGTTGGATTTGTCTAAATTGTAGTAGTGACATAGGCTATATAAATTTTCAAAATGGCGCCCGCAAATGGCGGAATGAGGAGGGGGAGTTGAATTTTTTTTTCTTACTGTAGCCATATGGGTATCAAATGAAAGCTAGTAAACTGTTTTATTCTTTTTAGTTTATAATAAGAGTATTTTACACAGTCGGGTTTTTTGATTTTTTAAATTAAGCATAGGTACTTGTTTATTGTTAATATTAGTTGAATTTTAAATGACTATATATTTTATATTTTTAAGATAATTGACAATTTGTAAAAATGTTATTATTTAAGTAACTGACTAAGACCCTGTTTCACCGGTAGCTGATAAAAGTTGAGGTGAGGTGGCCCTAAGGATCAGTTTTAATCCCCGCTTATAAAACTTATCAGTAACATATTTTGTTTAGTTATTTCAGTAATCAAATTGCAATATTTTATGAATTTCAATAAAATTATAATGCTTAGAAGACTTTAAGAGATTTGTTTATTTAAGTTTCCAATGATATAATCTTCAAAATATATTCCACTAATCCAATTACTTATTATATCAATTAATTAATCTTATTAAACGAGTCTCCGCTGTATTTAATTTGTATATTTGTAATTAAAAATTAAATTGTCTTTAATAAAATATAAATTTAATTTATTGAGAAATTAATTTCAATCTACATTACGCAGATACGTGCAAGCGTGAAAGAATTTACTCAATTCAATTAGGTCAATGGAACAAACGAAAATACATATATCCAATTTATATAGGAGTATATTGTAGTTTTTATTTTAAATTTACTTGTAAGTTTTATCGACAAGATTCAGTTAAAGCTATCTCTATACTTGATACGAGAATTGTATGGTTAACATTATGATATTTTAATAAAGAAGATAAATTAAAACATTTTTCATATAATAGTTCTAAAGAAAACTATGCCTTCATGGATGGATATTTTATATGTATTATATATTAGAGATTCGCGTGTAAACGTCTATTCGCCGAAAACCAGGACGGCTTTAAATTAATTTTTTTGTATTATTTATATACAGAAATTTATTGTACATAGTAGTGGAGTGAAGGAACTCGAATCAAAATTAATTAAATCAAATAAGCAACTGTCGCATTACGTATTGGCGAAGTTAACTAATGAAATGACACAAAGAGATTGCGCTGTGGGTGTTCCGAACCATTATGTTCAATACAAATGGAGCTAGCTATAATAGTAGTAGCACTAACCGTCTTACTTATAAAAATCACGTTAAGTAATATTTAGCCACCGTTTAGTTAATCCACTCATAAGCTATAAATCAAGGATTAACTTTTGTTTACTTATAAACATTGACTAGCTGTTACTTAGTTAAGAAACGAACAAAGAACGATACATAGATGGTTGGCACAGATTATAGCCAAAATAATCGATTAGATAGAGAAATTGAATGAACGAAATTGTTAAAAATAATATTCAAGCGACATCTATTAACATTATAGAGAAAACTCTCGGAGCTCGATATTGTAGTGAGTCACTACTAGTGACCTCTATTGACAGGAACTTGGATCAATATTCTAATTTCTAATCATTTTTATTTTGATGGGTAGTAGTCGGATCCTCAATTACGAAATTCAACAAAGCTTATTAAATATTAAATTAATAAATTTACTTCAGATATAACCTAATTTAAATTATGTTATTATAATTAAAATTAGGTACCTCTAAATATCTGTATTAAACAGACAGATAACGCTAATTTAGTATATATTAATTTTTATATAGAGGAAATTTCATTCTAAATCTCTTCTTACTAACAAAAAAACGCAAGTAAGTAGATCAGACGTCGTCATAGAACAGCTGATTTATGTGAAATCCGCCATCTTGCCGCTCAACGAGGGTTAAACTATGTCTCGGCAGGGTTTAATTTTGACAGCGATTTACGCATTACTTAACGACTTCTTAACGCTAAATAGTGTTTATGAGTGAGGTTTTTGCTGATCAGTTGTTAAGCAATGGATTAAATATTAAGAAACGTTTATGAGTAAGACCGTAAATGTTTAATTTAACTTCAAATAAAATAGACAAAGTGATATTAAATACTATTCACATATTAAATAATATACAAATTCCTAGATTTAGAGGTTACTGCAAATTTTTATTATATTAACGGTATAATTTGAATAGGTAACTTATATATTATGTACCAGAAAAATTCGTAGATAATCAAAAGCGGTAGGTAGCCTCGTGGTGACGTGCTCGCTTACGGTGTCTATGGTCTCGGGTTTGAGGCCAACCAAATTTTTTTTAATAATAAATTATCACAATCCTGCTTAATTTTTTTTTAATGTTAGGTGGATAGGCAAATTGGCAGAAGTTCCACCTGATGGTAAGTGGTTGACGTCACCCATAAACATAAATTAGTTTACCTGGAACTATCCCAGGCAATTCATTTATATGTTGCCTATCCAGAGACATAAGGTGTGACACTGCCTGTCTTGCCCTTCCCTCCGAAACACAGCAAAGCCACATGAGTAAATAAACCGTACAGAGGCAAAGCTTCATACAAGCGCGCCACGATAGGTACACTACTACAAGCATGAGACGCGTGTGTGCGTCAGCACAAGCGCCTCGTCACATACGAGAGAAACCGGCCTATAATATTATGCTTAAACTCAAGGGCTGCAGCAGCAACTTCGCGCGTCGAGTTTTCATTTAATGATAATTTATTAATTTAAATAGTGTTTTAATGTTATTTTAATAGTGTTTTAATATAAAAGTGTAAAAGTTTCCTAACAATCTTTAGGAAATAATAATTTTTTTTCTTTTTTAAATCGCAATAACATTAAAAAAGATCAAATTTGATAGAAGAATTTTTTTAATACCTTGAAAAATGATAAAGTTACTTTTGAAAATATTTAAAAAAAAAACAACAAAAATAAACTTTGTCATCTTGTTGAACAACTAATTATTGTTTATTAAATTTTATCCTCCTATGCCAACCCTACCAAAATAGGTATAAATTTTGCTCGCTCCTTAGAAGCTTTCACTCTGTTCGGTTTCTTTACTCATGTGGCAAAGCTGTTTTTCACGGAAGAAAAAAGCAAATTATTTTCTTACATACATTTCATATTTCTACCACCCCACCAAAAATAATTGGAATCCCCAATCCACACGCGAAGGGTCTCCTCCTTGTAAGATCTTAAATACAGAACCCTAAAAATACTCAATATCGTACAGACAGTATTGACGCACGACGTATAGATAACTATTAATAATTATGATATGAACGAGTGTGAAGAGGTCATACGAATTATTTAAGGGTCATTGACACATCCGAAACAGACGATCGAAGAAGGAACTTTGAATGTTAATGATACGTCGATATACGCGTCGAATAAAGGCACAAATTGATACACGTAAACAACTTTTCACTTAAATTCGTTTTTGCCACAAATGTTATTCGTCGCTTCTCAAATTTTCGCATTAAATTATAATAATTTTAAAGGCTTTAATACATTAAAATTACTAGCTTCCGCCCGCGTGGTTATATTGACAAAAAGTAGTCTATGTCCTTCCCCAGGCTTCAGACTATCCGTATCAAATTCTGACAACACCTCGGTAACAAAGACTCATAATACAAAAAAACCTTCCTCCACGGTCACAGAATGCACAGTAATTCCCAAACTTTTTAATTAAAAAAAAACTTCGAATTCTCGCGAAAAGCAAGTCGTAAACGCCGTGGAATTAGCGTCACATACGCGTTTTCGCGTTATAATTTTTAAACTATGTTATATTATGGCCAAATTACACGAAATCTTTATAAATTGTAGCCTGTGTTATTCTGATGTATAAGCTATATTACTATAAAGTTTCCTCTAAATCCGTTCAGTAGTTTTTTGCGTGAGAGTAACAAACATGCAAACAAACTTTCATATTTATAATATTAATAGGATTTTAGAGGCGTTTACTTTATTGTTCTCTCATTAAATTATTCAGCGAATTATCTATAAATTCGAATGTCTGAAACGTGTCGTACGTGTATTAGAAAGGACTTTGTGTATCTCTGAATGGTAAACCTTATTTGGTGATAGGAACCTTTATTTCCGTTATGTTCTCATCGCTTCGCTACAACAGTTATCGTACTGTTTCAATAAGTTTAATATGTTATGAAAATGAATTAGATAACGGTATTCGCTTTGTTTAGTTTTTTTTTTGGTAGTTAAATTTCATTGTTTGAATGATAAAATTCATATAGGACTTAATTTTTCATCATTATAAACAAAATATACTTCATACAAGATTTATCTAAGAGAGATATTTATATAAACGCTTGTGAATCGTCATTACAATTCTGTCATTTTAGTTGTACGTGAAGCTACTGAGTCGGAATACAGATTCTAACAGAGCCAGCAAAGAACTCGGTAATTGTACAAAAACTACTACAAAACTTTTTGTTTTTTAACCTATTATATCAAATGAAAAAAATAAAAAATAAACACTAAACAAATATGTATATGTTACCGTTAATTTGCGTAAATCAGTTAGAGTCTGGCTGAGTCAGTTAAAGTGGAAAAAAATAATTGAGTTCCTACATTAACTAGATAATCTGCAGACTTCCTAGGTAATCTGCAGACTGACGACCATGCATACGGTAAATTCCATAAAACGTAAAGGTTCTTGTTTGAATAAAACATTTTAATTTTGACGACCGGCTGGTCGAGTGGTCAGGCAACTGGCACTTTATGCAGCGGTCGCGGGTTTGAATCCCGCCAGGTGCAGATAATTTGTATGACGAATATAGATGTCTGCACCGGGTCATGGATGTGTATTTATGTATATATATGTATTTATATAAATTTATTAAATTTATTTACGTTCCTAGTACCTGTAACACAAGTTCTAACGAACTTAGCACGGGGCTAGGTTAACGTGGTGTGATTGTTGGTTAATATTTATGTTATTTATTTATTTAATTAGTTGTAGGTAAGGTCTTTCATTTTGCTCTGCATCCCTAATAGTTCTATTTTTTCAACAGAAAAAAAAACCTAACAACCTAAAAAAAGACCTAACAACCTATTATTGATAGGTTGTTAGGTTTTTTTTTTTGTTGTTGAAAAAATAGAATTATTTATTAAAAAATATTTATAAAAAAATAAATAGGCGACCAAACAAAAATTTTGGTGGATCTATACAGACCTGACGTAGATATATCGATTAAGGTCATTTTGATTTCAAAAATCTTTCGATGGGGTGCTTAATTTGTGTATCTCGAACGGTTTATTTACTCATGTGTCTCGAGAGCCGGGTCGCTGGCTGACCGAACGCAGGAACAGAGGGGCGCGGGAGGAGCGGGTGAGCGAAACAAAAGTATTTCGTTCACTGTCTTCCGCAATTTAACGATGTACCATTCGTTATTGTGCAGATTAACTAGGTAAAGTGCAAAAAGGAACTTTTTTAATTCAAATTTTACACTTTAACGGATCGTATCAGAGCATCTGCAGATTACCTAGTTAATGTGCACATTAACGTATTATGCATTCTAACTGTGACATATACATAATATATACGAAGCTCTTAACAGTTACACTTAAACACTTTACGAATAATTATACCTATTCTTGTCTATAAACAAATATGAGCAACCAGAACATTCGTGGAATGCAAATATGATCAGCTGTGTTTTATGGAAAAGTAACAGTAAAAATATCTTAAAAATAGTATTTACCTTAATATAAATATAATAAAATTCTTCAAATAAACATCTCAAGTTTAAAGAGTTTAATTACTTTTGTAATAATGCATCTACAGATATTTGCTATTGCTATTTGAAAAAAAAAAATCAAACATTTCATCAATTTCATCAAATCATAAAATTTTGCAGCAACAAGTCTAATACAATCATATATCACAATCTAGAAGCGTAATATTCAATCTTTTTTTATTAACCGGTATGATTGAGGAACGCGGCCTTTATTATTATTTATTTACAATCACCTATTTTTGGAACAGCGTAATGGATAAAATTTCATATCCCGTTTCTTGATAGCTATGCCCAACTGTTGGTAATGGCAGTTCAAGTCACAGCACGATGATTCGATCCCTTACATGACTGTGCACACATATTCTAATGTAGTGGTGAGAGTAATCGCCTCCACACCGCGCACTGGCGGGCGCGGTTTGATTCCCGTTCGTGACAGATATTTGTATTTGTACAAATATTTGTTTCCGGTCTGGGTGTATGTCCTTGCGGGTTTCCCCACCGTGCCTCGGAGAGCACGAAAGCCGTCGGTTCCGGTTGTTATCATAAACACCTGATAACGATCGTTACTCATGGTAGAGATATTATCCGCCAACCCGCAGTGGAGCAGCGTGGTGAATTAAGCTGCAAGTCTGCAACCCTTCTTCTATATGGAGAAGAGGCCTTCGCACAGCAACTCTGGGTTGTTTACAGGCTGATACAGTACAGTACAGTACAGTACAGTACATGGCTGTTTGTATAGGTCCCACAGATGTTGGCCTTATTACAAGGGTTTCCGAAACCCCGAAATAGAATTCTCATCCTAGTTTTATTTATTTATCATATGATAGCACAGGGTAATTAATAGGCCTTGTCCAGCTGTTAGAAATATACGGTATAATCTAGTCGTAATATGTTTTTTAAATTTAATACCAATTTTTGTATATACCTAATTAATACATTGATGTTTAATCATAAGATACATCACAATTCAAACTAGTTATATCAGAGTCAGATCAAAGTGAGCCCTCTTCTTCTGCATAAATTGGTCGCCAGCTTTGTGTTATTTACACTAAAGACATTATAAAACCTAATTGTTTCTTAATCAAACAACCCCTCGTACTCCTCATAGTCAGTACGGTTACGGCGAAATTAAATAAAAATCATAAAACAATAGTTCTAAGAACAGAGAAAAAATAGAAACGTTTGACAATTAATATGTATATAGTTAATTATTATGTAATCAAGATATGTAAATAAGTTTAAAATATCAAGGTAATTTATATTATTTATAAACGCCAGAAATGTAATATGACCGAAAAAAGTATATCGTTGAGTGGAAGAGGTTTAAATAAACCTTTAGTTTACTTTTAATAAAACCTATTTATAGTATTTAGTGTTGACTTCCTTACAAGAGGTGAAGTAGGTACTATATATTGTATATTTTTTAATATATTTTATTCGTATATATGTTTTACTTCAAAATGACCATTCTATTCGGCATGAAGCCTTCATGTATCTGTACAACATAATAAGACAATAAGACTGTTTATTATTTTTTTATTTATTATTATTATATAAATATTAACAAAAGGTAACAGCGAAATATAATTAAAAAAAAAAATCAATGAATCAATTTAAAAATATCTATCTGACATACACAGAAACAATCGTAAACCTGTTGATTGCTAATATAAGCGATGCGTCAGCAATCTCGCGAGATAAGATTCAGGGCACTGATTATTATGATTGCAATATCGATGCCAACCGAAACCGCTATCGATTGTAATTTATTATATCTGGAAAGAGTTTACAGCATAGATTACCTATTAAAATTATTTTATCTGTCGTCAATGGGGTAAGGTTTGATAAGAAATCCGGACGAGGACTCTCTCTTGAAGGTTTCCATATATTAGTATATAATTATAGTTCTATGTAATGTTTACAATAGATTTATTAAATTCGATCGAAAAATATGTCGATCAAGCATATTTTTTGGACCTTGCACCCAATTTAATTTTTCACTTTAATGGTCATAGTGCGTAGGTCGTCCAAACCTCAACCTTGATCCAGAAGATTTGCACAAATATTCTTGTAAGTACAGTAACGTTTAATACTAGCAATGGGCTAGTATTTCGAATTTTTAGTTAAGTTATGTAGTCAAACAAACTATTATCCAATTTATATACATAGTTATATATTTCGTAACTTTATTCATTGAAACAGAACCCCTGTTCAAGACACGGTTTGAATGCGTTCGCTCAAGGTAGCCTAGGTTTTATTACAGACTTTTGAGTTACAATATCAAAGAATAATAATATAATAAATAAAAATAAAACAGGGTATGAATAAAAACAGTAGTATTATGTACGATACATTTTATGTAACCATTTATAAAGGAGATGCGTAAAGGAAACGTTGCAATGTAAATATTTAAAAATATACTGTTTTGACCAATTCCCATTCTGAATTAATTTTACCTGATGCTTACGTTATGGCCTGTAAGAGATTACATTAGTGATGAGGCCACGCTTATACCACTTATGTAATTCATATTGTATTGTAATTTTATTACTTTGATAACACTGGCACACAAAAAAAAAAATTGTCTGTACTCCGGGCGCCACCTATCTACGGGCATGTTTTTCGGACCGCTGAATACGAATTTCAAGTCAGTTTAGGCCGTTCAGCCTTCAATTTCGAGTAAATTGCAAAAAACCCCAAAAAATAGCAGCAATTTTCTGCTATTTTATCGATTTTTTGCAATTTTATGAATGTTTGAGGGAACTATGGGCCAAATTTATTGCAGAATCAGACCAAGCAGATTATATTACATGAAAATCTTCGTCAATCCGGGTCCATAATTTTTTTTTATACCAAGATAATCCCAATTTTCTTCGATTTTTGCAATTGTTGATGATTTTTCACAATTTTTTTTTTTTAGATTTAAAACAGTTTATGATGAAAGTACGATCGAAATTAGTATTTAACAGATCAAAATACATGAAAATTATGCTTGCCTTAGATCTCAAAAAAAAATTTCTTGTTAAAACATCGAATATTCGCTATTTTTGGGGGTTTTTTGCAAATTACTCGAAATTGAAGGCTGGACGGCCTAAACTGACTTGATATTCGAATTCAGCGGGTCGAAAAACATGCCCGTAGATAGGTGGCGCCTGGAGTACAGACAATTTTTTTTTGTGTGTGCCGGTGTAATTATTATATCGTATTTAAAAAAACTGTCTAATTACAGTACGAAACTTAGAAGTTCTTTGAAAATATATTCATCAAATATTTACTCAAATACAATTTATGTAAAATCATAGTAAAAGCTGTTTGGGAACCTAGTTAATTTATTGTATATTATATAAATAAATACAAATATATGAAAAATAGATCACATCTATTTTTCCATGAGTTGTTCTTGGGACTAGTTGATTTTTTTCAACAGTGTCATGAGATCTAAATTGGCTAAATAATATTCAAGAACACCTTAATACTATGACTGATAATAAAGTTCAAGTAAACGGCTAGCTTTCATAACTGACATCATTATGTGCAGACTGTGCAGTGTCAAGTTATATATATTAAAATTATCAAAAAATAAATACCAACAAAATATCATTCTTTTCTAGGAAAGTCTTCTTAAAATATTTGACTTCACTGAAAACGCTGATATTGTTCCAAGGCCTACTCAACGTCAGCGCTAATTACTTTCAGCGTATGTTCAGACAAACAATACACATTGCTGTTGTGAACAAATCTCAGTAAAGTATGAACAAGGGAGATAAATACAAAAGTAATAGATATACACATATGCTTGTGTTTGTTGTGTTACATTAATTTTGTTCTTTGTTACGGTGCATCTGTTCTTTGCGACAGTTAGGGCAGGCGTCATAGCAGCAGCTGTCTGTAGCATTAGGCCCGATCCACATTACAGTGCTGGTCTCGGTTCGTTTTCGGTCCGATCTCAATCCGGTAAAATGTTTTGTATGACGAATCGTTGCTGGAGCGTGACTTGATCGGACCTTGACTGGCACGGATAGTATGAATACTCTCATTGTTTCTTGTGTAACAATATTTTACCGGATCGAGATCGGACCGAGAACGAACCGAGACCAGCGCTGTAGTGTGGATCCGGCCTTAACGGTCGATATTTCGGCCCATGGATCGAAATATTTTATTGGGCAATACAGATGTTTTTCGCGGTCGGAGTGTTTGTTTGTATTGTGTGTGTTTCCGGACCCCGGACACGGGGATCTCATCCCACTGGGGTCGTTGAGTGTGGAGGCATTTATTCAAGTTCTCAGTGTACGTTCAACGTTAATTGCTATCAGTTTATTATTTAAGCTGTTATGTTATAATTATCAATATGCATATGTGTTTTATCACAACATAAAGAAATATTTCTGTATATTAGCCACCGCAACAACTGATTGCGTTCAAAAAATGTAAATACAGCAATCAATAAAATAAATATCGCGTGAGAGTTTTACTCGAAGTTTACGAACAATATCAAACATTACATTATGTAAGTCAATATCGATAGAGCTGCAATAAAATGAGGTCATTGTAGCATTTCTGGTTGTATTACATGTAATGTATGAAACATTCGACCTTAAGATGATATCGCGGCTAAGAAATAGTTTTGTTATGACGCATCTGTTTAAGTCTGAACTATTAAAATATATATATTTCGACAAATCGCCGAGTTTGTTTTTCAATGTTGCAAAAAGATAAATGCATATAAATAATCAACATATAGACATATATAGTAAACATATATATATATATATATATATATATATATATATATAATAGGAATCTCGGAAACGGCTCCAACGATTTTCATGAAATTTTGTATGCAGGGGGTTTCGGGTGCGATAAATCGATCTGGCTAGGATTTATTTTTAAAAAATGTTGTTTTATCCCTTTTTTTTACGTAATTAAAAAATACCATTAGAATACGAAGGTAAATTTCGCTGTCATTGACAAGCTTCTAATAGCTCGAATAGGAATCGGGCGGATTCGAAATAGGAAAAGCTGGGTTCGAATCCAGGTTTCTCCAGACCAATCTTTTTTCCTTTTTTTTTCTTTTGAATTAAGAGCTCTTTTTATTTTTTATTTTTTATTTAAATCACGAGTTCCTATTATTTTACTATTATGTCGGTAAGATCGAAAATATTATTTATGTTTCATCAGTATGTAATGTATCTAAATATAATTTAACCGAGCAAAGCTCGGTCATCCAGGTACTAATATAATTATATTTCAAACTCTGCTCTACGACTTTTTTCAAACTGGGACAGAAACTTGATATTGACGCCTCCTCTGTCCAGTGTTTGATAGATATAAAAAATTGTTGAAAAAAAGGCACAGTAAAGCAAGTATATTTTTTCTATCTTAAGTTATGATTTTAGCGCCGCCTCAAATTGCCACCCGCGGCGGGTGCTCCGGTGTGCCTATAGATCAGCTGTTAAAAATCGTCCAAAATTAAATTACATTTATGGTTCTCCAAATAGCAGAATCATAGTAAGAATCGTTAGTGGTCGATTATAGTATATATTCCAGTAGAGTATCCAAAAACAAAAATAATAAATCTGTTGGAATAAAATAAAGCTAGAGAATTTAAACATTCACTTCTCAGAATCAACTGAAACAGGTCAAAAATTCTTCAGTGTTAGGTTAGGATTACTAATCCTGCTACTGAAGTATTTCTGAGGTTATTAAATAACATGCTGTTAAACATAGGAGCCGAGAAGTAATCACAAATGTCAGCCAATATAAAAACTATAGAAACTGAACAAGGGTGGAACCGGAAGCCTTTCAGTCTTATCTGAAAATTTTTTTTTAACTCAAGTTTGAGAGACAACTGTTGTTTATAAATAATCAGTCAGTGAAATAATAGGTCGATACTTAATCTACAATTCAAATGTCCTAGAATTAGCCTTAGTGCGAGATATCAACGTTTTTTTTTAATGCTCATATACATAGTTAGATCCACACATATTTAGAAGAAATACTTATTTGGCAACTCTTAAGACCATGTTAATAAGTTATAATGTATCTGGAATTATATAGTTATTGCGAATCTTAAAAATAATAAACAATGAATCAATGTTTTTTTTTTTAATATTGTCTGAGCGAAAATTTATAAAATATAATTTTAATGAAATATAATGTATAAAATATATTTATGTATTTATCTTCATTAAAGCCATATCAATCAACAGATTGAAAAAAGTTAAATGTTGTAAAACAACAGCATCAGCAGTAAGATGAAACGTAATAAAAACCGCGTCGTCATCATCAATAGTTCATTAATTTAAAAATATTGTTTGACGTTAAATAACTTTCATTAAAAAAAAACTAATTAATTAATTAATGAAAACAATTCATTCACAATATCAAACCAGCCGTACTACGCCCGACATTATCACGTACTATACTCGGAAAGGTGCCAAATGTATCAAAAACTTTTTATGAGGTCAAAACTGCTAGTTAAGACAATAAAATAAGCTATTATGTGACTTAGTACAATATAGAAGATATCTTAAAGGGCTCTTTATAGGATATAAAGAGGCTTAACATGTAAAAATAATTTTGTTACAAGATTATTTTAATAAACTACCTAAAATTTAACATAAAATGGTCATAATTAAATAAACTGTTCTCTTGAGAAAACAAAGAAAAGCGTCAAAATGACTTTCAACTTTTATTAGAATGTTGAAAAATAAAGGATCGAAAACTTATAAACATAAGATTTATTGTAACATTTTAAATATTGGAACATCTAAAATGAAAGACAAGTATAAAGTTTATACTCGTCTGTTTTTTTGGATCAAACGAAATGTGCGGATATGAGATGAGAGATATCGATATTAAACTCGATCTTGTGGAGGCCTATATCCAGCAGTGGACTGCGATAGGCTGAAGCGAAGCGTATCAATAAAAATACGAAAACAAGTATGCTTAATTAAAAAAATCAAAAAACCCGACTGCGTAAAATACTCTTATTATAAACTAAAAAGAATAAAACAATTTACTAGCTTTCATTTGATACCCATATTGCTACAATAAGAAAAAAGATTCAACTCCCCCCCCCCCCATTCCGCCATTTGCGGGCGCCATTTTGAAAATTTATATAGCCTATGTCACTACTACAATTTAGACAAATCCAACGACACCTCATATGTCAAAAACCGTCCAGCCGTTTGGGCTGTAGGGCGTGCCAAAGAAATGGACATACATACATACATACATACATACATATTTACATACATACATACACTCGAAAAACATAACCCTCCTTCTGTCGCAGTCGGGTAAAAAGGCATTTAGTTAAATATTTCGAAAATCCAGATACATTAATTTTTTTTTAACGAAAACCTCATTTTTTGTTCATTACTTTATAACATAGTTATTACTTTACAATGTACATTTGTAGTTAACTAAATAAATATTTTTTTCGTATTTTTGTTGATAATTTCTTGTTTCTTTTTTTCCCCAACAACAGTGTGCCAGTTGATCAAATTATATAACACCCTTAAACTATTTTTCAAAAATATTATTAATTCAATAATATTTCAAGTACCTAGATGGAATAATTTGTTATATCAAAAGTCCTTGAAAAAATTTCATAACAAGAAAATATTTCTAATATTATTAAAGTTAGTGGCACATTATAAAACGAAATTTGTATTAATATTAATTATATTAATACATAATATATTTTGAAATAAATTTGTAATTCATATTTAGAAATAAAAAAACCTACTTAAATGTTATTAAAATTATTTAAGAGACTCAATTTTAAAATTTTTGAGTTTTATCTCATACAATTGTAATTATAATTATATAAATATTCATGAAAATGGATTTTTTTTTCTATTCAAAATAATATCAACAGTAGTTACATATATGTATATACACACAATTATATACTCATACTGTATTTATTATAAAACAATATAAAATATAAGATTGAAAGGAAAATGTGATTCAAAACATCAAGAGTGAGAAGCATTTATTTAAAAAATCATTAGTTATTATATAATATTTAAATACTATACAGTTATTGTTAAAGATGATGATTTTAATATTACTTTTTTCATATTTAAGTTGCAAAGGAAGTTAAAACTACACTGATTCATATTATAATTAGCTGGGTAAACAAGTACTGATAATGTAATATATTATCAAGTAATAAGTAATATGTATTGGTTTTAAGATAAAAAATTATAACGCTTTTCCAAATCAAGAAAACTTTAAAACACCAAGAATATTCACTATAAAGATATTATTAAAATAATAATATTATTGTAATAGAATTATACTATTGTCAAGTTTTTTTTTTCTTTTTGAATTAAAGTAAATTAAGAAATTAAAAAATCATTATTTTAAAGATCTAATAGGAATTAATAATGTTCAGAATACAACACACATACATATTTAAAATTGACTAAATCATTAGAAATAAGTAATTCATAATAATTTAGATAAAGTTTAGAAACAAAGGAATAGTAAGCATTTACTTTTATTATCTGTGTTGTTTTTATTTAATTTAATTCAAAATAATTGTTTACCTCTATACTTCTTGTTGCAAATTCCACTCCTATTGTTGATTTTGATTCTAAGTTGAATTCATTTCTAGTGAAACGTGAGAGAAGACTGCTTTTACCCACACCCGAGTCACCGATCAACACGACTGGAACAAAAGAAACCGTCAAATAAACTCGACTACATTGATAATGAGACGAAATGAATCCTGTATGTTAAGCGTTTTTGTTTATTACTTCATCTTTTAAATAGACGAAGATGCTACGAATATGAGTCATACCGAGAGAATTTTTTGCAAAATCGATCGAACTGGCGTTCAATCAGCTGATAAAAAAACAAAGCAAAAACTATATATTGCACTACATAAACCCCTACAGGCCATAGAATGTTAGGATTAGGGCTAGTGCTAGAATATTCTCATTGAAAATATGATAAAAATCTGATACAAAGTACAAATATTCTACGTCATTTAATATGAAACAATGATTTTTAGTTTATACGTAATTATGAAATTTAGACGGCGTATACGACAATAATATATTACGTTGTATTAAGAGTACATTAGTTAAATAATGATAAATATTTACCTTTGAACAAATAATCGTATTCGTCCTCTCTTGTACCCATTTTGATTATCTAGTTGTCCGTTCGACGTCAAAATCGGTCAACTAATAACGTCAAGATATGCGTAACGTAAACAAAATAGTTGTACACAAAAATATCACAGGCTTTTTAAACACTACACAGCTCACAAAATATCACTTTGAATAACGGATTAATTAAAAAAAGACGGGTTAAAAACTAATTTAAATCCTAAATTGTCACTGGAACAAAATGGCGGATTGTTTTACGCCCCTATGCTGCGTTCAGAAATGTTTATATGTTATCTTTGCTTCTATTTTTACGGAGACGATGACAGCTACACAAAGTTAGCACCCCATGAAAGGATTTTTGAAATCAAAATGACTTTAATCGATAGGTCTACGTTAGGTCTGTATAGGTCCACCAAAATTTTTGTTAGGTCGCCTATTTTTTTTAATAAATATTTTTAATAAATAGGTCTATTTTTTCAACAAAAAAAAAAAAAAAAAGACCTAACAACCTATCAATAATAGGTTATTAGGTCTTTTTTTAGGTTGTTAGGTTTTTTTTTTTTTTTTTTTGTTGAAAAAATAGACCTATTTATTAAAAATATTTATTAAAAAAAATAGGCGACCTAACAAAAATTTTGGTGGACCTATACAGACCTAACGTAGACCTATCGATTAAAGTCATTTTGATTTCAAAAATCCTTCAGGGGGGTGCTAACTTTGCGTAGCCGACGATGACGTTTCCAATTTACTTGCATATAGAAATGACGTTTCTATTTTAGAACTATCAAAACGTTTAAAAAGAAACAAATATAGGTACATATACAATTTTGATTAAATTATATTTCTTACCCAAATATTATAAAAAATCATGGTAAAATTAAAACTATTTTTTTGTACATGTGTAATATTGAATATATTAATATTCGAAATTTGTAACACATGTAAACACGAAATTTCGTAGTAACTTGAAACGTAATATTTTGAAGGTATTTCGATATGTTACCTCGATTTTATTTTTAGCTTCATATTATACGAAAAGAAAAGAAAAATCAAAACTATTTTTTTTTATTTCATTTTAACTTATCCAACATAGGGTACGTTCGCGGGCCCTCTTCTAATTGATAATTCATCACTTTTATAGGATTTTTTTATCTATGCATTCCACAGACCACATGCGTGGAAACGGAAATGGGACATGCGCAATAGTTTTTTATTTATCAGTTTTTACTTTTTAATAAAAATAATAAGTAGTAAATAAATGTAAGAAGATAATTTTGTTTATTATCTTTTATGAACAATAGCAAACAATTATTTACTAAAGTTCGACAGTTAAATTCAGTTTTTGATTAAAGAAGTATCATTTCCGCGCATCTGGTCAGTAGAATGCATAGATAAAAAAATCCTATAGAAGTGACGAATTATTAATAATAATTAGAAGAGGGCCCGCGAACGTACCTATATTAGACGCTTTTTGAAATGATTTTTAAGAACATCTGTATGAATATATTAAAGGAGGAAGATGGATATATTAAAGGAGGAAGATGGATATATTAAAGAAGAACGATGATTATATTAAAGAAGAAAGTTTTACATCTTTATTACCAGAGAGTACAACGTCTGACAAACATGAAGACATCGGTAGGCAGTCAAGATGGGGCCTATTAAGGTTCGAAAAATTGTGTAGGTGAATGAAGGTACCTCTATGTGGAATGGTTTAACATTACCTTCTTTCAAGTCGCACTTAGCCCAATGATGTGTTTGTGTTATGTTATTTTTAGCATTCGATAATGATTTGAACATTGAATTTTAGTTTATCTTTTACACACATTTATATAGATAAATATAAGCGGATGGAGAATTACACCCCGGTAGGGAGATCAAACGGCCGGGGGTTAGACCTGTAGACTGCGAAATCGGCGGACAATCGTAGCCAAGTCGAACAATACCACCTTCTGCATCTTGGCTGCGGGACGAGGGCATCGCTGGGTTTTATTGGGTATTTTGGCACGCTCTACTTGTCAATGAGTCCCATATCGCATCCGGCCGCCTCGTAAATGCATTTCGCAGCATTAAAAAAAATGGTAGGAAAATTATCCAACAACCCGTAGTGGAGCAGCGTGATGGATTAAGCTCCAACTCTTCTTCTATAGAGAGAAGAGGCTTTTGCCCAGCAGTAAGTTGTTTACAGGCTGATTCGGTTCAGTTCAGTTCAGTTATGCTACGACAGATATGCGTAACGTAAACAAAATAGTTGTACACAAAAATATCACAGGCTTTTTAAACACTACACAGCTCACAAAATATCACTTTGAATAACGGATTAATTAAAAAAAGACGGGTTAAAAACTAATTTAAATCCTAAATTGGGTCACTGAAGTTAGCCCCCCAAAAAAATTTTTTTTTTATTTTTCCAATTTTCGTTTGCCTATATCGTTTGTTCGTCGTTTGTTCTTGATTGTTCGTTATAAACAATCGTTTGTTCGTTAATCGTTTATTTATAAAAAAATATTAAAAATATGCCTTAAAGTTAGCCCCCCCTACTCCAATTTCTAATTTTTTTCGTTATTAGTAGGCTCTAAATATTTTTAAATGTTTGTTCTTTTATAAAACACGTTTGTTCTATCGATATAATGTCTATTTTTTGTTTAATTAACAATTTTTATTTTGCATGATAACCGTCCAGAAACACTTGTGTTGCGCATGCGTCCGTTTGACGTCTAAGCGGTTTATTTAAAAATCACAATCACAATAAATAAACTTAAAACAAGTTATCTGGATATTAAATTTAATCTTTTAAAAACATAATTATTTAAAATTAGTAAACAACTAAACAACATAACTGCGAAAGACCAAGTAACAAGATTTGTGAAAATAATGAGTTTTAAATGTTTATCATTGGTGTCTTGTGTCTGAATGCAATAATACAAGTGTAAAAACGACACAAAAATTATGGATCCATTGCTAAGTGATATTAAAATGAGAAACACTTGGTCGAAACTGGCAAGAAGAGATCAAACATAATTAAATAAATAAATAAACATTGTCTACAAAGACTAGACTGTATTTCTGTGAAGACCACTTTGATATAAGTATGCGTTATAAATGGTATATTAACTATCAAATAAACAAAAGAAAACTTTATGTTTATATTACAAACAAAATGCCATATTTTGTAATGTATTTATAGGTTATGATATGTAGTGAGTTGAAAGCTTCATAAATATTTTATTCTACATTTTAGCTAGAAAATGATATGGAAAATTATACAGAGTATAAGATCATGGGTTCTGTTAAACAAATTCAGATCAAACCAAACTGTGTAACATCCAGATTTGATTACCAAGCAAACAAGAAACACGAGTCCACTTCAAGTGAACCTCAGCATGCCTTTATTAAAAGGCAAAGAATATCTACAATTAAGGAGAATAATGTTATAACATTACCCTCTTGTAGTCTAGGTAATTTTTTAATTTTGTAGTTTATGCAGTTGTAATAAATTATCAATAGTATCACTGGGACTGATATTATATTAATCATATTTTACTATTATTATCAGATTTTTTGACACCTGAAATTAAGAAGTGAGATAATAAAGCAGTCCAAGTAGTACAAAAGCAGGAATATAAAGCAATTCAAGTCCGTCGGATGACACACTACAGAAGTAGAAATATGCAGACTAGTATAAAAAAAGAAGACAGCATGATGTCACCTTTCAAGACAACTGTGTGTGCCTACTGCAACATCATCCTTTAAATTATCTCAGGGAAGAATGAGTACTCTATGTGTATCTATTCTTACAGCCACTAAAAGGAAACTGATTTTTTTTGAAGATAAATATGAGAGTGATGAGTTATGCACACCATCAATAGCAGGTTCGATGGTAGATTACAATTCCACTTCATACAAACTATCTAGTCAATCAAAAACTACTTCTGATGCTAACTCTCAAGAGGAATTGGAAAAAAGATGTAAAAGTAATTCTACTGAGTACTTTGTCTAACAATAAGATAAAAAGTAAGCCTCAATTATATATTGGTCTACTAAAAGAACTCTATTTTCTGATAGATTTGATTGGAAAACAAACCAATCTTTCGCAACAAAATATTTTATTAATAAAATTATATAGAACATTTGCACAACTCGCTGATTATTTTGATATATAGGTGACTTGAGCTAGCAATGTAAGTTTCAACACAATGCCAGAAATTGTGAATTTACTTTCACTCTTTATTAAAAAGTTTTCAACTAATACACTCAAGAAGTACCTATCTATTGCTTTTAGGCATAAATATAATAAAGTTACAAGTATGATAGACTGCTTAGAAATTGAAATCAAATGTATTGTCTGTATGATGGTCTCAGAAATTTTGTCTCTACTGGATATGCAGGAAGGACAAAGGATGTGAACTTCGTTCAACATAGCAAATTTTTAGATAGTTTGCCATCTAATGCTTGTATTTTAGCTGACAGAGGGTTTGAGCACCTTGAACATTTTTATCATCATAGTATTTTTTTTTGAACATCATAGTGAAAATTGTATCAAAATAAATCCAGTGGTTTTGAAGGATTAAATGAATACTTGCACTATATACTACTATTATATTATAATAAAAAATATAACCAATATTAAGTATGGTTTTATTATTTCCATGGTGCACTGTATAAAAGATGATGTTGGTCAACACATGGCCGAATTGATTTGAAGATTTGGTCAACATAGCCACCATAATAGATGTTAGTGATATAGTAATAGATGTGCATTTTTTAAAAGTGCATGTGCAAAATATGTGAATACATAGACACTATATACAGGATCTACTGTACTGCTCTCTTGGTATCAATTCAGCTTTTAATATTACTCAAAAAGTAAAAGTAAAATTGATTCAATAAAACAATTATTTTCATTATAAAATTGATGTATTTTAAAAATCTACCTCATAGGTTACAATGTCACAAACAATAACTTTTACATATTATAAGAAATTATCAGTTATTCATATAATAACACAAAAAGTATATTTTCAGTGGTTTTTAAACTTTAACGCTTTTATATAAAATTGGAAAAATGTTATTCTTTCAAAAAGCAACTACACTATTTAATAACTTCATGACATATTCATGTTCATATTCAACAGGAATTATAGTAACTCGATTATTTAACACAAAAATAACTTTTATACAAATATATGGTTTTGCACAACTTGCACAAAATATTTCTTTGACATTGTACCATTCTTATCTATACAGTTTTGTGCAGTTTTGTTCACTAGACGGACGCTTAATGTAGTCTTGTTATTAAGCCAGCAACCATTGGGAATGACTGAGAAATATATAGACCACATTTTTCTATCTTCATTCCTATTTTCTTTTTCACTGTTATCCTGACTTTGTCTTCCAGATTTTTACCTCTTGATATTGCTGGAGTTTCTGGAATTTTTGCACCAAAAATCATAGCAACAAGAGTACCATCCACAGTTTTGCACTCACTCAATTTATAGCATTTCGAGGCTGTGCTTCTGCAATATCTTAGTTGATGCCACAAACCACTTTAATGTTAATCGCTAGTTCTACTCTCTAGGAATGATATGGTTTTTTGATTGAATACATGTAAGATTTGTGTTAAAAAAATGTCAGTTTTCGTCGTTGTATTTAATTGTTAGATGATGCAGTGATAACGTTGACTTGATGTCAATGTCAAAATCGGTGTCATGCTTTAAAAACTGGTATTTGTCGATTTTTCTTTTTTTGCATTCTACAACAATTTTATTTAACACTCTGCTGTCTGGAACCATCTACTTTGGTTTTCTTTTAGAGATTTCTTTACACCCAAAATTTTTATTGACGAGCCAATATTTTCTGACAAGGGGCAATCGTGGCACTTGATACTAGTCGCAGTCTCTTCCTTTTCATTCACAATAAGTGTCACCGCATAGGGCTTGGGAAGTACTTTTGTTCCAGGCATATATATTTTGAACCCGCTTGAGCTGCATATAGCCTATTGCGTCGTACCCGTAAGATTCCCTTCACGACCTGACGACAAAAAATAAGTAAGGTTCGATTCTAAATAGTAAATATAGGTATTATCGTGTTGTGTATTGTTATTGTTCTTATTGTTAGAAAAAACTTGATACGATAGTTACTTACATTGCTGTTTTAATATTTCTCAGCTCGGCAGAACAGAAATCTTGGTTGGATGCAATAATTTCGCCACCATCAACGTATTTATCATTAGCAGATTTTGTACTTTGTGCTTTCACAAAACCATCTTCGATGATGCGATTTTAATAAAATAGAGGATAAAAGTCCACAAACGATACAAAAAATTGTAATAATTATCTTGTAAAATTTCAAAACAAACTCGGAGCACGACAAAAACCGAAATCCAATATGGCGAATGACATTGACGTTTTTAATCAATTTATTTTTTTTTTTTTTGTATTTTATGACCTGGTATCTACAAAATCAATTTTAAATATTTGAAAAACAGATAAAAAAAAGAATTTTTAAAACTTATTACTTTTTTTTACGTATGAATAGACATGTAATTTTATTATTAATTACTCTAAATATTATGTAATTTTATATCATATTTTATAACGAACACGCGATTCCAATCAGTATTCGTTTTATAGTACACGTATAGCAAAGAGTATATAAATAGAATATGTAAAGACTAATGTCTCAAATTAACATCTATTGTTTAACATTAGTTAATTCATTAATATAATATTGATTACGGATCATGACTTAAGCAGTAAAGTAAAAACATGTTTTCTTAAACATGTCTTCAAATTTAAATGTTTTAAAAAGAGTAATTGAAAGTAACAGTAACAGTTTTGACAGGTTACAAATTCCCGCGGTTTCATCCGCATTAATTTCAGGGGAAAACGTACTTAAATATTTTTAAACCATTACTCTGGTAGCCTAAGAGCTTCTCAACCCTCCGAGTAACCCGTTTCCCACAAAGCTAGAAATTGTTTAAATTATGTTTTATTATCGATCAATTATGAAATTAAAAAAAAAAAACTACTTAACCCTTTCATCGCCAACGTCGCCTAAAAGCGACAAACATAATCGGCCGGTAGAACGCCAACGACGCCTTAAGGCGACAAATAGATGGGCTACTTCATTATCTGATATTATACAAAATTTGTAAAAGGATAATTTTTCTTTTATTTTGTCGTCTTATCCATATGTCACTAAATGATTTTGAACCAAAGTTAAGCTGGATATTTGTACTATTAATTCGAAATTTGAATTTGTTTTAGGCGAAGATAAGACCTAAAAATATACGTTTTTAGGTCTTTTTTATGGTGGTTTGTGTTTTTCGCTCAATAAGTCTTTTTGGTGTTTGAGCGTAACATACAAACTGCACGCTGAACAATAAACACTGGTAGGTATTTATAAATTTTCATACGAACTTTATTAACATTCATAAAAAATATCTTTACGTAGTAGGTACTACAAAAATAATAAATAAATACAAACACTGTTTTCTAATATTTACGCGAATTTAACTCATTATAATGAAACAACTTTTACGTATTTTGCTTAGTAGGTACATACTGGTAGTAATAACAAGTTTACCTATTCGCGCGGCCGCGGCGACCTTTGTAAAGACATAATATTATGCCGCCTTTGCTGACTTCCACGATTTCCACCGCCCGCGCGCCCGCGCCGCTTTGAAGGCGCGTTTACGTTTGCAATTTTTTTATACGTTTTTAGCATGCTCATTCAAAGCATACTAAAAAAGCACGTATTTAGCAAACGTGAATGTGCTATGCTTTTTAGCACGCTATGTGTGTCGTCGTTATGTGTGTTTTGAAAAAGTATCTAATAAAAATGGCGTCGCCAGTTAAGTGGACACGGGAAAAAATTAATTACTAACAGAATACGAAAAACAGAATTAAAAAAATGCGTGCTTGTGGGATTCATACAGTGAAACTTATAAAAACAAAATCCTTAGAGATAATGCATTTGCAAACATTGAAAATAATAAATTTAATTTAATTTTCGACTTGCCTGCTTGCATGCTAAATAGCACTGAATGCTCCAGCAAGTGTAAACGAAGCATATTCGCAAATCACGTGTCGCCAGTCGCACTCGCAGTCGGTGACTCGGTGCCTCGGTGGCAGTCGGTACGAGGTTTCGTGAGTGTCGGATATGGTTTAAGCAAAAATTTAATTCACGTATTATTGTTTCGTATTTGTTATTATTATTTTATTTGCACTTTTGAAGATGTGAAGGACGTTTTGTGTTTATTTATGTGAATAGGCGGAACCTTCATTTGTGGTCCGATGAAAAACCACACGCCTACCAGGTAATAGGGCATCAAACCAGATGGTCTGTGAACGTGTGGGCTGGAATATTTAATAAGTAGGTACTGGCACCAGTATCTTGCCGGAGCGATTAAATGGACCACGTTATCTCGAGTTTATAAATGACCATATTGAAACAATTTTAGACAATATTCCACTGTCAGAGTATCGGATAACGTGGTTCCAGCGTGATGGTGCACCGCCACACGTCGTTAGATCAGTAAGACAGCGTCTAACGGAGTTGTTAGGCGATTGTTGGATTGGCAGACTAGGGTCTCACGCCTGGCCGCCTCGTTTACTTGATCTAACCCCATTAGATTTTTTTTGTGGGGTAATGCTACAGATATTGAGACTGTATTTATTTTACAAAAAAGGGCTATTCGCGGCATTTACGATCTTGGAGCTCGAGTCTCCCTACGGGATGTTTTTCCAAAGGTAGACATATTAACGGTTGCGTCGCAGTATATTTATAACAATATTATATATATTCACCAGAATATTCGTTGTTTTGAAATAAATAGTATTAATCGCGCTGTAAACACTAGAAGGAATAACAAAATTGTAACTCCAAGCTTCCCACTGCGCAAAGTAAACATCTCCTTTCTGGTTTATGGTATTCGCATGTATAATAAAATCCCACAAACAATTCTGGAATTGTCTCATTATAAATTTAAAGAATTTATTAAGAAAAAGTTAATAGATAAAGCTTATTATTCGATCCAGGATTATTTAGCTGATAAAGACGTGTGGACTTAGTGGCGCTGTATTTCATGCAAGCTGTTACTAATTTTGTACTAAAACACAGTTTATATATTATTTTCAAAAGAGTAACTGCGGAGTTTCTTGCCGATTCTTCTCTGCAGAATCTACATTCCGAATCGGTGGTAGCTTTACTTTTACAAAAAATAATAATAATCACTACAATATTAATTTTGTAAAATGACGATTCGAAAGTGCTCGTAGGGCCTATTTGAATAAAGTTATTTTTGATTTTGATTTTGATTTTTGATTTTGATTTTGTGTGTGTGTGTGTAAAGGAAAGGATGTTCGATCGGGAGTGTGATACCTTCATCGAAATGCGTGTTCGGATTTGCAGTGTTTTTGCGAAGTTGCGAGAAGATTGTGTAGTGGATCCCTCTTTAATGCCCCGACCCAGCATCCATAGGAATGGAGCACAATTTGAACCTCACCTCATTTCACCCGAAGGATGTAAATAGGTAAGTGGTTCTGTACTTTACCTCCGCCCGCGGCGCCGCCTGCTATTCGGCAGTCGCCCGTCTCGCGGTGAACGAAAGTTCACAGCGTGTATGCATACATGGCGGGTGCGCAAAATAGATAAGTCCTAAAATGTTCGTAAAAAACCGTTTCTGAGATAAATGGTTATATGCATTATATAGTATATAAATAGTATATTATTAGGTTTAAATCTTTTCAAGCGTTCCAAATACACCCGGTATACTCTTTGCTATACGTGTACTATAAAACGAATACTGATTGGAATCGCGTGTTCGTTATAAAATATGATATAAAATTACATAATATTTAGAGTAATTAATAATAAAATTACATGTCTATTCATACGTAAAAAAAAGTAATAAGTTTTAAAAATTCTTTTTTTTATCTGTTTTTCAAATATTTAAAATTGATTTTGTAGATACCAGGTCATAAAATACAAAAAAAAAAAAAAAATAAATTGATTAAAAACGTCAATGTCATTCGCCATATTGGATTTCGGTTTTTGTCGTGCTCCGAGTTTGTTTTGAAATTTTACAAGATAATTATTACAATTTTTTGTATCGTTTGTGGACTTTTATCCTCTATTTTATTAAAATCGCATCATCGAAGATGGTTTTGTGAAAGCACAAAGTACAAAATCTGCTAATGATAAATACGTTGATGGTGGCGAAATTATTGCATCCAACCAAGATTTCTGTTCTGCCGAGCTGAGAAATATTAAAACAGCAATGTAAGTAACTATCGTATCAAGTTTTTTCTAACAATAAGAACAATAACAATACACAACACGATAATACCTATATTTACTATTTAGAATCGAACCTTACTTATTTTTTGTCGTCAGGTCGTGAAGGGAATCTTACGGGTACGACGCAATAGGCTATATGCAGCTCAAGCGGGTTCAAAATATATATGCCTGGAACAAAAGTACTTCCCAAGCCCTATGCGGTGACACTTATTGTGAATGAAAAGGAAGAGACTGCGACTAGTATCAAGTGCCACGATTGCCCCTTGTCAGAAAATATTGGCTCGTCAATAAAAATTTTGGGTGTAAAGAAATCTCTAAAAGAAAACCAAAGTAGATGGTTCCAGACAGCAGAGTGTTAAATAAAATTGTTGTAGAATGCAAAAAAAGAAAAATCGACAAATACCAGTTTTTAAAGCATGACACCGATTTTGACATTGACATCAAGTCAACGTTATCACTGCATCATCTAACAATTAAATACAACGACGAAAACTGACATTTTTTTAACACAAATCTTACATGTATTCAATCAAAAAACCATATCATTCCTAGAGAGTAGAACTAGCGATTAACATTAAAGTGGTTTGTGGCATCAACTAAGATATTGCAGAAGCACAGCCTCGAAATGCTATAAATTGAGTGAGTGCAAAACTGTGGATGGTACTCTTGTTGCTATGATTTTTGGTGCAAAAATTCCAGAAACTCCAGCAATATCAAGAGGTAAAAATCTGGAAGACAAAGTCAGGATAACAGTGAAAAAGAAAATAGGAATGAAGATAGAAAAATGTGGTCTATATATTTCTCAGTCATTCCCAATGGTTGCTGGCTTAATAACAAGACTACATTAAGCGTCCGTCTAGTGAACAAAACTGCACAAAACTGTATAGATAAGAATGGTACAATGTCAAAGAAATATTTTGTGCAAGTTGTGCAAAACCATATATTTGTATAAAAGTTATTTTTGTGTTAAATAATCGAGTTACTATAATTCCTGTTGAATATGAACATGAATATGTCATGAAGTTATTAAATAGTGTAGTTGCTTTTTGAAAGAATAACATTTTTCCAATTTTATATAAAAGCGTTAAAGTTTAAAAACCACTGAAAATATACTTTTTGTGTTATTATATGAATAACTGATAATTTCTTATAATATGTAAAAGTTATTGTTTGTGACATTGTAACCTATGAGGTAGATTTTTAACCCTTTCCCGGCCAGATTTTGGTACAGTAATCGTGCCCCCACGGCCAGACGACTTTAGGTATAATTTCAAACAGTGATGGGACATCTGAATAATTTTTATCGATATTACACATATAGTTAACTTTTGTCTGCGATATCGTACGAATTTGTTTTAAGCCTATAAAGGAGATCGTGCCAATGGGCAGTAAGCAGTTATATGTATATTGACAGTACCATCAGTGGTACAATCTACCTGTGCCACGGTGAACGGAACGGAGGATATAAATTAATCTAAAATAAAACACTCATAAATAAATTATAAAAATAAAAGCCATGTAATATTAAGTATATAATTTCCCAATTTGGAAGTGGGGCTCCTCCTTAAATCGGGTTGAAATTTTTTTTAACGTTTTTTATGAATAATAAACATGAGAGAAAGTAATAATAAGGTTGCGCACGCCCAAAAAATTTTTTTTTATTTTTTATTGATAGGTTGTTAGGTCTTTTTTTAGCGTTAATTCTAGTTTTAACAAAGGCATTTAGCAAGAACTAGTTCTAACTAGCAAAAAAAAAGACCTAACAAGCACACTCCATCGTACACCGAATAGTGTTTTGTTTTTTTTTTTCCTTTTAAAAATAAAGTAATGCGCCACCTTAATATTGCTTTTCTCATGTTCTTTATGCATAAAACATGAAAAATAAGGCAGGAGCCCTACTTCCGAATATTTACCTTAAAAATAAATTTTTCGCTCATAATAATTATAATTTAATCAGCTTTAATGTATTAATTCAATATTTTGGAGATGAACAGGGTGCGGTTTTTAATTGAACTTCTTCTGTTGAATTTCTTAAGCTATTTTTATACTAGTTTGCATAAGTTTCCCGCCGAATATTTTTTTTACATATATTTATTTCCAAGCGGACGAATTTTAAAATGAAGTCTTAAATGGGAACACTAACTACTACTCGAACTGCAATTACTGTCGTTGCTGATATTTTCTTGTAATATATTCAATAATTCGTCGTCGTCCAACATAATGTTGTACAGCACTAGGCACATGAAGTTAACGTGTTATTACGGGGACGGCCCTGCAGGTACCGATGTTTACAAACCAATATGCCTACCGTGTCGCTTGCGCCGCACGGAAAATCACGGTGATGGCCGCAAGTGATCGTCTGGCAGTAACTGTATTAGTGACGTCCCAAAATAATATCGAGATCAATAATATATATTTTTTTGGTTTCGTAGTTTTCTACCGATTCTCTTTAATTGTGGTTTATTATTCAAATAAGAGGTTCAAAAAACACATTAAATAATTAATTTACACTCTAGACATGTATTAACAAGATAATTATTAGTTTTAAAGGATCTCTTCTCTATTATTTAGTTTTTACTAGCGCATCACTAGCCTACGTAAAATTACGGGTTCGGCCCTGTGTGTTAGGGTTGTGATAGCGCCTAATTTGACTATTGCATTTAAATTGCATTTTTATGTATCAGAATGTTAAGCCTATTGTTTTAAAGTTGGATTATTGTAAAGTACACATCCTGAAGTATTATAAATAATATAAATTTTCTTCATATTTTTTATATCTAATCAAGAAATAGACATAGAAAAAATAGAACGTAATATTACGGGCTTGGCGCCACAGGCATTAACATGAAAACACGGAATATTACGGTGACGGCCGGGACAGGGTTAAAATACATCAATTTTATAATGAAAATAATTGTTTTATTGAATCAATTTTACTTTTACTTTTTGAGTAATATTAAAAGCTGAATTGATACCAAGAGAGCAGTACAGTAGATCCTGTATATAGTGTCTATGTATTCACATATTTTGCACATGCACTTTTAAAAAATGCACATCTATTACTATGTCACTAACATCTATTATGGTGGCTATGTTGACCAAATCTTCAAATCAATTCGGCCATGTGTTGACCAACATCATCTTTTATACAGTGCACCATGGAAATAATAAAACCATACTTAATATTGGTTATATTTTTTATTATAATATAATAGTAGTATATAGTGCAAGTATTCATTTAATCCTTCAAAACCACTGGATTTATTTTGATACAATTTTCACTATGATGTTCAAAAAAAAATACTATGATGATAAAAATGTTCAAGGTGCTCAAACCCTCTGTCAGCTAAAATACAAGCATTAGATGGCAAACTATCTAAAAATTTGCTATGTTGAACGAAGTTCACATCCTTTGTCCTTCCTGCATATCCAGTAGAGACAAAATTTCTGAGACCATCATACAGACAATACATTTGATTTCAATTTCTAAGCAGTCTATCATACTTGTAACTTTATTATATTTATGCCTAAAAGCAATAGATAGGTACTTCTTGAGTGTATTAGTTGAAAACTTTTTAATAAAGAGTGAAAGTAAATTCACAATTTCTGGCATTGTGTTGAAACTTACATTGCTAGCTCAAGTCACCTATATATCAAAATAATCAGCGAGTTGTGCAAATGTTCTATATAATTTTATTAATAAAATATTTTGTTGCGAAAGATTGGTTTGTTTTCCAATCAAATCTATCAGAAAATAGAGTTCTTTTAGTAGACCAATATATAATTGAGGCTTACTTTTTATCTTATTGTTAGACAAAGTACTCAGTAGAATTACTTTTACATCTTTTTTCCAATTCCTCTTGAGAGTTAGCATCAGAAGTAGTTTTTGATTGACTAGATAGTTTGTATGAAGTGGAATTGTAATCTACCATCGAACCTGCTATTGATGGTGTGCATAACTCATCACTCTCATATTTATCTTCAAAAAAAATCAGTTTCCTTTTAGTGGCTGTAAGAATAGATACACATAGAGTACTCATTCTTCCCTGAGATAATTTAAAGGATGATGTTGCAGTAGGCACACACAGTTGTCTTGAAAGGTGACATCATGCTGTCTTCTTTTTTTATACTAGTCTGCATATTTCTACTTCTGTAGTGTGTCATCCGACGGACTTGAATTGCTTTATATTCCTGCTTTTGTACTACTTGGACTGCTTTATTATCTCACTTCTTAATTTCAGGTGTCAAAAAATCTGATAATAATAGTAAAATATGATTAATATAATATCAGTCCCAGTGATACTATTGATAATTTATTACAACTGCATAAACTACAAAATTAAAAAATTACCTAGACTACAAGAGGGTAATGTTATAACATTATTCTCCTTAATTGTAGATATTCTTTGCCTTTTAATAAAGGCATGCTGAGGTTCACTTGAAGTGGACTCGTGTTTCTTGTTTGCTTGGTAATCAAATCTGGATGTTACACAGTTTGGTTTGATCTGAATTTGTTTAACAGAACCCATGATCTTATACTCTGTATAATTTTCCATATCATTTTCTAGCTAAAATGTAGAATAAAATATTTATGAAGCTTTCAACTCACTACATATCATAACCTATAAATACATTACAAAATATGGCATTTTGTTTGTAATATAAACATAAAGTTTTCTTTTGTTTATTTGATAGTTAATATACCATTTATAACGCATACTTATATCAAAGTGGTCTTCACAGAAATACAGTCTAGTCTTTGTAGACAATGTTTATTTATTTATTTAATTATGTTTGATCTCTTCTTGCCAGTTTCGACCAAGTGTTTCTCATTTTAATATCACTTAGCAATGGATCCATAATTTTTGTGTCGTTTTTACACTTGTATTATTGCATTCAGACACAAGACACCAATGATAAACATTTAAAACTCATTATTTTCACAAATCTTGTTACTTGGTCTTTCGCAGTTATGTTGTTTAGTTGTTTACTAATTTTAAATAATTATGTTTTTAAAAGATTAAATTTAATATCCAGATAACTTGTTTTAAGTTTATTTATTGTGATTGTGATTTTTAAATAAACCGCTTAGACGTCAAACGGACGCATGCGCAACACAAGTGTTTCTGGACGGTTATCATGCAAAATAAAAATTGTTAATTAAACAAAAAATAGACATTATATCGATAGAACAAACGTGTTTTATAAAAGAACAAACATTTAAAAATATTTAGAGCCTACTAATAACGAAAAAAATTAGAAATTGGAGTAGGGGGGGCTAACTTTAAGGCATATTTTTAATATTTTTTTATAAATAAACGATTAACGAACAAACGATTGTTTATAACGAACATTTAAGAACAAACGACGAACAAACGATATAGGCAAACGAAAATTGGAAAAATAAAAAAAAATTTTTTTTGGGGGGCTAACTTCCGTGACCCTCCTAAATTGTCACTGGAACAAAATGGCGGATTGTTTTACGCCCCTATGCTGCGTTCAGAAATGTTTATATGTTATCTTTGCTTCTATTTTCACGGAGACGATGACAGCTACACAAAGTTAGCACCCCATGAAAGGATTTTTGAAATCAAAATGACTTTAATCGATAGGTCTACGTTAGGTCTGTATAGGTCCACCAAAATTTTTGTTAGGTCGCCTATTTTTTTTAATAAATATCAATAATAGGTTATTAGGTCTTTTTTTAGGTTGTTAGGTTTTTTTTTTTTTTTTTGTTGAAAAAATAGACCTATTTATTAAAAATATTTATTAAAAAAAATAGGCGACCTAACAAAAATTTTGGTGGACCTATACAGACCTAACGTAGACCTATCGATTAAAGTCATTTTGATTTCAAAAATCCTTCAGGGGGGTGCTAACTTTAGCTCCGTATAGTTAGCAGGTAAAATGATCACTTCTTGATTATAATTACAGAAATCATTAGGGCACAGATCAGGCAACTTTAGGTAATCATTTTTTCACTTTGGGCAACAATAATTCATTTATAATTAATGAAAAACCATTGACCGTATAGTTAGCAGAAATAGGTTAATTTTTAAAGTTCTGACTGTTGCATTCGTTAGTGCATAGTTTGGGCAAGATTAGTCAGTTGTTTTAGATTTTATGAAGCAATAATTAGTAACAATCGGAGGTATTGTTATGGTATTCATTTGTCATTTACTCTATGATCTTTGGTTTATCAAGTAAAATGATCATTTCTTGATTATAATTACAGAAATCGCTAGGGCACAGATCAGGCAACTTTAGGTAATCATTTTTTCACTTTAGGCAACAATAATTGATTTATAATTAATGAAAAACTATTGAACGTATAGTTAGCAGAAATAAGTTAATGTTTAAAGTTCTGACTGTTGCATTCGTTAGGGCATAGTTTGGGCAAGATTATATAGGCAATTGTTTTAGATTTAATGAAGTAATAATTAGTAAATGACAAGTGAATACCATAACAATACCTCCGATTGTTACTAATTATTGCTTCATAAAATCTAAAACAACTGACTAATCTTGCCCAAACTATGCACTAACGAATGCAACAGTCAGAACTTTAAAAATTAACCTATTTCTGCTAACTATACGGTCAATGGTTTTTCATTAATTATAAATGAATTATTGTTGCCCAAAGTGAAAAAATGATTACCTAAAGTTGCCTGATCTGTGCCCTAATGATTTCTGTAATTATAATCAAGAAGTGATCATTTTACCTGCTAACTATACGGAGCTGCTAACTTTGCGTAGCCGACGATGACGTTTCCAATTTACTTGCATATAGAAATGACGTTTCTATTTTAGAACTATCAAAACGTTTAAAAAGAAACAAATATAGGTACATATACAATTTTGATTAAATTATATTTCTTACCCAAATATTATAAAAAATCATGGTAAAATTAAAACTATTTTTTTGTACATGTGTAATATTGAATATATTAATATTCGAAATTTGTAACACATGTAAACACGAAATTTCGTAGTAACTTGAAACGTAATATTTTGAAGGTATTTCGATATGTTACCTCGATTTTATTTTTAGCTTCATATTATACGAAAAGAAAAGAAAAATCAAAACTATTTTTTTTTATTTCATTTTAACTTATCCAACATAGGGTACGTTCGCGGGCCCTCTTCTAATTGATAATTCATCACTTTTATAGGATTTTTTTATCTATGCATTCCACAGACCACATGCGTGGAAACGGAAATGGGACATGCGCAATAGTTTTTTATTTATCAGTTTTTACTTTTTAATAAAAATAATAAGTAGTAAATAAATGTAAGAAGATAATTTTGTTTATTATCTTTTATGAACAATAGCAAACAATTATTTACTAAAGTTCGACAGTTAAATTCAGTTTTTGATTAAAGAAGTATCATTTCCGCGCATCTGGTCAGTAGAATGCATAGATAAAAAAATCCTATAGAAGTGACGAATTATCAATAATAATTAGAAGAGGGCCCGCGAACGTACCTATATTAGACGCTTTTTGAAATGATTTTTAAGAACATCTGTATGAATATATTAAAGGAGGAAGATGGATATATTAAAGGAGGAAGATGGATATATTAAAGAAGAACGATGATTATATTAAAGAAGAAAGTTTTACATCTTTATTACCAGAGAGTACAACGTCTGACAAACATGAAGACATCGGTAGGCAGTCAAGATGGGGCCTATTAAGGTTCGAAAAATTGTGTAGGTGAATGAAGGTACCTCTATGTGGAATGGTTTAACATTACCTTCTTTCAAGTCGCACTTAGCCCAATGATGTGTTTGTGTTATGTTATTTTTAGCATTCGATAATGATTTGAACATTGAATTTTAGTTTATCTTTTACACACATTTATATAGATAAATATAAGCGGATGGAGAATTACACCCCGGTAGGGAGATCAAACGGCCGGGGGTTAGACCTGTAGACTGCGAAATCGGCGGACAATCGTAGCCAAGTCGAACAATACCACCTTCTGCATCTTGGCTGCGGGACGAGGGCACCGCTGGGTTTTATTGGGTATTTTGGCACGCTCTACTTGTCAATGAGTCCCATATCGCATCCGGCCGCCTCGTAAATGCATTTCGCAGCATTAAAAAAAATGGTAGGAAAATTATCCAACAACCCGTAGTGGAGCAGCGTGATGGATTAAGCTCCAACTCTTCTTCTATAGAGAGAAGAGGCTTTTGCCCAGCAGTAAGTTGTTTACAGGCTGATTCGGTTCAGTTCAGTTCAGTTATGCTACGACAGAATCGAAAATCAAGCACTGATGAACTAATGCAAGACTTTTTAAGATTCTCAATGCTAAAAACTTATTTATATATAAATATATCTTACTGTAGTGTATCAGCCTGAAAATAACCAACTGCTGAGCGAAGGCCTCTTCTCCATATAGAAGAAGAGTCCAACCCTTGGATCAACCTACGGGTCCGGAAGCACTTGTTTAGCCAACATCTGTATGGCCTATACAAACAGTCACGTACTGTACTGTACTGTATCAGCTTGTAAACACTCCACTGCTGATCCCTGCCCCACTTCAATCGTTATCAGGTGTCTATGATAACTACCAGGACCTTTAGGTGCTCTCCGAGGCACGGTGGGGAGATCCTCAAGGACATACACCCAGACCGGAAACACATATTTGTACAAATACAAATATCTACCCCAAATGGGAATCGAACACGCGATCGCCGGCGCACGGTTTGAGGCGACTACTCGCACCACTACACTAGAACGGTCGTCGAAATATATCTTATTTACAAGTAATTGTTTAATATTTGGGGGTTTCTATCATAAAATGGGTCCCTACCTGACTTAAGAAGTTGTGGGACTTTTATGGGGCTCACATGCAGGGTCGCCAATGAAATTCATATGAGTACCCGGTAAAAAAAGTTAGATATAATTATATATAATACCATATATAATTTTATATGAAAAATGGCCCGATTTAATTATATAAAGTTATATATGAATATATATATATATATATATATATATATATATATATTTTGATATAATTAGGAATAAATATTTATAAATCTATGTCATCAGGGTTGCTGGTATTCAAAATAAGTCTAATTTAAATCATGTCCTCTTTATTTCGCATATATGAAGCACTCATTGTCACATTTTTCATCTATTCTATATCTATATCTACACTAATAATAAATCTGTTAAAACCTCCGTTTCATTAATAGGTACACTATATATCATCAAGAATAAATTTTAATAGCGCGCTTTTATTTCGATCAGCGCCATCTCTTATCGTTTTTTTCTGTGTACGTATCACGTAAAAAGTACAAAACCTATGTAAATAACTTTAATACATAAAAATTAAACATAACTCACAACATAATTTAGTTTTTGTTTCATTGTAATTAAATTTGAAAATAAATATTTAAGAAAATAGAAATACGCCTAGACGCGACATAGACGCCATCTGGTGTAACGAATCTTAAAAACTCACAAAACTTATTTTTGAGTTATTATTTTGTTAAACTTAAAAGTTTACTAAATATGTCGGATAGAAATAGAAATCGTTTTAATATTTTAGATAAACATCATTTTCAATTATTATACTATTATGTTAAATAATAATTATGTTAAATGTCACTAAATATAAAAACGATATTCTACCATTATACGATAGATGGCGCAGATAATTTTCTGAATCGCGCTGACCAAAACTTCGGCCAAAAGAATGACACTCGCCAGTTATAAGTATTTAATATATATATAAAGTTGTGTTAGTTACACCGTTTATAACTCGAGAACGAGTGGAACGATTTTTATGATTTTTGTGTTTTTGGATCTTCGTCGGGAATAGGGGTGTTCATCGGAAAAAATTATCGATAATTTTATGATCGATAATTATCGTATTTAGTTATCGATAGTTATCGATAATTATCGAATGAACAGTTATCGATAATTATCGGATAAATAATTATCGGTAGTGGCGAAAATTATCGATACTTATCGGATAAAAATTATCGATAGTTCACGAAAGTTATCGATAATTATCGGCACAATTTTTGGACGACGAAAAAAAAAAAAAAAAAAAAAAAAAGGTCATCCGGCGTCCCGTGCTGATATAATCCTCCGTTCCCTATCAGAATACCTAAAAAAAAAAAAACGTCGTCCGCTGTCCCCTATTCATATAATCCTCCGTTCCCAATCAGAATATCTAAAAAAAAAAAGGTCATCCGCCGTCCGGTATCGAAATAATCTATCGATAATTATCGAATCACACAAAAATATAATAGATAATTATCGGATCGCAACTAATTACCGATAATTATCGAATGAAAACTTTTTCTTACTTTAGAAAACTTCGATAATTATCGATAATAGTTCATTCGATAATTATCGATAATTATCGAATCAAAATTATCGAATAACACTTATCGATAATTATCGATAATTATCGAATGAAAAATTATCGAGTAGTTACGAATTATCGATAATTATCGCACACCCCTAGTCGGGAATAATACTTATTAAAATGTGATATTCATCAATGAAAAAATGATTTAAAAAAATATCATATAAATATAATTAAAAAAATATTATATATATATATATATATATATATAATAAATCTGTTAACGAGTCCGTTTTATAATCTTAATATACAAAAGCGAAAGGTCACTCATCACGATATTTCTGGAACTACAAGACCTAGAGACTTGAAATTTGGTAGGAATATTCCTTTTGCCGAGGAGAGGTCAACTAAGAACGGATTTTACGAAATTCTACCCCTAAGGGGCCAAAAAAGGGCGGCAAAATTTGTATGGGACAACGTAGTTCCTTGGTCCAATCTACTTCAAATTTTGCATAAAATATTCTTTAACAGAATTGATTGAAGACGTGTTTCGTATTTTATCAAAATTCATCCCCTAACGGAGTTAAAAGGGGGTTGCTTTTGCTTCGATGTTGATTTGACAACTCAATCCGTCTATTATAAAATATTTTCCAGTATCGACGCAGGTGTAGGTGATAAAAAATATAAAATTATAATTTTCAAAATTTTAGTTAAATACACGTGCGAAGCCGGGGCGAGCCGCTAGTTATTAAATATGTTAATAATAATTAATACTATAGGTAATCAAAGGCCTTCTATTAAAATACTTTTTCATCATTACAATTTTCAGTATTGTTACTAATAATCACCTATTTTATATCTAAATTAATGCAAATAATTGATAAAGATGATTTTTGTTTATAAGCAATTTTCATATCATATGACATCGCAAGTTAAACAAATTCACTCAACAAAATATTTATTTACTTTTAATAAATATTTGTTAACTGTTAATAAATCCTTATTGACTATTAATCATTTTCCTGTATGCAATTATATATAATTATATGTAATTATATATGATAACATATAATTATCAAAAAATGCTGCATTTAATTATATATAATCATATATAATTATATGCAATTATGTTTAATTATATGTAATTATATATGATAATATATAATTATCAAAAAATGCTGCATCTAATTATATATAATCATATATAATTATATGCAATTATGTATAATTATATGTAATTATATATGATTATATATAATTATTGTAAAAATATTGCATCCAATTATATATTATTATATATAATTACATATAATCAAATTTAATTATATGTAAGTAATATATAATTATACATAAGTAATATGTATAATTATATATTACTAATATAATAACATATAAGTATATATAATTATATATAATTTTTTTTACCCGGGTAGTAGAAATAAATAGTGGATTATTGTTTTTATACAGAATATGAGACAGTTAACAAAATTTGAATGAATGGGTTTACATATGTTGACGGCCTTGACGGCCGGCTGGTCGAGTGGTCAGGCAACTGGGCACTTTACGCAGCGGTCGCGGGTTCGAATCCCGCCAGGTGCAGATAATTTGTATGACGAATATAGATATTGTCTGCACCGGGTCATGGATGTGTATTTATGTGTATATATATGTATTTATATAAATTTATTAAAATTTATTTCCGTTCCTAGTACCTGTAACACAAGTTCTTACAAACTTAGCACAGGGCTAGGTTAACGTGGTGTGATTGTTGGTTAATATTTATTTATTTTATTAAAATATATAAAAATTGATTATGCTTGTCTTTGAGACTGAATTTTATAATTGTTTTGATAAGAAAGATTAGTTATCTTGTAATACATACCTTAAAAATACAGACAATAAGACTTCACTTTTGTCTCGGTCTGAAGCAGTATTTTCGGTTTGTACTAAGTATAGTATAGCCGGCAAATATGACTACTGCTGTTGAAAAAACACAGGAATTTCGAGTTTAATAAAAGCAAAAATCAAATAGTAGGTCAACGGCGATCAACGGCGAGCGCGTTACCCTCGTCGTCGCTGGTAGAAAATGCATTAGTGTTAAGCCCGTCTTTTGTAAACGTTTGTACTAGTGTATTTATTGGAAAATAAAGAATAAAAATAAATTAGTACTAATGATTTTTATATTATCAACTACTCTAATGGTGGCGGGTTCTATTGTCTCTGTCTCGCCTCGACTGTCGAGACTACCAATGACATAGGCCGTTTTCCGATATACACTGGAGCACTGCAAGGTGTGACGTCATTTCAGTATCCGCTTGAGTGTCCGGGCAATGACCTTTTAGTTTACCAACTGCACAAAACTACCCAAGACAGTGCTTGCAGTATATATCGGAACACGGTCACAGGGCAACGGTATTGTGTGTAGCTCTTCATGAGAGACCTTTGTGGGACTGTTGGGGTACGGTCCTCTAGGCTCTGCTAGACAACGGTATTACAGTACTTAGGGTTGGAACTTCATTACTAGAATGCTAGATGGCGTTGAGGTAGCTAGATTTTTGAGATTTTTTGACAATTTTTGGAGTTTACTCCTTAAGAATCGATTTTCATATATAAGGCGCCCGGTATGAGAAAAATATGAGAGGTAAAATCTACTGATGAATGACCTCGTTACTTTTTCGGTGCGCGCGCACCTATGGTGCGGTGCGAAAGTAATGTTGCTCTAATTAATATTGAAAAATAATATTTAAAAAATAAATGATAATTGTCAGATAATAATAATTACATAATTTATCAACATTCCTAATGAAATATTTGTGCACATCTGAAATTGACTATTGTGAAAAGTTTAATGTAAAATATTTCGCCGATTAGTTATAATAAATGTATATAAAATGAATAAATATATATTTATATATGTATATTATTTTCATTAATTTGTTAATTTACCCTTTCATATGGTATTAATCTTATTTTCAGTTGGATAAACTCTTTTTGCGTATGTTTAGACAATCGTACTTAAGGAGTAAACTCCAGTCGTGCGTCGGAGCTGACACACACAATTTTTTTTTTATCTTATGTAATTTTTTTTAATACCTCCAAAAATATATGTACAAAATTTCATGATTGGATGATCGGTTAAGTAGTTTTTGCGCGAAAGCGTAAGAAACAAATTTACATTCATATTTATAATATTATAGTAGGGATAAAGAATTGAAACAGAAATAAAAATCGCATAGTACTAATAAGTTTTATTATCAACTACTCTAACAAGGGCACAAGCGCACAATAAAGGGCGCCGCTCAAGCCGCGGCGGCGAGCGCGTCGCCCTCGTCGTCGCTGTCGTCGCGCGCGGCCGGCAGCGTGCGCTCCACGTGCCGGAACGGGTCGATCTTGAGCTTCTCGGGGGACGGCGGGCTCAGCAGGAAACATCTGCGGATTATTGCATTTTGACTAGCCCGTTTGACGACCGTTCTGGTGTAGTGGTGCGAGTAGTCGCCGCAACGCCGTGCGTCGCCGGTCGCGGGTTCGATTCCCGCTCGGAACAGAGAGACAGGGATTTGTATTTGTACAAATATTTGTTTCCGGTTTGGGTGTTTGTCCTTGTGGGTTTCCTCACCGTGCCACGTAAAGACGTCGGTCACGGTTGTTATCACAGACATCTGATAGCCCTTTGCCCAGCGATAGGACGTTTACAAGCAGATTCAGTTCATATATCACAAATTGGTTCCGAGTTTATTGCAAATGTTCGTAGTATTTACTGACCTTAAATTCCATTTACATAAGAAATACTATTATTTTATAATATTTGTACCGGTCTAGAGAGCTCTGATTGTCTTCTGTGAGTATTCTCATGACTGTTCAATGTTCAGCATTAATATTACTAACACTATAAATCTGATGAATTTGTTAGTATGAACATTCTAATTTTGAGATCTAGATTTTTAATTTAGATATTGTTTTCATTGTGAAAGGTTTTAAGCCATAAAACATCAAGCTTTTTACATCGATATAACATTTACAGGAACTGAGCAGTAATTATAAACAGCAGTCTGTTGACCTGTTGATCACCCGCTGCTGATAATATTTATCTCGCACATAAGTAAATTATAGGCTTTTACAGCAGGAGGTGAAATATTCTTTAAGGAATAAGCTACAACTTTTAAATTCACAGGTTGCAAATAGAAAAATCTGACAGATAGAGTGGACTTTGATGGTAAAAAAAAATAAAATCATAAGCTATTATCTATTGGAATACGTCAGATAGCAACGAGTGCAAATAAATGTAATTTATCGAAAAAAGTTGTAATTAATTGAATTAACTCATTCTTTGTATTATACAAAATAATGATTACTCATTGTTAATAATTCAATTCATAAAAGTATGCATTTTTTTTTTCAATGTTTTCTTATGACATTATCACGTAAAATTATCGTCCGTAAACCGACTTTACAGACAACCAATTTTTTTTAAAATGATATGTATCTTTTTACGAATAGTAAATGTTATTAAAAAGAAATTATTTTATTAAAATACCTCGTAATAAAGAGTCCATCTCGTTTAGGCCGTATTGATTGTATGTCCTTCAATAGGGCATCAACATTCTCCGCTATTTGTTTTGTTTCCATATTCAACTGAAATAGAGAACAATTTATATTACTATAAACTTATTAATACACTGCAACTTCCTCTCATAGATATTTAAAATATTAGGAACTATTTTTAAAGTGACAAGTTCTTCCCCCATTGTATCTAGACTTCTAGAGGAATATTTTTTTAGAAACACTGAAACTATCTGGTTTGTTAGCGATAATTTACTATATTGCTAATATAACAGATTAAATAGTTTGTGAGGATTGATGTAGGTATGTTCCTTATACAATAAGCGCGGAGTATGGATTTATGTTTTGTAAATGGATTAGAATGTAGACATTTGTATATAAATTTATTATACGAGTATAACTACACCACCTACCCGGTGTCGAGTAGGTGGTGTAGTTATAGGTGTGGTATCCACCACCGGTCCACTCGTCTATTACATCCGACTGTAAGACATTAACAGAATTGAAAATTTGGTTTAAGGAAAGACTAAAATAGATATAAATCGAATAATATATATATAAATCGGACGTTTCTAAGTGCACGTTAACACGTAGGTATTGGGAATCCTCGTCTGATTAACAATTTTTATCGAAGTAGCGGCATGCTGCTTGCAGCTGAATGGGCCGGCGCGCCCGGGGAAGTACTTCGCTCTCACTTAACACCGACGTGAAATGACGGCGCTGTCGTTGTGTTTCGTTCGGTTTGTGAGAGATCCGGTAGCCCATCCCTTCCCTTCCCTCCACATATCCGGTGGAACATCCCTTCCCTCCCTAAAGGCCGGCAACGCACCCGCTAATCCTCTGATGTAGTGGGTGTCTTTGGATGTCGTTTTTACTTACCAACAGATGAATCGATTGTCCGTTTGCCCCCTTTAATAAAAAAAAAAAGAAAAAAAAACCCATTTGGATGGAAAAGAGTTGATGAAAGCGAGGATGCAAACAAACCTGGGAGTTGAGATTTACACATAACTTAAAATGGGAAGGTTATTTGTGATGAACAGGTTGTAAAGTTCCTCATCCACCATTGAAAAGGCAGGATCCTCCGACCAGACGGGTGTTATGTCTGGTGGGCTATTGGCCCCAACGATTGTTGTCGGGTTCTCGTATATATGTTCAATCGCTCGGATAACTTTGATAGCGCGATGTACGATACGTCCGTTCATGTGGCGCGTGTGTCGCTACAAGCATATAACTTCGATTGTTTAGAAAGCCAAAACCCTCATTTACATCATAGGGATTACTTTTGGGAGCTTAACGTCAAAAATGACGTTCAAGACCTATCTTATTAATATGACAAATATTGTAATATAGGTACATTTCATGTCACATAGCCCATATTTTATTAAAAATGTTCAATTTCTGTATAGGCCTTTCTGTATAGTAGCCAAATATAACGAAAATAACGCAAATACTTAAATGGCCGTCATTTGAGGAACTATTAGAAATCCTAAAAGATCGCAAGCATCTTGGAGTCTTAATCAAGATGCACAAACATATAAAACAATAGGACCACCTTATATGTAATGATAATTTCAATCAGAGAGGGTGAACATTTTTAAGGTACAATAGCTCTCCCCTCCTAAGGTACCTCCTATCATTTCTGGGGTGGATTGCCAATACTCGCGACACTTGGCAGGCGGATTGGCGAGCGCAGTACTTTTGGCAGTGCAAACAACTGTACACCACCATCCTGGTCGGTGTACCGTTGTTGATATGATAAAATACCACACAAACAAAGTTTCGAATAAATGCTAATAGCGTAATATAAATACTTACCCTACCGACAGGGACTTCAACAGAACCAAAGTTTTGCTGGTGTTCATCTTTTACGACTCTATATTGCACACCCGCAGCAAACTTCCTTACTAGATCAGTTATATTAGGGTCTAAAGTACCGGAACGTACATTAGGAAATCGTCTCTTCATCAGACCACGGATTGGTACAAGATCTGTTAAGATATTTGGATGAGCTATTATGTAGTCATAGTCTCCGAGTTTGATTTCACCTTCCTGGAAAGAAGGATTTATAATATTATTAATAAATTGAAATCTCAAACCAGTGACATGGAAAACAAGTCAACCATCGAGTGTGTGTAGAATTTTCACACAGTGTTACCATATATCAAATATTTATATGTATTATATATTTCTTTATTCTTTTGAGACAACTTTTTTATAGACTTATTAATATTCTTATATAACTTCAAATGAAATTATAATAAAAGGATAAAAAATAAAAGTAGAATTTTCACATAATGTGTGAAATCCATCTATCAAATATTTTTTTCATATTACATATTTCTTTATTCTTTTGACACAATTTTCGACGAGATAACGTCTTATAAATCGATCAACGCCGGCTGCACGCACGAAAAAGCATGACTCGTTGTTACGTTCCGCCTGAGCCGAGCGTGCAAGCGAAAGCGCGGAATAAGCGATAGAGAGACACGATCGGCTAACTAGCTGACTTTCGACTCAGCGCCTTGCCACTAAATGATAATTGAACTGAGAGACACGATTCTTATACGACAAATCGTCATAGTCGTAGAATAGTGACGGATCTTGCAGATTTGAAACTTTGCAGGGCAGACATTTCAAACAGTTATGTTGTTGTTGTTGTATATTTGAAATGTCTGCCCTGTGTGATTTTGATTTTGTGGGATCCGTCGCTAATCTACGACTATGACGAAACAACAACAAAACATACAACAACAACAACATAGTTGTTTGAAGTGTCTGCCCTGTAAAGTTTTAAATTTGTAAGATCCGTCACTATTCTACGACTATGGGTACGTTCGCGGGCCCTTTTCTAATTGATATTTCATCACTTTTATAGGATTTTTTTATCTATGCATTCCACAGACCACATGCGCGGAAATGATACTTCTTTAATCAAAAACTGAATTTAACTGTCAAACTTTAGTAAATAATTGTTTGCAATTGTTCATAAAAGATAAACAAAATTATCTTCTTACATTTATTCACTACTTATTATTTTAATTAAAAACTGATAAATAAAAAACTATTGCGCATGTGCCATTTCCGTTTCCGCGCATGTGGTCTGTGGAATGCATAGATTAAAAAATCCTATAAAAGTGATGAATTATCAATTAGAAGAGGGCGCGCGAACGTACCCTATGACGAAATAATAAATCAATATTACCAACCTAATCTGTCGAGGAAGAAATAATTACCGTAAAAGGGGGTGAATAGGTACGAATACTATATTGGTAAAATAATTCATACAAATTTGGAAGTTCTTAATGTAGTCAATATCATTAGTAAATAATTCATTTCTCGTTTTATGCGATCCCAATTCACCCCGTTTTACAGTACTAAAACTAGTGACAGATTATTTTTAGCACCATCTATCAATAAAATGAGCCTATAATTAGCCTTGAATGGTCTTGAATATAATTCATAACTTAAATAAATTCTATGTATTAATTAAGCAAAAGTATTTAAATTTGTAGGTTATAAAAAAAAATCTTTAGTGTTGTTATGTTGTTATTTCAATCAGTGATACAACAATTACCACTTGATATTAATTTAAATTTTTATGTTTGTTAATGTGGTATAACGAATTTATTATTTTAAATAAAAAAGTAGAAGGGGTAAGAAGTTGCAAGCCGCTGGTTCGACTTGTGAATGAAAAAGAATAGGTAACGCAGATAGGAGAATCTTAAATATCACACATCTAATGCACTTATATAGTAATATAAGTTGTTAATAGCACATTGTTACTTGTATTAATCTGTATAATTTAAGTAAAAAAATATTTGAATTAATGAGTGCAAATAAATAGTAATTTATAGAAAAAAATTTAATTTTCAACTAACTCCTTCTTTGTATTATACAAAAAAATGATAATTCAGTCATAATAATTAAATTAAATTCATAAAAGTGGAATTTTTCATCAATGTTTTGTTATGATGTTATCCCATAAAATTATCGGCCGTAAACTGACTTTACAGACAACCAATAAAATAGAAAAAACTAGAATTACTTATGAAAATTCTAATGAAATTATAATAAAAGAATAAAAAAAGCTTGTTTTAGTTTTATATGTACATTCTTTTGGGTTACCTTTAAATTTATATAAAACTGACGACAAGCTGCCAGTGGTCACAGTACTGGCTATTGTGCCGGTCGTGGATTCGATTCTCACAAATAACTAATTATTGTACAAGCCAAGCAGATATTGTTGTCTACTCATTTTTGCTTGTGTTATGTATGTTTCTAGACCAACACAGGAGTCAACATCCTACTGTGGGCCGTTTAGTGTGAGGCAGTTATTATAAAACTTTTACCACTCAGTATCACCTACATGTACATTTCCTAAATTTATACTTTTTGCTACTATGACTCATAGCACAATATTTTTTGGTGCATTACTTTTAGATGATATAGCTGTCTAGTGAGAAAACTTTAATTAAAAACCATGTCTATAATTTTAAAAAGTAATTACAAATAAATACACATATTAATATTAACTTATAATGATATTGGAATAGAAAAACGTTGTACCTGGATTTTCTTCACTAACTCTGTGCTACCGACAGTCGTAGCACCGGCTTCTGCAACCTGCTTGATAAGCTCTGGTCCTTTACAGAAAGCAAGTATTGTTCTTTCCTCATCACGGGGGAAAAAGTGTGGGAGAAGCGTAAGACGCACAATGTTTTCTAAGTAACGATTCTGTAAATATTGTTTTTTCCATTAATTCAATTGTATGATATAATTTTGTTTTAACTTTGTAGATTTTGTAGAGATCAAACTCAATGACTTTCTTAATATCTTTATATGGCTATATAATTTTATTTTTAAACTAGTGCATTGGAACAGATCTCACAGCAATTAGCTGTTACGCTTGCTGTCGTGGGTTCCATTCCTGTTTATAATAAACGTTTGTTTTGTCTTGTGTGTTTCTAGATCTGATGCAGGATTTAATTCGACTGCGGCCATTGAGTGTGAGGATTATATTTAGTTATTCATTTTATTCTGCTTAATGTTATAGCATAGATATAAAATTTCTACATCTTTTCTTTAATAATTACATAATTTCAGTTATGATGAAAGAAGGTTTTAGTACCTTTTTAACAGCTTCCATGTTAAATTCTATTTGGGCAAATATAAGTGAATCTAAGGCATTATACATTGTGGGGTGATGAGTTTCCTGATGAGCTTTGATAGCATCCTCTGTAGAATACACCAACCAGCGATAATACCGCATTGGGTATACATCATCTTTAGATTCCATCTTAAAGGAATCATCTAAATGCTTGTTCACATATACTTGGCTTACTCTAGAAATTTAAAAGGGATTGTTAATATGGGTAATATAAGAACTCCTATTCCGATATTCTTCTTGTCCAAAATCAGGAGAAGGCATATGATCAAATGGACAAAGAAAGATTGAGAAAAAAATAACTTGTTTTCAGCAGGTAAGCCACTTTTTCAGTTTTTTTTTTTTTTTAACTGCTTTTGTCGCATTTTAACTACAATACTTGTACAAAGATAATTATATTGTTCTTCAATATTAAAAACAATATATCCATATTTATGCATACTGTTCTCTTATATTTACGCGAATTTTACTCATTTGATTAAAAGTCTATACCGGATTTTATCGCGTTTTTTTAAAACTTTATAGTTTTACAATATTTTAAATTATTTCCCGACGTTTCGGACCCTTTACAGCGTCCATGATCTCGTCATGCGTCAGCGTTCATGATCGCGATGAACGATAAACGCGATAAAATCCGGTATAGACTTTTAAATCATATTTATGCACTTTAATCTGTAAAACACCGATATATCAAAAAGACCTGTCTGAAAACAAAAGTGTTGCTGTTTTTGGAAAATAATAAAGGCTCCGCTCCTTTGTGGTTCCAGAGGTTACAGAACTCTAAATCCAGCCCTGTCTTGTATAGTTCAAGGGTTTTATTGTTATTATTCTTTAGTCATTTTTTCTATTTACCTATTTTTTCCCCTTTGGTTATGTGGTATAAAACCAATTTTTGTTATTTCAACTTTAACTTTCTTTGCACGAGCCTTCGCTCTAGTTCCTTTACGAGCAGCATAGTAGACTGATCCCGTATGAATAGATTTCTGAAAATACATATTTATAAATTTTGTATTAAATTTTATTTTTATTTATATCATAATGTAACAAAAGATAAATTATTTCATTAAATAAAATTATAACATAACTTTATTACGGTAAATGTAATAAATAAGTATTTACTTACTAAAGTCGTAATATTAGGTTTAGGGAGAATTAAAGCAGTATTAAATAAGGAACCTGTAACAAATATTTTTTTGAATAGAAACCATATATCACTGTTTTCTGCATATATCGAAAAAAATAAAACTTACAAAATAATGTTCCTGCCATTACTTATAAATATTATTTTTTATTATTATTAATATGTATTATGTTTATTTGAAATATAGGTTAGGTTAGTAATAGACAATATATTTTTTCATTTAGATAATAAATTAATCAGCACTGGCTTCAAGTATATTCTTCGACCTTTTATTTTGTTGAACAAATCATTTCATTGTAATTAGTACGATAGCTTTTTATAAAACAAGTTTTTTTTTTCAATTAATTGTTCAATTAACTTAATTTTCTATCAATATTCATGATTTTAACCGATTTAATTTTTTTTAGATAGAAGTAAAGTATAAAAATGTCTTTGGAAAATCAAACGCTGTCATTTGAAATCTGTTAAATCAAAACAATCAGACTGGGACATCGGTTTCGGTTACGATGTGGAAAAACAATATTACAAAATAAGCATTTACATGCTTATTTGTATTTTCGTTTATGACATAACTTTAATATATCTTGTGGTGTTTGTAGTATTTAAGCAAAAATGGAGAAGACAAACTGTACTTTACTTGTAGTGTCTTTGTGTGCATTTCTGTGGGGTGTGGCCGGTCAATATGAGTGGCAAATACGCGATTCTTTTGATGAGATTCGAGGGAAAATGGACAAAGTTAATTCTGACAACTGTTATATTACACATTTAGATGATCTTTTTCTCCCCGAGGACTCCGTGTCACACCATCCTGACGTGAAAGAGATAAACATTAACCCAGTGTTTCCGAATCGTACTGCGATGTTACATTTGCACAATATGGCAATGTCGAGAGCATTTTTCTGGAGTTACATCTTGCAGTCGAGGTTTATACGACCCGCTATAAACGACACCTATGATCCAGGAATGATGTATTATTTCTTATCGTCCGTAGCTGATGTGTCTGCAAATCCCTACATTAACGCTAGTGCTATATATTTCTCACCTAATATGTCATACACATCGTCGTACCGAGGTTTCTTCAATAAGACTATGCCTAGATTCGCACCGAGAGCTTTGAGAGCAGACGATTTTAATGATCCAGTACATCTACAGAAGATATCTACGTTAAATACATTCATTGTTGAAGATCTAGGTGCATTTGATCCTGAGAGTTTGTCAAAGGATTACACATCAGATTTCTATCGTACTAATGAATGGTATTCGTTGTGGTTGCCTGACAAGGTGATGTATAGACACGACACTAAAACAACATATCAAGTTGAAATAAGATACGCAAATAACACTAATGAGACATTTTCGTTCCATGGACCTCCTGGTAACGATGAGGTATGTGCTTCTACACTTTAGCAATTAAAGCATTATTAGAATTATTGTTATTTATTATTTATTTACTAACGGATAAACTAAAAATACATTAAATAATAGTTTCTCGTTAAGAAGGTGAATGTACTTTAATTATAGATCACCTATACACAACACACATTATCACATCAAGTAATAAATAATTTTAACATACTCACCAAGTACAGAAGTTATTTATAAAAAATATTATTATAAATTAATAGGCAGTCAATAATTAAAAATTTAAAACAACAATATCACTACATAATTTAGCATGATGTGTTAAAATACAATGTTAAAATTATAGTAAAATATTATAGTAAAATATTTATAATTAAAAGGTGCAATAACATAATTTAAAAATAACTTTAAGTCAACTGAAAAGTTCCAGTTACATAATTACGCTAATTATACAATTTCTGTTGATATATAATCAAATAATTTATTAAAAATTTGTAAATTACATAAAATGTAAACAAATTGATTAAAAAATAAGAAACATTAATAAAAAATACAATTTAGAATTAAAACTAATAGTGTTATATGAAACATAGTAGTGTCATATACTTAGTGATGAGAAGAAGTATTACGATTCTGACTGTTATGGTAGAAGAAAGAACTATTCTTAATATTTACTCCTTTTCGCTACCTTATTCTCTTGTTATTCAGTTAATTATCTAAAGATAATCTTTTCAAATATTAATTTAACTATTAAATTTTATATTAATGTTTTAGACACCTGGACCAGTGAATTGGACAAAGCCATACTTTGACTGCGGTAGATTGAACAAGTGGCTTGTGGCCGCAGTATCACCTGTTGCTGACATATATCCACGTCATACTCAGTTCAGACATATTGAATACCCAACGTAAGTATTTAGATATTTTTGAATAATTTCGTACGAACCATAAAAAGCTGCTTGATTAATTCAAAAGATATTAATGAATTTGAAGAGTATTTTATTAAAAAAAAAAAAAAAAAAAAACTATCTCCAAAAAAGAAAGTTATACATTTGGCAGTATGTTAGTCCCTTGGTGCCAATTAGAGAAATCAAAATTAGTCTGCTTAGTGACTACAAGGAACAATTTTATTTACAGATACACAGCAGCAGTTGTCATGGAAATGGATTATGACAGGATTGATATAAACCAGTGTCCACCGAGTCCAGGCAACGATAAACCGAACAGATTTGCTTCCACCGCAAGGTGTAAAGAAGAGACAACAGAGGTAAATAGGAAACAATTGTGCTAATTCTGACAACCTTTATCATGTATTAGTGTGAAAGCCGAAAACTTTATTCATACTCTGAGCAGATATTTTTATTTATAGACCAGGGACGATAATTTTTGAAACAAAAAAAATTACAGTAGGATAAAACCCATTAGAAAAAGAGCATTTTTACCATTTTTTACCTTTAAAAACTCACCCCCTCCCACTTCCCGAACTCGGATCGACCGTAATTTATTTTTCCTTTCATTTTGATCATATTCCCCTCTTTTTCTAATGGGTTTCATCCTACTATACAGTAGGATATATATACACATAGGAATGTTTTCATTTTTTACCATTTTTGAAGGCTTCGGCCCTGGTCTATTATGGTTATTTCTATTTTGGGTGCTGTTCCTTAAGGGGTTACTTAGTTAGTTAAGGCCGTAAGTCTGTAAGTTAAAATGCCTGATTTTTACTCTTGATAATCTGCCAACATGCAGTGTAGTGCACATGCACATGATTAAGCTCCAACCGCTTTACAAAGAACGGGTCTTTGCCCAGCTGTAAGCTTATAGGCAGTTTCAGTTTACTTTAATTCAGTGTTAGTTCAAATATTACTAATTAAACAATAGTTACATTGACTTCTATTATTATTATTATTTTTTTTAATTGAATATTTAGTAATATAAAATATATTTAATTAAAATGTATAAGATTAAGTCCTGGAAAAGTCCTATTATTGGGTCAAGCTTATTTCCTATTAAGGAAAAGGATTGGAACATAATCCTTTGTGCTAGTTCATATTTTGTTACATTTATATTATTTCTTCGAATATTTTTTTTACGGCGAGTTGCACGAAACCGTTGCTAACTTTCCGTTAGTTAAGTTGCAATTAATCTTAAAATTAGTTTATCTCATGATTAATTTAAAGCTCTTGGAATTAATCATCCGTTAGATAGGTCTTTAATTAAACTAAATTTTTTTGTTAACTTAATCAGATGTAGGTTTCCTGCAACAGATAATCACGATTCTTGTGATTAAATTAGTTTAATAAACACTTAAATTTAAAATTTGTTTCGTGCAACTCGGCGTTAATCGCCAAGATGCATGATACATTTTTAACAAATCGAAACCATGGTCTGTATCAGTCCATGTCATCTAGACACAATTTCATCCTCAAATATTTTAATGTATTTATAAAAACAGAAAGATGCATTTTTATTAAAACATCAGTATAAAGGGTTCATCTATATATTTATCGATATTAAATATTAGTAGGAAGGAGATATTTGTTTGTTTTTTTTATATTTGTTAACTCTGTAAGTAATAAACAGATTTTAATAATTCTTTCACCTACATTGTTTAGCAGCAACATTCGCTACAAGACAGTGTAGTTTATAGTGCTAATACATACCCGAATTTGGTTATTATGCACTTTTAATAGTAATAAAAAAATCAAAATTTATTATATTCAATTAGGCTTTAAAAGCACACTAAAATCCTCATTTTATGATTATGTATAGTTAGTAGTAGCGATATAGTTAATGTGAAGATACCAGTGGAATTTAAAAGTAGATTCTAATGAGTTTTAATGACAAGAATCTCAACAGGTTTTCTTAAAAATTGTCAATACGTAATTTATGATAAAACTGCATGGATTGTATAGTATTATTTATTTAATACTTTATTACACATATTATTGAATAATAACATTGTAGAAGATTTACAGCAAATGTCCATTGGCGGTCTTATCACTGAAAGCAATTTCTTACAGGCAACCATGAGTATAGGATTTCTAGACACAAAGCAGTTGATGCGTAAAGTACCACTGTCATACATACTAAGTTACATGTATTACACATGACACATACTAACAATAAGTATTATCTTACAATGACCGTTCTGGTCTGGTCGGGAGTTTGATTCCCGCTTGGGACAGATATTTGTATTAGTACAAATATTTGTTTCCGGTCTGGGTGTATATCCTTGTGGGTCTCCCCACCGTGCCTCGGAGAGCACGTAAAGTCGTCGGTCCCGGTTGTTATCATAGACACCTAATAATTATCGTTGCCCATTTATTTATAGATATTAAGCTCCAACCCTTCTATACGGAGAAGAGGCCTTCGCTCAGCAGTGGGCGGTTTACAGGCTGATACAGAAGTATTATTTTAGAAACTTTAATTTGAATTCCAGTGCGAACCAATCCACGGCTGGGGATTCCGGCGTGGTGGCTACCAGTGTCGGTGTCGGCCCGGCTATCGGCTACCCAGCATCGTCCGCCGGCCCTACCTCGGGGAGATTATCGAGCGCGCCACGTCGGACCAGTATTATAATAACTTCGACTGTATGGAAATTGGATGTATGTATTTATTTTAGTTTTTTTTTTTCGAAGTAAAACTTCTATATAGACAGTATGGTAGTATTAGGATTTTTTTCCTACCTCCACCGAATGTCCGATTTTCGTCCCTGTGAAGCGGGACAAAAATGAAACTTTTTCCCGCTTCCCAGGGACAAAACCCGAAATTTCGGCCTAGGTAGGAAAAAAATGTACGTGCAACATGAGACGAAAGTACTACATCGTTTATCGTATCGCATATTTGCCGATTTCACATACGGGACAGAAAGTAGTACCTTTCGTCCCTTGTGACACAAAATACTATTTCTGTCACGAAAACGCGTTATGGCTGCGTGGAGAGGGTACACGATATATCGCGTGGTGAGAGGCGGCAAGCGGCGTAGGGAGAGAGGGCAACGGCTCTATTAGATGGATATAATGCATGTGCTTTCTTTTTGTTATTTTAATTTTTTTAAATCGTTTTTAGAAGGCATATAAAATTCAAATATTTTAGTCTCTTAACTAACTACTTACCACTAACTTTCAAAGCTATCGGATCTAGTTTGATGTTTGATTAGGCTTTATTTATTTTTAATCTATGAAATTGTGATTAAAATGAAAACGGATTCAACCTGGCCAAAGGCATGAGTAGTGGCAAATAAAATATATAATAATTATAATGGTTATAAGACTGTAAATTCCGCGGAAATGTGGTGGTCGAAGCCTATTGAGCGCCAAGTCCATGCATAACTGGGGGGTGTGCAGCCTCATGGCCTCATGGCCGCTATGCATGATGATGTTATACTATGTGTCAATGGTTTCACCCGCTTATTCCTGGCCAAAGAGCAATTGCGAAGACCAGTTCTACTTACCAACTCTGACCGGAGACCGTATGGATGGAGAAGGAGCTGCATGCTCGGTTTTACAAGGCAAAAGTGCAGGTGCAGGACCAGGTGGTTGCGACGAACAGCAAAGTCTGAAGGATGGCACGCCCGACTTCTGCCGAGCTTGTCGTCATCCTGGCGAGTCACTCAGACATGTGTATCAGGGTGTTCAGCACTTGCCAACACTGTGTACTTGCACAGACATAACCAAGCGGCTAAGATCCTCCGGCGAAGATCAAGAGCTTGCTCTTATGTATGTCTCCTGGAATAGAGGATGCCTTATTATCAGTACACACCAGTGCCAGTACTCGAACGCGGCATCATTCGTTCGGCGACCGCAAGAAATCGCCGTGGTGTCGAATTTTAATACTATCTGAGCTTCAATTAGTATTGAATTATGGAGCAAGAAATTGTTGTGGTGACATCACAATTCAATCGATGCGATCAATGCGCTCACGCAAGTTACGTAACAGACCTCAAACAGGGCCGAATTTTGGGGAGGGCAAAATAGAGACTTCGGAAAAAAAATTAAATTCAGACTAGTAAACGCTATGCATATATTTCATCCTATAATTATCGAGTAATATCGATAGAGAGAAGCGACGACCTTTTTTTATATATGATATTGTGTAGTAGGGAGATGACCTTTTTTTTTTGTTAGGGGTAAATATCGGTGTGGAATTGCGTTGATTTTTTTACTTTTTTTTTTCGTGTCCCTTACTATTTTTTTGGGACTCGACTCCTTTGTTGCCCCGAGACCTCCAGACTTCTAAATCGGGCCCTGCCCTCAAAGGACAAAAAGTGGAGCCACTTAAAATTTTTGATAAGAATAATAGTTATCATTTTAAAATAATTAAGACAAACTGTTCTCTTATATTTACGCGAATTTTAATTTTAATTAAGACAAATATAATAACAACCCTACCCCCAGGGATCCAGCGGCTGCCCGTGCAGTGGGAGAAGGCGCACCCGCTGGTGCGCGCGCTGTACATGGACCGCTACTACGAGTACGTGAACGCGTCGCGCGGGCGCGCCGCGCTGCACGCCGAGCGCGTCAACGTGTACGAGGTGCTCAACTTCATCCGCGGCGTGCAGCCGGACAACTGCTCGCTGTGAGTTATTTTGATGTAATAACTTTTTATGGGTGGGTAAATTGCTTCGTTACGTAACACGTAACAGCGCCAGTCTGTCTGGCTTCCCTCTCTCTCACGCATACGATAGCGGTAGGCGACTAGTAAGTTTATTATTATTACTATTTCGTTTTGAAGTGATAACTTCTTATGGGAGGGTAAACCGCTTCGTTACGTAACGCGTAACGGCGCACATCTGTCTGGCTTCACTCTCTTTCACGCATACGGCAGCGGTCGGCTGACTCCTCCTCTCTCACTCTAACTCACAGCGCGGACAGACGCTTCCCCATCTCTCTATAATCAGTGTTTAGTGTGAGATAGACATATACTGTTGACAGTGAGCATATAAACTAAAACTATCACCGTTTTTGAAAGTGATTTATATAACTGTTAATGATTAATTTCAATATTAAATAGTTTAACTTAGATTAGTTATTATTATTTCTGTCGGGCGTCCCGAGACGCACACGTTTTTTTTTTCGACATGTATTTCTGTTGGCAACGAAGAAGTGGAAAAATGAATTGCAACAAAATTTATACTTCAAGTTATACCCGTATATTAGAGTTGCCAACCGTCCTGTTTTCCCAGGACATGTCCTGGTTTTTGTAGTGTCCTGGGATGTCCTGAATAGTTTTTACGCAGCGTACTGGGTTTTTAAATTTTAAAATTCGCGCGCCTCAAGAAATTTTTACGTTACTTTTTATTAATTTTTATTAATAAGTTTGTAATATTAGAATTTATTAGATGCTAACAGCTAACCTAAGTTTTAAAAAAATGTTACGAACTAAAGTGTTTTGTTTTATGTTTTATATTATTTCGTATAATTTTATTCAAATACTTTTATTAAAAATATTATTACTTTAGTAACTTGAATTTCATTTCACCTATTTTTAATACATATTAATTTAACTATTGCAACTCTATTACTGCGTCCTGTTTTTAAACTGAATTATCCTGGTTTTTCCAACTTCAAGTCCTAGTTTTTTAAATTTGGGGTTGGCAACCCTACCGTATATAGAAGTATCACTTCAAAAAGATTTTAATAAACTGTATTGCCATCAGATTATGAAAATATTTTAAATATGATGTTGATTTGGGCAATTACTCGCTTTTTTAAGTTCTACTTTCCTGTATCAGTTATATTCGTATTATGCAATAGTCTGATCGCGGAGTAAAAAGAATTTCGTACAATGACCAAGAGGCAAAGATGGCTACTGACAGTGGTCACAAACATTTTTGTATTAAGTGTGGTTTATATGAAATAGTTGAAGGAGAAAAAAATTAATTTACTAACTTATTAAATAAATTATTGTTATTATATAAATTATCACTAATAATCACTATCACTAACGCATCCCAAGATAGAATGTCGTTAAAAACTACAAATTAAATCTAAAGGTTTTTTTTTTAAAAACTCACACAAGTTGTCAATAGGGGATCGGACAAATTTTCAGAAAGTGTTTTAAATTAATCTTTATGGATAGTTATTCCCATAAAAAATAAAACTTTATTTTTTTAATGCCGTTTAGGTACTCAAAATCAAGTTTTAATATTGTCTGTTTAAAAATCCCGCCAAAACGCCACGCTTTGTCATCTGAGAGCGCGTGACGTCATCTGGGGTTATAACAAAACAGCTGCATGAGCATAAATTCACGAGAAGTTTTGTTTCTTGGAGTAGTTTTTTTTTGTTCTTATGGAACGCAAAAAATATCGTTGGTGTGCAGTACCTCAATGTACGAAAACATCAAAAAGTACTCCAAATAAAATATTCATTTGATGTGCCAAGAAAAGCAGATAAACGAAAAAAAAAAATGGTTAGACTTAGCGAATAGAAAATGCAACGAAATTAATTTCACCAATTTACTTTTATGAAGATCATATTGACGTAAATATACATTAATTACTACAAATAAATACAATGAAATGTGCTTATATTAATTTTTAGTAAATATACATATATTGTTTTCTCTCTACAATCAACTACCGGTGGGAGGGATGCGCTGTGCCGCGCTCCCGGCTGCATGGGTACCACCATCTTGCTTATTTCTTCCGTGAAACAGCTTTGCTGTGTTTCGGAAAGAAGGGCAAGACAGGCAGTGTAATTACTGGCACCGAGACTTAACATCATATGTCTCAGGATAGGCAACACATAAATGAGTTGGCTGGACTAGTTCCAGGTAAACTAGTTTATGTTCATGGGCGACGTCGACCACTTACCATCAGGTGGAACGTCTGCCAGTTTGCCTATCCAACTAACATATAAAAAATAAAAAAAAAACTACTATTATACATTTTTTCTTTTTGTAATTTTTTTTTGTAACACTAAATACAGTGTTTACAGTATTCGACTAGTGACGAACGTTCTGGTGTAGTGGTGCGAGTAGTCGCCTCAACACCCCGCGCCGGCGGTCGCGGGTTCGATTCGCGTTCAGACAGATATTTGTATTTGTACAAATGTTTGTTTCCGGTCTGGGTGTATGTCCTTGTGGTTCTCCCCACCGTGCCTCGGAGAGCACGTAAAGTCGTCGGTCCCAGTTGTTATCATATACACCTGATAGCGATCGTTACTCATAGCAGTATATTATCCGCCAACCTACAGTGGAACAGCGTGGTGGATTAAGCTCCAACCCTTCGTATATATGGAGAAGAGGCCTTCGCTCAGCAGTAGGTGGTTTACAGGCTAGTACAGTACAGTAGGTACAATACATATTTGTTAGAGGTTATTTTTCAAGCAGGTATTTTTTCAAGTACCTAGGTATTTATGGCAATACATACATATACAGGGTGACTGGTGAATTACCATCGATATTTGGGGAGAACGCTCGGCGCGCGGTTCCCATTCGGGTCATGCAATAAAAATAGATACTTAATTTTTGACCAAATTTTCATAAATTTCAATTCAAATAAATGAAGCGATGACACTTTTCCAGTCATGCCGGCGGCACATGCACAGGTGTTGTAATGTGTCGCTTGTTCACACCTAAAAATTGCCAAAGTCACATAATTTACCTAGTCAACAAATTTGTTGCTTAAACGAGTAAAATATCTTAGTATTTTTGCCTTTCCTAAGCCAGGATTAAAGTATTAAGGGGGACTGGATCATGCTTGTTTATCCTGCTACCCTGTTTACACGTGGCGGCGTTTGGACGTAGATAAACTACCTGTTTTGTGTCGAAAGTGCAGCTAGCTGCTAGGGTGTCCAGACGATGCGTAAATAATTGGATAATTGTTGAGTAATTTTACTTAAAAGTTTATTAATATTTACCTATTTTTTTTTACATGATTCGAGTGGGAACCGTGCGCCGAGAGCTCTCCCCGAATGTCGATGGTAATTCACCAGTCACCCTGTATAATAGTAATACAGAAGTTTTCACATTTCGAAATTCAGTGTCACAAAATTACTTGCAAAGAAATTGCAAATCAGAAACGTATTCACTCTGGGAGATTTCGATTGTCGGCTTTCGTAAATCCTGTTTTTTTATCATAAAAAACTAGTTAAACACCACGTGACAGCTTTTAAATCGATTACCGTATCCTATTTTATCAGTGATCTTTTAGCAACTTTTATAATTTCAACAAAATTATGGAAATAACTGAGTAAACTAAGTAGATAGTACCCGTGCAGTCAATGATTGGCCACAGATGACGTCACGCACTGTGATTGGCGTTTCAGTACAGTTTAAAAATATTGAAAATAACAACATTTTATTTCTTCATTTAAAAATATTTCAATGAATTATATTAAATTATTATTAGATAAATAATAGTAAAACAGTAAATTTATTTTATCTAAGCACATTTTAGATTTTAATCTGATTACTGTCCGATCCCCTATTGTTTGACTTCCGAACTTTTAATTGTTTTTCGGAATCGATGTCCGATATACTTCGAGTCTGACTATTTTAAAAATTCAATAAACAATGAGTATAAAAAGAAATGCAAATGGGTAAAATGAAGAGAAAATACTGTGTATTGTATGAATATAATAGAAATAATAGAAAGCTAGTTATAAATTAAGTAATAAATTACGTTGGAGAAAGGAATATAACAGTATGTTATTTAAAAAGGTTTATAATCCCTTTGGGCAACAGATGTTGCATCTGAACGAGCTAGACGCAATATATTTACGCGGGAGTGACAGAGTCAGGTAGTAAAAGCTCAATGTACGAAATTCCTCCTGCTCCGCGATCCGACTATAACTATGATTGATGGTCAAGTTACCATATATCAACAATATTGTAACTTAATTTTTATTTGTTGTTTCAGATACAATCCGACTGATTTGTTTCTAAATGGAGACATTGCTTTTGGTGCAGAAGAACAGCTTGAAAACCAGGCCAAAATGGCGGTCAGATTGGCTAATTTTATCAGTGCTTTCTTACAGGTATGTATAGCATTGAGTATTTCCTTTTATCCCTTATTTTATTAAAAAAACAACAAACCATTTTAAATATTGTGAATTTTTTTTTATATCAACAATAAATGTTTCTTACCTTTGTAGTAGGAGTTTTCTGCAATAAAAAGTGTTTTTTTTGCATCTTTGCTAAAATTTGATAATTATAACACATTGAAACATATTGTAGTTACACACACATTATTAGTTACACATTTTAATCAGTGGATATTTCATGTTTTAAGGTGCAATATGGCCGCCTTATATATCTTAACTGGGGTAAAACCAAAAGTAAAATTTTGTGTATTGTATAGAATTTTGTACAGAATAGTTTTAATTTAATTTTGGGGCTTTTATTAGCTTTTATAACTCTGAGGCCGAGAAAATGGAGTATGCGGGTCCTGTATAGTTCGAAGGACCCAGTAACGGAAGTTACTAGATATGCCTTGTCTAACAGATTAAAACGATCGCCGGTCATATATTTTTTGGAAATTTCTGGAAATAATATTCTTTAAGTCTAATTCTCATATATTTTGTTCTAGGTATCTGATCCTAACGAAGTGTTCAGCGGCTCTAGAGTGGCGGACAAGCCTCTAACCGAGGATCAGATGATAGGAGAAACTCTCGCTATAGTCCTTGGAGACTCGAAAGTATGGTCTGCCGGTAAGTTTTTATTAACATATAACTTATGCCATTAGTTAAAAAAAATTGATCCTTATTATTATATAAATACAAATTAGTATTAACCCTTAATATAAAATAGCTTCACTTAAATAGTGCATCCCTGACAGAATTACCAGCGTTGTGGTAGTCTTCCACAATATATACGAAGCCAGAACCTTTTCACATAAATATGCCTAGGTTTCATGTTTTTTTTTTTTTTTTTAATAATAAACCTCAAGATCGTGTTTTTTATGGTTTAAGACTTTATTTTCTCTAAAGACATTACATCACTTATTGAATTATTTATTACTTATCTATCTAAATTTAAAAATAGTAAAAATTACTTATGGATTATGGAAGTAAGGAATAACAAAAACATTTATTTTAGTATTAAAATTCCGAACTGAGCTGAAATAGGCTAAAAACGTTTCAATGCTGGACCGACCCCTCTTCTTCAAAGGCCAATTTTCAATTATTGTTCTAGGTACATATTGGGACAGAAACAAATTCACGAACCGAACATTCTTCGCACCGTTCGCTTACAAGACCGAACTTAACACAAGGAAGTATAAACTGGAGGATATGGCGAGGATTAATGGGACTGGTATGTGTGTGTGATAGTATTTGTTGTATGTATTTCGTAATATATAAATGCCGTGAGGTGACCGGCAGAGAAGAATATTCCGGTGAGACTTGGCATTAATACTAAGTCAATTACGTAACTTGTGCGATCGCGAGAAATCGCTGTGGTGTCGAATTTTAATACTAGCTGAGCCTCAATCAGTATTGAAATTCGATATCACGGCGATTTCTCGCGATTGCGCAAGTTACGTAATAGTCCCACTGATCTCTTTTTTGCTGAGGTGTCGTAAAAGGCGACTAAGATCATAGTGATGCGAACAACTACACCGACCAGGATCGTGACAGCAGCATCAGCATTATATATATGTATTACATAATTAACCTAATCCATCTGTAGTTCACCATTCATTCACAACAGTTTTCAAAGTATAAATAATAAACTAACAATATTCAAAAGGATGTTAACATTTATTTCTCACGTATTTACGCAGATACCGTATACACAAACAAGCCATGGTTCCAATTCCTGAAGCAGAGATGGTCGACGAATTTCGACAGTCTCGAGAAATTTTTCCTCAAAATGAAAATTCGTGATGACGAAATGGGAAAATATTTGAAACATTACGAGAGATATCCGACTTTCTACAGAGCTGCTAACATCAAACATGGACACTGGACACAACCATACTACGATTGCGATGGACCTCTGAAACAATGGGTCATAACATACGCATCGCCTTTCTTCGGATGGGATAGTGTTAAAGTGAAGTTGGAATTTAAGTAAGCTTTTTTTTTTGTTGTAATTAAATATCACACATCCACGGGCTCTTGATTGCCCGTATCATTTTTTTTAAAAGTTATTTTTATACATGCAGCTGTTTTGCTTGATATAGCGAGTGTAGCGACATCTATCTCGCCGCATATGAACTGACGTATCCTACATCGCGCTATAGAAGTTTTCAAAGCGATTTAATATATATACAAGAACTCGACAACAAACGTTAAGTGGCGCGTAGCCCACCAGACGCAACACCGTCTGGTCGAAGGATCCTTCCTTTTCAGTGGCAGCCTCCCTCTACCCTCCTTACGCCAAACTGGTGACCCCGAGCTTGAACGTCAGCGCAGCCTTCGCAAATCTACGTCATCGTAACGTCATCATCACTTCCTCAAGCTTTCGAGCAGCGAGTCATACAGCCAGCCAGCATCCACGGCTACTACGGGTATCCTGACCACAAGCATGCAGCGGACGCGCATTTCTGGTCATCACCCACAGCCTTCGCAGCGACCTTGGCACAGCACACTGCACTTCGGCCGGTCAGCAAGCAGAGACGCACTTCTCTCCTGGTCGACGCAGCAGCCAGCCACTACGCAGCACTGCACCACCCCGACTCACTGGGGCATCACCGCAGACAGTTCCGACTCACCGTGAACTATGCGGCATCTGGTTCCGACTCACTGGAACATTCCACTGGCCCGGCAAGCATCACAAGATGTATGGACGACTCAACCTGCTATCGACCTCCGGTCTCGGAGGGGGAGTGATGTAGCGACATCTATCTCGCCATATACGAACTAGGAGAAACAGACGTATCCTACATCTCGCTATCGAAGTTTTCAAAGCGATTTAATATATATACAAGAACTCGACAACAAACGTTAAGTGGCGCGTAGCCCACCAGACGCAACACCGTCTGGTCGAAGGATCCTTCCTTTTCAATGGCAGCCTCTCACTACGCCCAAACTGGTGACCCCGAGCATGAACGTCAGCGCAGCCTTCGCAAATCTACGTCAGCGTAACGTCATCATCACTTCCTCAAGCTTTCGAGCAGCGAGTCATACAGCCAGCCAGCATCCACGGCTACTACGGGTATCCTGACCACAAGCATGCAGCGGACGCGCATTCCTGGTCATCACCCACAGCCTTCTCAGCGACCTTGGCACAGCACACTGCACTTCGGCCGGTCAGCAAGCAGAGACGCACTTCTCTCCTGGTCGACGCAGCAGCCAGCCACTACGCAGCACTGCACCACCCCGACTCACTGGGGCATCACCGCAGACAGTTCCGACTCACCGTGAACTATGCGGCATCTGGTTCCGACTCACTGGAACATTCCACTGGCCCGGCAAGCATCACAAGATGTATGGACGACTCAACCTACTATCGACCTCCGGTCTCGGAGGGGGAGTGATGTAGCGACATCTATCTCGCTATATACGAACTAGAAGAAACTAACGTATCCTATATCGCGCTATCAAAGTTTTCAACAAGATTGAGTATATATACAAGAACCCGACAACAAACGTTAAGTGGCGTGTAGCCCACCAGACGCAACACCGTCTGGTCGAAGGATCCTTCCTTTTCAATGGCACAGCCTCCTTACCGCCAAACGAGTACTTAAAATTGTCTTAGTATCTCTAAGAGGGACGTGAGTCCAACATGGACCTTAAAAACTTATTTATTTAAATAGTAATAATAGATATATATAATTTTTAGTTTTTTACATACATAGCTTATTGTACTTCTTATTTCTATTATTTAATCGCTCACCACATCCACATTTCATTCAATAGTCTTGTGGGGTCACCAGAATGTCTAGTTATCTTGATAACCTCACATTTACTTAGTTCTTACTTACGGATATAATTTACGTAAAAGATATACTTAGTTTTGAGATATGAAATTATATGAATGAGATGTGATTGAAACGATTTATTATAGAGATGAATTTAATGCACAAAAATAAACGATTACAATACGAAAATTTAAAAGGAACGATATAATTATATAAAATTTAGGCGCGCGGTTAGTTTCGAAGCAAGTGCATTAGTGTAGTTTGCCAGCGTCGTTCGGCTCCTCAAGTACCACCATCATTCGGCACGTCGTCGTCGTGTGGCCCAAGTTGAATAATTATAAGGAGCTGGTCCAAGTTAACAAAATAAATAATTTTATTATTGTGGCGTCAATTTTATCATAGACATCATGAGTTCGCCACAGTCTTAAGTTTAATTAATTAAGGCCTACATTAAGTACATTAAGTAGTGGACTGACTACAATGGCTGATGATGTTAAATTATTTTATGATATTATCCTTCGTGTGAGAGTCTGCTTAAATATCTGCTTCTTTCATTTTCTTCAGAGAATATCTAACAAGACATCCATGTTTTATTATTTGAATACACAGCATCGCTAGATTTAAACTCAAGGATTCAAACCTAGCTTGTATAATAAGGCTGTGTTAGTTGAGACATTAAGTCTAAACTGAACTGAATCAGCCTGTAATTAGCATCCCACAGCTGGACAAAGGCCTATTCTCTATAATCATTCACCGTGTTGCTTCACTGCGGATTGCTGAATAATTTTCCTCCATGAGTAATGATTGCTATCAAGGCCCTCAAGGACATACACACGGACCGGAAACAAATATTTGTACAAATACAAATATCTGACCCGAGCGGTAATGGAACCCGCCACGTATATACATAAAATGTAGTTTGACAGATGTTTTTTTTTTTTTTACTATACCTCCACAGGCTTTATTTGCCCATGCCTTTTTTTATTAACATTTTTAGATTGTTATTATTATTATCTTTAATGCGTACTTATTTGTTACTTAGCTTAAGTTTAAGCTTAAAGTAAGCTTAGCTTAAGTTTCGTTGTTTTAGACAACGAAACTTAAGCTAAGCTTAGGATCTCTATCTATCGCGAGTCCTTGCACTGACCACAAATTCACTTATTTTGTTTGACAGATATTATATACTATAAATACTAGAGTATATAAAACGTTTTGCCCATTATAATTAAGAAATTATATTATATGATATATACAAATTAGCATTAAATTATATATACATATATACCTATAATTCACAATTTTGCTTTCAGGGGAGTAGTGGCAGTAACTATGTCTCTGATGTCGTTAGACATAAATCAATGTCCGGACAAATTTTACATTCCTAACGCGTTCAAGAGTACTGACAAATGCGACAGGAGGTCTTCGTATGTAAGTAGAAGTTTTTTTTTAATTTAAATTATATATTGTGTTTTGTCGATGTTTGTGCGCATGTGTGTGTGCGTGTGATTGAGTGTAGGTGTGAGTGAGATTGTGTGTAGGTGTGAATGAGATTGTGTGTAGGTGTGAGTGAGATTGTGTAGGTGTGAGTGAGATTGTGTGTAGGTGTGAGTGAGATTGTGTGTAGGTGTGAGTGAGATTGTGTGTAGGTGTGAGTGAGAATGTGTGTAGGTGTGAGTATGATTGTTGTAGGTGTGAGTGAGATTGTGTGTAGGTGTGAGTGAGATTGTGTGTAGGTGTGAGTGAGAATGTGTGTAGGTGTGAGTGTGATTGTGTGTAGGTTTGAATGTGATTGTGTGAGTGTGATTGTGTGTGTGTGTGTGATTGTGTAGGTGTGAGTATGTGTAGGTGTGCGTGCGTGATAGTGTGTGTGCGCGTTTATGTGTGAATGCGTGCGTATTAATATATACCAGCGTAACATTTATATATAATGAATAAGTCTTGTATATGGAGAAGAGTCCTTTACCCAGCGGTGACTTGTTCACTGGCTGGTTCAGATTCGAAAAATATTTTTATTGGTTAGTTCAGTACAGTTAATTAATGGACTTCGATTTCAGTGCGTACCAATTCAAGGACGTGGTTTCGACGCCGGCGGTTACAAGTGCGAATGTCTCCAAGGTTTCGAATATCCATTCGAAGATCCGATAACTTATTACGACGGTCAAATCGTTGAAGCAGAATTTCAAAATATAATAGAAGATAAAGAAACACGTATTGACATGTTCAAGTGTAGACTGGCAGGCGTTGCGAAAATTCAAAGTAGCTTTGCTATGATATTAACCGTTTTGGTTTTTTTATGGAGATATAGATAGTCCTTTTTTTTAAATCTATTGTAACAATTTTTTATATCTTATTTTTGGTTTTAGATACTAGCAATAAAATTTGACATAATTTCTTTTACAAATTTTGTAAAATTTCATCGCCGATAACTTAAACGACTGATTGACGGCTAATTTCTATGAACTATTTATTTAAGATTTTACTTATTTTATTGATGGAATATTCTCACTATTGTTTTTACAAGTTTATAAATATTAGTCGCACCTGATAGCTTGATCTTTATAGATATCTATGTATATAAATATATTAAAACTTTTTTAAATCTATTTCATAATGTATATCTTTCTTTTATGAAAAAAAAAAAATTACACTGTATTTTTTTGTAAATCTGAATGAAAACATGTAATATGCGTTTCTATAAGTTATCGAAAGCACATTTTTAGTATATAATGTTTCAAGAAGAAATCATTTTGTATTAAATGAAAAAAGACCAAAAGAAACTGTCTACTGACAGGTGACTGCAAAAAACATCACGCTATATATAATAATAATAGTAGTCGAAACAAACATTAGCTATCTCTGTCACGTTCGTAACATTGGACGCGTGTGAGAGAGATAGATAGATTTATCGTGATGCGTATACAGAGACGTCACGTTACATATATAAGCGTAATGTTTGAATAGTAAGTGACAGCTTTAGTTAATTTACCTATATTTTACAATCTCACTTATAATTATTATATATCTTTTTCGTCATTTTTTTTTTTTAAATTATTTCAATTGTCATGAAATATGGCAACCAAAGTTATTTAGCAAGATAAATTTGTGATCATGTAACAATTATTTTTGTCACCCATTAACATTTTTTATTAAAAAAATATTATAATAATTATTTTATCAGAGACAAAGAAACAATCATAAACAACATTAATATATTATATATTAAAAAAACCTCATCCTTTTTAATGTTGTACATAGAATAAAAACCCTTAGACAAGAGCAGCTTTAAGGGTAAAAATAGAAGTTTTAAGCTAAAGTGAATTGATATATAAATACCCGACTGACTACTAAATGACAATTATGGAAGTTAAGTCCATTCCTTCAGTTAAATGATTAATAGTTTTTAAGATATTGAATAAGATTTATCTTAATTTTTTTTTGTTATGAATAATCTATTTGTGCATTCCACGTTATAAAAATGAAAAACTTAATCAAACAATTTAATCTGCATTTAATAATTAAAATTGCATATGTAAAATTTAAGCGACTGTTTAGAACTAAGCATATCTAAACAATACTGTAAAATAAAACACAAAGTTATTTCGATAAATATACTTACTATATGTATAGAAAATACTGACAAATTTAATTTTTTGAATATTTTTTTTAATTTTATATTACTGCTACTATACTATATGCAACAAATACTTTCAATATTTTAAAGTTTCGATATTTTTTTACACTATTTAATTTTTATCGATGTGTGACAAACATTTTATTGATATTAAATAAAACTGAAAATACTTTCTAAGTTTTTTATACAAAAAGGGTAAATAAGAATCTCTTTCTCATGTTTTTATTTTATATATCTATATACTTTTTAGATGTACTTGTAAATAATTATATGCAATAATATTTCGCAATATCAAATAATTTTTTATATTTTTAATTTTTAAATCAAACTACCGATTATTATTTTTTGTAGTTTTTTAATGTATAGTCTCAAAAATTTACATAATCTTGTATAAAAATATATATTACAATATTAAGTAGATGAAAACCAAGTCCAGCTTTTACTAAAAAAATTATGTCATACTTTAATGTAAGGTTCTTTATATCGTAAAAAAAACTTTAAATTAAATACATTATTTTGGTAAAAGTACTGTTTTGGGTTTGAACAAATTGATCTTTTATAATATCTGTAATCTTTTATAATCCTAATACTGTGATTAGTTATGTCGTCCATTTTTGTTTTAATGACTTTCATGTATTATCTGTGAATCTATACAAATTTATTTAAATATTTTACTGTAAGCAATTATAGGCAATGACTACTTATTATTTGTTTTTGTGTTCAAAGCGTAAACTGTTGCTCCGATATTCCGTCCATGCAAGTGCCTTTTTAGACTTTTTTTTTAATAAATATTATGTGAAATATATGCCGTTTCATTTACCCATTTTGAATATACATTTCTTCAGGTACACTGAAAGTAATTTTTATATTAGAAAGTTTATCTTACTACCAGTTTGAACATATTTATTTATGTATTTGTAAATTTATCATATACGAGTCATTTGAAAAGTTCGTAGCCTAATATATTAGGAGCATGCTATTTTTATGAAACTACCCTCATTTTGAAGCTACATTGTTCTTGAGTGGGTGCGTAAAAATTCATTTTGTTATTTGCATTCGTTACGGTTTCTCACACTAACGTCGAACAAATAGTTATAATTTAAAAAAAAATGATATCATCGAACATAATGCTGTGATTGAGTATTTCAATAAGTATTTGAATAAGAAGGAAAGGTTTAACACCAAAACAAATTTAAGAAGACACGTTAGTAGGGGAATCTGGATCTTCGTGTGTTTTACAATAGTAAAAAAGTCGGTAGCAACTTCAAACGTGGTCGAGAAAGTGTCCAAGATGACCCACGTAGCGGTCGGCCATTTACGTCTACAACCAACGAAAACATTGAAAAAAATTATGATATATTTTATCTGTCCGGATATTGTCTGTTAAGGAGATAGCCGGCACCATTGGCATCTCATCTGAATGAACACACCACATACCTAATTACCACTGAACTACACTTTCCTAGTGTCTGCGTAATGGATGCCTAAGTTGCTTTCATTTGGACAAAAATGCGGTCGACTAACGATTTCTCGAGAATGTTTGGATCTGTTTGAGGCTGACCCAAACCAACTGAATTTTTTCAGAGATTACCTACCACCCCACCACACCACCACTATACTTCAGTGATAAAAAAATCAATCTAAACAATGGAAACAAGTATTCTTCATTAAAAAAATCAAAAAACCCGACTGCGTAAAATACTCTTATTATAAAGTAAAAAGAATAAAACAATTTACTAGCTTTCATTTGATACCCATATTGCTACAGTAAGAAAAAAAATTCAACTCCCCCCTCATTCTATGAAAATTTATATAGCCTATGTCACTACTACAATTTAGACAAATCCAACGACACCTCATATGTCAAAAACCGTCCAGCCGTTTGGGCTGTAGGGCGTGCCAAAGAAATGGACATACATACATACATATATACATACATACATACATACATACACTCGAAAAACATAACCCTCCTTCTGTCGCAGTCGGGTAAAAACCAGAATCTGCGGTTAAAGTGGTTTTGTCGGCCGGTAAAGCGATGGCGTCAGTTTTTTGCGATGCGAAGGGTGTAATCATGCTGGACTACTTAGAAAATGATCAAACAATAAATTCGGCCTATTATTATAACCTCCTGCGACGTTTACGTGAATTAATGAAAGAAAAACGTTCTGGATTGTTGCGAAGAAATGTTTCATCAGAATAATGCGCGAGTTCACACGTCAGTCGAGACAATGTCAGAAGTCCATCAGCGTGACTTCGAATTGTTACCCCATTCCCCGTATTTTCCTGATCTTGCTTCATCTGAGTTATCTATTTCCAAAGTTCAAAAGCCACTTAGGATTTCAAAAAATTACTACAAATGAGGATAAGGCTGCTGTCGACGCATATTTTCAAGATATGGACATTTTTTTTTAAAGCTTCGGTATAGAAGCCCTGCCCGGTCCGATGGAAGAAGTGTATGGAACTTGGGGGAGAATATGTTGAAAAATGAATAATAAATAAATTCCTCTTTTCATTTTCCTGGTTAGGTTAGGTTAAAATTCGATATTATAATAGACGTATCAATATTTAATAATGCTAAATTTAAATTTTATTCAAATTGATTCTTTGAATTAATAAAAAGATTTCAAAACGCTTATTTTAGGTATTCCAATTCTCTCTCGTGCCTCTGATAATAAATAATCTCAAAATACTATTTTATAGTACAAAACATTTATTTTAAGTAAGTTTCTTGTAGTTAATTTTCTATATATAATCAGTATTGAAAAAAATCTCATATGATCTCATTAAAATCGACAAAAGCCACATAGAAACCAATAAATATTTAAAGTTTTATAGTAAACGTTATATATGGTTATATTTGTTTGAATTATATAAACTCACTTGTGATTCGTTATAATAACGCTCCGCACATAAACGAGAGCTCCGACCAATGCTATATAAACAGTTATATATATAAGCATGTAAATCAATATTAAAGTACGGAGTAAACTCATAATTTTTTAACCTACATTTTCGTTTTTTTTTTGTTTGTTTATATTACTTAATATTTAGATTAGATGATCCTGTACAAAGCCCGTTAGGGCACTGACAATATTATGACGGATTATTGACATTGATAAATTCACACATTCACATTGATAAATTTTATTGTCAAGTATAAGTATATCAATTTGAATAATTAAAAGGAGTGTATATACATTTTGGTATTTTTCTTTTCTCCACAATTTCCATTTAAAAAACGATTCAGTACATTTTTATTTAAACATTTGTTCATCTGTTCGTTCGTCGTTCCTTATCTCAGCTAAAATATAAATAAAATAATGAGGACTTTTACTTAAACGATATATTTTTTTGACTGGCTCGTTGGCGCAGTTGGCAGTGACCCTATTTTTTGCTCAAGGGTTGTGGGTTCGATTCCCGCCTGATTCTGGGTATAATATATATTTATTACAAAAAAATGTATATCAGTTGGCCGTTACCTAAAACGCAGGCATTAAGTTGCCAACCTTAGAACGACCGTGACGACCGTGTGTGTAGGTTTAAAAATAATTTTTAAATAAAATATTCTTAAAGCAATAAAATTTAAAGTGGAATCCAGGATTTAAATAATAATCTTGAAAATCCACGTTAACGGGTTGTTTGCACTGTACGAGTTCAGTAGCGAATTATTCAGTAATAAAATACTAATTAAAAAAAAAACAAAGTTGCCTAGATTATACAGTAATTTAGGCGAATAAAAAATATATCTCTATTCCTACCACATATCACCGTAACAAGTCCGGACGTATCGTTTTATCCGAGTTCATAATATGTTTTTAAATATATTTTGTACATGTCATTCAAATATGTGCTTTACTCGATAGGAGCGTAAATAGACTTGGACCAAGGAATTTATATACAAATTCCTTGACTTGGACTTAACTGGATTCAACTAAAATACTTTTCTAGTGCGAGCATACGTTTAAGACGTAAGTGACATTTGTTATCAATATTTATCAGTGACAGAACCAACAGATTACAGAATAGTGACATTGACATTGTCCAGTTAAATGAAAAATTTTAAGAAGTACCCACTGTGATCTTGTTTTAAAAGACAAAATAAGGACGAGATAATCAAATAAAAAGCTTAAGAAAAAGAAGGAAACATAAGAAAGGTAAATAAAATTTCAATAATGAATATAGTTCCATTCAATTTTATTTTGTAATCATAAGCAAACTGTAACCTTGACATCGTTGAAAAGTTGAACACGTAATGATACACGGAAGAATTAATATGTACTAGTTGTCTAGTTAAAACATAATTAGAACGATAATCGAAAACATGAAAGATATTAAACGTTAATTATTTAGTTAGATATTAGTCGTTACATAATTGAGACATAGTATATCTTATTTTTAATTGCTTGGTAACATGTACAATGTCATCAAGGATGTAAAAAAGAAAAAGACTTATGAATATTTATCAACTATGATAATTAGCTAACAAGAAAGTTACTCGATACATTTAATTGGTTTATTTTGATATCATGGGTATGTTTATTTTTTCCAGCAAGATGAGTGGAATGGCAAGAAAATTATTAAATCAGCTTAAAAGCAAAGAATTTAGAGAATATTTGATGAGGTAAATTATCTTATAATTTTATATTCAGTACATTTTCTCTTTAGTTAATTAATTATTGATCTATAGTGTTTTTAAAACAGACTTTTATATTTTTCAGCACCCATTTTTGGGGGCCAGTTGCAAATTGGGGAATACCATTGGCTGCTATTGCTGACACTAGAAAGGACCCTAGCTTTATAAGCGGTAAAATGACGTTTGGTATGTACTAAAATCATAATTTTTAATTATATATATTTTTAATTATATATTATATATTTTATATCGTCATATTGATTATAATCGATCTCGCAGGTTCGAAACTTTGCAGGGCAGATGTTTCAAACAGTTATATTGTTGTTGTTGTATATTTGAAATGTCTGCCCTGTGTGGTTTTGAATTTGTGGGATCCGTCGCTATTCTACGACTATGACGAAACACCAACAAAACATACAATAACAACAACATAGTTGTTTGAAGTGTCTGCCCTGTAAAGTTTTAAATTTCTTAGATCCATCACTATTCTACGACTATGACAATATGTAAATAAACTTCTTTTTTTAAATGTTTATTCTTAAAATATAAATAAGATTATTGTGGTTCAATTCTTATAATAGTTCCTAATAGAATAGGTGTTGATGTGAGAGAAATAAATATTCCTTACTTTAATGCTAATCTTTTTTTTAAACAATGTAAAATTCATTCATAAGTAACTTGAATGTATCTATAATGATATGTGTAATATATGTGTTAAATATAACCAATTGTATTGAACACTCAATGTACCTCATCACATGCTTTGATCTGACATTCACTGTGTATGTCTATACTTGTCAGATTGGATAACAATTATTCGTACTCACAAAATTTTTCTTACTATAATTTCTGTGCAGTTGGCATATGCTTGTGAAATGTGATTAATAAAATATGTAAATATATACATATTTCCTGATAAGCTAGTAAAATAATTGTCTATTTAAAGAATGATAATTGGGACATGAGCACAGGCAGATTAATAAATCTTTACATGGAATAACTAAATCGCAGTAACTGGTATTAATTCAGCTTAATATATGATAAATATTATTTTTATTTAATTTTCTTAGGTAATTTTGTTTGTTTGTACTGTCAAAATTATAATAAGTTCTTTAAAAAATAATGACAACTTATTTATTTATTTATTTATTTATTTAATACTTTATTACACACAATAATGAAGTAACATTGTAAAATATTTACAGCAAATGTGCAATGGCGGCCTTATCACTAAAAGCGATTTCTTACAGGCAACCATGAGTAAAGGATTTCTGGACACAAAGCGGTTGATGCGTAAAGTACTAGTATCATACATACTAAGTTACACACATAAAATAGTAGTTTAATATAAATATATAATACATACACACACATACACATACATACATAGATACATACATACATACATACATACATACATACACATATTATACATACATACATACATAAATACATACATACATACATACATACATACATACATACATAACTTAGGTACTATATATTTTTGTAGTGAAACATAGATAGAGAAATTATATTGGTTTAGTGACAAAGTTCAATTATCGTACTAAAAACTGGTTCAACTACCTAAATTACATTGTTTTGATGTGGCATGGTTATTGACTAGGTTCTGTTCCACGTATATTTAAATAAGTATATTAAATTTTGCTTTGTAGCGAACTTCTTTTTCTCCTTTTATTTTAATGGATTTTAGTTTTCTAATGATAAAATTATTCTGTCAATGTCACACTGGAGTAACAATATAAGTTTGCCTTTCGAAGGTTATTTCGAACAAAGGTAATATCAATCAATTTATGATAGTATATTACATTCAAGGCATTTTACATCTATTAAATTTCAATTTCAGTACTGTACATATTGTTTGGAGTAATTTTAAATAATCTACAACTTTTCTCATTCAATTATCTATTTTTAGTCTGTCTAAAGATAAGTGCATTAAAAAAACTGTAGAGATAAATATTAAAAAAAAAATCTTTACAATACTCTGAATACGATGATATTATATTAACTCTGTGACAATAATTACGTTATCATTTATGAATCGAAATTTTTAACCTTTTAACTAGGTATTAAATGTAATATGACAAATAGAAATATTTCGTCTTGATCCCATATTTGAATATTACAACTATGTTACAATAGTGAATTGATGGTTAATCAATGATTTCATAATAATTATAATATAATATAATATTTCATATTAATAATAATAATAATAATGTGGACTTAGTGGCGCTGTATATCATGCAAGATATTACTAATTTTGTACTAAAACACAGTTTATATATTATTTTCAAAAGAGTAACTGCGGAGTTTCTGCCGGTTCTTCTCTGCAGAATCTACATTCCGAATCGGTGGTAGCTTTACTTTAACCAAAAATAATAATCACTAAAGTTTTAATTTGTAAAATGACGATTCGAAGGTGCTCGTGAGGAATGCTAGTTGAATAAAGTTGTTTTTGATTTTGATTGTATCTCAAAGATTTTTCGATGGTTTACCAGTTAAATTAAACATTTATGATCAAAAACGAATGATAAATGTAATCAACTAGGTATTGTAATTCAATTCAATTACTATTAACAGTAGTGGTTTGTTTGTTAAAAAAAAAAAAAAAAATTTAATGATTTTTGTATCACTAAAATATTACCTTGTCTACTAGTAGCAATGCTAAAAACACTAAAATATGATGATAATGTACTAATGCCTTGCCATAATGTCAACTCGGGCGAAACCGCATGAGGCATCTAGTAAACATATAAATAAGACATGAAAGAGAACATTGTAAAGAATAGATGGCGTTTTCGTATTTTTTTCCGCAGACTTTTTTTTCTATAGTTTCGTCCTTTGTAATGCCAACTCTCACCCATGTGTAAGAGGAATTTAAATATATTTACAAATAAAAACTGTTATATAGCTATCCTAGATAGCTAAATATGTATATATTTAAAAAAATTTCTTTCATATCAATATATCGCGTTCTTTTTTAAGAAGTTTTTTGTCGTATAAGATAAGCACAAGTGGGCTATAAAATTAAATATGATCATGATTTAGTACTTTTTATTACTGCATAAGTGTTGTGTCAATTTGAATTGCTGTTTTATTTCGTCATAATTATGATAGTGGATTAAAAAAATCATATGTAAAAATATTCCTTTTTTAAGTATTATAACTAAAAAAAATTGAATAGTTTTCGGTTTTAAAGTTAAAAGAAATATTAATTTGTCTTTATAAGTAAAAAGATAAGATTGACTATTTTTTATACCATTACACAACCATAATAGACTACAAGGGTTTCAGGAGTCATATATAAATCAAATCATTTTTAATTTTATTAATATTCATAAAAAAATCCCATTTTTCGTATTAAAATACACATTTAAAAATCGTTGTTTTATAACTTTATTCAATTAACGTTATTAAAACACGTTTCGTTTTGTTTAATTATGTGTACAGATATAATTATCTCTCTGATAACAAAAGTATCTTGTGTCTCTGATATATGAAACTGGCTCTTACTTGATTGAACCGATAAAGAAGATAAAATTTTGATTGTAGGTACAACCTCTATATTGTAATAAATATTATCCAAGTATTATAGTACAATAAAGTTAATATATTTTATTTTATTTTGCAAACCGGTCAACTTAAATGATGAATGATGATGAACATGTCTAAAAAGTGGAAATGTAAATGTGTAATTATTGGATAGGAATAAAGTACTAAGTAGAAAGAACAGTCTTGATATTTTGAATGAAAGTATTTTTAGAAGTTAATTTTTTTGTAGTACTTTACATACTTCTTTAGAATCGTTGTGATTTGAAATTCGATGTAACGAAAATTGTGTCACGATAAAGAAACAAACACATAAGGTCCATAAATTACGTGAGACAATTTTGGAGATTTTTTGACCCCCCTTCCTCATGGTGAGATTTCGTGAGATTTTACTCGACCCTCTCCCCCCTACCTAAACTCACGTGAGATTTTTGAAAATGCGTATTTGTACTTGTGAGAAGTGTGCAAGATTGTCCACAGGAAAACAAATGGTCATCACCGGTACTTGAAAAGTATTTCACATTTGTAATGACGGAAAAAAATTACGCGATATTTGCCGAGACTATGCTCCCCCTCCACACGAAATTTTGTGACATTTCGCTTGACCACGTTGCTCACCGTAACGATCGCTATCAGGTGTTTATGATAACAACCGGAACTGACAGCTCACACGCTTTCTGAGGCATGGGGAGATCCTCAAGGACATCCACCCAGACCAGAAACAAATATTACCACCACCAGAGCCTGTTATCATGTTTTAACTAATTAATATTTCTATTCTTTCAGCTCTCTCGGTATATTCGCTCATGTTTATGAGATTCGCATGGAAGGTCCAGCCACGTAATCTCTTGCTATTCGCCTGCCACTTCACGAACGAGTGCGCACAGCTGACACAAGGCGCTCGCTTCATAAACTATTATTACATACATGGTGCTGAAAAAACGACCGAGACGAAGTCTTAATTATACTAGACAATTTTATATCCTAGATAATTATAGGTTCAATAATATAGTTCAAAGTGGTCACAGCGTATGTATGATGTAAATATATACATATCTGTGATGTATAATGCGTGTATATTTGTATAATTGCTCTATTGAGGTTGTTACGAGTTTGTTATATTTAATGTAATAGAGCTTGCCAAGTAGCGAATTTTTTAGTAGTAAAAATAGCCAAATTAATTATACTTCTAGAATTATCAAGAATATAGGATGCACAATACTGAATAATTAGTCTTTCAAATTAAAATACACATATAAAATAGAAATTTTAAAATTTCACAATTAGATCAAATTTAGCACAAAATTTTGAACGTACAGTACAACCTTGATATAACGAGCTTCAATATAACTAATTCCTGGATTTAACGATTTATTCGAAATCCCCTAGAATTACCGGTAGCTAATGAAAAATATACCTCTACATTACGAATAACATTTACCAAAAACCTCTTTATAATGATTTTTTAATCATTGCAGTATATAGGTAGATACTTCAATTTAACGATTTCTTTTTCAACTTCAAACCTTGTCATAACGTATCCTATTAATTATTTCCATTTAATTCCACTTTGTTAAAACGAATCGTAGTCCAACCTAACCTCTATATAACAAACCTCATTATAACGAATTACTTGGTATAACGAATATTTTATAACTCTTCAGTTTCGTTATATCGTGGTTGCACTGTATTAATTCAACAATTATATACGTAATTTATTTTTTAAAGTTTTTATATATAAAAGACGATTTAATCTTTTCACTTTTCTAATATTCTAGAAGAGAAACGATTTTCAATGAAATGTTAACTAACGTTAATATTAGCGGTACAATAAAATTGTACAGAGACCGTTTTAAAATATGTTAAACATTTTTAAAGTTCTGAAAAAATCAGTTACGATTCAGAAATTCGAAAAATCATATTTTCTATTTTTTATAATTATAATAATAATTTTATTGTCTTTCACTTGTTAATATTTACAATAAAAAAAACACATATGGATTATAGAGATAGAGTAACTCTAAAAAAATTGTATAAAAATATTGTTGAAAAACTATTTTTTTCAGTTACATGTATTTTTAATAAATTTTATTGAAAATGGAGTGCTATAAAAATTTCAAGGTAAATCACGGGTAAATCATTACATGGAGAAATCGTTTGATTTTTATATTTCGACTATTCTAAATGTTAAGTTTAAAGTTTCTTGAATTTTTATTGTATAGAAATTTGACATTTTATTGCTTGTTAAAAGACTATTGTTTTGTAGGACGTGTATGAACTAAGCGTTGTGGCCGTGTCGTGTGACATCGCTGTTTATGTACAAAAGTATATTTTTCGAATATTTATTGTGATCAATTCGATATAATTATACTGTATTGTTGATCTGTTCTTTGTGATTTTATTTAAAACTACCCACTATTTCGCACGAAATTATACTCTGAATTTCAACCCCTGTCCACCGTATCCTTAATACCGTATTGAATTTCGGCATAAAAATTTCCTGTGTCCTAGTTTGTACTATGGACTCAAATCATGTCAAGTGTTATTCACATTAATTCTGTAGTTTTGTCGTGATGTGCGGACAGTATCTAGACAAGATCTAGTAGAAGTACTAGTAGTAGTAGAAGTACAAGATTTAGACAAAAAATGAGAAAAATCCAGTTTTGGCTTTAGTAGCGATTGCGCTCTTAATTTTTTTTTTTCTAAATATCTTCAAGGCACAGAGTTAGTCTTGTTATAGTTTTATAATAAGTATAGATTATTTAATTCTTAGTCATATATTACAATATATATGATATCGAGCAACAGTTTTTAGATGGTTTAGTGAATTTAAAAGGGGTAAAAGAAATTTGGAATATGACCATAGAAGTGGTCGCCCACAAACGGCAGTACCTAACTGCAGAAAATGTGTGGCCTAATGAAATGATGTCGCGAGAAGACCCACAAATTACTTACTCGGACATTGAGAATATTCTTGGCGTTGGTTCGGGCAGCGTTAACATTATTTTGTATCAGCATCTTGGAGTGAGGAAGTTTTGTTGTGCGTTGGAGCCAGCGTTTGCTCTCAGACACTGAAAAACAGGCCCGTGTAGATTTGTGCCGCGAAATGTGTCTACGGTTTGAAAACAAAACGTCAAGACGTGTTTTAGAAAACGTGTACATGATAAATATTTTTATTTGAAAACAATGTTGAAAAATGATGATAGTATACCTACTGGGCTGCGTTCCGTTATAAACAGTAACCAGTATAGGACAGTATAGTAAACTAAAAAGAAACAGCTTCGTAGTATACTTAATTAACCTCACACCTCACAGTGCTCCAGTGTATTCAGACTCCTCTTTCTCACCGGGCACTCTGGGCACTTGCCCAGGGCCCCGTGATCAATAGGAGCCCCACTAGTTCTTGCCAGATCACTGAACGATAACCGATATTTACCACCGAAGTTTTTTTAATTCGAGTGGTCCGCCAATGAAAAAAAACGTAAATGGAAAAGAGAAATTCAAAATAGAAACCTTTCTTCCCATAATTGATACTCTGAGCTTTCATCTAAAACAGCGATTAAAATCGTATAAGAACGTTAACTAGTAGACTTATTTTGTTCGCTTGAAAGCTCTGAATTCCGAAGAGTTGAGAGAAATTTGCTCAGAATTTGCAGAATTTGATTATGAAGACGTTAATGAGAAAGAGTTATAAATGGAATGTCTGCATATAACAGAATAGGTTGTTACCTACTTGAAAATTGTTCACAGTGAAATCGAAGGAACTCCTATTACCTATATTGGAAATATATTAAAATTTTGAAAGAAAACAAAATTGAAGACATATTTTCACATGTAGAAATCGTATTTAATTCTTTTTAAGCATGATGGTAACTATCTGCAGTGGGGTACACTCCTTCTCCAAATTGAAAATAATAAAAATCTATAGAAGCATGTTTACCTTCTTTGTCTATTCTAAATAAATAGTGTTCTGTGAAAATCATAGGGGCCCCATTACCCTAATATGCCCAGGGCCTTCAATAGGTCAAAGACGGCCCTGAGTGTATTTCGAAACACGGTCGTAGAAAATAGGCCTGCACTGTGTTTTAGGTATACGAAACGTAACTGGCTATGAGAGAAAGAGAGAAAGAAAACGGGTGCTCGCACCTCGCTCTCTTGTCCCTACAGTAGTATACGAAACGTAACTCTCTTGCTATCTTCACTAACTTATATATATCTCCCTTTCAACTTCCGTTCGCCTCGTTCGATCACACTTTTCGTAACGCCCTCGTCACGCATTCAGCAGTTTCCCAAGTCAAGCGTACGTAGAGAAGTTTTACTTTAAAAAATGGTAGCTAGTTTTTTTTTCTCGCAGCGGGCATTTGTCGAAAACAATGTTGGAAAATCATAAATCTATTAACTCGGAATGGTATACAACAGTAGCATTGCCGAAAGATTGCCAAGCTCTGCGAGAGAGGAGACCAAAGACTGGGCTTCGGGGAATCCCATCCCAATCCCAATCCCGGAGAATTAACGAAAAAATAACAGGGAATTTTTTTTTGTGTCCTGAAGAAGCCGGGGCCGCCTACGAAGTCGCAATTTTTGATCTATCGGATCAAGACTGGCAAAAGTGTTTTAATAGTTGGTTTATGCGAATGGAACTTTGCATAGAGAATGAAGGAGAATATTTCGAAAAAAAAAATGTAAAATAAATATTGTTAATATCTTGTACAGGTATATTTTTCTTGTCTCGAAACTTCTCGGGTTACCTACGTAATGTCGTCTTCAATGTGTCGAAATAAGAATGTTATATTTTTGCTAGACAAATGCGCGTTCCATCAAATAAACATTTTTTTTTAACTTAATATTACTAACATGGCTGTGATATTAACTATCTCAATTAGTATACCAATTAACACAAAAAAAAAAAATTGGTCTAGGCAGCGGCAGTGTTTTGTGAAGTACATATTTTATAATAGCCATTAATCAAGTAGCAAATGTGTCGGCAAAACAAACAAATACTTCATAATTATAATCGTAGTAAATATTATTATTTACGATGATTTTATTCTGTGCGTTAAATCTATATTAATATTATAAAGCTTAAGAGTTTGTTTTTTTAAATGCGCTAATCTCAGGAACTACTGGTTCGAATTGAAAAATTATTTTTGTGTTGGATAGTCCATTTCCCGAGAAAGGCTATAGGCTATCATGCTACGACCAAAAGAGGCTGAGCAAAAATATGAGACGTTACAAAAACGGGGAAAAATATTCTTTTTTGAGTGATTTCGTTGCGTCCTGTATTAATCCTCTTCCCTATAATTTTTTCACTATAGTTCCACTTTTAAAGTAAACGTAACATCACAAATTTTATTCCCCGAAGGGGTAGACAGAGATATACACATTAAATGTAACACACACTTATCGCCAGTTATGAGTCCTATGTAATAGGAGACGAGCCTATTGGCATACACCGGGTATTATTCCAGACTCCGTGCTATTTACTGAGACTTTTCGAAAAAAAAAAAAAAACAAATACGTTGACCGACCCAGGAATCGAACCTGAGACCCCTTGCTCGGCAGCAGCGCTTGCGACCACTCGACCAACGAGGCGGGCACTCTTAGCGTATTACTCGCTAAACCATTACGTTTAAAAATATTTAACTACGTTTTTTCCTCAAATTAACGCGGATGAAACCGCGGGAACAGCTAGTATTATAATATATTCACTATTATTAATTATATATCGTAAAATTTATTTTATATATTAAAAAGTAATTACATTCTTCAAAATTATTAGTAGATACATTATATAAATAAAAAAATTTTCATAACTAAATATTCTTTTATTGAGTATAAGAGTTTCTGCTTTAAATATGCGCAAAGGTTAACTTGGACATGCTTCCTACTGCATAGGAAAAGGGGCCTTTGCCCAGCAGTGGGATGGTTACAAGCAAAGACATTAAAAGAGATTCTCTTGAATCTGACAAATATTTTATGTTCATTTTGAACGGGCTATTAACTTCAATGAATATTTATGTGTGAGATCACTCTTTCGATATTTACATGATATGCAGTTCTAAAATAATGAAACTCGTAGAACTTAAACGGTTCCAAAAAAAAAACAATATATAAAAAGAAGGAAATGTGGCAGATAACGGGAGACGAACGGACCAAAAGTTCTGAAAAAAGTAGAACATGGATCAATTTGGTTACATCTGTTATACGTGGTTTGGTTTACTATTAACTAACTATTAACGAACTTAAATTATTAACTGTTAACAAAATAAAAATATTTGTCACCTATTAGATTTTAAGGAACAAAAAAAAAAAATGTTTTGTAAAATAATCAAGGAACAATAGTTTACAAGTGACGTCACAAATGTTTTCTCTTCATCAAATCAAGAGTTGAAAGCGACCTGGGAATCGCAGTCGCGTATTCACAAACACTTGTTCACAATGAAGACGCCTCATTGTTCGCATTTCTAAACGTTCCTATTGTCTGAACGCCTCAACTTGGAAGGAAATAGAGCCTTTCCAACGCTCGCAAACTTCCACAGATAAGCAATAGATAATCAAGTGGAGGTGTGATAATTTAAAGTAAATATTTGTGAATTATGCTTTATTGCCTGTTAAATGTATAAAAATATTTTGGTTAAGGGAAGGTTATACTTATTTTTGGTTCTCTCGGTAGAACTCAGATATTTCACGATTTAACGTTAATGTTGTACAATGAAGCACAGAAGTATTGATACGTGAAACAGTAAATAAGATGTTGTGTGTTCGCCAAAAGCAGTTTTACACATTTTAACACTCAAAAGTATATACTTACTTAAGTGGTATTTATATATGATAACTAAAAACTTTGAAAATAAAATACATTAACAACCTAAAATTTAAAACTTTAATTCTTTAAGTCTCGACTATTTATTAATTTTCATTCATTCCATTTAGTAGGACTTAGATATTCGTTTCATAATAAACAAAAAAAAAAAAAAAACTATTAAGAACATCCCGATACAAGAAAATATTTGAAAGTATGTAAATAACATAATATAGAATTACACTAAGGTAAATATGAAAAACTATGATCGTAAGATAACCTTATAATAATATAACCTTGGTATTCTTCACTCACGAGTCGTGATGGTCGAGTGTATAGAAAACGGGAAAAAAATCACTGGTACGATTCTGGGTGGTGTCGTTAAGTTTTTAAGTACTAAAGTCTTTAAAAAATTGTTTATGCAACTATATATTACAGCCGTTGGATGTTCACTTCTGAACGTAGCCCTCCCCTATGATCTCTTTGGTTTCCAATACTCGCCACGCTTGGCAGGCAGGTTAGCAAGCGCAGTTTATTGTGGCAGGATATAGTGACGGTGCTGCCCATTACCATCCTGGTTGGTGTACAGATGTTTGCACCACTATGGTCTTAGTCGCCTTTTATGATATCTCGGCAAGAAAGATCGGAGATATTCTTCTCTGCTGGTCACCGCACGGCAAAAAAGAAGTCACGAGCGGAAAAAGAAAATTACATGAGGTTAGTTGCATTGTTTTTGAAGAAATTCCGAAGCACGTATATCATCTCGCTTTAGAGCAGTAAGATAGATTAAAACGAAATGAAATGAAAAAATTTATTTCGTCATAAGGTAAGGTATTTAAAATAAATACGTCAAAATTACCTATTACATGTTAAAGTCTCGGTGTGGCCTCGGTAAACATAATATTGCTATTAAATGATCGGCTTTATTAAAAACTAGCTGCTGCCCGCGACGTCGTCTGCGTGAACGCTATTAGATTACACGTTCTTACAGAATGCGTTGAAGAAATAAAGGTTCACTGCTCGTTCCCCGTAGGTGATAGCTTGATAATATGTAGCCTATATATTGACCCGACTTCTTAATAATATTCTTGCCAAATTTGAAGTAAATCCATGCAGTACTTTTTGAGTTTATCCCGGACATACATACAGACAAACAGACAAAAATTCTAAAAACTATATTTTTTAGCTTCGGTATCGATTGTAGATCACACCCCAAGTATTCTTTTAAAAAAATATTCAATGTACAGTTTTGACTTTCCTACCATTTTATTAGGTATATGTATAGATTATAATAAATAACTTAATCTAGTGTCCCTAATAGTGTTGGCCGAGAGATAAAAAAACCGGAGGAAAAAAACTCTCGGTACTCTTTTAAAAAATTTAACGTCATTATAGAATTTATTTTGTAGGTATAAATTTTACCCAAAACCCAACTGTGACCAAATTGCCCAACAGTGAGAGTAGAATCCTTTGTCTGTTCCAGTATACACTTTCCAACTGCCATAAAAGCCTAGTTAACGAGATGGTTTAGTGGAAAGAGGCGGGTTATCGCACGAGGCATGCGATAAATATTACATAAAATATATCCAACGAAAAATACACAAGGAAATGTAACATTAACCCGTAGATATCGGAATCTCGCTCACGTATCTTGATATTAAGACACGGTTACAAATTTCGTGAACGATAACAGCAGATCATTTCGTCCCCTTTTCTGTTCGGCTATTATGTATGCAGTAAACAAACTTATTAGGCGATATTGCGGATTCGTATTTTTTTTTTTTTAGTTTGTAGTAGTTTCATTCTCTGATATATGTAGTTTCGTTTTTCTTTTCTTCCTTTTACGAAAGGACGTATTTTAACACATACTCGTATATTTATAATAATATTGATTATTTTGATAGAAACTGTAAAATACATTATACTAGTAACACGAGGAAGAAGGGTATCACTAATATACCAAGTTGTTGACGTAAATAATTCGATGTTACCTTGCTGTGGCAAAGTATTCATTTTAATAAAAAAATTGGCTTTTTAAGAAGAAGACAAATAAATTATTCGTGGTTACTAATTGCAGCTACAAGCGTATTTATGAGTGAAACTTTTATAGATAATAATTACGCAACTCAAACGGATTATTTACCACATGTGTACTGTTTCATATTTTTAGTTAACAAATCACTTCGATATTTGCAAGCTATTCTCGCCGTAATCCTTTCGATTGTATGGTTTCAATTTTACATTTTGCAATTAGTGTACAACTGTATTTAAAATTGTTTAATTTTGTTTTTATATTAATTCAATTTAAAATATATTTTATTTCATTCTGAGATTTAATAAAATATTGTTTCTTTTAATGTGAGTCATTCTGAGTGATTCGTTCCTTATGACCGTAGTTCGGCTTTTTCTTTTAATCAATGCAGAACAAGCATTGAGTAACATTACTTAGGGGGTCGATTGTCGCTCGCGTCCGTAGGCTTTACCCTCGAGACCCTACACGTGACCCCTGGGTGGTGCTAAAGAGCGACACTCTTTCCGGTGGTAGGCTTCGGCCGTGGCTGGTCACCACCCTCAAGGTATAAATCAAGGTGCCAAGCGTTCGCGCGTTCCACCCTGCTAACCTTGAGTAGCCCTACGGAAAGTGGGTCTACGTAATGATTTAAGACTTATTTCGTGGTTTGAAGACATATTATTATGTTTAAAACGGGTACATACCACGATATAACACAAGTGATTTTGTGTAAACATAATAAAATGGGTCTACGTAGTTGCGCCTACCGGTGTGCCGCATCCAGGCTCACAGTGTTGCCGTCCGCGGTGCCTGGTTCTGGAGAGCAGCGGGATCCGGAGAAACGGTTTTCCGCTGGCCGCCCGCCGATAGTTGGGAGCCCAATTGCAGATTAGCCACCTGCGAAAGGCTGCTCCGCCATCGCGCGCATAATCCCAGGGTTGCTTCTGTCGGGCCGGTTGGCAACCGGATGAGAGGCCTCGACAGCCGGCCCTGGGGGGGTCCGGGCGTCCCCGCGGTCTCCAGCCAGGTTTTTCCCCACCGGGCGGCAGTATTGTGACTTCTGGTGGAGTCTGGCTGGCGCCTCACGTAACTGCCACTTTTCGCCTTTCCTTCCCTCTTGCCCTTCAAATTCACAATGAAAAAAAGAAAAAAAAAGTTGAGGAATCTGCAGCGGATGCACGGCCTCTCGCTTAAAGTGCACCTCACGAATATCCGAGGTCTGCACTCTAATCTCCTTCCAGTTCATCACCATCTCGAGACTGCCAAGCCGCATCTGCTCTTGCTTACCGAGACGCAAATCACAACCCCTGCCGATACGTCATACCTCCACTACCCAGGTTACATCCTGGAGCACAATTTTCGTCCCAGAGCTGGGGTTTGTTTCTTTGTGCGCGATGACATCTGCTGCAAACGTCTCCGTAACCTGGAGGATCCCTCTTCCTCATCTATCTGGGTGCTTGTGGATACCGGCATAGAACAAATTGTTTATGTTGGTGTCTACCGTTCGCATAGCGGAGACCAGGAGACAACAAGGCTTTTCCAACATCTAAGTGAGGCTGCCGACGTGGCTCAACAAAGGTACCCCACTGCGCAAGTCGTCTTTCTGGGGGACTTTAATGCCCATCATGAACAATGGTTGTTCCCGTACCAGAAAACTGACCATGCTGGTAGAGAGGCGTACAAGCTTGCCTTGACCATGAACCTCTCCCAGCTGGTTGACCAGGCGACTCGAGTACCGGATGTTGAGAACCACACAGCAAATTGCCTGGACCTTCTGCTGACGACTGAACCGGACCGATACCAAGTGTCTGTTTCAGCCCCTCTTGGGAGTTCTGACCACTGTCTGGTGAAGTCCGTCCTCACGTGTCCTCCACCCGACTCCAACCCTAGAAGAACTAGGCGGGTGTGGCGATATAAGTCAGCGGATTGGGATGAGATGCGACATTTCCTAGCATCTTACCCTTGGTTGCAAGTCTGCTTTTCTTCAAGCGATCCGTCGAGCTGCGCTGGCGCTATTGCCGAAGTTATTGGACAGGCGATGGAATATTATATTCCATTCTCCGACCAGCCCTCTGGCATCAGAGCTCAACCCTGGTTCAATGCTGTCTGCTCAAAAGCTGAGGCTATAAAACAGTCAGCATACCACGCTTGGTTAGAAGCCAGAAATCGCAAAGCTCCAGATACGCGAAATAAGAAGAAAGCCTTTAACTCAGCAGCTAAGTCCTACAAAAAAGTGCTCAAAAAAGCGCGCTTCAACCACATAGGCCGAGTGGGAACCAAACTCGCTTCGTATCCATCGGGCAGTAAAGCTTTTTGGTCCCTGGCGAAGTGTGTTGAAGCAAACTTCTGTCGCTCCTCACTTCCTCCCCTGCAGAAACCTGACGGAACACTGGCACACACGGCTTTGGATAAGGCTAATTTATTTGCCTCTCTATTTGCCGAAAATTCTCGTCTAGATGCTGGTAATAAAACTCCACCTCAGTTACCTCCTTGTGGATGCAAAATGCCCGAAATTCACATTTACCAAAAGGAGGTTCTCAAAACACTACGCAATCTGGACGTGAACAAAGCCAGTGGTCCTGATGGTATTCCTGCTATTGTGTTGAGAAATTGCGCAGCCGAACTGTCTCCAGTCCTGACACGTCTGTATCGCCTTTCTTTTCGATCTGGGACTGTTCCGAAAGCATGGAAGCTCACGAACGTACAACCCGTACCCAAGAAGGGTAGTCGTGCTGATCCTGCAAACTACCGCCCAATCGCGATCACCTCCACCCTCTGCAAGGTAATGGAGCGTGTTGTCAACAATCGCCTTCTGGCTTACCTGGAAGATAATGATCTCCTCAGTGATCGGCAATACGGATTTCGCCAACGCCGCTCTACTGGGGATCTTCTCGTGTACGCTACACATCTCTGGGGGGAAGCCCTCGATAAATATGGTGAGGCCCTAGCTGTCTCACTTGACATTTCGAAGGCATTCGACGGGGTCTGGCACGATGGTCTTATTGCGAAGCTTCCTGCTTACGGTATTCCCACCAGTCTATGTACTTGGATCTCCGATTTCTTGAGGGAACGGTCAATTCGTGTAGTTGTTGATGGCTACACGTCTGACCTATTGACTATCAATGCCGGGGTACCCCAAGGATCTGTTCTCTCCGCAACGCTATTCCTGCTTCACATAAACGATCTGCTTAAGCCCGGTATCTTTGGGTACGCAGATGACAGCACCGTCGCGGAGAGATACTTCTCCAGTGCAAGAACAAGACAAACTGAGGTGGACGATCTTAGAGAAGCAATGGTCGACCGTGCCAATCTTACTCTTCAGGCTGTCTCCGACTGGGGTGATGCCAATCTAGTAAGATTCAATGCTTCAAAAACCCAGGCGTGTCTCTTCTCCGCTAAAAAGAGCCCGTTTAACTTGGCTCCCACTTTCCGAAATGTGCCTGTTCCAGTCACGAACCACCTTGAACTACTCGGTATAGACTTATCGTCCAAACTCAATTTTGGAAGCTATATCGAATCCAGGGCTAAGACTGCTTCAAAAAAACTGGGCATCCTCTCCAAGGTCCGTCACTATTTCACACCGGACCAGCTGCTAAGACTTTATACAGCTCAAGTCCGCTCCTGCATGGAGTACTGTTGCCATCTGTGGGACGGTTCCGCCCGGTATCAGCTCGAAGCCCTGGAAGCTATCGACAGGCGTGCCAGAAAACTCATTGGTGATGAGATGCTTACTTCAAGACAGCTCCAGAGCCTCGAACATCGCCGACTGGTTGCTAGTCTGTGTGTCTTCTACAGGTTACATTTCGGTGAGTGTGCGCAGGAATTGCATCAATTAATTCCCCCAGCACCATTCCACCATCGGACAACTCGACGAGGGCAGGGGTTCCATCCATACGTGGTCGACATTCCTCCGGTTCGTACCTCGCGGTTCGCATCATCTTTCATTATTAGAACTGCAAAGGAATGGAATTCTCTTCCTGCGTCACTGTTTCCCGATGCGTACAACCTAGGGATTTTTAAGGCAAGAGTGAACAGGCATTATTTGAGTTTGCGTGCTTCACCTTAGACCTCATCATTGTTTACCATCAGACAAGATTGAGGTCAAACGCACTCAAATTTCCAATAAAAAAAAAAAAAAAAAAAAAAATAACTGTTTGAGTCTCTAATTTGTTCCAGCTCCACAGCTGAATTTTGAATGAATGAGATTCAATACCTTTTCATGTTTAATTCAATAATCTCACGAACGTTATCCCGTGTAACCTATTTAGGTAATTTTGTGTAGCTCCGTGACCTCATTTTACAGTTTAGAGCATAATTATATTTAAAATACATTTTATTACAATTCACTTTCATTGCACTCCTGAAGCAATCGATTGCACAATTTCTTTTAAAACTAGTTTTAAATTCGTCTCTGCATATTTCACAGAAGTTTAAGTCAAACATTTATAAAATTAAGTTGGTACTAATTAATAATTTGTATTTTTTTTTCGGATTTGCAAGCTGAAGTGGCAGTGGGCATATAGCTCGTAGAACTGATGGCCGATGGAGCAGAAAGCCTCTCGATTGGAGACCACCTATCGGCAAGTGCAACGTCGGACGGCGGACCGCAAGATGGACACTTGCATGGACTTGAGGAGAGTCACCGGAAGCCGTTGGATGGAGGCTGTTTCGAACCGGTCGCTCTGGAGGTCGATTGGGGAATTCTAAATTCAGCAGTGGACATCCAATGGCTGATATGTTGATGATGATGATGCCAAAGTTGATTCCATTATGTTAACAATGCCAGCTTAATGGACGTTCCTAGTCGATTTTAACTACATCAGAACTGTATCCATACATGATCCGAAGTTTGGAATAGAAGTATCTAATATTCAATTTTAATATTTTGATTTTTTTTCCAAGTTCAGTTTCAACAGTTGCCCGTAGGCTGAATCAGTAGCTGTTTTTTGTATTTTTTTTTCTTCTAATGTTTATGCGAATATCATTTATTGTGATGGGGCAGCGTTTTCGGATTTTGACGTGGTCTGTTGGGTTTTTTTTGGATGCCCGGCGTGACCATGGTTACTGTAAAGTATCCGAAACGTCGGGCGTCTGAGAGGTTTGTTTGGCTGCGGTGAGGTCCGGAGGGGTTGTCTCGTTATAATTAATAGTTTTTATTAGTCTTGGTGTTTAGCATAATTTAGTTTGTAAGAAATTTTGTTACATGTATATACATACTATAAAAAGCATGTGGTGTATACCTGTAACTAATTGTTCAATTAGCGCAAACAAATAAATTATTATACAATCATAAAGTCTATAATTTTTTCATTACGTGTGCACAGACAAAGCAAACAAGGCTAGAGAGTAAAGCGGTATTATTTAAAAATTATATGATCTATTATTAATCGAATCTTAAGTTATAACTTTTTAAACTTTCATAAACACTAATAGTAATATATTATTACTATTACTAAGACGTAAGACCTAAATTCACCATGTTTGACGATAACTGTTCAAATTCTTCGATTCTTAAGTATAAAGTTTAATACATATAAACAGTCTATGTATATAGGCAAGAATCCGACTAATCTATCACTCGAATAACCTCTATACAGTCTATAGAGGTCGAAGGCTGTTAAAGAAAAAAGAAAATTGTTCGCAATATCTCGAATCTTCTTCCAAAACAAACTTTTCACGCGTTCACGCTCGATTGAGTGGCAAGTGCGAGATTCCGTTGCGGCGCCGCTCAGCCTCCGTCCTGCCGTCTGCCATTACCGGCTGCCGGCTTCGCTCCCATTGTTTTATATTACAGATATTTTACACATATTATATATATTTCTTAAATCAGAACTAAGCTTCTGAAAAGGTTGAATATATATTTTCAAACTTTTTAAGAGAGTTTGAATATGTTTCGAAACCTTTTTTATTATTATGTGAGTATACGGTAGGTTTGTATTTTGATAATAAATATTCCATTTTTTTTCCTTTTTATAGTAATTATTATGTGAGAGTTTATGGGTTTCTAGACACTAATTCTATTGAATTTCTAACAAAAAAGATATATTCTGAATAACAGTTGTTATAATTATTTTTTTTTAATAATATAATTAGGCTGTTTTTCAATTCCTTTTAAATTAAACTACGTTTTTTAATACGCAAATGAAAGAAAATTACTGGCTATTATTCATATAAAAAAAAGAAAATTAGAAAAAGAAATCGCTTTTATACAGCGTGTAAGTAGGCAGCAGAGATTCGATTAAGTTGATTAAAATCTGCTAACGCGGAGCTGACGAATCACTGACAATTAGGACGGGGAATTCCCAACGGACATATTTTGATGTAGACGAAACTGATTTCACAGGCCACTGATTGGTAATCGATGACACTCAGTTCGGAAATTGCTTATAACGAAATTTTTTTTCTTTTTATCATATTCATCTGAAACTTTTTTTAATTTTTTAGATTAAAAGAAAACATCGTGAGCAAAAGATTTTTCAATATATGTTTCGGGACAAATAATTCTAAAGACATGTGTACATACGTTAACCTGTAGTAAATCAGTATGGTGGATTAAGCTCCAACCGTTCCCCTTAAAAGAAAAATAGGTCTATTATGAGCAGGGCCATTCACAGGCTGATACAACTTTGATTATTAAAAAAAATCTTTGTTACATTAATTTTATGTCTGATAACTACTTTAATTGAGTTATTAAATAATAAGTTAAGTTAATTAGTGCAATATTAATTAAAGTTTTTTGATATCCAGCATAATGTTGTTTTGTTTTCGTTGCACATATATGTTAAAATACCCGCGTCGCGCGGTTTTGTCCGTGGGTACCAACTACTACCGATCCCGTGGGTAAGGTAATACTATAGAATGTTATTCCGGATCTATAGCTACCTACGTACCAAATACCATTACCATACCATTGCAAACGGATCAGTAGTTTTTGCGTGATTGAGTAAAACACATCCATCCGAAGTTTCGCATTTATAATATTAGTAGGATTCCAAACACTTGGATTTCCGAATTAAATTATAACAAAGCTTTATTCCTTGGTTAGTGTTGTTAGTATAAGTGTATAAATTATTGCATTATGAAGTATTGGTGTCTTAAAATAACAGAAATAAATATATTATAATAATGTAATTATATTATAATCAATGAGTTCTAATTTCAAAACGTTACAGCTAAACGCTTCAAAATAAAACAAATACCTAACGAAGTTTATGTTGACTGCGAAAAAAATAACGTATATTATTATGTTAAAAAAGAAGTGATAATTTTAAAACTTCTACCGAGGTTAGACCTAAAATCGAAAACCGTCACATTTTTCTCGCCATACCGTTAAGCCAGCGGCCATTTCACCGCTTGACGTGCAGACAAAGGCATTCTCCGATTCAGCCTCTAATCTACAGCCGGCCATTCATGCCCTAGATCTGAATAATAGTTGTACATACTTGCTAATTGCTTAAGCTATTACCAGCTTGAGGAGTTACTCTGTCTTCGGCTATGGATAATGGCTTTTAGAACATGTATTTATTGTTCAGAAATTTAGGAAAATGGATTAATAAATTTTTTAATTTCCGTTAGATTACCTAATTTTTTTATTAAACTATTATGTAAGATACATCAATGTACCTACTATTTTTTAAAATTTACTTGTAAGATTATTCAAGTTAGATAGTAATAGAGTATTTGTAGACATAGTTAAGTACTGGCCTTACTGCTTTTTTGGACCGATATTTTTAGAAACACGTACAATCCTATTATTTTAAATATTGTATAAACAGATTTAAAATCGTAATAACAATAAAAAAAATTTAAAAAAAAATATGCGAACTACATACTTTTTATTATATATAAGCTTAAGTTAAACAAAATTGACTGAGCAAACTCGTAGGTATTAATATTTATAAAGCAGTAGAATTTGTTTATTTTCTAAATTTAAAAAGCAGAAAACACAAATCTAAGCTGAACAGCAGGGACAGTATATATAAGGAAAGCCGCTGGTTTTTTTCACCAGAATCAACATTTCTAATCGGCGGTATCTCTAGATTTACTATATTTAATTAATGAAATAATAAAAGCTTCCGGATTGTGTGTTTGATTCCCACCAGTGGGTGGGTTATTTATATACGTATTATTTATATATCTTATTTATTAAAAATATATATAAGTATCAGTCAACCTACCTGAAACACAGGCATTAAGTTGGCTACCTTTGGAATAGACGACCGTGTGTGTGTGTTAAATATAAAACAAAAAATAATTATTTTATAAGACGATGATTCAAAAGTGCTTTTGAAGCATATTTGAGTAAACTAAATTTTTGATTTTGATTTCATTTGAATGTTTCTCTAATGGACATTAGATCTTTTTTCGAATGACGTTGATATATACGAAATTTAATAAAATACAAACTATTTACACATTAATTTATCAATAACAAAATAAATTATTGTGTTATTAAAAAGATTATTCGAATATAAGTTTTGTAACTAATAATGGTTTATTTGTTGAAATGTTTTTCAGTAGGTAGCCGTTAACTTGATATTTAATTGCAATAATTTTGAACTTTGGCTCGAGGTGGAGTTTGAATAAAGTTTCACAATTAACGCTGCAGTTCAAACTTTGTTAGGTGATAAAATGAAATACATTTTACGATATATATTTTTCGGTATGAGATGAATCGGTGTTACAATTTTAAATGATTCATTCATTTGGATTAATAACTTTCAATAGCGTGTGTCACAATAGTACGCATGATTTCGCCAATGCCACATAGTGTGAAAAAGACACGAATGTGATTGATCGGTGCGGTCGAGATCTTCTCTCAAGAATCTTAGTAAAATTTTGAAAATTTCGCACGCACACATACAGGCACATGCACGCACAAGCAAGCACATCTACGCACACGCACGTGTACGCAAGCACTCGCACGTACTCGCAAGCAAACGCACGCAAAAGCACACACACGCACGTACACAAACACCCATACACGCACGAACAACCACGCAAACGCACGCACAAGCACTCACACGCACGCAAACGCACACACACGCACATACGCACACGCACGCACACCCACAAAGGCACACGTACACGGACGCACGCACGCACGCACGCACGCACGCACTCACACACACGCACTGTTTGTGCACAAACAAGAATTCTTGTAAACTCGCTCTATTACAGTCTATGTATCATTGGTACGTGGGGTACGTGTATATATTTTATTCGAATACACTTTTGCAATTATTTTTATTGTTTTTATTCGCAATAAAAATAAGTGCCTTTCTAATATATAATTAAATTTTTTGCTTGTTCACTCCACCCGTTCAATAATATACATATATATATATATATATATATATATATATATATATATATATATATATATATATATATATATACATAATATAAAACAATACGAGTATATAAAGGATATAATAAATTAACATAAAGATACTTAGATAAATATAAGCGGGTGGAGGATTACGCCCTGGCAGGGAGATCAAACGGCTTTAAACGGGGGTTAGGGCCGTCGGCTGAGAAATCGGCGGACAATCCTATCCGAGTCCAGAAATACCGCATTATGTATCGTGGCTGTGAGCGAACCGTCACGGATACCCAGCTGCCTCAGATGGTGAGCGAGGCTAACCGGAATCAAACCTTTGGCAGATATAACGATAGGGATGATTTCAGTGGAATCAACACCCCGACAATCTCGACAATCTCGTGCGCCAGAACTAGATATTTACGTTTTTTCTCTGTTTCGGCTTTCACGAGGTTCTCGTCATGCGGAATGGTAATGTCCACTAAAAACACCCTCGACCGTGCCCTATCCATCACCACGATATCAGGCTTGTTTGCCAGTATCGTCCTGTCCGTGGCGATAGGCAGGTCCAAGTAGAGTCGGACTCCGTTGTGTTCGAGTACTGGCGTCAGTGTGTACTGATAGTAGGGCATCCTCTGTTCCAGGAGACAATACATTAGAGCAAGCTCTTGATGAAGAATCTTGCCCGCTTGGTTATGTATGTGTAAGTACTCTGTGTTGACAAGCGCTGAACACCCCGAAAGCACATGTCTGAGTGACTCGCCGGGATGACGACAAGCTCGACAGAAGTCAGGAGTGCCATCCTTCAGAATGTGCTTCCGGTAGTTGTTCGTCTTAACCACCTGATCTTGTATTGCACAGACAAAACCTTCGGTTTCCCCAAAGAGGTCCCCGAGTCGCAGCCATTGCACGGAGGCCTTAACATCCAATTAATTAAATGTATTGTTATTTTTTGTTAACTGTGTGTTCTTGTAAACTAAATATTTATAAATACAATGTAAAATATTGGTAAATCATTCTTAGAATACTTTTTTTTTTTAAATATAATGCTGAATAATCTCCTTTTACTGTTGAATGTTATTTTAAAAGATTTTGTTACATACTTGCCTCGCACCTTTCATTGAAAGCTACAGCTTAAACGATAATGACCAGGTCGAACGACGCCGTCGAGAGACAGTTGCGATAATTCCTAGTAACGAACTCTGCAACTGTACAGTTTAATGAATTTAATCTTCATTTAACGACACGTTGATGTTTAAATATAATTTTACTCATCACTGCGTAATTAACATATTTTCAGTTTCACGAAGTAATGCAACGGCAACATATTATTATGAAAGGTTTTTTGATATTGACAGAACTGTAGCCAATTTAATAATATAAAATAAATTCGCAAGATCTTTGAGAAGAGTCTTCATTTATTACTAGTTGTACCGCGACTCGATCACGATTCCCATACTTTTCATTAGCCCATAGAGTACCTACGAAAGTCAGACTACGTTGAACCGTGCGTTCAAAGATTTCTCTACATTCCGAGTTACTTTTTTAGATCTAATATTGACAACCGTTCTGGTATATGGTTCGAATAGTCGCCTCAACGCCAGCGGTCGCGGGTTCTATTCCAGCTTGGGGCCGATTTTTTTACTGTATAAATATCTATTTGTTTCTGATCTGGTTGTATGTCCTTGTAAGTCTCCTCACCGTGCCTTGGAGAGCACTTAAAGCCGTCGATCCCGGTTGTTATCATAGACGCGATAAGCGATAGCGATCATTATCATTTACTCTTGGTGGGTAATTATCCGTCAACCCGCAGTTAAGCAGCGTGGCGGATGAAGCTTCTACCCTTCTCCAATATGAGCAAGATGGCCTTTGCCAAGCAGTGGAACGTTTTCAGGTTGATTCAGTTCAGTTTTTTAGACCTAATATTGAGATTTATAATGTCCGTAATTTTTTTACTGTCAAACCAAGGACATTGAATATCGTTTTATTATCTTTAAAATATTTCCTTTCTAACAAAGAAAGAATAAATTAAATCGGATAATGCATTAATGAATTATATAACATATTTTAAATTTCATCCCTTCTCCCACCGTGACTGACGGGATAATAAGTAAGTACCTAGTATCCTAGCTCAAAGTGTGTTTCGAGATACAATTTCAATACAGTATTTAATAATTAATAGACAGATCCTACATAATACGAATAATTATATACATAAGTATGTTCTGCATGATATCAGGTATTACTAAACCCCTTTGATACAACTTTCTCATTTATATAGGCCGTTTCCTCGGCTCGTGTTCCTATATATGTATACTGAAGCACTGCAAGGTGTGACGTCATTTCAGTATAGGTACTGCGAAGCCGTTCCTTTTTAGTTTGCTATACTGCGCTATACTGGTTACTGTTTATGACGGAACGAAGTGCAGTATACTGGACTACTGTTATCATCCTCATTTTACGACTTTTTTTTCAAATGAAAATATTTATCATGTACACGTTTTCTATTCAACAAGAAAAAATATTATTTGAATATTGTGGACATTTTTGAATAACAATATTAATTAATTATAATAACAACCATTCGCGCTGTCATATTTTTGATCACGTGATCACAGTACTGAACAGTACTGAGAGCACCGTACCTCGAAAGCTCCAGTGCTCTCAGTGCAAAAATGGCGGCAATTGATGACGTCATATACTGCGGCAGTGTACTGGCAGTCTATAACGGAACGAATTTTCAGTACTGAGAGCACTGGGGCAGTGCTCTCAGTATATATCGGAACACGGCCATAATCTTGTACTGAATATTGCACCCAAACTCGCCTGCCAAGCGTGGTGAGTATTGGCAAACCAAACCAAAATAAGCCAAGGCAATGCAAATCAATCTCTAAGGACATGATGGCGGAGGCCTACGTTCAGCAGTGGACATCTAACGGTTGATGTTTGGTATATACATAATCATAGTTTTTAGTTAAGACTTTAAGATTTAATGGTAATTTTAAAATTGTTTATTGCTCTTGTCGTATACTAAGATAATTTGTTATTAGTTTTAAATTTGGACATCCCTATTTAATCTATATCGAATAGTATAACAATGCATTTTAAAAATGAAATATTATTGTAAAAACTTTTAACTATACAAAAATAATAAATACAGTTTAAACAAAAATGTAGTCCAAAAACTGACAACAAAAAGTGACAACGAAAACAAAAAAACTCGAACATGATCGACAACGTCCTGTGGAAAATTTACAGTTTCCTCCGATATTTTCCTGCTATAATTTATCAAGTGAAATTATAAAAATTGTATTTTTTGTTGATTGTTATAATGTGCTCTTCTAGACTTGTAGTCGATCACAGGAGTCAATCTTGACAAAGAACAGGTTTTGTTTTGTTTTCTTTACTCATGATTTTCTTTGTCACTTTAAAATAATGAATAATGTATTTACAGTATTATACATATTGATTTATTATATTATTATACTGGTGACAGGAAAGGTGACTCATTTTATCCCCAGGGAATCAGAATTGTGATTCAACAGGGAAATACTGCCAGCATACTTGCCACAATCCCACGCGGACGTAATTAATATGTAAATATATATATTGTTTTTGAATTTCCGCAGAGTAAGTTTAAAATTGCATTATACTCTTTCTACTTTAAGCGGATTTGGTATAATATTGTATATATATAATATTTAGTAGTATATATTATAGTATTTGGTATATATATAATCGTATTGTTTGTTTAAAATTGTTACAGAAAATATAAAACAGATAAAAAAGAGTTAGTTTTTACGTACCTTTTATTTAGTTCATCTTAAATTCAACGCTCAATCACCGGCTTCTCGGAGCGCGATTGAGATTCTTGCAGGCTACAGATAAATGGGGATTTTAATGAAAATTCAACTGAATTTTTTTATCGATGTATCGACTCTACTTTTACATTTTTCTTTTGATTTTACTTAGAATCATTTCATACATTTTTACTTTCTATTGTTATTTAATATATTACAAATTTTTTTTTTTTTGTATTTTTAATAAAGCTTTAATTGTTTTTTTTTTCTTAAATACATTTTTTTTATCAATAATACTCGTATCAATAAATTAAATTAAAAAAAAATTGACATACCTATTTTTTTTAAATTATAGATGCTATGCTGGTGATGGTATTTCCAAAGAAGATACCAAGAATCTTCGATATGTTACATGCGTTTACGTTACAAATGAGAGCTTAGTGAAAAATCTAACGAGTGATACAAGCCATGGTTCATTATCCATTTAGAGTTATCCATTTTCAATTTATAGTCCGGATACTTGACTGGTGATTGTGTAACCAATGCTGTGCAATGCCTACAAAAATCTTGTTACGCGTTGCTTAGATTATGCATTAAATTATTTGAAGTATTCAAGGCAGATATTTAGATTAGATTTACAGATATTTGAAATCAAGGGCTCTAGTTGAGAGAATTGCTGTGTTTTCACTGCCCACAAATAACAGTTTACAACAGTGTTTCCCAACCTTTTTTAGGCCATGCCCACCTTAACATTTCTAAATTTTTTATGCCCCCATGCATAATTTTTAACCTTTAAAATTGTTTTGTTCGCTTAAGAAATATAAATGATAAGTTTTAGGAAGAAATCAATATGAAATTGTTATCAAAACATCGTAAGTAAAATTTCAAAACATATAATGAAAAAAAGAACTGAAATTTATAGATGTAAGCTGTCAAAAAGATAATAAATGGTTGGACAAGGTATAGCATTGCATTTAAATAATCCAAAGCGAAAGGGTTAAAGTCGTGTCGAGTCCATTTTTAAATTGCCCCCCTTAACTATCAAATTGCCCCCCAGTGGGGCGTGGGCTCCACGTTGGGAAACACTGGTTTACAAGATAAAAGCTTTAATTGAAAAAATGTGTAACAACCAGGTTTATATAATACAAGGTAATTACTTGGATGTATTGGAATTCTTCCCCAACAAAAATTTTATAGATTAAGTAAAACATTAAATGTTTTGTAATAAATATATGTAATGATCAAAAGCACAGTGTGTTGTGGCTTGGTATAGTGATGCTGTTGCATATCAGGTTGGTTGGTGTACAGTTATTCGCACCATTATGGCCTTAATCGAATTTTACGACACCTCGACAAGAAAGAGGTCGGGACTCTTCTTCGTTGCCTGTCACCGAACGAAAATGTTGTACGTAAATAAAAATATTATTTTAAATCTAAGCAATTGGACATATATGTGAATAATCTACATTGCCGAAGAAATTAAATTAGGCAATCTTTTTTAACACTGGCAGATCTATAAAAATCTGAATATTCACATAAACAAATCATAACTACTGATGTGTTAAACGTATTTTTTTTTTGAAAATATGTAAGAAGTTCTGTATATTTACCATTGGTTTAATAAAATAATAATTACACAAGAACATACAAATTATGATTTTACTATGTAGTATAAGAGTATACATGTAACAATAGGTATATGTCTTTTGTACTAGTATCTCGGATGCCTGTAATACAGTGACTGTAACAAAGCTGGGTAGCTATTTGACGTAACGTTGCTTTGAATGTATCCACAGATTACATATTATTTACATACATAATATGATTGAGTATTAAGGTATAAAGAAGTGCAAAGAGATTTTGATTAGCATTTTCTCGATCTATTCCACACAATTAAGGAATATTCAACGGAAATAGGGACTATTTTTATCAAGCCAACAAACATTTCATTGATATTTTTTCAATATCAGCCGGGAACAAGATGGCGGCTATGAATCCTTCGGACCCTGTTGAATTATTAAAATCACGAGGCACGGCCGTGTCTTCGCTAATCTATCTTTTGTCAACGGGATTGGATTGGAACGAGCATGGCGTGGCAATGAAAAAAAATCCCCTCATTTGTGAATGATTGGTGTTCTGTCAAATTTACTCAATAATACGGCGTTTTTACTTGATTTCAAAGGATATTTACTAAGATTTTTTTGAATTGATTTTTATATTATTAAATGTTCGCAATTTTCGTTTTTTAATAAGTGATTGTATATTATGTTTGTTACTCGATTTGATAAAAAAAAGTTAAAAAATAGGTATTCTAAATATGTTAGGGTTGAAGAATGATGAATCCTCTTAGGGTCAACACTGCTCCTTTTATAGTGTCTTATGTCCTTTTTCGCTTAAGGTCAAATTTCCATACTAGATATCACAGCCGATTCTACGATGTAGCTGCATAATTATTGCAGACAGATAAACGGACGTGTAACACGGTATATATATTAGTAGTTTTATTATATTTCACTAAAGGGAAACTTCCATATTCTAAAATAAAACTTCACTGACTACTGATAGCTCTCGTTTATTCATTCAACAGAGTGACGTCACTCAAGAAACGTCCGAACACTACGACGTTTCGAGCACGAATTCCAATTTGCTTTTTTTTTTTCGAAAGGATAATTGCTGTTGGCCCTAGCGGCTTTTACAGCGTCACCGAGTGGAGGGGGGGGGGGGTACTAAGACCCAGCTGACACCCACTGAAAGACATGGGAGCTCCCAGAGTGGGGGCTCAGAGCGATCGTACGTCCTAAGGGTGTCTCCTAGTGAGATCGCGCCTCGGCTTAGGACGACGACGAAAAAGGGGGAAAGGAGCTATACGGAGCGCGGAATCGACCGAGTTTCGCGGAAGCGGCGCACGTGCACGTGGTCTTACTTTTAAGGTTATGCGTAGCATTTATTATTACAAGTGATGGCATGTAATTTTAACATTAATTTTACATGAGGCTGCTCGGGAGAGTAGCAACACCAACAGAGTTCAGACAAAAACATGTCTAGACCAAAACCGTAAGATGTCCGTAAACAAACACGCCACTTCAGTCGCTAGGGTTGTGCTCGTAATATTGAGAACCGAAGCAGGGTTCTCAATGTTACGAGCCTGTTAGTGAGTTGTAAAAGACTAAAATATACAACCAAATACCAAACGTACATTAAGTGGCAGCAAATATATATCCAAAAAATGTTTTTTTATAGCGTACTGCGTAAATAAGTAATGTGTGAATTGACATATCATTTTTATTATAATTAAGATTATTAACATAGATTAAAAAAAAAAACAAATAAAAAAAGAAAAGAAATATAAACAATAATGACTACTGTATGATATGAGAATAATCTTCATGTTGAGTATAAATGAAAGAAGATGATTATAGATATTTACTTTAATGTTACTTCACAATTCACATATCTTTTTTATTAGTATATTAGACATTAGTGTGGCTAGACCTAGCACAGATTATGTTGACTTGTGTCACAGACTATCATATAGGACATCCCCCCTTTTTAACTTAAAATAACTAACTTAAAATACTAACAACTTCCAAATTATTCAATATAGTCTTTTAAATACAAAGGTTTTCTAATTATTCTACCTGCACGAGTGGATACCCTATTTTCAGTATGCCTGTTCAATACTACATTGTTGCTACTGCTACTATTATTAAACTTAAAATTATTATTTAACATCAAATCTTTAACATCAGTATTCTGTTTCATAATAAACTTATTTTTACAATGATTGATATGTTTTTTATTTCTAGTAACTACACTACCATCCTCCCTTTTAATCAAATAAGATCTATGGCCTTTATCTTTAACTAACTGACCTGGAATCCAAGTTTTTTCTGGTCTATTTTGAAACATTACATTTTCACCTGACTTGAATGGCTTTCTTACTTTACTAGTTTTATTATAATTAGTCATAGATTTTAATTTATTTTGTAGAACCTTTTCATATGGGTTCTCAACTAGTTTTGGTTTTAATTGTCCTAAAACACAAGGAACTGAAGTACGTAGAACTCTTGACATCAATAATTCAGATGGACTACTATCTAATCCTGCTAACGGAGTTGTTCTATAATTTAGTAGTGCTAAATCAAAATCTGTGTTGCTGTTCTGACATTTTTTCATAATATTTTTTACTATCCCTACTGCTTTCTCACTAAGACCATTAGACTGTGGATACCTAGGACTGGAAAATATTAACTCTATATCGAATGAATTAGCAAATTGTTTAAATGTATAACTTGCAAAAGGCATGTTATCACTTACAATGTATTTAGGTATACCATGAGTAGCAAATATAGATTTTAATTGAGAAATTACACTTTCTGCAGTTTTGTCTAACAAAGGTTTCACTTCTATCCAATTAGAAAAATAATCTACAACTACAATATAGTCTTTTTGATTAAAATATAAAATATCCATTCCTACTTTATGAAATGGCAAACTGGGAACTTCATGAGGTATAAGTGGTTCTTTTGGATTATTAGGTCTAAACTTATCACATGTACTGCATTTTAAAATGAAATTTTCTATATCACTGTTTAATCCCGGCCAGTAAACTAACTTTCTTGCCCTTTTCTTACACTTTACTATACCTACATGTCCTGTATGTAAACTAACTAATACACTATTTCTTAAACTCTTAGGAACTAATATCTTATCTTTAAAGTACACTAAATTATCCTTAACATGTAATTCAAATCTAATTTTGTAAAGATGTTTCAATTCCTTACAATTAATTTGTTTATCACTATTAGGAAAATTGCTATTATACCAGTTTATTATCTGTAACAAGATTTTATCTTTCATTGTTTCAATTTTTAGTTCTCTCAGCTTTTTATCTGTAACTGATAACTCTGTCTCAAAACTATGTACAATTTCCTGTAAAGTTGGTTCATCTTTTGAATTATTTTTAATGAAATTCCTAGACAAATAATCCGCAATATACATTTTACTACCTGGCACATATTTTATTTCTATGTCATACTTAATTAACTTTAACACCATTCTCTGTAGTCTAGTACTAATTTTGTTTATATCTTTCTTTATTATAGCTACTAATGGCTTATGATCCGTTTCAACAATGATTCTACGACCATAAACAAACTGGTGATATTTTTCTAAACTTGCACAAATTGCAAAAAGTTCTTTTTCAATAGGTGCCCACCTAGTTTGACATTCTGTGTAGGATCTTGAGTAAAAAGATATTGGTTTATTATTTTGTAACAAACATGCACCCATTCCTAACTTAGAGCTGTCTGTTTGTAAAGTAATTATACCCTCACTTTGTAATATAGCTAAGGTCGGTGCACAACTTAACATTTCTTTTAACTTATTAAATGCTAGTTCTTGTGACTCATTCCAACACCACACAATACCTTTCTTTAATAACTCTCTCAGTGGAGCAGTTATATTTGTATAATTTGGAATAAATTTAGACAAATAATTAGTCATTCCTAAAAATTTCTGCAATTGTTTTACATTTGTGGGTGAATTTAATTGTAAAATGGCATTAACATTGTCTGGATCAATTTGTATACCCGACTTTGATACTAACAACCCAACATACTTTACATGATCTAATTTATACTGTAACTTGTTACTATTAAATTTCACATTATGTTTCTTAGCTCTTTCTATTACCTTATTTAAAATAAAATCATGTTCTTCATTATTTTTACCTGCTATTATAATATCATCAAAATATACCTGAACTCCTTCTATATCTCCAAATATCTGTGTATTTATTTTTTGCATGACCTCAGGGGCTGATGAAATACCAAATGGAAGCCTTAAGAACTTATAACATCCAAAAGGTGTTCCAAATGTACAACAATTATCAGGGTCATCGATACATATTTGAAAAAAACCATCTTTTAAATCTAAAACTGTAAAGACTTCTTTACCTGCTAATTTATTATATATTTCTTCTGCTGATGGTATTAAATATCTCTCCCTAACAATACACTTATTCAATTCTTTAGGGTCTAAGCAAAGTCTTAATGAATTATTTGGCTTTTCAACAATTACTAAATTATTTAACCATAATGTAGGTTTTTCAATCTTTTGAATATAACCATTTTTTTCATACTTATCTAAAGTTTCTTTTAATTTATTTTTAATACTTTCAGGAACCCTTCTAATAGGCCTTATAACAGGTTCAGCTTTTTCAATCAATCTTAATTTATATGTACCTATGCAACCTGTTCCTGTAAAAATACTCTTATTTTTATCAATAAAGCTTTGTTTTTCATTTACTTGCAAACTATCAATTTTACTCACTAATTTTAATCTTACACAATCCGGTAGCCCAATAACTGGCTGTACAGGTAAGTCTATTACTGTAAAAACCAAATTGACCTGTTTGTTTCTAACTAAGCATGACAATTCAACATTACCTACCGGAGTAATTTTTTGACCATTATACACTACAAGTACCCTATTACATTTATTTAACTTTATATTCTGAAAATTATTATTATTTTTTAACAAAGAAAGTGGCAAGGTGTTGCAGTCAGCTCCTGTATCCAACTTGAAGGATATATTGGTATTACTTACTAAAATGTTTTCTTTCCACTGTAACAAAGATATATTCTTATTAACCTGTTTTACACTATCTAAATGATATTCTTCATTTTCTTCACTACCACTTGTTTCTTGTATTTCATATAACTTATTTTGTTTCTTCTCAAACGGTTTCACATTCCTGTATCTACACTGAGCTGCAAAGTGATTTTCTTTTTTACACACTGCACATCTTTTTCCAAATGCTGGACATTCTTTAATCTTATGTGTTTTTCCACATTTCTTACAATTTTCAATTATCTTTGAACTTATTTCTTTTCTTTGTTTATACCTCACTGTATATATTTCTTCTTCTTCTTTATTATTTTTTGTTAGTAATTTTAAATCATTTTTACCCATTTCAGCTGTTTTGCAAAATTGAATAATTTCTTGTAACTTGGGTTCTTGTAACCTCAACATACTTTCTTTCAGACCTTTGTCTTTTACTCCAACTATAATCATCATTACTATCATTCTTTCTTCCATTTTATCCAACTCACATAACTTGCCTTGGAGTTGTACTCTAGTAATAAAATGGTTTAATGACTCACCATCTTCTTGTCGTAAGTTTAAGAATTGAAACGTATTCAAGAGAGTGGCTTTCCTTGGTTGAGTATATTTTTGATATTCCAATAATACTTTTTCTAAAGTAATTTCCCCTTTTTTAAACGAGAATGTTTCATATACATCAATGGCTTCCTGGCCTGCCGCATTTAAAAATATTGCGATTTTTCGGCTTTCTTCCTCCTGTTTTAACCCAGCTGCTTCAATATAAATTTCAAAATTACGTTTGAATTGCGTAAAATTTTCCTTTTCTCCCGTTAATATTAACCCTCTAGGCGGCCTAACGCCCTCCATCTTGTGGCGTGCCTTGTTCTTTTCTTTTTGGGAAAACTACTATTTTATATAAGTACTATTTTTAAATTTTACTTTACGTGGTTTTTATCACCTGACACCATGTATGATATGAGAATAATCTTCATGTTGAGTATAAATGAAAGAAGATGATTATAGATATTTACTTTAATGTTACTTCACAATTCACATATCTTTTTTATTAGTATATTAGACATTAGTGTGGCTAGACCTAGCACAGATTATGTTGACTTGTGTCACAGACTATCATATAGGACAACTACATACGAGTATACTTGTAACACAGTAAAACCGCCAGTATTTCCATTTATATGGAATTAAATTTTATTATATGGAATTTATTTCAGTTTTTCCAGGCAGCCTCAACCCTACTGATCTGAAGTTTAATGTAAAGCGCATGTGGATAAGCCATACAAAATTGTATGATGTCAAACAAAAATGCTCGGCTATATATATAAAAAATATACATAAAGTAAAAAAATATACATTTAAAAACCAAATAATATGTCCGCTATATTTAAAATATTATATTAAAAAAATTCATATCATATCATAAAAGGTATTTTTGACTTAGAACCTGGGCACATTCGACATTATATGATCGATAAGTAAATGATGTAAGTAAATGTTCTTTTTTGAAATATGTTTTTCAGGTAAAATAAGAATTTTATATAACAAAAAATATATAGATTTTATATATTGTTGACATTATCTTTTGGCGGATTATTCGGCGGAAAAATAAATACGAAAAAGACTATTCATTATTATTGAATTTGTTCAAATAGTTAAATTGTACATTTAATACAATTGTAACCGCCAGGTGTTTGTTATGTGAGATGTTTTGGAAAACTGAATTATAGTTGTATTTCTGAGAGCAACATAATTAATTTAAAGAGTAAGATAATTATTTTTTCGAATTTTTGTCTCTTTCTGTAAGTTTGTTCTGGTATCAAGCAAAATCTGTTCCACGATATCGGTTTCAATTACACCATTACACCACACACACCTTTTTTCAATTACAACCTGGATATAGGTTTCATTCTTTTCTATAAATAGTAGTAGTGAAATTGTAATTTAAAATTCTATGCGAACGAAGTCGCGGGTAAAAGCTAGTCTAAAATAAATACGTTTATTTTATTTCATAATATAAGTCTGACAATTATTTGTCTACCGTTTAGTGGACAAATTAAATATTGTATCCTTTCATTTCCTTTAATATTTTCTTCGTCTTTATACCTTTCAAGATAAAAAAAGTAAACAAACGGATACGATGTCCTTATCTACGTAATACGTGTGTATACGGTCATATTGTTATTATTTGTCTTATTGTTAGTAGTTATTAACTGTCAACGTGTCCTTGTTTAGGGATACCCTCACATTTTTATCAATATTTACGAAGATAAAATAAAACAATATTGATAATAACAAGATTTTTTTTATTTCCCCGCTCTTTTTTGATTCAGCTTTCGTTTTTTAGATTATAAAACAAAGATTTAGGTTATAAATATCAAATTTAATGTTAACTTAGTTTTTTTATAACCCATTGGCCAACTTTGATTTAATTTACAATTCAATCTGTATTTATTTCTAATAAATACAGATTGAATTTTGCTTTGAGGTTAATTGATCTAAGAAAAAAAAGATGTAGCCGCATTGGTGCACCGCAGATATTAGTTGAACATAAAAATCATTAAGATGATATTTATAATATGTGACAACGTTATTCTCAAAATCTAAAGGTAGATTTGTTATATATTAATATTTTATTTTATTCATTTATTTACGCTTTATTATACGCCACAACATACAAATAATAATAAAACATAAAACAGACATTTCAGAAAATTAAAAAAAATTCTGTATTTAATAGAATATGTAATAGTTAATAATTTTTATTAGGTAGTTTAGGTTATTAAGTATTTTTACTTTTAGTATTCTACAATATAATTTAGTAAATTAAAATTGAATTGATGCAATAAAACTATGTATTTATTTTTTAAATTACTTAAACAGACACACTTCACAGACACAGAATCATGGTACATGTAATATACAGTGTGAATGACAGATAAGAGTTGAATGCGAATTTTTTTCCCTACCAATAATTCCCTCCTATTACTTTTCCTTGTATATAGTAAGGAATTTGAAGTTCATCGGGAGGAATTTGAAGTTCACATTATTTTGTGTTGAGTTAATTGATTTTTTCAAAACACGATTACTTTAAAGCATTACCTTTAAATTTCTGTTTTATTATTTTTCCCAAACCGGATTATACCAAAAAAAGTTATGGAAAGAGGCAAGAAAAAAAATTCTTTTCGCGTTTTTTGCACTTGCATCATATCAGGTCATGCCTTCGTACTTCGTTTTTTCAAGAGTTCCAAATACACCCGTATATATTATAATATATATATATATATATATATATATATATATATATATATATATATATATATATATATGCAGTGCCCCCATATGTATAAGGATAATAAGATTTTATATCTTATTTATTAATTACGAAAGATCAAAATTAGAAATTGTTGCGTAGTATTGAAACGAATAAAATCAGAAACAAACTTATAAAAAACAAACTGAGAGATACATTTTTAAGTAGGTATGTTAACAAATATTATTTTTCACAAGCATTGTTGCTATAATATTACGAAGTTCTTAAGAAAATAATTCAAATGAATTCTCTTCTTTCGTAGTTTATAATAATTTAATAATAATAATTTATTTAATTCAATTAGTAGTTTTAATTGCAATGAACTGAATCACTCTGGAAACGTCCCACTGTTGCAAAGTTCTCTCTTCTCCATAAAGGAGAAGGGTAGAAGCTTAATCCACTAGGTTGCTCTACTACAGGTTGGCAGATAATTTCGTTATCACGAGTAACGAATGGTATCAGATGTGATGATGATGGGTCAGATGATAATAATCGGGACCGGGGCTTTACGTATTCCCGAGGCACGATGAAGAGACCCACAATAACATACACTGATAACAGAAACAAATATTTGTATAAAGCCAAATATCTGCCTCGAGCGGGAATTGAACCCGTGACAGTCGGCATTAAGACAACTAATCGCACTCTACACCATAACAGTAATTGATAGTTTTAACAGTAGTATTACACAAGACGCCTACACCTTTGGAATGATGTGATCGCCGCCAGGCTATTTCAACTTATAGAGAATTATTATTAATTTCAATATACTTTGAAAAAAAAAAAAAACCATTACGTTAAAAAATATTAGTCTCGCTGAGTTTCTTCCGCCAGTTCTTCTCAGGTCAGGGGCTTTTTCTTTTCGAACTGGTAGTAGACTCATGACGTTCAGTAAATAAGTGTAATAATTTTATGCTGAATAAAATATTTTGACTTTGAATTGACACACTCAGTGAAATTATGCAGTGAGCAACATAGAATTTTTAGTGCAGTTACTATAAATGTCAAATATTTTTCATTTAAGTGTACGGATGTTATTCTGAACTGAGTTTATGTCTTTTTAAATTAGAACGTTTCATTTAAATTAAAACAATGTAGTATCTTTAATTTTATAACAATGTTAGATTTTATTTATCTGTCTTTTCATCAAAAATATTTAAATGTTGGAAAATACAACTTAAAATCAAAAAGTACCTACTTAGTTTACCTGTCTACTTTAGTGTGGATAGCCGCAAAAAATTGCGACTGTGAAAATTTTCAAAAAATCGTTCAATAGCAAATGGTTCGTTTAGTATGCAAAACGCTAGGAATAGGTTGACTAGTATCCAGTTCGTCAATCACTGACTGTATAGATTTTCTATGTAACTATTATCCCTGTGTATTGTCTATTGAAGATTAAAAATACACATACATATTCACATAAATCTGTGCACACGTGACTTTAAAAAAAATGTTTAATATCAGTTATACACGATCTTTATTTAATAAAATAATATTTAATTAAAATATAAAAAAAAGTAAATTTGGCTTCAAATGACTCGTCGAAAATCAATTTTGAAACAAATAAAGTTCGAGGTCATAAGCAATTAAATTCCCTATTTATTCACCCTTAATATTTTTTTTGTTAACATTTATTTCGGACCAAACGAAAAGTGTATCCTCCTAACAAAAAAAGAAATTTCCCCATCGGTTCATAAATGACGAAGTTCTAAGGTAACAAATACTAATATATATATATATATATATATATATATATATATATATATATATATATATATATATATATATATATATATATATATATATATATATATATATTGTTATAATTTATATAAGAATTTATAAAAATATTATTATATTATTTCGTGTAATAATTAATATTTCTTTTTAATTCTTTAAACACAGTAGTAATATATTATAATTTATTACTAGCTTTGATGTATATCCATTAGATGAAATTAAAACAAACACAGGTGTAATGGACATACGTGCACCACAGTCATTGGTTTATCGAATCCCACGGGAGACACGTCTTGTGTTTATTGAAAGCTGCGGATACTATCGGCCGGTGTTAATGGGCGGCTTAATCGGAATCCGGTACCCGGGGGACGACAGCGATAATTGCTTGAAATGCACTGTCTAGTGCATATTCGTCGGACTTTAATTCTGGATTACTTTTTTTAGCATGTTTGAATAAGTTGAGACATTCAATTATTATTTTATTGAATATATCACATTCTTTTTATATGTTAGTTGTTTTTAAATATTTATATATATACTCTTTATTGCACTAAAATACAAAATAGTTACAATATTTGTGTGCAAAGGCGGTCTTATCTCTAAAAGAGATCTCTTCCAGCCAACCTGCGGTAGTGAGAAATAGTGTTATAAGCAGGCTAAAAAAACGTGCTGTAGGAATATTATAAATAATACACAGATAATTAAACATTATTATTTAATAAATATTATATATAAAATTTCATACAGTACATATTAGATAGTATTATAGATAATTATCTATATACATACATACTACTTATACTATTTACATAAATACTTTTATAAACATACATAAATATTATATCTATTATACATAGAAATTATGACGATTTCGGAATAATTTGAGTAAGAAGGTGTTGTTTCAGTTTATTTTTGAAACAATTAGCTGAGGGACTAAGTTGGATGTCTTTAGGAAGTTTGTTTCAAAGCAGTGCACCATATACAGAAAAAGAGCGAAAAAGAAACTTTGTATTGCTCTTGGGTATATCGAGCATTGTAGTGATGCAAGGCCGCCTGGAACGTGAGGGAGTAGGAAGAATTTGGAAACGTGAACGGAGATATGAAGAAGAGTCAGGGTCATTAAGTATTTTGAAAAGGAACGAAAGGATGTGTATATCACGGCGAAGGCGGATTATGAGCCATTTAAGTTGAGCACGAAAGTTTGAAATATGGTCATACTTACGCAAGCCAAAAATAAAGCGAATAGCGAGATTTTGAAGACGCTCTAATTTATTGATTTGCTCCTCAGTCACATCTAAATAGCACACATCGGCGTAATCAAGTATGGGGAGAAGGAGCGATTGAGCAAGCATAATCTTGGTTCTGAAAGGGAGAAAAAATTGGAGACGCTTGAGAGAGTGGAAGGTATGATGCATTCGTTTGCTGACCTCGTTGACATGAGCTACCCAGGTCATGTTACAGTCCATAATTAGGTCCAAGTTTTTCACCTTATCGCAGTATGGGATTGGGACGCCAGAAAGATGAACCATAGGCTGTACTACTGCTACCAAAAATTATACATTGAGATTTTCTAGGATTCACAAGCAGGCCAAAATATTCTGCCCACGACTGGACTTCAACAAGGTCCGAGCTTAATATATTAATAGCCTTTACATCTTACAGACGTAGTTAATTATTTTAATCAATATATTATTTATCAAATACATAGTATAGTATATATGATTATATATATATATATATATATACAGGCCTTTTTTTGTAACTTCTTTTTTTGGGGCACGCTAATTCTCGAAAGTTGTAAGTCCATAATTTTTTAAACCTTTTCCCCACCCCTTGCCACTGTGTTTTAAAGAAAAAATCGAAATAAATTATTTTTTATTGTTTACAAACATAATATCTTTGGAAATAAAACGTGAACTTATATTTAAGTGAGTAGCAATATAAAAAAGTAACTTACTGTCAATATACTTAGCCTAAGGTAGATACATAAATTTTAAAGCAGTCTCCAAATTTTAACCAAATTTTCATCATAAATCTGTTCACGCTTACGAACTTTACTGTTTTGGTCCGTGGCAGAATGATGATTTTTAAGTAATCATGAATATACATACTTTAAAAGGTCAAAGATATTTAGTGGTGGACCGTTGAACTTGATAACTAATAGCGATGAAACTGTTTTCACTAAAAGAGAAGCTCTTTGTGGAATCATTATCAAGTTCATCTGCGAAAATCCTCTCTCGCATTCGCACGTTGAAACTGCTATGGTGTGGACAGTATTGATGAGCGGAGTTAAATTTTTTGGCACCTTTTTGTCTACTAAATAATCGCGAAATGCCCGGATAATATTTCGTTCATTCAAATGGATCTTGTTTGTCAATGTACGAGTCTCTTTTTCTTCAAACGTAATGTTTTTTCAACTTGATTAGGCCATTTTCCGGGTATGAGAACATCACAAGCTTGAACGATGTCTTTATCGATCGATTCTAGTAAATGATCTTTCATAGAAGCTGCCAAATGAGAATAAAACGTCTCTGGATCTATGGGTTGCTGTATATTTCTACCGTTTTCGTTGTCTAGCTCCACTCCAATAAATGACAGTTTATTCACCGCTTTCAAAGCCTTTTCATAGTACTTAGCAGGTTTAGTACCAAATATTTGAACCACATTTTCAATTTTTAGATATATTAGAAATTTTCTTTGGGGGCACTGCGTGCCCCCGCGTGCCCCTACAAAAAAAGCCCTGTATATATATATATATATATATATATATATATATATATATATATATATATATATATATATATATATATATATATATATGTATATTTGTAATTGATATTGATTTTGATTTAGATTGCTTGTCATTTGACAATTTTAGCTAAATGTTGCTGTTGTATTGTTACTGTTGTACTGTTGGCTATGTTATTTAATTAAAGGATATTTTAATTGTAATATTATCATAGAAGCCGTCTGGCTGATTGTTGTCAGTATCAGTTGCGGTACTATTGTAAGTACTGCACAAACTTGAAATTAATAAAATTATAAAAACGTCTGTGGGTGCCCTACCGGGAAAGTTTTGAAAAAAAGTCTTCGAAAGTTCTGGTGTAGTGGTTCTGGAGTAGTCGCCTCAAACCGCGCGCCGGCGGTCGCGGGTTCGATTCCTGCTCGGGACAGATATTTGTATTTGTACAGATATTTGTATTTTTAAAAGGTTGTGGGTACAAGGACATACACCCAGACACTCCTCACCGTGCCTCGGAGAGCACGTAAAGCCGTCGGTCCTAGTTGTTATCATAGACACCTGAAAAGTATCGTTATTCATGGTAGGGAAATTATCCGCCAAACCGCAGTGGAGCAGCTTGGTGTATTAAGCTCCAACCCTTCTTCTAAACGGAGAAAAGTCCTTCGCTCAGCAGTAGATTGTTTACATGCTGATACAGTACAGTACACCTGTTTATTGATAAATTATAAAGGTTATCAAAAATTACGATTCGAGTCAACGAAGCGATGCAGTAAGTAATCGTAAAAAAAGTGGGGAAACCCATGCTGTCGCCTATCATAATAATATGTAGTTACAAAAACTCATTAACGAAACTTCGTTATAAATTACCGAAAGGAGAAATACATTAGCACTACAGCAAAGAATTGTAAGTAACAAATAAATTGTATTTCTTAGGTAATTAATATAACAGTTCAGACAATTTTAATCCAGATTTATCAGTGAGAGGCTCCAGTCCGGAGGCTATGTACAGTCCAGAGCCGAGCTAAAGCGGAATTAAATCAAAGCCAGCTGTCGACTAACCACTTCGCGGAAATGAAGAAGCTTGCAGTGATAAGCCTTACTTAAATATGTTGTAAGTGAACTAAAATACGGGTCAATTTAAATATACAGACCTATATAGAAAGTTTATCATTTTAAATTAAATAATTTGAGCGACATGTTTAGGAAATTAAATTTATAAAATTTCGTCCGTTATTTTTAGTTCCATTGGTTTGAGCCCCTGTTAGGAAGACTTCGCTGTCAGTCCGTTCGTCCCTTTGTTTATCTTGACACTTACATTTTTTACAGAAATTGTACTCTGATGTATATTATAATAACGAAATAAAGTTTGAAGATTCATAGAAAAAATGTTGTGTTGAACGTTGTACGACAATATAGAACTCTTTTTTATCAATGTCGTTTCACACTTCATCTTTTTTTTTTATTTATGTCTATTTTATTTAATTATTATGTTAGTTTCATTTTGGACCTCGAATTTAGAATTAAAAAATTACAAACATAAAATTCAGACTACGACAAAAATACTAATTATTTTTCACATGTTACACCTATCTATTCGAGTGAATAATGAAAATGTAATAATTAAAATTACATGTATATCGTGCTACAATAATATTATTTTACGTAATTATAACATGGAAATGAAAAGTTTTACATACTACGATAACTACATTAAAAAAAAAAATGTTTCATGGTCAAGGTTATAGGGGCGTTTCAGAAGTATGTTTTTTTTTAAATTGACTCTTGTCTGGGTAACTTTGTGATTTGGCCGATCATCTTATAATGTGTCCAATATAAAAGTTGGGCGAATCAATAAGTAGCTATAATAAACTTGCTGATTTGCCCTTCTCTTTATTTAGCCATATCAAGATATAACTGGGCGCATAGTAAAGTAGTTTTGTTTAGCTACACCGGTGGTGCTGTCAACTGTTTTTACGTTCGAGAAAAATGGCGGCGTTACAAGAAATCGAAAACTGCGATAAAAAAGTAATAACTGTGAGCTCACTGCAGAATAATGTGCCTTCGAAGTGAATTACGAGCGTCACTTACAGGATTTTTATGCGATTCATAGCAGTTAGGTTATCGTTAGACTTTTTTAAGGCGTGAGCCAGCCGTTACCTAATTTAGTACAGAATCGATTTGTCCAAGCTTGGTAGGGCAAATTATCAACCGTTAATCTTTTAACAATATAAGTGGTATTAGGCAAATCAAGGAACTCGATGTATAAATAAAATTTATATCAGTTTTATGAAAAGTGAAAGAAATATTCTTTAAACATATTCTTAAAAACCTTCAGTTCCATTCCTATGTTCAGAATCGATGAAAATTGCACTCAGTACTCTTTGATAAAACGCTTAAAAAGTTTCATCTGTCACATCTATTAGATCTCTCCATTCGTTTAAATGCAAAAACGCTGTCGTGTACACTCATAAATCAATGCTAGACCGGTTCCGATAGATTCTGTTCTAATTCGACCCATCCGGACAGTAATTGTTCGTTCAATCGCTTTATTTCCGCTATTGATGAGGAATACAAAGTGCTAACATGTTTATTCATAGTATCAGCATGTAAACCACCCACTGCTGAGCGAAGATCTCTTCTCCATATAGGAGAAGGGTTGGAGCTTAATCCACCACGCTAATATGAGTAACGATCGTTATCAGGTGTCTATAATAACAACCGGGACCGGCGGCTTTATGTGCACAGCGTGACACGATGGGGAGACCCACAATGACATACACCCAGACCGGAACAAATATTTGTACAAATACAAATATCTGTCCCTAGCGGGAATCAAACCCTAGACCGCCGGCTCGCAGCTTTGAGGCGACTACTCGCACTACTAAACCATAACGGTCGTTAAACATTCATAGTATACTGTACGATTTTCTTCAGCAAAATCTTATGATATAGCTATCCACTGATGAAGCTAGACTTTTTAATAAGGGGGACAAACTTCTGTCCATACCAGTAACACTTCCGGATAATCCTTGAAGTAGGGATGGCGATACTTTCCGAAAAAGATCGATTTTTTAAATCGATCCGAATCGTAAGCGGATATATCGATCCACAAAAAAATCGAGGCCAAAAAGATCGATCTCTAAAAATCGATTTTTTTTAAGTTGGCATTTATAATGTAAATATAAATTCATTTTATGAAAAACAAACAATACAACATAATAACTGATCTTTTATCAGTAAAATCAGTTTTTTTTTTGTTCAGGGAATCTGATTATAATAATTATTTTTAATATATCTAAGTCAGATCAGGTATGAAAGAAAACATTTATTTTCAAAATGTATTTATTACATGATGCCGATTAAAAGGTAATTACTCAAAAAGTTTGTTGTGTTTCCCTTAGTTTTTACTTCCTGGTGACAATATTTGCATGTACCTCCTAAGTCTTTTTTATGAAATGATTCCATAGATCACTTTTACCCGACATACTGAAAAAATAAATTTGTTCCTCATTAAACTTGATAAACAACAACATTTTTGGTAATTAGTTACTAGTTTTAAGTAATATTCAAAATCTATCATCATAGCATCAAAGGTGTATCAATTACAACAAAACAAACAAACAAGCATACAGCCATCTCACGAGTTTTTGAGTAATTACCTTTTAATCGGCAACACCGTAATATCACGGATGCATTCAACTAATTGTAAATAATTTTATGATTTTTACCAAAAAATAAAAAAAAAAATCGAATGGCGATATTCAAGGGTTAAAGATCGATTCACTGGATCGATTCAATACTGCATATCGATTTAAAAAATCGATCTTTCTGGGCTGAAAAATCGATTCTTCGATATATCGATCTCAGATCGCCATCCCTACCTTGAAGTAGAAGTAGTATTTAAGATCTACGTATCATGTCATGACATACGTGTAGAGTGTAGTCATAAAATAAGTCGTCGCTTTTGATCCTTAACGTAAACCAGTTCGTCTACCATGAGTTTCCGAGACGGTACACGTTAGCGAGTGTAGTAGACAATTTGTATGGAAAGTTGAGAGCGCCTCTACCGTATACTATCATTACTATTGCGTTTCTCCGTTTACTACTGTAGTTATGCCATGTGCGCTTGTAACAAAAACTCATGGTAGACGTACTGAAGTCATCTTAGGACTTTACGGTGAAAACTACTGTTACAACAAAGTCAACATAGATAATATTATTGAGTCAAAAAAACTAACCTATCAAATTTAGGGGCTAAAATTAACCTATTTATATATGGGTGATTCCATTCTAACTGTGATTTTTTATGTCCTTTACTGTTTGTTCTCACTGGTCATTAATTAATGATCTATAAATGAAATTTTTGGGTTAATTATATGTTCATGAACATATTTCATCACTTTTTTTGTAAAGTATGACTTGCAATTCAGAGGAAACTGAGATTATATCACTTAAATGTCAGTACCGTGGCATGTCCATTTCTAGAATTTTCCTATAAATTGTATATATTTTTTTGTCGCAATGTATAATTTAAACTAATTACCTGATAAATCTTACTGAGTATGATAAAACTTGCGAAATACCAAAAAATCGGGGAATTCATCGCAATTAGAGAAATTGATAGAGTTAACTGAAACGTCAAAATGCCTTGAAAAAAATGTTTCGAGTGGTAATTCAGGACAAAATCAAATAACACCACTACGCAGAAGTTCAAGAATTAGAAAAAAATGTGATTAAAACCAAAAACTAGATTTTTCACTAATTTATTTCTTATCAAATATAAGTTAAATTGTAGTTGATTAATATTTGCTATAAATTATAAAATAAATTGTTATGATTACTATTATTCATTATAAAAATGTTCAATAATTAAATGTTAATTAATATTAAAGAGTTTAAAAGTGTTATAAAACAATAAATTAAACAATTTTTCTAAAGAATGTTCGTCAAATTTATTATATGTCAGTACCGTGGAACGAAAAATTTGAAATTTGATTGTCGCTCTTGAAATTTTCAAGTTGTAGCGAAATCGTCTCAGACTTTCATTTTTACAATAATTTGGAGTAATAACATCCATAAACAGATAAAAAAAAATTAATTTTGATATCCAAAAATTATTAATAAAAAAAGTCACAGTTAGAAAAGAATCACCCATATACTGAGAAAAAAAATCCCTGCGATCCTAAACAGTTCAAAAGTTGTGGTATGTTTAATGAATTTTTTTTTTAAATGTGTTATTTAAATGGGAAGCTGAATGCTCACCGACACATTTTAAAATTAAGCTAAAAAATCCTGCCTTGCAGGGATTTTTTTTTCTCGTCATATAGGTTCATTTTAACCCATAAATTAGATAGATTCGTTTCTTTGGTTCACTCTAATAGATTTATCTAGTCTATTTTTCATTATACATTAAATATATTACTTTTAATCCTCCGCATCGCTGTGCGCAAAAGATGAGAGACCAATGGGCGTCGTTTTATAGCTAAGCTATAAGATGATGCCAATTGGTTTATCAGTGAATACATTTTAACAATTTAGAAAGAATAACCTGTTCTTGCAAGTTCATTCAAGAAAAAATCATATTATACTTGTTAAAGAATTCAATGTTATTAATGTTAATATATATTGCAGACTAGGTTGCGCTTGCGACTTCGTACGCGTGTTGTTTCAAATCAAATGCCTAAGTTGTTATACAAATGCCACCAATTCTAGTCATGGTTTAATGTTGTTTTTTTAATATACAAATTTTTTATTTCAAATTAAATGGCAAACCCCTTTAAATGGAGCCCAAGATGCGTGTCCTATCGGTACTTAATAAATTTTCTTTCAAGTTATATTTCCTATATTCTCATAAAGTTATAAGAATTTTTTTACTTGATTAGATTTTACTAAATAAAGAATTAAGATTCAACATGTGTTTATGTTTTTGAAGTGAAACTTTTGAAGTGAAACTTCTTTAGAATCGTTATGATTTGAAACGGGATGCAACGGAAAAAACGACAGGTAAGATACACAAATACAAAAATGTGTAGGAGAGAATGAGATAGTATGATGTTGCGTATCCTAGCAACGCGTAAACAACGCGTAAATAAGTAATAGAATGTTTAACTATTAGAGCCAAGACACATAACGGCGTTGCGGCGACGCAACGCTAAAATCGGCAGTTTGCGTTGCGGCGTTGCGGCGCCGCGAAAAAGAGCGTTGTTGTAGGGTAACCAGTTCTTCGTGATTTTTTATTGTGGATATTAATTTAATTATTTTAAATATTATAGTTCACGTGAAATTTGTTAATTATTGTTTGTGAAGTTGTTATTTAGTAGAATGCATAAAAAGTAATCCTTTGTACCGGAAATAATTTTGTGAATCAAGTTTGTATGCTGGTAGAATTTCAAACAACTTTTGTCTTATAAAGCCTAAACAAGATTTAAATAAAGTAATACATAAATTAATATCTTACATTTATATTCGTTCTATAGATTAAATATAAATAAATACCTTTCGCCCGCGGCTCCGCTTGCGTGGTACAGCTACCAGCTAGTAGTCGGTACGTAAAGTAGGTACTCTATGTCCTTTTCTGTACCCCAGACAACTGGTATGCAGAATTTCATGATGATCGTAATTCAGGTGAATAGTTAAAGCGTGAAAGCGTAACAAACAAAGAAACTCACTTTAGCGTTTATTTATTTATTTATTTATTTATTTATTTAACAATTACAAGTTTAGACAAATATAAATTTAAGGTACAACATAAGCTTACAATGAAACTTTACTGTGTACCATTTATTGCCGATAAAATAAAATAAGAAATAAAAAACTATATCTAAATTACATCTAAACAATACCTACACATAACTCGAGACAGCGATCGACACGAGTACGAGTTCTATGTATTATTAAACTAAATATTTTTTTTTAAATTAAAATAATATATTATAAATTATTATATATATGTGGCCATTTTATTTGCTATCTATATGTTGGTTTAAAAAGAATTTTTTAAGTATGTTTTTATAGTTTTTTTTTTGAATTTTTTCTTTTAAATCTGATGGTAGATTATTTATTAACAAAGGAATAATATATTCAAGTGTACGTTTTCCATAAAAATTAGTATGTCTAGGGATTTGTAATATTTGATTTGTAATATTTCTGGTTATTTTCTTATGATTTAATTTGATTTGAATGTTAGAATTAAAATATTGTTCGATTAATAACGTATATTTTATTTTAGTATGAATTGGCATTACTTTGCAGTAATTAAATAATTTCAAGTAATCATTTTTGTGTTTATTTCTTATGTATATGGGTACAATTGTTTTTAATATTCTTAATTGAAGATGAAAAATTCTATCAAGATTTGATTTAAATGTAAGACCGTAGGTGCTTAGTCCATAAGATATAATAGATTCTCCTAAGGATTTATAAAACATTAATAGTATCGAGAAAGGAATTTTGTGTCTTATTAGGGTTAATTTTGCTAAAAGGGCACGTAATTTGTCGCAAACATTGTTTATGTGGTTTTTCCAATTGAAGTTTGTATCTATTGTAATTCCTAGGTAACGCTGTGTTTTAACAAATTCGATAGTGCTACAAGTACATGTATAAGTTTGTGGATTGTGGAAACATTGGTGGCTATGTGCAGTAATTTGTATATCTCCAGAGAATCTATTGTGTGTTGAGCTTATATAGATGGCTTTCGTTTTTTCTGCATTTAATATTAGACCAACATCATGTGACCATTTCGAAAGTTGATCAAAATCAAATTGAAGATTTTTTATTGCTTGTTTTATATCGCGATGGGTCGATAGAAGACATGTATCATCCGCAAATTGGTACATTTCACAGTTTTTGATAACGTTTTGAAGATCGTTAACATATGTAAGGTAATGAAGGGGACCTAAAACTGAACCTTGTGCGGTTCCTTCTGTTACTGGTACTTCATCACTAAGCATGTCGCTAATTTTAACACGATATGTCCTATTCGAAAGGTAATTATAACACCAATTTAAAAGAGGGCCCCTGATTCCGTTATTTTCTAGTTTTTCAATAAGGACAGTATGTTGTAGAGTATCAAATGCTTTGCTATAATCTATAAATATTACCATAATGTGTTTTTTGTCGTTCAAATGCTTATTTACTGAATTTGAAAATATTTATAAAAGTTGTGTCGTACTTTTTTTTGGTTGAAAACCGAATTGATTACTATATAGTATATTATTTTCATTATAAAAATTTTGAATTTGTCGATGAATGTATTTCTCCGTTATTTTATCAATTATTGGTAGTATAGTTATAGGTCTATAGTTTTCATATGAGTCGAAATTTCCTTTTTTTATTATTGGTCTAACGACGCCCGTTTTTAAATCTTTTGGGTAAATTCCTGACATTACACTACTGTTTATAAATTTTACAAGGATAGGACATAATTTATCACCTAATCCTACGATATCAATTCCGCGAATACTATCTATGCCTGCTGATTTTTTGGTATTAAGTGAATTTATTATTTTAGAGATATTACAATTATCAGCCTTAATAAATCTACATGAAACATTAATTGAATTTTTGTAAATATTTTTATCAAGTAATGGTATTATTATCATATGCATGAAATTAGCATTCCCCTATAATTGTGTAAGATAGAAAAAATATCACTATAATAACTTTTCGAAACGCTGCTTTATTACATATTTATAATTTAAGTACATCATACATGTCATTTTTTGAACCGAGTCATAAATTAGCTGTAAATCTAATAGTTAAAAGTGGTTAAAAGTAACAATACCTATAACAACAATTGAGCTGAACTGTGAGCCGTTTCACAGCTCCGGTTCAAGCATATGGCTCATGAGCTTCTCTGCAGTTCATAAAAATTCATTGAGATACCCATGTCTAATAAAGACACAAAAAAATAAAATATAAAAATAGACACAAAATGTCAATAAATCATGGTCAACAAGTATGACGTCACAACGCCGGAATTGGCGGTGCCGCGCCGCTAAAATTGGCGGTGACGCCACCGCCGATTTTAGCGTTGCGGCGCCGCAACGCCGTTATGTGTTTCGGCCCTTAATATTAATAAACTTTAAATTGAGTTTGCCAAAGATGTTTCACTTCTGACATGTGTACTCCGTACACACGACATTTTTTTTAATATTTTTAAAACTATAAATTTTCTATGTGAATTTCTGTGTATTCATATATTTAGCCTGAGCCTAGAGGCAGACAGAGGCGTTTACAGATGCGGTTGCTGATATAGATTTACGTAAAACAATATATAAAAATACATCTTTCGTGAGTGACATGAAACCAAAAGCTGATAGTATATAAAAGTGTCATTTTAACAAAAGTGTTATCGATTTTCAAAATAACATGGTTACACAAAAACATTACCTAAATTTGTTTTATCCATGTATAGATGCATAAGAAACAAAACCATTCAAATATTCCTCTTTATAACATTTGTACGATCTTCACATATTTCGAATGCTAAGATAAAGTCAATACGAATCCATTAATCAAATCATACATAAAATCATATAACTTCCAGATATTGGAAACCATGCTTTAATTTACTATCCGCTTGCATTGATGAATTAATTATATTAGTCTTAATAATTTGATAAGTTGAGTAAGCAGTAACATTTGAATCATACGTACAATCTATAATACACTGTAATACAGTGTTTTAGGGTTTTATTTGCATTGTTTATGTTCATTCGTATCTTGATTCAAAATCGAATCTATCAAGAGGCGACAAATCACATCAGAGAGAGCAACGTCGCTTGACGCTTAAGCCAATAAGGAGTCAAATCTTACTCCGTTAACCAAGTCGCATAACTGTCTGTATAGTCAGAAATCCAATCGAAGATATGAGCATTCTATTGCAAGATTAATATTTATCATAAAAATTAGACGAATTATTGAATATGTAAGGTTTGTTACAAACAAAGAACGACTTTTTTGCAGTATTTCTTTGAAACTTTTAAATGTACAAAAATGTTTTTAAATTAAATCAAAGGAAATGGAAATAAAATATTATGAAATTTACTTATAGAAGAATGACAAACCAAAGAAACTGAAACACCGTGTAAATGTCACACTTCTTCGCAAAAGACATCCTTATGATGGAAAGGTAAGAGTCTTTGAGGTGGCTGCCCCTAATGGGAAGACCTATATGAGGTCTTTATCTGGTATCTGTCCGTTACCCTTATAGGAATAAAATTAATAATAATAATAAAATTAAAGTGAAATTTGTTAACCTATTTTTATATTTTATGGTATTGTTTATTAGGTAATTATTTTCTTCAAGCTAAGAATTTAAGTTAATTGTTAAGATTTAAGTGGTTTTATATGTCTAAAAGGCGTTTGTTTTTAGACTTATGTATTTTACTTGCTTTAACTTTTAATTAGTTTTAAGTGATAGCAATGTTGTACCTGTATGGTAATTAGGAGTATAAAATAAAACTTCATCAGATTATTGCTCATCTTATATATTGTTTAAATGTGTAAGTGTAAACAGTCTTAAAACTAAGTGTTTGAATCTTTTAATATGTAACGTTCAACAAACTTTGTTAATTTTCAGTAAACTAGATAACGTCTTAAAATAAAATTATTTCTATTGTAAGTACCTATTGTTGTATACCTTACCGTTTCTTTCTTAGGCCGCGTAGCATGTTGGCAACACCAACTAAATTTGTGTAATATTTTGTATGTTGGCAACTTTTTCTTCCCTTTATAAAAAAGCCACCATCAACGTTACGTGTGTATTTCTGTGTTGTAATATAAAAATATAATTTAGTGCTAACTAACGAAGGCCTTTCAATTCCTACGGACCCACAAACGCAACCTTACAGTCCACAAAGAAGAATCACACACCATATATTATTATAAGCTTTGACATTTAATCACCTCGCTGCTCCTGGTTGGCGGATAATTTTCCTACCATGAGCAACAATCGTTACCAAGTGTTAATGATAACAACCGGGATCAACGATCGACATCCGAGGGAAGAGAAGACCATCAAGGATAAATACACAGATCAGTAATAAATATTTTTATAAATAAAAATTTCTGATGCTAGCCATGCGGTGACCGGTAGATAAGAATAGTCCCGACCTGTTTCTTGCTGAGATGTCGTAAAAGGCGACTAAGGCTAAAGTGGCGCGAACAACTGGATCAATCAGGATGAAGATCGGCAGCAGCATCACCATATTCTTCCGCAACACATTGCGGTCGCCAACCGGCGTATTAGCGAACCACCCCAGGCGATGGGGGAGGTCTATGTTCAGCAGTAGACAACAAATGGTGGTGAATTTTTCCATTATACCCTCTTTAAATACATTTACATCAACAGGCTAAATCAATCAAACGTCTGCTTCGAAAATAGAACCAGTGAGCGATGAACATTTATTGACGTGATAACGTCTAGTAAATTGATGAAAGCTATCGGGTATATTTTTCAAAAATGACGCCATTTTGTCACGTGTCGCGAGCGAGCGAGAGCGCAGAACAAGCGATAGAGAGGTACAATCAGTTCGACTTATGACGCATCTCTCTTACACTCCATCGGACCGCGTTCGAGTACATCAATTCTACGTCTATGTTTTCTTATGACGTTATCACGTAAAAATTACTTATCGTCCGTAAACCGACTTTACAGACAACCATTTTTTTAAAGTAGACGTTAACTTTTCACGTTGCCTGTATTGAGGCAGGAAGCAGATAGAGAAACCACAGATTAAAAACGCTATTAGAATATTTTCTGCACAGATAACAAACCTTTATATATTTTTTGTACTTTTTTTCATTGAAACCTGTAAGCGTTACGCTTTTTGGCAAAGGTCAGTGCTTTTATGAAGGAGAAAAATTGGAGCTTAATTATCGATCCGCAATCGTATATTGCGATTTACCATTAACACGTTTAATGCAAACGCGCCCTTATAGATTCAACATGAAAACATTTTGTACTTGTTTATATTAATGACAAAATAGCCAGTGTCGAGGCACACACTTGTACGGATCAGTGAGTTGTGAAATACCGCTATCGATGAACAGTCGACCACTTTATTGGAATATTCGTAATTTAACAGCGAACAGCCCCCGGCCAGCGCCAATTAATGGTTTCGGTTATTTACGAAATGTTTATTTTCTCTATTTATTGACATTAAGGCTAAGAATATTATATTATATTATAATATTATTCTATTTGTTATAAGTACACCTATGCCTGTCTGTATTCACTGGGTATAATATCCTCTGCAACACGGTTGCGTTGTAGATATCGCTTTTTAGCGATAAGGCCGTCTATTGTACAAAACTAAATGTCATCTAAATAAATTATATTTTTCTTTGGTGTAAAATAAAGAATAATAATTATTATTTATAGTTGATTTTTTCGACGTATAATAATACTATAACTTTTACATGCATACACATAATGATGCTGATGATACAATCTTCGACCCTTTCTCGTTCGCTGTTAGACATAGGCTTCTCCAATGACATACTCGAACTCGATCTTCAACTCTCAATTTACATGTGGGTGCGTTAATTAATTATTATTATTTAATTTGGCTGGCCCGTTGGCGCAGTTGGCAGTGACCCTGCTTTCGGCTCAAGGGTTGTGGGTCCGATTACCGCCCCGAGTCTGGGTGTAATATATATTTATTTATGCGTGTATTTATTTAAAAAAAATGTGTATGTGTGGCGGCTGTTATCTAAAACATAGGCATTATGTTGCCTAACTTAGGAACAGAAGACCGTGTGTGTATGTTAAATTTTTTTTATTAATATTTTAAAAGGCGTTTAAGGGTTAAAGATTTATTAAAGAACTTTGCAAATTTTTATATTGTATATTTGCATTCCAGCAGCGCAGTGTATTTGATTAAATTCTATACTTTTTTTATTAAAAACGGAAGTACGTGATACAGTATTTTTAGCAAATTTTTAGAAGTAATATTTTAATGACCTTGCGGCATCAAAGTAATAATTTGTTGGATATATCTTACGATTTAAATTAAACCATTTATTAAAGCTTTTTCTTTGATACTTCAAAGTTGATGTAAGTGCTAAGAGTGACTTTATTGTAATACAAAAATGATTTTTCGGTATAATTATATTTTGTTGTAATGAAAAAATCCATTACACATCAGCCGTTTGATGTCCACTGCTGAACGTAGACCTTGCCTATCATTTCTCAGTTGCCAAGACTTGTCACACTTGGCAGGTGGATTGGCGAGCGCAGTGTGTTGTGGCAGGATATGGTAACGCGATTGCCCACCATCCGCCGAAACAGCCTACCGCGAAGGTGCGATGCCCAAGTGCGTGGGGCGTCGCACAGGAGAGAGTGCCCGATGGGGCTGCCATCTGCTCAGTACTGCTGGTACTTGTGGTCCAACTTGTAAGGGCTGGTGAGGGTGCACGGAGGGTTATTTTAGTGGGTGCGGGCCCCACACTAACCCGCTGTCTCCCCGGACGATGGGGTGTGTGGTTAGTACTTGGCATCAACATCCTACTTGGTGTACAGCTGTTCGCACCACTATAATCTTAGTCGTCTTTTACAACACGACAGCAAGAAAGAGGTCAGGACTATTCTTCTTTGCCGGTCACCGTACGTCCAAATTCTGTCGTTTAATCTTTGCTTATTAAGACTCAATACGAATAAAACCGCGTGAAAAGTCTACCAAGTATAGATAAAGTAATTATGCTAATGTATAGATGTACAAAATTCAACATGTAATTACATTTTAGTAGGTTACAAAGTGTCAGTAATTTACTTATATTACAAACTTAATAAGTTTCTCAGAAAATTTCGCTAACAGCTTTCTGGGTGTTCTATAATAAAATATTATGAAAAACATTTTACTTAATTTTCTTCTCTTTCATTTTATAAATATAATTATGTTTTTAAATGTATAAAAACCTCTCAAAGTTTGGAGCTTAATCTCGCACGCTACTTCATTATCTGACAACTAGCTGTCGGATAATTTTCTTACCATATGTAACGATCGCTATCAGGTGATAAAAACCGGGACCGACTGCATTACGTACTCTCCGAGGCACGGTGGGGAGACACCGCAACCGCCAGCGGTAAAGCGACTATTTGCACCAACACACCAGAACGGTTATCTGTATGTATAGGAAGATTAAGTAATTAAAACTGTTGACTTTGAATGAACAAGAAAGAAACTTATAATAGTAGATCAATATTCTTTTGCTAATTTTAGTTAAAAAATAGTTTTTATTCGGTTTTTCGCTGTACCTAAGGAACTAAGCATTACAAGATTTACTATCCTTTTCGTATATCTGTTTTGGGCTCCTTAGCTACGTGCATGCTAAATTTCATAATGACCGGTCTATTGACTAAGCCGTGAAAGTGGTATAAAAAAGTCTGTTTCAGGTTTATATCCATGGCATAGTCAAATTTTGTTTATCGTGATTCAAAGGGTCTAGGTCGGAAAATTATGTGTGGTGTGTGTGACATGAGGTAGCCCGAGCTGTCATACACTTAATTGGGAAGCATCCCTGCCGTAGGAACGTTTTTTTGAGTGCACGTGAGCATTCCAGTTTGTATATAAACTCCTTGGGCCTGACGTAATGTTTTGTTTAAAAAATCAAAAAAGATATGTGAAAGTATTTTTTTATTTCGCACATAAAATTTTTGCTTAAAAGTGTACTTTACTTATTTATTAATTCTATATTATTATTAAACATAATTATACTTTCAGAACAATAATTGACATATCGAAGGCAAATTAGCACTGATAGGCTTGCTTTATAAATGAACAATCACTACGAACAATATCGATTTATTGATAGATTTCGCCTCGATTGTATGTTAATACATTCGATTATTTCGTCTCGATAGCTCTATTATGCCACAAAGGAGGAATAATTATTGTTTATTCGATAAATAGTACTACGAAGTTTAGCTTAGTTTGCGTTTTACTATAAATAAATCTATTTATTCTTTATTAAGAAAAAGTAATAATTATATTATCCGATAAATATTGTAATTTAGAAAGTATATGAGTTCATACTAATAATGAATAAATTCTTATTTTTTCACTTAAAAACCACTGCACCAATTGCGGTGAAACTCGGTATTACACGTTTACGGTCGCGGTTCGATCCCCGTTATGAGAAATGTTCACGTTTGGTCTCGGCATAATATATCACCTAATTTTTTTTCCGTCATTAAAAAATTAAAATACTATATAAAATATAATATCTTAACTACTTTCGAAAAATCGCCAAAATTGTCTCACGTAATTAATTGATGCCCCCTTATAGGCCATGATGTATGTCATGGTTTAGGTAATTGTGTTTGTATTGTGTGTTGCCGGATCCCTAACCGCTCCCCTGCCCGTGTCAACTACTAGTTGACAAGAGTTTACAAACTAACCGCAATAACCGCAAGCGCCCGTGTCAAGTAATGGTCGCCATGGCTATGTTGCCGATGTCAACTTTTTTTCGACACGGGCATTAGTACGCAAAGTGCACCTGTCATCTACAGGTTGATTAACGTATATTACATTATCACAGGTGGGAAATTACTTAACAAAACGTGAGAGGCCTTGGACAGTTTCGGACCCATTAAATAACCTAGACTTATTCCTATCCAATATGGGCCCCGACTGTAAAGTCGCTATATCCCGTATGTGAATATACTTTTTGTTATAGTTTCGGTCAATAACTTTCTACGCATTTTTCCTTCAGTTCAGATCAACCAGACTTGTTTTATTCTTTTTAGTTTATAATAAGAGTATTTTACGCAGTCGGGTTTTTTGATTTTTTTATTAATTATTATTTCATATTAAGTAACCCAAATATTATAAATTATATATTTATATTTATAAAATACCGTAAAGAATGTAAACACAAATTGCATTTTTGATTAAAAACAATTAAAACCCAAAACAACATAAGATCTAGAAATTGCTAAGCAAAAATAAAGTTATATTCATAATGCTTTATTGAATAATTTTAAAAGTAAAAATACATAATTGCTTATAAAAAGCACTAAACGGATTTGTTTGATAATTTAAAATTTCCCAAAAAAAAAAAAAACTCTAACCGATTTGGTTCTCATAAAGCGTTTCTTTTGTTATTTCCCTTTCCGTTCTCCCTTAATTGCGGGTATAAAGCGGAAAGCAACGAATTATTGAAAAAGTTTGCATGATACCAACTTTGTCTGGGTATTTGCAAACGTGCGATTGACTAGATAAATAAACTGTGCTTGTGAAGTAAATATTAATATTATTTAAAAAAAAAATTATTAATGTTAGTTTTTTACAACGTGTAGTTATTTTTTAAAGAATAATATTATTTATATTAAAGTCATTATTTTAACTTTACAAGATTTAAGTATATAATTAAGTTAAACTTAAAAGAAAGTATATCATTAACGATTTTTTTAATTACTACTAGGTGTAGATAATTAATAGAAAAAAATGAATTGATTCGTAATGTAACACAATTAAAATTACACACAATTTACAAAATAGTAAATTTCAGCGTTTATTATTAATTAATTTTTATTTGAAACAATATTTATTTTCATACTTAGACTATAGATGAAAATTAAAAGAATAATATTTATTCAGTCGCAAGTTTACTTGCTTGGTTCACCTCACTCGCATAATTGACGCAAACGCATAACGAAAACAACTTTGACCGTTACACAAGACTCACTCATTCCATGTTACAAGATGTAGCGATTAATTATATTTGATTTTCAATTGTTTAGTTCCACCCGTTCAATTTAATTGAATATTACGTGCGTGCTCTTAATAAGACAAATTTTATTTAATCTTTTGATAACGGATTGGTGCAGTGGTCACACTGGCTCTGGCAGCTGCGCGATCTCTGCTCATGGCAATATTCTACCTAAAAATATCTGTGCGTTTATGTAATGTATAATTTGTGTATACCGGACTCCCGACATATGACTCTCAACCTACCGGGGGCAGTTGAGTGTCAAATGATTATTATTTAATATTAAGTAACGTAAATGATTCCACTTGCAATCATTTGCAGATGCTATAACGACAAAATTACATTACAGAATAATAATAATAAACCATATTTTATATTCTCTTCACGTCAAGTAACAAAGAAAGAAACAAGTAGGTATGCTTAATTAAAAAAATCAAAAAACCCGACTGCGTAAAATAGTCTTATTATAAACTAAAAAGAATAAAACAATTTACTAGCTTTCATTTGATACCCATATTGCTACAGTAAGAAAAAAAATTTAACTCCCCCCCCCCTTATTTCGCCATTTGCGGGCGCCATTTTGAAAATTTATATAGCCTATATCACTACTACAATTTAGACAAATCCAACGACACCTCATATGTCAAAAACCGTCCAGCCGTTTGGGCTGTAGGACGTGCCAAAGAAATGGACATACATACATACATACATACATACATACATACATACATACATACATACATACATACATACATACATACATACATACATACATAGACTCGAAAAACATAACCCTCCTTCTGTCGCAGTCGGGTAATAAGCAAAGAAAAAGTCAAATATTGTTTAACATTTGTGAAAGGTCGGTGTCAGAAATTAGTTTTATAAACTTAAATAATTAAATAATAATACCTACTTACTAATAATTAAATAAATACTCAACAATTTTATTTTATCTGTCATAATAATGGTGGCATTAGAAATATAAAAATAATTTTGAAACGGATTCACAAAGATGCAGAAAAAAATTATGCGAAAACATTCTTTAAGAAATTGGATCAATTCGATTAGTATAATTCATTTTAGTTTCTTTGTCTTTACAAAGTATTTATAAATGAATTTTAATATCATTTTTAATTTATTAATTAAGAAATTAAATGTATAACCGCTACATCTTTACACTTGAATAAATTTCATCTTCCGATTTTCAGAAGCAGAGCGGGAATGTATTATTGAAATGTATTCAGTTACTTAAGGAAGCTATTTCAGCGTGATTCTATAACAGCTCAAGCAGTTACGTCTAAAGTCATTTCAACTCCTGTCCAATTTAAGCCATTTAGTTACTTCGGCGTAGACTGTACTCTATTAATTCTAACAAGGATTGTTTTTATTAAGGCTATTAAAATTATGTTTGATTAATAATGTCTGTAGTTATAATAAAACTGTAAAAGGTAAAATTAATTTAATTTGTCACTTTTTCAGTGTAAATAACACGTTTAATTTATAATTAATTTCTTGTATGTAATAAATGTTTCCCAGATATGTCGCGGACAGATAGACGGTTGGACGGTGGGGAAATTATAAACATTCTTTCTTGACTACAGAACTTTAAAAAATTATATGAGTTGTATCTGCTTTTTTGCATAAAATAAAACTTTAAAAAGCAAATTAAAAACTCAATGTTGTTATATCGATTTATAGTAATGGGTCAAATAGTACGCGACAAAAAATATACATATTGAGTTGTTAAAACTTGTTACTAACTATAATTACAAAGAGCTGTTGAAACTCATATATACACAGTAGGTACTATTGTGTCTATTATGAACATACAACGAAATTTGGATTTTCAATGACAAGTGCAAGATAGTAAATACTCAACTAATAAAATTCATACTTACAAAGCGTAAAAATAATTAATATATACCAAAGAAAACTTTAAATAATAAAAAGCATTAAACTTCTTATTCTTTATAGTGACGACGCGAGGCGATTCACAAGGAGCAAGCTAAATGCAGTACATAAATTATCCACCCCTTTTGTTCCACGTCCCAGTTTCATACATTTCCTAGGTAATACCTTCAGGTGCTGAGCTGAGATAAGATGGCGTCTTTTAACTTTGAACTCGTCTTGCGTACGAGTTTTCCTTGACTGACATTGTATTTTATTTATCCCAAGTTGTAATCTGATAAGTTCTATGTCATTTTGACAGCAGTTTTTCCGTTAACGCAACAATTTAAAAGTAAAAGCATTTTAAATATGGATAAGACTATTTATGTATGTGTGTATTTCTATTAGTTTTAATGAAACACATGTATATCCGATTGTCATTCTATTGTTTATTATTACACACATATAAAACACAGGCATTAAGTTACATACTTTAAGAACAGACAACCGTGTGTGTGTGGGTTAAACATATTTATTTTCACGCATGCATAAATTGCGTTCGTGGTAGCATTGAAACAAATTGAGGGAATGATGATGCTTAAGAAATGGTAATTTAAAAACGATATAACAAATTTACTATATCAAACAACCGGCAAACGTTCTGGTGTAGTGGTGCGTACATAACATGACGACCGCTTTGGTGTAGTGATGCGAGTAGTCACCTCAACGCCGACAGTCGCGGAATCGATTCCCACTCTAGTCAGATATATAAATATAATAAATAAATATTAACCAACAATCACACTACGTTAACCTAGCCCCGTGCTAAGTTCGTAAGTACTTGTGTTACAGGTACTAGGAACGGAAATAAATTTAAGATATAAATACATATATACATAAATACACATGCATGACCCGGTGCAGATATCTATATTCGTCATACAAATTATCTGCACCTGGCGGGATTCGAACCCGCGACCGCTGCGTAAAGTGTTCAGTTGCCTGACCACTCGACCAGCCGGCCGTCAAATCGATCATCGTCAAGTCGATATTTGTACTTGTACAAAAATTTGTTTATGGTCTTTGTGTATATCCTTATCGGTCTCCCAACTGTGATTTGGAGAGTACGTAATACCGTTATCCTGGGTTATTATTACAGACACTTGGTAGCGATTATTACTCATGGTAGGGAATTTTTTTCGTTAAGTTCAAACCCTTCTTCTAAATAGAAAAGAGGCCTTTCCCCAACAGTGGGACGCTTACAGGTTGATTCGGTTTAGTTAAAAAATCAATTACTGTTAAAAATAAACCGTCTAAGAAAATTACTATTGCTTACATTTGCGAAAAATAAAGTTATGAAGAAAGTACTGGATTTGGAAGTTTTAAGTTAAATTTGCTTTTATCCTGCGAAGGTGAAATAATTTGATTCTAAAGTTATCCGAATCTGACTTATTTGCTAAAGGTCTTTCCATTAGCAACGTTTGGAATGTTCCATTATAATTACATTTTTTTGTACTAAAATTGCAAATAAAAGCTTACATCGGTTTTGAATATTTAGAAAGGTGTTATAGATGTCGTTATGATCTATACATATAATAAAATGGTAGGAAAGTCAAAACTGTACATTGAATATTTTTTTTTAAGTATACTTGGGGTGTTATCTACAATCCATACCGAAGCCAAAAATATAGTGTTTAGAATTTTTGTCTGTTTGTTTGTTTGTCTGTATGTATGTCCGGGATAAACTCAAAAAGTACTGCATAGATTTACTTCAAATTTGGCACGAATATTATTAAGAAGTCGGGTCAACATATAGGCTACATATTATCACGCTATTCTGTAACAACGTGTAATCTAACGACGCATATTTGAAGGTTGTTATTATGTTAATAACCATGCTATAAGCTATATTCACACTATAAAAATCACGAATTATAAGTAACTTAGGCTGATAAACATAATGAATGTTATAATTAATGTAATATAAGAAATGAATATAAGTAGTATCAAGACACTTTTAGAGCAGCGCCATCTATGAGATTTCAAAAACATCAAGTCGAATTACATGTGTAAACCCTTTTTGGATATAAATAATTTAAATTTGATCATGTTGGCGAGGTTAATAGTTGTTTTTAAAAATCATAGATGGAGTTGTGCATTTTCTTCTTAAAAATTGTATCGTTAATTCGTTTCAGAGATGAGCAAGAAAATTTTAAAAAATGTGTTTATATAAGTTTTAAGCTCCTTCATCTATGTGTTATAAAATTCATCGAGTTTGTCTGTATGTAATAACAAACAGAACTCAAAAAGAACTGCATAGATGTATAACAAAATTTAAACTCGAAAACGGCACGCTATTGCTGTAAGCAATTTAAGCTAAATAACGAAGAAAGAGGAAAATTAAGCATGCCATATATGTCATAAAGATAAGAAATGCTTATGCTTCTTCGGAACCTATTTCCTCCGAAGTTGTGTAACGGGACCCGCCTTAAGGTCATCTCGCTCCACAGACACACCATTGAGGCTGAAATTCTTACGGGTTCTGGCGTCGGCGAGGCAGTATTTATACCACGCATTCCCCTCATACCTCATAATTTCCCGTTCCAATTCAAGCGCGTACAGTTCCCCGTGAGTGTTTGCTTCGCGATGACCATCAATAAGTCGGAGGGGTAGACACTGAGGGTAGCTGGTGTCGACCTTAGGACGAGCTGCTTCTCACACGGGCAGCTGTACGTCGCTTGCTCCCGCGTCACCAGTCCTGACTCTCTTTACATTTTGGCTGCGAAGAGCCAAACCACTAATTTTGTTTATCGAGAAGTCCTATAAGTATGTATTTTTACCCTATTTGGTATTCCTTTTTCATTATTTTCTCCATCTACTTCAGTTACAATTTATGACTTAATTCAGCAGAATCACCATAAAGTCATTTATCCAAAGCAGGCTAAAATAAGCACTTTTTGAAGGTTAATTTTACAAAAGACAAGTCCCCCTCTGTTACTGCACTTTCTGTAGATATGAAATGTAAAGAAGAAACGGGTTAATGAATGTTATTTTAAAAGGTATAATCGTAGGTATTTTTGGTGCTGTATAGCGTTCACGCAGACGACGTCGCGGGCAGCAGCTAGTTACTAATATATATTATTTTTTTATCTCTTTACATAATTTTCACGACGTACCTTTTTAATCATAATATAGGTATGTATTAAAAAAATAGCTGAGACATACGAGTAGATGTAATAACAAATTTAACTTAATTTGTTAAGCTTGTACAATGATTTCAATAATTATTGTTGAGCTGATATATTTTGTTGATTAATGTGATCACTCCGCCCTTGGAAGTCAAAAATATTTTATAATATATGATTTATCTAATTCGGAAATATTATTTAAATATGATTAATAATCTCTGAGACAAGGATGTTCAAATAAACTCTCATAAAATAAAATATATTTATTATTGAAGTAAAACTTCTTTACGCACGCTTGACTTGGGGAGTAAGCTGGTGAATGCGTGACGAGAGCGTTACGAAAAGTGTCCTCGGGCGAGGCGAATGGTAGTTGATAGAGATAAGTTAGTGAAGATAAAAAGAGAGTTGCGTTTCGTATATTACTGTAGGGGTAAGAGAGAGAGGTGCCTGCTCATATTTTATTACTCTCTCTCTTTTTTCTTTTTTTTTGTATTTTTATTAGAAATGCTAAATAAAATATATTATTAATTAAATTGTATTTTTTTAATGAAGAGATGGAATAATTGAAATATTTTGGAGCCGCAAGGCTAAGTTTCGGGGCGTCATGGTTGTATGCGAAAGCGATCCCATGGCGCCCCACTACGGTGTTACGGTATCAATGAGATTTAGGCCCGATCCACATTACAGTGCTGGTCTCGGTTCGTTCTCGGTCCGATCTCAATCCGGTAAAATGTTTTGTATGACGAATCGTTGCTGGAGCGTGACTTGATCGGACCTTGACTGGCACGGATAGTATGAATACTCTCATTGTTTCTTGTGTAACAATATTTTATCGGATCGAGATCGGACCGAGAACGAACCGAGACCAGCACTGTAGTGTGGATCCGGCCTTACTGGGTATTCGGTCTGCCGACTGACGTGCAGTCCTAGCGTCCAGATGCGAGTCCCACATACCAGCCACCTCATGACGGGATGCGTAAATGCACTTCCCATCGTAAAAAAAAAGTGGGAATGAAAGCCAAAATGTGTAATAATGAATTTGGGTACGGCTAGTTGATTAATGAAATCTTTGTAATGTGTAGTATTCGTACTCAATATGTTCAACATCTGTTTAACTAGGAAATATTTTGTAAAAGAGTAACACAATGTTCTTTGTTCGTTAATACACTATGTTGCTTCCATAAACACCGCCGACGTTAACGGTTTCGCAGTAAAATGTCCTGAGATGTTTTGACTCGTAAAGTACGAAAGTTTAATACACCTTCCTGAAAATATATCCACACATTATTAAGGTATAAACATTATACAGGTGACTGGTAAATTACTATCAATATTTAAGGACACTACTCGGTACATGATTATCATTCGAATTATGTATTATGTCATCCTGTATATGTGTGTACGCGATAGGTTAGCGCAATGCTCACAATAATTGGCGGTATCGCTAGTAATCGCAGGTTCGATCCCCGCTCGCTACAAATGTTTGTATAGTTCATATAGATGATTGACCTGGTTTAGTCACTTGTACTTTTAGTTGCATATTTCTAAACACAGGATTTTCATGCTACTGAGGACTATTATTCTGAAGCGTTAATTTATTTATAAATATTTTTATTTATTTATACTTTGTGCACACTAATACAAATAGCACACGTCAACGTCTGTTACGTCACGTCACAACGCCTTCGTCAACTGTGACTCGTGGAAGAGCTTTCACCGCCAAATATGGAGCAGAAGCAGTCCCAAACGTAAGTAATCAAGTACGTAAGTAATCAAGAGCGAATTAACAGGGTCAGCAGACGGTGCTGGCAAATCAATGGGCAGTGCCGACAGAGGGCGCTCTCAAGAGAGAATTAAAGGGGGTCAGCAGACGGTGCTGGAAAATCAACGGGCAGTGCCAATAGAGGGCGCTGTCAAGAGCGATTTAACGGGGTTAGCAGAAGGTGCTGGCATATCATCAAAGGGCGTTGGCAGGAAAGGAGCAGCAGACGGTGCCGGCGGGAAGCACTGTAGGAAGTGGAATAACAAGTTGACCACGAGTTGCAAGGCATGTCTGCGTTAAGGTGGTTTCATCGTGAATTGTAAGTGATGTTCAAGAATTATTAAGGGGGAGTAACTTGTGAAATTTTAGACTTTGCTATTTCGTTAGGATTGTCGTTATCGACTTAGATAGTTTACTGTTTGTAATTTGTTTCGTAATTCAATAGTAGTAGTACTAATTGGCAATAATGGACGACTTAATTAAGGCTCAAATGAATCTTCAAAATCAAATGTATAAGGCTACAATAAATTACGGAAAGTATCCTAAGGAACGTATAACTCAGTTTTGTGAAAATCATTACCATATTATTGAGTTGTCTCAAAAAGCTGACGAACCGTACATTGAAGATGATTTGATGGAAATTGTTGACAAGTCGGAATTGAAACAGGCTCTTGATTTACCGCATTCAAATGAGGACATTCATTGATACAGCTACTACTTCAACATTAAGTCACCAATTTTAAATAAATCTACTGGGTTCCTAGACACCAGGTCGGTCTAAAATTCATTCAGATAATAAAATTGTAACATCACATAGTTCATCAGTTACCATTGTTATGAAATAATTGATTGTAAGCGTTTTTCTCGCTAGATTATAGATGCTCGACGCAATTTTGTCCAAACTCATAACATCTGTTTAACTGCTTAGGAGCTAATAATTTAGCTGAAGCGTGTAAAACCTTAAATACATGTAGATTTTGCAACAAGCGTCATCATGATTTATTTATTTTATTTTATTCTTTATTGCACACCACAAAAATTTAACAAAAGCATAGTTACAAGTTAGTTGTGTCAAAATTGTGTAGTACAACAGGCGGTCTTATGGCTATTTAGCCATTTCTTCCAGACAACCTACATGGATAAGGAAAGTTCAGCAAAGAAAGAAATAGGTAGGTTGTGCAGTTATATAATAAACTTACATACCAATATATACATACAATACTTATATAAGATACATAATTAAATATGTAAATGCAAATATAATAAATATCTCTATTATAAACTAATAAATATTAAACATAAATAAAATTAAATTAAATAAAAAGATAAAAACATCTAATAAAAATAAAAATAAAAAAATAGGTAAATAAATATCGTAATCAAATCGTCTTCAGCTTAAGATAGTGATCTTTAACATACTTCTTAAATGTTAAGAGTGATTCGGCTTTTCTTATGTGCAATGGCAAACTGTTCCATAATTTTATAGCCTGAACAGTGAAAGACTGTGCAAAAAATTTTGTTCGATGCGCAGGCAGCTTCAACATAAGATTTCGAGATGATCTTAATTCTTCCGAGGCATTTCCAATATATTCAAATTTATCCTTCAAATAAGAAGGAGCCTTAGGATTAAATAGCACACAGTACAGCAGAGAAAGAATATGCAAGTTCCGGCGAGAGCGTATAGGAAGCCACTTGAGCTTTAAGCGAAATTCAGAAACATGGTCAAATTTGCGAAGGCAGAATATGAACCTGATAGCAAGATTTTGGAGTCGCTCAAGTTTATTAAGTTGGTCCTCGGTCAAATTAGGATAGCTTGCATCTGCGTAGTCTAGAATAGATAGCAGGAGAGAGTTTGCTAACATAATTTTTGGGGATTGGCAGAACATATCTCAAGCGACGTAATGAGCTTAGTGCTGAAAAAGTTTTCCTGCTGATTTCCTTCAACTGCACCGACCATGACAGCGTGTTATCAAGGTGAACACCAAGATCTTTAGCAGTGGAAGAGTAAGGCAGCTTTATACCGTTATAAACAACAGGAGGTAGATTTCGGTTGTTTATTTTTATAACTTGCGATTTTCCAGGGTAAGACCATAACGCTTACTCCATTCTAAAATATTTAATTAGATTTATTGGATTTTACGGGGTACTTCTGAGACCAGACCCGAAATTGGTGAGAATGACAGCATTACGCTTCCTAAAGGGCAAGTTTCTAGTCAGGTTTTGCCAGCCTCCGAGTCAGTTGAGGCTGTGTCGAAGACAAGGCAGAGATTGGTAAACGGAGCATTGTTGGATCAAGGGTCAAAGGCATCGTTTGTGACTGGAGCGGTAGTTCGATGTCTGGGATTGGCGAAAGTTCCTATACGGAAGCAGGAACCAGACGTGGAATGGATGGATGGATGGATGGATGGATCAATGGATCAACGTAAAATTTGGAAAGACAAAGATGGTAATGCCAAACATTTCAGGGGGGCTTCCACAATCTTTAACGTATAACGTATTTAATGTAATCGCGTTTTAATTCCCGCGTATTATAATACCCAAATTCGTACCACGATCTTAACTGAGCATGATGGTTTTATTATCGCTGAGAGATGTGAAAGAATGAATGATTTGTCTATACCTTATTTTGAGGGATGGGAATAGCACTATTTATTATATACCCTTATTCCTTTCTCGCTTCGGAACAAATCGTATTACCGAATTTTAACGATTAGTCATTAGTGCCACTTAGCGCATAAGATAAAAATAACCTTTAAAAAGTTTTTATTTACGATAAACTCGACCTTGGAGGCCCCAGCGCCATTCCCTGGTGGCCGTGATAGGCGAATACTTCTCGTTGTCAAGCGTGGTCCGCTGCATGCTCGACAGCGAGAGGTGCTGGTCGGCCGTGGCCTCCTTTTGCGAGGAGGTTATGGCTTTGAAGGAGTGTGTGGAGTGGGAACATGAAGCAGCTACCCTATCGCTGACCTACTCCGCAGGAGACGACCGGGGAGAAGGAGACGTCGCTACGAGCACCTTCAACCTCCGCACTAGAGTGGGAGAAGCACCTATAATCCTCCCACTCGCCACCAGGGCACCAGAGTGCTCACGCTGCCCACGAGCACTCTATAGGCGACTGCAGCATAGGCAGGCCAACCGTCGGGTCATCACGGTTGTATGCGCGAGCGATCCCGTGGTGCCCGATGATGAGGGCGCCGCTGGGCTTTAGCGGGTATTCTGGCACGTTCTGCGTCCCTCATACGTGTGAGTCACACATACCCGCCTCCTCAACGCAGCGGGATGCGTAAATGCATTTCCCAGCGGAAAAAAAAGGTTTTTGTGTTTGATTATGTATACCTACAAGTATTTGTTCTCATGATGGGTGGTTCGATCAATAAAATTTGTCTGTAAGAATTATGTTTCCGTAGTGGGTGGTTCGATCTGTAAAAACTGTATGTTTTCATGGTGGGTGGTACAAATTGTAAAACCTATATGTTTCCATGAGAATTTATAAGATATTATTATAAGAACATATAGTACGTGTACTATTCACTATTTAATTTGTATATTTATAAGGAGACACTCGATAAACATGGATGTCAAGGCGCTAGCCGGAACCAGAGAGAGCGCTTTTCCCTCTATGTCCACAGACCCGAAAAACGGATCTAAATGGTAAGTAATTCATAAACAATAGATATATAGAGCAGTACGTTCTTGTGGTGGGCGGTATGTATTATTTTGTTAATAAAGTGATATAGTTGTAAGTTGTGTGTCACTAGATGGCGGGAGACGTCAGTTAGATCGGATTATTATTTATATAAAAGTTGTACATACGTATTTGTGAAATCAACAAATAAAGATGAGGTAAATATCCATACTGGACGTTTTATTCCTCCTAACACTTGAGGGAACCAGTTCCTGGGAACGCAAGGATTGTTCAGTCTTTAATGTTAAATAGATCCACCGTATGCCATAATTTTTAATGTCATACTAAGGGTATAAAGTTTAGGTAGATCCTATAATCCTAATTTATATAATATTTGTTTGAATAAATTTTATCAACCTCATCTACAAATAACTGCGAATACGGAAAGAAATGTTTCGACCAACAAATAATTTTTCTATCATTTTACTTCAGAGAAAAGTTAGAAAAAGTTATAAAGCCACAAACATGATTAAAACATTATTAAAGTCGAGGAATATCAAAAATTGCGGGTCGCGAGCCATTTTTATTATTCAAAAGGCTCAAGATTTTGGGAAGCGTAAGAAGGTCGCTGAAACTGAAAGTGTTAATTTTTAAGCGGGGCGACAAAAATCTGACGCCTTAAAGTGGGCGCGAAAACATACAGATAAAAAATGCTCAATTTTTAATTAAAAAAATATTATTATTTGCCAGTTCTTTTTTGTATAGCTAGTCTATTCTACTCTCCTATTAACTAAATTATAAATGCGTAAGTTTAAGAGGATGGCTAGATCGATGGATGGATGTTTGTAAGTGAAAAGTGGCGGTCGTAGGTTAGACTCCCGCTTGGGGCAGATATTTGCATGTGTACAAATATTTGTTTCTGGATTAGGTGTATCTTCTTGTAGGTCTACCTTACTTCGGTGAACAAAAACCGTTTATCCCAGTTGTTATCATAGACACCTGATAGCAATCGTTACTTATGGTAGGGAAATTATCCGCCAATCCTAGTGGAACAGCATGGTGGATTAATCCCTCTCCTATATGGGAAAAAGACCTTTGGCCAGCATTGTAACGTTTATATGATAACAGTATACTTCAACTAGTATATTATCACTTTATGCAAATTAAAAACCATTTTAATAATTGATTGAGAGAATCAATCTTTTATCGAAAAAAAAAGAAAAGAGAAAAAAAAACTTGAAATAATACCACTAACTTAAAACAATCAGAGCGAATTACTCACCCGTATATTTCGACCTAAGTAATTCTTAATGCAAATATCGTTACCGTGTCGCTTTAACGAGATTCATCCCAGTTGGTTTGTTCGCGGACGTCTGTTATGTTTTTTTACGTGGCATCATAAAGTCGACCGTTATAATGAAATTGTGGAGGGCTGTAGGAATATTCCCGCCTCAATGGCCATTCGGCGAACAGTGGCGCTAAATCCTTTACTTTACCTTTTAATTTCCTTTGCGGTCGACATCGCGATGTCTTTTGAAATATATGCTTGTTATTGTTTATTACGTTTATTTTCTCTTTTATTTATCGTTCGTGGTTCTGAAAAATGGGTGGATGCGCCTGTCTGTATGATTATTATTACGCAATAAATAATAATCAGGCAGATAAGCGCAGTTTGATGTAAATGTGTTGATGTATATCTTTGAGGGTCTCCCTTGCATTGCCTCGGAAAGCACGTAAAGCCGTCGGTTCCAGATGTTATAATAACCTGATAACGATCATTACTATTGGCATGGAAGCTATCCATTCTTCCACAATGGAGTAAGTTCAGCAGCAGTGGTTTGCCAAGCAGTGCGACAAATACAGACTGATTCAGTTAAGAATAATAAAAATATTAATGAATTTTAATAATAATTTCACAGTATTGTGTACCATCACTATGTTATACTATTTCGTTTCACTAACCATGTTATATGTCAATATATCAAACGAAAGCCTGAGGCACAGCGTCCGCAGCAATGCGTTGAACTAACCTAGCTTATCCGATAGACGTTAATCTATTTAAATGCAGTTAGATAGATATTACTGCTTCATTTTGTCGTTTATATATTCTATCTTTAAACATAAGATAAGAATTAGGAAAAGCTGAAAAGTCGGTATAGTTTTTATAAATAAATACATACACTTTTAAGGATGTTGATTGATATTACTGATTTCTTTTGATTTATTTTTCTAAAATATTTACTTAATTCTGTTATTTTTGATGCATATGACATATTTATTTCATAATTGACTGGCCCGATGGCACAATTGGCAGTGACCCTGTTTTCTGTTCCAGGGTTATGGGGTTTGATATCCGCCCGGAGTCGGGTTTTAATATATGTTATATACAAAAAAATACAAAACCTGCTGAATATAGGCCTGCCCCATGATCTCTGTGGGGTTTTGCCAAAACTCGCCACGCTTGGTAGCCGTGTTGGCGAGCGCAGTGTGTGATGCTGTCGCAACTGCAGCGAGGTTACTCGGCGCAACATACGCTCGAGTCGTGGCCGGCCTGGGCTGAGCAGCGCCGGAATCACTCTGCAGTCATTGGAGAGGGCCTGAGCCGCGGTCGCCACCTTCTGTGAGGACGTCATCTTGCAGAAGGTGGCGGCGGAGAGGGCCTGGGAGGAGTCACTCGTTTCGGACCCAATTCGGCGCCGGCGCATGGGGCAACGCAGGCGCGCTCACATGCGCCTAATGCCACCCTAGCCGAGGCTACGGACGGTAGGGTTGGGGATTGCCCACCGTCCGCTGAAACAACCTACCGCGAAGATGCGATGCCCAAGTGCGTGGGGGTCGCAGAGGAGAGAGTGCCCGATGGGGCTGCCGCTATCGGGCTACGGAGCAACGTACGCGGTACCCGTGGTCCGCCTTGTAAGGGCGGGTGAGGGCGCACGGCGGGTTATTTTAGTAGGTAAGGGCCCCACACTACCCCGTTGTCTTCTCGAACGATGGGGTGTGCGTTCAGGTACATTTTTTCCCGCTAAAACAAAAAAGAGGGTATGGTGATGCAGATGGCCATCACTGTCCTGGTTGGTGTACCTACAGTTGTTCGCACCACTAAGGCTTTAGTTGCTTTTTATGACACCTCAGTAAGAAGGAGGTTGGGACTTTCTCTGCCCGTCGCCGAATTTAAAAAAGACATTATTAATTTAATTTTGGTATTTTTGTATTTTATATTACTGTACTTATGTATTGTAACAGTTTGTAAACAATATACTGATAGACAAACCTCCTATTTCAGAAGTGTAGGAGATTAATTTACGACTCTACTCCACTACGTGTTGGTGGGTAGGTATCCATGTACCAAAATTTCTTCTAAAACATTCAGTTCTTCGCACGATGTTCTTTTCTTTGAAAACACGGCGCTGTCAGCCCCTATTTGAAAAATGATCGTTTGGTATTGATTCACTTGTTCCGTTTATTGGGTCATCTTTATTCATAAAATCTACAGATGAAACCGTGTAATACATTTAGTATATAACATCTCCATTCCATTAGGCGATCAATTTGAATATCTGCCTCCCTATTATCATTAATAACCAAATGTGTATTCAAACTTTGTGGATATTTGATATTTTAGTTAGGACAAATACTTTGGCCTGTCTAGACTGCTGTCTAGACTGAGGGAAAAAAGATAAATAGTCTAAGTTCAATTTTAAGCATTAGCCAATCAGATAAGGTTATCTTATAAGAGCAAGAACTATTTTAAGTTATTATCATTATTATTGTACCCGTGAAGTTTTTATGTATAAGACATAGAGCGATTTATAGGCTAAGATATGTGGTATATGAGCTATGACTATACATACATACACACACACACACATTTGATCATTTGAAAGGCTATGAAATGGAGATCACAAAATAATTCAATTAATTATTTTTCTTTTACTCGAAGAGCACAACAAAAGTATACAAAACAATAAAAGTCCTTAATTAAGCCTTAATTTAAAACAGATTAATTACATACACAAAAAAAAAAATACAGAAATGATTTCAAAAGTAATTTAAAATCTAGTAGTAGTAAGGGTACCCTTGACCTGATGACGGCTTCCATACGATTGCTTATGGATCTTATCAATTTTAAAAATTGTTAACTTTATATAATAATAGACAACAGACGTCTCACACTCAACGGCCCCCAGTAGGATGTGAATACTGTGTCGGCGGTCCGGAAACACACACAATACACAAGCACAAACGCCCAGACCACGACAAACATCTGTATGGCCTATACTAATATTTGTCATGTGCGAGGATTGAACCCGCGACCGCTAGCGCTAGCGCATCAGTCAGCTGCTGTGACCACTGCGCTGACGCGTCGTCGAATATGTCGTATAATATGTAGTGACTTTATTAATTTATACATAATTTTATTAAGGCAAAAAGCGGGTTTAATGTTAAAAGCATTTTCTACCATCCAATCTCAGGACGTACAAAAAAGGACGTTTGAAGGTGTGCAAAAGAGAAATTGAGTAAGATTACATTTAAAAGGCAATAAAGAAGATAATAGTATAATATGTGTGTAAATTGAATTCATATATTTACACTTTATTGTAGGCCACACAATAACAATACCTAAATATAAAATACACTCAAAAGATGTTTGTTTATGACAATTACAAACTGTGAAGTACAAGGGGCGGTATTATGGTTAGTTAGTCATTTTGTTCCAGACAACCCGAAATAAGTTGGAGTAATTTATTTAAAAGGACAAATATCTACAAATTAATACCTAAACACTATACATATATACATACATAGTATAATAAACTAATAAATATACCAAAAGTATCTCATAGAATTTACTGTCGATAACACGAAAAAAATGTAATATTTTTTACAGGCAGATGGTTAGTTGTTTGACTTGATTCTGTAAAATCAAGAATATAATGTAGTCAAGTGTGAATACATATTTTTTGGCGGTTATCAATTGTACAGCTTTGTTTGATTCATTATAACTATTTGTTTGATTTGAAAAAAAAAACAAGGTAAAATAGAAAATAAGTTATCTCATATGGATCTTTACGAATCCGTCAATTGCAAGATGTCGTGTTTGCAAATTATATTGACAGCGCCATAAGGTTTGATCAAGGAATTTATATACAAACTGGAATGCTCACGTGCACTCAAAATACGTTCCTTAAGTCGGGATTGCGTCTCTTTCTACCAAAGATTCAAGGCAAAACTTGTAAGAAAGAGACAAAACACCAGTTGTCAACGAAATGCTCGGAACATTTATTCACTTTACATGTTAGTAAGAAATGTCAACCTTATGACGTTTATTTCAAAGTGCATATTTGAATATACAAGTTTACTAAGTGAGTGTTCTAGTTATGATATAAATTCTTCGGGTTTGATTCAATTCAATTTTTACCCGACTGCGACAGAAGGAGGGTTATGTTTTTCGAGTGTATGTATGTATGTATGTAAGTATGTATATATGTATGTATTGTATGTATGTATGTATGTCCATTTCTTTGGCACGCCCTACCGCCCAAACGGCTGGACGGCTTTTGACATATGAGGTGTCGTTGGATTTGTCTAAATTGTAGTAGTGACATAGGCTATATAAATTTTCAAAATGGCGCCCGCAAATGGCGGAATGAGAGGGGGGGGAGTTGATTTTTTTTTCTTACTGTAGCAATATGGGTATCAAATGAAAGCTAGTAAATTGTTTTATTCTTTTTACTTTATAATAAGAGTTTTTTACGCAGTCGGGTTTTTTGATTTTTTTAATTAAGCATACTTGTTCGTAATATATTTTCTTACTCTTTGCTAATATGACACAAATTATTTTGCCAATTTCATTTGGGATATATAGTATAACTTAATTTAACGCATTAGTCTTATGATATTTATGATTTAGCATGATGTGAGACTAAGGTATTATAGCAAATATGGCTGCTAAAAGACTCTTTTATAATTCGCTTTTTTTAAATCGTCTGAATTTTTTGTATAACGACCCACTGGTTCACTCTCTCTCGAATCTTTCGTCTTTTTATTAGATTTTTATAAATATTAAATATAATACCTTTTATTGTACTTAAAAAAAATTGTACCTACTGGAATAAATAAAGGTAACATGTTTGTTAGGTGGATTTATCTCTAGAAGACATCTCTTCAAGTCGAATTGCGGTAGTGAGAAATAATACAATTAACCAGGCTAAAAAAAGTGCAGTGATGTAAATAATATAATTTTATTTATTAATAACCTGTTCCAGTATATAGATCACTTACTCACAATCCTTAAAGCTTTAGGAAGTATCCTATTTACGGTCATCGCGTCACTTACCTCGGCAGGTGGGTTCGATCCCTTAAAAAGAGGCAAGAGATTACACAGAGCCTAAATTGATACCGAGCAATTATCTGAGCCCAGGTGTAGAACAAAGTCGGGCAATAACGTTTAATTGGTGAAAATTATATCGGATTACGTAGATTTTTATAATTGCAAAGTTTCGCTGCGACAGCTGGGTTTTGGTCGAGACGCGGTTTCTGAAAGGGTTCCGTTATATTTTTGAAAAACTAAACTTTTTTATTAATTTCGCTAATTTTACTCGTAATTAATATCTAGTAATATATTATTTACTTTTTTCACATTGTGTTCTTTACCGCTGTGTAGCGATATGACCGCCTGTTATGCTTACTTAGTTATTATATAACTAAATTGTTTCTTTTTGTGTTTACAGTAAAGAATAAATAAATAATTGTATAATTGCTCATAAGAAGTAGTAAGCGGAAGTAGTGTTATATAGTATAATAAAGTATAATATAGAACATAGCTAAATTATATAATCTGTGTTTGAAGAGATTATTACAATATAACGGACATATTTTTAAATAAGAGGTTGCTGACTGTCTGTGTAATATTTGTGATAGCCAACGCAAAATAATTGATTTTGTAATTTAAATTAATAGTTCATTACATTGTTTCGTTATCAAGAAATTTCCAAAGATAATTTAAATTTCAAATTATTCCATGGAACCCAACCTTGACAAATAACGGATTATAAAAATTATATTTTAAATCTACCTCCTGTCCGTTTAATTATAATGAACACAACAATTTAGTGTGTGAGCTTGAGGATTTAGCTTGTGTGTCTAATTAAGTATGAGGTTATACGGTAAAATGTAATACGTTTATGGTAGAAAGTATATGAAACGGTATTCTTAAAATTAACATAAATTATATAATACCTTAGAAATAGATAAACTAATAAATAAAAATAAATCATAATTCAGTGCCAAAAAGCTTTCTAATGAATTTATGCGGGAATAAAGCGCATGAATCTCTATACTAGTAGATTTGTAGGATAGGTATAATTTGTCAGGATTTTTCAGTCAATATACATATATAGGACGCGAGATGAGATGCGGTACATAATATTTTGCGGTAAAGTTAATTCAACATAAATATTTAACTTTAAAAGTTAACTAGTGTGCGTGTGTGTAGTGTCCAAACTAAAACATTGATGGCCGTTTTTTACACAAATTTGTCTAATAGAGATAAATTTTGGACACAAAGCCTCAGCAGAAATACCAGTAATCGCAGATGAATAGATGGATAGATGGATAGATGAATATATTTGGATAATAGAGAATGACTATTAGTAACAAAGATTAATTGAAAGGTTAATTAAGGTAGTTGTCTGCTGTGTAACTTCGTGCTGTGTAACTTTCGTCTAACGTGTACTTGTATTAGCTTGTGAAGAAAGGAGGGATGAGATGTGAGTGAGAAAAAGTTAAACTTTAGACTATGATTTAATTATCTAAAAATATTAAAAAAAAGCTTAAATACTTAAATGATAAATGACACTATTTACTTTTAAAAAGCGACGAAGGGGACTATTACGATTTTTTTATTAATTTAATATATTTATACTTTATTGAACACCACACATCATACTAATATTATAAAAGTGAAATGCAAGTTTGTTTGTTACGCTTTCACGCGAAAACTACTTAACCGATCATCATAAAACTTTGTATACATATTCTTGGAGGAGATACTTTTTTTTCGTGATAACCGACATCCACGCGGGCGAAGCCGCGGGCAGAAGCTACTATAGTATAAATAAAGCTTCAATATATTTACAGATTTTATAATACAACGGGCGAATTTATGGCTAATTAGCTATTTCTTTCAGACAGTCAAAATGGAAAAAAGGAATATTTATTATGGAGACTTTACAAAAATTTAATACAAATGTCTACATTCTAATACTTATACAAAATACATATATTACTTAAAACAGAATATATATTCCTACTATAAACTAATAAATATTAATTAAAAAAAATGAGGGATATTTTATTTTTATATAAAAATAATGTTCTGGTTTTTGATGTATTTTTTCATATACATTTTAATTTCTTTTGATATTTATTAGAGTGAATGTTAACCATAACCAAGTAACATCAAACTATTTGAAATCTCATATCAAATAAATAAAAAAAAACAAGAAAATTATAGGAAATCTTACTTACGACTTGTTGAAATGTTAAGATTAATCTTCAAACTACAAAGGAAATCCGTCAAAACTATTGACTATGTCAAGTTACCGATCATCGAATGTGGCGAGTGGAAATATGAAAGAACTTTGGCAATATTTATGTATATTTCGTCCTCTTTTTATTTGAATGGTTGAACTAGTTTCGTTTCTTCTCATGATGTAAATAAGTGTATATATACTTTTGTCATTGACGATATTCATACGATGCTAGTACTTTTTTTTGTGATAAGGGATCGTTCATTAATCACGCAAGGCTCGAAAAGGGGAGGGGTTCGGGAAAAAATCATGAAATATCACAGATGTGTAATGAGATATCACGTGTATTTATTTTTCGTAAATATATGTTTTACATATGACTTTTTTACATCTTCTTTATTATTTTCATGCCTTATGCCAGTCAATAACAATCTGAAACCATAATGTCTGTCAGGACATTTTTACACAATGCTTAATTTTCCAAATTTTAAGCAGATTATGTACCAAAATAAAAATAAAATAAAAATACACGTGATTTTGGTATAGGATTGGGATATTTAAAAACTTCATCACATATTACCAAGGGGGAGGAGGTAAAAAAGTTGCTAAAACCATCACGTTTTAATGGACGACTCCAAATTATTAAGCTATTTATTCTATAATTTTAATTTTAAAATTGCATTTCAAGCGTAGTAATTTGTTAGTGAGTTTTCTTAGTATTATTTTTAGTCCGTTTAGTATTCTTTGATTGAAATGTGGACCAATTTTTGGGTTAAGGCCTCCTTCACTTTCTATCGTGTGTCCTTACCTTATAGTATCATAACATTCTTGTAGAGAATAGAATAATGAGTTTCAATAATATACCCATATTGTAAAATTAAAATTTAAGAACTCAATAATGTTATATCGAAATAATAATCTGTCATTAGTACGTGAACCATTAATTTAATATAGGTATAGAAGGCTTTAACATTAATTATAACGAAATTGTGAAGCCATTCGAGACATTGTTCGTATTAAACGGTATATTTTCATATATTTAAATGTGTGGAAATATATGAATAGTTCATAATACTTTATTATACTAATATTATAGAGGGGACAGCTTATTTGTTTGTCGCAAATTCCAAACACACACACACACACACACACACACACACACACACACACACACACACACACACACACACACGTTAAAAAATCTTAACAAATTAAACAATTTTGAATTTTACAAAGATAGAAATTTGCGATTCTAAAAATTACATATAGAAATCTTTTATCAATAAGTAATTTTGACTTTTAACTCTAAAAAAAATTAATAAAACTAACAGAATAAATAACAATAATAAGGTTTTTATGTATAACTAAAAACGAAAAAAAAAATTAAAATTTATTAAGAGCAAACACAATTAGCAGTCTGCTCGGAATTCAGTGTAATACTATTCATAATAAATAAATAAATATAAATATAAATATGCTTAACAAATATAATAAAAAATAATATTAAAGTTAATTAAAGACTAGTGAGGTAGCTATTTTTTAAATTATTTTAAATTAAAAAATAATTTGCATTTATCGATGATCACTCTAAATCACTTAAGAACAGCAACTGTTTAGGTAGCTTTTTTTATTGGGTTCATAATTGTCATAACAAGGATTTTATGAAAGGATTCTTTTGGAATATCTACTAATACATCGGCAAGGATGGTACACAATCAAATATGTAAATTATACTGTACAATATCACAATAAAAATTCTGATGCCGTTTTGTCAGTTCTGTTTTTCCATGTGTCACAAAAATAAAGTCTAAATGACTGAGGGAAATGCGAAGCGAGGACGTGTCGTTAGTTTATAATTAAATTAATTCGATACGGAAATATTTCAAACATATCATTTCACGCTTTGACACAAGCATCCTTTATGACTATTATCATACAACGATAATTAAAATCCGTTACATTTATATTTCATCAGTACTCTCATTAAAATCGTATTTAAGTATTAATTTCAATTAATTATTTGCATTCTTTTTTTCGTTTTATTTATAGTAAAAATCTATGATATTACATATGTATTTGATATAATGAAATGCATGAATACAAGAACCCTTTCGTTTAATATCTTGAATGCGATCATTTCGGGGTTTTCCGATGTAGTCACGTTAGTTACGTCACTTGAAAATATTTGCGAAGAGGTCACGTTTTGTCGGCTTTGTTCGGGTCGCGTCGCGTCCTTGGACTTATTGATAGTCGTATTTTTGTTCTCGAAATTATTGAAGGTTTCGTTTCATTAAATTGCTACTACTCAAAGACTTCGTTAACACGTGGACTCACATATTTTTCTTTTGTTGAAAACACGTTTGCATTATTACTCGCTTTGTCATTTAGCCAATGGCAAAGTTAATGAAGCACGAAGCGATTGAATTCAGTGATATTTTTCAGCATTTTGTTACTTATATTTTGTTTTGTGAAATAGTCTTCAAACTTCAAAGAATGCACGCTACATTCAGCATTCCAAGGCCGCATGAAAGGCAAGTCAGGACTAGGCGGAATTAAGACGAATCTCTCCATATCGAAATCTTGAATTCTTTTGAATTGTCATAAATGCTTATATTATTATTACTGCTGACTGCGCCATGTACTATTGTTGTTTATTCAATGAATATTTTGAGGGAGACTTTCACGTGGCTGTTTTTTCTATCGAGCCGAGAACTATGGAGAGATCATAATAACGGTCGTCACTGTCAACTGCACCAACGGGTCATTCAAAGCTTAGACACTAGCTATTACAGATGATAAAAACTATATTAGGAATATAAATATTAATATTATAATTATTTAAATATACTTTATTAATAATCTTTATTAAGATTATTAATAAAGTATATTTTTGTTCTTATATTAATTTACTAATAATAAAAATTTTAATTTTAACGTACATATATGTAAATATTGAATTTGAACGTACTCGAAAGTATTAAAAAGTTTGAATGAAACAAAAGTATGAGTTTCAATGTTCACGAAAAGATACAAATTCAACACAAAATCACAATCCTTTAGGTATTGGTTGCCAAACAGGCTCGGACTACGGTCAATTTAGGATCCAATTACGTTCAGCTTAGTGGGAAAAAATCCGGGGTAATCCAGGTTTTAAGAATGGTACGAGTCATGAGCGATTCCATATGACGTATTTTATGAATTTTACCTATACGAAAAAAAATCATAGAGAAAATTTAACAAACAATAACACACCCCTACGACCTGGGTTATCGCTATTTAATTGTTTTTTATTTGTTTATTTAGATTTTTAGATCCATTGTCAGATTAAGTACATTTTCTTACAAACTACATATTTATAGTTAAAGGAATTATCTATGAATGATGATATGAACTTTATCAAAGAAGAAAAATAATACACGCCGACGATATAGGTTATCGATTTAAAGAGAACTTCAAAGAGTTTATTGAAAGTTACTAGCTTCAAAAACTTTAGTTTGGAATTACTAACGTAAGTACAGCTAATATTACGGCACGACTTATGAGCGAAACAGCACAAACTTGAACATCAAAGTGCTATAACTTCTAATTTGTCTTTTCCCTATATGAAGTGGACATAAGTATGTTTAATATGATATTACTGTGGTACAATGCCACTGATATATTCACTTTTCCATAATTTGAAAAACCGTTCTATCATACACATAGTGTCCTCATGTCATCATAATAATTAATGATTATCTAAATAAATAAATAAAAAAAAAAGAAAAAAAAACTGTAGTAAACATTGCATAAATCATTTTTGTTTTTTGTATCCTTCGTCGCAGGACTCGTTATCATCCACATTACTTTGATGCTTGGGTTGATCCAATGTGCGGGCTTCATGTTGTTCATGTGGCTTCATGTTCAGGTTTTTTCTGAACGCTATAATTTGGAGGTTTTCAAGTGCCGAGTGTACAGACATCTTTTGCATAAAGAACGGGAACTTCATATCATTTTTTGGGGGTCGATTGTCGCTCGCGTCCGTAGGCTTTACCCTCGAGACCCTACACGTGACCCCTGGGTGGTGCTAAAGAGCGACACTCTTTCCGGTGGTAGGCTTCGGCCGTGGCTGGTCACCACCCTCAAGGTATAAATCAAGGTGCCAAGCGTTCGCGCGTTCCACCCTGCTAACCCTGAGTAGCCCTACGGAAGGTGGGTCTACGTAGTTGCGCCTACCGGTGTGCCGCATCCAGGCTCACAGTGTTGCCGTCCGCGGTGCCTGGTTCTGGAGAGCAGCGGGATCCGGAGAAACGGTTTTCCGCTGGCCGCCCGCCGATAGTTGGGAGCCCAATTGCAGATTAGCCACCTGCGAAAGGCTGCTCCGCCATCGCGCGCATAATCCCAGGGTTGCTTCTGTCGGGCCGGTTGGCAACCGGATGAGAGGCCTCGACAGCCGGCCCTGGGGGGGTCCGGGCGTCCCCGCGGTCTCCAGCCAGGTTTTTCCCCACCGGGCGGCAGTATTGTGACTTCTGGTGGAGTCTGGCTGGCGCCTCACGTAACTGCCACTTTTCGCCTTTCCTTCCCTCTTGCCCTTCAAATTCACAATGAAAAAAAGAAATAAAAAGTTGAGGAATCTGCAGCGGATGCACGGCCTCTCGCTTAAAGTGCACCTCACGAATATCCGAGGTCTGCACTCTAATCTCCTTCCAGTTCATCACCATCTCGAGACTGCCAAGCCGCATCTGCTCTTGCTTACCGAGACGCAAATCACAACCCCTGCCGATACGTCATACCTCCACTACCCAGGTTACATCCTGGAGCACAATTTTCGTCCCAGAGCTGGGGTTTGTTTCTTTGTGCGCGATGACATCTGCTGCAAACGTCTCCGTAACCTGGAGGATCCCTCTTCCTCATCTATCTGGGTGCTTGTGGATACTGGCATAGAACAAATTGTTTATGTTGGTGTCTACCGTTCGCATAGCGGAGACCAGGAGACAACAAGGCTTTTCCAACATCTAAGTGAGGCTGCCGACGTGGCTCAACAAAGGTACCCCACTGCGCAAGTCGTCTTTCTGGGGGACTTTAATGCCCATCATGAACAATGGTTGTTCCCGTACCAGAAAACTGACCATGCTGGTAGAGAGGCGTACAAGCTTGCCTTGACCATGAACCTCTCCCAGCTGGTTAACCAGGCGACTCGAGTACCGGATGTTGAGAACCACACAGCAAATTGCCTGGACCTTCTGCTGACGACTGAACCGGACCGATACCAGGTGTCTGTTTCGGCCCCTCTTGGGAGTTCTGACCACTGTCTGGTGAAGTCCGTCCTCACGTGTCCTCCACCCGACTCCAACCCTAGAAGAACTAGGCGGGTGTGGCGATACAAGTCAGCGGATTGGGATGAGATGCGACATTTCCTAGCATCTTACCCTTGGTTGCAAGTCTGCTTTTCTTCAAGCGATCCGTCGAGCTGCGCTGGCGCTATTGCCGAAGTTATTGGACAGGCGATGGAATATTATATTCCATTCTCCGACCAGCCCTCTGGCATCAGAGCTCAACCCTGGTTCAATGCTGTCTGCTCAAAAGCTGAGGCTATAAAACAGTCAGCATACCACGCTTGGTTAGAAGCCAGAAATCGCAAAGCTCCAGATACGCGAAATAAGAAGAAAGCCTTTAACTCAGCAGCTAAGTCCTACAAAAAAGTGCTCAAAAAAGCGCGCTTCAACCACATAGGCCGAGTGGGAACCAAACTCGCTTCGTATCCATCGGGCAGTAAAGCTTTTTGGTCCCTGGCGAAGTGTGTTGAAGCAAACTTCTGTCGCTCCTCACTTCCTCCCCTGCAGAAACCTGACGGAACACTGGCACACACGGCTTTGGATAAGGCTAATTTATTTGCCTCTCTATTTGCCGAAAATTCTCGTCTAGATGCTGGTAATAAAACTCCACCTCAGTTACCTCCTTGTGGATGCAAAATGCCTGAAATCCACATTTACCAAAAGGAGGTTCTCAAAACACTACGCAATCTGGACGTGAACAAAGCCAGTGGTCCTGATGGTATTCCTGCTATTGTGTTGAGAAATTGCGCAGCCGAACTGTCTCCAGTCCTGACACGTCTGTATCGCCTTTCTTTTCGATCTGGGACTGTTCCGAAAGCATGGAAGCTCACGAACGTACAACCCGTACCCAAGAAGGGTAGTCGTGCTGATCCTGCAAACTACCGCCCAATCGCGATCACCTCCACCCTCTGCAAGGTAATGGAGCGTGTTGTCAACAATCGCCTTCTGGCTTACCTGGAAGATAATGATCTCCTCAGTGATCGGCAATACGGATTTCGCCAACGCCGCTCTACTGGGGATCTTCTCGTGTACGCTACACATCTCTGGGGGGAAGCCCTCGATAAATATGGTGAGGCCCTAGCTGTCTCACTTGACATTTCGAAGGCATTCGACGGGGTCTGGCACGATGGTCTTATTGCGAAGCTTCCTGCTTACGGTATTCCCACCAGTCTATGTACTTGGATCTCCGATTTCTTGAGGGAACGGTCAATTCGTGTAGTTGTTGATGGCTACACGTCTGACCTATTGACTATCAATGCCGGGGTACCCCAAGGATCTGTTCTCTCCGCAACGCTATTCCTGCTTCACATAAACGATCTGCTTAAGCCCGGTATCTTTGGGTACGCAGATGACAGCACCGTCGCGGAGAGATACTTCTCCAGTGCAAGAACAAGACAAACTGAAGTGGACGATCTTAGAGAAGCAATGGTCTACCGTGCCAATCTTACTCTTCAGGCTGTCTCCGACTGGGGTGATGCCAATCTAGTAAGATTCAATGCTTCAAAAACCCAGGCGTGTCTCTTCTCCGCTAAAAAGAGCCCGTTTAACTTGGCTCCCACTTTCCGAAATGTGCCTGTTCCAGTCACGAACCACCTTGAACTACTCGGTATAGACTTATCGTCCAAACTCAATTTTGGAAGCTATATCGAATCCAGGGCTAAGGCTGCTTCAAAAAAACTGGGCATCCTCTCCAAGGTCCGTCACTATTTCACACCGGACCAGCTGCTAAGACTTTATACAGCTCAAGTCCGCTCCTGCATGGAGTACTGTTGCCATCTGTGGGACGGTTCCGCCCGGTATCAGCTCGAAGCCCTGGAAGCTATCGACAGGCGTGCCAGAAAACTCATTGGTGATGAGATGCTTACTTCAAGACAGCTCCAGAGCCTCGAACATCGCCGACTGGTTGCTAGTCTGTGTGTCTTTTACAGGTTACATTTCGGTGAGTGTGCACAGGAATTGCATCAATTAATTCCCCCAGCACCATTCCACCATCGGACAACTCGACGAGGGCAGGGGTTCCATCCATACGTGGTCGACATTCCTCCGGTTCGTACCTCGCGGTTCGCATCATCTTTCATTATTAGAACTGCAAAGGAATGGAATTCTCTTCCTGCGTCACTGTTTCCCGATGCGTACAACCTAGGGATTTTTAAGGCAAGAGTGAACAGGCATTATTTGAGTTTGCGTGCTTCACCTTAGACCTCATCATTGTTTACCATCAGACAAGATTGAGGTCAAACGCACTCAAATTTCCAATAAAAAAAAAAAAAAAAAAAAAAAAAATATCAGATGGAAATATCTGCTAATTTGCCTCTCTTTTATTTTATTAAAAAATACACGAAACTAAAATAGGTTAAAGGTAATGCAGGTATTTTTTGTGATACATTATTTTAACTCTACCAAGATCCACCGTGTGAAAGGCCTTTTTTATTTATCAGGATTTTTATTACAAAACATCAATCTCTTTTCTCTTATCACATGTATCATCCATCCTGTCCACTACCACGCGCTTTCAGATTCGACAGTCGAGTTCCGTCAAAACACAATAGCTCCGGGTCACGGATTAAGAAAGCCGGGCTTCATATTGATTGCTTTGTACAAATTCAATTTATTTGTTGCTTCGTTTCATGATATTAGAATTCTGTATTGACTATAAAGCTGAATTATCTTACAGCGGAACGGGAATAGCAGATTTTTGCTATATTTTTGTTTTTTTATGTTATTTGTTCGATGAAATTAGTTCGTTAGTTATAAAATACGGGTAATAATATTTTATTAGTAATTTCATTTGTTACGAGTTTGGCTAAAATTAAAATTGGCAATATAATTCTAAATTGTATAAATAAATAAATCAATATAACGTATTTAATTAAAAGTCTAAAAACGGATTTTATCGCGTTTATTTAAATTTACTGTTTAACAATATTTAATTTAAATTATTTCCCGACGTTTCGGACCCTTTACAGCGTCCGTCAGCTTTACAGGGTATGTAACAATTGATTCATTATTCGGACACCCACCACCTCAGTCCCCCGAGATCATGGACGCTGTAAAGGGTCCGAAACGTCGGGAAATAATTTAAATTAAATATTGTTAAACAGTAAATTTAAATAAACGCGATAAAATCCGTTTTTAGACTTTTAATTAAATGAATAAAATTCGCGTAAATATAAGAGATCAATATAACGTAATTTTTAGGTTAAAATAGAATGTGTACGTGTATGGACGTTCGTTGAATTTTTAGTTGTTTGTTTGGTAATGATTATTAGTTATACATCAAGACAAAAGAAAGAAAGTAATTTTACTACTTTAGTTTAATATTTATTTTTTGGTTTTCATTTGTTGTTAGTATAATTATTACTCAATATAATATTTACATAGTTTTATTTATATGTACATGTAAAAAAGAAAAAAAAAACTAAATAAATAAATAAATAAATAAATAAAAATAATAATAATAATAAATATATAAATAACATAATAATGATAAATAAATAACGATAATAATAATAAAAAAGTTTATATTTCTTTATATATTTAAATTAAAATAAATAGTTAAATACGCAACAACAATGCCACATCTAGTTTCTGTCGATACACATCCATGTTTTATGAGTATTATTTCTGCTTTGTAAATGGCTCCGATGATGTTGTCTTTAGTTAAAAAATTTAATAACTACCGGCTGTTATTTTTACATTGTATAGCTTAAGTCGCATTCTACCCTAATTTGTATTGTTATTGTTAATAGTATTTCTCAGTAAGCGAATTGTTATTCTAATGAGAAATAAAGCATCTTTAACCATAACCATAGTATAATTTCCATAAAAACAGTAAGCTTTATAAATCAGACATCATTTTAGAAATGTAAATGGTAACTCTAATCGGATTATACTTGGGTACTTGGGTATCAATGATTTAATTTAATTTAATGACTTCTAAAGGTGCCAAAAGAACACAGATGATTGCGCAAATGTCACGTGGAGTGGTATTTATACAAAAAAAAAAATCTACAATATTTATCTATGTCAATGGTATTGTCAAAGCGTAATTAATTCTTTTTTTTTTATTATAAATATTAACCAACGATCACACCACGTTAACCTAGCCACGTGCTAAGTTCGTAAGAACTTGTGTTACAGGTACTAGGAACGGAACGGAAATTTAAGATATAAATTCAGTCTTATAATCAAAAGACAAACATTACCTAGATCATGAAATACTCTGAACTATATCTGTAAGTACAGATACAAGTAGATACAGTGAAGATTACGATCTTTGATGCAGAATACAAAAAAAACTAAATCGCTAGTTGATATATGTTTAGCTATGTGAATGAAGTTGAAATGTAATGATATAATATTTTGTTCATCTCTTGATCTTTATTTTCAAGAGCTCTAAGCCAGATCTAAAAAAATGCGTTAAAAAGTCTAAAGACTGCTATTGAGGAATTTCGTACAAATATAAGTAACAAATGACCACTATATAAGGTTTAATTAAATTTAAAACTAAAAAGCAGATACTTCTTAACATAAACCCAATCTTTTGCTGCAGTTCAAAGTTAGGTCAGACGAGACAAATAGCCTACACATAAAGCCCTGCAGTGCGACAGTCAAATAATTTCAGGTTCATCAGAAGAATCCCCGGCAAAATAGCTTAGCAACAATCAAATGGCTTAATTGCTTGGAGCTGTGCCAGGTGCATTCGTTAGTTAGGTTGCTTCGGCTTCATTATCGTGCTCGTTAGGGCATTTTGAGTATGTGACGGCGTTACATTTACGAATTAATATATAATAATATATATTTAATAAATAATAACTTTATATTTAAGTACCTATATGTATGTATGTAATTTTGAAGTGGTTATTAAAGTTAGGTTTAAGTTAGGTTAGTTAATTTTGGAGTGGTTAATGGTTTATTACTTGGAAAAGAAACTTTATATTTCATGAAAAGTAAGGCCGTCTTATCTCCAAGTAGCAGGCTGTTCCAGAAAATTTTACTGGTATGGAATCAAATGTTGCATATAATTAGTAGCATCATTTCAAGGGTGGTGTATTGTTCTACTTTGAGACAATTTCAACAGAATACTCGGGGTCAATCATATGGTGACATTAGTCAGTACTGACGAAATGTTACTATGAGTCATGTTACACGAGTTGTTTCAGCATGTTTAAAAGTTTATATGAGTATTCTAATATTTTGGATTTATTAATATTCGGACATTATACCTAATATGATAGGTCATCCATTCGGACAATTTCGTTTAGGTATATTTAGATGCACTTCATACTCTCTAAACATGAATTAGTCAAATTTTTATTAATTAGTGAAGCTGTATTCACTACATATCAGTGAATTTCAATAATAAGTTAGTAAATACTCACTAATATACATAGAAATATTTAACAATTAAATCAATGGACTGTGATTGATAGTCACATACTCATACATTGAATAGTCACTAATTCTGCGTGAAACGATTCTAAAATTAGTAAAGTTAAACTGATTCATGTTTAAAAAGTAAGGTAATTAGAAATCTATTAAAGTGTAGTTATATTATTTTCTTTCATAATAACCGGATAATAACTAAGCCGGTATTTTAAAACTAATTAAGCATGTAGCTGTCAATCCTTCAACGCTGTCATCGTTCATTAATTTTGAACGGATAGCAAAAACTCTTCGAAAATATTAAATGGTTTTATGTAGTAATAGTTGAGTAGTATATTAGGTATTTTTTAGTTAACAATTTACTTGGAGTTCTGTTTCAGTTTTTTTTTGTAATTTGTATGTTACAGTCTACCGAACCGAGGTACATAGTATTTTCAATTTGATTCGATACTAGATAACGGTCGCCGCGATTGACGTCTTTGAGCTCCCCTATTGATGCAAAGTATTTATTAAAAGAGTTAGCTACTTCATTTGCATTTGAGATAAATATATCATTAGTTTTAATTTTAACATTTGACTTTTCTCTAATATTTATTTTATTTTTTCTTTGGTTTTAATATTCCACATGGTTTTTATTTCTGTTATTTGAATTATTATCCTATTTACGTAGTATATTTTTTTAGAGTGTATTATTGCTTTTTTTAGTATTCTCTCATATTGTTTATAATGCATTTTTAGTATCTGGTTTTTTGATTTGGTGTAGAGTATTTTTAACAATCTTTTATTTTTGCATGATATTTTTAAACCGGTAGTTATCCAATAATTTTTCTTTGTAGTTTTTAGTTTAATTCGTCGTTTGGGTATACACTGATCTAGTAATGTTGTCATTAGCTCGTTAAATGAATCATAGTTATCATTTATATTTTTAATGGATCAATAATATTATGCCAATTTATTAATTGTAGTTGTGATTTAAATTTTTACCATTGTCGATTCATGAAATAAGCGTTTTTCTATATACCATCCTTTTTTTGTTCTGTTTTTTTGGGTATTTTTACACATATAGTCCCAGCATGATCTGAAAAACCTAGTTCTTCAACTGAGATTTGTATATAATATTTTTTAAAATTTGTAAAGATATGATCAAGACAAGTAGATGTCGTTTCTGTTATGTGAGTTGGTGTTTTTCTTTGCTGGTAAAATTTATATTCTGACAAAAATTGAAGTATTCAGTTGTTTTAACATTACATTCCAATATATTAATATTAAAATCACCCCCTATTATAATTTTAAATTTATAATATTTAGTATTTATAGACTTCAAAATTAATCTTAATTGTTTATAAAATATTTCTTCCTCTCTTCTATTCCAATATATAACAATTATTATAATATTTATGTTATATAATTCAATTGCAGATATTTCCAATATTTATATATTCTAGTGACATGTTTGTAATGTCACACCTCTCTATGAACTGAATATTATCTTTTAATAGGATACAGACGCCACCTCCCGTGTGATGTTTTCTACAAAAGGATGCCGCAATGAGCAATCTTATAATCATTGATTTGTATTAATTTAAGTTTATCCTCAGTCAACCATGTTTCAGAAATAAAAAGTGCTTGGTAGTTTGAATTTAGGGCTAACTTAATTTTCATAATTAAAATATTTTATAATTATAGATTGTAAACTATTGATACTTTGAAGCTCCAAAATTAGTTTATTTAGAAAAATCTTTAATAATATTGAATTAAATTCATATGATAATTAATGATTTTATATTTATACGGTATAGCTAAATTTTTACTATAATAAAACCTATTTGATTGTTTTTAACATTTTTCTTTGATAATTTTTGTATTTTTTTTCTTTAATTTTTTTTTATTATATGCCAAAAAAGTATAACTTCTGACGCGTGTACATAAGTACACACACCATTTATTTTTTATTTTCTTCATTATTATGTCTATTTTTTGTGTCTTGAATGTGTTCATTTATAGTAAATACTAATGATTAATAATAGTACTTCTAATGATTTAATTTGAATAACCTTTATTAAACATTACGAATAGTAAGAATACAGTAATTTTATTGTAATTCTATACTTAATGTGTAACAGTTTCAAAGGTTATTGATTACTTAGAATCCAAGAAGTGAAGCGGGATACACGAGTGTTGACACCAGGATAACGAGGATGACCGCACTGGTATCTCCAAGAGCTTACACCAACGATAACATCGTTGTGGATGACAGGACCGCCAGAGTCACCTCTACAGGCGTCGCGACCACCAACACCGAGATAGCCAGAGCACATCATATTGTCTGTGACTGGGATGATGTTTAATAGTTCTGCATAACGGTGTCTGCATTCAGATTGGTTTACCACCCAAACTCGCACGTGGCGGAGTTGTGAGGAACTAAGTCCTTCAGACTGAAATATCGCAAACAATACTTAATTATTATTTTTTAGTGCTACACTCCACCCGTTCAATATATACATATACATAAATATAATATAATACAATATATAAGGAATATAATAAATTTACATAAATTTACTTAGATAAATATAAGCGGGTGGAGGATTACGCCCCGGCAGGGAGATCAAACGGCCGGGGGTTAGGGCTGTAGGCTGAGAAATCGGCGGACAATCCTAGCCGAGTCGAGTAACACCGCCTTTTGCATCCTGGCTGCGAGCGAACCGTCACGGATACCCAGTTGCCTCAGATGGTGAGCGAGGCTAACCGGGATCAAACCGTTGGCAGATATAACGATAGGGATGATTTCAGTGGAATCAACACCCCACATGTCGACAATCTCGTGCGCCAGATCCAGATATTTACGTTTTTTCTCTGTTTCGGCTTTCACGAGGTTCTCGTCATGCGGAATGGTGATGTCCACTAGAAACACCCTCGACTGTGCCCTATCCATCACCACGATATCAGGCTTGTTCGCCAGTATCGTCCTGTCCGTGGCGATAGGCAGGTCCCAGTAGAGCCGGACTCCGTCGCGTTCGAGTACTGGCGCCGGTGTGTACTGGTAGTACGGCATCCTCTGTTCCAGGAGACAATACATTAGAGCAAGCTCTTGATGAAGAATCTTGGCCGCTTGGTTATGTCTATGCAAGTACTCAGTGTTGGCAAGCGCTGAACACCCCGTAAGCACATGTCTGAGTGACTCGCCGGGATGACGACAAGCTCGACAGAAGTCGGGAGTGCCATCCTTCAGAATGTGCTTCCGGTAGTTGTTCGTCTTAACCACCTGATCCTGTATTGCACAGACAAAACCTTCGGTTTCCCCAAAGAGGTCCCCGAATCGCAGCCACTGCACGGAGGCCTTGACATCCACGTGAGGTGCGTGGAGCGCCTTGTAAAATAATATTAATAAAATGTAATTATTATTATTATTATATATTTATTTTTCATATTAATTTTAATCCTAGTTTTTTTTTTGGATAAATTTAATAATATTAAATATTATAATCATCAAAATTGCAAATAATAAATACTACACGCTATGAAACTTACACTTGTTGTACCCCATCCGATGACCCACAAAGGTGCATTATCAGGAAGGATGTAGTTAGGGCCAGCAATGGGACCCGCGCGCACCTTGTTATTGAAAGAGAAAGCACCGTTGATTCTCATGACAGCAATATCGTTGTCATAAACTGTCATATTGTTGAAGTTATCGTGACGGGCGATTCGGTTGATTGTGAAAACAACACCGCCGCTGGTGGCGTCGGTAGAGCCAACGCGTATACGCCACTGATAAATATTGTTGTATAAGCTAAAATAACAGGTTAATTTTATATTTCTGAACTAGAGTAGAATTTTTTTGTGGATTATTTAACATATTCGTAAGGCTCAGAGTATTATAACATTTAAAAAACTTGTAAAAGATTATTATCTATCTCTAAATATGACATAATTGTATTTATATATTTATTTATTAGTACTTATTGTATATATTTTTATTATTTATGTATATATATATATTTATTAGTCTAGGGTTTACTGTATATTTTTGTATATTTTTATTGTATGTTTATTATACACCACCTACCTATTTCTTCTTCTCAAATTCCTACCCTAAGGTTGCCTGGAAGAAATCGCTATTGAGCGATAAGGCCGCCTTTTTGTGGATTTTTGATACTCTCATACATTTTTTTTGTACTGTTTTATTTTATGTGTGGTGTAGATTCTATGTGTGTGTAAAGAATATATATATATATATATACTTATATATATACTTATATATATATATATATATATATATATATATATATATATATATATATATATATATTTTTTTTCAACTTGCAACTTGTACTTGTATTTGCAATAACTCAGCGGTTACGAGAATTTTACAAATATTGCTGTTAAATTATAACTCGAAAGCGTTACGTATGGTTTAATTACAGATAATATTTTTGACAGTTAGATTTGTCCAGTTTATTGGGCTTCAACAAATTCATCTTCTAATGATTTGAGAAACTATTTGAATCTATTAATTATAGTTAAAAAAAATAATATTTTTTATAATAATAATATTTTTTATCAAAACATTTTTGAGTCTCACAATACGATTCCTCAAATGCACGTTGAAAAAAAAATTAGAAAAAAAGAGTAAAAAAAAAACAAACTTTCTATAACCGAACTCATGAACATCAACCCCTATCATTTATCCAGTTATTTCCTTAACATTTAAAAGTGTAAAAAAGTAAGAACTTCATTTTAAATATTGTGAACATCAATGATATATCTCTCAAATCCTTTAAAAATGCGAGACTAAAATACAGAGCCTCGGTTTTAATTTTAACAACAATACTTATTCCTTCCTTTCTTATATTAAAAGTTTTTTAAATATTTAAAATAAAGTATACTCACTAGAAACAGCTGGCAGCAGTAAGAATGGATCTATTGTTTATTATAGAACCACCGCAATACTGACGGAAGATTCCAGTGCCAGAAGGTGAGAGAATCAAAGCTGCTGCATATGGGTACGTTTCTATTGATGTCACCGATCCTCCCACGATCCTTCTAGCAGAAGTACCGACTGGAAAAAAATATACGCACATAAGTTAGACATAAGACAATTAGATACAGCTTTTCTACTCTATACTGTCTATACTTAAAATAAAACTGTAATTGATCCAACCCTGAACACTGAAGATATTTTAAATTTTATTGGAGATGCAATGCGGCGGGTTTATTTATTTATTATTGTTTTTTTTTCGAAATTTCTATATCTGTTAGCCCTAACGACCTTTACAGCGTCACCAGTAGGGGAGCCAAGTACTGAGACCACGTGAAAATTGGTCTCAGAATGGACGTTCGTCCCAAGGGCGCTCTATGCGATATCGCACCTCGTATAAAAACGTCTTCGGAGTGGAGGGAGGCGCTACGCGGAGTGTAGAATCGAACAAGTCGACGGGTTTAAAGATACGGGACAATTTATACCTATTACTTGGGAAACAAGGAATTGCTGAGCAGCAAGGTAGGGGTGTTTGGCTGACTAATTAATAAGTATTATATACAAATAGCTTATTAGTCTAAAGATTAGTTACAAGTATAACTATATAATATCAATAATTATAACAAAGTATGGTAAAGTGGTTAGTAATTTAGAACTAATAGTCGTTGTGTATACAACATATGTATATTTCGCAAAATATAAACAAGATATGTTACTTACCAGTGGCCACCGCCAGGCCCAACGTCAAAATAATAAGAGCACGCATTGTGTCCGCTTAGAATACTATATCACGACTTGTGCAGAGAATTTAAAATGCCTTTTTATATAGGTACAGATATGTCAGTCGTATCATTTAAAAGAATAGGGAACTATTATCTTTAATTAGTAATCTTTCTTAAGCCGATTAAATTGTGCAACATTTTCCCATCAGATCCCCAAGATAATTCACAAAAAATTTATAAGCGCGAAAAGTGTAAGTAGGCTGCTAACTAGCTGGTATCCGCGACTTCGTCGACACAGAATAATTACTTTGAGTAACATTTATGTATTTATTTATTTATTCAAGGCTCATCAACGTGTGAAATAGTTAACTTATCTAAGAAACATGAAATAAACTTGTTACATAGATCGTGTATCCGCAATTACAGGGTTACGACATTCATAATACTGCCGCTCGGATTATTAATTAAATACTAAAACGTATTATTATTACAAGTAATCAAACTTAAATATTATTATATAATACTCCTATAGTTAATATTAAATTTTTTAAACATATTTTACAATATAATTCACTAAAACATTATATCCTTTGACTGGCCCGTTGGCGCAGTTTGCAGTGACCTTGCTTTCTGCTATATTTATTTATTTATGTATTATTTATATGTAAATTACTTACCTTCATATCTTATCGTAAATTAACATTTTAATTTATATGTTTTATTGACAATCATCATGATATTTTAAATCAATCTTGAAATAAAAAATATAGACCGTGGAATAGGCCTTCTCAGGAAACCACGGTAAAATAAAAACCCGTCAAGTACCTACGCCTCCTGCTAGGTAGTCCTCACAGGAGGCGTGGAAATGTGTGCATATTATAGGGAATAAAAATTTATTAAATTTTAGAATATTTTTTTTTCAGAATTAGTGAAACAGAGTAAATACAATTTTTGTAGATAAGTGATCATAAAACTAACCGTTTCAGTTTTTTAAACGTGGTGTATGAGCTCAGAGAGATTTTTTAAAATAAATGTACGAGGATGTTGTGGCAGTTGATAAGGGCTTATCTTCAGTATCTTCAGGCAAAGAGAAATGGCGTAAACCTATACTAATGAGCACTGTTGATCGCGTGGCCGTATGGAAGAGCAAATAGCTACATGGTCGATTCTGTAAAGCCTTAACAGACCCCGATTTAGATCAGTTCAGCTCCATATCCCGGTACAATATGGTTACCTCTTTGGGGATAACGAAGGTTTTGTCTGTGTAATTATAGACGAGTTATTAAGATGAATAACTACCGGAAACATATAACGAAAGAAAGAACTCCCGAAATACCTCGAGCGGGTCATCGCTCAGGAAAATTCATGAGACATGTTGTTTCTGGGTGTAGTAGTCTTGCTAACGGTGAGTATTTGCACAGACATAACCAAGTAGCCAGGATTATTTGCCAATAACTTGTGCTTCGATACTACTTCGTTGTAAATGAGTTGCCTTACTATAGGTACAATCCAATCTCATTTATTGAAAATGGTCATGCTTGCCTACCACCCTAGGTTACCAGGATATCTCTCGTAATCCCGCTACGTGGTGTCGTGGTCATGTCTCGCGGCTACGTGCGGGACCGAGGGTCTTGCCTTAACCGGCCGGACCGCGAGGAAGAAAACCTCTATAAAAAATTACCCCGAATCCCAAGCGGTGACGCAGCGCGAGGAGATGCATGGCTGACGGGAAGATCAGTCTCGACTGCGATCCTCGTCCGGATACCGGCCGACACCCGCGACGAGTTAAGCTAGGCTTACCCAGGTACAGGGGGCACTGCCTGTGGAGAAGATAGTGGCCTCCCGGCTCGTTCAGCACCTGGAGGAGGGCTCGGGACCCGGACTGTCGGAATCCCAGTTCGGGTTTCGAGCACGCCGGTCGACTGTCGACGCCCTCAAACGCCTACGGGCGGTGACGGGTGAGGTGGAACATGGGAGGGAGGTGGTGGTCGCGGTGTCGTTAGACATCGCGAACGCCTTCAACAGTCTTCCGCACGTGGTGATACGGGAGGCACTAAAATACTTCGGAGTGCCCCCGTATCTAAGGAGGCTGTTGGAGGCGTACCTCTCTGATCGGAGGGTAGGCCTCGAGAACCGGTCGGGGTCCGTGGAGTGGCGGCGAGTCGGCTGCGGTGTCCCGCAGGGATCGGTTCTGGGTCCGATCCTGTGGGACATCGGGTACGACTGGGTCCTGCGAGGCCGTCTTCTCCCCGGGATGGGTGTCATCTGCTATGCGGATGACACCCTCGTTTATTCCCGGGGACGAAATTTCAAGGAGGCGGCGCGGCTGGCCGAGGTCGGACTCGACCTCGTGATCAGCCGCATAGAGAGTTTAGGGCTTCGTGTCAGGATTGACAAGACCGAAGCCCTGCTCTTCCGCGGGACCGGCCGCAAGGGACCTCCACCGGGGGCTACCCTTCAGATCGGAGAGGGGAGAGTCAGGATGAGCCCGCAAATGAAATATCTCGGGCTCGTCCTGGACGGAGGGTGGACCTTCGGCCCACATTTCGCGATGGTGGGACCGAAGGTCGTGAAGGCGGCGTGTGCGCTGGGCAGACTCCTCCCGAACCTCGGAGGACCCAGCGCCGCCTGCAGGCAGCTGTACTCCGGAGTCTGCCGGAGTATGGCGACGTACGGTGCCCCGGTTTGGGCGGATCGCCTCACCGCGAAAAATAAGGCGGCGCTTCGTGCTGCGCAGCGAACAATCGCGGTGAGGGTGATTCGGGGGTACCGTACGGTATCGTGGGCTGCAGCTACTGCTCTAGCCGGCGACCCCCCGTGGGAGCTCGTGGCGGAGGTTCTTGCCGAGACCTACTCATACGTCTCGGGTAGGAGGGCTCTTGGTGAGAACCCTACGTTGGACGGGATTCTGCGGGTGCGTCGGATAGGGCAGGAAGCGCTTATGCGGAGGTGGGGGGAGGACCTGGCGGGGCAGCCGTACGGCACACGCGTAACGGCTGCCATTCGCCCGGTCCTTGAGCGGTGGATGCGTCGAAAACGCAAGCCCCTCACCTTCCGTCTGACGCAGGTACTCACCGGGCACGGTTGCTTTGGTGACTACCTGTGCCGGACGGCCCAGAGGGAGCCGACGACTGAATGTCACGATTGTGGCGCGGCGGTGGACTCCGCCCAGCACACCCTCGAGGTGTGCCCGAGATGGGCGGCGCTGCGTCAAAGTCTGACGTCGGTCCTCGGAGGGGACTTGTCGCTTCCGAGCATTATCATCGCGATGCTCGGTGACGACGAGTCCTGGAAGGCGATGGTCTCCTTCTGCGAGACAGTAATGTCCCAGAAGGAGGCCGACGAGCGGGTGAGAGAGGAGGCCGCCGACGTGGCCTCCATCCGCGGGCGACGAATGGGGGTGCGTAGGAGGCGCTACTTAATGCGCCTCCAGTAACGCCCCTGTGCCCGTATCGGGCCGGGATGGGAACCCGGTCCTGCTAGATACGGCGTCGTCGGGACTGTTCAGAGGTGAGCCGGACAGTCCCCATGGAGGAGAAGTCTGGCCTTTTCGCCGAGGCCAGCCTGTCGCTGGAGGGATCCTGTTGCCTGCAGATCCGGGACCCTCCAATTAAAGCGGCTGAAGGCTCCCGCAGGGGTTTAGTACGGTATTGCACTCCCAAAGTGCCGAGTCCGACATAGGTCTAGGACTGCCGACCCGGGCATCCTGGATATCATCCGTAAATGGATTCCCCTGCGACAAAAAAAAAAAAAAAAAAAAAGGGGGCACTGCCTGGGTGGACCGTCTTTCCCCCATACTCGTGGGATTAGTTATGGAATCTTTAAAAACTCATAAAACTAAAAATGGCGTAGAGGGAGAGTCAACCGCACTTGACTCCGACGACTACAGCTCGGCAGCGACGGGTGGTGAGTCCAGCTGTGGTCAGACGAGGAGCGGGAAGCGGTTTCGCAGCAGTCCGCGGTCAACCGGCGAGGGGAGCGTGATCCTCGCCGGATGTAAAAGACGAATAATCATGCGGGAGGAGCACTGCTCCGAGGCCGAGAAGGCTATTTTAGAGCAGGCGCGAGCGGCCGAAGAGGGGCGCAGAGCGTTGGGCGTCAATACTGGGGACCCGCGCACGGCCGATGCTCTAGTGGGTCAGGTGGCCACAGACGTGGACCTGATCTGCAAGGTGGCGACGAGGTCGCCCAACCTGAAGGGGACGTTTGAGCGCACCCTGAAGGATGCGGCGGCCTCGATAAAGGCAGTGGTAGAGGCCCTCAGGAAGAGGACGGCCTCGGAGGAGGTGTGTCGGCTCCAGGCGGAGAACTCTCGCCTGAGACGCGACCTGGACGACCTCCGAAGACAGGTGGTGGAGCTACGAGAGCAGAGCTCGTCGAATGCTGCTCCCACCTGTCTGCCAAGACGAGAAGAGGGCCTCGTCGAGGAGGTGAGCGCGTCGGTTATTCGGTCGGTGGGGCGGATGATCGATGCCCGCTTCGCCGGCCTTGAAGACCGCCTCCTGCCGGCGAAGACGCTCCGTCCACCGCTTGCGGCGGACAGGACGAAGAAGGAGAGGACGACGCAGAAGGCGCCGTCTTCTAGCGCCACCCCCGCTCCAGTGCAGAAAAGACGCGCACACGCGAGCGAGGAGTTGGCACCCGCAGTCCAGACTGGCGACGGTGAGTGGACTACCGTCGCCAAGCGGGCAAAGAAAAAGAAGACGGCGCCTAAGAGCTACGCTGCCGCCGCCGCCGCCACTCCGGCCTCGAAGGGACCGCAGCCGCAGCCACCGGCGAAGAAAAAGAGGAAGGCCAAAAAGCCTAAGCTGGCTGCCCCCCGCTCTCCGGCAGTGCTCGTCACGCTTGACGAGTACGCCGAGAGCAAGGGCGTCACGTACTGCCACCTGCTCAAGCAGGCGGCAGATATGATAGATCTGGCCGAACTCGGCATCGTCGGTGGGCTCAAGCTGCGGCGCGCCGCGACTGGGGCCAGATTGTTGGAGCTGCCGAAGGGGCAGACCCCGAAAGCGGCGGGACGCCTGGCGGAGGCCATGCAGGCGTCGTTGGGGAGCATGGCGAAAGTCGTCCAACCCATGAAGCTCGCGGGTGTGCGAGTCTCTGGGCTGGACGACTCCGTCTCCTGCGAGATGGTGGCCGCAGCGGTGGCGACGGCTGGCAAGTGCGACGTCAGCGCAGTGAAGACTGGCGCAATCGTGGTTGGACCGGGTGGGTTGGGGTGCACGGTGGTGCGATGCCCGATCCCAGCCGCTAAGGCCCTAGCTGAAGCAGGCAGACTCTTGGTCGGGTGGAGCTCGGCCAGAGTGCAAGTATTGGAGCAGCGCCCCATGCGCTGCTTCAAATGTCTGGGAATCGGGCATACCCGCCCGACATGTCCGGCCGCGATTGACCGCAGCGGCGCGTGCTTCCGGTGCGGCGTGGAAGGGCACATTGCCCGCAATTGCACCGGAGCACTGCGCTGCGCCGTGTGTGCTGCCGCCGGCAAACCGGCGGCTCACTTGATGGGGGGACGGGAGTGCCGCCCCCCCAAATCGAAGGGTAGAGCGGTCTCCAAGACCCTGGCCGCTCCCCAAAGTTCCATACTCCAGGTCACGGAGGAGACTGCGGCTATGTCGTCATGACCTGCCGCAGTCTCCCGTTCGCCGGTCCCTGGCGTAGCGGTGCCCGCGAGCGCTCTATGACCGAAGGCGGCCCGCGTAGGCGAGCCAACCGTCGGGGCGTCACAGTGGCATGCGCCAGCGATCCCGTGGCGTCCTTGTACGACGACGAGGGCACCGCTGTGTTTTAGTGGGTATTCTGACTTCGCAGTCAGCGAGTCCCACATACCCGTCGCCTGTGGGTGGCGGGATGCGTAAACGCATTTCACAGCGTCAAAAAAAAAAAAAAAAAGGTTACCAGGGTACCACCCTTGCATACTGGTACCCTTGTATAAATTCCCAAAATGCAAAGTTTACATGAGCGTTAGTAGTAGGGAATGAAATTGTAAAAAGTCACCATCGATCCCATATGTGTAAAAAAATTATGTAAGGACAAAGTTCGCAAAAATGGGTTTTGTGGGTTTTTAAGCGAAACGATTAGTTTTACGATAAAACAGTTTAAACAAAAATTGTAGATAATACAATTATCTATAAAAATTGTTTTAACACTTTTTCCCCTAAAATTCACTATTTCTAAGAAAAAGCGATTCTAAAGTGTTATTTCCTATAATATACACACGTTTCCAGGCCACCTGTGAGGTAGTGTGCTTGACGTGATTTTATTTTTGACACGGTTTTCTAGGAGGCCTACACCACGCTCTGTTTTATTTTCATTTTTATTTTACTTCAAGATTGATTTAAAATGTCATGATGATTCTCAATAAAACATATAAATGAATGTTAATTGTTCCGATTTTTCAGTGTTAAAGACTTTATCACCATAATTAATTTTTAATCGTAGTTTGACAGTTCTGTTATCTAGAAAAGTCTTTTCGTATTTTGTATATATAAAATTTAAGAAAAACCTTTTTAGTTGTACTGTTTGTACCTGGCTGGTTTTAATATTGATGAATATAAAACATTAAAAGAATAAAAAAATAAAAAACATTTTCCCGCCATTTTTCAATTGTTTTTCTGTCCGCCAAAATGAGTGATTCTAACGAAGAAATTCGATACATTCTGAAGTTTTACTGCACTACTCAAAATAACGAAAAATGCGACTCGAGCAGCGAAACACTTTTTATGACGTATATGGACCTAATGCATAGTCACAATAAGTGTTGGTTCAAGCTTTTTAGGTCTGTGAATTTTCATTAATTCAAATTCATTTAATCAAAGATGCAACTTGCTCTGGTCGCCCTCATAGTTATTAAAGTTGATGCGATGTTAAAAAATGCATGTATGTTATAAGTATATATAACAAAATCTGCTCTTCGTCCTACATATTTTTTAAAACCAGGTTCATCAATTTAAAGATCTTGGAGTGACTCTAGACTCAAATTTGCGCTTCAATGTTCATAGAGACAACATCATAATGTTGTCTCTATGAACATTATACATACATACCATACATAGTTCATATAGACAACATCTGTAAGAATAGACTTTCTATTATAATTCTTGGTTTTGTTATGCGCAATACGAATGAACTTAAGAACCCACAAACTAAAATTGTTATTTACAACTCTCGTCTCGTCTGTTCTCTTTCTGATAGAAGACAACTGCTTGAAAACCTCTTTATGATCAAGCTGATGAAAGGTGCGTTGGACTGTAACTGCTTACTTTCACGTGTAGACGTCTCAAGATTCAAAATATTTACAATATTTAAAGGAAGAACTAATAAGACTTATCTAGATTACAATGCACCTCTCAACATAATTATAAGATCCTACAATACTTTATCGAATAACTGCAATATCGATGTATTTGCTGACCTGCAACTTATATTTAAGGAAACAATTTGTGCACTCTTTTTCGAAAAATTGAATAAAAATTAGCTTCTCTAAGTATAAAATAAAGAACTTGATCTTCGAGATAAAAGTCCCTTGCGTCCGGTCCCGCGGAAGAGGAGGGCTTCGGTCTTGTCAATTCTGATACGAAGCCCTCAACTCTTTTTTTTTTTTTCTCCGATTTATTATTTTGTCAGTTCGTACTCAGTACATTGCTACATTAGTAACTTAGTACCTATCTCTAAACTTAGGATCTCTAATGTGGAGCGCGAGTCCACTCCTCTTTATTCGGCAGATCACGAGGTCGAGTCCGACCTCGGCCAGCCGCGCCATCTCATTGAAGTCACGTCCTAGATGATAGCAGCAGATCGTAGCAGATGACACACAGGATCGGACCCAGAATTAATCCCTGCGGGACACCGCAGCCGACTCGCCGCCACTCACAATCATTACATGCAACATTGCCAAACAGATCAATTGTTTTAGATTTCAATCCTCAAACATTTTGATGATAAATATTACATGCCAACTGAGATTTAAAAAAAAAAACTCTTTGTTGTTAGTGTATTAACACAAAACAATGTAATTAATAAGTTTGTATATTCAAGAAGAATAAATATATATTATAAGCATGTAGGTATACATCTGTAATCACAGCTGTCCTCTTGCCTTTTTTTGTGTCGCAGGGGAATCCACATACGGATTACGGATCCAGGACGCCCGGGTAGGCAGTCTTAGACCTATGTCGGACTCGGCACTTTGGGAGTGCAATTTCGTACTAAATCCCTCCGGGAGCCTTTAGATGCTTTAATTGGAGGGTTCCAGATCTGCAGGCAACAGGATCTCTCAAGCGACAGGCAGGCCTCGGCGAAAAGGGCAGACTTCTTCTCCATGGGGACTGTCCGGCTCACCTCTGAACAGTCCCGACAACACCGTGTCTAGCAGGACCGGGTCCACATCCCGACCCGACACGGGCACAGGGTACTGGGGGCGTATTAAGTAGCGTCTCCTACGCACCCCCATTTGTCGCTTGAGGATGGAGGCCACATCGGCGGCCTCCTCTCTCACCAGCTCGTCGGCCTCCTTCTGGGACATTACGGTCTCGCAGAAGGAGACCATTGCCTTTCAGGACTCGTCGTCGCCGAGCATCGCGGTGATGACGCTCGGGAGCGACGAGTTCCCTCCGCGGACACTGCCCTCTTGCCTGAGAACTGTACGATAACATGGATGCGGGTAGCTAATATACTCACTGGCAGTTGAATATTACTCGGCGTGGAGTGTGGATATGGTGCGAGACAAGCGAGCTGATATTAGTATAAGATCAAGCTGAATAAAATAACACTACAAAGTATTAAATAACACTAGAGAAGAATAATTTCTCTAATTTGTTAACTTGATCTTAATTTTATGGTAATTGTAATTAATTAAATCAATAATTCATTCAGTAAAACACTTTTATACTAAGTAAAGACGGCTTGAGGATACAGAGCGGGATGGAACGTGTTGCTCTTTTTAATGGTTTTGTCATTTACTAATTGATTGATTACTATTTCCAATGATGTTTAAAATTCAGTTAAATAACAATATTACCATTATGTTAAAAAAAAAACGAACAATATATATATACATATATATATATATATATATATATATATATATATATATATATATATATAGAGAGAGAGAGAGAGAGAGAGATTTATTTTTCGCATGATATTTTAATGGTTATTAAGGAGATTATACTGATCTATTTCAACGTCAACGTTGCTATAATTCATCTTGCTCAGGGTATGACTTCGCGGAATAGTCTGGAGTACTTTATTCAGAGACGTTATAACCTCACCGGACATTGTATGATTTCTTTTTAACGACGAGAGTGCACTGACTGTCTGTCTGTGATGTGTCTGTGATGTGTGATGACTGACTGTGCGATGAGAGTGAATGACGAGAGTGTAGGGGTCACAGCGAACACGCGCGCAGTCTCGGATTCGAAACTGAACACATTTAATGTGTGTATAGATCAAACAATAAAATTGTTTCTTGTTGTTTTGAGTGTTTGTCTTTCTGTGTATTTTAGTTTCTAATAGAAATATCAGAAATGACAATACAGCGAATCACGTCCTGTTTGTGGTAATGAAATTCAAATTCTACATTTCTCACGACGTAAATAATTTCTATGATTAAAAGACAGAAGAATAGATCCCGTGACATTCATATGACGAGTGTCATATATCGAAATTAATTATTATTAATTAATTTTAATTATTATTAATTATATAAAATTTTCTAAATATTTTAGAAACTTATCATTATTTTACTTTATATATAAAATTATAACGCACTTGTAGTACCTACAAGTAGCTGCGCTTTGCGGGTAAAAACCCGTGGTTAACTTCCATGTAAGAATGTCGTTATAAAAAGTAAGACTATTTTGGATCCCCATCTCAATACCAAGATTTATTTTAATTTTTATTTGATTTTCGTGAAAGTGTAACAAATATACGAGTACATGTAAACTTGCACATTTATAATAATAGTTGAATTGCTTAAAATGTGTTGGGAGGTTTATTCAGCGACGCTTTAATTCAAGGAAGCTGCGACACTGAGATGGTGATGATGTGATGCTAATGCACGTGAATTATTAAAATGGCATTATATTTTGTTGGAACGAGTTTTAAAGTGATGAATTTTCAAAATGGATTGAAATTTTAGCTTCTTTTTTATACATTGTCGAGTTTCTTGCCGATCCTCTCAACATAATCTACGTTTAAAATCGGTGGCTTCACATTTACTATAATTATTTAATTAAGTTATAAATAATTGTTTTGTGAAATAAATTTCAAAGTACCTTCGGTACTTTTAAATAAAATAATTCGGTAAAGTATTTTTGAATAGAGTAAAAATTTGATTTTACTTGATTTTTGTTTTTAATTTAATAAAATTTCTAGAATAGTTTTTAAAACCGTTTTTGTTAACAGTTTCGTTTGCTATGGATTTTATTAATTAAAAACATTGTTTTAATTGTTGAAGTTCTTACTTAATTTTTTCTTGGTGACTAATAAAACCTATTAGGTACTTGGCGTTATGTTAAGGCAACCGGGTGATATCTTTATAAAAAAGTCTTCTGGTGTAAGCGGAATGCGTTATGGGATAATTATGCGTTATAATACGCTAACTGTAGTCTTAAAGTATTTTACTTATCAAGCCAAAGTTTGTCTGTTTATACTTATCATGTATCATAACAATCAGTCTTTTCCTAGATTCGTTCGATCAAGTACAATGAGAGATAAACGTTTTAAAAGTTCAAATATATGAGTAATTATATAACAAATGTTAATAAAGGTAATTATTTGATATGTATTTAAATTATATGTTTAATTCACGTGAAAAAATAATTATCAATTAATTTAGTGTTTAGCAATAAATTTGTGTTTGTCAAATATATCGGCACATTAATGTATTGAATAAAAATAGAAATATTTTTCAATCAGTCATTATTTATTTTATTTATTTATTTATACTTTTTTGTACACCAAATATATACAAACAAGATAGATCGATAATTACAATATGTGAAGTACAAAGGGCGGTCTTATGGCTAGTTAGCCATTTCTTCCAGACAACCCGAAAATAAGTGGGAGTAATTTAATAAGAGAGAACGAGTAGGTGGTGCAGTTTAATATAATAAACTTACAATTATCTATATACACAGAAATACTTAAACACTATACATATATACGAACATAGCGCAATACACTTATCAATATACCAAAAGTATGTAATTACATACTGATCTTCGCTGCAGTTACGAACAATCTGATAAATACTATTAATTACATACTTGATGATTAGTATCAGATATTAGCAGTGATAATTGACACAAATGACTTAAATTGCCTAATTAGTGTACAAATTGAATACCTGCGATAAATTCTAGATAGTCTATCTGTTTAGGTGTTTGTTTCAATTGCTATTATAATTGCTATTATAAGAAGCGCCAAACAACAAAGCAGTCATAACACGGACTGAACACGTAATAAACAATATAAATTAACAACAATAAAAGATAATGTAATATAAATATTATCAATAATAAATTAAATATATATAAAAAATAGAAGTATTGATTTAGTTGACTATTTCTTAACTACAGAAGTCAAAAGAAATACTAAATTTTTCAACCCAGATCATATCCATTTGCTACACTAGAGCTATTTCCTTGAGTGTTCGAACAATAATTTGATAAAAAAAATGGAGCCTTTTTTAACTAATTGCCCATAGAAGATCCTTTTAATTCTATAATTTCGATTTAGATTCCTTTAATTCTATACTCCATGGTAAAAAGCTATATTTCATTCATTCACTCATTTGGATTAATAGCTTTCACTAGTGACATGACATGTAAAATGAAGGAGATACGAAGGAGACTGATCGGTGTGATCGAGATTACAACCTCAATAGAATTTTGAAGACCGTAGAAACACAAACAAGTATTTTTTGGTTAACCTTTGACATACAACAATACAAACATTTAAAACACGATAAACCATCCGAAAAATTGTTAGTAATCTGTATAACTAAATTACATTAGAACGATCATAATAAATAATGAGGAAAAAATGAAATATTATGATAATACGAAATATATTCCTGACCGATACATTCGCCAAAACAAGAATGAGATTATGGACGATGACGTATCAGTATCTATTATTCGACCACGAAAAAAAATGTTACAGTTTCACTCCATTAATCATATAAGACGGTAACAATGTTACTTGATAGGTTTATAGTATTTAATTTGTATGAACGTCGTTGCCAAATTACTTGCTTCTGGCTACGAAACACGCTTTCGAAATACCCTTTACGATGAGATAATGAATATTTGATACAATGGACGTATTGGAAGCTTGTTGCTGACAATGAGTTGATACTACATGGATAAGGTAGTTTTTAGCTCGTTAGTATTGTTACGCTATAACATTTAGATATTATTGTCAACATCACGGAGTATTTCACGTTATTTATGTACGTAATAATAAACCCAGATCATAGTTCTCTTTTTGGAGTTTACTCCTTAAGAATCGATTTTCATATATAAGGCGCCCGGTATGAGAATAATATGAGAGGTAAAATCTACTGATGAATGACCTCGTTACTTTTTTGGTGCGCACCAATGGTGCGCAACTTTCTAATTTGGTTGTGAGTGTATTAAGGTGGACATGCATAGGTCGACTTTCATACATTTTTATTTTTGATTATTCTTGAAATGTATACATTTTTTTAAACATTTATTTTTTTTATCATTTCTTTAGAGCTTTTTATATGAGCAATGTTCATGTCAGGCAAATATTTACATTGTTTATAATATAAAATCCGATTAGCTATAATAAATGTATATAAAATGAATAAATATATATTTATATATGTATATTATTTTCATTAATTTGTTAATTTACCCTTTCATATGGTATTAATCTTATTTTCAGTTGGATAAACTCTTTTTGCGTATGTTTAGACAATCGTACTTAAGGAGTAAACTCCAGTCGTGCGTCGGAGCTGACACACACAATTTTTTTTTGCCACTGGCTGCGCAAGAATTCAGGAGGTACCGATACTATTACACGTAAATACGGACTGGCTAACCTGGCTCTTGAATGTAAAAATATATTTAATGAAATATGAAATATTAATTTATTTTTAAATATTATGGTTGCCTTAGTGGCCGAAAGGCAAGTGAGAATTTAGGAAAAGTGACTGTATGAGTACTTGTTCGACCGTAGCGCGCCCTACCGGCAAAATATCTGTCCCTTAAATTAATGCCGTTCTTTCAACATTACGTTCGCACTCCTGGTATCTATACTCCGTGGTCAACATGAACACCATACAATTGACGTAGCCGTACCTCCTTGGGCATTTTACACTATGATTTAAATATGTCATATTAAAATATAATCATTACCAGTTTAGTAAATAGAATCATATTCTATGGTGTTGTCAACACGAATATTTATTAATTTTTCATGTCCTGTTATGTTATGAATGTTATGATATTGCATAGACTTTGGGATAATCTTTGAAGTAACTAAAGTATTTTTTTATAATTATGCACAAAAATATTTCTTTTTAATTTGTGTTTATAAATGGTAGTACTATAAAATGAACTCTTTTATTTAAAATTTTATACCGTATCCATATAAAGTTGAAATATGTCTAATTTCGCTGTGATTGGTCTGGTTTATGTAAAGTAATTATTTTGGAATGACGCCAAATAATATCGGGATCTATGAAGAGAGGTGCTTCTAGATTTGGCAGAGTTTTCGAGTGCCACATCGTATTTGTATCGAATAAATTACTAATTTTCAATAATTACCGCATCCATTTGTTACGTATAGATATGTGGACATTGTAAATATTTGTTCATTATATGTTAGGAAGTACTTAGAAATTAATATATTTAATTCTATTGATTTTAAACATTATTCATAACCTTCAATAACCTTTATGGAAAATTTGATTGAAATAATGGAACATATTATTAAATATTTTATTGGCTGTATCAATTGAATCATTTGCCTTTTTGCCACCATTAGAATGAAGAATGGCGCCAAAAAGAGAAGAGATAATTTTTTTATTAAAAAACAAAAAAAAACCCGAATGCAAAAAAAAAAAAAAACTAAAAAAATACGTTAAATTAAAAAAATAAACTTAAAATAATAAAACAAGCCTAGTAGTTTAGAATGTTGTCAAGAATAATACTGAACAACTATACTATTGAAATAGTTTAATAATCGACACACAAATAAACAATTCTTTGCATAATAGTAGTATTTACAGTCGGAACCCATTCTTCAACTGTAAAATTTAAATGGGTCCCGGCTGTAAATCCTTCTATTTCAACAATTTTTAAATTGTTATATATCGTAAACTATTACTTAAAATGAAGAATAATGAAAGGAACCTAAAAAATATTTTTGAATACCTATTCAACGATACCCTACTTGACGTAGTTCATCGACTTTTTTTTGTTTCATTGAGACAATATGGCGCATGGTTGTCGCTGTGGTGAATTTTGATTATTGTTATGTCTTTAGTGACACTCGCAAGGTTAAGACGAATTGATTGATGTATGAATCATCAAAATCGGTCCACGCGTTTGGTCTCTACAACGCCACAGAGGAACAAACATACATACATAGACTGATAAAAACATTACGCTCCGGCAGTCGGGTAAAAACTACAACATACAAATAATATAAAATAATATATAATAGATAATTATATCACTTCAATAATTTAAATATAAATCTAAACTAGATTGTTAAAGAAAGCTTTAATATTTATTTTATTCATATATACTCGTATGTGTTAGCTATGAAGGATAGCTATTTAAATTTGTAAGTTTTTCTTAAATTATTATTTTTTCATTTTTTTTTAAATATGATTTTAATATGTATTTAGTGCTAAATAATGTCTTATACATAATTTTTTTTTCAATAAATACGCTCAAGAAACACACACACACGGTCGTCTGTCCCTAAGGTAGGCAACTTAATGCCTGTTTTTTAGGTAACAGCCGACTGATATACATTTTTTAAAATAAATATACATATAAATAATACATATATAAAAAAATATATATTACACCCAGACTCGGGCGATAATCGAACCCATAACCTTGGAGCAGAAAACAGGATCAATAACAATTTCGCCAACCGGCCAGTCTATACAAATAATATAACTAAAATTTAATTTAACTATAAATATTTTTTTGAATGAAAATCGATTTTTAATTTAGAGCTGATAAATTAACACGTCTGAGACTTTATTACTTAAGCCTAAAAGCGTATTATTTATCTTGCTATTCTTTTTATAAATAAAATAAACTAGGATAAATGAAATCAAGAGACTTAGTAGTTACTCTTTATATTTTGTAAATAAAAAACTATGTGATTATTAATACTATTTCGAAATCTGTTAATTTACTTAGAAACCTTGCATTAAAAGCGAGGCTATTAATTCAAAACATTATATTATACACTGTAATACCATTTATCTACATTGCTTTAAATAAAAAAAATAAACTTGTTCCAAAAAAAAAAAAACATTTCGTATAGGTACATATTATTTTAATCTGTAACAAACTTTTGTAAAATAATATCTCTCATACCGGTTACTATGTAACAGCTTGAACGTCTGTGCGAACAGTAAATACTGAAAGGTACAAATTATCCTCGAAACATTATCGTAAAACGGTATATAATGTTCGTGTACAGTTTTCTTATCCTTTAACAGAAATATGAGAGAAAATTAAATGAAATTGGTGTGTTATTTTATGTCTTTGTTAATATTTTTTGGATATTTTTTTTTATTTCCGCTTGTCGTTGTACAACTTAGTCTTTTTGTATTACAGACACCAGAAGCTTATGATTGTTATGTCTAAAATACATTTTTTGTATTTTATTTTATAATTGCTTCAGTAATTTCAGAGTCAAGGTAGTACACCTTATAAGCATATTACTCTCTTACAAGCAAAGTAACATAAACACTGGACGTGAAGACAAATCTTTTCCTTTTGTAATATTAGTAAAATACATATAAAGATCTTATCTGTGTTGATTTTTTTGTCAGTTGGGCCACTGTTTTTGGACTTATGGTTGCTGTTCAGCAACTTCGATATGGTGGTAAAAAGAACACGTGAAATTACATTAAAGTCTGTAGTGGTGCTGCTGAGTTCTTAAGATTTATTAGCCTTGTGGTGATCGGATGAGAAGAATAGTCCCGAACCTTTCTAGCAGACGTGTTGTAAAAGGCAACTATGTCCATAGTGGTGCGAAAAAGTGTATACTAACTAGGATGATTATGAGCAGCGTCACCATATCGTACCACAAAACACTGCGATTGCAAACCCGCCTGTCATGTTACCACGTCGAGTATTGGCATATATCTCAAGGATTGTTGGGAGAGGCCGGCACTTCCTTCGCGATTGCTATCCCTTTCATAAGGCCTATAAGATAAAATATGTATGCCAACTTAAGATGACCGGCAGGGCTGAGGCTTAGCTAGTAGTATTGAAATTCGACACCACAGCGATTTCTCGCGATCGCGCAAGTTACGTAATAGTTCTGGTTTTCAACTTAAATCGGATACATTCTGGTTTTCAAGTTAATTCAGAACTTATACTAAGACTTATGACGTTTGTAATTTCTAAACTAACAAATGAAATACCTTAAAATATTTATAGGACGACTATTTTAAATATCTGATTTCTAAACAAATATTAAAATTGGGCAATAAATTACAACTAAGTACAAAATTTTGACTTTCATCCTCTCTCTTAAAGGAGCCGTGTTGAAATTCGGTATACAAATTATTCGATGTCCTAGCTCGTAATATGAACTCAAATCGTGCCCAGTTTCGCTAAAATTCATTCAGCAGCGTTAGGTTCCGAACTTCGTTCCATAATTTAACCTCATTGATATGAAATAAATCAAATTAATTTATAATAACTCAGGACCTTTCGAAGAATTCAAATGACCATTAAAATGGGAGCTTCGAAAGCGTGTCGCAATTAGTTTTCCCGGTATATTTCAGAGCGAATAAACGAGACGATGAGGTTCAGTCGGTACTGGTGGTTGCGAGCCGTGAAGTCGTAATTAGCACCTGCGTTCTACAAGTTCGCAACGCATAACTTTCGTGTTTTCTCAGCCTGAAACGCAAAGGACTCTATGTTAGACACTTAACTCATAAAGCTTATGAGGTAGAGCGAACTTTCGTTCAGCGAAAGCTGATAATTAAATATTGTGTGATTAGTGTGTACTGTTTTTTTGGTGTCAGGTAGTTTTTGCTTTGATGTAACTTTTTTTTATATTAGAGTGGTCAAACGGACAGTCGATTCACCTGGTGGTAAGTAAAAACGACATCCATAGACATCCGCTACATCAGAAGATTAGCGGGTGCGTTGCCGGCCCTTAGGGAGGGGAGGGATGTTTCACCGGATCTGCGGATGGAGGGAAGGGATGGGCCACCGGATCTCTTACAAACCGAACAAAAGTGCCGTCATTTCACGTCGGTGTTAAGTGAGAGCAAAGTACTTCCCCGGGCGCGCCGGTCCATTTAGCTGCAAGCAGCATGGCGCTACTTCGGTAGAATTGACTTGTGTAGTTATTAAGCAATAGACACAAACACACACACACACACACACACACACACACTCACACACACACACACACACACAAACATACACAAAAGAGCACATACGCACAACCACACACACACACACACACAGGTATCTAAACATAAGTAAATTGTACATATAAAAAACTTTGTTAATTATACTTGTACGCATATGGAAACAAAAACAATATCAAATCTATAAACACATTTAAATGTACACACACATAAACAGGAACCCTTATTTACACATCAGAAAGTTTGATTCGACGCTACGCACGCACTTCCATATACGTATAAATAGATAAATTCGCATGTTTTTCGCAACATAATTATTTACTTTTATGTCGAGAGTTAATAAACGGCACGGCGTCGAGCCCGCGGATGGCGACAAAGTTCAGTAACAAATTGCAGCTCGTCGTCGCGCGGGCGTAATTAATCAAAACTAACAAACTTTTAATGAGTGCCATGTGCTACAACTGCCTATGGGCCTTGGGAGTTTTCCTGTCCTTTATTTACTTGTACATCTGGTCATTAAGAGAATCTTTGTAGGTACACTATCTTGTTAATCTAGAATCACGTTGGCACAATGTTCATTTACGTGAACTTGTACTTATTGGTATATTATATGACATTGTATAAATTCCGTTTTATGTTTTAAGTCAATTGTTAAAAAACTTAAAAAAAAAAACTGGAGCATAATAAAACTTTTTTTTTTTAATTTATTATACCAACAGTTTGCCGCACGGTGACCGGTAGAGAAGAATAGTCCCGACCTCTTTCTTGCCGAGGTGTTAAAAACAACTGTACACCAACCATCCAGGATGATGATGGGCAGCAGCGTCACCATATCCTGTTACAATGAACTGCGCTCCCCGCCTGCCAAGGCGTGGCGATTATCGGTAAACCCCCCAAAGATGATGCAGGTGGTCTACGTTCAACAGTGGATACCCAATGGCTGATGTGGTGGTGGTGGTGGATTAGACCAACCAACGTCAGTTTACAATAATACGCTCTTACATATCTTTTCACAACTGTCTGACCCAATTGCAAAATATATTTAAAGGTTAGCTCTGCATGCATAAGAGCTTCCTAAAACCATACCCTAAAAACTATTCAAAAAAATCTACATATTGGAGTTTTAAATTATTGTTATCTTTACCTTAATTTGAACTTTCTATGTTTCTAAGATAAGGGGATGTTTGTTCGTTAAGATAATCACAATTATATTTCAAGGCCTGAGGTTAAATCAAAATTATTAACTAATTATATATTAATATTATTAATTAAAACAATTAAAAACATTATTACGTTACTGAATTTACATTTATATTGAAATGAATCAGCCTGCAAACGTCGCACTCCTGGGCAAAGGGATTTTCCCCTTAGAACACTAAAGTATACACCATGTTACAAATATACAATACAATCACGGTATAAAGAATAAGTGCTACTTTAGTTATATATGATAAATACATTTAATAACATAACAATGGCTATAGCTTAAAGTAAAATTATATAAAACAAAAAAAAAAAGAAACCTTAAACACTTTGAAATAGTAACAAAATACCATTATAACTTTATAAGATACTTTGGTTTTAAGTGTGATATAATAATGTTTTTTAACTAAAAAAAAAAAAAATTGAAATTATAAATATCAAGATTTTTTGATTTAGGGTTGCAGTTTAATCCATCACGCAGCTCCACTGAGGGTTGGCGAATAATTTCCCTTCGATAAGTAACGATCGTTATCAGGTGTCTGTAATCATAACCTGGACCGACGGCTTTACGTAGTCTCCGAGGCACGGTGGGGAAATCCACAAAGAATTTTTTACATTACAAAAAAAAAAAAAAAAAATTTTTACATGTGTGATAAAATAAAAGTACTTGATTTATATTGTTTATACTTATTTACACCTGGTAATGATCGTTACTCATGGTAGGGATATTATCGGCCAACCCGCAGCGTGGTGGATTAGGCTCCAACCCTTTTCTATATGGAGAAGAGGCCTTTGCTCAACAGTGTGGCTGGTGTGGCTGATACAAATGTAAAAATATATTAAGAGAAAAAACAAAACAAATACATACGTAACTTTAAAAATCTCAACCAAATAAATGTTAGCTGGTTTATTTTTTATTTTCTTTCTAACGTGTATCGAGTCAATTTGCGGCGATTGAATTGAATGTCCGTTTGATCCCAGGTACATCCGGTCTTCTTTGGTGGCCAGCTCACCGTGAAATTGACTCTCGATTGTCTGAGGTACACTTGTTTGGTGCGCGGTTGAAATTACATCCCTTGCCGCTAAATAAACACTCGGATTAGACTTTAACGGATTATGAGATTTGGAAAAAAAGCATACTTTTTTTTAAATCTCGTATCATTGGTAGATACTGGTATGTAGCAATTGTGACTAGGATTCTTGCTCGTTATATAATTATGATTTTGTTTAAAAAACAAAACAAAAAAAAAACAGTCGAATTGAGAACCTCCTGTTTTTTTGAAGTCGGTTAACAAATATAAACGACTTCGATAAACATCTGTATGGACTAAAAAACATTTGTCATGTATAAGAATTGAGGTAATCATTAAACCGATAAATGTTAACTATTAACAGTTCTTAGATATTCTACCTTTTTGTTTTAATATGAGTTGAGAATAATGTTAAAACAGACGCAGTTGAAACCGCTTGACACAAAGTTGTAGATTGTAGTTTATTATTCATTTGTACTATGTAGGAAATTTTAAATAAAAACAACAATTCTATCACCGTATATTTAATTTACTGTTCTACAGGGAGAGAATTATTAATAGAAATTAAATATTTAAAATTAAAACAACGTCTGGGAAATATATATACGTATATTTTCAATAGTTATTTCATTATAATTTTAACAAAATGTTGTTATTGTTTAGCAGGTAATTTTATACTTTTCATTAAAATTTTAATCAAAGATAAATAAGTCGTTGTTTATATTGCGCAATTGTTTTTAATCAAACATATAGAAACATCCTTGCTTTTTAAGTTACACGTATCGCTTTGAGGTATTACCATGGTATTACATCTTCTAACAAGAATTACGGACGTATTCCTACGTCATTTGCGCTTGAAAATTTTCCAGACAATTAAGCCTATCATACAGTTTTACAGGTTGCTAACGCCTTTTAAGCCAAAATTTAACACGTTTTTCATTTTATTTTATAGTAGTTTTGTAGCATTTCTTTAAAAAAAAAGAACTAAAATATTTAACTCTGCGTCGCGTTGCTTTGATGGCTTGATGGCTGGATGGATTTAAAAGCCCAGTTCATTTTTCGAGCAGGATAGAAATTTCAATTCGACGGATAAATGCTGCCCCTTTTGCTACCATTCCACGTGGACACGATGTATTCGGTAAATTTTCGTTTCAAGAAAAGCTAAATCTAATTTTCTTTAAGATTTTTTTACAAGATTTCGACACTTCTTCTACAAGACTTAAGAAAATTGAGTTCTAATTTTATAAACTCACTCTCTACTCTCATTTTTATAAAGTAATTTGCTGTATTGTTTCCTACTGAGCCGTTACAGTGTAATTCTGCAATAGCCGAGCCAATCTCGCTTGTAACCAATAGGACATTGGTATGGAATTGATAAAATAAATTTAGACGATTTAGAAACACAAATTCCATTAGCGTCTCTTATCAAGCCTTCTTCACAAGCAGATGATTCAATTTCATTGTCTCCTTTGCAATTATCACATAGTTTTCCATGATATTTTGGTTCTATGATTTCGACATCGTCGTTTGGGTTATCAATTATTTCGGGATATGCTACTTCAATTTCATTATTTGGCTTACTATCACTATTAGTATCGGAAGTATTGACTTTAGATTTAGTATTAATAATATCTGTACTTGTATCCCGGTCGTGATTTAGCTTGTCGTATAAATATCTCTTGTATACTTTCAGGACAAAACTAAAACAACTAACCAGTATGTTCTTCTCGTCTTCAAAAGCGGTTAAGCGTTCGGTCTCATTATTTGTTTTGTGAAATGGGAATATTCGTTTGACGAGAATGTCTGCTAAAATTTCACTCCAAGACGGTGTCTGTGAAGCATTTCTCGAATCGTGTTCTTGCAAATTTTGTAGTTTCCTCAAAAGAACCCGGTTCTCTTCGGCGTCTTTATGAAAACTTGTATCATTAATATATAAACTGTTTGTTTCACTTATTATAAATATAATGCACAGTAAACCGAAATTCATATTAAAGTACGACAACCATTCGCAATGGTTAAATTATCAGATTGAACTGCGCTAGATAATATTGATACTGCCGCAGTAATAGAGTACATTCGCGAGGAAAAAACATAAGTAAAAATATTTGTCATATTTTCGTAGGTAAATAAAGATTTTTTTCTCTAATAATAGTATAATTTTAAATGCAATAACCGCGTATTTTTTAATTCAAATTAACTTAAGAAAACAATAATACCTCGAAGGAATTTTGTTGTCATTATGAATAGTCTCCGAAATATTTATTTATAATAATAAATACCTGTTTATTTTAGAAGGCAATCCTTAACAAAAATATATTTTAAGTTAATACTGTTAATACTGTAAGATTTAGTTCATAAAAATATTTGATGGTGTAAAAAATAAACCGTGTGTCAGCTATGTCTATCTATATATAATATTCATCATTTGAAGACGCAGTAGAGCAGGTATGTCAAAGATACGGCCCGCGGGCTGTATCAACTTATAGCTAGTTTCTCGCTATTAATTATCTTACTAGTTTGCTAGATAAAAGATCTAGCTAACAAATAGTTAGATCTACCGTTAGATCTAGGCTAGTTGTGTTACAATGTGGCCAATTCTGTTAAATATAATCTCTAAAGTTACAGTTTTTGACACCCCTGCTGTAGAGTATATATTATATACCTATATATTTTAATATTGAAATAACATATAGATATATTATATACACATAAAACTTACATGCGTAAGCTGCCCCACAGCACATCCTATGTACATCTTAATACTCACGACTGAAAAGGTTGCGCACAAAAAACGTAACAAGGTCATTCGATCAGTAGATTTTACTTTTTATATGTTTTTCATACCCGGGGCCTTATATGAAAATCGATTCTTAAGGAGTAAACCCTAAAAGATTGGAAAAGACAAATGTTTAGATCTAAGATACTGAAAAGTAACAGCAATATATATTTACTGTACAATAGTTAGATTTAATTTTCTATCTGAGATCGTCCAGAATAAACTACACGTACTTGTCAAGATAATTTATATGTCATATTAGATAAAAAGTTAATAAAAAAATCTATGGCAAGTGTCCAAGTAAGTTGTAGGTGTAACGTAGCTGTCCGATCTAATGTATGTCCGTGTTCTCTATGCTGGCTATACGTGATGTAGCCACATAAAAACGTTGCCAAGTTTTTACTAGCTGTTTAGCTTGGATTTTATATTGTTTGAAATTTTATTATTCTTTCTCAACAGCGTAATAACCGTTGAAATTTATATAAAGTAGCGGAAATTATTTTTCTTGGCAGAAACGTTGTTTAACATCGTTGCTAGGCGAATTACATACTGTGTAGTGCGAGTTTATTTCTTTTAAGGTGGTCATACCGTCTTGGGTTAATATTGTTTGATGTTTTGAATGTGATAATTTATTCATGTTCTTGGTTTTGTCGTTATGGAATCTAGTATGGAAAGAGCCTTAACTGTCTTCGCTCTTTGTAATGAGTTCGGAATGATGTAGTGTCTGCAAAGCTTAAACAATTACGTTGAAGACATACGCTTTAATTGAATTGCATTGTAGTGTTATTTTTTTATGCTGGAAGTCTGAACAGTTCTATCACAAAAGATAATGGATGATCAACAATTGCAGAAGACATTGTTGGCGAGTTATTTATTTTTTGCTTAGCATAATAAAATGTAGTTTTTATTCGACATAGTATATAAACTATTGAACCATTCTAGTTTAAGTGATAGCTGTTTAAATGTGTACATTGATGAAAAATTAAAAAAAAAACCTCAATTTTGCTATTTATCAAAAGTAAAACTTCTTTATTTACTTATTTATTTATATTAATGTTATTCATTACATAAAATATACATGAAGACATAAATTTCTTAAGCAATCCAAGCTTTAATTAACTAAGCGAGGGAGGCTAAATCTCAAACGCTTATATATATATATATATATATATATATATATATATATATATATATATATATATATATGTATATATATATTATATATAGACCAGATAAAAAAAAATCGACTTTTCTTTTCTGAAAATAACTACTGGAATAACTACTTTCAGAGGGATGAGAAAAGATGCCAGTTAAAATCGGAGCTCTTAATATTAATACTTAGAGGTCGCTCGTTGCGCATTTTTATTTCCCAATTAAATAACACGTGAAAAATTTCTTTTTTGAATTTTTCATCTCACAATCATCAATCGACGGATTCCAATGCGTAATATTTTTGTACGAAAAATGTCTGTTATCATGTTTTGATAAATTGTCTATTTTTTATTTATTTAAATTAATATCTATAAATACCTGTTTTAATGCCCTCTAATAAATTAACTTACTACCTAATGAAAATGTAGAAACTTCTTTAGATAAATTTATGTATTAAAATATATATAAGTAATTAACTAGTAAATAACTTTTACATCAAAAATTCAATTAAATCACTTTTGTTGCTAACTGTACTGTTATCATAATGATAGAACGTTTATCAAAAAGTAAATATTAACCGAGTGACGTTTTATTAACCGAACTATTATGGTGAAAACAATTCTTATCGCATTTCTTAAGTGGTTAAAAATGTACCAAGGACGCATTGGAAATTACAAAAGATTTATTTGTACTTAGAGCCGAGTTTGTTTGCGACGAATTTATATCAGTTTATCTTATGACCTTTGGTAATATTAGAATGAATAAAAAATTAACAAGCAATACCGTTTTGATTTGCTTTAAGATAGTTTGACGTAGTGCTTCAAAACAATTGCAACGCCTGTCATCGGCCAGTGTTCGAATTTTTAGATATACGGTAGAGAGAAGATTTATCATGAGTAATGGAATTTCGCAGAATAAAGTTTATATATATATATATATATATATATATATATATATATATATATATATATATATATATATATATAAGGAAATTTAATATATACATTTAGCCTGTCAGTGATATTTTCCTTCGAAAAAGTATTTTCTCGAGTTCAGAAATATAATGTTATATTTACGACGCGTTTCTACTGCGGAATTCGAAATATTTCTCGACACATATTTCCATACGTGTTCGTAATTGCTAAATAAAGATTTCAAAACTTTTAGCACAAGAAGAATCAGCAATGGAAGAAGAATTCAGGAATATCTGATAAGGATTGACTGGTTAATTTTGCCCTCTCGGTTTGGTAAACTAGAATTTATCCTAAATAAAGATTTTATTTTAATTTAGTCACCTTGTAATGGATTTTACTTTATATACGTGAGCGTTAGACACGAAGCTTGTTGACTACCCCTGGGAATCTTTCCACTTACCGGTTTAAATAATATTCTATATAATTCACTAAACTGATATGAAACAGCCTGTAAGCGTCCCGTTGCTGGGAAAAGGCCTCTTCTCCATATCTGAGAAAGGTTGGAGCTTAATCCACCAGGCTGCTCCACTGCTGGTTGGCAGATAATTTCCCTACCATGAGTGACGATCATTATCAGATGTCTATAATACCAACCGGAACCTTTACGAGCTCTTCGAGGCACGGCGGGGAGACGCACAAAGATATACCCCCAGACCAGAAACAAATATTTATATAAATATATGCTCCGAGCGCAAATCGAACCCACGACCGTAGGTGTGCAAGTGACTACCCGCACTACTACACCAGAACGTTCGTCAACTCACAATCTAATAAATGACGATGAATCATATATTGTAGTTGTTATGTAGTGATCGTTAAATGTAAACAGTTAATAGAATATCAAATTCTTTTTGTGAGTTTAGAGAGAGTTTGTTAAATTTCCCCGCGGAATCTTTTGGATATACGAATCGAGCTTGATCTCAGCACTGGTTTGTACTTTGTAATAACATTGATGTAGATTACTCATCAAAAGCTTAGTAACTTCACACATCAAAAGGAATTTTTAATAATAATTCTCGAATATATTTTAAGTCAAATAATATTATTTTGTTATATTAATATTATTATAGGAACGTTTTATGGGAATTTTATATTTGTTTATGATATTATATGGTTGTTAATTAATTTTATTTAGACTTCTATTTTGACAAAAATTTACACGAAGACCACTGACGTGGAAGCCACAAATTGTAAACGCCGAGCTATGTTAACTTACTGAGGCAGGTAAACTTAGTTTCTTGTCACGTTAAAACAAAAAAAAAAATTTGAAATATTATAATTGTAGCGACATCTATCTAACTGACGTATTCTATATCGCGCTATCAAAGTTATCCGAGCGATTGAACATATATACAAGAACCCGACAATAACCGTCGGGGGCAGTGGCCCACCAGACACAACATCCGTCTAGTCGGAGGATCCTCCCTTTTCAATGGTGGATGAGGAACTTCACACTCTGTACCTCTTTCCCCACTAAATAAAAAAAAATTGTGCGTGTACTAGCGTACACTCGTAAGTAGTGAAACTTATAATAAAAACAGTTTACTTTTTATACGATCGTAATTATATGAGTCCTAATAACTTTTTAGTCAAAATTGTAATATAACCTATTATTACTGCACTCGCCCACCGATGCTACTTATTTTATAATCAAAGAACAAATATATGAGATTATCGCTAATCGGATTCTTAAAATGCAAGAATTAATTACCTTTTTTGCTGCAATTGTTGTTGTAACAAACTATGGTAACCATTTTATGATTTTATGAACTTTTATTGCGCCATCATGGCGCGTAACGCAAGATGGCGCGTAACGCAAGATGGCGCGTAATGCAAGATGGCGCGTAACGAAAAAATTATTCTAACCCCGATAAAGAAGTTTCACTTCAATAATAAGTTCATTGTATAAGTAGCATATTATATTATAATATTTTAAATTTTCTTCAGATGATATATATAAAAAAATTATGGCTAGTTGGTATATCAGTGACTCAATTATGTTATTTGAATCGTGGGTTTGCGACATTTTTGTAAAAAAATGTTAATTATAGTAATTATGAAACAATTGATTTAGTAATATACTAAACCTCTAAAATAGTATTGTGAAATTATTAATTGTCTGCTTATTTACAATTTTAACACGATTGTAATAGTGGTATATTTCTAATACGATTAATATTAAATTAGACTCTCAGGTTTTATCATTATATTGTAAGAAAAGTTGGTCAAGACACAAAATTAAAGTTCCATGTCTGCTAAATGGTAACAGAATATGATGATGATGTGGAGGCTGGGTGAGGGAGTAAGAAAAAACTTCCTTATCTATCCAATCCTAATCTCCTCGTTCTTTATGATGTGTATGTGGCTCCTGCGAGTGGTTATATTTATAAAATAATGCAAATGTAAATAAAAGCAGAGCAAGTAAACTTATAGACAGTTTGATCAAAGCTGATTCTTTTTATGGATATAATTAATTTGACTGACCCGTTGGCGCAGTTTGCAGTGACCCTGTTTTCTGCTCAAAGGGTTGTGGGTTCGATTCCCGCCCCGAGTCCGTGTGTAATATATGTTTATTTATATATGTATTATTTATATATGTATTATTTATATGTACATTTATTAAAAAAATGTATATCAGTCGGCCGTTACCTAAAACACAGGCATTAAGTTGCCTATCTTAGGAACAGACGACCTTGTGTGTGTGTTAAACATATATTATTATTATATATTATATTATATAATTATTCTGTGTGTAAGCTTGACATTTAACTGCTCCTGAACAGTTGAATTAATTTTCATAATTTTTTAAGATGTTTTTCTGTAAGTTTTGTACAGTCACATTTCGATCTAAAATGTAGCCATGTAGACGGATATTAAGATTTTTCTTTTAAGTAGAACATTTGTTAAATACATGATAATGATGATATCTAAGTTATTTCGTTTTCCAGTTGAAGTACCTATATCTTACAGTGCAGTACCTATATATTAAAAAAGTACTAATAAATACTGATATTTGTCACACTGATCTGTAACAACTTATAAATTTGTCCTAGAATTAAACTTATTTTCTATTAAAATGAAGGTTTGAATCTCAATATGCTACAGCGTATCGTTGCAGATTACCGAAAATGTCTTTCAAATTCAAAACTTCTTGAGACATCTCGGTTCTAAATATCTCCTGACAAACGTCAAGTTTATATTGGTGTACTATAAAGAATTAGTTAAAGTTTTCATTGCTGTAGCGCTTCTGGCTATTCAGCTAGCGTTGTTTCGTCCCTTGTGCCTTGTATTTGCTGATTCGTTGGAATTACTGCCACAACATTAACTGTACAAAAAATTGATGTTTAGCTGGAAAAATAGATAGCAAATATCTTCTTACACGTCTTTTTCATGTTAGGTAATTTATAAGATCATGATTACATACATTATTCACGCTCGTATATATATTAATTGAATAAATAACTATTAAAGCCATTTTTAATTTATTTTAGATAGAAGATGAGATAGTAAAGGTTCTTACACGATTGTTGTGATATAGTTATAATTTATTTCTTAGTTGAAAAGAATGTGAAAGATAGAGAGAGTGAGAGAGAGAGGGAGAGAGATAAAGAAAATAAGAAATATATTTGTAATTGTATTTACAAATATATTATCTACTAAGGTGTAAATCTTAAATCTAATGATTTCAACAAAACATAAAGGAAGAAACTCGCCGTAATGCAAAATATTTGTTACAAAAAAAATAATAAAAAAAACACTTTTAGGCATCAAATAGCCATTTTTAAAAAGAAAAATCCAAAACAAATCTGGCTTATACTGTATACTTTCAATAAGGAAAGAAAAAATAATATTTTTCGGCCTCGTCCGATCAAAGGACGTCCAAAGGCAAGTGTACTCTGAAGCCGTGAAATTGGCTTGACGGCACGTACGGAGCATTATACCACTCCTTACAAACGACAGCTGTTCACAAATATCCACCGATATTTCTAATATTGTACCGATGAAATATTTGCAATCGAAAGCACTTTGTTGCGTGCTGATTTACGATAGCGACTTCGAGACGTTTTCTTTTTGTGACGTAAACTAACATAACTAAAAATATGTATAGTGGTTCTACTTCGCATTTTTTTTGCGCTTTCATTTGTCAGATTTGCTTAGTATTCTAGACTTATAGAGGTCACTAATTTCTACATAGAATAATGATCATTTGATCTTCGCAGAATTTTAAAGAACAAAATCCCCGTCTGTTACGTCTGTCTTATTGTCTTGATAAAATAAAAAACTACAAACAATATAAGGAAGAAGACTGTCAAGCAATTTCTCAGAATTAAAAGTTAAACCCTCAGTTCAAAATATATACGATATTATAATTGTTAAAATTATCGGTACAAGTTAAGCCATCTGAGAGCTTTCATCGAAAACACTACCTAATCCCATTCTAACTTCTCAAAAATGGTCACGTACAATGTGGTAATTAGAAAGCTATTTATACGCATGGGATCGTTCATTAATCACGTAAGGCTCAAAAGGGAAAGGGGTTCAGAAAAAAATTACGAAATATCACAAGGGGGGTAACGATATTATATATCGCTACGTGTATTTATTTATTTTTTGTAAATATATATTTTTAATATCTTGTTTTTTTTACACATATGTACTTTATTATTTTATTTGCCTTAAGCCAGTCAAAAACAACTTGCAAACTTAATGTCTGTCAGAACATTTTTATCACGATGCTTAATTTTCCAAAATTAAATCAGATTATACCTGTATTTAAAGATAATATTCTGAAAATTCAAATCTACTTTGTACCAAAAAATACACGTGATTTTTATTATTTATTCTTAAATCTTACTGTATATGAACAGGGGAAGAGGGGTTTAAAAAGTTGCTAAAAAGCATCACGTGATTAATGGAATAATTTATTAACTCCTATACAGTATTATCAATTTAAGTACGTTAGTTACCTATATAATTTAATACTACACTATATAATTCAAATAAATATCTTAGGAGTTATCGCAAAATTAAAATTAATGAGAAAATAAATTCAAGCGCGTATCTAACGCTTGATAAGAACCACCCAAGCGCCGCGGCCCTTGCTCGCGTTTTTATTTTATTTTATATTTTTTTATTTTTAACATACACACACATACGGTCATCTGTTCCTAAGGTAGACAACCTAATGCCTGTGTTTTACGTAACAGCTGACTGATATACATTTTTTTATTTCAATAAATATACATAATATAACAATTACATATATAAATAAATATATATTACACCCAGATTCGGGGCGGGAATAGAACCCACAACTCTGGAGCCGAAAGCAAGGTCACTGCCTGCTGCACCAACGGGCCAGTCAAAGAGTCATTATACAAAAACAAAATGAAACAGTCGCTTAGAACATTATACACTACCCGTACGAAATCGGGATGGGTCGCTAGTTAATAATATAAAACAAAATTTTAAGAAAAAAAAAATAACCGACTTCAAAGTTCAAAGCAAATAAAAAACGGTAAAACAAAAATGCACTAAAAAGTAAAAAATAATTACGTATTCTTTTGTCTGTAATCAAATTATTATGATAATATAATGTACAATTATTGTTGGTTTTGGAGTCGGTGTCAGCCCAGGAAATATGATGATAATATTATACCAGTTTTTGTTATATATATAAATATATATATTTGTTTTGAGGTCGTTTACTTATTTATTTAATTTTTTTTTTCTTGATCTGTGAATGAGTGAATCTGTAGTGCGATAACTAATCTTATTTATACTAAGCTGGGCTGTGACAGTCACTATTGTTATTGCTACGTATATTATCGTATTTCCTTGGCTGACACCGACTCCAAAACCAACAATAATTGTACATTATATTATCATAATAATTTGATTACAGACAAAAGAATACGTAATTATTTTTTACTTTTTAGTGCATTTTTGTTTTACCGTTTTTTATTTGCTTTGAACTTTGAAGTCGGTTATTTTTTTTTTCTTAAAATTTTGTTTTATTTCTTGATTTTTAGTGAATCTGTAGTTCGATAACTGATTTATTTATATAAAGCTGGGCGGTTATAGTCCACAAGCTACAGGTATTTTACCACCCTTGAAAAAGCCGCAATCGACCTAAGGAATTTTTTTTTTTGCAAAAAATCCACACCAACTCGAAATACTACGATGATCTTACAAATCACCTATAGAGTTTCTTTTTTTTTTTGTCAATTTAGCATCGATATAATTTTTTTTATTGAAAACAAAGGTTATTATTTTTCATTCATGACATATTTTTAAATACGTATTTAATGATCTTTAAATCCCTTAATCAATATCCGCTCCACCGTTCATGTCAACTATAGTTGAGGTCGATTTGTATTATTTATCTCGCTTCTAAGTAAAATTTTCTACCTGATTGATTATATTCAATTATCCAAACCGAAAAGTCAAAACAAAAAAAGGTTGGTTAAAAAAAACAATTGACAGTTGACCGCTTGCGTATTGTGTTTAGCCGTCGCAGATGCATAAGATGCGCCATGCCATTTTTTACTAGCGTCTATTTACCCGAACAAGATCTGTTCACCATGTGCGTGTTGCAAACTAACCAATGTCGATACTTTTGAATACATATTCAAATAAAATACTGTAACAAATTTAATTATTTATTCTTTCCAAATAGAAATGAATGAATAGATAAAATGAATGGGCTCTGTGAGTGTTTGGTTTATTACCCCTATTGTTTACGTTCAAGTGGAAAGACGTCAGATTATTTGAAATCTATTACAGATGGGATATATTGTTTATATTCTGCCTATCGAATTGCATTATGGAAACGTAACGACACAACGGCATAAGTCATAACGTGCCTTCCTTTCTGCCTTTCATTAGGTATTACTTATTATATATTATGTTATAAACATTTAAGTTAAATTATTAATTAATTTAAGTTGTTTATTTATTTCATTTCAATGACACCCAAGATTCTAACTGTCATTACTTTTCTGAGATTACATCATAAAAGATTCCGCTGCTAATAAACTAATACTTAGGTACACTATTGTTGCACACACAATGTCACATTTAAGATTTTAGTCTATGACAAATGACGCAAAATGGTGTCCGTTAAATATTTTAACAAATTAAAAATTTAAAAACAATTAGTAACAGTTAGTAAACAGTTAGTCTAGTTAATCACCGATGAAAAGTTATTCCTTTACACTTTGCTGTATAACTATTTTCGAGATATGATCTTTTAAATACAGGACGCACTTGAAATCTTAAAGTTCAGCGCAACATAACTCTACACCTGAGTCGTAATCTGAGAAACAAAATATAATATTGTATAGTTTAACTCGTAGTAAACATAAAAAACATAAAATGTGATAGTCTTCCGAAACAAATTAAGTCACAAGGAACGATTGTATGCAACGCGACCCGCGCAGCGACGCGCGGTATCAGGAAAAAATTACGCATTATTTAAGGATTACTCAAAAACTACTAGTCACATCTCGCTCAAATTTAAATGGGACCACATGACGAGCACTAGCTTTTGACTATAAAAAGAATCATTAAAATCGGTACACCCAGTAAAAAGTTATGAGGTAACAAACACAAAAAAAAAAAAAAAAAAAAAAAAAAAAAAAAATACAGACGAATTGAGAACCTCCTCCTTTTTATGAAGTCGGTTAAAAATACAAAAGGCCTCTGTTTTCTTTTGAATATTACCGTTTTATTTATTTTTGAATTTTGTATGGCAATTTTTTTTGCGTAGCAGGGGAATCCATTTACGGATGATATCCAGGACTCCCGGGTAGGCATTCCTAAACCTATGTCGGACTCGGCACTTTGAGAGTGCAATACCATATTAAGCCCCTGCGGAAGCCTTCAGCCGCTTTAATTGGAGGGTCCCGGATCTGCAAGCAACAGGATCCCTTCAGCAGCATAACAGGCTGGTCTCGGCGAAAAAGCCAGACTTCTCCTCCATAGGGACTGTACGGCTCGCCTCTGAACAGTCCCGACGACATCGTATCTAGCAGGACCGGGTTTCTATGCCGGGCCGACACGGGCACAGAGGCGTTACTGGAGGCGCATTAGGTAGCGCCTCCTACGCACCCCCATTCGTCATCCGCGGATGAAGGCCACGTCGGCGGCCTCCTCTCTCACCCGCTCGTCGGCCTCCTTCTGGGACATTACTGTCTCGCAGAAGGAGACCATCACCTTCCAGGACTCGTTGTCGCCGAGCATCGCAGTGATGATTCTCGGGAGCGACAAGTCCCCTTCGAGGAGCGACGTCAGACCTTGACGCAGCGTCACTCATCTCGGGCACACCTCGAGGGTGTGCTGAGTAGAGTCCACCGCCGCGCCACAATCATGACATTCAGTTGTCGGTTCCCTGTGGGCCGTCCGACACAGGTAGTCGCCAAAGCAACCGTGGCCGGTAAGAACCTACGTCAGACGGAAGGTGAGGAGCTTGTGCTTTCGGCGCATCCACCACTCATTATTATATATTATAATATATTTCCTATATAGTTAACAGATGTCTTTGGCGGTTATACCTACGTATGTTTTAATGTCGTTAGAATTTCTGGATAAAAATTAGCCCATGTGTTAATTCGACTCTTTGACTGTCAATGAATAGATAAATTAATAGATAAAGCGTATCACTCGGTGCAGGATTACTTAGTTGATAAAGATGTGTGGACTTAGTGGCGCTGTATTTAATGAAAGATATTACTAATTTTGTACTAAAACAGTTTATATATTATTTTCAAAAGAGTAACTGCGCATTTTCTTGCTAATTCTTCTCTGCAGAATCTACATTCCGAATCGGTGGTAGCTTTACTTTTACAAAAATAAGAATCAATTTAATATTTTAATTTGTAAAATGACGATTCGAAGGTGTTCGTGGGGCCTATTTGAATAAAGTTGTTTTTGATTTTGATTTTGAATGTCATTACACACAGAAATACAAATTTATTTTAATATCTACAGTGAAAACACGGTTAAAATATAAAGTTATACAAACGTTTGATATTAGAAATGCAAATTATAACAGCTGCAGGAGATGGTTTGAACTAAAGTCGTGAACTGGGAATCGAACCACACAATAAAATAAAAAAAAAACTAACAGAAATGTAACAACTGATTGAATTTCTACTCGTTTTTATTTATTTTTTACGTTTCAGGGTTTACTCTTTGTTAGGTTTTTTACAATGAATTTTTAGAACAACAAATTAATTTTAATATTTTTAGTTGCGCTGAATTTTAGTAGTTGATTATGAGATTGTATTTTAGGATTTTGTACCTCTGATATGGGCCTTAATGTGAACTTATATAGGATATCACTTTTCTCAATAAACAAAAAATTGGTAATTTTTGATACTAACCGCATTCAAATAAATAAATGAAGGATATTTTAAATAGACTTCAAATTTTTCGTTTCTTAAGATTTTTTTCTTGAGATCTATATAGGGTCACCGGCACATCGATGTAATATTTAGAATTTATATTGCTATCGCAGTCCACTGCTGGACATAGAGGCCGAGACAAGTTCGAGCCAAATATCCCGGTTTTTCGCAATCCTCATTCAGCCCCCGCCGGCGACCTTGCGTAAGTCGTCGGTCCAGCGGGCCGGAAGACGTCCACTCTGCGTTTGCCGATACGCGGTTTCCACTTTTTTTTTAAATGTTAGTTGGATAGGCAAACTGGCAAACGTTCCACCTGCTGGTAAGTGGTTGACGTCGCCCATAAACATAAACTAGTTTACCTGGAACCAGCCCAGGCAACTCATCTATGTGTTGCCTATCCAGAGACATAAGGTGTTAAAGTCTCGGTGCCAGTAAATTACACTGCCTGTCTTGCCCTTCTCTCCGAAACACAGCAAAGCTGTTTCACGGGAGAAATAAGCACTTCAGAATACGTCTGCTCCAGTGGCTATCGGTCCTCCGACATACGTGATCACCACACTGCCACTTCAATTTGCTGATGATATTTGATTTTTGGTACAAGTTATAAAACTTATTACTGGACTGTTAAATTTGCTAGATGAAAACCGTTAAATGGTGCTATCCTATAATAGAAAATTTGAGATATTTTTAATTTCAATATATTTTTGTATCTTATATGTAAATATTAAAACAAAAATGTTTACAGTATAGCAACTGACTGTTGCATTAACGGTCGTAAGTACGAAATAATTTAATTACAAAATTTTGTATGGGGCATACAGATACAAGATGTTGTGTTTTTGTCGTTTGTGTATGTAAAACGCGTTTCTGAGAATTTTAAAAAAGGATCTCATTCTGTTATATGACATTTAAAATGAAGGTTTAATTATTTAAAAATGCTACAACGCCGTTATATAACTGATAATTATTATCTTATATCTTTAAACGAGCAATTCTTGTATATATATATATAATCTGAATCTCGGAAACGGCTCCAACGATTTTCATGAAATTCAGTATACAGAGGGTTTCGGGGGCGATAAATCGATCTAGCTAGGATTTATTTTTAGAAAATGTCGTTTTATCCCTTTTTTCAGGCAATTAAAAAATATCGTTAGAATACGAAGGTAAATTTCACCGTCATTGATAAGTTTATCATAGCTCCGGTGTGAACCGGGCGGATTCGAAATAAGAACAACCCCAGGTTCGAATCCAGTCTCCAGGACTGTTTTTTTTTTTTTAGTTACTTCTTTTGTGAGAGAAACTATTATTGGGAGCCCTTTACTAACTGGATGACCGAGCTTTGCTCGGTATTTTATTTTTTTATTTTTTGTTATTCGTGTGTGGAAACTATATTTACATACGAATTACGAACTGATGATATATGAATAATACTTTTCGATCTTACCGAAATAATAATAAAAAAATATGAACTGGTTATTTAAATAAAAAATCACGAGTATAATTAAAAACTGTTAGAAAATTATTAGAATACGAAGGTAAATTTCGGCATAATCTACAAGGTTATAATAACTTAGGTGGGAAATCAGTATACCTGGGTTCGAATCCCGATGCCTCAAGTCCCACTTTTTTTTTGCTTTTTTTTTTCAAGTTCCCTCTTTTGTAAAAAAAAAGAACTATTATTGAGAGCCCTGTACTACCTGATTTCCGAGTTTTACTCGGTATTATTATTATTATTAATTTTTTTGTTAATCGTTCTTTTTTTTTGGAAATTATATTTAGATACGATAGAACTGATGAAATATGAATAATATTTTTCGGTCTTACCTATATAATAATATTATAGTATTTTGTGTCACAAGGGGATGAAAGTACTATTTTTTTGACTCTCATATGAAATTGCCGCCCGAGCCGAAGGCGAGAGTAGCAAACATACGGGAATGGATGTAGTACTTTCGTCCCATGTTGCACATACTTTTTTTTTCCTACCTAGGACGAAAGTTCAGGTTTTGTTCCTGTGAAGTGGGGACAGAAAGTGTCACTTTTGTCCCGCTTCACAGGGACGAAAATCGAACTTTCAGCAGAGGTAGAAAAAAAAGATATAAACTGGTTATTTAAATAAAAATCACGAGAGCAATTAAAAACTGCTAGAATATCATTAGAATAAGAAAGTAAATTTCGCCACCATCTGTAAATTTATAATAGCAGGGCGGGTGGGAAATCGGGCGGTCTCGGAAACGGAAGATTTTTCCTTTTTTTTTTCAAGTTCCTTTTTTGGTGAGAAAAAATATTATTAGGATCTCTTTTTATTTTTTTATTTATGTAACCAGTGACTATTGTTTTATTATTATATCGGTAAGATTGAAAATATTATTCATATATTATCACTATGTAATTTGTGTCTAAATATAGTTTAACCGAGCAAAGCTCGGTCATCCAGGTACTAAAAATAATGTTATATTAGTACGTTGTAGTATTGTTCGGTATTTGAGAATTTTAAATGTATCAGTTGGCAGCCCTGTTTTGGAATTTTCCCAAGGTAGACTGTTTGCTATCATTCTTTTTGCTCTGTTGATCTGTATCATTTTCACATATTCGAGAGGTTTAATTGGAAATAATTATTTACTAAAGAGAAAACAAATAAAAATAATTATGACATACAATAAGTCGTTATATACATAAAGTTATAGGATTATTATATATTTAGGATTTAAATTCGGCTTATCATGAACTGGAAATAAAATGTTACAGCGCATATAAAGCAATGGTCTTATCCAAACACCGATACTTATTTAAACATAAGCTTTTCGATTTTGTAGTTCTTTGTTTATGTTTTCAATTAATTTTACGTTCTCCAGTAAAGGAAAATAGCAGCTCGAAATTAGTATTTCTCGGAAAATGTTCTACGTCGACCAACCGACTCTCAACGGAGCAGCTTATTGCCTCTACATCTGAATTATTTATTCTCTATGTCAGCTTACACGTAACAACTTAATTTATGTAAGCTTTAAAATGTAACAAACAAACGATAGAACGACTCTACCATGATTAATTTATATTAAATTATCTTTTATCATCTTTATGTGAACATTATTTGGGTTTTAAGCATGGGTTGGAAAGATAATTTCTTTTGAAGTGAAACTTCTTTAGAATCGTTGTAATTTGAAAAGGGATGCGACGGAAGAAACGACAGGTAAGAGACACAAATACAAAAATGTCTAGGAGAGAATGAGATAGTATGATGTCGCGTATCCTAGCAACGCGTATCCTAGCAACGCGTCAACAACGCGTAAACTAATAGTAATAGAATGTTTAACTATTAATATTAATAAATTTTAAATTGAGTTTGCCAAAGTTGTTTCACTTCTGACATGTGTGGAGTAGTACACACGACATTTTTTTTAAGTTAGTTAAAATAAGTTAATATTTACCAATCAGAATTTGACAACCGTTCTAGTGTAGGTTTCCCTTCGGGGAAGATATTTGTATTTGTACGAATGTTTCCGGTCTGGTACTATGTCCCTGTGGGTTACTCCGTCGTGCCTCGAAGAGTACATAAAGCGGTCGGTCCCGGTTGTTAATATAGATACCTGATAGCGATCGTTACTCATGGTAGGATATTATCTACCAACTTGTAGTGGAGCAACATGGTAAATTAAGCTCTAACCCTTCTCCTATATGAAAAAGAGGTGTTTGTACAAGAGTGGGACGTTTACAGGCTGATTCAGTTCATAATGAATGTGACTTCGATAATTTAATGATTTATTTGATTGATTATGTTTATCTGATGTAATTAATCAATTTTTTTAATAAATAGAGATTTGTAGGTGACGAAAAGGGGATGTCCAGGATGACGGCGATGGTCTCCTTCTGCGAGACAGTAATGTCCCAGAAGGAGGCAACGAGCAGGTGAGAGAGGAGGCCGCCGACGTGGCCTCCATCTGCGGGCGACGAATGGGGGTGCGTAGGAGGCGCTACTTAATGCGCCTCCAGTAATGTCCTTGTGCCCGTGTCGGGCCGGGATGAGAACCCGGTCCTGCTAGACACGGCGTCGTCGGGACTGTTCAGAGGTGAGCCGGACAGACCCCATGGAAGAGAAGTCTGGCCTTTTCGCCGAGGCTAGCCTGTCGCTGGAGAAATCCTGTTGCCTGCAGCTCCGGGACCCCCAATTAAAGCGTCTGAAGGCTTCCGCAGGAGCTTAGTATGGTATTGCACTCCCAAAGTGCCGAGTCCGACATAGGTTTAGGACTGCCGACCTGGGAATCCTGGATATCATCAGTACATGGATTCCCCTGCGACAAAAAAAGGGATGTCCAGGATGTGAAAAGGAGGTGTTATTCACCTCTCTCTTATTGAAAATATGAAATGAAATGAAAATATTTATTTGGCCATAAGGTGATTTTACACACTTCACGAATGTCAAAAAAAAACTTTTAAAATAAATACGTATCCCAATCCGTCTTCGCAGGAATACTCACATCCTCCCGCTATTATATTGTGTACTCTTCCACACAGACATACCTCTCTACCTCAAAGAACGCTTCGACTTTCTTTGCGATTATCATGATCGTTCCCTAAGGTCTAACTCTAATTTGATTATTAAAGCTCCTTCTCATTCTACTTCATTTTATTCTTACTCTTTCCTAACAGAAAATATCATTCTCACTCTTGTTTTAAAAAACATCTTAAAGCACACTATTTGTCACTAAATACGCCATAGTCGACTTTATTTTCATATAATATAATTCACGTATGTATTGTATGTATGTATATATATATATATATATATATATATATATATATATATATATATATATATATATATATATATATATATATATATATATATATAATAGGTCTTTACCTACGAAATTGCTGTTTTTGATGAAATAAGTTAACGCACTTTTTTTTCTATATTTTTTATTTTTATTATTTGTTATTGCGTCCATACTATTATATATGTTGTTGGTTAGCAGGAAAGAGGACATCAGGTACCAATCAAAAACACCAATTGCAAATTCATGCGACGTTTCGATCTTTTATTAGATCTTCTTCAGGCATCTACAAATTTATTGTTATACATAAGTGAAAGGCCATATATATAATTTACATAATCTAGGTTATAAGTGAGGTGAACAAACTTTTTCTTTTCTATTTACCTTTACATAGAGTGTCTAATTAGTATCCTTATATTTCCAACCTCATTAAGTACAGCTTTAATTTTTAAAAACAATTTCTGAATTATTATTTTCTTGAAACAAACAAACAACTAAGGTATCATCTGCTATTATTTAAACTTGTTCATATCATTTTTGGAAAAATATTTTATTATAAATTTTGACCCCGCTGAATGAACCTACAACATAATTAAGTCTGTATTTTTTATAATGTACAATAACAATTCTTATGAATAATTTACAATTTATATCAAACAAACATCAAAATTCAAAATTAAATAATATTTACTTGTTTACCATGATATGCAGTGCCTGGAGCGTCTATAAATCTGTCCCGAATCTTTATTTTTTTTTTCTCCCCTCTTTGTATCATTTAAACTTGTATTATAAATGTATATTGTACTGAAGTATATTTGATATAGTAACTTTAGAATTTAGAAAATTTCTTTCTTTATATGTTTATGTATTAATATGTTTTAAATTCTATATGAACGAAACCAATGTATTTACTGCCAAAGTTTGAACGTTATTTTCTATTGATATGTTAATTACCAAATTCATTACGCCGATGGAACCTACAACCCGATAAAATATGCATTATACAAACAAACGAAGATATGCTAACAATTCATACGAACAATTCTTTAATTTTCATTAAAATTCAAAACAACATTATTTATTTCTTTTACCATTATAGTTGTTGGAACGTCATATATGTCTTTCCCGAAGATTTATTATTTTTAATTGTTCTGTATCTTTCCTCTGATCACAATATAAGTTGTTAATTAATTAAGTTTCAGGAATCTAAAAACACCAATTCATTACAAGATATTAACCACGTTGCATCATCCATTCAAAGAGCACATAAGATGTCAATAATCAAGAAATATTACCTTACACGTTCAACAAAACATATATGTCGCCCACATCGTTGTTTATCTTTACAAATTACATCATCGGGGTCATCATTTTTTGGTGATTAAAAGATGTATATGTTCTACAAGAAAACCAATCGTCCCGCCATCAACGTCACATGAAGCAAAATAAAAAACTTACAACTGTCATAACGGAATTGCCATATAAATGTGAATGTTGTCATTCTACATGACAATTCATTCTAAACTAATAATTATTTAATATTAATTTCGAAAAATATATCAATTATTTATATCCCTGTGTATACTTAAATTATTTATTCTTTAATTTATATTCATTTAAAATGTCATTGTATATAATACTTAAATTATTCGTATCTGTTCTTTTATTTACCGTATTATTAACTTTAATGTAAATCATTTCGCTTATATTTCTTTTTAACCAGTTTGGCTCATTGTCTACAATTTTTGTATTCTCAAATTTGAAATTATGTTGACGTTCGAAATGATGAGATGCTAACGCTGTCTTATTTTCTTTTGCAAAATTTACATTTTTACAGTCATTTTTATGTTGTTTAATTCTTGATTCTATAAATTGCTTAGTTTGACCTATATAGCAGCGACCACACACACATGGAATCTTGTAAACTACATTACATCGTTCTTCTTTCTTTAATTTATCTTTTAATTTTGTATACACACTATTAACCTTTAATAAATTATAAAAAGCTAGTCTCACATTGGTACCAATGAAGCATCTGTTAATATCATATGATAATCCTGACACAAAAGGAAAACGACAATATGTGATAGTATTAGTGGCTTTTACATTGTTACTCAAACGATTCTTTGCTTCATTTTTAAATTTTCTCAATATAGCATCAACAAAAGACCTAAAGTACCCATTCTTTAATAACAAACTATTAATAATTTTGTAATTTTTTTCCCAGTGTTCCTCGTTACTCAATCTTATCATTCTGTCTAACAAACCTGTAATCATTCCGACCTTCTGTGAGCGTGGATGGTTAGATTCATAATTTAGTAATCTACCTGAACTTATTGGTTTGATGAACCAATCAGTAATTAAACGTCCATCTCTCCTTTCTATCAAAATATCAAGGAATGAAATACGGTTATCTTTTTCTACTTCTAAAGTAAATTGTATGTCATCATTGAAACCGTTAAACAAATTTAAAATATTATCAACTTCACTACTAGGTATTGCTGCTATTGTGTCGTCAACGTATAATTTAATAAACGGAATGTCGAAGGTTAATGAGTTTACGATTTTTTCAATTACATAATTCATAACTATATTCGCAATAGCAGGGCTAGCTGGATTGCCCATACTACTGCCTTCTGTTTGTAAATAAATTTGGTCTCTGAAAACGAAATAACTAGACTTATAGCAAAATTCAATCAATTCTATCAATATTTCTTTAGGTACTCGGATCAGATGCGAAATACTATTCCAGGTTTCATTAATTATTTCTACTACTAAACTAAGCTTTACATTGGTGAACAAGGAGACTACATCTAAAGATATCAATACATAATTATTTTCTAATACTACTGTTTTACTGAAGTCTACAAACTCAAAGGAATTCCTTATATTAAATTGATATGTGTCTACTAATGGAACTAACAACTCATGTAAAAAATGAGCTCTAATAATGAACTCATGTAAAAAATTTTTATTTTTATTATTTAACGTAGTGGTACTTATTGATGCCTTTCTTGAAAAACTCTGCTGGACGGGAGGCAACAAACTCTTCAAAGGCATCTTGTACTGCCTCTCGGGTATTGAATTTTTTCCCGCCAAAAAGTTTTCCAAATTCTGGAAAAAGTGGAAGTCTGTAGGGGCAAGACCTTATAAGTACGGTGGATGACGAAGAACTTCCAGCCCCAGCTCTTTTAACTTGGAGACCGTCTGCTGTGCAGTATGAGGTCGCACGTTGTCGTGCAGGAGCAGCGAAGCCGAGCGATTGACCAAAACTGGTTGGAGACGTGCGAGCTTCCCCATCATTGTGTTTAGTTCTTCACAGTACACATCTGCAGTAATGCTATTGCCGTTTGGTAAGAATCTGTGATGAATTACACCGGCGCTAGACCACCAAACAGTTACCATCACTTTCTTAGGGGTCATTTTCGTTTAGGGCATTGTTTAGGTACTGAACCAGGATCTAACCAACTAGCTGAGCGCATGCGATTATTGAATAGGATCCATTTTTCGTCACAAGTAACAATGCGATTCAAAATGCCTTCGTTTGTGTGTCTGTTGAGCCGTGCAAGGCACGTCTTGACGCGTATTTCGCGCTGGCGTTCATTCAATTCGTAAGGCACCAGGCATTAGTCGAGCTTCTTTACCTTGCCAATTTGATGCTGCTAATTTAGCTGTAGTTTGAGAATAATCAGCCACCACAATCGCCTTTAATTCGTATTTTGTTGGTGATCTAATAAATAAAATAAATTAAATTAAATACAGTAATTCTAAAGATATCTGTTTGTGTTGGCATCTTCACCGTTACACAAACCGTCGTTTTATTTACATCTAACAAAAACTGCACATATGTGTAAGTGATGAGAATTATTAAGTTACTATAATAAAAGTCATTATTTTTATTGTAATTTCCGTCTGAAATGTCTCGGATCGATATTAATTTATCCATAATTTTACTTAAACCTAAAAATCAATGTCTTGGCTTATGACAGAAATAAATTCTTAAAATCAAATAAACCTCTCTATTCAAATTGAATGTGACGACAATACGAAAAATATAAAACATTACCTTTTTATATACAGATTCGCTTGACCCACTGACTATTTGAGAGCTTTTCGAAATGTTTTTTGAACGTAAAAATTTATTCAGCAATATTTTTTTCGTGTACGTTCGGTACATGTATACTTTGGGTAGTTTTAAAACAATGCCGGTAGATGTCGTTTGCCGCAGGAGATGTGTATTGAGGCATGAAATCGAGCCGGACCGGTCGACGATTTCGATGCTAAAGCTGTTTCAGACTTATTTATTTGTCGTAGCATTTTATTGTAAAAACAACATTTTTATTATCAATTTTAATTTTAGTTGGTCGGTTCTGTGATATTTTCCTTTATGTTTAATATTTGTATAGACTGTAGATGTATGTGGTAGATTATTGTATTGAGGTGAATATCATGTTTTTTCATTTTTAAACCATTATAACTACTATTATAGCTATTTAAAATAATCATCACAGTGTAATACTTTGTTCAGAGAGAGAGAGAGAGAGAGAGAGAGAGAGAGAGAGAGAGAGAGAGAGAGAGAGAGAGAGAGAGAGAGAGAGAGAGAGAGTTAATACATTTAATGTGATCTAAAAATGCTAATACTACAGAATAAAGAAAAATTATTATTAATTAATATTCATATTCAAAACTTTTAAATTGTTGGAAAATAAATCATATTTTTACAACAGTTTGAAGTAATTTTAAGTACTTTTTGAATAAGAATTTATTCAGTTTCCGATTTTTAACATCTACAAATCCTCTCTTGTACGTCCTAAGGCTGGGCGGTAGAGAATGCTTTTAGCATAACGCCCGCCTTTTGTGTACAATTCAATAATTTAATGTGAAATAAAGTAGTAATAAATAAATAAGTAAGGACACTTTCATAATAGATGGCGCTTTCTGAATGACAGTTAGTACCAACCATAGTATTAGTAGCGGATATGTAGGTAAAGTAAAATTTATGTACAGGGACGCCACGGACACAGCGAAACATTTAAAATTGATTACCGACGCTGACCCATAGGCCGGGTATTAGATCATAATATTTTTTTCATTCTAAAATTTGATTTCATACCAAACCCTATATTGCCAATCAAATCACGACGATGAAGTAAATTATTTTTATAAACACAGATTATGAGGTAACAGCGTTCGGTAAGTCCGAGTAACAGCTACGTTTTTCTAATCGTGTGAAACATCATTAACATTTTGAATCAACGAAAGATGAGCTCATTACATGGGGAATTATTTCTGTATTGTATGTTTTTAAAGGAATCGACCGGTAAATTGGCTATCAGAATAAATGCTAGCAATTGTTCGATTTGTTATTGTTCACTCAATTTCTTCATATGATTTTATTTGATCTTTGAGGTGACCATTCTTGTTAGGGTTGTTGCAAACCAATCCATTGCGATTATGATTATATTGCGTAAAATTTGATAGTCAATGCTTTAATAATAATTTCTATTCGACATTTCACTCCCACTCATTAGGGTTCCGTATTTATCACGGCGTCGTCGGGACTGTTCAGAGGTTAGCCGGACAGTCCCCATGGAGGAGAAGTCTCGCCTTCTCGCCGAGGCCAGCCTGTCGCTGGAGAGATCCTGTTGCCTGTAGATCCGGGACCCTCCAATTAAAGCGGCTGAAGGCTCCCGCAGGGGTTTAGTACGGTATTGCATTCCCAAAGTGCCGAGTCCGACATAGGTCTAGGACTGCCGACCCGGGCAGGTCAGTATACAAATGAAATGTGTTTTTTCGGTGTTTTAAGCTCGATCTTATGAAATGTTTTGTATAAAGTTGCCACACTGCGCTCGTCAATTTGCCTGCCTGTCGTGGTGACTATTGGCAAACCCCTCCCCAGAGACAGTGACACAACGTTTTGTTCATCGAACCCGCGAGCGGATATCGAACCCGCCGCCATCAGCGTTAATTAATTTTTATGCAGCACTACAACAGAAAATTTTGATACCATTCAAACGTTAGCCTTTTGCTTTTAATGTAAAAACAAAAGATAATGAAGAAGCAAGGAAATGAATAAACCAAACTGTCTCAGTGATTAAGGTTGTGTGATGATTGATGACTTTAAAACGGACGTACGAAATGGAGTTTTAAAACTAAACTCTAACGATGTATACTAAAACAACATATTTAAATTTTAACTCTTAACAAGTTTTAAACCAAACAAACGATCCTGGACGTCGAGGCGGTGAACTATTTTTCTCCTAGTCATCAGTCAGTTACCCTTTACCAATTCACGGGACGCAGGCCATTAGCGATAGTATGGCAGTTAACATTCGACGGTAATTAGAAGTTAATTCTGACTGCCTACGGGAAAAAGTTTATCTTAACGGATGACTTTCTGTATATTTACATGTAAAAATAAATGTATATTAAGTTGGCGTAGTTGGTCACAGTAGCCAGCTATTGCTTACATATTTTTTGTAAGCCATTCAATTGTGTGATTTGATCGTTTGTGCTTGAAAATGGACTTCATCTTACTGAGGGCCGTTAAGCTGTTTATTTTTTATTTATGTACTAATCAAAAATATCAGCAGAAATTATTATCTTTATGTGCCATTTAGTCGTGTCATTCGCTCACCTAGGATAAAACTGAAATTTGAAATCCGTGATTGAACCGCACCGTGTGTATCTTACTTGAATTCACTTCCTTATTATAAATCTCAAAGGTGTTTGTGATTATAATTGTATAAACAAATCTTTCTACACACATTAACTTTGTAAATACATCTTATTTCGAGCTGCAGAGTAAATAGTTGTAGTGTTCGTTGTAGTGTTCGTTGGTAATTAATTCTGACCCGGAAAAAGGGGGTGATGAAAGGTACACAGTGTTAATGGATGGGTTTCTATTCATTTCCACACGGAAAGTTATATTTTGCCAAAGTATTTTGGATCTCATATATGACTGTATATTTACTTGTACAACAGACGGTTGCTTACAAGTTTATTTATTTAAGCGTTATATTTTGTATATTAGTTTTATATAAAATAGGTATATACTAAATATTTGTTTATAGAAATCCTCTAAAGGTAATGAACGATGGATTGAAGTTTATTTTGTTTAGAACAAGTACATCGATAAAGATTTTTTTTAATAATTTGAGGAATACAATATTAGGTTCAAATAGGCTTTATAACGTATATAAATAAAATTATCGCAATAGAGAATTAAATACTAAATCATGTATGTGATCATAATGGTCATCTATTTATTAAAAAAGTTTGGTAAAAAAAAATTGAAAAAATTATTCCTGATAAGATCTTTGATCTCTACTGAGAGCCAATCCTTCTTAATATTCCGTCACGTTTCTCGCCCGACGAATCCTGTAATAACTACTCTTACATATGAGGGACAAGTCCTAATTTCCCCTGGGACATCTCGATGTCTCCGTATGTAATTACTGTGTCAAACAACACCCATTCTACCCATGGTTTATTTGGACTTGGATTGTATATGAACCTGGAATACTGGAACTGTCAGCCTATAACCAACTTTATTGTATTTTGTTAATGTAGGTATATTAATGACTTCCGAAACTATAATACGATTTGATTATTGATCAAACTGTACCAGGAAATCCGTTCGTAATATCATGCTCGTAGTAAGATCTTAAATAATGGCACGTTTCATTAAAAATTATTCAGTAGTTCTGGAATTACTATTCAAGACACATACAGACAGACAGACAGACAGATAAAAAAACATTTTTTTTTTAGTTTTAACTTCAGGATTTATTATAGAATGTCTTCCAAATTTTTTTTCAATTTACTCGTATCTTCAATTGGAACTCATAACAGTTTTATTATACTCGTAAGTAAAAGTTCGGTACATAGATTTTTGGAGTCAACAAAATAATTATATTATGATATAAATATTTTAAATCATCTTGATACGAAATATGCAACTCTGTGTGACAGTGATGTGTCGGTAGTCACCGTGTTCTTATCACATCGTTCTGCAAGTAGTTACTGAAATTACATTTCAATGCAGGATTATTTTATATATATATATAATGTACTTGACTCTACCTCTCGACACACATACACATTTTTTTATTAATATTTATATTATCTTCACACATCAATTTTTGTATTATTTTATAATATATGACTATGTTTAAAAAAATGATTTTTATTCCTATATTTACTTTGTATATTGTATATTATATAATTTATCAATTTATTTTTATATTGTCGACTATGGTGTATGGTAAAATTCGTATGAATTTATGTTTACGCCATCATTGTTATCAATATATCGTAAAATTTGTACTTATAAAATTTATAAAATTAAATAAGATTAATACGATTTAATAAATAAATAAGTGAATTTAATGTAACTCTTAAAGTTTAATACATAGATAATTGAAAAAGACATCGTGAAGTAAAATTAATGAAACTATAATAGTTTTTCTAAAGACAGATGTTTTCATATTTTTCTGAATATTTTAACATTCCAACAAACGAATTTAGATATCGTTCAATCATTTCTCTAGGCAGTGGAAACATAAAAATAAAAGTAGCACAAAAATATGAACAGTTAAACATTATCGCTTCTAGTAAAGATAAAATTGTTGATTCAAAACCCCACTCCCGTTCGTCACGAGTATATTACCGATGACTTGTCAGTTTCCAAAGAAACTGCAGCAACTTGTAAAATGAACTCAGTTTTACGGCCGACGCTAAATTGTTGCCATAATAAAATTTTATATCTTTCTATTTACGAAGTGAAGGGTTAACATTTTATGACGGAACGTGAGTGAAATTATTTTTTTATAGCGTAATCCAAGTGATGAGTTTTCCTTAACTCGATGAGGTGACAAATTGCTATCGTTTGACGGTTCTTAATGGTTGAAAGCATTCTTTTTCTATATCGAAATATATTTTTCCGACATTACTTTGTAATAAAATATGGTTATGGCATATTATATATTAATATTTAGCCAGTATGAGGTGTAATTTTTATTTAGTAAATATATTTTGTACGGTCATACACAAAAATATGACAATTGTTTATATAGAAATATTGTATGGGTACATAATCTTTTATATGATATATTTGACTGGTCCGTTGACGCAGTTAGCAGTGACCCGGTTTTCTGACCCAGGGTTGTGGATTAGACTCTCATGTCTGGGTTACATTATTTTTATATTTGTTGAGGCCTTATATATAATGTATATATAAGGCCTCAACAAATACATGTATGTGTCAAACGCATGATAGTATGTGTAATGTTTTTTCTAATAATTTAATGTATTTTTGAGCATTATTATAAAAAAAATATTACCATTCTGCACTTCTTCTCCATATAAACTTTAACTGTGCCAAATTTCATACTTCACCGTACGCGTAATTTTCGTAAAAAGGGGTACAAAGTTTTCGCTTCATGTATTAATATATAGATATAATATTATTATTACATTTATATGAAATCCTGTATTAAAAATTAATCTTTATTGAGTATTGTTGAGATAATTATAAAGCCTATAACAACATTTTCACTTATGTCGAACTGTCTGCGTAACTTCACAAATAACTGACTTGACCGATTTGTAAAGTAACAATTTAAAAGTCTTTTTATAAGCGTACAGGAACAAAGAATATTTTGAGTTAACATTTTAAAAACTCCAGTCATTGGGCGCTTAGAAAAAAAATTAAAAAATACTGTCGACTAGCAATTATATATACTTTTAGACATTACGCTCGGGGTCTATAGGGCAAATGTTTGTATATGTGAAAATATTTCTTTATGGACAGGGTGTATGTCCTTGTGGGTTTCCGCAACGTGCAGTTATTATAGTCATCTGGTAACGATTGTTACTCTTGGTAGGGAAATTATCCGTCAACCCGCAGTGGAGCAGCGTGGTGGATTAGGCTTCAACTCTTCTTCGTCATGGAGAAGAGGCCCTTGCCCAGCAGTGGGACGTTTACAAGTTTATACAGTTCAGTAAAAATAAAAGATACTTTTAAATAAATATTAAATCCAAATTAATTTAAGCTATACAAACGCAAAGTGTATGACAATATATGATTTTATTACGTTAAAATTACTAAATAGTTTGCTATAAAACTATCTTAATATATAAATAGTTAAACAAGTCAGAAGGAATCGGGACTGAAGATGCAATGCCGCAAAGCACAGCTGACTTAAAAAATATGACATCTGATATACATCGGAGTTAAATATTTATTTTGATAGAACTAGAATAAGCATTAGAAACAACTACTACATTTAAAAGCAAGCTTCGCCTATTTCTCAAATACGTAGTCGACGTCACAACCGCATAAAATTCCCCACGTATCTGGATTTTGTTTTCCAACAACGCTCAGTCGGAATTCGTGTTTCGTCGTGAATAAAACAACAGCTGTACACTTACAGTTTTGAGGTATAATACTAACTTTTAATGGGCAAGGTCTTTTTGGGGAAAATCCAATAAAAATTGTTTTAAGTATTCGTTTGAAGATTAATTTAACATTTTACGATACCGTTGAACAATTTGAATTTTAAACATCGGTTTAGAAATGCAAATGTTCGGTTTTAAGTATGGATATAGACGATTGTGTAGTGTAGGTTCACGCTATACATTTGGCCATCTGGGCTCTATGAGAAATTGATATTAATCTTATATCAATTCCCCATAGATATGAAGGGGCTCTGTATATTGAATCTTAATATCTTTTGCGGGGAAGTTTTCGATAAAGCAAACACAATTCAGATCCACTTTACAAATAATTAATTTAGTGTAAATCATGTACACATGTAAGAATGTTTAATTTTTCATTTAGATTGCCGATTCTCTGGGTAAAAAACGAACCAGTCCTCATGCCACCAGTGGAGTCGTTGAATTAAATATTTCAGAAATTTGTTAGCACAGTTACTATGAAGTGTATGTAAGGGATAAGTGACGAGTACTTGCCTGCTGCGGTTCCAGCTCTTGAGGCTTCATCTCAGATACTACTTGGAGCTTCTATCCTTTTTCCAGGGTTAAGTACTGAACTGAATCTTATAAACAACCCACTGCTGGGAGAAAGCCTCTTTTTCATATAGAAGAATGGTTAGAGCTTAATCTACCACGCTGCTCCACTACGAGTTTGCGGAGAATTTATCTACCATGAGTAACGGTCGCTATCACATGTCGATGATAACAACCGGGACCGATTGTTTACGTACTCTCCGAGGCACGGTGGGTAGAGTCACAAGGACTAAGGAGTAAGTACGTATTGTATTAAAATGGGTAAATATCTATTATAACATCTCAAAGATACATGATGTCATTTTTGATAATACAATCGTTTTCCAATAGAAAAGTATAAAATTTATAGAATATATAAACGTTGAGTTATCTTACTCTTTAATTCTACTAAAAACAGTTTGCTAAGTATAAGCATGGGATTGGTGAAACTTTATTAAAAATTAATACATTAATTTAGTTTTCTGTGTCGGTAATTTTTAGACTTTATTCCTCTGGTGTTGGGTCTTACACTTTCAAACCATATCTCTCTTCCCAAGCTTGTCATCCCGTATGTCTAACATTTTACGACAGCCAGGAAATAAGGACATGATGTAGTGAATCCGAATAGCTTTCAAAGTCGTCGGAGCGTTTTTTAATGTCTGGCTATTTCTACTTACGATTAATCATTTTTACCCAAAACCAACCCCATGACCTCCAGCTCTTTTGTTTTACAGTATTATGAATTGGATATGTTACAAGAAATAATTTGTTTTGATTCAATTTTAAGAATTCTAAAACGAGAAATGTGATCAGAACGTTTTGTTTTTACGGGAGAGTTAAAATAAATTTACGAATGTTATGTATACTTATCTATACTATCTATACTAATATTATAAAGCTGAAGAGTTTGTCTGTCTGTCTGTTTTTTGTTTGTTTGTTTGAACGCGCTAATCTCAAGAACTACTGGTTCGAATTGAATTTTTTTTTGGATAGCCCATTCAGTGAGGAAGGCTATAGGCTATATACATCATGCTACCACCAATAGGGGCTTAGCAATAATAAGAAATGTTACAAAAACGAGAAAAAATAAACTTTTTTGAGAGCTTCCGTTGCGTCCTTTATTATTTCTCTTCTCGAGACACTTTTTAACTATAGTTCCACTTTTAAAGTAAATATAACATCACTCTTTTACTGAGAATTTTCGAAAAATAAAAAAATTCAGTAATACGTTGAACGAGCCAGGAATCAAACCTGAGACCCATTGCTCGACAGTAACGCTTGCGACCACTCGATCGACGAGGCAGGTACCAGCCTACTCTTAGAGTAATTGTTTAAAAATATTTAAGTACGTTTTTACCTCAAACTAACGCGGGTGAAACCGCAGGGCACAGCTACTGATACACACTGCTGATATGCATGTCAGTGTGCGTGAAGTTTTGTGTATGTTACGGCATGTAATAATAAAAAAATGTGTATTGTAAGTGTACATAACTTAATAAATAAATAAATATATACATAAAAAATTAATTTAATTTAATTATATAATTATATATATTTATATATATATATATATATATATATATATATATATATATATATATATATAATATTTTTAGTAGTTTATTTTTAAAACAGTTTACAAATTTAAAAAAAATATTATGTTACATAAAGAGAATTAAAACCAAATATTAATACTATTATAATATTTTAACCAAATGAAATTCATACTTTTATTGTAAATTTGCAATCAACTAATTTAGCATTCCACATTCACTAATAATGGCGCGTTCATTTGGTATCACATACAATAATTAACTTGAAAATATATTTTCAACGTATATTTGGTTTTTAAACGAAACATCAATTAAGTTAATAATTAATGAACTTGCATCACAATTAACAGAGAAATATATATACGCCGCACGCCCATTTCGATATGTTAAAATGTAAAAATTAATCAATTCTAAAAATCGTAAATTTTTAATGCTATAATTTCAATATTAAGATCCCGAATCCCGGGACTATATTCTACAGACATTACTCAAACTGTGGCTTCAAATGTTTGCGAATTTACAAAAGTATAACGGAATCGCTTTATTTCCATCCCAAGAAATTATACGCTGGCAAATTTATTAATTAAGCAGACTATAAGTCAAAGTTCCTCAAACTTCTTATTTAATTTTAATTTTGTATAATATTTTAATTTATTTTGAATAATGGAAAGAAAAATTCGTTAATTCCTGTTATACGTCATCATTGAAGATGCAAATGTAGTATTATGTAGTCAAATTCTATATAACAATATATCAAGTAAAAAAACAAGGCAAATAGACTTCGCTTCCTATGCACTCTCTCTACCTTCAGTTTGTCCCGGCTTCCACCGGCTGTCGCTATCACCGCCAGTAGGGCCAACAATTATAGATATTTCTATTACGAATGATTACGAGTAATTTCGATTACGAAATGAATTTGCAAAAATATTTGTAGACAGCCTTACGTATCTTATTTTATTATAGAAGTTTGAGAAGCAACGTAAAAAAATATTTCGAAGCAAAGAAATTCAATGGGAGTGTAATTTTCCTCGAAAGCGTAAATATTCCTGATACCGAACGTCATCGAAGACGGTCCCGAGTAATTAATGCTGGTTCATTATTTATTAATTAAGCCGTGACATTCGCTTTCCATTGAAGAAATTACAAAGTCAATTTTCTTTACAGACGTGCTAAGTGGATCTACTTAGCATTTTTTTACCTAGTGTTATTTTTACTCGACTGCGCTAGGAGGGTTATGTTTTTCGAGAGTATGTATGTATGTATGTATTATTTGTGTCGCTCTGCGGCCTGAACGGCTGGATAGATTTTAGCTTTAGCGGTGTCATTAGATTCGTATTTACTGTGAGAGTGACGATGAGTATATCAAAATAAAAAAGTAAAAAAATGGCGGTTTTTGGAGGTCAAATTAATTTCATTTCCAAATTACACGGAAACGCAGTCGGATTTTTTAAAATTACTTTGACTTGTTGTTCTTTGTGATTTATTATGAATATAAAACAATAAAGAATGTCGATATTTTAATTTTTGTAAATGAAATGGTTTTAGTGCAGTATTCCTAGTATTCACTAAAGCAGTAGTTAATAATATAATATGCACTTTCCAATGAATACATCTTTTAATAAAGTACGTATTAATTTGTTAAGTATAATTATATTATATTGAAGTGTCACGATATGAGCGTAATGTATGAGCGTCATAATAAAGGACAGATAGATGCACCTAGTCCAAGAGAAAACGAGAAATATATAAAAAGCATAGTACAATAAATAAATTTATAACTTTCGTCTCTCTTACAAATGAGAATAAAAGTGAGACAAAAAATATCGCGCCAGGCCGTCATTTTAAAGATATTTGAGATGTTCATATATGGTTTTTTTAATTGCTTATATTATTTTTATCTTTAAAATTTGTAGTAAAATGTTACTACAAATTACCAACTTTGATTCATCATCAACACAAAAAATACTCTTGGAGATTAAAATAAAGGTAAAACTTTTAGTTTAATAAGATGTACGTATTTTTTAAATTATTCATTAGATATTAAAAATATAATGTAATGTTAACAATATTATTTGTTTCTAAAGGCCAATAAGCATCAATTTACTAGCTGATATCATTTTAGTCTTTGACATCTATTAACTATTAATTAATAAATTTTATATTGAGTTTTCCAAAGAAGTTCCACTTCTGACATAATTATGTACTCCGTACACACGAGATTTTTTTTAAAGTTTAAAACAACAGTATATTTAAGAAGAATATATTGTATCTTATCATATCTCGCTCAACGACTGAAGCAAATCAGTATCTAATGTGAACTATAACATAAATTGTTTAATAAATAATCTCTGTCAAATTGACATTGTGATCGAATGACCAATTTTATATGATAGCAAAAATTTTCTTTTAACTTTTCCTACTGGCTCAAAAATGGCCGCCGACATCAAAGCCCCGTAACCGAATATTCGCAAGCTTTTGAGCGTAGAGAGAATTCGTAATGGGTTTCGGTGCCGGTAATGAGATTGTAATTTTGAGTGGCAGTAATTTTTTTATTTCATTATTAGTCTCTTTCAGGAGTGTATAAAATACAGAGTGTGAACCCGTGTTATAATTTTTTATTACTTATTTATTTATATATTATTTATTAATTTATTATTTTAAATATAGAAAAATAAATTAAATGATTAATTTATTCAATTAACAATTTATTTGATAAATCATAATTTTAAATGCCTAATGAATAAATTGTTTTACTGAATTTTATTGAGTTAAAAATACATATATATTTTAACATACACACACGGTTGTCTGTTCCAAAGTAGGCAACTTAATGCCTGTTCTTTAGGTAACATCTGACAGTTACATAATTTTCTTTATTATCATGTTAAATAATTATACTGCATTAATCTATATACCGGATGTTATCATTAATTACACCCCGACTAGGGTTGAGAATTGAATCTACAACCCCTGAGCATAAAGCAGGGACACTGGCAACTGCGCCAACAGGCATTTTTTAAAGTTTAAAACAACTGCATACTTAAGAAGAATATATTTTATTATATCTCACTCAATGACTGAAACAAATCGGTATCTAATGTGAACATTAATATCAAAAAAACAAAATCATCAAAAAAAAAAAACTTTAGTCAAATAGGCCCCAAGATCACCTTTGACTCGTCATTTTACAAAATCATCAATCGTCATTTTAAAGTGATTTTTATTTTGTAAAAGTAAAGCTACCACCGATTCGGAATGTAGATTCTGCAGAGAAGAATCGGCAGAAACTCCGCAGTTACTCTTTTGACAATAATATATAAACTGTGTTTTAGTACAAAATTAGTAATATCGTCCATGAAATATAGTGCCACTAAGTCCACACATCTTTATCGACTAAGTAATCCTGCACCGAATTTTTTTTAAATAAAATCTTTAAATTTATTATGAGACAATTTTCTAAAATTGTTTGTGGGATTTTATTATGCATGCGAATACCATAACCCAGAAAGAAGACGTTTACTTTGCGCAGTTGGAAGCTTGGAGTTACAATTTTGTTATTACTTCTAGTGTTTACACTGCAATAAACTATTTATTTCAAAACAAGGAATATTCTGGTGAATATATATAATATTGTTATAAATATACTAATATACTAAGACGCACCTCCTCCAGCTCCAGGCGCATCAGCTGCACGCGTTTGGCGTCTCCGCCGTCGCTCTGCACGGTGGTATCCCGCGCCGTATATTATTGTGTATTAGTCGCGAAGGCTCTGGGCTGTATACGGAATAAAAGTAGTGTGCAAACCTTTTTGCGCATTCGTGTTCTGAATATTTGCCCTTTGTAGACCAACTTAGTTTGCCGTGTGTTGCCTCGTTTCGATCGTATAAAATCCCAAAAAGCGTACAGACATCTTGGCTTCCTATTAAGGCAATGAAGTGCCTTCTGTGTTACTTCATTCTGTTGGCTGCTATTATCGCACATTCGGGGACAAATGCATTCAAAGCAGCCTTCACTTCGAATGACAGAAATACAAGTTAAAATCACAATCAATCAAAATAAAAAATAAAAATTAAATCAATCAACATAAAACAATGTATTTATACAGTACAGTAATTTAATTTATGTAAATTGTAAAATAATAAAAATATAAAGGTATATATATATAAAATAGCTATTTAAGACTGCTTTAAGACCCTTAAAAAGCCTCCTTGAGTAAAGTATATGTATATTAAATTTTATATTATTCTTGATATGTACAAAATAACAATTTAATACCCACCCTCTTAACGAATATTATTTTATGAAACACAAATTTGCAAAAACAAAAATAGACATTATACCTCTCAGAATAAAGTCCATATAATCACGGAAGAGTAAAAACAGTTTGTTTTTAGTCTTCCGTGCAAATAATAATATCCGAAATGTTTTTATTAATGTGAGAATCGTACCACGCAGAATTAGTAACTATTCAATGTATGAATATTTAAATACCAGAGTCCACTGATTTGATCATTGAATATTTGTATGTAGTACCTGGATGACCGAGCTTTGCTCGGTTAAATTATATTTAGATGCATTACATACTGATGAAACATAAATAATATTTTCGATCTTACCGACATAATAATATAATAATAAGAACTGGTTTTTTAAATAAAAAATAAAAAGAGATCTCAATAATAGTTTTTCTCACAAAAGAAGAAACTTGAAAAATAAAAGGAAAAAAAAAGGTCTGTAGGCACCTGGATTCGAACCCGAGTTTTCTGACTTCGAATCCGCCCGATTTCCATCCGAGCTTATTATAAGGCTATCAATGACAGCGAAATTTAACTTCGTATTCTAATGATATTTTTTAATTGCGTAAAAAAAGGGATAAAACGGCATTTTTTTAAAATAAATCCTAGCTAGATCGATTTATCGCCCCCGAATCCTTCTGTATCCTAAATTTAATGAAAATCGTTGGAGCCGTTTCCGAGATTCAGATTATATATATATATATATATATATATATATATATATATATATATATATATATATGTATATACAAGAATTGCTCGTTTAAAGATATAAGATATTAGTGAGAATTTACTAACTTGTTATTGAAATTCACTGATATCTAGTGAATATAGCTTCACTAACGTAATAAATTAAAAATTCCACTGATTAATTATATATATAGAATATTACTGTAGAAAACGGACAGACAAGGACGCGAATGCTTTTAACACAAATATTTGTAATAATTTATTTATAAATATTTTAAACATGAATATTTTTAATATCATAAGGAATTTGTAGCTTTTGTTTTATACTAGTCGTCTCTTGCAGTGTCACATGCGTTTTGATACGTGTTAGTTTAGTTAACATTTATTTCATGGTCTTATGAGTTAAAACGTGAACTTGTAGAGTCTATAATAACAGGTATCGACGTGCTGTTTTATAGTTGAGAACGTTCCACATTATGTAAGTATTTTTGAGTTAAAAAATTATGTTTTATTGCCTAAACGTTCTTTATAACGTAGTAGTAGTTATCTCGTGAGTGATAACGAGACGTTTTATAGCCTACAATGATCCTCATTACGTAGGTATTTTGAATTACAACATACCATTATACCGCTTAAAAGTCAATTGATTTTTTGAATGAATGAATTTTGTTTATGGTAATGTTATATGAATTACTGTTATATTTATTGAATCTATTGACTTTTGTTTTATACCAGGGAATTTATATACAAACTGGAATGCGCATGCACTCAAAAAACGTTCCTAAGAGAGGGATTGCAACTCTTTCTAGCATTGATTCAAGGCAACTCACAAGAAAGAGACAAAACACCGGTAGTCAACGAAATGCCCAGAACGATTTTTCCACTTTACATGTTGGAAATAAATGTCAACCTTATGTAGGTTATTTTAAGGTGCATATTTGAATATACAATTTTATTAAGTGAGCGTTCCAGTTATGATATAAATTCCTTGTATTATTTTTATTTTATTTTATTTTTATTTGGGAAACATACAATTTTATATTACATTATTATATTATAACTTATTACAATAACTGGAATCAGTAAAGTTTCCACTATTAGCTGATACATACAACAGCACTATAACAATGCGTGAAACATAACGCTTGGAAAAAAAAATTATACATATATTGACATTCAGTTTATTTATTTCTATTCCATTTTGTTTATTTTTTAAGTCCTAATATTAACTTAATACTTAATTAACATTCATACGCCCTGTGTGGCAAATTTTGGTGGCACATTGTAGAAATTAAGATCTTATATACACCCATAATTAATGAATCATCATCATCATCATCATCATCATATCAGCCGTTGGATGTCCACTGTTGAACGTAGGCCTCCCCCATCGACCTCCAGAGCAGACCTGTTCACAGCAGCCTCCATCCAACGGCTTCCGGTGACTTTTATCAAGTCGTCTGTTCATCTCGTGGACGGCCGTCCGACGCTGCGCTTGCCGGTACGTGGTTTCCACTCGAGAACCTTTCTGCTCCATCGGCCGTCAGTTCTTCGAGCTATGTGCCCTGCCTACTGCCACTTCAGCTTGCAAATCCGTTGGGTTATGTCCGCAACCTTCGTTCGTCTGCAGATCTCATCATACCTGATTCGATCTCGCAGAGAAATACCAAGCAGAGCCCTCTCCATTGTACGCTGTGCGACTTGGAACTTGTTTAAAAGGCCCATAGTCAGAGACCAGGTCTCAGATCAAATTAATGAATCAATGATTGTTATTATTATTATTCTTGTTTCATTACTTAGATATCTAAGTGATCATGAGTTACAACGTGAAGTTTTGCAGCCTATAACCTTGCTCATTACGTAGACTTGTCATCCGAAAAATACTAGTAAAAGTATCAAATAAAATTGACAATTTCTTTGATTACCTCGTTCAAAGAAACAAACCAGTTTTATTATATAAAGTATAGATAAAAGATATAAAAAAAATGTCTCTGTAATAACGACGTTTTATTATCCTTGCGGAACCGTTGGAAAGATGGCTCCGCTTTTGATGTTACTGAATTTATTTTTAATTTTGTTTTTGGTGGAACAAACTTTTTCAAGTGAGTTTTTTTTCTTTATTTCTTGTGAATATTTTTGAAAATTACTTTACGATACCACTTGCAAGAATTTTCGAATATAATAATAAATTCAAATTACATAAAAAATTCCCTTTACCCAACTGTACTTTTGAATCATTTTTAAAAGTATATTGTAGTTAATGTCAAGCTACCACTTACTTACTTCCGATCTGGGTGTATGTAAAGAATTGGTACGTACGTTTCGTATAAGTTGCGTATGAGTACGTAAAGAGTTGGTCCTGATTGTTGTCGTAAATACCTGATACCGATCGTCACTTATGATAAGGAAAATTATCTGCCAACCCTAAGTGGAGCATCGTGGCGAATTATAGTCCAACCCTTCTTCTATATGGAGAAGAGGACTTTGACCAGCAGTGGGACGTTTACATACTGATTCAGTTCAGTTGAGTTCAAATATTAGTGCATAATAGACACAAACTCTTTAAAAATTACGTGAATGTATTCTGTGACAGAAATAATAATTATTTTTATTTACAGCTATATATTTCTTAAATTATCTTTATTCACAAAGTCAGTTTTGCATGCGACCAATTACATAAGAATGAAAACATTGCTTTTACAAAGATATAATTTTTAAATTAGTTGAAGTCATTTTTTTAAATATAAATAAACGGACACTCAACGGCCCCAGTAGGATGGAATCCAGTGTCGGGGATCCGGAAACACATAACGTAAAACGGATAAACATAAACGCCTAGACGATGACAAACATATATATGGTCTATACAAATTGATGTCATGAGCGGGGATCGACCCCGGGACCGTTGTCGGATTAGCCACTTGCTGGGACCACTGTAGTAATGCTTCGTCGATTATACCTCATTGTCGGTAGGCTCGATCGGGACAAGAGCAAAATTTCTCAGAAAATTTTACGTAAGGTAATTAATTTAAATAAAAATGCTGCTCTACTGCGTGGTGATGGCTAATTTCCCTACTATGAGTAACAATCGCTATCAGTTTTCTATGATAACATTCGTAACCTAATTCAGTTGATCTCGGTGATCGACGCTATCACGTGCTCTCTGACGGATGATGAAGAGATCCACAAAAACGTAAACTTAGACTATATGTGACTTGAGCGGGAATCGAAGACTAAATACAAAGAATTTCTTAAATTATTTCTTAATTTTTAAACGCTAAGAAGTTTACAGCAAATGATCTTCAACCACGTATTCTGGGAGAGAATGTGATGATAGAGGAATACCCTTTCTACACCGGTCTTCGTATAGAGTACACCCAGTCGGGAGTGATATATCAGAGTATTTGTGGAGCAACTATTATTTCTAATTTGTGGATATTGCGGCCGCACATTGCGTTGCGGATCCCCAGTGAGTGAAAGAGAAAGCTGAAGTGGTTCAGTTGATGAAGAACTCGCATCTTAACTGAAAGTTTGGTTTTGACTCTGGGGACTAGAGCCTCTTAGTTTTCAAATGCAAAAAATATATTTAAAAGCTCAATATGCAACAAAAAAATTTTTTTTTTCTTGATGGGATACACAGTATATTATTTTGCGAAGAACTCCTAATAAGCAGAATTATTTTGTCAGGAGCTCAACACTTAATGCAATAATACGCAATGCAATGTGTGTGTGTGTGTGTATGAGCGCGCGCGCGCGTGTGTGTGTGTGTGCGTGTGTGTGCGTGTTTTTGGGTGTGTGCGTGTGTGTGAGTGTGTGAGTGTGTAAGTGTGTGAGTGTGTGTGTGTGAGTGTGTGAGTGTGTGTGCAAGTGTGCGAGTGTGCGAGTGTGTGATAAAAAAAAATATATATAAAACAGTTTAAAAATTACATAAATTAAATTAATTATTTTATTAAAGAAATTTTACAATATTATACATATCTACAATTCAAAACTTAAAATAATTATTTACAAACAGTTTGGTATAAATCATGTCCGCGTGGAATGGTGCCAAGAATACTAGCAGCATTTCCCCGTTGAATCGCAATTCCAATTCTTTGGGCAAAAAATGCACCAGCCCTCCTGTTACCAGTGGAGGCTTTAAGACGTGGGGTTAATTCTTTTAGATATTTTTTTGCGCTGCTACTCCAAGGTCCAAGTGTTTCGACTGCAAACGGCACAAAACCATAACTTTGGATAAGTGACGAATATTTGTGCCGTTAATAATAATATATATTATAATTAATCTGGATATGTCCGCTCACTCCGACCGCTGTACCTTGATCTTTAGCTTGAGATGTGTCATCTAGTTACAATAAAATATATAATAAATTTCAGAGAGGAATAATGTCGACATATTTGAAGAAGGTTGATCTTATAAGGTTGACAATACAACAGTGCCTCATTTCGATGCCGCGCCGGTCCGGAAGTTCGCGCGACAAAATATCAATTTGTTAGAGACGACGAATACATGCGCGAAGAGGGTAGGGGACATGCCCAGTATTTGTTACGTAAGTTTATATATATTTTAAATATATAAATATTTGAAATTAAATAAATAAAAATAAAATACTGAATGGAGTAAATAAAAAACCTTTCTGGTGTAGTTGTGCGAGTAGTCGCTTTTACGCCAGCGGTCGTGGGTTTTATTCCCGCTCGGGGTAGATATTTGACTGGCCCTTAGGTGCAGTTTGCAGTGACCCTGATTTCTGCTTCAGGGCTGTGGATTCGATTCCCGCCGCCCGCAGTAGTAAGATGAAATCCTGTGGCAGGGGTCCGGAAACACACACAATACAAACAAAAACTGAACCATAGATATGTATTGCCTATTCAAACATTAGTCATGTGGGTGATCGAACTTGCGACCGCTAGCGCAACAGCTAGTTGATGTGACCACTGCGCCAAATCGTAAATTATATTACTAATTACGAAAAAATCAGTTGACAAACATACATACATAGAGGGATTTTATAGATTTGTATGTATATATAAACCTATAAAAGCCCTAATATATACATGTCACAAATTAATAACCTCTTTTTTATGAAGTCGGTATATTTAGAAGAAAGTGATTTCTAGATTTCGATTTCAATTTAAATTTATACGTATCTTCTATTTATATTTATCTATTATCTTTATTTCAGGGTGATTCAGGAAGACCACTATTCAGTGGTAATACCTTAATAGGTCTTGCGTCATATTCAGGTAACGAAACTTGCAAATACGTGCGTATAGGATTTTACACGAACGTCGTTTCTTACGTTCTATGGATATATATTATTGGACTGTAAATTGCATTTTTAAGTAAAACTTCTTTAGGCGCGATTGGGCTGAATGGTTTGGACGACGACAATGCAACGTAACGTACGTAACGCGTTACGGTGATGACGCGTTTATATAGAATTCGATTTTTAAAAATTTAAAGTATAATGTTATCATATTTAAATTATAACGATAATTAAATTAATGTATTTATTATGTATAATGCTCGATATAAATAAGTGTATATATTACTGTTGTTATATTGTTAATAAATACTTTTTTTTTAATATTCTAACATAACTTATTTATTTTTAATTTAATCGTCATCTGTCAGAATGTCAAAGAAGGTTTACTTCAATCGTGTAACACACTCATATTTATATTTTTTTCATATCGCGTATATTTTTTTAAAATAAAACAGACATAAACAATTTTTAAACATAAATTCGATTTATTATTGTATCTGGTCCTTGATACACTTCAAGTATCAATTCGATGGTAATATATGTAGTGAATTAACAAAGGCTACGATGGAAAAAAGGTTACAGGGTTAAGGCAAGTAGAGTAATTTGTACATTATTTTAAAATATGTTGTTACATGTTTAGTAGATAATGTGCTTATTTTTAAATCTTTGATTGGAGAAAGCGTTTTTTAAATTATTTTCCTTTGAAATTAATATCTTTGATATAGAAAGTAGAGACAGTAAACAAAATATGTTTGTGGACGCTTGCATTTGTTATACGTGTTGTGTATACGAAGTTGCTTCATAAAATTGGTTAAGAAGTCGCTATATACTACTGTAGAATATAGGAACAACATAATTGGAATTTCGTTTTTAAGATATACAATGTGTGAAAGGCTCTGAGGGATGTATGAGATTAAAAAAGGAATGCTTGTTTATAAAAATAAGACCAACTGCAACACACATTTAGTAAGATAAAACACGTAATTCCTTAAAATGTAAATGAGAATATATTAATATGTTTTAAGACAGCACTATCGCCTGAAATACACTTTTTTATCTAGTTCAGGAGTATTCGATTTGAAATTTAGACCTATAATTTTATTGTACTTTAACTTAAATTATGTTTTGAAAATTTTTCGTAAAACTGTGTTAAGATTTAATAAACGATTTATTATTCAATAATATTCATATTTATATTTAAATTTAGAATATTCTGGTTAGAAGAGGTTCAATTTTTTTTTGACAAAATGAAGTAATTTATTTCAGAAAATGAATTAAACGAGTTGATATTTATATAAATTATAGACCATCAATGGACATATCGGTATCAAATCTTTTATATAGACAACCACATACAAGCATTAGTCTCATTTATATAATATTATGTATTATGTTTTTTGGTTTTAGTGAAATCTATTGTCTGCGTATTCTATTGAAAATCGGCAAAGTATAAGTAACATAAGACAATGTTCGTATGATGAGAGAATGTGCTAGAAGCTTGCGACTACCTCTTCTCTCTACCTTTCTTCTATATCATCACCCTCCCATTACACCCCTTCATAACTATCACATAACTTCAGACAGTGATTATCACTCAGCTGACCATTTACTCGTTTGTAGCAATAACATTTTATTATTGAACATACTGGAATAAAATAATAGTTGAATGCTTCTTTATAATTAATGCTATTAGTTGTATGAACAATTAAAAATGGCAACCGTTCTGGTATCACTATACCAGAGTGCGTAGTTCGCACACTGGCGTTTTTAACACCGGCGGTCACCGGTTCGATTCACGCTCTGAGCAGTTATTTGTATTTGTGCAAATATTTTTTCCGGTCTGGGTGTATATTCTTGTGGGTTTCCTCATCGTGCCTCGGAGAGCACGTAAAGCCTTCGGTCTCGGTTATGATGGACACCTGGTAATAATGGTTATTCTTGGTAGGGATATTATTCGCCAACCCGCAGTGGAGCAGCGTGGTTGATTAAGCTGAGAAGAGGTCTTTGTTCAGCAGTGAGTTGTTTACAAGCGGATACAGTACAGTATAGTACAGTACAGTACAGAGATGTTAACAGGCTGATTCACTTCACTCAGTCACCGTCAGGTCAAAAGTCAGTATGAGTATGGTAACAAGTGTAGTAAAAATATTTATTTATTTACTTTACTTTACAAATGTTGGTACAGTAATCTTAATTTATATATGCATTAAAAACCACTGAGGTTTACAATTTTGCATATAATTTACATTTTTTATATAATTTACAGTTTTGCAACAATAAAATTGGATTATTAAGTAGGTTAGTTACAAATTTATTTAGAGACAAAACTAGGCAAGCGCATCAAGTGTTTATCTGTTATCTTTAAGGTAGGTACTAAAGAAGTGGTTCTTTAATTTGTTTTTAATATTATATGGATATATATTTTTTAATATCGTTGGATATCTTAATAAATTTAAATGTTTAATTATTTTAGGTTGCATTGAATGTAATATGTACAATTAAAGTTGTCCGACCAGACGGTTAGCGAAGGTACAATTTGCATAGAGTCCAGGTCTATTAGTTTACTTGATAGGAATTACGCTATAGTAATTGTTACTTTATTAAAGTGGGAAATATCGTTTTCCAATAGACACTGGAGTTTTGTTGGAAGAACGGTCTGTTTGTAAGCGTGTATGGGCATTTAGAAGAATTATTATATAAAGTAGTTATTTATATAATTAAAAGTGAAATGTTGTTCATATAACGTCTGAGAATAGTCTGATTTTTCGTCATCCTATTCGAGTTTTTTTATTATTTAGTGTAGTTGTAGTAGTAAAAATCAAGTTTTTTGAAATATTGGTATATTCGAGAAATTTGTAATAATTTTTGAGAGTTATTGTACGAACTGTATTTAAGTCGAGTATAAAATATATTATAATATAAATATATATTTTTAATATGAGGGCTGCATCTAAATTCAAACTATCATTACATTAATACATTTTAGACAACCGTGCCTGTGCAAAACATCTATTAATGTTGACGTTCGCAGCTTCGATTTTCGTTTTTAATTAGATATCTGTATTTAAGTATTTGTTTTTGGTGATCTTTGGTTGTTTCGGTCAATCCTTGTGAGTCTTCCCAACGTGCATCGGAGGATTTTATTATATACACTTAACAATCTTTACCTTTGGTAGGAAAATTATCCACCAACTAAGCGACAATGTTTTTTCTTTCATAGTTACGTTTATATAGGAATACATTAAATAAATCTTAATTAAGAAAATTTTATAATATTTAAGATTGACATAAATTAATATTAATGAATGATACTTAAAAAAAAAAAACGTTTTATTCAATAATATAATTTATCTTTGTAAAATATGTAATATAAAATGTAATACAAAACGCAACTAAAGTCCAGTAACAGACTTAATCCAAGGCACATATGAGGCGACGTTTACGTAGAATCCCAAACGAATTTTAGAACACCGTATGTTTCCTATGTACGAAGCAAGACCGACCAATGTATTGCCACTGAACAACGGACTTCCTGAATCACCCTGAAACAAAAATTACATTTTTAACTTTGCTTGTTCAAAAATACTCTAAAAATCTTAAAGTTTCAAAACATTTTTTATTAATGAATATTTTTATGTATGTTAAAATTGATAGTATAGTATTTCTATTTTTACCCGACTGCGACAGGAGGGTTATGTTTTTCGAGTGTATGTATGTATGTATGTATGTAAGTATGTATGTATGTATGTATGTATGTCCATTTCTTTGGCACGCCCTACAGCCCAAACGGCTGGACGGTTTTTGACATATGAGGTGTCGTTGGATTTATCTAAATTGTAGTAGTGACATAGGCTATAAAAATTTTCAAAATATCGCCCGCAAATGGCGGAATGAGGGGGGGGGGGTGGAGTTGAATTTTTTTTCTTACTGTAGCAATATGGGTATCAAATGAAAGTTAGTAAATTGTTTTATTCTTTTTAGTTTATAATAAGAGTATTTTACGCAGTCGGGTTTTTTGATTTTTTTAATTAAGCATACTTGTTGTTAGACATAATATCTAAAGAATTTTAAGTGCACCTATACAATATCACTGGTCGTAATATCTTCCGCAACACGATCGCTTGGTAGATCGCTATTTAGCGATAAAGCCGCAAATTGTACACAATTAAGACAAGATTGTTTGTGTTCCATCGGCCGTCAGTTCTACGAGCTATACGGCCGATGGGGCAGAAAGGTTCTAGAGTGGAGACCACGTACCATGGCCGTCCACGAAATGGACAGACGACTTTAGGAAGGTCGCCGAAGGCCGTTGGATGGAGGCTGCTTTGAACCGGTCACTCTGGAGGTCTACGTTTAGCAGTGGACATCCAATGGCTGATATGATGATGATGATGATTTTTGTTTGACTTGTTTTGTTTTTGTTTGTTTACGATAAAAGACAACTGTCCTGCTGTGTAGTAGTGGGAGAGTTTTCCTAAGGCCAACACTCGTGGGTTCGATTTGCGATATACTAGTTTCAGGTATGGGTCATGCCTTTGGGTCTTCAATCGTGGATCGAAGACCACGTGAAGATGTCAATCCCGGTTGTTATCATAGACCATTTTAATATAATATTTTTAATTTTTGTTCTAAATTTTAAATTAAAAGAATTTTCTTTATGAAGAATTGATTTTAACGTTTTAGATTATACTTTAATATATATAAATGACATGATTACTAAGTACAAATAATAATTTACATTATAACAAAAACTTTGCATGTAATCTTTAAAAAAATATGTTTACACTTTGCAAATTAAGATGGTTTTTAGCTTTAAAATTTCTATAAATATTATAGCGAGAAATTGTTGAGTGAGTAAATTTTAGATTAGTGAGAATAATTTGGTTCAGCAGTAAAAAGAAAATATAACTTCACAGACTACGATCTTTTGAAGTATCTTGTTAACTAATGTTATTTTAATATAAGCGATTTGTAATTAACTTTAGAATCCCTCAACGAATTAAAAATAATATGAAATATGCTGTGCAGTTTATTGATAACTGTTACTATTTGCACTTATTTCAGAATTTTTCAATGATTTTAAAATCGTTAAGGGTTAGTAGGAACTAGAGATAACTATAATAGTTTGAGTTCATGGCACATGCGATGAAATGATCTTCCTTTGCATGTGTTTCTGTCAAACTAATAATATAATGATGACTCGCACAGCTCTACTATGATTATTAGTATATTAATAACAATCTTCATAATAAAAAGTACCAAATAAAATTTGTACTGTACTGTATCAGCCTGTAAACATCCCACTACTGAGCGAAGGCCTCTTCTCCATATCGAAGAAGGGTTGGAGCTTAATCTACCACGCTGCTCCACTGCGGGTTGGCGTTATCGTTATCAAGTGTCTATGATAACAACCGTGACCGATGGCTTTACGTGCTCTCCGAGGCAAGGTTTATTGATTACTTTAGAAAAATTTAATCTTTATGGTGGTGAAGTTTTCCTATTTTACAATAGATTTCTTAAAACAGATCGAAATCCAAGAAGTTCACAATAAAAATCGGTTCGATATCATTCAATCGTCTATGAACGCATTATACAAATGTATATTTGTTTTATTTTCCTAGTATAATATTTCTATTAATAAATATTTTGCAATGTAAAAAAGAAAGTATATATTAATTTTATATAACTCACATCACAAATACTTGGCATGTCCTCTACTCTCTTTGCGCATATATTAATTTTTTCTAGTAACTTAACGTTCTGTATCGCAAACATCTGGTACTGCCACGGTAACAAACTGATACATTGTTCTGTTTTCAGCCTAACAAGATCCAACTTCTTCAAATTTGTCGGTATTTTATTTGTCTGGGAAAAATTAAAAAAAAAATTACTCAAGAAAAATTTATTTTCTTCTCACACATAGAAAAAAAAACCAAAAACCTGACTGCATGTTTGAAAAGAAAAACTGAAAAAATATTTGTTATAACTTGTCAAAACATTAAGCTGTATAAATTTTGTGTTTACCTTTTTAACTCGACGGATTTGAAAGAAAAATAATTTTTTATAATTCTACAATATGGCGCTAAATTCCGCCATTTTTATTTTTAAGAGTTTAACGGCGAGTTGCACGAAACCGTCGCTAACTTTCCGTTAGTTAAGTTGCAATTAATCTTAAAATTAGTTGATTTTATGATTAATTTAAATCTGTTGGAATTAATCATCCGTTAGATAGGTCTTTAATTAAACTAAATTTTTTTGTTAACTTAATCGGAAGTAGGTTTTGTGCAACAGATAATCACGATTCTTGTGATTAAATTAGTTTAATAAACACTTAAATTTAAAATTTGTTTCGTGCAACTCGGCGTTAGTCAAGGAATTTATATCATAACTGGAACTTGAAATAACTGACAAAAGGTTGACATTTGTTTTTAACATATAAAGTGAAAAAATCGTTCCGAGCATTTCGTTGACTACTGGTATTTTGTCTCTTTTTTACGAGTAGCCTTGGGACCCATGGTAGAAAGAGATGCAATCCCTCTCTTAGGAACGTTTTTTGAGTGCTGGTGCGCATTCCAGTTTGTATATAAATTCCTTGATTTAAGTATAGTACGTGTAGTTTAGTAAATTTGATCTGAATGTTTTTCACTGTTTATTTATATAAGTACATAAATAAATAAAATATAAAATTTAAATTCTCAACAGACTAGCAGCGTTTATTTTATTAATATCATATAGAATGGGGAAGACAAACTATTTATTTAAATCTAATAGCAATTATGTAGATCGGGACTATTACCAGTTGCTTATATAAAGTTACTTATATAAATAAGGTACCAAACACGCATAACGTTGTATATAAGTAAGCTTTATAAAATATATTAATTCTATAATACAATTGCTTAATAAGATATAACCATGACGATGAATATATATGACCATATATTTGACGACGGATTCGCGCAATGGTTACAGCAACTGGCTGTTACTTTACCGATCGCGGGTTCGATCCCCGCCCATGTCAAATGTTTTTACAGGCCATATATATATTTTTCGTGGTCTAGGCATTTATTTGTATTGTGTGTGTTTCCAGACACACACAGGAAAACCCCTCCCTACACAGGAATCTTTTCCAAAGGGAGGCAGTTGAGTATGAGGTGTTTATATGTGTATTTTGGGTATACTCTACCTCATCTCTTCCTCTTCCAACGAATTCCACCTTAGAATTCGGTACAGGGTTGGTCGGTAGCTTGATAGGTTGAACATTCTTCGAGAACTTCAATGGAGTAGCGAGTCCGATCACAGCCACGTCATTGATTGGTATCAGGACATCTTTATAGTCATCGTGTATGATCACTTTGTTGTATGGAACTTTTACACTGTTGGCGAAAGATTCCCCACCGACCCAGACGAAGCCACTTTTTTTACTAAAAATAAATATATATTTATTTATTTATTTATTTTATTTCTTAGGAAAACTTACAGCTAATTACAAGTTTCATAAGTGAAAAAATAATGTGAATACAAAAGGCCAATTACAAGTTTCCACATATAGAATGGTAAAAAAGTGACATTCATGATAAATATAAACAATTTTAGTATACATAAGTAGGTATAGTATCGGAGTACAAGAGATAGGCTTGATTAATATGAATATATATAAATGTAAAGGCTTATTAGATAAATTCAGAGCAGAAAACAAAAAAAAAAAAAAGTCGTAATATTTATGAGAAAATAAAGTTACTCGTACAGTATAGTGTAGATAATAGATATCATTCTTGAAAAAAAATTTTATGTATAAGTAATAGTATTAATTGTATGTTTGTTTTTTCTTTCTTTTTTTTGTATAAATATTTTAGTCATTAAGTGCCTGCAATGTTTGTGATGTCCCAAATAAATATATTTTTATTTTTTTTTACTTTAATAATTTGGCTGCAATTTTAACTGCTTGTAAATATTAAACTGCTGATGAAATTGATTTTATCATATATGAAGAAGAAGTGATGGAGTTTATTTTTTTAGATTGCTCCACTATGGATTTCACTCACACACATTGGATCGAGTTTCATAATGTTCAAATACTCGCGACAGAACGCCATTACATACCCCGACTGGTACGAGAGGCCATTGAAATTAATAAATATAGTAATTTCAATAGGGAGGATGGGTTTCAACTGTCGAAAATGTGGAATCCGGTGATTAGATTATGCAAACCCTTGAACAATAATATAAAAAATTCGCGAATCGGTGTGTTTCGCCTGTAAAACACGGGATCGATTGTCGAGTGCACGTAAAATAAATAAAACAAGGGCCAATAGTAGGGGTAAAAGTGACAATGGTGGTAGTAACCAGTATTTGCGCAGCAAACGTACGAGAAAGGAGGTAGTCCGGTATGGACACTTTTAATGCCGTCAACATCTACCTGCAAACTTCAGTCTCGTAAACAAGACATTCGTAGATAATGTCGAAATATCGAGCTCCACCAAGTAAATACAAAAAACATTGTAAATATCCCGATTTGAATAATTTTAGTTATAAAAATAACCATGTTAATTTAAAATCTTATAAAGTATAGATATATTTTAGTTAAAGTGTGAATCAACAACCAGATTCAGAATGTGAATTATGCTGAATAATCGACAAGAATCTTTATAGTTACATACGACTATATAAAATAGTCTGTAGATTATTTACCAATTATACATTTAGTTATATATCCTACATCAAACCCAGCTCTACTAAACACACATCTTTACATAAAACCTTAAATACAATACAAAAACAAAATAAATATGAAATAATATTTCTATATAATTGAACTGAAAATAGTAGAGATAGTAAAGTTATATAAGTTAATAGCTGTAGCACTTACCGAATATCAGCAACGCAGTGCGCGGCGGTCAAGATCCACGTATTGGAGATAATGGCCGCACCGCAGTCAGCCAGACCGGCGTAGAAGGGATAATTTTCTATTTTCGCATTTTCTCCATACAGGATACGTGATTCAATATCATTCGCTGTTAACATATTTATATTTTCTAGAAATCTTTCAATGATGTATCTATTGGATTACCTATTCGGCGGAGAAACTCTATGGATATGTCGCTGCTTGAATACAAAAGAGACACAAATCAAACAGACACTATTTTACAGGAGAGCCATTCAAAGTTTAGAAAATTTATATTTGTCTGTAACTTATTATTCTTTCATTAATTACATGCATGTTATATACCGCTAAAAGCGTATTTCAAAGCTGCATTTAATGGTAAGTAGTATTGTAGTACAAGTGTTGCCTTGAAAGATATATTAGCACATAAGTCCCTTTTGTTTTAAAAAAAATCCCTCGTTTTATGGTAAAAAATAGAATAATTAGTCACAATTCAAAAAACTTGATGTTTTAATCAAAATATTTTTCCGCTGACTTAGGTAATCTATAAAAATTATGAAATAAAAATTAAAATGGTAATTCTAGTTTATAAAAATAAATGAAATAACTTCTTTAAGTTAAAATAAAAAAATCTGCTTCAAAAAAACTAGAATTTAAATCTTCCTCTTAATAAAGAATTGAAAAAAAAAAATATTTAAAAATCATTAAAAGCTTAAAAGCAATTATTTTTATAAAAAAATTAACTAATTGGCTCATTACTACAAACATTTTACATCAATAATAAGGTTTTGTTAATTTATTAATTACAAAATTGAACTATCCATCATAAAAAAATATACCAAACTAGACTTATAGCTTAATATCAGTCTCGAAATAGATATAATATGAATTCTACTAACTAAACAAAAATTAAGTAGGATATTCTAATGTAAAAATGTAATTGTACAACATAAATGTCATTAGAAACAGTAACAAATCACAACCATTCTTGAGCTAACAACACTATAGAAATTATATTTTCAAAGCTAAATTTTGAATGTGAATATATCAATAACAACTAGTCTGCATATTTCTATTTAAATAACAGGTTTAGAAGCTAGAAAAAAACTCCTCGTAATAAAAATATGTAATCTTTTTTCAGTTGTAGTTTTTTACAGCATTGAATCTCGCATTTTTTAGAACAAACTGGCCCTATTTTCTTTTCTTCTATATTTTTCTTAGTTTTTGACAAAGATGTGTATGCCTTACCACTGTTCTTTAATAATTTTGTAAGGTTCCTTTTCTATAAATTAGGATTTGCTTTCCTATTGCGACTTTTTCTTTCATAGCTTTCATTTTCATCACACGGAGATGCCGTATCAACACTCGACGTAACTACACTGGGCACCTGAGTCAGTGTTAGCATTATTTGCTGACAGTATTATGTATTTTCGGCCGTAAAGTTTCGTTCCAATGTATCGTACAAATACAAAATTTTTACACAGATACTTTTCGACAGTAATAATACATCTATCCTGCCTCTGAAGTGGAGACGAAATAAAAAAAAGTCATCACCTGTACATGTCCACTACATCTAATCTAAAAAGCTACAGTTAAGTAGTTAAAATTTCCATTTCGATGACATTTATTAGTTATGCATGTTGGATTATCGTATAATTTCGACACCTCTATGTTCGATCGTACCAAGTGCTAAATTATGTGATTTGTGCGATAATTATGTGACTAATGCTAACGCTGACCTGAGTGTTAACACTGTCACACCGAGAATCAAGGATAGATGAAAAATCGAGAAAATTAATCTTTTCAGACTGGATTTCAACAGGAGACAGTACCTAATGCTATCAATTTGTTATTTTGTTCTTTAAACTCTTTATTATTTTTATTGAAACCTTAAGGTTCAGGTTCAGAAGGTAATAGCTGACTGTTAGTGAAAAAATTAAATTTATATAATTATCTTCATCGGAATCTGTGTCCGTCATCTCTAGGTCATTTTTAGTTATAAAGTTTAGATCTGCAACGTTGTCGTGTGAAGAAAAAACTGAGCTAGAATTTGTCAAACATGTAGACATAGAAGTGTCACTATCATAATCAGTTTCCTGAATAATCACGTTTAGTCTGGTCTTTGATCTTTGTAGTTCAAACCATGATTCTTTATTATCTAACAGGGATAAACTCAGATTGTGTTGACTATCAGGTATGGAATTACTGTTGGAGGAGTTATCTAACAGAGCAGCTGGTTCATTCCATGTTGGGTTTTCAATTTGTGCCTTAAATCGGAGATTAACTGTCATCGATAAAGTTATAATTTATAGCACTCATCTTTCTGTCTCACTTGGTGTGTGGTGTTCAATTTCCTAATCCTTATTCGTGTTTTTGTTGGATTTTAACATTTCAAATATTCTTTGTACTCTACTACTCATTCTATTATCAAAAAACGGTGATTAATTATAATAAATCACGTATATCAAATAACAATATACATTAAAAAATAAAAATAATTCACTAAAATATTTAATTTTCTTTTAAGTTTTATATTAAATTTATAATTATAATGAATTTACTTCCATCTAAAGAAATACAAAAGTAGCGCATTCCAAAATATGGCACTAACGTTTATCAAATAATATTACAACCTCTAAAATATTATAAGCAAAGCGGCCGCTATGCTTAGTAAGGCCCTTTTCATTTAAAAGTGATTTTATACTTTTCTAAATCTGTAATACAAAATGGGCAATTTTGAAATATGGCACTTTTGTTAAAGAAAGAGGAATAAACTTACGTGATTTCTTAAGATCAAAACGGACATATTTCACTATATGGCGCTTTTGTTTATAAAATTACTAACGCAAGTTAAGGATTTTTTGAAATATGGCACTTTATCATAAAAGAAAAATGCGTTCGCTTCGATTATCGGGTTGCAACTGAGAAAATGGCAGTTTTGCTTATATTTGGTCCCCGAAACTCGAAAATACTAAAAAGGCGAAAGTATTGTTTTCATATATTATAATGAGAAATCAATGGGAGTCTTTTTTAAATACAAAAATATGACCTATTAACATCACATTTTTCAAATAAAATCGATTTCACTTTTTTTCCATTTATGTCCCTTTTGTATTCAAGCAGCGATGTTTATTTTTAGTAAAACATGTCTTTTTAAGTTTTTTTTTGAGTATGGGAAAAAGTATGGTAACGAATTTTGGATTTAGTAATTTATCTGCGACGGAATTGTATTCATAATATATATTTTAAATGTATATTTTATGATAAAAATAGTATGCCTTTTGTATTTTTGATTTGACAATCGATCTGGTGGTGCGAGTCGTCGCAGTGTCGATTCCCGCCCTTGGCTAATATTTATATTTGTACAAATATTTTTTTCTAGTCTAGGTGTATGTCCTTGTGGGCTTCCCCAACGTGTTTCGAAGAGCACTTAAAGCCGTCGTATCTGGTGATTATCATAAACATCTGGTAGCGACCATTACTTATGGAAATTATCAGCCAACCCGTAGTGGAGCAGCTTGCTGGATTTAGTAAAATCTTTTATATGGAGACGATGTCTTTGTTGTAGACAAAAACATTTTCTCCTTGCTGATTGCTGCTTTTATTCACCTGTTTGTAACTTATATCAAAATTGGCGCAATGATACGAAAAAAGGCACTTGAAAAATTTGTTTACGAAAGTAAAAAAAAAAAAAAAAAAACTCACATGCAAAAGTTCGTTTCGCTAAAAACGAAACCAAAAACAAATTCAGCAACATCAACGGTGAAGCCATTTCACTAACTTTACGTCAAATAAAGTAAGGTTTCATTGTTTTAAAACAAAACATTCCTATTTATACGAATAAAAAACTATAAAAATTCCTCACGGTAACAATAATGTAAATGTTTCGAATCGGTATTTATTTGTTCTTCGTTATTTCAAATATTATTCTATTATCTTTAGTAGTAAATAAATGTAATTGTAAATATATTTGTATCGGTTCTTTTGTTTAAAACCCATTTATCATATTAATTGGATATTTTCGGTCTATTGTTCGAATCTGTTTTTAATTCATGAGTTGTAATAAAGGGTCTAGCAGACTTACTATAAGGAAATTTCACTGACGTCTTTGGACATAGTTTAAACTTTTAAATAATACTTCTTCACCCAAAGTACTTGTCCTTGTGATTTTAGATCTCTGCTTTCACTCATTTAAAGGGAGAAATGTGGGTAACAGTTAACGGTTTTATTTTTTTTCTCAGAAACTATGACAGATATTTAAATGAATCCAGCGCGAAATATATATATCAATGAGCTCTATATTTCGTATTTTTAAAATATATTTTAGAATTAACTAATAATATTTATTATTTGAGGGTGGTTTTTTATATGAACTACTGGAGATACACCAACGAGAAAAATATTATATAATTATCTCAGATTCTACTGCAACATATTATAAATACAAAAGTTTGCATTTGGTGGAACATAATAAAAAAATCTGTGTATGTCAGATCCGATGCACGACTAGAGTTTACTACTTAAGAACGATTCTCTAAATAAGCACAAATAATTCGTATGTGACACAGAATAATACTTATCGCCTATTTTACAGTATTTACGCGAAAATATAGCATCCTTTAGCTTTGTGAGGCAATAAATTGTCCGTTATCAATTTGGCTTCATCATCAAAATTACGAATAATCTCGTCTTCGGTAAGTTTAATGTCAGTTCCATCTTAACTCATTGTGATTTTTACACTTAATTATTTAAAAAAAAAAACCTAATTATTAAATAAAGTTCAAAATAAATGAATCAATATCATCAATCATCAATCAGTCATCGTTGGGCTAGCAAACAGTACAGTCGTAATATTTTGTTCAAGGCAACGCCAGTGGCTCCCAAATTTTTTATCAATTTTCTACTAAGATTTTTATTTCTACTTTTTCTACTTTTTCAAGATGAAGTGCGCAGCTTGCGGTGATAATTTTAACGACGGAGTTTTTTGCAGTGGTTGTAATAGGCACCTCGATTTTGGATGTGCTAGTATAGATGAAGTGGGATACCGAAGACTGGGTCGTGAGCGTCAGGCTTCTTGGAGATGTCCTCAATGCAAAATATCCGGATCTAAAAGTGGTCCTACTACACCTGTCCGACCAGCTGTAAATGTGCGGGATAACTTGAAAACCTCGACATCGTATATTGATGCAACTGGAAGCAGTATATTGACAGGCTCTACGGATGCTCCTTCGGGTCCTGTGACGCTCGACCTCGTATTTCAAGAGATCCAAGTAATGAAAAAACACCTAAGTTCACTACCTACTCTGATCGAAACTGTCGAATCCATCAAAAATGAGCTTTTAGATTTGAAAACATCTTGTGAATTCAACATCGTGAAGATAGATGAGTTTGAAAATAAATTGACACGGGTCGAAGTCATGTCCTCGGAACTGCAGGGTGTCAATGATCGCCTCAATTCTACTACGAAGGATGTAATGGTTCTCATGCAGGACAACACCAGGAGGGAACAATGGGCGAGGCTGAACAATGTCGAAATTAAAGGCGTCCCGATTAAAAAAGACGAAAATCTGTTTTCCATATTGGAGAATCTTTCGAAGGCGATCGGCTACCAATTTCCAAAGACACAAATTAATTATGTTGCACGAGTGCCCACTCATAACCCCAAAAGTAAACATATAATTGTAAGCTTTATAAATAGATACATTAAAGATGAGTTCATGGCCGCTGCAAGACTTAAAAAAACTATCACGGGCAGCGAGCTGGGATTTGGTGATTCTGCGCTTAAGATTTTCGTAAACGACCACCTAACAGCTGAAAACAAGAAATTATTAACGATGGTAAAATCAATTGCTAAAGAAAAAAACGTATCTTATGTGTGGGTGAAACATCGAAGATTCACGTACGTAAAAATGACACTTCTCCAGTACATATAATTGGTAAAGAATCCGATTTAAACAAAATTTTGTAATCAACTTTATACATTGTTTTAGATTATTAATCATAAATTTAATTTTATTTATGTTAATTATGTGTACTGCAGAAAGTTTGACAGCCGCTGTCTTGCCCTATCGAAGTGTCCGGCTCCTTTGTTCGCTGTTATCGCTTGAGTCATTGGTAATGTATAACTTTGTTTTCCTGCTTGCGTACGCGCATTGTTACTCCTCAGCCACACTATGCTCCTCGCGCTGCTGCTCGCGCTGCTCGTCGCTCTGCCGTGAAAGTTGCCCTAGCGGCCACACTATTCCCTACTCGCGACATTCATCGCGTTGCTCCGCATTTCAGAACTCGCCTTGAAACGGTTGACAACATTGCGGCAACGTGCGCTTTATGCATTATTTTATAATTTATCGAAGTATTTAAAGGTTTTACGAAACAATGTATTGAAACGACGTCGTCCTCGTCAAAGGAGATGTGAGTGACATCGATTCATCGTAAAAGGACGAAGTAAGTGCGCGAATGTGTGGCTGGTCACTCGCGCTCGTATTGCCGCTCCTTTGACCCGCGCCACTAAAACCGACAAAAAATGGATCGCCGGGCAGGACGAGCGGCATGACGAGCAGCATAACGAGTAACGCAGCCACACTACTTCTCTGCCTACTTCCCTCGCTATTTCCCTTGTCACTCGTCGAGTGTGTGGCTGCAGTATAACATAAGCCTCACTCCTCGCACCTATGCGCGATTGACGCTTTGCCTATGTACCTTCTTTTATTGTTTGTTATTTGTTGTCGTTGAATTTATTTGTAGACTTGTTTTGCCTATTATTGCTTTTAGTTTTTTGTATTTTGATTTAATTTATGCTTATTGCCTATTTTATAGTAAATGCTTAGAAATACTAGTGAGAACATTTGGAGTGGATATTTTAGTAAACTACTGTATTCAAATATACATTGTTTATAATAAGTGTTTGAATTATAGAAGTATATATTATACAAATATATATTGTATTCATATATATATTATTATGTTGACCGCTTTGCTGTTTTGCCTGTGTGCCTTCTTTTATTGTTTTCTATTTGTTGTGGTTGAATTTATTTGTAGACTTGATTTGCCTATTATTGCTCTTAGTTTTTTTTTGTTTTGATTTAATTTATGCTTATTCCCTAATTTATAATAAATGCTTAGAAATGCTAGTGGGAACATTTAGTGTAAATATTTTAGTAAACCATTGTATCCTAATATACATTATTCACAATGATTATATGAATTATAGAAGTATATATTGCTCAAATATATATTGTATTAATATATATATTATTATGTTGACCGCTTTGCTTTTTTCTATTATTTTTAACTTAACATGATGGACATAAGTATTTATTATCAGAACGCTCGGGGACTTCGTACTAAGACAACTGAGTTCTATCGTAATGTTTGTGCTAGTACCTTCGATGTTATAGTTATCACGGAGACCTGGTTACTTGACAGTGTATTCGATACGGAGTTATTTGATGCGCGTTATGTAGTTTTTCGCCGCGATCGCGACTACTCTGCTACGAAATTGACCAGGGGTGGTGGGGTTCTGATTGCGGTGCGCCGTGACTTCAAGGTGATTCCAAAAGTTAACTACCATTCGACTGCGGAAGACTTGTGGTTGCTTGTTAGTTTATTTAATAAAAATAAAAATAAAAACTGTCTTGATATATACTTATGTGTCTTATATTTATGTAAGGAGAATTTGGGATTATCTTTTTCACAACAGTTGCAAAATTTTCTGACGTCTTTGAATAACGTAGTTATTTCTAACCCTCTTAGTAGATTTATTATTGTAGGGGACTTTAATTTAAGTAATATTAAATGGACGCCTAGCTCAACTTCTGATAAATCGTTCGAGCCGAGTAATCACAGTTCTCCCAAAGAGATACTTCTTAAAGATGAAATACGTTCGTTAAATTTGCGTCAATATAATGGTAACCATAATCATTTTGGTAAAATTCTTGACCTTGTTTTATCTAATATCATTGTTCATGTCACTGATTTTAGTGGAGACCCCTTGGTACCTATTGACAAACACCATGGTGCTCTAGTTATTAATATTCCTAATCAGCAAATTTCATCTTTAAGCCCAGCGCCTAGAAGGAAAATTCTATTTAATCGTGGTGATTATTCAGCAATTAACAGGGAACTAAGTACCATAGATTGGGTTGCTGAATTATCGTCTCGGAACCTAGAAGAATGTATCTCTTTCTTCTACAACAATGTAAATGCTTTAATCGATAAGTATATTCCTTACAAAATGACATCTTGTACTGCTTACCCAGTATGGTACACTGCACCATTGAAAAAACTCATTAATGAAAAACAGAAACACCTGCGTAAATTTAAAATTTACGGGAACCAAAGTGATCTAATCTCGTTCAAATTATTGCGAGAAAGATTTAAATCCCTAGAAAAGACTTGCTACCAAAATTACATAAATAATGTTGAAGACTCAATCAAAGGTAGTCCGAAAAGATTTTGGTCTTATATAAAAAATAGAAACAAGTCGATGCAGATACCTAATGTACTTCGATATAATGGACAAGAGGTTAACAACGGTGAGACAATATGTAAGGCTTTTTCCGATTATTTCATGTCATCATTCCTTCATGTGGGAAGTGGATCTCATCGAGTGTCTCGGGAAGCTTCTAATTGCACTTCTTACATCTCGTCTATCACAGTAGATGAGAAGATTATACATCAGATAATAAAACGTCTTGATCCGGGTAAGTCAGCTGGGCCCGATAATTTACCATCTCGCTTTCTAATCAATTGTTCTGCATCGATTTCAAAACCTATTGCATTATTATTTAAACTTTCTCTTTCTCAAGGCTGTGTCCCTGATATGTGGAAACGAGCATATATCACTCCTGTCCATAAAAAAGGATGCAGGTCTGAGGTATCCAATTATAGACCCATTTCTAAACTATGCATCATTGCAAAAGTTTTTGAGAAATTGATATATAGGCAGACTTACTCGGCTTTATGTCACTCCATCAGTCTTTCACAGCATGGCTTTATTAAGGGACGTTCAACGGTGTCTAATCTGATCTTGCTCGGTGATTACATTACTGATGCTATGGATGATGGCTATCAGGTGGATGTAATTTATACCGATTATAGCAAAGCTTTTGATCGGATACCGCATGACATCCTTTTGAATAAGCTGGAGATGATTGGTATCCATGGTGACTTGTTGCGTTGGTTTGCTTCCTATGTTGACAATCGTTGCCAGGCAGTAGTTATTAATAATTATATCTCTAGTTGGGTTGAAATCCCTAGTGGTGTGCCACAAGGCTCACTACTTGGCCCACTACTGTTCATTATCTTCGTGAACGACATCGAGAAGTGCTTAAAAACATCTAAACTACTTTGCTTTGCTGACGACATGAAGATCTTTGCAAGGATACGCACATACGCTGACGCCATCTTGTTGCAGGAAGATCTTAATCTACTCCAATCGTATTGTATTAAAAATAATCTCGACCTGAATCCGGAAAAATGTACAGTAATGTCATTTAGTCGTAGAGTCAATACAATATCGTACGAATACTCACTCCAACAGCGGGATCTTCGGCGGGTGCATTCTATGCGTGATCTTGGTGTTACGCATGACTCTAAACTTCTGTTTGACAAACACATTGACGCTATAGTATCCAAAGCATCTAAAGCTCTGGGATTTTTAATTCGTAGCACGCAAGATTTCATTAATGCCAAGACGCTGAAGATATTATACTGTGCACTCGTCCGCAGTGGCTTGGAATATGCCTCACAAGTTTGGAGTCTCAGGTATGCTGTTTATATCGACAGAATCGAAAACATACAAAAAAGATTTTTAAAATACTTGTGTTACCGTACTGGAGAAACATACAAGTCCGACCAATACGATCAGATTTGTCGGAAGCACCATCTATTACCGTTAACAAATCGCCGCAAAATAGCCGACACAACATTTTTGATCAAAATTGTTTCTAATGGTATTAATTGCCCCGACCTTTTGTCTTTGTTACAGTTTGATGTTCCTACTGGTAATCTTAGAAATTTTAAACCTATTCATGTGCCTTAGGCAAGGAGCAATTATAGGCAAAATTCATTTTTACTGAGAGCTGGTAAACAATTCAATGACTTGTATATGACTGTTGATATTGATCTGTTCAATGTAAGTCATACTTCTGTTAGACGCAAGCTTTCAAGCATTTATTTTTAACTAGAATAAAACCATGCTAGTAGTATTATAAGTGTATTACATAAATATTTACTATGTCTACCATTAATGTCAATTGTGTATAAACTGTTTCTATTGCGAGCTCAACTTATGCTTTAATTACTACTTCATGTCTATCTGTGTGAATTTTTAATTGGTTCTTGTAATTTTTTAATATATGTTTAAACTCTAATTTGTGTAATTGTAACTGTAAATTCACCTAAAAAAATAAATAAATAAATAAAAAATAAAAATATTTTTTAATTAAAAAAGACTCGATAAGTGTGCTCTCAAGTCAAGGTCGTCACTAATAGTGAGAGTGTGGGGTATGAAGCGACGGTCGGGTGCGGCGCACACTCGCCCGCTTCCTCCACCACCGATTCCTCGGCGCTCGCGCGCGGACTTTAAGTCTTAATGCTCACGGCTGAAAAGTGAAAATAGGTTGCACACAAAAAACGTAACGAGGCCATTCGATCAGTAGATTTTTACTCCTCATATTGTTTTTATACCAGTAGGTTTACCATGAGTTTTTGTTACAAGCGCGCATGACATAACTACAGTAATAAACGTAGAAACGCGCATACAACGCAATAGTAATGATAGTATCCGGTAGAGGCGCTGCTCAACTTTCCATACAAATTGTTGAAGTTGTCTACTACACTCGCTAACGTGTATCGTTTCTGGAAACTCATGGTAGACGTACTGGGGCCTTATATGAAAATCGATTCTTAAGGAGTAAACTGCAAAAACGAAAGCATATGAATTACACATTATAGATACTAGTACAATATATCTATCGTGTTCACTTTTGATCGATTTTTTGAAAGAAATTTTATATATTCTCTTACATTTGTATATCATTATAATTTTCATAGGCTTATGAACTTATATTTTACTTTCGTATTACTTTAGAGTAATGATGAATTAAAAAATTACTGCAAGTCTAAATTGAATTCTCTTTACCGTCGCTGAAACCCATTATGGATTCTGTCTACGTTCAAAAGCCCCCGAGTAATCGGTTACTAGACTTTGACGTTCTATGATAATTTTATTCGTTAGGAAAATGCAGAAGAAAATTCTAACACCTAAAAGGAGATGGGGACTTTTGGGCCAAAATGTAACAAGTAGACATATGGTTTAAAAAATTGGTCATATTTTTTTATTTTAAAATATAAAAAAGCAGATTTATTCTGAATCTGGGAGCAGAGAAAAATGAAAAAGATCGTTTTCGTCAAATTAACTGGGTATCGATTAAACTAAAATCGATTACAGAATTTAAAAAAAAAGGTTTGCACTAATTAATTAACTCGAAGTATTTAGATGCACAATTGAAGTTGTAAAAAATAAAGTTCATTTAAATAAAGTTACATAAATAGCGAAAATATCAATTAATATTTGATAATAATATCGATTTCGTATTGATTAAAAATAAATCATATTTTAGTGACAGCTTTGACAGCTGACTGATGTGTACTAGCCCTAGCCGTTTATTTTTTGCTTTCGTCACTCGTTTCGTGTTTTCCGATGCGTTCTGAGTGTTTTCTTTGTTGCTTTTTTTTTTCAACGACCACCGCATTGTTTATTACGGATTCTGACCCTGCCTACCTTGAACGACACTTGCTTTCACACTGGACACCGAAGATTGCTTACATATTTGACTTTAATTCTTATTTTGGATTTTTCTACCGGCTTGAATTGGATATTCTTCAAAGTATGGATCGATGTATAAATTGTGGTATAGCAACTAATCACTGCAATAATATAAGCCGACGACGCTTAAATGATGAAACAATTCTGTCAGTGATACGACAGTGGCTTCCACATAAGTCTGTAAGTATATAAAACCTATTACCAATCTAACCAAATGGCAGGTTTGTAATATATATGTATATATATAATAATTATAATGTTTGTAAAATGTTTAATTTTAAAATACCTAATGTCATAGTACACTTAAGTTAATTAATTAGGCACAGTCAAAGTGGCTGATTATTGAAATGGTTAAAAAGATTATTGTAATTGTGATGATTTAAAATATTTTTCAATTTGTAGGTTAATAGTAGTGACTATATTTGCAATGCATGCTGGGACTTGGCTCAAAGCGCAGATGTTGATGTCCAAAGAAGACTACTTGGTCACCGTAATGTTTGCATTCGCTGCGGGCGTTCTCTTGCAACAAGAGCCAGTCATCTTCTGCATACCAACTCAACTCGTGAATCAAGAATTTATAATGTCATACAAGAGTGGATTATACCATTAACTGTAAGTAGTAACTTACAATTTAAAATGTTGTTTACTGCAAGTCAAAAAATATTTGGGTACTTCTCCATTAACGGGGCCCAAAAGTGAGCCATTAGTCGCAAAGTTGGGTCTGCTGACACACTATACTCTCATGCTGAACTTAAGAATAACCTAATATGACTCCAAATGAAGTTGAGAAATTCCCCAATGTGTCTATTCCAATATTTTAAATACATAGAGAAGTTCCACCGAATTTTTATTATTAAAAGTCATATCAAGTGAAATGATTTTGTCACTAGCCATAGAACAATAATTATCATTGTTTGTATTGTATTTTCTGTAAAATCTAAGCACAATCAGACAAATGAAATTCATTATAATAGGCATGGACTATACACAAAATGACTTTGAAATTATGAACTAAAATATGAAAATGGCCACGAGGAATCGGAATACCACAGTAACCGAAACACTCATAATTATGTTGTAGTGAATTTAAATCATTTTATACCTACTAATATTATCAATTATGTATCTGTATATTTTTGTAACACTGAATGTATTGACATTAAATTCACATTATTCACACAATTTTTAAGACTTACTTTAATTAAATAAAATAAAAAAGTGGATGTAACCAAGTATTTAATAAATACTTTAGCCAATTAAGCAAGCACAAAAATATATATTATACTTATTAATGTATAAATAAAAGGCCCGGGGATAAAGCCTGTAGATGTCAGATATAAATAATAAAAAATAAAAAACCAAAAATTAATTAATAAACCCCAATTTTGATTAAGTATGTCTGTTACAGATAGAAGCAGGAAGTCATGTATGTCATGGTTGTTGGGTGGCTGCAGATAGAGCTGCTGTTCATATGGTCTCAGGCCCGTCTACTTCATCTCAACAAGATAGGCCTCAAGAAGACAATCCTGCTCCTGTGTTCCTCAATGAAGAAGTTAGAGGCAACCAACCGGAACCTACTATTGTATTGCCAGAATACATGCGAGCTTCTGAAACTGAAAGTAGATGCTTTATCGAAGGATGCAGGAGAACAGACAGATACAGGGTTCCTCTTTCTACTAGGAAAATGTTACTCAACCAATATAAATATTACATCCCTGAAAACAACCGTCTTTGTGATCAACATTTGGTTATCGAAGCATGGGATTTTCTTGAGAGTTTAAGGTCCAACTACATACAGTCTTTTACTGCAAAACATATTCAAGACATGATGTCTTTAAAAGAAGTATATAGTGGATTACTTCATTTTGAAAAAATAAATGACATGGAAGACCATATTGTACATACATGGACTGGGTTAAATAAAGCTCAGTTCCATCAAATGTGCACTGAAATTCCTCAGTTGTCAGAAATTCCAAATGCAACCTTAGCTTTGGCCGCTTATCTAATAAAACTCAGAACTGGGGACTCCAATGAAAGGTTGGCAACTTTGCTAAAAGTGAGTAGTCGAACTATAGAAAAGTGGTTACAAGATGTAAGAGAATTACTCACACAGTATTTTGTACCTGCAAATCTAGGTTTAAACCACATAAATAGAGAACAAATAATAGAAAGAAATCTTGCAATTCCCAGTTCATTGTTTGGAAGCTTTGAGGGCGTTGAAAAGCCAATAGCAATTTTTGATGGCACCTATTGTTATGTGGAAAAGAGTGCTAATTATTTATATAAAAAAAAAACATATAGCATGCACAAATATAGAAATCTATTAAAACCATTTTTAATTGTTTGTACTGATGGCCATATTATTGATGTTTTGGGCCCATACCCAGCTACAATGTCTGATGCTGACATCATGAAAAACGAATTTGCAAATGGAAGACCTTTACAGGAATATTTTCAACGAGGTGATGCATTTATATTAGATAGAGGCTTTCGTGATGCATTACCTTTGTTGCACCAATGTGGATATAGGACTTACATGCCTGCTTCGTTGCAGGAGGGTGAAACACAGCTATCAACTAGCGAGGCAAATAAATCTAGATCAGTCACCATATGTCGTTGGGTAGTTGAAATTGTTAATGGGAGATTTAAACGTGATTTTAAATTATTTCGGCAAAATTATTTTAATATAGCCAGTAAAAGTTTAATGAAAGATTTTGAGGTGGCTGCTGCACTTTTAAATAAGTTTCACCCTCCTATAGTTGATCGTGTAGATGCTGGGGAAATAATACAAGAAATAGATAGATGTATGAATACAGAAAATATATTAGCTGATTTTATTATAAGAAATAATTATAATAGGCATCGAGCTAATTTTGAAATGATTACAATACATAATGATAATCTTAATGATTTCCCACAGCTCTCCGATAGTGAACTAATACAGATTTCTTTAGGAACATACCAAATAAAGCAGGCACGTTCCTATTATGGTGAACATGTTAGAGGAAGTGATGGTTTTGTTATAGAAGTGTGCAGGGAGGTCAGCAGCAGCCTTCTTAGAGAGCTGTCGGGCTCTAGTACTTCTTGGCTACTTAGGGGTCGCATACAATCCCGACATATAAGTCGAAAAACTTATTTTGTTTATATTTTAGTTGACAGCTCTCGGAGAGGAAGGGAAGCCATTCTCATGTATTACTGTAATTGCATTGTAGGCAGACGAAGTGTGGGCTGCTGCGCTCATGTCATGACTATTATATGGTATCTTAGCTGGGCTAGGTACCAGGAAAATATAGTTCCACCTGCACATTTCCTAGATGATATATTAATAATAATAGAAGAAGAATAAAGTATGATATAAATTCGAAGTTTTTTTTATTATCCTGGGCGCCTTTTCGATAAATCAATTACTGATGTTCATTTATTATTTCAAGTTATATTTGTAATGAATTTTCAAACATTCTTCACTAAATATAATAAACATTAGTGCTTTAAAACTTATTTATCGGGTTTTTTTTATTGACATTGTAACATAACCTCACTTTTACAAAACGTCTAATAACTCCGCTCTCAGATAGCCAAAATATAGAGAATTTTCAGCAAGGGATTCACAAGCCTAAACGCATTAATTGATACCATTTTCATTTCATTACATTTTGGCCCAAGAATGTATGGAATCGTATCCATCTCCTTTAAATACTTTATCGTTTATACTTTTGATAAGAAGAAATACACAGTATAAGTACGAGTATAATAAAACCGACTCAAAATATCCACTTGGCACGCCTCTAAAGAAAATTGACTTTATAATTTGTTTAATGGCAAGCGAATGTCACGGCTTAATTAATAAATAATGAACACGCATTAATTACTCGGGACTGACTTCGATGACGTTCGCTGTCAGGATAATTTACGCTTTGGAGGAAAATTACATTTCTATCGAACTTCTTTACCTTACAATATTTAGTTGAGTTGCTTCTCAAACTTTTTCAATTTATTATAATTTCTTATATGCGTGAAGTTAACTGCGATGTTTTGAATTCAATGAATGAAATATTTGCTTTACTGCTGTTTGCTTTTTCCATGTTTCGTAGTAGCAAATTACTACAAATGCTACTTTACGAAGTAGTAGTCACGTATCGCGGCACGGCACGGTTAAGTGTTTTGTACCATTGCAGTGAGATATTTTACTCTATAATGTAAAATATTAGTCTCTGACTATATAAGTTATAAACATGCAACACAAAGCCTTCGAGTGCACACTGTTCGGAATGACAGTTACATCAACAACAAGTATGCTTAATTAAAAAAATCGAAAAACCCGACTGCGTAAAATACTCTTATTATAAACTAAAAAGAACGAAACAATTTACTAGCTTTCATTTGATACCCATATTGCTACAGTAAGAAAAAAAATTCAACTCCCCTCCCTCATTCGGCCATTTGCGGGCGCCATTTTGAAAATTTATATAGCCTATGTCACTACTACAATTTAGACAAATCCAACGACACCTCATATGTCAAAAACCGTCCAGCCGTTTGGGCTGTAGGGCGTGCCAAAGAAATGGACATACATACATACATACATACGTACATACATACATACATTCACTCTAAAAACATAACCCTCCTTCTGTCGCAGTCGGGTAAAAAGGGACGCGTCTGGACGGTCCGTCATCTGTTAGATCACATCGTAGCGTCGCTGTGAGTTTGCATGACGCAGCAACGTACTGAAGCATGTACAAGACCACGGCACGTCATCAACGCTTTTTAAGTAATTTATCAATCTGTATTGTATTTACAATATAAACTCTTACATAAGACGTTTACTTTTGAATTCAATGTTAAAAATCACATGAACTAATACGTTATTGTTTTATATTAATTGTATTCTTATTCTAATTTATAATTTTTAATTTTTTTACGACCGTTTTAGTGTAGTTGTGCGAGCAGTCGCCTCAACACCGCAAGTCGGTGGTCGTGGATTTGATTCCCGCTCGGGACAAATATTAATTTTCGGTCTGGGTGTATGTCCTTGTGGGCTACCCCATCGTGCCTCGGAGAGCACGTTAAGGCGTGGGTCCCGGTTGTTATCACAGACACCTGATAACGAGCGTTACTCTTGGCAGGGAAATTATCCGCCAATCCGCAGTGGAGCGGCGTAGTGGATTAATGTCCAAACCTTCTTCTACATGGAGAAGAGGCCTTCGCTCAGCAGTGTGTTGTTTACAGGCTGATACAGTTTAGTACAGTACATTAGGTATGTACGTACCGTAGCACAGTTTCATAGAAAATGGTCATTGTCTTTTATCCATTACTACTTAGAATTAACGTATTCAATAAACAATTCAGCTATCAAATAAACAATTTTGTATGAATTTTTTTTATCCAATATTTCGGTCTGTCGAGATTTTTTTTTTATCAACAAGTAATAAAACGAGTGTAAGAAACAGATCATCGGTGGTGTATATACGAAAAATATTTAGTATTTTTTGTATATATATATATTTTAAACCAAACTACAACTATATTATCAAATTAAATCCTACGTAGACATAATTAATTCAAAGACTTGAATCACTGAAATCACTATGGAATGTTATCATTCAACTTATTCTTCGGGTATAAATTACATCAAATACGTCAGAAGTTTGAGAATCCCAATCTTATAGGTTTGTTTAATTAATAAATTTGCCTTCGTATAATTTATTAGAATGAAATCAAGGTGATTTTGTTATTCATTGGTAAATTTGTAAACATTCGACGATTTAAAGTTTTACTGCAAATATGGTTCATAATACTGATTTATCAAATGATTTCATGGAGAGCGTTATGGTTTTTAACTAACATTGTGTTGCTTTTTATCAGTTCTCGGATAAGGAATTATGTTTACAATTATTTATGATGATAGTAAATACCTACTATTAGTTTATAAAGTGTTTGAGACACTTATTTACTTTTGCTGTGTAAAAACGCCTGTATGTAACAATCAAATATATGAAAAGAAAAGGATATAGGCGCATGTAAGCCTGTAGATGTAATACTAACATATTAAAAAAAGTGCTTGAGATCTATTTAAACATTTTTTTCTGCGGAAATTGTACTACCACTTGTTGAGGGATTGCAGTTTAATTAAGTTGGATGAATCGCGTGTTTTTACCCGACTGCGACAGAAGGAGGGTTATGTTTTTCGAGTGTATGTATGTATGTATGTATGTATGTATGTATGTATGTATGTATGTATGTATGTATGTATGTATGTATGTCCATTTCTTTGGCACGCCCTACAGCCCAAACGGCTGGACGGTTTTTGACATATGAGGTGTCGTTGGATTTGTCTAAATTGTAGTAGTGACATAGGCTATATAAATTTTCAAAATGGCGCCCGCAAATGGCGGAATGAGGGGGGAGTTGAATTTTTTTCTTACTGTAGCAATATGGGTATCAAATGAAAGCTAGTAAATTGTTTTATTCTTTTTAGTTTATAATAAGAGTATTTTACGCAGTCGGGTTTTTTGATTTTTTTAATTAAGCATACTTGTTGATTTGACGCTCACAACACAAGTTCATCATATCCAATCATCATTAATTCGATTTACATGAAAATTTTTAAAACAATATCATTATCATTATAATTACGACTTTATAATTGTAATTATAACGTAATATATTATATACTTGCACAGATTTCTGTTTCACGAATCATGCAAACGGGGTCAAGGGATAATGTACCCTTTCTTGTATTATATCCTCTATATAATCTTTGAAAACAAAGGACAAGAGGTCATAATAGGTTTTAGGCAAAAAATTATTAATCGTTAATATGAATGTAGGAAAAGTCATACATTTGAACACTCATTAGTAGTTATAGTATTATTTCATATTATATCCTTACTTCCTGGCTTTCAGAAAATATTAAGCAAAAGATATGGAGTAAGATGAATTTCGATGATAAAAAATCGTGTTTCTTAGTGTAACGTTGGTTAGTTTGGTTGGTATAGTTCTAATGGACAGAATGCGCGACCGATCCCGTGGAGCCCCATTACGACGATGAGGACACCGCTGGGTTTTAGCGGGTATTTTGGCACGTTCTGCGTGCCAGCAAGTCCCACATACGTAAATGCATTTCTCAGAGATTAAAAAAAAGTTATGGACAGAATAATCTATTTTATTAAAAAGTACTAAATATCCGAGTACCTCAAAAATTCGACTAATAAAAAACAATAAGCGTAAAAAAAAAAGAAATATTAAGAAAAACACTAGACATTAGAATAATTTTTACCTTCATTACATATTCTGTCTGTCTGTGACATATTCTGTCTACATTTAAACTTGCAAATGTTACAAATTCGTTTAAATTATTTAGAATTAAATGTAAACAAGACACCTGTTATTGAATAATCAAACACAGACGTTCATTTATTTATGTTAATTTTAATTTAACACGAATATGTTGATTAAAACTGTCAATTAATCCTACAGTTGATGAACTTGAGGTTAGCATTGAGTCCAGGATAATTTTTTTGCTTAGGATGTTATTTTAGAAGCTTTTTCTTCTTAAAATATTATTCAAATAATAAAATAAAGTGCGTTATACGCAACGTTCACCAGTATGATAAAAATTCAGTGGCAGGGGTTCACTGCGAAGTATTTTTCGTCGTCCGATTAATAACGAGAAATTATCCATGAGCGTGAATGCATCTTGACTAGTCAAAAATACACTAATAATATATCTACTAGAAGCAATGTATAGGCTCTTTTCAGAAAATTTATGAACCATAATTTTATTTTAAAAGAAGATTAGATAGTAGGAAATAATACAAACCTCGCTGCTGTTAATATTTTTAAATATAAGAAATCTTTTATGTAATAAAGTTGAATTAGACATTAGTAAAACAGAAAATATATATATATATATATATATATATATATATATATATATATATATATATATATATATATATATATATATATAAATATATTTTTTTTAATATTAAATATTATATATACCTACTATCTTATCTTCTTTTTGCTATAATTTTAATACTTTAACAATGAATTATCCCGGTAATAAAACATAAAAAGAACAAAAAGATTTTAGACAAAATATGCCTTCCACCGGCAAATTTATAAAATACTACCAGAAATAAAAATAAATTGATTATTTTTTAAATGCATATTTTATTTTTTACTATATGTATTATAAAAAGTATGAGAAATATCAATTAGAGACCCGTAATATTTTTAATCCAAGGCGCATAGTAAGCCACGTTCATGTAGTACCCATTACGAACTTCAGAGCAAAGTTCGTTTTTTGTGTACGAAGCAAGGCCTATTAGAGTATTATCACTGATTAGAGGACTTCCCGAGTCACCCTGAAACGAAAAAAAATCTTAATATACTAAAAATAAATAGCAATTTTTGATTTAGATTGGTATCAAATTATATGGTACAGAGAGAATAGAGGATGGAAAACCCGATTCGCTTTTATTCCGGGGATAATAATTTTATAAGATAGAAAAATAATAAGAATCGATTTGGAATCGCGAATGCACTCAATTGACAGTTTTTAAAATTAATTTAATTTATTAGCACGAAGTGTAAGTGTATTATTCACTATCATTCTAGGTAAATAGTTTTATTAGTAGTCATAGTTTAGCTAGACATGTAATTATTCGAAGGTAGCGCGGAAGGAAGCTCGAACTGGCGTTTTCGTGGCAGAAAACTAAGAAGCGTTCATTATTTCTACTTATCTTCTAGGTGAGGATTTCGATGTTATACGTATATACACTTAAAATATACAATAATGAACAAAATACGTAATAATAAACGTCTCATATTCAATGGCCCCCAGTAGCATGTGAATCCTGTATCGGGGGTCCGGATACACACACAATACACAAGCACAAAAGCGCAGGCCACGACAAACATCTATATGGCCTATACGAATATTTGTCACGTGCAGGGATCGAATCCGCGCCCGCTAGTGCATCAGCCAGTTGCTGTGACTACTGCGCCAACGCGTCGTTAAAATTAAACGCTTCACTTTAATTTATAAACAATATGTTTAACATACAGGAACAATTATAAACCGATTCATATACATGTTTATAAGAAATAACCATATAAGTTATATTATATATTTATTTATTACAGCCAGACTCGGGGCGGCAACTGAACCCACAACCCTGGAACAGAAAGCAGCAGGCTCATGGAGATTAAACAAGTAACTGTTGTTGCTTAATATTCAAAATAAACTTACGAAACAAATACTCGGCATGTCTCCTTCTCTAGTTGCGCAGATGGTAATTTTTTCAAATAGATCTTTATCCACAAAGTTTCTCTCCGGTGGTGGTATCCAGCACTGTTGTGTTGGCAACCTAATGAGGTCTACTTTTTGCAAATGAGTCGCTAATGTTCCTGTCTGTAACATTTTAATACATTAGTAAACATCTGCTTTTAGTATTATATTCTAGCTTAGCGTAAATATAAGAGAACAGTATATTCTAGGAAGTTTAATAAAAGCAACCTTAATCACTATAGTTGCTGACTGTAAATGTGGAACAGTTCTGCCTTAAGTTATTAATTTTCTGCTTCCGCTATAAACAGTTGTATAAGTAATTATGGGTGGTCGAAAGACTCCCCTACAAATATTTATTTCGTTTGAAGACTCTACCCACAAAAAGTTTGGTCATGTTCTTTTTTAGTTGTATGAATACATACATAACCATACATACTCATACGTATTAATGACACCATTGTTTTATAGAATGTGGCAATAAATGAAAGATATAAAATCGTGAGTTGTACATCTATATTAAGGAAAAACTCTTAAATATTAGATTTTCAAATATAAAATTTATACGTTACCTCATCTCTTCCTCTACCTATGAATACCAATTTAGAGTTCGTCACTGGATTCATCGGTAGTTTGACAGGTCGAACCTTCTCCGAGAGCTGCAGTGGAGTAGCGAGTTTAATTACGGCCACGTCATGGACCAGCGCGTTAGGTTCTTTGTGATATCCTTCGTGTATCATCAATTTTTTGTATGGAAACTTTATACTGTTATCGAAGGTCTCTCCACCGACGAAAACGTCGACCGATGATCTCGAATCATTAGCTTCTGAACTGAAAATATATCCTGTGGAACTATTACGTAACTTGTGCGATCGCGAGAAGTCGCTGTCATGTCGAATTTTAATAATACTAATTGAGGCTCAGCTAGTATATAAAGGTAGCTTATAAATGATAAGATATCGACTAATAAAAAATATATAAATAATAATAATGTATGTCGTGCAATATAGCTAAGACGCAAGAATTCAACATTTTGAATTTGATTATTTTCAACGAAATAATCAAATTCAAAATGTTGAATTTTATTATTATGAAAATTTAATATTAATTTAAAATTTATTATTATGAAATTTGAATATTTTTTCTCTTCTACTCGGACGCATCTGCCATGGAGTGAAAGAGTGTTAGATGCGTCACAAGCCGAACGCTTAAGCCGATCGTGCCTCTCTATGGCTTGTTTCGCGCTCTCACTCGCGGCACGTGACAATGAGTCATGTTTTTCGTACGTGCAACCAGCGTTCATCGATTTACAAGACATTATCACCACAATAAAATTATAGACATTATGGTTAAGTAATTTTTTCTTACTTGATACCACTGACGCAGTGTGCAGCGGTCAAGATCCACATATCAGAAATAATGGCAGCACCGCAGATGCGAATTAATGTGTCTCCCGACACATTGTTACTTATTTGTAGTCCGGCGTAAAAGGGATATTCCTCTATGGTTACATTCTCTCCATACAGGATACGAGATTGAAGATCATATGCTGTTAATATTGTATTTAAAAATTATTATTGTGTTGATACTTCAAATAATTTTATCATTATTCAAAATTTTAATAGTGTTCTCTAACAGCGTGTAAACATGCTGTTTTAATAGTGTTCTCTAACAGCGTGTAAACATGCTGCAGATAGGCATAGGCGTCTTATTCTGACAGAGAAGTGAATTTAGCGTTACGCTGCCTCTTTGTGGTTTTTAGGAAAGTTTCCGTACCAAGAGTAATAGGATATTATGGTACATTACTGGTAGTCCATTTGCTTAAATATAAAATATTAATCATTATCATGAGGGCAATACCTCAAGTATCGCCTACTATTAGAATCTTTCGAGAATAACTTCGAAAATTATTAATCAATTTTCTTTACCTATTTTCATTTAAAATTTAGGTAATTCATATTGTATGATACATAGGATACGATGGGATATAGTATTGACAACTATTTTGGTTACATTCTCGTTCGGGACAGATATTTGAGTTTATACAAATTGTTTCTGGTTTTGGGCGTATATCTTTGTGGATCTTCCTCACCTTGAAGCCCGTAAAGTAATTGTTCTCGATTATTACCAAAGACACCTGATAGAGGATTTATCTGGAAGAAAAATAATCCAACAACATGCAGTGGAGCAACGTGGCGGATTTAGTTCAAATTCTTTTTTCTATATGGAGAGGAGGCCTACGTGCAGTAGGAGGATATTTACGGTCTGTTTCACTTCAGTTTAGGTAGCATTTTTATGGAGACACAATTTTTATTAAGACATCGAATCCTATTTGGTGAAAAACTCAAATTAATTTCATCCTTAATTTAATCTTTTAACCTCAAACACACCTCAAAAAACCTCAGTATACACACACACAAATAGACATACACACATCAGCCATTGGATGTCCACTGCTGAATGTAGGCCTCTCCCATTGACCACCAGAGCGACCGGTTCGAGGCAGACTCCATTTATCGGCTTCTAGCGACTCTCCTCAAGTCGTCTGTCCATCTCGAGGACGGCCGTCTGAGGCTGCGCTTGCCGGGACGTTGTCTCCACTCGAGAACCTTTCTGCTCCATCGACCGTCAGTTCTACGAGCTATGTGTCCTGCTCACTGCCACGTCAGCTTGCAGATCCATTGGGCTATGTCAGCAACCTTCATTCGTCTGCGGACCTTACCATTACTGATTCGATCTCGCAGGGAAACATCAATCATAGCTCTCTCCATTGCACGCTGTGCGACTCGAAGCTTGTTTAGAAGCCCCATAGTCAGAGACCACGTCTTAGATTCATGTCATCACTGGTAACACACATTGGTCGAAGACTTTCGACTTCAGGCACTGATGTATGACGGAAGAAAAAACGTTTTTTTACTTCCCGAACGCTGCCCATCCTAGCTGGATTTGTCGATTGACTTCTCTCTTGAACGTGGACCTACCAAGTTGGACATTTTATTCTAGGTAGTTGTACTCGTCAACAACTTCGAGAATAGAATTTCCAATCGATGTCAGGGTGGGCACGACACGGACATTCGACATGATTTTGTCTTGTCCGTACTTATTTTAAGGCCCACTTCATTTAATTCAAAGTCTATAACAGATTTTATCGCGTTTATTTAAAACTTTACAGTTTGACAAAAATTTTAATTATTTCCCGACGTTTTAAATAAACGCGATAAAATTCGTTATAGACTTTTAATTAAATGAGTAAAATTCGCGTAAATATAAGAGAACAGTTAAGGCCCACTTATTGGGAAACTCCATCGAGGTCACTGAGCATAACGCTGAGGTCTTCCAGGGATTCTGCCATAAGCACGATATCGTCGGCAAATCAAAAGTGAGTAATGTATTCGCTATCTGTTTTGATACCGAATCCTTTCCATTCCAAAAGCTTGAAAGCTTGAATGTTGAATGTGAAAATCTTCCAATGCTGCGGTAAAAAGTTTCGGAGAGATGACATCTCTCTGTCTCATACATGGCAGCAGTGGAATTGCTTTAGTGTTATGCTCCGTTATTGTACAAGCACTGCAACACTTTGATATACCGGTAGTCAATGTGGCACCGCTGAAGAGACTGCAGCACCGCCCAAGTGTCGATCGAATCGAAGGATTTCTCATAGTCTACAAACGCAAAGCATAATGGCCGATTATAAGCCTCGGTTCTTTGTATAATCCTTATATAATATATACAATAACCCTTTTGGAAACTGGCTTGTCCGGGAGGCTAGAAGTCATCAAACTTGCCCGTCAGACTTGCCCGTAATTCTTCAACAAGTTGTTGTCGTCCTTGTTGAAGAAGAGCACCACCACGCTTCTATTCCAGGCTTTGGGCGTTATGCCCTCGAGCAAGACCGCATTAAAGAGCTTCTGATGGAATTTAAGTACCGGTGTTCCACCCGCTTTCAGAAGCTCTGATGTAATACCATCCTCGCCCGGCACCTTATTGTTTTTAAGAGCTGTCCCAGAGCCATACTAATATCGTGCAAGCTGATGTCTAGGATATCTTTGGAATAATGTCGGGTAAGCTCGGCCCTTGGATCGTCATCCGAGCCACACAGGTCGGTTGATTTTCTACCTCAGTATCTCGGCTCTAGTCGACACTGTACCTCTATCCTTTATTTTCAAGTTCGTTAACCGGCTTTGACTCTATTTGACTCTATCGTATCTTTAATACGTTTTGTATTAAAGACACGTATATCGTGTCTCAGAGATTTCCATATCCGTCTGTTGATCCGCCTATATGCTTCAGCGTCACCAGAGAACTGCTGGTTTAACAAGCGTCTTTTTCCTTGGGACTTTGAGTTTGGTCAGAGAGTTTACAGGGGCCGCTTTTACGTCCGGGTCTGTAAAATCAGCTTTTGACTGTATGGATAGTGTTCACCAATCTGTTGTTTATATCGACCACAGAAAGGCAATCGTCAAGACAATCGACGAAAACGAGAAAAGAGAGCAACGATTTGATAATTCGACCTGAGAGCTCGCGGGGTTTGGATATGTGCGTTAGACTTAATCAGCGCGACCGTTCAATTTTAACACTGATATTTAATGTGCGTCTAACCAATAGGTGATCACTCCCGGTTTTCACCCTATGGATCACGGAGACGTCATTGAATATCTATCGTCTGGTGGTCATGATGAAGTTGATTTCATTCCTAATCTATTTAATATTGTGAAATTTTTTAGGCAAAATTTATTAGTCAAAATTAATATTAAAAAAGTAACATACTCACACGCTTCAGTTCGTTTAGTTAAAAACAAAATTAAAAATAGATTAAGAAACATTGCAAGTGCAGTCATTTCCTTAACGTGGCAACAAAGGTAATTAAACTTAAGTATTGGAAAGATAACATTATTTTTGATATATATATGAATTCTAGACTTCCGGTGTCACAATACCCACGTCGCAATTCGACATCTGACATATTTTTAGACGCTTATGACATTTATTGTTTTTGATCTGATAATCTAAGTTGTGTCGTGATGATTAATGTTCTATGACCTTTATTAGTAGTCAGGCTTTATAGTCAATGTGTAATATTATTTTATTCTCAAAATACCTAAGAAACATAATTTAGCTTAAAATAAACAAACAAACAACAATATTAATTATTAATAATATTAGACCAACAAGGACATTTTTTATTATGATGGAAATAGTCATGTTTGAAATATTTATTTTGGGTATGCGTCGTTTCTGCTATTGTTTTATCTTTATTTAGGAATTTATATCATTAAAGTTTTACTACCCTAAACGTTTCTTGCGCCTTTAAGAACGTTAAAATTCCGACTACAGTTACATTGGTTAACCATTAACCTTGAAGATAAATTAAAACATTATAGCTCCACATTCTGTGCCTTCATATTATATCGCGTTTAAAAGATTTAAAATACTGTACACAAATATCAAATGTATTTTCATTTGATTTGTCCTAAAAAAAAACTGACTACAGTCTGGTACAAAGTTCAGGGTATGATGGTAAAATCAGAAGGTGGTTAAAACATTTAAAGTACATATGATTTTAATAAAAAATAAATAAACGACTCGGACAGGTTGATCGGCCGAGCGATGAATACCTCGAAGTAAACCATACTGGAGCACAGCCTTACGATCTCCGTACATAAATGCGACACTTCGGTCGCGAAAGTTGTGCCCGAGATATTGAAGAACGGAGCATGGGAGAGCAAAGAGCTGTACTGTGCCTAAAGTTATGACTTTAGGCACAGTATTAATATGTTGCACAGTATTTAATATGTTAAATAGCAGCAGATATAGCACAAAAAATAATTGAAATAGTAGGTGTAGTGTACGTAATATGTAAAGTATACCCAAATAAAGATATGATTAGTAAAGTGTAAGTACTTAATATATATAAGGTATAGAAAAGGAAAAGAAAAAAAAAATAAAAAAATAAGCGAATCGTACTAAATCGACCTCAGTAGAATGAGAATACAATACATACAACACAAACCCAAGCCTGGACTATATCATATTTCTGTAAGGCCCATACAATTATTAGTCGTGATCGGGGATTGAAATCGCGGCCGTTACTGCAACGGCCAGTTCCTGTGAATGCGTCAAGATGTCGACTGAATTGTTGTTTTGTCATCATTTTGACCATAATATCAGCCAGTAGACATCCACTGCTGATCGTAGGCTTCCCCCATCGACATCCAGAGTGACCGGTTCGAAGCAGCCTCTATCCAACGGTTTCCAGCGACTCTCCTCAAGTTATGTCCATCTCGCAGGCGGCCATCCGATGCTTCGCTTGCCGGTACGTGGTCTCCACTCGAGAACCTTTCTGCTCCATCGGTCGTCACTTCTGCGAGCTATGTACTATGTCTTGTTTAGTACTTAATATAATAATAATATACTTTATTGTACATTAAATAAATAAATAAAATAAAAAATACAACATGTAACAAAAATAGAGCAAAGTATCGTAATTTGTTCCTTAAAATATTTGCTATGTTTTATGGGGCGGTATAATGGCATGTTTAGTCAGTAGGTAGTCTTATTTAGAAAGGAAATAAAGTACTAAAACGCCCGATAGATTTTCGGACTAAAAAGGATGAACTTGATCAATTGTCCGTAACTCATCCAAAAAGAAACCTTATTTTTGATTCGTGGCACGATTCGCACATGTTAGTTTATCAGCCGAGACAAAGTTAAGTAATGTTTTATAGATTTGTTCTTAGACAGGACAGACGTAGAAATGACTTAGGTCAAAAATAGAAGAATATCTTTCATCGTACTTTTGAGTATATTTAGGAAATAACATGATACATAAATTTAATCAGATACATGGACCTGGTTAAAATTTATTTTATTTACATCTAATTAGAACGTCACTTACATTAACTAGATTATTATTAATACAATATGAATATAAAATTCAGTGAAGAAACATAACACTTTCAACAATATCCTAATTGTATTAAAAAAATAAATAGGTACGATTAAGGTTCTGAGAATATTTGGTAACAGGTTATTCAACATTCTTAGAGTACCTTAGTAATTGAAGAACCAAGGTAGCCCATTTATCCTTAAAAGGATCCCATTGAGTATTATTGTCCGAAAGTGTGTTGAATGACGCCGATGAACGCGGTATTGGTGCCTAAGTTCGGGCAACACTGCGATACTATGGAACTGCAAACGATTCATTCCTCCGTGAGCGAATTAGTAATATTTGGAACCTGTAAACAACATAGTTTGGTATGAAGATCTATAGCATCGACATCTCGTCGCAAAAAAAAAGTTTTGTGATTAGTATAGTATATAAGGATATTTTTATGAAATATAGCAAACTACCGGATAATATCTGAATTGTCTACAAAGGAATAAAATTAAGAATATCTTTTATTTTTCAATAACGACCGCTTGTTAATAATAATAATAGTTGAAAAAAGACCATTATGTTTCAACGAAACTAAAATTATTCAGCTTCAGTTGTATTGTTGGTTCTATGATTTTAGAGTATAATTCTAGAACATACCATTTTCAGGAGCAATAAAATTCTGTGAAACGTACGAAATACGTAACCCGCAACCCTCTGTTCCGAGTACGCCGTACGCCTCAAGAGCTCGCTCTTCTAGAGTTCTCAAGAAACCCTATTCTCATGCAAGTCACGTCCATTTCGAATTTACGGGCGATTCATTCGATATTGGATTATTAGGCATTGATCCTTTTAAAATTTCTCTGCTAATTCGTTTTGCGACGTCGCCGATTCGCAATTTCGTCGAACGAGAAAATAATGCCGAAAGGCGAAATTATACGCCGCTCGAATGTTAAATTTGATGCTATTTTATTATGATACGTAAGGATTCGTGACCAGTGAGATTTAAACCTGCATTATGTATGTTTGAAGGACTTTTTTCTTGTTTTAAATTACTTTAAAACTAGAAAAACTTTAAAGTTTAATAATTTTTAAAATTATTTCCCGACGTTTCAGATCCATTACAGTGTCCATGGTCTCGGGGGACTGAGGTGGTGAGTGTCCGAATAATGAATTAATAAAATTGTTGTATACCCCGCTTTGTGTGCATTTTTAAATTATTACTTTTTACCGTTCCTATTCACGCAGAATAATAAATAAATAATAATAAATAAATATTAACCAACAATCACACCACGTTAACCTAGCCCCGTGCTAAGTTCGTAAGAACTTGTGTTACAGGTACTAGGAACGGAAATAAATTTAAGATATAAATACATATATACATAAATACACATCCATGACCCGGTGCAGACATCTATATTCGTCATATAAATTATCTGCACCTGGCGGGATTCGAACCCGCGACCGCTGCGTAAAGTGCCAGTTGCCTGACCACTCGACCAGCCGGTCGTCAAAGAAGAATGAACTTATTGTATCTGGAAGTCGTGTTGTGTTCTTATTTTCCTCGGGTTCAATTGATTTCAGAATTGGCTCCCAAGCTGGTGGTACGTTCCAACCATCCATTCTATTGAAAGTAGGATGTTTTTTGATTTCAATAGCCTCGCGAATCATCCATGGTAGGCATCGGTGTTCTTTAGCGTGAATTCGTGGCTTATCAAATCTGATGTAGTGGTTGGTACCTTGTTGAGTGTGTTGATACAGAAGAGTATTTTTTTTTCAGGAAATATTTATCTTATCGGTAAAGTTTTGGCTTCAGAGACATAGATACAGTCATGTTACTAATTTATTTTTATTTTTCCTATATAATAAAATTATCATTGCAATAAATAATATAAGAATAATAAAAAAACTTAAGAATGAGAACATAAAAATTTGCCATGTAAGTTCCTTCTCGTCTTTAAACATAAGAATGATGACAACCGCTCTGGTGTTGTGGTGTGTGTAGTCGTCTTAACACCGGCGGTCGTGGGTTCGATTCCCGCTCGGGATAGATATTTGTATCTGTACAAATATTTCTTTCTGATCTGGGTGTATGTCCTTGTGGGTCTCCTCACCGTGTCTCGCGAAGCACGTAAAACTGTCGGTCCCGGTTGTTATCATAGACATCTGATAGCGACCGTTACACATGGCAGGGAAATTAGATTGCCTTTGTCTAACAGTGGATTGTTTACAGGCTGATTCATTTCATTATCATAAAGATTCATTCAGAATATTATCATAAAGATTCATTCAGAACATTATCATAATTATTTAATTTAACAAAAATAATTTTGTGGATAGGGAACCCAACATATTTTTATTCATTTATGTAATCTAAACGCGTTTCCATTATACTTTTCAGGTACTGAATTGTCAAGTTCACGAGTTATTAAATATTTATTACTACGTGTAAAGGTATTGTTATAAAAAATAGTTTTGTTCTTGAAAATGGATTTTGGATAGTATAGGCGTTAAGAAATACACTAACTGGATAAAATTGTCTGCGATATCGTAATTGTTTGGAAGATATAGTTTTTTTATATTTGAATCTTATAGTTGTTAGAATTATGACTGTTTTCAATAATATCTTTCTCATTTACCTTCTATATATATACATACATATATATATATATATATATATATATATATATATATATATATATATATATATATATATATATATATATATATATATATATATATATATATATATATATATATATATATATATATATATATATATTAGACAGCTATCACCTTAAACACAGGCATAAGTTACCTATCTTATAAACAGACGACCGTGTGTATATATTAAAAAAAAAAAACCAACGTTTCAACACGTGTGTAACTCAAACTCATTGAATTAAGCTCAAGAGTTTATTTAAATGTAAAGTTATAACGTGTTATAAGCAAATGCTATACAAAGCGCGTTTTATGTAGGCGTCAACCACACGTTTCGGTAAGCAAGACAACTTTTAATTAAACACTAATGCCATTCGCGAGCAACAACTGGAATAGGGATGGGAACGTATCGATATAATATCAATAAGTATATTTCATTGTCTAATATTTTTTTACAATTCTTAATTTATTTTTTTATATAATTTTAATTTTCAGTAGACAATACGTTTTTATACGCATTGTGTTTTTAGTAGATTATTAGTTTTATAGTTTTATTTTTACTCAGTAAAAAGAATTCGAAAATAATGTATTATTTTTAATTATATTTTAGATGTAAAATAATTCACAAAATCAAGCCAATAGATTCTGAGAGTAGTGTGTTTGAAGGACCAACATAAACTTAACTTTATAACAGCTAGCTACGTAAACTGTATTAATTTGTGGTCGTTTTTGTTCTATTGATAATAATAATTTGCAATAGAAATAGTACTTTTCGGTCACATTGCTTTCAAATGAAATAAATCTATATTGCCTATTTAAATATTTAAAAATTACTGTACTGTAATAGTTAGTAAGCGTCCCAAGACTGAGAATAGCTGTCTTTACTTATAAAGTTCTGAATGTGCCCATCTGCTCCACTGCGGGCCGATATACGTATCTCATATTTTCTGTCGAAACATCCAGCTTTACTTATTATATTTTTCACCCGTATAAAAATATGTTTTGTAGACATGCTTAGACAAAAAATTAATGAAGTAAACTAATAAATAGACGTAATATAAATTAATTTGTTAGTATGTAAGAACACAGGCATAGTTAAATGAAATCATAAAATTAATAGTACTTAATCGTCTAGAGTCAATATAACACAAGACTAATTGTTTACATAAACTCCGGTTGTGTGAACTTCTCTGGCATCTACAGAAGTTTTATATGTTGATCTAGAGCAACATTAGTATTCTCAGTTTAATTAAAACTCATCCTGGGGTTTGTATGAAATGCACACACGGAGAGAGAAAAGCAAGAACAAATTGTAAATTCTAGTTTCCATTTATTTTATTTATTAAAAACTTTTGATGAAGACAAAATTAATAAAGACGACTTGGCGATGTGAAATAATAATAATGAATCATTTATTATACAAATTTTTCAATATAAACAAAATATATTATATATATACAAAATAATTCTTATCGATAAAAACAACTTTCATCATTAGCCCTCATATGAAGAAATTAATTCATATATTTTCAGTCTCGCTAACGAATCATTCCAGTTTCTAGAGTAAACAGAAGTTTTCTCTACATTCAGATAAAAACACACACAGTTCGTTCACGGAATCCTTAATCAAGTGAATGGTTATACATTTAATCTGTAAAAATGAGGGTGATATTTGTTATCTGTATTGTGTCGTTTCTATTTGTGCGGCTTGCACACATTAATACATAGAAATGTCATTCAATTAATTAAAATAAAAGTTCTGAAAAGGAAAACTTACTCCAATTTTTTTTTCAGATTGAGATTAAAACTATTAATAATAAAAAAGAGACGTTTTTTTTTTCTTTCTTTTTTAACTGGGATAAGTCCGAGTAAAATTTTAGTTTCTAGTAACAAAATGTATATGGAATTGTTCCATTCTAAATCATCATCATCATATCAGCCATTGGATGTCCACTGCTGAATGCGGGCCTCCCACATCGACTTCCAGAGCGACCTTTTCGAAACAGTCTCTTTCCAACGGCTTGCAGCGACTCTCCTTAAGTCATCTGTCTATTTCGCATGAACTTTGTGTTGTTTAGTATAATATAATAATACACTAATATAATATTAAAAAAAAATAATAACAACATTAATATAGAACAAAAACATTGACAGTAATAAAAAATAAAAACAAAATAGAAAAAGCAACAAAAAACATAGTGAAGTATTATAAGTTGTTCCTTACGATATTTGCTGTTTTATGGGGCGATATAATAGCATGCTTAGTCAATAGGTAGTCTTATTTAGAAAGAAAATAAAGTCCATTTCACGGATATACTGTTTTATTAATAAAACCATGATAGCACAATAAAAAAAAACTTTTTATAAAAACACTACATAATAAATAGCTAATAGATATTGAAATAAATCAGAGATGAAATTAAAAATTATTATTTTAAGGCATTAAATAAAAATAAAAAAACCGTACGAATTGCAGAATTTTAATTAATAAACTAATCAAACATTAATTTTTATTTATTATTGAAAACAAATTTGTTATAGTTATAACAAGTTATTGTATCATATATTTTATTTGCTTTAATTAATACTAGAAGTCTCACGAGGTTTTACTCAAATTTAATTATATTATCGGTGAGTTTGTCACTGCTTTACTGATATCACATTCTATCGTACCGTAATATATATAAAATTCATATTAATTTTAATATTTAATTAGTCCATATTAAATATATATTTTTATTTTCATTTATTTATTTATATATTTATTTATTCATTCATTCATTTATTCATTCCTTTCTTCCTCCCTTCATTCATTCATTTATTCAAACATTCATACATTAATTCGTTCATTTATTCATCCATTCATCAATTAATTCATTTATTCGTTCATTAATTAATTCATTTATTTATTTATTTAATATGTAAGGAGTTTTTCTATTAATGATGTAGTAACTAGTCGGTTAAGAGCATTCAAATAAACAAACAAACAGTTGTATTGCTTAATTGTATGTATGTATTCAAAAATCTCAATAGGAAAAGTTATTTTTATTTCGTTCCAATTGATTGAGATATATGGTGGATATTCAACCTACATAGTTGGATTTGATGAAAATACATACTTTCATTCGGTCACATGACCGATAATAAATATGACTTTAAAAATAGAACGGACCAACATGATATGGACAGACTACACAAAAGACTAGGGACGCAATTTTGCTATTTCAACGGTTTTCCAATGGCTTATTAGTTTATTATGAGAGAATTTTGTTCTATTTTTGTTCCTATGATTATAATAAATAAATACTTCAAATTTAACAGCCCCCAATAAAATGTAAGCCCTATGTTGGGGTCTGCAAACACACACAACACAAACACGTATGACTTATATATATTATATGTATTGTAATGTGCGGGGATTGAACCCGGGACCACCAGCGCATCAGTCAGTTGCTGTTACCACTGCGCCAATTCGTCATCCTCATCGTCTTTCATTATTACATTTGTCACTTGATATAAGGAAATTTAAAACGACATAGTATATACCGCTGACGACCGTTCTGGTGTAGTGGTGCGAGTAGTTGCCTCAAAGTTGCGCGCCGGTGGTCGCGGGTTCGATTCCCTCTCGGGACAGATATTTATAATTGTAAAAATATTTGTTTTCGGTGTATATGCCCTTATCTCCCCACCGTACCTCAGAGAGCACGTAAAGCCGTCGGTCCCGGTTGTTATTAGAGATAATTGATAACGATCGTTACCCATGGTAGGGAAATCATCCGCCAACCCGCAGTGGAGCAGAGTGGTGGATTAAGCTCCAACCGTTCTTCTATATGGAGAAGAAGCCTTCGCTCAAGCTCAAGCTCGCGCTTCGCTCAAGCAGTGGGTGGCTTACAGGTTGATACAGTATATACTGCGAATCAGATTTTAAACCAGAATCAATTAATGACACATTCGATTTAAAGATTAAAATACACGATTAAATACGTTTCTAAATGGGACACGCAAAGGATCAAAATAAAACTGTATATATGAATGAGTGTTTAAAGAAATACGAAGGTGGAAAAGCAATATCTGGCATCTAACTACTTGGCAGACTCAAAGAGTATCCACTCGCTATTGCCTTCTGGCTGTTGTGAGAAAATTAAATTACGCTTTTAAGTGCCTGCCTGTTGGATTGAGGCCTCTTCACACGATTAGCGGATGACGGCTTAAAAACCGAAGTTGGGTGGCAACATGAGTAAACATGAAATGGGCGGATTTTTTGAAAAATACTAGTCCTAAATGGTGATTATTCATTGTGGGAATTTTTTATGAACGTAATTACGATTGCTTTGATTTAAATAAGAATTGAATTGAAGACATATTGACTAGCCAATAGTAAAAATTTGAACTATCATTTGTAATTATCATCGCTATTTAAATATAATTGTCGTTAATTAATAGTCAATACTATATTGGTCGTGATGTTAATAATGCAAAAACAGTATGTGTAACAATCAGCAAGCGATCGACGAGCAATCAGAGAGCGAATAATCCTTCGCATATTATACATAATACAAATTCCGCGCAATTTTATTTGCACTTAGTTTTGACATTCATAATATTGGTTTTAGAGTTTTGTATAAATATAGCCTGCAACCTTACTTAGTAAAAAAAAATATTACGCAAATAGATAAGATTAGACGGTTCGCGCTTAACGCTTTCAAATAAATAGTTTCAATTTAATTGTAAGTGAATTTAAAAAAAAATTATTATCATTAACATTTATTTTACAATATTGAAAATTTTTATATACATAAAATAAAAAAAATTAAATTTAAAAACTTGTTACAAAGTCCTCCAGTCTTACAAGACCTTATGCATTCCGAGCCAATCGGGCGGACTAAATAATGTTTCCTTAACTCGCTACGTACATTAGAGGCATCTTGTATTCGTTATTATGCCAGTAATAGCGCAGTGAATTCTTACATTAATTATTTCAATGTCTGCATCTTTTATTCATGAAGGTTTTTCAGTTTTAAATAGTGACCGCTTTGGGATACCGTTGCGATCGTTCACAATAACGCTTTCGTTCCGAAATTGCTTTATAAAATTCGTCGGAGCTATCTATTTTGCAAATATTATCGGTCCTACTGTGTTATTAATTCTTATTAGTGGATCATTTGTATTTTTCTATTACTTTTTTTTATTGTGGAGATATGTAACAAAAAATAGTAAATAAATGAAAAAATATGATTATATAAAATATTTTGTTAATGTTTGTTCTATTTAAGTGAGTTGCAATCCTTATCACGTCTCCGTAGTATCGATTTTTACTCCTCCCTTTGGGTACATAGAAACAAAATTAATGTTATTATTTAATTATTTTTTATATGTATTCTAAAGTTACCTTTAATAAAAATAATCATTCGTACTTACGAATGAAGTATTTACCCCACATTAACAGCACAGAATCCTAGTGACATAATCACTGCATTCCTTTATATTTTTATTTATTATTACTTTCTGTTTTATGAGAAATAGTCATAGAGGGACAGGAGAAATAATCACCTGAGGCTTGAAAAGGGGGGGGGGGAGGTGTTCGGACAAAAAAGGAAGGGGGTAATGAGATATCAAATGTTTTTGTAAAACAACCTGCAATCTTAATGTCTGTCTGGCCATTTTTATCACGGTTAATTTTTCAAAATTTAATCAGATTTTTCCTGTATTCAAATATAATATTCTGAAAATTTCAATATACTTTGTACTAAAAATACACGTGCTTTTGGATATGAGGGGGGGGGGGGGGGGGGGGGGGGGTTATTCTAAAATCTCACCACATATCACCAGAGGGGAGGTAGTTTAATAACCCTGCCCAGATAAACCCTATGAGGTTTTCGTGGCTGGGTTTTTGTAAAAATATAATATATGTACTTTTGTGTCTTACGGCGAGTTGCACGAAACCGTCGCTAACTTTCCGTTAGTTAAGTTGCAATTAATCTTAAAATTAGTTGATCTCATGATTAATTTAAAGCTGTTGGAATTAATCAATTAATTAGTTATTCTGGACATCTCTGGTGCGTTCGACAACGCCTGGTGGCCGATGATCTTGCTGAAGGCGAAGGCCGCGGGTGTCTCACCGAACATCTAATCGGATTTTGGTGAGTTACTTCAGCGGCCGACGCATAGGTATGTCGGTCGGCTCCCGGACGTTGTGGAAGACCTCGACCATGGGGTGTCCCCAAGGATCAGTTTTGGGCCCGACGTTATGGAACCTCCTCCTGGACGATCTCCTGAGGCTGCCGAAGCCAGATGGAGTCAGCATCGTGGCATACGCAGACGACGTGACGCTTGCGATCGAGGCGTCGTCCCGCGCTTCCATCGAGCAAAAATGCTCCACCGTTTTAAACTCGATCTCTCAATGGGGGACTCGAAACCGGCTGTCGTTCTCGTCAGCCAAGTCCCAGACCATGACCATCAAGGGTCGATTTAAACGCGCACCGACCGTCAAGTTGGACGGCGCCTCCGTCGCGAGCGTCACCACGGCCAGAGTACTTGGCGTATATATTGATGATGCGAGGTCCTATGCGTCGCATGCGTCTTTGATGGGCGAAAAGGCCGCCAGCTCTTTCGGGAAGGTCTCACGTGTCTCTGCCTCATCTTGGGGTGTGAAGTACCGGGCGCTTAGGTTCCTGTACCACGGGACCTATGTCGCTATCCTGAAGTACGCTGCAACCATATGGTACCGGCGCTCTCAACTGTACGTTGTGCAGAGCGCGGTTTTGCGGAGCCAGAGACCAGCTTTGGTGCTTTTAACGAAAGCCTACAGGTCGTGCAGCACCGCAGCACTTCCGGTGCTTGCGGGTGTTCTGCCGGCCGACCTGGAGGTTGTTCGAGCGGAGCGCGTGCAGGAGGAGTGCGAAGGGCTCGCAGGCGGAGAACGCAAGACGAAGAAGAACGAGATCCTCAGCGATGTCGTTTCCGCTTGGCAGACGCGCTGGACTGCGAGCGGAAATGGGAGAGAGCTGTACAGCTTCTTCCCGGATATTGCATCGCGGTTAGAGCGCCGCTGGGTGGAACCGGATTACGTCCTTTCACAGATCTTCACCGGCCACGGATGCTTCAGGGGTCGCTTACACAGGATGACGTTGTGTGACACGCCGTCCTGTTATTGCGGCCACGATAGCGAGACCCGAGACCACATTCTGTGGGAGTGTAACTTGTACGAGGATGAACGTAAAGCGATAATAGACGGAATCGAGCGGACGAAGGTAGGCCCCGTCTACTTTGAAGACCTGACTGCCACGGAAAACAACTTCAGCCATCTACGGATGTTTGCGCACAGTTGGCACAAGCGAAGGACTGAGATGACATCGTAGCTGCAATATTGACACATCTGGACTGCTGTGCCGTCACTAACGTGTTGTGTTGTCGTCAGCCCCAGAAAGGGGAGAGTGACGCCAGGGACAGTATCAAAGCACTCTCGTACGAGAGTACTTTTGATTTGTAGGGAGACAAGAATTGTACGGGGGAAGATAGCGTTGAGGCAGGTGTACCCCGTACATCTCCCGCGTTTCGCTCCGTATACCGAGAGGTGGGTAGGAGCATGGGAAGGTTGGTGGGTTATGTTGGAATTAATCATCCGTTAGATAAGTCTTTAATTAAACTAAATTTTGACGTGACAACGTCTTATAAATTGGTTTGCCGGGTGACACTTCAAGAAACTGCGTTACGCTCCGCTCACGTTATGCGCTCACAATGAGAGCGAGTGAGAGGCCACTCGGGCATGGTTAGCCCGCCTAAGAGCGAGAGAGACAGACATAAAAAGTGAAAGTGTTTTAAATATAATTCTTTGTATAAATAAATGTTTTAAATTGTTACTATTATTTCATCCTTCTTCCTACTATACGAATAAATATTCACATTAAAATTATTTTACCACTCAAAGTCGTTGTCACGTAAAACTTTCGCCCGTATACCGACTTTACAGGCAACCAAAATTTTTTTTTTGTTAACTTAATCAGATGTAGGTTTCGTGCAACAGATAATCACGATTCTTGTGATTAAATTAGTTTAATAAACACTTAAATTTAAAATTTGTTTCGTGCAACTCGGCGTTAAACAAATAAAAAAAATTGTGTGTGTCAGCTCCGACGCACGACTGGAGTTTACTCCTTAAGTACGATTGTCTAAACATACGCAAAAATAGTTTATCCAACTGAAAATAAGATTAATACCATATGAAAGGGTAAATTAACAAATTAATGAAAATAATATACATATATAAATATATATTTATTCACTTTATATACATTTATTATAACTAATCGGCGAAATATTTTACATTAAACTTTTCACAATAGTCAATTTCAGATGTGCACAAATATTTCATTAGGAATGTTGATAAATTATGTAATTATTATTATCTGACAATTATCATTTATTTTTTAAATATTATTTTTCAATATTAATTAGAGCAACATTACTTTCGCACCGCACCGTAGGTGCGCGCGCACCGAAAAAGTAACGAGGTCATTCATCAGTAGATTTTACCTCTCATATTTTTTTTATACCGGGCGCCTTATATATGAAAATCGATTCTTAAGGAGTAAACTCCAAAAAAAGTTAAAAAGTTGCTAAAAACATCACGTGATTAATGGACGACCCCGTTACACGTATACCTTCTTAAAACCAAAATGCATTTTTTTCAGTGGAAAAGTTTTGTTATTTTGCAACTTGACCTCTGTAAATCACATTTCAGAGCACATTGCATATGCAAAACGAAAATATGTAAATATATCACCCAACGAATATTATAGGCGAAGAGGACGTACGAAAAAAACAAGGTCATTTTACGTAGATATTCCTATGAATTATGACCGCTCACACGATCTATGATTTTATGTGAAAAGTTACGTTTTCTTTACGGCTTAATATAGATTTGTAAGGGTCACGAATAAAGACAAGTTTTACTAAGAACAATACGTAAAATAATAATAAAGTACTTATATATGAAAAGAATACAATATAGGTATACTTCAATCAAAATATTTCCCATTTGGTATATACACTTGAATATTTATCATCATCGTCATATCAGCTATTGAATGTCCACTGCTAAATGTAGAACTCCTCCATAACTTTTTTGGCTGATTTGAATTTGACTGACTCGTTGGCGCAGTTTACAGTGACCCTGTTTTCTGCTCCAAGGGTTGTGGGTTCGATTCCCGCCCCGAGTCTGGGTGTAATATATGTATTATTTATATGTATTATTTATATGTATATTTATTAAAAAAAAAAGTATATCAGTCGGCTGTTACCTAAAACACAGGCATTAAGTGGTCTACTTTAGGAACAGACGACCGTGTGTGTGTGTTAAATATATTTATTTATTTATTATTTATTTATTAAAAAAAATATATATTGAATATTACCTAGTAAAATTTTTATAAGAATTACAAGAGGGTCCGGTAGAGTAAGATCTTTTGTCGGTTCAGTCTCATACAGAGTAAAAAATGATTACGCATATTATTAAAAACTATAATCTAGACATATAATAAAATGGTAGGAAAGTCAAAACTATACATGGACCTTTTTTTTTAAAGAGTACTTGGGGTATGATCTACAATCGATACCGAAGCCAAAAATATAGTTTTTAGAATGTTTGTCTGTTTGTCTGTATGTATGTCCGGGATAAACTCAAATAGTACTGGATAGATTTACTTCAAATTCGGCACGAATATTATTAAGAAGTCGGGTCAAGATAATATTATAAGCTACATATTATCACGCCATCACCTACGGGGAACGAGCAGTGAACCTTTATTTCTGCAACGCATTCTGTAACAACGTGTAATCTAATAGCGTTGAAGCAGACGACGTCGCGGGCAGCAGCTAGTATTGTATAAAAATAATTAATTGTTTTAGAAAGCAAACATGACTAGTACTTATAATTATAAATATACATTTTTAACAAAAAAAAATGTACTTTTTCAAATACACTACAGAAGTGTTCTTCTTGTATACTACAGAAATAAATCTTAAAAATACTTTTGCAAGCCGCGCGGTGACCGGTAGAGAAGAATATTCCCAACCTTTTTCTTACCGAGGTGTTGTATAAGGTAACTCAGGACATAGTGGTGCGAACAATTGTACACGAACTAGGATACTGATGGACAACAGCGTCACCGGTAACAAGATTTAAGTATATTTAATTATTGTGTAATATTGTGATGAATTTTGAAAGGATATTAAAATTAACCGATTATTACACGTATTCGAATTAATTAAAACTTCTGTACGTTACGAAACGTCGCTAACTTCACTCTGAATTGAAATAACAGACTTCTGGAAAGTGCTTGTAAAAGGTAATTTGAATAAAGTTTATTTAAAACTTGGAATTCGAATTTGAATTTAAATGAACAATGTAATAGAAATGATTGAGGGTATATATAATTATGTATATGTAGTATTATTTCTGTTCTCATTATTACCAGTACACATTTATAATTTAAAAGTCATATCAAGGTCATTGAGCTATGAAAACCGTAATATTATTTCCAAGTTATATGTTTGTGCCGTTCGCAGTCGAAACACTTAGACCTTGGAGTAACTGCAGAAAAAAAATCTAAAGGAATCGACCACACGTTTCATAGCCTCCTGGGTGACCAGAAGGCTATGAAATCTATCTGGAAGGCTGGTGCAATTTTTGCCCGGATAGTCGAATTGCGAATCAACGGGGAAATGCTATCAGCATTCTTGCCCAAAAATTCCACGTGGACATTATTTATGCTACAATTAGCTGTTAATATGTCTGTAAAAACTTTCGGTATGTATAATATTAATGTTTAATTGTTGTATCCTCATCACTAATGATATTTGTATATTGACAGGCCCGTTGGCGCAGTTGGCAGTGACCCTGCTTTCGACTCCAGGGTTCTGGGTTAGATTCCCGCCGTGAGTCTGGGTGTGTATGTATATTTACTTATATGTATAATTTATGTGTATATTTAATTAATAAAAATAGGTATCAGTCGGCTGTTACTTAAATCATAGGCATTAAGCTGCCTAACCTTACGAAATGACGATCTCGTGTGTATGTAAACCGAAAAAAAAAAAATTATGCAGAACCCCCGAATATAAATGGGAGTTTTTGAAAAACTAATCTAGGACGTTGGTCAGGGTGCAGTTGCACAAGATAAATATATTCGACAAATTTTACTCAAAAGTTGAATTCTCATATGCGAATATGTTTGTTCGCGTGCTTGACGTTGAAAATAGTAAAGCTCTGTATTTTTTAACAGGAGAAGATAATGCCTATAAATTAGACATTTGGATTATTCCAGTATAGTATTGCAGTATGCTGCACGATGAGAGTTACGTTGGCTTAACGGATCCTGTACACCGTAAGCTACAAGTTCAATGAAGGTGTTATTTTACTTAGATATTATTATCCCATTAGAACTTAAGGATTATTGTGAGCAAAAGATCTGTATCGACCACTATAACGATCAGTTCTTGTCAATAAATTCTTTATAAAAAGATCCTAAGTCGGTCAATAATGTATTATGTATATTGAGATATAACTTGAGGTGTTTTTTTATTTCAATTTAATAACATAACATTATTATTTAGTTACATACGACCGTTCTGTAGTGGTACAAGTAGTCGCCTAAACGCCGCGCGCCGACGGTCGCGGGTTCAATTCCCGCTCGGGGTAAATATTTATATTTTTACAAATATTTGTTTCCGGTCTGGGTGTAGGTCCTTGTAGGTCTCCCCACCGTGCCTCGAAGAGCACGTAAAGCCGTCGGTCCCGGTTGTTATGACAAACAACTGATAACGATCGTTACTCATGGTAGGGAAATTATCCCACGGGAGTTGCTGGTCTCCTACTGGGCGCGGCCCCCGGGTGGCAGATAGGGGAAGCCACTCGAACGCCTAGCGAGTGGTCGGGGTCTTCGGACCCCCGTGGACCAGAGATGAGAGGAGAGTACGTAAAGCTGTCGATCCCGGTTGTTATCATGGACACCTGATAATGATCTTTACTCATAGTAGAGATATTATCTGCTAACCCGCAGTGGAACAGCGTGGTGGATTAAGCTCCAACCCTTCTCTTACATAGAGAAGAGGCCTTCGCTCAGCAGTGGGTTGTTTACAGGCTGATACAATACAGTACATAGCCAATATTAACTTTTTAATTAACAAAAAGTTATTTGAAGATATCGCGATCGGACCTTCTTGAAAAACAAAATAACGTAACAAAAAAAAAAGATAAATTTGGTCGCGAGACGCATAATATATATCCTTGTTTGTGAATATTCCCGTACATATGTCACGGAGACTTACAGCACAGAATAAACATATGTTCCGGTTGAACGTCAACAAACTTACAACCATTTTCTTTTTACAAATACATTCGTTAATATCGAACAAAAAATATTGTTCATAAAATTTTATGCGAGATATATATATATAAAAATCTTTTATTTTAAAGTGTACTTTTGTAAACTTTTTTTTATGTCGTCGCGCTATTGTCAATTTTATAAAAGTTGTGCTGAATCTCGGTATTTACTTTTTTTTAAAAGTTTGACTTTCAACAGACACGTTTAATTTATTCGTCATCACATATTTTTTTTAAACTGACTTCAAAATATATATTTTTAAGCTTTTATGGTCACTAACACTATCATTTATACATAAAACGGGGTATTTACCGTCTGTGTTGTTGATTATTCTGAGTTCCCGATATTTCGGCACCATTGCAAGTGGTCACGGGTACACTCAATAATAAACCAAAATACAAAATAACCAATAATAAATATGCTAAATATAACGTTTCACAAAAAAGAGATCTCTAATAAATAATATTGATCTCTAATAAATTATATTCATATATAAATACGATTATTATTTTTATCTCGCAGTCAATAGATTAAGATATTAATTTTCAGGCAGGACCAGTCACTTGTATTTGTACAAATACCTGTTTCTGGTCTCGGTGTCCATGTGGGTCTCCCCGCCATGCCTCGGAGAGCATGTAAAGTCGTCGATCCCGATTTTAATAGAATTTTTCAAAAATCTTACAGGAATCGTTGCTCATGGTAGAACATTATTCGCCAGCTCGCAGTGAAGCAGCGTGGCTGATTAAGCTACAACTCTTCTCCTATATAAACAAGAGCAAAGGCTGATGATGGCAAAGGTTGCCCAGTAGTGGGACGGCATGGACTAACTCAGTCTAGTTCATACGATTCTCAATATATTACACGCATAAAAACTACTCTGGTCTGGTCTGGACGTATGTCCTTTTGGTTCCTCTCCTGGGTCTCCCCACCGTGCCTCGGAAAGCACGTAAAGCCGTCGGTCCCGATTGTTGTCATAAACACAGTCATGATACCGATCGTTACTCATGACAGGAAAAATTATCTGCCAACCCACACTGGAGCAGCGTAGCAGATTATGCTCCAATCCTTCTCCTATATCGAGAAGAAGCCTTTGCGCAGTAGTGGGACGGCATAGACTACTGATTCAGTCCACTTCATACGATTCTCATATTTATATTAAAAATATTGTTATCATTATTATTATTATTGCAAAAAAATGCGTAATTTTGTGTATTTATAGTGATACATTTCATCTAGTTATCTGTATTACTATAGTTAGAGATACACGCTTGTTAATAAGCAAACAAGTACAGTGGAACTAAGACATGCTTCGGCCCGTGTCTCTGCATAATGTGGTGTTTGCACGATTGAGACGTGGAGCTCAGTGCATGATACAGTTGGGGCTTGAGCTGACGTCTGACAGCACGCTATTATCTATATATATTGGTACAAAATTGGAATATTGGTTCGTAAAATTTGTTGTTCGTCGTTCGTCGTTCATATTACGTAATTTAAGAAAATAGCTTTTAACTAAACTTTAAGCTAAAATAAATCATTTCTTTGTATCGGTTAAATTTCAAAGCGACTGAATGGATTTTAAAGAGATTTTTATTTAAAAGCTAAGCTAAAATAAACAACGAATTGTTTTTTATTATTATTACTGTTAGAAAGCAATAGCATGTAGAAATATTATAGTTGTACCCTATTATTAGGTTAAAAAAATCTATACATATATTAATACGTGAAGCAAAAACCTTGTTTATGAGAACGGAGAAGTATAAAATTTGGCACAGTTAAGAAGAAGTGCAGAATGCTAATATTTTTTATAATGTTTAAAAAATACATTAAATTAATTAAAAAAGACACCACACACACTACTATGCTTTTGACATACACACAAATATATGTATATACACAAATATATACTTTTTTGTCTATTGTCAAAGTTTGTGTTTAAACTGAGAAGAGATGATGTAGCGAAATCTCACCACATACGAACTGACGTATCCTACATCACGTTATCAAAGTTATCCGAGCGATTGAACATATGTATATACAAGAACCCAACGACAACTACCGGGGGCGGTAGCCCACCAGACACAACACCTGTCTGGTCGGAGGATCCTCCCTTTTCAGTGGTGGATGAGAAACTTTACACCCTGTTCCTCACCTTCCGCCAAACTGGTGACCCCGACATGATCAACGCCAGCGCAGCTCCTAAATCCACAAAACAGCCAGCCACTGTCCTCTTTCGTTCTGCTCTTCATATCCAAATTGCCACACTCTCAGCTCATCGTCTCGTCTTTTGCCTATCTTCGCGTTAAAGTCCCCTGTAACAAGATTAAATTAGGTTTTCTTTGTATATATGGCCCTATTGATGTCCTCATAAATAGCTTCTACTTCTTCATCTGGGTGGGCCGAGGTCGGTGCGGACATCTTTATGACCTTTAGCGTGTATACTCTGAGTGTAAGGTACGCAACCCTGTTCGACAAACTTTCGATGGTCACAATGTTGTCAATGAGGGACCTGCGGACCATAAGCTCGACACCTCTTTGGAATTGTTGGTCGCCTTCCCGGTAGTATAATACTGGTAAGTTACCAGATTTAAGGGTTATCGTGTCCTCCCCCCTATTCTTTGGAATTAGATAAACCCAGTTTATCCATTGTAACCTATTCATTTCCTCTTCCAGCTCAACAATTCTTTCATCAGACCTCAGGGTGCGAATGTTGTGCGTAACCAGAGCCAGGTGTCGTTGTGGATGGCAGCGATAATATAATTTCATGAATTAATTTCATTATTCGGACACCCGCCACCTTAGTTCCTCGAGATCATGGACGCTGTAAAGGGTCCGAAACGTCAGGAAATAATTTAAAATATTGTTAAACTGTAAAGTTTTAAATAAACACGATAAAATCCGATATAGACTTTTAATTAAATGAGTAGAATTCGCGTAAATATAAAAGAACACTATGTTAACTAAACTTGGCGAATATCGCAAGAGAAAGATATTTTATTAATTTATATAATAGCTTGTATTCAGACGTGAGCATAAACCGCGTTTGCAGTTATTTTAAATGCACGTAAGTGTGCTCACAGTTTCCTCGCTTATGCTAATTTTTCGAAACCGTTACATGATAGAGTTTTCACTTAAGTTTGAGGGATTTGCGTTGTATTACGAACGGGCGTAATGCTACTTGAACGTTTTGAGGAGATCTTCTTGTTTACTGAGCAGCTTACGAGCCGTGAATATATTTAAGATTACGTTCAAATATATTTTGATTTGAACGTTTCTTGGTTAATTGCTATATTACAAGTTTCATTAGTGTGTTAAGTAACGATAAAGTTTATGGTGTAAATATTCAAATCAGTATTTATAATCAAATTTTATTATTCTATTTTTAAAGATCGCATTCAGTACAATATTAATTGCTTATAAACATGTTAGCAACATATTAGTTTACCGTGGCGTTAGTTAGTTAGTCTACCTGTATATGTATTTGTAATAGCTCGAAATTGAAGGTGATGTCTACCGAGACACTAGAGATTAGCTTGTAATAATTTTACAGGTAAATTAGTAGTAATTAACTGACGGTAGCTGATAATATTGGGTACATTACTTAAGTTTCTATTATAGTGTTTTTCCTAGCAGGACTTATTTAAATGTTTTTTTTTTCATATTCGTTAAGTGTGTGAAATCATCTTATGGTGAAATAAATACTTTCAGTTTATTTCATTTCGTTTCATTTCATTTCGTTTCGTTTCTTTCATTTCATTTCATATCAATTGCTAGGCTGAAGTCTCTTCTTGTATATCATAATTGTCATCATCATCATCATATCAGCCATTGGATGTCCACTGAATGCTGCCCATCCTAATTGAATACGACGATTGACCTCGTTCTTAAAGTTGAACATACCAAGTTGGGCCCATTGTCCTAGGTATATATATTCATTAACATCTAAGTATGTATGAAAAAGTATTGAGGCGTACTTGAAATCTTTTCTTTCACCGCCGAGTAATAGATGTATTTTAATAACAAAAAGACAAGAAATGACAGCGGTCTAGCTCGGATTGAAACCGTGATTATTGTTATTGATTCACATGTTCTGTCAATTACGCCATTTCGGCTCTTGGCGAGCCAATTTTATTGCCAAAATTGCATTACTATTTATATCTATTATTTCGAACTGGATAAAAAAAAAATATAGTGATAAGCACACGTTTATCCATTTATTTCTATGAGTTTTATCTTTATGATATACTAGCTGCTAACCGCGACGTCGTCTGCGTGAAAGCTATTAGATTACACGTTGTTACAGAATGCGTTGAAGAAATAAAGGTTCACTGCTCGTTCCTCGTAGGTGATAGCATGATAATATGTAGCCTATATGTTGACCCGACTTCTTAATAATATTCGTGCCAAATTTGCGCATGCACTACTATTTGAGTTTATCCCGGACATACATACAGACAAACAGACAAAAATTCTAAAAAAACTATATTTTTGGCTTCGGTATCGATTGTAGATCACACCCCAAGTATTATTTAAAAAAATTATTCAATGTACAGTTTTGACCTTCCTACCATTTTATTATATGTATAGATTTACGATATGACATTACGATACGACATGTACGTATAGTATAATAGAGTTAAATAAATAAATATTTGTATAATACAAGAAAGCTGATAAACTTGTTAATTTTTTTGAGATATGATTATTATCAAACAGTTAAATATGTTTTGTATTACATAATTATGCAGACTTTTTATTGAGGAAGACTTTTTATTTAATTAATGATGAATGATGATATATATATATATATATATATATATATATATATATATATATATATATATATATATATATATATATATATATATATATATATATATATATATATATATATAATACATATATAAATATTACGTCCAGGCTAGGGTTGGGAATCGAACCCACAAGTCTGGAGAGGAAAGCAGGGTGACTGTAAACGCGTCACTGGGAAACTTAAAAAAAAGTATATTAAATTCATTTCTTAATAATTTTATAAGAGTTTAAAATAAATAATATAAAAACAAAAATTATACATATTGCTTTACTCTCTCTCTCTCTCTCTCTCTCTCTCTCTCTTGTATCTCCCGTGTCTTCTGTGAGTGAAAATATTAAGTGAATTAACAGATATAAAATAACTGTTATGTGATATTAAGCTAATAACATCGACAGTGCTTCAAATGTCTTGATGGGTTGCAAAGAAGAATCAAGAAGTCTCGAAGTTGTCATAGTTCGAAATAGTTTAGTGAAGACAAAATAAGGAATTGTGGTAAGAATTTTCCTTGTTAGATAGATGGCTAAAGGATTTATATGAAATTAATATAAACACTGTTGGTTGCTAACAAAATGAGTTTTTGTACACTTTTTAAGATCTAATTTTTTTTAGCAACTTTTTATTTGTCTCTTAAGGCTTAGCCAACAACAGAGGTGATAGTTAACAAGAATTTAAAAATATAACGTCGTAGTTAATCTTTTTATATAGAATATCTACAAATTATGTTATTAAACCTTAATTATTGTTTTCCCTATTAGTGGAAATCATATAAAAATTGATTGCAGTACTTAAAAGAAATAAGCGGAGAAACAGACAGAGAAAATGATTTTTTTAATGTAACAATAATTAGAAAATTTATATCTAGGATTTCGATGTAAGAACGTTTCCCCAAAATTCAACACTTAATAACGCTGCCCTTTTACTGCTATCGTTAACGAATAACGTGTCCAAGTTTGATTTCAAAAATATATATTTTTTTCTCCATTGTTCTCGATTAATCCCGTTTTTTTTCACACACAATGACGACTGGATTGTTCTCTTATGAAATATTGTTATGTGAAATATGTGAATTTAAATAAAAGAATTGATTTTGAAAATTGAATTCGTTGACAGTTATTCATGAATCATTTGTATAATTGAATTTTTTCTTGAATAATATTTTGTTTTTATACGATAATTGAAATTAAAAATCTGATTTCTAAATTTGTATTGTACGACAATGAATTAAAAGTATTTAAGAATTTGTTTATATGTCAAAGAAAGTCTTATTAATATTATACACCTACATTGCTTAATACTGAAACTTTTCTTGTTAACACATAAAAGTTTTTAAAGACAATTAGGAAAAGTCGAAGATAATCTTGTAATTTTAATTATAATTAATTACGCTTTTGCTTGTAAATCGAGCTAGATTCCGTCTCGTATTTAAAGTCGAGTTCTGAACGAAAATGAATGCAGAGGAACTTTGATGAAGCGTCTCGGGTCTAACGGAAACTTTTATTTCTGTTAAATTAACAACAAATTCTTTACCACTTGGGAGAATCCGAGCGTTTTCGCAACATCGTGGAAAATTTTAATTCATGTCGGATTACATTCGGGATCAGTATTATTAAAATCGTTTCGCGGACTTTAGGTATTTATGTACACAGAGATATAAAACGATGAGTTTGCTTGTTAGGTAGATCGAATTTTCGAGACGCATTAGGTAGATTCAAAAAATTGTTTTTGCTGTAAACAGTCTACATTACAGTTTATATTATCCCTTAACTTGGCAAAATGAAAATGACCTGTTCAGTAGTATTCTGGCAAAGTTTAAAACTTCAAATTAACAAGTTATTTATTTTTAAATAGCTTTAAGGGGGCCTAAATACATTGAAATGAATATTTTTTATAACATTAGTATGTTACTTTATAAAATATTGATAGTGCCCCAGAGGGTACAGTACGAATTTCGCTTAAATTAGAGATCACTTTTATTTGTGTCCTGCAAGGCACAGTGCCGCTTTTGTTTACAATAGTGTAAAAGTGGAAATAATTACAAAATAATAATAAAAACATAATTTTTTATTCACAAAATAAGTAATTTATTAAAAAAATGACGACAATAACAATAACAAAACTTATAAAAATCTAAACAAAAATTTACAAAAAAAAAAAAACAATTGTAAAATCTATTCGAATTGTGATCGAATTATCTCTGATTGTGATAAAACATTTTCTCTAGTATTATGAATTTCGTATAAAAATAGATGTTTTTTTCCAATCAAATTTTGTCTTATATTTTTATTTACTGTTTTGACTTTTATTGGGTAGACTTTGTTTTCATTACTATTAATATTGTTTCAGGGATAGCCTGATGTTTTATTTTGTCCGTTTTTGGATGTCGTAGGTTTGGGTGATAGAGCTCATCTTTTACAAAACGTAGATTTGGCGGAAGCACTTAATTTTTTCTTTGACCTCCTTGATGATTTGAGATCACTAGCACCAGCTGGACATGGACTTGATATTTCTATAGATGGGTTATTATTGCAGTGTACCATCAATGAAGATTGTGCTTCACCATCTTCCTGAAATGGGCTATCTTGATACGACGATATTCTATTATTTGAATTAACAGATTATAAGTTGATAGATACCTATGTATGCTGCTGGTGTCGGTACTGAACTGCAAGGAGAAAAATTAGCGGCGTTTTTTGGGAACAATGTGACTGGGGTTGTATGTTTGGGGGTGTATGTGTAAGCATTGTATGTTTTTGGGTGACTTTTTTATATTAGAGGGGGAGAACGGATAGTCGATTCACCTGGCGGTAAGTAAAAACGACATTCATAGGCACCCGCTACATCAGAGGATTAGCGGGTGCGTTGCCGGCCTTTAGGGAGGGATGTTCCACCGGATCTGTGGAGGAAAGGGAAGGGATGGTCCAGGTAAGGGAAGGGATGGGCCATCGGATCTCTCACAAACCGAACGAAACACGACGACAGTGCCGTCATTTCACGTCAGTGTTAAGTTAGAGCCAAGTACTTCCCCGGGCGCACCGGCCCATTCACTGCAAGCAGCATAGCGCAACTTCGGTATTCAGCATGACTCGGGTACCTCATCTATACTCGACGAATCTGTATCACTTATACGATGCATTTGCTCAACAATATGTTCGTTCATCGTCAGAATCTGTTTGAGTCCTTTTGTGCTGTTATATCATCCATAATACGGTAAAACAAAATGCAAATAATTTAAAATAAGTTATAATGTATGCCATAGTATGCATCTATGTATATTTCTACGGTAAAGAGCATATAATATAATCAATGAAAAATATGTAAGTGACCTATAGGTCACATAAATTAAACTAAACCTATTTGGCAAGGTACCCTGCAGGGCACAAAAACTCTTTTTAATAAAGTTCGTAGCGTATCCTACAGGGCACAGTTTACTTTACAACGAAATATCTTAAAAAATATGGTGAAAGCTAATCAACTAAAGTGATACAATCATTAATTGATTATTTAACAATGAAACTTTTGTGATATACACTAAGTAAAACAACTAAATAAAAAAATACAAGATGATTTACCTTTAGGCGCGACATCCAATCTTGAGGCTTCGAAATTTTGGCGGGTAATATTTAAAAATGACGTCCTACAAAAACTATGACGCTGACATATGAATGTTTATTAATTGAGCTAGAAGCTAGAATTATTAAAACACATTGACATTTAATATATTTTTTGTATTCTCTATAAACAGACCCGTGCTCTATAGGTCACATGCCGAAATTCATATCTTAATTTCATGTGCCTTCTAGTACACTTGCCAAGTTAAGGGTTATGTAGACAATTTCGTTTATAAATGTTTTTATGATTTTATCATTTGTGTTTTTAATTATTGATTATATATTTATATTTGTTTTTTGGTTTTGATGGAACGTATAATGAAGATTCACTGAGTTGTTTGTATTGTATCTAAACGTACACCAGTGTATATTATATACAATTCGTTAATTCCAAGGTCAGGAACTACATCATCAAATAATGTAAAATTATATAAGGAACAATAAAACAGTAGGTAACGCATTCAAAGATTATTAAAATATTAACTCAGCGCGAAGTCAATTTATTGTAATAAGAATAGGTTACACAGATATAGAAAGAAAGAAAAAGAAAGAAAAACATTTATTCAAATACACACAAGAGACAGCAACAAAAAGTTTAAATCGACAATAGAAAGTAACATGCACATAATACTGTCACAATTTTTAAACTATCGTGTGCCTCAGGAATGCGTCAAATGGTTCGGTTCGGCATATGTCAGATTACCATAGTAAAATAGTACCTGACACCGGTTTTCAACCAAACCATAGGACGAGTGCGTCATAGATATCAGTTGCATACGAATAATAAACCATTATATCTAAATAAAAAATAAATATATAAAAAACAAACGTAACGTAATAATTCAGAAATTATACAACCACCACCGTAAACATATACACAGTGTAGTGTAGAGTGTAATAAAATAATTTGTTGAGTAACTGTAAAGGTCATCGGTCAAATTACGTAAAGGTCTAGGACTGTTCAAGGTTTAGCATTGGACGTCTTCCAATTCGAGATCTAGGTACGAGAATACTTGACAAGTATAATGCTACTGGAGCTGGGCATTTGGCACAGTACATGAAGGTATAAATAACATAGGATGTTGTACAACTTAGATGGTTTAAGGTACATAGTACTATGTTTTGAAATGTGACCTAGCGTACTGGCTATCAATAATGATGTCACAAAATCGACGCCATATTGAACTGTGTGGAAATTGTTCAAAACTGTCGTTATCGCAGAAAAATTTCTTGGTTTAACATTCGCTATCGTATTTCGTTTAGTGATACTATGTTGTTTGAAAAGTCAATACTTTGGCGTGATGTCAGTTTGATAATGTCAACTTTACTGTAGTTTTTCATTTTAATTTTTAAAGTGCAGTAAGTTTACGGTATCGCTTGTTATCACAGGCACTTAATAACGATAGTTACTCATGGTATGGATTCACCAACTTGCAGTGGAACTGCGTGATTGATTAAGATCCAACCATTCTCCTATATGGAGAAGAGGCTTAAGCAGTGGGATGTTTACCGACTGATTCAGTTCATATAATTATTAGGCAATTGTATAATGCATTATAATATATTTTGGTAAATATATTTTAGTTAATTTAAGGCACTGTTTTTTTTTGTTTCTAATTATTTGTTCTCCTATAATTTTATTAAAATTGTGTAAGTCAAGTTATAGAAATGACTACATAGCTGTTTCTGTAAAATATTATTTTGATAGAATTTCATACAGGTTTTTCGATATGGTATAAATGGTTAAATATATGTATTTTTAGAACTTAGTTTTCAAAAAGAGTAAATGTAGTGTTCTTGCCACTACTCAAGAGAATTGGCATTATGAAGGAATTAGTTTCTTAATTATTATAAAATAGTATACGTTATGTAATTGACGACTAAAAAACACTCTTATAAAGTAAACTTTAACAATTATTTTATTATTTTTAATAGATATAAAAATTATATTACAAAACAATTTATATTTATGTTAGGTTCAGAAGATTTAGAGATTAGGCGCGTTTATAGAACAAACATCGAAACAAAATATACAACCGTGTGTAAGCTCGTATATTTTTTTAAAGTTTGAACAGAAGCTGTTTTCAAACATAGTTATGCACGTATACTTGTAGTGACAGTAAATGCGCTTTACTAACAAGGATCATAGTAACATTTCTGACTAAACTGAACTGAAACGGCGTGTAAAAATCCCACTGCTGGACAAAGACCTAATCATATAGAAGGAGGTCTGAAATATAAACCTCCACGCAAATATAACACTGTGAATAGTTTACTATCATGTATCTATCAAAATAAGTAGAGTAAATGATCATTATCAGGTATTTATGATAACGTCGTTCCGTTTAACGTGTTTCCGAGGCACGGGGGGAGATCTGCTCTGAGTGGGAAGTGAATCCTTAACCGTTGGTGTGAAACGGACTTTCACACTACGACACCATAATTATTGTACAATGGTGTGTACTACAGTGTATTAACATTTCAACAAAGCTATAAACGACAATGTATAAGATATTATCTTCTTAATTAAAATAACGGCGATATCTCGGCCTCCACCTAATTACATTGAGGGTAATCCACACCGTTCTAACAATCTAAGGAAATAGCCTATGAATTCTATATTGCGCTGTCAAAGTTTCGAAGACGTTTCAGTTATAATTAGTTGCGGGTATCGTAGCGAGAGGTCCCGTGTGGCAACTTTATGTGAAGGGTTTGACAAGTTCGTGGTCGCTATTAACGATAATGTATTAACGCATAAGTTACTTGACTAGTTCTAGCAAGTGGCTTTATTTAGGTGAGGCTATTTGTGATTGACTCTGTGTGCTGTACTGTAATAGATTAATGTATTAAAATATTATGTTATATAGCTACTATTATATTATATACCTACGGAAAATTTTGTTTTCTTTGGTTAGTAAGAAAGATTAGTGTTTTGTCTACCACGTTGTTTCATCAAAATCTTCAGTTAGTAGGTGTATATGATTCGAAATTTCTCTGAAAATATGCAGGTTTCTACACGATATTTTTTGTCAGCATCTATTTCTAGATTTTTTAAACTATATTCATAATTGATAAGTCAATGTTGCTGACTCGGATTTGAATCGTGACCTTCTGTGAATCTAGCCAAATGACATTTCAATTTTATACTCTGAAAAAATAAAAATAAAACAGACTGACACACGAGTTTAATACACAAATGATAATCTGAAATCCTTCTTAATGAATCCATTTTCTCATTCTCTAATTTACAAGACAAATACTCGTAATTAGTTCGTATTTTATAATTATAATAATGTACATTAATATAATAAGTCTCTTGAGGTGTTGTTAGCTTATAAAGACACGGTGGAAATATTAATCTGCAATATTACGGGTTTGCAAAAAGATTAATAAGATATACGCTTTTTTTAAAACAAATCTCTAGACTCGTTTTCGCAGTTGGCAGTGACCCTGTTTTCCTTTCCAGTTTTGTGGTTTTGATTCCTGCCTCTGGGTGTATTATTTATATAAGTATGTATTATCTATATCTATATTTAATTAAAACAATAAATTCATATGAAGTGATGAGTGATGAGTGATGTAATTGATAGAATAAAATATATATACAACTAGCAAACCCGGCGAACTCCGTTTTGCCACCAGATGGCTTAGTTTTTTGTAATATTTCGTTTGGTGATTAAAAGATGAAGAAAAATTATATTTTTTGTTTTATATTTGAAAAGAAAAACGTACTTATTTTCGTGAGGGATACTCACACCACGTACTGGCGCCATCTGCTCCACCACCATGCAAAACCATATTGGTTTGTAGTACATGCTATGTATCACAGATGGCGCTGTATGTGAAAAATGATTTTCCTGTTTTCCTGCTTTTCTGTTAAAGTTTTTCCTATAAACCTCACGGAGCCCGAGACCTTTCCAACGAATGCAAAACCGTGGAAATCGGTTCATGCGTTCTGGAATTATAGCGTCAGGAAGGAAAACCCGACTTATTTTTATATTAAAGATAAAATATAACAGAAGTTGGACAACTTTTTGTCCTATTTTGCAAACATAATATTTATCTATAATGTATACAAATATTGTATGCATATTTTATCTTATTAATATACTGTCATATGCCAGGCTAGTTACTTTTTTAAATATTTTCTGAGTATTTACATTTTTTCAAATTTGATTGCCAAAAGACTGACGAGTGTGGTTCAGTACTGCTTAAAAACACATATCCAAAGGAGAAAATAAGATTTATTGTAACTTCGAGTATTTTCAAGTACAAATAGCTTAGAATCTAATAAAGGCACATTTCTTAAGGATTAAATCACATTGAACTTTTGGTATTTTCAAGTATAAATATCTTAGAATCTAATAAAGGCATATCTTGTCAATGAAATTACATTGTAACTATTAAGATTACCTCTAAAACTGTTGAATACTGAAAGTTTGAAATACGCCAGTCTTCAAGACAGCCTTTTTAATTTATACTGCTTGTTTTTATTTTGAGGTAGTTAGCATTGGAAAATTCTGAGAAATTTTAAATTTGAACAAAAGTAAATCTATTTATAGCAATGCTGTATTTTCTACTACTAGGTAGAAATTGCGCAATGTAATGACTATTAGATACAAAAATAAACAAAATCTGAATATTAAAATTAGTAAAAATATCAATAAAAACTACTTTTCGAAAACGTCAATCTCCTCTTTGAATTGGTAAAATATCCTATTCCCTCTTGTAGCCAGGTTTGGTACAGGAAGTTTTTTTCTTATTGGTCCATTGGTACATCTGACATATCGCTTTCGTCCAATTTAATCAGTACCATCATCATTACAAATTTTAAGAAAAGTTACTTTCAATTCACCATCTTCAGTATCGACAGAAGAACAGATTCCTGTATATTCTGCTATTTCTTACTATGTATTTAATCAGAAAAATATCATCACTGCTAAAATCATTTTGATTTTTTGTCAGAAGTGCCTTATGCCAAACCCAATCAAAAGCCTTCGCTATGTCCAAACTATCCGCCAGCGCTTCTCCCTTGCTCTCAACTGCCTCCGCCCATCGCTGAGTTAAGTATATTAGAAGATCACCAGCCGATTGATTCCGTTGAAAGCCATATTGGCGATCACTAATTAGCCGGTGCTCCTCCAAATACCGCCGGAGCTGACAGTTGATTATGGATTCTATAATCTTAGAGAGCAAAGAAGTAATAGATTACATATTGGGAGTAGAGCTGCAACCGTTGTTTTTTGCTTAGGTAGATAGTGGCAGAGTACAGTCTTCAGATTCTGAAAATATGGTCGAAACATTTAAATGTGTATCTGGCAGTTCTCTTTCATACCTAATAGATCCTAGCTTGTAATAATGGTATCCATTGGGGTCACAGAAACAACTAAGTGACTTCTTTGTAAGTAGGTTTGTCAAATAAACAGAGTCGGTCACTTAAAGCATATTAAGCGTCCCCTTAAAAGTGACAAATTTTAGAGGAGTTCTCATTATTAGTGAAGTTCATTTGCTCAATTTCATGGTCTTCAATTACATATGCGCGTTTGGCGTAGAGAAGGTTGCCGTTGAAAAGGAAGGATCCTTCAACCAGACGGTGTTGCGTCTGGTGGGCTACGCGCCACTTAACATTTGTTGTCGGGTTCTTATATATATATTCAATCGCTTTGAAAACTTTGATAGCGCGATGTAGGATACGTCAGTTCATATGTGGCGAGATAGTTGTCGCTACATCACTCCCCCTCCGAGACCGGAGGTCGATAGCAGGTTGAGTCGTCCATACATCTTCATGTGATGCTTGCCGGGCCAGTGGAATGTTCCAGTGAGTCGGAACGAGATGCCGCATAGTTCACGGTGAGTCGGAACTGTCTGCGGTGATGCTCCAGTGAGTCGGGGTGGTGCAGTGCTGCGTAGTGGCTGGCTGCTGCGTCGACCAGGAGAGAAGTGCGTCTCTGCTTGCTGACCGGCCGAAGTGCAGTGTGCTGTGCCAAGGTCGCTGCGAAGGCTGTCGGTGATGACCAGGAATGCGCGTCCGCTGCATGCTTGTGGTCAGGATACCCGTAGTAGCCGTGGATGCTGGCTGGCAGTTTGACTCGCTGCTCGATAGCTTGAGGAAGTGATGATGACGTCATGATGACGTAGATTGCGAAGGTTGCGCTGACGTTCATGCTCGGGGTCACCAGTTTGGGGAAGAGGGGCTGCCTTTGAAAATGAAGGATCCTTCGACCAGACGGATGTGTGTGTCTGGTGGGCTACGCGCCACTTAACATTTGTTGTCGGGTTCTTATATATATATTCAATCGCTTTGAAAACTTTGATAGCGCGATGTAGGATACGTCAGTTCATATGTGGCGAGATAGTTGTCGCTACACGCGTATACCATAGTATCTTTCGCGAATGACAACAATGAACTCTTTTAAGTCAGTTTTATAACCTCCTGTAGCTATTATATGATCGGCGGTTCGCTTACAGGTGGCTCCTATACCATCCGGGGCCCTCTTGCTGTGACCGGCTTCATGATAATTCTACGTGTGCCCCATGACTTTTGAAAAATAGGTGTTCGAATAAAATGTTCTTGTCTCGCTCTCCCAGCCTTATCCACAAACGGCAAGAAAGGGACAACTGCAGCTCAGACCATTTTAGGTAGATAACTATTGACCAAAATAGCATTTCGTACTCGACTATTTCTTCTCCAAAACATGTAAATTTTTATTTTTATGTAACCAAAAAAACCTTCAGCTATACCCCTCGTTTTTTTTTTTTTTTTTGTAAATATGCGTAATTTTTTTTGAATGAGTGGCTGAAAATGTATAAAAAATTAGGCAATATTTCTAGTTTTTGAAGACTCCTATTCCATATGATAATAAGAATATGGAAAAAAACCAAGACATAGGGGCATGGTCTTGGCAGATAAAGGTTTTATGTTACAAAAATATTTGATCTGATATCATTATCCAGGGAGGAAACAGTCAACTACGTTTGTATGGAGAAAGAGCCGGTATCCTTTCCTCTTAACATATAAATATTATATTATTGGTACAATTTTCTTCTGCGTTATTCATTTTACAACTTTTGCACAAAAATTGTTTCCATATTGCTTCCTTAAGTGTAAGATCGCCTTTTTTACAATTACTATTTTTACAATTAATTATAGTTATTTCATCTCCTGTTCTTTTTTCATATATATTGTTTGGAGCAAGATAGAGAATATTTGTATTTATATTATTTGATGACTCATTCATAGTAATGGTCAATTTTACTAATAATAAAATTAATAATAGCAGCGTTGTGTATTAAGCTCCAATCCGTAATACGGAGAAGAGGCCCTTGTCAAGCAGTGGTATTTTATGGGCTAATAAAATTCAGTTCATAGTAATAGTTTAGATTGAATAGTACAACTTTAATGTAGGTTACTGTTGGCCATTCATTACCTATTCAAATAAGTGCATTTTGCTTTGGAATTATTACAAATACTATTACGAACTCTGACGTAACTAGCTACCATCTAAACAGTCGAAACTAATTTCGAGATACATTACAGCCTACTCATTCTAACAGCTTCATCACTATTGAGAACTTTTTTTGGTTGTGGAAAAAATTAGCATTTTATATGGCCCTATATTTTACAAAGAAGGATTTTCAGAGTTTATTAAAAAAAAAGGTGTGTTCGTTTTTGAAAAAAAAAAATTGTATTTGTTTTGAAATTGTGTTTTCTATAAGGCAATACCGTCTGTCGATGAATTATCATTTATTTTTTATAAAGACTGTAAATCAATTACTGCCGTGCGGTGACCGGCAGAGAAGAATAGTCCCGACCTCTTTCTTGTGTAGGTTTTGTAAACGACAACTAAGGTCATAGTGATGCGAACAACTGTACCCCAACCAGGATGGTGATGGGTGGCAGTGTTACCATATTCTGCTACAACATACTATGCTCGCCAACTCGCCTGTCGAGCGTTACGAGTGTTGGGAAACGCCCCCAGATATGATCGAGGAGGCCTACGTTCAGCAGTGGACATCCAACGGCTGACGTGGTGGTGGAGTTTTCAATTCTACCCTCAAAAGCTTAAATATATTTGCATCAGCGGGCTGAATTAATCAGTCAATCAAAAATCAATTCACAATTATATACGTTACTTATGTTGTTTTTTTTTTTGTTTTGTTTTATTCCATATTAAGCCGTGCTTTCAGGATATATTTTGTTAACTTCTTCCCTCATTATTATGAATCACAAATTGTCAGTTGTCAAAATAAATTCCTGAGATAATCGTACCGACTAACCCTTTACTTTTATTATAAACGTATTTATTTATGTTTGGTCCATGAGACTCACACACTAGAGTTATATTAAGTAGAGTTAAAAAGTAATTACTATTTCATACGAAGAAACATTCGAAAGTATAAATAAGTTATTACCCATTAAAGAATCATCCTGTAAACGTCTCGCCCAAAAGCATCTTCTCCATATCTGTTGAATTATTTCTCTAAAATGAGTAATGATCGCTATTAATTTTCTATGTTAACAACTGTTACCGACGGCTTTTCGCTCTCTCCGGTGTGAGAATACGTACGAAGACTTATACCTATCGAAAAATAAATATATGTACTATTATAAATATTTGCCCCGAGCGGGAATCGAACTCTCGACCGCTGGCGTTAATATATATATATATGTATATATATATATATATATATATATATATATATATATATATAATTGTATTGGCTGCCTAAAGGCTATGGTCTTGCGCTAGCAGCTATATTGGTTCTAACTCCCATAACAACGTCGTAGGTGAACGATAAAAGCTGTATTGCTTGTTTAGGAGTCATTACTCAGACGCTATCCCGTTCCCGGGAGTTCCTTGAAATTCCCCGATACCACATAACGGTGTCCCGCACCACTCTATTGTCTCTCGTGACATTTTTATAAAGTTAATAAATTAGTTTTAACGATGACGTTCAGTTTATTGTTGTGTAACGGAATCCTTTTGTTGTATTTGTTCTTTTTTATTGATACGGGTTATATATCAACTTTAATGACCTTATACTATTTACAATGTTACATGTCACATTATTCTGTACTGGTGACAGTACAGGATAATGTGATTGTAATGTTAGAAAGAAACATCTTGTGACACATGACGAAACTTACAACTGTCAAACGCTTTTGAAGTCATTATTTTTTTTTCTGTTATTTATGCAAGCTTGTCATATTTCTTTTTATCTGTTCCGAATTTGCCTATTAACAGTGTATGTCTTTAGTAGTAGCACCAGAATATATTTTAAATTGATTTTTACTTATAATAATTTTATTAACTTTACTACACAAATAAATTACCAAACAAATTTTTTTACAAAGCAAAGCTTAATATTAAGCATAGTGGGTGTAACGGGCGGTCTTATCACTAAATAGTGACAGACTACCCCACAGAAAGAAGCTTGCAACGTGAGGACTTGTGCATTGTTAATCAGTTTTATAAAATATATACAACATATATATCGTATAACGGATGTCTCAATAAGAATGCACTTTTTAATTTTATAATAAAAACACGTATTTTTTGAGATAGCTGTGATTTTTTATTGGATTGTAAAGAAGACATGCACGGCTCTGATGACAAGCCATTACTCTTTTCATGACTTTTTACAGAGATATGGCTGTACGAGTATCTCACCGATGACGCATTGGATCTCGGATTTGAGCTCAAGAATTATTTCTGCTTTACTCGCATAATCCCGAGATTTCACAAAACACCAAAGAAAAAATCGTACGGCGATAAATCGCTTGACTTTGGTGGCCAGTTGACATCAGAATTTCTTGAGACAATTTGTTCTGGGAATCATAGGTGTAATAAATCGATTGTTTCATGCTCGGTGTGGCAGGTGACGCCGTCTTGCTGCAACCACATGTCGTCCAGATCCATGCCGACCAGTTGAGGCCACAACAACCACATTATCATGTTCCTATATAACGAACGCCGTTCACAGCCCCTGCAATTTCGGCCCCATCTTCAAAAAAATGAAAGACATATATGCACACGTACGATACTGAGCAGTACTTATATATTATGAACTATTGTTAGATATAATAAACGCACCATATAAATATATTCACGGCAGAAATAACAAGGTAAAAAAGAAAGAAAAAAATCGTTGCAAATATTTATAGTGAAATTTTTTATTTTTTTATTTGAAAACAATTTGCAAACCACACACACGTCAACGTGAATTCAATAAAACTGACTATTTAATCGAATATTGTTGACAAGTTAACGTGTTATACTTTTTGTGCGTAATTCTAATTCTTTTTCTTAAATAAATAAGATCATGTAACTCTGTTTCAAACGGCGTAGAATCTTCCAATAAAGTATTTCCAGAACGTTCTCTTTACAATTTATTATTCTAAACGAAAGACAATATAACACAAGAATCTATCTGTTTGAATTCAAGCGTGCTACTTTTTTTCACGTTTTCAGACCATTTAGTATTTTAGTACCATAGTGATTTCTCGTTCATGCAAAACCAGACTATAGATATATGAAATAGGTATCTATTTATTTGATAAATATAAAATTACGTGTAAATGTTTTACACAAATTCAGGAATAACGTTATTTTATAATAAGAATAAAGTTTTCTTTTAGTTAATTTTTTGTTATGAAAGTAAGTTTAATAGGTGGTGTAAACAATAACAAACGAAGAATAAAAACGTTTTAAATAAATGGTAAATATTTTATTTGACTTGAGAAAAGTCGCCGGAAGCCGTTGGATGGACGCTGGGCGGTCGCTGTTAAGGTCAATGGGGGAGGCCTAATTTCAGCAGTGGACTTCTAGTGGCTGATATGATGATGATGACATATTTAATTAACAGAAATTACTTAAGTATTAGTGGAAACATTTTATTTATGTTGCCTTTTTGGTATAATTCAGCTTAATAGTAGTGCCGGTCAAATGAAGCGCTATCCGAATTAATAAATGAATATTTAAAATACAATCTTTTCACGTTACGTTAATAATATACACTCGCGCCACATTATTAGGTTTTTGTCTATGGTTTAAAAAAAACAACTAAAACAATAAAAATTCACAATTTAATTTTGTCTTTTTACTTAAACAGAACGCGGCATTACGTAATGTTGATGAAATGTGACAGTCTTGATTGAAATACTAATAAAAAGTTAGTTTTAAATTTCATTCGCTTTTTTCGTTAAAAAAATTATAACCGTGTCTTATTTCTATTTCCCTTTTCATGTTTTACATTAAGGTATTTAGATGCGATACTATCTTGAGAGCTGAAGTATCACTCCAAACTTTGTAATCTCAACTTTCCAATTCACAAACTCGGGAGTTTAACCTTTAGTTTTTTTCTATTTATCTATAAGTTTTTCTTTATTTACTTTGAGTGTACATCGTCGTTATATTTTATTTAAGGTTAAATAGTAAACATTTACTTACTTGAAAAATAGCTTCACTGATGATTAAATAAGAGTTTTTATGATTAAAAAAACTAAATAATTGAACTGAACTTTTTCTTAGTTAATACAAAACCGAAAGTATTTTGTTATTTCTTTATTTTTTTCTCTCATATACACGTTTGCGTTATTAAATAAAAATAGGCACATTATATACGAGATTTCATTAGTGTAATACTGGTGAAATTCATTAATCGTCTCTTCATTAAGCGGTTTACCGGGCGATTAATTAATATCGGGTATATTATTATATCCCTGAAATTCATAATTAAAAAGGTATCCTTTTAGTTAGCGCTTATGAGTATGGTAAAATTGAGGGTTGGCGACCATATTGACACTGAAAATCCAATTTGCTTAATGCATTGCAGTTTTTCTATTCATAAAAGTTCATATAGATTCCTGAAACCCTATAATGTCAATTGATCAATTGTTTACAACTCGTGTTCCTTTTATGGTGACGAGGCTTTTGCTTAGCAGTGGTAGGCTTACAGGATGTTGTCGTTCAGTTCATTTCAGTTGTAATTTGAATTCTAATGCAATTTTTACAATTGAATAAATAAATAAAATGTCTTGTGTACGGAGAACACATGTCAGAAGTGAAACATCTTTGGCAAACTCAATTTAAAATTTATTAATATTAATAGTTAAACATTCTGTTACTTATTTACGCGTTGTTTACGCGTTGCTAGGATACGCGACATCATATTATCTCATTCTCTCCTACACATGTTTGTATTTGTGTCTCTTACCTGTCGCTTTTTGCGTCACATTCCGTTTCAAATCACAACGATTCTAAAGAAGAAATTCTTCAAAATTTTTCACACGATATCTTTAATATTATATAAAGTATTTGTTTATTCTAGTAATTTGACCGAATGTTTTTAAGCCTAGTTACTAAACTCGATTTCTATTCTGTGATGTTGTTAAAAGAAAAATTTTATTATATTCCTTAATATGTGTGTATGTATGAATTAACAACGTTTCAAGTAATCGTTCTGCCTGGTCTGTCTACACTGCGCTTCTGGGTGGGTGGTCCTATTCTAGAACACTGGTACTTGAATGACCACTAGTTCTTTGAAGTATGTGCTACATTAATAGTCACTTAACGTGACTATTAATGTAGTCTCACGTTTTGTTACGTAATTTCCCACCGGTGATAGTGCAATATACGTTAATCAACCTGAGGTTGACAGGTGCACTTCGCGTACTAATGCCTGTTTCGAAAAAACATGAGACAATGATGATGACATTGACATGAGCAATATAGCCATAGCGACTATTACAAGGACACGGGCGCTTACGGTTATTGCGGTTAGTTTGTAAAATCTTGTCAACTAGTAGTTGACACGGACATTGGAGCGGACATAATATATCGAAATAAATAAAGATATTTTTTTCACATGAACATCCCTAGTTCGTTTGGTTATTTGTTACTATATTCAGAATCTACAAGTCTAATTAAAAACCCCTTTTGTATAAAAATGTGGTTATTGAGAAGTTTAAAGTTAAATTATTTCGTTATGATTCTCATAACCGAAGTATGAACCACAAGCAGACGTGAAGCCGGGCAACTCCTCCGGTTTAGGTTATTGCCTTAATGTCTTTTGTTATCTTTCGTATTTGTGTGTAGGTTTTTATAAAATAGCACAGTTAAACAAATCGAGTCTATTGTTCAAAGTTAATAATATGATATTACTTTTTTTATAATTGCCAAGATTATTATTAGATATAATTCAATGGTTAAATTATATTTATAAAACATTAAGGTTTTATTAATCACATCATTTCATCCAAAAAATAAGTATTCATGTGATATTTTTTTTTTTCACCATATAACGCCACTTTCTCAGATATTTCTAGTCGTAACCTGTGAATTCAAAAGTTTTAGTTTATTAGTCAAGTTGAAAAAGACTGTAAGAGCCCGTTGTTTCTCTTGCTAAAAAAGTCTAATACTAATGTGCTAACTTATAACTCATGTGCGATATAAAACCTCTATTTATATTTTATACCTAAGGTTGCCTAGAAGAAATAGCTGATTTAGCAATAAGACCGCCTTTTGTACATTTCTCTTGTAAACAGTCTTACTCTGTACTTGTAAAATTTGTTGTTGCTGCTGTAATATTTATTGATAACGATAAGTTGAAGTTATTTAATTTTCTCACATAACATAATTACATAAACATAAACGCTCACATAAACAGAAACTAAAGCACACTACGATATAATTACACGGCCCGAAGACTCTCACTAAGCAGTCCGTATTATCGTTAAAACGTGCCTAAATTTGAATACCCAAAACAATAATCCTTCCACGATTCACATTGCAGTCCCTTACAAACGTCCAAATGAACGTAAACAGGACTGAGACAGCTTAGTGTTCAACATGTGAGCACTAAATTATGCGTGGACACGCTACTTCGCCCATTGTTCTTGTTTAAACGGCGGTATCAAGACAAGAATTATAAGGTATTCCGACATAATCCCGGAATTAGTTTGAAATTATGCTCGTCCTAATACAAATACAAATTTTGTTTAGTAGCTTCTATTCGGGGGTTTGCCTGATATTTGTATATTTTAATATACGGATAAAGATGAAATACATTTTAAAAAAAACTTAGCGAAACTAAATTAAGCGTCTTAATTTATTTGACGTAGGTATGTACCTACATTTTAATTTTATTGAAGGAATTAGATAAAATAATGAATGTAATATTTTATTTAACAATTATACTTAAAATAGCAATAGAACTTGCATACTTAACAATAGAACCGATGAAAAAGAAATTGAAAAATGTAAATTACAATAAAACGTATTAATCTCAATGAAAACGACTATGACTAACTTTAAATTGGCGTCAAGTTCGCTATATCGAGTATAACTTTTATCGCTGGCAATGTTTCTTACACGTTCATTTAATTTTCTTTACATTATTTCTTTGAAGTTACTTATTACGGAACTAAACTGAATTGAAACAACTAGCATAGGTTTCATTGCTATCTCATAATTATGAGAGATTAAATGTTTAATTGATGACGTTTCAGTGTTGGATATCGGGTTACCCTACCAAAAGTGATGATCGTTTTCAGGTGTCATAAGAGAACAACGGCTCTATATGATCTTTGATGTACAGCTGGAAGACCCACAAGAACCTTACTAGAAACAAATATTAATATAAATACAAATATTCGTTAGAGCGGGAATAAGACTCGCGACGTTATTTCTAAAACCATCGTCAACTAACTTATTAACCTTTGTTTATTAATTACTTACAGTCGACTATAAAGGACTTAAATTACTTTCGAACCTTAGAAGTTAATAAGATTCAAAAGGTTAATTTTATTTCAATTTTTCTTTTCGTTGTTTTAATTCTTCGTTATGTCTGTTTTTGAATAAAGAATAAGAAATTTAGTAGATCAGAAATTAATTATCTTATAATTTTTAATTCCCCCCAATTTTTCGTATTTCAGTGGATTTAAAATAAATATATTGAGTGTATTTCTCTATAATAGTGGTCGCCTAGTGGTCGAAATTCGACCTAATCTATAATTGACAGCATTGTCAACATTATCAAAATATGATTGCGCATAACATGGTGAGCATATGTAGCAGTAATTGAACCTGATCTGTGATAAAAAAAATCGACATAAAATTCGTTACAAGACATGTATTAAAACCGTGTTCGATAAAAAATTCGTTGCAAGACCTGTATTAAAAAACCGTGTTGAAAAACAGACTTTGATAATAAACAAAATTTGTGTATACATGTCATTGTACATGTGTGTGTGTGCCGTAGTGTGTGTAGTATTTTTTTTAATGAATTTAATGTATTTGTTGAGCATTATTCTAAAAATATTAGTATTCTGCACTTATTCTCCATATAAACTTTAACTGTGCCAAATTTCATACTTCTCCGTCCGCGTAATTTTCGTAAAAAGGGGAAAAAAGTTTTTGCTTCACGTATTAATATATAGATGTACTGTACTGTATCAGCCTGTAAACAACCCACCGCTGAGCGAAGGCCTCTTCTTCATATAAAAGAAGGGTTGGAGCACAGATATTTGTGTTTGTACAGTACAGTACAAATACAAATATCTGTCCCGAGCGGATATCAAACCTGCGACCGCCGGCACGTGGCGTTGAGGCACGTGGCGTTTTCTCTAGACATTACACATTTATTTCTACATTATTGTTGCAAATTGCAATTACTTATTACAAAAACATTTTTAGACTAATTATGAGCACAAAATGGAGAAGGTCGTTTCTGATTCATTTTAGAAGTTTTTACCCTGTTTCAAAGGCGAAGTTTAGCTATTTTTCTTAACTGTCGATAGCTTGATAGCTTGATTTATGCTCGAAGTTGCTCACACTGTTACTATCTGCAGCTTGAAGTTCGTAGATTACTTTTAGGATTTGATGTAAAAAGTGAATACTTCTTTACGCCTTCAGAGATTTAGTTGCACGAAAATAAATAGAAAATACGAAATACAACTTTACAACTTTTACTCGCGTTTCTTCAGTACAGATAAAACTAACAAACTCTCATATAACTTTTTCTAAATAACTAAATATTTGATACTACTTTCGAAGGAAAATCCGAAACGTCTAATATTTCTGTTTAATGTTAACATTTCATTAATTTAATTAATTTAATTAAAAGTCTATATCGGATTTTATCGCGTTTATTTAAAACTTTACAGTTTAACAAGATTTTAAATTAAAATTAAAATTCGCGTAAATATAAGAGAACAGTATTTCATTAATGTTTACGCGTTTAATGCATTCAATATTTACGAATTATTTTGAGATTACTCTAAATAAGACGGAGGTGTTGTATGTTCTTTAGTGCGTATTTTTTTTAATACATATTACATATTTATATATTTATACATTTTGAAGGCTCAGTTTATCTAACCTGATTTCCAAATAGCAATCAATAAATCAACCAAAAACAATCACCATTAATATCAATCAATCTCATAAGAATGAAAACAAAACTCTTGATGAAATCTCGTTTATTTTCTTGTAGATATTTATTATAAGTTATAACGTATTACCAAGCAATAACAGTTTGAAATTATAAATAAAACGCACATTGACACTACGACCGTTTTACGAGAAATTGATCTTCGTCATCGATTACGAGTTTGATTGTCATTTTTTAAGATAAATAATCATTTAAATTAAACTGAACTGGACTGGTTACTATTGTCACAATTTCTGTTCAAAACTTTCATTTCAATTCAGTAATATTTTCGACTTTTATTCACCACAGTACGCCATTGCGGGCTGTTAGATAATTTCCTTATCAAGAATAATATACTCTGCGAGGCTTAGTAAGGCTAACATTGCCAATTATTTTTAATTTTAACATTCATCATCATCATATAAACCGTCGGATGTCCACTGTTGAACGTAGGCCTCCCCCATCGACCTCCAGAGAGACCGGTTCAAAGCAGCCTCCATCCAACGGCTTCCGGCGACTTTCCTCAAGTCGTCTGTCCATCTCGTGGACGGTTAATTTTATTGTATTGTTTTGTAATGAAAAAATAAATTAATATAATTTTTATAATTCAAAATAAATTTTAGATCATTAATTTCTATCGAGTGATTAAGCTAGATGTATATTATTTATTATAATTTATTTATATACAATATTGAGACAAACTGTTTACATTATATTTACTTTTTATATAAAGAGTAAAGTAAGTTTAAAATATTAATATTACATTGTTTATTTTTGTTACCCCAAAGTAAAAATATTTCTCGTTCCAATATTTTTCATAGGGGTTAACAACATACGCCCTAAAGTTTATTTACCAATAAATTATAGCGGTTATAAATGGTAGACAGGGCAAAGTACTTGGGTCTTAGACGGCTAGACTAGGCTTTATAAAATAATACATCAATATCGATGTATTTATTATTAGATTGAAATATTTTATAGGCGTATGAAAGAATATTTATCTAATAAAACTACATAAAAAGACTGTTTAATACATTAATTTTTGACATCACTAATATATGACAACCGTTCTGGTGAAATAAGTAGCCGCCTTAAATTCGGCGATCGCGGGCTCCAATCCCGCTTGCGGCAGATATTTGTATTAGAACAAACATTTGTTTACGGTTTTGTTGTATGTCATTGTGGATCACCCCACTGTGCTTCAATGAGCACGTAAAGCAATCGGCCCCGGTTGTTATTATTGGGACATTCACAGGTTGATACATTTCAGTTTAGTTCAGCTCTAAGACTAAATGCCAGGGGCACAATACGTGTCATTTGCTTTCGTTATTTGCACCTATCATAATATAAGTCGACATAACGTGACAGTTCGACAGATTATAATTGTTGCGTAAACGGAAATATTCCAATAAATACAGCAGATCTTAATAAAAAGGTATGTTTAGGAAGAAAAAAGGCAATAATTGTTCAAATCATCTCGTTGTGGACCTGCATGATAGACGAAGCTCTAATTCTTCTGATTTTAGAGACTAATTGCACCGTTTGCCTGTCTTAATAACAATATATGTACTGTATAGAAAAGGGTTGTCCGTAAGAAATCACTATCAGTGATAAGACCGCCTTTACACTCTTTTTTGTAAGTTTTTTGTACCTTTTTTTGTGTATTAATTAAGTGTGCAATAAAGTATAAAAAATTAATAAATAAGAAAAGGTAGCAGATAAAAATTTAATTTTAATAAAATTTAAGTTTAAGTTTAGAACAAACATTTAGTTAAATTTAAAAAATTTAGTAAAACAAGTTTAGCGTTTTGTCCCCGCAGAATAATTTCTAATAAATAATTTAATTTCAATTTGAAATACTTGTTTCATTACACATGTAAATGTGCTTTAAATTACTGTAAATAATACCGCTTAATTCTAATTTTTCAAAAAAAAAAAAAAATTATGAAAATAAAGTTTAAACGTGAATATTTTCATTTTCAGCCACTTATATCAGAATATAACTCCAATAAAAGAAGGCGATAGAAAAAGGTCATTGAACTTTTTAGCCTTAGACACTCGCGGTTTTCAAACATACTTGATAAAACGGGTACACACCACGATATATCGTCAAAAATCTTTATACGTTAAGTTCATCGAACTTGAAAATTATTTATTTAGAAAATATCTACGAGTATTGAAGCCTTAAAAACTAGTAATAGTAGTAATTTAATCAACAAAAAAAAAAAAAAAAGAAAAAAAAGAAAAAAAAAAACAAAGTAAGCAACGAAGAGGCAAGTTTAGTCGTAAACTGCTCACATAAAAACATTTTTACAACCTAGACTTTTTTCAGAATCCATAAAATATACCATTGGCAATGGCGGCCTACTTTTTTAATGATAGCCAGACTAACGGCGTTCAATCATCCCTTCAAAACGGTTCTGTATTTTTATATTTGTTTTGTTTTATGTAAATATTAGCAGCCCGCTCCAGCTTCGCACGGGTATTTAACTAAAATTTCAAAAATTATAAATTTACATTTTTTATCATCTACACCTGCGTCGATACTGGAAAATATTTCATAATAGACGGATTGAATTGTCAAACATAATAATTATGTCAAAATAAAATGTAATTTTAATCAAAAGCACCAAGGAGTATTGATATTAACTACTAAGCAAGAATTTCGATAAAATATGAAACACGTCCAGACCCGTCTTTCCCACTAGGCACTCTGGGCAATTGCCCAGGGCCCCGTGATCAATAGGGGCCCCACTAGTTCTTGCCAGATCACTGAATGATAACCGATATTTACTACCGAAGTTTTTTTAATTCGAATTTTCCGCCAATGAAAAAAACCCGGAATCTGACTACAAGGACCTATCTCAAAGAACAAAACACAGAAGCTTTTTTGATGGCTCTGCAACGTCAATTGAACTAAATGGAAGAGAGAAATTCAAAATAGAAACCTTTCTTCACATAATTGATACTCTGAGCTTTCATCAAAAACAGCGATTAAGATCGTATAAGAACATTAGTAAACGTTTTGACTTATTTTGTGCGCTTGAAAGCTCTGAATTCCGAAGAGTTGAGAAGAATTAGCTCAGAATTTGCAGAATTTGATTATGAAGACGTTAATGAGAAAGAGTTATAAATGGAATGTCTGCATATAACAGAATAGGTGGTTACCTACTTGAAAATTGTTCACAGTGAAATCGAAGAAACTCATATTATATTGGAAATATATCAAATTTTGAAAGAAAACAAAATTGAAGACATATTTTCAAATATAGAAATCGTATTTAATTCTTTTTAAGCATGATGATAACTATCTGCAGTGGTGTACACTCCTTCTCCAAATTGAAAATAATAAAAATCTATAGAAGCATGTTTATTTACCTTCTTTGTCTATTCTAAGAAAATAGTGTTCTGTCAAAGTCATAGGGGCCCCATTACCCTAATATGCCCAGGGCCTTCAATAGGTTAAAGACGGCCCTGAACACGTCTTCAATCAATTCTGTTAAAGAAGATTTATGCAAAATTTGAAGTATATTGGATAAAGGAATTACGTTGTTATTGTAGCTTTGTTTCAGAATATATTAAAGTATATGTATGTATGCGTATGTATGTAGACATATGGTTATTTGTGTATGTGTATGTATGTATTTGTATGTGTGTATTTGTATGTATGTCTATATATTTAATGTGTATGTGTATATATGTGTGTTTGTGTATGTATATGCATGTATGTATGTATTATATTGTGGATATGTTTTGTACACCCCTACCGTTCTATTTATATCCTCTACCTAAGGTTGCCTGGAAGAGATTGCTGCTTTAGCAATAAGGCCGCCTCTTGTACATTTCTCTTATAATTCTACTCTGTATTTGTAAAAAAAATATTTTTTGGTGTACAATAAAGAGTACTTGTTGTTGTTGTTGTTGTTGTTGTTGTTACATACAAACTTTGCCCCCCTTTTTCGAGCCTTTAGAGGTAGAATTTCGAAAAATCCGTTCTTAGCTGACCTCTACTCGGCTAACGGAATATTCCTACAAAATTTCAAGTTTCTAGGTTTTTTAGTTCCAGAGATATCGTGATGAGCGACTATATCTATAGAAAGTCTCCTATATATATATACATATACATATAGATTAATATAATATTGAGTAATAGTTCTTCTATCGGTTAAAATGGCGAACTGGCTGGCAAAACAGGTTGTAAGCGAACCACTTCTGGGCAAAGACTTCTCCTCCATATATAAAGGTCAGAGCTTATTCATGACACTATTCCACTGCAGGTTGATTTCCCTATCAAGAGTAACGTAACGTTTAATTGCCACGTATTAAGTTACATACTTTGTTGTTACAGTGTATATGATAAGAACAATAAGCAGTGCGGTGACCAGCAAAGAAGAATAGTCCCGTGGGAGTATTACGTAACTTGCGCGACCATGATAAATTACTACGGTGTTGAATTTCAATACTAGCTGAGCCTCAATTTGTATTCAAATTTGACACCACGCTGTGGTGGTGCGATAGCACAAGTTACGTAATAGTCCACCGACCTCCTTCTTGCCGAGGTGTCGTAAAAGGCGACTAAGGCCTTAATTATGCGAACAACTAAATAAGATGGTAATGGGGAGCAACATCACTATAACATGCTGCAACACACTACACTCGCAAACTCGCCTGCCAAGAGTGGCGAGTATTGCTTCCCCTCCACCAAAATGACTATCAAAAAAAGAAAACAGGCGGTCGTTCTGGAGGTTCATTGGGGAGGTTTATGTTCAGCAGTGTACATCCAATGATATGATGATGATGATAATGATGATATGATAATTGTATTCTTGCTGAATTTAGTGTGATTTATAATTCGATAAGGTATTTTTGAATACATACGTATCAGAAATTGTAGTCTATACAAATAATAAAGTTGTAATCGGCCGTTGTCAGTACATGAGAGGTATTATAAATATATTCAGTATTTAGGAAACGAATTATTGGAGTAATTATGAGAGGAATAGAAGCCAAAACAATTATTTTTAGAGTTTTTGTCTGTATGTCTGTCTGTATGTTATTGTATATGTATATATATATATATATATATAATCTGTTGTAGGTTTCAACTTGATACACCATCGAAATTAGTAAATCAGTCATTTTATTACTTTAATGTTTTTGATTATCGATTGTTGATGTATTTACAAACACACACACACACACACACACACACACACACACACACTCACACACATACAAATATATATAAACCGTCAATTAAAATCACTTTTTGAATAATATTTATTAAAAAATAAAAATAAGTACAAAAAAGTTAAAAAAATATACAGGCCTGTCGGTGGATGTGTTTATTACAAAAGTATTTTTTTATTTGAAAGCCTGTGTATTCCTTTATATAAAAGGTAATTACACAGGGTATAGCTTAGCTCAAATTATATAACTGCGTATTGTGTGGTGAGGAAAGATACAAAGTAATTCGTTTTTAGTATGTAGAAGTATATTTTAGAGTCAGAAAGCGCATTTAGTGCTGTAATTTTTTCATTACATTCGCTATAAAACGTCCGTCCAGTTTTAAGCTATCAAGAAAGTACAATGTCATCATAACGAACTTCATTACGATGCAACAAAATGCTCCCCGACTTAATGAATTTGAAATATTTAGTCTTGTCGTATGGTCTTAGTAAGATGGACGAAAAAGAAACTATATTTAAAAAAAAGTTATAAAAATATTGAATTAATTTTATTAAGTATCTCGTAATTTTCCGTAGTTTTAATTGTGTTAAAAACTGATACTCGTCACGCAAGTTAACATGTTATGTGATGTGTGTTATATGAATATATGTATAGTTTTTGGATCACATGATCGGCTTATAAACATTCATTTATATTTTTATAATTCCACTAGCGATAAATATTTTGCAGTTTTTTTAACTTTAAGAAACTGCACGTTATCATTAATTCAAGTTATACAAAGAAATACAGGATATTTATTAGGTTCCAGATACCTTTGCGACACAAAACAACTTTTGACAACGCTGTTAACAAAAACTTAACAAAGATTCGTTATACAGAACTAAATTTGTCACTCTATCAGCCCATGGGGAGTATAAAAATAGTCGTAAAAGTGGAATCCTTGAAGAAAGTCCCAACGACATCATTTGATAAACTTTTTATAGTCTGCTATATACTAGTCGATTTAAAAATAAACTGATTTGTGGACAATACGGCCGCTTACGTTGGGGTGGCACGTAGTTTGGGACAATCTAATCACACTCACTCGTGGTCCAAGTTCACTCGCTCTTTTTGCGTTTGCTTCACCATGATCTGTTGGATGTCGACTGATGAAAGTACGCCTCTCCCATCATCTGTGAGGGGATTTACAAATACTCGTCACGCTTGGCAGACGGTTTGGCGAGCGCAGTGTGTTGTGGCAGGATATGGTGACGCTGCTGCCCATCACCACCCTAGTTGGTGTACAGTTATCCGAATCACTATGTCTTTATTCACCGTTTACGCCACCTTGACAAGAAAAAGGTCAGGACTATTCTTGTCTGTCAGTCACCGCTACGATCGTTTGCTCCTGCAAGTTGTTTTGCACGAGCAAACGCAATGAGGGTGATATACGACGCATGAGAACGACGGCTTGCACAAGTCTAGGCGTCGCTCTTGTGAAATATAAAATACTCAATGAAATTTTTGAAAATATTATTGAATATTATTTCATTATTTAATAATTTTTAAAGTCGAATTAAATGACGCTCGCGACATAGATCGCGTCGACGTGGTTATGTCTCCAGCTCCTGTGAGTAATATTATGAAATTTTTTACCCTGTAGTCGATCCCAATGAATCAGTATATTAAGGTGAAAATCATCAAAGCGGCTCTGTAGCATAAAATCATTTGTAACAATTATAGCCATCTACGAGTGTGATGTAAGCGTCATAATATTTAATTAGTCAAATAATATTGAGATTACATAAAATAAATGAATGCTGTAATAACAAAATTTGCTTATAATATAATAAAAATATATACTTATTTCACAGTCCAAATCTCCTCTTTTATGACTTAAACCAATGTATGACAGTATCTTTGGAGGTCTTCCAAGAGCTATGCTACCTCAGAGGTTAAGTGTATATAAAATTGCTGTGTACTTTGCTGATTGCATCTTGTATTGCCAGTACAATAAAATGAACGTCACCGAGGTCTTATAAAATGTTTTTGATACTTTTCACAGTTTTGTGAGAATAACGTTTATAAAAATCTTAAAAATATTACTTAAATATATATTTTTCTTTATTTTACGTATGAATTTATTTATAACATTATGCGTTTGATTAATATGCTGAAATGATATTGAATTTAATTCATTTTATAAAAACGTGTGAGGTTACCTGCATGTTTTAAAATTAGCGAATTAGTTAAGAGATAGTGTATATCGAATGAGAGTAGTATAGCCAAATAAGATCCAACTTAACGCAACGTCGCGTTGGCGCAGTGGTCACAACAACTGCCTGATGTTTTGTGGTTGCAGCTTCGATGCCCGCACATGATAACTTATGTGCCTGTATTGGGTTTGTTTCCGGGCCCCGAGAAAGGATTCACTTTGAACTGGGGGCCGTTGACAATAAAATAAAACTTTATGAGATGATTACTGTAAAGTAGGTACATTTACTTTATGAAAAATTTAAATTAAATGGAGCTACCAACTATCTAGTATTAAATATTACATTTCCAGTAGCTATTCATAAAGCTATAAAGTATTTAACGCTAAAATAATGGACGGTAACGTTACTTAACTTACTTTAACTTACTGTTCTCTTCTTATTCGGACACCCACCACCTCAGTCCCCCGAGATCATGGACGCTGTAAAGGGTCCGAAACGTCGGGAAATAATTTAATTTAAAATAAATTGTTAAACAGTAACTTTAAATAAACGCGATAAAATCCGTTTTAGACTTTTAATTACTTTAACTTAATAATTATTTATCTAATGTCACTCTTGAAATGTGTCGCTTTAATATAAACAATTACATTTTGTCAAATACATTTAACTAGTATATTTATATTAGGAACGTTAGGGGCTCATACTATACTACTACTACTATATACTACCAATATAAATATATATCTAATATAACTACGTATGTTAATAATAATATTTTTAAAAAATATGTTTCAAATTGTGTGCTGGCAGATATTTGTAGATATTGTATTTGTACAAATACTTGTTTCTGGTCTGGGCGTATAATCTTGTGGGTTGTCCCACCATGCCTCTGAGAGCACGTAAAGCCGTCACGTAAGTTTCGTTGTTATCATATCACCTGATGGCGGTCGTTACTCATTGTAGAGAAATTGTTCGCAAACCCACACTAAAACAACGTGGTAGATTAAGCTCGAATCCATCTCCTATATAAAAAAGAGGTTTTTCCCAGCAGTAAAACGTTTACAGGCTGATTTAGTTCAATCCAGCTGTCTGAAATTTTAGGTAATTATGTATGAAGAACCAATTAAAGCTTATAAATTATATTTATCTCCTAATTATATTAAATTAGGATACTAATAAAATTATCAATTGTCTTATTAAATTTCTAATCCTTTAAAAAAAGAACAAAACTTGAAGTAAGAGAATCCTTTCAAGAACGCTTACACTACTTTACATTGTCTTAGCCACGCAAAGACAGTAGAACATTAGCAGATACTAAGTCCATGGTAATCATATGCTCCAACAAGAATATTCAGCACATTTACAGATTCGCAAAATTCGAGCAAACATCGGAGTGTCCTATTTTATGACGCGGTTGTACACTTCAGGACATAAAAAGTATACTTATAATACGTGCAGTAATTAACCTGTATTAACTTTTGATTTACCGTGCGGTGACCAGCAGAGATGAAATCGTCCCGACCTCTTTCTTGCCTAGGTGTCGTAAAAGGCGACTAAGGCCACAGTGGTGTGAACAGTTATACACCATCCAGGATGGTGATGGGCAGCAGGGTCACCATACCTTGCTGCACATACTGCGCTCGCCAACCCACGGTGATCACAGTGTGTCAACCAAGCGTGCGGATTAGCATCCCCTCCAAGAGCTGATGAGGGTGGCCTACGTTCAGCAGTGGCCATCCAAAGGCAGATGTAGTGGTGGATTTTTCCATTGTTCTGATCCAAAGGCTGAATCAATCACATTCTTATTTTATAGTTATGATTAAGATACTTGTTATTTCAACTGTTCTACATAAAAAAAAAAATAATAAAAAAAAAATTAAAATTATTTTTTAAATAAACAAGGTTAATAAATAAACAAGGTTCATCTATGCTTATAATAAAACTGTAACAGGTTTAATTCTGTGCATTGAGGATATTTTGAAAAAAAAAAATTGAGACACTATAATCGATGCTTAAACCAGAAATGAGGTATTATAATTTTTCATTTATGTCTGTCTGTTAGAAATCTTCGACATGTTGGTTTTATACTTTTATTATAACTGTAAATTTTGGAATAAAAAATTAAAATGTAAATATAGTTTTTAAAATTTTATGAAATTCATTTAAGAATATTATTTGATGTATGTTCTATAATTCTAAACGGCCAGCAGTGTATTCAAGCTCTTTGATGTCCGCTCACAGTCGCTAGTAAAAAGCATTTTAGCGGGGGAAGTTCTCTTGGAAAATTTGTTTCTCAACTGACTGGGCCAGATGCGGATGGATGCGGTAATTTTACATATATACGGCCATAGCAAGCTATATATGTCTACACAATATATAAAATACGTCATTTTTTGCGATGAGAAAACGTAATTATACAACTTCGGAATAAATATTTATTCCGTTTTCTTTTGAAATTTGGAAGGTAAATTGCAAATGAATTGAAGCAAACCATTAATTTAAAAAGTTAAGCATACGCTAGCATTGTATAAATAGTTGTAGATTAATAAACTGATATTGACGTTCTGGGTTATTTTATTATTAATAATATTAGCTTTTTAACTTACTATTTTTTAACTTATGTTATTTGTTAATTTTTTAAAACTAAATCTTCCACAGTGGTCAAATGACCACTTTTGAGACTTTAATTAAAATTGTGAAATTCTAGGGTTACATTTTTCTTAAGCTTCTACTACTTATGCATGACTTTTTCTATAATATATAGCTACTTAAGAAACCTGTAAACCTAAAAAAAGAAAAATGTTCGGTATTAAATATTAAAAATAATCCCCTGTTTGGTGCTTTAACACTATAGGAGGTTTATATATTGAAATATTAGATATATATTTGATAATATCAATATATTTGATATATATTTGATTATACCGACCAAATTGAATGAATGAAATATATATTTTATTCTATCAATTACATCACTCATCAGTCATCCATTCATATGAAAAAAATAATATTTTAATTATGTTGAAGTCCTCAACCTTGTTAACACAAGCGTGTTTATTACCACTCACACATATAATGTGATTTCACTTCACTTTTTTTTATTCACTACGTATGACAATTTATTAGTTTAATTTTAAATGCTAAGCATGTGTAATTTAATAATAGTGTTTATACTCGACGACCGTTCGGGTGTAGTGGTGCGAGTAGTCGCATCAACGCCGCGCGACGGCGGTCGCGGGTTAGATTCCCGCTAGGGACAGATATTTGTATTTGTACAAATATTTGTTTCCGGTCTTTGTGTATGTCTTTGTGGGTCTCCCTACTGTGCCTCGGAGAGCACGTATAACCGTCGGTTCCGGTTGTTTTCATAGACACCTGTTATCGACATAGACATGTTGTTTATTATAGACACGCTTCTTCTATACGGAGAAGAGGCCTTCGCTCAGCACTGGGTTGCTTACAGACTGATACAGTACAGTATAGTTAATAATATCGTATTTCAGTTTTTTTTTAATTCTTTAACAAAACAATATATTGTCCATCATATATTATATATAAAAATAAACCAGTACCTCGGTAGCAATCTCAGTGATGAGCAATTTATTAAAAAAATAAAATAAAACTGAGGATAAATCTGTTAAATTGCTTTATATTTTGGAAACAGGAGTTTTAACGAAAACGATCCGATGTTTCATTTCAGTTTTTCAACCGCAATATTCAGCTGGCATTCCGCAATCTTTAATCAGCGAGATTGTTATTAAAACTTTAAATATAATAGACATTCGTTAACAGTATTTGAATTAAGTTAAAATGATCATATATTAATGTGTCTCTATATATATGTTTGTCTGTATATTTTAAAGTGTTGTTTTCATTTTTTTTATTTTATCGTATCAATTTTATTATCGTTCTCATATTTGTCTTAATAAGCATTGCTATTGCTCTTTCAGTGTATAAATAAATTTTTAACATTTAAATAAAATGGTAGTTCGGACCCTCACTAAACTTTTTTAAATAGGGACAGTTAAACAATAGTTTCAAACTAATAACCCACAGCTTGTGTAAAACATTTAAATATACACATCCATTTATTAGGAAAGAAAAACCTTTAACATTTAACTAAAATTTAGTTTTAATTAATAAAAAATTTGATGTTTACAACAAAGAAGTAACTCTTTGAAGAAATTTGCCGTAAACTTACAACAATACGAAATTTTTTGTAATATTAACAATTAATATTTGACCAGGTAAATCTGAAGTCAAAGGCTTTCGTAGCGTTCTTTTATTACTGACTTTGTAATCTCATTTCCTTTCTTCCGATATTACAGCGATAATTAAATAAATCAGCGGTAATTACAGCGATATCGGCTGATAGCTCGAGGTAAGTTCCTAATTTTATATTTCCTTGACCTTTTTCGACTTTTTTTCAAGAAATTTATGATAATCAGGTGAGGAAAAAAGGTAAGGATAAGTGATTACAGAATATTAATAGTGATTCGATGGTATCGAATATCGATTATTTTACACATTTCTTTCTTAAATAAATTCCAAGACTTCAGCCGTTCGCATTCTGTATCAGCCTGTAAGCCACCCACTGCTGAGCGAAGGCCTCTTCTCCATGTAGAAGAAGAGTTGGAGCTTAATCCACCAAGCTGTTCCACTGCGGATTGGCGAGTAATATCCCTAACATGAGTAACGATCATTACCAGGTATCCATGATAACAACCGGGACCGACGGCTTTATGTGCTCTCCGAGGCACGGTGGGGAGACCCACCGTTGTTTTTGCCTTTGGGTTCGACAAATCATATAACTTGTGTAGAACCATGTTTCAGATTCTATTACATTTCTAAACAGTGAAAATCTACGGTACCAGCCCCATATCATCATTTGATATTGATTCATAAGTACGTGTTCTAACCACTATGCCTTTTTGGTTTATTAATAATTATGAAGTAAAGATGTGTATTAATTTAGAACTTCAATTCAGCATTCCTTATTAAAATGGACATTTTACCAAACGCCCGTTAAGTACATACAAGAAACTCAAAATATTATCTGCTTTCTCAGAAAATCGCTATCACCTATTTCGCTTAGTGTACACGATTAAAGCGACATTGCGCTTTAAATTTATGACGTTCGTAGGATGTCGGCCTAATAGAGCGGTTGTGCGCTACGGACTTAGGTAGCATTTTCTGTCTTAGCTAAGGTGTATTAAGCACTATAGACAATTATGGGATAAGTAATCTTTGTTTTAAATATTGTTTGCTTTAATTAATTAAGTGCGATGTCTTATTATTCTTAAATTACACGGAGTCTTAGTTTTATTTCAACACACACCGTCGTCTGTTCCAGAGGTAGGCAACTTAACGCCAATGTTGCGTGTAACATTATGCAGGAGAGAAAACTTTTGCGCAGTATTGGGACATCTACAACATATTTCAGTTAAGTTCAATAATGGATCTAGTTAAACAGCTGTAGCTGTCATGTGTATAAATTACTTGATTAACGTTAAAAACAAGTACACATAAATTGTATATTCCGTAAGAGTTTTGATAAAGTACTTAAGCATTAGAAAAAAAACAACACAAAATATTTAAAAATGGTGAATAGAAAATTTAAAAGAAATCCTATTTGTCAAACATTATTGATCGGGAATGTCATCTGGCGCACGGATGATATTTTAATTGGTTAATTAAACATTTTTGATATCTTCACTAGTATCTATTAACAACACGCAAAAAATCAATATTGACTCTCACACATCTTGATTCTGTTACAAAGGTAATATGTATAAAAAATTCGATAGTGTGCTAAATCCTAAACCTATATCTTTATTCTTAGATTACTCCTGGCTGGCTTCCAAAATAATTACGCTCTAGAGTGTATTATTGCCTCTACACTGCAACTAGCGATTACGGTAAAGGCATATGAGATTTTTAACCATTTATACATGATTTTGCAATAAACAAGTCCATGTTAGTGGTTCCACACATCCAATGTAAAACGCAAAAACGCAATCCATGCTACACGTTGTATTCTTAGCATATAATATAATGTATATTATTCGCATTTTCATTCGTTTTTAGTGGTCATTTATTATTTTCATACCAATATAATAGGTTGTGAAATTATCGTTAGAATAATTATATTTTGAACTAGCTGAGTCCACGACATTATCCGCTAATAATTTTAGCTTTACCCACACATCTATTAACTACGATAGGGTAGTTAAGATTTAAGAAAGGGCCGCGATTATGAAAGCGCCATCTGTTATATTAGTGTCGTAATTCAAACTATTGTACTTATTTTGTGTTAAAAACAAATCGCAATCAGGCATTTTATTATTTTTTCTTTTTAATTAAACTTTTAAATATTTATTATTACTTAAATTCTAGAGGTCCACGGAGCAATGTACGCGGTACCCGTGGTCCGCCTTGTAAGGGCGGGTGAAGGACCACGGCGGATTTTTTCCGCCAAAAAGGATACGTTTCATGAATTGTATGCTGATTTTTTAACCTACATTTAGTACTTTAGAAGTTATGTGTGTTCAAACAAACAGATCAACCCACATTTCTAAAATAATGGAAATGTATACAATCAGTGTTTTAAGATCCCTACAAAAAAAATTGGCAAAAAAATCTATAAAAAAAACTGTTTTATTACATGCACATGGATGGATAGCTGACGAACAAAGTAACCTTCAATAATTATTTATAATTTACTATACTCGTATTACGATTATCGAATTTGTAGGTTACCAGAAATAGATCTTAATGTGGTAGGAGCGGTGTAAATGCAGTATCAGGAGTAGCAGAAGTAGCAGTGGTACTGTTAGTAATAGTACTTAGTAAGAGAAATATGAGTCACTATGTCAACAAAATATACAAATTAATTGCCGAACACGAAAATGAAGTACGGTAGTATTTATCCAAGATTTTACCTTTGATGTTAAATAGGAGTTCGACTTAGATTACAAAACTATAATATTACTTAATTGACGAAGCCATTCCAAATCAAAGATATCAAATCTTTGATTTTAATTGGCTTCACGAAATCTATCAAATTTCAAATTCAGACATCTTTAACTCAATCCGTAAGTTCGTCTTACAAGGTCTCCTCGTCTCGTGGAGTAAAGAGTTTCTTAACAATATTTATAAGTTTTTTCCTCGTTACCTACGGATGCCTTACAAAATGCGTACACGAGTTTAATTACTTGGTTATGGAGTTGGAATTGGATTAAATTTTCGTATCCTACGATGTATGTGTTCCTGATATTCCGTTGACGAGTTTTTAAAATAATTTAATATTTCTTGACTTTTTCTTTTGCTTAGCTATAGTATGATTGTTGGTTAATAATAAAAAAGTACAGTATAATATCCTGACAGCATTTAAATGTTCCAATTTTGGGCAAAGTTTTCTTTCGATGTGAAGGATTGGAGTTTAAATCTTGATGATGCTCAACTGCAAATGAGCAGTTATATTTATTTGAGATTTTGTTAAATACATCTAGGTTTTCCTTCATCGCCTTGCAAATTCAGCACTTGAAAATTCAGTGACGTGACGTCGCAAGATTAACATCCTTTGAAAAGCCAATCCATTGTATAGCTGTGCATAGCGAATTAAGTTTAAACCCTTAAATAATAGGAGAGAAGTCCTGAGAGAACGTATATATCCAACAAAAGAAAAATGAAAGACTATTACTAACTTATTTTGAACTTTAAGTTAAGACCTATGCATCTAATAAATAAAAAATTTACTACACAATATTTCATTTTTTATTTCTTGTAAATGTTAATTAGCTCATTGGGTAAATTTTATTATAAAATGAGACAAGTTCCAATATTATTTCTATCGAATAAAAGTAAACTTTACGGCGTGATCTTATAAAGTAGATGAAACACGCCGAGAGTAAGCTTCAAATTAAGCCTGAATTTTGATGAATGTTCAATTCTTATTGCTACCGATCGAACTTCGTTCATTTCGCCGCAAGAAAATATTTTCTTGTTTTATCAAGTTAGAAGTTATGAGCGGCTAGCTATACACTTACTATGGTTTTAAGTATAAAAATTATTAATATAATGTAATTGTGTATAGATATAGTACGTGTATATGTAATAGTTGTTGTGGGCATCAACTGATTTAACCTTCATATTGCTATACATCCCATTTTTACTAGACAGAGAATTTTATTAGAATAAATGATTGAATTTTATTATTATTAAATTTTTTATTATTAACAGTGTGCACGTTTCAATTTTATTTTATTAGATTTGTTTTATTAAACGTGTGTATGAGAATGTGTTAAGTTATAAGTTGTTTTATGTGTAATCCGTATAAAACATTGGTTATATAAACTAACTCACTTAAATTTAAATAAGACTGTGTTTTTTTTTCTTTAAATCAAACATAAAAAGTACCTAATTACTATTTTTTATAAATCACTTTTCTGTATATTCTATACAAGCCAAATTTATGACTACCATATATTTAGAATAAACATAAAGTTAAACGCGTACTATGATACTGACCGCAACCTGGCTACAGTAAGTAAAACCTAGAAATTTACTATGGAAATACAAGGCGTGACTTGTACGGAAATAACAGACCATAGTAGAGATCGTATCAATGTGCACGTATTCACAGATAAATTCACGCGCTCGCTCATGATAATTTTTTCTATATTTTTCTCTAGAGCTACAAAAAATAAAAATGTCGCGTGTATGGAGTACACATGTCAGAAATGAAACATCTTTGGCAAACTCAATTTAAAATGTATTCATATTAATAGTTAAACATTCTATTACTTATTTACGCGGTGTTTACGCGTTGCTAGGATACTCGTTGCTAGGATACGCGACATCATACTATCTCATTCTCTCCTACACATTTTTGTATTTGTGTCTCTTACCTGTCGTTTTTTCCCGTCGCATCCCGTTTGAAATCACAATGATTCTAATGAAGTTTTACTTCAAAAAAAAAATTTAATCTGACACAAAACTATTTCATATTAATTCACATAACTTTAAAATATCAATTTTAAATGTATTCATCTTTTATGTTTCGAATGTTTTATTTATATCTGTTCTAAATTGAAATATGCGTATACCGGAGTGAAATCGAAGCAGCATTTAATCAAAACAGCTAATAGTTTTGTTTTGAAAACTATGTACTGATCGATTGAAACTTTTTCGATCTCTGTATTTTCGTAATTTTCAATCTAAAACTAATTCCAAATAACTCGCTTTGAACTAAATTTTTTGATGATTGTTTAGAAACTAATCTTTGTTTTTAATTATTTTGTGATCATCATTGTTTAAAATAGAAGTTTTAAGTTATTAGGTTCTCTTACTTTTCACGTTTTATTAAAATAAAAAAAAACCTATAAGTCCTAACCAATTTTAGTTTGTAATTATTTCTGCAACAAATAATGTTTCCTCTAGGATGTTATTATGAAAATTTAAATCGATATTATCATGATTAAAAAGATCATTGTGTTCATGTGCTTACGATTACCTAACTTTGAATGAAATATATAACATTAAGAGTATTTTTAAGTTTAAAATTTTGATTGGCGCGTTGGTGCAGTTTGCAGTCACTGCTTTCTGCTCCTGTGGATTTGATTCCCGCCCCGAGTCTGGGTGTAATATATATTTAATTATATATGTATTATTTAAATGTATATTTATCAAAAAAAAAAAAATTGTGTTAGTCGGCTTTTACCTAAAACAGAGCATTAAGTTACCTATCTTAGGAACACATGACCGTGTGTGTATGTTAACATAAATCTAAATAATAAAATCAAATCTTATTCATCGTCTTTTGTCATGCACTATGATATTTTTCGTGAAAAATAAGAAAATATTGAATAAAAATATATTTTACCGCTGGTTGCTCGTGTTGACAATCCTCGCGGGTGCTTTACTAATAAACTTCGGGAGTCAATAAAAGAAACGCGACAGCAGTGGAATTTGAGCTCTGTGTTTCAACGATTTGTACACACGGACAAAATGAATCGTAAGCTTTTTTTAGTATTTTAATTTAACGAATTTATGAAGCAGTTATGCTTAAAAAATACGTCATTGCTAAAACAGTAATTTTCTGTTTATATAACAACATGATTTGAGAGGTTTCTGGAAGTTGAACTTGTGTTTATTCCATTATTTATTAAATCTTATATATTTTAACATTACTTTTTTCACTTTTTGTTGTTTCACCGTTTGCGTTTTTGTATGTATGCATACATAACTGTTATGTATGTAGGTTAACGTATTTGTCATCATTAACATTTTGATCATCTTCTACAGATTGTTAGTTTAATTAGTTTCGGATTTATGACTTTTCATTGTACAAAATCAATTATTTGAACAAAGTAATTTGTAAACAATATAATGTTTGAAGTTTTACAAGACCATATATTCAATGTATAACGTTGCTTAACTTTTCCAATAAAATCGGAGTGAAATGAAATTTGAAATTTAGGAAGGTGAGAGCAAGAGCGGCCTCTGACGTGAATTTTGAAGATTTCACCGACTCGGTGGAGATTTAATTTAGGAAAAATTGGGTAAGAAAAAAGTCTTAAAGTATGGAAGTTCTTTGACATACGAGATCACGATTTAATTATAGTTGTACAAATTAAGGCTCGGAGATTTTTATGAAAAAATTCATGAAATTCCGACGCTTAAAGTAACGTGAAGATTAAAATAAGAATAATGTCTGTAATTTGTGTTTTTAAGGCGATACGATATTTAATTTTTTTTTCTGCTAAAGTAGTAGTTTCTTTTGAGCTGTTTATATAAATAGTAAATATGAATAATTTATTTTAATATTCTTAGGAAAAATTTTAATAACCTTAGGTTGTTTACTTAATAACAAAATTTACATTTTTCATATATATTAAATTGAAGTTAGTAAAAAAACAAAGAAATTATATTTAATTTCGTCGCTTTACGTAATATTACAAAAATAATTTAAAGATTTAATTTGAAAAATTTCAATATTGTATTTAAATGCAAAGATATACTGAAATTTGTAATAAAGCTCTCATAACTTTATTAACTCTTTAAATAAGCCGACTTCTCGAATAGAGTTTAAATATACACCAAGAAAATTCAAACGCTAATGTTATTTCTGCAGCGCTACGACGTAGAGTCGTAGCGCCGTAGCATAGGCGTAGACGTATTTGTCTACGAATGTACATTTGACTTCGTGAATGTGCCGGTTTGAACATGCATAGTTCAAACTGCGATTGCTTGTTTTAACTGAATAGCTGAACCACAGACTGCGTACTTGAATATTAACTACACATTCATTGATATCACAATCTATGAGCTTCAAATTGAATACGTAGGAGAATTCCGAATTACATTTAGCTAATCGAAACATAGTTATATAATAACTATGTCACGATGAACAATTAAAGTGCATTGTAAGTTATTTAATTATGTTTAAAGTATTATTGATACTTTTATAGTATATACAGATAAAAATTTATAATTATATTTAGAAGTGACGATGTAAGAGACACGGCTAATGAGAGATAAAATTATTTGAGTAACTATTTAAATAACAAAACTTGAATTATTGTTAATTTTACGAACATTTATATAATAATCAAAATAGATTACGGGAAAATAAAAAAAGTTTATTACAAAATTTTGCATTTTTTTTGTACAAATTACCCTTACTAAACAAAATATTTTTTAATATCGTTAGCAAGTCAAATATAAAAGCAAAAAAATAATTCTGTAAGTCAATTAAAATGTGATTAAGATGTATACAAAACAGCCAGTACCTTTTGATTACTGAAAACGTGCCGTAAAAAATATAGGTCAGACCGAATCGAGAAGCGATATTAAGCTAAAAAAAGGCGGCTCTACGTCCATAATTCACGTTTCAAGTTTTTATTGCTTAGTCAGTCGAATCATATGCCTTGTAAACTTCGTGTAAAGTGGTATTTCACAAGTTTCCCATCTTTATTTATGAGAGCACTTCCTTACACTCGATCGCGGCCATTTCGTACCGATCGTGCAAGTTTCGTATGAGTTCGAGCCACTTTTTTGGCAGAAATAGTGCTTGTACAGCGTATGTTATATATATTATTTAAAAGTTTGATGGGCAGATAAAAAACGATATGTCTCACATTTAACATTTTTGAAATATTTCGTGCTAATAGTTTTAATCTGTAAGAGTTGGTATATGAACGAAACTAATTTTAAATAAAGTTTAATTAAAAATGTAGTTCTAATTTCTTCTACAGGTCCTTGTATCTACTAATTACTACACGTGATGTCAACAAACCTTATACAGTGAATTTTTATGTTGTGCTTTGGACATTTATTAATTAAACATACCATTTCAGAATAACTTATTTAATTATATGTATAAAGGATATACATTGTTCCTTACTAAGATCGAAGAATTATTAATAAATTAAATTTGATATTTGATTCACACGCGGTGCGAGATGGTTAAAAAAATATGATACCTATACCTGTCATGAATCTAAAAAATGCGTAGCTTAAATGGAAATGCCACGATTTTTGTTTTGTTTTTTTGAGTCTAGTAATTGATGTTTCGTGTATCACGTGTATCGCAAGAGTTCTTGCGTTTTCTTTTCTTGAGGATTCTTCTTCAACTTAGGGTAATTATTATATTTTACAAAATTCATATATTGTTTTCTAAAAAGTCCACTGATTCTTTACGCATTCTTACGATAACAGGCAGCTTTTCGATAATAGGTCTTTTTCAACGTTTCTAGCCACGTTTACACCAAATTTTATAATACTCGATCAAACTGGCGTGTTGTGTAGATAAAACAAATGAAAAAACTCACTTTCAGACTTATTCGCATTCTTTAAAATAAAATGTACAAACCTATTATTACCGCAAGAAAACACGTAATAAATAAATATGAAATAATAAATCATTTCACAATAGTTAGAAATCGGTGTATCTACTTGGTTGTTTAGTTCCAGCATATTACGTTAACGCTTACAATTTCAGGAATCCTGAACGTGAACCAAAAGCTAAGATGTTATCATATACCTCATAACTAAACCAATTCAGACATTCTACATCAAAACATTGCTTTGTAGTCTAGATTATAAATTACGTAAACACAAGCTTTAAACTCCGTTGGGCATATATATGCCTAAAGGAGACTTGACTTTTGAACTGACCCGTTGGTGCAGTTTGCAGTGACCCTGTTTTCTGCTCCAAGGGTTGTGGGTTCGATTCCCACCCCGAGTGTGGGTGTAATATGTGTTTATTTATATATGTATTATTTATATGTATATTTATTTTAAAAAAAATGTATATCAGTCGGCTGTTACCTATAACACAGGCATTAAGTTGCCTACCTTAGGGACAGTCGACCGTGTGTGTGTTAAACATATTTTTTTTGACGTGATAACGTCTAGTAAATTGATGATAGGGTGCCCGTTCGAAGAAGATGACGTCATCATTGTCACAATTAGTGAGCGAGAGCGCGGAACAAGCGGTAGAGAGGTACGATCGGCTCGGCCTAAGCGTTCGGCTCACGATCGGCGGTCGGCCTAACTTACGACGCGTCCGAGTAGAAATGACAGCGGCAAATGGCGGGAAACTGTTTTGTCAATATATAATAAACTGTTATATCAATACGAAGTAACGTCAATTTATTATTTTTAAAGTTATAATAGTGACAACAATTGCAGCAAAAAAGGTAATTAATTCTTGCATTTTAAGAATTTGATTAGCGATATAATTTCATATATTTGTTATTTGATTTTAAAAAAGTAATATCGGTCGGTGAGTGCAGTAGGTAATATAAGGTTATATTACAATTTTGATTAAAAACTTATTAGGACTCATATAATTACGATCGTATAAAAATTTAGCTGCTTTTATTTAGTATATTTTTACTATTTTAAGTTAATTAAACTTAACTTCTTTATTAAACTTGATTATTTCTTGTATTACATATTTTCAAAGTATTTAACTTTATTTCGCTTTTATATTAAATACAATTAATTACCTGGAGCTTATATATTATGGAGACAGTAACTGTGTATTCATATCAAAACGTACAGTAACATACATTTTTTCATATAGAAATCCATGTTAAAATAATTCATTTTTTCAAGTAACACGAACCTCGTTAAAATGACAGAGAGAGATTTATAGATTTTCTTTATTGAATGTGTTGTGCTACTATGATAAAAACGCGTGTTGCTCGGATAAGAATTGCTGCGTCACTGTCAAGCAAATCATGATTACACCAATTGAGAACACGTACACATACACGCGTGACAGTATTAGTTGAATTATGTATGTATAGTAGTTAAAATTATTTATATTAGGATTGCAGTGCTATCATAGTAGATCTCTATGTAGTTATTTTGACACAGTATATTTTTTCGTTTATTTAAGTTACAGGTTTTTCTGACTGTACTGTGCGGTATTAACAGTCTGCAAAACGTTCCTCTGCTGGGCATAGTCCTGTTCTATAATAGAGGAGGGTTCGAGCTCAATCAGCCACATTTATCTGATGTTAATTGACTATTATACATGTTTGGGAATCTATTCTGAATAGTACTAATTTATTTACAATATTTTCTTTATCTCATTATTTGAGCTTAAAATAGATAATAATCTGTGTGGAATATGTATGTATTTGTTCATATTTTATAGTAGTATCTATATGTATATGTGTATGTATTTGTATTTTGTTATGTATCTATATATGTATTTGTTAGTATGTAATATGTTACATTTTAAGTATAAATATATATGTATATAATTATATATGTGTGTATATGTTTGTGTATGTGTATATATGTATATATTTAATTTAGTATTCTTATCCGATTTTTTTATATTAGTATTTTTGTACATATACATTTCTTGCACTGTTTGCTCGCTAAATGAAAGACTTACTCATGACCATGGGTTGACTGGAAGAAATCTCTCTCAGAGATAAGTCCACCTTTGCCATAAACCTTAGTATTGTTATGTTTCTGTATATATTTTTATGTGCAATAAAGTATATTATATAATCCCCATTCATGGGATTTACATGTTATATCCATCTACATCATATTAACAGGATGATAGTTCTGTGAGTGTGACTCATTTTCTAATATACTGTACACATTATTAAATGCGACCCACACTCGTTCGGAAGATGTATAATTTATAGCAATAGCAATAATTCAGTCAGACTTATATTCGAATTCAGTGGCTTCTCATTTTTCGAATAAATTATGGCGTGTAATAAAAGTCAGGAGATTTATATAATCGTTTTTAAAGCGACCGTCATAGGACACAGCTTTGATATGATTATAATAATATTATAATTGTTACAAAGAGGAAAGTTTTGTGACAATAATAATTTATTTATATCATAAAATTTGAGAAACGAAATTGGGAATATTCAGTAAACTATGATAGATAGTAATGTTTGAGTAAAGGTATAAAAACAATAAAAAATAAACATTTATCTCTACATTTTTGTGTTCATAATATGATATCGTCATCATTTAAGAGCAATAGTTTTACGTCTATAATCAAAGTAAACGAAATTATATTTAACTATTTCTTAGTAAAAAGCATTAATAAATTTCTAAAAGATTTAAAAAAAAAACTCGATTGCTGCTTAAAAGAAACTAATATTAAAATAATTATCTTTACTAATTAATAATTTAATCAAGTTGCCTAGGAACATTTCGAAGCAGGCGGAACCTATTTTGTCGGTGTAGATTTAATATGCTTAATTTATATTTCATTTCTATAGATTAAGTAGATATGTACATTAGGTAGATCGATTTTTTCTATAGATTTTTTCCCAAACGGAAAACCTGTGGAAGGTTGGGCACGACATTAGTGCCAGCTGCAAAGAGCGTGACTGGACGAAATTGGACACTAATAACTTGTAAAAATAATAGTTAAGATCTTAATATGTATTGTATTATGTCGATAAACATTGGTAAGTTGGTTGTCCGAAATAGTTATGAATTCAATTCCCAATCTAAGCACTTTTTTTGTACCTGTGCGAATATTTGATTCCAGTCTGGGTTTTTTTTAAGCTATTTGTCTCCGTTGTTATTTTACTTACTTTAATTGCCTTATAATTATCGTTACATTTCAGTGGATTTCTAACCCTCTTAAATATGGAAAAGAGTTTTTTGACTAGCAGTGGAATGTTTACAGGCAATTTCAGTTCATTAAAGTATGTTATATTTTTAATTGTGTTTTAATACTATATTAAACTATTTACAGTTAACTAAATGGGAGTATTATTCGCAGTGAGTCAGCTAGGCGGATTAAGCTCACATCCTTCACCTTAAGAGAAGGTTTCTAGTAGTCATCGATTTTCAGGATATTACAGTATCTAAAGTGCAATTCTGTAAATAAATCATGTTAATCTAATTAATTGATATTGTATTTAATTTCGTTTTTTATTTTTTTATTTAGTTGAGTTTTTTATGTACAATGACATAAATATTATTTGTCTTGTCGTAGTTTATTTGTCTCTGTATGTTAATTATGTTTTATATTAACTAAATTTTTAAAGTTTTTTTTTTAATCTAAAAAAATATTCTACGTTTACTTTTTGAAAGACTTAGTCTAGATGCATTGCTATATGTCCATGTGTCAATGGTAAATTTTTGACGAATTTATACCGAATTAATAATTTATGACGAATTTTTTTGAGAAATTTCATCGAATACACGGATTTTTGAGAGGTGGTCTGAGAAGACATTGTTGATGATTAACGCCCGGATTGTCTTGAACATCAATAACATATTGCAGTATCGAAGAAACCAGTCATCTGGTTCCACGTAATCGTCGGTTAAATAAATAAATAAATAAAAAACAATTGTTGAATCTATTATAATTATCTATGAATTGGCAAAAATCATACAGTAAATTTTTGGGTAGTCCTGATTCCTTTACCAAGACAAAGCTTTGAGTAATTTTGCATTGATTGTCAAGAACTTTCTCGCCATTACACTATATCAGTGTTAAAAACAATCTGAAATAAAACTTTATGTATTCTCTAAAGTTAAATCAAAGATGTCAAACAAAACGACACACGTGTTTTGGAATTAAACACACGTTATTGGAAAAATAATTTCTAGATATGTTTGAACAGTGAGCAATTATTAATATATAATATTGCCGCTGTTCAATAATTTAATTATTGAACAGCGGCATAAAGTGTTGAAGAGATAGAATAGATAAGTATGCTGATAAGGACAAGAAGTAATTTAAGTTTTAAAATTAAAGTTAAATCAACCTTAATACGTAAGTAATTGTCTTAGAATTACAAAAGTAACGTGTCGTGCGGTGACCGGTACAGAAGAATAATCCCGACCTAATACCTAAACTAAAACCTTACCGAAGTACCGCAAAAGGCGATTAAGGCCTATGGCCTGGTATATATATGGTATTGTATGAATAATTGTACACTAACCAGGATGGTGACGAGCAGCAACGTCACTATATCCCACCACAACACACTGTGCTCGCCAACCCGCCTGCCAAGCGGGGAAAGAATTGGCAAACTCTCCCAGATATGATGGAGGAGGCCTTTTTTTTTTTGACGCTGTGAAATGCGTTTACGCATCCCGCCTCCCGGAGGCGACGGGTATGTAGGACTCGCTGAATGCAAAGTCAGAATACCCACTAAAACACAGCGGTGCCCTCGTCGTCGTACAAGGACGCCACGGGATCGCTGGTGCATGCCACCGTGATGCCCCGACAATGATGGAGGAGGCCTACGTTTAGCAGTGGACATCCAACGGCAGATGTGGTACGGCTATTAATATCGCGATACAATTTGACTAGACGTCAATAGTTACAATAAATAGGCTTACATATATTTTTTAAAGCCTTACACGATGAATAAACTATTATACTATTATTAAATACAAAAGAGAACAAATAAGGAAAATGAAAGAAAAAGCAACATTATAAGCCCGAGGTGATAATGTCGATAGTGTTAACAATGGTATATAAAACTCTGATTAATTTAATTACAAGATCGAAGTGGTGTCGAGATATTTTTCTAAAAGTCCAACGTCCGGCTTGTTTTCTTTGTCCAGAGTTCTAATTAAACTTATTGCGGAATTTTCGTTTATAATTCATAAGCGAAAGCGATTTAATATTAAATATTATTATATGTTTAGGAAAAATAAAGACGCTTAAAGATATAGTTTTTTTTTAAATATGTTTATAGTCTACATGCAGTAAAACAGGGTGGTTGATTACTTAAAAATCTACCGGCTGATTAGGGAAAAATGAAGATTGTTATATAATGGGAAGTGTTGAATATTTATACCAAATTCAATTAAGTAAGAGCCATTTTAATTAATTTGCATTGCGCGACATATGTATGTAATGTGTACAAATAAAAATTTGAGGAGTTGGATATTTGTAGATTTCATTTTTTTTAAATTGATCCTGCCTGCGAATTAAAATTGAAAAAAAAACAACAGTATTTAAATATTTGAAGAAATAATGAAAACACACTAACACACCAACCGTTGGATGTCCCCTTCTGAACGTCGGGCTCTCCGATTTATCTCTGGTGGTATTGACAACAAATATACTCGCCACGCTTAGTAGGCGGATTGGCGAGCGCAGTGTGTTTTGGCAGGATATGGTGACGCTGGTGCAAATATGGCCTTAGTCGCCTTTTACTACACCTCGGCAAGGAAGAAGTCGAGATATTCTTCTCTGACGGTCACCGCACGATATTATTACAACTAAGGGATTAATCAAAAACTTCAGTATACCATATCAAAATTATACATTTCAAAAGCATTTATTTTGATCTGTATGACAAAGAAGTCAAAGTAATGTTTTATTTGAAATTATACTAACAAGTATGCTTAATTAAAAAAATCAAAAACCCGACTGCGTAAAATACTCTTATTATAAACTAAAAAGAATAAAACAATTTACTAGCTTTCATTTGATACCCATATTGCTACAGTAAGAAAAAAAAATTCAACTCCATTCCGCCATTTGCGGGCGCCATTTTGAGAATTTATATAGCCTATGTCACTACTGCAATTTAGACAAATCCAACGCACCTCATATGTCAAAAACCGTCCAGCCGTTTGGGCTGTAGGGCGTGCCAAAGAAATGGACATACATACATACATACATACATACATACATACATACATACATACATACATACATACATACATACATATATACATACATACATACATACATACATACATACATACACTCGAAAAACATAACCCTCCTTCTGTCGCAGTCGGGTAAAAATAAACCTTTATTTTTTATTAAGTATTCTGTCTAAATAAACAAAATAAAGAATAATGTTTAAGCGCGCTAATCACAGAATTAATTAATTTTCATTAGAAATACGGTTGATTGAGAAATAATGTAGTCTATTAAATATCATGCTACGACAGGAGCAATTCAATATGTTGTTATGTAAGTGGTAAGACGGGAGTAATATTCCCAGTGGGCATATTTTTTCTTTGGGTTCAGATGGTGGGTAATCTCGAGCAATAATCGCAAAAGATGTAGCTTGACTGACGTTCATTATTAGTTATCAATTTAAAATAGTAATCAAGCATAATTGAAAAAATAACTCCGCTCAGTGCAAGTCCCAATTTAAGAATATCTCGCCTTTTTAATTAAAAGTCTAAAAACGGATTTTATCGCGTTTATTTCAAATTACAGTTTAACAATATTTTATGTTAAATTATTTCCCGACATTTCGGACCATTTACAGCGTCCATAATCTCGGGGTCTGAGGTGGTGGGTGTCCGAATAATTATTCGGACACCCACCGGTTTTTAGACTTTTTAGACTCGTTTCGGTTTTTAGACTTTTAATTAAATGAGTAAAATTCGCGTAAATATAAGAAATCAGAATATCTCGCCTTCCTAGGAGTGCACAATATAAATCGATATTTCATTAACTATCGATATATGCACGCGATGTATCGCTTCAATCTGATATTATTGAATAATCTAGTATATGTACTCCTGACTTGTTGTGACGTTCCGTGAGCGAGAGCGCGGAACAAGCGAAAGAGAGGTACGGTCAGACTAGGCGTTCGGCTTGGTATGCACCTATCCCTCTTTCACTCCATCGGTAGATACATCCGAGTAGAAGAGAAAAAAAAATGCAATACCAATTGCAAATAAATGTTAATTTATCGAAAAAAAATGTAAGTTTCAATTAACTCCTTCTTTGTATTATACAAAATAATGATAATTCAGTAATAATAGTTAAATTCATAAAAGTATGCAATTTTTCATCAATGTTTTCTTATGACATTATCACATAAAATTTTCGTCCGTAAACCGACTTTACACACAACCAATTTTCTTAGATGAACATCTTTACGCCTACTCCACAATCGTATCCAAGCATGTTTCGTCACTACCCCCAACATTAATAACACCGACAAGAATTTAAATCAACCTGAGTGATATGCAGTGGATATTTTAGTTAATATAAGGCTAAAACTAATAATACACTAATAATACTGAAGCTTTATTTTATTTTTGTTTAAATAAATAAAAAATAGTCGATACCCTTTGACTTGGTCCAACTACTTATTCCAGGTTTTATTTGGCAGTCAGAATGATAAATGCTCTTTCATTAGTGGCTAACAACGCAAGGTACAAAGCTCGTTGCTTCGTAACCTTTTTTAGTAACCTTTCCCTACCTATATTGTTTTATTTATAAGCGCCTTCTCGTGGTATAGAATTAGCTTTATTATAGCTATTCGCATTATTGTAATCCTAGTTTTTATTTCTAGTATGTTGTAAAAAATATACATTACTATTGCAAGTATTATATTTCATTTTTTCATTTATTGATTTAATATTTAAGTAATTATTATTTTCTAAATTAGTAAAATAAGTAATGGTTTTATTAATTAAGGTTACGATCTAATATTTTACTAAGTTTGATTTCAACTTGCGAAGAAATATCAAACTTTAATTCTATGTCGAACTTAGTACGTAAATTACATTTTATAATTTCATTTAACTTGTTTTTTTTTTTAAATTAAACATAAGGTATATTATGATCTTTATTACATACAAACGCACTCGTATTATTTTGCTTAGTCAGATGTGTTAGAAATTATTATTTTGCTCCAAGATCCGATAGACAACTCGACGTGGGCATGGGTTCCATCCATACGTGGTCGACATCCCTCCGGTTCGTACCTCGCGGTTCGCATCATCTTTCATTATTAGAACTGCAAAGGAATGGAATTCTCTTCCTGCGTCACTGTTTCCCGATGCGTATAACCTAGGGATTTTTAAGGCAAGAGTGAACAGGCATTATTTGAGTTTGTGTGCTTCACCTTAGACTTCATCGTTGTTTACCATCAGACAAGATTGAGGTCAAACGCACTCAAATTTCCAATAAAAAAAAAAAAAAAAAGATACACTTAATTTTCTCCATTACTTTTTACAAATAAAATAGTTTAATTAAAAGTCTAAATCGGACTGAGTCCCCCGAGATCATGGACGCTGTAAAGGGTCCGAAACGTCGGGAAATAATGTAATTTAATTAAAAATCGTTAAACTGTAAAGTTTTAAAACAAATAAACGCGATAAAATCCTATTTAGACTTTTAATTAAATGAGTAAAATTCGCGTAAATATAAGAGAACAGTAAATAAAATAGTAATTGCTTAAATTTTAATATTTTCCTTATGATAATTAAAATCTTACAACTAGCAAAATATACAGGTTAACGTGCTTAATAGTAAGAAGATCTCCAAGAACAGACCCCAAACAAAGAAATAAATGTCAATAATATACATGTAGTCAAGCGTGAATCGAACTTGCGTTGTTTAATCTTACTACGACAAGATCGGTTGTCTCTGTCAAAATAATGGGCGTGGATGTTAAACCGGTAACTGCTAGTCCAGATGAGAAACGACTAAACAATAGTGCCGGAATAAAAATAAATGAGTCCATCGCTTCTTACGACTAAGTTTTTGTGAGTTCATGGAATAGTCTTTAGAATGAATTTCGTTTAGGACCGATTGCAAAATATAACAAAGACTTTGGTATTGACGATAAATATATCTTTTTCTCTTTAATTTTTTTAAATCGAGAAAAATTACAAACTGTTCTTTTTTTAATTTAATTTAGTACTTCGAATTTCCAATTATATATATATATATAATATATATATATTAATTTACTACAAAATATATAATTGGACGACGATGATTATAAGTATTTTTCATCCCAAACCCCCCATCCTACCCTTAACATAATTTTTGTCTGTAAAGCATCTTTGGCTCCTAGAGACTTTTATAAAAAAAAAAATGTATTTTCTTGTTATGAAAAAATAATTGTGTTGACTACGAATTAGAAAATTGTAGTTTTAAATTTATATTAATAATACTTATTAGATTAAGAATGAAATAGATAAACATTTATTATTAATTAATAATCCTGGCGTCAGATAAGCCGCTGTCCTTCACACGGACTCTGAGAGTGACGTGGACATCTGAAATGCTTGCTACATGTCTGTAATTACATTAGCCGAATCTAAACATTAAGGCTTAAGTAAGAGCTATAGGCATATATTTATAACCTAAAATAATCGTTATTATAATAATCCTCTAAGTTAATATAGTAAAGTTAAAAATAGCATATTTTATATTTTCTTAATTTGACTAAGTCTAAATTCTCTTTAGTCAAATGTTGTGAATGAAATACAGAAAAAAATATAATAGAATATTATTATGTATAAAAATTTTATTACGTAAAAATATTTGACCTTTAACCATTTACTGAAATATAATTTTTTTGCTATCTGTACAATATCCGGTGCTAGAATCGTGAGGGGGAGTTAAAGAAATGTAGTGGGACTGATATCCGGCGCGGCGCCGCGATGACGCTTCGCTCTTCATAACTTAGACTGACCTCCACGCCACGTCAAGAATGATGTCTTATTTAACTATACGTATAATAAAACAATAAAACTGTCGGCTGTATGTAAAATATAGATATATTTTTTAATATTCATGAAGGCTTTGAAGTGTGTTATGACTTTCTACACTCATGGTTGGAACAAAATTTTTCATAATGTGTTTAAATTGTTATGTGTAACTATTTAAACACATTAATATTCTATTTAGGAATAAAATACATCTCTATAAATATATTTACAAAGATAAGTTCTAAAATTTGAACATGTAGCTCATTTGGAGTGACAGTGACACATTTGCAAAAATACGCGAAAATGACTTATTAATGCTAAAATACTATGCATAAACATCTGCGTTGGCAGTGAAAATGCCACAATGTCCAGCTATAATAAAACAATTTTAAAATAATAATTAGCCGTAATAATGCTTTAGAATCTTCTTTTGAACTATGAAATAACCTTTATTCTGATCTTGTGTCAAGTTAACTAATTTGCATTTGTGTCACTGTCGCTCTAAATGAGCGATGTGTACAAAAATGAAATAGCTTACGCTTCATATTTATCTCGTAAGATATAAAATTGTAATGGAATATGTAAAGAATGTAATCAATTGATAGTATACGTTTTAATACAGCTTGAACCAAATCATTTGAGTAAGTTTCTCGTATTTATTAAACAATTGGTTGGTATATTCCTATATTGGCAATCTGAGATGCTTAAAGACAAATTTTAACACTTGAAAAATTTACGGAGCCACATTTGATATAGAAAATATATAATACGTTAAAAGATATATAGAAAAATATTAATAAAAAACAAAAAAAAAAAAGTATATAAGCTCTGTTCTAACTCTTTAATCGAGAAAAAAAAAGCTTTTACCCAGTTATGTAACATCTATAATGGACATCGATTAAATATATTTATTTAAAGACTGTCTTAGTGACACAACAAAACAAAAATTCAAAGATAGCACGCGAATAATATCGTATAAAAAGTTTTCTTAATAAATATATTCCTCTCATACATTATCATTAAGCTAACAAAAACAACGAGTTCAGTAGTTTCGGGTTGTAAAGTTACGAGAAAGTTTTTGTTCTATTTTAGTCTCGTTTGTTGACTTTTTTTCCTTGAAATATTTGTTGAACGTACGAAAAAATAAAACGAACGTAAGAAAATTTACGAAATAAATAATTATTGAAAATGCAATCAAAATTTACATATTTTGAAGTGTGAAATGTGAGCTGATTCTGGTAGACATCAATGTAATTCAGTTCTTGGATTTAGCATAAAGTAGATAAACAGCACTGAATAAAACTCTACAAAAAAAGTAGTTTTTTTCATCTTTCAAATGTTTTCGTAGTTTTTTTTTTTTTTTAGTTTGAATTTTACCATTTTTGTCATAAACGTATATTGATAGTTTCTTAGTAATGTACAATACAATACTCTTTTTAAAAAATATATCTATTTTCTCTCTATCCAAATTCCTAAGTCCTTGTTGCTAATTTTGTAAAAGTTTCTAACTTTCCAATCTTTATGAGATATTGCAATCGGCCCCAATGTCCCTGAACAATTATGGTTGTTTTCACCCCTCACTCCCCTTGTAACTTCCCTCGATATCATAAAGCCGCAAATTGACAAAATGGGGTCTGTAATGAATTTGTTTACAAATTACTGAAATATCTATTGTAATTCGGATTCAAGTTGTTTGTTATGTAGTTTTGAGATTTATTAAACTAGATTTGAGTACTGGTTTCGCTCGAAACAAATTTTTATCTTTGTTACATTTGTTAACATTAATTGTATATAACATTCTTTATACCTTATTTAAGTTATTATTGATTCAATAAGAATCTATAGCGGTTCAACTCAACTCATTTCTGATTTCAATTGTAGCGGTTGTCAATTATATTTAACTTAGGTGGTCTCATAGACAATTTATAAGTACTTAAACATGACATATATTTGTGCTATGGTCACAGACACAGACAGATTTTTTTTTGTGTCGCAGGGGAATCCATTTACGGATGATATTCAGGACGCCCGGGTAGGCAGTCCTAGACCTATGTCGGACTCGGCACTTTGGGAGTACAATATCGTACTAAACCCCTGTGGAAGCCTTCAGCTGCTTTAATTGGAGGGTTCCGCATCTGCAGGCAACAGGATCCCTCCAGCGACAGGCTGGCATCAGCGAAAAGGCCAGACTTCTCCTCCATGGGGACTGTCCGACTACAGACAGGGACTAATGCGCTAGCACAACGATGACACAATATTTCATTGTCTTTGAGGCCGTCGAGTGTGAGGTGTTTCTTTATTTACTAAGCAATTGGAATGAAACACAACTAAGGTTACAAACACTGACGCGATGATGAAAACTATATATATTTGTGCTAATCATATAATCATGTTTTATGTACTCGTATATACCGTGTTGGCTACGACGGAGCACCACCTGCATTTTCCTTACATAGGTATTCTATATAGTCTGGGTTGTCTGGAAGAAATCGCTACTTAGTGATAAGACCTTCTTTGTACATAAAAATAAGAAAAAATATTTTGTATACTTCAGTTATGTTTGTATAATCTGAAGTGGTGTACAATAACGTGTACTCTATCTATCTACATTGATTTTACTTCAAATGCACTTGTAAATAATGTAACGCCATTATCAATTGGTCGGGAGCACTTAACGACATTCGAACAAGGTAATTCTTTAAATTTGCAACTCATACTTCCATAGTAATATTATAAGTTCGGTAGTAACTCTGTTTTAAAAGATAGTTTATGGAATTTGAAAGGATATAAATTGCGTAATACTGTGTAATAGCGGTATGAACGGTACATATACCAGTATTAGTATAAAATAGAATATGACTTTTTAGTCTAAAGAGGGAAGCGTCTGCAGAGCTTCCTTTCGATTTCCGGAATAAAAAGCAGCGCAAACTTCGTACGAATCCCATTAGATACCTTTCATTGGGAAAAATAAAAACGGATTGTAAAACATAGAATGATATTTTGTAAATAATTACTTTTGAATAAAATGTGTAAACGAATACTTACATATATGATGTCCCTGTTAGGATATTGATGTAAGATTAAAACGTGTCTACAAAATTAGATTAAACACATATTTTTACTAGGTTAGGGCTTAAAGGCTATTTTTCTAAGTGAGCTGAACTAAACTGAACTGAATCAGCCTGTAAGCATCCCACTGCTGGGCAAAGGCCTCTACTCCATATAAGAGAAGGGTTGGAGCTTAATCTACTACGCTGTTCCACTGTGGGTCGGCTGATAATTTTGGTTTCTAAGCTTCTGGAGTAAGAACTTTTGCTTTTCGCTATATGTACTGACATACTACGTGCGCGCGCAGGTGTGTGTGTACGATCAATTTATTGAATCCGTTCGCATAAATTGTAAATTTTAATTTAGTAGTCGCAAATTGTGTAGTATTATAATTTATTAGGTCTAAATTAGAATAGAATAAAAGCAAAAAAAGCAGAAGTTTTTTTTTAAATATTTTTTATGTAAGAGGGTCATATGGACAGTCGGTACACCTGGTGGTAAGTGCACGCGACATCCATATACACCCGCCAAATCGGAGGATTAGCAGGTGCATTGCCGGTCTTTCAAACGGGCGTATGCTCTTTTCTTGAAGGTCCCTAAGTCGTATCAGTTCGGAAATACCGTAGATGGCAGCTGGTTCCATATTCTGGTCAAGATGATGATGATGATGAAAAATAAACTGTTCTACACCGCAAAGTTATATTTTTTTTATTTGGATAAATAATAATTTAACACAACACAATTTTATACTGCTTGTAAGATGATGTAGTGGTACGAGTAGTCGCCTTAACACCAGTGGTAGCGAGTTGGATCTCCGCTCGGGGCAACTATTTGTGTTTTTTACAAATTTTTGTTTCTGGTTGTGGTATATGTCCTTGTCCTTACCGTGTCTTGGATAGTTGTTATCATAGAAACTTGATGGTGATCTGTACTCATGATAGGGAAATAATACGCCAAACTGCAGTGGAGCAGCGTGGTGAATTACGCTCCAACCCTTCTCCTATATAGAGAAAAGGCCTTTGTCCAGCAGTACGACGCTTACAGGCTGACTAAGTTCAGTTTAGTAAGATTAAAGCAACCAATTAAGCCATCTTACTAACTGTTTAATTAAGGAAGCAAAAAAAAAGAAATGATACGAAAGCTAAACGTAGTTTCAAAGTAATAAAATTAACTCAAATATGTAAAGTAGAAGCCACACTGCACATAGCCACAGCTTCATGGGTGTAAGTCATAAATAAAGCTACCGTATGCTGCGTTTTGTTGCGCCGCTAACTGGCTATTTAGCGGTTACGTTTAAATGATACACGAATTCATAAGCGAATATGGATGTGGCTTTGTGTATTTTTTAATGTAAGAAAGAAAGTAGCAGATACCCGATTTTAAGTTGTGACTAACATACATAAATGCAAGCGATACCAAAGAAGAGTGAGATACTCGTACGTACGCGTTTTGTGATTGGAAGTGTCTATTTATACGATTATCGTACATATATATATATATATATGTGATGACAATATATATATATATATATATATATATATATATATATATATATATATATATATATATATATATATATATATAAAAAAATAAAAAATATATATAAAATATAAATAATAATAATAATACAAAATATATATTTTGTCATTCGTATGATTATCGACAGTTTTTTCATATAAATATGTCGGATTAGAAATTAGTGGAAATAAAAGATTAGAACTCTGATTGCTTAAATCTTTATTACCACCGGTTCGGAATGCAGATTCTGCCGAGAAGAACCGGCAAGAAACTCGACAGTTACTCTTTTAAATAAGAAATCGTTAATACAATGTTGAATCATTATAAAAATATCACAAAATGGCTCACGTGTACCGGATAGTCCAAATGCGTCTGCTCCGAGCGCTGGCTGGCTGAGAAGTCTCCAGTGCATCGCTAAGTGCGTGCTTTTATACGTCTATCCGTCGTAGTGATTTTACAAAATGTGGGTACATCTAAATTTTTTACAAAGTATGGGGATATCAAATAACAAATTATTCAGCAATTCAAACAGCAAAATCATTACATAAAAATAAATAGGAATAACAATAACACTTTAACACAAATTATTCAGCAATTCAAACAGCTGAATCATTACGTAAAAATAAATAGGAACTAAACTGATTAAACTAATTTAAATAATCATTTCCGGCCGCGCGTTTTTCTTAAATATGCGGTTTCCCGCCGACATATATATATGAAATGAAATGAAATGAAAATATTTATTTCGTCATAAGGTGATTATACACACTTAACGAATGTCAAAAAAATTTCATTTAAAACTAATACGTCAAATTATTACAAGATTAATGTCTCGGTAGACATAACATTACTATTATATTATTATATCATCGGCTTTATTAAATGTTACAATAAATAACTTAATCTAATGTCCCTAGTGTTGGCCGAGAGGAAAAAAAGCCGGCGGAAAAAAACTCTCGGTACTCTTTTAAATAATTAAGCGTCATACAAAATAAATGAATAATGCACAGTATGACCATGAAATGATTAGGACAAACACGAGACAGCCAATCGTATATGCCGAAATCACCACATGCCACCTGCTCACAAAATTGTATAACTATATCTAATGACAATTTGCATATTGATAGCCTGGCCGAGTTATATTCAATCCCATGCCTTTTTATCATTTAGAAATTCATTTATGTCATAGTAAGCTTTTCGACACAAAGTTTGCTTAATAGTTTTTTTAAACTTCTGTAAAGGCAGAGATTGAACCGCAATCGGTATTTTATTGTAAATTATAATAGACATTCCAATAAAGGAACGACTTTTTTTGCTGAGCCGACATTTAGGAGGCGCTAGTTTGTGGCCGTTCCTGAGTGTTACATTATTCAAGGCATGATCACTACGGCTAACAAACAAATGCCTATTTTTACGTATATACATTATATTTTCATAAATATATTGCGATGCAAAGGTCAGAATATTGATCTCTTTAAACTTTTCCCTCAGTGATTCTTTACATTTCATTTTATATATGTAACGGATAGCCCTTTTCTGCAGAATGAAAATAGTATTAATATTCGCCGCATTGCCCCATAGCAAAATGCCATAGGACATTAAACTATGGAAGTAGCTGAAATATACTAATCTAGCTGTATCGACATCCGTTAGTAGACGTATCTTTTTAACCGCGTATGCTGCAGAACTCAGTTTATCCGCCAATCGACAGATATGGGGTCCGCACTGCAACTTTGAATCCTTTGAGAATCCTTGAAGAAAAACCGTTGAATTAACTAAATTTAGTTTATCACCATTGAGTTCTGGTTGCATATCGACTTGTCTTACATTAGGTGATGAAAATTTAATACAATTAGTTTTTTTACTATTTAGAAGTAAGTTATTTACACTAAACCAGTGTACTACTTTAGAGAGAGCATTGTTTACGTCGTCATAGTTTGTTTCTTGTCTATGTAATTTAAATATTAATGAAGTATCATCAGCAAACAATACAATCTCATGATTATTCTCCACCAAATATGGTAGGTCGTTGATGTATATTAAAAATAAGAACGGGCCTAGAATCGAGCCTTGTGGGACCCCCATCTGAACATGAGACCCAGACGACGTAATACCATTTACTTCAACCCTCTGAGTTCTGTGACTAAGGTAAGAACTCAGAAGTTTTAGCGCGGTATTTTTAATGCCATAGTGTCTGAGTTTCTTGATTAAAGTTTCGTGTTGTACACAGTCGAATGCCTTAGACAAATCACAAAACACACCCAAAGCATCCCGTGACTCCTCCCAAGCATCGACTATCGAGGTGAAAAGCTTTACACCAGCATCTGTTGTAGAGCGTCTTCTAGTAAAACCGAATTGTTTATTATGTAAAAGCTTATTTCTTGTAAAATGATTTAAAAGCTGACAGAGAATTTTTTTTTTATTTTTTTTATGACAAATAGACAGGCATTTGACCGCTATCTCACCTGATGTTAAGTGACGATGCGGTCGAAGGTGGAGCATGCCTGCCTAATAACAGTCTATTCACTCTGGCCTTGAAGGCACCCAGGTTGTATCGTTCGGGAAACACAGAATTACTTTTTCAAATAATTTACTACAGGCAGGTAAAATAGAAATAGGCCTGTAATTTGTCGGATCTTTAGGACATCCGGACTTAAACAAAGGTATAACTTTACTATGCTTCATAAGATCAGGAAACTCACCACTTGGAATACATTCATTAAATATAATTGCCAAGTGGGGTGCTATGATGTCAACAATTGTACCGATTATTTTAACAGAGATACCCCAGAGATCTGTGGTGTTCTTAATATCTAAAGTTTTAAATATTATGATTATCTCATTAGCGTCTATGGGTCTGAACGTAAAATCACCTTTGCAAACATTTACATTTTGCTTTAGCAACGATTCAGCGACTTCAGGCGAAGATATAAGCGTTTTAGTTGTCGAAAGTGGAATGTTAGCAAAGTGATTTTCCAAAGCCTTTGCCACTTTTTGATCTGATTTAATAGAGTAACTTTCAATTATCAATTCACTGACACCATTACGATCTTTAACTCTTCCAGTTTCGGCATTTATGATGTTCCAAGTCATTTTAATTTTATTATTACTAAATTTAATCTTGTTTCTAATGAAAATCAACTTGGCTGCGGCACAAACAAGCTTAAATATTTTTGAGTAATTTCTAACATAGTTACAAAAAGCAATATTTGTATTATATGATTTCTCGTGTAAGAGATCATATAACTTTTGCCTACTTCTATGGATTCCCGGAGTCGCCCAATCATTGAAAGACTTACAATACTTAGGAGAGATTTGTTTTGGTATAAATACATTTTTAAACACTTTGTTTATGTGACTAAATAAAATTTCATATTTCTCGTTTACACTACCAACCGGTGGTATATCTATTTGATTTTTAATAGTGTTTCTAAATCTCTCCATGCGTTTGATATTCACTGGAACAACCACTTTACTCTTACCAACCTGCTTTTTCTTATTATAATTAAAACCAACTAATTGTCCACAATGATCAGAGGGTAATTTGTTTATTATAGTTGAATAGGATGGAGTCCCATCTGTAAAGATATTATCAATGCATGTGGCTGTAGAGTTAGTTATACGGGTAGGCTCAAGAAAGAGGTTAGTAAGATTACAACATTTGAACAAAGACAAGAATCTTTTACTAAGTATATTATTATCTAGTAAATTAATATTAAAGTCTCCACACACTAAAATGTCTTTGTTACTTTCGCCAGTTAGCTTAGTTATCACTTCTTCCTATACTGACTCGAATTTATATATATATATGTTAAGTTTCTTATTTATTGATAAGTCATCAGTCTCTTTATTTTTTAAAGTAAGATATATTAATTGATTTATTTATGACTATATTTAATAATTACTTTTAATTCATACGATTGTCGTATGAATAGCAACAGCTTTTGTGATTTAAATTTTAGCAATACAATAAAATTGCTTAAAATGTTATATGACATGAAATTTCTATAGCCGTACTACTTGAACTAGCGATGAGACTCGGTGCGATGCGACAAAATGCGACTGAATACTAGACGCAAGGTAGCGATGCATTGCCGTGATCGTCGCTCACCTACAATGTGTGATGTGGTAGGTACATATGATTAATACATATCGGTAAAAACTTTTACCATTCTTAAATAATAACATCGTTGTCACGAACGTTATAATCTTTATCACCACGATCGATTTCTTCATTGTACTCTACGTTCTACGTAGCATTAGCGAAATCTGTATTCCTTTGGCATCATTTAAAGCCATGAAATAAAAATAAAAATAAAATATTTTAAAAATAAATAATTTGAAAAGATTGCGAAAATAGATTTATTTGGAATGTCTCTTTTGATTCGAGAAAACTTAAAAACCTTTCGTAGATTGCAGTAACCGTTTTTAGGTGAATATAAATGTCAACTTGGTTATTTCGCTTCAAAGAAAGACATAATGTATAAAAATGAGTATGACTTGAGATGTATAAAAATGAAAACACACAGTCAATAAACGTCAAATTGTTGGTCAAAAGATTTTACCTTTATTAAGAAATACTATATAATTTATTTCTTTTTCTTTTCTATTTTTATATTGAAAATGATGATGTTTATTCATAAAAGCAATGACCTTATCTACAAATCAAAATTTCGATTTAATAAACTTATTTTTCTGATAAATAAAAAGTTCTTGCCCTTGTTTTTTCATTCAAACATTAAAATCATTTAAATATAGGTACCTCAAATAATAACGACTTTGGTTGTTATGATATCATATAACATCACTAGGGCATGCAAAGAGAAATAATCAAAAACTGCAAATTTTGTCAAACATTGCAAAAACCAATATTCTTTTTCGCATTAAGTAGTTATACAAAATGATCTTAGAATTTTGTGTACAGTGTCAATTCAATAAGGGCTCATCTCTCCAAAACATCATCTAGCTAGAAATAATATGGACGAATCTAGCTAAATTTTAGACCATTGTTATGATCGTCGCTTTTGGACCGATACCAAAGCAATTAAACAGCTACCACCGTGATGTTCCTTCCCGTTCCCACGATTTGATGCTTTTAACGCGCTCCCGTTTATATCTGAAAACGGTTCGGGTACTCAAAAATAAAATGTTTGTGGTTTTAAGCGGAAAGCGCTGTGCTTTAATTGCTGTGTAATTAAATTTTCATCTCTGAGTACTTGATCAATTATTTTATTTATGTTTCGTTTTTGAAAGCTTCTTCAGATTGCGATTCTCGTTAACCATTTTTTAATCTTATCTTTAATATTTAGTTATATTATCCTTTTATTATGTGGGTCGTAAGATGTTATTATAGCGTTATTTCATAATTCACTAAGACCTGATAAATTGGTACTTATTAGAACAATAGACGCGGAGCCTCGTTTGAGTTACTTTTCATAATAACTCTACTTTGTACTTAATATTTTGTTAGCGATCTAGACGTTATTAATCTTATTTAAATAACCGATGTTAGCCTGTAAAATGTTTGTAAATTTATGTCTTAATTTCAAACAAATATTACACATATTCTAGAAATGTTTTATTCATTCGTTCATAATAATTTGTAAACTGTACTAAAAGTTATTAATCATTACGGAAGTTTGTGTATATAATATTGTTTAATTTACTATAAAACAACTTGTATTTGGAAATAAATATATATTTTTAAAATATGTTTATATTTTCTGATATTTTGTTTAACAGTGTTTTAAGTTCTTTGTAGCTCAATTTTGACTTCCGGGTGTTTTGAAGAAATGTCATTCAGTAGTCAGTTGAATGCTTTTTATTTATTTCATATTTGTTTCAATGAGGAAGGGGAACATTCATTATTGAGCTACGAAGCAAGCTGGTCGTTTCGACTAATAATTGGTGTTAAAAGAAATTCTAATAAAACTATATTTGAAGAAGAATGGTCTTTTAATTCGGAAATTATATAAAAGGTGGAAATTCCTAACACCAAGTACAATTGATTCAGCCTACTAATGTAATTTAAATGTTTGAAGGTAGAATGAAAAAAAAAACCAACCACCAAAACATTACAGCCGTTGAATGTTCACTACAAAACGTAGGCCTTCCCATTCTCTCTTTGGGAGTTTCACTACTTGCCAAGCGTGGCGGGTTGGCGAGTGCAGTGTGTTTTGGTCGGATATGGTGACGCTGCTGCCTATCACCCTTCTGATTAGTGTACATATCTTCGCACCATTATGTGCTTAGTGACCTTTACGACACTTCGGCAATAAAGAGACTATTCTTCTCTGCCAGTCACCGCACGGCAAATTTTCATACTATAAGGTAGGTAAGGTAGGTAGTATATTAGTATATAATAATATATCCTATTACAAATACTTGTCCCACAGCTGAATAAAGATCTCCTTTCCAAATAGAAGAAAGATAAAACCTAGCTCCTTTACTACGGTTTGGCAAACAATATAGCAATAACTATTCTTAAAATTAGCATTATCCAATAAAAAACTATACAAAATTTCAATCTTTTTTTTATGCTGTGCATAAACTATGAGTAATTTATAATTTCATTAAGTAGATAAACGACGAGTTGCACGAAACCGTCGCTAACTTTCCGTTAGTTAAGTTGCAATTAATCTTAAAATTAGTTGATCTTATGATTAATTTAAAGCTGTTGGAATTAATCATCCGTTAGATAGGTCTTTAATTAAACAAAAATTTTTTGTTAACTCAATCAGATGTAGGTTTCGTGCAACAGATAATCACGATTCTTGTGATTAAATTAGTTTAATAAGCACTTAAATTTAAAATTTGTTTCGTGCAACTCGGCGAAAGTCTTGTAAAGAGTTAGTTGAGCTATCGATTATTACTGTAATCGCTATTGTGAACCGTATAGGTGAAAAGCCAAACGTTTGAATTCTATTTTCGCGTAAAATAGGCCACTTTGAAATCGACTGAACGTGGCTTTGCCGTTGACAGCTTGTGTCAATCATGTTGAATACGAAATGCGGATATTACGAGAATTTACGGTGTGGCAAAGTGAAATTAAAAATATATATCAGACAAATCGTTTTCGAATGAGCTATGTGAACCGGAGGTACTTGACGTCAGGATCGATTTGAATTACGAGTTCGACTTTTGCTTTTAATTATGTTAATACGTTTGGACTTTTGCCACAGGATCGCTTTGTGAAAAAAAATGTTTCTGTTTGAATTGCCTCATTTTATTTTATTACCACCAAGATTATCTTTACATATAAAGATATTTTGAAAACATTTTTGTTGAGTATTCTATGATGAATACTAAAGTCAAAACTGGCTACTTTTTTTTCATTTTGATCTGTCTTTTTAAATCTTGATCGCACATCGCACCAGAACTACTAACTAGATTTGAATAAAATTAAGCACCATTTAAATCCATACCACGAAATTGCATACTTTTTATCGTACAGCTTGTGTAAAAATATAATATATGGATAGATAAGATAATAGATAATCATCACGATGTTATATATAATAATTTGTATTGTATAACATTTGATATTTTGGATAATTTAGCTTTTAATGGTCGAAGGATTATGAAAATTATTTTAGGGGTTCAGAATTTATTACTAGCAAACAAACTAATGTTTATAAATTTTCTCAATTTCCGATTTTGCTCACCTACAAAAGTTTGCTTATGTACGTCCTAAGGTTAGATGGTAGAGAATGATTTTAGAATTAAGCTCGCCTTTTCTAAAATTCAATATTGTTTTGCAATAAAGTGTTAATAAATAAATAATGACCAATAAATAATTAATACGAATATTGTTAAGAGGAAAGGCTAAGAGGCTTTCTAGGTTGATTTGTTTCGAATGTGAACGGCCTAAAGACATAATTTAGTACAAAGTTGCACTGTTTAAGTGATTCAGATTTTTCCGCAGTAACTTCAGCCCTTGAGATTTTCCATGACGTCACAGAAAAAGTGTACTCACGCAGTTCGTGACCTCTGGTCCGGAGGTAGCTACTATTTAAAATGGCCATATCTATTAAGTTTACTTTCTGCGGTGTTTCTAATACAAAAAATAAAATAAAAAATAATAATAATTAAAAAAAATGTATGATTAGATATGTAGACTCATGGACGCGTTAGTGCGTTAAAAGCTTAATTCGATTTGGGCCAAACCATTAATATAATAACCGCCATGCTTGGGGTTACACGCCGTAACGCCGTGTTCCCAATACGTCGGACCGGCGAAATCGCAGGAAACCGGACCCGGAACGAGGTGTTCCCATTATACCGGATCGGCAAAAACACCTCACAAAACACAGTGTAACGGGCAACATTGTGTGACGTTGGGCGGAGAGCAGTGTGAGGGAGCAGAGGCGGTGAGGTGTGGAGAGAAGGGGTGAGGTGTGGAGAGGAGGGGTGAGGTGTGGAGAGGAGGGGTGAAGTGTGGTGAGGAGAGGATAGTCGAGCAGCTGAGCATTCCTTTTGGCGAGAGCGAAGTGATCGGACAAGAAATTATTTTCCATTAAATTATTTGTAAATTCAATCAAGAAATAAATCAATTTAATTGTCATTACGTTTTTATTTTTAGCTACTCGAATAACGGCGTTACAACAGGATCCGGTGTTTTCGCCGGAACCGGATAAATGTGAACAGTTTCATATAAAATATATGGCCACTAGTGCCTTTCGGACAGTTTCACCAATCCGGCGTCCGGCGTTGTGGGAACGAGGTCTTATGCGAAAGTTTTATTAAAGCTGACAATCGCGGATTAGGCTCCTTTTCGATGGGTTAGACTGTTGCTAGATATTTTTAGTTGCGCAAATATTAATTTCCATATCTATCTTTATCAGTCCCCATACCTCGCAGTGTACCTATATTATACGTAAAAGAATGAAAGAGTAACAAAACAAAAACTGTCACACTTGTAATATATACAGGATTATATTCAAAATATACATTATACATTAAAACACATACTCAAAAAAAAATAAAAAAATAAACAAACATTTGAATTAAGAACACAAAAGGGAGGAACTGAATGTGGAAATAAAAAAGAAGTATTTCCACATTCAGTACCAACACGAAGAAGTAGACAGCTTCATATCTTAAAACATTTTCCAAGCCGCAACATCACGTCAAAATCACGTCAATAAAAAGGGAAATTTGAATAATCAGACTAACTTTCACGACAAATTCATTTTTCCCGCTTCAGCGAGTGGTAATCAAATCTTACTTCCATTCCGTCTGACTGCGGTTGCTTGTTTATTTAGATGTTTCCAGAACTAGTGGTTTGCTTAAGGAACCGACTGATGGAATTCCATTTTCAACTTTATCATGGAAATTTACATTAATAGTAGTAAAAATTATAATATTTTTCCTTACATTTTGTTTTCTTGAAATGTAAGCCACTTAGTTTCCATGGTTCATGGCAAATTAAATAATAAATAGTTTGAAAAATGTTAAATTCGAATGAGTCTCTAGGAAACTATATCGGTAAATAATTTGTCGAGGCGAAATAAAATATTACTACTGTTCTCCGAGGCACGGTAGGGAAGACCAACGGGACATACACCCAGACTAGGAACAAATATTTGTACAATAACAAATATTTGTTATGAGCGGGAATTGAACCCGCAAACGCTGGCATTAAGGCGATCAGTTGTTCCACTACACTAGAATAGTTGTCTTTTACAAAATTGATTCCATGTTATATAATTAATAATGTACCTACTTAATTTTATGCTGTAATTAAAATTGAGTTTCATGATATTTAAGGTAGGATATATATAGGATAGGTAAGATTTTTTTTATATTTCGAATCTTTTGTATTAAGAGGATTGTCACCGTTTCAATTAAGTATTAAATGTTAAAAGCCAGGCTGCCTATGAAATGTATAAAGTTATATACTCCTGACAAATCGACACCTGTGTGAGTGTGTGTGTGTGTATGTGTATGCGCGCGTATGTGTATATGTGTGTGTGTGTGTGCGTGTGTTTGTGTGGTGTCTGTCTTTTTATGTAGTAGGGGGCAAACGGACAGTCGGTTCACCTGATGGAAAGTAAAAGCGACATCCATAGACACCCGCTACATCCGTGGATTAGCAGGTGCATTGCCGGTCTTTAGAGAAGGGAGAGGAGGGATGTTCCACTGGATCTGTGGGTGGAGTGGAGGGATAGGCTACCGGATATCTCACAAACCGAACAAAACACGACGACAGTGCCGTCATTTCACGTCGGTGTTAAGTGAGAGCGAAGTCCTTCCCCGGGCGCGCCGGCCCATTCAGCTGCAAGCAATATGGCGCTACTTCGGTAGTAGGTCGGTCGGTATTGTTGCGATGCATAAGATGCTTAAGTGAGTAAATACGATATCCGATGATCGCCACCGGTGTACATGTTGTTCACCATCATGTGAACAACATGTGAACCTTGTCAATGTGAACAGTACCCAAATATTCAAATGTATATGATACGTTTATATATAGGCAGAAAACAAAATTTTTAAGGTTGTATTAGCATTATTTATGACAAAAGCTGTTAAGACTATAGTAGTATACTTGCAAAACCAGAAAAATCTTACAATCTTACCAGCACATGACAAATATTTGTATGGGCCATACAGATGTTTGTCGTGGCCTGGGCGTTTGTGCTTGTGTATTGTGTGTGTATCCGGACCCACTACACAGGATTCAAACCCTACTGGGGGCTGGGTGTGAGACGTTTATTTTTTATTTATTTAGTTATTCCTACGGTAATGATGACCAACGAAAACAAACACAGAAAACGCACAATAGTATTTATATCTAACATTGGTCAAAAATGTGGTCCTGTACTTGTTATTAGAATACGACAAATACGTCATAATCTCTTGACGACCGTTGCGGTGTTGTGGTGTGAGTAGTCGCCTCAACAGCGGTGGTCGCGGGTTCGATTCCCGCTCGGAGCAGATATTTGTATTTGTATACGTAAAGCCGGCGGTTCCGGTTGATATCATAGACATCTGATAACGATCGTTACTCTTGGTAGGAAAATTATCTATCAACTCGCAGTGGAGCAGCGTGGTGAATTAAGCTCCAATTGTTCTCCTATATGGAGAAGAGGCCTTTGCCCAGCAATGGGATGTTTACAGGCTGATTCAGTTCAGTCATAATCTCTATTATTTAAATGGTAAAACTTATAATCGACATAAAAATGAATATATCAGGCGCGAATGTCAAGACGAAAGTTAATCGTTCGGAAATTGCGTCACATTTCACACGTGGAAAATCTTTATAAGAAAAAAAAAAAGCGTTTGAATGACGTCTTTTGGGATCCTTAAAAAGCAATAACGCGACGTCAAGACGAGGTACGTATTTTTAACTCCCCGCAACGGGAAAAGTGAATTTGTCGTCATTCGATGGCGCGAGTAAGTAATTCGTTTAAATATGGTTATGTTTTAGCGGATACGGCGTTAACGTTCCTTATATTTTATCGAACTGACAATAAGATATATATGTAGTGCTTTTTATATTAATGACATTATTTTTTGGTTTCTTTTTATAAAGATTTAGACTGAGAATTGAATTGATTGATTTATTCAGCCTGTTAATGTAAATGTATTTTAATTGAACTTTGGCGAACGTAGGCTTCTTAATGAATAAAATAATAAAAATATTTTTATGATTACTATGTTTAGTTAAAATAGTAATAAAATTTCTTCTTTGTCTTAAGGACACTTGGAGAAAAAAATATCAATATGAATACTCACTGTGAAGTCAAATTTGACTAAGCGGTTCTTTTTAGGTACTTGCATCGGTATTACGTTTCACGGAGTTCTAGTATGTACTTTCAAATTTAATATGTATAAAAGTAGGAGATATAAGAGAATAAGGAATATTTCATAAATATAATATTAAGATATGAAAATATCAAATGAAAGGAAAATGCCGAAATAATTATATATAATTTTTTTATTAACATATCAATTTTTTTTTCGTATATATACAATAGAAAACAATTGTTTTTAAGACGCTAATCGTAATAGGAATATCTTTTTATTAAAAGTGCCTACTTAGCTCCTTATCTAAGTGTTTTTGAATTGTCGTTTACAAATTAAATTTTTTTTTTTTTGAATCAGCATTTCGAACCAGTTATACGATTTTTTAACTATAGAAAAATATGGCATTAACTCAATATAAAATTAAAAGTAGTTTAAAAAATAAAAATATTATCACCGGGGAGGGATGCGCTGTGCCGCGCTACCGGCTGCATGGGTACCACCATTTTGCTTGTTTTTCCCGTGAAACAGCTTTGCTGTGTTTCGGTGAGAAGGGCAAGACAGGAAGTGTAATTACTGGCACTGAGACTTTAACACCTTATGTCTCTGGATAGGCAACACATAGATTGGTTGCGTGGGCTAGTTCCAGGTAAACTAGTTTATGTTCATGGGCGACGTCAACCATTTATCATCAGGTGGAACGTCTGCCAGTTTGCCTATCCACCTAAATTAAAAAAAATCGCATAAAATACCAAAGAATACAAGCTTGTTACTATCAATATTGTCAACGTCGTAAACAATAGATAACATAAAACTAAGTATGAGATTGTTTTACGTTTCAATCTTCTAACTAAACTATCGCTTATAGACATTTGTCTATAGTAGAAATCGAAACGACTTCTGTCTAGACTTTTAACGATCAAATGTGATTGGGCGACCTATGTTGTCATTGCAGGATGACGAAAAATTTTGATCCGAAAACCTATCGCGCCGAGCAATATATTGAATGGGATATTTAATAATTACATATTTTAGTAAATGGTTAATTAATTTATTTGATATAATATTCTTGTGATAAATGTTTATATATTTTATGACAATTTAGAATATATTAAAATGATAAATTTAAAGAATTTGTTTATTTGATGTGTTATCTATTGTTATAATTGTCACGTTGAAATATCAAGTAGTCATTATATCTATAGTTTGTTCCATGTTGTCATATTAATTCATGTCACGTCAAGTATTGTTTGTGTTATGAGGCATTATATCTCATCACTGTGTCTTTATTGTGGACAAGCTGCTTTCTGCGACGTCGTCTGCGTGAACGCTATTAGATTACACGTTGTTAGAGAATGCGTTGAAGAAATGGTTCACTGCTCGTTCCCCGTAGGTGATAGCGTGATAATATGTAGCCTATATGTTGACCCGATTTCTTAATAATATTCGTGCCAAATTTGAAGTAAATCCGTGCAGTACTTTTTGAGTTTATCCCGGACATACATACAGAGAAACAGACAAACAGACAAAAATTCTAAAAACTATATTTTTGGCTTCGGTATCGATTGTAGATCACACGCCAAGTATTCTTTAAAAAAAAAAATTCAATGTACAATTTTGACTTTTCTACCATTTTATTATATATATAGATTGCTCTATATGATTTATAAATCGTCACACACAAGATTTGAGAAGGAACCAAAACTGTCAATCTATCGAACAATTACTGATTAACGTAGACGAAACCGCGCGTGTCATCCCGCTAGTCGTACTAACAATAACTCACTTATATAGTCATTCCGAAAGGAATGTAAAAGCGTAAATGGTTTACTTTGTAATTTATTCGTTTGTCTCGTTTGAACATTAATGAAATGAAACTTTAAATAATTTTCGGTCTTATTCATTAAAATATTTAATTATTACTGTGTTATGTTCATTAATCTATATTATTTAATTAACCGGAGTCAAATATTATTTTTTAGTCATCATAACAATAAATCTCAACCTTTAGTACCGTTAGAAAATATAGTCCAACAAACATAGTTTAATTTGATTACCATTACCTAATTTATTACTACTACAGGCAATGGTCGTGTTACAATAATTTAGTTTCATTTTCTAACGTTATAGTGGTACAGAGTGCTAATGGAAGACAGGGAGCGGCAGTCACGGAGGCTCAATTAGATAGGAACTGACTGCGGAACCCTTTGCCGACAATTTCATGTAGTTAGTGCAGAACATTGACCCTCCAGGAATAACTTTATTAGAAATTATGGTACTGCAGTCTTAAGCCAGTTAAAGTTATTTATGTTATAGAACGTTTTGAAGAATTTTTATTTTTATTAAGAATAATATTGGTCTTGTTTCATTTTTAAGTATTTTGTTGGCTACAAAGTAAGATGTAATAAGTTGGTTGATAGCTATGCTGCATTTTTTATTATATACAAAATTAAATACATAGTATGCTTCTTTGTTAAAAAAAAATATATTTTTCGTTAGATAGTAAACACTATCTTGGCTTTGAGAAAGGTTTTATCGTGCTAAAGCTCAAGAGCGAAGTAGTAACTGAAGCGGCCCCCACGGGAATTCGCTATAACGAAGGTTGTGAACTAAAGAAGAGATTATTTATTTATTTATTATTTAACATAAATAGTTGTATGTTTTATGTAACGGCCGACTGATATACATGTTCATATTTTATTTAATAAATATGTATTTTAAATATATAAATATTACACCCAGACTCGGGGTAGGAATGGAGCCCAAAACCCTGGAGCAGAAAGCAGAAACATTGACAACTGCGTCATCTGCCAGTCGTGATAGCGACTAAATTTAAAAATTTCATTGCATAACTAAATAATGTGAACTGTAACAACGAGAATATTGAGTATCGGCCGATTATTGACGCTCAACCAGCAGACTCAAAATTACGAACTTTCGCCCTTTGCACTCTTTCTCTTTACTGATAATATATCTTCAGACGCTGCAGCGCCGACATTCTTACTTTTATAAAATATAACGCAAATAAAATCAGTAAATCAAATTTTATCTCTATAAGTGAAGATATAATATATTAAATTATCAACTACATAGGATAGGTGTATTTTGTGTGAACAGATGGGAAGCCGTGCCTATCTCTCTAACCCTGTTCATGTCACTTAAGCTCATGTTTAGCGATAGCCGTACACTAACACTGGAATATGTTCGTTATTTATTTTCCGATTTAATGTTTTTGTGTTACAAGTTTAGTAATGTTTATATAAAAATATATAAATTTATCTTTATTTAAAAATAATAGTATATTATTTACCTTAATGTAAGCTCACTGTATATTAGATTTTTTTTTGTACATTCATATTTCGAGTACTTTTTAGTAATAAGCATTGATCTAGTTTTTTATAGATCAATGATAATAAGTCACGAATCGAGTGAGTTATGCTTATACTACACAAGTCACGTATTTTCACATACATTAATAGTTTTGTTTCTGTTCTGCTTCCATATCAATACTAATGTGATTTTTCATACCCGTATCATTTACCTTTTTTAATAAACGCTGCGCGCCATATTTGAATGTACATAGCTCGAAAAAGCGTGAGATTTCTTTAGAGGACATTGACTACGTGACGAAAACCCACGAAAACCCCCCGCCCCTGTGACTATGTGTATTTTAACCAAGTGGTATTTTTGAAGAACTCTGACCGCATTCTCTAGTAGGTATATTGCTTACACTTCGAAATAGTTTTAAAAAAAATATATTTTATTTTATATTCCTAGTAAAAATCTAAGTAGTAATAAAATATTTCTATTTTGAAATATTTTGCATCAAAAAAGAAAGTATTTTACGTGTGTTTCAGTACCAGTTGAACTTTTTAATCACAATCAATGTGCTAAGAGGCTTAGCACGTGTGTTGAGTTATTATATTTGTATGGGTACTGACTGGATATTTGGTTTTTGTTAACTATACGTAAGAATATTGAAAAATACATACGTTACTATAATCGCTGAAATGTATATTTTTTAATTGGGTTTTGTTGATTTTTTTTAATATGTAAATATGTACAAGAGTACAAATTTGATGAACCTTCAATCTTTTACAATAAGCAGACTTGTAAACAATTGACTTTTCATTAATTTGAGTAAATATATAACTCGTCCGTACCACATAGATTTCCTTGACAATTTTTATTTTTGGAATTATTTTACAATTTAATTAAATTTTGTGATCATGTTCTAAAATAATACAAAATTTTGAGGGTATGTAACGATAGAATTTTTTTTGTGACGCTTTCTAACGTGATATTAATGTTTCAACTATAATAAGAAGAGACCTTTGCCCCCTACCGAGGCGTTTACAAGCTGATGCAGTTCAGCTCAGTTCAATCTTAACTTGGAATAATTTTAACGTCAATGAACTAGTACTTGAAACATCCTCAAGATGAAAGTTTATAATATAATTGAATTTTTAAATTGTATTTTAAATAAACAGTATTCTAAACAATTCACAATTCTAATTTATTTTATTTCAATTAACCATTAAATCAAGCTCAGTAAATCGATACCTTGAACGAGCTTGTCCCGAGATTTTCATTCAACAAAATTTAATTGGTGCGTCATTTCACCCAAACAACTGGAACCAATTATCGCCTGCGTTGGAATATCGAAAGTTAGTAGCAGGTGTGAGTAACAGATTGAGTTAAGTGACAGGAGATAGCGGGTTGTCATCTTGTTTTAATATTAATTTATCTATTATTTCGTTTTAAAGGCCATCTGTAAGATACGAGATACGAGATATATGTTGTAGGGTAGAATGGTGGTCAAGAATGTTAGTGACATCTTCTGACAGGATAAGATCAGATCAGGGGAGAGATCAACCCTCCCAGATTAAAAAATTAGTTTCTTGTTCTTCAATATAAAATTTCAACTCTTATCAATAAAGTCCACAGTATAGGCAGCAAAAAGGGCTTATAAAATAAGCCTTTTTGCCCTGTTCTATGAATATTTAAATTTATATTCTTATAAATTGAGTTTTATTTAATAAATGTATTTCATCAAGTATTGAATTAATTGAATCGTGCTAGACAGCAGTCATATTTAATATTTACTTTATGTCTAGCGAAACTGGTTAAGAATAAGCCTGTTTTGTATACATAACTAGCAAACCCGGCGAACTCCGTTTCGCCACCAATTTATTTTCGTGAGGGATACTCACACCACGTACTGGCACCGTCTGCTCCACCACCATGCAAAACCATATTGGTTTGTAGTACATGCTATGTATCAGAGATGGCGCTGTATGTGAAAAATGATTTTCCCTGTTTTCCTGCTTTTCTGTTGACATTTTTCCTTAATTTTGTTTGCTATAAACCTCACGGAGCCCGAGACCAAAACGAATGCAAAACCGTGGAAATCGGTTCGTGCGTTCTGGAATTATAGCGTCAGGAAGGAAAACCCGACTTATTTTTATATTATAGGGGTTGATCGTAGAGGGGTGAAAATTGAGAGCAATATGAGATTTTTTATTCTAAATAATGAAGAATAAAAAAATTTTTGCCAAAAAATTAAAGTTAATAATTAACAAATACAAAATAGGGGTTGATCGTAGAGGAGTGAAAAATTCAGAGTAATATGAGATTTTTTATTCTAAGTTATCACAAAATAAAAAATTAAAAATTTCTCAAAAAAATAGAATTTTTTAATTACCAAATAAAAAATAAGGGTTGATCGTAGAGGGGTGAAAATTTAGGGTTGCATGTATTTTTGTATGGTGTATCATAAAAAAATAAACACAAAAATTTTTGACTAAAAATTAAAAAAAAATTTAGGGGTGGACCACCCTTAACATGTAGGGGGATGAAAAATAGACTGATGTTGTTCGATTCTCCCCCCTGGCTAGTATCCTCGCTAAGTATCACGAAAATCGGTCGAGCCGTTTCGGAGGAGTTCAATTACTAACCCGTGAACTACGTGACACAAGAATTTTATATATTAGATAATATTTCGATCAATATGAAACAGGTATTGCTTTGATATGTATTTTATTTGTTTAAATTTATATATAAACGTTAGTAAATTTCCATCACCTTTCGTAAAATCTACTTATGTGTTATTATTATCCGCTAAATTATAAGGACATGTACCAACAGAGCATTTGTCGTCGACAACAAATAAATCACGATTGGCCCTGTTGGTAGAGTCATTAGTGGTCCGCTGGTCTTGGATTGAATTGCGACCGTGTTCTACCCTTTCATACAAGCTAAGTGGGTGTTATGTTTCAAATGGTCAGTGAACCGTTTATACAATCAACAAATAAATGGAAATAGTATACAATATTTTTAGCTACGTCCTGTACGTACGTGTCTTTATATTTCTTATCTCTTATGTTTTCCCCTAAAAAGTTATTTGCCATTGAGTAATATTATGTTTACATAGTGTAAAACATACGTATTTATGAATTCCAATTTGAAAAATGGTCGAAAAGTGCGGAAGCAAAGTTATGCAACAATTAATAACTCTGGACAGAACTGAAACAGCTTGTAAATGGATCACTGCTAGGTAATTGTCATCACCTGTACATGATAAGAGTAAGAGTTTAATATATAACACTACTCCACTGCGGGTTCGTGGATAATATCCTTATTGTCAATAACGCTGGCTATCAGATGTCTATGATAACAACCGACTGACGGCTTGACGTACTCTCTAAGGCACGGTGAGAAAACCCACAAGGACATATTCAAAAATTAAAAACAAATATTTGTACAGATACAAATACATATATACCTATATGAAAGAAAGAAAGAAAGAAGAAAGAAAGAATAATTTTATTGGTAATTTACAACAGACAACATTACTTTAAATAAATTAAAACATAAGAAATACCAAAAAGGATCTGCCTCAGCTTTATGCTTCTTTACCAGGCGTACCCAGCAAAGAGGCGCTGGTTTTCAGGCAGACCCTAAGAAAGATAAAAAAAAAATTATAATAAGAGTAAGAAGGAGAATAATGAATATAATAATAAAAAAATAACAATTACTAGCTACTTAGATAGAGAACAAAGAATAAGAACAACAAATTTCGCAAGAACAGAATAATGAATTACTTATTTAAAAAAAAAAAAACCTTATTATACACATGTTTGTCAAGATATTTTGTAGTATGTTTATGAAAAAGTGTGACGTAATATATAAATACAAAAATATAATATGCTACAAGCGGTAGTAGTATTACCAAATGGTTAAACCTCTAAACTAAATTACAGTTTATTACATTATGTAATACCAAAGTAACTAACTTTTCATTTGAATCAATGCCCACATATTGAATATTCAATCTAGCTACCACGATATTACCGAGAGCTCTTAAGCTTCAAAGGCCTATACATTCAAAATCGGATCGGCTTTAGTAAATAAAGTTTTAATAATTGAACGACCATCTATGAGTTCTCTAAACGCAGCTTAACCACATACGCAATAGAATTTTTCATCAATTTTATATTAAAGGAAAACCTTTGAGTGGGAAATCTCGTTAAAGCTAATTTTCCATTCATCGCTTTTGTAAGTACTTTTTGTTTTGGAATCGTTGGAATTTTTTTGATAACGTTAGAGTTTCATTACTAAATTCGCAAATCTTTTAGTCTCTCTATACTTCATGAACTTTTCGGTTGCTTAATCCTATGAAAAAGCCAGCGTTCTAAATATGTTTCTAGAAGCAAAGCTAGCTATAACCTGTAGCCTAGCAACTTGTCTGAAACGTAACCTGTTCAACTGTCGGTGGTCGCGGTGAGTAGGCACACCAAGACCTGTGTCTACTACGCCGACGACAGGGATGACGCAATCGGCCGATTCGTGGGGAGGGCGGCGGAGGCCACTACAAAAGAAATCCTCGAGCACACCCTCAAGATGGCAATTTATATTAGAGACATTATAAAAAAAAAAAAAACCTGTTCTACTGACTATAAAATGAATCGCTTACTCAGCCTCTTATTGAGAAGTCGACTATAATTATTGATAAAATTGTTGATTTTTAATCGTAATTAATGATAATAAATGATCATTAGTTTTGTTTCAAAGTAAAGAAAAAAATATTTCGGAAAAAAAAATTATTTGCCTAAAATATTACGGTTGCTATAACTGCTGAATACCGACTTCAGCGACAGGCTTTTAAGGAACAATTTGCGTGAATAGAACAAAGAGCAGAGTCAGAGCTAATTGTAAGAGCGAATAACAGCTTAATCAAAAAGTTTGGTGTTGCGTCACAGTTTTGACGAAGGTGCCTACTAGAAGTTCGAGTCTTGATTTGTCAGAAAGTATTAAATCGAAAGAGTTTCTTAAGCGCGCGGTTTGAGGCGACTACTCTCACTACTACACCAGCAAGGTCGTCAGAAAATGTGCCTAGTAAAATATAATCGTTGCCGAGTTTATTGTTTCTCTCTATTGACCTACTTACTTCTCTTTTGTTTTGAAAAGCTATTATTTGAGGTCGTCTAAGATTCCGTAATTAATCACTCTTCAAAAACAACTTGTATTTCTGAAGTAAATTCCAATATTTATTATTCATTATTAATGATGTCTGTTTATATTTTTATAATCTCGACTTACTAGAAAATGTTCTACTCTATGAGCTAGGAAGACGCTATTATTACTTTCTAGAAATGTAGTAACCAATTTGTATACAAATGCAAAAATCAAAAAAAAAACAGACATTGACAATTAACAAAATTTGTGTATTACACATTGTACATAATTATGTGTGTGTGCCGTAGTGTGTCGTGTTTTTTTTAAATTAATTTAATGTATATTTTTTGAGCATTATTTAAAAAATATTAGCATTCTGCACTTCTTTTCCATATAAACTTTAACTGTGCTAAATTTCATACTTCTCCGTCCGCGTAATTTTCGTAAAAAGTGGTACAAAGTTTTTGCTTCGTGTAGGTATTAATAGTACCTGGATGACCGAGCCTTGCTCGGTTAAATTACATTTAGATACATTATAATATACTGATGAAACATAAATAATATTTTCGATCTTACAGACATAATAGTAAAATAATAGGAAGTGGTTATTTAAATAAAAAAATAAAAAATTAAAAGAGCTCTCAATATTTAGTAAGTAATTTAGTAAGTAGTTAATAGTTTTTCTCACAAAAAAAAGAAACTTAAAAAAAAAGAAAAAAAGAAGTAATGGTCTGTAGACATATGGATTCGAACCCGTGTTTTCTGATTTTGAATCAGACCGATTCCCATCCGAGCTACTACAAGCTTATCAATGATTGCGAAATTTACCTTCGTATTCTAATGATATTTTTTAATTGTGTAAAAAAGGGGTAAAACGACATTTCCTACAAATAAATCCTAGCTAGATCGATTTATCGCCACCAAAACCCCCTGCATACTAAATTTCATGAAAATCGTTGGAGCCGTTTCCGAGATTCAGATTATATATATATATATATATATATATATATATATATATATATATATATATATATATATATATATATATATATATACAAGAATTGCTCGTTTAAAGATATAAGATAAGATATGGATAATTACATTATAATATAATACATTTTTTTTACCAATCATCATCATCATATCAGTCATTGGATGTTCATTCTTAAACTTAGGCCTCCTTCATCGACCTTCAGAGCGACCGGTTCAAAGCAGCCTCCATCCAACGGCTTAAGGCGACTCTCTTCAAGTCTGTCCAGCTCACGGAAAGCCTTTCGACGCTGCGTTGGCCGGTACGTGGTCTCTACTCGAAAACCTTTTTGTTCTATCAGCCATCAGTTCTACGAACTATGTGCCCTAACCACTGCCACTTTAGTTTGCAAATGCGTTGGGATATGTGCCAGCAACTTTCTTTCGTCTGTGGATCTCATCATTTCTGATTCGATCTTGTAGAGAAGTACCAAGCAGAGCCCTCTCCATTGTACGTTGTACGACTTGGAGCTTGTTTAAAAGGTTCATGGTTAGGCCACGTCTCAGATCCGTATGTCATCGCTGGTAACACACATTGTTCCAAAACTTTCGATTTTAGGCACTGAGGTAAATGTATGTATATATTTCTGAATAATAATGCAAATATCAATGCAAATATCAATGCATATAAAATACATTATAAGAAAGAATAAAATTTAAATTTTTCTTAGAATTTACGATACTAATTATCATAGACGTTTTTTTCTTCTAATTGATATTTCAAGACAGGAAAAAAAAAATTACCACAGCATTCTTTCACTAACGATACAGAATAACGTTCAACTTTTAATTTTAACATTAAACGCAAAATTATGCCAGCATAAAATAACTTGGCCAGCTTTTATAGCGTGAAATTTAATTTACTTGCTTATATGAACGACTTTATGGTGACGGTTACCAAGGATACTGAAAAAACAAATAATTGTAAAATTATTATTTTATTTAATTTATTATTTTATCTTATTTTATTATTTATTATAATGAATACCTCTTGTTTTGATTGCAATAAACCCCTGAAAAATTCCGAGAAGATTTCCTGTTCTTTACAAAACTGCAAAAAACAGTACCATTACTCTTGTGTTCAACTTACATATGCCAATTTTAAAAAACAAGCAAACTGGAAATGTCCACGGTGCATTGTGGATTTATCATTATCTCGATGTAAAGATATTACACCCTATGAAAGCCCCTTCTCATCGCCTATTAAAGAATCTCAAGATGAACATCAAAATGTAACTATCGCTCGTGGTAATAACACCAATATTGATTACGATATAGATATTGACAATCTACGAGTTACTATCAAAAATATAGTTCGTGAAGAGTTGCGTGAAGTTATCCGTTCAACTATTGGTGACGAGTTTACATCACTAAGAAATGAGTTACGTAGCCTTAAAGAATCTGTAACTTTCATGAACTCGCAATTTGAAGAACTGAAAAATAATATTTCGATCTGCATGTCAATTAATAAACAGATTCAACAAGACAACTCTTCCTTGCATCAAAAAATAAAAGATTTGGAATCGAGAATATCTATTGTTGAACAGGACTCTAGACAAAACAATATTGAAATTCACTGCTTACCGGAGTTTAAGCAAGAAAACTTATTTAATACGATTACACAGATAAGTAGAGTAGTTAACTATCCATTGACGGACACAGACGTGGTGGCTTGCAATAGAGTACAAAAACAAAATCATACATCGAAATCCCCAAAAACTGTTATTTGTAGATTTAATAGCAAATTAAAGCGCGACAATTTCCTAGCAGCAGTATATACATATAACAAGTCACATCCCAAAGGTAAATTAAACACAAAGCTTTTAGGGATTGGTAATGTGGATACACCAGTTTATATTAACGAACACCTCACACCAGCCAACAAATCACTTCATGCTGCAACGAGAATTTGGGCCAAAGAGAAAAAATACAAATATGTATGGGTAAGGAATGGAAAAATTTTTGTGCGAAAAGATGAGGAGCATCCAATTAAGATCATCTTACATGAAGATACCTTAAAGACCTTAACTTAGTTTAGTTTTTTTTTTTTTTTTTTTTAATATTTTTTATTTTTTTTTTTAATTTTTAAATGATTGTATTTTGTTGCTCTAAAAATTCAATCTTAACATATATTACCAAAATATCCGTGGTATGCGGACTAAGTTACCTCATATTTTTGTTCAAATTTGTAGCAATAATTTTGATTTGATTATATTAACAGAAACCTGGCTAAATGATGACATACATAACAGTGAAATTTTTGATAACAGATATAATGTTTTTAGGAGGGATAGATCTTCAAATACTTTCAACAAAGATTTAAATGGTGGAGGTGTTGCTATTGCTGTAAAGAAGTCAATCAATTCTTACAGAAATTGTAACTTCGAATCTCGGTGTGAAGATCTGTGGGTAACGTTGGATTTGGGAAACCGTAAACTACATATTTGCGCAATTTATTTAAATTCTCCTCTCAAATACTCACATCTACAACATTTCACTAATAACGCTAACAAAGTATTTTATAATTCAGTTGATGATGTGGTTATATTAGGTGATTTTAACCAGCGTAATATTGTTTGGACACAGAATGATTTGGATGCATCCCTCAAACCTAGTAATTATGACAATGTCACTGGATGTGAGTTAATTGATTTTTTATCAACCTTCGACTTAAAACAGTATAATCATGTATTAAATAACCAAGACAGAATTTTGGATCTCGTAATAAGTAACACACTTTATGATATTTCCGTTGAAAAGTCAGCTAACATAATATCTCGAATTGATAATTATCATCCTCCATTAGAAATTAACTTGAATATAAGAAATAAAGTAAATTTGCTGCCTACCGTACAAACGCCTAAACGTAAGTTCTTTTTAGCAAACTACGACAATGTCCGTTCCCGTTTAGACAAATTTAATTGGAATTCCGAATTTGTAAGTTGTAATACTGTGGATGATATGTTAAATAAATTTTATTCAATTATCGATCAAGTTATTGCGGAACTTGTACCTTGTCGTAAATCAAACAAAAAGTCGTATCCACCATGGTTTTCTACTAACCTTATAAAACTTCTTAAGGAGAAAGAAAAGGTTCGTCGTAAAATTAAAAAATATAACAATAGATTAGATGAATATGAATACAATATATTGAAAAATTACACAAAAAAATTAATTAAGAAATGCTATGATAATTATATTGAAAACGTCGTAAACAGTGTTCTACAAAATCCAAAATACTTTTGGACTTACATTAATAATAAACGTACGAAAAATAGTTCTTTACCATCTAACATGAGACTTGGAAATAAAGAAGCTAATGAGGGTTTTGAAATCTCTGATCTATTCGCTGAAAATTTTAAATCAGTATACAATCCTCTTAATAAGTTACCTCTTCATAATATAACTTATTTGCCAAATAATGCGACTCCATTGGGTAATATACATCTTTCTCATGATGATATTGAAAAATCATTAAAATCATTGGATATAAACAAAGGAGCAGGAAGTGATGGTATTCACCCTGTATTTTTCAAGGAATGTGCGACGGTTCTTGTGGAACCATTGCATTTAATTTTTAACAAATCTTTATCAGAAGGTATATTTCCAAAACGTTGGAAAGATGCTATTATTATCCCACTACATAAATCTGGTGATAAGAGTAATGTTTATAATTACAGGCCGATTAGTATTTTACCGGTTTTGGGAAAAGTATTTGAGTCATTAATATTTCCAATTTTGACTTGTCATATAAAACATATTATCTCAGGTCATCAACACGGGTTTTTCAAAAATCGTTCCACTTCAACTAATCTTGTTGCATTTGTAGATAGAACACTATCAAATATGTGCACCGGAAACGAAGTCGATGCTATTTATACTGACTTCAGTAAAGCATTTGATAAAGTAAATCACTCAATTTTAATAAAAAAACTGGATATATTATATGGAATTTTCGGAAGTTTATTGAACTGGTTTACTTCATACTTGGCTGATAGAACACAAAGAGTGGTCATTAATGGTTATTATTCTAGAAATATTATACCTACTTCCGGAGTTCCACAAGGCTCGCACCTAGGTCCATTACTCTTCATTATGTATATTGATGATATTAAACACTGTATTCGCAACTCAGAATTTGAGTTATATGCTGATGACCTAAAGCTGTCGAAAATTGTAAATAATGATTTAGATCAAATTCAACTTCAGAAAGATATAAATAGAATATCAGAATGGTGCCAGTACAATGAGATGTCCTTAAATCCTAACAAATGTTATCATATAAAGTTTTCTCGGAAATTTAACAAGTTCTCGAGTGAATACAATATTAATGGACAAAGTTTGAAAATCGTTAATGAAGTGAAGGATCTGGGAATTATTTTAGACTGTGAGATGCGCTTTACTAATCATGTAAATAATACTCTAAATAAGTGCTTAAGAATGCTATCCTTTATTTTTAGAAACACTAAGGACTTTAAATCAATAAAAGCATTGAAAGTTCTCTATTTTGCCCTGGTCCGAAGTCATGTAGATTATTGTAGCATTATATGGTATCCATCTTATCAAAATAATATCCAACGCATGGAAAGAATTCAAAAAAGATTTATAAACAAAATATCCTACATGAGTGGTGTGCATCAAATGATTCGAAGTTATAATGATAGATTGGCTCATTTTAGGTTTTTATCATTAGAAAAAAGGAAAAAACAGCTCTCCATAACCTTTTTACATAAACTTATAAACGGCAGAATTGATTGTCCGTCCCTCCTATCACAAGTTAGTTTTAATGTGCCCAGGCTATCAGCGCGAGTTTGTAATTTTAAGCCTTTCAATGTTGAAAACAAAAAAAGAAACTATAGCTTAAACTCACCTCTTTGCTATATGATAAGGTGCTATAATGAAATTTATGAAAATTGTGACATAGATTTATATTACGACAATCTGGGTACTTTAAAGAGAAAAATTTTTGAAGTGTTCAGAACTTAATTATATAAACCAATACTTATTTACTTTATCTTTAGTTAGTTAGTATAAAACAAAAAAAATAATGCTGTGCATACCTTTAATTTAAATACATATTTTTTAGTGATATTATTAATAATTTTAAACTATTGAAATAATCTAATATGTATTTAGTTGGTAAGCCAAATTAAATAAATAAATAAATAAATAAATATATGAAACGTACGGAGATGAATTTTAATCTTTAGAGCTGTATCGTGTCGACGCAGGATTTTGGTTTCACAGGATCACTAACTTAATGTATGAATTGATTTAAAATGATATGATCGTAATAATAATATTCTAATCGCCTTAAAGTGCCGCACCTGTATTTTAACCTCTTAAACGTCTTTGTTTCTGAATTTTATTACGATGAATTGTGAAATCAGTAGATATTTTTATTTGACGCTTAATTAGTACAGTATTCATAGCAACTGGTTGTTGCACTAGCGTTCTGCGTTTGATTCCCATTCGTGACAAATGTACAAACATTAGACATACTCGTAGTGGTGCAAGTAGTCCTACCTCAACGCCGCGCGCCGACGGTCGCAGGTTTGATTTCTCGATACAAATGTCTGGGTGTATGTCCTTGTGGGTCTCCCCACCGTGCCTCGGAAAGTACGTTAAGCCGTCGATCCCGGTTGTTATCATAAATACCTGATAACGATCGTTACTCATAGTAGGGAAATTATCCGCCAACCCGCAGTGAAACAACGTTGTGGATTAAGCTTCTTCTATATGGAGAAGAGGCCTTCGCTCAGCAGTGAGTTGGATACAGGCTGATATAGTACACTACAGTATACCATACGGATACACGGTAAAAATTAAGTCATACAATCATAAGTGTTGTTCCGGATTCAAAATCTCAACCTCACCGCAAACCCTCAAATTCCGAGAAACGTTCGGTAAAATATATACAGAACTAAAGTTACTTTTAAAGTGAAAACAAATAAAGTCTCGAATACGGGGTCATAATTAGATAAAGTAATGGTTTCTGTTTATTTATTACCAGATATAAAATTCACGTCTACTATTTTAACGAAATTAAAAACTCGCGAGTACATTTGAAGTGTACCGCAAAGAGTCGAAACTGGGCTTCGATACGATCGTTTTAAATCAAGCAGGAAAAATTACTTGGAGCACTTTTGAGTTCGCTGAAAACTCTCTTTACTCCCATCCTCATTATATTGTGTTCACGTCCAGGGTAGGGTATGGCTCAAGTTATAAAATACCGAGACCTTATATTTATATTTTTTTTTATTTCAAATTTTAATTCTAATAACATATGGTATATATAGATGATAGAAACATAGAAAGCAAAGACGACGATGTCATTGAAGTATGATCAAAATTAATAACGATTTTAATAAAAGTTACTTTCAAATTAAATAATTCAAAATTACATTATTCCGTAACTTTGCTATAAACAAAACAATTTATATTTATAAATAAAACTTTGTTATATATAATAATCTATATATATATATATATATATATAGGAGACTTTCTATAGATATAGTCACTCATCACGATATCTCTGGAACTATGAGACCTAAAAACTTGAAATTTGGTAGGAATATTTCTTTTGCCGAGTAGAGGTCAGCTAAGAACGAATTTTACGAAATTCTACCTCTAAGGGGATGAAAAAGCGAGGCAAAGTTTGTATGGGACAACGTGATCCCTTGGTCCAATCTACTTCAAATTTTGCATAAATATTCTTTAACAGAATTTATTGAAGACATGTTTCGTATTTTATCGAAATTCATCCCCTAACGGGGTTAAAAGGGGGTAGAAAGTTATTTTGATATAAATACTCCTTAGGATTTTTTTTTTAAATTACATTTTATTTTGACACATGTTTGACAATCCGTCTTTTATATAATATTTATATCACGGCCGTGTATAGGGAGGTCAGGCAACGACGCCCAATTTCAGTACTGAGAGGTTAGGACGTTTGGCTGAATTGTGTTTCGCGTTAACGCCGTTGTACGTCCGCGTCGCTACTATCTACTAAATGCGATGCACATAGCGTATATTTTTCCCTCCAAATATCATTATTCCCTCAACTGTCATTTACGTTTGTATGGTTGAGTTTTGCGATTTTGTAATTATTTTTTTTTTTCTTTGTTATTTAACTCTTTTATTTAGATTTGAAAAAGTGTTTAGAATAATTCTTACGTGAACGTTTAATTGAAATCTTTAAAAATTCATAACCTGTTTTCTCAACATGGTTCGAGCTTGTGCCGTACCCAAGTGCAAAACCGGATACAAATCCGTTAAAGAAAAGTGTTCGGTTTTCTCAGTGCCGAAAAACATTGAACAATTTAAAAAATGGCAAGCGGCGATTCCTTGGATTGTTTTGAAGCAGTCGCAGGGCGTGTGTGAAAAACACTTTGAAGAAAAATATATCCTCAAGGAATGGGTGGGACGTGATTCGGAAGGTCGAGTTATTGCCAAAGTACATTCATTTAAAATTTATCTTCACAAAGTTCGTAGTTAGAAACGAAATTACTATGTGCATTAACTCTTTCGCTACCAACCTATACTAACTATGTATATGTGACGACGCGATTTTCTTTGCTGGGCTCGGTGTTATAAATAATAAATATGTGACTGGTGTTCATTATGAATTCATGATAACTGTTGTATCAAGCCGTACTGCACATAGATGTGTAATGTTATGCAACAATAAAATAAATGAAAGATGTTATTGGTCTGGCAATAATTACAGTTGTTTATAAGATCTGAGAGGTTTTCTCCTTAGGTCCTTGTAGCATACCAAAAATTGCAATCATCATTTCAAATATAAACGGAATTTTGGTCCACCCGATATGTTGAACATAAACGATAGTACAAAGTCGGTAGACGAGGGTGATGGTGAAAAAATGATTAAATGTGAAGTTTGTCACAAGGATTTGGAGGAGAAATATTGGCTTAATCACATACAAAAAGAACACGTTTACATGGCTTGGAAGGAAGGACAACCAGCTTTGGTAAGATATGAATGCCATAACTTCACTAAGATGTGCAAAATTTACATTTACTTTTCATAGTTCGTTGAAACTTCGTAACTGAACGAAATAACGTTATGAATTTAGGTGTGGTTTTTTTTTTTAAATTCATTTTATCTCCCTTTTTTTCAGAATCTAGATAACCAGCAGGATATGAATAAAAAATATTATGGTTTAGTTTGTAACAAATGTGGTATAACTAGAAAGTATATAAAAGTATATGTTTGTCTCATATAGAATCTTGTGAATATACATTTGCTACAAGTACTCTACTAAAAGAAGAAGGGATTATAGGCAAAGGTATTATTTTTTTTTACTCACACACGGAAAATAGTAAATATATAATTTAAGAAATAAAATAGAAAATTGCTAAAAGACCGTATGTTTTAACTCTTTAAGATTTATTATTCAGACGTTAAAGTAATATTTTCAGACTAATATATTAAAATAAAGTTAAATATATTAAAATAAATACAATTTTAACAATAAGAATATTGTTTGCTTATAGATCCGTATGAGCGCGCTGTTTGTTCTGAAGTAGTTGGGCCGAAAAATTGGAAATCTCACGCTATGAAGAAACACTATAACATTGCATGGGTTGTGGGCGATTTTCCAATCGTAATTTATTTTTCTAGCAACTGGGCTATCTACTGTAACGTGAAGTTTTATGTGAATATTTTTCCTCATTTTTGCATATTTGCGATTTATACATTCATTATTTGTTGTCGAACTGAACTAAATAAGCCTGTAAATGTTCCACTACTGGCCAAAGATCTCTTCTTCATATAGGAAAAGGGTTGGAGCTTATCCACCACGGTTCTCCACTAAGAGTTGGCGGTAACTTTCCCGCTCAGAGTATTTATTAATATCGTTTCGTTTGTATAAAGAGAGTCAGTTATTTTTTAAACAATAGTGTGTATTTTGTTTTTACCGCATAATGAAAAACAAAATAAACTTAAATAAAATTTATTGGAGCTATGGCCATTAAAAGATTACGTAAAATCTGTTAACGTGATCAAACGTCATGCTTAAAATTGCCCATTTATTCATTATGAATTTGGATATAATATGTATTTTATAGTACATATTAAGGTAACATTTATTTTCGATAGTTCGAATACAATTCACTGACCCGTTGGCGCAGTTTGCAGTGACTCTGTTTTCTGCTCAAAAGATTGTGGGTTCGATTCCCGCCCCGAGTCTGGGTGTAATATATGTTTATTTATATATATGTATTATTTATATGTATATTTATTTAAAAAAATGTATATCAGTCGGCTGTTACCTAATACACAGGCATTAAGTTGCCTACCTTAGGGACAGACGACCTTGTGTGTGTGTTAAATATATTTATTTATTTACAATTTTCATTTGTGTGGGATTGGAACTGATGACGAGAATAATTTGGAAAATCATGAGTGTGATTAAAAAGAATATAAAGATTACAGTGATTCCGAAAAATCCGCTCATATCAATTCATCTCCCGATGAATCGGACAATAGCGATTCAAGATTCCTATGTATCCGTACCAGACAATGATTTAACTAAGGATATAAAATAAATGTACGAAAGCATAATGGTGAATCAAGTGAGTAGATGAATATTGTGGTATGTAACTTTGATGTAACTTTGATGTTAATTTTAGAATGTTTTGCAACAAGAATAAAACGTAATTCCATTTGAGATAATAAAATCCCAAAGCTTAATTAAGTGAGAGTGCTGAAGAATTATAAGTTATTACTTAAATCAGTTGATTTTTTATTTTATGAAAAAATAAACATATAATAAGGTTTTTTTTATTGTGTTCGATCATTTTTGTTTTCGAAAATTTAATTATGTAAAAAATATAATAGGTTTTTTTTTTTTTTAAGCCAGAAGATACTAACACGCACACTAATGAAACGCTTTATTCTCAATGGCAAGATTGCAAGTACAACTGAAAGCGTCTTCCACGTTGTCGACTTTTTTCAAATATTCATAAAACGTAATTTTCTTTCTTAGGAGGATACACGGTATTCGTGAGATGCAGTATCCAGTGTATATCGTGGCTCGACAGTTCGCAGATATATAGCCACGCCAACATGTTGCAGATATGGGACTTTGGAGATTTGACTACGTTAGTAGAATGCTTTATTCAAGCTTACAGTAGCTCTCGGAAAAGTTCCTTATGATAATGATTATTTGTAAATTTCTAATATTTGAGTATTATTTTAAAATTAATAAACTTGTCTAATGAAAACAATAAAAAATACATATTTAAACCAATAAGCCGCAAATTTCAGAGGCTTTTTATTTATGTAACAGACTTGTAAAAATAATTTCATTTAAAAATTTAAGATATTAAGTAATCTTAAAAATTGTTCTTTCAGCTCATGAATATGGCACCGTTTGGTCGATCGATTGGTGCCCATCTGGATCGCGAGATCTTCTAGAACATTCTATGCATTGACAGTTGAACAGAATAATTACATATACACATTGAACTCATATTTGTATAACCTGACTCGTTGGCATAGTAACCTCACACTATTTGATATAAATAAATTCCACTGTAGATTTAAATTAACAAAAAATGCTATGTACTTGTCATTAAAATGTAAAAACCAAATAGCAGACTTATTAACATATAACATATTAATTTTACAATATTTTAAATCATTTAATTATAATAAATGTAAAACAAATTCTAATTTAAATAATATGTCTGTTGATATAAAAAATGATAATTTAAACTAACAGACAAAACCTAAGCCCTGTTACATAAATCTAATTCTTCAAAATATACAGGGCATAGGTGGCAAGGAGCATGAATTGGAATTATTATCTGACATTTATAAAATTCATATATTTTGTATTTCTGAACATTGTCTGAAAAGTTATGAGATAATTAATATTCCAAATTTTAGTTTGTCAAGTTCGTTCATAAGAGAGAATGCTATTCGCGGAGGTTCACTAATTTTGGTGCGTAATGATATAGCTCATAAATCACGTAAAAATATTGTAGCACTCTCTGTCGAGCGAGCTGTAGAGTTGTCTTGTGTAGAATTACAGCGTTATATTATACTTTGCGTCTTCCGGCCTCCTGTAGGTGACAACAGTATTTGAGACAGTTATGGAAGACACACTTAGAAAGTTGTTTATTAGTTCTAAATATGTTTTAGTATGTGGTGATTTTAATATAGACATGTTAAAGGACACAATGATTAGAAGTAGATTAATCAATTTGTTTAACTCATTTAATTTAACACACAGAATAGAAGAAATAACAAAATTGTAACTCCAAACTTCCGACTGCGCAAAGTAAACGTCTCCTTTCTGTGTTATGGTATTCGCATGTATAATAAAATCCCACAAACAATTTTGGAATTGTCTCATAAAAAATTTAAAGAACTTATTAAAAAAAAAATAATAGATAAAGCGTATTATTCGGTGCAGGATTACTTAGTCGATAAAGATGTGTGGACTTAGTGGCGCTGTATTTCATGCAAGATATTACTAATTTTATACTAAAACACATTTTATATATTATATATTTTATTTAAAAGAGTAACTGCGGAGTTTCTTGCCGATTCTTCTCTGCAGAATCTACATTCCGAATCGGTGGTAGCTTTACTATTACAAAATAATAATCACTTGAAAGTGTTAATTTGTAAAATGACGATTCAAAGGTGCTCTTGGGGCCTATTTGAATAAAGTTAATTTTGATTTTGATGAAAAAACAATAAATTTTAATAGAATTTCAGAATTCGTTTTCTTTTCTTTAATCTTCCTAAATATTAATATTTAATACATAGAATTATAATTATTGAACATGCCACTCAAATAAACTGTTCTAGAGAACTACTAATATTTAATGACACATTATTACAAATTACCAATGATTATTGTTTTAATTTTCCTAAACATATTATTATTAACGATTTTATTGCTTAAATTTTCATAATAAATAGTATCTGAGTGGATACGAGAAGAAATACTGAAATACTATTATTTTTATCTATATAGAATACATGTCTATATGTATTTATTGAAAGTAGCTTTTGAATATACATATTTACCTTTTCATTTTTGCTCAATTATATATATTTTTCAGCTGTAGACAATTGTAAGAATCCTAGATAACATCACATCATGTCAAATTAATTATGTTACAATTAAATCAATAAAAATAAAATTTTTAATTCCCAAAAATAAAAGTATATAGGTACCTATATAAATACAATTTTAAAAATATTATATTGTTTATTTGTATTTAAATTTTTTTATTGTTTAGATAAGTTGGATGTTATCATCTATTATCAAAGTAATAAAAGTTGTATGTATAATATATATTTGTATTGACTTAAAGTATATATTATAAAAATATATATATTACTAATTTTTACACATAAGGTAATAAGGCTTTTTGAATTTTAATAATTAAATTAATGTAATAGTGCATTAGATAATTAATTTTCAAAAAATTAATCAAATTATTATTACTATATTTAAAATTAAATATACTAATATCTCAATAACTTTGATATAAAGCAAAAACTGATGAAAAGACAAAATGATTTCAATTTATTTATTTGATATAGAAATTAAAAACACAACAAAATTATTTAAATTTTGTACTTTAAAAAGAAAATAAAATTATCAAATATTATGTAAACTATAAAAATAACTATCCATAGAGTCTACATTTATTTTAAAATTACTTTTTGAATTTACATATTCAACCTGTATTATTCTCTAACAGCATTATTTTTGTTTCTCGTATTTAAGCAATCAACTTCAGAAAAATTTTCTACTATTATGGCCATCCACCTGAAAAATTAAAGAATTAAACAATTTTAGTAGCTAGAAACATGGTTATTTCTCAAAGTTTGATTGCAAAAAATAAATAAAAACATTTCATTATTTTATATGGATTGTATTATTATAGAAAAGTTAATAGTCAATATTTGCAATATACCTACTTACTATTTTTTACAAACAAGTTAATAAGGCTTTTTGAATTTTAATATTAGCTTGGTATCTTCCATTTACAGTTCTTTTTATAGCAGGTTTTTATATAAACAGTTTCTAAAACACCCAGAATTGACACTCTTGATTCTGAAAAATAAAACAAGCAATGAGAACGTGTAAATAGAATAATATAATATGTTTCAACACATAATTTAATATTTTTATTTACACGTGAGTAGTATAAATTATTTTTAATTTTTCGTATTTTGAAACATTCAATTATGCCTTAGTTATAAATAAATAGCCTTCAAATAATGAATACTCTTGTCACATATGCAAATTATTTATAAACAATACCATTACTTCAGAGTTTTGATTACAACATGCAGCTTTAACATATTATTGTGTATACTTATTGCTTAAGTAATCCTACAGCGTACTCTTAACCTATTTTTATAATAATAAAATAATAATGAATTATGAGGCCAAAATATTATGTATTATATTATTACATTTTAACTTACATTATTCAGATAACTCCGTCCTTTCAGCTTCTTATATCGAGCTCTTTATTAATATTGTAAGTCTTCATCACTACACGTTTATTTGTTGGTTGGTTTATCGCTTTATTCGTTATTTCGTTTTATTATACCTAATTGGCTACATTTAAAAAAAACCAGGCAAATCACAAATTTCCACAACTCTTGTCAACATTAATTCAACATTCTAGTCTAATATAATATGTGTTATCTGGTGTTATCTATGCCAACATGGACACAGATTAGTATATAATATGTAGCAAGCTAAACATGGAGGCAAATAAGGTATTCTCAGCCCTCTAGCGGCCGTAAATTGAAAGAGCATTCAGTGCAAGATGACGTACCCCCACTACTGTCGTTGCCAGACCTATAGAGATACCTCGACCGTGATTTATATATTAGTATTGACGTAGGCGTAGGTGATATGTTTTTTTGGGTGCTCCTGGTAGAACAGGCAAGACTTTATATTAAATGTAACAAAATTGAATTGTAAATATATCGTGTGATCGCTTTATTGTAAAATAGTGTTTTATATAATATATTTTACTTCAATGTTGATGTTGTTTTAAGTCAAGGGTTTTAAACTGAATAACTCATCAGCAAGGCATGTGTAGTTCACAATGATACAGATATAGAAGACACCAATGTGAACTTGGAAACATTTTTGAATTATACGGCATTAACATCCCAATTAGTACAGATTAGCACCACGGACTAATGTTGGAACAAGATCAGAAAAAATTATAAATCATATACCTAACTTTATCTTACACTAAAACTAAAAAGGAGGAGATAAAAGCTGTCTTGGACTATTATTAAATATAAATATATGTTTGACATACACACACGATCGTCTGTTCCTAAGGTAGGCAAGTTAATGCCTGTATTTTAGGTAAAACCTGACTGATATACATTTTCTTATAAATATACATACAAATAATACATATAGAAATAAATACATATTACACCCAAACTCGAGGCGAGAATCGAAACCATGATCCTGGAGCAGTAAACAGGGTCACTACCAACTCTGGAGAGTCAATCAAAATTTAAAAAATAATTACTAACTTGGGTTTATTCAAATCTAAGAGGCAAAATCGTATTGACTTGTGGTGTAATTATACCAACGATACAACGAACGAAGCATTGATAACCGGTTCGAGATTCTGGTGTAGTGGTGCGAGTGGCTTAACGCCTCGCCTCAATGCCGGTGGTCGCGAGTTCGATTCCTGCTCGGGGCAGATATTTGTATTTATGCCAATATTTGTTTCAGGTCTGGGTGTATAGTGGGTTTCCCCACCGTGGCCCGGAGAGCACGTAAAGCCGTCGGTCCCGTTTGTTATCATGGATGCCTTATAATAATTGTTACTTATGGTCCCTACCATAAGTAGGATATTATCGGCCCCCCGCGGACCAAAACCAGCAGCGGTGGGCGCGAAAGCACAGGAGGGAGATGACTCGCTCTCCCCCTCCATTCGATGGCGCGAAAGCGCGGTAATTTGGACGCAGAGGTGCACAAGCCACTGGAACCCCTGGAACAGCTGATGTGTGGACCCATCAGCGGGGTTTCGCCGTCTGGGGTAGCTGAAGTCCAGTGGTGAACGGAGCGCGAAAGCGCGGTGAGAGTGTTAGCACGGGAGTTGCGGCTGGTGTGGGAGTGGCGCCGAGAGGGCGCGGAGATTTTAGTGTTGGGGCCACTCCTGGTACTTCTCTGAATTAGCAGAGTGGACCAGTTGAACGGCCCCAAACACATACGGAGGAGCCGCCGGGCCAAACGTCGGGGCGTCACGGTTGTATGCGCGAGCGATCCCGTGGCTCCCCACTATGGCGCAGACGGTCGATGAGTTTTAGTGGGTATTCTGGCTTCGCAGCCAGCGAGTCCCACATAACCGTCGCCTGCGGGCGGCGGGATGCGTAAATGCATTTCCCATCGTTAAAAAAAAGGGATATTATCCGCTAACCCGCAGTGGAGCGGCGTGGTGGATTAAGCTCCAACCCTTCTTCTATATAAAAAAAATGCCTTCGCTCAGCAGTGGGTTGTTTACAGGCTGATACAATACACTACAGTACAGGAGCATTTGTGGCGTGCAGTGACGGAACTGAGCCTCACCATAAATATGAGAATGATGGACTCAGGCCTGTTGCTTAAAATAGGAAATGGTGATATGAGTGTATATGAGTATGTATTTACCATAAACAAAGCTTAAGGTCAAACTCTTACTGTAGCGGGAGTATACTTAAGCGAAAGCTGCTTCTCTCACAGCCAGTTGTATGTGGCATATTCCAGAGTAGCCTGGTGATTCTAGCACCCCGAAAGAAAAACAAAAAATATTGTTTATAAAGAAATACTAAGGAAGGTGTAGTACTTCGATTTCGTTGTAAAAAGATAATACCCCCGTGTAACTTTCTCCAGACTTTGGTCTTTGGACCGAGCTTCGTTTTCATAAAATATTAAAACAATTTTTTTTTTTTAATGTTTATTTAATCTTTAAATCCCTACTCTATAATAAAGATTGTTATATTTTATAAGTATTCAAATATTTTAATATAATAATTTATATGTTATAACAAAATTAATAACGTAAAAAAAAAAAACAAATAAAAATCCTATTAGAACCATTTTCGACTTCTACGCGGACAAAGTCGCGGGCTTTATTTTCCAATATCGACGCAGGTGTGGGTGATAAAAAATATAAATTTATATTTTTTGAAATTTTAGTTAAATACCTGTGCGAAGCCGGGGCGGGCCGCTAGTATATTATAAAAAAGAATTGAGCCCACGTCTCATAGCCTCTACTAGTGACAGGAAGACTGGTGCATTTTTGCCCAGAGAATCGAAATTGCGATGGCAGGCTAAAACCAAGTAGTTAAGTATATCTACCAAGTTGCATACCCTTTTCCATCCCTAATATGATATAGGCCTTTTTCGGAGGTCAAATATTTACAATCTCTTAAGTGTATATTAGGAGTAACTAATAAATAAATATGTTTAACGTACACACATGGTCGTCTGTTCTTCAGGTAACTTAGTGCCTGTGTTTTAGGTAACACCCGACTGACATACATTTTTTAAAAATAAATATACAAATAAATAATGCATATAATAATAAATATATATCACACCCAGACTCGGAGCGGGAATTGAACCCACAACCCCGGAGCAGAAAACAGGGTCACTGGCAACTGCACCAACGTGCCAGTCATAGAAACTGAAATGAACGAAACACAGAAATACAAAGCAATCGTTGGCGGCACTGTACATTGTGTTACAACTGTAAAGGGTCCGAAACGTCGGGAAATAATTAAAAATATTGTTAAACTGCAAAGTTTTAAATAAACGCGATAAAATCCGATATAGACTTTTAATTAAATACTAGAACTATAAATATAAATAAATAAATATAAATATTAACCAACAATCACACCACGTTAACCTAGCCCCGTGCTAAGTTCGTAAGAACTTGTGTTACAGGTACTAGGAACGGAAATAAATTTAAGATATAAATACATATATACATAAATACACATCCATGACCCGGTGCAGACATCTATATTCGTCATACAGATTATCTGCACCTGGCTATATTATTAAAACGTATGCGCTTATGTGTTGGACCATACCGTGTGAAAATGTTCCACCGCGTTGAAGCAGACAGCAGCTCCGCTTCAATCTTATTTTACCATTCACGTCTTAGTGAAACGTCAGGTTTTTATTACGAGGTTCAGACGATAGGCCACGTGAGGTTCGCGACACTCCTGGGTGTTTTATTTTACCGAATATTTTATAACTCTTTTATACACACCTTCTTATTCACGAAGAAATTTATTTATTCTTCGTTATTTTTTACCGAAAATGAAGGAACGAAGTTTTTGTGATCCTAATATCGTATATATTATAATCATTAAGCGAAAGTAACAGTATAGTAATTATTAAATCTAGGTGCATAAGAATAGGACATTGACTAAGAAACTATCCACTAATTTATATATACTAATATATAGTCTTGATTTTTTTAATAGTAGTAGTACTGTACTGTATCAGCCTGTAAACAACCCACTGCTGATCGAAGACCTCCTTCTACATATAGAAGAAGGATTGGAGCTTAATCCACCACGCTGCTCCACTGCAAGTTGGCGGATATTTTCCCTACCATGGGTAACGATCGTTATCAGGTCTCTATGGTAGCAACCGGCACCGACAGCTTTACATGCTCTCCGAGGCACGGTGAGGAGACTCACAAGAACATACACCCAGACCGCAAACAAATATTTGTACAAATACAAATATCTGTCCCAAGCGGGAATCAAACCCGCGAACGTCGGCGTTGAGGCAACTACTCGCACCACTACTTCAAAACGGTCGTCGAAATAGTAATAGTACTTTGTCATAATTAGTATGCTTGGTTAATGTATATCATCCGTTAGAAAATGGTAATCATAACACAAACCAATTAATATTTATACATGACGGGCAACTAATTAACTAACTAACAATTAAAATAACGCAGACAAAGGATGTTGATAACAGAGCGCAAGCTACATGTCAGTTAATTTCAAAACTCCGGCTATTATCGCGGAGTTAGATAAACCTAACTGGAATAACTTGACGGCACGTAAATGTTAGAACCAGATATGTGTTCCGCAGAATTTGTTGGGATTTCAGATTTTGTTGAAATTAATTTTAATTAAATTTTATTATGATTTTCTTTACACCTACTACACTGCGGAAATCAAATGAAGTCCTTAAAAATTAAAGTAAAAAAAAAAAACACACACACACACACATGCGGACACACGCATACTCACACATACACACACACACAATGTAAGTATTAGAATAATTAAAAAGAAAAAAAAAAAAGAATTTTTATAAGAGCGAAATTTTCTGGGACTATTTAAATGGAGGTGTCAATAACTTAAGATTTTTATATTCATTTGAAGGCTGAAAAGATATTACGGCTTATTGAAATATGCTTGTACAATTTTGATTTGTGTGATGATGACAGTTGCCGTTATTGTACGAGTACAGTCAACAAAAATAAAACTTGAAATTTTTTTCATTTTAATTTGGAAAACTGGTATTTGATATTTGTATTAATGATTTAAGACTTATTTTGTGGTTTGAAGACATATTATTATGTTTAAAACGGGTACATACCATGATATAACACAGTGATTTTGTGTCAATATTTCGACCCAGTTGCATGGATTGTGGTCACGACGGGACTACAGTGTTACGAGGTGTGTAGCTGGAACATTGACAAAAACGGAAAAAAAAACTGACATTGACGAAATATTGACAAAAATCACTGTGTTATATCGTGGTATGTACCCGTTTTAAACATAATAATATGATATTTTTATATTGTAATTTATCTGTACTTCTTGTTAGACGTACACAGTTTCCGTATTTACATAACCTTTACGAACTCACAGGACTGCGCGAAAAGATATTAAAACATCTATATCTTCTAATCTGATATCTTTTCTATCTACCTACAAAATAACGAATTCCAATATATTATTATGTATTATAAATAGACACAAATCACCCAACATCATAATAAAATTTTATTTCGGTGATGCAAAATGCCACAGTGCTAACAGAAACGTTAAAAAAAAACGTTAAAAAAACGTTACAAAAACATTTGTCATGAGCGGGGTTCAAACCTGCGACTTCTAGCGCACTAGTCAGTTGCTGTGACCACTGCACCAACCTGTAAAGCAAAACTTTAAATGAAAAAAAAATCATTTAGAAGCAATTCTCGGATGTTTGAAATAAGTTTCAGGATAATGGAAACTTAAAAATTGTATTTCGCAATTACATATCTTGCTTTTTAAAATACCGTGCAGTGACCGGCAGAGAAGAAAAGTCTCGACCTCTATCTTGTCGAGGTGACGTAAGAGGTAACTAAGGCCATAATAAAATAATAAACGTCTCACACTCAACGGCCCCCAATAGGATGTTTATCCAGTGTCGCGGGTCCGGAAACACACACAACACAGAAGCACAAAACGTCCAGACCACGACAAATATCCGTTATGGCCTATATATATATTTGTCATGAGCGGGGATCGAACCCGCGATCGCTGTCGCATAAGCCAGTTGCTGTGACCACTGCGCCAACGCGTCGTCATAGTATTGCGAGCAACTGTACACCAACCAGGATGGCGATGGGCAGCAGTATCACTATATCCTTTTTTTAGGCATTAACGCATTTACGCATGTCACCGTGAAACGGCGGGTATGTGGGACTTGCGGCCGGATGCCTGGATCGCACGTCGGCAGGCAGGTCGAATACTTCACTAAAACCCATCGATACTTTCGGCGTCCTAGTGGGATGCCATAATCATCACTATACCCTGCCACAACATAATCCTTTCGCCAATTCGCCTGCCAAACGTGGCAAGTATTGGCCCCTTCCCCAGATAATGGGGGAGGCCTATGTTTAGCAGTGGGCATCTAACGGCTGCTTGTGATGGTTCATGCTATTCTATCTTCAAAGGTTTAATAATATCAACAAATTGAATCAATTAATTATAAATAATTTTAATGTTAATGATTTTTACAATTATTATTAATCATAACTAAATTCTTTACATATCTGTGAGCCATACAGGTAACTCTACTATTTGTTAACTACTGTAAGATTTTTTTCTCATTCACAAGAGTTTTTTTTTTTTGCTTGGACGACATATGAATTAAGAAAATGTAGACACTTACAAACATACAGCCATTTCAATTACTCGCTTTTTATATATTATACAGAATGTACATAAAAAAGTAATTTAAAATTTTCAATTAAGGCTGTTTTCGAAATAAAAAATCTCATAAGAAAAACTTTGAATCAACTCAAATGAACGGTCGGAAGTTTTCAAACTTTTTTACCCCGAAATCCATTTAAAGTGGATTTCTACAATGGAAATGGAATTAAGTATCAATTTTAACTTGAAGGCGCTTATTTCAGAAATTTTCAACGATTTGAAAATCGTTAAGTGTTTGAAGGAACTAGATAACTATAGTTCGTTGCACATGCGATGAGATGATCTTCGTTTGCATGGTTTACTGTCAAACGTTAATAATATAATGATGACTCGCATAGCTCGACTATGATTACTAGTATATTATAAATAAAAATAAATAAATAAATAAATATGTTTAACACACACACACACACGGTCGTCTGCTCCTAAGGTAGGCAACTTAATGCCTGTGTTATATAGGTAACAGCCGACTGATATACATTTTTTAAAATAAATATACATATTATAAATAATACATATATAAATAAACATATATTACACCCAGACTCGGAGCGGGAATCGAACCCACAACCCTTGGAGCAGAAAACAGGGTCACTGCAAACTGCGCCAACAGGTCAGTCAATTATTAAAAACAATCTTCATAATAAAAAGCTTGGAGCTTAATCCACCACGCTGCTGCACTGCGGGTTGGCGATATTTCCTTACCACGAGTAACTGTCACTATCTGATATCTATGATAACAACCAGGACCGACAGCTTTACGTACTCTCCGAGTCACGGTAGGGAGAACCCGCAAGGACTTACACGCAGACCGGATTTTTTTTTTTGCACAAATACAAATATCTGCTCTGAGCGGGAATCGAACCCGCGACCGCCAGCGTTGAGACGACTACTCGCACCACTACATCAGAATGGTCGTCGATAAAAAATAACATCGATTATATATTGTTGTACGTAGTTCTCTTTAAATTAACCAATTCACCCAAAAACCAAAAACTATGACTCGAACTCTTACACATAACATTTGGTATCCCGACGACGACTGCCTTATTTAATTAAAGTTAGTAACATATACATCGTTTACTCGGAGTCAAAATAGTATTCATATTCTAAAAGGAAATTTAATCAAATTCATTTTTTCAAAATAATTAATTAGAATGTAAAATCAATTGAGATACTAAAATATTTTAGAATATGCATTTATTATTATGCCTAATAAAAATGAGTCGGTAACAATATCTATATATTAATACGTGAAGCAAAAACTTTGTACGCCTTACGAAAATTACGCGGACGGGAAGTATGAAATTTAGCACAGTTAAAGTTTATATGGAGAAAGAGTGCAGAATGCTAATATTTTTATAATAATGGTCAAAGAATACATTAAATTAATAATAAAAATAAACACTACACACACTACGGCATACACACATATGCAACATGTACATATATACACAAATTTTGTTTATTGTCAAAGTCTGTTGTCAACACGGTTTAAATTTTTTATCGAACACTGTTTTACATACAGGTCTCGCAATGAATTTTTAATCGAATTTTTAGTCACAGATCAGGTTCAATGACTGCTGCATATGCTCACCATGTTATGCGCAATCATATTTTTATGATGTTGATAATGCTGTTAATCATAGATTAGATCGAATTTCGACAACTGGGAGACCACTAGTATAATATAATATGCAATTTTAAGACTGAATTAGTGTTTCTGATATGTTATAACTAGTGTCCGACCGAAACAGGTTTTTCAGCCGAAACCGAAACCGAAACCGAACTTTCGGCCTTGCTCTCAGTTTCGGCCGAAACCGAAACCGAAACCGAAACCAGCGTGGTGAAGTGTACCTTCCTGTCGTCCTTACCTTCTGTCTTATATCGTTAGTTATAGTAATCTGGCAACGTTGCTCTGAGTGTTTTATATATTTTTATATGGTCTTAGTATATACAAATAGTATTGCGCTTTCTAATAATAGTTTTATTAAATTAAAAAGATGAAAGCGTTGTGCACAGTGTTGCCAGATCACTATAAAATAATTAAAATTAATATTTATAATTTGAATATCTCGATAACAAAACCGTGAAGTGCTACTTTTATTTTTTTACCTTATTCTAAAAACATTTTTCAACACTAGTTTTTTTTTTCTAATTCTGTTATTTATTATTCTGAAAATTTTACATACATAAATGGGACATTACTCTCAAAATCGCGAACTTTGACTTTAAATTTCTCGCGATCTAAACCGTCAAAAATTATGAAATTTTAGGAATTCATAAATAAAACAATTTTGAACCGGTAAAAAATTTTTTAGCCGAATCTGTCGAAAAGTGGTTTCATGCTGGAACTACCTTAAACATATTTAAAATTTTAATTGTAATTAACAACTAAAATCTAGTGAGTTTTTACCCGATTGCGCGACGCAAAGAAGGGTAATGTGTTTATCAGCCTATGTATGTATGTTTGTTCCTATGTGGCGTTGTTGAGATCAAACGCGTTGACCGATTTTAATGACTCTTATGTCAATCAATTCGTCTTAACTTCGCGAATGTCACTAAATATATGATAATAATAAATATTCACCACAGCCACAATCAGATGCCATATTGTCAAAAAACGATGAATTACGTCAAGTGGGGTTTCGTTGAATAGGTGTTCAAAAATGATTTTTAGGATTCTCTCATAATTTTTCTTTTTATACTTTATTATTTCGTTATTCTGTCCTTATTAGGCGGGGATAGCAGCAGTGATAGCCTGGTGCTAATGGTTTGGCTGCAGACTGCGAAAGCAGAGGTCGGGTTCAAATCCAAGGCACACAAAACAAGGGAGAATAGGCGTGGGTCTCGGACTGTGATTGCGAAATTTACCATCTTATAATTCTAATAACGAAGCCAATGAATACTAACTAAAAAGTGTATAATAAAAATAAAATTAAAAAAAAACCGACTGCGTAAAAAAAACTAAAAGATACATGAAATTAAAAAATTAAAAATAAAGTAAAAAGAAAAAAACAAGCCCAGTAGTTTATAATGTTGTCAAAAGTAATACTGAACAACTACACCATTGAAATAGATTTAGGTATAATCGATACACACATAATCAAATCATAAACTCTTTGCAAAATAGAAGGATTTATAGTCGGAACCCATTCTTTAACATTCTTTTTCATTCTTTAATCTAACGACAATTACCTATAAATACGTAAATTTGTCATTTAAAAATAAAACTCAACAAAATGAAATTCAATACTCGAGTTTCGGCGCGGCCGAAAGTTTCGGCCATTTTTTGGCCGAAACCGAAACTAAGGCCGAAACTAGATTTCTTGGCCGAAACTGGCCGAAACCGAAACCGAAACCGAACTTTCGGTCGGACATTAGTTATAACTACATACGTAACTTACGAATGTATGTATAAATTTAAAGTATATTTGTATTTATATATATCGTAGCAGAATTTACTAGCATATTAGTTGTTTTTTTAATGACGTATTCAAAATATCTTTCTAAATATAAAATTGTTTTAATTAGTATAATTGAAAGTGGATATAACTTTACGGTATAATTAGCAAATCATCAAGACTAAGAAATGAAGTAGTGTTATTTCAGAATGAATTTGCAATAGAGGAACAATAAAAAAGGCAACTTTCATTACCGGCCCCATTGTTTCCTATCACAAAGGAAATTAATTCACTCGCCCTAAAAAGATATATATATTTTTTATATTTATTAATAAAAAAGAAGCAATACATCAAGCTTGATAGTTTTTTTATGTATTATTTATTAGATGTATCCCGTGGTTCTGCTCTCGTTGTTTAGATATTTATCGATTGCTTGCTATGCTCCAATTACTTGGTATTTGATGTTTGATATAATTGAATGCTATTGTATTTTGAAAAAAGTTAAAATATGAGTAAATTTTTTTTTCAAAACTATTTTTATAGTCTAAATAACCAAAAGAAAAGAAAAAACATCTGTAATACGTCGAAAAAGATTTATAATAATTTTTACTTTAAGTTATTATAAATATTACGATACATGCTCGCGCTTGTGAATAAAATAATGTTATAAGATGATAAATAAATAAGAAAAAAAAAAATTAAGTAAATAAAAAAAAGTTATAATATTCGTCACTTATCCCAAGTAATGATTTTGTACCGTTTGAAGTCGAAACACTTGGACCTTTATTTATTTATTTATTTAAACTTTATTGCACAACACAAAACTGAATTGTACAAAAGGCGGGCTTAATGCTAAAAGCATTCGACCTTGGAGTAGCAGTGCAAAAAAAATCAAAAAGAATTGACCCTGTCTTATAGCCTCCGCTGGTGACAGGAGGGCTGGTGCATTTTTTGCCCAGAGAATCGGAATTGCGATTCAACGGGGAAATGCTGCCAGTATTCTTGGCACCATCCCACATGGCCATGATTTGTACAAAAACTGTTTATTAATAATTATTTTAAGTTTTGCATTGTAAATATGTAATTATACTATTGTAAAATCTTAGTAGATAGTTTTAATTAAATTTGATGATTCATAATAACTATTGCATTTGCATTGATTTGCAAGCTGAAATGTCAGTGGGCAGGGCACATAGCCCGTAGAACTGACGGCTGATGGAGCAGAAAAGTTCTCGAGTGGAGACCACGTACCGGCAAGCGCAGCGTCGGACGGCCGTCCACGAGATGGACACACAACTTGTCAACAGGAAAGTCACTGGAAGCCGTTGGATGGAGGCTGCTTTGAACCGGTCGTTCTGGAGGTCGATGGGAGAGGCCTACGTTCAGCAGTGGACATCCAATGGCTGATATGATGAATCATTAAGGACGTCAAATGCCAGTTTTCTAGTACTAAAAGGCTAACTAACCTAAGCTAAGCCACGTACATGCAGACATATAGTACAGATAATTTCCTTTTTGAAAATAGAAAATCTCTCTTAAAAATTAGCTAATATACTTTTAGTATTGGATAGAGTCTGCGGAGAGTAGCTTTATAGTATTTCCTTCATTCAAAGGATATCTGATATTTCGCACTTTTGTGTCCACCTGTTACAAAATAATCCTGTGATTATATTAAAATATAATTTATATTATATATATTATATAATATATTAAAATTTTGTTAAAGAAAATTAGAACATATAGATTAATAGCAGTTCCACTCGTAGAAGTTGTAGAGTTTTGTTCAAATAAGGAGTTCATTTAAGGCAAGGATTTTTCAAATTGACTGGTAGCTTTATGGGTTGATGCGTCCATACAAATGTAGAAAACCTTCAGCTTCATTATACTAATATAGATGTGAGCATTCACAACGTCAAACTATTTATACCTTCTCTTTTATTGAAATCGAACACTAAAAGTAAGTTTCTATCAGAATTCTCTATATACTGTAAAGAATTGAACAAGTTATGTGATTTAAGTGACACAGCAGTTTGAGTTTAAATTGGCTTAAAAATTAATTTCAGTATTATAAAAAAATGTTTTTTCTTAGTTCTGGAATAATAAAGTTATGAAATTATTAATATAGGTTGTTTTTTTTTTAAATAAAAAGCCAATTTACTTTCAAATATACGAAAAGATACCTAATTTAAATAAATGTGTAAAGTTTTTAAATATAACCTAAACAGACCACATAAAACATTAATTCGAACGCAAAAGGGAACTTTTAATTTTATTGCGAACGCTGTCAGAATTGTTCGGATGTTTCGCCATTTTGTGTTCATTTTTTTCGCGAGATTTTTTTCCGCTACAAGCAAGTTGCCGCGAGTAACACTTTAGCTAAATCCATTTCACTTGTTTTCGTATTTTTTTATCGTAGCAACTCTTATTTAATACTGTACTAATATCTTAACGCAACTATAAAGAGGTGTTATATTCTCAGTTGCCTCAGTTGGGTGTATGGCTGCATTTCGTAACTTAATAGATTGAGGCAAAATTAATGACCTTTAAGATAGGCGCAGATAAAGTATCGTATTTAGCGGTAGAAATTGTTTAAGCGTTCAAAACTGACCCCTTGGTGCAGTTGACAGTGACCCTGTTGGTGACCCTGCTTTCTGTTCCAGTGTTGTGGGTTCGATTCTCGCCCCCGCATCTGGGTGTAAAATATATTTATTTATATACATATGTATTATTTATATGTACCTAAATTATAACAAAAAAAGTATATCAGTCGGCTGTTATCCAAAACACACGCACCTATTTATTTGAATTATTTGAAAATGTGAAAAAGGATATAAGAATATTATCAGTTTTTTATAATTTCGGTCAATTTTGTCGTGTTGAGAAATGAATTCGACGAATTCATTCAAATTCAAACGTCTTTTTCCCAGTTTGTCGATTCTCATTATTATTCTCTTATAATGAATTATAATTAACCACACAGTTGGGACGATCGTTGTGGTGGAGTGGTGCGAGTAGTCGCCTCAAGGCCGCGCGCCAACGTCGTGGTTCGATTTCCGCTCGGGACAAATATTTGTGTTTGTACAAATATTTGTTTGCGGTCTAGGTGTATGTTCTTGTGGGTCTCCCCAGCGTGCCTCAGAGAGCACGTAAAGCCGTCGGTACTGGTTGTTATCATAGACACCTGATAACAATCGTTACTCATGATAGGGAAATTATCCTCCAACCCGCTCGCTGTGGAGTAGCGTTGTGGATTAAGCTCCAACCCTTCTTCTATATAAAGAAGCCTTCGTTCAGCAGCATTCAAAGGCTGATGTAATGGTGGCGGTGGTGTATTGAGATACAGTTATTAAAAATGAAAATATGGTTCTAATGAAATGAATAGAACATAACTTTGCAAACAGACGTGTAGACTTTATTTATATGTAAATAATAATCTTAATTACGTCAAAATATTGCTCCCAAAAGCGTAAAATTATAATTCACATCGAACCATAAACGCATGTTATTATACTTGACGGAATGTTAGGTAATTATCGCTTATACCAGCATGTATTAATATTAGAAATACTTATAGTATATTTGTCTGTTTTTGGTAAACTCTTCATAATTTATAATTCATTATAAAGAAATATTATAAAGAAAATTTGTTTTATAATAGGGTTCCAAACCACTAGATTGGCGATTACCATATCGACGATAATAATAAAAAATCAGAAGAAAAACACTAATGTCCCTCACTTAGCCGTTCACCAGCGGGTGACCATTAACAGCTGGTTGTGGTAAAATAATATTTATGGTTGACTTGAGACTGGTTTAGTGAAAAAAACTATTTTTTAATCGTCCCTTTCAAGTAAGGAACGCAAAATTAAATAATATCACGATAAGGATAGTACGTACGGTAGACGTACATAGCTCCAAAGTCTACCGACTGGAGTCGAAGGCTGGAACTCGTTACAAATAAATGTTTTCGTCTTATAATTTCACCGTTAATTACTCTAACAAGAATCGTCTTAAAATGAGCGTGGAATTGTATAAATTAGACATAACTCAAGTAAACATCACGATCCAAAAGTCGATTTGTTGCTTCGTTGAAATTTTACGTTTCTACGTTGTTAAAATATTGTTTGCTTTACATTATTTAATTTTAAACCGACTTGAGTTCTGTTTTAAAGAATGTCATTACTTTAATATTTGTTTGAATAAAATTACTAAGATTTGATGAAGAAAAGTTTAATATTCATAGTTATAGTTGGTTTTATAACGTTGATTTACTTAGATAATGCCTATTATTAAATTAAAAATAATAAGGCCGGACCATATCCTGCCGTAGTACACTACGCTCGCCAACTCGCCTGCCGAGCGTGGCGAGTATTGGCAAACCCAAAGACATGATGGAGGAGACCTACGTTCAGCAGTTGACATCAAACGGCTGATGTAACAGTAGTGTTATATAATATTTTGCTCGGATTATAATATTTTGCTCGCATATCATTTAACATTAATAGTACTATTTTCATTTTGTTGTTTTCTTATCCATCTACATAATATGTAAATACAATCAAAAAGTATTTTTTTACCATTTTTAACAGAAAATATAACGGACAAAGTGCGAGTTGGACTTCAAAACGATTTCCGTTCTACTGTAAATATATATATATATATATATATATATATATATATATATATATATATATATATATATATATATATATATATATATATATATATATATATATATATATATATATTAAAAATATTTCTTATCAAAACCCTTATAGAGTCATTCGTTGTAAATTTTTTTTAAACATATTTCATGTTTTGTTGAGGTCCCCAGAGAGTTTCTGACGATATGATTATGCCGTCGGCACACCGATGGTCTTTGAAGATGTACTCGCCGTTGACGTTCATATTTATTTATTAATAGGCGGGATTAATGCTAAAAGTATTCTCTACCAGCCAAACATACGACGTACAAGAGTGGACGTTTGTAGGTTTGCGAAATCGGTAATAGAGAAAATTAATTTTCAAAGGCAAAATAAGACAATTAAATTAGTAACAATCATTACAGTAAATACACGAGCAATTAATACATATACATATATATATAAATACACACATACACATATAAACACAAATACATATGTACAAACATACATACATAATACTTAACAAGCTGACGACGTATTTAGTTCGTTCCAATCAAAAAACTTAATAATCCAGTCATTTTAGGCATTTTGAGCTCTGCGGAAAAATTCCTAGTGAGCTGAATTTTTGTAAGCACCTTTATTACGGTGTTGTAATGAATATGTGAAAAATCGACTCTATTACGACTCGATCGACTATACTCTAGTATCCAAACGTTGAAAATTTTATTATAATTATCATATTATATTAATGTTCATTATTTTGGTATTAATAACTCGTTTATGACAAATTAGAAAAAAAATACGTAAAAAAATCCTAAGCATAGTTAAACTTGCAGTTTATAGTGAACCTAATGGCGTATTCTAACATACAATCATAAGCAAAATTATTATCAATGTGAAGTTGGTAGGTTGTAGATAAATATGACATATTAAATAAAAAACATAGTAATATTATTTTATTTATGTATTATTTACTTTTTAGTATATTTTCCGCGATTTCGTACGCGTAAAATATTCTTTTTTTTATGATTTATCTTCTAAATATAGGCTTTTATTTTTCTTTCTTTGTGTGTAAAATAAGCTGATCTAAACAAAAAAAAAAAAAAAAAAAACCAAAAAAAAAACATATCGTGTCAAATAATTATACTGGTAGATATTACATTTCTTGATTCACTTACATAACGACCTCGTTACGATTTCACTACAATGGTATATAGAATAATAACTCCACTTCCAGATGGTGAATTAAAACAAAAGTTACATCCAATTTTAAATAAGATAGATCGATTCGACTCCAGGATAAAAATTCTGAAAAACGCATTTAATTTCGTGCAGTTAATTTTACGTGATGCTAGAACAAACATCAAATAGTCAGATGAAAATTTTAAAAACAGTAATTTAGTTTTCTGTTAAATATGTCGCCCAATAAAAAAAATATAATAATAATAATAATAATAATATATACCATAGGTAAGTATTATGGAGCGTCTTAAAGATAAACATTATTAGCGATATAAATAAGCATTTATAATTCACTAAAAAACATAAACTTCCATCGTGACGCTGCGAGAATTTAAACTTTTCTCATTATAAGGTCTTTAAAGAAAGGTGAGAAACGAATGAAAAAAAAAAAAAAAACAAGGCAAGAAGGAATCTAATTAAAAGCGAGTTGAGTTGTACGTTTGTATTTCACCTCGATATTTCTTTTTCTATCTCAGAAATTCACGTTTTTTTTCTTCCCGTCGACGAAATCGGATAGGCTCATTATTACCATTTCGTTTTGTTTCTGTGTTATCTCGTCACGAGACGCTTAATTTCGTTGGCTGCTAACTGGATATTTTTTTATATATGGTTATTCCGAAGGTTATAAGATTTATAAGTATTGTAATTTTATCCTGAATACGGGATTTATATCAAATCAAACAAAAATACGTTTTCTTTTTAAAGAGCTTCTGAACTGTCATTTAAGAAATTTTTATAGTGAATGACAACACGTAAAGCTGTTAGTTTCAGTTGTATTACAAACACTTGTTTACCCTTTAAGAGAAATTATCTGCACCCGCATTAAAGCAGCATGGCGGATGAGTCTTCAAACTTATTCTGTATAAAAAAAGGAAATCTTTATCTAGAAGAAGGATGTTCAAAGTTTAGTTCAGTTCATAGTTAGTAAGAAACTTCGTTGCCCGCTCAGGACAGATATTTGTAATTAAACAAATAGTTGAACCTGATTTGGATGTCTCACTGTTCTCACTACCTCGGAGACCACGTAAATCCGACGGTTGTTTTCATTAACACCAAACATATCCCTCTCCATTGCACGCTGTGCGACTTGGAGCTTCTTTAAAAGGCCCATAGTCAGAGATCACGTCTCAGATCAGTATAGATCCGTATATATGTATATTATACTTCAATAATATCACATGTTATAACAGCACATTAAAATATTAGTTTAATATTTAAAATATCGGTTCCGCAGGCATTAAGTTGTCTTAGGAACAGATGATGAGTGTATATTAAGCATATTAAAAAAAAAAAAAAAAAAACTTTCAACATTACACATGTAAATATTTTTTATCTCGTTTCTATATATTTACATAACCCTTATTTGTAAATCTAATATGTTTATACATGAGGCTGTTTCTTCGAAATCGTTATAAGCGATACGATCGGGAAAAAGAAGAAAAGAAATGAGATTGTATTTTATTTTTACGAATTGTAAAACAGGAATGTGAAATATATACAAAAAATATTTTAAAAATAAGTACAATTTGATTGTCTGCATGATTGATCTTGCTAATATCTGAAATTTAGGGCCTGATTTTAACATTAGCTTCCGTTTTAGAAAAAGCTGTAAAAAAACCTCTATGATGCGTATAAGCTGAACGTTACTTACGTTACGTTTATTTTAACGCAAAAACGGCTTTAAGACTTTAAAGTGTATCTTACACTTTGACACGTGACTATAAAGTCGCCTTTATCGTGAGGTTGTAAAAAATCATTATATTTTTTCCGTGTCTCTTTGTTTTTCGTTTTTCTTAAGGCTTTTGTTTCTCTTCTATTATTGAACCTTACGATTATTTATTTTAAATATTTTTCTAAAGATATGCTACCGTAAAACAAATATAATGATCAGGTAAGTAATGACTTATCAGTAAATGACGTGGATCTTTTCTGAAATATTATTGGACTTGTGACAGTTATATAAATATCTTGTGCTCGACAGTGCAGAAAATATTACCTAATAAAGTAATAGTAATAAATAAATAAAATAAAACTGAATAGGTGATATTTGACACAAATACATAATTTGGTTCGCAACAGAGCAGGGCGGCGGATTAGGCAATCCTTCTACCTAATAGGACAGAAGACTTAACCCAGAAGTGGGTCCATAGTGTTATAATAATATATTGTTACAATAGAGGAAATATCGATAGCAAACATTCCTATTTAATACTGTATTTTAATAATGTACGAACTATGATATTATTTATTTTATTACCCGACTGCGACAGAAGGAGGGTTATGTTTTTCGAGTGTATGTATGTATGTATGTATGCATGTATGTATGTCCATTTCTTTGGCACGCCCTACAGCCCAAACGGCTGGACGGTTTTTGACATATGAGGTGTCGTTTGATTTGTCTAAATTATAGTAGTGACATAGGCTATATAAATTTTCAAAATGGCGCCCGCAAATGGCGGAATGAGGGGAGGGAGTTGAATTTTTTTCTTACTGTAGCAATATGGGTATCAAATGAAAGCTAGTAAATTGTTTTATTCTTTTTAGTTTATAATAAGAGTATTTTACGCAGTCGGGTTTTTTGATTTTTTTAATTAAGCATACTTGTTCGTGTACTGTCTTTTGTGGTCGTTTTTATACAAATATATTAATTGGGATAAAATTAGGCAGTAAACAGATAGAAAAAGATATAAATAATAAAGAATAAAGATATAGATATCTAAATATATTGTGATTGTCCTTATCAAATCATTTGTATATTTTTAATTAACAAGTAATTCTACTAGAAATATTCTTGTTTATATTGTAGTAGGAAAATTAAATTTAATCTATTTAGAATGTCTGAAAATTTTAATTAAGGTTGGATTCTCGACCGCATCGTTGAGTCTCTATGTATATTCTCTATTCCATGTAATATTGATGAATTTATATTCATTGAATTGGCAGAACTAAAATCTATTAAACGATTAATAATATTACTAATATTAGTTGAAATATTAATTCCTTATAAGTATTATCTTAGCTCTGTTCATTCAATTTTATATACACTAAGATAAGTTTTATTCATATTTCAAGCGTTTATTTCCTATTTTTTATTTTTTATTATTATGTGTTATCAAGTCATTGATATTCAGGACGTCGCTATTCTATAAGAGTTTCAATCTGAAATATGTATAAAAAAGTTACGTTTTTTTATTTTTATTTATAACATGCAATGAGCTGATTTCTATATATATATATATTTTTTTTATTATATCTATATATAATCTGTATTGATTATATTACGTATATATTATTATAGTTGATGTTTAACTATGTAGATATAATTTATTATTTGATAATTCATTGTCATAAAAGTATTGAATACACTATAACTAACATGAATAACAGAAAAAAGGTACAATAGAATTTTAGCACCATATCAGCCGTTAGATGTCCACTGCTAAACGTAGGCCTCCCCCGTTATTTCTTGGGTAGATTTGCCACTAATCGCCACGCTTTGCAGGTGGGTTGGTCAGGGCCGATCGCCCACCGCCCGCCGAAACAGCCTACCGCGAAGGTGCGATGCCCAAGTGCGCCGAGCGTCGCACAGGAGAAATTGCTCGATGGGGCTGCTGCCTGCGAGCTACGGAGCAACGTATGCGGTACCCGTGGCCCACCTTGTAAGGGCGGGTGAGGGCGCACGGCGGGTTATTTTAGTGGGTGAGGGCCCCACACTATCACGTTGTCTCCCCGGACGACGGTGTGTTCATTCAGGTACATTTTTTCCCACCAAAACAAAAAGAAAAGGATATAATAATGTAATAGCATTATAAATGTAATGCTGCTACCCATCACCATCCTGCTTGGTGTAAAGATTTTTGCACTATTATGACCTTAGTCGCATTTTACAACTTGGCAAGAAAGTGGTCGGGAATATTCTTTAACGCCGGTCACCGCACGGCATATAATAGAATTAACTAGTCCAAACAATCGATTCATAACGGTTTAAATTCATTAACAAAACAATAAGTTTCTTAAAACGTCATTAAAATTAAATCAAGAGGAACTTTATTGTTAGGCCACTATTAACTGTAAAATAAAAGCAAAAACATTTGTGTTGTTTAACCTAATAAACGGTAGTAAGCTTCAGTCGGAAAAAAATCTCTAAGACTCGCCCTGGCTTTTAACCTTCGCTATAAAATCCGCATTTTTCTCCGTTCAACCATTGGATTTGCCCCGTTCTGATCTGAGATTGCAGAAACTGTGTTACATTGAAATGGGAAAACAAAGCAAAATCAAACCTAAGTTATCGTCATAGAGTCTAATTTCTGTTTTTATAGATATTCCTTAAAAATTTTGAAATCTAAATCTTAGGACAAAACGCTAGGCTCGACTGAAAAATCCTAACCTTTTTTCCCATAAGTGTTTGAGGATAATACGCTTTTATTACAACTTGAGGTGAAATTTAAGAGATCTTTCGTTGAAAGATTTTGTAAGGTTCTTTTTTTATTTCTCTTTTAATACGTCACAAATAAAGCTTACATATGGACATCATAAAGATTAGCTATTTTTATGTAAATTAATTGTAAAAACGATTGTTTTGTGAGTGAGAAAATGAGTGTGAAAAAATAAAGAATCTCAAACCTCAAGATTGAATATGTTTTTACACAATATTTACTTCATAAGTCAAGAATAAAAGTAAAAAAATGTAATGTTAAAAAAAAATCTTTTATTACTTTAAATTATGCACTAATCTGAACAATAAATGTTGAATTATTTATCTTCATCACATTATTTGCATGCAGAAAAAAATACAATTTTTTTTTTCAACTAAATCCATCAAGTTTTGTGTACTTAACTTATTGCTTCAGTAATTGCATGTGCTTTTTAAGAAGTACAGTTAATGCGTTTTTATAAATTTGAATCCATGTTAACGTCAACTCTTTATTTTAAACATGTAATACAATATAAAATATAAATATGCTTAACACACACACACACACACGGTCGTCTGTTCCTAAGGTAGGCAACTTAATGCCTGTGTTTTAGGTAACAGACGACTGATATACTTTTTTTTCAATAAATATACATATAAATAATAATATATAAATAAACATATATTACACCCAGACTCGGGGCGGGAATCGAACCCACAACCCTTGGAGCAGAAAACAGGTTCGCTGCAAACTGCGCCAACGGGTCAGTCGATATCTGGAGGCACGGCAGTGCCTCCGCCAAGTCGAGCAAAAAAAAAAAAGTGGCACGGCCGTACTATCCTTTTCTCGAAGCAATTCAGGCCATTTTCGACCCCCTATAACTTCGTTGCGGATAAAACTAGAAGTCTGAATTTTCAATACCCAAGCAGGCATTGTATAAACACGGTATATTTCAAATTTCATTCAATTTGAACCAGTAGTTTAAGAATTATAATTAGTCAAAGTTAACGATTTTGTCACTCACTGACTGACCGATCATCAAAACTCTAAGGCACTTCTAGCAGACATAGAAGCTTCAAATTTAGAATACCATTAGTGTTTAGTATATAAACCGAGGAAAAATTCAAATATTGTGCAATTTCGGTCCAGTTTTCTAGATACACCAACTGCATAAATAACTTTGTAATCTCATATAAATATATAGGATTACAAAGTTACATATGCAGTGGATAAATCAATGTAAATAAAAGTAATAACTTTTAAAATATTCAACGGAATGAAAAAGCAAGAATGGAACATGTCTTATGAAATTGTACCAAAATCTCGAAAAGAATTAAAGTAGACAAAATTGAAAAAAAAAAAGAAATAATAAGTACTAATAATAAGTACTACCTACTCAAAATAACTTTTGTATTTTGAAGTTATACTTCTTGATGAGACTAATTTTTACGATACGCACGCACACTGTGACAAAAATAATAAAACCGACAACATGAAGTTAACTAGTAGGCGCCGCGCAATTACACTAACTTACTTCATTGCGCTGATGTGTCAGGTCAACAAGATTTTATTTAGTTTCACCTGTCCCGATGTTTGTCATCAAATCTTGCAAATTAAATTTGATTCAAAATAATAATAATAATAACCGTGTGATAATGCAATATTATGATGACATGTTGCTAATCTGATGGAGGAGCTAAAAGGTGGCCATAAGAACTTCGCAATGCAACGACACAAACTCATCGAGTGGGCTCGTCTGAATCTTCTTGAAGAGTAGTTTGTCTTTCAATGGTAACCAAGGTCTGATGATGGAGCTGGAAGATGGTCATAGGAACTTTGTAATAAAACAACGCAACCTCAACGAGTTTCGGCTCGTTTGATTCGTCTTGACGACTACTTTATTTTTAAATGGTTACTGGGGTCTGATCGGATGATGGAGCTGGAAGGTGGCCATAGGAACTTCGCAATGAAACGACACAACCTCATCGAGTTCGGGTTCGTTTGAATCATCTTGACGAGTAGTTTGTCTTTCAATGTTAACTAGAGTCTGGTGATGAAGCAGGAATGTGGTCATAGGAGCTCTGTAATGAAACGACGCAACCCCATCTAGTTTCGGCTCGTTTGATTCGTCTTGACGAGTACTTTGTTCTTAAATGGTTACCAGGGTCTGACCTGATAATGGAACTGGGAGGTGGCAATAGAAACTTCGCAATGAAACGACTCAACCTCATCGAGTTCAGGTTCGTTTGAATCATCTTGACGAGTAGTTTGTCTTTCAATGTTAACTAGGGTCTGGTGATGGAGCTGGAATGTGGTCATAGGAGCTCTGTAATGAAACGACGCAACCCCATCTAGTTTCGGCTCGTTTGATTCGTCTTGACGAGTACTTTGTTCTTAAATGGTTACCAGGGTCTGACCTGATAATGGAGCTGGAAAGTGACCATAAGAACTTCGCAATGAAACGACACAACCACATCGAGTTCGGGCTCGTATGAATCGTCTTGACGAGTAGTTTGTCATTCAATGTAAACTAGGGTCTGGTGATGTAGCTAGAATATGGTCACAGGAACTCCGTAATAAAACGACGCAACCCCATCGAGTTTCAGCTCGTTTGATTTGTCTTGACGAGTAGTTTGTTTTTAGATGGTTACCAGGGTCTGACCTGATAATGGAGCTGGGAGGTGGCAATAGAAACTTCGCAATGAAACGACACAACTTCATCGAGTTCGGGTTCGTTTGAATCATCTTGACGAGTAGTTTGTCTTTCAATATTAACTAGGGTCTGGTGATGGAGCTGGAATGTGGTCATAGGAGCTCTGTAATGAAACGACGCAACCCCATCTAATTTCGGCTCGTTTGATTCGTCTTGACGAGTACTTTGTTCTTAAATGGTTACCAGGGTCTGAACTGATAATGGAGCTGGAAAGTGACCATAATAACTTCGCAATGAAACGACACAACCACATCGAGTTCGGGCTCGTTTGAATCGTCTTGACGAGCAATTTGTCTTTTAATGATAACCAGGGTCTGATGATGGAGCTGGAAGGTGACCATAGATACTTCGCAATGAAACGATAAAACCTCACCGAGTTTGGGCTCGTTTGAATCGTCTTGAAGAGTAGTTTGCCTTTCAATGGAAACCAGGGTCCGATGATGGAGCTGGAAGATGGCCATAGGAACTCAGTAACTAAACGACATAATCACATCGAATATAGGCTCGTTTGATTCGTCTTGACGAGTACTTTGGTGCTATATGGTAACCAGAGTGTGATGATGGAGCTGGAAGATGGCCATAGAAACTCATTTATTAAATGACATAAACTTACCCAGTATGGGCTCGTTTGATTCCTCTTGACGAGTACTTCAATGCAAGATGGTAACCAGGGTCTGATGATGGAGCTGGAAGGTGGCCATAGGAACTTCGCAATGAAACGACACAACCACATCGAGTTCAGGCTCTTTTGAATCGTCTTGACGAGGAGTTTATCTTTCAATGTTAACCAGGGTCTGGTGATGGAGCTGGAATGTGGTCATAGGGACTTTGTAATGAAACGACACAAACACATCGAGTTCGGGCTCGTTTGAATCGTCTTGACGAGAAATTTATTTTTAGATGGTTACTAGGGTCTGATCTGATGATGGAGCTGCAAGATGGCCATAAGAACTTCGCAATGAAATGAAACAACTTCATCAAAATCGGGCTCGTTTGAATCGCCTTGACGAGTAGTTTGTCTTTCTATGGTAAGTAGGATCTGATGATGGAGCTGGAAGGTGGTCATAGGAACTCTGTAATGAAACGACGCAACCCCATCGAGCTTCAGCTCGTTTGCTTCGTCTTGACGATTACTTTATTTTTAGTGGGTTATCAGGGTCTTATTATACATGGCGCGTACTAACCGTTAACTCGGAGCATCAATTTATTGTAAGTATAACTTCTTATGTGCGTATATAAGTACACATACACTTTTTTAAATATTTTTTAAAGTTTATTTTCGTGGAGAATTAGGTGTAAAAAATCGACAGAAACCTGACAATATTGTTTCCAGCTAAACATACTTAATTTATCTCTCTTGTCAAGTATCTTAAGTTGTCAACTTGACATCACAATATGTATGACATGACGATCAAACAAAAGATATTTTATTTTTAAATTTTACTAATCGTATTTATATCTGTTAATCGTATTCCTGTAAGAAACAAAAAACTCTTGCGTACCAGTACTATCTATACCAGTAATAACTGAAACTCAAGAAGTAGTACCGGAAAAGAAAAAGAGGAAGATTATATACAAAAATAAAAAAAGATCATAAGACAGAGCGTAGGTTTTAAGAAAATGCATTGTTGGTATTTAAGAAGTAGAAGACACTGGAAAGGAAAACAAGTAGGAATATCTACAAAAAGAAATGAGATGCCATCAAAAACATAACTTGTAAAAAATCCAAGTCTCGCAACTCAGTTCTTCTACTCTACCGTAAAAAGTTGTGAGATCCATGTATTACCAAGTCGGCTAATTTATTCAATCCCTACTTAAGGGTCCTTCTGTTTTAAGCTATTACGTAATTAGCTAACCTAACAACATATTATAGTGATCATATCAATATTAAATTTTTTTAATGTTTTAAATAGATAGATTGACTTGGCAATCGCACTAAACAATCTAATTTAATACAATACTCGTATGCATTACTTGTGAGATACATTATGTTTTCATGCGATTGCCAAGTCAATCTATCTATTTAAAACATTAAAAAAATTTAATATTGATATGGTCATTATAATATGTTGTTAGGTTAGCTAATTACGTAATAGCTTAAAACAGAAGGACCCTTAAGTAGGGATTGAATAAATTAGCCGACTTGGTAATACATGGATCTCACAACTTTTTACGGTAGAGTAGAAGAACTGAGTTGCGAGACTTGGATTTTTTACAAGTTATGTTTTTGATGGCATAAATATTTCCGCATCAAAATGTTGATTATATGTATATTATCACAATAATAGTGACACGTCTATATTATTTTAAGTATACATAGTATTAGACATAAATTAGATATGTCAGTATGTTGTGTTGCGTAGTCAACTGGTGTATACTCGTATATATGTGTGGTGACTGTCAGAGAGAATAGTCCCAACATCTTATTTGCTTATTTGAGGTGTCCTGAAAATGTAACATGCATAAATGTTACAACGGATCAGTGATGGAATACTGCTGTTGGGAACGGTTAGGCGCTTGTGTATATTTGGGAATATTTCAGCTCGCTTAACTTCAGTTATCTTCGAGGTATCCGTTGTATACTCGAAAGTTCTAGAATGTGGTCGTGAGGTGAGGGGGACGTTAAGAAGGACTGCTAGTGACCGACCGCTTTAACGAGGACCTTTCTTTTCGCACTCCGCTGCAGTGCAGGCCACTTATATTAAACTTATTGAGGTCCTTGGCGTTAGCTGTCGCGACCGGTGCCGTTATAACCTGGGCTATACAACGTGGCTCAAGTAAGCACACGGTGGCAGCAAGATTCTACTGGGACCCCAATTACCGGCACTCAGCTCATTGCTCTAGTAGAATCCGCCTACTAGTTGCTGATAATACAACTGGTTCCTGTTCCCTGGCCCTGGGCTTAGGGGTTTGCCAGCACGTGCGGACCCACGTGGCCTTCTAAGAAGAACGCTTCGAATTAGTGACTCTTGCAATCTATTCCCGGCTTGATACCAGGAATAAACTCGTACCTACTTCCCATTAATTAGTCTCTTAAAATTATTCAAGAGTTATTAAAAAACCCATAACCTCATTTTTAATTGTCGACTTTTGTATTTTTTTTAAATTTACATACGAATATTAATAAGACAATTTATTGTAAAAATTTAATATTTATATTAATATACTAGTAACGATTTCTAATCTTTTATTTTATTATTAATTAACCACGTAGCAAAAAGAGACTAAGTCCATAGTGGTGCAAACAACTGTACACCAACCAGGATGGTGATGGATAGCAGCGTCACCATATCCTGCCATAACACACTGGGGAAGGCATGCGTTCATCAGTTCACATCCAACGATGTGGTGGTGGTAAAATACTTAATATTGCCGTCTAATAAGCTTACAATATCTTTAAGCCACTTAACTCTTATCTTTAATCTATATCCTGCACGTTACTTAAACAAAGCTACATTATCATCATCGAAAGGATACGTATAACATTTTTTAAATATTTTTTTTTTAATTGTAAAAAAAGCCATTTTGAAATAAGTACACAGGTTTAATATTTACTATATCGAAAGCATATGCATACATAAGTAGTATTTTCAACATTTGACTCATATTTTGTATTTTATTTAAAATAAAAAATGGGTATTTTTATCTCTAAATCTCTGAATCCAACCGGACGCACGTGCTGCATCTAACCTCAAACATTGTGAACAGATGTCATAGATAATATACATATAGCGTTTTGTTTCGTTTAAAATATTCTTTTAAAAAATTAAGTTTTTTAAAATATATTATCATAGAAGGATCTAAAATACCTCTTCTCGCTAATAATAACAAAGTTAATTACTCACGTATTCTACTGAATATTGGCAGGTATTGCAGAAAAAAGTCACTTTTTTGACACAAGGACAAAACTTGATACAATTTGTAAAATAAATAATAAACTGATATACATACATTCTACTTGTATATTTTACTTTTATGTGTTATATACTACTATATCTTAATTGTAATAGTTGTACTCTCTAAATATGAATTAGTAGAATTTTTATTAACTACGTTAGTGAAGCTGTATTCACTACATATAATTGAATTTCAATAACAAGTTAGTGAATACTCACTAATACACATACAAATATTCAATGATCAAATCAGGGGACTCTGAAATTCACATATTCATAAATTGAATAGTCAACGATTCTGCGTGGTACGATTCTCACATTGATAGAAAGTGAATAGTCAAATAAAATTAGTTGAATTTAACTGATTCAAGATTCATGTTTAGAGAACAGAACATTTAAATAGTTAAGTTAATACTGAACAGTTTTTAGATATACATTTTTAATAAAAATATGGTGTTTTTGTTTCCTTAAATTGATTATTAAACCTACTTTATACTATAGACTTTTTATGTTTTTTGTGTGAATTTGTATTTTTATGAATACGAAATATTACTTTACGTACTTTTTTTTTGTCGCGGGGGAATCCATTTAAGGATGATATCCAGGACGCCCGGTTCGGCAGTCCTAGACCTATGTCGGACTTGGCACTTTGGGAGTGCAATACCGTACTGAACCCCTAAAGGAGCCTTCAGCCGCTTTAATTGGAGGGTCCCGCATCTGCAGGAAACAGGAACCCTCCAGCGACCAAATATATAGATACTGATTGCATGAACAGTGTCCCATTATTTAACATTTAATCTGAGAAATATCGGAAGTTAATGGCAGTAGAATTATATTATTATTATAAATTTTATATTAATTGTTTAAGCTTTAGTATATACCCGCTTAACTGGCCGTGTCAACTAATAGTTGACAAGAGTTTACAAACTAACTGCAATAACCGCAAGCGCCCTGGTCAAGTAATGGTCGCCCTTGCCAAAAAAAAAACTGCATAGAATGGTTTAGAAGAGCAACCCGTGGTCCCTTTCTAGTTAGGTAATGTTCTGATGAAGATCTTCGGAGACATGTAACGGAACTCTTCAAGAAATGACAGCAAATCTGTCATGGTTACAGCAATCACATGTATATGCATTGTTTACACAATCACACAATATAACATCACGCCTGTTGAAAATTAAAAAAATTAAGAAAAAGTAATCTTATTTTTATTATTTGTTTCTCTATATTACTGTTACGTATTTAAATAAAAAATAAATTAATATAAGATTAACGAACTATTTCTTAAGTTTTGAACTTAGAAACTTCGTAATATTATAAAACTCATTTTCAGCTAAAAAAAAATTGGGAAATAATAAGGAAATACCGTTTGTTACATCAAAATATATTAAACGATTCATATTTATTTTATTCAGAAATTAAAAGAATTAGGTAAAAAATTGAACGGTGAATTTTGGTGAGTTTTTTATTTATTTATTTATTACATTAAAATATATATACATGCAGTGCCCCATAAACAAAAGTAAGTTTGACTGTGCACTGTAGTTAAACTATACGTAAAAATAATATATAAAATTATAGTAGTATGTAGTATAAAATAATATAAAAATAAAATTGATCCGTCCATCTTATCAACGCCTTTTTTTATCGGCTTTTATTTTTTAATCTTATTCGGTTTTAATAACTTGAAAAAACTTAGAAAAAAAAGTACCGATTCTTAATTATTTCAACACATACAATGTGATTTTCTTTTAAAGCTTAATTTGTATAGTTCTAAATAAAATATTCTGTTTATCACAACCACAACTCGAACATTATACATGTATTGAAAAAAATATTGATGAATCGAATCGAAAGCTATTTCTCTACTTTGAATTGAAATATAAAAAAATCTCGATTCGAAAATTTGCTTTCATTTTGGATGGTACTGTAAATAAAACTAAAAATGAATACCGCGGCCGATAAATTCATATTTCGAATATAAACAAGTTCTATACCTGTAGTGAGTCAGACAGTCTGACAAGGTTTGTTCACGGCTTGAATATAAAATAGCTCTTCGCTTTAGTCAATTTACGATTTATACGCGAAAGTGGGAAAAGTCTACAGAATTAGTTTCATATGAAAGTGAATAACCTTGTTCATAACGAAGCATGTTTTTTTTATGAATACTACAAACCGCAATTTTTTTATTATTTGATTTGATTGATTTGATTTGATTGATTTTCATGTGCTTTATATTTGCTTGTGTAATAGAAAAATATTAAAGTATAAAAATATGATAATCTGTAAGAATCTTACACAATAAAGTAAACAGTATCGAAAATAAAAATGACTCCCACGTTGGGCGCCATTTATAAAAATAAATATTCATAAATATATCGAATCATTGAATTTTAAATCCTTCATTATTATACATGCTTTATACATATTACATGTAAACTGTGAATATAATATGTATTTAGTTATGTTGCCTTAACCATGAGGACAACAAAGTTAACGCTTGATTAGCATTTCAAGTATGTAACAACAAGCATTATTTTGAGGTTTGAGATATCTTTATTCTCATAAGAATACAAAAATTCACTTACATGAGAATACATTTTCTAATGAATATACTACAATTTTTTTGGGTACGTTAAATACACAAACAGTACAAAGTTAAGAAAAAAAAGAATGTGGGTAAATAGAAAAAAATTTCACAGGCGCAGTACTCGCATCATACCATTCATAATAGTTTAATGTTTATACGGATTAAGAGTGACTGGATGTGGCTCATACTATTGAAGCCTGCGTACTTAGGATCGTTTATTATATGTGATTTCAGAAGTTTTTTAAATGTGTACATAGTTTTTGATTGCTTAATATTATTTGGTAACATATTAAATAATTTGGATCCCTCATACAAAATACTTCTTTTTGCATATTTCGTACGATGTGTATAAAGTTCAATATCTTTTTCAATTCTTAATTTCATTTTATGTGTTTTATCGTGTTTTTTTAATTTAATATTTGTGCTTATTTCTTTATTTAATATTTTACGTATAAGTATGCAATTGTAATAAATATATTTTCATTTGATGATTGATATTATAATTTCAATTGATCAGAAGTATATACTTCTGTTCGGTCATTTATCTAATTTTAATTAAATATAATTTTTCAATTGTTTTAAAACTAACTTACGCTCCCGTAAATTTGTCTATCTCTTTACTGACGTAACTCAATAATAAACATCGCTTGGCGACTAATAATCTAAATGGCACTTTATTTAATTTCTATCGGTCGAACACAAATTGGCCAATTAAAACGTTAAATTATCATCATTAAACAAAACGGTGTTTCGTAATCGTTATCAGCTTGAGTTGGGAAATGTTCAACAAATATAATTTCACGTGTTATTTTCTGATGTAGATTGATCGGTTTCTTTAAGGGTGATACAAATTATTAATACTATTTAATAAATATGTAAATTATTTTTAGAAGATTCGATCCCATTCTGGGCAGATATTTTTACCACCATGTTTCGAAGCACGTAAAGCCGTCACTCGCGGATGTTATCATATAGCAATCATGACTCGCGGTAGGAAATTGTCACCCAAACCGCACTGAATCAGCGTGGTGAATTAAGCTCCAACTCCTTTCCTCTATGGAGAAGAGGCCTATGCCCAGCAGTGAGATACTTACAGGTCAGTTTAATTTAGTTCAGTTTTGTTGTGATTTTCAGTGCGTCGCTAAGACTTATGTAAAGAAAATGTTCTAACATACAGTTTATTCATACATAAAAACATTGGCTTTAATAGAGTAGATTTATAGTTTTCGGATTAGTATGATTAAAGATAATAAAGTTAATAGTATAATTTTAAATTAAAAAGTATTTTTTATATATAATATGTTATGTACTTTCTAACTGCCCCTTAACAGAAAGGATGTACAATTTGATACCGAGTTGACCCGGAGCAGTTTTTCCGCCTAAATGTCATTATTGCTGGCATTGATTGATTGGTATATTTATCATTCTCGTACCGTACCAACCGGCCGTAATTATCGTCGGGAAATAACGGCATTGTAGTCATTTGATACATTTAAAGTATTTAAAACCGTATGAAGTTTTATTATTCGGCAATATCAAAATTGGATTCGAAATAATTTGTGTTGATTTCGTTTTTCATTGTTGAATTCACTGTTACGTTGCTATAAGCGTATTTATTATGATTGCATTAATTTCGTTTTGTTCGAGAGTTAATTTCGATTTTATGTATAATTTTATTTGTTACAGAAAAGTCATTACATGAGAGTACCATATACAAATATGTATGTCTCATCGTAAAAATCGGTGTATTGTAATTTTAACATTGATATTATAATTGTATTATCAATCGTCTCTATTAAACACAACATGACTTGCCAATTATACTTATATTTTTATTGTTGATATTATTATTTAACAAATAAAAAAAAAAACAAATAATAACAAAAAAAAACTAAAGAATGTATCATGTGTATATGTATATATATATAATACACATGTGTATAAATGAATCACATATTCTTTTTTATATTTCATAGAGTTTTTGTAATCGTGAAGTCGCGGAAGGCGAAGCTTCGAGAATCGACTATGGCGGAAAGAAACTTCCTACAGCCAAAGAAGATATGAAAGCAAAAGGCCTTCTATAAGAGTAGGTAACAAGAGCTATTTATATGCTGATTGATCTAGAGAAACCATATTTTAATTGAACACATACTAATGTGATATTGCCAAGAAATTAAGATAATTGACGAGTCAACGACAAATATTGCGTCACTGGTTAAATGGAAATTATAATATAGTCGAAAAAACCTTGATCAACATATAAAGTACAAGTGGTTGAGTTTTTTTACTAAATAAATAAAGTATACCAATTGACTACTAAGAAAACTTGAATTAACCGTTTATCCTCCAATCCGCAACGGAGTAGCAGCATACTGGATTAAGTTCCAACCCTTCTTCTATAGGGAAAAGAGGCTGATGCCCAGCAGTACTTTGTTTACAAGCTAATTAAGTTGAGTTCAGATCAAACAATGCTTAATATCTTTAGTTAACAAAAATATCTTTAAACTAAAAGGGAAGAATGTTGATGAGATGAGATGAGGATAATTTATCTACCATGAGTAACGATCACTATCAGGTATCTATGATAACAAGTGGGACCGACGGCTTTACGTGCTCTCCTAGAATCGGTGGGAAACCTAACAAAGAACAGAAATAAATATTTGTATAAATACAAATATCTACCCTGAGCGGGAATCGAACCCGCAACTGCTGACGCTAAGAGTATATAGGCGCATTACTATACCAGAACGGTTATCATAGTTTCGATTGCTTGTCATAGCATTTTTTCCTAATGATAAATCATGTTTAGATTTTTCGAAAAAAAAAAACTATTAAAATTAAAATAATATCATATTACAGATACAAAATTAGTTTATAGGAAAATTTAATTTAATTATTAAAAACGTGCGGTATTTATTCAAGCTAATATCAAACATAAAACTTATAATAGCATAGCTTAATAATAAACAACAACTAACTTCTAATTAGTGAGACTAAAGTGTTTCTCAGAAATAACTTATAAATTCGAAGCGTCAGTGGAATTTCCATTTATTATCACTTACTGGAAGACTCGGAATAAATTATCAAATAACCAAAAGTAACAAGCCTCGCAACTAAAATATAATGAATATTTTAGTTGTTTCCAAAATGTTGTACCTCACAGTTTTGATTTTATAAGGTAAGGTAGCAGATAATTAACTAATAATTCTTCAAAAAATAGTTATTTAGTTAATTATAATTTTTGAGTTTGAAAATCTCTTGAGCATCTTGCATTTATTATAATAGCGATCCATTTATAACAATACTGTCTATATTGACAATATTATTGATTGGTTGATTCTGCCTGTTGATGTAAATCTATTTAAACCTTTAAAGTTAGAATGGTGAAATCAACCACCACATGAGCCGTTGTATGTTCACCGTTGGACGTAGGTCTCCCCTAGAATTGCTGGGGGAGTTTCCCCTATAATTTGCTGGGAGAGCCAATATTCGCCACGCTTGGCAAGCGGGTTGGCGAGCGCAGTGTGTTTTAGTAGGATAATATGGTGACGCTGCTACCCATCACAATCACCAGTTGATGTACAGATGTTCCAATTACAGGTACAATTTTAAGAACCGTATAATTGATATGATATAAAAAGGTGGTGGATTTTTCATTTCAAAGCTTTAAATAGATTTACATCAGAAGGCTGAATCAATCATCAATCAATAGCAGATTAAAATAAACTTTTCCGTAAGAGTCAATGCAGCATAAAAACGATTATTGAATCCATTTTGGTATGTAAAAAAATTATTATGTTCTCATTTCCTACTGTTCGTTTCCTCGGATCCGCAGATTTTTTCCGCAAACACAAATTCGCCTTCAATAAAATGAGCAAATTGACTCAAATTACAATTTTCTTGATTTGATTACATTAACGCTTTAGCTTTTATTTCTTCATTAATTATACTTAGAGATCTTGAAAAGAAAAAAATGATATTGAATAATTTAAATTGATTATAATGTGATACATTTAAATTTAGTGTCGAAAATACAATATTTTGAGGAAATAATTAATTTTAAGTAGCACACTTCTTGTGTAGTAATACATATAAAAAGTAAATGGATACTATTAACATACTTATTCATTTATTAATTTATTTTAATTATTAAAAAATACTAACTTTGTAATTAAGAGTAACTTTATTAATTGCTTAGCTTAACTTATTCAAGTAAATTTAAATAAAGCTAAAAAAATCTTAAATAAAGCAAAACCAATACACAAGACTACGAGATGACATAACTGAATCCGCCTGTAAATGTCCCACTACTGGTCAAAGTCGTTCTCTCCATATCAGAGAAAAGTCGGAGCCTAAGCCACCACGCTGCTCCACTGTGGGTTGGTTGATTTTTCCCTACCATGACTAACGATCGTTACTAGATGTCTGGAATAGCAACCGGAACCGATTTTATGAGCTCTTCGAAGCACGGTGAGGAAACTCACAAGAACCCACACCAGAAACAAATATTTGTACAAATACAAATTTACCTTGAGCGGGAATCGAACCCACGACCATCAGTGTGAGGTGACTATTCGCACCACTACACCAGAACGGTTTTCTGACAAGGATATTATAATCTAGTAATAATAGTTGTAGTACTTCGCTGGCACGCTGATCGATAGTTTTATAATGTACTGTAATAGCCAATATGCCCGTTAAGTGGAAAAAGTAAAGGTGACTAGTATAATAGTATACTGCTCAATTTCGGATTGGCTGATATTAGTACATATCTAAGAATTCTATTTGCTTTTCCTATTCTTTTGCTAGTAATACATATAGAAACAAATACATATTATACGCAGACTCGGGGCGGAAATCGAACCCATAACCAACTGCGCCAACGGGCTAATTGAATAATGAATTTCGCTTCCAAACAAACTCTTGTCATAACAAATACTGATTTCAAAACGACAAAAGTTTCAACTTCAGAATTATAATACCAAATTGTTACCACTAGTTGGATATTTTCTAACCCCAAAAACAATTTATAAATTCTCGACGTAGAAATGATGTCAAACGGCAATCACAGTTTCAACAAACTATTTGATTCCGAACTTTCTGAGGGAATCCGTTAAGCCGATAATCCTTATCAGTATCCCTTAGGGCCGCGGTTAGCACGCTATCAATTGAACCGCCCCCTATAAATTGTGCCTCAGTAAAATACTACTTTCAATCATGCCCTTAACTTTTGCGGAAACTTGTCGTCGAACTTTCGATTAATGGGTTTATTATTATAGGGTTTGTTTGGACTGTTTATTAGAAGATATTTAACATCAAATTTACAATGTTTCTAGGAAATAGTATACTAAGAATATAGAAAGCATTGTAGTTTTTACAATACACTTAAATAATTTTTAAAAGGGTAGTAAAAATTTGGTTAATTTAAAACATTTTCAAAAAACTCCTCATTCAAAGCCTGTCCAAGTTAAGTGTTTTTCTTAATATAATATATAACGTATATCTAAAGTTTAAAGTTTTCATTAAAGTTCTAAGTAAGTTAATTTAACCTAAAAAAAGTACCTACAAATTCAGTTGAGGTTTGAGATAATTTTATTTCTCATTAGAACAAATATACTCATTCAATATATCCATTAAAAAAAAAAGAATATATTGGGTATTTTTTAAAAACATAGTTTAAATTAATAAAAAGATATTTATTTATTTGTTTATTTATAATTTTTTGCACACCAATAAAATATAGAGATATACATGGAAATCTAGTCAATCACATTGCATCAGTTGCATCAGGCTTATCGCTAATATAGCGATCTTTTCCAGGCAACCTTTGGGCAGAGGACTAGCGTAGAAGATAATTGTGACTAGAATATCGATTTATTTGTCTGAAGACTTGTACTGACTTTATTATAATATTTATGATATATTTACTAATACATATTATAAATAATTTTAATTAAAATTAAATCAAAGAAAAAAAAATAGCAAGGAAAATAAACAATAAAAAAGGATCTCATGGTAACACAAGATAAAAAGAAAAAATGAAAAGACAGATGATAGCAGAAAAAATTATCCTTGAACAAAAATTTTTTATTATTCTTGTATACATTTACAAAGAACAACAGTGACCATTGGTCGTTTTCCTTATATTATCCGGACGCAAAGGGCAACAACGCCCAAACCAGTCTCGTTTGGGTCCGGAAACGTACAAAATTCCCTTCCTAAACGTGATAATCTCATTCTCATATAAATGATAAATTCCAGGAAAATCGAAATTTTATTGTATTAAATAGATAGTTTCAATGAAAATGTACTAAAAAACATGAGAGACCTCATCAATATATTAACTTAAGAATAAAGCTGTATTGAAATTGGACGCTTATTACGACTAGTAATTTTGTTTTTACTATAATATGTAAAATAATAGTATTTAAATCCATTTACAGTTTCATTTTGAGATGGACTTATAGTTGCATGACTTTATTATATTGATAATCTATAATATTAAGAACTGTTTACCTCGGTATATCCTTTATCCAATCGATAAAAGTACGGTTAAATTTGAGAGACTAGCAATATAACTTCAAAAAGATAAACCCTAATCACTCACTTGCAGGGGTTTGTCTTTGTCACGCTCGTTTTAGATTCGTCTCGTTCTGTTGAATAGTAACAATTCTGATCATTTAACAGAAATCTTTAAAATATATTAATTTGATTTATTAAATATCCCTAATAAAATAAATAAAAATTAATACACATACATATGTTTTACCATACATACACGGTCGTCTATTCCTAAGATAGGCAGGCTTATGCCTGTTTTAAGTAGCAGTCGACCGATATAGATGTATATAAAAAAAAAAAAACATATAATTAATGTTGTAGTAGAAAGCGGCTAGCAGCACTGACAACTGCGTCGCCGGGCCAATCAAAGAAATGCACTTAAAGAAGCGAAAGTCTCACTAAATATCAAGTGATTAAAGCTGTACATTGTCTAGATATCACTTCCAATTTACTGACTTTGTGGAATATACCATTTTTAACGATATTTTTGTGAATGATTTTTAGTGAAATGTTTGAATATTCAGTTTTATTTTTCATTTTATTTTCTTTTATTTTTCCTTTCGTGGGCGGCCAATGTTAATATTATTAAAAAACAACACGCAATTCAAGTTTTCAAGTTAAATTTTCACAGGGGTGTTAGCCTCTTTTTCATATCATTTTAAACTTTTCAAATCTTTTATTGCATCTTATTTATTGAAATTAATGATGGTATCGGGAAAAGGCCTTGTCCCAGTAGTGGGACTTTTCAGGCTGATTAAGTTTGTTTCAGTTCAGTTCTAAGCATTGGGTGACAAGGATCTGATGATACAGTCAGAAGGTGGCTCGTGGAAGTCTCTTCGCAATGTCGAATATATATCGGACCATATGGTTGGTTTTAACGAAGTCTCATTCCCAAGTGTATTGTCACTTGAAGATGAGGGTCTGCTGATGGAATCAGGACTTGAACACCAACCTTTCAACGACTACTAGTCCCTTGGGTAAGGGTTCCTTTGATTAATTTCGACGATTCCTATATATTCCGTTACGATGCAAATGCGATTCCATTTTTACATTATAACCCAACTATCACAGAAATTAATTTTTCGAAACCTTGTAAATAGACACTACGAGAAAACTTCTAGTAACTGTTAAAGATTTCTACTTGCGGCCTCCGGACGTTGCCGTCATACTTCCATCACAATTGTATTGAATTGATAATAAACGTTAAATATTTGATTACAACCGTTTTGGTGTTGTGGTGCGAGTAGTCGCCTTAACACCGGTGGTTGCAGGTTCGTTTCTCGCTCGGGCAGATATTTGTATACATATTTGTTTTCAATCTGGGTGTATGTTCTTGTGGCTCCTAACCGTACCTCAAAGAGCACGTAAAGCCGGCGGTTCCGGTTATTATTATAGACATTTGATAACGATCGTTACTCGTGGTAGATAAATTATCTGCCAACTCGTAGTGGAGCAGCGTAGTGGATTAAGCTCCAACCCTTCTCCTATACGTAGGTGAGGCCTTTTCCCAGCAGTGGGACGCTTACAGGCCGATTCAGTTCAGTCCAGTTAAAGATTTCCTGTCGTCATCACATCGTCAGATTTTGTCTAAAGTATCATATTGTGGTATTAGCACGAGTTTATGTACACTATAGGCAATGTTTTATCAAAGTCGGGTCAGGTGTAGTAAAATTAGTTGAAGAAGCTGTCATACGACAGAATTAAACAATGAAATAGAGCCGTAGACATCTCCCTTCCACCCTCTTTATCTCCTACGAGTATAACTAACGTTTTTCTTCTGCATCTAGTAAAAATTATTGTCGAATATATTTTTAGACAAAAAAGTTGCAAATTGTTATCGACCCCATTTAAATATAATAGCATTTTAAACAAGTTTTCTTCCCGTTTATAAAACGAAATTTAGCAAGAACTTTAAAAATGATTTAACGGTCAGGTTCTGAATTAATTAAATATCTCAGCTTGGAAACTTTTATTATTACGCGAGATTCTATCTTTATCATTGCCCGTATTTTTTCTTTCCACTTTATTTCGTATTGCTTTTTAAATGCAGTTAAGTTTTTTCAGTTGAAGCTAGTTTTTAAAACGATATTCTAACGAATCTTTGATGAAAATATGGAATGTAATTTTATATTGCGTACGGTCATAACGGTTTATGTAGGTACTCTAAGAATGGTAATTTAAAAACACATTATTATAGCAGATTAATTTTAATATGTAATTGTGATCGATTTATAAATAGAACCGCAAGCTATAAAACAATTATATTGTCGAATATTTGCCATTAAAACCAAAATTTGGTTCTAGAAATAAGTAAAACTTCTTATAGTAGAAAAGAGAAGAAAAAGAATCAGAAAGAGAAGAACATTTTACCTGTATAATACATATATGCCCTTTCACTAGTAAATCACCAAGTCCACAAGCAAAGATGTTTTTCATATAGCTGTATTGAATCTTGAATCCAATTTACCCACACGTGTATAGCATGTATGTGTCTTGCGATACCTTAAATAACTATATTGTCCTGTATATTAAAGTGATTAAGTTTCCCACGTTCTTGATTACATTGCTTTAGATTAGTTTAATCAAGTTCCAGTGGAATAACGTGTTACTAGTATACAATGAAATACGAGGATAGCTGTCAATCTTTCCAGAAAATTCCAAAGTAAATTGTTAAATAATTAGCTCCCATTGAATAGATATAAAATGCCCTATAATTTATAATTAGAGTGTGAATGGTACGTTTTGTCGTGAAAAATTGCTCCAACGGTTCTTAGCTTTAGACTTAAAGCTAAGAACTGTTGGAGCAATTTTTACCCATATTAGATGCGAATACATAAAAACGGTTACAGTAATATTTGTATATAATTAAGTTTTAAATAACACATTTAACGAAGCGTTTTACATGTCTTTCTCAGCACTTTTATATGCAAAATCTGTTGATGGAAAGCAGAGACGATATTTAAGTTGGAGGGCACTTGCCGAAGGTATGTCCATTCACTGTTGCTGATACGTCACGGGATACACAAATTCTTGCAAGGTATTCCACATCTTCGAGATTTGTGTCATAGATGTGAATTAGAAATGTTTAGTACGAATGGATTGGGTATGAACAACCTATATAAAGATGTTTCTAGATATATCTATCTATGGGCGAAATGATCTCAGGATTACTAGTTGAAACAGGTGGAGGCTCAACCACCACGGGAGTTGCTGGACCTTCTACTGAGCGCGTCCCCGGGTGGCGGATAATGGAATGCCACTCGGACCAAAACCAGCAGCGGTGGGCGCGAAAGTGTAGAAGGGGAATGACTCGCTCTCCCCCTCCACGCGGGGGCGCGAAAGAGCACAAGCCACTGGACCCCTGGACCAGCTGATCAGTGAGCTCCACTTGGTCCCTGAGGCTCTCTATCTGGGGTAGCTGGGCGTCCAGTGGTGGGCAGGGCGCGAAAGCGCGGAGAAATAAGGGAAAAAAATCCCCCCATGCGGTGGCACGAGCGGGCTGATTCGCGCGTCTACTCTGTGCGGGGGCGCGGGCCACCTGCGTCGACCCTGGCTTCTTGCAGTGCTTGCAGGTCTGCCTATGGTGCGATCCGACGGTGGGGGTTGGGTCGCTCAATGCTGCCACAATTCTACTTTGCTTGAAGGCTGGCAGCGAGTGGCCCGGCTTCAGTAGTTGGAGATATTCGGCCTGCTGTGTTGACGTGCGATCCTGACATCTGGCTACAAGTCCCACATACCCACCGTTTCACGGCAGGATGCGTAAATGCATTTCCCACTTCAGACCAGAGAAAAATATTTTTACAAATACAAATATCTGCCCCGAGCGGGACTCGAACTCGGAACCGCTGGCGTTAAGGCGACTACACGCACAACTATACTAGAACGGTCGTCACTACACAGGACTCTTTCTACAACCGCTGACAGCTATGTGCCTGCTAAAACCTGCAGTGTCATCAGTTTTGTAATAAAACTGCTGTTTAATAGTGTCAATCCGCAGTGGATGCGATAAAAAATTGCATTATGAGTTATTATTAATAAATTACTATTCTCTATTCTAACTTAAGCAGAAAACGCTTATATTTTCGTATTTCGAAAAGCTCTTTATGATTTGAAATTAAATCGTAAATAACAAGAGAATTTATTGTGGACGTTTCTTCGTGACGTTTCTGGCTTCGTTCATTTCACACGAGCTCGTGCTGGTAAATTAAATAAACAATTTATTTCTCTCTCACAATCAGCCAACGTAACGTCGTTTACTAATTCAATTAGTTGGTTTTTATCCGACTTTACCACAAATAAGGATGATTGATATAATATTTAATCAAGTCGTTTTTACTGAAAAAAAAAAACAGTTTTTGCGGTTATTTAGTAGTCGGAAAATTTATCTGAAAGTAAACTGAATTGAAACAGCCTTTAAATATCTAATTGCTAAACAAAATTATTCTCGTTTATTCAGCATAAGAGTCGGAGCTTAAATAGCCAAGCAGTTCTGTCGCGAGTTTTATGTCGGTTCCGGTAGTTTTATGCGCAAAATATGTAGCGATGGTTTAAGTTCTTCTCCTATATAGAGAAGAGGACGTTGCCCATCTGTGGGACGTTTATAGACTGTATCAGTTCAGGTCAGTTCAGCCAATCGTAGTACTTTTTAGGTTCCTATGTCAATTATCCTGTAAAAAGCAAAAAGGGATGAATGTTGAAGAGTTATTGAAATTATTAATTTAAAATTTTGTTGAAGCTCTTATTAATCGTCTTAAAATCTAAATATAACTAACTTGAAAATTAATTGTACAAGCTATATATATTTAAATAGATTTCATGAATGAATTACGCTATTAATATTCAATTGTACCAACAATAACAATACGTAGTCTTAAGAATTTATTCTAAGCGGTTCATGAAAATTATTATTATTTTCAAGTATGTGTAATTCCACTACAAAAATATCAATCAAGATCGCTTTAAATTTCTGTAAGCGCTTTATTGTAATGGTTGCCAGAAATAAACTGTAATATCTCTGGATTCAATTATGTGTGATGGTAACAGCTTGTGTCCCTCTCACTGATAAAGATAAAGGCCTTGTCTTTTATGAAGAAGAAGTATTGGAGTTTGTTTCGCCATGTTGGTTCGTAAAATATTAGGAGTATATGAAGTCATAATATGAGTGTATATGAAAAGGAATCGTAAGCTAATTTTTTTTTTCTCAAGAAATCCTTAACTTTTGTGTTTGTTTTTACCGTTTCTTGTTTTAAATATACATAGTTTAATAATTATGAAAACGGTAAATAATAAATGAACATTAATATATATATATTTACGGCTTCAAAGAAAATTGCGTGTCTCGAGGTCATTAAATTTTAAACTAGGAATTTTTCGTAGTTTTATTCACACGTTTTGTAAAAAAAAACACTTCTAATTGTAAGTCAAATTTATAAAATTGTTTCCATTAGCCTATATTAAGGAAGGTCAAACGCTGTGAAATAGTGCTACGATTTTTTGAAGAAAAGTCAACTTTGACAAATCGCAACTTCCAGTTATCCCTTAGGCAATTAAATAATATTTAAAATTTATTAAAATGGTAACTTACGAAATGAGCACATAAAAAAAAAAGGTTCCAGCTTATAAATATTTTTATAAATCAAATAATACTTACATTACAATATTATAACATATATGTTCCTATATGAAGAAGAGGCGTTTGCCTACCAGTGGAACGTATCCAGACTGATTCAGCTTAAGTTCGTATTATTATTATTATTATACTTTAGTGCTACACTCCACCCGTTCAATATATACATATAAATAAATATAATATAATACAGTATATAAGGAATATAATAAATTTACATAAATTTACTTAGATAAATGTAAGCGGGTGGAGGATTACGCCCCGGCAGGGAGATCAAACGGCCAATTTAACATAATTAAAAGTCTAAATGTCCGAATAATTATTCGGACACCCACCACCTCAGTCCCCCGAGATCATGGACGCTGTAAAGGGTCCGAAACGTCGGGAAATAATTTAATTTAATTAAAAATCGTTAAACTGTAAAGTTTTAAAACAAATAAACGCGATAAAATCCGATTTAGACTTTTAATTAAATGAGTAAAATTCGCGTAAATATAAGAGAACAGTATTATTAACATAATTTTGAAGTCGGTCTAGCTTTAACATAGTACATGTTATACTTATTCAACGTTTTTATACACATTACAGATTCAATTTTTAAAGTTTATTGTTACAGACTTTAACTAAAATAATTAATTGTTTGGTTTTAAAGTCCAATATTTCATTACATCACATTCGACCAAACAAACTTTCAGCTTTATTATAATGGTATAGATATATAATAGTTATAATAAGTAAAAAAGACAAGGGTATCAATTATTATAACAGAGAAATTAATTACAGTCACGTGCTTATGACACTCTTGATGCTGCTCTTTCTAATCATACTCATTTATCTTTTCGAGTAGAACTTTATAGATATTTCAAGTCATCTTGGGGTGCTGCCCTATGTGTGCGTGCATACACGAGAAAGTTTATATAAATATTGTAGCTGTGTGTAGGTATCAAGATAAAGTAATGTGTGTGTGCGCGTCTGCCTGTGTATACTCGCGCGCGCGCTTCTAGTGTGTATGTGTGTGTATGTGTCATATCATTTTTACATTTATTTTCTCCTTTAATCTGTCTTTAATATCCATATCTGCCTATATAATATAAAATATGTATAAAAGATGATTTTTAATTAAGTACATATATAAGATTTATCAAAATATTATATTTTATTATTTTAGACAATTTTTATGCATTGTGCTATTTTTTCCGGCGAGCGCTTGGAAAAATTTACACTTAATAATGAAACTCAAAGTTTAATTCAGAGTGAATACCTCAACATTGACTAAGTAACTAATGTTAAATATTAAAATTAAAATCGTTTTTAACATATTTAAATAATAAATAAATATGGTTAACATACACACACGGTCGTCTGTTTCTAAGATAGAGAAACAAATATTCGTCCTAATACAAATATTTGCACCGAGGGGTAATCGAACCCGAGACCACCGGCGTTGGAGGCGTTGAACGACTACTCGCACCACTCTACACCAGAACGGCCGTCAAAAATATTACCTAGAGCTATGTAAGTTTAAGGTTACATGTGTTTTTAATATTAAGAATCATATCGTGATCGACAATGCAAGGCAACACACTGAGCAAGCTTACACGTGTGGAAATAATTTATAAGATTTTATTAATATAAGTATACCAATCCGCAATAGCGTGACGAATTAAATTTCATGTCCTTTTCCTCAAAGGAAAAGGTTCGTTGCTAGAGGGATATTTACAGGCTTTATTTAGTTGTTCCAGTGAAGCCTTAAATCGACATCAAATTGCACTTTTAGCATTAGTATTTTATTTTGATTATCAACGTTCTTGTGATGCTCCTGGTGTCAGGTCCAGGTCCAAAGGCTATAGTATCCGCGTACTATCAGGCGGATGGTACGCTAGTCTCCATAGTAGTATATAATTTTTTTTTAGAAAATTTTTCTTTTTAGTATATAAAAATGGATATGGTAAGATCTGGTTCTTTCACTCATCGTATGAAAAAAACTACACTATTTAGTTCACGCTTCGCTATGATTAATTATGAGAGTGTAATATTAATCCAGTTGCACCACCCTTGGAGCTATAGTTAGTTGGAAATTGATCATCATTTCATAATATTGAATATTAAATTTAATGTCATATTTTACATTTGATTGTATCAAATAGTGACTGATGGTGTAATACAAACGGTTAAAATAAATCGGTTCACAGCTATTTAACCGGGCGATAAAATATATTCTAAAAAGTATTGAACGAACAACATAAAATTGATATGGTTTTAAAACAAAACAAATCAAAATGACGAACGATGATCGCTTAGACAATGGCCATCAATCATACTCAGTGTATAGCGACAGTCATATGTTTTACTTATCCTTCCATTCGTCATATTCAAACACGATTGACTGCAAAACAAAAACATATCTACAGATTAAAAAAAAAAACAGTATACGAAAAACGATTAGTTAATTTTGATAAAGATAACAAACTTAGTATTGTGCCCCTGTTCGGTCTCTATTAACGAATGCTTCAAAATATTGATGCGTCAATTACAGCTCCATGAAGGTGGCACCGAAAATAAATATTGAGATTTTTGATGCATTTTGCATGCGCAATATCTAGAAAAAATTAGAAATATCAATTTTTTATTTTTGGTGCCACGTTCATGGAGCTGTCAATTACGGCACTAAAAATGTTATCGTTTACTCTTTTCTCCGTTCGATCGAATTAATGTAGTGAAGTGGTAACGAAATTTTCCTTAACGCTAACGGTCGTGGGCTCAAGTCACTTTCTGAACGTAAAGTATCTGTACAGATATTAGTGTCTGCTCTCTGGGTGTCTTCTTTGTAGGTTCCCAGCCGTGACTTCGAAACATACAGCAAGCATTCCTAGTTGTTATCCTAAGCAATTAACGATCGTTACTCTTGGCAGGGGCTGTCAACTCACAAGGTAGAAATCAAGGAAAAAATCTGTAATCTTTCTCCTATATAAAAAGGTGAAGCGTTTGCTCAGTAGCTAGATATTTACCGTGTCTTTCAGTTCAGTCTAAGCTTATTAGTAAATTTCAAGGCATTATAATTAGTGTAATCTGTTTGATGTTTTAGTTATCGCATTAACATTGCTTCACGACACATATATATGCGTAAATTAGAAAAAAAAATTATATGTCCTTTGAAGATTACAGGGTTTTAATTTGATCGGAGTTTATTAGATGTTTTATTATACATATACTCGTACATTATAAAACGTATCGTCACTTTGCACTTGAATAAGTTTAATTGTGCTCTACAAAAAAGTCTAATGTAATCCCGTGACTTCCTGGTTCGCATGTAAAAAAGGGACTGTGAGAACTAGGTCAGACAGTAGTCCTTCATAAAATATTTAAAAAAATTTCGACTACCCACCTCTGTAACAAGAAAAATTCACTTCTAAAAACATTTATATTTAAACAAAAATTTCACGCCTACTTTTTCAAAACCATTTACATTAAAATCTAAATACCATTAGCTATTTAAAATAATTTTGAAAGAGAGAGTAGAAATATCAGTAGACTAAAATAATAGTCTGTGTCCGTAAATGGATGTCAACGTTATCTCTACTTACGCGGATTTGCATTGCAAATACTTGGAATTATTCTTACAGCTCCACTATGTAGGTTCTAAGTTGTACGTATTTTATTTACATAAATCTACCGGTTGTGTTTACAGACCTGTACAAGTTTGAACTTGTTCTGAAAATTATTTATGAAATTAACTGTCTTGCTATTATTTGCGCCAGATAATTAGCTACGGTTTATTAATAGGTAGGTACTAGAATTTTTATTAACAAACTGTTGTTGACGAACGTTGTGATGTAATTGTGTATCATCATAATCATCATCATATCAGCCGTTGGATGTCCAAATGTTAAATATCTATTCAATAATCCATATGAAAGATTCCATCATTCTTCTTTATATGAGATTGAGCGTGTGTGCAGCAGCAGCAGAAAAAGGCAGTTATAGAACAGTAAATACAGATAGTTAAGATTTATATCACCCATAAAATATCGAAACTCCCAATTTTCGAAATTATTGTACTGTCTACACTTCAGAAAATTAAGAAAGTAAAAATTTATACTCCAAGTTATAATAATTTAACTCACAAGTTTATTCTTGAATACTAACCTTCATAAAGAAGTGGTGCACGAAAGCGAAAAGTATAGCCAAATCATTTATTCAATCATATTTAATGTCACCTATGTCATGAAAATGAAGTGTGTTAGTCTCTTGCATAATTTGGACTTGATTTGAACAAATATTCGTTTAGGGCTTAGGGCATATACGAGTACGCCCGACATCAGGCAACCGGTTATTGGGTTACAATACCTAAAATATTAGGTAAACAATACCAAAAATATTAAATCGGATATTGATATTACATTTATAAATTTTTGTTCTGTATCGAAAACTCATTACAGTAGGTACTTAGTTACGATTTTTTGATGGTTAGCCACTGCAATATTTATATGCAGTTAGAAATAAAATTATATAAAAAGAAAAAAAATAATATAGTGGGAAACATCGCTTTTTGTGCTTATAACATTCTATTAGAATTTTATCACAGTTCTTTTGGAAGTTTACTGACGACTATTACTAATTTTAGTAGACTTCATACAAATGGCAACGGAGTTGTAATAACTACGTCTTGGAATGAAAAATTTTGTAAGCTACAAAACATAATATGTTACATAAATAGAAAATATAAACTCAAAGAAAGAAAAAATGGAAATTAATAGTCTAATTATTAATTTTTTGTCTTCAATTTGTTTTATTGTTCTTTAAATTAATTTATTGTTCTTCAAAGTTTGCAGATGGATCTGTAAAGTCAAAAAATAAATAAATAGCTCATACGATTTTTTTTACGTTAACAAAAGAAGCCTGAAAAACTTAACGGAAGCATAACGTTATAGAGCTACAAAACGCGGGGTTAGTCGCATCCATATCTCATCCCAACATCTAAGCACCTATTTCAACTCGCCCGTAAATGTTTCTCATAAAAATAATATGAAATAGATTTTAGTATCTGATAATAGCTAGTTTAATACGTAACATCAGACATATAGGTATAATATAAATTCTCGTCCATTTGGAAATATCATTCCGGGAAAGCTTTCCTGTTATTTTGATAAGATAAGCGCTTGTCGGATATACTGCCAGGAATTTCAACTCCACATCTATTAATTTCGACAGTTTCGGTTTACGCGATACACCTCGTGCGCTTGGCGTTGATTTTAAGGTAAATTATATGTATATTATTTTAACGACTTTTTAAAACATTAACCTTTTTAGGCTTTTAGACACTCGCGAGTTTCAATCATAATTAATTTTTTTAAGATAAAAACGAGTAGGTAGGTATATGTATGTGGTATGACCACAATATCATTTTTTGACAATTTTGTCAATATTTCGGACTTTTTATGATCGGTGGTCACAACGAGCGTTGAATACCTTATAATTTTGTGAATAGCCGGGAATAGAATATTTAATACTTAAAAGAACGTAAAAAGAACTGCACGGAATGTAGAGAAATAATGCCCGTAATGGCCGACAGTTGACACATCGCTGCACAGCAGTCTTGTCGTGACCACGTATCATGTAACTGGTCTGAAATATTGTCAAAAATCGTCAACAAAACTATATCGTGGTACCTACTCGTTTTTATCTTTAAAAAATAAATGTATTAAAACATGTTTATTAAGGGGTTAAAATAGACTGGTGAAAAGTTTAGCACATAACTTACCAATGTATGTATTTGTATTTATTTTGTAATGTATTTTAGTTTTAACGATATCATATAAATAGTACGTATCGTTCTGGATGTTATCAGGTTTGGTAAGTATATAATCGTCTATAACCAATACTGGTACCTGCCTCCTCATCTTTGCTTTGGTTGCTCATATATATAAAAATAAAGTGCTGTTATACTGATATAATAATTCGAACGTAGATGTGCCCCACTATGTCTTACTACTTTTTTTTCTATTAAAGTGAACAAAACTCTGGCTTTTGACAAACAAGAATGACGCATCTGTCTTATAAGCAATTTAATCGACTATCGGCGAGTTGCACGAAACCGTCGCTAACTTTCCGTTAGTTAAGTTGCAATTAATCTTAAAATTAGTTGATCTCATGATGAATTTAAAGCTGTTGGAATTAATCATCCGTTAGATAGGTCTTTAATTAGACTAAATTTTTTTGTTAACTTAATCAGATGTAGGTTTTGTGCAACAGATAATCACGATTCTTGTGATTAAATTAGTTTAATAAACACTTAAATTTAAAATTTGTTTCGTGCAACTCGGCGTATGTCTCACTAAACTAAGACAAGCAAGTTAATATGTTGTGTTCATCCAAAGATTACAAATGGCTCAAAGTAAACAGCGGTAAATCACTGAGCCCTGCTTTTATTTGTCAACGCTTATCCCAAGCTCTTGACTGATGACGTCTCATTAGTGGGGACTCCTTCGTAGGGCCATTGAGGGCAGGCCTTCTTGAAGGACATTTGTCCAGGGCATGTGATAAATGACCGGTCACTGTTATTAGCCTGGGTAAGATGTTAAATAGACAAAGAGCCAAATTAATGTGGTCACTTCAGAATGTGGGTAATTGATTTCAGAGTGGGTCATAAAGTTTTAACAACTAATTAATATGTAATACAAGGGATGACACGAGTCAAAAGTTCATTAGTGATCTTATCATATGTATATAATAAAATTGTAAAGGCTATTCATTTATATAAGCATAGCCGCCTGTTGTATTTATTTCCTTTTTTTTTTGTAATTCTTTGTGAACAATCATCGCGACCTAACGTATTTATTTATATAGTGATGCGAGTAGTCGCCTTAACGCCAGCGGTCGCAGTTTCGATTCCCGCTTGGGGTAGATATTTTAATTGTACAAATATTTATTTCTGGTCTGGTGTATGTCCTTGTGAGTCTCCTCACCGTGCCTCGAAGAGCCCGTAGAGCTGTTGGTTCCTGTTGTTATCAAAGATATGCGCAAACCCGCAGTAGCGTAGCGTGGTGGATTAAGCTCCAACCCTTCTTCTATATGAAGAAGAGGCCTTTACCGAGTAGTAGGACGCTTACAAGCTGATTCAGCTCAGTTATAATATCTAGGTATAATTAGCAACCCACCGTGGCTTCGCATGGGTAGTAGAGCATATTATGCCTACATAAGGGTGTCCCATCATCGATATACTCGTAAGTCCCACGCTTGAATTTATTTTCGCGCATATTCCTGTTTAATTTGTGAACATAAATCCATCCTAACATATTTATTTAAATTATGTGGTGTAAGAGATTATTATAATGTGCATGAAATGTTTAACGTAACTATCGTATTTAAGATGATAAGGATTAATAGGTACTCTATCTGTCTAAACAGCTTTATAATTAACGCATAGTACGTGACTACTTTTTTACAAGTTAGATTGGGTAAGTTTTACCTATAGATAGGCGTCGCGGACTTTTCTCTAGACCGCCTATATAAGAAGGATAACCCAATATACATTATTTTGAATCTATATAAATTATATTTCAAAAGGATTAGGCAGCGTTTTCAGTAAAAGCTTAATTTGTTTTTTTCAAAATTTTCAACATTCATTTCACAAAATTTTTACTAAAATTTTAAAAATTATACTCGTACACATAACCTTCCTCAAGAATTTTTGTGTTTTGAGTTTATAGCGAACAGACAGATAGATCAACAGGCAGACAGACGCGGCAGAGGACATTGTTTAATAGTATGTAACGATAATATACGATTGTTTACATTTAGGTTTAGATGAAGGATTTATCAGTGCTGACAAGGGTCTAAGCTGTATGTTTGATCTGTGGTCTACCTCTCTGCACCCTGCATTATTACATATTACATACATGTTATAGTGATTCTTTTAGAGGAAACTGTGTTTAATCTATTCTTTTAATATATCATTAATAATATTGTCAATAATGGCAAATATTTATCAAAAAATGTTTTTTGGGCAACCTAATCGCAATCCGTCATTTTGACACTTGACAGATAATTATGTAATATTAACGTCTCCGAAGTGTTATATAAAATAATATACATTTACTAATCAGCACTTTATTTTGCACTTTGGTCCTATTAAAATCCACAGTAAATATTCACATATTATAAAAAAAGATTAACACAAATAACAAACAGTTTACCAGCATCGAATTATAAAATAAAATTAACTAGATATCTAAAAAAGTAACAATTACTTAGTATATTTTTATACAATTTTTTACATAGAAAAGTCTAATGTTATAGGTCACAGCTCATTAGAGCCTCATCGGAACGCCTCGTGCTCGGCGTCCACTCGTTGTCGACAGGTGGTCCACGGGTGAATGACGCATTGTTACTTATGAACATCAAGCGGTCAACCAGTGAACCTCGCGTGGCCCACGAGTGAACGTCGCGTGATCAACGAGTGGACATAGTTATCAAAAAATATTTGCATAATTATACCTAATGTGGCGCTAAACGCTATTTAAAAAACAGTAAAAATTAGGAATGAAACAGGAAACAGGGGCATCAATGTGAAAACAGCAAATCTAGTGTTAAAACAGTAGGGTTCGTAACACTGTCCACGCGTGAATCATTCGCGGGCAGCGCGCGTTCCACTCGGGAACCGTGCGCGGTCAACGCGAGACAAGCGTGCGAGCGGCGAGTTGTCACCGAGTGGTCCACCCGCTGTCCGCGCGTGGACAACTTGTGAGCGACGCGTCCGGTGACGCTACGAAGTTGATGTAGTGAGCGCGTATCCATACAAGTCCATAGAAAAAATACTAACCGCTCGAGGCGAGGCGGTGCTGGTCAGATGCCGGGTGGCTCTAATGAGCTATGACCCTATAAGAGTAATTTGTGTGGGAGCTAATTCATTTTTAACGATTTTTCATGTACTTCATTATATTCCATATTCACTGAGTTTTCAAACTAATATATATGTATAATTACAGCAACAATATCTAAAATTTGTTAAAGCTTAATTTAAGTGTGCATGTGTAAAAAATCAATTTCATGTAGGTAATTTTATAATAGATAGGGCAAGCCCTTATGGAGTTCATTAAGGGCTTGAAAGACTAATTATTAGTCGAAACCCACATTCTTTATGTTAAATCGTTCTCAATCCTCAATTATTACTGTACTAAACTTACTATTTGTTATTTTTTTAATAAGTATAATAAATAATTGTGATTATAACTTGTAAGCCGGTGTGACCTGTTAGAAATAATATTGTCAATATCATTTATAACAATAGTTAAGATAATAATTTATATATTTAGACAATATGAAATTCACAATTGAATTTTATTTTTAGAATTAATTTTTATTATGAAACAGATAATATCAAACATTTAAAATACACTTTTACAGATAGTAGAGTCCCACTAGGTATATCTGTGCACATTTTTTTCCCAATAAATATATACAAAAACATATTTTATAAAATATCACATTGCACATAAAGGTTGGCTGTATATGATGAGATAAATAGTCCACTACATACAATCAAAATACTACATGTACTTAAAAATCTTCAAATGTGTCAGGATCATAAATAAAATTTAGACGATAGACAAGATTTATTTATTTTAACTACTTACATAATCTATAAATGTAATGTTGTAACCGGTCAATGTCTGTATATGAGATTTTAAAAAAAATGTTGTCTGCAACGGTTTACGGACGATAATTTTACGTGATAACGTCGTGAGAAAACATTGATGAAAAATTGCATACTTTTATGAATTTAATTTTTTATTATCACGGAATTATCATTATTTTGTATAATACAAAGAAGGAGTTAGTTGAAAATTACAATTCTTTTCGATAAATTAACATTCATTTGCACTCTTTACTTCAAATATTTTTTCCTCTTCTACTCGGAGTTTCGAACGCATCTGCCGATGGAGTGGAAGAGAGATAGATGCGTCACAAGCCGAACGCTTAGGCCGATCGTGCCTATCGTTTGTTCCGCGCTATCGGTCTCGGAACGTGACAATGAGTCATGCTTTTTCGTGCGTGCAGCCGGCGTTCATCGATTTAAAAGACATTATCACGTAAAAAAAAGTGAATTACAGGGGCAATAAAAACAAAAACGTTTATTTTTAGAATGAAAAATATGCCGTCCCGAAACTGGATGCGGTTCTAAGATTTGCCATCTTAGAGGCGTGACCTTAAATCTGGTGTCGGTTTCTTGATTCACCGTCTTGAAGTGGATTTATGACTCTATGAGCAATTGTAGAAGAAATTAATGACGTAACTAAGTCATTTTGTATTATACACATGTGTACCGCAGATGAAACCGCGGGGCACAGCTAGGTTGTAAAAAAAAAGTAAGAATCATTTATATAGCCAACCTATGAAGTATGTACAGCGTATAATATTATATCGAGCAAGTGTAATCATAACATGATGATTCATTTTGCTGTCTTCTTTCTTCGTTTGAGATGCGGATGTTGGAAGACGATCCGGTGGACTCCCAGAGACCTGGTGTCTCTATTATCTAAAATAAATATATTTATTAACAAAAATCTATGAAAAATCAAATTAAGGGTTGAGTTTTACGGGAGAGCGTTGACAGCCAATTCCGAAATAATTTGGAAATACAACAAAAGCAACCAAATTTGATTTAAAAAAAATTAAGTTTAATTGTGATAAAATAGTTTTGTAAGAAAAAAAAAAATCTTAGAAAGGATTCGAAACCGTTACATTTTACTAAAAATAAAAGAAAAAAAATATGGCATTTTTGTACTAATAGTATTGGTAATAAGGAACAAATTCTGTTAAATAATATCATATTATAAAAATCAATTTTAGTTTACCGAAAAATAAATTTTTATTTATCGAAAATCTATTTTAATTTATCGAAATTCTACTTTATTTATCGAATATCGAAAATATAATGATGCAATTTGACTATTTTTCGCTTGTCATTATAATTTCGAACTTGTCTTTGAAAAAATCACTTGTAATCTCATCTCACCTTCTGCACCAGTTCTTCAAAGGCTAAATTGATTCCTTCTTGAGTCTTCGCACTGCTCTCTATAAAGAGCATTCTGTGTTTTTGTGCGAATGCCTGACCTGCTTCTCTGGTAACTGCGCGTGGCTACAAAAACAGTAAAAAGCAGATGTCTCTTAATGTATACATGTATGTATGTATGTATGTATGTATGTATAAATGTATTTTTGGAGTTTCTTTCGGCTCCGGCTGTTTGTACAAATTCTTTAATATTCTCGACTATGAGTTCAAGACGTATAACTCAATAGTGTTATTTTAAGGGCAAAAATAGGAATTATCGGTTTTAAGTCGGTTTTTCTGGGAAAGTAACTTTAAATTATTATTTCAAATGTTAGTCTCATACAAGTGTCGTAATTTTGTATCGCACATCAACATTATAATAACATTTAAATAAATTAATAAAATTCTGTATAACAGAATATTTAGTTAAAAATATAGCTAAATATGTAATACCTTATCGATCTTATTCCCAACTACTAAGCAAACGATATTCTTTTTAGTGGAATACACTTGTAGTTCTTCGACCCACTCGTTTAATTTTTGTAGAGTTTTTGGTTCTGATACGTCGTACACTAGAATCGCTCCGTGTGCGTCTCTATAATAATAATTTTCAATTAAATTACGTAAACATCCTCTAATGGGAAGAAATTAAACAACGATAATAAATTGGAAGAGTTTGTTTATTTTAATCTATTGATGAAAATCTCGAGAAAGCATTTGTTTTAAAAAAAATGAAAGAAAAGTGAAACTGATAAACGAATTACGAATACATAATCATAGAAGAGTATCTGTACAATTACATTTAAAGTCACTGGCTTTTTTTTAAACTGATATATATATTTTTTTTCATATTAGAGGGGGCAAACGGACAGTCGATTTACCTAGTGGTAAGTAAAAACGACATCTATAGTAGTCTTGGGTAGTACATGTACGATGTACTAATAGGTTACGTTACAAAGTGAGGTACGAAAAGTAATATTACCAAACGTCAATCGCTATTCGGACCTAATCGGACTAATCGTACACTGTAACAGTACTATCAACTATGGTACTTGGTACTACGTTCACTGCGGTACGACCAGTATATGGTCTATGGGTCCGAGTACGACTGTCCGATACAAGTCCGATATGATGTTATTCGTAAATCGTACGACGTTCGTTTTAAAATGAAACAGAGCTGTACGAATACGACAGAACGGTACGACCGTACGAGTAACGGCTCGTCGCGCATTTCATTCATTTTGCGTTTTATAAAATTTTGATTTAAAAGGAGACACTTTTAAATCAAAATTTTATAAACATAAACTAAACGAATTCCTTTTATGTAAAAGTAAAAGTATTTTTGTTATTGTTTTTGTTAAGTGTAAGTAAAAATTGAGAATTTTAGTGATTAAAAAAAAGTTTTACATACACTTTTACTTTTACGTAAAAGGAATTTGTTTAATTAGTTATGTTTATAAAACTTTATTTTTTCTTTATTTAGATTTGTTTTTGTGTTTTTTTAATGCACCATTTGGTAGTTGGTTATTCAGGTACTGTTTATCAACTTTTACTGGGTCAAATAATCTGGGTACTACTAAGTACTAATAGTACTAATAAGGTGTACTAGTACATTTTTCGAATTGTACGAATAGAGTGCGCACCCAACAACGTCCGATTAAGCCCAAGACTAATCTATAGACAACCGCTACATCAAAGGATTAGCGGGTGCGTTGCCGGCCTTTAGGGAGGGGAGGGATGTTCCATCGGATCTGTGGAGGGAAGGGAAGGGATGGGCCACCGGATCTCTCACAAACCGAACGAAACACGACGACAGTGCCGTCATTTCACGTCGGTGTTAAGTGAGAGCGAAGTACTTCCCCGGGCGCACCGGCCCATTCAGCTGCAAGCAGCATGGTGCTACTTCGGTAAAAAAATATTGTATTTTTGTTTTTGTTTACATTTTGTATTAACTGGCCGATTGGCGTAATTGGCATTAAGTTACCTTAGGAACAGACGACCGTGTGTGTATGTTAAACATATTTATTTAATTGAATAATTAAATCACCATTCCCAATTCCTAAGCATTTTACGTTGCAACTTTATTTTAAAATATTTAATACCTGTAGAAACTGTTTGTCAGCGTTCTATACCGCTCTTGTCCGGCTGTATCCCAAATACCGAGCTTAACCTTCAAACCATTGACATCCATTACTTTACATTTGTAGTCAACTCCTATGGTGGCCGGGAATGAAGCATTGTAGTCCCCTGTTGTAAATGCCAGGATAATACTAAAATAAAAATTATCCTTATTCATAAGATTTACGAATAATATTATATCATGTACAACTTAAAATAAAATTGCCAAATTAGTCGCTATATTAGAAAAAAGAATTACATATACATATATTAATATAATTACACATTACATATACAAAGTGACACTTTTTTCCCGCTTTACAGGAACAAAACTTGAGTTTTCGGCCAAGGTAGGAAAAAATGACACTTTTTTCCCCTTTCACAGTGATAAAAACTCGAACTTTTGGCCTAGGTAGGAAAAAAGTTTGTGCAGCACAGGACGAAAGTACTACATCCTTTCCCACATGTTAATTACACATGCGGGACAGAAAGTAATACTTTCGTCCCTTGTGTCACAATATACTATTTTAAAAAACAATTAATATTTATACATTTAACAAGATAAAGTCGTAAACAATACTAACAAGTAATCAAATCGATTTAAAAAAATGATTTTCTGTAAAGTCGGTTTACGGACGAAAATTTTACGTGATAACGTCATAAGAAAATATTGATAAAAACTGCATACTTTTATGAATTTAACTGAATTATTATCACTGAATTATCATTATTTTTTATAATACAAAGAAGGAGTTGATTGAAAATTACAATTTTTTTCAATAAATTAACATTTATATGCACTCGTTAATTCAAATATTTTTTCTCTTCTACTTGGACGCATTTGTTGATGGAGTGAAAGAGAGACAGATGCGTCACAAGCTGAACGCTTAGGCCGATCGTGGTTCTCTATCGCTTGTTCCTCACTCTCGCTCGCTAAACGTGACAATGAGTCCTGATTTTTCGTGTGTGCAGCCGGCGTTCATCGATTTATAACACGTTATCACGTCAAAAAATTGTATGAATAATATGTATGACTATGAAACACACTGAAAAACGTGTGTGTGAATGTGTGTTCACAACTGAATTAGATACGTGACATGTATGTATGTATGTATGTGTACAAATAAGAAAAATGACCAACTGTAGCCTGGATATTTGTATGTGTTGTGTGTGTTACCGTACCCCTGATAGGATTCTCATCCTCCCGGGAAGTAGTTCATACATCTAGATAACATTATAAAATACATAATAATATTAAGTTGTTTTTTCGAAGGCTGAACTTTATCATATTTGATAAATAAGAAGAAATCTGAATTAAAACAGCCCGTAAACTTCTCACTGCTGGACAAAAGAACTCCTTTTCATATAGAAGAAGTGGTTGGAGCTTAATCTACCGCTATACTATAGAACAGATTGGCAGATAATTTTCCTACCAAAAGTAATAATTTTTATATGGTTTTTATGTTAACAATTGGGATCGACCGCTTTATGTACTCTCCGAAAAATAGATATTTGTATAAAAACAAATATCTACTACAAATCAGAATAAGCCCATGACTATACCAATTAAATTAAATATAAATGGTGCTGTTGTAAGCTCAGATGACGAGTTGGCAAACGTATTTGAAACCTTTTTCGATAAAATACCCATTGAATTAACCTCTCAACTGAATTTATCTTCAACTAATTCTACCCAACTTCTTAAAAATAACGTTAGCAAATGTAATATTGATTTTTCATTCTCACAGGTTGGTTCTTTAGATATTCTTAAAGCATTTAAGAGTCTAAATATAAAAAAAAAACCAATGATCTTTGGGACATTTCAGTTAAATTAATTAGTACTATCATTGATGTCCTGGCTCCGTATTTAGCGTTAACTTTTAACAATGCTATTAAAGTGGGTTCTTTTCCAGATTTGCTAAAATATAGTAAAGTTTTACCAATTTTAACAAAGGACATCGTAGTGATCCCTGCAATTATAGACCAATTTCAGTCTTACCGTCATTAAGCAAAATTTTTGAAAAAATTATACTGAATCAACTTCTTTTCCATTTTAATATAAATCGAATTTTTCACAGTGAACAATATGGTTTCACTAGAGGTCGCTCTACGACAGATGCCGGTGTAGCACTTCTCAAACATATATATGATGCTTGGGACAGGTCACAAAATGCTATTGGTGTATTTTGTGACTTATCAAAGGCATTTGATTGCGTGGACCACGAGATTTTATTAAGTAAACTAGAATATTACGGTGTTAATGGTAAAGCTCTTGATCTCATTGCTTCATATCTATCTAATATAATTCAACATGTATCAATAAAGGAACGATGTCTTCTGGATCTGTGCTAAAAATGGGCGTTCCACAAGGATCGATTCTAGGTCCTTTTCTCTTTTAATATACATAAATGATCTGCCATTTTACGTTAAAAATATTTGTGATAAAGTGCTGTTTGCAGATGACACATCACTTATATTTAAAGTTGATAGGAAAAAAGTAAATTATGATGACGTGAACAGCTCTTTATCTCGAATTCAGGATTGGTTTAAAACAAACAACCTCGTCTTGAACGCCAAAAAAACTAAGTGCGTTGTATTTTCGTTGCCTAATGTTAAACATCCAAATTATAATTTAAAAATAAATAATGAGACGCTTATTGTCAATGATACTACAGTATTCTTAGGGATAAATTTGGACTCAAAACTTCAGTGGAATTCCCATTTGTCATCCTTGAATGGTAGACTCAGCTTCGCAGCTTCCGCTTTTAGAAAAGTACGACAACTAACCGACGTTGCTACTGCGCGTTTAATATATTTTAGCTATTTCCATAGTATAATGTCTTACGGTCTGTAACTGTGGGGTAATGCAACAGATATTGAGACTGTATTTATTTTACAAAAAAGGGCTATTCGCGGCATTTACGATCTTGGAGCTCGAGTCTCCCTACGGGATGTTTTTCCAAAGGTAGACATATTAACGGTCGCGTCGCAGTATATTTATAACAATATTATATATATTCACCAGAATATTCGTTGTTTTGAAATAAATAGTATTAATCGCGCTGTAAACACTAGAAGGAATAACAAAATTGTAACTCCAAGCTTCCAACTGCGCAAAGTAAACGTCTCCTTTCTGGGTTATGGTATTCGCATGTATAATAAAAACCCACAAACAATTCTGGAATTGTCTCATAATAAATTTAAAGAATTTATTAAGAAAAAGTTAATAGATAAAGCTTATTATTCGGTCCAGGATTATTTAGCTGATAAAGACGTGTGGACTTAGTGGCGCTGTATTTCATGCAAGATATTACTAATTTTGTACTAAAATACAGTTTATATATTATTTTCAAAAGAGTAACTGCGGAGTTTCTTGCCGATTCTTCTCTGCAGAATCTACATTCCGAATCGGTGGTAGCTTTACTTTTACAAAAAATAATAATAATCACTACAATATTAATTGTAAAAAGTAAATGACGTTGTAAAATGACGATTCGAAAGTGCTCGTAGGGCCTATTTGAATAAAGTTATTTTTGATTTTGATTTTGATTTTGACTGTTTCCATTATTGAAGCCTTTTTGTATTACAACACCTGAGTGGTTAGCAAATATTAGGCCTTTAGATATAAAATTGCCGTTTCGTCGTAGTGACTATTTCAAAACTAAAAAAAAAAAAAAAAAAAAATCGCTAAGAACTCGAATTTCAAATTAATTTTATTTTAAAAATATAGAATTCTTTTTTTCTAATTAGTCATTTGTTTAATGATTAGCCTTCTGTTTACATCGGATTTGTACGTTTTTCGTCATCATGGATATGTTAAAAATTCGAGTGATTATGGAGTATGATTTCCGTCGTGGAAGCAAAGCGGCAGAAGCGGCACACGACATCAACGACGTTTACGGTGCGAACACTACTAACGATCGTACAACCCGTTATTGTTTGCTCGCTTTCGTTCCGGAAATTTTGGCATAAGAAATGAACCACGTGGTCGGTCGAAAATGTTGGTCGACGATGACGAATTAAAGGCGATTGTGGAGGCTGACGATTCTAAAAATACAGCTGAATTAGCAGCAGCTTTCGAAGTTAGCACTAAAACAATATTGGTCCATTTGCGTCAAATGTGCAAGGTAAAGAAGCTCGACAAATGGGTGCCTCATGAATCGAATGAACGTCAGCGTAATACGCGTCGAGACGTGTCTTGCACTGCTCAACAGACATACAAACGAAGGCATATTGAATCGCATTGTTACTTGTGACAAAAAATGGATTCTATTCGACAATCGCAAGCTCTCAGCTAGTTGGTTAGATCCTGGTTCAGTATCTAAACAATGCCCTAAACAAAAAATGAGCCCTATGAAAGTGGTGGTAATTGTTTGGTGGTCTAGCGCCAGTGCAATTCATCACAACTTCTTACCAAACGGCATGAGGTTTACTGCAGATGTGTACTGTGAAGAACTAAACACAATGATGGAGAAGCTCGCACATCGTCAACCAGCTTTGTTCAATCAAATAAATTTAGACAGCGCGCGACCTCATACTGCACAGCAGACGGTCTCCAAGTTACAAGAGCTGGAGTTGGAAGTTCTCCGTCATCCACCGTACTCATCAGATCTTGCCCCTACAGACTTCCACTTTTTCCAGAATTTGAATAACTTTTTGGCGGGAAAAAAAATTCAATACCCGAGAGATAGTACAAAATGCCTTTGAAGAGTTTGTTGCCTCCCGTCCAGTAAAGTTTTTCAAGAAAGGCATCAATAAGTTACCACTACGTTGGCAATAATGTACTGATTCCACGGGTAATTACTTTCTATAATAAAAATAAAAACTATAGAAAAAAAGTGTGTTAACTTATTTCATCAAAAACGGCAATTTCATAGGTGACCTTATTAAATAAATCATAAATCGTGAATTAATAAAAATTAATATAATGTTCCTGTCATGTTCTATAATTTCAATACTATTGTTAAAGTTCTTCTTTAAATTTTCACCATTTTACCCAAAAATGACGTGTGAGGACACGTAGCTTTTGGTATCCCGACGGCGATAACTGCCGACTGACTAAATGCCAATTGGCGACTAACTTATTTTACCAACGTGAGTGACATATAATATACCATTTACTCTGAGTCAAAATAACATCCATATTCTAAAATATTTTATTCTCAAAGGACGTAGAATCAATTAAGTTACTAAAATATCAAGGTTGTTGTTTTGTAATTTATTAAAGTTTTGTATGAGATAATAAATTGATATTAAAATATTTTAGAATATACATTCATTATTTAATAATTTTTTTAATTAGATATTTCCGTTTCATTTAAATACTTAAATTAGATTAAAAGTTGGCAACACTATATAACAATGTTCTCATTCATGTATTTCATATATTGTTACTTTTGACCTTGTACGATGAAATCAAGGTCTTTTGTGAAACTACAATAATTAATGAGTCTAGTTGTATAGTAAAATTTTAGTATTTTTTTTTGTCATAAAATTTAAAAAGTTAAATCTGTTGAATTTCAATAAACATATTTTAAAAAGAGTTTCGAAGTAAGCATATTTAACATCATCCCGAATTGAAATCTGGGATAAAATTGGTCTTCAACCATGTTTAATTGTAATTGTAGCATGAAAGAGTAAGAAAATCTATCCATTCCCTTTTATGTACTCATCATATTTAAATCTTATTTAAAAGATATGACAAATAAATATAGTGTCCCAAATATTTTATTTCAATCATTTACAATTTTATATTATATTTCAATTTACACTAATATAAAGATGTATCTTTATATACCGTCAGTTTGTTTAAAAATGGTAATTAAAAGAATTAACAATCCAATTAAATTTATAATGACTTTATTTTGTACTAGACAGGTTATCTAGGTTATCATTTGATGAAGATAAACAGTAGTAAACATATTATGACAAGATTAAAGGGATAACTTTAAATCCAAACCAATCGGAAAAGTATCAAAACTTATTATGAACCACATCATAAGAAATTCATATTTATGTATAACTAGTAGTCGGTTTATGACTACAACAGATGCAGCTTGGTCAAAACATTGAGTCAAAATACATGTGGTATTTCTACGATAAGTATCCATTATATATAAATTGCATTATGGGTTTTCCTAATATGTCTCCGAGAGTATGGTAAGCCGTCGGTCCTAGTTCTTATCATAGACACCTTGTAATGATTGTTACTCATGGTAGGGAAATTATGCAATGCAATGGAGCAGCGTCTTGGATTAGGCTCCAACCCTTCTCCCTACATGGAGAAGGGGCCTTTGTCCAGCAGTGGTATGTTTACCGGCTGATTTGGTTCAGTTTACCTAAGTTGCAAAAGACTAATATATACAACTAAAGTGATGACCAGAAGACATTCATTAAGGAATATAATAAAAATGATTAATTGAGTTGTATTTCGTATTTTCACAGATTATTTGAATATAGACAATAAAATTAATGTCTGTGTGTAGGTATATGCATTTTATTATAATATAATTGACATTATCATTAAATAGAAGTAATATTTAGACTAGATTCATACTGGATTGCATTTGTAAGTACTTATATAGCTTAATGAGACCTCTTCATGTTTTTTTAGTTGCCAGTTCTATATAGTCGCCATTGTTTCTTTTTTTTTTTGTATTAGTATATTATCATTGTTTGAAATATGAGTCTGATTAAGGAACATAACAAATAGGATGTTCATTGAACTGTTGATAGAATTTACGTGTAATTGTGGTGACTGACTTACTTACATCTTGAGTAGAAAATACATATCTTTTGTTTCCCTATATGAGTCATACAGTTAATTCAAAATAAAATCTTACCTAGATTTCCCAACGCCACTTTCACCGATAACTAGAATTTTCAGTGCTGTAACGTAATCCATAGTTACTAAAAACGTATCAAAGAACCTTTCAATTTTTCAATTAAAAATGATTAAATATCGCTTTTGTTGTGCAATGGCGGAAGTAGTACAAAAATTTCGGTTGGTAAATAAAGTAATTAAGCACTGGTAACGATTACAATTTACTCTTATGTACAATTATTGTTAATATATCATTTATTTTTTTAATTTCTAGAATAAATAACACAAAAAACAATGTACTCAGTCACAACTTGACATTTGACATTTTGCGCATTGGAAAGAGAATATTTCGATGACGTTTGAGCGTTTCGTTCATGCATTTAAATTGTGTCTTGTTTTAAATTGTTGTTTATGTTTTTAATTACGTTAAAATTTAAATATTTATTAAAATAAAAATGCCTCTTTTGGTATGTTTTATTTCGTCATCGCTATGCTATTGAGGCTGAAAACAGAGGATTGAGGTACAGCGTCGTCCAGGGATGAGATATTTAGGGAAGTCGAGAAGTTTTACGGACAGCTAGGAAATAAATCTTGGTCAACTAATCTGTTAGTAGTTCGGCTGAAGATCCACGAGCCAAGTTAACCCGACATTATTCCGAAAATATCCCGGTCATCAGCTTGCACGAGATTAGCACGAGTCTTGGACAGCTTAAAAACAATAAGATTTTTTTTTAAGTTCTTAGGTAACATTTCACGAATTTTTTATTACACACGTTTACGTATACGTTAGGGGCCCATGTAGGCCGAGCGCCCCGTATCATTCATACGGCTGATACGGCTGTAGCTACGCCTCTGGCGAGGTGTGAGACAAGGAGATGTCATCTCTCCGAAACTGCTTACCGCAGCATTGGAAGACGCTTTCAAGTTTCTGGAATGGAATAGATTAGGTATCAATATAAACGGCGAGTACATTATGTACTCACCTTCCATTTGCCAACGATATCGTGCTTATGGCAGAATCCCTGAAGGACCTCGGTATTATGCTCAGTAACCTCGATGGAGTTTCCCGATGAGTGGGCCTTAAAATGAATATGGACTAGACAAAAATCATATCGAATGTCCATGTCGTGCCCACCCCGATATAGGTTGGAGATTCTACTCTCGAAGTTGTTGACGAGTACATCTACCTAGGAAAAAAATGTCCATCTTGGTAGGTTCAACTTCGAGAGAGAGGTCAAACGTCGAATCCAGCTAGGATGGGCAGCGTAAGTTTCGAGTAATTAAAAAACGTCTTTCCATCTGACATACCTCAATGCCTAAAGTCGAAAGTATTTGACCAATGTGTGTTACCAGTGATGACATACGGATTTGAGACGTGGTCTCTGACTATGGGCCTTTTAAACAAGCTCCAAGTTGCACAGTGTGCAATGGAGAGAGCTATGATTGGTATTTATCTGTGAGATCGAATTAGAAATGATGCGATCCGCAGACGAACGAAGGTTGCCGACATAGCCTAACGGATTTGCAAGCTGAAGTGGCAGTGGGCAGGGTACATAGCTCGTAGAACTGACAGCCGATGGTGAAGAAAGGTTCTCGAGCGGAGACCACCTACCGGTAAGCGCAGCGTCGGACGGCCGTTCACGATGGACAGACGACGAGATTCGTTTTCGATGGACAGACGACTTGAAGAGAGTCGTCGGAAGCCGTTGGATGGAGGCTGCTTTGAACCGGTCACTCTGTAGGTCGATGGGGGAGGCCTACGTTCAGCAGTGGACATCCAATGGCTGATATGATGATGATGATATAATGTATAATACTAAGAAGGAGTTAATTCAATTAATTACATTTTTTTTCGATAAATTAACAATTTTTTGCACTCGTTTTTTGCACCCACAGAGACATTTGTACAAATACAAAGATCTGTCCCGAGCGGGAATCGAACCCGCGACCGCCGCGGCGCGCGGCATTGAGACAACTACTCGCACCACTACACCAGAACGGTCGTCATAGGTTATAAGCATATGACTTATTCGAAGAGATTGTTAAAGAAAATGTTATTTTTTAATCTAAAATAGGGATTATAAGTATTTAATGTAAGATTTTTTACGATATTCATGTTTTCTTTTCGCAACGTACCTGTTGCAACTTTGCACTCAGCAACTTTAAAAAGATCTAAAAAAATCTAGTAATAGATAAGACTTAAAAGGCGATCTACAAAACTCTATAGACAGATAACCTCGCTGCCTTTTTTTTCGTATAGAAAGTAATACAAGGCCTTTTTTTTATATTTTTTTTTTTTTTTTACGCAGGGGAATCCATTTACGGATGATATCCAGGACGCCCGGGTCGGCAGTCCTAGACCTATGTCGGACTCGGCACTTTGGGAGTGCAATACCGTACTAAACCCCTGCGGGAGCCTTCAGCCGCTTTAATTGGAAGGTCCCGGATCTGCAGGCAACAGAATCCCTCCAGCGACAGGCTGGCCTCGGCGAAAAGGCCAGACTTCTCCTCCATGGGGACTGTCCGGCTAACCTCTGAACAGTCCCGACGACGCCGTGTCTAGCAGGACCGGGTTCCCATCCCGGCCCGAAAGTAATACAAGGCCTGCAGTAGACGAAGTTCCATATATTATTTAAAACTTTAATATTTGAACCTATTATTAATTATATTGTAAAATGTAATACCTACGAGTATAGGTACAAAGATTGTAGTAATTTTATTAAGCTGTATTATAAATAGTTTTCTTTTCTATTTTATCATAATTTTATTGAAATTAATTATTTAAATATTGATAAAAAATAATTTAGTAGTAATACTTTTTATTAAATTAATATTTATATTCACAATCAAATAGCAATACGGTCAGCGAAAATCAAAATATAAAACGTTTGATGCCCATTTCTAAGCGTGATTTCTGGGACCTTTATTCAAATTCGACCGTTCAGCGCTCGTTGAATGGAGCTTTATTATTCAATTCGGGAATAAATCTCACTTTCGCTAATGCGTCATTGAATCTCGTTGCTGTAACCCCTCTGCTAGTTCCAACGGAATTTATTTAGTCAATTTCGCGTTTGGTGCTCCTACTGTTTTAGTGTTTTTCCTATAAAAGTAGTTGCTTATTTTTTATTCGAATGTGGAGAAGTCTACTAGTTTATGTTAAGGATTTAAAAATACAACTACAAAGTAATATACAGGTGACCATTTCAGTGTAGTGGTGGGAATAATCGAATAATCACGATCACGGGTACGATCCCGGTCGGGACGATATTTGTATTTGTACAAATATTTGTTTCCGGTTTGGGTGTCAGTTCTTATGGGTCTATCCACTGTCTCGGAGAGCACGTAAAGCCGTCGGTTCCGGTTGTTTTCATGGATACCTGATAGCGATCGTTACTCTTGATAGGGAAAATATCCACCAAGATGCAGTGGAGTAGCATGGTGGATTTAGCTCCAACTCTTCTATCTGGAGGAGAGGTCTTCGTATATAATTCGTATATAATTAAGTTTAGTACAGACAATTTATCGCTAACTTATGATAATTTGAAACTAAGGTGGCCCATTGAACTTAAACTTTATACCGTTTAGCTTAAGTCGTTTTGTTATGTTTTTATCTTGTAATATTCAAGAACTGCCTCTCGGTTTTACATTAGTTTTTGACACTTGTTCGCTTGTTTGATATTTGTGATTAATATTCTACAATCTTCAATCTTCTAATAATTATAACGAAAACCCAAGGATTTACTTGTAGGTCACAATTTTAGTAAAGGTTAGCAATCTTAGCCCATTATCATATCCAGTGTATCTATTGATTTAACACCTAATGTAAATTAGTTACTATAGGTATAGGAAAATTGCTTGTTTGCGTTAGATAGATTTCTTCTTAACGATGTTACCATTCTATCGTGATTTTGATAAATGAAGATTCCTGTTTAAAGAAGATATACAATGTATGTAAAATTTATCAGTAATATGACAAATATATTTATTCTAACTTGGTGTCGACCGACGGTTTACGGAAGGCTTAAGTAATCATTTGGTCCTGATGAACAAATATAGAATAGAACGATTATTGGCTCAATAAGCTGCAATCTAATTGTCATAGTTTCCGTTGATTTAGAATTGAATTTATCTGTATGATGATTATTAACAAAGCAAAACTAAATTGCTTCTAATATTAGGTAAGTGATTTAGTTCTGTGAGTTCGTTACTAATAGGTAAGTTATATTTGTCAAGAGGCACGAGAGTGAATTTCAAGACCGAATAAACTTTACAGTCTAGTAATAATATTTTGAAATATAGTTAGTTATAGGTGGCGGTAGGCGTGGGTGACGTGAGCCACCGGCCACGAACTCGTGCGACAAATACGCATAAATCGGACGCAACGAACAAATAAATCGATATTTTCGATATATCGGAACTAATTTGTTAGTATTTACGTAAGTCTGTTTTAATATCGAGCTAAAAAAATAGGTCATCCATTGTAAGTTTGCTAGCTGAGGGCCTCCGCGAAATATTATACCTTGTCCACATCAAATTTTGGTCTTGCCCCGCCACTGTACTCGTAGTTATCTGATTATCGATTTTTATAGATAAAGAGAAGGAGGTCAGTGAAAAGCATTCAACGTATGTAGGTCTGCAGTCAATGGGTTGGGTAGACAAAACGTTTCTTTATTTCATTAGAAGTAGAACGGTATTGTAGGGGGTATGGTGCAACGGATGCCTTCCAAGAACAAAGTTCTAAGCAATCGGATCGAGAATGCGCACAATTACGTGTACAATTGCGTGGTTTGAGTACTCTATTGATTATTAGAGTATTTTTTTTTTGATTATGAGAGTTTGATAGTACGAGGTATGTTTGTGGTTTTGATCACTAAGTAAGCTAATGGTAAAATAAATAATAATTGAATTGAGCTTAACTGAATCAGCCAGTAATCGTCCCAGTGCTGGGCAAAGGCCTCTTTTTTAAAATGAGGATAGAGCTTAATCCACCACGCTGCTTCACTGCATGTCGGCAGATAATTTTATCCATCATGAGTAACTATCGCTATCAGGTGTTTAAGATAACAACCGGGGCCGATAGCTTTACATGCTCTTCGAGGTACGTTGGGGAAACCCACAAGGACATACATACAGACCGGAAACAAATATTTGTACAAATACAAATATCTGTCCCAAGCGGCAATCGAATCCGCGTCGAGGCGACTACTTGCACCACTACACCAGAACGGTCGTCAATAATAACTTCTAATGGGAAGTCAAGTTATCGTTATTAAAAAAATTCTAAATGTTTCTTCCTAGTTGCAATACATATTGTTCAATATTTCAGGTTTTCTATTAGGGTCTGAAAAAATTAATACTGATTTTTTAACTGGACTGGCCCATCGTTGCATTTGGCTGTGACCCTGCTATCGACTCCAGGATTGTGGATTCGATTCCCGCCCCGAGTCTGGGTGTAATATTTATTTATTTATATATGTATACTTAAATTTATTAAAACAATATGTGTATCATTCGGCTGTTACATAAATCACAGACATTATTTTGCCAACCTTAGGAACAGATGACCGTGTGAGTATTTTAAACATATTTATTTATTATTTATTAATTTGTTTGTTGGATTTTTTAGAGAAGATAAATTTTAAGAGCAAAATTATTTAAAGAATCAAGTGCAAAGACAGCTTTTATCACAAGTTAAATTCACAACAAAATGATTTGACGAATTTAATGGGTCGTGACTAAGTACACAATTAGCGTTTAGCTAATTCAAAACTGTCCTTTTATTCGACGGCTAATTCAGACTATTTTGCAGACTCACGCGTATGCGCACATATGTATATAATGTTTGCTAAGTATGAATGAATTTATCCAATTATCAATTTATCAATTCAACGACATGCCGTGTCATGTTACTTCATCTTTTCGTTATATTTTTTTATTTGTCGATTCTCAAACCTTGATAGAGTATGGTGTACTCTGTTATACTGTGGGCTTTGTAGCCAACGCGCTAAGGATACTAATTAAAAGTATTTCCACGATATTTCAAGTTCTATATTCGGGATGCTGCGGAGAAACGTCCATGCGAACTAAGGACTTTTACCGACAAATCGGTATCTTTATATTTGTTAAACAAATTATTTTATTATATCAAATAAAACAGATCAAATAATCACAATATACTTAATACTTTAATTAATAAATATGTTCAACGTACACTCGTTGTCTTTATTGATTAATAATGTTTATATATACATATTAAAGTTGGGTACTCATCAAAACCAATTGCTTAGCGTGGAAAGATTTTAAGAAGCTAATAAAATATTTCACCTCCATACATAAGCGCCTCTCTTAGTGTCGAATGTGTCACCATGGATACAAATCCTGTGTAATGTTGCCGAATTCGTATATATCACGTTAATATTCTTTGATATTTGAATATTTATTTGTTTTAACCTGACTGCCGTAGGAGGTTAATCTCCAGTCTACGTACGCTTCTGTGTGTGTACTCGTATTTGAGATGTCATTAGATTCCTTATTATAAATGTGTGAGTGACATAGAATAGGGAATCATTATGGTTGCTTCCATTTGTTTTTTATATACATTAATTATCTGATTTTTTATAGTAATTATTTAAATTTGTTACATGCACTAATACGTAAGATAGAAGAACGAATCGACCTGAGAGCTAATCTATTCTAATAATGGCTAAGATATTCTAGTCTTAATAAAATAAAGGTAATTATAAGAGGATAGAATTTTATAATCCATGACTTTTGCTACAAAGTTCATTGGAAGTCATTGCACAGCCAACTAGCCGTACAGTAATGACGTGTTGAGACCGGCAAGAAAAATAGTAACGATCTCCTTCTTACTGAGGTGTTGTAAAAGGCCATAGTAGTGCACAACAACTGTACCCCAACCCGGATGGTGATGGGCAGCAGCGTTACCATATCCTGCCGCAACAAACTGCGCTCGCCAACCCACCTGCCAAGGGCGGTGAGTATTGGCAAAACCCTAGAGATGATGGGGGACGCCTAACTATGTTCGAAATTTGACATCCAACGGCCGATGTGCCCGTACAGAGTAATTGGGCACATAACTGATAATAATATTTCGAGCTACATATACGATGAGATTTTTCTATCATATCCATACTAAAATTCCATCCCTTTGATTATTTTTTTGTATATATGTTACACCAACGTGAGATGAGCCGTACATTGAAAGATTTCTGTACATTCCTGGTTCAAAGTTATTTGTACTTTTTACTGACAATTATTTGAGGATGATGTCTCTAATTTCTGAAGTAAAAAAAACCAAAGATCTTGAAATATCAAAACAGCAAATAGGGTATGAAAGTTTAAATTGCAATCGCGAACCATGTCGTGAGTGCAGCTTGTAGTATATTTATTTCATATTAAACTACATGTATTACAATTCAAAACTTCAGAGAGGAGTGGACACAAGAATGCTGTCGGCATTTTCTGGAATTTCGATTCATCGAAAAAGAGAAATGATGGGGTATATGCTCTTCAAATAAATTTTTACGCTAAAGTCACACTATTCAAATTATATTTAGAATTTTCTTTTGTGAGAAAAAAGGTTTGTCAATAGGTGCATAAATGAGAATTTATAGAATATTGTAGCTTTTTCTAAGAATAAACAGGAAAACCGCATTGAACGTGAGTACCGCAGTATAAACTGAAGGTAGAGTACGATGAACTAGATTGTACAGGATCCGATGTATAGAGAGCTTCCTTTTGTGAAGCGAAACTAGGGTTGAGATCTCTTAGATAGGGGGATAGTTCGGTTCATTTAATTGTTTATCTGTGAAATAAAATAAAATTATTTTTCTTTTATTGCTTTAAATTAATGAGTTATAGAATGTATTTTTTTAATGATTTCATGAAACATCTGAAGTAAAACGAAATCATTTTACATATTAAATACACACTTGATGTTAAAATGCTTAAAAGTATTTCATCTTAGATATTATTTACTAAAATATTGAATTTTGTATACTTATATATGAAAGAGAAACAGCTAAATTCAGAAACCGATTAAAATTTCAATTAATTTTTTATATTTTAAAAGTTGTGGATTAAGAATTTCTTTAAAAAATCTTATTGGCTATAAAATATTACGGATCGACACATAAAAGTTTAACTCATCGTTTTTTTGATTTTATAAAATCGTAGTTTGCATGATTAATTAATGATGCATGCATTTTAATATGCGCACCAACCCTACCAGAAGTAACCCTTATGACCGCATGACCTCGATACTGCGTTGTGTTATGGTCGATTCATTATTTATGATGGCAACATTGTATTTATCAGATTGTTTTAATATTTTTTTAACGAGAAATTCATATTTTTTTTGTTTGAATTATGAGGAAAGTTAATATTATTGCTTTAATTGCTACACACGTGTATGATGAGATTTTCTATACGCGATTTTTCAAAAGTGTGTAAAACTATTTTTAATTTAAAGAATGACGTTGAAATGAAACCAAAACCAAATTTCACATCACCCGATTTTATTAATTATTTTACTGATGAATCGTCGAAAGCCTTTAAGTATCTCTAACTATTTAGCTACTTCATGTTATAATAGTCTTAATGCTAAATTTCTTGTTTCAAGATGAGTCTGTTTGAACTGGTTAACTTTTGAGTTTACAATTCTCAGCATTATACTTAGTTTGTATTGTGTGTTATAATATACGCTAAACATGTACAAGTAAATCTTTACTTAAAATGTAGCAGGTACAATTGTGTATATTGAAGATATTTAGAAAAAATTTTTGGGCACTCACTATAATCGATACTGAAGCTAAAAACTTTGTTCTTCATTTTTTGTCAGTCTCTCTTTCTGTGTATATCTTGACACTTGATATCCCTAAAATTCAGCACGGTTCCTTTCGGAGAGGGGATGGAAGTCCAAATATATACCTACTTTGTTCCAATTCATTAACGCGTTGACCGATTTCATTCCTACTTTGTGTTTTAGAAAGGAATTATTTTAAAGTTTGTCCCGTTATATAAAATATTTACATTTCAAGATTTTTGTTTTGTTGGTTTAAATATTATAAATATCATGACTCTCAGTAATACGACTAAATAACTTAGAACTCAGAATGTACAGATACCTTTGAACGTACGACTCATCTTAAGCGTCTGTATACTTTATCTATACTCTCGAAACATGAATCAGTGGAATCTTGATTACGTTAGTGAAGCTGTATTCACTAAATATCAATAAATTTTAATAACAAGTTAATGAAAAGACACTAATACACATATAAATATTCAATTATCAAATGCATGGACTCTTATATTGACATATTCGTACATTGAATAGTGACTAATTCTACGTGGTACGATTCTCACATTGATAAAAAGTGAATAATTACCTAAAATTAGTGAAATTTCACTGATTCATGTTTAGAGAGAACATATTATTTTCACATTATATTAACATTTCGACTGTCCCTACGTATACTATCGAAACTGAAAAAAGGTACTTTACAGGAGAGCACTTTTAAGTTAATTTTGTGTACAAAATTGTCATTTATTTGTTAAGTATCGATATTATACTCATGAAAAATGTGGTCTAATATGTATTTTTTTTAGTTTATTCTCTTTTTTTTTGTATGAAAACATATATAAAAAGGAGTTTCTTAGTGCAATAAAAAAAATCGCAAATTTTCAGTTTCGATACTGTACGTAGGGACAGTCGATTTATTATTTGACTGCAATATGGTGGGAAATTTTTAGCACTGATCAGCTAGCAAGATTTAGTATTTAAAATAGATACTATAAATAAATGTGTATAAAATGATAAGATATAAGCTTTAATAAAATTCCTTATCGTCAACTTCACGAGTCGTCATGATTTACTAACGAATATTTTTTGTATTTGGTATAAAAAGGATCTAACGTAGTGCGACCCTCACTCATTCAAACATAGTTACTGTACCTTCAGACCCAAAATGTCAAGTAAAAGGAAAAGATAATTATGGAACGCCTATGTCTAAGGATATGTTTAGGTGGCTTTTCTATTCAATGTATACTGTCAGATTAATGCTTGTCATCCAATGATTAAGCGTAAAATAGTGAGCTGTAGATTAGGTATAGCAGCTATCGTATTTATAAAGTTTTTGCTTCACGTATTAATATATAGATATAAATTTCATTCATTCATTGGTTAATCATAAAATTTCGGGAACTGCTAGATCTTGAAGTTGAAATTTGGCTGAGATGTACATTAAAAGTAGGATAAGAAAGCATTTTAGAAAACTCTATTTATAAAGGAGTAGAATGAAGGTTAAGTTTTAAAGTTTTAAATACAGTGTTGTTGAGCTTCTATTGAAGACAGGCTTTCAGGCAATTTAAAGCTATCATTAGATAAATTAAAGGTCTTTTACTATGCTCTACCAAGATACTGCGACTGAAACACAGGGAGCTAGTAAATTATAATAATAAACTTGATCAATTTGTTTATTTGCCTAGATAGATTAATGTTAGGAATTATTTGTTTGATTTGAAAAATATATATTATAAATAATTATTTAACCTGCTTAATAACGAACGTCATACTTATATAATACATTTACAGTGCAACTGACATGAACAGACAATTAATCAAAAATTTAAAAACTTTGAGATAGAATTTTCTAGATTAAAAAACCGTGGTGTAATAGTGCCAGTAGTCCACCTTAATGCTGGCAGTTGCGTCTTCGATTCCCACTCGGAGCATGTATTTGTATACGTAGAAATATTTGTTTCTGGTCGGTTAACTTGTGGGTTTCCTGACCGTCCCTCGGAGAGCACGTTAATTATTGTTCTCGTTAATAAAATATATGGCTTTTATTCTTTGTCACAAAAAATCACACTACGGCAAAAATAAAAAATACGGCAAAAGTAAAAATCGCTTTTGCTTGTAACTGTTGTTTACTCTCTAAACATGAATTAGCGGTATTTCACTAATTTAAGTGACTTTTTACTTTTTATCAATGTGAGATTCGTACCACACAGAGTTAATGACTATTCAATGTATGAATATATGAATATCAGATTTCACTAATTTTAAGTGACTATTCACTTTTAGAGTCAACTAAAAGTGAATAGTCACTTAAAATTAGTGAAATCCGACTGATTCTTGTTTAGACATTAAGTTTTAAGAAAAGCTAGTCTAAAAGAAAAGCATAGAAAGCCGACTTGAATAAAGTGTATTTTATATTATATACTATATTTAATTAAGTTGAATTTATTCCAATACACAGGTTGGTACCTATTTATTTAATTCTAATTTATAGTATAGCGTCGTCCATGCTATGGATGAATAACTTAACACGTTCTATCCGATATCATCGAACGACTCATTTGAAGGCATAGACGAGTTTCCTGATAAACTGTTTCTCGGGATTTTCTTAACGAGATCATTAACGGTTACAGAAACTTTATGGACAGTTTAATCGAGAAAGGTATTCGTGTTGATCTGTTTTTATCTATCTTTATCTGACTAATTTTAATTGAAGATTTTATTTTTAGATTTTATTATAATTATTACCGTTGTATGGAGGCTGCTTTGAACCGGTCGTTGTGATGGTCAATGGGGGAGGCCTATGTTCAGCACTGGACATCCGATGGCTGATGTGATGATGATGATGTGATAATTATTTTATAGAACATACAAAAAGTTTTGTGTATTTATTTATATAAAATAAAATTATGAATTAGTTACAAAAGACTACAATAAAAAAAAATATAATATATATATATATATATATATATATATATATATATATATATATATATATATATATATATATATATATATATATATATGTACTCGTATATACGGCCAACGAAACAAAAAGAAAAGATAGGTGATAATTTTCTCTAATAATTATGCAAGCAAAGTAGTAACTAAGTTTTTTTTCTGATTTTTTGGTGAAAATTTTTTTTGTAGTCTAGAATACGTTTTTATAATTTTTGAAATGTCTGTTTGTTTGAGCACGTGTCACTACTAAATAACTAATTATATATTAAAAATTGTCTTAAAAATTATAAAGCGGATGCAAGTATAGTTGAGGAAACATAAAGTCATAAACACTTTGATTTTACATATTATTTTTATTTTTTTTTATTTTCACGGGAATAAAATATTATAAAAATATATGTAGGTTATTGAAACAATATTTAAATGAAGCATAAAATGTGATACTTATCTGTACGTCTATAACGGTGATAGGCTTTTTGCATGCTCGTCTGGATTACCCCTTATCTGTGATCTCTAATTGAGCGTCATTCCATTAATAGCCGTAGTGAGACATCAAGTAGGGTGATTTGCTTCGGGATATAAATAGAATTGAAGAGATATAAAGAGCTTCAAGATATAAAGGCGAGATAGATTGTAACTATCTTAAAATATTAACCCATTACTTCCCAAGCATCGAAATAGTTGTCTTTCTTTTGTTAAAATTACAAAATAGAGATCATAATACATTAAAAAAAAGTAATATAAAGTAAAATTTAAAAAAAAATTATTCATGGTTGCTGTATCAGCCTGTCCTATAAATATGACAATGGGAGTATATGGTCAGAAATAATAAAATCTTACAGTTATTACAAAATCAACTTTATTTTCAAAACTATCATTATAATCCTTTTTAAATAAAAATAATATATGTTTATTTCGTATGATAAGGTATGAAACAATCACTGCAAAGAGTTTTTTTTTTACAACCTTGTCCTTGGGAACGCCTTTGTTTGTCCCTTTTCAACATATAATGACCCAAATTATCAAACCTTACTGGTTGAAAAAGAACTTCCGAAGTTCCTGGAGCAGGTTTACTTGATCTGCATTCCGATTTTTTCATCCAAGAAAAACAAATCCTTCGTTTAAAATCTAACAGAGGGATGGTTTCGTCTTTATTTACCTGGTTGTAAATAATCCATGCATTTACTAGAGACATATCCAAAATTCTAATAAAAAGAGGCCAGTACCATTTCTTACCTCTGAAACGATTAGGATACTTTGAGTTCAACCAATCATGTTTGTCTACTCCTCGCATATTTTGTTTATAGTTATGAATAAAATTTGGCTGATTTACAACTACTTTGGCCTTTTCTATCTTAAAACATCTATTAGTTTTCATAAAAGGTTCCACAGAATCAAAATTAGTCAAAAGACATATTACATTATTGTCATGCCATTTCACACATAATATTTCATTATTTTTATCAAACCGGTGATCGGAATTATCTCGCTCTTTCTTTTTTATTTCCTGTTTTGTCATGATAGGACATTTCTTAGTTCGAGCGGGTGAGAGAGGTCGCCGCCGACGTGGCCTCCATCCGCGGGCGACGAATGGGGGTGCGTAAGAGGGTCTACTTAATGCGCCTCCAGTAACGTCCCTGTGCCCGTGTCAGGCCGGGATGAGAACCCGGTCCTGCTAGATACGGCGTCTTTGGGACTGTTCAGAGGCAGAGCCGAACAGTCCCCATGGAGAAGAAGTCTGACCTTTTCGCCGAGACCAGCCTGTCGAAGGGATTCTGTTTTCTGCAGATCCGGGACCCTCCAATTAAAGCGGCTGAATGGTCCCGCAGGGGTTTAGTACGGTATTGAACCCCCAAGTGCTGAGTCCGACATAGGTCTGGACTGCCTACACGGGCGTCCTGGATATCACCCGTAAATGGGTTCCCCTGCGATACAAAAAAAGGACATTTCTTAGTCCTATTGTCTCTTACTGTGCCCGTAGCACTAAAGCCTTGAGATTTCAAATCAATCAATAGTTGCATACTGCTGAAAAAGTTATCGGCGCTAGGAACCGAACACACGTCGAGCAACTTTTTGACCACTCTTGAACCCAATCTATCGCTATAAGAGGTACGAGTATTCTTTCCTGCATATAGTGAAAAGTTGTAACAATAATCACTAACTCCACATAGAGCCCAAAGTTTGTACCTGTTCGTTGCTGCTCTACACACTATTGAACATGTTTTCGCGCCAAATAGTATACACATATTCCCAGTGTCATATTTATAGGACAGCTCATTTAAAAGTTATGTCACATGTTTCTAGAATATGTTTTGTTTTTATATTTATTTATAGCATGTTTTTATAAGGTCTCACAATTGATTTCAGGTATTTTGAAGTTAATAATTTCTTTTCTTATGAATTAAATAAAATAAAAAGTATCACTCCTGTTAACCCAACAACATTGAGCAATTTAAAATATATATATTAAAATTAATTAAATATGTATGACTTCCAAAAAAATATATTTAAATAGAAAAATTCTTTGTTAATACATATTTCATAATAAGTGATAGAAAATATATATATAATTTTGTAAAAAAAAAAATCGAATATAGTGTCCTAAAAATAGGACAGCAGTAGGTAATGGGTTAATTTGTACTTTATAGTATAACAAAATATATATACGAGTATTATAATGTAAACACACTCGTAGACACACAGTCACCTGTTTCTAAGGTAGGCAACTTATTGTCTTTGTTCAGGTAACAACCGACTAATATACTATTATACTATTATTACGACTAATATACTATTATATTTGTAATAAATGTCTTGATATACTCGTATATAAATAAATATATATTATTCCCAGACGGGATGAGGCGGTAATCGGACCTCAACCCTGGCGAAGAAAGCACTGCCAATTGTGTCTACGGGCCAGTCAAAATGTACTTTAATTTTTTTTTATAATTAAATAAGTTGAAAGGTGTATTTTGAAAAGTAATAACTACTAAACAGCAGCAGCTACTATTTTGGTTCACTTCTGATTCACGAGCTTCAATTGAATTTTTTCGTAAATTGTCAGAGTTCTTATCAGATCTTAATCTTATTTATATAAAATCATTAAGTTAGCTATAAATTTTAGAACGATAAAAGGCAGAATCTGACTGAAGATCTGACGATGCGTTGGCAAGGTGGTCATAGCAAAAGCTGATACGCTAGCGGTCGCGTTCGGTGTTTATTTCGACGGTACCTACGTACATACAGACATGTCAAAAACCGAGGTTTACAGGAGAGCGTTATTTATGTTCAAACCGCTCTAGAAATAATTCTATGTACAATTATTAATATATTTTTTTCTATAATGTTTTATTAGCTTTAGGAACTTCATAATGTTATTTATACATATTTTATTCTTTTATGTTTTCTTAGAAAAACTGATAGATTACTGTTTCTATGTTGAAATTAAAGTCAGAGATGTCTATCATACCTTCTTATACGCAGGAAAGAAGAAAACAGTTTATAAAAATAGAATTTAAATAAAATGTTTTATGAAAACGTAGAATGGTAATTGTAGAATTATAACTAAAACGCGCCACAAAATCTAACAAGTATGCTTAATTAAAAAAAATTAAAAAAACCCGACTGCGTAAAATACTCTTATTATAAACTAAAAAGAATAAAACAATTTACTAGCTTTCATTTGATACCCATATTGCTACAGCAAGAAAAAAAATTCAACTCCCCCCCCTCATTCCGCCATTTATATAGCCTATGTCACTACTACAATTTAGACACCTCATATGTCAAAAGCCGTCCAGCCGTTTGTGCTGTATGGCGTGCCAAAGAAATGGACATACATACATACATACATACACTCGAAAAACATAACCCTCCTTCTGTCGCAGTCGGGTAAAAACATTAATATTTCACCACGCGAACAAGCATCGACACGTCAGACAAGACCGCGTTCGATTCGTTGTAAATATAATACTTGTTCTCATATACGATTTGTAAATGACGTTAAATAAATAATATATAAAAAATATATCTATACCGGTATGTGCATATTGAACATCTAAAGCCAATTGTGCAATAAAAAAACATGCCATTTTTGACATGTCTTTATGTACGTAGGGACCGTCGATTTGTCCACCATCCGCATCTATATTTATATAATAAATCATAGAGCTATTTGTCGTGGTCTGGGAGTTTGGGATCATGTAAGGCATATTTTTTTTTGAGGAATATCGTCGAATCTCCTGAAATTCTATCCTAAGCATGGTGTCATCTCAGTAGTATAATTTTTTTTATATTTTTTTTCAAAATCGACTGAAAATTACCGAAGAGAGCCGCGTACATCCAATCAATCAATATCATATCCAAGCAATATATGTCAAATCGATATAAATATCCAGTGTGATGATTTTTATATTATTTGGCGAAAGTATTTTATATACAAATTCAAGACATTTTTTTTAAAGTTTAAATACTGAAGTGAACTGAACTTAATGAGCATGTAAACGTGTCCACTGCTGGGCAAAGACCTCTCCTTCATATAGGAGAAAGTTTGGAGCTTAATCAATCACTTAATGCTTCACTGTGAGTTGGCAAATAATTTCCCTACCATGAGTAACGATCGTTATCAAATGTTTATGATAACAACCGGGACCGCCGGCTTTATGTGCTCTCCGAGGCACGGTGGGGAGACCCACAAGGACATACATCCAGACCGGAAACAAATATTTACACAAATAAAAATATCTGCTCCGAGCGGGAATCGAACCCGCGACCGCCTGCGTTGAGTCGACTACTCGCATCACTACATCAGAACAAAGTCAACTTTAATTACATTTAATTATAATATACATGTGCCATTTGTTTTATAACTTGTAGCCATCTTGTAGGTAGTGACGTTCCATTCCTTTTTTCCTTTCATTTTTTCCATTCCTGTAGAAATCTTGAGATTTTGATAAAAAATGCGACCGAAACAGATAAAACTCTGAGGGTACAAGGTCAAGACTATAATTATGTTGGATGCATTAACACTTCCTAACCAAGCTTTCTCAATTTTTGATTTGTACCCAAAGATGTGTGTGGTCTGGCGTTATCATGATGTAATATTACTCCTTTTCTGTTGATTAATTCCAGCCATTTCAAAGATGTGTGTGGTCTGGCGTTATCATGATGTAATATTACTCCTTTTCTGTTGATTAATTCCAGCCATTTTTTCTCAATTTATTGCTTGAATCTCATTAGTGTTGGCTGTTTTTGCCCGGCGGTAAAAGCTTGTAATGAACGATGCCCTCCCGATCCCACCATAGACACAGCATCACCTTATTGCGTGTTAATCCGGGTTTTGGTAGAGTCTCGGGGCGTCACGGTTGCATGCGAAAGCGATCCCGTGGCGCCCCACTACGACGATGAGGGCACCGCTGGGTTTTAGTGCGGTATTCTGGCACGTTCTGCCGTGCCAGCGAGTCCCACATACCCGTCGCCTTCGGGCGGCGGGATGCGTAAATGCATTTCCCAGCGAAAAAAAAAAAAAAAAAAAAAAAAAAAAAAAAAAAAAAAAAAAAAAAAAAAAAAAAAGGGTTTTGGTAGAGTCTGTGGAGCTTGATTAATCTTTGACCATGATCTTTGTCGCCCGTTCTTGTTGTAGATGATCCTTCTTTTCATCACCAATGATAAATTGTTCAGTTTCATTACGTCTCAATAGAGAATCGCAAACGAGTACACGATTCATTTGGTTTCCTTCAGTGAGCTCGTTTGGCACCAAAATATTGAGTTTTTTTGTATAGCCAGTTTTTTTAAATGGTTGACTCATCTGTGTTATGGTCAATCCTCAGTTCCTTGTATTGTGTCGTAATGACTAATATGCCGATCTTGAACCACTTTTTCAAAAATGGTATCAACTTTATTCGTGATCAGAGCAAGCTGCATATTTAATATCAAAATTCGCAGACTGAAAACGCTTGAATCAGTGCTTATGCTACGCTTACTGACTTAAGTCGCTAAGTACTTGAGTCGCTTTTTTCCTTTTTTTTTTTAATAAACCTTAGAATGTATCGAATTTGTTCATTAGATTCACTCTTTTTGATGAACAGAAAAATAATTTAAAAAGGGCGTAAGTGTTTTTTACTTTTTAATTTTCGTTTACTTAATGTCTTATAGTTGATATTAAAACAAGCCAGATATAAACAGTACTACCAAAAAGATTTACTTCAGTTTTATACATATAAAGAATATGAATAGATTTTTTCTCCGACCTATTAAATACCGTAGTTAAAAAAAATATTATTGATGTGTGCAAAAAAAGTCTGTTTATTTAAATTGAGATGTTGTAACATCAAACAGTTTAATCTTCACGGGAATTGAAATAAAAAAGCGACATCCAATAAATCAAAAAAAAAAAAAGAACGCAATTATAACTCTCACGTGAACCATAATAGTATAAAATCTCATTGCAAACAAAATTACAATGTCGAATATTTGTTTCAGTATTTAAATTGCTCTGCGACCAAAACGCCTGACTCATTGTGTTTGTCTTTCATTCAATCCTTTATTGAACGAATGGTTTCTGATTGAACGAATACCGTTGCCGCGTTAAACGCCAATGTGATCTCGAACTGAAATAGATACAGGTCAATTTAACGTTGAATGTATTCGAATAATGATAATGTTGAATGTAATGAATACGACGAATTCGATTTTCAAGCCATGGTGTTTTATGATGATTATTTCGTTGTAAGACCAATAACAATGTTATGGCTATTGATATCTTGTAAGATTATTTTGGGTTTGAAGACGTTATTATAATTAAATAAATAAATAAACGTCTCACACTCAACGGCCCCCAGTAGGATGTGAATCATTTGTGGGGGGTCCGGAAACACACACAATACACAAGCACAAACGCCCAGACCACGACAAAGATCTGTATGGCCTATACAAATATTTATCATGTGCGCGGATTGAACCCGCGACCGCTAGCGCATCAGCCACTTGCTGTGACCACTACGCCAACGCGTCGTCAAATTATTAAAAGATGTTAATAAATATTTATATTAAAACTATATGCGGTGTAATAATTTGAGTCTCTGTTTAAATAGTCATTTTGATGAGATGCAGTAAATTACTTATTGTTATTACGAATTATGATAGGTACTTATTAGAAACTTATAAGAAAATTGTTATGATTTATATAATTTATTCTTTCAGACATCGAAAATTGATAATTTGATCAAAATGTTATATTTTGATAAACAGTCGTAGAAATAATGTTTGGTTGATTTTATAAAAGGATATTAAATTCAAATGTAATTTATCAATAATCTATAGCTTTTTTGCCTTCTGTCTTATATATTTTTTGTCTCTTCTTCTATATTATATTGCCTCGATTAATTATGATAATGTAACGTCACGTGTGTATACTAATATTGATGTTTCTTCATATATATGTATGTAGGTATGTATATATATATATATGTATATATATATATATTTATGTATGTATTTAGGTGTATATAAGTTTGTTTTACAGTTTTTTCTTTTAATTATTATTTTATTCATCTACCTTTACACTCTTTCTTGCACGCCTTAAGGGTGGCTGGTTGGTAAGGCTTTCGTATATATATTTACTAAAAAACATATAAGGACAACAGTCGGGTGATACCTAAAACACATGCATTGGGTTGCCTACCTTAGAAATAGACGATCATGTGCGTAAGTTAAACTTATTTATTTAATATTAATACATTATTACGTAATTATACTCTAGTACTATGAACTATAGCGTGAGGTTTTATTAGTCAAGATTTCTTCTAGATAATTAAAATCGAAATAACCGGTGATCTAGTCTTAGATTTTCCTACTGTACTGATATCATACTGGTTATTCATATTAAATATGTATAATAATAAAAAGGCCAAGGTATGCACATATAAAATAAAATCCAACAAACGGTAGTACAATTGCCAATTCAGCTAAGTTTAAAGTTTAAATTAAACAATTTTTAATAGCCCTTTCGCTACTACTACATGTTTCTCTGTACAAGAATATATAAACGAAAAAGATATATAGGTTTAGTGGCGCTATATTTAATGAGGGACATATATCTAAATTTGTAATAGTTGTATTTGATACTGACGGTTTTTTTTAGAAGGGTAATTGTTGGATTTCTTGCCGATTTTCCTCAGCATAATTTATATTCAAAATCGCTGTTAGCTTCACATTAACTATAATTAATCAATAAAAAAATATTATAAACTTTATATAATGACTATTTAAAAGTGCCTTTGAAGCCTATTTGAATAAAGAACTTTTTGATTTTGAAACAAAAGCTATGAAAGTCAACGATGGTTTTCGAGGAAGTCAGTGGACGTCTGCCGGAGCTAAATGACAATCACTTACAATGTCGTTGTAAGGTACGGCGTGGTGTGGTCAATTGGAGTATGTAGGAACTGCAATTGCTAAATTTGATGTATGGTCTAATTATTAAGAATAACGCTGGATTTTTTTAAAATATTTTATTAATAATCATAAAGTCAAGAATCAATGATGAATTATTTAGTATCATTATTATATAGCTATTACTTTATATCGTCTTTTGTGCAACATTTTCGATAATGTAAATTTTTTTAGACTTTATTGATAGTTTATTGGGCGGTGTAGATTTCGTAAATAATTTTGATTGATAAATTAAATTTTCGGAGTAATAGATTAATTTTTATCAATAAATAGTTATATCGTTGATGGTATTAGATGAATTTTACTTAATAGATGTGTAAGTGAGAGTGTGTTATTACAAAATGCAGACGTAGCCTGCAAGATTTCTGAATCAAATCCTGACTAGTACTACTGACTTACTAAAGGCTAAAATTCTTTAAAAATGTGTGTAGAGTAAAGCAAATATCTTATAAATAGGTTGTGAAATATGTATATCTGCCAACGCAGTTGAACGACGTGGCGGATTAAGCTAAAACCCTTTTATTCCAGACGGATTGGTGTGATTGTTGGTTAATATTTATTTATTTAATATTTATTTATTTAAAGTAAATAAAAAAAATACATATACTTAAACAACTAAATAATACAAACCACAATAATTTAAAACAACGTATAATATAATATTACGTACAATACGGATATAAATGCTTAAAAACAATAAATAGTTAAATACATTTATAGTTTAGAATTAAATAAGAATACATGACAACAGTACATAGAGACATATATAAAAAGTTTTATAACATTTTAGCTTTAATTAAATCTAAAAAGAAAATCATAGATACTCGGTCATCTTTAAATTAGTCCATACAACAAAACACAAGCGAGTTTGCATCGTAAAGCGAGCGCTTTATAGCTAGCAGAGTTTAGACGATCTCATCTCCTTTGAGTTGGATTGTACGAGCGAGGTGTCGCCTCTATATCCACAGAACATGGCACTCAGAATTTAGAAAGTAATCTTCTTGAATATACGCATATAAACTGATTTTGTTATAACACTTGCGCTAGATTTCGTACCGATGACTTTGTTCTTACTTGTAGTTCTTTCTGGTTTGTAGATACGATATCAATGTCGATTATTCACATCTTAATTTCAACGCCGTAATAAAAGTGTATACAAAAATTCAGCTCAGTAGTAATTTTTACGTAGATTGGGGCTTAAAATACCTAAAATGACTGGATTATTGGTAAATAGTGTAGTCAAGGTTTATGACGTGTCTTTGTATCAAAAAGCTAAATAAATATATAAATATTTTTATTTTTAAAAATACACACACGGTCGTCTGTTGCTACGGTAGGCAACTTAATATTACACTCATGTGGAAATCGAACCCACAACCCTAGAGCAGAAAGCAGGGTCACTCTCAATTGCACCAACGAGCCAGTCAAAAAAAAAGTAAGTAAGGAACAAGTATAGGGCTTCTTTTTTTTCCATACTGTACTATAAATATTTCAGTATATCGCTATGGATGTACTTCTGGGAAAGATTGGAAGGTTATACGCCACGGAATTCAATTAAGGTTTTGGTGATTTTCATGTGATCAGAGTTGCTCCTAGAACATGTACATAACGTTACGAACCCGCTATCATCGGTTTGGATTTACAAAATCTTTTTATTGGGCCATCTTTATTACAGTAAATAATTATCATCATTTATCAGTCATTGGATGTCCACTGCAGAACGTAAGCCTACCCCATCGAACTCCAAAGCGACCGGTTCAAGGCAGCTTCCGCTTACGGTTTCCGGCGGCTCTCCTTAAATCGTCTGTCCATGTCGTGGACCTTGATTACAGTAAGGTTAGTATTTCTTCTTATCCTCTGCCAAATGTGTTACATCTTAAATTATTATGTATTTAAATATTTATGTTTGAAATAAGCATATACGATCTATTTTTTACCCGACTGCGCCAGAAGGAGGGTTATGTTTTTTCGAAAGTAAGTATGTATGTATGTATGCATGTATGCATGCATGCGTATATGCATGCATTCATGTGTGTATGTAGTTATGTATGGGTATATGTATGTATGTATGTATGTATGTATGTATATATATATATATATATATATATATATATATATATATATATATATAAGAAAAAAACTAAATGGTGGATTTTTGGTGCCAAAATAGTTTCATTTCCAAATTACACAGAAACGCAGTCGGATGTTTTAGTTTTTTTTATTAATATCTTGTTCAATCATAATATTTTCATATAAAACATCGTTACATTAAATAAAAAAAGCGTTAATTTAAGCCGAAAATTATGATCATAAATCTGAAGATTTAAATTAAAGTTATCGATAAAAATTACATTTATTACGTGACATGACAAAATTTATGTGCAGGGTATTGGGAAATCACGGTTGTAATTTAATGTTCACTCCTACACAAGAACAAGGCAATACAAAGCATTCCTATTTCATGGTGGCATGTCATCCTCCCACGGTACTGTTCCCGTAAGCCCGGTTGGCAATCTTATCTGCTGGCACAAATTGAAAACATTCATGTCAAAATAATATCAAAACGAACGCTATTGTACCTTGTTTAAATAATGCAATCTACTTGAAAATGTCCAATTTTATTTACCAATATTTGTTGTTTTTACGAGATGTTGCTGTACTAACATTTACTTCAATTAAAATCTCCGATAGTAAAAATATAATTTAATTTATTATAAAACTGCATTCTTCACTCTTTTTAATTAACCATTAAGTATTAGAAAATTTAATATTTAGTGTGCTTAATTTTTATACTAATTATAAGTATTTATTATAAAACTGCATTCTTAGTATATATACAGTAGTATACGCCGAGTTGCACGAAACGAATTTTAAATTTAAGTGTTTATTAAACTAATTTAATCACAAGAATCGTGATTATCTGTTGCACGAAACCTATATCTGATTAAGTTAACAAAAAAATTTAGTTCAATTAAAGACCTATCTAACAGATGATTAATTAAAACAGCTTTAAATTAATCATAAGATCAACTAATTTTAAGATTAATTGCAACTTAACTAACGGAAAGTTAGCGACGGTTTCGTGCAACTCGCCGATAATGTCATAGATTGTACATAAACTATGCTCGTTGCTACATCTAAGATGGAATAAAAACTACTATTTTTAAATTAAATTTGATTAAAAAAAAAAGCTGTTCCCGTAAGTAATTCCAGCACAAGTATGTTTAATACAAAATACGTACAATAGAGTTGCTTAGAAAAAGGATATAGGTAATTAAAACAAAAATTCAGCATTCAATTCCAATCGATGGTGTAAGTTAAATTGTGTGCCACGAGTCAAGTCGTAAAATAAAGAACTTCTTGTTCTTAAAATTACATAAAAATTGTCTTTTACGATACAACGGTAATAAATTTTATTACTGTTATTCTTCAAGAGGAACTTTTATTGCCCCGAGAGTTATGATCCGGACGAGTATCTATAGATGGGAAATTTCATATCATTGCTCGAGATTTAGCAGAAAATCTTTTCAACATTTTTGAAAACCCAATAGGTACTGAAATGAGCTGAGTTAGCCTATGAACATCCCACTACTGGGCAAAGGCCTCTCTTCATGTAGGAAAAAGTACACACGTTAGATATTACAAACTTATTTACAAGAGACTTGTCTGGACATAAATTTAGTCGCTGCAAGTTCTTGACTTCGACTTCAAACTTTCATATTATCACTCCTGATTTTTTTACTATTTCATGTCTGGACTGAACAATATTAAGGTTCTCGAAGACTAGAGCTTTTAAATCGATCTATTTAGTCACCAAACGAAAGAGTCAGAACTAACTATGCAGGAGTTAAATCAGGTCAATTATTAGTTAAACGTACGTAAGATAAAAGATTGTTAATAGTTCGACGGATTTGCATTATCACATTTAAAAATATATATATTAACTACGAAAAATCAGTCGAAAGTTATATAATCATAATATGCACGAGCTGAATAAATTAAGAATCAGCTTCGTAATTATTTTATTTATTTGCTAACATTGAACTGAACTGTAATAAAACAGCCTGTATAATAAATAATATATGCCCATAAATGAAAAAGAAAGAATGTAAAAAACTAAAGAAAATCTTATCCTGTACAAGGATAAAATTCCACTGCAGATTGACTGGTAATTTACCTACCAAGAGAAACGATCATTACCAGGATCATTGTCATAAAAGCAAATTGCGAATCACTGTCATGCTTTTCGTCTTCTGTGCTACATTTATATATTATAATAATGCATATGTTATAAAAATTAACAAGCATTAAGTAATAATTGAAATGGACGATTTATGAGAAGCGGAGTTTTCCAAAACTAACCTACGTACAACTAACCAGGGCGCATTAGCGACAATAAATCTATCTTATATTATTTCAAAGTCACCTAAATACGAAATAGTTTTCACATGGTTGTACTCGTAAAACGTGATGACGTTTTGAATGGCAATTTGTACCATTTAAACGGTCTGACAGAACGTGAACGACAGAAACGGAAAATCATTTTACCGATCTAATAACCTTATATTCTTTGAAGAATAAGGTTGAAATTCCTATAGCAGGATGTTACACAAAATTGTCATATAGTATCGCCTCTAATTCGATTGTGAGGTATTTAAATTTTATGTTTATTAAAATAAGGTTTATTTTCGATTGCGTTCTGTGTATATCTTATATCTTTAAACGAGCAATTCTTGTATATATATATATATAATCGGAGTCTCGGAAACGGCTCCAACGATTTTCATGAAATTTAGTATGCAGGGGGTTTCGGGGGCGATAAATCGATCTAGCTAGGATTTATTTTTAGAAAATGTTGTTTTATCCCTTTTTTACGCAATTAAAAAATACCATTAGAATACGAAGGTAAATTTCGCTGTCATTGACAAGCTTCTAATAGCTCAGATAGGAATCGGGCGGATTCGAAAAACCTGGGTTCGAATCCAGGTTTCTACAGGCCACCAATCTTTTTCCTTTTTTTTTAATTAAGAGCTCTTTTTATTTTTTATTTTTTATTTAAATAACCAGTTCCTATTATTTTACTATTATGTCGGTAAGATCGAAAATATTATTTATGTTTCATCTGTATGTAATGTATCTAAATATAATTTAACCGAGCAAAGCTCGGTCATCCAGGTACTGTCCTGTATATGGGACAAATGCATTACTCGGGTGTCCTCAAACTTGTGGGTATGGAGAACGACAAACTTGGATTGTCGGCTATTACTATTTTGTTTGTATGGAGTTTTATGTTGATATTACGAATAAGATAAACAAGTCAAGTGTGAGTAGGACTCTAAAGCGAAAAGTTCATAACAATGTAATATAATATAATTTATTAACATTTTTGTTAAGATCGAGGCAAAAATTGAAAAAATAAAACACTTTTCTTGTGGTTCCCATACGAATTCGCCATAATTATAATTATATATATCTTATTTCATGTAATTATTGTTTGTCGATATAGCAACAATAAAATAACAGAAAAAAGTACATGTTTTACACATACTTATTAAATATTCAGAACCTATCACAGACAGGCATATGAAAATTAGAGTCTTGTTATTAGATTATTATTGTCACATTTAAAAAAAATTCTTTCTAATTCATTAAATTTTGTATATATATATATATATATATATATATATATATATATATATATATATATATATATATATATATGTAATATTAACTCAGTAGGTAGAATCCTGTATCGGGGTCATCACATCGGCAAAATAATATACATAAAAAACACAAATGCCTAGAACACGTCTGATAAACAATCTGTATGACCTGTATCCAGACATTCGACAGATGAGTTCTCTGACGCGCAGCATGGATTTTGTCCTGGGCGGGTCCGCCCCCGGAACCGGGAACTTGCTAAATTTAAATGCAAGTAGTGCCAGCCTTGGATGCTGGCAGGCAGGTAGCTGTTGCCTATTTCGACTTCCGAAGGGCGTTCGACAGGATTGTCAACAATGTTCTTACTTGCAAATCTTTCGTTTTTGGCGTCAATATGTCGACTGTGCCGGACGTCATTTGGATCAGATCTACTGGACAAGATCAGGCGTCAGCCATTTCAGTAATTTAGGGCCCCTCCAATTTATCATCATGATAAATGATCTATCGAAGGTGGTACGCGAGTCCACATACCTTTTATTTGCTGATGACCTGAAGTTAGTACGAAAATTAGTTGACGTCTCAGATCATGTTAGATTCCAGCATGATATAGCAAGGTTGTAAATTGCAGCTACGACAACAAACTCTATTTCAACGTTTCCAAGTGCTCCATAATGTCATTCAGCCATCCTCGCACCTGTACCTTCTTGAGGGCGAGCCGTTGAGGCACGTCACTGAGGTGAGAGACCTGGATGTAGGGTTCACTGCCGATCTCAACTTTCGAGAATATATAACTGGAATATGTGAAAAAGCGTATCGAAACCTGGGCATCTATCACGGCAATCGCGAGGCTTCAAGAATGTGAACACACTGCGTGCAAGGCACGAGGAGACACGAGGGCTTGGGTGAAGAGTCATTTGGAGTATAATTCAGTTATATGGGCTCTGAACGAAATTAATGGTGGATTTACAACAAATTTATCCGGTTTATGTACTTCAAATTATATAGTGTCTACCTTGGCTATCCGTTGCTATATCCAACTTTGTTTGCATCGGGAATGGTGGGATATAGCAGAATGGAGATAGGGCGTGAAATATGCCTTTGCGAGGCAAAATTGATAACACTTTAATTATACTTCGCGAACTCAAGTTGAGCATGCCTCGTGCTTCCTGGCGTTGCCTTGTGCGCACTTTAACTTACGGCGCGGCGTGATGCGTTTAACGCAGTAGCGGACCAGGGGCTCTATTTTTGATTCACTCGTATCGCGTCGAGCGCTCGAATTCTACTGATTTTCGTTCGCCATCTGAAATTCCGTATTTTTGAATCGCTCGACTGCAACGAATGATCCATACCACTCGTCGCGTATGGCGATCGGTGTCGATATTATTTTTTTAATTTCTGCGTGGAATATATAAAATACAATACTTCAAATTGTAGTGGCAACATTTGAGGCGAACGATTCAAAAATACGTAAAAACGAGATCATGCGACATAAGACGAGTGTGACATAAGTCGCATTCGACGATACAATTTCATACGAGTGAATCAAAAATAGAGCTCCGGGGCTCTATTTTTGATTCACTCGTATCGCGTCGAGCGCTCGAATTCTACTGATTTTCGTTCGCCATCTGAAATTCCGTATTTTTGAATCGCTCGACTGCAACGAATGATCCATACCACTCGTCGCGTATGGCGATCGGTATCGATATTATTTTTTTAATTTCTGCGTGGAATATATAAAATACAATACTTCAAATTGTAGTGGCAACATTTAAGGCGAACGATTCAAAAATACGTAAAAACGAGATCATGCGACATAAGACGAGTGTGACATAAGTCGCATTCGACGATACAATTTCATACGAGTGAATCAAAAATAGAGCTCCAGATAGATTTGTTCAGCTGCACGCTGAAAGAGTTCACAAAGGTCGTTTCTATGGTTGTCTCCTACGATCCAGATTGGGTCTAGGTTAGGTCATAATTTATTTTGACGTTAATGGGTTTTTATTTATTAGATTATCTGTTTGTAAGGTATTATATAATTTAATTTTAATTTCTGACTGTTGCTTTGACTGTGCTTAATTTGACTATTTTTTTTATTCGATTCATATTTTTAATATCTTATTTAATTATATTCATTTCTATTTATTGATTTTAATGCGTTTATTATCAACATATGACAACGGGTTTTAGTTTAGAAATAACGCTGAATCTTTCAACTTATATCTAATTTTCGTTAACATTTTTATGATTTCTAATTAATCAGTTAAGACTATTTCGAGTATAAGTGAAGACACTATAAATTAAAAAGAAACTAATAACCACGTTATCTCGAGTAAATAAGCAAGTAAATATAACGTGAAAACATTATATACAATAGCAACACGTCAAAGTTGATAAACGCCGCCACAGATATTAGACTCTTGTGAATTACGTTCTGTAGGGATAACACAACATTTGACGATGTAGGATATTATCTTTTATATAGTGTTGATAAACTGGCTTAATTTTCTTGTGCGCTCACACATGTATGTGTATGTGGTTTTTGTAATAATTATTGTATTGAATATTTTTCTTTTTTTATGAAGAATTTTTTTTTTCAATAGAACTTATAATATTACTGTCAACAGTATAAAGTAGAACAAATTGAAGTCGTTGCTCTTAAAAAAAAAAAAACAATAATTATACGTCACTTTCAAGAAGTTTTTACAGCAACAAAAAATTTCTACACAGCATATTATTTATATACAACGACCGTTCTGGTGTAGTGGTGTCAATAGTCGCCTCAACGCCAGCGGTCACGGGTTCAATTCCGGCTTGGGACAGATATTTGTATTTGTACAAATATTTGTTCAGGTCTGGGTGTATGTCCTTGTAGGTCTCACTACCGTGCCTCTTAGACAACTTAAAGCCGTCGGTCCCGTTTGTTTTCATAGACACCTGATAACAATCGTTACTTATGGTAGGGAAATTATACATTAACCTGTAGTGGAGCAGCGTGGTGGATTAAACTCCAACCCTTCTTCTATATGGAGAAGAGGCCTTCACTCAGCAGTGGGTTGCTTACAGACTGATACAGTACAGTATATTATTTATCTATACACTTTTATCTATGTCTAATAAGGAAATTTTTAGATTTTTTTTAAAAATATTAATTTAGGTTTACGCAAACAAAACCTCAAAGACATAAATATAATGTACGAGTATAATGTAGATCCACAAAGCCTACAGAGAAGTCCGCGACGTATATTTATCTCCTATGGATGGTTTACTGAAAGCTTTTAATCTGTTCAAGATTTAATAACATCATTTCAGAAGGAATTTTCCTCATTTTGGTGATAATATTCAGTAAGATAAATATAATAGTTGGACATTTAATGGAGATTAAAATTGATTTTTATAATGTTAATTAAATGTATTCTTTAGATATTATAACAGTTTTAATATGACAAGCAACTTAAACATTTCCATTGTGTTATTAGAAAAGTTGGTGGATTGAGACTGCCATTGAAAAGGAAGGATCCTTAGACCAGACGGTGTTGCGTCTAGTGGGCTACACGCCACTTAATTTTTGATGTCGGGTTCTTGTATATATACTCAATCGCTTTGAAAACTTTGATAGCGCGATGTAGGATACGTCAGTTCATATGTGGCGAGATAGTTGTCGCTACAGATTGAATTGTGTCTTGGTATTTCCTTTGTCCTATGAGACCAGGGCTCTGTATAAACATGTTAGGCTGGGTTTAAGAGTAAGATGAACTTTTTTAAGCCCAGTCTTCTGGTAAAGAAAAATGTATAGAGCGCTATAGTCGGTTTTTTGTAACCAAGTTCGTTAAATAAAGCTTAAAAACAATACTTTGAAATGGCTTGGTAATAAACTGATACACCGATATTTTTTTAAAGTGTAGTTTGCATTTATGGGAAGGCAGGGTTCACAGATAATAAATAATATGGTTATATAATATAAAAATAAAAAATTGTCTGATCCTTCTTTATCACAAAATATGGTTACAACACTCACTTGTCGAACTGATAAGCACAGAACGCTAGATACAAAAGAAGTGCCTTCAGGTAACAGTGTATCTATCGAGTTTATAGACGTATTTTTAAAGACTAGTCAAATAAGTAATTACGCTTACAAAATTTTAAAGAACATATTAATATCGATATCTGATCAGATTGTTCCTGTGATTTATAAATCTGATATCATTTTTAACACACTAAATTCTATGACCAAGTCCTTAGAGTACAAATAAGATAGAACTGACTCATAGGTAAGAACGAGTGTATTGGGAGTGATTCGCACGCCGTTAACAAAAACAGGCAATCTATATGGATTATACCAACACCTTAACGGAAAAACGTTATCTTTGTTTATAACCGTACGTATATTGTTGGATCTTTTGTTATTCTATGTTTTGTATTTTCACTAAGAAAATATTCCTAAATTTTAATCAAAAAAGAAATGTTTTGAATTATTTATTAACAGGTATTGAGAAATGAAAGAAAAAGACGAACAATATAAGAAATTAAATAAAAACTATTTTGAATAAAATATATTTCTATTAATAAAAGGCTAATCGCCGCTGACGCAATCTAAAATTCACAGCATTTGATGTTTTGTAAAAAAAAAAACCAAAAAAGAAAAATTATTGTGAACCAAAGAAAGACTTTTTAGAACAACTTTGAATGTTTTAAATTACTATGTTTCTCACTATTTACCTGTATCGTGATAATGTTTTTTTTGAAAATGATTTATCATACAAATGCAAACTGTATGTACAGGTGCAGTATGTACAATTGCTCAAAAAAGAGAGTAAACCAGCATTAACTAGATTGTAACCCTTTTCCTTAAAAGGCAAAGTGATATTTCCTAGCATAGAACATATGCAGGTTATTATAGTACAGATAGTTTAAAGATGCTGTAGTAGCATCCTTAAACTATCTCTATAATATCTATCTATATCTCTAATAGTTAGCAAAAATACATCAAAATTACAAATACCTTTGTTCTATATTGTTGGTCAGATCTGCATCAGCACCTGTGCTTGATGTTATAAATAAGCCTTAAGCCATTATTAATTTCAAGCCTCAACACTGGTGGATCACAATCATTTTATAAAAATAATAACAATATATGAAAGCAGATTAAAATGTCGATTTCGACATAAGTCCTGTAAGGAAAATTCTAATTGGTGGTAGTTTTCGTCTTCAGTCGCCGATGGTGTGTCAGCTATTCACCTGATTGGCACTTTTCCGATTCTATGCCCTGGGTGCGGTGCCAGTGATGACAACCATTATACTCGTATAAAGTATCTTTATGACTAGGGCAGTATGCGGAAATCGAAAACCATTAGAGATTCAGTAACCTCGACTTTATTAATTAAAAATATTTTAATAAAAAAAAAGTCGTGTGTACAGAGTACACATGTCAGAAGTGAAACATCTTTGGCAAACTCAATTCGAAATTTATTAATATTAATAGTTAAACATTCTATTACTTATTTACGCGTTGTTTACTAGGATTAATATTGTATACTAGGTTTGTTAGTAGGATACGCGACATCATACTATCTCATTCTCTCCTACACATTTTTGTATTTGTGTCTCTTACCTGTCGCTTTTTTCGTCGCATCCCGTTTCAAATCACAACGATTCTAAAGAAGTTTCACTTTAATAATATTCTTAACACACTAAATTGTCAGTATTTGTAATAAAATATTTTTGACACACTCAATTGTCGTTATTTGTAATAAAAACAAAAAGCATTTTCAAAGTGACGTTTACAGGCTGATTCAGTTCAGTTGCGGTATTTGCCGCATAGCTGTTACCACTGTAGTATTATATAGACATGCATTAGGCCCGATCCACATTACAGTGCTGATCTCGGTTCGTTCTCGGTCCGATCTCAATACGGTAAAATGTTTTGTATAACAAATCGTTGCTGGCGCGTGACTTGATTGGACCTTGACTGGCACGGATAGTATGAATACTCTCATTGTTTCTTGTGTAACAATATTTTACCGGATCGGGATCGGACCGAGAACGAACCGAGACCAGCACTGTAGTGTGGATCCGGCCTTACAGGGCGCGACCGAGCAACTGTCACGTGTCGTTGGCGTAAAGTTGTCGATATTGAGCGTGGTGATGAGAGCGAAATAGGACTTTGGCCAAATCATAAATAAAACTTACAGCTTCGCTGTATATATCACTCAGTGGCACCATTCAGCTTTATAATAAAATATTTTAGAACAAGAGTTTAGAGGACGTGTTCGTACAACAGCGTCATCAGGTAGTCACGTATCGTTGACATCAAGTTCGCTTCATATGTGGATGGTATTCACATCTCCTCTTATATGTCAAGCAGACATTAATTGACATTCGGTGCTAACGACAGTGATTCTATCATTTCCCTTTATTGTCTTGGAAGAAACTTTGAAGTATTTTTGCTTTTATATAAATGTTAGTACGACAATGTGTTGTACAAGATTTAAAAGACTTTATGTAAATTTATTAATTCTTAATATTCGTTTATTCCAATTATCTTGTATGAAGATAAAATATATACATATAGAAAAATTATAATTTCATTTTAATAATAATAATTATTATTAGATATCATTATATTTAGATTATGGACCACGATATACTCGTAGCTTACCTGTTTGGTATCCTCTGACAACAGACAACTCTTTTGACACGTCAGATAAGTATAAATAGAAATATGACTGGGATATTGGTGCTACTATTGAGTTTTCAAATATTATAAAAAAAATATTCATCCCATGTTTAGCTGTGGGTGGACACATAACGAGAGAAATTCTAAGATACTTAATATTATTATATCGAGCGTATTTGCCAAATCATATTTGAGCAGTGAGCACTGCTCCAAAACAGACCAATCTAGAATTGTAATTGTTCTACCCAATTTAGAGAATATGTCTTTATCCATCATAGGGGCACACAAGCACACTCATTCTACCGTTAGCCTATGTCACGATATGGGAAACATTTGGTATGCCCTACTATGAGTCACTTAGTACTTAGTTCTCGGATCATCCATAAAACATCGTTTTATACGAACCAGTGAGTTCAGATGTATTTTATATAACCCTATATTCTGAATATTGAACAGTCACGTGTTGAAGGCGAATAAATTGTTGAAATATTTTCAAGTGCGTGTATCGAAATCAGTATTTTCTTTATATTTATAAATATTAACTGAGAAAATAAAACTGAGTTTGCATTTGACACGATTTTCATGTTTAATATTACAAGACTTCTAATGTGGTATCACCCGTATTGAGTTTTAATACTTGATTGATATTTTTAATTATTCGACCGCTCCTGTAAAACATAGGTAGTTGTTTTATAGTTCATATAACAACTCGTAAGTTTCCCCACTGACAATATAATAAAAAAACATCGCCGTAATGTAATGTTCGTTTCAAATTATATACATAACTATTTGCTTAACAATAAACTGATAAATATAGACTTAATATATAAACATCATCTATAGCACCTCGTTGAACAAACAAATCTTGTCTTTAAAGAGTTCCTGTGGCCAACTCCACTTCCAGTCCTTCCCTCCTTTTGTCTCATTGTCAGGTCAGTATATTTTGAGCCACCATCGGTAGGCACTTGAAATAAACATGAGTATAAATAATAATAATGACTCTTTATTGTACACTAAGAACAAGTAATTTTAAAAAAATAAATAAATTGGTAACAAGTACAAAGGCTTTATCGCGAAACATCGATCTCTTCCAGGCCTTAGCAACCTTAGGGTAGAGGAAACGGTATATTGATGGTCTAAGTGTATAGTTTTACTTTATACATATAGTACAATATAAATATATATGTACATACATACAATTATTGATAGATTAGCACTTATAAAAATATTATAATACATAAATGTAAATGTAGATTTGAAATTATACAAAAATATATTATATGACTACTTGTATAGGTTCCAAGTTTGAAATTCTATCTATCTCTCAATTAAAGCCGTAATAATAGTATAAATTACTACAGCTAAGTAAAAAATTTTAACAAGTTATTCCGCCAACAAATGCTATTTTCAGGCATAGCTACCGTCTCAAATGAAGAGATTGAATTTGTGTTCATCGTATTCTAGAAATCTGAGATGTTGTTAGGGTTAGTGCAGGATATGAATCTTTGTAGATAGTTACCTTTCTAAAATATAAAAGTATTTATAATAATTACGCTTATTTAATTTATAACGGTTTTGTAAGCAAGTCTTTGAAGACAACCCATTTTATTTAATTAAAAGTCTACATCGGATTATATCGCGTTTATTTAAAACTTTACAGTTTAACGATTTTTAAAATTATTATTTCCCGACGTATTGGATCCTTTACAGCGTCCATGGTTTGGGGGACTGAGGTGGTGGGTGTCCGAATAATATTAGGACTTTTAATTAAATGAGTAACATTCGCGTAAATATAAAAGAATAGTAACCCATATTATTGTTTTGTACGTGTCTGCTATTTGCAATGCAAGAAAAAGTTCCTACTTTTTATTAGAAGTTTTTACAAAAATGGAATATGTGTAATGTATTGGATTGATTTTCATTAAGTACTTTAGATTTAAGTTTTAAAGTATTTTACACATAGAACTACACTATTTAAATAAATTACCTAAGACATAAAAAAACAGTATAAAATTACATTTTTATTGTATATTTTGATCATTGTTAGTCATATTGTTCGTTTCATATATTTATGTTAGTTAAAATATCAACAACTCGTAGACTTAAAGTTATAAACATTCGGACTTGAAAAGATTGGATGCTCATTTTTAAGATGGGTTGTTTTGGTAATCTGGCTAGGATTCTGTGTTTTAAAATATTATATTTTAAATTTAAAATTAAAAAGATAAAATGAACGAAAAAAAAATATAAACATAAACTCAAATAGCACTTTTTAGACGAACATGTATAGATACCGATTCTGTTTACGACGTTGATGTGATGGACGTATCTATTCCATTTTTATATGTAGACTACATACTACTATAATTTTATATATTATTACTTACGTATAGTTTAACTACAGTGCACAGTAAAACTAACTTTTGTTTATGGGGTACTGCATGTATATATATTTTAATGCATTAATAAATAAATAAATAAAATACTTGTATAACTAGATAATTTATACAATGATATTGTTTAAAACCGTCTTAATGTTTGAACTGTATGGTGAAAATAATAAAAATTTTAAAATTCCATAAAATTAAAATTAAAAAAAAAAAATCTGCAGACTATACATTTTCAAGACACATATATGCAATTTTTGTATCTAAACTAAAACTAAACTTTACTAATTGAATTTCACACACCATAATGTGACCTCAGCTCAATTAAGACGTATCACTATCCCATTCGTAGTTTAATTATTTCAAGCTCCTGTTTGAGAAACAATCTGGTAATGGATCGTTTTGGTATTCGTAGTCGTAGGATCTCAGAAAATCGGCTTCTATATACAGATGGCTGATTTCGTTTCCGATGTACTGGGTCCGATAGGACCGCAGATGTCCAAATGCTTTTGAAACTAAAGCGATTTGTCGTTGTTTATTCATTGTATTTTGGCAATTGTTTTACTTTGGTTTTGAATGAAAAGGGACAAGTATTTATTAGAATAATAAAGAGGCTGAATATGATTTTTTTTATATAAATTATCTTTTTCTTCTTTTTAAATCTGTAAAAAACAACATTAATGTTAAAAGAAATTAGGAATTTAATAGAGCAAACGATTTTATGTTTTATAAAATATATATATATTTATCGTTAATCTAATATGTTTACGGAAGATTTTATTTATCGTCTATTATAGTCAAGGACGAGAAACTTTTATTTATATCTATGCTTGTTAAAAAATCTCATAACAAGCTTCGACTGAAACTTTGCCAGTGATAGGGAAAACCCAAGATATTTTTTGAAACGCAAATACTATTAAGCAATATTGTGACATTATTATTCCGCTTCCAATCACCTACAAACGCAAATCGTTTAATAAATATTTATAAATAATCTTATAACTTTTTTTTCGTATAAGTAACTACTAATAATAAGCAACATTTAATATGAGAAAAAAATATTTAAATTTTGGAATATAATATAAAACAGGTAATTAATAGTTATTAAGAAAGGTTATAGGCTAAAATACGTTACGAAAGCAAACAGAGGGCTTGGACAAATACGGGATTCTATTACGTTCGACCAAGCGTCCCCTGGGTCTGCGGTTTACCACTATTTTTGCCAGCCCTATATTACCCTTCCGAAGAAAGGGAGTTTATATACAAACCGTAAAGGATTGTTTTGCCGAAATGCGGCTCGATTTGATTATAAAATAATTAAATTAACTCGTTATCGAGGGTGTTCTTGTTAATATACTTGACAGATTAGTTTAAGTTCGAATATTAATATTGAAATGAATAATGAAATGGTTTTTTGGTTTTCCTTCAGACTGTAGGTCTAAAGTATAAAAAAAAATAGAACTAATACTATTGCGGTCTATTATAAATTTTTTTCAGCTTTGTATATGTGTTAAATTGTATTGGGCAGATGCAGAAAAAAAAAGTTAATGTCGTCTCACAATTCGAACAAAGTCCTATTTTTATCTCCCCTGCGCTGTCCAAAGTACTTCTACTGACATTAATTTTCATTATGTTAACGTATTTTATTTACCTATTTAACATTGTTCCTTTATAAGTTAGAGCGGAAACAGAAAGTTTTCCTTAGATAAAACCACGGGATGCTGAGTTATGTGTATCAAGCATGCACCATTCTCCACGCAAAGTTTACCGCGAACTCTGAAATAGTTATGGTAAAAATTAATATGGAACATATTTATTATGTAGTTTGGCTGCATTTAAATATGCTTATATTTTATTTTAGAAAATAATTAAGCGTCACTGTTGTTTATCTAAGGTAAAACGATGAAACTATAAGATTTACAAGAAAGTCTTAGAAGATTATTTCTTTTGATAGTGTGTTTCTGGCTGTGTGTTTTTGTTGTTCATGTTTCCGGACCCAAGAAATAATATTTTAATCGTACAGTGAGATATTAATGAAATAAATGATAAAAACACTTTTGGGATAAAACTTTTGGCATTTTTGACCGAGATTAAACTGTGAATCAACGAAAATTATTGAAAAGTTTTTAGATTATTTAGTTGTACCGGACATAATGATACAGCAGAAGTTAATTAAATTTAATAAAAAAATTCAGTGCGGTTTAGCGTATATACAAATATGTCTTGTAATTTACAGATTTACTCAGGATAATTCCCGCCACCACTAGGAACGAGATCATGTGTTTAATTCATCATAGATCTTGTCATTCTAGTAATTATTTATTATAATACCAAATTAACAGTTAACCGTATTTAACTGATGTTAATATGAAAATTTAAATTAACATTTCTAAAGTCGTAGTATATCGTGTTAACCTAGTTTGGTGTAGGATGTTTGAACGTTGTGTTGGCCATATCGCTAATGTTAACATTTAATCGAATGGTTGTGTTTAGTGTAGAGTCGTTTAATTGAATGACTATATCAACCACTTAGTTGCGTCATAGATATAGATATGTGACGAGGTGGTGGCGCACTGGTCTAGCAATTGACTGTCTCGCTAGCGGTCGCGCGATCGATTTCCGTTCATGACAAAGATTTGTATAGGCCATACAAATATTTGTCTTGGTCCGTCCAGTTCCCTTTGTGTTGTTTTTCATTCAATTTGGATGGACGTTAAGTTTCACTCTTAACAATACTGTAAAAGATATTTTAGATACAAATGAATCTAATATATATCGCATAAATATGAAAATACTAGCATCCGCCCGCGGCTTCGTCCGCGTGGATGTCGGTTACCACGACATTTTTTTTTTTAATAAAAAGTATCCTATGTTACTTCTAATACCTCCATGAATATATAAACAAAGTTTTATAAAGATCGGTTTAGTAGTTTTCGCTTGAAAGCGTAACAAACAAACTTACATTTCACATTTATAATATAGGATGATTTGTGAAAATAACTTGCGGTTATAGCCAGATTTATCTGTTTAGATAGAATTTGTCGTACTTTATAGTATTAACTACAATAGCATAGCGTTTAGATTAATCAAAGCGATAAATTTGCATCGAATTATCTGATTTGCATGTATACTCGTATTAATTGTTATAACCCGTTAGATAAGAAGTGTTTTGCATTCAAAATTAGCAATTGAATAACGTATAAGGTAAATCAGTTATAATATATACTAATATTATAAAAAAGAGAAAAATGAGGGAGGATTTCGTGACTTTGTGTAATTTCCGGGATCACTTCACTTATTTCCAACATTCTTTCTTCATTTGAAAGGTAAATTATTCCTGATGGGCAAACGTCGTATATTATTCATTTGATATGTATGTAAAAGTACGGGAATTCTACACAGAGGGCTTATCTAGAGGTCAGATGTTATAAAATAATAACAAAAGAAAACAACACGTTAAGGGACTGCGCATATTAGATTTGAGGATTCTTTGACAACGTCATATGCTTGCGCATACTAATTGTAACTATGGTATCTGACACATAGTCATCTGCAACATAAAACTACAACATAAAAGTTTTTTTTGGATAGTATTAATTCTGCATCAAAATTCGTACGTTGCAGTTTTGTATTACGTGATTTCTTCTTCGTATTTGTAATGGTACTTGGACTCACTCATATATTAATCTCCTCGAGAGCATCGTTTCAATATCCCGAAGGCTGCGTAATTCCATGGGGTTCTGAGGCGCTCCGACGGAATACAATTGATATATGCCTTAGCGTATCGCAGCATCATTTTTAATCATACAACGAGCATTATTAATGTTTTAACGTTTATATTATGTTTCCATTAAAAATCTCCTACAGTCCCGTGCCTTTAATGTTTGCAGGTCTTTAGATATTTATTCGCACACGACACGACAGGCTCTTTAGTGAATTATAGAGATTAGCTATTAACGAGTTTTACTTAAATTAGGTCAATGTTACAGGAACTTAATATAGTTAAGATTATTCGCAAAAACCAGCGTGGATTTATTAAAAGCAATACAAAAGGATTCTCCCGCAGGATTGAAATTATCTCTATGTCTTTATGAGGAGCTACCTGGTGTTTTCCTTTTTTTGGATCTTTCCTTTCCATTGTCTGAAATCCTTTCTACAATATTAAGTTCTAACGTATTACAAATGTACAACTTGTTTTTAAGCATCTTCCGCTTCATGCATCTCGCACACACAACCTTATAATCATCGACTAGTTAAGATGAATCATACATGATCTGTGTTTTCTACACAAAAATTTACATAATAAAGTGCTATAAACTTCTCAATCACATGTCATCATCAGTTTCTAAGAGATGTACCGATAGTTGCAAATTCATTGGATAAACATTTTGTGCTCTATCCGTTGGAGCCAATTTCGGCAAACATGCTCTATTAGAATTATGTTACAAATAAGAGGAAATATCGTGAACTGTGCCTGTCATAGACAACCTACTAATATTATAAATACGAAAGGTTTTGATAATATACGGATATCCAGTATTGGATAGATATTCGTAGTTACACTTTCACCCAATACGAACTGAATCGATTGCTATGAAACTCGGTATGTAAATAGTATATTAGCACTATTATAAATACAAAAAATTAGATGTATGAATATTTGTCACTCAATAATCATAGAATGCCAGAACAACTCTGGATAAAATTTTGCTCAGAGGTAGGTTAGTCTGAAATATACACAAGGATAATTTTTATTGTAACAGTCGAATACGTAAATAATATAGTTAGTGAACAAAGCAATACCGTATGAAATGACCAAATTACCAGCTCTTATATTAGTTTGATAAACTATCCACACTGGACCCCAAACTCAGTGTATTTAAATTAGAAGTCACTTAACTAAAACTTGAACTCTTTGACCATTTCAACTAAATAGTTCCTAGGAGACGCTCTCATTGGAAATAAACACTAACTTGCATTCGTAACAGCTTACCCCAGCGAGTTTAACCGCCAATCTAAAACGCCTCAAACAAAATGGCCGCTACGGCAACATTTCGTGAACTTACAGAATTTTTATTAGCTTATAACGTTGGCTCGGTGTTTTCTATACTTGAATTTTATTATACTTGTCAAATATACGAAAATTTTATGAGAACGAAGCTTACAAGATATTAGAAAAAAATATATAATTTATAAAAAAAAAAAACAATCATGCCTCGATATACATTTGACGTAATTTTATTAAAAAAATACACTTCCAGCAATTCTTAAATTAATCTTATTTATTAACTAAAGTTTTTTATTAAAAAATGTTAAAATACTATCAAATATAGTAAACAAAAAGGTACTTTACTTATAAAACAATTAAATAATACGTTCTCTACAAATTCACAGACACAAAAATGTCTTTTATAAAATTGGCAACACCAAATGATAAACAACAATTCCAAGTTAACGCATTAAGTATTATAGTTGGTCTCATTTAAAATAATCTTCGCTTAAATTCTTGGCTTTGAGCCTAAAATCAATAGCAAGATAAGCACTTAATAGCTCAATGGAGAACTTTATTAAAACCTACAACTTTAAGTATAGTCTGAATTGATGTGCTTGGGATATTATTTTGATTTCAGGAATGAGTTTGGAGAAATATAGCTTTCTAGGGCATTTTCTTCGCATGTAATAAAATACCACAAATAATTTTGCTGTTACAAATAAATATGTCTAAAGTTTATATATATTTAAAAAGTAAATTAGATAAAATATATATAACATAATTATTATATAAATGAAAAATATTAATTAAAATGTTATATAACCGATAAAGTTACCGACAACCGTTTTGGTGTAATGGTGTGAATATTCGCCTCAACGCCGGCAGTCTCAGGTTCGATTCCGATTTGGGACAGATATTTATATTCTGTACAAATATTTGTTTCTGGTCTGAGTATATGTCCATGTGGGTTTCCCCACTGTGCCTCGGAGAGCACGTAAAGTGATCGATCCCGGTTGCTATCATAGACACCTGATAACAATCGTAGGGAAATTATTTGCCAATCCGCAGTGAAGCAGCGTGGAGCCTTATGCTCCAACCTGTCTCTCATATGAAGAAGAGGACGTTGCCCAGCTATGGGACGTTTACAGGCTGATTCTGTTCAGTTCAGATAAAAAGGTGTGAGCTAAGAAATACTGGCTTTTATGCAGACATATATATGACAATTTCTAGTTCATGAAATGTATTGACAGTTTTAAAAGTAACTACTTTTAAGTTTTCTATCGGATATTTTAACTGTCTGCATTCTGAATTAATGTTAGTTTCCCATTAACTATAATATATTATTATTCATTGAAAATAGAAATTTGATTTTAAAAAGTTTACACGAATAAAGAATAATTCGATTTGATTTGATTCATAGTTTCGAACATTTTTATAGTTTAAAATGAAAAACTTTTTGAAACCAAAAATCGCCTTTTATGGCAGTATATTTTCTATTTCTATTACTACTTTATCCTGACCATGACCTCCCTGACCTGGTGACCTGGTGATCTGAAAATCTTAAAAATTCTGTAAATATAAAAAAAAATAGCAAAAAAAAAACTAACTGCTGTTAAAGTCTCTGATAATGTAAAATTATAGTAAATAAATAAACAATAACAAATAAGTTTAATTATGTAATACACACACAAACACTCTAAGTCAAATATTTCAGATACGAACTTATCGAAGTCGGTATCCAAAAACACATCTAACACCGTAACAGGTAAATATTTCAAAGTTATTTTTATGCAGAAACGGTAAAATATACACCTTTGCTTCCTTTCGCGTAACGTAAAATACGATTCGGAAAATGCGGGTTATCGTATTTGCAAGCGATGCGCGTTGGAAGTGGTTAAGTTATGTGAGGTACTATTTTAACCCATATATAAAAATAATATTTTCTGTTCGACAGTACAGTTACACGTGTTAATATTTTTTTTAATGTTTATTGATCACGAATATTACAACGTTTTGCTATTGCATTAGTGTGTCACAGGATTACATTGGAATTGCATCAAAGTACAGTTACATGTGTTAATAATTTTTTAAATGTTTATTACTAACGAATATTAAAGCGTTTTGCTATTGCATTAGTGTGTCATAGGATAACACTAGAATTGCATCAATTTAATACTGTACTTAGAAAGTTTTGTAAACAAACACTTATTACAATGAGAACATTCTTTTGCTAGCTAGATGTGGACTGAATTATATATAAATATATATCTAGTTTCAACTGGATTAGCATTTAACATCACCAAATATTAAACAATCGTTAAACAGGAGTTCGTTCTTCAGATTATTTGCGTGAAATCTTTGGTACGAGTTGGTGATTTGCGACTGTCCGCGGAATAGACCAAACATGTAATTATCGGTAATTTTACAATTTGGCAATCACTTTAAGAAATTAGTCTATCATGAAATCGCTGGCTTGATTACTACTAACTACTCCTAGTAATACATCCTGTAAATGTCCCACTGCTGGGAAAAAGCTGCTTGACGTATGCGGTAGAAGGGTTAATGCTTAATCCACCATGCTTATACACTGTGCATGGACAGATAATTTCTCCTTATAGATTTTTTTTTAAATTAACTGAGATTGACGCCTGTACATGCTCTCCAAGGCACGGTACGTAGAGCTATGATGAGCTCTAAACACCAAGACCAGAAACAAATACATCTCCGAGCTGGGTTTGAACTCACAACCACCAGCATTAATGGAAGTTTTATTCTATCCTACACAAGAAATCATTTTATCACCAGTCACTTTACTCACTTTAAATGATTATCCTGCTATAATTATACTGACGGCCGGCTGGTCGAGTGGTCAGGCAACTGGACACTTTACGCAGCGGTCGCGGGTTCGAATCCCGCCAGGTGCAGATAATCTGTATGACGAATATAGATGTCTGCACCGGGTCATGGATGTGTATTTATGTATATATGTATTTATATCTTAAATTTATTTCCGTTCCTAGTACCTGTAACACAAGTTCCTACGAACTTAGCACGGGGCTAGGTTCACGTGGTGTGATTGTTGGTTAATATTTATTTATTTATTTATTTATTTATACTATAATTTTTGTTTCTCTAGATAAACTCCTTAAAAATATCATTTGAAAGCTATTATAGATAAAAACTTTTATCTCGATTTATTTAATTTTTAATAACGATTTAACGCTATACCAGCATTACTGCACTAAAGCAGATTAGTGGGAATATGTTTTAATTTCTTCCAATATTTCTACTGGTGTTCCATGAAACTCCTGATCTTTGTTCGAATGGGAGTTCAATAGACATCTTGATTTACACATACATTATAATTATATTAATTTAGATCAATACCGTATCTAATGATTATTAATTGTGCAGTCATACGCAACACATCCGAGTCATGTGATAAATTGTCTACAACAGTTAGTTGTGAGCTAATTGGATGTAAATAATCGTTTTAAAAAAACCTATTTGAAACAAAAGTGTTAAAATATACTTTTTTTTTGTGTTTTGCGTATAATTTTTAAATAGATTATTCGTTACACTAGTGCATATATATGACCATATGCTATGTATCCATTATTATAATACTTATACATACATATGTTACTTTGACTAATGAAAATAATTAATAGATATCCCGTATAAAAATGGGAAACTACATTTTGGCATATAATTTTCTTTTGCTGTTCTAATCTAATTGTAAACAAAACGACCCAATTTTCTTTTACGCTGTATCAAACATAACAACTATTTTTCCCAAACAAATTTATATCCGTTAATGTTAGATAAAAATAGACAATGAAACTAAATATAAATTTATTATAATGATCCATACGATATTATAGTTTTTTTTTTTAACTCATATCTAACTAAAAGAGCTTAGATGATTTCGCCAATGTCACGTTCAAAAAACTTCGTATATAAAAATTGATTGCCATTGAATTGTCAAGCAAAAATTGGAAAATTCCTCGACCGATTTGAATAATTTTGTTTTTGTTTTGCTCGTCTCAATATTAGGGTGGTTTAAGAGAAAATAAAATCATAAAAAAAGCCAAAGGAACAGCCGAGAGTTTTTTTTATCATGTGAACTGTAGTGAATCAGTCTGTAAGCGTCCCACTGCTGGGCAAAGGCCCCTTGTCCATACGGGAAATTGGTTGGAGTTTAATCCATGACATTGCCCCAATGCAGGTTGGCGGGTAATTTCTCTACCATGAGTTACGATCGTTATCTGATGTCTGTGATAACAACATTCTCGTGGTCATAATATCCTGATTATATGTACATATGTATATATCAGTCTGTAAACAACCCACTGCTGAGCGTAGGCCTCTTCACCATATAGAAGAAGGGTTGGAGCATAGAGCAAAAAAAAGTTTTTGCTTTTTGGGTTGGAGCTTAATCCACCACGCGGCTCCACTGCGTGTTGGCACTGTGCATGGACAGATAATTTCTCCTTATAGATTTTTTTTTAAATTAACTGAGATTGACGCCTGTACATGCTCTCCAAGGCACGGTACGTAGAGCTATGATGAGCTCTAAACACCAAGACCAGAAACAAATACATCTCCGAGCAGGGTTTGAACTCACAACCACCAGCATTAATGGAAGTTTTATTCTATCCTACACAAGAAATCATTTTATCACCAGTCACTTTACTCACTTTAAATGATTATCCTGCTATAATTATACTGACGGCCGGCTGGTCGAGTGGTCAGGCAACTGGACACTTTACGCAGCGGTCGCGGGTTCGAATCCCGCCAGGTGCAGATAATCTGTATGACGAATATAGATGTCTGCACCGGGTCATGGATGTGTATTTATGTATATATGTATTTATATCTTAAATTTATTTCCGTTCCTAGTACCTGTAACACAAGTTCTTACGAACTTAGCACGGGGCTAGGTTCACGTGGTGTGATTGTTGGTTAATATTTATTTATTTATTTATTTATTTATACTATAATTTTTGTTTCTCTAGATAAACTCCTTAAAAATATCATTTGAAAGCTATTATAGATAAAAACTTTTATCTCGATTTATTTAATTTTTAATAACGATTTAACGCTATACCAGCATTACTGCACTAAAGCAGATTAGTGGGAATATGTTTTAATTTCTTCCAATATTTCTACTGGTGTTCCATGAAACTCCTGATCTTTGTTCGAATGGGAGTTCAATAGACATCTTGATTTACACATATATTATAATTATATTAATTTAGATCAATACCGTATCTAATGATTATTAATTGTGCAGTCATACGCAACACATCCGAGTCATGTGATAAATTGTCTACAACAGTTAGTTGTGAGCTAATTGGATGTAAATAATCGTTTTAAAAAAACCTATTTGAAACAAAAGTGTTAAAATATACTTTTTTTTTGTGTTTTGCGTATAATTTTTAAATAGATTATTCGTTACACTAGTGCATATATATGACCATATGCTATGTATCCATTATTATAATACTTATACATACATATGTTACTTTGACTAATGAAAATAATTAATAGATATCCCGTATAAAAATGGGAAACTACATTTTGGCATATAATTTTCTTTTGCTGTTCTAATCTAATTGTAAACAAAACGACCCAATTTTCTTTTACGCTGTATCAAACATAACAACTATTTTTCCCAAACAAATTTATATCCGTTAATGTTAGATAAAAATAGAGAATGAAACTAAATATAAATTTATTATAATGATCCATACGATATTATAGTTTTTTTTTTAACTCATATCTAACTAAAAGAGCTTAGATGATTTCGCCAATGTCACGTTCAAAAAACTTCGTATATAAAAACTGATTGCCATTGAATTGTCAAGCAAAAATTGGAAAATTCCTCGACCGATTTGAATAATTTTGTTTTTGTTTTGCTCGTCTCAATATTAGGGTGGTTTAAGAGAAAATAAAATCATAAAAAAAGCCAAAGGAACAGCCGAGAGTTTTTTTTATCATGTGAACTGTAGTGAATCAGTCTGTAAGCGTCCCACTGCTGGGCAAAGGCCCCTTGTCCATACGGGAAATTGGTTGGAGTTTAATCCATGACATTGCCCCAATGCAGGTTGGCGGGTAATTTCTCTACCATGAGTTACGATCGTTATCTGATGTCTGTGATAACAACATTCTCGTGGTCATAATATCCTGATTATATGTACATATGTATATATCAGTCTGTAAACAACCCACTGCTGAGCGTAGGCCTCTTCACCATATAGAAGAAGGGTTGGAGCATAGAGCAAAAAAAAGTTTTTGCTTTTTGGGTTGGAGCTTAATCCACCACGCGGCTCCACTGCGTGTTGGCACTGTGCATGGACAGATAATTTCTCCTTATAGATTTTTTTTTAAATTAACTGAGATTGACGCCTGTACATGCTCTCCAAGGCACGGTACGTAGAGCTATGATGAGCTCTAAACACCAAGACCAGAAACAAATACATCTCCGAGCAGGGTTTGAACTCACAACCACCAGCATTAATGGAAGTTTTATTCTATCCTACACAAGAAATCATTTTATCACCAGTCACTTTACTCACTTTAAATGATTATCTTGCTATAATTATACTGACGGCCGGCTGGTCGAGTGGTCAGGCAACTGGACACTTTACGCAGCGGTCGCGGGTTCGAATCCCGCCAGGTGCAGATAATCTGTATGACGAATATAGATGTCTGCACCGGGTCATGGATGTGTATTTATGTATATATGTATTTATATCTTAAATTTATTTCCGTTCCTAGTACCTGTAACACAAGTTCTTACGAACTTAGCACGGGGCTAGGTTCACGTGGTGTGATTGTTGGTTAATATTTATTTATTTATTTATTTATTTATACTATAATTTTTGTTTCTCTAGATAAACTCCTTAAAAATATCATTTGAAAGCTTTTATAGGTAAAAACTTTTATCTCGATTTATTTAATTTTTAATAACGATTTAACGCTATACCAGCATTACTGCACTAAAGCAGATTAGTGGGAATATGTTTTAATTTCTTCCAATATTTCTACTGGTGTTCCATGAAACTCCTGATCTTTGTTCGAATGGGAGTTCAATAGACATCTTGATTTACACATATATTATAATTATATTAATTTAGATCAATACCGTATCTAATGATTATTAATTGTGCAGTCATACGCAACACATCCGAGTCATGTGATAAATTGTCTACAACAGTTAGTTGTGAGCTAATTGGATGTAAATAATCGTTTTAAAAAAACCTATTTGAAACAAAAGTGTTAAAATATACTTTTTTTTTGTGTTTTGCGTATAATTTTTAAATAGATTATTCGTTACACTAGTGCATATATATGACCATATGCTATGTATCCATTATTATAATACTTATACATACATATGTTACTTTGACTAATGAAAATAATTAATAGATATCCCGTATAAAAATGGGAAACTACATTTTGGCATATAATTTTCTTTTGCTGTTCTAATCTAATTGTAAACAAAACGACCCAATTTTCTTTTACGCTGTATCAAACATAACAACTATTTTTCCCAAACAAATTTATATCCGTTAATGTTAGATAAAAATAGAGAATGAAACTAAATATAAATTTATTATAATGATCCATACGATATTATAGTTTTTTTTTTAACTCATATCTAACTAAAAGAGCTTAGATGATTTCGCCAATGTCACGTTCAAAAAACTTCGTATATAAAAATTGATTGCCATTGAATTGTCAAGCAAAAATTGGAAAATTCCTCGACCGATTTGAATAATTTTGTTTTTGTTTTGCTCGTCTCAATATTAGGGTGGTTTAAGAGAAAATAAAATCATAAAAAAAGCCAAAGGAACAGCCGAGAGTTTTTTTTATCATGTGAACTGTAGTGAATCAGTCTGTAAGCGTCCCACTGCTGGGCAAAGGCCCCTTGTCCATACGGGAAATTGGTTAGAGTTTAATCCATGACATTGCCCCAATGCAGGTTGGCGGGTAATTTCTCTACCATGAGTTACGATCGTTATCTGATGTCTGTGATAACAACATTCTCGTGGTCATAATATCCTGATTATATGTACATATGTATATATCAGTCTGTAAACAACCCACTGCTGAGCGTAGGCCTCTTCACCATATAGAAGAAGGGTTGGAGCATAGAGCAAAAAAAAGTTTTTGCTTTTTGGGTTGGAGCTTAATCCACCACGCGGCTCCACTGCGTGTTGGCGGATAATTTCTCTACCATGAGTAACGATTGTTATCAGGTGTCTATGATATCGACTGAAACCGACGGCTTTACTTGCTCTCCAAGGCACGGGGGGGAGACCCACAAGGACCACACAGACCGGAAACAAATATTTATCCAAATACAAATATCTGCTCCGAGCGGAAATCGAACTATATAAAATATTGCCTAGTAAAATAAATACATAAATAAATAAATAATATAAACTACGACAAAAGGACTTTTGTTTTATATAAAAATAAAAATAATGCCAGTTATTTCGATCACTGTGCCAATCTGTCATCACGATATTTTATTAATTAGAGACTGTTAAAGCTTATTTTAATATAAGTGAATTTTTACTAATCACATTATTTTTCCAAAAAATTAAATATATCCTCCCAACATAAGAGGTCTTTGTCTAATGTAATTAAATTATATATTCACAAGCGGTTTCCCTTGATCTTACAAAAATGTTTTGAAAACCTTACGTTATTTTATTCTTGTTTTCGTATTGAACCTGTTTCGTGAACCCTTGTACTTTTTAAGGTATATTTTATTTGCAGTAAAATTGTTTCGCTTTTTAAATGAATTAAAAAGGAAGACGTATTTTCGATTGTATTTTTAACCGACTTCAAAAAAAGTTCTATGGTTGCTTGTACTCGTATGTGTATTATTTTCGTATGTTCGTCGATATATTTTTCAATTGTATACCTACTTTGAATAAAAAAATGTAGGACTCTAGAAGAGATCTTTTGTTCACTTATTTGGAATATGATAAATGGAACCTCTAGGAAATCGAAGAAACTTTACATAAATAATACGTATATTTTTTTTTAAGTACATCCAAATCTTTGAGGTGTCCAGGCCGAATTAGGTAATTTTTATTTTTATTTTAAAGTAGTTATTTCCATTTGGTCATGTAAACATGATGACAATCTGATGATGAAATCTGGAGATATATGATGGAAGACTTCAATTGTTATTAGGACCAAAAGCGATTCAAGACAGCTACTTTGTCAAATTATTGGATAGACACTACAGACTTGCGTCTATTGAAGTTTTTTTTTTAAATGTTAGTTGGATAGGCAAACTGGCAGACGTGCCACCTGATGGTAAGTGGTCGAAGTCGCCCATTAACATAAACTAGTTTACCTGGAACTAGCCCAGCCAACTCATTTATGTGTTGCCTACCCTGAGACATACGATGTTAAGTCTCGGTGCCAGTAATTACACTGCCTGTCTTGCCCTTCTTTCCGAAACACAGCAAAGCTGTTTCACGGAAGAAATAAGTAAGTTGTTGAATTTTAAATTTAATAGTTAAATTTAGTAGTAAGTTGAATTTTAAATTTAAATTTGAAAAAAAATATACATCAACAAGACGGTTTTGGATTAAAACGGACGACGGTCCGTTAGAAGGCAAAATGTCTTCGAAGTCACCACTGCTTTTTATAATCTCTAAGGATTAAGCCCTTTGAATATTTATTGCTCCGTTATTCTCTTTTTAGTCAATTAGAGTTCGCCTTTTAAATAAATCTTGTCTCAGACATGAGGATTACTTTACCCTAACCTCTGACTTTAAAAAGGAAACGCCGTATTTTTTTATAAAACGTTAATCTAGATTTAAATAGGTAATAATTAAAAATATATATTTAACTACAATTAACGAAAAATAATATTATACATTACAAGTAAAAAAATGTTTTATTTAATTCTTCATTTGTCGTTTTTTTGTAATTATATACACATAAACTTGAAGAGCTGTCTGTTTCTATCTCTTTTTTATTTTATTTTCTATGTAGGAATAGACTATCGTCCAACTAAAACTAGATGTTAATTACTAAGAAAAAGAAAGAAGGCGACTTATTTATATGAGGATTAATCTCAGTAAAGTTAATACCATTAAGTAATAAAACATATGCTACTTTACTTTACTAAAATGGGTAGGCTACAATAATGATACCACCATTATCTTATCTAATGGCCAAATATCAAAGTCCGTCATAGTCAACAGGAATTTTTAGGTCATATATTTTGTAATTTCCGCATGCTGTATTTATTAATTTTTTCAAATCAAGTAACTTACTATTGGGTGCAAAGTGATTTATTAATCCAATTTTTTTTTGTGGACAGAAAAGAAATCATTTGCCTCCTTTTTCAAACGTACATTTATATTCCCAAAATTTTCGAGGTGGCAGGAGAAAACACGACACACACTGTTAAAACGGTTAGTAATGAAATTAGATTTTATAATTACGACTAACTAACTGAATGAAGATATTCTGATTGCTGATAGATACGACGAAAATTTTGAAACAAAGAGCTTTCAAACAAAGTCGCAATTAAAAGAAGAAGAAGTATAAAAAGGACTAAATTAGTGAGTGTAAGAACGTACACTGAGAAGGCATCGACTGACCATAGACCTGACGCCACGTCAACCCGTCAATGAACAACTAGCCTTTAAAAAATTAAAACTTCTATTTCACAAGCACAACAGCTGGCAGCTAAAAATTGGATTTATTTGATGGAAAATAGGTCGTATTTGCATTTCGAGAAACTAGTCGTATTATCCGACGAGATAATGATCTGGAAAAATACACTTTTGGTTCTAGAATCATTGAAAATGCAGGAAGAATAGAATACTAGTGATTCGCGCTATAATTAAGGCTTTTCTGCTTATTTGTTTTATTCCATAGAGTTTCTTATTATTCTAATATATTTAATATAATTAAATTTAATTGATGTAATTGTCGTAAAATGTAGAGTATCTTTCATTATAACACAAGTAGGTGGGTTTAACTTTATTAATTTGGGCTTGTATAATTTTTTAGAATTTTTGCGATTTTGTGTAAAAAACTACCTATATATGGTAAACTCCCATTTTGTGTTTTATATAAACACATAACATTAATATAAAAATATTCAAATGTTGCATAATATTTATCAATCTGAACTAGTTCCCTTTGAATGTTGTAGAAGAGAAAACTCTTTTACATTGTAATTTGTTTTTTTAATTTTATTTGTGGTGAATTTGTTATATATATAATATTATATTAACTTTTTTATCTTTATAATTTAGTATTTATTAAATTTTGACGTAAATATCTACACAGACACAGGCGAAGATAATAAAAATAGTTTAATATATGATTTTTCAATGCTGAAAATTTAGAAGCACGATATTGATGAGTATGTGGCGTCTCTGGATAGTTTAAGTATTAATGTTTTCGAGATAAAAAAAAAACGACTTCGGTTGCATAACCAGGCATTTGTCTTACTTGTCTATCGATTAAGGTAGTTGAAAACGATCGTGGGGATAGAAGAGGTTGAATGAGCTTATTAGCTAAATTATCAACAATATCTTTCTGATAATTTTAAATAAATGCTTATTACATCTACTCAGTGGAAAGTAATTCTTTGACGCAATTATACAACAAATTACATCGTTGATAAAATATAAATAATCGTAAATATGTATAATTAATGTTGCCGTGCGGTAACCAGCAGAAAAGGATACTCCCGACATCTTTCTTGCCGAGGTGTCGTAAAACGCGACTAAGGTACATAATGGTGTGAACACCAAACATCTCTTTTGATGGTGGTGGTGATGGGAACAGGATGTTAATAGGACAGTTGTTTACACCACTATGGCATTGGTCGTCAGCTATTTAGCCGCCCAAATGGTAAAAATTTGACTAATCATGGATCTTGGTTTGATAATGTAAAATTCGTATTTTGAGGTGCTAATCAAAAAAATTGTACTTAATTTATTTTAATTTTTTTATATTTATATAAGAACGTTGGCAAATTATTAAAATCAATTGACCAATTGTGACTATTTTGAGATGAATTGAAATTATTTTAGAACCGATCTGTAGAATTTATTTAAACTGCCATAATTTTATTAATGACCTTGAAATTTTAAGCTTTTATTTTCGATCGACGTATTGTCGTCGTGTTCTCGGATACGGATACGGATGTAACTCCGATGTTACTGTAATAAGACTTTTAACACTTAAAATTTAAATATGAGTAATAAATTGTATAGTATAATACTATAATCGCAAAATCTTAAAATATATTATTTATTTATTTTTTAATAAATTTTATGAAGTAATAAGAAATTGGTTGTATTTTAAAATAAATATTATTATATCTGTTACTTTTTTTAATTTCTAGGTGTGTCAAACACACAAGGTTTCAAACCACTGCAAATTGTTAGGAACAACGAAAAAAATATTTTTCTTTAATTTCAGTGTTTTTATTTTAGACTTCAGTTACACATATTTTGACTGAAACTAAATTTTCTTCCTGTAATATTTTAACTTCACAGTGTTACAATTAAAATATAAAATTCCATGTTGGATGACCTTGACACATTGACCTTAGGTACATGGGTTTCCTAAAAGGGTTCGTGCTATAACTCAACAAAGAGTCGAACCGTGTGACGTGTTTTAAACAAATTAAGGGTAACTATTGCCTTTTTTTTTGTTTATGGCGGAAAAAAATGTACCTGAACGCCCGCCCCGTCGTCCGGGGAAACAACGGGGTAGTGTGGGGCCATCACGCACTAAAATAACCCGCCATGCGCCCTCACCCGCCCTTACAAGGCGGACCACGAGTACCGCGTACGTTGCTCCGTGGCCCGCAGGCGGCAGCCCCATCGGCACTCTCTCTTGTGCGACGACTTGGACATTGCACCTTCGCAGTAGACTGTTTCGGCGGATGGTGGGCAATCCCCGACCCTACCGTCCACAGTTTCGGCTAAAGCGGCATCAGGCGCATGTAAGCGCGTCTGCGCCGCCCCTCGCGCCGGCGGCGAATCGGGTCCGAAAGGAGTGAGAAATCCGTGCTGCCGCACTTTCCACTCCTCCAATATGGGCTGAAGCGCCCCTATGGTCCGAAGACCAGCCCGGGGCATCTCCAGTCGAGCCTTTCACTTCACACTTCCTTCTCGGCGGGGGATTAGTGCGCCCTGTCTACGCCGCCGACACCCGCCGATCAACTTCGGCGAGCGCTAGGTTAACTATTGCCTGGGGCATAGATTACCTTTGCTCTTTTTTACTAGCGGTCTTCAAGAATTATTGTCTTCACACGTTTATTGAATGTTTGTACTTCTTCTGTTTGTGTGCGTAAATAAATTCGTGAAATAAATATCAATTTTGTGGACAATACCGAATTTCGATGGCAACAACAATCAATGCCTATTCACGGGGAACTATTGTGTTTTAGAAAACAAGAGGTTGGTTTTGGTTGTCAATTTGGGCGAGTAATTGAGTTACTGTATTTTCACAGAGGTTGCGAGATTCATAAACACGATTGTCGTATTTGTTTAGGCGGAATTAATACCATTATATACAATTCATTAATTTTCACTTGGAAACCTGATTATGATATTGGTAGATTTCATATTCCAATAACATTTAATTTTGTATTATTGTTATATTTTCATTAATACGCGGCTATTATTAAAGAAATTCTGTACAAAGAATCATTTACTTATATTTTATGTAATATGAGTATGGACTTTAAGAGTGCGAGAGAGAATATGCGATGTATATATCGTGGCCATATTGTATAATTGCGAACATCATAAATTGCTCGAAAATTTTATGAAGTGGTCACATTTCATGATGTGGGCAACTAAAAATGACCTGATTATTAAATCTTCAACGTTTCACGATTTTGTCATCCACGATTGTCCATATCATTTAAATAGGGTATCCATGAAAAAATCCAGAATATATTAGATTAGGTTAATCTTTTTTTTAATATAAAAAGTCCAGAATATGTTAGGTTAGGTTAGATTTTTTTATGAATAATATATTCCTCATTCGCAGTTTCCATAATGTCATATTTAGATAGCCAGTAATAAATAGTCCATAGACTTTTTTGGCATGATCACCCTACTATCCTTAATTTTTATAAGCAATATGATTAAATAATTTTGACTAATTCATGAAGTAGTTGATCACATTTTAGTTGATCACATCGACAAACGATTTTCTATCATTGATCTGGCCAAAACACATCATGATGTGGCCAATGGACAGTAAAACATTTCATGAAATGCGACCATTTCATTAAATTATCGAGAATTTTGTGATGTGGGCAATTTTACGATATGACTACGACATATATATTAAAGTAGAGAATATAGAGTGGATCTATATTCTCTATTTTACTAACAGCGGTTACATAGCCAAAATTTTCTTTTGCTTGAGAATTTTGCTCTTTGTTTTTATCGAAATCGGCTCGGCTATAAAGGGAACGTAGATTTATGAAGTCGGAAACATGGAGTTGCAATTTTTGTAAAAGTAATTAAAAATTTTGTGAATATACATAATATTATTATAAATATACTGTAACACAAGTGTAAATATATCGATCTTATTAAAACATCCCGAAGGGAGATTTAAGCTTCACGATCATAAATGCCGCGGATAGCTCATCCAAAATAAATATAATCTCAGTATCTTAAGCGTTACCTCATGGTAATATACCGTAAGACATGACACTGTGGAAATATTAACCTGTTTTTCCCCTTTCTTGCAATTCTAAGATTGGTTGGGAGGTATAGCTTTAAGCTCTCTTCTCGTTCAACATGTTTTTAATATCATATTAATTATAATATTCAATAGTAAGAAAATTTTAAAAACCTACAATTGACTTAGTCTTATATATTGTTGTATACACGAAACTCTCCCTTTTATTCTAACTTCAATATCGAGCAGTATTGTCACTAAATCGATGTACATTTGTCTGAGTAATGCCTCTATTTATTCAGAAAAGGCCAGTCGAAGCGCGAGGATGCAATCGTGTGAACGTTTCTATACAAATTTTATATAGTTCTGTTTAGCGATTATGATATAAACTAGTTATACTTTTAAATATCAATATTTTGATTAATAAATTGACAACAGTTCTGGTGTAGTGGCGCGAGTAGTCGCCTTAACGCCGGTGGTCTCCGATTTGAGCGAGTTCGGTCCCATTCGAGCCCCTGCCTCTGGTCTGCCTCGGAAAGCACGTAAATCTATCGGTCGCGGTTGTTATCATAGACATCTGATAGTGATCGTTATCTTGGAACAGCCTGGTTAATTAAGCTCCAACCCTTCTCCTATATAATTAAGAGGCCTTTACCCAGCTGTGGGTTATTGGTGGCATCAGTGATGGATTAATAAATTGATAAGGAAGAATTATATTTAAACCAACAATAGCGGAGAAATACTTTATGCTGCAACTGTCATATTTTCAAATGAGACAAGTTGTGGTCAACAATTAAATTTTTTCGCCAAAATTTTTTGTCGATCATATTTAGTCAATACAGATTGCACATCTTAGTGCATGATGATGAATCTTACAAAAAAATAAAAAAAACCAAATTTTACCAAATTTAGAATATTCTTCGAGCCGGGCACTACTCCTTAGTGCCTCTAACATAAATTTAGCACTGTTTAAAACCGATTACATCAAATTATCAGTCATAATTGAAATGTGTATTACTGTTGAATGCTCTGGATTGATTGTAAGTAATTGACATGCTTGCTTCATCTCACATCCAATCAACATCATTAATGATGGGAGTAGTGTAAATATAATTAGTTTATTAGTAAATAATATGACGGCCTCGGTAATAAATGTGTATTGTACTGATTGGAGTAGGTGCACTTGGGACGTAGGCCGCAGAAGGCTTTGGTTGAAGAGCTTATAAAAAGCTCATAATGTCAAAAGGTAATACCAAATTGAGAGCTAGCTCAAATAACGCTGTCAGTATTTTTACAACTTACCTTGACGCTATGGTTCTGATAAGGTTACTGAATTTTATCTCAGTAACATAATGTTATGTTTTTGACGCGATAACGTCTTGTAAATCGATGAATGCCGGCTGCATGCATGAAAAAGCATGACTCATTATCACCTTCCGGGAGCGAGAGCGCGAAACAAGTGATAGAGGGGCACGATCGGTCTAAGCGTTCGGCTTGTAAATTAAAAAGAATAACGCAGATTGGAGGATCTTAAATATCACAGATATAGTATGTATGTAAGTTGTAAATAAATTGTTAATAGCACATTGTTACTTGTAATTAATCTGTATAATTTAAGTAAAAAAATAATTGAATTAACGAGTGCAAATAAATGTTAATTTATTGAAAAATATTGTAATTAATTGAATTAACTCCTTCTTTGTATTAGGTATACAAAATAATGATAATTCAGTGATAATAATTCAATTCAATTCATAAAAGTATGCTTTTTATCAATGTTTTTTAATGATGTTATCACGTGCAATTCTGTCTGTAAGCCGACTTTATAGACAACCACTTTTATTTATTTATTTTTAATTTATTTTTTATACGGTAAGGTGACTATTTATATTTTGAATTCGATATTCGCCCATAATAAATATCTATATGGCAATAAATGGCCGTACAGATTTTTATCTTGGCATTTGTTTTTGCGTTGTTTGTGTTACCGGACTCCAGACACATTATTGTCTTCCTACTGCGGGGCCGTTGAATCTGAGCTGTGAAGACTGGACCTGCTATATTCCCAAAAATATTATTATAATATAAAATAATATATAATTATTTCAAAACGCACACATTGTATGTTATTTTAATGCGCACTTATATATATAAAGGGTCATGAGAAATAGGTACGGGGAATTTATTCAAAGCGATAGAAATGAACGCTTAACTTGGCTTATGCCCAGTTGATTTCGACCCATTTAATAACATTATCTCGCATTGTATGGAACAAAAGCAGATAAAGGTTCTATTACCGGTTAGTTCAAGGCATGGAATAATTATACAGGAAATGTTAAATGGATTTGTTACAGGCATTGTTTTGACAACCATTCTTGTGTAGTGGTGCGAGTGGTCGCCTTAACACCATGCCATGTCATGTCATGGACTCGATTTTCGCTCAGGGCAGATATTTGTATATGGACAAATATTTGTTTCCCGTCTAGGTCATGCAGTGCATGTCCTTGTAGTTCTCTCAACTGTACCTCGGAGAGCACGTAAAGCTGTTGATCCCAGTTCATATCATAGACAATTAATGCTAATCGTTACTCATGGTAGGAAAATTATTTTCTGCCAACCCGCAAGGAAGCGGCTTAGTGGATTAACCTCCTACCCTTCTTCTATATGGAGAAGAGGCCTTTGCCCAGCTGTGGGACGTTTACAAACTGATTAAGTTCATTATTTTGACAAGACATATTACTATATTACATTTCATATGTTATTAGCAGTGTGAAGTAATAAATGTAAAAAAGTAAGAAAAGTAAAGAGCATTTTCTGTCCTTGTCATGATTTTATTTTGCCAATAATATATGTATGTATATTTGTATTTTAGTATATATATAATTATATATATATATATATATATATATATATATATATATATATATATATATATATATATATATATATATATATATGTGTGTATATTATGTAATGTATTTGTATTCAATTTGTGTTTTAAATTATTGTTTACTGATATTATTTAAAAATTTAATATTGTCTTTTGTAAATTGTACGTCTACCATCTTCTATTTTCTGTCTGTAATATTTCCTTTTCGGGTGTGCTGGAAGAAATCTCTTCTAGGAATAAGCACAGCCTTTATACTTGTGTTTCAATTACATGTATCTTTCTATAATACTGTACGTATAAAAAAGTGTTAAATAAAAAAAAGTAGTATGTATGTACTTAATATGGATTCAGTTCTCTGCATACCAGGTTACATTGAAGGATTAAATAGTTTTGACATGATAAGTCTCTTAAACAATTACTTGTATTCAAAAATTCAACGTAGCAAACTCGCGTTTATGCTTTTACAATGTAAAATGAATAAATGAAAAAAAAAATTGTGTGTGTCAGCTCCGACGCACGACTGGAGTTTACTCCTTAAGTACGATTGTCTAAACATACGCAAAAAGAGTTTATCCAACTGAAAATAAGATTAATACCATATGAAAGAGTAAATTAACAAATTAATGAAAATAATATACATATATAAATATATATTTATTCATTTTATATACATTTATTATAACTAATCAATATAATCATAATAAACTTTTCACAATAGTCAATTTCAGATGTGCACAAATATTTCATTAGGAATGTTGATAAATTATGTAATCATATTATCTGACAATTATCATTTATTTTTTAAATATTATTTTTCAATATTAATTAGAGCAACATTACTTTCGCACCGCACCATAGGTGCGCGCGCACCGAAAAAGTAACGAGGTCATTCATCAGTAGATTTTACCTCTCATATTTTTCTCATACCGGGTGCCTTATATATGAAAATCGATTCTTAAGGAGTAAACTCCAAAAAAATTACAATTTCGAAACAAGATTTTTTTAAGAAACAAAAAATAAAACAATTATTTTTTTTTCTTTTAAATTTTTTTAAAAGGTTGAGCCTTGAATTATTACAGCTAGTTTATCCAAGCTGCTATAGTGTAAAAAATAAAATGGCAAAATTGTAGATATATTAATTATTGAGGCAGAATATAAATATTTTGCAACACACGATATTGTGTTTTGCCTTTTACAATTGGTACCGGGATGGTATGTATCCTACCTACCAAGTCGATTATGTAAGCTTAGTTCAAAGTCTTATTACAAATGACGATGATGTCATTTCCAATTTGTTTTCTTTCTTAGGTTTATTTTTATCATTCCTCGTAACGATACCTTGCATACGTCATTTTAAGGGTTTTACTTTTGAATCCAGTTTCTAACTTCCAAATAATATTCAAGGATATAATACGAAAAAGCTTTAGATAAATTTTATTCAGAATTTTTTTCGCTTGAATGATTATAAAATATTTGAGAAAAATCAAAAGAAACCAAACAAATTAATTGTAAAGGATCTTGTAATTAAAAACCTCTTAAAGTCTTTTAGGGGAAAATGAAGATATAACACTTTTAGGTGTTCCTTATTTGAATTATTAATCAAGCAATTGTTTCGCATTGTCTTGAAAATTATTTTTTTTGGTCATATTATTTTCATTTTATATATATAAAAGATAAAAAATAATATAGTTAACATACACACACGTTCGTCTGTTCCTAATGTAGGCAACTTAATGCCTGTGTTTTATAATACATATATAAATAAATATTGTATATTACATCCAGAACCGAACCCACAATCGTGAAGCAAGAAAGTAGTCAACACAGTCAAGTATATATATATAATAAAAAGAAAAATTTTTAGGAATAAAAAATTAGATTTTGCAATCCTTCAAAATACTTCTTGCGTCGAGAATAATATCAACCGATACCATAATGTTTTTAAAATATGACAAGTTCCAATCTCGTGCTAAAATATATACAGATTCCTTCACAAAAAATAAATTCGAATTATTTTCATAACAAAAATAGTTGGGAAATAGTTTGTCTAATCGAGAAAGTATTGTATACCCAACAAAAATTTTCCAAGACGTATTCAAAGGAAAAGAAGCATAAAAAAAAACATTTCTTTTTATATAAAAGAAGTGGAAAATGGCCAATCCTTTTTGAGTAGAAGACAAAAGACTCCGAGATTAAAGTTTTGTACATAATTATTTATATGGCCGGAGAGAAAATTAATTCGCCCCGGCTCTTAACTTAGGAATATCTTAGATGCCTTATTAGGTCTTTTGCTTACAACTATTTGCTGTGCGAAGGAACTTAAAAAGACCAACGAACAATGGGTCTTGATTACCCTTTTGACGCTACATTTATTTCCTTTTTTTTGTTGCTAGAGTTATAGATTTAAATAAAAATGTTAAATTAATTATAAAATTATAGTAAAAAACATTACATAATATTTCATCTGGAAAAAATACAGTAGTTGATTTTTGCAAAGGATTTACTTATTGCATTATTCTCGTGGTCATAAATACCTTGAGGATATACCGTTGTTTGTTATACAAGTGTAATTCCATATAATATTAAAAATAGGGATATATATATGAAATATATATATGAAAAGGGATTGATTGCGTGTATTTAATTTACAATGGAACATCTTAATCTAAATAAAATGTTGCTTAGTAAATAATGATTCCATACTTAATAAGCCTTCTGTTAACTTAAAATATTATACATAAAATATACTTATAGTGTATTATCTTTTATTAATATATGCAAATAGGCGCCTACCAAGCTCAAATCTTTAAATTGTATGGCAATGGACGCCATTACCATCTCATTTCAAGAAGGATTTACTATTATGGCACTAAGTGCTCATATCAATTTGCTTAAAGCATCTTTGTTCGTCTTAATTCAGGGAATTGCTAAGAATTATAATATAAGTTCACGTGGCATAATATTATATAGAAGATGTGAATCTGAATAGAAAGGTGGTATGTTCAAATATGAGTTCGTACCGTTCAATTAATCCTATTACCTAATACTATAAATGTGAAAGTTTGTTTGGATGTTTAGTACTCTTTCACGCAAAAACTACTGAGCGGATTTAGATTAAACTTTACAATTATATAGCTTATACATCAGAACAACACATAGGCTAGAATTTATAAAGATTTTGTGCAATTTGGCCATAATGTAATATAGTTTAAAAATTATCATGGGAAAACGCGTAAGTGACGCCAATTCCATGGCACTTACGACCTTATTTTCGCAAGAAATCACTAAAGTGTCGACTGGGCGCCTTTATTACTGTGCACTCTGCGAGCGTGAAGGAACATTATTTTATATGAAAGTCTTTTTTAGTAGTCTGAAATTTGGGGAAGAACATAGGCTACCTTTTGTCAACACACCCACGCGGGTGAAGCCGTGGGTGGAAGCTAGTATATAATATTTTCATTATGTTGCTCGAATACAAATGAAAATGTAATGAAAATTGTACAACATGCATAACATTACAAAAATTTTGAACATATTTTATGAATTTATCCATTATTTTCAATGGACCAGTGTGATGGGTTAAATCAACCTTAATATTGTTATCTTAGAGAGTTTTGTTCCGCAACGGGACAGCTAAAAGCAAGTACAGTACATGTATAAATATTATATAACCCCCTTAAAGTTGACGAGGGAGGCCTAAGTTCAGCAGTGGACATGAAACGGCTTATGTATTTGTGGATTTTTCCATTCTCCTCTCAAGATTTAATCCTTAATTTAACCCTCAATTTAAATAGATTTACATCATCAGGCTAAATCAATCAATCAATAAGTAGTATTCTATTAGTTCCTAATTATTGCAGTCCTTTTACTACTATACTCAACTGAACTGAATCAGTCTGTAAACGTCTCACAGCTGGGCGAGGACATCTCCTCTATATAGGAGAAGGGTTGGAGTTTAATACACCACGCTGCTCACTGCGGGTTGGCAGATAATTTTCCTACCATGAGTAACGATCGTTACCAGGTGTCTATGATACGACGGACCGCCGGCTTTATGTGTTCTCCGAAACTCGTTGGTGAGACCCACAAGGACACACACCTAGAGCGAAAACAAAATTTATACCAATACAAATATCTGCTACAAGCGGGAGTCGAACCCGCGATCACCGGCGTTGAGGCGACTACTCGCACTACTACACTAAAACGGTCATCACACCAGAACGGTCGTCTATAACTACTACTAAGTATAATAAATGTGAAATTTTATATGTTTAAATAGAAGTTTGTTACTCTTTCTCCGCAAAACTGATCGCTAAAAAACTTGTTACGTAAACAGCTTGAGATCCAAAATAGTATAATAGACTATTTTATCTAGAAATTTCCAAGAACTAGGAAGTTACGTTGGTCAGTAGTCATTTATTAAATTTGTCTGTAAATTTTAATGTTTTCGTTTCGTTTTAGTTTTCCAAATCAAATGTCATTTATTATACGGGCTGCTCTGCCCCACTCTCTAAAAGTAACATGGTCTTAAATAGTCTATTGATTTTTCTAACAAGCAGATAATGTAATACGTTATTAATATTACAAATTATTTACAAATTATAATAAAGATTCATAGAGACGTATAATCCATATATATTTACATTTTTGTTTTGTATTAAACGATTAATAACCTAATGTATCTTTAACATCAAAACTTGGACAACAACTCAGTAATATATCGTATAAAACTAGCAAAAGTTCTAGAATGACGTAATAAAAGACGACTATCTTGACCCAATAACACATGATGTTCACTTACAATAATAAAAAGGAAATGTCCCTAATGTCGTCGTAAGTTTTACGAGCTTGTCGCCTCTGTTCTATATTCAATTAGTACTTCGTTACGCGTTTGTATCTGTAACTACATATCATTTACTCGTCGTGAATTCGACCGATATTCGTCGAATATATAAAAATAAATGACAACAAATATGTCATCATATAACATTAAGATATTATTGAGAATATATGATACAATATTAAGTAACAGCCTGTAAATTTGTATCACATTCAGTAAATTGTCACTGCTGAGTAAATGCCTCTTCTGGTATTAAGGGCCGGTTTCACCTCCTGCTGATAAAATTTCTTTTAGCCTATTAGTTAACTTATATGAAATATTAAAAATATATACATATAATTGTATTTATTATTGTTACGTATTTATATATGTATATAGTATACCAATACTATTTATGTAATACGTTGTTTTATATTATAGTGATTTGAATTGATTAGTTGTTTATGTACAGTTTTTTTTGTTTACTCTGTACAACCTCACCGCTTTGTATCATATTATTAACGTTGTCTGGAAGAGATCGCTGACTAGCGACAAGACCGCCTTTTATACATAAGTCTGTTATTTTATGCTTAAAGAGTTTGTTTCTTTGTATGTGTATAATAAATAGAAAATAAATAAATAAATAAATATATCAGGAACTTTTATCTGTAAAATTTATCATAAGAATAATAATTGGATTTAAATTCACCACGAACTTCATTGCGCATTAGGTGACGTACACATCTGTTTCGAAAAAAAAAAAAAAACACATTTCCTCACGTTGTACTTCCCTAATATCATTAAAAAAAAAAACATGAAATGTCATTGATACTAACCCGTATTTTAACCCCAACAATCAGTTATGACTTATTTGTCGACGGTAAAATCTCGGCTACCGAAATATGTAGAACATCTCGAAACTTATGATACCATAGGAAAACAGACTGCTACGCGGCCATACTGTAGCGGTTATGCTTTATTTTTTAAGAAGATTTCAGAGCCGACATAATTATAATTTTTTTTCTTATTCTTGCTCGTTTAAAAAGTGTTAGTGCTAATTTTCTGCTGTTCATTGAGATCCTTTGAATATGACATATCTTATATCTAACAATAAGTATGATATAAATTCACAGTCTATAATCACAACCGTATCTTCCAGGTAGTTGTTTTAGTGTGATTATAAGTACAAGAAAATATTAGTTACCCTTTTATTTTTGGTTTTATGGATTATTACTTATAGTTTGTCAAATAACAGCTGAATCTGAGTTAATTATGAAAATTTGACATAGCCTCGTCAGAAATTTTCACATTTAGAAACACAATTAGTTTAAAATAAATTCATCAAGTTATTAAGATCCTATATCCTTTGTTTCTCATCAATACTGAATGTCAAAAATTAACTGTTCATATTTTGTTTTAAAGTTATACCATCCTTTCATTGCAATTATCCGTATTGTCATAAAAAAAATTCAAGGAATATCGACCGATGCAATTAGTTTTAGTTTGAAATAGAAAACGTCTATCACACGTATTCACACAATACGGCTTTGTTTCCTCCATTGAACGATGCAGAAACAGCCTCTTTGAAGGCTGATGCAACGTTAAACCAGAATAATGCAGATTATTTAAAGGATTTAAGACCTTAAAACAAAGACTTAAGAGTATATAGAATAGTTTTATAAAGTGGCGTTTTTCCAAATGATGACGTTAACAGAGTTGAACCTAGATTGCTCTACGCAAATCATATTACCTGGATGTAATAAATGGTTTCCTTTTTGACTTGATAGAATTTATTTCTATTTATGGAAAAATAAATTGTTTATAGCTTTCAGTTTGATAGGAAATTTGAAGTGAAATTCACTGTCGAATTCGATCATGAACGACTTGAAACCGGTTTATGACATAATAAAATTATAGATTATTTAATAGCTTGTTTATTTTAATCTGTCTTTGTATTGATTATAAAGAGAGGAAGCAGAATTTCATTATTTTGTATTTATTAATAGTAACATTCGGAATAACTGCGCCTTAACGGTAAACCACGGTAACCACGGTAACTTAACAGATAATTCTGTGGTATAAATCATGTCCACGTGGAATGGTGACAAGATGCTAGCAGCATTTTCCTGTTGAGTCGCAATATATAACTGATATCCATACTTTTTTTTCAATAAAAATATTTAATAAAATATGATGAATAATAAATTATATTAAAACAGTAGCTTTTATATTTTAAGTATTTTGCAGTTCTCTGCAGCCGGATAATCCGCGGTCGACCATGTTTGACACGGGCGCGAAAACAAACATGGCGGCGGACGCTATTAAGCGTGTTTGTTTAGGTTACGTTACACATTATTACAGCGTTATTTTTTGTTGACCCACCCGTTAAATTGGCAGTGTTTTTGGAGTATAAAGGTTTTACCGAGATAGGTGAAAAAATTGGTCACTTAAATAAATAGTTTCAAGGTTGATAGTGTTAAAAATTTTAGAATATAAATTTACAGATTGTTACAATGAATTCGGGTATCACGGTAAATTATATTGTTTAATATGTTTAACCTTTAATTTATAAGGTGGGTCCTATGGACGCCATCTGAAAATTATTACATTCGTTCTTGTTTTTGCACTCGTTGTAGACGTGCTCGATGTGCGACTTATGAGTATTAGATTTAAGAAGATTAAATAAAATAAAAAAATCTATCATCAGCAAGTGCTTGGTCTCCGCACTTAATTAAGTGCGAAGTTTCTTGTTTGTATTTTAAGACTAAAAGCTCCAATGGTAATATTTACTAATTGTTTATTATATTATGCATACACATATTTTCAACGCTACTCAATAAAACTTAACACAACCATAAAACATCCATCTCATTCATTATACAACCAATTCATTAAGATAAAAATGACATACTTAGAATTTCATAAGATCTCACACTCACATACTCACACATGCGTCCGTAACATTATACACAAACTGTACAAACACCACAATTTTACATGTCATATTTCGTACTTAAATAAAATTCGATTTTCTACAAAAAAATGCCGCTTGTGCCTGTATTGATGAAATTAAGGTTGGTGAATCGTTTTTAACTACAGCAGAATCCTGCAAATATCTATTAAAGGGCTCGTATAGCACAAAAATTTTGACCCAAAACATTAGAAGTATCAGTAAAAACATGGCGGAATTCGAAATATTCTTAAGTAGATTAGGTTTTTGCTGTGATATATATATACTTACAGAATCGTGGATTAACAAAACTACAAACTTGCCTACGCTATCTGGGTATAATATTAACTACTCAAGAAATAACAATAATCAAAATGACGGCATAGTGGTGTATACCAAGGATAACTTATCTTGTGATGTTGATGAAATACTCATATCCGATGCAACGTGCCTTACGGTTAAGCTCGATCCTGATACTGTTATCTTTGGTATATATAGACCTCCATCTTATAGGAATGTTAACAATTTCCTTGATTCCTTGAATGATATTCTTAAGTTATATTCAAAATACCCTAATATAATAATTATGGGTGACATCAATATCGATATTAAGACAAATAGTGTTGACAGTAAAGCTCCAGATTATCTCAACCTTTTAGCTGGTCATGGTATTTTGCCGAGTCACGAATATCCGACTAGAGGCAACAACTGCCTCGATCATGCATTGATTAAGGCAAAATACCCTACAAACACTATAATTATAACGTCCTCCATAACTGACCATTATTCAGTTGTTGTAGAGCTTAACTTAATCAAAACACCCAAGCCTAAATATAAATCGGTTATTCATAAACTGAACCACGATAAGCTTGTGTCAGATATCGAGACATTTAACTTCGACGATGCTTGTGCTCAATGGATGCAAACTGGGCAGCTAACCGTCTTGTTGGTGTTCTATCCAATTTTGTAACGACGAACACTACTACGATAACAGTAACCAGACGAACTCGATGTATTAAGCCCTGGATAACCCCCGGATTAATCCGCTGTACAAAAAATCGCGACAAACTACACCTCAAGCTTAAGAAAGACCCAACCAACACGATCTTAAAGATAACATACACTCGGTATAAAAACTTTTGTAATGACTTGATTAAGAGAATAAAAAGATCTTATGAACACGACCAGTTAAAAAAATGCTCAAAAAATCCAAAGAAAACCTGGAGACTGATTAAAACCTTTACTAACTCTCAAAATAATAAACAACCTGCAATAGATTTACTAAAAATTAAGGAGACCCCTGAAACATCCATCGAATATGTTAATCACTACTTTGCCGATGTAGGAAAAACTTTAGCCGCCAAAATAACATCAACTCCAAACGATTATCAAACCAATATCCCTGTTAATAAACTTACTAATACGACAGTAAATTCCATGTACATGACTGAGGTCACCGATCAGGACATCTTAAATGTAATTAACAACCTTAAGAGTGACTGTACTACGGGATGGGATAATATACCTACAAATATAATTAAGTCCACCAAAAAAACAATCGCTCCTCTTTTAACGCACATAGTGAACCTGTCTATTAATAGTGGTGTTTTTCCCCAAGCTTTCAAAATTGCAATAGTACATCCAATTTACAAGCATGGCGATAAAAACTGTATCAGTAATTATCGTCCAATTTCGATTTTAACAGTGTTCGCTAAAATACTGGAGAAAATTATAAACAAGAAACTACTTTCGTATTTAGATAAAGAAAATATTCTCTCCGCCAACCAATATGGATTTAGAACCGGGAAATCTACTAAGGATGCTGTTTCTGATCTATATGAATTTGTAGGAGCTCAGCTAGATAAAAAGTTCAAATGTACGGGAGTATTTTTAGATCTGGCCAAGGCCTTTGATACGGTTTCCATTCCTACACTACTAAGTAAATTGGAGAGCATTGGTATTCGGGGAACTGTACACAAATTATTCACAGATTATTTGAGTAACCGTACACAAAAGATTAAGTTAGGAGATTATTATAGTTCTGAGGCCAATATATCATATGGGGTTCCTCAGGGAAGTGTTCTTGGACCTACCCTATTTCTGATATATATTAATGAACTGTGCAATCTTAATTTGCCTAACTGTAAAATATTCACATATGCAGATGATACTGCTTTGGTTTTTTATGACAAAAGCTGGGAAGAGGCTACAAAAAGGGCAGAGACGGGACTAGTTATAGCGTCTCAATGGATGTGTAATAACTCTCTAACATTAAATGTCTCAAAGACCAAGGTTGTAAATTTTGGCATAACTAAGCGGAGTATCCCAAGAGGCTGTGAGTACCCTATACGGTTTCACTCTTGTAGCTCAAGATCTGTGCATAATTCTACTTGTACTTGCATGTGTCTCACTGAAACAGAAACTATAAATTATCTAGGCATACAATTGGACAATATACTTTCATGGAAAGCTCATATAAATTTACTCTCTAAAAGGATAAGAAAGTTAATTTATATTTTTAAAACATTACGCAATATAGCAGAATTAAAATTATTGAAATCAGTTTACTTTGCACTAGCACAATCTATATTATTGTATTGCATAACATCATGGGGTGGCACCTGTAAGACACACATGATTAAGCTTGAACGTGCACAGAGAGCACTACTTAAGGTAATGACGTTTAGGCCATTTAGATACCCTACTAAAGATCTCTACGCTAACTGTGAGGTCCTCACAGTTAGGCAATTATTTGTTAAAGAAACCATTTTATCTCAACACTCAAAATTAGTATTTTCAGAAGAAATTGCATCAGCTCGACGAAAAGATAAAGTTTGTTCCCTTCCTCCCTTTAAAAAAAGTTTTGCGCAAAGATTTCAATTCTATTTGGGGCCTTCACTGTATAACAAAATTAATGCTATTATTAACATTTACCCTTTAAACTTCAAAAAATGTAAAGAAAAACTTATTAACTGGTTAAAAGTACAGAATTATCATGATATTGAAAATATGTTCAAACTAATAAAGTTAACACACACACACACACACACACACACACACATACACACACACGCGCGCACACACATACACGCGCATACCATACGCACAAACAACTAAACATACAAAAATAGTATGCATGATATATAAATATTAATAAGAAATTCTGTAATTAATACATAATAACTATATCTAAAAATTAAAATAAAATAATACATACAAACAGTTCTTAGTATTAAGTATTAGTATAAGTTCTTATAACTTAAGTTCATAGTTGTCGTTGTCAAACTATACATATCGTTCGAACACAATGCAATTCTAAATCTACCCTCGTATTAATTTTTACTATCTGTTTACATGTTACTCTCAAATGGTCTACTTATAATGGACATGCAATTAAAAATTTGTTTTAAATATGTAACGGAATTCACTGGCATCTAAGATACAGGCTATGCCTAGTTTAGATGTCAGTAAAAAACTTACGTTTAACTAATGAACAAGAATAATTTACTAAAAGTAATAGTTGCTAAAAGTATAGTAAAAGACTGTCCTATTTGTTATCGAATAATGTATGTAAGTTTAGAATATGTATTGTTTTTTATGAGTAAATAAAACATTTTATTTATTATTTATTATAATTTGCTATATAAAATGGATATAACATGATCATAAAATAAATTATCTTACACAAAAAAAAATACACACAAATTAAATAAAAATCGTTAAATTTTCTGGTCCATTTAATTAAACATTTTTGACGTTTCATTCCGCACTATTAACAAAAATGACAAAAAATAACATACTAGTAAAAGATCAAGGGATACTAAGAGCCGTAACTTCATCAATAATATTACATTTATCTACCTACTTTCGTCTTGAACGAGAACTCAATTTAGCAATTACTTAGAGAAGCGTCGGTCAGTGGCTTTACTAACGAGGTTAGGGGAAGAATCGGAATATGACTGCTACTAGATCTGTTTTTATCTGAAACGTCTTATTTATTTTACATCATATATAATTTATATTATTTTATATTATTTTACATCATATATAATTTTTTTTTTTTAATATTTACATGTGATTATTGGAAACAGTTTTCGAAATATTAATCATTCTGTTATCTGTTGTTTAGAGGTCAGCTAAGAACGGATTTTACGAAATTCTATCTCTAAGGGGATCAAAAAGGGAGGCAAAGTTTGTATGGGACAACGTGATTCCTTAGTTCAATCTACTTCAAATTTTGCATAAATATTCTTTAACAGAATTGATTGAAGATGTGTTTCGTATTTTATCAAAATTCATTCCCTAACGGCGTTAAAAGGGGATTGAAAGTTATTTGCTTCGAAGTTGATATCAATACTCCTTAGTGCTTTTGATTTAAATTACATTTTATTTTGCAACTTAATCCGTCTGTCATAAACTATTTTCGAGTATCGACGCAGGTGTAGGTGATAAAAAATATAAATTTATAATTTTTGAAATTTTAGTTAAATACCCGTGCGAATCCGGGGCGGGCCGCTAGTGTAGTAATAAACGTATCACACTCAACGGCCCCCAGTAGAATGTGAATCCTGTGTCGGGGGTCCGGAGACACACACAATACACAAGCATAAACGCCCAGACCACGACAAACATCTGTATGGCATATATAAATATTTGTCATGTGTGGGGATCGAACCCGCGACCGCTAGCACATCAGACAGTTGCTGTGACCACTGCGCCAACGCGTCGTCGTATGTAGGAATAAAATATCAAATATTACTATTATTTATTTATTTATTGAATACAAATCCAGTAGGTATACAAGACTAGAAACAATAATACAGAAAAACACACACACAAATTGTTGTCTGTGTGTGCTTTTCTATATTGTATTATTATTAAGGTGCTCTTATTGACATAAGCATATTTTACAGACAACAATAGGTAAGAAGTTATTACGATGTACGGGGTAGTGTGAAAACAAATTAAAATAATATATTTTATTTAAACATACACACACATGTACAGTACATATCGTTATATCGTTTCACACAAACCGTATCAATAAAATTAAACTTTGTACATCTAATTTAATTGGCCTTTTAAAATGTAATACAATTAAAAAATAAACTTAAAAATAATATTAATATGAAACTTACTCAAAGAAAATTGTCAGAATTAACTAAATTATCATACAAAAGTGTAATATTTACTTTAAAACCTTAGAATAACCTTTGAACAAAAGCTATTAAAATGTAAAACCAGGGGCTATTCTGAACTTTTCCAACATAAACCTTATCCAGTTTTGTTGCGAAATTCGGCCGAATTTTAAATGATCCTCACCCCATAATATTATGATGTATGATAATCGTTTCCATTCTCGCCTCATCATGTTACATATTAAAGCACATTATTACCCAATCTATTACGACTAACATTACACCAGGCTATGATTAACGCAGCGTAATTTGAATTTTTCTGATCCATTATGGGTTCGTTTTATAATCTTGACCTTTTTTTAGAAAAGAAAAAAGATTTGGAATGATTATGACGATATGTACGGTTGATATATAGTATACTTTGAATTAATCTTGACCTTTTAAAGGCAAGAATAAAAAAGTTTGGTGTGAATATTATCATAGACACCTGATAACGATCGTTACCCATAGTAGGAAAATTATTCGTCAACCCGCAGTGGAGCAGCGTGGTGGATTAAGCTCCAACCCTTCTACATGGAAAAGAGGCCTTCGCTCAGCAGCCTATAGAATGATACAAAAAAAAAATGAATAATACATACGACATTAATGATTTATATAAAGGTTTAACAGAAGTTTTTGAACTCTTTGCTGCAATCAAAATTGGAATCAAAAGATTGACAACACCTTTCACTATTTGAATTCGTATTATATTTAAAATAACATTCGATTTAAACAAGGAATTTATATACAAACTGGAATGCTCACGTGAACTCCAAAAACGTGCCTACGGCCGGGATTGCTTCTCTTTCTACCATGGCTTCAAGGCAACTCTCGTAAGAAAGAGACAAAATACCGGTAGTCAACGAAATGCTCGGAACGATTTTTCACTTTACGTGTTATAAGCCAATGTCAACCTTATGTCAAATATTTCAAGGTGCATATTTGAATATACAATTTCATTAAGTGAGCGTTCCAGTTTTGATATAAATTCCTTGGATTTAAATCATATTGACAAGAATGTATATTTGAAAAATTTTCGAATAACGCAATTTAGAAATTAATACTGTAGAGTGTCATATTATTACAACAATATTTTATATGATAGTCTATTTAGAAAATATAAAAAATGGTACTTTTATTTCGACAATCATTTTGATGTAGGGGTGCGAAAAGTTTCAGTAGCGTTGAAGGTCGCGGTTTTGATTCCTACACGGTGTAGATATTTGCATTTATACAACTTTTTTTCTGGTCTGTTTGTTTATCCTTGAGGCTCTCCTCATCCTACCCCGGAGAGTACTTAAATTGGTCGGTATCAAAAATTATTTATATATCTATTTTTAGTTTATTGCAATATTGCAAACCACAAATAATAATATAAGGCATAGTTAAAAGTTAGTTAAAGATTGTGTTGTACAACAGGCTTACATATATATTATATCAGATTGTCTTACATACCCGGTAGTGGTCATTACTCACGCAAACTATCCATTAACCCGCAGTGAAGAAGCATGGTGAATTCAGCTCAAACCTTATTTTGTATGAAGAAGCTAGCTCTACACAGAAATGGGATAATTACAGGCTGTTTAAGTATGGTTCATTGCTAAATAAATATCTATTTATGAGATGTGTTTGTCTTTCTAAATTAATTTAAAAATAATTATACTGATAGTATTATAACGGGCAGTCTATAGTCGTCGTCAGTCAGTCGTCAGAGTTGCTGAAGTGTTAAATAAGGAAAAATTAAGAGATTGTCACAAAAACTTAAGAATTATTTTATATTAAGAATTATTTTTATATTAGATACCATTTTCGTTTAAGGCCTGTTTAGTATAGTCTAGAAACATCAAGCTGTGATTTATATGACAGAAGAAGTCACAAATGACCGACTTAAAAAGCATCTAATCTCAAACTTGGACCCTGAGTCGAAATTTAAAGCCGACATAGCTCCCTCAAGTCCGACATAGGAACGATTTAAAGCCTAGTAGTCCGAAATAGAACCGATTTAGAGCCCAGTAGTCCCAAATAGAACCGACTTAGAGCACAGTAGTCCGATTTAGCGCCAATAGGCGCTAATTTTTATTCCATTTAGATCCGATTTTAGTCGTAAAGTGGAAAAAACGGAAATTTGTGCCATTTTTGGGTGCTAAGTCGGAAATAATTTAACAAGGGTTAGGACCGACTTTGAGGCCAGAGGTCTGACCTAATTAAGTCCTACCGTAGGCGGCGCTAAATCGGCCCTAAACGACTCGGGGACGTCTGATGTTTATATAAACAAACACTCCGCTCTTAGGCCTTCAGTATATGACAATTTGAGATTTAACGCAAAGATCTTGATCATATAACACTTTTTATAGCCTTATAAAAAACGCAAGATATAAACACTTTTTATAGCCTTACAACAAAGTACATAAAAAAGTACAATATGTATATTGTTACATCTCTACTATTAAAAATTCTGACTACAGACAAATTTACTAGCATATGAAGTTACTTGAGAAATATTCTTTGACAATTATGGTAAAGTTAATGCGTTTAGAATTCAACATGTGGAAGCAAATATATGATTATCAGCAACAAGTATTGTACTAGTGCTCATACAAAATAATGAATAAATAATTCACCACTTTTAGCTGAAAAAGTATATACAAGAAGCTGAATAACATTAGCGTGTTGCATTTCTATTTTCACTTAAACTTATTCCGTAGAGTTTAAAAAAAGAATAAAGTCGAAAAACCAAATAACTATTCAAGTAAATAGATCGCCTCATAATCACTTAGGAAACAGTAAAACGTTTTATTACTAACTTTATGACTATTGTAAAAGCTGTCAGAGCTACAGGCTACAGCGCTTATTGCTCTCTTTCGTATAAACGGCTGATTGCTTTTTATTAAAATGATAAATTAAAAAAGACATTTTAAATGTATTTTACTTTATTGTTTTTAGTTTTATCTGTGGTTTTAATTTAAATTAAAAATTTTAACCTATATAAACGATGAAAGTGATTTTCTATTATTTTTCTTCCTTTTTATGTAAAGATTCATTTTCATATTTAAAACTATTAACATGTACAAAGTTTGTATATGTTACATATACTAAGTTTTATATGCCATAGACACATCAGGTCAGTAGCACGTTGGATGTGTAAATTGTACGTTTTATTAACGTTATTTGTGGTGCGAATAAAACGCTTAAAATCTGTTACATAAATCGTGTTCCAATGATCGATCTGACATTTGTCAGCCTAGAATAGTCTATTTATCTAGCTTTTTAAAACCAACGAATGATTTAAATTTTAAGTGATTTTGTCACTAAAATTTTCATTTATTTTTTAAATGGTATTTTATTTTTAGAGTGATTTAGGTAAAATTATCAAAAAATTAGTTAAAACAAAAATCGTATGTGAATGCAATTCATTGTGGGCACAAGTAACAAATTTATTAACTTTATTGATATTTTTTTTGTAGTAAAATTATACTCCAGTTTACATTTTATTACATTCAAATATAAACTTAATAACTAATAACTTTTTATTACTAATAACTTTTTATTTTCGCACTACCTAGTATTATATAAATCATATATATTACCTGCATACAAATTAAGTACAGTTCACAGTAAAGCTGATTTTTGTTTATGAGGCACTGCATGTTGTTTATCAAAGGTAGCCTGCTACCTTGTTAACACGTGACGGCGTTTCGACGTAGATAAGCTACCGCGTCATAACTAAATGTACCTACATAACTATTTTGTTTCGATCACGCAGCTAGCTGCTAGGATCTACAAACGACACGTTAATAATAAGATAACTGTTGGGTAACTTTACTAACAAGTTTATTAATATTTTTACACAAGTCGAATGAGAATCATGTACCGAGTATTCTACTTAAATATTGATAGTAATTTACCAGTCAGCCTGTATATTTAAATCTATTAATAAATAAATGGATACATAAATAAATTTCTGACATAATAATATACACAGTTGACCGTTCGGGTGTAGTAGTGCGAGTAATCACCTCAAAGCAAGATTCTCGTTTGGAGTAGATATTTGTATTTGTACAAATATTGTTTTTTTGTCTGGGTGGATGTCCCTGTGGATCTCCCCAACGTGCCTCAGATACAACTTAAAGTTGTCGGTACCGTTTATTATCACAGACTTCTGATAACGATCGTTACTCATAGTAGATAAATTACCCACCAACCTTTAGTGGAGCAGTGACTACAACCCTTCTTCTATATTCAGAAATAGCCTTTGGTAGTGGTAGTGGTAGTAGTAGTGGGAAGTTTCAAAGCTGATTCAATTCAGTTCAGTTCAATATACTAAAATAAGAACCACAGACAAAAAAATACAACCTCCACTGGTTCGAACCTCTTCGGAAATCCATATAACCTAAAGATATTTACAAACCAAGGACGTTGATCGCACTTGGGTGATTTAAACGGTGCCTTAGTCCTGTATACCTCGTAAACCTCCTCCATATCGTAATATATAGCAGCTTAGACAACAAACTAACGGCTTATTGCCTATAAGGTGTAACTTCGGTTGCTAGGGCATCTTCACACTGTAGTACGGCTTAGCACGATCCAATTATATATGGAATGTATGAAGTTCTTTATGAACCGGTGTGTTATGTGAATTGCCTCACGTGTACTTACCACGTGTGACCAGAAGAGAAGAATAGTCCTGACCTTTTTCTTACCGAGGTGTCGTAAAAGGAGACCAAGGACAAAGTTGTGCGAACAACTGTACACCAACCAGGATGGTGATGGGTAGCAGTGTCACCATATCCTGCCACAACCCACGGAGCTTGTCAACCGACCTGCCAAGCGTGGCGAGCGTGGCGAGTATTGACATACCCTCCCAGAAATCATGGGGGAGGTCTAACTTCAGCAGTGGGCATCCAACGGCTGATGTGGTGGTGGTGATGGTGGTGGTACATACATATGTAATATAGGATATGATCACTGAATCACATTTAGCGATCCTTTAGCGCAGTGGTCACGGCAACTGGATGATGAGCTAGCGGTTGCTGGTTCGAAACCGCCACATGACAAATATTTGTACAGGCCACATATTATAGTGTTAAGTGGATTTCTAGACACTGTATGTACATTGTACATCCTACTGGCAGCCGTTGAGTGTGAAGCGTTTATAATTTAATTTAAGAGTTCTTAAGAAGTATTTTCAACCAATCAAATTAAAATAATTGTGTGGATCATACAAATGAATATATGGTCGTTAAAAAAAAAAAATTATATTTTTTGCTTAGCAATGCAAAATTTATAAGAAAAATATTTAAAAAAATTTATAGTACGTAACTGACACTAGTCAGTACAGTAGACACCAATATATTTACTTATTTCACTTAATATTATCGTTAAAAATTTCCTATTTTCGTTAAATTTGTGTACAGATATTCTAGTCCTACCCTCCATATTGTTGAATGTCTCACACCTAAGAATTGTTTAAGTTGTATTGCGATGTACCCATCAACATATACATATATTTTTGTTTAGTTTTAGTGAATGTAATTTCTCATGGAAGTGAATACATTCCTTTGAGGAATAAATGATGTTTAACTTTAAAAAAAGATTATTTATATATCTTAATAGAAAAACTAAAAAAAAAAAAAATATTTTTGAAACCAGTCACATGATTTTCTTAATGAAATACGCACTCACCTATTGTATAATCATTTAAAATATTAATGTCGCTACTTTAGTTTACTTAATTATAATCAAAGAAACTTTATCTTTATCTTGAAGGGCATAAAATAAAAAATACATAAAAATATATTTAAATTTCATTTATGTACCTATTACTAGTAACTTTGCAGAAATGTTATTTTTATGAAAATTGGAGTGCTTTAAAGGTAAACAAACAGGAAGCAATCAGATTTTATTGATTTTTACTCAATTATTCCATTAAAAAAAAATCCTTAACAACAAAATCAATTAAAAGAAAAATAAAAATTTGTCAAGATGTTCTCTTGTGATGCTTTCGCAAACACTTTCCAGCTTTATTATTACAATAAGCTTATAATTTTAGCAGGCTACGTGTTCAAACAAAGAGTGTAAATTGATTTCTAAAAATGATAACGTATTTTATTATTGTTTTGCAATTTTTTTTCACAAAATCTCGAACTTTCGACATTTGAAATTTTCAATTTTTAAATTTACATGTTAGTGTAAAAACCTTTTGATGGTTAAATGTTAGGTTTTTTGTATAAATTTTTAGTTTTATCAACGGATTAAAAATTCAATGAAAGGGATTTTTACAGAATTTTTTAGCGATAATTATCCAGGTTATTAGAATTTGGCACATGTTATGATTTACTTGTTGTAAATGTGTCTCACTGTGAACCGTTCTGGTGTTGTGATGCGAGTAGTCGCTTCAATACCGGCTGTCGCGGTTTCGATTCCTGCTGAGAGCAGGATGATTGTTTTTATACAAATATCTTGTTTTTAGTCTGGGTGTATGTCCTTATTAGTCCCCCCACCGTGCCTCGGATAGCTCGTAAAGCCATCGGTCCGAGTTGTTATCATAAACACCTGATAACGATCGTTACTCATGGTAAGGAAATTATTCGCTAACCTGCAGCGGAACATTGTCGTGGATTAAGCTCCAACCCTTCTTATATATGGGGAAGATGCATCTGCCCAATAGTAAAATGCTTAAATGCAAATGTAGTTCAGTTCAGTTCAGTGAATCTTTTGATGATAATAATTATTATTAGACTTTTTAAGATCTATGATGATATGATATCTAATGATACTACATTGCGGGATGAAGGGCCTTTTAAATTTGAAATAAACACACAAATTTATCCAGCAAGCAGCTGGAGACTCCCTCTTCGTGCCTGTAAATATAAAACAAACATTAAGGATGACTGATGAATGACCAGGATGTTGGAACTTAACTATTACCGTGTCTATGAAATAAAATGTATGAAATACTAAGTGAATTCTAGTAATTAAATTACACTATTTTATAATCATCATCATCAAGACTGGGACGGAGTCGGATAAATGAGAAAAAAAAATGTAAAACGAAGATTGCAAACCAAGACTGGTGGTGAAGATGTGATGGCTGAAAACTAGACAAAATAATCTGGTATGTTGGTTACAAAAATTAGATAAATATAACTCAAAGCATGTAAACGAAAGAATGTAAATAGGCTAAGGTAGTAAGAATGCATATAGGCTAGTATGAAAATATAAAACAAAGTACCTATATACACAATAGAATTTAAAAAAAAAATATGTAAGTAAATAGATATAAGAAAAAAAAAACATTAAAAAAAATATTAAGTTAAGTTTTTTTTTAAGTAAGTTAAGTTTATTTTTATATATTAAATCAGCGAATTTCTGGTCAGTACAAGGACTCGCGATAGATAGAGATCCTAAGCTTAGCTTAAGTTTCGTTGTCTAAATAAGTACGCATGAAACATAACAATAACAATATAAAAATGTAAATAAAAAAAGGCATGGGCAAATAAAGCCTGTGGAAGTATAGTAAAAAAAAAAAAAAAAAAAAAAAATCATCATCATCATCATCATTATCATATCAGGCATTGGATGTATGGACATCTGAACGTTCGGCTATGTAGCCGAACGTAGGCCCCATCGACCTCCAGTGCGACCGGTTCGAAGCAGCCTCCAACGGCTTCCTACGGCTCTCCATAAGTTTTCTGTAACCATATTATAGAGTTTACAAATCTAAGGAAATCTAAGAATATACTTTAATGTTAATTTAATAATTTAATTTTTAATAATTATTATAAATTATTAAATTAACATTAAAATTAACTTTAATTTTTTTATAGGTTGTGGAACTCTAATCTACATCATGTATTTAAAAGGCTTGATACAATTCTAACTATATACATATTATAAGTAGATACATTTGAAACGACTAAAACAGTCAAAGATCAATAATGCAAAATTCATTTGAATTGTATTCTATTTAATTTGTCTTTTAAAGGCACTTTCCGTCGCTACAACGGAGAGGTACTTCGGTCGTCTTGATAAAAATTATTATCTGCACTTGTAAAATATTTTGTTTGATTTTCTACAGGAATTTGAAATCGTTATCTTACGAATTATTGTCTGTTTTAAGAAAAATTATATTCAGCCACCATTCGCTGCCACCACTTTGGAATGTGCTTGAACTGAAAATAATGGTAAGCAACGTTTGCTTATTTAAAACCAAAAACAAAAATTTCACTTTTGAATCCTCATTTTACAGAGTAATTACATTATTAAATTAACTATAGTTAATGTGAAGCTACCAACTATGCAGAACGTGGATTCTGCTGAGAAGAATCTGTAAGAAACTCAACAGTTACTCTTTAAAAAAAAAGCCGTCAGTATAATATTTTGACCCTTATAAATTGATTCATATATTGCACGACGGCAAGCAATACTTAACCCAGATATTTCTGATTTATACAAAAAAAAAGAAAAAGTTTTATAAAAAGAAATATTGCAAAAATTTTTATTTGTATAAATATTTGTTTCCGGTCTGAGTGTAAATCCTTATCCTACCCGAACCTACCGTGCCTCGTGGGTGAATCATTTTATCATCAATCATTTTATCCATATATAATTAAAAAACAAACTCTTCTCTAAATTGGTAATTTAATAAAGACTTTAATAGAAATTCATGTATATTTGCTTCTTACATTTGAATGGATATCACTAAGAAACCCATACAAAACTACACTAGCAAACACATTAACATTTTTATTGCAGTACAAATGCATAGAACCGCATTCAAATCTACAGAAATTGCATTAGAAAATGACTGTATTTTCTGTTCACGAGAGCATATAGTGCATAAGCACGTTGAATTCCGATGGCAAGTTGATATAGTACATTAGAAACACCCACAGCTTCCTACAACGTCTCGGATAGGAATGTAAAGCGGTAAATACAGGAGCCGAGCCAATAGATGTACTATAAAATATAGATCGTTTTAAAGTACTGCATTTATTGAACTTATTTCCGTGATAAACTGTATAGGTATATTACTCTGGAGCCAAAATGCTTATTAAGGTAATAAAATGGGTGAATTTGTTTTGGAATTTAAAAGACTGGTTTGAAAACTTGTTTCATATCAGACCGATTATTACATTATATATTAACTGAAAATACTGGTGATGGCACTTTTTCGATCACAGCTAGTTCTAGTTCAATTTTCAATCACACAACTACATAATAAAGTAAAACTTATATGCGGGAGAAACCGCGGGCACAGCCACACACAAAGAATAAAATCAGAACTAGCAAGTTTAATGATGTACAAAAAAAATAAAAAATTATAAGCAAAACTAAATTATGCTCTATTAGAAAAAAATCGTCTGGCTAAAAGAATTTTCTGCTACAAGTAGAAGTACTATATCAGGCTGTAAACCACCCACTGCGAAGCGAAGGCCTCTTCTCCATGTAGAAGAAGGGTTGGAGCTTAATCCACCACGCTGCTACACTGCGGGTTGGCGGATAATTTCCTTATCGTTATCAGGTGTCTATGATAACAACCGGGACCGACGGCTTTACGTGCTCTTTGAGGCACGGTGGGGAGACTCACAAGGACATACACCCAGACCGGAAACAAATATTCCGTATCCCGAGCGGGAATCGAACCCGCAACCGCCGCGGCGCGCGGTGTTGAGGCAACTACTCGCACCACTACACCAGAACGGTCGTCCACCACTACACCAGGTCGGTACGTAAGGTAGAAGACAGTCTTGTAAAACTACCTACTAATATATGTGTAATAATTTCTAATTAATTAAAACTAGCTAACTTCTCTTTCTATCAGTAGAAAGCGATTTCAATAAGAAAATTCTTTAACTTTCTTCTCATATTTTAATCAAATAACATGACCTCTCGGCTCCAATCATACATCATTATTTCAACAAAGATTTATATCCATAAGAACATGCAGCTTAAAGGGAACATGGGATTAAAGTCTTTATTACCGAATCGCTACGTCGAAAATTGATTATTACGGAATACTCACGTTTGGTCAGTAAATTTACTTCGGACACTTCCTACGACGGGTCAGTATTACGAATAAATTATGACCTCAACTTCAACGTTGATATCGGTGTTCCCAACTTGGTAATGTCACTATCCAAGAAATGAATCAATAGAAAAAATTGTTATAATAGAAAAACTTTGAGACTTAAAACATATAAATAAATTATTTACAATTAATTTCAGTACAGAATAACTATGGTAATCTTATTATAGGTATATACTTAATTTAAAAAGTTGTGTAGATTGGAAATCGCACCGCTCCGCGCCGCGTCTCATAGCACCGTACTTAGCTATATTGTACTGTATACTCATAGATTCTTCTGCTTGTCAGAGACTACCTTTTATAATTATTCGAATGGTGGAAAATTGAAGCGCTACCTGTGAACACGTAGTAGAACTCAAATAAAATGAAATATTTTTCAAATTTTTTTTAATTCAATATAGTCAATGTTAAGCTACCACCGATTCGGAATGTAAATTCTACTTGGAAGAATCGGCAACTTAAAAAAGCTTTCAATATACAACTATTACAAATAAGGTCAATTTGAACGATACAGGAAATGTTTACATTGCGAAGTCGGAAATATGGAGTTACAATTTTATCATTCCTTCTAGTGTTTTAACTACGTTTATAACTGTTTTTATCAAAGCTATCGACATGACTGTGCATATACATGATTTTTTTTATAAATATACTGTGACACAATTGTAGGTATATCTATCTTATTAAGAAAAAAAATACTTATATAAAAAACGCAACCTTTTGAGAAGATCTGCTTAGCCATTTTGTCTCAAGACAAAGTATCAACACTTATGTACGTTACGTAAGTAGATAATTCTACGACACCTAATTTTAATCCATTTTTAAATCGTTTAATAGCATATTTGCAACGAAAACATCGATTTGCGTTAAAGTAAGTATATTATAAGATAAAGTTTTCTCTCTCTCTCTCAGCAGCTCATAGCTGCTGTTCACCAAACGACAGCTATCAGTCACCTTGAACTATACTCGTTATCGCTAATTCGCGAAGGATGTAGAAACACACGATTCGTTGGAGATCGCAACGTATTTGTCTCTGTAATGGCGACATTAGTTTCGCTTTACCGAGGGACTGATTGTTGGAATCAATTCTCTTTCTCTTCCGTATATTACGTCATGGATATTTTTAAATGAGTTAGATTTTACGTGTGAATGTGTTTGAGACAGTGTATGCTGAATACTTTTGAGTAAGAAGGCCAATGGCGTAGCTAAAGCTATAGTTGCTCATAACGATATTTGTACATATATAAATAGTTGACGGCTGCAGTTACGTCTTGACCTATAACAAGGTCGATTGAAAGTAAGAAATTAGAAAAAAAAAATAATGTTGGAGTAAGATAAAAAGTTTTAATCTATATTATTATTATTAAGCAGAAGAGTCTGTTTGTTTTTTTTGAATGCGCTAATTTTATTTGAATGCGCTAATTTCAGGAACTACTGATTTGAATTGAAAAATTATTTTTGTGTTGTATAGTATATTTACCGGAGCAGCTATATAACATCACGCTACGACCAATAGGGGTTGAGTAATAATAAGAAGCGTTATAAAAATGGGAAAAAATATTCTTTTTTGAGAGCTTAAGTTGCGTCTTTTATTATTTCTCTTCCCAAGATATTTTTTACTATAGTTTCACTTTTAAAAATAACATCACGTCCCCCGAAGAGGTAGGCAGAGATGCACATATTAAATGTAAAACCCACTTCTTGCCAGTTATGAGTCCCATGTAATAGATATTGCCATACACTGGACACCATTAAAGACTCATGATATTTACTGAGAATTTTCGAAAAATAAAAAATAAAAACAACCCACTAATACATTGACCGACCCAGGAATCGAACCTGAGACCTCTTGCTCGACAGTAGCGCTTGTGACCACTCGACCAACGAGGCGGACACTCTTATAGTAATGGTTTAAAAATATTTAAGTAGGTAAATTTTTTTCTTAAATTAACGTGGATGAACTGCGGAGCACAGCTAGTATTACATAAAAGTGTAAGCAAAATAACGTTTTGAGTAGTAATAATATTAGACTTAAAATTATTTGTAAAGACCTAATTTAAATTGCAAAAAATAGCAAAATTTAAATTATAAAATCAGGTTCATGTGCTTAATGGTAAAATCAGACATGTTATTTTTTACGAAATTAAAATTCAACTTAATATAAAGTTTTGGACTGTGGTCGATACATTAGAAAAGTTTATTAATTTTTATATTTAATTGTATAGCTGTTGTTAAAAATTATTTTATAAAAGTGAATGTAGCGTATATTTAGGAAATTATCCGCATTAGAGAAAAAAAAAAAAAACATTTTGTGACATTTTGACGCAGTCGCATAGAAAAAGAAGAGACCGCTTTTTAGAGAGAAGACTTTTATAGAAGCAGAAGTTGAGTAAGTTCAGTTCAACGTTTAAAAACAAATTTAAAAAATGTAATGATCAGCGACTAAAGATTATTTTTTACTTTTTATAAAAGAAACAAACAAAAAAGGTTCTAATAACTAACTAAATAGGATCAATCCGCATATAAAATACATTTCGACTAAATTTATAAAGTATTCGAGAAACGAATTCGATGCTTTTTGTTTTGTGTTGTGACTAACATTAAATATCTAAAAGTTTACGTGATGAGAGTACACAACGTCATTTTAGTACACCCTCCCATGACGTGCTTATACGGTGCTTAATTTTGAATATACCGAAAATATTTTACTCACATGGTATTTCATTGTGTCTGTGGGAGACGTGATCGCACGAAATAAAATATGAATTGGGTTTCTCTTTTTTTTATGGTCGCATATCAAATGCTATATAATATAATGATTGGTGCTGCTTTGAGAGTGTTTTCATTTATTTCGTAGCATTAGGATTTCATGTTACCTACAGTAACTGGGGGCGTTAAAATGTTTCTGTAATAGGGTACGATCTTCAATGTTACACGTTTTAAGGTCGAGTTAACAAATTACTTATATAGATTGCATACTAGCTTTAACTGCGACTCTATTTGCGATCACAAATTTTGATTTTCATCCTCTCTTCTAAGAAAACCATATGGGACTTTAGGATAAAAAATAAATAAAAGCTCCAGTGTCCTAATTTGTAGTATAAACTCAAATCAGTCAGTAGTTTTTGGTGTGATATGGTTCCAAGATAGAGACAGACAGATAATAATAAAAAAGTACAGTTTTTTACTTCAGAATCGACTACAGAGAGCCCTCCAAATTTTTTTTCAAAATTTAATGTAATAAATTGGACTCGTTATAATTTTATTATAAGTTCACATTTTACTTTGAATTATAGGAACAGTATACACAGGTTATAAATTAAAGCTTTAATTTAAGTATAATAATTGTTATTAGACAATGGTTTTAGTGCGAGTATTCGCCATTATACAAATATTTGTTTTTAATCTGGGTGTGTGTCCTTGTGGATTTCCCTGCCATGCCTCGGAGACTACCTAAAGGCGTCGGTCTTAGTCGCTATCATAGACACTTGATAGCAATAGTTACTAATGGTAGGAAAATTATCCGCTAACTTGCATTTGAGCTGCGTGGTGAATCAACTTCCAAACCTTCTTTTATATAGAAAAGAGGAGCTGTGGGACGTTAACGGGCTGATTCGGTTCAAAATATTCATTAATTACTTTACTATCTCTATGTATGTTAGTATCTCTTAGTATGTATTGTGTGTCGTTATTATGTATTGTGTGTCATTATTATGTATTGTGTGCCTGTATTGGGTTTGTTTATTAATTTTTACGAGAATAATTTCCGGATCCACCAGTCTTATTCGAAATACTTTAAGGGTTCCGTAGCCAAATGGTAAAAACGGAACCCTTTTGGATTCGTCATGTCTGTCTCTCTGTCTGTCCGTTCGTATGTCACAGCCACTTTTTTTCGTAACTATAAGAACTATACTGTTGAAACTTGGTAAGTAGATCTATTCTGTGAACCGCATTAAGATTTTCACGCAAAAATAGAAAAGAAAAAAAAGAAAACAATAATTTTTGCCGGTTCCCCATACTTAGAACTGAAAATCAATTTTTTTTTTCATCAAACCAATACGTGTGGGGTATCTGTAGATAGGTCTTCAAAAATGATATTGAGGTTTCTAATATAATTTTTTTCTAAACTGAATAGTTTGCGCGAGAGACACTTCCAAAGTGGTAAAATGTGTCCATCCCCCCTGTAACTTCTAAAATAAGAGAATGATAAAACTAAAAAATATATATGATGTACATTACCATGCAATATCCACCGAAAATTGGTTTGAATGAGATATAGTAAGTAGTTTTTCTTTTTTTTTTTTTTTTTTTTTTTTTTAATAAAAAAATACACAATTATTAAAACATCGATCAAAGTTACAATGAACTACAAGAACTTTTATATGATATTACTTGCTGCTACGGAACCCTTCATGGGTGAGTCCGACTCGCACTTGTTTAATTTTTTTTTTATTTGTGTAAGATAGGTAGTTGTCTGTGGTACTTATAACACTACTGCTCATAATTATATCTTGATAATAAAGTTTTAGTAAGATGATACTAAAATACTGGTCTATGTTTATTAATTTATACACATTTCTTTGAAGAGTTTCTATTTAGCTAGTTGAGCTTCTTGCCGATTTTACACCAGTATCTACATTTACATTTCAAGCCGGGAGCAGTTTCTCATTAACTGTATTAAATGATTGAGAAATAACAATTTAAAATTCTATTTTTACAAGTATACTTTAATAAACCATATTTTAATGTTTTCTATCTTCGCAAGGCTATTCCTATATTTTGAATGTTATATAAATTAAATAAAAATTAAATAAATAAAGAAAAAAAAGCACAAGAAGAATAATATATCTTTACCAACTTCTGTCTTATATAACACCTAAGTGTTAGATAAAAGAGTTGACAGACACAGAAATGTTTATATGTGTGAGTGTACTAAACACATACGTGCTTACACTAAATATACGTTAATATTAGTCCTATTCTGTACGAGTGTTAAAAAATAAGGTCGTATAAATGAAACGGGATATCCAAGCTACTTCATTAGCGTGAATATACTCAGATTTTTGAATAACAATTATTGAACATCCTTCTCAAAATCAGTATCATATCGCATTCGGAATAAAAATGTATATTCGGTCTCCATATTCACGAGTACATATCAATTAATCGTAGCAAAAAAAAAACTGTAAAAAATGATATAAAGAGCCTCACTGGAATTATAATAAATGTTTCACCCAACGTTGTTTCTTTTCTTGTAAATAAAAGAGTTAAAAGGAAGAAATAATAGTGATTTTGATGACAATTTCCTCAATTAAATCTGCATTTAATTTAGTAGTAGATTATTATTGATCATAATAATTTTTATTTTTATTTCAAAGCTAAACTAAAAAATGTAAAACTAAATAATGTAATTTTTTTAATTTGCTCTGTTTTTTAAATACCTTTAAAAATAATATATTACGCAAGTTGTTAAATAAAGTGATATTGGCAGTTGTTTCAGATCTGACGGATTTCATCAGCTTCCAATTAACCTGTAGTCCCCGGGTCCATTTATTTGAACAGATTAATGAATACGCTGTCGATACAAAAATATCATTAATAATATATAAAATACAATATAATTTACCTTTATTTTCGAATCTAGTCCCAATCTGTAATTAAGTACAAGGACGTTTCTAACTTGGATATTTAATCATAATAATTATAATTGTATAATATATCTATAATATTAATCAATAATAATATAATCATTCATTCTTGTAGGTAAGTGACGAAAAACGATAAAAAATTACACGACGAGTACAGCCATGAGAAATACTAAAGAAATATATTTCACGCGACGAGAATTAATGCGACAACTTTAGATAAACATACTCATACTTGACACTTTTGGTTAGCATCAAGGAATTTATATGCAAACTGGAATGCTCACGTGCACTCAAAAAACGTTCCTTAACCCGGGATTGCGTCTCTTTCTGCCATAGATTCAAGGCAAAACTCGTAAGAAAGAGACAAAACACCAGTTACCTACCGTTTCTTATTCTCTATGCCCTGTCCTATGCCCAAAGGTTGTCTGGAAGAGATCGCTCTTAGCGATAAGACCGCCTTTGTACATTTTTCTTTGTATGTATGAATTTTGTTTTGTATGTTTCCTTATGGTGTACAATAAAGAGTATTTATTATTATTATTATTTAATTGCTACACTCCACCCGTTCAAGATATACATATACACATATAAATAAATATAATACAATACTTATATAAGGAGTATAATAAATTTACATAAACTTACTTAGATAAATATAAGCGGGTGGAGGATTACGCCCCGGCAGGGAGATCAAACGGCCGGGGGTTAGGGCTGTAGGCTGAGAAATCGGCGGACAATCCTAGCCGAGTCGAGTAATACCGCCTTCTGCATCCTGGCTGCGAGCGAACCGTCACGGATACCCAGCTGCCTCAGATGGTGAGCGAGGCTAACCGGGATCAAACCGTTGGCAGATATAACGATAGGGATGATTTCAGTGGAATCAACACCCCACATGTCGACAATCTCGTGCGCCAGATCCAGATATTTACGTTTTTTCTCTGTTTCGGCTTTCACGAGGTTCTCATCATGCGGGATGGTAATGTCCACTAAAAACACCCTCGACTGTGCCCTATCCATCACCACGATATCAGGCTTGTTCGCCAGTATCGTCCTGTCCGTGGCGATAGGCCGGTCCCAGTAGAGCCGGACTCCGTCGCGTTCGAGTACTGGCGCCGGTGTGTACTGGTAGTACGGCACCCTCTGTTCCAGAAGACAATACATTAGAGCAAGCTCTTGATGAAGAATTTTGGCCACTTGATTATGTCTGTGCAAGTACTCAGTGTTGGCAAGCGCTGAACACCCCGAAAGCACATGTCTGAGTGACTCGCCGGGATGACGACAAGCTCGACAGAAGTCGGGAGTGCCATCCTTCAGAATGTGCTTCCGGTAGTTGTTCGTCTTAACCACCTGATCCTGTATTGCACAGACAAAACCTTCGGTTTCCCCAAAGAGGTCCCCGAATCGCAGCCACTGCACGGAGGCCTTAACATCCACGTGAGGTGCGTGGAGCGCCTTGTAAAACCGTCCATGCAGCTCCTTCTCCATCCATACGGTCTCCCGGTTAGAGGTGCTAAGTACAACCGGTCTTCGCCATTCCTCTTTGGCCAGGGATAACGGGGTGAGACCTTTGTCACATACTATAACTTCACCATGCATAGCGCTCTCCCTCCTCGTCTCAAAGTAGGCCCTGAGGCTGCACACCTCACGGTTATGCATGGACTTGGCGCTTAATAGGCCTCGGCCACCACACTTCCGTGGGATGTACAGTCTCATGACCGACGATTTCGGGTGATGCATGCGATGGTGAGTCATAGTCGTGCGGACTCTTCTGTCCAGGGCGTCGAGTTCAGTCTGAGTCCATCTGAGCACGCCAAATGTGTACAAGAGAGTGGGCATGACCCAGCCGTTATAAGCTCGGACCTTGTTGGCGCCCGACAAGTAGCTCCGAAGAACTTTTGTCAGCCGTCCAAAAAAGACCTCGCAAACCGCCTGTTTCATATCCACCTCCTGCACCCCTATGCATTGTGACATGCCCAGATACCGGTAAGATTCAGCTTCGGAAAGGGTCTTGAAGTTCGAAAGCTCTAGGCTAATTTCAGCCGATTGCGTCACCTGTCCCCTGTCTACATGTACGACCGCACACTTATCCACTCCAAGCTGCATCCTGATGGAGCCGCTGAACTCAATAGTGATTTTCAGCAACTCCATAAGGCGTGCAGGATTAGGTGCCAGCAGCTTGAGGTCATCCATGTAGAGAAGGTGGGAGACTTTAGTACCTCCTCTCCGAAACTGAAAGCCTGTCCCCGAACGCTCCAGCAGAGTGCTTAAAGGGTTCAAGGACAAGCAAAAACAAAGTGGGCTCAGACAATCACCCTGGAAAATACCCCTTCGTATCCGGATTCGGTCATCGGCACCCGTCGTCAGTCTCTCGCCCTGGAGACAAAGGATCGTACTCCATTGCCCCATGCATACTTCGAGGAAGTCTCGAACTGCACCGTCGATCTTGTACAGCTCGAGGACCCTCAGAAGCCATGAATGAGGCACCGAGTCGAATGCCTTTTTGTAGTCGATCCAGGCAGCAGAGAAGTTCCGACGGTTGCGTTTGACAAGCTGGCCCGCAACAGAGTCAATGATAAGGAGCTCCTTTGTGCCGCGGCCGCCTCCACGGCATCCGTTCTGAGCTGCAGACAAGATGTTAAATTCGTCAATATGACGAGAGATCTTGCAGCTCAGAACGGATGTCAGTGTCTTATAGATGGAAGTCAGACACGTAATGGGGCGGTAGTTGGTAGGGTCCGCGGTGTTGGTGGACTTAGGAGCTAGGTGAGTGATCCCAGTAGTGAAGAGGTTCGGAAGCGTTTTCCGCTCTATCGCCTCTTGGTATTGTCGAGCCAAGGTCGCATGGCATACCGAGAACCCTTTCAGCCAATAGTGATGCAGGCCGTCGGCCCCCGGGCTCTTCCAGTTCGGTGCCCGCCGGACCGCATCAGCTACGTTCTCCGAAGAGATGGCGATCGGGTTCATCGGTTCGATTCTAGCACATGCTTCCTGAACCGCCGCAATCCAAGGGCCCTCCTCATGCTCTACCTCCCATGACCATATATTTCGCCAAAAGGCGACGAGGTCAGCCGTATTTGGTTTTTGGGAAGTAGAGCATGGCGTCGGGTTCTCCAACTTCCTGTAGAACCTCTTCTGATCACTCACAAAGAGGCGATTTTGTCGGAAGCGCTCAACTCTCTCAGAGTACCTACGAATACGCTTCCCCCATGCCGCGATTCTCTGCTTCAGGCCGTCGATGCGCTCCGTCAGTTTCTCAGCTATATCAGGCTGGTCCAGTCTGACACCTAGCCCGTTGAAAGCTATTCTAACGGAGCGCACAATCCTTGGCCTAGTGTTGCCTGACCTGAAGCTTTGCAGTCTGCCAATGAGGGCCCTGGCCAAGCTGATACGGCGTTCTATTCTCTTCTTCCAGGCTGGTACGTCACTACTCTTATTAGTAGTGCGTCCAGGCTCCTGGGTTTTTGCTCCGATGAAGCGGTGTACCGCTAGAGCTGCACCGAAGAGAATAGAACCCGTATCATCCAAGCCCAGACTGCCATCCAAATATGGAGGTAGCAGCCTGTTAGCTGCCTCAATGGCACCCCGCGTCGCAGCATTAAGGGGAAGTCGGGAGAGTCGTGGTCTCTGTTCTAGAGGAGTGCTCCGGATCTCAGAAATCGCCTCCTCCAAAATCCCTCTCATCTGCTCTACTTTTTGGGAGACTGCTTCTTCAGCGATCGCATCCACAGGCACTTCGCCACGAACGCTTTCCTGTTGCGTTACAACTGCGTTATGCTCTGTAGATACGGGTTCGACTTCAGGAGCAGCCTCACGTCGCAATCGTTCGAGCTCGGCGGCGTTAAATACGCCCTTTCGTTGGATATACCGAGCTCGATCTGCCAGGTTCTGTTCCGTGACAGTTAAATTTGGCTCGAGCAGCAGAAACTCGCGGTGCATTACTGCTCGGTAGCCAGTCCGACCGGTTTCCCCCCCTACAGCCCTAAAATACGCACGCATGACATTTTCGTTCATTTCAAGAGTCCATCTCATGCGGCGTACTCCACCGGCGGCGGGCACCGAATGCTGAGTCCCTAGAGACTCTGTCGGCGCCAAGCCAACTGATGGGGATGGTGGATACACCGGCCGGCTAGGTGGTGGTGCCGGTCGGCGGGGGTTGCTGGCGGCCCGCATGCTGCCACGTCCAGCGCCAGCTCCAGACGCGCCCTGGCGCCCCCCAGGCAGCGGCCCTATTCGCTTTCCTATATCTTTGTTCATCCATGTACAAATTGAGTGCTAGATTACTCCCTTGGAGAGGCACTCAAACTCTCCGAGGAGGCTGCGTTGGTCTTATGCAGCTTTAGTTGCCTTTAGTCGCCTTTTACGACACCCTAGGCTGAGAATGTGTTGGTCCTATTCTACTCTGCCGGGAACCACACGGCTTTATTATTATTATTATTATTTATTTAGTGCTACACTCCACCCGTTCAATATATACATATACATAAATATAATATAATACAATATATAAGGAATATAATAAATTTACATAAATTTACTTAGATAAATATAAGCGGGTGGAGGATTACGCCCCGGCAGGGAGATCAAACGGCCGGGGGTTAGGGCTGTAGGCTGAGAAATCGGCGGACAATCCTAGCCGAGTCGAGTAATACCGCCTTTTGCATCCTGGCTGCGAGCGAACCGTCACGGATACCCAGTTGCCTCAGATGGTGAGCGAGGCTAACCGGGATCAAACCGTTGGCAGATATAACGATAGGGATGATTTCAGTGGAATCAACACCCCACATGTCGACAATCTCGTGCGCCAGATCCAGATATTTACGTTTTTTCTCTGTTTCGGCTTTCACGAGGTTCTCGTCATGCGGAATGGTGATGTCCACTAGAAACACCCTCGACTGTGCCCTATCCATCACCACGATATCAGGCTTGTTCGCCAGTATCGTCCTGTCCGTGGCGATAGGCAGGTCCCAGTAGAGCCGGACTCCGTCGCGTTCGAGTACTGGCGCCGGTGTGTACTGGTAGTACGGCATCCTCTGTTCCAGGAGACAATACATTAGAGCAAGCTCTTGATGAAGAATCTTGGCCGCTTGGTTATGTCTATGCAAGTACTCAGTGTTGGCAAGCGCTGAACACCCCGTAAGCACATGTCTGAGTGACTCGCCGGGATGACGACAAGCTCGACAGAAGTCGGGAGTGCCATCCTTCAGAATGTGCTTCCGGTAGTTGTTCGTCTTAACCACCTGATCCTGTATTGCACAGACAAAACCTTCGGTTTCCCCAAAGAGGTCCCCGAATCGCAGCCAGTGCACGGAGGCCTTGACATCCACGTGAGGTGCGTGGAGCGCCTTGTAAAACCGTCCATGCAGTTCCTTCTCCATCCATACGGTCTCCCGGTCGGAGGTGCTAAGTACAACCGGTCTTCGCCATTCCTCTTTGGCCAGGGATAACGGGGTGAGACCTTTGTCACATACTATAACATCACCATGCATAGCGCTCTCCCTCGTCGTCTCAAAGTAGGCCCTGAGGCTGCATACCTCCCGGTTATGCATGGACTTGGCACTTAATAGGCCTCGGCCACCACACTTCCGTGGGATGTACAGTCTCATGACCGACGATTTCGGGTGATGCATGCGATGGTGAGTCATAGTCGTGCGGACTCTTCTGTCCAGAGCGTCGAGTTCGGTCTGAGTCCATCTGAGCACGCCAAATGTGTACAAGAGAGTGGGCATGACCCAGCCGTTATAAGCTCGGACCTTGTTGGCGCCCGACAAGTAGCTCCGAAGAACTTTTGTCAGCCGTCCAAAAAAGACCTCGCAAACCGCCTGTTTCATATCCACCTCCTGCACCCCTATGCATTGTGACATGCCCAGATACCGGTATGATTCAGCTTCGGAGAGGGTCTTGAAGTTAGAAAGCTCTAGGCTAATTTCAGCCGATTGCGTCACCTGTCCCCTGTCTACATGCACGACTGCACACTTATCCACTCCAAGCTGCATCCTGATGGAGCCGCTGAACTCAGTAGTGATTTTCAGCAACTCCATAAGGCGTGCAGGATTAGGTGCCAGCAGCTTGAGGTCATCCATGTAGAGAAGGTGGGAGACTTTAGTACCTCCTCTCCGAAACTGAAAGCCTGTCCCCGAACGCTCCAGCAGAGTGCTTAAAGGGTTCAAGGACAAGCAAAACCAAAGTGGGCTCAGACAATCACCCTGGAAAATACCCCTTCGTATCCGGATTCGGTCATCGGCACCCGTCGTCAGTCTCTCGCCCTGGAGACAAAGGATTGTACTCCATTGCCCCATGCATACTTCGAGGAAGTCTCGAACTGCACTGTCGATCTTGTACAGCTCGAGGACCCTCAGAAGCCATGAATGAGGCACCGAGTCAAATGCCTTCTTGTAGTCGATCCAGGCAGTAGAGAAGTTCCGACGGTTGCGTTTGACAAGGTGGCCCGCAACAGAGTCAATGATAAGGAGCTCCTTTGTGCCGCGGCCGCCTCCACGGCATCCGTTCTGAGCTGCAGACAAGATGTTAAATTCGTCAATATGACGAGATATCTTGGAGCTCAGAACGGATGTCAGTGTCTTGTAGATGGAAGTCAGACACGTTATGGGGCGGTAGTTGGTAGGATCCGCGGTGTTGGTGGACTTAGGAGCTAGGTGAGTGATCCCAGTAGTGAAGAGGTTCGGAAGCGTCATCCGCTCTATCGCCTCTTGGTATTGTCGAGCCAAGGTCGCATGGCATACCGAGAACCCTTTCAGCCAATAGTGATGCAGGCCGTCGGCCCCCGGACTCTTCCAGTTCGGTGCCCGCCGGACCGCATCAGCTACGTTCTCCGAAGAGATGGCGATTGGGTTCATCGGTTCGATTCTAGCACATGCTTCCTGAACCGCCGCAATCCAAGGGCCCTCCTCATGCTCTACCTCCCGTGACCATATATTTCGCCAAAAGGCGACGAGGTCAGCCGTATTCGGTTTTTGGAAAGTAGAGCACGGCGTCGGGTTCTCCAACTTCCTGTAGAACCTCTTCTGATCACTCACAAAGAGGCGATTTTGTCGGAAGCGCTCAACTCTCTCAGAGTACCTACGAATACGCTTCCCCCATGCCGCAATTCTCTGCTTCAGGCCGTCGATGCGCTCCGTCAGTTTCTGAGCTATATCAGGCTGGTCAAGCCTGACACCTAGCCCGTTGAAAGCTATTCTGACGGAGCGCACAATCCTTGGCCTAGTGTTGCCCGACCTGAAGCTTTGCAGTCGGCCAATGAGGGCTCTGGCCAGGCTGATACGGCGTTCTATTCTCTTCTTCCAGGCTGGTACGTCACTACTCTTATTAGTAGTGCGTCCAGGCTTCTGGGTTTTGGCGCCAATGAAGCGGTGTACTGCTAGAGCGGCACCGAAGAGAATAGAACCCGTATCATCCAAGCCCAGACTGCCATCCAAATATGGAGGTAGCAGCCTGTTAGCTGCCTCAATGGCACCCCGCGTCGCAGCATTAAGGGGAAGTCGGGAGAGTCGTGGTCTCTGTTCAAGAGGAGTGCTCCGGGTCTCGGAAATCGCCTCCTCCAAAATCCCTCTCATCTGCTCTACTTTTTGGGAAACTGCTTCTTCAGCGATCGCATCTACAGGCACTTCGCTACGAACGCTTTCCTGTTGCGTTACAACTGCGTTATGCTCTGTAGACACGGGTTCGACTTCAGGAGCAGCCTCACGTCGTAATCGTTCGAGCTCGGCGGCGTTAAATACGCCCTTTCGTTGGATGTACCGAGCTCTATCTGCCAGGTTTTGCTCCGTGACAGTTATATTTGGCTCGAGCAGCAGGAACTCGCGGTGCATTACCGCTCGGTAGCCCGTCCGCCCGGTTTCTCCCCCTACAGCCCTAAAATACGCTCGCATGACATTTTCATTCATTGAAAGAGTCCATCTCATGCGGCGCACTCCACCAGCGGCGGGCGCCGAATGCTGAGTCCCTTGAGACTCTGTCGGCGCCAAGCCAACTGGTGGGGATGGTGGATACACCGACCGGCTAGGTGGTGGTGCCGGTCGGCGGGGGTTGCTGGCGGCCCGCATGCTGCCACGTCCAGCGCCAGCTCCAGACGCGCCCTGGCGTCCCCCAGGCAGCGGCCCTATGCGCTTTCCTTTTCTTGTGTCCATCCATGTGTGTTTGGAGTGCTGAATTACTCACCCGCAGAGGCACTCCAAACTCTCCGAGGAGGCTACGTTGGTGTTATGCAGCTTTGATTGCCTTTAGTCGCCTTTTACGACACCCTAGGCGGAGGATGGGTTGGTCCTATTCTGCTCTGCCGGGAACCACACGGCATCATTATTATTATTATTATTATTATTAAAACACCAGTTGTCAACGAAATACTCGGAACAATTTTTCACTTTACATGTTGGTAAGAAATCTCAACCTTATGTCGTTTATTTCAAGGTGCATATTTGAATATACAAGTTTACTAAGTGAGCGTTCTAGTTTGGTTAGCATCGTGTCGCATATTGTCGCGAGTTGCCGCGTTTGTCACACATTAAGAAAAATGAGATGTAGATAGATTAGCTTAGTATCGTGTCATATGCGTCCAGGGGACGTTATTTTGTTATTTTAATCGTGTTACCATTATAATCGATTAGTGACGATTTTTTTTTTATATATGCTTATAATTCGATCGAGAAAATTATTATAAAGCCATTATGATGTCATTATGATAACATATGGAATCTCTTCGAAATAATTATTATAAAGTTATTTATCGACCTAAAATTGTGACACGATTGTAAGAGCATAATTGCGACAGAGCTCATTCCATGTCGCATGTTACTGTTCGCGCTATGTATATTTGTCTACAATTTGCTACATTGTTGATTTCCATAATAACTCTTCCGCTTATATTGCTTATACTGTGTTGAAATAAACTTTATGGTAACTATACTATAAATGTAATAGTATACACATCTACGAGTAGGTATGTCTCACCACTATTCAAAGTAATAAAGAAATAATTGTGTTAATAAAGGAAAACGGGTGGAACAACTGGTTCGCTCCGTCCGTACCATTTTTCATAACACAATTGAGTTAACATAGTATTTATCAATCAATTATATCATTACATATAAAATTTTCATACAAACTAAGCACACATTTTGATTTTAATACCTTTTCCCAAAGTATTCGTATCAAATTTTGGGATAAAAAGTCCACAGTGTCCTAGCATGTAATATAAATTCAATAGTTTCAGTTATTTCAGTTTTGGCGTGATATACGGCCAAGATACAGATAGATAGACAAAAATAAAAAATTAAAATAGATTTTTGTTATTCTGTATCGATTATAAAATGTCCTCCAATTTTTTTTTAAAAAATGTCTTCAATGTACAGTAAATTTATTTCTAATCACAAAATATGAAGTTTATGAAACTTAATTTTTGATTTCTTCGACAAGTTTTCACATAACAAATCTTTTCTGTTATGGTTCACGTTATTAATAATGCTAGTATATTGTGACATCGTGTGTATTACGTTATATAAGAAAGATCAAAGAATTGGAATCATAACACTGTACACGGATTGAGTTTGCGAGTCAAGTGTTCTGTTGAGTACACTTTTATACTTGTTATATGATATGATGCAGTGACGTGTGAAGTTTGGAGAATCTTGCAAATCTAACTGTTATCTAGTGAGAAACATAAAACTTTCTTATTTTTATTCAAGGAAATGTCTCCTTTATGAAAAAAAAATCTTTTTCATTAATTGATTCAGCCTGGTAATGTAAATGTATTTAAAATTTATGTCCAAAGCTGAACCTAGGCCTCCATCATCTCTAGGTGGTCGGTCAATGTTCACCACGCTTGCAGGCACGTTAGCGAGCGTAATATGCTATAGCAGGATATGGTGACGTGCTGCTCATGACCATTCTGGTTGGTGTACAGTTGTTCGTACCAATATAGCCTGTATGTTTTTTTTTTTTTTTTTTGTTTTTTCATGACACATACATCGTATGAGTGTATATTGTATATTTGGTGTGAAAGCTTTCTTTTAAATAATGTGTGACGTTGAGTATTTATTGTTTTTTGTTTTTTTTTGTTAGTTTTTTATTATGAGATGTTTTTTCTTTTTGAATAAAACTGTCCTTTACCATGCCGTGACGGCTTTTAAATAAAACAACACTTACCAGGTGATTGTAAGCGCTTTTGTTAAGTTAATATTAGTGTATGTTTTGTAAGTTGTCCTATAAGAATAAATAAGTAAATAAATAAATAAATAAATAGCCTTAGTCGTCTTTTACAACACCTCGGCAAGAAAGTTTTAGAGTCATATTTTAATGTTAATACCTAAGTAAACTTTAAAGCGTTCATAATAATTTATTTATTATTTTTCCGAAACATATAAATTAAAAAGTGTATACTTGAATAATTTATTATTTGACAATTAATTAAGTCATTATTTAATTTATTTTATGTTTAGTTTATTGCACACTAAGTAATACATAAAAGAAAAAGAAAAAAATCACACAAAATAGAGTGCAAAGGCGGTATTATCACTGATAATGATTTGTTACAGACAACCCTTGTCTATATAAGACATATTGGTAATAAGGTAATGCTAAACGATGCGTTTGGTTTTTAAAATGAAATATTTAAAATAAAGTAACATAAGTTATACCTAAATAGTAAAATTTAATGTCGTTGGTATATGATACCTACATATATACAGCATATATAATACACTAAAAGCTATACATAAACATACACATAACTACATACACATACTTACTCGTACATAAAAATATACATAAAAATATTTACATACATACATATATAATACGTAAATAAATAATTATCATTATTTTGGATATATTTTGACTTTTTTTTTTAAATTTTTTTTCTGGAAGTAAATTATCCAAAATAAAGACTGAGTAGTTTTTAAGGTTTTTATGAAAATTATAACGCACAGCACGTAATACGGTTATGTAAATATACATTTATTCAGAACAAGTTCGTCCTTAAAAGTGTACAATTCATCAAAATTCAGTTGCCTTAGTTCAGAAGATTTGAGCCTGTACCAATAAAAAAGGGTTTTATCCTTGTAAGCAATCATAGATACTAACCAAATATGGATCGGAAAGAAAATTTAAGTCCTAGACACGTTTTTAGTTTTCGCTGAGTAGTCATATGTCAGTCGTCATGCGTGAGGGATACATAAAAATGAGATGAAACCAATAATGTATTCAGTATACACTGACCCAATGGAAAATATACTAAACTTTTCGCTGACCCGAGAGCGAACCCGAAACGCATATCATTTTCATATGTTTACATAATAAATTTATGATTTCGACCTAAATCAACAGCGACCCTTACAGATGATTTTTTTTTTTGAGTTTAGTTAAGCCATTGAATTGGTAGAGTACGCATTTTTTAGACTAATTTGGTATAATACGCAAAATAGCTTCGTAAAATTTTTAATGTTGTTGATATTATGATACGATGAAAAGCACGAGTTTAATTAGAACCTACCGGAATTCTGAATATTGAATTGCTTTTATGTTCTTACTTATAATTATTAAAAACTTCACGTCCCATTACTCATTTTCAATATCGATAAGACATAAACTATCAATCAAATTAATATCTACGAGTACATTTATTATATCTTTATTTATTATGGTACTCGATCTTAGAATACATTTGCTTTTCATTTTATTTGTTTTTCTAGTATATCCTCTATTAAGTTTCAATCAAAATGAAATAAAAAATGTCTTTATTCAAGTAGGCTTCAAAAGCCTTTAAATACCTCAGTATATAAACTTTTGACGTGATAACGTCTTGTAAATCGATGTTTGCCGGCTGCACGCACGAAGAAGTATCACGTGTCGCGAGCGAGAGCGCGGTACAAGCGATAGAGAGGCACGATCGACCATGGCGTTCGGCTTGTATATGAAAAACAGTAACGCATATTGAAGGATCTTAAATATCAAACATGTATATAAGTCATAAATAAATTGTTAATAGCACATTGCTACTTGTATTTAATCTGTATAATTTAAGTAATAAAGTATTTGAATTAACGAGTGCAAATAAATGTTAATTTATGGAAATAAAATGTAATTAATTGAATTAACTCATTCTTTGTATTATACAAAATAATGATATCTCAGTGATAATAATTCAATTCAATTCATAAAAGTATGCAATTTTTTTTATGTTTTCTTGTGACGTTATCACGTAAAACTATCCACCAACCAACCTAACCAATTTTTTTAATGAATTGATGATAGTTACGAAGCTACAGGGGATTCGGAATATAGATTTTGCTGAAAGAATTGGTAAGTAAATCAATAGTTACCTTTAAAAAATAATGTCAATATAAAATATATTTCCCTACTACAAATTCAGTCCTCTTCTACATGAAAGACAGTGCCACTAAGCCTACACATTTTTATCATTAATATAAGCTTGTACAGATTAATATTATTTGATATAAAAGTTTTTTAGTGTAAAATTAAAATTTATTTATTGTCTATATGTCTATTATATATATGCTGTAAGGAAACGTTTACTTTGCGGATTCGGAAATTTGGCGACACAATAATATCATTTTTTTCTCGTGTTCATACCCCTTTTTTAAGTAATTGTTATTTTTTTTGAATATATATAATTTTATTATGAATATACTGTGTGGCAATTGTAAGTGTGTTTATCTTATTAAAAACACCCTGAAAGGAGGCTTGAGTGCCAAGATCATAAATACCGCGAATAGCTCTTTCTTCAAGACAAATATACTTTCAGTGTCTGAAGCGTTACCCTATAGTGACATATTGTAACACACGATGCTATGGAAATAACTGAAACAAACAATAATAAATTATTCAGGAATTAACGCTTCTCTTCAAACAAGCAAAAATGATATGTTTGAACTTAGCACCATTTTACATACTTTTGACTTTCCTTTCAAATAGCCAGATAAACGAAAATTTCGGTCTCACAAATTACATCTAATACAAATAATTCTTAAGCTGTAGATACTAAAATAATGGATGTAACATTAACATTTGAAGCTAGAATAATCTTTTATTTCTATTCAGCGCATGCTCAAACACAAATAATCGTGTCACCGATAGCCATCGTAACGCCGTTATTAATCTCATACATTTTTATGACTCCATCCAAAACAATTTATACGAAGCTTAATATTGGAAAGTAGCCCATTTTAGGTTTGTCGGAATCCATGAATATTTTATTAAGAAATTCTTTACAAATATTTTGCCAAGTTGATAGAAATTTTAAATCAGTATTTTATTTTGTTAGGTCCGAAAATGTTTGAACTTTATTATTACAAAAATTTTGTAACAAAAATTAAAAAAAAAAAAAAAAACAATTCTTGAGATTAATCTGATGTATATGTATGGTATATGCCAAATGTGTACATACGATCAAGCTGGTGAAAATTCTAATTATAAACGATCGGGAGTTTTTTTAAGCTATCTAAAAATGACGATCCATGACTACTCCTAATTTTTTCCTTAAAATTGAATTTTTAAAAATATATTCTTAATTTTTTTATTTAAAGTTAAGTTATATGTACTTGTATTAAGTTATAAGCTTTGTGTCTCTTCGAAGGAGTTTCATCTGCATACTACGAGTGTTAGATTTTTACTCATTGTGTTCTAAAAAAAGTAAATATATTTTTATATGTATTTATTTATTTAAATAAAAATACTGTATTGTAGTCGTGTCTTCGTGAGAGACGTGATGAGTTGATGGCAATTTCCTGAAAAAGGAGATGGGTTGTTTTATATGACGCTATAGCCATTGACACATTAGCTCCGTTTGATGTCAGGAAAACGTCAAGGATGGAGTCGCTGCGGAAAATGCTGAATGGGCTTAATGGCGCCAATATAAGTCAGTAGTTCAGAGTAATATCTTTGTATAGTTTGCAATCGAAACATATAAACCTTGGAGTGTAGAGCCAAAAAAGATTGAAATATGTAATTTGCGTTTTTTTATAGAAAGTGAATGAAGAGTGATAGATTTATATCCTGTTAAAGGAGTTTATGTTTATATGTACGTACATAGAGATATTAATCTTAGTACATTTTGTATGCTTAATTTTTTATGGAATTTAAGGGATGTGTTGTAACTATATTCATCCTAATAATATGAGTTATATAAGGTATGACAACCATTCTGGTGTAGTCGTGCGTCTAGTCGCCTTAATGCCAGCGGTTGCGGGTTCGATTCACGCTCGGGGCAGATATTTGTGTTTGTAAAAATATTTGTTTCTGGTCTGGGTGTATGTCCTTGTGGGTCTCGCCACTGTGTTTCAGAGAGGACGTAAAGGCGTCGGTCCCGTTTGTTATCATAGACTTATGATAGTAACTGCTCCTCATCGTAGGAAAATTATCCGCCAACCCGCAGTGTAGCGGCATGGTGGATTAAGCTCTAATCCTTTTTATATATGGAGAAGAGGCCTTCGTCCAGCAGTGGATTGCTTACAGGCTAATTTAGTTCAGTTCCGGGTGTGTTAGCAGTTAGCAGCAGCAGTATTTTTAATTTTCTTTTTCTTTTTTCAATCGACCTTAATTAGATTCTCCAAAGTATCAAATTTTTTACTGTACAGATTAATTTTAGCAACATATAACCGTTATAACTATTAAAGCACGTTTAAGTAAATATACGTTAATAAAATTGTATTATTGTATGTAGTATAACATAGAAGAAGATAGAAGAGGCGTCGATCCGAGTTTATAGTTATGGCTTCAATCCTATAAAATAATTCATAGCCTACAAAGTTTTCCAACATAGGCAGTTTAGATATAAGGTATATAGGCATCAAATTTTGTAACGAAAAATCGAAATCATTTATCTTGAGATTACCAGGTTTAGGGAAATAACTAAACCATTTTTTCAAGATAAATCATTATCATTATCATTATCATATTAACCATTGGATGTTCACTGCTGCTGTGACCCGTTCGAAGCAGTTTCCATCCAACGGCTTCCAGGGTTTCTCCTAAACTCGTCTGTCCATCTCGTGGAAGGCCGTCTGACGCTGTGCTTGTCTGTACGCAGTATCCACTCCAGAACCTTTCTGCTCAATCGGCCTTCAGTTCTACGAGTTATGTGCCCTGCTCACTACCACCACAGCTTGAAAATCCGTACATAAACACTGAAATCTAATTTAATCGCTGATTATCATTGTTGTTAATTGAAAAGACAGGATAGGATATCTAATTCTAAGGTCATATGGTGCACTAAGAATAAATAAACTTTCAGATAGAAATAAAAATAGTTTAAAAAGTCGTGATTAATATTAGAATGGAGTTTATATATTAAATTTATAATTAATTATAAAATACGAGTATGTCAAATACATGTATAAAATATAAAATACGATGTAAGGTAAATACTTTAAATGGTAAAATAATAAAATTATAATAACTATCGACCATGTTTATAATTATTTTGCAAAAAATAACATTGTATTTTTTTTTCTTATAGTATTATAAGACACCTTATCACGCTCCCTGTAATATTGTATTTTACTATATGCAATAAAGGCTAAGTAAGTAAAAATTAATAGAAAATAAAAGTTTAATAAATATTGAAGCTAATACATTTCTTCCAGCCCGTCGAGTTTAATTTGTAATCATCGTTAAAAGTCCAATCGCCATTACAGAAAAGAGACCCAATATGTCGCCGTCGTAAAGTTGATCCGTTTGTCTGATTGGAAGGAGCGATGTTTTACCGAACTTATAAAGTATTCAAGAGACAAGTCCGATGTTCTTTGATTTTTCGTGTAACATTAAATATCCAAAGGTCTACGTGATGAGGGTGTACAAAGCAGATGATCTCGATCATCTCGAGAATTTTTAAAATGTTTTATACGCACGTTTTATTGAAGTTTTTATCGAGATACACCTCCCATGAATGTATCTAATATAGAAATCATAAAGAGAATCTTATTAATTCATTAATTAATGTTTGAATTAGAAGTTTGACAGAGGAATTCTTCAAAGGTTATCAGTAATGTCTTCGAGCACAGCTCATTGATTAGTGTAGACGCATCATATGTATTATATTTAATAAGGCGAATCTAATTGTAATATATTTAATAAGCGAAATACTGGTTGTTGATAAAATTTCAAATAGTTATCCGACATCTAACGGTATCCACAGATAAAATCTTTAAAAGCGTTTAGCTCAATTTTTTTAACTAATAATGATTTAAGATTACTTTAGTGAAAGATAGAAACTGATTGATAAAAGTTAATCTATCAAATTAAATTTAAAAAAAAATCATAGACCATATTAGACTCTATGTGGTACTAGAATTTTTCTTAAAAGAAACAACATAAAAAACTACTACTTAAATATTTTAACTACATATTTCAAAACAGCATAACTGAGTTTCTTGGTATCAAGTGCAATATAAAGTGGTAGTAGTAGCACGTAGAACTGACATAACACAACTTTAAGGTGACGATTTAAAAATGCTGTTAAATGCCTGCTGAGTCACTTTAAGTTTGAAATTGTCGAAATAATTTATATTTTAATAGAATATAGATAAAATCATGACGACCGTTCTGGTGTAGTGGTACGAGTAGTCGCCTCAAACCACGCACCGGCGGTCACGGGTTCGATTCCCGCTCGGGACAGATATCTGTATTTGTACAAATATTTGTTTCCGGTCTGGGAGGTCTGGAGCACTTAAAGCCGTCGGTCCCGGATGTTATCATAGACACTTGATAACGATCGTTACTCATGGTAGGGAAATTATTCACCAACCCGCAGTTGAGCAGCGTGATGTATTAAGCTCCAGCCCTTCTTCTATATGGAGAAGTGGCCTTCACTCAGCAGTGGGTTCTTTATAGGCTGTTACAATATATATAATATTAAAAATAAGAGAAGTGAAAATATTCGATAGAGCAGTAACATACTACACAACACCTATAGGCGTAATAAAACTGTTCGATATTTCTATGATATTGGGCTCGTGTGAGCGGAATTTCTATCAGCACCTAACGAGAAATTTTGCTTTCGTAACATTAAAAATAAATCGAATTACGATCGCTAGTGTTATTGTGAACATAGAGAACACAAAAACGTTTTAGGAAACTGGGCTAGTTTTTTAATAAGATGCTTAAGTCTTTTTATTGTTGAATGAGTGCAAATGAGATTTACTAAAAATTTCTATGGGAATTAACTAAGCCAGGGTTGTGAATTGTAGTTTGATACCATACAAGTTGAGAGAAAATTAAGTCTTTAACATTATTAGAAAATGGGAAATTTTGACATAATTTTTCCTAAAATACAGAATCTTTTTTCGTGATTTGATTGAAATAATATAATAATACCATTCCCCATGTTGACTATAAGATATTTAGGTAGATATAAATACTAAAGGTAAGTTGATAAAATCCTGGTTTAGAAAACATACTTCTTTTTAGAAAAAAAAAAAAAAGAAACAGACCACTATAAATTCATAAATAAAAAAATGCCTCGACACTCGCACTCGATGGTCCCCAGTAGAATATGAATCCTGTGCAGGGCCGGCCTAAGGGTTTGCGAAGTATGCAGCCGCACACTTTTTGCTTTTCGGGAGGGCATACAATTTGGGCATAAAAATGTCCGGGGTCCTGAAACATACACAATACACAAGCACAAACACCCAGATCAGGACAAACATCTGTATGGCCTATAAAAATATTTGTCATGTGCGGGGATCGAACCCGCGACCGCTAGCGCATCAGCCACATGCTGTGACCACTGTACCAACGGGTATCTATATGCGTCATACAAACATTTGTCGCGAGTGAAGATCAAACTACTCGATAGCACCATAGCCAGTTATTATAACTACTACGTCATATCATCATTTTCAAAAAAAGCCACAATAAAGATGACACAATAGAGATATTAATATTTTACTATTTTTACCCGACTGCGACAGAAGGAGGGTAATGTTTTTCGAGTGTATGTATGCATGTATGTAAGTATGTATGTATGTATGTATGTATGTATGTATGTATGTATGTATGTATGTATGTATGTATGTCCATTTCTTTGGCACGCCCTACAGCCCAAACGGCTGGATGGTTTTTGACATATGAGGTGTTGTTGGATTTGTCTAAATTGTAGTAGTGACATAGGCTATATAAATTTTCAAAATGGCGCCCGCAAATTGCAGAATGAGGAGGGGGAGTTGAATTTTTTTTTTCTTACTGTAGCGATATGGGTATCAAATGAAAGCTAGTAAATTGTTTTATTCTTTTTAGTTTATAATAAGAGTATTTTACGCAGTCGGGTTTTTGATTTTTTTAATTAAGCATACTTGTTCCATTCATTGTTTGATAAATTTTACTTTTCTTGAATGTCGTTACGTAAAACGATATTGGTCGTTCAGACAAAACCCGATGAAATTCATCAGTTTCCAATTAACCTGTATTTTCGGTTCATTTGATTGAACAGATTCATTTTATTTTACTAGACGATGTTGGAAGATTCGATTTCGTCAGTAAAATATACTATGGATTTTCGGAGTATTGTATTTAATACAAGTAGATTCGGTTGACTTCGTTCATCTAAAATGAAGGTTTTTTTCGAATTATATACATGTATATATAAAGCGACACCTCATAATATAATATAGCCTATAATTATATATTTTTTATTCAAAATAGTGTTTAAAATCGGATGAGTTAATCTCGAGATTAGCGTCCAAGCAAAGAAACTTTTCCAGTGTATAAAATTAGATTTACGTATTAATGATTAAATTTTACGATATACCATTCGGAATAAAAGTTATTTGTGACTAATTGTAACGTATTTAACTTTCGCTTATCCTTAATTTCATCGTTACTAAGTTTGACGCAGTTTAAGGAGCAATGGACACTTATACTTTCTTTAACATAGAAGACTCAGTTAACCGTAAACGGAAGATAATTGAAATTTCTTTTCTTAATTCGGAAGTGTATTCAATTATTTGTCTTCATAATGTAAAGATAGTGCTTAAGATATTAAAATTTTAACGTAGATTTTTTTTGAAAATTTTATATGTCCAATTTTTTTTTTTTTAATAAAAAAACTAATTTATCAATTTATACTCAGTACATTGTAGCTGCTACATTAGTAACTTAGTATCTCTAAACTTATTATCTCTAATGTGGAGCGTGAGTCCACCGTCCGAAACATTTTGTCTTAAATTTACATGCATATTTTTTTACAGTTAAAATATCATACTAACTAATAGTAGACTTATTTTCCTAAAATAACATATAGCTATTTCTTATAAATAAATTCCTAAGCAACTATGTCCTCGCACCGATGTTTTTGCACAGCATATCGAGCACGCTCTCAATAATGTTGTTGCAAATAATTGTTTCCATAGTAGCACGTAAATCTATTAGTATTGGTTGTTATTATATTGATGACGGGCTATTGTCTAAATATGGAATATTTGTAGGCTGTTCAATTGAACAGCTAAGCTATAAGCAACTGATTATTAAGTATATATAAATAATGATTTTTTCTGTCTGTTCCTTTTTGACGTAAGTAATGTAATAAAATTTTTAATTATTTGATATGTCAAACGATGACATATCTACACTACAAATACGATTAAGGATGTTATATGAAACTGTTAATAAATACCTAAATTTAAATTTATATAAAACCTCATCCACACGTTTTTGTAAAAATAAATTATGAAAGAAGTTTTAAAAGTTTTGGTCACGACGAGTTATGAGCTGAATAGAGCACAAGTGGAAGCCACTAGCGCAAGATTGAGTTTAGTAGCTGAGGATTCTGAAAGAACTTTACTTGAAGCACATGTATCTACGTGGGTAGTGACGGAAACTTTACTAATGTATCGAAATACGTTCAAAAATTTAATTATAAGACTTCGATTTTAATTCAAAAATTCAAAAAAATATGGACAAAATCGTAAGCAAGCAAAGAAAAAGGTGGTTAGCAGCTCTAGACATACGCAAAGGTAGACATGGGTAACTCAGCAAATTTTCTTGCGCTAACTCAGTAACTCAGGCGCAGCTGATTGCGCCGGCTCATTGTGTTAACTCAAATTTGCGCCATAGCCCATATGGTGCAATAAAATAAAATTCGCAGAGTTATTCGTAGTGCGCGCCATCTATATATCGCGCTTATAACCTCGTAGCTTAATAATATGTAGGTTAGAGGTCTAGGACCACTCTTGCGTTGCAAAAAGTGTCCCTGAAATAAACTTAAATAAAATAAAGATGGCGTTGCTGTATAAAAAGTAATTTTAATGTTTTAAATTCTTAAAATAATTAATATTAAAATCGGCTAAAATCGTCATCACGTATAGTGAATTGTGAATATCAAAATATAATTATATAATTAATGTAATCAATAACAATAAGATAAAATATATTAAATACTTAATAAAAAAAATGTTTTTATATTTTAAATATCTTTTCGCAATTTTCTTTTCTTTTTTATTTATTTTTACACAAGGCAGTGATTATTGAAAAGATTATTTTAATTTAAGTGTAATCACATTTATTTATCAAAAGTATAAATTTTAGTATCTTAAAAAATAAATAATATAAACACAGATACAGTATCACTGTAACGATATTCTTTGAACTTACTGGGCTATCCGCTATTGCGCTTTGCGTCAGTGCCGTCAGTTAAAAATTGATAACTCAGCACTGGCGCAGCGCACTGTGTCGGCACTCGGCTCTTGAGTTAAAAATATGCGCCAGCGCTATTGAGTTGCGCCTCGAGTTTAGTGTGTTGTAAAATTATGCCTCCATCTATACGTCCCGCAGAAAGGCTCAATTTCTCTATCTATTGTGATGACTTTTAATTTTTTATTTTTTATTTTTTGATAAATATTACGAGTATTATTATTTACCAACGAAATAAAAAAAGGATGCGCTGAGTTAATAGGTAGTGCGCACCATCTGTAAACTTACAAGCTTATAGCGTTACGTAATTGTTATCAAAATTAGCAACAGATGGCGGTTATGGAAATCAATTTTAATATCTTACAATTTTATCTTAAATTTTAAACTTTTATTTTAGCAATAAATAAATTAATTATATTTTAAGTAAATATAAATTGCGCTGTGCGCCAATACATTTTGAAAAGGTGAGTTGACACATCCAGCGCAGTGAAGTGAGTTAGCGCAAATGTGCGGCGTAGCGCAGTGTTACCCATGTCTACGCAAAGGTAATAAAATTACCTTCACCCCAACATACAGAAAATAATATTGCATAGCTGAGAAGTTGAGAGTTCCCATCTTACCATTAGAACAACTAAATAAATGAATAAACACACCACATTGTCGTTAATTGTTTCCGAAAATAATTAAAACAAAATTTGTTTCACAAAATGGATTGCGGTAAATTGCATTTAAATGAAGTATATATTAAATACGAACGAATACTAAAAGTTAAATTAAACACCACAATATAATAACAACTTTTAAATTAAATACGTTTTCAGTAAAAACGAGAACGTCCAATATTATTCCAATTTAATAAACAGAAATTAAATATTGACGGCATCGTCGTATTGGCTAGGTGTCGAAAATGTAAATTGTGTTTGTTCGCGCGATGTCGCTTGGTGACAGTCAACATTCGACAGCCACTCCGGACTGACGAGATTATGTACCGAAATGCTGATAGAATAAATATCGTTGAAACTCGAATTGTAAGCGAACAACTTTATAGGTTTTTCTTATATTAAACTAAACTGAAACAGCGTCTACGTCCCACGTCTGGGCAATGACCTTCTCTCATTTTAGAGAAATGTTGAAAATTAGCCACGCTTTACTGCCGAGTTAGCGGATACTTTTAATACTAAGAGTATTTTTTATTTAAACAATTATTACATGATAAAAACCGGAACCGACGGCTTGACGTGTTCTTAAAAGACAAGAACAAACATCCGGAAAAGAAAGGAAAATATTGTATGTGAATAAATAAATGTCGATTTTAAGATATGTTTAGCACCACTACATCAGAACGGTTTTCTAATATAATATCACGGTAAAATTATTCGTCCTTTTGTATTAAATCTCCTGTTCATTGTCAAATGAAGGATTCCCTTATAAACCGCTTCGTCCGTACTGCGTTTGTGTGCTGTGTCTATAGCTCATAGATTACCCGTCTTTGTTCGGCAAGGATGAGGGTTAAAGTCTATTGACCACGACGGTAAAAATTACAGAAGTAATTTTTTTAGTTGTTCTATTTTCTAATTGGTACTCTATTGTAAGTGTAATATGGTGTGACTAATGAAAGAGATGAAATATTTTATGTAAATTTGATTGTACATAATCAGAAACTTGTCTCATGTGAACGGATGACGGTAACAGAAATTTTGACCCAACTACCTGTATTAAAATAATATTTACATTTTTTAATATTCATATATATATATATATATATTTATTCTCTTAAATGTTTTATATATATATATATATATATATATATATATATATATATATATATATATATATATATATATAAAACATTTAAGAGAATAAATTATGTGCAAGAACCGAATGGCATTTTTTTACAATGTGTGGGAATTAAATATATGTATATGTCATCCGGTATGCATGGTAGGGTTTTGTAGGTTTTGTGTTTATTATTCCGTAAATCCGGAATAGCAAAACAATCAAAATATTCTCAATTATTAATTATTAGTTGATCCTAAAACTCTTATAGAGGATTAGGGACAAATAAATTTACATGTTAAAGTACCCTTTAATTGAAAATGTTGATTTCGTTTTATAAATATTTTGATATAGTATAATTATATCGAAAAAAAAAAAAAACTTTATATTTATGTACAACTGTCGAGTTGTCACAACCTCCTAATCGATCTATAGAAAAGTACTAAATAATTATATTGTTGTATAATATAAATTATATTTAAATACTATTTATATATAATGTGTACATTTATTAATATGTATATAATAAAACAAGCACATATTAAAATTAAGTAAATGAATTCAGGTAAGTCATTAAACTGTTAATGTCCATACTTTTGTCAGTGGTCTTGACCCTAGGCCTTTGTTTGTTGTTTGAAAATGATGTAATAACAGAAATATCTTTCGACTCGTTCGTCGAGTTTTATAACTCGTAAATCATCAATCTGAAAACTTTGAGCAATGTTTATTCTTAAAGGAATTTAATTTCCCTACAAAAAAACTCTCTTTGTAAATTGACGTAAAGCGAGCCGTTTCCTTGTAACCGTGCCTTAAACATTGATTTGTTTTTCCAATTTTCGGTTTCGATTTTGGATTTTTGTAACTACCTGAAATATAAATATTTGATTGATCAAAACATGAAGTTAATTTTTGCCTTATATTCAACGTCGAATAACTTTATGTCTGAATAATTTATAACTGATATTATAATTACATTTTAAACCAGAAATAAATATCGATTGAAGTAAAATAAATAATAAGACAAAATTGAAATCTTTTTGTTCATGAAAAGTGAAAAGCCCTGCTGATTGGTTCATTGGTTTATACCATACTCTTTGAAGCATTAAATAAAAAAAAATATAATTATTGTGAGAGCACTAAGTAAACACTAAATGGGCACTAATTTGTTAATCGGCTTATGACCAAGGGCTCAGCCAAGAGTGTGGACGTTATTTGTAACTTAATAAACTTTAACTTGAGACCTCGTTTCGTCTGAAATCTAAAAAGTCAACAATATTTTCTTAATAATCACAAAATATACTAGAAACTTTTAAATTACCGATACTAATTAATTCGTGCTGTACTCCTGCATCATAATGGAGCAGGTTCTTTTTTATTCTCTGTAGTAGACAAGCCCTTTGTTCAGCTGTAAGGTATCCGCTATGCTCGATGTAGATGTAATTTATAACCTCAATACCTGATTGAGTATTTCCTTACTCAGAGGATAATCCACTACAACTTTAATTGAAGCTTTAAAATAAATACATCAATATCAAGTTTATCCCGCTTTACTTATATGTGAAATAAAAGATTCCGTTTGCAGTAATCCGTGAGCATGTGCCGCGAATGGTCAGCGAGATAAGACGGCTAATTTATAGCGTTTCAATACCTCTCATCGTTGATGTAGGTCGCTTGAAGTGTCTCGTTTCGAAGTTATTAATTTTATATTTTTTTATTTATTTATTTATTTGTAAAAAAAAACACCGTTGGTCATAGATACATACGTACGTCTGTACACACTACATACATAGGTACACACAATTTTATATCAAATGTTAGTTGCTAAGACTATCTCTTGAATGGCTGCTGGGCCGGATTTAGGAGAGGGCAAGCGGGACAACTTCCCCGGTCCCCCACATAAGAGAGGCCCCCACATTCACAAAAGATGAGCCCAGACATCCGCTAATTTTTTTTTTAGGAATAGGAATAGGTGATGACTTTTTTTTATCGATGACGACCTTGCAACGATAATATATTTTGGTTTGAGATCGCGACGACCTTTTTTTTTCGATTGGTCGTTTTTTTTATGCAAGAAAGAAAAATTACAACAATATACTCCTCCACTTCTCCATTGCCCCGGGCCGCCACAACTCTAAATCCGGCCCTGAATGGTTGCATAATTAGGCTTTGATATTTCAAATATGTTAGAAGAAGGTTATTAAGTAAATTTTTTTAAGAACTTATATTTTAATTAAAGTTCATTTTAAATAATACATTCTGTAAAGTTCGTTAAAAGAGCCTTCTAGGAAATATAAGAACAGCGTTCCCATTTACGTTCTTTATACCTCATTTTTAAGCTGAAATTAAAACAAAATTAATACATAAATATCATAATAGCGTCATCCTAATTACAAGTATGCGATGCATATAATAAGGTTATTAAGTTAATTATTAATAAGAGAAAGTATTTCCCTGTAATTTGAGAATGGTACTTACGACTATACCTTGTTTTCAATTTTAAAGTTTTAGGATATATATTACTTTTTAATTATTTGCATGTATACTACATTTAAAAAAAAAGGAAATATATATCGTATTAAATTAATGAAATGCCACATCCAGTCAAACGATGTCCATGAAAGTAGGTTTTCCGGACGGCTAGCAGATGTTGGGAATTTAGTTTCGCTCACGTGTTATTCTTTCGCAAGTTATTTGTTTCTTGTAGCAGACACTTGGGCTGGACATTTTATACCCTGCGTTTATTTCACTCGACGCTTTCCGAAAACACGGTTTATTTCGTTTGCGTTTTATGAATCGTGTTTCACACACTTGGGTATGTTGGGTGTTAAGTTGAATTTATGTTTTATGAGATGTGAGGTTACTTTTTTTTAAAATAAGATTTCAGAGAATGTTAACCTTTTCTTGTGCCTGTTGGGAAAATGAAGCAAAATATTTTGTTAGGTATATATAATCTTTTGTATCTGTTTCATGTTAAAATTACTAATTAAGAACGAGTTGTTCCTGTGATTTTGTTCGCGATTACGCGTTTTTAGGATTCCGTAGCCAAAAGACAAAATACAGAACCCTTATGGATTCGTCATGTCTGTCTATCTGTCCGTCCGTATGTCACAGCCACTTTTTTCCGAAACTATAAGAACTATTCTGTTAAAACTTGGTAAGTAGATGTATTCTGTGAACCGCATTAAAACTTTCACACAAAAATAGAAAAAAAAGAACAATAAATTTTGGGGGTTCTTATAATCCCCATACTTAGAACTGAAACTCAAAAAAAATTTTTTTTTTCATCAAATCCATACGTGTGTGGTATATATATATATATATATATATATATATATTTATGGATAGGTCTTCAAAAATGATATTGAAGTTTCTAATATCATTTTTCTCTAAACTAAATAGTTTACGCGAGAGACACTTCCAAAGTGGTAAAATGTGCCCCCCCCTGTAAATTCTATATTAAGAGAGTGATAAAACCAAAAAAAAAAAAATATGATGTACATTACCATATAAATTTCCACCGAAAATTGGTTTGATCGAGATCTAGTAATTAGTTTTTTTTTTTTTTTTTTTTTTTAAGTACACTATTATTAAAACATCGATCAAAGTTACAAAGAACTACAAGAACTTTTATATTATCTTAGTTGCTGCTACGGAACCCTTAATGAGCGAGTCCGACTCGCAATTGTTTAATTTGTTACTTAATTCTTCTTTCCCAAGCAGCTAGAATGAGTTTTGGGATAAAAATTACCCACTGTCCCATCCTGTAGTATGAACTAAAATTATACCTAGTTTTATTCAAATCCATTCTGTAATTACGGCTTAATGCACGGCCAAGCCGTATTATGTAGCACGGTGACCGGTAGAGAAGACCTCTTCCTTATCGAGGTATCGTAAAATGCGATTAAGGCTATAGTGGCGCGAATAACTGTACACCAACCAGGATAGTGATGGGCAGCAGCGTCACTATATCCTGCCACAACAACTGTGCTCGCCAACCCATTTGCCAAGCAAGGTAAGTATTGACAAACCTCCCAGAGGTGATGGGGGAGGATATGTTTAGCAGTGGATCCAACCGCTGACAAGATACAGACAGACAAAAATGAAAAAAAAAACGTATTGGCTTCAGCAACAGTTATAGAGTATCCTCCGAAAAAAATTCATAATATTTTCAATATACAGAATTATAATAAAACTGTAACAGGACCTGCTACTACTGTTACTGACGACCGTCTTGGTGTAGTAATGCAATTAGTCACCTTAACGCGACGGCGGTCGCGGATTCGATTCCCGCACGGTGCAGATATTTGTATTTGTGTTTTAGTTTTATTTTTTTTAAGTTTATTTTTTCGGATTGCTTTAAATAATTTGTCTCTTACAACTACTGAATAGTACCCACCTAGTCCTTTAAAAAATAAACTTCCTAAAAATAAGGTACTTTCTGACTCACCTATCTGGCAATACTGTTCCCATTAACGCAATCCGAACGACAATAAAAGTTTTTTTTTTTTTATTGAATTATAAACCGCGGCTTTGATTACTTTTTTTTTTTTTTTTTTAAGTAATTTATGCCCACGGGCTCATTTTGCCCATGCCTTTCTTATTCCAATTTGTTTTGTTTACTTGGTATAATAGTAGCTGCTTACAATCTTACATTAGTGGTAACTTAATTAAAACTTAGTATCTCTAATGTTGGACGTGAGTCCACCGAACCGAACCTAAAATGTATTCTTAAATCTAGGTACATGCATAATTTTTTTTTTTTCTTTTTTTTTTTTTCTTTTTTTTTTTTATAATTTTTAATATTATAAGACTTAATAATTAAATAATAGAAATATATTATGTGTGTATCTATGCCTATTATATATACATGTCTCCGTCGTTATTGTTACAATTTTTTTTTTTTTTTTTTTTCTATAATGCACAACATGCTATTATTACTACTTAATTTATTTTCGTACTAACAATCTTACAGCTATTTGTTATAAATATATTCCTAAAACAACTATGTCCTCACACCGATACTTTTAGTTAACATATCGAGCACACTCTCAATCACGGCGGTATCTCTGTGATGAATCGCCATCTTGAGACTGTGCTCGAGGATTTCCTTTTCCGTGGTCTGCGTCGCCCTCGCCACAAAGCGACCGATTGCGTCATCACAGTCGTCGGTATAATAGACACAGGTGTTGGTGTGTCTAGTCACCGCGACTACAGCGTGCGAAACGCTGTCGTGGATTCGAAGCCTCTCTGCCTTAGTCTGGAGGACGATGACGTCCTCGTAGGTCTGGCCCTGCGCCTCGTGGATGGTTAAGACGCGCGATCCCTCGCCGGACCCATATCCCTGGTCAGTTAGCAATTTCTTCTCATCTTGCGTAAAGACCAGGTATAGGGTCCGATCCCGTCCTACGGGGATACGTGCGCCTGTGAGGCTCTCCACTCGCAACGATCGGATCTTGGCGCTGGAGCTGTACATGGTCTCGTAGACCTCGCTGATGGCAAAGGCGACATCTTTGGGGTTGCGATGCGTGCATGACAACTCGCACGAGATGGTTGTTAGCAGAGTAGGTCTACAGTACCGCATTTCGAACAGGTTATCCCTGTCGATGTACGGCAGCTGATTTATATCTCCGATAAGGATCACTTTCTCTGCACCGGATAGTCGGGCGGCCATTACTATGGCTCCGAAATGGTTCATGAGGGCCTCGTCCACCGTTAGGCGAGTGATTGTCGAGCCCTCACGGAAACCATTTACCAAAACGGAGGCCATAGTGCGCACCTTTTGCTTGGCTTTGTTGCCATAGCGGTGCGCCAGTTTTTCTTTTAAGTCTTTGGCCGCCTCGACTGTGGTCGTGATCACGACCTCCGTGTCCTCATCGAAGTCCCCGACTATGCGAGTTGTCTTGCCGCATCCCGGTACCCCATTTATCCACTCCAGCGATGGTAGTCCCCAGGTCACGGACAGTAAGCCGGCTTCCCGGTCGTTCGATATGGTTTTCGCCATCTGAAGTATCCGGTCCCCCAGCATTATTTTCGTGCATCTGGCCACTACCACCACCGGGTCCCCTTCTGGTGTTGCGAAGGTCTGCGGCTCCTCATCTTTTCCCTCAGACTCAACCGCGCTCACGAAGCCTGCTGTGGTGTTATATGCAGCCATATATTTACCCGACATCTTGCCCTTGAGTACTTGACGGGTTTCGCTGTTATATATGGCTGCTTCGGCTTCCTCGAGTTGCGCCTCCAGTAACCTTTGGTGGTCGTACCGGTAGGTCTGCATGATCTTATTGCAGATGGCCAGGCTTACCTCGCGGTTTGCCTTTGTTATGGCCAGGAACTCGATAAGGGCGTTTTCCGCGTGTTGGAGCGGTGTGGACGCAGGTCGAAGTCTCGGTGGTGATACCTGTCCCATGTCGGCTCTAGTTCGAGGGGCCGGTGACGCCTTCGGGTGCCTCGGACTGTCGTCTTTGGTGAACCTGTTCAGCGCCTCCGCTTGCCGCTCTCCCTGTTCCGCCCTTTTGGGGGAGGCATGATGTGGGAGCATGCCTTGTTTGGGGGAGATGGTAGCATGGATAAATGTCGCTACTGACATCGAGCTTGGCCTAGATTCGGGTGCGGCCCTTTTATTGAGTTGTTCTGCCTTCTGGACCTCGACCCTGAGCTGTAAGCGCTCCGAACCGCTAAGTGTGGGTTCATCGACAGTCCGCGATGCAGGGGGTGAAGGTGTTATGGATTTCGGTCTTAAATAACCCAGATCCTCCCCCCTGTCCTCGTAGACAATGACCTCACTGTTCTTGGAGGCCATAAGGCAACCGTACCTATCCGATACGTTGCCTCTGTCATAGCCGACTCTCATTGAATCCACACTGATTCTTCCAGGGATTCCCCCGGGGATCTCGCTCAACCGCTTCAACCACACACTAGACTGCGCAAAGGCTGATATCTCTCCCCATTCGAACAGCACGATGAGTTTGCTTTTTAAACGTATTATACGGTAGGTCGAGTCGCCCTCCTGTTCTTGCGCTTTGATTACTTTTAGACTATTATTAAGAGTCGAGTTTTAATTAATAAAGAATAATTTAATATATCAATTTTCTGTATATGTGGGGCAGACTTGGGCATTGTCCTTTGTAACATTTAAACACATTAATTGTGTAGGTAGCTGGTTGAAATACTCAAGCAATATTTCCATGTAGTCTATGGACTGCGGGCTGATACTTGACGCTGAGGACTTCGACATTTGATTCGACTCCTCGGCGAAATATTCGAAAGCTAAACTTTATATTTTCTTTTTCGAGGCGTGCAATTGCCAGGAACCCCCCGAGTATTTTAAATCCTGAACATAACTTGCGGGTAGATGACGAGGGCGGTGGTGAATTTAAAACCCCAGGGAAAGTCACTTCATCTTTATAAGGTAGTACGTTTTCTCGTATAATAGAATTAAGTGATTTTTTTTGTTATATTTTTTCATTATCTTTCTTTTTTAATGCATTTTTATGTAGAGTCACCAAAGAAACTGGCACTCTTTATTTTTTATTTGACATCCTTTATTGATACCAACAAGGATATTCATGGGGTGTCGAGCCTGTCCGTGAACGCTCACCTAGACTTTTTGAATAGCTTGATTTTTGACAGTTTTTTTTATGACATTTTCAGCATAGGTACCACATATAATTTTAGTGTCTTTAAAAATCATATTTTTGTAACTTTTGAGACGGTTCTAACCTAGTGATGTAAAAATAAGTGTTGAACGCTGTGTCGACGTTCATAAGACTCCAAAGCAAGACAAGACAACTCTACAGCGTTTAGGCGAATAAAGTATTTGCATATAAGCATAACAAAATGCTCCTATAAATTTTCGAAACTTAAATAATGAAGGGTCAATAGATTATAATTTGTAAAATTTAATTTGTACTCATATCCTATTCTTCCAAATCCTGAACCCAAAAATCTCACTCAGTCCTAATAAAGGACGGACATCAACGTATTAATCCTTGAGGGATATTTCAAACTATAATACATGCCGGCATCGCAGTAGGTTAATTAACTTGCTATCCCCAGAAATCCGTTTCGATTTGTACAAAATTATCGCACGATTATCGACCTTATGACGTTGCAATACAGTTTTGGGTACGCTTATGTAACTTGAAATGGTATTTGGATTAGCCCAATTTTGCTCGCCTAACTACATATGGTTGGTGACATCGAGCTACAATAATAATGACTATGCCTTACGTCTTCACTCGATTTAACAATGCTATGATTAATTTAATAATGCAATTTAATTATTAATCGATAAACATCTGACGCGGTTTCACTTGTGGTCTGTTAAAAATTTTCAGATTGGTTAATTTTTTTTTTCTTATTTATGCTACAATATAATGTTTTAAACTCTGATATTATGGGACGGATGTATTTGTTTCCTTGAAAATACAGATCCACTAGACTAACTTGAATTTTTTTGTAGTACTATTATTTTTCATATGTATATATATTTAAAGTTGGCTACCGTAAACAGTAAGCAAAAAAATTTACGCTTTGTTCTACTCGAGCAACATAATCAAATAATTATTACTCCTATAAGCTGTCTTGTTAATTGCCCTCATCTCGTATTATAAGCGTTATATCATATCACATCGATCGCATCGCGTCGTATTTCGACGCTCACCTCGATTAGGCCAGTAAACACGAATACGTCAAAGATTTGGACATAACTCATCAATCATAATTTCAATTGATATTAAAAACTCAACGCAAAAAAACATTGAAAATTCAATCGTAAGACGTAATAGCCCATTCGACAACACAGATTAGAATTTAAAAGAACATTTACCATCAAACTGTATTTTATGAAACCGTCCTGCGGTTGTATGATGCGGGCTCATAGAAACAGATAAACAGCAATTTACAAAACTGTGGTATTACGTGGTATTACTTTCAGTTCCGATAGTGGCACGTTAATATATTTCACGGACAATTTTCTGCCTGCAGTAAATATTATAGAAATTTTTTGTAGTACTAGGTAACTTTAAAAGTTTTCTTTACAAAAATTACTTACGTAATCTTGTCCTGTCGGTAAACATTTGAAATTTTCACAGATTATGTATTGTTATGGCAACGTTATAGCGGTCTATAAATTTAAAATGAAGTAAAGTCTAAAAATAAAAATTTTTAGATACAGGAAAAAAATTTAAATAATATTTTTTTCCGAGAATTTTCAGCTCAACATAACAAATATGTGTTCGTATTAGAGAGTATTCCTATATATAGAGGAGCCTTTTCATAGCAGTTTACACCCTAAATCATCATCATATGAAAATAATGTCAATATTCCATATCTTATAAACAAAATCAGAGATAGAAGAAAATGTCCGTTAACGATACATATGATGGAGAGATTATTATTGTATTCGTCCTTGTAAGTTTTTTTTATATCAGAATACCGTAAATCCACAACAGAACACATGTATGACTTACTCTAACTGTTATTACAGTGAAAGCTAATATTATGTTAAATTTGATATAATATCGTAGACTTTGTTATTTTATGTAGATGAGATTATATTTGGCATTCTGAAAGCCTTGTTTTCGTTTGCGTTCTCAAGATCTTACAACTTCGCTAGTCGCTACTTTTATATTCCTATACATTAAATGTATATCTCTATTATTATTGTCTTAAAAATTTTAAGAGTTGTTTTGGTAAAATTAATTTTTTTGCATTAAAATTTTCATTAATATTTGTAAATAACTTTTATTTTGTATATTAATATGTTAGGTTTGTGGATACCTGAAAATTTTGATAGTAATTTGAAAAAAAAAAGAAGAAAAGAAAAAAAGTCACCAACCCCTAATATCCCACCGTTTACCTTCTCCTCTTTCACTGAAAGTGATGTTAAAAGGTCTGTACTATCTGTGGCCTCGAATGCCGTTGGAACTGACTGCATAAGCCGTAATATGATCATCCCTACCCTTAATATAATTATTCTTATTTTATTACACATCCTAAATTACTCTATCAGATGTAGTAAATTTCTTACAGCGTGGAAAGATGCACAGATTATCCCAATTCCTAAAAAAACTAATTCATTCTGTGCATCCGATTTCCGACCTATTTCTATTCTTCCATTTCTCTCAAAAATCCTAGAAAAATTAGTTTTTCAACAATTAAATAATTTCCTTTACGAGTATTCTCTCCTTAACCCTCTTCAATCCGGATTCCGCTCTGGTCATAATACGGTTTCTGCTCTTGTCAAAGTTACCGACGACATTCGATTAGCCATGGATAATAAACAACTCACAGTTTTAACTCTGTTGGATTTTAGTAACGCATTCAACTGCGTTGACCATGACATTCTTTTGAGTGTGTTGTGCGCTTTTAACATATCTCCTTCGGTGATAGACTGGTTTCTGAGTTACCTTAAAGGGCGAAGATAGCGTGTACGCCATGATGGAACTTTATCTTCAGGGTGTGACGTCCAAGCCGGGGTACCTCAAGGAGGCGTTTTATCTCCATTACTCTTCTTAATCTTCATCAACTCGATTACTCAATGCATTTCTTCTCTCTATCATATGTATGCAGAAGATGTCCAAATTTATCGCCATACAACACTTGAAGATCTACAGAGTAAATATGTAAAATGTGGAGTAAGCGTTACGGGCTCAATATCAACCCTGGAAAATGTCAGGTTACAATAATTGGCAGTCCAGGCTTGATTGCTAGGGTTAATAGATCAACATTATCTCCCATTGTTTACAACGGTATTAGTTTGCCATGTTGTACCACTGTTAAGGACCTTGGTGTACACCTCGACCCAACATTATCGTGGTCAGCACAATTAAAAGAAGTTGGCAGAAAAACCTTCGCTGCGCTGTGCTCCCTACGGCGCCTCAAGTCTTTCTACCCATTCCTACCAAAATTATGCTAGCAAATTCTCTTCTACTATCAATTCTTGACGATGCAGATGCAAGCTATCTTAATCTAACTGAGGATCAACTTAATAAGCTTGAGCGACTTCAAAACCTCTCTATACGATTCATATTCTGCCTTCGCAAATATGACCATGTTTCCGAATTTCGTTCTAAACTCAAGTGGCTTCCAATACGTTCTCGCCGAAACCTGCATATTTTGTCTCTTCTGTACTGTGTGTTATTTGATCCAAAGGCACCGTTATATTTAAAGGAAAAATTTGAATTTCTTAGAGATCATTCTTCTTTAAGATCTTCAAGGCGACTAATGCTAAAATTGCCTGTCCATAAAACTAGATTTTTCAATCAGTCTTTTACTGTTCAGGCAATAAAACTATGGAATGATTTACCCTTGAATATAAAAAAAGCGAAATCACTTCCAATTTTTAAAAAATCCGTTAAGAGACATTACTTTAATAATGGGGACTATTCAAATTAATTTTTATTTTTATTTTTTTTTTATTTCTATAAATTCTATAACATACTTTTGGTATATTGATAAGTGTATTGCGCTATGTTCGCATAATATATATGTATAATGTTTAAGTATTTTTGTGTAGATATTTGTATTTAAGTTTATAATAATATAACTGCACCACCTACTCGTTTTCTGTTATTAAATTACTCCAACATATCTGGTGTTGTCTGGAAGAAATGGCTAACTAGCCATAAGACCCCCCTTTGTACTTCACATTTTGTAATTATCAATCTATCTTGTTGGTATATTTGTGGAGTACAAAAAAGTATAAATCAATAAATAAATAAAAGTCTATGTAAATTATACGATCATCCAACGCTGCGCTTGCCGGTACGTGGTCACGCGGTCATGCGGATCTCATGATTTCTGTTTCGATCTCGCAAAGAAATACCAAGCATAGCCCTCTCCATTGCACGCTGTGTGACTTGGAGCTTGATTAAAAGGCCCATAGTCAAGACCACGTCTCAGATCCGTATGTGATCACTGATAATATACATTGGTCGAAGACTTACGACTTCAGGCACTAAGGTATACCGGATGAAAAGACGTTTTTCAACTTCCCGAATGCTGCCCATTCTATCTCGTTTCGACGATTGACCTCTTATGTTATATAATACATCTTATGTACACTAAATAAGATGGTGATGGGCATCAGAGTTACCATGCCCTACCACAACACTAAATCATGAATATTTAATTTCAAATTTTATTACAAATCATAGAAATACTATGAGTAGTATTTTTTTTTGCCTATATATTTAATTTAAAAAATTTGTACATTTATATTTATGGAGATATAGGTACTGAACTGAACCAAATCAGCCTGTAAACGTCCCACTTTTGGGCAAAGGTCACTTTTCCATATACTTTCATTTCCCTTATGAAGATGTATAGTAAAGTCATGTTTTAGTCTTAATATACATAGTCTTATTTATAGTAAATAAATCAAAAGGAAGAGAGTAAAGGACGAAAAGTTATATTATCTTCTTCGAATTCCTTTATTTATGATAGTATTATAAATTAAACAATGTGGATCTTTTGTTTATTCTTAATTATGCTAAATTTGTTGCTGTTTCGAAACGGAAGTTAAGGTAAGTAAATGATAATAATTAATTATAATAACATAAATAAAATTATAAAAATAAATAATAAAGGAAAAGATACAATTGAATAAAATTAGTAAGGTAATAATAAAATTACTTGCGTATTTTTCGTGACAGCAGTCATCAATAAAATTCGTCCCTCGATATGTTACGTAATATCAAAGTTCAACCACCTACGCTAGTTCATTAAATTCTAAGATTAAGTAAATTCTAAGTATAAATTTTAAGTTTCAGTCATAACAAAATAGGATAGACCGATTTATTATTTTATTGAATCAGCAGCTTGTAGTACTTTGTTATAAGCTCACTAGATTTTAAAATACTTTTTATTTTCATTTTAGAACTGATTACACCAATGTAGACTATACGTTTCAATTGATTTTATATTTTCTACTTCGATCTCATTCGTTATAACGTAATGTTTTACGGACAATAAACCTTTCTCAGACAAAATCTTTATTACTCAAAAGTTAATGTTTATTATTCAAAAGTACTTTTTGTAATCGGATCTGTAGATCTTGAGAAAAGTGTACTTGAAAAACAAGCTTTACTCTTTTCAAACTCGTACTGTTGTCTAGTCCTTTTTTTTTTTGCTGGGTAATGCATTTACGCATCCCACCGCCCGAGGGCGACGGGTATGTGGGACTCGCTGACACGGCAGAACGTGCCAGAATACCGCACTAAAACCCAGCGGTGCCCTCATCGTCGTAGTGGGGCGCCACAGGATCGCTTTCGCATGCAAACGTGACGCCTCGACGGTTGGCCCGCCTATGCGGACCGCCTTCGCCTATAGAGCGCTCGCGGGCACTGTGAGCGCTCTATTGCCCTGGTGGCGAGTGGGAGGATGTGGTGCCCTCTCCCACTCTATTGCGGAGGGTGGAGGAGTGCGTATTGGCGTCTACTCCTCCCTGGTCGTCTTCTGCGGAGCGAGTCAGCATGTGCTGCTGCTTCCCGCTCTCAGTCCGCGGCCTCCTTCAGTGCCATGACCTCCTCTCAATATGAGGTCACGGCCGACCAGCACCTCTCGCTGTCAAGCATGCAGCGGACCCAGTTGACAGCGAGAGGTCTCCACCTATCACTGCCACCAAGGCCCTGCGCTCCCAAGCGGCGCATTCCTCCAGGGTGTGACACGCCGAGTCGATTGGCGCGCCACACTCGTGGCAAGCAGGGGTGGCTTCTCGCCTAGCGACTGTTGTCTAGTCCTACCTCAACACTGTATTTTATTATTTTTTACGCCTTAAGGTTGACTGGTAGATAAGTCCGTACGGCCTTAAGTCCGCCTTTTGCGCAACTAATTATTTCGATGTGTTGTTATGTTTTTTTTTTTCTGATTTGTGTAATAAAGTTTGAATATTACAGTATCCTCCTGTAAATCACCCACTGCTGAGCGAAGGTCTCTTCTCCATATAGGAGAAGGGTTGAAGCCTAACCCACCACGCTGCTCCACTGCGGGTTGGTGGAAAATTTCCCTACCATGAGTAACTAAGTTATCAGGTGTCTATGATAACAACCGGGACCGACCGTTCTCTCCGAGGCACGGTGGGGAGACCCACAAGGACATATACCTAGACCGAAAACAAATATTATATATACTCGTACTACTACTACTACTACTACTATTATAAATACTCGTACGCATTACAATCATACTGGTTACTGCACAATATGATATATAATAATATCACACCACTGGTTTCATTTATAGTTCAATTAATTAATTATAAGCAATATAGAGTAAATGACAAATGTAAATAGGTGAATAATTAAACAAAGGAAAGTCAGACGTGACATAATATCTACTTAATGTTTTTGGACACGAGACAGCTGACACATACACTTAATCCGAGTTTAGAGGATGTTAACCATAACAGAAACAAAGCTGAATGGGAGATGTCCAGGTGTAATAAATTTAGAGCTAATCCTAGATGGTTAGGTCATAAAGATTACAGAGCGGTCTGACATGAATTATACGTTTTAGGTTAGCTTTTTGAACGGGTTCTGATGCTTCAGGTGGAATTAGACACAGAGACACGTACTTGATTTTTGTGGAAACTTCTAAATTAACCTTTTAGTAATATAATAAATAGGATTACTTGTTTGTGGTAAAATAAGAAGTTAAAATTAATAAAAAAATGTACTTATGCGTTTAACATCCTATTTATTCAGAAAGATTAACTGTTTATTCCATGCGAGTGATATCACATTGGACAACTAGTGTTCTGATATTCCTGATTCTGATTAGATTAAAATTTATTTGACTATCCCGTTGGTGCAGTTGGCAGTGACCTTGCTTTCGGCTCCAGGTTGTGGTTTCGCTTCCCGCCCTGAGTCTGGGTGTAATATTTGTAATATTATATATGTGTTATTTATATGTATTTTAAAAATGTATATGAATGTTGAATATAGTCGGCTGTTACCTAAAAGACAGGCATTAAGTTGCTTACCTCAGGAACGGAGGACCGTGTGTGTATGTTTAAAAAAAAGAAGTAAATATATAAAGAAAGAAAGAAAAATAAATACACATCTTTTGATTTTTAAGTAAGAGACGAATCTTATTTAAGAATACATACGCTTATAAGTTTTCAAAATATCTCTATATGGAACCTCAAAGTGACTTATAAGAGAAAAAATATTGGTAAAGACAGTGAAGGAGAGATTACTATTTAATACTATTGTCTGGCAACCTTTCTTTCGTGAGACAATGGAATACATTTTTTCACATTTGTAAGATCTTAGTATTTGTAAGACAATATCATTTATTATTCTAAATATAATATTAGAGACAGTTCTATAGATATCATGTAGCGGTCTAGGTAGACGTAATGGGTTTTAGTAAAAGGATAGTGCAGACTATAAAAAGGTAGATACTCCGACCTCGATAAAAGCCATCCAAAGCTGCTCTGAAAATATAACCCGACTCAATTCAAAATGATAAAGAATTTTTCGATGAAAAAGTTATCAATAAATTTATTGGTCGAGGCCTGAAATATGAAATCAGGTGCCGTAAAATCAGGGCCTAAAAATCTTCTAAAATGTCCTTGCAAATATTTTGACTCTACGAAATTTACGTAGCACTTAAGTACCTCGGAGTCCCATATAATCTCTTCTGAAGTTACCTAACGTAAGGTTTGGAAATGCAAATTTTATGTAAAGAGATTGTAAGTGAGTAAATTTTGGTAGGCGTTTCAACCAATCAGTAAATTTTAATAATGTGTTCGGATGTTTACCATTATCCATAGTTTATTGGTGGTTAAATTTGTTTTGTTTTATTTTAGATATTATAAATAACGATTTTATAGATTAAGTTAGGTTTTGAAACCTTTTATTCAAAAGTTTACATGTAAATAATTTTATTGAAAGTATATTTTCTACACACGGTTTGTTCTACGTAAATTTTTGCTTTGCCTTTCATATAAAGATAAAAATTAAATAAAAATATGCTTTGAGATACACACACGGTCGTCTGCTCCTAAAATGGGCAACTTAATGACAATATTTTAGATAATAGTCGACTAAAATACCTAAATATATATTACACTCAGACTTTAGGTAACTCTAGGCGAAATCAGGCTTACTGCGAAATGCACCAGCGGGCCATTCAATACGATATTCTATACCTACCTGTAAGTATTCCAGTACTTGGCGGTTAAAAGTCGAAGAGGGCTAGGTAATATATCCAGTACCATATTCTTCAACTGAGAATTGACACATGTACATTTTACAGAAAATCTCTCGAGCTATGGAAGCTTAATCATCATGCAGAATCCATTATTCATCAATATCATCCATAATTACAATCAAATCTGATTTTTTTTGTGAAGATAGATTCGAGTAAACCATTGAATACTTTTATAATTACTTTTTTTACTTTTATTATTAGTATGGATTTTTATGAACTAAAGCGTCGTTGATAAGAGTTTAAAAAAAATCGACGACTTTCTTTCGTTGGTTCATCTCGGCTCTGAGGTATTATTTCTTTCGAACCAACGGTAGATTTTTATTTCCTACTTTCAATGAGAAACGTTATTCTTTCTATTACACGAGATTTCCTTACAGCAAATAATTTAAGGAATGCATATTTTATTTAATGAAATATGAGTTTAATTCTGAATAATGGTAAATTATTATTTATTCATTTATATATTTGTTTACATAAAAATTATATTAATAATAAAATATGAACAATTACAATAATTTCTTTTGTATCCTATAATGCAATTTAAATGACAGCTATTTAATTAAAGCTTGCACTACAATTAGATATGTAACGTACGAGTATATGCATGAATTATAATAAACTGTATTTGACAAAAAAAATATATTATATTCTCTTGGAAGAGAAACCACATAGAGGAGAATATTCACAACCATTCTGGTGTATAGTGGTGCGTGTAGTCGCTTGAAGACCTTTGTACAAATATTTGTTTCTGGTCTGGGTGAATTTCTTTGTGGGGTCTCTCCGCCATGCCTCGGAGAGCACGTAAAGTCTAAGGTCTTGTTTGTTGTCATATCTATGACTACCAGGACCATAGGCTTTAAGTGCCGATGATAGCTTATAGCGACCGTTGCTCATAGTAGGGAAATTATCCACCAAACCGCAGTGGAGTAGCATGGTGGATTAGATCAGCCGTCGCCGCCGCCGCTAAGCCGTGTTCTATATGAAGAAGCCCAGCAGTGGGTTGTTTACAGGCTGATTCAGTTCGGTTCAGTTCAAAATTCAATACTGAGTTATTATCTTACTGTACATATGCCACCGTATACTAAAACGATCAATCTTTTGGCCGAGTTTACGTCATCCTTATAAGCATGTTTGTGAAGGTATTCTTATACTTGTTCTCTATCTGGGTGTAACGTACCTACGACATAGTGACTGTAATGATTGTTTTGTACGTTTGTCAATAAGCGTAAAATTTATACGAATGAAAACAAATTTTTATAAATAGTATTAACACTAGTAGGAATTACATGCTGTATTTTAGGCCTACGCTCAGTTTTTTTCAAATGGAGCTGATGTGATTTGTTGAATTAGAGACGTTTTTGTGGTTCCAATTTCAATTCATTCAATATTCCTGATAATACCAAATTATTTTATCATCTTTGTAGTTGAAGTGTTGCTCAGTAATTGGATATGAACATGCTTTTACCGGGAAATTATAGTACAGGTTTCATTCATAAAATAAAATAATATAACTATGACATTTTAATTCAAGGTATAACAAAAACTATCTCCATAATTATATAACAATATAACGGAACATCATCATTCTTCATTCACAATTACCCGTAAACAACAAACAGACAACAACGCAAGTTAACACAACATCGTAGAATATTACATACATAATGAGAGGTTATTGAGTTAGGATGTGTCAAATGTTAGAACTCGAGAACTAACTTCGAAACTAAATTTGTAACTCCATTCGTCCCCTAACGCATCGGGTTGAATGTTAGTTGATTGTGCATAGCATCAGATAGTGTGATAGAATGGTTCAGTATGAAATGAAATACTGTAAATTTATATATATTCTTTATTGCACTTTAAAACATTTTCACAATTCAAAGTTACAATGGAAGTTTGCAAGGGCGAACTTATATCTAAGAGAGATTTCTACCAGTCTACCTATGGTGGTGAGAAAGGCAGAGGTGTGAGAGAGGCATACGCGGGGCACAGTAGTGCAAAAGAAGAGAAATAAAAAGCCAAAATATATTATATAGTATATACATTCAACATATATGCGATAAAATATAAATATACACCCATACATACATACATACATACCCATATACCTACATACGTACATACATACATACATAATTATATACATACATACATACATCGGTCGACTGTTATTCGACTGGCATTAGGTACTTACTAATATGTACGTACTTAATGCCTCCAGTAACGCTCCTGTGCCCGTGTCGGGCCGGCATGGGAAACCGGTCCTGTTTCACTGACACGTCGTCGTCGGGACTGTCGTCGTAGTCTGGCCTTTTCGCCGAGGCCAGCCTGTCGCTGGAGGGATCCTGTCTGATCCTTGTCTGCAGATCCGGAACCCTCCAATTAAAGAGTCTGAAGGCACCCGCGGGGGCTTAGTACGGTATTGCACCCCCAAGTGCTGGTAATAATATTTCATGAATAAAGATATATTTATTATTATTATTTTAATTGCTACACTCCACCCGCTCAAGATATACATATACACATATAAATAAATATAATACAATACTTATATAAGGAATATAATAAATTTACATAAACTTACTTAGATAAATATAAGCGGGTGGAGGATTACGCCCCGGCAGGGAGATCAAACGGCCGGGGGTTAGGGCTGTAGGCTGAGAAATCGGCGGACAATCCTAGCCGAGTCGAGTAATACCGCCTTCTGCATCCTGGCTGCGAGCGAACCGTCACGGATACCCAGCTGCCTCAGATGGTGAGCGAGGCTAACCGGGATCAAACCGTTGGCAGATATAACGATAGGGATGATTTCAGTGGAATCAACACCCCACATGTCGACAATCTCGTGCGCCAGATCCAGATATTTACGTTTTTTCTCTGTTTCGGCTTTCACGAGGTTCTCGTCATGCGGGATGGTAATGTCCACTAAAAGCACCCTCGACTGTGCCCTATCCATCACCACGATATCAGGCTTGTTCGCCAGTATCGTCCTGTCCGTGGCGATAGGCCGGTCCCAGTAGAGCCGGACTCCGTTGCGTTCGAGTACTGGCGCCGGTGTGTACTGGTAATACGGCACCCTCTGTTCCAGAAGACAATACATTAGAGCAAGCTCTTGATGAAGAATTTTGGCCACTTGGTTATGTCTGTGCAAGTACTCAGTGTTGGCAAGCGCTGAACACCCCGAAAGCACATGTCTGAGTGACTCGCCGGGATGACGACAAGCTCGACAGAAGTCGGGAGTGCCATCCTTCAGAATGTGCTTCCGGTAGTTGTTCGTCTTGACCACCTGATCCTGTATTGCACAGACAAAACCTTCGGTTTCCCCAAAGAGGTCCCCGAATCGCAGCCACTGCACGGAGGCCTTAACATCCACGTGAGGTGCGTGGAGCGCCTTGTAAAACCGTCCATGCAGCTCCTTCTCCATCCATACGGTCTCCCGGTTAGAGGTGCTAAGTACAACCGGTCTTCGCCATTCCTCTTTGGCCAGGGATAACGGGGTGAGACCTTTGTCACATACTATAACATCACCATGCATAGCGCTCTCCCTCCTCGTCTCAAAGTAGGCCCTGAGGCTGCACACCTCCCGGTTATGCATGGACTTGGCGCTTTTATTATTATTATTTTTTTAATTGCTACACTCCACCCGTTCAAGATATACATATACACATATAAATAAATATAATACAATACTTATATAAGGAATATAATAAATTTACATAAACTTACTTAGATAAATATAAGCGGGTGGAGGATTACGCCCCGGCAGGGAGATCAAACGGCCGGGGGTTAGGCCTGTAGGCTGAGAAATCGGCGGACAATCCTAGCCGAGTCGAGTAATACCGCCTTCTGCATCCTGGCTGCGAGCGAACCGTCACGGATACCCAGCTGCCTCAGATGGTGAGCGAGGCTAACCGGGATCAAACCGTTGGCAGATATCACGATAGGGATGATTTCAGTGGACTCAACACCCCACATGTCGACAATCTCGTGTGCCAAATCCAGATATTTACGCTTTTTCTCTGTTTCGGCTTTCACGAGGTTCTCGTCATGAGGGATGGTAATGTCCACTAAAAACACCCTCGACTGTGCCCTATCCATCACCACGATATCAGGCTTGTTCGCCAGTATCGTCCTGTCCGTGGCAATAGGCAGGTCCCAGTAGAGCCGGACTCCGTCGCGTTCGAGTACTGGCACCGGTGTGTACTGGTAATACGGCATCCTCTGTTCCAAGAGACAATACATAAGAGCAAGCTCTTGATGAAGAATTTTGGCCACTTGGTTATGTCTGTGCAAGTACTCAGTGTTGGCAAGCGCTGAACACCCCGAAAGCACATGTCTGAGTGACTCGCCGGGATGACGACAAGCTCGACAGAAGTCGGGAGTGCCATCCTTCAGAATGTGCTTTCGGTAGTTGTTCGTCTTGACCACCTGATCCTGTATTGCACAGACAAAACCTTCGGTTTCCCCAAAGAGGTCCCCGAATCGCAGCCACTGCACGGAGGCCTTAACATCCACGTGAGGTGCGTGGAGCGCCTTGTAAAACCGTCCATGCAGCTCCTTCTCCATCCATACGGTCTCCCGGTTAGAGGTGCTAAGTACAACCGGTCTTCGCCATTCCTCTTTGGCCAGGGATAACGGGGTGAGACCTTTGTCACATACTATAACATCACCATGCATAGCGCTCTCCCTCCTCGTCTCAAAGTAGGCCCTGAGGCTGCACACCTCCCGGTTATGCATGGACTTGGCGCTTTTATTATTATTATTTTTATTATTATTATTATTATTAAGTGCTGAGTCCAACATACGGTCTAAGATTGCCTACCCGGGCGTCCCGGATATCATCCGTAAATGGTATCCCCTACGATACAAAAAAAAAAAGAAAAAAAGACGACCGTGTGTATGTTAAAAATTAAATTAAACTAAAAAATAAAAATAAAGACAGATGAGTTTCATGTTAAGTTAGAGTATCGCAAGACAAGTTAACCTTACCAATCTGTCACAACGGATGAAGCATAGCAGCCTCCTATTTACTTACTTCTTTTTAAGTTAGCAACGTATTCGTGGTTTATCTCACGCTGCAAAGAGTTCTTAGTGATGTTACCCATTTAATTGAATGGTCTATTTGTTCGTTGTATGCAAAAAATTAAAGAATATACAGTATGGACTCACCTTTACATAGATAAAAATATTTTCCGTGAGTAATTTCCTGTAGAGCATGAATTAGACGAACATCTCGACATGTGAAACCTTTTATTGGATCTCATATAATTAATTATTATGTGCTATTGCACTAGTATACTATAATATAGCAAATCAGCCGTTAGATATCCACTGCTGAACGTAGGCCTTCCCCATCATCTCTGAGGGATTCGCCAAAACTCGCCATGCTTGGCAGGCAAGTTTGCGAGCGCATGTTGTGGCAGGATATGGTGACGCTAACGCCCATCGGCATTCTGATAAGTGTACATTTGTTCGCACCACTATGACCTTAGTCGCTTTTACGACACCCCAGCAAGAAAAAGAGCGGTGGTGCTGTTACGTAACTTGCTCGATCGCGAGAAATCGCCTTGGGATCGAATTTCAATACTAACTGAGTCTCAATTAGTACTGAAATTCGACACCACCTTCATCGCGCAAGATACGTAATAGCACCACGGGAAATTCTTCTTCTGCCGGTCACCGCACGGCACTACTACACTAGCATACTGTATTAAAGCTTGTTCATTCAAACTGAAGCATTTATACTAAAAACATAGACTTTGAAAACTTTTACGTATTTATAAACTCTATAACATAACCCTCGTTTTGGATAATAAGTTAATAAAAATATTTATTTTATGGCGCACTAAACTTATTACCTCGAACGATCTCGCTAAAACTAACAAAGAAAATGTTAAATAAACGAATAAGTAAAGTCGTTCGCGATAACAATCCGATTTGATATGGACCTTCGACAAAAGGTAATTTCGTGAAAATATATTGCTCGTTTCTAGGCCGCAAGTAATTTAATCAGAACGTCACCGGCTAATCCGGAAAACCTCATACATTCATTTTTTCGTTCGAAAATAATATTTTACATAATTTCTTGAAATTTTCAAAACTCATTTTCTTCAGAGATTATATTTATATTTTGAAAACGGATTATGCTTTAAACGATAAACAAAAAAAAAAAGCTTAACACAATGGTGTAACTATTTTTTGTATGAAATATATTTTAATTGTAAAAATAAGTACTTAAAACTAAGGTAAAATTACTTCTTTTATAAAGTTTTTAGGCGTATACGAGGTTTGTCAGTTTAGTCGGCAAAATATAAACGGCGAAGCAAGCGCCTAACTTTATCTCTTATCGACACTTCACTGATTATTTATTGTCGAACTAGACGAAATATCATTCGAATCTAGAGAATAACTAAATTATAGTAACAGTTATATAGACACCATTGCTTAAGAACTGTATTTATTGAAGAATTCTTTTTTTAACTACGTTTGTGAAAAAATCAATTACAATGGAAAAATACCCTTGCGTTTCCACATAAAAGCGGGTACGTTTAAACGGCTAAGGCTTCGATTTCTGCTCATGACAATGTTTTTCGTCACATACATATACAGAATGTCTCAGTAATAATGCAAATTTTCATTTTAAAAACACGCATTTTTTGAGATAGTTGTGATTTTTTAATTCCATTGTAAAGAAGACATGTTTCTTTTAAGTATGGAATAAAATATCCGTCAAATGGCCCCCACGCCTCTGATGACAGGCCATTACTCTTTTCATAAAATTTTCCATGAATTTTTCACAGAGATGTGGCTGTATCTCACCAATGACTCGTTGGATCTCGGACTTGAGCTCAGGAATTGTTTCTGGCTTATTCACATGAACTCGAGATTTCACAAAACCCCAAAGAAAAAAATCGCACGGCGTTAATAATAACGTATAATATTATAAAATGAATAAAATGAAATAATCCTACTCGTCACGGATGTTTTTTTGCCGGTTAGGGCCATCGCCGGTTATCGGCCATCTTATAGGAATAAGGAAATTCGTTCCAAAAAAATTACACTAAATTTAAAAAGTGCATTCTTACTGAGACACCCATTAGATGCATGTAGATGTTCGTCATGGTCTGGGCGTTCATATTTGTATTGTGTGTGGTTCTGGAACCACACACAAGACACACAACCAGACACAGTATGTCTGGACACAGAAGAACAACCTACCAGGGGCAGTTGACTGTCTAATGTGATTCTGTAACAGAGTTCTGGTATTCGAAAGATAACAAACTATCTAAAACCCGGCAAACATTTGTATGCCTAATACAAATGTTTAAGTGGGAATCTAAATCACAATTGTATGGTTGCATTGTAGCCATTGAAATTATGACCATGCGTCAAAATATTTAAAATTTATATATAGATTCGAAATTTTTATTACATTTTTTTTTACATAAGAAAAACATTTTTTCTCATGTGTTAAACGAGGTTATCAATCTACAAATACGATATAAAAAAATAAAATCTATTTACTTTTGAAGAACAGTAGGTACATACCGTTTTGTTACACAGTCGAATGAACCCAAAACGATATAAACCCGATATTCATATTTACCGAACACAAGGGCCGCCTGATTCCGCAACATGGAAACTTCTCGATTTAATTTATAAACTTGTTTGCCTTAACTCTTATCGAATGTGGAACTTTCTAAGAGTCGACGAAATTAAAGACGCCATTGTACGCGATCGTGTGGAAGAGATTCATTTGTAAATTCAGCGGGGAATTTCATATATGTGATAGCAATAAAGTTAACAAATATCACCATTTACTTGTCCAGTTCGTGATTGTGAACGCTGAAAGCAGTATTTTATGAGTGATACTTGTATAGATATCATTTTATTTGCAATAAAAGAAAATATTGTTAAAATATGAAATAATTGTAGTAATAAAAGTATCAGCCTGTAAATATTCCATAATTGGGCAAAAACCTCCCCTCTCTATAGGAAAAGGGTTGGAGCTTAAATCGCTACTCTTCTCTACTACCGCTTGCAGGATAATGTCCCTACCATCAGTAACGATGAGAGCCGGGTCCGACGGCTTTACGTGCTCTCCACAGGACGGTGGGAAAACCCAAAAAGAGATATCAATCAGATCACAAATAAATATTTGTACAGATATTTATTCCGAGTGGGAAACAATATTGAGGTATATTTAATAGTCAATTTATAATATAGTGACAGGGTAGATTAAGCTTTGAAACTTGTAATAAACGGGAGATATCTTCGGGTATATTAAGTGGGTTGTTTTGTAACTGAATTTGTAGTTTACAAATGATAACAGTATGTTCTTCCATATTATGCTAATTCAATCACAGTACTGTACTATATCAGCCTGTAAACAACCCACTGGTGAGCGAAGGTCTCTTTTCCATATAGAAGAAGGGTTGGAGCTTAATTCACCACGCTGCTCCACTGCGGATTGGCGGATAACCTACCATGAGTAACGATCGTTATCAGGTGGATATGATAACAACCGGGACCGACGGTGGGGAGACCCACATGGACATACACCCAGACCGGAAACAAATATTTGTACAAATACAAATATCTGTCGCGAGCGGAATCGAACCCACGACCGTCGGAGAGCGGAACTAGAACGCTCATCACATGTTATTGTTTATAACTTGTAGAATTTTAATCGAAATTGAAAATTAATTTAATTAAAAGTCTAGATCGGATTTTATCGCGTTTATTTGTTAAAAAAAACATTACAGTTTAACGATTTTTCAATTAAATTATTTCTCGACGTTTCGGACCCTTTACCATCGGTCCATGATCTTGGGGGACTGAGGTGGTGGGTGTCCGAATAATGAATATTGAAAATTAATATTAAAAAGTTTTATATCACTAATTTATATTCTAAATATTTCAAATCAACATGCACAGTTATGTGCAATAAACAATTGAAAGGCTATAAAAAATTATTTTCGAACATAAACTTGCCTGATAGAGTGAAATAAAATTATTATTTACCCCGGAAAATCAAACTCGTCCACTTACTAATATTATATTGTTACCACTTATAAGAGATCTCACAGCACAAATTGGGAAGTTGCGAGTCATTCCCATAACATCTTTCATAATTGACTGGGAAGACTCAGCGTAAATAATGTAATTGAATTTTCTCAAATCTTAATTGAATGAACTGAATCAGCCTGTAAAGGGCCCACTGCTGGGCAAAGACCTCTTATCCATATAAGATAAGGTTTGGAGTATAATTCGTCACGCTGCTCCACTGCAGGTTGGGTAATTTTTCCCTATCATGAGTTAAAATGACTATCAGTTGCTTATGACAACAACTGAGAAATATATAAAATCATAGGGTACAAAATATAAATATATTGTGAAGATGTTATCCATAGCAAACCGTCAAACACTGAATTTAAAACTATTATATTAATTATTCTCTTCTGTCACATTAAAAAAAACACTGATCAACGTTTTTTCGGTCTTGATTTTGGGAAAATTTTAAATTTTGCAGTCAAAGTCAAACTCAAAGTCAAAATATTTTATTCAGCATAAAATTATTACAATTATTCACTGAACGTCATGAGTCTACCACCAGTTCGGAAAGAAGAAGCCTCTGACCTGAGAAGAACTGGCGAAAGAAACTCAGCGGGACTAATATTATTTTTTTTAACGTAATGTTTTTTTTTTTAATTTCCAATGTAAATTGATATTAACAATAATTCTCTGTAAGTTGAAATAGCCTGGCGTCGATCACATCATTCCCAGAGCGTACTATCTTGTAGAAAATCGTTTATCGAATAGTGTCCTTTAGTACACAAACGTTCTTTCACAATTTTTTTAAATTTAGCAATAGAAGCTTTTTGAACGTTTTCTGGGCCTGCCTGTTTTATAAGCGTATACATTGTCCATAAAAAGAATTACTGACTCGGCGTAAGTCCAAATAGATTTATTGTATGCTGTTTAAAACATTGACATTTCATTCCCGGACCGCTGCAAAAGTAAAACAAAACGGTGTATCAATATCTATTACAACTAAAATCATTGAATAGTTTCGACTGAAACTTTTCCTTTAACAGAACTCAAATTGTTCCTGTTTAGCATCAAAGTTGAATCCAAAATCCCTTAAGCCGAGTTAGATAAAAACCAATTCAAAAATGCAGTTTTGCTAACAACAATGAACTCTATGACCTTTCAAATAGACGTGAATATAAAAGTAAATAGTAAATTGTTTGTTGCTAATGTGAGAACGGAATGGAAACTTTATTTTCTGAGCGACAATTGCCCAACTAGGTTTTGGCAACTAATTGTTGAGACCGAAGTTGAAATTGGTCACTGACTCGTATTTAGATGTTACGTTTTAATTTAATAACTATATGATTTATAATTTAAACAAAATTAAAACCATAGAACACTAATAATTTAATTTAAAAATATTTAAATTACCAAGTTTTGTTATTTTTTTCCTTGTGGGTTTCTTCTCCGTGCTTCGGAGACCAAGTAAAATTGTCGGTGTCGGTTGTTATTGTGGACACCTACCTGGTAATTATCGTTACTCATTGTAGGGGTATTATCAGCGTGGTAGATTAAGCTCCAACCCTTCTTCTATATGGAGAAGAGGCCTTCGCTCAGCAGTGGGTTGTTTACGGGCTGATACAGTACCGAGTTTACCCTTTCCACTAACTGCATCGTAATACGATAAAAATAGCGATACCTAAGGCGTATATGACAAATATTAGTAGCATTGTTTTATGTGCGTCATTGTTAATTGCCATTAAATTATAGCAATAACTTTGTTATCTATTTAAAACGGAAAAGGACAGACAGACACACACACACATACAGATAAAGTTATTTTCGCATTTAAATTAAAAAAATGGATGGTGTAGTCGCTTTAAATCTACAAATATACTAAGTTATTTTAAATTCCATCTAGCGTGTTCTGTTTGATCGGCGCATATAGGAACACACACCCAGATAATTATTATTTTTCAATTTTTTATTTGGCCTCGTTATATGTAGTCAAAAACAAGTGCGAGTCGGACTCGCCCATGAAGGGTTCCGTAGCAGCAAGTATCATCATAATATAAAAGTTCTTGTAGTTCGTTGTAACTTTAATCGATGTTTCAATAATAGTGTATTTTTTTATTAAAAAAAAAAAAAAAAAAAAACTACTTACTAGATCTCGTTCAAACTAATTTTCGGTGGAAGTTTGTATAGTAATGTACATCATATATATTTTTTAGTTTTATCATTCTCTTATTTTAGAAGTTACAGGGGGAGGGGGACACATTTTACCACTTTGGAAGTGTCTCCCGCGCAAACTATTCACTTTAGAAAAAAATGATTTTAGAAACCTCAATATCATATTTGAAGACCTATCCATAGACCTATGGATCCATACCCCTTCCATACCCTATCCATATCCCACACGTATGGGTTTGATGAAAAAAAAAAAATTTGAGTTTCAGTTCAAGTATGGGGAACCCCCAAAATTTATTGAATTTTTCTATTTTTGTGTGAGAATCTTAATGCGGTTTACAGAATACATCTACTTACCAAGTTTCAACAGTATAGTTCTTATGCCATCAAAAACATAACTTGTAAAAAGAAACCAAGTCTCGCAACTCACTTCTTCTTCCGTAAAAAGTCGTGAGATCCATGTAATACCAAGTCGGCTAATTTATTCAATCCCTACTTAAGGGTTCTTCTGTTTTAAGTTATTACGTTAGTAGCTAACCTAACAACATCGTATAGTGATCATATCAATATTAAAAATCTTTGATGTTTTAAATAAATAGACTGACTTGGCAATCGATGGCTAGTTACCACCCTATCGGCAAAGACGTGCCGCCAAGCGATTGAGCGTTTTGCTACAATGCAGTGTAGAAACCGATTAGAGGGATAAGTTTAATATAGCTGCCAACTGAATAAAATTATATAACTTACGTACGGGAAGCGTGGAAGCCGTGGAGCGGGCAAACTACCTCAGCCAGTCGCGGTTATGATTTATTAGTGTTCTTTAATACTTTGCGTGATTTTGGTACAACTACATAAGACATGTCCCATTCTTGCTTTTTCATTCCGTTGACCATTTTACAGGTTACCTTTGAAGATAATTATATCTAGATACCTATCTACACCTATTATTCCACTATATTAATGTAACTTTGTAATCCTATATATTTATATGGGATTACAAAGTTATTTATGCAGTTGGTGTATCTAGAAAACTGGACCGAAATTGCACAATATTTGAATTTTTCCTTGGTTTATATACTAAACACTAATGGTATTCTAAATTTGAAGCTTCTATGTCTGCTAGAAGTGCCTTAGAGTTTTGATGATCGGTCAGTCAGTGAGTGACAAAATTCGAAACTTTGACTAATTATAATTCTTAAACTACTGGTTCAAATTGAATGAAATTTGAAATATACCGTGTTTATACAATGCCTGCTTGGGTATTGAAAATTGAGACTTCTAGTTTTATCCACAACGAAGTTATAGGGGGTCGAAAATGGCCTGAGTTGCTTCGAGAAAAGGATAGTACGGCCGTGCCACTTTTTTTTTGCTCGACTTGGCGGAGGCACTGCCGTGCCTCCAGATAGTTTCGGAAAAAAGTGGCTGTGACACACGGACGGACAGACAGACAGATATGACGAATCCATAAGGGTTCCATTTTTGCCATTTGGCTACGGAACCCTAATTAAGAGTAACGAGACAAAACGATTTTTTTATAATTTCAATAAAACTGTTTAAAGTGTAAACCCACCACTAAACGTTAAGTTACTCCTCATGAATCACAACTATTATAACAAAACTCCGTCCAGTTTAGTGAAGCAGATTTCGCGTGATGCTGGAACACATTTATCGATAAACAGAGAGACAATAATCCCACTACGATTACTTTTGTTCGTGTACATGCATCGGCTGGTTACAATTTTATTAGCTCTTTATATAAATATATATATATATATATATATATATATATATATATATATATATATATATATATATATATATATATATATATATATAATTAAAAATAAAAGAAAGTAAAGTTACATAGGTCAAATCGAATGAAATCTGGCTTAGGTTGCATTTTAATACTTCAAAAATAAATGAAGTGAAATTGTAACCAAGTCGTTTTGTCGCACATTTAAGAGGAAAAGGTGGGTACCTGAGAGACTTTTGAAAAATAGGTATTTGAATAAAATGTTCCTGTCTCGCTCCCCCAGACCTATCCACAAACAGCAAGAACGGGACAACTGCAGCTCCGATCGTTTTAGGTAGATAATTATTGACCAAAACAGCATTTCGTAGCGGACTATTTCCTCACCAAAACATGCCAATTTTTTTTTATGTTATTAAAAAAAACTTAAGCTATGCCTCTATGTTCACTTTTTTATGATAATATGAATATGAAAAAAACCAAGACATAGCGGAATGGTCATGGCAGTTAAAGGTTTTATGTTACAAAAATATTTGATCTAGTGTCATTATCCAGGGAAGAAACAGTCGACTACGTTTGTATGGAGAAAGAGCCGGTATCCTATCCTCTTAATAAATAATGCAGTCAAAGTCGTGAGTATCAGATAGTTCTCATGATAAAAAGCAACTTAAGGTATTTTTTTTTAAGTAAATATTACGGATGAACTTTACTGAAGTTCAAAATACGGATAGACGCATAAAATTTTAAAAATGTAAGTAACTGAAATATGATTCAATTGTCATTTCATCTCAACTTTTCGTGAAAGTAATTTTATAATGACACACAATACTCAAAATTACTTCAGAAAATGGATTCTTCTAATATTAAAATGATTATTAAAATAGTTTTCAGTCTTTTAATACAGACTCTAAAACAATTGAAGCAATTTTAATACATTTTTTTTAAAATTATTTCATCTTTAGAAAGACGTATCATTCATTTAAAAGGAAGGTAGGCTATATAAGATCATGCTATGACTGCCACTTGTGATAAAACCACGTGTGTGTCTCGAGACGCCCGACAGAAGTGATAAATTAATCTAAGTTGAACTATTGAAATTGTTTCACTTGAGAAAAGGTCAGGTTATTACTTAAATTTTATGTATATTAATATGATAACGTAAGGAAAGGTTATTTATTAATAAAATCTTTAAAAGCGTCTGCCTGAAAATCGGCTAGCGCTATGGGATAGAGTGATAGAGCCGTATGCGTGAGAGAAAGGGAAGCCAGACCGACTGGCGCCGATACGCGTTACGTAAGGAAGCGGTTTACCCTCCAATAAGAAATTATCACTTCAAAAAGTAATACTGTTAAATAAGTAAAACCGCGGGATATTAACCGTTATGTAAAATAAGTTTGCAAAACTACGAGTGTCAAAATTCAAAATTGCAAACGTTAATAAACGTGTTTAATTTTAACTGCAACGATTGCTGTTTAGATAGCTCACGTTCAGAATATTCTGAATAGTAGCTCAAAAATATTACCCGTAACACTGCGTCTAAGGGTGATTGTACATGTGATAGTTTTGTATCGAAGCGTATTTTGTTCAATCATACTGGTAAAAAATAATGAACGATTTACGTGGACTATTGTTACGCGGCCTGGTTTTATTGTTGGCACTGATTTTTTGTGAAAGAGAGGAATCGATGAAATAAAAAATATTTTTTTATTATAATAATACTTTGATATTTCTGTTACATTTCTAGGAGAGTTTAATTCACATCGTAGATAGCAACAATGTGAAATTTGTGGCGATAATGCGAGCAGTTGTACAATTTAAAAAATAATACAATTTAAATATATTAATATTGATGTGTGCAAGACAAAAGTACCAGCAATTTATTTCTACATCTTTCTTATATAGTCATTATAAAGTATTTATCTAATTAAATTTACTTAACTATGAATATCTCTTCAAATAAACGCATACTGTGTGTAGACGGACTTTAAATCGATACCACAGAGTTTTATTATATCGCGTAATATATTACTGACAACTCTGTTCTTCCTAACATTTTCCTGGAATTTACCAGAGTCTGTAAATTACTCTGAATCAGATTTGACGTTATACTACATTTTAAATAGAAATTTCTATCTAACCTCGAACGTTAGGAAAAAAACATCTCGTTTAAATGCAATTTTTAAGGTAACTTTCAAAGATAATATAAAAAAAAAAAATTTTAAACATAACTGAATTATTCTCATGTGACAAAGTTCTAGTGCAGTGGTGAGGGTAGTTGTCATTACACTGGCGGTCACTAGAGTTCTATTGCCGCTCGGGACAGATATGTGTATTTCTAAATTTTTTTTTTCGGTCTGTTTGTATGTCTTTGTACGTTTCCTTACCGTGCCTTGGAGAGCACGTAAAACCATCGGTACCGTTTTTATCATGGACACTTAATAGCGAGATTACTCGTGGTGGATTTGGCTCCAATCCTTCTCCTACGATGGGGAGACCCACAAAGATATACACCCAGATAACAAATAAATATTTGAACCGCGCGTGAAACGAACCCACGACCGTTAGTGTTAAGGCAATTACACGCACCGCTACACCAGAACCAATATTAACTTCAGGCTAACAACTAAAGGCTTTATAAATATGAATTATTAAATAAAAATTCATACTATTTGGAGAATACTATCTATAAAAGATAAAATGTTGAATGAGTCTTCTGTTATTTTAGAAGCTATATTAATAAAAGGTTATTTTTAGATTTTGAATGGAAACAAATAAACAGGTTGTTAATTAAGCATTTTAGAACATTCCAATATAGTTATATAATAATCCAGTTATAAAGGTATCTGATGCTTAAAAACAAAATAGATGCGAAAGTTTAACTAAAATAATAGGCTTTTGTTTAGAAAACAATATGTTCGCGAATCCAATTCAGAGAATTACAAAATAGTAATATAAGGAATAATTATATATTGGCAACAACTACAATTCAAATAACAGCTCATTCAAATGAAATCTTTATTCATTTTTTTTCCACAGTACAGCCTTATAAAAATATCCAAGAATTATATAAGCTATCTAGGAAACGTGTTAACCGTTAGCGCTCTGTCCAGATAATGTTCTCCAGCTCACAGTTACGGTTTTTTTATCCTCTCCCGGAAATATCGATATAATTTTGCCGGAAACGTGAAAACGATATCGACAATAATCTAACACAATAATAAATCCGAATTATAATTGACATAAATATATTATAAATATCCCACTAAATGAAAATAATTATAAATCCTTTACAATATCATTGATGAAATAATCCTTTTTGTTCAAAATTGTATATTTTACTGATACAAAACATAAAATGACTACTGGAAACAGTACCAAAATACAAAACATTACAGAAATTACTTATTTAACGCAATACTCAAATATATAATATGTTATATAACTTATTTTACTGATATGTTCGGCTCTCTCCGGCTAATTCTCATCTTCGATCGGGATTCGGAACATCTTGAATACTCTTGTTCTCAAATGTTTTGACTAGAAGTCCCGTTCAGTGTCATCAGCATTGAGTTTCTTACCAGATTTATTGATACTTTCTTGTTATTACTCATGTTAGAATATAGCGTAATTTAATCAATGAACAGACTAACAAAAAATTAGTCATAAAAGAAAAAAAAGGCATGAAATCAATCAAAATCAACATTTATAGTTTGAAAAATCGCTTGGTGTAGTGTTGCGAAAGTAAAACATACTATATAAATACGACGAAAACCAAAAATCTATTTCAGTAATTTTAATGAACATTGTTTTCGTCCCTATAATAATTATGACAGTATGTTGTAAAACATTACATCTTCACACACGCTTCATACCATAAAATTAATGTTCAATATAAAATTTTATTAGATTCTAAATCTAGACCTAGGTGCTCCAGGTTCTAATAGACTAATTTCGTACAAAAGATTCACATGAGCCAAGTAAAGTGTTCACGTTGGCTTTTAAGGAGCTTACATTAGTTTCGAGGCCCCATCCCGTCCTCGACGTGGAGATAGCATCGCCACTTTCACGACTTGCAGCGCTTGACACTTTAGTTAAGAGAAGTCGTTTTATCGACAATAAAAAGATATATAGAATAATAAAGCGCTTTTAATTGATTTTCTGCTTTATTGCTCTTTCTTAATGGTTTTTAAAATATAGCCCATGTTCTGCGATAAAATAAATCAAACCAAGTTAATCTAGACGCATTGGATTACAAGAAATATGAGGTAATTAATGCATTATTTTCCGTATTAGGATGAGGTTTTTACTATTCACACTCATTCACACTCACTTATTTTAAGTACAAAAACAAAAACTTTGTCGTGTTTAATGTTTAATTAAAATAAGAATCTATCAGCCGTATAAATAAAATATATATCTATATATAAATCTATATCTTATATATATATATATATATCTAATATATAATCTTATAAATATATAAATAAATAATAAATAAATATGTTTAACACACACACAAGGTCGTCTGTTCCTAAGGTAGGGAACTTAATGCCTGTGTTTTAGGTAACAGCCGACTGATATAATTTTTTTAAATAAATATACATGTAAATAATACATATATAAATAAACATATATTACACCCAGACTCGGGGCGGGAATCGAACCCCTTTGATTTTATATTGGTTATATCATCTAACTACAAAATGACGAATAAAAAGTGACTTTAAAAGCCCTCTTGAATATAGTATCTCATAATTTGATAATTCGTGTTTCGTATATCGATATATATAATATATAGATACTGAAAATTAAATATCGATATATTAAATAATGTTGTACATCACTAATCCTTAAGGTAAGTGCCGGTTATCGCGATGCATGACTCGCTAAGCTTCGAGTACAATATTTACAGCCGCGCCGATCTGATTACAATAAAAGATCTACCTTTGTTATATTTTAATGTGTCGTTTTTATGTCTTCCGATTGAGATATACATATATAAAATATTTAAAATGTATTTACATATAAAGGCCAAGTGCGAGACGAACTTTTTTTTTTAAATACGATTTAATAATATATTTTTTAAGCATAGCCTTGTCACAAGCTTATGTATATACAAAATGTGTTACCAGTATTAAAATTGAAATTAATTTTTTTTTATTTATTATTTTGTACTGGTTATTATATCATCCATAGTAATTCGCATTTTAGTCGTCAATTATTGTGGTTTAAAACAATACAGTTTTGTGACAAATAGCGTCTAATACTTTAGTCATAACATAATGTCAAATACCGAATAATATTAAATCAACTTTAATTCAGGCATTATACAATTAAATTCTTACATTTAATATAGTGACCGTTGATTTCAAGGACAATGAGGAAATCAACCAAGAATGGATGTGAAGGTCACACACTATTTAAAGCATACTATTCATTCATTTATAAGAGCTCTGAGAAGATACATTAAAATAAAATACGGTGACCTTTGTGACCTAAATAACAATTATATTCAATTATTTTAGGATATTATTAGGACTGGTCATATTTGATGATAATATTAATTTAGAGGATTTATTATTATTTCTGTGTTTTGCTTTTAGTTGTATATCTCACATAATTTATTTTTGTGGCAACGGACCCTGTAACTGTAACTGGTAAGAAATATCAATAGATATCGTAAAAAAAAAAATATATATTACGATATGTAGTCATTTTTATCTTTAAAAATAAATTATGTTTAAAAGCCGCGAGTGTCTAAGCCTGAAAAGGTTAATATCTGATATATTGGTTTTTAATTTAACTAATGATAAAACTGTTTTTTTTTTTAAATATATTTTATTAACCATTCAAATACTATACTTAACTTTTTTTGATAACTTAATACTTTTTTTAAATTATATAAATTCATTATTAATTGTGCTTTCATGGCTTTCATACTTTAGTCTTATATCCTTTTAACTTTGTATGAGTAACGCGGAAAAAAAACTTAATTTTTTATTTTTTAAATGTTGGCAGCCTTTATCTACATAACTCAGTAATGCTTTTAATTATATTAAAATATATTCACTTTCAGATTTTACAAAATTTTTTTTCAGCTATTACGTTAATTCTGAACTAGAAATATGAATAAGAAAATTTAATGATATATGCGGTATAGAGATAGATAGATATAAAATTGATTTGCTAATAAAAAGAAACGTTTAGCAAGTAAACAAGTTTTTTTTAAAATATAATATCGTTATTCACCCGAAAAATTATAATTTAATGTTGTTGAATAGTTAAATGAATAGAAACTTGTGGAAACTTTAAATTTATTTTATTAATACACCATATTGGACGATTAATAACATTTTTAACAGGTAGAAAATAGACAGGAGAAGAACAATCCAAACGATTGACAATCCTCGTCTTACTAAACTTACTAGATGGCGCCGCAAGTATTATATTATCAAGGAATTTATATAAAAACTGAAATGCGCATTTGCACACAAAAAACGTTCCGAAGAGAGGGATTGCATCTCTTTCTACCATGAATTCAAGGCAACTCGTAAAAAAGGGACAAAATCCCAGTAGTCAACGAAATGCTCGGAACGAACCAGTTATGATATATATTCCTTGTATATTACATATATTTTGTTACAGACTATAACATTTGCATAATACAACAAATGTAAAATTGGTTAAAATAAATTTTAATCTCGTAACCATTTGATTTGATCGACGACGATAATTCCAGAAAGTTCTTCCACAAACAAGATATTTTCGCAAAATGTGATTATAGCCATTAAACATATAACTCAAACGTCAGTTCAGCTTCACAGACGATTTGGTTCAGTATTTATGGCGAAGTTAATTTTAATTCATTACTCATGCAATCAATAAAACAAACATGGAATGTTTGAGGTAAACACGAATTATTGGATGACAGAATAATGTAAGGGTTAATTCATATACGGCGATATTGAAATACGAGTATAATAGATAAGAATTTGAAATAAAAATTTAGTATTGCAAAAACTGGTCTGGAAAAATATACCTAAATAAATAAATATGTTTAAAATACACACACTGTTGTCTGTTTCTAAGTTAGGCAACTTCATGCCTTTGTAGGTAACAGCCGACTAACATAAATTTTATACATAATTATATTCTGATATTGGCGACTGTTCTGGAGTAGTGGTGCGAGTAGTCGCCTCAACGTCGGCGGTTGCAGGTTCGATTCCCGCTCAGGTCATATATTTGTATTTGCACAAATATTTTATTTGATTTGAGTGTATGTCCTTATGGGTCTTTTTTTTTTTGTTACGCAGGGGAATCCATTTACGGATGATATCCAGGACGCCCGGGTAGGCAGTCCCAGACCTATGTCGGACTCGGCACTTTGGGAATGCAATACCGTAACTAAACCCCTGCGGGAGACTTCAGCTGCTTTAATTGGAGGGTCCCGGATCAGCAGCAACAGGATCCCTCCAGCGACAGACTGGCCTCGGCGAAAAGGCCAGACTTCTCCTCCATTAAGACTGTCCAGCTCACCTCTGAACAGTCCCGACGACGCCGTGTCTAGCAGGACCGGGTTCCCATCCCGGCCCGACACGGGCATAGGGGTGCTACTGGAGGCGCATTAAGTAGCGCATGGGTCTTCCCACCATGTCTCAGAGAGCACGTAAAGCTGCCGGTCTCGGTTTTATCACAAAAACCTGATGACGATCGTTACTCATGGTAGTTAAATTATTCGCTAAACCGCAGGGGAGCAGCGTGGTTGATTAAACTTCAACCCATTCCATATGAAGAAAAGGCCGTTGCCCAGCATTGGGACGTTTACACGCTGATTCACTTCAGTTCTTCATATATAAATTACATTAAGACTCGGGGCGGAAATCGAACCCTCGTGGTGGCCACTGCCAACTGCACCAACGGGCCAAGATTAAATTAGTTTATTAATAAAAAGCCTTCTAGTTTAATGACGACGATAATGATCTTTAATTTAGTATTAATATTTTTTTTAATATAGATAAATAAATAGAAATGAAAATATCTAATGACGTTAATTTAAAAAAAAAAAAACACCAGTTTGTATTACAAATTAACATTTACAAATTATCGATATGATTGAATACTTAGTATTTTCCGAATAACTCATCACAATAATTTACTAAATTAATCGGGTGATAATGAAATTATCTAACTATAAAATAAAAAAAAAATAATATTTACTATAGTGACTTTCCTATATAAAGTTTTAATCTTCAGAAGAATAGAAGAAGAAATTAAGTAGATGAGCAATTTGTTGAAATAGTTTTTTTTGAGTTTTTTTTTTCTTACTTTTCACCGTCACAAAAAAATCCTTGTTACAAAATTTGGGCATTATATTGTTTCTTATTTTTTATAGATTTATATTCAAAATAGTCCTCTCTGTACGTCTTATAGTTTTGTCACAAAAACAAAAATATGAAGTGGTAATTTTTTAAAAATAATATGAGCAAACACTTAGAAATTTCAATTATGTCTTAAAGAGAGAACCTATTTACTTTAGCAAATATAAACATGTCAATTGAAATTTGAAAATGTTTAGATCAAAGCGACACACAAGTCGAATTTAGTGAGACATGTGTCATGTACCTGGAGAGAGACATTTTATTTTATACAATCGTTGTTACCCCCAGGGCTTTATAGCTCTTCCGTTCTCCCGACACGACGCCACAGAATGTGAAACAGCCTGCGAGGGGTGAGGGAAGAGCCACTCATCGAGTTAGGAAGGATTTTTAAATTACACAATTCACTCTTATAAATATTTTTCTTTCAAAAAATAAGATGAAAATATATTTAATCCTTCTCGATCTTGAGATTTTTAGGGATTCGAATAAATTTTGATACGATTAAAATATAATTTTAGAAAATGATACTTCTCATTTTTATACATATAATTTTCTATAAAATAAATAAATAAATAAAAAAACTTCGGAACAACAAACATGAATGACCCGTTGGCGCAGTTTGCAGTGACCCTGTTTTCTGCTCCAAGGGTTATGGGTCCGATTCCCGCCCCGAGTTTAATACATTATGTTTATTTATATATGTATTATTTATAAGTATATTTATTTAAAAAAAATTATATCAGTCGGCTGTTACCTAAAACACAGGCTTTAAGTTGCCTACCTTAGGAACAGACGACCTTGTGTGTGTGTTAAACATATTTATATTTAAACATAACTTCAAAAAAAAAGTCGAGACGAGTGACAGTTTACGTTATGAGTACATCGAATATTTCCATCTATACGAAGGGCTTTCCAATGGTAAAGAAATAGCTGTATTAGGACACAATAATTTCCAATATCCACGTGACCAAAGTCACGTTTACAATATCGTGTTTTATATAATCACAAAAAAAGCAATTCAATTAAAATTATTAAAAAGGTGATTTTTTTTACGAGGAAGTGATTTTTCAGCGAAGTTACTTAAAAGGTAGAAATAATAACAATTAATTATAATTAACACTGTTACTAATTGTTATTTTTGTTCTCGTGTAACTGATAATAACACGTTTTTTTAAGACGGATTCATCAATTATCACTGTACCCGTATATATTTTTCCAATATCATCACCATTATCATATTAGCCACTGCTGAACGTAGGCCTCCCCTATCGACCTTAAGAGTGATCGGTTCAAAGTAGCCCCCATTAAAATGCTTTCGGCGATTCTCCTCAAGTTGTTCATCTCGCAGACGGTCTGTCAACGCCGCGCTTGCCGGTACGTGGCCTTCACTCGAGAACCTTTCTACTCCATCGGCCGTGACTTTTACGAGCTACTGCTACTGCTACTTCAGCTTATAAATCCGTTGAGATATGTCTGAAACTTTCGTTTTTCAACAGATATCATCATCCCTGATTAGACCTCGCAGAACAGTACCAAGCATAGGCTTCTCCATTGTTCACTGTGCGACTTGGACCTTGTTTAAAAAGCCCATAGTAAGAGACCAGGTCTCAGGTTTGTATGTAATCTCTGGTTTCATTTTCCAATCTATTTACCTTCAAAGAAAAATTAATAAGAAATATTTATATATAAAAGAAGAAAAAATAAATGTTACAGCTTTGCTTAATCATATGTTATTAATTGTATTGGGCTCTTTGGGCTCAAGCAAATAATTATCATGATACGTGTCTTATACACGTAAAGCTTAGTCATTTTATGAATATAATAACAAGAAATTGGGTGTAGATATTATTTTAGTAACTCTTACTACCTAGAACACAAATATTCTTTTTGAATACATATAATATTCCTGCTTTAGACAAGGTATCTTGCCGCAAATGTAGAATCGGTCACTTAGCATTCATTCATTTGTAATTGTAATACAAACGATCCATAGCGACTGATCAAATTTGCATACCTTTGCATGATGTTACTTACATAAAGTTATTCACAGGAACTGCTTACCCGTGGTTTTGTTCGCGGCGATGTTAAATGTTGCCGTTATCATTTAACGTATTTATCGGGATGATTCATAAAGTGGTATCTAGAGTGTATGCTAAGACGAAGTCTCTCTGATACCTAAGTTTAGAATTATGCAAAAAAGTAAAAATCTTTTTCAAATGGATTAAAATAAATAATACTTTTTCAGATTCTTAGAAGAAATGTTGTTTGTTTCCACTTTCGAATATATATTTATTAATCAAGAATACGCATCACAAATATTTTCATCTACGGTATTTCCGAACCGATACGACTTAGGGACCTTCAAGAAAAGAGCATACGCCCATTTGAAAGGCCGGCAATGCACCTGCTAATCCTTCGATTTGGCGGGTGTCTATGGATGTCGCGTGCACTTACCACCAGGTGTACAGACTGTCCGTTTGCCCCCTATTACATTAAAAAAATCTATTTTAAAAAATACATTTAAATATTGAAACAAAGAAGTATGACACAATTAGAAGACAAATTGGATTTTTACGACGCTTACAATATGCATACTATAAACTTTCAGATGACGGTATCTTTGAAATATTTTCTGAACGCTGTAAATTATAAAATTGTGATGAATAATCAGACTATCGGAAGTTAGATTAAATGCCAAACATGGGATTTATTTACAATAATTGAAACTCCTCAATCAGTTAATTTAACAGTTCTTTAATAGGTACATTTCTCTTATGATTTAATTATTATCTCTGATGTATTTTAATGTGTTAATACGTTGGTGACAAAAGAATATGTAAGGACATTTTTATTAATATAAAATAATAACATTATTTAGTATCGTCTCCAAAATTTCTAGGATCAACGTTAAGTAATTTTGCTGAAATATGTTTCATGAGCGCGGCTTGTTTCATGGCGAGAGAAACAAAACTGATAGTGGACGTTTCTTTGTTGACCGTGCCTGCAATATGCAAGTTTTTTCTCGTGCTGACCTCTGAACATGAATACCCTTTTCAAACTACAAATGTGTTAGCATTTTGTCTGAACCACATTTCAGATGCATATCAACGAGGCTGCTTTTACAGTCATTTCATTTTTGAATGTTTCAAGATGCCTTTTAGGTTATTAATGTTTACCGTTTTTTTTTTTTAAATATAACTTTGTGATAATCTTGATATGGAATAAATCGGAAATAAAAATTGTTATTTACTATTCGATAAAAAGGAGGAATCTGAATTTTATGCATGCAAAACATTAAACTATTTTAACTTTTTTTTTCTCACTCAAATTTTTAAAAGAATCACGATAAATCTGTGAATAATATAGTGACGTGAAGTAAAAAAAGAGAAATTATTTATAAAATTTATTAAAAGACGTATAAAATATTTATAAAAAGCTTAACTTCATGATTCTAAAGTAATAATTTTATTTCGAACTGGACGTATAATTTTTGCATATTTCGTTTTCGCTCCACTCACCACTGGTTTATATTTACCAGATGACGTCGATCGTGTTGTAAATATAATATGCTGTCTGCCCGTTGTTGTCTCTTCATCTTTGTTATTATTTTTGAAACCGATGTCATTAACACGTTTCCTTAGAACCATTTCGAAACTTGATAATTTCATATTCTTCTTTTTCAATGGTATATTGTATTTTTTTGATTTACCTTTGCTTAATTTGTTCGGTTTTCTGTGTTTGTTTTTGATTACGGTTATTACTTGAACTTTGTATGTGACGTGTACGTTTCTCTTCGATGCTAAATCTTGTATGTTTGTCACGTATTTATTAAAATTAGCTATAGCGTTTTCCCCTTCTAATTCGAAATCGATTTTTTTTGGTATTTCCGTGAAGTGCTCGTCTTGAGATCTTATCTGATTCTTATGATGTTCTGAAATGTAAAATGAAGAATAAATAATTTTAAATCATTTATTAATCTTATATTTGGACCATATTATAAAATTAATATCAGTTTAAAAATAACTTTAATCTTCTGTATTTGTCAATGACGACCGTTTTGACTTCTGGTGTAGTGGTGCGAGTGCCTTCACACAGGACATATATGTATATTATATTTGTATAAATATTTGTTTCCGGTCTGGGTGTATGTCCTTGTGGGTCTCCCAACCGTTAAGTGTGAAGGTTCGTGTATTTTGTGATTGTGACTTTTTGTCAAACATTATATTTATTAGTATACATTATATTATTAGTATGCACTAGCTGAACCGTGTAAAAAATTCGCAAAATATTGTAGTAATTTAAATATTGAATATATCACACTAATGAATTAAGGAATTATCATTAATAACTTATATTGTTCTTAGTAATTCAAAACGTTAACGCTTTTTAAAATTAAGTATCTACGTCGATATTTAATAATTTGCGCCATAGATCAAAAACACTCGCATAAAATGTAGCTGTGAAATTAGTTACGAAAATGATCTTAGATGGCGCCCCGTTTACTTGTTGTTCCTGTAATGTAGATATAGTTCAAAATTGTCAACAGATGACGCTCGTATCGTTATAAAGAATATTATTTTTTAATATTTTTTATAGCAGCCCGCTCCGGATGCGCCTGGGGTATGTATATGTACCTACCTCATGAATCACTTTATCTATTGGTGAACACCGTATGAAAATCCGTGCAGTAGTTTTTAGGATTCCATAGCCAAATGGCAAAAAACGGAACCCTTATGGATTCGTCATGTCTGTCTGTCTGTCCGCCCGTATGTCACAGCCACTTTTTTCCGAAACTATAAGAACCGCATTAAGAGTTTCACACACAAAAAAAATGAATTTTGCGGTTCCTCATACTTAGAACTAAAATACAATTTTTTTTTCAGCAAACCCATACGTGTGGGGTATATATGGATAGGTTATCAAAAATGATATTAAGGTTTCTAATATCATTTTTTTCTAAAGTGAATATTTTGCGCGAGAGACACTTCCAAAGTGGTAAAATGTCCTCCCCCGTAACTTCTAAAATAAGAGAATGATAAAAGTAAAAAAAAATATATATGATGTACATTACCATGCAAACTTCCACCGAAAATTAGTTTGAACGAGATCTAGTAAGTAGTTTTTTTTTTTATACGTCATAAATCGTAAACCGCAATGTTTATAGATAATGGTACGGAACCCTTCGTGCGCGAGTCCGACTCGCACTTGGCCGGTTTGTTTTTTGAGTTTATCGCAAACAGACAGACAGAAAGACACGGCGGAGGACTTTGTTTTATAATATGTAGTGATGATCATTGATTAATCACAAACCATTTCAATGAACAATCATACATGATCTTAATAAGAATGAGATTCACAAATATTGTGTAAAATACCATATTATATTGATTTTCCTTACCTTCATAATAGTCTTGCGCGGATACCAAAGCACTAAATGTTATTATTGCTATATTTACAAAATTATTACTCCATCCGGGCCCCATAGTGTTTGTATCTAACAATATCCCGAACAATGATTTATAATGCCACAGGTGGCTTATATCGGTAACGCGGTGTAAAAGAAAAAAATATATATACAATGCCATTTGTTCATTGAGCTAAGTTAATTAACCCTGCAGTGGCCAGGTCGTAAATTGGATTATTTTATTTCGATTTTGCAGGTACCATGGTTATTTGAAATGATATTGTATTTCATAGGTTTTTATTTTTGTATTGAATATTTGGTACCAGGGCTAAAATGTGTTCAAAATATTTGTGTGATTATAATAAATAGGTGGCTATAGCAGGTATGAACCTACTACACTATTAATAATAAACATATCAGTTTATTACTAATATGAAATGAACTGATCTGAATATTGTTTCATTTTTAATTTTTAATTTTTTGTTGCTTTAATTTTATTGTATTATTTTATAGTTTTATCTTTTATCCCTAATTTATGTTTAAAAGTTTTATTTGTTGTTTAGTTTTATTGCAAATGTTGTATACACCTATAAAGACGTATCTGTTATTATTATTTTTACACGTACTACTAAAAAAGAAATGTTTACTGATATTGTCGATGGTGTATCTTTTTATAAAAAAATAAATAAATAAATAAAGATATCCACTCCACAGGCAAATGTTTTTTATCCGTATAAGATAAGGATTGATGTTATATTCATCACGCTGCTCCACTGCAGATTGATGAATATTTTTCTCTACTATGAGTAACGATGGATATCACATGACGCATGAGACTGACGGCTTTACTTGCTCTCCGAGGGAGGACGGGAAGACTTAAAAGAACATACACCCAGACCAGAAACAAATATTTGCATGAATAGAAATATCTGCCCCGAGTGAGAATCGAACCTGCGACTGCCTGCTTGTTATAATAGAGGCGTGGACTATTCGCATCACTAAACTACCTGTAAACATAGTTTTTTTTTTAATAATAATAAATATATTTGTTGAGTGTACTACGTCACATGAGGCATCAATGCCCTAGTCAGTTCAAAACTACCATTCAGATGTGGACACTTGACACTATCACTCTATAGGAAACCGTAGATCCAGTCTTGAAGCCTCGCATCCATATCCACAGAATGTAAAAATGCGAAAATCACCTCAGAACTATATTAATGAATACTTTCCTGGCGGGTAAACAAAAAAAAAAGAAGAAAGTTATAGAACACAGTTTAGCGAAATACAATCGATTAAATAAAAAAGAAACCGTGTATATTGAACAAATATTTTCACTACTGATTGTGAGAATCAAATCCACTAGTATCGGTGTTAAAGATTTATAGGTCACATATACTCGATTATTACCTTTAGGTATTTGGTAGGTTTTTTACGTAATAGTGATAATTTGTTAATTTCAAAAATTACTGTTACATCATTACTTTAATTAAGAAAATACAATGTTTACGCTTCAAAAAAGCTATTGTAAATGTAGAATATATTAATTTTGAAATTATCTTTTGTCTTAAAATAAACAGAGCATTTCAGGGTTAAGACTATTGTCGAATTTCATTGTTTTCATTTTAATGGATAGCAAAAAGACGGAGAAGTAAATAGGCCACTTGCTGATTAGTAAATAACAATGACTAAGTAAATAAGGTCACTTAACTTTGACATTGGTAGTATAGAGTAAAACACAATGCACTGCCAACTATAATATATACTCCTTATAATTACTTAAATAATAATTACTAAGCTTTTGTGCTCTGTTGGTTTAAAAAATATAGATTAATAAAATATTTTCGACATCGCAGTCCTAAGCCGAGGTGCGATCTCACTAGGGACTAGGAGATACCTTAGGAAGGACGTAAGCCCACGAGCCCGCCATAAAGGGGCTCCAAGTATCAAGGCTTGATCTTAGTATATACACGCTTCCTGCACGGTGATGCTGTAACAGCTTTTTAATTAGATCTTAGTCACGCTTAATATATACACACAAATGTTAATACTTTGTAGTGATTAGCGTGGAAATAATGTTCGTTTTTAACGTCGAAAGTATCTAAATAATATTTACCAGTTGTTAAAACTAAAGTCGTTACGAAACTTAAACAACGTACAAACATTCAATTTTAATTCGTTATCTAAACTAAATATTTCGAACAACTCAAATTGAACATGTTTTATCTCTAGTGATATTATATTTACTAATATTGTTTAATTTTTTTTTATCTATTCCTAACCACCACATTTGCTCACAGATTTTTATCTATACATACTCGTATAATAAAATGGTAGGAAAGTCAAAACTGTACATTGAATATTTTTTTTAAAAAATACTTGGGGTGTGATTTACAATCGATACCGAAGCCAAAAATAAAGTTTTTAGAATTTTTGTCTGTTTGTCTGTTTGTCTGTATGTATGTCTGGGATAAGCTCAAAAAGTACTGCATGGATTTACTTCAAATTTGGCACGAATATTATTAAGAAGTCGGGTTAACATATAGGCTACATATTATCACGTTATCACCTACGGGGAACGAGCAGTGAACCTTTATTTCTTCAACGCATCCTGTAACAACGTGTAATCTAATAGCTTTTACGCAGACGACGTCGCGGGCAGCAGCTAGTTCCTAATGGTTATTCCTAATGTAAAAGGTCAAAATCTGTTCATTGAAGATAGTTTGAATTCTTTTCGGAGGAAATCTGTAATCGATACTGAATTCAATAATGTTTTTTTTTTTAATTTGTTTTTTGCCTGACACTCAATTTGTGTGCATTATGGCAGCAATTCATGCCAAAATTACTGAATAAGTTTAACTGAAACTAGGCACATTTGAGTCCACGTCTTTAGCAAGAACACTAATTCCATTTTTTTCCGAAATCAACGAAGATTCTTTTGGGAGTAGGATTGGAAGTCGAAAAGTACTTACACTTTATTGTAATTTTTTAATACAATGTCCGATTTTATTCATTCATTTTTTTGAAAGAAATTACATGTTTTAAGGATTGCTTCTTCGATATTTCAAGATCTTTGTTTTGTTAATTCCGAAATTACAAACACATCTTAACCCTCAGTGATAAGTCCACAGTTAACAATAACAACCCGGAATGCATAGAAACTTTTTAATGTACGGCTCACATTAAGCTGGCCTACTTAATTCACATGAGTAAATAAATACGGTTTCTTTACTCATGTGCTTAATTGGTGACAATCGCAATTGCGGGTACAACTAGTTTAAAAATATGTGTATTGATTTTTTTAAATATATATTAATTTTATTCTACTTGCTAACTACTGAGATTAACGTGCTTGGAAACTACCTTTTGATTATGATATGACGCTTGATTTATGATATATCAGAACTGGCACTACAGCATGTTTATTTATTTATTCAATAGGTACTCATTATTATCATAACCATATTATTACTATAACAAATACATAATATCATGATCATCGATATGTATATCAGTAAGAAGTGTACACAACATTCATAAAAACAGTAAAGATAAAAAATAGAACAATAAAACCACAAAATACTTTATGATTATCTTTAAAGAAAATGAATGCTTTTATTTTAAGACTACTAAAAAGTTTCCGAAACTGTCAATACCAGGCACGAGCTTAAATATTTCATAGTATTTTGCACTAATTCAGACAATCGTAGCTAGTTTTCCGAGATTCGTTCTAAAGCAAGGTATGTAAAAGATCTTGCGACTGTAGTTATTGTAACGACACCAAACTTAACCTTATGGTTATTGTGTAAAAATACTAGGTCCATTGTTATCCACCTGCTGCGAACGTACATCATTCCAAATTCAAACAGACGCTGGTAGTATGTTTGTCGGTAGGATCAGGAGTAAACCAGTGGCACAGAACGCAAGAGTTTTATTGAAAGGACGTGCAATAATTTTAATAGGCTGTGAATATATGTGGGGCAGAAGGTCTCCAGACAACACTTGCACATTCCAGGTGGTTTCTTAATAGGGTATTATATAAAATAATTTTGGTGGTGGAGAAAAATCCTTTTGTGTTCCGCCTAATAAATTGACCTTGGACCGCGCGGCCTTGTTAACAATACTATCGATATTCGACTTAAAGTCAGCCTTCCATCAATTTTCACCCCTAAATCGTTAATTTCCAGTAACCGTCATAATCGAATTGTATATTCTATTTAAAATTTGTTGTTTTACATTTTCTGTCATCGTCAAAAAAATGAGTATTTGCTCTGCCTAATCATAGATGTAATGTGGTTTATTAACGCTAAAAACAATAAAGGCTTTAAGTGTGAGCCCTGCAAGACTCAGGATTTACAATATATTCCACAGATTCCAGCCCGTTCACAAATGTTAACTATCTGAGGTCTCTAATTTAAATATGATCCAGTCCATTTCAATAAAGAAGTTCCCATTCCGTACTGCGAAAGCTTCTTTAGAAGAATGAGGTGGTCAAATTTATCAAATGCGTTACTTAAAGCATGTAAAATTGTGATTGGATTTTAATATGTCTTAACAAAATTTATAACATTTTGTGAATACTTTTTATATGCCACATATTTAATGGTTTGAATGAAATTGGAAGCAAAAAAAAAGTAGCTTTATTGTACCAAGTATGTAGTTTGTTTCTGTCATTCGCTGGTATAGAAAAGTTGTTCACTTTGCTAACTATAGCTTTAAGGGTTGACCCAAAACTTTCTTATTGTTACTTTTTTATCCTATGTTATTAGTATGAGCAATGTCACATGTTTTAATATTTACTTTTGAAAAATAGAAATTCTTGTACTCATATTTTCTTATTTATTTTAAGACTTTACACATATAAAAATATGTATAAAATAAATAATATCAGTAGCTAAAGTTATAAATTTTTCAAAACATAAATACCAATATATTTTTTGTAGAAACGTAATTAATTTGGAAATGTTTGTAAAAACACATAGGTTAACCGATTTTTCAATAATTCGAGGACCTTTGCCCAACTGTAAAAACAACTCTTCTTTAATGGACAAGTGACTGTTTATTATAATATGCTACATTTTGAATTATTTTGTAATGATGTGTTCTTTTGTCGCATACAAGAGAAGAATTTTAAGCTTTAATTAAATAAATTTTCTTTAAAACTCATTGTTAGGCGGATTGTAACCCACGATCGCTTCATATATTCTGTTTGCCAGGCCTTTTACCATGCCTTACATACTTCCTAATATTCAATGAAAAATATACCTATAACTTTTTTTGTTTCGTTTAAGACTGGCGGTATTTTTGTATTTGATTTAATTTATTATATATATATATATATATATATATATATATATATATATATATATATATATATATATATATATATATATATATATATATATATATATATATATATATATATATAATGTATAGAAAAGTATGTACAGAACTACGTTTAGCAACAAGATGTGTAATTAAATAGGAATAAAAATTTTCGTTAACGCAAAACGATTAAGTATGCGTTTAAAATTTGAATAGAATCGTAATTTTTCATCACATTATCCGGGTACAAATTACTATTTCTACTTAACCACTACTTTCATTGATTAATAGTTCTTAATCCTATTAAATATGGCTTCAATTTTGACCCTAATCAGCTTTAAAATAAAGATCAAAGTCCTGCAAAATCGTTTGTCCTAACTGTACTCTTCCGCCAATTAGTCATTGAGCCTAAACGGCCTGAAACCGTCCACTAATTACAGCGACAACATTCATTAATTAAAAGTTGTGAATCAAATGCGATTAACATATCATTAACTTGGAATTATTTACATCATCAATTATTTATTGACTTGAATCGCATTCAGTCGTTGACATTTAATATGGACGAGCAAAATTGATGCATAGTTAAGCGAGAAAGCAAATAAGAAATCAAATTAAAATAAAATAATTGTTATTTTCGGTTTTACCAACTCAAATGTTTGTAGTTACGGTATAAATTCTGATCAAAATATTATAATTCTGATAAAATTTCACTTTAAAGTAATAACATTTATACAGTAAAATAACAATAATGATCATAATTTAAATGATTCACTTTTTATTGAAACGTTCTTCAGGAATAGAAAAAAAAATTGTGTGTGTCAGCTCCGACGCACGACTGGAGTTTACTCCTTAAGTACGATTGTCTAAACATACGCAAAAAGAGTTTATCCAACTGAAAATAAGATTAATACCATATGAAAGGGTAAATTAACAAATTAATAAAAATAATATACATATATAAATATATATTTATTCATTTTATATACATTTATTATAACTAATCGGATTTTATATTATAAACAATGTAAATATTTGCCTGACATGAACATTGCTCATATAAAAAGCTCTAAAGAAATGATAAAACAAATTAAATGTTTAAAAAAATGTATACATTTCAAGAATAATCAAAAATAAAAATGCATGAAAGTCGACCTATGCATGTCCACCTTAATACACTCACAACCAAATTAGAAAGTTGCGCACCATAGGTGCGCACCAAAAAAGTAACGAGGTCATTCATCAGTAGATTTTACCTCTCATATTTTTCTCATACCGGGCGCCTTATATATGAAAATCGATTCTTAAGCAGTAAACTCCAAAAAACTTGAAAAAAATATTACATATCATAATCAAATAATTATTAATAATATTCTCTATAAATATAATATACGAAATTATGATAACATTATAAAAAAATAAAAATCTAGATCGTTTTTAATTACATCGTCAACTTTAATTTAATTCAAGCGGACTTACAATTCAGCAGAAAAATTAAGGAGGTTGAAACAGAGAACGATTTAAATTTAAAAATGTTCAACATTTCACAGCCGCTGGATTTGCTCTTTTGTTACTTAATTCGAAACACAGTGTACGACAAATTTATTATTTTAACAACATGTTTTTTTTTTTGTGTCATCATGTTACAAATTGCACGAGCTGTACGCGGTCCACTTGCCACTCACGCGTCCGACCGATTTTATAAAAGGGAAAAAAACTGGAAAACTAAAATTGTGTAATTTTTTAGTGTAAAGCTACGAAAAAGATAGCTTTCATTGCGGTCAAAAAGAGAATGATTTTGTCACTGTCATTTAAAATAAATTATGAGCATTTTACACTAAAAAAATTGATATTTAAAATTTCAGTATTACATAAAATTAATAAGGGTTTTTTTATCCCAAATTTTTAAGACCATTTCAAATAATTTTGCTTAGATCGGCTTATTATAAGCCAAGTCTAAAATAATCACAGAATCAAACCTGAATTCACACAAGACGCGGCAGAATTCCTCATTCTCATAATGAAATGTCGAAACTCACCCCTATTTGAAAACCTCGTATCATAGAAGAAAATTTGAAGATATGGCGTGAATTTTTTTTTTATTGTTTTATAAATTGGTTTTGGTTTTTGTAAACAAATAAAAGCCATAAATGGCATGGAGAATAATGAATTTAACTGAATATGCCTGTAAACTGTAAACCTGAAACTTACTTACTAGGTTGGAATAATTTGTCAAAATCTTAGTTAACTTTGAACCTCTGAACTTCGTCTTATGTAGCACAAAGGAAATCAAATCCTTTTCGAAAATTATCTCAATTATTTCTACTTTTTTCATTGTTTTCTTATATCGTCATAGTCGTAGAATAGTGACGAATCGTCCAAAATATAAAACTTTACAGGCTTACAGCCATTTCAATTAATTATGTTAGTTTTTTGACATAGCCTTTTTTAAAATTCTTTACCTCTAATTATGGAAACTGGCATACATAGATAAATAGGGTTTGTTTTAAAATGAAATAAAAATAACAACTCATAATCATACAATTTTCCAGAAAAAACACATGCTTTTTTTACTTTGGAGTCACCATAGTCACATATCCCACATTGTTCTTCGAAAAGTTATTGTTTCAAAATCTAAATTTCCTACTTTACGATCATGACTACAATACAACAACATATTATATATATATATATAAATTTAGTGTTTAATTTCTCCTTGGTCTTCTTATACACACATTGATAATATTTTTAAGTTAATCGCTGGTAGCTTCATATGAACTATAGTTAATGAATTTGAAATATTGTATACTGTGTAAAGTCACGATTCAAAAGTGCCTATGAAGCCTACTTGAATTTTTTTATTGATTAATCGACTGAATTGAATAGATGTATTGCAGCCAGATGGCATTACATATTTTACTGGTTTTGGTTACTCATGGTGACGAAATGGCACAGCATAACGAAGTATGGATTGGTATTATGTTGATACATATATATGTAGGATGTTTAAAGGTTTTAGGACTTACAGACACACACACACACACACACACACACACACCTACGAATTCTGAAATGATGACACATTTCTTAGTAATCTTGTAAAAATTATATATTCCTGAAAAGCAAAATTTTTGCATAACTAAACCTTATTTAAATCATTGTTGTTGTAACATTTAAACAAAAAAAAATTAATGTTAAATTTATTTTCATTTATTTATTTATTATTTATTGCACACCACAAGTATATTACAGAGGTTGTTATTATACAACAGGCGGTCTTATGGATAATTAGCCATTTCTTCCAGACAACCCAAATAGAAAAGGAGAGTTCAACAACGAAGAAAATTAATTTTTTGTAATAAATATTTTGAACTATTATGTTTCTTCATAATCTTTGACCACATTTTAATAAAATACCGTTCGCTTAGATTTATTCTTCGAGTATGAATTGACGAGACAAATTTCGTTCTCAAGTGATATACCGATTTGGTTCCGACCGCGTTGATTCAGAAAAACTTTATATGAACGTTTTGTACAGATATTCGAATACATGTATAGTATTGATGCTGAACAACCTTAAATCTCTCAATATGTCGTTATAGGACAAAATTATTTCCCACTTTTGCGTCTATTCTTTCTTTTCTCTTTCTGAGCCACGCAAAAGATTTTGAGGTGGTGTTAATATCTGCCCCGAGCGGAATTGAACCTACGACGGCATTAAGACGATTACACACAACACTACACCAGAACGGATGTCAAATATTTTAATGATTGAGGGAGATTAAATGATATGAATAGGGATGAATCAAAAATACAGGAGATAAAATATATAAGGGCAATTCAAAAACAATTCTGACATCTATGTCGCTTTTTGGACCAAAAATCAAAGGGGAAGTGTGCGCCTTCACGTCACATGTGTATTTCTGACAGAAACACGTTACTACTTTTGATGATATCCAATGTGCAAATATTTATGGAGTACCGGTAATTCTAAAATCTTCGCTACGTCCTCGAAACCGGGGAACATTTCAGGAGAGCTGGAAAGTCTTGAAATAAGTAGTACATAAAAAAACATATTTTGATTTATTTTGTATAGAAGCATTGATCTATTAGATCAATGTATAAAAGATAAAACAACCAAACTCCTCAAAAAAAAAAAGCATAGAGCGGTTGGTAAGAAGAAAGCAAAGTTGTTGCTGTCATTGTTTACTATTTAATTTAAGCAGGCGTTGACATTTCCAACACTAACCCTAATTATATAATTATACAACGTCAATTTATCTTAAAAGTATCAAAATTTAACATGAGCGTGACGGCATCTTCCCTCTAATCAAATAATAAACGAGAAAGTGGATCAAATGTATTATATTCTTGAACAAAAAATATCAAGCACGGAAAAAAATATTAGCAGCGGAAAGTTTTTTAAATCGTTGTATTTTGCTTGAAGCCAAAGCAACTACAGCTATAAAGTATGAGTTTTGAGTACTTTCTCTTCATCCAACTTTCTGACGCCGAATATCATCGCTCGAATGATTGCGTTATGAAACTTGTTTGTTATTTATTGGAAATATTATAGTATATACTTTTTGTATATTGGTGTTGGGTTGCGAGTAGTTATCTTTACACCGACGGTGGCGGGTTCGGTTTCCGCTCGGAACAGATATTTGTATTCGTGCAAATTTTTTTTATTCTGGGCTGAATGTATGTCTTTGTAGGTCTTTCCACCGCACCTCGGAGACAACGCAAAGCCATTGGTCCCAGTTGTTATCACAGACAACTGATAACGATCGTTACTCACGGTTAATTATATGCCAACCTGCAGTGGAGCAGCGTAGTGGATTTAGCTCCAAGCTTTCTCCTGTATGGAGAAGAGCCTTAGCCCAGTAGTCGGACGTTTATAGGCTGATTTAGTTCAGTTCAGTTAAATATTTTCAGCATAATGACAAATAGTAGTATATAGCAAAACAAATAACAGTAAAAATAAATATAAATATGTTTAACACACACACACACAGGGTCGTCTGTTCCTAAGGTAGGCAACTTAATGCCTGTGTTTTAGGTAACAGCCGACTGATATAAATTTTTTAAAATAAATATACACATAAATAATAAATATATAAATAAACATATATTACACCCAGACTCGGGGCGGGAATCGAACCCACAACCCTTGGACCAGAAAACAGGGTCACTGCAAACTGCGCCAACGGGTCAGTCAAACCGAAAATAAAAACAGTATCATAAGGTTCCATCTAATAAAATAAAAAGCTCTTAATTACAATCCATTATCTAAATAATTTAAAGAATAAATCTGATTTAAAAAAAAAAGTTAAGGAACGTACGTAGTAACAAAGTAACGTAGGAACAAAATAGAAGCGATATAACGGACCGTAAAGTTGTATTAAAAAGTATTACCTAATAGATTTTGATTGAAGCAGGAGGTGTATTATGTAAAAATATTATTTATATCGACCCCACATCAGCCGTTATGGTTAGAGAGCTGGCTTAAAGCTGACAACACATATTTTACGATACCTGAAATTTCGTCTAGTGATACTGCTATACCCAGTAAACAAGCAAGCTAAGCCCGGCCGCGGTAGGTTTGGGGTCCCTCGGGTTAGCCAGGTTGAAAATAAAGCAAATTTTTAAAGTATTTTACGGCGTCTGCCGTTTTAATATGTTATAATATACCTCTAGAAAAATTGAAAAATAACTATGGCTGCTGATTTTAAGGGTTGCAACATCACGGCAGTCACTTTTCAAAATTCGAAAAAAAAAATTTTAAAGTATTTTACGGCGTCTGCCATTTTAATATATTATTTATTGAACTATTTTAAGCTTATATTGAAAATGGCTGCAATTTTGTCTGGTTGTAACTATTCGGTTTACAGCGAAACCTTACCTGCAGTCCGTGTATACGTATATCCATAGTTGGAATTTTCACATTCTTAGAATTTATATAACATTGAAATTACACTAGTAAATGTAAAACATCTTATAAACATACAAATAAACGAACACATCTACTACTCTAAATGTGCATAATAAGGAAAAAAAATGTACATTGTAATGCCGTAGCAAATGGAGAAGTTTGCTTGGCCCGATCCTTTACCTAGTCTTCACTGCAGATTTACCGACTACTGATGGCGTCTTAATAGGTACTTTTGCTGATGACACTGCGGCCCTGAGTACACATGAAGAACCAGCAAAAGCAAGTAACATGCTGCAGCGCTCTCTAAACAGCATCACGGAATGGTTAGCTACCTGGCGGATAAAATCAAACGAATCTAATTCAGTGCAAGTAACCTTTACGACCCGAGGCGATACATGTCCCCCTGTGAAGCTCAACGGAGTACAGATAGCCCAAGCAAATGAAGCCAGATATCTTGGGCTTTATCTCGATCGTCGTCTCACTTGGAAAAAACACATTTTCACCAAGCGAAAAGCACTGGGGACTCAATTCAGAAAAATGTACTGGATCCTCGGAAAAAAATCACAGTTGTCAATGAATAACAAACCCTTATTATACAAGTGTATCCTTAAGCCAATCTGGACTTACGGAATCCAACTCTGGGGAACAGCTGCCAACTGAAACCAGGAAATACTCCAGAGGTACATCGTCACAGACGCTCCATGGTTTGTAACACACCAACAATTACACCACGACCTTGAAATCAGAACAGTCCAAGAGGAGATCAAGCACTCAATGAAATCCGACAGGAATAGACTAGAAAACCATCCAAACATACTGACTGTGCACTTAATGAATAACATTAAAATGTTCAAAAGACTCAAAAGAAAGTCCCCTAGAGATTTATAGGGATTGTTAAACATAAAGGGCGTGTGTCGCTGGACAGACTGCCCTTCAAGACAATATATAGATACTCATAACCCTATGGTAAATGTTCACGAAACAGATTGCATTGCTGACATATATTAAAAAAATAATAATAATGCCGTAGCAAATATGAAATTAAATTTTAAATTGAGCATTTTTCCAAATGCTGAAAATATAATGCGTAATTAAAACTTGTTTATACAATCACAAAAAGCTTGCATCAAAGCTCTGAAGTTTTTATTAAAATTTTCTTTCATATCTACAGCCTTGTTAGTAAATTAATTAATTAATTAATTAAATTGTTTTACAACAATGTAATTACAACGGCTTACTAATAACGCATCCTTTTTTGCTGAACATATCATGATAGTCCAGTATATAATAGGTTTTACCTCAGATATTGGAAATATAATATTTCTATGGGTTTTACACACTACCCTTCACATTTTTATACCGCGTTTTTGGCTTTTGTTCGCGGTCGTCGACAAAGTAATTTGTTGTTACATAATATTATATATCCTGAAGAGTTTGAATGCCTCTGTGATAGTCGTCGATATATCGTAGACATCCGTCATCTTAAAGTGTTCGAAGTATGGAAGTAAGATAAACTACTACTCTTACTGTATTACATGTTTTCTAAGCACGGACTGCAGGTACCTAAGGTTTCGCTGTAAACCGGATAGTTACAACCGGACAAAATTGCAGCCATTTTCAATATAAGCTTAAAATAGTTCAATAAATAATATATTAAAATGGCAGACGCCGTAAAATACTTTAAATTTTTTTTTTTCGAATTTTGAAAAGTGACTGCCGTGATGTTGCAACCCTTAAATCAGCAGCCATAGTTATTTTTCAATTTTTCTAGAGGTATATTATAACATATTAAAACGGCAGACGCCGTAAAATACTTTAAAAATTTGCTTTATTTTCAACCTGGCTAACCCGAGGGACCCCAAACCTACCGCGGCCGGGCTTAGCTAGTACCCATTGCTTGTTTACTGGGTATAGCAGTATCACTAGACGAAATTTCAGGTATCGTAAAATATGTGTTGTCAGCTTTAAGCCAGCTCTCTAACTATTAGATGTCAACTGCTGAACGTAGGCCTCCTTTGTCATCTCTAAGTGTGCTTGTCTTGCTTTAAAAAAAAATTATTATTTTTATAAAAACTTCTACTATCCTGACTTCTGAAAGCTTTAATTACACTATCTATGAAATGTATTTAATAAGATATCATTGATGTCGGAAACGATAATATAATTTTTTACAGCTTTTTTTTCCTTTATAATTTCGAAATTATTTATAAAAGAAAATCAGAGCTACCTGAAATCGCCACTTATTTTTTCTAGTTAACATAATATGTCCAGACTACATTACGTCTTGGTATCAATGACGATGAAATTATATACCTAAATTGCCACCAGCTCTCTAGCTATTAGGAATAGACGCCTGGGTATGTATCGATGTATCTTAAGCCACGAAGCAATTACAAAGAGGAGGTGCCATAAGAAACTTTATTCATACAATGTAGTGTCGCAACTGCGCGGGGGTGCGAGGGGCTTCAAATAGCTGCAGCCATCTAGCGACCAGTAGCTAAACCAAGTAATTGACTAAATTGACAGACGATATAATTGTTCTACTATATGTCACTAGGTGTCTGCCAGGGCCGTACTCATATTTTTTTATTTAAGCATATATGTAATTTGAAGTTGGATGGCACACACTGCTATATAATATTATCATGATTTACTATTGTATTGATAAGCTGATTTCGCTTTGTAGGATTTTTGTACAATGAGAGGTCGTCATCCTATGCTAGAAAATTAAAGCTTGATATTATGTAGCCATGTGTAATATCGATTTGAGATTTTTCTCAATACGCAATTATCGACCTTTTGGTCAATAATTGCGTACTAAAAGTCAGTTTGCTTTTGCATATGCCATAAAGTTTTTTATCATCGGAGTGATTTAAAAAAAACGGAAAAGACACCAAAAATGATAAACCTTTTCCAAAGCCAGACGTGGTGTAAATAAAATGGAATAATGCTGTGTAATATGATATATAACATGCTTTTATTTTCATAAACAACAGTTATAAATTGTAGATACTGATAGTTTTCTCATTATAGCAAGAAAGATTTTTTTTTATTACATCAGGTTATTCAAATTCAAATATTGAACATCAAAACTAACTACTATCTGTTCGAACCTTAGCCTAGAATATAAAATTACATAATTAGAATTTTCACTACAATAATTCGACTGAAATTGCCCCGGAAGAACGCCTTATATGTCACACGGTTCCGGAGTTTTCATTCGCTCCTGCGAAAAAAAAAACCTTTGAAAAAACGATTCATACATATTTCTTATGTAGATCAATTCTTTTGCTTACTTATTAGGCAGAATATTTCAGTTTTGTACACACACGACAAAAGTATCCTCTTATCCACTGTTACAAAAACTCAAAATATATCATAAGTAGATACTATACCTACTTAATAAACTTTCATTTATTACAAACCATATTCATTGTTGTTAAATTTGGACACGCTCCTTCTTGCAATTTTCTATAACCCTTTTTTGTGGTTATAAAATCGTTAGCATCCCGAAATTGAATTTAAAATTTGTTTACCGACTTCCAATAAATTCCGTCAGTGTCCGGCTTAATAAAAATTTCTAAGTACGGCCCTGGCTAGACCAGTAGTTTTGCTACTTACCGCTAGAGACATGGTAATCACCGAACTTTCTAGACAAAATAAATAATATATTTAATTTAAATATTACTTACGAGTGGAAAGATATGTTTATTCCATTTGATTTTGCTTTATTCGTGTAACTTCTGCACGATACAACACAGCACTTCATGTTCACAACGTGCGCGGGTCGAGAATATTTTTTAAATATATAAAAAGGAGTTAGTCACGAGAGCAACTTAATTGTCCGGCAATGACAGCTGTACTGACGAAAGCGACAACTGGTGGTGAGTAGATCTACTACGGTTTGATGTGTGGACTACATTGGTGGACGCTAGACTACATTGATTACAACACCTCCTCTTTGTAATTGCTTCGTGATCTTAAGCATATTATTTAATTTAGAGATATGAGTAAAACTTGTGGTGGGTAACCAAGATAGTTTTTAAGATAATTTGTAATTTTCAACAAACATGTAAAAATCGCGACGCAAAACGATAAAAAAACTCGTGTGTACGGAGTACACATATCAGAAGTGAAACATCTTTAACAAACTTAATATAAAAATTATTAATTAATAGTTTAACATTATATTGCTTAGTAACGCGTTGCTAGGATACGCGACATCATCGAGAATATCAAATCTATATTTATTATCTCATTCTCTCCTATACATTTGTGTTTGTTTCTTTATCGTGGCGCAATTTTCGTTACATCGAATTTCAAATCACAACTATTCAAAAAATAATTCACTTTTAAAAAAATACCTAATTTAATTATCAACATATTTTCAACTTCAACGACAATTGACAATGAATAGGTATAAAATTTTCAATTTCGAAACCACTAATCATACCGTATTTTGCGTAATATAAAGCAAAAGTCTGTAGAAGAACATTCGGTTTCCCAAAACTCTATTAAAAAGCGCTGTAAGCGGATTTCGCGACTTTTCAAATTTGACTCGTGTCATTAATCGCAGTTTCAAACTGAATTCCACCGAACCGAATGAAAATCCGATATCACTCAACTCTTAAGCCGTTGACAAGGATTCGTATAACTTTGCCGATTAACGCGTCCCTTTTTTTAAACATTTTCTTTCTTTTTTTTCCATTGCTTGCTACCAAGAAGTTGAAAGTCATTTAAACTTGGACGAACATATTATCATATCTAAATACGTTTTGATTAAGACTGAAATAATTCCCGGTACATGAATAAACGTGACAGATGTTAACTTTACGACGAGTTTTTCTTAGGATTCCCTTGAAAAACGTTTCGTTAAAATTCGTTACAAAATAAAATAACCATATCCGTCAAAATGAGAAACATTTTCATTTTATTAAATATATTATAAATATATAAATAAATAAACATGGTCGTTTGTGCCTAAGGTAGGCAACTTAATCATGTGTTTTAAGTATGTAACAGCCGACTAATGTACATATTTTTTGTAATAAATGTACATAAATAATGCATATATAAATAAATATATATTACACGAAGATTCGGGATGGTAATCGAACCCACAACCCTGGAGCAGAAAGAAGGGTCACTGCCAACTGCGACAACGGGCCAGTCAGTCACTATAAATATGAAAACAGGAACTTGTTTTGTAAACGTAGAAATACAATTAAAAATTTTCAACAATATAATCACAGAAACTTATCAGAAATATAAGTTAAAAGTCCAATTCTGAACCTTAATAAAAGAAAACACAAATACTTACCCGTAGGTTAGCGGAAAATCACTCACGTCACAGATGTGTGGAACGGCCGCACGACAAATTGTTTTATCGAAAATTACTTTCTGAAGGCAACCGTTTCAGCCTGGATGCTGGCAAAAATATTGAATTTTCCAAGATAGACGATGGTAGATGCTTTCAAAATCGATGTTAGCAAACATAAACAACTCAGAAAGAATGACTATTTATTTTTGGTGCATTTTTTTTTAACTAACAAAAAGTTAGATATATATACCATACTTTAACATCCTGTAAATGTGCCGCTAATACTTTTTAATAACCCGTTTAAGGAATAGGATCGGAGTTAGAGCGGCTCCACATTACGTTATGCGTGTGTGTGTGAGTGTAATTTTACGTGCGCGCGCGCACGTGTTTATTTATGTGTTGGTTTGTTAGATTGAGCGCGTGCACGTTTGTGTGTATGTGTGTCTGTGTACGTATATACGAATGTTTGTTGTATATTAATGTCTGTGTGAACATTTTGTGTATGAGTAACAGTAAGCAAGTTCCCCCAGGACATTTTCCTTCACTGCCGACTAAGAGATGAATTTTGAAGAAAAGTGCTTGACAGATGAAATATTTCGTTATAGCTTGTTTGTATAGCCTATGGCTACTTGCGGATAATATTATACTCTTAGAGCCTGTTTCATCGGTTATAGATAAAGTTATCTGAAGCCTCTGTGCCCGTGTCGGGCCGGGATGGGAACCCGGTCCTGCTAGACACAGCATCGTCGGGACTGTTCGGAGGTGAGCCGGACATTCCCCATGGAGGTGAAGTCTGGCCTTTTCGCCGAGGCCAGCCTGTCGCTGGAGGGATCCTGTTGCCTGCAGATCTAGGATCCTCCAATTAAGGGTGCTGAAGGCTCCCGCAGAGGTTTAGTCGATATTGCACTCCCAAAGTGCCGAGTCCGACATACGCTCTAGGACTGCCTACCCGAGCGTCCTGGATAACATCTCTAAAGGGGTTCCCCTGCGATACAATAAAGAATAAATCTTATCAGTAACTTACGCGTGAGATAAATTTTATCAGCAACCACTGAAATAGGACGTAATGGCAAAACAATTATTAAATCGATTCAGTAGTTTTCAGACTTTATCGTTAAGTAATGAACAAAAAATCCTCCTCCTATAGAAACAATGTTTCTATAGACACAATCTGTAATTTGAATTTATGACAAGCTGTCGACCGAGACTTTGTTTGCGATTACACATTATGACTTTTATCCTCTCTACAAAGGAACGGTACCGAATTTTCTGGATAAAAAGATTGCAGTATCCTAACTTGCAGTATGGACTCAAATCATACCATATTTCATTCAAATCTATTCATTAATTTCGGCGTGATACGCGGCTAAGTTAGAGGCTGACAGACATAGAGAAAAACAAAATATGGCTTATGTAAAACTTGTGGTTTGGTCAAATGTTTATTATTGTTTTATGCTATGTTTCCCAATAAATACATAAGTATAAGTAAGTAAGAAGTGTAAATACACAGTAAGTAATTACTATTTTATTAATTATTTTATAATAAAATTTAACGAGTGTAACTTTTTATACAGCCAATAAGGCAACATAAAAATGTAACCAGTTCATCAAAACTGCAGCATTATTTCACCCCCAATTAAGCAAGTTATTTATGCATTCAGTTAAATTTAGCGGCTTTAGCTTGAAGGCATATTCTGGACAACCGAATTGATGATATCAATGAAGCTGAAAAACAGTTTGATTTCAAAAATCAAAAGTTTTTTTTTTTTTTTTAATGAGTTTATATTAACGTTGAAATTATATATATAAAAAAAGTTCGTATGAAATAAAAACTGATACAGCTTATTGAATTGTAATATAATAATTATAGTATGCAAATTTAAACAAAATTTAGAATACTCCAAAATAGCTTCACAAATATTACAAATAACGGTTTATAAGTTACTCAGACATTTATAACTAATGCGTCAACTAAAAGAGGTAAACATGAAAATCAGAATAATACTCCGCTTCAGTAGGAAACAAGAGTATTTGGCAACTGTGTCGAGTGCCTTGTATCATTTTAAATGAGTCGGTTAATCTCCATGGTGTTTTTTTATGGTCGTTTTATACAGTAGCTTCATAGTCTCTTGTTTACGTTTTGAATTCTTTTGAAGCAGCTATTGTATCAGCGTTTATCAAGCGATTGCAATTATACGACGACTGACTCACGTTAATGCATCACTTATATGCACTGATATTTATGCAATGTAACCTGGCGCTCCTTTCTCGGAATACGAAAACAGTTGACAACAGTCAGATACGTGTGAACTCCATGTGCCTATACTGATCAATCGTTGAAGAATCGCAGACGCTCAAAAAACGCTAATATATTAGCGGCCTAAGCTATAAAAATTTTATTTACATTTTACTTTGTTCGTAAATTTGTTTGTTTTTACGATTTATTTACATACGTTCTGAGAAATTAAATTATTTTTAGTTATTGTTATCGTTAGGACTCATTGAAACAGATCATTGTGCGTAAAATTATTATTGAGTGTTTGTAAAACATAATTTGAATTTTACGAATTAAAAGTTTTTAACGTATTATTTGTATCATTATATCCAACTTTTGAACATTTGCAAAATAATTTCAGTGCAGATTTAATTGCCAGATTTACCAGGATAAAAGCTACAAAGCTTTTACTATACTAGTTGATATAAAATCCGCATCCCTAACTCTTTAGGCATTCGGGCATGTCATAATGCATAAGAGTAAAGAAGGCAGATGTGGAACAGGCAGTTTGCGAGGTCTTTTTTGGACGGCTGACAAAAGTTCTTCGGATCTGGAAGTTCTTCGGGCTTGCTGGGTCATGCACGTTCTATTGTACGCCTTTGGCGTTGTCTTGTGCACCTTTGAACTCAAGGTGGTTTTAGTGGACATAACCCACATGATGAGAGCATTGTGAAAACCAAAACAGGGAAAAAAACGTTATAAGGTTCACTGAAATCATCCCAATCGTAATTCATGCGATGCATACGTAAATAGCCAAACGGTGACCGACAGAGAAGAATAGTCGTGATCTCTTTCTTGCCGATGTGAAGTAAAAGGCAACAAAGGCTATTGACCACTATATGGAACCAGCTGCCACCTACGGTATTTCCGAACCGAAATGACTTAGGAACCTTCAAAAAAAGAGTATATTCCTATTTGAAAGGCCAGCAACGCACCATCTAGTGTAGCGGGTGTCTATGGATGTCACTTTCACTTGTTATCAGATGAACCGACTGTCCGTTTGCCCTCTCTTACATAAAAATTAGAAAAAAAATCAAGGAAATAAAGGTGAGAACAACAATTGTACACCAACCAGGATGGTGATGAGCAGAAGCGTCAAAACAGTGCGCTCACAAATTGACCTGCCAAAGGTGGCAAGTATTGGCAACCCCTAAGAGATGATGGGGGAGGCATGCATTTTAACATTTAACAAAATTTTTAAAATAACATTCAGAACGAGGTGTTCACATTACACCGGATCGGCAAAAATACCCCACTAAACACCGGATCCGGTGTTTTCGCCAGAACTTGATAAATGTGAACAGCTTCATATAAAATGTATGGCCTACCCTTTCCGGAAGTTTCACCAATCCGGCGTCCGGCGTAATGGGAACGAGGCCTTAGTATTAGAAAGTAAGTAATTATACTCCAATAATGAATTTCAGAATAATTAAATATGTAGCTCTACGTAACTCGTTGAAAACTAAAAGTAAATAAAAATTATTTTTATCAAAATAATAAATACTAATTACGTGTAAATTATACGAAATTTTAGAACAATTATAAAATTATTTTTAATTAACATACTGTAATTATAAATATGTATTATTTATAACTTTTTTATGTTTTAATGTTAAATTTTAAACTGTACATTATTGTTATTTTTATCATTTTAACAAATAATTTTCATTTCTTGTTTGTAAAAAAAAAAAATTGTAAGTGGCATGAAATAAAGGTTAATGTCTTGTATTTCGTTGTTTTTTTTTTCTTTTTTTTTTTTTTTTGTTTAATATAAGACTATGAATTAAATATTAGACGACAACAGAAATATCAGTTTCTTATGTTTCATAATTACTTTCTAAATAAAAAATACTATTTCTCAATCTAAATTCTTGAATATCAAAATTTAAGTGAAGCGAGAATTTGATACAAATAAGAATTTATACGGTGAATTTGTTTTTGTTTTTTCATAGAAAAAGGTATTTATTTATAATATTATTTTTATTTTTATGAAGGAATATTTTTACTATAATTGAAATTCGAGAAGCAATTATATTTCAGAAGACTTTTATACGAAAAATCGTTGTAATATAAACATTTCTCCTCCTCATCCTTGGTACAAGAGTTGAATTAATTGAGGAAAATCAAGTTTAAATTGACTTTTTAAAACGTCTCAAAATTACTCTTTATAAACGAAAAAAATTAAGAACGTCTAAAACAGTGCTTCCCAACCTTTTGTAGGCCATGCCCCACCTTAACATTTCTAAATTTTTTATGCCCCCATGCATAATTTTTAACCTTTAAAATTGTTTTGTTCCCTTAAGAATATAAATGATAAGTTTTAGGAAAACGAAGAAGAAGTAAAATTTCAAAACATATAATGAAAACAAAAACTGAAATTCAAAATGTAGTACATAATTCCGAAAAAAAAAAAAAACTGTAATTTATAGACGAAAGCTGTCGAAAAGATAATAACGATTGGGCAAGGTATAGCATTGCATTTAAATAACCCAAATCGAAAGTGTTAAAGTCGTGTCGAGTCCATTTTTAAATTGCCCCCCTTAACTATCAAATTGCCCCCCAGTGGGGCGTGGGCCCCACGTTGGGAAACACTGGTCTAAAACAACTTAATACAATTTTTATATTTTATAATAATATTATTTCTCATTCTAAGATTTATAATACAAAATTGTAACGAAATAACTTAAATGAAATTCAAATTCCGTTTTCGATGGAAAGAAAAACTTTATTGAGTTTAAAAAGAAAAGTGCGATTTGGCGAGAAAAAATCTTAGCTTTCACACCTTGAGCCAATTTAAACTATACAATAAATTATCGTAACTATATGTCAGTTTTATTATTCAGCAAATGTTTTTCCCTTGTAATTCAAGAATTCTATATCTTACGTCAATTTTGAGGGAAAAGGTACAAATATGTAAACAGGCTCAATCAGGATATTTTCAAACATTTTTAAGCATTTAAATATCATACGATCTAATTTAAAATTCTCGTGACGATAAAACTTTGTAGGTGTTTATTGAACATCATACTATAAATCGTGTCGGATTCGTAAGGTGAAATGAGAAAGGAAAAGCGGAACAGATCTGCATTCTGGGGTACAGAGAATAATATCGATGATTTTCAACGTTAACGATCCACTTGTCTCCCGGGTGCATTGTCTCTAAGCGATATATTTGTATGGATCCACCTCTTATGAGCCTATAGACATTATTCATGATTGTAATTTATTACAGATGAATTAAAATTTAAAAAAAATACTTCTTCATTGTTTCCCAAATGTTTTTATTTTCCTCGTAACATGTTTAATTTTACAATTTTTTTTATGGACGTTTAAAAATTATCAAATTTGTAAAAACGCTTTTAATACAGTAATAGATAAATACTATTTTTTATCCATATTTTAGCACTTGAAAACTCCGCAGTTTTCGACTACTCACTTCCACTGCTCGCATCACATGGTCATGTCGACTCACAAATATAAAATATAAAATTTTATCTATACGTATCCATGCTATTTCAAAACTCGCTTAGCTGAATAAGCACTGCCCTGAGCCTATCCAGCGGACGCTGGTCCAGACTTGTATAAAATCGCACTTCAAAGCTCGCTCAAATGTCATGGGGATTAAATCTTTTGTTGCTTTAAAAAAAATGTTGACTAATTGAGGTATTCAATTATCAACAAATTATCTTCGCCTCTTTCATTTTCTGTTTCGTATTCTTTCGTCAGAGTGAAGTATTTGTCAGTTCACCTGATTCCCCAAATAATTAATATGTATGTAATTAATATTCTATAAATATCATTTGGGTTGATGTTTATACCAATTAGTATAATGTTGTCGTTTATTAGGGTTCAGTGATGAAGAGCATAAACGTAACCCCATTAACAAAACTTCGCTGTCCTTCTCTTCGTCTATTTTGCCATCATCACTATCATATTTTATCACCTTTGAAACCGCATCAAGTAGATATTTACTTAATTTTTTTCCTGAATATCCATTTCCTTTCATATAACTACAAAATATCCCTTTACAAGACATATTGTTAAGTCGTTTTCTATCTTGTACTGAACTGTTTTTTTTTTAATTGTTATTATCTGGCATATATATACTTATCACTAAATTACTGTTATTCCTTCGCTTAGTTAAGTTTCAGCCTATCGCAGTCCACTGCTGCACATAGGCCTCCCGAAGTTCGCGCCAAACATCCCGGCCTTCCGAAATCCTCGTCCAGCCTCCGTCGGCAACCGTGTAAGTAGTTGATCCAGCGTGCACAAGAACGCCCCATACTGGGTTTGCCGATACGCGGTCTCCATTCCATGACACGTCTGCTCCAGCGGCCATCAGTCCTGTGACATACGTGGCCAGCCGACTGCTACTTCGAATTTCTGATTCTACGAACTATGTCGGTTTCTTTGGTTTTCTTGCAGTTAATCTCATTTTTTATTTTATTCTTTAGAAAGACTCAAAGCACAGCCCGTTCCATAGCACGTTTAGTGACTTTATATTCGTGTGCTAATCCCGTCATCAGTGTCCACGTCGCGGAGCCATATGTCGATAAAGGTAGGACGCAGTGCTGTTGCACAGCGGTTGATTATACTCTTCAGTATTTTGTATAATCTGCCGAACAGTATAGATGTAGTCTACAGTGTTATAGCTATTTCGAAACCTAGACTGCTCAGGTGGTTGGAATTCGTCAAGCCTTGCGGTGAGACGATTCATAACGACCTTCAAAAAGAGTTTATAGGCGTGACTCAGAAGTGAGATTGGCCTATAATACCTCAAGGGATATTTATCGCCACTCTTAAAAAAAAAAAACATAACCACACTCCTGGACCGCCTGACGACGCCTCCGGTGTATGTACCCCGCTGGCTACTGTCATCACAGTAAAGAGCTCCACAAAGGCGTTTCCTTATTTTTTAATTATATTTTTTTACCGGAAGTTAATAATAAATATTTAAATTATAAAGTCATTTTTTAAAATAAATTTAAGGATTTAGTATGCTATAAAAAGCAGTAAGATTAAAATTGAAAAATGTCACCATTTATCATTTCAGTTAAATTACAAAGTGCATGAAAATGCCACAAATGACCATCTGATTAAAGTTACTGTATTTCGGATTTTAGGTGCTCTAATTTAGAATAATCTCCGCTCCAAATTCTTGGCTTCAAGCCTAAAATCAATAGAAAGATAAGAACTTAATGGCATAGCGGATAACTTTATTAAAATTGGATAGGATTTTAGGTGAAAGTTATAAGAACTCGGTGATAAATGGGAACTTTATAAAATAAAGTAGGATTAGTATTAGAGATACATTTTTCGAATATATTAGTCCGAGGCCTTTTGAAATATTCTTTAGGTTTTACGTAGATTTTAATGTAAAATTTTGAAAGTTTCGTCTTTTATCCGTGCATTAGCTAAGCTTTTATACGCAACGAAAACAAATTTTGTAAAATAACACAGTAGATATAAATAAAACCTTTTAAGTTTTTACTAAACAGCTTTTTATCTGAAAAATAACTGGGCTAGCATTAAGTAAATAACAAAAGATTTTTTTAAAAAGAGAAATGAAATAAAATCAAATGCAAATTTATCTTGAATGTTTCAGTTTACCTAGAAAGGAAATAATATTTTTTAATATTAACTTAAATATCTTTTCGCGTTTATAATATTGAAATATTCATTATAAATGGAAAAAAATATATTTATTTTCCGCTTATTATATTATTACGTTTTTATACTTGGATTGGTAATTATATAGGTTTAATTGTATTTTTACGACATCATTATAGCATCATTGAATTTTTAGATAGTGAAAATCGTCAAAAACAACTATCACGATGTAGTGATGTAAATTAAAGAGAAATACGAATTCATTAGACAGTTTTTTTTTATTTGAGAAGGCTATAAATAAAAATTCAATTATCTAAACTGAATGCTAGTTAAACTTAGGGGATAACTGGTAAGAATTTACTATATCTCACTTCTTATTAAAAACCGAAGATGATGTTCACTCTTTCACTCAAAAAAAGTATTAGGTGTTAGATATACATATTATGAAATTGGCGTTTTGGATGGTCGGAATATAAAGTCGATTTTTTTAATATAAAATATATTTAATTAATCGAAGTATGTACCATTGCTAGCTATGCACTTTTGCCATTTTATAGGTAGTTCATTGATACCCTTACTAAAAACCATTCGGACGGGAATCAATAAAATGTTTGGAGGCGGTTTGGACTGCATCAGAGTTGAATTTTGTCCCTTACAAGAAGTTATCCAAATTTCTGTTGGAGCAACGTCCGAGAAGTACGGTGGATGTCTTAGACATTCCAATTGAAGCTCTTCTAATTTGGTAGCTATCTGCTGTGCATTGTGTGGTCTAGCGTTGTTCTGAAGCAGCAGTGGCCTAGAGTGATTGAATAGCCTCGATTATTTAGCAGCTAGTTTTTCCATCATGGTTTCCAGTTGCTGACAATAGACATCTGCCGTAATCACCTGGCCAGATTTAAGAAATCTGTAGTGAACGAAACCGGATCTAGTCCACCAAACGCTCACAAGTAACTTTTTTTGAGTCCATTTTCGCTTGGGGCAGGATTTGGTTGGCTCGCCAGGGTTCAGCTAATGCGATGAGTGCTTCCAATTATCGTACATGATCCGTCTGCCGATCCGTATTGTTCATGATCGATGATATATAAATTTTATACTAAGTTATATATGTGTTTATAGTTTTTATGTATTTATATGCGTTGTGTACGTAAACTGTTTATGTAACACGTTCTTTTATTTTATAGTGGTTTGTATTGCTTAGTTGTTTATGCATAGTGTATTGTTTGCATTTTTTTACTCTGTACATAGTGTACCGCTTTTTCAAATTAACTTCTTCACGTTGTTTGTCTAGAAGAGATTACTCTATATAGATAAGATCGCCTGTTGTGCATAGTTCTTTTATATTATACTTAAATCGTGTGTTTTTTTAATGTGTAAAATAAAGAGAAAAGAAATAAGTAATAGCTAATTATCTGTACTAATAAGAAAAACTTAGGAGACAAAATTTGCAAAAACATCATTGGTCAAATTCTATTTGATAAAGATGTAAGGTTAAGCGATCATTGAGCTTTTGTAAAATATTATTTCAAACGAGAAATTCCTTTACGTAAAGTAAGCTGTGGCTTTAAAGCTGGGCATTGACGATCAGTTTTTCGCGTCAATTTAACTGATCAGTTTTTTGCGCTCTTCAAAATTTGATTGAGTGTAGAATCATCGCTCTAGAGTTTTAACTGATGAGCGACGCGCCACGAAAATATTCCGTATCCAACCCGGCGCGTCGCGCCGAACGGCTCGTGTGTGTGTAATCGTCATTTCAACCAATCGCGTCATTTCACTCGCAGCGTTCACGGTGATCGAGCGTGCTGTATATAGATTTTGTTTTTAAATGCTAATTGTAATCGTTATTCTACAACTCAAGTCTCAACATATGTTATGTGAGTATATGGCAACAAACAGTAGCCTCAGTAAGAATTAATGTTTCTTCTTCGGAATCAGAATCCATTTTTTATTCTCGACAAAAATAGGTAGTACCTACACGTTCTTTAAACAGCCCGGTCGGTCGAAAGCTGAAGAGCCGGAGTGACGCCAGTGAGTGGGGAAATAGTTCAACTGATGCGAAAAACTGATCAGTTAAATTGACGCAAAAACTGATCAGTTAAACTGATGCAAAAAACTGATCGTCAATGCCCTGCATAAGAGCAAACGCAGTTTCATAAGATTCATAGTGCTCCTCACTAGGGAGTAGATTTTATTTTATTCAAAATAATATTGTAAAAATATTTTTCAATAAAGTTGATTAACTTTGATATTATTAACTAATAAATGGAACGGTATCTGTCTGATATTATTCAATATCTTCATAATTAATCAAATTACTGTTTAAGCTTCAGCGAACATCCAGCAAATAATATTAAAGGGTTTCAAGTTAATTCCATATTTCTTATTCAGTTTTATTGGGCTATAATGAATTAATATTTTGTACTAAAGTTAATGTACTACGGTTCATAAAATGAGCCGTAATCGACAATTCAATAATAAATAATATTGTTTTTATAATGATCTTTTCAAGTAATACAAAGTAGTTTTTTTTCCTTAAAAATACACTGAGCTTGGTTTACGATAAAGTACCACTTTTACTCGTACTGTAATCTACTGAACAGAATTGAACTGAATCAGCTTGTGAGCAACCCACTGCTGGGCGAAGGACTGTTTTCCATATAGAATAGAATAGAAGTAGAATAGAAGATAAAAATAGAAGAGTTAAAGCCTAATCGATCACACTACTCCACTGGGGGTTGACGGATAATTTCCTTACAATGAGTAACGGTCGCTATCAGATGTCTTTGATAAAAACCGGGTCCGATGACTTTATATGCTCTCCGAAGTACGGTGGGGAGCATATAAAGTATACCCACAAGGATATAAATAAAAAATACCCACAAGGACATCACCCAGACCAGAAACAAATATTTGTACGAATACAAATATCTCCCCAAAGCGGAATCGAACCCGAGACCGCTGTCGTTAAGGTGACTACACGCACCACTACACACTGCCACTATACTCTACTACTCGTTGTACGTGGTACAAATGTATGATGTGGTGATTTTGTTAATAATAATTGTTTATTCACCTTGTTGCGTATTAAGTAACACCTGCGTCGCTACCAATGGGTTTCGTCTCTCATTTCGAAGAACAGACTGGCGATCTACTGGTCATTTTTCAGATAGAATTTGATCACCCTTCATATAACTCCTTTATTTTTAATATTAAAGTAGATAATTATATTAAAGTACATCTACACTCTCTATTTATCCTTTATCACAACATTCAAATAGATACAGGTGACCATCGTACTTTCAACCACATTTTTACTTTCAGAGTTTACTTTCTTGTCAGATTGATTGACATTTTTGCTCACCGTTTAAATAAAGAGATTCTTGTATATAAAAGTATATATTAGTTTACATAGCTTGTGTAACTTCAAAAATCAAAAGCAAACGTTTGAACAAATTCACTATTGAAATGGACCTAGAAGTTATAAATGACCTTAACTCTCTACGATTCGTCCTAAATGACTTTCAATGAAACATATTGCGGCCGACCTCCAGAGGGTCGATGGGCTTTTACATTTTCTCCTACAATTCCTTTTTCTGTAAGAGGTTACATGTTTTCATCGTAGCTAAACATATATCGGTCCTGAATAAATGATTTGTAAGTTCCCAAAACTGTGACTCTTGGGAGTCTTTAACAGAATTGTAAGTTTAGCCGACATTATACTTAAGCCCTGGACTTACCAGGAGTAATATTTACTTCAGATTAGTAAAATACTGATAAGAGAATCATTGAATAAGAAAAGGAGTATTTTTCCAACTAAAAGAAGTTCTGCCTATGGATAGTTGAGTTTACCAGGATATTTTCCGCCGCTGAGTAAATGGTTCTAGTGCACCTTACATGCACTCATACATTGTACACTGGATTTTAAGAATATTAGATAAAATTCAAAATGTTTGACACATCTCGTAACATATAAATTAAATATTAACAAATAACCTTAAATAAAAAAAAAAATGAAAAAAAATAAAGTACTAAAAATACTTTTAATAAAATTAAAATACTCGCTGAAACATGGAACAGGTTATTATATTACATATACATAGTGTTTTGAATAATAAATGTACGTTTTGAATCTTACTATTAGGCAATAGTAACTACTTACTTGTATAAAATATTTCCAGACAAGATATCTGCGAAATCCAACCTCGACTAGATTTATTGAGTTTTGTACGAAAGTGAAATATTGCGGCAGTTCATATAAAGTGGAATGAACGCTGGTATAACATTTTAATTTCTTTTATTTTGCAGAAACAATGAAGAGGAACAATGTGTAGATTCTGGTTAAGTCAATAAGGTAGCCTACGAGTAGGTATGTTAACAAAAGATTGCTAGTTTGTGGAATTATATTATAAATTTTATAATATCAAAAAAAAGGTTATAATTAATATTATAGTTTTTAATAAGACTAGCTCAAAATCAAGTTTTTTTAAGCGATGTCTTAAAAATATTATATGACGCTCAATCCGCCATAAATGTACTTTAATATGTATATATTTGATATGTTAAGTGTATTATTTTACATTCATTTTTTACATAATATGTATATTTGTATCATATTATTATTCATTGCATTTGTTAAACACTGTTATCATTTTTCTTTTTTTAATATTTATACACTTCCTAATCTTTGTTACTATTTAGTGTCCTATGTCTAGCGATAAGATCGCCTCGGTGTACAATATATATATATATATATATATAATATTTTATTGTGCTAAAAATAGAATACATTTACTAAAAGCCATGCAGCCTGTGCTAGCTTATAGAAAGCTGTGTTACAGGCTACAGTGTCTTCCCTCACAACAGTTATGCTTTCACAATTCAGACATAATTATCTAACACTAAATAATAAAATACAATTAATAAAACAAACGTAATGTAATTTAAATATTATGTGTCTGTAGGTACATGTTGGTATGTTTAAGTGTGTGTGTGTGTGTGTGTGTGTGTGTGTGTGTGTGTGTGTGTGTGTGTGTGTGTGTGTGTGTGTGTGTTATTTTACTAAAACAAATAGCTTTTCAATATTTTCATAGTCTTGTGCTTTGAGCCAGTTAGTTACATTTCTTTTTAAATCACGGGATCTTAAGTTTTTGATTTTAATTTGATCGTCTATGATGTTAAATAGCTTAGGGGCATTAAAATAGTAATGTCTTTTTGCAAATTGCGTTTAACATGTTGGCAATGATAGTCGTTTAATCCTTTTGTCAGTTTTTATGTATTTAGATATGGTGTGAGTGTAATATCTGCGCAACAATTGTAAGATGTATAATTTTCTAATACTAAGTACTTCACATTTATTGTATAATTCTGTTGTTGGGAATCGAAAAGGTAGACTTTTAATAACTTTGAGTAGTGCTCTTTGTGCCCTTTCAGCCTCTATTAAATATGTCTTTGAAGCTCCACCCCAAAAGTTAATACAATAGATAATTAAGCTTTCTGCCAGTGCTTTATATATACGCATCATTAGTTCTTCGTGTACATTATCTCTCAAGTTCTTAAACACATATATTAACTTCCTGATTCTATTTGAAAGATAAGATATTTGTAAGTTCCAGGTTATCTTGTAATCCAGTATTATTCCAAGGTATTTTACATTATCACTTTTTGTTATATGTGCACAATTACATATACTTGAGCTTAGTAATTCTCTATTGCATGGATAAGTATGTATTTTCAGCTTGTGTTCATTTGTGGGCTTTGTAGCATCAGTTTTGCAAAATGTCATATAGTTGGTTTTGTTTATATTTAAAGACAAGAGGTTATCTTCTAGCCAGGCACTTACTTTTTTTAGACCCTTTTCAGCATTTTGAAATACTGTCTCCCAATCATTTCCTCCAAAAAGAAAAACAGTATCATCCGCAAACATAACAGTATCAGTTCCATCGTGTAGTAAATTGCAGAGATCATTAAAATATAATATAAATAACGTTGGTCCCAGTGTACTGCCTTGCGGTACGCCATAGGTACATGGTGCAATGTTACTGAAGTGTTTTTCTATTTTAACACTCTGTCTTCTGTGTGTCAAATAATCCCGGAACCAGTTTTGCGAAACTCCTCTAATACCATAGCCTTCCATACGTGCCATAAGTATCGGTATACTTGTGTCAAATGTCTTCTGGAGATCTAAGAAGACACCAATACATTTCTGCCCTTTGTCGAGATACTTAACAATTTTAGTTGTTAGGTAAAGAACAGCATCTTCAGTGGATTTGTTGCGTCTGAATCCAAATTAAAATTTAGACAAAAGATTGTATTTTTCCATGTATGTTGTGAGCCTTTTATTAACTACTTTTTCTAATATTTTGCTGAGTGGTTTAATCAATGAGATAGGTCTATAGTTAGAGGGCAAGGATTCGTTACCGTTTTTATATAAAGGTGTTATTATAGCGATTTTGAATGAATCAGGAAAAATACCCGTCTCGAAACTTAAATTACAGAGATGTGCTATAGGCCCAGCAAGAACAATTTTGCATTCATTTAATATTCTGGCAGAAATGCCATCCCATCCAGGAGCGCTGTCCTTGTTTAGACCGCTTATAAATTATACTGCAAATTTCTGAGGGATCAGTAGGAAACAATGTAAAGGAATTGCATAATTTATTAAAAGATTGCACTTTGGTAGCTAAATGTGAATCTGTAGTGTTAAGTTTATCTAGTATCTTATTGGCCAGTTTTTTTCCAACAGTAGTAAAATATGTGTTAACTTCATCAAGAGACTCGGTATAATTTTCTTTTAGATTTAGTAGTGAACCTGGTGATTTATGAGACTTAACAAGATTGCCAGCATCTTTAATGAGTTTCCATGTCATTTTATTATTACCCGAAAATTTAGCAAATTGTGTTTCGTAGTATTTCTTTTTACAATTTTGATCAGCTTATTACACAAATTCCTGTAATTTATATAATGTTTCTTGATAGATTCATCATCTGGACTCCTTTTAAGTATCTTGTGTAATTTATTTCTATTGCGTATTGATCTAATTAGTCCTGCTTTTATCCATGGTTTTAAAGGTCTTCTTCTACTGGGTATTTTTCTAATATACTGGTATTTTTCAACTGTTGTTTTTAACTTTTGTATCAAAAATGCGGCTGCTTCATTAGTATCAGTAATTTTATAAAACTCTACCCATTCAATGTTAGATAATGATTCCATAATACTTTTATAGTAAGTTTTTGTCTTTGTGTAACAGTTATTTTGTGTTGTTAATTTTTTTGTGTTGTCTATAACGATCAAAATTGGTGAATGATCAGTTAGTTCATCAAAAACAAAAGACTGCCATCGCTTATGTGTTTTTAGCATGAAATGATCAATACACGTTATTTGCTTTCTAGTCGGTTTGTCTATTGCTGGTATAAGACCATAGAATGCAAGTTGTGTTAAGTAGATATTAGAGTACCGTTCATTTGTTTGTTTAAGCAAAATGTTAATATTGATATCGCCAGTTAATAATACATTTGGTGATTTAATATTGCTTAGCATGGTATTTAAAGAGTCAATGAAAAGGATCGGGTCAGTAAAGGAAGGTGGTCTATATATACATATGATAGTGAAATCAGCCACTAAAAGAGTCAAACAGTTGCCATCCTGTATTAATTCTTCATTCACTGTTGAATTTATCACATTACGAATATATACCACGACCCCATCGTTTTTATTTAATTTTCTTTTTGTATAAAATACTTTATAGTTTTTTTTTATTTCAGGAGGTTCTTTAAGCTCACTAGTCCAGCATTCAGTCAATACTAGAATGTCAATCGGTTCCTGTAGACCTGTCAAAAAGACTAAAAACTGATCAATGTTGCAATTAATACTACATAATTATATTTAATGTTAACACTGTTAAAGAATTTGCAAGTTGAATGTTTTTAAACATATTAGAATACTGATTTGAACTAGATATGTAATTGCAATTAATTTGAGTACTATTATCTACATTTTCTAAGGTGATGGGCGTGAATCTTGTTTTACAATAGAACTTAATAGCTTATCAAAGTGCCTGATATGTATGTGTATAAGTATATTGAGATCAGTTTAGATGCGTTGGTGTTTATATGAATATAAGTTTCAGGGTACGTTTTATATCTAGCAGAACAAAAGTATACTATAGTCTGTTCGCGTTAAGAAAATAGTGACTCATCGTTGTCACTCAGCTTAGCCACGCCTGTTGACCAATAAGATCACAGTAAATTATAAAGTCGTGTTCACTTTGAACAGTTGAAACCCTTCAGACAGTACGCACGTGTTCTTTGGCAATTTTAAAAATGAATACCTCACCTATTCTTAAAAATAATAGTAGATCAATATTACATAGCGGAGAAAGACGAGTGATTTACAATGTTTTTAAGTACTTTAAACAGTGTGGTGACCAAAACGTGACTATGGAGAGTATAGTAGTGAAAAGGTTAGTGCATGCAGTGTTTCTGAAAATACGGATCTGACGATTCTAATTATTTGTTTAATGTTAATTTTAATATTTTAAAATACTGTCATAAAAACTTTGCTCTAATATTAATGGTTTAATTTTTACCCCAGTATGAATACGCCTTTACTTTGATGAGTCACTATTTTCTTAACACGAACAGACTATAATTTGAATTTTATTAAAATTATTTGTGTATTAGTCGCCATTGTTATTTCAATTATATATGTATATATGTATATGAAAAATAAAAGCAAAGAGTCAATCTTCAGCTCCATGTAGGTCCTTTAGGTCTTGTTCTGAGTTAATAGAGATCAATGGTAACTTTTCATCTCGCCGCAGGAACACTTTTCCACCAGATGTCCAACAAAATTTTATTTTATTTCGTGCAGCGTAGTCTCTTGCTAAGAAAAACAATCGTCTGCTCCTCGAAGTTAGGCTTTCACTGACATATATTTGTTGGATTTGGATACCACTCATCTGTAAATGTTTTGTGTTCAGTTTTTCCTTTTGATGTTCTTCGTTGAATTGCTTAGTCATTCTCAAGACCCTTTCCTTGACCATAGTAGTAGTGAATTCAACTACAATAGGATGTTGCTTAACTGAGGGTACACGGTAAATTTCCTTTATTTCAGATGGTTGTATAGGAGACTTAATGATATTACCCAATTTTACGACAACATTGACAAGGTCTTCTTTAGTTTCTTTTTGTCTTAATGGTATGTTTTTAATTTCCAAGCACGAACTTCTCATTTTCTTCTCCAAATATTCAACTTTTTCCTCTAAAGACTTAAAGATATTTCGATCTTCCTTTTTATCCTTTTCGAGTTGTTCAATTATTTTTGTAAATTCGTCGTACTTGGCTGAGATAAATTCCACTGATGCTTTAAGTTCTTGATTTTGATTTATTAATTCTTCCATTTTGGAATTAATTGAGGTAAAGTGACGTACTTGTTCGTCTTGAAGGCTCTTCAACATTGCCATCAATTCAGTCTTTAAGTCTGTAATGTCGTTATCAAGTTCATTAACCCGCTTACGTTTACTGCGACTTGCTATATTTTTTTCAGGACTCACACTATCAATTTGCGTTGGTATATTGGGATCTGATTTGTGATGCGATGGTGACACCATTTTCTTAGATTGCAGTGGAGACCGATTTAGTGGCATTTTATGTTAATGCAAAACTCCTGCTATTAAGAGAATAACTATATTTTGCAGCCTTACGTGTTGCTATTTTTTTTCAACAGGTGTTATATATGTCTGTTCCAAATATTATTGAGGGTATACTTGCAATAATTGTTCAATGATTTTTGATAATTTTTCTTAATATTTTCTTAAAAATCACTTCAACCAAACGAAAAAGACTTTCACTTTATAGACTAAACACTACTTAAATCAGATACTCCTTTTTATAAACAGATTACTGCATATAAACTACTTTTTGTTATTTTCTTCAACTAATCAATTTAGACACGTCGTTTTAATTTGACAACAATCTGACAAGTGATATATATATATATATATATATATATATATATATATATATATATATATATATTGTAATATATTTTTGATTGATTAACATATCTAATATTTAGTAAAAATTTAAAATGTGTGTTTCATTCATTTTATACAAGATTTATAATATGAAGAATTAATGAATTCATAAGGAAGAGTCTTATAATGCGGAACTGATGTTACCGTGTTGAGTGGAAGCGATGTCATCAAACCAAATCCTTCTATCTAAAATTTTGATTAAAAAGAGAATTTATTTGAAATGTTCATAGGCTATATAAAATCACATTATGACTCATGAAAACAAAGCAGTAACCATAAAGGTGGGTATCACTTTTTATATTTGATTACATTATATAATACCTAATATATTTTTTTGTATTATAATATTACGTTATATTTTGTTGTATTATACCGTATCATAATATATTATTTTATGTTATATTTATTATACAACAAGAGTTCAGGTATGTTTTCCCGCCACTGTTCCCTGAATGAAACCATTAAGAAGCTCTTGCCACCATCGAAGTTTCTGCTCTTATTGAGCCTACTGGAATTAGTCGCAATGATGACGAGAGACCTGATGGTTTAACACTGATTCCCCGGGAAAGGGGACGGGGGCTTTTGTGGGACGCAACCTGCGCATTAGTTCCGTCTCATGTCAGGGAGACAGGCTTAAGATTGGGAGCCGTTGCGGAGAAAGCTGAATAGACTAAACGGCACAAATATTTGTCACTTATTCGAAGTTATGTTCTTGTGCCATTTGCAGTGAGTAGTAGTGCAAAAAAAAAATTTCCACCCACGAAGCCTCTTCTCCATATCCATTGCGGGTTAGTGGACAATTTCCCTACAATGAGTAACAATCGCTATCACGTGTCTAAGATAACCAACGGGACCGAAGGCTTTACGTGCTCTTCGAAGCATGGTAGGGAGCCCCATATACTAACACCCCGATCAGAAACAAATATTTGTATAAATACCAATATCTGCCTCGAGCCGGAGTCGAATCAGCGCCCGCCGGCGATAAGGCATCTACTCGCACCACTACACCAGAGCGGTTGTTTCATTGCATAATACTTAATCGATAAAATATTTTTTGGTAAAAGGAAAATAATTTGTGTCTAATGAAATAATATCTTCAAGAGAAAAGCACATCGAACGATCTAACATAAAACAGTTATGGCTGCAGTTTGACGATTAAATAGATAATCATAAAAAAAGAACATAATGGTCCAGGCTCCAGGCGTAATAACATTTTTAATTGTATCAACAGACGCTGTATATTTTATTTTCGTGATTGTACAAATTGTACCAGATTCAATACGTTTTTTATACAAAAATTGTATATACAAAATAATTTTCGAACATTTTATTAAAATTTATTTTTTTCATAACCAAAGGTAAAATATTAAGCGTAACAGTTCATATTCACTATTATGGGCATATTCATATATAAAAATTGATTATTCGTATTTATTTATATAAAAAAGGCTTTATATAGAACATTTATAGATATTTCCCTGAGTATTTTAAAACACTGATATATTAGTGGCATACATCACTTTGTGCAGATAATTGAACAGAGCATCGTCTATTAAAAAAAGAAAAAAAAAACGCATATGCCGTAGTTTTTTTCTTTTTTATTTCTTTATTTCTTGCAAATGCGAAGTTTTTTGTGTGAAATTTTTGACATACAATGAAGCAAGTTATCCGTGTAGACTGCGAGTTTTTTGAACCCCGAATTCCCGAGGGAAACTAACGGGAAAAGAGTGACGGAGGCTCTTTCATAAAAATATATAAGGTGAAGTTCCGTTCATGCTTGTCGGATGAGATATTAGTGCGTCAAGGTTTATTGCTATGGGATAAATATGGAAATTAAGTTCGAAAACTATAATATTCTTAAGATTTGTAACATGGATTTTTTTTTACTTATTGTGGCTTGTGGATAGAAAATGGAGGTCTCAAATGAGAGCTCATAGCTACGAACCAGGTTAGGTCTGCTAGGATCACGAATGCGATTTTGGTTAAAACTACTTTTCATTACCAACATTGCACTCGGTGGTGAAAAAAAAAATACAGTGAGGAAAACTACAGGATATGCCCGAAATTCAGAAGTAAGTACAAAACCAATTGACACTGGACAGTGTAAATTACACGTCAACCCTTTCCTTAATAGAAGTAGAGCCGCAAAGACATTTACAGTTCGTCCCTATTACATATATATAATATATTGAATGTGATACTGAAGTTATTGAAAAATAACGCAGGATTTTCCAAGTGGAAATCCAGGAAAATTCGCGGAGTTCAAATTGAATTCTAGTTTTCGAAGGTATATTTTTTGATAAAGAAAACATCGTAAAGTTCTGGGAGAGGTACAGGAGGATAGCAAGCAAACAAATAAAAATATTTTATGAACATTCAGTAAATAATTTTATGTTCTACGATTCTCTGGTATCAGGTTCTCCTTCGTAGATTTTCGAGGAATAAATTTTGAATCGAAATGAAATATATTTGTATTAATATATTTTTTTATTGGTTTGTACTAACTTAATTTAAAACAATAAAATAGGCTAAGTGATTTCGTCGTAAAAGCGTGATAAAGTATAATAACTTTGCCCTTTGTATCTACTAATATTTTAGAGCGGAAGGTTCTATCCGTTCATTTGTTTGTTGAAATTTGATTTGAACGCACTAATATCAGATTTACTGGTGTGATCTTAAAAAAAAATCCGTAGGAAAACCTCTTTTTCCTAAATGATTCATACTGAAAGGCCCCCAATAGAATGTGAATCCTGTGTCGGAGATCCGAAAACATAAAATATAAACAAACACAAACTCCCAGAAGACGATAAATATCTGTATGGCTTATAAAAATATTTGTCATGCGCGGGGTTCGAACCCGTGACCGGTAGCAGCCAGCTAGACTGTTACGCCAACAAATCGTCGCAAGTCTATGAATTATATAAGTTATAAAACTTCACGCTATAACGCATTGAAGCGGAACAGTAAACGCGGGAAAAACCACGCGGTTGTGTGAACTGAATCAGTCTGTATACGGCCCACTGCTGGACAAAGGGCTCTTCTCCATGTACGAAATAGTTGGAGCTTAATCTATTACATTGCTCCACGCAGGTATCTAGTATTACTTAAAGAAATTGCCTGAGTAAAATTAATATTAAACGACTTAAAAGTCATTAATTGCGATGTGACAGTTACGAGTATATTAAGATAATACTAATCCCTTCGTGATAAAGTCGAACATTAAACGTAATCTAAGTACATTCTTAATTATTGCAGTGGTCTTAAAGATTTTACTTATATCAGGGTACCGTATCCGTAAACGGATCGTAAAAACGTGTTTTACGAGTATGTGAAAAGATTTACAACTTTACGTTTATTACACGTTCAAAAAGAATAGACAATTTTACTTAATATCGCCTAGTTTTTGTAGGTCAAGGTTGTTTTGTATAATACTGCTTATTTGTCAGAACTAAATAGATAGCTACCTAATATTATTTTATATGTATATATGTATATTATTTTTTATGTGTGTGTATACTGTATATATGGATGACCACTGCTTAATGTGGCCCTTCTACATTATTTATGGTTTGATTTGATAATATTCGTCACGCTTGGCAGGCGGGTTAGCGAGCGCAATGTGTTGTGGCAGTATATGTGATACTGCTGTCCATCACCGTCTTGGTTGGTATACAGTTTTGCACCACTATGGCCTTAGTCACCTTTTATGACACCTCGACAAGCAAGAGATCGGGATTATTCTGCTCTGTAGATAACCGCGAGCAAAAAAAAAAAAAACAATTAATGAAAATTACCAAAAGATATGCCTGCGTGAATGTTTTTATTAAGACTTTCAGTCACTCATACACAAAATACGATCTACACACAAATGTTAAGCTCTGTATAACATAACAATGATTACATTTTATTATTTATACAAATCAAATTTATTTGTGCTTATGTATTATTTAATAACCATTAATTTTAAATTACTTATAGATTTATATTATATTTATTCATAAGTTTAATTAATCTTTTTAGTTACCACATGTTTCAGTTCACTTTATTTAATCGAACAAAAAAAGGAAGTCAACCTTGTTACTTGACGAAGAAGAGGGTTTTCATAGACATCAGAAATTCATCTGAAACCTTCCGAATACTGAACTATACAGAACCACTCTACTGACTAATTTAACATTTAATTAATTACAGGTTTTGAGAGCGAGACTTGAGTCCGGCCCTCGCCAACGCCGGTCTTCTCAGTAACAACGGACTCCCCGTTTATAATTCATGTAATTTCCTATATATATCAAAAGAAAATAAAAACTTAAACAGCGTGATGCAGATCAGGAGCACTGATTGGTGGATTTAAAGCGAAAGCGAGCGTAACCGTCACGGTATATGAATCACGAATGTTTGTAAAAAGTATGAGAAGTAAGAATGAATATGAATTCCTGAAATAGCGACTTATTATCTAAGTAACTAACGACGTGTTGAATTTTTACACAAAAAGTAGACCGTCATTAAATATTAACATAACACTTAAAAATACAAGTATTTTCAAGCTGAGAGAACTTAAAAACATTCAAACCAAAACCGATCCCTTGATTGGTCTTGGTTTGAATGTTGAAAGTTCCTTATCTTCCTTTTCTTTAGAAAATCTCTATTATATATACCGCTTCGCCCATATAAGTCACAGCGTGACGTTTTATAGCCTAAGTTATGACCATAAATATATTTGACTGGCCCGTTGGCGCAATAGGCAGTGACCTTGTTTTCTGCTCCAAGGTCGTTGGTTCGATTCCCGCCCTGAGTCTGGGTGTAATATATATTTATTTATATAGGTATGTATTATTTACATGTATCTATTTTACAAAAAAAAGTATACCTATCAGTCGGCTCGTATTGTGTGTGTATGTTAAACTTATTTACAAATATAAAATTATAATATTAAATTTTACCTCCAGTAGTGTGCTTTAATGATTAAAAAAAAAAAGTGTAACTCTTAACAATTATTTTACTCAATAAAATAAATATTCAATGAGATTTGGCCTAGATACGATTTTATTATAAGTATTTTTTATTATACGTACTACTCGTAGATATAGGTATTTTTATTTTGTAATATATCGTAACAGTAATAATTGTCTATGTTAATATGTCACTATCATGTCTGTCATCTATCAATCACTAAATGCGTCAAATTAGTCGGAAATAAACCTCTAAGCTGGACACACGCATCTTTTATTCAACCCATCAAAACTTCGTATTAAAATTGAACCTTATTCGTATATACAGTAATATTAAAACATTTGAAAATTTAGCTATACACTTTAATAAACCTAGACCAATCTATGTCTAATATTTATTTATTTATTTAATTATTCTTATAAGGCACTTCAACAACTTATTCACTATTTAATAATATAGGATATAAATACTCAGAAACAGTTTATGGTGAACTAATCACTTATAGTACACAGCGCTTACATAAAAGAACTTTGTCCTATCGTTACAGCAATAATCAAGACCAAACAAACAGTTTTCAAAATTCAAAGAAACAGCAGAAATATGTATAAACAATTCTACAGTACAATTTAACAGTGCCGTAAAACAATTTAAGAATGTAAATCCTGTCGATGCGTGTATAACATGTATAAAACAGTATTTATGTTTAAATATTTTTTTTTTTTAAATTATACTAAAAAGTTAAATTAAAAAATAAAAAGATATGAGATACGCTAAGTTACATTTGTTATTACAATATCACATATTATAACAATAATACGGATTTTTCGATAATATTTAGGAATATTTTAGCATTTATCATATTTTAATAAGTATTATTTAGAGCAGAGTTCCCCAAACTTTTTTGTGTCGTAGACCCCCTGCCATGTTTTTCCGTGTTGAGTAGACCGCCTACTTACCTGATATTGATTTCCTGTAAATTTCTAACTGTAGTGAAGTTTAGTGTTAAAAACTTAAAGTACAAACACATGTTAATTTATACATTTATTAATTGAATTTAAATTAAAACTACTCAAAATAATATTTTGTATCTGTTATGTAAAATATATGTAACATTAAATAAACATAAAATAAAATATAAATAAAATAACATAAGCAATAAGTCAATATTTTTGGTTGACTCTCAGGTTTTTACAAGTTCAAAATGTATTGCGACCACAAAGCGAATACCAACATCCTACAACTTACACAATTTTATAAACATATATAATAATGTTTTTACTTCATAGGTACTTTTATAAATAATGTACATATATGTTTTGATATTATAAGATAGTATGATGTAAGTAAATAGGTACTATCAGTGTATGTGTTGAGATCCACTATTGTGGACCCCCATTTTCATTTCATGGACCCCCAAATTTTTTTTCGCTGACGTAGACCCCTTGCAGGTTGTCATAGACCCCTAGGGGTCGATATAGACCACTTTGGGAATCACTGATTTAGAGCATGTAAATTGGATAGAATACACACACATTTGGCTTATAAGTACCATAATACATAAAGTCATATTGTACTTTTAAACGAGCAATTCTTGTATATGTATAAATATATAATCCGAATTTCGGAAACGGCTCCAACGATTTTCATGAAATTTAGTATGCGGGGTGTTTCGGAGGTGATAAATCGATCTAGCTTGGATTCATTTTTAGAAAATGTCGTTTTATCCGTATTTTTATGCAATTAAAAACTGCTAGAATTAGAATAGGAATCAAAATTTTGCCATTAACTACAAGGTTATAATAGCTCATCTGGGATGGTCTCGACTCAAGGCAACTCAGGCGATCCCGGTTCGAATCCAGATGTTTTCAGTTCAGTTATCTTTTTTATTTCAATAATCAGTTCATATTTTTTATTATTATGTCAGTAAGATCGAAAAACATTATTCATATTTCATCAGTATGTAAATTGTATCTAAATATAATATCCAAAAACACGGTTTACCAAAAAAAAATACCGAGCAAAGTTGGTCATCCAGATTTTGTATATATAAGTACAGACGACAGTTCTGGTGTAGTGGTGCCAGTAGTCGCCTCAAACCGCGCGACGGCGGTCGCGGGTTCGATTACTGCTCGTTACAGATATTTGTATTTTTACAAATATTTGTTTCTAGAAATCCGGCCTGGGTGTATGTCCTTGTGGATCTCCCCACCGCACCTCGGAGAGCACGTAAAGCCGTCGGTCCCGGTTGATATCATAGACACCTGATAACGATCGTTACTCATGGTAGGGAAATTATCCGCCAACCCGAAGCGGAGCAGCGCGGTGGATTAAGCTCCAACCCTTTTTCTATATGGAGAGGAGGTATTCGCTCAGAAGTGGGTTGTTTACAGGCTGATACATTACAGTACAGTACAGTATGTATACTCCGGAGTCTGCCGGAGTATGGCGACGTACGGTACCCCGGTTTGGGTGGATCGCCTCACCGCGAAAAATAAGGCGGCGCTGCGCGCTGCGCGCTGTGCAGCGAACAATAGCGGTGAGGGTGATTCGGGGGTACCGTACGGTATCGTGGGCTGCAGCTACTGCTATAGCCGGCGACCCCCCGTGGGAGCTCGTGGCGGAGGTTCTTGCCGAGACCTACTCATACGTCTCGGGTAGGAGGGCTCTTGGTGAGAACCCTACGTTGGACGGGATCCTACGGGTGCGTCAGATAGGGCAGGAAGCGCTTATGCGGAGGTGGGGGGAGGACCTGGCGGGGCAGCCGTACGGCACACGCGTAACGGCTGCCATTCGCCCGGTCCTTGATTGGTGGATGCGTCGAAAACGCAAGCCCCTCACCTTCCGTCTGACGCAGGTTCTCACTGGGCACGGTTGCTTTGGTGACTACCTGTGCCGGACGGCCCAGAGGGAGCCGACGACTGAATGTCACGATTGTGGCGCGGTGGTGGACTGCGCCCAGCACACCCTCGAGGTGTGACCGAGATGGGCGGCGCTGCGTCAAAGTCTGACGTCGGTCCTCGGAGGGGACTTGTCGCTCCCGAGCATTATCATCGCGATGCTCGGCGACGACGAGTCCTGGAAGGCGATGGTCTCCTTCTGCGAGACAGTAATGTCCCAGAAGGAGGCCGACGAGCGGGTGAGAGAGGAGGCCGCCGACGTGGCCTCCATCCACGGGCGACGAATGGGGGTGCGTAGGAGGCGCTACTGAATGCGCCTCCAGTAACGCTCCTGTTCCCGTGTCGGGCCGGCATGGGAACCCGGTCCTGCTAGACGCGGCGTCGTCTGGACTGTTCATAGGTGAGCCGGACAGTCCCCATGGAAGAGAAGTCTGGCCTTTTCGCCGAGGCCAGCCTGTCGCTGGAGGGATCCTGTTGCCTGCAGATCCGGGACCCTCCAATTAAAGCGGCTGAAGGCTCCCGCAGGGGTTTAGTACGGTATTGCACTCCCAAAGTGCTGAGTCCGACATAGGTCTAGGACTGCCGACCCGGGCATCCTGGATATCATCCGTAAATGGATTCCCCTGCGACAAAAAAAAATGTACAGTATGTATAAGTTGATGTCTCGATATTGTTTGCAACCTTACTCTCAACTTACAAACTTTTAGCTCTAATTTCACTTCCTTAAGAAAAAATATATATCTAAAATCACCTTTAAATTAATGTTATTGTTTCGTAAATACTCTACTAAATAAATTTCGTCCTAGTCTCAAAAGTTTAGTGCTCTGAGCTTACGAATTAATTGGTCAACTAAGACATGTTATTTCGTAAAGTATGAATTGTCAGTAAAATTTGCAGTATTTGGTAGTTAATAAGTACACAGTAACAGTAACAGTGTGGTTCACATTTAGTAAGATTCTTCATACTTTTTTTTTCATAGTATATAATAGACAAATGGGAGTACGTCGACACATTTGACCATTAATCCGTATTTCGGACGCACAAACCGTGCTAAAGCAATTTAATTTCGTTTAGCACTTTATCCTAGAGTTTATATGCAATTTAGTGTTTGACAATGATAAATTGTAACCAACTCGACGCTGAATTTCAATTAAGTATCTGCGTAATATATGACCGATGATAAAAAAAATCAATATATTTTATTATCATTTTACACACATCATAAAAAGAATCCATGGCGGCTTATTTCTAAAAATATATATAACTTCAATTTATATCACAAGAAACGTTAATACCCTTAATACTAGACGTCTCGCGCTGGTTTTCGTCACTTTAGTTTCTCTGGCTATTATGAGTCTTTTTTTTTGGCAATGAACATTCTACCCCGTGATAGGAATAATGGATGAGTACTATTCATATATTTGAAAACAAGTCAGAGTTGACATTAGTTTGACGGCACAAATTGATGCCATTAATGTTTAAATAGTGGCGTGGAGTGTGTCATCATTAACGCTGTCGACATCAACTCTATATTCAAACACGTCGCGTTTCTTAAACAATTTAATATCAAACTTTATCAATTAAGTATTAAATTTTGACGACAAGTCTAGCTAGTAAGCAATTATTATAGCTAAGTTTAAGGAAGTATGTGATTGTATTTCAAAATTTCCGTCATTTCTGAACTTGGCCTAACAGAGAATGGAAATCTTGATAATCAATTGTCATTTTATTATTTAATTATTAGTTTAAAATTAAAATAGACTTAGTTTTAAATTAAAATAGACTGTTATCTGACAAATTGATATAAGAATTAATGTTTCTCAATACGGCAAGAGTATTTTTAATTTTTATCGAACGTCATATTGTTAGTTGTTAGTACAATCAGAAGATACTAGTATTATTAATAATGAAAATGTGTGTCAACCGGCGTTTTGTATCTATATTATTATTTAGTTACTGATATATCTTGGCAAACATTTCATTATTTTCTGAATTACATACTAGTAAATTCTTAATTATTAATTATTACAACCGTTCTGATGTAGTGACGCGTGTAGTCGGTTTAACACCAGCGGTTGCGGGTTCGATTCCCGCTCGGGGCAGATATTTGTATTTATGCAAAAATTTCCGGTCTGGATGTATGTCCTTTTGGATTTTCCCACCATCCCTCGGAGAACACGTAAAGCGGTCGATACCGGTTGTTTTCGTAGACATCTGACAGCAACCGTTACTCATGGTAGGGAAGTTATTCATCAACTCGCAGTGGATCAGCGTGGTGGATTTAGCTCTAACCCTTTTTCTATATGGAGAAGAGGTCTTCACTCAGAAGTGAATTGCTTACAGGCTGATTCAGTTCAGTTCAGTAATAATTAGTGGTTCTAACGCCAATTACATTTATACGTACAGTTTTTTGCCGATTACTCTTTTTAGAATCAGAATCAGCAATCCAATACTTCAAGAACTCGAAGGAAATGTTTTAATAAAACTTCCGAAATAAATAATAAAAGCTATTTTAGTATGATCTTTTATATTAATATACGATACACAATAATATAAATGCTTACTTAACTAACTAATTTACAATGCAAAATTTGACCTCATTATCTACAGACAATTTTTTTATAATGTATGCGACATTACAATTCCCCTTTCTCCCTTTTAGCAGTTTATTGCACTACAAAAAATTCATATTCCGTGTCTGACCTTATATACCTCTATATACAATAAAATTATATAATCCTTATCGAATCAAGAAACATCAGTTGGTAGAATATGCATAACGCTAAAGAGAAAATACTAATGGATGCCGTCACAAGTTACGTCCTAAATATTATTCTTTGTCGCATTTCAAATCTCTTTCGCCCAAAAAAACAACAATACATTTTTCGTAAAAATGTTCTAAGTTAGAAAAACGTTAAGGCCATTATTCTTTAAAAGTAACGGATAAAGGATTATTCATAGGAAAATCTGGTTTGCATGATTCTTGGAACAGCGTAAAAATTTTAACATAACTCAGAACGACTCGGACCAATTTGTTTCATTAGAAAAAAAAATAATAATAATAAACCATGTAAAATATTTGTATATAATTGTTTTGACAAAATATAATTTATTTATATATAATCTCTCTCTTTCACACTCATAATAGTAAGTAATTCAAAGAAATACAGAATATAAATAATGCAATTATTGTCTGAATAACGCAAAAAACGTCCATGTCATATAATATGCAGATCTTATATCCAGAAACAAAGAAGTAAGTTAATAATAATAATAATACTCTTTATTGCACACCTCTAAAAAATAACAATATTTGTAATGAAAAAAGAAAGATGTACAAAGTCGGTCTTATCTCTAGTAGAGCGATCTCTTCCAGACAACCTTTGGGTATAGGACTTGTCATAGTAAAAGCGGTTTAGGTAGTGTACATAGAATTGCTATAAGGTTCGAGGGTTACAATAAGTTGTTAATATTTATTAATAATTCGTATCAGGTTTGCCAACTTGGTAGATGCTCGCGTGCATCAGTACCCTTGTAAGATAAATAATGGCTGCTGACAACCAGGACCGAAAATATCAAATCACCGTCAGAGCTAGTGATGTATACAATAAAATATGGTTTTACATTCGTTCAGAAAGACACTTCATTAAATTGTAATATACATCGCTCAAATACTACCAGGCGTGCTTATAATAAATGTTCATTATTTTATAATTTCTGTAAATCACTGTAATCATTTATATACAAAAAAAAGTAATGTAAAAATAATAAGACTTGAAATAATTATCCTTAACATTTGTTTCAGTTGGCCATTGGCGCAGGTAGCAGTGCAATCAGCTCCAGGGTTGAGGGTTCGATTCCTGCCCCGAATTTGGGTATAATATATATACAGTTTTGTATTGGAGGTTATAGTGTTAAATAATAGCAACATAAAAATCAACCACTTATCACCTTAATGCACTAGGCATTAAGTAGAAACTAATGTCTCAAATCCTACCTGAATGCTTTCTAGTGATACATGGAGGGAAATTGCTCGGAACTAACTCAGTACGTTACGTTCATTGCCACATTAACCAGAAACTTATAGAACCACGATAATTATCCGTTTTAGTTCAATTCTGAGTTAGCTTTTTAGTTCATAATTGTTGAAATAAATTTAAAATTGCAGCCTTCACCTATAGTATAAAATTATATAACAGATCTACATGTTATTTTCATTTTTTTTAGTCTGTGCTCTGTAACTCTGTATACTCTGTGCTAAAATTTGTTCCTTTTGTCCTCTTCCATTACCGTGTTAACTTGTTGTCATTTCTATTAAATTAATAAAAAGTTAGAGAATAAATAATCTGTTTTAATCACAACAGGTTATGGGCCCAGAATGCTCTAATATATTAATTAATATTGTGAAAGTGAAAAGTCAGTCGAAATATAATATATATTCGGTAATAGCAATAAAACCGTGCATAACCTTAGTTACCGGCACGCGGTTTTTATTTTTTTCAATTTTTAATTTTGCTATTACAAATATTATAAAAGTTAAAATGAATAACAACAATGGAATATTGTCAATCCCTAAACTCATGGGTCGAGAAAACTGGTCGAGTTGGAGTTTTGCGGTCAAAGCCTATTTGCAACACGAGGACTTGTATGACTGCATATTGACCGAACCAACACCCGATGATCCAAAATCAATGAAGAGCGACGTTAAAGCTAAGTCAAAACTCATATTATTAGTAGATCCAATTCTATATATACACATTCAAGATGCTAAAAACGCAAAACAACTTTGGGAAAATCTAACTAAATCATTTGAAGACAGTGGATTGACTAGAAAAGTAGGATTACTAAAAGATTTGATAAATACTACACTTGAGACGAGTGAAAGTGTAGAAGCATATGTAAATAAGATAATGTCATCTGCCCACAAGCTAAGAAATATCAATTTTAATGTTGATGAAGAGTGGTTGGGAACACTGATGCTTGCTGGCTTACCGGATACTTACAAGCCCATGATTATGGGTATAGAAAGCTCTGGTGTGAAGATAAGTGCTGATATGATTAAAATAAAACTGCTTCAGGAAATAAAATCAATTGATTCAGACACTACTGTACTTTACACAAAGCATAGTAAGTTTAATAAGCCTAATAATAATAAAAATCAAAAGAAAGGCCCGAGATGTTTTAACTGCAACCGCTATAATCATTTAAGTAAAGACTGCTGGTTCAAGAAAAATAAAAAGGAACAAAGTAATAACAATTCTGGCTATGTAGCTGTGTTCTCGGCAACTGCTCATAATGATAATGGGTGGTATATTGATTCAGGAGCATCTATGCACATGACGATGAGGCAAGACTGGCTTTATGATGATGTACCCCCACCTATCACAAGTATCAAAATAGCAAATGATAAAATGCTTCCAGTTAAAAGGTGTGGCAAGGTAGACCTACAAGTCATTACAAACAAAGGTAAACAAACTGTTCAAATAAAAAATGTTATGTATGTTCCAGAATTAGCAACAAATTTATTGTCTGTGAGCCAAATAATTAAAAATGGTTGTTCTGTACAGTTTACTAATAATGGCTGTAAAATATTTAATAATAAGAAAATTGAAGTAGCATCTGCACATCTTATAAATAATATGTACCGGCTGAATATTAATACTATTCCAGCATACAATTGCAAAGCTAAAAACTCAGATTTCTTATTGTGGCATCAAAGGATGGCACATTTAAATTTTAAAGACTTAAATAAAATGATAGACAGTACTGATGGAATTAAATTAGTTAAAAATATTAATAAAATAATATGTGAATTCTGTCAACAAGGAAAACAGTCAAGACTGCCGTTTCCAGCTGAAGGTTCCCGAGCCAAGAAACCTCTAGAGTTAATACATTCTGACATATGTGGACCGATGGAAGTGAAATCACTAGGAGGGGCCAGGTACTTCCTCACATTAATTGATGATTATACCAGAAAAGTATTTGTATATTTTTTAAATAACAAATCAGATGTTTTTGTAAAGTTTAAAGAATATAAGGCTTTAGTAGAGAATCAAATTAATTTAACTATAAAATGTCTACGAACTGATAATGGAAGGGAGTACATAAATAAAGAGTTCTCAGATTATTTAAAGACATCAGGCATAATTCATCAAACTTCCAATTCATATACTCCTCAACAGAATGGTTTGGCAGAAAGAATGAATCGCACACTTATGGAAAGAGCTCGCTGTATGTTAATCAATTCAAATTTACAGAAACACTACTGGGCAGAGGCAGTATCTACAGCTGCCTATATTACTAACCGTTGTCCAACACGTGCGCTGTCATATGCTACACCTGAGGAGATGTGGTGTGGGAAGAAACCTGATGTAAGTAATTTAAAAGTATTTGGTTGTGAGGCCATGGTTAAAGTGCCTAAAGAAAAACTACAAAAACTCGATCCTAAGGCAATCAAGTTAATATTTATCGGTTATTGTGAAACTACCAAAGGTTACAGGTTCATAAATCCAAAAACTCGAAAAATTACCATAAGTAGAGATGTAGTATTTATGGAAAATTCAATAAGACAAAACCTTAAAGAAGTACTTTTAAATTCACAAGAAAATAATAAAACAAGTAATGAAACAGAGCCTTTAATGGACAGTAGCGATATACATGAAACTTCATTGGATAGTTCTCAATCAAATGATATAATTACAGTAACAAGCAGTGATGATTCATTTCATTCTGATGAAAGCTCCATATATATTCCTGAAAACAAAAATAATTTAAAACAATACAGTAATGTCAAAACCAGATCAATGAAATTAAAACAAGAAAATAATACTTACCTCTGTACAGGTGAAGAACCAGATAATGAAAATGTACCACAAACATACTCTGAAGCTATATCATCAACAAATAAAGACAAATGGCAACATTCAATAGAAGAGGAACTAAAAGCACATGAGCAAAATAAGACATGGACTTTGGTAAGGAAACCACAGGGTTCAAAGGTAATTGGCTGTAAGTGGATTTTTCGTATAAAGGACGAGCCATCTGGTGCGGTCTATAAATCTAGACTCTGTGCAAAAGGATGTTCACAGAATTACCTAATTGATTATACAGAAACATTTTCTCCGACTGTGAGATATGATTCTTTGCGAATTCTACTTTCAGAAGTATGTCAACATGATTTAGAAATGTTACAATTTGATGTCAAAACTGCTTTTCTTTATGGGGACATCACAGAAGATATATATATGTATCCACCTGAGGGAATAAATGCCCCACCTAACTATGTATGTAAATTGAAAAGGTCTCTATATGGCTTAAAACAAGCACCACGTTGTTGGAATAATAAATTTAAAAGTGTACTTAACAAATTTGGTTTTGAAAACAGCCACTCCGATCAAAGTGTCTATATAGGATGTATAGAAGGAACAAAAGTGTATCTCTTGCTTTATGTTGATGACGGATTAATTATATCTAAAAAGAAAGATGTTATAAGTAAGGTAGTGAACGACCTTAAAGCAAATTTTGAAATAAGAACCATGGAGGCAAAAAATTTTGTAGGTCTTCAAATAGAACGGTTTGACAAGAGAATATTTATTCACCAGAAGAAGTATATAGAAAAGTTACTTATAAAATTCAATATGAATGATTCTAATGGAAATAGTATTCCTGTTGATCCTCATACAATCTTGGAAAAGGTAGAAACAGCGGCTGAAGAGAATATACCATACAGAGAGGCAGTAGGGTCTCTTATGCACCTTGCAATTGTCAGTAGACCAGATATTATGTTTGGTGTAAGCTTAGTAAGTCGTTTTATGAACTGCTATAATAATACTCACTGGGCTGGTATAAAAAGGATATTTCGATACTTAAAGGAAACCAAAGAATATGGGTTACTTTATTCTTCAATGAAGAACAATATAATAGAAGGCTATAGTGACTCAGACTATGCTGCCGACACTGATACAAGGCGATCTACTACCGGATATGTATTTATCAAAAATGGTGGAGCTGTCACATGGGCAAGTCAACGACAGCAATGCATAGCCCTCTCCACTACAGAAGCGGAATTCATGGCTGCATGTTCCGCTACAAAGGAAGCCTTGTGGATTAAAAGACTACTACTAGATATTGGTGCCTATAATCAGGACACAATTTGTTTATGTGTGGACAATCAAAGTGCAATATCAGTGATTAAAAACATAGACTTTCACAAAAGGTGTAAACATATTGATATTCGATATAAATTTATTAAAGAGAAATTTCAAGAAAATGTTATAAATGTAAAATACTTATGTACAAGTGAGCAGTGTGCTGACATATTTACAAAAGCTCTTCCTCGAGTAAGATTTCAATACCTTAGAGACAAGTTAGGAATTTGTTGTTATCAATTTGCGAATAATAATCCTTTCATATTGTAGCATACTACTCTTTCTAAGCTAGCTATTATGCTAATTTTATATTGTTTAATAATACCTATTGTCAATTATTGTTAATTATTAAAAATAGATGAGCGAAGGCTTTAATTTGGTGGGTGTGTTGAAATAAATTTAAAATTGCAGCCTTCACCTATAGTATAAAATTATATAACAGATCTACATGTTATTTTCATTTTTTTTAGTCTGTGCTCTGTAACTCTGTATACTCTGTGCTAAAATTTGTTCCTTTTGTCCTCTTCCATTACCGTGTTAACTTGTTGTCATTTCTATTAAATTAATAAAAAGTTAGAGAATAAATAATCTGTTTTAATCACAACAATAATAAATCATTAGTCACAAACTGGTCAAGTGCGAGTGTAGTATTTATCACTGACTCGTTGGGGCTATTGGCAGTGACTTTAATTTCCGCTATAATGTATTTAATTTAATAATAATTGTTACGAATTTTTTTTTTTGCCTTTTTAAACTAAATATATTTTTGCAATTTCTAATTTTTGCACACCTACAACTTTTGCTCTTGTACGTCCTAAGGTTGGCTGGTAGAGAATGCTTTTAGCATTGAGCCCGCCTTTTGTACAATTCAATTTTGTTTTGTGCAATAAAGAATAAATAAATAAATATATAAATGCATAAAAATATGTAAAGCACTCAGCTGCTACCTAAAACACAGGCAGTAAGTTGTCTACCTTAGGAACAGATGATCATGTGTGTTTATTAAACATATTTATTTATTTATATTTATTTATCGCTACATACGTGCAGTGACCGTGAGAGAAGAATAGTTTCGACCCACTGATGTGGTGGTGTAATGTAACCTGGTAACATGGTTTATTCGCTTTAAAAATAGGCTGCAAAAATAAGAAATTATTGTAAATAGAAAAAAATTGAACCGTTTTAGTATTCATTCGTATTTTTTTGTACGTTATATGTAATAATGTGAACAATATAATTCACGAAAATATATTTTTAAGCAAGGAACTAATAAATAAATTCTGGATAGATTTTCGATTAGTTTGATTGTCAGTTAAATTCACATTTTTAGGCGTGACATTTGGATACCACTATTTGAAACCTACCCATGCGCAAGCACCTACAGTTTCACGCAAAAAAAGATACACACACAATCATAAAAATAGTTTGATTTTTATTATTTTTATATGCTACAAAATATCACTGAATAATGTATGAAGGGTTTACGTACTAATATTTAAAATCAAATAATAAACAATGAGACAAGAATAAGTTTCAAATAAATATCGTTTATGTAACATGAAACGACATAATCTTTTTAAAATATGTTTTTGCACCATTTCAAAATATTTATCCTAAATAAATTAATTCGTATTAATTTATTCATTACAAGGTACTTAAATAAATCCTTATAAATAGATAATAATCATGAGAAAGATAAATTAAAGTTAGGCAATAAATTAGATCGTAACGTAACGCTCTTGCATTGGAAAACCATTGTAGTTCAATAGTTTGGTAGTTCCGTTTGAGGATCAACGTCAACGTAGGAACGTATTTAATTGATGTATCGATTTAAACTTCAAACATTTACTGATAAGTGGATCTGTATCTAGCATAAGTTTAAGGCACAACCAATCACGTTTGTGTTAACGAATTTGTAAAAATAAAATCGCAGCTTCTCTAGCTAATATAAAGTATATTTTCGTAACCTTTTGTTAATGTAATTATTGCAAAATATTTGTATTTGTTATTATGAATACAGGTTTATAAAACCTTATTGGCTTTATTCATTTTCACAACTATGGTTACTTCTCTGAATCAGCCTGTGAACGTCGCACTACTGGATAAAGGCCCCTGCTCCATATGGAAGAAATGTTTGATCTTAATTCACCACGCTGCTCCACTGCGGGTTCTGCAGATATTTTCTTTTAGTAACGATGGATATCGGTTTCCATGATTACAATCGGAACCGACAGCTACACGTGTTCTCCGTGGCATAATGAGGAGACGTACAAGAACATACACCCGGCCCAGAAACAAATATTTATACAAATATAAATATCGGACACTGGGTATTTTTTATTCCGAAATTTAACACGATTCCCTTGAGCGAATAGAATGAAGAGAAGGGTTAAGGTGAAGAAAGGGATGATAATCAAAATGTTTACTTAGTTATTATAAATTAAAGCGTAATCAAAATTGTTTTTAAAAAGGTGATATTTTATTTATCTTCTTGATCTTTGGTTTGACAGTTCTGAAACCACAGACACTATAGCCTTCGGTATTAGGTTCAAGTAACTTGAAACTCGGAATATGCAGAAATCTTTAAACGTACGGCTTATATTAAGCTGGCTTACGTACTTTATCATATATGCCTTATATATTTATCAAAAGGATGGCAATTGCGAATAAAGTCACGGAAACAGCTTGTTGTTATAATTAAGCCGAAAAATTTTCTTTTTTTTTAGTCTTTGGACTTTTTATTTTGAGGACTTTCATTTTCGTGATATTGACTTCATTGTTGACAATGCCAAGGTTTGATTTGTTAAATTAAACGCGGTAATTTCAATAGTTCTGTGCCAGATTTCAAATAGTTTGTTTCTTTCGTTAGATGATTGTCTTATTGATGAAAGTCGATAACTTTAAAATATCATACTATAACACACAAGAATGTAGCAGTCACTATATCAAATACTGTAACTCGACGGGGTTAAAGGAAAGGTTATAAAAGGGTTCTCATAGGAACAGAATATTTCCATATACAACGTCGAATCAAGTCTCGTACCAATAAAGTTGTTTGTCGGAAGTTGTGTCGTGTTTCGCGACTCGAATGTTTATTCGTAAAGTTATACGAATTAATAACACAAATAGATAACTTTACTCGCAGAATAGTTTCCAGTGGATGAATAATTTATGTAACAGTTTTATCGTTTGGAAACGACTGATTTAGTGTTTGTTTCGAATGTTTCTATGAATGCGGTCGGAATCGCTTTATACTTAGTAAATTCATTAACTTTTCACGCAATTATAGTCATATTAATATTACATTAAATTACTTTTTATTCCGTGTTTCATTTGGTTTTAAATTTGTACAATATTTTGATAAGAGGTCACGTAATTTACAGACGTCAAAGCGTAGTCTCGTAGTGTAGTAGGCTATGCTAAGGCGTCGTTTTATGTTATTTTGTATATTGACGTTACAATGTTGCAAAATAGATAGATAGATATTTTGTTTTTCTTATGTAACGCTAAGAGCCGAAACACATAACGGCGTTGCGTTGACGCAACGCTAAAATCAGCAGTTTGCGTTGCGGCGTTGCGGCGTCGCGAAAAAGAGCGTTGTTGTAGGGTAACCAGTTCTTCGTGATTTTTGATTGCGGATATTAATTTAATTATTTTAAATATTATAATTCACGTGAAATTTGTTAATATTTGAAGTTGTTATTAAAGTAGAAAAAAATAAAAATAAAAAAAAATCTATATCAACGTCAGACATTGTAATTTTAATACTGCTTCTGGGTTGACTGACGCGTGTTGTTTGCAAGAGTGATAGACACTAGTGATAAGTGATGTGTAATTCAGCCAGTGTCAGCATTATTTGCTGACAGTATTATGTATTTTCGGTCGTAAAATTATCGTTTTTCGTTCCAATGTATCGTACAATCGCCTGTACATGACTACTATATCTAATCTAAAAAGTAAAAATCTAAAGTATATGTTTAAAAGGTCAGAAACTAAATACGAGAGGGCAGTTCAGTAGTTACAATTTCCATTTCGATGACATTTGAACGAAAAAAAAAAATTCGCAAAATTATGTTGTGCGCGTTGAATTATCGTATAATTTCGATATCAGCTCTATGTTCGATCGTAAAGATTTTTGTCAATAATTTTTTTTTATACTGGTAGGATTTAAAAAAAAAAATTGTCTTATAAACCCTAAACAAGATTTAAAGTAATACATAAATTAATATCTTACATTTATATTCGTTCTATAGATTAAATATAAATAAATACCTTTCGCCCGCGGCTCCGCTTGCGTGGTACAGCTACCAGCTAGTAGTCGGTACGTAAAGTAGGTACTCTATGTCCTTTTCTGTACCCCAGACAACTGGTATGCAGTATTTCATGATGATCGTAATTCAGGTGAATAGTTAAAGCGTGAAAGCGTAAAACAAACAAAGAAACTCACTTTAGCGTTTATCATATGCATGAAATTAGCATTCCCCTATAATTGTGTAAGATAGAAAAAATATCACTATAATAACTTTTCGAAACGCTGCTTTATTACATATTTATAAGTTAGGTACATCATACATGTCACTTGTTTGAACCGAGTCTTAAATTAGCTGTAAATCTAATAGTTAAAAGTAACAACATAACAACAATTGAGCTTAACTGTGAGCCGGTTCACAGCTCCGGCTCAAGCATATGGCTCATGAGCTTATCTGCAGTTCATAAAAATTCATTAAGATACCCATACCCATGTCTAATAAAGCCACAAAAAAATAAAATATAAAAATAGACACAAAATGTCAATAAATCATGGTCAACAAGTATGACGTCACAACGCCGGAATTGGCGGTGCCGCGCCGCTAAAATTGGCGGTGACGCCACCGCCGATTTTAGCGTTGCGGCGCCGCAACGCCGTTATGTGTTTCGGCTCTAAGTACGCATTCATTACGGCAAAGGAATGACGATTACCGTCACATTTACTTCTCGAAGTGGTATAATATTATTTTCTCTTCCTACAGGTTACGTAATGTTAGATTACGTAATGTATATTATAATCATTTTTATTAATGATTAAAATCAAAATTCAAAATTCTATTTATATTTTATTCAAATAAATCAGTTACACATCGTGGATAAATTAACTACAGCATATTAAAACTTATAACGCATTCCCTGTCGTCGAGCCTGAAAAATACATTATATTGAAATTCCCGCTAGTAAGCAATAACTGTTTTTATAAGTTACACTAGGCAAAGGCCTTTTTACCCGACTGCGACAGAAGGAGGGTTATGTTTTTCGAGTGTATGTATGTATGTATGTATGTCCATTTCTTTGGCACGCCCTACAGTCCAAACGGCTGGACGGTTTTTGACATATGAGGTGTCATTGGATTTGTCTAAATTGTAGTAGTGACATAGGCTATACAAATTTTAAAAATGGCGCCCGCAAATGGCGGTATGAGGGGGGGAGTTGAATTTTTTTTTCTTAATGTAGCAATATGTGTATCAAATGAAAGCTAGTAAATTGTTTTATTATTTTTAGTTTATAATAAGAGTATTTTACGCAGTCGGGTTTTTTGATTTTTTAATTTAATTATTATTATCTGCTGTTAAAGATAAAGATTGGAACCTACCCGTCACGCTGCAACACTGAGGATTAGTGATACACGTCCCCAGAATTTCTTCCGAAAGATCCGGTGCTAATGAATTTCTCCTTCACCGCGAATATTACAAGAGTTAAAGTTTTAAATAATAATAATAAATAATAATAATAATAAAGTTTATTTAACTATAAGAAATACACATTACACAGAAAGAACAGTGATTCCCACACTAGGCAATGCCTGTGTCGTGGGATTCAATAACACAAATGATTACCAGACATAGTGCGGCTTATGAAGACAATAAGAATATAATAAATCAATAAACACATAACTATTACTAAATTGAATTACAGTACATTACATTTAACTTGCATGTGAATTGGTCAAAACACAGCTATAGTGAGCCAGAACAGAACTACATTGATAGCAATGAAATTAACAGTCAAATCAATGAATATTTAGTTAAAAGTTTGAGACAGATTATTTGCTTGAATTTAAACTGAATGGTGTCAGTATTTACGATATATCTTAAAACATGCGTATTTATGTGTGTGTGTGTGTGTGTTGTGTGTACGTGTGTGTATTGTGTGTATGTGTGTGTATTGTGTGTATGTGTGTGTGTTGTGTGTATGTGTGTGTGAGTTGTGTGTATGTGTGTGTGTTGTGTGTATGTGTGTGTGAGTTGTGTGTATGTGTGTGTGTTGTATGTATGTGTGTGTGTTGTTCGTGTGTGTTGTGTGTGTGTGTGTGTGTGTTGTGTTTGTGTGTATGTGTGTGTGTTGTTCGTGTGTGTTGTGTGTGTGTGTGTGTGTTGTATGAATGTGTGTATGTGTGTGTTGTGTGCGTGTGTGTGTGTGTGTTTATATACAACTAAAGTGAGCTCGAGCAGAATAGTTAAAAATAATTAGTGAATTAGTAGCCCTACGAGTGGTCAGTCTCTTGGGGTCAGACGGCAAACAAATTACAGTCCACTACAATTACCTATACACGAAGTATTTCCTCTGACCTGTCATAATCCCAAGATAATAAGAGCCTATGAACCCGAGACTTAGCCTCATTAATAGAGCAGAACCTCAAATCACAGAATCCTGATAATCTGTTGTATATGTGCGGGAGAAGAAACCTAGGCAACCGCCTTGCAAAGGCCGTATTAACACGAGGTTTAGGCATTTTATAAATTCGCTCACGAGTCATTTTATCGTGCTCCAGAGATCTCAAACTTTGCATGTGGACACATGTGGTAGCACGCATTAGGAAAAGCCTCCGTACACTCAGGACTTGAGCTTCTCGGAAGAGTTCAGAAGTAGGGTACCGTCGACACCTTCGCAAGGACACTTTCAAAACCGCTCTTTGCGCCCTTTCCAAAAGTATTAAGTTAGATTTAGCAGAACCACCCCATGCAAGTATACAATAACTCAATATAGACTGACAAAGTGCCAAGTACACCATTTTAAGTAGTTGAGCGTCGGCTGCCTCCCTTAGCAGCTTCATCGTGTATATAAGTTTACGAACCCTGCCTGCTGTCATAGAAATGTGATTTTTGAAGTTAAGATTTTCGTCTAATATGACGCCTAAGTATCTAAGTGAATGGGCATTGGTTATACGACCACATGTACAGTCCGAAATTTGCAAATTCCCTTGAATCCCACACGATATTCTATGAACTTTAAGTTGGTTAAGGTACTCCGGGGGCTGGGATGCAGCTGTTTTATAAAAATTAAGGAATTTGGTTTTGTCTGCATTGAGAGTCAGTAAGTTGTTATTTAGCCACGTGGATATGCGGCGAAGTCCCAAAACTGCCATATCCCGTGCCTGCTGCCACGAGTCACCGTGAAAAACCAAGGCTGTATCATCAGCATAACACAATACGTTACCATTAAGAAGTTCAAGCGACATAATATCATTCATGTACGCTATAAACAGCGTAGGGCCCAGTATGCTACCCTGTGGTACGCCAAATGATACATGTTTAAGATCAATAATATTGTTACCAATTTTGACTCTGTGAGTTCTTTCCGTCAAGTAACTAGAGAACCAATCCAGCGCAGTGCCACGTACACCCAACAATTCCATCTTCCTTAGAAGTATGGGAATCGAAACCGTGTCAAAGGCCTTCGCCAGGTCCAAGAAGACACCGATACAACACCTGCCTTCATTCAAATGAGATACAATGATATCAGTCAGATGTCTCACCGCATCCTCTGTGGATTTACCCTGGCGGAAGCCAAATTGACGATCTTGTAGGAGTTGATTACTCTCAAGGAAGCGGACAAGCCGCTTGCTAACTATTCTCTCGAGTAATTTGGAGTAAGCTCCAAGAAGAGATATGGGTCGATAGTTACTCGGCACATCTGCGGATCCCCCCTTATGTATTGGCACGATCGCAGCCGTCTTCCACTGCTGAGGAAACAAACCCGACTCCATACTCAAGTTAAAAAGTGCAGCTAGAGGCTCCGATATGGTATCAACAATAGCCTTTAGGAGACTATTGCATATACCGTCGTGACCAGGAGCGCTACTCGAGTCTAACTTTTTGATGAGATCTGAAACCTCGACAGCATCTGTAGGGGCGAAGTAAAACGATCCAGAGATGGAATTACACTTAGCGGGCCCTATTTTTCCGGCCAGGGTCTCCTGAGTAACCTGTAGTTCGCTCAGTATGGATTCAGCAAGTTGGGAACTCACATTCGAGAAATATGTGTTACATTCATTAAGGGATTCGAGAACAGTACGTTTAATGTTAAGAAGATCATCTGCTGATTTAGCTGGGGAAGCGCTGTGAGTAATACGTTTGATTGTGCCCCAAAGTTTTTTAGACTTATTCATATTTTTGGCCAACTCTTCTCGGTCGTAATCAGATTTGAGCTTCCTCAGAAGAGTTCTATGGAAGTTCCTGTAGCGAGTGTAAACCAGTCTTTTCATTTCGTTCGTTGGGTCTTTACGCGAGGCCAAATGCAGTTTATCTCTGTGTCTGGCACATCTCAAAAGCCCGGGGGTCATCCACGGTCGCAGAATATGTTTGGACCGGCTGCGTTTTACCATCTTAGAGTTGTTGCATACAGCAGTTAAGACCTTTGCAGAAAATGTCTCCACAGCATCCTCAAGGTCCCGGTTGGATAAAACGAAGGACCAATCAACTAGATTTAGTTCCGACCTTACCACGTCGTAGTCAATAACAGTTTTAGTATTACGTTTTCGGACATTATTTTCCTTTTTGAGTGATATCCCTACCATAGTAACGTCGTGGTCAGAGAGGTCGGTGGAGCAGACAATCGATTCTGCCCGGCAGTGTCCGGACACAAATATATGATCAAGGCAGGTTTTATAGTGTGTAATAGTGTTAATACAGGAGATAAGACCGTGTTCCGCCAAAGTACATAGGTACTCCGAAGTCTGAGCATTACCATTTGCCGTATCCATTATATCTATATTTAGATCCCCAGTCAAAACAAAACACGGGGCCCTGGAAAGAGAGTTAAGAGCAGAATCAAGGGATGTTATGAATGTTTCGGTATTCTGAAAGCTTGGTGACCTGTACACTCCAAGTACTTTATAGGAGTTAGGTACTTCTACAAGAACGCAGTTAGCCTCATCTATATCCAGTTCTGTAAAAACTGGGGACCATCTATGATTTACGTAAACAACCACACCACCAGACTTATTTATGAAGTTGTTAGAGTTAAAAGAAGAGTAGCCTTCAAGTTAATTGTAGAATCTTCATTTATCCAGCATTCACTAAAAACAATCACATCAAAGCTAATACCCAAACGTTTTTGCAAAACAAGAAAATTGTCAAAGTTTTTTTGCAAACTTCTTATATTTAAGCTCAAGATTTTTAGTGAAAAGCTCGAAATTATATTGGAGCATTCTTCAGGATAAGAGATTGTATGGCATTTAAACTTATATGAGTTATCTACGTCATATAGTAAGTCTAGGGTAGCCATGGGTACATGGTTGGTAGATATGATGATTCACAGTGTACGCGGAAGGTAGCCATACAGGTTTCATTGATGAAAAATTGAAGCAAGATCAATTCCGTGCGGGCTTTTTTACCAATTACAAACTCTGCTCGAGATCCGATATTGATGATGTTGTGGAGTGTATATGTGGCAATATGAGTGTGTGTATTACAGAACATTAATTATACATATATATACAATACAAAATTATTTAGTTTTTATTTATTTACAAAAACAAAGTTTGATTTAACTCAAATTCATAGAGTTGAAATGCAATATCCGAAAATGCTAGTACAATTCTGTATAAAAAATATCGTTCATGGAAATTGAATTTTTTATACAAAAATATGCAATAAGTTATTCAGTTTATAAAACTTCTTTTTTCTTATTAACTAACTGTGCTCCGCGGTTTCAATTGCGCTAGAGGTGAGTACAAAACGACATATTTCCGATTTCACTACAAATGTTTACAGAGTAATAAATCCACTACTTGATGTTGTTTTAAGATAAAACCTTCAATATATTTTACGTTAGTATAAATAAATATTCGTTATATTCTTCACTTATCCCAAATTATGTCTTTGTAGCGTTTGGTGTCGAAATACTGGAGAAGTACTGTACAAAGAAAAATCCTTAAAGAATTGACCCCACGTCTAATAGTCCGCACTGGTGACAGGAGGGCTGGTGCATTTTTTGCCCAGATAATCGGAATTGCAATTCAACTGGGAAATTTTGTCAGCATTCTTAGCAACATTCCACGTGGATATTTATAACTACACTGTTAATAATAATTAGTTTTGAAGATTTGCATTGTCCGTATGTATAATATTGTAAAATTATGAAATAAAATATTTATTTCATATAAATTGTGATTTTTTTATTTTGAAATGGTATAAATATTAGGTATATGTTAGTTGTAAGAATGATTACGTATATTTTTGACTACCTTCTCAAGGTAGTCAGTATTTATTTTTTGTAAATTATAATACATTTTTGAAACCTTTTTTGTAAGTTTGTTTTTTTTTCAAAAAGTGATCATGTGTTCAAATGTGATTTAAAAAGATGTTTGTTGTGGAAAGTTGCAAGCGGTATATTAACAGTTAACGTCAACCAATTTGAAAAACATCGAAAGTCAGGTAAGCTCACGGGAAAAATATATATAATTTAAAGATAAATATCTAAAAATCAATAAAATTCGGTGAGTCAATTTTATATTATTTCCTTTCAAATCCATGGAAACAGACGAAGTGATGTTTTTAACCTTCAAAAAAATTGGATTCAGAAATAAATTTTCTTATTTTAAACTCATTTGAAATTACTTTTATATTTAAAAACTTATAAACGTATGAGAGTCTACAAATTTCAATACACAGTTAAACGATGAAAAATTTAAATTTTTTTACGTAAATTGTCTTTATTAATAAGACTGTCTTTTCATTTTATCTGTTTGAATTTTTTGTATTACTTATATTCTTTAAAGAAATAAATTTATAGTTTATATTCAATGATACTAATATAAGAAGAAATAAAAAGTGCATTCAACTAGCAATGTTAACTCGTTAATTTAATTCGTTAACTCGTTAATTTAATACGTTAAAATTTACATATATTCCGAACAAAGAACAAAACTAAAATAGAACACTGTAAAAACAGTATCTAATCAAAGTTCACAACGTTTATTGTATATAACTTTGTCACTATATTTACAACTTCCACCTCGTAACGGAGTCATGAGAATTTTTATTGTTTATGGTTCGCCAAGTTTGCAGGTCGCGTTGTAAATTTGCTACAAGGTGGAACTATTGATGTATTTTCGTGTATTTTCTTTTACTCTCGTATAAAATATTTGTTAGGAGTACCCACACTTTGTAAAATATTAGATGTACCAACTCTGTTAAATGTACCCACATTTTGTAAAATCACTATGTCGGGTAGAACTATAAAAGCATGCACTTAACGACGCACTCTCACTTCTTTGCCAGCCAGCGCTCGGGGCGGGCGCATTTGGATTGCCCGGTATACGTGAGTCATTTTGTGTTATTTTTGATCATGATTTAACATTGTATTTGGGGTTTCTTATTTAAAAGAGTAACTGCTGAATTTCTTGCCGGTTCTTCTTGGCAGAGTCTGCATTCTGAACCGGTGGTAGCTTCGCAGTAGTTGTGATCAATTGTTGTACGAAACAAGTAGTGTTTTGTGAAGTGAAGAGATTATAAGATCGATTTTGGACTTTTAATTTGTTCTTCGTCTAGACGCCCACGTGAATAATCATGTCTGATCCGGATAATGGCTACGCCCTCGCCTTTATATTGAATTTATTTATTTATTTGTCAAAATAAACAAATAGTACAACACTTAATATAATAATAAATATGTATATAAATCAATAGTGAACATCGTTATTTAAATAATTGCCTACTTTTTTACAGTTCTTAAATTACTTAAGATATAGGTAACATCAAATTGTTTATTTTAACAATTGTCATGTGTTATGAAATAAACATACAAAATGATTAAATTGTGATTTTACATTATTGTCAAAAAACTAATTAAAAGAAGACTACTAGCTGATCCTCAATTTGTATTGAAATTCGACTCCACAGCGGTTCCTCGTGATAGCGCAAGTTACGTAGTAGTCACAGTGGAATATATATAAGCCTTTGAACGTACTGTTCATCCTAAGCTGGTGTATCTTATTGGCTTGATGAAAGACTTCGCTACAATAATTTAAAAAATCAAACCTATCGACCTTGAAATAAACATGTTCAAACAACCAAAACCATTACTATAATAGCGTAAGTAATCTGTTATCTAAGTCTAAAATAAAATTATATCCACACATAAACATATTTTTAATTCTATATTTAAATTACTAAATGAAAAAAAAAATGTTTTTTTGTAAAAATTCTTTATATTCAGATAAAACGTAAGAGTTTTATAATTATGGTCGTTTATTATTAAGTAAAGTTTTCTATAGGCACTAAAATTCATCTCCATCTAGATTAATAGAGGTCACGGCGTACCGTCTGATAGTACCAAAATGTTTGTTTTCATACTCATCGTTGTAATTAAACTAATAAAATAACTAAATTAAATTTAGTATTAAAGATACGGATATCGTGTCTGAAATATTTCCGATCCGTCTGTTGATCCGTCTATATGACTCAATGTCACTAGACAACTGCAGGTTTAATAAGCGTCGTCGGGGCGTCACGGTGGCATGCGCCAGCGATCCCGTGGCGTCCTTGTACGACGATGAGGGCACCGCTGTGTTTTAGTGGGTATTCTGACTTCGCAGTCAGCGAGTCCCACATACTCGTCGCCTCCGGGTCGCGGGAAGCGTAAACGCATTTCACAGCGTCAAAAAAAAAGGTTTAATAAGCGTCGTTCTGCCGTGAGTTTTTGAATTTTATGAGAGAGCTTTTGGAGGTAACTGTCATGGCCAGGTCTATAAAATCGGTCCCCGACGTATGGACAGTGTTCACCAACCCGTTGTTTATAGAAGCGGTAGTCCACAGAAACGCGATTTTCAAGGCAATCGAAACGATTAGATAATTCGAGCTGAAAGCTTTCAGTATTTTTGGATATCTGTGTAACATGGTCGGAGTGCAGACTTCATCAGCCAAGACTATTCAAGTTTAACATTAATATTCAATGTGCCTCTAACCAAAAGGTTATTTCTAGCTTTCACCATATGGAGCAAAGGCGTCATTGGATATTTGCGACCTGGTGGTCATGATGACCAATACAACAAATACAAATATATGCTCCGAGCAGTAATCGAACTCGCGATCGCCGGCGTTGAGATGACTACTAGCACCACTACAAAATTTAGGAGGAAATTTTGTGAATCCGGTGTTTTTTTAAGATTCCCTTGAACAACTCCTTAAAATTTCTGAAACTTTTTATTTTTTTCTATCAAATAAAAAAAAGTAAATTAAATTTATAACTTTATGGTTGGTGTGTGTATAAAATTCTTTTTCAGAAATTCAAATACTATTTTTATTCTATCGGTTCACAGCAATGGAAACGAACCTTGAGCGTTTCCGAGAAAATCTTGCACTGTCTTGAACCCGTATAAAATATTAAAGCAGCGAGTTGTCGGTTTAATGGAGCCATTCACGTCAAGGCGGACGCAAGGACAGCCGTAGTCGTGAATGATACTGTCATGAAAAGTTTGTAAACAGTCTAAACTATATTTGCTAAAAAAAAATTATTTATCTACGAAAAAATACTCCGTTTTTTACCGAAAATGGGTTGAATGAAAAAATAAATAAATGAAAAACATCAAAATCGTTTCAAATTTGCGAATGTATCGTGTATCGTACAAAAACTTATCTACAAAAACGAAAAAAAAAAAATTGGGAATCAATCAGTTGATTCAATCAAAATTAAAATGGATCAGCTGATTCAACTAATTATTAATCTATGACACGACATCAATGTACAATTTGCTTTACAATCTGTCAATACAGAATCGAAATATATGTTACTGCATGATATTTAACGTACGTCTCGTTTCCACTATTAAACTAGTCGCAATCGTCAACAATATTTCATGCGATTGTCGAGACGTGAATGACCACCCTTTCATAGGATTTTCATGTTTTAGTACTTATTACTTTGATCGTGAATTGAAAATAACGTCGTTACCCGAATCTGACTTACTGTATTGAATAATTTTACTAAGCTAATTCTAAGAGATAATAGTTAATTTATGTTTAACCGACTTTTGGCAATATCTATTACCTTAATGTGACAGTTTTATTAAAGACTTATTAATATGTGTGGTGTGATTATAATATATTTTTTCAATTTATTAAGATTTAAGTGGATGTAATTAGGTTCAATGAACAAATTTGAAGATTAAAAGTTTACTTGCCTTAAATTGTAGTTTCACTTCTTCCGCTCTTAGTATTTTTTTTTTGTTTTCTTTTGAAAAAGATTGATTGATTTTGTTGCGAGTATAACTTTGTAATGCAGACACTAAAAACAATGTAAATCATTTTTATAAAAGCTAAGTGTTATTTTTTAATAATTAGCCTGGGATCCAAAAAAGTGTATTATATTTTTCATGATCGAGGATCGATCCCGCGATCGCGTTAGCAAAATATAATCGTTGTGCTATTTAAATATTATAACAATAAAAAATACTAAAACAAAAATATTTAGTCATAAAATGAAAAAAAAATCTAATCCATCATAAAATGAATAAGGGAAACAATTTTTTTGATATCTTAAAAAAATAAGTGCCATGCCCACACTATTACGATTTATTTATATTATTTTAAGGGCAAACTATATTTAAATGTTTGAAGATAATTTATCAACGCTTTTCATATTACCTTTAACTTATAGTCTTAATTATCAGTAAGTGCGTAAGTGTTGGATTTGAATTAAAAGAAAATAGTAACTACAAAAAAAAACACATTCGACGACTTAGTAAAAAACATTTTAGCGAAAAATGAAAATTAAAAATTGCAACGTTATTTGTAATATCTATACTTATCAAAATAAAAATATAATAAAATATATTCAAACAATCTAGTAAACTTTTTAGTTTTATAATTTATTGATACCTATCTAATGTAATGATATGAAAGTTTCATTAAAGACGACGATTAAGTTAGATTATCAAAGCAGATATTTATATCTTGTCAATATGGGTTTTTTTATCCTTTTTTTTGTCGCAGGGGAATCCATTTACGGATGATATCCAGGACGCCCGCGTAGGCAGTCCTAGACCTATGTCGGACTCGGCACTTTGGGACTGCAATACCGTACCAAAACCCCTGCGGGAGCCTTCAGCCGCTTTAATTGGAGGGTCCCGGATCTGCAGACAACAGGATCCCTCCAGCGATAGGCTAGCCTCGGCGAAAAGGCCAGACTTCTCCTCCATGGGGACTGTCTGGCTCACCTCTGAACAGTCCCGACGACGCCGTGTCTAGCAGGACCGGGTTCCCATCCCGGCCCGACATCTCGAAGAATACCTAGGGTTGTCAATCTCGGTTGTTTTCGTGAACACCTGATATCCATCTTTACTCTTAGTAGGGAAATTATCCGCTAATTCAAAGTCCAGCAGCGTAACTTAATAAACTACTACTCGTCTCCTGAAAATAAGAATTGGTCCAGTAGAAAGATATTAGAAGCGATTTCAGCTCAGTTAAGTTATACACACATACACATATGATCTAGCAATTGTAGCTTCCATGATACACGTGACAGAAATTGTGTTGTAAAGCATTTTATCTACTTATAAGAAATATTCTAAGCTTGTTCCTTTATTTTCAGTCACAGATAAATAATGCGATATAACTACGACTCTCCACCGCTGAAAAAGAGCAAACTCATTTTATAATTATAATTCCCTTATTCGTAGTTCGATTTTAGTTTATTTTTATCTTATTTTAACTATTTTCTTAATTAACCATTAAAACTAATCTCCTGCGAATTTAATCATAATCTATGTCTTTTTAAAAGAAGATCGCTTGAGGAATAGCGAAAGAGTTCGCTATTCAAGTAACTGGATTCTCTTTTTACTTTACTAAAGGTGAAAGTTTGAAAACAATAGTATTTAGGAACTATAATAGATGTGTCCCAATTACGGGTTAAGATTTGATTTATTTTTTACTACTTACTAAGTAGTACTTAGGCCTCAAGAAAATATACGAACTCTGACGATATTATTAAATGTGATATAATCTTGTTGTGCATGTTTTATACTCTATGGTTAGTTTTTTTTTTTTTTTCTTTCAAAGGTTATTTTCTTTACGTCTCCGTTTAAATTGAGAATTATTAAATGACATGAATGTTTGAAAAACCAAATTAAAAAAAAAATGAAAAATTCTATCTTTATAATATAACTACATTTTTTAAATATAAGAAGGGGCAAACGGACAGTCACTATTCGGTTTACCTGGTGGTATGTAAAAGCGACATCCATAGACACCCGCTACATCAGAGGATTAGCAGGTGAGTTGCCGGCCTTTAGGTAGGGGAGGGATGGGGCGTCACGGTGGCATGCGCCAGCGATCCCGTGGCGTCCTTGTACGACGACGAGGGCACCGCTGTGTTTTAGTGAGTATTCTGACTTCGCAGTCAGCGGGTCCCACATACCCGTCGCCTCCGGGTGGCGGGATGCGTAAACGCATTTTACAGCGTCAAAAAAAAAAGGTAGGGGAGGGATGTTCCACTGAATCTGTGGAGGGAAGGGAAGGGATGGGTCACCGGATCTCTCACAAACCGAACGAAATACGACGACAGTGCCGTCATTTCGCGTCGGTGTTAAGTGAGAGCGAAGTACTTTACCGGACGCGGTGGCCTATTCAGATGCAAGCAGCATGCCGCTACTTGTGTGAAATATGTAACATAGGTGTCAAAATACTTGCGCCCTTTTGACAGGGTCGCCATGTAAGATGGTGATCAAGGAGAGAAATGAAAGACAAGACTGCTGTGTTAATATTGACTATATTTTTAATAATCACTTAAATAGGTACGACTAGTTACATGGTATATGCGCTTATATGTTATATGCTTATATCCATTGCTTACATTTCAAGGTCAGCCCAATTATTATTACGAAACTTTTATCTAAAAAAAAAGATACGATCAGTATCTAGTCGAACTTCTAAAGAAAATTTTACTCTAATTTCTAAGATTATTAGAATAAAGTAATTTTTTTAATGGAGTGCCCAATTAACCCCATTTTTACTTTGAATTTAATTTAATTTTTATTTTCTGTGGTTATATTCCGTGAAAATTTCAACAAATATTATTTGAATTTGTATTTTTAATTAATTTAAGCTTTTAGAATCGGTAATATTGCTATCACTGGTACTGTAATAATTATCTCTCTTAACATTTTAGTTAAGTAAAATCGATTTCTTATAGAGTAGAACAAAATACACGATTTTCAGTTTACTTTGTACTTCGAATTGAACATCGCATGTGGAATAACTAAGCATTAATTCGCTTCGACCAGAGAATAAGAGATTTATGTAAAAATGTCATTGGACAGCCTCAATAATTTTAAGACTTGTTATATTCTGTAAGTGAAACTCTGTTTGGTAATGATATAATCAATATTATTTGACGGCCGGCTGGTCGAGTGGTCAGACAACTGGACACTTTACGCAGCGGTCGCGGGTTCGAATCCCGCCAGGTGCAGATAATCTGTATGACGAATATAGATGTCTGCACCGGGTCATGGATGTGTATTTATGTATATATGTATTTATATCTTAAATTTATTTCCGTTCCTAGTACCTGTAACACAAGTTCTTACGAACTTACCACGGGGCTAGGCTAACGTGGTGTGATTGTTGGTTAATATTTATTTATTTATTATAATTTATTTATTTATTTATAGAATGCTCGGAACTTTATCCGACTTGCTGCTCAACGGTTTGGCGGATATTATAAAGATAATGGCGGAGCGCCTCAGCTGCGCCTGAAGCATACTCCATATAGATTTCATACATCCATATACATAATGCATAGACATTCATCCATATATGTACCTAAACCTTCCTCATGAATCACTCTACCTCTAGATGAAAACCGCATAAAAATCCGTGCAGTATTTGAGTTTATCGCGAACAGACAGACAGACATGACGGAGGACTTTATTTTATAATAATTATATAGTGAAGTGTAGGTAAGTAGATTAAAAATTTTACTTGAAGGTAATTTAAAAAGAGTTGTGTTAAAGTTATTACTGCATTATTAGGGAAAACGGAAATTAAAATCTGTTGTACCAATTGAGAACCGTTCTGGTGTAGTGGTGCGAGTAGTGGCTTCAACGCCTGTGGTCCTGGGTTCAATTCCCGCTCGGGGAAGATATTTGTGTTTGTGCAAATATTTGTTTCTGGTCTGGTCTTATGACCTTATTTATTAACTTTTTTTGTATACCAACAAACAATAGTAATAAAAATGGAATTTAAAACAATCAATTTGCGTAAGTTGCAACAGGTGGCCTTATCGCTAATACAGCGATCTTTCTATATAATACTCTAAAAGGTCTACATACATATTTAGCGGTATGGAGGCTGCCATTGAAAAGGAAGGATCCTTCGACCAGACGGTGTTGCGTCTGGTGGGCTACGCGCCACTTAACGCTTATTGTCGAGTTCTTGTTTATAAACTCAATCGCTTTGAAAACTTCGATAGCGCGATGTTGGATACGTCTGTTTCTTCTAGTTCGTATATGGCGAGATAGATGTCGCTACACATACATACATACATGTATAACTTAAGACGAATGACATAGAAAAATAATAAAAAATCAAATAAAAAAAAGTTGCTTAACATAATTTAATATGATAAATTGCATTTATTTAATAAAACACACGACAGCGTAATATTTAACAACAAAGAAGGATTTGGAGGTATCTTCAAAATTGGGCTATCTGTTTAATCTAAATCTAGGCTAGGAGCGGTCGTACCGGAGTAGTTGGATTGAAGAGGAAAGGAGATAAAGGAGAGTTAATATTCCTGCGAAGTCCTATAGGAAGCCACTTGAGTTTTTTGCGAAATTCGGAAACACAGCCATATTTGCGAAGTCCAAATATAAACCTTATTTATTGTTTATTTAATTGTTCCTCATTTACATTAACATAACAAGTGTCAGCATAGTCTAGAATTGGTAGAAGGAAATACTGTGCTAGCATAAACTTACTAGAAATAGGCAGAGAGTTACTTAACCTTCTTAGCGACCTCATTGCGGCAAATAACTTCCTACCTACTTCATTTACCCTTTCCATCTCCTGAAAATGATGAATGAGGTACCCTAGAAAGATGTTTATTAAAAATAATGCTCAAGTTTTGAACCCTGTTACTTATTGGTATAAAAATATCGTCAATAATTACTGACCGAAGTTGTGACCAGTCAATGTGGACAATTAACATCCGACCACCGACGACAATATACTGCGTTTTTGTAGAATTCACTCTTAAGCCGTAAGACTCGCTCCAACGTTGTACGAATAAAAGAACTTTATTGACGAAAGAACTTTATGACGGCCGGCTGGTCGAGTGGTCAGGCAACTGGACACTTTACACAGCGGTCGCGGGTTCGTATCCCGCCAGGTGCAGATAATTTGTATGACGAATATAGATGTCTGCACCGGGTCATTGATGTGTATTTATGTATTTATATCTTAAATTTATTTCCGTTCCTAGTACCTGTAACACAAGTTCTTACGAACTTAGCACGGGGCTAGGTTAACGTGGTGTGATTGTTGGTTAATATTTAATATTTATTTATTTATTTAATTTGTTTATAAATTCTGACAGTACACTGAAATGGGATTGTGAATAGATTTGGAGATCATCTGTTTAAGGAAATATAAATCATTTAATATCAATTTATTGCTATTTTAATATTACACAGACGAATGAAATCATCAATTCATTTTTTCACTGTTCTTATAATAATTATTGTATTTCATTAATACGGTCAAATTATTTTTATTTAATTTTCTAAGTTTGTCTTCTTTCTATATTTTAATTATTTTATATATATTTTTTCATCATGTGAAAAATTAATTAATGTCTGCTATATTGACAGTTATGTTTTAAATTATGGTTAACTTCAATAAATTAATATACATTAACTAATACTTACAATCAAAAGTGAGGTTAACATAAAAATAATACCAGAATCACAATTACGTGATGATTTTTCAAAACAATAAAAAATAATCTCTCACTTTCACTATTTAATTAATTGAATTTCAATAAGTCCATTTATTATATCACTTGTTATATTAAGTTACTCCTCAATTTAAGTAAACACGCATGGCGCGGTGATGGTCCAAAGTGACAGAAAATGTGACGAATTTTTTTAACATTGCTATAAGATTTCTCCCATACGTCGATAAAAGGTTTTACTTAAAAAATAAAATAAACAAAGAATTAATTTCCTGCTGACACATATAATATATATATAAAAGATGGACAACATAAACGTACCAAAGAGAAAATTTTAAAAAGTAGCTAAGCACAACAGAGGCATACAACGACGGTTATTCGATGACCTTCTATTAAACTTAACCACTTCCATTAAACTTTTATTCTGTGTATAAAACAGTAACTAGGTTTTGTTACCAGCCTTTGAACAGAAACCTAAATCTTGATGAGATTTCTATTAAATTTTCAGGCACATTTTAGTCTCTAACTTTTACTTTGGCAGAGCAAGTTGAGAATACCGACATTGTTAAAAGGTAATCTACACATATAATAAATTTGTAATGGGAGGCTTGGTATAAATGTTTATTTTCAATAACTTAAAAAAGGCTACATGTTTTCGGCTTTTTTTTTAATTTCCGCTGATAGTTTTTTGCAATTGCGATCACTATGTAGAGGTGATCTAATATTCATCAGATAAGGATATGATTTTGAATCTCTAGAAAAGCGAAGAAATTCCGGAAAAATTATTTTTATATTGATTTTTTTGAGATTTTTGGGATTATTTCAATACTTTATTTTGTTGTTTACTGCGTAAATGTTAACATAGAATGACACACACGCACGCGCGCACGCACGCACGCACGTACGCACTACTCCTATATAAAGAGATTATCTTAGCCCAGCAGTGGGTCATTTATGGTCTGATTCAGTTCAGTATAGATTTGGCACCAATTTTCCATAATAATTAAATAAACTTTTGTCCTGCTGCGCAACAGTTAGAATCTGTAATAGCATAATTTTAAGATATCTTTTTATGTTTCTTGTATTATTTTTATTTTTTAATATAATTTTTCACGTACTTGCAAGCACAGCGTCAGACGGCCGTTCTGCGAGATGGATAGACGACTTGAGGAGAGTCGTCGGAAGCTGTTGGATGGAGGCTGTTTTGAACTGGTCGCTCTGGAGGTCGATGGTGGAGGTCTTCGTTCAACAATGGACATCCAATGGCTGATATGATGATGATGATGGTAATAGATTTAAAAGCAATAAGTTGTGAAGTATTTTAGTTGTTAGAAATCGGACTAGTATAGCTGATTTTTTAAGCGCTATATTATTAATTAATGTGAATTGTAAGCAAGAAAAAAATGTAAAATACGAATTGCGACGATAAGTTAATTCGTGTTATTTATTTGTTAAAGTACCTAATTATTTAATATTAGTGTCATTTAAACAATATTTTTTTATTTTGAAATAATTTATTTTAATGACTTAACGAAAAAGCAAGAACATAACGTAAAATTTACTCCCTCTCAATGCAATCATTTAAAAATGTACCAAAGTCGACATCTTATACTTTTACACACCACTGAATTACCTGAATAACTAATACTTAACCCAAAAAAGCCCTCAGCAAACAATTACTCAAGGTGAACGTGGAACTCGATTCAAATTTCGAATCAACTCTATTCAACAAAAGGTTATTAGGCGTCAATAAGTCTATAATAATAAAAGTTTTATTCGAACTCAATATTTACGCAAGATCCGAAGCCCCCGGGCTCGGCGCTAACAACCGGCAGGTTTAATTAGGAAAGGGAGCTAATTTCCAAGTTTTGATGAATGCGATTTCATAGCACTACCTACCCTCGTTTTCGGTCTCGAGAATAATTTGAAATTTTGATTTAAAGCGTTGGTTAAGTAATTTGTATTAATAATGCCCACGGATTGACCTTAGGCTGTGATTAAAGTTTTGGCGTTAGGACGAAATTTAGGTCTCTTGGTAAAACACATATAAACTTTAAAGTAGAGAAATATACCAATAAAATGATATCTGACAAGCATGCTATAACAGCCTGTAACTGTTTATTACACTGCAGGAAAAAAGTTACTTCTCCTATTATGGAAATTGGTGTTAAATACATCACAGTGCTTCATAGAAAAAAGTATTTAAGGGTAAACGTATAACGTTGAACAATAAATGTATTATAATATGTACTGTACTGTACCAGCCTGTAAACAAGCCACTGCTGAGTGAAGGCGTCTTCTCCACATAGAAGAAGGGTTGGAGCTTAATCCAACTTCACTGCGGGTTGGCTGATATTTCCTTATTATGAGTGACGGTCGCTATCTGATGTCTATGATAATAACCGGAACCGACGGCTTTACTTGCTCTCCGAAGCATGAAGTAGTTATAAATTGTTCATATTAGGTATGTAGTGTATAAAAGTATAAAAAAGTGGCGTTAATTTATGTAATGTAAATAATTTATTGATGTAATTTATATTATAAATAAAATAATTCATAAGAATATAAGAATCTGTTTTATACATATCATATATTATAAATCTATGTTGTTTCCTGATATTAGCTATTAATATTTTTTATAAATAATATTTAAAAAAAATAGTAGTATAATTGCAGTTATAATAATAGCTTCCAATTAATTTTGTTATCATTGTCTGTTATCAATATACGTGAATATTGTCGTGTCATAATATAATTATATTTTTAGAGACAAATCGTAAAGGACTAATTGACTTGAAAATATTTTTTTTTTCTCAAATAAAACATATAATTACAACCATTCTGGTGTAGTAGCGGTAGTAGTCGTCTCAACGCCGCTGGCTGTGAGTTCGTTTCCCACTCGGGGCAGATATTTGTATTTGTATAAAAAATTGTATAAATATTTGTTTTCGGTCTGGGTGTATGTCCTTGTGGGTCTCCCCACCGTGTCTCGGAGAGCACGTAAAGCCGGTGATACCGTTTGTTATAATAGACATCTCATAACAATCGTTAGTCATGTTAGGAAAATAATCTGCCAACAGTGGAGCAGCATAGTGGTTTAAGCTCCAACCATTCTCCTATATGGAGACAGAAGTTTACAGGCTGCTTCAGTTCAGTATAATTAACTATTATAAATTAATTATTATACACGTTAGCTTTCGAAATGTAAAAGTGTAAGAAATGAATGTACGTACCTTTTTTTCATGAATTTGATAACTGAACTATTTTTAGGACCTGTTTTACCGGTTGCTGTTAAAGCTATCTGCCGTATAGTGATATCCAATAGATACAATTTTATGATATATTTTTCTTTCAAAATCGAACTACAGTTTATCTGTCAGATATTTCTATTCGCAACTAATGAAACGAAAAGTTGTAGTCTATTAGTTGAGACTAAAAAGGCCCTTAGGGGCTGTTTTAGCTTCTGCTGAAAAAGCCTATTTACAACTTATGTGCTAGATAAAATTTTAAAGCAGCAAATGAAACAGGAAATTAATAATACTAGTGGTCACCCAGTGGTCGAAATTCGACCTAATCTATAATTAACAGCATTGTCAACATCATAAAAATATGATTGCGCATAACATGGTGAGAATATGCAGCAGTCATTGAACCTGATCTGTAATAAAAAAAATCGATAAAAAATTCATTGCAAGACCTGTATAGTAATTTGTGTATGTATGTACATTGTACATAAAAACGTGTGTGTGCCGTAGTATGCCGTGTATTTTTGGAGCAGTATTATAAAAATTATTATCATTCTGCACTTCTTCTGCATATAAAGCTTGTAACATATGTAATTGCGGGTAGCATTGTAACACGGGGATCGGAGTAGGAGCCGCTCGGGCCCTTATAAAAGGACGGGCTCGGTAGAATCTTTCCTTTTTCTCGTCTCTTCGGTGCCGGGTGCGAATTGTTGGGTGAGTTATTGTATTATATGTAGAAGCTTGTATTTGTATTGTATTGTATATGCCACGCAGTAGGTCGTGTAGTTGTAAAATTCATTTATATCTAGTGTGTTTATTGTTATAGTGAGTGTTAGTTATTAATTATTATATTATTATAAATTGTGTTTCTCTTTAAACCTATGGTTAGGTTGTGTCCTTGTCTTGTGGGCCATTTCCATGTTAACCCAGAAACAACTGGGGGTTGACTATGGGAAGGCTCACCGGATGGTGTGTCCTTCCAGGGTCCGGGTAGGCGTACGGAGCGGTCGACACTGTCTCTTACCACGTGGCGACTTCGGCTGGTGAACCTCGGACCCCAACAATAACCGGGTTCTTTTTCGTGACCTACAACCGTTCTACGGCGAGAGACGTCGAGCGTCGGACGGGGAACGCAGTCCACGTGTCCCGGCGCGCACATCATCCCGTCTCCTAGCACAAGGCGGAGACCAGCTTGGGGGCATCCATGCTCCACGAGCCTATAGTTAAGTGCCCGTCTGGTTAACCCTTAGACCTGAACCAGGAATAGTTATCGAACCACGTGCTCATGTTCTCTTAAAATTAAATACTTAAAGATTGAATTACCCCGTAGTCTATCTTAAAAACATTGTTATTGATCTAATTCTAACCTTTTTGTATCTTGCCTACATATTTATCACTATATAAAATAAATGTTGTAGTTTTGTTCATTTAATATTGGTTTTATTTATTTCTCTTTATTGTTCGTCGGTATAATATTTATTTCTCTCTCTTTTACTATTATTCCACCGCGACAAGTTTAACCGTGCCAAATTTCATACTTCTCCGTCCGTGTGATTTTCGTAAAAAGGGGTACAAAGTTTTTGCGTCACGTATTAATACTTATATAGATAAACAACAATTATGAAATTACGATTAATATTATTATATTGTAGATTAAAGTTATAGGATTCACAAATCAAATGTTAGTTTCGCAAGTTCGAAAATTACTGATACAATTTTTTATATAATGAGTGGAAATTTCCACCTGAAACGATCATACGACTTGCAAAATAAAACTTTAACTTCCCATCTTAGAACTGTTAAACGTAGTTTAAATCAGTTTATATTTTGCTCGATCTAAAGTAAGTAGCTGTTTCCCAGCCTGGTCAATAAAATTCTTTTAATAATAGAAACCTACTATAGTCTTTTTTTTTCACCTAGGTAAGGAATTCTTGACATATTTTATGGAACCATCTTTGTGATTTAAAAAAAATATTATTAAGATAAGTTTCTTTTTCCCGATATATGTCGATGGTACCCTTCTCGAAGTTGTACAGGATTATATCTACCTAGGCCACAAAATCCAACTTGGCCGAAACAATTTCGAGAAGGAAGACGATAGGAGGATTCAGTTGGGCTGGGTGGCATTGAGTAGTCTTCGTCGAGTCTTCTAAAAGAAAAGCTCTTACCTTGTTTACTATTTTCACAAAATTATTATTATTATTGAATACATTCATAATAATCAATAATAATTTTAATATAGTGTGATAGAGCCGACTTATTCTATGAGCTATAACTCTAGCAAGTTCTTAGAAAACTCGCTAGCTCTCGTCTGTATTTGAAGTTGCACCGCGTTGAATAGGTTTCACAGCATCTCTTTTATCACGAAGATATTCTTTGTAGACTATCATTGCCTGGAAACACTTAGGAAAGTTATTTTAAGAACCATTTAACTTATAGTGATGACTAATGTTTCAAAGGACAAGATATTACGCTTCTATTATCACAAGTTGCTAAGTAAAATGTGTTTAATACGAAGATATAGTATACAATATACATTATAATAAAAAAGTAGTATCTATAAAAGACAGTCAAATATAAGAAAAGATTAATTCTAGGGGTTAAATGTCCGGTTAAACAGCGCAAGTCACTGCGAGCACAGACGGGTATTTTTAGCATCATTACTTTTGCAGTGTGGTGACTGGCAGAGAAGAATAGTCCCGACCTCCTTCTTGGTGAGTTGTCGTCAAAGGCCACTAAGACCATAGTGGTGCGAACCACTGTAAACTAACCAGGATGGTTATGGGCAGCAGCGTCACCATATCCAACCACAACACACTACGCTCGCCAACCCGCCTTTCAAGTGTGACAAATATTGGCAAACCCCCTCCCCTCCCCTGAGGATAGGGGAGGCCTAAGTTCAGAAGTGTACATCCACAAACGACATCCCACCTTTTGGACCACTTTTTCTTCTCGCAGGGGAATCCATTTACGGATGATATCCAGGACGCTCGGGTAGGAATTCCTAGACCTATGTCGGAATCGGTACTTTGGAAGTGCAATACCGTACTACCCCTGCGGGAGCCTGCAACTGCTTTAATTGGAGGGTCCCGGATCTGCAGGCAACAGGATCCACCTTTTGGACTCCTATGTTGAAGGGTTAGAATAAAAAAAAAAAACTGATATAAGAATGAAAAAAAAAATGGCTGGTGGTGATGGTACTTTTATAGCATGCAATACATTTGTACGAGACGATATACACATGACATAACGTTGACGCGGCGAGTTTATATGAGACGAAGTTTAAATTGAGCGAACTATAGGAACGGGACTAGATAGCCCATCTATTTTTTCATTCGGAGAGTGAAGTTTAACTAACAACTCACTTATTGTTTAACTTAAAAATTCATTTATTATTGTAACTGGACTGAAAATATGCTTCAACATCCTACAAGTGAACAAAAGCCACCTCTATGTATGAGAGAAAAATCGGAGATTAGCCTGCGACACTACTCCATTACGAGATAGCGGTTAACTAACCAACCAAGAGTTATGAACATTATCAGGCGCTTACATTTCCAACTGGAAGAGAGTACGTACTCTGTGTTTATCTTTCTTTGCTTTATTGAGTCTGTTATATCCATACCTGAAAAATATATGTTTACCGAGCAGGAATCGAACCCGTGACCCTCGGCGTTAGTGGAATTTTGGATAAATATAAAAATAAAATAAAATAAAAGTCTCACACTCAACGGCTCCCAGTAGGATGTGAGTCTTGTGTCGGGGGTCCGGAAACACACACAATACAGAAGCACAAACGTCCAGATCACGACAAACATCTGTACGGCCTATACAAATATTTGTCATGTGCGGGGATCGAACCCGCGACCGCTAGCGCATCAGCCAGTTGCTGTGACCACTGCGCCAACGCGTCATCAGTTTTGTTAAAAAGTTGTTGTTGTTTTTTTAAAAGTTTCTAAAAATGAATTATTTTGACGCTTGTTCATTAAAAAAAAATTGTTTTCGAATAAAACATTTTATCTTCGTTTAGTTTCATTGTCAATTAGCTTTAAGTGTTTACCCAATTTCCATAGTTTGCTCAATTTGTTGTTTTTAAATTACAAAATAATAAATGTTTACTCGTCTCCAAATTAGATTTCCTATAATCTCAATCAATTTAATCTTTTATATTTTAACGTTGTTTTTTTTTATATAAAGAAAACAAAAACCAATAAAGAAATATGTTTAACATACACAGTCGGTTGTCTGTTCACCTGTATCACATCTAAATAGCTAATAATGTGATTTATGGCACGAATGAATAGCAAATTATGGGATAGAAAAAAAGTCTTGTATATTAAATACTTTTTTCAGACTTGACTGACCCGTTGGCGCACTTGGCAGTGACCCTACTTTCTGCTTCAATGTTGTAGGTTTGATTCCCGCCCCGAGGCTTAATGTAAGATATATTTGTTTGATTGATTAATTTAAGTTTTTATTAGTTTTGTTTTGTGTATTTTAAGATAATATTATATTTGGCAATTATTAATCTCACATTGAACCGAATTGCTAAATATTGTCATTTGGTATGAATTTTTCTTACTTAAAAAACTAGTACCACCGTAATTATTTAACACTATACTTTTCTACTTCTTACTTTTTTTTTCATTATATCGGCCATCGTAATAAATACTGTATGGACATTAACTAATATACCTTTGATGTACGGAGAGCTGATCAGCGTAGTCTTAGTAACAGCGTTTAATACGCCTTCAGCGTTTTTACATCACGTCAATTATACCTTTCACTGCTCACCTATTTCTAGACGTGCGTCATTATAAACATATAAATGAGAGTATTATTTCAGTTAATTATGATATCATAAATATCTACGTTATAATCCACGTACGTTATAATCCAGAGAATAATCACCCGTATATTTTAGTTAAATAAACGTCAAAATTGCATGTGATTTGAAAAAAATAGTGTAATATCGAGTATCGCGTGAGCTGTTTCCGTGACAAGATTTCATTTTGTCGAGGAGTAGTAATTAGGAAACCCTCATTGCATTTGGATTTGTTCAGTGAATAGTGAATAGACTACAGATGAATCTGGACACGGAATACTGAAATTTGTTCCGTTCAAGTAATTCCGATATTCTTGTTGTGTAAAAGGAGGTTAGGTGAGTACGTGGTCTCTGGAATGTTCTACGAATTTGAGTCAATTTCAAAGTATAATTTAGTATTACCGTAACTTGAATGATTGTGGTGAAGTATATTTTTAGTGACTACAAAAATGTGGTTTTCTGTTTGATTTATATATATGAGATTTTATGGTATACTTATAATTACACACCATAAATACTTGAGAGTAATCGCTACTCTATATACAAAAATCATCCGATGCCACAGTGGATGATTTAGCTTCAACCACTCTCATGTTTTGGTTGTTTCAGTTCAGATCAATTGCAATTTTCATAAAAACTTATTATCAAATAGCGGTGGGATTGACTATATAGGAACTTTAAATTAAAAAAAAGTTATATATTATAAGAAGCAATGTACCTCATATATTAAAAACAATCTTAAACCGCGACTTCGTAATAACACATTTTCATTTCCATTCCCTCTCCCAAGGGATCGGTACTGAATTTTAGGATAAGAAGTATAGTGTCCTATCTCGTAGTATTCTTAAATCTTACCAAGTTTCATTTAAATCTATAATACGTATATATACAAACAGAAATAATAAATACAGCATGATGATGACACGGTTACAGCATGATGATGACACGATTACAGCGTGATAAGCAGATGATTGGCATAGAAGAATAGTTCCGACCTTCTTCTTGCTGAGATGTCGGAAAAGCGAATAAATCATTAACTAATTGTGCGATGGTGATAGGCAGCAGTGTCATCATACCCTGCCGCAACACACTACGCTTGCCAACCTGCCTGCCAAGCGTGGCGAGTATCAGCAACCACTGACTTGTAAATGTAGCAATACTAGACAAGTGCTTCTTCTCTATAGAGGAAATTTAAATATTTTAATCAAGCTTCGAATTTTGGAACATTGTAAGTAATAAGCAATGATAGACCGATTTCAAGCCGTGATCTTTCGTAACGGTCTACATTTTCTATTTATTAGACCATCAAAGCTTTTAATATTTTAGACCATCAAAGCTTTCCTACTTACTACGAAATAATGCTATATGACTATATTTGTGAAGCCGTTGGTCCCAGTTGCTATCATAGACACCTATGTGTGATTGTTACTCGAGGTAAGGAATAATAAATAAATAATAATAATAATAAATAAATAAATTTTATTAAAGACAAATACAGTCCACTTGTTAGTAACAAAGAAACCTTACAACTATGTTAGTAATATATAATATATAAATAAATAAATAAATAAAAGTGTTAGAACATTTTAAAAACTTAAAAACTTAAAAATTAATGTTAGTATACTACATAACACAATTTGGACTCTTGTGCAGTCGCACCCACCGATACATCAATGGCGAGTCCCACCTGTCAACAAACACATTCAGCATTCCGTTGGAGGAGCCGCGGAGGCGGGCTAACATGGAGGCGCACCGTTTTCTCATAACGGCATAAAAGTCATCCGTGTGCGCTTCCGCAAACATGCCTGAGACACTACACCTCCGCGGCAGCCCCATCAGAACCCTGAACGCGTTGTTGTACTGGACCCGTAGATCGCTGTATGCCCGCAGCGTGTAGCTAGCCCAAAGACTGCAAGTGTAGAAAGACTGACAGTAGGCTTTAAAAAGCGTTATTTTTACTGGATTCGTACACCTCGCAAATCTCCGAGCCAGCATTTTGCTTCGGACAGACAGCGACCTACGTTCCCTCTCAATATCACAGTCATCCCTTAAATTGTCGGTGACCCAGTGGCCAAGGTATTTAAACTTATTTACCCGGCACAGCGGTGTGCCACAGAGCGAGACTACCGGTATCTCTTTGTAGGTTTTAGAACCAGACTTAAACACCATAAGCTCACTTTTTAAAGCGTTATACCTCAGCCCGTGAGCAACCGCATATGACTGACAAATTTCTAACAGATGGCGAAGAGCGCCAATGGATGGACTCAGCAGCACCATGTCATCCGCATAGCTGATATTGTTCATACAAACTCCATCAACATGGCATCCGACATTGGTGCTGCTGAGTTCACCGATAAGCCGGTTCATGTAGAGATTGAAGAGCCGGGGTGAACTCAACCCCCCCTGTCGCACCCCGCACTCCAACCTGTACATGTCCGAGAATGCTCCAGCCCATCTCACACAGTTTGTCTGGTTTCGATACCAGTATGCAAATAAAGATGTTATTTCAGGTGGTAATGTAGTATCATTAGACAATTTATTCCATAGGACATCGTAAGATACAAGGTCAAATGCCTTTGACAGGTCCAGAAAACATGCAAAGACTGGCGTTTTTCTAGCTGTGTAGTACTGTACAGTCTGCTTGAGGCACAGTATGGCACTCTCCGTAGACAGTCCGCCAATATAAATATAATAAATAATATCTGCCAACCCACAGTAGAGCAGCGTTGTGGATCGAGCTCCAACCCTTCTCCTATACGGAAAATAAGTCGTTCCCCAGCAATGGGGGATTTACAGGCTGTTTCATTTTAATTCAATCAATTGAAAGAATTGATTGGAAAAATGAAATAATAATAATATTAAATAAACGTAAGATGTAAGAAGATTACTCTTTAACCCGCACAATGGAAACGTGATCATGTTGAGTTATCAGATAGATGAGATACTACTAAACGTGGTTTTCGGATTTTTATAATGAATCACATACGATTCCTGCGGGAATATTCCGGGAATCTATTCATTACTTGCCAGTATACGATGCCATTATTAGGTTTTTATATAAAGATTCGAATTACAAATTAAAGAGCTCAATTCTTTTATTAAAGTATTCTCGTATTTTATGTTCATTATGATTATTATATGAATTTAAAAATATTAGAACGTAATACTTTTTAAATTTCTTTTGTTTTTTGCGATTGATTTCATTCCATTGTACTTTTTAATACAATTAATACTTATCTCTTCTTGTTAATATTGGCCCTCAGCGAATAACATTAGCTATGGTATATTCCATTACTCATACAAGTCGAAAAAAATTTTAAATATTTGATTTGATTTTTTTTATACCACGACGGTGGCAATCAAGCATACGGCCCGCCTGATGGTAAGCGGTTACCGTAGCCTATTTACGCCTGCAACACTAGGGGCATCACATGCGCGTTGCCGACTCTTCAAAAACATTTTTACTCCCCTCCAATTAAACCAGATATTTTTAATACTAGGAAATGGTCGCAGCCGGCTTCGTGAGCGCAGTCGAGGCTGAGGGACTAAAAGAAGGACCTCAGAAATTTAACACGCCTAAAGGGGACGCAGTGGTGGTAGTGGCCAGATGCACGAGGGTGATGCTAGGCGACCAGATAATTGAGATGGCAAAAACCATCACGAGCGATCTGGAAGTCGGCGATGTCTTCGGGTCTTGGGAACTGCCGGCACTGAAATGGATCAATGGAGTTCCCGGGTGCGGCAAGACAACACATATAGTCGGGAACTTCGACGAGGAAGGTGAAATAGTAGCCACAACCACACTCGAAGCGGCCAAAGACCTGAAAGAAAAGCTAACGCACCGCTATGGCAAAAAAGCCAAATCAAAGGTGCGCACTATGGCCTCTATCTTAGTGAATGGTTTTCATGAGGGCGTAAAAATAAACCGTTTAACGGTGGACGAAGCCCTCATGAACCACTTCGGGGCCATAGTCATGGCCGCCCGATTGTCGGAGGCTAAGGAAGTGGTCCTCGTCGGAGATATCAATCAGTTGCCATATATCGACAGGGACAACCTGTTCGTAATGCGGTACTGCAGACCCAACATGACCACTCACATCACATGTGAGTTGTCTTGCACTCATCGGAACCCCAAGGATGTTGCTCTCGCCATCAACGAGGTCTATAAAAACATCTATTCCTCAAACTCCATTGTCCACTCTCTGAGAATGGAGAGGTTCACTGGCGCTCGAATCCCTGAAAGAGAGGACGGGACCCTATACCTGGTTTTCACACAAGAGGAGAAGAAGACGCTGTTAAACCAGGGATATGGTACAGGGCGGGGTCGAGCGTCATGACTATCCACGAGGGACGCAGGGACAGACACGCGAGAGAGTCATCATCGTCCAGACCAAGGCTAGGAGGCTGCGGATTCATGACAGTATTCCGCATGCTGTGGTCGCGGTGACTAGACACACAAAGACCTGTATCTACTACACCGACGACGGTGGTGACGCAATCGGTCGTTTTGTTCAAAAGGCGGTGGAGGCTACATCAAAGGAAATACTCGAGCACACCCTCAAGATGGCGATACAAAAAAGAGACACCGCCGTCATTGAGAATGTGCTCGAACAGCTGAGGAGTCTCTCGGGGAAGACTGGGACGGAGTCGGATAAATGAGAAAAAAAAAATGTAAAACGAAGATTGCAAACCAAGACTGGTGGTGAAGATGTGATGGCTGAAAACTAGACAAAATAATCTGGTATGTTGGTTACAAAAATTAGATAAATATAACTCAAAGCATGTAAACGAAAGAATGTAAATAGGCTAAGGTAGTAAGAATGCATATAGGCTAGTATGAAAATATAAAACAAAGTACCTATATACACAATAGAATTAAAAAAAAAATGTAAATAAATAGATATAAGAAAAAAAAAAAAAAAACGTTAAAAAAAAATTAAGTTAAGTTTATTTTTTAAGTAAGTTAAGTTTATTTTTATATATTAAATCAGCGAATTTGTGGTCAGTGCAAGGACTCGCGATAGATAGAGATCCTAAGCTTAGCTTAAGTTTCGTTGTCTAATTAAGTACGCATGAAACATAACAATAACAATATAAAAATGTAAATAAAAAAAGGCATGGGCAAATAAAGCCTGTGGAAGTATAGTAAAAAAAAAAAAAAAAAATACTAGGAAATGGTACAAGAAGTATTATTACGCTGTGACACTAGTGATACATCAGCCTTGGAGGAAAACATTTACAAGATCATATTCGACGATATTTCATACCTCACCACACAGTCAGTGTATCAATTTTAATATTAACTACTGGTCGCCCAGTGGTCGAAATCCGACCTAATTTTTTTTTTTTTTTTTTTTTTTTATTGGAAATTTGAGTGCGTTTGACCTCAATCTTGTCTGATGGTAAACAATGATGAGGTCTAAGGTGAAGCACGCAAACTCAAATAATGCCTGTTCACTCTTGCCTTAAAAATCCCTAGGTTGTACGCATCGGGAAACAGTGACGCAGGAAGAGAATTCCATTCCTTTGCAGTTCTAATAATGAAAGATGATGCGAACCGCGAGGTACGAACCGGAGGAATGTCGACCACGTATGGATGGAACCCCTGCCCTCGTCGAATTGTCCGATGGTGGAATGGTGCTGGGGGAATTAATTGATGCAATTCATGTGCACACTCACCGAAATGTAACCTGTAAAAGACACACAGACTAGCAACCAGTCGGCGATGTTCGAGGCTCTGGAGCTGTCTTGAAGTAAGCATCTCATCACCAATGAGTTTTCTGGCACGCCTGTCGATAGCTTCCAGGGCTTCGAGCTGATACCGGGCGGAACCGTCCCACAGATGGCAACAGTACTCCATGCAGGAGCGGACTTGAGCTGTATAAAGTCTTAGCAGCTGGTCCGGTGTGAAATAGTGACGGACCTTGGAGAGGATGCCCAGTTTTTTTGAAGCAGCCTTAGCCCTGGATTCGATATAGCTTCCAAAATTGAGTTTGGACGATAAGTCTATACCGAGTAGTTCAAGGTGGTTCGTGACTGGAACAGGCACATTTCGGAAAGTGGGAGCCAAGTTAAACGGGCTCTTTTTAGCGGAGAAGAGACACGCCTGGGTTTTTGAAGCATTGAATCTTACTAGATTGGCATCACCCCAGTCGGAGACAGCCTGAAGAGTAAGATTGGCACGGTAGACCATTGCTTCTCTAAGATCGTCCACTTCAGTTTGTCTTGTTCTTGCACTGGAGAAGTATCTCTCCGCGACGGTGCTGTCATCTGCGTACCCAAAGATACCGGGCTTAAGCAGATCGTTTATGTGAAGCAGGAATAGCGTTGCGGAGAGAACAGATCCTTGGGGTACCCCGGCATTGATAGTCAATAGGTCAGACGTGTAGCCATCAACAACTACACGAATTGACCGTTCCCTCAAGAAATCGGAGATCCAAGTACATAGACTGGTGGGAATACCGTAAGCAGGAAGCTTCGCAATAAGACCATCGTGCCAGACCCCGTCGAATGCCTTCGAAATGTCAAGTGAGACAGCTAGGGCCTCACCATATTTATCGAGGGCTTCCCCCCAGAGATGTGTAGCGTACACGAGAAGATCCCCAGTAGAGCGGCGTTGGCGAAATCCGTATTGCCGATCACTGAGGAGATCATTATCTTCCAGGTAAGCCAGAAGGCGATTGTTGACAACACGCTCCATTACCTTGCAGAGGGTGGAGGTGATCGCGATTGGGCGGTAGTTTGCAGGATCAGCACGACTACCCTTCTTGGGTACGGGTTGTACGTTCGTGAGCTTCCATGCTTTCGGAACAGTCCCAGATCGAAAAGAAAGGCGATACAGACGTGTCAGGACTGGAGACAGTTCGGCTGCGCAATTTCTCAACACAATAGCAGGAATACCATCAGGACCACTGGCTTTGTTCACGTCCAGATTGCGTAGTGTTTTGAGAACCTCCTTTTGGTAAATGTGGATTTCAGGCATTTTGCATCCACAAGGAGGTAACTGAGGTGGAGTTTTATTACCAGCATCTAGACGAGAATTTTCGGCAAATAGAGAGGCAAATAAATTAGCCTTATCCAAATCCGTGTGTGCCAGTGTTCCGTCAGGTTTCTGCAGGGGAGGAAGTGAGGAGCGACAGAAGTTTGCTTCAACACACTTCGCCAGGGACCAAAAAGCTTTACTGCCCGATGGATACGAAGCGAGTTTGGTTCCCACTCGGCCTATGTGGTTGAAGCGCGCTTTTTTGAGCACTTTTTTGTAGGACTTAGCTGCTGAGTTAAAGGCTTTCTTCTTATTTCGCGTATCTGGAGCTTTGCGATTTCTGGCTTCTAACCAAGCGTGGTATGCTGACTGTTTTATAGCCTCAGCTTTTGAGCAGACAGCATTGAACCAGGGTTGAGCTCTGATGCCAGAGGGCTGGTCGGAGAATGGAATATAATATTCCATCGCCTGTCCAATAACTTCGGCAATAGCGCCAGCGCAGCTCGACGGATCGCTTGAAGAAAAGCAGACTTGCAACCAAGGGTAAGATGCTAGGAAATGTCGCATCTCATCCCAATCCGCTGACTTGTATCGCCACACCCGCCTAGTTCTTCTAGGGTTGGAGTCGGGTGGAGGACACGTGAGGACGGACTTCACCAGACAGTGGTCAGAACTCCCAAGAGGGGCCGAAACAGACACCTGGTATCGGTCCGGTTCAGTCGTCAGCAGAAGGTCCAGGCAATTTGCTGTGTGGTTCTCAACATCCGGTACTCGAGTCGCCTGGTTAACCAGCTGGGAGAGGTTCATGGTCAAGGCAAGCTTGTACGCCTCTCTACCAGCATGGTCAGTTTTCTGGTACGGGAACAACCATTGTTCATGATGGGCATTAAAGTCCCCCAGAAAGACGACTTGCGCAGTGGGGTACCTTTGTTGAGCCACGTCGGCAGCCTCACTTAGATGTTGGAAAAGCCTTGTTGTCTCCTGGTCTCCGCTATGCGAACGGTAGACACCAACATAAACAATTTGTTCTATGCCGGTATCCACAAGCACCCAGATAGATGAGGAAGAGGGATCCTCCAGGTTACGGAGACGTTTGCAGCAGATGTCATCGCGCACAAAGAAACAAACCCCAGCTCTGGGAAAAATTGTGCTCCAGGATGTAACCTGGGTAGTGGAGGTATGACGTATCGGCAGGGGTTGTGATTTGCGTCTCGGTAAGCAAGAGCAGATGCGGCTTGGCAGTCTCGAGATGGTGATGAACTGGAAGGAGATTAGAGTGCAGACCTCGGATATTCGTGAGGTGCACTTTAAGCGAGAGGCCGTGCATCCGCTGCAGATTCCTCAACTTTTTATTTCTTTTTTTCATTGTGAATTTGAAGGGCAAGAGGGAAGGAAAGGCGAAAAGTGGCAGTTACGTGAGGCGCCAGCCAGACTCCACCAGAAGTCACAATACTGCCGCCCGGTGGGGAAAAACCTGGCTGGAGACCGCGGGGACGCCCGGACCCCCCCAGGGCCGGCTGTCGAGGCCTCTCATCCGGTTGCCAACCGGCCCGACAGAAGCAACCCTGGGATTATGCGCGCGATGGCGGAGCAGCCTTTCGCAGGTGGCTAATCTGCAATTGGGCTCCCAACTATCGGCGGGCGGCCAGCGGAAAACCGTTTCTCCGGATCCCGCTGCTCTCCAGAACCAGGCACCGCGGACGCCAACACTGTGAGCCTGGATGCGGCACACCGGTAGGCGCAACTACGTAGACCCACCTTCCGTAGGGCTACTCAGGGTTAGCAGGGTGGAACGCGCGAACGCTTGGCACCTTGATTTATACCTTGAGGGTGGTGACCAGCCACGGCCGAAGCCTACCACCGGAAAGAGTGTCGCTCTTTAGCACCACCCAGGGGTCACGTGTAGGGTCTCGAGGGTAAAGCCTACGGACGCGAGCGACAATCGACCCCCATACACGACTATAAATGATAGCGTTGTCAACACATATGCAGCAATCATTGTACTTGATCTGTCATAATAAATTTCGATAAAAAATTCGTTGCAAGACCTGCTGTATTTATTAAGACCGTGTTGACAACAGACTTGACAATAAACAAAATTTGTGTATATATGTATGTACATTGTACACATGTGTGTGTGCCGTAGTGTGTGTAGCGTTTTTTAAATGAAAATAATGTATTGTTTGAGCACTTTTATAAAAAAATATTATCATTCTGTACTTCTTCTCCGTATAAACTTTAACTGTGCCAAATTTCATACTTCTCGAAAAAACTCTCTATACGAACTTCTACTATACGAAAAAATAAATGTTTGAATATTTCTTATAATAATACATAAAAAACTCGTTATATGATTGATTAGTCGCTTCTTTTAAGGAATAATTTCAAAAAGGTAGTAAATAAATTATTCTCATTTATTTCAGAAAATATAATAGTGTTCACAGAAAAATATTATTACAAGGTCAACGTAATTTAAGTCTCTTGTAGTATACTGTAATACTAATTTCAGCGTCTTTATTATTTTCGTAGTTACTTATAAAGTGTACCTTAGAGTTTTGATTAAAGGAGAAATATCAAAGAGCAATTGTCATATTTCTAAGGAAATGCTAATATAAAAGGAATTTTCGAGTAGATCAGTAATATGAGATAATTTTCACGAACGTGACTCCTTTCTCAGAAAATATAATTTGAAATTTTTTTGTGATATACTCGTATATTACGGAATGTTCATCAAAAAAAAAAAAAATATAAATATACATACAAATATACATATTTTTTCACGTTCATTTCACGTGTCTGTTTTTTTTTTTTAGAATATTTATATATATTGATAAATTTTTCTATCATTTTTAGAAATGTCTGTTTGTCAGCCTGTCTGTTTGTTTGAACACGCATCACAGCTAAAGTATTAAATGTAGCTTAAAAATCAGAGAATCATAAAGCATATCCTGAGGTAACATTTAATCTTTATTTCATCGAAATAATTTCAATCTATCAAAAGTTATTATCATTTGTTTGGTTTTATTTCTTAAAATCGCCCATTGACTATTATATATGAATATAAAATAATTCCCCACATACACTTGACTTTTTCACCTTACTCCAGCCAGGTTATCAAAGCGAATTTAAAATATTTATATTTATTCATTTTGAATATTTTACTTCTGGTTTCTCCGCATACGTATTTTGTCCGCATAAATGTTATCCTGGGCAATTTTTTTTTCTTTTTCTTTTTGTCGCAGGGGAATGCATTTACGGATGATATCCAGGACGCCCGGGTGGGAGTCGTAGACCTATGTCGGACTCGGCACTTTGGGAGTGCAATACCGTACTAAACCCCAGCGGGAGCCTTCAGCCGCTTTAATTGGAGGGTCCCGGATCTGCAGGCAACAGTCCCCTCCGAGGACTGACGTCAAACCTCGATGCAGCGCCGCCCATCTCGGGCACACCTCGAGGGTGTGCTGGTCAGAGTCCAGTGCCGCGCCACAATCGTAGCATTTAGTCGTTGACTCCCTTTGGGCCGTCCGACACAGGTAGTCACCAAAGCAACCGTACCCTGTGAGAACCTGCGTCAGACGGAAGGTGAGGGGCTTGCGTTTTCAGCGCATCCATCCTGGGCGAATCTGTACCGAAATGTTTTGATAACAAAATTAATTATTTTTATACTAATGTCATTTTAAAACTTTAAACATCCCACTGTTGATCATACAACTCTTTTTCTATGAAGAACAAGGCTTAGAGCTTGATCCACCACACTACTCCATTGCAGCTTGGTAGATGCATGTATGAATATTTGTTCCGGAAAATAAAGACGTAAGATCTATTTAAAGAACAAGAAATTTATAGCAAATTTCAGGCCAGATTTAAATATTTAACTGTTTGGTGTCATTTTAGATGTTTAACCACTGGAACATATTGGTATTGTTATAAGAGTATCATCAATTAGTGTTAGATACGGTTTGAGCATCATCAAAGTTCCACATAACATTATTACCTTACTGTCATAATATATCTAATAGATTTATATCTATTGATATTCTTTATTATATATATTCCTCGTTTCCATCTCTCAAAATGATGCTTTATATGCTATTTTACTTAGATATGCGTAGTGGTTTATTTGTATCACAGCTGATTGAAGATAAGATAAAAACTGAGAGAAGTTTTTCATATATGTCACAGAAAAATTAACTCTTTGTAATATTGTTATAAAACTTTAATGCTTATAAACACACACACGCTCTTACATATAACGTTAAATCCGACCACAAAAATCGTTTAATTATAATATAACAACGTGGCCAGATTCCAGAAATAGTAGCTTATTTCAAAAAGGTCTAAAGTCGCCAAACCGACATAAACAATCGAAACCAAGATCTGGGATTTAAAGTTAAATTAAAAACTTCCATGTTTTTGTTGGACGCGGCTATTTAAACTGAGTTTAGAGGGCCTATTCTGTAAGTATAAATTTGAAACTAAGATTTCATGAAAGACAAAATAACACATATCATTGTTTATAATATTAATTTGTTATATTAATAATGATAACAGCTTAATCAATCTATCCCGAGATGTATATTTTTCTTCAACTTGGTTTCCTACACCCATACAGAGTAAGAAGTGAATATAACCAAAAGGGTTATGTTAGCCAGGCTTATTCACAACAATTTATGATAATGCAGATATTGAACTGAATTTTGAGATATTTTGGTCGTGAATATATTAACACATACCTTAAGAATAAATTATTATTTATAAACTAAAATAAAAACAATTCTGCCTTTTTTTGCATATAAAACAGCATTTTTTATTGCTTCTGTAAGCTTTAAACTAAGGTACTAACGTAATCTCAAAGGATGACACGTAAGAACAGTAGTTGTAGCTAATATGGTTATATTTCGTACTATCTGAGTTGTGTCTGTGTTAATCTGTATTTCGTACGGCAATTATAAGAGCAGGAAGCCGAAACCATCTCTCCTTTTTCTCTGTTACTATTTGTAGACGACATTGACCACAACATCAATTAATCTTAAAAAGAGCTTTGAAGTAAACGATTGTTTTCCAAAAACCTTTTTTTGCTCCTTTGATTTGCAGTTTTTGTTATGTAGCCTTCCTCAATAAGAAGGTTCCTTTAAGGCAAAGATATTATATCTCTTGTCAATTATTTTTTTATATCAGTATCTGCACTCAAACGTCATTTTTGAGAGTCTGTGGATAAGCGTCTGTGTTGTTCCCTCTCTGTTTCCGGTGTCGTCTCCGGAATCTTAGGAACGATTGCAAGAGTATATCAAGTTAGTGTTTCCTTAAAAAAATTACGTGAATTAACTGATTATATTAAATGGATTTTAAATTAGAACGCCCATTAGTTTCATCACACTATTATTCAATTAATTATTGACTTAAAAATGACAAAAAAAAAAAAGAAATATCTAATTTAAGTTTCTATCCAATTTTCGAATATTATCGTACACAATAGCACCCTAGTATTGGAAACACGTCAACCGTTCCGCGTAATGTTTTTCTTGTTGCCTTCTTACCCGACGGAACTTTGGGTATCTGGGAAGTTTGTAGCTAGGTTTTGCTTGCGGACCCGTTCGAAGTTCTTACTGACATTCTAGAGCAGATGCGTTGTTCGAGTTTAGTCGTTGAAGATCAGGTAGCTTGAATTACAACATACCTAAACATGACGTGCTTTGCATTCATTTAGTTAGGTAGAATATTTTTATAAAAGGGTTTCCAACTTTATTATTTTTAATTTTGTAAAATATCTTGTACTTAATCTATTCGCTTATTACGAAATGATGATACCATGTTAATTTAAAAAGGGTAGAATTTATTCAAGTTGTGTATAGGATAAAGTTTTTCATTGATTTATGAATACAAATAATAATAATAATAATTCAGTACACTTCGAAAGATCCTTGTCTCAATGATTCTATGGAAATATACTATTCTATGGAAGTGGACACTTCCCTGCTAACTTTAACAGAATACATAAAGAATGGACGCAACAACAAATTCTATAGAAATCGTCCATAAGTTCATACGTCTGTCCATCGATTTTTTCGTTTGTTTAAAAGCGCTAATTGATTTATTAACATCAGATCTTGGGGAAGATCATAGCTTTATAATGTGACACTGAGAACTCATGGGAGTTGAACAGTGACCACAACTGTCACGTACTCTGACAAGGGTCATTTAGTAAGTAATATGAGACGACTTAAAGAAATTCGTAAATAGGAATAAATATTTTTAGTATAACAACGTACCAGGATAGGTAAATTACTATACACTAGTGGTCACCCAGTGGTCGAAATTCGACCTAATCTATAATTGACAACATTGGCAACATCATAAAAATATGATTGCGCTTAACATGGTGAGCATATGCAGCAGTCATTGGACCTGATCTTTGATAAAAAAAATCGATAAAAAATTAGTTTCAAGACTTGTATTTAAGACCCGGTTGACAACAGACTTTGACAATCAACAAAATTTGTGTATTACATTACAAATTTGTGTAAATTGTAACTATGTGTGTGTAGTGTTTTTTTTTTAATTTATTTTTAATTTAATGTATTTGTTGAGCATTATTAAAAAAAATATTAGCATTCTGCACTTCTTATCCATATAAACTTTAACTGTCCCAAATTTCATACTTCTTCGTCCGTAATTTTCGTAAAAAGGGGTACAAAGTTTTTGCTTCACGTATTAATGTATAGATATGTACAATAACTTCTACATACAAACAAAAACGAACTCGCACAGATAGAAAAGAAACTTCAAACAACAGAAAAAATAAAATAAAAAGCGTTTACGTGTTACACCCGAAATTGCACTTCGTATATAGTCCAGTCATTACGTACATTCAAAAAAGAAAATGAATTTGCGCTTCTAATTTTTTAATATGTTGTAGGGGATACCTAGAAAAGCTTAACTTGAGATTGTCGACCAAGCTTTCCTAGGAGCTTTCGCCGCCATCTTGAAAAAAGGGGTAGAATTTGTTTCTCGGCAATAACTCGGCTATCCGATGAGATTTCGAAAATTTTTGTAGAACACTTTTTGTAGCTTTCTTTGTGCTCTACAATAACGCTCGAATCATTTTTAGCGTATCATGCATCGTTATCGAGATATCGCTCGATAAAGTCAAAAATTTAGGACAATTTTTGTTTTTTGCTTTTTTTTTCTTTGGGTCTTAATAAATATGAAAAATTGTGGAATTCAAACTTGTAGAGCATATTCAGACCTACAATTTCCTTCTTGGATTTTTTTATGTTGGACAAAAATTACGATCTCCAGCGCGCCGCAAAGTCGGTGAATCCACACTCAGCGTCGAGCGAGCTGCTTGCTCGGTTGTGTCTGGATGTCGAATCGAATGGGAAATTGTTCAGGAAATTGATGGGATAAAAAATAAGTACATAGAGCAACAAATTAAGGATCACACAATAGTAATTTATTAAACAAATAATTTGTTTGTGCAGTAAAAAAAAATATTTTTTTACAATACAAAATAAACAAAACAAAATAAACGGAAAGAAAAATATTTTTTTCTGCACTCGAGAAACGAAAGATGGACTTTTTTCACGTCTTTTTTCGCTTGGATGGTCCAGGCTGAAGATCTTCGTCCTCCGTAAACTCTTCGAGTTGTTGTGTCTGTTGAAACGTTGGAAATGATGCTGATTCGATGAGAGCATCGTCATCATCATCGTTACAGACATCGTCGTGGTCGTCAAGCAAAATGTCGACTCTGGCGACGTTACTGCAGGTTTGCCCACTGCAGTGCATGCAAATAACGGAGCAACTGATTCCCGCTTTTCTGCACCCACAGGCGGCCTCACAATTTCCTTTACACTTACAGGAAATGAGCTTTAATAGTTCAGGCGGAGCGGGTTCGGCGGTGCTGGTGATTGGTTCGAGCCCTCGATTGGTCTGTCGCCAACCCCATCCTTGTGGATCCTTGAAAAATCCGCGCCAGGTTTGAACTTGGAGATACGTCCGGAAAATGTGTTGACGCACAGCGCTTTTGGTTGGCGGGAGTAGTGAGAGGTGGTTCACTTTATTCGCTGTCATTGATTTTGCGAAGCGATGGAATCGCAAAATATTTATGGACTTCTCGTGCTTATCACCACCATATAGGGCGATAAGAAATAGCTCTCCCGCGCAAGTGAGAACCTCCGGATCGACCTTTTCTTATTTGAATAATTCCACCGATGACCGTAGCTCTGGATTTTTCTCGAGAGTGTTAATGAACTTCGACTTGCCGATGTTATAGAAAGATGATGTCGTGTCGCAACCGCTAAAAGCGTTCAAGAGAGTTCGATCAGCTCTTTTTTCAGCAACATAAATGTCGTCGATTAACGCTTTTTTACAAATAAAACAGTCTCCCATGGTCACAAAATTGTTGAAACACGTGTGCTCACTTCGAAAGGCTCGAGGCAACTAACCGAGATGCTACGAAAAGAAGAACACGTTTCAACACGTAGACCCTAACAAAAGGGTCCCTTTATACCTGACCCCTCCAACTCCAACGGACGCTCTATGCGGGCACTCCGTTATAACGAGTTTACAGCCAACTAGATATCGAAATTTTTGCCCAGAATATCGGAACCCTCGATTTACACTACGCACAGCAAAAACTCAACACGATACGATATACTAATTTGAGCGCGCTCGACACTGCGCGTGGATTCACCGACTTTGCGGCGCGCTGGAGATCGTAATTTTTGTCCAACATAAAAAAATCCAAGAAGGAAATTGTAGGTCTGAATATGCTCTACAAGTTTGAATTCCACAATTTTTCATATTTATTAAGACCCAAAGGAAAAAAAAGCAAAAAACAAAAATTGTGTCCTAAATTTTTGACTTTATCGATCGATATCTCGATAACGATGCATCATACGCTAAAAATGGTTCGGGCGTTATTGTAGAGCACAAAGAAAGCTACAAAAAGTGTCGTACAAAAATTTTCGAATCTCATCGGATAGCCGAGTTATTGCCGAAAAACAAATTTTGAGCGTTTTCCAAGATGGCGGCGAAAGCTCCTAGGAAAGCTTGGTCGACAATCTCAAGTTAAGCTTTTCTAGGTATCCCCTACAACATATTAAAAAATTAGAAGCGCAAATTCATTTTCTTTTATTTGCCTTTTTTTCGGACGAAATGACTGGACTAATACAACTTAATAAAAAAAAAACCTTAAACCGAATTTAATCGGTTTTTCAGTGGCAAAACTTGAAAAAACTTTCATACCAAGCTATAATAATAAACAATAATCTTAAACTTTTCGCATTAAAAACGTTTTATTATTCAAAGAACGCGGAGTTTGACCGTTTACCGCATTAATAATGCAAACGGCGTGCGTGCGCGTGTTTCAATTATATGTTATGTTAAAATTTAAACGTGAAATGTAACGTTGGGAGATAAACGCGAGGAAAAAAGAAAAGTCTAATTTTATGTAACATTCGTGTGATATTGTTATATGTACTGAGTTTTTGGGGTCTATAAAGGATGAAATGTTGCGAGCGGAATGAGGAAGTTTCGTTGGGTTTTTATTATTATATTAAATTTTATAAAAAGATCCAAGATAGCCTATTTTACTTATCTTAATTGCTAGAATACGTAAATTAATACCAATGGTTCCGGATTGAATGGACTAAATCTGTCTTTGAAAAATTCATTTCGTGCTCATTAATGAGGGAAAACGTAAAGCTTTATCAAATTTTACAATATTATACATATTTACAATGCAAAACTTAATTATTTACAGAAAATTTTTGTATAAAACATGTCCGCGTTTTTTTTTTTTTGCACTGATACACCAAGGTTCAAGTGTTTTGACTGCAAACAGCACAAAGACATAATTTGGAATACCTAAGTGACGAAATTTTGTGTATTTTAGTCATTTCAGCTTTTTCCACAGTGGCTCCTGCTCTTAAAAATGTCCCCTGACATGAGACTTAGCTAATGTTTCGTTTTTGTTTCGTGTCCGTCACCACCGTCCCAGGGAATCAGTATTAATTCATCAGTTCTTTGCCATCATCGCGACTAATTCCAGAAGCTCAATAAGAGCAGCAACGTTGAAGGTAGCAAGAGCTCTTTTTCGTTTGGACATCTGTGTTGAAAACACAGTGGTGCTCTAATACGGAGACCTACAGAAATTCGAAACATTGCATTATCTAAATATGTACAAAGGTTTTTTTGACGGCATTGCCTGCACGATTTTGTTACTTGTAAGATTTTGCGTTAAATATTAATGAGTATTGTGAAACAATGGCACATCCTAAAGTTTTTGTTTTATAAATTCCTTGAGAATATCGTTATTAGGACACCTCAACCTCCAGTTTTCTGTTTTTGCGTTTTTTACATTGCGTTTGTAGCATCTGTAATTTGGACTCAAATTGATTTTAAAATTTCGGATCATAGGCCTTTGATACTATAATATAAACGGAAGCAAGAAAAGCAGGAAGAATAACAATAGAATTTTTTCTCATGCCGATGGCACTATCTCTATTTGATAAAGTAGCTTAGGTGCAGGAAATTCCTGGTCGTCACAAGATAAATTTAGATTTTTTTCTAAAGGACATTTTAAAGTGACATCAATTTTATAATAAAATAAAATATGGTTGCTCAACATAATTTAATATGATAAATACATTTCCTTAGCAAGTTATTTTTATACATTAAAGATTAATTTATAAAATATACATATCTATATTTTTATTTTTATCGGAATTAATATTGATGTATAAAAATGTTATAAATAAAATTCTATCCACCTGTCTATTTGGTTAATACGGGTGATGAAAAACACGGTTACTTAAAATAAACAAATACCACTTAGAAGTAAAAAGGTTTTTAGATAAAATGAAACATGCTTCAAAGCCACGCCTACGCTCCTTATATTTTTATATGAAGTAAGGTGCCATTATGACACCATATTAAAATAATATCTTAAGTAAGAGTAAAATTGTACCGTTCTCTTAATATTTTCAAAATTCCTAATAATGGAAAAATCTAAATTCGTTTACTTATATGACCAATATAAGTAAATAATTATGATACTTGCAATTTGAAGTAACTCCATACATCATCGGGAGCTCAGTCACGACAGATGCAGATATACAAATTGATTAATTAAGCAGTAGATTTTTAAAAATTTATTTCGATATATATCTCTCTTTTCTTCTTTATCGTTTTCTGACTCTCTCTTTCTTAAAATTTTGCACGTTCTTATGTACTAAATGTGGAATTGACACACATCTTATCTTTATTAAATATATTTTAAACATAAGTTAAAGATAGTTGCAACTTGTGTACTACATCGGGCAGACTTATTAGCCATTTCTTCAAGACAACACAAATGGGAATAGGAAAAATTGATGTCGAGAACGGATAGCTGATATAGTTATATAACTTATTTCCTAATGTACTAATACTAATAAAGATACATGTATAAATGAATATAATATAATATATTATATCCCTATTTTAGTGTGAATATGCTACTTCCAGAATATCTGTTATTCTTAGGTTAGGTATGTAATTTTATACTACAGGAATTTGCGTTATACTAAGATTTCCTAGCTAAACTGTGACATACATGTTACTTTTTATAACTCAAAATTTAAAAAAAAAATTTAGTTCTATCACAAAAGGAGATGTCTAAACTTGACTAAATAAACTGGCGCATCGCTATGGCAACAAAGCCAAGCAAAAGGTGCGCACTATGGCCTCCGTTTTGGTAAATGGTTTTCGTGAGGGTGTAAAAATAAACCGTTTAACGGTGGACGAAGCCCTCATGAACCATTTCGGAGCCATAGTAATGGCCGCCCGACTATCCGGTGCAGAGGAAGTAATCCTCATCGGGGATAAAAATCAGCTGCCGTATATCGACAGAGATAACCTGTTCGAAATTCGGTACTGTAGACCTACCCTGTTAACAACCATCTCGAGGGAGTTATGATGCACGCATCGCAACCCCAAGGATGTCGCCTTTGCTATCAGCGAGGTCTACGAGACCATATACAGCTCCAGTGCCAAGATCCGATCGTTGCGAGTGGAGAACCTCACAGGCACGCGTATCCCCGTAGGACGGGATCGGACCCTATACCTGGTTTTTAGGCAAGATGAGAAGAGATTGCTGAATGACCAGGGATATGGGTCCGGCGAGGGATCGCACGTCTTAAACATCCATGAGGCGCAGGGCCAGACCTACGAGGACGTCATCATTCTCCAGACTAAGGCAAGGAGGCTCCGAATCCACGACAGCGTTTTGGAAGCTGTAGTTGCGGTGACTAGACACACTAACACCTGTGTCTATTACACCGACGACTGTGATGACGCAATTGGTCGCTTTGTGGCGAGGGCAACGGAGACCACGGAAAAGGAAATCCTCGAGCACAGTCTCAAGACGGCAATTCATCACAGAGACACCACCGTCATTGAGAGTTTGCTTGATATGTTGACTAAAAATATCGGTGTGAGGACATAGTTGTTTTAGAAATATATTTGTAAAAAATAGCTGTAAGACTATTATTAGGAAAATAAGTTAAGTGTTAGTAATATTGTACATTAGCATAGTAAAGAAAAAAAATAGTTGTAACAAAAACGACCGAGGAAGAAATAGATATATATAGATATATATATATATTTTCTCTACAAAATAATTAATAATTTGGTTGACTCTCCATACTTACTAAGTCAAATATCTTTTAAATGCCCGAGCCATTCCACTCGATCTCAGGCTACTTTCTCGACCGCTGTCTCCAGAACAAAGTATTGTGGCAATTCATTTATTATAAGAACATGCAAAGTCTATAATAACCGATATAATGACATTGACTTGTTCAGCAATGGGTTCAAGGGATTCAATAACTTTTGGTATACTTCCTGTTTTGATTTTTAATTTACTATTGTACTAATTTTGATTTCACTTAGTTTTTTAGTGGAAACTTTATTGGCTTGAAAATTTGTTTAGAATCATTTATTTATATGTAGTGATTGTATGCTGTATGTTTCCCAAAGATAAATAAATAAATAAATAAGTAAATAAATATAAAAAAATAGAAATATTAAAAATATAGAAATAAAAAAATAGAAATATTAGTAAGATAGAAACAATTTAAGAAACTGCTATCACAATAAAATAAGTCAGTAATAATTAAGTCTTATAATATTAAAAATTATTAATGCACTTATATACAAAAAAAAGGCATGTACCTAGATTTAAGAATACATTTTCGGTTCGGTTCGGTGGACTCACGTTCAACATTAGAGATATTAAGTCCTAATTAAGTTACTACTAATGTAAGCAGCTACTATTGTACCGAGTAAAAACTAACAAAAGAAATTGGAATAAAAAGGCACGGGCAAAATGAGCCCGTGGACATAAATTTATTTTTAAAAAAAACCTAGACTAAATTCATGTCTCTGAGGTGAACCTAAGATATCCTAAAAAATTACGCTAAAATATCACGCTCAATACGCTCTAAAATATCACGCTCAAATTAACGATAACAGCAGATAATTTAAGAGTTAAACTACAGAAAGTTGGTAAATCTTAGGATTTACCAGTAAAACTGAGAATTTCCTATTAAACTGAGGATTTACCAATTTCTGAGCTTTTACAGTAACATATATATGTTACTGTAAAAGCCTTCAATTCGATCGAAACTTGGGCGGTGCTGCAGTCTCTCCACCGGTGCCACATTGACTACTAGTATATCAAAGTGTTGAAGTGCTTGTAAAATAACGCTTCTGTGTTGGTTCGGGGACAGGAGCATAGCAGGAGATCGATTCCAATGCAGAAAGGTGTGAGACAGAGAGATGTCATCTCCCCAAAACTTTTTACCGCAGCATTGGAAGATGATTCCAAGCTTCTGGAATAGAAAGAATTCGGCATTCGGCACAAAACATTAACGGCGAGTACATCACTCACCTTCGATTTGCCGACGATGTCGTGCTAATGGCGGAATTTCTGGAAGACCTCAGCATTATGTTCAGTGACCTTAAAGGTTTTCCTACGGGTGGGCCTTAAAATGAATATGGATAAGACAAAAATGTCGAATGTCCATGTCGTAATCGGTCGGCTTAGAATCTCCACCCCGATATCGGTTGGAGATTCTACTCTCGAAGTTGTTGATGAGTACATCTACCCAAGACAAAATGTCCAACTCGGTAGGTCCAAATTTGAGAAAGAGGTCGATTGTCGAATCCAGCTAGGATAGGCAACGTTCGGGAAGTTAAAAAACGTCTTTTCATTTGTCATACCTCAGTGCCTAAAGTCGAAAGTCTTCGACCAATGTGAGTTACCAGTGATGAAATACGGATCTGAGACGTAGTGTCTGACTATGCCTTTTAAGCAAGCTACAAGTTGCACAGCATGCAATGGAGAGGGCTATGCTTGGTATATCTCTGCGAGATCGAATCAGGAATGATGAGGTCCACAGACGAAAGAAGATTGCCGACATAACCCAACGGATTTGCAAGCTGAAGTGGCAGTAGGCAGGGCACATAACTCATAGAAATGACGGCCGATGGAGCAGAAAAGTTCTTGAATGGAGACCACGTACCGGCAAGCGCAACGTCGTACGGCCATCCGCGAGATGGACAAACGACTTGGGGAAAGTCGCTAGAAGCCGTCGATGGAGGCTGCTTTGAACCGGTCGCTGTGAAGGTCAATGTGTGGAGGTCAACAATGGACATCCATAGCTGATATGATGATGATGATGATACATGTCAAATGAAGTGCTTTTTTTCTCTATCGTAATTTCTCTACAAATATGATTTCGCGTTATATTGTATTCACTTATCTCGTTAGGAAAGTCTATGAATGGGGAGTCTTTTTTTATAAAGCTTTTCATACACCTTATTTCATAACCTTTAAAATTTAATTAGAATGTCAAATTCATTGTTCCCAGACGCCAAAACTAGAGAATGGCATAATACGACAGCATATTGCTACAATTATTATTTTTATAAATTTGATAGATAGTAGTTTTGAGTATATGGGCGAGAATTTTCTAAATACGCCAAATTCGCAATTCGCAACACATTTTAATATTGCTGCCTCGAGAGGCAGCAATATTAATATGTGTTGCGAACCAGCGAACCATGTTGTGACGGACTTCCCTTACCGTTCAACCGACAACCATTCTGAAGTAATAGTGCGAGTAGATGCCTTAAAATTGGCGGTCGCAGGTTCGGTTTCCACTCAGGGTAGGTGTTTGTATTTGTGTAAATATTTGTTTCTGATCTAGGTGTCGGTCCTTGTGAGTTTTCCGATCGTGCCACGAAGAGCACGTAAAAATGTCGGTCCAGGTTGGTATCAAACAAATCTAATAGCGATCGTTACGCATGGTAGATAATTTATGTGCCAACCCGCAGTTGAGGGTTAAGCTCGACTTCTGTTTTTATAAATAAAGTAGATATTTGCCCAGCAGTGAAATGTTTACGTACTGGTTCAGTTCAGTAGTTGATTTCAAATCACAGAAAAGAAGAGAAGAAATATCAATTCTGATTTGTTACGAAATAAGTTGTAAAAGTCTATTAATATTTTTTATTATTGCAAATTGTAAGTGCAATACTGTTACATATTATACCGCTTATTTAAATATTTGAGTTACGTGACGTATAGTTCAAGGCTTTGAAATCTTCCTGAAAGGAAAGGCTGTAAGCAGTCTTGAAATATTTGGTATTTTTTTTATAGAGATTGAGGTCTTGTTATAACGACCTAAAAGGTAATAAAAAAAATCCTGAAGTAAAAAGAGATGGTTGTTTAAATAGTTTCTTCATGATATAGGCTATGCAATTTAAGCTATTAAACAAAAATAAAATAAATTTAAAAATACCGGATGAAGAAAAATATATTTTAAAAATATTCAAAATTTTGAAGCAGATTATTTTTTGAAGAAATATTAAACCATATGAATATTTTTATCGGAAAACGTATAACTATAAAACCATATTAATACCGTTCGCCTAAATTCACCATCCTATTCAAATAAACGTGAAAATCAAAATTAAATAAATAAAATCAAAGGCGATTCATCATCAAAATATCGGTACACTTCAAATGCAAAATAAAATCGACATATTACCAATACAACTTGTTCATTTCGGATCCATTATGAAAAATTTTGTGCGATTAATTTAATTTCTCGTCCGAAAACGAACGATAAATGGACGAAATGGCACACGACCTGTCCACCCATAAAAGCCGTTTTACGATCCATTTTGAGCCACAAACGGTCATTTACACGAAACCATACTATTTAAAAATCACACGATGTACGTATCGTTAAAATTATAACCTGTACCGTGTTCTGTGTTTGCGCATTGATTGATGGTATTATTCGTTTTAATAAAATAATTTTGTAAATTAAAGTTAACAAATCGTTAATATAGTATAAGTAAATAAGTAAGTTATCGTTATTATATATAATATTTAGTCCACTCAAAGTAAAATCTTACAATCAACAACGAAAGGTAAAAAAAATTGTATGCCGTGTATTGCTATCGTTTCCATTTTTGATAGTGAAAGTTTTGAGCAATTTTCTTGTAGATTAAGGGCCCGTTTCACCGATTTTCGATTAAGTTTATATCGCACATAAGTTATTGATGGAATTTATCAGCAGAAGGTACAACAAGCCCTTAAGGCCTCTTTCACCTTAACTAATAAACTACAAATTTAGGCTTCACAGGTGCGAATAGGAATATCTGATAGCTAAAGTAGAGTTTGATGGTGCAAAATAAAAATATATCATAAAATTTTATCTGTTGGATACAGCTATACGTTAGAAAAACTTATCAAAAACCGGTGAAACAGGACTTAAACATTCTGCAGAACAAATAATATATCCAGAAGTCCCCGTTGATCCTGTCTTGCTTGCATGTTGCTTTTTATTAACGGTAATTGTTATTTGATACTATGGTTTTAACCTTAACTGGCCCGTTAGTGCAGTTGGCAGTGACCCTGTTTTCTGCTCCAGGGTTGTGGATCCCGAGTCTGGGTGTAATATATATTTATTTATGTATGTATAATTGTTAAATATGTTAACCGTTTATATGCTTTTTCAATTAATAAATATACCGACATCTAGTAAACTTAATGCAAAAATTGTAGTTGATAAAAAATGTACGGTACATACTAATTAATTATATTATCATTAAAATATAATCTATGTGAAGGAATCAAAACATAGCGTTACGTTGGTCGTAAATATTTAATTAAACTATAATAATCCATCACGATTTCACCAGACACGACATACTGAAACATCATTAGCGTTGCAACAATCTGACAGAAACTAGTTTAGTTATTAGAAGCCAATTAATTCGTGCCTAATTATTTAGCTTTGATATTACCTTTGTGATTATTACACGAACTGATCACTTAGCGATTATTCGGAATACCTTAAATAATTTAATGAAAAAAATATATTAAATTTTATAATAAATTAAATATTACATTAAATAGAAATATTAGAAAAAGAATTATTATTATTTTTTTTTTTTTTACTATACTTCCACAGGCTTTATTTGCCCATGCCTTTTTTTATTTACATTTTTATATTGTTATTGTTATGTTTAATGCGTACTTAATTAGACAACGAAACTTAAGCTAAGCTTAGGGTCTCTATCTATCGCGAGTCCTTGCACTGACCACAAATTCGCTTATTTAATATATAAAAATAAACTTAACTTACTTAAAAATAAACTTAACTTACTTAAAAAATAAACTTAACTTAATATAATTTTTTTTTTTTTTTTTTTTTTTTTTTTTTTTTTTTTTCTTATATCTATTTATTTACATTTTTTTTTTTTTTTTTTTTTTTTTAAATTCTATTGTGTATATAGGTACTTTGTTTTCTTTCGTTTACATGCTTTGAGTTATATTTATCTAATTTTTGTAACCAATATACCAGATTATTTTGTCTAGTTTTCAGCCATCACATCTTCACCACCAGTCTTGGTTTGCAATCTTCGTTTTACATTTTTTTTTTCTTTTTTTTTTTCTCATTTATCCGACTCCGTCCCAGTCTTCCTCGAGAGACTCCTCAGCTGTTCGAGCACATTCTCAATGACGGCGGTGTCTCTTTTTTGTATCGCCATCTTGAGGGTGTGCTCGAGTATTTCCTTTGATGTAGCCTCCACCGCCTTTTGAACAAAACGACCGATTGCGTCACCACCGTCGTCGGTGTAGTAGATACAGGTCTTTGTGTGTCTAGTCACCGCGACCACAGCATGCGGAACACTGTCATGAATCCGCAGCCTCCTAGCCTTGGTCTGGACGATGATGACTCTCTCGCGTGTCTGTCCCTGCGCCTCGTGGATAGTCATGACGCTCGACCCCCGCCCTGTACCATATCCCTGGTTTAACAGCGTCTTCTTCTCCTCTTGTGTGAAAACCAGGTATAGGGTCCCGTCCTCTCTTTCAGGGATTCGAGCGCCAGTGAACCTCTCCATTCTCAGAGAGTGGACAATGGAGTTTGAGGAATAGATGTTTTTATAGACCTCGTTGATGGCGAGAGCAACATCCTTGGGGTTCCGATGAGTGCAAGACAACTCACATGTGATGTGTGTGGTCATGTTGGGTCTGCAGTACCGCATTACGAACAGGTTGTCCCTGTCGATATATGGCAACTGATTGATATCTCCGACGAGGACCACTTCCTTAGCCTCCGACAATCGGGCGGCCATGACTATGGCCCCGAAGTGGTTCATGAGGGCTTCGTCCACCGTTAAACGGTTTATTTTTACGCCCTCATGAAAACCATTCACTAAGATAGAGGCCATAGTGCGCACCTTTGATTTGGCTTTTTTGCCATTGCGGTGCGTTAGCTTTTCTTTCAGGTCTTTGGCCGCTTCGAGTGTGGTTGTGGCTACTATTTCACCTTCCTCGTCGAAGTTCCCGACTATATGTGTTGTCTTGCCGCACCCGGGAACTCCATTGATCCATTTCAGTGCCGGCAGTTCCCAAGACCCGAAGACATCGCCGACTTCCGGATCGCTCGTGATGGTTTTTGCCATCTCAATTATCCGGTCGCCTAGCATCACCCTCGTGCATCTGGCCACTACCACCACTGCGTCCCCTTTAGGCGTGTTAAATTTCTGAGGTCCTTCTTTTAGTCCCTCAGCCTCGACTGCGCTCACGAAGCCGGCTGTGGTGTTATAAGCGGCCATATACAATCCTGACATGTTGCCCTTGATTACTTGGCAAGTGTCGTTATTGTATATGGCTGCCTCGGCTTCATCGAGTTCCACCTCTAGCAGGCCTTCATGTCCATACTGGTAGGTCTGCATGATTTTTTCGCAGATGGCCTGGCTTACCTCTCGGTTCGCCTTTGTGATAGCCAGGAACTCAATGTATGCATTTTCCGCATGTTGTTGTGGTGTGGACGCTGGTCGAAGCTTTGGTGGTGTGACTTGCCCCTTGTCAGCCCTCGTTCGATTGACTGGTGGCATCTGAGGGGGCTTCGGACTTTTGTCACTTATAAACCTTCTCAGTGCCTCCGATTGCCTTTCATCCGGAGATGCCGGTTTTGGGGCAAGGTGGGACAGTCGAGTACCTTTCTTTGGAGAGATCGTTGCTTGGATCACTTTTGCAAACGCCATCAGACGGGACTTGGAGCTGCTATTAGCATCTCCGGAGGTACGCGACTCGAGCTCCATTTTTTGGGCCTCCGCCTTAGCCTGTAATCGCTCCGAACCACTGAGCATGGTCTCTTCGAGAATCGGTCTTTTAGGGGGTGAAGGTGTTCGAATCTGAGCCTTTAGATATCCCAGATCCTCCCCCCTATCCTCGTAGACTATGACCTCGTGTATTTTCGAGGCCATTAGACAACCGTATCTATCTGCTACGTCTCCTTTGTCATAACCGACCCTCATAGAGTCCACGCTTATTCTTCCGGGGGTCGCACCGGGGAGTTCACCTTGCCGCTGCAGCCACGAGCTTGCTTGCGCAAAAGCGGACTCCTCTCCCCACTCGAATAGAGCGATTGCCTTGTTGTGCAGCCACACCAGACGGTAGGTTGAATCATCGTCCTGTTTCTGTACAAGCGCGTCGATCTTCGTACGCTTAAAGCTTGTTTTTCTCGTGCTACCTTTTATGAGCAGAGCGAGCCCCGGTGAAACTACCAGCCGATCCAGCCCCTCGGAGCGACAAAAGCTGATTCCAATTCTCTCTGCTTCACCGTCCATAAATAGGGCCACGCATCTGGTTCTTATACCCACTTCCCCGCTCCCATTCCCCTCTCCGAGCAGGGACTCTAATGTTTTGCTTTGGGTGGGTGGCGGAGGTGTGTTTTGAGTGGTCCTCCCTTGAAACAGTTTCTGCAGAGCGGACGGTATGGCCTGTAATCTGAGACTCAGCGATGCTCGAGTCAGGGATTCCTGGAGAGGAGTTGCGCTGCCTGTCTGTGTATTTGGGTTTGGTGTTGGATGTAGATGCGGGATGGCTGTGATTGTGTTTTGGGCCTGTGGTACAGACAATGGAGTTGGTGGTAGAGCGGTCGATCCATTTCTTTTCGCCGCTATCACGACGGCATGTCTTGCGAATGCGAGGAAAGACGTTCTGTCGGCTTCGTTCTCCAGGATGGTATGGAGTGAAGGCTGGTCTAGTTTTCTCTGGATTTTAATTTCCAGATCCATCCTTCCTTTGTCGAACCTCGGACATTCCAACAATATGTGGAGAACTGTCTCCTGTCTCTGTGTCTGTGAAAGAATCTCTGAAAACTCTGTCTCTGTGAAAGAATTATTATTAAAAATATTAGATTTTACAATGTGACATTTGTTTATAATATGTTTATAAATTTGTTACATTTTATTAACACGAGATCAAGGTATTTATATATCATAACTGGACCGCTCACGTATATTCAAATATGCACCTTGAAATAACTACCATCGACAGTGAATTCATGCTCACACAGTGCAGCCCAAATGATCCCGTACAGTTCGGTATCAGAGGAACTTCCTCCCACGGACCATTCGGCTGTGGAATGAACTCCCTGCCGAGATGTTCCCACAGGACTACAGTATGGGGTCCTTCAAGAGGGGAGTAAATAGGTTTTTGAAGGGTCGGTAACGCGCATGTGATGCCCCTGGTGTTGCAGGCATCAATAGGCTACGGTAACCGCTTACCATCAGGCGGGCCGTATGCTTGATTGCCACCGTCGTGGTATAAAAAAAAATACCATAAGGTTGACATTTTTTTCCAACATGTAAAGTGAAAAAAAATTCCGAGTATTTCGTTGCCTTCTGGTATTTTGTCTCTTTCTTACGAGTTGCCTTGAATCCATGGTATAAAGAGATTCAATCCCTCTCTTGGGAAAGTTTTTTGAGTACACATGCGCATTCCAGTTTGCATATAAATTCCTTGCACGAGATACATCTTGTAGTTAATCCCAAGGTTCTGACTGAAACATATTTTTGGCATATTCATTGAATTTTCATAGTTATTAATTCCTTCTTGTGACGTTTCAGACACTAACTCCTATTATATTATAGGATATAATAGGAGTATATTTATATTTATATGGATGTGTGCGTGTGTATTTACACACGCACACATCCATATAAAATAAATATTAACATAATTATAGAAATGTGTCGATATCCAAAATCATACTTCAAAGTAGTATTTCTGACGAAAAGTCTAAATAACACTAGAATATCGTTTAGTTTTGTAATCTTCATATTATTCAAATAAAACTTTAAGAACTTTAAAAGTCAAACAATCAGTAATTTTAAATTGAAACAAAAGTTTACAATCTAAACAGTTTTATGGACAGCTCAATTTTGAGTTTTAATTGAGCATGGCAAAATTGTTTACGCAAAAAAAAAAAAAAAAAACTTGTTTCTAAAGACAATCACTCTGTATTTGCTACGATTTCTCGACACAAGATTTACTTTATTTTTTGAGGAATTTTTTTCTTGTACCAAATAAATTTTCGGTTCAAAGAAGTCGTATTTCGAAAAACAACCTAATTAGTGAGCATTTACCAGTCACCGTTATATTTAATAGTAGGTGTAGTTTAAATTTGAGAATGATTAATTAGTTATTCAACTTATTTACATTATTATTTTTTATATCACATTCGTTTTATGTACCTGACTTAAAATATTATTTGATGAAGTTTACATCTAAAAATATTGAAACATAAAAAGTACTGTGCGTGATAAAGGATCATAATATTAATAAAATTCTGTTCATGTAGAAATATAATATTACGTTTCTAGGTGGTAAATAAATATAACAAAAAATTGCTTCTTGTAACACAAAAAATAAATAAATTTATGAAGTGCTACAAGTTATCCCTTTTTACATATTATATTGACCAAAATTAAAACGACTGAATGATATTAGGTCGGTAAATAAACAAAATTAAAATATACCAAAACAAAAAAAAAAATCTTAACGCTATCGGTAATGTTGATTAAAAAATATGTATTTAAAATAAAAAATAAAAATATTTATATAACTAACCTATCTTAAAATCATAAGACTATAGATAACCTATGGATTAACCTCATGGTTGGTTTCTTATGAAAAGCTGGAAGCCGGTGGGATTCTTGTCTGTGTTGATTTTACGAGTAGGTATATATATTGTCTATTTCTATAGATTTTTTTTTTGCACGTAAAATACATGTTATATTTTAATCCCGGTCTCATTCAGTCAGGAAAAATAAATAAACATGTTTCTAATTGCGTTTATAATTTTAAAATATATGTTCAAAACTACTTTCAAAATTTAATAATAATATTTAGTCATACAGAGATTTACTAAAGACAAAACCTAAAATATAAAAACTTATCATTATGTCTTTCATCAGTTTTATAATTATTTCAAACATATTTATTAATAAATCACTAAATTAAGTGGTCTTTAAACTAACTAACAAATTTACAACATGTTTTCGAAATTCGATAAATTATAAATTGAAATCAATTAAATACAAAGTGTAATGGAAAATAAAACCTTATTATGCAAAAAAAAAAAAACTTTTTCCTTCATTCGAAAAAAAAAAGGAAACAAAAGTTCTTCATCCGAAAATAGAAAAAGTGAAACTACACGACGCATATGGTAAAACGTGACATAGAAAAACATTTTTAAAACTGAAATAAATTAAAACTAAAATGTTTGCAAGGCACATTTTGTCAGCAGACGAATTTTTATTATGGAGTGTTCACTGCAAACTTATCCATACTATTCTATATGAATGAATGAATGAATGAATAAGCCCGTAAACATTCCACTGCTGGGCGAAGGCCTTTTCTCCATATAGGAGAAGGGTTGGAGCATATACGCGGATTGGCAGATACAATTTTTCCCTATCACGAGTAACGATCGCTATCGGGTGTATATCACAACAACCGGGAACGACGGTTTTACGTGCTCTCTGAGGCACGGTGGGGAGATTCACAAGGACATACGCCCAGACCGGAAACAAATATTTGTACAAATACAGATATTTGCCCCGAGCGGGATTTGAACCCGCGACCGCCGGAGTTGAAGCAACCACTCGCACCACTACACCAGAACGGTCATTTATAAATGAATATTACAATTGAAATGAGCTGAAATGAAACAGCCTGTAAGCTCCCATGGCTTGACAAAGTTTATCTCTTTATTTAGCAGAAGGGTTGGAAGTTAATCCGTCCCGCCACACTAGTTGGCGAATAATTTCCCTATTAGTAGTTCCGAAAATGAACAGGTGCCCGGGACCAATGACTCCGCATGCTCTCTGAGTTATAATGGCGAGACACACATGAACAAACACCCAGAGCAGGAACAAATATATCCCCCGAGCGGGAATATAACCCGCACTTTAAAATAAATTTTCGCATCACTACACCAGATCGGTGTCTACATTACAATGCAGAAGAGATTGTTTCAACTACGTGTTGGAGTAGTGGTCTCAAATAAAAGGTCATGATATTTTTCATGAGCGAGGATCAAACCCGAGACCAGTAGTGCAACAGCCAGTTGCTGTAACCACTGCACCAATCATCAAAGATTGAGATTGATTGAGACAAATTGACATTGCTTCGCTCTTATAAGCCCTAAGATATTTTATAATTCTAAATGTGGAATAAAGGATTTAAGCTGGTTCGTTCATATCAGATTTTATCGGAAAAAAAAAAGAAAAATAAAGAAGAAGAAATAAGAAGTTTATCCTCCTTATAATAATATTAGCACAGTAATAAATGATCACTTCTAACGGAAAATGTTATTTGTTATTATTAAAAAATAAAAAAACTTAATTTTTATCTGTTTCTTATTTTATTATATATTTTATATAAAACTAGCGGCCCGCCTCGGCTGTGGCCGATGAATGTATATATACCTAAGTCTTTCTCATGAATCATTCTATCTATTGGTGAAAACAACATGAAAATCCGTGCAGTAGTTGTTGAGTTTATCGCGAACAGACCGACAGACAGACAAACAGACGCGATAGAGGACTTTGTTTTATAATATGTAGTGTGATGAGCAACTTTAATTACTTCCAAGATAATTTAAATAAAACTACCTAATTATAATAATTTAACTAGACTTTAATATAATAATTTAACTAATAATATTAGAATTATAATAATTTAACTAATTAGATTATGACAGCAGTTATAATAATTTAATATCATTTATAACTCAAAAGTATAGTAAGTCTTTTTTAACTTTTTTTAGTTTAGTAAAAGAAAAAAAAGTGATATAATTTATCTTGTAAATCTTAATTGTGCTATAACATATAAGTGTTAAATAAATTTGTTAATAAATATCACAAATTCTGATTTCTTTCATCGAATTATAAATTATTTATAAAGTTCTGATAAATAGGTTAATAGTTAAGTTACTTAGTAAAGTTTTATTTTAGACTACGATATAAATTTTGATACAGATCTCAGACTAAATTTTATTTAATATTATTTGTCGTATCTATGTGTATATAATTATGTATCTATTTTACACGTATTGAACTGAAATGAAACAGCTCGTAAATATCCCTCTACTGAAAAAAAAAAAAAGACTTAGCCAACGACACTGCCCGCGTTTATAGGGTATAATTTCCTTACTAAGAATTACAATCATTATTAGTTATTTATAATTAAAAAAAAAGACAATTATTACATTAAAAAAAGACATTTAAGACAGGCAGTGTAATACTGGCACCGAGACTTAACATCATATTATGTCTCAGGATAGGCAACACATAAATGAGTTGGCTGGTCTAGTTCCAGGTAAACTAGTTTATGTTCATGGGCGACGTCGACCACTTACCATCCGGTGGCACGTCTGCCAGTTTGCCTATCCAAATATATTTAAAAAAAATTAAAGCGTTATACTCAACGGTCCTAGTATAATTAAATTTTGTGTCCGGGGGTCCAGAAACACACAACACAAACACCTCGACTACAACACGACTTACATTAATTTTGTATCGCCTGTTACAAAAATTTGTCATCAGTGGAAATCAAACCAGTGACAGTCAGTTGTGTGACTGCGGCAACCAGTCAGTGAGTCCATTTAGTTATTTAATATAAAGATAACGATCCTTAAATTTTCATACATTATGAAACTCAAATATAATTAAACCAAAAGTCGTATAAATATAAATGAAACACGAATTATCGTAGTTGAAATCTAAATAAATAAGCATCAAACGCCGACGAAATCTAGATGGAACAGCGATGCGTAAGTGCAAAGTTGAAATATGAGTCCAACTCGACTCACGAAATGCAATAAAATCCATTCGGGTGTTTCGAAGCGAACTTTTAAATCACATTTTCATAGCGTACAGATGATGTTCATTTACAGTTCGAAATAACCGCTTGCTAAACTTTATTATTTCGACTTTTATGCGAATCGGTAATTAGTTTTAATGAGGTTTGTGTTATAACATTTTTATATGATATACATATACACTTCATTCTTCATTTATTTAGGAGTAACATTTCTGTTTCTGTCATGTTTGTGTGTGTGCGCATGGCAATTTTCTATCAGTGGCAGTTTGATATTCGAATTAATAGTCGAATCCACTCATCCGATTCTGAAAATTATTTCACTAATAGGAAGCTACCGCTTTGAGATTCAAAGATTTGAATCACAGTTGTAGTAAATCAGCCTGAAGAAAAATCCAGTTAGTTTAGAATGCTTCATGTCTCACGTTAGTTAAATTAGAAGATATAGGTACAAAAAATGTACGAAAGATTTGTAAATCTTCAAATAGCTTTGTACAAAATCCACAATAGCATGTGTCCGTCTAGTTTAGAGCTCCTAATATTAACTCGCTATAAGCATTTTGTCTTTAAAATATTTTATACACATAAAATATGTTAGATGACAAGTTATTCGTCGCGGCTTGAGTGACTTTTTTAAAGCTACGTTGATTCTTTTAGGTTTTATTTAAAATAAAAAAAATATAAATGAAATTTGGTTAGGAATCGTATCCCTATTAAATTTTGTAACATTATTTTAAAATACTTTTAAATATATGTTATAAATGTTTTGCCACACGATCGAAACTGCAGATTACTACTAGTTAAAAGTATAAGTTAAGACCAAGAAATATGTAACAAAATACGAGTCATAAATTTATTTTTATTATTCGGAAAATTTGTTGCAAATGCTGTGTTTGGTTTGAAGAACTTGATGTAATAAACTTTCGTAAATAAATTAAGTTCATTCTTTACGACGTATTCCCTTTTTTTATACGAGTACCACTGTGGTGAAAAACAAGTGTACGGTCCGTCTGATGCCAGCACCAGGAACTTAACGAGAACGTTGCCGACCCTTTGACGTTTAATTATATTGGTATATTTTTTTAATTACACGAATCAATTTATTATATATATATATATACTTATATATTCAGAGCTTATTTGAAAAACCGGTAACGCACCTGATAATCCTCTTATTTAGCGGGTGTCTATGGATGTCGCTTTCACTTACCACCAGGACTGTCGTTTGCCTCCTCTTTTATAAAAAAAAAAAAAAAATACACGTTCGCTGACGTTAAGGCGCCTACTCGCACCACTACACCAGAACGGTCGTCAAAATATGCTTACCTTCGATCAATACAAACATTATTGGTTGAAAATTTCACAACTTTATTCTAAAGTCTTTTCTATCGTTTAAATAAAAATAGGTATTTAAAAAACCACATTTGTCAACCCTGACACATTTGTAATATGTTACCTCGACACTCACGTTGATTCCCTTACTTGGCACACGCTTGACACCATCTTGACATTCATGGACTTACTCGCTATCCCTTACATGACGTAACTTCCTGACGTGACATTAATCAGATTAGCAACGGTTGATAAACACGTCCTCGTCAATGTCTAACGTTTGTCCATACGTAACAGGTATCAATATTATGTACTCGTAACTTCGAACGGACAACGCAATACTATACTATTTGGTAATAATTTCCATTGCAAATATTAACATAGATTACAGTGTAGTTTATTTATGAAATTATGAAGTTATAATAATTTTTAGTATAAACAAAGTCAAAGAAAATTGAAGATCTTTGATAATTTTATAAACCTTTATCATTAGATTAAAATATAAAAGTTGTAAAATGTGAAATATGAATGCTATCGAACCACATCGATATTATTTTAGTGTATCAGCCCGTAAACAATCCACTGCTGAGCGAAGGCCTCTTCTTCATATAGAAGAAGCGTTGGAGCTTAATCCACCACGCTGCTCCACTGCGGGTTGGTGCATAATTTCCCTACCATGAATAACAATCGTTATCAGGTGTCCGACCCAGACCGGAAACAAATATTTGTACAAATACAAATATCTGTCCCGAGCGGGAATCGAAATCGCGATCGCCGGCGCGCGGCGTCGAGGTGACTACTCGCACCACTACACCAAAACGTTCGTCGATATTATTTTATTAAGGCAGAATTATTGTCAAAGCGGAAATACGAGTATGATTATCCTTCTATCTACTATAATTTGATAGTTCTAGATATTGCAATTCTATTATATTGTATTCTAGAACATTCAATTTACTTATACACGAGATTGCCTCAGATATTACGAGTATAACTTCCAACATATTCAATTGCTGTAAAAATGATTTAATATGTCGATGAAACGTCAAGAAACGTGTTTAGTTTAAATAAATTATTAAACCAGTTATTTCATCGTTCCATTTTTCCATATTTTAATGAACAACTACATTTTACTTACTAAGGGGGAAAAAAACTAAAACACACAATTTGACATATAATTTGTATTAAATCAACAATATTCTTAGTCTTTACATTCTTTGGTATAATTATTAGCTCATTTAGGTACAATTATCTATTTTTAATTTCCCTCATCTCTTGACCAGAATTGAATACATCTATTCCATATCTATAATTATTTATAACAAGTGCTGTTCCATACCATTAAAAGAACACAGAATAAAACGTTATTTAAAACAACCAATCAGAGCTCATTATTCAAAGTCATAGAATATAATCGTATTATTTGATTGGTCGGTTGTTATTTTAATAATTTTTATTCCTCTGTTTTAATTTTCTGGAATGAAAAAGCACTTTAATACACGTATGTTCATTACGCCTATGTGTTGTTAGCCCACACGATAATGTGGAGCAGTAGAAGGATTTGGCACGCTTGCAGTTTGGCTCCAGAACCAGGCGACGTCACTGCAACAGAATTTTATTTTTTTAATAAAATTGAAGTTCAGTATGGAATGTAGCCGAATTTGCTTTGAAGTTGTACCGCATTCTGATCGTATCGGCGGATTTTCTGCAGTACGAATTATTTATGAGCATTACGGTTTTAAAACGTAGATAAAACTAACTTCTGAAGGAGATATGATATATTTTAGTTATACTTTAGTGATTTTATTTATTTGTTTATTTAATACACTACGTAAAATATTTTAGATTCATGTATTCGTTTATTCATTTTATGTTTACTAGTAAATATACTATAAGTTTTTATACATTAATAATGTTATTCTAAGAAACATTATTACTAGCTTTTAGGGAAAAAGTAAAAGTGTTCACAATTTTTTTACTATATCATCGTCGTCAACAACAAAAATAAGATTAACATAGTGAAACATAATTAATAAAATTAAAGTTAAAAATATATAATAAAGGTAAAAATATAAATACAAAAGATATCAATAATGTAAGTGCTAGTTTAGTTAATTAGTACTACTTTTTATCTTACAACAATGATGATTTTTATATAAATAAAAATTGTGTTATAAAAGTTTTACGACTGGAATTAGAATTATAATAATATGTAAATACGAATAAAGATTTTAAAATTATTAGTCAAGAATCAAGTTAAATTTTTAATGTAGGATAAACATTTATTTATACAAAAATTTATTTTTCGCAGTTATTTCAAGTTTCTAATTTGTCTTCAAAGTTCCACTTCAAAGGCAGTGGTGAAAGAAATTTTATAGAAGTTGCACATTTTCGTAGAGATTTTGAAGAGTAGCAGAACGGTGAAAAAACATTTATTTTATATAAATAAATAAACTAACAAAGTCCAGTCTATATCATCAGAACAGAGAGATGGATTATTCCCAGCTAAAAATACACCTTTTTTCCAAGTTTAATACTTCATATTTCTTATAATCTATAAGTAAAAGAATCCATTTGGCCTTGATCCTTCGAAACTTAACACTTCAAAGGAGAAAATGTTAAAGGAAAACTAGGACATTGTTCACAATAAAAATCTTGAGTACAGAAAACTTAAATCCAACGCTGCTTTTTCTCGTTAAGGTAGGAATAAAGAATATTTTTATCCCAGTAAAAAAATACTTGCCGTTGTAAAGGAAATTAAAGATAGTTATGAACGTGATTTGATATTAATGAAACTGTGAAGTGTAAGAATATATAAAAAATATATTCAAGAAATATAAAATAATCTTCGATAACCACCGAGCGTTATTCCAACAGGCACTTATTTTCAACAAAGTAACATTACTGAGGCCATATTCGTTTATGGCGTCCATCAAGAAAATAACCAACGAATGGAGAAAAATGATACTTATCAACGTAACGTATAAGTCTCCCAATGGTGTAGCAAATACGTGAATAGAAAGCTATAGTAATAATATTACTGGTTGCAAAGAGTCATTGAAGCTCAGTAAATTATTGCTGCCGCCTCATTTGCGAAGACAATTTCCTCTGCGTACAGACTAGCGTTGTCAGAGAATCATTTTAACTTGGCTCATGTCACAACATTGTTACAATTTACAGCAGACTTATTGTGCTTTGAGTAAGTTGAATAATGGATGGGTAATAAATTTGAACACATTTTTTGGGTAATAAATTTTGAAGATTTAGGACATTGTAATCGTCAGTGATTTTTCAAATTTTTGTGTAAATTGATCGTCTTCCGTGGTTTTATATGAGTTGTGTGTTTCATGGTCGTGGGATTTTTTTTTTAATCATCTATTAATATTATTTTAATTTTGAATAGAGACTCCCGAGTTAAATGTATTGAAACAAGAACATATACGCTCTAGATTCAATTAGCTATTAAAAGAATCGCTTAGAAAGTCGTTCGACATATAATTTTTTATTCGCAATAATAATAGCAAGGCGAGATTCTAATATTCGGTACAAAACATTGCCTCATATATATATATATCCTATGTACCTTACATATATATTATATTACCTAATGATACCTTATACGTTAAACCCATCAAATACTAGTGTGCGTACAGAAAAACAACATAGGTACAAACATATAAGGGACTAAAAAGATACCCCTTACTTGGCAGTCAAGTAAAAAGTACACCTACACTAAAATTATTTTCAGACTCAAGGTTGTCTGGAATATTATTTTAGAAAATTTACAAATATGTATATCCAAATGGAATATTATTTCTCTAAAAGTATGTTCATGATTATTTTAAATTTATTTGTTAAACAATACCATTATTTATACTTTATAATTATATATTTTTATTTACTTTATGTTTTTGTTAAGCTATTCATATTTATTTTAGTGTTAAATAGTTTAATATATTCTCAAAGTCAAATATAATCATTATAGAAAAGAAACGTCAAATAAAAATCATTTAATTAACAACGTTAACATTTTAACACAACTCAAACTCAACTGTCAGACAACATAAATATAAATATAAATATGTTTAAGACACACACACGATCGTCTGTAGTAAGGTAGGCAACTTAATGCCTGTGTTTTAAGTAACAGCCGACTGATATACATTTTCTTTTTAATAAATATACATATAAATAATACATATATTACACCCAGACTCGAGGCGGGAATCGAGCCCCTTTGAGCAGAAAACAGGGTCACTGCAAACTGCGCCAACGGGTCAGTCATATCAACATAGACCCTCAACAATAAAAAAATCTGTATTGCCCATACAAATATTTTTCATAAGTGGGGAAATGACAGCTAGTACAACAGCCAGATGCATTAAGCCGCTTCTTTCACTAACGCGTCATAATTTTCATGAAATCGTTATTAAAACACAAGGCATTTAAAAGTTATTTAGGTCAACGAAGTATTTCTACTAGTTCTTAATGATGGTGTGCGCTTATAACCATAATACCCTTTAGTACTTAGTTCTTCTGTTGAAATACAACAATAGAAATATTAAAATCGAAGCCGATCCTTTGTTTCTATCCACTTTTACTGGGACTTGAATGACTTTTATATCTTCAGATTTTACAAAACGTAATGTGTTTTGATTTTCAAATTGTTAACCACAATTTTTATACTATCCATGTTTATAGTTAGAAATGGATATATTCCAATATTATTTTTTGTAGATGTCGATATTTTGGACAAGTCAGATGAATCTTAGCAACACCTCGATGTTTATACCGTTTTGACTGTTATATAAGATAATTATGTAGTTATCACAGATCAACAAACAATTACTTTGCAAAAGTATCAAGCGAAATGAACATAACTTTTTTCGATATTTCATACACAGTCATGACATGTACTTTTTCTTATAATAATTTCTTTTAACACACACCAATATCTGTATTACAAATATGTGTTCTATATATTTTGTATCAAATACGTTGTACGAATGAATTCTTTTTTTTTATTATTAGAAAGGACTATAATTATGTTAAAGTTTTTCATAATAATAGTCTTATTGAAAGGGATTGCGGGTACAGCTAGTTTATTAATAAGCGTACTCAGGTCATTATTCTGAAAATACAGACTAACAATATGATATTAAAAAGTAATTTGAGAAGGAATTTAATAAAGATAGTAAGACAAGACCTAATATGACGGGATTCTCTTTGATAATTAAAACAGAAAATTGTACAAGGAGAAAAGCTTGGCAATTTTTAAAAAGTATAAAAATATTAAAAATAAAACTAGATGCACTGCGCGTTTTTACCTTCGTAATACTACAAAGTACCTATATCTATTAGTCGAGAAAAGTAAAAGTTGAATAAAATAAAATTAATAAAAAGAAATAAATGCTCGTAATATCTAATATGTAGTATTGTAGTATCTAGTATGTATAAAAAAAGAAATAAATAAATATTAAAAATTGTGATTTTATCGGTTGCATAACTAACTTATTATATTATACAGACACTTCAAATGTCTAATAGAGATAAAGTTTTGACATAATTATCTTTTATACGAAATGTAATAGAAATCTGTCGCTAAGTCACTAGGTAACAAAATATCGCCTATGACTATTAAAAATGTCGGATATGAAAAAAAAAACAACTTTTCAGGAGAGCGATTCAAAGTGTAAATTGCATGCGTTTTTTTTACATACAATTTTTTAAATACTTTTACAATTATTTATACATTAAGTGATTAAAAAACTATGCATAAAAAAATTTTTTTTCAGCTTATGATAGAATTGGTTATTTAGGAACGTTTTATGAAATAAATAAATAAAAAATCGGTTTTGCAATTCCGACGATGTAATAGTCACTAGTGATATTAGAAAAATTGTTTGTTGATACCGTCCGTTGGTCGCTATAATTTTTAATTTTTAATAACGACTGTTTTAAGGAATATACCCATAGATCCGAATTTATATTTTTTCAACGCGAACAGACAAAAGTATAAATAAAAATGAAAACATCTAAATATAAGACGTACAGAATAAACTTAAGATCACGACTATTGAACCTTTTGTAAGTAATTTACAATTATTTTTATTTTCGTTCAGACTGCATTTTTACTAAATAATAATGCACAAAAAGCATATAGCATAATCATAGTTTACTAACATTAGTGTTCTTAAAAATCATGTCCCCACTACGGACCAGTTACATGATTAGTCCGAAATATCGACATCATCAAATATATATATGTAATATGTACCCACTCACTAATACTCGTATATCATATTTTAGTTGTTGGCTAGTTTTAATAAAAGGAAATTGCTAAGCAACAAACACACAACTGGACAAAATATTCTGTTCACAACTTCAATTTGTATCACAATGGCGTTATACAAAGTAATTTTTCAATTACCTCTCTCTATTTTGGGATCACTATTCGCTGAATACAAAGCAACAGCCGAGTTGTCTCGATATAGGTCCCCCACTTTGGCCTCACATCTGAGGATCGGTGCTCCTCTTTCATAATGCGCCGGCCACAACTGGATCTGAACGTATAACTCCGATCGGAATAAACCTTCTGGAGCTGGCTGTACCTGGTACATTCCTGGTGTCACCTGAGAACAAAGAAATATGCATAAGAGTACGCCTCATAGTCTATGAATTTTAGCTACTGTTTGTTATAAATAGATTACTTAGATTAATATATGTATTGTTCTCTTATATTTACGCGAATTTTACTTATTTAATTAAAAGTTCTAGACCGGATTTTATCGCGTTTATTTGTTTAAAAAAAAAAAACCTCACAGTTTAACGATTTTTAAATTATTTCCCGACGTTTCGGACCCTTTACAACGTCCATGGTCTCAGGGTACTGAATAATTTAAAAATCGTTAAACTGTGAAGTTTTTTTTTTTTTTTTAATAAATAAACGGGATAAAATCCGGTTTAGACTTTTAATCTTATTTATATCTTTAAACGAGCAATTCTTGTATATATATATATAATCTGAATCTCGGAAACGGCTCCAACGATTTTCATGAAATTTAGTATACAGAGGGTTTCGGGGGCGATAAATCGATCTAGCTAGGATTTATTTTTAGAAAATGTCGTTTTATCCCTTTTTTTATGCAATTAAAAAATATCATTAGAATACGAAGATAAATTTCACCGTCATTGACAAGCTTGTAATAGCTCGGATAGAAATTGGGCGGATTCGAAATAAAAAAAACTCGGGTTCGAATCTAGGTGTCTAAAGACCAATTTTTTTCCTTTTTTTTTTTTCAAGTTTCTTCTTTTGTGAGAAAAACTATTATTAAGAGCTCTTTTTATTTTTTATTTAAATAACCAGTTCCTATTATTTTACTATTATGTCGGTAAGATCGAAAATATTATTTATATTTCATCAGTATGTAATATATCTAAATATAATTTAACCGAGCAAAGCTCGGTCATCCAGGTACTTAAATTTATATATATATATATATATATATATATATATATATATATATATATATATATATATATATATATATATATTCTACTGCAAAAAAATCACACTATTCAAACAAAATTTTTTAAATGTTTGTTATAATAAATAAATGATGGCTTTACGCCTAACGATCTCAATAGTATATGCTGTGTCATGCATATATTTAGAAAAAAATTACTTGTACAACAAGAACATAAGCGCTAAATTCACTACTAGTATCTGTGTGACCGAAACAAACACTGGCTTATCCACACGGTTTCACCCGATTTGAAGTTTTTATATCTATTTATTTTATTGTTGAAAAGATCGTTTCAGAGTAATCCTCCATCATTCCTCCAATAGTTTTGGCAGTATAATGATCAATCGGTGAAGCAACTGCTTTAAATTATATATATAGACTTAAAAAGATTAGATTTTAAGATATATTGTAATATATACTGTTCTTCTACTCAACAGATATCTTACTAAAAAAATACGTATAATTATTCCACTAAAATGGAGAATAAACAATTTCAGTAAAAATATTAAAGTATTGTTGAACAAATCTCATATTATAGCAAAAAAAGAAAAATGTCAGCTATAAATGTCACAGATTTATGTCAATTATTTTTAACTAAATTGATATTTACTGGCTGTTCGATGATTCAATCTAGGGATGACGTCTAATAAATTATAGGAATAATGATTGCGTTCGAACAATATACATTTTATTTATATTAGTTATAAACGTCAAGAATTTTTTTTAATGTGTGCAAATGAAACCTTAAAGGTGGCCTAGTTCAAGAAAAACCATTTATAATTTCAAAATGAAGTATCTGTTGAATTTTAATACGTTTATCTAAATTTATATTTTATAAAAGATGTTTAATATAAAATACTGAGCGAATAAAGCGAAAGCCTCATCCATAAAGTGATTAGGATGTAAATCTCCTTTTGTACCTTAAGCTAAAAGTTGATTATGTAATACTTCAGATTTTCTTTCATAGACCAGTGAACTAGAAATGGCATGGATGGCCAACTTTTTTTTTTTGCTTTTTTTCTTATAAAATTGAAGGGTATATACTTGATAAGTCTTAGTACAATGCAAACTGTTTTAGTCACTTTGATAGACTAAGCAATCGTTAAATATGTTAAAGTGATGAAATTCGTCTACGTTTAACATTTTAACTAGCAATTTATTTTTTTCTTCTCAAAAGCATAGATAATAGGTAATAATAAATTTATCGGTAACTGTTTACAAAAACAATCAATCAGTAATAAAAATTTGGTACAAGAATGTAGCGACCTCACTGGGATAGTGAACAAAGTGAGGGTCCGAACTGAGGGGGTAGGACACGATAATCCTGGAATCTGGTAACCTGTTCTACTACAGGAAGCGCGACCATCAGTCTCAAGGAGGTGTTGGGTTTATTTTCCGCAGGCCCCTCGATGGCAACATTGTGACCATCGGAAGTCTGTCGAACAGGGTTGTGTACCTTATACTCAGAGCATATAACAGATACTCGCTGAATTTCATACAGGTATATGCACCAACCTCGATAGACCCAGATGAAGAAGTAGAGGCTATGTATGAGGACATCAGTAGAGGCTATGTATGAGGACATAATTATGAACAAAACCTACTTCAATGTTGTCATGGGGGACTTTAACGTCAAGATAGGCAAAACACGAGACGATGAGCTGAGAGTGGGGCAATTCGGATATCGACAGTGGAATCCCAGGGGTCAGAGACAGGCCAATTTTCTGGAGAAGGGACTCTTTATGATGAACTCTTTCTTCTAGAAGCCACCTCATAGGAAAGAAACCTAGATGAGCCCTGGCGGTTCCACTAGGAATGAAATAGACTTCATCATGACCACTAGGCGACGGATATTCAATGACATCTTCGTGATCCATAGGGTGAACACCGGGAGTGATCACCTATTGGTTACAGGCCCATTGAATATCAGTGTTAAACTAGAACGGTTTCGCCTGATGAAGTCTACACTCTCTTACGCACATATACCCCGAGAACTTACAGCTCGAATTATCAAATCGTTTCGATTTCCTTGACGGTTGCGTTTCTGTGGACGATACAAACAACAAGTTGGTGTACACTGTCCATACAGTCGAATGCCAATTTTACAGACCCGGCCGTAAAAATGGACCCCAAAATTTCTCTGAATAAACTCAAAGTTTAATGTAAGAGTGACGCCTATTAAGCCTGCAGTTCTCTGGTGACGCTAAAGCATATAGACGGATCAATAGACAGAATTGAAAATCTCTGCGACACGATATCCGTGTCTAATACAAAACGATTTAAAGTTACGATAGAGTGAAATCGGGGCTCCAAAGTGTTCTCAAGGGATTCGTCTGTTGGTCAAAGCCGGTTATTGAGGCTGCAAACAGAGGATAGAGGTACAGCGTCGACCAGAGCTGAGATACTGAGGGAGGTCGAAACCCCCCTCTCTTCCACTTCCCGACCTCAGACCGCCCATAAATTATTTTTCCCTGTATGTTTTATTCTCATTTTGTTATATTCTCTTCCTTTTCCAATGGATTTTATCCTACTATTTTTTTTTTTGGTTTCAAAAATTATCGGCACTGGTATATTCTTACATTCTTACAATAATACCAGTATGTCGGTTCGAGTACAGGAGCATATCACGAGATCGATCCCAATGCAGCGAGGTGTGTGACAGGAGATGTCATCTCTCCAAAACTTTTTACCGCAACATTGAAAGACGCTTTTAAGATTCTGGAATGGAAAGGATCTTTTCATTACCTACAACGTTTCAATTTAACTTTTTCCATAGGACTTGTAGTTTTGCCGGAAATCGCGATAAATCGTTTTTAACTCTTAACTCCCCCCCCCCCACTTTCCGACCTTAGATCGCCCGTAAATTATTTTTCCTATCATTTTTCTCTTCCTTTTCCAATGGGTTCCATCCTAGTATTATTTCTTTCACTTTTCACCATTTTCAAAGGCTTCGGGCACTGGTCTATAGGTAAGATCCACTGTTTCAATATGACTTGTTTTAAAAGTGTGTTTTTAAGTTAATGGTTTGTTATTGAACATTTGTAATATAATATTAAGCTATATCATTCTTAATAGTAATGTAACATACTGTTTCTTAATTTAGGTTTTAACGCAGTAAGTTTAAAGTTAAATTTTATTTTATTTTATTTTGTTTAAAATTTTGTCTCATCATATCTTTAAATTGCTTGCATCTGGCGTGCTAGTAAAATGTGAAATCTTATTTGGTTAATGTACAATTTAAATACATTTTTTAATGTAAAACTATTCTAGTTGTTTCCTAAATAAGAAAATAAATGATTGAATTCTAAAGTTTTATTCCATTTTTTAATTTAATGTCAATTACAACGAAAACATTGGTCCACTGAAGTTTGCATCAAAGGAATCTAAGCATTAATTTTATTTATTACTTACTTTTTAATAGTATATTGAATGTGATAGGTATCAACCTCATAATAATTATCGAAAAACAAGTTAAATAAAACTGGCTTCAAGCGAAGAACATTTAATTTGACGTGTAAAGCCGACGTAGCGGACTTTACTCATTTAATATGAAAAGCAAAGCTAGGTCATCGTACGTATTACAGTTTTTTATAGTAGTTTTGTTGCAAAAGCGATGACGTTAATAAAATTAATGTATGCTCTGCATTCTAGCCGATTTTTTCTTAAATAAATGCTTCATAATCAATAATTAGACAAGGATACCCTATGTCCGGAGTCCCGAAATAAGCACGGCTCAAACACAAAAACGTAGGCTGTGACATATTTGAAATCACCATCACCAACGCAGAGGAACTGTTACTGATTTAGATATAGTTTGATATATTAAAAAATAATGTTTTAGAATCATGAAAAGTACTAAGTTCTTATTCATTTATCAGGTTAGTCGCGAATACTTCGGGCGTTGAAAAAACAGACTGAAAAAGCAATTTCATTATTGTTTATACTGATAACATTATTGTAGAATTTTCGGAATTATCGGCTACCTGTTACAACAAGTTATGGTTACAATGTATTATGGAAATCATTTGCCTAATTTTAGATAATATGTATACCGATATAGTATACACATAAAATATATGAAAAAAACACTAAATTATATATCAAAATGAAATAAAAAATAATAGAAATAAAGCTCCAACATTGTGGAGTAAAATTGACCAGAAATAAGTTTTTTTTTTAATATCTTTGAAGAACAAAAAACTATTTTAAATTATTTTTTTAATAACATTTGCAATCAAAAGTCATCTAGGCTCTGAAATGTAACAAAAAAAAAAAAACTTGTATTCTTGATTACAACTACTAAACGTACTATATATTTTTTGAATTGACAAATATACTTCTTTCGCTTAACGTCTAAAATATGAATTCAAAAATGTCCCATACCAGTTCTAATCGAAATGTTAATCTTTGTTGATATGTAAATACTTTACAATATTTCCATGAGATCTGATCTCTAGCAATGTCAGTTTATATTGAGTAAGTCAGTTTGAAATGGGAAAACGTCGAGGCATAACCTTGTCAATTAGTTTACATAGAAGGAGGAAAGTTTATATAGTATGAAAAATAAAATACGTTGTAACGAATTCAGATTTGTTCTTTTCTTTAAAGTAGGTATTTTCAAATCACCTAAAATTATGACCTTAAAAATGAAACATTGTGATCATAAGGTCATTATCTTATCTAATAATTTACAATCGGCAATATAAAAACTTAAACAATTATCAATGCTACCTATTAGTTCTACAGTTAAATGTTTATTAATTGAGTTTAATTGCCAATTAAATGTTATAATTGCAGTGACAAATAATATCGCTATACACGCAAGTACAATTTCATCAAATCGATAAAATTCACATTTTGGTTTTCATTTGCTGATATTTAGTAATTCGAAAAATTATAATATATATTAAATCATATTATAATTTTCAAGAAACTCATTTTAAAGATTTTTTTAGCGAAAATTACATGAAAGCGGGTTTAATTTGTAGCTCAAAGGCAGTAGCACTGCGGATGTCACTCATTATCTACGATAAACACGTTGAAGGCGCTGGAAATGTTTCACTAGCTGCTTTACATTCCGGTTTATGTGAATCAAATTATAATTCTATCTTGATAACTACGTTTATTTTTATAATTAAATATTATATAAGCCGATGTGGTCTCTGACGAGGGCAAGGTGATCTCAGCAATTCTATGTGATCTTCAGTATTAACTTTAACGTTTTTGATTTTTAAAAACGACGTCCGCATCATGTTTGAATCACTTTATAAATGAATAAAATCAAAAATGATGTATTTTTGCATTTCAATCTTCTATTTTCATCAGTTTTAACTTAATTTTATTTTGGTAGTTAGTTCGAGGTAAAATTTATCACATTCACGACACATAAATAATAAAAAAATATAATTATTCATAGGGCACGTCAAAAAGTATTTCAAATTTTATCATGTTACTAATTTATATCTGATTGTCACTAAACAGTAACGATAGAAAAGGAATGCGAGAATCTAACAGCTTTTGAATATCTAAAGCGTATTTCACAAGCGTTTAATTTGACTATTAAAGCCCGTCTATTGCGGATGAAACTCATTATCCATGATAAATATAGCCTATGCCAGCGTCGAAAATGTATCATCACTCAATCCTATGATTATAATCTGGGACATATTCTGGAATTTATATGATAATAATATCATTGACACACTTTATTTACGATTTATAATGTTTTAGTCGTCTCACTTACTGCAATCGTATAAAATACGTTGTCAAACTAATTTAATTTCATTTGATAAATGAAAAATCTTATAAATTCTAGATCTTCTAATGTACTGATAAGAATTGGAAATAAATTCTTTGTTGTAATGATTATATAATAACGTATGTTGTTTATTTGTATAACTAACCTTCCTCGTACGAGGCTAACTAATGCTAAGCATTATTAAGTTACAACTTCTAAATGAAATCAAAGAGTCTCATAGTTCTTTTGAAACTAATGGAAGAGAGCACGGAGAGTAGTTCACGTAAGTTTCTAACAAAGTCAACTGTTTACTCTTTCGAAGTGAAAGACCGAGGAACGTTCTCGGCTATTGTTTCTCTTTTAATTTCTAGTGGCATTCACTTGAAATGTGTAGAAGTGTCGCTGTATAGCGCTACAAATTATAACAAGAACAATAAGCAAACTCAAGACCAAAACGTATATCTAGGAGTTGCAAATATGCCACAAGCCAGCTCCACTTGAATTAAAACTTATATAGAAATTTAACCGTGTCTCGAGAAGGATTTATCCAGACGCACGAATAAAGTGTTAATTAAATGTTGATGCTGCAAGAAGTTATAGTGAATAAAGTTTTACACAGTAAATTGAATTTCTGCAAAATTATGCGATTGGTATGAGAAAAGAGGTTTAAATAAACTTTGAATCGACAAGTTGGTACAAATTATAATTTGAAGATGTAAACTAAACATTTTCTTTTCTTCGTTGCTTCTTCATTAAAGGAACTTTTTCTTAGAATAAGCTTGAAAACTTTTTCTTTTATGTCTATTAATTTGCTATGAAATATTTAATGGTATTAAATTTGACGTGAAATGGGTTGTGTGTTCATTTAAAAAGTTAGTCTTTTCAATATTTTAATTAACTTTTTAGACAGCAATTATTCAACGTTAAAAATTATTTGCACTAGTATAAAATTGTTCAAAGGCAAATGTAAAAATGGGACTGAATAATAATCTTAAATATTGGCTTCGTTATTTCCAAAAAGAATTGAAACCTAACAAACTATTCTTTGTGATTGATTATCCAAAATTGCTCTTAAAAGGGTGATTCATATTAAGATTGCCGAAAGACCGTCTCAAGGACCGGTCGTATGTATGTCATATCTTGGTGAATCACGAATATCAATCATATATTTAAGATTATTTATGTATTTTTATGTATATATGTATGTATGTATTTATGTTTATATTATAATATGTATATGTTGAGCATTTATAATGTATTTTCACTGTCTTGTTATTTCTCTTTCAATAATATCCCCCCCAGTAACATTATCTCTTACCATCATGGCTTGAGTGGTAGAGATCTCTTCTTGATATAAGTTCGCCCTTGCCAAATTTCAATGTGACTTAAAATTTTACAAACTATTTAATAAAGAATACAATAATTAGATCTTCGAGAAACATTCAATTAAACAACTTATAATCTTAAAATAAATAATCTACAATGTGTAAAAGCCATTGTTAATCGTCGTGTACATTGCTCGGATCGTACTGATATCTATCAAATATTTCTATTCGTTACCGGTTTGGTCGCTGGATGTTACTTTATTCCATATACAAACTAGTTGGACATGAATATTGTTTACATTTATTCATACAAAGATCGGTCTAGAGTTGTTTATAGAGACGTAATAAAAAGTAATTAGGTATACTTAACCTACACTAAATTTAAATCTGGTTTACGAATTCTAAATTCGGATAATTTTCAAACTTAGATTTGCGAACTGTAATTAAACTTTCCAAATGGTTATTAGAACGTAAGGGTATCAGATACATATGTATATTTTCAATTCGCTAGCAATTATTGTAAGACCTAAGTCGTTAAACGAGTACAAACTGATATCCGTAATTACACTAACACTTAAAACTTTATACGAAAACCTATGTATGTATAGCAGTAATATTACATATGCAAAGATGATCGGTTAGTTACTTTTACACAAACTTTTAATGAATACGTATTTTAAGACGTAGGAATAATAATATATTAGGCTATCTAATTAAAGTAAATTTGACATTAGTAAATAAAAGATACAATAAGAAATCGGTGGTTTTAAAAATTAAATATCTAGAATAAAAAAAAAATACATGTACAAGAAATGCGTTAGATTCACTTATTGTAAGATTTTTAAAAATGCACTAAGGGTAAATACTAAGATTATGTAATGAAAATTTGAAACTTTTGAAGATTTTTTTAATTTTATTTCGTAAAATGAATCCCGATTTTCAAGAAAAATTTGGGAAACTCCAAAATATACTTACCGATATATCGTTAATGTAGAATGTAAGCTCTGATGGGGGTCGGCTGGGTCCAGACGTGCAATTTCCTCTCAGTACATCGCCCGGCATATAATAGTGTTGACTTGTGTGGATCGTTGGCGACGATGGCGGTAGAACTAAGAAAAGATTTTAAAGAAAACTGATAATTTTTTCGGTAATTTAACATTTTCAGTGACAATTTTTATTGCGAGTTGAACCGTGATGATAATCACTGTAAAGTATTTTAAACGTCAGTATGTTAAAAATATATTAGATTAAAATTAAAATATGAAATCTTTAAAATTATCGAATTCTATGTTCAATCTTAAAAAACAGGTAACTAATGTTTCCACTCTATAGTTTTGTAAGGTTTAGTTCTATATCACATTAAAAAAAAAACCTAATTTAAAGTTCGAACAGGTTACAAGTAAGTAAGTAAGTACCAAGGTTTACAAATTTCAGAAACTTTGATCATGCATTCTAATATCTAGTTTACGACTAGCACTTTTCGACGTTCATAGATAAAAAACAATGTTTACGGTAACTCTGCATTCAACCGGTTAGCGTCGAGATCGGGTGAACAAGCTATTCTATAACAATGTACATACGAAACGTATTTGAAGAAAACACTTTCGATGAATGTTTGAATTTTTCCAACAGAAAATTTATAGATTTATCTTTTGTTATAATAATTTCAAGAACTCGTACCTACTGACAAATACTACATATCATTAGCATTGGCTAAGTATATAAATAAAAAATAATTATTTATAATTTATATATCAGTTACATAAAGATTAAAACGTTCACGTCAATAAATTAAAAACATTATTTATTTAACCAATTTCAGAACGTTTAAAAAACTCTATTAAGTAATTAAATAATTTTTGAAATTAATAATTCATGAATAGCTTTCAATGCTTTTATTTCTCACTTTGATAGTTTTAAAAACATAACCTAAATTTTCTAATTTATTGTACTTTGTAAAACATGCTTTTAGTATATTTCAGATAAAATTACATCAAAACATGTATCTCACAGCACTTCGAGATAACAAATTTTAATTCGTTAATTTGTAAGCAGACAGAGATTTAAATTATATCGCATAATTCCAAGAAGAGCTGACCCATTTAAGAATATTTATCAAATAAACATAAAATTTGTATATATGTATGTTTATATGTATGTATGTTTGTATATATGTATGTTTTTATCTGTTTATGTATGTATGTATGTATGTATGTATTGTATATATAATATAACGATTGTCATTAACGTTATCTTATTTTTCCTTCTTTTCTTTTTTTCTCTTAAAGTGAATTTTATTAATTCTCAATTTTGCACACCTACAAACGTCCGCTCTTGTACGTCCTAAGGTTGGCTGGTAGAGAATGCTTTTAGCATTAAGCCCGCCTTTTGCACAATTCTTTGATGTATTGTGCAATAAAGTTATAATAAATAAATAAATTCATAGAATACGTACGATTTATTTGTTATTACCATACCGTAAATTAGGTCGTTTTTGTAAATTCATGTGATTCCCTTTGCGAAAAAACTTTTTTATATACATTTTAAAAGCTATAGTCGAGTCTTGCAAGATATCATTAGATTCTATATATTTATAATTATTACAAATATAAAAGTATATTTTGTCGTATAGTTTTATATATTTTATTTGTATGTGAGTGTATATATTTGTATGTATGTATCTTTATGTATATTATACATCTATTCCACTTTATTATTTTTCATCTCGTTTGCTAGAGGCTGTCTGGAAGAGATCGCTCTTTTAGCGATAAGACTGCCTTTTGCACATACTTTTGTTTTTCTTCATATTATTTATATGTAAGATGGTTTTCTTGGTATACAATAAAATATATTTGTATTTGTAATATGTAACTAAAAAGTTAACTTACCCACAACGTCCATAGTGTTAGACACGATAGATGTCGCAAAGGATGGCGCATCAGCCGTGACCTCGCAGCTGAAGTTCCCGGAGAGGCCAAAGCTGACACGCGTTAGGACAACCTGACTTTGATTTGATCTTGCCAGCTATGGACAAAACATTTATATTTATAAATTCATACATAGCAAAACTTAAAATCTACTTGTTTAATTTGCAACGACATGTTTTAGAATTGACAGATAGCTTAAGCTATACTTTAAACAATTCAATCACACTTCGATAATATTTGAAATATAATTTAAATTCTTAAAATATTATTTTAAGAATTTTTCACATGAGACGACAATAGTGAAACAGTCTGTGCAACTATTAATGGAAATCTTCATTAATTTTCGTGGTAACGAAGAGGTTAATACTTGTTTACAAGATATTTCCATTATAATCATTGAGGCCCACTTCAAACTAAATTATATTAAATTGTGAGTGATACGCAAAAGTAAATAATATATGAGACTACTTTCCACTATACGAGGACGAAACAGGCGTGAGAACAGGCGTATTATTAAGTCTTATAATATAAAAAATTATAAAAAGAAAAAAAAAAAAAACAATTAAAAAAAAAATATGCATGTACCTAGATTTAAGAATACATTTTCGGTTCGGTTCGGTGGACTCACGTCCAACATTAGAGATACTAAGTTCTAATTAAGTTACCACTAATGTAAGATTGTAAGCAGCTACTATTATACCAAGTAAACAAAACAAATTGGAATAAAAAAGGCATGGGCAAAATGAGCCCGTGGACATAAATTATTAAAAAAAAAAAAAAAAAAAAAAACAGGCGTGAGAAATCGAAGTCTAAAATAGTTTTCAAAGATTTCCTTTTTTTTTGTTTGTCATGACGTAACATTGATTGAACTGCTAAACTGAATCATCTGTACACGTCTCACAATTGGGCAAAGTTCTCTTATCTATATAGGAGATATATTCGATCTTAACCCACCACATAATTTCCCTAACATGAGTAACGATCTTCAGGTGTCTGTGTTAACAACTGAGAACGACTGCTTTTCGTGCTCTCCGAGGCATGGTGGGAAGACTCACAATGACCTACATCCAATATTTATATACAAATATTTTCATTACTACAAATATCTGCCCCGAGCGGCAATCGAACCCGTGACCGCCGGCGTTGAAGAGACTACTCGCACTACTACAACAGAACGGTCGTCAAATATTTACTTAGATAACCATAAGTGTCGCTGTATTAGGTACGTTAAATCTTTTCATTGAAAAATAGTATTGAGTGGTATCGAATGATCTATTGAATTTAAAAATATATTATCAATTTATATTTCTAAAAGTATATAAACAATTGTTTATTAAATGATCTCCAGATATGTTTTCTGTTTGACCATGTATGTGATCAGCTAAATTGAAACAAAACAGTAAGTGGTAAGTTAATATTTACTACTACTACTTGGTGTATTGGTGTATCGCAAGGAAAGTTTAGTATGTTTTTATAAAATTAAAAATACAAAAAAGTGGACTATGTTACAACGAATGAATCGGTTTAACCCATAGCAAATGAACAAAATTATCCTTCAAGATATTATCTATAATATAAAAATAAGTCGGGTTTTCCTTCCTGACGCTATAATTCCAGAACGCAGGAACCGATTTCCACGGTTTTGCATTCGTTGGAAAGGTCTCGGGCTCCGTGAGCTTTATAGCAAACTAAATTCAGGAAAATTTTCAACAGAAAAGCAGGAAAACATGGAAAATCATTTTTCACATACAGCGCCATCTCTGATACATAGCATGTACTACAAACCAATATGGTTTTGCATGGCGGCAGTACGTGGTGTGAGTATCCCTCACGAAAATAAGTTGGTGGCGAAACGGAGTTCGCCGGGTTTGCTAGTTGCTTATGAAATAAGAAGTAAACGATTGAATTAATGATCATATTCTGAAAGAACGTAGAAGGAAAAATATGAATTTCGTGAAAACTCACAGTCATTTAGCACGCGACTATGATCTAGATGTTTTGAAAACCTCTTTAACGATCACAAATACTTCTTCGAAAATTTTCAGGTTTTACATTTATTTTAAAAATAAATACTCTTTCGTATCAAACAATAAGACGATAAACGATTTTATTAATGAAACAAGGAAAATATTGTTTCTTTTTTGATGCATTCGTTGTCTTAAAAAAAGTTTGTATTGTCTTTAAAAGCATACTTTAAGATATTTTTTCAACGAACCTTGTATTTACTTCAAGTTACTATTTATATTAATAAAGCCGAAGAGTTTTCTTTTTTTTTATACACGGAAAAAAACTCTTCGGCATACATCGATTATTATTTATATTTTCATTCTGCTTATAACGGAACTTTATAGACCAAGAAATCACGTCATGGATCATAAGTTGTAAGCAGGAATATAGAATGAAAATTAAAGTACTAGTATCAAAATTTAACAATAAAATAAGAGGATGAAATAAAAATATTTTGATTGTTTAAATTAAAACTAATTTACTGATAAATGATAATTTTATAAAATGATAAATTTACTCGAATTACATTGTTTATTATTACATTTTTACAAATATATTATTACATAATATAATGCAAGTAGCATTATTTGTAATTTATGTTGTATATGAAAAGATCTCTAACTCATTAATTACTGCTAAGAGAGTATAACACATCTGCACTTAATTACACTACTTGACCTTGGTCAAGCGCTGACCCTGTATAGATACGTCTATAATAGGTTCATATTTAAGTAGATAGAAAGAAGAGTGAACCTATTAAATGCCTACTATTGCCTGTGGGCGTATTAATTTGGATTTAAATACAAAGAAATGTTTCCGTTAGTAAAATAGTAAAAACTTTTGACGATTAATTTCTTAAATTGTATTTTTAAAATAATTATTTTAAATAATGTTGTTAACTCAGGTTTCAAGCTATACTTTTAATATTGATTAATGTGGTCATAATTAGCATTTATTATACTGATGACAAAATCATCGAAGCTCAATATTCATCACAGTAAACTTGAAACATTCAAGAGCTGTGTTATTTATAATCATAATTGATAAAATTATATTAGAATTAAATACCATACCATAATATAATACCATAAGTAACTATAATAATGATTATTATAAGTAATTATAATTAATGCTTTGAGTCGGTCGCTCTGGAGGTCGATGGGGGAGACCTACGTTTAGCAGTGGACATCCAATGGCTGATATGATGATGATGCAGTAATTGAACACAGTTTAACAGCGGAACATTTTACTGTCGGAGAGATAGGCCATTTTCGTTGATATATCTTTAAATTTAAATAAAAAGTTTGAAATATTGTACTAACTTACATTAACATTTATAAGACGTTTGATCTTAACCTTGAAGTGTTTTATCAAACGTTTCATGTTACAGATTTTCATTTAAGACCCTACCTAAAGATTTACATACAAACAGCTTTGAATCTTGACAGAGGGCTTTAATAAAATTAAGTGTATCATATCAGGAATTTCAATTAATCGTTTAATCCGAGATGTCAGTGCAACAAAGGATCTTAACAAAACAATTACGGTCTATTACAGAATATTGTTCAGGCGCGTCGAGGCGAGGGTTCTTTGTGTAACTTAGAAAGGTTTTAAGATGTGAGAGGTAGCGCCGATACATCTTGACTTGAAAATCGAAGTGCCTTAAGTATGTTTTACGGCGAGTTGCACGAAACCGTCGCTAACTTTCCGTTAGTTAAGTTGCAATTAATCTTAAAATTAGTTGATCTCATGATTAATTTAAAGCTGTTGGAATTAATCATCCGTTAGATAGGTCTTTAATTAAACTAATTTTTTTTGTTAACTTAATCAGATGTAGGTTTCGTGCAACAGATAATCACGATTCTTGTGATTAAATTAGTTTAATAAACACTTAAATTTAAAATTTGTTTCGTGCAACTCGGCGTTAGTCACTTTAACTGTTAAATGCTCTATACTGTAGTGTACTGTATGAGCCTGTAAACAACCTACTGCTGATCGAAGGCCTCTTCTCCATAAAGAAGAAGGGTTGGAATTTAATACACCACATTACTCCACTACGGGTTGATGGATAATTTCCCTACCATGAGTAACAATCGTTATCAGGTGTCTATGATAACAATCGGAACCAATATGAAACCGACGGCTTAACGTGCTCTCCGGAGCACGGTGGGGAGACCCACAAGAATACCCAGACCAGAAACAAATATTTGTACAAACACAAATATCGGTCCCAATCGAGCCCGAGGCCGCCGGCGCGCGGCATTGAGGTGACTACTCACTTCACTCCACTATACCAGAATGGCCGTTAAATGATCTACTGATAGGCATAAATAACTAATGCTATTAAACAGAAAAAACTATAGCTAAATACACCACACTACTTTACTGCTGATTGGCGGATATACCGGTTTCAGAATTTCTCCTGAGATATGAAGATTTCCGCACGATATTTCACTTCGCTGTCTAGTATGAAATATATTTTTGAACAAATTTTATTAAGTTATTGTAATTTAATTAATATTCAAAGTAATGAAAATCCATATGACAGATAATTATATTTCATTGTAGACCATAAAAAACAAAAGTCGTCGGTCTTATTAACAAATATAATTATAGTGTCCCCGTCAAAGCTTATTTCATTTCCAAAAAGTGATATTAGGTCTAGGTAGGTAGGTAGGTTATGTCTTTAGACTTGTATAGCTTAACTTATTTATTATTTCATTCTTACAAAATATACTTTTAAAACATTTTTTTTTATAATATTAAAAAGTCTTACTCTTATACCTTAATCCGTTTTGAGAAGTTTAACTAAGAATTTAATTATTTCAAAGAGAAATGTAGGTAAATGTTAACAATAACGCAAATGATAAATGGTTACCTGCATCTGTTTCGGACAACACCAATTTCGTTCAACATTTTGTACTGAATAAACCGGAGTGAAGTAATAGACTCTTAGTGGAATACTTAATATTTTAATATAATTTTAGCCTAAAATGTACGCTACTATAAACAGCTTGGAACGGACTAAGCTTTAGTGCATAATTATTGTACTCATGATTTTAGGATGCATTTTATGGTATAATAATTTATATTCTTTTGAATGAGATTATATGTAAAAGACCGTTTTACTTTCATTATAAATTTGTATATTCATAAGAAATTACCAATAGTAATGAGATATAATACTTTTATTTTTTAGTTTGCATTATAAGCGTAATAAACAAGTACGTTGTTATAATGATTATTTTTAATTAGCAAATTTTCTTTGAGATATTTTTACTTTATTGCAGAAAAAGAAATTAATTATAAACACAGATTGAGAACATAAAATGTTCCTGTTTTATCTAGTATTTTTGATTATTTAAGCTTTGCCTATAGACATAATGAATCACGTGGTGATTGCTATGACATTTATAGTTACTTCACCACTAATCCAAAGTGATGCCATATAATTTATACTTTGCATATAAAAAAAGTATATGTAATGTAGAAAAAAAAAACGGAAAAATTAAAAACGAAAAGAAAATAGATAATTTAGCAAAGGACGTTTATTTATTTACGTACCAAATTATTTGTTTCAACTTAAAGGAAAGGAAAAAAGAAACTGAAGAAAGGAAGTCCTTTCATGTATCGCAATCTATTAATTTCGACCCACTGATGTTTTTTCCTACATAAATGGTGTTGTGATAAGAGTAGTCGCCTAGTAACGCCGGCAGTCGTGATTTTGATTTCTGCTCGGGGCAGATATTTGTGTTTGTGTAAATATTTGTTTATGTGTGATATATTTCTTCCGTTCTGGGTGTATGTCCTTGTAGGGTTCCCCAAAATGCCTCAGAGACGTCGGTCCAGGTTTTTATCATAGACACCTGATAACGTTGGTTACTGGTGATAGAAAAATTATCTGCCAACCTGCAGTGGAGTAGCGTGGTGGATTTAGCTCTAAACCTATTCCTACACGGAGAAGAAGCCCAGCAGTGGGTTGTTTATATTCTTATTCAGTTCAGTTCAGATTTGTAACGAAATTCTTAAGTAGAGATACTTGTAAATATTAGCTCAATACGAGTTAAATCAAATTGAAGATTCTTTTAAAGTACCCGTTTCAAAAGATAATCGCGAGAACATATTTAGGAACTTGACTCACGTAAGGACCCTTCCAACCCTTTTAGAGTATTCAGTGATACCGACTTGACATCTTTCACAAAAGTATAAGACGAATCGTACGTAACCTAAATGTTAGCTCCCGAGAGAAATGACACACCTAGTGGTTTTATCTCGAGAATATGAAAACGTTACTGTTAGAATAGTTTCATCCATTTTTAGACGACTGCCCGAAAATATGAGGATATTATTTGAGTCTCGTTTTTAAGCGGTATGGGTTTTTATTCTTCGCAATTTTCTTATTTTCTAAGTTACACCAACAAGATGATCACTGTTTCATATCATTATTAAGAAAATATACTAAAACTAGTCACCCACCCCGGCTTCACACGAGTGCAATATTTGCTTATGTAACTTTTAAACTGGTCAACACATTTTGACCTCCGGGCCCCGATTACTGTTCTCGCACGGCCATCGGCAGCAAAAACGCAATAATTTTACCGGCTTATTTTATTCATTTATAATTTATTTATAATTCTTTATTGTACACCACTGTTGAAACAAAATTACAGAGATATATGCTTAAATATTGGATAGAATCAGGCGTTACTTTGCGGAAGTTCATGATTAGCAAGAAAAGGTTAAAATTATTTTGCTATAATCCGCCAACAGTAGAATCTGTATGGTCAAACATGCAATTAAAAGCTAAGCACCGCTCACCTTCCCAACCAAGCAAGAAAGCCAAGTTCCCAAGCAAGCAATACCACCACCATTCACATGCACCACCACACAAGACTCTAACACTACTCTCGACGCACGTTTCGCTCCGACACCGGAGCATCCTCAGGAGATATCGACTTTACAATGCTGTATTGACAACTACTACTAGACAAGACTAGACAATACAGCATTGTAAAGTCGATATCTCCTGAGGATGCTCCGGTGTCGGAGCGAAACGTGCGTCGAGAGTAGTGTTAGAGTCTTGTGTGGTGGTGCATGTGAATGGTGGTGGTATTGCTTGCTTGGGAACTTGGCTTTCTTGCTTGGTTGGGAAGGTGAGCGGTGCTTAGCTTTTAATTGCATGTTTGACCATACAGATTCTACTGTTGGCGGATTATAGCAAAATAATTTTAACCTTTTCTTGCTAATATGCTTAAATATTATTGCACAATAAGGCGGTCTTATTGCTAATAAGCAATCTCTTCCAGACAACCTTACGTTGTGAGGAATTGAAACATAGCCGGAGTAAAATTTAGGGTGGTGCATAAATATATCAAATAACACAAAATAAATATAATTAGAAATAATAATAAAAATAAGAATATACGATATAATAGAAATATATACTGTAATTCAGTTTTACTTTGAACTAAAATATAGTTACTAATAAACAATAAAATACTCAATATAGGTATATATACACATTCACAGAGTGAGGCTTATCGTTAGGGTTCCGTACCCAAAGGGAAAAAACGGGACTCTATTACTAAGACTCCGCTGTCCATCAGTCCATCCGTCCGTCTGTCACCAGGCTGTCCCTCATGAAGAATGAAAGTGGAAATTTTCACAGATGGTGTATTTCTATCGCCGCTATAGCAACAAATAGGTACCAAAAAAGAATTCAATTTAAAAGTACCTAAATAATTAAATTAAAATAAAACAAATATATAAGGGAGGGGGGTTCATACAACAAACGTGATATTTTTTGCCGTTTTTATAGATAATGTTACGGAACTCTTCGCGCGCGAGTCCGACTTAGCAGTTCTTTTTTTTATTTCACATTATCTTCTGACCACTTTCATCAATCAACAAGCTGTAAAAAGTAAACTCCATGAAATATTCATTTTGATTTAACAATTTTTTTTAATAAGAATTCGTAAAGTATACGTGGAACCTGTTCCTAAACTTAATCTTGTAAAATTTATTTTACTTTTAACATAAAAACGATATTTTTGGCTGAGATATTAAAATTAGTTATATAGTGTCGCGGACTTTTTTGTAAAACTAAAAAAAAATAACATTTTTTATTTAGATTTTATTCCTCAATTTCAAACCGTTCAGGCCGCGCACGCCATATTATAGAATTTTGTCGAATCAATTATACATATATATTGTTATTAATCATTGAAAATATATATTTAACAAAATAAAAATAAGTTTATAGTACCTACTCAAATACCTTTCTGTTAGTGAAAGAATTTTCAAAATCGGATCAATAGTAGAGAAAATTACCCCGATCATCCAAACTCATAAATTTTACCTCTGCATAATATTAGTCTGGATTGAAATATTTAAGCGTCACTTCAATTATAGGTGCAAGCTACATTCATTAATTTGTGCGATATAACTACTACATACAATGCTTTTACTATTAATTCTACATAACAATAAATTTAAATGAAAACTTTACAATACGATAACGATAACAATATTTAAATTAAATTGGATATATGAATGAAGTACCTATTTAAAAAAATAGCAAAATTGCATTACAATAACATTTGACTAGATTGGAATTACATTAGGTACAATAAAATAAGAGATGGCCGCCTATTGCAACTGATGTAAGTTGATTGTTTTAAATTCTGTTGCAAATGTATGAACAATTAATGTATTGTTCTTTTGTGTATTGGTGTGCAAAAAGTGTAAATAAATAAAAATAAATAAATAAAATTTGATGATTACATTAGCTAAAAATTTAAATTTTTTAAATCAAATCTAATTTTTAAAGGTTCAGATTAAAACATATCGATACTGATAAATTTATTACTGTTTTCTATAAAGCTATCGATGGTTTTGATAGTTGATGATAATTTTTTTACATAAACTCAATAAACTGTATCAGCCTGTAAGCAACCCACTGCTGAGCGAAGGCCTCTTCTTCATATAGAAGAAGGGTTGAAGCTTAATCTACCATGATGCTCCATCACGTGTTGTAGGATAATTTCCCTACCATGAGTAACGATCGTTATCAGGTGACTATGATAACAAGCGGGACCGACGGCTTTATATATTCTCCGAGGAACGATGGGGAGACCCACAAGTACATACACCCAGACCGGAAACAAATATTGGTACAAATACAAATATCTGTTTCGAGCAGGAATCGAACCCGTGTGCGTCGGCGTGCGGCGTTGAGGCGACTACTACACCAGAACGGCCGTCATACCAGAACGGCCGTCACACCAGAACGGCCGTCACACCAGAATGGTCGTAACTCTATATAACATCGCTTATAGTAAACGTTTTGTATCACTGGTTTTTTTTTACGTATTCACGAATAACAAATGTACTATAGATAAATATATATTTTTAAATTTTATATTTTCCATGTTAGAGTACAATTTTTATTTATATAAATATTATATATATTTACAATTCAAAACTTAAAATAATTATTTACAAACAGTTTTGGTATTAATCATGTCCGCGTGGAATGGTGCCAAGAATACTAGCAGCATTTCCCCGTTGAACCGCAATTCCGATTATTTGAGCAAAAATGCACCTCTTGTCATCAGTGGAGGCTATGAGACGTGGGGTTAATTCTTTTAGAAATTTTTTTGCACTGCTACTCCAAGGTCCAAGTGTTTCGACTGCAAACGGCACAAAAACATAACTTTGGATAAGTGACGAATATTTGTGCCGTTTAGTCATTTCAGCCTTCTCCGCAGCGGCTCCCATTCTTACAGCCGTTTCCCTGACATGAGACGGAGCCAATGTATCGACGCAGGTTGCGTCCCACAAAAGCGCCCGTCCCCTTTCCCAGGGAATGGGTGTTAAGCCATCAGGCCTCTTGCTATCATCGCGACTAATTCCAGTAGGCTCAATAAGAGCAGGAACGTCGATGGTGGCAAGAGCCCTTTTAATGGTCTCTTTCAGGGAACCTTGGCGGGAAATAATATAAAATATTTTTTAAATTTAATATTGAATAATATCACATGTGCTAGGCACAATATTCACTTCTGCTGTTATTGTTTTAAATGCCTTAAATTGTTGAACACTAAAACAAATGTTATTATTTTAACCGAAATTGACTTACTCGTGTTTAATATTAATCGTGTATACCTAATAGTTCGACTGCGATGCGACTCGTAGCGACGCGACATGATACAACATAACCCAATATTTCAAGCGACGTGAATTAACGCGTCAACGTAGAACAGTTTAAGATATAATGACTATTTAATATTTCCGTATCGCGTCGCATAGCGTTGTCGCATTTATCATTCACGTATGACAACGGCTTAGGGAATGAATTATCATAAATGCTAAATAGACATATATTATTTTTATCACTTTTTTTTTACTAATTATTATTAATTATTTAAAATTCAGCAAATAACTGAAATACTGTTCTCTTATATTTACACGAATTTTACTCATTTAATTAAAAGTCTATATCTTAGACTAAGACTTTTAATTCAATTAATAACTGAAAGTTTGAAATAATCGAGCGAAATTTCACAAAACCTCACGTGGGGGGACGGGTGATCTCAGCAAATATCAAGTAATTTTTTTTCCTTATTAAACATGTGAAATACTTTTCATGTACCGGTGATGACCTTTTTTTTAGGAATACGTATAGCCTGGAGGTGGAAATATCGGTACGGGGGCGCGATGGCCTTTTTTTCTTAGGAATACGTATAGCCTTGAGGTAGAAACGCATTTTCAATAATCTCACGCCGGATTGGTGACACCTTTACGTGCTCTCCGAAGCACTCCGGTGAGATCCAAAAGAAAAGTGTTCATGGTATAGACTAAATTGTATATATTTCTATAATAATATATATACATAATTAATGAAATAATTTTTCTGTTCCTTATCAATATAAACTGACTATAATTGGGGGTTTGTATGCCCTCGATATGGCTTACTAGTTCAACAAGACGACGGTTTTGTATATAAAAGTTCACAGATTAATAATCTTTTCAGTTTTTACGTACATTTAGCCACGGCAAACTCGTAGAAACTTTAGTTTTGTAACTGTTGTATTAACTTTTGTTACAACAACTGGCAACTTTTGCGTGCACGTGCATGCAGCGTCTTATAACATACAATATACAGTATATAACTACTTACGTCAACATTGATCCCGGCAAACGGAAATATCTTTGTAGCGGGCGTCTCTGTGGGCGAATATCTATAGAACTCGTGTCGCCCTCTGTACCACTTAACGGAGTACAATGGTGCATCCGTCAGCTCGTATAAGCAGGCTAAGGTCACGTCTGACCCTCGTTGAACCACTGGTGGCGATATCCTCAGATCAATTGCTCGGAGACCACCGATACCTGGTAGATATTAAATGCATTAAATAATTTTCTTTTAGTGATTTAACAGTAATACCTAGCATACCCGTTACAATATATCAAAAAGATTGGTTGGTTTTGAAAACATTAGGAATGCGTTAGGAAGTTACTAAAGCTTCTTGAAAATAAAAAACCATCCAGTTTCACTTTTATTTATTCCTTTCAAATTAGAAAGCTTTTCTTGCTTGCGTGTGGTACAAACCATCGTTAATAAGCCTGTATGATTAAGTATAAATTCGAATACCTATCTCGCATAATTGGTATCAATCATTTTAAAAGCACATTAAGTTTAATAACCTTTTTTAATAAGATCGAACCCTTTGTCCAGTAGTAGGAAATTCATAGAAAGATACATGAGTACTTCACTATTACATATTAGTTTAAAGATTTAATATTCGGAATAGATTTAAAAAACAAGAGAGTAAGAAATGATAATAAAACATAAAACAACAAGTTGAAATCTTAATGTAAACAAAATATAAATTTCAATATAAAACAAAAACTAAAAGCAATAAAGAAACACAAAACTGACATTACTATACAAGAAAAACATGTGATCCTCAAATAGACGCTAATCCCAAAACAATGTCTTACGTTCAAACTAAACTAAAAGCATCTCAAAGTAGCGCATAAATTTGTTCAAGTGAGAAGTTATTTAGGACAAGGTCCCCTTTGCTAACCCCCCTTTTTGTTAACAACGTAATGCAGACACAGGCGATCAAGGATTCTCAAACTTCAACCGTCGAATAGTAAGTACATTCTTTAAAATTTTGAAGTTATTTCCATTATTTTATTTTTATTTTTTTGATAACTATTTTATAATAAAATTCGAAATTGGAACGACTTCAATCTGTTATCTTTAGTTCGTTAAGACTAGACAGGAACTGATAAACATATACTTATATAATAAATCATTATATTGCATGTAATGAAATAAAATGAAATGAAATGTAATGACGTGCCCGGAAGCCATAATTTACTATGCATCGCGGTTAAAGTATACTGAAATAAAACAATGTATTTTTATATAATCTTTAACAAAAACTACCAACTACATTTAATACATTGTAAAAAGGAAAAAAAAAGATTATAAGTTTGTTCAACGTCACTGCAAGGTTTGACTACCCCAGGCATTGCCTGAAGCGTTGGGCGCTAGTAACACTACTTACTACAATACCTAACTGCTCTACAAAAGAAAGGACCTTTAAAGTGGAATTAATTTGTAAAAATAATTTAAGCTAATGATAAAACTTTTTAGCGAATATCTAATAAAATACAAGAAGTTATTTTTATTTTCTTAAGATAAAATAAAAAAACTTTCGCCTATTTCTTTCTGAAATTAAGGTTTTATTGACTTAGGAACTTGATTATTAAATTACAACAGTACTACTTCATCAAATTGTATCTAATTCTTATGCAGTAAAATAATCTTGTTATCGTTTGCATTGTATGATAAAATGAAACAGGGTCACAAAATTCGACATTCTCGGACGCTATGTCCGATACACGATGAAATAACATGGCAGATAAAACACTATGATGATCCTTTTTAAAAAGAAAAGAGGTCGTTGGTATATTTACAGGCTATAAATTTATTTGAGTTATTTTTAAAATAGGTAGTACGAATTTATTGTATCGATATAAACGAAACATTTTCTTTTTGACATGAAAAGAATTTCTTGCAATTTTTTTTTTAAAGTTGTATTTCAAGGTAAGCCACTGCCATTTTACGAGCGTTTCTCTAAATTTCTCTTTATTTCAAATGTTAGTTTTGAAAAATGTTTGTATAGACCGTTTTAAGTCGTCGTATTCAGCATTTCTAGAGCTTTTCTTTTCTCTTTTTGTTGCTGAAAATTAGCGAGTTTTAAAAACGTCAAACAGAGAAAAAAATTCAGTAATTTAATTAATTTTTATATTTCAGCGTGTTTAGGTGTATATTATATTTAATCTTCATTAAGGAAGCCATAATTAATTAGGGTAAATTTTTCGTTTAATTTACAGATTTTAGAAAAGATATCAAATCCATAAAATAAATTCCCTTTTAGCACATTTGAATCGGTGAAGAAGAAAAAGAAATAATAATAAAAAATCGTTTTATCACAAAGTTAAATGAAATGCAAAGAGAAATGTCCCTCAACGCCCCAAAACCTCGTAGTTAAAAATCACAGATGTTGGAAACATTGGACCATTATAGTCTTTATTTTTAATGTAATAAGAATCATAGGCATTTACAGAATAAAGAAAATTACCGATAGCACCAACGTTACAGGAAAAACTCTATTTTTAATGGAATTCATTAGGTGATATTTCTCTGGGAGGAGAAAAGGTAGAATCACTTTGAGGTGTAAATGGAGGCGACGGTGTTTCCGCACTTTGTGTTATCGTTATGTTAATGCTTTTCGGTTGTCAAAGAAATCTTAGACCGTCGTGACAAAAGTTATCGTTGCGTCCATTTGTAGTGTTTGGAGTTGAGCGTCTGTTTTGTTTAACTTTAGTTTTGTAATTGAAGATTCTTCAAGTAAGTTAGCTGTATTATTATATTTGATTTTATGATCTGTTATTGCTGTAATTTTATCAACTTCAAAAATATATAAAATTATATTTATTGTCTTGTTTCAATTCAATTGTGGATCAATTTTTTATATTTAAAAAAGTGTATTTCAAATATGGTATATGGAGAAGTGGCCTTTGCCCAGCAGGGGGACGTTTATAGTCTGATTGAGTTCAGTTCAGTTATTGCACTTAAAACTCTTAATACAATGATTAAAAAGTTTTTTTTTCGCAAAGTGGACTTATATCATCTAAAAGATAGCTCACCTGTGGTGGCGAGAAATAGTCTCAAAAAGCAGACAAAATAATATTATTAAATAAACAAGGACCTGATCATGTCAAATCTTCAAGAAACTTGTGAATAATTAAATATATTATTAATTTGTATTAAATTGTAAGCAATATGCCTACAATGACAACCTTACGAATTTCGATTATAAATAAAAATAAAATATCTATCTACGACTAAGAATAAATCCTCAATCAATAGCTTTAAAATAACATTGATTGGTATGACACTAAAAATAAAGGTCATTGATATTTAAAATTCGAGTCATATAAACCAAATAATGCATTTCAAAATTCTTCTTATCGTTGACTTTCCACAACCGATCAAAATTACAAACGATACTCTTATCTGAATCGAAGTCTCGTAAAAATGTCATTACTGTACCGATAAAGACGAAAATCGCGTGTACAAAACGTTAGTGCCTTTATCTGACTGAAACTGGGCACTTATTCCCAAACTTATTGGCTTCGTACGCAAAACAAAGCCATAAATACAACCCGTACGAAACTTTCAATAGACGTTATGTATATATGGTAAGATCACTTTTGTACTTATGTACTTAAATGGTATATAGAAATTTATTCGGTAAGTGCTTTTTTATGACGTGTTTTATATATCATGTTGGCTCAGATGGCATTAGGTTCACTGATGTGTACACATACTAAAATGTTTTCATTCACGGTGAAATGTTTTAAAATATAATTTTATCGATCCTCAACAAAAAGGTTATCAAACTATGTTTTTTTTTTTCGAAATTGTTTGGTGTCTCGAGACTGACGCACTCGATTAAGCAAACTCATTCAATGTTTGCACGCACCTGCTAATCCTCTGATTTAACGGGTGTCTATGTATGACTTACCACCAGGTGAACCGACTCTCCGTTTGCCCCCTCTTACATAAATAAAAAAAAAATGTTTAAAACTTCTGTTTGCGATCGAAGTATTCATCTTTTTTATATGAGTATAGATTTTAAAGAACATGGTATGTCATTTACGGTATAAATGTATTAAAATTTAAAGAGGTATAGACGTTGTATACCTAAACATACACTAAATATCTATATAGTATAGAAAAATGTACATTTATTTTGAAATATATGAATCTAATTTTTTTTACCGTTGCAATAAAATTACTTTACTACGTAGATGATAGTGACAACGTATTGTTCAGTATCCTTTGAAATAAATGACTGAACGTGAGTCAGACGTTTCAAAAGTAAAAATGAAGGTAAATTTTAACTTGTTTCGTTAGGTTTTTTTTTTGGTTTATGTGAATAAACGAGAATAAATTCCTGAGCTCAAATCCGAGATCCAACATGTCATCGGTGAGATACAGCCACATCACTGTGAAAAAGTCATGGACAATTTCATAAAAAAGTAATGGTCTGTCATCAGAGCCGTGACGGATGATATATATAATTTTATATATATATATATATATATATATATATATATATATATATATATATATATATATATATATATATATATATATATATATATATATATAGCTCAGCAAAACCCAAATGCAATTTAAAAGCTAGTGCAGGAACGCATATAATAGATAATACTAATTGAAATTGCTCACTTTTTAATTGATGAAAATACGGGAATTCGATAGATCAATCATGTATGAATAACATTCGCGTTTTCAAATCTGTTTTTAGTACTTATTCAGTAACCACAACAGAATATGATATGTAGCTATTTAAATTACAATCGCGATACATATTGGAATATTTGTAATAAATGCCTTCAAAAATGATAACAAATTTCTGTGACTCGTAAATGGACATTTGTTGATTAAATTAAATCAGTTTAGTTTTGCGTTAAAAAAATATGTCGAAATTGTGTTCTTAATTTCTGATATTTTATTACAAATTCTATATGTTCTGTGTAAACAATTGTAAATAAATTCTATGCTATGTTACGTAACACTTGAATTCCATTCCATTAACAAATCTATTATGTTACATTATTTTGTTACGCTTCATCTTCGTCAATTATGGTCAGATATCGAAAATATTTTATTTTATTTTATTTTATTTGTTATACGCAAGGTTGATCTCATTATATTTGAATAACATTTTGAAAATACGAGGATAGAGAAATATATTAATTTGATATCCTGATCATAATTTATTTTTAATTATGAGGATTTCAAGTATAACTGACACATAAATATTTGAAAAAAAAAAGTACATTATACACACAAAAATATTTTCCACAAACACATTGAAGTCGTTTTCTGCAGTTCAACCTTTTTTTATTAATTTTTTTTATGTTATATTCCGTACGTTTTTACATAGAAAAATAATACAACACTTGAAAAAGTTATGTACTCACCAACAACATCAAGTCTGGCTGTTGCTGTGTAGTGTGGAAAAGTATGAGCGTTTTGTATGACTTCACAGCTGTAGTTGCCGCTGAGACCTGGCGTCACCCGCATCAGAACTACGTGTGTTTCGTTTGAGTTTAACCTCTGTAACAAAATTACAAATAGTTACCTATCTTCACAATCCTAAAACAATCTAAGTTAAATTAAAATTTAAACATTAACATTCTAAACTAAAAATCGATACGTTTGCTACTTACAATAATGCTTATTTCAGTTGTTAAAATAAATGCCTAAATAATAAATAATAATATGATAAATGTGTTTTAACACACACACAAGGTCGTCTGTTCCTAAGGTAGGCAACTTAATGCCTGTGTTTTAGGTAACAACCGACTGATATACATATTTTTTTTGAATAAATATAGATATAAATAATACATATATAAATAAATACATATTATACCCAGACTCAGGTGGGAATCGAACCTTCAATCCCAGAGCAGAAAGCAGGGTCACTGCCAACTGCGCCAACGGGAAAGTCAAATACTTTTATTATACTTTTATTTTATTGTTACTTTAAGACCTTAAATACATTTTTTTGTATTAGATGACGAAAACGATAAACGCGAAGCGATCTGATTCTTGTTTACAGCGTAACGTTAAACCTTAAGTAACGTGAATTAACGCGACAACGTAGAATTGCTTTTTTTTTTATAACAATGCGGGCAAACGAGCAGACGGGCCATCTGATGTTAAATGGCTACCGTCGCCCATGGACATCCGAAACATAAGAAAGTTGAGCTTGAGATAGACGTAGAATAACTGTTTGATATTTTCGCATCGCGTCTAAGCTGTCCAACGTTGTCGCATTATTTCGCGTCAGTTGAAACATTACCCGCGTTGTGTCCTATCAAGTTGCATCGCTTCGTGTTTTATTACGTAGTTTATGTAGGACGACGCCTTACGTAGGACAAAGGGTAAGTGACGCAGCGCAACTTAAGAAAATAATATATATAAATACATTCATAATGGCTACATAATGTTTTTAGGTCATGTCAAAAGCTCAAATAACTTATCGGGCTATACAGCTTACTCAAAAATAGTAATACTATAATAAATATTAATTTCTTGACTTGTTTCTTCTTGTGCAAAATCCAATAAAAAAAATCTTAAGCTAAAAAACAACTTTAAGCTTATACATTTTTTTTTTACAATTCTAGCACAAAATGCGTATTTAACGGTAAGGGGTCGTCTATTAATTACGTGATTTTTTACCAAATTTTTAACCCCTTATGATATGCGGTGAGGTCTTAGAATTCTCCCCATCTTCCCATATCAAAATCAATAAATGTAATGGTAAAACGTATACCTATTGACATTTTTAGAATATTATTTTTAAGTACAGGTATAACATGATTCAATTTTGGAAAACTGATCATCGTGATAAAAATGTCCAGACAGATATTAATATTGCAGGTGTAAAAAGAAGATAATAAATTATGTTTATTTTTTTTTTGTTTTGTTTAATAATTACGATACACATTGGAAGTGAAAGTCAATCCAAAAAATATTTTAGCCTACAGAAACAGACAGTAAAATAATGTTTTATCTGATATAATAGAATATTCATTTCAATATTAAAAGCAATTTCAATACAACATATATATTGTATCAAATGTAAAGTCGCATAAATCCTTTGTAATATTACTAAAGAACATTATATAAAGAGCATTCAGACTCCACTTAACTACGATAATAGGATCATGTTTTAAAACATTTTTTTCGTAAATACTCAAAAATATTGCGTATGAAATGAAATAAAATATTTAAATAAATAAATCACTACATATTATAAAACAAAGATCTCCGCCACGTTTGTCTGTCTGTCTGTTCGCGATAAACTCAAAAACTACTACACAGGCTTTCATGCGATTTTCACCAATACATAGACTGATTTATGAAAAAGGTTTGGCTACGGAACCCTAAAAAGAAACATTTATATAAATTTTTGATTCTAGGATACTTTTAATGATCCTAAAAATTCAAGAAAAGAAAAAAAAAACGTTACTTAGATAAACTTTAGTATAGACACAAACGTAAATCGTACACCTAATGGCAGAATAAATTAACCTATTGCTAATAAATAATGTTTACATTCAGTTCTTTTCTACTACTACGTAGTACGAACTACGTCGATCCTAACCAATATAAAGAAATTAAAATGAAAGCAAGCATTATTTCGGTTTCAAATACATTACTTAAATTAGTAGATTTTAGTGAAGGAGGAAAATATTGCGAAAAAGTAGAAGGTCTGTACCGCAAAACATTCTGAAACAGACATCAATTGGCAATGGACCAGAGTATGCTCCTATCTTATATATTAAGTATCGGATTATCCTTAAATGCATTTTTGGCTTTAATATTTTATGCTGGCTTATTGTGGAAGTGAAGTCATTAGCATTCATTCATATCTATGAGAATGAAAACTTACCCTACAGCTTACCCAAATTAATACATGCTATTAAACAACTTCACCCAATATTAAAACGCTATAAGGAATACTTACATCAACTTGAATGCCATTAACTGACATGACCCTGGTAGTCGGTGATTCTAGTGGCGAATATCTGTAGAATTCTTGCGTACCCCGAAACCATTTAACAGAATATATTTCGCTCTGGTGTATCTGGTATAAGCACGCCATGGTAACATTTCTCCCTCGTTGTACTACCCTCGGTATTATGTGAAGTTCTGTTGTACGAAGCCCTCCGGCCTCTGTGAACAAGGATATATATGTTTAATCTATAAACACATAATGTGATGCTGATAATTAAAGATAATATAATATCGTTTAATTAACGTCATAATATGTCAGGATTCATGTGGTACACGTGGCTCAAGTTTCTTATATGTACATAGTTTATACTCGTAATTAGAATAGAACAGAGTTAGCTTTAAACACAGTCATGTTGGTATCACTTTCGGTATAGTATTGATGTAAAAGGTCTATTAATGTGAATGGTGTATTCGATTCCTGTTTGTAGTGGAAATTTGTGATTAACCAAATATTTATTTCTGGTGTGCCTTGGAGAGGTTGTAAAGCCGTTGGTCCCGGTTGTTGTGCGTGGTTGATTAAATTCTAACCCCTTTCTCTCTATCTATGTAGGAAAGGTGGTCTTTGCCCAGGAGTCAGGTATTTGTGCAGGTTATTACTGATGTATTGTGCACTATATTAAAATAAATCTTCCTTTTATTCGGTTGGGATATGACAAAACCTCTTTTGATGAATCAATTGAAAGAAGCCTTATATTTTTGAAATGGATAGTTATTTTTGTAGTACTTCACCGAAAGTTTTTATAATACGAATATTTACAAGTGATGAATTTTAATTTTTTTAATACAATTTATATTCTAACACGTATTTTTTTTACTTTAGGTGTTCTATACTGAAGGATATTTTTAAAACATATTGCTTTTTTTCTATTTATAGTTCTTTATTATACACAACTTTTTGAGAAAAAAAATACAGATATATATATATATATATATATATATATATATATATATATATATATATATATATATATATATATATATGCCTAAAGATTTTTGAACAATAAGATGGTCTCTTATTGCTAATAAGCAACTTCTTCCAGACAACCTTATGTTGTGAGTAATTGGAACACAGCCGGAGTAAAATGTTTTTTTTTTTCTTTTTTTTTCTTTTTGGTTAAATCATTTTTATATTCATTGTACCTAAAATAACTTTAAAATTGCATTTTGAAATGAAATTTAAGATTGACCACGTGTGACCATTTTTTTGACTATAGATAAATGTCTTTTTGACAGGATGACTGAGGAGAAATATGTCTGACTGGATGGTTGATGAATAGAGATATGTCTGAATGGATGATTGATGGATAAATATATCTGATTGGATGATTTTTATACACTATGCAACAAACAGCGGAGTTGACCCAGTGTATACAAGATCTTAACCGATAGAAACGATTTGAATACGGGCTAGCACTGAATTTTAAAGTGCAGTTTAAAAATTCATCTCACGTTCGACGGTAGAGCAAAATATCATGAGAAAACTTTTAGATCTCGGTGGAAATTCTCAGTTTCTTATCGTAGTGAATCAGCATTGCAGCTTGGTGATTTAAGCTCTAATACATCTCCTTTTCGAAAACAAATAACATCCACACATCACATTAACTGAACTTAACTATATCAGCTTGTAAACACCCTATTGCTAGACAAAGGCCTTTTCTCCATGTAGGAGTAGTGCTGGAGCTTAATCCACCACGCTGCTCTACTGTGGGTTAGCGGAAAATGTCTCTAGTAATAGTGGTTATTAGGTGTCTGTGATAAGAAACTGGAAGACGGTTTATGTGTTTTTCAAGACACGATGGGGAGGACATAGATCAGAAACACGTATTTGCATAAATACATATTTCTGCCCCGAGTGGAAATCGAACCTGCGACCACCGATATTAAGGTGACTACTTTTTGTTCATACTACGTGGTTGTCATAATGAGAACCTAATATAGTGCAAATACAATACATGTCGACATAACGCGAAACGAAAGAAGCAAAAGAATGTTGATTTTAAATTATCTTGCTGAAACATTGACATGAACAAAAACTCTTTACACAAAAATAAATAATAACTCTAAGAGCAATCACCATTTAAGTCCTAATAAACACATTCAAACACCATTATCACGAGATAGCCTTAAAAACGAACATATATTCGTGTTAAGCTATCCATTCAGCCGAGAATCAATAGCAAGATCAGTAGATCGTTGTTCTTCCGAGCAGATAAGGAAACATGCGGCTCAAATGTCGAACTTCAAATATATTGGAATCATGCCAACTTAGAAGCTGCAGTTTTAAAAAGTTGAAGAGACCTCGATTCTCTTTACGTAAAAACGGAAAGACGAATTGTATAAAGTATGGATGATCGATATTATAAAAACATCGATGCTTACATCGATGTCAACATCGAATCAAAAGTATCGATGTACGATATATATCAATTGAAAAATTTCGATGTATCTAAAACATCGATGTTTTTGGTAACAAACAAATAAAACAGTATAAATTTTTTTATGAAATGTGTTTTTATTTATTTTTACATATAAAACATATGTAAACATCGATGTTTTTGGTAAAAAAAAAAAAAAACAAATAAAACTGTCTTTTATGAAATATGTTTTTATTTATAAAAATATTTGAAACAAGATATAAGGAATAAAAATAGCAATCCAGGTGTCGTTTAGGTACACTCTGTAAAAAAAAATTATAATAATTTCGACGAGTGTTTACCTTAAAGCCTGTTACGCTGCTGGTAAAATAAAAGAATTATTGACTTTTCGATGTTTTGTTCTTTTTACATCGACGTGTCGATGTTATCGAAGTCAAAACATCAATGTAAAATATCGATGTTTTTCAGCTAAACATCGATGGTTATGAAACATCGATGAATATCGATCATCTCGAATATAAAGGATAGATAAATAAGAATTAAGTAATACATTTAAAAAAAAAAAAACTTCAATTAGACTAAAAACATCACTTTAAAAAAATCATTAATACTATTCAGTGTGTTAAAATATAAACATTCACGGAAAACAATAAAATTTGCTAAAAACTATTACGTACGTTTTACGATAAAAATTTTAAATTCAATAGCCGTAACATTTAAGCACCTTAAAATTATTATTATAAGAAATATACACTCATTTGCAAAAAAAACGGGCGGTTTCGATTTTCTTCCTGGCTGAAAAAAATAAAATACCAAAAAGGTTTTAATCATTTGAACATGTTACTGGACAGTTATAAAAGTGCCATAATGTTTATAAGAGTACATTCCAAATTCAAATTTTTGACTGAGCCTGGTTTTCAAAGAAAATAACTTTTAACTACATTTTGTGGCGCGAATTCCCTATAGTTAATATCGACTCTAATTAACTTTTTGTCAATTTTTATTAAATTATCTGGTGTCCTTGACATTTAAAAGTATTGTTATTGCTGTTTAGCAATCTCGAAAATGGTAGATAAAGTGATAAAAGCGAGCAAAATTATTGCGCTGCTTGAAGAAGGTTGCAGTCAATGCTTCGTGGCTTAGAGGCTAAATGTGAGTCGGTCGACAGTTCAAAGGACCTGGCAGCGCTATCAAGAGACTGGTTCCGTCAAGAGAAGGCCTGGTTCTGGCAGAAAGACATGTACCGAACCACGGGATGATCGTTTTCTAGTTAGTCAAGCGTTGAGAAATCGCAAATCTTCTTATGTGGACCTCAAGAACACCCTCGAAGAAGTAAGAAATGTGCAAATTAGTCTATTGACGGTCAGGAGGAGGCTTTTCGCTGCTAATATACACAGTCATCGCCCGGCACGCGGCCCTAAATTACTCCGTGGACATCGAGTTGCCAGGCTTAGCTTCGCTCGAAATTGTGTGTCATGGACTCATGAAGACTGGGATAGGGTATTGTTCTCCGATGAAGCCAGGATATCTCTGCATGGTGAAGACCGACGTCGGCGAGTGCTACGTAGACAAGGAGAACGCTTTGCAGAGGCATGTTTTGAAGAAATCACACCTTATGGAGGGGGCTCTGTTATGTTTTGGGCAGGAATAAATTCTATGGATCGTACGGAGTTAGTCTTCATCGAAAACGGTACACTGACTGGACACCGATACATAACGGAAGTTCTAATTCCTTATGCACAACCCGCTTTAACCGCTCTTGGCGAAAACTCAATTTTTATGGACGAAAACGCTCGCGCCCACCGGTCTGGCGGTGTAGATGCATATATGCTAGAAGTCGGAATTCGTCGTTTGGACTGGCTAGCTAGAAGTCCGGACCTCAATCCCATAGAGCATGTCTGGGACGTTCTGAAGCGACGAGTGAGATCAGTGCAGCCGGCTCCGCAGACCATCAGAGAGCTAAAGAATGTGATTACCGCGGAGTGGGAACGTATTCCCCAAGAAACCATAAAAGATATACTCACTAGCATGCCCCAGACGAATGCAAGCTGTGATTTCAGCAAGAGGGGGTCACACTCAATACTAAACTTTTATCTGCTTTTGATGTATTCAAGAAAAACAAAGAAATTAACGCGTTTCATTTTTATTTAGCGAGCAGGTACAATCATAGTGTTTTGAGCTTAAACATTATTTCTTAATAATTTAATTAAAATGTTATGATAAAACTGATGAAAACTATTCCTTCCTAATTAATTTATAAAATTCTGAGGATAACAATACCTAAAATTGTCAAACAAACTAATAGTAACTATAAAATAGTTCTTTGCTTAAGTGCCCGTTTTTTTTGCAAAAGAGTTTACTAATAGAGTTTAAATGCACTTGGCTTCACGATCACGTTAGAAAATAAAATGAAAACAACCGTTTTTTATTTCGATACAGTCGTTTAGCTCTCACTATTGCACCTGTTGTCTAGATCGCCATGTTGTGAACCAATTACTATTTATAATTATTTTAAGTTTTGAATTGTAAATATGTATAATATTGTAAAATTTCTGTACTAAATTTTGTTATAATATTAAATAAAATTTTGTTTTTGAAATAATAATAAAAAAAAAAAATACTATTTCAATAAACTATGTTTAGACTGAATTTATTTTTAGAAACTATTATAATACTAATTGGATTAAAATTAAATTGTTCAACAAGAGAGATTAGAGAAATTAGAAACTTAACTAGACAGTATAAAAAATTGGGTTATTTTTATCACAAATCATGTATATATATTTAAAAAAAAACACAAATGTTGTTGCTATTTTAACATAAACGGTTTATGTTAAACAATAAAATACTTTTATGTTAAAATGTACATAAATTTATGGTTAAGTATTTTGTAGAACAAACTAAAAATGTTACTTTTATGTAAAATAATACATTTTTCATCAAATGACACAATAATTGTACTGTGTCATGTGTGGAATTGACACTAAAAAGTGTTAAATATTTAACACTAAAAATTTGTTACACAACTTTTTTGGCTTAATGACAATTTTTTTTTACTGTGTATATTTAAAACTAGCTGTACCCGAGAATTCATTCGCGATTGCCACCTCCTTCATTAGATTATAAGATATAGTATGAAAGTCAAGTTTCAAGTGTCAAAGTTTCAAGTGCGTAAATAGCGTATTCCCAATTTCCTAATGGCTGTATAACCACTGACGTGGATTCGGATATGAGCTAACGCCGCTGCATTTACAAGTATTCGATTTGTTTAAAAATTCATCTCGGTAGTAGAGGAAACATCGTGAAGAAACCTGTACGTTTCGTAAGAAATACTGAACCGTGCAGGTACTCAGTGTGGAAAACTAAAACTTTGATCAATTCCTCTCTTTAATATGAGAATATGCCTTTACCGAATAATAGAAGAGTTGCTAGCTTGTTTTTTATATAATTGTATTGTTTTCGTAGTAAAATCAAATTTATTTTTTTACACTCCACTGCCCTAACTGAATCAGCCTGTAAACGTCACACTGCTGGGCAAAGGCATCCTCTTAATGTAGGAGAAGGCTTGGAGCTTAATCTACCACGCTGCTCCACTGCGGATTGGCGGATAATATCCCTACCATGAGTAACGATCATTATCAGGTGTCCATGATAACAGCTGGGCCGATGTCTTAACCGAGGCACGGTGGGGAAACCCACAAGAACATATACCCAGATTGGATTTTTTTTTTGCAGAAATACAAATCTCTGCTCTGATCGGGAATCGAACCGACTGTCGGCGTTAAGGTGACTCCACGCACTACTACACCAGAATGGTTGTTATGTGCCCATAGTAGGATGTGAATTCTGTTCCTGGGGTCGGGAAACGTACACAACAAGTCAAGCAGCAGACCCAGACCACGACAAAAATCTTTATAGTCTATAATTTTTTTATCATGTTCACAGATCGAACCCACTGTGCCAATGCGTCGTTAAACACAATAAATACAATATAACCTTAAAAACAAAATTATGATTGAAAATAATCATGCTAAATACTCTACTACTGACTGGTAGCCCCAGCATGAATTATACAATAAATATAAGATTCCAGTACTTCGAAAAACTAACACATTGGCTAATTATTTTACTAACTAATATAACTTTTCTATAAGTTCTCTGATATTTTTATTTATTTTGAAATATATACGAACGAACCCTTTGTCAATCAATCAGATCGGTCTAGACCCACATATAATAAAAGAGTTATATATCTACCGATGTGTATATACATATGTGTGTCAAATATTTTGAATGCTAAAATTCGTGACATTTCACTTTGATTAAAATCTCGTGACGGCTGACGAGATTGTGAATGTACATAGAACAGACATTTATCTCTTTTCAGAGTGTTTTTATTTCTGCGCATTCATTTTGAAATGGAATGAAGGCTTCGATGTTCATCCGATTTGACTCTTCGATGTTTTCTGATACTATTTAAAGTTTTTCATTGATCTGATGTTATTCTGAAATAAAATTTGCAAATAGAAAAATTGTTATGGAAACCACAGAGTTATTATTTGAAGTATAAAAGGAGGCTGTTTATTTCATCTAATAACATCCCTGGTCGTTTTAACATCATTTCGTTGAAATAATTTGTGATTTGACGAAATCGACATTTTTTTTTTAAATTTATAATTGTACTTGACGAACACTGCGCTGATCAATGGCAATATTTTTTCGGATGTAAGCCATAAGCACCGTAAATATGTGTATAATGCAGGTATTTTGTACAACTTGCACTCGCATGAAAAAATAGAAGACAGATCTGCCTTCTCGAAACTACTAGCAAGGTCTCTGATTGTTCCACAAATGCAGGGCCGGTATCTGAATAAGCATCTACTAAAAGGATTGCTCTTGTTGATAAAAAGAGTTTTTGGGCCAGATGCACCAGATAATGTAAGGAAAGAAAATGAAGCAAAGGGTAATCATTCCAGAAAATTCTGTCACATCTGTCGTTCAAAACTAAAGTGCAAGATTGCTTACAAATGTGACTCTTGTATGAAACATGCACAAACAGCCTAAAATGCAGCAAGCCTATATTCAAAGCGTTTGTAAACTTTGGCAGTTCCTACAATTTAATGCCTTGACATTTTCAAAAAAGCGGTTGGTTATTAGTTAAATTTTTATTGTTTGCAGTTATTATTCTTAAAGAAAAAAGAGTAGCCAAGAAAAAAAATATTTGTTTACTTGATATATAATAATTATTAAGATTCTTTCCCCTTTTCTACAAATTTGAGACTACATTGTAAATATTTATAATAAGTAATAAATGTTAAAACTTTTATATTCAGTTTTATTAATATTTACTAGATACATAAGCATAATATATAGATTATTTTTATTTATAATAATATAAAAAAAAACAAACAAACATAAAAGTTTTCGTTATTAAAGCTTTCATGGACTACCAGACGTCACGTCAGTATTTATGTATACAAAATAGCACGTTGGACTTTAAGTTTCACCACGCTGTTACACTGCCGCTTGGTGAATAAATTGCTTACCATAAGCAATGATCATTATCTGGTGTCTATGATTACAATCGGTACCGACATGGCTTAACGTGCTCTCCATAGTATGGTAGGGAGACATAGAGAACATACACCCAGACCAGAAACAAATATTTATACAAAAATAAATATTTGCCCAAAGCGGGAATTGAATTCACGACCATCGGCGTTAAGAGGACTTCGCGCATCACTACAACCGAACGATTGTCAATACTAGAATACGTATTTCTATTGATCTCTTACTCAGCATATTATCTTTATTTTATTATTTCTCCCTCCTTCTTTGCCGTCCAATGAGTATTGATAATATTTTGTGATTTTAATCTTGGTTCTATAATTACTTCTTTTTATATCAAAATTATTTATGTCTGTTTTACTCTATTATTCCCAGAAAAGTTATATAAAAAACCAGAAAAATAAAACTGGTGAAAAGTAAGGGATCGGATTAATTAATTAAAAGTTTCTTAGACCGTTAAGAAGGCATATTAAAAAAGATTTATACCCGAAACTACAGAAACACATTTTTTATTGTTGGTATACTTCTGGTTTCTTTCTGGTGAAATAAATTTATCTCGTTCAGTGATTCGAATTAGATACAGATTATTGCTTGAAAGAGGTTTGAGGGTATCCTTGACAACTGAGGTCTGGTTATAAATTTAAGTCAAAAGAGAAGAATAAATATCCCGAGTGTGTAGTAAAATTTTAATTTCAACATTTTTATTAAAGAACGCTGAACGTATTTACGCAAAATTGTGTATAAGTACTTGTACAGAGTTTCTAACTAAAAACGAATATAAGTTTGACGACGAAGTTGCAACTTAAATTTAATTTCGATAGCTATAATATAATGTAAAATAAAAACACCCTAAGATTTTTTTTAAATTCATTTGATAACCGTAACCAGATTATCTTTATGACAAACAAAATGTTCAACAATTAAATAAACGCTAGATGGCGCTGTACTAGTTATCTAAAGCCAGTTTATTAAAACGAAATTAGAGAAATGGAGTCATATATAACAGAGGATGTAGAGAGAAAATTACATCAAGGTCTGTTCAAGGACGAAATATCCTAGCCAATATAACGAACAAATATTGTTATTCAAACGTTATAAATCTCATAGACAGCTTTGTTAATTAACACAACAATATTAAGCAGGGCTTCTTATCCCTTAATCAAATTAATTAATTAATATTCTTACGTTTCAAAGAATACGTGATTGTATTTCGAATTAGAGAATTTCCTTTATAAGTAATTTATTCTATCATAAAATATTAAACTCAATTTTAAGTTGTTGAAAGAGTGACGAAGAATTTATTTAAAGAAAACTTAATTTCAGATTCGGCCCTGGAGACTTTTACGCAATCAAAACTGTAAAAACTTACCAGTCTTTAAGGAGTTTAAGGCTTATTAAAAATTAACTCTTTAAATTTGTTTTTTAAAGACAATTAAAGGCAAATTAGAAATATAATTTTACTTAAATAAATGAAAAATCCCCTTTAGAATTAAGAAAGAGATTTCATTTTTTAGGGTTCCGTACAACAGACAATTTTTTGATCTTTTTATAGTTAATGGTAAGAATACCCTTCATACGCGAGTCCGACTCGGTCTAGTTTTTTTTTTTTTTACGTTTTAATTTTCAACATTTGTACCAACTTTGCCTGTTTCAAAAGTTCAAACCTCTTTTTAACTATCCGTTTCTATGAAATTAAAGCGAGACTGTAATATTATAAAACCCTCGAATAGATCTCATAATGAAAAATGATTTTATATACATTTCATTCAAACTACCATATACAAAATAATGATACTAGCTGATCGTTAGCATTAGGCTCATTGTAATTTCAAAGTTAAATTTTGCATAATACTGGACAAATCTTAGACACACAAGAAAGGCTTACTAAGGTTAATGAAATATTCTCCATGGCTCTATCGTAATCAGTTTAAAACGTACATAGAGGTGTTCGTTACATAGATATCGAGCTGGCATGTAATACATCAACGATAGGATCTATGTGTGCATGTGTATGTTCTATAATATCGTCAGGCGCGTTCCAACTACGTTTACACGTCTCCCTAGTCAAAGCGATAGCTTTTGATCACGCATCCGTATATTCCTGCATAGCAGACGCTATTTAATATCAAATACAATGTACGCGTACATTTTAAATTTCACGTGTTATTTACTGTATTACGTTTTACGGTAACGAGTTTTGAACAATTCTCCTGTTTTTACTGTTGTTATTTGTCGGTTCAAGGGTTTTGATGATATATTATTCATAGTTGCGTATATACCGTTAGTCCTTAAATTAAACATGTTATTATTAGAGACCCTTTTACAAAGAACCCTCTTTTGAATGTTGTCGTTAGTGCAAAAAAAAACAAAAAATTAACTGTAACGTAACGTGTTTGTGTAAAACATGTTGTATTAAAATATTGTTTGGGAGGATTCAATATTGTCTTCTTTTACCTTTGTATTTTTTTTATATGTCAAAGCAAGTTTTGTTTAACATGTCTGTTCTTCTAAAGAAATTTAACTTTTAATTAATTTGTTTCTTTGTTTGATAATGGCTCTTCTCATTTTTTTCGTTGTTGAATCCGTATGATGAATTAAATGATAGTAAAAATAAAACCTTTTATCATAAATAAATTTATGAAGGTTAAAAATTTCATTATAAAAATTAATTCAAAAATTTAATACAACATGCAATTCATTGCATTTTAACTTTTTTTACTGAAGAGTCCAATTAAGTTCTACTATTCTTGTCAGTTGAAAGTATGTCGGTTTGAGTACAGGAGCATAGCACGAGAGCGATTACAATTTAGCTAGGTGTGCGACAGGGAGATGTCATTTCTCCAAAACTTTTTACCGCAGTATAAAAGACGCTTCCAAGCTTCTGGAATGGAAATGGATTCGGCATTAATAGAAACGAGGGAGCGAGTAAGTGATCACTCATCTTAGATTTGCCGACGATATCGTGCTTATGGTGGGATCCCTGGAGGACCTCGGTATTATACTCAGTGACCTTGATGGAGTTTCCCGACGAGTGAGCCTTAAAATGTATATGGATACAAGACAAAAATCATGTCGAATGTCCATGTCTTGCCCACTCCGATATCGGTTGGAGATTCTACTCTCGAAGTTTTTGAGTACATCTACCTAGGACAAAATGTCCATCTTGGTAGGTCCATCTTCGAGAGAGAGGTCAATCGTCGAATCCAGCTAGGATGGGTAGCGTTCGGGAAGTTAAAAAACGTCTTTTCTTCTATCACAACTCAGTGCCTAAAGTCGGAAATCTTCGACCAATGTGTATTACCTGTGATGACATACGGATCTGAGACGTGTTCTCTGACTATAGGGCTTTTAAACAAGCTCAAAGTCACACAGCATGCAACGGAGAGGGCTATCCTTGGTATTTCTCTGTGAGATCAAATCAGAAATGATGAGATCCGCAGACGAACGAAGGTTGCTGACATAGCCCAACGGATTTGCAAGCTGAAGTGGCAGTGAGCAGAGTACATAGCTTGTAGAACTGACGGACTGAAGCAGTCTGAGTAATTTACCTTCTTCTCAATTATAATTTAATTTAACTTCCTTCTGGTAAAGAAGAAGTAGCAGTAGATTATTAAGAGGCAGCCACTGATGATCTCATTTCATTAGCGCTAATCAATGAATTCTCTTATAGTGTATGATTATGAACGAGCTAGCAGGTAATAGTCAATAATTTATATTTATATAAAGACGAAAGATATATATATATATATATATATATATATATATATATATTGCATATGTAACAATAAAGTGTTTATCTTCAGTATAGTTATAAAAATTGTTACATGACAATATATCTTTTATATAATAAACAAGTATTTTAATGTATCTATTATAGTAAAGCTAATTTACAACTAAACTATCTGTCTAAAAACTACAATCTGATTTTTAATCGATATTATTAGGAATTAGAGCATAATTTCTTGTATCAAAAATAATCTTAATTACATTTCTAACAGTAATTATAGACACCAAAAGAGAGCTTTAATTGAGACGAATGGAATCATCCTTAATGCGATATTATAGGTCACCCAAATAAGACGAGTAATGTCGAGTAAAACATTCAACATTACTCTTAATGTCAGGTCATAACGCATCACTTAAACATTGCGTGTACTAGACCCCTACGGGAGCCTTGAGCCGCTTTAATTGGAGGGTCCGGGATCTACAGGCAAAAGGATGCCTCCAGTGACAGGCTGGCCTCGGCAAAAACGCCTGACTTCTTCTCTATGGGAACTGTCCAGCTTAACGCTACCGGTCGCGGGCTCGATTCTCAATCATATTAAATATTTGTATTCGTACAAATATTTGTTTCTGGTCTGGGTATGGTATACGTCATTGTGGGTGTCCCCACCGTACCTCGGAGAGCACGTAAAGTTGGTCCCGGTTGTTGTCTTGGACACCTGGTAGCAATCATTACTCATGGTAGGGAAATTATCCGCAAACCCACAGAGCAGCGTGGTAAATTAAGCTCCAAACTCTGTACAGAGAGGAGGCCTTTACCTGGCCGTAGGACGCTTACAGGCTGATTAAGTTCAGTTCAAAACTATTACTTATTAAATAACATAATAATTTTAGTTTAAAACTAATCTATAGTTAATTTTAAAATTTGATTTAAAATTTCTATTTATATTTGTATTATTTTCATTACTTACACGTATCTACTCGTAGTATATAGAGGGGTTATGAGATGATAAATTTGCGTGTCTCATCACTAAATTATTACAACTATGAACTTGCAAAAGTGGTAATTAAACACTGGTACTAAAATCACAAACTTTGAAAGTAACGATAAAACTTTTGAAATATACACGTAGGCCTCAGTATATTAGATATTTTGATTTATAATTACGTATTTTATTAAATAAAAAACAAATTTGGTTCTCTATATAATTAAATTTATTGACAATAATTTTAAGTAGCGGCCATGCTTATATAGTAAACCTACAATGTCTGACTGTAACTTAGTAATTATCAATCTTCAATTGCTTTGCAAAAATAAATCTGTCTTTATCTATCTTTAATAAATAAAAAATAAATAAATAAACATTAATCAGAATTGACGCAGCGGAAAAGCGTTTAATCCTAAGAAATAAGGTGCAAAACTGAGACCTAGCTTAATCGTTAATCTGAAAGATAGTTAAGATTCCCAAGAGAAAGATCCGAAGTAGAAATCTGAGTAATCAAGTTAAATATTTTAATTACTTTAATGTTTGTTAGCTAATCTCAAATGACCGGAGACAAGTTTTAGAACAGATTTTCAAAGGAAAATTATTTCAACCCTTTCAAACTTTTCTGAAAACTTTGAATATTTTTAGTGAAAATTTTTAATTGCAGTCTCTCAAATGGAAAATATAAATAAATGTATTAACTGTAACAAAAAAAAAGTAATAATATTTATATGCTGTAACAAAAAACACTTTGTTTCATCAATTTATATTAACAGATTAGCTTTCCTTAAAACTTCTAAGATTCCAATTCGTGTAAGTATTAATTGATTACATTTTGAGTAAGAATTGTACAGAAGACCATTTAATACCTGCTTTAAATTAAACTTACACCTTGGTAATGTCAATCTAAATCATATCTTCTAAATAAGAATGTTATGTTTTTTTATCGTAATTAATTGTATGATCTCTGATTCAACACTTTGGTATTTATCGGTTTACGTATAATGCTTGTAGTAGTTATTTAGGATTCAGAATTCGCACACTCATAACATAATATTAGCAATATCAATATTTAAATGTATACGAGTAGTATTAGTGTTATCGATTACTATCGCACAAATTTGGCTATAAATTTATCAATTATGGATATTAGAATTCCGATTGATAAGACCAAATTCACGAAATACTTAAACTACTTCTCAAAGTCAAAAATAACTAATTTAATTCCAAGTTTTCTACTTGGATATTCAAACTAACAACTAAATTTTCCCTACTTATCTTCTATGAATATTTTACACGATATTTTCTTTTGAAACTTGAAACTTCGAGTCTTATAAGCAGCTGCTATTGACAGTTCCTGCAGAAATATAGTTAAGAGAAAACTTTGACGTTTAAAATACATAAAAAAACTTAGGTATTTCTTGGGTGTAAATGAGAAATATTATAAAACGAAAGTTAAAAAAATATGTCACAGTTTTTAAGTCACAATTATTTCAACATCATTTGCATTTTTAGTGCTATTTTTTTATAATTTCTTGAACTGATAGGATTGTAGTAGCTTTTAGTATAAGAATAAGGTTGAAAATCCTTTGAAAATAAATATGTGCTTAATCACATTACAAAATATTCATCCTCATTGTCTCAATCAATGTCAGGTTGCAATGAACAGCAATGAACTCAAAGTTCCTAAAATTTCGGTAGCTCTGCATGACTTCCTTAATCTCCAGAAAAGGAATTAACGTAAAGGAATTTACATTCTAAGACTACTTGTATGTTTCAGGTTCACTCCATCATTTGCCATTTTTGCCCCCTTGCCAGTATTTTTGTCATCTTTCTTTTACATATCTAAGATTAATAATAGCACAAAAAGAGCTGTTTGAAATTACTAAATTGTAATCATTCCGTTCTCAATAAATAGTGGAGACGAATTATTATTATTAAATCTGAAAACGGTCGCCGAGTCAACTGATTATTATTAACTAGAACAAAAAAAATACTCAACTTATAAATCAAACTAGATATAAATATTTATGAATAGATGACAGTCAAATTTAAGATTTGATTAGCCTTCTAGTACTATTGAATAGTTATAATATATAAACGATATTCAAGTATGCTATTGATTTCGTGCTTAAACCACAATGCAACTCAAATTGATCACAAACTACGTCACGTTCATGCTTGATTAACAAAATATTATGCCACATGTCGGTAAAATTTAAAATTAATTAGAATTATAACAAGATTAAATTTTTGAAATGAAAATAAGGAAAATTAAATTATTAATGTTTCATTAATAAGAGTGATTAAAAACCAATTAAGTCAGAACATTTAGAATGAAACGTTATCAAATATTTTGACGTTTAAGTTAAACAAATTTCTATCTATTTTCTCACATATATCATACATAATCAACATTAATTTGTTTATTGTTCAATATTATACAGTCAAATCTATGACCACTTGAAATTTCTTTATCTTCTTATTTAAATTAGAGTTAATCTAATTATCTCAGATTGTATCTATTGCTGGTTAAGATGTATCATTAGACTAACCAGTGTTAACATGAACAGATTTCTCATTAGTAACCTCAGATCTTGTTTGTTCATTGAAAGCTGTATTTTGATTGACTATTGATATCTTCAATGCGTTTGATATATGCTATATTCCCTATTAATATTTAGTTACGTACAATGCACTCTAGTGCCTTTGTATTTGTATTCCATATTCAATATATGGATTTTGTTTGATTTTCATTCTTATGCTCGATGTCATTTTATTTATTTATTCATTATTTTAGTCCATATATTTTCTTGAAATAACGACTTCAATACAAGTGTTATTGCCTCTCAATTTTCAAATAACCCGAATTCATTCAGTTAACATGATATTCATATATATATCAATATTTTAATATCTTACTACAATATGTTTTTTTTTTCTAAACATTTTATTAGCACGAGTAAACGAAACGTGTGTACACTACATGTATATTTCAATAAGTTTCCATTTGCTAAAACATAATTTTTCATTCTTTGTATATATTAATACACAAGTGGCCAGTGATTTAAAATCTTTCAACAATAACACATTCCGTGGAAACACTTAAAATTATTTCAGTGATTATTTGTTTGCGATTACGTGAAGAGTACCACCTTTTGCCATCAAACGAATTTCCCTAATGTGTTTATATTTACTTCCTCTAACACTCCGCCAAGATTGTGTTGGAGTGAATTTTGTAGTACATCAAGCTTGACACGTCAAATATTGAGGGCATCTAAATTTGGAATAAGTATGGACGAAGAAAAATACATGAATTATAAATACACGTCGCCATATCGCATTTGGAATATTATTTTATTTAAGAGACGACTCTTTACTTTTCACATATTTAGAAATTTTCGAGTGTCATAAATAAATCTGACGTCCGTACTAATATTAAGAACGTGGTATATTTTCGTTGTACAACCAATAAAAGCTATTTCGATGAAATTTATTAGACATAACACAAACTTAAAGGAAAATATTTTACTCATTTAATCAACCTCTTTAATAGTTACATAGAGACTTTTTATTGGATAAACAACACTGGTAGCACAGACAAGAATAATTAAATTAAAATATTGACAAAATAATAAAATAAACTACTACTTAAAAAGCAAAACAAACGTGATTCAAAATGCGTAGCAGTAACAGTATAAATTTCATTCAAAGAAAACATAAATGAAAGTAATTTCTCGTGTATCGTTTGTAATTTTCTTAACCATAAACGTCAACTCAGATCGTATTATGTTGGTAATTCACTGATTAATGCCTGGAAATACAACAGGGATCATTGAATGCAATCGCATTTTGTGGTCCATTCAAACAGGATTGTGAGCGTGAAATAAACCTGTTCCACTCGTGACCGCTGTTTTGTGATCGAGTTGATGTGATGTGCTTTAGTTTTGTTGCGGATGCGTTTTGTCAACTATTCGGTTGTCCAATCAGTATTAGTTTAAATTAACGCTACATATTCTTGGCAACTTTAACAGTCTGACATTCTAAACAATTAGGTGACTTACATGTGTCAAACAGTTCAAAAGGTCAGACACCTTAATTCATAAGAAAGTTTGCCAATTTTTCATGTTTCTTGAGACTATGGACATGGTAAATGTTAAGAAAATTAAGCTCAACTTTTACGTAATATATATTGTAAGTGTATTATGCAATAAATAAATAAATGTTATTTAACACTCAGTTAATAATGTTATACTGATTACTATAAAAGAGTGAAAATAGCTTTGAAATAAAATATTCCACCTCATATATTCTAAATATATGTGGGGAACTATAGAGGTTTTTTTTTTCAAGAGGTAAAGTGTGTACAATTTATCTTAAGCGGTGTAGGAAAACATCGCGATGGAATCTTTATGTGTCAGGAGAGGATCTAAGACATTTATATCTGGCAACACGTAATGGAATAAGCTCGAAATGCTTATATTTAAAAGGAAACAAGGTTATTTCTCAACCCTTTTTATATATACGTATTATATTACATATTTATTACCAGTTTGTATGTGTTGAACTATATACATATATACGCAATTATCAAAAATAGAATATCAAAATGTCGTATTTTCCAATACGTATACTCGTTCTAATTATGACTCGACAGGTACTTATATCAAATAGTTATTTACAGAACATGATCTTGATTTGTGTGTGTATCGAAACTATCAATGGCGATGACTTTAATATTACAATTTTTTATTAATAAAAGAAAAAAAAATCTTGTAACTATTCATATAATTTTACTACTTTTTAAATTTTATTTAATTACTTCTTTGAATATTCCTTATATGTTAGCTTCCTTTTTTACGCTTTAAATAACTTTCTAGATATTTTTGATATGTTTCGTATAAATTTTAAAGTATTTAACAGATAAACTTGACAGCTGGCTACTTTCTAGCACTTTAGGGGTATGTATTACGTAAGTTAGCAATAGCGATTTACTTACGAACTACCGAGCTCGGCTTTCAGTATTAAAATGTGACATTACAGTAATTTTTAAAAATTTGTGGCTATCGTTCGCTATTTGCAAGTTACGTAATAGTCCCACCGATTAGGCTTCTCTGTGTTAATATTCGAAGATATATAGTCAGAAAAAGCGTTAAAATAAAAAGTTTAGATAATATTATTATTACTAAACAAAATGAAAAAAAAAATTTTTCTTAATAAATAAAATATTTTTTAAATATTATTATATTCTGTAAAAGCTTGGAAATGTCACACCATTGGGTAGTGACCACTTGATCGATAAAACTTTACTTTACCAAAATTTATCCTAAAAATAATTCTAAAGGTAGCATGACAGTGCGGTATTTCATAAATAAAAACGTTACTCAATGCCAAGCTTTGTTAGCCAAAAACATCCAACGTCACAAATCATCTAAACCTTTTTAACTAGTGAAAATATTCAGAAAATGCGACTAAAAATCAACTTCGAGTCAAATTATAAGCTTTGTGTGATTATTGTAAATTGTTAAATTATTTTATTACGTTTTTCCTTTAATTGATAATAATTTTGAATTGGGTTTTTGTGATTTTTTAAAAATTAATTTTACCTTAAATGAACCGATTTTTCATATAAAGTATAGCCATATCAAACACAATACTGCAGATACTTTAACAAAAAATGTAAAAAGACTATACAATATGTCAAAAAAATGGGTTATATGAAATTTCATCTGTTTTCCGGTGCGCTGTCGCTTATTGCTTGTAACATAAGTACTGAGCTTTGAAAAATCCAACCGTGAATCATTGGGAGTGAGGAATGCGTTAATAAGTCTCAAAGGCATGTCCGAACTAGGGCTGTCAAAAATTTGTCTGGATTTAGCCGGATTTAAACAGTAACGGCTTCCAAGTCTCGACGAGACGAGATTTTTTTAATGTAAATTTAAAACTATGCTTTTATTTGTTTTATTTTTCTCGACGATGTTAAGAAAATGTTATGCATAATATTTTGATTTAAGTTACAATTATTTTAATTATTATATTATGATAAATATTAATTTTATTTAAGTCATGTATATAAAGTATCCCATTTTAATAGAAATAAGAAATAGTTTGCAAAATCCAAAAGTGCACGCCGCATAATCTGATTTTTCGCAATGAAATTGTTTGAAAACAATTAAATCACATAGAATGAAAACAATTAAATCACATGGAATTAGACATTGAAATTAATTAGGGTTCTATTCCTAACTATACTGAAACGTAAGAAACAAAAAGAAATCGATTAGTGAAGTGTTTCGGCCGTTATTGTGACCACATAGAGGATACACAGATACAGAAACACGGACGTCCAAGATAGAACTTTTTTAAACAGTTTTTTAATTAGTTTACATAACAAAATGGTATTTAAAGTATCATGAGTATTAAAAAAAATGTTTTTTCTTAATATGTGTGGGTATAAATTATTTTACAAGTACAGTATGTGATAAATAGAGACATTTTAAGTTCGAAAAATCACTCGTTTTGCGTGAAGTGAGAGTAGAACCCATCTCAAAGCTTCGCTTATGAGACGTGCAATAAGCCGCATAAGAAACTTTCAGTATTGTGAATCGCTGAAAAATACCAGAACTATTAATAGAAAGAAATCGTAATTAATAAATTGAGTTAATAAATTAATAATAGCAGCTATACACTCGTCAGCCCTATTTTGAAATCCGCTCGAAAAGGGGACAATCAAATACATATGAACAAGTGGCTGCAGTATTTTTGATCATCAAAAAGGTCCAATTTTATGTGCTATGTACTATTTTCTAATAAAAATGTATATAATAAAAGAGTATTAATTTACTGAATATGATATTGTTATATTTATCCATCCATTTTATGATTTCTTTTTTAATATTTTTGCGTAATTTGGCACTTTTATATAACCTTTTCGTTAAATTCGTATATCATTGTGTATTGGCCTTGTAATATAAGTTCGAATAGATTTTATATACGTATTATTTTCGTTATCATATAGTAAATATATATATATTTTTATCAAATATAAAATATAATAATCATAAATCTAACTAGAATTTATATGAGAAGGTAAAGGGACGTTTTATTTATGAATACAACAACCAGCTGTTTCCCGTAACATCCGCGTAATACCCGATAACTACGTGTATTAGTCATATTTATCTCTTACCGTGATATTTTGAACATAGCTTACAATTCTCCTACCGTACATTGATAATATAATATGAAATAAATAAAATAAGAAAACAAGAATTAGGTTTCATTCTGGTGTCGTGGTGCGAGTAGTCTTCTCAACGAAGGTGGACGCAGACTCGATTTCCGTTGGGGCAGATATTTGTATTAACGCAAATATCGGTTTCTGGACTGGATGTTACCCATTTGTATTTTTTTGTTACTTATGGTACGAAGATATCCGCCAAACCACAGTGGAGCTGCGTGGTTGATTAAGTTTCAACTCGTCCTCTATATAAAGAAGAGACCTTTGCCCAGCTGTGGGATGCTTACAAGCTGATTCAGTTCAGTTCAGTGTTTTAGATGCCAAATAAAATGTAGAGATAAATTATAGATAAAACTATAAAGTTCACAATTTGATAGATTGCGATAGAAAAATTTAAAACCAACAATGTTCACAACAATACGATGATATATCTATCAGCCTATTGTGGATTAAAACAGTGATTAATGTTTTATCGACAGAAAAATAATGCGCAATACCAATAATGAGGTATGAGCCTTAAGTTAAATGACATATAGAAAAACATGTCGATTTTAATCGAAAGCTCGTTGGTTTTATTGGTGAATTACTAAATACTTGATTTCTTTGATGCGACGAAATCTACAGAACCTTTGCTACTTTATCTTCAATTCTGTCAAAACTATTCCATAAAATAAACGAAAAAGTCTCAGCCCAGCAGTGATACATTCACAGCATTTTATAATTAAGTAAAGTACATAGCTTAATCACATTAATCTTTGAACAATATCATAAAGAGAAATTTTAAAGCATGTACAAGATCTGATCCCAATTTCAATTCAATTTCAGGACAAAAAGCGCACATTATATAAAATCAATATGACAGAAACGATACAGCCTTTGTGACTGCTGGATATTCAATAACGGCAGCCTGTATTTTAACAGCCTGGTTATAGCCGAGTATTGTTTACGACTTGGCACTTAGCTGGTCGCATAAAATATTTGTCACTGCTACAACTATTAATGGTTCACAAACAACTGGCACATTTTGGCATCGCGATATTTAATTAATGCTCCTTAATTTGAATACATCTTTCAAAATACGCTTATTAGGCAATAGTACATACTCGTAGTTAAGAATCATTTGTATATGTTGATATATTGTATTTGAGATTGCAATAAAAAGTAGTAATTGGGTATTAATTTTCTAATTTTATTTTATTGAGGATTTTTGTACCTCAAAAATAAAATAAGATGTTCTGTAAGGTCATTTGGTAATTTATTTATTAACTCTTTTTGCGTATCAATATACAACCGTAACAATAAATTAAATTTGAATCAATCAATTTGCATCAGTTGCAACAAGCGGCTCTATCGCTAATACAGCGATCTCTTTCAGGCAACCTTTGGGCAGAGGACTCGCATAAACGCTATAGGAAGGGCGCAAATTTATACATATAAAAATCGAACAGAAAAAAAAGTAAATAACTAAATAAAAATATATGCTATAATATATATTATATAATGTCAATGTAAAATTTTATTGTTTATCATTTTAGCAAAATTTTTAAACCTGTGAACTCAGGGAAACTATATTTACAAATCAGACTCGTGCTGGACCTAAATTTTATTTTTATAGATTACCGAATCATTATTAAATTTAGTAAACTTGTATTCTATTAAAGCTGATTTCAATTGCTCACTACCTCTAAACAAATTGCAATAATACCGATTGCATTGTACCGATTTATTTCATTAATGTTTTTATTAGATATTCTGGTAGAGCTTTTTTTATTGTTTTCAAAACAAACAGTAAACTTTTTACGGATTTGTTTTACCGATATTGCTTAGATTATGTAACTTTTTAAAGAAAATCCTTCTAATAATACTATAAATATTGTATATAAACTAACATATATTTATTTATTTGATCTTTTTTTTTAAATCTTCTTTTGTTCAACATGTTTTGAAAAATTTATAATACAATGTTATTCGTAAAGTTGTTTATTAACCGTTAGTTTCTTTAAAATTATTTAGGAAGAAAAAAGACGACTTCATCTGGTAAATTATAATACATTCGCATTAAAAAATAATATCTTTCAAACATTAGCCAAATAATAATAAAAAAATTATAGATGATAAATAGAATATCATCTATATTCTATTATAAATAGAATTCTTATTATAAATAGAAGGTTTACTTTAAAACTACGATACTATATAACATGTATTATACGCTCCTTAATCATATATGCGACAGAAGTGAATTACGTGACATTGGGTCAAAATTAATATAAAATGACTGGTGAGTTGGTGACACATGATATAATTACGGTTCTGTAACAATAATCCCGGCGATTACCTCTTCAACTTTGTTGGATATAATAAATATTAGTAACTTAATTTATGTTACGAAGTGTATTAAATAGTTATAGATGAAAAGAAGCATCTCTACTCTAAATCTAATGTACAATATTGTACGCTCCTCAATCATATTTGCGCCAGAAGTGGATTACGTGTCATTGGGTGAAATTTTATTATAAAATCACTCGGTTACACATGATAATATTACAGTTATGTAGCAATAATCTCGGCGATTTTCTCTTCATCTTCCTTGAATATTATAAATATAGTAATTAAATTTATCTTACAGAGTGTCTTAAATTTGATTTTGATACCTAGACGATCCTTTCGGTCATCTGTGCTGAGTTTCGTTACTTGTCTTATAATTCACATTTACTTTCACTGGTTCGATTTACTTTGCTATGATCTTCATATTTTATATACATATACATTATATCCTAGGGTCATATTTTAGTAATTTGATGTTTAGCACTTCTTTGTATTATACTTTTCTATGGTTATTTGTATTGATTTAACCACAAAAAAAAAAACTTTTATAAAAAATTACATGACATTTAATTATCGAACTATTTCTGTCTTTATTAGACGTACTTATTAAAAATATTTTTTCAATTCAGATATTGGGAAAAACATTTAGGTTATAAAACAACACGACACAACTTTAGTAAGCTGGAGTGAAAACTATAAATCACACATAGAAAAATTATATCTACAAAAGCAATTTAAATAATTAAATTGTAAAATTCAAATGATCGATTTCCTATTTTTTTTTAAATTCAAATCACTAATTGATAAATAACAATAGCGGACGATTTTGGCAATAAGCAAGTAATTCGTAGCAAACAATCTAATTAACACAAAATCATACGATATTTTGTTTTATTTACGCCCTTCGTATTCAACTCTCACTATATATAGCTCCCCCTCCTTTTTACAATTTTGCTGGAGTGCATGCAAGCAATCAACGCTGTCACATTCATTGTCCAGTAAAGATTCAATTTTATATTTTCAACCTTATTATGTTTCCATTTAAGAACCACATTTGCTCGAAATTAAATAAACGATTTTGACATTTTGTGAACGTGGTCTCGTTTGAGTGGATTTGAAACGAAACGGATTTAGCGTTTTAAATTCGTTTTTGATCTTTCAGTATAATGACTAATCTGTGTATTGCATTGCTCTACGACAGCAGTTTATTGTTTTATCTTATTACTATTAAATGTTATTTGATATGGTTTTTTTTTTTTTTATTTAACAGCGCCGATGGCGTGTGTGACGTGTGTTTGAACCCGGGTTGATAATAAAACAGATAATAACATTTTAAAGTAATTATTATTTTTGTAAAAGTAAAGCTACCACCGATTCGAAATGTAGATTCTGCAGAGAAGAGTCAGCAAGAAACTCCGCAGTTACTTTTTTGAAAATAATATATAAACTGTGTTTTAGTACAAAATTAGTAATATCTTGCATGAAATACAGCGCCACTAAGTCCACACATCTTTATCGACTAAGTAGTCCTGCACCTAATAATACGCTTTATCTAAATTTTTTTTTAATAAAATCTCTTAACCTATGTTGAGACAATTCCACAATTGTTTGTGGGATTTTATTATACATGCGAATATCATAACCCAGAAAAGAGACGTTTACTTTGCGGAGTCGGAAACTTGGAGTTACAATTTTGTAATTCTTTCTAGTGCTTACAGTGCGATTAATACTATTTATTTCAAAACAATGAATACTCTGGTGAATATACGCAATCGTTGATATGTCTACCTTTGGAAAAAGCATTTTATGTTTGTAATTCGATATTTTAAAAATAAACGTAAATAAAACAAATTAAACACATGTTAATTATATGCATATTACCAAACAAAACACGTGTTACTTTTATGTATTAAATGAATTTTTATCTTTACTTATAATTGGTAAATTAAATAATTATTAACTGGTTTTTAAATAATTAAAATTATGAATAAATAGTGAACACTCACATGTAACAGGATGCGTAAACTTAGAATAAAAAACGTGGAAATGCATTTCGCACTAAACTATAAATTTACATAAAGTACACTTAACTGCAAGTCTGTTAGTAATACAACAGGGATTTTTAATTTAGCAGTATTATAATCATGTATTATACTTATTATTGTTGCGTAGGTTTGGAAGTCTTCACTAGATGGCGTCAACTCATTTTAATAATATACCAGTTCAGAAATAAAGCCACTAAATTGGTAAGTTTTATAAAAAGTAATTAATTAGTAAATTAAATAAATATTTATCAATTGGTTTTTAAGTAATTACAAAATTAAGAATAAATATTGAAATGACGTGAATATTAATTTTTAGTTTCGAATATTTCTTTGTAGAAATATATTATTTAAGAGGTTTTTAAACAGGAAAAAAAAAAAAAAAATCTCGTCACGGACTTTTTTTAGCGATTACGGTACCAAGTCGTCCCATAAGGAACTTCGTTGCAAAAATACCTTGATTTTTTTAGCTTTGATAGAGTAGAATTAATATAAATTAAATTTCAAATTATATAATATTGCTTTTTGTAGACATTAAGTATCATATATCAAGATATTATGAAATTATAAGTTCAATTCTACTGTTAGCGTATTTTATTCTCTCAGTAGTTGCTTCGTTGGATACATAATTATTAATGGTTAGTACGTTTTCCAGTACTATGTTTACAATTCATCTCATGCTCGGCGATGGAGGAAAACATTGTGGGCATGGTTCTGTATGTCGAAAGACTTTCTGAATAATAATAACTCTCAATTGGCGGTAAAGCAACGTCGTGAATAGTGATGTACAGTGACTGACAAATATCAACAGAATATTCAGTCTATCGAAAGTTGAATATTCGCGTGAATACCAGCAATTAGCTTGTGCTTGAAAAATTATTTTTTAAAAGGTAATAACGGGTATACAGTCTCTAAAATATGTTTTTTAGAAGTACGATTCCAATATTATTTGAAAAATATCTACGTACTATAATGTTGTAAATTTTGTCGGTACTTTGATATTTTATTCTTCGTTAATGTTTAGTGACTTTTGAGATGTAGTGACTTTGTCGATACTGAGATTTAATGTTATTGAATGGTGTCTTGTAAGGGTCAATATGTTTCATATTTTAATATTATGAAAAAAAAAACGCTCTTTGGAAACGTGAATATAAAAGAAAAATATAATAAAAATATACAATAAATAAATAATTTTAACCGGTAAAACATATTTACATCAGAATCGAATTTAGTATAGTGCTGTAATTGTATCCATTAAATATATGTATTTTATTGAACTAAATCAGCCTGTAAACTTTCCAAAGTCAAAGACCTTTACTATAGTATAGGAAAAAGGTAGAAGCTTGATTCACCACACTGCTTAAGGGTGTCTGTTCATTGATGCGGTGTGAGGTGGCGGAGCGGAGAAACGGAAAACTATTAACCAATAGGACTATAAAAAATCTCCCTTCAGCTCCAGTGGACAAGTGTTCCTCAATCCTAATGGGAAATACTTCTCCGTTTCTCCGCTCCGCCGCCTTGCTCCGCATCGATGGCCAGGAACCCTAACTGTGGGTTGCCGGATAATTTTCCTACCATGAAAAGTGATCGTTATGGAATGTCCATGGTAATAACAACTGGTATGATTGAAGCAGTTAGGGCTGTACGTGCTCTGCTCTTCCAGGCATGGTATCATCAGATTGATCATACATATTGCAAAAAAAATTAAATAAGTTAAGACTCTTTGTATTAAATTGTACTTTTTTTTAAAAGTTAATTACTACTAAATCAATAACCTCAAGAGTTTGTCTGCTATTTAATAGGTACATAAATCGTGCCGTAGTTATTAAAAATATATTTCAGTTATAATAATTAATGATTATATTTATTTTATACTTTACCATCTTTATGTACATGCGATATGATATATATAAGACTGTAAACGATTTACATAAATATATTTAATTATTATAGATAATTATTATAATATTATTTTATATAATTAATTATTATAGATATTTCGTATTATATTTTCCTTCATCTCAAGGCATTTTTTTTTTTTTTTTTTTATTTGGGTCAAGCAAACAATGTCACAATAAAGTTAAATAACAATATTATCAAGCACAAAATACTTTGTTAAATGTGACATCAACTCCGCTAACCACAGGTTACCAAGAAAATAAAAAAGAAAATCTTTAGTTGAGAGCTGAGAGAGGAAAGATATTTGATTAAAAAAATTAAAAAAAAAAAGAGGAACAAATTAATAATCGCTTTTAAAAGTAAATTAGGTATTTTCTGTGTTAGTACATGAGTTATTGTCATCATCCATAATTAGTTTTTCTATAATTAATTTTTTGAATTTAGGTGGTTCGGTACAAAATATGTCAACATGATCAAAAAGCTTATTATAGGTGTCGGTCAGACAACACATAGGTGAACGTAGGCCGGAGTTAGTGCGGCAATTGGCTTTAGCAAAAGTGTGTGTTGTACGGCTGGCTCGCATGTGCGGTCTGAGCGGCACCCTAAAACTAATATTACTGATAATATCACTGCAATCGTACCTGTTATGACAAATATCATACAACAACATTGCTTGCAATTGATTGCGTCTTGCCTTTAGATTTAACAATTTGTATTTGGCTAACAGTTCTGAATAAGATAACTTACTGTGATAAAGTTTATAATGCATGACGCGTAAAAATTTCTTTTGCACTCTTTCAATACTATCGCTGTACTTCTTATAAAATGGATTCCAGATTGAAGTTGCATACTCCAACTGAGAACGTACTAATGACATGTATAAATGTAAGTATGTGGATGGACGAGTAAAATCGTTACTGGCACGTAATACAAAGCCATACATTTTATACGCCTTATTACAGATACTGTCTACATGTATATCTAATGTCAATTTACTATCTAGTATTACGCCGAGATCCTTTATAGATTGTACCCTATCTAATTTTTTGCCGCACAATGAGTAATTAAAGAAACTAATTTTTCTTTTCTTTGTGAAGGAAATATATTTACATTTATCAAGATTAAGCATCAGTTTATTATCCATGCAGTATCGGGTAAATCTATCCAGATCGTTTTGAAATGTGAAATGATCCGTGCTTGTATAAATTGATTTATATATTTTTAGGTCATCAGCGTAAAGTAAAAAGTAAGCTAAGGCATAAACAGAATATTAACAAAATAGACATAAATACTGACTCTATACATAATATAAAACACCCTTACATACACACACACACACATGCCAAAAAAATATATTAGAAATCGCGACAATAATAGGACCTCAAAACTCATTTCGTATATTAAAAGTGTTATTAACAGAATTCTATACGTTACATTAGAGAATTAACTACATTACAAAATTAATATTATTCAATAAACTATATTAAGTCAAATGTCAGCCATTTATGAGTTATATGAAATTCTGATAACCGAATCGAATCGTGAAAACGAACATAAATTCGTACTAATAGAATGTAAATCTCTTTTCTTCCAATGAATCAGTGAAAGATTTATCTTTAACCAATGAATGAAATTAAATTCGGTCGCTTAATCTTTTAGCTGATCATCCCTTTGTTTGTACGAGCAATTCGTGGGATGAGTGTATGTAAGTATGAAAGGTTTTTAACAATTATGATTGCGTTTATTAAACAGATTTTTCTTATAACAAATAATAACCGCAAAGTTAATGGTAATATTAATAACTTTTAAGAGTTTCATCTAAGCCTTTGTTCTAAGTTTATATAGATAGAACAATATGTACTGTTATAAAGCCAAGGTGTCAGATTTTTTTTTCCTTTTTTTTTTTGAATACGCTAATCTTATAAAATACCAGCTTATTTGTAAGAATAACTTTGCCTAAAACAGGCGGCTGATTGCAAGGATTTCGACTGTAAAACATTTCTATGATTAAAAAGAAGCTAGTGATGTAATATATCAGCCCGTTGTGCTGGCGCCTCTTCTATTGTGAAGAAAAAGGGTTGGAACTCGATTCAACTCTCTTCTTTACCACGGAGTAGCAGATATAAATAATTTTGAATTTCTTTCGAAACATGCAGGTTGTAACTACAAATGTCAAATAAATAGTAAGTAACAAAACTTTAAAATGAAATTCATATACAATATAAATTTAACTAGCTTTTGTGTGAAATGGTTGTAAAAATGCTGGTAGCATTTATCAGCTAAATCGCTGTACCCACAATTTGGTCAAATAAGTACTCAGTTCAGTGGTCGCGGAGCTTGCGAGTCGCTCTATAATCACTGAATCGTGTTTATAAACCTGAGGCTATTGTTATATCAAATAATCAATTTACTGTATTACAGATTATTAAAGTAAAAGAACAAAGCTGTACTTGAATATGCCTTATTATTCCATGTGAACTAAATTAAAATATTAATATCAGCAGCCTAACGAGAAATCTTATACTATCTTAACACAGATAATTATTTTATTTTATTATTATTTTTATTTATTTAATATTATCATTATAAATTTAATAATTAAATATATGTATGGCAATCAATGCTGGGGTACCTCAGGGATCTGTTCTTTCTGCAACCTTGTTTCTGCTGTACATAAACGATCTTTTAACACCCGGTATTATTAGCTACGCCGATGACAGCTCCGTAATTGAGAGGTACATGTCCAACTCGCGAGTTAGTCCTGAGGAGATACGGTCCTTGAGAGTCTATGATTGAACGGGTGAACGAGATATTGCAGTGGGTGTCCGATTGGTGCGACGCCAATCTTGTCCAGTTCAACCCTTCCAAAACACAGGCGTGTCTTTTCTCCGCGAAAAAGAGTAGCTTCGATTTAACACCCACTTTCGAAGGTGTATCCTTACCGATTACTAACCATCTAGGGCTTCTAGGTATTACCATCACCTCTAACCTTGGCTAAACCGCTAACCTCAACTTTGGCCAACAAATTGAGTCTATGGCACAATTGGCGTCCAAGAAAATATCAATTCTTTTAAAGGTACGGCGGTACTTCAGCTCTGAACAGCTGCTTAATCTTTACACTGCCCAAGTTCGATCCTGCATGGAGTACTGCAGTCACCTCTTGGACGGTGCAGCCAAGTATCATCTGGAAGCTTTGGACTCAGTTGACCGAAGAGCCCGTAGGATAATTAACAACGAAGAGCTCACAAATAGCAGACTAGACACTCTTGAGCATCGTCGTCGAGTTTCCAGCTTATCGGTTTTTTATAGGATACACTTTGGAGAGTGCTCGAAGGCTCTTTTCGAACTGATTGAGCCATCTTCATTCCTTTATCGGACTACTAGGCGCGGACAAAGGTTTCATCCTTTCGTTGTTGACATACCTAAAAGTCGAACTAAACGGTTTGGCAGCTCGTTTTTGGTGAGAGTCGCCAAGATTTGGAACGACCTGCCTAGGTCTAATTTTCCAGATAGATTTAACTCTGGAGCCTTTAAGAGTAGAGTGAACAGGTTTCTTTTGGATGGGCGTGTACCACCTTCGTCTTCATCTACACTTTCCATCAGGTGAGATGGAAGACAAACGCCTATTCCATTACAACTATTAAAAAAAAAAAAAAAAAAAAAAAAAAAAAACGTATGAAAAAAATAATAATTTGAGAAATCGCGAAAAAAACATTTATGTTTCTTATGATTGACAACAGTTATGGTATAGTGGTGGAACTAGTCGCCTTAACTGTCGGTCGCGGGTTTCGTTCGCACTCAGAGTAGATAGGTACTTGTACAAATATTTGTTTCCGTTCTGGGTGTATATGTGTGTTCTTGTGGGTCTCCCCACCGGGCCTCTGAAAGGATAAAGCTGTCGAATCTGGTTATTATTATAGACACCTGATAGCTATTGTATGTAACAAAAGTGGTAGTAGATAGGGAAATTATCCGCCAACCCGCATTGAAGCAGCGTAGTATAGGTACTTAGCCTCAACCCAATTTTATGGAAAAGAGATATATGGAAAAGAGACTTTTACCCAGCAACAGAATGTTTACACGCTGATCCGGTTTAGTTCAGTTCAATTTTATGTCTATCTCAAATTTAGTTTTCAAAATCTTTATGATATTTCTTAGATTGACAACCATTGTTTAAAACTTCAACTAAACAGAGCTCTATGATTAGATTTAAAAAAAAATTAAACGTGATGAAGACGAAATGTATAAGAAACATACAGATATAAATAACGTAATATTAAAACATTGATTCGACAAACACTATAGTCTCTAAGCAAGTAGACAACATCGACAAATAGAAAGGAAAAAAAAACAGAAATAAAATCCTAAGGAAAATGAAAACACAAACTTTATTACACGGGACTGAAATCTCTATTTTTATTTGATCAACCAATTTTTGATATGTTCAAGAGATACCAACGGTAGCCTGTTTACCTCCAGTGATTACGTTTGCTTACTGAATTTATGTAATGCAAATATCATTCAGATGCTTAGTCAATATACCGACTTAGTTATCGATGTTTGTATTTATTTTTATTTGAAAACGAGTTTAATCATTTCTGTTTACGGTTTATATAACCGTGTATATGGTTAAGAGATTGTATGAAATTCTGTTAATATATTAGTATTCAATGTAATCATAACAAAATTCAAATACTTAATGAAAGACATAATATAAATGCTTTTAATTCTACGTCTCCCCTTACAAAGATGGTTTAAAAACACACAATAGAAATACAACGTCCAGTCCAACATGAGCGTGATTAAACCCATAACCATAGCGCACTAGCCAATTGTTGCGATTATCGCACCAATCCGTCATCAACTTAATACTGCTTGAAAAATAATTAGAATATGTGATTATTATTTAAATATTTCTTAATTTCTTATTACTTAAATAAAATCCAATATACTATACACTTAAAGAAATAGCAAAGACCACCATCGAATAATTCTTAAATTCAAAAATTTCTAAAATGGTACATGTGATTCATACTTAAAAAATAGAAACGAGATATATATTATATATATATATATATATATATATATTTATATATTATATATTATATTCCTTAAAATAATTTAGCTATCATGATTATACTCGTACATAAAAGTTGTACGTGCTTATGCAACCGTGTGGGTATGTGTCGGTGTTAGTTGTATAATTTTACTTTATTGGTACCAAATTGCATATTCATTCACAAATAAATACAATAAACGTCAGATCCATTAAAATGAAATGGTCAAAATAAAATATTTTGAAAACAGTAAGATACTAAAAAAAAAAATTAAAAAAGACATGTTAATTTAGAAATTAAAATATCTTTCTATTTCAATTTATTTAATAAATAAAATGAGACAATAATAAATACTCAGTCAAAATTTCAGATTTTTAAATTAAAAAATCATATTTTGGCTAGAAAGTTAATTGTACCACAATTTATGCTTGTGTTGAAATATTCAAATAGTTACGAGCTGAAGTTATCTAAGAAACGTTGGGGGTGAAGTTAGCCGCGAGCTCTCATCAAAAACCTTTACGAACACGCAACTTGTTTTGCCAAGTTGCGGAAGAGCAAGTTGCTAAGTTGCGGTAAATCTGATTTTAGATGCCTTGTACAAGAGAGGAAACAGACTAATGTGATATTAATCTAATCGATGTTTAACGAGACAAAAGTTGAAGTAAGTTTGTATGAACAAATACTCAACTGTTTGTGGATATAGGAAAACTGTTTTAAATTAGAAAAAATAAAACGTAATGAAAATATTATTTAAAGAGAAATAAAAATTTTAACTTATATTAATTAATGATAAACTACAGGCGAGCGATGACCGGCAAAGAAGAGTAGTCCCAACCTACTTCTTGGCGACTAAGCCCATAATGGTTTGAACAATAATACACCAAACAAGATGGTGATGGGCAGCAGCATCACCTCATCCTTTTTTTTTTTTGTATTGCAGGGGAACTCATTTATGGAATATATCCAGGACGCCCGGGTAGGCAGTCTTAGACCGTATGTCGGACTCAGCACTTGGGGGTGAAATACCGTACTAAGCCCCTGCGGGCTCGGGGGCGTTACTGAAGGCGCATTAAGTAGCGCCTCAGCATCACCTCATCCTACCGCAACACACTGCGTTCGACAACGGGGTTGCCAAGCGTGGCGAAGATTGGCAAACACTCCCTAAATGACCAGCAATACACAGCCCCAGCAGTCGCTCTCGAGGTCAATTGGGGAGACCTACGTCCCTCAGTGGACATTAACTGGCTGATATAATGATAATGATTATTATAAACCTTGAAATAACATAAAGAGTAATCATATTTGTTGCGGATTTGAATATTTTGCGTAACTAGTGAAATTAGAAATTAAAATTTCTTGTAATCTGGTCAAAAAGTAAATCAATACATTTTCACATAATACCCACTATGATTTTCTCTAAAACCGTATAACTGACGGTAACTGGTGATGGTGTATTCATAAGTATTTTTAGAAAGTCTCATCTGATAGCTCATACATTACAAATTATCATAAATTATTAGCTAAATAAAGTGTCACTCAATCTCAATCAATATTATCTAAGCAGTATTAATAATAGATGTTTGAAAACACGAAAGGGAATAAATAAATAGTGGAATACATTGTGTATGAAAATTAAGCATTATGGAAAATTTGGTACAAAATTACAAGTTGAAACATCGGTATTTCTTTTTCTGACCTAAAGGTGAAATAAAATTGTGTATACAAACTTCCATATTGTTTTCTGTATTTTTTTTTAATTAATTTAATATAAATACGAAATTTTCTTAATTGGGCTTTTGTGGGATTCCTTTTTGACATTAAATAATTATGTTCTTCCTTGCAAAAAGGTTTCGGGCTACATCTAATTATATTCTAATTTAAAATCTTCTAAATAATTAAATGTAATTTCAGTACAAGGTTCACAAGATTTAATCATACATACGTTTGATGTGTCTAAAACCTAAGTTGTCAAGTGGGAACAAATTGCAAGGGCAATTTGTTATGATTTAAGGCAAAGACGCTCGAAGTTCGCAACTCGAAAGTGCAGCTGGAAACGACGACAGCTATTTATCGACTTCTTGGTCTAATTTAACAACTTTGATGTTTCTCATTCACCGTGAGCGCCTCGACTTGTATTGCCAAGTTTAAATATTTTCTTGTTATTAAATTCAGAGAGATTTACGTTTCGAACGTTGCATTACAGTTGTCATATTGTATATTATCGCAATATGGCCATTACTATACAGAGGTAGTGACATAAAAAGAAGAGGTAGTATATCTATACAGGTCTTAATTATTTTGATAGCGAAATGGCGACTAAGACGATACTGGTGCGAATAACTGTACACCAACCAGGATGGTGATAAGCAACAGCGTCTCCATATTCTTTTACAATACACTGCGCTCGCTAACCCTCCTGCCAAGAGTAGCGAGTATTGGCAAAGCCCAGAGATAGTGGGGAGCTTATGTTCAGCAGTTGACATCAAACAGCTGATGTGGGGGTGTGATGGTAGTATAAACAATATATATTACATTACAATAAAAGGTTTTTGTTTGCCACACTTTAAAATTAAACGTTGTATATTATGTGTCACTGTTCAAATGTCAATAGCTAATCAAAAGCGATGCTACAAGTAAGCAATCAGGCCTGAGGCTACTAATGAGCGACTTGAGCTGAGGTCTGGTTAGTCTAGACCTATTTATTAAACTTGAGAGACAAATAGCATTGAGGAATCAACAGAATTAAGTTAAAAAATTTTGGGTATTTTATTAAGTCGGGAAGCGGCTAAAAAGTAAAGTAAAATGAAAGTTATAATGGAGCTACATAAATTAATGAGACGAAGAAAAACCGGCAAACTAAGCTCATTACTTTGATCGAGTGTATTTTCTTTAAATATAAATAGGAAAAAAAAAATATTATTTTATAAAAATTAATTAGCAAAAATCAGAATATTATCTATCTTGAGCTAAATTTGTAACCTAGATAAGATTTTGAAATACGTATCCTTAAATTTATTGAATTCAACTAAAGTATAACTTTTAGTATAATAATATAATTTACTACTATTTTGTTTCTAAAATAAAACTGAAAGATTAACTATTAGAATTAGTCCGCGGATTACGAGTAAATTGAACGCTGATCCAGGGACCTACCAATCCGGTGGTCTTACTAACTCGTTTCCTACCTCAGCAACAAATACGATAACGCTATTCGACGTAATGTGAGATGATTATATCACAATACCTGTAAGTTAACCTACTTTATCATTTAGGATGTTAATTCACGTCACGTTAAGTAATAGTCACAATGCCTGCAGATCCGGGACCCTCCAATTAAAGCGGCTGAAGGCTCCCGCAGGGGTTTAGTACGGTATTGCACTCCCAAAGTGCCGAGTCTGACAAAGGTCTAGGACTGCCGACCCGAGCATCCTGGATATCATCCGTAAATGGATTCCCCTGCGACAAAAAAAAAAAAAGAAAATAAAAGTAATAGTCACAATATGACGCATTACTTTGCGTCACTTCGTATCGCATACCTAGGGCAGCATCTTAGCAACGGTACACTATGTAATGCAAAACCATCAAACAATACCAATACGCTGTCCTGATTTGTCGTGTTAATTCTCGTCACGAAAAGCATCACAAACACATTGTGTAAGCCAGTAATCATAAATGACAACCAAAATAGTTTACAATAAAACTCAAGTAGTTTGGAGTTCGTTTCCAGGTCTCTAACTCATCATGCAAAATATAGGTGTAAGAGCTACTTCCATTGGATTTTCCATCCGAGTAAAAAAGTTCATAAGTCAAGTCCATATATGAGCTTTACTTTCTGTAGCTGGGCTTCAAATTGAAAAAAAAAAAAATTATAAACACGGGGCATATATTAAAACGTATTCCCCATTACATAAAATTATCCCTGAATGTCACTCGATGGTTGCCAAACATTAAATATCAACTCCCACGAGCTTCCTTGTAATAGGAACATAAGCGAAGTTTGCAGTTTCTTGGTTCAGTGCTTTTACGCTGTAACAAGTTTGAACTCAGCAAAAACTTAGTGAAAGTGTAAAAACGACATCTTTATACATCTTAGACAACTCACATAGGATATAACTAATTTCTTCCAATCCGTATTTAGTTGAAAACTATTAAAATACTAACGAAATTTATTCGTATTATTTTTTTTTTTTGATTGACGTTTATTGATTACGTAAATTTGAAATTTACTTGTATATATGTATTAAAAACCTGTAAATGTAATTTCTTCAATGAAAGTATAGAGGTTAAAGGAAAGGAGCATTCACATGTGTTACAAAAAGTGTCCCCGAAATAAATTTTAAAGAAGATGGCGTTGCTGTACTAGAAGACCGTTTTTAGGTTAGATAATTTACTTAAATCTCTAGCCGTTTAACTTTCAATTACAATACATTTACTAACTACTCTAAACTGAACTGAATCAGCCTATAAACGTCTCACTACTGAGCAAAGATCTCTTCTCCATCTAGAAGGAGGGTTGGAGCTCACTCCACCACACTGCTCCACTGTGGATTGGTGAATAACATACCTAACATGAGTAACGATCGCTAACAGGTATCTATTAACAGGTATCTAATCTACGATAACACTGGGATCGACAGCTTAACGTGCTCTCCGAGGTACGGTGGGGAAACCTACAAGGACATACACCCAGACTGGAAACAAATAATTGCACAAATACACATATCTTCCCCGAGTGGGAATCGCACCCACGACCACCAGCGTTAAGGCGACTACTCGCACCACTACACCAGTTTCCAACATGTAAAGTGAAAAAATGTTCCGAGCATTTCGTTGACTATTGGTATTTTGTCTCTTTCTTACGAGTTGCCTTGAATCCATGGTAGAAAGAGATGTAATCCCTCTCTTAGGAACGTTTTTGCAACGCTAGTGCACGTGCGCATTCCAGTTTGTATATAAATTCCTTGCTTATGAGTTACTATTATTATTAGTTGATATTGTGACTATAGCTGTCACACTACTGGACAACGATCTCTTCTTATGTTGAGGAGCAAGATTTGAGTTTTTACCGATATACCGCTCCAGTGCTATTCCGATATTCTTACTTCACCGTCGAGATGAAAATTAATTTTCAAGATATATGGTACTTGAAAACTCAGAGGTTCCAGACTGATTTTGAACTGATTACCGTCTAACATATTTTTTAATTTTTTTGACATTAAAACTATTTATTGTTATAAAACAAACAATAAACTTATATTATATTATAATAATGTTAAACCATTTAATATATCATAATTATTTTAAATAATAATCATCAATCACAATAATTCCATATCAAAACTGAGTTGAGCGTAACGAAATAGTAAATATAATTTTAATTAAAAAAATATTCGCTTGCTAATAATATTATTATGTGGATTTCTATACGTCTATATATACCTAAAATACTGTATTTAATAATAAAATATGTTTAACATACACACGCGGTCGTCTGTTTCTAAGGTAGGCAACTTAATGCCTGTGTTTTTATTGTGTTCAGCCGACTGATATTCATTTTTTATAAACATACATATAAATACATACATATATTAATATAGATTACCCAGACTCGGAGCAGGAATCAAAATCATAACCCTGGAGCCGGAAGCAGGCTCACTTCCAACTGCGCCCACGGACCAGTCAATAAAAGTAATGCTCAATTTAGAGTAACTACCTTCAATTTAATTTCTAAGCCAAACCTAAAAACAGTTCATGATATTTGACCATAAAAATATTTATCAATAAAATTCCCGAGAATTCTCAATAATATTTGTCAAGGAAAAAATATTGGATCCTAACGACGCGCGTTATGTCTAAGGGCAATTTGATGAACGGATTTATAAAATCAGACAAGTAAGAATCTGACATTCTCAGGATTCCCTTATTTTTTTAATGTGAAATAAATGATTTACGAATTTGCAAACAAAAGAAAAAAATATAAACATACAATTCTCAATCAACGTTCTATAAACATAATGTTAAGTATAAAGTTAAGAAATGTGAGGCAAGAAGAACTTAAAATAACTTAGTATTTGATATGAATTCTTACTTAACTTTTTTTCTTTTTAAATTGTTATTTAAAAATTAAATGTTGACGCATTCCTTAGGAAGGTATTTTTAAGAACGAAGACAGACTGACAAAAAAAAAATATCTAAAAAAGATTTCATATTATTTTAATTTAAAGGCACAGAACCCTAACAACAAACTAGAACGATCCCACAATTTGGCTCCGTCACATTTAATAAACGAATTCATTTTGGTGATATACCTATAAATACTTGAAGGCTGTTTTCAATAGAACAAATATATTAATTTAAATTGAATCTGAATTCTTCAAATCTAATATTGTTAGTCAAGTTTTGGGACCACCCAACACTGATTGATGTACAAGATGTTGGCTATTCATAATCTATAATATAAAAATAAGTCGGGTTTTCCTTCCTGACGCTATAATTCCCGAACGCACGAGCCGATTTCCACGGTTTTGCATTCGTTGGAAAAGTCTCGGGCTCCGTGAGGTTTACAATAAACAAAATTCAAGAAAAGTTTCAACAGAAAAGCAGGAAAACAGGAAAAATCATTTTTCACATACAGCGCCATCTCTGATACATAGCATGTATTACAAACCAATATGGTTTTGCATGGTAGTGGAGCAGATGGCGCCAGTACATGGTGTGAGTATCCCTCACGAAAATAAGTTGGTGGCGAAACGGAGTTCGCCGGGTTTGCTAGTTTATTTTATACAAAAGACAAACAATAACTAGTTTTCTGCTGTTTTGCAGCTAAAATAGTTTCAATAATATATACTCTTATTTAACTTAAACGACAGATTCTTTCTCTCTTTCTTTCTTATATATTTATGTAAAAATTCTATCTCTAGTAATAAAAATCGGAGAGAGACAGACAATTTACTAAAACTGACCGTTGCTTAAATTTCCAATGACTTCAAATTACTACTGTCAAATTTAATAAAAATGAAATTATATACTGCAAAAAAATAACTTTAATGTTTCTTTTGATAACCATTCAGGTGTAGTTGTACAAGTAGTTGCCTTAAAACCGGCACTTGCGGGTTCAGTTCCCACTCGGGACAGATATTTGTATTTCTACAAGTTGTTTTCAGTTTGGGTGTAATAATAGCACAAAAAGTCGTCGGTTCCGGTTGTTGTGACAGACACCTGATAGCGATCGTTTTAATGGTAGTTATATATCTATATATATCTTTACGCTAAATTTAAAATGGCATATGAAAGTATAGCTTAGAACATTGATCTAGATTACCATAAACACCTGATCATAATCATTTACCCCAGATGGAAAGATTATTCTGATCTAATATGAAGCAAAAAGGGATCACTCGTTTAAAGTTTGCTGAGATGAAATGGTTAGATAAAAATAACTATCTCGTAACCCAACAATGGAGGCGATATGTGTTAAAATAAATAATAAACGTTTAGAATTTCATTCCTTTTCCTAAAGGAACTATACTGAATTTTGAGATGAAAAAAGTATCCACTGTAGCTCAGTTTCATTAAAATTTGTTTAGTAGTTTCAGTATGATGCGTGCATTATACCGAAATTCGAACGCACGGTGCACGGTGAGACAGACAAACTAAAATAAAATTACAGTTTTGTATTCACTATCGATTATAAAAAGCGCATCAATTTTTTTTCTTAATATGTTCAATGTACAGATTTGTAGCTGTTTTTGTGTGCTGTTTATAAACTTTAGTGGTTAATAGTTCTTGCCTTAAAGGAGTCTGGTCTAAGAAAAATTTTATAAGACATTAGAGATTAGTCTTTTCGAGTTCTGGTTTATATTGATCATATTTTTTTTTCATATCCCAAATTGTTCAATTTCAATCCAAAGTTTCGAGTCGTGAGTGATTAAAACGATCGCTATCAGGTGTCTGTCACAACAACCGGAACCGACGACTTTTTGTGCTATTATTACACCCAAACTGAAAACAACTTGTAGAAATACAAATATCTGTCCCGAGTGGGAACTGAACCCGCAAGTGCCGGTTTTAAGGCAACTACTTGTACAACTACACCTGAATGGTTATCAAAAGAAACATTAAAGTTATTTTTTTGCAGTATATAATTTCATTTTTATTAAATTTGACAGTAGTAATTTGAAGTCATTGGAAATTTAAGCAACGGTCAGTTTTAGTAAATTGTCTGTCTCTCTCCGATTTTTATTACTAGAGATAGAATTTTTACATAAATATATAAGAACGAAAGAATCTGTCGTTTAAGTAAACTAAGAGTATATATTAGGTTTTTAAAATGTCTTTCGTTTATTATAATTTAAAATAGAGTAGGTAAAGAAATAAAGAAATTCTAATGTCTAGTCTTCCGTTTGAGAAAATGTAGAAAAGGTAAATGTTGTATAAATTAAAAAGTTCTAATTTATGTTTTTTATCGTAATATATTGATAAACAGTAATTTTTTCATAGAAATGTAGGCGATGCACGCTTAATTACAACTAACGCCACTCGATACATTGCGGGGAATATTTATACTAACAGGTGGGGGGCGAGGTAGTATGAATAACAAATTTGGGAATTTCTATAATATCGCGCGCACAGCGTAAATCCCTTAATAAATAATAAAATAAACTAAAACTGTCGTTGTCAATAAAATTTTATTAAAATAAAAAAGATGCCTAAAGTGAGGTAAGGGTCCGCTGGCCAGCCAATAAGAGAAAAATAAAAGGCCACGCCATTTTTGGTAGCGTCGGCTATTCGTTGTTTAACCTTAAGACGAACCGGAACTAAAGAAGCTCACAAGCGGTTTCCTCCTACCTACCTATGGCAGATTTCTACGGCAAACCAGTGTTTTATTGAAGAGCCTTCGAACTTGACGGCTTAAACAGTATCGAATGTACTCAAGAAAATCGTTCGTTTCTAACTGTCATGTTTCTCATAGACTAGAGTCTGATATAGTTATTAGAGCAGCAACCAATAAAAAATTCAAGTATCTACCTATTATACCGTCAAAGATTCTGACATAATTATATAGCAGTTGGACAGATGGACTGGTGGAGTGAAGATCCATAGTAGGATAGAATAAATTCATGCATAAATCTTGCTTAACATACGATTTTCGATTCAAAAGTGTACAAAACTGAATATTTCCAATACCTATGTCTTTAAAATTCATATCGTGCTCGGCGGTAAAGAAACAAACAGTTGTTTTATGTTACAATATTATAAAACAGTGTAGTACAAAGTGGACGTGTTATGTAACTAATGTTACATAACATGTTATTGAATCTAGATTCACTTTAAAAGAGCTCAGAGAATTTCATTTCAGTAATATTTTTTTTTTGTGCGTGTGATTCTATAATTTTTGCTCATCATGAATTACTTACATAATGCTTGAACAAGAAAAGGTTATAATCGTTTTATATTTTTGCACATTTACACCAAAACAGGTGATAGTTTTTGTTACCGCTCTGATAATGTTTTAGAAACTTTTAATAACTCTACCAAATTAATTTTGACAAAGTAGTATATAATTAAAAGTTTATAATTAATATTCCGTTAAAATATAGCATACCTAAGCTTCCTTCTCGATTTTCCTCGCGACAAACTGCGATACGATGTTATATAGCCTAGAATCTTTTAGTCTACTTTTTACAAAAAAAAAAATTCGAAGCTTGTATGCAACGAGAAATTTTCATACTAACATACTACTAAGATTTGAGTGTTTAAACTTTGTTTATTTTAAAAGCTTAACAAATTATACATTTTAATCTTTCTCTTTAATCATTCTGTCCATTGGTGGTAATTGCATAAAAATTCGTTTAGTACTTTTTGAGATTTTTGCTAACAGACAGACAGTCTCGGTGGGAAACTTTTTTATAGTATGTAGAAAAGATTGCAATGTACTTTAATGTAATAGCTTGTACATTTGCTTGGTATAACCTATATTCTTATGCAGAAGAAGAGTCGAAGCGTAATCCAATGTTATACTTAACTGTAAATTGAAGATTAACTTCTACAAATGAATGCTACCTCGTCACATAATGAAGGTGTTGCTATAAATTTACGACTTAAACTTTATAGCAATTCAATTAAACTGTCAGCAAATACCACCTTTGGACTTGCGGAGAAATTTGAGACAGGGGAAAGTAATACTACTACTACTAACTAAAACTGTTCCAGTCGGCACTCGAGATAGAATTCAATAGCATGTGTTTATCGAAATCTATTGTCGTCGAAAATTTTATATATATTTCCAAGAACAATTACCCTGGGGAAAATTACACAGTAAGACAGAAACGATTTGTGTCAAAAAAAACAATGGAACAACAATACTGTTGGATTGTACGGAAAGAGTATCGTTATATTTATTTGAAAAATTGAATAAGGTCTTCGCTTCGTCAAGTTCTCAGTATTAAAGACTAAAACCTTTAGCAGTATTAAGATCAGTAATGTAAAATAATCTTGCTATATAAGTTGAAGTGGGTGTGAGGATATGTCACACGAAAATATATGATGATTAGCTTTGGAACCTCAAACTAATAAACTAAAACTACATATCGTGGTGTATCCTCTAATATGATAGACCCGTGATATAAAAAGGAGGGCGGGGTGTAACTGGGATATTCTAAACTAATAATATAAAATAGGTTAAGAGTTCAGTTACATACTATGAGATCTATTTCTGAAAAATGAACAATTATAGGAATAAGTAGATAACGACGATGGTGACGATGAAAATTTTGAATATTAACAAAAATTCCCATATTTTTTTATTTACTATGTGAGACAGAAAGGAAAGAAAAAAAGAAAATTAGGGAAATCTTATTCAATATCATACAAGTGACATTTTTATCTTTATTTGTTTACCTTTTTTTTCTACAAAAAGCTAATCTAGAATAAAATTTACCTGATCTTTTAAGTGATTTTCGGATTGCGTACCCACAAGTCTTACTTCTTTCTTTGTATAGTTTTTTTTTTTTTTTTTTAATATAAATAATTCAATATCTAATTATATAATATATAATCATTACATCAGAAAATTGATTTGTCATACATTTGAAAAAAAAAAAATTCAACGAAGCGCTAATTATTTAACATACGTTTTTTTTTCGTATGAACCTATACTTGATAAAAGTAAATGAAAAAAATAATACTAATAAGGCATTTGGTCCTTGCCACGAACTAGCTACATGACTGCTAAAGTGACTATTTATCTGAAAAGACCCTCGAAATAATCACGGTTTTATTTTCATAAGTAAAACTTCACTTTTAACGTGAATGTGAAATTTAATGAAAATGGGTGTTATGGAGATGAAACGGTCGGACCTGTCATTTTGCTCTCAGTTCTTCAGCTCACAGGTTCTCTCTGCGAAATTTGTGATGACTCAGAGATCACTCTTTTGGAAAAACTATCTGTACTCTGGTTCACCGCATTGAACTAGATCAACTAGAGATTAGCAAAGACTGCGTACGTAAGGGGAACAGTAGCAAATGTTGTACCTTACATTCTTTCGTTACCTATCTTCTTTCCTCCATTTCTGAGGCTTTGCTGTTGTACTAGCTGATGGCAAACAAATTGTGGCCTCTACACTTTGTCTCCCAATTGTAAAAGAGACAAAAAACGTGTATTCAATTACTGAACTCCTGTAAAAACCCTCCTGACGCGGTATTTATTGTGCAGTTAGTTGCTTTTTGAATAAATAATAAACACAAAATAATTTTTAACGAAAACATATTTTTTATTTGTTTGTACTCGTAACTTTAACATGCACAATATTTGTTTTTGGTGTCTTTAAAAAGTTCTCGTTCATTTAGTGTACGTATATTTATTTATTTATATAATTATACTTTATTGTACACCACCTTATACACACATAACTTAAATATACACAGTATTTAAACATGTACACAGGTGGTCTTATCGCTAAGCTTGTTTTTAGTTTTTTTTTTTCATGAGTTTGTAAATTATGATTAACAAGATAAAGGTATTGTTTAATAGAAAACTATACAACTTATAAAATAAAATAAGTTTTTAAAATTAAGTCTTTGTTGTAATAGGTGTGCGATGGCAACTTTATTTAAATTTGGTTTTATGATTTTAATGTAATAATAATAAGATTAATATGTTAGTAGATTACTACAAATATACATAAAAAACTAAATAAAACTTACTTCCACAATAAATAATAATTTTATCGTGCTCTTTAAGAAAATAGAGCACTTAGATCTACATTTAGCAAAAGTTAAAAAATAAAAAGACTTAGAATAAATACAAATTCCACAAAAGGAGTTTTACCGAATGCGATTCCGAGAAAAATAACCTGTTTACTGAAGCAGTTGAGAAAATAAATTCTGTGAATGTGGAATTTAAAAGACTTCGCTAGAGAGAATAGCTGATATATAAAACTGGTGAGCGTGAAAGAGACTAAACAAAAGCAATCTTAAGCTGAGCTTACAACGAGGTGTGCAAATAATAATGACTAACAATCATTACTTTAAAGCTTTCATCTAATTAATGTTACAAAAGAATTTAAAGCTTTAAATAATTTATGTGACTAGAAAAATTATAATATTTTTTTAAATTTTATTTTATGTCTAGTTAAAAGTGTGTGTTACTACTGTGTGTAAATCCTTTGTCAAATATATGTATATTCTATTAGTAGATCTGAATAAAATTTAACTAAATCAGACTATAATTTCTCGTATATTCCATTTTTAGACAAAGTCGTCTTCTTCTATTAAGAAAAAGTTGGAACTTTATCCAATACGCTGCTCCATTGCGATTTGGCAGATAATTTCACTCCCAAGAGCGTTACCAAGAGTGCTTATGATTAAAATAAAATTCGACGATATTATGTGCTAACCGAAAAAAGGTAAGAAATTCTTACGGACAAACGCCAAGGCTACTAATCAATATTTGTATAAATTCAAAAACTCGCTTCGAGCAAGAATTGTATTTGAACCTTCGGCGTTAACGGAAAATTCATCATCACTATGCTAGAGCGGTCGTCAATATTAACGATTATACATTTAAGGCTGTATGTCAAAGAATAGTCCCAATCTCTTTCTTGCCGAGGTGTCATAAAAGGCTACTAAGGCCATAGTGGTGCGAATAACTGTACACCAACCAAGATGTTAGCACACTGATCTCGCCCACCTGCCAAGCATGCGAGTATCGCCAAACCCCTCTCCAGAGATAATGGGGAGATCTACGTTCAGCAGTGGACTTCTAATAGCCGATGAGGCTAAGAACTAGGTCACTGAATATATTTAAACTCGTAATTCAAAATAGTTCCCTTGGTAGAGGTGACGAAAGTAAAAATGTCTAACCACGAACAAAGTCGCGGGTCGAACTTATTAAACATAAGAATGTAAATGCGAGACTATTTTTTATCATTATGAACTTAAATCATGGCAGTTTCCATTAAAATAAATTCTGTAGTTTCGGCGTGATACACGGCCAAGATACAGACAGAAATACAGTTAGACAGAAAGAAATGAAAAACATTACAGTTTTGGCTTCAGTATAGATTACAGAAAACCTTCCAAAAATAAATTCGTAATATCTTCAATGTACAGAATTGGACTTCTTACAGTTTTATTTTATGTATTAATATTGTAGGTCCCTTGCAGAAAACTCTATGTATATATAATAATCGAACTTATGTATTATTATTAACTGTCTATATATATTTATTAACTGTCTAATATTGCGCTACTTAAAGTATTTTCTTCCAACTCATGGCCAAGTGATATTTTAAAGCACGTGTTTTCTAGATAATAAAATAAACATATAAAATTCTTTGTCCTGAATGACTGACTGACTGACGGATCAACGCACAACCTAAACCGCTAACCGTAGAGATTTGAAACTTGGAGGTACAATAGTACTCCTTAGTGCTTTTGATTTAAACTACATATTATATATTATGTAATCGGAATTATTAGAATTCTTTAATATTTTTAATAAATTATGTATTCTAGTATTCATTGATTAGAACAAAAAAATAATGTAATAGTTAAAAAAAGGAAAAAAAATCCCTTGGCTATATTAACGTGACGTGAATAAACAATATTTAAACATTGTTAAGGGACTGTGATATATTTTCAGCGCAGTTTGCCGCAAGTTAGAATTTAGCAAATGGTGCCTGTCATCCTACACGGAGAAATGTGGGTTATCTTTTATACGCAAAAGTCAAGCTCTTTGTACTCACTAGACGCCAAGTTGTGACTTCTATGGAGGACACTTCTTTGGTAACAAAATATCTTTTAATATTTGGCATCGTAGGAATTGACGATAAAAACTTTTAGTTACGGTCACAACAACTTTTTAAGTGGTCGTATATTCCACATACGATATAGTAGTGGTTTTATATTTCTATCGTTATTAATACAGCAAGTATCAAAATGTTTTTAAATATTTATAAAAAAATGATTTAAGATCTTATTCTTATTGTACTTTATTTGATTTAATGCCTAAACTTATACTCAGTATATTAATTATTAAGTATATATAATATAATTATTAGTAAATTTAATCTCAATCATCAATAGTACTACTTACAAAAAAAAAAAAAAAAAGATTTCAATTTGTTTTTTGATATGGCCGAATTTTTTTAAAAACTTTTAATTTATAAATTGTAACACTAAAATTATTAACTATATATACAGAAACATTCAAGTACGTAGAGTAATATATTTGTTTAAGAAAATAGGTCAGCTTCAAGCAGCAACGAGTTAGTGGTAAAGCGAAGGTCAAGAAACATATTAAATAAGTTTTAAAACTACAAATGGACACTTAAAAGCTAAAATATAGACTGGTTTATTTTTCTATTTTTAACATACGTCAGACATAAGAAATAGACTACTAAAATTGAAAACAAAATAATAAAGAGTTGGGTTTTAGTACACTCAAAATTAAAAAGAATTGACACACAAAAAAAAAAACAATAAATCTATAAATACAGATAGTTATGGCCAAAAATTAAAGTTTGGATAGGCTATCTATAGTAGCACCTAATGGAATAGTCCTCAGGAAAAGCGTCACATTTGTAAACAAGTAGTGGGAGTAAAATAAAAAAAAAATAACCGAACTAGCCTGGTAAAAACACCAAAAAAGAGAAAATTTGTAGTCTTATGAGAAGGCTTTCACCTAAAGTTCTGTAATATACAAATATGATAGATCGTATAAAAAAAATTAAACAAGTGCGATTTGGACTCGCCCATTAAGGGTTCCGTAGCAGCAAGTAACATCATATAAAAGTCCTTGTTTTTTATATTTGAGTTGATTAAATGAAAGGTGAATTGCGGCTTACGATTAAATACTTACAATATAAAGATAAAACTACTTACTGGATCTCGTTTAAACCAGTATAGTTCTTATAGTTTCGGAAAAAAGTTACTGTGACATACGGACGGATAGACAGACAGACATGACGAATTCATATGGGTTCCGTTTTTTTTCCATTTGGCTACAGAACCCCAAAGAACATGTATAAAGTCAAAATAATAATATCTGCACAGCAGTGTACCGACGCAATAGGGAAGGTCACTCAGTTCCTATATGCTTAAAGTCTGGAGATCATAATTATTATAATTAACTTAATTATGTAAAATTAAAAAAAAAAAGTAGACAATTTTATTATATTTTATTTTTCTTTTATAATCATAATATATATAACTAGCGGCCCGCCCCGGCTTCGCACGGGTATTTAACAAAAATTTCAAAAAATATAATTTTATATTTTTTATCACCTACACCTGCGTCGATACTGGAATATATTTCATAATAGACGGATTAAGGTGTCAAACATAATATCTATTTTAGCCCGCGACTTCGTCCGCGTAGAAGTCGAAAATGGTTATAATAGGATTTATGTTTTTGAAGTGAAACTTCTTTATCGGGGTTGGAAAGATTTTTTCGTTACGCGCCATCTTGCGTTACGCGCCATCTTGTTCTTGATTATTGCGTATTTCAGTCGTTTTTTAATAAACACGTGCGCAAGGAAGATTCCGAGTGGTAGTAGATGAAATCCTATATATATAAATAAATAGTTAAACTAAATAAATCAAATATCAAATTTTGAATGCTACAAAATGTGGCTCTCGCAGGGTTTTGAACTTGCAGCTCTCGAGCGATATACGAAATTCAATTCGCGTTGGCAGCCACTGCGCTAGCAATCTCTAAGATTCTTGAGTGAAATTAAGTATCACTATATAGAAGTTTGCAGTTAATTGTATGATGTATTCTATAGTGAGTAGGTAATTCGAATATAAATATGTCCGAACGCAAACACAGGACTCATATAATTACGATCGTATAAAAAGTAAACTGTTTTTATTATAAGTTTCACTTCTTACGAGTGTACGCTAGTACACGCAATTTAAATTTTTTTTCTTTTTTTTAAGTTATTAATTCTGTTATAACATATAAATTATTATGTTAAAATATTTGAATACTTATAAAATATAACAATCTTTATTATAAAGTAGGAATTTAAAGTAAATTAAACATTAAAATAAAAATGAAATTTGTTATGTTTTATGATGAAGAAGCTCTGCTTTTGATCTGGAGAAAGTTACACGGGGGTATTATCTTCTTACAACGAAATCGAAATACTACACCTTCCGTAGTATTTCTTTATAAACAATATTTTTTGTTTTTCGTTCGGAGAGCTAGAATTACCAGGCTATTCTGGAAAATGCCACATACAACAACATACGACTGTGAGAGAAGCAGTTTTCGCTCAAGTATACTCCCGCTACAGTAAGAGTTTGACCTTAAGCTTTGTTTATGGTAAATACATATTCATATACACCCATACATTATATTATTATATGGTTCCCGGGAATCACCATTTCCATTTTTAAGCAACAGGTCTGAGAACTGTCCGGCAGTAACTACTCCCTTAGATGGACTCTCATATTTATGGTAAGGCTCAGTTTCGTCACTGCAGGCCAAATGCTCCTGTACTGTAGTGTATTGTATCAGCCTATAAATAACCCACTGTTGAGCGAAGGCCTTTTTTTCCATATAGAAGAAGCCTTGGAGCTTAATCCACCACGCTGCTCCACTGCAGGTTAGCGGATAATATCCGTACTATAAGTAAAAATTATTATAAGGCATTCATGATAACAAACGGGACCGACGGCTTTGCGTACTCTCCGGGGCATGGTGGGGAAACCCACTATACACCCAGATATACACCCAGACCTGAAACAAATATTGGCACAAATACAAATATCTGCCCCGAGCGGGAATCGAACCCGTGACCACCGCCATTGAGGCGAGGCGTTAAGGCGACTATTTGCACCACTACACCAGAACGGTCACCAATGCTTCGTTCGTTGTATCGTAGGTATAATTACACCACAAGTCAATACGATTTTGTCTCTTAGATTTGAATAAACCCGCAAGTAATTATTTTTTAAATTTTAATTGATTCGGCACAGTTGGTAGTGACCCTGCTTTCTGCTCCAGGATCGTGGGTTCGATTCCCGCCTCAAGTCTGGGTGTAATATCTATTTATTTCTATATGTATTATTTATATGTATATTTATAAAAAATATATATCAGTCGGCTGTTACCGAAAACACAGGCATTAAATTGTCTACCTTAGGAAAAGACGATCATGTGTGTATATCAAACATATATTTATATTTAATAATAGTCCAAGACAGCTTTTATTTCCTTCTTCTTAGTTTTAGTGTAAGATATAGTTAAATGGGTACATGATTTATAAGATTTTTTTCTGATCTTGTTCCAACATTAGTCCGTGGTGCCAATCTGTACTAATTGGGGTGTTAATGCCGTATAATTCAAAAATGTTTCCAAGATCACTTCGGTGTCTTCTATATCAGTATCATTGTGAACTACAGATGCGTTGCTGATTAGTCATTTAGTTTAAAACCCTTGACTTAAAACAACACCAACATTGAATTAAAAAATATTATATAAAACACTATTTTACAATAAAGCAATCACACGGTATAGTTACGGTACATTTACAACTCAATTTTGTTACGTTTAATATAAATTCTTGCCTTTCCATCAGGAGCACCCAAAAAAAGATATCACCTACATATACCTTCGTCAATACTGAAAAATATATTAGACGGATTGAGTTATCAAACATGTGTCAAAATAAAATGTAATTAAAAAAAAAAAAACAATAAGGAGTATTTATAACAAAATAACTTTCTACCCTCTTTTAACCCCGTTAGGGAATGAATTTCGATAAAATACGGAACACGTCTGCAATCAATTCTGTTAAAGAATATTTATGCCAAATTTGAAGTAGATTGGACCAAGGAATCACGTTGTCCCATACAAACTTTGCCTCCCTTTTTCATCCCCTTAGAGATAGAATTTCGTAAAATCGGTTCTTAGCTGACCTCTACTCGGCAAAAGGAATATTTCTTCCAAATTTCAAGTTTTTAGGTCTCATAGTTCCAGAGATATCGTGATGAGTGACTATATCTATAGAAAGTCTCCTATATATATATAGATAATATAAATAATAATGACGACTTAAATATTACAGTGTGTAGTTGGATAAAATTCTTGTTTATTTCTATTTCAATTATTAGTTTATGTTAGCATTTGCAACATTGAATAATCATTCGTGACGCTTTATAACGAAAACAATGCTTCTGCATTGCTTGGAACAGTTAAGGAAAAAATAATGAATGCTTTAGAGGTTTAGACTCAATTAAGTGTTCTCCTTCAGAATTTCTCATCAAGTATATATTACAAAAGATAAAAATTTCAATTATTAATTATATTTTATGATATTGATAATGTTATACCTGAAAAAGTAGTTAATACGTAACAAAAAAAAAAAAAAAAACCAAAGTTGTTGCGTACTACGCAGTTAAGTTACAAACGTTGAGCCATCGTCCATAAATTCATTCGTCTATAATCACAGACTAGAATTAAATAAATAAATAAATAAACGTCTCACACTCAACGGCCCCCAGTAGGGTGTGAATCCTGTGTCGGGGGTCCGGAAAACATACAATACACAAGCACAAACGCCCAGACCACGACAAACATCTGTATGGCCTATACAAATATTTGTCATGTGCGGAATCGAACCCGCGACCGCTAGCGCATCAGCCAGTTGCTGTGACCACTGCGCCAACGCGTCGTCAATTATCCTATTTTATTTTATTTATTATCCTTTTTATTCTTTATCTTTATTATCCTTTTTATTATCCTATTTATTTATTATCCATTTTATTTTTAAAAATTATAAATTATCCTATTTTATTTTAGAATCATGTTATCGCTGTGTATTCCCTCAATTGGTTATTGCTAATATAATTTTCTTGCTCTTGCAAATAAGATATGAAAATATATCTTATTTGCAAGAGCAAGAAAAATGATAGCAAAAGGTTTCATGTTTCAGAAAACAAGATGAGATACATTTTAATAAAATGTAAAGTAAGCAAGAACATCTTCGCGTATTTTTAAAAGTCATTCAGGTAAAATATAATTTAATTCATACGTTTTCATTACTTATCGTATTACTATAAGACAATGTACAACAACTAAAAAGTACGTTTATTAATATAACTACGATTTTAAATTGTTCCCAATTAGAGCGTGATAAAACTATTTTTTCCAGAATTTTCTGTCTATTAAATTCCATTTCATTAATATTAAAAAAAGTTAAAAAAAACACAGTGTTAACGAACTGATATTTTTAATTATAAACGTCATTTGCATAGTACATTGGAATATGGAATAAATTATGGCTTATTTTTCTTTTGGTATATTCTGGTTGTTTTTTTTTTATTATTATTTTATTCTACCCGATCGTTGGCGCGACTCGAACTAACATCGATGTATTTTTGTAAACCTTCTATTTATAATTAATTTTGAAAAAAAAACATGAGAATATTTTGTCCGCCAATCAACAGTGACGCAATACCGTGGTCTATTTTCCCATTATTTTTTTCAATTATATTTGTATAGGTTACAACACATAATAAGTATTTAATTAACTCCTATATCTGAAAATTAATTTCCTTTTTTAGGAAAAGCTCCAAGTTACACAGCGAGCTATCAAGAGGGCTATTTTTGGTATTATTCGACGAGATCGAGTCACAAATGATGAGGTCCGCAGACGAACGAAGTCTTCCAACATAGCCTAGCAGATTTGCAAGCTGAAATGGCAGTGGGCAGGGCATTAGCGCGTAAAACTGATATCCAATGAGCATATAGTTTCCCTAGCGGAGACCATGTACTGGCAAGTGCAGTGTCGGACGACGGTCCACGAGATGAATGGAATGGATAGAAAAGCTGTTTCGAATCGGTCACTCTCGAGGTCAGTAGGGAAGGCATACGTTCATCACTTGTTATTCAATGGCTCATATGATGATGATAATGATGATGAAGACAACGAAATAACATGAGCGTATAGTATAAATAATTTAATTTCTGACTGCTAATAACCCTTTAGTCCATATGATCAAAATGTACCCAATTACCAACTTCCTCGTTATTAAAAACAGAAATATATAACTTGAATTCATATTATAACTAGCAAACCCGGCGAACTCCGTTTCGCCACCAACTTATTTTCGTGAGGGATACTCACACCACGTATTGGCGCCATCTGCTCCACCACCATGCAGAGATGGCGCTGTATGTGAAAAATGATTTTCCCGGTTTTCCTACTTTTCTGTTGAAAATTTTCCTGAATTTTGTTTACTATAAACCTCACGGAGCCCGAGACCTTTCCAACGAATGCAAAACCGTGGAAATCGGTTTTTGCGTTCTGGAATTATAGCGTCAGGAAGGAAAACCCGACTTATTTTTATATTATAGATTACAAAATTTATAATTTTTAAATCATTTGATGAGAGTCAATGATGACCCTTCTTCTATATGGAGAAGAGGCCTTTGCCAAGCAATGTGTTGTTTAGAAGTTGATTCAATGCACTTCAGTTCATTATGAGAGTATAAGATTATATTATTATGATTTTCCCTGTTTTCCTGCTTTTCTGTTGAAATTTTTCCTAAATTTTGTTTGCTATAAAGCTCACTGAGCCCGAGACCTTTCCAACGAATGCAAAACCGTGGAAATCGGTTCGTGCGTTCTGGAATTATAACGTCAGGAAGGAAAACCCGACTTATTTTTATATTATAGATAATTAAAAAATATATATATAAAATTTTCCTAAGCGTTGTCAATTGAGACATGAAATACGTATATTTTTAGGTTATATCTCAAGTGGAAATTGATAGAAATATGAAAAGAATCATGGAAGGAAAATATGTGAAAAAAAATATTCCATGCGGACATAAGTCCAGCGTAGGCAGACGTAGACCGAGCAAAAGATTAATCGATTATGTGAAATATGAAAAAAAAAAACCTGTTAAAATTACTCTTGATAGAGTCGACACTCTGTCATAATCTTTGACAGGGTAGAATGCAGTGAATCCTAAAAATACTTGGCATCAAAATACCGTATAAAAATAAAAATGTTCCTCACATAGACTGCATAATCCATCATCTAGATTCGATAAAAGACAAAAGCCGAGAGAAGTAAGAACATATGACATGTAAAAGTTTCACGAAACATATGGCGCCTAGGCTGTCGTATAAATGTGGATGGGATCAAAAACTTGGGCACGTAATGCGGTTATGATAATAACAGTTCCATATATCGTATTTCAGTAATAACTGGATACTATTCTGTGTATAATGTTTGTTTGTGTAACTGAATTATATGTTATTCAAGGCTCAAGTGAACGTGAGTCCCGATTAACTTACATACTTGTATGGAATCCAAATGGAATTGTTGAACTTAAAAGATATTTAGCATAATCGTTCAAAAAAAAAAATTGAAATAGCTCTGTTCTGCACATTTAATAGTATTTTTTAAGATGTGTAATATTATTTTTGAAGAAATCGTTATTCTGTGTACACAGAATCTACGGAAAATATAAAAACTTTAATTCGTCTACAAAAAAAAAATCTATTTTTTTTGTCAATAACTTATAGTCTCGTTTCACCCCCTTTCGGGGTTTCACTTTATCACGGGACACATTGTATAATAATATATATTTCTGGTATTATTCATACCACAATAATGATTTGGAAGACCATCATAATTTGAGATGGACTAATTAGACAAATTAGACCAGATGTGGATCATACAATGAATTAAAAATACTTTCCCTAATTTCAGTTTAATTAGTTTTTAAATCAACAAGAAAAAGGAATAATTTACATCTTTTACAATTAACAAGACCAAATAAATATGCCACGTCATTAATATAAATTAAACAGCAGTTACTATTAACTGGGAGAAAGAAATGATGTAAGATAATGGATAAATGGTTGGCGTAACCGTTCTGCTCTGTCTAATTAAGCTTCCCGTTGAGTTGCTTCAATTTGAAAGACTGACAAGAATTTTAAATGCTCTCAAGCGTATGAGTGTTGAAAGCATTAAAATTAACAACGTTATTATTTATGATGAAAAGGAAAATGTTGGTTTTGAAGATACTAATTTTTTAAATTTAACATTAGGTACACTGTTATGATATGCTTAAGCCTACCGTTCTGGTCTAATGGTACGAGTAGTGGCCTCAACATTGGCGGCCGTAGGTTCGATTCCGAAATTCGGAAATATTTGTTTCCGGTCTGGGTGAATGTTCATGCAGGTAACTTAGAGAGCACGTAAAGCCAGCGGTCCCAGCTATTATTATAGACATCTGATAACGATAGTTACTCATGTTAGAAAAAATTATTCACCAACCCGAAATTGAGCAGCGGGGTGGATTAAGCAGCAGTGGGACGTTTTTAGGCTGTTTCAGTTCAGTTCAATTATAATGTAGGCACATGATGTATGTATGTAGGATATTGCGAATAGAGGCAACATTACTTAGAAATTATATATCCAATATTTGTTACGAGTTGGAGTCGAATCTATTATACAAATATACTATAATGCCTTTTGTATACAATAGTATATGACGGTGCGTAGATTTTCAAACATCTTTCCTTGTATTTTCAATACATAATATCATCTTATATTCTCAGAAAAAACATACTTAAAAAAGAAAAATCTCATATTTTGGGTTGGTTGGTATTTTTGGGTCTTACGAGAATGAAAAGACCACGTCAGTTGAAGATTTACAATAATGAATAATTTCAGATCAATCTTCTTTAATTATAATAGATTACTACTAAAATTACTCTTTTTTTGTGTCACAGGGGAATCCATTGATTGGAACGGATGATATCCAGGATGCCCGGGTAGGCAGTCCTAGACCTATGTCGGACTCGGCACTTTGGGAGTGCAATACCGTACTAAGCCCCCGCGGGAGCTTTCAGCCGCTTTAATTGGAGGGTCCTGGATCTGCAGGCAACAGGATCCTTCCAGCGACAGGCTGGCCTCAGCGAAAAGAAAAGACTTCTCTTCCATGGGGACTGTCCGGCTCACCACTGAACGGTCCCGACGACGCCGTGTCTAGCAGGACCAGGTTCCTATTCCGTCCCGACACGGGCATAGGGGCGTTACTGGAGGCGCATTAAGTAGCGCCACCCATCTCGGGCACACCTCAAGGGTGTGCTGGGCAGAGTCCACCGCCGCGCCACAATCATGACATTCATTCGTCGGCTCCCTATGGGCCGTCCGACACCAAAGAAACCGTGCCCGGTGAGAACCTGCGTCAGACGGAAGGTGAGGGGCTTGCGTTTTCGGCGCATCCTCCGCTCAAGGACCTTTTTTTTTTGTTTTAGCGGGAAAAAACCTTTCAAGAACCGGGCGCAAGGCAGCCGTTATACGTGTGCCATACGGCTGCCTCGCCCCACCTCCGCAATAATGCTTCCAAACAGCAAATACAGGTTCTCTAACAATATTAAATTTGATTACTGATCATGATATTAATTCTAAAGACAAAAAACTATAACACGTCGCAGCGGTAATAGTCCGGATTAGAACTTACAACGACCTTGTAGCGATTCTAACCATTCCATCTGTTTTAATATCGGACGACTTTAGCCAAGGGAAACTTGCAGGATGTTGTAGTACAATTTACAAAATAACAAAGTATCCGGTTCCATTTAAACTTCAATAATAATCAACACGGAAACAAAATAATACTCGGAACTCTAAAACTGTAACGAAATTTGAGCAAGAACGTTAAATAATAGCGGGGTGCGCCGCAGACAGACGTTGCAAGTGGCTTTATTTTTTCATTCTCCTCATTTTGTTTACTAGTAATGACATTTTATAATACTTTCGGCCAATTTTGGCAGGAATTACAGTCAATTTCGTAGGAATTTCAGCACGTTTCTCTCAAAATGGTTAGGTATTTTCTAGTTTTATTTTATTATTAATAAAGCTTTGATGAAACTTCGTTTGCTTTTCAAATATCAATTTAGTTTCACTTAACTTTTGTTCGCATCTTCAATAGAAAAATATTAAGTATTCTTGTTTGTTATCAATTTAATAAGACTCTATTTACGTTTTTAACAGAAAATGACATACGACATTAATAAGACAATGATATTTTTAGATATTTACTTACTATCCTCTCGAGCCCGGACAGGGCAATGACCTTTTAGTTTACCAACTGCACAAAGCTGCACAAGGCGTCTCACGTTTTGTTACGTAATTTCCCACCGGTGATAGTGTAATATACGTTAATAAATCTGTAGTTGACAGGTGCACTTCGCGTACTAATGCCCGCATCTAAAAAAAGTTGACATGAGCAATATAGCCATAGCGAACATTACAAGGACACGGGCGCTTGCGGTTATTGCGGTTAGTTTGTAAACTCTTGTCCACTAGTAGTTGACATGGACAGTGGAGCGGTTATATTATATTATAATTGTATTTATTTATTTATTTACAAATTTGTACACCAATAAAAAGGTACTAACCACGTTGCATCAGTTGCATTTACATAGCTATATCTTCTAGGCAACCTTTTATTTTAATTGTTATGTGTATTAAATAATGGTTCAAAATCTCATATCAAAAATAACTGATGTCGAAGTTAAGTTCTATTAATATCTATAGTTCTTTGTAGTCGGGTATAAAATTCTGAGAAATCCAATCTACCTTTATGTTACATAAATTATTTTTTGACGGAATGCTACTGGTATTCTTGTTTAAGCAGTACCTGCTCTGTGATTTACATTATAGTATGAGGTAACGATAAAATTACCTTCTAGTAGATACACTTTAACGATTCTTCTGGTTTAGTGTTGACGAAAGTTTCATTTACACGGACTGTAGTTTCTTGCTAACAGCAGATATTTGTATTTATAAAAATATTCATTTCTAATGTTAGTGATAATATATTGTTTCGATCACCATGCTTTGGACAGCACGTAAATTTTTTATTCCCGATTGTTAACACCCTAAATCACTACTTTTGGTTGTGAAATTAACCATAAATCCGCATTGAAGTATCATGTCAAATTAAGCTCTACGACATAATTATGAGAGGAGGCCTGTGTCCAGCATGGGGACGTTGGTGGAATGTTTACTTTTAATTCTAACTCTGATAGTACGACGAGTTATAATAAATTGCACACAATGAGCTGGTTTCTTATTATCTTTACTCAATATCATAAGGATTATTATAAAATTCTGATAAGATTTAAAACCAGATAGAAATTAAAATATTTTTTCGAATCGACGTATTTGAATTTCCTCACTTAGCAATTCTTTTTCTTTTAAGAATAACATGATTCTATTAACTTTAGTATCTTTACATACAATAAGATACACAAGTTCAAGCATTGGCGTATAATATAACATGTGATCTTTATTTATTTATTGATTCAGCATACTAATGTAAGTTTTTTTAAAACTTTGAATGTAGAATTAAAAAATCCAGCACTACATCAGTCGTTGGATGTCCAATGCTTCAGCATTCTACCGACATTCATGTCGGTGTAATAGGGGAGTATTATCTCTGGGGAGTTTGCCAATACTCGCTACGATTGCTTGGCAGGCGGGTTGGCGAGTGCAGTGTAATTGTGGCAGGATATGATGACGCTCATCACCAGCCTGGTCGGTATAGACGTCTTTTACGACAGCTCGGCAAGAAAGAGGTCGGGTCTATTCTTCTCTGCCAGTCACCGCACGGTAAATATTATATATTATAATATAATAAAATAAAAATATGTATTAAATAAAATAAATATAAATAAAGCGACTAATGACGGCTTTGCACTGTTTATATCTATCTATCAAATATAAGACAACTTTCATAAGATTCATTCTATTCATTCGATGGAATTAAAAACGTGTGGGTCGTTAATAGGCTTAGAAAATTCATTGATAATATTAGCGCACATCGATTGAAGATATCGGACGAGTTCAAGTTAGGCTTTTTTTAAGGTTTCGTAAGATGACCGATCTTGAATTAATCTTAAGAAAGTTTCAATAATGATGATGGTCGTAAGTTCGACTTACGCTTGGTTGCAAATTCCTGACCCTCGTTGATTGAGGTTATTATCATGAATAGCTGATAATGATGGTTATTCTTAGTATTTCTACTAAGAATAATGATCAAGCAAAGTTGTATCTGCCACTCTACAGTGGTAGAATGTTTAGTTTTAGTATATTTCATTATTTTTCAGTTAGACATAATAAGCAGAGGACATAGACAATTTTCAATGATTAAATTAATAAAATAAACATATTAATTGACTAATATTACAGATCTTAACGGATGAGACTCTCTGTTACTTAACTGTCCTCATACAGATTAAGCAACCCGCATCCAAATACTACCAATATAAAACTTTTAAGATGCCAGAAATTCTTAAAAAAGAAATTACACTGGTACAATGTGTATCGAAGACTTACCAAGGCTTTTAGAAAATGGTTTTTTTTAACTGTATTGAAACTAAAAACTACGGAAAAGTATAACAATTCAAGTATAACAAAATAGTAGTTAATCATATGCACTTTTGATTACAAGAAATCAAAATGTAAATATTTTGTTTTCCAACTAGAATCAATTTTGTTCAGTAGTAGTTTCTATCTAGTTTAGAATTGGTTAAGTCCAAAAATGTTTAACTTTTTGTTTATATTTAATATAAATGACGTTTCTCATTCTGTTTTTTTAATTTCTGTCTTTTGATATAATGTATTATTTTTTTAGACTTTTGACACCACAACAAATAATATAGAAAATATTTTTATAATAACGCTTGATAAATATTGTTTTTGATAATTCGACATAAAAATAGCTATTGGAATTAAGTTTCGAGAGCGTCATGTTATATCCAAAGACCTAAGCGCGCTACGGCTCTCTGGACATATATATTAATGGCAAAGATGTCTGGATTTAGTGGCACTGGCTTTTGTACAGGATATATTACCAACTTTACAATGTTTGAGTAACATATTGACATTTTATCAAGAGAGTTTTTAAAAAAAACAACTATTGTGTTCCTTAATGATCCTTCGCAACAGAATCTACATTCTGAATCGGGGGGTAGCTTCAAATATACTGACGATTCAAAGCTCAAAGAAAATGAAGCCTACTTGAACAAATAAATTTTTAATTTCGAGTTTTTTTAAAATAGTTTTTCGTCTTTTTATCGATTACATCTCTATTTTTTAATCCAAATAGATACATTTTAATTTTACCAAATGTGCATTATATGCTGCTTTTACAACGAATATCAAAAAGTAACTGTAATGGGAACCCAATATAAGAAAAATGTTTATTTCAACGTTTTTTCTACTACAAATCCATGTCGAACTTGATCAATATTTTGTTTGATATAATCTATGTCATCATAGTTTTATTTTCATAACTTTTATTGCACTAACGTCACCACAACCTACAATATTCAGCACAGTTTTTAATAACTTAAATATGTCGCATATTTCAATTAAAACATATACGAATATTTTATTTATATTATCCATTGAATATATAACGAATGTTTTAATGAGAGTTCCACTGTGGTTCTTCTGAATACGTGCCTCTGAATATCTACGTTTCTGTCACGGTATCGTCTTTTTTTTTTCTTTCATCGTCGAAAACATGATAAATTTTAATTAGGCACTTGATATTTCAAGGCAACGGCGACGTACTTATTATATTTCATGTTCTTGACCGTAATCTTATTAACCTGTAGAACGCTAGTGATATTCGCTTAAATATCGTTGTTTTATTTAACATTTTAAAATGAAAAAAGTTTCATGTTGATTTTTATTAATTTTACAAATTTTTAAGTTAACTGTTGCTTAATAAGAATCGCTTTCATAATTACTTGCTGTTATTTTTAAGTTTGTTGACAGCTTTTATGTCCATGAAGCTACGTTCAAATCTTAATTATTTTATATATCGATGAATATACGATGCCTAAAAAAACCTTAGACAATTCTGATCCAATTATGTTTTCCTAACGAGGGGTGCGGGGTGCGGGACGGGGACGGGGAGGTGACCTATAGTACAGGTATTAAATACGTTTTTTGGGCACCAGTCATTCAATAATGAAGTTGTCATGTTAGTAGTTAAATCTTAATTAAGCAATGGATTAATTGTATTAAACTGATTGTGATGGAAAAATAAATCATTATTATTACTAATTACTTAAAAGATGAGTTTAATCTATAAAGTATAGATGGTATCAATGCAGCGTAATCTTTCTTTCTAATTGTCACTATTTTTTTACAGAACTGATTAACTCAGTGTTTCCCAACGTGGGGCCTACGCCCCACTGGGGGGCAATTTGATAGTTAAGGGGGGCAATTTAAAAATGGACTCTACACGACTTTAACCCTTTCGCTTTGGGTTATTTAAATGCAATGCTATAACTTGTCCAATTGTTTATTATCTTTTTGACAGCTTACGTCTATAAATTTTAGTTTTTTTTTTCATTATATGTTTTGAAATTTTACTTACGAAGTTATAACGTTACGAAAGTTACGAAAGTTGTAATGATAGACACCTGATAACGATTGTTACTCGTGGTAGAGAAACTGCCTGCCTGCTCTACCTGTCACGAGTGTGACACGCCGATAGACCCGGCGCGTCACACTCTCGAGGAGTGCGCTATTTGAGGACCCTAAAGCCATGCCCTGGTTGCCGTGAGACCTCTCGTTATCGAGTGTGGTTTGGAGGAGGAAATGGCTTGGAAGGAGGCTGCGGAGCGGGAGCGTGAAGCAGACGTTAACGTTGACCCGTTGCGCAAGAGACGACCAGGGAGAAGGAGACGCCGCTACGCGTTCTTTCACCCTCTGCACTAGAGTGGGAGGGGCACCTATAATCATTCCACTCGCCACTAGGGCAATAGAGCAATCACGGTGAAATAATTTATAAAATTTCGAAAAAGTATTTGTGACAAATATAGCCTTTTTGTGTGTTGCATGAACGAGCTATAAGGATTCATTAATCCATACACTATTTTTTTATGTTAGTTGGATAGGCAAACTGGCAGACGTTCCACCTGATGGTAAGTGGTTGACGCCGCCCATGAACTTAAACCAGTTTACCTGGAACTAGTCCAGACAACTCATTTATGTGTTGCCTATCCAGAGACATAAGGTGTTAAAGTCTCGGTGCCAGTAATTACTCTGCCTGTCTTGCCCTTCTCTCCGGAACACAGCAAAGCTGTTTCACGGGAGAAATAAGCAAGATTATTATAAGAAGATTATTCTTACAAACGTTTGCATTTGTATTATTAGTTATTTACCTATGTATGACTTAGATGGGAGGTAAGGTAACACTATAGCTTCACTTCTTCCTTCAAAGGTTTATAGAAGTCTTTGAGGACTAATAGACACAAACCAACTCAAATTCATATGAATGGAACACCATTACTATACTAAAAAGTAAGTTAGTTCTCTAAATAAATTGTAATAATGAATAATTTAAATATCAGCATAGATTTTAAAACACAAAACAACCATTTTTAACAAATATTGTGAAATAGTATTCCTTTTTCAATCTATTTAGGAGAAGTATCAAATGAAGAATATATTACATTTATATTATTTTTCATCTTATTAAGCTTTACACAAAAATTTGTCACCAATATCAGAATAAGAATAAAATGAAAATGTAACAGATCAATGACCGTAAATAAAAAAACCAATGGAATAAAAAAATATTTTACTAACCAATAGATATTTTCACAAGAAATAAATGACTTGAAGAATATTGGAAATTCGAACAAAAAGAGAATTTATGTTCTGATTCAGCATAATTATTTGATGTTTTTATCCCAAAAATGAAAAGAGAATATTTGAAATAATACATTTTCCCCGAAAAAGAAACTCAAACCGTGTGTTCATTAGAAATATTAAAGCAAACAAATAAGAAAAAGAAGGATTAACGAACAGCGAATTCTTAAGACCCAAAAGATTTTATGTTAAGAAAATGTTATCAACAACTCACCATATATCAATGAGATGAACAGCAGAATCGCATTCAGGACGTATGAATGCCACTTTATCCTTTTCAATTCAGCAGCCATTTTTATTTATATATTTATTAATTTTATCAATATACACTTTTATATTATTATTTATTTTTACACTCTTCTTCTCTTCATTATCACTACATATATCAATTATGTTATTTTATTAACTAATTAATTAATTAAGTCCTAATTAGTGATCGTTTAAATCGAATACCCTTATAATTTTAGAAGTAACATCCAGAAACAGTCACAAATTAAATTTTTTAAAAACTCTACCTGTTACCACTAAATCTGTCAACATTTATTTTAGTTCTTAATCAACTCGTTGACAAATAGCGAAGTGACACCTTTGGCTGTTAAAATTAATGGCATGTCATATATTATAAGCGCTTACTGGTTGTCGTTCAGCTATTTTTATTTTGTTAAGGGCTCGTTATACATAAATCGCTTCGGAACTTTAGTGCGAGCGTGTGCGAGGATTACACCCGACATAATGCACTGCGATGTTCGAAAATAAACTAACAATATATTTTCTTTACGCGGATAAATCTTTAATCTTCGCGCGTAAGTTTTAAAAGAAAACGCTTTGGCACCCCATTTCCGTTGAACACAGTAAAACGCACCACATTAGATCACTTTCATTTTACTTCTAACTCATACAAGTTTGGTGAATTCACAGTAAGTGTAAACGGTGTTGTGCTCGACGAAATCGCAGCTCGGCATTTTTCGATGTTGATTTAAGAATGCGCCGCACGCGTCTGTACGGAGCGACGGTTAGGAAAGCACTGACTTACATAAGGGACCTGTCCTGTGCCAGCGGAGTATCTGTCGGACAGAGAGAGGAAATAACACTGCGAGGGTTGTTAATAGTTTCGAGGGGGATGGAAGAGAAATTCACATCCAACGGCGGTCCATTGAAATATACTGCTGAAAATCTTATGGAAGAAGCAATTAAAATATACATAAATCTCAATTTAATGTATACCTATTTGGATTATATTATTATATGTTTAATCAACTCACAAATAACGGATCAACTATTTGTTATTACGGCGCGAGTTAAATCCTTTATAATTAACAACTTAAAAATTCATGAATTTTGATTACATTTTAATAGAACTCGCTCATTTGGCGAACATACGTGCAATTAACTGTATGGGAAATGGTTAAATACAGATTGTTTATGCAAATTGAAAAATTAGATGTAAATTGGTATAGAATATTAGAGATTTCGGAATGATATAGAAATCCATACGAGAATTCACGAAATGATTTATGGTTCGTTTTCACTACGCGATTGAATCAAATGGCTTGCTAAAACGCGTTCCGAGTTATAGTCGTAAATATTCAAGCGGACTGTTTAAGAGAAATAGATGTGTGATTTGCGTTTAATAGTAAAATTAATAATTTTATACCTATATATTGTAATATTTATAAAATTAAATGAGTTAGGATAATTGAAATTTTACCAATTTTTATACAAGGAACTATAAGACGCTTTCTTCGATTTTGTTTGTCGTTTTTCTCTTTTCTTTCATACTTAACTAAAAGCTCAGATTTCACAATTATTAAAATATAATTAAAATTGTACAAGTAGCACTTTTTCATTTTTTTTAATTTGTTGTCCTCTCTTTGTTACATTCAATTAGACATTTAATTAAAGATGGAAATTTCCTCAACTTTATTTTTAAGAATATACATCATTCAAGTAGGCTGTTACGCTTGTAAGAGGACGCGTGTAAGTGCCTACTTTTGAATCGTAAAAACAAGAATTGTTCTAATTAATGAGAATCTACTGTTGGTTGGGAATGTTAATTTTACTAAGAACAGCCGGCAAGTAAGTCAGTGGGTATTTATTTTATTATTTCTTTGTTTTTATTATCACACACATTTTAAATTAATTTATAAATTATTAAAAGTATATAAAATTATGTTTTAAATATAATATAATTATAATCCATTTTAACACAAATTAATTAAAATTATTTATTTAATTGTAAATTAACTTAAAATATGAAGATTAAGAATAAAACTTAATGTTATGGAGATATTATTTTTCGTCTTCTTTGGATCATCTTTAAGGATTTGAAAAGGGCTTCTTTTATAACCATGTGCGGATACTTTATGTTCTTCAGGTAAAAAGTGATCTTAAAAGTTATAAATTTTTAACTATTTATTAATCAATATATTATGTTTTTAACAACGACGCTTGTAACTGTTTAAATCACTTTCGTTATTTCTTTTCGGTCCATGGTCACAACGAGAATGACCATTTTCGGACCGATATGATATATATATATATATAGCTGATTCGATATATCAACAAAATCGTCAACAAAACTATATTGTGATATGAACTCGTTTTCATATTTAAAAATAAACTATGTTTGAAAGCCCCAGCTGCCTAAGCCTAAAAGGTATGCCTCTTGCAGTTTTTTTCCACAAATTTTTATACTAATACAATTAAAATATATGTATAAAAGTTACGACTCTACTTATAAAAAGGCTATTTAACAAAGTGATAAAATTAAAGTAATTTTTTAAGCAATAATATTATACATGTGACAAGTGAATTTTGTATCTATTAGCCATGGTAACCTTCACCCAAACAAAGATGTGTATTTGGTCAACTTTATTTTATTAAAAATATATTACGTAAACGTGATTATTTTAAATCTTGGTATGTCCGAATTACTAAATATAAATATAAATAATCGTTAAATATCATGACTAAATTCTAGATTAAAAAAAAAACTGTCTAATAATATGAATATTTCTCCCACATAATTATCATTCACAAGTAATTCGGATCTCAGATTGTTCATAAAAAAATTGTATATAATTGAAATTCATTTTGTAAAACGAAACGGATGCTTAAAATTCCCGATAAATGAACAATATTTATAGGTATGAGATATTATAGATTTGTATTAAGCTGCCTTTTGTTGAGAGATGATTAAATGGACCGACACTTTTGTTTCGCTGAGCCTTCGGATGCGAGGTGAATAATTTATACGTATTTTGTTTTGAGCCATTTAAGTGGGCTTAAATTATGACAGATGAACTTTGGCCGCTGATTTTGTTTATATCAATTTTATTATTAACACAATGTTTTAACAAACTGATATTTTAAAAATTGATATGAACAAAATCAGAGGACAAAGTTCATCTGTCATAATTTAAGCTCACTTAGACACCACTCGTATTTTCTTTGGGAAATAGATTGTTAATTTTGTTGATTTCTGTGTGTGCTTTTCTTTCATCACGTGAAAATCTTATTCCAGAATAAGAGAGGCCTTTGTACGGCAGTAGGATAAAGTGATAATAGGTACATTACAATATCCTTACAAAGTTCCGTATTTGAACTACTTTCGACGGATATTAATACTTATTATAGACCGAATACAACAATAAACAATAGCTATCCACCATTTGAAAACGATAACGAAATGGTTGATTGAGGATGGTTAAACTTATATTTATTTTGTTCTTATAAGTTTGTTTGTTTGATCGCTCTATTATTAGGATTATTATTTAATTTTGTAAATTCCTTTTGTGTTTTAAAAATCCTGTTAGTCGAGAAAGATTATGAATGAAAACATCCGTCTAATACTAGGGGAGTAATTTATCTAATAAGAAATATGGTTAATTTCTTTTTACGAACAGACGTGGTTTCGTTAAATTTTTATACTATATATAGATATAGGTCGAGTATTGGATGTTGTATGTAACGGGTTAATTTAAAAAATTGAAATGCCGACAGCGTGATATTCAAGTGTTCGTCATGCGGATACTTTTTATTAAGAACGGTGTGCTCAATATTTTTTTTTTTAATGTTTTTGTTGAATGTACATTTCTTTTCAACCAGCCCTTTTATTTTTCGAACATGTATATTATATAAAACCTTTAACGTTTATGTTTATAGAATACATTATAGAGTTTTAAGTATTTTAAGAGATCTTATTAGAGCTAATATTACGTAAACGCTATCTAATGCAGGAATTTGGGTTTTATATAAAATATATTAAGTGTCACCTCTTTGAAAGATCCTCTTAAAATTAAATGTAAATGTTTATATGGGTATCTGTGGGGTCATATTTAATAATATTGATTTAGGCATACATTACACGATCTTGTGGCTATTTAATATAATTATTTTTAAGTGCACAGCCATTTCTTGTTTTATTCCAACAAGGAGGCTATTTTAAGCACAAATAATTAATTATACACAATTTTATTTTATTATATTGTCAATTTTTTTAAATTAATACACTGGTTTGTAGTAAATTATCTCAATTATAAAGCAATATATCTCAATTATAAAGCAAAATATCTAATCTTGGGGATTCAGTCTCACTGTTTTTTTTTTTTTTTTTTTTGTATTTAATATTTTTTGTTGTAATAGGCCATTTATTCAAAAGGGTTACGTATTCTACACTAATATATAAACATTAATACGTGAGTCATAAGTGTGGAGCCTGAATAAATCGTAAAATGATCAGTTAAGTAAATGGATAACAAGGATGAAGGCCGTTTTGGTGTAATGGTGACGAAAGTGCCATTAACGCCGATTATCACGGATATTCGATTTCTGTTCGGAGTGGTTATTTCTTTTGGTATAAATACTTTTATCCAGGCTTCTGTCGTTGTGGATCTTCCCACACGCGGATGTCCATTGGAACGAAGAAGAGAAGAAGAATTTATATTTTCTCCTTCTTTAAGATGTTTGTCCAGCAGTGAAACGTTAGTCCGATTCAGTTTAGTAATAGCGAGACCTATGTAAGTATGAAAGATCATTTCGAACCGATACGATACACTGATTTGTATATAGTGATTGTCGGAAGCCAGATGGGAATGAATCTACGCCGGAAATGATTTCTGTTGCATCACGTTCAAAGTAACCAACACAACCAATGCTGTAATAATGTATCAAAGAGAACCGAATCACGAGTAAAATTTAATAAACTCTAAGTGTCTCATGAATGGTAGTCGTATAGTTTAACATCAAAGTGAAAAATTATTATTTTAGAACTATTTACTCACATTATATAATCTTAGTTGTAAATTGTTTTTTTTTTACGAAATTTACTTTTGATTTGTTTTAATGTAGGTATACATCAATTAAATTATTATTATTAAAATCAGTCACAGTCAGCAAAGATAAGGCTTGATGCAATTGAATTAAGAAAGGTTGTTTTTTTTTTTTAATAATACAAAACGTTCTTGTTTAATAGTGCGTATACCTTAACGCCGATGGTCTCAGGTTCAATTACCGCTCGGGCATATATTAGTATTTGTACAAATATTTGTTTCTGGTATGAATGAATGTCCTAGTGAATCTCCCTACCATGCTTCGAAAAGCAATTAAAGCCGTTGGTCCCAGTTGTTATCGTAGAAAACTGATAGCAATCGTCACTCAGGGAAAATATCCACCAAATCGCAGTCGAGTAGCGTTGTGGGTTATGATCCAACATATCTCCTATATGGACAAGGGGCCTTTACCTAGCAGTAGAAAGTTTACAGGCTGATTCAGTCCAGTTCATTACGTACATTAAAGTAAATTCCCAAATTTGATTTGATTTAACAAACCGAGTCCTCTATCGGATCACTTTAACAAATCCTCACGACTCCTTTTGTCAAAGTTTTGTTAAGGTTAAAATAAATAGTTTTGGAATTTTGCATAATGTATTGTAAATGTACCTACGAAAAAACAAAAAATGTTGTACTAAAGAAATACTGCAGAAGGTGTAGTATTTCGATTTCGTTGTAAAAAGATAATGCCCCCGTGTAACTTTCTCTAGATCAAAGACCGAGCTTCGTGTTCATAAAATATAACAAAATTTTATTTTATTTTAATGTTCATTTAATCTTTAAATACCTACTATATAATAAAGATTGTTATATTTTATAAGAATTTAAACAATTTAACATAATAATGTAAATGTTATAACCAATTAAAAATCCTAATAGAACCATTTTCGACTTCTACGCGGACGAAGTCGCGGGCTTAAAGTTAGTAATATTATGATATAAAAAAAAAACTAAATTAGAAATTACTGAAGCTAACTATTAAAAAGCCAAATGTTCAAGGACGATAAAAAGGATTTTTGGTTCACGGCGAAACGGGACAAAGCAAAGTATTTTATTGGCGGAAGTAATACTCTGAAAGCGTCTTTAAGAACTGATTTGGATTTGATTTAGGATGGCTGCAGATAAAAGAAGTGAATATATTTTTTTACGTGCAAATGAGTTTGATATTTAATGCAACAAATAGAAGGTTGATTTTACGTTAAAAGAAAACCCTGTATCTTCCCAAAAATAGCTCAGACAATGCGAGGGAGACGAATTTATAATTAACTGCAATCAACACTGCTGTATAGAATTTCGAGCATTCCGGACTTTCATGTACAAAAGTATAATAAAGTTGTTTTTAACTGACTTCAAAAAAGGAGGAGGTTCCCAGTACCACTGTTTTTTTTTTGTATGTTTGATACGCGATTATTCCGTCAATTATGAAACAATTTTGATGATCCTTTTGTCCTGAGATTTTGATCAGTAGGTCGTACTTTAGAAATGGTCCCATTGAAATTATTTCGTCATATTTAGCCCTTTGTTAGGGAAACTCAACAAAAAAAAAATTAGGGTATAATCCTGAAATCGTTTTTTAATTCTTAAATCTTTATTTGTGACAATGAAAGAAAGTTTTTAATGTTTTAATTGCAAACTATTTTTAATAATCAAAAATTTTATTAATTATTATTCGTTTCATCTGTAATTTGGATACCACAAAACTTAATTAAATTGGAAATACGTATACTAAATAAAATAATAAAAAATAATATTCCCGAATTAAAAAAATCTGCGAGATGAGAATAATAAGGAATCCGTTTTTGAGGTGAAACAATTAGATGGTTCTTTATATTATTAATACTTAATTTATAAAATAAATATCGAAAAGGGATTTATATTTATAAAGTTTTATTTTAAGTACATTATATTATAAAAATAACGTCCAAAACTACTCGCATATAAAACAAATAACTTTATTCATGGACTATACCGCTCGTGCCGCGACAGATGTTAACATACGTTGTTTGTATTCTTACTTTGAGATGTTTATTTTTTTTTTGTCGATCCACCCCTCCATTTTTATTTATGTCAAAAGAAATTAACTGTCGCTTTCGTAAGATACCTTAATAGCTAGGGTGGGATTTTTCTTTGGTCTAGCTAATGCAACGAGACATTTTATTTGAAACGAGTTTATTAGATAATATAGATATCAATTTGTGAATAGTGGTAGTAGTAGTGGTAGTTTTTTTTTTACTAATTACTCTTTTTTTAATTTATTTTATAAAAATATCGTTTTATAAGTTGTTTAAGTAATAATGTTTATCATAAAATTCATATATATGTAATTTTGATATATTAACACGATTATAATATTATGAAAAAATATTTTCTTGGATTTTCAATAAAATTCTAATTCATAGTTGATCAATTTTTTTTTTGTTTTGATTTATAATACTTATTACATGATCTTTTAAATTTAAACAAACACAAATACGTAAATACGTATAAATTTATTTAGTTTGTAATTTGTTGTTAATTTTTTATTACTGTATTCGTAGACACGATCGTAAAAATCGGGTTTGTATGTATGTATGTTTGTGTCTATTTATATATGTATGTATGTATATGTGTATCTATGTATGTTTGTATCTGTTTATGTATTTATGTATGAATTGTGTATATAATATAACGATTTTAATAAACGTTATCTTATTTTTTCCTTTTTTTCTTTTTTTTCTTAAAGTTAATTTTACGAATACTCAATTTTGCACATCTACAAACGTCCGCTCTTGTACGTCCTTAGGTTGGCTGGTAGAGAATGCTTTTAGCATTATGGCCCGCCTTTTGTACAATTCATTAATGTATTGTGCAATAAAGTTGTAATAAATAAATAAATAAAAATCATGAAAATCACGATAAAACTTACAAGATTAATACATTTATAAAAATTTCTATAAAATTAATTTAATAATAAACATACAACTTTTATAAAAAGCGATACTAAAAATAACAACTATACCTACAGTACTAATTAAAATATTTTGACTGAGATGATAGTTTCTTCCCAGTTTGTCTTTTGAAGTTTGCAATCTATTTAAAGGATAAAAACGATCCATAAATCTTTATTAATGCGAAACATTCACTTCCAGTGAGTTCAAGGGACATGGGAGACATTTAAAAATGTCTTCATTTTAACCGACATGAGCCGCGTTCATATTGATATAAAGTGACGTCGACAAAATTGTCGTTCGAAATTGTCTTGTTACAAAGTCAGTCACATTTTACAATATATAATTTGATATAAGTAAGCTTATATATATTTCAAAAATCAAAAACGTTTTATATAATGTATTTGTATTAAATAGTTAGTATAATAAAGTTTTATTGGTGTTTGTATACGCAATATGCAATTAACAAGAACTATGAAGAAAATGTAAATTTTATTATATGTTTAATAAATAATAATAATAATAATTAATTATCCTAGTATTCAAAAATAATGTAGATTTAAGCTAGTTAAAATTTAAACAAACATAAAAAAACAGACGAATAAACGAAAAGGAGGAGGTTCTCAACCTCCTCCTTTTTTGAAGTCGGTCAAAATTAATTATAAACGCACGACAAAAAATACTTATTAATATAAAGAAAATCTTGTCTGAAGTCAATTACTCTAATATAAACAGGTCCGTTTAATAAGTTCATGTTATTTTAGTTACAGTTTGAACTCGGCTTAAGTAAAAATTTGTCTTTAGTCCTAACTATATATTTTGAGTGAAATACCTCAATTTGTCTGCCAGCACGAATTTCAATTTCTCATTCCCAATATAACAGGGACACCGTTCCCCTTTATTAACAATATTTGAAAGAAAAAAAACTTTGTAATAACATTTTGATGGGTTCTGATATTGTAAGTTTAGGATAGCCAATTTTCTAAAATTATTTCTTCTTAATTATTCATTCTTTTATAATTATCTTTTTTAAATCGAAGATGAAGATGTATCCATCATATCAGCCGTTGGATATGCACTGCTGAATGAAGGTCTCCCCCATCATCTTTGGCGAGTTTTGCCAATTCTCGCCACGCTTGGCAGGCGGGTTGGCGAGCGCAGTGTGTTGTGACAGCGTATGATTACGCTGCTTCCCATCACCATCCTGGTTGGTTTAGTTGTTCGCACCACTACGCCCTTAGTCACCTTTTACGACACCTCGGCAAGAAAGTATTTGGGACTATTCTTCTCTACCGGTCAAAGCACGGCCAGTGTTATATATGTTTTATATAATAATAAATGATAACTCAATTACAAATAGATCGAATTCAACGTGTCCTTAATTTACCCAAACATGTCAATCATCCTAATTTTCTACATAATAACCGTCGCGTCGCGTCAGAACATAATTAACCAAGAAAAATACTAAAATATTTTAAATAACCTAAAACATATATTTTTATCAAACGCACATATTTGTTTGGATGAAAAATGTATTGAGATATATAAATATATATATTAATTATAATTATTAATTAGGATTAAAGGTTTTCATTAGTGCCAAGTTAGCACTCTGACTTCGCCAATGTCACGTTGAAATGGAGAAGACGCAAAGGAGATTGATCGGTGCATTAGAGGTTACAACCTCAATAGAATTGAAATTATTTTTATACTTGAAAGCTTACGTATCAGAATAATTTTAATGGAAAAATATAATAGCGTTATAAATACGGCATCCCACGGTGTGCAATTTGTGAAAGATAGCGTGTAAGGCCGACGACCACGTACAGTCAATTACAAATTCAGGCACCTTTGTGCTACTGAGCGTTTTATATGGGAGACTAGATAATATGATATACCTAACGATCAATGAACTTGACTGTCTACAAGTGAAGTTTTTGCAAATGTCAAAAGAGTACACAACTTTTTTAATTATTGTTTTTATTTAATTTTAATGAATTATATAATTACTAAAATTATGTCTGAACTGAACAGGACTGAATCAGTCTGTAAACGTTCGAGAGCAGGATTTCAGTTTAATCAACCATACTGTTTTACTACGGGTTGGCGGTATTTTCCCAATCATGATTAACGATCGCTATTAAGTCTTTTAGATTACGACCGGGACCAATAGTTTTACGTGTTCTCCGAGGCTCGGTGGGAGACCCAATGGAACTTAAGCTCAGACCAGAAACAAAAATTTGTACTATAATTACAAATATCTGCCTCGAGTGGGGATTGAACCCGAGACGGCCGGCATTAAAGTGACTACTCGCACCACTACACCAGAACGGTCGTTCAAAAATGGGTCGAGTCTTGTTAAAAATAATTTAATAAAAGCCTCATACTCAACTAGACTCCCTAGTAGAATTTAATCCTATGTTAGGAGTCCAGAAACACAAATTACAAGCGTAAATACCCAGACCGCGACAAATACTTGCCTGTATGGCTTTCATAAGCATTTGTCGTAAATGACGGTCGATCTCACAACCATTAGCGTAATAGCCAGTTGCTATGACCACTGCACAAAGCCGTCGTCAAAACTAGAGTAGTAGGTAATTGGGTGTCGATTGTAAAATCACGTAGAAATCATAGGTATGCAAGTACTCGTATCTATTTACTGTACTAAGATTACATAGATAAAATATATGAAGATATTTTAATTCAATAATTTTCAACAAACCGTCCACTTAGAAGTATTGTATACCTGTTAATCTAATATTAAATATATATTTAGTATTTACATTTTTTTTTGTTTTCATTTATTATTTAATAATGACAAACGCAATTTTACATTTTATCTTTCAACCCAGTGACAAAATAATACGAACCACAAAGTTGTAATAGTCGCAAAGTCACCAATACTTTAAAACTTTACGATATTAATTATTAATTATTTGAAATTAATTCAATTCCTTAATATTTTTAACGATAAAATCATACACTGATAATAGCAAAATAATTACATAAGATAAAACAAAATGGATTTTCATCTTGATGTCACGAATTAGGGCTGGTCACGCTCTCCTTCCATTTTTTATTTATTTATATCGAGAAGGTATTGATGACGATATGTATCAAAAATATGTTGAACCTTATTTTAATAAAAATAAGTATTATTACAATTCTAATACTGATTGACAAACGATAAACAGAATTAATTTAGTGATAGTCAATAATCACTGTTAAAATTACGTCACTTTTTCTGTACCAGAAAGTAAAAAAAATACAGATATTAACAACATTTTACGAAATCGAAATAAAAACTCGGACTTTGTCTATGTTTATGTGTCAATAAATAAAGCGATTAATGGAGTCAAAGAGTTTCACAATAGAAAATAGGGCAAGACACCACCAGAAACAACATTCGACCTTTTTACAACTTTATCAAATGTTCTAAACAACTGACGAATTACGAAATGCTACGAACAATCATTGTTAACGACCAGGAAAGTATTTGTTATTGGAAACAAATCTTAAATAGATCGTGTTAAACATTTATCGTCTTTTGATTTGTGTTGGACATAAACATCTGTGTCAATCTATATTTAACCTTAACGATATTTGATTAGAGTTTAAATTGTAGAAATTGTTAAGAAACGTAAGCACGGACTGTCTTAAATTAGCAAATACAGTTTGGGGGGAGGACCTGGCGGGGCAGCCGTACGGCACACGCGTAACGGCTGCCATTCGCCCGGTCCTTGAGCGGTGGATGCGTCGAAAACGCAAGCCCCTCACCTTCCGTCTGACGCAGGTTCTCACCGGGCACGGTTGCTTTGGTGACTACCTGTGCCGGACGGCCCAGAGGGAGCCGACGACTGAATGTCACGATTGTGGCGCGGCGGTGGACTCTGCCCAGCACACCCTCGAGGTGTGCCCGAGATGGGCGGCGCTGCGTCAAGGTCTGACGTCGGTCCTCGGAGGGGACTTGTCGCTCCCGAGCATCATCACCGCGATGCTCGGCGACGACGAGTCCTGGAAGGCGATGGTCTCCTTCTGCGAGACAGTAATGTCCCAGAAGGAGGCCGACGAGCGGATGAGAGAGGAGGCCGCCGACGTGGCCTCCATCCGCGGGCGACGAATGGGGGTGCGTAGGAGGCGCTACTTAATGCGCCTCCAGTAACGCCCTTGTGCCCGTGTCGGGCCGGGATGGGAACCCGGTCCTGCTAGACACGGCGTCGTCGGGACTGTTCAGAGGTGAGCCGGACAGTCCCCATGGAGGAGAAGTCTGGCCTTTTCGCCGAGGCCAGCCTGTCGCTGGAGGGATCCTGTTGCCTGCAGATCCGGGACCCTCCAAATTAAAGCGGCTGAAGGCTCCCGCAGGGGTTTAGTACGGTATTGCACTCCCAAAGTGCCGAGTCCGACATAGGTCTAGGATTGCCGACCCGGGCGTCCTGGATATCATCCGTAAATGGATTCCCCTGCGTCACAAAAAAAAAAAAAAAAGCAAATACAGTTGTATGCAAAATGTGTTTCATTTAAAATATCAATAAACAGTTCACTCTAGGCAACATTAACCTGTCCTTTATCCTGAAAATCATCGAGATTTAGAGGTTATTTTAGTTTACAAAATTACTTACCAACTAGAATAGGCAATTCTCGTGGTTTCACACTCATGACAATACTGTTTAAATTACGTGCTTGGTATTATTGGCACGCACACGCACACGCGCACATGCACACACGCACACACACACACACACTTTTTTTTTCAAACAAACCTTTTCAGATTGTTGTTAAGTACTATAGGTGTGTGCATTTTACCCACGGGAGTTGCTGGTCTCCTACTAGGCGCGTCCCCGGGTGGTGGATAGGGGGTACCACTCGTCGCTCACACACGTATTCGGACCCCCGCGGACCAAAACCAGCAGCGGTGGGCGCGAAAGCGCAGGAGGGAAGATACTCTCTCCCTCCACTTCGGTGGTTGGGCCGCTCCCCGTACTTCTCTGAACTAGCAGAGTAGACCGGTCGAGCGGCTCCAGTCACATATGGAGGGGCCGCTGGGCCCAGCATCGGGGCGTCACGGTTGTGTGCGTTTGCGATCTCGTGGCGCCCCACTACCGCGCAGACGATGAGTTTTAGTGGGTATTCTGGCTTTAGCGGTGAGAGTCAGCGAGTCCCACATACCCGTCGCCTTCGGGCGGCGGGATTTTATTTTATCTTTTAGGCGGGATGCGTAAATGCATTTCCCACCGTTAAAAAAAATATGTGTGTATTTTATCCAATATGTTGGTGACATGTTTTATGTATAACTAATAAGAACAAGAGTAATTTAAATCTTACAGATAATAAATTTAAAGGTTTGTAAATGAAAAATACGTAATAAAATAAGAACTAAAGATATTATGCTGTCCTACAAATAACAGTAAATAATGCATCATTAAATGTTCATGTAAGCTGAGTAGTAGTACCCTTACATACGATTTTATGGGCAGTTTAATAAAAATAGCCCGACGTATTTATTTTCAAAATATATTTTCTATTTGATTATAATAATTATATTATATCTTGATGCAGTTTTAAAACATATTATAATAAAAATTCTTTCTAATTATTATTTTTTTAATTTTTGTTCACAAAGATTCTCCTTATAAACACACAGAATTTGGAACACCATATTCTAATATTACATAGTGCTTTATACAGCGTTAAGACATTATGTAATTGGCAAGAAACAGCCTCAGGACTTACCTTGTAACCTTTGTTTATAAAACAATACGAATAGAAAGGAAAAAGTCTTAAACGAACGGATATCTCGGGGATATTTATTTTACTCTCGGATGCATGTCTGTGCGACTGTCGATGTGTTCCATACAGCACCATTTGTTGAAACGATTATAATAAACATTTTTGTTTATTTTTTTTTTTTAATATTTTCATTGAATCTAATTAATTTGTAGTCTTATTTCTTTACTCATGTTACAAAAATTTAGGATCTATTTTTTTTTTAAATATTAAATATAGTTTTTTTTTATTAATAATTTTCGTTGTTGCAAAATAAAAATTTAAGCCAATCATCGAAAAATAAATAAATATATATATAAAAAAAACTGGAAAATACTTACGATATTTTTTTAAATTTTTCTAACGGGGATTGGAATTGGATTTTGAAAAAATTTTTTGGATTTCGAAGACCTCCAAAAATTGCTCTATAGTTTAACAATTATCACACTTGCAATGTTCATGTTCAAGCAGAAAAAAAATGTTAATTATATTATAATATACTATTGCATAACTAATAGAAACATTGTGATTCAAATTTTATTCAGGTGGATTAATATTCATTTATCTATCCAGTAATCCTCTGAATTTTTTTATTTTTTCAATTTTATATTTAATGTTTTAAACAAATTATTAATAATGTACCCAAAGTAGGAGTGCCGTTACGCAAGTCAGAGCACCCGTTTTTGGCCTATTAGTCCTACAGTTCTTGAAGTTTTTAGTAAATTTCCTCTTATTTTTGAAGATTTTTTTAAACTTAAAAAACCTTAATTATTTTTTGAGATATTTGCAAAAAACTAAACCTTCCTTCCTTCTTCGTTTTTTTTTTTTTTTTTTTAAATCATGTAGATGCCATTCCGAATCGAATGACACCTCAATCATAATTTTCGGAGACTGCAAAAAAAAGTTGACCAAAATGCCACTTGCTAACTATTAAATATAATAAGACTGGTACTGATCTTTTTTAGAGATAAGTTTGCCCTTTCCAACTGCCATTATTGAATTGAAAAATTGAATTGTCAAAATGTTTTAAAGTGTAATAAAGAATATTATAAATACAGTGTAGAAAAAACATTTTTTCTTTGAATCAAAACAATTCGCATATTTATTCCATTTTATTTATTTGTACAATGTTACCCTCCACGTTTCAACTATTGATTTAAATTGTTCTGTCATATTACTTACTATTGTGGAGATAATTAAATCGTTTTATGAGAAAACCTTTGAAAATATATTAAACTGACTTTACAAAGGCACCGTCTGCTTTGAGCAATAAACAATCTTTGAATATGTGTCTGGAGTAAATATACTATACTTATATACATTCATAAATTGGTTTACCTTCAAAGTCATTGTATACTAGCAGATACCGATGGGTTTATCTGCATAGAATAATTATTTTAATTAGTACTGTTTTATTTTTTATTTAGCTTATTATTTTGTTAAGAAATATGAAGTATCTTAAGTTTATCTATGTATATAGTATATACTATATCTATATACCAAATAATCAATGATTAGTTACAATTTATGTTATTTGTAGATTACTTATAATTATATATATAAATTTGAGAAAATTTATTAAAAAATAATTAAAAAAGTATTTGTAATTATTTAATTTTATACGACAATTTAGGTATAAGTATACGAGACGAAATCGAAATAACGAAAACGAAAATCTAAACTTACAAAATATCTTGACTGATTAACTCAGTCAAAGTCGTCAACCCTGAACTTATTGAATCTTCTCACTTAAAGTTAAAAAACTCGAATCGGTAAAGGTTTAAAAAAGGCATAAAATTTCATATAGAACTTCTATTATTTCTAAGTTAATTACAGTAAGAAAATTAAACGTTGATAGAAGAACAGAGAAAAGACGTGTGTGTGTGTGAGAGAGAAAGAGATTTCTAATAAAACTATAAATGCTAAAATATTGTGTGTGATACACATATATATGTGACATGAAGACTTAAAAATGATAAAGAAATCGAATTAAGAGATCTAGAACCAAGTGGAATAGACCTCTGTAATTTTCAGTGCCACTCCGTGCCTACCGACAGATGTTAACATACGCCTATGTTTTCTTTATTTAAGAGATCTGTTTGTTACTTTTTGTACGGATCCGCGGCGCCTCCGGTCGCTCACTTATTATTTATGGCGGCAAATGTGCCGCTTTCAGATAATGGATTCACTGGATGGGCCATTTGATATTTTATATCTAAGCATTAGTCTTTGACCGCATTGGATTGAAACGGGTTGTTTTGGCACTCCAGGGTTCGATTTCCGAAAAAAAGTATATCAGCCAGCTCTTACCTAAAATACAGATATTAGGTTGCCTTCTTTAGTCACAGTCTACCGTGTGTGTATGTTAAAACATATATAAATATTTATTTTTTATTGAATTTACTTACGAGTAAAAATAATTAAAAAATCTACTGAGCAAAACTTTTAAGTATGGTAATATTATAGCTGTCTAGGTATATCTAGGACCAGGTTTCAATTACCACTCGGAAAGTCATTTGTACAAATATTTATTTCTGGTCAGGATGTTCGTCCTTGTAAATTAACCCATCAAGCGTCGGAGAATACGTAAAAATATATATATATATATATATATATATATATATATATATATATATATATATATATATATATATATATATATATATATATCAATCGGTCAGTCGTGTTAGAGTACCTACAATATTTTAGTGTCATTATCATTTTACTGCTAGAATTTTACATTAGATAGTAAAATAATTGAGACCACCATTTCGACTAAATTATAAAACTTAAATAGAACTGGACTGTTCATTGTTAAATTGGTTATGACTCCTACAAATATTGCGTTTTTATTTCCACCTGAATTTTTCAGACATTTTTAAAAATAAAGTGCGTCGTTGTTCAATTAACAGCATAATTTTTTTTTTTTGTAGTTACCATATCTACAGTAAATTCAAATCTATATAAAACAGAAAAAAAAACTGCAATTTCTACCATCCATAAACTCACAATGGATTAAGTGATGAATTAATAATTCTCGATCCTTTTGCTAAATAGAAGAAGAGTCTTTTACCCAGCAGTTGAACATTTACAGGCTGAATCAGTTCAGTTTAGTTATCTGACGTAAATTAATTTACAGCTGCTCATTGTACAATACATTGTCCGAATAGCACAGAGTAGGTAATGTAAATTACGAATATTAACGTAACAAATCATATCTATAAGTTTTATATCCGTTGCACAAAGAGTATTCGTACCGTATCGGCCAAGTTTTCACATAACTCAAGCCACTCGATTTGGTATCCGAGTTTATTATTTGCCCTCCCGATTCTCGCGTGTACATATTTCGTGTTTTATAGCGCTCCACTAAATCTTTGTTTCACTCTTAAGTCAATACCACGCAGGAAGAAAGAATTGGCTTGTTTCAAACGTTCTTTCAAAGTGTGTCATCCGTTGATATCTATAGAAGCTGAGCGTCTGTTTTGTATTGGTCAAGTAAGTTTACTCCCCGAGGAAAAGCAGAAGTTTAAAGGTGGAAAAAAACAAAACTGTGTCCGCTGAAAGCCAAGCTTCGTTCGCTTAAAAATTTTACACAACTTCGCGAAGATTCTCAGTACGAGCTCTTTATAAGTGAATGCAGTTTGATGAGACTGACTTTAAAATTATTATTTTATGAACATTTATTAATCTTTTTTAGTAATTTTATATTCGACTGGTTCGTTGGTGCAGTTGATAGTGACCCTGCTTTCTGGGTTCGATTTCTACTCTGAGTCTGAGTATAATGTATATTTATGTATACTAGTCGCCCAATGGTCGAAATTTGACTTAATCTGTAATTGACAGCATTGTCAACATCATAAAAATATGATTGTGCATATCATGGTGAGCATATGCAGCAGTCATTGGACCTGATCTGTGATAAAAAAATTCGATAAAAAAATTCGTTGCGACCTGTTTTTAATACCGTGTTGAAAACAGACTTTGACAATAAACAAAATTTTTGTATATATGTACATTGTACATATGTGTGTATGTCGTATTGTGTGTAGTGTTTTTTTAAATTAATTTAATGTATTTTTTGAGAATTATTATAAAAAAATATTAGCATTCTGCACTTTTTCTCCGTATAAACTTTAACTATGCCAAGGAGTTCTCCGTCCGCGTAATTTTCGTAAAAATGGGTACAAAGTTTATGCTTCACGTATTAATATATAGATATGTATTATTTATGAACAGACGACCGTGTGTGTATGTTCAACATATTTAGTTATATCTTATCACTAGATTATATATAAGAGATTTATAATTAGGTTTTTTTTGGTGGTCATTCCGTTCATTTATCGTTGGTAATATGTTACACAGCAACTGTCTAAGTCACTAGCGGTCGCGGGTTCGATCACTGTGCATCGAAAACGTTTGTATTTGTGAAACAGATGTTTTTTTTTGTGATTGTATGGTATTAATATTTATTATTACTATGGATATCTTGTTTACTAGCATAAAAAATAAAAGAGAAAAGATTTTTTTTTGAGACATAATTGTAAGCTTAATACAGGAAATATTACAGATACTTTCCGTATCCGTAATTTTTCCTGTCTAATATTGATCAACTTACTTAAAAAAATCAACGTATTCAATGATACAAAGAGTCCTTAATATTTTAGCTTTCGGACTACATTTAGGCGGTCATTTAAAGAATTTATAGCTGAAGTGAGTTCACGAGACGGTATTTGTGAAGCCGATGACGGGAATTGAAATATCGTTGGATAACTTAAGGAATTTCCATATCGTGACATCTCAGGATTTCTTCGATTCCTAACATCAATATACGTAGAGTTCTAAAGGGATGTGTCGGAGCGAAGATATAATGTGCTATTTTGGTATCAATATATTTTGGTGCGACGCGAATAATCCGTACCGCGACTAATATTATTACACTAAAGTTTCCGGATGATTTCGCTTTTGTAGAGAATCGTTTCTCGTCAAAATAAATTGACATTTATGATTACTGGTTTCTGTTCACGTGAGTGAAAAAAAAAGCTACAATTTTTTTATTTAATCGAATGCACCATATTTCTAATACCGTGTTTTTTAAGCAAACAGATTCCAAAAAATAATAATAATAATAATAATAACCCCCGGCCGTTTGATCCCCCTGCCGGGGCGTAATCCTCCACCCGCTTATATTTATCTAAGTAAATTTATGTAAATTTATTATATTCCTTATATATCGTATTATATTATATTATATATATTTATATGTGTATATGTATATATTGAACGGGTGGAGTGTAGCTATTGCGATAATAATAATAAACGGTGTAGCATTATGTTTCAAAGCTGTGACCTTTATATAAAGGTACGTATTCTGTCTTCTGGGTTATGGCGACTGCATTTAAGTGAATATTTTTATTTCAAGTGAATCACTTCTTAGGCAAAAGAATGTTGTAAGGAAACTTCACTGCTAGTCAGTCGTCAGTTAGTCGTAAGTCGTCAGTCGTCATCGGGATATCAAAAGTTACTATACGTGTAAGGATTCGTGTCGCGGTTTTGTATGAATAGTTAAAAATGAAGACAGCTTCAACAATATATTTTTCCATATAATCACATTCATCGCATTATTAACTTTTTTTAAATATAGCCGAACTCAAGTCGTCGGTTTTTTGGGTTTCCTTTTTTCTCTTATTCTAAATCTTATTTCTAACACTCACGTACGCACGCACGCACACACGCATGTTCGCATGCTCGCCTAAACGCACGCACGCACACAAGCACGTAAGTACGCACGCACACACATAAATATATTTGCACATTAGAGTTGCCACTTCAGATATGTTTGGACTTTGGTTGTTAATTTTAACCATGGTGGTTGCACATTGTAAGTATTATAAAAGAACTATGAATTTAAGTAATTTTTTTGTTCAAAATACATAAACAAAAAGATTTTTAATAAGACAAAAAAAAAATCAATGCATCCGCAAAAGTGTGTAAAATGTGCTGATTATAATTAAAAATACTTTATAACCAATCGAATCAACTTTGAAGGCACTTTCACAAACAAGTAGGATACTTTAAAGAGTATCTGTTAAAATATAATAGCTAAAGCTAGCTGGCTCAAGTAATGAAAAAACCGCTTTATATTATAACCATTTGGGTAAATGTATATACGTAATTTTAAAAATTGATATTTATATGAAACATGATACGCTTCACTCATTGTATGAAAAGAACAGATAAAAGGCAATAAAGAATTGTTCTCACTGTAATAAAAGTGTAACATTTAGGAAATAAACGAGATGGAGTGAATTCGAGCTTTTATTTCATGTTGGAACGTACCTAACTCAAGTTGAAAATTATATGGTAAATTGTATATTGCGTGCTTCTGGATACAGTTGAATAGGAGACATTTGATGCATTGTTACTTTAGTTGTTCGAAACAAGTTTCTTGTCGAGATCAACCGGCGTTGGCGGACTCTTGTTATATATTTTTAAATGGCATTACTTTTGTGACTTATTTTTTGTATTTGTGCCAAGATCTGAACTATCACTCATGTATAGTATTAATTAATTAAAACCTAAGACAGACATTATATTATATCAGTTAAACCGGTTAGTTTCTTAAAATCGCGCTTTTGTAGTGGTACAATAATGTTTGTCCTTATACCCCGATTATGCTACAGATATTACGTAAAGCCTTAGGCTCCAGGTATGGTAAGCACTTGATAACAATCGATTCTTCTTGTAGGGAATTTATCCGCAAACGTGCAGTGATTGTAGCATGACATCTCCTGTTTAGGAGAAAAGGCATTTGTTAACAGTAGGACATTTACAGGTTGCTTTTGTTCAGTTTTCAGACAACACTCGATGCCGTTTTTGCAAGGTTTATTAATGGAACGGAATATAAAGTTTTTATATCATATTTTAGTTATCACATGCCGATTGTGTCTTTCATTGATTATAACGCAGATGAGCCGAATGAAGATTGATGACGAAAGATGCGCATTTATTAATGATCCCTTGTAGTATATAATTATGGAGTAGACTACCTATGGATTGTTTTTTTGGTTCCGGAATTAATTAAGTTTTTTTTTTTCATTAATTAAAATATGTTTAAATTTAGGATTTTTTTTAGACATTCGTTAAGTGTGTATATTCACCTTATGACAAAATAAATATTTTCATTTCATTTCAAATAAAAAATCATTCATTAAAATGTATTTAACCTAATCTAATCATAATTTCCAGTAAACCTGCGAAAAAAAAAACGAAATTTATACTGGGACACATAGTAGAAGTAAAAGTTAAACGAACAAGTGGCAAAACGAATCGCAACGGACAAGTGAAAAAATGAATCGCAACGGACAAGTGGAAAAACGAATGGCAACAGACAAGTGAAAAAATGAATCGCAACGGACAAGTGGAAAAACGAATGGCAACGGACAAGTGGAAAAACGTCTCGAAACGAAGTATTAAAAAAAAACATAATACGAATATGGTAATGATATTAGACTATTTGTAAATGTATAGACAAAGTTCTGATCAATCTCCCGACAATAGGTATATCGTCAGTTCTCTGTCAACCTAAAGATTAATGTTGTTACGTCTTTACTGATTGACAGATGGTTTTATGCCGAACATTATTACAACAACTATTGTGTTTCACGACGAAGCGGAAATTGCAAATGTGTTTAATTCAAAGTTGTGTTATGCCTATATGTATACAGTTAAAGTGCGTATGTGTGTGCGTAAATTTAATTTATTTCTTTTGGTCTTTCCTTTAGTCAAATTAGCATAGCTGTATTCATTGGAAACGAATTTGATACTTTGTTTTTCAAAAGGTTTTAAATATAGTTGTGTTATAAATATCAAAAAGTTCTTTTAAACGTTTAATAAATACATTAAGTTCTTTTTTAGGAAATAAATTGTCGAATATTTCTAAGGTTTACCGATATAGATTATCATCCCAATCACCAATAACACAAACTGTCATTCAACACATCGTTTCAACACACAATTGCCCGCAGTAGCTTTAGATTAATAAATATTTATGATATTTTGTCATATTTATATATTTTATTACGTCGTAAGCAATAAAAACTTTTCGTTACAATCGTGAAATTTTATCCAAAACATGAAAAAAATAAATAAATTTATATTATTATCTTCGAAACTTTAGATGGTAAACAAATAATTTTACCAGTGTAACTATCTTGAAAATGTCCTTACCATTTCCATAGCTCGATAATCTTCAATAAACTTCTCTACCAAAGTGAATCATAAATTGGCATACTTCGATAATAAAATCAAGAACTACGCACAACTCTGTATAAAACTTTCAAAAGTATATACATACATAAAATGAGACGGGACTCGATTATAGAAAATATCCTCTAAGGATTTATTCGAAACTTCAGTCCCAATTTTCCATTGACATTCGTCCAAATAAAATTACAAGTTGGTATTCCTCACAAAACGTCAATCAAGCCGTATTCAGAGTCCATGTAACTTTGGTAACGACAAAGAATGTGTCAGTTTTGACGCGGGCAAAAGAAATCGTCGGGACCTTCGGAATGTTCGCTTACTTCAGCGAATAGTATACGAGATGGTTTTTCTTTCCAATAGTATCATTTCTTTACATATATAAAAGCCGATACTGTGGGTATATTTTTTACCATATGTCATAGCAAACGAAATTTTAATTTTTTTTCTTTTTTTTTTTAATGATGCATTACATACATTACACTTATATTGTGAGATTAAATAATAAACATGTCTGGTAAATTGTTGAAACAAAAATGCGAAATATAAGTTGTTATAATTATATCTGAGCATGCGTTATGCGAAAATATTTCAAAACACGACCCAACATGATATTGCATTTACTATGTACGTGGTTTTATAATTCGATCAATTATTTATTTATTTATGGATCTTCAACAAAATTTCATCATCACCATATCAGCCATTGGATCTCCACTTCTGAACGTAGACCTCCCCCATCGACCTCCAGAACGACCGGCTCAAAGCAGCCTTCATCCAACGGCTTCTAGCGACTTTCCTCAAAATACAGACACGTAAAATTCATTAACTATAAATTTCGGAAATTGCTAACATTAAGTGCGCTCATTCAATTATAGGAGATCACAGCATGCTTAATGGTAAATCAAGTACAAGTAAGATAGAAATGTAAATACGAATACATATTAAATGACACGGATATGCTTAAAATACTAGGAGAAAAAAAAAGTAAACAATGTGTGAAAAAAAAGTCACAACTATTTGAAACCAAAAAAACAAAAAAACTTATAAAGACTAATTACTTTACATGACTTACGCCGAGTTGCACGAAACAAATTTTAAATTTAAGTGTTTATTAAACTAATTTAATCACAAGAATCGTAATTATCTGTTGCACGAAACCTACATCTGATTAAGTTAACAAAAAAATTTAGTTTAATTAAAGACCTATCTAACGGATGATTAATTCCAACAGCTTTAAATTAATCATAAGATCAACTAATTTTAAGATTAAATGCAACTTAACTAACGGAAAGTTAGCGACGGTTTCGTGCAACTCGCCGTTAGACACTAATATAATTATGATACGTAGGGGCATTTGGAAAGTTCGTAGCCTAACCAGGAAAATGAAAAGAAATTAAAAGATTGGGATTTATTTATTATTTAGTTTAAGTACTTAATCACAACACGATGTTCTATTTTATAATTTTTTTTAAATCATCATTACTTGTTCGACGTTATACTGTGAGAATACGAATGCAAATAAGGAAATAAGGAAATTTTACGTAATTACTCAAGAATATTATAGCTTCGAAATGAGGTTAGTTTCATAAAGATAACATGCTCTAATTATTAAGCTACTAACATTAACTATATTAGGCTAAAAACTTTTCAAATAACACTAATGTAATTATTGTAATAATACTCGTATATCGACACCAGCAATTTATACTAAGCTAACTCATAAAAGTGAACTTTACAGTAGACGCTTATAAAGATAAAAACGTGATAACTTTTATATTAATAAAGATAGTTATTTGAAATTTGGTATACATAATACTTAATTTATTCATAACAATTTCCCATATATGTTTTTTCTTAATTATTTATATTTTTTGATTTAGCGCAAGTTAGCCGTATATGCAAGTAATTTCTCAATAAGATTTTACATATTACACACGTCTAACTAATGTTAGCGTAGTGTATTACGGGAGATCATGGTGCTAAAGAAGTGTTTTATTTGTTGCGTTGCAATAATAATTTTAAAATATATTATATATTAATTATAATCTTAAGTTCTTATATATATTCACAAGATATATCATTATAAATTTTTATACTAAATAACAAGTTATTAAAGTTAGCTTTATTTAACCAGTACATGCATAACTGGCGGATATCATATTAAAAGCCGTTAAATTATATATAGCGTACTATACATCGACGTGTATCATAAGGTAGCGTATCATTTGACTTTTCCTTGAGCTATAATACAATTTCATTTTTATAAATTCTTGATAAAATTCTATTGATATTATTTTTTCGAGGTAAAAATATAATTAAAACAAGAATAGTATACAAATAAACTGTTTACTAAAATTTCAGGCAAGTACTTGTTAATTAACGATAAGAGATCAGATCAATCACAGTTCGACTTCGTATATTATATTTGTTTAAATCAAGATTGTATATAATATTGTTAACATTAAAAACAAAAAAACTAAGTAAATATAAATCAGATAATTTATTTATTTTATTTATTTTATTTATTTATTTATTTATTAATACATTAAAATATATATACATGCAGTGCCTCATAAACAAAAGTTAGTTTTACTGTGCACTGTAGTTAAACTATACCTAAGTTATAATATATAAAATTATAATACTATGTAATCTAAATATAAAAATGGAATTTATCCGACCATCGCATCAACGCCGTAAGCAGAACCGGTATCTATACACATTCCTCTAAAAAGTGCTTTTTAAGTTTATGTTTGTAATTTTTTTCGTTCATTTCATCTTTTAGTGTTTTTGGGAGTGAATTCAATAAAGTAGGAACAATATATTTAAGTGAATGTTTGCCGTAGTTATTAATGACTTTGGGGATTTCTAATTTTGGATTCTTACTACTTCTCAGTCTTTTACAGTTGTCAACTTTTTTTTGGATTTTTGTGTTCAGATATTGTTCTGTAAGTACAAGATATTTTACTTAGATTAATTAAATTGAAATAGTGTGTTGTAATCATTAAGTACTTATAAACATTCAAACCTCATCATCACTTACATTATTCTCATAACGTTCAATTGTTAATAAATTCCTTTAAAAAGTAGGATACTTTTCGGGTATAATATTGTTATCAAAATAATATTTTAAGTCTTTACAGTAATTTTTAAGAAAGTTTTGTATGCAGGGCCGGCCTAACGCGAAAATGGCAAGTGTGCAAGACTTATATTAACGATGTTCATGGAAAACATTATCTATATATCGAGTATCTATTTCGATTTATATTCAAAATCAAAATCAACTTTATTCAAATAGGCCCCACGAGCACCTTCGAATCGTCATTTTACAAATTAATTACAACTTTAAATTGATTATTATTTTGTAATAGTAAAGGTACCACCGATTCGGAATGTAGATTCTGCAGAGAAGAATCGGTAAGAAACTCCGCAGTTATTATCCATAATTATCCTGTGTCGATTGATGTTTCTACCTCCAGGCTATACGTATTCCTAAAAAAAAAGGTCATCACTTGTACCTGAAAAATGATATGTGATATGATGAAATTATGCCCCAATTGTATGCTTCCCCCAAAAAGCTCGTGTGCGGCTGCATACCTTGCACACCCTTAGGCTGGCCCTGTTTGTATGCTTTTTCGGGAAAAGATTCCAAGGGGATGATCCAGTGGATGTCTTTTTAAAATATTGTATTTGATTGCTTTCGTTATCACTTAAACTATACTTATATTTCAACAACCGGTAATTATGAGGAGAAACTTATTTTTTTTAAACTTCTTTCCATATAATTTTATCGTAATTTAAAATTTTTGTCCAATTTTTTTTGCTATTATGACTTTTAAAATCAAATATCATGTTTTTATTAATCTCGATAACATTATTAGGATTCCCATTGACCTTTGCCCATCGCACTAGTGAATACCATTGATTTGGCAAATATACCTCTCTCTACCTCTTGCAGTCTTTTCTATTAAAGTATGAATTGAATCTCCCTAATTCTGTGTATGGTCTTTTTTCATAAAATGGTGGCTAATCTTCTTTTTGAAAGTTTTAGCAGCTTTTACGTACATATAGTAAACAATACGGTTACGATTTTGTCCCCCACAGTTGTCTGAACATAGATTGACTTCGCTAACTCATTTAGAAGCTAATTTATTGAAAAAATCGTATTAATAATTAGCTACTTCATTGAATTCTGCTAGTTTTTCCATTTGACGTGGTATACTCCATTACTTTGTTACACAAACGTTTTCTCTTTCTCCCTATGCACTCATCTTCAAGTTTGAAGTGTAAGTCTCACATCAGTCCTTTTTTAGATCTACGTTGATTATTTTTTGGGGTTGATATTGCAGAATAGTCATTATTATTGAACGTTGTAGACGAGGAAATTGAATTAAAGGAAATAGATATTGTCGTTACAGAATCTGTGTTATTTTTGAGGCCGTTATCCATATGCGAATCGGGAAGATTTTTATGGGCGGACGTACAGATTTCAGGTGCGAGTTTTCTATCTTTAGCATCTCAGCAAGAAGTCGGCACTAAAGTATCGTTGAAACTTGTGAAGATTCCGAAAAATCACAATAGGGTGAAGGTACGGAGGGTATTACCTATGCTGTCAGAACCAGAAGGATCATTAGTGACGACCGAAAACAAAGGTTCGATACTTAGTGGAGTTAATGTCAATGGAGAAGGTTTTTGGATTGAAGTTTTAGGAGACCCAAGTCGTTCAAATTTATATCTTGTATACTACACAATTTTTGTAATTGACTATATCTTAGCTTGCTAAACTGAATATAAAATAATCATGCTTTTAAATAGGCTCATCAAAAATAACGTGTTTATACAAAGCCACGAATTCGGGTTTATCAACTTCGGCAGGTAATGGCGATGATTCTATAACAATTGGTATAATGTATTGGTAAGTAAGTAAAGTAAATCATATGATTATTTTTATAAAAAACATGTACAATAAAAATATAGTCAATGTACCATTAATTAACATACGTTTTTACATAGGTATTTACAATAGTAAAGTCGCTAAGTAGTGAATTTTACCAAGGAACAAGTATAAACTAACACACTAAACTACGCTATCTATGTGTTAGCGTAGTATTACACGGACTTTAAGCTAAGCGGCTCAAATTTTCAAAAAAACGTAGCGTATTACTATTAAAAAAAAATTATAAACTTTGACCTAATAAAGTTTGAAAACCGTGTAATCACATCTAACACAGCGACAAGTGTCGTTAGATTAATGTAAACGAACAAGCGGTGCGCCTCCTCCCCGTGCACACTCCGCTAATAATAGTTAGCGTAATTTAATTTGAGTGATTTCGAAAAGTACCTTTACTTAGCGTTGTATAACATTTATAACTTCGTTATTTTTGTGTATTTCTTCACGATTTTTTTTTACATATAAAAAAACACATTTTAAGCAACTTCGCATAAAAAAACGAATTTGCCTAAAATTCGAGTTAGCGTAGTATAAATTGCTGGTGTCGATATATGCAAGATCATTGACATGTTAATTATATAATATTTTATGTCGCACGTTTTAGATAGAAGATGTTTTATAGATATTTTACGTGTAATTAAATTCCTATTTGTTTTCTTTTATACTGTTTGCATAAAAGTTCCTTTTTTATGTTTCTTAACACGTGCAAATTGAGTATTTTCATGAAAACAAGGACTAGTATTATCTGAGTGCATGCATATTATTGCTTTGGTTTCGCCTAAATTTGCTGCAACGCTGTAATCTTATGTACATTTCTGAATATTACAAATATATTAATTTTTTTCTTTATATTATACGGGAACATGACACACGATATGTTTTGGCAACAAATACATGTTTGATCTGTGTGTAATTACAACCAAAAAGCCATCAGAATCAAATCTTACAATGATAGAAACACTGTCAGAATCTGGCTTAATTCTACGATAATTAATAAATTATTATGAAATGCTTTGTACGTTGAATAACCGTTTTATTGTAGTGATGCGTGCCATCTTAAAGCTGACTAGGTCGAAGTCTCGATTCCTGCTCAGAGGAGCTATTTGTATAGTTCAAATATATGTTTCTGTTCTGGGTGTGTATCTTTGTGAGTCTCTCCATCGTACCTGGGAGAGTACGTAATGTCCCGGTTGTTATTATATACACCTGATAGCAATCGTTACCTATAGTGGGGAAATTAACCACTGATCTGCAGTGGAGCAGCGTAGTGGAATAAGATGTAACCATTACTCTATATAAAGAAGAGGCCGTGGCCGCACCAGGCACGGTCAGCAGTGGGATGTTCAGAATAAAGAAATTAAAAAAAAACTGAACTGCACTGTAAGCGCAACGTCCTTCGGGATTGCCATCTCTTAAATTAAACCCATAAGGTAAAGTACGAGAGCTTATGATGAGTCATACGTTTTATAGTAGAGTCTAGGTTTTAAGTTTTATCAAAGTAGCACCATGCTGGTCGCAGTATTTGTATATGTAAAAATATTTCTTTCCAATCTGGGTGTCCTTGTGGATCCACCTACCGAGCCTCAAAAAGCAAAAACCTGACACCTGATAGCGATTGTTAATTGTGGTGGGAAAATCGGCTCCATTTAGTTAGCACCCCAAATAGTGAAAAAAAAAAATTTTAAAAATTGTCCAAATTGGTCACGAAATGGTCATTATAGGTCAGTTATTTTTAGTAATTGGTCAATACTTTGACAATAGTTACAGAGGGGTAAAAATTTCAAGGACATCGAAAAATTTTTGGCACCCCAAATAAATCCTACAAATTGGTTCTAAAATTATTTCAATTCATCTCAAAATAGTCATAATTGGTCGATTGATTTTAATAATTGGTCAACGTTTTTTTATATAAAAATTAAAAAATAATAAAAAATTAAATTAGCTTCATCTATTTAGCGGCCCAAATGATGAAATTTGACCTCTTAATAAGTAGTCCAAATTGGTCACGAAATGGTCACAATTGGTCAGTGATTTTTAGTGATTGGTCAATACTTTGAAAATAGTTACAGAGGGGTAAAAATTTCAAGGACATTGAAAAATTTTTGGCACCCCAAATTATTCCTACAATTTGGTTCTAAAATTATTTCAATACATCTCAAAATAGTCATAATTGGTCAATAAATTTTAATAATTGGTCAACGTTATTTAACTAATTATTAATAAATAATAAAAAATAATACAACTTTCATAAATCGCGGGGTGATTAGGAACAAAACTGGAAGTTTCACTATTTTATGTCTATTTTATCTCTTATTTTTAGGTTTAACCAAAGGGCAATTAAAATCGACGTAAATGCAAATTTTTAAGCGTTTATTAGATTTTCAGAAACGTTTTGGCTAAAGAGATACGGTTATTTAAAGTTGGAATGACATTTAAATTATTTATTTATTGTGAGAAAAAGAGGGCAAACTCAAAATCGTAGGTAGAATTAAAGGGCAGATCAATGTCTATAGCTTAGTATTTTTAATTAACAAATTATTAATAAATAATACAAAATAACAAAACTTTCATAAATAATGGGGTGAATAGGAACAAAACTGGAATTTCTTCCAGTTTTGTTCCTATTCACCCCTACTAGCTTCATCTATTTAGCGGCCCAAATTACGGATCTTTCGATTTTTTTTTTACAAATTACAAATTATAATTTCGTGAAATATAATAGGGTTTTTCTACATTTTACTTTATTGACTAATTCAGAAACAGCTCAGTAGGTATAATTTAACATTTAATTAAAAAAAAAACTAAAAGTATGTAATCATCGCAATGATATTTGTAAAATAAGTGCATACTTAGAAAAAATATAATTACATTATTGATAAATGCTCCTTCTATATAGTACTTAAATATTTTGGATTTTATAATTATTTATTTTTCAAGATATTAAAATTGATTTTTATTTTTATTTTATAAGGGAAATCCACAAATTAATGACTCTGCATTTATGATAATTAGATGTCGCGCTCTTTGTATAACTCTGCGCGTTTCTTTTTGGTGCGCAATGGCAGAAACTTGTAATTCATGTAAAAAAGTATCGATATTTTTATCGATATAATATATCGTATCGTTATATCGACACTTTGCGATATTATATTGTATGAAAATATATAATATCGATAATTTTTGCAATCCGATATATCGGATTAATGTATCGATAATTATCCAATAAATATATCGATACTTTTCGATAATTCAGATGAATATATTAATATTTTTGATGTCTCGGAAGTGAACAGTTGAACAGTGAAGTTGTCTGTCGTCCTTACCACCATTGCAAAATGCCGACGGCAACCTGGCCCAGGAGAAGGCCAAGGAGAAAGCCGATCTTCTAGGTACACTCTTTGCCTCAAACTCGACTTTGAATGTCGATGAGAGCGCCGTACCGCCGACCATCCCGCGGTGTGGATACTCCATGCCGGAAATAAACTTCTCACAAAGAGATGTCCGGCGGGAGCTGCTTACTCTCGATGTTCATAAGTCGAGTGGGCCCGACGGCATTCCAGCGATGGTGCTGAAACAGTGTGCTCCAGAGTTGTGCCCTGTATTAACGCGACTTTTCGCACTTTCCTACCACACTAGGCAAGTACCGTCTTCATGGAAGACCGCGCATGTGCACCCGGTACCCAAAAAGGGCGATAGATCAGATCCATCGAATTACAGGCCTATCGCTATTACCTCCCTTCTCTCCAAGGTTATGGAGCGTGTTATTAACACCAAGCTCCTCAGGTACCTAGAGGAACACGATTTGATCAGCGACCGGCAATACGGCTTTCGCCACGGTCGCTCGACTGGTGACCTTCTAGTGTATCTGACACACCGATGGGCTTCAGCCATCGAGAGTCAAGGTGAGGCATTAGCAGTTAGCCTAGATATGGCGAAGGCGTTCGATCGGGTCTGGCACCGGGGTCTTCTCTCGAAGTTGCCATCGTACGGACTACCCGAGGGTTTGTGCAAATGGGTTGCCAGTTTTTTGTCTGGTCGATGCATACGAGCCGTTGTAGATGGCTGCTGCTCCGCAAAACTAGACTTAAACGCTGGCGTCCCGCAAGGTTCTGTGCTGTCTCCAACGCTGTTTCTCCTGCATATCAATGACTTACTGTCTATTGATGGCATTCATTGCTATGCGGACGATAGCACTGGAGACGCATTCTACACAGGCCGTGCAAACATCCCTCGTTCCGCTGTGGTAGAAAGTCGCGAACAACTTGTGTCTCAAATCGAGAGTAGTCTTTCCAAAGGGTCAATTGGGGTCGAGACAATTTAGTCCAATTCAACCCCTCCAAGACACAAGTTTGTGCGTTCACCGCTAAGAAAACCCCATTCACTGTGGCCCCTCAATTCCAGGACACAACCCTTACCATCTCTAACAGTATTGGTATCCTTGGTGTCGACATATCCAGCGACGTCCAGTTCCGATGTCACCTGGAGGACAAGGTCAAGATGGCATCTAAAAAACTCGGTGTGCTTAACAGAGCGAAGCGGTACTTCACGCCGGGGCAAAGACTGCTTCTGTATAAATCGCAAGTCCGCCCCCATATGGAGTACTGCTCTCATCTCTGGGCGGGAGCACCGGCATACCAGCTTGGCCCTCTTAACTCGGTTCAAAGGAGAGCTCTGAGAATTGTCGATGATCCAATACTGACGAGCGATATCGAGCCCTTAAGTCTTAGAAGAGATGTTGCATCCCTATGCGTGCTCTATCGTTTGTATAATGGGTTGTGTTCCGAAGAATTGTTCGAAATGGTGCCAACGGCCACTTTTTATCATCGCACCGCTCGCCATCGACAGGGAATTCATGCTCACACATTGCAGCCCAAATGGTCCCGTACAGTTCGGCATCAGAGGAATTTTCTCCCACGGACCATTCGGCTGTGGAATGAACTCCCTGTCGAGGTTTTCCCACAGGACTACAGTATGGGGTCCTTCAAGAGGGGAGTAAATAGGTTTTTAAAGGGTCGGCAACGCGCATGTGATGCCCCTGGTGTTGCAGGCGTCCATAGGCTACGGTAACCGCTTACCATCAGGCGGGCCGTATGCTTGATTGCCACCGTCGTGGTATAAAAAAAAAAAAAAAAAAAAGAACAGGAAAAAAGTCATCCCGACCCCGTATCGATATTTAGATCTCTCGGCTATGTGTATTCCTAAAAAAAAAAATTCATCACCTCTACGTATCCAATTTATATCGATTCTAAATTCCGCGTACTTCTAAAAAAAAACAAGGTCATCGCATCTACGTATATCGATATAAAACGGATATAATACTATACTACTCGATTTATATCGACTGAAATACTATACTACTCGATATATATCGATACGAATACTAGATAACTATTGGATGAATACTACTTGATGTTTATATCGAATGAATATGTATAACTGACCCACTGAAAATTTACAAATATATCGATATTTATATCGATAATTATCAAATGCATATATGAAGTATTTACGAATTTTCGATATATATCGCAAGCACCTAACTATGCGTGAGGGCAGACGTCCTTGATGATTGTGTTAGAGATCTTCATCGGATTTTTTTTATCGATATATCGATATATGAAAACTACTAAGTTGGTAACACTGCTATAATAATAAGGGGAGTCCCCTCCTCTTATTATTATAGCAGTGTTACCAGTCATGGCTGTGTCCCCCAACCATGGCGCGTCATTACAGGGACCTAGGGTTGCCAAACCCTATATAATACGTTATAATAACGTATCCTACTTTATTTTTGGTAATTATACTTTATACTTATGCAAACAAATAAAGTATGAGAAAATACTTTATTTCCAATCTTTACCGTGATGCTTAAAACAAAACACTCATTATGGTTACTTAGTATTTAACTGTTCATCATCAAACACACCAATCACATGAATCAAAAATAGGATTTAAAAAATTTGAAAAATTATCACCCGAAATACTTAATACAGTTATGTTACCAGTAATTTTTCACTTTTTATTGATATGAGCTTACATAATATGACAAAATGGTTTGATTTTAGCGAAGATAACTTCTTCAAAATGGCACTTCGTTACATATCTTTGCAAAAGTAGGTTAAATGTGAAGATTTTGAAATGGTAATTACTAAGGCCAAATTAAATATTAATATGGACGAAGAAATAAATTAAATAAATTAAGATTAAATAATAATTATTTAAAACAAGTATGCTTAATTAAAAAAAAAATCAAAAAAACCCGACTGCGTAAAATACTCTTATTATAAACTGAAAAGAATAAAACAATTTACTAGCTTTCATTTGATACCTATATTGCTACAGTAAGAAAAAAAATTCAACTCCCCCCCTCATTTCGCCATTTGCGGGCGCCATTTTGAAAATGTATATAGCCTATGTCACTATTACAATTTAGACAAATCCAACGACACCTCATATGTCAAAAACCGTCCAGCCGTTTGGGCTGTAGGGCGTGCCAAAGAAATGGACATACATACATACATACATAAATACATACATACATACATACATACACTCGAAAAACATAACCCTCCTTCTGTCGCAGTCGGGTAAAAAAAATAATTTTGATTATTAAAAAATATTAAATATTGATTGTTAAAAAAGCTTTGAAATATTTAAAAATATCAAAAATTATTAGCATGTGCTTAAAGCACACAAAAATACGTTTTTATGGTAATAAAAACATAAAATTTGAAAAATACTTTTTTTTTCTTCGAAATACTTCTTTTTTATTATTGAAACAATTTTGTACGTTTTTATTTTGTCAAAAAAAGTTGGCAACCCTACAGTTGGACCGCCCCTCTACTACGCCTTGCTCGTCGCACTGACTAATAGTTAGGAATGTGCGATATACCAATATATCTTCATTTCATAATTATCGAGTAGTATCTGTATATTTCATCCGATTATATATCGAGTAGTATCGATATAGTTCATTCGATATTTATCGAGTAGTATAGTATTCTTTCCGATATGTATATCGATAAGTTGAAGCGATGACCATTTTCTTTCGTGTATACTTCCGATACATCAAAACTATCGATATACTTCGGTTAAACCTAAAAATAATAAATAAAATAGACATAAAATAGTGAAACGTCCAGTTTTATTCTAATTCACCCCGCGATTTATGAAAGTTGTATTATTTTTTATTATTTATTAATAATAAGTTAAATAACGTTGACCAATTATTAAAATTTATTGACCAATTATGACTATTTTGAGATGTATTGAAATAATTTTAGAACCAAATTGTAGGAATAATTTGGGGTGCCAAAAATTTTTCAATGTCCTTGAAATTTTTACCCCTCTGTAACTATTTTCAAAGTATTGACCAATCACTAAAAATCACTGACCAATTGTGACCATTTCGTGACCAATTTGGACTACTTATTAAGAGGTCAAATTTCATCATTTGGGCCGCTAAATAGATGAAGCTAATTTAATTTTTTATTATTTTTTTAATTTTTATATAAAAAAACGTTGACCAATTATTAAAATCAATCGACCAATTATGACTATTTTGAGATGAATTGAAATAATTTTAGAACCAAATTGTAGGAATACTTTGGGGTGCCAAAAATTTTTCAATGTCCTTGAAATTTTTACCCCTCTGTAACTATTTTCAAAGTATTGACCAATCACTAAAAATCACTGACCAATTGTGACCATTTCGTGACCAATTTGGACTACTTATTAAGAGGTAAAATTTCATCATTTGGGCCGCTAAATAGATGAAGCTAATTTAATTTTTTATTATTTTTTTAATTTTTATATAAAAAAACGTTGACCAATTATTAAAATCAATCGACCAATTATGACTATTTTGAGATGAATTGAAATAATTTTAGAACCAATTTGTAGGATTAATTTGGGGTGCCAAAAATTTTTCGATGTCCTTGAAATTTTTACCCCTCTGTAACTATTGTCAAAGTATTGACCAATTACTAAAAATAACTGACCTATAATGACCATTTCGTGACCAATTTGGACAATTTTTAAGAGGTCGAATTTCACTATTTGGGGTGCTAACTAGATGGAGCCGGAAAATCATCTGCCCATCCGCAGTGAAGCAGTGTGGTGAATTAATCTCAAACCCTTCTGCTATATGGAGAAGAGACATTTGCCCAGTTACAGGCCGATTCGGTTCAATTTCAAGATATTTAAGATATACACACGTATACTCCTCCACACTCGTGTGGTGATCGGCAGAGTAGACGACTAATGCCAAAATAGTGTGAGCAACTATGAACCAAATAAGATGGTGATGGGCAGCAGCATCACCATACCCTGCCACAACAAATAGCGCTCGTTAACCTACCTGCCAAGCGTGGCGAGTATTGGCAAGTCCCCCAAAATGACCAGCAATACAGAGCCCAGGTGGTCGGTGTGGAGGTCAATAAAGGAGGTCTACGTTCAGCAGTAGACATCCAATGACTGATACCTTTCCAAGGAATCATCTTAGGTTTAGCCACTTTGGATATGAAAGGGTACAAAAATAGTATGTTTTAACTTTCCTTTTAAACCTTCCTGGTCTTTTAAGTTACAACTTCTCTTAGTAACAACCGTATCAAAATCTGTTGCGTGGCTGTGCGTATAAAGCTCAAAATATTTTAAAATAAAATCAGTAAATAAACGGATTAGCGCGTACAAACAAACATATTTATTCAGCTTTATTATAGTAGTTTAAAAAAAAATCACGATTTTTCAGTTAAAATTTTAGATAATATTCATCGTTACTATAAATGTAATAATTACTTCTATATCCCATGTAAGTTTATCTATATGTATAAATTTAAAAGGTACGTAAATTTCACTTTACTTTTGTGAAAATATCTTAAATACTATAAGCGTGAAAATGCTAATGATTTTCTAATCGTCGGATGTGATTTATGTGCATACGAAAGCTAAGACGTAAAAAATTAAAATTAGACTCCTGTATAAATATCAGACCACGTAGAGCCATTAGCGGATCATTAAGTTCACCGTGTGGACTAAAAAGTCGAAGGTAATTTAGACCCTGAGTAGACCGCACCTGTTATTAACGAACTTAAAATATTAGTCGCTATAAAAAATAGTCAATTATCTGCTAATAGTACTTCGTTTATAGTATAAAAAACCAACCACTAAATGTTAACTTATAATACACTATCACGCTACACACACATTAATAATATACTACTTATGTTATAATTCGCTGGTTAAATGACAATCCACTTTAGTGCACTACTGTCTTTACACTCCGTACACACACGCATACATATACAGCTTCATTTTGTACTAAAACAGTCACCAACAACAACTACTAATGCACGCTTCATGTATGGATATCACGTTTGTCAACATCTACTCCCATGTATAACGTATCCGACGTATTCATGAGAAGTCGTGCGTTGTTTTGAGGTTACGACAATATTCGATGTTTAACTAATGCAAGATATTATAATATGACTTAAAAAAACATTACACATAAAGTTATATATATATTTTTTAATAAATATGATTTTGAAAGACATTCGGAAGACAGTATCGCCATCTTTGCACTCTTCTGGTACTTTATTTCTATGAAACAAATAACAATAATAGTAATACCAACGCTTTACGGAATCAAATATTTTAATAATAAAATTAGGAAAATTTTAAATGCTAAAAATATATATTTGATCAACTGTACAAGTCTTTCGCAATACAAACATGAAATTGGGGACGTTTATAATGTAAACAAATTTTCATATAATTCTAACCGATACGGTGGTTTGCGGTTGTAATATGCCGTCCTGCAGATTGGTTTTTGCTTCAGTGGGATGTCCGGCATTATAAGATAAAAGTGTATATCAGACTAACGAAAAAAGTAACTAAACAGATGTGGTATATTTACTTTGATTGTTGCGCAAAAATTTGGTTTAAAATAACACAAAATAATATAACATTCACGTACATATCATTTCTTTTTTGTTACATATTCACTCACTTCCTAGAGCAAAGAAATGATTGTACCATTTCAATAGTTCTATTGAAATGGTTCATTTTAACCTTTGAGGTGATTCAGTGTAAATATATTAGAAATTAAGATAAATATAATTCAACAAGGAGGAATAAATAACTTTAAAAAGATAAAAAATGTAATAAAACAATCATATACATATATTCTTATTGCAAATATACTATTTCTTGTAAAATATTTTGTTTCAGCCGAATCATAATTTAAGATATCTTTAATACTAATAATAAAGCTACCATCGAGTAAAACGAGGATTCTAGACAGATCAAACTGCAGAAAGTACGACAGAGTGATGTAATTACCTCAAAGCTATTAAGTGCTGTATTAAACGAGGTATTCATGTCGAAGGATTGGAACCGATTTGGCATTAATATTCATAGTAAAAACATCCTTTGGTTTGCTGGCGATATGGTGATATTGAGAAAGATCAAACTTTGTAAAACCTCAACATTACTTTATTATTTTAAGTTCTATTGCTTGTGATAGTCTATGGCTCTAAATTATGTCCGTTTATCATGGACCTCATTTAAAAGTTTAAAGTCATTCAACTAGCTATGGAACGAGCAATATTTGGTGAATTTCCACTCAATCGAATTAAATAATTATGTGGAGATCTGTATAGAAACCAAAGTAACAAATATAACAACGTACCGAGCATAGAGTTGAAGTGGCTATTAGCGTGTCATATAATGGTTGGGATCCAAGATGATAGAATAGTCGCACTAGTACTCACACTACATACTAGGATGAGTAACTCTAGTAAGCACCCCACAAAAAAAACAAACGATTTTAAAAGAGTTGTGGGTAGTCTCTTGGTACGGGATGATGCAAGGGTTAGGGGCAAGTCTAAAAATGATAAGCATGACAAAGAGCGTAAATTAGCTACATAATTTACGTAGACAAACTTGTCAAATGCTGAAGCTCGTGTTTACCGAGTTACTTTACTATTACTCTTCAATGTAGATACCGATAGCATAAATAATGGAAAGATAACTCATAACTCAGTTTTTATTACTTCTTTTAGAAGGAAAAATAATTGAATTAAATAATGATATGAAATATAATTTTTTTAATTTTTTTTTATTTATTAAAAACGATGTTTTACCTTTTTATATAAAATATATTATATGCCACATCCAAGAAAAATATTTCATCGTTCTAATGATATGAATGTTTGACCACTATTAACATTTTAATTAGCTATTTCCATTTGCGAAGCAAAATTAATTTGAAATTAGTTCTAGGAGTTGCGGATTCAATTATGTTAATTATTTGACGGTTGTCCCTTCTGATTTTGTTAAATTCTATATTATATCTGATGTAAATTGTAAATTTAATTACTTTAAATAAAGGTTATAATAATTTTAAGAAAATTAACGTGTATTTGGTGATGTTGCTAAACGTTTTGTTTCTTAAATAATATATCGACTTATGTTTTAATTTGGTTTAAGGGATTTTCGTTTTTTTTTTTTTCTTACTTAAAACAACCCTTTTTTATCATATACAAAACGTTTTCTGTATTATCTTATTAAGGAAAGGCGAATCTATTTACCACCATTACCATTATTATTAAAAAGAAAGAAGAAATAGCAAGAATAAGATTTAACTATTACATTTAATGGATGGATTATGAATAGTTACTATAAATATCTCTGACAAAGTTTTGTCATCTACACAAAAGAAAAACTTTTAAGCGACGAATATAACACTATATGTATATCTTAGATAAAAAAACTTTAATTTTTGTTTTTTAACGATACTGTGAAAATATCATTCATGATGATTAAAAAAAAAGTATTGTGAAAGTTTGAGCTATTTTTGCTGAGTAAAAACGTCTATCTATGTAACAATATAATACATGAAATAAAAAAGGTAGGTATAGGCGCATGTAAGCCTGTAGATGTATTAATATATAATTAATTAATATATATATGGGTTAAGGCCAAATATTTCTCATAAGTGAAGATCGAACGGGGAACATTAGCAGACTGTAACTGCAGTGACCACTGCACTAATTCACTGCACCGATTCTATTGCCATTCGACGTCTATAAAATTTCAATTGCAAACTAATATATACTAAAAGTATTTTCTACAGGACCGCAATTGGGACTAAGTGAAAAATTTACCAACTTTTAATAGTGACCCAACGAATGGCAACGTTTAGATTTAGATCGACTTTTGAATTATTTTTAGTCTTCGCTCTTAATCAACAGTATTAATAACCAAGGATGCGTCGAAAACGCAAGCCCCTCACCTTCCGTCTCACACAGGTTCTCACCGGGCACGGTTGCTTTGGTGACTACCTGTGTCGGACGGCCCAAAGGGAGCCGACGACTGAGTGTCACGATTGTGGCGCAGCAGTGGACTCTGCCCAGCACACCCTCGAGGTGTGCCCGAGATGGGCGGTGCTGCGTCAAGGTCTGACGTTGGTCGTCGGAGGGGACTTGTCGCTCCCGAGCGTCATCACCGCGATGCTCGGCGACGACGAGTCCTGGAAGGCGATGGTCTCCTGCGAGACAGTAATATCCCAGAAGGAGGCCGACAAGCGGATGAGAGTGGAGGCCGCCGACGTGGCCTCCATCCGCGGGCGACGAATGGGGGTGCGTAGGAGGCGCTACTTAATGCGCCTCCAGTAACGCCCTTGTGCCCGTGTCGGGCCGGGATGGGAACCCGGTCCTGCTAGACACGGCGTCGTCAGGACTGTTCAGAGGTGAGCCGGACAGTCCCCATGGAGGAGAAGTCTGGCCTTTTCGCCGAGGCCAGCCTGTCGCTGGAGGGATCCTGTTGCCTGCAGATCCGGGACCCTCCAATTAAAGCGGCTGAAGGCTCCCGCAGGGGTTTAGTACGGTATTACACTCCCAAAGTGCCGAGTCCGACATAGGTCTAGGACTGCCGACCCGGGCGTCTTGAATATCATCCGTAAATGGATTCCTCTGCGTAAACAAAAAAAAAAAGAAAAGTATTAATAACCAAAAGCGTACAATTTTATCCAATATCTTGGCTGCACAAAAATGTAAATACTAAGTTGAGTGGATTAATTCATATTTAAAAGGAATCAAATGAATTTAACAGACTTATAAATATTTGAAAAGATCAAAAACTTAGTAGAAACAATTCATTAGTCAGGATTGAATATTTACTGGTTATAAGAAAAAAAATCTCAGGTTATAAGAAAAAGTATCAAGTTATCGTCGTGAGCCAATAGTCGTTCGTTGCTGAACATAAGCACGGATTTTCAACAATCGCGGTCTTGCGAACCTAGAAACTAACCCTTTAAGGTCCTCACCAGTTGAGTGTTACTTCCCTGTACGAGTCTTATTCCAGCATCTGTGTATCATAATGACCATCGTTACTTCAAATTACGTGCATTACCCATTGCCACTTCAGCTTCGTAACGAGTCAAGCTATGTCTACTGTGGTTATTTTTAATCATCTTTTTGATTCAATTGATACACAGAACATAGGTAATTCCATTCCTCGTTTAGTGAATTTCAGCTTTTTTTGTGAGCTTATTATAGAGTGTCTCGGAGCTCACTCAGTAACTGGCAATACTCATGTTCACTGTTCAGGAATTCGCCTTAAAGCGCTGAGGAATTTCGGTCACAAAGATACTGCAAAATTTTACGGAAGTTGTCCTGGAAAATTGGTTTCAGTGATTACCTCTTTCTTGGAATTGGTCAAATCTCTTAAAACCAAGTGCCTTTATGTATATTCGTCAGTGATTTCAAGAATCGATTGCTATATAATTTTAAATCAGTATTAACTACTATAAACAAACTCAAGAGTGCTTATATATGTCTGTAGATATAATAAAGTATTAAATATAAGTGTATATCAAAATATACATTGATTTTACATTTAGGAAAAACTATTTTTATCTATACTTTAACTTCGTTACTTAGTAACAGAATATTTGTAGTTCACATAAAATCGCGTCAACTACGCCCTTTTCCGTTCACCCTTCTACAAAGGAAATTGCTGCCATACATCTAGGCTTATCTTTAGATAAATATACATTGGTGGAATGTCGTAAGAAGACTTTCCGGTCTCAATGAAAATTTAACGTGATAGAGTATCTGTTGTTATTATGTTTTTCTTCTAAGTAATACATTACATAAAAATATAATATGTTTAAAAATGTTGAGATTATTAAGATCATGTGATGAACATCAAATATTAATAAAAGATCAAGTAGATAAACCACATAAAAATAATTGAAAAAAAAAAAAAAAAAAAAACTAGGTCTCGGTCTGTTTGGTTTTTACTATAAAACAAAATAAAAGCATTAAATAATTAATAATGTTATTTAATATACAATAAAAATGAAAAAGGTAAAAAAAGTAAGCTTCGAGATTGAACAAAGACGGTCATTAGTTTTTACCCGACTGCCACAGAAGGAGGGTTATGTTTTTCGAGTATATGTATGTATGTATGTATGTGTATCTATTTCTTTGGCACGCCCTACAACCCAAACGGCTGGACGGTTTTTGACATATGAGGTGTCTTTGGATTTGTCTAAATTGTAGTAGTGACATAGACTATATAAATTTTCAATATGGCGCCCGCAAATGGCGGAATGAGGGAGGGGGAGTTGAATTTTTTTTCCTACTGTAGCAATATGGGTATCAGATGAAAGCTAGTAAATTTTTTTTTTAGTCTTTTTAGTTTATAATAAAAGTATTTTACGCAGTCGGGTTTTTTGATTTTTTTCATTAAGCATACTTGTTATTAGATAATGTACGATTCTATGAATGTTTTAATTACAGTGGAAATTATAAATATAGTTTAAATATTTATTATCAGTTATCATTTTCATCAATCTTTTTCATATCTGTTTAAAATTCTTGAAACAAGGATAATAACTTAAAACTTTAGTCAAAACTAAGTATTAGTTTTCGAAGAATCTTAGCATTGTAAATGTTTGAACAAGACAGTGGCCGGTCGCGCCGCAGTATTTCAGTCTCATAGCCGTAATGAACTTTGTTACGAGTTGCCGGTAAACAATAGACTTGGAAACATCTTGGACCGCGCAATTATTTAAGGGGGTCAATATATTAAACCTAAGATTGAATCACCGTTGAAGCTTCCATATATTAGGTAGCCAATAATGACCGGTAGAAATTTATATTGGAAGATTCAGGTTAAATTCAAAATGTACCTCTGGAAATAAACCTCGTGTTAGACACCATATTATGGAAACCTAAATGTTTTTGATGAATTCAGTGCTATATGTAATCTTTGATGAAAAATGGTATCACCGTGGCGAATTAAGGTCTATTCCTTCTTTTGACGCAAGTATTATTTGTTCATCAGTAGAATTATTTTAGATTAATACAGTGTAGTAAATAACTGACGATATTTGGGCTATAATTTGTAATGAGGATTTCTAAAAACAATACACACTTTAGGCTCTTTGTGGTATTTCTCGGTATAAAATTTTATATCACTGGTTTTATTTTTATATAAAATAATACAAAAGAGCTTATAAAACCCTACTCGAACAAAATATATTTTATTTTTCATTCAATAACGATAATCTATGCAAAGTCGGACTATTACCAAAAGCTTCTTATTATAAGTACTAAGTACTTTCTGAGTAAAAATCATTTATATCAACTGAGCGTTGCCATGTAATATCTTCCAAAAACAATTACTCGTATTATCCTTAAGGAGATAATACAACTGATTGCCAACATAAAACCTTTAAATTACCTTTAAATTTCTCAAAAAGTATTTATCACAAATACACAATTAATATCTTAAGTTTTGTCTAAAAATAATTAATATTATGATAGGTCCCACAAACTTTATATAATAAATCTACAAATAAAACAACCATGAGATAACCTCAACGAATTAAAGGTCGCATTATTTTGAATTGAATTCTTAGTAAATTAAATTTAATTTCTTGTTGTCCATTATTTTTATAATTTCTCTAATAAAAAAATCCATTAAAAGCTAAATACTTCTTTTATCCCAAGCTAAACAACACTCGTTTCTCTTTGACGAACAAAGTGCTACACTGCCTCGAACAAAAGACGAGAATAAAAAGCAAAAATGTGGTCCCTACCTAATTAGTGCCCTAATGAGTTAAAAACCTAAGGGAGCTAATTAGGTAATTGAAATACGCAGCTTAGGTCGAAAAAAAAATCCTTATATGAACAACAGGCTCAGTAAACGTCTACTGTTCTAGCCGGCGACCCCTGTGGGAGCTCGTGGCGGAGTTTCTTGCCGAGACCTACTCATACGTCTCGGGTAGGAGGGCTCTTGGTGAGAACCCCACGTTGGACGGGATCTTACGTGTGCGTCGGATAGGGCAGGAAGCACTAATGCGGAGGTGGGGGGAGGACCTGGCGGTGCAGCCATATGGCACACGCGTAACGGCTGCCATTCGCCCGGTCCTTGAGCGGTGGATGCGTCGAAAACGCAAGCCCCTCACCTTCCGTCTGACACAGGTTCTCACCGGGCACGGTTGCTTTGGTGACTACCTGTGTCGGACGGCCCAAAGGGAGCCGACGACTGAATGTCACGATTGTAGCGCAGCGGTGGACTCTGCCCAGCACACCCTCGAGGTGTGCCCGAGATGGGCGGTGCTGCGTCAAGGTCTGACGTCGGTCGTCGGAGGGGACTTGTCGCTCCCGAGCGTCATCACCGCGATGCTCGGCGACGACGAGTCCTGGAAGGCGATGGTCTCCTTCTGCGAAACAGGAATTTCCCAGAAAGAGGCCGACGAGCGGATGAGAGAGGAGGCCGCCGACGTGGCCTCCATCCGCGGGCGACGAATGGGAGTGCGTAGGAGGCGCTACTTCATGCGCCTCCAGTAACGCCCTTGTGCCCGTGTCGGGCCAGGATGGGAACCCGGTCCTGCTAGACACGGCGTCGTCTGGACTGTTCAGAGGTTAGCCGGACAGTCCACATGGAGGAGAAGTCTGGCCTTTTCGCCGAGGCCAGCCTGTCGCTGGAGGGATCCTGTTGCCTGCAGATCCGGGACCCTCCAATTAAAGCGGCTGAAGGCTCCCGCAGGGGTTTAGTACGGTATTGCACTCCCAAAGTGCCGAGTCCGACATATGTCTAGGACTGCCGACCCGGGCGTCCGTAAAAAAAAAGGCTCAGTAAACGTCGGTATAAATGTATTTTAATTAGCAAACTAATATTTGATGCAATCCTGTGAATCCCTTCTTCTAATATATAAATGCGAAAGTAACTCTGTCTATCTGTCTGTCTGTTACGCTTTCATGCCTAAACCACTGAACCGATTTTGATGAAATTTGGTATGATCGTAGAACTGAACTTGGGAAAGGACATAGGATACTTTTTATCGCGAAAATAAGGGTAGAAGGGGTTGAAATAAGGTACGAATGTTTGTATGGAAGTTCCTTATTGTCAAACATAAAATCATGTAAGATTGTTCCATTGTTTAAGACAAAGACAAAAAAGCGTGCACAGAGAAAGGGGGGGGGGGCATATCGGGGCGCGGAGCGGCGGCGGTGGCGGCGGCGGTGGCGGCGGCGCGCTTACCATGTCGCGTGATATAACGATATAAAGCTAGTGTATTACAAATATAATAACTGTATTTCATTTTATTTTTCTCGATTATAATGGCATAAAATAATTTTGTTTCTTTTCTTTTGATTTTATAAATTGAAATATCATATGAAAGTCTTAATATTAATATAATATAAGAATATGATATATTTTTAGATATTTTATTACATTATGCTATATATATTTTCAAATTATTTTACTAAAATTTAAGAGGTGACAAAATTGGTGGCGGTTTACAAATTGTAATGAAACATGAGGCGATAATTCTACACTCTTGTAATATTGATTCAGTTAATCATAGATATTTAACATAAATACGCCGGAAGCTTGTAATTTCATTCGCTGCTGCTTATCAGAAAGTCTTAATTACAGAGACATTTTCACCAATATAATATACGAACACATCTCAGAGTTAGTAATTAAATTGACGGATTCCAATATAAATAATTATAATTGATCTATAAATATTCCTAAGGTTTTATTGGTTTACGCGTTGACATACCATCATAATAAAACCACTCTAGCTGTTCCATACTTCCACACCGCAGATCTGATGTATAGTTAGGAAGATTTTTAAATGAATTTTTTAAACTGGATTACGAGTGTAATTTTTTAAATTTACGACTAAGGAACCAAACTTGTGAAAACGATAAAAACAATACACTTCTATATACAGCTGCACTATAAAATCTAAATAAGAAAATAGTTAAACACCATATGTACGTAAATCGACATTTTATTAGAGCTTATTTTTCGCTCGTACATTTTTTTAATGTGTAAACGTTTACTACTGTAGTTATGTCATGTGCGCTTATAACAAAAACTCATGGTAGACGTACAGTTCATGTTACTACTTCATAGCATTCTATAAATCTTTAAATATATAAATAAACTAAAATTAACACGTCACATCTTAGATACACGTTAAGTAAATAAATAAAAAAAAAAAATAAAAAAATATGAGGAAAATGTTAAAGTAACTCAAAATTATAAGTCAGTGACAACAATTGATGTGTACTGTAACATGATAGCCTCGAAATACATTAAATTTTGAGTGACAAAGGAATTGTAAAAACATTGTTCGTAGTTTTAGTAACCTTTTACTTATTTTAAGTAATTTTTATAAACTCACATATTAGTAAATAGTTTAGATAAAATTTCATACAAAACTTCGACACCTACAGTTTACTTACTTACTTTTTAAATCGTTGTCCTATACACGCTTTGTTAACAATGTTTTTTTGGGCCAAATTCAAGAAAGTTTCGCAAAATGTACCGCGATACATATAGAATAAGGACATGTAAATTTCTTCTGCTTAGTATATAGTTAAAACTTAAAGCAATTTAACATGACCAATATGCAACAAGACCAGACATCTGAAACTTCTAGCTCCTACAACGCTTAGTACAACAGATAAAACTCGACACTCAGAGTAGTGGCAATATGGTACGAGATTTTTATCCTGTCTCCCGTCGTAAGATTTATCATAAAAAATATATTTTATTTATCTAGTGAGTTATTTTATAGTTACCTATTGGATGAGTAGAGTGGGAGGTACATTGAGGAAGATGTCATTGAGGGAATTATTTCCTTAGTTTAAAGTACTTCATGCGTATGGAAACCTAAATGTTTATAAGATGATTTCAAAACAATTATTTAGTATGACGACCTAACGCGTGTGTATATTATGTGCGTAAACATTATTCCTTTTATTATTATAAGCAACTAATACAGTAATCATCACAATATCACGCTGTACCTTTATTTGCAAACACATTATTTTGGCTAAACTGCTGTAGCTGTAATTGTTCCAAAGCTAGATAAAGGTTTTTTCTTCCAGCCTAAAGCTAAACCTAGGCTAAAGTCCTTCTCCTTTTTAATCAAATTCATAAAGAGGCTTAGGGATTTTTTTAAATCGTTGACATTGCTGTCTTTATAGAACGGCAACCCTTTCTAATAACATTCTCCCGTACGTCTCATATTTCTAAGAATCAGGATATCATGATGAAGCAAAATCAACATGGTTATCACATTATTTGTATGTATGTAAATTGATTTATACGATGTTTTTGGGTCGATTTAATATGTAGATTATTTATTGAAATATAATATTTTGCAATTGTACAAAAGATTTTGTTGGCCTATTGATTCGTTAAAAATAGGATATTTTCCGAAGTTCGATAAAAAAACTGCTGGATGTTGTTTTGTAAGCATTTTCCGCTACCCGATCGATACAGTTTCATCGTGTCGACGTCACGAACGATCAACCAAATTTAAATTATTATGTTCCCCTCACATATGTTTTACGTACGTTTTACGTATGTCGTTATGTAAGTGATTACAGGAACTAAATAGCCACGATTCAAAAAATCCCATCAGCGCCATCTATTATGATAGTGTCGAACTTCGATTATTAAATATTACTAATTATATACAATAAAATATTATTTTACACAACGTTATAACTATTTATGGAGTAAATTTAAATATGTTAACTAGCTACTCTTCCTTAACGCCATCATTAAAAATAAAAAATTCAAATAATTACAATTACTTTTGATCTAGTGAAGCTATTTTAATTAAATAAAAACTGAATGTTACCTAAGGATATATTTTTATGATATTCATACAATTTTTTTTACCTAAACTTTAGCAGTGCTACGCTTTTAATCAAACAGAAATATATTCAATGAGTGTTTTAATCTTTACAAAAAATTCGTCAATTTCTGAAACAAAAGAAAAAAGAAAACAGGCACGAAATTTACAATGGACAGAAATGAACTTTACAATGTATAGGTTAGTACATTTTAAGCACCCAATTTTGTTGTCTTGTCACCTTAATTTAAAATAAGAGCTCCCACCTTGTTATGGAGTGCGTGGGACGGAGCAATTCGGAAAAAGCAATTTCGACCATACATCAATGTCTTGCTGGTGATCTCTGCGTCGAACGCTATGGATTGACGATCATGTGTTTTATATTCGTCTATTTTTCGCTGAAGAACTTTAAGTTTGATATACGTGCCCAATAAAATACTTAAACGAATAATAAATACTTACGACTGATAAAAACTTTTGATTTCAACAGTCGTAAGCGTTTCAGCGTTGCTTCTACTTTTTACTCTAAAACATTTAAAAATATATTTTTGTTTGTGAAGTACAATGCAAATACTTTTATGAAATTTTGTAAATAATTATTAATGTGTGTTATTATGTATAAAATAGTTGTATCATATATAAAAGTCCAAATAAAAAAGCGGCCAAGTGCGAGTTGGACTCGCCCATGAAGGGTTCCGTAGCAGCAAGTAACATCATATAAAAGGTCCTGTTATTTTTTTGTTTGAATTGATTGAATGAAAGGATTTACCTTTTTTAAGGATTACCTTGCGGTTTACGATTTATGACGTATTAAAAAAAAAGACTACTTACTAGATCTTGTTCAAACCAATTTTCGGTAGAAGTTTGCATGGTAATGTACATCATATATTTTTTTTAGTTTTATCATTCTCTTATTTTACAAGTTACAGGGGGGGACACATTTTACCACTTTGGAAGTGTCTCTCGCGCATATTATTCAGTTTAGAAAAAATGATATTAAAAACCTCGATATTATTTTTGAAGACCTATCCATAGACCCTACACTTATGGGTTTGATGAAAAAAATTTTTTTTTGAGTTTCAGTTCTATGTTTGGAGAACCCCTAAATTTTGTTGTTTTTTTTTTCTATTTTTGTGTGAAAATCCTAATGCCGTTCACATAATACATCTACTTACCAAGTTTCAACAGTACATTTCGTATAGTTTCGGCAAAAAGTGGCTGTGACATACGGACAGACACATGACGCCGAACAGACAGACATGACGAATCCATAAGGGTTCCGTTTTTTGCCATTTGGCTACGGAACCTCAAAAATTACTTACTTTTATATAAAATAAATAAATAAATATTCTCCAAAAATAATTTTATTTATGTACATGATATATCAACCGTTATCGATATGTCTACCGTTCTGATGTAGTGATGCGAACATTCTCCTTAACGCCGGGTGTCGCTATTTCGATTCCCACTCGGAGCAGATATTCACCCCAGGGGGAGAGCCTTCGGAGAGCGTGTAAAGCTGAGGGTCCCAGTTTTTACTATGGATACCTGAAAACGACCGTAAAATAAGTTCGGGAAATTATCCGCCAACCCACAATGGGACACGGGTGGATCACGGTGGACACGTGGTGGATTAAGTTCAAACTCTTCTCCTATATGAAGAAGATTCATTTGCCTAGTGTGAGACGTTTACAGGCTGATTCAGTATAATTAATAATGATCGCGGTATTAGAATTAAAATGTCAAACATCACATATTAGTCGTGTTACATCGCATCACGTCACATCGCGTCGCTTAAAAGGACATCGCCTTACGTTGCATATAAATGCGATAGTTAGAAGTGCTTATAGGTATATTTTGGACAATCTTTCATCAGCTTTTTTTTTAATTAACAGACAAACAAGGAGATATATCAATTATTAATATATATATTTATAACCTTATGGCAGATAATTGCTATTACATGTCCATGCTTGCAACTCCATAAAAGTCACAGACGTGTTACTGGTAAAGTCATAAAAGTACATAGCACGGAACTTATAATGTTAAATAGGAGCGAAGTGTAATGCCAACACTTTTCAGCCAGCCATATACGATTTTTAGTCAATTACTAAGGCCTCGTTCCCACTACGCTGGACGCCAGATTGGTGAAATTTCCGGAAAGGCTAGTGGCCATACATTTTATATAAAGCTGTCCACATATATCCGGTTCCGGAACACCGGATCCAGTGTTTTGTGAGGTGTTTTTGCCGATCCGGTGCAATGTGAACACATTCCGGGATCCGGTTTCTGGCGATTTCGCCGGTCCGGCGTACTGGGAACCCGGCGTAACAGACAAGATAAATTCGAATAAAATTAACTTAAAAAAGTTATACTAATTTAAGACTAAAGAGTTTATTTAATACATTGCGCTAATCTTAAACATTAATTGAACAATTTAACTGCTTAATACTTCATATGATAGCACTTTTATTAGTGAAGGTAATACGGTGTAAAATTTCACGCTATGACTCCTTTGAGCAGTGCTATATTAGTATTAATTCATGTGAAAAATTTCTTAATTAAACACTATTTACTCATCGTTGTACAAAAAAAATTGTGTGTGTCAGCTCCGACGCACGACTGGATTTTGCTCCTTAAGTACGATTGTCTAAACATACGCAAAAAGAGTTTATCCAACTGAAAATAAGACATACATACATTTATTATAACTAATCGGCGAAATATTTTACATTAAACTTTTCACAATAGTCAATTTCAGATGTGCACAAATATTTCATTAGGAATGTTGATAAATTATGTAATTATTATTATCTGACAATTATCATTTATTTTTTAAATATTATTTTTCAATATTAATTAGAGCAACATTACTTTCGCACCGCACCATAGGTGCGCGCGCACCGATAAAGTAACGAGGTCATTCATCAGTAGATTTTACCTCTCATATTTTTCTCATACCGGGCGCCTTATATATATATATATATATATATATATATATATATATATATATATATATATATATATATATATATATATATATATATATATATATATATATCGATTCTTAAGGAGTAAACTCCAAAAAAAACTGTTTTAGGTATAAACAATATATATATATATATATATATATATATTAGGTCAACAGGCGGTCTTATCTCTAAACAGCGATCACTTCCAAGCAATTAATGCGAAGAAAAGTATGTGAAAAAGCGAATAGGATGTACAACAGAGTAAAAGAAAAATATTCTTCAACAACTAAACATACTCGTACATACACGACGTACAAATGACGACGCTTTGGCGTAGAGGTCACAGCAATTAAACTCGGTCGAGGATTTCATCCCCGCACATGACGAATACTTGTATAGACCATACAAATATTTGTCGTGATATTTTATGTTTGTGCTTTGTGCGCATCGATGTATAATTATAGTATATCTATAATACAACATATATATAATATAAATATATATAATATAAATATATATGTAGTATTAAACATCGATGCTTGTGCGTGTTTCCGGACACCTGACACGCGATTCAAATATTACTAAGGGCCGTTGAGTGTGGCGATTACTTACTTATTTATTTAAAAAAAATTGTAAATACATATTAAAAATATATTTATTATATATATTTTTAACAGAGTGTTTGTAAGGATCTCTTGTAATTTATTCAATGTTAAGGTTGAATGAAATTGTGACCTCGTATGAAGATTCATTAGCAAGTCGTTGATTAACACTAACCCTGCATATAAACACCGAGCCTATGTATATAGGATTAGTTAAAATTATAATCCAATTTATTGGTTTAGTAAAACCACAGAATAAGCTATATCTTAGTTAATTTATGATATTATTCAGTAGAAGGTTAATTTATAGACAAACGATCTACAATTGCTTTTGTTAAAATAAATATCTGTTTCTAAAAATGTTATTATAAATACTAGGATGTGTAAAAATATAAATAGAATTAAAATCTTTATTTTGTTAAAACTAGCGGCCTGCTCCAGCTGCGCCCGGGGTGTGTATATGTACCTAAGCCTTCCTCATGAATCACTCTATCTATTGGTGAAAACCGCATGAAAATGAACAGATAGAGACGGCGGAGGATTTTGTTTTATAATATGTGGTGAAGTGATGTTAAATCAATATTAATAACGAGAGTAATTTTGAAGATAAAGAATCAAAATCTAGTGTTAATATAAATTACTATTTATACATTTAACAGCTTATTATTGCTACAAATTGTTTTCAAAAACGAAAGATTGTTGTATAAAAAAATGTCTAAATTATAATATCAAAATAAAATAACAATGAATAGATGAAAGCTAATGATAGTAACGCTGACTTGCGAAATATGATCTAATTTGGTTCCTAATCCGATGTTGTAAACTCAATTTGTTACCGAGGAATTACGCTGAGTCCAATTTACAATTTTTCAGCGAAATAAAAAGATACTATTTTTTTTTAAACATTTTTCTTCTGTAGTGAAATTCATTTCTTTTCCAATTTATGTCATTAATAATAAGATCAAGGACAGTAGCTTTTTATACAGAAAGTTAGCACGGTTTCCGTGAGAGAAGTGATGAAAAACAACACGTGTGGTTAGTTCATTACGGAGATTTTTTTTTTCAATATTTTTTTACGTGATAACGTCTAGTAAATTGATGAAAGCTATCGGTATTTTTTTCAAAAATGACGCCATTTTGTCACGTGTCGCGAGTGAGCGAGAGCGCAGAACAAGCGATAGAGAGCACGATCAGTTCGACTTATGACGCATCTCTCTTACACTCCATCGGACCGCGTTCGAGTACATCAATTCTACATCTATGTTTTCTTATGACGTTATCACGTAAAAATCATCGTCCGTAAACCGACTTTACAGACAAATTTTTTTTAATTAAAAGAGTGGCAATGCATTTTGCAACACAAAGATTGTCCTATGAATATTTCAAGGTATTGGTTTGTTAACTCAGAAATCACAGACATATCTCTGTAATAGCTGCAAGTAGCTTGATGACAATAATTAATATTAAACTAAGCGTTTTCGTTTTATCTACAAAATCCGGTTTCATTATACAAAGTTATTTCTATATGCATGAACTAATTTCAATATAATATTGTAACATTGTTCAAAATAAATAGTTTTATATTTAACGTAAAAAAATCCAAAAATATATCGTAATCTTATGATTTGTACCAAACACTTTGACAAAAGTACAGAGCGATAGGCTGTGTTGCCTTAGGTACTGCGACCCTTATCAACAATGTCGGGAGACGTAGATTCCATAATACAGAGAATATCACTTTGTATATGTATTCACGCAACGAAATTTAGACCTTGAGATTGTGTGACATAAAGATCACTGTTCTACATACGGAAATACAACGCTGACCAGCGAAGTAGATCTTATAAAATTTAGTGTTGCCCTTCTATTAAGTTCCGTCTGTTGTATTGTTTCGCTTCACCTTATTTCAATCAGCTGTACTAAAGGTAAGAAACACAATTTTCTCCTGAGACTCGCTGAATTTTATTGCAAGGGTAAGTAAATTATTTGTTTACATTTATTTTCCGTCTTTGTCTCACTTTCGGCAACACATGTACATTGTAAGAAAGGTGGGTAATTTAACGTGTCATTATTTACAGGTGGGTTAATATTAATTAACTTTCTTTTCTGTTTTGTTTCTCTTCCTCATAGTTTATTTACTCTAACCATTTGTAATCATTATAAATAGACACATCTTTGAGAACTTAAGTCTCATTAGACATCAAGTTACCCATCAAATGCATCTTCTTCCATGTCCTATGTATCATATACTTCATTAGTAAATGTAATATACAAGATGACTGGTAAATTAGGACCAATATTAAAGGAGAATACCTACTCGGTACATTATTCTCATTCGAATTACATAAATCGTAATCCACCAGTCATCCTGTATTACATAATACTGCACTGCACTAAGATGCTTGATTGAACTTTATTTTTAGCAAACTAACTACAGTCAATAACCTGTTTATGGTATTTTTCATTTTAAAATACTATCCTGAATAAGCCTGTTAACATCCCACTGCTGGGCAAAGGCCTTTTCTCCATATAGGAGAAGTGTTGGAGCTTAATCAATCACGCTGTTCCATTGTGGGTTGGTGGATTTTTGCCTACTATGAGTAACGATCGCTATCAGATGTTTATGATAATAACCGGAACCGATGGCTCACAGAGGCTGCCGGTGTTATGGTGGTTATAGGTGATATTCGCGCCACTACATCAAAACAGTTGTTTACAACAAGTATAAAAAAAGCATAAAATTAACGATTGCGTCAGCTGCAGTTTCTCTGTGTACTCAATACCTAATCCTAAAGTCTTGAAGTGTTTGATACGAAGCAATAGAAAAGTGATGAAATAGGTCACGATAACACTTTAATCCATTTAGCTTAGGCATATTAATTGGACGGAAAATTGGATTAGTACAGAGGTGTTGTAATCTAATCGCCATCACCTGCCCTCGTTTTTGAATCTAAACCGGATAAAACGTTTTGTCATTATAGAACCTTTATGAATTTTATTTTATTTTTTGAATTTGAATATGCTGACTAAGTCAGTCTGTATACGTCCCACTGCTGAGCGAAAAAACCCTTCTCCTGTTTGGAGAAGATGTTTTTGCTCAACAGTGGGACGCTTACAATGGACGTTTACATTAAGCTTCAAAGCTTAATCCATCAAGCTGCACACTGCTTCACTGCAGGTTGTCTGGTAATAATTTCCCCATTACGCGTAAAGATTGCTATCTGGTGTCTATGATAACAACCATCTTAAATTTAGCACGTCAGCATTTTAAATGTTAATTGTAAAAGAAAATATGAGTCTTACATAAGTTTCCCGGAAAATTCCAAATATCTTAACTCGTAGTATGAATTCAAATCGTACATAGTTTCATTTAAAATCATTCTGTAGTTTCGGCGTTATGCGCGACCAAGATACAAACAGACAAAAATATAGCCTACAGTTCAATTATAGAATACCAATGTCTTTTTTTTTTAAATTAATGTACAGAATTAATCCGTTACAGTTTTATCATAAGCTTAGATTATACATAAGTACATGTGTAAAGATCATATACGAGTTTATTAATTAAAAATTATGATCAAGATAAGATTTTTTATTAAACCTCGATTGTTTGGAAATATCTTACAACAAAGCTAATCGCCACTCGCAGTATATCTATCACTACGTACAGATAGCTTGACTTGACGTCGTTTCTTCCAGCCCGATCTGTCAACGTCACAGCTCATATTTTATCAACCGGGACAATGGTAACTACATTTTGATATCCCTGTAGTTTTGAGGAGTTTGATCGATTGCTAGCTGTATTAAGTCGGTCGTTCGTTTCAGTGTGGTCGCCTGCCTTTATGTAAGACCTGTTATTAATAGTATCCTTGTATTTTTTGTAAGTTGATTTACTGCCAGTTTTTTAGGTTGATAATTTTATTGAATTATGCAAACATTTGTTTTTTATAAATGGTAAAAAGTATTGTAATTTCGGCAAAATATACGCGTCGTCTCTTTACAATATGTTATGGTAATTTTAAGATATATTTTTAATATAAATTATTTTCAATGGAATTGAGTAATTGATTCTTATCAACCCAAACTATATTTTTATATAGTCTAGAGAATAAACAACTCAAAATTATGTTCTTTACTTTAATAACTATTATTACTATGCGGTAACTTGGACAAAAACATATCCGTGAAAACTAAAAGCAATCTTGTACGCACTCTGGTGTTTTCCACATTCTTAAACGGCACGGAGACGTGGATCCTGAAGAAAGCCGATCGAGGCGGTAATGATGTATTCGAGATGTGGTGCTGGCGAAAGATGCTAGGTATTCCTTAGAGATCGCACCAACGTGTCAATCCTGCAAGAACTCGAGATGCAGACAAGGCTTTCTACCATCTGCCTGCGTGTAGTCCTGGAATACTTCGGCCACATTGCCAGAAAGGATGATGACAACTTGGAGAAGTTAATGGTCACTGGCAAAGTGGATGGGAAAAGAGCACGAGGTAGAAGGTTGACACGTTGGACTGACCAGATTTGCACTACTCTCGATACCACAGTCCACGATGCTCTACACTTGGCGGCAGATAGGAACGAGTGGTATCGAGTGATAATAATAATAATAATAATAATAATAATAATAAATTAACGGGCAACACTAGGCCAAGGATTGTGCGCTCCGTCAGAATAGCGTTTAATGGATTAGGCGTCAGGCTTGATCAGCCTGATATAGCTGAAAAACTGACGGAGCGCATCGACGGCCTGAAGCAAAGAATCGCGGCATGGGGGAAGCGCATTCGTAGGTACTCTGAGAGAGTTGAGCGCTTCCGACAAAATCGCCTCTTCGTGAGTGATCAGAAGAGGTTCTACAGGAAGTTGGAGAACCCGACGCCATACTCTACTTCCCCAAAACCGAATACGGCTGACCTCGCCGCCTTTTGGCGAAACATATGGTCACGGGAGGTAGAGCATGAGGAGGGCCCTTGGATTGCGGCGGTTCAGGAAGCATGTGCTAGAATCGAACCGATGAACCCAATCGCCATCTCTTCGGAGAACGTAGCTGATGCGGTCCGGCGGGCACCGAACTGGAAGAGTCCGGGGGTCGACGGCCTGCATCACTATTGGCTGAAAGGGTTCTCGGTATGCCATGCGACCTTGGCTCGACAATACCAAGAGGCGATAGAGCGGAAGACGCTTCCGAACCTCTTCACTACTGGGATCACTCACCTAGCTCCTAAGTCCACCAACACCGCGGATCCTACCAACTACCGCCCCATAACGTGTCTGACTTCCATCTACAAGACACTGACATCCATTCTGAGCTGCAAGATCTCTCGTCATATTGACGAATTTAACATCTTGTCTGTAGCTCAGAACGGATGCCGTGGAGGCGGCCGCGGCACAAAGGAGCTCCTTATCATTGACTCTGTTGCGGGCCAGCTTGTCAAACGCAACCGTCGGAACTTCTCTGCTGCCTGGATCGACTACAAGAAGGCATTCGACTCGGTGCCTCATTCATGGCTTCTGAGGGTCCTCGAGCTGTACAAGATCGACGGTGCAGTTCGAGACTTCCTCGAAGTATGCATGGGGCAATGGAGCACGATCCTTTGTCTCCAGGGCGAGAGACTGACGACGGGTGCCGATGACCGAATACGGATACGAAGGGGTATTTTCCAGGGTGATTGTCTGAGCCCACTTTGGTTTTGCTTGTCCTTGAACCCTTTAAGCACTCTGCTGGAGCGTTCGGGGACAGGCTTTCAGTTTCGGAGAGGAGGTACTAAAGTCTCCCATCTTCTCTACATGGATGACCTCAAGCTGCTGGCAACTAATCCTGCACGCCTTATGGAGTTGCTGAAAATCACTACTGAGTTCAGCGGCTCCATCAGGATGCAGCTTGGAGTGGATAAGTGTGCGGTCGTGCATGTGGACAGGGGACAGGTGACGCAATCGGCTGAAATTAGCCTAGAGCTTTCTAACTTCAAGACCCTCTCCGAAGCTGAATCATACCGGTATCTGGGCATGTCACAATGCATAGGGGTGCAGGAGGTGGATATGAAACAGGCGGTTTGCGAGGTCTTTTTTGGACGGCTGACAAAAGTTCTTCGGAGCTACTTGTCGGGCGCCAACAAGGTCCGAGCTTATAACGGCTGGGTCATGCCCACTCTCTTGTACACATTTGGCGTGCTCAGATGGACTCAGACCGAACTCGACGCCCTGGACAGAAGAGTCCGCACGACTATGACTTACCATCGCATGCATCACCCGAAATCGTCGGTCATGAGACTGTACATCCCACGGAAGTGTGGTGGCCGAGGCCTATTAAGCGCCAAGTCCATGCATAACCGGAAGGTGTGCAGCCTCAGGGCCTATTTTGAAACGAGGAGGGAGAGCGCTATGCATGGTGATGTTGTAGTATGTGACAAAGGTCTCACCCCCTTATCCCTGGCCAAAGAGGAATGGCGAAGACCGGTTGTACTTAGCACCTCTGACCGGAAGACCGTATGGATGGAGAAGGAGCTGCATGGACGGTTTTACAAGGCGCTCCACGCACCTCACGTGGATGTTAAGGCCTCCGTGCAGTGGCTGCGATTCGGGGACCTCTTTGGGGAAACCGAAGGTTTTGTCTGTGCAATACAGGATCAGGTGGTAAAGACGAACAACTACCGAAAGCACATTCTGAAGGATGGCACTCCCGACTTCTGTCGAGCTTGTCGTCATCCCGGCGAGTCACTCAGACATGTGCTTTCGGGGTGTTCAGCGCTTGCCAACACTGAGTACTTGCACAGACATAATCAAGTGGCCAAAATTCTTCATCAAGAGCTTGCTCTTATGTATTGGTCCTAGAACAGAGGATGCCGTATTACCAGTACACACCGGTGCCAGTACTCGAACGCGACGGAGTCCGGCTCTACTGGGACCTGCCTATTGCCACGGACAGGACGATACTGGCGAACAAGCCTGATATCGTGGTGATGGATAGGGCACAGTCGAGGGTGTTTTTAGTGGACATTACCATCCCTCATGACGAGAACCTCGTGAAAGCCGAAACAGAGAAAAAGCGTAAATATCTAGATTTGGCACACGAGATTGTCGACATGTGGGGTGTTGAGTCCACTGAAATCATCCCTATCGTGATATCTGCCAACGGTTTGATCCCGGTTAGCCTCGCTCACCACCTGAGGCAGCTGGGTATCTGTGACGGTTCGCTCGCAGCCAGGATGCAGAAGGCGGTATTACTCGACTCGGCTAGGATTGTCCGCCGATTTCTCAGCCTACAACCCTAACCCCCGGCCGTTTGATCTCCCTGCCGGGGCGTAATCCTCCACCCGCTTATATTTATCTATGTAAATTTAAGTAAATTTATTATATTCCTTATATAAGTATTGTATTATATTATATTTATTTATATGTGTATATGTATATATTAAACGGGTGGAGTGTAGCAATAAGAAAATAATAATAATAAAGTTTATTTAACTATAAGAAATACACATTACACAGAAAGAACAGTGATTCCCACACTAGGCAATGCCTGTGTCGTGGGATTCAATAACACAAATGATTACCAGACATAGTGCGGCTTATGAAGACAATAAGAATATAATAAATTAATAAACACATAACTATTAATAAATTAAATTACTGTACAATACATTTAACTTGCATGTGATTTGGTGAAAACACAGCTACAGTGAGCCAGAATAAAACTACATTGATAGCAATGAAATTAACAGTCAAATCAATGAATATTTACTTAAAAGTTTCAGACAGATTATTTGCTTGAATTTAAACTGAATGGTGTCAGTATTTACGATATATCTTAAAACATGCGTATTTATGTGTGTGTGTTTTGTGTGTATGTGTGTATGTGTGTGTGAATGTGTGTTGTGTGTGTGTGTGTTGTGTGTGTGTGCGTGTGTGTGTGTTTATATACAACTAAAGTGAGCTCGAGCAGAATAGTTAAAAATAATTAGTGAATTAGTAGCCCTACGAGTGGTCAGTCTCTTGGGGTCAGACGGCAAACAAATTACAGTCCACTACAATTACCTATACACGAAGTATTTCCTCCGACCTGTCATAATCCCAAAATAATAAGAGCCTATGAACCCGAGACTTAGCCTCATTAATAGAGCAGAGCCTCAAATCACAGAATCCTGATAATCTGTTGTATATGTGCGGGAGAAGAAACCTAGGAAACCGCCTTGCAAAGGCCGTATTAACACGAGGTTTAGGCATTTTATAAATTCGCTCACGAGTCATGTCATCGTGCTCCATAGATCTCAAACTCTGCATGTGGACACATGTGGTAGCACGCATTAGGAAAAGCCTCCGTACACTCAGGACTTCTCGGAAAAGTTCAGAAGTAGGGTACCGTCGACACCTTCGCAAGGACACTTTCAAAACCGCTCTTTGCGCCCTTTCCAAAAGTATTAAGTTAGATTTAGCAGAACCACCCCATGCAAGTATACAATAACTCAATATAGACTGACAAAGTGCCAAGTACACCATTTTAAGTAGTTGAGCGTCGGCTGCCTCCCTTAGCAGCTTCATCGTGTATATAAGTTTACGAACCCTGCCCGCTGTCATAGAAATGTGATTTTTGAAGTTAAGATTTTCGTCTAATATGACGCCTAAGTATCTAAGTGAATGGGCATTGGTTATACGACCACATGTGCAGTCCGAAATTTGCAAATTCCCTTCAATCCTACACGATATTCTATGAACTTTAAGTTGGTTAAGGTACTCCGGGGGCCGGGATGCAGCTGTTTTATAAAAATTAAGGAATTTGGTTTTGTCTGCATTGAGAGTCAGTAAGTTGTTATTTAGCCACGTGGATATGCGGCGAAGTCCCATAACTGCCATATCCCGTGCCTGCTGCCACGAGTTACCGTGAAAAACCAAGGCTGTATCATCAGCATAACACAATACGTTACCATTAAGAAGTTCAAGCGACATAATATCATTCATGTACGCTATAAACAGCGTAGGGCCCAGTATGCTACCCTGTGGTACGCCAAATGATACATGTTTAAGATCACTAATATTGTTACCAATTTTGACTCTATGAGTTCTTCCCGTCAAGTAACTAGAGAACCAATCCAGCGCAGTGCCACGTACACCCAATAATTCCATCTTCCTTAGAAGTATGGGAATCGAAACCGTGTCAAAGGCCTTCGCCAGGTCCAAGAAGACACCGATACAACACCTGCCTTCATCCAAATGAGATACAATGATATCAGTCAGATGTCTCACCGCATCCTCTGTGGATTTACCCTGGCGGAATCCAAATTGACGATCTTGTAGGAGTTGATTACTCTCAAGGAAGCGAACAAGCCGCTTGCTGACTATTCTCTCGAGTAATTTGGAGTGAGCTCCAAGAAGAGATATGAATCGATAGTTACTCGGCACATCTGCGGATCCCCGCTTATGAATTGGCACGATCGCAGCCGTCTTCCACTGCTGAGGAAACAAACCCGACTCCATACTCAAGTTAAAAAGTGCAGCTAGAGGCTCCGATATGGTATCAACAATAGCCTTTAGGAGACTATTGCATATACCGTCGTGACCAGGAGCGCTACTCGAGTCTAACTTTTTGATGAGATCTGAAACCTCGACAGCATCTGTAGGGGCGAAGTAAAACGATCCAGAGATGGAATTACACTTAGCGGGCCCTATTTTTCCGGCCAGGGTCTCCTGGGTAACCTGTAGTTCGCTCAGTATGGATTCAGCAAGTTGGGATCCCACATTCGAGAAATATGTGTTACATTCATTAAGGGATTCGAGAACAGTAGGTTTAATGTTAAGAAGATCATCTGCTGATTTAGCTGGAGAAGCGCTGTGAGTAATACGTTTGATTGTGCCCCAAAGTTTTTTAGACTTATTCATATTTTTGGCCAACTCTTCTCGGTCGTAATCAGATTTGAGCTTCCTCAGAAGAGTTCTATGGAAGTTCCTGTAGCGAGTGTAAACCAGTCTTTTCATTTCGTTCATTGGGTCTTTACGCGAGGCCAAATGCAGTTTATCTCTGTGTCTGGCACATCTCAAAAGCCCGGGGGTCATCCACGGTCGCAGAATATATTTGGACCGGCTGCGTTTTGCCATCTTAGAGTTGTTGCATACAGCAGTTAAGACCTTTGCAGAAAATGTCTCCACAGCATCCTCAAGGTCCCGGTTGGATAAAACGAAGGACCAATCAACTAGATTTAGTTCCGAGCTTACCGAGTCGTAGTCAATGACAGTTTTAGTATTACGTTTTCGGACATTATTTTCCTTTTTGAGTGATATCCCTACCATAGTAACGTCGTGGTCAGATAGGTCAGTGGAGCAGACAATCGATTCTGCCCGGCAGTGTCCGGACACAAATATATGATCAAGGCAGATTTTATAGTGTGTAATAGTGTTAATACAGGAGATAAGACCGTGTTCCGCCAAGGTACATAGGTAGGTAGGTGATCCACAACAAATTCTTGCTACGAGGAAGCGGTCACGACCCTCAGCATTCTAAAAACCGAAACGAGGAGGATTATTACTTATAATAGTTACTATCACATAATAGTTTTAAAATAAAGAAATCATTATTTTTAATTAAATTTCCATCAACCTCTTTTACCCTAAAATAATTACTTATACTTACTAATACTTATTATTCCTGAAACATAATCTTATGTTTCAGGAATAATATTTACTTCAGATTATAAAATTAATAATGTAGTTGAGGTACTAATCAATCAACTTTTAAAATATTCCCTGGCCTAAAGCAATGTTAAAGTTAAATAGATTTTACATCAGTAAGATAGAAAAAAAGAAATTAAAAATAAGTTATTCTTAAAAAATATAATAACTAGAGGCCCGCCCCGGTTTCGCACGGGTATTTAACTAAAATTTCAAAAATTATAAATTTATATTTTTTATCACCTACACCTGCGTTGATACTCAAAAAATTTTTTTTTCAGAGATATCGTGATGAGTGACTATATCTATAGCGAGTCTCCTATATATGCGTATATAAAGAGATAAGTATCATGGTGAATTATTAAAATTTTCTTTTATATTCGGTCAGCAAGAAAGAACAGCCGTTAAATTATTTGTTAAATTATGTTGTTTAATTATTTTGTTTGATTATGTTTGAAAGACACTTAATGACTTTAACTAATGAATTAGAAATAAATATAGAATACAAGAATTGTTAATTTATTTATTACTATAAGTTGCTAAACAACTAGCCGTTTTGGGCCACCGAATTCATTTTAGATTTACAAAACTATGAATGAAAGCTTTGTTAACCGTTTAACGATTTAGTTTTGCTGTTTAGACCAAATAATTAAAATCACAATCAATAATTAATTATGAAACGTTATTTTGAAACAGTTACAGAAATAAAATATTACATTTTACCTTCTTCGTTTCATTTATTTATTTATACAATACTGTACTCTATCAGCTTGTAAACAACCCACTGCTGAGCGAAGGCCTCTTCTCCATATAGGATACAAATATCTGCTCCGAGCGGGAATCGAACTCGCGACTGTCGGCGTTGAGGCGACTACTCGCATCCATACACCAGAACGGTTGTCACACAAGAACGAAGAACGAATAGAAGCTAAATAAGAATTATTTAATAAGTATGTAATATTTGTCAAAAAGATCGAGTGATAACCAAGAGTGAAATTTACGTAATTTTATCAAAGGAAGCTCTTACTGACGTCTGACAAGATGTTAAATAACTTGATTTAATAACTTAATTCAACAGTGATCAATTATGATTATTATTAAATGAATATAATTTATAGTTTTAGGACTACGAGACGAGATGTTTTTGTGGATATAATACATGGATTATAACTGAAAGTTCGCAGGTTCACTGGCGAGTTCAGTTGCGTTACAGGTAATTAAGGTAATTAGGTATTCTAATATTTCTCCTTAATAGGAAGAGTATATCAAACATATTTACAAGCTGTTACAGAAAAAAATATAGTCCTTCCTCACCACGGTCTACATTGACTCCTGTTACAAAATTAAATATGGCTGAAAAATTAACTTCATACTTCAAAATCAAATTCATAGCAATAACACTTTGTCACTCAAATATGTACGGAAAAAATACGATTCACCAACAAAATGTTTACACGAGCGTATCCGTCCGTTATCACGTCGAAAAAGTATTTATCACAGCATGAATAGGCCGAGCGACTTTGACAGATCGCCAGAGTCCCGCTTTGTTAAATAAGTCAAGATTTCAACGTTGACGTGGACCTTTTTGTCGCAGACTCCTGGTCTATTATACTGACGTTGTTTGTCTCCGGTTTAGTCGCTTGTGTTGAATTTTGAATATAGATAGGCTCATTCTGTTATATTTTTGGAGCTTTTTTTTATCATTGTTAAGATAGCATTGTGTTTTTTTTATTACAGATTTTTATTTTCTTTAGTGTTTTGTGTTTCATAAATCGTTTCGAATGTAAAATGTTGGTGTTTAGAGGTATGTTTTTGTCAAGATTTGAATACAGACGTAATAATTTTATTTGTAGATAATTATATAAGTAGGTATGTATTAAATTTTATTGAGTTCGTATTTTTTTTTTTAAATAATATTTATGTAAATTTTTTCTTCCTATAAATATTCATTGAACGTTAATTATACTCACTAAAGTATACGTAACTGCACAATTGTATGTCTAACATCATGTATCTTAGAATCTCTTTCAAAATTTGCAGATTTCCTCACGATCTGTCTCTTCACGTTCGTGAGATTAATTCTAAAGACAAATTCAACACTTAATATAGTAGAAGTTCGTGGCGCGTGTATATATCTCAGTACAGTGTATTTATAGATATTTTAATATATACTACCTATATATCTAATTATCCCAAGAAAAAGTTCAAGAGAAAACTTTTAAGAAAAAGATGCTATACAATTCAATTTATTTACCTCTACATGAAACAGCTCTTAAAAGCCATAATTTAAATGGTTAAATGTCAATTTAGTAGCCTGGCTAATCCACTTTCCTTGTAAACCTTCATGCGGTTCACATAAATCATACTGGTGTAACTCCGTATCGAATGTTTGATTCATCGACCCTGAACTTGGGAGTTATTTGTGCTTAGTTACTGACTTAGATTAATATCAAATTAATTAATTTAAACTGTAGGTCTCCGGTGCGGCGCACCACTGTGATTTGAAAACAAATCTGGAATGAAAAGGAAATGAGGTTGATTCTTTCAGACTACCTTTCTTATTATAAAAGTTCAGGTGTTCCCATCACGGTTACCGGAACAAAATATTTAAAAAAGCTCTTTCCACCAATGTGAATACGTTCCTACTATTATTGAACCTACTGGAATTAGTGGTGATTGTGGCAAGAGACGCGATGGATTAACACTGCTTCTTTGGGAAAAAAGGACGGAGACTTTCGTGGATGTTATAATTTTTTTTTTTAAATATAAATATTTTTAACACACACACAAGGTCGTCTGCTTCTAAGGTAGGCAACTTAATGCCTATGTTTTAGGTAACAGCCGACTGATATACATTTTTTTAAATAAATATACACATAAATAATAAGTACATATATAAATAAACATATATTACACCCAGACTCGGGGCGGGAATCGAACCCACAAACCTTTGAGCAGAAAACAGGGTCACTGCAAACTGCGCCAACGGGTCAGTCAAAGTCTTATTGTTAGTCAGTTAGTGAAATAGTCTTAAAACCCGTTGCGGAAAAATTAAACGGCACAAATATTTGTCACTTATCCCAAATTATATATTTGTGCCGTTCGTAGTCGAAACTGGACTCGAACTTGGAGTAGTATAACAAAATCTAAAAGAATTGAAATCACGTCCCATAGCTACCACTGGGGACAGGAGGGTTGGTGTATTTTTTACGCCGAGACTCAAAATTGTGATTAAACGTGATAATGGTGCCAGCATTCTGGGCACTATTCCACGCGGACATGGTTTATGTCATAATTATCTGTAAATAAATAGTTTTTAAGTTCTGTACTGTAAATAAATATAGTATTGTAGATTTACGAAAAAAAAAAAATCACAATGTAATAATAAAGTGAATTAAAAATTGTAATTGATAGTAATATGTGGTTTAAATAGTTATTTTTGAAGTTAAGTTACTTAATATAATTATAATACTTTGCTATTTGTCTATCAGAGTATCTGTGTTAAATGTTGTACAGTGGGTATACATACACCTTTCTTTCTTTACTGTTTTATACACGATGAATTGTAAAGACAAATTTATTCACTTGTATTTGGATATATTTTTAATAATAAAAATCTTGGTATAAAAAAAATTATCATTTAACAGTATACAAAAATAATTGCAATTGTTGGGAAAATTTTGTTGATAGGTACCTATGTATATATTTTTTTCTTCAGTTTGCGTCGACATAACTACTATTTCCATTTTTTGCCACCTGATAGCTTGTCTACCTAGACAAACTTATAGGCTGGAGCTAGTGGTAAAAGCTGCATTGGCTAAACACCATCAATTTATTATTATTATATATATATTTATTATTTTTATTTATATTATAAAAAAGTATAAAAAAAATCACTCTACTGGCCTCACTAGTGACAGTTGTTTTTAAGTGTTTCATTCAAAATTGTTTTCTTTTAAATTAAACTAATGTTTAAAAGAGCGGTAATAGGCTCTAATGAAATTAAAATTATTGACTTATTTCTAAGGCAAAGTACGATAACTAGAGCTCTATATAATCGACAGTGAAAAGGCAATAGAATTTTACCCAAGCCTCCAGACGTAATTTCTTTAGCAAAAACTTAATTTATTAAGTTATTAACTTCGAAGAATTCGGAAACTCGTCTGGATATAAATCGATTCGCAACTTAGATTAAGATTTCAGTGTGAAAAATTGCAAAACTGATAACGGTTCGTAAAAGAAATGTTTTAAATTAAACTATTTTGAGTTTGTTCTTTATACGCATTTATTATTATTATTTTTCATATTTAAATATTTATTAAATTTGAGATTATTTTTTAAATTATTATTTTTATTTACAGAGTAATAACAGAACGATTGGTACTCGTACGAATGGTATTTGTACACTGTCACAGGATAAATTCTTAGAGTATCGTCTTACACGTGTAAGCTCTATTTTTATATATAACTAGCGGCCCGCCCCGGCTTCGCAAGGGTATTTAACTAAAATTTTAAAAATTATAAATTTATATTTTTTATCACCTACATGCGCCATCTATCGTATAATAGTAGAATATCGTTTTTATATTTAGTGACATTTAACATAATAGTACCTTACCTTAGACCAGATGGCGTTGGCGGCGTAGGTACCTATTTCTATTTTCTTAAATATTTATTTTTAAATTTAATTACAATGAAACAAAAACTAAATTATACTGTGAATTATGTTAAATTTTTATGTATTAAAGTTATTAACATTGGTTTTGTACTTTTTACGTGATACGTGCACAAAAAAAATGATAAGAGATGGCGCTGATACAAAAATAAACGCGCTATTAAAAATTTTTCTTGATGATATATAGTGTATTAATAAAAAGGTTTTAAAAGATTTATTATTTGTATAGATATTAATTACTCGACTGACAAAATAAAACAGAGGAAAAACGTTTTTGGGATATAAGTTAGGTGTATGGAATATTTGTTATCATTAATCGTTGAGTCGGTCTTTTTTTTTCGAGTATCACTGAGTGTATTAATTATTATTAAAGTACTATTAATGTTGCTTTTAAACAAGCTCCAAGTCACACTGCTTACAATGGATAAATCTATCCTTGGTATTTTTCTGCGAAATCGAATCAGAAATAATGAGATCCGCAGACGAATGAAGTTTGCTGACATAGCCCAACGCATCCGCTTGCTGAAGTAGCGGGCGGAAGGGCACATAGCTCGTAGAACTGATTTCCGATGTTAGTTCTTGAGTGGAGACCACGTACCAGCAAGTACAGCGTTAGACGGTCCGTCCGCGAGATGGACAGACGACTAGAGGAAAGTCGCCGGAAGCCTTTGGGTGGAAGCTGCTTTGAACCGGTCGCTCTGGAGGTCGATGGGGGAGACCTACGTTCAACCTATATATTTATGTATTTATAAATGCATGTGTTGTTTATATTAATTTATGGGTTTGTTGAACATTTGGATGTCACTGTGAGAGTGGATGTATCTTTTCACAATGAGTTTACGAAGTGTCAAAATAAAGGCAACCTATATAACAAAATGATTTAATATAATATATTTTTTTTTAATTATTAATTATTGTGATGAATTTAGTTATTAAGCAGGCGTATGTCTAACATGGAATAGGCTATCGTAAATATTTTGTATTATTCATTTAACATGAGTATTTTAAGAATGATAAACAAAAAAAAAATTCTATTTGGAATTATCATACACGGCCATGCGAAAAAATGAAACGTTATAGTGTAAAAAAAATTCAAATTAAAAAATACTGGGAGGGGGACTTTTGGACTAGACTATTAACTTAAACGCACTATAAATGTCTCACTGATGAGAAAAGATCTCTTCTCTATATAGGATGTAGGGTGCCTGAGCCTTAGCGAAATGTTTTTGTATAAATATTAAAGTAGAAAAGACTAACTGTTTGTTGTAAACTGTTTATTAAATTTAAATGTATGTATTAATGTTATGTTGTTAATGTTAATGAGCGCATCCGCTTAAAGACACGGTAAAATATGCACTGAAATTAAATGCATGGCGTTGGCCTAATATACTCAGCGCGGCGCCATGCGTGTGCGATGTTGTTTTGCTGAGCCACTTAAATGATCGGTAATTGACCGAACATAGGAGAAGGGTTCGAGCTTAATTCAAAGTTGTCATTTGTAATATAATTTAATTTATTTTATATTAATTTGTACATAGTATGTCTTATATGTTTAATTTGTAATCTGATATTCTGTATTTGAAATCGTTACTAACATAGTTTATAAGATCAAAAATCAAAATCAAAATCAAAATTAACTTTATTCAAATAGGCCCCAAGAGCACCTTCGAATCGTCATTTTACAAATTAATACTTTCAAGTTATTGTTATTTTGTAATAGTAAAGCTACCGCCGGTTCGGAATGTAGATTCTGCAGAGAAGAATCGGCAAGAAACTCCGCAGTTACTGTTTTGAAAAATAATATATAAACTGTGTTTTAGATCATTATTACTAACACTTTTATGGACAGTTTTTTATAACAATAAATATGTTTATTATATTTTAAGTTGATCCTTACTTACTATGAGTAATAATCGAACGTGCTTTCCGAGGCACGAGAGGCACTAGTTGCACTACTACACGAGAACAGCCGTCCCATCAACGATAGTTATTAAAAAAAAAAAAATTTACTTTTCACTATACCTTCACTCAAATCTGAGTTACGATTGTAGTTATGTTAAAATTGACTTCAATTTTTAACAGACATTTACAAACAAAACCGATTTTGACTGAGAAAAACCAAACTTCAATGATTATTTTAAAAAAAAATTGTTTGCCAGACACCTGACAAGAAAATATTATATTATCAAGAATACGATCGCTAATAGAAAATGTTTACGCACAGTGCTGCGGTAGTCTTATAATCTTCTGATAAACTTGCTACATCCAGCTTCACTAAATCTTATATACGATACGAAGTCCCGAGTAACATATCACAGTATTATCAACAGTTCAAACTACAGCTGTTCCCGTCCAGCCATCGATCCAAGTTCTAATACCTCGCTAATACTCGTTACCTTGATTTATGCGACCAAGTGGCATTTAGCGAGTCGCCTGTAAGTTTGTTGTTGTTGAGAGCCGTTACAAATGCTTGCTTTATCGTGCTCCAAGACTATTTTCGTTCAATAAATAGTTACAAATATTATGGTTATCGTTATCTCTATCGTGTTTTGGTATTCCATAAATCGAATTTACAATCATCAATTGTCAACCGTAGTTACGTAATAAATGAAGTTTAAAGTTTTGTTAACTCTTGCAGTATGGATTCTCACTCGGAACAATAAATAATAAACGCCTCACACTCAACGGCCCCCAGTAAGATGTGAATCCTGTGTCGGGGGTCCGGAAACATACAACACACAAGCACAAACGCCCAGACCACGACAAACATCTGTATGGCCTATACAAATATTTGTCATGTGCGGGAATCGTACCCGTGACCACTAGCGCATCAGCCAGTTGCTGTGACCATTGCACCAACGCGTCGTCAATATTTGTATTTGTACAAATAATTGTTACTTGTATGGTTATTTATTTATTTACTCTTTTTGCTTTACTGTGCTTCGCTTCCCTTCAGCCTATCGCAGGCAATTGCTGGACATAGGCCTCCCCAAGCTCGCGACAAATATCTCGGTTTTCCGCAATCCCCATCCAGCCTCCGCCGGCGATTATGCGTAAGTCGTCGGTCCAGCAGGCCGGAGGATGTCCCACTCTGTGTTTGCTGATACGTGGTCTCCATTCTAGGACACGTCTTTTTTTTGCATACCAACACACAAAAGTAACAATAAATAGAATTTAACAACTTTCATCGGTTGCAACAGGCATCCTTATTGCTAATACAGTGATCTCTTCCAGGCAACCTTTGGGCAGAGGACTTGCATATAAACTACAGGAAGGGCGCTAAATTCTGTATAAAAACTGTTTACTGTATGTTTTTGTAGTTTTCTTGTACTTGTTGTGTCTGTATCTGCTGTTTAGTTCCTATATGGAGAGAAGTTCGTATATTTTTATGTGTTTACGAAAAAAGTAAAATAAAATTTGTTCAACGTTTTGATGACATAGTGTAACTGCATGCCTTTGAAACAATACGTCTACAAACAAAAACGTTATTTTGTACGTTGTACCGATTTTTAAAGTCGGTGCTTCAAAAATTAATTTAATCTGTAACTTCACTATTGAAATCTCATTCATTTAGGCCCGCCGCTGATTGCAATTTTTTGTCAACGTGACTTATTGTTACTGTCACCTGCTGTCACCCACGATGCGCTCACTGAATCTGTTCTTGGGTGACAAATCGCGTTCATTTTTGTAACGGAGTTCAACGAGGTTGTCGTGATTTGTGCTCTTGAAATACGTAGAAGAAAAATGAAACGTAAAAAACGCTACTGGGTGCATCCTATATACACGGAAAGATTATTTAAAAGAAAATTACATACATAGCATACATCTACTCCGAATGCGTGGCGACGGCCGAGTGACAAAAAGTCACCAATGAGCCGACTCTCATAGCAATGTACAGGGCGAGTGACAGTCACGTCACTCCGGTGTTGCCTGCCGCTGCAACTATTTGTCACCGTATTATCACGTCACCATAATGAGCGCACTCAGTATAGTTTTCATTGTACTTGACTAAGTGACAAAAAGGCACGTCGACAAAAAATTGCAATCAGCGGCGGGCCTAAGCCTCAACGGCACGCGCCGGCGGTCGCGGGTTCGATTCCCGCTCGGGATGTATGTTTATATTTGTACAAATATTTGTTTCCCGTCTGGGTGTGTGTCCTTGTGGGTCTCCCCACCATGCCTCAGAAAGCACGTAAAGCCGTCGGTTCCGGTTGTTATCGTAGACACCTGATAACGATCGTTACTCATGGTAGGGAATTTATCCGCAAACCCGTAGTGGAGCAGCGTGGTGAATTATGCTCCAACCCTTCTCCTATATGGAGAAGAGGCCTTTGCCCATCAGTGGGTCGTTTATAGGCTGATTCATTCATTTCTTCATAACTATACTCATATTTTAAGTACGTTTAGAATTAGTACTGCATTGAAACAGTATTAACTACACTTAAATATAATAACTAAAACTAGCCAGACAAGAAACAACAACCCTCCAAAGAAAATACCTTAACATGATTACGACTCCATTAAACTTTATACGCTAACAATGAAACAATGAGAGTTACGAAATGAAAATAAAAACGGAAAAATGATCTTCTATTCGAAAAACAAACTCCATTCACAAAACACAAGAACACGAATTCAAACAAAATGTTAACATTGAAGGAGTTTTACGCCTTCCGGATAAACCTACAGTATGGAATAAATGTAAAATATTTCAAAGGAATATAGCCCTTGGTGACATTAAAAGAAAGTCTATAATCACGTGTGAGATTTTTAAAGACGTTAAGCTACACCAGTCTACACTCGTAACTGCAACTAGAAAATAGTATAGAGTAATGTACTATAGACAGTTCTAAAACTAATTAGGTCATGATTTGTTAGAAACAGATGTACTTATTGTTTTATTTATCAAACGACGATTTGGTGCAGTGATAACGGAAACTGACTGGACTAACTGGTCACCATACCCGGATTTTGTGAAATGTTAGTATATAATATTAGTTGTAGCTATGCTTTTATGTGTGTGTGTTTACGAACCCGCGAATTTCATCTTATTCTGTCGTTTAGTATACCAGGTGTTTTAAAACACGATTCGGAGTTGTTATCGTCCCGACACTATAAATCTGGCTTTACAGTTATAAATGGGATAGTCTGCGAATAATTAATATAATAACTTATAGTGTTTTTTTATCCAAAAATACCACGGAATCAACCGAAAAGAAGAAATGAGTCAACAATAATTAAATTACACGTGGCGTTATAAGTAACATTTTATAATCGCTACCGAATTTTATCAATAGAATACTAGTATATATGAAACTAATATAATAGTATGGAGTGGTCTACGTTTTCAATTCGATTTTTTTAAAAGTTCGTTCAGCCTCTCACTTTGTATGAGACAAGGCTGCTAACTAAAATTTAATGAACTTTTAGCAATTAAAAAAACTCGTTATCAATTTATAAAGAAAATAAAATCATTCTCCGATCGTAGGTCAATTACGATTCGTTACAGGAAATATTAAACAGTATTAAAAGCTTCGGTAAGATTTTTTCCTCCTTCCGCTCGTTAAGGAAGGTAGAATAAAAAACAAAAGAAAATACTTTTTATCGGGACGATTACCATAATTAAAGTTATTACTTTATGGCTTTAGAAAATAAATTGTATTAAATATAAATTATTTTTTAATTTCGTCAACTGAACCGTAATTAAACAGCCTCTTAATGTCACAACAAGCAAAGATCTCTTCTCTGTAAGAGAGAAGAGTCAAGCTTAATCTGCCACGCTGCATCATTACGTATGTATTGGCCGACAATTTCGGCTAACGGGGGTAATAATAAAATTGTTATAAAGAATTTATGATTACCAGTGTCTCATTCCAGCGGTCATTTGACGGCTTTGGTAGATGCAGTTTTAATAATTTAGTGTATTTATATGAAATCTGAATAAATCACTATAATTAATAAGGTGTTTTTTTTATTATTTTCTTTTTTTTAAATTCAGTCTTATGTAATTCCTAATTTGGAAAACGTTTCTCGTCTATTAACCGTAGTATGATATATATGGCATAAGCTATTATTTATTTTTTCATAAGCTAGATTGTCATAAGACAATATATTTCATTAATCGACTACTCAATGCAAAAACGAAATAAATAATAATAATAATAATAATAATATGTATATATTGAACGGGTGGAGTGTAGCAATAAGATAATAATAATATTAATAATATTTAATGTTGATTCCACTGAAATCATTCCTATCGTTATATCTGCCAACGGTTTGATCCCGGTTAGCCTCGCTCACCACCTGAGGCAGCTGGGTATCCGTGACGGTTCGCTCGCAGCCAGGATGCAGAAGGCTGTATTACTCGACTCGGCTAGAATTGTCCGCCGATTTCTCAGCCTACAACCCTAACCCCCGGTCGTTTGATCTCCCTGCCGGGGCGTAATCCTCCACCCGCTTATATTTATCTATGTAAATTTATGTAAATTTATTATATTCCTTATATAAGTATTGTATTATATTATATTTATTTATATGTGTATATGTATATATTAAACGGGTGGAGTGTAGCAATAAGAATAATAATAATTCGAATTGCTAATTCATAACAATAAAATTTCTGTCTATAGGTAATACATAGTTCCTTTTCCGTGTGTGCAGGAAGAAATGTAATCTAGGGATGAGGCACGGCACAATATTTTGCACGATCATTACATATAAACATATAAAATACAGTTTTATATAAAACACTTTTCAATATAATCTATAGCATCAGATGAACCACAAATGAGTACGGGCAGATTTGTGGAATTTTATCCCTTTCGACCCTTACATGAGACGCATGTATAGCGATCGTTTCACGCTGATTTTCCGTTATATACGAGTAAAACGTGGTAGCTGTATAGCATTATTCCTGTGAACCTTATTTCGTAAGAATTGCCTAACAATATTACTAATATTACATTTCCGAGAAGACCCAATAAATCGATGACAGATGGTCGCGAGTTTAAGCCCGGAAAGGATTTATGAGTTTTTTATTTGTAAAATTTATGTTTAAGATATTATCTTATGATCGACTGCTAGGAAATATCATGAAATAACCATACATGAGTATCTAAGAAAATTCTAAGACATAATAACATTGGAGCAGTGTGCCATACCAAACTCTAAGTTCTTTATAAATTGTAATAGGCTTATACCCAGCTGTGGGATGGTTATATACTTTCACGATATTTTACAATAAAGTACAGTACATATGTATATTAAAACACGTGTTACCTACATGCAATCTACTCTGTATCTATCCTATGGTGAAAGGAGTCAGTTTTCAAAACAAAAGAACAGCAAACAACGCTCGGAAGAGGATGTTTGCTATAGTCGTGTTGACGGCGCTCGCGATCTCGTTCGCCGTATCGCAGTACGAGTATTCCATAACCAGAGGTGTGTTATTGATTTGTTAACTTACCGATTTGTTTAAAATTCAAAACAGATAAATGTGCTACATTTATTATTATTAAATTCCATCAAAATTCTTTGAATAACATGTTGGCGCATTAGGCTGTTTTCCACTTCAGTGTTGTGGGGTTGATTCCTGCCCACAGTCTGGGCGGAGAGTTTGTATGTACAAACATATAAAATATTTATATGTTAAAAGTTAAACTTTAATGTGAATTTGACATGTCAAAAAAACAATGAAGATACATATACATATAATATACATATCATATTCTACATGTTATGTACGTACAATGTACATACTATATTATTGCATTTTAAAGTAATTCCATGTTATATGTTCGAACTCATTAACTAATTTTATTAGTTCAGTTTAAATTATTTCATAATAAACCTATTCTATTACTAATGCATAATTACTAAATTACGTAATTACTAATATTGATGGTTAATGTTATGCTGATATGTGTTAGTATGTGATGTGTCACAACCTAAGTTATGACCAGATAATGCAACAATTATTATAAGTTCCATCAAAATCCTTTGACTGGCCCGTTGGTACAGTAGGCTGCTATCCGCTCCAGGGTTGTGGGTTTGATTCCCGCCCGCGAGTCTGAGTGCTGCATTTTTATGTTTGTTTTATATGTATGAACAGAACTGAAATGAATCTCTTCTCTTCTCCAAAGCTTTTTCTTTTTTTAGGAGAAGTGGTGGAGCTTTATCCCTAGTGCTCCTCATCTGCGAATTCGTAGATAATATGATTTCCCTACCATGAGTAATGACCGCTATCCGGTGTTTATGATATTAACCGGGACCGACGGCTTTACCTTATATTCGAGGCACGGTGGGAATATACATAATTACATATCTATATATGAATACGTGAAGCAAAAACTTTTTAAGCCTTTTTACGAAAATTGCGCGGACGGAGAAGTAAACAAATTTGACACAGTTAAAGTTGCTAATATTTTTTTATAATAATTCTCAAAAAATACATAAAATTAATTTAAAAAATACACAACACACACTATCGCACACACACATACGTACAATGTACATAATATATTCACAAATTTTGTTTATTGTCAAAGTCTGTTGTCAACATTTTTTTAAATACAGGTCTTGCAACCTTTTTTTATTTTTGAACACAGTCTTAAATACAGGTCTTGCAATGAATTTTTTATAGATTTTTTTAAAATCATAAATCAGGTTCAATGACTGCTGCATATGCTCACCATATTATGCGCAATCATATTTTTATGATGTTGACAATGCTGTTAATTATCGATTAGGTCGAACTTCGACCACTGGGGGAACACTAGTATAATTATGTAAACGTATATCAGTCAGCTGATACCTAAAACGGCGGTGACACAGCGTGAGAAGCCTGAAATATATTCCTTATGGGAGAAAAGGTCTTTGTCCTATCGTGAGACGTTGTAGGCTGTAACAATATACTACACAGCAGACATTTTTCATCTTTGTCTTCATATAAAAATTGGATATATCTATTGAGAAATAACAAAGTAAAGAAATATAAATGACTCGAGGCATTTGAATTATTTCAACTAACATATGTGGACAGTCGTACAAAGAACTAATGATTGATATTTGTATTGGCCATTGTTTGTTCTTGTATAAGTAGTTTTTGTACCATTTCCCACCGTGTCAATACACTTGTACACGTGCACGCGCTGTGCTCAAAATAAATATGTCTGACCCGTTGGCGCAGTTTGCAGTGACCCTGTTTTCTGCTCCAAGGGTTGTAGTTCGATTCCCGCCCCGAGTCTGGGTGTAATATATGTGTATTTATATATGTATTATTTATATGTATATTTATTTAAAAAAAAATACATCAGTCGGCTGCTACCTAAAACACAGGCATTAAGTTGCCTACCTTAGGAACAGATGACCATGTGTGTGTGTTAAACATATTATTTAAATATTTAAAAATTTAAATTTAAAAATATTTCTTCAGACAATTTCTTATATACATACTAGACTGAATTTGTACTTCTTCTCTATATTTTTGAAGTGAAACTTCTTTATCGGAGTTGGAAAGATTTTTTCGTTACGCGCCATCTTGCGTTACGCGCCATCTTGTTCTTGATTATTGTGTATTTCAGTCGTTTTTCAATAAACACATGCGCAAGGAAGATTCCGAGTGGTAGTAGATGAAATCCTATATATATAGGTAAATAAATAGTTAAACTAAATAAATATCAAATTTTTAATGCTACAAAATGTGGCTCTCGCAGGGTTTTGAACTTGCAGCTCTCGAGCGATATACGAAATTCAATTCGCGTTGGCAGCAACTGCGCTAGCAATCTCTAAGATTCTTGAGTGAAATTAAGTATCACTATATAGAAGTTTGCAGTTATTGTATGATGTATTCTATAGTGAGTAGGTAATTCGAATATAAATATGTCCGAACGCAAACACAGGACTCATATAATTACGATCGTATAAAAAGTAAACTGTTTTTATTATAAGTTTCACTTCTTACGAGTGTACGCTAGTACACGCAATTTTTTTTTTTGTATTTGTTTTACCTTCGTTTATAAATAAGATTTTTATAACAAATTTATTATTAAAATTGAAAAGGTAGCTCTGGAAAAACATACAATTTTCTAAGCTTTAGAATGTATGAACATACGTCTTTTAAGTACAAATGTGGAATATGGATAAATATTATGTAAGTTTAATTATCAATGACGACCGTTCTGGTGTAGTGGTGCAAGTAGTCGCCTCAACGCCGGCAATCGCAGGTTTGATTCCCGCTTGGGGCCGATTTTGGATTTGTACAAATATTTGTTTCCGTTTTGCGTTCCTGTGTGTCTCCCCACCATACCTCGGAAAAGCCGTATAGTCGTCGGTCTTGGTTGCTATCATAGATATCTGATAGCAATCGTTACTCATGATAGGGAAATTATCCGCCAACTCGCAGTGGCAGTGGGACGTTAACAGTTTTATTAACGGTCAGATTGAAACGTTCCTTAAATAAAAGATAGACCGCTTGGCCTATAGGACGGCTGTCAGTCAGTGAAAAAAATAAGTAAAAGTTAACTGAAAGGTCACAAGATAGTTTAGAGTAAATTTCAAAATTCATCTCGTTCTTGACTCTAGAGGAAAACACCGTGAAAAAAACTTGTCATGTCATCGCATGTCTCGGGAGATTCTCCGAGACAAATATCAATCTACAGTGGAGAAACATAGCAGATTAAGCTTCAATACTTTTCCTTAAAAGAATAAGCCATAACAGTCTGTCATACTCAGTACTGTATTGAATGCCGCACCGGTTTTACTTAATGCTGTCTCAAATAAATAAAGAAAATTTTTTAGCCTTTACCGGTGGGAGGGATGCGCTGTGCCGCGCTCTCGGCTGCATGGGTACCACCATCTTGCTTGTTTCTCCCGTGAAACAGATTTGCTGTGTTTTGGTGAGAAGGGCAAGACAGGCAGTGTAATTACTGGCACTGAGACTTTAACACCTTATGTCTCTGGATAGGCAACACATAAATGATATGGCTGGGCTAGTTCCAGGTAAACTAGTTTATGTTCATGGGCGACGTCAACCACTTACCATCAGGTGGAACGTCTGCCAGTTTGCCTATCCAACTAACGTAAAAAAGCCACCATAAATTTTCTGTAAAATACAATAATGTGTCAGAAATGTTTCTAATAAGTTCAAATTATTTAGTGATATGTTTAATTATCTACATTTCAGATCTACCGAACTATATAAAAAGCGCATTACGTCAGAAGAATCGATTCAAGCCAATGCTCCGTGAAAAGAAACGTACCATCACTAATCTCACGCTACAAGAAGTTTTCGATAAAATAAAGGACATCACTAGAGCTCTCAATCAAGATGCTAAGAAAAATGGATATTTCGTGGATTATAAATTTCGTATTTTAGAAGACAATGGCAATAAATAAATATTAAAAAAAGCTTGTTTTATTGAATAACATTAATTTACCGTTTAAAAATAGGCTGTAATTTTTTCTTGTATAAATATATTAAAAATAAGAGCTACTTCAATTCAAATAAAAATAAAGATATTTCTTTTAATAAAGTATGTATATTTAAGCCTCTTTTATAACATATTATAACATATTCAATTTCTATACGTACATATTACATAATCACGTGACCTGTTTACTATTTACGATTCGCTTGCACAATATACCCATAGCGTTCCTGTATATAAAAACCGTTCTTGTGTAATGGTACAAGTAGTCACAATAGCTTCGATCCCGCTTAAGTCAGATATTTGTATTTTTAGAAATATTACTTTCTGGCCTGAGTAAATAGGATATACTCCGTTTGGGTCTCCTCACCATGCCTTAAATTTGTTTGTCTCGTTTGATATTATAGACACCTGAAAGCAATCGTTGCTTATGGTAGCGAAATAATCCGCTAACCTGCAGTAGACCAACGTACTACCCTTTACATGTTGACTCAATTCAAGCCATTCAGTTCCTATGTTCATCAAAGCATGTTTATCTTAAGTAGGATTAAAGTAGAATTTACCTGAAAATTTAATACGCTTAATGACTATTACATAACGGTACTGTAAAATACATACATCTAATGGGTGTACCTTTTGTTTCTGATTCCACTATGTTGGCGAATAAACTTGGTAATGGTAAGTTTTTAACGTAGCCTATGGACGTCTACACCACCAGGAGCATAACAAGCGCGTTGCCAAACTTTTACGTGGTGCAAATTTTTTTTTGTATGCTTGCAATTTTGGAAATAACTTTCAATATTTAAATAAACAAAAAGTCAACAAAATCGCTTTCTCTCTTTACAGTTACCAGTGTTTTTAGTTACAATAGACATTCAAACATTCATTCAAATATAAATACGCATTCATACACCAGGTTGAAATCAAAAGTAGTTTAAAATATTTGTTCAAAATACCCTCTGTATATAACGGAATTTTCAAAGGATTTTTAGATACTAAAATTAATTTCAGCTATGAAATTTTAGTACAATATAAAAAAAGGAAAACATAATTTAACTGACAAGTAAAAACAGAAAAGTGACGTTAAAATTAAAATTCGTTTTAATAACCTAATCAAGCTCAGATATTCATGAAACGTCAGCCCAATTAGAGTTTGTATCTCCAAAAAATTTTGAAAATTGATTTTTAATGCATCCTTATGTGTATCTATCTAACGGAGTAATTTTATATTAAAATATACAAAACAAATTAATATGCCAGATTTATTTTATATTAATTTTATCTAGTAACTTGAAAACACAACAGTCTACAGTTTTTTAATCGTGTGAAATTTAGCATTCTGATAATTGCTGAGACATGAACTTGAGCTATTCTTCGGTTATACATTAATAAAATATTTTTAATATGTTCGGATATATAACTTTAAAACAAAAAACACCGACTTGAAAAAAGCAAGGTACGTTCACAAAACGATATAACAAAGCTTTAACGTACGATTATATCTTGCGCTAATTCGTGCTATTTCATGTTTACGGAATAAACATAATTTAACTTCACGTAAAGTAATTTTGGCCCAAGCATCGTGATAAACGATGAACACACACGAAAACCATTTATGTTTGAAAAACGGTGTTTTTTCATCAGTGTAATATTGATATAAGATCGCAATATATTTTTTCTCTAACTTCGTTCCTTCGATCTGATCTGATTAAAACGCTTATTAAAAATGCGTTGTTAAAGGTTTAAACAGTTGAAAAAAAAATTGCAGCTAAAAATGTATAGTTTTAAAACGAACGTTTTCACATGCAGTAAAATCAACCGAAGTAGCGCCATGCTGCTTGCAGCTGAATGGGCCGGCGCGTCCGGGGAAGTACTTCGCTCTCACTTAACACCGACGTGAAATGACTGCACTGTCGTCGTGTTCGGTGGCTCATCCCTTCACTTACCTGGCCCATCTCTTCCTTTCCCTCCACAGATAAAGTGGAACATCATTTCCCTTCCTAAAGGCCGGCAACGCACCCGCTAATCCTCTGATGTAGTACTAATCCTCTGTGTCACGTTAAGCTCATATATTTGAAATTATACTGTAATAATTTTGTTAAGAGCTTACCGTACTGTAATAATTTTGTTAAGTTTTACCGGTGGGAGGGATGCGCTGTGCCGCGCTCCCGGCTGTATGGATACCACCATCTTGCGTGTTTCTCCCGTGAAACAGCTTTGCTGTGTTTCGGAGGGAAGGGCAAGACAGGCATTGTAATTACTGGCACCGAGACTTTAACACCTTATGTCTCTAGATAGGCAACACATAGATGAGTTGCGTGGGCTAGTTCCAGGTAAACTAGTTTATGTTTATAGGCGACGTCAACCACTTACCATCAGGTGGAACGTCTGCCAGTGCGCCTATCCAACTAACATAAAAAAGCGCTAAATTATTTTCACTAGTATTAGCATAGCATCCAGGCAACGTGTTATACTGTTTCAAACGACAGAAAGATGCGAAAACTTCGTGTGTGCAAAACCATATAATCAAGAATCATCAACATATTTGACTTTTTTTATTTGTAATACTAGAGGGGGCAAATGGACAGTCGGTTCACCTAGTGTTAAGTAAAAGCGACATCCATAGACATCCGCTACATCAGAGGATTAGCAGGTGCGTTGCCGGCCTTTAGGTAGGAGAGGGGAGGGATGTTCCACTGGATCTGTAGAGGGTTGGGCCACCGGATCTCTCACAAACCGAATGAAACACGACGACAGTGCTATCATTTCATGTCGGTGTTAAGTGAGAGTGAAGTATTTCCCCGGGCACGCCGTCCTATTCAGCTGCAAGCACCATGGAGCTACTTCGGTAAAATATATGATAACATAGTATATGACACAGCCGTAAACGACCGCTTTACGTGTTCTCCGAGGCATGATTTGGACCCACAAAGACATACACCCAGACCAGAAACAAATATCTGTATACAAACAAATATCTGACCCAAGCGGGAATCAAACTCGCGATCGCTAGTGTCAAGGCGACTACTCGAACCTGACTTACACTTCACTACCTTAATTATATAAATGATATAAAATTGACAAAAAAAAAATCATACAAGTATTAAACGCGGGTAAAACTGCGGGAAACAGTGTATATTACATATAAATCTCAGTTGTTAAGATTAAAGCGATTATACTAATATATTTTACCTCTTAAAATTAATTAAAAGGAGCAGGAAGGGTCTAATACAAGAATTTCAAATGTAATTAATTTCGGCAATCCAATGTTCAAGGAAGCGTTACGGATAATTCTGATCGTTAGCGATTGGGGAATACTGTTTAGATGAATCTGAGATCTTATGTAAAACAGTTTACGATCAATATATGTGAATAAACTAGACGGGCTTCGCAGTTTCACACGCGTTGTTTTCGATCCCGTTTCAATTTTGCGATAATTAGTTAAGGGAGTTATTGTGTAGTGCTGCGAGTAGTTGCCTCAACGGCGGCAGTCACGGGATTGATTCCCGCTCGGGGCAGATATTTGTATTTGTACAAATATTCATTTGGGTGTATCTCCTTGTTGGTCTTCCTACCGTGCCTCGAAGAGCATGTAAAACTGTCAACTCTGGTTGTTATTACAGACACCTGTTGACAGTCCTAACTCATGGTAGTTAAATCATCCACCAACTCGCAGTAGAGCTGCTTAGTGAATTAATCTCTAACTCTCCTCCTATAATATGAAGAAGAGGCCTTTGCCTAGCAGTGAGATGCTTACAAGCTGAGTCAGATCAGTTCATTTCAGTTAAGAGAAAGACTAACAACAGTCAACTCAAGTATAGTCAATAGGTTATGTTTTGTTATTTTATGAAAATTCTAGAAGATTCTATTGAATAAATAAGCGAGAAAATATTATATTCATACCTTTAGATACTATTATTAATTTAAACATATAAATATGTTTAAATTCGTATAGATTTTCGAATACCAATTAAGATGATAAGTTTTTCATGGATCCTGTATATACCAAAAAAAAATGCTAAAAAAAATATTTCTTCAGAATGGTAGTTGCATTCATGAATAAGGTATTTTCAAATACGGCAGGTATTTGAAAATACCTAATTATGATTGATATTAATTTCGTGCTCTGTTGGCTCGGAAGAAGATCCGATGAACGTGTAACTCGCACAGGAAGTGTCTTGTTGAGATCCAAATTAAACTGAGCCGTACTGTTATTTTTATATAGGTTAGTCGAAAGAGAAAGAAAGAAGAAAAGAAAAGTCGAATTTCTTTTGTTTAATTTTTTGAAAACATCACGTATGAATTAATTTGAAACATCATACAAACAATACATAGCTGAGTAAATGCATTTTCTCCATACAGGAGAAGAGTTAAAGTTCAATCCACAATATTACTCTTCTGTGGATTGGCAGATAATACCATAACGATCATTAATAATTACTTATGATCACAACAGGACTATTGGATTTGCGTGATATCCAAAGCACATTAGTGAGACACTTACAGACGGACAAACAGATTAGAAATAAATGTTTGTGCAAATAATTATTACCGCTCCAACCAGGAAAAATCCTTTTTATTCCAATATACCAGAACTGTTGTCGAAAATAATAGGTCTATTAAAATAATATACATTATTTTATTGTAGTTATTTTAACATAAAATAATAATATAATTTTTTATAACATAATAAAAACAAGTATTATATTGGCGACTAAAAATGATATACATATAAATACAGTTTTAAACTGCTACTAAGCTACGTAAGCCAAAGCTTAAGTAAAGACTAGTAGGTATTACAATAAAATATATAATTTTAAATAATCGATTGTTTTGTGTTCGTGGAAACGTTCTCACATACTGCTTAAGCATACATAAAAAAAAAAATCAAGTACTTATGAGAACGTTCAAATTTTAAATATGAAAATCTCCTTCTACGCGTTAGTATTCTGCGGTCGTCAAACAAATCTGTCATCAATTTTTTTTTCCCGCTATATCCTTTCCCTGAGGGAAAATGTAACGATTTTGGTTGTACAGCCTTTCGTCTTCATCACCGTTGCCAGCAATCTCCCTAAAAACCTTTATTGTCATCTGTAGAAAATTGTAATGGAAAGGACAAGTCCCATTAATAAAATTAGGTTCTTAAAAATTTATGGAAAATGTTTTTGGTTTTTAGTAATTATTATTTTAAAACTGTACGAAATATACAACAATTATTGTTATTTAAGGCTTAATTCAGAAAAAAATAATAAATTTAAGTTGTCACTGACTTTTATTTTTATAAAATGTACGTAAATGTTTAATGTGTATTGTATTCAATGTTATGTGTCAAATTTCCATGATTAGCATTTTTGACAATTCTTGAGAGATATCGGCGATGGTTTAACCAAACTCATTAGATCTTTGAGTTTTAGTGATAAATAAAAATAAAAAATACCTGTGTCAACAAACTTTTTTTTTTTGTCAGAGCATTGACTTTTTTTATGTTAGTTGGATAGGCAAAATGGCAGACGTGCCACTTGATGGTAAGTGATCGACGTCGCCCATGAACATAAACTAGTTTACCTGAAACTAGCCCAGCCAACTCATTTATATGTTGTCTATCCTGAGACATATGATGTTAAGTCTCGGTGCCAGTAATTACACTGCCTGCTTTGCCCTTCTTTCCGAAACACAGCAAAGCTGTTTCACGGAAGAAACAAGCAAGATGGTGGTACCCATGCAGCCGGGAGCGCGGCACAGCGCATCCCTCCCACCGGTAAAAATAATCTTTGAACTTGTTCGCCAACTTTAGTCCAAACCGTACGATTTTTGATTTTCTTTTATTTTAAGCGTAAACACGTCGACCGAGGAACGGTTTCTTCTGTAACAATTTATCATTATCCTTTATTTCACACCTGCTTCGTTTTTGTTTGTGCAAAAGTAGCCATTTGTCTTTAAAACGGTTTGACCGATTTAGATACTTCTCTCAATGTTTTGTGATTCAGCAATGATGACTCTTAGATAGAGTTAAAATATAATAAACGAGTATGGTACTTATTTTTTTTTTTTTGTTATACTAAACTAACACATAACTAAATTCTTGGTCTGTATATATGTCACCATATTATGAACGTTGTTGATTTGTAACATATCTGTTGAAAAGCACCATATTGTGAACTGGTACTTAGTTGTATTCACATTATTACGGAGATGTACAACTTAAGGATAATAATATTTGCAAGAAGATTATTTTTATAATTATAAGTCTTGTGTATTGTAAGTTTAATGTATTTGGTTGGACCTGCCATGTACTCCTGCTTACATCTGAAACATCGTCTTGCTAGTCACGGTATTTTCCAAAGACTTTAGCCTACTTCCCTCAACCACTGCGGCTTGCGTCATACCTACATACATACAATACATAGCTTTATTACACAAATTAAATAAAGCGAAGACCAAATGTCTAATACCTAAAATTTACAGCCAAATTCTCACAGAACTGGTGGTAAAATTGGCGTATTATATATTTCTTTTTGTTTTTCTCAGTTTTTTCATGTACCTAAATTTTGTTATAGTACTACTATAATTACTCGCTGTATTAATGTTAATATAACCGTATAAAATAAATAAATTAAATTACGAAAAATGCTTCCATACAAAAATTCTAAATTTTACAAACTCAATTTCTTATTTTTAAGCAAAACTTGTGATTTACTGGGATTAATCTTTAACGTTTTATTTACACAGTAAACGTCCAACTTTATTAGTGAAAAGTTGACTTCCAGTAGACATATTATACACAACTAGCGACAACTTGTACCGTGGATTTCCAATTGATACTAGCAGTGTCCCGAATTCGAGTTTAAAACTGTATTGCGACTACAAATTCATACGATCGTTTCGTAAACATTTTGAGAATTTCTGACAAAGTTACTAATAGTTGTTGTGAGCTTAATTCTAAGTTTTAATAATAATTTTTTATATTATGTGCATAGAAAAAACTTTAATTAAAATTGTTTTTTTTCTATTCGACTGTATAATATGTTATGTGAATAATGTCATAAATTCCAAGAGTAAAAAATATTTTTAAAAAAGAAAAAAAAAATTATGGCCGTTTTGTTAACATCTTTCATATATTTGTTTTTGATAGTTTTAGTTTTCAATTTTTATATCGTTTTAACAAATATGTCAATAGTTCATTAGAAGATAAATGAAATTAATTTATATAATAACTCACCTATTTAAAACCATATTTTTGGGTTGGGCAAAAAGTTTCTTCGTATATGTTTGTATATGCCAGGTGAAAATCTGAGGGTGCAAGGTCAGGACTATATGGTGGATCCATTAACACTTCCCAACCAAGCTCATTCAATTTTTGATTTGTGTCCAAAGATATGTGTGGTCTGGCGTTATTATGATGAAATACCACTACTTTCTCTTCATAAATTTCAGCCGTTTTTTCTCAATTTCTTCCTTGAGTCTCAGTAGTTACAGCATCACCTTATTGCGTGTTAATCCGGGTTCCGCTACAATTTGTGGAACTTGACTACCCTTTGACAATTATTTTTTTCGCACAACCTTATCGTAGATGATCCACTTTTCATCACCTCTATCTTTTTTAAAATAATTATAATAATAATTAATAATAATTTATTCAAAAAATGTAAGTTACAGTTTACTGTACAGTTCAAGACATATATAGGCACAATTTAATATAATTAGGTAAACAATGTGAATTTTTGCCTTCCAAACTAGGCTTAAGCCTGTATCTTGGTCGGCAACGATTCCTTCATTCCTCCTAATGATACACAACTTGTATGATCGCACTGTATCAGCAAATGTTTATAGTACAATATGTTTTACCTACAATATTTACAAGCTTATTAAGTTCTTAAGCGATGTGTAGTGTGTTTGTTTGTGTGTGTGCGTGTGAATGTGTGTTTGTATGTTTGTTTGTATATGTGTGTGTATGTGTTAGGGTAAATATTTCAACAATTCTTCAGTCTCATCATATCCAATACTAAGTAAATACTTTTCTGTTAACTTTTTTGCTTCATATTTTGTAAGTGAATGAATGTTTGTTTCTTTATTTATTTTATTATAAAGAACGGCACTGAGAGCTATATAACTCTGCTTAGCCCACGCTGTACGACATTTCACCAGTGGGCAAACCCTGCCAGCACCTTGTTGTCTAACTGCGGATTGGCGATCGTTTTTTAAACTAGAGTGTCGGCGCAAGACCATACGAATTATGGCCAGTTGTCGGACAGTGAGGACTTTGCATTCGGAGTAAAGTTTTGCTGTTGGAAATGTTCGTTTTTTCCGAGTCATTACTTATAAAACGGCCCTTTGTGCGCGCTCCAATTTTAGCATTAGTGTTTTATTCGCACCTCCCCAAATCGAGATACAGTGTGATATGATTGATTGGCACAATCCCATATATATGGTGTGAATGGTTCTGGGATCTGCTGAGTTGCGCAAGTTCTTGAAAATGTATATCAGTCTCCTGACCCTTGAGATTGTTGTCTCGATCTGAACACGCCAGCTAAGTCTCTCATCCAAGTGTATTCCCAGGTATTTTACACTTTCGACACTTTGCAGAGCCCTGCAGCCGCACTGACCAGAAACATAGTTTTGACATGTGTGTATAGTAATACCGGTATCCATGTTCTGTGATTCGTTTGCCTTGGTAAGATGAAAACGAACTACCCTTGTTTTGTCTAGGTTAAGTGTTAGTAAATTATTGTCAAGCCAAATTTTGACCATATGCAATGCGTTCTCGGCACATTTTTTAGCATTCTCCCAGTTGTTCCCATGCACCAACAGTGCAGTGTCATCGGCGTAAGTGTATACATTGCAATTTTGGAGAGACAACCTGCACAATTGGTCAATATAGACAAGGAATAGTGTGGGTCCCAAAATACTCCCCTGTGGAACACCGTAGCAAACTGGTTGTTCATTGCTGACCACGGATCCTATTTTTTTTTTTTTTTTTTTTTTTTTTTTTTTTTTTTTTTTTTTTTTTTTTTTAAAGCATTTATTTTTTATACAAAAAGATTTAACAAATAATTTTATCTCGCCAAGCTGTAATGCTTAACGGCGAGACGCGCTCGTTATTACAAAAAAAAAACAAACAAAAATGTATTCTTATTTACAATCAACAACATAAACATTAAACATATAAACATAACCTCACTTTATTACAGGTTTGTTTCTCGATGACGACACTTTTTCTTCATCGAGAATCAAGTCCCTCAGCTTTAACTTTAACAATTTTCTGCTTATTTTATGTCTCTGTCTTAGCATATCAATTCTATTAAATAATTTTGGTACCATGTAATTAGACGTTCTTTCCCCATAGTAATTCTTTACCTTCGGTTGAAATAATTTTTTGTCAGTTACTCTTCGCGTATTATACTTATTTTTTACTAATATTTTACATTCGTCCTTGTAATAGTATTCTAATCCTAATAAATAGTCAATCTTTTTATCTATTGGCAAAATTTTGCAAACGTGAAAAAGCTTATCATAATTTCTATTGCATTTTTTCTTAACATTTTTACTAACTAGGAACTTAATCAGTCTTACTTGTAAATTTCTAATATTTTTTAAATATGTCTTAAACGTTCGCCCGTACACTATGAATCCGTAACTTATAAGTGAGTCGGCAAGCGCGAAATATACTATTCTAAGCGTATGTCTATTTAGTACTGGTTTTAAATGGTAAAACTTACTTAAAACTGATCTTAAACTCTTACAGATATAATTTACATGTATTTTCCAGTTGAAATGATTATCAATGTTTAGGCCTAAATACTTACATACAATTACAATTTGTGTGCGGTTCGTAAGGTAGCTCGTAAATAAATCAAGACCAATGCCCCGGACACCAATGGATTCCAGCTTCGTTAAAAGAATTGGTACAGAGACGGTGTCAAAAGCCTTTGACAGATCCAAAAATATACCATAGCACTTCCTTTTGTTATCTATATGGGTTACTAGGCCTTCAGTAAAACTAGACACTGCATCTTCCGATGACATACCACTCCGAAACCCATACTGGTTCCCCGCTAGAATTTCAAACCTGTTCAGATAAGCTCTGAGTGTCGCATTAAGGTAACGCTCCAGGATTTTTGATAAAGCAGTTAATACGGAAATCGGCCTATAGTTAGTCACGTGGTGTTTGCTCTGCCCTTTGTGAATGGGACGTACTATCGCCTTTTTCAGTGCCGATGGAAAGATACCTTGTGATATGCAGAGGTTGAAGATATGTGTAATTGGACGAACTAAGGCATCACACGATCTTTTTAATACACAAGCTGGGATGCAATCCCAGCCCGTGGCACAATCATCTCGTAAGCTCAGAATTAACCTTTTCACTTCCGTCGCATCAATAGGAAGAATAACAAACGAATTGCATATTTTGTTTGAATAGTGCTGGTGATCACGTACGAGAGGTGGAGATGGAAATTTTGAGGCCAGATTTTTCCCTATTTCAACAAAAAAGTCATTTACCTGATTTATTGCCGACATATCGTTATCGGATAGTTCAAGTAGTTCTGTTGGTGGTGATTTGGATATTTTCGTATTGGTGATTGTCCTAACGATGTTCCACACTGCTCTGGGATCATTTTTAGCTTTTCTGAACTGTTCTTTTTCATATGATGTTTTTAGACTTCTTAGCAAAGAGTTACAAAAGTTTCTATATCTAAAATAGGTTGTCTTTAAGATTGCGTTTTCTGGGTCTTTCTTAAGGTTTAAGTGCATATTGTCTCGATTACGAATACAGCGCAGCAAACCGGGTGTTATCCATGGCTTAATGATTCTCCATTTTTTAGATACTATTTTGGTGATTTTGTTGCTGTCTATAACATCATTTATAACTTTAATAAGAGAGTTGGTGGCTACATCTGGGTTATTCTGCTCCATGATTATGCTATAGTCTGCATTGTCAAGTTGATATTTGATTCCATCATAATTTAATTTAGTGACGATATTCATACCTATATTGTTCGTCGGTCCATTTTTAAGTGTGAGAGAGAGCTGTATTGGATAATGATCTGTGATATCGGTTTGGATGACTGCTACTGTTGCTGGTAGTTTAGTTCTTAAGAATATGTGATCCAGGCAATTTCCCGCTCTCGTTGGAAGAAGATGTCCTGGCAGTAGACCCAGAGCCGACAAGAATGTTAGATATTCGTCAGAATTCCTGTTTGTGCTATTTTCTTTAATATCTATATTTATGTCGCCAATCATTGCTACGTTTTGGGTATTGTTTGAAATAATTAAATTTTCTAAGCTGTTAAAAAAATTGTCAAGTTTATCATAAGAGGGGGAACGGTAAATGGCGATTATTGTCACACTACCGATTCTACATATAAGACAACTTGCATCCGAAAATGAAGGTTCTTGAACATGGCATTTCAAAGAAGTCTTGATATAAATTACCACACCGTCATTTTGTAGTTGGTTATTTGAAGTTGAATAAGCAGTGTAACCGTTTAGAGTTGGAAGAGGACCAGCGACCTTAAGCCAACATTCAGTCAATATTATTATGTCGTAATCTATTTTTGTAATAGCTATCATCGCAATAAAGTTATCAAAATTTTTACCAATACTTCTGATATTCGCATGTATTATTTTTAATGTTGATGTATTAGAAATAATGTAATCCCTGCAACTGACGGGAGTGCAATAGTATGACAGAGCGACATTGAACGAGTCAATGTCGGAGGCAACACTTTCTACGTTGGCCATTTCTTATGGAATAGCTGTAATCGAAGAATAAAATGATTCACTTTCATTACGTTTCAATAGAGAATCGCAAATGAGTACACGATTTATTAGGTTTCTTTCAGTGAGCTCGTGGCATCCAAATATCGATTTTTTTTTTGTATAGCCAGACTTTTGCAAATGGATCAAAACTATTTTGTAGTCAATCCTTAGTTCCTCGGCTATGTCGTAACCAAGGAATTTATATACAAACTGGAATGCTCACGTGCACTCAAAGAATGTTCCTACAGCCGGGATTGCATCTCATTCTACCATGGATTCAAGGCAACTCTCGTAGGAAAGAGACAAAATACCGGTTGTCAACGAAATGCTCGGAACTATTTTTCACTTTACATGTTATAAGCCAATGTCAACCTTATGTCAAATACTTCAAAGTGCATATTTGAATATACAATTTTATTAAGTGAGCGTTCCAGTTATGATATAAATTCCTTGGTCGTAACTACTAATATTCCGATAATACTCCACTTTTTAAAAGATGGTATCAACTTTATCCGTATGAGGGCGAACAGAGCGAGCTGCACATATTTGACATCAAAATTCTCAGACTGAAAACGCTTGAATTTACTTTGTGCTATTCTTACTGACACTGCATTAGGTCCATAAACGTAATAATTTTTTTCGTGGCTTAAGTCACATTTTTTCCTTGTTTGTAAGAGAACTTCAGAAAAAGAAAGAAAAAATGGCGGGAAAGTGTTTTTTTTTTTTTTAACTTTTTTTATATATTTAATAATGTCTTTTATACGTTGATATTAAAATAAGCCAGATACAAATAGCACAACCAAATAGATTTTACTTCATATTTTATACACACGAAAAATGAAAAGAGTTTTACCTTGACCTATTATTTACAATATAAAACTTAAACTAATTATTTACAGAGAGTTTTGGTATAAATCATGTAAAAAAAAAAAGTAAATAAACCATATATTGTGCTAATTTTTGGTATTCTTTCCTTTTATTTTGATTTTTGACAACTAATATTAAATTCACTCTCTTTGTTTTTTAGTGGAAACTTTTGTTTAGAAGCGTTTAGCTATATTTAGTAATTATATGCTGTATGTTTTCCAATGTTAAATTAAAAAAAATATATTTCGCACTTTAATAATATAAGGATATATAGATTTAGATTATACATATTTTGCGTTACTTATACTTTTCTATTTTTCTATAATATAAAAATAAGTCGGGTTTTCCTTCCTGACGCTATAATTCCAGAACGCACAAACCGATTTCCATGGTTTTGCATTCGTTGGAAATGTTTCGGGCTCCGTGAGGTTTATAGCAAACAAAATTCAGGAAAAATTTCAACATAAAAGCAGGAAAACAGGGAAAATCATTTTTCACATACAGCGAAATCTCTGATACATAACATGTACTACAAACCAATATTGTTTTTCATGTTGGTTTAATCCCCAAACTAAATGTTACAAAAAACGAAGCCATCTGGTGGCGAAACGGAGTTCGCCGGGTTTGCTAGTTTATAATAAATTCCTTTCTAGGTGAGAGTAAGTTGTATCTAATACATCGCTCACATCAACCAAATTTCAGGTACTGTATGTATGCACAATATGATCTCCAATAAGATTATCGCAAAATAATGGATAATAAAGGTATGTATAGTTACATGGTATCTATATATATATTATAGTTTTTATAATAAAATCTTATCACAACTTGTATTTCATTATTCTATCATCCGAACGCTGTTCTGTTTTCTAAAACAAGCTTTCTTTTTCTATTCTTCCACAGAATTTCATTTTCCCGACGCATTTTCATATCCCACGAGACGCAAGTACATGAATAAAGTATGAATAATATGATTCAATTACAAATATTTCTATCCAATTTTCTGAATACATATCCTTAATGTAAACTCATGTTATCATATCGGCGAAGGTCACTTTTTCTGTCAGTTTATATATTATACAAAATATACGACTACAAACGTGTTATAAGCAATTCATTGAAATTTCATTCCCAATTAAATTTGCTTTTGACTACTAGTATTTTTTAGTTTGATTATGTGTTATATATTTAAATGTTTTACTACCAAAGTGTAACGAAACCTTAAGCGACAGTCGCAGATTCAAGTCTTGGAAACTACCATTCAAGATATATTTGAAATTCATATCATGTTCGACGGTAAAAAGAAACAATGTGAGAAAACTTGTATTTTCTAGATAAATTCAAAGACATGTCAGTCAGTTCGACGTAGAGCATCACAGAGACGTAAGCTTGTTATTTTACTCTTTAAAAGGAATTTTTATCAAATCTATTTGGTACCTGCGGCAATACCTTCGTAGACTTTAGAGTAGTTTCTTTTCTTTCTAATGTAACCCGTATTGTCCCTCGTACCTCGAGGCTCTACATTTGGTACTAAAGACAAATGCCAAATGTTTTAGAGGGATTTTAAATAAAAAGGCAAAAAATAAACTGAGAACGTTAAATAGCATCAGCGTGAGAACTATATAAAATCATACATTCACCGTTACTTAGAATGCGTTATTATTTGAAGCTCCTGACAAAATATTTAAGCAATGCGGTGAATTAGTGATACTTAATTATTTATTTATTCCTTATTGCACACATCAAATACATAAAGCATAGCTGAAACTTAGTTAAGTTAGAGTGTGAAGTACGCAGTGTGAAGAAGCAGTGTAATGGCTAATTAAACTAATTATTATTATTATTTCTTTTAGACAAACCAAAACTAAAAAGGAGAGTTCAACAACTGTTCAGTAATATAAAAAAAAATTCTTACATAGTAATGTTTACATATACTAAGTATGCTAATATTTTACGTATTATATACAAGATACATATATAATAATGAAAAATATAAAAATTGTAACAACTTAATGATAACTTAATATGAACGTTATGCTTCAATATCAACTTTTATATCTCTAACAAGAGGAATGACAACTACATATAAAATTTTGTAACATGTTCAAACCTATTTTTTTTCTTCTCCTTTTAGGAGTTCCAATCTATACTGACTGAAGTTAATCAAAAAGTCAATCAAAAAAAATCATACCCTAACTTTTCCTTGAGTTGCTTAAGCAATAAGAACTCGTTTAGGAAACTAACTGCTTTCACTCGACAGCAAATAATGAAATCTAAACTTTATTTCGTTGGAATACAATTTACAATTAACTATATTCATGTCTTGTTATGGAATAATGGTTAAACTTACAAACCACGTATGAGCCGGAAAATATAATTTACAGAAGATACACAAAAAACTTCTTGTTTCAAACTACTATAGTAGTTTTAACTACCACTTTTTGTGATTTAAAATATGGCTTATATCGACAACCGTAATAGTGTAGTGGTGCAAGTAGTCGCATCAACACCGGCGGTCGCGGGTTTGATTCTCGCTCGGGGTAGATATTTGTATTTGTGCAAATATTAGTTTCTGGTATGGGTGTCATTGGAGATTTCGCCACCCTGACTTGAAGATTACGTAAAGCCATCAGTCCTGGTTGTTATCATGGATACTTGATAGCGATCGTTACTCGTGGCAGGGAAAATTTTCTGCCAAAACACAGTAAATCAGCGTGGCGGATTAAGCTCCAGCTCTTCTATATGGAGAGAGGCCTTTTCCCAAGAGTGTGAAGTTTGCCGGCTGATTCAGATCATTTCAATTCGTATATAAAAATAAACTCGTAACTATGGGTTTTTCATTACGATGCGTCTTATGTTCTGACAATCGAAGAACATCCGAGACGTATTTTCATTATATTAGAGGCTGTTGAGTTTGTAGCAGTACGCCATCATAGAAACACTATTTGAAGATGTTAGGAACGCAGATACAATATTATTCTTATTGCTCTGAAAAGTGCGATAACAATTGACTTACATGCCTAATGACGGCCGGCTGGTCGAGTGGTCAGACAACTGGACACTTTGGGCCGAAACACATAACGGCGTTGCGGCGCCGCAACGCTAAAATCGGCGGTGGCGTCACCGCCAATTTTAGCGGCGCGGCACCGCCAATTCCGGCGTTGTGACGTCATACTTGTTGACCATGATTTATTGACATTTTGTGTCTATTTTTATATTTTATTTTTTTGTGTCTTTATTAGACATGGGTATCTCAATGAATTTTTATGAACTGCAGATAAGCTCATGAGCCATATGCTTGAACCGGAGCTGTGAACCAGCTCACAGTTCAGCTCAATTGTTGTTATGTTGTTACTTTTAACTATTAGATTTACAGCTAATTTAAGACTCGGTTCAAACAAGTGACATGTATGATGTACCTAAATTATAAATATGTAATAAAGCAGCGTTTCGAAAAGTTATTATAGTGATATTTTTTCTATCTTACACAATTATAGGGGAATGCTAATTTCATGCATATGATAAACGCTAAAGTGAGTTTCTTTGTTTGTTTTACGCTTTCACGCTTTAACTATTCACCTGAATTACGATCATCATGAAATTCTGCATACCAGTTGTCTGGGGTACAGAAAAGGACATCGAGTACCTACTTTACGTACCGACTACCGTTGGTGCCTGTACCATGCGAGCGGAGCCGCGGACGAAAGCTATTTGTTTATATTTAATCTATAAAACTAATATAGTAAGATATTAATTTATGTATCACTTTGTTTCAATTTTGTTTAGGCTTTATGAGACAAAAGTTGTTTAAAATTCTACCAGCATACAAACTTGATTCACAAAATTATTTCCAGTACAAAGGATTACTTTTTATGCATTCTACTAAATAACAACTTCACAAACAATAATTAACAAATTTCACGTGAACCATAATATTTAAAATAATTAAATTAATATCCACAATAAAAAATCACGAAGAACTGGTTACCCTACAACAACGCTCTTTTTCGCGGCGCCGCAACGCCACAACGCAAACTGCCGATTTTAGCGTTGCGTCGCCGCAACGCCGTTATGTGTTTTGGCTCTTTATGCAGTGGTTACGTAAGTGCAGATAATTTGTATGACGAATATAGATGTCTGCACCGGGTCATGGACGTGTATATATATTATATATATATATGTATTTATATAAATTTCTTAAATTTATTTCCCTTCCTAGTATCTGTAACACAAGTTCTTACGAACTTAGTACGAGGCTAGGTTAACGTGGTGTTATTGTTGGTAAATATTTATTTATTATTTATATATTTATTAGTTCTGAAAAGAACTGTATTATCTATCGATCCAGTATAATATTTATTTATATATTGAAACAGCGCCCTTATCTTCACGTCTTCATTCCCCCGAGGCTCAATCGCCTTGATGATGACTTAAACAAAGCGTTTCATTGCGTATTTATAGCGGTATGACGAGTGAGATGAAGCTTACCTGCAGAGCGAGCGGTGAGAAAACGGATAATCGAAGGTAGAAGAATCGAGGTCGAAATACATACAAGATTTATTAGCCAATGGGCACAGTAATAATATAGCCAATCTTATTGGCTATCTAAACTTGTATTTCGCTTATAAAATAATGTAGGCCTTGTCATTGGTTAATCGTCTTTTGGTTACCAATCATTTATGTTTATGTAATAATATATAAATAATAATACGATTTTATTAAATTATACATTCGATATTTTACTTCATCTTAATACTAACTACGACTTTTATTCAACAACAACATTCAAAGTTAAAGCTGCTTATATAAAATAAAAATAAAAAGATTTAAAATTATTACATGGACAAAAAATGCATTTACGCGATTTGCTTGATTAACCGCCGCTACGATATAAACATATAATCGACTGTCCTTTGTGTTTTTGACAACAGAACGGAGCTGCCTTCATAAAATTGTCATGTGCAGGATACTCGTAAATACTCGCCGGGTCTAGTCGCACCCTCACTCGAAAACAATAGTGACTTACAAATTAGTAAGCATATAACCGAATGACAACACAAGATTCAGTGTCTGTTTTGGATTAAAAAGAAAAAAAAAAAAATATATATATATATATATATATATATATATATATATATATATATATATATATATATATATATATATATATATATATATATATATATATGGATACCGGAGATTCGAGCTCATTGAAGTATACTCAATAACCGATGTTATAAGACAATTAAACAAATGAATTAATGTAAAACATCGTTTAAAATCTTTAACAATTTTTTTTTTTCATTCTACCCTAAAAGATTTTAGTACACTTACATCAGCAGGCTAAATCAGTCAAAATAATTTTTTAATACAATTAATTAGCAAAATTCAACAACATAGGGTATCGATGTAGGTATAAAAATGTTTATCTTTAAAAAAAAGTATAAAATTATAAATAAAATGGGAAATTTCGTTAGTATATGTGGATAATTCCTATTATTCAAAGTAAAAGAACTAAGCCATTAGCAGTACAAGTAGTAACAACGTATAAAGTTGAAGAACTAAGTAAACAACTACGTTTTTTATTCACTGGCCCGTTGCCGTTGACGCATTTGGCAGTGACCCTGCTTCAAGTATTCGATTCCTGCTCCGAATTTTGGTGTAATATAAATCTATTTATATAAATATTATTTATATGTACATTTATTACAAAAAAAGAAGTATATCAGCCGGTTGTTACTTAAAATACTGACATTAATTTGTCTTAATAACAGACGACCAAATGTATAAAAAATTTACCTCGAAATTTCAACAGAGTCTGAACTTACACGATAAACATCGAACACACTTAGTAGCTATATCATATTATAATAGTTTATAGTTACATATATATGTCGGAATCGAGTCATAATCACAACTAATCGGAACGCCAGCGCCATCTACTGGTGCTTGACAGAGTCTACGTCGTGGCAGACGGCCAGACTCAGTGGAGTTACTGCTTGGTCGATCACACACCGGTCGGTACACTACTAGGAACGGTCTTGGGTTCCGTCTTGACTGCACATAGTGATTATGAAATGAATTACTATAACATTGTGTAATAAAATACTGAGTGATTTTTGTTAATTTGAAATATAATCTTGATCGCAAATTTCACTAGTCTTTACTTGAACCAACACTACCCGTATAACGCCCACTATATGAATCACAATAACGCAATGGAAATCAATAGTGAAACATAATGATGCTACGACAAATATATATACCCCATATTATATTTCCTTGTCAATATTATCTTAACGAGATCGCTGGCATGGCTTAGATTGATAGGCGCTAAGTGCTCCCCCGGTATTCTTTAACCCAAGCTTTGAGCGAAATTTCATACGTGTTTTTGACGAAAATTCTTATAATATCACGAATAAGGAAGTAAATGTATGGTTTATGTCTCTAAAGGATCCGGTGGTCTGATCATCGTACAGTTGACACTACTGAGAATTTTTTAATCAATTTACTTGAAATTAATTGTAATTTTTTTTTACAATTGGCAAAAAAAACAAACTTTTTACCAATGCAGAAAACGCAGATGTAACTAGTATTAGAAAATATTTGATGTGTATGGTATGTATATATATATATCAAATATTTTTATGTAATATTTGATGTATATGATGTAACAGATCAACTATAGGATGTCCACTTCTGAACATAGGCCTTCCCCATCCTCTCTTTGCCAGTACTCGCCATGCTTGGCAGGCGGAATGGCGAGCGCAGTGTGTACAGTTATTCGCACCACTATGTTCCTAGTCGCCTTTTATGACAACTCAGCAAGATAGATGTCGGTATGTTCTCTCTACCAGTCATCGGACGGCAAATAATAATATAATATTAAAAAAAAAAGATTTTTAACTATTATTATTATATCATGTTAGTAAGATAAAATATTTTAACAATATTGATACGTAAATAAGAGAACGATATGAACGATATTGTTGGAGGCATTCTGTCGTCTCAGTGATCCATTATCTATTACCGTGCTAGGATACCGACCAAATTTACCAACACGATGGATGACAAAATCATACCCCGCGTCGATAAAGTACGTGATTTAGAAGTGGAGATGACGCCAGAGTTATTGTTCCGTAAGCATATTGTTAGTATCTGTTATAATTCTTATATAAAATTAGGTTTTATTTTAAGGCAGTGTAATGATTTCCAAAACACGTTTATAATAAAAAATTTGATCCTCTGGATTTTAGAAAATAATAAAAATATATTTTCTTGCGTTTTAAAAAAGGTTTACAATTAATCTCGCATTTTACAACAAAGTACCAGTCACTCATATCATAATAGAAGTATGTGATATAAAGTTTAGTCCAATCTTCGCGTTGCACACACACTTCGTGTTATTATAACATAAGTCTTGTCACACACGATCTACTTTATTGGTATTACTTTTTTATGAAGTGTTTGTGGAATATCTAAAAAAAATATTTTACTTAAAAAAATTCATCAAAAATATACTGAAAAAAGAAGAATTTTTCAAAGATCTGCGTCAAATATGAAACATACTTTGTTATACTCATGATTATCATCATTACATCAGATGTTGGATGTCCACACTGCTGAACATATGTCTCCCCTTTATCATCTCTGGGGGATTGTCATTATTATTTCCAATTAAATAATAACCGAGAAACGATAATACCTGTATTATAAAGTGTAATAATATTCTCGAATCAAAGTCGACAAAATCGTAATAAATTTATAGTATTTTATATTCTAGAAAAAGGAATAAGAAAAGTCTTTACTGCTTGTTATATATATGTTATATTACTAAGCATTAACTATAATAGCAATGGAATTCATAATTATGTTTAACGTTTCTTTTCACAGCAATATTAGACGCAACAGCAACAGAGCTGTACCCGTCTTGGTACCCGTTGGTTTTGGTACAAACTGATTACGGTACCTACTAACCTAACGATATTTACTTTGTCTCTATCTTCATCATAATCCTGGGTGCACATAACATCAACTCGATCGGCTTGTGGAAATATTATTCATGAGACCATTAAAATCTATTATCGCTTGAAAGCTTAGGTTTTTTTTTTAAATTTATATAGTTATAAATACATACTGGTAGTGTCCAGTACTAACAAGCTGTGGTGATTTTTATCAGTAGAAAAAAATCTTGGTTCGTAAAAAAAAATTGTATTTATAAAATCGACTATATATTTTGGCTGTGACCAACATAGGAAAATCCATAACCTCAAGCGCCCTAATGTTTTCTTAGTAGACATTTAACAAATTACGTACACTATGAGACGATCGTTTGGAACATGTTTCGAGGTCAAGTATGCGATCTAAATGCTTCGATGCAATGATTCGCCTATTTTCATATCTATTTCTTAAAATATTTAATGCTATAAGATAATACCATATATACATAGATAGATACATACCATAGCAGAAAATTATAAATCTTGAAATTGCTATTTCTAAAAATGTCACTGAAACTCGATAAAAATTAAAAAAAAAAAGTCGTGAATAAAGAAGAAAAATAACTCAATATACTGAAATATTATAAAATTATTTGATCGTAGAAGAATAATCAGAAAATATACTTTGATTAAATTCTGTGGGTACAATCAAGAAATTCAATCTAACAGCGAAATATGCTTTCACGTTGAAAATACCTGAGCTATTATTTTATTCTGGAAGTTTTCAATTATATCGCAAACAATGGAAAGTTTAGCGCCGCGACCTCTCTGTTATGACCCGCTGTTGACTTCATTTCGAGTTTACTAAGATTTTCCACTAGCATCTAAAAGTCGCTTGAATTTTCATATTCAAATTTTATATTTGAGTTATGTGTTGTGTTATTATTGAAGATTTATTTTATCATCACTAGATATAATTATAAAACGGAAGATTTCAAACGCATGTATTGCATGAATGATGCGAATGAAACGCGAATGCTTACGAAATGAAATGCTTATGACACTTATAAGAGCGTTATAGCAAAATATCATCAAAAAATAGTGTAAAAAATTAGACGATATTCAGACCAAATAATCATTAGATTGAAAATTATAGAAAAATATTAATTTAATTAATTCATTAACGATAACCACTTTAAATTGGACAAAGCTTTTGCTCGACCAATATACGTTCACTGTTAATAATCTCTGTGATATTGATAACATTAAAAGTCAAAAACTACAATCAAATTGTGACAAACAAACAAAGTTGCTTATGAACAATCGCTCATAAAATGAGCGTTAGCCAATTGTACATCACTAACTACGGTTTTCCAACTTCACTTTGTATATGTGTTGTTTATATACGAGTACATGCCGTAAATAAATAAATAAATAAATAAACGTCTGACACTCAACTATTATATGATACTTAAAAATATTTTAGCAATAATTCAAAAACGTTGCAACGTCTTATAAACCAATATTTTATCTCGGTTAAAACTAGCACTTAACCTAAGCGCTCGATTCTCTGCGGATGATGGATCGTGATAAATTGATCTCTTGTCGTCAATTATAGCTCTTATCTCAATAGTTTAGGAAATACCGGTTTTAACCGGTTTGTGTTATTATATAAGTGAGATGAGATTAAACAAAAATATTGATGATAAAATTTCTTGCTTGAATAAAAGTTTACATGACGATTTAAAATAAAAGCGTCGCGGTAATTGTTACAAGTACATGAGCTATCAGGTTTTGGTTTCTTACACCATGATTCCTATATGACCCACTTGACATTTTAAGGTAAAGTAACATTTTAATGAGTCGTACATAGACACGTGTAAGACAGGGATTATAATTATGTGCCGGAAGTTCAAATAACACAAATTGAAACGCCCAGAACACGATCAATAAATAGATGACCTTTACAAATATTTGATGATCGTTCTGGTGTAGTGGTCGAGTAGGCCTCAACGCCGCGCGTTGGCGGTCGTGGGTTCGATTCCCGCTCGGGACAAATATTTGTATTTATATAAATATTTGTTTCCTGTCTGGGTCCTTGGTGTGGTCCGGTGGGGAGGACCCACAAATACAAAGTGCCTCGGAGAACACGTAAATCCGTCGGTCCCGGTTGTTATCAGAGACAGACAGACAGCTGATAGCGATAGTTACTCATGGTTGGGCTGATTTGCCCACGGGAGTTGCTGGTCTCCTACTGGGTACATCCCTCGGTGGCAGATAGGGGAACGCCACTCGAATGAGTTACGAGTGGTAGTAGTCATCGGACCCCGCGGACCAAAATCAGCAGCGGTGAGCGTGAAAGGGCAGGCCCCTCGATTTGGTGGCGCGAAGGCGCAGTAGTTGGGCGTCGAGGCGCACAAGCCACTGGGCCCCTGGACCAGCTGATGTGCGGGCCCAGCTCAGGGGATTCGCCGTCTGAGGTAGCTGGGGTCCATTGGTCGGCGGGTCACGAAAGCGCGGTGAGAGTGTGGGCAAAGGAGGTGCAGCCGGTGTGGGTGTAGTTCTATATGTAGAAGAGGCCTTCGCTCAGCAGTTGGTGGTTTACATGCTGATACAGTACAGTACAGTACAAATATTTGTCTCGAGCGGAGACCAAACCAGCGACAGCTAGAGCAACAGCCACTTGCTACGACAACTGCTCCAACTCGTCAATACATAATAACATTCCAGACTTATAAGTTTGGCGGAACTGTGAAAAGGAAGGATCCTTCGACCAGACGTGAGTTGCGTCTGGTGGGCTACGCGCCACTTAACGTTTGTTGTCGGATTCTTGTATGTACACTAAATCACTTTGAAAACTTTGATAGCGCGATGTAGGATACGTCAGTTCGTATGTGGCGAGATAGTTGTCGTCTATATAAGTATTCACGATCAGTTATAATTAAGGAAAAACATTTTTACAATACTTCATTAAATAAATTGCATTACAAATAACTACTTTGAGGACAGAAGTTTATAAGAATTTTTACAATAGTTAAATGTTATAAATTATCTGTGATTATACAGGTATTTGACAACCGTTTTGGTAAAGTAATGCGAGTAGTCACCTTAACACGGTCGTGGGCTTGATTCCCACTCAGAATAGATATTTGTTTCTTTGTGGTCTGGGTCCCACCATACCTTGGAGCACACGAAGAGCCATCGGTCCCGGTTTTTATCATAATCACCTGATAGCAGTCGTTACTGATGACAGGGAAATTATCTGCCAACCCGCAATGTATCAGTGTGGTGGATTAAACTCCAACCGTTTTCCTAAATAGAGAAGAGATCTTTGTCCAGTGGTGGGACTTTTTATATGCTGATTCAGTATAGATCAGTTAATTCACTTATTTATTGTATAATTATGTAGATAAAATGACTACTCGCACCATTTCATCCAAAAAGGTTCACAAGTTTATCGCACTGCTTGTTCAATTATTCGAAAATTTTATTATCAAAACGTCACTAATCGCTTATTGAAATACGATTGAAATCACATAGTTACTCCAGATTGATTATAACTTTATAATTCGTAATATTGAAACTAATAAGTATTGGCATATTTTTTTTACATATTCTTCACATATCTAATGTACACTTTCGCACATTATGTATCGTAGACGTAGGTAGTTTAATTTATGGACCCTTCATATCCATGCAATACGTATTCGTTAGTACAAATTCAAATTTTATATTCAAATGAGACGTTTGTTAGTTATTATTCAATTATCATGAAAGTAACATAAGTAAGAGTTCATAAATGTTTCTTGTTATAACAAAGATAGGAAGTTAAAGTTGAGTTTGGAGGCGAGCAATCGACTATGATCATTATAGTTGTTATGGATGTAACATGTTATAACACAGAATGGTATCGATGGGATTACTACTTAGATTTGAAGTCGTTACCAAACATTTAATGTTTTTTAAACTAAATTTATTAAATTTGTATGATTAAAAAATGTATACAACAATACAAATTATAATTATGAAGTTAATATTTTTGTTTGTTCATTGATTTAAGCGCGTTTTTGTGATGATCTAGAAGTTTGATTTAAAAAAAAAAACTATTAGCGTCATTTGACCTTAGCAATCATTTTAGTATCGGGGAGGTTATAAACATGAAGCTGTGATCAGAATCTAAAAGATCATCAGATCATCAGATCAGATCATGAATCTAAGAGAGTAATATTAAATGTTAACCAATAAAACAGTATTAAAAATCAACACGGAAAAATCCGCGAAGCACGTCTGATATTCTGCAAAGCGATTAAATTGTACCGAATCGTTAGTACTTTTAAACAACCATTCCGAGATATAAATAATATTATATTTTCAACACGTTAAAACGTTAATCTCACTTTTAGAGGAATTAAATGAAAATGATGAAAATATATTTTAATATAAATATTTATTTTAACGAAAACGCTATCCTATGAATATAATTTTTAATATTTATAAATAATAAAATGAAATAATTCTTTTGTTAATGAGATTAACGCTTTCAAAATCAAAATCAAAAACAACTTTATTCAAATAGAGCCCATGAGCACCTTCGCATCATCATTTTACAAAATAAAACTTTAAAGTGATTATTATTTTTGTAAAAGTAAATCTACCACCGATTCGGAATCTAGATTCTACAGTGAAGAATCAGCAAGAAACTCCGCAGTTACTCTTTTGAAAATCTTATATCTTTAAACGAGCAATTCTTGTATATATATATATATATATATATAATCTGAATCTCGGAAACGGCATCTTAGTATGCAAAGGGTTTCAAAGGTGGTGATAAATCGATCTATCTAGGATTTATTTTTAGAAAATGTCGTTTTATCCCCTTTTTTACGCAATTAAAAAATGTAATTAGAATACGAAGGTAAATTTTGCTGTCATTAATAAGCTTATAATAGCTCGGATGAGAATCGAGCGTATTCAAAATCAGAAAACTCGGGTTCGAATCCACGTGCTTACAGCCCAGTTTTTTTTCCTTTTTTTTTTCAAGTTCTTCTTTTGTGAGAAAAACTATTATTAAGAGCTCTTTTTATTTTTTATTTACATAACCAGTTTCTATTATTTTACTATTATGTCGGTAAGATCGAAAATATTATTTATGTTTCATCAGTATGTAGTGTATCTATAATTATATTTAATTTAACCGAGCAAAGCTCAGTCATCCAGGTACTAATATATAAACTGTGTTTTAGTACAAAATTAGTAATATCTTGCATGAAATACAGCCCCACTAAGTCCACACATCTTTATCAACTAAGTAATACTGCACCGAATAATACGCTTTATCTTTTTTTTTTTAAATAAAAACTTTAAATTTATCTTGAGAAAATTCCAAAATTGTGGGTTTTTATTATACATGCGAATACCATAACCCAGAAAGGAGACGTTTACTTTGCGCAGTCGAAAACTTTGAGTACAATTTTGTTATTCCTTCTAGTATTTACACTGCGCTTAATACTATTTATTTCAAAACAATGTATATTCTGTTGAATATATATAATATTGTTATAAATATATTCGACGCAATTGTTAATATCTACCTTTCTACCTACCTACCGTCTACCTTTGGAAAAATATCCCGTAGGGAGACTCGAGCTCCAAAATCATAAACGCCGCGAATAACCCTTTTTTGCAAAATAAATACAGTCTCAATATCTGTAGCATTAACCAACACACACAGGCTATAAGACATAATACTATGGAAATAACTAAATTATATTAAACGCGTAGTAACAACGTCAGTCAGTTGTTGCACTTTTCTAACTGCGAATGCTGCGGAGCTGAGTCTACCATTCAAGGATGAAAAATGGGAATTCCACTGAAGTTTTGAGTCCAAACTTATCCCTTTTTTTTTGACGCTGTGAAATGCGTTTACGCATCCCGCCACTCGCAGGCGACGGGTATGTGGGACTCGCTGACTGCGAAGTCAGAATACCCACTAAAACACAGCGGTGCCCTCGTCGTCGTACAAGGACGCCACGGGATCGCTGGCGCATGCCACCGTGACGCCCCGACGAATCCCTAAGAATACTGTTGTATTATTGACAATAAGCTTCTCGTTATTTATTTCTAAATTATAATTTGGATGTTTAACATTAGCCACTGGGCTGCTCCTGTCGCCTACTAGTCGACAAGCTTTTACCCCTAAAATGGCTCATCGACTACTAGTTGACAAGATCGAAGCGGTCCGGATGTTCTCGAACAAAGTTATATAATAACTACCTTTGTCGCGATAAGGCCGATTTGTGTTATTTATCTCGCTTCTTCGTAAAATTTGCTATATATATATATATATATATATATATATATATATATATATATATATATATTCATAGTCACATATCATAAGAAAAAGAAGAGACGAGCAATAAGTCAAAAAACGTCGGGACACTTTAGCCAACAAGGCTTGAGAGGCCCGGACATAGGATAGGGGTGTGCGATAATTATCGATAATTCGTAACTACTCGATAATTTGTCATTCGATAATTATCGATAAGTGTTTTTCGATAATTTTGAATCGATAATTATCGATAATTTTTCATTCGATAATTATCGATAACTATCGATAAGTTTTGATTCGATAATTATCGATAATTTTTTTGCGATCCGATAATTATCGATAATTTTGTGCCATCCGATAATTATCGATAATATTGTGGTATAAGATAATTATCGAAAATTGTTTTTGGATCCAATAAGTATCGATAATTATGGTACGGCGGAGGTCCTTTTTTTTTTTAGGTATTTGGATAGGGTACGGAGGATAATGGACGGCGGATGACCCTTTTTTTTTAGGTATTCGTATAGGGTACGGAGGAAAATGTCCATACTGAAGGCCGGATGACCTTTTTTTTTTCGTCGTCCGAAAATTGAACCGATAATTATCGATAACTCGTCAACTATCGATAATTTTTATCCGATAATTATCGATAACTGTCCCCCACTATCGATAACTTTTTATCTGATAGAGTTTTATAGTAGAGACCGCGTACCGTCAAGCGTAACGTCGGACGGCCGTCTGCAAGATGGATAGACGATTTGAGGAGAGTCACCGAAAGCCGTTGAATGGGTTTGCTTCGAACCGGTCACTCTGGATGTCGATAGGGGGAGGTCTACGTGTAGCAGTGGATATCAAATGGCTGATATAATGATGATGATCCGAAATGTGTAGTTGTGTAACATTTAGAAGCTGATGAAGTGCACGGCAGTATTGATAATGACCAGGCTGTTTTAAGAATTGCAAAAAAGATTTTTTTCTTGGATTTGACCGAATAAACGTTTCACACTCAACTACCCCTGGTAGGATATGAATTCTGTGTCGAAGGTCCGATAACACACAAAAAATACAGGCACAAACGCTCAGAGCACGACAAAAACCTGTATGTCGTAAACAAATATTTGTCATGTACGGCGACGGAATCCGTGACCACTAGCGCATCAAGCCGTTGTTGTAACCACTGTGCCATTGTACTGTCACCATTGTACTGCCACTTGTGCCGTCGTAGCAAAAGATGGTCGCAAGGGATATATGCAATATCGATAATGACCAGACACTAGTAAATATTAAAGAATATATATTTATTATTAACATTACGCGACTTGACTTTTCATTACCTAAATTGCCTGGGCATTATAACTGTATCAGCCTATAAACAAGACACTGCTGAGTGAAGGCCTCTTTTGCATATAGAAGAAGGGTTGGAGCTTAATCCACCACGCTGATCCACTGCGGGTTGGCGGATAATTCCCACCATGAGTAACGATCGTAATTAGGTGTCTATGATAAAAACCGGGACCGACGGCTTTACGTGCTCTCCGAGGCATGGTGGGGAGACCCACAAAGACATACACCTAGACCGGAAGCAAATATTTGTACTAATACAAATATCTTTCCCAAGTGGGTATCGAATGAACCCTCGTCGGCGCGTGGCGTTTAGGCGACTACTCGCACCGCTACACCAGAACGGTCGTCGAGAATGGGCATTATAAATAGGGTACTAATTTATCTCATGGTCCGTAACATACATAAAAAATATGAAATGAAATGACCAACAAATAAATTGTATACGTAAAAAAAACGTTGCATACGATATAAGGAAACTATCCCCATTTTCAAAGATAAATGACATCCATTTACTCATACGGTATATTTGCTTTGAGCAGCTAATATGTTATTTATTATATTATTTATTACGCATCAAAACATATGACAAATATAATGGATATTTTATTTGTCAACTTGTGCTGAACTAAGGAACTTATATCGTAACATTACAAATACGGAAGTCTGTCTGTCAGTTATATTATTTTCACGGCTAAATTACTAAATAAATCCAATTATTTACATATAAAAAATTAGAAGGATGGGTACTTTATAATCGTCACTGAAGTTAAAAATGTATTTTTTTTTGTCTATCTGTCTGTCTGGGTTTTGGTTGCGCATTACGAAAATTACTGAATGAATTTAAATAAAGCTGGGCCGAAAGTTTATATTACGGAGATAAGACACTAGTTTCTCTTTATTCCGAAATTCAGCATTATTCCCTTTCAATATTGGATTTAAGTCAAAACGTATTTTTTTTTACAAAGAAAATACTTTAAATATGGTCACGTAAATATTTCTTTTTTTTTTCTTTTTTTCTTTGGTTTGTCAGTTCAAATAGAAATTACAGACATTATAACTCATTAATATCTAAATAACATGAAACTCGAAATTTATATAAACCTTTGAATGTATGGCTCATCTTAAGCTAGTTTACGTACTTTGTCTTATAGACTAATGAAATGGAATGTCAATTGTGAACGAAATCGAGAATACAGCTACTATAAAATAACAATGAAGTTTTGTGTTACAATAGTAATCATATTATTTAAGCGGGGTTGTAGTAATTATTAAAATCAATAGCATTGAACCTTAGCCTTTAATTTTCAAAGCTAACTTGTGTAAACTAAAACGTACATCCCGAAGTCGCAGACAGAAGTCAGTTATCAAATATTTATTAGAAGCAAAACGACTAATAAACATATATGAAAGGTTTTTACGACTAATCGCGACCATTTAATAGAATCGGAAAATCTATTTCGGAATTGATTTATCTTTAATAAATAAAGATATCGACGTGATAAATATTTTGGTGAAATGAAACTAAGGACATGATAGATATACGAGTACGTACAGATAAAATATGACACAGTATATTCATACATGTGTTAAGTTCCTCATAAGAAATGGCAGCTTCTTTTCTACAGTCATCAAATTTTACGTTTTCAATTATATTATAGTAAACAAAATTCTGGTGTAGTAGTTCGAGTAGTTGTCTCAACGACAGCGATTATGGGTTCGATTTCCGCTCGGGGCCACTATTTGTTTTGTACAAATATTTGTCTCCCAACGAGCCTCAGAGAAAACGTAAAGACGTCGGTCCCGATTGATATCATAGGCAGCTAATAACGATGGCTACTCATGGTAGAGAAATTATCCACGAACCCGCTGTGGAGCAACATCGTGGATTAAGTTCCAATCCTTCTCCTATATGAAGAAGATGCCTTTGCCCAGCAGTAAGACGCTTACAGGCTAATTCAGTTTGATTTAATTCGAACAAAATTAGGCGTAGGAGTTAAATATTGACTTCTAATCTAGTTCAAATATACTCTCAATAATACAATAATACAATGTTACAATAATACACTCTCTCGAAACTCTTCGTCTTGAATTTAATTTTATTTATTTTGGCCATTGATTTCTTCTAGCTGGCCCGTTGCCGTAGTTAGCAATGACCCTGCTTTCTGCTCCAGTATTGTGAGTTCGATTCCTGTATTGAGTCTCGGTATTATATCTAAATATATGTATTGTATATTATATTTACAAATTTTTTTTATACAATCATAATAATGAAATATGTATATCAGTCAGATGTTACCTAAACACAGGTACTAAGTTCGACCGTGTGTCGTATGTAATTAAACATATTATATACATAAACACAAAATTAATGTTTATTATTACGAAAACTAATCAATACATACATAACAAATGGAATGTTCGTTAATAAATAAATCCAGGCCCTAGGTGTGCACTTGTAAGTAAGGGAGTTTGGTTACCTAACGATGTGCTAGCCATGCCTTCCATCTCCTGCTTTATATCTGCTTATATCTTATATATATATATATATATATATATATATATATATATATATATATATATATATATATATATATATATATATATATATTATTTATTTGAGTTTAATAATCACACACGGACAAACTCATAATATCTTGTACTTATTTCGAATTAATCTGAAACTTTTTATCTCAAGTACATAACCTTAATAAGCGCTTCTAAGAGTGATCGTGACGAATGAACGCCTCCAATTGCCCTAAAGTTCTTATCTCAGAAGTTCTTGAAATACAAGTTTGTCGTTTTGAAAATGTACTAAAAGAACAAATTTCATGACGGACGTAGGTAAAATGTTTTATAGTTGAAAATATTCTGGTTTATTAAGGGAATTAACATAGGGATATCTTTATCTGGATAATATTTTGTTAGAAATATTATCATTATTATATATAATCTGAATCTTGGAAACGGCTCCAACGATTTTCATGAAATTTAGTATGCAGGGGGTTTCAGGGACGATAAATCGATCTAGCTAGGATTTATTCTTAGAAAATGTCGTTTTATCCGTTTTTTTCAGGCAATTAAAAAATATCATTAGAATACAAAGGTAAATTTCTCTTTCCTTGATAAGTTTATAATAGCTCGGGTGGGAATTGGGCGGATTCGACATCAATAGACCCGGGTTCGAGTCCAGGTGTCTCCAGACCAGTTTTTTTTTCTTTTTTTTCAAATTTCTTCTTTTGTGAGAAAAAATATTATTAAGAGCTCTTTTTTTGTATATTTAAATAACCAGTACCTATTGTTTTATTATTATGTCGGTCAGATCGAAAATATTATTCATATTTCCTCAGTATGTAATTCGTAACTAAATATAATCCTCATCATGTCCTGGGTCATCCAGGTACTTTTATAATAAAATATGCACTTGTTACCAAATCGGAAGCTTGAAATTAATATTCCATGAAAAAGTATTAGTTTTATTTAAAATAAATTTTATAAATAAAATGAATATAATTTTTTAGATAATGATAGTTTTCGAATTACTGAAGAGCTACGATATGGAACACCACTAACTATGCTTTGAACACAGATGACCATGTGGAAAGGAGATTGATTCTTTTGTACGACACAGCCTTTCTTGCATTAAGAGTTCAGGTAGGTATTACCATCATGTTTACTTGAATGAAACCATTAAAATAGCTCTTGCCACCATCGATATCCCTGCTCTTCTGGAAATAGTGACGATGATGGCAAGAGACCTGATGGATTAACATTGATTGCTTGGGAAAGGGGACGAGTGCTTTTGCAGGACGCAACCTGCGTCGATACATTAACTCCGTCTCATGTAAGGGAGACAACCTTAAAAGCAGGAGCCGCTGCTGAAAATGCTAAAATGACGAAATGAGATAAATACCCGTCACTTATTATTAATATCTTTGTGCCGTTTGCAGTCCAAACACTTGAACCAATGACTGACCCCACATCGTATAGCTTCTACTGGTGACAGGAAAGTGAATCGAAATTACGATTCAACAAGTAAATGTTGTAAAAAATTATCATTTTTTTACGTTTAATATTGTAAATACTATGAATAATATTTTAAAATTTCAAAATAAATGTTTTCTTTTTAAAAGACATAGAGGATCGGTTGCAGAACTCCAACATTGATTGCCCCACGACTATTTTATTGCTTTTCCATCCATTAAAATATATTCTTTGTTTCATGTTTTTGGCTGTATTGGTTTTGAAAATGCATCACAACTAACGCACGATATCCATTCAATATTTTCGATGTTCGTCGAAGTCCTTAATTGCAATACTGCAATAGAACCTGCTGCTTTTATTTTTCATGGACAGTTTTTATTATTTTATAATAAAACGAAATATGCGTACAAAAGTTTACACTGTGTACAAAGTAAGTTTTAATATGATAGAGCTTAGCTATAGCTAATTGACTACAGGGTACGTACTACGAGCTTCAATTAACTGATGCCATAGTGAATTTTATTTTCGGATGTATAGAACTGTTATGACCTAAATATTGTACTACGTCATGTACCTACATCAAAATATCGTCGCTCAATATCTTCTACAGTTTTATTTTATGTGTAGCAGATGTTGAAAACAACATACAAGTAAATTATTTTGTAACTTTGTGTTGGTTAATTAAAAGAAACTTATAGAGAAACTTTTTATTACATGGCCATCTTGTTACAATTTATTATTATTATAAGTGTTGCCATATTTTAAATTACAGAAAACCGTGTACAAAATTATAATTGCCAGGTGGAATTATATTTTAGTATATTACCATTATAAACTACATGTTTTGGTTCTAAACACCAGAGAACCTTTCTTCTCAAGATATTATTAAATGTTTGTTATCACCGGTGCAATAGGATTACCCTTCGTTTCGTAGATACGGGTGAGTTTAACATTCAAATAATAATTTATCAAGGGTAGCACTACCGTGGAACTAATCATATATCTACTTTTTTTTTAAATAAATATACTATTATTGTTGACGGCATAGTGCGCTTGCTGTCATTTCGGCCGAGCACTACGATAATACGGATTCGGGTAATTGATATATTCTGTAGTAATCAGGTAATGTCCGACGTTGAGTGTGAATGTGGTTCGAAGCATACGATCCGATGTTAGTATCAAATCAAACAGAATATATTTAAAAAATAAAAACCCGTTATATATGTTTCATAATTATACATGAAAAATTATATATACATATATACTTGGTAGATCCCTTGTATTACAGCGTTTAAGGAAGCATGTGATAAAATCTTACTGATTAACCAGATCACCATATCTGCGGAGAACGTAGCTGATGTGGTCTGGTGGGATCCGAACTGAAAACTTGACAGGATATCCTCAGAGTGCGGATTCTTATCCATAGACACTGTAGACACGTATGGGTATGAACCCCTAAAAAACACTTTCTTTAACAATAAAACACATACAACTTCAAATGAATGACCTTTGTAATTCCGGCATTGTTAGTAAAATACCATCCCTTATTATAAAGGATGAGATAGGTTAATACAGGGCTTAAACTGGCCCAATAAGTTTAATAGGGGCAAAGCCCTGCTATGAGCCTTTTGGGGTCGAATGGGACCTCAATCAGACGACTTGGCTGTTTAGATATGCAATTGTATTCAGTTTGTATAACATTTATTTGCTTAGAATCATAATTTAGTTACATTTGTGTTGGACATGTTTTCTCTTTAAGGGTTATTTAAATTAACTAAAACTTTTTTTTTTTTTTTTAATTATAATACTTTGTAGCAAGTAATTATAAACACCTATCTATGTATATATATTTCTTTATTTGTTCAAAAAGATAATTTGATCGAGTATATTGCTAACTATACTTTAAGCAAGTTAATGACAAAACGAAGCACACGTTTTTGCACATTTTCTCTGGTTTCATTAATTTAAAATCGCCTATTTAATTCAGTCAGTGTTGAGAATGTTTAATTATTATGTTATGAATTAAAAAGTGAGAAATAAGAGTTAAAATTCAAAACAATCAAATTTTTGTTATTTTTATTTTTATTTTTATTATTTGCAGTAATATTTTACAATAAATTTCACCAAGGTAGGGTGATCTATTAAAAAAGAGAATATTTTCTCGTCAAAATAAATTTGTATTAAACAGTTTAGGTTTTCTACTGATTTAAACGAACACTGCTGTATTTAAGACATTCTGTTGACACGTTAGGTCAGTCTTGTTCATATTTTGTAAAATACTCACGAAATTCACTCATTTGAATGAAAATAATGGACAACAAAAAAAAAGTTTTTTTTTTTTTAAATTTAATAAGCATTTTAATCTTGTCAAATACCTATTTATTTATCTCACATCAAAATACAGACTTTAACATTACATTAACTATGTAAAAAGGTAACCTTGTTGCTAAAAATGAAATTTCTTCCAGGCAATCTTTGAATATTAATAAATTAGATTAATAATACTGAGGTTGTTAAACCATTCGCAGCAATTGAGACACATCTGTTGAGCAAAACTTAAGGTTTATACTACAATTATTATATATTCTTCATATTTATAAATAAATGTGAAGGTTCTTTACTATGTAATGAAAACAAATATTATAAATTCAGTTTTTTATCGTGTCAAGACTGTCCCTTACGTCAGTGAATTGTAAGTTGTCATGTTATATACAAACTTAGATATTACACAGCACTGCCTTAATTTATTACTGCCACAGAGTAATATTTCGGTAGTGAATAAAGAGAATCTGAGTGAGGTTGGAATGTGCCCGCTATCGCTCAACGTCGGTCCCTTATTTATCACTAGACTGCCATCTCTGCCATCTCTAGAAAACTGTGCATAGCTATAACAAGGAAGAAATTATTCTGAATCATGATATAGACTTAACCTGTTAGTCTTGGCTTTGTAAATCAACATTGGAATATATTTTGTTAGAGCTTTTAATGTAATTTACACTTTGTAATTTAACACGTATTTTCTTACATTTTAATCATATAGAATCTTGCCGAATTTATTGAGACAATATATACATTGCTGTTATTAAACAGCCCATCATTTTATAAAGTTATATTATTGATTACAAGCATCACTACATGTAATAAAACAAAGTTACCCGCTGCGTCTTTTTATCCGTCAGTTTGTCTATCTGTTTACGATAAACTCAAAAACTGCTGAACTGATTTACATTCGACTGTTACCAATAGATAGAGTGAATCATCAGAAAGGTTTAAGAGCATAATCTTTCAGGATTTAGTGTGAATCGGTTGAAATATGACGATAAATGTCGAAAATGTCGGAATAAGTCAAGGCACCTGGGAGCTTTCGTCAAAAACGCTACCTAATCCCTTTTAGATATAACACAACTATGTATATGAAGGGATTATTCTGATTTACTAGTTCTATAAAAATATCACAATGGCATATATCTATATTTTTGGATAGTTTACTATACCCATTCTAAGTTCTAAAAAATGGTCATGTACAATTCCGTACTTGGAACGCTATTTAGATGGATACAGTTTTAATCCTTGTCAATTTAAATTCTTTAGTTGCCTTAAACATTTCATGCGCATCATGATAATCCTTTAATACATAATTTAAATGAATATCTTAGGATTTGTCGTAAAATGAAACGAAAACCAAATAAATTCTAGCACGGGTCTCACACTGATGCCCGTCATCAGTGTGAGACCTTACACGCTTGATGCGATGAGACACCACTACCCTCGTTGTGGCTAAGAACATTATATACTACACGTGTGAAGTCGCCGGGTCGCTAGTAAGAAGTATAATTCGTTAAATGGTTGTTATTTTATTATTAATAATACTATATAATGACTTAAAGAAGGAACTTAATATTATATTTTACATATGTATGTCAATGTAATGTAATGTAAATAGGATATAGTTATAGTATTAAGCAGCTTGTTCAATATAATTCCTAAGTCCTGTGTCGGGGTCCGGAAACACACATAATACACAAACGACCACACAACAATGATAGATATCTGTATGACCAATACAAACATTTGTAATGAACGGGGATCGAACCCGCGACCGCTTGTGCAACAGACAATCGCAGACCACTACGCCAATACGTCAGAAATCGAAAATAAATGATAGCGGCAATAGTGTTTGTAGCAAAATCAACTTACATCCTACCATGACAATCGTTTTAACAAAATATGGTTACTCTGAGGACGTGTGAGGCTATTTAGTGGAATCAGCACCAAAAATGGCTGAATAAACACCGATACACACCGTATGTTGTGAAAAATATTTTTTTATTTTAAATATACACAGATACAGATGTTGTTCAATTTAATCGTGAAATCAAAAGATCTAATAACAAATCAAATAATTATATATAGCATAAAACAAATTATAGTTTACAGTAGAAGATTGTTTGGTTTTATTTATCTTTGTGATTATTAGACAATGGGAGTTGGTACCTATAATATATATTAATATATAGTATATATATATATATATATAATATAAAACAGAGATTTCACAAGTGGTACCAAGACAAAGATACCAACTAACGTTATTAACATTAAATACGTTCAAAATAATTACTGAACTGAAATGAACTAAATCAGCCTGTAAACGTCCCACTACTGGCCTCCTCTCAATATTGGAGAAGTATCGGAGTCTAATCTACCCACTACTTTAATGCAGGTTAGGGGATATTTTTCTCTACCACACTAACGATCACTATCAGATGCTTATGATAACATCTGGGACCGACGGCTACGTGCTCTCCGAGGCACGATGACGAGACCCACAAGAACCCAGACCAGAAACAATTAGGTATTTTTACAAATAAAAATATCTATCCCGAGCGGGAATCGAACTCGCTACTGCCGATGTTGAGGTGACTATTCGCATCACTAAAACAGAACAGTTGTCATTAGTTGAGTTGAAATTTAATTTAAAAAAAAAACATGTTATTTTATACTATATCACATCACAAAGATTTAGAATCCTTTTGTTTCGAATTTTTTTACTAACGCTTTGACAAAGGGGAAAATGAGGACTCGGGTATTTAGAGTAGCCATAATTAAAATAACATGAATGATTTAAATTACTTTCAATAATACTTGGCCTTGTTCCATGTTGAATATTCTCACGTTATACACGTCTACCTAAAATACCATAATATGTGTAGCAGCATCAATATTTTTATGTATTTAATTTTGATACAAAAACTGTAATTCTTAAAATTATGAAGGAAGTGCTCTGCACCAGAAATACTAATAACGTTACTCTGTCCCATCTAACTTTAGTATCATTTCCAAGGCGATTTGTGTAAACACACTTTTATTCCTTATATACCCTTATATTTTATTCATGTAATTATTTTGTTATACAACTTTCAACCAGGAACGTTCATCTTTAACTTAGCCTGGCCGCCGACCTCCTGAAAGTGGGAAATCTTGGAAATGGCTGCTAAAAGATATCTTAGACCTTCTACGAAAATATTGCTCTCTTTTGTTTCGGAATTTTTTATCATACATTATCATAAATTTGTAAGTATGTGTTACTATTTTTATTTTCTAAATCATTTATTATTTTAATACCGCGATATAATTCTCAAAATTATTATAACAGACAATAAATGTAATGTACTGACCTAACTACTATTTCATTTTGTTTAATTTCAAACAATAGTAATAACAACGGCTTCGTATATATTATATACTAGTTGTACCCGCGGCATCGCTTGCACAAATGTTTTACACATGCATTTTTTGAAGGTACTAACTAATCGCGTTCCAGAAACTGCCATCAGCGCCATCTATTATACTAGTGTAGTACTTTAAACTTTTTTTTATGTAAGAGCGGGCAAACAGACAATCGGTTCATCTGGTGGTAAGTGTACGCAACATCCATAGACACCCACTAAATCAGAGGATTAGCAGGTGCGTTGCCGACCTTTCAAATAGAAGTAGCATACACCTATTTGAAAGGTCCTTTTCTTGAAGGTCCTTAAGTCTTATCGGTTCAGAAATACCGCAGATGGCAGCTGGTTCCATATACTGGTCGTACAGGGCAGAAAATGCCGTAAAAATCGGATTGTTGTAGATTTCCAGACATCGAGGTGATGTTGGTGAAATTTGGAATTTTGACGCGATGTCCGGTGGAGGAATTCTCCTGCAGGTATTGATCAGAACAATTCAAATAGTGATATATGCGGTAGAAGATGCAGAGTGATCCAACGTCTCTACGCAGTGCCAAAGAATCAAGTCGATTGGAGAGAACCTTGTCGTCGACGATTCGAGTCGCCCGGCATTGAACGCGGTCAAATGGAAGGAGCTGATATTGGGGTACTCCAGCCCACAGGTGAGAGAAGTATTCCATGTGGGGCCGGATCTGCGCTTTTTACAATTGCAGGCGATGGGAAGGCATGAAATACTGCTTCGCGCTACTGAGCACTTTTTAAGTTAGTTGTAACTAAATTGTTGTACTTTGCGTAAAAATAAATCCCAATCCAAAATATTGATAATATTTTTGTATTTTTTCATTTAGAAAGTTTTAAATACGAATATTAATTAATAATAATTATTATTATTAATTCAGGTAGATTTTTCCGTTCGCTTGTCCGCTCTGTGAAGATGGCGCATAGTGCGCAGGCCACCTGAGTCGAGCTGGTCTCCCTGCATTTCTTTTCACTACGCGCCGATGATATCGCTGGGTTTTAGTGGGTATTCGGCCTGCCCAACTGATGTATACTCCTGGCATTCGGCCGCGAGTCCCATATACCCGCCGCCGAAGCACCCGCTGCGATGAAATCTGAAATTAATAAAGGGCACAAATATTCGTCTCTTAACCCAAGTTGTTTTTGTGACGTTTGTAGTCGAAACCCCCAAGTTTTTTCACCCAAGTGTTCGACCTTAGAGTAGCAGTGCAAAAAAAAATCTAAAAGGATTGAGCCCCCGTCCCATATTTTCCACTGTTGATAGGAGGACTGGTGCATTAATGTCCAGAGAATCATAATTGCGATTCAACGACAAAACGCTGTCAGTATCCTTGGCACCATTCGACGTGGACATGATTTACATCAAAATTATCTGTAAATAATTAATTTAAGTTTTGCATTGTAAATATGTATTATATTGTAAAATTTCGAAATAAATACATGATTTCTTGAAAAAAATTAATATGATTATTTTGTAATTATTAATATTATTAATTAAATAAGGATATATAACCGAGTTAATCATCTAGTAAAAGTCTAGATATCCTGTTTGACTGATGACATGACGGAGTTTTTTATTGAGGTTAAAAAAACTAGACACAACACAACACATGATTATAGAATTGAGGAGTAAAAGCAAATATCGCATAGTTATGATTATTTTATAAATATATTATTACAAATTGTAGTATACTGTGTACTATACTTGTATATATTGTTAATTAACTTAGTATGTACCTACATTGTAAACAAACAGTATGTTCTAATATTTACAAATGATAAAATTATGTAAATCATGTTTGTTGATTTAATATAATTCAATTAAGTTTCACAAAATCGTATACACATATAATATGTTTTCAATTACTTTTAAATTAATATCTTATCATTTCATAATCCGTGTTTTTTAATATATGCATGTGTCGTCTCGATTACTAAGCTCGAAATATAATTGATATATGACAGCTTCATCCGAAGATAAAAAAAAAGTACGGTATTGCTATAATGATAGAGTTAATATCTTGAGGCTCACACTCAACGGGCCCCAATGGAATTAGAATTCTGGAAACTCATACAAAATCAACAAACACGAACAACCAGGACATAACAAACGTCTGTATGGTCTGTTCAAATATTTATCACTAGCTGTGCCTGTGGCGTCGTTATATAAGTGATTTAGTGTACTACGTATAAACATTTTCATTTATTCATATTATCATCATCATCATCACCACACCAGCTATTAGATGTCTACTGCTAAACGTAGACCTCCCCCATCGACATCCAGACCGACCGGATCGAAGTAGCCTCCACCCAAAGGCTGCGACGACGACGCTGCGCTTGCCGGTACGTGGTCTCGAGAACCTTTCTACTCCATCAACCATCAGTTCTACGAGCTGTGTCCTGCCTACTACCACTTCAGCTTCCAAATCCGTTTGGCTATGTCGGCAACCGTTGTTTCTCGATTAGAACTCGCAGAGAAATACCAAGCTAGCGATGAAGAGGGATATCCTTTTCATCGTTCGCTGTGCGACTTGAAGATTGTTTAAAATGTCCATAGTCAGATAAACCACTTCTCAAATCCGTGTGTCATCACTGGTAACACACATTAGTCGAAGATTTTTGACTTCGGGCACTGAGGTGTGACGGATGAAAATAATTTTTAATTTTTTTGTATATATTTTTAATTATTTATTTTATATAATTATAATTTTACTACTTTTGATCGGATAACGTTTTAATGCATTAAGTTACCTACTCTTATATATATATATATATATATATATATATATATATATATATATATATATATATATATATATATGTGATTAACGGATTTTTGATGAAATATACAAAAATGTTTAATTTTTTTAAATTAAAGTGTGTTACTTCAAACATTAATATCAAATAACCTTTTGCCAACCGAAATTCAAAATCACATTAGATGATTAGACTATAAAATAAAATAAAAAACACCTAAGCAAACACAGGTTTTTGAAATTAAGAGCCTATTGTCATTAAGTATATACGAATTTTGACACCGCAATTTAGAAAGTGCTATCAGCGCCATCTATTATCATAGTGACGTACTTCAAAGTGTTGTAGTTTGCGTACAAATAATACGGACAACTACTACTAATAATACGGATTGGGCCGAAAATAAATCACCCGGTAGCGGAGGCTACCGGAGAGGACATGCTCGGGTAGTTAGGCGAAGAGCCTAGAGGCCCGTACCCTGACAGGCCCACCAAGGTCTGCCAGGAAGAGCCACATACACACGCGTACTAATAAATCGTAATCCATCATTTTTATAATCTTTTTTTCCTTTTTTCACAATTTTATTATGTGACGATGTATAGAGATTTCTGGCACAACAGCCAGTAGCCGTAATCACTTTGCAAAACCGTTGTCAATTGTGCATTACTCGTAGACAATGAACAGAGCAAAAAAATAATATTTACATTGATGGACTGTAACACTTTTCAATTCATTTTTTTTTTTTTTTTGTATATCATCGTCTTAGAGTTAAAAATATAATTGTTTTAAGTACAAAAAGCGAACTACATATTTGAATAAGTAACATTTTAGTAAATATTTTTTGATAAATACAAAAAATATGGCGACAAAATGTTAACGTTTACTACTGAACTTCGAACTATGTCCATTAGACGCTAAAGACATATATTCCTGACTAATATGAAATTTATCTTTCTATTCATAATATCGAAACGTTTTTCTAACGTAATGGAGTTTTTATTCGTTAGGCAACTTACGATAGTTTGTGTTGAAATATCATAGGGATGTTACCAACTAAGAATTTGTTGTAAGCCAAATGATGTCCAGTAAACATTTACGAAGGCCTTTCAAGATTACTCAACCGTAAAAATGAGTTGGTAATAGCTTGTAGTTCTGAGGCCATTTCGAATCCTCTTACGGGGTTGTATTATAGTTTCTTATGAGGAATCTTGATTAAAAAACATGTAAAATACAAATTCAAATTATAGATAAACTTTTATGAATCTCAAAATAACATTAATACACGTTATGCATTTATAATAGATAATTCTATAATTTACTGCCTACTGTAAGTTCTGTCGCTAATAATATTTCTTTGAGATAACTCTCACAATACGCCAATATGCTAACAAATATGCCAGTGGAATATTCTTTCCGCAGAGGTGAGAATTCGTACTTTATAAAAAAGAAACAATTATGAAAGTAATAGGTCGGGGAAAAAGAATTTTCGTATTTTGTATGTTTAAAATTGAAGAAAGAAAAATAAAAAGTAATAAACACATTCCCGCCATTTTTCAATTATTTTTTTGTCCGTCAAAATGAGTGGATCTAACAAGAGTCGATACATTCTGAAGTTTTATAATAAGAAAGAAAAAAATCAAACTCAAGCCCCGAAAAAATTTCGCGACGTTTATTTATTTATTTTAAACGACCAGAAATATACAAAAGCTTATATATGTAAAAAAAATAATTAATACTCTAGTGGGTTCATGAAAACAAAGGAAAAACTATTTAAAACATTGAGTTGAGAGTATCAAAACTTAAACATACTTAATGTATCTGTGATCAACGCTAAGAGCATATGATAATCCAGCCTCCCATAATTGAGATGTTATACGCCCGGGACATTTATGAGCGTAGATCCCTCGTAATCCGATGTAAGAAAATACATCTTGTGCCTAAGCCGTTCTCATATATTCAATAGCTCTTAGTGGGAGATTTGAAGGGAAATAATAGATAATAAAGGAGAATCTGAAAATATATATTATTATACAAATTATATCTTTAGAATTTTTGATTGGTCTCTCGTACCAGTCGGGGTATGTAATGGCGTTCTGTCGTATAAAATCTTATATAAAATGAATTATATAAATGAATGTTATAATGCGTACAGGATTTCAATCAATACAACATGATATAATTTTTCAACCTCAAACTATGCAAAAAGGGAAAAATTTGTATTAGCAAAGCATGTGATAGACGTTGAAGAGCTTAGAACCAACGGACAAAACTACTTAATAAGAGCTGTGATCATAAGACAAACGTCTGTGTCACAAACCTACAAAACATCATTAAATGTAAATACATACCTACATGTCTACGCCATGAAATTGTATTTTGGAGTTAGTTCTCGTCAACTTATATTAATTATTTTAATGTTAATTTTAATTCCAGATAAATGATGAACGTGTCGTTACTTGTGTAGTGCGACTGTGTTTATTATCATAGTGGCAAGTGCAAACATGTTGCTAGTTTGATACATTATACCAACAATCAACATATTCCATATTGATGTTGGAAACGAATAAAAGTTGCACGAAATGTTTTTCCTATTGTTTTTATACTTTTTAACACAACACACACTGTGACCCATCGCGATTTTTAACGTTTTTACTTAATAACTTTAGTACGGAATTCCATGAAAATATAGCAATTTGACACATGGCAGTCCGGAGTTATTTCATATTTCTGCTACATCGCGCGCTGCGATCGATTTGACGGTCCCCACCACCCACTTTGCACATAGCGAATAATTTGCGTGTAAAAGAGTAGAGATCTTTGAATTTTCTATAATTACTACCACTATTATTAGTTTATGCATTTCGTTAAATATCTTGTATGTACATAATATAAACCTAATAGGTGTAAAACTATCTTGAAACCTAATTAATAATTGAAATGTTTATTAAATATACATAATTATATCACACAAGATAAAAGTATTGATCTCAATCAAAAATAAAAAATTATACCCATCTATTTAAACACATTCTCGTACTCAACACTCATCACGGCTTCAATTTACTGCTTGGCTGCATAACAGAGACTAATAATCTTATATCACATATCTAATATTTTCAATGTAATACCGATAAACAGAATTTCGAACCCAACCAATTATATAACCTACCCCCACCCCCCCTACCCCCCTACCCAGAAACTATAACCTATTTATGTTTCAGGAAAAATAATTTACGTACGTCATGTATTAGATAAAGTATTTCTCTTAGAAAAAAATGCCAAGGATCTGGTATAATAGGACGACAGCGATTTATCCACTACATTCACCCATTCACCCGTAATGTCCGCGGGCCATTAGAGTGCGCTAATGTTCCTCTCCTTGCAGAATATTTGCTCGCTCAACAATATCGGGACCTTTTCCCGGAAAAAATAAATATAAGTTATTGAAATGATAGATCGATGATTATAATTCAGCTCTGTAATGGACTTTATTGTACGTTTTGATCGAAATTACCTAAATGTTCGGTATCAAATTATTTGGAATTATGTCTGTTCGTTTATTTAGTGTATTGCGGTAATTTTTTTTTATGATTGGACACATATTGCTTGAACAGATAATGTCCACTTTTAAAAACTTTGTTTAATAATTTATTAGGCTTTCCCTTAAATAATACAGATACACCTGTGCACTTAATCTTATCTAATATGCTTAATTTTCTTAAATAGAAAGTACCTCGCGGTTCGCATCCTCCTTCATTATTAGAACTGCAAAGGAATGGAATTCTCCTCCTGCGTCACTGTTTCCCGACACTTATAATTTAGAGATTTTTAAGGCAAAAGTGAACAGGTATTATTAGAGTTTGCGTGCTCCACCTTAGACTTCATCGTTGTTTACCATTAGACAAGATAGAAGTCAAACGCCCTCAAATTTTTTTGATAAAAAAGAAAATATTATATAGGTTTAAAGAAGAACTTTATTTCTCAAGAACATTAATTACAGTTCACTTATGAGTATAGTATTGTACATATAGATACTTTATTAAATATGTAACAAATAGTTCGACCGTATTTATTTAAATAGGTAATGACTCAAAAAAGGGAAATGTAGCAATAAAGAATCAAGTTTATTTATTTGTTTAATACGAGTATTATCAATTTTAAGTATGGTTTAGTTTGTATTTTAGTTTGATTGTAGGTAGTTTAATAAAATTATGTGCAAGTTTATGAGTAATTTTTTGTTGTGATTGTATTTTTTTTATTTGTTTATTTTTATATTTATTTATTTATATTTGTATGTTTATTTACACATTTTATATATATATATATATATATATATATATATATATATATATATATATATATATATATATATATATATTATATTTTTTTTGTTTATATTTATATTTCTTCATTTATGTTTAATGTTTATGTATGTTTATTTATACACATTATATTTCAAGTATATATTGTTTTAATTTATTTTTGTATATAGAAAGGTTTTCACATATTTTTATTTCATTTGGTAGTTTATTGTACCTCATGACACCATCATATAAAATGTTTCTTTTACCGTATCCTGTTATTGGCGTAATAAGTGTCAGTTTGTGTGTATTTCTTAAGTTGTGTGTGTATTCGCGTTTGGTAAGAGATGTTTGCATACGGATGTGCCCAGATAACATTTTTTTTATTAACATGCATATGTTTACAGTGTATATTTGTTCAAGGTTAAGTATTTTAGTGGTTTTATATAGTATAGAAGTAGATGTTAGTTTGGGATATTGGAATAACACTTTAATAGCTTTATTTTGTGCGCGCTGTTGGCATGGCAATGGCATTATATTAGTTTTGGCGGCGTTGCCCCAGACCTCTATTAAATAGGTAAGTTTAGATTTTATAAGCGCATTGTACAGCATATATCGTATTTTAGGTGGTATACAAGAAGACATCCTACGTAGTGCCCCAATGAATTGTGTAAGTTTATTTTTCACGTGTTCTATGTGGGGTCGCCATGTCAATTTATCGTCCAAAATTAAGCCAAGGTACTTTTCCTGGTGTGATCTACGAAGAATTTCATTGTTAATATTTAGTGATATATCGTCCGGTATTTTTTTATTTTTTGCACTAAAAATCATGTAACAACTTTTTTTTGCGTTAACTGTTAATAGATTACATTGACACCAAATGCTGTATTGGCGTAGATCTTGCTGTGCATGTTTGACCAATTCCGTTAGGTCCTTTCCGAAGTAAAAAAGACATGTATCGTCAGCATATAATGTAATATGTCCAGTTAGTTTGATATTAGTCACATTATTGACGTAAATTAGAAATAATAATGGTCCTATTACGGATCCCTGTGGAATACCGCAGGTTATATGTTGAGGATTACTTGTATAGCCTGGTGTACCTATTTTTACAACTTGTGTTCGAGTTTCTAAGTATGATTGAAATATGCCGTAAGCAGGTCCAGACAACCCTAAATTTTTTAACTTAGCTAGCAGTAAGGGATGACTAACGGTATCAAAAGCTTTTTGAAGGTCGATGAAGATACCCAGACAAAAGTTTTTTTTATCAATTTCTGTATTTATTTTAGTTATTAAATCAATTACTGCTGATACCGTTCCGGATTTTTGACGGAAACCGTATTGTTGCGCAGAAAGGAAATTTAAGCTCTCCAGATGTGTCATCAGGCGCTTATATATGACACTTTCAAAAACTTTTGAAATCACAGGCAACACTGAAATCGGACGATAGTTACCCGGATCAGTTTTTGGTCCAGATTTGTGTATCGGAGTTATTTTTGCTATTTTTAAACTGTTGGGAAAAGTTCCTGTAACCAAACATTTATTTATACAATCTGTTAAATTTTTTACTATAAGGTCGCATATGCAGATAAGTGATTTTGTATTAATGCCGTCGATACCTGTACTACATGATTTGTCTAAACTTTTAATTATATTTTTTACTTCTTTAACGGTGCAAGGTTTAAAATGTGTTATTATATGTTCGGGATCTTCATTTAGGTAAGTCATAGTGTAAATAAGTTCATTTGAATGATATTTTGGTATTTTTTGAGCCAGTTCAGAGCCGATCGATGAAAAAAATATATTAAATTTTTCGCATATATCATTGCCATTGTGAATTGTTTTACCTGATACAATTAATGTTGGGGGATGTCAGTCGATTTTAATTTTATTGTTGGCTAACTTATTAATTAAACTCCAAAGCTTTTTTGAGTCATTATTACAATTTTTAAAGGAATTATAATAAAATTCTTGTTTTGTGTTCCTAATTAATTTGTGTAAGTTATTTCTTTCGGTTAAAAATTGACGTTTTAATGTTTCATTTGTAGGATTGCCTTTAAATTTCTTCCATAGATCATTTCTTCTGTATATTCCGTTAGTAATATTTCTGTTAATCCAATCCTTCTGGGGTAAATTTAATATTTTTACTTTTTTTATTTTATTTGTTTTTATTTTATCCAATATATAAGATTCTAAAGTGGTGTAGTTGTGCTCTTCATTATTTAGTATATTTTCCTTCATACTTTCATATAATGCTATGTAATTTATTGCTTCATATGATGTCCGTTGTAGGGGATTGTGTTCATGCTTAAGTAGTTCCACATATATTTGTTTGTGATCAGATAGCGGCGAGTCAATAATTGAAAGATGAAATTTCTCATTATGGATATTTGAGCAAATATGATCTAATATAGTTTTGGTTGTTGTCGTCTCTCGAGTACAATATTTGATGTCTATTTTATTCAGTATGTCATAGCCAGTTGTTTGTAATATCTCTTTGTAGTATAAAGTTTCTCTGGTTTCGCTTAATAAGTCAATATTGAAATCCCCAAAGACGATACTTCGTTTCTTATTTTCCAGTTGCATGGTATATTTATCAAGGAAGGTATACAAATGTTTTCTTCCTGGATTGTAAATAGCACCAATATTAATAGAATACCTTCTTAGGTAAATCCATAAATAATGTAGTACATCGTCGTCACAAACATCCTCCAGGATGTCATATTGAAGGCTGTTGTGGATAAAAATAGAGACACCCCCACCTCTTTTATCTAAACGATAGTTGTAAATATGTTTATAATTAGGTAAGCTGAAAGAATTGGCATCTGATTCGTTTCTAATCCATGTTTCTGTCAATATGATTAAATGAATGACAGTCTGTACAGCACTTAAAATACATTTAAATTCATCAAACTTTCCAGATTTGCACAAACTGCGTATATTTGTATAATAAAAAGTTAAACTTGACTTCTGTGTGGGTAGGTCTTTATAATCATTACATAGAAAGTGTGTATTTTCTTGATATTTTATTGGCAGCTGAATATCTACAATTGAGCTCCGTTTTTTGGCAACTTCTTCACAATTTTAGGGACATTTTTAATATACTTTATAGTTAAATCTAATTCTCCGTTTTTCTCACGGCGATCTAATTCCTCTTTAAGATGGTTCATATAAGGGTCAAAAACAAAATGAGGATATACCAAAGTCAAGATAATAAAACTCCATACATTGCTATGAAATTATGTACTAATGTTTATTGGCTTAATAATCTTATTATAATAATATCACAATAGATCAGACTTAGATATTTTCTGAAAAAATCACATTTTTAGTTTTTATTCGCCAACAGAAGAGACTACGTAGTCTACAGAAAACAACAAATATAGAACTAAAGTGCTTGTGGCAATCAGAAAATTTTAAATAAAAGCAAAGGGTTACTCAAAATCGACTTCTTTTTCATTTTAAATTAAGACATAATAAAAAAAAATTACCATTTCAATAAAAAAAAAAATGTAAGTAAAATGTCCACAGAACGGATTATACCGTCTGTAGTCATATTAAAAAATGTTATCTGAGTCAGAATCATCCCAAATAAAATAAAATTCTTTGGTGGTTTTTGTTTTCTGTCAATATAACACAATTGACACTATAATATGACATAAATCTGTACCGAAGTTTCCTTGTTAATTCTCTTATGTAGACATGTATCTCTTCTGTAGACACTAGATCTACAGAAAAGATGTCTACAGGAGAGACATTTTGTAACAGAAGCAAAGGTGGCGGCCCACTACAAGAGGTTAAAACTTATGTAATAATATAATGCCACATGCCACCCTGCCGTATATGATATGCTGATATTTTTATTGTTTTGAAAAGGGTACTTATTTAGATATACTCAGCACAGAAGAGAAACACTGATCTTGACCGAAAACTTGTTTAATGAATTTTAATTATGTTTTTCTGTCGCCACACGGACTTTACGTCAAATTTAAAACGAGCAAATGAAAGAGAACGCACTGCTACCAACTGAAGAAACAAAATATTTTCGATGCGTTCAGTATAATCAATTATCTGTGTGTTTTATGTGTCTACAGGAGTAGACCTACATTTTGCGAACGACTTGTTTAAATACGATAAATCACATTTTACAAAGATTTTATTTTTATTATTTTGTGTAACATAATTTTTGATAATATATTAGATGTTTTGGAATGAAATAACAGTATAAAAAAAATAAACTGTATTTGTTATTGACGCCTAATCTCAACTACTTAGTATGCGAACAGTCTACAGAAGGAGATTTTGAAAGTTTTAGAAACAGAAAAAAAATATCTTTCTTGCATTTATTTTTACATTTTTTTTTTAATTAGATACCATATCAATAAGGAATAACTATTAAAAGTAGTTATTGTAAATTTATTACCATGATAACGGTTTTATGTTGAAGGAACACTTTTTTTTCGATTTTTGTTTATGACCCATAATTTCTTTGAGCGGGTGTCTGATCAGAATATAAACGGATATTACACGAGTTTTTTTGTTGATTTTGCAGAAGGTATTTAGCAGTTTCCGCAGTGGTAAAGCATACTTTAAGTAATCGATTTTTTCCAGACTTGTTTTTTCCTAATCTAAAGACTTTAATTGGATCTGGGCATTCGCTAAAAATGGATTTAGTTAATTTTAATACTTCATTACGGTCGTAACTTTGTCTTTGTTCTAAGTTGTTATTTTGTAATTCATGTATACCCGCGATTACAATATTTTTTTTGTCGCTCAATTCGTTGTTGTATTTCTAATACAGTGTCTTCATTACATGAGAGTAGCGATTTTTCAGTCGGTTTATCGGTTTTGTTAGATTTTAATGCGTGTAAATCAGTTTCTAGAGAATGAATTTGTTCTTGCATAGTTTTATGAGAGTTTTTAATTTCAGATAGTTCATTACGTAATTTTAAATTTTCTTGAATCAAATTTTCATTCATAATTTTAATACATCTAATTTCTTTTTTAATATCAGCTAGCTCTTCCCGTATCAGCTGTGCGATTTGTATATTTTGGTTTTCGGTAGATTTTTCCAACAAAGAAACCATGTCCTGGCGGTATTTTTGGAGTTCACTATCAACGTCTACTTCCATGTCGGGCAACTTTCGTTTTCTTTGGCCGACAAACGCATCATACCGGGACATAGATGACAAGTCCGGCTCCGAACCGCTTCCGCTACCGCGTATCGGTGATCGTTGTACACTCATCCTTAATAAACAAGTATGGTAACGTACCTGCACTTTGGTTGCGGCCGGGTACTTCTTTTGTTGAGAGATAGTTAAATATTTTATTGTAAATAGATCTTTCACAATATAAACTTACGTTTGACTTTACGTTGCTCGTATATTTTATTTTATAGAATAAACTTTGCACACGTCTGTTCTGATCGACTACTTGTTACTTCAATTCCCTATTCCCTTCCCTTCAATATTTATATTTATATTTATATTTATATTTATATTTATATTTATATTTATATTTATATTTATATTTATATTTATATTTATATTTATATTTATATTTATATTTATATTTATATTTATATTTATATTTATATTTATATTTATATTTATATTTATATTTATATTTATATTTATATTTATATTTATATTTATATTTATATTTATATTTATATTTATATTTATATTTATATTTATATTTATATTTATATTTATATTTATAAAAAAATAATTTAAAAAATAAAGTCAAAAATAAATAAATGAAATAATATTTCTTAATTAAATAAACTATAATAAAAAAAAATCAAAAAACCCGACTGCGTAAAATACTCTTATTATAAATTAAAAAGAATAAAACAATTTACTAGCTTTCATTTGATACCCATATTGCTACAGTAAGAAAAAAAAATTCAACTCCCCCCCTCATTCCGCCATTTGCGGGCGCCATTTTGAAAATGTATATAGCCTATGTCACTACTACGATTTAGACAAATCCAACGACACCTCATATGTCAAAAACCGTCCAGCCGTTTGGGCTGTAGGGCGTGCCAAAGAAATGGACATACATACATACATACATACATACGTACATACACACATACATACATACATACATACACTCGAAAAACATAACCCTCCTTCTGTCGCAGTCGGGTAAAAAGACTCGATAAGCGTGCTTTCAGTTCATAGTTGTCACTAGTAGTGGGAGAGTGCGGGGTATGAAGCGACCGTCGGGCGCGGCGCACACCCGCCCGCGTCCTCAGTCCCCGATTCCTCGGAGCTCACGTGTGGACTTTATAGAAGACGTCGTTTGAGCAACGCGAGCTATTTTCATTATATTTACCAAAAATGTAACTGAAACTTTTGATGACGAAATTTTATATTATTTTGAAAAAAAAATAAGAAACTCCAAATTCAACTTTTTGTATATATACATATATGCACACATACTCGTATTTACCGTATTCATACAAGAGACAATCAATCAAAAGTAACAGATTTAATACTAGATGTTACGATATCTCTGCATTGTATTTCAATATTTCGGAAACTATTGGACATTTTTTGTTTTTACTTAACTCTTGTGAGACTCAAATGACACATTTTGTATCCTATGTCCATTTGTAATAATGTATCTCGTAAATGGCAAGGTAAGTACAAATATGAGTAGTTTTTCTACGATTCCCTGCCATATATACTCAAAACCAAAACATTTGTTATTTCTGATTAGACTAAACTCACTGGTTGCAGAAAAAATTATCTTACGTTTAATGTTGGATACATTAATAATAATAATAATAAATAAAACACAATCAAGACTTTTGATATATATATATATATATATATATATATTTTTTTACCATCAAACTTATTAGTTAAAGTGAAACAAGCCCTAAGGGCCTACTTTACCTCCTGCTGATGAAGCCTATCAATAGCTTATGTGTGAAATAAACTTTATAAGCAACCGGTGAAACAGGCCTTTAGAGCAATTCTTGAATCCTTTCAAGAATTGCTCTAAGAAAGGAAAAAAATGTATTTGTTAATGTATTTATTTTTTCTCCATGCAAATTTTACAACACAAAAAAATTATAACACTAGAAATTGTTTTTAATAATAATAATAATAAAACTTGTTTTGCTTCACATTAACAACGAGTATGAAAGTAATCATTTATGTAGACCTTTTGTAACGTCGTATCAATTTCTGTCTCCCGAAGACCCTTAAGATCTTCGCTGTAATACTCTTGATTGATCGCTAGTCGGATTGTGTGATGAATCAAGTAATCTTTCAATAGGATGTTGTTAGATTAGTAATTTAATCATCTTTTTCCTCAAATACCAAATTATATCTGAAATTTGTTCCGTTACATACTCGTACAAAAATATAGTACTGAAAAACAGTCTTTGAATGATTCAATAATTATTCAATTCAAAAGTCGTTGCCAGTCAGTAGTCAGTAGTAGTTTACTTTGTCTGTCATACGTCAAAATGACGGATTGCAAATAGTTTGCAAAGACATATTTTATATAATTTTAGTAATTAATTGCATAATTTTTAACGTTTAACTTCGGTTATCTTCGAGGTATCCTTGTATACTCGACAGTTCTAGAATGTAGTCGCGAGGTGAGGGGCACGTATGAGGAGGACTGATAGTGACCGACCTCTTAAGCGAGGGTCTTTCTTTTCGCATTCCGCCGCAGTGCAGGCCACACATAATAAATTAATTGGATGAGTCATTGTTGGAAGAACATTTTAGTATTAAGTAATAGTCTTGTCGTTTTTCGTTTCATTCATTCAATTCGTCAAATTTTTCTAAAGCGTATAATTAATTACTGATTGAATTCTTTTTGTTGGGTTTCGAAATGGCTATAGCACCGTAGACCACATCCATACTGTTCGGCAAATTATACAGAAGACTGAAGAGTATAATCAGCCACTGTGTATGGCATTTGTGGAGTAAAGTAACCGACATAGCTCGTAAAATCAGCAAGTTGAAGTGCAGTGGGCTGGTCACGTATGTCGCATGACCGAAGGCCGTTGGAGCAGACGTGTCCTGGAGTGGAGACCGCAAATCGGCAAACGCAGTGTAGGGCGCCCTCCGGCGCGCTGGACTGACGACTTACGCAAGGTTGCCGGCAGAAGCTGGATTAGGATTGCGGAAAACCGGAATATTTGGCGCGAGCTTGGGGAGGCCTATGTCTAGCAGTGGACTGCGATAGGCTGATGTGATGCGATGCGGATTTTTTTAAAATGAAATATTAACTGTATTATTTTTAAATATCATGTATGTGAAATGCTATCCCTTACGGGCCATTTCCGTGTCAACCCTTATACATAGGGAGTCGATTACGGAACGGCTCACCCTTCTTGGCGTGACCTTTCAGGGTCCTTGACGTTAGCTGTCGCGGTCGGTGCTATTATATCCTGGGTTGTACCACGTGGCTGAAGTAAGCAGACGGCGGCAGCAAGATTCTGCTGGAACCCCAATTACTGGCACTCATATTTAAAAGCTTTTTAAAAGCATCCGCCTACTAGTTGCTGATAAGACATCCAGAGGTTCCTGTTCCCTGACCCTGGGCTGGGGGGTTACCAGTACGTTTGGAACCATGTGGCCAGCCTTCTAGAAAGAACGCTTCGCATAAGTGACTCTTACAAGCAATTCCCAGCTTGATACCAGGAATAAACTCGAACCTACTTCCCATTAGTCCACTTCCACCTAAGTCTCTTAAAATTATTCAAGAGTTATTCAAGAACCTATTACTTCATTTTTAATAGTCGGCTTCTATATTATTATTATTATTATTATTTAGATCTAATCACAAATATTACTAAGACAATTTACTATAAAAAATTCTATAATAAATTTTAATTGTAACGATCTGCTCCTATATTTTTATTATTTAATTACCCAACGGCACATTGACGATGTTTTTTCATCTTCTGAATATTTCTCATCTGAAAAAAATGAAATTTATCCATACTAAATATCCAAAGCAATTTCATAAGTACCATAGAATTTAAATGGCTATAATTGCCACGTAGTTATGCAGAATCTGCAATATTTTAGACCAATACTAATTCCCAGTTAAAAGATAAAATTTTATTACAAGCATAATTAACGATTCCATAACCCTCAAAGGAATAGCTGTTTGTCCAATTTTCAGGTACATTCCGGGTCTTTATATAACCACATCATTTAGACGTTATCGTAATTTTAACCCTTCTACACTATATGATTTTAAACTATTTAGGCTTGCAGAGAAATGAGTATTGAGCAATCCACTCCGATAAAACTTTATCTACTACTAACAATACTGACCACTATGTCAAAATGAGTCAAATAGTCTATTTAAGGATGTTTGATTTTCGTCCTGGATATCATCCGTAAATGGATTCGCCTGCGTCACAAAAAAAAGGATGTTTGATTTTAATACAAAAGATAAAATTCTGATCACGACTAGGGTTAGAGAAATATGTAATAGGACTTAGAGTTAATAGTTACAAATATAATATACAGTCCCATCGATTAAGAATGCGGTCCTGACACATGTCGAAAGGATATTAGTCTTGATGATGGGCAGTAAGTATGACGATTTATAAGCGGTACTATTAGCTCATTACTACTCATATTAATGTAATAATTTCTTGTGAGCTTATTATACGAGTTTGTTTCTTTGACGTTTTCTTGCGTATTTTTAATAATAAGAGATCTATAATTTTTTAAGCCAAGGGTTCCCAAATTATTTTGGGCAAGAGACCCCTTTTTCAAAATGAACTAACCCCAGACCCTCAGAGCCAAATTACTTTAAAAATCCTATTCGGTTTTTCTTCCTATTGATACAAAATACTTACAAATTTAAAACTTTGCTGGTTAAGTGAATAAACTTGACATCATTTTCTCATCTAAATTTAACAAAATAAATAAACATAAAAAAATTAAAATAATACCTAATTATCCGCTCAACTGCCCGTGTCAACTACTAGTTGTCGCAATAACCGCAAGCGCCCGTCAAGTAATGGTCGCCATGGCTATTTTGCTCATGTCAACTGCTTTTCGACACGGGCATTAATACGCGAAGTACATCTGTCAACTACAGGTTGACTAACGTATATTACATTATCACCGGCGGAAAATTACGTAACATAACGTGAGAGGACTTGGGAAGTTTTGTGCAGTTGGTAAAAGGTCATTACCCGGACACACAAGCGGTTATTAAATTATATTAATAACTACTTAAGTAGGTTTTTTGTTAAAAAAAAATTAAAGTTGCAAAATAAAGATAAAAAATTAAGTATGTTTGATGAACCTCGTGACTTTCCACCAATCTAGCTTAATCCAGTTCACTTAATGTTAATATATTGAAAAAATTGTAATTTTCAATTAACTCCTTATTTGTATTATACATAATAATGATAATTCAGTTATAATAATTCAACTGAATTTATAAAAGTATGTAATTTTTCATCAATGTTTTCTTATGACTTTTATCACGTAAAATTATCGTCCGTAAACCGACTTTACATACAAACAATTTTATAAGCCAAAAATGTATGTAAGGACAAGGCCAAGATAGTAAAACGGCATAATTTAAAGTAAGATTAGTAGTAAAAGTTTATTGGGACAAAGTTGAATATGTAATCGCGAAAGAAAAAAATTTAAGTTGCAAAATAAAGATAACGGGTAAAATAAAACGGGTAAAATATGTTTTTGTTAAAATCTCTTAACTATTAAATTAATCTAAAACAAAGTTCAAGTTAATTATTTTTATTCAAATTTGATCACATATAAGATAATAAGAAAAATGCATGGCTAGTTCACGGTTAATTAGGCCTCGGTAATACAATTTAATAGCAATTTTAACTGTTTTATCATTCTGAAACTAGCCTTACTCGATAGTAACCAAGTTCATAATAATTTAAGATTTTCTAAGGAAAAACCATCAGTTGGTAAATGTAGTTTAGTTAGTAACTACTCGTAACTAACGTAAAATGTTAGTCTTTGAAATTTGAAATGAGACAAAACATTCTTATACCGGGACAGACCAGCTTTGATACTTTGTTCCACAAAGATAGTAAATATTTGTTGAAAATATAATATAATCTGGCTAAAAGGTTTCAGATGATGGATCTGTCATCATTTTTTTTTTCATGAAAATAGCCATTAAGCAGGTAGGAAGATCACCTGATGTTAAGTGATCGTTGACATCCAAAAACACTTAAAACATCAGAGGAGCTACGAATGCGTTAATGGCTATAGAAATGAGGGGGGATAGGAAGGTATAGAGGTGAGGTAAGAGGAGGAGTTGTGACTTCCTATTTTTGTCGTACGCAACGCAGTTTTATATTTTAATCGGGAAGCTAAATATGTAAGACGTGTCTTTTGTACATGGAATATAAAAATAAAAAAATATTGTTTTATTTTAAAAATTTGTACGAGTACTCATTCCCCATTTTTCTATCTTCTATAAAATTTTAAGGGTCTATATATTATATACATATGTCTGTATATATATTACAATTCCAAGAGTTCCTATTAAAGTACCTTATTAATAATGTTCCTTTGAATCCTTTGTAGGATACAAAGGTGTTACTTGCATTATTTTATTATTATTGCATGTGTTATTACTATTAATTATGATAACGAATGCGTAAGTTAATTGCTGTGTACTCTTCGACGCCATAATTTTTAAACTACTAGATTTGAAATTAAATATATCCAATACTTTTAAAATAATTATGTCAAAACATATTATTTACTAACTTAAAATTTGTAAAGTTGAAGAACAGTGATTGATTGATTCATGTTCTAGTTGTAAATGTAGTTACATCTGACAAACATTGCTTGGACCGAAAAAAACAACTAAAAAAAAATGGGTCAAACTTGGTAATGTCCTCTGGTCAAATCATCTATTGGGTTAAAATATGAGTTCCAAATCATTCAGGAACTTATATAAATGCATACAATTTTTTTTCTAAGCCGGTTCAGCTGTTATGGAGTTCAGTGACAAACATACAAACAAATCATATAAAGGAAATAACACGAAACACTATAGCAGAATTATGACACATAAGAAATACTCAAAAAAAATTGTATTCATGTTTGTCTATTTGAACGTGTTAATTCAAGAATTTACCGAACATGTTTGATGTCAGAAAGGATTTTTGTATAAATGCTATAATTTATATTTGTTATTAAAAATCAAACCACGTTTTGTAATAACGATTTAATTACCATTATAGCGGGCTACAGATTTCATCTTTAACAATTAATTTAAAAAAAGATTTTATCTTTAACATTAAAAAAAAAAATACAGTAAATTTAAAAGTTTTTTATGTGAGATAAAATGTGATTAAAAAAATATATTTTCGACAATGAACTCAGGAAATTTACCTTAAAATAATTCAACGCAATATAAAACGCAAATGGGCGAATGATGAATGAGATACACAGATTAATGGATGTTAATGACTATAAAAAAAAATGTATAACAATAAGGATGTTTGTCGTTTTCAGCGTGTTTGTTTGTGTTGTGTGCTTCCGAACCTTCAACACTGGATTTATATTTGCTTGGGGCCATTAAGTATATGGCAGTTATTATTATTTATTTATTTTTGTATATAAAAATAATACGTCTATAAATATTAAACCAGGGTGCACACTGTGCCAATGGGTCATTCAAATTTATATATTTTATTTATCAAATGTGAACGATAACGTATATTTGTAACACAATTATACACTAGGTTTTGAACCCTATCTATACTAATAATAAATCTGTTAAAACCTCCGTTTTATTAATACACTATACATCATCAAGAATAAATTTTAATAGCCTGATTTAATTTCAATCAGCGCCATCTCTTATAAGCTTTTTTTGTACGCGTATCACGTAAAAAGTACAAAACCAATGTAAATAACTTTAATACATAAAAATTATACATAACTCACAGTAACATTTAGTTTTTGTTTCATTGTAATTAAATTTAAAAATAAATATTTAAGAAAATAGGAATAGGTACCTACGCCTACGCGACATAGACGCCATCTGGTCTAACAAATCTTAAAAACTCACAAATCTTATTTTTGAGTTATTATTTTGTTAAACTTAAAAGTTTACTAAATATGTCGGATAGGAATAGAAATCGTTTTAATATTTTAGATAAACATCATTTTCAATTAATATACTATTATGTTAAATTATGTTAAATGTAACCTAAAATATAAAAATGATATTCTACCATTCTACAATAGATGGCGCAGAATACGTAATATAATTTATTGAATCGCGCTATCCAAAACTTCGGTCAAAAGAATGACACTCGCCCGTATTTAAAAAACTTCTTTTTTGCATTTAGTACCTTACGCCGAATTGCACGAAACAAATTTTAAATTTAAGTGTTTATTAAACTAATTTAATCACAAGAATCGTGATTATCTGTTGCACGAAACGTACATCTGATTAAGTTAACAAAAAAATTTAGTTTAATTAAAGACCTATCTAACGGATGATTAATTCCAACAGCTTTAAATTAATCATGAGATCAACTAATTTTAAGATTAATTGCAACTTAACTAACGGAAAGTTAGTGACGGTTTCGTGCAACTCGCCGTTAGTGTACTATGGTCTTGGTCGTTATGTGTTTGTTGATTGTACAAAGTTGGATAGTTATAGCTATTTAAGTTGTAATCTATATACTTATATAAAGAAAGTCGTGTTAGTTACACCGTTTATAACTCGAGAACGAGTGGACCGATTTTTATGATTTTTGTGTCGTCGCGAATAATACTTATTAAAATATGATATTCATCAATGAAAAAATAATTAATAAAAAAATCTATTCAAATGTTTCATCCTTACTATCTATACATATAATAAATCTGTTAACGATTCCGTTTTATAATGTAAATCTTAATATATTAAAAAGCGAAAGGTCACTCATCACGATATCTCTGGAACTATAAGACCTAGAGACTTGAAATTTGGTAGGAATATTCCATTTGCCGAGTAGAGGTCAGCTAAGAACGGATTTTACGAAATTATACCCCTAAGGGGGCAAAAAAGGGAGGCAAAGTTTGGATGGGACAACATAGTTCCTTGGTCCGATCTACTTCAAATTTTGCATAAAATATTCTTTAACAGAATTGATTGAAGACGTGTTTCGTATTTTATCAAAATTCATCCCCTAACGGGGTTAAAAGGGGGTTGCTTTTGCTTCGAAGTTGATTTGACAACTCAATCCGTCTATTATAAAATATTTTCCAGTATCGACGCAGATCGGCCGCTAGTCTTTAATATTTTAATATAGATAAGATACGGAGAGGATTAAGTAGAGAGCGTATCAAAAGTATAAAAATAGGATAGACACTTTAACAACTATTATTAGTAAATTCTATACCAAGTGCGTGTTTGAAAGTTCAATTTTTCATAAAAACGCGGATTCGATCTTCGTCCAAGATTATTAGCTGTGAATAGGCAGTATAGATGTACCTATAAATAATAAATTTAGATATTCCACACTTCACCACACTTTCCACGCTAGTCCTCTGTCCAAAGGTTGCCTGAAAGAGATCCCTGTGTTAGCGATAAGGCCGCCTGTTGTAACTGACGCAATTTCATTGATATAATTTCCATGTAATGTCTCTATATTGTATTAGTGTAAAAAAAAGTATAAATTATTAAAATAAATAAATAATAATAGATATCGCTGTAAGATAATCCAAATTTTAAATATAGATTTATGTCTTATGTGTGTCAGAATTAATTACTCATGAAAAAAACGTCATTAAGATAGAGTCATTCGGGTAAGATCAGATTATTTTTCTTTGAGTTCCAAGGTTATTACAATTATTATTTTTTTGACTAATGACTCATAAGGTTATGACAAAAACATAAAATAAGGTATGATATAATGAAAGTATTTCTTCCATTATTTTTTTTTTTTTCATGTGGCTGCATACTATATCGCAATTTCGGACCTATCGAATCAAGTTGAAAAGTGTTTTAATAGGTTAGGCGAAAAAATATTTCGAAAAATGAAAAATAAATATTGTTAATATCTTGTACAGTTTTTTCTTTTCTCAAAACTTTTCGAGTGACCTACGTACATGTCTTTGTACCAAAGGGGCGCTTCAGCCGATATTGATGGAGTAGACGGTGCGGCAGCACGGAGTCTCACCTTCCGACTCGTGCAAGTGTTATCGGGACACGGCTGCTTCGGAAAATACTTGCACGTTGTCGCAAGGAGAGAGACGACTCCGGGCTGCCACCACTGCCACTGCAGCGAGGACTCGGTGCAACACACGCTCAAGTCGTGCGCGGCTTCGGCTGAGCAGCGTCGAGATCTCGTTCCAGTCATTGGAGAGGACCTATCGCTGCCGGCCGTTGCGCGAGCGATGGTGTTTTTTTAATTTTTTTTTTATATATTTATACTACACCTCCGAGTTTTAATTTTCGGAGTATTTTCTTAGACAGGTACTAATTTTTAAAAGCTAGGTCTCTTTGTTATACTTCGCGCTTGTGCTCTACTTCCATTCTACATACTAATTATTTCTGTTATTCTTCCACATTCATTCCAGGTGGGTATTCACCCAACAAAAAACAAAAGGCTATCCTACTCTTTTTCTTTAATTTTTAAAAGCTAGTTCCCTTTGTCATACTTCGCGCTTGTGCTCTACTTCCATTCTGCATACTAATTCTTTCTATTATTCATCCACATTCATTCCAGGTGGATATATTTACCCAACAAAAAACAAAAGGCTATCCTACTCTTTTTCTTTCTTAACATAATATAACACAGGGGGAAATGAAGGGGGGAGCGGGGATCATATTTTTATTTGGTTTTACATATTTTCCTTATTAACACACTTTTTCATATTCTTCATATATTCTTAATCTACTTTTTACAATATCAACTTAATTTAATATCTATTACAATCTAATGTATCAATTATCTACTTAACTTATAATCTATTACATTTTAACTTAAGGCTAAGGAGCCAGACAACCCTTTGGGCATGACTTATCTAATACATTTTTACTTAATAGCTAACAACATTATTTTATATTTATACAAATCAAAATTCTATACTAAATATAAAACTTATGAACTATTTCTACATTTAATGACAATTATTTTTATGTTAACTGAAATATATACACACTATATTTACATAACATAATTTTCAAGTCTTATTTATTTTATTAACAGCCATTGCTAATTTCTCACAAAACTGTAAGAATCATATCATTTTTAATTATCTCGCTCGAAGTATCTTTACACAATTTTACGCCAATTTGGCATTCTAGGCGCTGCCTCTCGTAGCCGAGGGTCGGGCAGTCCAAGAGGACGTGGAAGACAGATTCCGGACACGCAGGGTCGCAGACGCATGATGGACTCTCCTTGCACTTGAAGCGGTGCAAGTACTCGGAGAATCCACAATGCCTCGTCAACACCTGGGTGACAAATCTGTCCACGTTTATTTTACCTATAATCTTGTGTTCGGCTATCGCGTCAGGGAAGAAGACCCTGGTGACGCCTGCCGTTTCACCGCTACGGTACCGCAGATTCCATTCATCAAGCGATTGCATACGGATGCTACGCTTGATAGCTACTGCTATGATTGACTCGCGAGCGATGGTTGGTGGTGATAGAGTCTGGACCGAGTCGCTACCTTCTATGAGGACGTTATCTCGCAGAAGCAGGGGGTGGAGAGGGTCCGGAAGGATTCACTCCTCTCGGACCCAATTCGTCGCCCACGAGCAGGGCCGCCCTAGCCAAGGCTGCAGACGGTGGGGTCGGGGATTGCCCACCGTTCGCTGAAACAGCCTACCGCGAAGGTGCGATGCGATGAAGGAGCAACGTACGCAGTACCCGTGGTCTGCCTTGTAAGTTGTAAGGGCAGGTGAGGACGCACGGCGGGTACATTACACCCAGTAATCTGCCTTGTAAGTTGTAAGGGCGGGTGAGGGCGCACGGCGGGTACATTACACCCAGTAATAGATCTATATGTGAAATATACATGTGTATAATATAATTCTATATCAATAGACTGTTAACTCAAATATAGGCATTAATTTAACTACCTTACTACAGACGTTCATGCGTGTATGTTAAAAAAAAAAAAATAGTCGGGAGATCGGTTTTCATACTACTTTGAGAAACAACGTAATTATTTACCAAAGAAATACTCAAATATTATAAAATATATATTTATTACTTTATTCTTTCTTAAAATATTGCATTATTTCTGTTTTATTTAAATATTAAAAGTTGGTTAAAAATAATTTAAGTAAGCAAAAACTTGTAGATAATCGTATAATAAAACCAACAGGAAGTCCAAATCCGTGGGAAATTTCTCACAATTGACTTGTTTTCTTCGTATACAGATTTATCAGTAGGAGCGTTAAAAGTTGATACCTATAAGTAGGTGTAGTAATATAGCCTTGGCTTTTATATCTTGAAAGTTTCAAATAAGAACTTGTAATAATTAACAGAGGTCGAGTTAGACCTCGTCGATCCTCAAAACCAGTTTTCGTTTATGTTGATCCCTGGGAAACCGATTTCGACCCCAAGGCGTCTATCCAAGGGGATATCAACCACTTCGGGCATCCCTGGTTTAAGCTTTAAGTAACTAAACAACAAAAAAATTCATTGCAAGACCTGTATTTAAAACCGTGTGTATAACAGACTTTGACAATTAACAAAATTTGTGTATATAATTATGTCATTGTACATATGTGTGTGTGTGCCGTAATGTGTGTGGTGTTTTTTTAAAAGTGAATTTAATGTATTTTTTGAGCATTATTATAAAAAAATATTAGCATTCTTCACTTTTTCTCCATATAAACTTTAACAGTGGCAAATTTCATACTTCACGGTCTGCGTAATTTTCGTAAAAAGGGGTACAATCTACCTCCTGTTGTTTATAACGGTATAAGACTGCCTTACTGTTCCACTGCTAAACATCTTGGTGTTCACCTTGATAACACGCTGTCATGGTCGGTGCAGTTGAAGGAAATCAGCAGGAAAACTTTTTCAGCACTAAGCTCATTACGTCGCTTGAGATATGTTCTGCCAATTCCCACCAAAATTATGTTAGCAAACTCTTTCCTGCTATCTATTCTAGACTACGCAGATGCAAGCTATCCTAATTTGACCGAGGACCAACTTAATAAACTTGAGCGACTCCAAAATCTTGCTATTAGGTTCATATTCTGCCTTCGCAAATTTGACCATGTTTCTGAATTTCGCTTAAAGCTCAAGTGGCTTCCTATACGCTCTCGCCGGAACTTGCATATTCTTTCTCTGCTCTACTGTGTGCTTTTTAATCCTAAGGCTCCTTCTTATTTAAAGGATAAATTTGAATATATTGGAAATGCCTCGGAAGAATTAAGATCATCTCGAAATCTTATGCTGAAGCTGCCTGCGCATCGAACTAAATTTTTTGCACAGTCTTTCACTGTTCAGGCTATAAAATTATGGAACAGTTTGCCATTGCACATAAGAAAAGCCGAATCACTCTTAACATTTAGAAGTATGTTAAAGATCACTATCTTAAGCTGAAGACGACTTGATTACGATATTTATTTACCTATTTTTTTTTTTTTTATTAGATGTTTTTATCTTTTTATTTAATTTTATTTTATTTATGTTTAATATTTATTAGTTTATAATAGAGATATTTATTATATTTGCATTTACATATTTAATTATGTATCTTATATAAGTATTGTATGTATATATTAGTATGTAAGTTTATTATATAACTGCACAACCTACCTGTTTCTTTCTTTGCTGAACTTTCCTTATCCATGTAGGTTGACTGGAAGAAATGGCTAAATAGCCATAAGACCGCCTGTTGTACTACACAATTTTGACACAACTAATTTGTAACTATGCTTTTGTTAAATTTTTGTGGTGTGCAATAAAGAATAAATAAATAAATAAAAATACAAAGTTTTTGCTTCACGTATTAATATATAGATTATTTATATTATAATGAAAAGCTTATTTATGTATTTTATTTTTAGGCTATATTCAGCATCACACTATATAACATATATATTGACTCTGTTTCCAAACCAGTAATTCTCACTGGTGTGCAATAAAGGATATATTATTATTATTAAAAGTTTCATACAAACGTTTAATACTCATAAACAGCTTAATCATCTGCGTTCTAAAATTTAATCAAAAGCTCAATTATAAGGTTTTGCACTTCATCTTAAAAACTAGAAAAGCTTTCATAAAAATTTTCATGGAACAGACAGGTCATTTTGTTATTATACACGTAAGCATAAAAATAAATTTATTTGTGTTTTAGTTTATTGTAGGTATGAGATAATTACTAAAGACTTATAGACAACCGTGCTGGTGTAGTGATGCGAGTAGTCTCTTAAACACCGGCGGTCGCGACTTCGATTTCCGCTCGGGGCAGAAATTCGTGTTTGTAAAAATATTTTTTTTCTGTCCTTGGTGTATTTCTTGTTTGTCTCCTTTAGGTGTCTCAGAGATCACGTCAAGCAGTCAGCCCCGGTTATTATTATAGCCACCTGATACCGATCCTTACTTGTGTTAGACCAATTATCCGCCAACCCAATTGGAGTAGCGTGGTGGATTAAATTCCAACCGTTCCCGTATATAGAAAAGAGGCTTTTGCTCAGAAGTGGAATGCTTACAGGCTGATTCAGTTCAGTGTATTTCAGATATAAGATAGTTTGCCTTTCATACTTTATGCCAGTAGTTTAATTAAAGGATAGAAATATTTTTGTCGTTAATCGTTGACCACAGCAATTTTATATTTGTTGACAATTTATATATTTATATAGCAAAAAATAGCAAAAAACAAACTATACATATTACAAAAATAAGTAATAAATACAAACCACTATAAAATAAAACAATCTGTTTTATTTCAGAAATGTATACCTATAGCAAACGCCCGAACTATAATAAGTTTGCATACTTGACTTTCCTATTGTGATAGCTTCATTAAGATCATGGTACATCTGCGTATCAGTGAGGAAAATGATATTTAAACTACGAATTGATTTGATTTTTACACTACAAAAATGGTCTAACTTTTTTTCTTTTATGGATATTCCTAGTGTAATAATATATAGGATATTTCATAAAAACTGGTCAGCGCAGAACATTATATAAAGAACGGTGGGAAAATTTCTTATTTACTCAGGAACTAGGAATCTTCCAAACTAGGTAACCGTATTTGCTCCTGTTCAATTTTAATATAAAAAAAGAAATACGTGAGTGTTGCGGAACACTCGGTTGGAACGAAATTCCTATCGTAGTATATTGATTATATCTTAGTTGAATAGGCAAACTGGCAGACGTGCCACCTGATGGTAAGTGGTCGACGTCGCCCATGAACATAAACTAGTTTACCTGGAACTAGCCCAGCCAACTCATTTATGTGTTGCCTATCCTGAGACATATGATGTTAAGTCTCGGTGCCAGTAATTACACTGCCTGTCTTGCCCTTCTTTCCGAAACACAGCAAAGCTGTTTCACGGAAGAAATAAGCAAGATGGTGGTACCCATGCAGCCGGGAGCGCGGTACAGCGCATCCCTCCCACCGGTAAATGATAAACATAATATATTTTTTCAAGTTATGAAAATAAATATTTTATTTTACATCGTTCAAGTCATTCATTAGCTCATTCTATTATATTACGAGAATACTCGTACATACAAAAAATATTAATTTGATAAGAGATGATAACATCATAAACAATAATATTAATATATCAGACAAACAAAACAAAAATCTAATAATTTATAAATTGTATTTAAATATAGGTATATATTTTTTATTTTATTTCTTAGAGGTGAAAATGTTTATTATTTAGTGATTTAAAAGTGTAGCTTAGGTGTCTTACACTTATCAACGGATCAAAAAAAAAAGGTCACAAATCTCCAATAGTATTTTATGTTGGTGATGAATCAAAGTTTTTAATAACAATTGACTAAAAAGTTTAAAGATAAAACTAATATACCTACGTAATTACCGACTGACCCGTTGGCGCAGTTTGCAGTGACCCTGTTTTCTGCTCAAAGGGTTGTGGGTTCGATTCCCGTCCCGAGTCTGGGTGTAATATATGTTTATTTATATATGTATTATTTATATGTATATTTATTAAAAAAAAAGTATATCAGTCGGCTGTTACCTAAAACACAGGCATTAAGTTGCCTACCTTAGGAACAGATGACCTTGTGTGTGTGTGTTAAACATATTTATTGATTATTTATTATTTATTATTAATTTAAACAACTTTATGTCAACATGTCAAATCATGTCAAATATCTTTAAAATGGCGGCCTGGCGGGATGTTTTTTGTCTCGCTTTTTCCTCATATGTAAGAGAGACGAAAGTTATAATTACTCTGTCTCAATTACGAACCAATAAGCACACGCCTATGACTAGGCATAGCCAATAGAAAGAGCTGTGACGGAAATTTCTCACACTTTTTTCCGTACCGCCCGATAACGAACTTCGTTTCTATATTGGGTACGTTCGCGGGCCCTACTACTACTACTACTTAGCATTTAATTTACAATAACACGAAAAAAAAAATCGATATTTCCGGCGTGGGTTTAATATGACATTGATAACGAGAACATTCACCAATATCACTGAGTAACCGAATACCCTTTATGGAGCACTTAACAGCAGTCGTGTTAAATTACTCCCAGTAAAAAATAAGACGTCGATTGCAATCTACAGTCCATCTGTTCCATTATATCTAAAGGTGGCAAAAGGATTTCAAATGGTTTACAGAAGAATGACTTTATAACGATTGGATTTGTAAAGTGCGTGGAAAATAAATTTTCCTGTAAAATATTATTCCGTGAGGTCGAAAGTTTAAAATGTAAATGTGTAAATTCTGTCCGCCAAACCTCGGTGGAGAAGCATGGTGAATTAAGCTCAATTCTTCCATACGAAGGAGGGTTTTCTTTTAACCAGCAGGGATGCTTATAGGCTTCAGTTCAGTATAGTTTGAACGTGACTAATCTCAGCCTAAAATACCTAAATAATGCCTAAATATTAAATAATGTTTACACGACGACCGTTCTGGTGTAGTGGCGCAGTAATCGCCTTATCGCCGGCGCGGGTTTGATTTCGCTTGGGAAAGATATTTGTATTTGTGCAAATAATTGTTTCCGGTCTGGGTGTATGTCCTTGTGGGTTTACCCATCGTGCCTCAGAGAGCACGTAAAGCCGTCGGTCCCGGTTGTTATCATGGACACTTGATAATTATCGTTACTCGTGGTAGGGATATTAACCGCCAACCCACAGTGGAGCTCCGTGGTGGATTAATCTCCGGTTGGAGCTCTTCTATATAGATAAGAGGCCTTCGCTCAGCAGCGGATTGTTTATAGGTTTGATACAGTACAGTAGAATATAGTGTTTAAACTTGCAAATTTATATATATATAGTACGTGCTTAGCGATATTATCAGGCTGTCCATGAAATACTTTAGTATTACTATTTAACAACATTTATATGATTTTAATAACAATAACTAATTATATTTAATTACATAATGATAATAAATAAAAACGTGCATTCTTTATTAATGAAATATACATTAATGAATTTTAAAAAGAAAGACTTCAAAAAAGGATAAAATTGTATTTTCGTCGTTAGGTTTTTTTTTTCTTTTCTTTTTTCAATATCTTTCTCTGTTGTAAATCGATTTTGACTTTTCTATTCATTTGAATGGAAGAAAAATGTAACGGTAGAATTGCAGTAATATCTAAAAAAACTCCAGGAATTATTCATATTGTTCGTTTTTATATTATAGGTATGTATAAATATCAATTTCTTTAAAAAACTAATTGACGTAATATTTTTTTTATTTAAAATTGCTTACTCTCAAGATGATTAAATAAGACTATGTGCGGTGGCTTCTCTAGGGATATACTCGTATAAGAGAACTCCTCAATGGTTGTATTTTCTTACAGTCTTTGAGAAAAAATAAATATCGACTTGAAAATTGTACAGGAATTAACACAGATAAATTTTTTTTTAATTTGGATGGGCTTAATTTTTTCATGTTGATTTTTAATATATTTTATTTTTTATGTTAAAGAGTTAAAAGACAGCTTTTTTTTCATAAAAAACCCCTTTTAACAATTGTAGTAACAATTTAGTATTTATTGCAATTATCACACAATTTTAATGTCTTTTTAGATAATAATTATATGAAGACGTATTTTTATTTTAGTTTTTCTTTGTTGATATTTTTAACTATGTACGTCTTTTCAAATATATACAGACTATATAATGTCATTTTTAACGTTACTTTGTCTTTAAATTTATGAGCTATAAAAGTGATAGAGTGGCAATATTCGAAAGCGTTACGCTATCAAAGAAAAAACAGTTGAGTGCTTAAGTTGAGTAGTTAAGATTATCGTGTGAGTAATTAATTATTATTTGACTTTTACGAACATGAGTTAATTTATTTATTTATTTGGTATACCAACGATTATTACAATATTACTTAAAATTAGTGGTAAAACTTAAATTATTTGTTCTAATTGCACAATCAATTATAGGTATACACAGCGTGCTTTTTACATTATGTATTAAGAGGAGAAAAAATAAATAAAAATTGTGTCTTAAAGCTAAATTAATTTCTAAATACTGAGCATGAGAAGCAATAAAAAATACTAATTCAGCTTATGAGCAATTATCGTCTCATCCGATGAAATACTTATATTTATTTGTGTTTACTTATATTGACAGATATAACTAACAGGTATTTGTCCAACTGTTAGACCTTTGTAGGTACAGCACGCTAGATTAAATAATTTTTATAACATTTTTACAACACAAATCGATAAACGATGAAAGCGCCTTACACAAAAACATAGCAATACATTTTGTACTCGTATATTTGCTATTTTATTTTTAAAGGATTGCAATTTAAATTTATTGAATGCGGTGTGTCAGGGTTTTATTTTGAAAGCAAAGGAAACCATTTGAAATTTTCACATAATATGTTCTATTACTTTGATCACTATAATAACGACGAATATTAAAAAAAGGTTAAAAATTGAAGCAGTTTTCATGCAAGTAAAAAAACATTTATTTTTGCGTTTTTACCTTGATTAAAAAAAATTCATTGCTAAATATAATAGAAATCCTTCATGGAAAACTGATTCGCCCTTGGCTGATGTTTATATTATGAGACATTTTACAAAATATAAATATCTTCAACATTTATTTTTAGAAGATGATATTTGATGTTCTATAATATACCATACAAAAGTGTTGAGGAAAATGGTATCCTTTTACAAGGGCTGCCTCCATTTCAGTGTACATCAAGATATTACTTACGAAGTTTCTTATTGCATTTTTATATAAAGCACTTTATTTTCTAACTTTGTTTCGAAATTTGTAAGCTTTGCTAATGATTACGGCAAAATATTTGACTTATCATCATCATCACTGACTGACATCATCTTTTGACTGGCCCGTGGCGCAGTTGGCAGTGACCCTGTTTTCTGCTCCAGGGTTGTGGGTTCGATTCCCGCCCCGAGTCTGGGTGTAATATGTATTTATTTATACATGTATTATTTATATTTTTTTTTTTTATTATTTATATTTTTATTTAAAAAAAATATGTATATCAGTCAACTGTTACCTAAAACACAGGCATTAAGTTGCCTACTTTAGGAACAGATGACCGTGTGTGTATGTTGAAGATATTTATTTATTTATTTATTTATTTATTTATTTATTTATTTATTTATTTATTTATTTATTTATTTATTTATTTATTTATTATTTATCATCATCATATCTGCCGTTGGATGTCCACTGTTGAACGTAGGCCTCCCCCATCGACTTCCAGAGCGACCGGTTCAAAGCAGCCTCCATCCAACGGCTTCCGGTGACTTTCCTCAAGTCGTCTGTCCATCTCGTGGACGGCCGTCCGACGCTGCGCTTACCGGTACGTGGTCTTTCTGCTCCATCGGCCGTCAGTTCTTCGAGCTATGTGCCCTGCCCAATGCCACTTCAGTTTGCAAATTCATTTGGTTATGTCGGCAACCTTCGTTCGTCTGCGGATCTCATCATTTCTGATTCGATCTCGCAGAGAAATACCAAGCATAGATTTGACCATTTGACTTACAAATAATTTAAAATGTGACTCTTTTAAATATCATTTTACTAAATGTTTTTTTTTTCTTTTCTTTTTTAATTTTTAAGGTTTGTCTATTGTTCGCAGGTCATGAAGACTAGTCAATAATTCATAAGACTAGTTAAGTAATTTTCAATAAGTATTTTTTTTTTGTGAACAATCAGTGGTAATTGTCCTGTCATAATGATGCGAGTCATCGCCTTAACGCCAGCGGTCACGGATTCAATTCCTGTTCGGAGCAGATATCGAACCCACATGACTTATGTCTAGACACCAAGCAGTTGATACTCAAAGTACTATACTGCCACAGGATAATGTAGTTAAAACAATGAATGTAGTCAAACATACATAGGTAAAAAGTATTTAAAAATGATTTTATGGGACATAAATAATAAGTCACAAATTCTTATTTGACATACAGATAGGGATAAAACGTTAAAACTACAAATCACATACCTATAAAAAAAAAGAAACAATAATTCAAAAATAAAGTAATTATGTACACAATTCATTTTTTTTTTATTCTGAGGCAGTTCAGACAGAGATAAAATGCTTTTTCCATAAACATGATGAAGAAAAATGACAAAAAAATCGTAATATTGACTATGACACTTCTTTACTGATCGTGTTCTGTGGTCTTGTTATAAACTTGTAAGCTGGTTCATTTATTTCAGTGAATTCTAGACATCAAACGAGCGATCCTTCATCTCGTACGAAATTGTTAAAATTAATAAATTGGCTGAATACTCATTCATAACAATTATTACCGAGTTTAAACTCGATTACTAATTGAGTCAAAACTTCGATGCATTAAATTTAAATAAAATATTTCTTACAAGAAGTAGGTACCTCAACTTGGTGAAAAAAGTAGGTATAAACAATATATTTCTTTTAGTAAAGTTCTGTAACCACTTATGAAAATTATATCAAAATCTGCTTAGCCTAACAAATATTGTAATATTTTTATAGCAAACGCCTCTCTATTAAAAAGAAGTATTGGTGCAAAATCCGCCATGCTGTCCCATTGCAAATTGCCCAATATAAGTGAGTGACTAAAGATTTTCTTCAAGACGTGTATGTTCACGATATTTTCCTTCACCAGAGAGTACGAGATAGATTCTTATCCAAAAATACTTAAATTGGTTCTTGTCATATTTTGGTTACAATTTACGCTTTTTATTCACTTTGACATTTCGTCTCTTCATTTATCATCATCATCATCTATGTCTATATCTATTCAAGAATATTTCTCCCCGGTTTTCTCTCTCAAAATCATCATATGAATTGATTTTAGATCCTGCTCCGTGGCATCTAACCATAAATGGTTATTAGCCTTAGCCTGCCGTGACTCCTTCGGCACGCAGTACTTATTACGGCTTATTCTTTTCTTCGTCTATACCTACTTACTTAAAAATGTGACAAATCAAATTCTGTACATTGAAGATATTTTAATTTTTTAGAGCACTGAATAATCAACACAGCCCTATAATGTAGTTTTCTTTATTTTATTTTTTCTATTTGTCTGTCTGTTTGTCTATTTGTATCTTGGCTACAAATTACGCCAAAACTATTACGTAAATTTAAATGAAACTGGGCAGCATTTGATTTCATACTACGTTCATTCACTGGAGACTTTTTTATTCCAAAGTTCATACGGTTGCCTCGTTAGATGGTATACAAAATCAAAATGTTAACTTTATAGTAATTTCATAACACGTTTTTGATTTCGTTCATATTTTTATTTGTTAGAAATGATATAACCCATCAATATTACAAATACCTCTTTAATATGTTATAAATATGTTTAACACACACACACACACACAGTCGTCTGTCCCTTAGGTAGGCAACTTAATGCCAGAGTTTTAGATAGCCGCTAACTGATACACATTTTTAAAAATAAATATACATATAAATTAAAATTACAATTTTATGTGTAATCATATATTTAGTAACAAAATTGCTTTCATTATAAACTCTTGACGAACCGTCATCAATTCAGGTGAACAGAAAATAAATACATTTCTATTAACATCTGAGCAAATCACATTTCATATCAAACAGTCAGATAATCCCAAATTATTCAACTAAAACAGTCCCTAAAGGAGATCAATTGAAGTAATTTCGGTTCACGAAAGCCGGATGAACAAAGACTTTTCCGCAAACTTGAAGCGTATTTTCAGATGGGTTTATTTTTAGCTCAAACATTTCTAAGCTTAACTAAACAGTATTGCCGGTCTACCGTTTAGCCGGAAGCTAGATGCAATCGATTGCTTCAACGATGGCAATTTTGTTTCAAAGTATTTTTAAAGTTCATAATTACGAATTTAGTTAATTTTTATGGATACGATGTTAATGTTTATTTTATTGTAAGTTGGACCGTTGAGAAAAAGGGTTGGTTAGAAAATCTTCAATATCTTCAAAAGTACCTGACCTAGCTTTACGAAATATAGACTAAATTAAATGATATTTTAATGTGGTTAAATAAAATAAAAAATAAAAAAATCAAGTAATGATGAAAAAATAATATATTTTTAATAAATGTAAAATAAATAAAAAATGCGTAGTTTTTCCAGTACTTTCGTAAATCTAGATTTATTACAGATGTGCCATTTTTACGCATTTTAGTACTTTTTTTTTTTTTTTTTTTTTTTTTTTATTTCTAATTCTCCAACATGATCGGAGGCAGTGCTTATTACTACTTCATAAATATTAACTTACTTATATATATTAACAAATTTTTACTACTAAGACTTACACACATTTACAGAGGGGGGATTACATTTACTTGTTCTACTACTTAATTCTATTTTTATAATAAACTAGATTTTCTTATACTAAATTACATTTAGGTGATACAATATTAACTTACTGTTTATTTTAATAATATTACGATATGATTTATATTAAACTCTAATTTTTACGTCCTAACCTATTATTTGCTTAATCTATTTGCGTTGTATGCTTATATATACACTATATAATGACAACACAACTTACTTATTCCTATAGTTTGCTTTCTTTACAATTTGTATGCAGTATTTCAGGAAAAGATCTCGATCTTCATCATTTCTCATAACAAATTCTAATGTATTAGGTTCCAAATTGTTTGACAACATGCTTCGTAATTTTATCCGTTCGTATTCGTGGACAGGACAGTCCAGGAGGAGGTGGAAGACAGATTCTATCTGCCCAGGGTCGCAGACGCACGACGGACTCTCCTTGAGCTTGAAACGATGCAAGTACTCGGAGAATCCGCCATGCCCCGTCAACACCTGGGTGACGAATCTGTCCACCTCTATTTTACCGATGATTCGGTACGCCGCCACCGCATCAGGAAAAAATTTCCTGGTGACGCCAGCCGTTTCACCGCCTCGGTACCGGTCGTTCCATTCGTCAAGCGATCGCATGCGAATGCTTCGCTTGACGAATGAAACGGGAAAGCTGTCGTAGTCAAAGGAGCGTTTGGACTTAAGCGCAGCTTCCTTGGCCAGATAGTCGGCACGCTCGTTCCCCTCCAGTCCCGCGTGGGCTTTGATCCAAAACAAACTTACACGTTTGTTCTGGAGCAAAGCATCACGCAGAAAGCCCCGCGCCTCTACGGCCAGGGGATGGAGGGCCTTTGGATTTTGTAACGTCTGCAGTGCCGACAAGGAATCGGAATAAATCCCAACTGATCCGACCAAGTTTTCTGCAGCCATCCGTGCCGCCCGGCATATCGCCAGGAGTTCAGCCTGGTAGACCGTGCAATAGGACGGCAAAACAAGCTTGAGGGTTTTAGTTTCGGCGGCGCCTCTCCATACGGATAACGCCGCACCCACCTTGCCCTCAATCTTGCTGCCATCCGTAAAGATGTTAAAGTCATGGCCATTGTTGGCCATGAGCTGCTCCTGGTCTACCACGCACTTGAAATCGAGGTCGACACGACGAGCGGGATGCGGAGACCGCAGAGCCGAGGAAACCCGCTCCACCTCCCGACCTCCCATTTCCCGCAGGGACACCCCCCTCTTCGCCTCATATAGCGCCGCGGCTTCGCGGACGCGGAGGTCGAGAGGGAGCAACCCAGCGAGCAACAGAGCCGAGTTCAGGGAGACGGTGCGGTATGCCCTACAAAGCTTCAGCGCGAAGCCTCGCTGGACCCCGTTCAGCTTTTTCCGGATCCCGAGCTTATCCACAGCAGGTGCCCATGCGCTAGCGGCGTACAGGATCACCGGTTCAACCACCGCCCTGTAAATGATGCGGATCACCTCAGGATGGAGACCCCAGCTTAGCTTAGCTGCTCTTGCCAGCTGGTGATAAAAGGCGACCGCCTTCTTACAGACACTCGCGACGTGAGCGTTGAATGTTAGCTTACGGTCTATGACGATCCCCAGCAGCTTGATCTCGTTCGACAAGGCAATATCGACCCCATCCATGTGAAGACGTGGGGTGTCATACTTCAGCTTGCGCGTCACAACCATGGCATTGGTCTTATGAGGCGCAAACCGAAGTCTATTTGATACTCCCCACGCCCTCACACGTTCGAGGGCGGCATTGGCCCGTCGTTCGATCTCGAGGGTCGTCTCACCTTCGAACACCAACACCACATCGTCGGCGAATGCCTGGGCATAGTCGCCTTTGGCCTCCAAATCCTGAAGCAGTGGATCCAACAAAAGGTTCCACAGAATCGGCCCACCGATAGATTCCTGCACGCAACCCTTCCCAGTGTCTCTTGTGTGCTCCTCCCCGCAGTACCTGGCTGTAACACGCCTGTCGCTCAGGTAGTTGCCCAAGAGCCGCCGGATGTTAATGGGGCACTTTTCCTCAGCCAGCCTGACTCTAATTTTTGGCCACCACGCGTTGTCGAAGGCACCCTCTATATCCAGTGAAATGAGGACAACAATTCTCCTCCTCTCCAAATTGTGCCTGACATATTTCACTAGGGTATAGAGGGCGTCCTCGGTGCTTCGCTGGGGCATAAAACCAAACTGGCGAGTACTAAACTTGGGCGCAAGATGGTATTGCAGCCTGGTGACGAGCATCTTCTCCAAGACCTTCCCAAGTACAGGAAGGAGACCAATGGGCCGATACGACTTCGGGGTCGTATAGGTGGCCTTCCCCGGTTTCCGAAGGAAGATCACCGTGGCCTCCTTCCAGGCCTTGGGAAAGTGGTGAATTGCCAGGCACCGGTTGAAGAGGCACAAGAAGAGGTCCGGGTCCAGGTCTATTGCGTGCAGACATATGTCGGCGGTAAAACCGTCCGCACCTGGAGCCTTCTTCGGGTCAAAGGAACGACTCGCCAACTTCAACTCTAAATGAGTGAAGGGGGGGTCCCGTTGATCCGAAGAAGTTTCGACTTCCGAGAGCCCGGCTAGGACCCTCACCCGTCGGTGTTCCTCAGAGTCATGCTCTTCGGAGTCCTTGGGGTAAAAAGTCTCGGCCATAAGTCGGGCCGAGCTCTTGGCGTCAAGCTCCATATTGTTTACCACCAGCGGTGGATCTTCCTCACGTTTGGCCGTCCTGCCCAATACCCTATAGATTCCCCCCCAGACGGATTCGCGATCCTGCTTCGCACAAAAGTTCCTCCAGCTGGCGGTCTGTGCATCTCGAACCTCGGTCTCGTATCTGGCTTTCGCCTTGAGGTACTCCTCAACCACCATTTGTCTCCGGACCGGTGCTGCGCACCGGATCCGCCTCTTTCTGGTGGCCACCTGGCGCTTAAGCATCGCCAACTCCTCGGACCACCACGGTATCGCGAGTATCTCCTTGCTCTTGATTTTAGGTATTGAGTACCCGCTCGCAATTTTCATGGCATTTACTAATTTGTCTACTGCGTTGTCTAGTTCTGATCCGGAATTGATATTGTTTATATGTTCGATGGTGATTTGTGTTTCTTGCATAATTTGACCCAGTTTCTCACGAAACTGGGACCAATTCGCTTTTTTAGTGTTGTAAGTACGGGTGGTATGTTTTATATAATTTTGCCTAATTCTTTGAGGATGAATTTCGAAGGAGATACCGTTGTGGTCCGAGCTAGTTAGGTCATCGCGCACACGCCAGTTGTCCACCAGATCGAGGAGGCCGGGCGACGCAGCAGTTATATCCACATAGCTGGTGTAACGTTGCCCGCCCCTAATGACGTCAAAGGTAGGAGTTTCCCACTTATTAAGGATAACGAGACCAAGATCCTCCAGGGTCCCGTGCAGTTCTTTGCCACGGCGATCTGTCACGGGACTCCCCCACCAGACGCATTTGGCGTTGGAATCGCCTGCGGCGATCCATCTCCGTGTACCCAACTCGTGGCCAATTCTGCGCAGGTGCGCCAGGTACCGGTCCATTGGCTGGTTAGGCTCGAAGTAGAGCGAAACCATGGCAATTTCCCATGCGCTGGTTCGGATCCCCACCACAGAGATGTTGTTTGTGGTGAGTTTCGGGTACTGTATTACGCGAAGGTCCGCGTTAAAAACAATAATCGCGGCCTTAACAGTACCCTCCCCGTTATCAGCGCTTTGGTAGACCCTGATTCCACTCCGACTCGCAACTCTGCCTTCCCTGCCGACGTATGGTTCCTGCACCAGAGCAACCTGAAACCCGCCTTTATCGGCCTCGATCAGGAGTTCGGTGTGTGCCAGTTTTTTGCGCTGGAGGTTTGCCTGGAGGATTTTGAGTGCCACTGTGTTCGCCGGTACAACCTTAGCAGTAAGAAACTGCGGAGCGGGCCAGTTCGTCCCACCTTTTCCTTACGGGGCAGCTACTGCTAAAGGCATTGTGCTCGAAGCTCTCCAATTTTGCCTTTTTACAGTTTCTGCATGTAGGCGGGACTCCCGCAACCCACTCCGCGCACTCCGCTTTATGGTGCAGGCCCCCACAGTGGCTGCACCCGTCAGCTGGTTCTTTACAGAACTTTTTTGAGTGCCCGTAGCCGAGGCACCTCGTGCATTGGACCAGTGGAGACTGGTCCTCCGCCCTTACCCTCTGTAGATCCACATGTACACTGCCCATGCCCGTAATTCGACTCCAGAGGGTCGGTGAGGTGCCTATGACCACGTGCACTGTGTGCGGGTTTCGCATCTTCTTCCTATACTTTATGAGGATCCGGTCATCCCCGGGATCGAGGTCGCGGAAGAGGTCCTTGTTCTGGTTCCTCAAAGCCTTTACTATATCCTCGTCAGTATTGACAGAGAGCACGGCTTTGAGGACCAGAAGTGGGTCCCTATTCTTCACGTCCTCGACCACGAGGCCTATTCCTTCACCTGCAAGCTTTTTCTTAACCTTATCCCTCTCTCCGGGCGACCCAAATCCCATCACTACCTTTCTGTCTTTCGCTTTACGAACCCGCTCTATCTTTACCCAACCCTCTTTTGCGTTGATGGTATTTCGCACTTTTGTTAAAACCTCCTCACCAGTGTCTTTCTCATTCCTCGATGTTATTATCACCGAGTGAAGTGCGCTGGACCCGGTCGGCTGCGGCTTTGTGGCGACTACACCAGCATAGGTCTTTTGCTGTGCCCCCAAGGACTCGCAGCAGCTATTCAGCCGCCCCTGGAGATCCCTCATTTTGTTGGTGTTCTCCGTTAGGAGTCGGGAGTGTTCTTCTAGCCGGGCACTCAGTCCAGGGTCGCGGGCCACCGTGATTGTAGAGTCGGTGTCAATATTCACCGACTCCACACCCCCGGTGCCAACCTCTTCTTTTCTGGCCCTCTCGGCCTCCAGGGCTGCCTCCGAAGCCACCACGAGTTCCTTAAGCCCGTCCAGGAAACTCAACAGTGAATCTTTGTATTCCGTCTTCATGTTCCTGGCCAGGCTTATGGTTGTTTTAGCCTTAGCCACCAGTGCCCTCGCTTCCTCCACTCTGGTCCCACACGTTGATACTATAAGCGGGGAAGTGTTGGTGTTCGCGATTTTCTTGTTTTGTGGGCTTTTACCCTTATGTGTAGTTAATTTTTTAGCCGTAGGGGCCGGCTGCGTCGTTGCTTTGGAGGTGGTCGACTCGGCCATTGCCGCTTCCCACTTCTCCAAGCTTCGCCTTACCGTTTTCCCCGCCCCCGGTCTGGGAGGTGTTTTAGAGGGTGGTATGATATTTTCGGTCTGTTTAGGAGGGGTTCGTATACACGACATGTTGGAGAGCGTCAAAGTTTAAAAATAAAATGTAAAAATAAAAACTGAATAGTCAATAAATGAAATAATATGTCGATAATAAAATTTACTGCAATAGCAGCAAGTAAATGGGTTCTTTTCCTGAAATACTAAGCTTTAGTCCCTCTAGGACATTAAGCTATTCTAGGCCTACCTAATAGTACTTAAAACTAGTTAAAATATACTCCCGCTCGCCGATATAGAGCTAACTCTACAAAGACTCTAGGTAGAGTCGTTCAACTCATATGTCCCGATAGCCCTTGTCAAGGGCCAGTCACTGAAGGAAACCGCGTCATTTTAGTACTTTGTGTTGCCTCCGCGAGCTTACAATACTGCTGCTATACGATTTGGCGTACTTACTACTAGATTTTTGAGGCGATGCTGCGGAATATTCTGCTATTCCTCTATTAGAGCTTCTTTCATTTCACGTAGCGTGATTAGCGGTGGTTTCCGCTGACGTACACGTCGGCCCAGTTCGTCTCATGCATGCTCAATGGGGTTTTGGGTTGGGGTTTGGCAATGGGTCCCATGCATGCTCAAGTCGGGTCTACGTGCTGGCCACTCCATGTGTGTGATACCGACTTCTTGAAAATAGGCAAACACTATCTGAGCTTTATGCGGGCGGGCATTGTGTTGCATAAAAACGCCATTCTTATCGATGTCAACTAAAATCGTACAAATGTAGTCATTCAGAATTTCAGGGACATATCTTCCTGCAATTAAAGTTCCATTTTCTATCACCACCAGCTCAGTGCGTCTTTCGGAAGTAATCCCAGCCTACACGTGAACCTCCGCCGTATCGTATTTTCTTCTATACAAGCTTGGTTATAGCCCTCTCTCAGTCTTCTTTACACTCTTTTCCTCCCGTCATGCTTCTTTAAACATAATCTAGACTCTTCTGAAAACATAAATCTTGACCATTCATTCAGAGTCCAATTCTTGTATTCTCTACCATATCTCAACCTTGAGTTTCTGTGGTGTCTTTCTAGTTTTGGGCCATTTGCATGTCTTAGTGGCTTTAAATTAGCTTCAGCCAGACGCCGCCTTTCTGTATCCGTACTCAGATTGTTTTCTTCAGCTCGTAAATGATGATTCTTTACTTCAACAGCCGTAAGAAAGCTGTTTCTCAAAATTGTTGACACTAGCTGACCCGAAAGACATTGTCCTGTTTTGGCTACGATTATTCAATGATGCAGCTGTTAACTGACATTTACGTGTCACGAGCACTTAAACACCCGAACGGGGTTTTTTATAGATTAATGCGCGAACGGTAAAAAGTGAGACGCGCGAACTGTTAAACGCGTAAAGTTTAAATAGTTATGTTTTCTGAATTTTTCCAATATTCTATGCAATTTTCTTATTTTTTCATACCGTAAGAACCTTATACAAAATATCATAAAACTTCGATAATGAAATCCGTAAAGGCGTTCTCAAGTTACTACGTGACCGAGGGAAATAGGGTATCATTTTTATATATACAGATTACAGATACTATATCGTGCAATTGTGCCCAAACGTTTATAAATATTGTTACCACGCTGATAGAACAAATAGGAAAAAATATATAAAATAAATTATTTATTATATATTTTATCGGAAATTCTATTTAATGAATAATGGGATAAATAAAAATTAAACACATTCAGATTACAAGAATCAGCCATATCTAACATTTTTTTACAGTTTTTTTTTTTTTTTTTTGTTTTTTTTGTTTATTGGTTTATCAACAACTGTTACACCAGTTCAATATTATAACTCAAAACTAAAGGTAATAAATAAATGCACAATTCCTTAAAGGTAAACACCACATGCAAGGCTAACAAAACTTATTCATAGATATTATTACTAAACATAATAAATTTTATAAAATCAAACAAACAAAAGTTAACTAGCTTATACAACAAACTGTAGCGATAATCCTAGTCAACATGTATGGAGGCTCGTAAATGCTTACGAAATACAGTTAAAATTACCTCTCAGAAAACAAGATTTAAAATCTTCTATTATGATAAAGTTTCTTTGACTAAGAACAAGGTTTGAACATCATACTTAAAGGTCATATATCTTTTAATTAAAATTTAATTAAAAGTCTAAATCGGATTGTATCGCGTTTATTTGTTTTAAAACTTTACAGTTTAACGATTTTTAATTAAATTAAATTATTTCCCGACGTTTCGGACCCTTTACAGCGTCCATGATCTCGGGGGACTGAATAATATAAGAGAAAATATAAGAGAACAGTAGGTCATATATCTATTTCATTCAGCTGTGAAAGTGTTATATATTCAAATAGAAAATACTTTACTTGATTTTGACATAACTTTACATCGGATGTTCTTAGAAAAGTGAAACAAAAAAAAAAAGAACAAAAGTGTTATAATCTGGCGATCGCCAACATAGAGATTAAAATCTGTCATTTTTAGAAGACTTATATGGGAGTTGTCATCATAAATTCATTCGTCTAACGAGCATTAAAAAAAAAAAAAACTAAATAAACATTCGGCTGTATTAAAAACTTTATCATAGTTTAAATACTCATTCTAATATACACTACACTATCCGAAACGATAAATACTAGCATACTATGAAATTATATTGGCCTCAGGCCAATTTTAATTTCGTAGTCTGCATACGTTCTCGATATATGGACACTTTCTTTGTAAATATGACTTTGGGTCGATTTAGCGTCATGTATGACCTTATTTATCGATTTGGTTAGGTGAAATTTAAAATAAGCTTTAGTTGCTATTTTTCTAAGAAAACTCACTCACATGACAACTTTGGGGACGAATAACATTTTGTTATCCTCGACTGCAGCCATCATTTTTAATAAGAAAACAAGTAAATTGCTGAAGAGCTAGTGAAAATTCCCAAGTTTCTATATTTATCATTTAGCCGTAAATAATTTGATGTATAGGCGTCTTAATTTAATATTTCCCACGACACAAAACACCTTTTTCTTGATTTACTCACTTATTCTTACTCGCTTCTTCTTTCCGAACTGGTGGTAGACTCATGACGTTCAGTGAATAATTGTAATAATTTTATGCTGAATAAAATTTTTTGACTTTGACTATATTATGTGTCCATGTTTTGGTTAATGTGAATATGTTAGACGCAAAGACAAATGAGAAAATTTTAAAGGTTTCATTTTTTATTCGTATGGTATTAAATATTGAAAACAAATACATATTTATTTACTAGTAAATTTCCTGAAATATGTTCAAAATGGTTATGTCAGTGACTATCCCTTTTAAAATTTCTACAGATGTAATTAAAAATATTTTTTTTTTAAATCCACATGTAATATAAAAGAAAAATTGCAATAAATTGAAGAAAATGATAAACTAACAAAAGCGGACTATTCATCAAACCTCAATAGAGCGAAGAGAAAAAGAAATAAAGTTGGCCATGAATGAAACTGTGGTTTTGAGAGAGATGTAAAAATTGTTATCGTTAATGCTGTCTTGTAAACGAATGCCCTCAGACTGTCGTAAAAGTGTATATTCTTTAGAATTCGCTTTTGGGAAAGACTAGCATAGACATGTTGCTATAAAAATTTATAAAATAATAGTGCTTGATAATATTATAATCTAAATAGATCCAGGTAGCTTGTAGATTTAACGTAATGCTCATAAGTATAAGGTAATAACCACATGAGCCATTGGATGTCCACGGCTGAAGACGGGTCTCCCTCATTATTTCTGGGGGTTTGCCAATATTTGCTACGCTTGGCAGGCGGGTTGGTGAGTTAAATATTTCATTTTTTCTAGTTTACTCATTAATTACTTACTAATAAGTAAGAAAGAGTTACTTATTAATTAAGAAGGTTTTTTTTTGACTTATGTAAGTGGGTTTTAAGGGGCCCAATTGTCAAGCCATTTATAAACTTTACATTATTTAGAAAATCACAATAAACGCAATTTTTTCTCTTGAATTCGAGTTTCAAAAAGAGTTAATATTTCAAAATTAACATCATTAAATAACAAATTGACAATTTAGTTTGAACTTTCAGTCATAATCATATTATATTTGTACTATTTTAGTACTAAATTTGAGATTAGTTTGATGATTGATATTGTAATTTGAGATTACGATTTTCGAAAATGTTTGCAATAACTGTTTCATACAAACTTTCTTATAAAATATTCTGAATTCAAGATAATGTACGAAGACGTATTATGAACATTAAAACATAATGCAACGCTTGGCAATCTTCAATTACTTATCGGCTACGTACTTTAAAACTTTAATAGTAATTCATTTTTTAAGAAAGCGACCGACTAATTATAATTTAATTGAAATTACGATTATACCATAGACACGATCTATAGAAAACTATCTATTATATAAATAATTACTTTCATAGGTTTTATATCGTAAATATATATAATTAGACATGGTTTTTAATTAATTAATTAACAGTCTTATCCATAATAACTTTTTAAGTGAACAAAGAGCTATGTCAGCAGATGAATCTCTTTCATGACTCATTAAAAAATGGTCCGGCCCACTTTGATAGTAAAGGAATCTTACACATGGAGCGGTTATTAGCCGTAATTAAATTAAGTAATAATAAAAAATAAATATTTTTAAAATACCCGTCTATCGTCTGTTCCTAAGGAACGCAACTTAATGCCTGTGTACCCAGACTTGGGATGGGTATTTAACCCACAACCCTGGAGTAGAAAGCAGGTTCACTGCCAACTGGGGCCACGGGTCAGTCAGTTAAATTAAGTATTAATATGTGTTAAATTACATTTAAGGTAGAATTTTATTGTTACTTTTTAATATTTTTGGTTCATATTAGAATCATAATATATATTTCCTTTTATTCTCTTCTCGCCTTATTAAAGACCGTATTAATTTTTACTTGTATTTGCAATAGAGTTAGTCGAAAATAGTAAAAAACTGTGTGTATCAGCTCCGACGCACGACTGGAGTTCACTCCTTAAGAACGATTCTCTAAATAGGCACAAACAATTCGTTTGTGACACAGAATAATACCTTTAGCCTATTTTACAGTTTTTCCGCGAAAATATGGCGTCCTTTAGATTTTTGAGGCAGTAAATTGTTTGTGATTAATTTGGCTTCATCATCAAAATTGCGAATAATAAAATAAATTATGAAATAATTCTACGAGGGTATTATGTAACTTTGTCAAATAATAATAATAAAAAAAACAATTGTATCACGTTTGTATTTAAGGCTATTGCTATTCATACGATAATCGTATGAATAAAAAAATAATTATTCGTACGACTATCGAAAAAGATATATTTATACGATAATTGTATTAATGAAAAAATATTATTAAATAAAGTGAAAAATAAATAAATGAATTAATATTTCTTAATTAAAAAATACTCGATAAGCGTGCTTTCACGTCAAGGTCATCAGTAGTAGTGGGAGAGTGCGTACACGTCACACGTAATCCGCTTCCTCAAATACCGATTCGTCGGAGCTAGCGCGCGGACTATACGTCTTAATACTCACGACTGAAAAGTGAAAATAGGTTGCGCATAAAAAACGTAACGAGGTAATTCGATTAGTAGATTTTACTCCTCATATTTTTTTCATACCGGGGGCCTTATATGAAAATCGATTCTTAAGGAGTAAATTCCAATAAAAGTAGCTATTTCGCGGCGATTAAATCTATCTAATTATTTATATAATATAAATTTTCATATTATGTTTTCACGGTTACATTATGTATATCACATAAGTAATTTAAAGAACAGGGTTGGATATATTATGTCATTAAAAAAACCGAAGGGTTCCGTACCATTATCTATAAAAACGGCAACGGTTGTATCGTATCGTGTTATTTGTACATTGTTCTATCGGAGCCCCCTTAAGTATTAATTTTATTTTAATTTAATTATTTATTTTTAAAGTGGATATTATATAACTACATATTCTGTGAATATTTCAAGCGTCTATCCGTTGCCGTTATCAATATCAAGCAAAAACGAGCAAAAAAAAAAATCATGTTTGTTGTATGGGAACCCCCCTTAAATATTTGTTTTATTTTAATTTAATTATTTATTTTTAAAGATAATTTATAACTTAATATTCTATGAATATTTCAGCGTCTACCTGTTGCCGTTATCAATATCGAGCAAAAACGAGCAAAAAAAGTCACTTCTGTTGTATGGGAGAAAAAAAAGACAAGAATCGCAATAGGTATGTTATAAACGTTTTCAAGTTCGTGTTTCGTGTACATGCCCTTATCTGCTGTATTCGAGAGACCGGCTTTGTTCGTCACGACCGCCGTTTGTTAAGGCTTTACGAGAAAGTCTGTATTTCCGGATGTTATTCTTATCTAGAAATCTAAAGAATTTTCATTAAAAAATATTTTTCAAGTACATCCATGCCATCAACTTATTATTCTTATGAAAATAAATTAGAATAGGGCTACTGTGGTTATTCATAAAACTTTGGATGTTATGGCTTGATAAAGCTTAAACTCTTTCCATATTTATAGCTACAAAAAAATTGAATAGATTACATTTTAAAATGCTTACAATGAAAGATACTCGTAAAAGATTTCTCTTAGAATTTAAATAGCTTAAATTAGATTAATTTGCATTTCAAAAATTGTACTATACTTTCTCAGTCTCTTAATGTAGTTATTTTATACACAGTAGCTCCATTTCGGGTTTAGTTTAAAACATAATTTAAATGTATTTTAGAACTAAAATATATAAAATGAATAATAAAATTGATACTGAATCCCATATTTATTGTATTTATTATTATATTATTATGTAGTAAATACGATTTAAATATTTTCGACTAACTAATTATTAAGTATTATATTATCACCACATTAACGTTTGTTAACAAATCTAGAAATATGTCAAGTTGCACCTGCGATGCCATTTCAATATTATTTTTATTTTCTAGAATTACGAAAAAATAAAAATTAAATAAGATTACACCAGAGGATTAATTGACAACATTTCCGTCTTAACGCACGTTGTTGTCAAAAGTTTCAATAATTGATATGTCGCTAAATTTATAAACATATTTTGAAAAAGTTTGGAAAATCCAAAAGTGCATGCATCATAATTTCATTTTTCATAATAAAATTGATAATATGTAAAAGTATATATAAGTACGTAGAAGCACTCGTTCTCATGTACCAATTATTTAAGAACAATTAAACCACATCGAATTAGACCCTGAAGTTAAATATGTTTCTATTAATAACTATATTGAAGCGTTGGATAAAAAAAGAACTCGATTAGTATGTCGTATTAGTAGTCTTTCGGTAGATATCGTGACCACAACATACAGGATCCGCACATACAGACTCACAGACGTCCAAGACAGAACTTTTTTATTTAGTTTATATAACAGAAATAGCATTAAAATTATCATGTGTAAAAAATAGTGCGTTTTCTTAATATGTGTGTGTATACATTATTTTACAAGTGCAATATACGATAAATAGAGACATTTTAAGTTCGAAAAATCACTCGTTTTGCGTGAAGTGAGAGTAGAACTCACCTCAACGCTTCGCTTATGAGGCGTGCAATACATTTATAGTTCACGGAAAAACACCCACTTTTATTAAATGTTAATGGACTAGTGGAAATTTTATTTTTCGAAGATATTGAAATAATAGAGTTTTACAAAACTTAGAATACTTTCTCGTATTGGTTATTATGAAGATTTTTATTTATGTATTAGATTTTTATTTGTGACTTTTCAATTATGTATTTATTTGGATAAGATTACGATTAAAATTATTACTTTCAATTTATCAAATATTTTTCCAAACGATATGATTAAGGTTTTGTATGCTTGTACTAAATTAATTTAAACCTTTTTTTTTTTTTTGTTAGTTTCTATTTATTTCTGTTTTATTTTTTGATTTATTAAATAATACTAAACGAAATTAATATATCATTAAACAAAAATGTAAATACGTAACTAACAGCATCATATTTAACTGTCCCCGGCAGGATGAAAATTCTGTTACGTTGTACCTATACAAATATTTGTCATCTGCAAAGATCGAACTTGAGATCTCTAATGGGTTCGGAGTCAGTCAGGTGTGACAGGTATGAAAATCGGGTAAATTTCAAAAGTATTTTAAGAAGTCTGCGTTTTCATATTTCATTATATAACTATACTTTAATCGGAAAATAGTGATGGCAGACATTTTTAGCGGTACTGACGTTACGGCAGCCACTTTTGGATATTCCAATAATTTTTAATTTCAAAAATATTTTAACAAATATGAAATTAATATAATTATGTTATTTATTAAACTATTTTAAACTTATATTAATTTTAGCAGACATTTTTGCTGCTTACAAAAGACGGAAGATAGCGCAACATAATATAATAGAGTAGAGGCACATGGCGTATTTGAAACGCGCAGACGACGCACGTTTTACGCGCGTTTTAGGTACGCGCGTTTCCGGCGCCGTAGATGGTGATTGTTGAGTTTGCATTGCTTCAAAGGCGCGTATAAAGGGGCGGAGGAGAAGCGCGCGCTCACCAATCGCAAGGAAGCTACGAGCGACTACAGTATGTCTGTATGGCTTTAATTGCGCGTGTGTTAGAGGCGCGTTTCATGGTCACCTCGTGTGCGTAGGTTACCAGGTTGCGTTCGAACCTCGTTTAATGCGCGTATACGCGTGTTATGTGCGCGTCGTCTGCGCGTTTAAAATACGCCATGTGCTTAGGCTCTAACTGGTAAAAAACTTGACGACTTTTTAAAGAATTAATAAGAGTTACAGTTTACAATCACTATTTCGGTTAATAAGCACCATTAAATATTAACTGAATTTTCATTAGGTATCTATTAATTACTCGGTCATGACAGTCGTTGATACTTTGGTTTTCATCGAATTTATTTATACAAAATAATTAAGTCATAGTCATGATCGATTGATTAGCAATTTGTAATTTGTATAATATTATAAACTATACACTGTACTGTATCAGCCTGTAAACCACCTGTAACCCACTGCTGAGCGAAGGTCTCTTCTCCATCTAGAAGAAGGGTTAGAGCTTAATCCACCACGCTGATCTACTGCATATTGGCAGATAATTTCCCTACTCAGGTGTCATGTCAATCAGGTGTCTATGTTAACAACCGGAACCAACGGCTTTACGTGCTCTCCGAAGCATGGTGGGGAGACCCACGAGGACATATACCCAGACTGAAAACAAATATTTGTACAAATACAAATATCTGTCCCGAGCGAGAATCGAACCCGCGATCGCACCAGTACACCAGAACGGTCGTCAGAACCTTATAAATCGTAGCAATAAATAACAACCAAACGGAATAAAATATGAATAAATCTTTACGCATCATTAAAAATCCAATCTAAAAATTCAAAGCGGGAAGGTAAATTGAATATTCAAAACGTATACACCGGTACAACAGTAACTTATTCCATAGTTTATTATTAGACCCTTGCTAGGAAAATTGTGGTAATATCGTTCTCTTGTTGAGTATCCATATTTTCTCCGGAGATGTAATGTTATTGTAACAAACCGCTTACAGGCGCTATAAGATGTTGTTGAGAATATATTAAAAGGTAAAATTTTGATTCACAAAATGCTTCGCTGAAAATACGTTGAGTTTTTTAAATATTATTTTTATATGGAGATTATAAAATGGATAGAAAACATGCATCTTAACTGTAAGGTCTCGGTTTCAAATACGGTTATTATTTATATATATAAAGGCAATATTTTTTTATTATTTTATTTATTTCGATTTAATAACTCTCGGGACAAGCTGGTTCAGACGAACAATCACAATTTCATTATGAATTATATTTTTAACATACACTCACGGTCGTATAACTCCTAAAGTAGGTAATGTAATATTTACATTTTCGGTAACAGCCGAATAATATACATATTTATATATATTTAAAATAAATGTATATGTATGTACATTGTACACCCTGACTCGGTGCAGGAATTGAAACTTAAACCGAAGTATACAAATAAAGTCAGTCTTACATAAATAATACTTTCAATACTATTAATCAAAGTACAAGCTACCTTCTTATCAGTGAGTCGTTATCATTGGTCGTCATATATTACAACCGCAGTGTAATTCCCTACAACATAACAATATTAAAAGTGTTTTACTGTTTTGTCCTGTTTTCAATAATAAGGAATAGCGTGTGGTTACGTGGGTCATGACGACATTTTTGTTACAAATAACCTACCTTAAATCTAACCTATAATCGGACCAATGTACTGTACTACGAGTATAATGGTGCATTCACAAAAACAAAAAACAAACTCAGTTTCATAATTCAAATAATAAATGTTAATACCGAACTGAAACATGAAATTTCCCACTGCTGGGTAAAGGCCTCTTCTTTATTAGAAGCCTTGGATCTTAATTCAATATACTACTCCATTACAGGTTGGCGGCTAATGCCCCTATGAAGAGTATCGATCATTGTTAGGTGTTAATAATAATAACCTAGACGGACGACCTTGCATGCTTTCCGAAGCACAGTGCAGAGACTTGCAAGTACAAACACGAAGAGCAGAAACAAATTGTTGTACAATTAAAAATATCTGCTACAAATGGTAAGCGAGCCTGCGATCGTTAGTTACAATAATTTTTTTTGTCAGCGTTGATACCTACTTAGGTACAAAAATCCATATATATATATATATATATATATATATATATATATATATATATATATATATATATATATATATATATATTGTACGAATACTCTTACTTCTTCAAAAGAGTCTGCGCGTTATTCTGTTCGGTTACGAGAAGTTACTATTTTTTTTTTTTTATAAAATTAAAGCTTTTGAAGGCTTGCTAGTAATCCTTTAGGCAAGAATAATTTCCCTATTAAGAGCTCCGATCGTATCAGATACAAGATGGTGGTGAAAATTACTTTGTAAAATACACTCATTTGCAAAAAAAACGGGCGGTTTCGATTTTCTTCCTGGCTGAAAAAAATAAAATACCAAAAAGGTTTTAATCATTTGAACATGTTACTGGCCAGTTATAAAAGTGCCATAATGTTTATAAGAGTACATTCCAAATTCAAATTTTTGACTGAGCTTGGTTTTCAAAGAAAATAACTTTTAACTACATTTTGTGGCGCGAATTCCCTATAGTTAATATCGACTCTAATTAACTTTTTGTCAATTTTTATTCAATTATCTGGTGTCCTTGACATTTAAAAGTATTGTTATTGCTGTTTAGCAATCTCGAAAATGGTAAATAAAGTGATAAAAGCGAGCAATATTATTGCGCTGCTTGAAGAAGGTTGCAGTCAATGCTTCGTGGCTCAGAGGCTAAATGTGAGTCGGTCGACAGTTCAAAGGACCTGGCAGCGCTATCAAGATACCGGTTCCGTCAAGAGAAGGCCTGGTTCTGGCAGAAAGACATGTACCGAACCACGGGATGATCGTTTTCTAGTTAGTCAAGCGTTGAGAAATCGCAAATCTTCTTATGTGGACCTCAAGAACACCCTCAAAGAACTAAGAAACGTGCAAATTAGTCTATGGACGGTCAGGAGGAGGCTTCTCGCTGCTAATATACACAGTCATCGCCCGGCACGCGGCCCTAAATTACTCCGTGGACATCGAGTTGCCAGGCTTAGCTTCGCTCGAAATTGTGTGTCATGGACTCATGAAGACTGGGATAGGGTGTTGTTCTCCGATGAAGCCAGGATATCTCTGCATGGTGAAGACCGACGTCGGCGAGTGCTACGTAGACGAGGAGAACGCTTTGCAGAGGCATGTTTTGAAGAAATCACACCTTATGGAGGGGGCTCTGTTATGTTTTGGGCAGGAATAAATTCTATGAATCGTACGGAGTTAGTCTTCATCGAAAACGGTACACTGACTGGACACCGATACATAACGGAAGTTCTAATTCCTTATGCACAACCCGCTTTAACCGCTCTTGGCGAAAACTCAATTTTTATGGACGACAACGCTCGCGCCCACCGGTCTGGCGGTGTGGATGCGTATATGCTAGAAGTCGGAATTCGTCGTTTGGACTGGCCAGCTAGAAGTCCGGACCTCAATCCCATAGAGCATGTCTGGGACGTTCCGAAGCGACGAGTGAGATCAGTGCAGCCGGCTCCGCAGACCATCAGAGAGCTAAAGAATGTGATTACCGCGGAGTGGGAACGTATTCCCCAAGAAACCATAAAAGATATACTCACTAGCATGCCCAGACGAATGCAAGCTGTGATTTCAGCAAGAGGGGGTCACACTCAATACTAAACTTTTATCTGCTTTTAATGTATTCAAGAAAAACAAAGAAATTAACGCGTTTCATTTTTATTTAGCGAGCAGGTACAATCATAGTGTTTTGAGCTTAAACATTATTTCTTAATAATTTAATTAAAATGTTATGATAAAACTGATGAAAACTATTCCTTCCTAATTAATTTATAAAATTCTGAGGATAACAATACCTAAAATTGTCAAACAAACTAATAGTAACTATAAAATAGTTCTTTGCTTAAGTGCCCGTTTTTTTGCAAAAGAGTTTATATTGATAAAAAAACGCACTTTAAATTACTCCGACATATAAAGTTTTGTACCTAAATGAAAAACGTAACTATAACCATAATACACCAGAATTGAATTGAATTCATAATATTCACAACTGTAACATTTCATTGAAATACACAAAAGAGGTATTTGTATACCTGTAAATATTATGAGTAATACCGACTCTTCCGACCGCTTATATAATATTCAAGCGAAACACGAATTGTAGAAACGGCTCTAAAATATGAGTGAAAATGAAATCCGCTTTCAGTTTACATCGATTAATTGTTTTGTTAATTACTTTCTGTTATTAAAGACTTTTGTCTTCAACAGAAATGTTACCTTTACTACTGTATCTCTATGTATATTGTGTTTTCTTATTATAACTACAATATTATTCAATAAGTATTACATCATTAAAACAATTCCAAAACAGAACCTCGAATCACAAGATTATAAATGCCGCGAATGGTTTACCGATTACGTCTTTGTCGCGATCTTGCTTATTGCGATTATACTTAAAAGAAAACGATATTTTAATAATTTTTTTTAAGTGAAACTTCTATATAGAATCATCCATAATCATCATCATCAATCCTAAGACCCTCCGTCTTAGGATTGTTCTGTCACGACAAAGTGTTATAGTCCGGGAGCAAGTAAAAATTTGGTTAGTTATTTCCTCTCGAATGATAATTTGGTGAGACGCATAAAGCCTCGTAAACGTTAGCTGCGGTTCTTAAAAAATTAAAATGTAAAATTTATGCGCTTTATTTATCAAAACTTTGGAATTAATTACTAATAATAATTTAATTTTTCTACCCTTTTTTTTGTTTTTTGTTCGTTTGATGAAAATTTGTAAGCTGATTGCTAATGTATTGCTGATGCATTCCACTAATTATCGCTTGAGAGGAATTTGGTCAAGCATAGTTTTTTTCCGGATTGAATTCAGTTTTTTTTTGTTTGATAAAATAAAATATGTTTAAATTAAAAAAAAGCATTCATTAAAATGTACATAACCTAACCAACAAGTGGCAAAATGAATCGCAACGGACTAGCGGAAAAAGAAATGGCAATGGACAAGTGGAAAAATGAATCGCAACAAAATTTTAAATCAGTTTTTAAATTGGACAATGTAATGTAATGGAAGTACATTAACAATCTGCCCATAAAACTTCAAGTATAAATTTAAAAGTTACGTTAAGTACGTTAAAGTTTCACTTCTACTATGTCTCCCAGCACACATTTTTTTTTATTGACACACCAACAGAATAACTTACAACGTATTGCAAAACCTCACCTCTAATTATAAACATACACAGTATGTATGCAAATTAAAGGTGCGTACAGCACTCAAAAACCTGTTACTCGATACAGTATTTAAAAAAAATTACGATACAGTTTATTGTCTAATGGTATTAAGTGACAGTAAATTGAACAAGGAATATATATAGACCAACTATTTTATAAAAATAATAAGTACACAATAATAATCCATTGTACAAGGCAATTCAAAAAAGGCCAAGGCTGCCAAGGCAAGGCAAAAAATATAACAAATATACATAGAATTAAAACAAGTACAATATAAAACGAAAAATTATTACATCTAAAAAATATATAAAACAATAAAATTCAGAATACAATAGCACTATATCCTTTACAGAAAAATTTCATTCAAATTGGAGTAACTAACCCACATATGCTTTTAGTTTGGCTATGTTCCATTCTTTCAACTACAAGCTCTTTAATTACATAATGCCTTATCGCGGTTAAATTGTACATTTCTATTAATGTAAGAAAGAAATTTAAAATCAGACCAGACAAATAGAAATGGCGTTTTACGTTTTAAAACAACTGAATATCTTAGTTGCATAGATCAAACAGAATTTTATGAAATCATTTCTGGTTAGTGTGATAAGAGAAATTATATATGATAAGAAAAATGTTAGGTATGAATTTGGATAACTATGAAACTAGTGGTATGGTAGACTGGTGGATAGGTGGACAACATGAAAGATGATATGAGTAATAATGATGTGCCTGTTCATATGATGTTTAATCAGGTAATGGAGGATCAGAAGAGAGAATCGATGGTTAACATAAAATAATGGATAATTATATAGGATACAATTTATAGAACTGAGTTATATCATCATCTTTAACATAAAAAAATCAATGCTTTTGTTTGAAAAGTCATAAAATAAAAAATAAAAAATGCTTAAAGAAGCTTTTGATGTATTAAAATGTAAATGTGTATGTAACTTAAAGAGAACATACCAATCTACATCAATAAAGTAAGGCAGAATACTAGTATGTTGTTAGCTTGTTTAAATGTTAATGTCGAAATTTAAAAATGATAAGATGATGATGATGAATTATAAGAAAAAAAAAACTTATTCGAAGTGGTCTCCATTGGCTGCAATACAGTCCTTTTAAACGTTGAGGCCAGTTATCAATAGAAGTACGCACTCTTTCCTTTAGAAAATTCTTCACTGCCAATCGTATAGATTGTTTTAGGGACTCCAAATTATCATGGAATTTAGAGCAAACCATACTCTCTAAAACTAACAATTAATCATAATTTAACGGATTGAGATCGGAACTAGATGATTTTGAAAATTTTACACGGACTTCCCCCTTAAGTTATCTATCAACTTAATACCTGTCTTAGGTAACAACCTTTTGATTTATATAAATATAAATATTTTTAATAAATTGGTATAATACATAGTACACACAGATACAAGGCGGAAATCGAACCCACAACCCAAGAGTGGAAATCAGGGTCACCTGTGCTAACAGACCAGTCTAATTGTTGATTTGTATTAAAACTTGTTATCTACATCGACAAACAACCATTTCCTCAGCCCTAAACCTTTTTAGGAGAGATAGTTTTTCACCCATAAGGTTTGTAGCGTATGATGCTTTGCTCTGTTCTTTTTTCACGTAGGTAATACTTCTGTTTTTTTTTTTGTGTGTTTTAATCTTATATTTAAAATACTTATCGTAATATTATTAAAGCCCCACAACAACCCAATCACACCCAATAGCACACGCACAGCTTTGGAAATATTGACAGTTACAAAACAATAGGTAAGATTTTGTAAATGGCGTTATCTTTATTGAAAATGCAGACATAGTGTGTATATATTTGTTTATTATAGAGCATGCCACATATATTATTGTGTTTTGTGCGTCACACTTTGGGTAGTGCCGACAAAAATTTTCTGTTATTTAGCTTGTATACATAGTTGACGGCCGGCTGGTCGAGTGGTCAGACAACTGGACACTTTACGCAGCGGTCGCGGGTTCGAATCCCGCCAGGTGCAGATAATCTGTATGACGAATATAGATGTCTGCACCGGGTCATGGATGTGTATTTATGTATATATATATATGTATTTATATCTTAAATTTATTTCCGTTCCTAGTACCTGTAACACAAGTTCTTACGAACTTAGCACGGGGCTAGGTTAACGTGGTGTGATGTTGGTTAATATTTATTTATTTATTTATTATTTAGTTTTAAGACGTAGCCAAATATTCATTTAAGCTTGATAATTTATTAGACGAATATTTGATGTCATATATTAAATAAATCAAGATCTATATTTTTAAATTAGGATAAAAAGAAATGCATTATTTGTTTGTTATCTATTTTCAGAGAAGACGTAGCCAAATATTCATTTAAGCTTGATAATTTATTAGACGAATATTTGATGTCATATATTAAATAAATCAAGATCTATATTTTTAAATTAGGATAAAAAGAAATGCATTATTTGTTTGTTATCTATTTTCAGAGAAGACGTAGCCAAATATTCATTTAAGCTTGATAATTTATTAGACGAATATTTGATGTCATATATTAAATAAATCAAGATCTATATTTTTAAATTAGGATAAAAAGAAATGCATTATTTGTTTGTTATCTATTTTCAGAGAAAAGGATTACAAAACGCACATTTTGAAATATTAGTATGGTAATTCGTGGTATTCGCTCTGGAATTTCAAATGATGGCTTTTATGGTTTCTGGGCTAGTTCTGTGAATCATATTTTCTTTACTTCGATCTAGATTGAATCAGAAATTATGAGTTTCGCAAACGAACGAAGGTTGGCGACATAGCCCAGCAGATTTGTAAGTTGAAGTGGTAGTGAGCAGACAGTGCCACTTGTCTAGGCTCTCAGATCACATAACTCGTAGAACTGACAGCTGATAGAGCACAAAGGTTCTCGAGATAACCACATACCGGCAAGCGCAGCATCGGACGGCCGTCCACGAGATAGACAGACAACTTAAGAAAAGTCACTGGAAGCCGTTGAATGAAAACTGTTTCAAACCGGTCGCTCTGGAGATCGATGAGGAAGGTCTACGTTCGGTAGTGGATATCCAATGGCTGATATCATGATGATCATGATGATCTTCTTTACTAAACAAACTATAAAAAAGGTTAAAAATACTAATTTAAGATGCTATTTTTGAGATGAACGAAAACAAAAAAGAAACTAGGTTAGCTGTAATTGTTAATAAAATGTATTTCGTAGTTATCGCCGAGATTAACATGTATGGTGATGCAGTTATATTTTATTAACTGAGTTATATGTTCATTTTTGTTCTTTTTTATTCTTATTCTTGTTAACATACTCCTTATACATTCAATTTTAGGCTGTAATTTAATAGGCTTCAGCCTATTGCGGTCCAAATAAAATTATTTTGTAACTGTTTTTAACTAATTAAAAGAATTATAAAAACAATTAAATAGATCACATAAGCGCTAACACTTTTAATAATTTATAAACATTATATTGTAATTATTTTAAAAGACTATAATAGAAATATTCAATAATCTTTGGCACCTCTAAAAACTTTTATAAATGACGCAGTCGAAATTGGGTTAAACACATCTAAAATACTTATTTCTTCGTTACAAACCGAAGGTACTCGTATAGATAGTTACGTTTCTGGCAAAAATAGGCAGTTATAACCCTCGAAAAAGGTAATCTACCGTGAGTTTCATGTTGTTTAGCCGACTCCACTTACCAAAAACATAATTGTATTGGCATTACGCCAGAACAGTTTCATCTCTAAATGGCGGTGTATATAATATTATATGGCCGCTTATGTCAGAATCGTTGTTTGTATAACGCTCACTTTGAATCAACAATTTCGGAAATGTAGAAATGATTTTTAAAATCGAATGTGTGATGACTTTTTTTTTCTCATTCTATTTGTAGAAATTTCGTAACTGCGAATTTCAAATATAACAAAAAAAATTCACTAGAAATAAAAAAGATTTTTTTTAAATTATAATTTTGTTTCTATTTTTTTGAACAACTTCTGAAGTCTTTATGGACTTACAAAATATGAACAACATAAAATCGACTTTATTAGCCCTAAAGTTCAGAACATTTTCTTTCACCATTAAACACGATAGGTTTTGATTTGTTTTTCTTTAATCGAATAATACCTATGGTCTCATTTATCTGCTTCATTATAACGATTCTATTTTTACCGTTTATTTAAGGATTTATATAATTTATATATATTATATGTATATCCATAAGAATGACATTGAAATTATATTTAGGACTTAGGATTACGATATCGAGATAATTAACATTTTGTTGCGTACATATTTTTCATTTGCGACTTAATTGGACACTGGGCTGCATTAGCTCAGCTGATAAAACTATTGCCATTGCGTCATCACTGTTATCACTGTAAAAGAACAGGTGTCCATAGTTCACGTATCTACTATTTTTTTTTTTTAAATATCTACGTACTCTATTCGCTCGGTCATATCGGCACTCAATTTGACATTATCTTTGCTCTTGTTTTATTATTTAGTTAGGTATGTTAGATGAATTATGTGGTTTATTTCACGATTTTACCGATACAAGGAAAAAAAAACTTATAGTTATATAATTACAAATAATAATTAATTATGCTTTGTACATATTATATATAGTTTGTACATATTATATATAGTTGTTGACTAAGCGGACATACTGAAAGCCAGAATTATTAAAGCTAGAAACATAAAAATTGGCAAAATTCATCAACATCACACAACATCAAACTACATTTTAAGCTTAATCCTCAATATTAGACTCAGATTTAGATATATAGTGATACGATTTACCAATTGATTTGACTACATATAAAAATATATTACTTGTGTCATTCACCATCATACTGAAATTTAATAGATCCGGGATCACTCCTAAGTTTGATCATTGAAACAAAAAAGTTTTTTAAGGCTACCATATTAAGTAACATAGGTTACCTTTTTTTCAAATTCAAGCAGGCGCAGGCATTCGGCAGACTTTACTTTCACTGAAAGGCCATCGAAGGATGAAATTGCTGAAAGTGACGTGTAATGCAATTATTCACAATTTGTGTTTTTTTTTCTTATATTTCCGTTCTTTTTTTTTCTTAACACACCGTGAAATAACAGCACCGTACACTTCTGATCTGAACGATCTAATACATATTGTTACTCAATATGTATTAGATCGTTCAGATCAAACACGCCCGGTTTTGAAAAATTATTACGCAGTTTCTAATTATTGTTATTGTGTACTGATATTTTATTAATAAGAAGTGCATTCAGTTGTTGCTTTTTCAAGCACTGAAATCACTTTGCTATAGCTACAAATAAAAATTTGGAAGGTAATCAACAAAAAAAAAAAAAAACTTGTTCGAGCGGAAGAAGAAATTAATAAAAACCGGTTTTTCAATGGTTTTTAAAGGAAATACTTACTATTTGATAAGCAACGGCTTAAAATCAAAATTAAAGGCTCTATTATTGCTCAAAATTTTTGTTTTTTCGTCGACTACAAGATTTTCGCGGTCTTACGGTGACCGGCAGAGTAGAATAGTCACGATCTCTTTCTTGCCGAGGTGTCGTAGAAGGCGACTAAGGCACAGTGTTATGAACAACTATGTACCGACCGGGGTGGTGATGGGTAGCAGCGTCATCATATCCTTCAGGAATAATACATTGCGCTCGCCAAGTACATATTATACAATATGATAGTACAAAATGAGCCCAAGCTCCCAGTCTCCGGTGGCCCTACTAATCCCAGCCACGGCAGTGGCTTGGGTAATGGTGGGGTAGGCTTATTTTTGCGAGATGGACAAACGACTTGAGGAAAGTCGCTGGAAGCCGTTGGATGGAGGCTGCTTTGAACGTGTCGCACTGGAGTTCGATGGGGGAGGCCTTTTTTTTTTTTTTATCGCAGGGGAATCCATTTACGGATGACATCCAGGACGCCCGGGTCGGCAGTCCTAGACCTATCTCAGACTCGGCACTTTGGGAGTGCAATACCGTACTAAACCCCTGCGGGAGCCTTCAGCCGCTTTAGATGGGAGAGGCCTACGTTCAACAGTGGACATCCAATGGCTGATATAATGATGACAATAATGACAAGATTTTCAGGTGGGACTTTGAGAAAAAAAAAATGTTGCTCTAAAATGAAGCATCCTAGTATATATTACATAGTTTCAACCATAGTCTTCTGTTGACGATTTTTATTATAAAAGATCTCAATTTAAAAGAAAAAGGTATTACATCTGAAACCTACTCTTCCATAGAAAGGAAAAAATCTTTAGTTAAAAATAGTTTAGATGTTATCCAAGAGGTTAAGAAAAGTTTTATCGCATATAAAACTATAGTCAACAACAGACAAGCTATTTAACGTAAAAAAATCTAACTAAGCCCAATTTAACTTGAGGTTGAATAATTAAAATAATATAAGAATAAGCTTCGTTCTATATTTTGCTTACTTTCTTATTAAATTAATTTTTATCATATTATTATTATTAAAATTACGACTTCATGTAACACGCAGATATTGTAGCGTATATCAATAATGTAGAATAGATAAAGAACAGCTGCATTCATTAATGTAGTCAAGATATGAAAATATGTGAATCATTCTGTGAAGTTTGTATCTACGAATGAGTAATGAGAACTACTTGATGATATACGAGTGCGAGTTAATTTTTTACCTCAAATGATAGAGTACGAAAATTAAGGTCCTGACTGTACCTATAATTAATTTTATTTGGGTCATTGATGGTGTTAATATGAACGGCAATGGAGTCATTTTTGAAATTTTTAACTAAAACATCAATTTTAATTTGTTTGAAAAAAAATTATATATAATAATAATAATAATACTCTTTATTGTACACCATGAACAGAACAAAAGTCAAAACAAATATAGAAAGATGTACAAAGGCGGTCTTATCGCTAATAGAGCGATCTCTTCCAGACAACCTTTGGGTATAGGACACAGTAAAGTAAAGGCGGATAATGAAGTGTACAATGGCATATATAATATAATATATACACATACATACACATATTCATACATATGCACATACATATATACATACATACACATACACATATACACACATAATACTATAGAAATACATACAGAAATATTAGGTAATAATATATCATAGATAAAATACGTACGTAAATTATATTTAAAAAAAAAGAAGATTATGGCATATTTAGTGACAAATAATGTTCTTTAAGATGTTTTTTAAAGCAAGGGAGAGATTGAGCTTTTCTTATAGGAAGGGGAAGGGAGTTCCAGAGTCGAACAGCTTTGGCAGAGAAAGAGTTATATATATACCTACTATATTCAAACAAAATTACTACAAAAATACTTTTTTATTATTATTATTATATTATTATTATATGTTTTAACTTTTAACATACATACACGGTCATCTGTTCCTAAGGTAGGCAACTTAATGCCTGTGTTTTAGGTAACAGTTGACTGATATACATTTTTTTTAAATAAATTTACATATAAATAATACATATATAAATAAATACATATTACACCCAGACTCGGGGCGGGAATCGAACCCACAACCATAGAGCAGAAGACAGGGCCACTGCCAACTGCGCCACGGGCCAGTCGAAATAAACTCGCACCATTTTAAAATTATGTATTTTTTTCTAATTTCATTCCCATATTTTTATACTTTGATCAAGATAAGATATGCTCATAATTTGTACATAAATATTGTAGGCATATTGATAATTTTACAAGGTAGTCCAGACTAACGATTCTTAAGTCCGTTATTTACATGGCGTTTTCTAATAAATATCTTGAGTTTATATGTTTTTTAAATGTAAATAAATAAGGTAAATAAAAACAATAAAACATCTATTTATTAAGAACAATCAATGTATGTTTTTTCACAACCTTTATACGAGTCATCAGTCAAATAAATTACACATAACGGCCTCCGTATGGAGGACTATTCTCAATGGAGAGTACGGACACACACACAAAAAAAAACCCAAGGCCGCGACAAGCATCTGTATTTCCTATACACAGTATACTAGTTATGAGCGAAGATCGAACCCACGTCTTTATTTATGCAAACTTAAACCTTCGAACACGCACTTGGGATAAAAACTAATACTAGATACTACATACTAACATGTATTAACCTTAAGGTTTAATCCTCCCCGTATCTTATCTACATATATGACAATATTAAAGCTGGGATTTAAAACCGAGTGTATAATTATTACATATTATGTTAAAATATTCGTCATTGTTCACATTTAATTAATAAAATATATAAATTTGAATGACCCGTTTGCACGGTGTGTGTGAGTGATCCTGGTCTGATATTTATAGATGTATTAGGTATTTATATAGAAAACTAGCTGCTGCCCGCGACGTCGTCTGCGTGAACGTTATTAGATTAAACGTTGTTACAGAATGCGTTGAAGAAATAAAGGTTCACTGCTCGTTCCCCGTAGGTGATAGCGTGATACCTAATATGTAACCTATATTTTGACCCGACTTCTTAATAATATTCGTGTCAAAGTTGAGTTTAGCCCAGACATACATACAGACAAACAGACAAAAATTCTAAAAACTATATTTTTGGCTTCGGCATCGATAATAGATCACACCCCAAGTGTTCTTTAAAAAAATATTCAACGTACAGTTTTGACTTAACTACCATTTTATTATATGTATAGATAATTACTGCCATATACTTAACGGCACCACATGAAAACCCACTGGTGAAAGTTCGGAAACAGATACAGCACAAACACAAATATCCTCTACACATATCCGTATTGCTATACATTTTGTATATGTTTACCATCTGTATCCGTTTTTTACTATCTGTGTATCTTATTGATCATTCGCCGATTTGTATTTTATTTGTTAAAAAAAAAGAAAAACACTTTTTTTTTAATTTAATTATCATATTAAACACAATGTATATAAAATTATAATTATGAGTAGCAAAAGAATACCACTAAGGTTTGTACAATGCTACAATCTATAGTTTACATCTTATAAAAACAAACTCAAGTACAGTTACAAATAGGTCATACAATTAATAATATCAGTGATCATACCATTGATTATAAATTAATGTTTCCTCGAAAGATATCTTTGATAGATAGAATTTCTTAAGCTTATATTTATTATTACTCCTATTGATACTTTCGACCAAATTGGATGGTAGCAGATTAATTAGTCGAGGGACTAGCTGTCGTCCTCTCGCCATACACATTATTGGCACGACCTGTGTGGACCTGGTTTCTGGCTACGGCTCGTGTAAAAATATAATGTTCAATATGCTGCATACAGTCACTATTCCAAAAATTACTACTATTCATCAGATAAAGATGGAAGATAAAAGACATTTATTCATACTTGTATATAAATTATATTCTATTTATATCATAATTATACCTTCAGAGCAGCTCTAATCTTATATCTTTAAACAAGCAATTCTTGTATATATATAATGCCATCAAAAACATAACTTGTAAAAAGAAACCAAGTCTCGCAACTCACTTCTTCTTCCGTAAAAAGTTGTGAGATCCATGTAATACCAAGTCGGCTAATTTATTCAAACCCTACTTAAGGGTTCTTCTGTTTTAAGTTATTACGTTAGTAGCTAACCTAACAACATCGTATAGTGATCATATCAATATTAAAAATCTTCGATGTTTTAAATAAATAGACTGACTTGGCAATCGCACTAAACAATCTAATTTAATACAATATTCCTATGTGTTACTTCTTAGATACATTGTTTTCATGCGATTGCCAAGTCAATCTATTTATTTAAAACATCAAAGATTTTTAATATTGATATGATCACTATACGATGTTGTTAGGTTAGCTACTAACGTAATAACTTAAAACAGAAGAACCTTTAAGTAGGGTTTGAATAAATTAGCCGACTTGGTATTACATGGATCTCACAACTTTTTACGGAAGAAGAAGTGAGTTGCGAGACTTGGTTTCTTTTTACAAGTTATGTTTTTGATGGCATCTCATTTCTTTTTGTAGACAGTCCTACTTATTTTCCTTTCCGGTGTCTTCTACTTCTTTAATATCAACAACGTATTTTCTTAAAGCCTTCGCTAGGTCTAATGAGCTTTTCTTATTTTTGTAGATATTCTTCCTCTTTTTCTTTTCCGATACGATACAGATATATAATTTGATTGTCATGTCATACATATTGTGATATCAAGTTGACAACTTGAAATACTTGACAAAAGAGATGAATGAAGTATGTTTAGCCGGAAACAGTGTTGTCAAATTGCTGTCGATTTTTTACACCTAAACTTCAAAAAAATAAACTTTTAAAAAATATTTAAAAAAGTGAATGTATACTTATGTACGTATGTAAAAAGTTATACTTATAATAAGACGATGCGCTGAGTTAATGGTTGGTGCGCACCATCTGTAAACAGACCCTGAAAACCCACTAAAACAAAGTACTCGTCAAGACGAATCAAAGGAGCCGAAACTCGATTGGGGTGCGTCGTTTTATTACAGAGTTCCTCTGACCACCTTCTAGCTACATCATCAAACCCTGGTTACCATTGAAAGACAAACTACTCGTCTAGAGGATTCAAACGAGCCCGAATTCGATGAGGCTGTGTCGTTTCATTGCGAAGTTCTTATGACTGCGTTCCAACTCCATCATCAGACCCTGGTTAGCATTGGAAGATAAATTACTCGTCAAGACGATTCAAACGAGCCCGAACTCGATGAGGTTGTGTCGTTTTATTGCAAAGTTCCTATTGCCACCTCTCAGCTCCATCATCAGATCAGACCCTGGTAACCGTCTTGAAACAAAATACTTGTCAAGCCGAATTAAACGAGCTGAAACTCGATGGGGTTGCATCGTTTCATTACTGTCCTCCTTTGACCACCTTTTAGCTACATCATCAGACCCTGGTTACCATTGAAAGATAAACTACTGGTCAAGAGGATTGAAACGAGCCCGAACTCGATGAGGTTGTTTAGTTTCATTGCGAAGTTCCTATGGCCACCTTACAGCTCCATCATCCGATCAAACCCTGGTAACCATCTAAAAACAAAGTACTTGTCAAGGCGAATAAAACGAGCTGAAACTCGATGGGGTTGCGTAGTTTTCATTAGGGTGTTCCTATTACCACATTCCAGATCCATCATCAGACCCTGGTTACCAGTGAAAGACAAACTACTCATCAAGACGATCCAAACGAGCCCGAATTCGATGAGTTTGTGTCGTTTCATTGCGAAGTTCCTATAGCCACCTTCCAGCTCTATTATCAGATCAGACCCTGGTAACCATTTCAAAACAAAGTATTCGTTCAGACGAACCAAACGAGCCAAAACTCGATGGGGTTGCGTCGTTTCATTACTGAGTTCCTATGACCACATTCCAACTTCATCACCAGACCCTGGTTACCATTGAAAGACAAACTTACTCGTCTAGAGGACTCAAACGGGCCCAAAATCCTTCCTTTGGCTACCTTCTAGCTCCTCCATGAAATCAGCGCCATGTAATCATAATATTGCATTGTCACATGATTTACTATTATTTTGGATCAAATTTAATTTGCAAGATTTGATGACAAATATCGAGACAGGTGAAACAAAATAAAAGCTTGTAAAAAGTGAGTTGACACATCCAGCGCAATGAAGTAAGTTAGCGCAATTGCGCGGCGCCTACTACTTAGCTTTATGTTGTTGGTTTTTTGCCACAGAGTACACGCGCATCGTATAAAAATTTACTCTCATCAAGAAGTTATAGCTTTAAAATACAAAAGTTATTTTGAGTCCTTATTTTCTATATATATTTTTTTAATGTTAATATACATTAATTAACAGTTATTGCTGTTATGACTCACTTAATCAATCAGGTGCATTCTAATAATGACATAATTATATGAACTCAAAAATGATGATCACGCTGGCGAAATGGTGCGCGCTGTTGTATATTAAGCGGGAGATCCCGGGTTCAATCCCCGGCAGAGTAAATTTTCTTTCTCTGATCTGCTTTGGTGGGAGTCTTTGGTAGTGGCTAATTACCACCCTATCGGCAAAGACGTGCCGCCAAGCGATTGAGCGTTTTGCTACAATGCAGTGTAGAAACCGATTAGAGGGATAGGTTTAATATAGCTGCCAACTGAATAAAATAAAATAACTTACGTACGGGAAGCGTGGAAGCCGTAGAGCGGGCAAATCACCTCAGTCAGTCGCGGTTATGATTTATGAGTGTTCTTTAATACTTTGCGTGATTTTGGTACAGCTACATAAGACATGTCCCATTCTTGCTTTTTCATTCCGTTGACCATTTTACAGGTTACCTTTGAAGATAATTATATCTAGGTACCTATCCACACCTATTATTCCACTATGTTATACTTGTACGGGTACATTGATTCATTCACTGCAAATGTAACTTTGTAATCCTATATATTTATATGGGATTACAACGTTATTTATGCAGTTGGTGTATCTAGAAAACTGGACCAAAATTGCAAAATATTTGAATTTTTCCTTGGTTTATATACTAAACACTAATGGTATTCTAAATTTGAAGCTTTTATGTCTGCTAGAAGTGCCTTAGAGTTTTGATGATCGGTCAGTCAGTGAGTGACAAAATTCGAAACTTTGACTAATTATAATTCTTAAACTACTGGTTCAAATTGAATGAAATTTGAAATATACCGTGTTTATACAACGCCTGCTTAGGTATTGAAAATTCAGACTTCTAGTTTTATCCACAACGAAGTTACAGGGGGTCGAAAATGGCCTGAGTTGCTTCGAGAAAAGATAGTACGGCCGTGCCACTTTTTTTTTTGCTCGACTTGGCGGAGGCACTGCCGTGCCTCCAGATCTGAATCTCGGAAACGGCTCCAACGATTTTCATGAAATTTAGTATGCAGGAGGTTTCGGGGACGATAAATCGATCTAGCTAGGATTTATTTTTAGAAAATGTCGTTTTGTCCCTTTTTTTACGCAATTAAAAAATATCATTAGAATACGAAGGTAAATTTCGCTGTCATTAATAAGCTTAAAATAGCTCAAATGGGAATCGGGCGGATTAGAAATCAAAAAACCCGGGTTCGAATCCAGGTGTCTACAGACCAATTTTTTCCCTTTTTTTTCAAGTTTCTTCTTTTGTGAGAAAAACTATTATTGAGAGCTCTTTTAATTTTTTATTTAAATAAGCAGTTCCTATTATTTTACTATTATGTCGGTAAGATCGAAAATATTATTTATGTTTCATCAGTATGTAATGTATCTAAATATAATTTAACCGAGCAAAGCTCGGTCATCCAGGTACTTGTGAACTAATCACAGCAATCGCTCACGTTTATCAAAACGATGTTTAGATAAATAAATTTCAATATATTTATTAACCTTGTTAATACTACAATAAATTATACAAAATGTATTCGTACCCAAATAATTATGAGTATAAAATATATGTAACGGAGTATAGATTACATGAAGTCCGAACGGTATAGGATTTTTCACGTTATTTATGTACACAATAATAAGTCCAGATAGTTCTCTTTTTTGCCACTGGCTGCACAAGTATTCAAGACGCACCGATACTATTATTTTTAATGACGACGGGATTAGTACACAAATTTAAAATCACTCAACGTGCCATGAAACGGGCTATGATTGGAGTCTTTCTCAAGGATAAAATCGGAAATGAGATTATCCGCGAGAGAACCAAAGTAACCGACATAGCCCGTAGAATCAGCAAGTTTAAGTGGCAGTGGGCTGGTCACGTATGTCGCAGGACCGATAGCTACTGGAGCAGACATGTCCTGGAGTGGAGACCGCGTATCGGCAAATGTAGTGTGGGGCGTCCTCCGGCCCGCTTAAGCAAGGTCGCAGGTGGAAGCTGGACAAGGATTGCGGAAAACCGGGATATTTGGCTCGAACTTGGGGAGGTCTACATATGTCCAGCAGTAGACTGCGATATGTTGAAGCGAAGCGACTCGCCTGTCTCGTTGTATCAAGTTTTATAGCCTATAATAACATTATTCAATTATAATAAAAAATAGCTTTATTATTAGTAGTAGCTATTAGGCTTAAAGACAAATCAAATAATCTTTTCAGGTTAATAATATTGAGTAGAGATACTCGTATAGATATCATTGTCTTTCAAAGCCGCAAGTAAATTATTATGTGCAGTATATATCTACTTACCTTTATAGTATATACATATAATGAAATCGTTTCAAGGCCGATTCTGTGTCGACTAATGTGAATAAATATATTTTATAATTTTTGTTCGTATATAAGCCGATTCATAACCGTTGACGTCAATGCGGGTAATATTTTATAAGTTTAACTTAATGATAAAATATAATTAGTTCGTTTTTTTTTATTTTTTTTATTTAACTACTTTATATCTTATTTTTTTATATTTTATAAAAAAGGGAAGAAATAAAAAAAAAAAAAAAACTAGCCTAAAAGACTAAGAAATAAAATAATGTATTTCTCTTAAATAATATAATTTGTGACGGTAATTTCTTTAGACAAAAACGAATCAAAGAGTATGAATTTTGAGGAGCTAAAAATAAAGTACAATATTATCTGTAATATAATAGTGTACACACACACACACACACACACACACACACACACACACACACACACACACACACACACACACACATATATATATATATATATATATATATATATAAACACGTAAAAAGTAAAAATACATTAGTGACTATTAAAACCAAAACAAAACAAAACAGTTCCATTGTTTTATTTGATAATTAGTTGTGTTAATGTAAATAAAGAAAATTTTACATATTTATAAAAACCTTAAGACATAGTTTTTCGGCTTATTTCATTTGCATAAAAAATTGTGGATAATTAACAAATAATACAAGGTTCAACAAAGGAATTCATTATATGTATTAAAAAAATTAGAAAAACAAAATTTTTATACATTTAGTCTTCGCTAATGTCATGATTGACGTCTTTAAATTTCCTCCAAAACATGGACATTTTCTCGTATGTTTTGATTGACATAGGAATATATTTTAAACTAGCGGCCCGCCCCGGCTTCGCACGGGTCTTTAACTAAAATTTTAAAAATTATACATTTATATTTTTTATCACCTACACCTGCGTCGATACTGGAAAATATTTTATAATAGACGGATTGAGTGACAGATTTATTATATCTATACCTATACATACATACATACATACATACATACATATATATGTATATAGATAGTACGGATGAAACATTTGAACTGTTTTTTTATTAATTATTTTCTCATTGATGAATACCATATTTTAATAAGTATTATTCCCGACGAAGACAAATCCAAAAACACAAAAATCATAAAAATCGTTCCACTCGTTCTCGAGTTATAAACGGTGTAACTAACACGACTTTATATATATATATATATATATATATATATATATATATATATATATATATATATATATATATATATATATATATATATATATATATATATATATATATATATATAGATTACAACTTAAATAGCTATAACCATCCAACTTTGTACAATCAACAAACAAATAACGACCAAATATTTTAAATTTTAACAACGAACAAACAATCAAGACCGTTGTACCCTATAGTATTTAATTATATACGCTCTACTAGCGATAAGACCGCCTTTGTACATCTTTCTTTGTTCATTACAAATATTGTATCTTTTTGTGGTGTGCAATAAAGAGTATTATTATTATTATTATTATTATATACAAAAAAGAAAAACAGATTTTTAAATACGGGCGAGTGTCATTCTTTTGGCCGAAGTTTTGGTCAGCGCGATTCAGAAAATTATCTGCGCCATATATCGTATAATTGTAGAATATCGTTTTTATATTTAGTGACATTTAACATAATTAATATTTAACATAATAGTATATTAATTGAAAATGATGTTTATCTAAAATATTAAAACGATTTCTATTCCTATCCGACATATTTAGTAAACTTTTAAGTTTAACAAAATAATAACTCAAATATAAGTTTTGTGAGTTTTAAAGATTCCTTAGACCAGATGGCGTTGGCGGCGTAGGTACCTATTTCTATTTTCTTAAATATTTATTTTTAAATTTAATTACAATGAAACAAAAACTAAATTATACTGTGAGTTATTTCTAATTTTTATGTATTAAAGTTATTAACATTGGTTTTGTACTTTTTACGTGATACGTGATCAGAGAAAAACACGATAAGAGATGGCGCTGATACAAAAAAATACGCGCTATTGAAATTTATTCTTGATGATATATAGTGTATTAATAAAACGGAGGTTTTAACAGATTTATTATTTGTATAGATAACTACCAGACCGGATTAGAACACGAAACAAAAAACGAAACTGAAACAAATTGTGCGTGTGTACATACGGTGTTCGACAAGGGATAACGGATTACGGAAAAGGAGAATTTAATTGTTCAACACCACGCTTCGCTACAGCAGATTGATGGACGTACATGTCTAATATTATCTATATTTAATTAAAGAGAAATTTTGAGTTTCTTCCCGAAGCTTCTTACCAGAATATACATTCCGAATCGGTGGTAGCTCTCTGTATAATTACAAAAAATGCTTTTGAAGTCTCCTTGAATAAATAAATTTTTGATTTTCTTTTTATCTATGTTACAAATACACGATCTTTTCACAATAAACAACGGATACAATAATTCCGGTAAATAGATAATATATGGTAGATAATATGAGTGCTTAAAGGTACAATTATAGTATAACGTAAAACTGATGTTTGAAATGAAATATTTAAGGTTCGTCTGATTTGTTCAGAATATTACAAAAGATAAAGAAACATCGATAATGGAAGTGATTAGTTGCTGTTCGCACTCAGTGCTAGTTTGTAAGTCAGACAGTGTACTGTTTTAAGTTTTCATAACACCTTGCGTGAATCGTATCGGTCCTTATTCGTGTTTTTCCGTGTGATTTTTTAAAAGACCTAAAGTGAATATATTTTGTTGGGAAAATAAATAATCATCGCCAAACGTAAGGACTTATTATTTTGTAATATAATTAGTTTAATCATATGACATATTTAAATATGTATTTATATTTGTTTATAAGAAGTTTTGTAATAGATAATTAATTTTTAACTGTCAAGTTTTTAGCATTACCGACGCTCTTACAGTTCGACATTGGTCTAGATTTTGCATAGTAATAGTGAGCATTAAGGTAAATTGATGTTAAATGGTTGTCTTTGGTAATGAACGCATGTAGTACAAACGTAACTGGCTAAGAAGGAATAAGAAATAGAATAGAGCTAAGTAAGAGATCCTCTTTTGGTAACCTACTCTTATATTATGAATTTACAAAACAACGTCTGATCTGCTCTGGATATTTAGCCGATGAACTCGACTTGTTTAATGTAACTTTTCTTATTTACTTATTTGACACTTTTAATATACAGGATGAATGGTGAGTTACTATCAATATTTAAGGAGAATATTCGGTATATGATTCTCATTCGAATTATGTAAAAATATAACATAAATATTATTAAAGTTCTAAGTAAAGCTACTCAACAGTTATCTAATTATTTACGCGTCGTCTGGACACCCTAGCAGCTAGTTTCACTTACAACACAAAACAGGTAGTTTACCTACGTCCAAACGCCGCCACGTGTCAACATGGTAGCAAGATAAATAAGCATGATCCAAACCCTCTTAATACTTTAATTCTGACTTAGGAGAGGCAAAAATACTAAGATATTTTACTCGTTTAAGCAACTAATTTGTTGACTAGGTTAATGATGTGAACTTGGCAATGTTTAGATGTGAACAAGTGGCACAGTACAACTCCTGTGCACGCGCTACCGGCATGGCTGGAAGTGACCATGCTTCATTTATTAGAATTGAAATTTGGTAAAAAAAAATTAAGTACCTTTTTTTTTTTTACATAATTCGAATGAGAATCATGTACCGAGTAATTCTCCTTAAATATTGATAGTAATTCACCAGTCATCCTTTATAGTTATCGAAATGGTTTCTAAAAGCAATTTTAAATGATAAGTACAGGAAATTTAATTTATATGATACTTCTTATAGATTTAAATGTATCGTTTACCTACATGTATTTTTATACACGTTCTTTTATAATTAAATCTCAACAAAAACGTGTGTATAATTTGTTTCTCATGGTAATTATCTAAAGCTAATTTGTTTAATTCAGTCACTGAACTCCGAAACAACTGAAACTGAACTGGCTTAAAAAAATTGTATCTATTTATATAAGTTCCTGAATGGTTTAGACTCAGCCGAACAATGGCGCGTTAACAATTTTGATAATAATAATATAGTTGTCGTCACATACAGCATAGTATATTGTTATTATATGTATTTTTTATCAAAGAAGTTTCATTCTCTATCCGCAAGGAGGTCAAAACACGAGATTCCTAGGAATTCAAAAAGAATTCTTAAGTATCTGCGTAACGACTGAACACTCCATGCGAAAACAACAAAATAAGCAACGTAACGGATGGTGACAAAACAAATGGGCTGAGTTCTAGGAGAAAATAATAGCAGCGTAATGTCCCGAAAACTAAAAACGAATACACAGTTATGGAAGTGGTAACAATTAAATGTCCGGTATTTATAACATATCTATATCTCTAACCAAAGATACATAAATTGTTGAAAATTAATCTATCTATGTTTCTCTAAATAGACATAGATATATTATTGTGGCTGCAGTGATATCTCGCGAAAAGAAGGCCGTGTGTAGACAATTTTTAAACTATGCTATATTATTACTTTAGGGGAGCAGTGAAAAGGAAGGATCCTTCGACCAGACGGGAGTTGCGTCTGGTGGGCTACCGCGCCACTTGACGTTTGTTGTCGGGTTCTTGTATAATATATTCAATGGCTTTGAAAACTTCGATAGCGCGATGTAGGATACATCAGTTCATATGTGGCGAGATAGTTATCGCTACAATGACCAAATTACGCAAAAACTTTATAAATTGTAGCCTATGTGTTATCCTGATGTATAAGCTATATTACTGTAAAGTTTTATCTAAATCATTTCAGTAGGTTTTTGCATGAAAGAGTAACTAACATCCATCCATACAAAATTTCGTATTTATAATATTAATAGGATAGTTTGAAAAGTTTAATTATTAGAAATTTTGTAATCCATGTCGATAAAATATTTTTATAATTTATTTTAAATAAATTTTTGGAGTAAACTCAGTCAGCTTGTAAGCGTCCCACGGCTGAGCAAAGTGTCTTCTCCAGGATGCTCCACTGCGGGTTGGAATTGCTTTCCACGAGTAACGATCGCTATTAGGTGTACAGATACTTGATATCATAGGCTATCACACGATAAGGACAGGACTGATGGATACGTTCTCCCTGGGGCACTATGAGGAAACCCACAAGGACATTTACGTAGACCGGAAAAAAAATATTTGTACAAATACAAATATCTGTCCCAAGCGGGAATTGATCTCGCAACCGCTAGCGATAACGTGATTGCTCGCGCCACTACACCAGAGCAGTTGTCGTTGTTAGCTAATACAGGCCTTCAATTAGCCATATATCAAATTTCATATCCATTAGTTTAATACTTGACGACCGTTCTGGTGTAGTGATGTGAGTAGTCGCCTCAACGCCGACGGTCGCGGGTTCGATTGCCGCTCAGGACCGATATTTGTATTTGTACATATATTTATTTCTGGTCTGGATGTATATCCTTGTGGGTCTCCCCACCGTTCCTCGGAGGGCACGTAAAGCCATCGGTCCCAGTTGTTGTCATAATATGACAACTTATACACACACCTGATAGCGATTGTTGCTTATGATAGGGAAAGATATCTGCCAACCCGCAGTAGAGCAACGTACTGGATTATGGTCAAACCTTCTCCTATATGGAGAAGAGGCCTTTTCCAAGCAGTGAGACGTTTACAAGCTGATTCAGTTCAATTCAGTTCAGTTTAATGATTTTAACATCGAAGAGTACACGGCTACTTACTTACGGATTTAAATTTTAATCATTATTTGATTGCCAAATATTTAAACGAATAAAAATATAAAAATAGAATATTTAATAATTGAAAACATGATATAATTATTAAGATAAGACAAAAACCCTATCGACCTTCCTAGCCAACAATATTAATTTAAAAAAATATTAAGTAGCTTAAGCAAGGAACGATTATCTAGATTTACTTTAACTACCTATCGCCGGTGACTTTGCTTTTTATATGATCAAATTATCATACATACATTTTGAGTAGCCTGAATTATAAAAAAGGTTCCTTACTCTACTACACGACCATTATTTTTTAATACATAAAAAAAAAAAAATCTATTACAATTTTTTTACCTTCAATCAATCGATCCTATAGGTAAATTTTTTTCTCTTTTCCATAAAAAGTAAAAATATAGCTTTACACATAACTATAATATTCAAAAATTGAAGATCTCTCATAAAAAATTGCACATTTTGCACAACAGTGAAGAACATTGCTTACTTTCCCTTTCTAATCTCTTAAAATATGGAATTAGCACTAACACAATAACACATATTTATTTAATTTTAATGCAAAGCCAAAAAATAAAGCTTCCTACTTGTCGCTTCAATAATAAATTGCTTTCATACAAACTTTAATTCCCACTTTACTCTTATAAGTAATTTTTTAAATTTTTATTGATTTATTGTAGTTTTTGTGCCAAAGCTTGCGAGCCTAAATTAGCCAATTTTTTTTAGACTACGCTCGATGATAACAAATAAGTCACTTAGTCAGGTCATGCTATTTTATAAAATATGGAAACTAATAAAACGAAAAGATTCAAAAATGTCGCATTGAATTGTAACACATATGATAAATAAAGAATAAAATAAGAGTGTCACACTCAACGGCAGTCAATAGAAGAAAAACCGGTGGGACTATTTCGTAACTTGCGCGATCGCGAGAAATCGCTGTCGTGTCGAATTTCAATAATAATTGAGGCTTAGCTAGAATTGAAATTCGACTCCACAGCGATTTCTTGCGATCGTATAAGTCACGTAATAGCCGCACGGATCTGGTAACACACAACAACGCAAACAAACGCACAGACAAAACAAAACATTTGCGTGGCCTTTGCAAATATTTGTCATGAGCGGGAGTTGAACCCGTGATTGATAGTGCAACATCCACAGTACAGTTACCACTGTGATAACTGGAAGTCAAATATGTGTATCTGACAGTGATTATTATTTATACAAATAATATTGTAAGTAAAACCACGTGATAAATGATCGCTGCCATATCTAAAGCATTTCTGTTCTTACTACGAAACAAAGCTTTTTTTATCATAGAGCAAACTTGCACACATTCCCTGACAGGTCATTTTTCTAACATTATAAAATTCAATACTTCATTTATAAACTTGGCAAATGACAGATATTAATGTGATTTTCGCAGATGTAGCTTTATATAAAAATATACTAGTTTTCAATAAATCATATGTCATTATGATCTTCAATTCTATAAATTTTGTTTACTTTCTAAAAACGAGAATGTCTTTTGTTTTACATTTTATCATAGGGTAACTTGTAAGCCCAAGACTCATGTCGGAATGAGTTCTTAGTATATTTAATTCACAATGTTCAACTATTGGTTTTTCAAATGTTGTGATAGAAATTACTAATATCTATTATGAACAAATCATTGAAATTTTTGTTGATGTTTTGAATAAGTATCTAATATTTTATTATGTGCGGTTATGATATGATAATAACACTATTATGCTACAAACAAACCGTTCTATTAAAGTATATTTGTATAAAATATACATATATCAAATTGATTTTAATAATACATTATACATTTCAAAAGAAGGTCCTTTCAACGATATCCAGTTAAGATTCATTATTATAGCAATTAATTATTTGTTGAAAATATGCATTATAAATAAATTGAATTTTTCACAATATATTAACTTTATATTTGATATTAATTTATTTTATTTCATATCAAAAATATTAATTACAGTTTGAATTGGCTTGTACTTAATACTCGTATGTTTCTTTATAAATTCAATTTTAATTTTTATTCGGTTAATTACAAATTCAAAACTTTAAAACAATGGGTTGTAAACTTTGGTATTTCACTTTTAAATTCCGAGTTGCTTAGTGACAGACATAAATGAGCTCTAAAAACACACATACAAACACACTACTGGATACTGTAGGAACTGTTGTACACTTATGTCATTTAACTTTGCGTGCATGGATATCTGATGGCAGGTTGTGTTATTGAACTCGATTTTGACTTAGATATTATATTATGTTAACAAATTTTTAGAAATCAAGTTTCATAATCGACTATTGCAATTAAATACCACTAAAACAATGTATTTTTATTTTAAATATTAATTTAGGTATTATAAATAAAACATCATAAAAATATTACTACAAATTGGATTTAAAAAATATATTCAGTTCAATTTTTCTACAATTAGGTGTTATTACCACTTATCATCAAATATTATTGTTTATACAACTGAATGTAGTTAAGACATATACAATACATATTTTATTTGTTATTACAATTCGTTGAATTGCTTCATAATTAATTATTATTCAGGTCAACGGGGTTTATTTTCTACGTAAAAGGATTCAACGTCGATTTAACATGTTCAACGTATTTCAGACATTTTTTTTTAATCTTTAGTACGGAAACAAACAGTTCTATAATGCCTCAATTTTTATATTTTTTTAATTAAAATTAATTAATTTAATATTATAAAGTTTACTTAATTAGTTATAATAATAAGTTAATATAATTTATATGTAATTAATGTAATGTAATGTATTTTACTAGAATTAAAAATGAATTTACAAATTACCTACTAATCTCAATTTCACAAGTTTTTTAAACTATCTTGGTAAAACTTAAGAAATAAAAATATAATTTTGATATTTTTTTCCAAAATTGTTTTGTAATTTCATCATAAGGACAATGCTTTGTAATCGTGTTTCTTACATTTCATTATACATAAATTAAGTTATATTATGTCTAGGGTACCTAATATTTTTTTTTTTTTTCGTATGAAAGGTTTTATATTTAAATGAACGATTTTTTAAAGACGCGGTGTAATTCAATTAAGATATCTTTTAATAATAATATTTTAATTTATTCCAAGTTATCCTAATTAATTAATTAATTTCTATAAATTAAATTGCCTAAGCTAGTAGGCAAAGTTTATGTTATCTCTTCACAATATTAATGTATATACTATAACAAACTACTCTATGTTTTCTTCCACATGAAAGAAGTGTGTCATCATGCTCGCGTTAAAGTATGAAAACAATATATTTTATTTTCTACGTACTGATACCTGCGACTTCTGTGTTTCTCATTACATGTAAGCACAGAACGACTTCATCACGATTTCACTACAATTGTTTATAGATTAATCATCATCAAGATAGCGCTTCCTAAAGAACCTTTTAAGTTAGATTTCCAGTATCAGAACTATGAAAACTGTATCTAATTTCTTGCAACAAATTTTTCATGATTCTGGACAGACACAGATAGACAGTCAGACAGGCCAGCTTCAATTTATATATTTATAAATAATTTTTGATTGTTTAAACAAATCGCACCGACATCTTGGCTGGTAGAGATCGAATTTAGCATTAAACTCGCCTTTAAAATATATATACTAAACGTAAATAAATATGTGCGTATGGCACTGAACTGGTTCCTAATAAATATATAGACTAAAATAATCCTGATGAACATTTTTTAAATAATATCACAACCCAATTGGACCCTAAAAATAGGACTGTAGTCTCCTAAGAATTCTCAGGTAGCAGCACAACAAATGTCCAAATATTAATCAGCACCCTCTTGTTGAATAATAAAGTTCTATGTGCATTATAAACACAAATCATAAGAATTGTATATGTATTTTTGTTTATGTATTAAATAGATAACAATACACACTTGAAGTAGTTTTTATCGTAATAACAACAACATCGTATCTATACTTGAACTGAGTTAAAATAAAACATATAATTAGGCCCGGACTCCACCAGAGTGGAGATGTGCGGAGATGTGTTTTAAACAACCTATAGAATTTCGTTCAGTGGTATCCATTGAAGCGGAGGGGAGACAAGGTGTGTGAACAATGAAAGTCTGTTGGTTGTTTAAACACAACTTCGTGCCGCTCATCTCGTCTCCACTTTGGTCGAGTCTCGGCCTTATTGTCCTTCTACTGGCCAAAGGCCCCTCGCTACTAGGAGGAACGATAATTATTAGGTGTTTAATATAATAACTATGGTTTAACTTGCCATCTCACTGCATGGTGACAAACAAGTTGACAAAAAAAAAATCTACGAACAAAAATATTCGCTTCGAGTGGGGATAGAACCCAGGAGGTCGTAGCTTAACGTTATATAATCTAAAAATTTCCCTAATAAATAGGGTTTAGAAAAAGAAACTGGTAATTCTAGTGATTAGTAGCTACTAGACATGGGCGTTTTCGGTTTTTAGATCAATAGGCTACGTAGCCGATATTAAGTTTCCATATCGATATTGAAAACCGTTTTCATATATCGATATCAGTAGTAATGTTTTGCTATCAATTGCGTAACGTAAACACAAAACGAAACAAACGCAAACTGTTGAACATAAAGGTTAAAACAGTTTAAATATAAACTAAAACAAGTTTATATCAAATGTTTTGAAAAACTACGTCTTATGGTTATAAAATATTAAATATTATAGTAATATTATAGTATAATTATAATTTTTAATATTTTAATATAATAATTATTATTTATTACTAAAAAATTTTAAATTTTTTTTTTATACAAAATTATATTATACTTCAATAAAACTAAAAATGATTCGTTTCACAAACTTTTTCTTAAATACACACACTATTTTATTACAGAAACTAAATAATCATAACCATAAAAGAGTAAAGACTCGACTTTATTGCTTAAACTTGTAGTTATATTTTGAGATGTACACAGTTGCATTAAAACCGCTAAATCGAATCGAAAACCATATTCGCCTCATCTCTTTTATTCAGTATGCAGTTACCGTTATAAGAAAGAGATGCAGATAATATGGTTTTAGCTGTCGCGCCGCTCTTAGCCGTTGCGCGCCCGTCACCGTTCTACCAGTTTCGGTTTCGTGACCGCGCTCAAGTTTTCGTTGGTTATGTGAAAACGGCTGTCTTTAACGTATTTTTATATATCGTTATGTAGGCTGTCAATCTATTTTTTTACCCAACTATGGCGGAAACGAGGTCATGACTATATATCATGTGTTTATCTGTTACCAAATATGTTCTAAGCTACAATTTCTAAGCCGACTGTCATAGTTTGAGTAACGAAGTATTGTTAGAGGCATCTTGAAGGTCCACTGGTTATAGACTAATTAATATTATTCAGAGTTCAAAATAATGCTTTATAAAGTTATTTAAATATCATTTTTTAAATATGTGATGCAACTATAATATTTTCATATTTAATTCTTTACTTTTTGTATTGGTGTGCAAAAACGTGTAAATAAAAAATATTTGCACCAACTCGATAATTGCATATAATTTTAGGTCCCAGACATCCTGAAGACGTTTCAGTTCTTTTGAGATGTGAATTATGCATAGTCGGCTTTTGCTAAATGCAAATAATTAATTTTCTGAAGGTATTTTTGTTTAAATAATAATAAATACTTTGAAATTTTTATCATATTTTTACGTTATAATTGTACCTACTCGTTGGCATTACCGGAAGTGAGTCCATTTGACGCCTTATATACATATCAAACGAAAATACAATAAAGAAAGAAAATACATTTTTAGTTTAAAATTTGTTCTACAAAATATCTAAAAGTAATGTTTATGCCACAATTCTCGCGCTCTTTCACCCAGTGTGTTTTTTCTCCGGCCCTATGAGAGATGTTTTAAGGGCTATAACGTTTGTCAAGTACTAGACGACTAGTTCGACTCATAACTCTCAAAGTTTATCGCGTTGAAACAATGTATCAAAGTTTTCGGCTTTCTAGGATTCCGTACCCAAAGGGTTCAAAGGAACATTAATACTAAGGTACTTTTATAGGAACCCTATCTTCGGAAACGTTATATATAATATATATATTTTCAATTTTCTAGAAGGTAGACAGGAAATAGGAAAATAAGTATGAATGCTTAAAATAAAACAAAGTTGAAAATTATTTAATTTCCCATGTACAAAAGACGTATTTCTTTAGTAATTATTAGCCCTATTTAATATAAAGCTGCGTTTGTACGACGAAAATAGGAAACCACAACTCTTCCCTTACCTCATCTTTAATATCTTCCTATCCCCCCCCCCTCATTTCTATAGCCATTAACGCATTCGTAGCTCCTATGATGTTTTAAGTGTTTTTGGACGTCAACGTTCACTTAAAATCAGGTGATCTTCTTACCTGCTTAATGGCTATTTTCATGAAAAAAAAGGACAAATGATTCATCATCTAAAACCTTTTAACCCGATTGTATTATATTGTCAAAAAGCGTTTATTTACTAACATTGTGAAACAAAGTATCAAAACTGGTCAGTCTCGGTACAATAATGTTTTATCTCATTTCAAAGACTAACATTTAACATTAGTTAGTAACGAACTAAACTATGTACCTTTACCAACTGATGGCCTTCCTTAACAAAATATTGATTTAATGTGAACCTTATTACGATGGGATAAGGTCTATTTTCACAATGTTTAAACTGTTGAAATTGCTATTAGAATGTATTAACGAGGCTTAATAAAAGGTGAGCTAGCTGTGCATTGTTTTTATCTTATGTATGATAATTTTTTTTTGTAGATTTTTGACCCTCTTTCTCTCTCACGTAACGCGCCGTAACGTTTTTCTGTACCCCCTCCCCTCCCTAAGCGTTTCATAACACTCAAGTTACAATTTTTACCTAAAAGACACAATTATGTCGCGCGAGGTACCGGAAAGTCGCTAAAATCCCTTTGTTATAATTGCGTTTGCGGTAATAATAAATAAAACAAGAGATTTCTAACTCGTAATACATAGAGAACAAAATAACAATGACGCACATCATAATCGTGGGACTCGCCGTAAAACATAAACAAAAAGGCAACTTAAAAGACTTTAATATCCTAGTTTTTCATTTAAATAAATAAATAAAAAAACAATGTTACATTACGCGTAGTATGAACCCTCCCGTCCTTGTAACGCATCGTAACGTTTTACAAGACCCCTCCTCCTCCCTAAATCGCATTACGTAATACTTATACATCCCCTCTGCAAGGGTACCTTACTGAATTTCGGAAAAAGTATCCAGTGTCATAGCTCGTGGATTTAAATTGTACTGTGTTTCATTCAAATCCATTCAGTAGTTTCGGCGTGAAGCGCGGCCAAGATAGAGACAGATTATAGAACGCCCTTCAAAAAAAAAAAAAAAAACTTTTATTGTCTTTACTACTACACAGAATTAGTCTTGTGACAAATTTATTATAAGTATTTATCAAGTATTTGTCAAAATATTTGACCAACATCTATACTTATAATATAGTGTTTCTGATAGTTTTGGTATTTTACTATTCATTCATTTGGATTAATGGTTTTCAATTGTGTCAAAACAGCTAGGATTATTTCGGCAATGTATAATGGAGAGACATGAAGGAAGGTAATCAACTAATCAATTTCTTTATCGTTTACCACAGAATTTCATGATATTTTGTTAAAACGTCAAATTATCTATTGTAATCGTGTATTAATACTATTTGTATGTTATGTGTTGTATGGTATAAATAGAGTAGTAACAATTAATGACAACACAGGTAAAGCCGTCATCTAGTAAATTATAAAAATTGAAAATTAAACAGAATTTATAAGTAATAGTGTTGAAATAAAAAAAAAATTAATGTAGCTAAAGTTAGTAAGAAAATTAATTTATATGGATTTTACAACATAGTACCTACATGCACATTGTTTACATTTCATTAAATGCGCTCGCGCATCGCTTACTAAGTTCAGAACAGTTGAATGTAGCATCGACATCACACACATTGAAGATCGCAGTGTAATGTGTTTATATTGTGTTAAAAAAAAAGTGAAAATTTAGTGTATGGATTTATGTAGGGCAGTTTCGCTAGTAAGTTTTATTTATATTAAATAGAGAGTTGAAGTATTATAAATTAAAAGATGGTTGTTGCTATTCATACAAAAATCGTATGAATATTAAACATATTATTTGTACGACTAATTAAAAAAAGAAAAAAATATATTTATACGATATGATGCTCTTAGTGTTGCAGGCGTATGCTTGTTTACTACCATAGTGGTCAAGACCCACTTAAATATGAAAATAATAATTAGTAAAGCAAATGCACGAGGGTTGATCTAAGAGCAATGAGAATCGGAAATTTCCGGTTAGCATAAAAATCGAAAGAAAAAAAAATATTTTACTAGCTTATTAAGCCATCCTAGTCACTGGATTTGTGACTTGTACCTCTTTTCTCAGCTCAAAGAACACGTCTGAGATAAAAAAAATTGAGGACAATGGCGAAGTGATGGTCGCTGTTAAGGCATTTTGGGAGAGTCAAGACAAAGAATTTTTTTAAAGGGAATCCTAGGTTTAGAAAAAAGACGGATTAAATGTATTGACTTTTTAGAAGAATATGTAGAAACATAAATTACTTCTATAGCCATAATAACTATATATATTATATTTGTTATCATTATTTTTGGACTACCCCTCGTATATAAGGAACACTGTAAAAATTGTAATCCTGAATAAATCATTCCGAATTTAGTTATGTAGATTAGTGTTACACGATATACGCTTTATGTATATATATATATATATATATACATATATATATATATATATATATATAATTATATATATATATATATATATATATATATATATATATATATATATATATATATATATATATATATATATATATATATATATATATATATAAAGTTTATTAAACAACAATAAAAAGATAAAAAGTCTAATAAACTCAGTTCAGTATTTTTTTTAAATTATCGATGTCATAAAAAGTAACTACATTACTACATTGTATAGACATAACAATAAAAACTAATTATACGTTTTAATTAATAACATTTGAATCAACAAACAAAACAGCTCTCAAAGTTATTAATTACAACAAAATCAAAAAATTATTTTTTGTATCATAAAAGAAAGTGTACTATGATAATCTTTTCAAAACAAACCAGAACCAGCTCGTAAAACACCAACTAAAAGTGTACACGCAATTATAGACTATACTATTAAAGTTTTAAGGGCGATATTTGTTTGAAATCGTTTAAAATTTTAACCACACCTGACTTACAAAATTGAACATGCAAATTTCATTCTTAGATAGAAGCACGTAGACTCTCGTTGATCTAGTAAACAAACTTTGCATACTGATAGTGGGTTCGAGGGTACATTACAAAGACGGGATATTGCCTAGAAACCTAGATTAAATTTGTCCCTTATAACAAAGGTAGAGCCCTCGTAATCTAGTGGACATAGTCGAGGTATGAAACAGAGAAATATTTATTTGTTTATTTATTGAATTTCTTTAAAGTTTGGCGCTAAACCAATTTTTATTCCTTTACTTACATGACGGTTTTATTTGTTAGGTATTTTGAAGTTAAGTTTCAAAGAATCCTCGATGTATACTATTAAGCACTTCTAGTATGGTATTTTTATTAAATTAATAATAACTATTTTGTTTATTAATAAGTAATGTTTATACTTGCTGATTCGACTAGTAATTTTGAATAGGGTCTCACAGTGAACTCAAATGTGTGTCAATGAACAATGTGAAAATACGCAGTGTGTTATTGTATCTTGACTTGACTTGAAAAGACAGAGATCAATGTTTTTTTTTTTTTTTTTGTAATGTAATCACAAATATTATTAGCTGACGTATGACGTAGATTTGGTTGTGTGACGTTTTTAGTTGGATTGGTAACTAATACGTATTGTTACAAGCATAATTGTATATTTTTTTCAATATAATAGGAAGCCATTTAAACCTTATGACCTTTGTACCTAGAGTTCAACTTACTAAATACAATATAATCTGTCATTCAATGAATTTATAACAATAGGATTGAATTAATAACAACTCGATGCGATCAGAATGCGTCGTAGTTACACTTTCAAGGAATTTGCTATTCAGTAGCAATGATGATATGTGAACGAATTTATAATATTAGATTTTAAACCTTTATTGAACCTTGAATGATCAATTGAAATTCATTGTATGTAATAGAACTGATTGAGAAAGACTACGACATGTTATATTTAATATCCCAAGAACTGGCTTCGATACTGAATTAAGTTATATAAAATAAAAAAATAAAATAAAAATAATAGTAAAAATTAAATACATGTCTCAAAAAAAAAAGAAAAATAGAAAAAAAAAATCGGTTAAGCTATTAATTGAATATATATATTCAATATCGACTACTTGAATTTTTTTTTATAATGTTCTGTACTGTATCTGAAGTTGTCTTTTTTAATTTGAAAACAAGGTCACATATTAATCAGGTATGCTGTTTCACTGTTAATTCGCAGTTATTTACTACGGTATTTTCTTTACCGTCGAACATCATTTGAAATTTTAAGCAACCGCTTAAAAATTAATAGAGTATTAATTTATACAACTGTTTTGTGATTTCCCATAATTCAAAGGGCTGTCAAGAATCGTGTGAAACTTACGTAGCCTATTAGGTGATCTACACATATTAGTAAAAATAATTAGTAACCCTTAAAAATATAATTATACCTTATTAAAAAAATAAAAAAGCAGACGGAATATAAAAGGAGTTATTTTCTTTATCTAGCTATATGTACACTTTTTATCAAAAATAGCAGCCCTGTTTTCCTACGAGACTGCACGGCCTCGCGCTACTACGGAATGTGTTCAACGTTAAGATACATTTAGGTCAGAGTCTTATTAACAGTCTATCAGGCAATTAAAATAATATCTATCGAAGATTTTGTATGGAAAGATTTACGTATGATAAATTATATCATACGTAGTAATTATTAAGTGATATGTGGTATGGAATATTTTTAGTATTGCTTACTTCTAAGTACAAAAATAGAATTTAGTACCCAACTATGTCTTAATTCTACACCGAATAAAGTCCAAGGTCTACATTTCTGACACTATTTGGTTAAATTGAACTGATATATATATATATATATATATATATATATATATAATAATAGTATATAATACAATAAATATATATATATATATATATATATATATATATATATATATATATATATATAAGTATATATAATATATAAATATATAAGTACAATTATGTCATATTAAGAGATAGATAATAATCTTTTACAAGTTTTTTAAATGTTGTAATACTCTGAGCCTTACGAATATGTAGGGGTAGAGCATTCCACAAAAGAATAGCCTGAACAACAAATGAGCGGTGGTAGTATTTGGTCTTATGTACAGGCATTCTAAGAGTCAAGTTTTCGGACGAACGTAGCACTTTACTGTGATCTCCAATGAATTCAAACTTGTCCTTCAGGCATGGAGGACTGGTTGGATTAAATAATACACAGTACAGAAGTGAAAGGATGTGTAGATTCCGGCGAAGACGGATAGGTAACCATTTGAGCTTAGAGCGAAATTCAGAAACGTGGTCGAATTTGCGTAACCCAAACACGAACCGGATGGCAAGGTTTTGAAGCCGCTTTAATATTTAATATTTATATTATTTTAGCTGTATGTATAAAAATAATTCATAGGACCGGATCGACAATCCAAAATCCAACCAAGATTCGAAACACGACATAAGTAAAACCATGCGAGTAGACGAGTATGAAATATACTATTTGACACTTGATTGAATAAAGATAAAAAAATAATTTTTAATTATGAAATAGTGTGTGATATCTAAGTGTTATAATAAAACTATATCTAATGTCCTCAAAATGTCTAGTGATTGAAAATAATGACGGTGTAGGCGAAATAGAATCAGATCTTGTGTGGGCTCGAATTGGGACAAGCAATTGGGTTGATTGTACTGAAGATACGTCCAGTAAGATTTATTTACAAAATACTTGATTTATCATATGGTTTTACACGCACGAGTCGTAATTCCGTCGGAATTTAAGAAAAATGTGACTTATATTTTGACATTTTGTTATTTGACGTCTTCAGCAACAATATAAGTGCACAATATTTAGAAGAAAAAGAGGCCTACGTTCAGCAGTGGACACCAAATAGCTGATATGACGATGATGATGATAATGATGATGATTTTGAAGGTCAAAGAAAAAGAAACACCCATTTATTCACTCACTACTACAAACTATTCCTTTTTATAATATTTTATCATTATCATCATCGCATCATTGGATTTCCATTGGATGTATACTGCTAAACGTAGGCTCCCCATCATAATATTTTAAAATTTCACACTTGCGTCGACAGCAGCCTTAACCTCTTCATTTATAGAAAATTTTTCATCACCTAAGTGGTTTTTGAGCTTTAAGAATAGATAAAAGTCATATGGAGCGGGATCAGGATAATATGGGACATTCGGTAATAATTCGAAGCCACACTGATGATGATGATTTCTCCGATAGTCTCGGCTAACGTGAGAACACGCGTATTATCCTGTTAAAACAAATCTTTTCTTCATAACAATCCATGACGTTTTACTTTAATTAATTCACGTAAACATCGCAGGAGGTAACAATAATAAACCAAGTTTATTGTTTGACCTTTTTCTAAGTAGTCCACCATGATTACACCCTTCGCATCCCAAAAAACTTACGCTATCACTTTACCGACCGACAAAACCAATTTAGCTTTTTTTCGGAGCTGGAGATCCTGTCCTTTTTCATTGTTTAAGTTTATTTTTTTGTCTCTAGAATATGGTGGTACACCCAGGTTTTATCCATAGTCACGAATATCTCAATAAATTCAGTAGGGTCAGCCTCAAACTGCTCGAAATAGTCTCGAGAAATCGTTAGTCGAACGCGTTTTTTTCAACTGAAAGCAGCCAAAGCACCTTTGAAAGAGCAACTCAATGGTAATTATGTAGTGCGTTCGTTCAGATGAAATGTCAATGGTATCAGCTATCTCCTTTATAGTCAATCTCCAGTCAGATAAAATCAAATCACAAATTTTTTCAATGTTTTCGTCGGTAGTAGACGTCGTCGTAGTACTTGACATTGACGAAGTCATCTGTTCTATCTTGGCACTAGTGAAAGCCATTAATCCTAATTATTAATGACGACGTTATTACGTTATCCCATTATATTACGGATTATGCTTCTCTTCCTCTTTACACTTTAAAAATGTAAAATTAATATAAAATTCTTGTAAAATTAATGTAAAATTCTTTATTAAATTTATTATTCGGAAAAAATTAACTATTCTTTGTCTTATTGTGTGGAAATCTAAATGAATGAAAATATTGTTTTTTTTTTCTTTTTCCTTAATCATTTTATTAAATTAAACATCATCACCATCATAATAATAAAATAATAATAAATAACTTTATTGCACATTAAGTTATTTTACAAACCTTAATACTAGATATAAAGAGTGCAATGGGCGGTCTTATCACTAAATAGTGATCTCTTCCAGACAACCCATCAGAAAGAAGCTTGCATTGTAACGGGCTTGCGCATCGGTAACAAAATTCTGTCATACTTTCATATATATCTATATATAAATACATATACATACATACCTACATACATATATACATACATACATATATACATACATACATACATATACAGACACATACATACATATAAATATACATAAATTGAAGAACATAAATGCAGATACATAAACATATAAATACACAATACTTAAACGAGTAGATAGATATGTGCTAACAGACGCACAAGTATTCACGATACAGAATAGGTAGTTACGGACATGCAAAGAAAATAAGATACCATAGACGTGACGTTTAAGTCAAAGTTAAGTAGAAGTTCTTTACGCGGCTTTTAAAGACTGATATAGACGGAGATTGGCGAATTACAGATGGTAGTGCGTTCCATAGTTTAACAGCTCTTACAGTGAATGACTTAGAGTATGAACTGGAGTTGCATACTGGCACACTTAGTTTGTTATCGTTTTGAGAGCGAAGGCAAAGGTGAAGAGAAGGGTTGCCAAGGAGGGAGAAACGTTCTTTAAGGTATAGCGGTGAAGTAGGACAGAAAAGGGTTGCGTAGAGTAGAGACAGAATATGAAGATTACGTCGATGTTTTATTGGAAGCCATCCGAGCTTAGTGCGATATTCAGAAACATCATACATCATATACATATATTAAAATAAATCTAAATAAACCGAGACGGGAATAAAATACTCTGATTGTTCTGCATTATTAACGGCTAAAGAAACCACAGGCAGAAATGTGAAGGTATCATATCAATACAAAATTAAGTTACTTATAAATTTGTTCTAGTTGAATAGAATATATTTCTCTGGTTATGGAAAAATACTTTTATATATTTTTCTTTTACTTTCAGTAAATTAATTATTCATGAGTTCAAGATTGAAATTTTGAAATGGTTGAGATAAGTAAGCATCTATTCGAGAAAACTTGCAGCGATGTTCACTGCAGTGTGCTTCTCCATCCTTGGAATAGAAGTTGTTGGACATCATCTATAGAAACTTATAAAAGTGCCTTCGCTGGAAGTGCGAAATTTTATATATTAATACATTTGGTAAGTTTTATCGTTATCCATTTTATAATCGTACCGGTGTTCATTAGCGACTTCGTAACCGAAGAAAAAATTTCAAGAATTTAAATACATCAATTTTACGTCAATGACTCCGTATTTAGATAGTCTATCAAGATAAAGGTATTTTTAGGTTACACTCAAATTCTAAGACCATTTTTAGCTTCTATTGCTCTGTCACACTTTTTAATATTCATTTAGCTTTTTGTTTAATGTTTGTTACATAATTTATTTATAATAGTAGGTATTATCTAGTATTATTTATATCTCTGTTTTCATTTGTATTTATATATAATTATACAAACTCTTATTATTACTAAATTAAAATTAAATTGTGTTTATTTACTTTAAGGTAACGTAAAACAATTTCATAAAATTATTTCAAAAGTCGGTCGTAACGAGCGGTTAGAATTCTTTATCAAATTAACATCAAATTATCCGACGCTCATAAGAACACAATTTTCAGGTGCAAAATTTAATGAAGGGCAAGAAAATGCTGAAAAGGAAGGAGTTAATGAAGGCTGGCGAATATTACATTAGGTCAACAATTTTGGGTGCGCTTATAGCTGGAAGTTGTTCAAGTTTGTCTTGTTTATTGAGGTACGCATTGAATCAATATATAACCTTGACCTATTCTTAGGATTCTTTTAATATTCTTTCTTATTATTTTTTATAAACTATATTTTTAAATCAATCTGATAGACTATGTGATTGAGCAACTTGCCGCTTTATAACACTGAACTTTGTGGCATTTTCTTTGTAAGCAAGTCCATTAAGAAATTCTATGCATGATATATGTGAAGACTGATTTTAGATTTAAAATTAGTTACAATTTTCTAAAAAAAAGTCTGACAATTCCTTACAATTCTTCAATGATACTATTGTGTCTTCATTTTAGCTTTTATTATTAGTGTAAAATTATTAATTTTAACCTGACTATATATTTAAAAATGTTTGTCATATTCAGAAGAAGGTTCCATCAAGTAGAAGTTATAAACGCAATTAGTAACCAAAACGAAAAAAAAAATTGACGGGCTTTTGAAACAAACCAAAAAAATAAAATAAAAAATAATAATAATTATTATTTATTTTATTTTTTTTGTAATTAATTATTACATATTTAAATATGTAAATTACTATTGTAATGTAATTTACTATTACATATTTAAATATGTAATACTTTATTATAAATGGATTAATTAAATATATATCAAAGATCGAATTATACAGTTACCTAACAGTGGTTGCTTCAAGCAATTACAAATGATAATTACTCATTGAGAACGGATGCGCTGCACGCAACTCTCAATTTCATCATAATAATTAATGGTAACTGTATTTACACAAATCGTTTAAAAAAACAGTTAACGATTAGTCATTTGTAATTGAATGAAAAAAAAAATCAATTTGTTGTTTAGATCAACTTCTTGAAAATTTATCAGAGTTCCATCAAACAGGATCAATCCTTCAATTATATTCTCTGTGACAAACTTTTAAATGTCCCACAGCAAGATAAATAAATAAATAATAAATAAATATTAACCAACAATCACACCACGTTAACCTAGCCCCGTGCTAAGTTCGTAAGAACTTGTGTTACAGGTACTAGGAACGGAAATAAATTTTAGAAATTTATATAAATACATATATAGATAAATACACATCCATGACCCGGTGCAGACATCTATATTCGTCGTACAAATTATCTGCACCTGGCGGGATTCGAACCCGCGACCGCTGCGTAAAGTGTCTAGTTGCCTGACCACTCGATCAGCCGGCCGTCAAGTATTATATGCAAATACAACTAAAGAGCTTACATTCCTGTACCATTGTCGGATAGTGTTATGTAATCGATGAAAGAAATGTAGCTTTGATATAAAAATAATAAGAGAATAACTTAAGAAAACAGACTAGGAAATTTGTTTTAATTTATCTATATTTTTATCTATATCTTATATCTATATTTTTAAATAAATATAACAATAATTCTTCACTGCTGATTAGCGTATTCGCGATTTTGCTTTTAATGCCGCGAGCTTGTGCAAGATGTTATTATTATAAGAGTACATAAATATTACTAAATCTAAGCGTTGCCTAACGTGCTTTCCTTTGTTATACAGAAACGGCAGGACAGTTTAAACCGGCAGCGTTGTTATTATCGAAAAATAGAATGATAGTAACTGAAATAATTTCAATAAATTTTAACCTTTTAGTCGTTTAAGGGATATACAATATTAAGGGGACTAGATGAAAAGTTTGAAGATGTAAATAGCAGATTCATAGTAACATATTGGTTGATTAAATTTTCTTTCTTCTAGCACCTTTTTCTAGAAGAACGTTATCAAAATGATGACCTTATAAAAGTAATTACAAAAATATCAACAATATAGAAATTTTTATTTAACAATAAGAAAATTTTTATTAGTGGAGTGTTAAAATGGAATTTAAAAATATACCAAATCAAATGCAATATTCAAGAGAATTTTCATAACACTCATATTATTATGATGACCTTATAAAAGTAATTACAAAAATATCAACAATATAGAAATTTTTATTTAACAATAAGAAATTTTTTATTAGTGGAGTGTTAAAATGGAATTTAAAAATATACCAAATCAAATGCAATATTCAAGAGAATTTTCATAACACTCATATTATTATTATCATGACGCTCATGACGGACGTGCGTGACGCGACCTCAAAATTTTACCCTCAACACGCACAAAAAAAGTTTTACTTCAAAAATGAATGAATAAACAAACATTTTTTATTATTAAAATGCCCATCAGTGGTCACGAAAACTTATAGAAAATTATTTATCTTACTAACTAAAAAGCAAAAAGCATTAAACAACTAGATGAACATAAGAAAAGTCAGTAGCAGACGGTACCACCTATTTGCAAGTAAAATCTGCAGAAAAATATAGCGTAACATAGAGACTAAGGAAGTAAATTACGCAGTTATAAAACTTATAAAAGCATATCTTAATAAATTTATTCAGTGAGGTAAAATATTACGTCCATTAGATTCCAGTGCATGCATTTGGTTCTGGCTAAATTGTACTATAAGGCTATAGTTGAAAAAGAAGTGGTTATTGTGTAGTTGACGCTACCTTTCAATAGGACCTTTATAGCTGTTATCATAATCGGTAGCACTCAGGAGCGTCGTTACAATGTTTCCGACAGAATTTATGTGTTTCATCAAATAATAGTATGTTACGACTCTTGTTCTTATATTCTATTAGACCATTTATATACCCCAGTATAAACCCCTCTTAGACCATAGTGACTCATAACTTAACCCTAATATCTGCTTTCACTTTACATCATGATGAGCACATTGATGAACGCATCAGTTGTCGAAGTTCTTAATGACACAGTTAGTCATTATATAATGATTCAGGATTTAAGATCTTCATTTCTAAAGAACTCTATTGTCATTTGCCGATTACTATTAGTGATTAAATTATCAGTCATCAATGGAAGCTTTAAACTTTTGGCAGTCAATCCACCTGTCTCACCTTCATCAGTTTCACGCGGATTTTCACACAGATTTTCCGATAGATGGTCTCAGATGTGTAGTTTAAGTAACAATTATTCTTGGCAGGAAAACTGTTCAAGGTTAAATGTTTACCTTACACTTTAAATATTTACTATCTATTGTAACTATTTACTTACAATTAATATGAGTATATTTATAATTATTAATTTTGTTTCAGATGGCTTCTAGGAAGGAAATTCACATATTACACGTATTTTCTAATACCAAATACGATAAATGGTGTTTTCATACTTTTAGAACCCCCAAAGAGAAGAGGTCTAGTCATAAATTTATTTTGTAATTTGGTAAGTTTCGATATTAGTTCTTACAGTGAATGTATTTGTTAAATACGCGATTTATGTCTAAAACGACGCCTCTAAGGCTAGCTCTATATATTTTCATACGATTTTATAACCACTTAATACTACCTTACTACTTATGTCACTTTGTAAATATTATACATTATTTTCAGTATTTCGTAGTAAACTTTCAAGAATCATAACAGTTTTAAGCATAAAACGTTAAATAAATAGTTAAATAAACAAAAAAAAAGCTATGAAGATAATGATAAAAATAATTTTTATAGTATTGATTGTTACCGATAGCTTAAACGAGCGCCATTTTTCTTAACTACATTATTACTTCTTTTTTTATCTTGCGATCAGTCATTTAGACTATAAGCAGAATGATGAGAGCTCCCATTGGAGCCCTGCCCTTTCTTTATCTTCGTCTGTATAACAGCTTCTAATCAAAGATGTCTCACCGGTTTTTAAGCCGACGAATGGTTTCAGGTATAGTGAGCTGCCCTGCCAGCTGGTTCGGTTGCCACATAATTACTTCTCATAATTATTTACTTTTTAATTATCGAAAAAGTCGGATGTTATTATACATACCTAATAGCGATCGTTACTTATGGCAAGGATATTATCCGCCAACTCTCAGTGGATTAGCGTTGGTAGATTAAGCTTCAATCCTTGTCCTATATAGGGAAGAGGCTTTTGCCCAGCAGAGGGTTGATTACGGGATGATTCAGTTCAGTTCAGTTCATGATAGACTTTATTTTGATATGTATAAAAACGCATTATAACAGTGAGCTATGGTCGTACGGGATCGAAAAAGTTACTGCGATAGATGTCATTCTCACTACAATTCTGTCATAGTTTCTTAGAAATTTTACTAGTTCGTAATAGTAAAATTATGACGTCAAAAACGTTCGTTTGTGTCACGATACAAATAGAATAATATTTTAAAATTTTTGTTTTACTTTTTCTTTTATTAAAACATTAGATTACAGGCACAAATTTGATACACAAGCATCTCCGTGCATGTAGGAAATATCCGTCGGAAAACATAATTTATTTTTAAATATTTTTAGGTAATTGAATTTTGGATACGTTTATTGGAAAGAGACGGTTATTTAACCATGACAAAAGGCAAGCAAACATTCATGTTCATGGTTGGTAGTGCCGTCCTCTTCTATCTTATGCGTTTAGAGGGAGAAAGCGGTAAACGGACCCCTCTGTTATGGTAAGCTAATATTCTTTCTTAAAATTATAAGATACTTCACTGTGATCATTTAAAAAATGGGAGTCGAGACAGTCCAGTGGAAATAGCAATTAATTGTTATGGATTGATAAACGGAATGACACCGCTGTTACGAGTTACGAACACCAAATTTATCATTTTTGTCATGTTTTTATTTCATATTGTGAATTGAAGGAAATACTTTTATTGTTAAAAATTTTATTCTCAATTACTATGTATTTTGTTTTAAAATAAATAAACGATGTAATATTACATTATAACTAAAGATAGAGTAAGAGAGAGAGAGAAAAGACAACTAAACAAGGTATGTTATAATTAATATAAAAATATTTTATAATTAATTTCAATTATAAATTAACAATTTGAAAGGTAAGGTAAAAAGGTTAAAGGTAAGGTTTGAAGTAGTAAAATTAAATCCGAGTAAAGCCACGAGAAATATATTTTTAAATCAATTTAAACAAATAATAACTCATATTAAACAGCATTCATTTAACGTATTAATAACCATATCATGGCAGTTGAATTTTAGTTTCGTTAAATATATAAATTATTCATAACACAAAAACATTAATATGCTAAAGTTCGTTTGTAATACGTTAATTCGATTCATAATTAAATTTTATTAATATCAAAATTATGTACATTAAAAATTAAATGTATACTATTTTAATAACTGATTTCATTTTTTTAAACACGTCAAAGGCATTGCATTCAATGTTTGAATAAATTTTTGGTTAGTATTTATTTATTGATTATTTATTTATTATTAAAAAAATGAAAGGTTAAATCAATTCACCACACCAACATTTTAATTTAACATTAAAATAAAAAATATATACCTACATACTTAGTTTTTCTTTTTCTAACCAAAATTTCAAAAGAGGTTAGCTATCTAAAAAGGTTTTAACTCGTCTTGCAATTCTAATATTACGACAAATTAAATATTGACATCTGTTTTATATACTCATAATCACAACAATAAAAGTTTATAAATATTATATCTATATATAAGTTTATAAATCTCGGTAAACAAGATAAGACGTTGACTCTTCGTGACGTCTCGGTCACTTAGTCGATTTTAGTAAGAAATCTACCGGCTTATTTAGTTTTCAAATTATACTATATCTTGTAAAACTGAAATAATCAATATTGTCTACTACCCTGAATAAGTTGTAAGTACATCTGATTCTCCGCATCGATCATGGACATAGATATTTTTCATGATTCAGTCTAAGGCGTTAAGGAAAACCTTACCGCAAATTTCTATTTGTACCTTATTGGTCATAATAATTTAACGTTTATTATACTGTTGGTTATATCAAAAACTCAGATTATTAATATTGAGATTTAGGTAATTAACAATTTTATTACAAATTTAAAAAAAAAATCCTACAACCGGTAGAAATGTTTAGGGATCGAGCATCGTCAGTATTTTTAACAGATATTTTTCCAGCAAAGAAGCTATAAAAAAATAGATATAAATTTAAGACAATATAAGATAAATAAAAAGATATCATTGAATATTATAAAATAAAACCTGTATTTTTTACTACACTTTTTGTTTCTTAATCATTAAATAAATAAATAAATAAAATAATAAATAATAAATAAATAAACGTCTCACACTCAACGGCCCCCAGTAGGAAATGAATCCTGTGTCGGGGGTCCGGAAACACACACAATACACAAGCACAAACGCCCAGACCACGACAAATATCTGTATGGCCTATACAAATATTTGTCATGTGCGGGGATCGAACCCGCGACCGCTAGCACATCAGTCAGTTGCTGTGACCACTGCGCCAACGCGTCGTCGAAAAAATATAAATAATATATTTACGGATTTACGTATTTTTATATTATTTAATAAATTATAATGCATAATAATTTTTTTTTAAATAAAATAACGCTAAAAATAGATGTGTTCCATCAAGCATATATAATTTCAACATAATTATTAAAGGTATTCATTACCTAAAAGCAAATATAAAAAAATTTATATTCTTATAACAGTATTATAATGATAAATTATAGTTTAGGTAAGAGATACAAAACAGAATCATACTCCAATAATTCAAATAGTCTTTAAAAAGACTCTAAAACAGTTATAAATACTGAGGCGTACATATAAACAAGACTGACGACCGTTCTGGTGTAGTGGTGCGAGTAGTTGCCTCAACGCCGCGCGCCGGGGCAGTCGCGGATTCGATTCGCGCTCGGGACAGATATTTGTATTTGTACAATATTTGTTTCCGGTTTAGGTGTATGTCCTTGTGGGTTTCCCCACCGTGCCTCAGAGAGCACGAAAAGACACCTGATAACGATCGGTACCCATTATAAGAAAATTCCACAGTGGAGCAGCGTGGTGGATTAAACTCCAACCTACCTTCTACATGGAGAAGAGGCCTTCGCTTAGCAGTGGGTGGTTTACAGGATGATACAGTACAGTACATATAAACATGAAAATTTACATGTACAAAGCACATGACCACTAGAGTTGTTAGAACTTGATCGAGTGTGCTAACGTCGATTTGTTGTAATTTCGTTACAATGTCGTTGTTAAAATTTGAAATAGTTACTATGTAATTCAGACCGCATACTGTTTAAGCGGTGCTACAATTTAGTAACAAGACTAGTCAATTTAAAGGAGAATCAAGTTATTTTATTATTTAGGTAGTGCTTTTATTCGTAATATTTTGAATATCGTCAGCTTATAATCAATACGTTGTAAAAGTAAAATTGTGAATAAGGGATAATTTATTAACAAAAAATGTAGATTAGTTTACAATATTTTTAGCTTTTTACTTTAATCAAAGCCTTTAATTTTCAACAAACAGAAAAAAAATCAATCTAAACACATAATTTTGATCGCTAATTTCTTGTTTAATTTTAGGCTTTTTAGACCAGAAAAAGTAAGACAGAAAACGGACGATTCAAAGATAGCTTGTCCCCACGATGGACCATGTACGAAACATATTTTAAAGGTAAACAAATTCCCTAATAAAATTCTCTGTCGTTAAACTAGTTTTATTTAATTAATCTAGAAGCTTCTAGAGATAATAAAATTCCAATAACTCTATAATTTTATTATATTCAATGTACATTTTATTATTTTGAAGAAATGAAAATTGACTATTTAAATCAGTCACATAATAAGGTACCATGTAATGTATCACCATATATCGCATTTTTTGAAGACATTTTTGTAAAATTGATAAGTAAATAAGCGCTTCCAATGGATCTGCAACCAGTAGAATTAAATCTAGAATCGAGATTTCAAAAACATACAACACACGCACAAATGTGTAAGCAAATATCTGTATGACCTAAAGGAAAATTTATCACGAGCAAGGATCAAGCCCGCAGCCGCTAGCTCAACAGCAATTGTCTTTATCCACTGCTCGAACCCGTTATCAAATATTTTCAATATGGAATTGTACATAAAATTATATAAAAGAACGATACAATTATTTTACCAATCATGGTCGAGTGAAATAGTAGCTGGAGTGCTAAAAAAATTCCCAGTCGAACCATAACTTCGATTGTGCGGGAAATATAAACCAGCCTACCTGTCAACAGTGGAGGCCGAGAAATTATTTTTTGTGTTTATTATTATTTCAAGGTATAAGAACTTTTAAAATAATCTACACTTCGAAATAAAAAATATGGAAATTTAGGTTTCTGTTTATCAAATGACAGATTTGTTGTAAAATCATTCCCTAAAAGGATAAAAAATTCACGAATTTTTCAAATAATTCATGTAATAAACTTTTTTTTTAACGATGGGGGATTTAAATGCATTTACGCATCCCGCTGTGAAACGGCGGGTATGTGGGACTCGCGGCCGGACGCCAAGATCGCATGTCAACCCGACAGGCCGAATACCTCACTAAAACTCATCGATATCGTTGGCGCCATAGTGGGACGCCATGGGATCGCTTTCGCATTCAACTATGACGTCCTGATACTTGGCCTTGTGGCCCGTCCGAGGAGCCATTTGACCAATCTCCTCTGAGCGAGGCAGACAAGTTCCAGGAGCGGTCCAATTACCGAAGCCAGGCCACTCGCTGCCGGCTCTCCTCCGCAAAGCAGAAGCAAAAGGGACCCAGGCTCAACCTAGGTAGCCCGCGCACTACGCACCCCCTGCAAAGAGCTGACGAGAGACTTCGCCCCCTCCTGCCACCGAATGGTAGGAAAATCTCCCCCTCATTTCTCCATGCCTTCTCGGCGCCACGCCCTCACCGGCCACACCTCCCGTGCCCACACACTCCACCCACCAATGGATGCCCAGCTATCCCAGACGGTGAACCCTTAAGCTGGGTCCACACATCAGCTGGTCCAGGGGCCTAGTGACTCGTGCGCCTCCGCGCCCAACTACTGCGCTTTCGTGTCCCTAGGTGGAGGAAGAGAGCAAGGCATCGCTCTCCTGCGGTTTCGCACCCACCTGCTGGTTTTGGTCCGCGGGGGTCCGAAGAGCCCTACCACTCGCAAACAGTGCGAGTTTCATTCCCCTATCCGCCACTTAGGGACACGCCCAGTAGGAGGTCCAGCAACTCCCGTGGGATGCATGTGCTAGCCTAACCTACCAAATAATGGCAAAGAAGACAGTTATAAAAAAGCAAATGGAAATGAAATGGAAAAAAGACAGATAAAATTACTTTGATCGTTATAAAAAGTCCAATAAATTTACAGAGAATAATCTCTAAAACTTCTTTTTTGGTGCTAATTACAGGCTGATGATTTACGTTACATATTGACATTATCACATTCAAGTAGACAAACAAAGTCTTGGCTTTATAATAGATAAGGATTTGTTATTCCAGGGTGTTTCAATTTATTTCGGAATAGGTTTCGCGTTTACGATGGCTCGAGTACTGTTGCCGAGAATATCTTCACCACTGAAGGCTCTCGCCACTGTGAGAGGCGAACATTTTAAGATGGGGCTCTTCTTCGCTACCTATATCGGTATCTACAGAGTACGGTGTTATTTTCACTAATTATTTCATTTAGTTTCTAGTTTAGTAAACTATTATACATTTACACAAAACATCTTTTGACATTTCCAAATCATCCAGACGAAATAATTTTTTATTTATTTATGATTTCTTTTTATGGTAATAGCTAGCAAGTCACTCAATCATTATCATCTTTCGTGATCGTGATCTCTGATGTCCATGGAATCCTATAGCATCAGACTAGCCACATGTGTTGTGATCATAATACTTTATAGGTTGCTTCGTTTATATAATATAATATTAAACTATGACTTAACACATTTTTTTTTTTTACATTAAGCAGATAATTAAAATAAAATCACATTTTGAATGTGAAAAATTTTGAATTCATCACGAAAATTTTGTTTTTTTCTCGTAAAAAAGTTTTTATCGATTCTTAAATCAAGTCTTAATTCCATTTGTTACATAAAACACTTATTTCATCCACTTCAACAGATTCCTTCAAATATATTTCAGTAGCACTGACCTGTTTTCATAAACCTTTCTTTGAATCAACATATTTAAGAATGAAAGCGATATTAAATATTTTGTACAATTCATTGCAGGCTGTAGTGTGTTACTTATGTCGTAAGCAAGGATACGATTCAGCAATGTATGCGCTACCAGCGGGTTATCTCGCTGGATTGTCATTTTTATTCAAACCAAACCTCGGCTTCGCAATAGCATCATTGACAGGAGCTTTTAAGGTGAGATCTTGTTAGAAGTGTAAGCAGTTCTTTGGTATTTGTTCGCATTATGTTATCAAAATTGTATCATTTTCAATGCACAAGCTGATTTCAAGAAAACAATTCTCCTGGTTTTTAAACTTAGAAATTTTCATTTTAAAGTTTTTGAATGTAATCCTTTAGCTGCTTGGTAACATTGGCTAAAAATTATCAGATACGTTTTATAATATCATTAACACCAAAAGTATGTTCCAACATACGAACAAGGCAAGTGAACCTTGAATTGACGCGGAATCGTTATGGTGTATTTCAAATCATCAATAAACTAAAGATAGAATAACTCAAGACATTGCCAAATATAAAAATATAGCCAGAGTGTATACTACACACTAACAACCTATAAAATGTAAAGATAAGGGTTGAACTTAAGCTACCACACAACTTGACCCAGGTTGGAAGATGTATGAAATCATAGAAACTCTTTTGAAATATGTAGGTTCCCTTACGATGGCTTTCTTCACTATCGAACATGAAATTATAGAAATAAAAGTCATGAAATCTCAGCGATGGCAGTCTAAGCCAAGACTATTGATTACGATTTGTATGTTCTATCGACTGGGCAGTCATAACTGGTGCTGATTGGGTTAATTCGTTCACTCAACGACTTATTTTTTTTTTTCAGTTGTATTCAACCATTCTTTACGAAAAGAAAATTTTACCTGAAAACATTCCACTGCCCTTAATGATGTATTGCTTCTGTCAAGGACTTCTCTTTCACTCTCGTAACGTACATCCTGATATTTGCCCACAATATGTTTTTAAACTAACAGACTCTGTTTCAAATGGAAAGTAAGTATTTCAAATTAAAAAAATTAAAAATTATCCAGTCATTTAGTATTTAGCCAATATCCGATCTAGAAACAGGGTTTAAGTAAAAAATTTGTAGGTTGGCACATTTTAAGTAGTATTATTCTATTTTATAGTATAATAAGTAGTACAATACAATTTTCTACCTATGAAATAATTCCTATCATCAGAGTGATATATTCTGAGATAAACGTGTTAAAAAAACCTAAGATGTGTATAAATGATGTGAATAATACATCATCAGTTCAGTTCTGGGTCCGATCCTGTGGGAAATCGGGTACGATTGGGTCCTGCGAGGCCGTCTCCTCCCCGGGATGGGTATCATCTGCTACGCGGATGACACTCTCGTTTACTTCCGGGGAGGTGACTTCAGGGAGGCGGCGTGCCTGGCTGAGGTCGGACTCGAACTCGTGATTAGCCACATAAAGAGTTTAGGGCTTCGTGTCAGAATTGACAAGACCGAAGAAATACATAAAGTCGTGCTTTTTATGGAGTCTTCTTTATTTCCCTGTGATTAATGATTAAAGATTAGCTCACAGCACACAACTTAGTCTTAAACACAAATTACCTTACTTAATATTAAGCGCGTAATTAATGTCACAATAATAAATAGCTAAAGCTTAATACTTAGTTGGCAGAATTACATTTACTATATTATTATGTATTGTTCAAATGAAAATTCAAATATACTTTCTATACAGCCTATTCGAATAAAATATATTTTAATTTGGTAATATTTTAAAAGGATTTTATTTTAATTGTATTTGATATAAACAAGTATGCTTAATTAAAAAAATCAAAAAACCGACTGCGTAAAATACTCGTATTATAAACTAAAAAGAATAAAACAATTTACTAGCTTTCATTTGATATCCATATTGCTACAGTAAGAAAAAAAAATTCAACTCCCCCCCCCTCATTCCGACTTTTGCGGGCGCCATTTTGAAAATTTATACATATAGCCTATGTCACTACTACAATTTAGACAAATCCAACAACACCTCATATGGCAAAAACCATCCAGCCGTTTGGGCTGTAGGGTGTGCCAAAGAAATGAACATAAATGTATGTATGTATGTATGTATGTACATACATACATACATGCACTCGAAAAACATAACCCTTCTTCTGTCGCAGTCGGGTAAAAATATTTTAAAAAGTAACACGACGTTTGTTTGTTTTCAGGAGTCGCATTGTATTCAAAAATTTACTAGAGACAGTTAAAGCGGCGATGTAAGGTGATATTATACGAGTACCAAGTATGTTAGATTGGAGAGTAGTAGTTAAATAAAAACAACATTTAAGAAAGTTGCAATAAAGACCAATAATAAATTTAAAAATAGGAAAAAAAATAAAGAAGAATGAAGTAACAAAAACAAACAGACATATATTGAATGAAATGAACAACATTCCTTGTTATAAATTAAAATTTATTTGCATGGGGTTTGGTAAGGACTTTGGTATACAAAGGTCATGGCACATCTGGGAAATTCAGGAAAGATAATTTTTAAGTGCCTTTAAAATACATCTTGTGCTTAGTGGTAAAACAAAATATTGTGAGAAAATTTACATGTTTCTGTAAAAATTCCAAGAAATGGTTATTCAAATAATCAAAAATCTACATTGGAATAGAGTGGCGTAAAAGCATACCCTTTTTCTTCTTAGGAGAAAAAATATTTACTGACTGTTAAAATACAGTAAAGTATATTGAAGGTATTTTCAATAAATAAGAAAATATATTATATTAAATTAGTTAAACACTAATTATTTTATATTTTCTTAGAAAATAAAACCTATCTGTGATTTTATTGTGATAATATATATAAATCACAAAACCCTATTTACATGTATATAGACAACAATATTTGTACCTTAGGTTCTTATTTTAATAAACTTTTTTAACTCTTGCAAATATCTTTTATTCAAAACATTAAATTAAAAAAAAAAAAAAAACATTGAAGGTAAAAATGATAAACGATTAGGTAAATAAGGTATTATATTATATTCTTACTTGTAATTCATCAATAATTTATTACTTATTTACTATGATTACAATTTATTAAAATATATTGTTATGGTATAACTAATTAATCAATTCAATCATAGTTTCCACTAAATCGGTTTCAACGTGACCACCAGTGTTATCAATAGTTTTATGTGTGTTCAATATTTCTGTAGTACTAGGTGTTGTACTTATTTTTCGTGATCTAGTTTTACTTTTCTTGGTTGTTGCATTAAAAGAGTTTACAATAAGAACTTTTCTAGAACGGTCCAGACTCTTGGTTTGAGTTTTTATTACACCGGTACCATAATTACAAACTGCGTCACACTAAAAAACCAGTTAATTGAAAAAATATATATTAGTCGAAATTACACTTTAATTTATGTTATTACATCAATGTTTATTTTGAATGGAATGTAATAAATTTTACATAGAACAATTTTGTTTGACGTAACCTTCGCCCAGAACCATACGATGACCTGGTTTTCTCCTGGTTTTTTGTTGTCTTGACCATGGTTTTGTCGATTTTTTTTTCAAAGCTTAAGACGACATAACAATGACACCCAACACGACTCCTTACGTTATACGTTATTTATTTGACATTACACTAAAGATGCTTGATATTGTTAGTGTGTGATATCTTTATGAACTACTTGAAATCAACGCCCAGTAAAAAATTCCTTATAAAAATGTCGCTGGCCAGGCACGAAGTCAGGATGCGTCTTCAGCATCGTGTTAGCAAAAAATATCAGAAATGTTAGCAATATTGCCTTGAAAACAATAAAAATCTTTTGAGACAGTGAAATCATAACATATATGTTAACGAACTGGTAGTAAGTCTGCTTAGGTATCGTGACATATACATATGTTGGACTCAAATTGATGCCATACTCGTATACTTATACTGACAGAATGCGTGTTGTTCGCTATTAATAAGGATGCTACAGAAATATATTATTTATTTTACCTGTTCCTTATTGTAAAAATTGTTTTTATTTCCACCACAACCAGAATAAATCCTTTTTTTACAGACTTTCCAAATTGGATCATAGTACCATCTTTTAATAGCCCCAAAACAAAATCCGTAGTCGAAGGTCAGACTGCACCACTTTGGTTTTCTTTCTAATACATAGAACATACTCAAATAAGTATACCGATGTTGATATCTTTCAGTTTCTAAATTTATATAGCAGTAGAATCATCATCATATGAAGTTTGACACAGGTAACAAAATATGCTAACTTTAAACAGATTTTAGGAAATTAAGAACTTAAAAGTCGTTTGGTAAATAGAAAACAGGAAACTTAAATGAAATTATTTTATCACATAAAAATATAAAAAGCTATCTTGCAATTCATGATGAAGCAAAACAATATAATGATGTGAACTGAGTTAGGCTAACTCTGAATTTGTCCACTGTGGTATATTGAATTAACGAAAACAGCAGTAATGGTCCGAATTTTGCTAATAGACAAAAAGATCTTTGATCTTACAGAAATAATTAAAATATGGAGAGCTTATCTAATGAACCGATATGGACTAATGACTTTAATTAATTCTAATAAGAATTAACACGAAACCCAAAAACTACTATTACTATTGGAAGTTTAGTTAAACTTAATTTTATTTCGTAACAAAATCGCTTTAGCCTATCGCAGTCCATTACTGAACATAGGCTTCCCCAAGCTCACGCCAAATATCGTAAAAAAAAAAACCTAGACCTGTTATATTTAATTATTGCCATTCTTCTTCTTTTCTTATTCCATCTTTCGATTAATTCTAGTACTTACTAGTTTCACCGGGTTGGCTGAGACATGTCGTTAGGCACTCTTGCTTTGTGTCGAATCTATTTCCATTACCTTGACAACCACCCCAGAAGAACATCGAACAATTTTGAGTTGAGGGCTCAAAGTAATACATGGGAATTGAAGCTCGACAGGGACCAGAGTCTGGTTTTAGGAGACATGTCTTATCAATAACTGAAAGAAATATTGACAGCCATCTATCAAAATATGGTAAGTTGGTCTATTGAAGCACTTAGACGCCATTTAAAAGTCATTAATTAAGCTTGACTAATAATCGTATAACGATTGCATAATACAACTCGAATTTTTGCGCTTTATAGTTCTCATGAGCAAAGCAAGAAAAATTTTATCCAAGGAAGAAATGGGAGATCCTGTTATTTTTCAAAGCAGTGTCGTTTTTCTCTATAGATCTCTAGATCTATTTTTTTCGCACTAAAATGGTGCTTTATATTTTAGAGCCTCAAAAAAAGGCCTTGGACGGTCTGCAATTCTCGGTTTTACAGCCTATTACAGTCCCTTGTGCATTAAGTCTTTAAACTACACGGCAGAGGTGCTTAATAATAATAGAAGGAATTATTACTTTTAATCATGGTCATGAACAAAGTGAGATTAAGTAATTTTTTTTATAAATGCGTACCGCTTGGCCGGTAAAGAGTCGACCTTGTGATTTCAGTCCTGATTATATTGTAAGTTATTTTCGACTTTACATTGAAACTAAAACATATAAACAATAAAAATATACAAATCCAATTGAATACCATTTTAAGCGAATATTTCAAACCATAAAAACAACAGAGTACATTGGAATACTAGCGACATTGAGCGAAAGTAAAAATAGTATTATGATTGTTAAAATTTTTTGAACATAAAAATATGCATGTAAATGCTTTTATGTATTGAAATTTATTAGAGTTTTATGGTTTTTTATAAATGTAAAGGAATTTATATTTATTTATTTTAAACAAATATTTCCCAGCGGTTTTACTTTGATTTTTGACACGCATCAGATTATTTTTTATTTGTCACTTATTATCAGGGCTCCAATTCGATGAGTTATACCCTGATAATTTTAAAGCCTAAGCTTTAGTTTAAATTTTTTAACAAATAGTCTTCATAAGGTCGAGAAATATAGGAAAACACTTTAGTATACTTGAAGATTTTTTCGAACACGGATAACCCTCTTTTGTTTTAGTATTCATTTATTTTATTTTATTTATTCTTTGTACCATTTTATCAACTAAAACGTATCACTCTTAAAATCTTTAATACTGTGTCTTACAGAGACAAAGTAACATTACAATCTGAGAGCAGGTATGAATTATTTCTACTGCTAGCGGCTGTGTTGGCGTGGCAGCTCACTCCCTCGTTCTTATAGCGCCGAATCGCTTGCCCGGCATAAGCATACTACATAGGCACAAGTACTTACAGGTTCCTCTATTTGTATACATTTATTTATACTATTTATAGTATAAATCTGTTATCATGACAAAATGGAAAATGTGCTAACTAAATTTTTATCTCTTATTCCAGGATAATTATGCAAATACGTGTACTGGTTTCGATTTAAATTTTGATTAAAATATATGTGATAGGCATTTTACACACCGAAACTTGATTTATTCTGTAATATTTGCAGTATTTTTCTGTTTCTTTTGTATACATAGATCTCCGATAAATTTGAAAAATACCGAAATCACATTTAATCGTAATTTAATTTAGGTGAACCTTAAATTCCGAAATAAGAACAACATCGTCAAGACAGAGACCTCCAGAAAAATACAATACCAGTTTATGTTAGGAAGTTTCTTCGTCCATTTCAAAGTGCTTAAATACAAAAGTCTGCATTCAGTGCATCTTTAAAATAAAACGCAGAGCTGAAACTTTAACACACCGAAAGTGTTCAGAATATATTTGGAGTCAATCTAAAGATTCATAACCCTAATAAAGTTATGCATCAGAAAAATAGACATAACTATATTACCTATAGCATAAGTACCCTGAAATAGTAGTAGACTGACCGTGTTGTCTGCAGAAATGACAGCCATTAGATGCAAACATTAACGTAACATGGAATACCCTCAGGCTAGGTGGAGTAAAGATCTTTGAATAAGTGAAGTTGGGGAATCCACTCCAATGTGAAATTGGGAGACCCATGTCCAAAAGAGCTACAGCTTGATGATGATTTCTATTAAATGTGGTACATAACATCTATTGTATATATATATATATATATATATATATATATATATATATATATTACTGAAATGAACTGCATCAGCCCAAAAATGTCCCACTGCTGAACAAAAACCTCTTTTTCATATAGAAGAATTATTGGAGATTACTTCACCACGCGGCTCTACTACTGTTGGTAGATATGCCAATAGTAACGATCACTATCAGATGCCTAAAATAACAAACGGGACAGACGGATTTACGTGCTCTTCGAGGCACGGTGAGGTAACACACAAGAGCATACATCCAGATTAGAAACAAATATGTGTACAAATACAAATATCCGAGCGGAAATCGAACCAAACGCCGGCGTTAGGGCGACTTGCGACACTACATCAGAAATATTATCACGCATAATATATAACTGAGCAAACCTACAGCGCAAAATAGTTATCTTTTATACACTATTTGTAATAAAAAGATTATATCAAAGGTTATAGAAATGATTTTATTTTGATTTTTATGTCCTTCTGCCTTTTTTATTTTATTAAAAGTCGGTTGCTTTTACATATCGAGAAACGAAATGTGAAATAAAATTTTCAAGGCCTTACCCTTACATGAAAATAAATTTAGCGTAATTCGAGTATTGTTAATGTTACTAATAATTATTTGACCTTTCCGGTAAAATTAATTAGAACTTATAAACACGTATTTTTGAATTTGCTTTATTTATTTAGCGTTATTAATTTAAAATTATATTTTCAATAAATTATTAATTATAAAAAAAATATAGGTAATGTATAACAAATAGAAATAATAACAATAAATACATAGTTTATTTTTAAATATCAAAATGAGTACATACCATCATATAGTTTTATTTTTTATGATTTTGTCGATATTTCGGATCAGTTACATAGTCCGTGTGTTACCAGTTACGTGTGTCGGGCACTCACTAACTCCGTCTAGTCGATATTTATAAAAAAAAGCTACATCGTGGTATGTACTCATTTTTATCTTTAGAAATAAACAATGTTTGAAAACCACGAATGTATTAGCCTAAAAAGGTTGACAAGTAATGCATCTGCCATAACCGTAATTATATTTAAATCAAATTATGAAATACTCGTATGTCGAGAGTTCGGATACGTGTAGACAAAATATATTACAAAACAAATTTTATTTATACTATCTCTCAGAAAACACAGATATTCTCGTTATAACAGTTTTAATTATTACAATATTATTTAATACATTACATTGTAATTGTTGAAATTATATTTATACATAGATAATATCTGTTCCCATTTTATAAAGCTTAAGACTTTGTTGATTTTGAACGTATTAATCTAAGTCTAGCTTTTTTTAGAAGTTTGTTTAATTAGGGAAGATACATACGTATAGTTAATACATATGGGGATATACATATGGGGAAGATATTAGGCTATAAGTGTTGATGATATTCTTTATTGATATTCTTGACGACGCGTTGGCGCAGTGGTCACAGCAACTGGCTGATGCGCTAGCGGTCGCGAGTTCGATCCCCGTACATGACAAATATTTGTATAGGCCATACAGGTGTTTGTCGTGGTCTGGGCGTTTGTGCTTGTGTATTGTGTGTGTTTCCGGAACCCCGACACAGGATTCACATCCTACACGGGCCGTTGAGTGTGAGACGTTTATATATAATAAATAATATAAAATAAAAACGAACTTAATATGACAAACGATTATGATATAGAGAATAGTAAACAAACGAGATTACCATAAATCGGTTGCGGTACACGCCGTTCTTCAACAACAAACGATTCGCGGAATTATACAAATTCCAACAAAAACTTCCGAAACTCGAGTGAAGCTAAGACTCTTTAACTTTGCAATACATCCATAAATTTGCTGTGACGACAAAATACTAACGAAGTCTTCCGTACTCGCTATGCAAAGACGAGTCTCTTCTCGATTTTACTAAAATATAAAACGTCTTACTCTTGCGACAACTTTGTCGCAGGATTTATCACACACTTATGCCGAAAAATTAATTTACTTTTTAAGTTTCTAGCAATTTTTTGATATTGCGTCAAACTGGTATATGTAGTGTGTGCATGTCAAGGGTTAACATGAAATGTGTTTTTATAGCGTGACTAATAACTATTGAACTGTAACCATGGTAGCAAATGACATTGAGAATAATAAATTTGTAACTTTAGTTACACAAAATCTACGGAATAAGAAACTTTCAATATCAAAAAACGCATCAAAGTCCAAGTCTAAGATTCTGCAATAGCCTAAATTATATTTGATATACTTTGCCTCGTTATTCCTTAAAATAATGCGGACTGTTGACCGATAGAAGTTACGAATCAAATGATGCCAGACTATCGTAACCGCAGTATATAACACACATATTAGTACATATAAATGTAGAAAAAATTTGATACAGCAAAAGTAATTTTGATAGATTTATCATAAAAGTAGCATAGTAGTATAATACATCACTAAGCGGTATATCAGCATGTATAAGCGATATTATATAATGGTGAAAATATCAAAATCGTTTCAGTAATTATCATCCAAATTTATCGATGACAAAAAAATAAATTCCTCTTAAGTTTATAAAATATGATAATATAATTGTATCTGTAAAAAAATAATACGTTGTTATTATTTTCTGACGTAAAATCATATTTTTCTTGAAATAATTTTCGTCTCCATACACGTATTATGCGGAAACCATAGGAAGGATCATTAAAATAATGAAACTCGGGACGACAGCCTTAACCTAAACATACTTTTATCACGGGACATGAAAGGGTTTACAGAAAAAAATATTATAATTGCATGGCCTAAACTCGCATGCACGAGATCCTTAAAACGTATTTCATATATTATATTAGAAATAATACTCGTACAACTATTAAAAGGTATACAACGATAGTTTTTAAATGTATTCATTTCTACATTATAATAACGCCTTTTAATTTACGAATTAAAATAATCATTATTGTTAAGATAACTATTCAAAAGGCTAAACAAAAAGGAAAGTATGAAAAATTGCATCAGTAAAAAAAGTATGACTATTTTTAGATCGACTATGTATATAAAAGATTATTTATTATATAATAATAAATAAATAAAAAACATTGTTGATTTATAAAGTTTCTAGATTTTTTTGCTACAACAACGACTTTTAATTTTCCGCCATTATATGTCGCACCGTTTTGGTGTATCAGTGATTAACTGCCGTGCAGTGACTGGCAGAGAAGAATAATTCCAACCTCCTTCTTGCCGACATGTCGTAAAAGGCGACTAAGGCCATACTGATGCGAACAACACAAGATCGTGATGGACAGCAGCGTCACCATACTCAGCCGCAACACACTGCACTTACCAACCCTTCTTCAACTCAAAACAAACTCCTTCAGAGATCATGGGAGAGGCTTATGTTCAGCGTTAGATATCCAACAGCTGATGTGGCGATTTGGTAGTACTTCAATTAGCGTATTTGTCCTCAACTCGACGTGCAGTGCAGCAGGGTGCTCTTTTCACATGTAGGAGTCTTCTACCCTTCTCCTATATTAAAACGAAACCTTAACCCAGCAGTGGGATATTTGTAAGCTGTTACATTATATATGTCCTACACCGTTACTATTATTGTCCGATTATACTCGGATGGTTTTCGACACCAACCTATAAGAATTCAGATTAAAGTCTTGTTATTAAGTTTTAGATAAGGTAATGAGCTTATTCTGTGACGTTTTTCTTGCAGTAAAACTCAATTTCCATATGTATTCGCGGTATGAAATTCAGAATGGCTTTCGTAGAGACATTATTTGCATTGTTAATTGTGGTTTTCCCGGATAGAGAACTTCAGAGACAAGACCGCGCGTTCCACTTTTCGGGAATAGTACGGTTTGCTTTGTGTGTAATATTTAATACTATATATTTCTTGTTGCTTTTCTTGAGATGTGCTTGATCAGTTCATACTGAAATAGCATTTAAATTTTCGATTAATTGAATGAGGATTTGTTCTATTATAAAAATTAAAAAGGGAAGAATTAAAGCTAAACTTGGCGGGTAAAAGACTTTCAAATTCTTCTGAAAAACGTATGTTTACCATATTTTCCTTTACTGTTGATAAATAAATACATTTGATTTAATTAAGCATTTATAATTTCAGCAATGCTAGATCGAACGTAATTAGCTATCTATTGATTTACATGTTCTATACAGCATGTCGTCTCGACTTATAGTTACATAAATAAAAATCTCTAGATCTAAAATTTAATTAATAGTAAAATTCACGTTACGTATTAATTTCCTACCCAGTATGTCAACAGAACACTATGACTAAATACTTTCATTTAACCGAGACTTACCGCGATTATTGTTTTAAAATACTCTATATTTCGGTGACGTTACAAGAACGTTAAATGGATGAACTAAGTTCAAACGTGACCATCGCGTTTATCTGTATATAAAATACAGAACTTTTTCGATTACTGTACTAGTGAAAACAACTACTATGACTATGAAAAAAACGGACTATGAATTATGGTCTTTAATTAACGCGTTATTTATATGAGTTGAATATATGTATAAATCAATTCACACAACATATGGTTATTATTATAGCATTTCAACAGTTAAGTCATTAAAAGAAACCGTTTTTTGAGCAAAAAAAAAATCGGTTTTTAATTTTTTTCAATATGGCGTACCGTTTTAAAAAATTGTCAAGCTCATAATTTCATCGGAAATTGAATGAGGAATTCAAAAAAAAATAGTTTTATGTTTTTACCGTTATCGTAACATGGTTAAAAATTAAAATTAAGAAAATAGCCTCGTTTTTTTTAAGGTGGTTATGAACAGATATTGCTCATATTTTTTTTCTTAGAAGCTACCATCCTGCCCCAAAACATATCCGGTATTTAGATTAGTCGATTCACACGATGCTGAGAATAACAAATTTACTGATTTTCAGTATTTTTCGATTTTTTTCAGAAACGGTAATAGATAAAGATCTGAAACTTGCAGCATCGAAGTATCTTATGAGTCCCAACATGTCCTGAAACCTTTCTGGGGCCGATTCGGTATTCTCATCGTCCCATGGCTTTTAAATAAAAAAATTAAAGATTTTCTAATTTTTTTGTATATTAAATCTTCTAGTCAGTTCAGAATAGCAGAACAATAAAACAATCCGAATTCTGTCAATACGGAAATCCTTCCAACACTCAGGGCTAAATGCCGGGAACACGCTATGCAGCTAGCATTCTCGGCAAATCCCCCAATCCCGGACTTCTCAATCACAGTCCCGGGAAAGCGGGATTGTACAAGATAACTATTCAAACCTTTTACGCTTCGAGCGTTTTATTTAAATGTTTATCTTGTTCGAATAAACTATTATTTGAATATTCATAAGATTTATTATAAGGTCTATTTTAATTTAATTAGAGATATTTCGTATACAGCAGGTCCAGTTAATGTATATAGACACAAAGACGGGCACTTAAATTAATATAACGAGTACAGCACTTATTCACTGCAATGCGAAGTAGTACTTGAATTTATATAAGTTTCTGCATCTACAAGTGTATTAAAGTTTTGAATAGACTGCGACATGAATTGCTGTATAAATATTATTATGTTTAAAACGGGTACATACCACGATATAACAGTGATTTTGCGTCAATATTTCGACCCAGTTGCATGGACCGTGGTCACGACAGGACTGTCGTGGTATGTACCCGTTTTAAACATAATAATATGTCTTCAAACCACGAAATAAGTCTTAAATCATTTGCTGTATAAATGTTAGACATTTTTTATGTATAAGCATTTCAACGTTTCATGGTGTATATATTAAATATACAGTATAATATATTAGACAATGTCATATAATTATCTAAATAGTTTTATTTTTGTTTATTCTTATGTACATTTTGATACAATATATGTGATACAAGAATATAGTTTTTTCCATCCGTATTAAAAAAAAAATATGTTTTTTAGGTCTGTTAAACGACGACGGTTCTAGTATAGCAAAATTTCATTAACGTCGACTATGGCTTCGATTCTCGCTGGGATCGGATATTTGTGTTTATAAAAGTATTTTTTTCTGATCTGGTTCTTGTAGGTCAATACCGTACCTCAGTGGACAGGTAAAGATGTTTGTCCAGATTATTAGTTATCATTAGAACAGATAAGGCCTCGTTCCCACTACGCCAGATGCCGGATTGGTGAAACTGCCGGAAAGGCTAGTGGCCATACATTTTTTATGAAGCTGTTCACATTTTACCGGATCCGGTGTTTTATTAGGTGTTTTTGCCGATCCGGTGTAATGTGAACACCTCGTTCCGGTTTCTGATTTCCAGTGATTTCGCCGGTCCCGCGTAGTGGGTACATGCCGTAACTATCGTTAATCTTGGTTAGGACCAAGGAATATATATACAAACTGGAATGCGCACGTGCACTCAAAAAACGCTCTTAAGACAGGTATTGCATTTTTTTCTACCATGGATTCAAGGCAACTCGTAAGAAAGAGACAAAATACCAGTAGTAAACGAAACGCTCGGAACGATTTTTTCACTTTACATGTTGGAAACAAATGTCAACCTTATGTCGATTATTTCAAGGTGCATATTTGAATATACAATTTTATTAAGTGAGCGTTCCAGTTATGATATAAATTCCTTGGTAAGGACATTATCTGATAACCTGAAGTAGAGCAACGAGGTGTATTAAGTTTTAATATTTCTACCATAAATAGAAGATTTCTTTGCCAAGCAGTGGAACATTAACAAACAGAAGCTTATATATGAAGTGATATCAAGATTAGAAGTTGTCCATATCCATACACATTTATACCTCTGAAAGATTTTTAGACGCATAAAAAATAAGGCATAAAATCACAGATATATATTTTTTAATTAGAGTCATCTTTGTATAGTAAAATTTATCGTTAAGTGTTTATATAATTTTTAATGAAAAACATGTTCAAAAAAGCTTTTATATTATTTTAATATCTTTGATAATAAGTATTCACCCAAAGAATATTCCAAAAATATAATTTAAGGTAGCGATATTATAAAAGTAATATAAAACATTATATAAATGATATATCTGAAAATAAATAACGTATTCCTTTGAGAACCGAGTGTGGAATAAAATTCGAGCGAAGTATTCAAGCAATATTCACACAGCGGAACCAGCGGCGACGAACTATGTGACGGGAAGCTCGAGATAAATCTTACAGAGTAGTTGAAGTGATGTGTAAATACTATATGATATATAAATGAATAAATAAACGTCTCACACTCAACAGCCCCAGTAGCATATTTATCATGTGTCAGGGGTCCGGAAACACACAACACACAAGCACAAACTCCCAGACCACGACAAATATCCGTATGGCCTATACAGACATTTGTCATATTGTGTAGGGATGCCGCGGGGATCCGCGACCACTAGCACATAAGCCAATTGGTGTAAACACTGCGCATACACGTCCTCAAATGACAGTGAAAAATATGATATAATATTATATAATCATATGATATAATATCATATCATATTATACAAGTATTATATAAAATAAAATATAATATGACATTTTTTTTCCCTTCTGGTATAGTGGTGCGAGTAGTCGCCTCAAAGCTACGTGTTGGCGGTCGTGGGTTCAATTCCCGCTCGGGGCAGATATTTGTATTTGTACAAATACTTGTTTCTGGTCTGGGTGTATGTCTTTGTGGATCTCCCCGCCGTGCTTCGGAGAGCACGCAAAGCCGTCGGTCCCGGTTGTTATCACAGTCACCTGATAATGATCGTTACTCACAGTAGAGAAATTATTATTTATATTTATATTTATATTTATATAGAGAAGAGGCCTTCGCTCGGCAGTGCGTGGTTTACAGGCTGATACAGATAGTCGTCGAGTATTATCTGTTTATTTTTTCTTTATTAATTTTGTCCTATATTTTTTATAAGAACTTCTTTTTCCTCATAATTTCTTCCTGACGCTTATGATTAATTCCTTTGGTCAATTAAGGGACGTTGTACATTTGAGTATTTTTTGATATACATTTTCAATAAACGAATTTCAGTAAACGAAGTATCAAGTATATTTTTTTATTCATTGAGTATTTGCAATAAAAGAAATTAATAGATAATGAAGTTTCATGGTACAAACATATAAATATACTATAATATTTCAAAAAGGGTGTTCAAGCCCTTTTAAACGGTATTTATCAATTTTATAAAATAGCTGTTAAACAGCTTATTGTTAAGTTTATATGTTTTTATTTTTTCCAAAAAATTCTTTGTTTCAATCATGTGATACATTTAAATTATGAATTTGAACCCTATCTTATATCTTTAAACGAGCAATTCTTATATATATATATATATATATATATATATATATATATATATATATATATATATATATATATATATATATATATATATATATATATATATATATATATATATATATATATATATATATATATATATATATATATATATATATATATATATATATATATATATATATATATATATATATATATATATATATATATATATATATATATATATAGGTTTCGGGGCCGATAAATCGATCTAGCTAGGATTTATTTTTAGAAAATGTCGTTTTATCCCTTTTTTCAGGCAATTAAAAAATATCGTTAGAATACGAAGGTAAATTTCGCTGTCATTGATAAGTTTAAAATAGCTCCGATGTGAACCGGGCGGATTCGAAATAAGGAAACCCCAGGTTCGAATCCAGTCTCCAGGACTGTTTTTTTTTTTTAAGTTACTTCTTTTGTAAGAAAAACTATTATTGGGAGCCCTTTACTAACTGGATGACCGAGCTTTGCTCGGTATTTTATTTTTTTATTTTTTGTTATTCGTGTTTTGTGGAAACTATATTTACATACGAATTACGAACTGATGATATATAAATAATATTTTTCGATCTTACCGAAATAATAATAAAAAAATAAGAACTGGTTATTTAAATAAAAAATCACGAGTATAATTATAAACTGTTAGAATATTATTAGAATACTAAGGTAAATTTCGGCATAATCTGCAAGGTTATAATAACTTAGGTGGGAAATCAGTATACCTGGGTTCGAATCTCGATGCCTCAAGTCCCACTTCTTTTTTTGCTTTTTTTTTTTCAAGTTCCCTCTTTTGTAACAAAAAGAACTATTATTGAGAGCCCTGTACTACCTGGATTTCCGAGTTTTGCTCGGTATTATTTTTTTTCTTGTGAATCTTTCTTTAACATAAAACCTCTTTGACTCGCACTACACATAACTTACCACTAACAACATATAGGTACATATAGAGCGATAAGTTATGGGTTATTTCTTAAAAATATTACACAAACTTATAACAATTATTTTGGTTTAAGTTTTGAGTTAGAGTTAATTTTCTAGTCTAAATAACCATTATTATATACACAAATAATAAGCTTATCCGGTTACAAATTTTGAACACAATACTTTAAATGCTTAAAGTGCAGCGCTTCAGCTCATACATTTTATATTTTACACTTTTTTACCATATTTTTTTAGGAAATTATATTTAGATACGATAGAACTGATGAAATATGAATAATATTTTTCGGTCTTACCTATATAATAATATAGTATTTTGTGTCACAAGGGGATGAAAGTACTATTTTTTTGACCCTCATATGAAATTGCCCAGCCGAAGGCGAGGGTAGCAAACATACGGGAATGGATGTAGTACGTTCGTCCCATGTTGCTCATACTTTTTTTTCCTACCTAGGATGAAAGTTCAGGTTTTGACCCTGTGAAGCGGGGACAGAAAGTGTCACTTTTGTCCCGCTTCACAGGGACGAAAATCGAACTTTCGGCAGAGGTAGGAAAAAAAGATATAAACTGGTTATTTAAATTAGAATCACGAGAGCAATTAAAAACTGCTAGAATATCATTAGAATAAGAAAGCAAATTTCGTCACCATCTGTAAATTTATAATAGCTCAGGTGGGAAATCGGGCGGTCTCGAAAACAGAAGATTTTTCCTTTTTTTTTTCAAGTTCCTTTTTTGGTGAGAAAAAATATTATTAGGATCTCTTTTTATTTTTTTATTTATATAACCAGTGACTTTTGTTTTATTATTATATCGGTAGGATTGAAAATATTATTCATATATTATCACTATGTAATTTGTGTCTAACAATAAATATAGTTTAACCGAGCAAAGCTCGGTCATCCAGGTACTATAAGTTAAGAAAGGGTTAAAATGTCATCCGCTAAAATATAAATTAATATTCTTCTTATTGTTTCTAAGATATATAAACATACTCAATTTAGAAATTATTAACTTAATACAAACACTATAAATCATTTTTTTTACGCTAACTATTTTTCTTAATCGTATACTACATATATGTCGTTGAGTATAGAAAATTATCAACAGTTAATTGGTTAACTCTTTCAAGTGTATGTTATAAAAAAGTTGAATATAAATATTTACATAATTTCAATAAGTTCTCTGTACTGTAGTTACTCTGTGTGCCCTACAGGGAACCAACTCATGGACTATGTTTGTTCATTAGAGGTTTAATTTGATTTTTCTAGCGCGCCCTAATTGCGTTGCTTTTATAATCTTCTCATTTATGCGAGGACGCGGGCCACAATTAGTTCATGCCATTTGTTTCGCGTTGCTTAGCTTATATTTTTTATTTGCTTTTGCTAATTCATTTCAAAGTAAAGTTTATTTTTTTTTTTAATTTCTAGTGAATATAACTATGAAAAACTTGGAACATTATTGTATTAGTGAATATACTTATATTGAGAGATCATCTCTGAGATTAGGTACTGGTATATAAGCCATTATTTATAGTACCTATTCATTAGAAAACCCGCATAGTTTAATCCACATTTTGACTACTTATCAGTTTATGTGAGTCATGGCATATTTCATACCTTTATCGATAAATAGACTTTTTTTTCACTAATCGCCAATCAATCACATCAACAAGAGTCCAAAATCAAACAAGCAGCGCCACCTAAAGAAAATCCTTCTAAAAATTATTCACACACTATATTTAAGATACTCTTTTAAGTGCTTCGATAATACCATTATATGCTGTCGGCACTAAAATTTAACCCGAACTGAAGAACCAACCGGTGCAGCTTCGAAGACACAATTAAAGATGCACTCAAAAGGAAAAAAAGTTAATTTATTTAAATTAGATTTTTTAGGTTATATTTATAACAATACAGATCTATAATTAATCTATATATAAAGTGCTTTTTAGGTGCTTAAATAATACAACTTTAAAAAAAAAAATACTGCCTTCCTAGTATGTAACAACTTATTTATTTATTTTTTAATTTACATAAATTGAGTTGAGTTCATTGTCGAGAACCAATCTTATAATATGCAAGAAACTTCTTCGTAATGGCATAAATTATTGTATGTGTATACAAAATTTTATGTCTGTGATATATTTTATTTAGGTGGTACCGATAAAATTTTAACAATAAACAAACCTTAAAGTCTATGCTGAGTTGAGATGTTAGATGCTAACTCTGACCGCAGCAGTCATATCTAGGTGAAACTTAAATCTTAAAAACTGAATATTACTTTGTGAAAGTGTCATTAACTATTATGGATTTCTTTTAGATGATTCCTTAGATGATTTCTTCTTAGATAAACAATTTTGATATGTACTATATTTTATATATAATATATAGTCTGCGCTATTTTTATTGAGGATCCCTTTCGCCAGGAGCAAACCTTGGATTCATTAATCAAATGACAAATGTAGGAATGCTACGTTGTAAATAAGAAAAGTTCTCTTGTGTACTAATCCTGAGTAATTAAATGAATGAAATTTATTGTCATTAGATCTGTATTGTCAACTGTTCTAGAATAGTAGTGCGTGTAATCGCCTTAACGCCAGCGGTCACGAGTTCGTATCCCGCTTTGTATTAATTTGTACAAATATTTGTTTCTGGTATGAGTGTCTGATTCAGTTCAATTAAATTCAGATATGTATAAAGACAAAAATTTTATGTTATTATTCATTCTTTTTTACATAATATTATCTGTCATACTATCTGACTTTACTATAAATACAACTTTAGTTTTAGGTATTTCACCTTTTACTTGTATTATTATAACAAATTAAAACAAGAATCCACAATCAACACCAGTTTTTCACGAGTTTCTGATAAAGCTATATAACGTAAGATGGTATCCAACATATATAGTTTATGATGTATTTTTCTTCTTCAGTATCAAACTTCGCTTCATCGGTCATATATTTCTAATTGTTATCTGTGAGCCCAAAAGTTGTATTTTGTTAGTTAAGGTGAAACAAGCTTTAAGGGCCTGTTTTACCAGCCTGGGCCAGGGCCTGTTTTAAAGCTTAATAATAGCTTATATACGAGATAAATTCTATCAGCAACCTGTGAAACAGGTCTTTAATATAATTATAAAATTTATTTGAACAAATATTAAATAGATTATAATAGAACATCTCCTCAGAAAACTTAATAGTATGTAAAGGTTTAAAAAAATAAAACACTCAAAAAAACTTTTGAATGATCAGTGTATTATGTTAAATATTTACAGTTTTTCACATTTAATAATACGTTAATATATTTTAAAACATAAACAATTAAATGGCAATAATTATAGAAATACGAACATAAAACCTCTTTGACTCGCACTACACATAACTTACCACTAACAACATATAGGTACATATAGAGCGATAAGTTATGGGTTATTTCTTAAAAATATTACACAAACTTATAACAATTATTTTGGTTTAAGTTTTGAGTTAGAGTTAATTTTCTAGTCTAAATAACCATTATTATATGCACAAATAATAAGCTTATCCGGTTACAAATTTTGAACACAATACTTTAAATGCTTAAAGTGCAGCGCTTCAGCTCATACATTTTATATTTTACACTTTTTTACCATATTATTTAAATTTATTTTCTTCTGCGCAACTTTACATATAACTTCTACATTATTTGTTGTTTTTTTTTCGGTACTTTTGAAACGTTCTAAAAGAATCTCTTCGAAAGGTAATAAATAATGAATTTTGAATTTTTATTCTTTTTACATTTTTGTGTTAATTACGAAATACATTATTAAGCAAAATAAATGTGTAATGACAATATTATTTAAATAAAATTTTATTTGAGATTGTTTTATCAACAATACTAAAGACTCTTCCACATATAAAATATTAAAATTGTATATTAGTGACATATTTTAACATCTAACTACATAAAAAATCTAATATAACTTATATTACGTAATATTATTTTATGAAAACACCCACTTCTTAAAAAAAAAAATGTATTTTTGTTAAAAAATAATAAAACAGGTACACAACTGGTGACAGGTCCTATGTTCCATTTTGTGATAATTCTTGTTTTTTTTTTTTTTTTATTAATGTTAACATAAAATACATGGTCTCATTTCCTAAGGTAGACAACTTAATGCATGTGCTTTAGATAGTAGTCGACTGATTTAATTTTGAATAAATATAATTTTAGATTATAGAATACACACATACATAAAATACAAACATGACACATCGAATCAGAACGAGAATTGAACTCGCGACCCTGGAGTGACTATGGATATTAAACAGCCTTACCTCCAGAAGGAACACAAAGTTCTTTAGCAGGAAGATGTCTATCTCAAACTGTTTGTAGAGAAAGGTTTTAGATTTTGGTGCCCATAATGATTTTACAACTTAATGTGTATTAAAAGTCACTAGTGTACATATTTTGTTTGAAAAATTGGAACGACTAAATTGACATTAAAAAGGATAATTTAGACAGTGATACATAAGAATTTATATGCGTATAACTCGTTGGTTAGTATAATTATTATAAAAATATTAGATTTTTTTTTTACAATTCCACATATTTGCTTGAAAAAAATCTGAAAATGTCTCAAAATGACAAAAGCCATAAGATGCTTGATTTTATATTCCATGAGAAATCATAAAACATCTAATGTTCATATTAAATTTTTTGATTTAGAAAGATTTTAATGATAATGCCGCTCTTATAATCAAACGTAATCACGTGTAGAAGTAATAGTGATAGTATAAGAGCTTTCTATGATTAAAGTATTTAGGATTTAGTAGTAGTAGGGATCCAGTAATAATAATAAATTAATAATATTGTGATGGATACAGGTACTAGGAAAAAACTAGGGCCTGGGGACGATAGTGGGCGTCAGGGGCTGGTGCTGTACGTAGCAACACGCCGGCCGCCAGCAATCCCCTGCTGATTTCTGCTTTCTGATGCTTGAGTCAAATTTAAGTATCACAAGTAATATATGAGTGATAAGAAAATGTTCTACAGAAAATTAGAGAGTCAGAAGCCAAGCTGCTCTCCTGACAGGCCGGCTGATTTCATCACTTTTTGGCGTATATATAGTCAAGGTACATCATAAAGAGGGCACTTGGATTGCAATAGTTCAGGAACCATGTGATAACATCGAACCGATGAACCCGATCACCATCTCTGCGGTGATCGTAGCTCCGATCCGATCCGGCAGGCTCCAAACTGGAAAAATTCGGGGGCTGATAGCTTGTATCGCTATTGGCTGAAAGGGCTTTCGATCTCTTATGCATAACAATACTAAGAGAAAATAGAGCGGAGCGTAATTCCGAATTTTTTCATTACTGGAATCTCCATTAATGGAACTCATTTAGCTCCAAAATACACCAATACCGCTGACCCTACTAACTACCACCTCATAACGTATCTGACTTACATCCATAAGATACTGACATCCGTTCTGACGAGTTTAATATTTGGTTTATAGCTCAGAACGGATCTCGTTCACATTGACCCTATCGTGGGCTAGCTTGTTAAACGCAACCATCGGAATGCTCCGCTGCTTGGATTAACTATAACAAGACATTCGACTCGGTGCCCCATTCATGGTTTCTGAGGGTACTCGAGCTGTTAAGATCGACGGTGCAGTTCAAGACTTCCTCGGAGTGTCTATGGTGCAACGGAGTACGATCTTTTGTCTCCACTGCGAATGACTGACGGATACCGATGACCGAACTATGATACGAAGGGGTGTTTGCCAGGTTGATTATTTTTCTTGTCGTTGAACGATTAAAACACTCTGTCGGAGCATTCAGGAACCGGTTTTCAGTTTCGGAGAGGAGGCATTATTATCTAGTAATTCTCTACATGGATGACCTCAAGCGGCTGCACCTAATGCTGCACACCTTATGTAATTTCTGAAAATCACTACTGAGTTCGGCGACTCCATTAGGATGAAGCTAATAGTGGACAAGTCTTGTATGTAGACAGGGATAGGTGACGGCGGAGCTTAGTCTTAAGTTGTCCACCTTGAAGCTCCTTCTTAAACCGGAATCTTGTCGGTATCTAGGCATATCGCAATGAATAAGGGTAAAGGTGGTGGATATTGAACAGATGGTTTGAGAAGTCTGTTTTGGATGGCTGACAAAATTTTTTCTAAGCTGTTTGTCGGACACCTACAAGGTCTGAGTTTATAACTGCTCGATCATGTCTAGTGTCCACTCTTCTGCACACCTTTGTTGTGCTCAGATGGACTCAGACTAAGCTCGATTCGTTCGACGGAAGAACCCGCAAGATTATGACTCACCATCGCATGGATCATCCGAAATCATTGATTATAAGATTGCACATCCCACGGAAATGTATTGCTCGAGGCCTATTAAGGCCTATATCGAGGCCTAATAATGTTATACTATGTGACAAAAGTCGTATCCATGGCCAAAGTGGACTGGCAGAGACCGATTGTACTTAGTAACTCTGATCGAGAGACCCTATGGATAGATAAGGAGCAACGTGAAGAGTTTTACAAGGCACTCCACGGGCCTTACGCAGATAGTAAGACCTCCGTGCAGTGGCTTCGATTCGGGAACTCTTTGGGAAACTGAAAGCTTTGTCTGTGCAATACAGGATCAGGTGGTTAAGATGAACAACTATCAAAAGCACAGTTTGAAGGATGGCGATCCCGACTTCTACAAAATTGATAAAAAATGCAAATATCTGAATCTAATGCAGATTGTCGACATGTGGGGTGTTGAGTCCACTGAAATCATACATATTGTAATATTTGCCTATGTTTTGATCCTGGTTTGCCTCGCTTACCATCTAAAACATCACCATCAGGGGATCCGTGACGGACTCAGCTAGAATTGTCCGCTGAGATCTCAGCCTACAGCCATAATCCCCATCAGTTTGATTATTTGGATTAGATAAGTATTGTATTATTTTATATATAGTAAGATGTGAATCCTGTATCAGAGGTCCGGGAACAAAAAACCAAGTACATACGCCCAGACTACGATAAACATCTGTGCGGTCTATACACAAATATTTGAATAGGCTGTACTATGTACACATTATATTTGTCATGTACGGGCATCAAAACTGGAACCACTGGCGTATCAGCCAGTTGCTTTGAGTACTGCGCTAACGTATAAGACCTCCCAAAATCTTACAATCACAGTTCCCGAGATAAGGAATCTAAAAGGTTTCTCACCACGGCTTAGAGCGTACATGAATAATTTCGTCAATTATGATTTAACTATAATTACACAATAGAAAATTTCGATGAAATACAAATTTCCTATCTCTTTCTGATTAATTACAAATTAAGTGCTGTTATTAACAGTAAGAATCTTCTTATTACGAGAACCATTACATGTTTATAAAGCGTTTACCGTTTTTTAAGTTTTTTTTAAAGTTTTAACATAAAAAAACTGTAATTGTTTTCTCAAATCAATTGTTTTACAGTACAAAGTTTGACGTTTCTAAGGATATGTAGAATAGTCGTTACATTTTACAGACACTAAAGAAATGAAAGCAAAACTTATCAAAAGTACACTGTCTACGAATCTTTGTGATAATATTTTGATATTACTGTATGTGTACATATTTGTATACATTTTGTCTTAGTTTAATATGAGTACAAAATTTATTTCCAAAACAAATACTAAAAAAGTATGTTGTAAAATTTAATTTTTATACAAAATAAATTACACTCAGTTACTATCAATTTTTCACCATCTTTGGACGAATTAAGACATCGTGTATAATGAAATTAACTCTGTGTGCTATCGTACCATGTAATATTTAATCCATGTGGTACGGCCACATAAAAACTAATCAGTTATAAGTACAAAACTGCACATACAACTACTAAAATAAAATTATATAATAATTTTGTATCAAAAGAAAAAATCCATATTAATCCTTTTAGAAAGTGTTTGCAGCACTTATTTAATCTATGTATTAAAATGACTTATAAACTCGTTGACTTTTATACCTGATCATGTTTCATGTAAAAAAAGAACAATTAAATAAAAAACAAATAAATATAAAAGGAAAAATACAAAACAATGAAAATTAATAAATATGATTATTTATATATTCATGTAATTCTCTTAAAACAGAATTTTAATTTTAACTAATCGTTCATAGTTATATGTGAAATCTATTTCTCTAGTATAAAATTTTAGTTTTTTAAGCATTTAGTGAACTGCGTATCTAATACATCAATATTAGTGAAATATACAACAAAAGATTATCTTATTAAATAATCTAATGAATAAAAATTATCTTCAAAAACTGCAATAAAATCAACATTTTTTAAATAAAACTTTACACAATAAGTAACCCACTTATGAATATGACACTTAATTTATAGTATGGTATTGAATACTTATCAAAATAATATGTGCACTTAGAGAGTTAATATTTAACAAATAATTTATAAATAGGTAATATTTATAATCTAAATTCGTCTGTCTTAGTGTCTATATAATAACCTATTCCTTTACCCACCCATCAGGGAAATGAAGGCGCTTTGTGGATTTTCATCATCATAGTATACGTACTGACTGTTTAGGTTTTCGTCTAGAAGACCATCATAGTCTACTCCCATCACAATCTTTGGAAGAAATAGCAAAAAGAGAAGAAGAATCCAGTTCATTAAGCACGTGGATGCACCACCACCAAGAGTTACTGAAAATTGGAAAAATAATTTGGTTAAATTAATGAAATAGAAGATAGAAAAATCAAAAATTATTCCCTTTCGAGAAAAATGTAATAGTTGATCAATTTATTCTATTTCCGTTTTTACTAAAGTTTTTAAAAATTATACATTAAAGATTTTGTCACGACTATTAATAAACCTTTATTAAATTTACCGCATTAACAAGCAGTTAGTGAAAAACTCTTACTTACTTATTGTTAAATATTTTTTGTTCACATATTATTTAGAACAGTTAGGCTAAACATTCCTTAAAATATTTAAAAAAATCCAAATCATGTAATTGAAATTTATGAATTCATGTACGTAGCAATAATTTTGAATATTACAATCTAAGCAAGACGAGCTAGTATTCTTAACTCTGGTATGAACTGAGTATGGATTTGCTATAGTAATTTCATGAACCAGGAAAGAAGTCGATGATTTTTTTAAATATTTATTAACTACGATTTACATAATTATTATCTTTTCTGTAATAAACAACTATAATCCTTTTTCAATTTTTAAGATTATATATACCGGGTATCCCACGGCTATACCACATGGAGGGGAAGTACCTTAAATATTGGAGACGGAACATTTTACTGAAAGATGACTTCATTTTAATTTAAAAAACAGTTTAAACTCCATTCATAGTTTTTTAAATAATTGCCTGGATGAAACGGGACTCGAACCCGTTTTGCGAGAAAAAAAATATCCTGTAGCTTTATCATACCGATCGAAAGGCTTCATCATAAGGATTATTTTTTGCTAAATAACACAGTATCAGAAATAAAAGGAATACCATGAATTTTAACGTTTGATGTAAAATTTTATTTAGAAAAATGAAAAGCTGACATTACCGTAAGTATATTCAATGTGCGAAAAAAACATATGTATGTTGTGCACATGTAATGTATATTGCAATTACCTTACCTAGGACTCAATTGAATAGTCAACGCTTTTTTGTATTCGAATATCGTAAAAGTTTCATTATATAAGTTTGACTATTCATTGGCTATAATAATTTATAAACAATTTTTATTTGAAAAATAGGTACCCAGCAAATGAGCACTGGCTACCAACCGCCATGATACATTATCATCTACAACATCAGAGGTGCTAGGAATGGGCTGCAATTTTGTATTTGCTTCCAGCTTATAATGGAAGATTGTAGAAAGTTGAAAAGAAATACAAGAAGAAGAAAAGGTGGAGTTAGAGTAAGGTAGTGATGCGACTCGAGTCACTTTTACTCGAGTGACTCGAGTTGAGCACGGAAAAAATCATACTCGAGTGAAAAAAATATTGACTCGAGTTAAGTTGGACTCGAGTTATCACTCGTCGAGACAAACAAGTAAAAATATGTACGAGTGTGACAAGCCGTTAGTAGGGGTGTGCGATTCAATAATTATTGATAATTTCGTGTTATTCGTTAATTATCGGTAATTGGTTTTGGATCCGATAGGTATTGATAATTGTGATTCGATAATTATGGTTCGGCGGATGACCTTTTTTTTAGGTATTCGGATAAGGCTAGGGCGTAAACGTCCGTACTGGAGGCCGGATGACCATTTTTTTTTTTTTTTTTTTTTTTTTCGTCGTCCGAAAATGTCAGTAATTACTCGAGTCACTCGAGTGACTCAAAACTACTCGAGTGACTCGACCACTCGAGTGGTACTCGAGTGACATTGCAAAATGACTCGAATGACTCGAGTGGTAAAATTGGACTCGAGTCGCATCACTAGAGTAAGGACTCCTTTATGATGACACTTACTCTACATAGTCGCCGCAGTGGATATATTTGCTAAGTTCAAAAATAAATACAATATGATGATTATACTCACTTCTCTCAGGTCTAGGATCTGTTTCTGGTGTCAAGAAGTCTAACTTTGCAGATTTGTTATAAACGTCATGCATAGTGGCGTAGCAGGCTACTCTCAATCTCCCACCAGGGAATAATTCGGGAGTCACCTTAATGCCCACGTTGACCTTTGAGTATAAAAGACCGCTTTCGGATGGATGTAGACTTGTTTCTGATGCACTTATCTGAAAATTTATAAGTGAAGATTAAGATTTGCATATACGTCTGAATCGAACCGAACTTAATCAGCTTGTAAGCGTCGCAATACCCAGTTGTAGCAAAGGCCTCCTCTCCATATTGGAGAAAGGTTGGAGCCTAATCCATCCAAATTTTCCGCTGCGGATTGGTTTTCTCTATATTACATTTTTCTCTACCATAAGTAAAGATCACTGTTAGATGTTTGTGATAACAACTGATCCTCAATTAGTGTTGAAATTCGACACCACAGCGGTTTCTCGCGGTGGCGCAAGTTACGTAATAGTCCACGAGACCGTCGGATTTACATACTCCATACGGTGGCAGCTTTACATCTATACATATTTGTACAAATACAAATATCTACCCCGAGCGGGATCGGAATCCGCGACTGTGAAGCGTTGTTGTGTGTTGTTACAGTATCTATCATACATAAATACTAGAGACCGAATAAGTCTCGCAAATAGTATAATTAAAACAAGTATGCTTAATTAAAAAAATCAAAAAAACCCGACTGCGTAAAATACTCTTATTATAAACTAAAAAGAATAAAACAATTTACTAGCTTTAATTTGATACCCATATTGCTACAGTAAGAAAAAAATTCAACTCCCCCCCTTCATTCCGCCATTTGCGGGCGCCATTTTGAAAATTTATATAGCCTATGTCACTACTATAATTTAGACAAATCCAACGACACCTCATATGTCAAAAACCGTCCAGCCGTTTGGGCTGTAGGGCGTGCCAAAGAAATGGACATACATACATACATACATACATACATACATACATACATACATACATACATACATACATACATACACTCGAAAAACATAACCCTCCTTCTGTCGCAGTCGGGTAATAATTAAAGTTTTTAAATGTAGAAAATGTACGGAGAAATACATTATTGGTGTAACTAGCATAAAAATAACGAGCGTGTCGTCCAAATTTAGAGTCAATTTTTTTTTTCATATAAGTGACGATAATTTTAATAAACGAGTAAGTACTTTAATATATTTTTTAATTATGTTATATAGAAGATTATTATTTGATATAAATGATAGATAGAACCGAGCAGAGATCACCCAATAGATCACATACCTCGACTTTGACCAATTATCATGGACTCATAATTTGGTTACAAGTGCTTAATTAGTGTTACCAAACAACTTATCCTCGGTGATTATGGATCGTAACGGTGAAAGAACGTCGAGGATATAACTGCACCTTTTACTTTAGGTTCGGTTCGGTAGACCTTATATTTTCGTATATTCTAAATATGTTTGTTACATTTTACAAGTAAAAGTGAGTAAATTAACATTAACACCAACTGTTGTGAAAATATTTCAGTTGAAAATCTAATTTTTTGCATAACTAAAATCTGTACCCATACTTTCATTTCATAGTACCTAGTTTGTAATTTTGTATTACCATGATAATATATGAATTTGAATTCTTAGAAGACGTTAAGAGTGTTTTTTTTTTTTGTTCTTAGGATGTATAATTATATTATGTGTATTGCATAAACTAGTCTACTTTAGAAAAAATATATTGAAAAGTCTGATAATTGAATAAGTTCATAAGCTATGCACAGTAACATTCTTGTCTTATGGAATCAGAGCAGTAACCACGTATTTTAAGAAATCTCACTGACATAACTGCCCAACTACCCGTGTCAACTACTAGTAAAGACAAGAGTTTACAAACTAACCGCAAGCACCCGTGTCAAGTAATGGTCGCCATGCCCATGTCAACTTTTTTTCGACACGGGCACTAGTACGCGAAGTGCACCTGTCAACTACAGATTGATCAAAGTATATTACATTATCATCGGTGGGAAATTACGTAACAAAACGTGAGAGGCCTTGGGCAGTTTTGTTAGGTTGGTAAACTAAAAGGTCATTGCCCGGAAACTCAAGTGGATAAACTTATCTAAAATTGGCCGAGACGTCTATACATAGTTATTGGTAAAATTCCTCCTTTCATGAATATAAAAGAAGCACTTTAGCTATTTAAAAACAAATAATATCCCCTTTAATCGAAATCGAGTCTACAAAAGTATGAAACTAGGACGAAGTTTTAAGGACCAAACTGAATAATTGCGCTTCAAGTTTAATATGGAAGAGCTCTCATATCTTGCGGCGAAATTGCTTCGATAGAACGATGAATAAATATGAATAATATTTCGATACAAAACTTTGAATTTTATAGTTTATAAAATAATAAAGATCCTATCCTACAGTGTCTGTAGTGCCAGTCTATTCTTCGATTAATTTACTTTATTTATTTTTATTTATTTACACCATTTTGTACACCACATAAAAAGATAAGTTTATGACAATTACAAAATGTGAAGTACAAGGGGCGGTCTTATGGCTAGTTAGCCATTTATTCCAGACAACCTGAATTTTTATTTACGAAATTCTATTTACTCATTCATTTATATTAATAGCTTTCAATGGTGCAAAAATAGCATGGATGATTTCGCCAATGTCACATAGAATAGAGAAGACACGATAGGGATTATTCAGTGTGGAAAATATTACAAACGTTTAACTACCAAAACTTTGAAGAGCGTAGAAATTGTAAGAGTTTTATGTTTAATCCTAATAAGCTCTATATATTTAATTTCAATTTTATTATCCGATCTCAAACGCCATCTTTTGAAGTCTATCGATAAGCGTCTCTGTGAGCTTAAAAATAATAGTCATCTTTCTTAGGATAAAAGCAAGGAATATAGAATTACAATGTTGGCAAATTAAGTTGAAAAAAAAAATTTTTTTGCGTGGCTACACAACTTACGCTAGATAAAACATAATTAATAAATAAAAATAAGGTTAAAAACCTTTTAAAAAATGTAAATCTTAAAAAGAAATGAGAAAATTTTATCTGTAAAACTACCTAATGTAACAATATTAATATACTAATTTTATTGTAATTTCTCTTAGTATCACGTCTATCGTCTATCGACTTGGAGTTTTAATAAACATTAAAATTCTCCTTCAAATTATATAATTTTAACTAATCAAATCAATCATTTGGAAGATGTGACGCTATATTCTCTTAACTGTAAAATAAAATAATAAATCCAATTTTGATTTCCGTACAATCGAACACATATTTTGATCCTAAAATGAATCTCTTTAAATCTTAGAACATTCCAATTTGATAATTATTTTATAATAAATTTATTTCGGTATTTGATATTTAAAAAACAATTAACTACATTGTACGAAGTGCAAAAAAGTGTATAATCTTATTTTTTCAAACACGGTCGAAGCCGAGGAGTTAGTGCAAATTTAAGTTGCAATGATTTTTGGTATGCATTTTTCGAAACAACGGTGTCGGTTCGAAAATTTTTATCTTAAAAAGATAAACGTGAAAAGTCATCAAAAAAATGGGAAAGTTCGGGAAAACTGACTGGTTGTTATTCTCTTTATTTTAAACTAAAACTTGTACAATATTCAGATATGCTGTAGTGCAAAAGCTTCTCTGTAGATATAAACTACTAAAATGCTTAATTGTTCTAACAACAGTAGGTAATTCAATTTTGATAGTATAGCAATAAAAGCAGTAAGTATTATTTACAAGATTACATATTTAAATTATATGTAAGTTAGTTAAAAAAAGTGGGATGTAACTCTAAATTTATTAAATAACCACATAAACTTCTTTATTTTAAAATTAAATATACATTAGAAATATAAAAAATATACATATAGAATATACTTAATATTATAAAGCTGAAGAGTTTGTTTGTTTGTTTGTTTGTTTGTTTGAACGCGCTAATCTCAGGAACTACTGGTTCGAATTGAAAAATTCTTTTTTTTTGTTGGATATCCCATTTACCGAGGAAGGCTATAGGCTATATAACATCACGCTATGACCAATAGAAATAGGCTGAGCAATAAGAAATGTTAAAACGGGAAAAAATAACCTTTTTTGAGAACTTCCGTTGCGTCTTTTAGTATTTCTTTTCTCGAGACACTTTTTAACTATAGTTCCACTTTTAAAGTAAATATAACATCACTCTTTTACTGAGAATTTTCGAAAAATAAAATAAAAAACTCAATAATACGTTGTACGACCCAGGAATCAAACCTGAGACCCCTTGCTCGGCAGTAACGCTTGCGACTACTCGACCAACGAGGTGGGTACCTACTCTTGAAGTAATTGTTTAAAAATATTTAAGTACGTTTGTCCCTCAAATTAAGGCGGATGAAACCGAGGGGCAGAGCTAGTTAAATATAAAATGACTATGGATTTTTCACATCTTTTTGATTGTACCATTACTCTTTGAAGAATAACGACCCTGTACGAGCTATATGGACTTTAATTGAATTCCGTAGAAGGTTTTCGTTACACAGACATGAGATCTAAAATATCATTCAAATTAAAAAGTCAAGAATATCTGGTAACAAAAAAAAAATCTACACTAATTATCTGCCGAGTACTAGCCACTTCAAAATAATTATATCATCTCTTATAAGCTAAATTATTACCGGTGTTGAGAAATGTAATTAAATTTTCATATAATTTTAAAATGATTTTTAGAAATGGATCACTATACGAGTAAAGTATAAAGGTAAAGGAGCATTATCTCATATGGCTGTTTCACACTAAAAGTGTCAACAAAATAGCATTAAATAAAAGGGGCGCTGGTGTAATGAAGAATGTGATCTGAATTTAACTGTTTTAGATTACTTAAAGTTTGCTGAGTGGAAGTAAGTATAATTCCAAGTTATCTCATTGACTATAGTTGTGTTATAATTGAAATTTAAATTACTGGCGAGTTAGATAAATTATTTAACCTAAAAACAGTCCTCTGGTACAGCAACGCCATCTTTATTTATGGTTATTTCGGGGACACTTTTTGTAACACAAGATAGTGCACTTTTAACTTTATATCCCATGTGGATTACTTACCGGTTCTTCGTTAACAAATATTGTGAGATTGGTAGCAGGTCTAGCAGGTGGTGAGGTGCAGTTTGCTCGCAGTATCTCGCCGGGTTGGTAGCGATCTTTGTCGGTTACGAGCACTGGTAGCATGGTGGGTAGCGCTGAAAATGAGAGGAATTTAAAGTTAATACCTATACGGCTAGATCTCAAATTTCAACAACCATTCGGGTGCAGTGGTTCGAGTCACCTTAATACCTTCGGTCTCGGTTTCGATACCCGTTCGGGGCATATATTTGTATAAACAGGAATATTTCTTTCTGATCTGGGTATAATTCCTTGTGGACAGCATGAAAAGCCGTTGGTCGTGATGGTTATCACAGACACCTAATGACGGTTGTTACTCATGGTATGGAAATTATCCACCAGCCCGCAATGAAGAAACATGGCTCCAACGTTTCTCCTATACTCCTATTTATAGACTGTTCCAGTACTAAGTGACTTTACTTTCACAATTCCTGTTTACCAGTGTATTAGATTTACGTACTCTGGGTTAAGAAATGTTTTATTAAAGCCGCGCTATTCTTTTGTTGATTGGCAAAAGTATATTGCTTTTCAGAATGTTCATTTTTCGAAGACTTTCCTTTACCTCATCGGTAATTAATTAATATTTATGAAACAATATTATCATTCCAATTTGAAGTAAACTAGTTCCCGAACTTGTTAAATTTAGGAAATCATTAAGTAAATCGTTTAGACAAAACTCCTAATAGTTAATTAAAGTTGATTAAGTACACTTCTTTTAGGAATTTAAAATTCTATTTTGAAAATCTTGTTCAATTCCTACTATTAGTTCAAACTCTATATACATATATTTATAAATATATCTTGTTCAAATTTTCATTTTTACGATCGGCATTTACGATCTTGGAGCTCGTGTCTCCCTACGGATTGTTTTTGGTTTTTCTTTATCAATAAATTGCGTCGCAATATATTCATAACAATATTATATATTTCCACCAGAATATTCATTGTTTTGAAATAAATAGTATTAATCGCAGTGTAAACACTAGAAGGAATAATAAAATTGTAGCTCCAAGTTTCCGACTGCGCAAAGTAAACGTCTCCTTTCTGGGTTATGGTATTCACATGTATAATTAAAACCCCACAAGCAATTTTGGAATTGTCTCAACATAAATTTAAAGATTTTATTTAAAAAAAAAATAGATAAAGCGTATTATTCGGTGCAGGATTACTTAGTTGATAAAGATGTGTGGACTTAGTAGCGCTGTATTTCATGCAAGATATTGCTAATTTTGTACTAAAACACAGTTTATATATTACTTTCAAAACAGTAACTGCGGAGTTTCTTGCCGATTCTTATCTGCAGAATCTACATTCCGAATCGGTGGTAGCTTTACTTTTACAAAATAATAATCAACTTAAAGTTTTAATTTATTTGTTAAAATGACGATTCAAAGGTGCTCGTGGGGCCTATTTGAATAAAGTTGATTTTGATTTGATTGGATTTGATTGGTTAATAAAGAACTTTTCTATTCAAGTTCAAATACATTTTTTTTTTTTTGTTAGTATAGTTTTTTTTTTTTTTTTTAATATTAATTCAATGGTGATGAATATAAATTCAATTCATTAATTTTAGTTTTATACAGGACAAAAAATAAATTTCTTTGGAGACCTAAGTAGGTATTGACTTTTTTTTGATTACTTGTTTATGATAAAAAGTGTTTTTGTGAGAAAAATTACTCTATAAAGCACGGTTAATAGCAATTGCTTTTCGTTACATCTATAGTATATTCATTTTAGTATATTAAAAAATACTTATCTAAAGTCTTAAGATCATCGCATTCTAATTTATAAATTGTAGCTACATATTGAAGGCAAATATAGGCGTGTATTTAACAGTTGGTGTCAAATTTTTAAAATAAGGCTGAAGAAGACTGGTGGCAGAATGTCCATTAGCTGTTGATCCTGCGAGACACTGCGACACTGAGACACTATTGGACTACGACCGCATATGTTATTTAAAATAATAATAGTATCTAATATTACAACATATTTCGAAATATTACATTTTGTTTTTTTGTATGTTTATTATGTATGCTAGGAACAAATAATCGAACACAACGAAACTATTTATTTATTTAAATACTAACTATTAATATTTGAAAACGTATAATTTTCACGTAAATTGTTAAATTAAAACAATTTATTACTACGGGTTCAAGTAGAAGCGTCTTGAACGATCTCGTTTCCTTGTAAATACAGAACACAGTCGACGAGACTTATTTGTTAAACAAAACTACAGGCAACAGCTAGATTCGTTAAAGCTGCAAACGAGATATTGCACTATTAGCACTAACTAGCTGAGTCTCGTTCCTTTAAAATGCACATTTCTCTAATCATGTATAATTTGATTCGTGTTCAAAATTAAAATTGACTTAAGCTCCATTTCATTTAAAATCGCAATTTTGCAATTAAAACTAGATTTTTCATTTAAAATAGCAATGAATACTCCAGTTTAAATTGCAAAGTTGCTATTTTAAAGGAACAGGTACGGTTACATTGTAATACATAATTATATTTCGCACATGGTAGCATAATCGTTGTAGAATTAAACTAAAAATGTTGAGAAGACTACATTTTAATTATTTCTTTAATTAAAATAGAGCTCATACAGTATAATATAACGGTAATAGTAAATGAGAATTGTTCCAAATAATATGTTTTACATAACAGCCGATGGATTTAAATGTATATTTTTTGAATAAATGTATGCATACATATTTCAATAAGACTCTGGCGGGAATTTAACCGAGAATTCTGGTGCAGAAAGAAGGGTTGCTACAATCTGCGCCAACGGGCCAGAAAATTATGAATTGGTATACTTAGAAAAAAACCGTAATAATGAATCCCTTTTATATACTTGTTTTAATTATTTGCTATTAAAACAACCATAGCTATATACATACAGTGAAATTTTTATTCCAAATATTCAAGTACATATAATAATCATATACAGAGACACAGATATGAACGGAGGGGTGGATAATTTATATTATTAAAAAACTACAAAAGTAAACTTTATGTTTAATTATCGAAATCTCATGAATGAAACCGTATAAGAACTAGTATTACAACACTTGCGTGATGTTATCAGCCTTTAAACAACCCACTTCTGAGCGAAGACCTTTTCTCCATTTAGAAGAAGGGTTGGAACTTAATCCACCACGCTGCTCCACTGAGGGTTGGTGGATAGTATCCCTACCATGATGTAACGATCATGACCAGATGTCCATGACAGCCGGGACCGATGGCTTTACGTGCTCTCCGAGGCACGGCGAGGAAATCCACAAGGACATACACCCAGACCGGAAACAAATTTTTGCACAAATACAAATATCTGCTCGGAGCGGGAAACTATTCCGCGACCACCGGCGTTGAGGCGACTATTCGCACTACTACAGTAGAACGGTTGTCATATATAAATGAACTCTAGTCAACTATAACGTCCTAATGAACAGGAACATTCGAAACTATACTATCTAATTTAGAGTAGGTACCTACAGTATATCGAAACTTAGAAATCAAGTGGAATAATTCAGAGCTCCCGGAAACACGTTATTTGTTCTTTGTGATTCGATACTAAACACTCCCTGGAATACAAATTTTGTATGGTTATTTCGCGAACATGAAACAAAGAAAACGCGGACGATGTTCAGAATATATAACAAATGACTCCCATTAGTGTTTCATTGTAATTGGTTATATTTCAGGAAGTTGCGAATATCGCTATATATCATTTAACTTTCGACTACTAAGTTCACAAGAATGTTTAATCAGAAGTTTAAATCTATTTAACTGTAATTATATTAGTTTAATTCAACAGACGTTTGTTTTGAATTTGCTTATGTGATAATTTTGAACTACCTCCAGTTTTAGTTTATAAAAAATATTAATACACATACACATAATCTAGATTTTTTAAATATTTTAGTAAAAAAAATTACAATAACTACATTGTTAAAATTCTTTATGCATGAGACAGTTGTGAAACTTTTTACTGTCACTGATTGAATACTCTGTTCACATTAATTATATCGCACACCTAGATCTAAAGGGAGCTAAATCAAAAATCTAATATTTTTAGTTAGGAGCACCATCAAATTCCTTATCCGAATACCTATCGACTAATAAAACAGATTTAAAAATATGTCTAATACTTGACGCTAGAAGGCGCCAAGTGTCCCTTTTGTCAAACGAGTGACTCCACTTCCCTACCACCAAAACATGGACTTCTCTAGTTGCAATCAGAATTACAAGCGGAGTGCATATGCCCGTTATAAACAAATTGGAGTTATTTTGAGTTATACGTGGATTGTTGAAATTGTAAGCAGTATTATTTTGAGTTGTCGACTTTTAGATGGTTAGTTGCTGAGAAATTAATACAAGATTTTGAGTTGAACACATACTGCTGGTAGGGTGAGTAAAGTTTTTATTTGTATTTTAAGTTGTTACCATATTGTTGAAACATTTTTGATTTTTTAGTTGAGTCTGTTTTGTTGAGTCATATTTTAAACTCTTATATTTCTTTAAAAACCCATTTAAATTGAACCATTTTGCTATTGGTGATTTAATTTTTTAATATTAGTATAGTTTTATTTTCATACTAGAATTTACAGAGTTTGTTCCCTTTTTACTGCTAAATTTTTGAGTTAGATCTCTTTAGATGGGTTCCGTCAAATATAGTATTATAACCACGAATAAAGTTTCTTATGGCACCTCCTCTTTGTAATTGCTTCGTGATTATAACATCGCTAATGAGATCGAAAGTGTTATATTGATGGCTTTTTAAGTAGATTTGACGCACACAACCCTATAAACAAGTAAAATAAATATTTTCTATAGGCAAACAATAAAATTTGGACGATTTTTAGTAAATATGGAAGAAGAAAGGGATAAAGAAAACAATACTCCTATCATTTTTACACAAAATGCAACCCTGGAAGATGACTTTAAGATGTCATCAAGTGGTGAAGTCTTATCTGAATAAACTCGTGCCATCTTATCAGTGGTTGATACATATTTTTCCAGCATATCTAAACAACAAAATTGTGGTGGACGAAACTAATATATTTCACCAATCTAATGACTATGATGATACTAATGACTCCAATGAGGATCCCAATTCCCGATTAGTTCACAAAAGTAAAATCCCACCTAAGGTCGTCCCTCCATCATCATCGTCGACTTCATCCAGCACCAGCAGTAGCAGCTCGGGTTCGTTGAAATCTAGTTGTTCGTTGGATGCCAAATGTGATAGTAAGCAAGTAGACTCTCAAAATGCTGTGGTTCTTGAAACTAGTACCCAAAATTCCAAAATAAAAAAAAGAGGAAAGAAAAGAAAAAGAAGGCGCAAACCAACAAACTGGAAGTCAAAAATCACAAAACAGGTGAGGAATTCTAGCAAAGCCTACCAGTTTCTGTCAAATCAAAGAAACAAGTGCCAGAGAGAAAATTTGGAGTACCCTGTGGAGAAAAATGTCGGCTGGAATGCTCTTTGATGCATATTGAGGACTAGGCAATCTAAAAAGGCAAATGGAATTTGTAGTACAGCATTCGCAACAAATAAAACCTAAATATCGGTACTCAAGTACAAGTTTTAGAGCCCTTAACACCGTCTTTTATTTTGAGGTTAATGGGCCAAAAATAAGAATATGCAAATCATTTTCAAATTCACTTTTGACTTGAGCAATAAAGCGATAAAAACAGCACTTTCCAAGAAAACAGAATTAAAAGATATTCCAGCCGATTTTAGGGGGAAACACGACTATCGTCCAACTATGAACCCACAAATTAAACAGATCGTTAAAATGCTATTACTAGTTACTGTACTGTATTAGGCTGTAAACCACCTACTGCTGAGCGAAGGCCTCTTCTCCATATAAAAGAAGGGTACCATTACTAGTATATAAAGTATATTCATAAGTTTAAAGTTAATCATTTCTCAGTCATGTGAGGTTTTTGTTTTATCAGATAAATAAAATTAAGAAATCAAGACTATCTTAGTAGATTATTTTCATGCCAATAATCAAAATTTATTCAAATAAATACAAAAACTGTTTTATTGCTATTTGGCTTATTATTTTTTTCACATTGGCTTTCATCAGAATTCTGGGTGTTTTTTAGTTTAAAAATCTGATATTAAGAATAAACAGAGAAAAGTTATACTTCAATATAAGACAAATGTGATTTTTGATATGCATTTTAAATTGTTTTTCATATAACGGAAGTTTCCTTTATTTTTTATGTTTTGTTAAAAATTTATAAGAAAAATATATTTATTACTATATATTTTATAATAATGAGTAAAAGGGACATAAGATACTGTCATTAGCTATTTATACAGTATTATTAATAAATAATATTGATTGATTTCAGAACTACTGGTGTTTTCTTGCTAATTCATCACCTATATACTCTTTTTGCTGGTCAGAGATCACTCTATCAATTGGACTAATTATAAATAATCGAAATACTATAGCGTTTGAAATTTATGGTGCTTCTACAAAAGAGAGCCAACTAAAAACTAAATCCACCAATATAGGCTCAACTTAAAATAATGAAATAAATATACATACATTGTTAAACAATAGGGGAATAACGCAAAAATTCCAATTTTCAGCCCCAAAACATGATTAAAACACGAGACTCCTACAATATAGTTATTCTAGCTGCGTATAAATATCATAATTTTATACAGAACACTCCTGCAGCGCACAGGGACCGAATAATCAGTTTTTCGCCTTTCCTGAAAAAAGTGTTTTTTTGAGTTAATACCTCTTTAGATCTAGGTGTGCGATATGATCTTATTTGTGTTATCTAAAGTAGGGATGTTCATGTAAAAAAGTATGGATATTTTTTTCGATATAATATATCGTATCGTTGTATCGATAATTTGCGATATATCGTATGAGAATATCAATATTTTCTGATATATTAGAAGTGCACCCGAAAAAAAAGGTCATCGCTTCTACATATCTTTATACATATATTGGTATATCGGACTAAATACTATAATACTCGATACATATTGAATGAAAATATATCGAATGAAATATATCGATACTAATATCGATTCTAGATGAATCGATACTATCGGATTGATATGATATATCGAATGCATATATCGAGTATTTACGAAATATCGATGTATACCGCACACTCCTAGTGTAAAGCTGTTGATTATACAAATAAAATAAATGAATATACATAATTATAAATATACTTAAAACCGTTCTGGTGAGTGGCGCAAGTAGTCGCCTCAACGCCGGCGGTCGCGAATTCGATTTTCGCTCGGTAGGTATTTGCACAAACATTTTTTTCTTATCTGGGTGTATATCCTTGTGGGTCACCCCACCATGCCTCGGAGAGTACGTAAATGTGTTGGTCCCGGTTGTTATCACAGACACCTGATGACGATCGTTACTTAAGGTAAGTAAACCATCCGCAGTGAAGCAACGTGGTAGCTTCAACTTTTCTCGTATGGAAAAGAGGTCTTTACCCAGCAGTGGAATGCTTAGAAGTTGATTCAGTTCAGCTCCGATCAATTATTAACAGAATAAAAGCTTCTATAGTTAATTGACATGTCAAAATCAGAGTGTACTTTATTAAAGGACGTTTTTAAAAATACTTTGTAAAATAATTAAAATTATTCTTTATCGGAAATTCAAATCAAAACAATTCTTATTATTAAAAATCAGCAGTTTTGAATACAGTTATTCTTAGAATAAACCGGCAAGAAACTTATATTCTCTTCTAGAATGTTTTTTTTTTTTTATAAAAAAAAGTAACTAATGAAATATTAAGTATAAATTTACTTAAAGTATTCCAATAAATTAAATCTCTTTAACTGACAGAACAAACAAAGGTTACAAAGTGATAAAGTTTTGATCACATTGAATACACTACAATATCAAAGTTACACTAAAACATAAACCACTCAGCCTACTGCATCTTAACGCAGTGTCGTTTGCAACGCAAAGCTTTAAATCAGAATATAACAATGGCCGAACTGAAATCCGCAGCCAGTTACTGCGCGGCTACGAAAGATTTATTGTAGGTCAATACAGTATAGAATGACACTAAATCTTGTGACGACGACAAAATAAGAGTATGAAAAACGAGGATATATCACTGAAACATACGGATGATACTGTTAATGGACATGAAAAATGTTTCCATTTGATAATAATTATTGTATCTAATATTTGAATTACAACGTATGTCCAAAAAGTATTTACAATATTGTAATAATTATAGTAAAATCGTAACATGACAAATATATTTAAATGTATTTTTTTTAATAGATATATTATTGTTGTGTTGTTTGACGACGACCGTTCTGTGTAGTGGTGCGAGTAGTTGGATCAACGCTGGCGGTCGCGGGTCTGACTCCCGCTCGGGACAGATATTTGTATTTGTACAAATATTTGTTTCCGGTCTATGTATATATCCCTCTGGGTCTCCCTACCGTGCCTCGCAAAGCACGTAAAGCCGTCGGTCGGCAGTTGTTATCATAGACACCTGGTAATGATCGTTACTTATGGTAGGGATATTATCCGCCAACCCTCAGTGTAGCAGCGTGGTGGAACTACAGCAAATACACCTGGTTATAATTTGAGATTCGAAGCCTCTCACTGTGACTACGATAAGAGTTTAATCTACTTTTCATAATTAAAGTTATTTCAAATATATAAAAACGATCTACTTATGTGTGAGAAAAGACGTGGGCTTTCAATTAGTAATATTCTCTTAAAACTGTCAAAAAATAATTTGTCATTTGAAGAGGAATCTTTAAAACGTAATTTGAAAGAAATTAATTTTTCAAAAATGGATTTCTGATAATTTTAAAACAGATTTATAAGAATATTTTGAGCTTAAGGAGAATTCATTATATCTGTAACAGATAAGGATAAAATATTATATAATTTACTAATATAAACTAATTAATTTTCTGTCGTTACTTTTATTTATTAATAAGCTGTCATTGCTACTGATTAAAATAGATATTTATTTTATATTATAAAATACATCAGTTTATAGATGAATTTATCATATTTAAAGACCGTCTAAACCGATTGACACAGCATTAAAGATGTTTTACAATTTGTAGAACATTTTAGAAAAAAAAAATTGTCTTATTTATTACGTGATATTATTTTATTGCACATACAAAGCACTTTGACTGGCCCTTTGGCACAGTTGGCAGTAAACCTGCTTTCCCCATCAGGGTTGTGGTTCGATTTTTGGTGCATATTCTGGCTGTAGTATTTTTACATATTACATGTAATATGTATATACACATTTATTTAAAATATACAAATATAAGTACCTATATAAGTCTGTTATTACCTAAAATATAGGCATTAAGTTTCCTACCTTATAAACGGTAGACTGTGTATGTATATCAAACGTAATTAAAAAGACAAAAAAGGTCCCACCTACATACACTTCCTACACAAAAAACTGCGTAGGTTTTTGTTTGTAAATGTCAGTACCTAAAAATTTTACTTACAAATTTAGATAAGTATAGGGTACATCAGTTTATGGTAATTTGAAATATAAATAGTTTGTTTTTTCATCGTTTAAATAATTCTACTTTCTGGGATTTTTTCATACGTTTTCTATTTAACTCGTTTGTTAAATAATCATATGAATTGTACTTGAACTGAAGGATTGGAACTTAATCAACCAAGCTGTTCGGGGTTTCCGGATAATTTCCCTACCACGAGGAACGATCGTAAAGTAACATATACGTAAGGGACCGACGGCTTTACATACTCTCCGAGGTACGGTCGAGAGAGAGGTTGGAAATTCATATTTAATAATATATAATTAAAGTAAATTTAGTTCACATCGGCAAAATGTTGTGAGTATGAATTTAACATATTTTTTTTAGGTAATTGGGTTTAGTTTATTAGTTTTGAAATACTCTTGAGTCCTCGACCTATTTTCCAAATAAATAGGGCAAGTGATTTGGACTTTTACTGACGCTTTGATTAAAGCATGATTTTAATGCTCAATTTGTAATAAAGGAAGCAATTTGATATTATTATAAAATTATTATTCACTTTCAATACATGGTTCACAACTGACATGATGACAACATGACAACCGTTCGGGTGTAGTAATACGAATAGTCGCCCTAACGCAGGCGGTCGCAGGTTCGATTCCCGCTGTATTTGCGCAAATCTTTATTTCTACATCTGGATGTTTGTCCTTGTGGTTTTCCACACCGTGCCTTGGAGGACACGTAAAGCCGACTGTTATGTTGTAGGGAAATCATCCGTCAACCCGCATTGGAGCAGCGTGGTGGATTAAGCTCCAACCCTTCTCCTACATGGAGAAGAGGCCTTTGCTCAGCAGAGGGACGTTTACAGGCTGATTCAGTACAGTTCAGCGCAGTTTCATCTATGGAGATGGGTATTATCTCTATTGTACACCCAAAGTGTACATTTTATATTTATTTAAGGAAGTATATTGATTTTTAATTAATAATATAATTTCTAAATTAAATATTACACATATATATATATATATATATATATATATATATATATATATATATATATTTAATTTATACCAAAACTGTTTGTAAATAATTATTTTAAGTTTTAAATTGTAAATATGTATAATTTTAAATATATTAATTTTAATTTTATTTAAAAAAAATTAGCTTATTTAACATGCTTTATACTATAAAGATAAATAGTCAATAAAAAACAAACTTTTTGGATGTACATGACACGGATAGAAAACGTTGATGCCGAAAACCTTAAATGCAAGTTCGAATTCGCATAATTATATCTTCCAATCCATATTGGCTATCTATATTTAGATACAATTTTTTTCCATAATACCTGAAGAATAAGTTCACCCAGAACGACATTTAAAAGCTGTTATGACACAAATATATATATATATATATATATATATATATATATATATATATATATATATATATATATATATATATATATATATATAGAAAAATATATTAAAATGAAATAAATCGCAACAGAAATATTTTTCCCTCACAATGATAAAATAGTTTATTCGTACATAATAAGAAAAACATAAGTGCCAATTTTCCTCCTACAAAAAAATTATCATAAAATACAAAAACAAATCGTCTCAACATTTCTCATACATAACGCAATAACGAATAAAACAACGATGGCAATATAAATTCAATATATGAAAGGAAATAATATCGGGACCAATTCCGTAACAATTTGTTCAATATAATATGAAAACATTGTGAAATGACTGCCTCAATAAATTGATTAGCTTTATATTATGAAACGGTAAAGTTAAAATTTATACATTATAAATAATGATAAATTATAAACGAGCTCAGAGTGGCACAGCGTGCAATGGAGAGGGCTATGCTTGGTATTTCTTTGCGAGATCGAATCAGAAATGATGAGATCCGCAGACGAACGAAGGTTGCCGACATAGCCCAATGGATCTGCAAGCTGAAGTGGCAGTGGGCGGGGCACATAGCTCGTAGAACTGACGACCGATGGAGCAGAAAGGTTCACGAGTGGAGACCACGTACCGTACGTTAAGTGGTCTAGTGTTTTGTATTTGATTGGGGGCTCGACGATATGTCAGCGTAGTGGTCACAATAATAACCTGTTGTGCTAACGGTCACGTATTCAATCAATGCTAATAACAAATCTTTGTGTAGGTTATACTGGTGTTGTGGTTGAAGTCTGGACGTATTTGTTTTTTGCGTGTTTCCGGACTCTCGATACAGGATTTCACCCTTCTATTTATTCATTTCATTACGCTTGATTTGTGCTCATATTTGAGATTCGAAGGGGATATGCTGCAAGAAAATTGTTATCTGTTAATAATTGCTTTTTTCCCCTTTTTTTAACGTGAATTGTAAGCAAATTAATCACGTTAAACGCTTTGAACAAATCATTATATGATTTTTATTTTTTAATTTATATGGAATTTTCCTTGAAAAAAATTTCAAGCACGTATTAAGACATAATAAAAATAATTGAGTTGAGTTTGAGGCGTCTGTTTTTTATTATTTTATGTGTACCTATTAAAACTCTTGAGATTCTCATGAATCATTTTGTTCCCATGGACCCATGTTTATTCAACTAAAATAAATCCCTCTTATGTATAATCTCATCAAAATCACTTTAGAATTCGGTGTTGAATAACGAAGTAGTTATGGCTCGGGCAACTGAAGAGTTCTTAAGTCAAAACATTATATCGGATTTTCAAACTTTATTGATAAGAAATATTATACTATATCAGCCTGTAAACAACCTACTGCTGAGCGAAGGCATCTTCTCTATATAAAAGAAGGGTTGCAGCTTAATAATATTATCTATAATATAAAAATAAGTCGGGTTTTCCTTCCTGACGCTATAATTCCAGAACGCAAGAACCAATTTCCACGGTTTTACATTCGTTGGAAAGGTCTTGGGCTCCGTGAGGTTTATAGCAAACAAAATTCAGGAAAAATTTCAACAGAAAAGCAGGAAAACAGGGAAAATCATTTTTCACATACAGCGCCATCTCTGATACATAGCATGTACCTACTACAAACAAAAAATATAATTTTTCTTCATCTTTTAATCCCCAAACGAAATGTTACAAAAAACGAAGCCATCTGGTGGCGAAACGGAGTTCGCGGGGTTTTCTAGTATTATATATAAATTAATATAAATTAAATAATTTCTCTACCATGAGTAACGATCGTTATCAGGTGTTTATGATAAGAACCGGGACCGAAGGCTTTACGTGCTCTCCGAGGCACGGTGGGGAGACCCACAAGGACATACACCCAGACTGGAAACAAATATTTGTACAAATACAAATATCTATCCCGAGCGGGAATCAAACCCGCGACCGCAGGCGCGCGGCGTTGAGAACGGTCATCGAGAAACATAGTACTTATATTTGATATAAATAATATTGCTATAACGCCTCACAAAAAAAAAGCAATAGAAAATAAAGTACAATCAATAATGAATATTTTTCTCAACTTTAAATTCTCTTTTATCGCTTTATCTTCATAATACAATCCTAACGATGTATTATGTAGTAAATCCACTCTGTTCCATTATTTTGATAAGCATGGTACCCTTTTACTTATGAAATCCATATTATTATATTAATTACTCGTTATGAAAGCATATTATATAAAATTTATAAAACATCTTGTGATATTAAAATGAAAGGACGACGGTGATATATAGGTAAGTAAATATGTAGGTTTAATTAAACCTTGAATGTAATTGTTTAAAGTTTTAAGATATTTATAATATCAATAAAGTTTTTGACGTGATAACGTCTTATACATATATCGATGAACGCCGGCTGCACGCACGAAAAAGCATGGCTCATTGTCACGTTCCGCGAGCAAAGCGCGGAACAAGCGATAGAGAGGCACGATCGGCCTCAGCGTTTGGCTTGTGACGCACCTATCTCTCTTCCTTATAATTTTGAATTAACTCCTTCTCAAAATAATGAAATGAGTCTCTTGAATTCAATTTATAAAAGTATGTAATTTTTTTATCAATGTTTTCTTATGACGTTATCATGTAAAATTTTCGTCCGTAAACCAACTATACAGACAACCATTTTTTTAAATTAATAACTACCAAAGAGGTTTTATTTTTATATTTCTCATAATTCGGCATAGACTAGAAGATTTAAAAAAAAATATGATTTTATTAATTTGTCAAAATGCGGTAACCATTGGAACACATCAGACCTTTTTGCGTTAGATTACAATTTTATCTAAAAAGCTACTAATACAAGTTTTGAAGCATTTACTATAAATATTAATCTGACAATCATCGAAATGTAAACCATTCAGAACAGTGGGACATGTCTAGTTGCATAAACAAGCAACGATTTAGAGTCACGTCTTCATGTCACACACGCTCCTCACAAATAACACTAACAGTTCTCATTAAAATAAGGGTCGTTGTCCTACTTTACTAAGATACACGACAATGGAACCGCTGCTACAATATACGCATAAAATTGAATGCATCTATTGTTTGATAATATATTATGTGGACTAAAAGTGTAAAACTCATTTGATAACATGTCGAATGTCGTCTATGGCGAATAATAAATATCTCATATCAAGTTTTTTTTTTTGCAGTAATTAGTTTTTAAGCGAATATTTTAATAAAGAATGAATTGTAAATTGCAGTTACAGATGGCGTTAGTAGTCTTTTAAATCGCGCTTACGTTACTAAATTGTTATAAAGTGGTGATTACTACATGCATTCTCACTGTCACATTTTGAATTTGGAATGTTCTCTCCGAGCCTTTGTGAGCAATTTTTTAAAACGAAATACATACAATATAACTATACATACGATATATTATATATTATACATACGATATACACGCAATATATTTCTATTTGCTAGTAGTCTAGTAAGCGGCTAAGAAGTGTAGTACACGGCCCTCTTTTTGATAACGCAAGGTGAGTAGAGTCAACATTCTACTCATATCGGAAAAAGTGGTAATATTAATTATTCGATACCACTTTCCAAAATAACGTCATTACGTCAGTGTTTATTACACTCATTTTACCACTTTTAAAGTGTCTCTCGCGCTAACTATTCAGTTTAGAAAAAAATGATATAAGAAATCTCAATATCATTTTCGAACACCTATCCATTAGATACCCAACAAGTATGGGCTTAATGAAAAAAAAATTTTTGAGTTTCAGTTCTAAGTATTATGGGGAACCCCCAAAATTTATTGTTTTTTTTTTTCTATTTTTGTATGAAAATCTTAATGCGGTTCACAGAATACATCTAATTACCTAGTTTCAATAGTGTAGTTCTTATAGTTTCGGAAAGAAGTGGCTGTGACATATGGACGGACAGACAGACAGACAGACATGACGAATCCATAAGGGTTCCATTTTTGCCATTTGGCTACGGAACCCTAAAGAGGGTGAATATATCTAATCTTTACTAGAAAACATTTGTTTCATTTAATAGAGGAACCAAGTATAATAATCGACGACTGTTCTGGTGTAGTGGTGCGAGTAGTCGCCACAACACTGGCGGTCGTGGGTACAATTTCCGCTCGGAGGAGATATTTGTCTTTCTATAATATATGTCCTTGTGGTTCTCCCCACCGTGCCTCGGAGAGCACGCAAAGATAGCGGTTCCGGTTGTATATAGACATCTGATAACGATCGTTACTCATGGTAGGGAAATTATCTGCCAAGCCGAAGTGGAGTAATATGGTGGAAATGAGCGGAAATCGAACCCATATTATTATAATTTTATTATTAAATAATAAAACAACATCCCATATTTTTTATAAGTACATAATTTGTATGAAGATAGAACAAACATGAAAGTAACAAGCTGAATGCATGAAAATTCTAGAAAGTTATGAATCTAAAATAAAATTCACCAAGCCCAATTATAAGTTCGAACAATCCTCACCTATAACATCGATGAACTTGGTAGCGATCTGCGTTGCGAAGGACGGGGAGTCAGCTGTTACTTCGCAAGAGAAATTTCCAGCGAGGCCGAGTTCCAACCGGCGAAGCAGCACTTGGGTGCCGTTGGAGCGATTCATCTGAAAGTTTGTGTCAAAAAATGTAATAGGATTGTTAGCTAAACTTTATGGAACTTATTCTGGTGAGTAAACAGTTATATATTATGCTATTTAATTAGAAGAACAAAGCGTATATAATTTTATTCATATTTGTGTCATTCGATGCTAATTATATTTTAAGTAATTAAGAAATTAAGAATAAAAAATATATATAATAAATAAGAAATTAAAAATAATATTAAATTTGAATTTAAATTAAGTTTAGTTGAATGCATTGTTATCATTCAACTGTGATCTCTCATATATTTGTAGATCATTATATTAAGAATTAATTATTCTTTCATTAATATAATGAAAATGTATATACATAACATTTAAAAATAATAAATAAAAATAATAATAAAATAAATATTAACCAACAATCACACCACGTTAACTTAGCCCCGTGCTAAGTTCGTAAGAACTTGTGTTACAGATACTAGGAACGGAAATAAATTTAAGATATAAATACTTATATACATAAATACACATCATGTCCCGGTGCAGACATCTATATTCGTCATACAGATTATCTGCACCTGGCGGGATTCGAACCCGCGACCGCTGCGTAAAGTGTCCAGTTGTCTGACCACTCGACCAGCCGGCCGTCAACATTTGTAACTTAATCGCATTTTGTTTTTGTTTTTATTTGTCTTTTTATAAAATTTGTCTTACATAATTCAAATTTCAAGCCAGTTATTAAAAAAATAGGATTACTGACTAATGAAAAAAGACTAGTCTATTTTATTTGCTTAGAGAAAGGGAGCTGTGATTCGACGCTGCCAACATTCTTAACACGATTCCAAGAGCTCGTGATTTCTTCAGTAATAAATTGGTACTTGTTTCGGGCACATTACAATTTATGTTACTATGAGATACTTAGTGACTGATTGAAACAAAAAAAGAAAAACGTTAACAGTTAAAGTTTTTTCAGTATAATGAATGATATACCATCGTACAATAGTGTTACCGATTTGTATTCAAATTAAATGATCTTTTTGTGGGTGATTATTACATAATTTAATCTCACTAACGTAGCTTGGAGTTATGCCTTGTAAAGATGGAGAATATTCCAGCTAAACTATACATTTCTGTTATTAAATAAAATATAGACTATGCAGCCTCTTCTTTTCTGTCTTTTTCTTTCGTCTATTTTCGTTCTTTTCTGGACATACGTCTTCTGCTTGGATATCTAACGTTCAAAATATTATGTCGGCAGAAATTAACAGCACCTAGTGACTATTTTTATGTGCAGCACGTATTCAAAATTCTAGTTGCTTTGCGTCACAATAACCATGAGTTTTTCAAACGATCCGATTTATCGTTTGTCGTCACTTCAGTTTCCTGATGCGTTGACCTGAGTATTTATAGCTCTTCTAGTCTTAGTATATAAGTCGTTCGTGTAGATATATGCCGAGGATCATCATCATCTCTCCATCATCTGTTAGGTAACTTAAAGCTTTCCTACGAGACATATATTCAAAAAAAAAAAAGAAACCAAGTGTGCTTTTCATATTAATATAGTCGACAAGCATTGAGCAATTATTGACAAAAAAGTACCATTAATTTTTCCAAACGTTTCTCAGCCGATCTGGCTTCTTTTTTTTCGAGTTTGAATATAAATAATTATATCATGTGTCTACTAATAAAAAACTTTTTTGAAGCCTTTGAGGTTGGATTTGCATTCTCTCAGAGTCTCTGGTAATAATAGCCTTTGGAAAACCGAAGCTGAGGAGAGTCCTCGCCTTTGACGTTGATGCCAAATCCATGGCAGTTTTTTGGAAGCTTAAAGATGTCTTCATTTCGATTACATCTCCCTGTCCTTGCTGCAGTAGTGTGGATCTCGTATTCGGATTATGTATAAGGACTGACGTTCTGGCGTTGTCTTAATACTTAGATGTCCCATTCACATTATGTGTAATGAACCGTACAACTAAAGCGAACACTTTATTATAATTTAAAAATAATACCGCTTTTATCTTTTTGTTCTTGCTATGGCATGGCGTCTTTTTGTTATTTATTTATTTTTAATTTAAATTAAAAGTCTAGTAGTAATTAGATTTCTATAGTTAGTATTACTCACACTTTTTCTCCCCTACCTGGTAACTACACCCATAATATAAAGATTGATTTCTCTTAAATTCGATGACAATGGCCAGCTTCTTTTCCAATTTTTACTATTATAGCCTGTACAAGATAGCTTGATCTTTTTGACAGATGTAAATTTTCTGATAGACATAACTTTGAAATGACGAACATATTATTTTCTTAATTTAAATGATTTTAAAAATTGTAAAAATATTAAAAAAAAACATATAACACAAAAGTCCCTAAAGATTCAAGCGTTGTCCCAAAATTTTAAGACTTTTTATTGCTTCAAAGTAAAATTTAAATAGGAACACTGAAAATAATAGACGCTTGTACAATGTTACATCGGTGGGTCGGATTTTTGTTTCGACCGTTGTAACATTGTACAAGCGTCTATTATTTACAGTGTTCCTGTTTAAATTTTACTTTGAAGCAATGAAAAGTCTTAAGACTTTCGGACGACGCTTAAATCTTTAGGGACTTTTGTGTTATATATATATTTTAAATATTTTTACAATTTTTAAAATCATTTAAATTAAGAAAATAATATGTTCGTCATTGCAAAGTTATGTCGATCAGAAAAATTTACATCTGTCAAAAAGATCATGCTAACTTGTACAGGGTATAGCTTACATTTTAAGTTACATTCTCTCATATATAAAAATTTGTACAAGATTTATATAAGATATATCTATAAATCTTGTACAAATTATTATCAATCGGTATTAAAATACTTTTTATTCATCCATACAAGTTTAATTTTTTTTTTTAATTGTAATGGTTGACGCTTGAATTTTTTTTTTAAATGTTAGTTGGATAGGCAAACTGGCAGATGTGCTACCTGATGGTAAGTGGTCGACGTCGCCCATGAACATAAACTAGTTTACCTGGAACTAGCCCAGCCAACTCATTTATGTGTTGCCTATCCTGAGACATATTATGTTAAGTTTCGGTGCCAGTAATTACACTGCCTGTCTTGCACTCCTTTCCGAAACACAGCAAAGCTGTTTCACGGAAGAAACAAGCAAGATGGTGGTACCCATGCAGCCGGGAGTATAAATATAAATAAGTTGCTAAAAAAGGGTTGACGGCTGATATTCTATTACATGTTTAAAAGTTAAAAGTTTTTTTGACAATATTCACCTTTATAATATCCAGTTTCTAAATTTATAGGACTTTTTGTGACTTTTATTACCAAGACTGAAGTATATAATAATAATTTGAAATTTGATATTTAACGAACTTCTTAGAATTTATTAAACTAACAAACTTGATAATAATATAAAATTCTCAGAAAATGCAGATAAAAAATAAAAAAGGAATATTATCACAGATACAAAATTCAAGAATAAAATCATATGATTACAAAATTCAAAATTATTATTATTACTAGCCATGCCCGCATGCGCAATATAGCCAATATAATATGTTATGATGGGAGGTACAACTGTAGTTCTGCAATTATACATCAAACGATGTAAGCAGTGCTTGTTATAATAGGGATGGAAAAGTCGATTCCGATTCTACTCGAGAATCGGCTTTTCTCTTGAAATAATCAATTACTGAGAATCAACTCTTGCTTTTCGAAGTCGATTGAGAATCGATTCTTAGGTTCGACTTTTTGACTTAAGAATCGTAGGTAAAATTAAGATATATAGATTATAATTATATAGTATAATAAATCAATTGTTCGATACCAAATTGCCTTTTTTTTAGGAGTGTGCGTAGGCTACCATAGCCACATTTAATCCGCTATATGTATAGTGATATGTACAAGTGGTGACCTTTATATAGGCGCGTGAATAGTGGAGAGTGAAGAAAATTTGGAAAAATATCGTAAAGTATCAATCCAACGCTACCAAAAACTATAATTCAACTATCGATTAAAATTGATTGTTAGATTTGACTAATCGAATTTGAAAGTCGAAAGAAAAATTGGAGTCGGAATCGAGAATCGATTCTCTGTCAAAAGTTTTCATCGTTATAGTATAATACCTTTGAATTAAGAATAAGAGCGACAACAATTCACCAAAATTCTATTGTAAGCAACATTCATTATACGAATACATTAAGTGTTTGGTACACCTGAACAAACACGGTGTACCGAAATTCAAGGCATTCAATTTCTGCGAATCTCGACACCGCAATTCAGGAAGTGAACGTCAAATGTAAAGTACCATCTATTGATACTAGGGTTTGAGATTGAGTTCACTGGTAATACAACGCCATCTATTGTGACTGTATTGTACTTCATTTAATAATATTTGTGAAAAAATTCATATCAATCCCCAATATCAATGACCAAAACATAATAATTTCGATATATTGATACGCGTTCAAACAAATAAAAGGCGAGATGTCTAAAAGTTATATTTATATATAAATTTATAGTCCATTATAATAATTTAGAAACAAACTTTTCAAAAGCAGTTTCCTGGAATTTGCATTTTTATCATAAAGATTTTTATAAATAAATATAAATATGTTAAAGATGCACACACGGTCGTCTGTTTGTCAGGTAGACAACTTAATGACTATGTTTCAGGTAACAACCGACTGATAAACTTTTTTTGAGGGGGAACCAGGAGCAGGAATTAAACCTATAACCTCGGAGCAGAAAACAGGGTCACACCCAACTACTCGCACGGGCCAGTCAAATAAATATTAGGATTGCTAATATATACCTAGGTACATGTCTTACAGACTCACTTTACACAGTTTTGATTCAAATATAATCCGTCCAGATTTTAAAGGTCATCATTAGAAAGATCATTTAACGATAGATGTAAGATTGTTCGTACATATAAGAAGATGATTTCGTATTCCATGTGCTCGTCTTTTTTGCGGTTTACTTTTCTTAACCGACTGTTGCATCAACCGTCATGAGATCAGTCCCTGAATCGTGACAAATGTTTATAGGTATAAGCCATTATTTCGTTTTGTTATTCATACCCTACGTTTGTTTTTAAACCATTTTGTGCATGAGATAATATCCTATTAAGTTCCATTGAGTTAAAAAAAAAGTTTAGTAAATAAAGCGTTTATTATTTACCGTTTATCATAAGAAACACGAAAATTATCAAACCCTACTAATTTAAGTGAAATGCATAAAAAGATTAGTAATAATTTAATAAAAACATTATATTAGCTTATCAATGACCAACTGCTTTCAAAGCTTTTTTCATTTCATGAAAAGATCCATATGGAACTTAATACGCCATTTTACTTTACTGTGGATTAGCAGATTTACATGTCCTAGAATTCCTCTCGAACCAATCAGGACTTCTTCTCTATATTTTCCTTTAGCAAAGAGCACGAGATTGAATTTTTAAAGAGCTCAGCACATCGGTGTTAGCCTGGATATAAATACACGTAATGTTATCCAGTCCTATACAATATCCATTCATGTATCTTTTATTATTTTAATCTTTAGTTATAATAACAGAGGTAATTACTTTAAAAGAAGAATAATTTTTGTAGTAATGAAATAGTAATTTAATTAAATAAAAAACTTAATTAAATACACAGGTAGGCTAAAAAACTTTTTTTTTTCATAGACACTTAGTTATTTTTACTGTATACTATAGACTACATTCGTACCTAAACACGACAGCGACCAAGAGCAGGGTGCGGGAGACGACCGCGCTTTTATCCAAAGGCAGGATGGCTGTAGGTCAGTCCAGGAACCTCAGGGGCGACCTGAAGGAATCGATCCTGAGTTCCCTGGACGGGCTTAAGAAACTGGTGGCGGACTCGGAGTCTGCGCTGGAGGCCGAGAGGGCTCGGAAAGAGAACGGGGGCTCCGCGGGCGTGGCGTCGGCGAACATAACCGCCGCTGTCGCGCCTGCGGTGTCCCCGGGCCCTGTGCTGAGCGAAAAGCTCGACGAGCATTCTCGGCTTCTCCTGGAGAGCAATAGGAGGATGGAGGCTCTCCAGGAGCAGCTGAAACGCTGCAGCGAGGCCGCGGAAGCCGCCAGTCAGCGGACCTATGCCGGCGTGGCCTCTGCAGTGCCACAACAGCCTTTGAAGCCCACAGCTCTGCACTCCGTTCTCGTTTCGTCCAAGGACGAAAAGGAGACGGGCGAAGAGGTCCTAAATAGGGTCAGAAAGACAATCGACGCAAAGGAGGGCTGGATAAAGGTAGAGAGGGTCCGGAAGGCCAAAGATAGGCGGGTCATAATGGGTTTTGGGTCTACTGAGGAACGAGATAAGGCTAGGAGTAGGATGACCAAGGAAGGAACGGGCCTCGTGGTCGAGGAAGTCAAAAATCGGGACCCGCTTCTGGTCCTCAGAGGCATTCTGTCGGTTAATACCGATGAGGATATAATTAAAGCCCTGAGGAACCAGAACCGGGACCTGTTTGACGGCCTCGGCAACGAGGGAGACCGCCTCCAGGTCAAGTACCGCAGAAGGGCGAGAAATCCGCACGTGGCCAATATCGTCATCAGTGCGTCGCCCACCCTCTGGAGGAGGATAACTGACAAGGGTTCAGTTCATATCGACCTCCAGAGGGTGAGAGCGGAGGACCAGTCACCGCTTGTTCAATGCACGCGATGCCTGGGATATGGCCACGGGCGGAAGTTTTGCAAGGACCCGGCTGACCTGTGCAGCCACTGCGGCGGCCCGCACCTAAAGTCGAAATGCGCGGACGCGCTGGCGGGGTCCCCGCCCTCCTGCCGGAACTGTCGTAGGGCTAAGCTCGACAATGTCGACCATAACGCTTTTAGTAGCGACTGTCCCGTCAGGAGAAGGTGGGATGGCCTCGCCCGCTCGTCCGTAGCGTATTGCTAAGGGCGCGCCGGTGGCCGTGGTGGCTCATAAAATCCTCCAGGTGAACCTCCAGCGCAGCAAGATGGCATACTCCGAGCTGCTGATCGAAGCCTCTAACCAGCGCGCGCGGGTTGCTCTGGTACAGGAGCCATACGTCGGCGGGGAGGGTCGTGTGAAGGGTAAGAATGGAATCAGGGTCTTCCAGCCTGCGGATCAAGGAAGCGGGACTGTCAAGGCCGCGGTCATCGTTTTTGACTTTGAGCCCGACCTGCCGATGGACTCGTACCTAGCACACCTGCGCCGGGTGCAGCGCGAGACGGGAGCTCGGAGTATGATCATTGGAGGCGATTCCAACGCCAAATGCGTCTGGTGGGGAAGCCCCGTTACGGATCGCCGCGGCGAAGAGATGTACGGGACCTTGGAGGATCTCGGTCTGTGCCTCCTAAACCAAGGGGAAACCCCTACTTTTGACACCATCCGGGGCGGCGTAAGGTACAGCAGCTATGTTGACATAACTGCTGTATCGCTTGACCTTCTTAGCCTGGTGGACGGCTGGTGCGTGTGCGAGGACCTGACTTCCTCGGACCACAACGGCATATCCTTCCTCATCAGATCCAAATACATTAACAAAAACAATATCAGGCAAACAACACGTAAATTTTATACAAAAAAAGCAAATTGGGCCCAATTTTCTGAAAAATTGGTCCAAATTTTTAGCTTAAATGATTTCACAACAGACAGAATCAATAACATTAAATCACATACAGAATTAGATGAGGCCGTTTTAGATTACAATAAATTCCTAACCGAAACGTGTATTGGATCTATTCCACCTATTAAGATATAATAGGTGGAATAATATTAAGATATAATAGGTGGAATAGATCCAATACACGTTTCGGTTAGGAATTTATTGTAATCTAAAACGGCCTCATCTAATTCTGTATGTGATTTAATGTTATTGATTCTGTCTGTTGTGAAATCATTTAAGCTAAAAATTTGGACCAATTTTTCAGAAAATTGGGCCCAATTTGCTTTTTTTGTATAAAATTTACGTGTTGTTTGCCTGATATTGTTTTTGTTAATGTATTTGGATCTGATGAGGAAGGATATGCCGTTGTGGTCCGAGGAAGTCAGGTCCTCGCACACGCACCAGCCGTCCACCAGGCTAAGAAGGTCAAGCGATACAGCAGTTATGTCAACATAGCTGCTGTACCTTACGCCGCCCCGGATGGTGTCAAAAGTAGGGGTTTCCCCTTGGTTTAGGAGGCACAGACCGAGATCCTCCAAGGTCCCGTACATCTCTTCGCCGCGGCGATCCGTAACGGGGCTTCCCCACCAGACGCATTTGGCGTTGGAATCGCCTCCAATGATCATACTCCGAGCTCCCGTCTCGCGCTGCACCCGGCGCAGGTGTGCTAGGTACGAGTCCATCGGCAGGTCGGGCTCAAAGTCAAAAACGATGACCGCGGCCTTGACAGTCCCGCTTCCTTGATCCGCAGGCTGGAAGACCCTGATTCCATTCTTACCCTTCACACGACCCTCCCCGCCGACGTATGGCTCCTGTACCAGAGCAACCCGCGCGCGCTGGTTAGAGGCTTCGATCAGCAGCTCGGAGTATGCCATCTTGCTGCGCTGGAGGTTCACCTGGAGGATTTTATGAGCCACCACGGCCATCGGCGCGCCCTTAGCAATACGCTACGGACGAGCGGGCGAGGCCATCCCACCTTCTCCTGACGGGACAGTCGCTACTAAAAGCGTTATGGTCGACATTGTCGAGCTTAGCCCTACGACAGTTCCGGCAGGAGGGCGGGGACCCCGCCAGCGCGTCCGCGCATTTCGACTTTAGGTGCGGGCCGCCGCAGTGGCTGCACAGGTCAGCCGGGTCCTTGCAAAACTTCCGCCCGTGGCCATATCCCAGGCATCGCGTGCATTGAACAAGCGGTGACTGGTCCTCCGCTCTCACCCTCTGGAGGTCGATATGAACTGAACCCTTGTCAGTTATCCTCCTCCAGAGGGTGGGCGACGCACTGATGACGATATTGGCCACGTGCGGATTTCTCGCCCTTCTGCGGTACTTGACCTGGAGGCGGTCTCCCTCGTTGCCGAGGCCGTCAAACAGGTCCCGGTTCTGGTTCCTCAGGGCTTTAATTATATCCTCATCGGTATTAACCGACAGAACGCCTCTGAGGACCAGAAGCGGGTCCCGATTTTTGACTTCCTCGACCACGAGGCCCGTTCCTTCCTTGGCCATCCTACTCCTAGCCTTATCTCGTTCCTCAGTAGACCCAAAACCCATTATGACCCGCCTATCTTTGGCCTTCCGGACCCTCTCTACCTTTATCCAGCCCTCCTTTGCGTCGATTGTCTTTCTGACCCTATTTAGGACCTCTTCGCCCGTCTCCTTTTCGTCCTTGGACGAAACGAGAACGGAGTGCAGAGCTGTGGGCTTCAAAGGCTGTTGTGGCACTGCAGAGGCCACGCCGGCATAGGTCCGCTGACTGGCGGCTTCCGCGGCCTCGCTGCAGCGTTTCAGCTGCTCTTGGAGAGCCTCCATCCTCCTATTGCTCTCCAGGAGAAGCCGAGAATGCTCGTCGAGCTTTTCGCTCAGCACAGGGCCCGGGGACACCGCAGGCGCGACAGCGGCGGTTATGTTCGCCGACGCCACGCCCGCGGAGCCCCCGTTCTCTTTCCGAGCCCTCTCGGCCTCCAGCGCAGACTCCGAGTCCGCCACCAGTTTCTTAAGCCCGTCCAGGGAACTCAGGATCGATTCCTTCAGGTCGCCCCTGAGGTTCCTGGACTGACCTACAGCCATCCTGCCTTTGGATAAAAGCGCGGTCGTCTCCCGCACCCTGCTCTTGGTCGCTGTCGTGTTTAGGTACGAATGTAGTCTATAGTATACAGTAAAAATAACTAAGTGTCTATGAAAAAATTGGAGAAGATGCTTGTCGCCAGGTTGCAGTACCATCTTGTGCCCAAGTTTAGTACTCGCCAGTTTGGCTTTATGCCCCAACGAAGCACCGAGGACGCCCTTTATACCCTGGTGAAACATATCAGGCACAATTTGGAGAGGAAGAGGATTGTTGTCCTGGTTTCGCTGGATATAGAGGGCGCCTTCGACAACGCTTGGTGGCCGAAAATTAAGGTCAGACTGGCTGAGGAAAAGTGCCCCAATAACATCCGGCGGCTCTTGGGCAGCTACCTGAGCGACAGGCGTACCAGAGTGAGGTATTTGTCTGAGGAGCATATAAGGGACACCGGGAAGGGCTGCGTGCAGGGATCTATCGGCGGGCCGATATTATGGAACCTGCTGTTGGATCCATTGCTTCAGGAGTTGGAGGCCAAAGGCGACTACGCGCAGGCGTTCGCCGACGATGTGGTGTTGGTGTTTGAGGGTGAGACGGCTCTCGAGATCGAACGGCGAGCCAATGCCGCCCTTGAACATGTGAGGGCGTGGGGTGCATCCAACAAGCTTCGGTTTGCGCCCCACAAGACCAACGCAATGGTTGTGACGCGTAAACTGAAATATGACTCCCCACGTCTTTGCATGGGCGGGGTCGACATTGTCTTGACGAACGAAATGAAGCTGCTGGGGGTCGTCATAGACCGAAAACTCACCTTCAACACCCACGTCGCGAACTTCTGCAAGCGCGCGGTCGCCTTCTACCACCAGCTGGCCCGAGCAGCTAAGGTCAGCTGGGGTCTCCATCCTGAAGTCATCCGCACTATTTACAGAGCGGTGGTTGAGCCTGTGATCCTGTATGCGGCTGCCGTTTGGGCGCCGGCCGTGGACAAGCTCGGTATTCGCAAGCGGCTGAACATGGTCCAGCGGGGCTTCGCGCTGAAGCTATGCAGGGCATACCGGACTACCTCTTTGAACTCAGCACTATTGCTCGCTGGGTTGCTCCCTCTCGACCTCCGTGTTCGTGAAGCCGCGACTTTATATGAGGCGAGGAGGGGAGTGCCCCAGCCAGTGATTAAGGATCGGGTGGTGGAGTGGATGTCCTCGGCTCTGCGGTCTCCGCACCCCGCTTGTCATATCGACCTGAAGTTCGAGTGTCTGGTCGACCAAGAACAATTTGCCGCAAACAGCGACCATGATCACAACATCTTTACGGACGGCAGCAAGATTGAGGGCAAGGTGGGGGCGGCGTTGTCCGTATGGACCGGCGCCGCCGAAACCAAAACCCTCAAGCTTCGTCTGCCGTCCTACTGTACGGTATACCAGGCGGAACTCTTGGCGATATGCCGGGCGGCGCGGATGGCCGCCGACCGCTTGGCCGGATCGGTCGGGATTTACTCTGACTCGTCATCGGCACTGCTCACAATCCAAAATCCGAAAGCCCTCCATCCCCTGGCCGTAGAGGCGCGGGGACATCTGCAGAGGGCTTTGCTCCAGGACAAACGTATAAGTTTGTTCTGGATCAAAGCCCACGCAGGACTAGAGGGGAATGAGCGTGCCGACCATCTGGCCAAGGAAGCAGCGTTGAAGTCTAAACGCGCTTTCGACTATGACAGCTGCCCGGTTTCGTTCATCAGGCGGAGCATTCGCATGGAGTCTCTTGATGAATGGAACCAGCGGTATCTTAGTGGTGAAACGGCTGGTGTCACCAGGGTCTTTTTCCCTGACGCGATAACCGCATACAGGATCATAGGTAAAATAAAGGTGGACAGATTTGTCACCCAGGTGTTGACGGGGCATGGCGGATTCTCCGAGTACTTGCACCGTTTCAAGTGCAAGGGGAATCCATCATGCGTCTGCGACCCTGAGTGTTCGGAGTCTGTCCTCCACGTCCTCTTGGATTGCCCGACCCTCGGCTATGAGAGGCAGCGTTTGGAATGCGAAATAGGGATTAAATTGGACAGGAGTATACTGCATGATATTATCCGGAATAAAGATAGCAGAAACTGTTTCCTGCGGTTTTGTAAAAAAGTAGCTATTACTGCAAACAATAGAAATAAGGTTTAGTAAGATATGTTAACTTAATATAGTACTTTTATATTATAGCTAACATATAAAAATTTGTATTTATATTAGGAATAGTTTTTAAGATTTTATTTTGTATACAACTTAGTTCTATACAAAAGTGGAAATCATTGTTATTTATTAAGGAAAACTTAATAATTTAGTTAGGTAATAGATAAACTATGTAGTAGTAGATTTAATTTTAGTGTTAAAAAAAAAAAAAAAAAAAAAAGAGAAAAAAATTGTCTGCCTCGTTAGCCATAAGTTTACAAATGTAATAATAAAAAAAAAAAAATTATAGTAATCTAAGAATAAAATGAAATAGATATTAAGTATATTTGTAAAAACTAAAAACACGATTGTTGTAGTTAATAAAATCTATACCCCTTCCCCCCTTTCTCCCGTTGGTGTACATAGAATTAAGGCATGGATATTTATCTTTTCTCTTGATGGGACAAACCCATATTGAATGAATGTGGATGGATAAAAGATGAAATTGGTATGCTGAATGATAGGAACAGAATAAAAGCGTGATGTATGGTAATAGAGGACTAGATTTTAAATTATTAATAAAGCTAATCAAATAAAAATTGTTTAAAAAAAGGCTCCGAAAATTTAAAATCGGAGGTGCATTTATAAAAAAAAAAAAAAAAAAAAAAAAAAAAAAAAAAAAAAAAAAAAAAAAAAAAAAAAAAAAAAAAAACTACTGCTGCTATTACATAAATGAAACCGCCAGAAACGTCTAATACATAGGCACTTACGTGGTTATTACGTAAGCTCTCAAAAAAATGGACTAATGCAAGAGGGGGCAAACGGACAGTCGGTTCGCCTGGTGGTAAGTCAAAGCGACACCCATTGACACCCGCTACATCAGGGGATTAGCAAGTGCGTTGCCGGCCTTTTAAATGGGTGTATGCTCTTTTCTTGAAGGTCCCTAAGTCGTATCGGTTCAGAAATACCGTAGATGGATATTTAAGTTTGCAGTTAAAAAAATTCTATATACGAGTATACTAAAACAGATAAATTCACTGTCTGATACTAGTTAATACAGAGAAAATAGGTGTATATACAAACTCACGTAATATCAAGCGGTATGAAAAGGAAACGTGTATTTTCAAGATAAGTTCAGAAGGTTCAGAGCCACAATCGTGTGTTTGATCAAATAATACCACATATGCTTACATTCTAAGGAAACCGATCTCGCTATTTAGACAACACGTATGCTGAAAAGACTGTTTTGGTGTAGTGGTGTAAAGTTATCGCTTAAGCGACTGCGGTAGTGGATTTGATTCACTTTCATACACAGGACTTTATTTGTTAATAATTTAGAAACTATAATTAATGCTGAGCTGCTAAGAATTGTGATATTTGTACCGGATAAAAATGTGGTATTTCCACATATAAATTTTCTCAATAATTATGTCCGTGAACAGGCAGGGCTGCGCATTATACTTTTCCGGCTCCGACTGTTATTATTTTAATAATATACTTTTTTTTAGCAAACAAACAGTATTGTAATACAGTTAATTAAAATTGATACAACAAATACATAAAACAATAAAGTTTCCAATAATAAACAAATCATAAAAGAAAAAAAAAACACATATTTATAAAAAATATTGAGAAAATACAATCAGAAATTAAAATATAATATGTTAAGTTATAATAAAATTAATTAATAAATAATCTTGCACATGATAAATTTCATTCTATTATAAATAATTAATTAAATAATAAAATAAATTTTAAATGCAACAATACTTCAAATAAATCAAAATTGTAACAGTCTATCAAGTGTCTTTTTTAAAAATATACTTGAAATAACCGAATACAGTACATTTTTAATTTGGGGGCACAGTCGAGCAAAAAAGCTGCACGGCCGTACCATCTTTTTCTCGGAGCCGTTCATACCGTTTTCGAGCCCCTATAACTTCGTTGTGGATAAAACTAGGAGCCTGAATTTTCAGTAACCAAGCAGGCATTGTATAAAAACAGTATATTTCAAATTTCATTCAATTTGAACCAGTAATTTAAGAATTATAACTATCGTCAAAGTTTCTTAATTTTGCCACTCACTGACTGACTGACAGATCATCAAAATTCTAAGGCACTTCAAGCATACATAGAACCTTCAAAGAGTATAGCAGTATAAGCATGGGTCAGATGCCCCTGGGAAAACTTAGGTCAAATTTTTACTATGAAATCCCCGTCCTAAGAGAAACAGCTAACATACATCTGCATGCGCTAGTTTTTTTAATTAAATCGATTAATCAAATTTCGAAAAAAAAAAAAATTCTTTTTTCCCTTACGATATAATATTTATTTGTGATCTTTTATGCAAACAGTAGGAACACCAAAGAAGCATTAAATGAGGTACTTTTAAGTCTTTGCAGTGATTGATATATTGATATTAGTTAAAAAAAAATCATTTTAAAAATCTCACGTATTTTTTCTATGACATATATTTTTTTCAAATTTTTCTCGAAGGTAGAATAGTGCTAAAAAACTGCCCTCACGCAGCTGCCCGCGTTCGGGTCGCGCACTCGGCGATGGTGCGTAGTTACGCACTACTACACAATACTTGGGCCGCCTCTCCACTCCCGCCTTGCGCGCTGAAATCCCCCGAGACCTTGAACGCTGTAAAGGCTCGGGAAATAATTTAAAAAATCGTAAAATTGTAAAGTTTTTTGTAAATAAACGCGATAAAATCTGGTCTAGACTTTTAATTAAATCAATCTATTTATTTAAAACATAAAAGATTTTTAATATTGATATGCAGGTCACTATAAGATGTTATCACTGTCAATGTCACTATAAGTTGCTCTATTTGTCAACAACTCGACATACGCTTTTCTTTATTTCTTTATATATAATATATACTACATACTTAACAATTATTAAAGACGGGTATCGAATCTAAGGTATTATCGCGTGAGTTTCCATATGCGGTTTTCTTTGCTTAAACATTAACGTGCAGATAAGGTTAACGTTTCACTGTTACTGTGATAGGGTATTTTACATTTACAGGGAATATATATTTGTTTCTATACATTTTTAAAGTGTTTATCATTGTAGAATCCCTGAGTTTTCTAGTAATCCTCTAAGACTATGAAAAGCTATAGTTATCACAAAAATCATGATTTAGTCAAGAAATTGTTTTATGTAACATATCGTCTACGACGTTACTGACCGATTTGTACAGGCAACGAAGATAATTACAACGAATAAAAATTTTAGCAGTCATATTATACTTTATATATAGATGTAAACAAAATCTGAATAAAAAGCTAAACGATTGTTGGCAAGGCAATATAAATTTAAATTATCATTATGGCAAAGTATATACGACGTCGTATTATCAGCAAGAATTAAGCAATTATTTACGAAAATTGATTATCATGTCTGCTCTTTAACCGCATTACGTAATATATCAGTAGTTTGCTGGTCACGTGGCAACTATAAAAGAAAAATTTAGCTAATAAAGCTACAATAACTGGTACTAATACTTTTAATCACAAATTACTCCGAAGAAAAAAAATGTTATCTAATAGTAGTCTTTTATTTGCAAGTCAAGGTCACTTAGGTTAATCAATCCGACAGCAATAATCGCACAATTCTCCCTATTTTGTTTCTTGTAACGAAAAAAGACTAGGTATAAAAATGCTATATGACTTACAAAAATTATTTTGTTTGCGTAATCTTCTGTACCTATATTTTTAATGCAATTTTGTGTAGACTTATAATATTTTATAATATAAGAATAATTATATATATAAGAATATATAGTTTCCAGTAATTCGCATAATACACTGGAAGCGATTTTACTCGAGTTTACTTCAATACTTATTGCATTATTTGAAAGCTATTTTTAGTGACTCTCTGTGAGCCGTAGTGTCCGTATTAAATATCACCTTAAACGTTTAAAAATGCTTCAACTAGAAGTTTACGAGGCTATCGTTTACAAGCACAATAAAATTAAATACAAAAATTCGCTTATACTCTTGATACTATAACTATACTTTTTTTTATAAATTATAAAAATTAAAATATAGTAGGTACTTTTATCCTTTTTTATTTAAAGATGTTTAAGATACTCGTATTATTTAATAAACTTTACAAGCTTTTTTATAAAACATTGAATAAACTTATAATGTTACAATTTATTTATTTATTTACTCTTTACTGTACACACAAATTAAGAACAATTTAAAATTTTACAATGCAAAAGTTTTAGAGATATCTTGTACTTTTGTTAGCGTCTGTCGCGAAACTGCCCGGACTTACTATTTTCTCACTGAATGTACACCAATTTAATACGAATACCTCGTCTGTCTTAAATTTAATTTTTATATAAGTCTATGTATACAATGCTGTATTTTATTTTTATAACATCTCTGTTTCAAAAACCTGTTAATCTGTATCATTTATGTCTTCTTAATAGTTTTTAAATTGTTATTAAAGAAATTTTACATTATTATACATATTTACAATTCAAAACTTAAAATAGTTATTTAGAAACAGTTTTAGTATAAATAATGTCCGCGTGGTATGGTGGCAAGAATACTATCAGCATTTCCCCGTTGAATCGGAATTCCGATTCTTTGGGCAAAAAATGCACCAGCCCTCCTGTCACCAGTGGAGGCTATGATACGTGGGGTTAATTCTTTTAGATTTTTTTTTGCACTGCTACTCCAAGGTCCAAGTGTTTCGACTGCAAACGGCACCAAAACATAACTTTGGATAAGTGACGAATATTTGTGCCGTTTAGTCATTTCAGCCTTCTCCGCAGCGACTCCCACTCTTAAAGCCGTTTTATATAGTTTTTATTTCTCAGTATTAAATCTTTCATCAAAAATTATGATCGTAACAATTATAACATAAGAAAGAGTAAGTAGTAATAAGAAGTAATAGTAATAAGAATTGAATTGATAACATGTAAAATTTTTACAAATCGGTCCAAAGAATCTTGAGACAAAAGCGTTTAAGCGAATGAAGTAACTGATCAATTTTATTCATAATATAGATATGATTTTCATATGACAAAGATAGATAAAGAATGAAGTAAATCAATACGTCTAGAATTCAAATATTTTTACGTACGTAAATTAAAAAAATATGCTTTTATAAGGCAGATGCTTAGTAGTTAAAATCAAACTATGGAAATTGGTGTTAAATAAATTATTATAATGAATATTATTATTATTATTTATTATTATTATTATTTATTTTATTATATTTATGTGAATCAAAAAATGTCAGTTGGATGTCAACTTCAAAATTTTGCTCTCTAAATTTTATTTTGATATATTTCTATTTTGACCATATTTCTTTATTAAATTGACATCTAATTGAATAAAAAAATTCAATAATCTCGGAAATATATAAAATTTTCAATATTTTTAAAAATGTTTTTCGTTTTTCAGATTTCCTGAGCGTGGCGTTGCCGAGCAGAGACAGCGGCCTGAGGTAACAGCCGGCAGCCCCTACAACGGGTCTCCGTGCTGTCGCCGCCGCAGCAACGCCTTTATAGTGACTCTATGTGTGTTTAGTTAAGTGTACAGTGTATAATTTAATAATAGGTATGTCATATAATGTTTTAACAACCAACGCATCTCAACCGGAACTTTTGACATGTCCCCAATGCACTAATGGAAGGTTGTTTAGAGGCCGCAAAGGCTTAAAAATTCACATTTCCCGTTGCCACAGCGATCCCTTGGTGCATTCATTGGCTATTATATCAGATATTTCTACAAACATAACCAGTGATATTAATTCGATTCCGTTCGATAAATTTATTATTAAATGTCACCAAAATATACCGCTCGTTAAACGAGTTCCTAGAGGAGCGAGGATATCTCTAGCTAGATCTTTATCAGCTATTATTCAAAAATGTTTTTCGGACACTGATTCGGCCTGGCAAAATCTCTTTTTGTTTTCTTATAAATTTTTACATGCTGATAAAACCAAAAATGGTTCTTTATCAGCTAAATTAAAACAAAATAGCTTATTAGATACCCCGATTATTATTCCTAAAAACTCCTTACGACCTTTGTATTCTGACTCAAAAAAAATTGTTGAAAATAAAGCAATGGATGGAGATCTTAAGAATGCTGCTCGCATTCTTTTCTCTAGCGATACCCTCGCACCGTTTGATAACAAAACGCTGGAAGCCTTACGCGAAAAGCATCCGTTACCAAATCCGGCCTCGTTGCTTCCGGATCCACCCTGTTCAAATAATGTTTTACAGGTTAAGGATGAAGACACCTATGCCGCAATTATGTCGTTCACAAGCGGCTCTGCTAGCGGCATAGACGGCATCACACCACAACATCTTAAAGATCTTGTGAGTGCTTCAGCTGGGGACGCTGGCAGGGCTCTCTTGAATGACATAACTAAACTTTGTAATTTTATGTTATCTGGTAAGGTGACTTCATCTTTTTTGCCACATATTTATGGTGCAAGATTATGTGCTTTTAATAAAAAAGACGGTAGCATCCGTCCAATTGCTATTGGGAACACATTTCGCCGCTTGGCGTCTAAATTAGCATGTAAGCACATAATCTCCACTCTAAAAACAAAGTTTGAACCAATACAGGTGGGTTTTGGAAATAAAGGAGGCTGTGAAGCAGCAGTTCATTCGGCCCGTACCTTTTTAAAAGGAAATGAGGCGGAAGTGCTGCTGAAAGTTGATGTAAAGAATGCTTTTAATTCTTTAGATTGAGCAACCTTGCTTAACGAAGTATCATTAAATCTTCCTGAAATTTATCCATATGTTTGGCAATGTTACAGTTCACCATGTAAATTACTCTTTGGCGAAAACACAATTTTCTCTAATGTCGGCGTTCAGCAAGGGGACCCACTAGGTCCGGCTCTTTTTAGTCTAGGTATCCACAAATGCATTTCAAATTTAAAATCTAAATTTAACATATGGTACCTAGATGATGGAACCATAGGAGGCAAAGTAGATGATGTCATTGAAGATTTAATCAAAATTAAAAACGAGTTCGATAGCATTGGCCTCAAACTAAACTTTTCGAAATGTGAAATTTTTTTCACAGATATATTATCTCCTAAAAAAATTAATTTGGCAACGGAATTATTTTATAAAATTGCACCTAATTTGAAAATACTTCAAAAAAATACACTTTGTCTTCTAGGTGCTCCACTTTTTGATGAAGGCATAGAGTCAATTTTAGACAGTAAAATTAAAATTTTCCTGGACAATACTGACAAATTGGGTACTCTAAATTCTCATATAGCCTATACTATTTTGAAATATTGTCTTTTTGTCCCAAAATTAATGTACATACTTCGCACGAGCCCAATTTGGAAATTCCCTGGCTTGACCGATAAAATTGATGCCACTCTAAAATGCTCTTTAGAAAAAATTCTAAATTTATCTTTTGATGAAAATTCTTGGACCCAAGCTACTTTACCAATTAGAGATGGTGGCATCGGCGTGAGAAAAATTTCTAGTGTCGCTCTTCCTGCTTTTCTTGCTTCTGTACATAATATCAAAGGTCTATGTTCCAAAATTTTAAAATCAAGTTCAGTCCAAATTACAGATGCTACAGACGCAGTAGAAAACTGGAAGTTGAGGTGTCCTAATGACGATATCCCCAAGGAAGTTACAAAACAAAAACTTTGGGATGCGCCATTAGTTCACAATACTCGTGAAAATTTGACGCAAAATCTTACAAGTGACAAAAACCGTGCAAGGCTTCTAGCTTTATCAAGTAAAGAGTCAGGTCACTGGTTACACGCAATGCCGTCAAAAAACCTTGGGACACTTTTAGATAATGAAAGTTTTCGAATTTGTATAGGTCTCCGGTTGGGAGCACGTCTGTGTTTTGAACACAGATGTCCGTGCGGAAAGGAGGTTGATTCTTTCGGACTACACGGCCTTTCCTGCAACAAGAGTTCAGGTAGGTTTTCCCGCCACGGTTCCCTGAATGAGACCATTAAAAGGGCTCTTGCCACCATCGACGTTCCTGCTCTTATTGAGCCTACTGGAATTAGTCGCGATGATGGCAAGAGGCCTGATGGTTTAACGTTGATTCCCTGGGAAAGGGGACGGGCGCTTTTGTGGGACGCAACCTGCGTCGATACATTGGCTCCGTCTCATATCAGGGAAACGGCTGTAAGAATGGGAGCCGCTGCGGAGAAGGCTGAAATGACTAAACGGCACAAATATTCGTCACTTATCCAAAGTTATATTTTTGTGCCGTTTGCAGTCGAAACACTTGGACCTTGGAGTAGCAGTGCTAAAAATTTTCTAAAAGAATTAACCCCACGACTCATAGCCTCCACTGGTGACAAGAGGGCTGGTGCATTTTTTGCCCAAAGAATCGGAATTGCGATTCAACGGGGAAATGCTGCTAGTATTCTTGGCACCATTCCACGCGGACATGATTTATACCAAAACTGTTTGTAAATAATTATTTTAAGTTTTGAATTGTAAATATGTACTTATAATATTGTAAAATTTCTGTAATAAAAAAATTGAATTTTGAAGATTATAATATGTAATTGTTATTAGGTATTAAATAAATTTTATTCAAAGTAAATTTATTTCTTGAAAGATGCACTGCATGTACATAAATTTTACTTTAAGATCCTTATAATTTTATGTAATATATTCTGTTCAAAACCTCTCGGCGAGAATTAAAAGAGGATGACGTTAGAATTTCTCAACAGATTGCTATCAGATTCGCATTCCAAGCTTTTTTTGAACACCTTACATATATTTTAAAATAGCTATTTTACACATAGTAAAATACAGTGTAAGTTAAGAAAAATAATAAAAAATAATATTATCTCTAAAATACTATAAAAGAAGAAACTTTATAAAAGAGAGCCTTTTATGATACCTTTTGCCTGAATTCACTGTATTATGCTAGTCTAGACAAGTTACAATTTTCATATAAATCTCGTGACACTTGAGTGAAAATGTACCTTTTGTTGTTTTCAACCGTCAACGGTCATTCACCACTAAAACCAGCGTTTCCATGCAACTTTTTTAAAAATTTAGAAAGCAGAGGTTTTTCTAGATAACAGTTTTTCTTTTACTTAGTTCAATTATTAAGCTCATCTTTTTTGAAATTCTTATTAACAAATTGAGAATTATGTTGAAATCCCCTAAAGTCTGATGAATGATGGAGATCGCATTCGTCGGACAGGAGACGGCCATTACTATGATAAAGAAAGAATAATTTCATTATTTTACGTTTGTTTTGCTTACTTCAGCCTATATCGCTGTTCATAGCTAGCATAAGCCTCTAAGTTCACGTTAAATATCCCCGTTGTCCACAATCCTGATCCAGCCTTCACCGGCGATCATGCATCAAGATCAACAGTCCAGCGAGCTGAAGAATACTTTTGCCAATAAGTGATCTTCACTCCAGGATACGTCTGCTCTAATGGTGATCGGTAGGGTGACATACATGACCAACCTACTGCCATTTCAAATAGCCGCTTCTATAGGCTATGTCAGTTTCGACTTTGGTTCTCTCGTGGATTTTATTCATGATTTTATTCTTGAGGCTCGAAACATAGAACGTTCCGTAGTACCTTGAGTGACTTTAAATTTGTGTACTGATCCTGAAACTGAATCCTCCTATCGGCTTCCTTTTCAAGGTTATTTCGGCCTAGGTCGATATAATCCTGTAGTTGTACAGAGAAGGGTACCACCGACGATATCCATCTCGGTGTAACTAGTATATTTAACGTTATTTTTGTTTTGTCCAAATCCACACCGTGACTGACCAATCGGGAAAACTCATTTAGGTCGTTTAGCATTCGATTTAGGTCCTCCAACGTTTCTCAAAAATCACTATAGGTATCGTCGACAAAATGAAAGTGTTATATGTATTCAAAATTGATATTCAAGGTCTTAAAGACATCCTCCACACGCGTCGGTTAACAGTTCCGGGTACATTACATCCCCTTGTCTTACCCTGCGGCAAAGGAGAATCGCTCTTTTACGTTGGTCCAGGATTTGGACGGTCATCGTTCGTTTTTTTTTTTTACGTGAATCATAATAAATAAGTAAGCTAGCCTCTAAGAAACTTGGTGTTTTAAATAGGGCGAAGCAGTATTTCATGCCTTCCCACCGCCTATAATTGTACAGGGCGCAGATCCGGCCCCACATGGAATACTGCTCTCAATTCTAGACTGGAGCGCCCCAATATTAGCTCCTTTCATTTGACTGCGTTCAACGCCGGGCGGTTCGAATCGTCCACGACAAGGTTCACTCCAATCGACTTGATTCTTTGGCGCTGCGTAAAGATGTTGGATCGCTCTTTATCTTCTACTGCATCTATCACGGGGAGTGTTCTGAGGAATTGTTCGGATTAATACCTGCAGCAGAGTTCCACCACTAGACATCGCGTCAAAGTTCCAAATTTCATCCACATCGCCTCAATGTCCGGAAGTCTACAAGAACCCGGTATTTACGGCCGGCAACGCACCTGTTAATTTTCTCGTGTAGCGGGTGTCTATGGATGTCGCTTTCACTTGCCACCAGGTGAACCGACTGTCCGTTTGCCGCCTCTTACATAAAAATAAATAAATAAATAAGTCTGTGGTAATCTGCAAAAATGTTTATTCAACCCATTGCTTCAAAACAGTTTAATATCGATTCAATCTGAAACCCTAAACAATAAAGCATTCCTACTCTTCAACATTCCGAATCCGAAAAAGTTTAATCCTATAAAAAGTACATGTAAAATTTATTCGAGGCTTCTGAGAGTACATTCCAATAAAGTCAATTAGGAAATTCCTTGTTATATACGACGTTTATAATTCCATTTTTTATTGTATGTTAAATAATTTATTGATATTTTTTTTTTTCAATTTAGATGACTTATATGATAACAGATTAGTACAAACGGAGAATTTGTATTCAAAAATAGTACACAATAATTTCAGTATCACACTATATATACAGTTTTTTTTTTAAATGTATTTATTGTGCAAATTATAAATGTTAAATCTGATGTTAAAAATGAAACTACCTCTTTATACGAGTACCTACTACTATTCCATTCTACATTCGACAACCGTTCTGGTGTAGTAGTACGAGTAGTCGACTTAACGCCGGCGGTCCCGTGTTCGATTCCTGCTTCGGGCAAATATTTGTACTTGTAAAAATATTTATTTCTGGTTTGGGTGTATGTCTTTGATGGGTCTCCCCACAGTGCCTCAGAGAGTATGTAAAGCCGTCGGTCTCAGTTGTTATTACATACACCTGATAGAAATCATTACTCTTCGTAGGGAAATTATCCGCCAATCCATAGTAGAGCAGCGTGGTGAATCAAGCTAAAACTCTTCTCCTATATTTGAAAGAGGCCTTTGTCCAGCAGTGGGACGTTTACAGGCTGACTCAGTTCAGTTCAGGAATTTATGTTCAATCTATTATTTTTTTTTTATATTCTGAGAACAATAACATTAATATCGTTTAATTGATATCTCGTATTCTAGAAATTAAATACATTAATTAATTATTATTAATAAAACTTTTAATAAATACTAATTTTGAAAATTTAGTTTAATTCAGTTAGTGGTGAATCAACACCTATGTTTTCAATTAATAAAACTAATGGTACTTAAATATATTCCCTTCACGTAGCTTCTAGAACTAACATAACAGATTCATGAAAAGCCTATACAGAAATATGAAGTATGTTTTTATTTAAATATTACCTTAGATTCGACTTGAAAATAAGTTATTCATCAAGTAGCACAATTTAAATTTAAATTCAATTTTATCAAAGTCAGAATTTAACGTAAAAAAAAAATTGATGAAATGAAACAAGGAGAGATCAAGATAAATTATTTAAGAATTTTTTTAGAGACTTTTTTTTAAATAATAAAGTAAGCCAACGTGCGAATTCAGACTGATGTCATATCTATCATAATAGATAAAAGCGTCAAGACGTCACCATCAATATTTTTTTTTGTGATCTAAGCGCGCTATTAAATTTTTAAATTAACATAATATTTGTATAATGTATTATTACATTATCATCTTAACTAAGAGGTAGTAGGTTCATGTTCGGGCCAGCTTAATTTTAAAGTGCTATACTATAACTGTAACTTGAGTATACACTTGTAGTTCGTTACTTTTATAAAATTTTAATTTATAGTAAATTAGAGCAATTTAAAACAAACTTACCGGTAGGATATTTTTTTATCGACTACAAGATTTTTAGTTGGGATAAAAAAAATTTGCTTTAAAATAAAACACTAATATATAATTCGAATTTATGATTTATGAAACGAGATTTAGAAGTTACGAATTTCGAGTAACTGAATATTTGATATATATTTATTTATTTGTCGAAATTTAGTCGTGATTTTGAATTGATGATCTCCACAGGATATCAATTAACGATACAACGCAGGAATAAATTTATTGGAATATTGTAATCATTAAAGCTTAGAACGGGAAACAGGGGGCATTAACTTATAACCATAAATAAAATACTATACCTACATCCCAATTTCAATCAAGCAAATTGTTAAGGTCACTGAACTCTAATTTTATTGGTATAAGTAAAGATAATTGCCATGTCGTGGATAAAGTAAAGTTTATTGCCCATTCCCTTAGAGATTTAATAATATACGAGCCGGAAACCAGCCGTGCCTTTGGGGTATCGCAATTGAGAGTTTTAATTTTCCCTGGAAATCCTTTTATTTCCCGAAACAAATTTTATATGTTGATCCTGGATTTGCATACCTTGATACCAAGAGGTAAGTTTTTAATTAAATTGATCAATCAGAGGAAGATATCTAAAGTATTAAATGTTTCTACTATACATCCTTCGGTATCAGTCGTTAATTATCCGTAAATAATTCGATTAACTTTTCAATTTACTACTAAGATTTGATGTATCTACGCGTGATATTTTACAGCCTATAATTGAAATGAACTAAAACAGCCAGTCAATGTTCCATTAAACGGTCGTCAGACTACGAAATTTCTTTAAATGGATTTCTACACAAAAAAAAAAACTAGGACCAGATTATATAGACTTACTATCCACAATACAGACACTCTTTCATTATAACTACAAATATATACCTATTATATTTAATAATGGAGAGACTAAGCCACTCGTCAGTAAACAAGCATTGTGTTGTAGAGTTCATCAACCGCATTATGTGTTTCAAAGAATTTGTTTGGCAGTTCTTTCAAACTCTCGGATAGCCCTCAAAACCAACAGAAAATATCTTTGTGTGGGTACAATAATTGTCTGTAACATCTTCATTCGTTAGAAATACTAGAACGAACAAGTTTGTGACCACAAACACAACAAATACGTCCAAGAATGTACACACAGAACTTATGTAAAATGTATCTACTTTGGTTTGGTTTGGTACATTTTGATTCTTTAAATTTTCGTAATTGTTTTTAATATGGTACGTTTTTCTGAGAATAAAATAAAGTAGAAAGTAAAACGACCATTAAGCCGACCAGGATTAAAAGTTTAACTGAACGAAATATCTGACCGCGACACGTTCTGAAATCCCAGATTAATGCACAGCGCAAAACTCGCATCGTAGATTAGCCGAGTGCCTGACGGGTTTGGAGTTAAAACGTTCTGTAATGAATTTTAAATCAATAGACGTTCTATATACAAAAGAAGTATAATTTATATATTAATAATTTTTTTTCAGAATTAAAATAAATGTTATAAATTGATAGACTATGACAAACATAATTCTTGACATAAAAATTAAAAACGTGTTTTTATGTAAATTCATAATGGATGCTGGACTAACACCGCTTAGTTTTCAAGTAATTAATTTATTTACAAACTCCATATCCTGTGTGTCTAGAAATATATTTCTGAAACGTGTACAATTGTACATCTGCCCTGCTGCTGCTAACACGACTGGGTCGTGTTGTGGGCTACATTATACTCTTCTCCTAAATAATAATACAAAATTTCGTCTTTTGTAATCTTCTTTTGTTGAATGTAAAATTATGTAAATATATTGTGATGATGATGATGATGATGATGATGATGATGATGATGTCCTTCACACCGTATCCGGCGACGGTGACTCCTATATATTCAATTGGTCATTGTGATAGGCTCTTATGTGACTCGCAAAGACAGACTTAGCCCTGAAGGCCGCAAGGGGTACAATATAATTGGCCAGATCATCATGATCCCACCATCTGGCCAAATATATTGTACGAATGATATAAAGATGAATTGGAGAATTGTTTAAATTCTGATCAATTCATACATATAGGAAGCATATGGTATCAATACTCACGTCAACATAAATCCCTGGTAATCCAAATACTCTAGTTTCTGGATCCTCCAGTGGGGTGTACCTGAAGAACTCATGGTTACCACGATACCACTTGACAGAGTACAATGGCGCTCCTTGCATGTCTCTATGGCAAATGAGGGCTGCTGTCCCTCCCATGATGACGGTTGAAGGTTCTACTAGAAGTTGGACGTCTTTGAGGCTCGTCACTCCTGAAGCAAAGAGAAAATGTTATTTATTTTAAAGCCTTTTTTAAGAATGTATATGAACATTTTTTTGCATAAACAAACGCTTTCACAGAGTGAAAAAGTGAAACACAAAGTACCAGTTTAACAGATATCATAAATGAAATATACTTTTCATAATTATTACCAAAGAGTAATGTGCATAGTCTGGTACATTTTTAATATCATTGACTTCGTTTAAAGTAGCTCAGCGAAAGAGATACTTTCCTTAAATTTATGTCCTTTCATTTGTTTTTTACTTATTTTTCCACAAGATTGACATAATTCAAATTAAAAAGTCATTGAATAAAATGCATTTTAACTAAGATGTACTTTGGGGACATTAAAATATTCATCACAAAATTACGTCATTTTGGTATTTCAGCTCCTTTTTTATTTATTGTGCAACTATTTCACCGAGCATCTTAATTGTGCTTGCTTCAAAATAATAGATGCCGAAAATGTAGCATGAGTTGTATGGAAAACCATGCTTTACATGAAAAATAAAGATAAGGCAGTAATGACGTCTAGTATTGTAAACACGTATCGTAAATAGTAACTAACAAAAGTCAATATTTTCTTTGTGTTTAAGTACACTAAACAAATAAATAAATACTCTGTATACAAATATTATATAATCTATGGGTTAAAATAGGAAGCTTTAAATATATAAAAAAAGAAAAATTATTAATTAAGACCACCTTAAAAATTAAATTGTTAAACAATTAACAATTAATTAATCGATAATCACAAATTTTGCAATTAACAATTATTTAATTATAATTATTAATACTCGTAATTGTTAATTAAGTAGTTGTAATTTTGAAAACTTGCAGTTGACCATTGATTATTTGTTAATCGTTATCGGAGTTTACACTTAAATTTTACCATGTTTGATTAAAAACTAAAACTTATTATTATATGAAAAGTTATGAATAAAATAAGTAGGTATATAACAAAAAAAAGATTTTTCTTTTTTTTTTGTTTCATTTTATTAAAGTAAATTGCAGATTATGAGATCATGATGATTCAAATTCATGATTATGTCAATAACATTTTAATTTGATTATAGTTTTTTCAGTAATTTGTTAATTTATTTTTATCAATTTGATATTTTTACTAATAAACTATTAAAATAAAATAACGTATTTTTCGAGGGACTTCCTGTAAAACATAAACGAAAGGGTTGCATACTTGGGAGACTGATGACAATGTGATATACGGGTTGATCATAAACTTAAGAAACGAGTCATATTGTGCAGAGGATATGGAAATTAAAGACATGTCTAGTAATGAAAAAGAAGAAGATGAGGATATACTATAATGGTGGTAGTGAAAACAATATTTAAATTTACTAATTCAGAAATATTTAACATTTTTGTTCTGCATTTATGTTTATAAAATTGTTTAACAAAAACTGTAAAACAGTGTTTTAAACGTGTTTAAATTTTTTTTTGTTTTACCGTTTGTTTTGTTTTTAAAAAAACTGTTTTTTTCCAACCCTCGTATTTATTATACACTATTCATACAAATATCTGTTCACATGAAGTTAAAGTGTCACCTGTATCGAAGCGAGATATTTGTTAATTTTATTTGTTTTTAAAACAATTAAAAAAGTTAATTGCAATTGATATAATTTCAAAATACAATTAATACAGATTAATTAAAATTAAATTAATTGCAGCGTACAATTAACAGTTAATTGCAATTAATTTAATCACAGTTACTTTTAATTATATATATATATATATATATATATATATATATATATATATATATATATATATATCGCTCATTTGGAGCGACAGTGACACAAATGCAAATTAGTTAACTTTACACCAGATCGGAATAAAGATTATTTCATAGTTCAAAAGAAGATTCTGAAGCATTATTACGGCTAATTATTATTTTAAAATAGTTTTATTATAGCTGGATATTGTGGCATTTTCACTACCAACGTTGATGTTTATGCATAGTATTTTGGAATTAATAAGTCATTTTCGCGTATTTTTGCAAATGTGTCACTGTCGCTCCAAATGAGCGATATATCGATTGAAATTTTAATTGATTAATGCCCAACACTGGTTGATAACGTTGTAAAATCTTACCACATTTTGCTTCGGAAATACAATAATTATAGATATAAATTAGATATCTTCGTTTAATTACAGATATGTTAATTTTATCTCTGAAACTTTGGGTCCTATTTGAATTTTTTATTATTTTTCGATAGATTTTTGAAGAAAGAAAACTATGAAACATTAAGTTGCGTCACGTTTTGCGTAGTTATAACTATAAGCAGATCTGTACGTCTACCATGAGTTTCCAGAAACGATACACGTTAGCGAGTGTAGTAGCCAATTTGTATGGAAAGTTGAGCAGCGCCTCTACCGGATACTGTCATTACTATTGCGTTTCTACGTTTACTACTGTAGTTATGTCATGTGCGCTTGTAACAAAAACTCATGGTAGATGTACAGATGATATCAAAATTAACTTGGTTTTAACCGCGTGTAACAGAATAAATATTATTTTAGTGTGCTGTTTGTAGAATAAACTTAATTTACGAGAACTCTAGATTTTGTTTAATTAGCTCATAAGAAAGTATATAATAACATTTAAGTAATAAAATGGTTCTTATTTCGATTTTGATTTATTAGTAGGCCCTTCAAGCTTTTTATAATACTCCTGTCGGATTATACGAAATCGTTCATTTCAATTGATATATTTCCATAATTTATTTCCCTTTTGAGTTTAAATTGAATCAATTTTACGGTAAATTATACGTATAATTTATCATAGGATCAATAAAAGTCTGATTGCTGGAATTTTTCGAAAAATATTGTTTTAATTTTTCGGGTTATTTTAATCGTTTTGCTATCAACTACATTTGGATTATATTAATTCTAAAATATACTTAAATGGAGATTTAACTGTTTCAGATGTTTTTTTTAAATAACATTAATTATTTTAAACATCTCGACATGCACAATGGATATTTTTACTTAATTTCAATGTCCTCTCATAACAAATGCTACAGTATATACGTGGCTAAGTATTTCTTTCTGTAACGCGAATTTCTGGATCTCCGGCACAGAATCTCATCAATCTCAACTGAATAGGCATATACATTTTCTTTTGTGTTCTCTAAATTTTTGGTTAGTAAAAATATTTTCTATGGCAATGAAAAAATTATAAAATGGTATTGAAATTAGCGCTCCTATACAAGCAAACATTTCAGCTTTATTATATATAGCAGTATAGATACAAAAAATATCTACTGTAATTATTCAGTTAAAACATAAAGATTCATTGTAAACAAGGAAAACTTTAAGATTTATTCGAATCTACTCACCCATGTACCCTGAGACCTTTAAACAAGATGTCTTTGAACAACAACTAAATATGAATAACTTCCCGAATACATGTATCGAATCATCCACTGAATTTGTAGGGCTTTCTATGATAAAATTTAATCAAGTATCGATGTACATGGATCAGAGAATATGTAAAAGTGGTAAATCACAGAGCAGAAGGTACGTACGGTTATTATGATTTTAATAGAACAATAATGTAATTATAAACGTTGCGGTAATTATCATATCGTTTATCTATTACTTATCCTAGAACCGAAAAAAATCAGTAATGGAAAATGTAAATCGAATCCGCTGGTACTGAGTTGAAATCCTATTAGTAATATTAATATTTATGTATTTATTATAATATGATTAGAAATGGAAAATATCGGAAGGAAAATTGTTTTTTTTTGGAAAAATTCTGCGACATTCAATTCACAGTGGAACGGCGAGACATATTAAGTTTCTTCGTAGTATATTTTTAACTGTACGAAAAGAAAAGGGAAATAGGTAAATATTATTTAATATATATTTTTTTAAATTTTATTTGAGTGGTTAATAAATATACAGTAAATTTGTAAAGTTGCAGTTCACAAGAAAGCTTATAATTCGAAAAAGGATTTGATTTGAATTAAGGAAGCGTCATAATAAAGCAAACTACTACAGCTACACTTCATTTAAATGGGCCCAATTACTTCCTAAAAAAGGATTAATGCGGGGTCTTTATTATTAGATTCAGAAATCCTATACCACGTCATGATTATTTCCAATTATATTCCAATTAAAATTATTATGTGAATTTTCTTCAACAATAAAATTTGAAGTCCATCATTTCTTAAAAGAAAAGTTCTACTACGAATGAAGCTCTAAAGAACAAAACGATTTTAAAACTTTTTTTTTTTGATAGTTTAATAAACGGAACAGTTCATGACTGATAAATAAATAAATAAATGCTTCACGTTCAACGCTCCTAGAAGAATAGGAATCCTATATCAGGTATCTAAACCATACAAAGACAAAATCAAACGTTCAGATCACGACAATATCTGTACTGTACTGTATCAGCCTGCAAACCACCTACTGCTGAGCGAAGGCCTCTTCTCCATATAGAAAAAGGGTTGGAGCTTAATCCACCACATTGCTAAACTGCAGGTTAGCGGATAAGTTCCCTACCATAGATAACGATCGTTATCAGATGTATATAATAACAGCCGAGATCGACGGCTTTACGTGCTCTCCGAGGCACGCTGCGGAGACCCACAAGCACATACAACCCGACCGGAAAAATATATTTGTACAAATACAAATATCTTTGTCGAGCGAGAATCGAAATCGCGACCGCCGACGCGCGGTGTTGAGGTAACTACTCGCACCAGTACACTAGAACGGTCGTGATATCAAAGTCAATATCTGTACGTCATATACAAACATTTGTTGTCGCAGGAATTGAACCCGCAAAGCATAAGCTAGTTGACGCTGTGCGAATGCGTCGTCAAAATATAATGTATATTAAAGGTCATTTATAACAATAGTAAATTTGATTGATATAACTTCTGATACGACTTTTAATTCTATGATCGCATGGCAATATTTTCTGGTAACAGCCATGTCCCAAAGGTACAAAGCTTGTTATAGATAACTTTTGTGAGCCTGGAGATTGAGTTTCTACTCTCTGCCATGAATATAATCTTAATTTATGAGTACCTTGTATCTTGCGGATTAATCTAAATTTGGTTTTGAGTACACAATATATTGATACGTAAAATACGGTAAGAATGAAAAGGGGCATCATCGTCGAATTAGGTTATTTCACTGCAAAGTATGTTAAGACTTTTTTTCTATCTTACTCGCGTTAAATACATATACTCGTATGATAGCTTAAAACTTTTTCAAGGATTTTATCAAAAGAAGAGAAGAGAGTATTTCAAGAGTAAGATTATTGTATTAATAATATGTATTTTACCGGTGAAGGTTCTTGAGTGTCTAAAGTTAGACTTTGCACAGGCGGTTTCTGTTGATCTAATTGACTGTACTATATCAGCCTGTAAACAACGTTTAATTCACCGCACTGCTCCACTGCGGGTTGGTGGATAATATTAACATGAGTAACGATCATTATTACCAGGTGTCCATAATAACAACCGGTACCATGGAGGAGAGACCCACAAGGACATACATCCAGACTAGAAACAAATATTGCGGGAATCGAAGCCGCGACCGCTGGTTTGAGGCGACTACTAGCACCACTACACCAGAACGGTTGTCATATATACACATACCTACGTAATACTTACATATATACTTACATATATAGATTATCTTTGATTACGAATAAATACATACTTCATCAGAGTAGTAACAAGGTTAGACTGTTATTTCTGTTTCATTGATCATAATTAGTTATGTCAATAGACTAATATATAGTAACGTAATATGTGCTTATTAGAAACCATTACACCGAGTAACCGCCAATTTATCGTTAATTGTTGGCGTCGAATATAATTGGACAACTTTGATTTTAAGGCAATGGTTCGACCTAACTAGTCTCATTCGACCAATAATATAATATACGTACGTAATAATATATGAACGCTGAATTAACATATGATAGTTTGAAGGCAAAACCAATCTAACATTTGATTACATTTAATGATAGTGATCTATTTTTTGAATTATTTTAAACTTGTTTTAAAAATGTGAAATGTTTAAACTCTATAATGAATATCCTGAACTGAAATTAAACTGAATCAGACCTGCTCTTCTATATAGGAGAAATTAACTTTTTTAGGCTTAAAACTCGCGATTTTTAAACAAAGTTTATTTTTAAAGATAAAATCGAGTATATATATGAGATTCAGTAATGTGTAATGTGTGTCGCTGGAGGGATCCTGTTGCCTGCAGATCCGGGACCCTCCAATTAAAGCGGCTGAAGGCTCCCGCAGGGGTTTAGTACGGTATTGCACTCCCAAAGTGCCGAGTCCGACATAGGTCTAGGACTGCCGACCCGGGCGTCCTGGATATCATCCGTAAATGGATTCCCCTGCGTAAAAAAAAAAAAAAAAAAGAAAAAAAAAATTTAATGTGACCATAGACCATGTAACTGGTCTGAAATATCGATAAAAATACTCGAAAAAATTATATCATGCTATGTACCCGTTTCTATCTTTAACACGTTAAACGCCGCCTTGATTTTTTAGTTTTTCTGTTTGGCCCATGGGGGACACCATGTGGCCGCGAGCCAGAGTAGATTTTGGGTGTTTCTATTGAGCCGTCGGGCACAAATATAAAGCTAATACGTATTAGACGTGACCCCCATGGCCTTGCAGACGAATAAATTGTGCTAGGTTTTTAGTAAAAAATATGGCAGAAGAATATTTCAGATAAAATGTTCGACATAAGTTCTTTAAGCTGGCTCCATCGGCTATATAAGTGAGGCCCAACTGCAGGTGTCCTCCACGACGTTCAACGTGTGAACTATGTATATACGAGAAGTATTGAACCATAATCCACCGCACTGATGAACTGCTGGTTGGTTTTTACTTTTCTTAACAAGGACATATATCAGGTATCGGTAACAATTATCTATGATATGTAACAATCTGAAACGATGGCTTTAAGATCTTTTTGAGGTGCAATGGGGAACACACAAGAAAAAACAACCATACCAGAGGAATCGAAAACGTGACTCTCAGCCATACTGGTACTTTTATTGTTTCACCACCACAGCACAAGAACAGCTAAAACATTCACAGTTTGGTCAAAGATAGTCGAAAATATTGTCTTTTATCAGTCTCCACATAAATGTAATTACAAGAACTAGGCAAGGATAGAAATGAAATTAAAACAATTTTTACGTGTGCAACTTGCAGACGAAGAAAAATTTCAAACTCTGTGAACTGATTATCCCCACCGTATCAACGCTACCACTAAATACACGCGTTATTGAATCCCGAGGAGCTAGCAATTTGGATAATACTCAATATTACCGTGAACACACGAAGAAAATTCTATTTTCTGGTACATTAAGCGGGACAAATTCGGGCTTCGTTCAATTTTGTAAAAGATTTCTTATAAGTACCGGTATAACCTAAACCATGGCTGCCATGTCATATTTTAATTTTTTTTTAAAAAAGCGCTTCTGTGACAAGTTAAATTACAAAGTTTCGCAATGGAATATTCAAAGAAGTAGTATTATATATTTATTTTAAAATTTTACAATATTATACATATTAACAATGCAAAAATTAAACTAATTATTTACAGACAGTTTTGTTATAAATTATTTCCGCGTGGAATGGTGCCAAGAATAATGGCAGCATTCTCTGGGCAAAAATTGCACCAGCCCATCTGTCACTAGTAAAGGCTTTGAAACGTGAGGTCAATTCTTTTAGAAATTTTTCTGCACTGCCACTCCGAGGTCCAAGTTGGTCGACTGCAAACATATAAATGGCATATTCATTTATATATATACACTCCACTATGAATTAGAACATTACACTGATCACTGATGTTTAGTATCGATCTTAAAATATAATTAAAAGACAAATCGTTCGCTTGTATTTCCAGGTATCTCGTTAATTATTTTATTACAAGTATTTGGACGCTCGACGCTAGGTTATATAATTTTTCAATACTCATTTCATATTATATTCTACTTGAATAGTTTTTATGTTTGGATTTTACTTTCGAATCACATTTTATATTTAAGGTTGCGTGAGAGTCGATATTTTTTTAGTTCGTTTGGTCCATTTACTACTATCGCTTCCCTTAAAAAAAATTTTTCATAGCATGTAATCTATTTCTCATTCCATGATCACCGTGAATATTTTTCATAGAGTGTCTCCGCACTATATAAAAATACCTCTCGCACATGAATAATTCCGTTCCATTGTGTACTATTTTATACAATTTTTTAAAAGCTTAAACCTAAGAAACTACAAAAATTACACGTTTTCTTAGGACGATCCATTTCAATTTTAAACTTGATTTAATATTTTCATTACTTGACATTATAATGACCATATAATACAGGTATTATGTGGAATTAGGGTATTTATTATCGTGCTAAAAATGCCCTGTAATCCACGTATGGTTGAACAAACGAACAGCGTCTTCAACCTTAGTAATACGGTTCTATTGAAACCTCTTGGGCACTCTACAATGGAGTTAAAAGAGCAATACAATGCACTAGTTATTATACGAATGCATTTATAATGATGAAATAAATTGCTTTTATAGACCGTATCGTCTATAAATATTTTGTGTTATGATAAACAAAATTTATCGTTTCAATTACTGTAAACTATAACACGATGTTAATGAATTCTGGAATACAAGCACCCTTAAACGCTGATAACAATTTCAATTTAAAGGCCCTTGGAAAATCAAAGCATTATTGTTGAACGCTAACAATCTAAACATAATATTGTTAGTCTAATATTGGTGGCGGAGTGTAAATTTCTTATTACAGTCTACTGTTGCATGTTAATTGAAGTTAGATTTTGCTACGTCTATAAATGCTATGTAATCGATGTCCCCGAGAACATTGAGCGGAATTGAAGTAAAATTGAACGAAAAAAATAATGGAAAGAAGTCTCGGAATAGCGTTCGAGACGTACCTAATTGTGATTTGGATGACAGATGAAACGAATATGAGATGAATGTATGATTATGTACATTTTGTGTAATTATTTTAGGCATGTAATTGTATTTTGATAGACTACGTATTATTAATCGTATATCTAAGATAAAAATATCCTTTATGCTGATCTTTCGTTAAATTACCATATTATAATATTTTTAACTAATTTATTTATTTAACACGCATTTAGGTACTTAAAGAAAGAGAGCATAAAATCTCATTTTCAAATATCATTATCGACAAATTTCAGTATGACAAATTTATAAAAAGTCAAAAATTAGAATCAATCGGATCAGGAAATATTTACAAAAATATTAATAAATACTATAAAATAAATCATACGCAATTATTATCAATACTATAAAATATGATTACATCTGCTAAAGCATCTTTGTAATTTATGAACCTAAGCCTCAGGATAGGATTAAAGAAGAAAAGCGTGGGGCTATTTTTCTGTTTCCCATTTACGTCTGACATTATTTTTCTTTTAAGGCCTCCTAAAACAATTTTTGCAACCCAGAAAACACGAATTAAGAACGGAATTGCGCACATAGTGAAAATTGGGTGATATTTTCGTATCGTTTTGTTTTATGACTCGTACGTTATTGTTTTATACATGTTTTAACTTTTGTTATTATGGTGTTAAGAAGTAAGAAAGAATTTTGAAAATTTTTTAAGGTTAGTTTTGAGATTCATCATTATTGTGGAGAGTTGAGAAGTATCTACGAGTATGTGTGTAAAAACTTGTTTAAGCTTATAAAGAGTAATTGCAACTGAAACTGTTGGATGGCATTTGAAACAAAGCCTAATATTCGATAAGTTCTTGGGTTATACTTGTTGAAAAGTTTCTTATCTTAGTAGTCCTCAACGTGACTAATTACGAGTAGTACTACGAGCAATACTCACTCACCGGACTATTCGCAAGGTGAGTCAGTGAGCTGATGATCACATAATTGACGGCAATTATAAATCCTATATATTCCACATATTTGATAAAAATAAAAGGAATGATATAAAATAGCTTTTTATTTCGGACCGGTCTATTAAATCGCTAACTATTATAAACTCTTTTGCAAAAAAAACGGGCACTTAAGCAAAGAACTATTTTATAGTTACTATTAGTTTGTTTGACAATTTTAGGTATTGTTATCCTCAAAATTTTATAAATTAATTAGGAAGGAATAGTTTTCATCAGTTTTATCATAACATTTTAATTAAATTATTAAGAAATAATGTTTAAGCTCAAAACACTATGATTGCACCTGCTCGCTAAATAAAAATGAAACGCGTTAATTTCTTTGTTTTTCTTGAATACATTAAAAGCAGATAAAAGTTTAGTATTGAGTGTGACCCCCTCTTGCTGAAATCACAGCTTGCATTCGTCTGGGCATGCTAGTGAGTATATCTTTTATGGTTTCTTGGGGAATACGTTCCCACTCCGCGGTAATCACATTCTTTAGCTCTCTGATGGTCTGCGGAGCCGGCTGCACTGATCTCACTCGTCGCTTCAGAACGTCCCAGACATGCTCTATGGGATTGAGGTCCGGACTTCTAGCTGGCCAGTCCAAACGACGAATTCCGACTTCTAGCATATACGCATCCACACCGCCAGACCGGTGGGCGCGAGCGTTGTCGTCCATAAAAATTGAGTTTTCGCCAAGAGCGGTTAAAGCGGGTTGTGCATAAGGAATTAGAACTTCCGTTATGTATCGGTGTCCAGTCAGTGTACCGTTTTCGATGAAGACTAACTCCGTACGATCCATAGAATTTATTCGTGCCCAAAACATAACAGAGCCCCCTCCACAAGGTGTGATTTCTTCAAAACATGCCTCTGCAAAGCGTTCTCCTCGTCTACGTAGCACTCGCCGACGTCAGTCTTCACCATGCAGAGATATCCTGGCTTCATCGGAGAACAATACCCTATCCCAGTCTTCATGAGTCCATGACACACAATTTCGAGCGAAGCTAAGCCTGGCAACTCGATGTCCACGGAGTAATTTAGGGCCGCGTGCCGGGCGATGACTGTGTATATTAGCAGCGAGAAGCCTCCTCCTGACCGTCCATAGACTAATTTGCACATTTCTTACTTCTTCGAGGGTGTTCTTGAGGTCCACATAAGAAGATTTGCGATTTCTCAACGCTTGACTAACTAGAAAACGATCATCCCGTGGTTCGGTACATGTCTTTCTGCCAGAACCAGGCCTTCTCTTGATGGAACCGGTCTCTTGATAGCGCTGCCAGGTCCTTTGAACTGTCGACCGACTCACATTTAGCCTCTGAGCCACGAAGCATTGACTGCAACCTTCTTCAAGCAGCGCAATAATTTTGCTCGCTTTTATCACTTTATCTACCATTTTCGAGATTGCTAAACAGCAATAACAATACTTTTAAATGTCAAGGACACCAGATAATTTAATAAAAATTGACAAAAAGTTAATTAGAGTCGATATTAACTATAGGGAATTCGCGCCACAAAATGTAGTTAAAAGTTATTTTCTTTGAAAACCAGGCTCAGTCAAAAATTTGAATTTGGAATGTACTCTTATAAACATTATGGCACTTTTATAACTGTCCAGTAACATGTTCAAATGATTAAAACCTTTTTGGTATTTTATTTTTTTCAGCCAGGAAGAAAATCGAAACCGCCCGTTTTTTTTGCAAATGAGTATATTTTTCTGTTGATGTGAACAGAGTTTAAAATAAGAAAATCTTTGAAAAAGATGTTATATCCTCGCTTACTGACAAAATATTAGAGTTTAATCTATATTCGCTTCGTTGATTTGAAAAATGCTTATTTACTAGAAAAACTGAAAGAGCTGAACTCGAATCGTAACCTTATTAGGGACTAGTTGCTACCCTGGTTACACCCTTCGATTACTTATAACTTGAAAATAGAAGGAAAGATAATATACTGTTATTAAATACTTTCTCGGGCTTAAGTTATGTAAAAACATAAAGGTCTTACGTCTTATATAACCTATATTGGTAGTTTTTAAAAGAGTACCTTTTGAGATGCACTTGCTGTCTTTATAAAGTAATTCAAAGTGGTTTAAAAGTCTGCTTGAATTAATAAATAATCATTTTATGCGCGGCCGGCTGGTCGAGTGGTCAGACAACTGGACACTTTACGCAGCGGTCGCGGGTTCGAATCCCGCCAGGTGCAGATAATCTGTATGACGAATATAGATGTCTGCACCGGGTCATGGATGTGTATTTATGTATATATGTATTTATATCTTAAATTTATTTCCGTTCCTAGTACCTGTAACACAAGTTCTTACGAACTTACCACGGGGCTAGGTTTACGTGGTGTGATTGTTGGTTAATATTTATTAATATTTTATTTATATTTATTTATATAAAATTTTGTTTTGGTTTAAATATATGAAAAACTAGTTTGTAATTTTTTTATGTGTATGTTATGGAAATCAAACATTTTATTTTTTTACTGCCATGTCTTTTAGGCATAAAAAGGTCTTGTTGAATTCATATATATTGAAAAAGACCCTACTAAGCTTTTTAACTGAAAATGTAATGGCACGAATGACCCACAGTTGGTTAAAAGTTTATTCTTCTATTAAATATTACGATTGGAGTTAAACATATAACTCTACTATACGGATTAGGAGTGTTTGCGAACTAAAATTTCTTTTTTCCTGAAGAATAATTTTTAAACAATTTTTTTTACATGTTTTTTTTTTTTCATGTAGGAACTACTTTATCTTCTCCTAAAATAAGAGTAAATATAAAATTATTTATAAATTTCCAGAACTATCAACTAAATTAATGTCAAGAAATTCTGAAGTAACTCTCAAAGAAGTAATTAATTGTGATACTGAGATAAATCAAAATTTAATTTATTTATAACATTTGAGTAAATAATCTATAGACGTCCAGCTTGTTTACATAAGATTAAAACGTATATTTTGTCAAAATATTATGTTTAATTTGCTTACGATTGTTTCATATATAATTATATTAAGTTACACAGGAAATAATTTATAATATGATAAATAAAATATCTCATATATACATAGTATTATGTATGTATGTTATATAAATAATCGCAAATCAAGCAAATAAACATTATAATTAAATGCAAGTAATAATGCGTGGGAAATTAAGATATGAAATAAGACTTATAACATATATGTAACAGTTATATAACACATATCTGAATAACATTGTTATACAAACTTTGAAAGCAATACAGCGCATCCACAGAAGACCATTCAAAACAAAAAGTTAATTATGAACAACATCGAAACATAATGGACGTTCAACTTGAAGAGCGCCATCGATAAACTGTCAGGTATCAAGAAGACTAAAAATAGTTCCTCTGCAACGTAACTTAGCAATTTAAGTTTTGAACACAAGCCTGGAGTTGGCGTTCGGTAAAGGCTGGTTAAACTGCTGGTGCAACCCGAGAGGTTTCCTATCTATCTGTGGTACAAGTCAAGAGATATTATCTTGAAACTGAAAATTTGATGTTTCGAGAAATTAAAATTTTCATGTCCCCTTAATTTTGTATAGTTTCGCTAGGCAGAATTTTATTTATAATTTTTGTAACAAAGATGTTTTTAGTACACGATACTAAAAACATTTCTATACATTGTAATATATTCCAGGAATAGTTATCGTAATTGTACATAAAAATGTAACTTAGGCGTGTGTTCTTTTTTTTTTAATAAGTACAATGATATGTGCCAAATAACGATTTTTCGCTTCGTTTGATATCAGAATATTGCTTTAATCTATATAATAAATACTCGTATATATAAAATCGATATAAAAGTTTAATTTTATCATTTTAGTATATTTTTGTTTGTATACTAATAACTTTAATGAAAAAAAAAATGTGTTTAAAATGGGCAAAGGAACAGACGACCGTGTGTGTGTGTGTGTTTGTGTGTATAAAACATATTTATTTATTTAAATAACAATAATAATGATACGTTCTGCACTTATAACTTAATCGGAAGCATTAGGCAATTCACGAACGCTTTTAGCGGTAATTTTAGTAATTTCGGTCGGTTCGAGTCGATTCCGACTCGCGATGCGTGCTCTACTCGCGGTAGCTATCTCAAGTTCATTATTGCTAATTTGCGAAAGTTAGTTACGTAAATTTTAGTTCAAATGCATCTGCATTTGAATAATTAAATCTGATAATTAGTTGAGCCAATAACTAATAATTATAATTGAAAAATAACAAATGATATAACTGTAATATTATTCATTTGATAATGATTAAACTGTTTAATTTAGATGCTATGATACTAGAGTCACCATTAAGTTAAAAATAAAAGAAGAATTGTACACTGTACTTATAGGGGGTAAAGAAGAGTAAGGATGTCGGAAAAATTTTGTTTTTTACACATATAATAAAATTTAAAAAATAATAACATTTAAAAAATATTCAATGAATTTTCCACCCTTCTATTTTGAAAGAACATTAAAATATTACAACATTTTATAGTTTAAGTAGATATTTTAAAATTATACATTTTGAAGCTAAAATGACATTTTCCTGGTCAACTATAGAGTTTAATGAAAATAATTAAACAAGTTGCTTTCATGAAATTAATAAAAAACTTAAACTGCGGCGTTCTAAAGAGTGGTGCTCGCGATTTTTTAATTAATATTCACTTTGCTTAGTTGTTTTATAGTAAATTTAATTACTGTTTTTTTTTTCTATAAATTCTTCAGATATTGGACCTATTGTTAAGTTTATATACTTTAAGTGGATACGTCAGCGCGATGATCAGCATTAGCATCAGCGCTATCACGTTAAAAACTTGGTCTTACAATATCCACTCTTTTTATACAAATGAACTAACATTTTAATAATTAACAAATAAAGTTAAACGAGACTCTTACATTATTTCTTGCTTCCAAACTAACTTTGAAATTCTGAAAATCGAATTAATATTTTTATGCATGGGTAAATTATGTTAATTAACTTAGGCTACCATTAAGTTATGGACTGGTCAGGCAAACACAGTTTCCTTACTCGAATTTTCACATGAAATAGGTTTTTTTTTTTAATTACAAGATATGTCACAAAATTATTAGTAAAACTGACGTCAACACCGAGCCCACAGCAATACTAATGCAGAATGCTCGTTGGCACAGTTGGCAGTGACCCTGCTTTCTGCTCCAGGGTTATGGATTCGATTCTCGCCTGAGCCTGGGTGTAATATATATTTTTTTATATATTTATTATTTATATGTCAGATTCTAAGATGCAGAATGCTCGTTGGTGCAGTTAGCAGTGACCCTGCTTTCTGCTCCAGGGTTATGGGTTCGATTCTCGTCTGAGCCTGGGTGTACTATATATTTGTTTATATATTTACTATTTATTACATATAAAATTAAATATACAAATTAAAAAAAATATGTATATCAGTTGGCTATTACTTAAAACAAAGCCATTAAGTTTCTTACCTTAGGAACAGACGACAGTGTGTGTATGTTAAAATAAAAAATAATAATAATAATGTCACATAACACAAAAACGCTCGAAACATGACAAAATTTGATTGGACTACACAGATATTGATTACGAGCGATCCTATCCCCGATTGTTAACGTTACTGCTCTATTATATCTATTGTTTATCTCCATTTATATCTCTTTCTTATTATCTGCGCTCAAACGGCGTCTTCCGTATTTGTGGACATAGAGGAAAAGCGCTCTCTTTGTACGTCTGCCATGAGTTTTTGTTACAAGCGCACATGACATAACTACAGAAGTAAACGTAGAAACGCAATAGTAATGATAGTATCCGGTAGAGGCGCTGCTCAACTTTCCATACAAATTGTCTACTACACTCGCTAACGTGTATCGTCTCGGAAACTCATGGTAGACGTACTGGTTCCGACTCGCGACTCGAGTGTCTCCTCATAAATATTTAACATATATTAGAATATAGTACAGTAACAGCCACTAACAGTAATTACGACGTCAACTAGTCGTCAAACAAACGAAATAAAATTCTATAAATATCTTCGTGTTTCCACGAAATTATTAACGAAACAACAATAAAATTTACGACAAAAGTTATATTTGAGATAAATCCGATTTTGTTGCTACTTTCATCACGTTAACCTAGTTCTCTTTGGTTATTTGGCACTTGAAATCGATGAAATACACATTATTTCTTAACAAAGATAAATATTTTTTTATTAGTAGATAGTGATTTGTAGTAACAAATGTAGTAAAAAATTAAAATAAAAGACAGTAGTCTAAATATACGTGAAAACGCTTAAATATTGGACTTGGTTATTTCAATAAACACTATTTAAATAATCAGTAAAAATTAAAACAAAAATAAGGAATTATTTGTTTTCATTTATTGAGCTAATATTCGAAACGACAACATAGACGTTAATTGTTTTTTAGTACAGGAAGAGAACGAGTACTGAGAACTGTTTCATGGCGAGTAGGCGTATACTTATCTCTAAGTTCTTTCGACAAGTGCGAGTTTCTTCAAGATGATATTCTCCACCACAGACCCAAAATGAGTTTAAAAAAGTAATAGCTAGAATTGAATATTCAGCCATATATTAAGCCAACAAACGAAATTGTATATAACAAAATTTGATTACACTTCAGCATATTTTAATGTATGCTTGTAAGCTGAAAGAAGTGTGCTTCTGATCAAAATGCCGGATAGTAAACAGAGACGAGTATTTCAATTAAAAATTTCCATAGTTTTACAATAACCGCTTCATTCTATGACTAATGAATGATTTAAATCGTGATGGTTGACAACGATATACATTTTACTGATGGTTCTTTTAAGCCTGGCTTCTATATTTAAAAAACGATTCGTTTTCCTTACGAACCGTTCAATTGTAAAAAAATTATAACGCAAAATATTCCCAGTAAAAAAAAAATATTTTACTGAGAGGCTTCGTTTTGGAAGGGCTGTGTAGAACGAATCATAGTTGAAATGTATGGGAGAGATAGACAACATAGTTGCTATAAATATATTCAAATTTCAAATGCCTCTCAAAAACGATCCGCTACGAATTTATTTACCGCTCAAAATCGGCCGTCCGTAAACAACCCACTGCTGAGCATCATCTGCTGAGATCATCATCATCATCATCTGCATGAGCAGTTGTCATGCACGCATCGGAATCCCAAGGATGTCGCTCTTGCCATCAGCGAGGTTTACGATAGGATCTACAGCTCGAACCCCATCGTCCACTCCCTGCGTGCGGAGAGGCTCACTGACGCTAAAATACCCGAAAACAGAACCGGACCCTGTACCTGGTCTTCACACAAGAGGAGAAAAAGGAGTTAATAGGCCGGGGATATGGCACCGGAGAAGGGTCGAGCGTCATGACCATTCACGAGGCGCAGGGTCGGACGAGCGAGGAGGTCATTGTCATCCAAACGAGGGCTAAGAGGCTGCGAATACACAATAGCGTTTCGCATGCGGTGGTCGCGGTGAGTAGGCACACCAAGACCTGTGTCTACTACGCCGACGACAGGGATGACGCAATCGGCCGATTCGTGGGGAGGGCGGCGGAGGCCACTACAAAAGAAATCCTCGAGCATACCCTCAAGATGGCAATTCATCATAGAGACACAGCAGTCATTGAGGATGTGCTCGCACAGCTGGGGGCTGGTGCTGATTAAGATAAACCGAAATTATAGAGTACCAAAATAGGAGAATTATAAATAATGTAATATTTATAAATATATATAAATGGAATAATATAATAAATGCATTTAGTTATAGTATTGTAAAAAAAAATAGGTATAGGTATAGTATTGTAAAAAAAATGTATATATATTAGGATAAAAGTGGTCAGTTTGGACTCTCGTCTCAGGGACTAGAGATATTAAGTCTAGTTTTAAGTACTTATTTACTTTTGCTGAGTAAAAACGTCTGTATGTTACAATAAAATATATCAAAAGAAAAGGGTATAAGCGCATGTAAGCCTGTAGATATGAAAAAAAAAAAAAACCCACTGCTGAGCGAAGACCTTCTTCTCCATCTAAAAGAATGGTTGGAGCTTAACCCACCACACCACTCCACTGCGGGTTGGTAGTCACAACTACCTGAGTCGAAATTTAAAGCCAACATAGCTCCCTTAAGTTTGATATAAAACCGATTTAGAGCCCAGTAGTCCGAATTTATTATTATTATAATTCCTATCGTAGGCGGCGCCAAATCGGCTCTAAATTTCAACTCGGGTTATTTCAAATTTATAAGGTTCGTCGGCAAAACTAATCTTTTTTGAATATAGAAACCGGACTTTAAACAGTAAAATACAGATATTTAACTCAACTTCGCGCGTGGTTGTATGTGTGCGTGCGCGTATTAATAAAAAACGGAGCTTCGATGCGTGTGTAATAGTGATGCTACGGTCATCGTATACAAATAGTACAGTCAATAAAAACAAGTCGATGTTTTTATGCAGCTATTTTTTATTATTTAAATTGGGCAAACAAATAAAATACTTATTTAACGCGCAATTTTAATAACTTATTTGATACATACTGAATATATAAGTATGACGCAAACGATAACTTAAAAGGCCTATAAATTTTTTAAATAACTTTATCAACTATTTAACAATCGGTAATAGTAAGTACTTATTTCTACGTTATTACTGTCTTAAATAAGCAGTTAAGGTATCAGAGAAGCCACAAATAATGTGCCTAATAATCATCATGATAATCTACCTAAATGTTTCATACATTAAGGCCGAGACTCCACCAGAGCGGAGATGTGCGGAGATGTGCTTAAACAACCAATAGGATTTCGTTATTCCCACACCTCGTCTCCCCTCCGCTTGAGTGAATACCACTGAACGAAATTCTATTGGTTGTTAAAACACATCTCCGCTAATCTCCATCCTCTACCTTTAGGGCGTCCTCTACCTTTAGGGCGTCCTCTACCTCGCGAGCTTCTGCTGTCACCGCAGCCGAGTCCCAACGCCGGCAACAATGGCGACGAGGAAGACGACGCAAGGGAGGCTTAAACAATCACCGGATATGACGACTCTCGGATTGGACATCTATTTGGAAAAGAAAATATCTGGAGTCGACAACCTGTAGGCCGCCGCCTATTAGCAGGCTCGACCTTGGTCCACTGGACCTGAAATAAGATTACCCGGTAGTGGTCCTACCGGAGAGGAATAGCCCGGGTAGGTAGGCATAGCCTAGGAGACCATACCCAGCCAGTTCTAGACCTGACAGGAAGAGCCACCCCCCAATCTCCGCTCTGGTGGAGTCTCGCCCTAAAAAAGAGCTTAGTATAGATATACCTCATATTTCGAGGTATAACTCATAAATTATTTTTGGTTATAACGAAATATCATATAAATCATCCTTAGGTTTACCGGAGGTCGATATTATGAAAAAGCTAGGAACACGTTTATTTCTATATTAGGCTACAAATTGTACCAGCGGTTTTTACAAATGTTAACGTCATGCGGTAATAAATTCTTGTCGGACCCACATTCGACTTAAATTCGGTTGCTTGTTTGGGAACATGAAATATTTACAGGGGAACCAATTTATATTACGATCGAGATAAAAACGTGTTGTTTGAAAAAATTTTTGGGGAAATTTTTCTTTTAATTTTTTTATAACCACAGCACGCTTATTTCTATTGTTGATACAATGTATATTATAAAATTGAAGTTCTTGAACGCATTAATTTTAAACTCGACTTTGATACATTTTAACTTGGTCCTTTTTACTTATCAAGTAAATGATGCTGAATCAGCTTGCAAGTGTCCCACTGCTGGGAAAAGCCCTCCACATAGAAAAAAGTTTGGAGCTTAGTTCCACTGGGGGTTGGCAAATAATTTCCTTAGTAACGTAGTAAATGTCTATCAGGATGATAAAGATCAGGTGTTTTTGGTAAAAATTGGTTAAGACGGCTTTACGTGCTCACTAAGGTAAGGTAGACAAAGGGGGAGTCCCCAAGTGTTTATTGCTACGTCCACGTCGTCTCCCCTGGACCCTGACCTGACCCCGGTAACGCAGGTGGCAGGCAGGTGACCGAACGCAGTAAACTGTACTTGGGTGTATTAGAGTGTTTTGTCTGTGTGACTACTAAGTGGTTTTTGCGATGCTTACGCGGAGCAAAAGTGGAGCTACCAAACAACAAGTGTGTACAAGTGGCCCTTCTCAGGGCCAACCCAACGGCCCTTCTCAGGGCCAACCCAACGGCCCTTCTCAGGGCCAACCCAACGGCCCTTCTCAGGGCCAAGCCAACGGCCCTTCTCAGGGCCAAACCAACGGCCCTTCTCAGGGCCAACCCAACGGCCCTTCTCAGGGCCAACCCAACGGCCCTTATCAGGGTCAACCAGAAGGCGAGATGGAGGTTCTGGAGAACATCTCCATCACCTCACTGTCCGAGTCAGACCTGGGTCGGAAGCGCCTGTACTCCGGGGACTCGGAGGATTCCAGCTCGGAGACAGAGACGGGAGAGGCCACGGGGGGTAGATCCCGGACAGCGGCCAAGAGGGGCAAGGCGCCCACCCTTACTAGCGCCAGAGCGGCTCTAAGAGAGCGTGTGGAGAGAGTCCGGGAGGACGAGTTTGAGGCGGTCCTCCAAAGGAGAGCTTTCGTAAAGCAGAAGGAGGTGGGGGGTCAAATGGAGGAAGCTCCCATCGAGATTGACGACGTGGATAAGCGGGGGGCCGAAGAGCTGAGGGTGGCTTCGGAGGCCAACCTAAACCTGATCCTGAGCCTGACCGGTAAGTCGGTCAATCTGCGGGGGGGCTACGCCTCCAAAATAAGGAAGGCAGCGGGATCCATCAGGGAGGTGCTGGAGTCCCTGGTGACCCGCACTGAATCGGAGGAGGTTCGCCGATTAAAGGCCGACAACTGTCGGCTCGCGCGGGAACTGGAGCTGGTCAGGAACGAAGTGCGGGCCTACAGAAGGGAGTTCGAGGACAGTCGCAAAAAGGCGGCTGAATCCGCGAACACGGGGGGAACTGCCGACCTAATGCAAGAAATTGCAAATATGGTCGCCAGCACCGTGGATGATCGCCTGGCGGCTTTCCAGCTCCCGGCAGCCCCTCCTTCCCGCCCCCCACTGGCTGAGGACAACAGGCCGCTGGCAAGAGCCACCAGGGCTGCCATTGCGGCGAAGGACTAGGCGGCGGCGACTCTCAGCGGGAGCACAGTGGACCCGGTGGAGCTCCCCGCCCTTCCACTAACATCGAGCAAAGGAAAGGGGAAGGCAAGGGGAAGGGTAAGGGCAAGGAGGCGGAGTGGACCGCGTTCGGTCCCTCCACCTCAAAAGAAGCGGCTCCTCAGGGAAAGGAGAGAGAGGAGGCTAAATCCCAGGAGGAGCCAGCGGCAAGCTGGACAGAAGTCGTCCGCCGCAAAACGGCGGCCAAAAAGCGGACGGCTTCAGTGCCGCCGGTGAAGAACCCGGCGACCGAAAAATCGGCGGCTTCAGCGCCGCCGGCAAAGAAGGAGGCTACAAAGCCTAAACTGGTACTCCCCCGCTCATCGGCCGTAATAATTAAGTTACGGCCGGAGGCAGCGGCCAAGGGGGCCACGTATGGGTCGACACTGCTCAAGGCCGAGAGCAGTATCGACCTAAAGGAGCTGGGAATCGGCCCGCTCCGGATCCGCCAATCGGCGACCGGGGCGCGCCTCATCGAGGTGCCTGGCTCCACGAGCGGCAAGAAGGCCGATGCCCTCGCCGCTCGTTTGAAGGAGATCTTAGCGGAGGAGGTGGAGGTGCTCAGGCCTGAGAAGAAGGTGGAGATGAGAATCTCAGGCCTGAGCGACGCGGTCACCGCGGAGCGTCTGGCTATCGCGGTGGCGAAGGAAGGGGGCTGTTCCCCCGGGCAGGTCCTCGTGCGGAACATCCGGACGGGGCTAAGGGGCCCGGGGTCAGCCCACATTGAACTCCCGGCGGCGGCAGGAAAAAAGCTGCTGCAGGTCGGGAGCATAGCGGTGGGGTGGACCAAAGCGACGGTCCACTTCCTGCAAGCGCGTCCCAGGCATTGTTTCCGATGCCTGGGACTGGGGCACGTCGCCGGCGCGTGCCCAGGTGGCACTGACCGCAGCACTCTGTGCTATCGCTGCGGTCAGGCAGGCCACAAAGCCGCCGGGTGTTCGGCTGCCGCCCATTGCGCGGTGTGCGCGGACGCCGGCAGTCCGGCGGGCCACGTGATGGGGGGCATGGCATGTAAGCCCCCATCAACCCGCGGGAAATTCCCCCCGCAATCGTCACAAGGAGGGAACCGAGTGGAGGCAGCAGACGCTGATATGGCCGAGTGATGCCCGGGCATCTCAGCGTCCTCCAGGCGAACGCCAACCACTCCGCCGGGGCCCAGGACCTTTTCCTGCAGTCCATGGCGGAGTGGAGTATTGACGTCGCGATCGTCGCCGAGCCATACGCCGTGCCCCCTAGCCCACACTGGGCGGGGGACACCGAGGACTCGGTGGCGATCGTGGTGAGGCCTGGAGGCGAGGGGCCGCGGGTACGTGGCGGCGGTTCGGGGAGAGGTGGCTTTCGTCGGAGTCTACTTCTCCCCGAACCGTGATCTGGCGGCCCTGGAACGGTTTCTCGACGTTCTGGGGCCGCTGGTGAGGCAGCTAGCTCCCCTCCAGGTATTCGTGGCCGGTGACCTCAACGCCAAGTCCACGGCTTGGGGTAACCCGGTTACGAACCCAAAAGGGAGGGAGGTGGAGGAGTGGGCGCTAGCTGCCGGACTGTGCCTGCTCAATGTGGGGGCAGTCCAGACGTGCGTGCGATGGTCGGGAGGTTCCGTGGTGGACGTCACGTTTGCCACGCCGGCCATCGCACGCAGAGTGGATGGGTGGAGGGTGGAGACGGAGGTGGAGACTCTCTCAGACCATCGGTACATAAGGTTTGAGGTGTCTCCAGCGTCGTTCCGTCTGTCCGGCGTCATCATCGTCGTCAACGTCGTCAAGGGGGCGTAGCCAGTTTCCGCGTTGGGCACTCTCCAAGCTCGATCGGGAACTGGCAGAGGAGGCCGCAATCGTCGGCCGCTGGAGCCTCCCGCCGCTGTCGGAGTTTGGGGTGGATGAGGCGGCCAGCCGGCTCTGCGACGCATTCACTGCTGTCTGCAGAGCGGCCATGCCGCCCGCGAAGCATCCATCCCCGCGGCGGGCACTCTACTGGTGGTCGGCTGAGATAGCCGGTCTCCGGGCCGCCTGCGACGGGGCCAGGAGACAATATACCCGGAGCAGGCGGAGACGCCCCCAGGACGTGGACAGGGACGACAGGCTGCGCAGGATCTACGTGGAGAAAACGAAGATCCTGCGGCAGGCCATATGCCGAGCCAAGGAGGAGGCCTGGTTGGAGTTAGTTGGGGGTCTAGAGAGAGACCCCTGGGGCCGACCGTATAATTGGGCTCGGAACAAGCTTCGCGCCCAGTCGGCCCCCATCAGCGAAACGCTCCAGCCGGACCAGCTGGGGAGGATCGTCGGGGAACTCTTTCCCGACGAACCCGAGGGCTTCGTGCCCCCCAGAATGGCTCGGCAGACGCCGGACGAGGAGGATGGTGTTCCGCCACCCGTCACAGAGGCTGAAATTGAGGTGGTGATTACCCGCCTCCAGGGTAAGAAGAGGGCGCCGGGTCCAGACGGGGTGCACGGGAGAGTCCTCGCGATTGCTCTCGGGCACCTCGGCGACAGCCTCCGAGAGCTGTTTGATCGCTGCATGCGGTCTGGCCAGTTCCCGGGGGCCTGGAAAGAGGGTCGGCTCTGCCTACTTCCTAAGGCAGGGCGGACCCCGGACTCAGCTTCGGCAGTGCGACCGGTGGTGCTGCTGAACGAAGCTGGGAAGGCCTTGGAGAAGATAGTGGCCTCCCGGCTCGTTCAGCACCTGGAGGAGGGCTCGGGACCTGGACTGTCGGAATTCCAGTTCGGGTTTCGAGCACGCCGGTCGACTGTCGACGCCCTCAAACGCCTATGGGCGGTGACGGGTGAGGCGGAACATGGAAGGGAGGTGGTGGTCGCGGTGTCGTTAGACATCGCGAACGCCTTCAACAGCCTCCCGCACGTGGTGATACGGGAGGCACTAAAATACTTCGGAGTGCCCCCGTATCTAAGGAGGCTGTTGGAGGCGTACCTCTCTGATCGGAGGGTAGGCCTCGAGAACCGGTCGGGGTCCGTGGAGTGGCAGCGAGTCGGCTGCGGTGTCCCGCAGGGATCAGTTCTGGGTCCGATCCTGTGGGACATCGGGTACGACTGGGTCCTGCGAGGCCGTCTTCTCCCCGGGATGGTTGTCATCTGCTATGCGGATGACACCCTCGTTTATTCCCGGGGACGAAATTACAAGGAGGCGGCGCGGCTGGCCGAGGTCGGACTCGACCTCGTGATCAGCCGCATAGAGAGTTTAGGGCTTCGTGTCAGGATTGACAAGACCGAAGCCCTGCTCTTCCGCGGGACCGGCCGTAAGGGACCTCCACCGGGGGCTACTCTTCAGATCGGAGAGGGGAGAGTCAGGATGAGCCCCCAAATGAAATATCTCGGGCTCATCCTGGACGGAGGGTGGACCTTCGGCCCACATTTCGCGATGGTGGGACCGAAGGTCGTCAAGGTGGCGAGTGCGCTGGGCAGACTCCTCCCGAACCTCGGAGGACCCAGCGCCGCCTGCAGGCAGCTGTACTCCGGAGTCTGCCGGAGTATGGCGACGCACGGTGCCCCGGTTTGGGCGGATCGCCTCACCGCGAAAAATAAAGCGGCGCTTCGTGCTGCGCAGCGAACAATCGCGGTGAGGGTGATTCGGGGGTACCGTACGGTATCGTGGGCTGCAGCTACTGCTCTAGCCGGCGACCCCCCGTGGGAGTTCGTGGCGGAGGTTCTTGCCGAGACCTACTCATACGTCTCGGTTAGGAGGGCTCTTGGTGAGAACCCTACGTTGGACGGGATCCTGCGGGTGCGTCGGATGGGGCAGGAAGCGCTTATGCGGAGGTGGAGGGAGGACCTGGCGGGGCAGCCGTACGGCACACGCGTAACGGCTGCCATTCGCCCGGTCCTTGAGCGGTGGATGCGTCGAAAACGCAAGCCCCTCACCTTCCGTCTGACGCAGGTTCTCACCGGGCACGGTTGCTTTGGTAACTACCTGTGCCGGACGGCCCAGAGGGAGCCGACGACTGAATGTCACGATTGTGGCGCGGCGGTGGACTCCGCCCAGCACACCCTCGAGGTGTGCCCGAGATGGGCGGCGCTGCGTCAAAGTCTGACGTCGGTCCTCGGAGGGGACTTGTCGCTCCCGAGCATTATCATCGCGATGCTCGGCGACGACGAGTCCTGGAAGGCGATGGTCTCCTTCTGCGAGACAGTAATGTCCCAGAAGGAGGCCGACGAGCGGGTGAGAGAGGAGGCCGCCGACGTGGCCTCCATCCGCGGGCGACGAATGGGGGTGCGTAGGAGGCGCTACTTAATGCGCCTCCAGTAACGCCCCTGTGCCCGTATCGGCCCGGGATGGGAACCCGGTCCTGCTAGATACGGCGTCGTCGGGACTGTTCAGAGGTGAGCCGGAAAGTCCCCATGGAGGAGAAGTCTGGCCTTTTCGCCGAGGCCAGCCTGTCGCTGGAGGGATCCTGTTGCCTGCAGATCCGGGACCCTCCAATTAAAGCGGCTGAAGGCTCCCGCAGGGGTTTAGTACGGTATTGCACTCCCAAAGTGCCGAGTCCGACATAGGTCTAGGACTGCCGACCCGGGCATCCTGGATATCATCCGTAAATGGATTCCCCTGCGCCAAAAAAAAAAAAAAAAAAAAAAAGGTAGACAAACCCACAAGGATATAAATGCAAACCAGAAACAAATATGTATACAAATACAAATATCTGCACTGAACGGGAATTGAACCCGCGACCGCTGGCGCTAAGGCGAGTACACGCACCACTACACCAGAACGTTTGTCTCAAGCTCTAATACTATATAATAAATAGCTTTGAACCTTGTACATGTATTAGTAATGGACATTACAGTTATACATTCTAAGGTGAAATCGTGTTAAATATGTAATACAGCGCATTGCAGAGTAACCTGCGGTTACCGCACGTTCGTATGATTTATTTTCAACTCTGTATGTTTTTATATTACTCAGACTCTCGCGGATTCCTCGTTAAATTAATATAATTGTCGGAGATTTTAGGTGATGTAATAGGTAAACGCAATGGAACAAGACATCTATCTGGTTCGATAGCTAGTCTGGTGTAGTGGTACGAAAGTCTCATTAAAGTTCGGTCGCATGTTCAATTGCTACTCGAACAGATGTTGGTATTTATACAAATATTGGTATCTGGTCTGAATTTTTTATATAATTACCGGCTGATATCACAAACAGTTGAAAACGATTCTATTCTCGGTAAGGAAATTATCCGCTAACTCGCAGTGCTGCTCAAAGGATGTATTAAACCTTTACCCTTCTCTTATACGAAGAGGAAGCTTCTACCCAGCTGCTGATTGTCTAGACCAGTGATTCTCAACCTTTTTTTTTTGTTGCGGCACAATATATTTAACGATTTCAAATTTGGCGGCACACAAAGAAAAAGATAAAAATTATTTACTTAACTACAACACACTGCATAAGTAGTTTATTTAAATATAAATATACGAAATAAACTAATATATACTACAATAAAAACTAAACGTTTATTAAGGAAATATTTTTCTTTTTAAATGATATAATTTAACCTTCAAGCGGGCGCGCGGTCGTTTGTAACGGCAGCGGTCGCGCGTAGTCGAAAAGACCTATGGGATATATGAGAGAAATAAAACAATAATTATCCAATAATCATTTATTGTTTTTGTAGACAGATATATTATCATTTTATTTAAAGTATAATTGGTATAAACAAGTTATTTAAATTAAGAAAAAGAAACAATTATTAAAATAAACTAACATAGCTCAAGTATTCTTTGGATCAAACAATAATTTAGGAATACAAAACCTTTTTACATACCTCAGACTAGTTTATATACACAGTAAAGACTATAAAAATGGCAAAATAATAATAAAACATAATAAAACTATGATTTAGTATTCATCAGGCTGTTTCTTCGTCAAAATAACATTTATTGCAAATGAATGTAGTGTGACTGCTGCAAATATTTCTTCGACACGATGTGCATTGTGTCTTCGATTGCCTCCTTTTTTTGTAGGACATATTTTACGGCTTCCGAATCCGAGCTGTTTGATTCCTCAGCAAATTGAGAACCCTCTGAAGCGATGTGGTCGGAAGTTTCTGAGCCTGAGCGCTGAGCTCTAATTCACTCTCTTCTCCATCTTCTCGTAGTAATTCCTCAAGTATTACACTTGGTGCTAGCGGTCTACGACTCATTTTATAAATAATAGCAGTATTATAAGCTTAATTCGATAATATTAGGTGATAGTCGAACAAATATTATATCGCATTGAGCGTCGCACGTAACCTTTTCGACGACAGGCGCATGGTGTGCTTTCGACGCCTGTGCCGCGACTAAAACAACAGGGATTTATGGGGTGTGAGGAGAGTAATTTGCGGGGGTAAACTTTCTATTTTGCTCATAATGACAAAGCGACAGGCTACTAGAAATGAGAAACACACGTGACAAGTAATAATAATATTATGAGCGAAAATGTATTGAGCACGGTCGAATCGACGCCGCGCGACCGCTTGAGGGTTAATAATATTAATATTATTATATATTTGCAAAATTTGGCGGCACACTTTTGAAATTTGGCGGCACACAAAAGTGCCGCGGCACAGTGATTGAGAATCACTGGTTTAGACGCTTTTCCAGTTCGTTTCAGTTCAGGGTGGAGGAAATATCAAAAAATTTAGTAGTGTTTCATAAGGTGAGTGAAATGAAAGCTGGGACCTCCCTCATCCTACCTTGCATTAACTTCATGTCAAGTTAACTGCATGTTAACCAGCTAGTTACATTTTTTAATATTTTTTTTAATAATAGTATAAACAAACACATTGCTGGGTATATATATATATATATATATATATATATATATATATATATATATATATATACCACATACCTACACATTGGATATTACAAACATAGATACTATCATAAAGCGTGGCAATGCATGCCCTGGCAACGCGTCGCTACTTCAAATGATAATGATCAATAGATGTATAGTTAGGATACAAGTGAGTAGTTGCCTTATCGACGATGAATTGGGTTCGATTCCTGCTCACGTAATATATTAATTGTATTTGTACAAATATTTGTTTCTGGTCTGAGTGTATATCCTAGTGGGTCTGCCTGCCATGCTTCGGAGAGCACGTAAAGCCGTCGGTCCCGGTTTTTAACATAGACAACTGATAGCGATCGTTAGGCCCGATCCACATTACAGTGCTGATCTCGGTTCGTTCTCGGTCCGATCTCGATCTGGTAAAATATTGTTACACAAGAAACAATGAGAGTATTCATACTATCCGTGCCAGTCAAGGTCCGATCAAGTCACGCTCCAGCAACGATTCGTCATACAAAACATTTTACCGGATTTAGATCGGACCGAGAACGAACTGAGATCAGCACTGTAATGTGGATCGGGCCTTATTCATGCCTAGTTTTGAGTAATATTTTTAGTTAGTAAAAAAAATACTAATAAAAAATTGCAAATTACATTATAACATCAAAGTAACGAAGATACCTACCTACCTACCTACTAACGAAGATACCTTGTAACATCAAACAACCATGACGCCTTACTAAAATTTTAAAATAAAAAAAAAATATATAAAATCGGCAAAGTGCGAGTCTAACACATGAATTTCGCACAACAGCATCTAATACTACATACTGTTAAGGAACTTGCAAAAAAAACGACTTATCTACGGTTAAAGTTAAATCGATATTGGAATCTTATTTCAGTGACAATGATTAAAGCGAATTATTATTAATAATGTTTTGTTAATATGGAACGGATCTAAAATAGCCAGTAAAATTCTCACTGCTGCGCAAATTCCTTCTTTCCATAGAATAAATGAGTTGGAACTTTATCCGCCACGCTGCTCCACTCCGGACTGACGGGTAATTACCCTACTGAGAGTACTGATCATTATCATAATCCATGATAGCAACTAACACGAAAATTTGTTTAAACACAAGTATCTGTTCCGATCGGAAATGGAACCCGTTAAAAGCGCTGTTATCTTTCACCTTAGCTTACCTTTATGTTCTCTTAAAAATATATAAATCAATTGCCTTTCACCAGTATTCCATCGAATAATCATTATGGCGTCACCAATATAATGTTATTGAAACAATTGAAAAAGTATTTTACCAGGCCTGTCAAAAAAAGTTTAGCACTTAATTATCTATGCCTGATATGGACATATAAAAAAAATTAAGAAGTATTGAAAGTTGAAAGTTCAACATAATTATCTAGAAGTTCATTGTTAGACAATTTTTGTATCGTTCGTTTACTCTTGCGCAAGACTCGTGCCGACTTTTATAAATGTTTTTCTATTGATGTTATATAATATGTTGTATCTTGTTATTAAAATGTTTTTACTCCAATTGAAATGATTTGTGATTAAAATTCATATAACTATACCGACATTAACAATCTCTATGAAAAAGTCTAAAGGACCCAGTGTCGGAACACCTTAAATGCCTAGTCCCAAAACCGGAGTATGGTTGAACCAATATCGAAATGATAAATAATATGAGTTTTTTCAATCTAAAGATTATACTTATCCTAAACTATATAAAGGAAATATGACTTCTGTGTATAAACCCGAATTAATAGTAGGTTTACTCTCTAAACATGAATCAGTGAAATTTTCATTAATTACAGTAGCTATATTCACTAAATATCCGTAAATTTCAATAACTAGTTAATAAACATAAAAACTAATAAACATATTCAATGATCAAATAAGTGGAGTCCGATGATGTATGAATAGTCACTAATTCTACGTGGTACGATTCTAACATTGATAAAAAGTGAATATTCACTTGAAATTAGTGAAAAATCACTAATTCATGTTTAGGGAGTAGAATTAAATCAGATACACTCTTCCCCTGCATATCCGTCGATTTACACACAATGTTTTCCTTCACGTAGCATAAAGTGTAATGAAATAGAAACACTTGAAAATTCACCAGATCAGCCCACACTTTACCTGTAACCTTTCGATTAAGTTCCACATTCTATCCACTAAGCCACCCACACAAATTACTCGTAGCCATTATCGAATAAAAAATATCAGAGGTAGAACAAATAAAAGAAATGGTTTCCTTATTTTTATAAGATCATCCACATTTCGAATTAATTTGATAGCGTGGTACATTATTTTTCGCAGCTATGTACTGGAGGGAACATTTTTCTCACGCGCGAAAATGTAATATTTTCATATAAATTATTATCTTTTGACCCTTTGCAACCTTTTTGATATCAAGCAATTTGTACGCCTTGATGAATCTGTATCTATACTAATGGTATTACGTTGAATGGTTATTTGTTTGTTTATCTCGATATATTTAGGCTATCACAGGATTGGTTGCCGATACTCGCCATGCTTGGTAAGCTAGTTGGTGAACGTAGAGTTTTGCGGTAGGGCATAAATAGTGACACTGCTGTCCATCACTATTCTGGTTGGTGTACAGTTGTTCGCACCACTATCAGTTGGCCTTAGTTGCATTATACTACACCTCGACAAGAATGAGGTCGGGAACTATTCTTATCTGTCGGCCACTGCACGGCAGTATAATTATTAGTAATAAATAAATCGTTAAATATAAAAAAAAAAAAATAAGAAAATTAAATTTTAAATTATTTTACCATTAATCAAATTTTATGAATCACTCACAAAAACGCCGTTAAAAATCCAAGGCGACTGACACATAAATACACATAAATTTTCATATTTGAATCTAATTTTGGGTTATTGCAAAATTTCATAAATAATGTATGAGTGTAAAATATAAACATGTTAAAAATAAACTAAAAGTATATTTTAAGAATTTTTTTAATGATTGTTTGTACATACAATTGTTTCGAAACTGTGTACTTAACTAGTGTTTCAGAGAAATTTTCTACGCGACTGTGTGACGCAAAGGAGGGTAAGGTTTTTATCAGTCTGTGTATGTATGTTTGTTCCTATGTGGCGTTGTAGAGACCAAATAGGTGGACCGATTTTGATACATCAATCAATTGGTCCATCATCATCAATCAGCTCAGTTGTTTAGAATGTTGTTAAAAGAATGAACAAATCGTAAATTCTTTGCAAAATAGAAGGATTAACAATCGGGCCCCGAGCCCCGTAAAATTTAAATGGGTCCCGACTGTTAATCCTTCTGTTTTGCAAAAAAAAAAAATAATAATTTGTTTATATGTGTAATGATTATAAAAATATTTCAATGCTGTAGTTTTTCAGTATTACTTTTAATTGCATGCACGTTTATTATGATTATTAGCTCATTATGTCCAATATTTATTTATGATTTTATTATGAAAATACTTTTATTTTTCATTATAGAATTTGATGGCAACACCAAGGATAACTTAACCGAATAGATATAAACTGATATGTGAAAATGTAATTGAAAAAAAGTTGGTGTTCATTTATTTTTACCGTTTAATTTTCATACTTACCAAACGAACTGTAGATTATACACTTTATTAATGAAAAAATCAGAAGTATACTGAGAAAAAAGTAAACTGTAAGCCACGTTTTTATTGCTATGAACATACGTGACAGCAACATCGCAAATATTAAACTTTTCATAGAGATTTTGATACAAAATAAGTTTATACATTTTTATTTTTAAGCTGATTACAAAAAATATATTTAAATCTTATCCTGCCTCTAATAAAAAAAAAGGAAAAAAAGTAACAACCAAAAACCATTCCATTTATTCAATTGCTTGAAATGTCGCAATTTGTCGCAGTTTTAAAAAGTTTTTTTTTGTCTATATATATAAATAATATAAATATCGAATTTTTTATTTAAATATCAAAATTAAATTCGAACGTTGAAAAACAATGTTTTTCATTCAATTAAGTAGCGTAGCGCGTAATAGCGCTTAAAAGGACTGACCTGTGAGAGCGTGATCGTTTTCGATGAATCTTTCTCAGGGCCGTTTATAAAATATACTAAGGCTCTATTCACATTGGCGCAGATTTGTTGCGTCACGTGACGTCATGTCTATTGTACGTGTTATATTATTTATACTGGACTTTGTTTTAATTTTAATATTCACGGGTTGAAGCATTGTCACAATAACTGGCTACTGCACTAGAAGTCACACTTTTGATCCTCGCACATGACGTCACACCTATGTTTCGGTCTGGGTGTTTGTGTCCTGTGTATGTTTCCGGACCCCAGACACAGGATTTCGTCCTACTGTTTACCGTTAATTGTGAGGCGTTTATTTATTGCTATTCAATTCAGTAAATTTCAAATTTATCTTAAAAAACGTATTTAAAAAAAACTTAATAAGTACAAACATGTTAGTGTTTTTATAATATAACTGGCCCATTGGCGCAGTTAGCAGTGACCCTGCTTTCTGCTCCAGGGTTGTGGGTTCTATTCCCACCCCGATCTGTCTGGCTGTAATACATATTTATGTAAGTATTATTTTTATGCACATTTATTTAAACACATATATATCAGTATCGACCAACCCGCAGTGGAGCAGCGTGGTGGATAAAGCTCCACCTCTTCTTCCCATATGGAGAAGAGGCTTTTGCTGCAATGGGTGGTTTACAGGCTGATGCAGTATATCAGTTACCTTAAACACAGTCATTAAGTTTTCTACCTTAGAAACAAACGATTGTGTGTGTATGTTAAAAAAAACCATTGCATCACAAAACAAAAATATTTTAAAAAATGTAGAATTTGAAGCGATTGCGATTTTTGTTACCGTTGTATTATATTTTAGAACGCTTAAACTTTACATCTATGTGAATAGAGCCTTACTCATAAAAAAGGAGTCACGAGGGAAGACTGTATAACGTAAAAGGGCGAAGTTTGAAATAATGCGACCTTCGAAGTTCATTAAATAGATTTTATTTTGGCTTTTGTTTTTTAATTATAAAAGATAAATTTTTACAACACGCTGAGCACTCATACCAATACCTACTTACGCTCAGACTTATGTCAGACTCTTATCAGATACACGTATGTCCGTCTACACGTGTGTATATGTATACTGTACTGTATCCTGTAAACAACCCACTGCTGAGCAAAGACCTCTCCTCCATATAGAAGAGGGGTATCTTTCTTCATATGGAAAAAAGGTATATATTTATTTATTTTATTTTTATTTTTATTCAATAGGAATAGTTACAGGCCACAGATAGATAAGCATGCATAATACAATATAAATGGAAGAATCTTATTTAACACTGAAGCCCTATTATAACTAAACACAACATTATATGTTATTATTATATGTAGTAAAAACAAAAAAAAATCGAATTCGTTTCAACAAAAGGAGAGAAGAAGAAAGACTAAATGACTGAATTTTATGAAAATACACGACTTAGTGAAAATATAGTTCTGTTTGGGGAATTGACATCAATAAAAAGGATGATTTCTTCTTCAATTAATTTTTATTAATATTAAAAGAAGGTGTATTACAAAATTTGACCAATGATTGAATATAACGACTTTATGTAATATGTGAGTGTGTCCGAGTGTCTGCCGTGTCTCATGCGCCGAGACCGGCGCTATCGGCGGGGTGGTGGGTGAAGGTACCGTTGAATTCTTAACAAGTTCTAACAAATAAGTATACTAATGCTACGTCTGTTAAGTATGGTACCATACTATCAATCTTACGGTACCCCACAAGAATTTGCAAGCAAGCATTTAGGATGTTTATTTCAAATCGAAGGAAAGCCAATGCAGCCCATGTCGCAACGTCCGTCCAGCTACGAGTCGCCGACACAGCGATTTCATCATCAGCCTAATTTAATTTTCATTATTAATTTTAAATAAAATATTGTCATTTCTAATTTCAACTTCGAATAGGTTTCACATCTCTAGTTGTAATTTTTATTAAGAATTAATTAAAGTAATTTTTAAGTAAATTTGGTTTTTTTTCAATCCATCGGCTGCAGTAAACGTAATTCGTCTGTAGTATTATTTATCTATATTTTAAACATAAAAGAGTTGTTTGACTTAATGTTACTGTATGTATATGAAAAAAAAAATTTTTTTTTCTTTATTTACACTCAACGAGCCTAAGTAGAATATGAAACCTGTGTCGGGGCCCAATACTAACACGACAAAATCACAAACGCCTAGATCAATACAACTTATCTGTATGACCTATACAAATATTTGTCATGTGCGGGTATCGAACCCGCAACCGCTTCGACCAGTTGCTGTGACAACTGCTCCAACGCATAATTGAGTTCGTTGAGTAGCAATGATTTTATGAGGGATAACATATTATCTATTAGCTTAAAATATTGCATAAAAAAAGGATAAGAATTACTCAACACGTATTCTGACTCATCCAATTAACGCGGGTAGAACCGTGTGGAACAGCTAGTTTATTAACAAAATAAAATAGATAGCAAGCATAAATTATTTTAAATAAACTTGTTCGTAGCAGCGTTCAAAGCAAATGAATTAATTAAGTGACGAAAAATATTTAGAAAACTTTTAATTTGACTTTATTAACATATATTTTTAATGAATTCGTATATTTTTTAATTTTAAATTTTAATTAAAAATAATCTAACACTGAAGTATTTTATTTTTAATTAAAATGTAATTGATATAGTGCTATTAACTAAACACTAAGAATATGTTTATCTAACTACATGGTTGAACTGAGATAGCCTACGAAATAGAACATGTGAATTGACACCAAAAAACCACGGATAAAAACAGGGCTGATAGCGTTGAGATTATATTGTGCTAAGTTAACCATTCAATAGTACTTTTACGCCTAATAAAATAAATATTCTTTTTTTATTATTGAAATTTATTAATTTAACTCAACAAAATTCAGATATTGAATTTTATTGAGCGCTAATTGAAAAATAACCAGCAGATTTCGGAAGTAATTCTGATACATGTATTTCTGAATTGTGTATCATATTCTATAGCCCGCAGCAGATCAGTGACGGATTAACTTTAAATCCTCCTTCTCTATAGAAGAAGAGGACCACACTCGTTTAAAGGCTGTTACGATGCGGTACACTGCGGTACCATACGGTAACAATCAAGTACACTAGATGTCTATGTCAGACTAAAAGACATTGTTATTGTCCCGCTCTTACAAAATCTATTATTCACCATTATCTAAGGATCGATCGCATTATCATTATTTAATGGAGTTTCAAGCAATAATAAATTATTTTCTTAAACAGCATTACAATTTATTACAATTACAAGGAGCAGCATACAGCATTACAAATTAAAAAGGAGTAAAAAAATATATATATATAGCTTTATTGCAATAAGCATTTTTAACCAGTGATAACAATTACAAAATTATGCAAAGGGTTTATATAAAAAAAAAAAGAAAATCTGAGTTCAGACTGAACATTCTATATGGATTATTAATACAATCTGTGTTAAGGATGATCAGCCAAGTTTTTACTTTATATAGACTCCAGATCAAAACAAAACGTGAAATGTGAAATGTAACAGACTTTTATTATGAATGTATCATACAAAACATATTCCAATTTAACATGAGACTCATACATCTTTAAAATATTACAAAAATGCTGTAAAAAAATACATATACATATCAAAATATAAAAAAATGCACACAAACAAAAGTAAGTAAAATAATAAGAAAGTAAGTCATAAAGCGCGTACATATAAATAGTGTATCAAAATATTACACATCCTTAATAATAACTGTAAGTACGCAAAAGAATTCAATTCGTAAAGGCCGAGGCACGACTCATCTGCGGGTAATAATTAAAACTCCGATGAACAATAATATGGCAGAGTAAAATATAAGGGTTGGTGCATTAACATTCATTGCTGTTTCATGTAAAAGATGATTTTTTTTAAAATATTCTGCTGCTAATTAGTGTCGTAGAATTTGAAATCCTTTCAAGCCGTTTCAAATGAAGTTCGAATTTTAAACATTGCGTTTTTGGAACGCGTTCTCTCTTTGTACTTTGTGACTTTTTGAACGTTGAATAACATTTTTTATTTACTTGCAGTTTTTGAATATGGAATCCTGAGTATATATATATAATATTGTGTTGCGTAGATATTATAAAACCCAAAGGGAATGTTTTAAACAAAGTAAATAGCTTATAATTTAAAGCTTTCCTACTTTTCAAAATTTCCTATTTTATTCATTGAATTAAATTCGAAACTTACATCTCTTTGAATGATAAATAGAACATATATTTTGCTATTTATTATTAAATCATTAAAGAAACTTTATAAAATAAAGAATCTTTACAATATCAAGACTACTTAATTAGCTCCCTAATATTATTTCAAGACAATATTGTCTTTGCGTAGTATTTCTTGGACAAATATTTTATTCACACAAATATTTGTTAAGAAGTTGGTATATTTGTTCTAATATAAGCTTACTCACACTGAAGTTTTCTCTACCATATTATGTACACAGGAATACAATTCATATGAACGAGAAAATTGTTTTTTCCTTTTAACACCAAAGGATTATAGTCCTTGGATAGAAAAGTTGTCTATTTAATTAATTAATTAATTATATAATTACTTAATAAAATTTAATTGTGATAGTTATAGGTAACTAACAGTTAAAGAACGGATGGTTTAAGCTCTCTTATAATTTATCTTTTTTTCCTATTGTAGTACTTACATGGTCCCAAGTTACATTTAAGCTACCATTGTAACAATTTTATATAACAACACTGTTGATTGCAAATATATTTATTTATAATAAATATATATATATATATATATATATATATATATATATATATATAGGGGAACTTGTTGTACCTTGGACAGAGTTGTACCTAGAACAATCTCATTTTTTTCAAAAATTTTGCGCCATTTAGAACCGTTGTCTATGGTATTTGATACGTCATTTGTCCACATTAATGTAACGTTAGTTGCGTTTCGCCGGCGCCGTGTGAGCACAGTTAAAAAAGGTAATGTATTGTTTTACACTCAAAAAGTAAGTATTTTGGGTTTTACTTTATTCCAATTTATTTAAAGTGTTGTATGTTTGTGAAAAATGTCTTATATAAAATCTGATCTTAGTATATCTAGCTACTTTACAGCATGAGCGTCTGATCCTAACCTCAATCGCAAGTGGGTTTATAAAGCTTGTTAAGTGAAGTTGTCGCGATGTTGTACCTTAGCCACCGAACTTACGAAGTGTTCTTCTTCATGTGTGTAAAATAAAATCCCTTAGTGAAGAGGGAGTTTTGATAAATTCCATGCAAAAGTCTTTGAAAAACTGAATTTGAAATGGCCTGAAAAGGAGGATTTGAATTTGTACCCGTATCAAGATATCAAGAAAAAGATTAACCCACCAAAGAGAGTCAACTCAAAAAAAGAAGTTTATCGTGCTCCAGAAATTAAAAAATATTTGCATTTTTGTTAATACTATTTCATTAAATATAAGTATGAATTCATCCCAAAATATTAACTAAAAGACTGAGTGTTTCGTAAGTTCTTTTTTTGTTGTAATTTCTTAAGGTTTTTTTTTATGATTTATTTTTGTTTAATACAACAATTTAAATGGATGTTTTGTTGGAATTTATATTATATAATATGAAAATAAAAAATAATTAGGTTGTAAATTACAATAACGTAATTCGAAGCCAAAGTATTGTCGACAATAATGAGTAGAAAATAGATAGATGAGGCTTATTTAAAAGAATAATAGTTTTACTTAGATAATGTTGTCAATAACTGTTTTAATTTTCTATTTGCAAATATTCATACGATCAAATAATTATAACTTATATTATTTCAACAGAAAATAAATAAATTATAGCTAATAAAAGTGTTTATCTTGATTTGAACCTTCTCTGTCCAAGGTACAACGGACACCGCCCAAGGTACATCTGGTTTGTTGTACCTTGGTCAGTTTTCCCTTTTTTTTTCAAGTGGGTAGTGGTCTCAAGTCTTTAGAGATATACACAGTTTTATGAATGAATTTCCTAGTTAATTAAATGCTCTTTACATACATATACACTTGACAGACATAGAAAGTGACATTATTTTATAAAAAATAAAAATAAAAAAAACTGACCAAGGTAGAACAGGTTCCCCTATATATAACGAAATATAATAAATACATATACACGTTATGAAAGGTAACGATTACGATACTAAAATTGCGTCACAATGGCAGATCAGTGGTCAATCAATAGTAGGTACTACTAATTTTGTCTTATCATAATGGGCTTATAATATCCTCTATATTATAATAAACATATATCGGAACGTTATTGAAACAGGAGAATTCACTTCAGGTTAACCACCTGTTGAATTTAATAAAACATTTTTTTTTTTTTTAAATGTTGGTTATCTAAATTTTGATTGTATTACTTTTACACGACTTGCCTCAGAGTCGATTGTAAGAATTAATATTTTAATTATTTTTATTTATTTGATTAAATTTATATTAATGTATTATAAAATAAAGTTACAAAATCAAATACAGAATACATCTGGAATCCTCTTTTTATATCCAGCAAACCAAGCAATTAAAAACTGCTGAACAAGGAATACTTTTTTCACAAAAAGAATCACAAGAAGACAAAAGTGATGAATTTATTAGAGATTCGAAATTACTATGACTATGGCTTAATTCATGTATCTTATACTAATATTATAAACGTGAAAGAAATGTTTATGTTTATCTGCCTGTTTATCACGCTTCCACGGTGAAAACGCTGAGCATTGTGATGATATTTAATACTACTCTATACTCGAGTTTGAAGCAAGCTAATGAGATAATTATGATAGTTTTACGAGGAATACGAAAGGGCAGTCAGAGTCACGGGAGAGCACTAGTCTATACTAATATTATAGTTGGAACTGTATTTTATTTTTATTAGTATCATTCCACTGCGCGGCTATGGTTGCTTCTATTATGAAGGAGAAGATTTTGAACTTAATCTACCACGCTTCTTCACTCCGGGTTGATTGGATATACATGTCTCCAAATTTCTTCAAAAATATGTAGTCCAGAATTCTTCATGATCTGTTTCCTTACTGCCAAGCACAAAAATTATTTTAGAGACTGGTAGACTGGTCTGGTAGCAATTATCAGGTTCTAGAGAAAATTATTTACTTAGAAATCAATACTCTTTGAAACCATTGGTATGTTTATTCCTTTATCATATAGTAAAAGTTAAACGCAACGTATAATACATTATGACTTATGTACCACAGTAGCCATAAAAGTCAACGCGAGGGAATCCACGACGAATGTCTAGTTAATCAAAAATTAAATTAAAATTTTCATAGTTAAGGCCAGTATATCCCAAATCACCTGTTTTTGATAGAGTTTTAAACATAGTAATATTCATTTTTTTGATCCGTTAAAAATATATGTTATAGTTTAACAAACGTTCTTGATTATTCAACGGTTCAAAACACGATAATTGTAACTTGACTCGATAAAAAAAAACATAAAGAAAGGATGTTTTTGATTATTTTTCGAGTTTTATTCGAAGAATATCAGATTTTAAGTTACAATATTCACATGTAAAAATAGGTAATAACATTTAGTAGAACATTTAACGGTTACTTTTTTAAATAAATGTTTCTATTTTTTTTAAATATTAAATATTTAAATTATATAAGAAAACGGCCCGCGCGCCTCGCTTTAGTTGCCTGCGAGGCGTCATCGAAGTAGGACCTGTATCTCTGCTGTCTGGCGGCGTCCCCCCCCCCCCCTCTAAAGATTGGATTTTTTTTTTTATAACAAAAATATCCACGGGCTTATATTTGCCCGTGCCTTTTTTTAATTAAATGTATAAGATTGTTAATATAGTTTCATGCGTACTATTTTAGACTTACATTAGCTAGACATTGTCAGGATCTCTATGACGCGAGTCCGTATACTGACCATTATTTATTTATTATTATTATAATTTTTTTTAATACATATAATCATATTTACATACATATAATCATTTTTAATAAACATAATCTTTATTTACAAATATAATTTACATATACAAATATACACACATACATATATATACATATACATATACACACACACACACATTTATATATATATCTATATAATTTTATTTTTTCTTTTTTTTTCTTACATCTATTTACATCATGTTTCTTATTTTCTATGTACATGCGTTTATTCCTTGATCTAATATAATCTAATATTTCATTGCTTGTTAGTACATACATACCAGCCACCACATTTTTACGGCTTGTCTACATTTACATTTGGGCTCTTTATTTTTGTATTATTTATTGGAGACTCTGCCGCAGCCATCCCCCGAGGGAAGCTGTTCGAGCACATCCTCAATGACGGCGGTGTCTCTTTTATGTATAGCCATCTTGAGGGTGTGCTCGAGTATTTCCTTTGTTGTGGCCTCCACCGAGGCCGACAAAACGACCGATTGCATCACCACCGTCGTCGGTGTAGTAGACACAGGTCTTTGTGTGCCTGGTCACCGCGACCACAGCATGCGGAACACTGTCATGAATCCGCAGCCTCCTAGTCTTTGTCTGGACGATGATGACTGCCTCGCGTGTCTGTCCATGTGCCTCGTGGATAGTCATGACGCTCGATCCCTGTCCGGTGCCGTATCCCTTGTCTATCAACGTCTTCTTTTCCTCTTGTGTGAAAACCGATGTATAGGGTCCGGTCTTGTCTCTTAGGAATTCGAGCGCCAGTGAACCTCTCTATCCTCAGAGAATGGATAGTGTGGTTTGAGAAATAGATTGGATAATTTTATTTAGTACTAACTGTGCCCCGCGGTTTCACCCGCGTTAATTTGAGGGAAAAACGTACTTAAATATTTTCGCCTCGTTGGTCCAGTGGTACCAAGCGTTACTGCCGAGCAAGGGGTCTCAGGTTTGATTCTTGGGTCGTTCAACATATTACTGAGTTTTTTTTTTTCGAAAATTTACAGTAAAAGAGTGATGTTATATTTACTTTAAAAGTGGAACTATAATTAAAAAATGTCTTGAGAAGAGAAATAATAAAGGACGCAACGGAAGCTCTCAAAAAAGATTATTTTTTCCCGTTTTTGTAACATTTCTTATTATTACTCAGCCCCTATTAGTCGTAGCGTGATGTTATATAGCTTAAATTCTTCCTCAGTAAATGGACTATCCAACGCAAAAAGAATTTTTAAATTTGAACCAGTGGTTCATGAGATTAGCGCGTTCAAACAAACAAACTCTTCAGTTTTATCTATTAGTATAGATTATTATTGATTATTTTATTAGATTAGTTTAGTTAGTACTCTAACAACGTTGGAAGTGTTTTTACTGTATAGCAGTGTAGTGTAGATATAAAATGGGGAATAAAACTAGAAATAAAAAGAAAATATCTAGACGTGAACTACGTAAGCTTAGAAAAGCGATCAGATAAGTACTCGTAAGTTTAATGAATACTCAATCTATTTTTAGCTAGAATATAATGATTGTCATCGATATCTTAGACCGATATATTAGCATATCCAAAATTTCAATAAGTTATATTAGTATTTTCACCTAACAGCGGCTAGCTAGCAGCTAGCAGCAATTGAAGATTCTTCGACGGTCAGCGAATGGCGATGGGTCCCAACCAGGCTAAACGTAGCCGACGACGCGGCGCGGGACGTACCAGCGGGATTCAGCAGTGGTCACAGATAGTACACAGGTCCTGAATTTCCTTATCATCCGGAGTCCACCTGGCCCACGTAAACGTCCGCCTTGTCGTCGTCAACCGAACCTACAGGCGAAGAAAAAACTCATCACGTCACCGATCGTAAACAGCCGCGACTCAAAGAAGGGTTACCAGACTGCACACGGTACTCCAGCTGGAACAGACTCCGCTACACGACGGCTCGAGTGCTACAGTTTATAGAACTCTGTCGAGCCAATACACAACGAGTCAACTATAAAAGGACTAAGAAAAGCGCGTTAAAAGACCCAGACTGGAAAAGGACGAACAAGAAGCTGAAAACACGCCAGAAAATAAGAGTAGAGCTCGAAGAAACTTTGGAGGTTCGTCCGGTCTCCGCGGAACTTATCAGGAAAGCTGAAGACCTATTCATGAGAACAGTCCAAGAAGAATCTTTCCCAAATGAAGTAGAAAGCATTAAAGACGGGAAGTCGTTTACCCGAAACAGTCGCCTCAAGCAGCTGAGCATCGAGTGTGCAGAGAGAGCCCTCCGAGTCCGTAGTCGTATTAACGCCGCGGAGCAACTATCAACGCCATCTAAAAACCCGGTGATACTAGATAGAAATCATCACACAGTGAAGTTGTGGATCATAGCGATGCATAGAACGAGGCATCACACGGGAGTCGAGGCGACTGTGAACGAATGTCGACAGCACTACTGGATACTACGCCTGCGGCCCGTCACAAGAACGCTCTTTCCACAGTGTCTACACTGCCGGATTAGGGCAGCGATCCCGCCACACCCGAGAACAGGAGACCTACCTGCGTGTCGCCTAGCTCACCATCAGCGACCCTTCACATACACAGGGGTGGACTACTTCAGACCATTAACAGTCACCGTGGGACGCAGCCAACAGAAACGTTACGTGGCAGTATTCACGTGCCTCACTGTAAGAACGATCCACCTAGAGATAGCGACGTCACTGAGCACAGACTCAGTGATAATGAATTTAAGAAGAATGAAAGCTCAAAAAGGACAACCTGCTCAAATCTGGTCCGACAATGGGACTAACCTGCGAGGTGCCGACAACGAATTGAGACAGGCAATGGACAGAGCGACGTCCTCACCTTCATCGCTGGGTCAACAGGCGGCATAGGGTCCTTACGTTTCGGCTCTCGCCGGTGCTTACCGGGCACGGTTGCTTCGGTAAGTACCTGCACCAAATCGCTAGGCGAGAAGCCACCCCTGATTTTGCCACGAGTGTAGCGCGCCAATCGACTCGGCGCGTCACACCCTGGAGGAATGCGCCGCTTGGGAGCCCTAGCGCAGGGCCCTGGTGGCAGTAATAGGTGGAACATAAACATTTAATACCTAAGAGAAGAAATAAAGTTTAAATCTACTTCTCTTAGGTATTAAATGTTGTAAAGTGTATTAATTAACAAAAAAAAATACTGATATGAAATAACCTAAAGTAAAAAAAAAACCTAGTAAGTTACTGTAAAATTATATATTTAATTATTTCCGTGCGCCGTCGCCGCGCGCGGGGTCATCGAGAGTTCATTTGATCGGAGACTTCGCGTAACTAGTCGCGCGGGGAGGGAGGTAGCGCTAAATACCTACAACGCTCGAATATACTGGCCTTAAAAACGATAATATTTTGATAAAGAAAATATACCTACATAAAACTTTTTTGCGCAACCTCCTCGTTTCTTGATGTCAAACACAGACTTTTTTCATCTCATTATCTTAATTAAAATTAATTAACGTCTTGTTTTGATAACATTTCAAGCTTCTTTGAAAGTTTTAAATCGATGTTTTGACACATTTTTTAGCACATCGATTATTTGTATTAATAATATAATTGTAACAGAGCTGTTCTGTACATTGATGATATTTTGAAAATTGATGATACTTTGGAGCGCACTCTGTAATCGAAAATAAAGCACAAAATGTTTTTTTTTTTTTTTTTGTTCGTGTGTCTCCATCTTGGCTGTGAACTACGCCAAAAGTACGAGATGAATTTAAACGAATTTACCTAGCTATGATTAAGGTTCATACTAAGATCTAGAATACTAAATACTTTTTACCTCGAAATTCAAATTTTTTCCCTCGGAAAAGGACATGAATATCAAAATTTGTACATTGTTGTGATTCATTAAATCGTTGTCCGATTTCATTAATTTTTATTTGTTCAAAAATCGTCCTGTAGGTATATAAAGGTCATTGGTATTGTTATTTCAAAAATTACGGATTAGTCTTCGGATAGCCTTCAGTATTAGGACCAAAATGACTTAAAACCCGCAATGTAAAGAAACTTTCGACTGTACGACTCCATGCAAATTGGAGTACTTGCTTTATTTAATATGTTCAATGAGATGGCAATCGTTAATGAAGTCCCAAGTACAACTCGTATAAAATATGTGTAAATAAAATTAATTTGATGATTTCATAATTGGATGTTTTTTTATTTTATTTTTTAGTAATATAAAACGCTATAGACGCTTTACACTCTTACTCTTAACGTATTTGCCGCAAAAAAAGAGAAGTTGAAACTCCCATACCACAAGAAAAATCAAGCTTGCGACCATTAGTGTATTAGTCAATTATTGCGCCACTCGTAATGTTTAATTTTTGTTTAGAAGTCTATTTTTGATAGTTTGTATGGTATATATTGAATATGGATTAATTATAATGCAACAGCAAATTATGCTTAGAAATTTGTTATTAAAATATAAAAAAAAAAAACACATTTCTGAACCGTTCTTATAATTTATGTCGAATTCAGAGACAGATTAAATAATTTTTAAAGATAATAGAAGAGAATTCTCGTAAAAATACATCGAATTTTTTTTCAAACATAGAACAAAATTTGAATATCTCGCTTCAATTATTTTTATTCTAAAGTAAAATATTATCTTTGTTTTTTACCTGACTCATTTCAATTTGTATGCAGAAAGTTTTTTTTTACTGTGTGATCTTCTTCAGCTTCGAATTATTATAAATGTCAAAAGTTTTGTATAGATGTGTCTATCCTATAAATTATTCGTTTAATGTATTTTACTAACTTCGCAACTGTTTTTTTTTTTTAATTTTTCCCGTTGACCGAATGCGATCGTTTGCCGAATGAGAATTATGTACCAAGTATTCTCCTTAAATATTTTATTTTATTTATTTATTTTGGGCTACAAAATTAACTCAACAGTTGAAAAATACAATTTACAAGATGATAATTACAGAAATAGAAAGCTACCAATAGTTCCCTACTGGTAGTAACAAAATAAGGAAGTATAAAAAAAACATACATTACACATTAGTCGTAGTAACAATAAGAACACGTATAGATTACAAAATTTGGTAAATGACATGATGAAATGATGTAAGTAAACAGAGTTAGGTGCAGTCAAACTATAGATACAATCATAAAACTATACATTTACTTATTAAAGAAAGAATTACTAATTAGGTTCCTTGCAGCCGCACAACTAGTGTTAAATAGATCCAAGTCAATTTTTTTAGAATATGTATTAAATTTACTACCTGCTCGCCAGACAAATGAGTTTTGCTTGTATTTTGTGGAAACTAGTGGTGTGTGTATTAATGGGTTATTGCGAAAAAGTTTAGTAGGTACTTCTAAGGAGACTTTGGCTAAAAGATCAGGACAGTCTATTAAGTTAGATGTAATTTTTAAAAGACAGATTAGGTCGCTAAAAATTAAAATCAAAAAATATTTTATTCGTTATAAGGTGATTACACACACTCGACGAACGTCAAAAAAAATGTCTCGGTAGACATCTACAATTTCATCATCGGCTTTACTAAATATTACAATAATATAATAATGTTCCTAGTGTAGGCCGAGAGAAAAAAAAAACTCTCGGTACTCTTTTTAACACATAAAAATTTTTTACATACAAAAAAAAAAAAAAAAAATTTACAAAGAACGAGCAAATCGTGTCACTGCCAAGCGGCCTTGTCATTTAAAAAATCTTTAATGCTATAATATGCCTTACTACATAATTTGGATTTAATAAAGTGTTTAAATTTATTTTAACTAATTTCACGTCCTTAGTTCAAGGGGGAGAATATGGAATTTTTTGCAATATTGATTCTAATTCACCAGTCATTCTGTATATAGATTACAAAAGTTTTAAAATGGACGCTAAAATGAAATCTATTTTAAAGTTGCTATGCTCAATTTATTTCGAATAAAAATACCCTATTATAAATAGATATTTACGGATATTTGTGTTCTAAATTGTCCTCGCGGAACGGTGACAAGAACGTTGCCTGTATTTAGCCATTACATCGCAATTGCGATTATGTATGTATATAATTAACCAGCCTTTCTATCATCAGTTGAGGTAATGTATCGTGGATGTATGTTGACTAGTTTTCTATTGTAGGTAATTTTAATAATACAAAATTATTTATCGTCGCTTAAGATTCAAACCACTTGAGAAAACACATGTACGACAACAAATATGAAAAGAATTAGCGCTGTGTCTTTTTTCATCAATATAATCCACACATCTTTATCGACTAAGTAATCCTGCACCGAATAATAAGCTTTATCTATTATTTTTTTCTTAATAAATTCTTTAAATTAACTTAGACTTAGTGGCGCTGTATTTCATGCAAGATATTACTAATTTCATACTAAAACACAATCTATATATATTATTTTCAAAAGAGTAACTGCGGAGTTTCTTGCCGATTCTTCTCTGCAGAATCTACATTCCGAATCGGTGGTAGCTTTACTATTACAAAATAATAATCACTTGAAAGTGTTAATTTGTAAAATGACGATTCGAAGGTGCTCTTTGGGCCTATTTAAATGAGACAATTCCAAAATTGTTTGTGGGATTTTATTATACATGCGAATACCATAACCCAGAAAGGAGACGTTTACTTTGCGCTGTCGGAAGCTTGGAGTTACAATTTTGTTATTCCTTCTAGTGTTAACGGCGCGATTAATACTATTTATTTCAAAACAATGAATATTCTGGTGAATATATATAATATTGTTATAAATATACTGCGACGCAATTGTTAATATGTCTATCTTTGAAAAAACATCCCGTAGGGAGACTCTAGCTCCAAGATCGTAAATGCCACGAATAGCCCTTTTTTTTCAAAATAAATACAGTCTCAATATCTTTAGCATTACCCCATACATACATATATACATACAAAATTAAGAAGTTGAGAAAAATTATCAAAATACATATTAAAATAAATAAATAAACGTCTCACACTCAACGCCCCCCAGTAGGATATGAATCCTGTGTCGGGGGTCCGGAAACACACACAATACACAAGCACAAACGCCCAGACCACAACAAACACCTGTATGGCCTATACAGATATTTGTCATGTGCGGGGATCGAACCCGCGACCGCCAGCGCATCAGCCAGTTGCTGTGACCACTGCGCCAACGCGTCGTCAAACATAAAGTACATTAAGTATTATCAATATAGGTTTGTAAATGTTAAGATTTTTCTGATGATAAGTGATTGAACGGGCTATTATTAACAAACCCATTTTTTTTACGGATTTAATACAACCTAGGTTAGTACTAATGATGTTTATTAAAATCTCTCTGAATCTGAATTACTATCTATCATTCTTAGTAACTAAATTTTTGAAAGGCTACGTGACGAAGTGAGCATCCTCTTTGCCTTGGCGTAACAAAAACAGGTATGTTCGCCTTTGTAGTTTCGGCTCGCTGATAGCCTTCAGCGACCAGCCTCAATTACCACAACTGACTCCGTGTATACCCTTTGTTACGTTGCATTCAGTATGAATTTATGCACATACATATTAATAATCACTGGCGCAATATTATTTTTTATGTCATCATCATCAGAATTAAAGCCTTGTAATTAAAACATTAACTTCAATAGTTTTTAACTTTTGTGATTTGTGATTCTACACATCAATAGATGATATTTATAATCTTTTTTTTTTTTTTTTTTTCGTACAGAAATAGATTTCATTGTAAAATATGTTAGGTAATAAATAAAGTAGTTTATATCAAAAATTTAAAAAAGTGGTAAAGAGATAGAGTAGAGGTTTTATGTTATGCGACAGAAGGAGAATCCGATAACTCGGCGAGAGAGAATGAGGACCCACTAGGTCTCGTAAGAACAGCCGATGAGCTTAAGCTGTGGATATAGAAAGAAATATATAATAAATAATATATAATATATATTGTCTGCCGACTTCGAAAAATAGAATTGAGAAGTTCAATGTTAAACGATACCAGGCGGGACTATGGAAGAATGTGAAAGCGTACCCACCGGCATACCGTGAGTCAGTCAGTAAGAGTCTAACATAACTCTCTCTCTTCCCAGGCGGAGAGTATCCATGAAGATGATTCCACGAGAAAAAGTGGTTTTATGTTACCAAAAATATTTTTAAACTTTTAAATATTTGGTAGTTATCGTAGATACATATGTAAATCGCTTACGATAATATAATATACATAATAAATATAATTTTCGCGATAAATTACTTTCAACAATATCATAAGGGGTAGTCATTATTTATTTTTGTTGTGTGTTTCCAGACAGAGTACCTTAGTGGATGCTTTTAACGTTTAAAGTACTTAAGGCTTTACTGATGAAGCTTAAGCCAGCGTACACGTTATTACGTCTCAGTAATGTAAGAAGCCTTGAAGCGTAGTTAGGCAATATGATAATGGTTAGAGAATCGAGTGACTTGTGGAGTGGAAAATAGTACGTCGCCGTTATCTGTGATGCTTCGTTTATTTAGTCCAATGTTCATTTTCGAAACGATCGGTATAAAATTTAGTTACACCAAATAGAAAGTTCTTATAGCGTCCAACGATTTTAAAAATTCTTTTTTTTTTTTTGTTTTGTTTCGTATGACATTGTTAAAGTTGTTTAGTTGTTTTAATATACATTAGAGTTGAAATTAAATATATTGCAATAAGTTTGATGTGTTATCTCAATGAGAGTGAAATTACATGTTTATCTTGATATTAAATAAAATCTTTAGGGCTTGTGTCACAAGTTTCTGATAGAGTAAAAGATAATTTATATATAAAAGATAAAGTTATAAATAAAAGATAAAGTTATCTGATATATTTTTATTTTTCACCGTAACTTCTACTCTGTCAGCATTATATGTCAGATATTACTATTTACAACTTATTTATTATTTTGTAGTTTATTGGTTGATAGACGAATAGGAATATAATAGACAGATACTAAACTGAACTGATCTGAATCAGCATGTTAACGTCCCACTCCATGTAGGATCAGAAGAGTTGGAGAATCAATCACGCTGTTACACTGCGGATTGGCACATTATTTTCCTATCATGAGTAAAAATTGTTATCAGTTGTCTGTAATAACAACCGGGACCGACGGCCCACAAGGACATACACCCAGATCGGAAACAAATATTTGCACAAATTCAATTATCTCACCAAGCGGAAATTGAACACGCGACCGCCGGCGTTAAGGTGAATACTTGCATCACTAGACTGGTTGTCGGTTACGGATATATTATTTTTTATGTGTATGTAATAAAAAAATATATTTATCTTTTCTATTTTTATAAAAACAATCCAATATTATATTTTGTAATAATGAAACGAACAAATCTGACGTTCAAATAAGGTTAAGTCGAAACAATAATAATGATCGGAATTCGTAAGGTTTGGTTGTATTTTATAGAAATAGAATAGATTGTTTGGTTTCAATTAATTAACCTCTATTTCTATTAACTATATATAATTATATATATTATTTATTTTATCTTTCTCGATATGTTTGTTTTGTTAACGAAACGTATTACCTTGTATTTATTGTCTAATTATATTTAAGTTCTTGGTAGACTAGTTATGATCTATACATATAATAAAATTGTAGGAAAGTCAAGACTGTACATTGAATATTTTTTAAAAAAATACTTGGAATGTGATCTACAATCGATACCGAAGCCAAAAATATAGTTTTTAGAATTTTTGTCTGTTTGTCTGTATGTATGTCCGGGGTTAAACTCTAAAAGTACTGCATGGATTTACTTCAAATTTGGCCCAAATATCATTAAGAAGTCGGGTCAACATATAGGCTACATAATATCACGCTATCACCTACAGGGAACGAGCAGTGAAACTTTATTTCTTCAACGCATTTTGTAACAATATAGTATAATCTAATAGCGTTCACGCAGACGACGTCGCGGATAGCTAGCTAGCGTCAAATAAAAGGTACTTTGTGCATTTAATATACTGTACGATATTATAAATAGTATTGGAATTTTATATAGTTTCGTATTTTTCTAGCGGCAAATCACGTCAGAAGTTACGTAAGTTTCTAATAAGTTTCAATGTAGCTTAAGGTATTTTGTAATAGATATAAAATTATTTATACGATTTTAACGTTCGAATATGCAATTTTTATTTGAACTAAACTGAACTTAATCAGCCTATAAACAACCCACTGCTGGGCAAAGACCTCTTTTCCATTTAGAAGAAGGGTTGGAGCTTAATACACCACGCTGCTCCAATGTGGGTTGGCAGATGATTTCCTTACCATGAGTAACGGTCGCTATCAGATGTCTATGATAACAACCAATAGACCAGAAACCAGACCGGAAACAAATATTTGTACAAATACAAATATCTGCCCCGAGCGGGAATTGAATCCGCGGATTTGAACACGCACCACTACACCAGAACGGTTGTTATTGTCATTATTTATTTATTTATATATATTTATTGTAAACTAGCTGAACCCACATCGTCACCCGAACATAAATTTTACTTTACCAACACACCTACTACTACCACGGTATGTTCACTAGCGCCATCTATCTGATGAAACTATATGATAGTTTCGTACTTCAAACTGTTATACTTTGTGTAAAAATAAATCGCAATATAACATTATGATATTTTTTATCGTCTTATTTCGTTATATAAGTATAGTGTTGAATATAAATATTAATTATTAATAAAAATGAATTAAATTCAAATTTGGCATGCGATTACCGACAGAGAAGAATAAATAAATAAATAAATAAATAAATAAATAAATATTAACCAACAATCACACCACGTTAACCTAGCCCTGTGCTAAGTTGGTAAGAACTTGTGTTAAAGGTACTAGGAACGGAAATAAATTTAAGATATAAATACATATATACATAAATACACATCCATGACCCGGTGCAGACATCTATATTCGTCATACAAATTTGCTGCACCTGGCGGGATTCGAACCCGCGACCGCTGCGTTAAGTGTCCAGTTGCCTGACCACTCGACCAGCCGGCCGTCAAAAGAATAGTTCCGATCTCTTTGTTCCCGAGGTGTAATTATGGTGATGGGCAGCAACATCACCATATCCTTAAAAAACACAACACGCTCGCCAACCCGTCTGCCAAGCATGGCGAGTATTGGCAAAACCCCATTCAGATATAATGAGAGGCCAGCAGTGGACATCCAACGGCTGATATTCAATCAGCCGTTGGATGTCAACATTCAAACAATCTATAAATATCCCACAGCTGGGCAAAGACTCTCCTTATAGGAAAAGCTTTGGGGCTTAATCCACCAAGTTGTTCCACTGCGGGTTGGAGGATAATTTACTTGTCAAGAGAAACGTTCGTTACCACGAGGAAACCAACAAAGAAAATCACCCAGACCAGAGCAAAAGTACAAAAAATCAAGCGAAAATCAAACGCACAACCGTTGGAGTTTAGGGACATTTTATCGCTGCTATACTAGAACGATGATGAACGATTAATGTCCTTAATACTAAGCCCACACAAATATGCATTCATTATTTCATGCAATGCTTCTACTAAAAAGCAAACAAACAAATGAATTAACTATATGACTTAATGAAATATTATATTGTATGCTTACAAATACTAAGTCTAAGATCTAAGACCTAATACTCTAAAAAATCTAAGACATTATACTTCATACCTAAATATAAGAGACTTATAAGTATCTAAAATAGCTGATCTTATTTTCCAGGCCACTGATTTTATGGTATAAATAAATCTTGTCGCTTTTAAGATACATATAAGGACAAAGAAAATGGTACAATTATGTTAAGGATGATCTTTTTTTCTACCTACTTAATTTTAGAAGTTTTTATTTAACCTCTTTCAATCATTTGTTTTTTTTTTCCTTTTTTTAAATAAAAATATATTTTTTAATAATTTTTGATTATCGTGCAATTAAGATGTCTTACGAAGGCTATAATAACTTCTTAATCTGTCACCGTTATCGTCTTGTATGTAATTGGAATTAATTTGTTTTAAAATGTTAAAGTCGAGATTAATAGATGAAAGCTAACAAGAAAAAGATATAATGTACAAATCTAAGTATCGCTTAGTATCTTTAGGAGATTCTCGCCTCAGATAGTCCTTGGTGCTGAAGAATCTAGTTAAAACCTGTATGTTTTATGTAAGTAAATAAATAGGCTTAACACACTCACATGGTTGTCTGTTCTTAAAGTAGACAACTTAATAGCTGTCTCATTTAAAATAAAGTAAGAATTATACCCAGATTTAGGGTTAGAATCGAATCCACGACCCTAGAGCGGAAAGCAAGGCTGCAGGCACTGAACCAACGGGGCATTTATAGGTGAATTTTTGTCGTGTATTTTCTTCTTACTGCTGTGAAGCAGCATGGTTGATTAAGTTCAAATTGTTCCTCTTAACTCTCCTTTATCTCATTTAAAGTAACTACTATACAATTTAAAAGTAAATATCTAGCAGATGTAGAGAAAAACGTAAATATTGTTTACTGTAGCTGAAAGTTATATTATTAATCTGCATACACATTGTTAAAGCAATTACAAAAGTCGTTAAATTGTACATAGAACTAAGAGTGTTTCAAACATATAATTTTAGCAGGGTTTATTTAAATATTCTCTAACTTAAAAACGGCGGTTTACATAGAATAAATTATTTTCATTAAATTTGTTGACGGAAAATAATGACAGTTTTAGATTGGTTACATTCACAGGTTCATAAAATGAATACTTAATATATCTTATACATTTGATTCTGTACTCTGTAATAAATTAGGCAGCATCGCCATCGACAGGGAATTCATGCTCACACATTGCAGCCCAAATGGTCCCGTACAGTTCGATATCAGAGGAACTTCCTCCCACGGACCATTCGGCTGTGGAATGAAGTCCCTGCCGAGGTTTTCACACAGGACTACAGTATGGGATCCTTCAAGAGGGGAGTAAACAGGTTTTTGAAGGGTCGGCAACGCGCATGTGATGCCCCTGGTGTTGCAGGCGTCCATAGGCTACGGTAATAGCTGATTGATGCTTGATTGCCACCGTCGTGGTATAAAAAATAAAAAGGCAGAACTTCATTTCCTCGTTGACAGCTTTTAAAAATAGCACATAACATATTTAACGACACAAAATGCGACAACAAACCCATTATGTATTTTATATACAAAAGTGTGTATTTGTTCTACATAATCATCTTCAACAATATATATTAAAAAGAGTATTTTACACGCCCTAAGTAACGGCGCACGTGCCACATAATGGCCTCTGGAAGTGCGCTTAAGAAGCTCAGTATATATTTTTATATCTTCGTTTATTACGTCATAAACTGAAATATTAGGCAAATGGCGGTAAGAATTATGATCGTACTTTATCTGTAATATAATGACAGTTAGTGACATGTTGTATCTTCAGATTTATAACTTTGTATGTATATAACCATTTATGTAAACATTTGTATTGTATATAATTTAAAAAATATATATAATTTGAATTTGATATAAGCCTGGTAAAATTTATTTGATATAATTTACATTTTCAACTATTAAAATAATTATGTACAAGGAAAAGTAGGGCTGCTAACACAAGTGAATTTTTGCTTAAAGTTAGCCACAACGCTTGTTATTGTAAATGTTTTTTTCTACTAATATATATATATATATATATATATATATATATATATATATATATATATATATATATATATATTACTTTAAACACGCTTATTTTATTGTTTATTAAGATGCTTATGGACAGATAAATATTAACCTGCAGCAAAGTATTGCAATTTAAGCCTGATGAAAACACGAATAAATTTCAATAAGAATCAATAAATATATTTTATATTGAAAAATGCATGAGCCGAACTTAAATAACACATAAATACATCCGTTCTGGTGTTGATATGCGAATAATCGTCTCAACGCTAGCGGTTGGTGGTTAGATTCCTACAAGAAGCAAATATTTGTATTTGTACAAATATTTGTTTCCGGTCTGGGTTTCCTTGTGGGTCTACCCACCAAGCCTCTGAGAGTACATAAATTTAAACATTAAAAATTAAAGGGTTTCTCTACACAAGAAAAATTGAGCGTTCAAAACGAGTCCGATTTCACAAAATAATTGTAACCATTTTAAAAGACTGCTTAGATTCTTACACATAGAATGTAAAACTTTAATATTATATTTTCCTACTTTCTATTTTATTTTATCGGCTTTAAGTTAGAAACACATTGTTGTACGTAGCTCAATATTTTGCACGTTGTGCTAGCCAGCAAGTGGCTTAAGTTTTCTTTCCAATGAAGAACGAGCAGGTTTGGCGTAGCAAGCAACGTTTGATACTCGTATACATATATTATAAAAACTGTTAAATGTTAATTTTTACGTTGTAAATGTCTTCAAAATAATAGCTACGTGTTGTATTTGCGTTACTACTGTCAAATACTAATTAAAACACTGCTCTAACAAGTTTCGTCACTTTATCAGTAGGTATAATGGTCATCTAACCCGATTGAAACTAGAAGGCTAATTAATGAAACTTGAAAATCACTAATAAATTAGATGAAATTTGCGGTTTCACCCACGACAAAATTCGATATTCTATATAGAAACAATTTGACGAATTACGAAATTCGATATAGAAACAATTAGATGTTTTTAGGCCAAATTTTTTTGCACTTATATTCTACAAAAAGTTTCCCTAATACAGAAAAACTTATAAAATAATCATTTAAATGACATATTGGAGTAATTTTAAAAATTATTTAGTTTCAAATTGTGCACGTAAAGAAAATATAGAAGTACATTTTGTTAATTTAACAAGTATTATTTAAGACAATCATTATTTTCTTTATTAAGCAACTCGCCAATTTTGTTCTGTTTATATTCTTCCACCGAAGCAGCTTAATTAGTTGTACATAATAAAGAAAATTTATATTTACTTTTCCCGTTTTGAACATTCTTTTAAATAATTCACAGTAATAAATGATGTACTTACAATAATCACTCGGATTTTTATGCGTTTTATTACTAACAGTTTAGTAACTTTATAGTCCATCCCATGAGCCATGGTGAAACTGTTTATAAACTAGGATTTAACTAAGAAATAATACGAATTAATTATTTATCTAATGTATTTTTTCTATATTAGATGGTATAAAAACGTAAAATAGCCGCAACAGCGCTGTAACAGCGCAGCACGGCTAACCAACGCCGCAACACCGCCGCATCACAGTCAGCATCACAGAAATTTTTATTCTCTAGAAACTATATCAGCCTGTAAACAACTCACTGCTGAGCGAAGGCCTCTTCTCCGTATAGAAGAAGGGTTGGAGCTTAATCCACCACACTGTTCCACTGCGGATAGGCGGATAATTTCGCTACCAAACGCTCGTTATCAGGTGTCTTTGATAGCAACCAGGAACAACGGTTTTACGTGTTCTCCGAGGCACGGTAGGGAGAACCACAAGAACATACACCCAGACCGGAAACAAATATTTGTACAAATACAAATATCTACCCCGAGCGAGAATCGAACCGGCGACCACTGGCGCGCGGGGTTTTGGCGACTACTCGCACCACTATATGTGTGTGATGTGTATGTCTTTTTATTCGAAACTTCGAATTCGATTTAACAAAAACGGTTCTTCTGCATCTCTCTTTACTTTATTATTCATATAAGATAAAAATAAAAAATAAAAACATAAATATATTTTATATAATATAAATTTTTGTAAAACACACGTTTGACATATTTTGACTTCAAACTGAATATTGCGAACTTAAAACCATTATCGAGGTTTTAAATAATTCTAAATAGTTCCACTTACTACGTACTATAGAACTACACATTAAGATACTGATAATTTTGTCACCTCGATATCAAAAAGAACATGCCATGAAGCAATCTAGCGCTGTCATATATCAGCTTACAATATTATATGCAACTTATAAGATCTGTACGTCTACCATGAGTTTCCGAGACGATATACGTTAGCGAGTGTAGTAGACAATTTGTATGGAAAGCTAAGCAGCGCCTCTACCGGATACTATCATTACTATTGCGTTTCTACGTTTACTACTGTAGACGTACTGATAATGAACTGACAGTCACAGTAGGTGCTGCTACCCTCACAATAATACATTTTTGCGAATGACGTACGTTATTACTTCAGACTATATCAATATTTGCTCGTAATATTACTAGCAATCAAGTGGTAATTATGCTTCCTTTTGTTTCATTATCATCCGAAATTAAAGAGAGGAATCGATGAGATCTGTGTATGTGTGCAATTTATGATGTTTCGTATCGTTACGTATTTTTATATTTCGATGTGTGCGTGTGACGTATTCTGAAATTTGACAAGTATATTTTTATCCTCGCGTTTATTAGATCGAAGAACTTCAGATAAATTATTTATGATCGTCGTAAATCAAATTTAATTATGTCTAGACTATTTGAAGACCTTGTTTCGTGAAGAATTGAATTGAACTGAATTGAATCAGTCTGTAAACGTCCCATTGCTGGCCAGAGGCCTCTTCTCCTCCTAGAAGAAGGGTTGGACTTTAATCCACCACGCTACTCCACTCCAGGTTGGCGGATAATATCACTACCATGAGTACCGATCGTTACCAGGTATCTATGATAACAACCGGGCTTAACGTGCTCTCGGAGGCACGTTGGAGGAACTCAAGCACATACACCTAGACACAGAAAGAAATATTTGCACAAATGTAATTATCATTCGATTAGAAATCGAACTATCGACCGCTGGCGTTGAGGTGACTACTTGCACCACTACACCGGGACGGTCGTCATTCGTGAAGGTCACTGGTCAATTAAAGAATCTGTATTTTTTGTGATCTCCGACTAAAATCATAGCAATAAGTATAACCTTTATTCAAATGCTGATCCCGTAAATCCATTAATACACCCGACCCACCATCCACTTAAAATTCGGAGGGTTTCATAAAAAAACGATATTTTTACATATCGTTGAACTAAGACTCCTACCTGGCTGCCTTTGCAGATTATTTTTATCAGCTTATCTTATGCTAAAAATTTTTACTATAATATTAATTATAAAATAATTTAAAAATAAATATTTTGGTACATTAATTAAATTTCACCTTTACAAATAATCTTTATGAATTTTAGTTTGATAGTGGTCATTTACACACGTCCAAGCATAGGCACATGCACACGCACACGCACATGCTCACGCCTATACCCACTCCCACGCCCACTTACACCCAAACGCACACACGCACACACACACACACATACACAGACACACGATTACATATACACTTCGTCGCAGGGTCTTTACTTTCTTCCAAAATGCGAACGCCTTCGTGAAAAAAAAATAATTAAAAAAGTTCTTTTAAAAAACGGAAGAGTAAATGATGTTTCCTATAAATGTATAGAAGATTGAGTTAAAACGTTTATACCTGGTTTGATTGAATCATATTTTTCGACAAAGATTTTTCTTTGTTTAAATTGATTCGAAGATTTCAATGGGATGAAAGGAAAAGCGCTCCTTTAATTGAAAGAATTGATCGGTGTCATGTTCAAAAACCAAGGCCTAATATACCTATATTTATATGTATATTGCAATAACGTAAAACAGATGTAACAAAGCTGCTATTTGTATCGCTAAATAATAATAATAATAATAACTCTAATACGAAAATATTCGATGTGGCATCTAATTATTGACGTGATAACGTCTAGTAAATTGATGAAAGTTATCGGGTATTTTTTTCAAAAATGACGCCATTTTGTCACGTGTCGCGAGCGAGCGAGAGAGCAGAACAAGCGATCAGTGCGACTTATGACGCATCTCTCTTACACCCCAACGGACCGCGTTCGAGTACATCAATTTTACATCTATGTTTTCTTATGACGTTATCACGTAAAAATTATCGTCCGTAAAACCGACTTTACAGACAACCATTTTTTTAATAATAGTTTTAATTAGCGCAGCCTTGTCATTAAACAATGCCACTCAACCATCTGAACTTTCACTTAAGTTGTAGTCTTTATAAATTCGATTAAGGAAGGAGTACTGTAACTCCTCGTAATTTTCCATACAAATGTCTATGATGCTGAAAATTATAAAATGTCAATTTACTAAGTTTGGTTTCTTTCTTTTTGACATAATGTGTTTTTTTTTTCATTACAAAATTATTGTTGCTTTATTTTGTTTCATATTTATTTCAGATGAAGTAACAAAAATTAATGAAAGAAATAAAGACATCTTTGGACTTAAAAAGCTACAAAAATTGGAGAGCAGATTTTTGAAACCTTGCAATGTTAAACAACTCCATAGGTTTTTTAATAATTTACCAAAACTTACAGACAAACAAATTGTTTCTATTAGAGAACCTCCGACACAATAATTCCAAATAACATAAATATAAATAAATCAATTTTTAATATCAATCTACAAAATATTCAAAGTAAAAGTGACCGATCTAATGCCGCCAGGCTATTTCAATTTATAGAATTATTGTTAATTTCAGTTAACTTTAAAAAAAAAGATTACGATAAAAAAATTTGCCCCGCTGAGTTTCTTTCGCCAGTTCTTCTCAGGTCAGAGTCTTCTTCTTTCTGAACTGGTAGTAGACTCATGACGTTCAGTAAGAAATTGTAATAATTTTATGCTAAATAAAATATTTTGAGTTTGAGTTTGAATGCAAATGACACAAGCATCTATACAAACGACGAAGTTAATGATAATCACATAAGAAGACTAAATGCTACAAGCCATAGATAAGAATCTGCTCCTGTACAACAATACACTAATATTGTGTTTGCCAATACAAATTTTCAATATAGACAACTTAATTTTTGTAGGTCTATAATGTTAACATGTCTAAATGACAAACAATTAGTAGGAATTCGTGTAAAACCAACACGAATGCACATTTAATACCTGAAATAGGATATTATAATATAATTTTTCATTTTAATGTATTTTTCGAATTCGTTAAGTTTCCGCTAACGAACGTCAACTTGTTCGTAAGATTAAATTTATGAAATGCATAAAACTTTATCATGTTAAGATTCACGCTTCCAAATTTCAGTTTGATTAAAGTTTCTTTTGGTGCGTTATGCATAAAATACTTTGAGAGAAAATATACATCAAACATATATTGCTAGCGCTGAGTTTGATATTTTTTGTTGCTGATTTCATCCTGTTAGTATTAACGTTATGTTAGCCTTCCTAAATAAACAGACCGTCTAACAGAAAACTTGTTTTTTAACTACTTATCTACTAAAGCAAAACCTTTTTGGTCCCGTAGCCGAGTTTGCTATCGAGTGTACTAATTTGTAACCGAAATGTAAAATAAATAGATTAGAACAATTAGTACACATGTATAAATATATTAATTATTTATTATTATAATCAAGCTGAAGAGTTTTATTGTTTGTTTGTCGAAGAAAAAGCGCTATCGTACTGCTTTATCTGCGTGCTGTGGGGTAGTGTCTAATTATACGTAAGTACCATGCACTACAAAATATTGATCTTATTAGATCTAAAAGAAGTTTTCGACAATATGTACCTATCTTTTATAAATAAGCCACACTAAGGCTATTTGGGTCAAATAATTTATCGAAAATAAAAGGTGAGTTTTAAGAATTACTATTAGGCGGGCATATTAATAAAAACTTTCATAATAATATTATAAATGCGAAAGTAGCTTTATCTGTCTATCTGAGATCTGTCGAGCTATCTGTCTGATAGGTATGTCTGAGCTGATACCGTCACTGGTATATAGACTGAAAAAAGAACCGACTAAATTAAGTTATAAAAATAAAGGTATATATATATATATATATATATATATATATATATATATTATGATTACATTTTTTCATTTATTTCTGGGTTACCGTGAGTCAAAGGCCACAAATATATAATTAAGACTAGTATCAGCAATTGGCGTACAAAAAAATATTTACGATTTTTTTAATAACATAATATTATAATAATGTTTAATATTATTATTATCTTATTTCTACTAAGTGGCCAAAATGCGACAACAAACACATGGTAAACGCTGCTCACATTTACCTCAAAAGAAATATTGGATAAGTCATGTGATCTAATACGAAAAAATTTTTTTTCAAATAATAGTTATTTTACTATTTTAAAATGAAAATTCAATTATTTGTTTTATCTTAAGGGGAGTTAGCCGTTTCGGATCTGACACCGCTGGATGTCTGTAATGGCCATACCAACGTTTGTCAATATATGAGCATGTGTGTGTGTGTGTGTGTTTTTTATTTTAGAGGGGGCAAACGGACAGTCGATTCACCTGGTGGTAAGTAAAAACGATCCATAGACACCTGCTATATCAGAGGATTAGCGGGTGCGTTGCCTGCCTTTAGAGAGGGAGGGATGTTCCACCGGATCTGTGGAGGGAAGGGAAGGGATGATCCAGGTAAGGGAAGGGATGATCCAGGTAAGGGAAGGGATGGCCCACCGGATCTCTCACAAACCGAACGAAATACGACGACAGTGCCGTCGTTTCAGGTCGGTGTATATGAGAGCGAAGTACTTCCCCGGGCGCGCCGGCCCATTCAGCTGCAAGCAGCATGCCGCTACTTTATTAAAAATGTAATATGTGCGTTTCATCTGGAACACAGGATTTCATCTGACAATTTAAATTTTATGATATAACAAGTACTACCAATCTATCTAAGCTCTTGAAATGTTTAGTTTAGTTTGTTGTTTAGAAAAAAAAGCAAATATAAAAATAGAAATAATACTTAAATGTGTAACACACAAAAAAATACACAAGTACGCTTTTTTCATTTTACCTATAACCTATTTCAATTCACAAAAATAATTTCAAAGCAATAAAAACTAAACCGAGCGATGCATGGTTTGAAAATGCAGTCAATATTTTATTAAAACATTTATTTCGTGAAGAGGATAAGTTTGTATTTCCTCAACAAATCGTTCGCTTTACATACGTACGGAGCTTTACACTATGTCAATGTGTCGTAATCTCGACAGGAAATTAAATTCGTTTTACTATAATAACAACGTATGTTCATTTTAAATTGACTCGAGAGACTTTTCAGGACAGGTTAACGTTTTTACGTTAAATATTCAAATAAAAAGTTACGTTTGATGTTTGAAAATTTGAAAAATAAATTTATTATCTGAATTGAATTAGATTTAAAAGACCTGTAAGTCCCACTGCTGGGAAAAGATTTGGTTTTCTATATACGAGAGAGGTTAGAGAATATTCCTCTATGTATTGCTCCACGGTGAGTAGGTTATATAGGGGTAGGGATATCAAGATTAAGGATCATTATTATGTCTTTATGTTAACAATCATGACCGATAGTTTTATGTCCTCTCCATATAAGAATAAACAACCAGAGAAAAAACAAAATAATAATATTTTATACCAACACAAGTATCCGCAGCAAGAAGGTATCATACCCGTGACCAACAAGTTTCTGACATCGTGATATATAATCCGTAATTCTATAATTTAAATAATCGACACTAACGCATAACACAATATATAATGAAGTATTGATTACTTCTATATAATTAGAATGCATTAATTTACAACAGAAATTAATCACATGAACGGACTTGATACTAAAATTAGTAAATTATGAAGGGAATAATCTAGAATAATCAAGACTACCAAGCATTGTGAGTATTGGCAAACCCCTGCAAAATGACCAACAATATAGAGCCCAGATGGTCGCTATAAAGGTCGATAGGAAAGGCCTACGTTCAGCCGTGGACATCCAATTGTTGATACAATGGTCAGTTCACTGCATGTGATATTAAGAAGAATATCTTAGACATCCGTTCAGGTGCAATTGGTTGTGATAGCAATAACCGTAAAATGATTGTTCCAATCTTAATCTTATAGCTCCTATATGCATATGTACATCTTTTTTTTTATCCCGCCCTCGACATTTCTGGCTATGTAGAAAGATGCCCAGATTATTAATTTGCTTAAAAAATGAAATTAAGTTTTTGAACGTCTTATCAACAAATGTGTTTTTACCCTTCTAGACATAACGTTCTTAATCCTTTTCAGTCTCGTTTTCGCCATGGTCATAGTACTGCTCCTGTTTCGTAAAAATAACGGATGATATCAGAGATAATATGAGATAGGCATGAACAAACAATTTGTCACAGTGTTAATATTACTGGAATTTGATATACTACTTGACGTACTTCGTTCTCTACTCGTACACATCTACTGAGGTGACTGACTGATTTCAATTTGTTTTACATGCTCGCCAGCAAAATATTTATATCGAAAGTCATTCCTCCATCTGGTGTATGATTAATGCTAGGGTACACCAAGTGTCGTCTACTCTACTATTTTATCTTTTTATTTCTTCTATCACTGCTGCTTTGAACCGGTCGCTCTGGACCGATGGGGGAGGTATACGTTCAACAGTGGACATCCAATGGCTGATATGATGTATGCGGATGATTTACGCACAATCCTTTTCAGGTAAAATAATGAATTAATTAATTAATTTGTTGAATAGAAATTACACAAGTATAGAAAATTGAAGCAATACGTTTGCTTGAAATTCAATCCATGGAAAATTCAAGTTGTTGTCATTGGTTGTTAGTTTATTTTATGCATAGACTGACCATAACTTCCGTCGGTGAATTTTAACGGCACGTGTATACAAATAAACGATAAGATTAAAAATCTGAGCATTCTGTCATCTTATATTTAAGGGAATTTTACTCATTTAATTAAAAGTCTACACCGGATTTTATCGCGTTTATTAAAAAAAAAACAGCAACAAAAAGCAGCTAACAAAATCAGTTTATATTCGGTTTGGGTAAACACGAGTATGTTTCCAAATTCTGGCTTAGCTTCATAGCCACTATATAAGAGCTGCTTGCGAAGACAGAATGTGACTATTCCTAAGACAGAATGTGTCTCTTCTATAGTCGGTTCGGCTTAATCCAGCTACACCTATGTATCTTTAAAAGCGACTTGAGTTTCTCTGTGATACTCATGGATGACCTCTCCGCTCAAATGATAACCTTATCCTAAAGATTCCTTCCCATGCCTTAACTTTTTTTTCATTTAAATCATTTATTGTTAAAGCTTGTCGGTTATTGAATTTACTACCATAAAACGCACATAATGACTAATGTCTTTTAAAAAACCAAAAAATTTACTTGTTATCATAAATTATGTTGAAGTATTTTATTTTGTAAGTTATTATTACAAATCATTTTTTTTCTGTCCTTACGTCATTCACTTTGAATTAACAAGTTATTTAGTTCGTGTATATGTATACGGGCACTTGTGTATGTATGTATGTATATAGGCATGGTTGTATCTATATACTCGTATATGATATAATATTACCCTTCAATATTATTATTATATTTTGCCCCCACACAGTTTTTATTCACGTCCTCTGCCCAAAGGTTGCCTGGAAGAAATTGCTGTTAGCGACAAGGCCGCCTGTTGTATCTGATGCGACGTAGTTATTTTCATATTTATTTCTTTATTTTGTAACCTTTTGTATTGGTGCTAAAGGTGTAATTTATTAATTAAATAAACTAATCACTAAGTCTTTGGCGCAACAACCGATGTGTGAAATTCGGTCGTCATAGTCGCAATAAATTTCACTACTTACAAAAAAAATATCTTCAAAATACATTTACAATAACGGAAATCCAAAAAAAAAAATCACAATATCGCTATACTTTTTTACATAATAGTATCCCGACACCGGTTTGTTGAACTGAATACTTTTACAACGCTTGTCAAAGTAATGACGCAGTTTAAATAAATAAAAATTGCATTAAAGTTATATAATTAAGCGTTATTTTACTTTTATCTCTAAAATTCGGAATAAAGTCTGATTATATTTGAACTACTTGTATATTTTACAAACAATAAAATTGTACCGACAGAACAACTGTAGTACAAAAATCTTTTTAAGAGCAACAGAATGCAAAAATATTTCTAGAACTTTCTGTATATTCGTTATGGCTGTGTGTTTATTCATGCATCAAAAAAAAAAAAAAGAAAAAAAACGAAAACACTACACAATATGTAATACAGTTTTAAATTATAGTATTTGTTGGACGTGTTACTTAAAATCTGATCTAAATTTTGTCTTGATAAGCCATTTAATAATATAGTTAAAAATTAATTGTTAAACGTCGCCGCCAAAAATTATCTTTTATATAAAGATATATAAAATCAGATACATTAACTTAGTTTAATCACTCTAATCTTGACAGTCAACAAGTTTTAAAACAATTAATTTTTCGCGAACAATGATGTATACTTATATTTGTCTGTAAGTATACTAGTCTATTATTTACACTGACTATTGTCCTCTGAAGTCTAAAACGAGTGATTGTCACGCGCTCGCACCTGTTAAATAACATTTGTTCTGTTTTAATCTTGTTTTTTCGCGGGAGAGTGGTTAGGGAAAGGTTGAATAATATTGAGTTACTCGTACCTACCGATTGTTTTAGTACAACATTTACGTGATGTCATCCGCTCTCAAAGTAAAGTTATACTTCTATTATTAGCAAGAGACGATACAATATGTATAAACTTTTAATACAACTAAAATTTTAAGATTTTGTTAATATTTACTTATTATGTAAGTAATACATGTATCATTTTAGTATATAAGCTTTAAATTTAAATTAGTAAAAGGCAATAAATTAGCACAATAACTTAATCTAGTGTCTATCATTGAAGAAGCGGTCGTGTCGTGACCTCACTGGAAATCCAATAGCCGCCATTTTGCAAAGCCCGTTAAAGGACTTTGTCAATTCAATCTATCGTCAAAAAATTCATTCTATTTTTTTTTCTGTCAAGAATAATCTTTCATTAATATCAAAGAATCTTTTTCTCGGAGTTAAGTTAAATCTCCTATTTACTATTAAGAAATAAGTGAATATATTTATTTTTTTCAATATACATTTTACATAAATACGAGAATTCATATTTCTTAGTCTACGGAGCTTATTCTTCGGAACCATTGTATCAATAATAAATTTTTATATCGTTACAATGTAGATGTACGCTAGTTCTATATTACGTTTATAAAGAATAAAATCGTAATAGATGAGTAAAACTTAAAAGAAATACAAATAAAGTCATGCATTAAAAGGACTTCTAACAAAATTAAATTCATTTTACTCAATATACTAGAAGGATAACACTGAGACAGAAAAAAAAACTAACAAAATAGAAAAAAAAATCTAGGCAAATACACAAAAATATGACCGTTAATTGAAATAAAAAGTGCTGTAATTGTAAAATACATATTTATAACCGTAAAAAGACAACCGTTTTGGTTTATTGGTACAAATAGTCAATAACGGCGGTCGCTGGTTCGCGGGCGGGATTTGTATTTATATGAATATTTGTGTCTGGTCTGGGTTATCATGGCAGTACGTAAAGCCGTCGGTCCCAATTGTTGTCACAGACATATGAAAGCGATAGTAAGTTATTCATGGTAGGGAAAAGTACCCGCTAACCCGCAGTGGCGCAGCGTGGTGGGTTAGACTCAACCCTTCTCTAATATGGAGAGGACGCCTTTCTCCAGTAGTGGAACGTTTACAGGCTGATTCAGTTAAGTTCAACCGTAAAAACTCATCATTTAACATTTTTGTAAACAAAAAAAAAGAGATAAAAAGAAGGCTTTTGTTTCCAGACTCAATGCGACATTGTTGATGCGAATTTACGGACTGTCGTCTTATTTAGAATAACGAATGGAATACTGTAAAAACATCGTTTCTCAACTTTTAAGTAATTTGAAAAATTTAATAATATTTTATTATGAAGGCGTTTTTGAGTTACTTGAACATCGTCAACGAGACATTTCGTTCCATGGTAACAAGTCTAAAACTAAAATAAAAAACTAATTTGTATTAACTAATGTGTTTTTTTCTTTCGATCCATTGGACTGTCGGAAAAAGGCATTTTTACTTAGGCACTTCGCTATGTTAATTTCAATATCAGCACACCAAAAATAAACAAATGTAGATAAAAATATAGAAAAAAGAGTACTCAGCCTCAAATGAAACGTATTTTATCTTTAAGATCTGAATCTCAAGTGCGACTTTTGCAAGTTCTTAACGTCACTTTTACGTTTTCTTTTTTTACTCGTACAAGTACTTATACAAAAACACAATTAAAAATGACATCAAAAACTTTTGAAACATATACTAAAGTTTCTGTTATTTCTTCTTTTTTTTTTTCGTGACCATTTTAGAAAAATCTAAGAAGACTAGATAAAAGTTTGAATTGTGGAGGCCTTGAGATAATTTTATTTTCTTCAACAGTAATACTAATTCTAATAATTTTTTTTTTTTTTTTTTTTATATATAGCTTTTACAGGTTGAGAGTCGCAATTTTATATAAAATATTGGGGCAATTTCTTGCGTACTAAAAATTAATTACCTTTCTTAACCCTACTTGTATTTTATGATCTCAGAAACCCCGAAGAACAATTTTGTTAAAAGCAAACAGTGTATTTGCTCCTATTTTAAAGAGTCATTTGAACCTTAAAATTTAACCTCAGAACGAATATTACCCATGTGTAAAACCAATCAAAATTTTAAAATATGATTTTAAATCAAAATATTTTTATTCATATTTTAGTTATGAAATATACATTGCAAGTTTTTATTTCATCGGGTTTTAATTATATAGCTTCGTTGAGAGATTGTTGATAGTTTTATTTGATTAAGTATTTTGTTCGCTGTGGCATGGATCTTGTATAATCTTAAAACATAAATTGTAATTGTAATTGTAATTTTAAACGATATAATAATTATGTGACTATAGGTATAGATATTCTTGCAATAAGACAACAAAATTATATATTTACTAAAATATGTGCATACAAACTTGTTCTTATATCTTGGACTATACGGATGCTTATCATCCTTTGTTAGGTGAACAGGTTAATAAATTTGATGGTCTCCAAAACATGTATTCTAGAATATTAGATTTTGTCTTCAGAAATTCGACCTAATTTAGTGGTTACAATCAGAGTTCAGATGACTCCCGGTAAAGCATCACCATGACCTTAATAGTCTCTCTGTGTTTGATTCCACTCTTTTTTAATCATTGTACTTTGCCTTAGTTCGAAAAAAAAAAGCTTATCTTTCCTTGGTGACTCACCTCGAAACTTGAGTCTTTCCTCTCAAAACGCTAAATTAAACAACTCTATTCGCTATTTGAAATCTTGTATGAATCCGTTAATAGCTAAATAAAGACCGTGGAATCCTTTTTGACGGGGAATTTCTGTCTCTATTTATTCCTTTTTTTTAAATGAAACTATTACTTAAACATCTCATAAATTTATCATTGTTATAGTATCTATGTGCAGGTAACAAACGTTTTCGTCTTATTACATGATAATATAGACTCAAAAAAAAAACTGTAGATATACCAACGGATTCGAAGCTTATATTTAAGTCAAGTTCAACTGGAGTACGAAAATCAGAAGTCTCGATCAGGAATTAAATTATTATGGGTGATACATTGTAATGGCGTTTCAGGTTAATGATTGTAATAAAAGGATGCTGAAACGAGTTTTTATACTAAAATTATAGGATAGCAACAATTCTCATTAATGACTGATTTTTATAACTTTTCCATTTGATTAGTTACACTCTGATGTCTTTAAATAAAACAAATATATATATATGCAAATTACTTTTAATTTTTGGAATTTTTTTTGTCTTATTTTCATTTAAATTAAGCTCAATCTTAAAGGGTTCAATTCTGAGAAGAACACATTCAATAGTTATTGGAATTTTATGTTCTAATGTTACGTAAAAGTACAAAAAAAGGAAATGACTATTGTAGAAAATTTGATTTTCTTTTTTAATTTATAAACTCAGTTTAACTACTTTACAAGCTGTAAAAGCGGCCAGATCCACATTCTACTACCACATATCACAGGATTCATATCCTACTAGGGGCCGTTGAGTGAGAGACGTTTGAGTGTGAGACGTTTAGATCCAGCGGCTAGTTTTTCACATATCGGGATAAAATATTCAGGATCATCTCCTTTTTAGGTGTACTTTCGAAGAAAAAATCAGCATCAAAATCGACGACCCTAGTACGCACACTTTTGTCTAAAATTAATGGATTTGCCCATATATATATATATATATATATATATATATATATATATATATATATATATATATATATATATATATATGGGCAATAGCAAAAACATAGACTCGACTACATAGATGACCTATCTGGTGATAAATGTTCTTTTAATACCGACAGTTGCGGGATTGATTTTCGCTCGGAGTATATTTATATTTGTAAAAATATTTATATAGGTTCCGGTTGTTAGCACAAATTCAGAAATGATGGATTAAGGTCCAAACTTTCTCTTATATGAGAAAATAAAGCTTTGCTCAACAGTGTTATATTAAAGGTTGTTCAAGGAAGGCTTACCTTAGATATTACAGTAATAATAAGATTAAATACAGTCTATATCTGCGATAATTTTACATGTACCTGTACAGTTATGTTAGTGATGTAAATACATAGGTATGCCCGATATTACTCTAAGAGGATTAACGGGTCGAAACGGTATTTCTGTTGACATCTGAAAATTGAATTTCAATTCGTCGGAAGTTGAAAAAAATCGGTTCTACTATTTTGTTTATTTTCTCGGGATAAACTTTAAAACGTCTGAATTTAATATGAACTTTTAGACTAAAGAATATTGTTATATATATTATGTAGTGTTAAGCAACTTTACTCTAAATTTATTTGTTTATTAGACCCATCCGGGTTTGTACGAGTCAGAATACATTAGAAGTACGCATCGATATCATTAGTCGTGTTTTTAGAAAACATGAATGTATCTGCCGATTAAATAAAATAAAATAATAATTTACAACATGTAAAATAAAAGAAAGTAGGTATTTGGCAAACCTATTTCAAGAAATCACTAATTTTCAAAATATCTGTTGGTATAGCTTTTCAATCAAAATTATCTTCATTAAATACTGAATTAAAAAAATCCTAAGATCCTATGATATTTTAGTTAAATTGATATTTTTTATTTTTTTATTTTTTATGTAAGAGGGGCCAAACGCACAGTCGATTCACCTGGTGGTAAGTGTACGCGACATCCATAGACACCCGCTAAATCAGAGTATTAGCAGGTGCGTTGCCAGCCTTTCAAATGGGTATATGTTCTTTTCTTGAAGGTTCCTAAGTCGTATCGGTTCGGAAATACCGTAGAATGTAGCTGGTTCCATATACTGGTCGTGCGAGGCAGGAAATGCCATAAAAATCGGTTTGTTGTAGATTTCCGTATATCGATGTGATAATGGTGAAATTTGGAATTTTGACGCGATGTCTGGTGGTGGAACTCTGCTACAGGCATTAATCTGAACAATTCCTCAGAACACTCTCCGTAATAGATGCGGTAGAAGATGTAGAGTGATCCAACATCTCTACGCAGTGCCAAAGAATCAAGCCGATTGGAGAGAACCTTGTCGTTGAAGATTCGAGCCGCCCTGCGTTGAACGTGGTCAACTGCTGATATTGGGGTGCTCCAGCCCACAGGTGAGAGCACATGTCGCAGCATCACATCTTAGTTTTAACAATCATCTTAAAACATATTTTTTTCCAGGTTTATTAAAATTTAATAATATACGGTTCTCTAGCATACATTTAACGCTTGAAACAAAAGCACGGGATTATATTATTGTTAAACTTGATTTATAAAATGCTTTTAATTGTGTGTAATAAGGAGTTACTTTATATAAAGTTAAATACAATGGAATTAGTGAAAAAGCTTGCTTAGTATTTCTTAATGACGGCTGTTCAAATAAACTTTATTCGAACTAAAACCTAAGCTGTCTTCAAATTTCAAAGAGTTAAATTACTCATTACAATATTAATTTCAACTAATCTGCTGTGTACCGATATAACTAATTTTGTACGTTAATTGGCTTATGAATTATTGTAATTTTATAAATGTAATTTGTTCAGTAAGCGATTTCATATAACAATATTTTACCCGATTTTAAATTTTATTATTAAACTGACCCGTTAGCGCAGTTTGCAGTGACCCTGTTTTCTGCTCGAAGGGTTGTGGGTTCGATTCCCGCCCCGAGACTGGGTGTAATATATGTTTATTTATATACGTATTATTTATATGTAGGTATATTAATAGGAACAGACGACACTGTGTGTGTGTTAAACATATTTAAAAAAAAAAAAATCTTCAGTAAGCGATTTCATATAACAACATTTTAAGAAAATAAACGATTTAAACCGTATCTGACGTATCTATAGAATATAAAAATAATGTCAGTAAAAGGATAATTATAAAAAAAATTAATTCATTATTCTGTGATATTTTTTTTTTATACAATTTTATACTATTACCTCTTTCTTTAAAAAAATACTTTGGTTCTGATCTCAAATGCTAAAGTACATTAACGAAATCATCCGTATTATTTTAAGAGTATTGAAAGTAGCAAACGAAATGAATTGATAAATATTAAGATATTTAAATTTAAAACTAAATTGAAGCCATATTTGAAGTAATTATATTATTAAGTTAATAACAGATAGAGTATTCATATAATTGAAACGGAAATTAATTATTATGTGAATAATTTTGTTTTTAATATAACAATAATTAATTATGATATAAATAATCACGTAGCTTCCGTGTTTGATTATCAGTTATTTCTATTTTATACAATTTAATTTATTTATCCATACTCAATATTTACAAAATACCGCTAAAGAGTAGATTTTTTCATAAAAAAACATAGTATTGTGTAATAATATAATATAATTTAGAAATTTTAGTGTATAGTGCTGGTGTTTTTTGTAATTTTTGGATTTAGTACGCTTTTGTTATTGTCTTTTTAATATCGTTTTTTTTTTAACTTGTTGTATTGTAATAATAATTTTATTACACACTTTAACTTAAATATAAGTTAAGAAACGTCATATTTAAATGGCACACAAAAAACGGCTAAATTGAAAATTAATTTAACTTTGACCTCGAATAAACTTTGACTGAGTTGATTAATGGAAAAATTATATCAGACCTTTTTTTTTTCATTTTTCTACAAAAATATTTCATGGACAATGCAGTGCAATTAATTGTTCATTTGTTAATAAAATCAGGGATTTTTTTTTTCTCTTTTATTTCTTATAGGAAATCGAAAAATATGATGCGGACAACCTTAAAATTAAAATTAAGGGCTCATATTTTCAGAGACCTGTTTTGGCATCTAAACGAAACTTAAAAGCGTGGTTCCAAAAAAAATTTTTTTTAAAACACCCTAGTATACATAATGTTAAATATCTACGAGTAAGATGTCTCTATGATGTGTCACTGGTGTACGTACGAAATAAATATAGAAATAATTTCTGCCGGTAATTCTAATAAATAAACAAAATAATTATTACAGTATTTACTGGGATCAAGTTTCATTCATAATTGTTTTTAATTATAAATAATAACGGTAAACTCTATAAATGATTGTGAGGAAGAAGATCAGAATTATATTTTATTTGAAAAATGTTTATTATACCTTTATAATAAGCATTCCATTCGCCATCTCGTCCCTGAGAACTCAAGGAATTTTCAATAAATGTAAAATTAATTACGACAAAGTTACTTTATCCATATCATTCTTATATCATATTATAACAAACAATCACAAATCCAATATAGTATTGTTTAAATTAAAATTCGTTGTTTATTTTCCTTCTTTATATTATATTATATTCTTTTATTTATTTCAGATTATATATTCAAAATATCAAGTAGGTATATAAGATATATAAATTTTCACTATAATCGAGAAATAAACGAATCATCCATCCATCGAAAATATAAGCACTATACAACTTAATTATTATACTCATATCTATATTTTTATACAAAGTTTTCTTTTTTTAATCATTTTGTCTAATTAATCTAACAAATTCATTAGGATTTTAACTTATCTAAAATATTTCTAAGACATTCCCAAGTCATTGTAATTTAAATAAGATATTTAAAAAACACATACTCGTAAGGGTGCGTTAACAAAAACAACGTCACACTAATATACGGTAGTTGTTACATAAACAATTTGAAGCTAAGACGTTGCAACAAATGAATCCTTTAAACGATGTTTACACTGTGGCAAATTCCAAGATAGTTAACAATTGTTATTTCTTGCTACTAAATTTATTGTTTTTTTTTTTTTGCAAAGCAAGTAAATTTTATTGAAGCTATATAAATATTTAAGGTTGTTGCAATTAATAAAAAAAACCCATATAAATAAAAAAAATATTCGTACGACTATTTAAAAAAAAAAAAATTTTTTTTAATACGATAAATTTATTAATAAAAAATAGTTATTAAATGACATAAAAATAAATAAATGAATTAATATTTTTTAATTCATATAAAATAGATTGTACAGGTGTAAAAAAAAAATAATCTTCAGATTATCATATTAATAAACACTTCCATTATTTATATGACAATCGTATGAATAACAAAAAAATTATTGGTACAGTAATCGTATGAATAACAAAACATTATTAGTACGATAATTATATGAATAGACACTTCCAAAATGTTTAAAGTCTTAAATAAAAGATCCACGTAACTTTTTTAAAATTCACTTTATTAAATTGGAACTTGTAAACGCTATTATATCTATTTATTAAATAACTAATTACAATGCAATTATTGGTTGACACGAGGTAAAAGAAAAATACTTGATTGTTTAAATGTCAAATAACTATCCATATTCAGCATTTTATTTTATTCATTGTAATTAGTTATTCAATCTTGCACGCTATTTTTTTAATTATTTATTAATATAATAATAAGTGTTCCTTAGGTATTTTATAAGTAATTTTCAGAACGTTATGATCTCAAATTTTATCGTAAGGCGTTTAAATACGATATATGGCTTAATAAAGATGAAGTACTGAATATTTGTCTAAGCTTTGATACTAAGACGCTAAAACAAATACATGTGTTAAATGTTGTTTACATTGTGACAACCCTAACACCAGTTTATTGTATCTCCTAAACAGACGTGCACTTCATCCTGCCTCTCACAGGCTCGCGGGAAATGGAATCGATGTTGACAACTCAGCAAACATAAGCTTCACTTCAACAATAAAAGTTTAAACTTGATATTACTTTTTTTTTCTTTTTGAACGTCGCTAGTTTTTACGTAGAATCAAAGTAAATAATGAAAAATTATTTGATTTTTCAATTACTACTTTTACTATAGGTAACATAGATTACGTTTATAATTTTATTTAAAAAAAATCGCAAGATATAGTTTATTTGTGTCTATAGGTTCTTCACAACAGTACTCTCTACTTGTCTCAAAAAATACATAAAACTACGAGTAGTACATTTTATACAGGTTTTGTATAAAATTTTTAAGTTAGTTTACCGTTAAGAAATTATCTAAAACGGAACTTACAACTGGCACTAGAAGATAATTAATCACAAGAACATTTCGGTCGTATATTTATTAATTTATTCTTTTATTTAAATGATTTTCAATGGTGCCGATGTTTAATTTTAATAGATGATATTTATATAAGTATATTTAAATTAAGCGTAATTATATTTATATACGTATATTTATAAAAACTGAATATGGCTAGTTATTTGTCATTTAAACAATCAAGTATTTTTCTTTGACCTCGTGTCAGCCAATAATTACATTGTAATTAATTATTTAATAATCGCATAGTTAAATAGTTCTGGTTAATACATAAAATAAATGTTAAATTTGATTTATTTTACTTCACTCTCTCACTTCAGCTTATCGCAGCCCATTGCTGGACACAGGCTTCCACAAGCTCACGACAAATATCCCGGTTGTCCGCAAACCTCACCTAGCCTTCGCCGGTGATTTTGCATATATCGTTGGAGCAGCAGGCATCTAGCAGGCTGAAGGACACCGCACACTGCGTTAGACTACAAGTATAGTCATTGAACATGCTATGGAATTGCCATAGCATTTTGAATGACTTTTTTGTATACCTGTCGTCAGTATCCATGCACCGGCACTATATATCAACGCAGGTAGAAAGTCCTACTAGAAAACTTTTGTCTTTAAGGGTTCTGAAATCTTCGAATCGAAGTATCGACGAAGCCTACCAAATGCTGCCAAGCGGAACTGAATTGTTCTATCGGCTTCTTTCTCGAAGTTTCTTCGGCCCAGTTGGATTGTATGGCCTAGGTAGACGTAACCCTTTACAACTTCGAGAAAGGTACCATCGACATATATCCAACTTCGAGAGTAAGGTCAATCATCGAATCCAGCTAGGATGGGCAGCGTTCGGGAAGTTAAAAAAAAATCTTTTCATCCGTCATACCTTAGTGCCTGAAGTCAAAAGTCTTCGACCAACGTGTGTTACCAGTGATGACATAGGATTTGAGACGTGGTCTCTGAATGTTCCAAGTCGCACAGCGTGAAATGGAGAGGGCTATGCTTTGTGTTTCTCTGCGAGATCAAATTAGAAATGATGAGATCCGCAGCCGGACAAAGGTTGCCGACATAGCCAATAGATCTGCAAGTTGAAGTTGCAATGGGCAGAGCACATAGCTCGTAGAACTGACGGCCGATGGAGCAGAAAGAATACCGGCAAGCGCAGCGTCGGAAGGCCGTCCACGAGATGGACGGACAAGTTGATGAGAGTCGCTGGATGCCGTTGGACGAAGGCTGCCTCGAGCCGGTCGCTCTGGAGATCGATAGGGGAGGCCTACGTTCAGCAGTGGACATACAATGGCTGATATGATGATGCTGATGAATTGATTCAGGTTTTGGTACACCAAAATACACCCGAGTTAAAAATCTGAAAATATTTTAATTTTGTTTCTATACTAATTAAAAATATAAAATATCGACTAAAGTTGTATCAGAATCTTAAAATCTACTACCATCATAATTATCTTACACATATTATTATCAAAATTTCATGTTCAAAAAGTAGCATAGTCACTACGCACAAAAATTTAGAACTACTAGATGCACGTATTTATTAAATACTTTTAACTATTTTGTACGTTTCTAGCATTACCAGAAGGGTCAATTTTTTTTTATTAGAAAAACTAGATTGATTTTTCTCATCTTCTGCTCAGTAGAATCTATGTTCAAAATACGGTAAAAGATTAATTTATTCTACATCAAATTTATTAAACGGTATCAATTCAAAAGTACTTTTAAAATCTGCTTTATTTATTTTTTTTTTATTTTTTATTTCCATTTAATTTCTAAATTTGAAGCGAAATACACAATTACTCTATGCGACAAGGCTAAACAGAAAGCGTGTCATTTTGTCACTGAGTATTTCAAAGGCAATTGCTGTTTAACCTTCCGAAGCCTTAAAGGATAAGCGCGGGGACCTTTACGCTAATACCTATATTAAGTTAGAATAATCTACCTAGTTAACGTTTATTACAGAGCATAATACGCTATAAAAAGGATCTACGGGTTGACATGATCAAGTATAGATAAAATTAACAATACCTGTTAGGGTTTCGAACTAAAAGGGTGCCATTGGACCCCCATCCTTCTCCCACCCTCTATCACATGTGTAGCACTTTGGAACCGTAATAAATACACATTTCAAATTTTTTTACTAATTAGCATGGCACTTGCAACGAAAAATAACTATTGCAAAGAAAACGCCCAGCCATAGACAAAAAACATGTTTTTAGACGGTTTTTAGATCAATCTTAACTACTCGTACAACATGTTATTATAATTTAAATAAACGTAATTTAATCCAGAATTAATTTACGTCTAATTAAAACGATAGTTCAACTTAAACTCATATTATAAAATATGACAACAATAATATTATCGTATAAAATAAAAACTGCCACTTACCTTCATACTGCATGTACCAGCAATGAAATGTATACAATTTAGAGCTATATGTTATTCAGTAAAGTTTAGTTTTTAATGGATTTATGTATTTATAACGAACATTTTTACTTCATTACCTTTCCGTTCTTCAATTTTAAATATAATTCAAATGTGTCATAGAATCGTCAGCCACTTAAATGTATAGGTACTTAAACTAGGTAAATAGGACTAAGCGTTTTATACAAAGAAACATTATTAAGATCTTTTAAATTGCTACTTTTTATATTGCTTTTCTTTAGTTATTACTTTTTGATCCCACAAATTTTTTGTAATATAAGTTGAACGCATTATGGTAGTAAAAAGGGATGTTCATTTCTTGAACGGAATTTTCTTGTGAGTTCAAACGAAACTCGGGAAATCGATAGTGGAACTCGATTTGATTCGAAATGTCTACAAATACCTACATTTATTACAAATAGAAATCGTAACTTCAACTTTTGACATAAACCAAATTGACAAACCGCTATCACAGACGGTAGTCGTAACTTAGTAAAATATATTTGAAGTCTTATTTCAAAGAGAGGTATCTTTATAAGTACGAGTATGTCAAATACAGAGTAAGCTAAAATGATTCCAATGAACCTAGACCTTAAGAGTCACGGAATAAGATCGAGTTTTGTGTAAAACTAATTCACAATAGTCGTCAGTAACTCCTGACCTCTACGAGTGCGTAAAAATGTCGTTTTATTAAGAATATAAATCTCCCTGCGGCTATGATAAAGACGTTCCGTCTAAACTAGATCTTATTTGTAAAGGTGACTTTAAAAATATGATAAAACTTTAATATGATAAAACTTTAAAAATATGATAAAACGGACGGCCGACTGGTCGAGTGGTCAGGCAACTGGACACTTTACGCAGCGATCGTGGGTTCTAATTCCACCAAGTGCAAATAATTTGTATATATAGATGTCTGCACCGGGTCATAGACGTGTATATATGTATTCATATAAATTTCTTTAATTTGTTTCCGTTCCTAGTACCTGTAACACAAGTTCTTACGAACTTAGCACGGGGCTAGGTTAACGTGGTGTGATTGTTGTTTAATATTTATTTTTATTTATAACTTTTCTTATTGAAAGACTTTCGAATACCTTGCTTACGTATTACATCACTTATTTTATTATTTCTTGTTAATTTAATTGATGCTTTAATAGAACAATACTAACACAATTTACAATCATAAATTTGCATGTGCATGCTCATAAATTGTCAAGTTTCAATCTATTTAAAACACAATTTCCATTATTTAGTACTGAATTATAAACGAAAACTAATTTGGCTTTAGGAAATACAAATGTCATTAAAATTTCATCTCGAATGTATATCGATTTGGTAACATAACAAGCACTGATTCCAATTGAATATTGACAACGAACGGTGGAGCCAAACGTTTTCCAATAATGTTTCGATATTTTTACCTTCAAATTCCTTTGACAACTATCTGTAACAAAACAATTGTTTCCAATGTACGTACGATAAAAATTTTATCACCCAATTTCGTATTTTGGAACATAAAAGTAAATTCTAATACAAGTAAACTTTATTCCAAAATTGAATTTGCCAAAAATATGATTTCCTTGACGATTTTAGGTACTTCCTAAATTTAAAACTATAATTTATAAATTATGTATATACAATAGTTGGTATAAATGGCGTAAAATAACAACTGTTATGATTTGTTTCCGATCTGGGTGTATATCCTTGTGGGTCTTCTCAACGTGCCTCGGAGAGCACGTAAAGCTGTCGGTTACGTTTGTTATCATAGATACCTAATAGCAATCGTTACTCATAGTTGGGAAATTATCCGCCAACTCACAGAACAGCTAAAGAATTCTTAAGGAAAGAAGAATTCAAAAGGAGAGAAGTTAAAAGGAATAAAACTGTAATTGTAATTGTAACTGAACTTTTGAAATAAGAAATACTTTTTTTTTGGTTGGTTTTTCTTTCTTTTTTTTTTTTATTACACATATTAACAATCATTTCTCTCTCATTCTATCTATCGAACAAACATTCTTAAATTATTTATATAAATATAAATATACTAGTTAGAAAACACTTTGTTAAAAACACTATAAAAATAAGGAAATAAATCCAGAGATATCGAACAGTATTCCCCTATTCAGTCATTCCCCATAACACCTTTACGGAAACAAGGTACGATTACGAAAACGTCTCTTGTGATAATTACGGTCTTAATCTTTATACCTGACCATTGCTATACAGTCGTAGAGAAAAGTACTGTGAAACATTATTGTTTTAAATTTAAATAATGTAGATTTCCATATAAAGTCAGAAAAAAAATGTATAACACCTGGATCCAAAGTTCGCCTTTCGATTGTAATTTTAGGGACGAAAGTGTCACATTTCCTTCCGACTAAATTATGAGTAATTTTTAGAGTGCATGCGCTAACTTTCGTCCCGATGCAAATATTTTGTTTTAAATGTCAAAGTTATGACAGATCGCATAATTTATTTTAACATTTTTTTTTGTAATAATACGTATGTATGTGACACAGAATAACACTGATCTCTTATTATTTTCGATCTTATTTTTCATTTCATTATTACATCTTATATTTCACTTAATGAATTAATTTCATATGCTGTTGTTATTACTAGTGTTATAACAATGCGTTGCTAGGATACGCGTGCGCATGCGTCAACTTTAGTCCCAATGCAAATACATAACAGGTCTTTACCTACTGAATTGCCGTTTTTGATAAAATAAATTAACGTACTTTTTGACGTGATAACGTCTAGTAAATCGATGAAAGCTACTGGGTGCCAGTTCGAAGAAGATGACGTCATTGTCACAATTAGTGAGCGAGAGCGCGGAACAAGCGGTAGAGAGGTACGATCGGTTCGGCCTAAGCGTTCGGCTCACGATCGGCGGTCGGCCTAACTTACGACGCGTCCGAGTAGAAATGACAGCGGCAAATGGCGGCAAACTGTTTTGTCAATATTGAAGTAATGTCAAATAGTGAAAAGTTGATAATATAATGTAATGTAATAATATAAGTTAATAATATATAAGTAAATAAATGTAAGCTAATAATATAAAAGTTAATAAAATCATAAAATGGTTACCATAGTTTATTACAACAACAATTGCAGCAAAAAAGGTAATTAATTCTTGCATTTTAAGAATCCGATTAGCGATATAATCTCATATATTTGTTCTTTGATTATAAAATAAGTAGCATCAGTGGGCGAGTGCAGTAATATAAGGTTATATTACAATTCCCAACTAACAAATTATCGTCGTACAATAGTTTAGTAAACGTTATCTTATTACCACAGCTAAGTCACACTAACGTTTTAATAACGTTTGCTAAACGCGAAAAGGGCCCCATTTATACGACGTACGTTGTTGTATTATCGTCATACAATAGTCATAAGATGACTTCGTTGAAGTCATTTAAAAGTCGTAAAAACGTTAAGAAATTACCATTTTCATCGCACAGTAGTTTCATTATAACTTTACAACGACTAGTTCGTCACATAGTGGTCATACAGGTGATTTGAATGACTAAAACGGTTTATTAGAATCAAGTAACAACACCTATATGACTGATTTATATTTCTTGATATAGTCTTGCGTGTTCGTGGCTTTGAAGGTGCAAAATAAATAATTACAAGGAAATAAAAGGTGTCGAGTGTTATTTAATTTTCATATCTTGCTAACTGTGACTGTTTCTAATTCCGTTTAGTTCGACTGGGAATTTAAGTTTTATGATAATATACCTATGTAAATACTATTCATATTTTCATGCCCCTTCATAGTTTTGTGTTTGAAACATTATATTATTATGAATAACAATAGTGTTTGTTTCTAAAAATGCAAGACATATTGCTTTTGTCGTACACTTATCTCTATGTGACGTTGTAAAGACACTAAGTCATATTAAGGTTATTTCAAGACCTTGTATGGTCTTGGAAATAACCTTTACGCCATTGCTGTTAGGGTTCCTCAAAAAACTAAAAATAATTTTTAATTTAGCAATATAAGTAGTAATTTCAATAATCTTTACCTAAATTTATTTCAGGCATAAGCTGATTGTAGTAAAAGCGCAGTGCAGATTACAAAACATTTTAATTATTATTCATATTATTCAAATACCCTACCTATATTTTTCGAATTAAACAATGGTGTTAAGAGTGTAACTTTTCGTTAGTATGGCGGCCAAGTCGCTTAAAAGTAAAAACTTGTCTCAAATGCGACAACAAGGCTGGTTAAAGTCAGGACATGACCTTTAATCGACATCTTGTTATATAGAGATCATATTTAAGTCAAAATGAACAACCAAGTCATTCAAGTGTCTCAAATTAACTGTTGTAAGACAAAATGGGGGGTTGTTTTACAAACGTCATTTTCAAAACGTGTGTACAACTGCTTCATTATATAAATGTCACATACAGGTTTTTCTATCACCTAATTTGGTTAGTTGAAACCGTTTATTGGACTGTAACGTTAGTATGACTATTGCATTATCGTACTAACGTTATAGTTAAAACTGTAATATAACGTCGTGTAGTTTAGTCTTGCTGACGTTGCTATGACCAGTTTATTATGACATATAGTCGCACGACTAAGAAGTTAAATGGAAGACGTCTATAGGACCTAGTAGTCATCTCTTTACTATTGTAAGACTGCAATACAACTTAAAGTCGTACAAGCCTTGTCTTATATGACGTTTTTGTTTGTTGGGTTTTGACTAAAAAGTTATTAGGACTCATATAATTACGATCGTATAAAAAGTAAACTGTTTTTATTTAGTATATTTTTACAATTTTCATAAGTGGTTAATGATAAGCTAATTTGTTTTGCTAACTTTAAGTTATTAAACTTAGTTTCTTTATTAAACTTGATTATTTCTTGTATTACATATCAAAGTATTTAACTTTATTTCGCTTTTATATTAAATACAATTAATTACCTGTAGCTTATATATATATAATACAAAATAATGATAATTCAGTGATAATAATTCAATTCAATTCATGTTTTCTTATGACGTTATCACGTAAAAATTATCGTCCGTAAACCGACTTTACAGACAACCAATTTTTTTCTATATTTTTTAATTTTATTATTCAAAGTAATTACCCATGGAATCAATGCAATTTTGCCAACGTAGTGGTAACTTATTGATGCCTTTCTTGAAAAACTCTGCTGGATGGGAGGCAACAAACTCTTCAAAGGCATTTTGTACTGCCTCTCGGTTATTGAATTTTTTTCCTCCAAAAAAATATCCAAATTCTGGAAAAAGTGGAAGTCTATAGGGGCAAGATCTGGTGAGTACGGTGGATAACGGAGAACTTCCACAGCTCTTGTAACTTGGAGACCGTCTGCTGTGCAGTGTGAGGTCGCGCGTTGTGCAGGAGCAGCGGAGCCGAGCGAGCTCTCCAAGTCACGACGGAGAGACCCACAAAGGTTCAGACCAAACGGTTGTCATATTACAGTATATTGGTGCATAAATATATTTTTTTTAATTATCTATTTGTAAATGTAGAAACATGATATAGTATGTTATTAGCATTTGTTATAAAACGTTTTTCAACTACGTATGTATTCCATTTAAAACTCGCATATATGGCGTATATCTATTTTTTATTTTTTCACAAAACGTTTGCTTTTCGACCTCTGAACGATTGTTCAAAGGTAAAGCGATAGACAAATAGTTACTGTAGCGTTTCGTAACGTACGCGACCGATCGTTACGTTCGACTTCACTTATTAAACTATTCTCTGTACTAGAAGTAATTTTCAGTATTTCAGTATTCAATGCCTTTTACTGTCCATATAAATAAAATGATTTAAGTCTGCCATTTTAAGCGCATTGCGGAAAAACTACAGGAGAAATTTCAATGTCTAAAAGTATTCCAAGTTTTATGTCCTAGACACTTGGCCCTGTTTTGGAAAAAAATCCGAAACCTTCATTTCATATAAAGTTATAAGAAAAATAGGTTTTTATAAGCACTACGTGTTCAGTGATGTGTGTTAGCATATCTATGATTACAATAAAATTTTTTTAGCAAACTAAATTTTTACTACAGATCTTTTTGATGTTCTTTCCTCTGCACATACATTATCAATATAATAAGCAACACATGAAGTGACGGGTACCAGCTAGTGATACGTGAAAAAAAATAGTTTTTGAATGTTTCATATATTTGATACCAAATAGTGACTACAACTAACATCGCTGAGTTTTCGATCTTAAAAACTCATCTCGATAGCGAACAATATATTATATAAAGATTGCTAAACATAGTCGGGCCGGGATGGGAACCCGGTCCTGTTAGACACGGCGTCGTCGGAACTGTTCAGAGGTAAGCCAGACAGTCCGCATGCAGGAAAAGTCTGGCCTTTTCGCCGAGGCCCAGCCTGTCGCTGGAGGGATCCTGTTGCCTGCAGATCCGGGATCTTCCAATTAAAGTTTAGTACGTATTGCACTCCCAAAGTGCCGAGTCAGACATAGGTCTAGGACTGCCTACCCGAGCGTCCTGGTTATCATACGTAAATGGATTCCCCTGCGACACAAAAAAAAGTTACTCGGTGGTTGCGGGTTCGAGTCTCGCTCTGGACAGATATTTGTATTTGTAAAAATATTTGTTTCCGGTATGGGTGTATGTCCTTGTGGATCTACCTGCCGTGCCTCGGAGAGCACGTAAAGCCGTCGGTCCCGGTTGTTATCATAGACACTTGATAACAATTGTTACTCATCGCAGAGAAAATATCCGCCAACCCGCAGTGGAGCAGCATGGTGGATTAAGCTCCAACACTTTTTCTATATGGCGAAAAGGCCTTCGCTCAGCAATGGGTTGTTCACAGCCTGATAAAGTACAGTATATCATTTGTGTTTGTACTGTGTGATTGTTTTCGGACCAATGACACAGAATTTTATTCTATTAGGTGACGTTGAGTGAAATATGTTTATTTATTTTATTTATTTGTTTAATATTTTTAAATGACTTAAAAATTTACCAACAAACGATCTGTAATCTGAAAAATTCTTGATAAAGTTATCATAACTTTTTTAATTTCCTAATTTTCCTTTTACCATTTTAATTACTCTTATATTGAAAATCCTTTTATTGAAGTTTCACTCCGAATTTTGGGTCACAGTAAATTATTTGTGTTCGAAATTTTAATCGGCTTAGTTTGTTAGATTTGAAGCAAATTGGCTGTGACAGACAGAGAGATAGACACACGAGCGAGCCATTAAGTTATTTGTATCCATTTTATTTGGAATAACGGTATCCACAAAAAATAGTATTACTTACAAAAATAATATTAAAAACAAATGATTATTTTATTTTATTAACAAAATAGAGTAAGAGTTAATTTTATGATTTGTATACCGAGGCCTTGTTATGACTGATTAGTTAAATAGATTTATATAGTCTTAAGTGAAATAATAAATTAGTTGTAATATACTTAACATTAAGCACACAACCCATACCTTAGTGGTTTTTCGCTGTCCTTTAACATTTATATACTTATATGAAAATCTTATAACAATAATGCCAAAGACTATAAGTAGAACCAAAAAAATAATTCTAAGAATATAAGGAAATAATTAACAAAAACAATAAAGAAAAAAAACATAACATCAAAAACAAGATACTTTTGCCCTGTTTCTGTGTAGCATAAATTCGTTAATTACAAGATGATAATTATAGTTATCGACAATGCCATAAAATATAAGCTTTTATACCCATTAGGCAGACAATATTAAATTTATGTAAAATAAAAAAAAAGGAATAGCTGAGTTTTTTATTAGTTCTTCTAAATTACATTCCGAATCCGAAAGTACCATCATATTGACACTTTATTATTGTTGTGTGACGATTGAAGTGCTTTTGGAGCCTATCAAAAAAATTATTTTGATTTAATTGGAATACGCCATCAATTATATTGAACAATATAATTAAATGTACAACCCTGACCTTATAAGAATTTATCAACTGCTAAATTTATTGCGTTAATTTTATTATAGTGCCTTAATCAATGTTGATTATTGAAATATAATTACCAAAAAGATGAAATTTTATGAATTATATGACTAATACATACTTACATACATTTTTCGTGATTGAACCCGTTAACCGGGAGCACAACAACTAATTAGTTGTATATTGCCAGCAATTGCTGTGATAACTATGCCAACCTGTCATCAAGCCATGTACTCGTATGCTTTTGACAATTAAAAGTAAGAAATCTAAAGATAGGAAAAAATTTAAAAATATAATTTAGGTTGTAACAAAACTATGGAAAATTCATTAAATTTTTGATGACGTTATATTATAAAAAATTCTAAAATACTTTACGTCATTACTTAATCTCAATATTTTATCATTTACCATTTTATGACTATATAATCTTTGTGTCGAAGAATCGAGATTTAATTTGTCGTCTTTCCTTATCGTATAAAATGTTTACTTTTACATGAAATACCATAGACGCCGTTAATAAAATATATCACATTTTCATATTAAGAAAAGTTTGAAGGAAATACGCTATTTTATTAGAAATTATTAATTTTTCTTGAACATGTACGGAGGCTGTATAAGGCAAAACGTTTTTGTTTAGAACTTGTTCGTGGAATTTGTAATTCTCGGTCGATCAATAAAAATATAACAATCTTTTTAACTGACACGACGACTATAAAATCATGCGAGCGATCAAAAAATACAAAAAAGCCACTCACTACTAATCTTTTTACTTAATAATCTAAAATCCAATTCAACTGAATTATAACTAATATTATAATAATAAAATCGTTTTTTTTTTACATACGTCTTTGTACTTTAATGTTAGATTTAAATATTATAAGCAGTAAACTTAGCAAAAAGTAATTTCTTGTTTATTAAAATAATTGGTTAAAAACATGATATATCGATAACAAAAGTATCTGATTTCCTTTCAAACAAACCCGAATAAAATTTATTTTTTGTTTTTATTTCAAAACTCACTTGATAGAAGGAACAATAAAAAAGGAGGAATAAGATAAATTTGGCAACAGTAACTGTATTATTGCGAAGTTCTCGACTAGGATCCATTTATTTCAATATATTACCAACTTACTACTTAGACTGCATCGACTCGATCCCTTTTCAATTCAATATTTTTATGTATCCTTTATGACTAATGTAAAAAAAAATCTACATAGGATTCAGCGAGAAAACGTTGCTTGGTAACACACTATTTAAACATGAATCAGTGGAATTTTACTAATTTTAAATGACTATTCGCTTTTTATCAATGTGAGAATCCTTCCACGCAGAATTTGTGACTATTCAATGTTTATTATGTAAATATCAGAGTCCACTAATTTGATAATTTTATATATTTTGTATGTGTATTAGTGAGTTTGCACTAACTTTTTATGGAAATTCACTGATATATAGTGAAAACAGCTTCAATAAAGTAATAAATGAAAATTCTACTGATTTATGTTTAAAGAGCATATATGTAGTACTGAATTTATTTAATAATAATATTTTTACATGTGATTCAGTATGATTTGCCTATAACCGCCATTACAGTTTGTGAGTAGTTATGTACACAAATGCTGAGAGGAACAATAAAATATTTATCTGAATTCAATAAAAAGCAAACAAATTACGATATAAAAAACAATACGACCAAACGGTGAGAAAACGGTGCTAGGAGCGAACTCCACTGTACCGCGTATAACAAAAATATTTAATAAATGCAGTAGCTCAACTGATATTTTTACCTCTTCTATTTCAGTATGCCAAAAGAATGTTTTGTATAAACTTTTAGAAATAATTAATAAGAACATATTATGTTTTTTTTTTTTTTTTTTGTTATGTAAACTGATTCTAAATCATGTCGTATTTACCGTTATATACTCGTAAATTTACAATTTACGAATATTGAATGTTAATAATATGTAATAATTATAATAAGTGTGTTAGTTAATTTTATAACTGCCGGTAAACTTTAAATAAATAAATATCAAAAAGGTGCTCAAACTAACAAGTACAAACAAAAAAAAATGCTATATAAGTAATATCTAATAACTATAAATGTTATACAATACGTTACATATACAAGACGACTGTTCTAGTGTAGTAGTCGCCTCAACATCGGCGGTCCTTGTGGGTTTCCTAACCCTGCCTCGGAGAGAACGTAAACCCGACTCTCCCTCGACTCGACTCGACCCGGTCTCGGTTGTTATCATAGACTATTGATAACGATTGTTACTCCTAGTAAGGAAATTATCTGCCAACCCGCAGTGGAGCAGCGTGGTTGATGAACCCATGGAGGCGAACGCTGGCCTTGCCGAGGCCAGCCTGTCGCTGGAAGGATCCTGTTGCCTACAGATCCAGGACCCTCCACTTAAAGCGGCTGAAGGCTCCCGCAGGGGTTTAGTACGGTATTGCACACCCAAGTGCTGAGTCTGACATACCGTCTAGAACTGCCTACCCGAGCGTCCTGGATATCACCCGTAAATGGGTTCCCCTGCGATACAATAAAAAGCGTAGTTGATTTAGCTCCAACCGTTCTCAGATATGGAGAAGAGGCCTTTGCCCAGCCGTGGGACGCTTACAGGCTGTTTCAGTTCAGTTCAGTTATACAATATAGTTTTGTCAATTGTAAAGAAAATCGCTATCTAATTAAATTAATAACGAGTTCATCACGTTCTGAAGATTTCTACTTTCTTACAGTTAATTAAATTGTAAACAAGAATACATATTGAATTCTTCTTACCGCCTATGGCTTGTAAATAATTGAGAGGATTTATTTCTTAGAAGCTATTAACCGCGACTAAGTGCGTTTGAATTACTAATTTCGTAGCTTATTATTAATTTTCTAAATGTGAAAATTGTTTATGTATTATATTAAGAGTAGATTATCTGGTCGATGAAAGATATGAATCTATGAATCGTGGTCGTCAGTCAATGGTTCAAATCTATATTCTACTTTTTTTTTCATTATTATAATTTTTTTTTCCTAGTTAATTTATTGCTTTTTTTCTCTCAAAATATTTTTTTGTTGCCTTTCGTATAACGATGGTAATGATATATATATAATATATAGATATGTTTAATACATTAATATTTTTTTAATGTAATAAAGTTGAATAGTTCACTCATTTTCCGATTCAATAGGCCGGTTTAAAAATATAGATTTCGTTATAGCGCCATCTATATTAGCATCGATGAAATTTCCAGAGCTAGAATATGAAATACATCATACGTCTCCTTGAAGGAGTAAGTAAACATCGTTAGGAAAACTGCATAATACCGGTGCAGTTGGGCTTTTTAAGGTAAGAACTTTTTTGTTTTCTACCTTAATGTCGTTTCCTAATTAGAAGCAACAAAAAAGATAAAACATGACCGGGGTGGTACCTCTCGCTCACATGATACCGGCGTAAAGTGACAGCTGAGCTGTGGCGTTTCGTGCGGTTTGTGAGTATCCGGTGGCCTATTAGAGGAGTATGGGGAAAAAGAGGGCAACGCATCTGCATCCGCTTGTGCGGATGTTCATGGGTGTCGGTAGTCACCAAAAGGCTGCTCCTTTGCCCCCTATACTATAAAAAAAAACAAAGAATAATAATAAGCATAGATGGCTTTGTCTCTCTATATTGGTTCTAAGGTCTATTTGATTATTGCGTCTAATGAACATGTCCGAATCCCAACGGCTTCACACTAACTTAGTATGCCTCACTTCGATCTGGCTCTTTTTGTTAAATAAAATAAAAATAATCTTTGATTTTAAATTACCTTTAACACCTTAATTTTGTATATTAGTTTATATTTTGGAGTGTTATGGTTTTTTCTAATTTCCATATAAACTGAACAAAATATTTCTAATTATTAATTTATATTCTATTTGTATGGAAAATGTGATGATTTACTTCTACACTTAATTTTTCTTTTTATTATCTAGAAGAAAAAAACTATGTAACAGTCCTACATACATGCACTGGACTGTACTGTACTGTACTGTATCTGCCTGTAAACAACCCACTGCTGAGCTAAGAACTCTTCTCCATATAGAAGAAGTTAAGTGGGAGCTTAATCCACCACGCTACTCCACTGCGGGTTAGCGGATAATTTCCCTACTATGAGTAACGATCGTTATCAGGTGTCTATGATAACAACCGGGACCGGCAGCTTTACGTGCTCTCCGAGGCACGGTCGGAAGACTCACATTCGTCTAATTAAAAACGTATAGATAAATAAAATGATAATTACTGCAGCAGCCCAGGGACAATGTCAAAAAGCGAACATTTCAAAAGCGTTGGACTACTATGATTCCTTACGCTATGTTAAAATTTGACAAAGGAAGGAGATACTAAATAGAGGTCGCAGAAAAGACGGAGCGACAGCATCGAACGACAGAGGCCATAAAAAGTTTAGCGACTGGAGAAGGCAAACTAAATATTGGAGCTAACGGCAAAAGTTTGTTGAGTAGGACAGGTTAAAGTAAAATAATGACGTAATAAATGTTCTTGCATTTTTAGTGTTAATAATTATTGTTTATATTTTAGTTTACACATAATAAACATTTTATTGACGATCACTCTGGTGTAGTGGTGCGAGTAGTCGCCTCAACGCCAGCGGTATCGGGTTCCATTCCCCCTCCCCTCAGATATTTATATTCACACAAATGTTTCTTTCTGGTCTGTCCTTGTGGGTTTCCCCACCATGTCTGGGAAAAGACATAGAACTGTCGGTGCCGGTTGCTATCACAGACCTTATGACGATCGTTACCCATGGTAGTTAAATTACCCGCCAACCCATGGAGCAGCGTGGTAGATTAAACTCCAAATCTTCGTCTATATTGAGAAGAGGTATTTGCCCAGCAGTGGCATGTTCACAGGTTGATTTAGTTCACTAAAAATATTTAATTATTTATTTCTGTTTATTTTTATATGCATCCCCCCTTTTAATATTTATTTATTAATTGCAATTATCAATAGAAATGACAACAGTGACAAAAGGAATATTTACATAATAAAAAAAGAAGAGTATAATTGTATATTTTTGGATAATTAATATAAATTGTTAAAAAATATATAGATAATAATATTATATTTAAACAGTTTTACGATTATATATCAATGAAATTAAACGTTACCATCTATACAATCCAGTTGACCATTCAAATGCGCATCACAATCAATAATATAAAAATCTTTTAGTGATATCTAAGGTTTGAGTGCATGGATACAAATTGTTTCACGATTCCGGTTTTTGTATTAGCACTTTTAGCAACAATAGTAAGTAGCCATTTAATTAGCCGGCGACGGCCGGCTGGTCGAGTGGTCAGGCAACAGCTGGACACTCTACGCAGCGGTCGCGGGTTCGAATCCCGCCAGGTGCAGATAATCTGTATAACGAATATAGATGTCTACACCGGGTCATGGATGTGTATTTATGTATATATGTATTTATATCTTAAATTTATTTCCGAAAACTGCATGAAAATCCGTTCAGTAGTTTTTGGGTTTATCGCTAACAAACAGATAGACAGACGCGTCGGGCGACTTTGTTTTTTTGGAACGAAGTACCTTACGGCAGGCTTGGAGGAGATAGGGATTTTACTGTGCGACCGAACTGAAAACAATATAAGACTAAAGCCGTAAAGTTACAGATACACATGCTACTTACTAGCATGCATATAGCATGCTTATTAGCATCACCTTAAGTAAAATAATTATAATGGAAGTGCGCGTGTGGGCGCGTGCTAGCAACCGACGCCGGCTTCAAGCGACGTTATTTCACATTATTTGTAATTTTCTAAAATACTAAATTTCCAATATACTTTTATGTACTGAAATAAAATCCAATCAGCAAAATTAAAAAAAAAAGCGATTGTCTGTGAAGTCGGTATACGGACGATAAATTTACGCGATAACATCATAAGAAAACATTGAAAAAAAAAATTGCATACTATTATGAATTGAATTGAATTATCATCACTGAGTTATTATTATTTTGTATAATACAAAGAATGAGTTAATTCATATAATTACAAATGCAGCCTTTAAAATTGCAGGAAAAAGTTTGACCAACTTTGTGAGCAAGTTGACCAATGTTACAAAATGTAAGAAAAAGTTTTATAATTGACTCCTTAAGGTCAGACACGGTATCACAATCAGTGTAATAGCCGTTTATTTTTTTTGCTGGCTTTTTGGAGCGTTACGTTCCTGGTCTATTCGGAGCCAACAAAATTAAGGCTTTTTTTTCATTAGTCCACGTATCGTACAAGCATTGGGGACCGTCCAAACCGCTTAATTTCGTACGACCAGCATTTTTAGAATAGTTACCGCTTTTAACTACGAGCTTAAACAAGAAGGAAAAGACTTAATTGAAGTTTTCTGTTCTTTTCTATTACGTTATGCTGACTGTAATAATAATCAGTTAACAGTAACAAGTATGCTTAATTAAAAAAATCAAAAAACCCGACTGCGTAAAATACTCTTATTATAAACTAAAAAGAATAAAACAATTTATTACCTTTCATTTGATACCCATATTGCTACAGTAAGAAAAAAAAAATCAATTCCCCCTCCTCATTCCGCCATTTGCGGGCGCCATTTTGAAAACTTATATAGCCTATGTCACTACTACAATTTAGACAAATCCAACGACACCTCATATGTCAAAAACCGTCCAGCGGTTTGGGCTGTAGGGCGTGCCAAAGAAATGGACATACATACATACATACATACATACATACATACATACATACATACATACATACATACATACATACATACACTCGAAAAACATAACCCTCCTTCTGTCGCAGTCGGGTAAAAAGCTTTAAATTTGAACTTTCATAAAAATATGGTTTAAATAACATTAATAAATATTAGATTTGATCTAGATATTAGAAAGAAGAATAAATATTAGATTTTAAATTGACAGTTATTTTTTATGAAAACAAATTAAGTAATAAATAAATATGCTTAACACATACTCACTGTCGCCTTTTTCTACGTTAGGCAACTTATTGCTTTTGGATGTAGACTTGTTGTAATATGTATGGGTGGAAAATAAAATTTGTATGGTAGCCAGTCCGTATCTGGCAATCGGTTCTTTCACTGCAAGATAGATACACTTTTTTTTTAAATAAATACATATATTACTACCACATTAGCCGTTGGATGTTCACTGCTGAACGTTGGCCTCCCCATGACCTATGGAGAGCAATGAATGAGGAAATCGGTATGGAGGAAGATGCTCTGAAGGCCAAAAAAAAAAGAAAAAATATATTATATGTCAATTCTTACTAATTATTATTAATTAATTACTATTGAGGACCCTTCTGGTGTAGCGGTGCGAATAGTTATCTACACTCCTGTGGTCGTAGCTTCGATTCCAGCTCTGGACAGATATTTATATTTAAACAAATATTTGTATCCGGTCTGGGTGTATGTCCTTGTGGGTCTCCCCACCGTGCCTCGGAGCGGCGTAAGCACGTCCCGGTTGTTATCATAGATACCTGATAACAATCGTTACTCATGGTAGGGAAATTATCCTCCAACCGCAGTGGAGCAGCGTATAGGATTAAGCAGTGGGTGGTTTAAAGGCTGATACAGTCCGTACATACATTACAAATATATATTTTTTAATACAACTGTAACGTAAAATTAATTTTAATCATGAATAAGAAAATCTAATTTCTTTTATTAGAACGCTGTAATCTGAAATTAAATATATCCAATTTAAAATATTATTTTTCCATGTTTCGATAAATCGTGATGTTACTTTAAAATTATCGTAAACGCGGTGGCGAGTGTCGAAGCATACTTTAAAAATAAACTGAAATCGATAATTAATTCACAGACATTTTAATGGAAGGTTGTTGACATTCGTTCTGTTTACGAAACCCGTTCAATCGATCATTCAGCATCGATCCATTAATTCTCTGCTTCTGATGTTTCGAAATAAGTTAGTAGACAAAAGATTAATATTCTTGTTTCAAGATTCGAGAAATTGTGTACTGCTACAGAAATCCGTGAATCAAAATGGCAATTTAAGTTGGTAACTTTTGTTATTTTCAAGTAACCTTGAGACACATTTTCGAAGAATAAAGTTTAATGTCACTTTGAACTATTTTTGAAAACAATATGAATATTCAAACTTCTCGTCTGATTAATTTATTGAATTCATAAAAGTATAAATACGAGAGAAAAGTAAAACTTATAATCTAATATTTTCGACTGATTTTCGTAGAATTTTAGGTAATATTTACAGTCAACAATATCTAATTTGTTTATCAAATACAATAATTCAATACAAAACAATTACCGTATTCCACAATACTTTCAAGTACACTTACAATAAAATAGAATTATTATTCTAAAAATACAAAAAATAATGAAGAAATAAGCGAGTTTATATCGCAACTATCATAAACAGAACAATAATAGACTCATTTAACGATATTAGGTATACAATAATTACCGGAGGAATTCATTAAACAACTTTCAGCGGTTATTGATGATATTACCGTCATGTTATAATGGATTTGTAATTTTAAGGATTTTCACGCATGAGTACGCACTAACGACATAACAGCGACGTCTTTTGTGGAGAAGTATGGCTGGAATGTTATGTCATGTGTTGGCTGTCAGTATGTTTTCAAATTCAGATAAAGATTTAATAACACAAATATCAAAGTCAATAATGTCTTTTTTCAAATAGGTTCTAGACACACTTTTGAATTGTTGTTTCACAGAATACATAATTATTATTCATTAAATAATTAGTTAAATAAATAAATAAACGTCTCACACTCAATGGCCCTCAGTAGAATGTTTATCCTGTGTCGGGGGTCCGGAAACACACACAACACACAAGCACAAACGCCCAGACCACGACAAATATCCGTATGCCCTATTCTATACAGGTATTTGTCATGTGCGGGGATCAAACCCGTGACCGCTAGCGTATAAGCCAGTTGCTGTGATTACTGCGCTAACACGTCGTCAAACAAATAAAATTAAAAAGTTATAGTTTATTAGATGCTACCATTGATACGGGATGTAGATTCCGCTGAGAAGAAGCGACAAGAAACTAATCAGATACTATTTTAAAACCGTCAATTAATTACTCAACCGTTATTTTAGCCTTAACCGCTCCACTATCCGTGTCGACTACTAGTTGACAAGAGTTTACAAACTAACCGCAATAACCGCAAGCGCCCGTGTCCTTGTAATGTCGCTATGGCTGTATTGCTCATGTCCATTTTTTTTCGATACGGGCATTAGTACGCGAAGTGCACCTGTCAACTACAGGTTGATTAACGTATATTACACTATCACCGGTGGGAAATTACGTAACAAAACGTGAGACGCCTTGGTCAGTTTTGTGCAGTTCGTTAACTAAAAGGTCATTGACCGGACACTCGAGCGGATATGCCCTGGATGAAATCCTGTGTTACTAAGCCTACACATCTTTGTCTTTTATATAATCCTATTAAGTATGATGAAAATTTCCAGTCACGTTTTTATAACAACAGCTCATTTTATATAATTTCAATAGTTTAAAAGTAAAAACAATATATTTCGGTTAAATAAAATATCCCTATTTAAACTCACATTAAAACGTTTAAAAACTGTATTTATAACAATCTCTAAAAATAAGCAATTGTAGCAATTTATATTTTCAAGTTTCATTCAAACTTTTAGAGATTTCAGTTCTTGTTTATTCAGCTTAAAAACAATACGAAACCTTTCTGTTCACTTTTAAATGAGACAAAATAAGCCATTTTATATTTAAGTTAAAAAGCTTTAATTATAAAGTTCGCTAAACGTTTTTTTTTATTAAAAAAGAAAAATTATTATAAGGCCTTAATTTTTTCTTTGCTTATTTATTTTTTAACATTCATCGTCACCTGGTAGTTTTGTTTAGATCTAGACTTTTAATAATTATTATTCTAATTTATCTTAAAGATTTATATTTCAGATGACTGTACGTCATCAAGACTACTTACGTCATCAAGTTATACGAGATTAAATAACAAAAATATTTTCTAAGAATTAGAATAATACATTTGTAAGAATCGCTTTTACATAACAAATTCTTTTAATGTTTCAAGAGGAAGTCACAAGAGTTTCTTTTTTGGATATCAAGAATGTACTTATAAACAAAACTGTAATAGGTTCAGTTCTGGACATTGAAATTTTTTTTTGTCATAATTTCATTATCTATGCTGCAATGCTCCATTACAGCTTAAACTACCTAACGACCATACAAAGTTCAATCGATAGCCGATAGTTTGAAGAGTATCTTTATCCAATATTAATTTTGGTTGAGACTGTCTATGTGTACATTGACTACGGCACATGTATATTAATTTGTTTCGATCAGAGTAGTACAAGATTCACAGAAAATCGACGAAAAGTCACTTCAGCCGCATTTCTGAGTTGACAGGCAGAAGCTAAGGATAGGGAAAAGGCGAAACGTTTTTCTAAATCTTTTTGATATTTCACACGTGGTGTCATTAGTCATATAACGCTATGTAGTTTTTTTTTTAATTTTTTTTATTAATAACTTACAAACCTCATTATAATAAAGTTTATGTTTTATTTGAAGCTAAATTTATTAATTTAGTTATTAACTGCAGCTCGTGTTATTTCTTTAAAAGAACATCAAGTTATGATTTATTTATTTACTTATTTACGAATTCATTTTACATTGCATATGTAACTTATCATTCATGGATGGATTAAAAAGGAGTTCGAAAACCAGAATACTATCCAATATAAGAAGAAAGGTATTAAGATCTGCAAATCACTTTTATCAAACACTTTAAAACAGTACAAATATTGTTGTCATAGGTTCCTCCAACACTTTTAATCTACACAGGTTTCGGTCTATGGCAACAGACAGATATCAAAGGCTTGTAAGCTCGGTAGACATGGTTTACTTACGTAAGCTTAGTCAAACAAACGTGTTTAACAAGTGTGTTCAACATATTTACCGATAGAAGTAACAAAAGCCTTAAATAATCACCATATAGTGATAAAATATAACTTTTTCGATACTAAAAAATAGGCGATACTAAATAATATAACAGTAATATTTATATTGTAATTCTTAAACGTTTCTTTAATTCAGTATTCTAGACTAAATTCACTGTCATGCCAATCTGGGATGTATTAATTACATACTCGTAGGTTTTATTTAAACCAAGAACTTTTTTTATTTTTTATTATTAAGATTAGAATATTGTTATGAAGTTCAATTGCTCTTTTCATACATTTTAATGAATTTCCACATTTTAATGTATGACAGTAATATAAATATTTTGAATATATAAGAGTTCAAGGCAACTGTTTTGGTGTAGTGGTGCTTTACCTGCCAACCGTGACTCGGAAAACCGTCGATCCCGGTTGTTCATCAGATACACCTGAGAACGAACCTTCCTCATGGTAGAGAAATGATCTGTCAACTCACAGTAGAGCAGCTTGGCAGATTAAGCTCCAACCCTGCGCCTATATGGAGAAGAGGCAAAGGCCTCTACTGGTCAAAGACCCAGTAAGGAAAAGATTACAGTCTGTTTCAGTACAGCTCATAATATATATTCATCTGTTAGTTTGACAACTCTGTACTGTACTGAACTGTATCAGCCTGTAAACAACCCACTACTGAGCGAAGGCCTCTTCTCCATATATTTAGAAGAAAGGTAAGTAAAGGGAAGGAAGTAGACAACTGCTCCAGTCCAGAAGGAAAAGTAATTTTTTTCCCAACCAAGTATTCAAAATGAATACTTTGCCCAGTTTTATGTTAAGTTACTATACTGAAAAAAAAAAGTACTACACGAGTTTGACAAGTAACTTTAAAAGTTGGTTCATTTATTAAAGTTTCGAAAATGTTATAACACTTGCAAGATACCAAAACTGTTTGTAAATAATTTTTTTAAGTTTTGAATTGTAAATATGTATAATATTGTAAAATTTCTGTAATAAATATATTTTAAAATCTTGCAAGATTATTTGTTAAATTATGGAATTTTTTTTAAAGTAACCTAGTTGTAAATTAATTTTCCTTACCTGTATAAAATTATTTTTGTGTACCCCAAGGCTTTCCTCAAGCTGCTACTTAAGATTCTAGTTTAAGTGAAACAAAGGTAACCATGTGACGAAGTGTGAGAGAGACAGAAATCGTCTTTTCAGGTAGTTGAAAATCAGCACGAGCCATAGTAATGTTGATTCAGTGTATTTGCTTTAAAATTAGGATTATCATTCTTTTTTACAAAAGTTTTAAATTAATAAATTAAACATCGATTATTTGAATGCTAAAATTATTATTAGGCTCACAAAATGTCTTAAATTAAACAAACAAAATGTCTTAATTAAAAATCAAGGATGGAAATTTTACAGCAAATGCTCAAACTGCCTTCCTTCACTCGCAATGCACGCTCAGCACTTCTTAAAAAGGATCTATATATCAGTGGCGGTAGCTTCATACAAGCCAAAAAGCCGGGCTTGCCCTACTTCAAATTCCGTACCGACCGAAAACATTGACTTTCGTATTTAAATTTTCGCGCGCCAATTCTTTCACTTCGTTTTGTTTTTTATCTATGACTATTATAAGTAGTGTCCGAACGCGCCGCGCCCGCCGGCCGCCAAATACTACGTAGCGTTGACGGCCGTATGCATCTCGCTCACACTCATTGGCGTGCAACGGGGCTTCGCCGGCGTGTATTTCTGCACCGTTCTAACCTATGAAAAAGTGCTATGTGGGTGATTCCATTCTAACTGTGATTTTTTATGTCCTTTACTGTTTATTCTCACTGGTCATTAATTAATGATCTATAAATGAAATTTTTGGGTAGGGTAAACAAGTATCATTCAACAAGACTAGTAACGAAGAAGAAATAACAAGGAGAATCAATGTTACATGGAAAAAATTTTGGTCTCAGAAAGAAATTCTAAAAGGTAACTATGGATTACATTTGAAAAAAATTGTATTTGATACTTGTCTCTTACTATGCTTATTATATGGATGCGAAACATGGGTATTTACTAGTAAAGCAAAGCAGAAAATCAAATGCACCCAAACAGCAATGGAAAGGAGTATGCTGAAAATCAGAAAAATACAGAAAGTGAGGAACGAAACTATCAGACAAAAAACCAAAACCACCGATGCTCTAACACTAACATAACACTAACACTTACATGGAACACAAAACATGCACTAACACTTAAATGGAAGTGGGCTGGACATATCTCACGATACGTTGACAAAAGATGGACTATTGAGACCACAAGATGGAACGGTCCTGAGGGAAAGAGATGTGTTGGTAGACCAAGAAAACGGTGGGCTGATGATATCACCAACGTAACAGGGAGCGACTGGCTTACATTAAGCAAGGACAGAGAGTCTTGGAAAAAACTGGAGGAAGCCTTTACCCAAAAAGGGGTCCATATTTCACACAACGAAGACTAACCATACTAACAATAATATAAGAAAACTTACTAACAAACTACTAATTTCATTTGAAATGTTATATTGAAATATGGAATAAATGGCTTATTATTATTATTCTTATTGCTACACTCCACCCGTTCAATATATACATACACACATATAAATAAATATAATATAATACAATACTTATATAAGGAATATAATAAATTTACATAAATTTACATAGATAAATATAAGCGGGTGGAGGATTACGCTTATTATATATTATTATTATTATTATTATTAAATGAAATTTTTTGGTTAATTATATGTTCATGAACATATTTCATCACTTTTTTTCCAATGTAATAATTTAACATTGAATTTCTTATCAAATATAAGTTAAATTGTAGTTGATTAATATTTGCTATAAATTATAAAATAAATTGTTATGATTACTATTATTCATTATAAAAATGTTCAATAATTAAATGTTAATTAATATTAAAGAGTTTAAAAGTGTTATAAAACAATAAATCAAACGATTTTTCTAAAGAATGTTCGTCAAATTTATTATATGTCAGTACCGTGGACAAATCAGTCAGTACCGTGGAACAAAAAAATTGAAATTTGATTGTCGCTCTCGAAATTTTCTAGTTGTAGCGAAATCGTCTCAGACTTTCATTTTTACAATAATTTAGAGTAATAACATCCATAAACAGATTAAAAAAATTAATTTTGATATCCAAAAATTATTAATAAAAAAAGTCACAGTTAGAAAAGAATCACCCATGTCTATAGATATAACTACTGTGTGTTTCTATAGCAATTAGTATGGAAGAATAAGCCCGGCTTTCACTATGAAGTTAGTCACAAACTAGCGCCACAGTATTAGCGCCACGAAGTTGGTTTTTGTTTTCAAATTTCACGGTACATGTCAAAGAGTGTAAATATTTATAATGATGATATACATTTTGTTTAGTGATTGAGCGGATAACTGATACATTTTTCATTTTCGTGATTTTGATTTTAAAATGAGTTCAGATAGAAATCTTATTGTTCCTTGTAAGAACTTAAAGTGTGTGAAAGTTTTAATAGGCGAGGAAAAGGTGAAATCTTTATCTTTCACGGAGAAAAAAAAAAGATAGCTTCGGAATAACCTAATACACCGGATTTGTGTATTTCGCAAACAAGTAAGTCTCACAAAAGTTTAATAGATCAGTATACAAGACTCATTGGATTGTAGGTTGCTCTCATTCCAATAAATTGTATTGTTGGTGTTGCATATTTTTACGACATTGTTTTAGAAAAATGTTATGCAACAACAAGATAGCGGCAAACCGGGGCCTAGTTATTTATCGAATAAAATTCAAAATGATATAAATGATAGTGAAGGGTTGCAAAATTTCATGGAATTTATAATTTGTCATGAAATTTATTAAAAAAAAAATCGAATCATAAACAAAAAATGTATGTTGGGCTTGCCCTGTTCTCAAGTACTAGGCACGCCACTGCTATATATATATAGTATTATCCTTAAATATTGATCCTAATTTACCAGTCATTCTGTATATATATACATATTTCTAATTTATGTATTAAGAACATTATTATATATAGAGGCAACAATGGTGCACCACCTACCATTTCACCTACATATTATATGTAATCTGGATTGTCTGGAAAAAAAGTTACTTAAAGATAAGACCGCCTTTGAATATTAACGATAGTTTCTATGTTTAAGTTATTTTTGTTAATTCCTTTTGAAAGTGGTATACAATATAGTATATTCTATTCTATTATGTATATTATATACATTATTTAATGTATTTTTTAAAGTCTATAAGTAGTTTATAATAGTTTTATATTCTAAAGTTATCTGAAACATGTGCATTCTGCTTTATATTTCTATTTATTGTTTCTTTTGTCGATAAGTGTTGTCTGTTAGAAATCTTCACCAGTGATAAGACCTCCTTCGAGAGTTTGACCTCCATTGACTATTATAGAATTTGTATGTAGTGTGTGTCATTCATTTTATTTTCAAAAAAAAAAAACAAAGAAAAAAAGAAAGAATGTGCTTCTAACGGAAATCAAGACCGCAGCCGTAGCGTTAGTGCTAATAGATACTTCGCACCGCTACATCAGAACCGTTTAGCTTAACAAGTAAAACTTCTACATTTTAATTAAATGAATAAGTGCGGCACAAAATAAGAATCGATTCAAACCTATTTAATGTTAATAGGTACATGATGTCCCTCATGATCTGTCCCGTTTCTTGTTGTGATATCAGTAAGAGTGATTGACAATTTATAATTACCACGTCATTTCTATGAACTCTTAATTAAAGGAGGAAAATATTTTGTAATTATCACTTTCTTAGTTAGCGCTTTCAAACAAACAAACGAACAGGCAATAGGCGTGGTTTCTTATAATTTATGATTAGTGATTCCTTCCATCCGCAAATCCATACTGGAACAGCGTAGCGGATTAAGTTGCAATCTCCCTATTAAGTCGTCTTTTATTATATAGAGAGGAGATGATATCATATGCTCTTTTCGCTCGTTAGTGGGACATTAACACGTTGTTTCACTTCAGTTCATATTCCAATAAGCTGTAGAATGATTTTTTATTGCGTATAACATTCACAGAGGTCATCAAAAAGATATAAACAGGTTCCTACTCATTTTATACATAGAAAATATTTTTTTTTTTTTAAATCAGTATAGTTGTATTTTTTTCTTCAGTTTTGACTATCTATTTGTCTGTTTTTACTTAGCTTTGCTCTGCATCACGCTGTAAGGACTGTATGAATTTAAATGATACTTATCATGATTTGAGTCCATACTACAAAATTGATCACTATCGATCTCATCATCATCATCATCATCATCATCATCATCATCATCATCATCATCATCATATTAGCCGTTGGAAGACTACTGTTGAATTTAGGCCTCCCCCATTGACCTCCAGAGCGACCTGTTCAAAGCAGCCTCGATCCAACGGCTTCCGGCTACTTTTCTCAAGTCGTCTGTCCATCTCGTGGACGGCCGTCCGACGCTGCGCTTTCCGGTACGTGGTCTCCACTCGAGAACCTTTCTGATTCATTGGCCATCAGTTTTTCGAGCTATGTGCCCTGCCTACTATCGATCCCATCTTATACCAAAATTCAGTATGGTTTCATTAGAAGAGGAAATAAAACTCAAAAATGTGTAAACGGCAATGAGGTCGCGATTATAGATAGTGTAACATAATTTTAAGAAACTAAATGGTAATTTTTAAAATTGTCGCTTACAAATAAAATAATCAGCTGTATAACCTTAAATGACATACTAGTTAACTAGCTACTATCTAGCTAGTTAGCTACTAAGTTCAGTCAAAGGAGAATGAAATATATAAGTCAAACTGTACCGATTAATTAGTAGAAATTTAAATTGGAATTATCTAGACTACATGTGTACTTCGCTACTAAAATCCATTAATCCCTGACAACAAAGTCTATTTAATCGAGAACAAGAGATCTAAGGTTTTAACATTAAATAGTACATCGTACATCGTTCGTACATATGTTTAAGTCTACTCTTCATTAACATACTAATTAATCTCTAAAGCTAACGTATACGCAATCTGTAACCTAACTATTTTTAATTGGTTTTAACATTCATAATTATGTGCGATGGGTCTAATAGCGTAAAATTGGGTATGATGCTTTTTTCCCGGACATTTTGATGGAGTTATTTTGGCCGTGGTCACAAGATTACTGGAGTAGAACATCCTTCGACGGCAAGTATGGAAGTTGTCTTCGTTTACCCCCACGATATTTAAATTATATATATACCTGCTAATTGAGGCTCGGCTAGTATTGAGTTTCGACACCACAGCGATTTCTCGCAATCGCGCATGTTACGTAATCGTCCACCAGTTGTTATCATAGGCACTCGATAGCGACTATTACTCTTACAGTGAGGAAACGTGATCCCATACCGCAGTGGATCAGCGTTGTGGATTTCGTTTCAATCCTTTTCCTACATAAAGGATAGGTCATGGCCTAGCAGTGGGATATTTACAGGCTGGTTCACTTTAGTTCAGTACATTTTTTTTTTAGGAAAACAAAAATTAATTACACCAATAAATAAACAATTCAGCTTCGTAAACAAACGAAGATTAGAAAAATGTCTGTAGGAAGACGTCGCAATTTAAATATTCTATTTATATATCAAGAAACACAAAATAAATTATTTTGATAATTACATAGAAGCTTTTATTAAACTTACCAACATTGCCATTAAAATTGTCCTTAATTAAGCTCAATATTTATACTTATAAAATAAAACGTTCTGACAGATTGAATTATTATCAGAGTTTTTGCAAGTTGTCGTATTTTATAATGAAAAAACTTAATATTTATTTATTTATTTTACTAGGCAATCCAACAGCGTTATGGTACAATAGTACGATACCATAAATAGTATGAATATGGCCAAAATAGGATCACACTGATATGGACAAATTAAGAAATACATAACTAGTTAGTTTTAAACATTTTGTTAAGCAAGTAAACGGCTAAATTTATATTATTATTAAGTTCATTATTTTCTTTTTAGGGTTCCGTAGCCAAATGGCTAAAAACGGAAACCTTATGGATTCGTCATGTCTGTCTGTCTGTCCGTCCGTATGTCACAGCCTCTTTATTCTGAAACTACTCGTATAAGAACTATACTGTTGAAACTTGGTAAGTAGATGTATTCTGTGAACCGCATTAAGATTTTCACTCAAAAATAGAAAAAAAAACCAAGTAAGTAAGTTTTGGGGGTTCCCCATACTTAGAACTGAAACTCAATTTTTTTATTTCATCAAACCCATATGTGTGGGTATCTATGGATAGGTCTTCAAAAATGATATTGAGGTTCCTAATATCATTTTTTTCTAAACTGAATAGTTTGCGCGAGAGACACTTCCAAAGTGGTAAAATATGTGTCCCCCTCTGTAACTTATAAAATAAGAGAATGATAAAACTAAAAAAAAATATATGATGTACATTACCATATAATCTCCCACCGAAAATTGGTTTGAACGAGATCTAGTAAATAGTTTTTTTTTTTTATTTTTTTATTTTTTTATTTTTTTATTTTTTTATTTTTTTATTTTTTTATTTTTTTATTTTTTTATTTTTTTATTTTTTTATTTTTTTATTTTTTTATTAAAAAAAATACAGTATTATTAAAACATCGATCAAAGTTACAACGAACTACAAGAACTTTTATATGATGTTACTTGCTGCCACGGAACCCTTCATGGGCGAGTTCGACTCGCACTTGTTTAATTTTAATTATCTACTATTCGTTTTGCGTTATATTTGTAGAATAACATATTCTGAACTCATTCATCATCGTCGAGTATGTTAATATATATAGCCCGTATCTTTTCACGACGCAAACACAATATTTTGTGATACTCGTATGTGTGTGGCTCACCTAACGGTGAGTTGTATGTTCAAGCAATTTTTTTTTTAAATTCTATTCTTAAGATTGAAGTATTTTATATATAATAATATTGAGTATAATTAATAAGATTGAAGTATTTTATATATAATTATATTTTATATAGTAAATAATTTTGCTAACACGACGTATTTATTTCAAATGTAGATTTTTTTTGACATTCGTTAAGTGTGTAACTTATAAAGGATTAAATATTTTCATTTAATTTCATTTCATTACATTTCATTTCATATTGATTGGAATTTTCATTGGAATTTCCATCATTTTAAAAATAAAAACACATACGTATTAGGTTTCGTACGGCAGTTGGTGAGAAAACAACTTTTTTCTACGAGCAAAGACACGGATAATAGCTAGTACATACGAGGGCACTTCGATAATGAAAACACATTCGTATTTCATATATCAGGTACCTAAATCATACTTAAGCGTTAATTCCAGTGAGCTCGCATTTTGAAGAGACTATGAATTCCGTACTATTTACAGTTTGTGTACAATGACTTTAAAATTAGCACAAGATTCTTTTAGCAGCTTGTATTCGAAATTAAAGATGTTTTTTGTACTACTTTTTTTACGTACTGTATTTTTAGTAATGCAATTGATGTTTGTAAACAAAACAAAAAAATTTTTTGCGCTTTTTATATATTAACCTTTATGATAATACAATAAATGTTTAATTAAGATATATTTTTAACGGATTTAAAAAATGTATATATTATTTCGGATAAATTAATTTTTATTACGTTCCATGTTCTTTAAGTCTGATTAAAAATCAAAATAGTAGCTAGTTTTAAACCTTAAAAAAATTAAAATAACACAATGACAAATATAATTCAAACAATCTAATACTAAAAAATTAAAGTTAACGTTAATTTACATATTTTTAGACAGCTTCTGTTTTTAAACGAATTATTCGAAGCCAGATTCGAGACAGGGGACGTGTTCTACTCTGAATACTAACATTGATTTATTATTCTATCTTACTTTAATTTATAATCTTTTTTGAACATTTTTCCACTTAAAACTCACGCTCTTGTCCATTATTTTTCACTCACTCACATAGGAACTAACTGTATTGATTCAGCCTGTAAGCGTTCCACTGCTGGGCGAAAGCCTCTTCTCCATATACGAGAAAGCTTAGCGTATAATCAACTACGCGTGTCTACTTCGGGTTGATGGTTAATTAATTTTCTATCATAAGAGTAGAGTGAGAGTTGTATCATAATAATGTCCATAATAAGAAATGGAACCGATGCCTTTACGTGCACTCCGAGTCATGGTGGAGATACTCATAAGGATGTATAATCAGATCAGAAATAAATATTTGAACAATCACAAATACCTGCACCGAGTGGTAATCGAACTCGCGACCGCCGACGTTAAGGCGACTACTTGCACCATTAAAGCAGATCGGCTGTCGCATATTCATTTTATTTTGAGTATTTTTATATTCTGAAATTGAATTGACAATATTTAAAATGCAAAACTTAAAAACTAATTATTTATAGTTAATTTTCGTGTTTACAGATAATTGGTGTCCGCGTGGAATGGCAGTAAGAATGCAGGCAGTATTTCCCCATTGAATCGCAATTACAATTCTCAGGGCAAATTTTTTTTATTTTATATGAAGCCAACACAATGTACAATGAACCTATCTATATACATATATCTTTCCTGAATAATAATTATTTTAAATATTGTAACATTAACTATTCAATGGCAATTACTATAGACTAACTCTTCATGCAATTATACAAATCTAGTTTTGCTAACATCAATCGAAACAACGAATTGTACAATGGTATATATAACAGAATAATAAAATATGGCATATAATAATAAAAGTGCACCCTCATACTGAATTGGACTGAAGCTCAGCATTTAAACAACCCACTGCTGGACAAAGGCCTCTTCTCCATATAGAATAGGCTGGAGTTTAAACCACCACGCTGCTCCATTGATGGTATGCGAATAATTTCCCTACTATGAGTAACGGTAGCTGTCAGGTATCTATGATAAAAACCGGGACCGACGATTTTACGTGCTCTTCGAGGCACGGTGGGGTGACCCACAAGGCCATATACTTAGACTAGAAACAAAATTTGTGCAAATACAAGAACTACCCTCTTTCTCGTTCTCTTTACAGAGAACTATGAAGAGAACGAGAAAGAGGGTAGTTCGCTACTACCCATGACAGTTACACACCTCGTAACACCGCAGTCCTGTCGTGACCACGATCCATGCAACTGGGTCGAAATATTGACACAAAAACAACTGTGTTATATCGTGGTATGTACCCGTTTTAAACATAATAATATGTCTTCAAACCACGTAATTAAAAATATACAACCACTACACCAGATAATAAACGTCTCACACTCAACGGTCCCCAATAGGATGTGAATCCTGTGTCGGGGGTCCGGAAACACACACAATACACAAGCACAAACGCCCAGACCACGACAAACATCTGTATGGCCTATACAAATATTTTTAATGTGCGGGGATCGAACCCGCGACTGCTAGCGCATCAGCCAGTTGCTGTGAACATTGCGCCAACGCGTCGTCATAATAGATAAGTTTTTAAACATATATACAATCATTTATTCTTAGAACGAACGATATCAACCCAGTAACCGAATTTAACTCATACTTGTTATTCATAAAAAAGCTTAAGCAGATATGTAACCTAAATATTTTACGAGTATCATTTTGCTAATTTTATTTTTAAATTTATTCATCAAAATATATACACATAAACAGACATGGAGAATGTCATAAAATTCAAAATCTGCTTGAATATTATAACATTGTTTATTACCGGTATTACGAGCGTTATGCTGTAGTATTGACGAAATTTCCATGAAACCTGACGGTTGATACTAGGGTTCCCAATCGAAACAAACATTTGTATTTGTATAAATATTAATTTTTGGTCTTGGAGTTTGTTCTTTTTAATATCTTAGAGAGAATTCTCCTCTGAGGCAGAAACTCTTAGATACTTATTCCTGGTTCTTACCATAAACATCAGATAAATTGATCAGAATTCTAAAGTAAAGACATTATCTACCAACCTGAGGCAAAGCAGTGTGGTGGATTATCGTTACACTTCATATTTATAAAAATATGAAGCCTCTGTCCAGCAGTGAAAATTTTTCTAACTGTTTCCGTTAAATCTTGTTTACAAATGCAAAATGATGAGATTAGGTTTTACATAATCATAGGCGAATCTAAAAAAATATCTTTATAGAACCTAATTGTAGGTGAATGACTGAAGACTCACAATCTCAAAGAAAATTGTAAGTACCTGGTTTTCGTATGATGAACGAGAGAGTAGATCATTTACCAAACCTTTGACCAAAAGTTAGCTTAGTAACAATATTATGGCTCCCCCAATGCTGCAAATGTTTACAAGTGATCATACTCATATAAACCATTGGACGGCCACTGCTGAATGTAGGCTTCCCGCATTGACCTCCAGAGCGACCTCTTCAAAGCAGCCTCCATCCAACGGCTTCCGGCGACTTTCCCCAAGTCGTCTGTCCATAATCGTAGTCTCTAATCGAGAACCTTTCTGCTCTATTTGTCGTCAAATCTGAGAGCTCTATGCCCTGCCCCCTGCCATTTCAGCTTGCAAATTTGGGCTATGTCGGCAACCTTCGTTCGGCTGCGGATCTCATAATTTCTGATTCGATCCCGCAGAGTAATACCAAGCACAGTCTTCTCCATTTCACGCTGTGCGACTTGGAGCTTGTTTAAAAGGCCCATAGTCAGAGACCACGTGTTTACAAGTATTGGTAACAAATGAAGGTCAAATTACCTTTATACTAATTTGCTAGCTGTGTTCATAAGTAAATTTTTTGTCTGTTTTGTTTTTTCTTGTTTAAGTCGACGATTAAAACAAAAAAAATCTTGTAACAGGTCTTATGCGAATATAACGGTATAAAAAAGAATTATTGATCAAATATTTGTCGCGCATCATTGTTTTCACTATTCATTTCCAGTGCATTATTGTGGTTCATATAGTGAGCGTTATATGGTAAGTGTTGGTTCGAACATAGAAAAGTGAAATTTGGAATCAAGATTATATTTTAAAATAACAATAATCAATCAGTACTTTACTACACAACATTTTAGCACTTCATTTCACAATCACCATGTACAGTCAATAATACAGAACGCAAAACAGTTCCTAGTAATCTACCGTGCGACCGAACAAGCAGTAACTCAGCTGAGTCTGGCCGACTGCCACGACATAGACACGGTCAAGTCCCAGTCCATGGCGCTAGCGTTCCGATTAGTTATGATGAGGACTCAATTACGACATATTTTATCTTGCATAAAAAATAATAGAAGCTGTTTTAATTATTTACTTTAAAACAAATAATTACTTTCGTGTATGCTTTGATCAAAAGCATTGATAATTATATTATTATTTATAGCTTGATTATTTGGAAATGTATACGTAATTAAAAATATTGATCATATTAACTGCTAATTATTCTTTGGCATATTTTAGCGTACTTCAAAGGTGAAGTTCTTATTGAGTTGCTGTTCATGCGATTTAATTAGGAAATTGAAAATAAATCAAAAATGTACATTTTTCCAAAATTGAAATATACATACTTATTATTTTAATTGAATTTGGATACATTAACAGGTTTCGATTCAACTAGTATAATTAAGCCTTGAGAGCGATACTTTACCAAATAGTTAAGTAGGTGATTGTAGGACATTAAGAGAGAAGAAACGTGGTCTTAATATATGTAATAAAAATAAATTAATACTTTTTTTAGATCAAACGCTTTTAAACTTTTTTACACACTAATTATTTTATAATTAAAAAAAAAGAAAATAAATTAGGTGATTTAACAAATAAATAATTTAGAGGAAATTAAAAACTAATGAAAAACTCTTATTATCCGTGTTAATACACGATATTACTAAAGTGACTAAAATATTATACAATACTTCAACCTCAGTGTTTCCAATTAACTTTTAATATCAATTAAACGTTATGACCGAGCGCAATAATTATTATTTAACCAAATATGATATGGTGATTAAAAATTTTAATGTCATACTTTTATGAGAATTTTCATAGTGCTATATTTTAAATGAGCAAAAAATAGTGTTTTTTATAATTTGGTGCCTTTATTAAATGACTGCAGTCTCATAAATGAACGGAGCTGAAATAGTCTGTAAATATACCACTACTGGGCAATGGTCTCCTCTTTCATATAGTAAAAGGAGTAAAGACAGCACCTATCTGTCTGCCACACTATGGGTTAATAGATATGTCTCATAACACACAAGAAATTTCTGATAGAAAATTTATAACGTATTATTGGCTTATAACGCTAGTCTGGTGTCAGCTTTTCTCAAAGCACATTCTAAAGTAATGCATTTTTATGAAGGATCCAATTCAAAAAGTATCTTATGGGTGTGACAGAGTTCGCTTTTATGTAGCTGGTATTGCTAGCCTTTATATTTTTTCATGAAAAATAATTGAATAAATTTCAATATTATGCAAAAAAAAATCTTTAATCAAAAATGCTTCAATGTTATAATTGTTAACAAAATCAAACGTCTTAATTAAAACAAAACAATTTCTAGTTTTTGACATAAAATTTTCTTTCCGTAAATGACACTAATGATGAAATCAGTGAGCCCGTATCCAGTAATTGGATAGCAGACGTAATAAATTCATTTTTAATCATACCTACTTCTCTTTACCCGACGTTTCTATTTTATCACGTCTAAAGACTCCTTTTTTGCTTTTATTCTCGGAAAAGTAATAAAACTTTTTGTCGAAACCTTATTTTAAAACGTTTAATTGTGTCACTGTAAGCTTCGGTACCACACCCGGAATCCATTGATTGTGAATTTTATTTTTACTTCGTTTTAGATTTTTACTTGGTCTGAGTGTATGTCTTTGTGGGTTTCCCCACCGTATTTCGGAGAGCACGTTAAGCCGTCGGTACCAAATGTTATAATGGACAGCTGGTAATAATCTATACGCATGGTAGGATATTACCCATAGAAATGCAGTGGAGCAGTCTGGTGGATTAAGCTCCAACTCTTCTTCTACATAGAGAGGAGGCCTTCGCTCAGCAGTGGATTGTTTACAGGCTGATAAAGTGGCTTTTATATGTGTGAATTAAATGTCTTATATTCGTATTTATTTACTCTTTGTCTACAATATGTATTATTTTGTTTCCATGTTGTTGTTTTATTTTAAAGGACTAGTTAAAAATGGTTTATAACATTTTTTTTTTTCATTTAAATATTTAAGCATTTAAAATATTAAGAGACACAATTGGATTATGTGAATAAAATAATCGAGTTAATTTTAAAACAATAATTGAATATATATTTTCGTTGATCAAAAATATTCACGAAAATTCAAGAAAAACAACTAGAATATGGGTAAGTTATTTTAACGGATATTTAATATCCTCAGCATCGAAACCTAGCGCCGTTGTATGAAACGAAACGCGACTTATTTTGAATAATGATATCAGCAGGATATTTCACAACCATTAATAGTTCAAGAGGCATTGTTCAAAGCACTGTTAAAATCACGCCGAATACACAAAAATAATTTAGTTCAAGAACTTTTTTTTTCTCACTTTAATTCGTAACCATTTTTTTAACGTTACATAATGCGAGACAGAGAGAAAGAAAAATGAATATTATACTATGTGGAGGATGATCACAAGAACCATTCCCCTATTTGAAATACTCCTTATACATTTGAAACATATAACGTATAAATGGTTATACCGTATAAATGTCACAATAATATGATGAACAATTACACAGTATGAGTGAAATAGAGTGGTGTAGTATCGTATGATTTAGGTTAAAAAAAACCATCTCTCTTCCTCTCCCTGTATTTCTTCTTCTCTCTCTTCCTCTGTCTCTCTCCCCCCCCCTCTCTTCCCCCCCTCTCATTCGCTTTCTCCTTCCCTTTCTATTACTCCATTTCATAAATACCTTCAAATACATACATCTTCAAACTTATTGCCTTAAATGCTATTAAAATTTTTCTTTACTAACGTTAACATGATGACTATTTACGAAACGCGTTACACAAAGTATCATAATTTAAAATGTTTAATTAACACTTAAAACGGCCTGATCCTTTACAAAACGCTTGAGCATGTTAAAACAATGCCTTTTATTATTCCACTTTCCGCCAGTCTTATCGCCGGTGTCACACTAAATCAATGCATATACCCCCTCCTAGAATGCCTTTTTGTGTACACGTATTTCAGACATTGAGACTTGTGCTTAAAAATTCTTTTTTTTTTTTATAGAAAAATCTTAAAATCTAAATCATCTTTGAAATATATAATCGCGCAAGATCGTTCGAAGTGGAGAAATCTTGTTTCATAGACTAACGGCGAGTTGCACGAAACCGTCACTAACTTTCCGTTAGTTAAGTTGCAATTAATCTTAAAATTAGTTGATCTCATGATTAATTTAAAGCTTTTGGAATTAATCATCCGTTAGATAGGTCTTTAATTAAACTAAATTTTTTTTGGTAACTTAATCAGATGTAGGTTTCGTGCAATAGATAATCACGATTCTTGTGATTAAATTAGTTTAATAAAAAAACACTTAAATTTAAAATTTGTTTCATGCAACTCGGCGTAAGACTCACTTCGGGTCACTGAGCCAGATGAGATTTTTTTTTTTTTGACTTTTTGAAATATAAAATGTATATATCTGTATTTTGATCATAAATAACAGTAACGTTTCTATATAATATAACAACATTTATTATAATTGATATTCATGATAGGCAGTGACAGTTATTTGATCGAATCAAAAGCTTTTTTATATGTATACGTGAATATATGAACGAGGTTACCTGGCCGTATTTATGCACGAATTCTTCGAGTTATTTGTAAATTAACATGACATGTGATATGAAGTTCGCACTTCGCTACATATTTCATAAGAAAATTTTAATACACATAGCTTCTTTATTTTCATGTTTATTTATTTACACGTGCGAGTATTTTGTTTGCTATAATAATTATTATTAACATACATTAATGAAGTTGTATATGACTGACTGACTAGAGGCTTAATAAATACAAAAACAAACGACATTGACTTAAAAGATTATACTTAAATTAAAATTAAGACGATGTAGCGATCCTTTGTAAATTTACACGTGTTAAACTATCACCGTCAGTCAAACTTTACGTATTTAATCAAATATTCAGTAAAACTTCTTAAACTTTCATGGTCATTAATACCATTATTGACGACAGTTCTGGTGTAGTGGTGCGAGTATATGAGTGCGAGAGCCTTAACGACAGCGGTCGCGGGTTCGATTCCCGCTCCGGGTCGATATTTGTTTTTGTACAAATATTTGTTTCCGGTCTGGGAGTATGTCCTTGTGGGTTTCCCCACTGTGTCTCGGAGAGATATAAAGTCATCAGTCACAGTTGTTGTCGTAAACACCTGATAGCGATCGTTACTCATGATAGGAAAAATTTATCTGCCAACCCTCAGTAGAGCAGCGTGGCGAATTACACTCCAATCCTTCAATATGAAAAAGAGGCTTCTGCCCAGCAGTGGGTCGTTTACAGGCTGGTTACCTTCAGTTTAATTCAGTACCATTATTAAGACGTAAAACAGAATATTTAAGATGTTTTCATATACACTCCGACTCAAGTTCCGGTGACTATGTCATTTGCAACAGTGCCGAAAAATCGGAAACTCAAAATGACCCAGGACTTACATTGTAAATATCCCGTTTTACTCGTACGTCTCAATAAAAATATTGATTACATACAACTTTGTTTGACGCGCTTCTCAAACAATCATCATAGACTTGATATCATAGATTTGACGGCAACGGCAAAAAATGAAACAACTGAAATGTATTCAAATTTTCTTAGTTTATTGCGCTACTTACATTTTAAAACTTTACAGACGGTTAACAAGATTAATATTAATAATATAAAACTACTTAATATGTTGTTACCTTAATTAGACTTCTTAACAGCACACACGGTTGCCTGTTAGTTATTAAAATTAATGTCTATGTTACACGTAAGATTTCGTATACATATATTTACATTAATAATTTCTAATAATGTAAAAATACATAGCAGTACTACTTATTTTCATATTACTTGCTAGCTAGGTGTGATAATTGAACCTGCAACACCGGACCGGAAGGAAGGAGCACTAGCAACGCCGCTATAGGGTCATTTAATATTTAGTAACTGCTCTGTGTAATGTATTACACAGTTATAATTTGATAATTTATATATTAATAGATGACTTAAAAAACTTTGTACCCCTTTTTACGAACATTACGCGGACGGAGAAGTATGAAATTTGGTACAATTAAATTTTATATGGAGAAGAAGTGCAGATGCTTATATTTTTATGATAATGCTTAAAAATACATTAAATTAATTTAAAAAAAAAATACTACACACACTACCATGCTTTGATACACACACATATGTATATACACAAATATATACACTTTTGTATATTGCCAAAGTCTGTGGTTAAACCAAGGAATTTATTCTTGAATCCATGGTAGAAAGAGATGCTCTTAGGAACATTTTTTGAGTGAACGTGCGCATTCCAGTTTGTATGTAAATTCCTTGGGTCAAACTGAGAAGAGAAATATGTTATTGGTCTATAATATAATTTGTCTATAGTGTTACTGAATGTCAAAATAATCATAATTATGATAATTTCATAGTCATAGTCTAATAGAAATTTGTGCTTTATATATATATTAATTATAAGTAAAACACAACTTGATCAATCAAGAAAATTGTGTAGCAGTGATCTGAAGTGACTTACAATATCATATAGGTGAAAAATATATATATTAAATAAATAAATAAATATTAACCAACAATCACACCACGTTAACCTAGCCCCGTGCTAAGTTCGTAAGAACTTGTGTTACAGGTACTAGAAACGGAAATAAACTTAAGATATAAATACATATATACATAAATACATCAATTCATACATACAATCATATAGATTATCTGCACCTGGCGGGATTCGAACCCGCGACCGCTGTGTAAAGTGTCCAGTTGCCTGACCACTCGACCAGCAGGCCATCAAAATCAATTTCCGTCAATATTTGTTATTGCTGGTTCAATGATCTTTTTGTATACCTATTTTTATAGATCAATGACCTATAATAATAATAATATCATTGTGATGGTAACTAAAATATTTGTAATCTCGATTTCAGTAATTTTATGAGATTTTTTTTTCTGCTTTCATTATGTCTCGATATAAAACCTTGACGGGTCGAAATGAGAGACAAAGAAGGAGGAATTTATATTCGCATACACAAAATAATAGACCAGATGCAAATTGATTAAAAGTCTATACCGGATTTTATCGCGTTTAATTTATATATATATATATATATATATATATATATATATATATATATATATATATATATATATATATATATATATAAAATATAAATAAATTTTATCGCGGATAAACGCGATAAACTCCGGTATAGACTTTTAATCAAATGAGTAAAATTCGCGTAAATATAAGAGAACAGTAGACCAGATGCAAATTTAAATAGTGTTATTATTATACAAAATAGAGTAGTAAGTTTTGAGAGATACATTCAAAACTGTGAACCAATTGTCATTCCAAGACTTTTTATAGTTATGATTATGATTATGGGGTAATGGATTTACAATGCCTGCAGAAAAGAGCTATTCGTGCAATTTATAGTTTAGGTCCTAGAGTATCATTAAGAGATAAATTTAAAGAAATAAAAATATTGACTGTTGCTTCTCAATATGTGTACGAAAATGTTATGTATGTCCATAAAAATATACACGAATTTCCCAGGAATTGCGACATGCATAGCATTAATACTAGGAACAAACATAAACTTGTAATGCCTGTAACTCGCTTACGCCGAGTCAGTAATTCTTTTTATGGACAATGTATACGCTTACACAACAGGCTCCCAGAAAACGTTCAAAAAACTTCTATTGCCAAATTAAAAAAAAAAATTGTGAAAGAACCAAAGGATATTATTCTATCAACGTTTTTCTAGAAGACAGTACGCCTTGGGAATGATGTGATCGCCACCAGGCTATTTCAACTTACCTATAGAGAATTATTGTCAATTCCAATATACTTTGAAAAAAAAAAACCATTACTTAAAAAATAAAAAAAAAATTAGTCCCGCTGAGTTTCTTTCGCCAGTTCTTCTCAGGTCAGAAGCTTCTTCTTTCCGAACTGGTGGTAGACTCATGACGTTCAGTAAATACCTAATAGTAATAATTTTATGCTGAATAAAATATTTTGACTTTGACTTTGACTTTGAATGCAGGTTTTGCAATGCGAAACATTTTGAACCTGAAGTCACGTCTTCGGGTGACAGGAGTGCATTCACTTCATGTTGTCACAAAGGTAAAGCAATATTACCGCCTAAGGGCGGTAACTTAAGGGCGGTGACTTAAGAGTCAAAATGAATATTTTAATTCATTGTGTGATGGACTTTTTACAAATAAACCTTCAATAAAAAATTAGTTAATTTTTTTTCAAAACATTCGCAAAAACAATTCATAATTTTCCATGGTTAGCTCAGAAGATAAAGTTTCCGCGGCAGTTACAAGTGAAATGTATCATTTCAAAATACATGACGTTTTTTATCACAGATCAGGTCCAATGACTGCTGCATATGTCGCTCACCATGTTATGCGCAATCATATTTTTATGATGTTGACACTGCTTTCAATTATTATAGATTAAGTCGAATTTCGACCACTGGGTGACCACTATTAGTTATTAATTTTATTGATGAATCACATAATTATACAAACACAAAATTCGCTATAGTTACTTCTATATATCATTAATATGGATTCGTCCTCATTAGGCAAGATCATTACAAGTTAATAAATAAAATATCGTTAGTATATAAATAGGACTAAATATTTACTTCACGTACAAGTTCATCTTCAACTATATTGAACGTTGTTAGGGGCGATAATAATTTTGTTACTTCCGCTCCGACGCTTTTCATACGATCCCAGCATAATAATATTCATCAACGATTTAATACCTCAAGCAACAATATTAAGTCTTTTTACAATCTCCGACACGATATTAGATTTTTCGAACGAATAATGATTAACTTTTGTAGTTGTCGAACACTCGCTGCTCAATTAATTTAACGTCTTTTACAGTTTACGACACGATATTTTTTAAAAATGTTAGTGAATAATTCTTTTTCAGAAAGAATATAAAAGCATAGCCTTTAACAAAAAATAAAAAATAATGTTTGCGTCTAAAATAAAAATATGTATCAAATTCAAAAGTATTTTATACTGTAATTTACTATTCAAAAGTTACACTCTAAAAATATCCCACAGTTGGGCAAATGTTTCTTTTCTCATTAAAGAGAAGAACTGAATCAAAAACAAATATATTAAATAACAGCGAGTAGCATATCTCGTCACATAGATAGCACATCTCTTAGATTTTCTTCCAAGACATTATACACGATATTTTCGTCCATAAATGAATAAAAAAAATTAAAATCTAATAAATAAATTTGTCTATAAATATATAAAAAATTTAAAATCTAATTCACTACTGAGAACGTGATGAATTTGATAATAATTCTAGCGCCTAACAATCTAGCGATTCTATCTCAGATTTAAATCCAGGACATCTTAATTAAGAATTAAGATGGTGGTGCTGCGAGTACCGCCTGTTCGGCTGTTCATTTAAAATATATTCTTTTTAATCTGTAATCAATTCCACATTTTTTTTGTCTCTTTTCAAATATAAGCCTTACAGCTTTATAATATGAATATTTGGTTTTCGATTTGGTAAATGAGACAACCGTCTCGCTTCATATTTCTTTATTCAATAAAATAAAAATATATATATATATATATATAATTATTGTGCGTATACCGTAGCGTGTTGCGTCAGCCTAAACTAATATGGGGGAGTCCCCAAGTGTTTATTGCTACGTCCACGTCGTCTCCCCTGGACCCTGACCTGACCCCGGTAACGCAGGTGGCAGGCAGGTGACCGAACGCAGTAAACTGTACTTGGGTGTATTAGAGTGTTTTGTCTGTGTGACTACTAAGTGGTTTTTGCGAAGCTTACGCGGAGCAAAAGTGGAGCTACCAAAGGCCCTTCTCAGGGCCAATCCAACGGTCCTTCTCAGGGCCAACCCAACGGCCCTTCTCAGGGCCAACCCAACGGCCCTTCTCAGGGCCAACCCAACGGCCCTTCTCAGGGCCAACCCAACGGCCCTTCTCAGGGCCAACCCAACGGCCCTTCTCAGGGCCAACCCAACGGCCCTTCTCAGGGCCAACCCAACGGCCCTTCTCAGGGCCAACCAGAAGGCGAGATGGAGGTTCTGGAGAACATCTCCATCACCTAACTGTCCGAGTCGGACCTGGGACGGAAGCGCCTGTACTCCGGGGACTCGGAGGATTCGGGCTCGGAGACAGAGACGGGAGAGGCCACGGGGGGTAGATCCCGGACAGCGGCCAAGAGGGGCAAGGCGCCCACCCTTACTAGCGCCAGAGCGGCTCTAAGAGAGCGTGTAGAGAGAGTCCGGGAGGACGAGTTTGAGGCGGTCCTCCAAAAGAGAGCTTTCGTAAAGCAGAAGGAGGTGGGGGGTCAAATGGAGGAAGCTCCCATCGAGATTGACGACGTGGATAAGCGGGGGGCCGAGGAGCTGAGGGTGGCTTCGGAGGCCAACCTAAATCTGATCCTCAGCCTGACCGGTAAGTCGGTCAATCTGCGGGGGGGCTATTCCTCCAAAATAAGGAAGGCAACGGGATCCATCAGGGAGGTGCTGGAGTCCCTGGTGACCCGCACTGAATCGGAGGAGGTGCGCCGATTGAGGGCCGACAACTGTCGGCTCGCGCGGGAACTGGAGCTGGTTAGGAACGAAGTGCGGGCCTACAGAAGGGAGTTCGAGGACAGTCGCAAAAAGGCGGCTGAATCCGCGAACAATGGGGGAACTGGCGACCTAATGCAAGAAATTGCGAATATGGTCGCCAACACCGTGGATGATCGCCTGGCGGCTTTCCAGCTCCCGACAGCCCCTCCTTCCCGCCCCCCACTGTCTGGGGACAACAGGCCGTTGGCAAGAGCCACCAGGGCTGCCATTGCGGCGAAAGACCAGGCGGCGGCGACTCTCAGCGCGAGCACAGTGGACCCGGTGGAGTTCCCCGCCCTTTCACTAACATCGAGCAAAGGAAAGGGGAAGGGCAAGGGGAAGGGCAAGGGGAAGGGAAAGGGCAAGGAGGTGGAGTGGACCGCGTTCGGTCCCTCCACCTCAAAAGAAGCGGCTCTTCAGGGAAAGGAAAGAGAGGAGGCCAAATCCCAGGAGGAGCCAGCGGCAAGCTGGACAGAAGTCGTCCGCCGCAAAACGGTGGCCAAAAAGGGGACGGCTTCAGTGCCGCCGGTGAAGAACCCGGCGACCGAAAAACCGGCGGCTTCAGCGCCGCCGGCAAAGAAGGAGGTTACAAAGCCTAAGCTGGCACTCCCCCGCTCATCGGCCGTAATAATTAAGTTACGGCCGGAGGCAGCGGCCAAGGGGGCCACGTATGGGTCGACACTGCTCAAGGCCGAGAGCAGTATCGACCTAAAGGAGCTGGGAATCGGCCCGCTCCGGATCCGCCAATCGGCAACCGGGGCGCGCCTCATCGAGGTGCCTGGCTCCACGAGCGGAGAGAAGCCCGATGCCCTCGCCGCTCGTTTGAAGGAGGTCCTAGCGGAGGAGGTGGAGGTGCTTAGGCCTGAGAAGAAGGTGGAGATGAGAATCTCAGGCCTGAGCGACGCGGTCACCGCGGAGCGTCTGGCTATCGCGGTGGCGAAGGAAGGGGGCTGTTCCCCCGGGCAGGTCCTCGTGCGGAACATCCGGACGGGGCTAAGGGGCCCGGGGTCAGCCCACATTGAACTCCCGGCAGCGGCAGGTAAAAAGCTGCTGCAGGCCGGGAGCATAGCGGTGGGGTGGACCAAAGCGACGGTCCACTTCCTGCAAGCGCGTCCTAGGCATTGTTTCCGGTGCCTGGGACTAGGGCACGTCGCCGGCGCGTGCCCAGGTGGCACTGACCGCAGCACTCTGTGCTATCGCTGCGGTCAGGCAGGCCACAAAGCCGCCGGGTGTTCGGCCGCCGCCCATTGCGAGGTGTGCGCGGACGCCGGCAGGCCGGCGGGCCACGTGATGGGGGGCATGGCATGTAAGCCCCCATCAACCCGAGGGAAATTCCCCCCGCAATCGTCACAAGGGGGGAACCGAGTGGAGGCAGCAGACGCTGATAGGGCCGAGTGATGCCCGGGCATCTCAGCGTCCTCCAGGCGAACGCCAACCACTCCGCCGGGGCCCAGGACCTTTTCCTGCAGTCCATGGCGGAGTGGAGTATTGACGTCGCGATCGTCGCCGAGCCTTACGCCGTGCCCCCTAGCCCACACTGGGCGGGGGACACCGAGGACTCGGTGGCGATCGTGGTGAGGCCTGGAGCCGGCCCCCCCGTCGTCGTCAAGGCGAGGGGCCGCGGGTACGTGGCAGCGGTTCGGGGAGAGGTGGCTTTCGTCGGAGTCTACTTCTCCCCGAACCGTGACCTGGCGGCCCTGGAACGGTTTCTCGACGTTCTGGGGCCGCTGATGGGGCAGCTAGCTCCCCTCCAGGTATTCGTGGCCGGTGACCTCAACGCCAAGTCCACGGCTTGGGGTAACCCGGTTACGAACCCAAAAGGGAGGGAGGTGGAGGAGTGGGCACTAGCTGCCGGACTGTGCCTGCTCAATGTGGGGACAGTCCAGACGTGCGTGCGATGGTCGGGAGGTTCCGTGGTGGACGTCACCTTCGCCACGCCGGCCATCGCGCGCAGAGTGGAGGGGTGGAGGGTGGAGACGGGAGTGGAGACTCTCTCGGACCATCGATACATAAGGTTCGAGGTGTCTCCAGCTCCCGTCCGTCCGGCGTCATCATCGCCGTCAACGTCGTCCAGGGGGCGTAACCAGTTTCCGCGTTGGGCACTCTCCAAGCTCGATCGGGAACTGGCAGAGGAGGCCGCAATCGTCGGCCGCTGGAGCCTCCCGCTGCTGTCGGAGTTTGGGGTGGATGAGGCGGCCAGCCGGCTCTGCGACGCATTCACTGCTGTCTGCAGAGCGGCCATGCCGCCCGCGAAGCGTCCATCCCCGCGGCGGGCACTCTACTGGTGGTCGGTTGAGATAGCCGGTCTCCGGGCCGCCTGCAACGGGGCCAGGAGACAATATACCCGGAGCAGGCGGAGACGCCCCCAGGACGTGGACAGGGACGACAGGCTGCGCAGGATCTACGTGGAGAAAACGAAGATCCTGCGGCAGGCCATATGCCGAGCCAAGGAGGAGGCCTGGTTGGAGTTAGTTGGGGGTCTGGAGAGAGACCCCTGGGGCCGACCGTATAATTGGGCGCGGAACAAGCTCCGCGCCCAGTCGGCCCCCATCAGCGAAACGCTCCAGCCGGACCAACTGGTGAGGATCGTCGGGGAACTCTTTCCCGACGAACCCGAGGGCTTCGTGCCCCCCAGAATGGCTCGGCAGACGCCGGACGAGGAGGATGGTGTTCCGCCACCCGTCACAGAGGCTGAAATGGAGGCGGTGATTACCCGCCTCCAGAGTAAGAACAGGGCGCCGGGTCCAGACGGGGTGCACGGGAGAGTCCTTGCAATTGCTCTCGGGCACCTCGGCGACAGCCTCCGGGAGCTGTTTGACCGCTGCATGCAGTGTGGCCAGTTCCCGGGGGCCTGGAAGGAGGGTCGGCTCTGCCTACTTCCTAAGGCAGGGCGGACCCCGGACTCGGCTTCGGGGGTGCGACCGGTGGTGCTGCTGAACGAAGCTGGGAAGGCCTTGGAGAAGATAGTGGCCTCCCGGCTCGTTCAGCACCTGGAGGAGGGCTCAGGACCTGGACTGTCAGAATTCCAGTTCGGGTTCCGAGCACGCCGGTCGACCGTCGACGCCCTCAAACGTCTACGGGCAGTGACGGCTGAGGCGGAAAATGAAAGGGAGGTGGTGGTCGCGGTGTCGTTAGACATCGCGAACGCCTTCAACAGTCTTCCGCACGTGGTGATACGGGAGGCACTAAAATACTTCGGAGTGCCCCCGTATCTAGGGAGGCTGTTGGAGGCGTACCTCTCCGATCGGAGGGTAGGCCTCGAGAACCGGTCGGGGTCCGTGGAGTGGTGGCGAGTCGGCTGCGGTGTCCCGCAGGGATCAGTTCTGGGTCCGATCCTGTGGGACATCGGGTACGACTGGGTCCTGCGAGGCCGTCTTCTCCCCGGGATGGGTGTCATCTGCTATGCGGATAACACCCTCGTTTATTCCCGGGGACGAAATTACAAGGAGGCGGCGCGGCTGGCCGAGGTCGGACTCGACCTCGTGATCAGCCGCATAGAGAGTTTAGGGCTTCGTGTCAGGATTGACAAGACCGAAGCCCTGCTCTTCCGCGGGACCGGTCGTAAGGGACCTCCACCGGGGGCTACCCTTCAGATCGGAGAGGGGAGAGTCAGGATGAGCCCCCAAATGAAATATCTCGGGCTCATCCTGGACGGAGGGTGGACCTTCGGCGCACATTTCGCGATGGTAGGACCGAAGGTCGTGAAGGCGGCGAGTGCGCTGGGCAGACTCCTCCCGAACCTCGGAGGACCCAGCGCCGCCTGCAGGCAGCTGTACTCCGGAGTCTGCCGGAGTATGGCGACGTACGGTGCCCCGGTTTGGGCGGATCGCCTCACTGCGAAAAATAAGGCGGCGCTGCGCGCTGCGCAGCGAACAATCGCGGTGAGGGTGATTCGGGGGTACCGTACGGTATCGTGGGCTGCAGCTACTGCTCTAGCCGGCGACCCCCCGTGGGAGCTCGTGGCGGAGGTTCTTGAGACCTACTCATACGTCTCGGGTAGGAGGGCTCTTGGTGAGAACCCTACGTTGGACGGGACCCTGCGGGTGCGTCGGATGGGGCAGGAAGCGCTTATGCGGAGGTGGGGGGAGGACCTGGCGGGGCAGCCGTACGGCACACGCGTAACGGCTGCCATTCGCCCGGTCCTCGAGCGGTGGATGCGTCGAAAACGCAAGCCCCTCACCTTCCGTCTGACGCAGGTTCTCACCGGGCATGGTTGCTTTGGTGACTACCTGTGTCGGACGGCCCAGAGGGAGCCGACGACTGAATGTCACGATTGTGGCGCGGCGGTGGACTCTGCCCAGCACACCCTCGAGGTGTGCCCGAGATGGGCGGTGCTGCGTCAAGGTCTGACGTCGGTCCTCGGAGGGGACTTGTCGCTCCCGAGCATCATCACCGCGATGCTCGGTGACGACGAATCCTGGAAGGCGATGGTCTCCTTCTGCGAGACAGTAATGTCCCAGAAGGAGGCCGACGAGCGGGTGAGAGAGGAGGGCGCCGACGTGGCCTCCATCCGCGGGCGACGAATGGGGGTGCGTAGGAGGCGCTACTTAATGCGCCTCCAGTAACGCCCCTGTGCCCGTATCGGGCCGGGATGGGAACCCGGTCCTACTAGATACGGCGTCGTCGGGACTGTTCAGAGGTGAGCCGGACAGTCCCCATGGAGGAGAAGTCTGGCCTTTTCGCCGAGGCCAGCCTGTCGCTGGAGGTATCCTGTTGCCTGCAGATCCGGGACCCTCCAATTAAAGCGGCTGAAGGCTCCCGCAGGGGTTTAGTACGGTATTGCACTCCCAAAGTGCCGAGTCCGACATAGGTCTAGGACTGCCGACCCGGGCATCCTGGATATCATCCGTAAATGGATTCCCCTGCGACAAAAAAAAAAAAAAAAAAGCCTAAACTAATACAATCATAACTGAGTTTACACAAAATTCTGCATAAGAGAGCTTACATACACTACACACTTCCATCTGGGTTGAAAAAAAAATATTTAAATATTTCATTTTATCAAGATATCATTATATACTATGAAAGTATAATTTTGACATAATATATAAATACACTCTCGTTATCATTTCGTCTTGTCTCACAACGTTGTTTCGGATCACTAAATATCTCTGCAAATCTGTTGTTACATAACAATAAAAAAAAAATGTTTACATTTAATAATTTTTCTTTTTTAATTATAGAAAAATACCAACTTAAAAAATACTTAATAAATATCAATAGAAATACGCGATATGAGGCAAAATTTAATATTAAAGACTTGACTGAAAGACTTGACTTTGACTGGCCCGTGGCGCAGTTGGCTGTGGCCCTGTTTTCTGCTCCAGGGTTGTGGGTTCGATTCCCGCCCCGAGTCTGGGTGTAATATGTATTTATTTATATATGTATTATTTATATGTATATTTATTTAAAAAAATGTATATTAGTCAACTGTTACCTAAAACACAGGCATTAAGTTGCCTACCTTAGGGACAGATGACCGTGTGTGTATGTTAAACATATTATTAAAAAAAAAAGGACTATCAGAGATCAGTAATTATTATTAGTATATCAATATGTATTGTATATATCAATATGTATACGACCGTTCTGGTCTTGTGGTGCGAGTAGTCGCCTCAACGCCGCAAGCCGGCGGTCGCGGATTCGATTCCCGCTTGGGACAGATATTCGTATTTGTACAAATATTTGTTTCTGGTCTGGGTGTAAGTCCTAGTGGCTCTCCCCACCGTGCCTTGGAGAGCACGTAAAGCCGTCGTCCAGGTTGTTATCATAGACACCTGATAACGATCCGTTACTAATACTAATTATTTTATTAAATATTAAAATGATGTTTATATTAAAGTCATGTTTTTAATATATTCCAATATATACACAATTATATCCCCCAACCCGCAGTAAAGCAGCGCGGTGGACTAAATATTCCTCTTATAAATAATAATAATAATATTCTTTATTATACACCAATAAAAGATAGAACAAAAGTAGTACAATTAGAGAAGATGTACAAAGGCGGTCTTATCACTAAAAGAGCGATCTCTTCCAGACAACCTTTGGGTATAGGACAAGGCAGAGGAAAGCGGTAAGTATATTATAGGTTAGAGAAAGTATATTATAGGTTCTTCTTTTATATTTGCGAAGAGGCCTTAGCACAGTTACGAATCAGTTGTACAAAACTTTAAATCAAAAATCAATTGAAAACAAAAAATAATTCTCCAACAATTTCGCCCAAAATGTTATACCCTGAACAAAAAGTTAAGCTAAATACGTGCAAATTTTACGAATAATTACTATACAAATCACAACCGCGTGGGATATTTGCACGAATGCTAAAGCATAATTTGTTAAATGGAAATCATTTTGAAATTTGAATTTAATATCCAATGTACAATCAGGAACTAGCGACAGCTGACGGAGTCAAATCATTGTTTTGAGTTAATTCCTTTCTTATAAATATACAAGTTATTCCTGGAAACCTGATATTTTACAGTTTTATTTTTGTATTTTTAGTGATTTCCAAACAATTTACTTTGGAAAAAAAACCATTACGTTAAAAAGAAAATAATATTAGTAACGCTGAGTGTCTTTCGCAAGTTCTTTTCAGGTCAGAGCCTTCTTCTTTCAATTTGACAAACAATTGTAATAATTTTATGCTGAATAAAATATTTTGACTTTGACTTTGACATTATACAGAAAGTATTTATTACTTATGAATAATTCTTGAAAATATTGTGTCAGAATACTTCTTTAATATATGTACAGACGGGTCCACCGAGTAAACGTTGAAATGTATACACCCTGAACCTGAGACTTTGTTTAAAAATAGATAGGTTTTATAAATTAGAATTAACAGTTAGGTGATCAAACGTAGCCTAAATCGCCTTATAATCCCAGCACTATAGAGTTTACTGCTGTTAAAAACAGTCTTTTCTTTTAAAAAAACGTCACACGAAAGCCCGAAAGCACGAAGATTTTGAGATGACAAAACTTTCAAAAGGAATTGGTTTGGATATGGGATTTGTACTCACTAAAGCCAATGCAATAAAAGTTTACATAAATTTAGAGAAGATGCTGGATAACTTGCTCATACGCATCTTTCCTCCTATGCCTTAATCTATTTGCGACTAGTGGATCTCGACACAATAAGGTGCCAGTGTCATATAGATCTCCCGCCATATCCCTCACCTGTGCGTACAGCATCACGAGGCTATCTCAATCGAAAACACAAAAACTAACAGGCTCATACAAAACCTATAAAAATATACCCTGGAGCTCAATATATTTTCATAATATTCGTGTTTAAAATCCATATTTCAATCTAACAGTGATGCTAGAAAGTTTATACGTGTGAACGCGTTAATCTCTAATAATAACCAACTATACCAATGTAACCATTTCTTTCATATTAGATATCATATTTGTTGAGGAAGATTATATTATTCATTTTAATCATCTCGCCACTGCTTTCAATAAACGAGCAACAATCCTAGATGTCAACGAAAGTCTGAACGTTTTAAATTATGTAGTCATTAATCCCAGATTCTCGAAAATCCATTACGTTGTTAGATAGTACACGGTTAACATGAACGATGCCTTTGTTTAATTTACGATCTAATGGGCACATTTAATGGTTACCAAAATACCTCTTCTGTCTAAAATCATTAGAACAATGTCTCATTTACATACCAATCTAGAATCAAGATGAACAGAACCGCCTTAAATTAAATGTTATTTGACGGTACTTACATAAACTGTTATATCTAGAGCCTTATTAAAAATCGGTATTAATATTTGTGAAATAGCAATTAGGTTTGGCAAATATTTATTTCAAATCTTCAATTATCAACCGGATAAAGACAAACCTAAATGATAATGATGAAATACGAATATATTTATTCAACCCTACATTTTATTTTTCTGGTAATATTTAGGATATTGATGCTTGTACGCAAACTTCCTTGCAATCAAAAGTGTTTTCAATTTTCATGAAGAGAAGCGCGTTTGATTCTTAGCTAATGTAATAATTAAGACTACGTACTAAAATATTCATAACGAAGTATTAGAAATTTATTTAATTTGAATCATAATTTCAACACGTGAAAGTAAATTGTATATAACGACGTTAAGTATTCACTTTAAGTTAGTCTTAGAGAAAGTCTCAAAATATCATGAAATTAATTGCGACTAATTTTTTAATTGATTACATAAACGCAATTATGCAGTTTCTATAATTGTAAACTAAATTAGTTTTTAAGCTAACTACTACTGGGAAAAGCCTCTTCTCCATAAAGTAGAAGGGTTGGAAATTTATATGTTTGCTGGTAATTTCCCTGCCAAAAGTAACGATTGCTATTAGGTACCTAAGATAAGAAGTCCGCCAGGCTTTACGTGCTCTCTCAGGCTCGGTGGAGAGAGACATAAAGACACAACCAGACCAGAACATCAGATTTTAAGTGTATGATCACGCGATTGTATTATCATGAATGGCCCCTTTATACTTGATCATTATGAAAACGCGTATTAGTTTACATCATAAAGTTTTTAACGAAGTACACAATTTAGTTAATGAATCAATTATTTAACTTTGGTAATTATTCATTTCTTTATATTTATTTTAGTAAAATTTTAAATGGTTATTGTGTAATATGCATATCGTTTCTCACGGCTTCGCCTGCGCACAACTAGATCTTAATAAGTTCATTTTAAATAAGTTTAAAACCCCATAGTCCGGTCATTTTAGACAATTGAAATAAAGAAAATTCCGACAGAGCCAAATCTTCGTAGAGACCTTAGGTTTACCACAAGGAATAAAGTGTCAAAAGTCCCCATCAGTCCCATGTGAGCTTAGGGACTTATTCGGGGCCCAAGGTCAAAATTTTAGGTTTTTTGGATTTTTTCGAAAACGGTAAGTTTTATCGAAAAAGTACCTCAGAGCAAAGTTGTAGATCTTAAAATTTTCTATAAAAATGGTCCCTATGATTTTTTCTCTAAGACCCACTATTTCCCAGATATTGCGCTTGTAAGAATCATATTCTACATAGTATGCACACATATGCCACGTATATAAAAATATGATATCGTTGTTTTTAATTAAAATTATTTGAAAAAAATGATTTGATTGACTGCGCAAAAGTATTTACAGAAATTAATTCTTCACCTCAAATACTAATTACTAAAGGAATTCGGTTTCTTCTTGCGGTTTATGGAGCTCCAAAAAAAAATTGATTGCATAGATACGTACAGATATTTAACATTTGTAAAAAATACACGAAACAAAAAGCAAGTACAGCTATCTTGTCTTCCTCCAACTTCGGCATCTGCTAGTCAACATTTGTTTCGAGTATACTATCAAGTTCAGACATGGTAAGGCAATGAACTGAACCCTGAAGACTGGGGTTGGAAATTGATAAATAATACTTTGGAACCGATTCGAACTTTACTGCCCCCTGCTCCAGAAAAACTTCTTAATACTATTTTTTGCAATTGCAAGAAAGGTTGTAGTGCCAAATGTGGCTGTAAAAAAGTAGGGTGGCAGTGTTCTCCAGCGTGTACCAATTGCCAAGGTGTCTCTTGCTCAAATGTTCAATTAAATACAAGAGAGGAAGATTCATGTGATTTTGATGAAGAGACAACTGATTCTTCTTCATTTGAACAATTTCTAAGCGTTCATCAACAGGAAGGAGAAGAAGAAATTGAAGAAAACATGATTGTTGAAGTTGAATTTCATATTCAGTCTTATTAGAATATGAGTCAGATTAAAATAATAAAAAAAAATTAGAACGACAGTTAAACTCAGTAACCCAATCATCAATCATCATTCCTGAAAATAACGTCATAAAGGTTCGTGGAATAGGCCTACCGGTGATACCACCTTAAAAAAACGCGCCGAGTACACTACCTCACAGGTGGTGTGGAAATGTGTGCATATTATGTAGGACGTGATTCTTACAAGCGCAATATCTGGGAAATAGTGGGTCTTAGAGAAAAAATCATAGGGACCATTTTTATAGAGAATTTTAAGATCTACAACTTTGCTTGAAGTACTTTTTCGATAAAACTTACCGTTTTCGAGAAAAATCCAAAAAACCTAAAATTTTGACCTTGAGCCCCGAATAAGTCCCTAAGCTCACATGGGACTGATGGGGACTTTTGACACTTTATTCCTTGTGGTAAACTTAAGGTCTCTACGAAGATTTGGCTCTGTCGGAATTTTATTTATTTGATCACTATTTTTATGTCTAAAATGACCGGACTACCAATAGTAATTCGTGTAGGTACATCAAAACGAGTACTTGTCGTGCTAATCAAAAGCTTCATAAATGTATTTACATGTTGTATTTGTAAAATAATTGACTTTAAATAAGATTCACCCAAAACAATTCATGCCCCATTTCAGCTAGTTAAGAAAAGAATTTCCAAAAACGGTAAAATTTGTGTTTATCTATTTTTAACAAAACCTCAACTACAATTTTCTTCGTTTCAAAAAAGATAGACTTTCATACAAATCCATAAACGAAGTTTTGTGCTTCTGACTTTAAAAAATAAGGACTTTCATACAAATTTTTATTTCTTAGTTCTCCACCTTAAAACTGAAATTTCCAAAAATCCTTTCTTATTTATATACATTGTATAAGATATATACATTGTAAAAGAGAACTGCTTGTTAAATTTCATGTGTCTAGAATACTTGAACAGTGACTACAGAACCAAGAAAAATAAAAAGTTATTCGTCAAACGTGATTAAAAGAAAACGTTTCAATTAAAACTGAACTTTCAACGTCCACTGTCCAATTACTCGGATGGGTCCGAACATTGGAAATGAAGCGAATATAATTTGAAGTTTCCTTAGAGTTCATGTTCCTCGACTTTTAGACATTTATTAGTTATAATAATTAATATATCTAATCATATTTATTTATTTACTCTTTACTGTACACATAAAAAATAGAAACATACAGTTTAAGTATAATATAAAGAAAGAACTGTTTACAACGGGCACTCTTATCGCTAAACAACGTTCTCTTTCGGACAACCAACGTGAAGGAGTTAATGTAAAAAAGCGGACAGGGTATACAGTAAACTGGGCCAAATGCAACAACTTTTATTTTGGTTTTTTTAACAATACTGTAAAAATATCATTCATGATGATAAAGAAAAATTACCGTGAAAGTTACATCGCTTAATAATAATATTAAGGAGTGTATTGTTACGACTATTGGTTTTTTTAACAGTAATTGCATTTTTTACTCAAAACTCGTCAATTATCAATCTGAAAAATTTGAGTAATGCGTATTCTTAAATTAAAATTAAATTTCCTAAAAAAAAAGCTTTCTTAGTAAATTAATGTAAAACAAGCTGTTTCCTTGTAATCGTGCCTTACACATTCATTTATTTTTTCAGTTTTGCGTTTCGATTTTAGATTTTTGTAACTACCAGAAATATCAATATTCTTATGTTTCAAAATGCTTATTTTCACAGATATTTTAATAATTATTTAATTAAAAGTCAAAATCGGATTTTATCGCGTTTTTTTTTTTGTTTTAAAACTTTACAGTTTAACGATTTTAAATTAAATTAAATTATTTCCCGACGTTTCGGACCCTTTACAGCGTCCATGATCTCGGGAAGGGAATTCTACGTGGTGTTATTGCAAAATTTAGACCTTTTTCAAGTACTTTAACGGTTGCTGCATCCATAGTTACTACAAGCCGCCAACGAAGATAAGTCAATTATTACCATCTGTCAAGTGCCAAATACCTTTACAAGATGCAGGCATGCTACAAATTAGACTGTAAATGTGGTCTCTCATATATAGGGCAAACTAAACGGAGTATAGAAACACGCGTCAAAGAACACATAGCTGACATTAAACACCAACGGTCGACAAAGTCTGCTGTGTATCAACATACTCAACTAGGTACCAACCACTACATTAAATTTGATAAGCCACAAATTCTCCCTAAAGAACATCGATTTCTACCAAGGATGCTTCGCGAGGCTATTGAAATAAAAAAAAACAACCTAATTTCAATAGAGAGGATGGTTGGAACGTACCACCAGCTTGGGAGCCAGTTCTGAAATTCATTGAACCCAAGGAAAATAAGAGCACAGCACGACTTCCAGACACAACAAGTTCATTCTGTGTGAATAGAAACGATTAAAAGTAATAATTTATAATTGTATAAAAAGCGGGGTATGTAACAATTGATTCATTATTCGGACACCCACCACCTCAGTCCCCCGAGATCATGGACGCTGTAAAGGGTCCGAAACGTCGGGAAATAATTTAATTTAATTAAAAATCGTTAAACTGTAAAGTTTTAAAACAAATAAACGCGATAAAATCCGATTTAGACTTTTAATAAAATAAGTAAAATTCGCGTAAATATAAGAGAACAGTATTTTAATAATTTACAAAAAAATATTCTAAACATTTTTAATAAAATTCACTCTTTTCAAAGTTATTTGACGTTGAAGTTTCAAAATTCTTTAACTTAAATTTAATACACACACACACACACACATATATATATATATATATATATATATATATATATATGTGTGTGTGTGTGTGTGTGTATGTGTGTGTAAGTATGAAGTAATGGTAAGTGGTTTAAATACGGTGACGTAAGACTCGACGCTTTCACAGCCGTCCCGTATTTTAAACAGGGATATAATCAAAGCCAGAATGAAAGGAATCTGCTCGCAAGAAATACTCAATAATAAAATTCCATAATAAATGTGGGAGAAAAGTCCTCTTATACGTGAAACTTTATACTTTTATATACATATTTTCTTTAGAACTTTTGTACATACTTCTACACTTAAAGATTATTTTGAAAAATATTTGTTTGTTTGAAAGAGAATAAATATGTTACATTTAAAGGGAACGTTTAGCAAGAAACATTATATATTTATTTTCAAACACAATGCTTTACTAAATAGCAAGGCTATATATGTGGCCAGCAGAGAAGAATACTCCGAACCTCCTTCTTACCGAGGTGTCGTAAGATTCGACTACCTTAATTGCAGAGTTATCTCATATACATTGTATCTAAAATAATTCCATACCAAAATGTTTAACAATTACTTTTTTCACCCGTGAGGGTAATGAAGTATTTATTCATTGCGTAAACAATTTCTAATATTATTTAAGAGCACTAAAAAAAATAAGCGTATGTATTTATTTGTTCAAAGCATTTTTACAATTTTTTACATTTTCGTTACAAATATTTCGCTTATTTTACGAAAGGCATTCTAAACTCTTTGAGAATCTTATAGCCGAAGGAAAATAAATGCGATAAATATTTAAGCGTTATTCAGATAACAAAAAGGCCATAGTCCTTATTTTGCAAATTATTATATAAACTTATTGTTAATAGATTTATTTCAATAAATAAATAATAATAAATAAACGCCTCACACTTGACAGCCCTCAGTACTCTCTAAATATGAACCAGTGGAATTTCACTAATTTTAAGTGACTATTCACTTTTTATTAATGTGAGAATCTTACCACGCGGAATTAGTGACTATTCAATGTATGAATATGTGAATATCAGAGTCCACTAATTTGATAATTGAATATTTGTATGTGTATTAGCGAGTATTCACTAACTTTTTGTTGAAATTCACTGATATATAGTAAATACAGCTTCACTAACGTAATTAATGAAAATTCCACTGATTCATGCTTAGAGAGTAGGATGTTAATCCTGTGTTGGGGGTCCGAAAACAATATATACAAATATTTGACATGTGTTGAACCAGCGACCGCTAGTGCATTAACTAGTTGCTGTAGTCACTGCGTTAACGCATCATCATACTCGTAATCATATACATATTCTAATAGTCATATATCTGTTTGGTTATTTCATTGAAAGTTAATTCTATAATTATACCTACAGAATGAATGGTGAGCCACTATAAATATTTAAGGAGAATACTCTGTACATGATTCTCATTCGAATTATGTAAAAAAAAATTGGTAAATATTAATAAACTTCTAAGTAAAGTTACTCAACAACTATCTAATTATTTACGCGTCGTCTGGACAGCCTAGCAGCTAGCTCCACTTTCGACACAAAACAGGTAGTTTACCTTCGTCCAAACGCCGCCACGTGTTAACAGGGTAGCAGGATAAACAAGCATGATCCAATCCTCTTAATACTTTAATCCTGGCTTAGAATAGGCAAAAATACTAAGATATATAGTCCAAGATCCCAGGGCCGCCAGACGTCACGTATTTTCTGACGGATAAAATGTGGACGATTAAGTAGTGTTAGTATGTACTATGATCGTATGCCTACCTGCTAGCTTGGTCAAACGGCCAATTTCCAGGTATCATGTAATCAAGGTACATAAAAACATTACTTACTTCACGTAAATTCTCATGGCTGATTTTCATATATGTTTCCGAGTGTATAGTTAAAAATAAATTGTCAATACTCCCAGACACTTTCCGTCGGCCATATTGCTTGGCAGACGCTTTAAGGGTCTCAAAATAAATAATTAGTTAACTTCACGTAAATTCTGACGCTCCATTTTTATATATGTTCATCCGACAACTATTTTAAAACCTTTGACAAGAAAACAGACCGATCCAAGGGGCCAATCATCCCCTAAACTAAATTTTAATATCTCTGTGAGTGGGAGCGCGAGAGCATTATCTACGCGCATGAGTGAGACCGACTGCGCTGTTAAGGCTATGAAAATTACTTGAACAGATATTTTATAATTTTTAGAACTTTTGTTGACAAGTAAATTATGGCAAAGTGAGCTTTGGCAACAGTTTCGTCGGGCTAGCTATATCGCTAGTCTTTGGAACAATGCAAGTATGAAGATGATAAATATTTTCAACACCGAAAACAACGGCTGAACACTACAAGATGGTAAATATGATTTTCATTGGTCCGATGGAGATCAGTTACCGGGTTTTGTCAGTGAGTCGCTGGAAGAACAATCAGGTAAATTATTTTTGTTTCTCATATTGTATTTCTATCATTATTTGTATCTCTTTAGTTTTTTCAGACCTTCATTGTTTAACTTGTTTTTTACAGAGGAAGAAAATAAGGATAATGCTGATGATGACGATCACGATTTAGATATTTAATTTCAAGATTGGCTGAATGATGAATTATCTAATTTTAACGATGATGATAATGAAGAGTAAAAGGCACTGTTAAGATATATTGAAGGATTAATATTTTTCTACTTTGTTTCCAAATTTCCAATAAATAATTAATTTAAAAAATTGCTGTTATTTTAATATAAGTGGTATTTTTAAAAAATATTTTTTATTTCTAATTAATAAATTGAAAAAAAAAATTAAAAACTTTAGTATTATTTATTTTATGTCAATTTTTTTTCTTGTTTTTGTTGCCATAATTTACTTGTCAACAAAAGTTCTAAAAATTATAAAATATCTGTTCAAGTAATTTTCATAGCCTTAACAGCGCAGTCGGTCTCACTCATGCGCGTAGATAATGCTCTCGCGCTCCCACTCACAGAGATATTAAAATTTAGTTTAGGGGATGATTGGCCCCTTGGATCGGTCTGTTTTCTTGTCAAAGGTTTTAAAATAGTTGTCGGATGAACATATATAAAAATGGAGCGTCAGAATTTACGTGAAGTTAACTAATTATTTATTTTGAGACCCTTAAAGCGTCTGCCAAGCAATATGGCCGACGGAAAGTGTCTGGGAGTATTGACAATTTATTTTTAACTATACACTCGGAAACATATATGAAAATCAGCCATGAGAATTTACGTGAAGTAAGTAATGTTTTTATGTACCTTGATTACCTGATACCTGGAAATTGGCCGTTTGACCAAGCTAGCAGGTAGGCATACGATCATAGTACATACTAACACTACTCAATCGTCCACATTTCATCCGTCAGAAAATACGTGACGTCTGGCGGCCCTGGGATCTTGCTCTAATATTATATACTCGTTTAAGCATCAAATTTGTTGACTAGGTAAATGATGTGAACTTTGGCAATTTTTAGATGTTAACAAGCGGCACAGTACAACACCTGTGCACTGGAAAAGTGCCATGCTTCATTTATTTGAATTAAAATTTATGGAAATTTGGTCAAAAATTAAGTACCTATTTTTTTTTTACAAAATTCGAATGAGAATCGTGTACCGAGTATTATCCTTAAATATTGATAGTAATTCACCAGTCATTGTGTATACGTTAAATTAATTTTCTACTGCCTTTGTGTCATTTTAACGCTAATATTTCTTGCACTTTCCATCTAATCCACTAAATTAAAAACATTCTAATTTAAGTAGTAAGTAGTTTCTGAGATAATCATACTCATAAACAAACTCTGCAGCTGTATTATATCAGTATTAAAATCCACTACACTCAAATCCATAGCATTCAAATTCCTATGAGTGTTTTATTAATGGACACAGCTCTGGATGCGTTTAAACCAAACTGCCGCAATTTTCATTGCACTGAATTTAACTTTACGTTGAACGAGATAATTAAGTCATCTAATTGCATCCTATTGTAGATATTTCCATTAAAGGTATTGTATTAAAACGGGAAATGTAATGAGATGATTGCTGCTTGATATTCGTATGTAGTTCAATTTGTATATGTGTATGCTTAGTTTATTTAAAATTAATGTGCGATTTACGTGTAATGATTGGAAGATGAAAAATAGCTTAACTATAGATGCCATTAACTCTGTCTGTCTGTCAATAGTACTGCTCTGAAACAGTGTTTTAATATTCCACTACTAGGCAAAAGTCTCTTTTGTTATTCAGGAAAAGGGTTCGAGCTTTGTAACTTACGCTTATTTATTATTTAAATAAATATGTCAGAATTTCTTTAGGCCATGTAAGCTGAGCACAAAGTGATTTAAAAAAATAATGATTGAATTTGAACAGTTATTGGTGCAATCCTGAATTTGATTGCAAAATATTTGGTTTAAGGTTTCCATTGGGCATTGGCCATGGATATGACATGGAAACCTTAAACATCTATTTAGTAAGTTGGTAAACTATATATATTTTTTTTTATTAAAATTATTATTTTAGTTTATTTGTTATTTTAAAAATTTTAAAGTTTAGTACTCGTGTACTAAATTTGTTTTTATACAAGGACGTCGGCATACATTCAAGTTTGTTTTATTATTCAATAATAAATAATATTTTGTATCAATTATATTTATTTACAAGTAAATTTTATATGTTAGGAGTACCCACACTTTGTAAAATATTAGATGTACCAACTCTGTAAAATGTACCCACATTTTGTAAAATCACTATGTCGGGTAGAACTATAAAAGCATGCACTTAACGACGCACTCTCACTTCTTTGTCAGCCGGCGCTCGGGGCGGGCGCATTTGGACTGCCCGGTATACGTGAGTCATTTTGTGTTATTTTTGATAATGATTTAACATTGTATTTGGGGTTTCTTATTTAAAAGAGTAACTGCTGAGTTTCTTGCCGGTTCTTCTTGGCAGAGTCTGCATTCCGAATCGGTGGTAGCTTCGCAGTAGTTATGATCAATTGTTGTACGAAACAAGTATAAAATTATTAGTTCCCCCCAAAATAAAGGGCAAATTTATAGATGATCCAACGGGTCTGTTTAAATATTGTGGGATCATACCTATTCATAAAAAAGTTGAATACAGCCTGCTTCTCGAACAATATTTTCGTAAAGAAATCCAATTAAAAAAAACACGCAATTACTACAAGAAGCATTACCAATAATAATATACACACTCCCAAATTTAATAATGAGTATGGTAGAAGAACATCTCAATATATAATACCTCACTTAATAAATAAATTGCCCGCGGAAATTAAAAATAAAATTACCACTAAAAATATTAAACCAATACTGAAGGAATATTTTATAAATAATAATCTGTGCCGATGTTAAAGGCAAGGAATTTCTATCATAACTGGAACGCTCACTTAATAAAATTGTATATTCAAATATGCACCTTGAAACATTCGACATAAGGTTGACATTGGCTTATAACATATAATTGAAAAATCGTTTCGAGCATTTCGTTGACAAACGGGATTTTGTCTCTTTCTTACGAGAGTTGCCTTGAATCCATGGGAGAAAGAGATGCAATCCCGGGTTTAGGAACGGTTTTGGAGTGCATGTGAGCATTCCAGTTTGTATATAAATTCCTTGGTTAAAGGAGTGAGCAAATAAATAATAATTAAAATAAATAAATAATAAGTGCATGTGTACAAATTATACATATGCATATTTAGGTATTGATATCGATGTTTTTGCCTTATTTATATGTATGTATACAGACAGATATGTGTAAAACATTTAAAAATAAATTAGTAAAATAAAATAAAAATAAAAAAACATGCATCTGGGAGCACCTTTGTTAAAGTTTAGGTGCGCACACACGCGCGACATCAATAAAGAAATGAACATGTTTACAATTAACTGGACTAACCACTTTTTTTGCATAGATGCAATACGACAATCGTCAATATGAATTTGTCGTCGCGCTTGTGTGTGTATCTTTTTGTACTCATTATTGTTTGAAGCGTGTTTAGCTCTAAATCATAGTAAACCTTGTTACTTCATGAGAACCTAAGTGTCTGGACAAACCTGATGTAGGTTTTAAGGCACTTATCATAAAATTGTAACAAATGTATAAATAAATAAATAAATAAATAAAGTAGTGTTTTGTGAAGTGAAGAGATTATAAGATCGATTTTGGACTTTTAATTTGTTCTTCGCCTAGACGCCCACGTGAATAATCATGTCTGATCCTGATAATGGCTACGCCTTCGCCTTTATATATTATTTTTTACTTTCACTAAGAATTTTAAGTTTATTTTATCTATTGCTTTAATGATTTATGAACCTAGTTCTAAGTGGATACTTTGTTTATTTACATTTTAACTAAATGTTTTTTTTTTTTATATATATATTTATCCGTTTTATTCGTTTCGTTTAAAAAAAAAATATTATAAAAATTAAATTAGAAAATAAGGAATCAAAAATGGGAAGGTTCAGTCATATTGGACAATAGTCAAGCTATTTGGAAAACATTTGAGGAAAGTGGAATTTAGTACAGGACTTGCATTGGTATTTTCAATGAAACTGAAAATTTCGCGTTTTAGTGAGTGACGTATTTTTTATAAGAGGTCAAAAGTCGCAAAGAATAGATTTTGGCAATTCATCAACTGTATAGAAAAATAACGTATAAAAATTTTAAAATATATCTCTAGAATTTTTGTTACAAAAAGGTTCTGACTTATAACCATTTAAGCTATGTTTTTTTATTATTATTATGTTTTACTTTACTTAATGCCTGCGTTTAGGTTACATCCGACTGTATATTTACTACAAAAAATATTAATATGTATATCACATTCATATTTTTTGTATTCATGTTATTTGCATAATCTATATATCATACTAGCGGCCCGCCCCGGCTTCGCACGGGTATTTAACTAAAATTTCAAAAAAATATAAATTCATATTTTTTATCACCCACACCTGCGTCGATATTGGAAAATATTTCATAATAGACGAATTGAGTTCTCAAACAATATTTTAGCCCTCGACTTTGTCCGCGTAGAAGTCAAAAATGGTTCTAATAGGATTTTTATTCGTTTTTTTTTTACGTTATTAATTTTGTTATAACATATAAATTATTATATTAAAATATTTGAATACTTATAAAATATAACAATCTTTATTATGGAGTAGGGATTTAAAGTTTAAATAAACATTTTAAAAAAAAATTGTTATCTTTTTACAACGAAATCGAAGTACTACACCTTCCTTAGTATTTCTTTATAAACAATATTTTTTGTTTTTCTTTCGGGGTGCTAGAATCACCAGGCTACTCTGGAATATGCCACATACAACTGGCTGTGAGAGAAGCAGCTTTCGCTTAAGTATACTCCCGCTACAGTAAGAGTTTGACCTTAAGCTTTGTTTATGGTAAATACATACTCATATACACTCATATCACCATTTCCTATTTTAAGCAACAGGTCTGAGTCCATCATTCTCATATTTATGGTGAGGCTCAGTTCCGTCACTGCAGGCCACAAATGCTCCTGTACTGTAGTGTATTGTATCAGCCTGTAAACAACCCACTGCTGAGCGAAGGCCTTTTTTTCATATAGAAGAAGGGTTGGAGCTTAATCCACCACGCCGCTCCACTGCGGGTTAGCGGATAATATCCCTTTTTTTTTTACGATGGGAAATGCATTTACGCATCCCACCGCCCGCAGGCGACGGTTATGTGGGACTCGCTGGCTGCGAAACCAGAATACCCACTAAAACTCATCGACCGTCTGCGCCATAGTGGGGAGCGACGGGATCGCTCGCGCATACCGTGACGCGCCGACGTTTGGCCCGGCGGCCCCTCCGTATGTGTTTGGGGCCGTTCGACTGGTCCACTCTGCTAATTCAGAGAAGTACCAGGAGCGGCCCCAACACTAAAATCTCCGCGCCCTCTCGGCGCCACTCCCACACCAGCCGCAACTCCCGTGCTAACACTCTCACCGCGCTTCACACCACTGGACTTCAGCTACCCCAGACGGCGAAACCCCGCTGATGGGTCCACACATCAGCTGGTCCAGGGGTTCCAGTGGCTTGTGCACCTCTGCGTCCAAACTACCGCGCTTTCGCGCCACCGAATAGAGGGGGAGAGCGAGTCATCTCCCTCCTGTGCTTTCGCGCCCACCGCTGCTGGTTTTGGTCCGCGGGGGGCCGATAATAATTCTACCATAAGTAACAATTATTATAAGGCATCCATGATAATAAACGGGACCGACGGCTTTACGTGCTCTCCGGGCCACGGTGGGGAAACCCACTATACACCCAGACCTGAAACAAATATTGGCATAAATACAAATATCTGCTCCGAGCAGGAATCGAACTCGCGACCACCGGCATTGAGGCGAGGCGTTAAGCCACTCGCACCACTACACCAGAATCTCGAACCGGTTATCAATGCTTCGTTCGTTGTATCGTTGGTATAATTACACCACAAGTCAATACGATTTTGCCTCTTAGATTTGAATAAACCCGCAAGTAATTATTTTTTAAATTTTGATTGACTCGCCACAGTTGGTAGTGACCCTGCTTACTGCTCCAGGATCATGGGCTCGATTCTCGCCTCGAGTTTGGGTGTAATATGTATTTATTTCTATATGTATTATTTGTATGTATATTTATAAAAAAATGTATATCAGTCAGGTGTTACCTAAAATACAGGTATTAACTTGCCTACCTTAGGAACAGACGATCGTGTGTGTATGTCAAACATATATTTATATTTAATAATAGTCCAAGACAGCTTTTATCTCCTTATTCTTAGTTTTAGTGTAAGATTAGGTTAGGTATATGATTTATAATTTTTTCTGATCTTGTTCCAACATTAGTCCGTGGTGTCAATCTGTACTAATTGGGATGTTAATGCCATATAATTCAAAAATGTTTCCAAGTTCACATTGGTGTCTTCTATATCTGTATCATTGTGAACTACAGATGCCTTGCTGATGAGTTATTCAGTTTAAAACCCTTGACTTAAAACAACATCAACATTGAAGTAAAAAATATTATATAAAACACTATTTTACAATAAAGCGATCACACGATATATTTACAATTCAATTTTGTTACATTTAATATAAAGTCTTGCCTGTTCCACCAGGAGCACCCAAAAAAACATATCACCTACGCCTACGTCAATGCTAATATTATATAAAAGACGGATTGTCAAACATGTGTCAAAAAAAATATAATTTTAAAAAAAATCCTAAGGAGTATTTATATCAAAATAACTTTCTACCCCTTTTTAACCCCGTTAGGGGATGAATTTCGATAAAATACGAAACATGTCTTCAATAAATTCTGTTAAAGAATATTTATGCAAAATTTGAAGTAGATTGGACCAAGGAATCACGTTGTCCCATACAAACTTTGCCTCGCTTTTTCATCCCCTTAGAGGTAGAATTTCGTAAAATCCGTTCTTAGCTGACCTCTACTCGGCAAAAGAAATATTCCTACCAAACTTCAAGTTTTTAGGTCTCATAGTTCCAGAGATATCGTGATGAGTGACTATATCTATAGAAAGTCTCCTATATATATATAATATATATAGATTCATATTTTTTGTAGTAAATGTATATAACAGATATGAGTAGCAATAGATGTTACACCCAGACTCGGGACGGGGTTAAACCCACAACCTTTGAACAGGAAGCAGGGTCACTGCCAACCGCGCGAACGGCCAATAATATGTTTAAATCTGTATTTATATAAAACCGTTGACCAAAATTCAGCTACACCAATTTTTCCAAAATTATTTTATTTTTTGTGTCTATAATGAAACCGACATATACATGCTTGGGGTGTGTTAAATATATTCGAGGTAAATTATTTAGTTGAATTTGAAACAGCAATACTGTCTGCGTAGCTATCAAGCAATTATAAAGTTATTTACTAAGTACCAAACCAAATGGAACCAGCCCCAACATTAATAGACATTTTAACCTAATATTCTAACGCCGAGTTGCACGAAACAAATTTTAAATTTAAGTGTTTATTAAACTAATTTAATCACAAGAATCGTGATTATCTGTTTCACGAAACCTACATCTGATTAAGTTATCAAAAAAATTTATTTTAATTAAAGACCTATCTAACGAATGATTAATTCCAACAGCTTTAAATTAATCATAAGATCAATTAATTTTAAGATTAATTGCAACTTAACTAACGGAAAGTTAACGACGGTTTCGTGCAACTCGCCGTAAGTGAAATAATTGTTAATACTCAAAGCATTTGAAATTATAGAATCAATTGAAAATAAAACAGGTTTTCAGCTTAGTTGCTATTTAAAGTCTGAATTAATAAAAAATTAATAAAAATAATAAAACAATTGAGTTAAATAATCTTATGAGAGAAAATTTTCTAAGGTAACTAACAAGATTATAATTATTCTCAAACTGAAAATACCGTTAACAGTTATTGTGGTGTGTAAATCATATCGTTAATATTATTCTTTTTAACCACAAAATTTAGCAATGAAGAAAAGTCATTATTTTTTTTTTTTGAAACTAACAAATATAACACTGATACTTAGAAAATAATTGAATTCCACAAACCAACTTAGTATCTACTTTTTTACAGATGTTTCACTAACCACAAAAATAAATAAACATCGAAATTTCACGATGGTCAATATTTATGAAAATAATATTATAGTTTATTAAACAAAAGTAAATAAAGAGTTTTTCAAAAGTAAATTAACAGAAAATTTTACGAACAAGGTAAACACACATGTCAAAACGGAATAGAGACAAGTGTAATTGGAGTAAAAAATAATAGATAAAATAAGGTTACAAGAAGTAAAAAAATATTACTAAATTTAAAGAGGCAAAAAAACATGCAAGACCTTAAAGTGGAGATGGACGTCCTGTCCCTAAGAGTTAAAGTGACAAATGAGAAATTGACAAAAATAATAACATAGTGGTATCCCAGGAGTGAAAAAAGAAGCAAAGGGCGACAAACTAAACGTTGGGATGATGACCTGAAAAAGTAGCTGGTCCAGTGTGGATGAGAACAGCGAGAGACAGATCAATGTGGAAAACTTTAGAAGAAGCCTATCTCGAAGGACTAGCTGTTATTTGAAACCGATTGCCGATAATAATAAACAAAAATGGGTATATTCAGTTATTACTATTGCACTTATAACATTTGGTGGAAAACCTATTATTTCTAAAAATTGTGGAAAAGTAATAAAGATTTGTTTTATTTTATTTTATTTATTTACCTTTCATAGTTCTAGACTTTGAACAAAATTGAAACACAATATTATTAATTACTTAGTCACTGAAATATAATAGAAAAGTGAAACAAAAAATATTTAAAAATTTACTATAATTTTCAGAATATATCAATACATAATATCAGTGATATGAAATCAAAAACTATTTAATTCATTTTCATTTTAATTTCGTACAAAGAACAAAAATTTTGAATTATCGTTAAATATCTTGTAGGTTAGAAAATCTTGAGCCATAACAGAATTCGAAAATGAGGCTGATTTTGGCGCTTCCTTATCGCTACGGCTGCTGATTAAATACATACATACTGTTCAACATCATAGCGTATCTCAACCTAATTTTGGCCTTTCCCGAAATAGATGAAATTATATTTTTCTAAAATTCTTATAAATAACTTTTAATATGCTTTTAATTTTTATTTCTATCATATCTTTTAATTTCTATCATCCTACGATTCTGATGTATTAATCTCTTCTTGTGATAAAAACTCCTTCGATTTCTCAAATCGATATTTATATTTTTATTTATTATTATTATCTATTGTCAACCCACCATTATATTTGTCTGCCTACTGTTCTTTTTCCTAATATTTTATACCTTTTTAATCATGTTCTTTCTGTAGTCCAAGTTCAGTCTGCGTCTTGTGAAATAACGCTAGCCTGTTTTGATTTAAGTAAAGTAAAAAATTGATAAGTATTTATCATGAGCTAATAAATAACTTAGATGAGTTCTACGACTGAATGCCTTCAGATTGAACTGTCAACCTAAATAATACGGTTTAAAATGTCAGAGATCCCAAGTCTGAAGTAAAATTACGCTCTGATCATCCATTAAAACCGTTCTAGTGTAGTGGTGCGAGTAATATCCTCAACGTCTACGGGTTCAGTTTCCGTTCGGGGCAGATAAAAACATACTTGTCAATAAAGTCTTTTTGAAAAATGTGTCATTCATTCAAAATTTCATTTATAATATTATACTGCAAAAATATTTTTACTAGTTTTTTTTTTTTGTGGTCGTATATTTTGGTTAATTCAACATATTATACTGTTATCAGACCTAAACGTGCTTATACAAAAATATATTCTGGCTTAATTAAAATAAATAATAATATTTTTAATAAACAAAATAATAGGAATTTCAAACTTAAGCCATGCCATTTTTTTACTACGTTAACGACAAAAAAAAACCTTGTTTTTTTTTTTTTTTTTTAATTATTTCTTTATCTCTCTACGCTATCTAAACTACGCTGTAATGGTCATCAGACTGTCGCAGTCTTACGAGATCAGTCTAAATAACTAAAAACTAAATAAATAAACGTCTGTGTGTACTTTATGTACGCACGTAAGAAGTTACACTTTTTAAATATTTCCTAAATATACCTAAAGATTTCATCCCATATGCCACAACTCTTTATTTGCGAAAGAATGATTAATTAATAAAAAAATGTTATATAAATGTAATATGTAATATATAATGTATTATGTATAATGTAATCAAATAAAAAGAATACATACCGAAAATTAACCTCAAATCTATAAATGCACTTAATTTTTTTTTTTTTTTTAGATGATATGATAAAATGACTTTTTACTTTTATCACGAATTTTTAGAATGGCCTATCATTCACTACCACATAACATTTAAAATCACCTACATACATGTATATATTTGAATAAAAATATTTTTTTATCTCCACTGATATAAATGTTATTAATTTTCACGGAAACTTGAGTGACAGCTAATTTTATTAGCTAACTTTATCATGTCGCCTTTTGAATGTCGGTGTGCGCGCGCATCGTAAAAATTTTACTCTCGTAATGTTTTCCGAACGCGCTAAAGAAAGTATAATTTCAATAAATACACTTTATACAGGAATTCTAATTTATACATGCCATGTTCAAGTAAAAGTCTATTTTGGATGACAAATTTCTCAGATCGCAAGTAAACTATAGACGCCATAGCAACAAACAATAAAAATAATTAGAAGCTAAACAAGTATGCTTAATTAAAAAAATCAAAAAACCCGACTGAGTAAAATACTCTTATTATAAACTAAAAAGAATAAAACAATTTACTAGCTTTCATTTGATACCCATATTGCTACAGTAAGAAAAAAAAATTCCACTCCCCCCCCCCCCTCATTCCGCCATTTGCGGGCGCCATTTTGAAAATTTATATAGCCTATATCACTACTACAATTTAGACAAATCCAACGACACCTCATATGTCAAAAACCATCCAGCCGTTTGGGCTGTAGGGCGTGCCAAAGAAATCGGCAAACATACATAGTACATACATACATACCTACGCTCGAAAAACATAACCCTCCTTCTGTCACAGTCGGGTAAAAAATCAAGGAGCGTTCTTAGCTAGCCCTTTAATTCTCTCATTATTGATTAGCCGAGTTGCGGAACACAACGTAATATAGTAAAAAATGCTAAAATAATGACGCGACAAGGAACAACAGCAAGGCCATGTAATAATCTAATTTATCTCTACAAAATGAAGTCTGAGTATATTCACAATTATACTGAGTTTGAAAAATAAAACACAAACTTGTATAAGCCGAAATCAAGTGAAAAATCTTTTTGGAATAGAGAGCCTAGATGTCAAAGAAGGTAGGCTATAAAATATACAGGTACGTTATAAATTTGGGGGAGTGATCATAAACAATTCGTTTGAAAAATAACAAAATTCAATGTTGTAAAATCATACTGAAAAGTTTAGGTAGACACTACAAGATAGCATACCCTTATAATAAGGGCAAAGTAATTTGCCTTGATGTAATTAATGTACAATCCATACAGAAAATTGGATATGTATAAGCTTTGAGAATGATGAAAGAATTTCTAAATCCCCTAATACTTATTCGAAGACATATAATCGCCGAAGGCATGTACGGAACACATTCGCTTTATATTTTCCTTAATAAATCATCTCTTTTCCCGCGCAGCGATCGTTTAGTTGAACTTCTTACGAGACGGAAGAATTTTAAAATATTTTTCGTCCAATTTAAAAACGAGTAGTTAGAGATTTAAATAAAAATATCTTTAACAAATCAAAGTAATTAAAAAAACAAAAAAACCCGACTGTTTGAAAATGAAATTAGTTTGGCGCCAAAAATCCACCATTTTATTTTATTTTTTTATTTTGATATACCCAGTGTCACTCTCACAGTGAATGCGAATCTAATGATACCTTTCAATCTAAAATCAATCTAGCCGTTCAGGCCGCAGAGTGTCACAAACAATTATACATACATACATACTCTCGAAAAACATAACCCTCCTTCTAGCGCAGTCGGGCAAAAATACGATAATATTCTTCACATCCTAGTGTTTTTACATCTATACGAGTATGCTATACATTAAACAATTTGACAGTCAGAAAGATTGATCATATTAAATTCTCATTCCGTTTTGTTTTCAAATTGTTAAAACATTTATGTAAATAGCAATAATAAATGTTATCATTTACAGAGTGCGTTCGTTATTCATATCGTTTTAAAATTATGCAAGATATGCCAGCACCAACTGTACGTGTGGCAAAATTTATGTAAAACAAACATCATTTCTTTTTTTCTTTTTGTTTATTTTGTTTAAAAGCACCAGTTTTATGATTTCTCGATTTAAATTTTTATAATGAAGCGAAAGTATGTCCAAGTTTCTAATGTTATTAACACTTTTCTTGAAACTACCAAGATTGAAAATAATGAGGGGCAAGTAGTCAATGTTGCTGGGACATCGTTCTACACTTTAGAGGGTCGTGTCAGAAATGTGGAAGATAAAGTTTTCATGCGAATAGGTTAGGTGGTAACTACATAAGAATGCTGCAGTTCACTGTGTTTTGCCGTTCTATTGGAGAAATTTAAAGGTAAAATATGATGAAAGCAATACTAATAAAATAAATCATAAAATCATATATAAGCAGGATCGAAAATTGTGTAATAAAAGTGGATAGTACACGTTGATTGAAACTGTCGGTCACCAGGTCAACTCAGGCTAGTGAGAGATAGAATTTTATTTTAATAATAATTGTTCTTATAACTCATTGTTTACTTGGAAGAAAATCGCATATTTCGGATGAAATTCTACTAATCCATAGTAGAGTAGTGTGGGGCAAACACCCTCTCTTGCTTCTATTTGTGATGAATTTTTTATTATTTTATTAATTTTTTTCCTTTTTTCTCTCTTTATAACAGTGTTGTATGCTATTTCATTTTTTTTTTGTTTTAAATTGTATACCTATATACTTTTTATTATTGAACTGTTTTTAATTGATTTTTTTTTAAATTTTGTCTGTGTAGTAGTGTCTGCAATATTGGTAATGTCCCAAATAAATAAATTCTTTCTTTCTCTTATCCATTTTTTTATAATAGAAGTGGAAACCTTTCCTAAACGGTAGAACAGTTTAATGAGCTATTTTTGCTTGTATGTTTCGTGAGCAACAACGAGACATGCTTATCAGTCAACCCTTAGTAGAGCAGAATATTAAATAAAGCTCAGGATTCAAGATTTTAAGTGCTTTAAAGCTTAAAAACTTAGCACGGTAGGTGCGAGTAGGGATGTTCGTCGGAAAAAATTATCGATAATTATCGTATCGTATTATCGATAGTTATCGATAATTATCGAATGAACGCTTATCGATAATTATCGGATGGAAAGTTATCGATAGTTGGCGACAGTTATAGATAATTATCGGATAAAAATTATCGTTAGTTTGTGACAGTTATCGATAATTATCGGATAAAAATTATCGATAGTTGACAACAGTTATCGATAATTATCGGTACCCTAATCGGACGACGAAGAAAAAAAAAATGAGGTCATCCGGCCCTCAGTACCTGACGTTTACGGCCTGCCCCTATCCGAATACCTAAAAAAAAAGGTCATCCGCCGTTCACTATCGACATTACCTTAAATACCCTATCCAAGTACCTAAAAAAAAGGTCATCGCTTCTCCCTTTCAAAATTATTACTCAATAACAATCGACTAACACCTTACCATAATTATCGAATCACAATTATCGATACTTATCGAATCCAAAAACAATTATCTATAATTATCCGAAACAATTATCGATAATTATCGGATCAAACAAAATAATCGATAATTATCGGATGAAAACTTGTCGATAGTTATCGATAGTTATCGGATGAAAACTTATCGATAGTTATCGATAATTATCGAATGAAAAATTATCGAGTAGTTACGAATTATCGATAATTATCGCACACCCCTAAGTGCGAGGCATGACAGGTGTTTGAGCTGGTTTTATTAATAATACTATTAGAAAATTTACTTTAAGCTGCTTACGATGTTAAAATAGTGTCGCTGTATATTTTCAGGTTGTTCAGGTCAGGTGTTGGTTCAAATAAAGAAAAGTGTTGCAATTAAGACTATATTTCAAATTAATCCTACATCGCGCTTTCAAAGTTATCCAAGAAATTGGACATATATACAAGAATCCGACAACAACTGTCGGCCAGTAGCCCACCAGACACAATACCCGTCTGGTCGGAGGATACTCCCTTTTCAATGGTGCATGAGTAACTTTACACCTTGTTCCTCACTCCCCCAAAACAATAATCACACAGTACTTGTTACACAATGTTATATCACTTCACTTCATAATCACTATGTACAGTCAATACGGAACCCAAGACCGTTCCTAGTAGTGTACCGACCGGTGTGCGATCGACCAAGCAGTAACTCCACTGAGTCTGGCCGACTGCTACGACGTAGACTCTGCACCAACGTCAACGTCATTGTCAAGCAAGTATGTGGCGCTGGCGTTCCGATTAGTTGTGATTATAACTCGATTCCGACATATATATTTATATATAGCGCAAATAATTTATATCATAACTAGAACGTTCACTTAGTAAACTTGTATATTCAAATATGCACCTTGAAATAAACGTCATAAGGTTGACATTTCTTACCAACATGTAAAGTGAAAAATTGTTCCGATAATTTCGTTGGAAACTGGTGTTTTGTCTCTTTCTTACGAGTTTTGCCTTGAATCTATGGTAGAAAGAGACGCAATCCCGGGTTAAGGAACGTTTTTTGAGTGCACGTGAGCATTCCAGTTTGTATATAAATTTCTTGATATAGCGTCAATATGACGTATGACAAACAAACAAACACCCAAACAATAAGGATTTATTATTCATTTTTGTTACGAAACTGGGAAAAAAACAACTTTGTGTAGTCATGAAAGTTATGCATAGTATTTTGTTTAGTATTAACAAACAATTTTATTAGGTAATTTTATGGTAAGTTATTCATTAGTATATAGTCTTAGACGAGCTTCACAAGTCAGCACGATGTGCTACTTTCACCGGTAATATATTGTGTGTATTTGTATTTCTAGCCTAAAAGCAGAAAAGAAAATACGTGAATTTATATAAGTTTTTAAGCTTTTACGGTTTGAGCGACATTTCATTTGAGCGACTTTCGCTGAAAAATCGGGAATCTAAAATCAATAATCGTGGTTGCACGATTTATATTAAATGGTCGCTGGTTTTAAATATGATCCAACACTGCAAACTTTTTAAGTGCTTTTGTATTCAAGAATCATCTTATGCTCATCTGTGGAAGAAAACTTCACATTCGAACGAAGTCCATCAACCAGTAGTGGAAAAGCGTGTTAGGTACTTAAGTTTCATCCCTTCTCCATTTACATGTAACTGTCTCTAATTACTCTCTAATTACCCTATAAACGCCCCACTGCTGGGCAAAGGCCCCTTTTCCATCTATAAGGGGGGGTTGAAGCTTAATCCATCACGCTGCTACACTGCGGATAATATATCTACCATGAGTAACGATCGTTACCAGGTATCTATGACAACAACTGGGACCGACGACTTTAGGTGCTCTCCGAGGGACGGTGGGGAAGCCCATAAAGATACCGAAACACATAGACCAAATATTTGCATAAATCCAAATATCTACCTCGAGCGGAAATCGAGCCCGCGACCGCCGGCATTGAGAAATAGAATATTTACAAGCTGTTATAGTACCTATATATACTATTTCAGTACCAAATCAGTTTATATATTTTAAATATATTATTTATTATTTATATTCGATTTATCAGCTATTTATGTCGATATTTAAGTATACATGTATTTTTGTATTATGTTTGTATTGTATAAATGTATATTTTATATGATGTATATTTAGTATAATATTTGTTATCTATTTATTCTGTACCCATTCGAACAAATTTGCTTCCGACTTTTTTCTTTTGCTTTTTTTCACACCTACAAATGATCTTGTATGTCCTACGCTAAATAGGGAAAAATTTTAGAACTTTAACACTCAAGAGGGCTTCTCTTTTTGTGTAATACATTAAAAAGGACAGTTTGCAAAAAAAGTGTAAAATAAATAAACAGTTGATGATTGGCCTGTTTGCGTTGGTGGTAGTGACTCTGCTTTCTGCTTCAGTGTGTTCGATTCACGCCCCGAGCCAGGGTATAATATATATTTATTTATATATGTATTGTTTCTATATATTCATGTATCAAAAAAATGTGTATCTGTTACGGCCGTTACCAAAAACAACAATTCGAGATTACGTTTCAAATACAAATCGTAAAGGTATCGTTAAAATTCAAGCAATCAACTAAATCCTTACGAATATTTAAACAGAAAAGCAGATCGTCTACAGGCCTTCGGTCTATAAAAGCCATTGATAACGTTCCGTCGTAATAAATTAACCTAAGATGTTTTGCGATGTAATCCCTTTAATTTAGTACTACCCACGGTTTCATCCGTTTTAAATTTCAAAAATTTTCAGATTGAGCTACGATTTCATTGATTATAATATGTAGGTATACATAATAACATGACGGTTAGAGATTTTACTAATTCTGGATGTTTAGATATCCGTCTATGATTAAATCAATTTTTTATTATATAAAATAAATACTGAACCGGTAGTGATGAAATTTGGTGTGTAGATAGCAAATGGGAATTTTTATTTCCAAATTCAAATAGTATCAGAAGTTACAGTCGGTTTTTTTGGCAATTACAATCGTACCTTAATCATTATACTTATAGAATTTAAAAAAACCATATTAGTATAATATATATCTAATTTAATATCTAAAAACGATTTTTTGATTTGAAAGCTAGTTAAAGGGGAATATTATATACAGATTCTAAAATTTCATGTAGAGCCCAGCAGAGCTGAAATTATGAACGACGTTTAATTAATAGTTTATTTAAACTCAAAGCTATTGAAAGCACGAGCAACATCCAATTAAAATATATATATTAAAAAGAAAAGAAAACAAGTAATTGTGTATTAGTATAAAAAAAAACCCGACTGCGTGAAATACTCTTATTATAAACTAAAAAGAATAAAACAATTTACTAGCTTTCATTTGATACCCATATTGCTACAGTAAGAAAAAAAATTCAACTCCCCTCCCTCATTCCGCTATTTGCGGGCGCCATTTTGAAAATTTATATAGCCTATGTCACTACTACAATTTAGACAAATACAACGACACCTCATTTGTCAAAAACCGTCCAGCCGTTTGGGCTGTAGGGCGTGCCAAAGAAATGGACATACATACATACATACATACATACATACATACATACATACATACATATATACATACATACATACATACATACATACACTCGAAAAACATAACCCTCCTTCTGTCGCAGTCGGGTAAAAATACCGACACCAGCACAACTGTCACAATAAGATCTTTTATTTCCTACCGAAAACCTAAAAATCATGGAAATATAAAATTCCTTTTTCAAATTCTTAATTAACAAGCGACGTCTCTTGACGAAAAAGTGTAAACTATTTTAAAAAAATTGCTTTTAGAAAAAAAAAAAAGATTATCAAATATACTTTGAAATCCCGGTATCTCAAAGTAATCTGACATTTTTAATCACCAATAATATCTTATTACTTCACTGTTCACACAAGCATACATAGCGCGTGTATGTGTGTTTGCGTGTGTCTGCGTATGTGTGAACAAATACATGAATTACTTTTTTGATTAGGAAATTTAAGACGCAATCACTGAAAAAAAATGTAGCAGATGTTAGTTACCCCGTACACAATTTGACGGCTTATGATAGGGAGATTACAAACCAACAATGTCCTCAATAAGTTGATATAATTTTAGGAAACTTTTGTATCTGCACCGAATCGTTTCGAATCACAATGTTAGCTTACATATAAATATATAATGATGCCACCGAAACATACTTATGTACATTTTATACATGTATTTATGTGTATATTTTATTCCTCGTCTGTTGTATGACATTATTCTTTTACACACCTATAACTTTCTATTGTATACGTATTAAGAGGATCTGGGAGAGAACGCTCCTAGCATTAAGCCCGTCTTTTGTACAATTTACTCATAATGTCGTTTACTCAACATGTATGTATATACTAAAACCGGTAAAGTGCGAGTCTAATTCCCATATAAAGAATTCCGTAAAATTTTACTGTTTAACGATCCATATTTGTCAAGATAAAGCTGAAAATAATTTTATAAAATTATATATATAATCTCGGGTGGGCCATCTAATGTTTGGTATAGGAACTATAGGTTATTATGTGGTTGGAAGGCATGATGACATTTCCGATGTGACAGAAAGCTAGTTTTATGTTTGAAATTTACGAAATGGGTCGCTTTTTGCTCAACCAAAGTTGGGAAACATTAAAAGAATATTTCCAAAATGCTGACTAGTCTTCTACTCAAACTGTAAGAAATTTATGAAAAAAGAAATTGACAAAAAGAATGTGCAAAAGCGGAGTTTATGGATTCATTTGTGAAGCGAGTTCGTAAAACTGGATCGTTGTTGGATAATATGTGATTTGGGTTTTTTTTTTAAATCTTCGAACAATGTGTGTTACCAGTCATTACATATAGATCTGAAACGATGATCTCTGACGATGGGACTTTTAAACAAGCTCCAAGTCGCACAACATGCAATGGAGAGGGCTATGCTTGGTATTTCTCTGCGAGATCGAATCCGAAATGATGAGGTTCGCAGACGAATGAATGTTGCCGACATAGCCCAACGGATTTGCAAGCTGAAGTGCCAGTGGGCAGAGCACATTGGTCGTAAAACTGACGGCCGATGGAACGGAAAGGTTCTCGAGTGGAGACCACATAACGGCAAGCGCAGCGTCGGACGGCCGTGCGCGAGATGGAGAGACGACTTAAGGAGAGTCGCCGGAAGCCGTTTACTCCGGAGGTCGACCACGTACCAGCGTACGTGGTCTCCACTCGATCTCGGTATGAATGCGTACAAAATTCAATCAGTGCAAGAGCTGGAGCCACATGACCATCCGATGCATTTTCGGTTTGCTCAATGCACCGAAGACCGCTTGATTAAAGATGAGCATTATTACCGAAAAATCTTCTTTTTAGATGAAGCTCATTTCCACCTCGGAGGATACGTCACTAACCAAAATTGTCATATTATCTGGGGCTCAGAAACCCCACTCGTCATCGTGGAGAAATAATCAATGCATCCACAATGAGTGACTTTCTGGTGTCTGTCAACATTATTAAACCATTTTTCTTCGAAAATGAGCAAGGAAATGCCGTTGAATAACAATCGCTACGGCGCCATGATAAGCGATTTTTTATCTCAACATTGAAGAGGATAACATATGATTTTAACAAGACGGAGCATTGTTTCACACAGCCAACGTAACAATTGATCTTTTGCGAACTGTTTTTGAAAATCACATAATCAGCCGAAATGCTGATGTTAATGGCCTGCCTCGAAGCTGCGATTTGACTCCGCTGGACTTTTATGTGGTGCGCCGTTAAGAAAAAGTATTACGCTAATCCTTAAGAGATGATTGACGTCTTGAAACATGAAATCAAAGTTGCCATCGATAAAATAGAGGCCCAAACAATCGAAGAGTACTGAAAAATTTGACTGATCGAATGGGGTTTTTATTGCCGCTTCAAAGTCCAAATCTTAAATAGCCCATCCCATGTAATTGTGTGATGTTATTGTTTAAGAAATGTTTTGTCAAATTCTTTTCAGCTTTATCCATATATACACATACATCCTGTGACCAACACAGGGACGGACACATAGCTAAGACTTATAATTACGGTTCTGTTGATACTCTTTTTATACGGAACTCTAATAACTAATTGAACGCCTTGTCTTTGTATACTTTTTACAACAATCTTGAACATTACATTCCTTAATATGTCATACTTATCCTATTCTTACCTAGAGTATAAGATCTATTTAACGATTAGCCTTTCATATATACATAAAGAGAATGATTGGATTTTGTAAATTTATCTTCATGTTGAGGTTTCCTATTTGTAGTAATAATAATTTAAAAAAGAATTCGAAGAATTCAATAAAAAAAGAAATCGAAAAAGAATCCAAAAAATCGAAAAATTTTGGTAACACTTGAAAGAATTTTTTTAATTGTTTGAATCTCTAGAATCGATAAAAAATATTAGGTAGGTTTTATATAAGTCTTGAAGAAATATTATTAGAAACGAGGTACGTTATAAACAGACAATATGAAATTAAGAAAAGTAAATAAAAGTCAACCGCACAAATAAATAATTATATATTACATTATCTTCTGTGAAATTAATCATTATTTTTTACGAAAGAATCGCCTCTAGTTTTTTACACTTCTTCGTCGGGACACAAAAATATATAATAATTAAAATATGAAAATATTTTTTTAATTTTATTCTCAACGTTAAGACGAATACCTAATTCAAATTAAATGGTTATTAAAATATAAAATAATAGTTTTAAGAACGTTCTTTATATAATTGTATTAACTGTATTCATTAAAATGATTCGTCACTTTTAAACCTACAGAACATATATTTTGTTTTCATCCATCTTAATTAAACATAAAAACAATCTAATAACATAAAAATATTTCATATAAATACAAAAACCGTCACGTAATATATTTTCCGGAGCAAAATACGAACCAAATATGTATAAATCGGAAAACGAAACTTTTAATAAACTTAAAACGTATTTCATTTATTTAATACGAAAGAAATATCTTTTCAATTGTACGCTACGAGAATCGGCAATCTTGAAATTCATATTCTGAGAACGTAATATAAATTTTTGTCACGATTATTCTTAGCACTTACCTTGGAACAGCCACATAATAAGAGACGAAAATAAAATTACTCCGTTAAACATCTTCATCACAGCACAATTCACAACACAATAAAAAAATTTCAATTTATTATTTTCCTTAACAATGAACTTTTGACAAGGAAAACATCGCTAGCGTAGTCAAAACAAAGTTCGTTACGCCGCGTCGTACGTCTGAACGCTACGGCAGTTACGAAAGCACTGAGGACGGAAAGGATCTACGTCAGATTTCTGTAGCGATTCCTGTACAAAGGCAATAAAGTCAGGATACTGCCTAATTCTGATACTCATAACGGCAAATTTTATTGTCTGTGGCGCTCGTGGACTGTTTCGTGTATGGGTCATTAGAAGCTATTAGATTATCGTAGAGCCGTTTGACCAATTTAGGGAAAATTGGTTATTATTTTTTTATAAAAGTTTCTACTTACGCTAAACGCTTATAAATTCTTTGAAATAGCTTTACCTTTTTCTGTTTTAATTATTATTAATTATTTTCAAAGTAAGTAAATACTTTTACTAGCATTTGATAAATAAAATTAACAGTTAGTAACAGACTATAAATATTCAAAGAGGCCTTTTCTCTTGTAATACTGTGGGTTTGCGTAACATTCTAGAATAATATGACTCAGAATATTTTCTAAGTCAACACTCAAATTTAATAACAGGAACAAAAATTATGAATAATGAAACGTTTATGTATAATATGTACCCATGATCCTAAAGTTGAATCACAAAGTGGTCAAATCACCTAATGGTCTCGTTTTGCTCGTCCTAAGCATATACCTATCAAACTTGATCAAAGTTCTGTCATAATACATATAAAATAAAAGATATCACAGCTCCATTGTGTATTTATCTATATATTAATACGTGAATCAAAAAATTTTTACCCCTTTTTATGAAAATTACGCGGACGGAGTAGTACGAAATTTGGCACAGTTAAAGTTTATATGGAAAAAAGGTGCAGAATGCTAATATTTTTTTATAATAATGCCCAAAAAATACATTAAATTAATTTTAAAAAAACACCACACACACTATGACACACAGGTCTTGCGATGAATTTTTTATCACAGATCAGGTCCAATGACTGCTGCATATGATCACTAAGTTATGCGCAATCGTATTGACAACGCTGTCAATTATAGATTAAGTCGAATTTCGACCACTGGGCGACTAATAATTTTAATTTTTTTACATATAAAAATTCAATGATCGAGTATAAATTTTAATTGAGTATATAAGTTATCATTAAAATTATATGCTCATATATTAACAGTACATTTGAAGTTATCGTAAAACGTCGCATATATTTCAACGTAAATTTAACGTGCTTCTTGAATCTGAGTTAGACAGCGTAGGACGTTCAATGCCCTCATTAATAAAACAAGGAGCTTTTGTTACCGAATGCAACATGAATGAACTCGTTACTCCAAGCTTTTGTACTGTGAATACTAAGGAACTTTAATAAAAGACCTTTTAAATATACGGAATACGGAAACTAAGCTGTTTCGTGATTTACATGCATACGCATTTTCATATTCACATGTTGGTACGTGCACGATTGCATGTGTGATGTGTAATTACAAAAGTTACAAACGACTCATCGCTGGTCAAAACCAAAAGCATCTTTTCTTTTCTGACCTAGATAGGAATACGTTAAAATTAAAATTAAATTTTTCAGGTTTTTTTATCTATTTGATAGGCACATAATGAAAAATTCCAAGCCCTTAGAAGCTTGGGAGGCCTAATTACATTTGGTATTCATCTTGATTCATTGTAACAGTCCGTAATGATAGACATTTGCAGCCTAACACGTCGAGGATCAAACATTTTTTACTAAGGTGATGGATATGACAGTTAATTCGTCACGTGACTCCACAGCGGCTGGCGGGTCTACGTGTCTCAGACTTTCTGCCGAAAAATGAAAGTTTCTCACGACGTTTTCATTCATCGCCAAACACGAGATGAATAAATTTAAAACGTAAGTTTGGTACTCAAATCAACCTCAATATTGACCAACGAATTCTATCTGCTGAGCATTCTTGACATATTTTATAAAATATAATTAATGAAAACATTCAATATAATATTATTAGATATTTGTTTTTTACTCGACTGCAGCGAAGAGCAAAAGGACGGTTATGTATTTGACCTTGTGTAAAAGAAAATGGATAAACTTATGTTAACTAACTATCTAACGTTACATTAATTTAGGGGGCACGAGTAACAATTGGGTATATTAAAAAATTCTAAGAAATAAAATTGTGGATTTGTGGATTGACTTTTGTGGAGTTATTTTTTTTTTACAGTAATGATATTAAAAGTTAATTATAAAAATATATACTTTCAAGTCTAAGTACTATATTGCATAATCAAAAAATGTTTTCATCGAGCGTTGTATCAATACAAAGTATAAACACAATATTAAAGTAAACACAGAACTTCCACTATTAGCAATAATTTAAAATGACAAATTGTAATGAACTAAAAACTCATCACAAAAATTTCTTGACGATTTTTAAATTACAATAAGTTCGAATAAACAAGAGAATTCATAAATAATATGAAATGTGAAAGTTGTAAAATAATAATCTAATAAAAAAAATCGTTTGTTAAAAAGTAAGTGATTGACTATAAATGGATTGTCTAGAAGAAAAGGCTAATTAGCCATAAGACTGCCTATTGTATGTGTATACACAATATCAACTTTACTAACTTGTACCTATGTTGTGTTATGTGTTTGTAGTTTGCAATAAGGAATAAAAATGAAATAAATAAAATAAATATAAATTTAAAATCGATCCAGATATAATATAGGTTTAGCCTGTTTACATTTTTTTTTTTGGTTTATCTAATAAGTAAAGTTTTACTTTACGTCCTCCAATATTCATGTTAAATGTGAGGTTGGATGGATGTAAGTAAGGACGGATGTTTGTTACCTTTTCATACATAAGCTACTGCATCTATTGCTATGAAATATGAAAATTTCGGGATAAGTAATCCATAAATTTTCAAGCAATTGGGAAGTCCGCAGATAAAACGACATGCGAGAATCCCCGCGCGCTTGCAGCGAATTGGGTCCGAAAGAAGTGAGTCCTCCCGGGCACCGCCAACCATCGCTCGCGCAACGGCCGGCAGCGATAGGTCCTTTCCAATGACTGCAGCGAGATCCCAGCGCTGCTCAGCCCAGGCTGGGCACGACTCGAGCGTGTGTTGCACCGAGTCCTCGATGCAGTCACAGTGGTGGCAGCCCGGAGTCGTCTCCTTCCTTGCGACAATGTGCAAGTATTTGCCGAAGCAGCCATGCCCCGCCAACACTTGCACGAGTCGGAAGGTGAGGACTTCGTGCTGCCGCACCGTTTACTCCATCAATATCGGCTGAAGTGGCCTTATGATGCAAAGACCAGCCCGGGGCATCCCGCCATGCGGTGATTTCGGTCGGCGGGGGATTAGTGCCCCGCGTCCGCACCGTCGACATCTGCCGATAAACTTCGGCCAACGCTTCCGTCTCCAAGTCCCACGGGGGAGTTTCGGCCAATACGCAGGCGGCCTCGGCACCTTCCGTGCGGTAGCCGCGTATGGCGCTGACCACCATGACCCTTTGTGGACGCCAAAGACGGGCCTTATTGTGGGCAGTCAGGGACTCCACCCACACGGGGGCGCTGTACAGCGCCATCGACCGGACCACCCCGGCGTAGCGTCGTCGGCACGCTAGACTCTGTCCACCCATATTCGGCATTAGCCAATTGAGAGCAGACGCTTCTCTAGAGATGATGAGAGAGGCCTTTTTGCAGCAGTAAACATCCAATGCCTGATGGTTATGTTGCTGGATGCCAATAATACACTATTTAATCATAATAAGAAATATTTTTAATCAAATATCCATTTTATTCTCGATACATAATAATAAATTATAATAAATACCTCTATGACTGTAAGTATAAAATTATTCCGGGTTACTCTATATACAAAAGCTACGGGCAGGGGCTAAAAATTACCGTATATTGTAATACCATCGTCGATATCCAGAGTCCATTCGAATGTAATCGTTGAAATAGCAACTGGTCTGTAATGTACTTTTTATTCAAATTGTCTCTTTGAATTGTGATTTTATAAGTGTGTGAATTCTTAAAGAAGTGATAAGAATTTTTAGTGCTCTTTTAAAAGCTTTCCGGTACAGAATATTATCTTGTTAGAATACAATTCGTGTATTCTTAACGAAAATCTACATTTAGTGTTTTTCGTAATACTACCACCGTTAACTATATATTTCTATTTGAATAATATATATTAAAATTTACATAAAGATTTTGCGTTGATGATAAAATGCGGAAATAAATATTTATATAATATTATTTTAAAAAAAAGTATAGTAATGAATATGACGACCATTCTGGTGTAGTGGCGCGAGTGGTCGCCTCAACGCCGGCAGTGGCAGGGTCGATTCCCGCTTGTGGCAGATATGTGTATTTGTAAAAATATTTGTTTCTGGTCTGGGTGTATGTCCTTGTGAGTCTCTCCAATGTGTCTCGAAAAGCACGTATAACCGTCGGTCCCGGTTGTTATCATACACATCTGATAACGATCGTTACTCATGGTAGGGAAATTATTTGCCAACTCGCAGTGGAGCAGCGTGGTGGATTAAGCTCCGACCTTTCTCCGAACTGGACGACGGGCCTTTACCCAACAGTGGGATACTTACAGGCTGATTCAGTTCAGTTCAATGAGTATACAAAGTTTGCTATCAAAGGTGACTTATCTATAGTGAGATTATCTAAGAAAAGATCTTTCCCAGCCAACCTGTGGTAGTGAGAAACAATTTCATAAAGCAAACTAAAAAAACGCAGACTAAAATTATATATTAAACTAGCGGCCCGCCCCGGTTTCGCACGGGTATTTAACTAAAATTTCAAAAATTATAAATTTATATTTTTATCACTTACTCGAAAATATTTTATAACAGACGGATTGAGTTGTCAAACATGTCAAAATAAAATGTAATTTAAATCAAAAGCACTAAGGAGTATTGATATCAACTTCTAAGAAAATAACTTTCAATCCCCTTTTAACCCCGTTATAGGATGTATTTCGATAAAATACGAAACACGTCTTCAATCGATTCTGTGAAAGAGTATTTATGCAAAATTTGAAGTAGATTGGACCAAGGAATCATGTTGCCCATACAAATTTTGCCCCCTTTTTTCACCCCCTTTAGAGGTAGAATTTCGTAAAATCCGTTCTTAGCTGACCTCTACTCGGCGAAAGAAATATTCCTACCAAATCTCAAGTCTCTAGGTCTTATAGTTTCAGAGATATCGTGATGAGTGACTATATCTATAGAAAGTCTCCTTATAAAAAGACAATAATTATATGCTACATACCGTACATAATTATTTATAAACATACATGCAATACTACTTACATACATGTATATACATAACACAAAACAAAATAAAAGTAAATATGATAACTACGAATTTAATTGAGAGAAAGGTGTTGCTTATATTTATTGTAGATAGGACCTATCTCATTTTAGGGGCACCACATGGCTTTATCCATATGAACCACATTTGACTTTTTTACGTGTGTAAAATATTTATATTACTGTAAACTTGTATAAAAATCATTAAGTACGTTTTTCTTACAAGTGTAATCAATGTATTTATCGAAGATATTTTATATTATTTTGTTTTACAAATCTTGTTCCTAATAAATTTTACGAATAAATAGTGGTATAAAAATATAAAATTAACTACTAATACAGAAAATAAATAATTATGATAGAAATAAAATTAATCAAAATATCGACAATATCGGTGACTAAAAATGAATTGAATACTCGCGATCCACATCAAAATTCAATGATATACTAAATCGCATTTTATCACACAGAGGAGTTCTGTATCGTTCGGATGTTCGATTCTTAAATGTGCAAAGTATGTAATATATCAAGAATTGTATATATACTGTAATGTAAACTCCGTTATAATTGTATCAGTTTCATAGAGGTATTATAGATAGAGCGGGGAAATACGGCCTCCAGCTGTCTCTCGGTTAGAAAGAGAGACGATCGCGGTACCTATCTGTTGTTATATATATTTTATTACTTCAAACAACTTTATAAGGTATTTAAGTTGATTTTATTTTACTATTCGAGATTATCATAATAACAAGCAGTCCTGTACTGTGCATGTGTCAGTAAAGAAAGATGGATGGGAAGTACTGCGATCTTCTCTCTCTTTCTAACCTTTGGACGTTTCCGCTTACAGGCAACCGTACGTCTTCCCTACTCTATCTATAATAACTCTATGATCAGTTTACACGCGAGTACGCTGATTCTTACGGGTAATTTTCAATACGTATTGTTATAGATTGTTTTTATATTATTGAATAAAGAAACACTAAGCGAGACGGTTGTCTCATTTATAAATAGAACCACTAGCAATACAAAACGACCAGAATTTAACAGAAATATCACATCGCCTATAATTATAGCCTCTAAAATTATGTAACAAAAATGTTTTGATTACACCTAAACAAATATTTAATTAACAAATCATCTTAATGAGGACTTCATTATTAATATTTCTATAAATCGTTAAATTAAATTGACAAATAGTAGCTACTTTTCACATTTACGCACATGCACAAAATATTTCTATTTTCATTCGTTTAGTCTGTGTGTCCGTCATTTCAAATTTGTTGTCATTATAGAAATACGCAATAGCAAAACCGTCAAAATAAACGGCACATTTTTCAGTGAAATTCCAATGAAAAAATCCCATTCGTATTTTTCATTTAGCATCCAAAAAATTCAAGTTGATCGTATAAAAACAAAAAAAAAAATTATTTCATATGAATCTTGTCTCGTTAATAACAAACAACAAAATATTAACTAGCTGTTAAATTAATTGAGCCTTTTTTTAAAGCGAGTTCAAATTTGTGACAAACGATTTTATATAATATTAACGTGTGATGATCGGCAGAGAAGAATAGTTCCGAACTCTGTCTTGCCGAGGTGTCGTAAAAGGCGACTAAGATCATAGTGGTGGGAACAACTGTACACCGACCAGGATGGTGATGGTCAGCAGATCATACCGAGTATACCCCTCTAGAAATTATGGGGGAGGCGTACGTTCAGCAGTGGACGTCCAAAGGCTAATGTGGTGATGGGCTTTTCCAATCTACTGCTTAAACACATTTAATCGATCAATCAATCAAGATATATAACCATATGTACTCGTAGGCGGTTGGCTATATACTTTATATGTATCAAACTGGATTTCGCACTAGCATTTTTGGCTTCGATCCTCACTGATTACAAATATTTGCATAGGCCATATAGCTGTTCGCCGTGATCCGGTGGTTTGTGATTGTGGTGTTTGTTTTCGGACCCCTGATACAGGATTTCATCCGAATACAGATGGTTCAGTGTAAGGCGTTTACGTTTATTTATTATGTAATCGCGACTTCATTCCCGATCGCCTTTCCTTTTATTAACCTATAACATGAAGTACGTAAGCGAATTTAAGACGAGTCGAACATTAAAATTTTCTGTATATTCCTAGTTCCGAGTTATCCGGACTTAGAGTTGATGTCTGTAATTTCTGAAATTTCAAACCAAAAACCTTGAAATATTTAAGGGACCATTTTTAAAATCTTTCCTCTCTTATAAAAATAAAAAATGGAATTAATGAAGTGTAACGAAATATACATTTTGACTTTCCAAACCTTGAAACCGTGGGAGCCGTGCTGAATAAAAATAAAAAGTAGCCATTGGACAATTACGGAACTTGTAAATGGCGAGTGTGTTGAATTTCAATACTAGCTGAGTCTCAATTGGTATTGAAATTTGATATTACGGTGATTTCTCGCGATCGCCCAGTTTCCTAGCTCGTATTATAAACTCAAATCGTGCCGTTTAATTTTTATTCATTCAGTAGTTTTGGTATAATGTGTAGCCGCGTATAAGTTATACAGACAAAAATAAAAAATAAAATATATTTTGACTCATCATGATCAATGTAGATAGTGACCGCAAAAAAAATTCAAAATATTTTCAATTTACAGAATTGTGTCTGTTACAGTTTTATTATAAGAAAAAAATAATTGAAATCATTACTATTCCAAAATTAATCATATGATATGGCAATTTGGTATAATGTCTAGACCCAGCCCTAGAGAATTTTTTATAAGTACGGAGAAGTGGAGGTAGAAACCAGTAATCTGAGTCGGCAATGGCGAGCGTAGATGTTACGTTAAGGCAAATATTTAGGTGTATTAATATACTGTGATTTAGGTCAACTATCAACGATAAAGACGTTTAGAAACTAGTTGATAAAATGCATCACGCTTCAAAACTTCAGCATAAAATTTTGTAATTTACCCCATCTGTGATTCTAATTTGTATATCTATATAATGGATTCGATTCCATGTCTCTGTCATGGTGCATGCGTTCGTATTGGTATTAAGTCAATTTTAGGTCTCTTACATTGAAGCCGTTGATTCTAAAGCATTTTTTACATGGCCAAAAATGCTCAATATCAAGAAAATACAAAAAGCACCGCCTTTATTACATTTACTATGTACAACTTTCTAACATACATATTCTATTCAAATAATAAAGTTGTAAATTTCATATGTCTCTATATCTGTCTCTATATCTGTCTGTTTATTTGGAGAAGCGTCTCTTCTAAAATGCTAAGTATAGGTTAAAAAATTCGCATTAAATTCACAAAACACATCCTGAGGTAACATTTAGTATTTTCATCAAAATTGCTTTATTCTATCCAAACCTATATATTTGTATTTATTTATATTTTGTATTTTTAATGACGATGTTAGAGAATAGTAGGTAAATTAATAAAATTTAAATAATAATTATTAATAACTAATATTCATATTCAAAATTCAGTAAACGAAACAAAACGAAAAAATAGCTGTTAACATCAGTTTGAAGTATGAAGTGTCCTAATAGATGGCGCTGATGGTGCTTTCTGTATCCCGGTTAGGTAGTACCCTACACAACTACAGACTAAAGTAAAACTTAGGTACAAGTAATTGATTTCTTAAATTATCTTCGCCAATGGTCAATATAAACAAGTAATAAATAAATACGTTTAACATACACACACGGTCGTCTGTTCCTAATCTATGCAACTTAACAGGGCCGGATTTAGAGTGGTGGAGACCCGGGGCAACAGAGGAGTGGAGGCCCCTTGATCTGATGAATTGTTTTTTTTTAACAACAGTAATTTCTTGCAGAAAAAAATTACGACAAAAAAAATCGTATATTATCGTTGCCGCGTGGACATATTCCTGAAAAAAAAAGGTCGTCCCACCTCCGCTCACTGATTCTTATTCCATCGGCGTATACGTATTCCAAAAAAACGGTCGTCACTGCAAAAAAAAAAGTTATCACCTATTCGTATTCCTAAAAAAAGGTCGTCCCAACTCCGGACTGATCCAACTCGATTGGCTCTATTGTGGAAGCCCCTCTTTTGAGGATGTGGAGGCCCCTCTTTTGTGGATGTGGGGGCCCCTTTTATGTAGGGGCCCGGGGCAGTTGCCCTACTTGCTCTCCCCTAAATACGGACCTGCAACTTAATGCCTGTGTTAAAGGAAATGTAACTGAAACACTTCTTTTTTCTGTTATAAATATAGGTACTATATATCAATAATACATATCTAAGTAAATATACATTAGACTTGGGTCGGCAATCGAAACCACAATCCTGGAGCAGAAAGCAGGGTCACTGTCAACTGCGCCAATGGGCTAGTCAGCACTATCTATAATGTGTATAATATATAGATATTATATATGTTATATTATCGCTTTTTATCACTTTGCTATAACACAAGTACAAATATAACTAATAAATATAATTATTTTCTAAGAAAAGAAGATATATGTCAACAGAGTCATAAATAAAGAATTAACTATATTTTATTAATTAGGTTTAATTAATCGTATGTAACAATATCTCATCTAATATAAATATAACAATAAAACATTATTATCGATGTTCGTTATTGCTTTATTACCAAAATACAAGCAACTGTTCTATAACCATTGATCATAGATTAATGTCTATAAGAGATTAATATAATAACACTGAAAGTCCGACGTGGTTTCACATGTATTTTTTTTTAACTTATCAAATTGGATATTTAATTAATTTGACTACAATAAGGGTCATAGCTTGATTTATTAAAATGCTTTCATTAGCTTGGTATGTACCGGAATCTTAAAACGTGATTTTCATCCCCTTCAAAACGTCGAATTTATTTGAAACTTTGCTCACTTTAAAGGACCGATGACAATACAATAATTGAAGCAGTTTGTCCCATTAATCTTGCCGCTAAAGTACTATATCAAAGCGGTTGCTTAAAATACATATCTCCGTAAAAATATATCTTTAATCAGGAATAATGGTCGCCATGGCTGAGTTGAAATTCTCAAAAATGATAAAAAAATCCTGTGTTCAACCTTGGGAATATTTTTGGAAAGTTTATACAAATATTGGGTTTTAAAATTTCATTTACTTGCTTTTTGACTATCGTTTTAAGAAGTTTCTTGAAAATACTAATAATGTTTACTGATTTAAAATAACTCACATGACATTTGTTCAATATTTCAAGTTGTTATTTAAATAAAATGCAATAATTATACATTTAAATTTATATCACGTACGATGTTTTTTCCTTGTCGCTCGTTTCACGTTCCCGCCCCGTCCGTGATTCCGCTGCGTATGCACATTCGTTTACATTTTATATGAAACGATATTTCTAAAACTTCGCGTCCCGTTCCGTACTGAAAAAACACGTTACGTATGCATCGGCCTTAAAACTTCACGTCCCGTTCCATTCCGTACATACGTACTATATCAAAACAGTTGCGTAAAATACATATCTCCGTAAAAAATATATCTTTAATCAGGAATAATGGTTGCCATGGCTGAGTTGGAGTAGAGTCATATTACTTTATTACTTTTCAAACTTGATTACATTATATTATATTAACATTATTTTTTTATAATATATTGTATTATAGTATATTATATTATGTTATGTTATATTATATTATTTGTATTACTTTTTATTATACACCTTCACACTATACTTTCTTGCACATACCAAGGTTGGCTTGTAGAAAATGGATTAGCGTTAAGCTCGCCTTTTGTAAACTGTAAACTCTTGTATTAGTATATTTTTTGTACGATAAAGAATTTAAATCAAATTAATTAATTAATCATATACTGTACAAAAGGCCCGCTTAATGCTTAAAGCATTCCCTACAAGTCAAACTTGGTACGCACAAGAAAGGACGTTTGCGGGCGTACAAAGAGGAAATAAAGCATAATTATATATACATTATTTTTTTATATAAAAAAGTACCAATGTCTTAAAATTTATAAATTTTATTATTAATAAAATTTTAGTCAAAATTAATAAATTCTTTAAGAGTTATGTAACTGAATGTACCTTAAAATCTAAAAAAGATGTAGCCTTAAAATTCACTCAAGGTCGCTTAAGCAAAACAGAAAACAAGTAATTTGAATACGATGTCAGTAAAAATTTTTGTTAATCAAGGCTAATAATGTACAAATAAAATGTCTGTTACAGTCCATTTAAATATGGTGAAAAAAGTATAAATAAACGATTTTTAAGCAAAATTACAGCAAATTCATTCTTTATTCAATTAATTAGCATTTTGTAAAAGAAAAACGGTAATGACAATTAAGTATTTTCCATCATATAAATATCGTATTTTCCATCTGAATATAAGAAAACTCTACAAAAACGATTTTTATTGTATTTTATTTTATTTATTTATATTTGGGAAACAAACAGTACCTTTTTTTGTATCGCAGAGGAATCTATTTACGGGTGATAGCCAGGAAGGCCGGATAGGCAGTCCTAGACCGTATGTCGGACTCAGCACTTGGGGGTCCAATAACGTACTAAGCTCTTGCGGGAGCCTTCATCCGCTTTAATTGGAGGGTCCCGGATCTGCAGGCAACAGGATCCCTCCAGCGACAGGTTGGCCTCAACGAAAAGGGCAGACTTCTCCTCCATGGGGACTGTCCGGCCCACCTCTGAACAGCCCCGATGACGCCGTGTCTAGCAGAACCAATTTCCCATCCTAGCCCGACAAGGACACAGGGGCGTTACTAGGAGCGCATTAAGTAGCGTCTCCTACGCACCCCCATTCGTCGCTCGCGAATGGAGGCCACGTCGGCTGCCTCCTTTCTTACCCGTTCGTCGGCCTCCTTCTGGGACACTAATGTCTTGCAAAAGGAGACCATCGGCTTCCAGGACTCGTCGTCGCCAAGTATGGCGGTGATAACGCTTGAGAGTGACAAGTCCCCTCCGAGCACCGACGTCAGACCTTGACGCAGCGCCGCCCATCTCAGGCAAACCTCGAGTGTGTGCTGGGCAGAGTCCACCGCCGCGCCACAATCGTGAAATTCAATCCGAAAAAGGTATTCACCAAAACAACCGTGCCCGGTGAGAACCTGCATGAGATGGATGGTGCGGAGCTTGCGTTTTCGGCGCATCCACCGCTCAAGAATCAAATATTCTTGTAAATCACGAGTTAAGCGCGTAAAAACAAACAATATTTTTGTTTTTACTTTTTTAATAAGTATAGATAGGTAGTTGTCCAGACTTCTTGGCAACGCTGAAAGTCGTCCGAATACAAACTCGACCAATCAGCGTCTTTCATAAAAACTGTTATAGCTTTTGAATATTTTCACTTAGAACTTAGAATCTGCTCCTCCGATCGCTACACACATTAATGTAATTTGAATTTAAACGTTAGTATAATTTTATAAGCGCAAAGATTTATTATTTCAAACCCAGTATCTAACAATAGTATTAAACTAAATTATTAAGTATCACATAATCATTTTATTAAATGTCGATAATAATAACCGGCCTAGTCAAGTAATAAAACAGCATATTTGAATATTTGACTATAACTATGAGTATATTTAACTCGTTCGCTGAACAACCAGCAGCTATTATCGATATGGCTTCATTCCAATCGTAATTTTCCTCTTTTTGTTGTAAATAACATCTTATCGTTTTATGGTACTCGATAGTAATATCCTACTTGTTTCTGATATATTATTTACGATACAGTTTCAGCGACTTTTTTTATAGAATGTTTTCGTTTTATCTAAAATTAAAGAAATAACTTTTTTTACCCCGTGGAAAACAGTTACACCAAATAAATAAATGATTAATTCTATAAAATATATAAATGATATTATACATATATTGACGACCGTTTTGGTGTAGTGGTGCGTGTAGTCGCGTTAACGCCAGCGATCGTGGGTCGATTCTAGCTCGGGGCAGATATTTGTATTATTAAAAATGTTTGTTCTGGCCTGAGTGTGTATCTTCACCTTGATGGGTCTCCCCGCCATGCTTAGGAGAGCACGTAAGCCCTTGGTTCCGGTTGTTATCATAGATATCTGGTTGCGACCGTTACTCATGGTAGAAGAATTGTCCACCACCCTGCAGTGGAAGCAGAACGGCGGATTCAGCTTCAAAACTTCTTCTATATGTAAAAGAGGCTTTTGCCCAGCAGTGGGTTGTTTACAGGCTGATTCAGTTTAGTTGAGTATTATAACTAAATTTCAGGAATTTTTGCCGCCTATGTACGAGTACATCTGTAATAGCCTGCCAACAGCCTTTAGGGAAAAGTTATCTGTACAGTCTACTCTTGATAACCCCCCAAATTATAGCACTCAGGTAAGGCTTCAGCTTGCACCTACGTGAAAAAAGAACGTGAAAACTAGAAATTGGGTACTAACCAAGCATGTACGTGGTATTCCTCGGAGGGGACCTGTCGCTCCCGAGCATCATTACCGCGATGCTCGGCGACGACGAGTCCTGGAAGGCGATGATCTCCTTCTGGGAGACAGTAATGTCCAAGAAGGAGGCCGACGAGCGGAGGAGAGAGGAGGCCGCCGACGTGGCCTCCATCCGCGGGCGACGAATGGGGGTGCGTAGGAGGCGCTACTTAATGCGCCTCCAGTAACGCCCTTGTGCCCGTGTTGGGCCGGGATGGGAACCCGGTCCTGCTAGACACGACGTCGTCGGGGTTGTTCAGAGGTTAGCCGGACAGTCCCCATGGAGGAGAAGTCTGGCGTTTTCACCGAGGCCAGCCTGTCGCTGGAGGGATCCTGTTGCCTGCAAATCCGGGACCCTCCAATTAAAGCGGCTGAAGGCTCCAGCAGGGGTTTAGTACGGTATTGCACTCCTAAAGTGTCGAGTCCGACATAGGTCTAAGACTGCCGACCCGGGCGTCCGGGATATCATCCGTAAATGGATTCCCCTGCGTAACAAAAAAAAAAAAGCATGCACGTGGTATGGATGATAACGAATCCTGCAGCGAAGGCTTCAATAAGAAAACACGACGATAGCACTATATACAAAAGCTCTCCCACTCTACTACTATTTCATTAAAATCCATATTTATGTACATATTTTATGTGCTTGCTTATTTCTTCCGTGAAACAGCTTTGCTGTGTTTCGGAGAGTAGGGCAAGACAGGCAGTGTAATTACTGGCACCGAGACTTTAACACCTTATGTCTCTGGATAGGCAACACATAAATGAGTTGCCTGGGCTAGTTCCAGGTAAACTGGCTTATGTTCATGGGCGACGTCAACCACTTAACATCAGGTGGAACGTCTGCCAGTTTGCCTATCCAACTAACATAAAAAAAAAAAAAAATATTATATCCATATATATAGCGACTAAACTATAGAAATAAATCTTTAATAATTAAAAAAAACCTACATAGTTATTTGAATTGCCAAAACAGATTCCAATAAACTTTTTGCACTATAAAGAATTATTATAGAGGCTTATTAAAATAACGGTTTTTCATTTATATTTGTCTTTACTAATAATAGAACTGTAATAATAACTGTAATAAAGTCCAATTTTGAAAAAAAAATTGGAGGGTTCTCTGTACTCTCGATACTGAAGCCAAAATTTTTTTCCACTTTTATCTGTCTGTCTGTACTCTAGCCGTGGATGACGCCAAAACTATGTAGTAAATGGATTTAAATGAATATTAAATGTAATACGATTTCAGTTCCTACCACGCAGTAGGACACTGCATGCTTTTTATACTGAAATTCATTCCGGTTCTCTTAAGAGAGAGGATGAAAGTCAAAGCGAGTAATAGCAAAAGAAGTCGTAGGTACAGCTTCTCTAAAATATACGTAGTTTGTACTATAGCTTTTACTTGGGATTTGTAGATGAAATGGTAATATTTTAACCACCGTCAAGTTACTCCGTCCTTTGCAAATCGTAAAGTTGTGGACCGTTACTGATCGGTAAATAAAAACATAAAATACTTTATATTATTGTTATACTTTCTAACCACGTCTGTTAAAGATAATATAATATAAGTAACAAAAATATTTTGTACACTTAAATGGCTTGCAATAGATACAGTAGATACCAATAATAATAACAAAAAAAAAAACAGATGAATTGAGAACTTCTTTTTTGAAGTCGGTTAAAAATACGCTGACATATACATGTAGAGGAGCCTCTTCTGATGCCTCTATAGGACTGACTCAGTATAAATTTCTACGTGTGTTTGGATTTATTAAATGAGGGTTGGTAGCGTTACGTTTTATGTTAGTGTAGGCATTTTCTCCTGGTTTCAATTTCATAAATATTTTCTATATATACAAGGTTACCTTTACGCATGTTCACTAATATTTTTGGAGTTTACTCCTTAAGAATCGATTTTCATATATAAGGCGCCCGGTATGAGAAAAATATGAGAGGTAAAATCTACTGATGAATGACCTCGTTACTTTTTCGGTGCGCGCGCACCTATGGTGCGGTGCGAAAGTAATGTTGCTCTAATTAATATTGAAAAATAATATTTAAAAAATAAATGATAATTGTCAGATAATAATAATTACATAATTTATTAACATTCGTAATTAAATATTTGTGCACATCTGAAATTGACTATTGTGAAAAGTTTAATGTAAAATATTTCGCCGATTAGTTATAATAAATGTATATAAAATGAATAAATATATATTTATATATGTATATTATTTTCATTAATTTGTTAATTTACCCTTTCATATGGTATTAATCTTATTTTCAGTTGGATAAACTCTTTTTGCGTATGTTTAGACAATCGTACTTAAGGAGTAAACTCCAGTCGTGCGTCGGAGCTGACACACACAATTTTTTATTTTTTTTTTCAATGCCAGCTCAAATTATGTATCTTTATCTAGTCTGCAGATTGCGTGACTTTTCGAGTCAACTGCTTATTATGCCTGAAATTAACCGTTTAGTTATGCGATTATTCGTAATTTTTCATAAATAAATCGACATACATTTGAGTATATTGATCTCAGAATTAAAATCTTCACTTTTAAGCTTTTAATTTAATATCACGGCCTTTTTGTGTCACATAATACGCTTTCTTGCTTAAAATACTAAATAAGTAGAAAATACATATCAATACGAATATCGATATATTATAACGACTAAAAACATTATTACACTAAAAACATTATATAAATTAAGTTGTCAACTTCTAAGGTTGAAATTTAAATGTTGATTTTAAATTGGAGGTATACATACTATAACAATATGAGAATGGATATCTTCACTCCTAAAATGTTTAAAACATTCAATATAATAGCTGATTTAAAAACAAGTATGATTTTAAACTAGTTTGTTTATTCACCACAAACATACTTTTACCGTTTGTATTTTTTATATTTTTATTAGCCTTTCATTAAGTGTGTCATTAACCTGCGTATCGTTTATTTGTGCTGTTTTAAACTATTAAATAAATCGATATTCAGGCGATTGGTAACATTATTATGTGGATTGCATGTTAACACGAAAAGAAAGAATACAAATAACATATTATAACGTTTCCTTTTTGAGACAAGGTATTCATATAAATCATATCCCACAAAGTTGCTTACAGTAATCAATAAAGTTGTAATTCGTATTATTAAAATCTTATGAAAATGATTAAAAGATCCTACTAACTATAATGTAACATAATATCCGTGTAAGAATGTTTTATACAAAAGTATTAACAATTAATTATTTGTCGTCACAAAAGTTGCAATAAAAAAAAAAAACATCTCTTTATAATCTTCGAGCCAATCAAAAATTCAGAACAAGAGAGGTCACAGCTCTATTGTGTACTTTCGTTAAAATTCATCGCAACAATGCTTCGCTTGTATCAAGAGGGATACTATGAGTTTCACTTGAAAAGTTATTAAAATCGATTGCTTTTTGATCATAACAATTATAGACATTTACTGAGTATTTTTATTAAAATACAGTTTATATCATTGCGCTTTTAATAATTTATATTGAAAATTGAAAATAGACAACGTAAACTTTCAAATGACAATAATGATGTCAATTTTCATTAAAATCTATCCAAAAGTTTACACATGATCTGCTAAAAAATTAGATAATATTTAGCTCCTTTCATTGAATTATATATATAATTAAAATTTAAGAAAATTATAATAAAGAAGGAGTTAAAATAAATAGGTTTTGTGAGTAACCGAGCGCGAATTTGTGTGTGTGTATATTTGTATTTTTGGATAATGAATCATTATGTAAGAAAAATTGGTCAATTAATTATATTATGTGTGTCTAGTCAAACACTATCTAACCGTTATGCGAAATGTATATATAATTTAATTAATTACATTAACTCTCTATATGTGTATATAATTTGAAACTGAAGTCAGTATTTATATTTTTTAATGATAAATTATCAAAACGATATTTTTTTTAATTTATAAAAAAAAGTATATATTGTATGTAGGTAGTATATATTATATATATATTACCTACTATTTCTTATTATTGACGACCGTTCTGGTGTAGTAGCGATGAAATGTCCCTAAACGACGACAATTGCGGCTTCGATTCCCAGTTGATTCTTTGTTGTTTTACTCTAGTCTGGGTGTTTATCTTTATTGTTCTCCTCACGGTTGTTCAAAAACACCTGATAGCGAATGTTATCTTAACAAATAATTCATCCTCCACCTCCAGTACATAATTACGCGTAGTGGAACAGCTTGGATTAAGTCCCAAGCCTTTTCCTATAAAGATAGCCTTTGCCCAGCTGTGGTATATTTACAGGTTGTTTCAATATAGTAGTTTGAAAACGTTTCAGTACTTATATTTTATATATAGTTATAATAAAATTGTAAATATCATGCGTTTTTTTTTTTTGCAATTTAAAAAAAATAATTCTGTAGGTAGACAAGTAAAGAAATATGCGTCAAAAAACACACATAATTATATACATTTTATTTTTTAGAAATTTCTGCCTGTCTGACTGTTTCTTGTCAGTCTTGGTTTTTTTAATACTGATGATGTTTTTGGTATTTAAGTGTGTATGAACTGAACTAAACTGAATCAGCCTGTAAATGTCCCACTGCTGGATAAACTTCATGCACAACTTCAGCGTATAAACATATACAGGATGACTGGTAAATTACTATCAATATTTAAGGAGAATACTCGGTACATGATTCTCATTCAAATTATGTAAAAAAAATAGGTACTTAATTTTTGACCAAATTTTCATACATTTCAATTCAAGTAAATGAAGCGTTGACACCCTACAGTCATGCCGGCGGCACGTGCACAGGTGTTGTACTGTGCCGCTTGTTCACATCTAAAAATTGCCAAAGTTCACATCATTTACCTAGTCAACAAATTTGTTGCTTAAACGAGTAAAATATCTTAGTATTTTTGCCTATCCTAAGCCAGGATTAAAGTATTAAAGGGGACTGGATCATGCTTGTTTATCCTGCTACCCTATTAACACGTGGCGGCGTTTGGACGTAGGTAAACTACCTGTTTTGTGTCGAAAGTGCAGCTAGCTGCTAGGGTGTCCAGACGACGCGTACATAATTGCATAATTGTTGAATAACTTTACTTAAAAGTTTATTAATATTTACCTGTTTTTTTTTTTACATAATTCGAATGATAATCATGTACCGAGTAGTGTCCTTAAATATTGATAGTAATTTACCAGTCATTCTGTATAATGTATAACAGCGTAAATTAAATAGTACCAATGGTCGCCCAGTGGTCGAAATTCGACCTAATCTATAATTGACAGCATTGTAAAGATCATAAAAATATGATTGCACATAACATGATGAGCGACATATGCAGCAGTCATTGGACCTGATCTGTCATAAAAAATAAACGATAAAAAATTTGTTGCAAGACCTGTATTTAAGACCTTGTTGACAACAGACTTTGACAATAAACACAATTTGTGTATATAATTATGTACATTGTACAATTATGTGTGTGTCGTAGTGTGTAGTGTTTTTTTTTTCCTTAATAATTTAATGTATTTTCTGAGCATTATTATAAAAAATATTAGCATTCTGCACTTCTTCTCCATATAAACTTTAACTGTGCCAAATTTCATACTTCTCTGTCCGCGTAATTTTTGCTTCACGTATTAATATATAGATAAAGATTTAAATATTTTACTGCTCACTACTTAATTTTAAAAAGGATACTCATACAAACTCATATATTTTACCTAAGTATAAATATATAGAAACACAGACATATGCATTTATACACGTATCAAAACACACACATATACAATAAATAATCTAAAAATTCGTTACTTTCAATTCACAATTATCCTTACCAGCGAACGTCCAACGTTTCCCAAGATTTATTTCTAATTAAGATATACCCACAAAAAAGTAGGAAAGGTCGTAAAAGGATCGGATTCCAACAAATACGTTTCATAAACCACTCAAAGCCTTCTGAACGTCGAAAGAGATATTTGGACATTTTTATCATATGTGTGTAGAGACGATGATTACGATGAATTCCGCTAAAATATTACTTATAGAAATATAAAACAATATTGCTTTTATATAAATTCGCGTGTTTTGTTAGATAAAAAGTTATTACGATTCAGTAGTAAATATACGAGTACTTATCATCGAGTTGTTTATTAAGCTGTAATAAGGTTTATAAATAAAATAAAAAGCATTTTCTGCATGTCTTAATTCAATATTTTAATAATTCTTATTATATTTAAATCTTGAAAAGAATCGTGCATTTTTAGCATCGTAGCTATAGTGTGAGAAAAGAAAATTAGAAGACTCAGTGGCAGACTCTACGAAGCAGTCCGGTCGTTCATCTGTCAAACGGACTGCTTTTTTAGAAGAAGTATATGTATAGATTGTTGTGAGAACAAATCTGTAAATCACAGACATAAATCTAAATCAATCGATATGGAAAATCTCGCGACAAGCTTTTATATTATATAAAATTTTACAATGCAACAAAATGTAGGGTTTGAGTACTACAAAGTTTATTTTATCTTTTGAGGTCATTGAAATAAATGTCTTGTTTGTCGTTGTGATAAATCTGTAATAACAGACTAGTAGTCCAGATAGACACTTTTTAGTTAGTAAAGTATTTTTCTTTATTTTCGATGATGCATTGGTATAGTGGCTGCAGCAATTGGCTGATGTGCTAACGGTCGCAGTTTCGATCCCGCTTATGGCAAATGCTTATAATAGTCCATGCGTAGATGTTTGTCGTGCTTTGGGCGTTCGTATTTGTTTTTTATAATTATGTTTCCGTACCGAATTTTTATTGAATGTATGTATTTGTGTACGTGACGATGAATCATTATGTAAGAAAAATTGTGCAATTAATTATGTGTGTGTAGTCAAAGATTATGTATCTAACAACTATATGAAATGTAAATATAATTAACTACATTAACTCGTCTCTAATATTTTCAGCCACTTCAGTTTTATTTTGCCGGAAGCTATAAAGCTGTATTTATAATAAATCACACGTTATTTCCAGGTCCTACCAACTTCTATGTTTTCATAGACTTATCCGCTTGCTCAATACGTTTTAGTTAATAAAGTAAAATATTTTAACAGCTTCTAGTTTTTTAAATAATATACCTCAGTTACTTTTTATTTTTATCATTTATAATGTCGTCTACAAGATGTAAGCTAGCCCTTAATTTTGATGTGCTTTTTAATGATTTTGCGAATAAAAAGAAATTTGGAACCACACATTATTGAGCCTACAATAATAAATAAAAAAAACCTATACCCCACGATATGCTTTATGAATATATATATATATATATATATATATATATATATATATATTTTTTTTTTTTTTTTTTTTTTATTGTTGCAAAACTGTAAATTTATTTTCTTAAATTTTACAATATTGTACATATTTATAATTCAAAACTTAAAATAATTATTTACAAACAGTTTTGGTATAAATCATGAATATATATATATAATATATATATATATATATATATATATATATAATCATTAATATATAATCATATAATCAATATATATATATATATATATACACATACAGTTAAAAAACATAATCCTATTTTTTACCAGTATACCTCCCATTGCTTGAACGTACATTATTGTTAATAAAAAATTATAATTTTCGATACAATATAAAAATATTCCGAACGCCCGTCTATGTTGAACACAATGCATGTTCGTTTCTAGACCAGACAAAAACGTTGTTTTCTTGTTTATTTTGTTATTTTGATGCTTCGATTGAAATTGCCCCTTGTTATGAGGGGCTGCTTAGTAATAATTTACCGTTCGTCTCGATTTCGTGTTTGTTTTCAGATTTACTTCGATGAACTATTAATGTTTCTATCATCTACTAATATGGAATTGTAATTTTTTGTATAATTTGACACAAGTCTGATGTGATATCCCATTCCTATTAGAAATTATCCTAAAATATAAATCATTTTTGAATTTTTAAATTATTAAGTCTCTGGCGTATGTGTATTAAACATAAAAGCAATTTTTACATGACTGATCGAATAATGAACAAAATTCGTCGTTCTTACTTACTTAAAATGAACCCCAGAAGTATATTAAAGACTTTAAATCGAAACGTAAAATTTATAAAATCAAGTAGGTAGTGTTAGAATTAGAAGGAGACGCCGCTACGCGCTCCTTCACCCTCCGCACTAGAGTGGGAGGGGCACCTATAATCCACCCAACTCGTCACTAGGGCAATAGAGCGCTCACGGTGCCCGCGAGCGCTCTATAGGCGAAGGTAGCCCGCATAAGTGGGCCGACCGTCGGGGCCTCACGGTTGCATGCGCGAGCGATCCCGTGGCGCCCCATTACGACGATGAGGGCACCGCTGGGTTTTAGTGCGGTATTCTGGCACGTTCTGCGTGCCAGCGAGTCCCACATACCCGCCGCCTCTCCGTGGCGGGATGCGTAAATGCATTTCCCAGCGATAAAAAAAAAGGTAGTGTTAGAATTAGTTTTGAACTGATAATTGCTTTGTTATCGATATTATTGTACTAATTTAAGTATTATAGTTAAGTATTTATATATTTAAATATTTTATGTATATTGTTTGATATAATATTGTTTTGATAATAGAACTTAACAATATTTATTATTTACAAACTAAGAAATATAATGAAAAATAAAGATTTATTTTTGAAAATTAAAAAGAATTATTGTTTATTTAATTTTTTAATATTAAATACTTTTATGAAAAATTTATTTTAAAAATTTGCTGATTCTCTCAAAAATTTCTAATCAATTGAATTCATATTGAACTCTTGTGATATGAAATGTTATAAAAACGTCTGTAAAAGATAAAAGAAAAATATTTTCTCAAAAACAAATGTAGAAAAGAAAACTTTCATGAAATTTTATATTATTTTTTTTAAGTATCTTATCTCTTCTTTTTAAAATTATTATTATGTTTATTTGTTTAGCTGCTGTTGTGGGTTCTGATCTCTCGCTGCTTGTCTCAGTTAAATCTATATAGGGTCGAAAGCGAGAGATCTTGGCAAAGTATAATCGTCTTCTACGAGACCATTATACAACAGAAGGAGGAGGCAAAAAAAGTTGAGAGTCCGTTGTCTCGGCGGCTGCTATGCACCGCAAGAGAGTAGGACTCAGACGCCGTGATAACGCCAATTTGTTGCCCCCATAATAATGACACATTAGAGCTCCTGAAAACAGATGACGAGCTTAAGCTGGCACGCCTGTCGATATGGCAGACTTGGGGAAGTAGAATTGAGTAGTTCAATCTTAAACGATAGCAGGCGGGACTGTGGAAGAATGTGAAAGTGTAACCATAATCCCGCTAATTGCGCGGTCACGCTACACCGTGGGGTTTTGGTGAGTATGAGTCTCTTCCCCAGAAAAAGGATATGGTGAAGCTGCTGCCCATCACCATCTTGGTTGGTGAACAGTTGTTCGCACCACTATGGCCTTACTCGCTTTTACGACATCTCGTCAAGAAAGAGATCGAGACTATTCTCCTCTGCCCGTCACCGCACGACAATTATTTTTCATGCTCTGTTTTTGTGTGGTTTCCAAGGCCCAAGAATATAACATTTTTATCCTAGTAGGTCATTAAGTGTTAGACATTTATTTATTTATATATTCTAATAAAGTCACCAAAAATGAGATAGATTAACTAAATCTCGGTGTGACTGTGTATAGTGAATATTTTTCTATGATTATTTTGAAACATGCAAAAAAGCTTCATAGTAAAATTTAATTGCATGTTATCTATAATACTTAATAATATACGCATTGTTTGGATACGTGACAGATAAGATAACATTTAACGTGACTGCTTCCTATATTTGTTTCATAGCTAAAACCTTGTACACAGATTAGTAACAATATTTACGCTATTAATTTAAGTGTTTGTGTTGTTCTAGGTTAAGAGTTAGCTATAAAATATTCACTATTTATACGGTCTTCAAAATTCTATTGAAATTGTAATCTCGACCGTGCCGTTCAATTTACTTCGTGTTTTCTCCGTCCTACGTGACATTGGCGAAATAATCTGTTCTATTTTGGCACTATAGTCTATTCGCGTTAAGAAAATAGTGACTCATCAAAGTAATGGTGTATTCATACTGGGGTAAAAATTAAACCATTAATATTAAAGCAAACTTTTTATGACAGTATTTTAAAATATTAAAATTAAGTAGTTATTACATTAATAAAATGATTAGAATTGTCAGAACCGTATTTTCAGAAACACCGCATGCACTAGCCTTTTTCACTACTATACTCTCCATATTCACGTTTTGGTCACCACACTGTTTAAAGTACTTAAAAACATTGTAAATCACTCGTCTTTCTCCGCTATGTAATATTGATCCACTATTATTTTTAAGAATAGGTGAGGTATTCATTTTTAAAATTGGCAAAGAACACGTCCGTACTGTCTGAAGGGCTTCAACTGTTCAAAGTGAGCACGACTTTATAATTTACTGTGATCTTATTGGTCAAGAGGCGTGGCTAAGCTGAGTGACAACGATGAGTCACTATTTTCTTAACGCGAATAGACTATAGTGAAAGCAATTAATTTTAATTAATAAACAAATTATATTATACTCAACAGAACAAACAGCCCATTTAGTGGAAAAATTAACTGGTACATTTTAATAAATATACGCTTGTGATGCAGCTCGCACTGCATCACAGGTATTACTTAGGCACTTTTGCAGACCCACTAGACAAACAGTTTCTGTCTGTTATAAGCTAGTTAAGTTACAAATTGAATGTAGTTTAAAGTTATATCCATAGTCATTCCGAATAATACTGGGTAAAATTGCGTTTCTACGCTTAAGCAAAACGCTTGCTGTATAAATGAAATAACAAACGTAATGCTGCATTATTCGTAAAGTACGCGTTGGAAGCAAAGCAAACAATCGGTCTGCAAACCATTTGCCTAATGAGTCTACACTCTTAACTAATTTTTGTTTATATATTATTTAGTGTACACCACACAGAGAATAATATAGTAAGAACAAAATTAATGGAAGAAAACAAAAAATGAAAAAAATTTAGTGCTTTGAGATGTCACTGTCAGATGACATGGCAAGATGATCGAGCTATGAATAAATATGGTGGCTGATATTACTTATTCGCAAAGACGGAAATATAATTATTAATAAAGAGAGTTGTAAAGAATAAACATTAATTGCCGTTTCTTTGTTTTCCGTTGAGAGTGTTGATAGATTTTAAGTGATTTTTCTTATAATGTTAATTTAAATTTCGTTAACAAATAAAAATATTTGTTTTCAGAGCAACGCAATTGTTTAAATTTTTTTAAAGAAATACCTTATATAAATATAATGTTGTTATTTATTTATAGATGAGAGTTTGAAGAAGTTAATTAAACTGAATTATTTTGTAAATTGTTAGTTAGATTTACTACTATTTTACCTTATCAAAATGTTATTTTTGACATTATTATTTGGTTCAAGTCATAAAATTATATATCATGAATATTTTTTGGAATTTATTTTATTATTATGAACATTGTCAGTTTACAATTAATCTATTACATACCATAAAAATGTGATTTATCCCATACTAATGAAAAATAAACGTGGTTAATAATTGTAACAAAAACGTAACGTTGTTAATAGTTGTGGTGTAAAACAATTGTATTTATGTTTATATAATTAAATGTATTATCTGAATAAAGTATGTATGGACATTTAGTACAACTAGCCCTGAGTATTTTACTAAAAGTGAATAAGGTATCTAAGGTATATTAAATAATATATGGTTTCTAGGAACATAAAAAATATATACGCTTAACAGTTAGATACAACCCCTCCTAGACCAAATACATAAAACTATTTATCATCATCATAATCATCATATTAGCCGTTGGATGTCCACTGTTGAACATAGGCCTCCCCCATTTTCCTCCCGAGCGACCGGTTCAAAGCAGCCTCGCTCCAACGGCTTCCGGCGATAATAAAATAAAATAATTAATAAAACTATTAATAAAATAAATTAATAAAACTATTTATCATCCACGTAAATATTTATAACATAGAACCACTTATAAATAAAGTTATTGATTTTACAAATTTACGAATACTTTGTTTATATATTTTAATGAAATATCAAAAACGTTTTGCTCCAAATAAGCGCTATTCTATTTTCACTGACAAAGTTTTCTTCACTGGCTTAGCAATTTAAAAATACGTTTATTTTAGAGATGTTGAACATTTTTAACGATATACTTTACTCATTATTCTTGTATTTTCTTCGGTAAGGTCAGCTTATTATTTTTGTCCGGGTCGCACTGAATTTCACATGGGTCGGTTACCATGCAACTGCTATTATAAGGACATGCCTCAACCAAATAACAATTTAGAGAGACATTTGTAAATGTTCTACCTAAAAACAGCGTAAAAGAAAACATAAAACAATATAATTTATTGGGTAGAACAAGTAGTACAATGAAGTCAAGCGGGTATTCAAATAACACGTAGCATGTTTAAAATTCATCTCGAGTTCAAACGAAGGAAACATCGCTACGAAGTTTATACAGATTTGAAATAAAACATGAAACAATGTAAATCTTCTAATCCACTGAGGAACAGTGTCCGGTACACTTCTCCACAGTGACCAAGTTTCATAACTGTACTGTATTGTACTGTATCAGTCTGTAAACAACCGACTAGTGAGCGAAGGCCTCTTCTCCATATAGGAGAAGGTTTGGAGCTTAATCCACCACACTGCTCCACTGCGGGTTGATGAATAATTTTCCTACCATGAGTATTGATCGTTATCAAGTGACTATGATAACAACTGGGACCGACGACTTCACGTGTTCTCCGAGGCACGGTAAGGAGACCCACAAGGACATACAAACAAAACGGAAATAAATATTTTTACAAATACAAATATCTGTCTGGAACGGAAATCATCGAAATTTCATAAACTACCACTTAATAAATAAACAAACCTTGATTCCGCAGTTTCACATTTACCAGCTTTTATGTTATAATTAATTTTTTTTTGTCCATATTATTAAAATATTGCAAGAAATTTTAATATGGATGGAAAGAATAAGACACAGTTTGAGAGATTATTACCTTTCGATGTTTGTATTGGTAACTAATTACAGAAATAGAAACAGATTCAACTTCTTCGTTCATCGTATTATAATGAAAATTGGTCTTGTTCATAATTAATGTAGAGACAATTATAATTTATCATAAATTAATTGTAAATATCGATACACGTAACGTCACTAAACATTCACAGTAGTCACTAATGACTGCAAACCTTTAGCGATTCTACGACACATCATTGTCATGACGGCAAACGAATGCTTTTCTGACTTTTACATTTTATTTAAATATTATTTTGAGTTTTATTACAAAGGTTACAGAGTTGAATATTCACTAATATAAGAGGCCATTAAATTTCTTAAATCTCTTAGTGGAACCTAACTGTGATTTTTATGTGAATAGTTAAATGTGGAGGGTATGCAACAATGATATACTGTATTTATAAAGTGTGCTTGAATCAACTTGTGCTTATTTTCTAGTTATAATGTTATTATTCTTATTTAAACACTAGCAAACCCGGCGAACTCCGTTTCGCCACCAAATGGCTTCGTTTTTTGTAACATTTCGTATATATATATATATTGGTTTGTAGTACATGCTATGTATCAGAGATGGCGCTATATATGAAAAATTATTTTCTCTGTTTTCCTGCTTTTCTGTTGAAATTTTTCCTGAATTTTGTTTGCTATAAACCTCACGAAGCCCGAGACCTTTCCAACGAATGCTAAACCGTGGAAATCGGTTCATGCGTTCTGGAATTATAGCGTCAGAAAGGAAAACCCGACTTTTTTTGATATTATAGATTTATTTATATATTCTTTATTGTACACCACACAGAAAATAATATAGTACAAAAAATTATGAGAGATGTCAAAAATGCACATAAATGTACATCCTTCAAACAATACTAGGACAGTATGGTCAATTAAACTCCAACCTTTTTTCTTATTAGAATAAATGCCTCCATTAAATTAATTAAATGCTGTTAAAGCATAATATGGTTAAACATATTAAGAGTTATGAAATACATAAATTAAGATTTTTTAGGACAATAAATCAACGATAGAACTTTTAAATACTTTTAGTTTGAAATGCTTTTAGTTTTAAATATTTTCATCCTCAAAAATACAAAATAAAATATATACCATTTGCTAAAATTTCTTCAGTGGCTAGTATCTCCTGTTTAAATTGAACAGCTTCACGGAGCCGTGTAACACATAACTCACAGATATATTCTACAATTTCAGATGGCTGCCACTGAAAATTAATAAAATAATATTAATACTTCACACTATAATTCCTGTTATTCAAAATTTTTATTTTTATAATAATTAAAACATAATTGTTACTTTTTTTTTGTCTACCCTCACTGAAAAAGTGCACTTATGTTCTCGCGACGTGTTACGAAAAATATTTATTTTATTTATTTGCTTGTTTCGAACTAAAAATATTGTGTTTGTATTGACCGAAAACAACAGTGAATGTGTTATCTCATAAGAACCTACGCGATTGAATTGATTACATGTGTCAACCATCATCTATTTTTTTTTATCGCTGGGAAATGCATTTACGCATCCCGCAGGGAGGCGGCGGGTATGTGGGACTCGCTGGCACGCTGAACGTGCCAGAATACCCACTAAAACTTAAGGGTGCCCTCATCGTCGTAATGGGGCACCACGGGATCACTCGCGCATACAATCGTGACGCCCCGACGGTTTCAACCATCACCTTCACACCTTTTTTTTTTTTTTGTTTTGGCGGGAAAAAATGTACCTGAACGCACACCCCGTCGTCCGGGGAGACAACGGGGTAGTGTGGGGCTCTCACCCACTAAAATAACCCGCCGTGCGCCCTCACCCACCCTTACAAGGCGGACCACGGGTACCGCGTACGTTGCTCCGTGGTCCGCAGGCGGCAGCCCCATCGGGTACTCTCTCCTGTGCAACGCCCTGCGCACTTGAGCATTGCATCTTCGCGGTAGGCTATTTCAGCGGATGGTGGGCAAACCCCGACCCTACCGTCCGCAGCCTCGACTAGGGCAACATCAGGCGCATGTGAGCGCGCCTGCGGCGCCCCGCACGCCGACGGCGAATTGGGTCCGAGAGAAGTGAGTCTTCCCGGGCCCTCTCCGCCGCCTCCTTCCGAGAGATGACGTCCTCACAGAAGGTGGCGACCGCGGTCCAGGCCCTATCACCGCCGACCATTGCACGAGCAACGGCCGGCAGTGATAGGTCCTCTTCAATGACTGCAGCGAGATCCCGGCGCTGCTCAGCCCAGGCCGGGCACGATTCGAGCGTGTGTTGCACCGAGTCCTCGCTGCAGTCGCAGTGGTGACAGCCCGGAGTCGTCTCCCTCCTTGCGACAACGTGCAAGTACTTGCCAAAGCAGCCGTGCCCTGACAACACTTGCACGAGTCGGAAGGTGAGGACTCCGTGCTGCCGCACCGTCCACTCCATCAATATCGGCTGAAGCGCCCCTATGGTCCGAAGACCAGCCCGGGGCGTCTCCAGCCGAGCCTTCCACCGTGTGAAGGTGGTGCGGCGGGCATCGTCCCGCCATACGGTGATTTCGCTCGGAGGGGTATTAATACCCCCCATTCGCGCCACCGATACCCGCCGATAAACGTCAGCGAGCACTTCCGCCTCCAAGTCCCACGGGGGTGTTCCAGCCAACGCGCACGCGGCCTCGACACCTACCGTGCGGTAGCCGCGTATAGCCCTGACCGCCATAACCCTCTGTGGACGCCACAGACGGGCTCTATTGTGGGCAGTCAGGGACTCCGCCCACACGGGGGCGCCGTACAGCGCCATCGACCGGACCACCCCGGCGTAAAGTCGTTGGCACGCTAGACTCTGTCCGCCCATATTCAGCATTAGCCTACCAAGGACGGACGCCGTGCCAACGAGCTTCGGCGCGAGTTGGCGAAAGTGCTCGTCGAAGCACCACCTTCCGTCGAGTACCAGGCCCAGATATTTCATATGGGCCCGGATACCGACCACAGTACTGTCAACCGTTATCGAGGCACCGGCAGGTGGACCACGTCGAGATCACCTTCACACCTAACCTAACCCTACAAAAACTTTACTTCTTTTTACATCAGAAATACGTTTTTTTTTTTTTTAAATATATAATAAAATAAAAAACATAAAGATATATCAAAAGTTGATGATAAAAATCCAAAAATTAAGTGTCACGGTAGCGAAAGGCTTTGTGTGAAATGTAGTTGGGTTGCTAGCAACGGAGTTAAGCGTGGTTGTGCTGCAGTCAAATACGTTAAAATATTAAAATGTGTCCCAACTGAGAATTAGATGTTAGACAACTACTGGCGCTGAGGAATATGGTTGCCCAACAAAAAATTGAAGTTGAGAAACTTCAATCCAAGCAAAACCAGACTACAAACATGGAAAGTTGAGAAAAGTTTGTCATTGAGAATGCTCAATTAATTAGCGGAGAGGAAAAAGCGCAGTGCAAACATCATCATACTGTTCTCTTATATTTACGCGAATTTTACTCATTTGATTAAAAGTCTATACCGGATTTTATCGCGTTTATTAAAAACTAGCAGCCCGCCCCGGCTTCGCACGGGTATTTAACTAAAATTTTAAAAATAATAAATTTATATTTTTTATCACCTACATGCGCCATCTATCGTATAATGGAAGCATATCGTTTTTATTTTTAGTGACATTTAACATAATAGTACTTATATTAATTGAAAATGATGTTTATCTAAAATATTAAAACGATTTCTATTCCTATCCGACATATTTAGTAAACTTTTAAGTTTAACAAAATAATAACTCAATAATAAGTTTTGTGAGTTTTTAAGATTCCTTAGACCAGATGGCGTTGGCGGCGTAGGTACCTATTTCTATTTTCTTAAATATTTATTTTCAAATTTAATAACTATGAAACAAAAACTAAATTATACTGTGAGTTATGCATAATTTTTATGTATTAAAGTTATTTACATTGGTTTTGTACTTTTTACGTGATACGTGCACGACCAAAAACGATAAGAGATGGCGCTGATACAAAAAAAAAACGCGCTATTAAAATTTATTCTTGATGATATATAGTGTATTAATAAAACGGAGATTTTAACAGATTTATTTTTTGTATAGATTACTTATTACAATTAATCAGCCAGTAAAAGTTCCACTGCTGGGCAAAGTTCTCTTGTCCATATAGAAAAAGGGATTACTTTATATATATATACTAGCTTCCGCCCGCGACTTCACCCGAGTGGGTGTATTGACAATTGCCGTATCAAATTTAATCAATTAAAAAAAAATGAAAAAACCTGACTGCGTAAAATACTCTTATTATAAACTAAAAAGAATAAAACAATTTACTAGCTTTCATTTGATACCCATATTGCTACAGTAAGAAAAAAAATTTAACTCCCCCCCCCCTTCATTCCGCCATTTGCGGGCGCCATTTTGAAAATTTATATAGCCTATGTCACTACTACAATTTAGACAAATCCAACGACACCTTATATGTCAAAAACCGTCCAGCAGTTTGGGCTGTAGGGCGTGCCAAAGAAATGGACATACATATATACATACATACATACATACACTCGAAAAACATAACCCTCCTTCTGTCGCAGTCGGGTAAAAACTCAGCAGATTAGCCATGAAACATTTACACAAATACAACCTAAATAACTAAAACTACTATCCTATAATTAAATAAACATTAAAAAAAACAATTCTAATACGAGTGAAATGGAAATAAAAGTAATCTATATTTCTACTTAAAAAAGCTGTACAAAAAAACTCAAAATGAACTGTCAACGACGTCTGCCCGCGTTCGGGTCGCGCACTTGGCGATGGCTCGTCATTACTAGGACCGCCTCTCCACCACCGCTTTGCAAAAAATCTTTATACATTGTAGTCTACTTGTTATTCTGATTTATTACTGTGAAGTTTCATCTAAATCACTTTAAAAGTGTTTGTGTGAAAGAGTAAGAAACATTCATCCATACTTACAAAATTTCACATTTATAATATCAGTAGGATATATAATATAGTAATTATACATATACATCCTCTCCGAGGCACAATGGGAAGACCCGCAAGGGAATACCTAGACGAGATACACATATTTGTACAAATACAAATACCTGTCCCGAGTGAGAATGGATCTCACAATAGCCGCCGTCAAACCTATTACTCGTACCACAATACCAGAACGGTCGTAATTTATTACATCAATGCACACGAGATTAATTTGCACCTGGGTTGATGCTGGTCAAGTTGATACACAAATGTGATTGGTGTTTCGTCTAGTTGATTTACGAGTATATAGAGTGTATAGATATTATGAGATCATCATGATGTTTCATCAGAACACCTTTGTGTCACTGAACAAATTTTTAAAATATCTAATCATTATTAATTTCATAGTAGAGTAGCAAGTCTATTCCTTCTAAGTCATAAAAATTATAAGCTTAGCTTTTATTGTAAAATACATTCCAAAAGGAAATTAAATAATATTGACATAAAAGATTTATAAATATTCTGTGGTGTCCCTATACTCAGGGCGACTCTATATCGTACGAGAATTAAGATAGGTCAAGAAATTATTTCAAATTTCATTATATATACTAAAATATTTAATTTTTCTTTATCTGTCACGAAAAATCAGAAATAAGTTAAATTATTTAAATCGAATTTTGAATTCTTGACTTGATCTATATTGACACTATAACGGTTTTTAAATATAATTTTCAAACCTTTTTTTTCATTAAATTTGTTAATAATTAGAAATAAAACTGCCAAACAATATTAATTAAATATATTTTACGAAATTCGAAGCTAAAAATTTCATTTATCAATTAAAATTATCGTCGTAAATAATTTTAGTCATGTACAGATATATGTCGAGTCATTTGCTAAAGCCGGTCTTTAATAAATGAAATGTGAGGCGAATGCGTGGATTCCGTGATCGCTACCACCACACCCGTTCACTACACCCGTTGACACAGAACGGATACAAAAAAAGAATTACATATTTATGACTAGTTTTTAACCGCAACCAAAACAACGCAAACAAACAACAATAGTTTTAACTGTATGGATTTTACTTTTATTTAGCTGTTTCTAAAATAAAAAGGATAGCCAGAGCAAATAATCTTGCTTATTTCTCCCGTGAAACAGCCTTGCTGTGTTTTGGAGAGAAGGGCAAGACATGCAGTGTAATTACTGGCACCGAGACTTTAACACCTTATGTCTCTGGATAGGCAACACATAGATGAGTTGCCCGGGCTAGTTCCAGATAAATTAGTTTATGTTCATGGGCGATGTTAACCACTTACAATCAGGTGGAACATCTGCCAGTTTGCCTATTCACTTAACATTAAAAAAAAAAAACAAGGAGACATTAATATTTTTATATAAGTAGCATATTTATTGTTCTGTACGAGTATGTGTAAAATTATTTTGAGATTTAGACACTTTAAATGGAATTTAATTATTTTTATATTAAATCGTATTTTTTACTTTAATAAAATATTAATGAACGTTTTGACAATGATACGTATTTAATTATTTTTACAAATGGAACTTTTTTGTTACTCGCAAACTCTTTCAAACAATACACGTTTTTTAATAAAGTACTTTGGAAGTTACAATTTCAAGTTACAACATTTAAAACTCATTACAATTTAGAATATGTATTTTTGATATTACTAAATACTTAATTTTCTTTTTAATATAATTTATTTATTTTAATATATCTACTCATCTTTGTAAAGGAGTAACGTATCTACATTTTTCTTTTAAGAGAAAATGCTATCTCAACAGTGACGTTTTAAAGGCTGGTACAGTATATATACTAATGTTATTATGACTCACAAAGAATGAAAGTTATAATTATATCATATATTATGTCAAGTCATGGTATTGTTTTAACATACATCACTGAAGACGTAGTTCTAATTAAAATAGTTCTTCCTTTAAAGTTAATAGTTATATATTAAATAAATATATAGCAATATTATTTATATTATTTTAGAAATAAGTCTTAGAAAACTTAATTGAAATCTATTTTCAGCTTTTTCCAAATGCGCACAAAGTTATAAATTTTATTTATATAGATACGCAAGTATATCTTTATAAACAAAATGATACCTACATTGTTTAAAAAACTCGATAAAATCCAATCTTTCCATGATATCGAAAAAATATGATTGTGGCCAGATGGCCATTCCATATTACCCAATGTTCTTTTACTAACATTTATTTTCACATGAAAATCACGTATAATGTCATTCATAAACGAATCGTACAAACATATTACTATTAACGTCCACTTTGTTGATTGTATAAAAGTATTTAATTTAAAATTTATACAAGGACATGCTTTATAATTAATTTACTTGTTGACTTTTTAAGATGAACTTAGTATTTTAGTAGTAATGCCTGTTCAAATAAAAAGACAGAAAGACATTTTTTTTTTAATTATAGCTATGTCTATAGAGCTCTAAACATAAATCATAAAATTTGTGTTTAAGAACCCTCCAGTAATTTTCGTTAAAAAATTCCAAATCGTTCACGCGAAATTGCATTTTATTATATGTATAGATTAATTTGTCACTAGACCCTAACGATATATTTATTAACTAACAAAATTACAAAAATAGATTTATTTTTATAAAATAGCTTCACTTCGCTTTGATTCAGCCTACCGCAGTCCACTGCTGTATATAGGCCTCCCCAATTTCGCGCCAAATATCCTGGTTTTCCGCAATCCTCATCCAGCTTCCGCCGAAGACCTTGCGTAAATTGTCGGTCCAGTGGGTCGGAGAATGCCCCACACTATGTTTACCAATACGCGGTCTCCACTCCAGGACACGTCTGCTCCAGCAGCCATCGGTCCTGCTACGCGCGTGACCAACCCACTGCCACTTCAACTTGCTGATTCGACGGCCTATGTCGGTTACTTTGGTTCTCGCGGATAATATCATTTCTAATTTTATTCTTGAAAGAGACTCCAAGCATAGCACGTTGAGTGAGTTAAAATTTGTGTACTAATCCTGTTGTCAGCGTCTACGTCTCGGCGCCATATGTCAACACAGGTAGGACGCACTGCTCGAAGACTTTTGTCTTTAAGCATTGAGGAATCTTCGAATTGATGACTAAAATAGTAACGAAAAAGATAAAATACTTACTGCTCATTAAATTGTTTTAATTAAGACAAAAAGAGTGTAAAAATAATATGACATTTAAAAAGAATTTTTACCATCGCGAAAACAAAACATTTCCTTAAATAATGCTTTCTTAAATAAATGCTAATGCTTTTTCAAATAATTACATCATAATATTGATAGATATTGAGTAAATTGTTTAAGCTTTTATTTTTATACTTAAGTATACTCTTTAAAATAAATTCTTTTGTAGAACTTTTAATTACCAAAAATAGTATAAGATATAACATAATTATAACCACTACTTGACGCAGCAACATGACGAGTCACATCATCAGATACAGCGTGCTGTCGTGACGCATTATGTATGTATTTATTACCTGGTCATTACTTAGGTTATAAAATATAACTTATATATGTGAATTAGAAAATTTTAATGTTAATGTTGGTAAAACCAAATGCTTTGGCTAATCTTACAATTAATAGGAACAGAACGTACCGTAACACATCAAATAAAGTTTACAGCTATTCAAAAATTATCTACTTGAAAGCGAAATGTAACCTTCAAAATATGTTTCATGTGTAAATCGCGTTACAATTTCAGTTGCTATTATACAGAGTAGATAGAGCAATGAGTTCCTTGCACATATGGCTGTTTGACACAAAAAGTGGTCAAAAAATAGCATTAAATAAAGGTGGTGCTGGTGTAGTGGAGGGTATGATCTGAACTTAACTATTTTAGACGACTTGAAGTTTGCTGAGTGGAAGTAAATATAATTTGAAGTATTCTCATAGACAACAGTAGTTAATAAATGTGTTCGAAAGTTAAACGGCTAGAGAGTTAAAAAAAAATATCAAACCTTAAATATGTACTATGGTACAACAACGCCATCTTTATTTAAGCTTATTTCGGGGACACTTTTTGTAACACAAGATTGTGCGCCTGTACCTCTAACCTACATACTTATACATTGACATTGTCATCCCGTGATAAGTTACCATGTCGTCACATAGCTAAGCTATAATAACGCAAATTTTTCTTTATCAACTGACTTTAAAGTTTCTTACTTTTTGTATGTAGTCTTCTTGCTATACTGTATAAATGGAATTATTTGATTAAATTTTTATATCCGTTCCGCCACATGATAAATCCTTAATTGTTATATATAAAATATGCATTTGTAACTTTGAAAGAAACTCGTTTTAAATATATAAAAAACAATGAAAAGGAATATAAACAATTTCAACTTACCGATAAAGCGTCAGTTCTCGAAATGACCGATCCTTTATTAGAGAATTAATTAAAAATTAGAAATAAACAACTGGAGCTTTCACCGAGTCTCAGTAGAGTGTTTCGAGTTTGTGATTGTTTTAGGACATTTTTTTTTACCTAAAAAATTGTCATACTGTGCTAACTTCTATCAAAAATCGAGTTCATGAGTCTTGTGTTACAATCGTGTCCCAATTAAAGGTCAGTGGCCGATCACTGACATCGTGCCGAAAATTAGAAAAAAAAAACCGCGTCTGACGTGGTTTTTGATAATTTTAAGACAATAATATTAGCAAATAAGAGAAAGAATGAACATATATGTACATTTCTACGGAAAACCTAGGCACAGTATATTAATACATATATTACCGTGACCTAACGCTCGAGTCTTCTGTCACAATTACGAGTATGTCACAATAATCTTGGATTAGTAGTCGGTTATTGATATTATACTTGATATTTTTTTAACGAATTTAATAGCACTCTATCCTCTTGTTACATTTCCGCTAAAATTGTTACATTGAATAAATAAGCGATCACTTAAACTAACGATCTTACGTTCTCCAACTATGATATTTTTATGTGTAGTGGATAAATATTTTTTTCCTGTCCCACATTTTTCAGTTGTGTTGTCAATTTAGTCTATAAATGAAATTGGTAATAACTAACACAAAGGTACATTTACATATAGGTAAAATATGTACATATATGTAAATACTAGTTGTTGACCACGACTTTGTTTGCTTACGTATATTGATTACCATTTATTTAAAATAATGAAACACGTGTTTATTTATTTGTAACCAAAATCTTAAAAACAAAATTCCATGTCTCATGGTTTTTACGCTCCATTTCGACTAGAGTTTACAAAAATCGTTATTTACCTTAAAGAGTTATAAAAGAACTTTACTATCCATATTTCCAACACATAATTAGTCTATTAATATTATATGAAAAATGTGATTTATACTTAACACTTAACAAGTTTGCTAAACGTCACCTAAATCTATTATATCAATAATAATGTTGTTTTTAACCACTCTCACTGGGCTTATCTACGGTATGCTGTTCGGTTGAATGGTATTGTTCAATAAAAGAGATATCGTTAAACAACTACTAAGAGTACATTAAGCAGCTGGCTGTAACAGATATATAGGTAAGATAGCTATTTACAGGGTAGATGGATATTTAGGGTTTTTAGTAAAGAATACGTATAAAAATATTAAAATAGTAATGTGTCTAAATACAGTATGTATTTATAGTAGAATTGTATACAATAAACTACAATTAATACACAGATAGCTTAACAGACTTTGCCCTGCAGTGACCGGCAGAGAAGAATAGTTCCAACCTTTTTCTTGCCCAGGTGTCGTAAAAGGCGACTAAGGCTATGGCCCTAGTAGAGTAGAGTAGAGAGTAAAGCGTACAGCTCTACACTAGGACGGTGATGGGCAGCAGCATCACTATATCTTTTTACAACCGCTAACTGCAACCCATCTTCTAAACATGGCAAGTATTGCCAGATCCCCCAGAGATGATGGGAGTGGCCTACGTTCAACAGTAAATTTTCTCACTCATTCACTGTTTTCTCTTAAAAATTTCGTAAATTGCACTAGTCTTCCTACACGTTCAACCGCTTTGAATTTTGATACTAGTCAGATTGTTTCAAATAGCCGTAACTTGACATTTTATTAAAAGGACTAAGAAACATAGAGATATTTTTTCCAATTAGACGGCTAACTCCTCAAACTTTTCTAATAAAAGTATTCAAACACTTTATCTTAAATGTATATCAGTAATAAATTAATGTATATCAGTCGGCTGTTACCTAAAACACAGACATTAAGTTGCCTATATATATATATATATATATATATATATATATATATATATATATATATATATATATATATATAAACTCTTTTGCAAAAAAAACGGGCACTTAAGCAAAGAACTATTTTATAGTTACTATAAGTTTGTTTGACAATTTTAGGTATTGTTATCCTCAGAATTTTATAAATTAATTAGGAAGGAATAGTTTTCATCAGTTTTATCATAACATTTTAATTAAATTATTAAGAAATAATGTTTAAGCTCAAAACACTATGATTGTACCTGCTCGCTAAATAAAAATGAAACGCGTTAATTTCTTTGTTTTTCTTGAATACATTAAAAGCAGATTTAGTATTGAGTGTGACCCCCTCTTGCTGAAATCACAGCTTGCATTCGTCACGGCATGCTAGTGAGTATATCTTTTATGGTTTCTTGGGGAATACGTTCCCACTCCGCGGTAATCACATTCTTTAGCTCTCTGATGGTCTGCGGAGCCGGCTGCACTGATCTCACTCGTCGCTTCAGAACGTCCCAGACATGCTCTATGGGATTGAGGTCCGGACTTCTAGCTGGCCAGTCCAAACGACGAATTCCGACTTCTAGCATATACGCATCCACACCGCCAGACCGGTGGGCGCGAGCGTTGTCGTCCATAAAAATTGAGTTTTCGCCAAGAGCAGTTAAAGCGGGTTGTGCATAAGGAATTAGAACTTCCGTTATGTATCGGTGTTCAGTCAGTGTACCGTTTTCGATGAAGACTAACTCCGTACGATCCATAGAATTTATTCCTGCCCAAAACATAACAGAGCCCCCTCCATAAGGTGTGATTTCTTCAAAACATGCCTCTGCAAAGCGTTCTCCTCGTCTACGTAGCACTCGCCGACGTCGGTCTTCACCATGCAGAGATATCCTGGCTTCATCGGAGAACAATACCCTATCCCAGTCTTCATGAGTCCATGACACACAATTTCGAGCGAAGCTAAGCCTGGCAACTCGATGTCCACGGAGTAATTTAGGGCCGCGTGCCGGGCGATGACTGTGTATATTAGCAGCGAGAAGCCTCCTCCTGACCGTGCATAGACTAATTTGCACATTTCTTACTTCTTCGAGGGTGTTCTTGAGGTCCACATAAGAAGATTTGCGATTTCTCAACGCTTGACTAACTAGAAAACGATCATCCCGTGGTTCGGTACATGTCTTTCTGCCAGAACCAGGCCTCCTCTTGACGGAACCGGTCTCTTGATAGCGCTGCCAGGTCCTTTGAACTGTCGACCGACTCACATTTAGCCTCTGAGCCACGAAGCATTGACTGCAACCTTCTTCAAGCAGCGCAATAATTTTGCTCGCTTTTATCACTTTATCTACCATTTTCGAGATTGACTTTTAAATGTCAAGGACACCAGATAATTTAATAAAAATTGACAAAAAGTTAATTAGAGTCGATATTAACTATAGGGAATTCGCGCCACAAAATGTAGTTAAACGTAATTTTCTTTGAAAACCAGGCTCAGTCAAAAATTTGAATTTGGAATGTACTCTTATAAACATTATGGCACTTTTATAACTGGCCAGTAACATGTTCAAATGATTAAAACCTTTTTGGTATTTTATTTTTTCAGCCAGGAAGAAAATAGAAACCGCCCGTTTTTTTTGCAAATGAGTGTATATATTACAAATATGAGGGTATATCTATCGTTAATCAAATTTTCTGACATGAAAAATAATTATTTAATATTTATTTGAGAGACTAGTAAAACTATTGCGCTAGTTTATTCCCCAAATCGCTAATCTCCACTATAATTCATCTTGGAAAACTAATAAAATTAAACTCTATCCATATCCAAGGTACTAACAAACGAAAACGCAGGCATTTTCTATAAATAATGAACACACGAAGAGGGCGTGGAGGTCATATTGTATTATGTCGGTAAATTCCACCGGGAGAACTCCTATTTATTAAATACTATCTTACGCCCACAAACTCTCTTACATTGTTTTCAATATAGCAACTATACTAGTAATTAAAGACTGTTCTGACGTAGTAGTGCGAAAGTTCCATTAAAACTGAAGATCTATTTAATTAAGTCTATATCGGATTTTATCGCGTTTATTTAAAACTTTACAGTTTAACAATATTTTAAATTATTTCCCGACGTTTTGAACCCTTTACAGCGTCCATGATCTCGGGGGACTGAGGTGGTGGATGTCCAAATAAGGAATTAATTGTTACATACCCCTTTTTTATACAGACATAGATACAGAGATATAAAGATATATACTTTTAATTAAAAGAGTAAAATTCGCGTAAATATAAGAGAACAGTAAGAAGATCTCAGGTTCGGATCTTGTGGATCACCCCACCATGCCTCGGAAACCTTGTAAGGCCATTATTTAGTGTTGTTACCATAAATAACTGATAACTATTGATATTCTTTGTAGATAAATGATTATAAATAGGTCATAGTTTGATTAGGTAATTGTGTTTGAACGGCTTTAAACTCTAGTTTTTCATTATATATTAAATCGTAATAAGAATTATATTGAAGCTATAAAATCTTTAATAAGCAGATAATAATTGATATAAGCCAATAAGAATTTTATTTATGTTGATTTATTAATTATAATATATAAATATTATTCACGTATATTTTCTTTGATCTAAGTCGGGCTACCGTCGACGATAGTTCTGGTATAGTGGTGCGAGTAGTCACCTCGAACCGCGCGCCGACGTTCGTGGATTCGATTGCTGCTCGGCACCAATATCTGTATTTCTACAAATATTTGTTTCCGGTCTGGGTGTATATGCTTGTGGGTCTCCCCACTGTGCCTCGGAGAGCACGTAAAGCCATCGGTCCCGGTTGTTATCATAGACACCGGATAACGATCGTTACTCATGGCAGGGAAATTATCCGCCAACCAGCAGTGGCGCAGCGTGGTAGATTAGGCTCTAATCCTTCTTCTATGTGGAGAAAAGGCCTTCGCTCAGTAGTGGGTGGCTTAGAGTAGAATATTAAACAGCACTCAGAATATTAAACAAAAAACCTGGCTTAATATACGTATATTGTTAAGTTATGGCCACATGTGCAATTTATTTTTCTCTCTTTTAAAATTAAGTCATATTTTTATATTTGATATTGTTTTCACCTTCACTTCATGTTTTTATATAAAAGAAATAATCAAACATTTTCATTTCGTGCCAAATAAAATAAGTGAAATGGTAGGAACATGACCGAGAGAAGTGATATTTTTTTAAACCCAACTCATTGTAAGAAATGGAGCGATTTAATGGGTTTTTTTATTGTTACATATTATTTTTTTATTTATTTTTTTTTATCACTATTTGTGAACGTAAATGTACATATGTGTGTATTTACAATTAAGTAATTTTCGTCTTATGTAAAAAAGTGTAATTACAAACCGACTTCAAAATTATACCCTTGTATATTGTTTATGTTAATTTTTTTAAAGCTGATACTGAACTGAACACCTCTGAAGTATGACTTACTGATTAAAAAAAGAATCATCAAAATCGATTCATAATTGACGTAATAATCGCGTAACAAACATACAAAAAAAACAGTCGAACTGAGAATCTCTTCCTTTTTTGAAGTCGTTTAAAAATAAATAGAGATAGAGAGAGAGAGACTTATCAAAATTCGACCAAATACATCAAATGTATTGGGATCTACTTAAAAAAAGCGCTGACAAACAACGTCCAGCAAACGAATTGCACATGAACTAGCACTATGAAAATATTATATGATCTTAGTAGCGTTGGCTTTCATACAGAATATATAGTCCATTGAAAAGTTACATTTGGGGTTGCGTTTTTTAGAGGACGCAATTTTATTTTTTTGATGTGTAGGGAGGCTCAGTGTAAAGCTAAAACCAAGTTTGTGGGGTCGCCACCCTTGTCCCACGGCCGCCATCTTGAAAATAGGGGTTGAAATGGTTTTTACGATATATCTCTTAAACTATTTATCTGATAAAAAAAATTCTTGACATTTTTTGTTGCAAATTAAATTATCTACAACTTTGGTCCAGTAACTTTTTGTCGTAGAACTATAAATAAAAAAGTTATAAGCGAAAATGTTCAGAAATTCGAGAAAAAAATTTAAATATTTCGATATAACTTTTTTTTTATCATTTTACGAAAATGATACCAGACCATTTTGTAGATCGTTTTTTGAGGAACAACTTTTTAATAAAACATTTTTTCATTAAGTCAATAGCTAAGGTTTTACAGCGCTCCGAAGTGAGTATTATTTTTCTTAACTATACATATATTATACGTGTGTACTAACAATGTGTAGAGTCTGGAGGCGCGTTTTTGCTTTTACGTGGTATCCCCAATAGGCATAATTCCACGGTGATTTTCTATATTACAACTACTCCGTCCTCAGTCTTTTCGATGGACCAGGCTGCGGCTCAGCCTCTGATCGGCTTTATGAATTAAATATCAGTGGGAGAACTGGAGAAGGAAGGGGTGTTAATGTCGGCGGTTCATCATCAAAGTCATCTTCATTTATTAATTCTGAGAGCCCCATTACGTTGCTGCAAGTCTCTCCAGAACAATGGAAGCACACTGCAGAACATTTCAGCCCTGCTTTTCGACATCCACACATCGCTCCACAGTTTCCTTTGCAGTTGCAAAATATCAATTTTAGAAGCTCAGGGGGTGCTGGAGGTTTAGAGTTCTGCACTGGCATCAATAATTGTCCACATTTTTTCCAGTCCCAGTCTTCAGGATCAATATTATTACCAAGCCACGACTGGACCTGATGGTAGACTCGGAAAGTATGAAAGCGAGCTGTGTCTTGTGTTGGAGGAAGTGAAGATAAATTAAATGTACTTTTTGTCACTGACTTGGCGAATTGTTTGTATCTTAGGTTGTCAAGAAAATTATCATCTTTATTACCACCGTATACAGAGATAAAAAAACGTTCACCAATTACAGTGAGCAAAGCAGGGTCAACTCTCTTGTCGAGAAACAAGGCCGTTCTACTTGCAAACTCTTAAGTGTTTTTCCAGGGTTTTCACAAATTTCATTTTACCGATATTGTAAGGAGCTGAAGTTGTGTCACATCCTGAAAAGGCATGAAGAAACAGCAAGTTATCCGTAATTACATCTCCGTACATAAAAACTGAAGCACTATATAATAGTTCTGCTGTTCGTCCTTTTGATGGTTTAAAAAAAAATACATTTGCTTGTTTTCTACCAAGTGCTGTGAGCAATATCAGTATATCAATATCTTCAGCTACAATAGTTACGGTATTGAATAATGGAGATGCAGCAAGAGCAGAGCGAACGATAAGAGTGTCTGCATCTGATTCTGCTTGGTCAACAGTGAAACCTGATTCCGAGAATACAGTTTTAAGAAGTATAAATAAAGTTAGATTTGTAATTGTATCGACTGGTGTTTTTTCGTGCGGCGCAAACGCTAATAATTATTAATAAAATTGCAAAATTAATAATTAAAAAAATTATAACAAAAAAAGAAAAAAAAAACAATAACTGATGACACATTGTTAGTAGGTACACACGTATAATATATGTATAGTTAAGACTACTGAAAAATAATACTCACTTCGGAGCGCTGTAAAACCTTAGCTATTGACTTAATGAAAAAATGTTTTATTAATTGGACATAACTAGTTCCATCGCGTCATAATGGCATAAAAATGGTCTTACAATGATTTCCGATGGCATAATGGAAATAAAAACTTATAATTAATGTCTCATGAAGTAAGCGTCGCTGATCGAGCCCTTTGCTGTTGATAACGACTGTGCATTAGATAATTATGATAACTTTTGTATGGGAACAGATGTTCTAGAAATTGTTTGAAAGTTTGTGGTGTGTGTGTTTTCAGAGACACGACACGTTTAGGTTATTGGGGATTTTTGATCATAATGCGTTTATTTACTTTTGAAATTCCATCTCAATACTCATACATACATACAATGGTTACTATAGAGTTAATAGTAATTATTTTTTTCAAAGAATGTCATTATCTGTTTTACCCATGCTACTTTGGACAATTTTTTTAATATAATTTTCGTCTGATTTTCTGTTTATAAAAAAGGCCAATGTCAGAAATAGTGAAATAGTGATCGGATTTTGATGAAATTTATGAAAACAACTGTACAATAAATTAATTTGGTCTTTATTTATTTTTATTTATTTATTTATTTAGAGACATACCAACAGCGTTACAAACATTGCATTATAATAAGATATTCTATACAATATTATGATAGTAAGTAGTAGTCTTTAAAAATTATGTCGGAATAACGTATGCTTTAAAACTTCTCGTAGAACACATATAATGAGCGTAATAACTATTAACGTGAACGTGAGTAAAACCGAGAGAATTGGCTACCTAAATATTTTTTTGTTAGGCCTATGATTTTTTTTTTTTTGTTGACATGAAATGTCCATTTTTAAAACAAAAACTATAAGAGACATGGACTGATAACAAAATCTCTGTTCGAAATCTCGCTATCGCTTATCATACAACCTTAATGCAAGCAACTGATCGATTCTCAAGTATGCGACATCTTCATCTGGAAGTAATTCAATTCAGACATCAGATAATATTACAGACTTGTCATCTGACATATCATACAAACGCTAGTTTCATAATGTTCTCATAATATCACCTATTATTTTCTATGTTCTAAAAATACTCGGTATCGTTGAGTATGAGGGATTTGTTTTATTATTATTTTTCTCTTAAGATTTTTATTACAGAATGATTCAGTTAAGATCTTGACAACGGTTGGTACTCTTGAAATAACGTGACATATTAAGTTATGCTTCTAAGTTCTATATATCTGGAGGCACGGCAGTGCCTCCGCCAAGTCGAGCAAAAAAAAAAGTGGCACGGCCGTACTATCTTTTCTCGAAGCAACTCAGGCCATTTTCGACCCCCTATATTAAAAAATACAAGGAATAAAAAATACAAAATGGCTTCCAATATGGCCGCCACTATCTACGATTTTTTCAAAATCTATTACACTTAACCTAATCTGACCGTGCTTGGGCTCATTTGAAAGGACTTGATCCCGTCTACACTAATTTTCTAATAGTAACTTTTTGCAAGCAACCTCTGATTTATAGGGGATGAAAAACACAATATTTACATAAATTTTAAAAATAAAAATACTGAAAATGATCTAAAAATTCTGGAAAAATTTCTACTTGCTAAACAGCTATTTACAATTTTTTACAAAAAGTTGCAGAGCTATATCTCAAGGGGTTCCACCCCCTTGTGCGCACCTCGAATTTTCAAAAAATGGTATCTCAAAAAGTATAAGGCCAAAAACTCTGAAATTTTTACTGTAGCTAGAACTAGTAGGTGTCTATTAGATAAAATAAAAATAAAGGAGTGGTATCGATCTTGTTTCCAAAATAATTAATTTAGAATTTTGAAAAAATTTTTAATTTAGAATAACTCTGCAACGGCTAACCTTAAAATTATAGTGAAAACGGTTCCGGGATACTGCTGATGTGCCGCGTCGTTTGAGCCACTCAGCAAAGTCCTCAGGCCACTGGTTCCCAAACCACGTGGCCTCGTGGTACCCAGTTTTTCCTTTATAACTCGGCGAGTTTTCACCGGAAAAATCCGGGTGATGTGTCAAAAGAAAGAGGCTAAAAAGCCCCGCTCACACAAACTATCTGGGGGTCGCAGATCTTGTTCGAGCAGCGTTCACACTCGAAGTTTTTTAAAAACCAAAATTTCCACACTTTTGCACTTTTTTCTCCACTAAGACGTTTGAGGCAAGGAAAACCAAATATACCACAATATAGTTCGTCTAATTGCGCAACTTTTGATACAAAATTTATCAAAATTCGTCACGAAAAAACCACTTTTATTGATTTTACAAATTTAAAAAGCGCACGGAGCGGCACTCAAACATGTAGCACCTCAATATGTATATCTATAACGCATATATATATATATATATATATATATATATATATATATATATATATATATATATATATATATATATATATATATATATATATATATATATATAATCGCATGAAAACAATGTATCTAAGAAGTAATACATAGGAATATTATATTAAATTAGATTGTTTAGTGCGATTGCCAAGTCAGTCTATTTATTTAAAACATCAAAGATTTTTAATATTGATATGATCACTATACGATGTTGTTAGGTTAGCTACTAACGTAATAACTTAAAACAGAAGAACCCTTAAGTAGGGATTGAATAAATTAGCCGACTTGGTATGACATGGATCTCACAACTTTTTACGGAAGAAGAAGTGAATTGCGAGACTTGGTTTCTTTTTACAAGTTATGTTTTTGATGGCATTATATATTATACCTTCACAAATACAGATGAAGGTGGTTTTGCCTAGCAGTGGATTTTTTTTTTTTTGTGCAGTTCTCTTATTGAACTCAATGTCAGAAAGCCAAAAATGTTTATTATGGTTACATTTTTTGATTGACCCCACGTCTCGTAGCTTCTACTGGTGCATTTTTTTTAAATGCTGGCAGCATTCTAGGCACTATACCAAGCGGACATGATTTATACCAAAATAGTCTGTAAATTGCTAGTTTCGGTTTTATATTGTAAATATGTATAATATTGTAGAATTTCGAAAAAAAAAGAGTTTTAATTATTAAATATTAGTATATAGCCATAACCATGACTTCGTTCGCGATTACACACTTTGGCTTCCATCCCCTCTCCAAAGGGAACCACACAAAATTTCGGGATAAAAAATATCCACTCTTCTAGGTAGTAGTATCGACTTCAATCTTGATAAAAATTTCAGTCAAATTTATTCAGTAGTTTAGTAACTAATCTTTCGGAACCAAGACACAAACAGACAAGAATTAAAAAAATAATACTTAAGGCTTCATTATCGATTATAGAATGTACTCAGAAAACTTATTTTTTTAAGAAACCTTTTTTATGTATTTTCGAATATTTTAATATACATAAAAACTATTTTTCACTTCAGTGAAATTTTTAATTTCCTTTAAAATCTTTTGAACTACTACTACAAACCTAATAATTGATCATTTTTCATAAGTATGCCCTTACCAACCACTACGATATAATTTTTGCGTACAGATTTTAAGTTGGCAGTCACAATCGCAAGCGTATGTACGTATTAAGGCTCATTCATTGAAGACGTGAACAATTGAAATTCTTAAGATACTCAGAGAAAGGTGAACAGAGCGGAAGAATGTACATGTGTTATTTGAAACTCGGCAGTTTCATTTTCAGAGTTCCTGAAGTGGGAACTGGGAATATTACAAAATGAGATACGGTGAGCAAACATTCAAGCTACTCTGTCGTTGGAATGTTGAAATGACTCATTTTAAACGAAAATCGTTGGTATATTTTGAATTCAAACTAAATTTATATCTTTAACATCCACATCTATAGTAAAATTATAAATAACATAAATTAGAGCTTAACTAAAAATATAATTTTCCAGACAATTCTAATGCGGATTTGCGGTTCAATGATCGCTATTAATGATACTTGTGTTAAAAATTTTTTTTACTAGCTCTCTAAAGCACAAATCTGATCTTTCTATATGAAAAGGACCTTGTCCAGCTGTGGGAGAGTTAAAAAATAATATTTCAGTTTAATTAAAATTACAAACAGAATGTATGATATTATAAAATAAATTAAACTAAGCTGTGAAAAAATAACGATCTGACGAAATGTCCCATATAAAAATTGAGCTACTTATAAATAAATACTTTATTTTTTTAAGCCGTTACAAACTTCTTTTTCTTCTAAAAAAACTGTAATTTAACGTCAAATACCCAATGTTAGAGTTTCAAGCAATGTTAAGACATTTATATAAAAAATAATAATAAAAAAAATCGTTAAACTCCGACAATTCCAGCTGTCTTCGAACAAGTCTCGGGAACACGTATCGTTTTTATGTCCACAAACTCTCTGAGTGCTGAAACTTTTTAATTCCATTGTACTGTATCAGGTTCTATATGAACTCATCTCGACTTTCGTTTTGTCGTTGTTCGAATCGATTAATAAAGTTTTATTATTTAAATAAATAATTAACTTTATCGACTTTAATGGACTACTGTTTGAAGATTTAGTTAATTTATACAACTTTAAAATTTTTGGATCTGTATAAAAATATAATGTGGCAAAAGGAATTACATAAAATAAGAAATCTGTAATAATAGTTTTCTTTTCTTTTACTTAAAAGAAATACGCAAGTATTAATCTGATAATAAATAAAGCTAAACTGCACTTAATCAGCCTTTAAACGTAGGCCTCATCACCATTAGCGGTTGCATGCGAAAGCAATCCCTTGGCTACTACGACGATGAGGACACCGCTGGGTTTTAGTGGGTATTCTGGGTTCACAGTCAGCGAGTCCCACATACCCGTCGCCTTATGTTGCAGGATGCGTAAACGCATTTCCCAGCGATAGAAAATCGGCCTCATCTCCATATAAGAGAAGAGTTGAAATCGGCGACCGCTGGCGATAAGTCGACTACACGCAACACTAGGACAGAACCGTTGATCATTTATAAAAGTCTTAGAATTCTTAAGTTATTTTATTGTTGCAAATATTCATTAACAAAAGGCAAAGTAATATAAATAGCTGCTCCGAGTGGAAATTGATTACCCGACAGCCGGCATTAAGGAAACCACTCTACTACTACTTCAGAACGGTTGTTAATAACACAACCGCTCAAAAATTATATAGTAATAACTATAATATCTGATACAGTTTTGTTGTCAAGTATTATTATCTTTTATTTATTTATATTTTGTTATTATGTATACTACTTACTATTTACCGTTTGCCTCTGAAATAAAAGAAGAAAAAGAAAAGTTTGTTTTAGTAAATCAAGGTATTTTTTCTTTATAGATTTTTTAATTTTTCCTATACTCACTAGGTTCCCCTAGTGTCAACCTTGTAAAATTAGTTAACAATGAAATGGTTAAAAAAATCTTGTGGACTTGAAGAATATTTTATTAATTTAAACTTTGTTTGACGTTGATGATAAAAAATATTTCACCACTACCGCATCAGCCGTCAGATCATCATCATCGGTTCACTGCTGAATGTATTCCATCATCATGGTTTGGCAAGTGGAGTGTATTGTGGCCAGATATGGCAACGCTGCTGCCCATCGCCATGATGATTGTTGTACGGTCGTTCGCACTACTATGGTCTTAGTCGCCTTTTACGTTACTTCAGTTACCGCACGGCAAATAATAATTAAAAAAAGCTATATAAATTGTTTCAAAAAGCTAAATAAAATTCTTTAATAAATAAAATATCCACGTATATTTTAACACCACCTTTAAAAATTGAATTGTCACGTCAAAAATTTTGCTATTGAATTTCACGTCCAGAAGAGCTCATTAAATTTATGAAGGACATAATTGATAACATAACGTGCGTGCGTTTCCACGTTAGCGTAAATCACGAGAGAAGGGCGTAATGCGACAGGCGCGGCTTAGTAATGACTGCTATAACCATCTTAACAACGAAACGATTATGATCACGATTACAATCGTTAACTATGTTAAACTATGAGAGTTTAAATAAATAAATAAATAAATAAATAAACAAAATTGGTTGTCTGTAAAGTCGGTTTACGGACGATAATTTTACGTGATAACGTCATAAGAAAACATTGATGAAAAATTGCATACTTTTATGAATTGAATTATTATCACTGTATTATCATTATTTTGTCTAATACAAAGAAGGAGTCAATTGAAAATTACAATTTTTTAGATAAATTTACATCTATTTGGACTGGTTAATTAAAATATTTGTGTTGCCGCTGTCTCTCTTCTACTGGGATGCATCGGCCGATGGAGTGGAAGACAGATAGATGCGTCACAAACCGAACACTTACGCCGATCGTGCCTCTCTATCGCTTGTTCTGCGCTCTCGCTTGCACGCTCGTCTCAGGTGGAACGTAACAATGAGTCAAGCTTTTTCGTGCGTGCAGCCGGCGATCATCGGTTTATAAGACGTTATCACGTCAAAAAAAAGCTACTAAAATATTTGCAATGCATGGTATTTTTACTTCGACTGTTTTTAAACATAAAAAGAAGTAAATGCAAATATATCATCAAATTCTAATTTCTTCATTTAGCAAGAAAAATAACATGTAATCGCGAGTAGCATTTCGTGTACTCTTAGAAAAAATATGGGGACATTAAAAATGTTACTGTTTAAATTTTAAGACATATCCTACTAAGTGTGTTTCTATTTTCATTACACAATAAATAGACATGAATAGAATAAAATAATTTTGCTAACTTAAATTCCACAACATAAGTTAGACAAATTCCTTAAAATATTTTTTGTAAAAATCGTATCGTTCACGTCTCATTAGTTCAAAATGGTCCGGTAACTCGGAAAAATCCGCCAACCCTCTTCGCTAACCTAATTCAGAGTTGACGGCTGTTAAAATGGGCTTAGTAATCTAATTGTGTTGCTTTGCTTACTTTTAACGTGCATTTTGTAATTTGTCTTGTTATTTTAATACAGTAAGGCATCTGGTATTCCAGCTTTTTATAAAATGAAGGTAATTAATTTATTGGTTATAACTATCATATTTTAAGTTCTTTTCTTTTTACTACTTCGACTTGACGTCGAACAGACATAGCGGTAATAAAAACAGGTTAAGCTATTACAACTATAAGTAACTTTAACAATTTATTATGAGAAAAAATTGTATGAAACATAGAAATAAACTGGACTGAATCAGCCTGTAAACGTCCCACAGCTGGACAAAGGTCTTCAAATAGAAAAAGGATGAAGCTTAATCCACCACGCTGCTCCAATCGGGTACACATAGTAGGCTATGTTTAATGACCCATCAGGTGACTAAAATAACTACCGGAACCGACGACTTTACGTACTCTCTTAGGCACGGTGGGAAAACCAACAAGGATATACACCCCGTACGTTTGAAAACCACGAGTGTCTCAACCTAAAAAGTCTTATATTCAAACTTCAAATAAAGGGTATATTACATACATTTACAGATTCTAAAAATTCTTTCGCGTTGAATGCTGACCAAATAAAAGGTAGTGTATGTATTCGTATGTATGAAAATCACGGAAAATAGACTTAATTTATTCACTGTTTCCACCTGTCCAAATCTACATTTTATCCATCCATAACGTTGCTTGTAAGAGATCACTATTAGTGATAAGTCCTTCGACCGTTTTTTAATTATTATTTTGTGTGTGTGTGTGTGTGTGTGTGTTATTTTATATTTATTTATTTTGTGTATATTCGACATTATTTACTTCTAGCGATGTCGTTCAGTCTGGATTAAAAAATGATGTCTAATCCAAATATATGCTAGAGATAACACCAAACATGTTTGAGGAAAACTGTTAACAAAACTATTTCATTCGTTATTTGATTTATGTGTGTTTAATTTATGTGTGTTTGCCGTGTACTTACACAATCATGCACATTTTAGTAATTCAACCATTATAAGCAACATTTAAAACGAAATTATCATATTAAATATTTTAAGTTTTATTCAGCCAAACGGACCGTGCGCTTACGCACACAGTATGCTTGGCACATTAGAACACCTTCAAGTATATATCACAATTAACATACGCTGCGTTAAGTACGCAGCGTAATAACACAACATTATTATGTCCTAGCATGACATTGAGAAAGCTTTAACTATTAAATTAAATTGATTAATTTCACAAAATATATGAGATTAGCTTTATCGTAGAATAATGAGTGTTTCCAAATATTTTATTCTCTTTATACGTACATTTCCATTGTACATATTAATTGAAGATTAACGAACCCATACAGTTTTATCTACGTTGACGTTCGTGATTACTTATTTGTTTATATAAAGTGTAGTGTGATATTTTATAAGCAGTATAGGCTAAGGTATAACTACGTATATTATATAACGGTTTATTAAAAACAGTTCAGTAGTTCTTTATTTGTGTTTTGCATATTCTCACAAACAGTGAAAACAAAGAACAATTCTATAAATCATTGCTTTGTCCAGAGTAGCATGAATCCATGATATCTCCGCTCAGTCTATTTATTTGTAGCACTTTTAACACTGCAAATATTTGTGGGCGTCGATGCCAACCTTTTTTTTTTGTTGCAGAGGTATCCATTAACGGATGATATCCAGGACGCCCGGGTAGGCAGTCCTAGACCTACGTCGGACTCGGCACTTTGGGAGTGCAATACCGTACAAAATCCCGAAAACTTCAGCGGCTTTAATTGGAGGGCCCCGGATCTGCAGGCAACAGGATCCCTCCAGGCTTCGATGTCAACCTAATTTAATATATGCTTCCTATTTTAATTAAAAATGTAATTAGAAATTATTCTATATTACACAAGTATTAATAAATTATTTATTCATTACTACAATTTTTACAATGTGTTTATAATAAAGATGGTAAGGTAAGGATGGTATGGTAAGTTTAAGTAAACATAAATAACATTAAAACATACAAAAATAAATTGAATCAAAAATTAATTAAATAAATAATTTATTTAAAAGAGTAACTGTTGAGTTTTTTCCCGATTGATCTCATAAATTTAGATTCTATTACTTTAGTTTTATTTAGAACTTTTTATTTGTCGATGTACTTTTTAGCTTGTAATTTATATTTGAAATGTATAATGAGCACTAAATGCGTGTGTCTTATGTAAAACTGTATCCTGTTAATATGATTAAAAAAACACCGCTAGCTGAACAATACAGGAAAATTAAATAATAATGGGGCTTTAAACTGACACAGAGTTATATGGATGTTTAGGACGCTTCGGGTCGCGGCGACACATCAGTCCCCTGTCAGAATTGAAATTGTCGCGGTAAAGTTTCTACGAACTTTTACTCGTTCCGTTCACGTCTTTGAATATATTACAGACAATTGTTGCTTTAATGTTCGGTTTGTTTAAAACATTTCCCAGGCCATTTTTTATCTAGTTTACGTTAAAAGTTTTTTATAATTCTCAACTGACCCAAAGTACAAGCTATTTCCATATATTAAGTAAATAATATATTTTCTTATTATATAAAGGTTAATCGTTAGTCACATGATTTACAAAATCGCTGACTAGGTCTACGACCTATAAACTGGACTGACCTATGGACTGGACTGTGTATATATAGTTAAAAAAAAAATTGTACAATCTGATGTTTAAACAGAACCTCATAAATTATAATTAAATAATAATAAAGTAACCAGAAACCATTATGAAAGTAATTATCTGCTTTTGTGACACGAATGAATAGACAAGTTCGGGGTCGTGTGTTAAGTAATTATCCCAGATCTTGAAGACTTGCGGCACAAGATGAGCTACACAATCACACATAAATTAATGGCTAAATAAACAAATGGGAGTAGGAGGGAACTAAGGCTAAGGATCTCACACATACTGTACGAAAGCTATAAAATTTCGAACCGATTTCCCGAGTATCTAATTAAAATATATTTGCAATTAGTAAATTGAATATTTAGTTAGTAAGTGGAAAATATGTAATTTTTAATTTGGTCCCATTCTAAAGGGTCCGTGGAAATTACAATAGTCACTTAACTATTCCTTTCCGATTGTTTCACGAACTTTGAAACGTCATCACGTATCGTTTATATTCTTTCTTGAAATACAAAATTTCCGATTCCAATAAAATATATCTTTATGTATCTTGCTCTGAAGTAACTTCGGGATTCCGCTTTAAAATTACGGACGAACGTCTTTTGTTATAAAAATACATACTAATCAAACAAAACAATGCATTTTTTTTACAGGGTTACTAGTTTTTCGTTTCGAATTCGGATTTTTTGTTCTTTTTAATTTTTTTAATTTTTTAATTAAGTATATTCGCAAAAATGATTACTATGACAATATAATGCAAAAAAATGTGTGTGTGTGTACTTATGTACAAACGTAACAAGTTATACGTCTTTGGCGTAACAGAACAATAGTTAAAGATTTCATCCCGTATGCCACAACTTTTTGATTGTAAAAGAAATGATAAATTAATAAAAACAAGTGAGATACCTAGTGAAAGTAGAATAAATTATTTTTCAAATAATAGAATTATAATAACTGTTCTCTCATATTTACGCGAATATTACTCATTTAATTAAAAGTCTAAATCGGATTTTATCGCGTTTATTTGTTTTAAAACTTTACAGTTTAACGATTTTTAATTAAATTAAATTATTTCCCGACGTTTCGGACCCTTTACAGCGTCCATGATCTCAATAACTCGGTAAAAAGTAATAATTTACAGTTGTATAAAAAGCGGGGTATGTAACAATTGATTCATTATTCGGACACCCACCACCTCAGTCCCCCGAGATCATGGACACTGTAAAGGGTCCGAAACGTCGGGAAATAATATAATTTAATTAAAAATCGTTAAACTGTAAAGTTTTAAAACTAATAAACGCGATAAAATCCGATTTAGACTTTTAATTAAAAGAATTATAATAATTTATAATGTAGGCAAATAAGAAGATTACATACCGACAATTAGCCTCAAATGTATTAATGCACTTAAATGTACTTTTTTTTAAAGAAACGTATAAAGATGTATGAAAACGATAAATTTTGCTTATGTTTTGACGACGGCCTGGTGTTGTGGTCACAGCTAATGGCCGTTGCGCTAAATGTCGCGGGTTTGATTCTCGTTCATAACAAATATTTTTATAGACCATAATTATTATATTTGTCTTATTATGTGTCCAATACTTAGTACACTATTCAAAGCCATTGAGTGCCAAGGGTTTACTCTAAGAGGTTTTCACTAATTCTAAAAAGCTATTTTTGTGTGTCGGTATCGTACACTGTGATAAACACTATCAACTAAACCGAGTGTGTTAAATTTTATTTATGAAATATAAATTATTACAACATTTTCATAGAGTTACAGTACACCTCTCGCTTCATCTATCGCATGCGGAAGCTGCCAGGCGGAAGTCTAAGTGTTGGTTTGCAACAGAGTTACTAAGCGATGCGGAAACAACTATTGTGAGGTTTATTTAGCAAAGCCCTGATCACACTCCTACAATGCGTTCTTATTATAGAATACATTTAGAAAAATTTTTGAAAATATATTTAGTACGTTTATCTTTCGTATAACATTCAACAGTGAATAATACTGCATTGGTCTGAAATCTCGACAGGTAGCGTTTTTACTATTAGTAATGCAGCAGTAATATGCTGAGTTGGTGTAATAACAATATATAAAGGCAATAAAAAGGGTACGGGCGCCTGAAAGCTCGTAGAGGAATTGTCAACAAAAACAAAAAAAAAAAAAACTATTTGTAACATAAACCAAACAAAATATTTGTAACTTTTTTTAAAAGGTTTTTAATATTTTTATATTTGTGATAATAAGAGAATAATTATTATAATACGATAAAATAAGACCAGTACAGCGTCAAGTAATCCTAAATAAATGCTTGAGTAAAAGTATTTGGCGTAGGGAGAGGTTGCCATTGAAAAGGAAGGATCCTTCGACCAGACGGTGTTGTGTCTGGTGGGCTACGCGCCACTTAACGTTTGTTGTCGGGTTCTTGTATATATAGTAATCGCTTTGAAAACTTCGATAGCGCGATGTAGGATACGTCAGTTCATATGCGGCGAGATAGTTGTCGCTACATCACTCCCCCTCCGAGACCGGAGGTCGATAGCAGGTTGAGTCGTCCATACATCTTGTGATGCTTGCCGGGCCAGTGGAATGTTCCAGTGAGTCGGAACCAGATGCCGCATAGTTCACGGTGAATCGGAACTGTCTGCGGTGATGCCCCAGTGAGTCGGGGTGGTGCAGTGCTGCGTAGTGACTGGCTGCTGCGTCGACCAGGAGAGAAGAGCGTCTCTGCTTGCTGACCGGCCGAAGTGCAGTGTGCTGTGCCAAGGTCGCTGAGCAGGCTGTGGGTGATGACCAGGAATGCGCGTCCGCTGCATGCTGGCGGTCATGATACCCGTAGTAGCCGTGGATGCTGGCTGGCTGTGTGACTCACTGCTCGAAAGCTTGAGGAGGTGGATGATGGCGTTACGATGACGTAGATTTTACGAAGGCTGCGCTGACGATCACGTCGGGGTCACCAGTTTGGCGTAGGGAGAGGTTTCCACTGAAAAGGAAGGATCCTTCGACCAGACGGTGTTGTGTCTGGTGGGCTACGCGCCACTTAACGTTTGTTATCGGGTTCTTGTATATATAGTAATCGCTTTGAAAACTTCGATAGCGCGATGTAGGATACGTCAGTTCATATGCGGCGAGATAGTTGTCGCTACAAGTATTTTGTTAAATTCATTTAATTAGAGTTATTTGTAATAAAAAATAACATTAACCGGATATATTAGGTGCACGGAGATGTTTGTGATTTTACGTGTGGATCCTTCAACGGTGTCTTACTTTAGATAACTTGTTTTAGAAGTTTCTGACGATAATTTTTCTAGAGGTCCAAAACACTAATAGTATAATTTTCTAGCATTTTTAGAATTGTCTGTCTGTCTGTTTTAGCATGCATCATGGAGGTAATAAAGCATATCTTGAGGTAACATTTAGCCTTTGTATCATCATAATCGCTTTACTCTATCAAAATGTATTGGAATTTGAATTTTATATTTTGAATTAGCGCATTAACAGAAAGGTTAGTTAAATTAATATATTTAAATGTGACCCAAAAATGATAATAGCGTTCTGTAATAGTGTTTTATAGAATTTAATTCATGATATTTATATTCAAAACTTAGTTAAAAAAAAAGATCAAAAAACTGTCAAAAGTCGGATAGCGATTTTTTTAATACAAAATATTAAAGTTTTAAACACGCCACTATGACTATAGATTGCGCTGATGGCGATTTCTTAATACTAGTGAGTGACTAAATTCAATCACACAACAACATACTTAAAAAAAAAACTTATCTCCGGGTGACACCGCGCTGTCAGCTAGTATAATAATAAAATAATAACTCTTCCTAATAATAAAATTTTAACCCACTATAAAACACCTGAACAAATGAAATGAAAAGTAGATGTTGAGCAGTAACCAAAAATAATTATATTCTTGTAAGTACGAAACTATACGCGGCCAAAATTGCGAAAGGAACCTAAATATGTCTATAGTGAGCAGTAATGTTAATTGAAGTATTATACCGATTGTTTGTTTGTTTTGTTTTCTGTTGTTTGTTTTACAAATTGACAGACCTAACAATTTCCCGAGACTTCTAAATTTGCAAATCAATCTCAAAATGTATTTATTCCTACACCGCTATAAGCGTCCGAGTAATAAAAAAAAATTGGTTGTCTATAATATATAACGTCATAAGAAAATATTGATAAAAAAACAAATTTAGACTAGGATGTATGGACTATAGAACTTTGCCATTCCCTATTGGGAATAAATTTTAAAACAACAACAACATTGATAAAATACTGAATACTTTTATGAATTAAATTGAATTATCTTCACAGAATTATCATTATTTTGTATAATACAAAGAAGGAGTTAATTCAATAATTGTGACAGTGGTTCGTGATTACCGGCTATCTTTCATCGATTTACTAGACGTTATCTCGTCAAAAATTCTGTTGTATCATGTTACCAGTCAGGACCCGTCTGAGGTGTAGAAATACACTCACAAGAAATAAAACCTTTTTACCTCTCAATCCACGTAAGAAGTAATAAGTGTAAATCATTTTTTTCACAAAAGATCCCGTACTTTTCTAGTTATGCTAAATGACTCATCGAAAAGTTTATAGCAATTCATTCTGGAACCTTCTTTGTATGTAAATGTATTTATAACCGAATAATTTTTATAATTTTTATTTAAGTATTATTTCTTTATTGTTTTACTCCACCCGTTCAATATATATACAAAAGAACAACAACGCCAACAACAACTGTACACCAAACCCAAACGGGATGGTGATTGGCAGCAGCGTCATCAACATACTGTGCTCGTACTTATTATATGTATATATATATATATATATATATATATATATATATATATATATATTATATAACTCTGTACTTATAAGGGCATATAATAAATTTACATAAACTTAAATAGATAAATATAGGCGGGAGGAAGATTACGCCCCCAGGGAGATTAGAGAGCCAGGGATAAGGCTATAGGCTTAAAAATCAGCGGACAATCCTAGCCGAGTTGAGCAATGCCGTCTTCTGCACCCTGGCTGCGAGTGATCCGTCACAGATCCCCACCTCCATGAAATGGTGAGCGAGGCTTACCAGGATCAAACCTTTGGCAGATAGTACGATAGGGATGATTTCACTCCACACCCTACATGTCGACAATCTCGTGTGCCCGATTCCGGTTTGTGTACAGTTGTTCGCAACACTATGGCGTTAGTCGCCTTTTACAATAACCTGGCAAGAAAGAGGTGGGAGCAGTTGTTCTCTAGTGCCAATTAGGTTAGCCGGAACTTAATAGCCAGTGGTGAAACTGGGTCTAAGATTAGTAAATTTAGCAGGTAAAATAAACTTCTGAGCTTTTATATATTTCTAAAACTATATATAAATATCGATAGCATTTCGAAAATGGACAGCGTAAAGAAATATAGTGATGATATAAAGCATCAAAAAGTTCTCTAGACGATAATACTATGAAGAGTCTAAAAAAAGCAATGTCGTTGCCACGTGGGACGACGGATAATGTGGGGAGTTTTCGCTTCATGAATAATATACCGGGCATTATCCTACACCGAACAATTCATGGATGTTCTCTTAACTCAAGAACGTATTAGGAAAATGTGATGTAATAACTTTGAACGTAAAAAATTTATTTGTTCCTTTTTATATTTTTTGTTGAATTGCTTTCTTTTTTCTTAATCCGGTTCTTATTTTGACAATATTTATTACTTATGTAAAATTTTACGAAAAACAGAAGTTTAAGAACATTTTTTAGAAGCTTCGACCCTTCTTCTATACAAAGAGGAGATCTTCGCCCAGCAGTGGGGTGTTTCATTTTTTTTTTTTTTCATTCATGTTCACGCTCCTTCATTTCAGTTCAGTTATGAGCATGATGTACCAAATCATAAAAATACTATTTTTTCATTAAGATCAATATGTTATAAATTATGATTAAAAATGCATTTTTTTTTATTTTATTAATTGATCTATTTAGTATACGCAATCTTATGATAATAATCATAATATATATACATGCTTATTTAAAAAAAAATATATATATAAATATATTGACGACGCGTTGGCGCAGCGGTCACAGCCTGCAGTGGCTGTTGCGCTGGTGGTTGCGCGTTCGGTCCCAGCTCATGACAAACATTAATTAGTTAATAGGTATTGTGTAGGTAGCATGTATAAATAGGTTGTTGCTGTCATTTCTATTTATTTTGTGTATTTTTTCGTACTACAGGACTCCTACTAGGGGTTTTTTATCCACGTATTTGTAGTTGAGCTTAAAATATTTATATTTCATATCACAAACACTCATTTTTCTTTTATTGTTGTTTTGCTTCACATACCCTCGGACACAACACTAACACAAAAGCTCTTTTCTTATTAAAGTTAATGGAAATAGAACTCGCTCCACTTTTACAAATATCATTTTAAAGAATTCATCGAGGCAGAAGACATTTATGACATTGACTAGTTATACACCGCGACTTTTTTTTAGTTCTTCTTAGTTCGAACTGTATTGTCGTTACTGCTGTTGCCTACCATCGTCCTAGCTTCATATAGTCGCTTATAAATTACAAGATCCGTTAACATTCATTGATACTATACAATAAAATAAAATTTTAACGGTTTTATGGGACTGCGTGTTCGTAGTGTGTAATAACGAGCGATAAATAATGTATTTATATACATTACGTACGTGTATGTATGTACGTGTGTATAACAATTATATAAAAGTCATTTACAGACAGAGACCCATAAAGAAGTTTACAGCACCACATATACAGAAGAAGAAGCGAAAGATAACAAGTACATTATATATATGTAATAAATAACATTACGACAAGGCGGCAAGGAGGCGACACGCGATGCGAAACTGAGATTGAGGTTGCATCGACGGCGGTCACTCGTCCGCCGCGTCGTCTCTGAAAGATATTTTTTGTTGTTAAATATACGAGTATATAATAAAATATAATAAGGGTGATATGTTTATACACAAATTTTTTACGCTATACAGCACCAAAAGTACCTACTATTATACCTTTTAAAATAACATTCATTTACCCGTTTCTTCTTTACATTTCATATCTACAGAAAGTACAGTAACATAGGGAGACTGTCTTTTGTAAAATTGACTTTCAAAAAGTGCTTATTTTAAGCCTGCTTTGAATAAATGACTTTATGGTGATTCTGCTGAATTAAGTCATAAGTTGTGACTGAAATGGATGGAGAAAATAATAAATAAGGAATACAGAATATGGTAAAAATACATATTTATAGGACTTCTCGATAAACAACATTAGTAGTTTGGCTCTCCGCAGCCAAAATGTAAAGAGAGTCAGGACTGGTGACGCGGGAGCAAGCGACGTACAGCTGCCCGTGAGAAGCAGCTCGTCCTGAGGTCGACACCAGCTACCCTCAGTGTCTGCCCCTGCGACTTATTGATGGTCATCGCGAACCAAACACTCACGGGGAACTGTACGCGCTTGAACTGCAACGTAAAGTTATGAGGTATGAGGGGAATGCGTGGTATAAATACTGCCTCGCCGAAGCCACAACCCGTAAGAATTTCCGCCTCAATGGTATATATATATATATATATATATATATATATATATATATATATATATATATATATATATATATATATATATATATATATATATATATATATATATATATATATATATATATATATAATTATATATATATATATATATATATATGGCATGCTTAATTTTCCTCTTTCCTCGTTATTTAGCTCAAATTGCTTACAGCAATAGAGTGCCGTTTTCGAGTTTAAATTTTGTTATACATCTATGCAGTTCTTTTTGAGTTCTGTTTGTTATTACATACAGAAAAACTCGATGAATTTTATAAGACATAGATGAAGCAGCTTAAAACTTATATAAACACATTTTTTTCTTTTTTTCATCTTTGAAAAGAATTAACGATACAATTTTTATTAAAATGCACAACTCCATCTATGACTTTTATGAACAACTATTAACCTCGCCAACATGATCAAATTTAAATTATTTATATCCAAAAAGGGTTTACACATGTAATTCGACTTGATGTTTTTAAAATCTCATAGATGGCGCTGCTCTAAAATTGTCTTGATACTACTTATATTCATTTCTTATATTACATTTATTCTTACATTCATTATGTTTATCAGCCTAAGTTACTTATATTTCGTGATTTTTTTAGTGTGAAGATAGCTTATAGCATGGTTATTAACATAATAACAACATTCAAATATGCGTCGCTAGATTACACGCTGTTACAGAATGCGTTGAAGAAATAAAGGTTCACTGCTCGTTCCCCGTAGGTGATAGCGTGATAATTTGTAGCCTATGTTATGACCCGACTTCTTAATAATATTCGTACCAAATTTGAAGTAAATCCATGCAGTACTTTTTGAGTTTATCCCGGACATACATACAGACAAACAGACAAACAGACAAACAGACAAACAGACAAAAATTCTAAAAACTATATTTTTGGCTTCGGTATCGATTGTAGATCACACCCCAAGTATTCTTTTAAAAAAATATTCAATGTACAGTTTTGACTTTTCTACCATTTTATTATATGTATAGATATAGAGACAAATATGTGTATATAATAAATAAATAATTTAAAAATATGCTGTAAATATTTATAATATTTAATTTTCTCAAACCGAAACTTCACGAAAAAAGGCCTTTGGCCAGCAGTGGCCATAACTGTGTGGACGTAATAGCAGTTCATTTCAACTAAGGAAGCTAAAAAGTTTAAAATTCAAACTCGTGTTCCATCAATTTGTTTCAATCCCCAAACATAGGACGGTACTGGAGTGAAAAATTAAACCCAATAACGTTCTGCTGACAGAGATATTAAATACTGCTGTTCAGAAACGGTGACATATCACTCCCCTGTCAGACTTGGTGGAAATGTCGCAGCGAGCCACGAATTTTACAACTCAAGCGCTATTCACGTTGCGACGGAGACCTGGAACTATTGTCGTGTTGTGTATTCTTAATTGTCGCATGCGACAAGTTAAGAATAATAACATAAATGTTTTTTTTTTATGATCACGTATTAATTAATTGAGAATCGTCTCGATCTATTTCGAGACATAATGTATATTTTGTTATTATTGTCTCTATTAAGATCTCTCTCTCTCTTAATCTTATTATCTGAGCTCAAACGACGTTTGTCGAGTCTGTGGAACAGACGGAACAGCGCCCTCTCTGCTTCTGTATCTCGTCTATTATAACAGCATATCGAGTATCCCTTCATAAATATATTTGAAAAAAATGAATATAGTACAATATATACTATAAGCGAGACTAAGTTTATGTATTGAAGTGAATTGTGTGCCATATTATGTTATTATTTCTTACAACAAAAATGTTGGAAATATGTAACAGATTTATAATAAATTCATCAAAAGTGATCCGGTGGTAGTTTAATAGAAAGAGAAAGGTACTAGGTATAAGGAGTTTTCACATTTCTATTTTCATGTGGCGTCGCACCGTCGTCGTATTCCTTACCGTTTGAAGTTGGCCTTAAAGTGAAATTTTGATGTTTCCGTTCACGTACTATGAAAGTTTAAATGGATTGTCTCACCACGACACAATTTGCGTTTGTTTCACTTATTTCCTATTGAATTCTATTTATTCGGTTCAAAATTAACAGCTAAGTTAATATTGTATTTTAATGTTACGCGAACTGATTAGAGTATTTGTTATCTAAGATTTAAAAAAATAGTATTTCAAAAATAGCAAACATTTATCTTCTTACTGGGATTTAACTTCCTAACAAAGAAAATAAAATGTGCGCTTTGTAGTTTAATATCTTACATTAATGAAATATAAGTACTTTGAAATTAATTGAACCGAGTCAGCCTGTAAACTTCCCACTGCTGGGAAAAAGCCTCTTCTCCATATAAAAGAAATATACATTGCTGTACACCAAAGAATAATCATAAATAAAAATCATATAACAAATGACACTTAATGCACAATCGATGGCCCTATCGATGATAGAGCGATCTCTTCCTTATTACATAATAAAAAACTATGGTGAGTAAACGTGCGTATACTATATTAAGAGGAAAGTGTGAAAGAAACAGATATATCATAAACTTAAAACACACAACATATATAAACTTACATAACTGGGAAAATAAATTTAATACGAAAAAGATTAGTTGAAGCAGAAAGTGAGTTGGGAAGATATGCGTTTGAAAATTCAATATACGAATAATATTCATAAATACGACGTTTAAAGATTTCTAGAGATTCGTCGTATTACTAAAAGGAGGGAGTTCGATAGACACGCTGCATTTACTACAAAATAATTTGTATAAAAAGAAGTAGTCATGATTTGACATGATGACGTGCTTTACATTAGCTTATTATTTATATTAGGTTATCTATATTACATATTATAATAAAACTGTACAAGAGCACTAAAAAACTAAAAAAATACCCCTAAGGGTCTTCATAAAAGTAACTCAAGCCAAAAAAAAACATTTTGAAATGTTTGTCTGTCTGATGTCCGGCTTTCACGCAAAAACTACTGAACGGATTTTGATGAAACTATTTTCGTTATATAGCTATTAGTCCTCGGCAACGTATAGGCAATAATTTATTTTGAAAATCGGAATATTAGATTGAATTTTTTTGTCTGTCTGTGGATCGGCTTTCACGCAAAAACTACTGAACAGGCCGCAAGCTTTGTGTTTGTCAATGTCTCTTTGCCATAGAGTAACTTGAATATTGGGTATACAGTTTAAAGCCAGTGCCATCTATAGTACTGTCACTACCTGTCAAAGTACAATATAATATATTTATAAAACATTGGAGAATTTATAACTGTTAAGTAGCTTGGGTATAGCATTCGACAAAAAAACGAATGTGTTGGATGGACATTTGTTTGTAGTCTGCTGTCATGTCATCCTGAATAAGTTTCTTAATGTGTGTAGTGAATAAGTACCTTCCTATCTAATATAATAAAAACCAAATTTATCTTCAAAAATAATTTTATATTTACAAATTCTTACTTATTGAATAATTTTATATTTACAAATTCTCACTCTGATTACCGGCTGGTCGAGTGGTCAGGCAACTGGACACTTTACGCAGCGGTCGCGGGTTCGAATCCCGCCAGGTGCAGATAATTTGTATGACGAATATAGATGTCTGCACCGGGTCATGGATGTGTATTTATGTATATATGTATTTATATCTTAAATTTATTTCCGTTCCTAGTACCCGTAACACAAGTTCTTACGAACTTAGCACGGGGCTAGGTTAACGTGGTGTGATTGTTGGTTAATATTTATTATTATTTTTATTGCTACACTCCACCCGTTCAATATATATATATATATATATATATATATATATATCGTCATACAAATTATCTGCACCTGGCGGGATTCGAACCCGCGACCGCTGCGTAAAGTGTCCAGTTGCCTGACCACTCGTTCAATATATATGATATAGTATATTACTTATATAAGTCATATAATAAAGTTACTTAGATAAATATAAACGGGTGGAGGATTACGCCCCGGCAGGGAGATCAAACGGCCGGGGGTTAGGGCTATAGCCTGAGAAATCGGCGGACAATCCTAGCCGAGTCGAGTAATACCGCCTTCTGCATCCTGGCTGCGAGCGAACCGTCACGGATACCCAGCTGCCTCAGATTTTGAGCGAGGCTAACCGGGATCAAACCGTTGGCAGATATCACGATAGGGTTGATTTTAGTGGATTCAACACCCCACATGTCGACAATCTCGTGTGCCAAATCCAGATATTTACGTTTTTTCTCTGTTTCGGCTTTCACGAGGTTCTCGTCATGAGGGATGGTAATGTCCACTAAAAACATCCTCGACTGTGCCCTATCCATCACCACGATATCAGGCTTGTTCGCCAGTATCGTCCTGTCCGTGGCGATAGGCAGGTCTCAGTAGAGCCGGACTACGTCGCGTTCGAGTACTGGCGCCGGTGTGTACTGGTAGTACGGCACCCTCTGTTCCAGGAGACAATACATTAGAGCAAGCTCTTGATGAAGAATCTTGGCCGCTTGGTTATGTCTGTGCAAGTACTCAGTGTCGGCAAGCGCTAAACATCCCGAAAGCACATGTCTGAGTGACTCGCCGGGATGACGACAAGCTCCACAGAAGTCGGGAGTGCCATCCTTCAGAATGTGCTTCCGGTAGTTGTTCGTCTTAACCACCTGATCCTGTATTGCACAGACAAAACCTTCGGTTTCCCCAAAGAGGTCCCCGAATCGCAGCCACTGCACGGAGGCCTTAACATCCACGTGAGGTGCGTGGAGCGCCTTGTAAAACCGTCCATGCAGCTCTTTCTCCATCCATACGGTCTCCCGGTCAGAGATGCTAAGTACAACCGGTTTTCGCCATTCCTCTTTGGCCAGGGATAACGGGGTGAGACCTTTGTCACTTACTACAACATCACCATGCATAGCGTTCTCTCTCCTCGTCTCAAAGTAGGCCCTGAGGCTGCACACCTCCCGGTTATGCATGGACTTGGCGCTTAATGGGCCTCGGCCACCACACTTCCGTGGGATGTACAGTCTCATGACCGACGATTTCGGGTGATGCATGCGATGGTGAGTCATAATCATGCGGACTCTTCTGTCCAGGGCGTCGAGCTCGGTCTGAGTCCATCTGGCAACGCCAAATGTGTACAAGAGAGTGGGCATGACCCAGCCGTTATAAGCTCGGACCTTGTTGGCGCCCGACAAGTAGCTCCGAAGAACTTTTGTCAGCCGTCCAAAAAAGACCTCGCAAACCGCCTGTTTCATATCCACCTTGTGGCCGCTGTGGGCGGTCACACGCAAAGATGGGTATGAGATGAGTAAAGGCTGGTAAGGATGATGGGCAGATGGACTTACTTGCACATAAATGAGCGGATGGTGGGGTGTCAGCGGGCACCCGCACTAGACGGAGCTGGGCCGATGATACGCTCCTGAGCTGAAGTGTCTCTCGCGTACACAGAAACACACACGTCCAATGAAAGTCTTGTGACTACTCAAAGTTCACTCTCACTGAGGCTAATATGTATCACCCGAATTAGGTACCGGCCGGTAATGTTTTTACGGTAATGAGCGGGAATGAGTTTAAAGTCGCGGGCGCGCAACGAGAAATCTACTCACGCATCAACGTCTTGTCGCGGACTGGTGACGCGAGACGGCGCTCGCCGCGCTCGCGTCGAATGATTTGCGTGTGAGTGAGTTACAAAAAAAATGAATTCGGTCGTCGCGCCTAAGTGGCGCGTACACACCTCCTGCACCTCTATGCATTGTGACATGCCCAGATACCGGTATGATTCAGCTTCGGAGAGGGTCTTGAAGTTAGAAAGCTCTAGGCTAATTTCAGCTGATTGCGTCACCTGTCCCCTGTCTATATGCACGACCGCACACTTATACACTCCAAGCTGCATCCTGATGGAGCCGCTGAACTCAGTAGTGATTTTCAGCAACTCCATAAGGCGTGCAGGATTAGGTGCCAGCAGCTTGAGGTCATCCATGTAGAGAAGGTGGGAGACTTTAGTACCTCCTCTCCGAAACTGAAAGCCTGTCCCCGAACGCTCCAGCAGAGTGCTTAAAGGGTTCAAGGACAAGCAAAACCAAAGTGGGCTCAGACAATCACCCGGGAAAATACCCCTTCGTATCCGGATTCGGTCATCGGCACCCGTCGTCAGTCTCTCGCCCTGGAGACAAAGGATCGTACTCCATTGCCCCATGCATACTTCGAGGAAGTCTCGAACTGCACCGTCGATCTTGTACAGCTCGAGGACCCTCAGAAGCCATGAATGAATCACCGAGTCGAATGCCTTCTTATTATTATTATATTTTTTTAATTGCTACACTCCACCCGTTCAAGATATACATATACACATAATTATAAATATAATACAATACTTATATAAGGAATATAATAAATTTACATACACTTACTTAGATAAATATAAGCGGGTGGAGGATTACGCCCCAGCAGGGAGATCAAACGGCCGGGGGTTAGAGCTGTAGGCTGAGAAATCGGCGGACAATCCTAGCCGAGTCGAGTAATACCGCCTTCTGCATCCTGGCTGCGAGCGAACCGTCACGGATACCCAGCTGCCTCAGATGGTGAGCGAGGCTACCCGGGATCAAACCGTTGGCAGATATAACGATAGGGATGATTTCAGTGGAATCAACACCCCACATGTCGACAATCTCGTGCGCCAGATCCAGATATTTACGTTTTTTCTCTGTTTCGGCTTCACGAGGTTCTCGTCATGCGGGTTATTATTATATTTGTTATTTTTTTTTTTTTATTAATATTAAATTTTTTACGTTTATAAAAATAATGGTCTTGTTTCATTATAAATTCAATTTGGGTTTTAAGTAGAAATACTTTAATATTATATTTACTTACAAAATAGGCATATTATCTAATATAGGTAATATATTCGAAATCTATGAAATGTTTATATTGTAGTTGTTGTTCCTAACAAAATTTGATTTAAATTAAATTTGAATTTGAATCTACGCACGTGTGAACGAAGTCGCAGGCATAGCTAGTTATTTATATTATTATTGAGCGAAGCAAAGCCAAGTAGAAGCATCTAGAAACATAAAGCTTCCCTATTAAATATAAGGAGGCGTTTGGTTTGAAAAGATAATTAAAATATCTTAAGCAAAATATCAGCTTATTATATTTAAAAAAAAAAGTTAAATAGATATCAAATGTACGAACGAGTTAATTACGTAAGAATATAACAACGTCACTTTTTAACAGAATATCATATATATCTTGGCCGCACTTAATGCCCGTTACATTTTAACGAATTATTTGAATAAAACGAGGCACGATTGACGAGTAACTGTACGACAAACTTGGATAATGGATACTTTCTACTCTGAAATGCAGCACTATACCCTTGGGAGAAAAGATTAAAGACAAAACGTGTGATCTTGAACGACGAGTACAGCCTGTAATATAATAAGAACATAAGTGGCCGATGTATCTATATGGAAGATGTAAACAAGTTTGTGTAAGTGTATATTATGTGCAAATGTATGTGTGTACTTGATGTGCACCATCTGATATGTTATATTGTATGTTATTTATACAATTTATTTATTTTATTAGCGTTTCCTAAATGTCGACGGCAGTAAAAAAAGTCGTTCCTTTATTGGAATGTCTGTTTTAATTTACAATAAAATACCATTTGCGGTTCAATTACTACCTTCACAGAAGTTTTAACAAAAAAACTATTAAGCAAACTTTGTGTCGGAAAGCTTATTATGACATTAATGGATTTCTAAATGATAAAAAGGCATGGGATTGAATATAACTCAACCAGCCTATCTATATGTACTTGTCATTTATAGATATAGTTATACTATAATGTGAGCAGGTGGCATGTGGTGATTTCGGCATATACGATTGGCTGTCTCGTGTTTGTCCTGATGGTCCCATGGTCATACTGTGCATTATTTTTTTTTTAAAGTTACCGAGAGTTTTTTTCTCCGGCTTTTTTTCTCTCTCTGCCAACACTAGGGACACTAGATTAAGTTATTTATTGTAATCTATACTATTAATACTAATGTTATAAAGCTGAAGAGTTTGTTTGTTTGTTTGTTTGTTTGTTTGTTTGAACGCGCTAATCTCAGGAACCACTGGTTCGAATTGAAAAATTCTTTTTGTTTTTTATAGCCCATTAACCGAGGAAGGCTATAGGCTATAAAACATCACGCTACGGCCAATAGGGGCTGACCAATAAAAAAAAATGTTACAAAAACGGGGAAAAAATTTTTTTTTTTTTGAGAGCTTCCGTTGCGTCCTTTATTATTTCTCTTCTTGAGACATTTTTTAACTATAGTTTCATTTTTAAAGTAAATATAACATCACTTTTTTAGTGAGAATTTGCGAAAAAAAACTCAATAATACGTTGAACGACCCAGGAATCAAACCTGAGACCCCTTACTCGTCAGTAACGGCAGTAAGTGGCACTCAACCAACAAGGCGGGTACCTACTCTTAGAGTAATTGTTTAATAATATTTAAGTACGTTTTTCCCTCAAAATAACGCAGGTGAAACCGCGGGGCACAGCTAATATTTAATAAAGCCGATGATTTAATAGTAATATGATGTCTACCAAGACTTAAACATGTAAAACTTTTGACGAAATTATTATTATTATTTTTTTTTTTTTTTTTTTTTACCTTAGGTGTGTAAAATATAATCATTTCACTTCGTTTTATTTCATTTCTTTTCATTGCATTTCATTTAATTTATTCGTTACTGATTTACACCCCCTACCATCTTTCTAATAGCAAAAATTTTTATCTCTATGGTTGACTGAAAGAGATCGCTATAAAGCGATAAGGTTGCCAGTTTAATTTTATTTATATAAACACAAATATCGATGGCTGTTCTGATGTAGTGGTGCGAGTAGTTGACTCAACGCCACGCGCCGGTGCGGTTGCGGGTTCGATACCCGCACGGGACAGATATTTGTATTTCTACAAATATTTGTTTCCGGTCTGGATGTATTTTCTTGTGGGTGTGTTGTTTGAGGGATTAGGCCATCTTTTGTACGTTTCTATTAATTCTTCATTTTTGTATTTTTTTCTTTTGTGTACCATAAAGACTAATAGTAATTTTGTATCGTACTGTGTTATCCTGTGCTGTCTATCGATGAGTCGTATAATGTTGTCTAATATCATATTCTATTATGTTTAGACCAAATCCATTCGTTAACAAACTTCATTATCACTTCTCATGAGTGGGAAATAAATTATTCACACTAATTACGTAAATTTAACGTGGCAAGTAAATCCGAGGTTTGGAGCTATGCTGCGACTGCGCCCATAAAGTTTGATTGGGTACACGCTAACGCGTACGCTGTCCGAATTCAGTTCATGTCGGCAGCTAGAGAGTATGTAGCTAACATCACTTGTACCTTAAAAGGTGTCCTCTTTTGATACCATGATTGTGTATCTGTCGCGTTGTTATAGGTACTTACCATTCATGATATATACTACCTTGTTTGAATGCTCGTTTGTTATTTTTTCTTTATCTAGAATTCCTATTTTAAGTTTTTTTTTCTATAATAAAATGACTCATTATTCAAAAAGGCTGTAAGCTATAAAAGATCACGCTGTATTTAATAGAAGTTGAGCAATATATAAATGTTTACCATGAGGGGAAATCGTATGTGCACCGACAGCATAACATTTTCAAGTCAACTGTCAAACTGTCATCTAATTTCAAGCAATGCTGCAATATTGCGAAAATATTTTTGTCTGATTTGTGACGTTTAATGACGCCCGAATTAAATTATTATACAAGTACCGTAGTTAGTAGGTATTTAAAGCCTCATTTGCGGATCGACACCAAACAAGGTTCACAGGGAGGATCAACATGAATGCTATGTTCCCATTTCGTGTCCTATCAATTATGAGAATGGTTCTAAAAAAATATATATAATAATTCAAAATGTACATTTTTAATGATAAGAGACATTTGGCATATTTTTTGTTAATTATTATCTCTACTAGAATCACAAAAAGACTAGTTAAACTTTTTTATTATTAACATTTATAAACTCTTTTATTTTGAAGTTAAATAATAATAAAGTGCATTAACATTTACAACTAGTACATCACTTACCGTAAACTACAAAGTATTACATAAATACTAATCGTATAAAATATAACCAGTATTGTGTATCTTAATAAAAAATACTATACTAGTAACCTACTCTACTGCAACCGTCTGCTGACATTCAAATACAACCGAATGCAGAGATAAACAAAGGTTTGCAAATCAATCCTAGCTCCGGGGAAATGTTTGTAACTCATGCGTTCATATATTTCAATTAGACAATTGGTATATTCGACGTGTTACTCTATGTTTACAGTTATAGAGACTTTATCCCAAACAATGTGTGTGAAACCTTATGTCCTGTTTTCGGTGGGCAGTTCGGTTCATCCTTTTTTATAGAAATTACAGTCTAAAAAATCCTAATACTACCTGATACCTACAATTTATGAAGACTAGCAGCAACAGTGGAGCTACAAATACGTTGCTTGCTAAAGGCACCCCTAAGAAAGAGAGAATATAATCATAGATGTGTTTGTTTTTATCTCTTTCACTTTTTGGTTTCCCAACGTTGGTTTGTTGGTTGAAGAGTTTGGACCCAAGTCTTATATGTAGTCGGGTTGTACATAAGTCAGCTACAGCTGGACTCTATCATAATAAAATTAATAGGCGCAGAGTTGGCTACCCAGGCCTTTCTAGATATTACCCGTAAATGGGTTCCCCAGCGATACAAAAAAAAGTCGTTGACCGTGTTTGCGCTAGTGTGAAATATTTGGATTATAAAGAAGAATGGGGAAGATCTTTTATTTAGTCTTCTTATAAATAATGAACTAAACTAAAATAAAACAGCTAGTAAATGTCCCAAAGCTGGAAAAAGGACTCCAATCCATATAAGAGGAAGTTCGGAACTTAGCCTACGACGCTGCTATGCTAAGCAAGTGCAAGTGGTGAATTTTAGACAATAAATCATATAAATATGAGACTTCAGTTTTTCATTATCATTGTTTTCGGATGAAAACCCTTCACTGCAAGTTCTACTTGAATACAGATAAAAAAGTTCGCATTTTTTTATATTTTCTAGAGAATGTTACAAACTCCAACCAAGTGTTTGTCCGCTACATCCACAACATGTGCAAATATACACTTGCATATAATATGCTATATATTTGATATTTCATAATAGCGACCGCTACCACACCACAACTTAATATGAACAAGCACTTAGCTCTATTCGTACGATTAGCAAAAATAAAATTCTTTAGTTTTATTATATAGGTATATATTTAACTATCGTTTACGGTAGAGTGTAATACGAGTATATTTGGATATCATAATATATATGTTTTAATATTCAAAGTAAATATTTATACTCAGTCCCGTACCGTATATGTAAGAGTAATATTAATATACAATAATATAGTTACAACAACAACAAAAACTTTTCTAATAATTCACGTAATTCGTGAATATATTTCGACAGCTCTACTAAGATTTTTTTTTCTATGAAACTTACCAGACCAAAGATTGTGTAAGTGAATGAATTAACTTTGTTTACCTATTTTATCTACATATTTATGGCAATTTCAATTTTTTTTTTCTGATGAATTTGACAATCGCTAAGTATAGAGTCTAACTCTAAGGAGAGTCCTCCCTGAGATATTTTTCGAATGAAAACATTTAGTGATTGGCAATCGTGACTGATCTTTTTAGGGCACGATTGAAGCAATTGTCAATTGATTGACGAATGTAACTAAAACAGTCAAAGTTCGAATGACTCAAATAAAACATAATCAAAGGCAAAAACATTGATGCGGCTGTTAAAATTGTCAATCAGCTTCATTTCAATTTTATTATAAATTTTAACATTTTTCTTTATTCACTTCTATGTACGACTTTATCAAAATTTTTGTTCATTACACAATTTTTCGATTTGTGTAATACGTCAATTTTATTTTTATTTTCAAAATATATTCATAAAATTATCCAAATTATTTTTTTTATTTTTTATCTTATGAATATATTCTACTTCCTCTGGTCCTACAAAGGTGAAATTTTATATGTTGATGAAGAACTACTAATATTTAATATATTCCTATGATAAATGCGACCTGATTATTTATGCAGTAGTAGCTCCCGACGAGAGAAATCCTCAATTGGTTCACGATAAAATTACTCTACAGCGCTTAACAACACAGATACGAATAAATTATATATAAATTAAGTAATATGGCTGCTGATTATTTACTCTCAAGAAAATTATCTCCTTAATGGTTAGAACTCATACTTAAAATCAATTTTAATATTCAAGTTTTGCTATGAACGCTGCTGCTCAACGCTGCTGAACTAATGGTCAGCTCTAAACGAGCAATCAGATAAAAAAATAGAAAATTTTGTTTACAAATTCAATTGTGATAGCCAGTTTTAACTTAATTATTTGTTTCACTTAGAATTGTTTCTTAATGAGAAACCTGCTGAACAAGCTACCAGGCTTGCACTGGTTACATAATCCAGGATACTACTGTCGACTATGATGTACTCTATTTAATCTAAAAATCGCTGTTGATTATACTAGGCATGTACATGAATGTGGTTTTAAGTTGGGTTAATATATGTACGATCTTATCTAACAATGACACTTGATTAAAAGTCTATACCGGATTTTATCGCGTTTATTAAAAACTTTACAGTTTAACAATATTTTAAATTAAATTATTTCCCGACGTTTCGGACCCTTTACAGCGTCCATGATCTCGGGGGACTGATCATGGACGCTGTAAAGGGTCCGAAACGTCGGGAAATAATTTAATTTAAAATATTGTTAAACTGTAAAGTTTTTAATAAACGCAATAAAATCCGGTATAGACTTTTAATCAAATGAGTAAAATTCGCGTAAATATAAGAGAACAGAATAACAATGACACGTTCGTTGTTGAAAAAAAATTAAAGACTTAAAAACATGTTTATAATTATTTAAAAAAAAAAATCTTTAGAAAAAAAAAATTATATTATTTGAATAACAAGCAACTTATTTTATAATCTCTAATAAGCAGAAAATAAATAAAACATTTCTTTTTTTTACATCAGAAGCTTTTTCGAGAATATCTTGTGTAAGTTTTTGTCCTAAATGAAATTTCTTTAATTTAAAAATTACTTGTATTAAGACATTTTATAAAAAAAAATTGAGTTGGTAGCCTATGTGTTATTCTGAATTATAACCTATATTACTGTAAAGTTTCATCTAAATCCGTTCAGTCGTTTTTGCGTAAAAGAGTAACAAACATCCAAACAAACTTCCGTATTTCATTATATTAAAAAAGAATACATATACCTATATGCTTCATAATAAATACGATTATAATAATAATCTCTTTCACGGTATTCTTTTTCCATTATATTTGTAATAAAAAAATAATAAGAAACGAAAATATTTCTTCAGATTAACTTGGTAAGTCCCTTGACAACCAGTCAGTCGTCAGGGTCAAAGTCTATTAACTATTTCACAAAAATAATTCAACATTACTTCACACGAAGTTATCAGTAACCTTTTAATGTTTTTTGTTAGTCTCGATAGATATCGTAGAGATAAGTGTAGGCTCCAGTAAAAATTAATGCAGACATGGCTGCCTATTTTCCCGTGTAGCGTAACAACTGACTCCGGTTAATGCGTGGAGCCATAGAACCAGAGATTATAAGTATTTGTACGTTATTAATTTATATAACGTTAACATTTAAAATACTTAATAAATTAAATTAATTTATTGTTATTTTTATATTTAGTATTAATATCACGACGGCATGCTAGCACTGTCTTAGCAACTGGTTTTTGAGATAGCACTCGCGAGTTCGATACCCACTCATGACAAATTCTGTTGCATAAGCCATACATATTTTCGTTTGTTTATAGATTTCCTGACCTTCGATATTCCTTCTCACCCTACTAGGGGCCTTTTTGTGTGAAGTGTTTATTTATTAAAAGTCTTTTATTTTATTTTATGCGGTAATCTTGTAATTCCAAACTTTATTTTAATGTAATAAGATCTGAAATCACATTGCGACACTGAGGCAGACCAATTAAAATAAAAAAGCAATTTAAATGTACCATGAGTACGGGTAGTCTAGTAAATAATAACGTCGAATTGAACATATTTAAAATTAAATATAACTTTTTTTGATAACCGTAGAAGAAATAATATAAGTTATCGTACCGATGTCATTTTCTGAATATTTATACGCTTTGCTATCTCAGTGTGCGTGGCCCCACACATATCAGAATGGGAAAGCTGATATTTTAGCTAAAATTTATACGTTGGGATGTTTTTATATCTCACGACAGTATGTGTAACTGATCCCAAAGATATTGTATATTTACTACCTCTTTAGACTTTTCTTTATATTTTATGTCTAAAGCTCACGTTCGTAAAAGGTGAAGGTTTTATATTTTTCCTAAACGATTTTGATAATTTTCATGTACGTAAATATTTGAAAAAAAATACTAAGATAAATCAAAGGTTGGACAATGAGATAGTTTAGCGTATAGATCTTAATTGAAAAATAGCGTGTTCAAATTGAGTTTAATTTTTAGGTGCTTATTTTTCGTTCCATCCTACGGTAATAATAACCATATTAATAGTATGACAGCCAGGAAACAACACTTATTAGTTAATTATATTAAATAAGCTTAATATTAAAAAAAAAGTTATAGCATTAGAAAAATAAACGCACCGTATAGCATAGTAAACATAGATAGATATCTAAAATATAATTATATGAAGGAACGTTGGCACCGTTGTCACAGCAACTGGCTGATGCGCTATTGGTCACGGGTTTGATCCCCACACGTGACAGACATAATCCGTACAGATTTCTGAATGGTCTGGGTATTGGTGATTGTATTATGAGTATTTCCAGACACAGACACAGGATTGTAAATCGACTGGAGGTTTTTAATTTTAAGCATTTATTTATTTATAATTAAATTATGTAGGCTGTGCCATTAAACCCTTCGTACCCTTCGTTAGATAACTCGTTCTTAGTCGGGATTTTAAGCTACTTAAACTCAACAATAAAAAAAACATGTGAGTAAATCAATACCTCCCTCGCCAAAGGTTTGTTGCGAAATTAGTCTGTAAGCGTCGTAATGCTGCACAAAGGCCTCTTCTCCTTAAAGGAGAAGAGTTGTAACTTAAACCAATGCAGGTTTCGGATTTCCCTACCATAAGAAACAATTGCTGTCAGGTGTCTATGATAACACTCAAGACCCATAGGGTTTTACGTGCTCTCCGAGGCCAGACCAAAAAAAAATATTTGTACAAATACAAATATCTATTTATAGCGGAAAACGAACCTGTGACCACCAGCGTCTATGTGACTTCTCGCACCACTGCATTAGAACGGTTGTCAGAAGCTAGCACCGATAAATAAATCGTGTTAGATTAAAGGGATATTGATGAATAATAAAACGTAGAAATTCCCACCGTTCTCTATCATATATTCGGTTATACTACAGGTATATATTTCTTAAGTTAAAATATTCATTCGCGACTGCACAATCGATAACGTGGCATGATGGATTTATTTCAGCACTTACCTCATCCTTTCTATGAAAATGTCTTGAATATTCTTTAGGGAAATATTTTCAGAATATGAGCGATCGTCCTGTTTTAATGGGTAGGTTTTTATTCATTGAAATTGTGTAACTTGGGATGAATTTAAATTGAACACTTGTTAATTTTTAGGGTATTTGGGATAGAACTAATTAATTATTATATAAGAACTAATTAATATTATTATACTATTTATTTACTTATTTAATGCATAAAACTTTTATTTAACATTACAGGGAACCCAATGCGTTAGTTAATTTGATTAGCAAAAAGATAATAATAATAATGATCCCATAGTATTTTTGTACATAAAATAGTAAAAAATAACAATAATAACATTCCATTTTAACAATTACAATACAAATCCATTTAAATAATCCAATTCAATGTTTTATTAATAAAATATTCAAAAATTAAAAACATATAAAATAAACATTCAATAAACAATCAAAAATTAAAACATTTATATTACATTTAAGAATTCAGCATTGTTTATAATCTCTAAGTATACATGTGTGAAAGATTTTTTTTTATTTATTGCATAAATTTATCTTATAAAAGAATAATCTATATTTTATTATTAATATTTTGTATATAATCTACTTAATTGTATCAATTTATAGCTAAGACTTCTACTCGTAGCAATGGTGCCTAAGCCACATTGAAACTGGAATATTGACAAATATTGCATGTAAACCGTTCCAGCTCTGCACTATCATGTCTTCCAAGCAATCTTTAACATAATGTGATTCTATTTATCATAATTATGATTGATTTTTGTTTAGTAAAGTGCTAGATTAGATTTGATTTAATTAAATTACGTTTATAACGACATCATTGTTGAGCGACACGCACATACGCATAAAATCTTGGATCGTCCTCCTCGGTTAAGCTACTCATTGATTATTTCTGTACATTTTAATCGTCTAAGGTGTTTTGTAGTACAATAAACTAATCTTTTCGAAGACAGTTTATTTTTATTCCACAAGCCTCTTACACGTTTTTATTACTTTACTTTTTATCGTATTGTGAGCTTCCTTAAACTAAGTTAATAGCTTATCTCATATTTAAATAAAAGGTTTGATATATTTTAATATTCATATACATTTTATATTTTTATTGATATGTGTAGGATGTGATATATTTAGTTTTTAAATTATATGCAAAAACTTAATTAAAAGATATTAATTTTTTTTTATAATATTACAAATTTCTTTAAACTTATATTTCCGATGACACTAAGTATATGTATACATCGTAATATTCTGATGTCTGAATGAAAGAGAAAATATTACGAGTATGTTACAAATAAACAAAGCTAAAAGCGTTAAAATAAGATAAAATTAATAAAATGAAATAAAAGTAAAAATCTTGTTAAGCAGCTCATCCGGGGCGATTATGTACTGAACCTCCAATGTGTCGCTTTATAATGCTAATGTACTCCGGGCCCTCAAATTACATCTCTGTAAGAAGCACTCTAAGAAAATTATTCAGCCGAGACACAAATAATTAGGTAAAATTTTACAAACAAAATATATCATACTTTTTTTTTCATGAATATTTCGTTTCTTTTGATGTATCGAGTACGTAAATATATATGCTAATATATTATGACCATTTATTTGTTCATTTAAGGTTAAAGATTGACTATGGATTAAGGTATACTATGTATATTATACTGTTATATACAATGTTGAATTCTATCAAACAGTAAATTATATACACAATTGTATTCATAAATTTACTATTGTGGTGCTTTTGTAGCGAACACCGGCAAAACTATAACAGATATTCCAAAACTTTGACAAGTATTTATCTGTAGTTATAGTAGATTAAATTCTGTAGATTGAAGATATTTTGAAATTTTTCGATGGGCACTCTATAATCGATACTGAAGCCTAATCTGTAAGTTTTTCTTTTTTGTCTGTCCGCATCTTGGCCGTGCATAACGCTAAAACCACTGAATTAATTTGCATGAAACTCGAAATTATTTGAGTAGATACTACTATACTTAGATAAAAGCTAGGGCACTGGAAGCTTTTTGTAGATAAAATTCGCGTATGATACTAGTTTTAAATATAAATAACCAATGTTTGTATTGATATGAGATTGCTGAAACAGTCAAACATTAACGACTGCAACTTTGAACACGATAAGACTTTAAATCTTGAAAGCGTTTCAAAGACGCATACAGAGTTTTTATTTAATATTAAGTAAAAAAATTATTAATATCACTAAAACTATTCTGTAATTCAGATTCCAGGCTCTAGGAGAAAGCTCATTTGTCATCCCTTGGAAGACTGAGCTCTGCAGTGTTCGCGATTAGTAAAGTGAGACAATTAATCGTATTGTGTAGTGTAATTATTGTGTGTAGTGTTGACACAGCTCGATTAGTCTATTTTCGTTACTTCTGCTACATCATGTCATGTCAACATTACGTTATATTACTCTGGGACTACAACACTGATATAGACACTTTTTTCATAACCCAAAAATATTTATTTACAACCTCAAAGCTAGATTTTTTTTTTGGAATGCTTTTAAGCAAATATGTAATCAAAATCAAAAACAACTTTATTCAAATAGGCCCCCACGAGCACCTTGGAATCGTCATTTTACAAAATTAATATTTTAGTGATTATTATTATTATATATTATTATTATTTTTTGTAAAAGTAAATCTACCACCGATTCGGAATGTAGATTCTGCAGGGAAGAATCGGCAAGAAACTCAGCAGTTACTCTTTTGAAAATAATATATAAACTGTGTTTTAGTACAAAATTAGTAATATCTTGCATGAAATACAGCGCCACTTCCACACATCTTTATCAGCTAAATAATCCAGCACCGAATAATACGCTTTATCTATTAATTTTTTTTTTATGAAGTCTTTAAACTTAATACTTAAGTTTATGTATGTATATTTACGACCATATGTATGTATGTATATTTACGACCATATAGTAAATAATATAACACTAATAAGACGTAGTGATAAAAATCATATTAATACACAAAATAAAGATAAGTTAATAACAACTAGTTTCCGCTTTACTTAAGTGACTGTATAAATTGTGCCCCCAAAAATGATGATGGAAGCCTACGTTCAGCAGTAGATATCCAACGGTCGATGTGATGGTAATGATGATGATTCTTTTAATTTTTTCGACAGATTATCAATACGCATATAATCGTTATTATTACACACATTCGCACAATAAACTCGCTTGTTTTAATAGCTCTTGCTTGGAACTCGTACTCGATGGAAAAAGAACCTACATTTTAAACATCAGACAAGACATTTGTTGTCTTGTCTGATGTTAAGTCCTTTAAAGTTTATAAGATTTAAATTTTTAACAACAAATTTAGACTTGAAATTTCTTCAAATTTGTGTGGTTTAGATTAAAAGGCAAGCAATTTCAGAATTACAAATTTTTCTGATAATAAGAAATAATCAACTGTTTTCTTATATTTACGCGAATTTTACTCATTTAATTAAAAGTCTAAGTCGGATTTTATCGCGTTTATTTGTTTTAAAACTTTACAGTTTAGTAAAACTGTAGTTAAACTGTAAAGTTTTAAAACAAATAAACGCGATAAAATCCGACTTAAAGCCGCACGCAGAAACGTTCATTAAATTAGTTCTTAATGGTACTTAAGTAATTGACATTAAATCCTATAATTATCGTCACATCTCAGAGACATAATTTAAGTGTTCGTTAGTTAATGACAGAGTACCTGGATGACCGAGCCTTGCTCGGTTAAATTATATTTAGATACATTATAGTATAAATATACTGATGAAACATAAATAATATATCTTACCGACATAATAGTAAAATAATAGGAAGTGGTTATTTAAATAAAAAAATAAAAAGAGCTTTCAATAATAGTTTTTCTCACAAAAAAAGAAACTTAAAAAAAAAGGAAAAAAAATGGTCTGTAGACACCTGGATTCGAACCCGTGTTTTCTGATATCGAATCCGCCCGATTCCCATCCGAGCTATTATAAGATTGTCAATTCTTGCGAAATTTACCTTCGTATTCTAATGATAATTTTTAATTGCGCAAAAAAAGGCGTAAAACGACATTTTCTACAAATAAATCCTAGCTAGATCGATTTATCGCCCCCAAAACCCCCTGCATACTAAAATTCATGAAAATCGTTGGAGCCGTTTCCGAGATTCAGATTATATATATACAAGAATTGCTCGTTTAAAGATATGAATTTAAGTGACAAAAGGGTTTTTCGATAGAATATCGATAAAGTGTTGGTGTTGCTGCACTTAAAAATGTAAATCTAAATTAATTTAATTTACAATAAAACATTTAAAAACCTCATTTCATGCATTTATATGAAATAATTAGTTCTTTTACGATCAGTTTTTACCAAAAAATTACGATGAAAAGTTATGCTTGCGTGATTTTCAATACGACATTCAGAGTTTTTTTTAATGGTAATATTTAATGCTTACTATCACTTGTCATTCTTGTCAGTGAATTTGAATATAAATATTATAAATTATCAAACAAATATTTTTATCAATCAAGTTATCGGCATCGGCTTTCGGTCGTTGTTGCGAAAATTTGTTTGTTTTGGTGGTATTGAAATTAAATGAGTGGTAGTAAATTACTATAGAAAATATTTAAAGTCATGGTAAGTATGGCTATAAAATATTATTTGAGGCTTTATCTGGATTGCCATTGTCTTACGATGTGTTTTTGAAATTACTTTGTATTTTTAGGAAGACAATAAAACATCACGCAAGAGAGTTGCGAACTTTACCGCAGATGAGAAAGCACTATTAGCGCAGTTGGTTAAAAATAGACCAATAATAGAAAGCAAACTAACTGACGGTAAATCAGTTGTAAAGAAAAAATCTGCATGGCTTAGTCTTACCGAAGAGTTTAATAGCAATGCACATGTACACAAAGTATATCACTTGCATATAAATGGCTTGTTATATAAATACAATTAGTTCAATAAAGAAGTAATACCTTTAATGTAATCTCTGTTTTTAGCGTGATACAATTACTTTAAAAAGAGCATGGGATAATTTAAAGGCCATGGCTCGAAAAACAAGAGCTACAGAGAGGGGCCATTTAATAAAGACTGGAGGTGGGCCATCTAATCCTCCACATACTTCACAGCAGGGAGCCATAATAAGCATGGTTGAGGAGGTACAATTGCTTATTAATAAATAAATAAATATTTCATTTTGTTTTACCCTTCAATATTAATATTGTTTTTGTTCTTTAGGCTGCTCCAGTAATGATCTGTGAAGTGAAAAATTCATTTGACAGCGATGGATCAGTTTTATTATCTATTGGTAATGAGACTGAAAAAATAAATGTATTAGATGATAACATCTTCAGTAACTGCTCTATAGGTACTTATGTTTTACATTTTTTAATTGAAATATTTGATCCAGCCCTAGATTTTAAAATTAAACCTTGTATGAAATGTATTATAGATGTATCAGAAAATACAGGCGGTAGCCAGACTATGCTGACTGAAGCTGCTCTAGGCTCTGAACAGAACACAGGTATTTTTTTATTCATATTATGTTAATAAATTTATAAAAATAAGTCCACATAGTTAATTTTTTCTTATATTTTAGGTGGTGCTCATGACATATTATGTGCCTCTTCCACACCTAAAAGTATGTTTATAGAACGGGCTGAGCAACGCAAACCTTCAGATTTTGTAAGGAGAGAGGGAGTTTTAAGAATAAAACATTTCGAGGCCAAAAAAAAAATTGAAATACAAATATTAAAAGCAAAGGTAATAACTTACTTTTATATAATTATTCAATATTTTATTATTATCATATTAAAAAAATTTATTACTTTTCAGTTGGAGAATGAAGTTATTAAGAAACAGGCTGCAGAGATGGAGGAAGAACGAAATAGAACTCTTTTAGAAATAGCTAAATTAGAGTTAGCTGAATTAAAAAAACGTTGTGAAATTAAATAAATAATACTAATAGTAAAATGATTGAAGGTTTTATTTAAGTTTATATACCTTTAATTATACATCTTAAAATTAAACAACAATTTTTATTCAGGCTATTGTATTGATTCTGATTATTGTTTTATTTGACATAATATAGGATCTGTATAATGATCACTTATTAGCTATTTGCCTTGGATTGGTTAAATTTACAATGAGGGTTCGCAACGCGCCCATGTCAGAGAAGATACACACAAGAAACTCTGCTGGGTTCCTATCATTCTTTTAATTATTGTGATCATTACTTCACAAAAGTTACTTAAATCTAGAGCAATTTATTTCCAAGCGTTTTTGACTTTTATATAATTCTTTACATTATAATATGATTTTGATATTAGTTTCTGTTTTATGAGTTTTAAATTTATTAATTGACAGCTCTATTATATAATTGATTACATCCACACTAATTATTATTATTAAAAAATCTTTCTACTAATGATTGTCGAAACAAAAATCCATTGCTATTTGGATCTTCTTGAATATTTGACTCATTAGTAATGCCGGCTGATAGGTCATCATCATCATCATCAGTAATATTCAATAAATCATCTATTTTTATAGAAAGATTGTGTAAAGTTGCACATGCACAAATCACGGCAACAACTGTCTTTAATTTGATTCCCATGCCTACTTGAAGACATGGAAACCTCCTCTTCCAAACACCAAAAGCTCTCTCAACAGTATTTCTTGTTTTAATATGGCTTTTGTTGTATTGCTCATGACCATTGGAATTCGGTGATAAAAATGGTGTAAGAAGCACATTGCTTATGGCATAACCACTGTCCCCAAGTAATAAACCTTGTATTGTACCTGTATTAAGGCGCTGTTTAACTGAACTACTATTATAAATAAAACTGTCATGTGTGCTACCAGGCCACCGAGCTACAACATCATAAAATTCTAAATTGGGACCTGTTACTACCTGAACATTAATTGAAAACCACCCCTTTCTATTTCGATACACTTCGGAAGATATTCCACCAGGACTTCTTATTTTAATATGTGTACAATCAATACACCCAATCACTCCAGGAAATTCAGCAATATCATAAAATGCTTGCTTCACTTTATTTACATCATTATGAGTTGTAGGGAACTTAACAAAATCTTTCATTTTTCGAGCCAATAGGGTAGACACTTTGGCGACAATTCTAGACACAGACTGTTGGCAAATATCCATGACATCGCCTTCTAGTTTCTGTAAAGATAGGTTATTTTTAGTAAATGCCAGTAGGGCTATGAGTAGGTTCAGTACTAAATATGTATTATCATTTACCTGAAAAGTCCCTGTAGCAAAGTATCGCAATGTTAACAATATCATTACTTCAGGAGCAAACGGCAGACCTCTCTTCGTACGATGACTCAGATCAGGTTCCAACATTGGTAATATTATATTTTTTACTGTATGAGGTGTAAACCTATACCGAGCATAAAATTCAGAAACGGAGTACTTCGTAAAAGGATTTGAATAGTCGCGTAAATACCGTCTTGGTCCTGTTTCTCTGAACCTTCTAGCATAATTTACAAACTCCACAAAATCTTCTAAATCATTCATCACGCTATTGTTTTTATGTAGGTATATATTATTTATTAAACACCATGAAACGTCAAAATCTTCATTAAACAAGTTAAGTATGGGTCTAGCAATACTTAAAGTTAATGGATGATTAGGCCCAATAACGGACCATTAACTGACTCTGAGAGACAACTTTCTTAAATCTGTACTTAGTAACCGTTTAAGTAATCATTAAACGTCTCTGAGTGCGGCAGTGAGTGCGGCAGTTAGACTTTTAATTAAATGAGAAATAATCAACTTTTAGACGTTGACGCACTGGTATCAGGAACTAGAATTATGTTACCTAAGCTGTGGTGAATTCAATGTGTGTACTGCTCATACAACATGTTTGTCATAGTTTTATGTCTGAGTGCATTCCCGGGCCCCATCATAGGTGTCATTCTACAGGAAGCCTCTCGTGTGAAACGTATTTTTATTTATTTTTATAACATTTTTTTTTTATTATTAAACTCATATTTAAAACTTCATGTAAAACCACAAGCTATAAATAATTTACAATATAAATCTTACTTCGCCGAAAATATGAAATTATCATGAAAATCAAAATCCTTTTTATGCCGATATAAAAACCGTTGCGGTCGAGTTACACACTCTCGAAAATATAACTTACAATCCGGTCGAAACTTTGGCAAACTCTGCCAAAACCACGTATGATTTGTTGATAGCCACATTTACGGCCAATCACAAACACTGTACATACGATAAACAGGCTGCAGCTTTTGATATTTATTTGCCACTTAATATTACACTCAATAATAGATGTCATTTGAAATATCATCAATGCTGGGATTCATTATTTTAGTTATAAATGTTACAGCGATACATAGTTTAAATAAACGTCCTTTGAATATTAACTTTGATAAATAAAAGATTCATTGAGTTAGCTTTTTTTTATTGGTGGTATTACATCTTTCAATAACTTTTTTCAAAGATTAGAACAACTCATATATTAATCGGGAATCTAAATACCAAGTTTCATCGCAAAAGTTATAAAACAATTAGTGTAATAAAAAACGTTCTCAAGAATTTTAAGACATATCCTCCTCCTCCATCCATCCTCCAATTCCCTTTCTAAATAGAAAAAAAAAAGAAAAAACTGAGCTCATATTACGGTGATAGGATGCTTTATCACACCACGGTATTGTTGCTACAAAAATAGATTTGTACAATAAACATTTTAAGCATAACACTTATTAGATAACAAACTAAAAAATAAATATAATGCATATAAACAAAACAATATTAACAACAATTAGAGTGATTAATTATATAAGTAAAACTCTTTGAAAAATTACCTGTAAAGTGGTTAAGCAAAATAACCGCAGACTTTTTGAATTTAAAAATTAAATATTTCCCGCAAGCCGACGTCGGTATAACGCCGTTTTTTTGCAATCACGAACACATCCCACCTTTTAGAAAAACATCGCTGCAGTATAATATTTAACAGGAAAACCCATTACCCTGTTACAGGGCTATTATGAAAAAGTTGATGTTCTACGTAAAACCGGTTTTACACCAGTGACTAACTGTTACCGTTACATAGAAATAATAGTGTACGCGATACGTATAAATATAAAACGAATCACCATTCAAACTACAACTATTTGTACGGTGTAGTAGTACAAGAAGCTGTTCTTAAGGCTCCGGTCACGGTTTAGATTACAGACTGTTTTAGAAACTGCTCTCACCTAATGGTCACTAGAAAGATAAAAATTGACGACGGTTCAGGTGTAGCACACCACTAGTAGTCACCTCAACGCCGTCGGTCGCGGCTTCGATTCCCGCTCGGGCAGATATTTGTATAAATATTTCTTTCCGGTCTGTGTGTATGTCCTTGTGGGTCTCCCCACCGTGCCTCGGTGAGCACGTAAAGCCATCGGTCCCGGTTGTTATCGTAAACACCTAATAGCGATGGTTACTCGGGATAGGGAAAATTATCTGTCAACCCGCAGAGAAGAAGCGTGGCGAATTAGAATGAGAAAATAGGCCTTTACCCAGTAGTGGGACGATTACAGGCTGATTCAGTACGTCTACCATGAGTTTTTGTTACAAGCGCACATGACATAACTACAGTAGTAAACGTAGAAGCGCAATAGTAATGACAGTATCCGCGAGAGGCACTGCTCAACTTTCCATACAAATTGTCTACTACACTCGCTAGCGTGTATCATGAACTATCGTCTTTGGAAACTCATGGTAGACGTACAGTTCAGTTCAGTTCAGGATAAAAATCTGTGTCTGGTGTCACACAATATAAACGCAACCATTTGTTTGCAACGGTAAACAAATCCGAGACCGCTAATACAAGAGCCAGTCTCTGCAGTAGTGTAACATTATTAGCAGACATCGTTCACAGTGGTTAAGTCTGAGCTAAATGTCTTGACGCTGTCCACAAACTATGTTAATCTAACTTTGTATACTCATTGATTCAACTGAACGAAAAAACACATAACTTAAGTTGACGATACGCTATGAGACGTAATATGATATAACATTTGTACATCCTGTGACAGTCAATGATATGTCAAATATCATAGGCAAAATGACAGCATGATATTTTGCCTATGAATTATTTAATTATTAACAGTATACATTAAAAAATAAACGCAAAGAAATCTATAAATGAGGCTTAACATAACTAATATATAGTTATGAGTAACTATATTAACATCTCTAATCTATTTTTTTAAGTTGTAAATAAATAAAAAATGTATTATTATTTCTCACAAAAATAATCTAATATGTAAAATAATCTAATCTATTAATTATGTAATCTAGAATTTTTAGTGCAATGTTTTTGTCATTTTGCCCCAAGCTTGTATCAGGTATTATTCAGTGTCTATATGAAAATAATAGCGAAAAGAAACCGAAAAAGTTACACCATCACCTAGCTATAGTTTGGATATAGTTACAAAGTGCTAGTATGCACACGGCTTAAATCTAAAAACTGCCTACTTCAACGAAAACCACGCTAAAACATATACGGAAATTTCGCTTTAATATACTTAGGAGCAAATGATATATTAGCTTGCTAAAATTCGCTGAGAATCTATTATTCTACTCAGTTAGGATCGTCAACAAAGCATTTCATAGTAATATATATGAGCAATTATCTCCTCTTCGTGCAAACGACATGTCATGCATATGCAAGCTGCGATAATCTCATGTCCACTACATGCAACTAAGCATTGTGAATGACAAGGAATTAGCTAAACCCGTATGTTCTCAAGTTATTCGGGTTTTTTTAGCTAGAATGTTCTATTCCCTATTATGATTTATTTATAGAATTTAAATTGATAATGTTGAGTTATTAATTATTAGAATGAAAGAATAAAAATTAAAACCACAATTTTCGTAACGAAAACAAGAATTATTGAACGCTCTAATCTTCCGTCACATCCGATTTGGAAGACTTACTAATTGTTTTAAAAACTTACGCTTTTGATATGAAGCTTATATGGGATTTATTATACTTTATTGTACATCACTAAAATTGTTAAATAAACGTCCGTCAAATTTGATCCGAGTTGAGTTCCAATACTTAACTTCTCCTTTTCGTCATTGTGCGAACGGTTCTGTTTCACATATTTTCGTATTTTGAGGCAATAATAATCACTTTTCCTACGTTATCGCAAATTGCATCAACATCAAATAACGTGAAACTAGGTTCATAATAATATAATTGACACGCATTACCTTTATCAGTGCTACAAACAGATCATGAATAAATTGACATGAAATTGCAGATAATAACTCGTAATTAAATTTACAATTCCATGATAAAGCAAAGTCATTTTACAAGTAATTCCTAAACAACATGTAACGCATATCTATCATCTATCGTCATGCTATCGTGCATGACGTGTCAAAACAAAAAGTATATTTTCATCGTAAATAAAATGAAATAAAAATTTATGTTCGTTTATATTACAATTTGGTGGAGTGAATAAATAATATTTTATAGACAAACACTAAATATATTTGCAAACAAAAGTTAAAAATTTTACGAAGATTTGCGAAGTCTGAGTACTCAATTTGTCAAGACTGAGTACTTTGTATGTAGTTTTAACGGTTTTGTAACCAAAATGTGCTAACGAAACCACATTAATAAGACTTCGGTATTCGTCTTGCTGTAATTCTGACTGAGTAAACTTTGAACTAAATTCTTTTAAATATAAGCTACTTAAAATAAAAATAAAATAACTTAGTCTATATCAATCTAAGTAATTTATATCACTCAATACTTATTTTTGTCTCAACATCGGATGAGAAAAAAAATTATTATTTAATTCCTTGTGTAAATTTAAGACAAAAAAAGCGAACATACAACTGTAAATCGTTTTCTTTCTTTATTTTTGTAAACTAGAGAAATGTGTACTAAAGAGTAACTACTCTCACTTCACGTAAAACGAATGATTTTTCGAACTTAAAATATATATCTCTAGTTATCGTATATTGCACTTGTAAAATATTTTTTACACATAAGAAAAAAACACTATTTTTAACACTCATAATATTTTAACGCGACTTTTGTTATTTAAACTAATTAAAAAACTGTTTAAAAAAGTTCTGTCTTGGACGTCCGTGTCTGTCTGACTGTCCGTGTGTCTGTATGTGCGGATCCTATATGTGGTCACGTTAACTACCGAAAGACTTCACTAATCGAGTTATTTTTTTTTTCTTACTTTTCAATATAGTTAGGAATAGAACCCTATTTAATTTCACGGTCTAATTCGATGTGGTTTAATTGTTACAAGCTTTTTTAGTTTCACCTGTCCCGATGTTTGTTATCAAATATTGCAAATTAAATTTGATCCACTTCCCGGGTAACGATTGAGCTCAAATTTTGCATACATGCAAATTGCATGGCACAGTCGTTACAGAGCAATTCAGTATAGCTACGAGTACTTCGGTTTAAAGAATCTTTATTTCTCATAAGACATACAATTTCTAAAAATATATAAAAAAAGGTATAGTAATGTTCGGTGCATGTGTCTACTTGTTTTATCAAACAAGTAAAGTAATTTTTATTTATCAATATAAAATGGGGACGAAACCATATCAAACATAATATTCTATATGTTGTTATAATTTTGATGGTTTGTCTAAACAATAAACTTTTTTATTTATATAATTTACAAATACTTAATTTATAAATATGTTACTGTTTATAAAAACAGTACATATAACAATCAATTGACTGTATTCAATATTCATACATACATAAACGGATACGCCTACCAAGAGGTACAGCGAGATAAAGACTTTGTTAATCTGAATCTCAAACGTTCGTATCCCGTTCCTCAAGGCAGTCAAATCGTTTTACAACACAAATTGGCTATCACCCTCTCAGAGGAGAACTTGATAGTTGATGCAGCAATTCACGTATGCCTTTGACGTGTTGATTGATACAATCCACTAGTCCAGATTGAAAATCAGTTTGAGTGAATTTGCATGATCTATAACTGTTTTAGATTGTCTTGGTCACGGATATAACCCTTCTTGATAGTAAAGTTGATAGATTGATTTGCGTACTTATCAAATCCGTAACGTAGATATACATACATAAAGCATAAAATAAATGTATACGACAAAGAATTTGATATAAGCCATTATATTCGTGAGATTTTGTTTTGTGAAAAAGTTATTAAGTTTAGAGTTTTGAAATTATTCATAGTATATTATATTGCATTATAGTTTTATTTATTTATTTACTTAATTGTGTCCTCAATAACCTATTTGGTAATAAACTCTCTTTAAATTTAATTTATTTGAATTTGAAATAAAAATTACCATATAAAATTTACAATGACAAAACAGATGATTATGGTATAAATCTGTGATTAATTCTGGCAAGAATTTTAAAAGAATTTCTCCGTTATCGAATACCAATTATCTCGGCAAAAAATTAACCAGCCCTTCTGTCGTCATGCTAACATGTCCACATGATATAACTTGTGATGATGATGGTAGTCACGGAGTTAAATCTCTTACCATTTTTTTGCGTTGCTATTCCAGGGTCTAAATGTTTCGACTGCAAGTGGTACAAAGATATAATTGATGTCAGAAATATAATTGACGTTTTCAAGTAACGAATATCTACATCATAATTTTTAATTATAATTATATTTCTTTACACGCTTGAAGATTACAAGTTTCGTAGTTATTATAAAATAGAACTAACTAGTGAAATCCTCGCATTGACTGACGGACAACATTTAAGCTCCTAGATCTAAAAGCATTACGCTCAGGGATTTCTGGTATAACGAACTTATATAAATCATTTTATTACATAAACAGTTTTCGGAGTATTATGATAAAAATTAAAAACTTATTTTTCAAAATGTTAAGGACTGGATATTTTGTCGTTTTTCTTCACTTTTTTTTTCTTATTCTGACGTCACATACGTTATGTTTTTTTAGGTATGGAAGAAGAGGTCTTTGTTCAGCAGGACATTTAAATACTATTTTAGTTCCGTTCCTTAAAAACAAACAAACAAACAGAACTAGTTAAATACAGAAAAGTGATTTCCATAAAGTATTCTAAAGTCTTATATATTAAGCGTATCAAATTGTACTTTAACTCAAAACAGATATTTCAAATGATATTATGAATAAGCCTTCATAATACTCACTCTATAACAATAACAATAGTTTTCGAGGTCTCAACAATATCGCCTGACGCGTCTAAGAGTCTTAGAACTAAGTTTGTCTGATATTAAACAGTAAGTAACCCTTCAGTGTCACTTCTATGGCTTAAATTTGTCCTTTCCTTGGAAATAGGTTACTTAACGAAATATTAAGTACTTGAGGACCCGCGTGGTTTTATTTGAGCTTATTATATTACTAGTATTAATTGTAGCATAACTTTTTATAGCCAATAATTTCTTACAAAATTATTTTTATTTCCCATAGGAATAGACGATTCCATTTTTCACCGACTTAAAAAAGAAGGAGTTTTTCATTTTTCTTGTATATATTTTTAATATTTATAAACTCCGCCATTAATAAACCGATAAGGAAAATTCGTTTTTTGTTTGAATTTTTTTTATTTAATAAGTATTTGATAAAGTAAAGGTAAAAAATAGAAGTGAATTTTTTTATTGATTCAAAATTTGTATTTAGTTATAGTAAATAATTTATTAAAATATATCAACCATTAAAAGTTCTACGAAACTTTTCAATTCAAACGTTACTGTGTGAATACGCTCGCATTAACCGCCATTAAATATTAAAAGATTTCGATCTTTAATAAATAAATTAATTATAATTAGTAGATTTTAAACACATGTTTATAAATTTGAAATGTCATCTAGAGATAGCCTACTTATATCTGGAGGCACGGAAGTGCCTCCGCCAAGTCGAGCAAAAAAATAAAGTGGCACGGCCGTACTATTCTTTTCTCGAAGCAACTCAGGCCATTTTCGACCCCCTATAACTTCGTTGTGGATAAAACTAGAAGTCTGAATTTTCAATACCCAAGCAGGCATTGTATAAACACGGTATATTTCAAATTTCATTCAATTTGAACCAGTAGTTTAAGAATTATAATTAGTCAAAGTTTCGAATTTTGTCACTCACTGACTGACCGATCATCAAAACTCTAAGGCACTTCTAGCAGACATAGAAGCTTCAAATTTAGAATACCATTAGTGTTTAGTATATAAACCAAGGAAAAATTCAAATATTGTGCAATTTCGGTCCAGTTTTCTAGATACACCAACTGCATAAATAACTTTGTAATCCCATATAAATATATAGGATTACAAAGTTACATTTGCAGTTAATGAATCAATGTACCCGTACAAGTATAATATAGTGGAATAATAGGTGTAGATAGGTACCTAGATATAATTATCTTCAAAGGTAACCTGTAAAATGGTCAACGGAATGAAAAAGCAAGAATGGGACATGTCTTATGTAGCTATACCAAAATCACGCAAAGTATTAAAGAACACTAATAAATCATAACCGCGACTGGCTAAGGTAGTTTGCCCGCTCCAAGGCTTCAACGCTTCCCGTACGTAAGTTATTTTATTTTATTCAGTTGGCAGCTATATTAAACCTATCCCTCTAATCGGTTTCTACACTGCATTGTAGCAAAACGCGGCACGTCTTTGCCGATAGGGTGGTAACTAGCCACTACCAAAGACTTCCACCAAAGCAGATCAGAGAAAGAAAATTTACTCTGCCGGGGATTTAACCCGGGATCTCCCGCTTAATATACAACAGCGCGCACTATTTCGCCAGCGTGGTCATCATATTTGAGTTCATATAATTATGTCATTATTAGAATGCACCTGATTAAGTGAGTCATAACAGCAATAACTGTTAATTAATGTATATTAACATTAAATAAATAAAAATAAATATAGAAAATAAGTACTCAAAATAACTTTTGTATTTTAAAGCTTTAACTTCTTGATGAGAGTAAATTTTTATACGATGCGCGTGCACTCTGTGACAAAAAACCGACACCATAAAGTTTGCTAGTAGGCGCCACGCAATTGCGCTAACTCACTTCGTTGCGCTGGATGTTTCAACTCACTTTTTATAAGCTTATATTTTGTTTCACCTGTCTCGATGTTTGTCATCAAATCTTGCAAATTGAATTTGATCCAAAATAATAGTAAATCATGTGACAATGCAATATTATGATTACATGGTGCTGATTTGATGGAGGAGCTAGAAGGTAGCCAAAGGAAGGATTTTGGGCCCGTTTGAGTCCTCTAGACGAGTAAGTTTGTCTTTCAATGGTAACCAGGGTCTGGTGATGAAGTTGGAATGTGGTCATAGGAACTCAGTAATGAAACGACGCAACCCCATCGAGTTTTGGCTCGTTTGGTTCGTCTTAACGAATACTTTGTTTTGAAATGGTTACCAGGGTCTGATCTGATAATAGAGCTGGAAGGTGGCTATAGGAACTTCGCAATGAAACAACACAATCTCATCCAGTTCGGGCTCGTTTGAATCCTCTTGACCAGTAGTTTCAATGGTAACCAGGGTCTGATGATGTAGCTAAAAGGTGGTCAAAGGAAGTCAGTAATGAAACGATGCAACCCCATCGAGTTTCAGCTCGTTTAATTCGGCTTGACAAGTATTTTGTTTCAAGACGGTTACCAGGGTCTGATCTGATGATGGAGCTGAGAGGTGGCAATAGGATCTTTGCAATAAAACGACACAACCTCATCTAGTTCGGGCTCATTTGAATCGTAATTTATCTTCCAATGCTAACCAGGGTCTGATGATGGAGCTGGAAGGTGGTCATAGAAACTCGTTGATTCGTCTTGATGAGTTTTTTTATTTTTAGATGGCTACCAGGGTCTGATCTATTGATGGAGCTAGAAGGCAGGCAAAGGAACTTCGCAATGAAACGACAAAACATCATCGAGTTCGGGCTCGTTTGAATCCTCTTGATCAGTAGTTTTTCTTTCAATGGTAACCAGAGTTTGATGATGGAGCTGGAAGGTGATCATAGGAACTCTGTAATGAAACGTCGCAACCCCATCAAATTTTGGCTCGTTTGATTTGTCTTGACGTGTACTATGTTTTTAGATAGTTACCAGGGTTTGATCGGATGATGGAGCTGTAAGGTGGCCATAGGAACTTCGCAATGAAACTAAACAACCTCATTGAGTTCGGGCTCGTTTGAATCCTCTTGACCAGTAGTTTGTCTTTCAATGGTAACCAGGGTTTGATGATATAGCTAGAAGGTGGTCATAGGAACTCTGTAATGAAACGACGCAACCCCATCAAGTTTCGGCTCCTTTGATTCGTCTTGACGAGTACTTTGTTTTAGTGGGTTTTCAGGGTCTGATTACAGATGGCGCGCACCAACCATTCACTCAGCGCATCGTCAGCATCAGCAGTCGCTTATTATAAGTATAACTTTTTACGTACATAATAATAATTACATAAGTACCTATACATCCACTTTTTTAAATATTTTTTAAAAGTTTATTTTTATGGAAGTTTAGGTGTAAAAAATCGACAGCAATCTTACAACACTGTTTCCGGGTAAACATACTTCATTCATCTCTCTTGTGAAGTATTTCAAGTTGTCAACTTGAGATCACAATATGTATGACATGACAATCAAATAATATATCTGTATCGTATCGGAAAAGAAAAAGAGGAAGAATATCTACAAAAATAAGAAAAGCTCATTAGACCGAGCGAAGGCTTTAAGAAAATACGTTGTTGATATTAAAGAAGTAGAAGACACCAGAAAGGAAAATAAGTAGGACTGTCTACAAAAAGAAATGAGATGCCATCAAAAACATAACTTGTAAAAAGTTACCAAGTCTCGCAACTCATTTCTTCTTCCGTAAAAAGTTGTGAGATCCATGTAATACCAAGTCGGCTAATTTATTCAATCCCTACTTAAGGGTTCCTCTGTATTAAGTTATTACGTTAGTAGCTAACCTAACAACATCGTATAGTGATCATATCAATATTAAAAATCTTTGATGTTTTAAATAAATATATTGACTTGGCAATCGCATGAAAACAATGTATCTAAGAAGTAACACATAGGAATATTATATTAAATTAGATTGTTTAGTGCGATTGCCAAGTCAGTCTATTTATTTAAATCATCAAAGATTTTTAATATTGATATGATCATTATACGATATTGTTAGGTTAGCTACTAACCTAATGACTTAATACAGAGGAACCCTTAAGTAGGGATTGAATAAATTAGCCGACTTGGTATTACATGGATCTCACAACTTTTTACGGAAGAAGAAATGAGTTGCGAGACTTGGTAACTTTTTACAAGTTATGTTTTTGATGGCATTTAGTTTAGAGACTGCGTAAGTCAGAAATGATTCAAAATGAAAAAGCGTCATTTATTAGGCGTAAAAATAATTACGTGTTTTTTTTTTTTTAATCAATATAATTGATATAAGGAATCAATATTACTTAATGTTTCTAAAGAATAATACTTGTGTTTAGTAGCTTATTTGCTTTATTATGTTTTTTATCTATGACATTGTCGTATTTTTTATTATACTCTATTCCTGAAATATATTATTTTAAAGCTGAATATTCTAACGCATTTAATTTACGATTTATATAAATAAATAAATACGAGTATGTTTAACATACACACACAGCCGACTGGTATACATAATTATAATATTTTTATGTAATAAATGTACATATAAATAAGTAGATATTACACCCAGACTCGAGACGGGAATCGAACCCACAACCCTGGAGCAAAAAGTAGGACCACTGCCAGCCGCGTCATCAGGCAGATAAAATGAGTCAAGAATTTGATGGTTTGATTTTTTTTTTACAGTTTTCCTATATATTATATTGAATTATAAATAAATTGTTAAATATAACTATATTAATAAAATATCACGCTTAAATTATAGGAACGTAGCAGTTACTTAGTGAGTTATATAATAAATATCAGGTACAGAATCATGAAATGCAAAGAAAAACCTTACCGGTGTAATTATTCATTCTCTGATTTTATTATCGCATAAATGCCTGAAACAACATTAAATTATTATTTCATACATTAAAAAGTATAAATAAAGTAAATATAGGACAAGAACGTAAAGTCTATAGTTCATGTTTATTTAAAAACGGTTAGCGCTCATAAAATATGTTTTCTAGAATATCATAATATTCTGGCATCCTTTTAAATAATTTATAATACCACTTTCAGGAAATAGGTACAGCGAGAAAACTATAAAATAACTTCTAAGACATTCCTTGCTAAGACCTAGTGATGGAACATTTTATCGATAACTAAAACTAAATACGAAATACGTTAATAGAGAAAAAGTTATTAATAACTTACTGGCGATGGAAATTCAATTGTATTAAACTTGTGACCACGAAAGATATTTTTTATAGTTAGTAAAATTACAGTTAATCACAAAATAAACCACAGTAGGTCACGTTAAATATTTTACGTGCCATTGAATTATTCAATTGAATGCAAATAAACATTAAATTATACAGTACGAGTATAATTTAACGCATGAATTTAAACGAGTCGTGTTTTACTACATTTAAAATCTAATCTAATTAGGTAGTATTATAGATTTTTTTTATAACCTTACTCAACTCACCTCACTACATAGATATAAATAATTCTCCTAAAAGGTAGTAAATAAAAAAGCAGGTGTCTAAGTAAACGATAATTCTTTTATCCATAAGCTCTCAGATGAAAATCTGAAAACCTCGAAATATTTCCTTAACTTAAAACTTCTTAAAATTTAAAGATTAATATTTTATTAGGTTTCTTTTAAAAATAAAAGCCAATCGATTACGTAATTGGTTTACGGTTGATTTTCAGTCCATTAAATCTAGCAATATATCTACTGCAAACAAAATTCAAGCTCATAGTCGAATAGCAGTGCGGTTGATAGCTAAACCTGAGTTGCAATTTGAAAACAAAATCAAGGCATACACGGGTATAGCTTGATTATTATCAAGTTACCTGGAAATCGTCTGCTGACCAAATAAATAAGCAATGTTTGAAATGTATGGAAAGCAAATAATCACCCAGTAATTAATTACCTATGAAACCGCAGCTTAAGGCAAATTAAACACACGATAGTTTATTATATTTTTTGTTAAAGAAAAAAATCAATAGTTTAAATACCCCTCCCTGCAAACTCTCCCACGGAGGCAATAGACGCTGTAAACAAGAGAAGTACGCGTCTCAAATGTCGTCGATACTATTAAACATTTTTATCTGGATACTATCTTATGATAGTATCTAGATAAAAATGCTTAATGGTACAGACTTTATAGTAGGTAACAGACTTTATAGTCTGTTTCGACGCGTTTTCCTCGTGTCATCCTTTTTTAAACGTGTTTACAATTACTGCCCTTGTTCTAAGAGATATAAGAAGAAATACATTTCATAGCGTATAACTTGGCTTTATATAAAAATAATGAACAAAGAAATATTCTTTTCAATTTTATTTTATTATATAAGTTATATAATATTATACGTAGAACAACTTGAACAAGGTTTTCCTTTCTTTTTTTTTTCATAGTTATGAGTTTATTAGAAAGATGGAACCTTTCCATTCAGGAATGGAAGGCAACATCATTCAAATGACTGCCACGCCTTACAATACCCGATTCGATCAATCCAATTTTTTAGTACATTTTCGATTATTTGGACCTCTATTTCATCAATGGTAACATAATAAAGTGTCGGTTAGAATATCTTGTGTCTTAGTGTAAATGCAACCACATGGAGTTTCGATATTTGATCGATTGATTGATATTTGTGGTAACTCCAACGCTCCCACAAGTCACGTCGTTATGTTTTAAAGCCTATTATCGTTCTAAATAGATATACTATCTAACGCATAGAAAGGAATGTTTCGAATCGGACATGTAATTAATTGTCAAAATAAATTTGGTATAAAATCTAAACTCAAACCTTCAACTTTATTATATTATTAGTGGATATTGCATATCCTTTGACATTTGATCACGTATATATAAGTCAATTCAACTCACACTCACCCCCCCCCCCCCCCAGTAGTATAAGAATCCCGTGTCAGGGGCTTATAAACAAACAACACAAATACGAAAACTGACATCATGACAAACATCTTTATGGTCTATACAAATATTTGTTTAGCGGGGATCGAACCTGCGACCGCTAGTCACAGCCAATTGTTGTAACTACTGAGCCAAGTTCAGTAATGTACAAGATACCCTATACAAAGTATCTGGAATACAAAATACAAGATACTTTAAAATAAAGTATTTCAGATACCAGATACAAATACCTTTCTGGAATGGTATTTGAAATACTAGATACAAAATACGTATCTTCCAAATACTTTTTAAAGATACAAATTCTTTTGTAAGAAAATAACATTTTATTGAATGTAAGTTTAATTTTTTACGTGAATTATTTACAAATACCTACATCGCGTTGATCGCGTAAAAGTGAGAAGATAAAATATTATATTATTAAGGTTTTAATTGAGACTCAATAATCGTCGATATCTTCAGTTTTTTATATCATTAAATGTTGCTGACAAAACGTCGAGTGGTCTTATTCCTATACTAGCGGCCCGCCCCGGCTTCGCACGGGTATTTAACTAAAATTTTAAGTGGTGTGGCGTGTACAGGCAAGATATAAAAAACTATAGCTTAAGTTTGGAACAAATTTATATATGACATGTGTCAGAAATTTGATATATAAGTCGATTAATTTGTAAGAATAGATCAGTTGTAAAATAGAATTGTAAATATATTATTGGAAGGAAATACAACGTAATTTACTTATTTGAGGATTTTATTTAACCACCTGACCAACACTCGCACTACACCAGCCCGGTGCCTTTCACTTCCAAAACATCTTCATTACAACGCCGTAATAAAAGTGTATACAAAAATTCAGCTCGCTTAGAATTTACCCGCAGATTGAGGCTTAAAATGCCTAAAATGACTGGATTATGTCATATTTTGTGAATGAATGCATAGAATAACTATTACTAAAAGTATTTTACCAAACAGTATTTACAAGATACTAAGATACCAAACAAAAGGAATTTAGATACAAGATACAAAATACATTTTAAAAAAGTATTTTAGATACAAGATGAAAATACGTATTTTGTATCTTGTATCTGTATTTCAGATACTTGTATCTTAGATAAGTCACATCTCTGGCCAAGTTGTCGTCTACCTATGTTCATACTAAAATAATGTCAAAGTTTTCACATAGCGACTTCTTAAAAGTGTACACAAATGCGATTGAATGAGTTTTCAGTGCTTCGAAGTTGTTATAAAGTTCTTAAACCTTCTCTGATACTTGTTGACGTCTTTCGTATTTTATAAAATCTATACTGCATATTGTAGTCGACAGAAAATCTGTTATTACCTCTTTCTAACTTGGTCTACCTCTAGTCTAACTTTAAAACTTTTGCATCTCTTCCTCGAGTAACAAATCTGACGTGGATACTAACAGAGTTCATTATATTTAATTAGAAAAGTGTTATATATATAAAACAATGTTTTTTTATTGTTTATTACTTTTATTGGGACTTGCATGTTATGTTAGCCTATATTTGTGATATACTTTGTAACATTTATATTGATAATAGTATTAAGTTAAGAACTGTATACTTACGCCGAGTTGCACGAAACAAATTTTAAAATTTAAGTGTTTATTACACTAATTTAATCACAAGAATCGTGATTATCTGTTGCATGAAACCTACATCTGATTAAGTTAACAAAAAAAAATTAATTTAATTAAAGACCTATCTAACGGATGATTAATTCCAACAGCTTTAAATTAATCATGAGATCAACTAATTTTAAGATTAATTTCAACTTAACTAACGGAAAATTAGCGACGGTTTCGTGCAACCCACCGTTAGTGTATTACGTTGGCTTCCTAAAAAAAAAAAAAAAAAAAATTAAAACAACAATGAACTGCGTTTTCATGATCGGTGTGTAATGTTGAGAACATTAATAAATTTTCACCTCTATTTTAAGGAAATATAATTGCGTTATAGTCAAAAATAAGTAATAGAGACGATTTATACACAGTGCAAAAAATACTCATGATGACAAACTTGCAAAAAAAAAGTTGCAAATCTTTGTGTTTTATTTTAAAAAAATAGTTTTTTATTTTATTTTATATATTTATAAAAAAAATGATTTTCTAAGCTCATTCAATTAAAAAAAATTAAGTCAATCTACTTACTTATGTAAAAAAGATCGCATCTCTCTCATTTTTCGAAATCGATTAAATATTTAAAAAGTTAAAGTGGACACAACTCTCATAAAACTCTTCGCTTCGAGTATAAATTTTATATATTATCGAGAGGATTTTGTTCGTTGAGTCACTTTATACTTAGATCTGTGCTTAAACTTCCAAGCATTGTATCATAACAAACTTACCTCACTTCTTCTTTCTGAGGGTAGTTATCAAACTTTAAGCTTATAGCTATAGAAATTTCTTGAAGATTACAGAAGTACTGATATATTATGGACTGAGCTGAACTGAATCAGACTGTTAACCTCCCACTGTTAGCCTCTTCTCCATACAGGAGAAGGATTGCTTGAGGAAGCTTAATCCGCCACGCTGCTCCACTGTAGGTAGGTAGATAATTTCTCTACCACTAGTAACGATAGCTATCAAGTGGTTTTTTTAATAATAACCGGGACCGACTACTTTATGTGCTCTCCAATAGATAGTGGGGAGACCTATATAGATAGAAGGACATATATACAGTCCAGAAACAAATATTTTTACAAATACAAATCTGCCTCGAGCGGTAATCGATCCCACTACCACCGGCGTTTATGCAACTATTCGCACCACTACACAAGAACGGTTGTCATTACGATATTTTATAATCACTTACTTTATGTAATAATATAGTAATGAGTTAATAACTTGTATATTATGATAAGACGGTGTAACATAATTCCAAGGGATTATTACTCTAAAGCATTTTAAGCTTGAGTTTAAAAAAAAAACTACAAAATTAAAAAATAAAATTGTATGTTTCAGTGAAATTTTTTATATGTTAATATAACATAAGTACATTATTTAAAGCACAATGGAGCGGATTAGAGGATTAAGCGTCAATATTTCTCTTCAACAGGAAAAGAAGGAGTGAGATACTTAAAAATACATTCTTACTATAACGTGGAAATGTACAGTAAAATATAAATAATCTCTCTAATAAAACTGATTTTCTAGAAATCAGTAATTCTTAGGTGACGATACAGACGTAAAGAATAAAACTACAGCCATTTCCAACCGACAGTCTAATCAAAAATATTTGCAGTATATTTAAACACAGCTGTGAGATATTGAATCTACATAGGTTTTTATGGAAAATATATCTTAAAAGTCCCTATTGTATAATTTCGACTCAGCTTAAACTGTCATCGGATTATTATATAAGCAAAATCTCGCTTAAAGCCCAGATTGACATTTTAGGGCTCACAGCTAAATAAACAACACGTTAATTTAAAATTACATTTTATACATACAAATGAGGACAGTTGGAAATGTCTGACGAAAACAACCGTTTTCGTATCGAGATGACGAAGTTAACATAACACTGAGAGTCACGAGTTTGATTCCCGTAATAAGCCAATAATCGTGCTTAATCATATAGAGTGCTTTTACTCTTAGTCCTTTCTACCTGAGCCACCAAGCGTCGAGAGAAAGTAATGCCGTCAGGTACAACCATGAGGTTGTTATCATAAAACTTTTGATAATGATCATAACTCTTGATATGGACATGGTGGAAGGAGTGGGAGAGTGGTAGATTATATATTAACTCCTCGTAATTTAAAAGTAGACCTTTAGAAAATAGGAGAACGTTATTTCAGTTAAGCTCAGTTCAAGGGGTTGTATTAATTGTTCAATTTTGATAATAACATGATTTCTATCCACAGAGCAGAGAGAGAGCAAAAGTAACAGAAATAAAACATAGCACCACAAAAATTATTTTATCATAACTTTTCTAGCTCTCTGCGTTTTTTTTTTTTACCAAAAATTCTTATTTATTACAGCTTTCACGGTTTAACATTTACAAAAAGTGTGACAGCAAATAGTAAGTCAGAAACTAAACGAGACAGGTCCTGGCACCGGTTTGAACAAAAAATACTTGGATCGAAGCCAGAAACGCCTACGGATGTGACGGAGAGGAAAATATTATACCTACACACCGATCACAATGACCAAATACGTACTTTGCTAAAATTATGACAGATATTTTGATAATTTCCTCTAAATAATGCGCTTAGCCCAAATCTTTATAGTGAAGTTGTAAGTATACATATAAATGCATAAATAAATGTAAAGCGATCCAGCGATTAACTTGAAGATAAAAAATTAGGTTTTTTTATACTCGTATTTTATAATTTGATAAGTGTGACAAGAAATTTAGGTGGCAAATGGTATAAGAAAATAAAAATTGATTACTTTGAATTTATCATATAATCATTAAGACATTTAATTTGATTACAAAGAAGTATATATAAAGGTTCGTAAAGTTCCTAAAGACCAAGTTCGTATTAAAAAGTTATCAATAACCATTTTTAACACTTAGTCTTAGCGAAAGAACACGGTTTCCATTTTCTATTTATTTAATAATAATAAGTCCCTTCAAACTTATTTCAACGAAACTTCGAAGCCAATCTAATGGCATTATGGTGTTAAACTTCGAATCCAACTTAAAATCAAACTAAATCATAAAAGCCATTTTGTTTTTAAGGTAATGGAAGATATTATTTTGTTAAAATTTTAGACTTATTGATAGGATTTCTAAAAATAATATAATTTAAAGATAGTACTACATTTACTGTCCTAATGTATCGGAATTTTTTAGATTTTTGGAAGCTTGAGTGTGACCTACCACATATACCAAATTTTATCTAAACAACAGTTTGGTCGTACGTCAAAAACTATATCATATGGACATGCATCTACCCCCATTTAATGAACCTAACAAAAAACTAAAATAAAATTAATAATAATAAATTAAGCAACTATTAATTGACAAACGGCGAAACATATTAAAACATGGTATATTATTCTAAAAAGAAGATTCAAAAATTATTTCAACCCTTTTCTGATTATTTTATTGATCATGCTAGAGTACTATCAAAATTTTCTCAGTGTCAGTCATGCTATCCCGTTTTTCGCTATTTTGTATTCGTAGAATCGCTCGATAAATATCGAACGGCCGAGTCTGAAAGTAGAATGTACGCTGAAATGCGGTAAACAAGAATGATCATTTGACAGTTTCGTCCATACCGTGTCATTTAGAATCTGAACTTAAACAGCTTGCAAACGTCCCTCTGGTAGAGGCTTCATCTCATGAAGCCATTTTTTAATTACGCCACCCAAAAATTCACCACATTTATTGTTATAAGCCTTAAATGATCAAAAGGTCACTAAATGTCACTAACTTAGATCGTAGATGCTCTTAATGCTCCGAATACATTTTTTGATTGATATTGATATTAATATATTTTTTTAATAAAATATATCAATATTGATGACGAAAGTTATTTATTATATTCAGTTTTCCAAGTATAAGGAAGTATTAGAGTATGGTAGTTAAAGTGAAGACTACGTGAACTGAACTAAATTATATTTAAAAATCCGGTTCGATTCCCGCTCAAGGTCGATATTTGTTTTATACATATTTGTTTCCGGTCTGGGTGTATGTCCTACTGGGTCTCTCCATCTTGTCCTGGAGAATACGTACAGCCGTGGGTCCCGGTTTTTGTCATAAATACCTTATAGTAATAGCAATAGAAAAATTATCTGCCAACCCGCAGTGGAGCAGCGTGGCGAATTAAGCTCTAACCCTTCTCCTATATGGAGAAGAGGCCTTTGCCCAACAGTGGGTCGTTAACAGGCTGATTCAGTTAATACCAAATATACTTCGATGCCCGAGGAAGTGACCTTATTTGTAAAATATTAACAATATTTTAGATTACAGTATTTTATATTTATAGATTATAGTATTTTATAATTATTGATCGTCGATCAGCTGTTTGGGGCAGACGTGCTGTCGGTATATTAGTAACAAAAATACGTGCAGTGCGTACCATTGACTTCCGTAGTGTTATTGGCAAACAAGTTATTTTGCTGTGAAGTTAAGTTAATGCGATAGTAACATCTCAGTGCGTGCTCTCTTTCTTGCATCGCATCTATCGGCCGTAAAGGTGCGGTTACCTCGCCACCTCACCGCTGGACTAAGAGACAAACACATATTTTTTGTTTCCCTCTGACTCCCAGGATTTATATCGAGAATGTCCTTACAAAGAACGCCACCAAATAAATTCTTATCGGACGGTGACTTATCAAAAACTGATGAGCAGATTGACCTTAATACCTACACTAGAAAACGAAAGGTACCCCATGACTCGGATATGAATGAAACTTTTGGTATTTTTGAGGAAAGATTCAATCAGCAAATCGTATTATGGAATAAGAATATTAACGAATGCATTTCGAACTGTGTTTCAACGGCAGTAAGCTCCGCTATGTCTACAGAGCTATCTAAAATATCTACATTGTTAAGTGACATAAATAATAACATAATCAAGTTGAATGCTGATAATTTAAAAATAAATAATTCTATCACTCAATTTAATAATCGTTTAAATGAATTCGAAAAATCGTTGAACTTCTCATCAGATCGCCTGGATGACCTTGATACTCGTATAAAGTCTTTGGAAATCGGAAATAAGACCTCTGTGAGCTGTGCAGAAACAATGTCAATCCTCGAAAATAAAATTCTGAACATGGAACAGCAGGCAAGGGAATGCAACATTGAAATTTCTAATCTACCGGAACGACGCAGTGAAAACTTGCTATCTATACTGGAATGTCTAGGAAACGAAATCAATCATCCAATACGGTCGTCGGATGTTGTTGCTATTCATCGAGTACCTCATGGTGATCAGCAGGACCGAAGACCAAAAAACATTATTGTTAAGTTTACCAGTAAACTAAAGCGTGATAGCGTACTGGCTGCGTGTCGTACTAAGAAGGGCTTAGACTCAGCAAGACTTTCCGTATCTGGCTCATCATACCCTGTGTACATAAATGAGCACTTAACACTTCACTACAAACAATTATTTCTTCGGTGTCGTGATGCTGCTAAAGAGTTTGGCTATAAATACGTGTGGATTAAGCATGGCACAATTCTTGCTCGCAAATCTGATACATCGCCTGTTATTGCTATCAGAATACCATCTGATATCTCCAAGTTCAAGTAACATGTTTTCTTTTTATTTGCGAGTAGATGGTTTGCATTCCTATAACAATATTTTTATTTTTTCCTTGGTATATATAAATCTTTATTGTCGTGTGTACCTAATGAGTGTTTTTGTGTTATTTTTGTATTGTAAAAAACTATTATATTGTGTCTCCTATGCGTTCTATGCAAACATAGCTTTAAGTGGCTTGAATAATATGTTTATACCTGCTTTTTTTGTGGCTTTTCGTCCGAGCTTATTGCTTAATTGCTGTTATAACCTTGTAGTAGTGAGCTTATACCCTTATAGCGATATAATTATTTTTTATATATTATATGTGAAACTTAAATACGGTATATACATGATACTAGATTTTTTGTTATTTTTAATTTGTATAAAGGTAATGTATTGTTTCTCTGTTGCGTTTCTAGCAGGCATAGCTCTTGGTGGCGGGGGTGATGTGTTTGAGGTTGCTTTTGTTGTGACTTTAAGCCTTCAATTGATATTTTCTTACTATCGTGAACCTGTACTTCTTTATCGGTATTTTGACACGATATTTAATGCTATATTGTTGTTTTTTCACAATACATTTTATATTGCAGGCAAATTTAGGAATATTACGCATATTAAATTAAGGTTTCATTTTAGTTCAGACTGGCTGCGAGTATACATACTTTATTTATATTTTTATCTCAGATTTGCAAGTAGGCGGCAATATTATATTATTGAAGATGATTTATATGCTCGGTTTAACAATGGATAAATATGTGCTATCAGTATTTTATCAAAACTGTCGTGGCTTAAAAACAAAACTTAATACTATTTTTATGAATATTCTCTCTCATAATTATGATGTCATTGTGCTTATTGAAACATGGTTAAATAGTAATATATGCGATAATGAATTTATTGATGCCCGCTATAACGTATTCCGTTGCGACCGTGACCGCGACGGTTGCGGGCGACGTGACGGTGGCGGTGTGCTTGTAGCGGTTCGCGTCGGCTTGGGCGCGCGGCTTTTTGTCCCGGCTAGCCGCGTCGAGTCATGCGGCTATGAGACTTCATTGGTGTCCACATCGCCTTTTGTCGACAGTCTTCTTATTGAACTACACACGAGTAACTATAGGTGTGTAATCAGTGCTACTTATATACCGCCTAATATGCCCTCTCATATTTATAAACAACATCTGGATAATTTACAGTCTGTACTTCAATTTGGTGACATTGACAGATTTATTGTAATGGGTGATTATAATTTACCTAGGATGGAATGGCAGGACACTGGAAAATATTTAAAACCGGTATTATGCAGTGATTATAACACATCGTGCATGTACCTGTACCATTTTATTAACTGTTTTACGGTTTTTCAAATGAACAAATATAAGAATCATATTAACCGCATACTTGACTTGTTTATTACTGACATAGGTGATTGTGAATCATATATTGCCCCGGTCCCACTAGTACCGCCCGATGAAAACCATCCGCCCTTTTACGTGCTTGTCCCCACAAATAGTAATTTTATGTCTACTCCAAATAAGCCTAGAATTGAATACAACTTTCACAAAGCTAATTTTATGGCTATAACTGAGGCACTAGAGAACTTCGATTGGGGTTTAATCTTTCAGGGTAAGAATACTGAGCAGGCTACCTCGGCATTCTATGAAGTAATTTATAATATAATTAAAAAACATGTACCTACAAAGTTAGTTAAGTCCACTAGGTTTCCCATTTGGTTCAATTCAGCATTGATTCATATTTTTAAGAATAAAAATAAAGCCTGGTTAAAGTGGAAAATTTACAAAAATCAGTCTGACTATGAAACATTTTCTATGTACAGGGATAGATTTAGAAATATTTCAAAGAATAGCTATAAACTTTATATGAAGGAAGTTGAAGAAAACGTAAATAAAAATATTAATTATTTCTGGAAATATATCTACAATAAAAATAAGAACCACAACTATCCAAGTACATTTTATTATAACGATATTACAGCAAGTAGCCCGGATAGCATAAGCCAGATGTACTCCCAGCATTTCAGGTCAGTTTTTGGACCCAACAGTGTTCCATGTAATTTTGACATAAATAACATTCCTGACGTTAATCTGAATTCAGACCTAAACTTAACAGATTTATATATCTCCGAAACCGATATCTTGACTGCGCTGCGGGCCTTAGATGTCACTAAAGGTTCTGGTTTGGATAATCTGCCTCCTATTCTGCTTAGGTCCTGTTCCTCCGTCTTTTATCAACCGCTACATTATTTATTCAATTTAAGTCTAAGGGAAGGTATTTTTCCAACCATTTGGAAGTCTGCCAGGATTACGCCAATCTTTAAATATGGAGATAGGTCGAATGTTGAGAACTACCGACCAATATCAATACTGCCTGCTCTGTCGAAGCTTTTTGAGAAACTTGTTCATAATGCCATATACCCATCATTGCACAAAATTATAATTCCTGAACAGCATGGCTTCGTTAAGCGTCGTTCAACTAACACGAATTTGTTAGTTTATACAACTTACTTATTTAAAAGCATCGATGAAAATAAGCAGACAGACTGCGTTTACACTGATTTTCAAAAAGCCTTTGACAGAGTCGATCATAAAATCCTTTTAGAAAAGCTGGCATTCAATGGTATTCGTGGAAACTTATGGCGCTGGTTTAAGTCCTACATAACCAATAGGACTCAAAAGGTTGTTTTTAATGGTTATGAGTCGGAGTTCGTTTCTATAACGTCTGGTGTTCCTCAGGGCTCGATTTTGGGTCCCTTACTTTTCCTATTATTTGTAAATGACGTAAAAACCTGTTTTAAGTTCTGCAATATATTGCTGTATGCAGACGACTTAAAAATTTATCATACTATCGTCAGTTTTAACGATCATCTCCAATTTCAAGCAGACCTTGATAAATTTTCCACATACTGTATTGACAACAAACTAGAACTCAGTATAAACAAATGTAAGCAGATTACTTTTACCAAAAAAAGAAATCTTAGTCACTTTCAGTATGCATTATGCAATGTACAGCTGCAATCGGTTAAAGCTATCAGAGACCTTGGAGTTCTGATGGATTGTAAGCTACATTTTGATATGCACGTAGAAAATATCAGAAGTAAAGCTCTCAAAATGTTTGGCTTTGTTATGCGAGCATCCATTAACTTCAAACAGCCATCCTCTTATATCACTTTATATAATGCTCTGGTTCGCTCTCAGGTTGAATATGCTGTGCTTGTATGGAACCCATTCTACAAAAAATATACAGAGATTCTCGAAAATATCCAGGCAAAATTTTTAAAGAGTATGCATTATAGATGTTGTCTATGTCGACTGCCATATTCACAGTTGCTTAGGAGGTATAAGCTCATTACCTTAGAAGCTAGACGTAGTCTACTTGAAGCTATGTTTGTGTATGATTTATGTCATAATAAATTTGATTGTCCTAGTCTTGTGAACCAAGTATGTTATGGAGTGCCAACTAGAACCCACTGTCGCAGTGCCTGCAAGATTTTTGCCACTTCTCGATGTCGTACAAATGCTGGTAAAAGGTCTCCCTTGCATCGAATTTTGAATACCTTTAACAACCTGTTTAACGCATTAGATATTGCAGCAACGAGTCCCCGCACTTATAAAAAACTTGTGTTACAATGTTTAGACTAATTTACTGTATATTTCTTTTTTCTTTTTAAATTGTATAGCTGTTTGTCCTAATTATTATGATCGATTAATTTTTTGTACTGAAATTAATCTGTGGTAAACGGTGTTGGTGTTGCAGTAAGTGATTTTTGTTTCTATCACATTTATGTATTCATACTGTAATGCTGTTTGTTTACCTTAATAAAGAGAAAAAAAAAAAAAAATTTATATATTTATTTGTTTATGTTTTGTTGTCTTTGAAAATAACACATTTCTCGTTTCTCTTTTGCACATAATACACGATAGAGTCCTCCTAATTTGTTTTGAACTCCACGATTGTTTGTCTTTAAAAATTTAGTTCCTGTGTGAATATATTTCGTACTTCAATTTCGATTTTTGTAAACCAAATTCTTCTTATCCGGATTAAAAAGAAATCACTCTTTTTTCTTTTTCATTAGTCTTCCACGACTGCGATTCCCTCTTAAGATTTTATAATTCTTGTATTTTATTATTTTAATTTGAATTTTTATTAACATCATATTCCAATTTTTTTTATTGCTCTACATGTCATAATTGCATTAATTGTATTTGTCATAATTGTATAGTATTATTTTATCATCATGAATGTTATTTTCACAGTATCGTTAAAAAACAAAACAAATATTCTTTTTTGACATTATTTATTTATTTTTTAAGTTGTACTTCTTTTGGCGCGTTTGGAAGAAATTGTGAGAGTAAAATTTTTACGATGCACGCGCACACCGATAGGCAAAACTCGGCATGATGAAAGTTAGCTGATAGTTGTTACTCAAGTTTCCATAAAAACTCATAACATTGATTTAAGTGAAATTAAAAAATATATATATTCATAAATATTAATATGTGTATGTGATATTAAATTATAGAATTGTGGTGAATGATAGGCCATTGTAAAAATTCGTGATAAATGTGACTTATTATTACAAAAAAAGTTTAAAGTGTATTTGTAGATTTGAGGTTAATCGTCGGTATGTATTCTATTTGTTTGTTTACATTATAATTAATTATGGTTCCATTATTATTTGAAAATAATTTATTCTACTTTTACGAGGTATCTCACTCGTTTTCATTAATTTATCATTCCTTTTACAAACAAAAATTTTGTTCTATTGCGCCAAAGAAGTATAACTTCTTACATGCGTACATAAGTTCACACTCACGTTTTTTTTAAATTTATTCTAGCATTTGAACATATTTATTGATAATTACAAAGAAAGTTATATTAATAATTATAAAAGTCGTATTTTGTCATTAAGCCAGTGCTATTTGCAGTTAAAATTAAATTAAGAAATATTTAAACTAAGAACATACGGTAACGTATCCTAAACAAAAGTTAGAATTACGTAAAGCCATCAAGGACATAAAGGCGGTTTTTCGCATGTGGTTTTATCTAACGCCTACGAGCAATGCCACGCATGAGCGAGCCGTTCTCTGCGCTCAGAGATAAAGGGATTCCGAAATAATACTACGTGGAGGTACACGAACTATAGAGTGCTTACAATGAACATCTTTCGTTTTTTTTTTTTTTTAACTGTTTTGTTGATAACGCCTAATGGATAGGGTATGTGGATGTTAATCAAAGGTCAGTTTTTCATTCTATTTTTACTGACTTCTGATATACTAAGTTTTATTATTTATGTGGTGCTTTGCAGTGATGAATAGCATTGCTACTACGATTTTGAGGAACATACACACGTATTAGGCACATGGTCCATATTTCATAGTTTAATGTGTAAACTTACCGTAACAGCCTGTAACTATTTCACATCTAGTCAAAGGCCCCTCTAAGAAAAATATAAGAGAAAAATATGAAGAATCTTTTAATATATAATCCGTTACGATACTCCTCTGTGGATTAGTAGATAGCTAAGAGGTAATTTTATTTGTAAAATACTTAATACATATCTCAAACAAACTCATTTACCTTCAAAAGTGAGTAGTTAATTGGCAGACAGTTGAGTGACGACAGTGTGTTCCATCGATTTACATTAAACTATAAGGGGGAAAATACTTCTCTGACCGCAATATTTTTGGCAAACACTAAACCTAAATAAACATATATGTTTTGTAAAATACTTTACTGTACAAGTATAAGAGCTGTCAGAACTGTATAAAAGATGAGCTTATAGCCTTGAAGCCTCATCTCCCGCCTAACTTTAAAACGTGTTAAGATAGAACGTTGGAGTACTTTGTCATGCATTCTACAGAATATAAACAAAAAACTGTAAATACTTATTATAATATTTGAATAGGTGGTGCCTAAAAATATATTATCATAATATACCTTAAACCCCAATTATTTGAAAGTTAGGCACTTTCAAATAATTGGGGTTAGCCCCATTATTCTAAAGCGCTAAGGACCCGAAATGTTTTAAAGTTCCTGGGTCCCCCATTATTCTAAGAGTTCATTAATCTGATAAATAAGCTAAATATAGCCTTGGTTGTGACCATCATGACAATGTGTCGTTAAACATGTGTAGTACTTATCTAGTAGTAATTAGATATCCTAGACCGCCGATTAAGCTCTTCATGCGTACTAAAACTAATACTGCGTTGTCGTAAATACTCGTGTATTATATACACACATTTACGTTCATGTAAAGCGTTTTACCACTAATCCAGTAGAACAATGACGTCATTGTTCTACTGGATTAATACGTACTCATATGTAAAATTAAGTTTTGTCACAGGAACTAAATAAAACAATCAAATTTTTATTTTATTTTATTTTTTATTTCTATTAATTGAAATAAAAAAAATCAGACTTCTACATAGTCTTAAACGACAAACATACAACACTTAACACTGTATTCATTCATTAAATTTCATAGATAAAAAATCATAAATATTAAATTTTAATATTTAGTATTTTTTCTTAACACGCGCTTTAATTTTTTCTATAAGATACAGTCCTGTGATAGCTGGACGGACAGCATAGATTTATTAATTGGATTATTTTTTTAACCCTTCCGATACGGTACCCTGATAAGAGATACCGGGAAGGGCTGCGTGCAGGGATCTATCGGTGGGCCGATACTATGGAACCTACTGCTGGATCCATTACTTCAGGAGTTGGAGGCCAAAGGCGACTACGCACAGGCATTCGCTTACGATGTGGTGTTGGTGTTCGAGGGTGAGACGGCCCTCGAGATCGAACGGCGAGCCAATGCCGCCCTCGAACATGTGAGGGCGTGGGGTGCATCTAATAAGCTTCGGTTTGCGCCCCACAAGACCAACGCAATGGTTGTGACGCGCAAACTGAAATATGACACCCCACGTCTTCGCATGGGCGGGGTCGACATTGTCTTGACGAACGAAATGAAGCTGCTGGGGGTCGTCATAGACCGGAAACTCACCTTCAACACCCACGTCGCGAACGTCTGCAAGCGCGCGGTCGCCTTTTACCACCAACTGGCTCGAGCAGCTAGGGCCAGCTGGGGTCTCCATCCTGAAGTCATCCGCACTATTTACAGAGCGGTGGTTGAGCCTGTGATCCTGTATGCGGCTGCCGTTTGGGCGCCGGCCGTGGACAAGCTCGGTATTCGCAAGCGGCTGAACATGGTCCAGCGGGGCTTCGCGCTGAAGCTATGCAAGGCATACCGGACTACCTCCTTGAACTCGGCACTGATGCTCGCTGGGTTGCTCCCTCTCGACTTCCGTGTTCGTGAAGCCGCGACTTTATATGAGGCGAGGAGGGGGGTACCCCAGCCAGTGATTAAGGATCGGGAGGTGGAGCGGATGTCCTCGGCTCTGCGGTCTCCGCACCCCGCCTGTCAAATCGACCTGGAGTTCGAGTGCCTGGTCGACCAAGAACAATTCGCCGCGAACAGCGAGCACGATTACAATATCTTCACGGACGGCAGCAAGATTGAGGGCAAGGTGGGGGCGGCGTTGTCCGTATGGAGCGGCGCCGCCGAAACCAAAACCCTCAAGCTTGCTTTGCCGTCCTACTGTACGGTATACCAGGCGGAACTCTTGGCGATATGCCGGGCGGCGCGGATGGCCGCGGACCGCTTGGCCGGATCCGTCGGGATATACTCCGACTCGTCATCGGCACTGCTCACTGTTCAAAATCCGAAAGCCCTCCATCCCCTGGCCGTAGAGGCGCGGGGACATCTGCAAAGGGCTTTGCTCCAGGACAAACGTATAAGTTTGTTCTGGATTAAAGCCCATGCAGGACTAGAGGGGAATGAGCGTGCCGACTATCTGGCCAAGGAAGCTGCGCTGAAGTTAAAACGCGCTTTTGACTACGACAGCTGCCCGGTTTCATTCATCAAGCGTAGCATCCGTATGCAATCGCTTGATGAATGGAATCTGCGGTACCGTAGCGGTGAAACGGCAGGTGTCACCAGGGTCTTCTTCCCTGACGCGATAGCCGCACACAAGATTATAGGTAAAATAAAGGTGGACAGATTTGTCACCCAAGTGTTGACGGGGCATGGCGGATTCTCCGAGTACTTGCACCGTTTCAAGTGCAAGGAGAGTCCGTCGTGCGTCTGCGACCCTGGGTGTTCGGAATCTGTCTTCCACGTCCTCTTGGACTGCCCAACCTTCGGTTATGAGAGGCAGCGACTAGAATGTCAGTTGGGAATACGCCTGGACAAAAGTATACTGCACGATATAATCCATAATAAAGATAGCAGAAACTGTTTCCTGCAGTATTGTAAAAAATTAGCTATTACTGTAAATAATAGGAAAAAGATTTAGCAAAATATGTTATCTTGATATTGTATCAATATATTATAGCTAACATATGAATGTCGTTATTTAAGTAGGAATATTTTTAAGATTCTATTTTTGTATAGATATTTAGTATTATACAAAAATGTAAAATCACTGTTATGAATTAAGTAAAATGTAATCGATAAGTTAGGCAATAGATAAAATATGTAATAGATAAGTAATTTTAGTGTTAAGAAAAAGAAAGAAATTGTCTGGCTCTTTAGTTATAAGATTAGAAATGTAATAATAGTATATAAATAAATGTAATAGTGAACTAGTTATAATATGTAAAAGATATTAAGGACCATTGTAAAAGTATAAAAAAAAAAAAAAAAAAACTTGTAAACAAAGGCTCCGAAAATTAAAACTCGGAGGTGCAGTATAAATTAAAAAAAAAAAAAATACATTTCAGCTTCCAACTTGATTAAAATAAAATAAACTAATTTAGTATCACTGTCTAATGGAATTCATGTATTGTTTTAATCAATAAATTCACGAAAATGCCCATTAAATAAATAATACAATAACTTGCCTACTTAAAATACTATTAAAATTGAAACTAGGTTAACCCTACCTATCTAGGAAGATCGCGTGTTCAATTCTGGACCAGAATAAACTGAGTTTTTTATATCAATGTTTTTGAAACTTATCTCGTGCTCGTTAATGAAAAAATATATTTAAAAAAAACGGATGGTTTCTAAAGCAATTCCGAAACTGTCAGACTAGAAATGATAAATAGAATAACCTAACACACCCATTACCACCCAAAATGAACTTTATTATGCAAGACGCTGAATCAGCGAAAGAATTGGTATGCGGAATGCAAGGCACATATAATAGCGAGATAGGTATGAATGTGTTAAAATTAAATGCAATAAATACCGACTCCCTACAAATAGAGGGAAGCTTTGTAGTAGCAAATATAAAAAAAATCCGAAACTGTGCTCTAAATCTTCTTGATGATATAAAAAGGTTTTTTTATACGGAAAAGATTACGACGTAACCATTGCGTAAACTATTTATAAAGTTAGAGGTAGGATCTAGTTAGAACGCTCCCTTCTTAGTTTAATTACTTTATTTTTTGTTTTTAATTCTTCAATTTACTATTTATAAAATACTATAAGTCAGCAGTGACTTTTTACCCGACTGCGCCAGGAGGAGGGTTATGCTTTTCGACAGTATGTATGTATGTATAATTTTTTACGGATATCTCAGCAAATTATCCGTAAAAGTAAAACAGATAGACAGTGTAACTTTCGCATAATTTGGAAGTATGAAATTTTGTTACGGCTAAGCCGACTAACCGACTGACTGATTTAATCATTTGCCTATAAAGTTGAAGCTGAAATTCAAAGCAATAAATATCCACGTCACGGACACATCAGTTGCCGTTGAAGACTAATTTGCATTTAGGAAGGAAATATTTACGAATACACAGAAATACACATTATGAATATGATTTTGTCATTATATTGATGTGTGTGGCGATTAAATAATGAGCTATTCTGTGATGTATAGTATAAAGAAAATAAAATAAAAATACATTTAAAATTCATGGCAGAATGAGATGAAAGAAAATATTGATTTAACTGAATCAGTCTCTAAACGTCCCACTGCTGGGCTAAGGTAACCTAGCGGTAACCATTTAGGCATGGAGGTAATTTCTCTAACATGAATCGCGATCTCTATTAGGTGTCTGTGATAATAATGAGGATGAACAGCTTATCCTACTCTCCACGCGACTTGGTGGGGAAACTACAAGGTCATACACCAAGAATAATAAATAAATAAATAAATATTATAATAGAAACAAATATTTTCATAAATATAAATATCTGCCCCTAACGGGAATGGAAACCCCAACTACTGCGATTGTTAAGGTGACTACTAACGCTACTACATCGGAACTGTTGTTAAAAGGAAAATATCATGACGACACATGAATGTTTTGATAGCAATTCCGTAATATATAATTCCGCTAATCCACTGTGAAATAGCGTGGTAGGCTAAACTCCAACCAGTCTCCTTACTAATGAAAGAGGTATTTATCCAGCAGTGGGATTGCATTATATTATAGTACAGAACAAAATTTCTTAAATATTTTAAATTAAATATATGTGTAGAGCTACAATTATCGAGCGGTGTATTCCACAAAAAAATATGAATTACGAGTACATTAAAATATGTTGTACCTTCTTTGCAAAAAAAAAAAACATTTATATAATTAATAACTTTGTCAAAAATGTATTTTGAATTTCAATATCATTAAAAAGCTAAAATTAGTACTGTTCGAAACACTTCCTCCTGACACAAAATCAAAAGACAAGGAAAGCAAGACATTATGTATGTATAAACACCAAAAAGAATTGAAACGACATGAAACAGTGACAAGCATCTCCGTCTCATTCTAACTCAAACATGCAGCCCTCCGAAAGTATTTTGAATGGTTTTGAATCAAAACAACCGTCATGTCAACAATGTGCAAGTCTGTTAGTAATGGGTTTAGATATAGTGAAGTATTTTACACACACTCTAAGCACACAAGACACAAGCACAAAAGAGCGCCGATATACTGAACGAAACAGTTATATAGAACATCGATGGATAAATGCTGTATTTGACATCTAAAGCCCATCAATCAGTTACATGAGCATTATTAAAAACAACTGTAGATGTTTTGTAAAACGATATTAAGAGGTCGCGAATTGTTGAGTAAATAGGTTGAGTACAAGTCAAAAAGAATTATAATTTAAAAACTCATTTGTAACTAAAACTACAAAAAAAAATTAAGCATAAAGGACGTTTTAGTATGGCAAATTATTTTTTTTTCTCATTATCAAAAAGCACGACTGTGCTTAGTAATATTTGTATATTTCGGCGAAGACACGAATATCTCTTAAACTTTTACTGGTGGGAGGGATGCGCTGTGCCGCGCTCCCGGCTGCGTGGGTACCACCATCTTGCTTATTTCTCCCGTGAAACAGCTTTGCTGTGTTTCGGAGAGAAGAGCAAGACAGGCAGTGTAATTACTGGCACCGAGACTTTAACACATTATGTCTCTGGATAGGCAACACATAAATGGGTTGCCTAGGCTAGTTCCAGGTAAACTGGTTTATGTTCATGGGCGACGTCAACCACTTACCATCAGGTGGAACGTCTGCCGGTTTGCGTATCCAACTAACATTAAAAAAAAATCTCTTAAACTGTAATGAAAGACAGACCTGTCCATTATGCCTGTATTTTTTTTTTTTTTTGCTTAATAATTGCTGAAATGCAAATATTTCTTGACAACGAGTATTTGCCTCCAGTGAGTGCCTCGAGAAAAATATTTCACAGATTATTATACTTCAAGCTTCAAGACATCAGCTGCGCTAATGTGTACTAATAACGGCTCAATAAAGATGAATAATTAACACATGTAATTAACTCAATTGAGCTAAAATAGCCTATAATTATTCCACTGCTAGACAAAGACCTCTTCTTCCATACACGAGAAGATTTGAAACTATTCGTGCCATTTTTCTTCAATGATACGTTTTTTCAGGTAATTATGATAACAATTCGAACAAATTATTTTACGTACTCTCCGATGCACTCTGGAAAAACGCACTAAGCTCTTTAGCTCTTAAAGCTCTCTAGCGAACTTTTTCCACCACTACACTAGAATGGTCGTTCACCTGTAACTTAGGGACATTTCATTGCAAAAAAGTTAGGCTATCTATGAGATAGTATAAGAGGCATGTACAAGAGCGCAGGCATAATTGCACCTCAAGATCAGACTTTTATCTGAAGAGTCAGCCTATACGGACACTATTAATGATGCATTTAACTCTATGAGTAAATTTTGAGCAGACTCAAGAGATGGATTGCTGAGTGGGAGGTCATGGAGATGTGGTTACATTAAGCTAGAATATTTTTTTACAGTGTTTCAGTAACTACGCGTCATAACCTGCATTATATGCTGTGATCAATTTGCAAAACAAATAGACCCATATTTGTGATACAAATATAGATTACATTATGTCGAATTTTAACATGCACTCATCTGAACGTTTTTATAACAAATTGTTATTATTGTGCATATAAACAATGACCAATTGTGTGGAGTCGATTTTTATTTCCTCAGCTAGTCATGTCATATTTATCACGGCTGCATATTGCTCTAAATGTTAGCATGTAATGTTGACTAAACTCAGACTAAAAAGTTAACTAAAAATATATAAATGAATCTAAAACAGATAACGTTATATGACGTTTCTCAAATCTTGAACCACACACAAATAAGTTCACTAAAAATTTGTCTAACAAACAGTCCTCGATATTCGTTAGTGGTTTGCACATGCAAAAATGTCGTCGATCACGTGTTACGTAACAAATGACCAACATCCATGTCTGTACGTGCGAACACAGCATTTCAAGAAAGAAATGTTATCAAAAAAGGAACCAAAGAAAATAGAGTCATCCAACAAGAAATATCTTTTATCAAAACAGTTCAATTCTACATTTATAATACGTGAAGGGTAAAAAGGGTATTTTGAGCTGAGTCAAAGGGTTTTGATAAATGACATGCTGATAAATTCGTATCGCAGTTTATATGTAGGTGAGGAAATGGAACGCGAAACGTGATCGCTGCGTCGAGTTTGTGAAAACAAATTACCTCTACTACGAGCTTCTATCGCTTGTGAAGTGAGTTTGTGGTATACGAGTATATATCGTAAGCAAATGGTTAACTCGAACAATATATTATACTGAAATAGTATTTTAGGTTACCGTACTGAACTGTATAAGCCTCAAAATAACCCACTTCTGAAGAACGGTTGGAGCTTAATCCATCTGCTCTACTGCGGGCATCTTGGCGGATAATATCCCTACCATTAATGATCGTTACTAGGTGTTTATGATAATAACCGGGATTGACGGCTTTACGTGCTCTCTGAGGCATGGTGGGGAAACCCACAAGGACATACACCTAGACCGGAAACAAATATTTGCACAAATACAAATATCTGCCCTGAGCGGGAATTAAACCCGCAACCGCCGGAGGACTACTCGCACCACTACACCAGAACAACCATCGTGTTTTGTGAAAGTCGTGTTTTATCTTACGAGAAGAGAATAGAACTTTACTAATTCTTTAATTTAATTAATGTTTTTAAGTAGAATGACAAATTTGATACTATATACTTTTGGTTGCCTGGAAGAGATCGCTGTGTTAGCGATAAGGCCGCCTGATGCAGCTGATGCAATGTGATTGATATAATTTATATGTATTGTCTCCTTATTGTATTGGTGTGTAAAAGTATAAATAAATAAATAAATAAATATACTATTGATACAATTGGTTGATTGGCCACATTTAAACCCCTAACGTACATAATTGTTATTAATCGTGGACAGAAAGATTAGTTTTATAATAATAGTTTCAAATAAATAATTCTTATGATAAGTAGTTAATGATTTTTTATATAGATAGAATTAAATAAAATGTCAAAAAATGTTGAATGAGAAAATGATAATAAATTAGTTTAAAAAAGTCAAAGCGGCAGCCATTTAACTCAAGATAATAATGCTAATAGTTTTTATTTATGTTTACTTTTCCTGATAATAATATTCTTACAATTTTTATAAAATTTTTTTAAAACAATTTTATAAGAACTCCTAAGTTTCGTGAGATGTTATCATATTTTTATCAACAGCTTTCTTTTTTTCTTTAAACTTTACCTTTGTTTAATGACTTGACCGTTTTATGAATATTTTTAGATTTCCAAGTACAGCAAAAAACCCTAATTTACTTATATAAAAATATTAATATTTAAACGTAAATCTGGATCAAGTTTACATTGGTTTTACTCACTTTAGTTTTATTTAGATTTTAAGACAATTAAAGAAATTTTTAAGAAAAAATTCAAATGATTTTATTGCTAAAAGCAATATCTTATAGTCAAATCAGCATTAGAGAAATTAATTTAACAAAGCATGGAAGCCTATGAGGATGTTGTCATAACAGCTGATATTCTACTTTAATAGTATCAAAAAATAAATACAACTTTTTAAGTATCGTACCTAACCATTTTTTTTTTTTTTGCAGATACTGATATTGCAGACTTTGATGAAAACGATCAAATCGAACCGAACTTCGAATATGAAGATGATTCCACTGACGAAGAAGATCGAAAACATACATAATTATATATTTATTACATTAATTATAATTATATTTATTACATTAATTAATAAAAAATATATGTATAAATTTAATTTTTTTTCTTCCGTCAGCCAGATTCGTCAGATTATGGGTCAGTCAACAAGGACATGAAGATGAAGCGTACAATAATCTGACGCACTCGAGTATTTCAAGGTCACGATTTTTTTTTTGCATTTTCAAAAATTGGCCATGTCTTTTGGGCGCGTTCTAATCGTCAGTCTTTTGAATAGGAGCTACATGAGAGTTCACTTAACATTCCTTCTCAATATATGACGCGCTCGAATATATTACAATTTTATTTCCTACCCCCACCATGCCAGCCGGCAGAATAATGTTTTTCCGTTATCAGAAACATGTGGGGCGCATACACTATTAATATCTGAAGCACTCGAGTATTTCTTTGTGACTTGACTTTTTTTTTAAACCTGTGCGTGCACATTCCCCCCACCAGTGAACGGTTGTACATCATATTATAATCTTTTCTTCTTTTTAGCATCTAGTCTTTACAATCGAATAGGTCCGCACGACGCTCGAGTAAATCCCTATTTAGCCTATTACCCTCCCCACTGTGATGCCCTCTTGAAGAGATTATATATATCCTAACCAAAATTCTTACAATCGTATATCTTTTATAACAAAGTGCTACACTTACAAATAAACGCGTAACGTATAACACATGTAAGATATAATATAATATTTAAAATTAAAATATTAAAATTTTAATGTTTATATAGTAAAATTCCGTTAACTGCTATATACATTAAAAAATTTGCGAAGCGCCTGTGTTCCATCTAGCTCAGACCTGGGTAGATGGCGGCCCGCGGGCCGAATTCGGCCCGCGGTAGATTTTTGTCTGGCTCCTGAAGTATTGTATATATTATTATTATAAACAAATATTAGTTTTTGTCTAACATAAATTGGTGCATAAAAATTTTTAGATAAAATATTAAGCAATACTTATACACATTATCAGGGCCGGTGGGAGTCAAAATTTTCTCCCGGACAACCGCTCTTTTCAGCGCTTCCTATTCGAAAATATAATTATGATAACACCGGCACACAAAAAATGAAAGTTGTCAGTACTTTTGACGGGACCCATGTATCTCTATGTATTTAGACCCGCTGAATCCGAATTTGAGGTCAGTTTGACCCGTACACCGACAAATTTTCGAGAAAACTTTGAAAAACCGAAAAAAATGACGATAATCGGCAATTTAGGCGATTTTTTTTTTAATCTAAACTAAGCATAATTTTTATGTATTTTGACCCGCTTAATACTTAACTGAAGTTTATTTAGACCATAAGCCATTAAAAGTTTGAGTAAATTCCAAAAAACCCTGAAAAATTGCAAAAAAAGCAAAAATTCCAGATATTGTGTTAAAAAAAATTATAAAATTAAATCAATCATGATTCTCATGTATTTCGATCCGTCGAAATAAATCTTTAATTTATATGGCTCAAACATCTCTAAAAATCTAAATAAATGGCAAAAAACCACTAAAAATCAAAATAAATCAAATCCGTTATGATAAAAATCAGTTTTTAAATAAAAATAAAAAATCTTTAAGATATTATTCGATCTGTGGAACATAAATTTTAAATTTTTTGACCTAAATCCTCAAAAATTTTTAGTTAATTCTACTTTTTTTGATATCGTTTTCATTACCCTGGTGTCTTGGTGGAATCCTCCGCCTTACTCGTCACTGTAATCGCCAAGATTTTCAGGGAAATGTAGAAATTAAGAATCTAAAATGTGCAATTCAAAATTTATCAAGCAATCTTAGGTTGTAATTGAAATAAAGTTCACATGAGACTCATGATTGATTTAATTTTATAATTTTTTTTTTAACACAATATCTGGAATTTTTGCTTTATTTTGCAATTTTTCTGGGTTTTTTGGAATTTACTCAAACTTTTAATGGCTTATGGTCTAAATAAACTTCAGATTAGTATTAAGCGGGTCAAAATACATAAAAATCATGCTTAGTTTAGATAAAAAAAAATTTAAATCGCCTTAATTGCCGATTTTCGTCATTTTTTTCGGTTTTTCAAAGTTTTCTCGAAAATTTGACGGTGTACGGGTCAAACTGACCTCAAATTCGGATTCAGCGGGTCAAAATACATAGAGATATATGGGTCCCGTCAAAAGTACTGACAACTTTTTTTTTGTGTGCCGGTGTAATTATACAATTACAGTATGTATAATTTAAAAAAAAAAATAGAAAAAAAAACTGTTTGGTCCGGGGTCAAATTTTCATCCGCAATCTGGCCCGACTATCAAAATATTTGCCCACCCCTGATCTAGCTTAAATAAAGTCTTGAATAGAAATTATTTCTGCATTTTAAAGTTGGTGCAGACCAGCGCCGATGAGACTGAAATCGAGTTACGCTTCACTATTACTTTAACCCCTTTATATAAAAGATTATCTTTATATTAAGAATGAAAACTTTGGTCACACTTACAGCAGAAAATCCTAGTTATAATAAACCTGGAACAGGTCCTATTTTCTACATTAAAGATATTTTGAAATATTTTATTTTTTATTTTTTATTCACTCTTTAATCGATACTGAGCCCTAAAACTTATTTTGTATTCCTTTTTGTCTGTTTGTCTATTTGTTATCAACCCAAAATTATTGTATGAATGTAAATAAAACAGTTTAAATTTATACTACGAGCTAGGACACTTAACATTTTTGGTCCAAAATTAAGATCAGTTCCCTCGGAATTGGAAATTAAAGTCATATATGTACATATTTGTAACACATCAATGCTTTATTCGATTTCGTTAATTATGTTTCCTTTAGAAATGAGATATTTTAATGCTTGTCCCTTAAATATTTCAATATATTTGGTTTGTTAGTTCAGAAATTAGAGACATCATAAGCCTCAGTATACCTACTCGTAGTTTAAAATAACTTGAAACCCAGAACGTACAAAAACCTTTGAACGTATGGTTCATCTTAAGCTGGAGTTCATCCTTTATCTTATTGGATTAGTAATGGCAACTGCTAACGATAGTGTGTCTAGAACTTGTATATAAAATAAATATAAAACCTTTTAGCCTAAAAGAGAATATTTTCAACGTTACGTAGTTCAATATACTTTAAAAAAAAGTAAAAAGCACTTTTTATTTATAAATAATCAAAAAAATCGAAAAACCCGACTGCGTAAAATACTCTTATTATAAACTAAAAAGAATAAAACAATTTACTAGCTTTCATTTAATACCCTTATTGTTACAGTGAGAAAAAAAATTCAACTCCCCGCCTCATTCCGCCATTTGCGGGCGCCATTTTGAAAATTTATATAGCCTATGTCACTACTACAATTTAGACAAATCCAACGAAACCTCATATGTCAAAAACCGTCCAGCCGTTTGGGCTGTTAGGGCGTGCCAAAGAAATGGACATACATACATACACTCGAAAAACATAACCCTCCTTCTGTCGCAGTCGGGTAAAAACAAAGAACAGATAACATTAAAAGTACAATTTATATCCATACTTAAAAGAACTGAAAAAAAAATAAATGATTCACATCACTTACGCAACCTTTAATATCATAACACCATTATTTTTAAGCATCACCCAGTCAATGTCTTATTTAAGACGTAAGAAGAACAGAACTCTTAAGTTCTGGAGTGAAAGTTGTAGTTCAAATTCTGATAGAAATTTTCAAAAATATCGCTATCTCAAAAAAATATTTAAGAGCAGCTGACTTCGAAATATCAACTAATTGTAAGTACATTAATGATGAAAATAGAATTTAAAAAATATTATACTTGTAAATAATAATAGTAGTAAAATAATAATTTTTAAGAAATTTAATATTAGAAATCCAATAAATCAATTACAACTTAAGTTGAAAGTAGCTGTTTATTTAAATGTTTTACTGAAATAGATAATTAAAACTTATATAATTTTTTTACCTTACTACAATATAAAATACCTAATTCAGCGTTAAATTTAATACGCAATTAAAAGCGTGCACAATAATCATTACAGTACTATCAGCGCACGTTAATGTTATCCCATTGCGAGCGCATTCCTTTTGATTATAAGTTCATAGGTAACAAGTCGGATCTCCAAGGGGTTGTGGAACGTTTTAACTGTTAAAAGATCATGTCTAGGGCTGGCAAAATTCGTATAATCAGAAACTTATATAATAATTATTATTAGTGGCATGTTTAGTAGTGGCATATTATTTATTTGTGTACATTTGTGTTTTTTATTATATAACTAAATAATAACGATACATAAATATATGATTATTCATAAAAAACACCGTGACAATATTTTCAGCGGGTTTATAAAATTAAAATTTTGCTTTTAAAATTTTTGAGATGAGTAATTTAACTTAATAAGCCCTAACAACAGAATAATTCAATTAGGAAGAAAATTTACATAACACACAAAAAAAATTATTATTTTATTTAAGCTTCCAAAATTGTTGTAATTTTCTCGGTCAAAGTCACAATCCAAACTTAAGTAACATCATAAAATAAAGAAAAATAAACAGTCTGGACTCATGTTCAATTAGCGAAATTCCCTCAGCTGTACCGACGATCGATATATGTTAACCATAACCAAATGATATCATATGTCATTATGTAACCAAACTACAACCAACTATAAATACCACATATCATGCCTATAACCTGTCAAGACAACAGTCACACCCTCAAATCTCTCATTTATCCAGATGCTTAAAATACGTGCAAAATGAACGAAAAACAAGCAGCCGATTTATTTAAAGTTTTTTTTTTTTTTAAACTCTCGGATCTAGATCACGTAAAGCCGTTGGTCCCGGTTATCATAGATATTTGATAACAATTTTTATACATACTATGGAAATTATCCGTCAACCCGCCGTGGAAAAGCGTAGTGGTTTAAGCTCTAATCCTCTTCCTATATGAAGAGGAGGTCTTTGCCCAGCAGTGGGATGTTTACAGGTTGTTTCAGTAGCTAACCCGTGGTTAATATAATTTACTTCAATTCCTAGTAGTTGTTTGGTAGTAGGCTAGGACAAATTAAAAAGAGATCGAACCATTTGCTTGGTTTTTATGGTATCTGATGCGGAAACGACAGCCTCTTCACTTTCGTGCAACAAAAAAAAATTGGTTGTTTGTAAAGTCGGTTTACGGACGATAATTTTAGGTGATAACGTCATAAGAAAACATTGAAAAAAAATTTTTAATAATTCAATTGCATTATTATCACTGACTTATCATTATGTTGTATAATACAAAGAATGCGTTAATTAAATTAATAACAATTTTTTTGATAAATTAACATTTATTTGCACTCGTTAATTCAAATATTAATTTACTTAAATTATACAGGTTAATTACAAGTAACAATGTGCTATTAACAATTTATTTACAACTTATATAGGTACCTACATGTGTGATATTTAAGATCCTCCAATCTGAGTTATTGTTATTCATTCACAAGTCGAACGCTTAGGCCGATCGTGCCTCTCTATCACTTGTTCCGCGCTCTCGCTCGCGACACGTGACACTTCTTCGTGCATGCAGCTCGTTATGCATCGATTTACAAGAGGTTATCACGTTAAAAACAAACATCCATTCTCATCTCTGGTGTTTCTGTTCTCGTTACCTAGAATAAATCGCTACGAAAAATGACAAACTAAATTGACCTTAAATCAAATTTGATTGTAAACCGTTTTGATTGTAAAACGTTTAATGAATAATACACAGCGATTCTGTAAAATCGTAATAGCAAAGGCTCGTTAAAGTACAAATATTTATTTTATACCTCATGTAATAAAAATATACGGCGTCTGAATATTAAACCATATAATAAATAGATTTATTGCTCTGTCTCTGCATCACAAAAGCGTTGAATGGCTTTAAAAAATATCATATGGCAAATTGCAAATAGCAGATTGATACTCGAACAATATCGTAATAACCGTTGATAATATTTATTATGACTCCGCTCCTGTTATTTGCAGTGTTATTTTTTATGGCCTATATAGTTCCTTGATAAATAAACTATCTTAGTAAAAATGATATTTCAAATCGGACATATAACTATCATTTATTGTATTTAAAAGATATATAAATTTTTAGTTTTATTTACATTTTGAAACCTCAAAACCTGTAGTGGCGCAACGTAGTGATTATACTCAAACCCCAGTCTGAATGTTTAAATGTTGTTGCATATAATGACAAGCGTTCTGTGACGACTGTTCTGTTCTGACCGATGTAGTGATGCGAGTAGTCGCCTCAAAGTCGCGCGCCGGCGGTCGCGGGTTCGCTTCCTCTCGGGACAGATATTTGTATTTGTGTCAATATTTGTTTCCGGTCTGGGTGTATGTCCTTGTGGATCACCCCACCGTGCCTCGGAGAGCACATAAAGCCGTTGGTCTGGGTTGTTGTCATAGACACCTGATAACGATCGTTACTCATAGTAAAGAAATTATCCACCAACCTCCATTGGAGCAGCGTGGTGGGTTAAGCTCCAACCCTTCTTCTATATGGAGAAGAGGCCTTCGTTCAGCAGTGGGTTGTTTACAGGCTGATACAGTACAGTACAATACATAGATAAGTTATGTTTTAAATATTATTTACATATTATACATGAAAGCTATTCATCACACGAGTAGAGAATATTGACGAGCTTAAACTAAAATTAACATAACAAATAAAACTAAAATTAACACTAAGAATAAAAAACAACTCTACAAATAAGCTATTATTTTCCTCAATTCTCTTAAATATAAATCGTAACTCAACGAGGCTTGAATTCTAAATTGCTTTTTAATTTATTGTTGACAAAATCCTTACTAATTATTATTAAACATTTTAAATAAAAAGTCCTTTTCCTTTTTTTATATTTAAGCCAATTTTATCTTTAACTTAAAATAAAGATGGCATAACCCTGCAACTGAGAATGAGGGTAGTTGAAGTTTAATTGATCAATTAAAACTTGCGGAACGTTGTAAGATAGCCATGAAGGAGTCATGAACGGTCTCGCTTGTTACAATGAAGCTTACATTGTTATATTCTTAATAGTGTTTGTGTTAAGCCTTGAGAGTTTGAGTTCGCTGACTCAATGACTTAAGTGCGCCTAAAACGATCAATTTCAAGTGCCAATTGCATTACATTGTCAGTTCTAATTTAAGTAATAGCTAAAAAGCTTCCAATATTTTGCATTCAGTTGCGTTTACTTAAAATTGTCGGTGTATTGACAATCTATTAATTAATCAATCAATTAGTACTGTCAACTGGTATTCATATACTCTTCAGGTATCCCAAAGTTCCCCATTCTCTCTTTGAAGTCCTTTCTCATGATATTTTTTCACTTATATGGTTTATTATATTTCTGTATCTTGTATATCTGTCCTCAGTAATAAAATTACCTCTGTCGTTTCAGTTACCAGAATACATATCAGTAAAAAATAATGTGTAGCGACATCTATCTCGCCATACACGAACTAGAAGAAACAGACGTATCCTACATCGCGCTATCGAAGTTTTCAAAAAGCGATTGAATATATATACAAGAACCCGAGAACAAACGTTAATTGGCGCGTAGCCCACCAGACGCAACACCGTCTGGTCGAAGGATCCTTCCTTTTCAGCGGCAGCCCCTCGTACCTATAAACTGGTGACCCCGAGCTTGAACCTTCCAGCAGCCTTCGCAAATCTACGTCATCGTAACGTCATCATCACTTCCTCTAGCTTTCGAGAAGCGAGCCAGCATCCACGGCTACTACGGGTACCCTGACCACAACCATGCAGCGGACGCGCATTCCTGATCATCGCCCACAGCCTTCGCAGCGACCTTGGCACAGCACACTGCACTTCGGCCGGTCAGCAAGCAGAGACGCACTTCTCTCCTGGTCGACGTATCAGCCAGCCACTACGCAGCACTGCACCACCCCGACTCACTGGAGCATCACCGCAGACAGTTCCGACTCACTGTGAATTATGCGGCATCTGGTTCCGACTCACTGGAACATTCCACTGGCCCGGCAAGCATCACAAAAAATGTATCGACGACTCAACCTGCTATCGACCTCTGGTCTCGGAGGGGGAGTGATGTAGCGACATCTATCTCGCCATATACGAACTAGAAGAAACAGACGTATCCTACATCGCGCTATCGAAGTTTTCAAAAAGCGATTGAATATATATACAAGAACCCGACAACAAACGTTAAGTGGCGCGTAGCCCACCAGACGCAACACCGTCTGGTCGAAGGATCCTTCCTTTTCAATGGCAGCCTCTCACCCTACGCCAAAAATGTTTATTCAAGCATAATGCTTAAATATCTACCATGTTGTAGTTTGAGTTTAAATGTTTGTTGTTTTGTTTAATGTTGATCTATGTTAAAGTTTAATAATGGAAGTCTTCTTATTTTATTATCAACTAGCGGCCCGCCCCGGCTGTGCCCGGGGTATGTATATATACCTTAACCTTCCTCATAAACCACTCTATTTATTGGTGAAAACCGCATGAAAATCCGTGCAGTAGTTTTTGAGTTTATCGTAAACAGACAGACAGACTCAGAGGAAGACTTTGTTTTATAATATGTAGTGAAATTCAATTAAGTCTGTTATCACCACTGAACCCATCCCTACTTAATAGTGACCTATCCGTGAACGTAGCAACTTATAAAATAAATAAATTCATGGAGAAAAGGAAATTTTCTTCTGCTGTTCTCCAATCTACGTGCGTATTACGTTACGTATTAAAGTGATTCACTTTCACAACAGAAAGCTTGAAGGAACTAATCAAATAAATCTGTCATCCACAATCTTATTTTTAAATTAAAATCAATGTGCCTATACTATGTAATATGTATTAACATAATGAAGATCTACTGCATAAATAATATTATTAAATCGATCACACTATAGGTACAATAAGTTATCAATTTACGTTATAACTTTTCCTTTCAGATAATTAAAAATAAAAGACAACTAAAACATCCCTATTTAAATACTCGTAAGTTGAATTTTGAAGTATATTTTCTAATAAAAAGATAAAACCTTTTGTTGAATATTTCAGCCATTAAACAAAATGTGATAAAAAAAATAGTAACACATACATATGTGAGCTACTGGTGTTATATATATTGTTTTGTAAGCAATAAATTGCACGGAAATAACACCGATGCATATTTATTAAAGCAGCATATCCATAATCGAAACCAACAATCATATATCAGCGCAATAAATTACTTTACACTTGAAAAAATTACCGTTTATTCAGGAGAAATGTCAAACTCGCGACAGTGGTAGTTAAATAAAAATAGCAATAAAAAAAATCGTAAAAAAAAAACATTTTTCGGATGCCACAGAATTATAAAGTTCCCTATTAAATGCGAAATTTCATTGGAAATATTTATTTTACAATCACCAGATACATACACATATATAGAATGATTTATTTGATTTTTGTTACTATTTTTTTCCCGTGTGAATGTTACATTATTACAAATACTGAGAAAGTGACATTGGAAACAGTTCATGAACCAATTCCTGTAAATATTGGTCGCTTTCCATTATACTGGGATTGGCGGGAACATAACAAAGTAACGCCGGTTAAAAGTCAACAGGATTGCAATGCATGCTGGGCGTTCAGTGCTATTGGTATGTATTTCAAACGTAGAAGAGATTAAGTGGTGGATCGTTTTGTTTGAATATATTAAGGATGTATATCAGTAGAATGTATATGTGTATTTATATAATACTAGTGGTCGCCCAGTGGTCGAAATTCGACCTAATCTATAATTAACAGCATTGTCAACATCATAAAAATATGATTACGCATAACATGGTGAGTATATGCAGCAGTCATTGAACCTGATCTGTGATAAAAAATTCGTTGCAAGATCTCTATTTAAAACCGTGTTCGATAAAAAATTCGTTGCAAGACCTGTATTTAAAACCGTGTTGACAACAGACTTTCACAATAAACAAAATTTGTGTATATATGGACATTGTACATATGTGTGTGCCGTAGTGTGTGTAGTGTTTTTTTTTTTTTTTTATTAATTTAATGTAAGTATTTTTTGATCAACAAAAGTATATTGTACATAGGTTTTATTTATAGATATCTACAAGTATAATATATAATAACCGATATAATTATGTTGCCTGAGCTACAACACCAATGTATTCTACAAATCGTTAGAAGTGACGATGACTTGCAATTTTAGAATACCATAATACTATTTGCAGTTTCGGAATAAATTTGGATACTTTTATATATTTGTTATTGTTATTTTTATTGCATTATTTATTTAAATAAAAATAAAACATGACAACCAGTTCAACAAAAACAATAATTCGTTATAATACGACAAAGCTTGGCAGGTAAATTTATAGCGGTGTCCTTCAGAGAAAAAGACGCCAGTGCCCAGTGGTCCAGGGTTTTTACAGGCTATTAAAAAATTTCAAAACAAGCAATTTTCTCTAGTAGAGCACTTAGAGATCCAAATCGATCTTTGAAGCTCCCTTTTTATAAATAAGCATATTGTACAATCTAATATAATTTAACAAAATTAATATCTTTATTGCAGCAAATATTGAAAGTCAATTAATGATATATATGAATAAAACGGAATCTTTATCAGAACAATTTCTAATTGATTGTGATGGTCGTAATATCGGGTGCGGAAATGCGAACTTGTTAACGACTTTTTCGTAAGTTTATTTCATGTTTAAACTACTAAATAACTCATCACTTGTTAAAGAAATGAATCGAATATTCAATATTAATAGTCTTCTCAACTCTAATCATAGCAAAAAATTGGCGTTATGATGACGTTAGTCTCGTTTGAACTGTTTCTTGTTTAACTGTTTCTGTTAACTATTTCCGTTGCAACTGTTGTTTTTTTTTTTTTTTTTGATAAAATAATATACATTGGCATTATTGATTTATTGACTCTATCTAGGTGAGTCTAAAGAAAAGTAAATTAATCTAGCTAATAACTCTTCAACAATTAAATTCAATCTTATGTACTTTAATTATTAAACACTAGCTGCTGCCCGCAACGTCGTCTGCGTGAACGCTATTAGATTACACGTTGTTACAGAATGCGTTGAAGAAATAAAGGTTCACTGCTCGTTTCCCGTAGGTGATAGCGTGATAATATGTAGCCTATATGTTGACCCGACTTCTTAATAATATTCGTGCAAAATTTGAAGTAAATCCATGCAGTAATTTTTGAGTTTATCCCGGACATACATACAGACAAACAGACAAAACAAAAATTCTAAAAACTATATTTTTGGCTTCGGTATCGATTGTAGATCACACCCCAAGTATTCTTTTAAAAAATATTCAACGTACAGTTTTGACTTTCCTACCATTTTATTATATGTATAGATAATAACTGAATATTACTAATATACATTATTACTATACACAGTAGTTTTCTACACAGTATTTTGCAATCAATATTTTTTTTTCTTTAATAAAAATTCAACAATGCTGATTTTCAAAGCTTACAAAAGTTCGGGTACACAATGTCGTTTTATCTATCAATGACAATACATTTTAAAACTAGTGACATTATATCTCATTCGAAGTTTAGACATAATTTAGGTAATTCCGTAACTTCTATTTATTACATTTAATATTTACTTCAGGACAATAGTTGACAAACTCGGTGGAGTGCTTCGTTACAATGATTACAAGCCATACAAAGGGAGAGTTACAGATTGTGCCTGGAATAAGATTACGCCTCTTGTTCCGGTGATAGGTTACCGTCGTGTAAGAAATGACGAAGGGACGATGGCTATATTCCTTTACCAGTACGGGCCTCTTTCAGCTGGTGAATATTTGTATTTGTGCCTATATTTAGCCTACGTAATTCTGTAAGTGTAAACAGGGACGACCGTTCTGATGTAGTGGTGCGAGTAGTCGCCTCAATCCCGCGTGCCGACTGTCGCGGCTTCGATTTCCGCTCGAGACAGATATTTGTACTTGTACAAATATTTGTTTCCGGTGTAGATGTATGTTTTGTGGGTCTCCTCACCGTGGCTCGGAGAGCACGTAAAGCCGTCGGTCCCGGTTGTTATCATAGACTCTTGATAACGATCGTTACTCATGGTAGGGAAACTATTCGCCAGAAAAAGTCTGAAAATAGTTACATTTAATATCATATCATCTCATGAGATCTAATCAGAATTATTATTAGATCTTCTTCAAGTAATAATGTAAGTAATGTAAATTAATTTTTATGGTTTCTCGCAGGTATAAATTCAGCGTCTATGAAAATATATAATGGAGGTATAGACGAACCGTCAGATGAGATTTGTCCACCAGATCAACCAGATCACGCTGTACTCATAGTTGGCTTTAATATTTACAGTAAGTTTTCCTCAACATTAATCTAACCTATCTTGCTTATTTTTGGTTTCATCTGCTGATTAAATATAAATAATATTACAAAGCTTGCTGAACATTTGCAATGCGTAAGCCTAGCGATTCCTCTTTACAATTCCGGTATAGGATCCCCAACAACCATTACTTCTGAACTGAATTAATTACTATTTCTTCTAATGATCTCCTTAATTTTAAACCTCGCCTGCCAATCACTAAGCCTATAGTTAGGCCCAGTTTCACCACTGTTAAGTTCCGGCTAACCTAACTGGCACTTTATTGACAGGTAATTGTATGGGTTCTCTGTCAAATTAAGTGCCAGTTAGGTAATCCGGGACTTAACAGCAAGTGGTGAAACTGGCCCCTAATGTCTCAAATTCAAACCTATAAATTTACTGTCTGTTTAGACTTTTTTCTTAATACTTTTTAATACTAAAAGGTATTATATTTATAATTTATTAATATAAATGGTTATCAAAAATAAATTCGCTTAAGCACAAAATAGGATATTTGAGTGGTCATCATTAATCTGTGTATCTCTAAAATTATGCTTCTTCCATCAGATCTTGTCTGTACCGACATCTTAATTTGCCAAAACTATAATAGAATTTGTATTAAACAGTATTAAATTAAGATGTAGTAATAATTAATTATAGTAACAATAAGAATTTAGTATATTTAATATATGAAATATTTTCCTATGTAAGAAGGTTATATAGGTACCTATATAGGTACGTTTAGAATAGGACTGTCGTACATATTTATAAAAAGTCACTAAATAAAAATATGAAACAAAAACAAAATTATTCAAGAAGAAAGTCTTATAAATAAAATGGTTATTTGTTAATAAGCCTTTTAATATATGCTTAATATTATTTAGAAAGAAAATCAACTTTATTACGTACTTAAGTTTTTAACAATAATTATTAACTTAAGTTAAAAACTAATATCCGATAATTATTTAATAATAGGCTATTATCATTTTTTAATATATTATTTTTTCAGTCGAACCAATAACTGGTAAGAGTGTGCCTTACTGGATCATCAAGAATTCTTGGAGTACAAATTGGGGCGACAAAGGGTATTATTATTTGGTTCGCGGACGCAACGCATGCGGTATAGCTAACGATGTCTCATTCAGTATTGTTAACTAACCTTTTCATTTACATTATTAAATACCATTGTATGACTACATCTGTATCATATAAATATTAATTATTCTTGTTATTATATGTATATAAATATCGTTACATTTAAAAACAATTACATAACAGCTATTTTTTTTTCTTTTGTGATACATTACTGTATCAGCCTGTAAACAACCCACTGCTGAGCGAAATCCTCTTCGCCATATAGAAGGGTTGGAGCTTATTCCATCACACTTCTCTACTGCGGGTGGGCGGATTATTTCTCTAACATGAGTAATGATTGCTGTCAGCTGTCTATGATGACAACTGGGACCGACAGCTTAACGTGCTCTCCGCGAGGCATGGTGAAAAGACCCACAAGGATACTCAGCCCAAAAACAAATATTTGAAAAAAAAACTAATATCTGGCTCTGAGCGGGAATCAAACTCGCGATCATCGGTGTAAAGGCGACTATACATTCACACCACTATACAAAAACGGTTTTCATTAACTTATTAAATTAATGCAAATATATTATAATTTGAATCTAATGAATAATTTGAATAAATCTAAATCATTAGGACTAATGGTGTAACTATATTTTTTTTAATTTACTTAATAAATAAGAAACAAATTGAAAAAAAAATTATACTGAAATCCGTAGCGACCACCTTTATCTATATAAATAAAAAACGAATGGCTAAAGGTGTTGCTAAGCGCAAAATTCGGCTCGCCAGTTTGGAAAACTTTTTTCTTTTTTAATATTTTCGTTAAGACACGAGGTAGGTTCTTATAGAGCGAAAAAACGAGAAAATTGCGAGAAAAATAGTAAAAACGACACTTTTCTTTTCTCATACAAACCACAGTGTCAAAAAATGAAACATCGTCCCGCTTTCATCGTCATTTGACGTCAATAAAAACAAAAAAAAGGAGTGTTAAGATTGTTTGGTTTATGGTGCTCGTATATCTTGATTATCTTGTATTCCTTCAAGTTGCGACAGGCCAATAACTTTGTACAGTAGGTATGAAGTCTTTTTTTTTTTGTCACATGGTAACCATTTACCGAAGATATCCAGGACGCCTGGGTAGGCAGTCCTAGTCCTATGTAGGACTCGGCACTTTGGGAGTGCAATACCGCACTAAGCCCCTGCAGGCAACCGGGTCCCTCCAGCGACAGGCTGGCCTCGGCGAAAAGGCCAGACTTCTCCTCCATGGGGACTGTCCGGCTTACCTCTGAACAGTCCCGACGACGCCGTGTATAGCAGGACCGGGTTCCCATCCCGGCCCATCACGGGCACAGGGTACCGTACACCGCTCAAGGACCGGACGAATGGCAGCCATTACGCGTGTGCCATAGGGCTGCCCCGCTAGGTCCTCCCCCCACCTCCGCATTAGCTTCCGCTTCCTGTCCTATCCGACGCACCCGTAAGATCCCGTCCATCGTGGGGTTCTCGCCAAGGGCCCTCCTACCCGAGACGTATGAGTAGGTCTCGGCAAGAACCTCCACCACGAGCTCCCACGGGGGGTCACCGGCTAGAGCAGTAGCTGCAGCCCATGATACGGTACGGTACCCCCGGATCGGACAGTATGAAGTCTTTCCAGGCAGCTAGTTTTGCATAAATTTTGCAACCTGTCTATTGGTATAAGCTTACATCAATTATATTTAAACATTTACAGGACTAAATAAACTTTTTTGCTAATTAAAAGTCTCAGAATGTTTTCTGACTGAATCATGACATCATGAATATGAACTATAATTGTTCATATTCATGATGTTTCCTTTCATAATTTCATTTAATGTAAAATTCAAACTTAGAAATTAAGCGTTAGGTTTGATTTGAATTTTTTTGCTACGATCAATCTTGTAACCACTCTATTCTACCCATTAGGCCATCTCAACTTTTATTTATAAGTATTAAAAACAATTTATTAGAGTAACTTTTAATAAAAAGTTGGAAAAATATTATACGTCAAGTGATGTTCATCGAATTAAAATTAAGTAAACTTAGGAAAAATACCAAGAGCAAGAGCCTTTAAGACTTCTCAAGAGTTTTGTTTGTATTAATACTTAAGTATCAAGTTTTTCGGTCGTTAAACGAATTACCAACATTACTGCTGCTGCGGCTGTGTTACAAAATATCAACATTACCTCTCGATTATTAACCAAGTTTTCTCTTTTACTTTTCTCAGGTTTACCTGCTTTTCTTATATAACCGTCAACACGATACAATCGCTAATCGAATGTTGTAATGTCTTCGACATTTTTGGCAGATTTTAAATATTTTCATTTTAATTAAATACTAGGTTCCCGCACGTGGCTTCGCCCGCGTGAAATTCGGTTTTATCACACGACATGGTAAGCGCGCCGCCGCCGCCGCCGCACCGCGCCCCGCCTACCGCCCGATATGCCCCCCCCCTTTCCCCCGTGCACGGTTTTTTTGTCTTTGTCTTAAACAATTGAACAATCTTACATGATTTTATATTTGACAATAAGGAACTTCCATACAAACTTTCATCCCCTATTTCAACCCGATTATTTTCGCGATAAAAAGTTCAGTTCTATCTTCATACCAAATTTCATCAAAATCGGTTCAGTGGTGTGGGCGTGAAAGCGTAACAGACAGACAGACAGACAGAGTTACTTTCGCATTTATATATTAGTAGGGATGATTGATTACTGTACTGTACTGTATCAGACTGTAAACAACCCACTGCTGAGCGAAGGCCTCTTCTCCATATAAAAGAAGTATTGGAGCTTAATGCACCACACTGCTCCACTGCGTGTTGGCAGATAATATCCCTACCATGAGTAACGATCATTACCAGATATCTGTCATAAAAAACGGGACCGATGTCTTTACTTGCGTGATTAATTAACACAATTGAGAGGAAATTTAATATTTTGCAGAATAATAGAGGAAATATGATAGCTTGTTTATTTGTATATATCAAAATATAAAATAAAAAAGAATGCAAGTCTCACAAAGGTCATGGAGAGTGAGATGAAACTTTTCATTATAATAAGTTGTAAAGCCTCATTTAAAACTGGATCAGCTGCTTTAAGTCGTACCTATTTAAGTCCAAATTAGTTTCAAAACAACATTTCTAGTGATCGTATAATGTTTTGGCAGTCGAATTTCAATAAAATCTTCCAACTAAGAGTGTATGATATTTTATATCGGTGTTTCGTAAGTACTCGATATATGCATTCGATATATCATATAAATCCGATAGTATCGATATATTTGATTCGACATAATATATTGAGTAATATAGCATTTCATCCGATATATATCTAGTAGTATCGATATATTTCATTAGATATATATCGATATGTAGATGCCTTTTTTTTCTTGTCCACTCCCGATATACCAGAAAGTATTTACCATATTTCGGAAAGTGCTATATATTTATCGGATATATCGGATAGTATCGACACAACGATACGATGTATAATATCGAAAAAAATATCGATATATTTTTCATACGACATATCGCAAAGAATCGATACTACGATACAATTTATAATATCGAAAAAAATATAGAAATATTTTTCATACGATATATCGCAAAGTATCGATATAACAACACGATATATTATATCTATTATTTTTTACATAAACTTCCCTACTACTGAATATGATGAAATTAGCTATTTGAATAGTTTATTTTTTTCTCGATTGGCCACTTTCCTTAATTTATTACACAATTATTAATATATAATTTAATTTAATTTAATATTCACAAAAATAAAAGGCTATGGGTTTGATGTAACAGTTTTGTACAAGTGAGGACGGTAATTGCTTCTAAGTCGCTTATATACTGGAATTATTAATTAATTTTACTCTAAGTTTATCTGTAATATACTTATTGTAATAGTTTCGAATTTGTTATCGAAATATGTCTTTCTTTCTAAGAAGCAGTTTTTCTATAATAATAATTATGAAGAGATCCGAACCAAATCCTCATTACTACACATTATCTACATTTTAATAAGAAATGTATTCATGAATAATATTATGCCATTACTTTCCAGAACGTTATAAATAATAATTGTGTATGTAAGAAAATAAATTAAAGTATTAAAATAAGACTTCGCATTGACGAATCAATAGTAATATATTATAGTAATGATTTTAGTGCCTACTATTGCAGGACCACACTACTAACTACTACTACTACTACTATAGTAACTAGTTTCACACTGACACAAAAAAAGTAAGACACAAAAATTTCGAATTTACTTCGCATTAGCAAAGACGTGTTCATAATATTTTGTACAAAAATTCTGAAGAGATAAAATTAAATGAAGGATATTTTATTATAGCTTAGGTTATTTCAAATTTATATGCGAACTACTCTAGCGTGAGCAAAGCATGGTAATAGCTAATTTTATATAAAATTCAAAGAAAACAAAAAGAAATTTCCCTATTTTTTACTACAGGTCCAATATTTTATGAGATTATAATCTCATACAACCGTAACTGAACCGTATAAAAGAACCTTGTCTTTTGTTACGACTGCTTAAAATATATTAAAATTGTATCCAAAGTTTTCTAATAAAAACTCCCTTTATTCAAGACGAACATTTTCACACTTTCTTTTCTTTCTAATTTACTCAGCCTACTGAAATATGTAAAAACTCTTTTACAAAGTTGTGACTGCGATTTCGAGACGAACGACCAATTTTAATATGAATTATATTTTTTGATATTACATAACTGACCTCGAAGGCTACAATATGGTTGTTTTAGTAATAATTGACAAAATCGTTTATCGACGTGTCAAAATATAAGTCACGTGACTTATCAAATATTTATTTTTAATGGATTTATTCGATAAATGTTCTATGTAAGCGACAAATATGACAATATATTTTGATGCGAAGAGAAAATATCAAATGGTCATTGTACCTACACGTAAGCTATGCTACGTTGTCACGTTTATTCGTGTCACTAAAATCCTTATTAATATTATAAATCCAAAAGTGAGTTTGTTTGTTTGTTGAATATCTTAAAATATAAGTATTTTTTTATAAATACTAAAGGGTCTTAAAAATCTAAAGTTTCACGGGCGAAGCCTTAATAAATGCTAGTTATTATATGTATAAGAGTAGGTATTTATGTATGTTTATGGACATATTTTATACATTTGTTATTTTTACTTCACTATTCGTATTATTAAATATTTTTATCTTCGCTGAGTTATTTATTAGGTGAATTTTATATTATATATATTTTTACAGTATTTATGTTTATTTCGTTTTGTGTTGTGGTAATTGTGGAATATACGAACTGGCATGGGTTCGTATATCCTATAGTTATATGTAATATTTAGTATTTAGTACCTATTAGTATTTAGTATTACTATTTATAATGTATTTTTTTTATGTAAAAAGGATTGATACTTGTCGCGCTTAACATAATAGGTTATCACTGAAAATCAGCGTTGGGTTTTCTTTTTCAAACCCAGCATTAAGCTGAGTGATAATCCTTTTTGGGGCACAACATGAAGTTACAGATTTATGTTTTTTTTTTGTATTATTGTTTTATTTACTTTTTCATGTTTTGATTGTGTTTTTATTATGCATATAATTTTTTTCTTCTGCTTTTAATATTTTTGTTTTTTTCCTGGTGATTTTTGTTTTTTTTTGTTTTTTTTTTTAAGTTTGTTTTTATTTATAATTTAATTGTTATTGTCTGTGATTTTGTGTAATGTCCCAAATAAATGTGTTTCTTTCTTTCTTTCTTTCTTCTATATATATTGTAGTCCCATTGCTTTCCATCACGTCGCATTACTTATTATGTACTTTAGTCATTTAGTCTAACACTGCATGCTTGACTTATTAACTTATTGTCTTGACTTATTGACTCAGCTATACAGATCTTAGATATTATCTTCACGAAAACAAAACATAATATGTATATATGAAATGATAGTAAGTGATGATCGTGTCGTAAATCAACGGATTTAGTTTCCGGCTAGATGATAATGATTATATGGGATAAACTTCCGAAAAGCGGATACCGAATTTCGTCATGAAATTTGGCACGGACATTCTATTTGACTATCTATGAGTCCCCTTAAAGGGATTTTTGGCGGCACGCAATATTTTTCGAAATATTGAATTTTTTAAGTACGCTGCTTAGCACACTCTATGTATAAGAAAGTGAGTCGATCAAAAGAAGAAGGAAAAAAAACCTAACCTAACCTATCCTAGAGTGCGTAAATGCATTTCACAGCGATAAAAAAAAAAAGACCTAACAACCTAACCTAACGTAACGATTTAAATAAAAATCTTAATCTAACCTAACCTTTAAAAAAACCCCTAACTATTAAAAAAAAAGACCTAACAACCTAACCTGAGCTAACGATTTAAAAAAAAATCTTAATCTAACCTAACCTCAAAAAAAACCCTAACTGCGTAATGAATTTCTCAGCCTTCAAAAAAAAAAAAAAAGTGAAAAAGTACGTAGTGAAACAATGGCCGATCATCTATGCGAGTTTATATGGCGTCGTCGCGTTAAAAAAGTGAACAAAAATCTGTTCAATGAATTATTACAAAATATAAATAGTGTATATCCAGGAAAATAAAAAAGCGGATTGATTATATATATGTGTATAAATAACACCTGTAGTGTGTGTGTGTATGTGTGTGTAACGTGGCGATAAAAATATAGATATATTATAAGCGTGCTAAGCAGCATACTCAAAAAATTCAATATTTCGAAAAATATTGCGAATCGCCAAAAACCCTTTTAAGGGGACTCTTAGATAGTCAAATGTAATGTCTGTGCCAAGTTTTATGAGAAAATTCGGTATCTACTTTTCGCTTTCTTATATAGAGCGTACTAAACAGCGTACTCAAAAAATTCAATATTTCGAAAAATATTACGATCCGCCAAAAATCCTTTTAAGGGGATGCTTAGATAGTCAAATGGAATGTCCGTGCCAAATTTCATGAGAAAATTCGGTATCTGCTTTTCGGAAGTACACCCATTATATGACAATAAATAATATTAATATAAATATAATAATAACATGACCTAGATGTATGTTATTTAAAAAACTAGAGCACATACGATATGCACTTTTACGAAATATAATTATATTTTTGAAATAATAATTGAATAATTTAATCTTGATATTAGCCTGTGTTTAAAGATTCGAAAAACATCACACACAAAGACGTTGAAAGGTTTATTAAAATTGAGAAATAGAACAGCATACACAATTTTTACATAGAACATTATTTCTTGATACAGTTCTAATGTATTATCCCAAAAAATATGTTTTCACAATCTCCGAATAATGAATAATACATTATGAATATGCTTTTAACGCCAAGACAAACAACGTTACAGGTACATCTATCCACAATCAATAAACATTATACCTCTAGAGAAGGCCCTCAAGGTATAACAAACACCAGCTGGTACCTCTAAATATATCTAATATTATAAAGCTGGCTAAGTTTGTTTATCCGCACACGCTAATATGTGGATCTAGTGATACAAATTCAAATATATATAAGTATACATATTTGTACAGCTCACTGAAGGTTTTAGTATAAAAAAACTCGTGTGTACGGAGTACACGTCAGAAGTGAAACATCTTTGGCAAAGTCAATTTAAAATTTATTAATATTAATAGTTAAACATTATATTACTTATTTACGCGTTGTTTACGCGTTACTAGGATACGCGACATCATACTGTCTCATTCTCTCCTACATATTTTTGTATTTGTGTCTCTTACCTGGCGTTTTTCCGTCGCATCCCGTTTCAAATCACAACGATTCTAAAAAAGTTTCACTTCAAAAATCAACTATTTGTAGAAGCAGAGTAGTAACTATAAAGTCATTAATTAATTTGATTGAATAGCTATAAATGGTGGTCAATTCACGGATGATTTCACCAGTATGATATCGGATGGATAATTCACGAAGAAGATTGATCAGTATGATCGATATACGAAACTTCGTTAAAATTCAATGATATTAACAATAAAGATACTCAACTAATCTGATAAGTTTCTAGTTCTGTATGACATGAGACAGCATACCACAAAATGATACTTTTAATTTCAATAAAAAAATATTTTATCCCGTTTTCTTAACATAAATATATTGACAGTGCTATAAGGTACAAAAATATCACATACTGATCTTGTTATCTTGTCACATAATACTAATAACGTAAGTAGTTCTTAGTATAATGTGAGATTTAAATGTAATTTCAAATAAGGCCTAAAAAAATTTGACGCTGTTGAAACCACGAGAAACTTCTAGTCTAAGTATAAAATATTAAGGATGTCAGCGGTCACCACAGTACAATAGCTCAGCAAATCCCACAATTAGTTGAGGCTGATATTTATCAAATGCGGCCCGAGGAGTCTTGAGGTTACGGAGGTTAGTCCACAATCCAGCCCATTTGTTACTCTGAGGTGTTGAAATAAATAATGTAAGTCGTCAAGCACACCTACATTTAGAAAATTTGCTGTGAATAAATGAGTAATACCTATTGTGTTGGTGACTCAGCTCGAATTATTTATTAAAGGAGTTACTTATTTTTGTTGCTCTTTCCTTGTTTAGATGTAATTTGCTATTTCACATATTATATAAACAAGTGAACGAACATTGACAACAAAAACTGAAAGATGAAATTGTTACACAATTACCTTCGATCTGCCTAGGTTTAACCCGGGTGTATTTCACTAATGAAGAAAATGAGAAGTATGTTTAGCAAAATATACCTCTAAACATGAATCAGTGGAATTTCACTAATTTTAAGGGACTATTCATTTTTTATCAAAGTGAGAATCGTACCACGCAGAATTAGTGACTATTTAATGTATGAATATGTGAATATCAGAGTTCACTGATTTGATCTATGAATATGAAAATCCGCTTAATTAATAAGTAAAAATGAGAATTCACTAATATCACCAGTTTATTTGTAAATTTAATTGTAAAATGTCTTGTCCGTAGAAAATGTATTTAAAGACTTTATACTTAATAAATATTTTACAATTAATACCCCCGCAATATCCTTGGATTGGAATTTGGTCAAATTCGTTGTTAACTAAATGTTAAGTGAATATTCTTATGAGAAATTAAATATTCTTAAGCCTCAACTGACTTCTAGATCACAAATATAAAATTTCTACCAAATTTCAGGTCCGTAAAGAGTTTTTACCGTTTCGAAATGTAAATTTTTATTGTTACCAACCCCGCCATTATTGAGGGAAGGAATTTCGTAAGATATATTTTTAGCTGATGTTTTCGTGGTAGAAAAAGTTTTTACCAAATTTCAAAGAAGCAGTAGTTTGCAGCTGTTAATTTTTCATTGTAAACACCTCCGCAATCTCCTTTAGGAGTGGAATTCCGTAAAATCCGTTCTATCTTGATTTCTACATAGCGAAATGATCACGCATACCAAATTCAAGTCTGTAGGAGCAATAGTTTGGAATTATGAATTTTTAATTATCAACGCCCCGTGATTATCGTTGGAGTGAGAATGCTTGAAATAATTTTAACTGATCTTTACATAGCAAAAAGAATACTCCTACCAAATTTCAAGTATGTGGAAGCATTATTGTGGAAGTGTGAATTTTTCATTGTTAACGCCCCTTCAATCTCTTTTGGGAGAAGTATTTCGAAAAATCCGCTCTTAGGTAATTTATACATATTAATATCAAAAGAAAAATTGTTATAAAATTTCAGGACTGTAGACGTAATAGTTTAGAATAGTAATTTTTCATTGTTAACACCCCCGCAATCACTCTTAGGGGGCGGTAAGCTGAACTTTACATCATAAATGAAGATTTTCACCATATTTAGAGACTTTAGGAGTCAAAGTTTGAAAATTGAAATTTTTCATTGTTTACACCTACTCCCGCAATCCATATTGGGAGTAAGTTGTCATAAAATCCGATCTTAGAGCATTTCTTCATCACATATGGAAGATTCTTACCTTTGTAGCCTATAGAAACTATAACTCAAAAATTTTCATTGTTAACACCCCCCCCCCCCCCCCCTAAAAATCCTTATTTGGAATGAGTTATCATAAAATCCGCTCATAGATCATTTCTACATCATATATAAAATATTCCTACCAAATTTAAAGCCAATAGCTTCTATAGTTTAAAAACGGGTATTTTTCACTTTTAACGCCCCCGTGTTGAAATAAATTTAAAATTGCAGCCTTCACCTATAGTATAAAATTATATAACAGATCTACATGTTATTTTCATTTTTTTAGTCTGTGCTCTGTAATTCTGTATACTCTGTACTAAAATTTGTTCCTTTTGTCCTCTTCCATTACCGTGTTAACTTGTTGTCATTTCTATTAAATTAATAAAAAGTTAGAGAATAAATAATCTGTTTTAATCACAACAGGTTATGGGCCCAGAATGCTCTAATATATTAATTAATATTGTGAAAGTGAAAAGTCAGTCGAAATATAATATATATTCGGTAATAGCAATAAAACCGTGCATAACCTTAGTTACCGGCACGCGGTTTTTATTTTTTCAATTTTTAATTTTGCTATGACAAATATTATAAAAGTTAAAATGAATAACAACAATGGAATATTGTCAATCCCTAAACTCATGGGTCGAGAAAACTGGTCGAGTTGGAGTTTTGCGGTCAAAGCCTATTTGCAACACGAGGACTTGTATGACTGCATATTGACCGAACCAACACCCGATGATCCAAAATCAATGAAGAGCGACGTTAAAGCTAAGTCGAAACTCATATTATTAGTAGATCCAATTCTATATATACACATTCAAGATGCTAAAAACGCAAAACAACTTTGGGAAAATCTAACTAAATCATTTGAAGACAGTGGATTGACTAGAAAAGTAGGATTACTAAAAGATTTGATAAATACTACACTTGAGACGAGTGAAAGTGTAGAAGCATATGTAAATAAGATAATGTCATCTGCCCACAAGCTAAGAAATATCAATTTTAATGTTGATGAAGAGTGGTTGGGAACACTGATGCTTGCTGGCTTACCGGATACTTACAAGCCCATGATTATGGGTATAGAAAGCTCTGGTGTGAAGATAAGTGCTGATATGATTAAAATAAAACTGCTTCAGGAAATAAAATCAATTGATTCAGACACTACTGTACTTTACACAAAGCAAAGTAAGTTTAATAAGCCTAATAATAATAAAAATCAAAAGAAAGGCCCGAGATGTTTTAACTGCAACCGCTATAATCATTTAAGTAAAGACTGCTGGTTCAAGAAAAATAAAAAGGAACAAAGTAATAACAATTCTGGCTATGTAGCTGTGTTCTCGGCAACTGCTCATAATGATAATGGGTGGTATATTGATTCAGGAGCATCTATGCACATGACGATGAGGCAAGACCGGCTTTATGATGATGTACCCCCACCAATCACAAGTATCAAAACAGCAAATGATAAAATGCTTCCAGTTAAAAGGTGTGGCAAGGTAGACCTACAAGTCATTACAAACAAAGGAAAACAGTCAAGACTGCTGTTTCCAGCTGAAGGTTCCCGAGCCAAGAAACCTCTAGAGTTAATACATTCTGACATATGTGGACCGATGGAAGTGAAATCACTAGGAGGGGCCAGAAACACTACTGGGCAGAGGCAGTATCTACAGCTGCCTATATTACTAACCGTTGTCCAACACGTGCGCTGTCATATGCTACACCTGAGGAGATGTGGTGTGGGAAGAAACCTGATGTGAAGAACCAGATAATGAAAATGTACCACAAACATACTCTGAAGCTATATCATCAACAAATAAAGACAAATGGCAACATTCAATAGAAGAGGAACTAAAAGCACATGAGAAAAATAAGACATGGACTTTGGTAAGGAAACCTCAGGGTTCAAAGGTAATTGGCTGTAAGTGGATTTTTCGTATAAAGGACGAGCCATCTGGTGCGGTCTATAAATCTAGACTCTGTGCAAAAGGATGTTCACAGAATTACCTAATTGATTATACAGAAACATTTTCTCCGACTGTGAGATATGATTCTTTGAGAATTCTACTTTCAGAAGTCAACATGATTTAGAAATGTTACAATTTGATGTCAAAACTGCTTTTCTTTATGGGGACATCACAGAAGATATATATATGTATCCACCTGAGGGAATAAATGCCCCACCTAACTATGTATGTAAATTGAAAAGGTCTCTATATGGCTTAAAACAAGCACCACGTTGTTGGAATAGTAAATTTAAAAGTGTACTTAACAAATTTGGTTTTGAAAACAGCCACTCCGATCAAAGTGTCTATATAGGATGTATAGAAGGAACAAAAGTGTATCTCTTGCTTTATGTTGATGACGGATTAATTATATCTAAAAAGAAAGATGTTATAAGTAAGGTAGTGAACGACCTTAAAGCAAATTTTGAAATAAGAACCATGGAGGCAAAAAATTTTGTAGGTCTTCAAATAGAACGGTTTGACAAGAGAATATTTATTCACCAGAAGAAGTATATAGAAAAGTTACTTATAAAATTCAATATGAATGATTCTAATGGAAATAGTATTCCTGTTGATCCTCATACAATCTTGGAAAAGGTAGAAACAGCGGCTGAAGAGAATATACCATACAGAGAGGCAGTAGGGTCTCTTATGCACCTTGCAATTGTCAGTAGACCAGATATTATGTTTGGTGTAAGCTTAGTAAGTCGTTTTATGAACTGCTATAATAATACTCACTGGGCTGGTATAAAAAGGATATTTCGATACTTAAAGGAAACCAAAGAATATGGGTTACTTTATTCTTCAATGAAGAACAATATAATAGAAGGCTATAGTGACTCAGACTATGCTGCCGACACTGATACGAGGCGATCTACTACCGGATATGTATTTATCAAAAATGGTGGAGCTGTCACATGGGCAAGTCAACGACAGCAATGCATAGCCCTCTCCACTACAGAAGCGGAATTCATGGCTGCATGTTCCGCTACAAAGGAAGCCTTGTGGATTAAAAGACTACTACTAGATATTGGTGCCTATAATCAGGACACAATTTGTTTATGTGTGGACAATCAAAGTGCAATATCAGTGATTAAAAACATAGACTTTCACAAAAGGTGTAAACATATTGATATTCGATATAAATTTATTAAAGAGAAATTTCAAGAAAATGTTATAAATGTAAAATACTTATGTACAAGTGAGCAGTGTGCTGACATATTTACAAAAGCTCTTCCTCGAGTAAGATTTCAATACCTTAGAGACAAGTTAGGAATTTGTTGTTATCAATTTGCGAATAATAATCCTTTCATATTGTAGCATACTACTCTTTCTAAGCTAGCTATTATGCTAATTTTATATTGTTTAATAATACCTATTGTCAATTATTGTTAATTATTAAAAACAGATGAGCGAAGGCTTTAATTTGGTGGGTGTGTTGAAATAAATTTAAAATTGCAGCCTTCACCTATAGTATAAAATTATATAACAGATCTACATGTTATTTTCATTTTTTTAGTCTGTGCTCTGTAATTCTGTATACTCTGTACTAAAATTTGTTCCTTTTGTCCTCTTCCATTACCGTGTTAACTTGTTGTCATTTCTATTAAATTAATAAAAAGTTAGAGAATAAATAATCTGTTTTAATCACAACACCCCGAAACATGCCTTGTGAGTTGTGGGTGGAATTTCGTAAAATCTGTTCTTAGTTGACCTCTACTCAGCGAAAAGCTACCAAATTTCAAGTCTCTACGCCTTATAGTTCCAGAGAATATATCGTGATGAGTCAATACATATTATGTTGGGGGAAATCTCTTATATCTATACATATAAAATGCTTTGTCATGAATCAACGCACAGCCTAACCGCTGATCGTAGAAACCTGAAACTTGGAGGGTTTATTTTTTGTATCACGTAGACATCAATAAGAAAAAAAATTCCAAACTTATATCCCTAAGAGAGTAAAAATGTGGGGGGGGGCAAAGTTTGTATGGGACAGCGTGATACCTTGGTCCAATCTACTTCAAATTTGGTATAAATATTCTTTAACAGAATTGATGGAAGATGTTTTTCGTATTTTATCAAAATTCATTCCCTAACGGGGTTCGACGGTAATCGAGGCAACTAGGTATTTATTCCTAGGCTTCTCCTAACACCATCAAATTGAAGAGAATGCAGTTTCCCTTAAAAGTCTGCTTCGCAATGATCATAAACAAAGCTTAAGGTCAAACTCTTAAGGTAGCGGGAGTTTACTTGAGGGAAAGCTACTTCTCAAACGGCCAGTTGTATGTGACATGCTTCAGAGTAGCCTGGTGATTCTAGCACCCAAAGGAAAAACAAAAAATATTGTTTACAAAAAATTACTGCGGTAAGTGTAGTATTTCGATTTCGTTGTAAAAAAATACTACGCCCGTGTAACTTTCACCAGATCAAAGAGCTTCCGAGCTTCGTGTTCATAAAATATAACAACATTTTATTTTATTTTAATGTTTATTTCAACTTTAAATCCCAACTCTATAATAAATATTGTTATATGTTATAATTAATCAAATATTTTATTATAATAATTTATATGTTATAATAAAATTAATAACGTAAAAAACCAATTAAAAATCCTATTAGAACCATTTTAGACTTCTACGCGGACGAAGTCGCGGGCTAAAAGCTAGTATTTATATAAAAAACTAAGTCTTTGTATTTTAATATCTGTAGTTAGGTATATGTATGTATGTAATTTATATAAATAAATTGTTACTCTATTTACTATCTATTGCACCATTCTGCGCGTCCTTTCACATCATTAAGGGTTGACTGAAAGGGGTATATAGGTAATACTTAACCTTTAAATCTCTACAATAAAGGTTGTTATATTTTATAAGTATTCAAACATTTTGATATAAAAATTTATATGTTATAACAAAATTGATAACTAAAAATCCTATTAGAACTATTTTCGAAAAAAGCTAGTATATATAGATAATCTGACACCTCATTAAAATTGAGCAACATGTTTGACAATAACGTGCCCTGAAAAACAGCCATACAAATAAACACCAAAAAAAAATTTTTATCTTAGGATATTTTCTTAAAAAATAACTCAATTTAAAATTATACCTTCACATGATATTATTATTCCACACATTCCTGAATAATTTTAGACGTAATTAATCTGTCAAGAGAAAACATTATTATAGTAACATAATATATAATAATTTATCCTCCTAAAGTCCTGTCTTTTAAAACTGCTTAATTCATAAACACGACTTGGCCATTGATACGATTGTTTTTGGTCTCCTTAAAGGGTCGGAATGTTTAAGTTTTTATGTCAACAAAATGAAAAATATTTAAAAAAGTGGAATAATTTTGTCCAAGAAAAAAAATTTTTTTTTTTCGTTTAAATCCCACCCGTCATAATCATGTGTCAAAATTAAATTTTGTTTCCGACTGCATTTACTATTATGTATCTGAATTTGTGGTAAGGTCAAGGTGGCATATTCCGTCTATGGGGCGTAACCGTCTACTTGAAATTATGGTCGTTATAGTCGAGTTGCAGCGTTTTTAGAAGTGTCGGTAAAACAGCATTACTTTTAACGTCAAAATTAATTCCTTGGATGGCGTTAGTCGTTATAAAAATGACTAAAACCGTCTTTAAAGTTCAGTTGCTTTTTTAAAGTGAAATGTGAGTGTCCCACACTGCTGTATTTTCGAAGGTAAGTTTAAAATTATGTAACTTACAGTGTCGAATGAATTCTATATATATAGTGTAGGGTCCTTGTAAAGGTTTCGTGTATTATTTTGCAAGATAACGCTGCAAATGATTAGATTATTCAACATAACAAATTTATAACCTCGAAATCGTTAAGTGCATAATTCCGTCTATTTTGAATGGGGCTAGATCGTCATATGACGAATTTGCCCCATATCTGAGATCGTAAACCTTTTTGTCCCAATTTTTGAAAAGAACCATTCAATATTCAGCATATGTATTTACTTGGAGTTCAAAGAAAGGTCATTTGAAAGAGAATGTATATTATATAACTAGCAAACCCGGCGAACTCCGTTTTGCCACCAGATGGCTTCGTTTTTTGTAACATTTCGTTTGGGGATTAAAAGATGAAGTAGTACATGCTATGTATCAGAGATGGCGCTGTATGTGAAAAATGATTTTCCCTGTTTTCCTGCTTTTCTGTTGAAATTTTTCCTGAATTTTGTTTGCTATAAACCTCACGGATCCCGAGACCTTTACAACGAATGCAAAACTGTGGAAATCGGTTCGTGCGTTCTGGAATTATAGCGTCAGGAAGGAAAACCCGACTTATTTTTATATTATAGATATTCGTAACAGTTATTCTGTTACCACAATTAATTTTAGGGACATTTCTTCTGAATTTTTTTTTTGATGATTACAAATAGTCGTATGTATAGTGAATTTAGATAATTCGGTTGGTAATAAATTAAATTAATTACATTGTTTCAGTTCAACTAGACGTCATTCATTATGGTACGTACATATAAAAGACGTACAAATAGAGGTACTTATGACAAAAATCAATTACGTGAAGCCGGTTATTATTAGGTATTAGCGGTGCGTAATGGCACCTTAAGTGGTTACAAAGCTGCACAAGTATACAAAATCCCAAGAATGACAATAATGGACCACGTACATAAAAAAGAAGCTCCAATATGATTGGGAGAAAAACCACTCTACCTTCCGAAGTTGAAATGAATCTTGCATCCTGTCTACATATTATGGAAACATATGGCTTTGAATTGACAAGGGCAGAAGTGTTAGATATGGTTGGAGAATATATAAAACAAAATAATATACCTTCATCATTTAAAAATGGGGTACCGGGGAAAGATTGCTTTGTTTCATTTTCAAAACGCCATCATTTATCGATTAAAAAACCGCAAGCGGTTGAGTATGCTCGTAAAACTGCAATAGATCCATATATAGTTTTTCCATACTTTGATCTCTTAGAAAAGACGATAAAAGAATTAAATTTACAAGATAAACCACTCGCGATCTGGAATTTGGACGAAACAAGCTTCTCGAAAGACCCATCAAAAACAAAAATAGTTGGAGTGAAAGACTATGCGGCTACTAGGGTGATTGCAACGCCTGGAAAAAACAATACAACAGTTCTTCTGGGTGCTAGTGCGGCTGGACAAAAAACACCACCACTAATAATTTTTAAGGGCAAAAACGTATGGGATGAGTGGACTTCTCCAGACGCTTATCCAGGTACAACATACGCCGCCACTAAGAATGGCTGGATGGAGTCCGAAGTCTTTGAGGCATTTTTTATAATGAGACTGATTGTTAACTTTATTAAGACTTAAATACCATTTGATTTTGATAGGTTTTAAGTTTGTTACTGAATTAAAACGATTTACGATACCAAATGTGTATTTTTATTTTATGAAGGTGCCTTAACATTATCCAGAAAATTACATATTTTTCTGTGTGCCATCTTAAGTTTGCTACATTAAAGTATTTATTTCATCCGCGATGTCGTCAGCATAAATTTGTTTATCTCACAAGAATATTATGGGAATGAACATCATATATGTTACTTTAGGATGTTTTAAGTATATAAGTACCAAATAACATGATTGCACTCTCATAAATCGAATCACCCAATGTTTTGTACTATTACAAAAAAATTTAAAATTATAAATTTCTTGTGCAAAACATCGATACCTATTTAAATAATAATAAGAAATGAGTTAATAGCGCTCCACTAAAATATGTTGACCACCCCTGCTTGATTAGGCATGCCGAAATAGCCCCCAAAAATGATTTTTACGTATTTAACCTGACAGAGACCTTATTTTTAAAGTCTTAAAGCACAGAATTGACTGTCTCTTACGAACGCATTTCATTATTACGTGTTTCCTTAAAACCACTAAAGATTTCAATAAATTCTTCTAGTATGACGGATTTTCCCGATTTAGAAGAAAAATCCGTCTACTGGTCAAGTTTTAAAAAAAAGTTGTATATTCTAGTACTGGTGATAGTTTAATTAAATAAGATAACTGTATTTGAAAGTTTACAACATTATTATTTTCATGAGACCATAACATTAATCCTAAATCAAAACGTTCATCGGATACGGGCACTCAAATGTAAGTCAAAAAAAACCTATGCCGGAATTAGCCACCTTGACCTTAACCTAAAATTCATGTTATGTACATGTTATTGTAATAAGGTCAAGGTGGCTAATTCCGGCATAGGTTTTTTTTGACTTACATTTGAGTGCCCGTATCCGATGAACGTTTTGATTTAGGATTAATGTTATGGTCTCATGAAAATAATAATGTTGTAAACTTTCAAATACAGTTATCTTATTTAATTAAACTATCACCAGTACTAGAATATACAACTTTTTTTTAAAACTTGACCAGTAGACGGATTTTTCTTCTAAATCGGGAAAATCCGTCATACTAGAAGAATTTATTGAAATCTTTAGTGGTTTTAAGGAAACACGTAATAATGAAATGCGTTCGTAAGAGACAGTCAATTCTGTGCTTTAAGACTTTAAAAATAAGGTCTCTGTCAGGTTAAATACGTAAAAATCATTTTTGGGGGCTATTTCGGCATGCCTAATCAAGCAGGGGTGGTCAACATATTTTAGTGGAGCGCTATTAACTCATTTCTTATTATTATTTAAATAGGTATCGATGTTTTGCACAAGAAATTTATAATTTTAAATTTTTTTGTAATAGTACAAAACATTGGGTGATTCGATTTATGAGAGTGCAATCATGTTATTTGGTACTTATATACTTAAAACATCCTAAAGTAACATATATGATGTTCATTCCCATAATATTCTTGTGAGATAAACAAATTTATGCTGACGACATCGCGGATGAAATAAATACTTTAATGTAGCAAACTTAAGATGGCACACAGAAAAATATGTAATTTTCTGGATAATGTTAAGGCACCTTCATAAAATAAAAATACACATTTGGTATCGTAAATCGTTTTAATTCAGTAACAAACTTAAAACCTATCAAAATCAAATGGTATTTAAGTCTTAATAAAGTTAACAATCAGTCTCATTATAAAAAATGCCTCAAAGACTTCGGACTCCATCCAGCCATTCTTAGTGGCGGCGTATGTTGTACCTGGATAAGCGTCTGGAGAAGTCCACTCATCCCATACGTTTTTGCCCTTAAAAATTATTAGTGGTGGTGTTTTTTGTCCAGCCGCACTAGCACCCAGAAGAACTGTTGTATTGTTTTTTCCAGGCGTTGCAATCACCCTAGTAGCCGCATAGTCTTTCACTCCAACTATTTTTGTTTTTGATGGGTCTTTCGAGAAGCTTGTTTCGTCCAAATTCCAGATCGCGAGTGGTTTATCTTGTAAATTTAATTCTTTTATCGTCTTTTCTAAGAGATCAAAGTATGGAAAAACTATATATGGATCTATTGCAGTTTTACGAGCATACTCAACCGCTTGCGGTTTTTTAATCGATAAATGATGGCGTTTTGAAAATGAAACAAAGCAATCTTTCCCCGGTACCCCATTTTTAAATGATGAAGGTATATTATTTTGTTTTATATATTCTCCAACCATATCTAACACTTCTGCCCTTGTCAATTCAAAGCCATATGTTTCCATAATATGTAGACAGGATGCAAGATTCATTTCAACTTCGGAAGGTAGAGTGGTTTTTCTCCCAATCATATTGGAGCTTCTTTTTTATGTACGTGGTCCATTATTGTCATTCTTGGGATTTTGTATACTTGTGCAGCTTTGTAACCACTTAAGGTGCCATTACGCACCGCTAATACCTAATAATAACCGGCTTCACGTAATTGATTTTTGTCATAAGTACCTCTATTTGTACGTCTTTTATATGTACGTACCATAATGAATGACGTCTAGTTGAACTGAAACAATGTAATTAATTTAATTTATTACCAACCGAATTATCTAAATTCACTATACATACGACTATTTGTAATCATCAAAAAAAAAATTCAGAAGAAATATCCCTAAAATTAATTGTGGTAACAGAATAACTGTTACGAATATCTATAATATAAAAATAAGTCGGGTTTTCCTTCCTGACGCTATAATTCCAGAACGCACGAACCGATTTCCACAGTTTTGCATTCGTTGTAAAGGTCTCGGGATCCGTGAGGTTTATAGCAAACAAAATTCAGGAAAAATTTCAACAGAAAAGCAGGAAAACAGGGAAAATCATTTTTCACATACAGCGCCATCTCTGATACATAGCATGTACTACTTCATCTTTTAATCCCCAAACGAAATGTTACAAAAAACGAAGCCATCTGGTGGCAAAACGGAGTTCGCCGGGTTTGCTAGTTATATAATATACATTCTCTTTCAAATGACCTTTCTTTGAACTCCAAGTAAATACATATGCTGAATATTGAATGGTTCTTTTCAAAAATTGGGACAAAAAGGTTTACGATCTCAGATATGGGGCAAATTCGTCATATGACGATCTAGCCCCATTCAAAATAGACGGAATTATGCACTTAACGATTTCGAGGTTATAAATTTGTTATGTTGAATAATCTAATCATTTGCAGCGTTATCTTGCAAAATAATACACGAAACCTTTACAAGGACCCTACACTATATATATAGAATTCATTCGACACTGTAAGTTACATAATTTTAAACTTACCTTCGAAAATACAGCAGTGTGGGACACTCACATTTCACTTTAAAAAAGCAACTGAACTTTAAAGACGGTTTTAGTCATTTTTATAACGACTAACGCCATCCAAGGAATTAATTTTGACGTTAAAAGTAATGCTGTTTTACCGACACTTCTAAAAACGCTGCAACTCGACTATAACGACCATAATTTCAAGTAGACGGTTACGCCCCATAGACGGAATATGCCACCTTGACCTTAACAAAGAATTTTAAAAATAAATATACATAATTAAAATGATGAATTTGAATATTTGTTCTCAGTAAATTATTTCATTTATATATATATATATATATATATATATATATATATATATATATATATATATATATATATATATATATATATATGCGAAGGTGATTTCTAAAACTTATAATTTATAACTAACAAATAACTTATAATCTGTGCTTATGATATAAAGATTATTTAATTTAAATCATTACAATAAAAAAATAGACACAGCATTTTCTATACATTTCTTAGTCATAAGAATAAGAGAACCTTTAACTAGTATGTATTAGTCAAGGATTTATATACAAACTGGAATGCGCATGTGCACTCAAAAAACGTTCTTAAGATAGGGTTCGCATCTCTTTCTACCATGGATTCAAGGCAAATCGTAAGAAAGGGACAAAATACCAGTAGTCAACGAAATGCTCGGAACGATTTATTCATTTAAATGTTGGAAACAAATGTCAACCGTATGTCAGTCATTTCAAAGTGCGTATTTGAATATATAATTTTATTAAGTGAGCGTTCCAATTATAATATAAATTCCTTGGTATCAGTATACTGTATACAGTACTGTCTAATAACAGTAAACAGTCCATGATAGTGATCCATTGTTATACAATAGTATAAGTGTGTCGGCGCTTTTGCTATTATATTAAATTAGTTCTTACCAGAAGTCAGAATCTCAAGAAGACCTCCAGTGTTTGGTCTAATTATTATTTTATAGTTTTTAGAAAAGCTTCTATTTTTTTAAAAATCCACCAACTTATTATTTTTTTTTTATATATATATTTATTCTAATTTGTACCACTATTGACTCGTGAAAGCTGACGAATACACAAAGGACAATGCCCAAATCTGCCCCAAATGTACTTTAGAAAATTTATATATCAAAGTATCCATTATTAATTGAAACTAGTTTTTTTAATAATAATCTAAAAGTGATCAAAGCCGCGGTTTATAACTAAATAATTTAAAAAATATTTTATTTATCTCCCGTTTTTTATGTATATAAATATATAAAAATGGCACAGTAGGTATCGACCTTTGTATAGGAGATCGAAAAAGAAACTTTATTTGCGAGTATATGTTTCTTGGGTAAAGTTGTTCAGTATGACCAGATCATGTGGTTAAAATATCATAGATTGTCCCAGATTCATCCAGTATAATAGAGTAGATTTAATGAGTATGTTTTACTAATAATATATATTCTTATAAATGGATTTAAAACAATTTTTAAACAGCTCCTTCAAAAACATCATAAATATTAATTATAAAACATATCATATTATAGAATTATAAATATAAACATAATATGGGAGCATGGAGTTTTTATTTTAGTTATTCACTGTTAAATAAAATTAAAATAAAAACTCTTGTTACATAATCATGATGAATCATGCCTATGGGGAAAAACCATGTAAAAAAAAAAACGTGATGAAAAGAGTGGATGTAGTCGTTTTCTAAGTGTTTTACTCCGAAAATGGTAAAATTTACAGAAAAATGCAAGAGACATTTTTTTCTACATAATTTCGCGACAAACAAGTTTTATAACGACATCTATTGACCTGCGAGCAATAGGTCGCGAGATATTCACGAAAAACTGATTTTCGTAACCTTTTGACCTTTATAACTTTTTAAGCCGGTACGATATCAATGTAAATTTTTCACATCTTCATTACAACTCTGTAATAAAGATTTATACAAAAATTCAGCTAATTAGGAATTTTTCCGCAGAATGGGGCTTAAAATGCCTAAAATGACTGGATTATATAAATATATAATTATAACGATAAATATAATATGTTAAAGTTACAATATAAAGAATTTTATAAAAATTAAACACTGTCGCTAGACGAATTCTTCTATTTCTATAAAAAGATGTAATTTAAATACGATTCTTGTTTCCAATGAAGTTCTACGAAGCAATTACGAGAGCGACGTACGGTAATCACGACGGCGACGCCGCGTTAGTTTGTGGTTGCCTTAATTAGAAAATGGTTAAAGGGATTATATAGGTTTATTGCTATAGCTGATAGTAATGTAATTATCATAGAACTTGTAAAATAAAATTATTGATATATAAAATTTTGTAATTGCATATTGTTTTGAAAATCTACAAAACAGGAAACTTTTAATGTTGTAAAACGTAACTTATTTGACACTTTTTGACTCATAACATCGACTGTGACATCGACATTGATATAAGCGACCGAAACTCCGGGTTCTCATTTTCAGAAAAAATATTACTAAAAGTGGAACTATTTACACACTTGGGGTCAAAAATGACCCCCGACTCCGGTAATGGTTGTATTATTATATACAACCATTCCCGTTATACACGTTTTAGAGGTTTATCAGTATTTGGGGTTACTAATGATAAAACTTTAGCTTCGTATGTTTCCAAAAAAAAAATGCGTTGTGGTGATTTCCACTATGCACCACGATAAATCAATAGATCCAAGTAGCGGTAAGCCAGAGATAATAACTTGCTATGATACAACTGAAGGAGGCGTAGATGCATGGGACCAGAAATGTGCCAATTATTCTGTAACAAGAAGGACTCAACGATAGCTATGCGTTATCTTTTCAGCTATTTTGAATATTTCGATGGTGAATGGTTACGTTTTATTGAAGGCAGCAAATCCAGATTAACGTCTAAAGAGGAGTAAATATACATAAATAAAGATTGCCATTTAATTAATCGTGCTTTTTATATAAAACAGAATGAATGAAAATTGAAATTTTTCGTTAGACCTAAGAACAATGGAAATTTTTTTGAAAGAACTTCAAGCGGAAGAAGATGATGCTACTAAGACCACCCAGCTATCATAGCCTTATGAGAGAAATATGCTATTTACACAAACGAAAAAAGGACCTGAGATGTTCTCTTTAAGTGTAGCAAGTGCTTACTTTTTACCCGACTCTGACAGAAGGAGGGTTATGTTTTTCGAGTGTATGTATGTATGTATGTATGTATGTATGTATGTATGTCCATTTCTTTGGCACGCCCTACAGCCCAAACGGCTGGACGGTTTTTGACATATGAGGTGTCGTTGGATTTGTCTAAATTGTAGTAGTGACATAGGCTATATAAATTTTCAAAATGGCGCCCGCAAATGGCGGAATGAGGGGGGCGAGTTGAATTTTTTTTATGGGTATCAAATGAAAGCTAGTAAATTATTTTATTCTTTTTAGTTTATAATAAGAGTGTTTTACGCAGTCGGGTTTTTTGATTTTTTTAATTAAGCATATTTTTTATTATATGTAAAGAACATAGTGGTGAAAATATTACCTGTAATAAATATTAGGGCTAAATTTGTTGAAATTTTTGTTTACGTTAAAAATTTAGTTTTACGTTGTCATTTTTTAAAATTTGATTGATCTCAAAAGAAGTTCCTAGTTTTTGTTGTTAAGTTTATATAAGAAAGCGATATAAATAGTTCTTTTTGTGTTATTTTTATTTTTTTAATTAATAAGTGCTTCTGAAGTTGATACTATTAAAATAATTATAAAAACTAGACATAAGTAGATTTAGTTAAAAAATATATATAATTTTCAGTGAAATGTATTATTAAAATTAAAAACTATGTAGTTAATAAGTTTTCTAATAATAAACAAATCGAAATATTAAAAATACATTGGTGGTTTTAATATGATAATAAATAAATAAATAAATATTAACCAACAATCACCACGTTAACCTAGCCCCGTGCTAAGTTCGTAAGAACTTGTGTTAGAGGTACTAGGAACGGAAATAAATTTATATAAATACACTAGCGGCCCGCCCCGGCTTCGCACGGGTATTTAACTAAAATTTTAAAAATTATAAAAATAAATTTAATTTATACTTTAGCCTCAACAACACGTGGTAATTATGCTGTTAAAATGTAGCTTATATGACACGTTCGTAGATTTACCATAGCAGCGCCATCTATTGATTACTTACTAAACCCAGTCGAAAGGTATCGACATCTGTTAGAATCATTTGGAGTTAACAGATAATTGTGACTGTCAAATAATAACAGACAAATAATTAGCAATAAATTAAAATTGCGACTGTAATTTGAGATTTAAACTATCCTATCTCTCAAGTTGGATCGAACTGCACATGGTGTGCGAATTTTATTATAATCGGTTAAATGGTTTAGGAGTCCATTGAGGACAAACATTGTGACACGAGATTTATATATATTAGATATATACATAAATACACATCCATGACCCGGTGCAGACATCTATATTCGTCATACAGATTATCTGCACCTGGCGGGATTCGAACCCGCGACCGCTGCGTAAAGTGTCCAGTTGCCTGACCACTCGACCAGCCGGCCGTCATAGGATAGGTTCAAACACCACTGGGGTCATTTTTGACCCCCGACTCCAAGTATGTTGCCATAATTAGCGACTCCAGCTAAGGGTTAAGCTCCAGTTTATAGGCTGAACAGTAGTCATTGACGTCAGCGTGAGTAAAATCGCAAAATTTATTCAAAAATGTACGAATAATAACATACTTTAACTTAGATTCAATTCAGTAAGATTGAATATTGATTGCTTTGCCGATTATTTTAAATTAAAACCTCATTTAAACGTAATAGACTTGCAAAATGACAAAACAAAAATAAATATAATATAGATTTAATTACGAAAATGGCGAACAGTAATCTCGGCTCTAGTTTGCGGTGTCTTAATGAGAAAATGGTTAACGAGATTACATGGCCTCACTAGCCGCAGAAATAGTAAATGTAGTGATTAAAGCTTAATTTATCTATTTTGGCCTTGCGATAGCCCTGGATGAAACACGTGGATCTCAACAGTCGCAGGTGTAAAGCCGAGGGACTTAAAGGCGCTATACTTAAGTTTTCCAGTATGAAATTATTTATTAAAATAAGAAAATTGTGGAAAATTAAATGGGTACGGATAGTTTTCGAGATATAATAGTACCTACTTGGTGAAACAGCGCGGTAGGTTGAAACTTAATATATTTTTCCTTAACAGAAAAAGAAATAAATGGAAATAAAATCCATATAAATAATAATAATAGTTTCCTTATTATAAACACAAAAATACATAGATACACAGTAATAACACAAAAAAGATGTATAAAGATGATATTATCGCTAAAAGAGCGATTTCTCTCGCAACACTATAATATGAGCAGTAGATAGAAAGTGTACAAATATTTTAATAAAAAATAATGATAATATTGTTTAACAAATTCAATAAACATTTAACAATAAATAAAAAAATATTATTACAAGTACTCTACTCATAGTAGATATTTCAATCATCTCGTATGACAATGACAACCGTTCTGGTGTAGTGGTGCGAGTCGAGCCTTAACGCCGGCGGTCGAAGGTTCGATTGCCGCTTAGAGGCAGATATTTGTATTTGTACAAATATTTGTTTCTGGTCTACCCCCGCCGTAGGCCCTCACCCGCCCTTACAAGGCAGACCACGGCCGTGCACGGGTACCGGGCGGTAGTACGGGCACCGCGTCCGTTGCTCTTCACTCTCTCCTGTGCGACGCGCGACGCCCCGCGCACTTGGCCATCGCACCTTCGCAGTAGGCTGTTTCGGCGGACGGTGGGCAATTTGGTCTTAGTCTATACACCGTAACGCGGAAAGCACGTAAAGCAGTTGGTCCCGGTTGTTATCATGGATACCTGATATAGTTACTCATGTTATGAAAACTATCCGCCAAACTGAAATGAAACAGCGTGGTAGAATCAGCTCCAAACCCTTCTCCTATACGGAGAACAGGCCGTTTCCCAGCAGCGTGATGCTTACAGGCTGATTCAGTTCAGTATGAAACTAGGTTTGATACAGTAGTGATAAATATTACATTAACGCTTACGGATACGGATTCAATTCCTCTAGAAACATTTTTTTTTTGTTTCTAGTCTAAGTGAGTAAGGATAAACAAACCATTGCTTATCCTTGTGGGTTTTCCCACCGCGCCTCGGAGAGCACTTTTTAAAGCCGTTGATTCTGGTTTGTTGTTGTTGGAAATTATCCGCCAAAACATAGGTGGATCAGCGTAGAGGATTAAGCTCCAACCACTAGAATTAAACACTAACATTACTGGATCTTCTCTAATGTGGTGTTCTCTTATACAGAACGTGTATTTTAGTAAAGTTAAGTAGCAATTAGGACATTCACAATGTCATTTTAGTTATTCAAATGGATTAATGAAATTCGCTTATAAACTTATGAAAATATCCCTTTGACTCTGAGTCATCGTTTCCGTAACAATCGTTACCTGACCATTCGTTTCTGTTTCCAATCCAAATTGTGACGCAATTTCACTTGTCTTCAGCCTAACCAGAGTTTAATAGCTACCGGCTTGTAACGAACGTAATTCCGATGGATTTTCAAAACTTAAAGCTCAGTTTCCCAGTTCGGAATACAAGGGAAGATAATTCATTGAGCAAAATATATTACATGTATTTCTATACCATTATAATTAAATGATTATTGAAATCTTTTTAATGGGGATATTAACTATGTTCGACTGTAATAATATATTTAGTGTTTGCCAACACTGATTAAATAAATATTTACGTTTCAAACCTGATTGGTACAGAAATTATATTGGAGAAAATTAAGTCAATTCTATTTTACTCGACTACAGTATTACATATATTATTATACAAGGTTAAGGGCAATTAGTGCATGTGTGTGTGTGTGTGTTTGTGTGTGTGTGTGTGTGTATGTGTGTATGTGTGTATAAGTTTATATTATTGTTATTTAATAAAAACATACACGGGCTTTTTTTTACTTTATCCTACGTGTGATTTACAAAGTTTACTTGAGATCAGCAGACCTAGGACTGCTTAGAAAGCTAGGACATGGTCTGACACTAACGGCATTACTCTGTTTTTTTTTTCTTATAAGTACATCGTTACATACATTTATATAAATACGATATATCTTGTTTCTTATCTTTGAAAATAAGTTAGTTATTTACTATTCACTATCAAATATCACCAGGAAAAAACAACTTGCTTTCGACTTTTCTTTTTTTACCAAGATGGCACTAAAAATAGATATTTGTTCGATTAAAAAACCGCCCCTATATCAACACTCGCCAATTTAAGTCATTAGTAGGGGAAGATTTTAATATTAATTTTCATGCTGGAATACCTGTGTTCTTTCTTCTTTTGATAAATCGTTGTTAGATTAGACGCCCTTTGTTTGATCGTAGCTCTTGAAAATTATATTCCTAATTGTTGTTAATTATTAAGAAGAGCATTTTTACAACTGTTCGTAGAATTTAATAACAATACTATATAATTTTACTATGAATAATAAATAAATATGTTTAACACACACACAAGGTCGTCTGTTCCTAAGGTAGGCAACTTAATGCCTGTGTTTTAGGCAACAGCCGACTGATATAATTTTTTTTTAAATAAATATACATATAAATAATACATATATAAATAAGCATATATTACACCCAGACTCGGGGCGGGAATCGAACCCACAACCCTTTGAGCAGAAAACAGGGTCACTGCATACTGCGCCAACGGGTCAGTCAATAATTTTGTAGTACATTTGTGAGATAACTGAGAATATATTTTATACTAGCGGCCCGCCCCGGCTTCGCACGGGTCTTTAACTAAAATTTTAAAAATTATACATTTATATTTTTTATCACCTACACCTGCGTCGATACTGGAAAATATTTTATAATAGACGGATTGAGTGACAGATTTATTATATCTATATACATACATACATACATACATATATATGTATATAGATAGTATGGATGAAACATTTAAACTGTTTTTTTTATTAATTATTTTCTCATTGATGAATACCATATTTTAATAAGTATTATTCCCGACGAAGACAAATCCAAAAACAAAAATCATAAAAATCGTTCCACTCGTTCTCGAGTTATAAACGGTGTAACTAACACGACTTTATATATATATATATATATATATATATATATATATATATATATATATATATATATATATATATATTACAACTTAAATAGCTATAACCATCCAACTTTGTACAATCAAAAAACAAATAACGACCAAATATTTTAAATTTTAACAACGAACAAACAATCAAGACTGTAGTACCCTAAAGTATTTAATTATATACAAAAAAGAAAAATAGATTTTTAAATACGGGCGAGTGTCATTCTTTTGGCCGAAGTTTTGGTCAGCGCGATTCAGAAAATTATCTGCGCCATTTATCGTATAATTGTAGAATATCGTTTTTATATTTAGTGACATTTAACATAATTAATATTTAACATAATAGTATATTAATTGAAAAAGATGTTTATCTAAAATATTAAAACGATTTCTATTCCTATCCGACACATTTAGTAAACTTTTAAGTTTAACAAAATAATAACTCAAATATAAGTTTTGTGAGTTTTAAAGATTCCTTAGACCAGATGGCGTTGGCGGCGTAGGTACCTATTTCTATTTTCTTAAATATTTATTTTTAAATTTAATTACAATGAAACAAAAACTAAATTATACTGTGAGTTATTTCCAATTTTTATGTATTAAAGTTATTAACATTGGTTTTGTACTTTTTACGTGATACGTGATCAGAGAAAAACACGATAAGAGATGGCGCTGATACAAAAAAATACGCGCTATTGAAATTTATTCTTGATGATATATAGTGTATTAATAAAACGGAGGTTTTAACAGATTTATTATTTGTATAGATGTACCTACTGACGTAATGCCAAAACAAATCACATGCCGTCATCATCGCAAAATAAAAACAATTTATTCTTTTTACTTAAAGTTGTTTAATATGATATTTGTTTGTATAGTCTACTAAAGTCTAAATATATTAATTAATCACGTCACAGTATGTGTGTGTGTGTGTGTGTGTGTGTGTGTGTGTGTGTGTGTGTGTGTGTGTGTGAGTGTGTGTGTGAGTGTGTGTGTGAGTGTTTGTGTGTGTGTGTGTGTGTGAGTGTCTGTGTGTGTGTGTGTGTGTGAGTGTGTGTGTGTGAGTGTGTGTGAGTGTGTGTGTGTGTGTGTGTGTGTGTGTGTGTGTGTGTTTGAACGGGTTCCCCTAAGAACTATAACGTGTGTCACTAGTGTTCTAGTAAAATATTTGCTCTGTAAATTATATTACCTACGTAAGGCAAACAAAGACAACAATCTTATAATTAAAATGTAAGACAGTTCAAATCAGATATCAATAGGACGTACACAGTACTAAACTAGAACATTTTTATAGAAAATGAAACATAAGCTCATAAAATAAATACAGAGGATGAAATATCCTTACCTACATTCCTCCCTTATGTGCGCTACACGACTCAAGGGACTCGTTTCAGCAAAAACAATAATTCAGGGACAGATCAAATTTTACTATTATTTTATAGCCATTGCATCTGATTTAAGACCTAGGGATTTATATTGGAAACTCTGATATAATATTTTTATTACATAGTAGTTTTTGTTAACATTAAAAAAAAACTGTTGAATTTATTTATTTGTTTGGGCTTACTCCAGAATATTTATAAATAAAGTTATTATCAAAATCGGACAATCCTAAGAGTTACATTAGAGCGTGGTCATAAGAGTAATTCCAAACAAATCGACATACTCATACAATTCCTGTATTTTTAAAAAACTGGAACCAATAGTGGTTGTATAGGCTTGTTTAGTTTTAAGAAAAACAAAATTACCATTATAAATACAAATATACATCTAAAATATTAAATAGCATAAAAATTGTATATTGTTACATAATCTGAGTCCGTCTGTCGTTGTTGCAATTATGACTATAAGATAAAATCGATGAATCGGAATAACAGTAGGTACTTTGGCACAAACTTAACAAACTAAGGAACTGCTTATTGGAATCACTTTGAACTTTGTGGAATCTAACTCATGGTAAACTTCGAGGAAAGTGTAATCGTTAGTGACACGCTTAGCCGTGAAAATAATCGCATTTATATTTATTTTTATATGGAACGTAGATATATTTCACCGACAACAGTTTGAAAGGACGCTATATAAGCTTCATTATATCCTATTATTAATAAAATGAAATATCAAAATAGTATGTTTCATTATTTAATTCTCAGTTTGAGAACACCTTTCATTTTGTCTGGTCAGTAATAAGAATACAAATCCGACAGACTATTACGTTCAAAATGTTTGTAGTCGCAAATGTTTAGTAATCATTTCTAAATAAAGATTAAAGGCTAAGAGAACTGCTGTTCCATATAATAGAAAGTGCTTCAGAAAATCACGTCTTTTATTAAAAAAATGATATTCATACATTATCTTTGTCGAATTGTCTGTGAAAAAATGTGATTTACAGTCACGCACTAAAGTTGTATCGTTTTGACTTTTCGAACAGTTATTTTTCCTAATTTGGTAACTGACTGAGTCGTGACTATTCTTAAGGTCCCAAGAGACGATCGACGCAATAAGCCACGTACCATGGACTTTCTATTAAATCTGTCGCTTGGAAACGTAAGCTAAGCGTCGCAAAAGTTGCGGTTTTCGATACCCTTTCAGTATTATCTTTTATTAGATGTTCCAAAAAAGGCTAGGACTTAACTAGAGCAAAAAAACTCGGCAACGCACAAACTAATTTATCTAAACCTATCAATGAATTTCTAAAATAAGTCCAAATTTTGTTTTTAGTTCACAGTATATATATATATAGTCCATTTGTAAGTATATAATATTACCTAGCTATCTTAAACGTACTTCTAAAATACGGGTACGGACTTTCTAAAATAAATGTAATAAAAATAATAAAAAACGTCGATGTAGCAAAATTGAAGCGTTTCCTATTTTCTACATATTTTCTATTAGGTACATATTATGTTTAGTAAATGTTTGTGTTACTAAATTACCCACATTTTTCTACATATTAAATACATTTTAGTTTCTACATTCTTGCACTGCTACTTAAACTGTCAACACTTTTGTTTTAGATACTAATTCCAAAAAAAAAATTGTGGTCAATTTGCGTTTCCTTGCTGAAACTTAAAGCCATTTGTGTTATTCAAACGTTGTCATAAATTACAAATGAAATGGATCAAATTAACACAGTTATTTGAAATTGTTAATATTTTAGGGTATTTTTTAATTAAACTGTAAACAAGAGATTACATTTACTTTAAGTGATCAATTCTCGGAACCAGTTTCATATATTAAGAAAATAATTTATTCGTAGAAAACATCTTACTCTCGTATATTTCCAGAAAGACAATAATTATATATATATATATATATATATATATATATATATATATATATATATATATATATATATATATATATATATATATATATATATATATACTAGCGGCCCGCCCCGGCTTCGCACGGGTCACTATTATCACGGTTAACTAAAATTTTAAAAATTATACATTTATATTTTTTATCACCTACACCTGCGTTGATACTGGAAAATATTTTATATTAGACGGATTGAGTGACAGATTTATTATATCTATATACATACATACATACATACATACATACATACATACATACATACATACATACATACATACATACATACATATATATGTATATAGATAGTACGGATGAAACATTTGAACTGTTTTTTTTTTTATTAATTATTTTTTCATTGATGAATACCATATTTTAATAAGTATTATTCCCGACGAAAACAAATCCAAAAACACAAAAATCATAAAAATCGTTCCACTCGTTTTCGAGTTATAAACGGTGTAACTAACACGACTTTATATATATATATAGATTACAACTTAAATAGCTATAAGCATCCAACTTTGTACAATCAACAAACAAATAACGACCAAATATTTTAAATTTTAACAACGAACAAACAATCAAGACCGTAGTACCCTAAAGTATTTAATTATATACAAAAAAGAAAAACAGATTTTTAAATACGGGCGAGTGTCATTCTTTTGGCCGAAGTTTTGGTCAGCGCGATTCAGAAAATTATCTGCGCCATCTATCGTATAATTGTAGAATATCGTTTTTATATTTAGTGACATTTAACATAATTAATGTTTAACATAGTAGTATATTAATTGAAAATTATGTTAATCTAAAATATTAAAACGATTTCTATTCCTATCCGACATATTTAGTACATATTTTTTAAACTTTTAAGTTTAACAAAATAATAACTCAAATATAAGTTTTGTGAGTTTTAAAGATTCCTTAGACCAGATGGCGTTGGCGGCGTAGGTACCTATTTCTATTTTCTTAAATATTTATTTTTAAATTTAATTACAATGAAACAAAAACTAAATTATACTGTGACTTATTTCCAATTTTTATGTATTAAAGTTATTAACATTGGTTTTGTACTTTTTACGTGATACGTGATCAGAGAAAAACACGATAAGAGATGGCGCTGATACAAAAAAATACGCGCTATTGAAATTTATTCTTGATGATATATAGTGTATTAATAAAACGGAGGTTTTAACAGATTTATTATTTGTATAGATATATATATATATACTACAAAATTTGTTCTCGTGTTGTTGTTCTGCCAAAAGTGTTTGATATGTAACATTTATCCTTACTGATATAATAAATTTGACAGTTCTTTGTTCCACTTTCACGACTCAGTCACTTCACTTATAATCTAAAAACTCGGCATCTCTAGCCTCCAACAGAAGATAGACAAACAAGATACCTTTCTATTTTAAAAAATAAAAACAAAAATCACACAAATAATTACATACAAAATGAGGCTAAATTTTTTACTTTTAAATAATAAAATATTTAAAAGAAAATTTTGGCAACTTTAATGATGATTTTCTTTTCCTTTTTGGTTTTTTTAATTATATTTTAGTTTTCTTTTAGTTAGTATTTAAATTAGAGTACCTGGATGACCGAGCTTTGCTCGGTTAAATTATATTTAGATACATTACATACTGATGAAACATAAATAATATTTTCGATCTTACCGACATAATAGTAAAATAATAGGAATTGGTTATTTAAATAAAAAATAAAAAGTAAAAAGAGCTCTTAATTCAAAATAAAAAAAGGAAAAAAAATTGGTCTGTAAACACCTGGATTCGAACCCAGGTTTTCTGATTTCGAATCCGCCCGATTCCCATCCGAGCTATAAGAAGCTTGTCAATGACAGCGAAATTTGCCTTCGTATTTTAATGATATTTTTTAATTGCGTAAAAAAAGGGATAAAACAACATTTTCTAAAAATAAATCCTAGCTAGATCGATTTATCTCCCCCGAAACCCCCTGCACACTAAATTTCATGAAAATCGTTGGAGCCGTTTCCGAGATTCCGATTATATATATATATACAAGAATTGCTCGTTTAAAGATATAAGATATTATTATTTTTTCTCGAAATTCACGATAACATGTAAATGAATACATAGGTAGCAAATTAATTTTGCATTTTATTACGGTGAACACATAGATAAATAAAATATAAAATACATAAACATTTTGTTGAAAAATACCTTGAAATATCCTTAACGATTTTGTTTGATGTAGAGATTAAATAAAAATTGTAAAGTCACCTTAATTACTTTCGTTTGAGATATGATACTTTACAACACTATCATATTGTATTGAAATACTTAAAATTTAAAATACTTTACAATTTTTGTGGTTTTCGTTTACATAAATTATATAAAAGCCGAAAATGGCAGGTTGGATTCTTCGTTAATAGTCTGTTAGCAACAACAGTAATAGTAGTTTTTTCAATTTCTTCTAAACTTATAAGTCAAATTCACCCTGATAATGCTATAGTGCAAGATCTAATATTTTTTCCTCCCAAAAATAGTCCGATTTCATGTACCAAAAAATGTTTTAACGAGTAATGCAATAATGATTTTCATTTTATCCAAATAGCTTTTTATTACTTAATATTATTACTGTACATTACTTATAGACATATTAGTACTACTGATTTGACTATTTTAGAACTAGAAAAATATAAATAATTATTACCACCAATAAAGTGGCTTCATTATGATGACTGACGTATATGAATATGAATGACGTATTTATATGTTCATATATCATATATGATATTCAGAATAGGCTCTTTATAAACATTATTATATTTTTCTATGAAAGTCGGATAATTAAATATTTCATTTCAACGTTATTATGCAATATTAAATTTTTAACGCTACCTTCTTTCGGCGATCGCACAAAAATAAATTATATTATTATTGGAAACAAAAATGGATGGAATAAAAATGATTACAATGTTAGTACCATATAAAGTAGCTAACGCAACAGACGTCTTTTCATAGCTATGGTTATTCAATTTAATTGAATGTATAAAAAAAATATAATATTAAACAAAAACTTAAAATGTACTCGATGTAGTCGATAGGCGACTAAATCTTTGAAATAAAAATAATAAAAAAAGATTTTAAATTATATTTAATGTTTAATTGTATTGTAATAATCTTAATTTAACAACTAAATTTTTTTTTCTTAATTTTACATTATACTATTTAAAAAAAATTGTAGCATTGTACAAACCTTAGTGGTTTTCTTTTGCTACCTAGAGTTATAAATTTGTAATTATTGTTTTTTTCTCCTATTAGATAATTAAATATAAAAAAATATATCTGAAATAAATAAATTAATTAAAAAACAAAAACGTTAAATTTTTGGATATATTTTATTTTTATTTTTTTTTCTGCTCAGTTTTCTTAATTTCTCATTCTGTAAAAACTTTCTACAAAGTATTAGAAAAGTGAACAATGAATAAAATCGTTAAGATCGTTATCAAGGGAAATAGGGACTCAATTTAAAAGTTATGTATAGTTTAAAAACATAAAAACAATTTTTTATTTTAAACTATTTTATATAAGTATCATAAAAATAAATTAATGAATAAATAACCAATACTATTTAAATTAATTACTTCTTTATATATATATATATATATATATATATATATATATATATATAACACAAATTTCAGATCCAAGCGGTAATCAAAACCGCGACCGCCGGCGTTGAGGTGACTCGCACCTCTACACCAGAACGATTCTCGTGATGACCTTACTAACAAGATTTTTTTTTTCTATTAGTATAATGATACAGCAATACTAATACTAAGATTTAACCACCATTATTTAAGTACACTATGCAGACAAGCAGTTTCCTATTTTAATGTAGACATTTCTCGTAGTGTCAAGCGCGTAATGAGACAGCCGGCTAACACGACGTGCGGTTAATTCCGACGTAAATCTGTTCCGTCCATTTTAAGTGCGAACAAGGACTACATAAATTCATACATAAACAGGGACTCCTAGATATATAACATATATATAGGAGTCCCTGACAATAACATATATATACATAACATATATATACTCCTATATATGGAATATTCGCAACCTCGAATAACAAACTTTCATAATATAACTATTACTATGAATATAAAAAACTATAAAAAACTTTTTAATCTATACTAAGATTTAACTGCGCAGGCACTGGCCTTCCGGTAACTGACAGAGAATAATAGTTCCGACCTCTTTCTTACCAAGGTGTCATAAAAGGCGACTAAGGCAATAGTGGTGCGAACAACTTTACACCAACCAAGATGGCGATGGGCAGCAGCGTCACCATATCCTGCTACAATACACTACGCTCGCCAACCCGCCTGCCAAGCGTGGCGAGTATTGGAAATCACACCCCAAGATGATAAGGGAGGCCTAAGTTCAGCAGTGGACATACAACGGCTGATGTGCTGGTGGATTTTTCCATTCTACCCTCAAAAGTTTAAAAACATTAACATCGCAGGCTGAATCAATCTACGAATATAGGTAGGTACTATTTTATATTAGTATCATAAAAATAAAGTAATAAATAAATAATCAATAGTATTTAAATTAATTACTTCTTAATCTGTTTAAATTCATCGTCGATGTATAATTTGAACTCTAGATCAAGTCATTAAAAGTTGCCAGGATATTGGAAGGCATTTGATACATCTATAGTAATTGGTTCATAACTATTAGGTAAATAAATATTTTTTAAACCGGTAAAAAGTTATGATAGTTATCATTCTCTCATTATCTGTTCTTTTGTCAAAAAGGCAACGCAAGTAATTCCAATCTCACCAACTAAAAAATGCTAATTTTGAAATTTATAGTCTTGAAAAAAAAAAACCGGATAGAAACGACGTAATCTATGACGACGGACGTATTGCTATATCTGTTTTACTGTTTACCATAAAAGGGACTATAATATAAAACTGAAACTGTACCTAACTGAAGCAACCTGTAAAGGTCCCACTGCTGGGCAAAGGTCTCTTCTCCATATAAAAAAAGGTTTTGAGCTTAATCCAACACGCTACTCCATTGCGAGTTGGTAAATAATTTCCCTACAATGAGTAACGATCGTTACCAGGTGTCTTTGATAACAACCGGGACCGCTGGCTTTACGTGCTCTCCGAGGCCCGGTGGGGAGACCCACAAGGGTAAACACCGGTCTGAAAACAAATATTTATGTAAATACAAATATCTACTCCGAGCGGTAATCAACCCGCGACCGCTAGGGTTGAGGTGACTACTCACACCACTACACCAGAACGGTCTAGAATAGAGTAGGTCCCATATAACATAAATAATTTATCAGTTAACTCATTATCATAAGTATTTATTAATTAATACGTAATAATTGGTGCTCTTCCAGAACTAACAAGCGAACGAGCAAGCCAACATTATGTTAGCTATTTATCACCGCTCGTAAACTCTTTTAGCAGCATAGAAGTTGCAAATACATTGCGGACTCAAATAATTTAGAGCATACCACCCTAGTTTACGTAGCAACATAGGGGCCATTTATTTATTACGTAAGACGATTTAGGGGGGGGGGGACCATATCTTATTTTTTCTTACAAGGGAGTGGGGGGTAGTCTTGATAGTTCTTACGTAAGATCACTAAAATGCGCAAAGTTATCGATGATAGATCTCGGACGACCTTTTTTTTTTAGGAATTCGGATAGGCTACAAGGGTAAACATCGATGGTAGATCTCAGATGACCTTTTTTTAGGAATACGTATAGCCTGGTGGCTTTTGTTTTTGTGAATTTTTTCTTTTAAATTCTTACGTCATAAATATTAATGGGGGGAGGGGCGGCCTATTCTTATTTTTTCTTATAATAGGGGGGAGGGGGACGAAAACTAGCAAAATTCGTCTTACGTAATAAATGAATGGCCCCATACGAATAATGTTGTCCTAAAATCATATAAGTCTATTGTCCTCGCCTACACTCTAGGTACTATTACAAATTTTGTCGATAATATGATATTTTAATACAATCCGCATTATACAATATGACTATGATTATATCTATAGATGATATCATTTCTTAATAAAAAGATTTCTCGTCGTTATATATTACAATTTATCCATTATCTCCCGTTATTCTGTCTCACGTCAAGTCAGATGATGGACGTTAAGAGATCTCTCAAGTATCGCCTTGGAAACAGTATCGATGATATAATATCTATGTTACCATTATTTTTATATGTTATGAATATCTTTTATTTTTTCAGCACAAAAAACGAAACATTCGAAATATCCTTTATTAAACTTTCGCAAAGTCTGTAAATGTCGTTTAGTATAATACAGTATTTAAAAGAATAATTTACAATTTTACATAAACTAAGCCACATAACGTCTCGGACGGAGCACAATCAAACGTCAAACACCTATTGTGTGATTAATTTTATAATTGACTTAGCTGACACACAGTCAAAGTTAGCGAAGAATTTTAGAATATTAGCGAGTATTTTTTTATCTACTCTTGCCCGTCTCACAACAGCTAGCCTGTTTAAAATTTTCTTCGTTATACCTATCATATTATTAGATATATCGAATGACATTGTGTTCTATTTGTCTTATACATAAGTGAATTGATTGACTGTGATATTACAAAATCTTAAATATAATATGAATTACTAGCGTGTGTGAATGTAACGGAAACGATACATTTTTTAAATAAATATTTAATAATTTAATAATAATAATTTATTAATAATTTATTTATTAAAAAGTTTCTTACAAAAACCAACTAGTGATTGGAGTCTCCTTTTAAGCATGTTGTTGCCTGTACCAGGAGACTCCGCTCTTCCATTAGCATAACAGTATATAAAAATATAAAAATAAAAAAAAATACAATAGAAAATACAGCTTGGACACGGCCCGAATTAGGCACGGCCGGACATCATCTTAGTGTTGGATAAAGCACGGTCTGCCCATCCATGACAGTGCTTGGTGCCGGAATGGTGTTATGTAAATAATCCTATTTTCTTTCATTTGTAGTGCAATGGGTGAACCTATGAGCTTTAATGAAATATAATACACATAACATTTATTAATCCCAATAAAGATATGAGTAAAAAGGGCTTAATGACACTTACATCTTATAAAATCTTAATATTCAACATTTCCTTTCTAAGATTAAAATAATATATAATCGATATTTATAGCAATATGAATTATGTGTATACACATATTATGTATAACAACTTTTATTATGTTTTAGTTTCTTTTATTTTTTAATGAAATCCAGTTGAGTGAAGCTATACCTAATTTATCGCATTTAGTTATGAGACGATAACTCCCTGCCTTTTTCTTACTCTCTTTCATCTTTTGAAACCAACAAGGATTTTGTGACTCTTCCAGTGCTGAAAATATGTATAAGCGATAGTTATTACTTAACATCAACATGACATGGCTACTGGCGATTCATAAGATAAATTCACGCAAGCATAGCTGAGTGTTCGAGTTAGTGTTCTAATAATGCAACGTACATCGTAACTCATGAAACATTAGCACAGCATATTCAACGATAGTTTCCACATATGCAGCTTCAACGTATTTTGCCAGGATTTATGTATTCAACTTATCCTCTCGAAAAACTTACATTAATGTTTTCAAAGGAAAAGCATACGTTTTTTTTTTTTTTTTTTTTTTTTTTTTATTTAATATACTAAACTTCCCATACGATTTCACTAGCGTTAAGTTTTAATATATACGTTAAATTATACTTCGTTCATACTGTTCCGCTTCTATGGCTCTTAGCGTGATGTTTTATAGTTTTTAATAATATCCAATAAAATGGACTTCTAATATAACACAAATTTTAAAAATATAATGCAGCATTTTCAACTCTTAGCTCGTTTAATTTTGTTCTTTACGAGCTGAAAGTTGAAACTACCGCTTTTAAAATAACAACCATTTCTTTGACTTTATATTTAAAGTAACTATAATATTTGTCTCATCTAATTTTTTTTATTGATTTCAAATAATTAATTTGACAGACATTAAAACTATTGCATATTATCATAGGCAAACGCCTGTCCAAGGCAATGCTCATTCTAAAAACTGTCTACACTACAAAAAACAAGTGTGTTGAGTCGTCCTATACTTTGTACGATTTATATAGACTTTTCAACTAGGAGTTTAAAATAACGCTGAATGATAATTAGAAAAGGACAAATTCCAATTTTTTACTTTCTTTAAACGACTATGGTTAGCTACAAATCTGTCTGGGAAAAGTCTGTAGTTACGCTAATGACATGAATATACAATTTATTGTATTATACAAAACTAATTTATTTAGTAACTATATCAGCCTGTAAACAACCCACTGCTGGGTAAAGGCGTCTTCTCCATATAGAAGAAGGGTTGAAGCTTAATCCGCCATGCTGCCCCACTGCTCGTTATCAGATAATTTCCCTACCATGAGTAACGATCATTATCAGATGTGTATGAAAACAACCGTGACCCACGGCTTTACGTGTTCTCCGGGGCACGGTGGGGAAACCCACATGGACATACACATATATTTGACCGCATAAAAATATTTGTACAAATAATGCGTCACATTATCTACCCGCGTTAAAATGTTTATATTCTTATTCTTATATTATTCTATTGTTACGTATTATTATTTTCTATTTAGATTTCACGACTAATTCTCTACTTATATCTATTCTACTATACTACTTATATAATTTTGATTTTTATAGTTTAAGTAGAAGTGATACAGCAGTAGAAATTGAGGATCGAAGTTGATATACGTCTATTTTGTGTTAGAGCTAAATTCTAGCTTCTGAGTACAGCTCGTATATAGTCAGCTTGACCACGGCAGTAGTACTACACTCATAAATTCTTACAAAAAATATCAGAACGTAGTGACTACTACTACCAACATTTCGAAAATGAGTGAGAGAAACAAGCGACCTATATCTCATCATTTTACATCCTTCCTACTATTCACTACTACGAAGTGGGGGTGAAATCTGAATTCGAGCTGAGGTAGTGGCCCTTTAATAACTTTATACTGGTAACGCATTTGTGATTCCAAATGTCGTTGCAAATATTCATAGGTTATCTACCCTTTTACCATAAAATTTTTAATATAACTCATGCATGAGGAGAAGCTATGGTTAAAAATCAGTCGAAAAATTTTAAACAAAGAAAGAAATGATAAAAAAAAACACACAAGAATATACTGTACTCGAACTATTAGTATGTAGATTGCGTTTGTTCTGTAGAGAAATATACTCGTAGTTTATTGTAAAAAAGCTTTTCTTTCATTCGTTCCAACAAGCGTCGGAACATAGCGTAGCAATGGTCTAATTGAACATAGCTGTCTCGCTTGTCACTGTTAATATTTCTACGCGAAATACGAATATTTTTCAAAAGCAAAGACGACGATATTAAAATGAAATAATGATTAATATGAAAATGTTATTTTGAACTGGACCGCCCTTTCAGCCAACCTACTTCATCGTAAATACAAAAATTACAACGTTATTCAGACATCTGAACCGGTTAATGTATAAACTTGAAATGAAAAAGAATAATCAAACTATTTATTTTAATTAATGAATCTTTAAAAAAAACTTCTTTTTGACAATAGACATGTAATGAAAACTACTATCTATTACTTCCGAAAGTTATATATAATTATATGTTACATTTTGTTAAACAGATTTTACTTTTTTTTTCTCTTTCGACACTGATACGATTAATTCAAACTAATGAATAAATACTTCTTTGATGAACGACTGACGCAGCACTATAATTTACTATGGTCAAATATTTGAAGGGTTTGGTGAAAAAAAAGGTTTTAGAAAGGATTGGTGATATAGTTGAAACCACCACCGCACACCGCTAACAAAACTGGAAGACTAACGGCAAATTAATTGTCTGCATTACAAAAGCGATATTATGTTTAAAAAAAAATACATAATGTTGTATTGTATTGATTTTATTCAGCTTTTTCAAAAATAATTGCAATTTTGTAATGCTTTGAGCACAGTTCTTACTTTAAGCGTTTTGTCACATCACAGTACTTAGAAATGACCGAATACGAAGAAACTTGAGTGGTTTTTAAAATAATATAAAACCACTCACACTCGAGGATATATGTATTTAATACATTTTATAGGTCAACATTCAAAGCATCCCGTCAGTGTAACACCGTCTTCAGCAGCGAGTCACAAACTCATTATAACTGTCAGTTCTACACTGTAAAGTTGCGTCAATTCGTTAGCGTCTTGAATTCTTGAACGCTGTTACAGTATTACTGAAACTTTGTCGTCTAACAAAAAAGAAACTGACTTTGAAAGTCAATTTAAAGTGCGAAAGTGAGCAGAAAACTGCTGTTAAAATAAATTTTAATGATTATTATCTTCAGCAGTATAACTAATCAGAAAGTTCCTGTAGTTGTATTAAAAAGAAAATGTTTTGTTTTGAAAATAGAATATAACTTCGAAATGTTTATTTTTTTTTTTATTGAATTCTTCTTCAAATATTTTATTTTATATTTACACATATATATAATTTTATAGCTGTGTAGATGTTTCATTCTATACGCTGATACATGTCTAGCTTTTATAGATACAGCAACTGCATATTCATAGAGGTACAAATTACGTTTTAAAAAAACGCGTATTGAATAAGGCATAAACTTGTTTTTCCACATTTAAAATTACAAAATATCCGTGTCAAACATGCACTGATAAAAAAATTACCTTCATACAAGAAAAATATTATTGATCCAAGAAAATTATTTTGAAGAAAATTGGTTTTCTTACTTTAAAAAATTATTGTCTTGAATTTTTGTCTCTTGGGTTGAGAGACCAAATTACTTCCATCGATAACATTTTTACTTGGTTCGAGACTATATTATCTTCGATCAATACAAGTGAATTCTCGAATCAAGAATAATTTTATTTATTTAGAATATTATAATTTTAAGTAAAAAAAATGAAAAATATTAATTAAAGTAATGAAATTTTGTTTTCACTATATTTCGAAAAATATTTATGCTTTACTTTTCAGTGATATAGATTTTTTTAAGTATTCTTAAATTTTCTAATTTTCGCGCAATTTTCTAAATTAAAGTTACATTAAAAGAGTTTATATTGTCATAAGCGCTAATATTAGATTAGAAATATTATGGTGGTTAAGTATTCTTAAATTTTTATATTTTCCCGCGCATTTTCTTATTTTTTTCTTTCATAAGAACCTTCTCCTGACAATAACAAATACAAGAAAAAAAGAATTAGTGAAATCGGTCCAACCTTTCACGCGTGATGGCGTGACCAAGGGAAATAGGGATTCATTTTTATATATATAGATGGGGCATTCCATGCCAACTTGTCCTACCAATAGATTTTGCATCTCCGATTTTGCTGAAATTTGGTCACTGTTTGCTCCTCCTAGAAAAAGGTTTTTATGAATTTTTCAAATTTTTTCGTCCAGCCAATCGGGAGATGATTTTTTTTAAGTTTTTGGGTTTTTTTAATAGCCATATCTTAGTGGAAATTTGTCCAATTTGGGTCTTTTTTTAATTTGTATTTTTTGATAAACTTTCTAAAAAATCTATGCAAAAAATATTCATTATGAATTTGATTTCGTTTTTTTTTTTTTTTTAAATATTAGATAAAACAGTGATTTTAAGATTGTTTGTATTCTTCAACTTTTTTTTTTTTTTTTAATTTTCAAAAATACTACTTCCTAAAACATGAATTTTGAGCTTAGTCTCGTAATGGGATAGTGATGGGTTAATTTTTTTTTTGTAATTAATTATTTTTTATGTTTTTTTTTTTACTACTTATGTAATAATATTGGCGACAGATAATAAGAATGAGAAACTATCTAAATGGTAAAAATTTAAGTAATTAGTAAAAAAAATCTACTTGCACATTATTTTTAATAATCATAGGTTTGGTTAGGTTATAAGTTTTTATCTTAGGTTTAAGAGATCTCTGTCAGAAATAAGTTCGTAATTGTCAAATCCATGTACGAGTATATGTGTTATATTTTTTATTTCATTAAAGCTATTTAATGAGAAATATATAATAAAATAAACTCAATCAACTAAGCTACGTGTTCTTCTCTATAACCTGTGTACATACATTTGATTTTTTGACAAAATCACATCAATAAGAAATCCCTAATCTACAAAATCAATCTCGACGCACTTTCAACTAAATCCACTAACAAAGTATCTCGAATTCGAAACAACAATGATTCGAACAGCACATAATCTTGTCTCATGAATATTACAAGTAGATGGCGTGCATTAATTATAATTACGCGGGTCAATTAGTACTGTGTATAACGGGCTTGTAATAGACCTGAATATTGGATTATGGGAATCTAGCGGTTCGTGGCGACCTGCGCTACGGATCTGCATACGCTTAAAAACTTACACTAACTTACAATTCATTTGCATATATGAAAAATTACATTAGATTTACATTATTTAACGCTTGATTCTTATAGCAATTCTTTGTGTGCTAAATTGCTTTTACTATAGCCTGTCTTATACCGTGTAAAATGTTGTTTGGAAGAGATCGAGTTCTTCTAGCAATATGATCGTTTTTGTACATCTTTCCTTGTTTATTAAAATTATTTTACTATTTAAGTGGTGCGAATTAAAGACTATTATTATTCAGTATGATGTATTGGCCCATTAGTCACATCAACTGACTTTGCGATAGAGATCGCAGATTCGATCCTTATACATGTGACAAATATGTATAAACTTGCTTCCGCCTGCAGCTTCGCCCGCGTGTATTTATTAATAAAAGTAGCCTATTTTTAATCAAATTTCATCACAAACAGCGCAGCAGATTAGCCATAAAACATACATTTACATATATACAAACTAAATAACTAAAACTACAATCTTAAAATCAAATTTGAAAGAAAAGCATTCCTAATACGTACGACTGAAATTACGCACGCATTATTTGACGCACTTATAAACAATGCTGGTACAAAAGCACTACTTATCCTATGATGGAATCTCTTCCAGTAGTCCTGCCACACAAAAAATATAAAACAGTCGCAAAATTTGCGTGTATAATCACAACAATTATTGAAAATCAAATACATAATATATAATAGATACATAATTATACAATATATATATGCATACATACATAATAATACATACACACGTAGATACAAATAATATAATACTTATACATACACGCATATACATATATATAAGTGTATATACATATATAAAACATACGATAGTATATTCCAATACGCATAAAGACAATTAAATTGATTTTAGTCTAGGATTGATTCAGGTAGAATTCTGTCACTCTTTTCTTAAATAGCCGCTGGGCTGCTCCTTGCAGATTTTACCCCTTAAATGGCCCGTCGACTACTAGTTGACAAGATCGAAGCGGTCCGGATGTTGTCGAACAAAGTTATATAATAACCACCTTTGTCACGCTAAGGCCGATTTGTGTTATTTATCTCGCTTCTTCATAAAATTTGCTATATATATATATATATATATATATTCACAGTCACGTATCGTAAGCAAAAGAAGAGACGAGCAATAAGTCAAAAAACGGCAGGACACTTTAGCCAACAAGGCTTGAGAGGCCCGGACATAGGAGAGGATAGTAATAGTGTTTTGCAATCGCGACTTTCATATGGTAGGGAATTCCAAAGTCTAACGGAATGTGCAGTAAAGCAGTAGGAATAAAAATCGGTACGGTGGCTGGGTATCTGAAAAACGTGCACGGAGAATCATCATCATGAGCGAAAGAAAAGCGGTCCCGTAGATACGAAGGAGAACAAGGATTAAAAGAGTCTTAAAAAAGAAACAAAGTATTTTAAAATTTCTACAATCGCGATAGGTAGGGTGGGTAGATAGGTAGCCATTGGAGCTGTCTACGAAAATGATCATATTTTTTTAAGCCGAAAATAAAACGCAAGCATAAATTTTATAGTCGCTCTAGTCTTCTTCGGTGAGATCTAAACAAGTGATATCAGCGTAATCAATGATCGGATGTATGAGAGTTTGCACGAGAGAAACTTTAGTCTTGAAGGGTAAAAAAATTTATAGTGCTTTTAGAGAATAGAGCAAAAAGTATACCTTACTAGTGATCTCATTGATATAATAAGCATTCCAATTAAGATTGGAATAAATTAAAAAAATATTATAATTAATTTTTTTAAAATAAAAAACCTAAAATTCTTTATTTATTAACTACTTCTTGCTAGCAACTATACTTATTAGTTTCATCAATTGATCAAAAATATTATTTTTATCATAAAACTTTATGTATTATTAAAAAAGTTTTACATAAAAAACACGCAGTTATATTTTATTTGCCTTTTGTCGCTAAACAAACAAGGAAAACTGCTAACTGAAAATAATTACCACTAAAATATTTCATGATGAATGTTAAATAGATCACTTTTGTAGTAAATGCAGGTTAGCATTAATATGTAATTCATTGATGATTGATATATTATATAATGACGCTACGTAGTTAGCGTTCTATTTTATATAAATTTTAATAACTGATCGTTCCATAATTGAACTATAATATTTAAGTTATTCTGTAACGTGTTTTTTTTTCTCACTAATTAAACGTATATATTATCTATACAAATAATAAATCTGTTAAAACCTCCGTTTTATTAATACACTATATATCATCAAGAATAAATTTCAATAGCGCGTTTTTTTTCGTATCAGCGCCATCTCTTATCGTGTTTTTCTTTGTTCACGTATCACGTAAAAAGTACAAAACCAATGTAAATAACTTTAATACATAAAAATTAAACATAACTCACAGTATAATTTAGTTTTTGTTTCATTGTAATTAAATTTAAAAATAAATATTTAAGAAAATAGAAATAGGTACCTACGCCGCCAACGCCATCTGGTCTAAGAAATCTTAAAAACTCACAAAACTTATTTTTGAGTTATTATTTTGCTAAACTTAAAAGTTTACTAAAGGACAATGGCGAAAAAGTTGTTGATAGAATTCCCACGCGTCTATAAGTGTCTTAATGACTAATGTAAATAAAATAATTTCTTACGTTTTTTCAATATATTTTTAAGATCTGTGTAAGTCTAGGAAAAATATCATTTTTAATTAAATAACATTTGACTATTGTAAAAATGATTTGACATTCCATAGGAATATGAAGTACCTAACGATAGTTTCGTTGAATGTTTCCAAGCGTCTATAAATGTCTTAATGAATAATGTAAATAAAATAATTTCTTACGTTTTTTCAATATATTTTTTAGATCTGTGTAAGTCTAGAAGAAATATCATTTTTAATTAAATAACATTTGATTATTGTAAAAATGATTTGACATTTCATTGGAATATGAACGATAGTTTCGTTGAATGTTGCCACATGCTAATAAATCTTCTCTCATTAACATACATGAACTTTTTGCCTTTAAATAAATATTGCACGATACACGTATTATATTGCATCACGTTACACGATTTATATTGTATCAATCCGAAATCTTGTTTTATTACAAAGAATAACGCGTTATTTATTTATTTACTAAGCCCAATTATTTCATAAATACAATAATAATTCGTAATAAGAAAATAATGTTTTATTTTATAAACATGCCTTTTTTCTATTAGAAAAAATGAGCAGATACTCTAACTGACTATATATGAGATCCACTGTCTTTATGCCACGTATCTGTAGATAAGTGGTTTCTAGAGTCTGCTTTTTAACATAGAGGCCGCACTTTAATTTTTTTGCAGGGAACAACATTTTTGTGTGCCATTGTAAACTGTTTCTTATTTGGTTAAGACCTTGCGGGCTGCTCATCTGATTATTTGATAAAAAGATGATCCCATGCTGCAAAGGGCACGATAAGTGGATAGTCCTCGTAATTAACTATCTATGGTGATTATCATTAAAGAAAAATCTAAACAGATGCTGACTGAATGAATCTAGACAGACCACCTTTAGGTCTAGAAATTCTAAGAGCAGGGTTTATTAGATCTGTTGACCTACAGCGCTCATGATTTAAAAAGATGAACGTCTTTGTCGATCGTCAATTTTATATCATCTACAGCTAACGCCGATGTACCTGAGTATAGTTCGTTTCAACGAATAGTACCTATGGCGTTATGTTGGCTCCCCTCTCTGTCAAAGTCTTTGGCACTAGAAGACGTTTCCGCAGGTTTTGCTTATTTTCATTTGATTTTCGACTGAAATCATGCCCAAAACTTTAAAAAGTGGTGAAAGAATGATGGTGTTAAAGGTTAAGAAATTTTGTGAACGTGAAAAACGTAACAATGCCCCATTAATTCCTTTAAGATGTGTTCAGGCTCGTGTGGCCGCCATTACAGGTTAGTCAAATAGGGTTACCAGTAGCAGATAATAATTTCCTCACTTAAATCGCAATTTTTTTAAACGGTAGTTATTTGTAAGACCTAAGCAAGCATGTGTACTGCGACTATTATCAGTTTATGTATCACTTTGACAATAGACAAATAAATCGAAATATTTTTTTTAGGTTTATCCGAAAAAACCGTGTCTAAAATCACCAAAGAAGGTGAGGTCGCAGCCAGCACGTCGACTAAGGTTTCTACACCACGCAAAAGCGGTCCCCGGCCTAAAAGAATCGAACTGGATGACTTCGAACGGTGTGCTATAAGGCATAAAATACATGAATTTTATTCTGTAAAAAAGGAATCACCTACTCTAACCAAGTTATTGCATGAAATGCGAAGCGAGATAGGTTTCAAAGGAAGTCGTACCACTTTGTGGAGAATAATGAAAGATATCGGGTTTTATTTTAAAAAATGTAGATCCAAAAGGAAAGTCCTAATGGAGAGATACGATATTGTCGCCTGGCGTTATCGATACCTGGAAGAATTGCGAAATAATCGTCTCGGGAACCAGCGCCCAGTTGTATATTTGGACGAGACATATATACACGCAACATATTGCGCCGGAAAATGTTGGCAAAGTGAACAAGAAGAAGGTGTATTAGCATCAGACTCTAAAGGGCCACGTTGGATTATCGTCCACGCTGGTGGTGCTATGGGTTTCATACCCAATGCTCAACTGATCTTCAGATCTCAGTCACAAGCGGCTGATTATCACGACGATATGAATAAAACGAATTTTAATAAGTGGCTTAGTGAAAAGCTTATACCGAATCTGCCTCCCCAATCAATTGTGGTGATGGATAACGCCTCCTACCACACAGTACAGCTTAACAAAGCACCAACAATGTCAAGCAGAAAGGCAGAAATGCAAAATTGGATAACAAGTAATGGTCTTTCTTACTTGCCAACTATGGTAAAAGCCCAGCTATTTGAAATAATAAAGGAGCATAAACAGCCGCCCGTTTATGAAGCCGATATAATGTTGGAAGCACATGGGCATAAAGTGGTAAGGCTTCCACCTTACCACTGTGATTTAAACCCCATAGAGTTGATATGGAGTGTCTTGAAAAGACGAATTGCTGAAAAAAACGTAGGTCAAGAAGCAAATAAAATAGTCCAAATCACAGAAGAAGCCTTTGCAACGATTACCGAAGAAGAATGGAGAAAAGAATGTGAGCACGTGAGAAAAGTGGAAGAAAAATATTACGCCGATGGCCCAATTATTGATAGCGAGATGGACAGGTTCATAATTGAAGTGGGAGACGATAGCGACACTTCTGATGACGAGGATGATATGGAAGATGAAGTTGACGACGATCTCTCGGGAATTAGTCCGTTGGATGAGCATTCTTTGTTTGATCACAATTATAATAAAAATTATTAAATAATTTATGCTTTTTATTGCTTTTCTGATTTTTTAAATGATAATCGAATAATTTGTAAATATATAAAAATGTAGCTCAAAAACATACTTAAAACCACCCTAACTTTGAGGTGGGCTATTATATATAATGTGGCAACACTGGAAAAGATAGCTGCCAACATAACGCCATAGGAACTATTCGATGAAACGAACTTTAGGAAATATCTAAGGACAGATAACAAAGAAAATCACGGAATATGAAATATTTTAGGCCTGAGGGTTAAAAAAAACGTCTAATAATTTTTTTTTATTTTTCTGTGACTGCGTCAAAAGTCTAGATATACCTACCTACTACAATGTTTTGTAATCAATCTATCTAGTTATTTAAAATATAGTTTCGGACTATATTTAACATGTATTTGACTAAGTTTTTGATTAGTTACCTACAAGTTGTCGAAACATAACCTCTAAATGTTCAACCTGGAATATCTTCAATTCATTACTTCTTTCGGTGGTGCTTCTTTAGGCAAAAGTGATCAGGAATTTAAGTACTATATTATCACATATTTTTCATTAGTAGACGCTAGAAATTTATGCCAACAAAAATTTGTTAGGGGATCTGCCATTGTCCTTTGTCGGATAGGAATAGAAATCGTTTTAATATTTTAGATAAACATCATTTTCAATTAATATTGGTACTATTATGTTAAATGTCACTAAATATAAAAACGATATTCTACTATTATACGATAGATGGCGCATGTAGGTGATAAAAAATATAAATTTATAATTTTTAAAATTTTTGTTAAATACCCGTGCGAAGCTGGGGCGGGCCGCTAGTTACCAATATTTCTTTATTTGTATTTAGTGAAATTTGGGCACAAAATGTCTATTTAATATTTTTTTACAAGTTTTAAATGACATTCAAAGTTTCGAATGCTGCTAGGATATTCTAAAGGTTATCGGTTGATATTGAAAATACATGAGAATGTCATTGCTCACGGCATCTAGCTTGGGAAAAAGTGAAAAAGGAACAAGGTTGCGATGTTCTTGTAAATACTCCAAAGCTAATGTTAAAAATAAAATATATACATATATTTTCTTTTTAGAGACCCAAGTAACCTAAAAAAGTTTAAAACTGCTTTTATAGTAACAAATTATTTATTTATTTCTTTTTTGTAATATAAGCTATCATATCTGTATGTAGTTGAACCTTTCCTTTCCTTTGAAACCTTTCGTTTGAATGAACTTTCATTCAAACACTTGTAAAAACTAAACAATGTTCTAAACTTAACGTACTTATATTATATTACATTAGATAAAGAAAGAATTTATATAAATAAACGTATTTACTTCGACCTTTTTTTACTACTACCTTCAATCGGCTTAAGATGAAACAAATATTGTCAAAACCTATATTTTTATTATTACCATTTTTTTTCCTTTTAATAAAAATTAATATCTCTACTCGTAGATGGTATTCTTTTTAATACATAAATTAATTAGTAATATTGAATTTTTATCAAATTTTTTTAAATATAATTATTCCACTTTTATATTTAAAAAAAGCGCAGTTCACTAACTTTGTTTACAATTTTGCGATTCACTGTATTATATTTTCTTTTTTTTGACATATCGATAGTTTACGATACATCACGCGCTATAGGCGCTGTCAATAGCAGATTATTTATTATTATTATTATAATACTTTAACAATAGTATTCAAAAAGATAAAATATTTTGAATATATAAAAATTTAATTTTAACCTGCTTATAGGGCGTAGCCAGTGTGTTTTTGACAATTATATATAATTATAATAACCGGCGGTCACGAGAGAGAGATATTTGTATTTGTACAAATATTTGTTTCCGGTCTGGGTATATTTCTTTGTAGGTTTCCCATCATGCCTCGGAGAGCACGTAAAGCCGTCAGTCTTAGTTGTTATCATAAACACCTGATAATGATCTTTACTCAAAGTAGGGAAATTATCCGCCAACCCGCAACGGAGCAGCGTGGTAGATGAAGCTTCAACCCTTGTCCTTATAGTTATAAGAGACCTTTACCCAATAGTGGGAAGAATACAGGCTGATTCAGTCAGACAGTCATTCAATTCATTTTATAAATTCAGTTGTATTAGGTAGCCTTTTTTTTTGTCGCAGGGGAATCCATTTACGGATGATATCCAGGATGCCCGGGTCGGCAGTCCTAGACCTATGTCGGACTCGGCACTTTGGGAGTGCAATGCCGTACTAAACCCCTGCGGGAGCCTTCAGCCGCTTTAATTGAAGGGTCCCGGATCTGCAGGCAACAGGATCCCTCCAGCGACAGGCTGGCCTCGAAGAAAAAGCCAGACTTCTCCTCCATGGGGACTGTCCGGCTCACCTCTGAACAGTCCTGACGACGCCGTGTCTAGCAGGACCGGGTTCCCATCCCGGCCCGTATTAGGTAGCCTGATTCACTAAGGATATATCACATAGAGACTATAAAAACATAACGCTAAAACTAATAGGATCGTACCAACCAAAACAAACGTCAACTAATCTAAATTTTGATATCAAACGCAGTTAAAAAGTTAATGGCCATTGAATATTAATATAAATACAAAGAGGATTTGTAACCGATCTATATGTAAGCTTATTTTATTCTCAAAGCAAACATTTGTCCTAACAATCGACGTACGGTACGTCGTAACGTTTCAGTTCATTTCGTTTCGCTCGGTCAATTGCTTTCTTTGTCCTTTCGAGTTCTCCGATACCCTATTTGTTTCAGCGGAAAATGCACTTTTAAATCTGTGTTAGATTACGTTTGTGAAAGCGAACATAAGTTCTCTTTCACAGCATGAGAAATGGAAATTAAGTTTATTATAAGATAGAACTTATCTTATCTTAAGAACTATATATGAGACAAAAGTAGTCTTATACTTGTGTTCTTTATTTGTTAAAACAGATATTACGTTATAAGAAGAGAATAGTGAATTATTTTGGTACATTTTATTATTTTTAAAAATACTTCACTTTACAGCTGAAATAATATGAACATAATAAGAAGGGATTCTTATTAAGTTCTTAGCCTAACTACGTCCTGTTTAAACTCATTAAATTAGTTTGAACTAACAATATGGACTTACGACTTGTGGAAGATCGCCAGCGGAGGTTGAATGAGAACTGTGGACAACCAGAATATTTGTCAGGAATTTAGAAAAGCCAACAGCGGACTACGATAGGCTGAAGTAAAACAAATTATATAGTCCTAGATGATGTCCAGACCTTTATGTCTACTCGATATGTGTAAGTTAGCTAAAGTTTTTCTTGACGAAAGATAATCAATTAAAAGATTTTTTTGTTAAATTAAAGTATAAACCGCAGCTTTGTTCACTTCCAGACTATTATTGAAAATCTTGTTTCAATTAATAAAAGATACTTAAAAATTTGCCGTGTGGTGACCGGCAGATAAGAATAGTCCCGACCTCTTTCTTGCCGAAGTATCGTAGAAAGCGATTAAGGCCATAGTTTTGCGAACAACTGTGCACCGACCAGGGTGGTCATGCACGCATGCCAAGCGCGGCAAGTATTGTCAAATCCTCCCAAAATGACAGTTAGAAATGAGTCCAGGCCCCCAGTCCCAGGTGGCCCTACTATTATAGAGGCCTGGGTAACAGCGGCCTGGGAAACGGGTGAGATTTCGCTGCCACCCTTGACGACACCTGATCTTGGTGATGCACAACATTCGCACTTTGAGGTTTGATGAAAAGATTGTTGAGCTAGAAGAGGAAATGAACTGGTTACACTGGGATTGGGTTACACCTTATACTCAGAGTATCTAAGAGATACTCACTGAAGGTCATACAGGTATATATATGCACCGACCTCGGCACACCCAGATGAAGAAGTAGAGGCTATGTATGAGAACATCAATAAGGCCATACATAAGAACAAACCTACTTCAATGTTTTCATGGTATTTTAACGCGAAGATAGGCAAAAAAACGTGACGATGAGCTGAGGGTGGGGCAATTTGGATATGGACAGCGGAACCCCAGGGGTCAGAGGCTGGCCGATTTTCTGGAGAAGGATGGACTCTTTATAATGAACTCCTTCTTCCTACAGAGTATAATCGGCGATTGTGCTTTTCGTTTGTGAACATGAGAATGCCTTCAATTCAATCAAAACATAGGCGGTGTTGCAGTCTCCCCAGCAGTGCCACATTGACTACTTGCATATCAGAGTGTCGCAATGCTTGTACAATAATGCCATTATGTCGGTTTGAGTACAGAAACATAGCACGAGAGCGATTCTAATGCAGCAAGGACATACTCAGACGGAGATATCATCTTTCCGAAACTTTTTACCGCAGTATTGGAAGACGCTTTCAAGCTTCTGGAATGGAAAGGATTCAGCATCAACATCAACGACGAGAACATTACTCACCTTCGATTTACCAACAATATCGTACGTATGGCAGAACCCCTGGAAGACCTCAGCATTATGCTAAGTGACCTCGATGGAGTTTCCCGACGGGTGGGCCTTAAAATGAATATGGACAAGACAAAAGTCGTGTAAATGTCCATGTCGTGCCCATCCCGATATCGGTTGGAGATTCTACTCTCGAAGTTGTTGATGAGTACATCTACCTTGGACAAAATGTCCATCTTGGTAGGTCCAACTTCGAGAGATAGTTCGATCGTCGAATCCAGCTAGGATGGGCAGCATTTGGGAAGCTAAAAACTCGTACCTCAGTGCCTGAAGTCGAAAGTGTTCGACCAATGTGTGTTACCGGTGATGATATACGGATCTGAGACGTGGTTTCTAACTATGAGCCTTTTAAGCAAGCTCCAAGTCGCACAGCGTGCAATGGAAAGGGTTATGCTTGGTGTTTATCTGTGATATAGAATCAGAAATGATGAGATCTGCATACAAACGAAGGTTGCTGACATAGCGCAACGGATTTGCAAGCTGAAGTGGCAGTGGCCAAGGCACATAGTTCATAGAAATGACGGCAGAAAGTTTCTCGAGTGGATACCACGTACCGGCAAACGCATTGTCAGACGGCCGTCCGCGAGATAGATAACTTGATGAAACTTGATAACTTGAGGAAAGTCGCTGGAAGCTGTTGGATGGATGCTAATTTGAACAAGTCGCTCTGGGAGTTAATGAGGGAGGCCTACGTTCAGCAGTGGACATCCAATGGCTGATATGATGATGATGATGATGATAACTTAAAATATCAATTTTCTGTATATGTCAGGATACGTACCGGGGCACAGTTTCATAGAAAAATGGTCAATGTCCTTTAAGGCATAAATACCAGAAAATGAAATAAAATTTTGTTAATTTTTTTTATTAAAGCAAAAAGATACGCAATATATCCAAAACCTATTTAAATTGAAAATGTTTGAAACAATATTTTTATACAACCGCGGCTCAGAAAAGTCTACTCAATATTGTTATTGGTCAGAGAAATCTCCGTTAATGCCAACAATAAAGTTCAAGTCTCGACTTTAACTGCCTATTTTATGGCTAAAGGTTTTTATAGTGAAAAGGATTTACTTTGGACTTACAGCCTCACTTTATGTTATAATTAAAAAAGTTAATTTTTTTCTTGTCAATTGGAAGATTCAAACATTAATGGACTTTTTTTATTTATTTATAGAGTGTATTACAATAAAATGAAACTATGATTTATTTTTCAGCATCAGTTCCAACGGCAGCGGTCTTGAGTTTGATTCCCGATCAGGGTAGATATTAATATTTATATAAATATTTGTTTTTGGTCTGAGTGTATATTGGTTTACCCACCGTAAGAAGAGAATGAAAAGGCGTCGGTCCCGATTGTTGTCATAAACATCTTACATCTGATAGTAATATAAATATAATATAAATGTGATAGTTCTCATGGTAAGAAAATTATACGCCAATCCGTATTGGAGCTGCCTGGTGGATTAGGCTGCAATACTTCTCAAATACGGAGAAAAAATTTTCATTCAATTCAGTTCAGTTCAGCCTTTTTTTAGAATAAAAAATGAGCTCAGTCAATCATTTTACTCCACTGCCATTCATTACTTTTCTAAATCTCAATATTTCTTCACACACATCAAATTTTATCAACAAGCCGTTACGATGCGAGCATTTTCCAATAGCATCCAACAAAAGATAAGCAAATGGAACAGTTTATGAGATTAATCTCACAACTTTTGTAATTATAAAGTAGCTAGTATTTATACTCAAGAAGAAACGGCAATTTAAAAACTTGAAATATATATAGAATCAATTTCAATAATTGTTTCAATATTAGAAAGTTAGATTATCTAGCAGTAACACAGGCTATAATATTACGCTAAGACGAATAGTAGTCTTAAATGTTAACATAGATTAAGTGAGGAATAAGTAGTCACAAATAATGTTTTAAATATGTCCTTTTTATTAGTATATAAAAATTGATGATATTTCGACTGTAAAGCGTCCTTAAAATGTTACCTACAGTTTTAATTATTTTAGCTGTACTTTGAATTACGAGATCATAATGACTAGATGTAGCTCATAGCATATTCATGCGGAGGAGTTGAAAGCGCGTCTGAAGCCGGGCTTTGAAACGCAAAATAAAGGACAACTCTACCTATTGATACAATCAAATGAGAATTTACGAAACAGTCTATTGTTGTTGAACCTTTTGAATAGATTCCTTTTATGTGAAAGTAGTTAATGACTGACGATGACATACTTTAATATTAAGACCTTCTCTCTATTCGCAAATTTTCTTGTAAATAGGATGTAATAAAAATGTCTTTATCCGACTTCGGTTCAAAAGTATTTCATGCTTAATTTTTTCAATCACCGGTGAAAGGAAGCGTTATAACAGATTTTGCGTATTATGCTGTAGTAGATTATAGTGGTAGTAATGACATAATATAAGTCTATAAGTCATAATAAATAATAAGTCATATATAAGTCGCATCTCTTGCATTTATTTTGTCATTTAAAAAATAATATACTCATGATACTTACAATAAATATAATCGAAGTAACTTGGAGTCACTTAAATATTTAATTAATGCTGTTTGAAAGTTGTAAGCAAGACGGAATGGATTTATAGAAAAGTTAAAGAATTATGCTGGTAAGACCATTCTAACTACGTACTAATAACTTGAAGCGCGTAACTTGAACCTAGAAGCGTGTAATGCATTTTATGTTACTTTTTATACTTTGCAACATAAGGTTAAATCCTGAAGATTTTCATCTCAGTTTATATCCCGTAGAATTTGAGGAGAAGGGGCAAGATGATTCCCCTGGTATGGTATACTAAAAAGAAATGAGATAATCTCAGTGGCTTGCATCGCGACAGCAACTACCACTGACCCTAAAAACCTAACAATTTTTTTCAGCTCCAGTATCAAAACAAACTGTTTTCTTGGCCACTTACAGAGTAATAAGCTAAAACCTATAGTTGTTGATTTCCCTACTTCTATAGTTCTAAATCAAATATAATATACTAATGAAATACAAAGGAACTGGCATTTCACAACCGGAGTAACTGACGAAGCTTTGACGCTATCCGTTCATTGTAACTTTGAAACGCCTTGATGTCAGTAACTACCAGTGATCGATGTGGATTTGAATTATAAAATATAAATTATACCTATTTCTTGTTCAGACAGAGTACAAGATCGAGTGGAATGTGTCAAGAAACTAGGAACTAGGTACATGTCATCCATATAAAGTTGTGATCCACAAAAATAATTTGTCCATTAATGAATGTTAAGAATTTCCTTTTTATACTATTATTTAAAAATGCTTAAAAAAATAAAAAATTAAATAATTTCATTTCTTATAAATATCCAATTAAAAAATTACTAAATTCCTATTTACAAATAATAATACAACTTCAAAGACGACTACAAATTTTATTCTTAGGTTTTGAGTTTATTTCTTTGGTACTATTTTGTACAGTAATTTTTTTTTCTTTAAAATTTTATTTGTTATTTCAAGATTATTTTATATGTTATTTCAAGACTTCTTTTTGGGAACTGAAATGAAAAAGCTCAAATAAAATTATTAAATATATCTATACTTGTATGTTGATTAGGGGTTTTTGAGATGAAATGTTTTTGAATGAGAGAAACATTCTAATAGCCTTGAATTTCAACTTTGTTGAATTCAACATACATTACAATATTTACGTTGTTACCAATAACGATAATTCCATCCACAAAACAAAACCTTGTACAGCACAGAAAATATACAAAACAAAACCTTGTACAGCACAGCAAATATACAAAACAAAACCTTGTACAGCACAGCAAATATTATGATGCAAATAAAAATAAAAAGTTGAATATCTCTCGAATTGTACCAGGACAAGACTGAATCTTTATTAAAGAATTATCCTCACAAATTACGCAATTTAACCTTCTAAACTTTAATACTGAGGGACATCTTTCTTGAATTGAGTTAAACATTTCCACAAAGATATTATCCCAACAGCTATTTGAATAAGCGACTGAACTCCCAGAGGCGACAGAATCAGGCTCGTTATAATAAAAATTTTACACAGTACTGTGCTAATAAAGCCACAAAGAATGTTTTAGTTGTCTGACTTGTATCATGATCCAAGAGCTAGTTAACAATTTGACTTTATTGTGATCGAGGTAATATACGAGTACATATTCATCTACTTGAAGCCCTATAGCCTGTGGTAGTTAAATAGAAATGTGTTACAGGTTAGTGTCTTCCCTGATAACATAGTTTTTTTTATTAACGACATTAAGTTTTTGTGAACGATCATTGATATTTTGTTATATCAACTTATACTCAGTAACCAAAATCATATTTGTTATTTGATATCTCAACTTATACGCATAAAATTTTTCTTTATGTACTGATTTAAAATTGACAAATTGAAATATCAAGCTATGGCCAGCGTAGGTCTTGTTATCAAATCGAGACAAATTAAGATGTCATGTTATAGCCAACCGAATATTTCTGTTAATATTTATATATTGAGATGTCCGGTTACGGCCAACTAAGTTTTGAACCCTAAATGTAATAAGTATAGTTATCTCTACATGTCGGTTACAAAAAACCTTTAACATTAAATGAATATGTTTAGTTGTCAACTTATGTACCCACGTCGTATTAAAAAAAAGAATTGAGTTGTCAAAATGCTTTCGTAAAGTAGCACAAGTAAAAATATATCGAAATCAACTTCGAATGTAAAAATATAGCACCTACCTTAAATAAAAAAGAAATATCACAAAAGTTATGTATGGATAATACACAGAACAAGGAAACAGGGAGCTCGACGTGTGTGATCCTAAAAAATATAGATAGAAATGAGAATGTAACTTTAACTATGAAAACCGCAAGTACCAGCGAGGAAAGGACTTATAATACTACAAGAAGAGGAAGATCAAGAGCGGAGAGAAATACAAGAAAAACACGAAAGAATACAGGAAAGAGTTACATAACGAAAAAGAGCAAAGTAGTTCCTGACAGAAAACTAATAGAATTGAGTTCATGTAGATTAAAATGTGCAGAAAGAATTACAACGTTACATCAATACTACGCTCTGCCTCGGGATCTATCTTATATCTTTAAACGAGCATTTCTTGTATATATATATATAGTACCCGGATGACCGAGCTTTGCTCGGTTAAATTATATTTAGATACATTACATATTGATGAAACATAAATAATATTTTCGATCTTACCGACATAAAAGTAAAATAATAGGAACTGGTTATTAAAATAAAAAATAAAAAGAGCTCTTAATTCAAAAAAAAAAATGAAAAAAAGATTGGTCTGTAGAATCCTGGATTCGAACTCAGGTTTTCTGGTTTCGAATCCGCCCGATTCCTATTCGAGCTAATAGAAGCTTGTCAATGACAGCGAAATTTACCTTCGTATTCTAATGGTATTTTTTAATTGCGTAAAAAAAGGGATAAAACAACATTTTCTGAAAATAAATCCTAGCTAGATCGATTTATCGCCCCCGAAACCCCCTGCATACTAAATTTCATGAAAATCGTTGGAGCCGTTTCCGAGATTCCGATTATATATATATATACAAGAATTGCTCGTTTAAAGATATAAGATAATCTGAATCTCGGAAACGGCTCCAACGATTTTCATGAAATTTAGTATGCAGGGGGTTTCGGGGGCGATAAATCGATCTAGCTAGGATTTATTTTTAGAAAATGTCGTTTTATCCCTTTTTTTTACACAATTAAAAATGATCATTAGAATACAAAGGTAAATTTCGCTGTCATTGATAAGCTTCTAATAGCTCGGATGGGAATCGGGCGGATTCGAAATCAGAAAACCGGGGTTCGAATCCTGGTGTCTACAGACCAATTTTTTTCCTTTTTTTTTTGAATTGAGACCTCTTTTTATTTTTTATTTAAATAACCAATCCCTATTATTTTACTATTATGTCGGTAAGATCCAAAATATTATTTATGTTTCATCAGTATGTAATGTATCTAAATATAATATAACCGAGCAAAGCTCGGTCATCCAGGTACTGTATATAAAATGTAACGTGTGTGCTTAAATTCTAATGCAAAGCCAATACTTAATTCAGTTCTAAAGCTGCCGACATTTGAGACGGGAGCTCTAGAAAAAAATCGTAGCATCAAGAAACAAAATCTATATATACATGTCATAATATACTCATCTCGTCGAACCCCTTAAACTCGTAACGAGGTATGTTTGTCAAACAACTTGCTAGCTCTCGTAGTACTAATTCGCTCATTTATTCAGCTCTTTGTAAGTTCGTCCTGGGGAGTAATCCTGAAGTATACCTCGTCGCAGTTTGGCCTAATCTTATAACATTGTGGTACTTATTTCGAGAAACGAGAAACAAACGATAAATCGTTTTTTTTTTAATATCTGTAGCTGTTATACAGTCAATATACAACAGAATTATAATTGATTTTATCTCATGTCTTGATACTTGTGACACGGAAAATTAATTAGTTAGGTCCATAGAAAAAACTATAGGAAAAATCAAGTGGGTTAAATACTAGACAGGGTATTTAAATTATCTCATTTTAATACTGGTCGACGCAGCCATACCAAACTGAGTTAATGTACAAACTTATTTCAATTTTAAAAGTTAACAATTAACAACACTTACTTATCGTTAAGTATTAAGTTTACTTGGACGAGGCGGGTATATATTATCAATAGATTATTATTATTAATATGTCGTTCATTGCAGCGTTTACTAGTTTACCCTTATTCTAGAAACACATATAAACGCAACTACCTAGACCATAGTAAATACCCTTATGACCTATATAAATAACTGCCATAGTAAAAAGTAGTAGTAGCAGTAATAGTAACCACGTTCAGTTTTGGTGCTTGAATTAATTTTATCAAGAATATAATTCTCATAGTTATGATAAAGTATTACGATAATAAATGAAAAAAACATTATTTCAAATGATAATCGCAGTATAATAATTATGTACATATTTAAATTGCGAAACTTAAAAAGTAATTCATTACATATAATTATGATTAAAATTTTGTCAACATAGAATGGTGGCGTGAATACTGGCAGCAAATATTTGTTAAATCGCACTTCAGATTTACAGAAAATCTAAAAAAAAAAAAATAATAAAAAATAAAAAAAAATTGTAACAGTCCAATAACAGATAAGAGATATTTAGAAATATGAATTTTAGATGTCTGTGAGAGCAATTACTTTCTGCGCGCACAAGAATGGCCTTTAAAATTAATTCACATACACTGAATATACAACACTATCTCACAAGGTATACTAAATGCTTAAAATTAGAAAGTAATAAAATTTAATTGTCTTAGATTGAATAAATATTAAAAAGAAGCCATGTGATCAAAATAACAACAAAAAAATCAATATAAACTAAATATATATAATTTACCAAAGAATCAGAAGAAGAACTTAAGAATAATGTTAAGTTTTATGACAATGCAATCTCGCCGTAACACGTACTCGTAACAAGTCGTACATTGCGCTCGGAGAATCCCCTGTACACTCTGCACTGGAGTTTCAGCGCCGTAGTTCGGATAACGTCAATAGGATAACGTAAGAACGAACGGCTACTAGACAGTTCCGCTTCCGTCTAGCGGTTGGTCCATTGTATCAGATTTTAGCGATTTAAATAGAATTTTTTCTTATATATTTTTTTGTAGTCTTAATTTTTAATAACATTGTACATATACTGGGGCAAGTTAAGTCTTAAATACTGTATATACCATAAGTAAAAATGTCTTGTAAAAGCAATAAATGTCATAAGTAAGTTATGACGACCAATCTGTAATTATTCATATCTAATTAAATCTAAAATAATAAAATATTTATGCGTAAGTTGCTTACAAATTTTGTTTTATTATTTAATATTTTATTTTATAACTTTTATCCTAGTGTTTACTTCAATATTTTTATAAAATAGTAGTTCTTCCTGCTGTTTCGAATTACAAGCAAAAAAAAGTATATTAATCGTAGATGTGACAGATACAAATCAAAAAGTGAACTCCAGAGCTAGGATTAAAAATCTAGTAATTACTTTTTATTCATTGTAAAATTGGATATATTTCAGTTATCCCCTTTTGTTCGCCAGCTTAGTTGTGTTACCATACTATCAGAGAGAGTACTGCTCTATCTAAGAGAAAATATTTAATTAATAATAATTCGCCGTAAACACTAAAAATATAGTAAATATTATCTATATCACGAACTTTAATAAATTATTTTTCAAACTCAGGAGATAGAAAGAACTCTTTTTATTCGTAAAATTTTACATATCTTTGGTACCAAAACTTTTAATAGCACTAATTTAATATTTAAAATTAGCATTTAAGAGAAGATACGTTTACCCAACAGTGGGTATGTTAACTGCTATAAAATAATCATTTTATAAATAATTAGGTGATACCTACTAAGAATGTATTTTATATGAAAATAATAAAAGACAAAAGCAAAAATATATTTTGCTTATAAATTTTATTCGTAAACAAGGTTATTTTAATACACACAAATTTGTTGTTCTTCAAAAATTTTTAGTAATTTTATTATTAAATGGAGATCTCCCAATGTTTTTTTTTTTTTAGTATATAAGAACCAAGTGTCTAAGAAATCAAACATAATTAAAATATATCTAGCAGTTATTTCGTGATGCGCGTATAACGAAAGATCTGTATCATTTTATTTATATAGATATAATTAAATAATATTTCTTTCTAAGCGCAAAAGTTAAAAAGTTTGTTCGTTTGTTTGCTTGTGAATTCTTATCTTATTTTCCTTGTTTAATATGAAAATTATGTGAGTGGCAGAATGGCTGTGTGTAAAAAAAAAAAGTAAGCTGTGAAACACCACACTACAAACACAGAAGCGAATCAGTTAATCATTGTAATTTTTTTTTTTCAATCGCCGTTCGTCTAACAATTACACTAGTTTAAACGTTCCACCGCGCAGGTGTGGTATCAAGTATCAGTATTATGAAAGGCGAGTGTGGATCATAAACCCAACTACCAGTTATATTATTAGCTCTTAATGGAAACAATTTATTTATTATTAGTTTTCGAAGACATACTTAGTCAAGCGTTATTAAATATAAAATAGATTTGTAATTAAAATTCGGACCGTTCGACCGTTCTGTGGTCCGAGTAGTTGCCTCAACGCTGGCGGTCGCGGGTTCGATTCCCACTCAGGGCAGATATTTGTATTTGTACAAATATTTGTTTCCGGTCTGGGTGTATGTCCTTATGGGTCTCCCCACCGTGCCTCGGAGAGCACGTAAAGCCGTCGGTCCCGGTTGCTATCATAAGCATCTGATAGCGATCGTTACTGATAATAGAGAAAAATTATCTGCCAATCCGCAGTGGCGTAGCGTGGCGAATTATGTTCTAACGCTTCTCTTATATGGCGAAGAGGCCTTTGCCCAGCAGTGGAATGTTCACAGACTGATTCAATTAAAATTTGTAATTAAACACTCAATACTTATGATGAAATTTATATTCATTTGTTTTGCTAGATATTTATGTATTTATTCAGTTAAATTATTTTATAACATATCTATCTAATATAGATAACCGTTCATGTGTAGTGATGCGAATAAAAAGCTGATATGTCTACGTGAGAAATATTTAGGAAAAGCGAAGTATAGGGTGGGGAGAGCGAAAGTTTGTAGGTGTGCAAAAATTGAAAATTAAGAAAATATTAAAGTATTATGATAATTGTTTGTTTTCCAAATAAAATAAAATAAAAAATAAATAAAACTGCACCACCTACCCGATATCTCAAGTAAATATATATATTACTTTTTCGGGTTGTCTGGAAGAAATGGCTAACTAGCCATAAGACCGCCTCTTGTACTTCACAATCTTAAGTTGTCTGTATTACTATATTATATTTGTATGTTGTGGTGTACAATAAAGCGTAAATAATTAAATAAATAAATACATTTTTAGTTTCTTTTCCGTCTGTCTGCATATTTATTTGTTCTGACATCACGCAAAAATAGCTGATTAAAATCCGATGTGGTTTCACGGGTCACTGTTGTGTTCATGAAGGTCTAACTTAAAATCTGGTGTACTTTTCATCTTGATATACTATCTAAAAGTGAAATTATTCCTCTATATATTCTCGTACTATGTTTATGACCAAAGAATTTATATTATAACTAGAGCGCTCACGTAGTAAAGTTGTATATTCAAATATGCACCTTGAAATAAACGACATAAGGTTGATATTTCTTACCAACATGTAAAGTGAAAAATTGTTCTGAGCATTTCGTTGACTACTGGTGTTTTGTCTCTTTCTTACGAGTTTTGCCTTGAATCCATGGTAGAAAGAGACGCAATCCCGGGTTAAGGAACGTTTTTTGAGTGCACGTGAGCATTCCAGTTTGTATATAAATTCCTTGGTTTATGACTTGACTGGTAGAGATCTCTTCTAGAGATAAGTTCGCCTTTACCAAATTTCAATTTAAATAAAAATCGTAAAAACATTTTACTATACAATTAATAATATAATATTATAAAAATAGTATATCGTAACGAAGTCGTTTTTGTTTGCACATTGTATTTTATTTTTATCGACCGCTAATGTATTTATTATTAGTTTAGTGATAAAACGCAACGGGGAGGGGATATGTATATATATATAATGACTGACTCCAGGTTTGTGGGTTCGATTCCCGCCCCGAGTCTGAGTATTTATTAAAAAAATATATCTATACCAGTCGGCTGTTATCTAAAACACAGGCATTTTGTTGCCTAATTTAGGAACAGACGACTGTGTGTGGCAAAAAAATTATCTTTATGTTATAAGGCCTGCAATAAAAAGTTTAGCTCGATGTTTTGATACATATCCTTATGTCTTATATCACTTCAAAAAAAAATTGTTTTTTTCAAATCAGTCTGTTAGCTTCTAAGATTAGCAAGTTCAAACAAACTTTCAACAACAAGCTTTGTTATAAGTTTGTTAAACGCAGATACCATACATCTTAACATCTAACAACGCGTAATTAAATTTACCCTCGAAAACATCTGAGAACGAACATAAGTTAAGAAACGCAAGCTTTCATATAAACTTTTATCCTTTAAAGGCAATAAATCTAAAATATTTTAAAACCGTACGGTAATAAATCCTATAATATATAAAATCATAAATCAAAATCTAAATAATAATATATAATAATCCTTTACAGTGTATCTTCATATTCCAAGATGGTGGATTTGACTTTGAATAGTCTTAGATAAGCCACTGGCATAGATCTACTATAAACTCGAAAACACTAAGGGTCGTGATGGGCCATAACTCGACTAATAATTCACGTAATCTAATTAAAGTGACAAGATAGGGCATAGCCTGAAATTCCTATTTAATAACCTGACAACAAACGTTAAGTGGCGCGTAGCCCACCAGACGCAACACCGTCTGGTCGAAGGATCCTTCCTTTTCAATGGCAGCCTCACACCTCCAAAATTTAGTTGCGTCATATCACGTAATGTCGTCACGTTAGTCACTTGCACAAGACAACGCGTCAAAGTGCGGACTCTTGCAACTATGCAAAATTTTATTGTCAGCTACACAACAATTTTTACGAATAACTTTAGATTCAAATCTTCACCCTCATCAACCCTCACTGGAAGCTACACAGCATTTGCGATTAAAAAATTTCTACTAACTAATTTCTAGTAATACAATTATGGTACAATATATTTACAATATTATAATGCGCAACAAAATAGATTGTTTTAACAGAACCATAGACTAAGATTGTATCAACAGGTGATTATTATAATAAACTTGTAACTCCAAGTTAACCACTTCGCAAAGTAAATATTTTGTTTTTAGGTCAATGTAATGTATTCGTTTATGTAATATCCGTTTATTTTAGTTTTACAGTTACCAGTAAATAAAGTTCATATTAAAAAGTATTTAACAGCAAAGGCATATATTATTCAGTACAAGATTAGAGATATATTATAATAATAAATGTTAAACCCATACGGTTTAACAACACTGGCATTTGTGGAAGACATATGAATGAATTTATAATTATTAAAATATGTATCGATAATTTTAAAATTGCTTTTAAGGCCTACTTAAGTAAATTTTGATTTCATTTCACCCATTACGCAAATGGTTTGCGGCGACTGTCAGCTGGCTGACTCTCAGCTGCAAACTGAATACAAACCTTGACTTAAATAGCAAAATCATTTGTAAATTGAATGCGAACCTACGTTATAAGTTTATCTTCTTATGTATAAAGAAACAAGCGATTAGAGTTAAGGCTATGAATTATAAAAATAAAAAGTGTATAAGTAATCACGTGACTTTAATGGATGCCTAAAAATTAAAAAAAAACACGTTTGTAATTAAAATAATGCTTTATTATAATTCCATTTCATGTTTTTAACGTTACATTTAAATTTGTATACATTATTATTAAAATTTCGTAACAAAACTGGAGCACGCGCCAACCGCAGCGTCGTATTAATGCCCGTTCATCCTCTATTTCTGAGTATCATACAAAATTAAACTACAAAAGATAATCACATTTCCATAGTATAATCATACTATGATGTTTTAATAGTGTCAAGTTTTAACAAAATTTCAAGTGTTATTACGAAAGCGATAGTGCTTAGATTCGATTTACTCGTAAGTAGATATATATAATGAGAAAGATGAGATTTTAGTTAAAAAGTATTATTCGTAATTATATTTAAATTGTGTAAAAAAAAACAATACAATACAAAAAATAATTGTGTATATAGCTATTAAGTAGATTTGTTTAACAATATCAGAAGAAGACATTATATCTGACATGACACATTATATCTGACATGACACGACATAAGATAATAATAATAAATAAACATATTTATTATTATTATTTATTATTATTATCTTATGTCGTGTCATTTCGTAATTTCTTCATAATGCTATACATATTTGACAAGAGTCTACATCGACTATTATGAGTATATCTTTCAGATTAAGAATAATTGTCTAATGAGCTTTATATGCAAGTTCAAACGTATCTTAATAACAAAGACTGACTTCATTCAATAAATAATCTGTTATTTATATTTAGCATTAAAAAAAAAGTATTACTAGTTTATATTTATTTAAGCCCTACGTTAAAACACTAGAAAAAAAAACTGATCCTTTGAATATTTAACGACATGCTTAAAATACAATGTATCAAATTCTATCGAAATTCAACAGTCGTTAAAATGCAAATTAAATCGTTTTCAGTCATCCAAAATAATAGGAAATAGAAAAAAAATGTTTGAATAGAATTTCAATTTTAACAATCTATTTCGCAAATCCTATCACGGGCTAACCACAGACTCGAATGATCGAAATGCCTAGATTTCGATAGCAATCTAGGTTCCGAGCGTCACTCCCTTTAATGCAATCACATTCCACACTTGTAATTAAGAAACCAGCATCGCTTGGAAAATTAGTTTAAAAACTAATTTGTAACTTTGTAAATTTATTCTGTATTTAACATCCGAAAATCTTGTTGTTTTATAACCTTGATTAAGGCTTTGAGATTTATGTGACAAGTTTGTCTGATTTTATTTTTATATCAATGCATAAATTTATTTTTATATCTTTATACGCATTTAAATTACGTACTTTAATATCGCAATAAACAAGTACATCGATTACTTGATAGAAATTACTTTTTGCTGCCCAGAAACAAGATCTATCTTCAACAAATTGTTTAAACAAATACATTTATAAGTTACTAACCAACTAAATATTTTAACTGTTCTTAAACAATTTTTGTTAGATCTCCGTTAAAACCACTAAACTTTTATATATAACGATAGATGACGCAACGTTGGTAACTAAGTAACCAAAAGATTAAAATTATTGAAAGTGAGGTAAATTAAGGATATCATTAAAATATTGACGTTGGTACTACTTAGTTAATTCAGCACGAATACATTTTTAATTATATTGCCATTAAGAGACCCAGCGGCGAATGCTGTACAGATCTTTCAAGAGAACTTCATGATCGAATTATAGGCAAGAAAGATAAATTACGGGACAGTTGGGTTCCGTTCTAGATTCATACTTAAGTAAATTAATATTTTCAAAAAATATATGAACGTAAATAAAATATTAAACAAATGTTATACATTGTTTTTTTTTTTTTCATTCTTTCTTTTCTTAATAAATTTAATATTTCTTACTTGCGAAAAATACCTTGGCCTCAGAATGGATAATAATTTAACTTGGAATAGAATAGAATACATAAAAAACAAATTATCATCACTTGCGGGTTCACTTCACAATGTAAATCAATGTATACCTAGAAAACTACGCTTTAATATCTACAATTCCCTGGTAAAGTCTCATCTATTATATCTCATAGAAATATGGGGAAGTGCTGCCAAAACATGACTACAAGAATTACAAAGAGCTCAACATAAAGTAAAAAAAATTCTTTTCTGCTACCCATATTTAACACCAAATCATAAAATCTTCAAGGAGACAAAAATAATGAACATCCGGCAACTTTACTTGTGCAGTACTTGCATTTTAATTAAGAAGATTATAAGTAAAACCATTCACACAAATCTATCTTTCATAAAAAAATCACAAGTTTCCAATCGCAGTTTACGACGGCCAAGCTTTCTCGTGTTGCCAAAAACTCGGACTAAATTGGGAAAAAAAGTATAACCTTTGAGGGGGTACATTTCTATAATAAACTACCCTCAGCTATAAAAAATCTAGACTCCCTTAACATGTTCCAAGTCCCAATTACGCAATTACATAATTGAAAACTACTCATACTCTGAATAAAATTATCAAAGTATAAATATGTGTATGTACCTATGTGTTTATATATAGGTATAAGGAGGGGTAAATACATTTTCTTTTTGATTTAGTATAGTCTACTGAATGTCTTGTGCATATTTACCCACTTATTGTAACCAACTTTTGTTAAAATGCGGTGACTGTTATTTTAATTAAGTACTTCTATGATATGTATTGTTTTTATGTAAGTGGATTTATTATAATCTTTTATGAGAATAAATTCTTTAAACCTAATATTTCAAATAATAGTCCAAAGAATAAGCTTAGGATAAAGAAAAGCTGCACTGATATATTATTTTTTTATTTCAGAAACGTATTCGACATTAAAAACAATTTTTCCGATTCAAAAAACTTTTTTAGTTTTGCCAGGTAAGGCTACTTACTACAAAATTAGCAAAGCGAAAAAAAATCGAATATTCATACTTACTTGTATCACAGCATTAAAACTTAAAAAAAAAAGTTTTTATTAGTTTTTGCTTATTCTTATTAATTTATCCTCCAATATATATTATATAACTTTCCAGTTAATATTCTCCAATATGGAGAAGAAGCGTTTTCCCAGAAGTGGGACGCTTACAGGCTGTTTTAGTTCAGTTCTGTACGTCTACCATGAGTATCCAGAGACGATACACGTTAGCGAGTGTAGTAAAAAGTTGAGCAGCGCCTGTAACGGATACTATTATTACTATTGCGTTTCTACGTTTACAACTGTAGTTATGTCATGTGCGCTTGTAACAAAAACTCATGGTAGACGTACAGTTCACTTCAGTTCATATTTTTTACACAATATCAAATTCAATGTCAGTAATACGACATGGAGGGATTTTCGAATTCAATCATCGACTGTTTTTTACCTGACGTACAGTACAAAATATCTTTATTTTTAACTATTATATAGGTATACAAAAGTTATTAAAAAATATACATATCAGTTTTCCAAGTTGAATGAGTGATATATATGCCGAATATTTCTGTCATCAGGATCATCGAACTATTTAGTATATCTTTAAATATATGTTTTTAAAATATTACAGATGCACACAATGAAGTAAAACGAATTAAATATTAAAAATTAAATACAAATAAGTCTTACAAATCGAATTTATATACTATCCAACACAACTTATCATATTTTAGAACGTAATTATTATTTTTGCAACAACTAACAACACAATATCATACCCATAACCTTAACTTTAAACATGATTTTTGTTAGAATTATTTTTAATGAGTGAGTAAAGAGAAAAATACTATCTATAAATCCTAATTTTCATCTAACTTTTTTACGACTAAATAATAAATTATTGACATAATTTTACGTTGTTTAATTTTTTTCTAACCTTACCTCTAGCGGATCCTGATAGCACCTTTCTCATCTAAACTTTTACGTAGTTATCAAAACATGAATATCATAAAAACTAAAACTTTTCAGTTATTGACTAATAATAATTAGAAATGAGGATCAAAGCATAAAGCACTAGTCTTGTTCGGACAATTATAATAGTCTATATATAATATATATAATAGGGGTGTTCCCAAAGTAACGATAATAAATATAAAAGAAAGTAATTATGGCTAAAAAAATTATTTATTTTTATACATAGTCTCCTATGAAGTAAATACATTTAGTCCATCTTTTTTTCTTAGCCTAGGATTCACTTAGAAAAAAATTACTTGTCTTGACTCTCCTAAAACGCCTCAATAGCGAATCGCTTCCGTATCGTCTTCAAATTCAACCTTGGAGGTGTTCTTTGAGCCGAGGAAATAAGTAAAAGTCACTGGGACCTCTCAAATCTGGCGAAAAGGGTGGGTGTTCAAGTAATTGAAATTCCGTTTCTTGAATGGCAGCTACAACTGCGGCTTCTTGAAAGGGTGCGTTGTCATAATGAAATAGCACACCAGCTCGCAGTTTGACGCATTTTTTTCCTCGATAACCTCCCGCGATCTTCTTATTTTGTCTGTGTAGTGTGAGTCTGTAATAGTTTTCTTTTCCAAGTGTTTAACCGTAATTATTCTTTCAGCGTCCCAAAAAACCGACGCCATAACCTTTCCTGCCGAACTTGACATTTTGAATTTGAAAACCAAGATGTGTATATTAAGCAATTATTTCAGAACTACGTTCAACGTTTATCTAGAAAATGTTGACTACGGTGAACTGAGCGCAAAACAATAATCTTTATTTAATTAAAAGTCTATATCGGATTTTATCGCGTTTATTTAAAACTTTACAGTTTAACAATATTTTAAATTATTTCCCGACGTTTCGACGAATATTATATCTGTCACACTAGACGGTACTACGCGTATTATAAATCGCGCTATCAAGTTGTTTTGGGGCCACAATAACAACATTCTAGAAGCCTTAAACGACAACCCCAATTTAGGCAGGCAGAGGTCGAATGGCAATTGTAGTTTTTGGGTCGCATTTAGGCATTAAGTGACAGGAATGACTCTGTAGTAATGTCTGTGATGGACACAATTGAATTTTTTATTTGAGTGAAGATAATACGCATGATATACATTCAATTATTTGATTAATTTCTAGGGTCTGAAACAAATCCTTTCAGTACAATATCATGACGTAGACTTTTTATATAGGTACATTAAATAATATATTTTAATAAATCAGTAATAATTTAAAATTGTATAAAAAGCGGGGTATGTAACAATTAATTCATTATTCGGACACCCACCACCTCAGTCCCCCGAGATCATGGACGCTGTAAAGGGTCCGAAACGTCGGGAAATAATTTAAATTATTGTTAAACTGTAAAGTTTTAAATAAACGCGATAAAATCCGATATAGACTTTTAATTAAATAAGTAAAATTCGCGTAAATATAAGAGAACATTACAATAATCTTTAAACAAAAAAGCGTTTTAAAAATGAAAATTGAAATATGTATTTGATTTTCAATTGTTAAGTTTCATTGTAATTGTCATGAATAATAGTAATTGTATATAACAATTGTTCAACTTCTAGAATCAAAACAATGCAATTTTTGTACATTATCTAAATTCTCGCTATAACGTACAATTGATGTAAGTAGGTCACTAAATAAAGATCATGCCGAATATAATTGCAGATTAATGGTAGGCAATTTAATCAATAGTTTAATTAATAATTAATCTGTACTATTTGTGTCAAATAGTACAGATTAGTTAATAATTAAATATTAAATGTTCATATTATTGTCGCTGTTATTATTTATTTGTTTATTTAATTTCCAACAAAGAAGGCCTCGATGTTTATTGTCATGTCAGTTCTGATATCTTAGCTGTCAAAACACTTATAAATAAAATTTATAATTCATATACTTTTTGACAAGTGTCATTTCTAAAATCTTCTTGTCTTTTTTATTGACACATGAAATAATTCCTTCGTTTGTTTTAAGAAAACTTTTTTAATGCTTTCCAGATATTGTAAACAAGTATTTAAATAATATAGAGAAATTGTAGGATATTTTAGTTTACAAAAAATCAAAAAGAACTTTATCGACGTAAAAAAAATTATGTTTTATATATAAGAACCTTTTTTAAACCTATACTTGGACTATGCATTTTTTTTAATTAGTACAAAACTTTGTTCAATAAACTTTAATCACAAAGAACTTATCATCATCAGAAATTCTGATTATGGGCCGGCGCGCGGTGAAGTACTTCGCTCTCAGTCAATGACGACACTGTTGTCGTCGTCGTGTTTTGTTCGATTTGTGAGAGATCCAGTGACCCATCTCTTCCCTTCCCTCCACAGATCCGGTGGAACAATCCTCCCCTCCCTAAAGGCCGGTAACGCACCTGCTAATCCTCTGATGTAGCGGGTGTCTATGGATGTCGCTTTTACTTACCACCAGGTGAACCGACTGTCCGTTTACCCCCTCTAATATTAAACAAAATAACAAATGAATAAAAGATATTATTTAATGTATCTATATAACAAAAGTCTACGTCGTGATATTGTACTGAAAGGATTTGTTTCAGACCCTAGAAATTAATCAAACAATTGAATGTATATCATGCGTATTACCTTCACTCAAATTAAAATTTCATGTGTCCATCGCAGACATTACTACAGAGGCATTCCTGTCACTTAATGCGTAAATGTGACTCAAAAATTACAATTGCCATTTGACCTCTGCCTGTCAAAATTGAGATTGTCGTTTAAGGCTTCTAGAATGTTGTTATTGTGGCCACAAAACAATTTGATAGCGCGATTTATAATACTCGTAGTGCCGTCTAGTGTGACAGATGTAATATTTAAGAAAATTATTTAAACAATAAAAATGTGTTATCAATTTCATCTTATTCATTCTGATCTTAATAATCTAAACGAGAATTTGAATTGGGGTCGATACCGTCGGGTCTTAGAAATAAATTTTTGACTCTATATCTAAAATAGCGGACTTCTTAATTTTCTACCGATATTTTTTGGTTTCCGGACTTTTTTAATCACAATACACAATCATAATTTGTAGACCAATTTTCAAATATTGGACATCATTTTCATGATGTATATATTATATTATATGTCACTGTGTAATGTGTATATTATTTAATAATTACTATACTGCTAGCAAAACAATTTTAGATCTTAAAAAGTAAATGCGAGGTATTTAATTTTCTTAAAAAACCACCCTTGCGTCAAACGTTAACGAAACTGGAAGACTAACGCCCAACTTTATCAAAACCATAAAGAGGTAATTAAAAAAAAGTCGGTCAAGTGCGACTCGGACTCGCGCACGAACGGTTCCGTACCATTATCTATAAAAACGGCTAAAAAATCACGTTTACTGTATGGGAGCCCCCCTTAAATATTTTTTATTCTGTTTTTTTTTTAGTATTTGTTATTATAGCGGCAACAGAAATACATCATCTGAAAAAACTGTCTTTCAACTGTGTTACTATCATGGTTCATGAAATACAGCCTAGACACGGGACAGATGGACGGACGAACAGCGGAGTCTTAATAATAGGGTCCCGTTTTACACTTTGGGTACTACCCTAAAAATACTCTTTCGAAAATAATTGCAATTCTTGCTTGACATTTAATCTAAAACTTTTAATTGAAATTTGTAATAGACCATTTTATTATTGATAAAACTATAGAAATATATCTAAAAATTAGTTATTTATCGATTCAATCGTAACCTCACTGAATGGTGTTTTCTTTGACAAGGAATTTATTTTATCTGTGCCCAATCATTTATTTATTGCCTTGTTTTTATTGACGTATAATTTATATATCATTAGTTTGGAACTTAGAATCTATGTATTAACAATTATTTTTCTAAGATATTATTATTCCTTATCTCCTTTTATAGCGTATTCCGGAATATAATAGAAGATTAAATGACTTCTTACAATTTCCCACAACTCTAACAACAATATTCAATTTTTCTTTAACGTAATTTTTTATATGATAGGTTATGTTAGCATAAAGCACAAACTGTAATTAATTTATTACTGTTTGCTTGCACCCCAATACTTTTGTAGATTAACCGTGAGGATACGGCCCTGAAAACTCGACCTTAGATGCTCAGTTCCAAAAATATATACCAAATTAGCTTCAATTAGCGTTAAAACAAATATCTGAAATAAAGAAATTATTTAATTTTATTTATTTATTTTTACTTCTTATTTGGAAGTATTAATAGTAAGCTGGTAGCCGTTACATGGAGGCTGCTTCGAACCGCCGCCGCTCTGGAGGTTGATAATATAAAACAATACTTATTTAAGGCATATAATAAATTTACATAAACTTACATAAATAAATATAAGCGGGTGGAGGATTACGCCCTGGCAGGGAGATCAAACGGCCGGGGGTTAGAGCTGAAGGCTGAGAAATCGACGGACAATCCTATCCGAGTCGAGCAATACCGCCTTCTGCATCCTGGCTGCGAGCGAACCGTCACGGATACCCAGCTGCCTCAGATGGTGTGCGAGGCTAACCGGGATCATACAATTTTATTATTATTATTTTAGTATTGTATCTTTAAGTATATAAAACTTAATAAAAGAATGAAAAAAGTCCAAATATACTTACTAATAACACTACAATCTTTTTTCACTTTTCCACTTTTTTATTTTTTCTCAGTTATAAATTACACGACCGGTTTCGACAAAGTCATCGTCAGATGACCTGAAAAACTGTAAAGAAAAAAGATTATAGTGTTATTAGTAAACATGAACTTCCATCAAGAACCATCAGTCCAATCAATCAGTTATACCGAATATACTTCCTTGAAACCATATGCATATAAACGTGCTATGGCACATTCACGAACGTGTTTAGTTTCGAACACATGTTTTATTTGCACGGCTGCAGTCCTTGTTATATAAACTTAGTACTTTAAAGTTTCATAGACTACGTATTATGTAGAGCTTATTAGTTGCACACTATACTTTAAGGTACTTAATATAAGCTACATGGAAGTAAACAAATTTATATTGAAATATCGTAAGTTGTTACGATATAATTAAATACGTTTTGCTATTAAATAAATTCTAAATATGTTTTTAAAAAAACTATAACGATATTCAAAATAAAAGCAATCCTATTAATATTATAAATGTGAAAAATTTTGAATGGAAGTTTGTTACTCTTTCATGCAAAAACAACTGAATGGATTTCAGAATCATCAGAATAACACATAGGTAGGCTACAATTTATAAAGATTTTGTGTAATTTTGCTATTATATAACATAGTTTCAAAATTATCACCCGAAAACGCATAATTGACGCCTGTGCCATCGCGCTTACGACTTTCTTTCTGCGATAATACACTAGTGTTGACTGGGAACATTGATTACTGTTCAGTCTGTGAGCGTGGAGGAACGTTTTTTGTAAGAGAATATTTCTTACCGAGCTGTTGTAAGAATTTGGTACTGATAGTCTGAAGCCTGGGGAAGGAAATAGGCTACTTTTTGTCAACCAACCACACGGGCGAAGCCGCGAGCGGAAACTAGTTATACTATAAGAAGCCAATAAAGAATGCCCATTCCATATATATGACTTGTTCACAAATTTACTTTTATCACCAATCCAATCAATTTTAGCATTATTTGCTGACAGTATTATGTATTTTCGGCCGTAAAATTATCGTTTTTCGTTCCAATGTATCGAATAAATACAAAATTTTCACACAGATACCTTTCGACTGTAATAATATACATATATCCTGCCTCAGAAGTGGAGAAAAAAAAACAACCTCATAGGCTGTACATGTCCACTATATCTAATCTAAAAAGCTGAAGTAGATGTTTTGAAACTCAGAAACTAAATACGACAGGGCAGTTAAGTAGTTAAAATTTCCATTTCGATGACATTTGAACGGAAAAAAAAAATCGCAAAATTATGTTGTCCACGTTGGATTATCGTACAATTCCGACACCTCTATGTTCAATCGTACCAAGTGCTTAATTATGTGATTTGTACGATAATTACGTGACGAATGCTAACGCTGAATGTATTGTTTTTTTCTATGTTGTTTGCAATTTTAGATAATAGAGCATGATTAGAAAACAAAATACCTGAGTCCTGAATCAGGTTAGGTTACTGCAAATTTGCTTAAAGTGTACCAAGTGAAATTAACTTTAAAACATAGATACCAGTTTATAATTTGACGGTTAAAATAAATATAAAATTAAAGAGATGGGTATGATTCAATTAAAAATATTTATTATATAAGTCAGTAAAATACATAAATACAATTTTAAACTAAAGTAAATAATCTACCCAACACGATATCGCGTTTTGTAGTTATATTCTTTATCCTTTCAAAGGTAGCTTTAGCCCAGTTTGTATGAAAGCAATCTCTAAAGCGTAGTCCATTATAGGATATACTAAGACTCATTCACACAACAGCGATCTGTAGAACTAATATAAGAGCTAACAGTATAGTTAAAACTTATTTAGAGGGTTGATCATTCTACTATTAGATTTTTGTCATAAAAGTAGACCACTGACTTCGGTATGGTTGTTTATGACAATTTTGGTCTTCTACTGATTTAAGTGTGTAAGTAGGAGTATATTGACTTTTTGATTACCTGACCGGTCCGTAGGCGCAGTTGGCAGTGACCCTACTTTCCGTTCCAGGGCTGTGAGATTGATTCTCGTCCCGAGTCTGGGTGTAATATATTTATTTATGTGTCTATTATTTATACGAATATTTATTAAAATAATATGTCTGTCAGTCTGTGTCTTTTAACCAAAAATACAGGCATTAAGTTGTCACCTTAGGAACAGACGACCATGTGTGTATGTTAAACATATTTATTTATTTATTATTTTAATGGCTTTCAATTGTACCAAAATAGTACGGATTGTTACGCTAATGTCACCAAGAATGGATAAATATATTCCGTTAAAAAGTCAGTAAATTTGTACTTGACAAGTCACTGTCTTCTTAATTTAGTTGGTTGTTTAAATTAAGTATTAGCTTCAATAAATTCTAAAATATAAATTTCATATCGTTATTTACAAATCACTATGATCGGTGGCAAATTAACAATACGTCATAATACTGAAACCGCACATATTGACGTCAAGTGGTCAATTATTTAAATTCTAACCTTTTTCTATACAGGAGAACATACACACTGCATTTTCCTTGAAGTATGATGTTAACAGTTCAGTAAGTGTAAACTGTCATACCACTGAAAATACATGAAACACCTAAAAATACCACTGTGACTAAAACCCATTTCCTAAATTAACATCATTTGTAGAATTATGGGGGAGGCCTACGAGTGAGCGAGTGAGCCTAGTGAGCAGTGGACATTCAATGGGTGATATGCTGAAGATAATGTACGAGTAGCAATAAAAATCTATATCAGTATGCCCTAATAAAGAAATATGATATAAAATAAGGCCTTGCGATTTTGTTCGTTTCAACAATAGTTCTGGTGGGGTGCGTGCCTTAACACGCCGACGACGTCCGGCGGCAGATATTTGTATTTGTACAAATATTTGTTTCTGGTCTGGGTGTATGTCATTGTAGCTCTCCCCATTGTGCCTCGGAGGGTACGTAAAGCCGTCGGTCTCGGTTGTTATCATAGACACCTGATAGCGATGTTACTCATGGTAGGGAAACTATCCGTCGATTAAGCTCCAGCTCTTCTCCTATATGGAGGAAACCATTTGTCCGCCAAGACTTTGACAGTCTGATTCAGTTAAATTTAAAAATTTAGTAATAAAATGTAACTGGCTCTTAGACTAAACGGGGGATGTTCTCTTAAATTAAATCAAACTTTGCAATTATAAGTTGCACGCGAGTCGCCTCTCGTTCGCCTCTCGCCTTTGAGTCGATGCACTTCGCTGCCTTCCACTCCGATATTTGATGACTTTCCTTCTCGTTCTGATACCTTTGTAACGTCACTTTTGAAGATTAATTAGTCTCTGTTAAGTTCTAATGAAAGGAGAACTTTCACATTGAAAACGTAAAATAATTTAATGAAAGTCTTTTCATAAACTTTATAATACAAAATAACTAGAGAGCAAAACTTTATTAATACACATTTGAATAAAGTCCTTAGTGTATTAAATTTGTAAAGAGTTACTTTTTGTCTTTAAGAAATATATACAAATATGTAGATATATATGTTTTTGAACAATAGATAATTATGTATGGCAAAACAATGTAAATTTTCCATGACTTGTAATGATTCGTTGGAATGAATCGTAAATCGCTGTAATTAAATTTGATACAGTTATTGTTAATAAATAATCACTTGTGGCCAATTAACTGTAGCTCATTGACGGCTAAATTATAACGTAGAATTACATTATCATAATACAGTAAATAACTACAGTTTCATATCCTTTCTTTCTAATATTCCTTTATTTTTCCTTTTTTTTTGGTTCTATTCATCTCTTGATGTTTCAATTTAAGCTAGCAATAAATCTGATGACTATTCTGACGCTGCAAATATTTGTTGGCTGCTAACTTAAGATAAAATGAATTGCCTGCTTATTAGTTAACTACGTAATCCAGTTCTGGGCTTCAGCTTTTAAATAGAAGAAGAATTAGATTGATTTTAATAGATTATAACAACAGATATAATATATCTGTTTTGTGAGATTGGTAGATACACATGTCTAATAACTTCTTCTAACCATATTCTTTCTTAGGATGTTTTATTTCATAAATGAGCACACGATGAGTTACAAGAAATAAAAATTTCGGTCTAAAACATTGAAAACCCGTATTTAATCCGACAAGTTCATCATTAACATTATTATGCAGTACTGTATCAGCCTGTAAACAACCCACTGCTGAGCGAAGGCCTCTTCACCATATAGAAGAAGGGTTGGAGCTTAATCCACCACGCTGCTCCATTGCGGGTTGGCGAATAATTGCCCTACCATGAGTAACAATGTTGTTATCAGGATGTCTATGAAAACAACCGGGACCGACGTTTTTACGTGCTCTCCGAGTCACGGTGGGGAGACCCACAAGGACATACACCCAGACCGGAAACATATATTTGTACAAATACAAATATCTGTCCCGAGCGGGAATCGAACACGCGACCGCTGGCGCGCGCCTTTGAGCCGACTACTCGCACCACTACACCAGAACGGTCGTCAACAAGTTATGCATTAAACTACACATCATGTTAATTTGGTTTCTCCTGACAAAGTTTTTATATTCTATTCTATTTAACCACAAACTTTACCGTAATACAACTTTTGATTTTCACTTGACCCTTTTTCTTTTCACTAAAGATCCTAATTCTGGTCAACTCTAGACAAAGTAACAAACAAGATTGTAGCAAAGTACCCCGACCGAAACCAACAAACTGATCGTAAACAATACCCGGAAAGTTAGTTCTACGAGTTTCTGTTGTGTAGAACAAGGATTCCACGTTACCATTTTAACAATACGCCCTACGTCGAAAAGACTTATTCGTTATTATTTTATCTGGGATTAGGATTATATTTATTAATCTGATTTTTTATCTTAAAAATTTTCCACTATTTTGAAGTATACATCTATTTATGTATATTGCATATTATATATATATATATATAATATGCAATAAATATTAAGCTCAAAATATTGTAGTATTTCAATTCGTAATATTACTCAATATAATTGATTATTTACGACTCGCATTGCAGTGTATCACTTTGTTAAATCTACAACTGTCAAATCCAAAGCATCATCATCTCAGCCATTGGATGTCCACTCCTGAACGTAGCCCATATTTACCAAATTGTAAGTATGTTGAATTAAGGAGTCTAAATATCCGTCAAGTCGTCCGAAGCAGTAAATTCCTCTTCGTTTCCAAAAACACCACAAGTCGATGACATCAGAGTTTTCGTAGCCTAAATCTATACCAATATTATAAAGCTGAAGAGTTTGTTTGAACGCGCTAATCTCTGGAACTACTGGTTCGATTTGAAAAATTATTTTTGTGTTGGATAGCCCATTTACCGAGGAAGACTATAGGCTATATAACATCACGCTACGACCAATAAGGGCTGAGCAATTATAAGAAATATTATAAAAAAGGGGAAAAAATAATCCTTTTTGATAGCATTTTGCAACTATAGTTCCACTTTTAAAGTATATATAACATCATTCTTTTACTGAGAAATTTCAAAAAAAAATAAAAAGTCAATAATACGTTGAACGATCCAGGAATCAAACCTGAGACCCCTTGCTCAGCAGTAACGCTTGCGAACACTCGATCAAAGAGGCAGGCACGTCTTAGAGTAATTGTTTAAAAATATTTAAGTACGTTTTTCTCTCAAATTAATGCGGGTGAAAAAGCGGGGTGGGTACAGCTAGTAGTAAGATAAAACATTTAAAAGAAGCAACCTGAAGTGGCGTTTGTACTGATCTTCTCCATGACTAATTTAACTATATATACATATATATTGAAATATGTAATATATTATTATATAAGAGGAATATCTTTTACTTACCCACAAAGACACCCTACACATACCACAAACATGAGCACATGAAGAAATAATTTAAAAGTTTTATAATACCAAAAATTTTCATTTAGTCGAAATAAGTAAAAAAAAATTGAAGTCAGACGGCATACCACAAATGACTTTTGAAATTAACGTTACATTTAGATATAATACTACTAACGAATACGGTGGCTTTCTAGGATTAGTCGCTTTCAAACACAAAATTTGCCACAAAATGCCCTTTGGGATACAGAATAAAGACATAAATATTAAACATATGAAATAATATATTGCATTGTAAGCCTAAACATATAAAAAAATACTTAAATTAAAACAAGTATGCTTAATTAAAAAAAATCAAAATACCCGACTTCGTAAAATACTCTTATTATAAACTTAAAAGAATAAAACAATTTACTAGCTTTCATCTGATACCCATATTGCTACAGTAAGAAAAAAAATTCAACTCCCCCCTCATTCCGCCATTTGCGGGCACCATTTTGAAAATTTATATAGCCTATGTCACTACTACAATTTAGACAAATCCAACGACACCTCATATGTCAAAAACCGTCCAGCCGTTTGGGCTATAAGGCGTGCCAAAGAAATGGACATACATACATACACTCGAAAAACATAACCCTCCTTCTGTCGCAGTCGGGTAATGATGTACATTTAAGTGTTCATTCATACAATTTGAGATTAGCGATATATGATTAACTCGCTGCGCCCTGCGGTCTTACCCGCGTAATTTTCGATCCCGTAGAGATTTCGTAAGTAAAAAATAGTGTATGTGTTATCTCGATATGCAGGTAGTTTTATTCTAAGTTTCATCATAATCAGTTTTGTTTTTTTTTAATTTTTTTTTTTTTGCATCAAAAAATAACAAACGTCTACATTTAAAACTTTCATGGCGTTTAAAATATAAGTGATATTGGTAGTAGTTAGTGGTTTTCACGTTTAAAATATTAGTGATATTGATAAAATAATATTAGTACGATTTGTAATATTCTCATGTTTAATAATGTCTATAGTAATATCGATGTTCTTATCAAATTAAAAAATAATTAAATTATCTCCTAATAACTAAATCGAAGAAGCATCAAAAAGTTCTTTTTTTTATAACTGGCTTTATGTTAGTCATTCATTCATTTAATATTTTATCTTGTGTATCACGAGAGCATAACACTTGCATTGGTGCCAGAAGATCATGATGAACAAAATGATTTCGTCATTTTTGTTAGTCAATTACAAACCTAAATGATTATTAGATGTTTTCATAGACAATTTAAACTGTCTTCCGATTTAATTCGAAATGTTGCCGTAATTCATAATACAATATTTACATTTTTAAATTATATTTTAAAGAATTTTTAAAGAATATTTTTACTACATTAGGATTTCGAACCTTATTTTCTATTATGGAAAATATTTGAAGCTAGGCAATGCCGATATATATATATATATATATATATATATATATATATATATATATATATATATATATATATGTATGTATGTGTGTGTCAACTACGAATAGACCGATGAACATGTCTCAAACTTAAGCCTGAGATTTCCAAGTTTGCTCATGTTTTATTTGAAGCCCTAAACTGAACAGAACTGATTCAGCCTGTTAACAAGCCACTGCTGGCCAAAGGCCTCTTCTCGCGGGCCAAAGGCCGAAATGTCAAATGTCCGAAGACATATTGTATATATTTATTATTATATAAATTTTATTATATTGTATAATATATTAATAACATTATACAGGATGGGCCAAACGGTGACGTCCAAAATTTTTTTTTGGATTGCTGACATCTAGGGGTATCCGAAAATACCCCATGTATGTTCCGCAATTTTTTATAGTTTACGAGATATGATTTTTTTTTCATATTTTTTAAAATTCTCGACCTAACTATTTTAAAAAAAAATTTCTTTGTGAATTAAGCCATTTTTTTAATTTTTATTTTTTGTGTCTTAGTCCTTATTAGTTGTACTCTCACAGATAAAATACCTAGCTTCCTACTATTAATATAAGTTATTAAAAATTTAGATCGAAAATAAATAATTTGGTTTTGAGCGAGTCGAAGTTTAATTTTGAACTTTTATTAAAAAAAAAATAAAAAAGTTTCATGACTTCTAAGTAATTTCAAAAACTTCCTGAGACCCTCAGCTTTGATTATTATACAAAGAAAGTGGTACTTAATAGGCCTATTTTAGCCGCAAACTGCCTTTAAATGTACAGGGGCGTAAAATGTTCTAAATTAATTAATTATTTTAAAGGCACCTATTTTTAATTTCTAAGGTAAATTTGGTTGGTTATGTGTGATATAAATACCATTCAGTGAAATTAAAACATTAAGATGGCAAAATGAAAAGTTCAAGTAGGTATGGTATCATTTCAATTTCTTTAGTATCACGTAACTTACAACTTTTTTAACTTCAACAGGTCTTAAATTATAATAGTTCTGGTCAGGTAGACGCTCGGGTCACAAAATACCACGTACAGAAAAAAGGAATGATGATACTGTGGTCGTCTGTAGCGCGCCCTCTCACTCTCTTCTTGGTAGTCTCGCTCTGTCCATCGGGCTGTAACCGAAGCGCATACCGTTTCTTAACTTCAGTTGTTCACAGCTTTCGCTCGTGTTACTACTATTGTTCCCACGTTTGTTTTCGATATTTTCTCATTCACTACAACTCTTGCTTGCTAATTGGACTCTGATTCGCCCTGTGACTGACCTGTGCTTGTGTTTTGGACTTTGGTTGATTCGCGATTCGAAAGGACCGGAGTATTTAATATCCACAATTACCATAGTTGGGCCATTGAAAACCCACACATGGCAAGACTATCAAACTTTCAAGCACGATTTAGTGTAAATTTGTGGTTGGGAATTGTAAACGGGACACTTATAGGACCTTTCGAATTGCCAAATAGATTAAATGGAGCCCAATATTTAGAGTTTTTACAAAACAATTTAGACGATTTGTTGGAGGATGTAGACTTACATACTAGGAGAATAATTTTTCAAAATGATGGAGCTTCTTGCCACTACACAAGAACGGTACGAGAGCACCTGGATCAACGATTTCCCAGAAGGTGGATTGGACGTGGTGGGCCGATTCCTTGGCCTGCACGTTCACCAGATCTTAACCCTATCGACTTTTTTCTTTGGGGATATTATAAAGAAATGGTTTACGCACGCGAAATAAACGCAGAAGCAGAGCTGCGTGAAAAACTAAGGCAGGCCGCAACGAAAATCAGACAGCATACTACTAGTTTCAGAAGACTGAAAAAGAATTTTTTAAGACGTTGTAGATTGTGTATTGAAGCGGAAGGAAGACATTTTGAAAATTTGCTATGAATAAAAATAAGTCATAACTTTTTAAATTGTTTCATTTATTATGAATGTATCACACAATAATTATATCACACATAACCAACCTAATTTACCTTAGAAATTAAAAATAGGTGCCTTTAAAATAATTAATTAATTTAGAACATTTTACGCCCCTGTACATTTAAAGGCAGTTTGCGGCTAAAATAGGCCTATTAAGTACCACTTTCTTTGTATAATAATCAAAGCTGAGGGTCTCAGGAAGTTTTTGAAATTACTTAGAAGTCATGAAACTTTTTTATTTTTTTTTAATAAAAGTTCAAAATTAAACTTCGACTCGCTCAAAACCAAATTATTTATTTTCGATCTAAATTTTTAATAACTTATATTAATAGTAGGAAGCTAGGTATTTTATCTGTGAGAGTACAACTAATAAGGACTAAGACACAAAAAATAAAAATTAAAAAAATGGCTTAATTCACAAAGAAATTTTTTTTTAAAATAGTTAGGTCGAGAATTTTAAAAAATATGAAAAAAAAATCATATCTCGTAAACTATAAAAAATTGCGGAACATACATGGGGTATTTTCGGATACCCCTAGATGTCAGCAATCCAAAAAAAATTTTTGGACGTCACCGTTTGGCCCATCCCTGTATATATTAATAAAAATATATTAATTATAAAAAAATATTATATATATTAATAAAAATTATTTATAATTAATATATGTATAAATTTGTTATTTATAATATATACATTTACAAATTCATAAAAGAACACATACATACAAATTTGACTGGTCTATTGGCGCAGTTGGCAGTAACCCTGCTTTCTGCTCCAGGGTTGTGGGTTTGATTCCCGCCCCGAGGTCCCGAGTCTGGGTGTAATATATATTTATTTATAAATAATAATAATAATAATAATAATAATCGCTGTGTGGTTCCCGGCAGAGTAGAATAGGACCAACCCATCCTCAGCCTAGGGTGTCGTAAAAGGCGACTAAAGGCAATCAAAGCTGCATTACACCGACGCAGCCTCCTCAAGGAGCGTGAGCGACTCCCCGAGTGAGTATTTTACTGCTCAAAAAAAAATTTTTGATGATGGATACACATAAGAGAATGAGACTAGGGCCGCTACCTGGGGGGCGCCAGGGCGCGTCTGGAGCTGGCGCTGGACGTGGCTGCATGCGGGCCGCCAGCAACCCCCGCCGACCGGTACCACCACCTAGCCGGTCGGTGTATCCACCATCCCCACCAGTTGGCTTGGCGCCGACAGAGTCTCAAGGGACTCAGCATTCGGCGCCCGCCGCTGGTGGAGTACGCCGCATGCGATGGACACAAGAAATGAATAGAAATGTCATGCGCGCGTATTATAGGGCTGTAGGAAGGGAAACCGGACGGACTGGCTACCGAGCGGTAATGCACCGCGAGTTCCTGCTGCTCGAGCCAAATCTTACTGTCACGGAGCAAAACCTGGCAGATAGAGCTCGGTACATCCAACGAAAGGGCGTATTCAACGCCGCCGAGCTCGAACGATTACGACATGAGGCTGCTCCTGAAGTCGAACCCGTGTCGACAGAGCATAACGCACTTGTAACACAACAGGAAAGCGTTCGTAGCGAAGTGCCTGTGGATGCGATCGATGAAGGAGCAGTCTCCCAAAAAGTAGAGCAGATGAGAGGGATTTTGGAGGAGGCGATTTCCGAGATCCGGAGCACTCCTCTAGAACAGAGACCACGACTCTCCCGACTTCCCCTTAATGCTGCGACGCGGGGTGCCATTGAGGCAGCTAACAGGCTGCTACCTCCATATTTGGATGGCAGTCTGGGCTTGGATGATACGGGTTCTATTCTCTTCGGTGCCGCTCTAGCGGTACACCGCTTCACTGGAGCCAAGACCCAGGAGCCTGGACGCACTACTAATAAGAGTAGTGACGTACCAGCCTGGAAGAAGAGAATAGAACGCCGTATCAGCCTGGCCAGGGCCCTCATTGGCAGACTGCAAAGCTTCAGGTCGGGCAACACTAGGCCAAGGATTGTGCGCTCCGTTAGTATAGCTTTCAACGGGCTAGGTGTCAGGCTTGACCAGCCTGATATAGCTGAGAAACTGACGGAGCGCATCGACGGCCTGAAGCAGAGAATCGCGGCATGGGGGAAGCGTATTCGTAGGTACTCTGAGAGAGTTGAGCGCTTCCGACAAAATCGCCTCTTCGTGAGTGATCAGAAGAGGTTCTACAGGAAGTTGGAGAACCCGACGCCGTGCTCTACTTCCCCAAAACCGAATACGGCTGACCTCGTCGCCTTTTGGCGAAACATATGGTCACGGGAGGTAGAGCATGAGGAGGGCCCTTGGATTGCGGCGGTTCAGGAAGCATGTGCTAGAATCGAACCGATGAACCCAATCGCCATCTCTTCGGAGAACGTAGCTGATGCGGTCCGGCGGGCACCGAACTGGAAGAGTCCGGGGGCCGACGGCCTGCATCACTATTGGCTGAAAGGGTTCTCGGTATGCCATGCGACCTTGGCTCGACAATACCAAGAGGCGATAGAGCGGAAGACGCTTCCGAACCTCTTCACTACTGGGATCACTCACCTAGCTCCTAAGTCCACCAACACCGCGGATCCTACCAACTACCGCCCCATAACGTGTCTGACTTCCATCTACAAGACACTGACATCCGTTCTGAGCTGCAAGATCTCTCGTCATATTGACGAATTTAACATCTTGTCTGTAGCTCAGAACGGATGCCGTGGAGGCGGCCGCGGCACAAAGGAGCTCCTTATCATTGACTCTGTTGCGGGCCAGCTTGTCAAACGCAACCGTCGGAACTTCTCTGCTGCCTGGATCGACTACAAGAAGGCATTCGACTCGGTGCCTCATTCATGGCTTCTGAGGGTCCTCGAGCTGTACAAGATCGACGGTGCAGTTCGAGACTTCCTCGAAGTATGCATGGGGCAATGGAGTACGATCCTTTGTCTCCAGGGCGAGAGACTGACGACGGGTGCCGATGACCGAATACGGATACGAAGGGGTATTTTCCAGGGTGATTGTCTGAGCCCACTTTGGTTTTGCTTGTCCTTGAACCCTTTAAGCACTCTGCTGGAGCGTTCGGGGACCGGCTTTCAGTTTCGGAGAGGAGGTACTAAAGTCTCCCACCTTCTCTACATGGATGACCTCAAGCTGCTGGCATCTAATCCTGCACGCCTTATGGAGTTGCTGAAAATCACTACTGAGTTCAGCGGCTCCATCAGGATGCAGCTTGGAGTGGATAAGTGTGCGGTCGTGCATGTGGACAGGGGACAGGTGACGCAATCGGCTGAAATTAGCCTAGAGCTTTCTAACTTCAAGACCCTCTCCGAAGCTGAATCATACCGGTATCTGGGCATGTCACAATGCATAGGGGTGCAGGAGGTGGATATGAAACAGGCGGTTTGCGAGGTCTTTTTTGGACGGCTGACAAAAGTTCTTCGGAGCTACTTGTCGGGCGCCAACAAGGTCCGAGCTTATAACGGCTGGGTCATGCCCACTCTCTTGTACACATTTGGCGTGCTCAGATGGACTCAGACCGAACTCGACGCCCTGGACAGAAGAGTCCGCACGACTATGACTTACCATCGCATGCATCACCCGAAATCGTCGGTCATGAGACTGTACATCCCACGGAAGTGTGGTGGCCGAGGCCTATTAAGCGCCAAGTTCATGCATAACCGGGAGGTGTGCAGCCTCAGGGCCTATTTTGAAACGAGGAGGGAGAGAGCTATGCATGGTGATGTTGTAGTATGTGACAAAGGTCTCACCCCCTTATCCCTGGCCAAAGAGGAATGGCGAAGACCGGTTGTACTTAGCACCTCTGACCGGGAGACCGTATGGATGGAGAAGGAGCTGCATGGACGGTTTTACAAGGCGCTCCACGCACCTCACGTGGATGTTAAGGCCTCCGTGCAGTGGCTGCGATTCGGGGACCTCTTTGGGGAAACCGAAGGTTTTGTCTGTGCAATACAGGATCAGGTGGTTAAGACGAACAACTACCGGAAGCACATTCTGAAGGATGGCACTCCCGACTTCTGTCGAGCTTGTCGTCATCCCGGCGAGTCACTCAGACATGTGCTTTCGGGGTGTTCAGCGCTTGCCAACACTGAGTACTTGCACAGACATAACCAAGCGGCCAAGATTCTTCATCAAGAGCTTGCTCTAATGTATTGTCTCCTGGAACAGAGGGTGCCGTACTACCAGTACACACCGGCGCCAGTACTCGAACGCGACGGAGTCCGGCTCTACTGGGACCTACCTATCGCCACGGACAGGACGATACTGGCGAACAAGCCTGATATCGTGGTGATGGATAGGGCACAGTCGAGGGTGTTTTTAGTGGACATTACCATCCCTCATGACGAGAACCTCGTGAAAGCCGAAACAGAGAAAAAGCGTAAATATCTGGATTTGGCACACGAGATTGTCGACATGTGGGGTGTTGAATCCACTGAAATCATCCCTATCGTGATATCTGCCAACGGTTTGATCCCGGTTAGCCTCGCTCACCATCTGAGGCAGCTGGGTATCCGTGACGGTTCGCTCGCAGCCAGGATGCAGAAGGCGGTATTACTCGACTCGGCTAGGATTGTCCGTCGATTCCTCAGCCTACAGCCCTAATCCCCGGCCGTTTGATCTCCCTGCCGGGGCGTAATCCTCCACCCGCTTATATTTATCTATGTAAATTTATGTAAATTTATTATATTCCTTATATAAGTATTGTATTATATTATATTTATTTATATGTGTATATGTATATATTGAACGGGTGGAGTGTAGCAATAAAATATAATAATAATAATAATTTATTGACATATTTTCAACAAACATTTCATTGACTACTGGAATTTTGTCTCTTTCTTACGAGTTGCCTTGAATTCATGGTAGAAAGAGATGAAATTCTTCGGAACTTTTTTGAGTGCACGTGCGCATTCCAGTTTGTATATAAATTCCTTGGTAAAAATAAAGAAAATAAGAGAAGATAATATGAAACCTTAAGAAACGACAATTGACAGCTCAAGCCAAACTTTAAGTATATACAAGAACGATATCATGATCAATCATATTTAATATCATCATATCATTGAAAAAATCGATTACAACTTGTATCAATCTATTCTCCATGCCTACTCGAGTATCCGCTTGAGTGTCCGGGCAATGATCTTTTAGTTTACCAACTGCAGAAAACTGCCCAAGACCTCTCACGTTTTGTTACGTAATTTTCCGCCGGTTATAATGTCATATTACGTTAGTCAACCTGTAGTTGACAGGTGCACCTCGCGTACTAATGCCCGTGTCGAAAAGCAGTTGACATGGAAAATATAGCCATGGCGACTATTACTTGACACGGGCGCTTGTGGTTATTGCGGTTATAAAATCAAAATTAGTTTATAAATCTTGTCAACTAGTAGTTGACACGGGCAGTTGAGCGGTTATCCTTAGTAACCTTCAAAAAGCGGTAGCGGTACTGTGACTAGCTCTAAAACCAGACTGAAACGTACTGCGGACATTATTTCTATACACGAAAGATGAAACAGTAACTTGCGAAGAAGTCAATATTTATGTTACTGGAAAATACCCAAAAACTCTTAATAAATTTTACATAAAGTACTTTATATTCCTGACCAGAATTTATTAGATTTTTTTACTAAGAATTACCCTTTTAAGTATCGAAAAAAAATTAGATATTCCACATTTAATTGCTAAACAGTTAGTTGTTGTTGCAATGTAAAAAATGCAGATAAATAATACACTGTTTTATGCATAAATCATTAAAAATTATTATAATCTATATTATTTTATTTTATAATTTTTAAAACTACTATTAAATGAAGAAATATACGTTTAATTCTCATTATCCTCAATGAAATTCAATCAACACTTCAATTTATATTAATAATAACATAAATTATGAATGAATATATAGGTACCGTATACCATCATTAAAATTAATGAAACATTTTCTATTATGAATTCATCAGAACGCACAAAATAGTAATTAAAATATGATATAAACACGTGAAAACCACTAACCTAATTATTTTGTATGGGTCAGCGGATTGTAATAACAAATAACAGGGTTGCCAGAAATAATAAAATAAAAACCTATTTTAAAAAAACTGTATTCAAGGAATCGATTTTAAAACAAATAAAATTAGAACCTATAAAAATATTATCCCTCTTTTTTAAGCCGTAGAAATGGTATTATTTATTCAAAGTAAATTGGTATCAAACAAAAAGTGTACCTTTCGAAACAAAAAAAAAATCTGCTATCAGTTACATTAAAAAAGACAGGTGAATTAAATAAAAAAAAAAACGATATTTAAACAGGTGATTTAAAGGTAAGAAATCACACACGAGCATGACTCATGCAAAATAAAACCTACTTTACAATATACACATGCTTGAAAATCGCGCTATTACAAATCGACTGCTAAAATCGTCATACATACAATATCCATAAACAACTAGAAATCGAAAACGGAATACAAAATTTAGTTTTATTAAAACCGCAAATAAAACGACGCCAGCCCTTACGAAATAAGCAATCTGAAAGTTTAATCATAAAATGTGTTATAGGTCGTTAGTTCCTGGCACGTAAGCCCGATTTGTACATGACAGTCAACAATCCTGCATTTTGGGAAAGTGCCTGAAATGGGTTAGGTTCAGAAACACGACACGTCGAGGCAATTAACATGCAAATGTGTTTAAACTTACACGCCGGCGGAAAAAAATTAATATATTTTGCCCAAAAAGTAATTTATGAAATAAATCACGCAAAATTTCGTAATTTTTTTACCATTCTGCTATACCAAAGTTTTGCTTATAAATTTTAAGTGATTAAAACATATCGTAACGTTAAACAATAATATGAAAAAGGGGTCATTTAGTCATTATTGGCCTGTTCAGGACGAGTGAGTCCAAATTGTAGTTACAATAGAATCTTCCAAAAATAATGAAGAGTTTTCTTACTCGAACCGAAATGAAACAGTAAGTAAATATCCTACGCCTGAGCAAAGGCCTCTACTCCTACATATGTGGAGGGTTGGAGCTTAAATCAGGATGCTGCTCTACTGCGGCCTCGCGAATAATTTCCCTACGAAAAGAAACAAAGAATTTTTCAAAACGACTTATCAGCTTATTTTTAAAAACAACATTGAGGTATTTACTCGTTTTTATCTTTAAAAATAAACAATGTTAAAAAACCGCGAGTATCTAACAATAAGCTTAAAAAGACCCATTAGTTCATGATCACGATGGCTTCTGATCCCTAATATTGAGTAATCAAACCGGTAGCTTAATTTCCATATTTTTCACAGTGCCACTCATGCGTACCAGAAATGAACTACCTGTAAATGTCCCACTACTGACTACATTTTCATGTATAGGAGCAGGGCCGACCTTAGCCATCTAGGCGCCCCGGGCGATTCATGCCTTTGGCGCTTTTTTAGATATACTTATTTCACTATAATTTAAAAAAAACATAATGGATCATATTTTTTATTGAATTAATAGAAAACTACAAACATATTTTAACCATTGATTCTCTAAACAATGCACCTTACCTATCTATATTGTCTGTCAGTCACGTTGGTACATGGTTACCATTTAAAAAAAATTAAAATATAATTTTTCTAGATTTTTTATAAGCAAATTCTCTGATAAGACTGGCAAAATCTAGATTTTTTGCAACTTCAATTTCAATAGATAGCGCGGCCAATCTAGTCAATCTTGTTTGAGACATTGTAGACCGCAAATAAGTTTTTATCAATTTTAGTTGCAATTTCTCACCTGTTGGCTCTATTTCGTTCTACATTGTTTAGTGAGAGATACGACGTGCGACAAAATTACAAGTCGTGTTTGTTAAACACAGAATACTAATTATACTCACTCCTACGAGGTAATTCTATAAAAGTTAAGTTTACGCTAAGTCTAATTTTCCTTTAGATCGATAAAAATAAGCGCTCAAATGAAGTGGTTAAGTTGAGCTGGTGCACTCGGCGCCCTAGAGTACCTGGCGTCTAGGGCAGACGCCACGGATGACAGCCCCTCCCCCCCCCCCCCCCAAAGCTGGTACTGTATAGGAGTAAGGTTGAAGCTAAAACCACGACTCTGTTCACATCATTTTGATTTATATAAATGATATGGCATCAATTAAAGTGACAACAAACGGTACCGACAGCCAGCCCCGGATCTTCAGTTTTTTTTAGGCGGGGCAAAAACTGAAAAATGCCGCCCCCACCCACTTATATTTACTTTTACCTGTATCATCCATATAATTTCAACTATCAGATGTCCACTAATTGATTGAAATTTAGACGTAGCCTACATAGGCCTTCCGGAAATAATGCATCCATCGCTGTTCTTTCTGTGTTAAGCCTATTTATTTACAAATATATAGACATGAACGTGTAGGATATATATTTTATACACCGCATAGGATATGATTTAAAATAAAAATATGTATAATAAAAATAAAAATCAAATATTATTGCATTTGTGAATTGAAATTACAATTTTACTCTTAGAGCTTTTTGTTCAGCAAATAAATATACGGCCTTGTCATAATTTAACTCGTGTGCAATTCGATTTTCTATCGCAAAGATTGCAAAACTCGATAAGCGTTCCTGACTCATAGAAGATCGCAAATAATTTTTAATTAGTTTTAGCTTGCTAAAACTTCGCTCGCAGCTTGCGGATGTAGTAGGAAGCGTAGAGTAAATTCGCAGGGCAATACAAATATTAGGAAAAGCATCCTGCAAATCATGCGCATAGATCTGTTACAAGAGATAGAAACCGTTAGCCTTTTCTATATCACTAAATAAAAGCGGAGCTTGCTCTTTAAATACGTAAAGTTCCTGGCAGAATTCAATGGCGCTTAAATCTTGCTCGTATTTTCGAGCCAGATCTGTTCTGATCTGTTTGCAGTTCTTCAATTGACATTTTCAAAATATTATTAAGAAAAGTATTCATTACGAAAAGCAAAATTCAAATTCAGCATGGTAGCAAATTAAACCTCTTTTTAATTTCTGATATGATTCGATCAAATACTATCATTATTTCTTTAGAAAATAGTTGAACAGGTTGAAGTGTTTGTAATTCGTCTTCACACATCTCATCGAAATGTTTTTTACGTTTCAGAATTCGTTTGTTTTGCAAAATAGGGTCAACACCACTGTTTTCAGCAACTTCTCTAGCCTCTTTTATCCAATACTCCATTGGATTTTGTCTCATTTTTGCAAAGTTTTGAGCAGACCATCCTTTAGTGCGACGGAACGGGTAAAGATAATATCTTCTTTCTGAATTTCTATATTCACTCAATAGAGAATATTAGCCCAAATAGTTAAATTAAGAATAAATTTGAAATCCTTTATAGCAGTTAAGAGATGACCTGCCTCGTACTTAGCTTCTGGAGCACGAGAAGTTTGCTTAACTTCTTCTAAGGCTTCTGCTATTTCTGGCAAATTATTTAATAGGACATTCACAGCAACATGTTTCGCCGACCATCTCGTCTGACTACTTCCTTTTAACATGGAGCACAGAGGTTTGCCATGCTACAAAATAAAGCGAGGTGCAGTCAGTCTGCGAGCTGAACTGCAACCTACAGGTGCCAATTGCAGCACGGTTACGGCTGCCTATTTGTTTTAAACTGCTGCATTGCACTGTATTGAATTAATAGCTGGAATAAAAAGGCTGTTTTACTTCTCAGTCATCCGATGGCTGCCATCGTGTAATAAACAAAACATGACACGCACGACGACGTAAAAATTTTAAGTAATTTTGAATAATGACGAATTGACGACGTACACGTAAGTATTTGCACGTATTAAATTGAATTTAAAAAATAAATATATTAACTTAAAAAGCATAAGATAGTTATGATAAAATACTTACCTAGAAAAGCGATCGATGAGCTGTGATAGATTTATTGATGCGACACTAATACGATTAGTATTTTACCTTCGGTTGATCGACAAGTACTAAAACAGTAACATGTTACCTTGGGATATACTGGGTCTATCTGAAGTCCGAAGAGAGGGGGAGAACACGATAACCCTGGAATCCGGTAACCTTTTTTTTATGTTAGTTGGATAGGCAAACTGGCAGACGTTCCACCTGATGGTAAGTGGTTGACGTCACCCATGAACATAAACTAGTTTACGTGGAAATAGCCCAGGCAACTCATTTATGTGTTGCCTATCCAGAGACGTAAAGGTGTTAAAGTCTCGGTGCCAGTAATTACACTGCCTGTCTTGCCCTTGTTTCCGAAACACAGCAAAGCTGTTTCACGGGAGAAACAAGCAAGTAACCTGTTCTACTACCGGGAGGGCGATCATCACTCCCAAGAAGGTGTCGTGTATTATTGTGCGCAAGTCCCTCATTGGCAACATTGTAACCGTCAGAAGTGTTTCGAACAGGGTTGTGTACCTTATACTCAAAAGCGTCTAAGAGATAAAGCTGAAGCTCATACAAGTATACCTACCGACCTCGGTACACCCAGATGAAGAAGTAGAGGCTATGTATGAGATCAGTAGGGAATATACATACGAACAAAATCTACTTCAATATTGTTATGGGGGATTTTAACGCGAAGATAGGCAAAAGACGAGACGATGAGCTGAGAAGGGGGCAATTTGAGCCGCCTCATAGAAAATGGACCTGGATGATCCCTGACGGTTCCAATAGGAATGAAATAGACTTCATCATTACCACTAAACGACAAATATTCAATGACATCTTCGTGATCCATAGGTTGAAAAACGGGAGTGATCACCTATTGGTTAGAGGCACATTGAATATCAGTGTTAAACTGGAACGGTCTCGCCTTTTTTAATGATAGGAAATGCATTTACGCTTCCCGCCGCACGAAGGCGACGGGTATATGGGACTCGCTGGCTGCAAGGCCAGAATACCCACTAAAACCCATCGACCGTTTGCGCCGTAGTAGGGCGCCACGGGATCGCTCGCGCATACAAACGTGACGCCCTGACGCTTGGCCTGGAGGCTCCTCCGCATGTGATTCAAGCCGCTCAACTGGTCCACTCTGCTAATTCAGAGAAGTACCAGGAGCAGCCCCACCACCAAAATCTCCGCGCCCTCTCGACGCCACTCCCTCACCGGCCGCACCTCCTGTGTTAACACTCTCACCGCGCTTTCGCTCCCCGCTCATCACTGGACCCCAGCTACCCCAGACGGCGAAACCCCTGAGCTAGGCCTGCACATCAGCTGGTCCAGGGGCCCAGTGGCTTGTGCGCCTCCGCGCCCAACCACTGCGCTTTCGCGCCACCCAATGGAGGGGGAGAGCGAGTCATCCCCCTCCTGCGCTTTCGCGCCCACCGCTGCTGGTTTCGCCTGATGAAGTCTACACTCAGACCATCTTAACGCACATATCCAAAACCCTGAGAGCTTTCAGCTCGAATTATCAAATCGTTTCGATTGCCTTGACGATTGCGTTTCTGTGGACGATATAAACAACAGGCTGGTGAACATTGTCCATACAGTCGGGATTTTACAGACCCGGCCGTAAAAGCGGCCCACGAAAACTGTCTGACCAAACTCATTTTACCCTACGGGCGTTTGTGCACTACAAGGAATTCGGTTGATCGACTAGTACTAAATAGTAAACATAAACAACATACATTTATAAAACAAAACACTGTCGTGAAGAGAGATCGACGAGGGAGTTTTCGAATATAGCTTCATCTCTTTCGCACGCACGGTAACCAGACGCGTGCTGTCGCGATCTGCGATTCCTGCAGGCAAGCGGGCGCGTATTTTGAACTATGCATACGCGCCTCGCGAATAATAAATGTTCGTGCAGCTCTCACTCCGCGCTCTGGGTATCGGTCGAGTTGATATGGCCATGAAATTTCTGACTTGTACTATTATTTATTCCGTGGTCAAAGTTAAGTAAAAGATGAGTTGTCCATTCGTCTGTAAAGTGTGAATTTAGCCGCCCTCTGAACTTGCCGCCCAGGGCATAGGCCCCGGCTTGCCCCCCCCTAGATCCGGGGCTGCCGACAGCTTTACGTGCTCTCCAAGGTACAGTGGGGAGAGCGCAATCACACGCGCCCACACCAGAAGGCCATATTTTATAAAAATACAAATACATATCCGCTCCGAGGGAGAATCGAACTCGCTATCATTAGCATCAAGAGAATTTTCGTCACGATCGCACCAGAATCGTACAACGAAAAAGCATATTAAGTTATTTCTAATTTAACACAAGAGACCTTTGCATTGAAATTGCGTTTGCTTTACATGCTTTTTAATTAACTGTTGGTCAAAAATAAAATAAAAGATACACTATAATTTGCTCAGCCCTGGTCAATTTTCAAAGGAACTTAAAACTCATTCATTGAGAATCGTTCTGACGAATAAAATTTAAATTAAATTAAGTTTATTTTCTTGTAAAGAGATTTATATTTTCAATTTGAATTTTTATCTTTACTATTCGTATTTTAATTACTTTAATGAAAACAGTTTTTTTTTTATAATTATAAATAAATTTGTATTTTACATAATTGTATTGAAGGTAGCTGAGATGATAAAGTAGAAAGATTACGTAAATCCTCACAAGAAAAATCGCATTTTAAATTTAGGCTAATATCGTTTAGTTTTTAGGTATTAAATTTGTTTTAAATTTCTTCTTCTATTGCGGCTATCAATATAAATAAATAACTTTAACATACACACACGGTCGTCTGTTCCTAAGATAGGCAACTTAGTGCATGTTTTTTAGGTAACAGCCGATTGATTGATATACATAATATAATAAATGTACATATAAATACATGTACATGTAATACGTATCCTACACATATAAATAATACAAGAACCCACAACCACCACAACCCTGGATCAAATATGAAAAGGATGCATGCACTTTACAGTAAAACTACGTGTTAAGATTCATATTTCGTCTCGATAAGAGAAAAGAAACCTTTACTCGTCAGTAAGACACGTACAGATTGTATATTATTGTTATTATAATTCTACTATCAAGTCGTGTACCCGCAATAGCGATTCGTAACATTTCCTTAAAGCGTCATCCATAATCCAGTATATAACAGCTTATATAATACTTAAATTAATTCAATGAACACACGATGCACGATCAATCTCCTTCGTATCTTCTCCATTCTATTTGCGATATGGTAAAGTTATCTGTGCTATTTTGGCACTAGTGAAAGCCATTAAGTCTAATTAATAATAAATTTTATTAAAAAGCAAGGATTTTTCCACCATTAGAATTGTGATAGAATAACCTTTGACGTACTATATTTTTTTAAACATAATTTTATAATTCATATAAAATAACTACGTTTATCTGTTTATTGAAGGTTTATTGGATAACGATTGAAATATGGCTTTCCCGCCATTTACGGTCATTGGCTTTTATTGTGAATGATACTTTTTACTCTGTGCAGTATTGCGTGCAATCCGTGAATTTATCGTCTGTTAAAATATTCGAATACTCTTTAAATATTTTCAATGTTTTGTTTATTGTAATGCTTTATGCTTTATACGTTATTTTAAATATGTTTATTGGGTAGTTTGATATCCGTAAAAATGCAGTAACGAAAGACAATTCTTAATCTAGTAACATAGTAATTTTCATTAGGTTGTTTAGTTAAACTTGTACTGGTGTATCTAGTAAGAATAATATACTATCCAAATATTAACATTTATGTAAATGTGAAATAGGTAAAGCGTTGTATTTTATAATCTGTACATCTTAATAAACAGATTGTTTACAAACACGTTATTAATCATGAGAGGGTGAAACAAGGGCCAGAATATTTTTAATAGTAGAATCATGTTTATTTATGTATAAAATATATCAAAAATATAGATAGATTCAATACATTACATACGTTTTTTGAGGAAATCGTGTGAAATAATTTCGCTAGTTACGAAAATTTTGTACATTTTTTATCTATTATTTTTGTTTTATTTACAAGTTAATAGAATTTCATTGCATGTTGCGTAAATTTATGAAGTTTACTCATATTTATGACTAGCGGCCCGCCCCGGCTTCGCACGGGTCTTTAACTAAAATTTTAAAAATTATACATTTATATTTTTTATCACCTACACCTGCGTCGATACTGGAAAATATTTTATAATAGACGGATTGAGTGACAGATTTATTATATCTATATACATACATACATACATATATATGTATATAGATAGTACGATGAAACATTTGAACTGTTTTTTTTTATTAATTATTTTCTCATTGATGAATACCATATTTTAATAAGTATTATTCCCGACGAAGACAAATCCAAAAACACAAAAATCATAAAAATCGTTCCATTCGTTCTCGAGTTATAAACGGTGTAACTAACACGACTTTATAGATTACAACTTAAATAGCTATAACCATCCAACTTTGTACAATCAACAAACAAATAACGACCAAATATTTTAAATTTTAACAACGAACAAACAATCAAGACCGTAGTACCCTAAAGTATTTAATTATATACAAAAAAGAAAAACAGATTTTTAAATACGGGCGAGTGTCATTCTTTTGGCCGAAGTTTTGGTCAGCGCGATTCAGAAAATTATCTGCGCCATCTATCGTATAATTGTAGAATATCGTTTTTATATTTAGTGACATTTAACATAATTAATATTTAACATAATAGTATATTAATTGAAAATGATGTTTATCTAAAATATTAAAACGATTTCTATTCCTATCCGACATATTTAGTAAACTTTTAAGTTTAACAAAATAATAACTCAAATATAAGTTTTGTGAGTTTTAAAGATTCCTTAGATCAGATGGCGTTGGCGGCGTAGGTACCTATTTCTATTTTCTTAAATATTTATTTTTAAATTTAATTACAATGAAACAAAAACTAAATTATACTATGAGTTATTTCCAATTTTTATGTATTAAAGTTATTAACATTGGTTTTGTACTTTTTACGTGATACGTGATCAGAGAAAAACACGATAAGAGATGGCGCTGATACAAAAAAATACGCGCTATTGAAATTTATTCTTGATGATATATAGTGTATTAACAAAACGGAGGTTTTAACAGATTTATTATTTGTATAGACTTTATCATAATACTCCTATCTTCTCTATACATATACATATATCTATTATTATTTATATCTATTTATTTAGACTTTGAAGAAATTTGATTTATTTTGAAATTAAATGAATCCCACACAGTATATTAATTCATATTTCATGACATCTGCTTGTGCTGCACCAACGGGCCTAGGGGTGTTCATCGGAAAAAATTATCGATAATTTTATTATCGATAATTATCGTATTGAGTTATCGATAGTTATCGATAATTATCGAATGAACAGTTATCGATAATTATCGGATAAAAAATTATCGATAGTAGCGAAAGTTATCGATAATTATCGAATAAAAATTATCGATATTGGCGAAAGTTATCGATAATTATCTGATAAAAGTTATCGATAGTTCACGAAAGTTATCGATAATTATCGACACAATTTTCGGACGACGAAAAAAAAAAAAAAAAAAAAAAAAAAAAAAAAAAAAAAAAAAAAAAAAAAAAAAAAAAAAAAAAAAAAAGGTCATCCGCCGTCCCGTATTGCTATAATCCTCCGTTCCCTATCAGAATACCTAAAAAAAAAAAAAAAGGTCATCCGCCGACCCGTATTGCTATAATCCTCCGTTCCCTATCAGAATACCTAAAAAAAAAAAAAAAAAAAGGTCATCCGCCGACCCGTATTGCTATAATCCTCCGTTCCCTATCAGGATACCTAACAAAAAAAAAAAAAGGTCATCCGCCGGCCCGTATTGCTATAATCCTCCGTTCCCTATCAGAATACCTAAAAAAAAAAAAAAAAAAAGGTCATCCGCCGTCCAGTATCTGAATAATCTATCGATAATTATCGGATCACACACAAAATAACGATCATTATCGGATCGGAAAAAATTATCGATAATTATCGGATCGCAACAAATTATCGATAATTATCGAATGAAAACTTATCGATAATTATCGATAATTATCGAATGAACAATTATCGATAATTATCGAATCAAAATTATCGAATAACACTTATCGATAATTATCGATAATTATCGAATGAAAAATTATCGAGTAGTTACGAATTATCGATAATTATCGCACACCCCTAAACGGGCCTTACTTCACTCAAACCCGCTTGCTTACATACAGCGGCTTTAAATCATACAGAACCAGTTTCTACGCACGGCCACGGCTTCACCTTGGTAGGTACGTGCGGAACGTCGACTTCCATATTATAGACTTCATTTAATCTCGAAAAATTTCAAAATGCTTTCAACAGCATATTTTGAAAAAGCACGTCGTCATCCAAATTCCCTCGTAGCAGAGGCATGTTCCTATGTAGATAGAGGAAACTTACAGAAAAGTGTAGCGCCTCCCTCCACTCCGACAACGTTGTAAGCCGAGGTGCGATCTCACTAAGAGACACCCTTAGGACGAACGCCTAGCCTAGCCCTAGAAGACTCCCAATGTTTATGGCTGGGTCTCAGTACTCGGCTCCCTCACCGGTGACGCTGTAAAGACCGCTAGGGCAAACAGTTATACAATTTTCAGAAAAGAAATAAATTATTATCTTACACTCCGTCTTATTCGTCAATGCGCGCAGATCCTTGTAAAAATCACCCAGAAATTTAGATGTTGCCCACATCTTGATAGAAACACAAAAAATATGATTAAAACAATAATTTAAAACAGTTTCGCTTGGTATAAAAATCATCTAAGCAGATTTTCTCAGTTCCCGGCAGTCTCGAAGTGGAGGCTAAGTCGTATTAACTGGAGTATACTGAGGCTATCTGAAGTGCGAGGAGATGGTGAGTACACGATAATTCTAGACTCCAGTCACTTCCTATCTTAACTCCTTCTCTACTTTCGTGAAGGTGGCGTCGATTTTCTAGTTCACAAGAATCTTACTAGCAACGTTGTGAAAGTCAACAGTGTGTCGATCCGAGTAGCATACCTAGTACTCAAACTCACTGACAGATACTCCCTGAAAGTGATACAGGTATATGCGCGACCTCATTACACTATGACGTTTAAGTTGAGATCATGTATGAGGATATTTCGAAAGTCAAATATAATACTACTTCAGTTTTCTATGACTTTGTTACAAAAATCCTCAACGTCAAAGTACAAAACCGCTTCGGATCCAATTGGACCATATGGATGGAGGCACAGGAATCACAGGAGGCAAATGCTAGTTAACTTCCTCGAGTCCAAGGTGCTTTTCTTGATGAACTCCTTTTTCAAGAAAAAGCCCCAAAGTAAGTGGACATGGAAAAGCCCCGACACTATGACAAGGAATGAGATAGATTTCATCATGGCATAGTATATTAATTGAAAATGATGTTTATCTAAAATATTAAAACGATTTCTATTCCTATCCGACATATTTAGTAAACTTTTAAGTTTAACAAAATAATAACTCAAATATAAGTTTTGTGAGTTTTAAAGATTCCTTAGATCAGATGGCGTTGGCGGCGTAGGTACCTATTTCTATTTTCTTAAATATTTATTTTTAAATTTAATTACAATGAAACAAAAACTAAATTATACTATGAGTTATTTCCAATTTTTATGTATTAAAGTTATTAACATTGGTTTTGTACTTTTTACGTGATACGTGATCAGAGAAAAACACGATAAGAGATGACGCTGATACAAAAAAATACGCGCTATTGAAATTTATTCTTGATGATATATAGTGTATTAACAAAACGGAGGTTTTAACAGATTTATTATTTGTATAGACTTTATCATAATACTCCTATCTTCTCTATACATATACATATATCTATTATTATTTATATCTATTTATTTAGACTTTGAAGAAATTTGATTTATTTTGAAATTAAATGAATCCCACACAGTATATTAATTCATATTTCATGACATCTGCTTGTGCTGCACCAACGGGCCTTACTTCACTCAAACCCGCTTGCTTACATACAGCGGCTTTAAATCATACAGAACCAGTTTCTACGCACGGCCACGGCTTCACCTTGGTAGGTACGTGCGGAACGTCGACTTCCATATTATAGACTTCATTTAATCTCGAAAAATTTCAAAATGCTTTCAACAGCATATTTTGAAAAAGCACGTCGTCATCCAAATTCCCTCGTAGCAGAGGCATGTTCCTATGTAGATAGAGGAAACTTACAGAAAAGTGTAGCGCCTCCCTCCACTCCGACAACGTTGTAAGCCGAGGTGCGATCTCACTAAGAGACACCCTTAGGACGAACGCCTAGCCTAGCCCTAGAAGACTCCCAATGTTTATGGCTGGGTCTCAGTACTCGGCTCCCTCACCGGTGACGCTGTAAAGACCGCTAGGGCAAACAGTTATACAATTTTCAGAAAAGAAATAAATTATTATCTTACACTCCGTCTTATTCGTCAATGCGCGCAGATCCTTGTAAAAATCACCCAGAAATTTAGATGTTGCCCACATCTTGATAGAAACACAAAAAATATGATTAAAACAATAATTTAAAACAGTTTCGCTTGGTATAAAAATCATCTAAGCAGATTTTCTCAGTTCCCGGCAGTCTCGAAGTGGAGGCTAAGTCGTATTAACTGGAGTATACTGAGGCTATCTGAAGTGCGAGGAGATGGTGAGTACACGATAATTCTAGACTCCAGTCACTTCCTATCTTAACTCCTTCTCTACTTTCGTGAAGGTGGCGTCGATTTTCTAGTTCACAAGAATCTTACTAGCAACGTTGTGAAAGTCAACAGTGTGTCGATCCGAGTAGCATACCTAGTACTCAAACTCACTGACAGATACTCCCTGAAAGTGATACAGGTATATGCGCGACCTCATTACACTATGACGTTTAAGTTGAGATCATGTATGAGGATATTTCGAAAGTCAAATATAATACTACTTCAGTTTTCTATGACTTTGTTACAAAAATCCTCAACGTCAAAGTACAAAACCGCTTCGGATCCAATTGGACCATATGGATGGAGGCACAGGAATCACAGGAGGCAAATGCTAGTTAACTTCCTCGAGTCCAAGGTGCTTTTCTTGATGAACTCCTTTTTCAAGAAAAAGCCCCAAAGTAAGTGGACATGGAAAAGCCCCGACACTATGACAAGGAATGAGATAGATTTCATCATGGCCGATAAAAGACATATGAACGGAGATGTATCAGTGATTAACAGATTTAAAATCGGCAGCGATTACTGACTGCTACAAGGACTATTATTATATGCCTTCGAAAAGAGCGAACCCGCTGAATTTTTGCTCCAAGCAATTCCAATTAGAACGACAAAACCACTAGCAACAACAACAAAAAAACATGGACGAGATGACCGACGACGTGGTGAAGACAGTATCTGGGTCTACACTGGGTCGCAGGTACTGTCCAGCCGCGAAATCTATTACGCGGTACCGAAACCTTGGATATGATGAGGCAAAGGTGCGAGATGCTTTCTGCTCAAGCAGCCTCACTAGAACAGAAGGCAAAGTTTTCCGCTGCTCAAATATAAGAGTTATTACAGCTTTTATAGAGCAGAACAGGTGATCAAAAGTTTTCCAGAGACCACTGGAAAGAAGCCTACTTGGGAAGCTTCAAACAGCAGATGACAAGATATTTTGCTCTTGCTTTCAGGAAAGATTTTTTTTAATTTAATTATAAAACACCGCTTTGATCGCTACTACACTATTATTGAAAATCTAGTTTCATTAATTAATAAAGATTACTTTAAAATGTCAATTTTCTTTACGTATCAGGGCAAATTGAACATTGTTCTATGTTCTGAAAATTCATAAACTTTGAACAAAAACAGTGCATAATATAAGTTCTTGCCACAAGATCAACGGTCTATAAAGAGCCTACAAGTTACCTACAAGTTCAACACCGTTTGCATGAGATTCGTATTTACTGTGAGAGTGACAGTGGGTGCATCAAAATTAAAATAAAATTAAAAAAAAAACGTACAGGCGGATTTTCTGTGCCAAATTAATTTCATTCCCATTTTACACAGAAACGCCAGAAGGAGGGTTATGGTTTTTTTTTTTTTTAATTAATAACTTTTTTGAGCACTCCAATTCACCTGGCTGAGTATTCCATATTATTTTCAATTCTTCTAAACTCATTTATTTTCTATATGATCCTTTCTCGCAAAATCCCCCGTCCTGTAAATATAGTTTGTTGATGCTTGTCCTTTCTGTCACTCGACACGAGGCTTTAATTATGTTAATGAAATAATCTTAAAGAAAGGTTATAGTCACGGCCTTAGTTACTAGGCCGTGATTATGGTACATTTTGACAATCGAAAATGACAATGGGTTGCTCAAATTACTGTTAGTTAATTTTTAACTATAGTAGATTTTACCTAAGAAAACAAGTATGCTTAATTAAAAAAAATCAAAAAACCCGACTGCGTAAAATACTCTTATTATAAACTAAAAAGAATAAAACAATTTACTAGCTTTCATTTGATACCCATATTGCTACAGTAAGAAAAAATATTCAACTCCCCCCCCTCATTTCGCCATTTGCGGACGCCATTTTGAAAATTTATATAGCCTATTTCACTACTACAATTTAGACAAATCCAACGACACCTCATATGTCAAAAACCGTCCAGCCGTTTGGGCTGTAGGGCGCGCCAAAGAAATGGACATACATACATACATACATACATACATACATACATACATACATACATACATACATACATACATACATACACTCGAAAAACATAACCCTCCTGTCGCAGTCGGGTAAAAACATAACCCTCCTGTCGCAGTCGGGTAAAAAATTAAATTTCATGCGCGGAGTAAATTATCAGTATAAATTAGATAAAATAATAAAAAGAACGACATAATATTCGACATAGGTATCGGTTAAAATGACACTAAAATTGTTTTTTGAAACAATGAATTGCTTTCGTTCTAAGAGCGGATGCTCCTTTCTAATAACAATTTAAAAAAAAAAAATAAGGGAATTGTATTCAAAGAAATTAATAATATTTTTCATGTTTATTTCATTGACATTAAAAACTTTGTTTGCTGGGTAATCCTTTTCTTTGCAAGTAAATATAATTATGTGTTATCAACACAAAATTGTACCTTTCAATATGACTATTTTCAGGTGTTATACTTATTTTCATAAAAATTATATTTAGATTTAAAAAAATGATGTTTATTTTTTCGTACAAAAGTTTATTGTTTTTTGTTTAGTTTTGTTTGTTTTAAGTTTATTGTTTATTTTTTTAGTATTTTAGTTTATTGTTTCGTACAAAATCCTCTAGAAAGAGACAAAGCGACTGTTTATTATATACAAAGTACAAACTCATTTCCTTAGCCACGGAGCATAGATATTAGATAGGTACTATACTCCAATATAATATACTATAACAGAAACATGGAATTATTATGTACTAGTTGTACCTAGTACATAATAATTCCATGAACAGAAATAAACAAACAGCGCCATCTAGCGTTAGTCGTAGAGACTACGTTTTAATATTTTTTAATGTTGCTAGCTTTTTTGATAAAAAAAATCGTGCGAATAAAAATAATTTTTAGACGCTTATAATTCTAAATGAAATAGTATTGTATATGTTTCGTTATCTTTATTATACCTTAGTAGTAATTCGGACCAACTTTATTATTAAAATAATTTTAGAAAATGTTTATGTTAAATTTACCTCTTTACCGTTCCATGACCAGCAGAGAAGAATAGTCACGGCCTCTTTCTTGCCGAAGTTTCGTAAAAGTCAACTAAGGCCATATACACGGCCGTGGCCATAGTGATGCGAACAAATGTACACCAAGAAGGATGGTGATGGGCAGCAGCGTCCCCATATTCTACTACAAGACATTGCGATCGCTAACCCGCCTGGCAAGCGTGACGAGTATTGGTAAACCCCCTGAGATGATAGTGGAGGTTCAGCAGTGGACATCCACAGCTGATGTAGTGGTGGATTTTTTCATTGTACCTTCCAAGGCTTAAATAGATTTATTTCAGCAGGCTCAATTAATAAAAAAATGCTTAAAATTAAAATAATTTTTAATATCGTTTATAAGACATACATATAATTTTTTTTCTTATTTTTTTCGATAACAATATTAAATAATTTAATATTAATAACAGCTTCTTTTTTAAAGATAATTTATTACGAAAGTCTTAGAATGGCAATACTACTGAAGTGAGCCATCGCCCTGTTAACGGTGTCATGGCGGTTTGACTTGTTGAAGGTTTTTTTTTTCAATAACTTACTAGTTAATGTGCTTTTTAGCAGTGTGATCTTTGATTTTTGTGTAATTTATCACGTAATTCAAAATAGTTTATAATGCGCGAATACAAAATAGTCGTGCTAGGTAGCGGAGGCGTGGGAAAGTCCGCCCTGACAGTACAATTCGTACAAGGCATCTTTGTGGAGAAATACGACCCCACCATTGAAGATAGCTATCGGAAACAAGTAGAAGTTGATGGACAACAATGCATGCTCGAAATTCTTGACACAGCCGGCACAGAGCAGTTTACCGCGATGAGAGATTTATATATGAAGAATGGGCAAGGGTTCGTATTAGTGTACTCGATCACAGCGCAGTCGACATTTAACGATCTGCAAGACCTGCGGGAACAGATCCTCCGAGTTAAGGACAAGGACGACGTGCCGATGGTACTAGTCGGCAACAAGTGTGATTTGGAGGCGGAGCGCGTGGTTGGCAAGCAACAGGGTGCGAATCTCGCGAATCATTTCAACTGCGTTTTCATGGAGACCTCCGCGAAGGCTAAAATCAGTGTGAACGAAGTGTTCTACGATCTAGTGCGACAAATCAACAAAAAATCCCCCAAGGAAGAGAAAAAGAAGAGTAATATCAGAAAGCCCATATGTCAACTGCTGTAAGGATCGCAGCGCTTCCGAGGCATCTAGGTATTAAATGATTTAATAATTTGAAAGACTTCTCGTACCCGGATTTGGCTCTTGACAGTTCCAAAAGTAAACTAGGTCGGTTGAGCATGGTTGGTTATTGAACATCTTGAGAATTTTTCAAATGTGCATTTGTTAAGCTAAAGTGGTCAAGTGCTATAGATGAGTGGAAAATGCATCACAGATCTTCACCTATGGTGTCCCATGCCTATGTAAAAAGTAGACCCCTACTTCTTGGTCAGTGTATGTATAATTAGTGTTTTATTTGTGGATCCATTTAAAGATTCTGTGTGTATTTCACTCTCAATATTCCATTTTGTATAGTGTGAATGATGCCATGTTCAGAAGTTTACAGCATAAATGTCCTATTTACTTTGTCATTTCAATTCATATAGAAGACTATAATGAAAAAATATTGTAAAATATATATGCCTAGAATTTTCCTCTTGTATTTTTTATTAAATTAAACAATTTAAATAACTCTGCGAGAGATATCTCATTAGAATATAATAAAAAAAAATCTTGTTTAGTTCAGACAATGAGTGATTACAACAAACAGGATAATATTTGAAGTAATTGTTCGGCTCTGTATCAATAATTCATCATCCAAATATATGTATTCATCATACAAAAGTAAGCTTTAACTATTTTGCACAACTTTGTTTTAGTCGAGATTTAGTTTGTTAATACCACCTTTGTTATATTAAAAATAATATGTATATTCAAATGAATGCAATATGTTGTAGTATTAGTAAACATAGGTTATTTATTTGGTACATTGTTTGGTTATCTTTGGTGCCTTAATGTATTGATGTTTCGTCATAATTTTGATATGACATTTGATAGTGAATATTCCTGTGAACGACACAATGTCACCCATTCATTATGTCTGAACTAAGCAGATGTGTCAAGATAGCACTTACTATTTTCTTTTTTTTTATCTTTACAAACTTCTGAATGGCCTGAATGTGAGATGTTGCAGGCTCAGGAGTCCTAGAGTTTGCGCCAGCGGGCCTTAACCAGTGTATAATGTTTAATAATTAAGAATACATTAAATTTTTTCAGATATATTATTGTCTTGTTATATAATAAAAATGTATCAAAGGAAAGTTAACTATGCAACACCATATAGGACTCGATTACTTTTGAACAAATCTTAGTGAGCCTTAGGTGAGTGCACCCACCAACGTAGTGTGTCTGTCTGAGTGTATTCGACACTCGTCCGACTATTCCTTAGTATGAAACTAAAAAGTTTAAAATTTATTGTTAATGTAAATGGGATAAAGTTTTATGATTACTGGCTCATTTAAATGTAAATTACCAGCCTATGTGTTGCTACTATGAAAAACTTTGTTAAATTAATAATTATAATAGGTGTTCAAATATTGTTACAATTTAGATGTTTCCTCCATTATCATTTCTGTTAAGATGTAAGATTAACTGCACAAGGATATTGGTAACGACTTGATCTGAGTTGAACTATATTTTTATATATATCGTGCCAATTAAGAACTTATATTTTTGTCTTTTCAATCAATAATCGACATGTACAATTAATTTCCTTTTTTTTTTTTGCAAATTTATCAATAAAACCAATTTTAAATATTCATGTTTTGGGTTGTCTATTATTTTCTCGCTCGCGCAATAAACGTGCCGTGTCGACCGCGGCCGAGGTACATCGCGATGAGTCACCGCGGGCCCGCACACTCGGAGCCCTGCCGACGACATATGGCAATTGAATCGGAATTTTAATGGAATTCAATTAAATTAAACAACCAATTACCATCTACTATTACTTTATTGACTCGACATGTGTAAAAAAGTTTCATAAAACGTGTCTCACATTATATTTTATTTAACTAAACTACATAGGTACAATGTATGAAAAATTAAAATAATGGCAGTGTGACGTGGCGGGCGTATGTCGACATTCTAGTAACATAAGAATTGACACAGTCCAATGGAAATGAACACAATACGCCTTCCTCGACTATGACCTATAAAACAAGCATTCTAATTATAATATTACAAATCAAGTATTGAATTACGTCGCTCTAAAGATCACTACGGCCGCATCCCATCAAATGAAACAAGGTCTAAGGCATAGATCGAGTTCACCATGGGACACGCATCACTTAAAAACATGTTTAATAATTATATTACTTATTTTATATACTCGAAGCGTGGGATATAAAAATCTACATACAATTGCATTCTAAAAGTTTCCATGGTCTAAAAAGACGATAATATGAATACATTTTGTGCTATTCTTATCACCACACCCAGCGAGTTAGGCGTGTTATCAGCTCGACTATTGGGAACATCCATCCAAATATTCCTGCATGTTTGTTTGAACAACGTTTTAATATCGATACTTCTGTTTATTTCAATTTCCAATAAATAATATTACGCTGAAATGTGTAGGTGTAACATATATATTTTTTTCCTTTTTTAATGAACCAATTATAGGAGCAAAAACTTAATACAGTTGCGTGATTATTTACGTAGGTGTCATATTAATGTTTAAACTATGCTAAATATAAAACGCAAATGTAATTCCTTTAATTATTATACTTGAGGCAATTATAATTTTAATTATCCTCATTTGACTAAGTATTGACGTAATGTAACCGCTTGAAGATTTTAATTATTCGCAGTCGTATTCAAGATGGAAATACAAAAAGTTTTATTTTTTTTTAAATCTTTTTTTTTTTTACGGAACATATTTTTCGAAATGACACTTCCTATATGATAATGGCAGCACCTACACATGTGCTCAATTTGCCTTATTAGTTTTTATTGGATAGGGTTGTCGACTGTCTAGGGTCATCGAAGGCCGACTACACAAGTAGGGCCAAGTGGATCGCTTCAAAAACGCGATAAAAGCATACCATTTTATAAAAACTTAAAATGAAAATATTCGCCATATAACTACAAGTACTATCAATTGTTTTATGGTTATTTACTGATGTCATAACGGTAACAAAACAAGCTAAAAAAATATTAATTAGAATTTCACATTTCGCTTAGACTGGACTGGTTAGTTTAGTCATTGATAAAAAATAATCGTTTCCGCTAAACTTCCGGCTGACGAACTGACCTCAACTCGTGACTCATCACTGAATCACTTTTAGCTTGAAGATCGCTGAGATGTTGATTTAAACACATAAAGAACAAGGTCAGTGTTAACTCTCAAGTATGTCACTTGTAACCCGACAACGGAGCAGCCAGAGGGCCATTTACCCTATATATATGTATCTATGTCAAACCTAAATCGATAGTATCAACTGTTACTATAATAGGTAATCTCGTCTTGCATACCAGAAAATATAGTGGGCGGAGACGAGATAAGACAAAATTACTGTTCGAGTTATCGATTTTTTTGTTTCTATAAAAAAACAATATGCGTATACAAGTTTCTGTTTAGTTGATAATGATAAAGGAAGCAGCTGTGTTTGTGTATATTTCGTAAATCAGCTGTTTACACATTCGAATCTACACAAAAATTATTATTAAAGTGATTGTCAATTTCTGCTTCATTCATCATTCTCTGCTTAACAAATATTTTTCTAAATAAAAACATGCTTCTCCTTGTCTGTTATAGGGATAAATTATTCATATATTTAGTTTATGATACAATGTCCATATGTCTATTAAAAATATCCGTTGAACACTCCATTGTGAGAGTTGATAAGAATGTTATTATATTATTATATTGAATAATAAAAAAAGAGTGTTTGATAAAAATATATCGTCATAATATCTTCATTTTGTTCTATCAAATAGCCAATCAATACTGATTAAAGAATTAACATGATCTGATATATATATTATTCGGAATTTATTGAAATAAAAGTTGCTTTATAAATAATACATTTAAGAATCATTTTCTAATAATAATGAGAAAGTACCCAGAGCTTAAACAGTTAAACAAAGAAAATAAATTAGTATAACAAAAAAAAAAAACTTTAAAAAAAATACATTATGTTGACTAGAAATATCTAAGTACTACTTATTTAAAGTACACATTTTTCTACATCACACGATAAAAAAGTGTGCCGTGAATGTAATTTTTTTTTTGTTTTGTTTTTTTTATATTAATGGGTCATACGAAATGTTTAACAATTGACATCATATCGGTTTACATCTAAATAGTAAAGTGATCTATAGATAGACCTCTGCCAGTAAATAAGGGTAATAGAATGTTAATGACTTCCCTATTTGTTCTCTATGTCTGAATACGCTATATAAGAAACTAATAATTTTAGTTGAATTGCAAATGAGTAGGTATATAATAATATTTCGATTTCGTAATACAGAATTAGTTCAAGGACTTTTACCTCTGAAATGACTATGACTAATACTATGACAAAAAATGTATTTAAAAATTTATGACTAGTGCAAAAGTGGTCCTTATAATTAATTAGGTATTATTGGTACAAGTCACGTCTGACATTTGAAAAATCGAAGTATTTAAATGATTGTATTTCAGGATTAGTAAGGACTTTTGCTGTTAATTTATTTTATTTATAGTTATTGATTGTTTGACACTTGCAAAATTTTTAGAAAAAATTTAATTTTTAAAAAAAAAAATTATAATTTATGTTATTCTTCTTATATAATTATTAGTTATATAAAAAAAATTATAATTTATGTTATTCGTAGTAATTACTTCGATTTTCATTCACAAAGTCGCGAAAATACGACAAAACATTCATATCAGTGGAGCCATGTCTCCACATTTAAATAAATTACATTTAAAGACAACACGACAAGAGTACAACAATACCAAAATGTACTCTCATTGCATATTTATTCTTATTTAGAAAAATGTTCAATATTAACCAGTTAACTGTTTTTACGCATATCGACTGTCCCTACGTACAGTATCGAAACTGAAAATTTGCGATTTTTTTTTTATTGCACTAACAAAATCCTTTTTATATATGTTTTCATACAAAAAAAGAGAATAAGCTAAAAAAAATACATGTTAAACCACATTTTTCATGAGGATAATATCCATACTTAACAAATAAATGACAATTTTGTACACAAAATTAACTTAAAAGTGCTCTCCTGTAAAGTACCTTTTTTCAGTTTCGATAGTATACGTAGAGACAGTCGATATGTTCGTCATGGAAAAATTGTATAATGATATATTTTGTTATGACAATATAACACCTCATTCAACATTACAGCAGCGATGGCTTGTACAAAATCGAAATGGGTAACTGGTTAAATGGTACACAATTGATAACACAATACCGCTGTTAAAAAGTTAATACTCATTATACATCATTTTTAGTTTTATTTGGAATTGTTCTACAATATTCAAAATGGAACAGTTTCACTACGATGTACTTGACGAAAAATTACTTATTTTGATGAATCAAAGCTGTCATTGAGTGGTGGGAGACTGTGCGTCAGTGTGCTGTCCAGCTTTCTCGCTTCGTGTTCCAAAGTGTAAGAATCTAGCGCTGGATCCTAGGAGAAAAATATACATTTTAGTTAGTAATTAATATAACGGCTTACATGTGATTATATCCTATTAAAGATATGGTTTGAAGTCAATTAAATCTACTATACTGCTTATTAAATAATTATGCATATGTTTTTTTTAATATGAACTGAACTGAATCAGCCTGTAAGCGTCCCACTGGTCGGCAAAGGCCTCTTCTCCATGTACGAGAAGAGTTAGAGCTTAATCCACTACGCTGCTCCACTGCGTGTTGGCGGATAATTTCCCTATCATGAGTAACGATTGTTATCAGGTGACTATGATAAAAACCAGAACCGATGGCTTTACGTGCTCTTTTAATGCTAATGTCTGTCCTGAGCGGGAATCGAACCCGCGACCGTCGGCGCACCGTCCACTACACCTGAACGGTCGTCAATACTAGCTAAGCCTCAATTCGTATTGAAATTCGACACCACAAGGATTTCTCGCGATCGCGCAAGTTACGTAATAGCCCTGTCACCTGTTCGACGGCGCGCAGCGAGTCCCCGAGCGCGGTGCGCAGGCGCTGCACGTCGCGCGCGGCGCGCCCGCTGCGCGACACGTACGCCTGCCGCCGCCGGATCTCCGCCGACAGCTGCGAGCGGAGCGCCGACAGCTGCCAGACGAGGGAACATAGATTATGTGCTAATCCATATCTAGACTTAGGGAAAATGCTCATACTACGTGACCTATTTTTTTTTTTCAATTTTCCACCACCCCCTCCAACCTATCGGTGACCATCTATAGTATTTGTACCTCAACCCTTCCCCTCAAATTCTCACGTAGCAATTCATAAATGTATTATTAAATGATTTTTGCAAACAGAAAGTTAAAAAAAAATAGTTAGTAGTATTATTAAAAAAAAAAAAAAACTAAAAATGTATTTATTTAGAAAAAAAACGTTTACATGAAATAACACAGTTGTTGGAACATCCTTTTAAGTAAGTAATTTACTTGTGTCAGGATGTCCCGCTCTTCAATATTTTTTTTGGTCGCAATTGTTTAATTTTATAAGTTTTTCTATGTCCCGCTCTTCAATAGAAAAACTTATACAATTAAACTTAACATTATTACAATATAATACACATAAAAAAGAGAGTTTATACATGTATTATTCTGTGAGTGCGTGTATGTGTGTGTGCACGACTGTGCCTGTGTGTTTGTGAATTTTGTGTATTTTAGGTAATTATTAGTATTGGTAGTGTGGCGTAGTTTTGCCATCTGTTAGTTTAAAAAGCGCTAAACGCTGCGCGCCATATTTGAATATAGCTCGAAAAACCGCGAGATTTCTCTAGAGGATATTGATTACGTGACGAATACCTAAGACCACTCCCACCCCTATAACCAAACGTGGTATTTTGAATAAACCCTCCTCCCCTGAACGGATCACGTAGTATGGGTACGTTCCCATGTATAATAAACATTTAAAAAAAATCTGTATGAATGAACAAACTAATATAAACTACACTAATCAGAATATATCGGTTATAGAAAGCGCCTCGCACTCAGCGGCCCTAATAGGATAAAATTCTGTGTGAGACGTCTGTACCCGTACCATAAATTTATTACGAGCGAGTATCGAATCCACGATCTCTAACGCAAAAACAGCCAGTTTCTGTGTCCACTGCTCTAACCCATCGTAATTCTAACGAAAGGCTCTTTACGCATAAACTTACTAAAACCGCTACGTGCGTAAAATCAATCTGTCTCTTTTGCACGCGACTGATAATACGAACGTGACAGAGATAGGTAATATTTTATTTTAACTACTATTAACAGCGTGATATATTTTTAAGTCGCCTGTCAGTCGGTTTATTTCGTCGTTGTCTTCACTGTTTATAAAATGATTTACATTTTGAAATGCAATGAGCGTTTAATGAATACCCTACAGATTTAGGTTACTCACTTGATTCTCAAGACGCATAATCTGTTGTCTATGACTCGCTTCCCTAGCTTCCAGTAGTCTTTCAGCTTGTAACGCCGCCTGACGGTACTGCTCTATGTCTTGTCTATTGCCGCCACATGACTTGTCACTGAAGTAACGATTACGAGCCATGGCTAATTCTGACTCCTGAAAAAGCATGAAATACGTCCAAGTAAATATTTATGCATATTACGGTACAAAAAAATGTTGCATCAATCAAGTTGGCATTAAGTTTTATTTAAATATTCCATTAATAATGGTCAGCGCCATCTAGCAATATTAAATCACAAACTTACACAGCTTAACTTATTATAAGAAGACAATAACCTGTAATATATTTTCTTTTTTATATCAAAATATATAATCTGGACTTTATTGAAAACAAAAATTAAATATTTACTCACTTTATCGGCAAGTTCTTTCTCAAGACGTCTGATCTTCATTTTCAGTTCTCTATTCTCTAACTCCAAAAGATTGAATTCAGAGCTGTAAGGCTTTTCTTTACAAGGTACTTCCTTGTAGTCCTTGTAATCTTTGTAGCCGCGTGAGTCTTTTGTTGAATCCGCACCTAGGGCAAAGAAATATATGGTTTATCAAAAAACAACAAATATGGTAAATCAGTCACCGATTTAAATCTGCTCGACTGTTAGGTAATTTGCGGTACCCATGCAAAAACAAACAACACTTTTTCTATGTAAATATTTTAGCGCTATTTACAAAACGAGAATTGAAATTGCAATTAATAATTGTTTTTTTTTTTTTTTATTCTAGCAAATATGATGTAATGCTAAAAAGATATATATGCTACTAAGATGGGCTACCAACACTGAGTTTCAAGAACTTTTATTTGCGCGATAACAAAAATGTCACGAAAAACATAGCCCTGGAACATTAATGGTGTGACTCCACCAGAGCGGAGATGTGTTTTAAACAACCAATAGAATTTCGTTCAGTGGTAACCACTGAAGCGGAGGGGAGACGAGGTGTGTGAATAATGAAATTCTATTGGTTGTTTAAACATATCTCCGCACATCTCCGCTCTGGTGGAGTCAGGGCCTTACAGGAATGATTTTATTCTATTTACAGTTAAATAGATATATCAAATGATACTTACCAGAATCCAAATCAGACGAATAATAAACACTCTTCTCCGTTCTATCATGGCTCTTGCTACGAAGCACAGAGGGCCTGGTCATACGTCTTTCGGCTTCTAATTTCCTAACTGTATCTTGTAACGCGTCATTCTTTGCTTTAAGTTCGGATCTTTCACGTTGTAATGCATGTAATTCTCGTTCAAGTTCACCGCTGTCGTTACTTTCTTTACCGTCCCAGGTAGTCATGCGAAGTTGGGATTCTAAGTCAGCTCTGGTGGTGGTATCATAAAAAGATATATAAAGGCCATTTAAAAAAAAACTATTTTTGTTATGGGTAAAGTGGCGTTCGAGTATTACGTAACGCAATTTTTGAAGATTTTTGAAAAAAAAAGATAAATGCGTTACGTAAAACTTGAATGCCCCTAAAGACAAAGGATGACCCGTTTAAATAACTAAGTAAAAAGTGTGATTTTTGGGACTAGAAGCCATTTCACCAAATGAATGAATGAACTAATTAATAGAATTATATAACTACAATATTTGCTAACAAGATTAGAGCTAAATTGAAATTTTCTGTAGAATAATGGCACAATCCACAAAATATGAATATCTACTTAGTTTTCAAAATCATGTGAATTTTTAATGTTTGAGGACCATAAGACCATTTTAAAAAACGCATAGATAGTTTAATACGATAAACTTTTGTACATGGCAACAGAATACACATGTGGTGTAAAATAAAGTATATTATTATTATGTATTATAGCCGTTGAATCATGAAGTATCTAGTTTAAAGATTATGGGATGAAACTTTCTTTTTAAATTTAGAATTTTTTTTCTTCGTGGTATCATAATTGGGATTGCGCGATACTCGTTACTCAATTATTTTTTTTAATCTCAAAATCTTTAAACTAGTGACTTTAAGCTTCAAATCGATTTTTTTATGGTTCCAATACGGCTATTTTTCACAAAGATAAAGCCATCTAAAAAATCGATAAAAATTTGGAATTTTGTTTTAATACCTAAACTTTTTCCACTAGTGTAGTAGCGATACTTTCCTTACTATATTATCCTATAAAGAAGCAGTAAAATCACAAACCTCTGTACTTCAATATTAGCCAGTTGGTTAGTAAGGCGATGAACCTGGTCTTCTAAGGTACAGTTGAGACGCTTCAGTTCACTCAGCGCTGACTTAGCGCTCTCCAACTTTTCACTTAGAACACGACGCTCGTTCTCGCAATTTGCTTTTAAATTTGCAAAATTGTAACCTTACTTTATTTTCCTACTTAAATATGGCTTAACTTTTACATTAAGAACCCAGAGCACCCAGATCTACATAATACAGTAAATACCCTACTTTACGCGACCCCGTTATACGCGGTTTCAAATTAATGTAGTGACTTCTTTTTGGTTACGGAATACAAAATGCTCTTTCGAAAATGTATTTTTTCCGGAACGTATCCCTCGTGTGTAGCGGGGTATTACTGAATCAATTTTTTCGACAATTCCAATTTTTTCGACAGCAATTTTCTAAATTAATGAGTTGGATTTGTTGTACCTTAATATCAATTACTTGTAATTTTTTGTCTATATCAAGCTTGTAAATATGCATAGCCATTGCATATGCAATGATTAGAAATTTGGGGTAGAAATAGTGTATTATTTCTGCTCTTATACTTCTTTTCCTCCTTAAAGTTTGCCAAAATAACGTAGATATGGGATCTTTGAGATTTTGCATAATTTTGTTAAGCCGTATTACATTCATATAACTTCAACAATATCTTCTAGTGCTAACTTTTTAATTTTAACAAAACATCAGGAATAAGGGTTTAATATTAACATGATTTACAAATAAGTTTTTAATTAAATTAACCCACAAAACGAGCTTTGTTACTAACGTTTTCAGTATATAATAAAAAAGTCTTTTATATTTAATTAAAATTTAATTCTATAATAAATTAATAATATTAATATTTAATTCATTTCTTTAAACTTACCAACATTCTTCTGTAATTGTCGCAACTTATCCAATGCATTTCCTTCGTTATTCTTCGCTTCATTGAGCATTCGTTGAGTCTTGCTCAGTTCCGCTCTGAGCTCACTTTCTGCCGTGGCTGCCTTTTGTAGTGAGGTTGAAAGTTGTTCCACAGTGCCTTTTAGAGATGTGCATCTGTCTTCTAGCGAAGCGATAGTACGTTGGTAACCTTCGCAGCGCTCTTGTAGTTTCTGTTCAGGCGTAACATTGTAATGTCAAAGATTTTAAATTTTTTATCTGACCTTAAAGATAAAAACATATTTTTATGGAAATAGCCAACAAACGAATATCGTCCGCTGGGCTCGGCACTACTACGGCTCACTTGATTTAAAGTGACCTTCGCCAGCATTTTAATAAGTAACGAATGCGTTACTGGTTAAAGGGACGATGAGGAATAGGAGGAGGTAAGGAAGGAGAAATGAGGTAAGACGATTTCGAGCTCTCTGTCACAGTGCAAGTTGAAGCTATAATGGATAGTTCATCATTTATTTATTTTTTAAGTGTTCTGCTACCTCGGTCATATTAACCGCATTCGAGCTGTAGTTAATTATCTCCACTTAGGCTGACGATCGTTCTTGTGTGACGACCGTTCTGATGTAGTGGTGCGAGTAGTCGCCTCAACACCGCGCGCCGACGGTCGCGGTGTCGATTCCCGCTCGGGACTGATATTTCTAATTGTACAAATATTTGTTACCGTTCTGGAAGTATGTCCTTGTGGGTCTCCCCACTGTGCCTCGGAGAACACGTAAAGCCATCGGTCCCGGTTATTGTCAAGGACACTTGATATCATTCGTTACCCATGACAGGGAAATTATCCGCCAATCCGCAGTGGGACAGCGTAGTGGCGCAGCGCAGTCGCGCGCGACCTGCGAGTGTGCAGCTGTGTAGGTGCGAGGACCGACCTTGAGCGCCTGGTCGCGGTCTCGCGCCGCCACGGCCGCGCGCTGCACGTCGCCCTCCAGCTGCGCGCGACGCACGTCCAGTCGCGCGCGACCTGCAAGTGTGCAGCTGTGTAGGTGCGAGGACCGACCTTGAGCGCCTGGTCGCGGTCTCGCGCCGCCACGGCCGCGCGCTGCACGTCGCCCTCCAGCTGCGCGCGACGCACGTCCAGTCGCGCGCGACCTGCAAGTGTGCAGCTGTGTAGGTGCGAGGACCGACCTTGAGCGCCTGGTCGCGGTCTCGCGCCGCCACGGCCGCGCGCTGCACGTCGCCCTCCAGCTGCGCGCGACGCACGTCCAGTCGCGCGCGACCTGCAAGTGTGCAGCTGTGTAGGTGCGAGGACCGACCTTGAGCGCCTGGTCGCGGTCTCGCGCCGCCACGGCCGCGCGCTGCACGTCGCCCTCCAGCTGCGCGCGACGCACGTCCAGTCGCGCGCGACCTGCAAGTGTGCAGCTGTGTAGGTGCGAGGACCGACCTTGAGCGCCTGGTCGCGGTCTCGCGCCGCCACGGCCGCGCGCTGCACGTCGCCCTCCAGCTGCGCGCGACGCACGTCCAGTCGCGCGCGACCTGCAAGTGTGCAGCTGTGTAGGTGCGAGGACCGACCTTGAGCGCCTGGTCGCGGTCTCGCGCCGCCACGGCCGCGCGCTGCACGTCGCCCTCCAGCTGCGCGCGACGCACGTCCAGTCGCGCGCGACCTGCAAGTGTGCAGCTGTGTAGGTGCGAGGATCGACCTTGAGCGCCTGGTCGCGGTCTCGCGCCGCCACGGCCGCGCGCTGCACGTCGCCCTCCAGCTGCGCGCGACGCACGTCCAGTCGCGCGCGACCTGCAAGTGTGCAGCTGTGTAGGTGCGAGGACCGACCTTGAGCGCCTGGTCGCGGTCTCGCGCCGCCACGGCCGCGCGCTGCACGTCGCCCTCCAGCTGCGCGCGACGCACGTCCAGTCGCGCGCGACCTGCAAGTGTGCAGCTGTGTAGGTGCGAGGACCGACCTTGAGCGCCTGGTCGCGGTCTCGCGCCGCCACGGCCGCGCGCTGCACGTCGCCCTCCAGCTGCGCGCGACGCACGTCCAGTCGCGCGCGACCTGCAAGTGTGCAGCTGTGTAGGTGCGAGGACCGACCTTGAGCGCCTGGTCGCGGTCTCGCGCCGCCACGGCCGCGCGCTGCACGTCGCCCTCCAGCTGCGCGCGACGCACGTCCAGTCGCGCGCGACCTGCAAGTGTGCAGCTGTGTAGGTGCGAGGACCGACCTTGAGCGCCTGGTCGCGGTCTCGCGCCGCCACGGCCGCGCGCTGCACGTCGCCCTCCAGCTGCGCGCGACGCACGTCCAGTCGCGCGCGACCTGCGAGTGTGCAGCTGTGTAGGTGCGAGGACCGACCTTGAGCGCCTGGTCGCGGTCTCGCGCCGCCACGGCCGCGCGCTGCACGTCGCCCTCCAGCTGCGCGCGACGCACGTCCAGTCGCGCGCGACCTGCAAGTGTGCAGCTGTGTAGGTGCGAGGACCGACCTGGAGCGCCTGGTCGCGGTCTCGCGCCGCCACGGCCGCGCGCTGCACGTCGCCCTCCAGCTGCGCGCGACGCACGTCCAGTCGCGCGCGACCTGCAAGTGTGCAGCTGTGTAGGTGCGAGGACCGACCTTGAGCGCCTGGTCGCGGTCTCGCGCCGCCACGGCCGCGCGCTGCACGTCGCCCTCCAGCTGCGCGCGACGCACGTCCAGTCGCGCGCGACCTGCGAGTGTGCAGCTGTGTAGGTGCGAGGACCGACCTTGAGCGCCTGGTCGCGGTCTCGCGCCGCCACGGCCGCGCGCTGCACGTCGCCCTCCAGCTGCGCGCGACGCACGTCCAGTCGCGCGCGACCTGCAAGTGTGCAGCTGTGTAGGTGCGAGGACCGACCTTGAGCGCCTGGTCGCGGTCTCGCGCCGCCACGGCCGCGCGCTGCACGTCGCCCTCCAGCTGCGCGCGACGCACGTCCAGTCGCGCGCGACCTGCAAGTGTGCAGCTGTGTAGGTGCGAGGACCGACCTTGAGCGCCTGGTCGCGGTCTCGCGCCGCCACGGCCGCGCGCTGCACGTCGCCCTCCAGCTGCGCGCGACGCACGTCCAGTCGCGCGCGACCTGCAAGTGTGCAGCTGTGTAGGTGCGAGGACCGACCTTGAGCGCCTGGTCGCGGTCTCGCGCCGCCACGGCCGCGCGCTGCACGTCGCCCTCCAGCTGCGCGCGACGCACGTCCAGTCGCGCGCGACCTGCAAGTGTGCAGCTGTGTAGGTGCGAGGACCGACCTTGAGCGCCTGGTCGCGGTCTCGCGCCGCCACGGCCGCGCGCTGCACGTCGCCCTCCAGCTGCGCGCGACGCACGTCCAGTCGCGCGCGACCTGCAAGTGTGCAGCTGTGTAGGTGCGAGGACCGACCTTGAGCGCCTGGTCGCGGTCTCGCGCCGCCACGGCCGCGCGCTGCACGTCGCCCTCCAGCTGCGCGCGACGCACGTCCAGTCGCGCGCGACCTGCAAGTGTGCAGCTGTGTAGGTGCGAGGACCGACCTTGAGCGCCTGGTCGCGGTCTCGCGCCGCCACGGCCGCGCGTTGCACGTCGCCCTCCAGCTGCGCGCGACGCACGTCCAGTCGCGCGCGACCTGCAAGTGTGCAGCTGTGTAGGTGCGAGGACCGACCTTGAGCGCCTGGTCGCGGTCTCGCGCCGCCACGGCCGCGCGCTGCACGTCGCCCTCCAGCTGCGCGCGACGCACGTCCAGTCGCGCGCGACCTGCAAGTGTGCAGCTGTGTAGGTGCGAGGACCGACCTTGAGCGCCTGGTCGCGGTCTCGCGCCGCCACGGCCGCGCGCTGCACGTCGCCCTCCAGCTGCGCGCGACGCACGTCCAGTCGCGCGCGACCTGCAAGTGTGCAGCTGTGTAGGTGCGAGGACCGACCTTGAGCGCCTGGTCGCGGTCTCGCGCCGCCACGGCCGCGCGCTGCACGTCGCCCTCCAGCTGCGCGCGACGCACGTCCAGTCGCGCGCGACCTGCAAGTGTGCAGCTGTGTAGGTGCGAGGACCGACCTTGAGCGCCTGGTCGCGGTCTCGCGCCGCCACGGCCGCGCGCTGCACGTCGCCCTCCAGCTGCGCGCGACGCACGTCCAGTCGCGCGCGACCTGCAAGTGTGCAGCTGTGTAGGTGCGAGGACCGACCTTGAGCGCCTGGTCGCGGTCTCGCGCCGCCACGGCCGCGCGCTGCACGTCGCCCTCCAGCTGCGCGCGACGCACGTCCAGTCGCGCGCGACCTGCAAGTGTGCAGCTGTGTAGGTGCGAGGACCGACCTTGAGCGCCTGGTCGCGGTCTCGCGCCGCCACGGCCGCGCGCTGCACGTCGCCCTCCAGCTGCGCGCGACGCACGTCCAGTCGCGCGCGACCTGCAAGTGTGCAGCTGTGTAGGTGCGAGGACCGACCTTGAGCGCCTGGTCGCGGTCTCGCGCCGCCACGGCCGCGCGCTGCACGTCGCCCTCCAGCTGCGCGCGACGCACGTCCAGTCGCGCGCGACCTGCAAGTGTGCAGCTGTGTAGGTGCGAGGACCGACCTTGAGCGCCTGGTCGCGGTCTCGCGCCGCCACGGCCGCGCGCTGCACGTCGCCCTCCAGCTGCGCGCGACGCACGTCCAGTCGCGCGCGACCTGCAAGTGTGCAGCTGTGTAGGTGCGAGGACCGACCTTGAGCGCCTGGTCGCGGTCTCGCGCCGCCACGGCCGCGCGCTGCACGTCGCCCTCCAGCTGCGCGCGACGCACGTCCAGTCGCGCGCGACCTGCAAGTGTGCAGCTGTGTAGGTGCGAGGACCGACCTTGAGCGCCTGGTCGCGGTCTCGCGCCGCCACGGCCGCGCGCTGCACGTCGCCCTCCAGCTGCGCGCGACGCACGTCCAGTCGCGCGCGACCTGCAAGTGTGCAGCTGTGTAGGTGCGAGGACCGACCTTGAGCGCCTGGTCGCGGTCTCGCGCCGCCACGGCCGCGCGTTGCACGTCGCCCTCCAGCTGCGCGCGACGCACGTCCAGTCGCGCCGCACGACCTGTGAGTGACCTGACCAGTTATAATTTATGTTCGATAAACAAAAATTTTAAATAGAATTTCCGTTTCAGATCCTATTGTAAGTTCACGAATTCATTTTCTAAAAAACTTTAGAAGTGCGAAACCGGAAGGAAGTTAGCGTAGAACTTTTTCTTTTTTTAATAAATTATATTCCAATTAATTGCTCCTTAATTGCTCTCCTAGAATCTGCATTTGCTCCAGATGAATCATTAATAGTTAATGAATAATTATTTGTTTTTAAATTGCTAACGTAAAAAATTAAAATTCTGATAATTTTCAAATAGAATATAATTATATTTTTTAAATAAACTATATGCCAATTAATTGCTCCTTAATTGCTTCCCCAGCTTTCCATAAATATATTTAAACTTTACAAAAAAGTTAGAGGAAAAATATAAACCTTCAGCTGCTGCAAGTGCTTCACGTAGCTGACCAACTTCTTGCACACGCTCGGCTAATTGAACTCGTAGATTTTCGGATTTGTTCTGAAACATAATATTTAAAATGTAAGCAATTCTTAAAGAAATATTAATTTGAATATCTATGATAATAATATAAGAACACATTTTATTACCTCGTTTTGTACTTTATCTTCATTAATAGAACTCAAAGTAGCTTCAAGGCTCGTTATCTTGTCCCTCAAATTGCTGATTTCCACCGTCTTCGTTTGCACCGACTCATTCTGAAATATATAATATACATGACCTAATTGTACCTAAAAAGTGCTATTTTACTAAAAAGAACCATTGAAAAATTATATTTGAACGACAAAAGAATGTCAACGAACAGACAAAACAGAAAATAACACACCAAGGCGGTCATTTGAGCTTCCTTTTGTCCGAGGACGGACTGTAAACGAGATTTTTCCTCTTGTAGACTACGTAAGTTATTGTTGAGAGACTGAAGACGACCTTCGCCCTTGCCCTGCTGTTCTGTGGCATCCTTCAGCTGTTTTTTCAGGACAGTCAGTTGCGATTTATAATCATCCTGAAAATTAAAAAAAAATGATGTATAGAATTTCACATTAATTAATAATTAACAATAAAAGTATATTTCCGCATACCTTTTCCCTCTCAATTTGGCACACCTCATGCATCAAATTACGAATACCCTTTTTGATCATTTCGGGGTCAACGTCGATGATTTCGTTACGATCTTCGGAATGATCGCGGCCTGAAATTATATTAAATTAATGAGTATTTTACTTGTGCCAGTGTCAGTGATGAATACTGATGACACATGATCCCGAAACGTGGTGGCTAACTATGGATCTCATAAGAAAGCTCAAGTTCACACAGCAGCAAAAAAATTAGCATACTCAGCGTTTTTCTATGAGATTAAATTAGAAACGAGGCGACACCGAAAGGGGAAGCGCAATATTAACCCCCGCCAAGTGAACAGATGATCTGAAGTGAGTTGCAGTTTTCTGGCCATTTCATGCAGGTTTGTTGTCCAGCAGTTGACAAGTATCTTCTGACGACGACGAGTATTTACTAAAGCAAAACACAATTTGGACTATGTAATAATGAGCAGCAAAAGTTAAGGAACGCGTAATTACTCAACCGAGCTCAAATCATTTTTAACCAGGGGGGACAATATAGCTCAAGTGTCTAATACCCAGTACGGTTCGGCTATTACGTAACTTGGGCAATCGCGAGAAATCGCTGTGGTATCGAATTTCAATATAAATTGAGGCTCAGCTAGCATTAATATACGGTACGACGACCGTTCTGGTATAGTGGTGCGAGTAGGCCTCTACGCCGCACGTCGGCGGTCGCGGATTCGATTCCCGCTCGGAGCAGATATTTGTATAAATATTTGTTTCCGGTCTGGGTGTATGTCCTTGTGGATCTCCCCACCGTGCCTTGGAGAGCATGTAAAGCCGTCGATCCCGTTTGTTATCATAAACATTTGATAACGATCGTTACTCATGGTATCGCAATTATCCGCCAACCCGCAGTGGAGCAACATGGTGGATTAAGCTCCAACCCTTCTTCAATATGGAGAAGAGACCTTCGCTTAGTAGTGAGTGGTTTACAGGCTGATACAGTAGTATTGATATTCGATACCACAGCGATATCTCGCGATCGCGCAAGTAACGTAATAGTCCTATGGGCTGTAACAGGCGAAGAGAGTAGAGCGGGTAACGAGGGAGGAGAGAGGAGGCGGGGGAGCGGCACCTCTGTGCGGGCTGTAGCGGCGCGCGGGGCTGGCGAGGCGGCGGCGCGCCTGCGGCTGTACGCTGCCGTCGGGCTGCACGCCGCACACGCGCCGCAGCGCCAGCGCCACGGACGACAGGCGCGCCTCCGCGTCGCGCCGCGCCGCCTCGCTGTGCGCTAGCGCCGCCTCCACGCCGCGGCAGCGGCCCTCGCAACCTCCGAGCCGCGTCTGTCGGCGTCGACTACTATACTTGGTCCATTTAATTAACGTTGTTGTTATAAAATTTATCCCCAATAAGAAAGGCAAAGGACTATAGTCCATACAGCCTAGTCTAAATTTGTAAATTGCATTCCGGTATAACAAAAGACCGGAGCCAAGTCTGAAGTAACTTCATTTTTCATTCATTCATTCATTTGGAGTAATGGCTTCCAATAGTGCCAAAATAGCACGTATGATTTCACCAATGTCACGTAGAAAACTTCATTTTTCTTCTGATCCTAACCATTTTATTAATGGTTTTTTGACAGCTCGACGTTTTGTTGTCTTTTGGTTTTTAATAACATATTACACCTTTTTTTTACATGTTAGGATTTATTTCTACCGATTATTTGTAATCTGTGGCACAATCGTAGTAATCGTTATGTGCATGGATAGAATTAAAGGAAAATCGTCTTCTATGGGGGATTAGTTGAAAAAGTGTCCATTTTTTTAGCAAATTATTGTTCGAACACTCACCGAAATAGCGCTGGTGTAGCAAATGGAAATGATATAAAGTTAGAAATTTTAAACAGAGAGTTGTGTGCTATGCCGAGTTAAAAAATTTAATATCATAGTCGACTAAATATTTATTTGACTTATGATCTGATAAATATTGATTTGACTTGTGATTTTTTTTAATTTTTAATATTTAATTTATTATTGATAATGTTTATATTAAATTATGTATTTTATTGTTGTTAATTTATATTGTTTATTACGTGTTAAGTCCGTGTTATGACTGCTTTGTTATTTGGCGCTTTCTGTACGATTTACCCTCATGTTAAAGTGGCGCCACAGGCGCACAGTGACGTCGAGTTGCGGAAACAAGCCCGTGCCTTACAAGATACAAGAAGATAATGTGGCGCCACCCTAATTTGACGAATTTCGACAGAAACTTCGTAACAGAAGATGGTACTCCTATACTGTATGTATGTGTGGCACATCAACAAGGGAATCGGTACCCGTCCATAAAGTACAATATTATTTGTATGAAGCGTGAGCTGTCAAAAAACCATTATTAAAATGGACAAAGTATAGTGATGTGTGTATACACCCAATTCTTATGAATTATTCGAATACTTTTCTGAAGTATAAAAAGGATCAAATTATTCGATTCGATTTTCGAATTTCAAAAAATCTTTAAAGTCGAAAAAGGTAATCGAATTGAGTGAAATTATTTCACCCGTAAATTTTACGACAGCTTATGAATGCTTAAAGATTGATTTTTTTTTTTTTTCATAATAAAAAAGAATCTTGTCTGCAACGGAAACTGTTACCTATTACTTATTATTTTTTGCTTCTTTTGTTTAGGACAAAATAAAGCCGCCTCACTTCTATGGAAATATTGGAGCTTATATAGATTAGATGGATATAAGATTTTTATGTGTAATGTACAGAAGAAGGGGTTAAAACTTTTAAACCAAATAAATACCTTCAATTCTTGTATCTGTTGTGTGGCATCAGCGAGACAAACTTCTAAATTGTGTTTCAATTCTTCCAACCGTCGTTCTTTGGATCGACAGTCTTCAAGGCGTAGAACTAATTCCTATAAATAAAGTTTAACTTTTTAAATTTAATCAACACAGCTATGTTTTAGCTGAGCAATGTGTATTTTCTTTTTTTCATAAATTAGAATAAATACTTTAAATTAGATTAAATAAATATATATCGCCCATGACTATTAACATCGTCGGAACTGCAAAATCGATTTTTTTTTATTGATTTCATAAAACGTTCCTAAATAACCAAATCTAACATCAGCTGAAAAGAAAAATATTGTTTTATGCATAGTTTTTTAATCACTTAATTTATAAATGTCGGTATTTAAAAAAAATATGTAAAAAAAGGCATGCAATTTACACTTTGCATCGCTCTCCTGTAAAGTTTTTTTTTTTTTTTCATATCCGACATTTTTAATAGTCATGGGCGATATGTATTTTTTTTTTTAAATTTTATAGTCGCAGATATCTCCATATGTATTAAACTTTCACGTCCATATCCACCAAAATATCGAAGAGCGGAAGTCGTGCCAGGACGATCGCAGTTTTATATTTATATTATATTTATATTATATTATATTTATATACAATATGTTTTATATTGTGCAATATTTCCGCACTATGCATTAGGCCACCCTCCACTGGCTTTTAAGAGGAAAGGGTACTTGAGAGACTTTTGAAAAATAGGTATTTGAATAAAATGTTCCTGTCTCGCTCCCGCAGACTTATCCATAAAAAGCAAGAAAACGACAACTGCAGCTCAGACCGTTTTAGGTAGATAATTATAGACCAAAACAGTATTTCGTAGTCGAATATTTCCTCCCCAAAACATGAAATTGTATAAAAAATTTGGCAATATTTCTAGTTTTTGAAGACTCCTCTCCCTATGATAATAAGAATATGAAAAAAAAAACAAGACATAGGGGCATGGTCATGGCAGTTAAAGGTTTTATGTTACAAAAATATTTGATCTAGTGTTATTATCCAGGGAGGAAAAAGTTGACTACGTTTGTGTGGAGAAAGAGCCGGTATCCTTTCCTCTTAATACTTCAACGCCGGCCGCATGATAATCGGTAGGACTAAACAACTTACCTACTTATAAAGCCATCGATCGTACAACACCAGCATACATAAGGCAAACTTTCTAACTCGGCCTCAAATATAAAGCAGCTGTAATTGATCTGAGCATGGCATAAGCAACCTTGTCGATCCCGGAAGTTAAGCACTTGAAGTACTCTTCGAAGCCAATTATAGATCAGGACGAAACTTTAGTATTTAATGTAGCTGGACTCTTGGACGTTTGAGTAATCAACAAAGATGTGAGAGCTTGATGGTTCCCTGCTTTTGGACGCTTAATGGAACCATAGCACCTCATGTGTTGCTATCATTGGATCAGACCGATCTCGTACCGCTTTGTTCACACACACATCAGGGTCAGGGTATGGGTCACTGACCTGGCCTCTGGCATGAGTCTGTGTCCACTCACACACAAAGGTCATGGTACGGGTGACTGACCTGGTCCCTGGCGCGGCACGCCTCGTCCAGCTCGGCGGCGCGCTGGCGCGCGGCGGCGAGGTCGGCGCGCGCGGCGCCCAGCAGCGCCTCTAGCTCGGCGCCGTGCCGCTTGGCGGTGGCCGCATCGCCGGCGCACCGCTCGCGCTCCTCGCTCTCGTTCTGAAGCCTACGTGATCAAACGCAATCTGCTTAATAATATTCGTTTCATAATTATAAAAAATTATGTTGGTGTTTGTGGACTATAAGAAAGCCTTCAATTCAATCAAAACTTGGGCGGCGCTGCAGTCTCTCCAGCGGCACCACATTGACTACCGGTATATCAAAATGTTGCAGTGCTTGTACAATAACGACAGTATGTCAGTTAGAGTACAGGAGCATAGCACGAGAGCGATTCCAATGCAGCAAAGTGTGAGACAGGGAGATGTCTTCTCTCCGAAACTTTTGACCGCAGCATTGGAAGACGCTTTCAAGCTTCTGGATGGAAAGGATTCGGCATCAACATAAGCGGCGAATACATCACTCACCGTCGATTTGCCGACGATATAGTGCCTATGATAGAATCCCTGGAAGACCTCACCATTACGCTCAGTGACCAAGATGGTGTTTCCCGACGGGCGGGCCTTAAAGTGAATATGGACAAGACAAAAATCATGTCAAATGTCCATGTCGTGCCCACCCCGATATCGGTTGGAGATTCTACTCTCGAAGTTGTTGACGGGTATATCAACCTTTTTTTTTACGCTGGGAAATGCGTTTATGCATCCCGCCGCACAATTCAACGGGTGTGTGGGACTCAGTGACACGACAGAACGTGACAGAATACCCACTAAATCCCAGCGGAGCTACCCTCATCGTCTTAGTGGGGCGTCACGAGATCGTTTTCACATGCAACTGTGACGCCCCGACGGTTGGCCTGCCTATGCTCACCCTCTTGGGCACCGTGAGCATTCTATCGCCCTGGTGGCGAGTGGGAGGATAATAGGTGCCCCAACCCCCGACCCCCCCACTCTATTGCGGAGGGTGAAGGAGCGCTTAACGGCGTCTCCTTCCCCCCGATCAACTCCTGCGGAGCGGGTTAGCATTGACGTTTGCTTCACACTCCCGCTCTGCGGCCTCCTTCGATGCCATGACCACCTCGCAGAAGGAGGTTATGGCGGACTAACACCTCTCGCTGCCGAGCATGCAGCGGATTACGCTCGACAGCGAGAGGTCTCTGCCTATCACGGCCACCAGGGCATGGCGCTGGGACCCCCCACTCCTCGCGAGTGTGACGCGTCGTGTGCGTCCATCCCACAAGGCGGCAGTCCCGCCTCCCATCAGATGTGACGCCGGCCTGCCAGCGTCGGCGCAGACGGTGCAGCGCAGTACTTCGATGCACGTTCTGGCCAAGTGGCCCTCAATGCCGCACCGGTAACACTGCTTACCTCTGTCGGATACAGTCGGGCAAGTGGGGCGAGTGTCCCCATGGACTTGTAGTCGCGCAGGGGACGCTGCTCTAATACCTGGACACTTGCCGAACTCCAGCCGAAGAAACGAGTACATCTATCTAGAACAAAATATCAAACTTGGTAGATCCAACTTCTAGAAAGAAGTAGAAGAGTAGTCAATCGTAGAATCCAGCTAGGATGGGCAGCGTTCGGGAAGCTAAAAATTTTCATCCGTCATACCACAGGTCCTGAAGTCGAAACTCTTCGACCAATATGTTAACGGTAATGACATATGGATCTGAGACGTGGTCTCTGAGCCTTTTAAACAAGGTCCAAATCGCACTGCAATGAAGAGGGCTATGCTTGGTATTTCTCTGCGAGGTCGAATCAGAAATGATGTGATCCGCAGACGCACGAAGGTTGCCGACACAGCCCAACGGATTTGCAAGCTGAAGTGGCAGTGGGCAGGGCACATAGCTCGTGGCACTGACGGCCGATGGAGCAGAAAGGTTTTCGAGTGGAGACCACGTGCCGGCAAACGCAACGTCTGCTTGAGGAAAGTCGCTGGAAGCCGTTGGATGGAGGCTGCTTTGAATCAGTGGCTCTTAAGGTCGATGGGGGAGGCCTACGTTCAGCAGTGGATATGCAATGGCTGATCATGGTGATGATGATTGAGTAACAAAAAAAAACGAGTATAATCTAAAAATGAATTTTTAACATGCATCTATGAGATAGCGTAAACAAATACGCCACATCTAATGTTGTCGCACGCACACAAAACATGGTTGTTAAACACGAGTCATCTGACAAATGCTCGAACTACGTGTTCGTAAGCGAATTATGCTAAACTGTCAATTTTTACATAAATTATTAATTTAATGAATTCTTCTATTTTTAAAAACTTTGATTGATCAATTTCATGACTCGTGATAAAGCTGATTGCTGAACTGCTAGTTTACCTAGATTGTAGTTCCTTGATGTCGTGTTGCGCCTGCTCCAAGGCGGCGCGTTCTCTCTTCAGCTGCGCCTCCGTCGCGCGGAGAGATCTCTCCGTGTGCTCGCCCCCACTCTCCGCCTCCTTAAGCGTTGTCTGGACACGAGAGAGTTCCAATTCGAGAGATGTGCGATTTTCTTCTAAACCTAAAAGCAAATCATACAAATATATACTTGTTTAAGAATTAAAGCATTATTATTAGTCTTGGTAGTATATTTGCATTAATATTTCAGTTTTAAATATTATATTCACTAATATCTAAAAATCAGTTAACCAAAACAACATAATAACCAATTTTAAGTTAATGGTGAAATTTTTGCGATACTTGTAATAGCCATTGCGAGAACGAGTGTTATGCAATTATTTCAAATCAAAAGAGATAATCAAGCGAGTACCGATAGACACTTTTATTAACGTAATAGTAAAATATTCATTTATAACACGCTTTGATTAGCTTGGTATGAATCTATGTAAATAAATCTTTTAACGTGATTTTCACCTTCTTTTAAACATCAGATTGATTTGACACTTTGGACACTTATTAAGGACCGATGACAATGCAATAATTTGAATAGTTTGTCCCATTATCCTTGCCTTTTCATATCTGATACCCGGTAGTGTCTTTGTGCCAAACACCAGGGCGCGTACTGATATCTTCACGGCGTCATTTTTTTTTTTATTATTATTATTATGGCAAAGATAAATAAAGGTTAAAAAAAATAAACACGCTTTTGTAATTAGCAGAACTAAAAAATGGAAAAAAATAATATTAAAAAAACTAAAAAAACACGCTTATAACAAAATGTCCGTTGATTATTCAAACGCGTCTGTTATATTTTTTCTTTTATTATGTAAGTGGGTGCCCCCACTTACATAAAAAAACGGACAGTCGGTTCACCTGGTGGTAAGTGTAAGCGACATCCATAGACAACCGCTAAATCAAAGGACTAGCAGGTGCGTTGCCGGCCTTTCAAATGGGCTTATGCTCTTTTCTTGTAGGTCCCTAAGTCTTATCGGTTCGGAAATACCGTACCATGTCAACTACTGGTTGACATGAGTTTACAAACTAATCGTAATAACCGCAAACGCCCGTGTTAAGTACTAGTTGACTAACCCATATACGTTATCACCGGTGGAAAATAATTTAACAAAACGCGAGAGGCCTTGGTCAGTTAGTAAAATAAACATTGCCCGGACACTCAAGTAGTTAAACCACCTCACCAGCAATCTTATGGTAAGCCTCGTCCCTCGCGCGCGCCGCGTCTCTCCGCTCGTGTTCGGCGCGTTTAACGTGATCGCGGAGCTCGCGACAGGCGCTGCTGTACTTGTCGCGCTCCGCCGTACAGTTCGACAGTTGCCGACGTACGTCTGTCAGCTCCTTGCGTAGACTGTCAGACTCGTTCTCCACTGAGACGAAAGGTGTAAGGAGAAGGTAGGTGAGATTACATTTAAAAAAAAATCTAATATTAAACATAAGTGCAATTAGGATATACTGAACTGAACTGAACTGAAGCAGCCTGTAAACAACCCTCTGATAAGCAACCCTCCTCTCCATGTAGGAAAAGGGTTAGAGTTTTTTATCCACCACGCTGCTAAGCTGCGAGTTGGCAGACAATTTCCCTACCATTTTTTTTTTTTTTTTTTTTTTTTTCGCTGGGAAATGCATTTACGCATCCCGCCGCCCGAAGACGACGGGTATGTGGGACTCGCTGGCACGCAGAACGTGCCAGAATACCGCACTAAAACCCAGCGGTGCCCTCATCGTCGTAGTGGGGCGCCACGGGATCGCTCGCGCATGCAACCGTGACGCCCCGACGGTTGGCCCGCCTATGCGGGCCGCCTTCGCCTATAGAGCGCTCGCGGGCACCGGGAGCGCTCTATTGCCCTGGTGGCGAGTGGGAGGATTATAGGTGCCCCTCCCACTCTAGTGCGGAGGGTGTAGGAGCGCATAGCGGCGTCTCCTTCCCCCCGGTTGTCTCCTGCGGAGCGGGTCAGCGTTAACGTCTGCTTCACGTTCCCGCTCCGCGGCCTCCTTCAAACTCATGACCTCCTCGCAAAAGGAGGCCACGGCCGACCAGCACCTCTCGCTGCCGAGCATGCAGTGGACCACGCTCGACAACGAGAGGTCTCCGCCTATCACGGCCATCAGGGCATGGCGCTGGGGCCCCCAAGCGGCACACTCCTCGAGAGTGTGACGCGCCGTGTCCATCGGCGCGCCACACTCGTGGCAGGCAGGGGTGGCTTCCCTTCCCGCAATTTGATGCAGGTACTTACCAAAGCACCCGTGCCCGGTAAGTACCTGCGTCAGCCGAAAGGTCAGCACCCCGTGCTGCCTTCTGACCCAGCGACGAAGATGGGGACGTATAGCATCCACCGTCGCTAGGCCCGCCGCTGGGGACTCCAGGTCCTCCTTCCACCAATGGATCAGGACCCTCTGAGCCTGAGTCCTGATCTGAGCCGTCTGGTCCGCACTTGGGACTTGTCCTCTAGCTCTGAGGCTCGACCGGAAACGGTACACTTCCGCAAGCACCTCCGCCTGGAGTTCCCAGGGCGGATCGCTCGCGAGAAGTGTTGCCGCCGTCCATGACACCGTACGGTATCCACGTATCGCCCTCACCGCTATGACCCTCTGAGGCCTCCTCAAGAGGGCTTTGTTCCGAGCGGTGAGTGCGTCATACCAAATGGGTGCACCGTACAGCGCCATACTCCGTACTATGCCGACGTACAAGCGCCGGCAAAGGGAGTCCGGTCCTCCTACGTTGGGCAGGAGTCTACCCAACGCAGCGGCGGCTCTCTCGAGCCTCGGAGCGAGCTCCGCGAAATGCGGACCAAAGCTCCATCGGCCGTCCAGGGTCAGGCCCAGGTACCTCATCTGGGCCCGAACCTCCACCTCCATACCCTGGACGGCGATCCGCGCACCTCGGGGAGGGCCTCTGCGTGGGCCATGGAATAGGAGGGCCTCTGTCTTGGATACAGAGACCCTCAGGCCCAGCATCTCGATACGGTCGACCGTTATCGACGTGCCGGCTTCAGCTAGGCGGGCCGCCTCTTCGAAGCTCCTCGCCCGAGCTGTGAGTAAGGTGTCATCAGCATAACAGATGACCCTCAGCCCGGGCGGTAGAGGTGCCCGCAACAACCAGTCGAAACCGACGTTCCACAGGGTCGGTCCCAGGACGGAGCCCTGTGGAACGCCGCAGCCGACGTGACGTCGATAGAGTCGACCATCGCCCCCCTCCCAGAGGACCTCTCTCTCCCGGAGGTACGCCTCCAACAGCCTCTGGAGATAGTGGGGCACTTCATGGAACCTCAGTGCCTCCACAATCGTCTCAACAGGAATGCTGTTGAAGGCGTTCGCCACGTCTAGCGAGATGGCCAGGAGAACGTCTCCACTGGCCACCGCCTCCGAGGAGAGAGACCTCAGGGCGTTCAGGGCGTCCAGTGTGGAACGGCCCGCCCTGAACCCGAACTGCGCCTCTGAGAGGTCTGGCCCCGACTCTTCGAGGTGCTGGACGAGCCGGTCAGCGAGAATCTTCTCAAGCATCTTGGCCGTCTCGTCCAGCAGCACGATTGGCCTGTACGCAGAGGGGGAGTCAGATGGACGACCCTCCTTGCGCAACAGACACAACCGGCCCGTCTTCCACGGCTTCGGGAACTGTCCGGTGCTGAGGCACTTATCGAACAGGACCCGAAGCCGCCCTCTCAGCTGTTCCAGGGCGATGCTCAGTACTCGCCCTGGAACACCATCCGGCCCTGGTGCCGTCCTCCTGGCCCTGAGACGATCTAGGGCCATGCCCATCTCCCCCTCGGAAATAGGAGGGATGGATACCTCGGACTCGTTCGAGGAGGACGGCGCCATCGCAGGCGGAATGTGGCCCGGACGGTGCGGAAAAAGCTCCGACACTATCCGTTGGAGGAGATCCGGCGGCGTCGTTTCCGTCACAGAGGCACCCTGACCGCGCAACTTGTTTCGAGCTGCGCGATAGGGACGCCCCCATGGATCTCGGTTGAGACCCGCCAGCAATTCCTCCCGGCCAGCGTCCTTCGCCCTGCTGATGGCGAGCTGCAGAGCCTTCTTCGCTTGAAGGTAGGCATTCCGCAGCTCCACTTCCAGGGCCGGATCGGCGCCGTTGCGTCTACGGCAGCGTACGTACAGCCTACGTGCCTCCGAACAGGCCACCCGGAGATCCGCTATCTCGGGCGACCACCAGTATACTGCACGTCGCTGCCGCGGGCGCCGACGCACTCTCGGCATGGCCGCATCGCAGACGTTAGTAAACGATCTGCGTATGCGGCCCGCCAGCTCTTCCACGCTGCTGCCCTCAGCGTCTTCTCGAGAGGCCCATCGCTGAACGATCGCAGCCTCTCGAGCCAACTCCACATCCAGTTTGCCGAGGGCCCAGCGCGGAAGTTTGCTTGGGCCCCTCGGTGGATCCACTGAAGAAGACAAGGTGGAGACGCTGAATCGGATATATCTGTGATCCGACAGGGTCTCCACCTCCTCCTCCACTCTCCAGTCTGTCACTCTCCGCGCGACTGCGGGGCTGGCGAACGATAGGTCCACCACGGACCCCCCACGCAGTCGCACGCAGGTATGAACAGTCCCTCTGTTTAAGAGTGACAGACCGGAGAGAAGGGCCCAAGTCTGGACGGCACGCCCCCTCACATCCGTACAATTTCCCTACCATGACTAACTATCATTATCAGGTGTCTATGATAACAACCGGGACCGCCGGCTTTACGTGCTCTCCGAGCACGTGGAAAATCCATCAAGGACATTCACCCCAACCGAAAAAAAGTATTTGCACCAATACAAATATCTGCCCCGAGCTGGAATTAAACCGCCGGCGTTAAGGCGACTACTCGCACCACTACTCCAGAATGGTTGTCATAAGGATATACACCCGTCTATAAATATTCTCATTAATTTTAATTTCAGTCATTATTTAAAAATTAACCTTCACTATTACCCATCGGAATGACACAGCGCCTCCTTCTCTAGGTGCAGCTCCTCGATGTATAGAGCACAGTACTACAACACTCACGCTCCTTCAGCTTGCGCAGCGTGTCCTGCAGCTGCACGTGCAGCGCGTCGTGCCGGTCCTCCGCCAGCGCCAGCTGCGCGCGCGCCTCCTGACACTCGCGACACAGCGCCTCCTTCTCTAGGTGCAGCTCCTTGATGCGATTCTCGAGACGCGCGCACTCGTCTTCAGCGGCCGCTCTGGAAAAATGCAAGGTAGCGAGATTAAAGACTAATCAGAATTTTAATTTATATACTCATAAAAGTAAATGTCACTAAGTCAGGTCTGACTGACCAAATATTTAACTAACCTAATCTAAATAGTTTGTCAACTTAAATATCATGTTGCGCTAAGAAAAATAGACAATTTGTCATATTATTTACTACATTACATTACATGAGCTGAAAATTCTTTAGCCTGACATAGAAATGGCGCCAGAAATTCAAAATCCACGGTCTCTTTGTAGAGTACCAACCTTAACTTAGATCCTGGCAAAATTTCCTGATATTTGGTTTACTCATTTTCAAGTAATAGCTTTCGAAGTGACGGAAAAAAGTGAATTTCGTGTTTTGATAAAACATTATTTTTTTACAGTAAAAATACGGTACAAACAAGGGCATGGCTTGATAAATGTTATAATACATTTGCCCTACCATATTCAACCATTAAATATTGGTTTGCTGAATTTCGTCGTGAGCGTACAAGCACCATTGATTCCCGGTGATCGGGAAGGTCAAAGAGGCTGCGGTAAGCATAAAAAAAATTCACGAATCTTGTGTTGAATGATCGCAAAATTAAATTGAGTGATAGCTCATATCATAGTCATTTCAATCTCGATTTATGACAATGAACGAACATGGAAAAACATCAACAATATTACTGTACATTATTGGATCGATTGGACAACGAAGTCAAATCTAAACGACCTCATTTAGCAAGAAACAAAATCTTGTTTCACCAAGACAACGCTCCAGCTCATTCTGCTCGCGATACGACCGATAAATTGAAGGCATTATGTTACAAAATAGTTGAACACCCACCGTATTCGCCCTTTTCTCCGTTTGAAAAATTGGCTCGCCGGGAAGAGATTTTATTAAAATGATACATATATATAAACTTCGGTGAGAGCACTTGGATGACCTCTGTGATATTATATTAATTTTCTTAATTAATTCAGGTTCAGTTAAGACTATAACAATTAATATAAACATAACGCTGAAGGGTTCGTTAATTTGAAGATGCTAAACTCAGTTATTAAGAAAGTAATTTTATTAAATTATAAAGCCAATTGACTGATAAGGCTATAAGCTTTAAAATATCAAGATACAACACATAGCAGAGCAATTACCTTAAACGTCAACCACTCTGACAGGACATAATTCAACGCCATGGAGTATAGAGGTAAAAAAGTACTATCTCATATGGCTGTTTAAGACAAAAAAACGTTCACAAATTGCATTAAATAAAGAGGGCGCTGTTGTAGTCGAGAATGTGATCTAAACTTAACTGTTAAATGACTTGAAGTTTGCTGAGTGTAAGTAAGTATAATTTCAAGTATTTTCATAGACTAGAGTAGTTAGTAAATGTGTTGTAATTTAAAGTTAAATGGCTAGAGAGTTAAATTATCTAACCTAAAAACTGTCCTCTGGTACAGCAACGCCATCTTTATTTAAGTTTATTGTGGGAACAGTAATACAAGATAATGCTCCTTACCTGTATACTCCATGCTCAACGCAAATGTCAGTCAGTCACATATCAGCCTGATTTTTTTTAAATTTAATCGTAAAACATACTTAGCCTCTTCGAGCCTGGTCTTCAAGGTGGCGAGATCTTCTTTCAACTGATTCATAAGATTCCTGTCCTGGTCGGATCTCGCTTGCGCTTCTCTACGGACACGTTCCAACTTGTTTTGTTCGCAGCAGAGCGAGCGTTTTGCGTCTTCGAGACGTTCTAGCAGAGCTTGGTGTTCTTGATGAGCTACGATGAATAAATTATGCTTAATATTAAGAAAGAAAAGTATCAGATTACTACCCAAAAATTGTATTTTGCATGTTTACCGTTAGAATTCACGCGGATTCTAAATATTAATGTTTGCGTCAATGTTACAATGGTAGGTTACGACTACATACGTACATTGGAGAAATCGTTAGAGAAATTAATTGAATCGTCTGCACCAGAAAAAAGGCCCCAGAACTTAAAAAATGACGCTGAACGGTTTGTACTTCAGAAATTTACAAGCAAAAATTTGAACGCAAACCAGTCGTTCAATATCAAACCACAAAAGGCACAGCACAAGGATCTATAATTGGGCCAATTGAATATCTCCTCTATGATAATGAAATGTGTAATTTGATAAAAGAAGGCTCCATTTATCAATTTGCCGACTATACTTGCTTGATCGCGGCACATAAATCAGTATCTGTAGCTGAAACTATTATGCAAAACAACTATAATCTTATTTGCAAATGGGCCCATGAAGTTGGGCTGGTGATTAACGCTCAAAAAACTAAATTTATACATATACATTATTCTCATAACGTACCTATAATCTCCCCGGCTATCATAGCCCATACTCATGAATGTTTCCATGATAATCGTGTTAGTATAAATTGTCAATGTCCTCTGTTAGAAAAAGTAAATCAACATACTTATCTCGGAATCATAATTGATGACAGGTTCAGCTGGAAGCCTCACATAGACCTAGTCTGCTCTAAATTAAGATCCATACTGAGTAAATTATATATATTGAAACATAAACTCCCATATAAAATTTGTAGAATACTATATCTAGCCCTAGCGCAATCTGTTATGTGGCGAGACCACTAGCCGATCCAGTCCTTCAGAGCGACAAAAGCTTATTCCGATCCTCTCCGCTTCACTATCCATGAAGAGGGCCACGCATCTAGTTCTTATACCTACTTCCCCGCTCCCATTTCCTTCTTTGAGCAGAGACTCTAATGTCTTGCTTTGGGTGGGTGGCGGAGGTGCGTTTTGATTGGTCCTCCTCTGATACAGTTTTCGCAGAGCGGACGGTATGGCCTGTAATCTCAGACCCGGCGATGCTCGAGTCAGGGGTTGCGCTGCCTGATTGTGTATTTTGGTCTGGTGTTGAGTGTGAATGTGGAGTGGCTGTGATCGTATTTTGGGCCTGTGGTACAGACAATGAAATAGGTGGTAGAGCGGTCGATCCATTTCTTTTCGCGGCTGTCACGATGGCATGTCTCGCGAATGCGAGGAAGGACGTTCTGTCAGTCTCGTTCTCCATGATGGTATGGAGTGAAGGCTGATCTAGTTTTCTCTGGAGTTTAATCTCCAGATCCAGCCTTCCTTTGCCGAACCTCGGACATTCCAACAGAATGTGGAAAACTGTCTCCTCGCAATTCGGATCGCAGATACACGAAGGACTGTCCTTCAGGTGAAACCTGTGCAGATACGCCGCAAATCCTCCGTGGCCGGTCAGCATCTGTGTATCGATAGATGTTAACGTCGCTTTTTTTATCAGCTTGCAAGCGGTCTTTGCATCTGGCAAGAAGATTTTCGTGACCGAACCAGTTTCCGAAGAATTGTATCTGTCCTGCCACAATCAGACAGTCTCTTCCCGTATCTGCCTCCTGACGTACGAAATTGGAACTGTGTCGTAGTCAGGGGCCGATCGCTTCGTGAGAGCCGCCTTTTTAGCCAGCTCGTCCGCTCTTTCATTGCCCGGTATTTCTACGTGGGCCTTCAACCAAAAGAACCGTACGGATCTATTCTCCTCCCGGATCTGTCTGATGCATTTCTTCATTTCCACGGCCAGAGGGTGAGTCGCCGATGGACTCCTGAGTAAATCGAGCGAAGATCTTGAGTCGCTCAAGATGTTTATTGGGTCCTTTTTCGACTTTCTCGCCATGTCCACAGCTCTGAAGAGTGCGTACATCTCCGATTGGAAGACCGTATTGTGCGGTTCGAGCCGAAATGTGGAGTATCTTACTTCCCTCCCTTGGTCCCACCACGTTAGGGCCGCACCGACTTTACCCTCAATTTTGCTACCGTCGGTGAATACTAATGGGCCAATGATGTGATGTTCCTCAAGGATTTCGGGGTTCAGACCCAACAAGCGCTCATACTCAGTTTTTTCGATCAGAGATGGATGGGGATTCTGTATTGGTCCCACCCTGCGCTCCAGCTCCCTTCCCGGTGGAAGAAGGTCCACGCAGTGACCTTTCTTGGTCTCATAGAGCATGGCGGCCTCCCGGATCCGAAGGTCTAGTGGGAGTAAGCCTGATAAGACGAGTGCCGATGTTAGAGACACCGTTCTATACGCCTTGCAGATTTTCTGGGCAAAACCTCTCTGCAGTGAGTCCAGCTGTTTCCTTATTGACAACTTCTCTGCTGCAAGATACCATGCACTTTCTGCGTATAGAACGATGGGCTCTATCACCGCCACGTATATAGTCCTCACTATCTCTCCGTTTAGACCCCAAGACACTTTCGCTGCGCATGCGAGTTGTTTATAAATGTCTGCTGCTTTTTTACATCTTGCAGACACATGCGCATTGAAAGTGAGCTCTTGGATTCTCCAAGATGAGCCGCAGCAGTTTTATTTTTTCTACGAGCCTCAGCCGAGTGCCGGACTAGTGAACTATGGGGGTATCGTATTTGAGCTTCCTTGTCATGACCATCGCATTTGTTTTGTGTGCAGCGAAGCTCAATTTATTGCGATTTCCCCAGTCTTGGACGGCAGCTAAGGTGGTTTCCTCTGAAACCTGCAGGTCGCTCGCTGGATGCCCTGGCGTAGTTTACTATAACACTTCGGTCCTGTAGGTAGGATGCCACCATACAATACAAGTTCTTCGGGCAATGTTTTTCCACCAGCTGCTTTTTTGAGAGCTGGCCACCATGCATTGTCGAAAGCGCCCTCTATGTCGAGCGATACCAGGAGTACTGTCTTTTTTTAATTTGATCTCCCTCCTGATATGCGCAACCAAGTCGTAGAGAGCGTCCTCCGTTCCCTTTTGTGGCATGAATCCATACTGGCTACGGTGCAGCGTTGGGAAGAGCCTCCACTGAAGTCTACCTATTAACAGTTTCTCGACTGTCTTTCCTAGGATCGACAGGAGTCCTATAGGTCTGTAGGACTTCGGGTGGGTGTAATCCTCTTTGGCTGGCTTGCGGAGTATGCATACGTGAGTGACCTTCCACTGCTTGGGGAAGTACGAAAGCGATAGGCATTTATTTGCCAACGCTAGGAACACCGCCCTGTCGCAGTTTATTGCCGCTGCGCATATGTCGGATGTTAACCCATCGGGACCTGAAACTTTCTTTGGATTTTGGCTCAGGAGAACCATCTCCAGCTCCGCGGTCGTAAAGGGAGGGTCATCGTCTGACAGGTCTTGTAACTCCGCAGGAGTTCTGCAGTCGACGGCTTCTCTGACCTGCTTGTGATAAGCGGTGTCGGTCGTCACAGAGTCATCAGGGTAGAAGGTTTTACGAATTTACGCTACTACGAACGCTACTACGAAATTAAGAATTTACGCTAGTTAAATTCAATGTCCTAAATGAAGTTAATGATTCCGTCTTTATTAATCGAAAAATGTAATGTCGAATGCTAGAAATTTGTACGGAGCTAGAATGTTAAATACCATAATACCCGCATTAGTTAATGAACTTCCCCAAGACCTACAAGAGTTATACCGGGACAAACGCAAATATAGAAGATCGCTAAAAGAACACCTACTAAAATCTTTAAGCGTTTAATATACACAAAAGTTTTCGTAATTACTTACTTAATTATATAATATGGTACGGTATCAACGGTATAAATATCTGTTAATATGATATGCGACGCGGCGGCTTGTCCGGATAATCTCTTGTGAGTTTTCGCGGCAGACTTGTGAATAAATTTTATGTATGTGTTTTTTATATTTTGAACAAATAAAAATAAAAAAAATTCTTTTGAAAAAAAAATACATACGTTATAAAGTAAAAACAGATGAGAAAAAAATTGAAATGCTAAGGCTGTTTATGGACAAGAGTTCGGCGGACGTGTACAGTTCCATTGTGGTAAAATTGACAATAAATGCGGAATGGTCAGGTCAATGTGGAAAAATAATTTTTTTGCGTCATTTGCAAGCAAAGGATGGAGCCCTGTCACTAATGCATTATTGTTTAAATATAAAGAAGGCTCATTACTGCTATAAGAAAAGAAAAACTTTTATTGAAGATGAGAAAATCAATTAATATAGACACAATTATGGATCTTATTGCAGACGGTTTACCCGATTTTTTTCTAAATAGGATTGATACAGACGCAATTCAAGATACAGTGGACTTATTTAATGAATTAAGCAGGTATGAACATTTGTTAAATAAAAAAGCTATGTACTAAAGAAGAAAAATGGAAATATAAAAACAAATAGTAAGAAGGAAGAATACATCCCATGTAAAATTTGAGAAAAGTTAAATAAAGGTGTTCGCTATCATCCAGAATATAGATGCTGGTTTAAACAAGAAGAGGATGAGATGCTAAAGAAATATAATATTCATGTAAACAATGCAAGAATAGAAGCCGAACTAAACGGAACTGACCAAAAAATAGTAATAACATCATTGATAAATGTCAAACTACTGTTAAATGATAAATTGGAAATAAATGGGATTTATGGTTCGGGTTCAAATGTTTCCTTAGTCAATTCCAAATTACTGAAAGTAAGAGGAGAAAATAATAATTTAAATGAAGTAAACTTAGTAACAATTAATGGTATTAAGAAGACAAGTGGTTTAACGAACATAAAAATAAAGATATTGGATTTGGAAAAAAAATTTAGATACATAATTCATGAACCAAATTTCGATTAAGAGTTTCTAATGTAATTAGATCTAATAAAAGAATTCTTACTAATCAAACAAGAAAATTTAAATATACCTCAGAAACTAAATTTGGAAAAAGTGGATAAAAATTCATTGTATAAATACAGAATAAATTTCAATTAACATATAAAAATAGAAAATTTTGAAATGCAAATACATACATCATTTGAATGAAAATAAAAAAAGAGAAATAAATCGGCTAGTGGAAAAGTATAAGTCGATGTTTGCAAAAGACAAATACGACGTTGGCGAAGTTAAGTGTTATGAAGCAAGGATCGATTTCGTAAAACTAATTCAGGACATAACAGAAACAGAATGTATTGGTATGATGCTTGATGACCAATTCCGAGGAATTAATTCCAAAGAATGCAAGGAATTCTTACAAGATAAACAGATACCTATAAAATTTACAGTAATGAATGCACCATTTTCAAACGACCTGACTGAAAGGCTATAAATAAAATGCGATGTAAAGTGAATGAAAAAGGAAACAAAAAAGCGTGGACAACTCTGTCACTAGTTGTCTAATGAGAGCTAAAAAGTTTAAAGTGTTGTAAAGTAGTACAATTTTCATCTGCTCTAAAATATTTTATTCTACAGAACGCTTTATTAAATTTTCTCCCAATAAACTTTTATTAAGAAATCTCAAAGTTATCATTTAAGAAACCCATAAACCTTAATAATAACAAAACAATATTTAGTTACACTTTACCAAGGACAACAAACTTCTACAAACTCGAATGTACCAAATGAAACCAAATTTTTATTTACCCTAAATGTATATATGATCTGAAATTATATAGTAAAAATCCTTACCCATTAGCAAAGCTTGCTGTTTATCGTTCTCAGCTCTCAACAAAGCCTCGTCGTGTTGCAAGATCAGCTGATCCCGTAGCGCCAATAATTTTTTCTCCCTTTCCCTCGCACCCGCTTCCATTGTTTCCTTCTCGCTCGTCAGCGCCGCTATTGTCTGACTGAGCTTCTGTTCAAGCGATTGGCGTAATTGTTCCTGTAATTATAATCGAAATATAAAATTTTGTAGGTACTTAGATGTTTTTGCACCTTAATAATGGTAACTAGTTTTGTTCCTTAAAATATCTCTAAGGTACTCATAAGATACTTCGATGCTGCAAGTTTCAAATCTTTATCTATTACCGTTTCTGAATAAATCGAAAAATACTGAAAATCAGTAAAAATTATTATTCTCAGAATCTTGTGAATCGATTGATCTAAATACGGGATATGTTTTGGGGCATGATAGTAGCTTCTAAGACGTTATCGACGTTACTAGACGACGTTTTCTAGACGTTATTTAGATACTAGATGGTAGGGAGAAAAAGGTTACAGGTGTTTGATTTGTCGGGTGACTTTTTATAGGTGTTGATCATAATATTGGTGTTTAAACAAGTAAAACCTTCCATTTGAGACAATTCAGTTTATTCATAGTCATAGTAGTTTGGATGGAGTGGTTGAGAGATAGATGCGTCACAAGCCGAACGCTTAGGTCGATTGTGTCGCTCTATCGTTTGTTCTGCTCTCTCGCTCGCAGAACGTGACAATAAATCATACCTTTTCGTGCGTGCAGCCGGCGTTCATTTAATTATAAGACGTTAGGACGTCAAAAATTTTCTGTTAAATATACTGCACTTTTATAACTTTTCTATCAAAATACATAAGCATAGATCAAAACACGCAACATAAGTACGAAATCAATTTGAATAATAAGAATAACTAATAAACTGAAACGTAATTTTAAAATATTTAATGTTACAGTACTGATGGAGTCAAAAATGTATTGCTGGTTTAAAGGGATTAACGCCGAGTTGCACGAAACAAATTTTAAATTTAAGTGTTTATTAAACTAATTTAATCACAAAAATCGTGATTATCTGTTGCACGAAACCTACACCTGATTAAGTTAACAAAAAAAATTTAGTTTAATTAAAGACCTATCTAACGGATGATTAATTCCAACAACTTTAAATTAATCATGAGATCAACTAATTTTAAGATTAATTGCAACTTAACTAACGGAAAATTAGCGACGGTTTCGTGCAACTCGCCGTAAGAGGACTAACAAGTAAATGAGGTTAGTAAAAGCTAGTATACATAGCTATGGCAACTACTTCATTGCTATTTTCTGTGAGTTAACATAATATTATAACATTCACTAACCTTTTCCTCCTTAAGTTTAGTGATATTCTCTGTGGTTGTTCGATTGAGATTTGTAATAACTTGTTGGTATTCGGCCTCTTTTTTCCCAGATTGTTGAGACATACTGGTCTTTGTTTCTCGGAGTTTCTTCTCGCTGTTCTCCAGATCTTTTGTGAGACGAGCTATTTGACCTGTTGTGTGATAAAAATATATGTTATTTTTGAGCCTTTTACCAAGCTGTGTCAGTGAATAAGCAAACAAAAATGTTTTGTGTGATATTGTCACCAACAATATTTACTAATTTTCAGTTATTTTTTACATATTATATATATATTATATGTAATTAGTTATTTCAATAAAAAAAGAAATTCCTAAAATATACTCGTAATGTATCGAATTACGCAAAACATAGAAAATTATAAATAGTAGTATAGAATTACGTTAATATTTGTTTTTTTTTTTTTTTTAGAGTTTACGTTCCTTCTTCTGCACTATTATTGGTCTCAAATTTAAAACTATTATCATAATAATTTAGCTCTAACCTTATCACAACAGACATTAATTACCAAAAACATAATTACTCCTCTTTTAATATTTTTTTTTTTTTACATCATTTTCTGTTTCTACCTTTATAATTTTATAATATACCAAATACTTCTGCAGGTTTAACTTATCATCTTGCTTTACCTTTTAACATACACACACGTTCATCTCTTCCTAAGTTAGGCAACTTAATGCCTGTGTCTCAGGTAGGGATGTTAGGGATCTCCGTAACTGTAACCGAAACTATCGGATATCCGATATAAAATAATATCCATAACCGTAACCGAATCCGAAATAAAAGTTTCGGATAATATCAGATAGGGGCGGAGCCTAATTGCAACACGTTTCGACAGGTTGTTTTGCTGATCGGCCGGGTAGCAGCCGACACACGCGCGCATTTGTTTTCTTCTGTTGTCGTCTTATCATATTCGTAACGTAACTAACTAATTTGTGTTGTAAGCAATTAAAAATCGAATATCCGTAACCGAAATTATCCAAAACTAACGGATAATCCGAAATAATTTCATATCCGTATCCGTATCCATATCCTGTTTGATAATCATTTCTATATCCGTATCCAATCCGTATCCGAAATTTAATATCCATAACATCACTGGTTTCAGGTAACAGTCGACTGATATATATATTCGGATACGGATTGGATATATATATATATATATATATAGGTCTTGGACTGCCGACCCGGGCGTCCTGGAAATCATCCGTAAATGGATTCCCCTGCGTAAAAAAAAAAAAAACAAAAAAAAAAACGTGTCAGTCCTAGTAACAAACTTCTGCTTCTAACAAAGGACGCTTAGTAACGTCTCTCTTATAATTTTTTAACATTACAGTTTGTTCCAGTTTAGTAATTATCATAATGAACAAAAGATTCTTGCAGATCGTGTTACAACGTACTGCCCTTGTTGTTACAACTTACTCCCCTTATTGTTACAACTTATTCCCCTTGTTGTTACAACTTACTCCCCTTATTGTTACAACTTACTCCCATTGTTGTTAAAACTTACTCCCCTTATTGTTACAATTTACTCCCCTTATTGTTACAACTTACTCCCCTTGTTGTTACAACTTACTCCCCTTATTGTTACAACTTATTCCCCTTGTTGTTACAACTTACTCTCCTTGTTGTTATAACTTACTCCTCTTTTTGTTACAACTTACTCCACTTGTTGGCAGTATCTTCTGGCATGTTGGTAGTGTCAAACAACACGCTGCTAATACATTTTCTTCTGTTAATGATTTTAATATTACAATACATTATTACCTTTATAATTCTCCTGTTGCACCAAGCACTCCTGCAGGTCTTGTTCCAACTTGTTCCTCTTGCTCTCGGCGTCCTCCAACATGTTGGATGTGTCGAACAGCACTGCTTCTAACGCGTCCTTCTCTGTCCTTACACCGGCGAGTTGCTCTTGTAAATGCTGTTTGTCTTTGTCTAGATTGTCTATGAAGATCTGGCAAAAATGTATTAACAAAATTTAGTTGATATATTTTAGCCAGAATATTATTTATTGATAATTAATATGACGAGTTATACTTAATTATTCTAGAAAAATGTGTTCCAAAAAATATACACCCACGCTGTCCTTACACCGGCCACCACCCTACACCAAGTAAGAACTTTAACATTCTAAAGTTGGGTGGTAGAAAATGCAAGAGAATACGCCCGTTCTATAAATCTAACACCCGCCTATTGTGAATTCGTTGAGATTATTACGTAACAAAGCATTTAAATTTGACGGCCGGCTGGTCGAGTGGTCAGGCAACTGGACACTTTACGCAGCGGTCGCGGGTTCGAATCCAGCCAGGTGCAGATAGTTTGTATGACGAATATAGATGTCTGCACCGGGTCATGGATGTGTATTTATGTATATATGTATTTATTTAAATTTCTTAAATTTATTTCCGTTCCTAGTACCTGTAACACAAGTTCTTACGAATTTAGTACGGGGCTAGATTAACGTGTGTGATTGTTGGTTAATATTATATATTATACTATATTAAATAAATAAATATAATGTTTATTCGTTAACATGTTCACTCTTATAGTAAGAGATTGAGAGCTTCCTAGAAAGTTTGATTATAAACTTTTGTCGGAGTTCTCGCTTTTACCCAATAAGTAAATCTTAAGTAAATAAATTTTTGAACTGAACTTAACTAAATCAGCCTGTAAACGTCCTACTGCTGGGCACAGGTTCTTCATATTGGAGCTTAATCACCAATCACCACGCTGCTATACTGCGGGTTTGCGGATTATTTCCATCCGGTATTACGTGCCCTCCGAGGCACGGTGGAGAAACCCACAAGGACATACACCCAGACCGCAAAGAAATATTTGCACAAATGCAAATATTTGCCCCGAGCGGGAATTGAACCCGCGACCACCGGCGTTGAGACAACTACTCACACTACACCAGAACGGTTGACATAATATAAATTCTTGCATTGTAATAATAGACTGTAGTAGTATAACAAATTATGTGATAGCGGTTCAACATATCACATAATTAGTGTACTATATGACAAATAAAATACCAGATAAAAATCTTGTGTACCTGTTTCTCTTCAGCATCTTTGACGTGATCATCCAAAGACCTGTTCAGTCTCCCAATAGTTTCGTTAGCTTGTTCAAGTCTTTGTTGCAGACGTATGATTTCCTCGTTAAGAGCATCTTTCTTCCGCGCCATTGCTGTTAACTGAGAACTAAGTTCACCACGTTCTCTGAAATACGAGGAATTATTCAGAATTTATTGTGGCTATTACTTTAAAGTCGCAAATTAATATATATATATTTTTTATTTATTTATTAAGAACACAAACATAACACAATACATTTTAAATTAATTCTTAATTACAAGTTCTAGTGTGTTTAGTCATGTAACACCTGTAAGCACGGACCAACAGATTACATGCATGCATTGCTTATTTAAAAAAAAAAAAAACTCATTATTTTGTATCAGAATGTGCATTAAAATATTCTTTGACATATTACTTTAGTTACAGATATACAATATCCGAGATGTCAACGGAACCCTAATCCCTTCTATGATTTCTATGTTTGTTTATACATTTGTCCGTCTGTTACATACCTCTATGTTTGAAACTTAATAATTAAGCATTTAAAATTAAACACCAATTACTAAATAAATAAAATAAATATGTTTGACATTCACACACGATCGCCTGTTCCTAAGGTAGGCAACTTAATGCCTGTGTTTTAGGTAACTGCCAACTAATATACATTTTTTTAAATAAATAATACATATATAATACATATAGAAATAAATACATATTACACCCCAACTCGAGGCGGGAATCGAACCCGGGACCGTGGAGCCGAAAGCAGGGTCACTGCCAACTGCGCCAACGGTTCAGTCATATTATTACATTACTGTTGCTGATATAACAATACAAAACAAAAATAAAATAAAGTTAACAATCAAACAGACCGTAACCCCATTAAAAGTGTTTTTAGATTTATTTTAGATTTATTTATTACTTTACTTTACAAATGATGGTACAGTAATCTTAATTTATATATGCATTAAAAACCACTGAGGTTTACAATTTTGCATATAATTTACATTTTTTATATAATTTACAGTTTTGCAACAATAAAATTGGATTATTAAGTAGGTTAGTTAAAAATTTATTTAGAGACAAAACTAGGCAAGCGCATCAAGTGTTTATCTGTTATCTTTAAGGTAGGTACTAAAGAAGTGGTTCTTTAAGTTGAATTAAATGTCTAAAACGGATTTTATCGCGTTTATTTAAAATTACAGTTTAACAATATTTTATTTTAAATTATTTCCCGACGTTTCGGACCCTTTACAGCATCCATGATCTCGGGGGTATGAGGGGTTGAGGTATGTAACTGTAATTTTAAATAAATGCGATAAAATCCGTTTTAGACTTTTAATTAAATGAGTAAAATTCGCGTAAATATAAGAGAACAGTGTTTTTAAGGTTTTTTTAGATCGATTCAACATCCTTCTAATATAGACTCACCTCATCACTTGTCTCAACTCTATCTCAACTTTCTCCCTCTCCCCTTCAAGGAACTTGATCTTCTCGTACAGGGATGCTTTGTCTGCCTCCAATTCCATTCTATTCTGTTCTGCAGCGAGCAATTCTTTGCGTAAAGAGTTAAGATCACCTTGTTGCTCTGATGACTGGTTTGAAAGGGATGATTTTTCGTCTTCTAACTAAAAGATAATAATAAATTTATATAATAGGACTGACAGTAATCAGATTAAAATCTAAAATGTGCTTAGATAAAATAAATAATTATACTGTTTTACGATTATTTATCTAATAATAATTTAATATAATTCATTTAAATATTTTTAAATGATGAAATAAAATGTTCTTATTTTCAATATTTTTAAACTGTACTGAAACGCCAATCACAGTGCGTGACGTCATCTGTGGCCAATCATTGACTGCATGGGTACTATCTACTTAGTTTACTCAGTTATTTCCATAATTTTGTTAAAATTATAAAAGTTGCTAAAAGATTACTGATAAATTAGGATACGGTAATCAATTAAAAGTTGTCACGTGGTGTCACGCGTATCACTGAATTATTTATTTGTAGTAATTACTGTAGATTTACGTCAAAATGATCTTCACAAAAGTGAATTGGTGAAATTCATTTCGTTGCATTTTCTATTCGCTATGTCTAACAATTTTTTTTCGTTTATCTGCTTTTCTTGGCACATCAAATGAATATTTTATTTGGAGTACTTTTTGATGTGTTCGTACATTGAGGTACTGTACACTAATGATATTTTTTGCCTTCCATAAGAACAAATAAAAAATCTACTCCACGAAACAAAACTTCTCGTGAACTTATGCTTGTGCAGCTGTTTTGTTATAACCCCAGATGACGTCATGCGCTCTCAGATGACATAACGTGGCGTTTTGGCGGGATTTTTAAACAGACAATATTAAAACATGATTTTGAGTACCTAAACGGCTATAAAACAATAAAGTTTTATTTTTTATAGGAATAAGTATCCATAAAGATTAATTTAAAACGCTTTCTGAAAATTTGTCCAATTCCCTATTATATAAAGATTATGAAAATATTTTTAAATCAATAATAGGCTTGTGCTTGATCACAATCACGCCCCTTAAGGAACGTAGATAAGGTCACTCTCCTTGAGAAGGAGTAAACAAACTTTTTTCCTTTAATTTTTTCTGAAAAATTAACTTTTTAGGGTATTTTTGCCATATGAAAATTGTTCTTGAGTTTTTGTTTCAAAAAGCTTAATATTTCAATAGTGATAACTTAAACATTAAATTTAACATTTTGGCGTTGCTTTCAAACTATCATTGACAACAAAAAAATATTTATTAGTAGCAGTTGTTAGTTGTTGTCTTTTCTTTTTTAATTATTATAAAACAACACGTTTTACTAGCGTTGACTTTATTGGTTACTGCGCCACTTATATGAATCACAGGGTGACGTTTTACAGTCTGATTCGTGACCAGGTGTATGAACTATAATTAATAATAATAATACTCTTTATAGCACACCACTAGAAAAAGAACAATATTTGTAAGAAATAAAAGAAAGATTCTTCCAGACAACCTTTGGGTATAAGACTCGTCATAGTAAAATCGGTTTATATTAAATTAATTAATTAAAATTATCAAAATCGATTCATAACTTTATAAGGTTACATAGAAATTTACAAATATTCCAAAATAATATTGTCTTGAACACAGTTGCCAAGACGTTAGTGCAGTGTTCAAGCAGCTGGTTAATATGCTAGCAGTCGCGTTCGATTCCCGGACATGATAAATAATTGTATAAGCCATACAGACATTTTTGTGGTATGGGTTAGTGTCTGTGTGTTTCCGAATTCCGACAACTGGAGGCCGTTGAGTGTAGTGTTTACAGTTGCATAAATAAAAAATAAATAAAAATAATGTTGTTTTGGAAAATTATTCAACGTACAGATTTAATTACCACTACATATTATAAAACAAAGTCCTCAGCCGCGTGTCTGTCTGTTCGCGATAAACTCAAAAACTACTGCACGGATTTTAATGCGATTTTCACCAATAGATAGAGGCTCATGAGGAAGGTTTAGGTACATATACGTACCCCAGCCGCAGCAGGGACGGGCCGCTAGTAGACTATATTATAGCATTGTTTGAAATCTTATAATAAGCAATTAGCTAAGTGTAAACTTGTAAAAATTTATAAATAAATTACGTGTTTAACATCTTCCTGAAGTTTCTTCTTGTCAGCTTCCAAGTTACGTACAAACGACTGCAGCTTGTCCACGAGGTCTTGGAGATCGCCGCGTTCTAACAATGTTCTTTCCAACTCTATTTCGAGATCACCTGAAGAGGAAAAAAATTGTCCAGTAATACTAAGCAGTATTAAAAAAAAACCTACGCGTGTCTTAGGTTTTTTTTTAATTGTATTTTGATTGACTTTTTAGATTTATTTACTTTAATAACAGTAACGTTTGAAGTCATGGTCGATAATTACAAGGCATATCAATAGATGGCGCCACTGGTAGTCTGCGTTGGATCTGAATCACGGTCTTATATAGAACGTCTTGCAACGAAGCCTAATTTCATTAAAGATTAGTACGATCTTGATATAACTTTTATCTTTCACGTCAACGCCGCTACACACTCACTCCTGTTCTTCTCCAGCTGCGTGAGGACAGCGTCAGCCTCCAGCTTCTGCTGGTCGAGCAGGTCGCGCGACAGAGCCGCCGCGTGCAGCTCCTCGCGCACCGCCACCAGCTCGGACCGCAGGCGAGACGACCGCTCTTCTTCCGCCCTGCACATTCATTTTATTTTTTATGACATACATAGACGGTCGTCTGTTCCTGAGGTAGGCAACTTAAGGATGCCTATCCATTGACGCGGTGCGAGGCTGCGGAGCGGAAAAATTGAGAAATATTAAACAATAGCATTGCAAAAAATCTCCGCTCCGCTCCAGTGGACAAAGTCTAGTGGTTAATATCTCTCCATTTCACCACTCCGCAGCCTCCCACCGCGTCAATGGATAGGCACCCTAATGCCTGTGTTTTAGGTGTCAGCCGACTGATATACATTTTTTTTTGAATAAATATACATATAAATAAATATAATTATATTACACCCTAACTCAGGGCCGGAATCAAACCCAAAACCCTGAAGCAGAAAACAAGATCATTGCCAACTGCGCCAACGGGTCAGTCAACGCAACGTTTGCACACGTTACTCGCAACTAGTGGATATCCCGCTAAATTCCAATACAGGCAAATAATTTCGTAAAGTAGCGAGTAATTTATCGATTAAACATGTCAGGACACAAAAAAAATCGTATCGAGTAGATTTATAAGCAATTTAATAAAGTCGACTCATAAAATTTTTCGGGTGAGTACCGCTCCAATTTACAAATTCACGCAAATTCGCACCTATCGTTTATTCGAGTCCATTAGTAAAACGTGAGTCACGTTTACTAATGGACTACGACTACTACTACATTTGTATACTGTAAGGTGCTGTTCAAGGTCTGAACGATTTATGAGAGTAAAGAAAATATAAAACACTAGCTATGAGAACTATTTGTTTAAAACTACAACGATATATGCGTATGTACTGTACTGTAATGTATCAGCCTGTAAACAAGCCACTACTCAGCGAAAACCTCTTCTACATATGTATAGAAGAAGGGTTGAGCTTAATCGACCACGCTGCTCCAATGCGTGTTGGCGGATAATTTCCCTACCATGAGTACTACCGGTAGTACCGGAACCGATGGCTTTACGTGCTTCCCAAGGTACGGCGGGAAACCCACAAGGACCACACATACCCAGACCGGAAACAAATATTTGTACAAACACAAACATTAGCTACGAGGAATCGAACCCGTGACCACCGGCGTTCAAGACCACTACACCAAAATGAAACCAATACACCAATATGAAAGTATATCACTTAAAACTTATGTTATAAAAGTTTAAAATACCTCAAAACCGACTCCCTGTTAGCGGCTTCGTGTCTCAAGTGGTCCACTTCGGCGTTCAAAGTACGTTTCTCCTCTTCGAGAGATTCTATGTTCTTCTCTAAACGTGCGTTGATCTTCTGCAGTTTCTCATAGTCTGATGTTAATGATTCAACCTGTTATAAAACTGTGTTATTTAAGCCTGTAAATATCCCTAAGCTAAACAAATACTTTCTCCTACTAAAATAGATTTTGTCTTACACCACTATACTGTGAAAAGTGATTCGGATAGAAAGACAAGATTTAACAAGTGTGCTTAATTAAAAAAATCAAAAAACTCGACTGCGTAAAATACTCTTATTATAAACTAAAAAGAATAAAACAATTTACTAGCTTTCATTTGATACCCATATTGCTACTGTAAGAAAAAAAAATTCAACTCTCCCCCCCCCTCATTCTGCCATTTGCGCACGCCATTTTGAAAATTTATATAGCCTATGTCACTACTACAATTTAGACAAATCCAACGACACCTCATATGTCAAAAACCGTCCAGCCGTTTGGGCTGTAGGGCGTGCCAAAGAAATGGACATACATACATACATACATACATACATACATACATACACTCGAAAAACATAACCCTCCTTCTGTCGCAGTCGGGTCAAAAAATCAAATTGTGACTATTGAAATTTGTACCTTTCTTGACAATGATACATTTCCGCAAAATGGAATTAAAGCGAACTTTTCTAAACGAAATAATATACCGACATAATGTAATTTTTGTACTGTCCAACCTACAATACTATATATACTACTACAAATGGGCCAGAACTTTTTCTTGTTCTAATCCTCGCAAGACTAATATTCAGACATTATAATATATAAAAATTCGCTTCCAATTATCTCGATTGATTATCAATAATTATCATAGTTTCCCTAATTTCTCCAACAAAAAAGAATTAACATTTTTTTTACATTTAGAAATTCTCTCACAGCCATAATATATCAAATGTTTTGTGTTACTTACCATGGCATTAATTTCGACTCGATTTCTCTCGAGATTGTTCTTGTCGATCCTCAACGCTTCTAGGGTCTTCTGCATGGATTCCTTCTCTTGCATCAGTTGATTAAGATCTGCATTTGCTTGGTCTAATTTGCCTTAAGTAAATAATGAAAATATTTAAAGATTCTCCTTCAAAACTTTTATTAAGAATAATAATTGTCGTTGTCACAAAGCGGGAGTTGATTTGATTTTTATATTTTATTTTTTGTGAGAGAGGGTACAAGAAAATACGAAATTACATTTTAGTATTATTTGAAATAATATGTTAAAAATGTTATATGCTTAATGCTTATGTATGTACAGTATGTTTGACTAATTAATAAAGAGGCAAACAGAATACCTTGTAAATCTTGAACTTTGCTTTCCAATGAGATAATGTTGGAATCAGCAATTTCGCATTGTTTCCTACTTGTTCCCAGCTGTTCTCTTGCGTTTTGAAGTTTCACCTAAGAATTTTGAATGATTGATGAATTCAAAGTATCTTAAAAAAGTAAGTGTCAAATTTAATCTACAGAAATCGTTTTTCAAATTGCTCAACTTTAAATCAACTTTATAATTTACTTTCCAGTGTTAATAAATATAAATTACTTTCCAGTGATGTGCCGGATAAAAAATACATACGCACAGTTCCGGGTACCTATAGTGTATGTATAAATGCGACACTTAGGTAATAGCGATAACGTAAATATATAATAGATATTAGACACGTCACTATCAATTTTATATATATATCTGTAAGGCATTTTATTTTACTAAACACTTAAGTTATAAATTTCAAGCAAACCTTGGAAATGTAAAACTTTTATATTTTCAACGAAACTAAATTGGAAATGAGACATTTGTCAAACTGACTATAAGTGACAGTTCTGCAACAGCGCAATCGGATGTTTTTCGGGAAGTGTGATGTGAACAGTCGACAGCGTGCTCTACGCGACCAGCGTGCCGGCCGCCAACTTGCAAGCGAATCTAGCGCGTACCTGCAGCTCGTGCACGTGTACGCCGTAGTTGTGCAGCAACACCTGCAGCATCGACAGCGTGCTCTACGCAACCAGCGTGCCACCCGCCAACCTGCAAGTAAGTGTAGTGCCTACCTGCAGCTCATGCACGTGTATACCGTAGTTATGCAGCAACACCTGCAGCATCGACAGCGTACTCTACGCGACCAGCGTGCCGGCCGCCAACTTGTAAGCGAGTGTAGCGCGTACCTGCAGCTCGTGTACGTGTATGCCGTAGTTGTACAGCACCACCTGTAGCGTCGACAGCGTGCACTACGCGAACAACGTGCTGCCCGCCGACCTGCTAATGAGTGTAGCTCGTATATGCAGCTCGTTCACGTGCATGCGGTAGTTGTACAGCATCACCTGCAGGGTCAACCGCGTGCACTACGCGAACAACGTGCCACCCGCCGACCTGCAAATGAGTGTAGCGCGTACCTGCAGCTCGTTCACGTGCTTGTGGTAGTTGTATAGCACCACCTGCAGCGTCGACAGCGTGCATTACGCGAACAACGTGTCGCCCACCGACCTGCAAGTGAGTGCAGCTCGTACCTGTAGCTCATGCTTGTTTATGCCCTAGTTGTGCAATGTCCTAGTTGCGCAATCCCACCTGCAGCGCCGACTGTGTGCTCTACACACGTTCCGCCCGCCGACTTTTAAGTGGGTGTAGCTCGTACCTGCAACTCGTGTACGTGTATGCGGTAGTTGTGCAGCGCCGCCTGTAGCGCCGACAGCGTACTCTCCGCGAATGCCGCACCGCCCGCAGCCCTATACGTGCACGTAAAATGTTCAAAGTATTAGCTGTTTCATAAAATTATGGTTACAAACTAAGACGGCTGAACCAAATCTTCGTCTATGATAAGACGAAGTTATAAAAACCCAATGTTTATACATATTTCCGCTCAGAAAAATGCTGTAATATGTTACAGCCTTTATAGAAAATAACACGGCCTAAAAATAAGCGAAAATTTTATTTCGTAGTTACCTTTCAGATAGATGTAAATGTTGCGGCGCACTATCAGGCTCCGAGTCCTTTATCAGGACCCGAGCGACCTCTTCTAAAGCAGAACGCATTATATTTGCTTCTGAGCACATCGTTTCTGCAGTGTCGCAACGTTCCTCCTGAACAAAAAAATAAAAATAAGATTACAAAATGATGTCAAGAATCTACACCTTTTATTGAAATCTCGGAACGAGGTTACGAGAAAACCAATAAGTTTTGGACCATTCTTGTCCAAACGTCGATAAAAATCGAAAGTACTTTTCTAGAAGATATAAAATATTTGAAATGAGGCGAAAAATGATAATTTCTTTTTCTTTGTATTTTTGCGTTTAACCACTATCTGTTACCTCCGAATTTGTCAGCTGATGATTTCGAACCAAAATCATAGAAGTAAAGTGTACGAGTACATACAGTGTTTGCAAAATAACAGAATCTTTTTACAAATACATTGCATGAGATATCTTGTCAAAAGCTTTAGAGTTGTTAGTATACACTGCATCCACCTGGTAACCTCGATCTAGGAGTGTGCGATACATATCGATATTTCATAAATACTCAATATATGCATTCAATATATCGTATCAATCCGGTAGTATAGAATCATCGATCTCCTAAAAAGGTCGTCGCTTGTACGTATCGATACTATTCATCCGATAATTATCGAGTAGTATTGATATATTTCATCCAAAAATTATCGAGTAGTATCAATATATTTCATTGGATAGATATCGAGTAGTATTTCATCCCATATATGTATATCGATACGTACAAGCGACGACCTTTTTTAAGAGTGCGCGGCCGTAAGAATCGACATATTCGATAGGTAGAGGCGAGGACTTTTTTTTCTCGTGTGCACTTCCGATAGATCAAAAATTATCGATAAATTTATCCGATATATCTGAAAGTATCGATATATTTATTCGATATATCGGATCGAAAAAATTATCGTTATATTTTTCGTATGATATATCGCAAAGTATCAAGCCATTAAAAGTGTCCGGCAATTGTAAAAATATTTCATTGACAGATATTGGTAATAGTAAAATATGTCACTAGGGTGGGGGAAGTGTTACATTGCAACCCGCATCTTTGTTGAATAAAATTCGGGTTGCAATGTATCACTTCCCTCCCATGTCACGTATACATCCCTAAAATTACAATCGAAAGTCGAACTTTTGATCCAGATGGTTTATAAAAGTATATATCTTAAAAAGCATCCCACACTTTTTTTACAACAAAATAAATGTTTTTCTTAATCACACTATTCTTAATTTAAAATTATGTTCTACTTTTCAGGTTGGTTTTCTATTAAAGCGTGTTTTTCTAAACTATTATTTATTATAAGTAAAGAATAAGTCTCAATTCAAATGTTTAAAAAAAAATATTTTAATTAACATTTGACAAAAAAAAAGCAAGAAAATGTTTTTTACCAATCCTTGCAACTCTCCCAACAAACGTTGTATGCGTGCATCTCTCTCGCGCAATTCTGCAATTGCTGAATCTCGTTGAGTTGTGACATTGTGCAATTCAGAACGAAGGTTTTCCACTGCTGTGTTTGATGTTGAACTCTGCTGAGCTTCTGGCTATAAATATTTTTTCTTATTTAAGTAATTTATTAATCGTTTCTTAAAATGAACTGTATTGATTTAATATTATAAGAAAATAAATAATCTACAATGCAACAATGTGACGGGTTGAATATGTGTTCTTTAAGTAATTATCAGTAAAAGTAATTATATTTATCTGTTACTCTGAGAGTACACAACTTACGAAACCATCAATACTTATTTATACAACAATATTTTATACAATACCATTTATTGACTTACAGTTGCTCTAAATTATAACAAATTATTTATCAATATTATGACAATGTTAATTAGGTAAATAAATTGAAACAATCTTACCTTAGTACCCTGAGATGCATAAGTATTTATGGCATATCCACTAATCGTTCCAACAAGTTCCCTTGCAGCGGAGTCAATGTCATTCTTAACTTTGTACAAGTCACGCTCAGTGCTGCTCTGAAGCTCCGAGAAGAAACGCTTTACGGATACCACTTCACGCCATAGATTGAGTAGGCGATTATGTTCATTTGAATAGTAGTCATTGAAAGCCTATAAAAATATAAACCTATCTAGTAAAAATTGATATGTGAATTAATTTGTTAAAAACATTCATAACGACTTGGACATCTTGCATATCGGTTTCAACAATTTTAAATGTATTATTTTCGAAACATTATTTTGATTCAATTGTAACTGAAATTGTTACTTTAATATGGATTCATTTATAAGTAGTCCATTGTAGTTAGCTCGATTGACAGAATATCTTGTGTCTTTTTTAAGTGTATAATTTTTTTTTTTTTGCTTTAAATGTTTACATATAGTATGCTGTGACAACTTGTAAAAAAAGCAGCACTCATCATATTATTGTAAAACACGTTTATAAATCACTTATCAGTGTATGTTTTGTAAGTTGTCCTATATATGTATATATCAATTATCAATAAAATCTATCAAAATACTTTTACACAAGAACTAAGTAATACAAATTTAATTTTCATTATTTTGATTACATTTTTCGTTAGTCATCTCAATTTTCAAGAAAAAAAAATTCTTATCTCAAACTATACAGAATAATCTTAAAAAAATATTTTGAATGAACTTTTCATTAAAAATTAAAGCTCAAAATCATCAGAACATGAGAAACCTTTACTAATATTATAATTTAAATTTTTTTTTTTTTTTTTTCGATTAAACATACCTACATCAAAAACATGTACATCAAAAACCTAACTTTTATAATAAATTTTATTTTATAAGTGTAACTATTAATTTTTTCAGCATAATATAGCCTATTTCATGGAAAAGTAATAGAGAGTAAAACCTTATACTATGACTGTCACTGACACAATAATTTCCATCATCAATCATTTAGCAAAACTAAATAAAGGTAAAGATGGTCAAATATGAAGAGTATCCAAAATTTAATACAGGAGAAAATATTAAAAATATATTTTGAATCAATTAAAAAATAATTATTTTCTTAAATATAAAATATCTAAGCACACATACTTGCTCTTCATCCTTCCACTCATCTTCCTTAATAGTCATCTCATCCCTCAAAGCCTCCCAGTCGTTTGTAAGCTTTTGCAGATCATTGGTGAGGGCCTCATTGAGCTGGTGGGACTCCTCTAATTGATCTCGTAATAAGTTATTTTGTGACACCAATTTTTCACACCTGTTATTATATACATAAAAAATATATATTGTCAATGTTTCGATGGAAAATATGACTTGAAGTTTTTTTTTAAGAATTTCACTTTTTTTAATAATAAAATTTTTGCATGATTTCATTATTACAATACGTACAATTTTTTTTTGAAATGTTAAACATATTGTTAATATGTTTCACAAGATTACCAAGAAAAACCATTACTTTATTAATGAAAAACAAAAGTTGACTGATGAATAAATCCAAATATTTTAACTTAAATTTTAAACTAATTGTAATTTAAAGTACCAATACCAAATTACTGTAACAGTATTGTTTATTATTTGATTTCACATAAAAATATGTGTTATTTATTCACAAGAGTTTAAAGAAAACTTAGGATCAACATAATAAGGAACAACAACAAAAACGGACTTGCGTTTCTCCTCATCAAGTCGCCGTAATGCGGTTTCTAGATCTCCGATCCTCTCATCCCGGTGCGAGTCTGACGCGGGCAGAGCGGCAGGCGCCGGGAGCACGATGTTCTTGCTTGCTACCGGCCTGTAACTTGTCTCGCTGCGAGGCGTAGCTTCCAGCATTTGATTCTCTAACTCGGCACATCGCTGCTTGTATTGGAGAACCTATTACAGAGGCTCACGTTTTAGTTTAAATGAGCGTACCAGCTAATTTAATTACGTGTAATATACGCTGTCTATTTTAATATACTGCATGGGATTATCTCCCTTTATAATTGGATAATATCTTCTTTCTTAAACTTTGTTTTGATAAATTTTAAAATTCAAATAATTGACATTTGACAATTGACAATTAGAAAGTTTTGATGTTATTACCAGCTGATAAATGTCATAGTGACAAAATGCATTCTTGCCACCATTAATTCTGGTTATGATTTACACAATAATTAATTATCGGATTAGGATGAAGGTCGTATATGGGGTATACGTTCGCGGGCCCTCTTGTAATTGATTTCATCACTTTTTTATCAATGCATTCCACAGACCACATGCGCGGAAATGATACTTCTTTAATCAAAAACTGAATTTAACGGTCGAACTTTAGTAAATAATTGTTTGCTGTTGTTCATAAAAGATAATAAACAAAATTATCTATTTACATTTATTAACTACCTATTATTTTTATTTAAAACCGACAAATAAAAAATTATTGCGCATGTCACATTTCCGTTTCCGCGCATGTGGTCTGTGGAATGCATAGATAAAAAAGTGACGAAATCAATTAGTAGAGGGCGCGTGAACGTACCCATTGTCAAATTACGTAGTACATCTAAGTAATTTTTAAACTTAACTAAATGTAGTAAATTGTATACAGCGACATTTTCTGTTTATTATAATGAGTTTCTATAATAATTATTTTTTTTTAAATTTTAAGTAAATATTATAAAAAAAAAATTTAACGTTGAATTTGACTACCGCATTTGTAGTTGTATGAAAATATAACAACACTGCAAGCCACTTGTCGTCCGGATGCTGCGTAAGTTGTGTATAGTCGAATAAGACGTAATATTAATATTTATCTCAGTAATATTGATGTTTTGATATTATATATTTTATGTTACATATTGTTTATGAAATAAAAATGTATTTTCATATGATACGAGTTTTACATATTAATTTAAAATAGAGAGGAATATAAAGAGCACGTTATAATTGACATGATGCCGTACGATGTTACCAGATTTTTATATTACAAATGGTGGATTAACATCATATATATTAACATCATCATACACCGGTAGTGAGATGAGAACGAATAATTTCATAAACTTTCAAACAAAATATCTCTCTGCACTTATCAGACACCCCATTTGTTTTTGGTCTTGAAAAATCTAACAATAAGTTTTTAAACCGTAGAATTTTTATAGAAGAACTTGAATTTTTCAATTCTTTTAAAAATTATTCCACTTCCGGTAAAAATAACATTGAGTAAATCGTGACTTTAAAATGAATTATTTCGCTTAAGTTATCGGAAAGGTATCTATATCTTTATATTAATCGATGCAGAATCATTAATTTACTCTATTAAATATTTCAAATTCAGGCAGCCATCTAAAAATTCATAAATGTTATACACATCCTTAAATAAGATTTTTAATATGCTAATTTTTTTTAATATATATAATTATTATTATAAATGCAATAACGTCTTAAGGATTATTTCAATTTTATAATTTTCTTTTTAATGGAAAAATATAAAAACATTTCATATTGTTTAAACATTAAATCCATTAAAGTGGGATATTGGCATTTTATTTCTCAATTTTACAATTATTAAAAAAAGGTTCCACATAAAATTGACTAACGTGCTAAATATAATATTAATAAATATAATAATTGTTTATTTTACTAATAACAATATTAAATTTATTTTAATAACCATCTAAATTTATTTAACATAAAATAATGAATGGGACACTTTGCCTTTGCTTGAAGTCTCGACACTAAGGCGGCTTGGCCCTGCTGCGCCCGGCGGTAAGCATCGAGTCTTCGCTTGTGGTCAGCGCTTTCACCAGCCAGACGTGCTCGCAGCTCTTCATTCTGCCGTTGCAAGTCACTGCTCATACTCCCCACCGGCGAATCCATCTCCGGTGGACTCTCCGGAGGTTTCTTCGTATGAAAAAATAATAGTCAGTTATTCATATAACAATACAAACAATCCATTCAGAATAATTAGATTATATATTTTGTAAGTGTTAAAAATTCATAACCGATAACTGAAACCGTAAAAGACAATGATTTTATAACTTAATTTAATATTTAAATTTTAAAACTGTAATAAAAGATACTACTGACTGTAGATATAATATCATAAAAATAATAAATAGTATTTATTAATAAATATTTTTAACTTTCTCGATACTATGTAGTACAACGATATACTTTTGACCTTAAAATTATTATAATTAAAACATTGTTAAAATATACTCTCGATACTTCTTTTGCTTCTTTCTTAATGCGTTGATGCGGAAGTGTGCTGGTAGATCTTCTGCCAATAGGAGCGCGAGCACTCCGTGGCGTAGTTAAACTTTCCCTCGCTGGTAACTGAAAGAAAAATTTAATCTAAAGTCTTTTATCTGTACAAAATAAAGAACTCACTGTTTAAATACCTGGAAGGTTACTTTCTTTTTTACTTTCTTTTTGTGTTTCACTTCTAAATAACAGTGCCGATAGTATTTAAATTCAAAAGACATAGTTAATAAAAGTTTAAGTACAACACTATTTTAAGATATAATCTGTGTACAGTAAAAAAAGAGAACTAAAAGGAGGTCACAATCGAAAAAAGCTTTACTTTTTTTACAAGACAACAATGAAAATGTGTCGAGGCTTAACCGCAAACTAACGAAATAGACTTCCGGAGGGTGGTATCATGGCGTTAGGGCATTCTGGATATCGGTCTAGATCTAATTACCGCCCACATTGCACTAATTGCAATGCTGGGGTGAATAAACCTTCTCTATAAACATAAACTAAATTAATATAAAAAGTAATATTATTTTTTGTTAAATTTATGTAAAATTAGGATGAATAATAAAATTTATATACATTTTTGGCTTATCTACAGTATTTTTATATACGACTACGCTACGTATATTCATCGTATCCTAGCGACGCAATCAGTAAAGCGTGTAAACAAATAAAAATTGTATTTTACATCTTACCACACATTGTTAATATAATATTGGTTAGTTCTTAAATTAATAAACAAATAATTAATTTAAAATAAAATTTTATATAGAAAATAAGTAATAAATTACCTAATAAACATATTTCGAGAACTTAAAAACATTATGCTTACGTTGAAACTATAAGTCATCAGTACTAAATTATCAATAAAATTATTTTATTATTTTTAAACGAAACGATTTATTATACGAAATAAAATCGTTTACATATACAAATAAATATAAATAATAAAAATTGCATAGAAAGAAATAAAATCGGACGTGTCTATAATTCTATAATAATCAGAATTTACTAATTAAATATTTTCGACAATACAAAATTTTTAGTGTTAATCCTTAGTGTATAAAGTTACCTCAATAAAACTTTTCCTTACTGCTTGATGTATCCAGTTTAAGGCTTCAACGAAGCACTACACTCAAGCGCCTGACATTGATATGATAGCAACAAATAGTTTAATCAATATTGCGTTAGTCAAAGTCAGTAAGATCTAAAGCATTTTCGTAGTGATGTTGAGGAGAGGGTTCACGATACTGATTATTTTTTTAAGGTTTATTTTGTTAGTATGGGGTGTCGTTCCGCTTGACTGAACACCCCATAGTGACCACGCACGTCACTGATAAGAACATGCATATTATTTTGATAAAAGATTATTATCGATAAACGTATTTCGTAGTTGTATTTAACAATTTAATCAGTTATGTTTTTATAATGAGAAATTTAACAATATGGAAATTTCCTCCTCAAAAACTCCTTTTTTCCTTATCATTATTAAAAGATTGTAATTTCGCATTTGATTTGTAAAAAAAAATTAGACTGCGGTTACAAACTATTTATATAATTTACTAACTAAATAATATTAAAAAAGTGAATAAGCCAAATAGAAGTTGTAATAGCTGGCCACAGGATCAAATCTGTCTGGACCTATAGATTTTATAATTAGATAATCTATTTATACTTTTATACATGATAATTATCTTCTATAGATTTTACTTGCAAATATCGGTTCAATATTTACATAAATTTTCATGGATACCTACTTAAAAAATTAGTAAAGAAAACAAAATAAATACTAAACGGAAATAAAACGGATAATAAACGTAGTTTTAATTTCTAGAATATTTCTTGTTTGTTTATAATAACATTATACCTACGCACCCAGCGTTTATACATGTACCTATGCGTATGGGTGTGTTCATTTGCGTGCCAAGTAACATCTCTCCTTACGTCAATACAATACTAGCTGTGTGAGTTCAATGTCCGATATCGGGATTCGAATGATAAGTATGATAACCAAATATTTAGATTCATAACACAATTTTAGATCTTCGCTTTAAATGAACTATTGAGTTATTTGCCAATTGCGAAACTACATCATAAACTAGCGTTTTAACGACTTGAGTCCAAACAAAACGAGTGTTTTGTTTTATGCACTTTTAAAATTGATTTCAAAAGTGATTAAAAGTCTAATAAAGGAAGTATACCTAAATCTGCGTATAAAAAATAATACTCATGTTAATAATAGGTCGGGGAAAAAGGTTTTCGTATTTTGTACGTATGAAATTGAAGAAAAATCTCGTTGGTTGTACTGTTTGTATCTGGCTGGTTTTAATGTCAATAAATTTATGATATTAAGAATAAAATAAAGTAAAAAAAAAACACTTTACCGCCATTTTTCAATTGTTTTTCTAGCTAAGAAAATAAATGAATGTATCGAAGAAATTCTATAAATAAAATAAATAAATATGTTTTAACACACACACACACACAACGTCGTCTGTTCCTAAGATAGGCAACTTAATGCCTGTGTTTTAGGTAACGGCCGACTGATATACTTTTTTTTTTAATAAATATACATATAAATAATAAATATAATAAATAAACATATATTACACCCAGACTCGGGGCGGGAATCGAACCCACAACCCTTGGAGCAGAAAACAGGTTCACTGCAAACTGCGCCAACGGTCAGTCGAAACTATAAATTCTGAAGTTTTAGAGTTTTCGAGTCTATACATTCTGAAGTTTTAATAAAAAAAAGGAAAAAATGCGACTGAAACCACGAATTTTTTTTATAACATTTATGGACCTAATGTAGTGTCAGTAAGAGTAGCACAAAGTTGATTCAGGCGTTTTCAGTCTGGGAATTTTGATGTCACAGATGCAGCTCGCTCTGGTCGCCCTCATACGGAAAAAGTTGATGCCATTTTTGAAAAAGTGAAGCAAGATCGGCGTATTAGAAGCTACGACATATATCTCGGTATTTGGAGCCACAGTAGGTCACTGAAAGAAATCTAATGAATTGTATACTCATTTGCGATTTTCTATTGAAACAAGAAAAAAAGAAAATGAATTGAAACTGAACCAATTTTGAAAAGATTGATCACTGGTGATGAAAAGTGCAAGTGCACCTACGACATCAACGTGTGACAAAATATCACGGTCAAAGAGTAGTCAAGCTCCACAGACTGTAACGAAACCCAGATTAACATGCAATGAGGTGATGCTGTGTCTATGGTGGGATTGGAAGTCCATCGTTCTTTATGAGCTTTTACCGCCGGACAAGATAGTGGATTTGGATATCTACTGCCAACAAATAATGAGACTCAAGCAAGGAATTGAGAAATGGCTGGAATTGATCAACAGAAAAGGAGTGGTCTTTCATCGTGATAACGCCCGGCCACACGCATCTTTGACCAAAAATCAAAAATTGGGAGAGATTGTTTGGGAAGTGTTAATGTATCCACCATATAGTCCTTGCACCCTCAGATTTTTACCTGTTTCGGTCTCTTTAGAACTTTTAGGGTAGTGTTAGGTTAACATCAAGAGAGGACTGTCAAAACTACTTGTCACATTATTTCCTCCTATTATTCATAGGAACAGGAAAAGGATTATGTCACTATCTACAAGATGGCAACAAGCTATTGAATAAAATGGCACATATATAATATAATTGAATATATAATTAAACTTTGAAAAAAAGTCTTGAATTTGTATATAAAATACGAAGAAACTTTATCCACAACCTAATAATATAACAAGGTATATAGATAAGTAGGTATCTTTGTCGACTGTTGCCAAGAAAGTTTTGTAATTTAGAAACATTCTTAGATCTAAGATAAAGTCTGTAATGTGTCTTTTACTAGAATCATAGCAATGCTGAAGTTAACTATTAATTATAATAGAATTTCCTTTTTAAAAAAAATATTATTTTCTTATCTATACAAATAATAAATCTGTTAAAACCTCCGTTTTATTAATACACTATATATCATCAAGAATAAATTTTAATAGCGCGTTTTTTTTTGTATCAGCGCCATCTCTTATCGTTTTTTTCTGTGTTCACGTATCACGTAAAAAGTACAAAACCAATGTAAATAACTTTAATACATAAAAATTAAACATAACTCACAGTATAATTTAGTTTTCGTTTCATTGTAATTTAATTTAAAAATAAATATTTAAGAAAATAGAAATAGGTACCTACGCCGCCAACGCCATCTGGTCTAAGGAATCTTAAAAACTCACAAAACTTATTTTTGAGTTATTATTTTGTTAAACTTAAAAGTTTACTAAATATGTCGGATAGGAATAGAAATCGTTTGAATATTTTAGATAAACATCATTTTCAATTAATATAGGTACTATTATGTTAAATGTCACTAAATATAAAAACGATATTCTACCATTATACGATAGATGGCGTATGTAGGTGATAAAAAATATAAATTTATAATTTTTAAAATTTTAGTTAAATACCCGTGCGAAGCCGGGGCGGGCCGCTAGTTATTAAAAAAAATAAAACATTTTACAAAATTATTATTAAAACAATCAAATATTAATAAATAATATTTTTATTTAATTTATTTTACTAAGAAAAAGTTTATAACTGATGAACTGAATATATATATATATATAAAAAAAAAAAAAAAAAAAAAAAACAACTCTCAACTCGTAGCGTAGCAGGAGATCGTAATACTTGACTAATAAACCTACTCGTATACCTACTCGTAATAGTTTGATTAGAAATTTAAAACACGTGAGTTAGGTACGTGAAGTGTGCGTTTATTAATTTGATAACATAGATTAGATAGCAAAAGTATCTAAATCTTGAAGATAAATAAATTAAATTGAAAAGAAAAAAAAAAGAAAAAGAATAAAGAAAGGCGTGGATGCACAATGTTAATATTTAAAATGAAATACCTACTATTTAATTTTATTTTATAAAAGGCGACTAATATAAAACTATGGCCATTGTGGTGCGAACATTGTGCACCAACCAGAATGGTGATAGGCAGCAGCGTCGGTAAATCCCCCGGAGCCAACGAGGGAGGCCTACGTTCAGCAGTGGATTTACTGCTGGACTTCATTTAAAAACAAAACTCGAAATACTAAATTAATGTCTGTGTCAATTAAAACCTCTTTCAAAATTGTCTTAAATGTTGTATTTATAATCTTTATAAAAAAAATGTTAATTATTTTTAATTTCTTTTGAAATAATTGCAATACTTTTATATATAATTATATTTTTCCATTTCAAGACTCTATTTTATAAAACATCAAAAGTTACGCCAATACATATATAACCAGGTCATACAGATATCTTGCACAAGGTTATAAAGATAAAATGAGGCTGTATTGTGTACGACGCTTGAACATTCATTTATCAATGTCTTTTAAAAACAATACACTATCTATAATATCTGACTGACCCGTTGGCGCAGTTTGCAGTGACCCTGTTTTCTGCTCAAAGGGTTGTGGGTTCGATTCCCGCCCCGAGTCTGGGTGTAATATATGTATATTTATATATGTATTATTTATATATATATTTATTTAAAAAAAATGTATATCAGTCGGCTGTTACCTAAAACACAGGCATTAAGTTGCCTACCTTAGGAACAGACGACCGTGTGTGTATGTTAAACATATTTATTTATTTATTTATACAAAATAAACAAATAGAGTAGCATAGAAATTTCCTTACACTAAATGCAATTTTAATTTTCACTGATTGCTAGGGTGAGGTATGTTATATTGTAAGAGTAGTTATGGATCTCTAAATATAATAAAAATAGCCGAAAATTATAATTATCAGATGTTCATTCATTCATTCATTTGGATTATTGTTTTCAATAGTGTCATAATAGCATTAATTATTTCGCCAATATCACATAGAAAATTATCATAATATTATGTCTAATGCTATCAGACTACCATTACGTTCAAGTAGCTACTATTAAGAAGAAAAAAAAGGACAAGCGCGACTCGTACTCGCGCACGAAGAGTTCCATACTATTATCTATAAAAAAATCACGTTTGTTGTATGGGAGTTCCCTTAAATATTAATTTTATTTTAATTTTATTATTTCGTGTTAAAGTGATTATATAACTAAATATTCTGTGAATATTTCGAGCGTCTACCTGTTGCCGTTATCATTATCGAGCAAAAAGTAGCAAAAAAAATCACGTTTGTTGTATGGGAGCCTCCTTAATTTTTTTTTTATTCTGATTTTTAATATTTGTTGTTATAGCGGCAACGGAAATACATCATCTGTGAAAATTTCAACTGTATATCACGGTTCATGAGGTACAGCCTGGTGACAGACAGACGGACGGACAACGGAGTCTCAGTAATAGGGTCTCGTTTTACCCTTTGAGTACGGAACCCTAAAAAGTACGAAAAATATTTTTATAACAATTAATTTAGAGATTAAAGTTAAAAAATAAAATGATATTGTAGTTCTAACGTATTTTTTTTTTATAATCGATTCTAATGTGACGTAAACACAAGCAACAAACACGAGTGTTTAATATTTCGCGGTCATTGACTGTCCGTAATCTTATCGTTGTTACTGATTTTTAACACGAAATATACTTTTACAATATAATCATTTACGTTATCTCATAACTCGTAGTATGATTTTGAAAAGGTCTATTATAAAGCAACGAAAACAAGTTTTCACTTATCTGCCTCACTATCATACGTATTAAAATACTAATTTAGGTATTAATGACTTGATGGAATATTAAATGAATATAATGAAATTACGTATAATATACAGAAATAGAACATAGACCTTTACTTTTTAAAATATTTTTGTTTTGATAAGTTAATTCTAGTAATTGGGTTTTACGGTAACGACTGAAAGAGATAGATGAAAGGATCGTACAGGAGTTCGGCAAATAATTGTCCCGTTTAGTAAATAGGTAGTGCTTTATATACATATATATTGTGAGTTATTGTCTGAATTAGATTTAATATATGTAGATATTCTGGTTATTTATCGCAAAAAGATTGTTTGTTTTAATCTGTAAATATCTGTAGGTATTAGGTACTTCTCAAAACGATTGCTACAAGCAAACTCTATTTACCTACTATATCGCCTATGATTATTAACATCGTCGGAACTGCAAAATCGATTTTTTTTTTCATAAAACTTTCCTAAATAACGAAGTCTATCATCAGCTGAAAAGAAAAATATTATTTTACGCATAGTTTTTTAATCACTTAATTTATAAATGTCGGTATTTAAAAAAAAAATATATGTAAAAAGACGCATGCAATTTACACTTTTCATCGCTCTCCTGTAAAGTTGTTTTTTTTTTCATATCCGACATTTTTAATAGTCATAGGCGATATTATATTAACAAAGGAAAAATTATATGAAAGCAATATGGCTTTTTTATTTATTTTGCATGAACATTCTAGATTCGCATCCATTGTACCCAATTACACAGATATTCATAGATTATTACTACTGTTCACATCGTTGTATTTCCCGCCGGGAAACTTAGAATTAGTTTGCCAAAATTTCCATTGTTCACTTGTATCCCGTTGCGTGACTCGACCGTACAAACTGGGTCGCTGTTTGCGATTAAATGATAAAACGACGAATTATGAAAATGATAAGCGATTACGTACAGCTTTGCATTATATCGTCTCCATAAAAATGTAATCATGATTCAGTGTACCTGTTAATTATTTCCGTATTTTATTCTGATAGATGGTTATCGTAATGAGTCATAAAGTATCAAAAAAATCAGTCTCCATTTTTTTAAACTCAATTTTTTATTAACTAAGATGGAAGAGCTGATTATACAGGAAATTTTGGCATAGATAACTTTTTTGAGGAAAATGTGGAGACTGCCGTTTTTGATACATATGACTCGTATTATGTAACCATAAAATATTTATATATATTATAGGCTATTTTAATGTTTTAAACATATAAGTTCGACTACACCGAACAATCTCATTGGTTACGTTTTCATTATGGGTCACATTGGTGATATCTTATTTTCTCTTTGAACTGAGTATCTCTTTTACTGAAGCATGGAGAACCATTGAGCCGAACGAATTAATAACAACTAAGGTATTCCTTGATAACAACTGACAAGTTTGCTTTAAACATATTAAAGCAAACTTGTAAGTTGTCCAAAACTTTACTTACGAACTTTATAACAATACCTCGTAATTTCGTTCTCGCAATTTTGTTTGTTTTTAAAGTAATTAAAAAGATATTTACAATAAATTGTAAAGCCTTGATTTGGCCAGCTCATTTGGCTCATTTTTTATTGCTCTTCGAGCACGTAGCAGCTTTGAAGGTAACCATTAACTTTTTTAAAGTTTTCATTGCGGGTTGCCCTTGCCAGTAACAGTAAAAAAGGTCACTTATATATTACGGTCGCTGAATTTTTTTAATTTTATAAATCAAATTACCCAGTTAGAGCCGGTTCCTAGTTGTGAAAACTAGAGATTTTTTAACTTACTCTTAAACTTTGTAGTAAATTGTTATTAAAAACTTTGATTAATCACCAACACAAAATACTCTCGGAGATTAAAACAAAAGTTAAACTTTTAGTTAATAAGAGGTAGAGGTTTAAGTTAATAGGAGGTAAAAACGTATTTTTCAAATTATTCATTAGATATTAAAAATATAATGTAATGTTAATAATATTTTTTGTTTAGGTTAGCTGATATCATTTTAATATATTCATTAGTCTCTGACATCTATTAACTATTAATTAATAAATTTTAAATTGAGTTTGCCAAAGAAGTTTTACTTCTGACTTGTGTACTTTTTTTCAAATCGGTTCGCAGTTGACGAAATTATCTGCAACATACAAAAAAAAAAAATCAGACACATACAGAACCTCCTCCTTTTTAATGTGACTTTAAAATTAAAAATATTAAAGTACCGTTCCATCGGGCACGTATTTTATTAAAAATAAAATAATAAATAGGTAATAAAAAGTCATTCGATGTTATAGTAAACTTGACCCTAAATCACTAATTCTTTGGTCGTTTTCGATAGTCGCTATCTATTTAAAATATGGAAAATAAAGAAACAATAATAACTGATAACTTATTACAAGAAAGTTTTTATTTTTTGTTTATTTTTTAGTACATTAAGCACAAGTATGATAATGATAATTTATATGGCAATAGCAATATTTAAAAAGCAACGACAGGCCGTGCTTACTATAACAAAGTTTAAACAAAAGCGAAATATTTAGGAGGGCCTTTTCGCCGTTCAAGTGAATAATAACGGCTTTAATCAAATGCTTAAATTCGATAATACAATACTTAAGCCGAAAAGCTGCATAAAATTGCCATGAATAGAAATTGTTCGTTTAAAACGTATTTCCTCGGTTCATGACGTTCTCGCATGTCCCATCCTTCGCAAACTTCCCGTCCATAAATATCGTTTTATGTCACGTGTCAGAAACGCCATCTTGGTTTCCGCGCGAACCCGACCAAGGAAACTTCACCGTCACTCTGTGACATCAATACACTCGTATGCGCTCCACCGTCGTAATAAAGACGAAAATCTAAACCGAAATTTTTGTTGTTTAGCAAAATTCTCGTAGTAAAGTTATAAAAAATTGAAGTCGTCTCCTATCGATTGTGCCAACTGGTGCTTACCTCCGATCTCGATTCTTTAACAATTGGTGGGTAATCGAGTTTTCGATTACTCGAATCGTAGCGTCGAGTGATAGCTTAAAGGAAGTTGAGCTTTAAGTTTGTTTATTTGTAGTAAACACTAACTAGTAGTTACGAAGTATTAGTTAAAAAGTTGATTACACTACCTGTATTTATGAATTAAATCTAAATGAAAATTTAATTCCGTTTCTTTCTGAATAAAAACAAATTATTTTAAGTACAGAAAAAAATGAACACAAAATATTTAAGATAAGAAAAATTACAATTTTGTCATCAGGTGTCTATAATAACAACCGGGGCCGAGCAAGAGGGCTTTACCTGCTCTCCTACGAACGGTAGAGAGACCCACGAGGAAAGACCTAAACCAGGATCAAATATTTGTTAGATATAATTACTTACCCCGAGAGGAAATCGAACACACGACCGCAGACGTAAAAGTAACTACTTGCATCACTACACCAGAACGGTTGTCTTTTTTTTTTAATCATGTCGGATCATTTTCAGGCCATGTAGTAGGCATCATTTTTAGGTTTTACGCCCTTCAACTACTTACTACACTAAAACTCAGGTACAAGTATATAAATAATATAAGTCAATTTGTTATTATCGAAACATCTTTAATATTATATAACATCATGGGACGTCTAACCCTTTATATGTGACATTAACCATATTTTTGTCTACATGTATTGTTATGCACATGGCACACAGTGATATCAAATAACTAATATATATAGCATATGAAAATTTCTTTACTCATTCTTAATATGAAAATTTACATGCGTGTTTACTGTTATTGCTTTTCTTTTAAAATTTTAATATTGGTTTACCAATATTAAAATTTAAACAATTTATGACATCTTTATAGACAATTTATTACAGCCATTTATAGTAGCAGTCAACTATTATACTTCGATGAAAAAATAAAATAGCAAATTGAGAGCTATTAACCTAAAAAAAAAACATAATTTCGAAGTTGTGAGCAATAACGATTTAGTTAGATATAAGAAGCATTAGTTATTGAGTTCAGCTTAATTATGTATATAAGTACTCGTATAATAAATTATATTAGGAGTGTAGCAACGGTTGTGTCAGCCATGTCAGGGTCTCATTCGGTCTTTACTGCATTTAGGGCCAATTTCACTATTTGTTGCGTTTTTTCGCATTCCCTAACTATGTAGTTTTTCAGGATGAAAATAAGCCTATGTGATTTTCAGGAAGCTTCTGCTTCGTGAACGTTCGGAACTTCGTGGTTTCAAAATTTCATGGCGATCTGTCAAGCGTTTAAGCCATGAAAGTGTAACAAACAAACAAACTAAGTCACTTTCAAATTTATAAGATTAGTAAGGATAATCAAGCCGAAATTCTTACTTGCTAATTTTAGCAAGCTTATGTCAACTCTAAAAACGGGTGTTGTAGGCATCCATAGGCTAAACGCTTGCGATCCCGCATCGGGCGGACCGTAAGCTTAATGATCAACCATAGTAATAGAATAAAAGTATTTTTTTTTATTGTCTTTATTAAGGAGTGTGAATAAGTTATAATCTTAGTTTCAGCTGAATCAGCAACCTAAACAACAAAATTGCTATTGCATTATGAAATGTAGTAATTTTTTATTCTTTACATAGGAAATATATAAATAATACGTGTTAGTAAGGCGATTTGAATAGGTTTAGTGTTTCTAGTTAATGAAGTAATTCAAGTTTTCGAATGGATTTAATTTCTTTATCTACACACTAACGATTTTTAAGTTCCGTACTAAAATGGCGCTGTTACTAAGATTCTGTTGTATATCTGTCCACCTTTTTCTTATAGGACATCTATAACATAGAGCAAAAACTTTGCTCTGTGATCTATAATAACTAAAATTTACACTTTCTAACAAAAATAATGTATCTAAAAATATAACATTATATATAATATCTGTTCGAAAATATAACATTTATATATAATATCTATCCCTTCTTATCGCATATTATATATGTAAAGAAAAAATATTAAAATACCGGCTTAAAATATCTCGTGTTGCTTAACTATAAACACGTACAAATTAAAATAAATATATCATATTATTATGTACTGCTGTCTGCTATTATTATACTTGACCATATTATATCGTATACTTATTATAAAAAACAAAAAATCATCTTTTTTATCTACACTTTATTGTACCCGACCCTGGTATCACAATTTCAAGACGTCCTCATCTCGGATGCACTGCCAGCATTTATGATAACTGGTATACTACTACATTCCTACACTAAACTATCTAAACTATCGCCCTATTACTTGCTTACCCACCACCCAAAATTATGGGACATATTACAAAAAAATAATATTTTAGTACGACTCAGAATGCCAAACTAATACTGTTATATACGATAGTAGGTAGTGTTGAGCGATCAACCCCTGCAATCAAGTTTGGACTGTCAATAATTATAACCTGAGATTTGCCAGGGTTAACATTAAGTCCGTAGCGTCTGCTCCGTTTATAAATGTTAGTTAAATCTTTGTTGATTAAGTCAATTGTACTATGAACATCTTGAAGCGTTGGTTGACGATAAATTTGGACATCGAATAGATTGAGTAATCGAATTGACGAAGAGCAATGGAAATAGAACGCTACCTTGAAGTACCTGGCTTGGATATCACACCATGAAGATATGGCATCATCATAGCGTATACAGTGTTGTCGCACTTTAAAGTAGCTCAGAAACCAGTCTGTCACGGATAAGACATGTTAAAATCGCGTAAAACACTCAATAGAATATCATGGTCTACACAATTAAACGCATTACCAAAATCCAACAGTGTCAAAACTGTGAGGTGTTTATTGTCCATAGCCAATCGAATATCATCGGTAACTTTGACTAGAGCTAAATTCGTAAAATGACCTGAAACAAATCCAGACTGACGAGGATTTACGACATTTATACTGATAAAAAACTGTTTAATTGTAGGAAAACTAACTTTTCTAGAATTTTTAAGAGTAAAGGAAGAATAGAAACGGTTGACGAACTTATGATGGTGAAAGGAATGTATGAACGCAAAAAGATGCCAAGCCAAGATTCTGAAACAAGGATGCCATGAATATTGCGTGAGTCAAAACATACAAGCATATCAGGATAGTGGTAGCCGAAAAACTTTGAGCATTCATTTTTCATGCAGTCTGACAAGTATGAATCAAGTAGATATATATGCTATACAGTATAGGTACATAATTATGTATAAATAATGTACTAACCAAAATAAAATAATCTAATTATTAATTATATTATTATTTATTAAATTATTTTTCCTTGTAGTACCTAGCTTAATTTTTATGTTTGTATATTTTATTTTTGTAATAAAAAGTTTAACAGAGACAAATACAACTAAAAAAATTAATCTTAATGAAACGCAAAAGTTCGTGATCAGCTTCGGCACTTCCAAAATTTCAACACATCTGATAATTAGGTTACTTTTTGATCGAAGTGGAAATTATGACCAAAAGCATATTCTTTGACCGAAACTGGCCGAAATTGAGACCGAAACTTTGTGCGGTCACTAGTATTAAGCTACGGTTTGTGGAAGACGACAAAAGTTGATTTAGACTTTAGGTTTAGAGGATTGAGCCATTAATGCATTTATTTGCCTTCCCTCAAAAAAAAATACCATGTCGATTTCATGAAGGATATTTTTTATTATAATGTTTACAATTTTTATATCTAGTGCAAAATGGTTTTATCTATACACATAATAAATCTGTTAAAACCTCCATTTTATTAATACACTATATATCATCAAGAATAAATTTCAATAGCGCGTTTTTTTTCGTATCAGCGCCATCTCTTATCGTGTTTTTCTTTGTTCACGTATCACGTAAAAAGTACAAAACCAATGTATATAACTTTAATACATAAAAATTAGACATAATTCACAGTATAATTTAGTTTTTGTTTCATTGTAATTAAATTGAAAAATAAATATTTAAGAAAATAGAAATAGGTACCTACGCCGCCAACGCCATCTGGTCTAAGGAATCTTAAAAACTTACAAAACTTATTTTTGAGTTATTATTTTGCTAAACTTAAAAGTTTACTAAATATGTCGGATAGGAATAGAAATCGTTTTAATATTTTAGATAAACATCATTTTCAATTAATATATGTAGGTACTATTATGTTAAATGTCACTAAATATAAAAACGATATTCTACTATTATACGATAGATGGCGCATGTAGGTGATAAAAAATATAAATTTATAATTTTTAAAATTTTAGTTAAATACCCGTGCGAAGCCGGGGCGGGCCGCTAGTATATAATAAATTTGTTTTATTCGAAATAATTAAAACGTATAACTTTTTTATCACAGGTCAATTCCGAGGTATGAAGGTTGCAGATAATATCACATGGTCTGCGCGTGAGGTGTGTTTTTAAATAATTTGAGGAATTATATATTATATGACTGAGAACATTTTGATGATAATTTCACGTGTATATGTAAAAATGTAGACAACATTAAAAAATTGCTATTTTTGTCCATAAATAAATGGTACAAGATAAAATACAAAATTAGCTGTTGCCCACCACTTCTTGCTGTCTTACGGAAAGGTTTATACATATAAAACCTTTTACTTACCTTAGCAAGAAATATTATATGATTTCATTTTTTTCTATTCATTCGCGCGACATAACTTAATCCTATTTTAAATTACCTTAGTTATAACGGTTTTTTTTTCTATTAATTAAAGTGAGAAGAACTGATAAGGATTTACGTTCCTTCTCATTTATATTTTTTTCGTCACGAAATGAAGGATAAAATTCATACGTAAAGTGAGCACTATTTTTTTGTATTCTAAAGTGTTGTTGTCGGAACATAAAGTCGATTTTTTTATATATATAATATATTTAATTAATCTAAGTATGTACCATTGCTATCTATACTTTTTTGCCGTTTTATATTATAGCCAATGGCCAAGTCAATCTGTTTATTTAAAACATTAAAGATTTCTAATATTGATATGGTCACTATAAGATGTTGTTAGGTTAGCTAATTAAGTAATTACTTAAGACCCTTAAGTAGGGATTGAATAAATTGACCGACTTGGTATTTACATGGATCTCACAACTTTTTACGGTAGAAGAACTGAGTTGCGAGACTTGTTTTTTTTTTTTACAAGTTATGTTTTTGATGGCATATTAATTGACAGGAAACTTTCAGACGGGGAATGAACGATGGCTGTCTTTTAGCCGCACATTGTAAGAAGTTTCTGTTAAATTAATGTTATATTTTCCGGTAGGAAACACGCTGCTATATTTTTTAACAGACCGCGCACACTATTAGAACAGAATCGTTCGTATATTAAATATAATTGAAATATCATACTCCTGAATATATTTATTACATGCTATACCCGCGGATCCTTTGGCAATTATACATTTGGGCCTTTATACTCCCTAAGGATAAAGAGTACCTAGTGTAGTATGGACTCAAATCATATCAAGTTTCATTAAAACATACAGTACTTAGCAGTTTAGACGTAATGCGCGACTAAGAATATTTTTTTAGATTTAATATAATAAAAATTAAAATTTCGATTACAAAAGTCATTATATTATAATATTGATACTGTTCAACAAAACTAAAATAAGTTATTGCGATTAGACGTAATAATTTTATACAAAATATGTAGATTAAAAAGACTGTTTTGAGCCAGGTTAGTCTTCGCCACTGTTTTCATTTCATCAATAAAAATTCGGCAGCATGCATATTCGACAGATCTTACTATTTTTGCCAAATACCGAGCGTGAGACGGATAATAATATATGATAGCTGCTATATTTGAACAGGATGAACGCCTACCATTAGCAAAACCACAACAATATATATATATATATATATGTAGATTGATTCCAGAGATGTCATTCTTATCTGGCTGATAATTAACAAAACAACGATATGTTTTTGAATTAGTCGAGATCTTACTTTAAGTCTTATAATATTAGGGGTGATTTATACATCCTACGGAAGTTGCTGGTCTCCTACTGGACGCGTCCCCGGATGACGGATAGGTGGTACACAACTCGTCGCTCACCACGAGTGGTTGGGGTCTTCGGACCCCCGCGGACCAAAACCAGCAGCGGTGGGCGCGAAAGCGCAGGAGGGAGGAACAAGTACAAGTACAAGGAGGAACCACAGAAGTGGAGGGAGATTGAGGGTACTCTCTCCCTCCACTTATGTGGTTGGGCCGCTCCCGCTACTTCTTATGAGCATAATTATATGATAATTAGCAGAGTAGACCGATCGAGCGGCTCCAATCACATACGGAGATCCGACGGGCCGCCGGGCCCGGCGCGGCGTCGGGGCGTCGTCATTTGCGATCACGTGGCCCCCCATTGCGGCGCAGAGGGCCGATGGGTTTTACTGAGTATTCTGGCTTTTGGGGGAGTCAGCGAGTTCGGGCGGCGGGATGCGAAATGCATTTCAAATCGTAAAAAAAGGTGTGATTTATACATTATGGAGTGTAATTGTTTTGTCTTCATTCATCTTCTCTTTTTCTCTTTCACTCAGAAAAAGAATGTATATAGTAACGGCACGTCCTCAAAAGGTACATATCGGGTGGCACGGAGTACTATATAATGTATTTTTTTTTTGTATGTAAAAAGGATTGATACTTGTTGCGCTGAACCTAATAGGTTATCACTGAAAATCAGTGTTGGATTTTTTTTCAAACCCAACTTAATGCTGAGTGATAATTATTTTTGGGGTTCACAACACAACACGAGGTTACAGATTTATGTGTTTAACACAACACGAGGTTACAGATTTATGTGTTTTATTTTCATCTTTTTTAAATTATTATTTTATTTACTTTTTCATGTTTTGATTGTGTTTTTTTATGGATATTTTTTTTTACTTTTAATATTTTAATTTTTGATTTTTGTTTTTTTTTTTCTTTTGCAAGTTTGTTTTTATTTTTAATTTAATTATTGTTGTCTATGATTCTGTATAATATCCCAAATAAATGTGTTTCTTTCTTTTTTCTTTCTTTCTTTCACGGTGGTTTCGTAGACACGGTCGAAACTGCGAGGCGAGAAGGCACAGCACAGGCATTTCTAACACCTGCGAAAGACCCGGTTGTAGTAATTTCCAAATGCACGAGAGTAATGCTGGATGACAGTATTCTTGAGAGGGCAAAATCTATTTCAGGCGAACTTGACGTCAACGCAGACCTCGTGGATTGGCATCTACCAAAACTGATATGGATAAATAAGATACTGCAGTTTGGAAATATCACTTACATAGTCCGGAACTTCAATGAGAATCTTAAAATATTAGTTACAACGACAGTTCGAGCCGCCAAATAACTTAAAGTAAAACTGACTCAGCGGTTTAGCGAAAAGCTAGGTCTATGTGGTGTGCAATATGGCCTCCATCTTGGTAAATGGGTTTTTAGAGGGCACAAAATCTAACCGTCTTGGACGTCTTTAGACGAAGCCCCCATGAACCAATTTGAAGCCATAACGATGGCGGTATGGCTGTCGGGGGCAGAAGAAGTTGTATGTATCGGAGTCCCATGGAAATTGCATATGTCATCGGCAAGGTATATAAAAATATCTCGTCGTCAATAAGTCGATCGTGTTTCTGCGAATCTGTGTGTTCGAAGTCTGTCCTCCACGTCCTTCTGGACTGCCCGGCCCATGATTATGAGAGGCGGATGCTGGAGTGTGAGCTTGATGTTAAACTGAATACAAGTTCACTGTCGCAATTAATAGCCAATAAAGGTAGAGATGTGCTCCTGGAGTATTGTAAAAAGTTGTGTAAAATAGTAAACAATAGGAACAAAGCTTAAAAATTTAATGTTAGGTAACTATTATATGTATATATATATTTTTTTTTTGTGACGCAGGGGAATCCATTTATGGATGATATCCAGGACGCCCGGGTCGGCAGTCCTAGACCTATGTTGGACTCGGCACTTTGTGAGTGCAATACCGTAATAAACCCCTGCGGGAGCCTTCAGCCGCTTTAATTGGAGGGTCCCGGATCTGCAGGCAACAGGATCCCTCCAGCGACAGGCTGGCCTCGGCGAAAAGGCCAGACTTCTCCTCCATGGGGACTGTCCGGCTAACCTTTGAACAGTCCCGACGACGTCGTGTCTAGCAGGACCGGGTTCCCATCCCGGCCCGACACGGGCACAGGGGCGTCACTGGAGGCGCATTAAGTAGCGCCTCCTACGCACCCCCATTCGTCGCCCGCGGATGGAAGCCACGTCGGCGGCCTCCTCTCTCACCCGCTCGTCGGCCTCCTTCTGGGACATTACTGTCTCACAGAAGGAGACCATCGCCTTCCAGGACTCGTCGTCGCCGAGCATCGCGGTGATGATGCTCGGGAGCGACAAGTCCCCTCCGAGGACCGACGTCAGACCTTGACGCAGCGCCGCCCATCTCGGGCACACCTCGAGGGTGTGCTGGGCAGAGTCCACCGCCGCGCAACAATCGTGACATGCAGTCGTCGGCTCCCTCTAGGCCGTCCGGCACAGGTAGTCACCAAAGCAACCGTGTCCGGTGAGAACCTGCGTCAGACGGAAGGTGAGGGGCTTGCGTTTTCGACGCATCCACCGCTCAAGGACCGGGCGAATGGCAGCCGTTACGCGTGTGCCGTACGGCTGCCCCGCCAGGTCCTCCCCCTACCTCCGCATTAGCGCTTCCTGCCCTATCCGACGCACCCGTAGGATCCCGTTCAACATGGGGTTCTCGCCAAGAGCCCTCCTACCCGAGACGTATGAGTATGTCTCGGCAAGAACCTCCGCCACGAGCTCCCACGGGGGGTCGCCGGCTAGAGCAGTAGCTGCAGCCCACGATACCGTACGGTATCCCCGGAAACTATTGTATATATATTTAGGCTAACATAAGAAAAATTGTTAATTAATGTAGGAGCATAGATTAAGTTGTTTTTATTAATAGTTATATAAAATCTTTATTTTGTATAAGTAGGTACTAGATATAAGTTTAATTAGATAGATAAGTTTTTTTTTTTTTTTTGGAATTTTTGGAAGAACCTCTTGTAGTTGATAAGTACTAGTTTGTTAGCTAAAACAGGATAAATAGTGTTTAAAATTTTAGTTAAAAAATAGTTTAAGAGAAAGAAAAAAAATGTTAATAATTAAATAATAGCTTAGAAGAAAAATTGTTAACAGTAAAATAAGAGCCATAAGAATAATTTGTTAATAATTAAACAAAATACATTCCCCGTTCCACCTTCATTCACCCCAATGTAATGTAGATTTAAGAAAATAGCAAAGTAGAAATAGATAGCCTTTAGTTTGGGAACTTACCCTGAGCGTGAAAGAGGCCGGATGAAAGATGAAAAATAGTATGAGAATAAGAGAGAGCTATGTATATCAATATACATATATGTATAATATGTATACTATGTATGAATGAGTCGAAAAATTAAAAAATTGTAAATAAAAGTCTCCGAACCATATACCTCGGAGGAACAAGTATATAAAAAAAAAAGAAAAAATATATAAATACCCTTTCGTCCACTCCCTTGGTATGGATAGGCACACTGGCGCATCAATACTGAAACTCAGCCAAGGATAAGCAACAGGTGAAGGGTCGCGCGTCATAATCATCCATATGCATAAAAAATAAAGTGCATAATATATGCATAATATAAAGCATAGAGACAGACCTCGAGCGAGGTTTTCGTCGTCCAGACGAAGTCCGAGAAGCTCTGTATCCGACAGCGTGCCTAACGTAGTAACGACACACCAACCTGTGTCTATTAGGCTGAGGACGGTAATGACACGATAGGCAGATTCATCAGCCGGGCGATGGGTGGCTCAACGAAAATCGTCTTGGAGGGTAGCCTAAAAACATCGAGGGCTGTGCTCATTTTGGTGCGTGATGATACAGGATCTAGCCCTTTAGACAGATAGGAAAATAATGTAATACTATAAGTGTATGTATAATTGTATATGTTGTGAGTTACAATAGATACATAAGATAAGATAGGTATGTGTGTGATAAATAAATAAATAAAAAACAAAGATAAAAAACTGTATACGTCTATGGACAATATACAGAGAAAAAAAAAATAAGTAACGATTGTTAATTAAACAGGTATCCATGATAACAACCGGAACCGAAGGTTTTACGTGCTCTCCGAGGCATGGTGGGGCTCCCACAAGGATATACACTCATACCGCACCACTACACCAGAATGGTCGTCGTTAAGAAACACAAATGATGTTTTAAACAAAGGCACGGGAAACGTATTGTTTTAATGAAAAAAATTAAATTCAATATTTTTTTAAGTTATTTGTCATTAGTTAAATTAAAAACAACGTTGAAAGATACGTTGAAACTATTCCAATGATTGCGTAATAATTGATTATAGAGTTGACTAGCCTCTGTTTGGTTACATACGGATTTTAATGTTTTTATTTATTATTAAACTAACTTTTCCCATCGTAATAGATTGCCAGTGTTTGAGTTTTATTCTAATATTTTTAATAAGTTTATTGAATGAAATTTTTCAAAGTTGAAGAGAAATTAAAAAACGTCTTATTATACGTAATACTGTATACCAGGGCCGGATTTAGGGGAGGGCAACCATAATAGAGCTAAGGTGATAATATATTGGCGTGAGATTGCGACGACCTTTTTTTTTAGGAATATGTCCACCCGGCAACGATAATATATTGGCGTGAAATTGCGACAATTTCAGATCGAGGGGCCACTCCTCCATTGTCCCAGGCCCCCACAACTCTAAATACGGCCCTGCTGTATACAGTGCCTTAAGTCGAAAGCCTTCGACCAATGTGTTACCAGTGATGACATACAGATCTGAGACGTGGTCTTTAACTATGGGCCTTTTAAACAACCTCCATGTCGTACAGCGAGCAATGGAGAGGGCTATGTTTGATATTTCTTTGCAAGATCGAATCAGAAATGATAAGATCCGCAAACGAATGAAAGTTGCCGACATAGCCCAGCGAATACGTAAGCTCTAGTCATAGTGGTAGTGGGCAGGGCTTGTATAACTGACGGCTAATACAGTATAAATCTCCTCGAGTGGAGACTACGTACCGGCAAGTGCAGCTTCGAACGGCCGTCCATGAGATGTCCATTGGATGGGAGCTGCTACATACCGGTCGCTTTGGAGGTCTATGGGGCTTACATTCAACATTGGACATCCAGTGGCTGATATTATGGCGATCATAATTAGATTTTCCTAAACCTTAGTGCATTGCTTTGACTAAAAGCCACTTTTAGACACGTTTTAAAGCCTAAAGTCTAAACTTTCCTCGATAAACATAGATAAAGCCTAAGCATGTACAAGAAACTCACATGATTTTTAAACCAGTTAACTTATGTAGTTTCCTAACACAAAACAATAGCAGTATTTCAGCCGACCGTCCAGTGGTAGTTTTTGTGTGATAAGTGTATTTCTTATTGATTATTTTTCATTTCCTTAACGTTGCCTCATTTCTGTTTTAGTGAAAACCAAAGAAAATTCCAAACATAAACAGATTACAAACACGCGGCGAGAACGTGTCGCGGTATCGTGACCGGATTGACAAAATGAACCAGTTTGCGGCATCTCTAATTATGCTTCAATTATAATTATATTAAGCGTTATCTGTTGTTAAGATTGCGCCTGTTTACAGAGTTTGTAATTAAGTGTTAGTGTCATTGGGTAAATAATAAAAGCATGGTTTCCGTCATAGACTGTTTGAAATCCATGTTACACTTTAATTAACATAACACCAATTTTTCACCAGAGAAATGTTAATGAAATAGTTTTTTTTTTTGTAATTTTACAATAAAAAATTAAAAAAATATATATTATTTACAGATGCCTGCTTAGAATAGTGGCAAAAATCCCCACTGAACCGCATTTTCGATTCAAAATAAATAATTAAACTGTAACAAGACCAATTAATTCCGTACATTGAACATATTAAAAAAAATTTTTTTTCGGAGGATATTCTATAATCGATACTGAAGTTCAATCCAAATTTTTGTCCTGTTTTCTTTTTTTTTTGTCTGTCTGTCTGTACCTTGACCACGCATTACGCCGAAACTATTGAATAAATTTGAAAGCAACTAGGCGCAATAAGAGACTATACTACGAGCTTGGACATTTTTATCCCAAATCTCAGTACGATTCCCTTGGGAGAGGGGATGAAAATCAAAATGTGTAATCGCAAACAAAGTTGCGGATATGGCTTGTGTTAAATATAAAGTGTTTATACTTCTTATCTCTTCTTATCTCTCGATTTGAATAGAAAATTTGTTAACTTCATCTACTACTTTTGTTTGTACAGTTGCAGTATGACAGTCACTTTGTCAGTATTCTGCGAAAGTGAGATACTGCCACGGTTAAACAAGAAGTTAACTAATTGTAGTCATTTTGTTACAGCTAAGCTAAACTATATTAATTAAAGTGCAATAAATTAAGTCACAAATCCGCACGCAAGCTATTGAAAGAAGGTCCGATACCTCTCAATTAAATTAGTGCTTATAGAACGACTAAATCTTTTTTTTTTTTTCATTAGTTTATAATATAATATAAATTTTAATTAAAATGTCTTTATTATTATGCTCAGAATTCAAAGAGTACCTTATCTTGACGAAAAAAATCAAAGTGGCGTAGAAACAGTTTGATGACGACAATTAAAGAAAAACTTTAGTTTTTTGTCTTTTTATTATACTTTTATCTTTAATTTTTATCTTTATATGTTCAAATCATTAACTGAAATTGAATCCTATTAAAACGAACAATTTTTTATTATCCTATATGTTACTTTAATATCGATAATATTATTTTACTATGGAAATAGACGGCATCGACGATGATTTAAATCACTTGCCTTTTCAATACATTAATTTTATTATTGTAATAGTTATTTAATAAATTTTTCGGAACTAATTTTTTTTACATCCTTAAAAATATAATTGAATATTCATATTCCTGTATTCTGTCGTTTAAATTTTTAAAATTATGTACCATTTGTAGTAACTCTACATATTGTCACAGAGCTTTTAAAACCATAGACATAGAGATTGTACCGAGTGTTTCCTATTCAGCTGTTAAGTAAATACGGGCAAGAAAGTATGAGAGAGATAAACTGAAAATGCGGCCAGTAGTTGCCTCTTTTTAGAATTCTGATTGGCCCACGTCATATACTCGCAGGAGCATGCCTATACTATAGACCTACAGAAAAGAGGTATTGGTCACACAGTCGCTTTGTCTCTTTCTAGACAGTAGTCAATTTTGTGCGGGTTTTGCTCCATAGAAGTATTATAGGTAGAGCAGCGGAGCCAGGCCTCCAGTTGTCCCTCAGTTAGAAAGAGAGAGACGATCGCGGTACCTATCTGTTGTTATATATAGTTAATTACTTCAAACAACTTTATAAGGTATTTAAGTTGATTTGATTTTATTATTTGAGGTTGTCGTAATACCAAGCAGACATTTACTGCGCATGCGTCAGTAGAGAAAGACAGATGGGGGGTACCGCGATCTTCTCTCTCTTTCTAACCGTTGGACGTTTCCGCTTACAGGCAGCTGTATGTCTTCCCTACTCTATCTATAATACTTCTATGTTTTGCTCAGTCCATTCTCTATTGTTTATGTTTAAAATACCTAACAAATAATAGTGTTCTGAACATCTAATGCCCATATTCAATGAAGTCTATATTTCTATCGAAAAGCAAAAAGATTTGTTTTGATCACTTAGAAAGTGTCACTTTCGACATTACTACATTTTGAAAAATTACATTATTTTTTTTTTGTTAATATAACTGAGATTTTATGATATGGCGTCAGAATCGCTTAAGTTGTAGTCGTCGTAGTCGTAATCACTTATTTTAGACATACGGCCTTTTACATTTATAATATATCACTTTTAAACCTTGTAAAAAAAGTTCATAATAGTTTTACAGCTTATTATAAATACTTTATAGTTTAAATACCTACTATCTATATATTTAGTATAATATTATTTTGTCTATTTCGTTTCATTTATTGTTTGTAAGTAACATAACGTCGAAAACATATAGTTCCAAAATTTATAAATAGGATTTTTAACAGATAGTAATATTATAAGAAATATTATTAAAGAATACCTACTGTTGGTTAGAGAGTTATCTTAAGCTGTTTATTTAATAGCATCAAATATAATCTAGCAAACGAAATCAATGAACGACGAAATGAATGAACCTTAAAAATTGCAGTTTAAACAACCGTTTTAAAAAAGACTTATTATTTTTATTTTGTTATATTAATAATATTTATTTGTTAATTTGCGGTGACCGGCAGAGAAGAATAGTCCTGACTTATTTCTTGCCGAGGTGTCGTAAAACCGAGTAATGTGAACAACTGTAAACTAACCAGGATGGTGATGGGCAACAGCGTTACTATATCCTGCCACAACACACTGCGCTCGCCAACCCGCCTGCCAAGTGATGCAAGTATTGCCAAACCCCCCCAGTTATAGTGTAGGAGGCCTACGTTCAACAATGGACATCCAATGGCTGATGCGATGGTGTGGTGGTGGATTCATTAATATGAATGAATGGCTTTCATTTGTATAAAAAAAAGGACTGAGAACTAATTATATATTTTTTATTTAAATGTACCTAATAATGGAAGTTTTCGTGATTGACAGTCAAAGTTCATTGAGCACAGTAACACACATACATGTGTGATTCGGTGACCTATGTGACATTGTCTTTAAGGTTGTCATATAATACTAAAAGTAATCCTCATGCTCTAACTTCGTGTGTTAGGGTACAGATGTAACATAATTAAAACTATGTAGATACCGTAAGAAAATAAAAATTGGTAACGACTATGAATGGGATATTGAGAATATTGAAGTCTATACATATATTTACATATTTTTTTTTCTTATCATCAAGACACAAACAAGCTATACAACAATTATATATCCGGCAAGACAATCTCGGTGCAAAGTCCGCTTGTATCTCAACGGCATAGTCTATCATTTTGCGATAATGATGAAATATTTTAACATTTGACGGTATATTCTAGTAAGGCCAACACGTGCAAAAATACCGTTACCAATTCAAAAATTAATTTAATAAAACGTCTAAACTGACTATGACTTTTCATACAACTTTTATATATTGATTGCTTCCATCTAAAAAAAATTGTGTTAGATTTATGAAATGTTCATGTAAGTTGAATGTCAGTCATAGTCTAGGGAATTGTTAATTTAATTTAAAATTCATATGATTTATTTGATATTTAAGAGTGTAGACTATAGAGTACACAAGGCTTTACATTGCATACATGGACTTATAAACAAGATGCCTTTTCCAGGCGCTGTAAAATACATTACTTATATTATAATATTTAAACATATCATCCATAATATATTCAATATTAAGAATTATATATTGTTAAATTTATTTTGTACATTAAACAATAATTACATATTCTTATTCTATATATTATTTATTTATTATATATTTATTTTATAGTATTCTGTAATGTGTGTATTTCTATAACAGATAACATTTGTTATTTTCTATAACAAATTACATTATACACACATTAATAAAAATACAATAACACATGTATAAAAATGTAATTAAAAAATTAAAGTGTAAAAATATCAATGTTTAATCACATTGAATATTTTTTATGTTATTATTACTTGTACTATGAAATGACAATATTTTATGTGTTATGCTCAATATACTTTCTTAAATAGATGATTTAAGATAAAAATACCTTTACTCGATAGATTACAGGTTTGGCACAGGGCACTTCATTAATTGATTCCTTTGGTTCAATGACAGATTGATTAATTAAAACATAGACCAGTGCCAAAGCCTTTGAAAATGGTAAAAAGTGAAAAAATAATAATAGTATGATGAAACCCATTGGAAAAGTAAGAGAATATAACAAAAATGCAGGGAAAAATAAATTACGGACGCTCTGAGGTCGAGAAGTGGATGGGAGGGGTAGTTTAAGGATAAAAAACGGCTTATCGTGATTTCCGACAAAACTACAAGTCCTATGGAATAAATTTAAATTGCAAAACTGCAGATAATAAAAAGATCAACAACTTTTGTATTAACAGTTTTTTCACGTATAACCTCAAAATTTATGTGAAAAATTCAAATAACCAAGTTTTTGGTTTTTTATTTTTATCTTTTACAAAAATAATATGTTTTTCACGAAATTTGGTGAAAACTTACTTATTTAAGTTCCAAATACACTGTAATTTTTTTATTATTAAATCTTAAATTTTTTTCTTAAGCATTTAAAATATGTTATACCTTCCTAGTATAATAAGTATATAACATGAAATAATTAATTCTATACGGACCGTAATTTATTCCGCCTAAATCACGTTGACCCAGCAATCTATATACACAGATAATACGAGGCATAATTAACTAATGATAATGACGAGATGACGATGACGGTCGTTCTGGTTTAGTGGTGCGAGTAGTCGCCTCAACGCCGGCGGTCGCGGGTTCGATTGCCACTCGAGGCAGATATTTGTATTTGTGCAAATATTTATTTCCAGTTGGGTGTATCTCCTTATGTGTTTCCACACCGTGCCTCGAAGAGCATGTAAAGCCGTCGGTGTCTATTGTTATCATGGACACCTGGTAATGATCGTTTTTTATGGTAGGGATATTATCCTCCAACCCGCAGTAGAGTAGCATGGTGGATTAAGCTCCAACCCTTCTATATGGAGAAGAGGCCTTTGCTCAGCAGTGTGTTGTTTACAGACTAATACAGTAACAGTACAGTAATGACGAGATATTTGCTATTAAGTTTTTATGAAGTGCATTTGACGTGTCATGTCTGTGGATATTTATTGACAGAGAATAAAGTATTGTAGTCTATAATATAAAAATAAGTCGGGTTTTCCTTCCTGACGCTATAATTCCAGAACGCACGAACCGATTTCCACGGTTTTGCATTCGTTGGAAAGTTCTCGGGCTCCGTGAGCTTTATAGCAAACTAAATTCAGGAAAATTTTCAAAATCATTTTTCACATACAGCGCCATCTCTGATACATAGCATGTACTACAGACCAATATGGTTTTGCATGGCGGCAGTACGTGGTGTGAGTATCCCTCACGAAAATAAGTTGGTGGCGAAACGGAGTTCGCCGGGTTTGCTAGTATGTAGTAAAAATTGTATTATGATGTGCTGATAAAATATGTAGTGTTACTACATAAACAAAAATTTATTTAATTAAAAATTAAAAATTTATTGTATTATTTTTTCCAGATTTAATTTAAATGGTTAAAGTCTATTTATATGAGTATATGAAACCATTGGATGGAAGCTGCTTAGAACCGGTCGCTCTGGAAATCGATGTGGCAACAGTAGACATCCAATGACCGATATATATATACAGTGACTCCACAAGGTATTCGTACCCTAATAAAATTTATGATATCTTTATATAGAATGAAAATTATCCGTAGCTACTAATATAATAGTGGCGTTTTAGATTAATTTAAATGAAATATAATACAGTTACTTAAAGATTATTTATATTTTATTACGTGCAATAAAAATTTTGCAAAATTATGCTCACCATAAAGTATTCGTACCATAACACAAAATGAAATAAATTTACTCTGATATTTTATTAATACTTTATAAATAGTTCATTATTATCGATTACTAATTGTAAGCGTCGTGGCATTGACTTAATTAAATTTTGGACATATTTAGCGGATACAGTATACCATTGTGATTCCAAGTGTTGTTTCAGTTCATTTTCACTTGATATTTTGAATGTTCTAATTTTCTTGTCAAGAAAAGATCACAGTTTTTCTAAGGGATTTAAATCGGGCGACTGGGGTAGAGTTTTCAGCTGATGAGGAACTCTAATCAGTTATATATACTCTCTGATTACTGCTCTGATTGTCCAGTTCTAAACAATCAGAGCAGTATTGACTGACCCGTCAGCGCAGCTTGCAGTGACCCTGTTTTCTGCTCCAAGGGTTGCGGTTCGATTCCCGCCCCGAGTCTGGGTGTAATATATGTTTATTTATATATGTATTATTTACTAGCGGCCCGCCCCGGCTTCGCACGGGTATTTAACTAAAATTTTAAAAATTATAAATTTATATTTTTTATCACCTACATGCGCCATCTATCGTATAATGGTAGAATATCGTTTTTATATTTAGTGACATTTAACATAATAGTACCTATAATTTAACATAATAGTACCTATATTAATTGAAAATGATGTTTATCTAAAATATTGAAACGATTTCTATTCCTATCCGACATATTTAGTAAACTTTTAAGTTTAACAAAATAATAACTCAAAAATAAGTTTTGTGAGTTTTTAAGATTCCTTAGACCAGATGGCGTTGGCGGCGTAGGTACCTATTTCTATTTTCTTAAATATTTATTTTTAAATTTAATTACAATGAAACAAAAACTAAATTATACTATGAGTTATGTATAATTTTTATGTATTAAAGTTATTTACATTGGTTTTGTACTTTTTACGTGATACGTGCACACATAAAAAACCGATAAGAGATGGCGCTGATTGAAAAAAAAAACGCGCTATTAAAATTTATTTTTGATGATATATAGTGTATTAATAAAACGAAGGTTTTAACAGATTTATTATTTGTATAGATATGTAGGTATATTTATTTTAATAAAAATTATATCAGTCGGCTGTTACCTAAAACACAGGCATTAAGTTGCCTACCTTAGGAACAGACGATTTTGTGTGTGTGTTAAACATATTTATGATTTATTTATATTTAGTATGCTTCGGATCGTTATCTTGCTGAAAATAAAAATTGTGACCAAGTCCCACAATGAAGCAGCTTGCGCCTATCCTAGAGGAAAAGCGGATACTCATTGCACAGCTCCGAAATCTTTAAAAAAATCTCCAAATACTTTGTTTCTCAAATTATTATTTTTAAAATCAAAGTATTTTATTCAAATATAACCGAAAAAAAGTAGTGTATTGAAAACGCGAATGTGAAATTTTCAGTTTCAATTCTTTACCCGGTCTCATTTTACCCAGACCCATCCCTATAGACCATTGATTTACTGTAATAATTCTAAATACGCAATCTCTAACGAGTCTAACGAATTGAAATTTCCCTAATTTACTTATTGAATTACTTCAAATTACTTCAGATGTTCATCTCATTAAAAAGAATCGCAGATTCAGAATTCGTTTATTTACATTACACATCCATCTGTGGGTCATTATATACATATGTGTACAACATTACAAGTGAATCAGTTTAGCAAATTCCAAGTAAATTGGTTGTGTCAAAGAGACAGATAAGCATGTCGAATTCTATAAGGGTTTTTTTTAACCCTTTTTGGGTGTGGTTACCTATCGTATTAATAAATATCAGTATTATTAAATATCTCCTGAGAGTGTGCAAAAATTGAGCAAGTTAAAAACTTGAACTACATTAAAACAACCATGTTGTTGTTAACGTGCACCGCGTCATACAAATTTAAGCAAATACAATACTCTTATTGCGAATATTTTCAAGAGCAAATAGTATTAAGTGTGATAGAATACGTTTTAATTTGCATGGTTACTATAATAAATGAATTTAAATGTAAAAGTAGCATACTTTACGTGAGTTGTATAAAAAATAGGATACTATAAGAGATGCAGTTAACAGCGCTTCTTGATTGGCTTGCATCGAAAACATGGTTTTAATTACTAATTTTAATGACTTACCGGCATTTCTTCCTTCGATATCCCGCGTAGTCCACCCACCGCGCCCGCCGCCCTACTACCACGAGCAGCGAGCCTCCACTGTGCCAGCGCACCACCTGGCTCCATCTGAAGTCTGCTTGCGTGACCGACATTATCATCCTGTACACCACAAATATCACCCTTACAACCGATTGAAATAAAATCTCTTTTTATTTACTTACATTCACTCTGATTTACATTTGAATTTGATGTGTCTTCGACATCCGCATTAGTAACGATATTCGTCGGTAAATTTTTACTATTATCAACTTTATCAATATCAGTACAAGATTTCGAATATGCATTATTTTCGAATTTTGCTTTTATAGAATTAATAATGGCTTTTCTTGCCAATTCGTAGGTGGATTTCGACTTATTCTCTCTCCATTTCCTAAGTACTACAACCTTCGGTTCTACTTCTGAAGCTTTGGTTTTATGATAACTGTTGTTTATGAGCTCAATTTCAGCTTTGTTATTGTCAGTGTTTGTTGATTTATTCATTTTTATTGGTAAACTTATATCTTTGCAATCTTCAACGTTTTCTTTGTTTACGGTTCTGTCCTCTTCCTGGTACTCATGTCTTACTTTAGTTTGTATTGGCAATTTACTGTTACCGCCAAATATATTCCAGCAAATTATTCCATGTGCATCTATTGGTTCTCTAGATCTTGGAGAATTCAATAATTTGTACCTTTCAGACATATTTATTATATTATGCGCAACAAAACCTAAAAACCACACAAATTTTAATTTCCCTTCTATAGGTGCGAATATATGAAAGTATGAACCGAAAATGATTCCTTAAATGTAACTTAATGAAATTGCAAGTCAGTGGCCCAATTTACTTCCAAATTTACAAAAGGCTTCGTCTTTCAATATTATCGCCTCGCCTTTTAATAATTCGAGTAAAAATGCTGTCTGATTTGTGACAAAATGTAACCTACTTATTAAGTCAGTATCCAAATAGTTGAATTGTGATATTAATCGCAATTTAATATATATATTGTCTTAAACAAAATATTTATTTTTACAAACAGTTTCAACCAGTAACAAACTTCTTTACTTTCCTGTGGATTTCCTAAATAAATGAGCTTATCAAAAACTATTTTTTACTTCGTCTATTTTCCTTTTATATACAACGTCATAACATCGAATTCGCTACATAGTATATAATATAATAGATAAATACATAGAATCTTTTATTAGTATGATGAATTGAGTCCATGTAATTAATTAATTGGTATATTAATATTATTATTATATTAAATTGTAGGTGTTCTTTGATAGGTGGTCTTTATTGCGATAGCCAATGATTTATATTCGTATTTGATACACAGATGGCCTCAGATGTCTAGACTTCAAGCATACATTGAACTCAATATCCTTAAAGCTGTCATAACTAATATACATAATACTTTTTTACTATAAAAGATGTAGGAAAATTATGTAGATTTTGTGATTATGAAATAATTCACCCAAAGAGTCTGTATTCAAGGGCAAATACCCTAGTTTAAGTTTATGGTCTTTCAGTAGTCTTAAACGTAGCATTCGTAACGCACGTAGTCATCAGGTAATTTTTTTAAACCGTGGAGGGTTATGCTTCCGGTGTGGCCTCGATGGGCACAAGGCGAGAGACTGTACCGGTGCAGTAAGATGCGTTGTCTGCGCAGACGCAGGGAAGCCTGCTGCGCATTTGATGGGAGGCCGGGACTGCTGTCCGCCAAAAACCAAGGGTAGAGTGGTTTCTGGAGCCCAGACCACTCCTAGACAGGGAAGCCGCCAGGCTCCGGAGGAAGCTACGGCCATGTCTTCATGATCTGCCGTAGCTTCCTCCAGGCGAACCTTAACCACTGTGCTAGAGCTCAGGACCTGCTCATGCAATCCATGGCGCAGTGGGAGATAGACTTAGCAGTGGCGTCGGAGCCCTACTGGGCTCCGCCCCTACCAAATTGGTTGGGAGATCTGGACGGCACAGTGGCGGTGATTAGAGGTAACACCGTCGGCCCCTCCCTCACGCTCATCGAACGTGGCTCGGGATACGTGGTGGTGGCGTGGGGAGAGTACGCTTCGAGTTCGAGATCTTTCTCGACACCGTCAGAGCTGCGGTATGCCGGCAGTCGTCGAGGCCAGTTATTGTCCTCGGCGACTTTAACGCCAAGTCCCGGGCCTGGGGAAACCCAGCGACGAACGCGAGGGGTCGTGCCGTCCAAGCTTGGGCCCTTCTCTCCGGTTTGTCCCTCTTAAACAGGGGGACTGATCCTGAACCAAGGGGAAACCCCGACCTTTGACACTATCCGGGGCGGCGTAATGTCAACATAACTGCTGTATCGCCTGACCTTCTTGGCTTGGTGGACGGCTGGCGCGTGCGCGAAGACCTGACCAGCTCGGACCACAACGGCATCACCTTCTCAATAAACACTAAACACGTAAACAAAAACACTATTAGGCATACAACACGAAAATTTTACACAAAAAAGGCAAATTGGACCCAGTTTCGTGAGAAACTGGGCCAAATTATGGCTGAACAACACTTTACAATAGATACAATAAACAACATACAGACACCAATACAGCTAGACTCCACAGTTACACAAATAGAACACATCATAGACAGAACATGCGCAAAAACTATACCATACATAAAGCACAAGGAGGTTCTTTCGATGCCGTGGTGGAACGAGGGGTTGGCAGCGCTTAAGCGTGAGGTGGCCACCAAGAAATGTAGGATTAGGTGTGCGGCGCCGGTTAGGCGTCAAAAGGTTGTCGGCGAGTACCTGGAAGCGAAGGACAGGTACGAGACTGAGGTGAGGCATGCGCAAACGCGCAGCTGGGTCGCCTTTTGCGAGCGCCAGGATGGGGAGTCAGTCTGGGGGGGGATATATAGGGTTCTCGGCAGGACGTCCAGAAGGGATGTAGATCCACCGCTGGTGGTAAACTCTATGGAGCTCGATGCCAGCGGCTCGGCCCGACTTTTGGCCGAGACCTTCTACCCGGAGGACTCCGAAGAGGATAACTCCGAGGAGCACCGCCGGGTGAGGGCCCTGGCCGAGCTTGCTGACGACGACACTTCTTCGGATCAACGGGACCCCCCCTTCACTCATTTAGAGTTGAAGTTGGCGAGCCGTTCCTTTGACCCGAAGAAGGCTCCAGGTGCGGACGGTTTTACCGCCGATATTTGTCTGCACGCGATTAACCTGGACCCGGACCTCTTTTTTGCCTCTTCAACAAGTGCCTCGAGATCCGGTATTTTCCAAAGCCCTGGAAGGAAGCCACAGTGGTCTTCCTCCGCAAGCCGGGGAAGGCCACCTATACGAGTCCCAAGTCATATCGACCGATTGGGCTCCTTCCGGTGCTGGGGAAGATATTGGAGAAGATGCTTGTCGCCAGGTTGCAGTACCATCTTGCGCCCAAGCTCAGTACTCGCCAGTTTGGCTTTATGCCCCAACGAAGCACCGAGGACGCCCTCTATACCCTGGTGAAACACATCAGGCACAATCTGGACAGGAGGAGGATTGTTGTCCTGGTTTCACTGGATATAGAGGGCGCCTTCGACAACGCTTGGTGGCCTAAGATTAAGGTCCGGCTGGCTGAGGAAAAGTGCCCCATTAACATCCGGAGGCTCTTGGGCAGCTACCTGAGCGACAGGCGTGCTACGGTTAGGTACTTGGGGGAGGAGCACACGAGAGATACCGGGAAGGGCTGCGTGCAGGGATCTATCGGCGGGCCGATATTATGGAACCTGCTGTTGGATCCATTGCTTCAGGAGTTGGAGGCCAAAGGCGACTACCGGCAGGCGTTCGCCGACGATGTGGTGTTGGTGTTTGAGGGTGAGACGGCTCTCGAGATCGAACGGCGAGCCAATGCCGCCCTCGAACATGTGAGGGCGTGGGGTGCATCTAACAAGCTTCGGTTTGCGCCCCACAAGACCAACGCAATGGTTGTGACGCGTAAACTGAAATATGACATCCCACGTCTTTGCATGGGCGGGGTCGACATTGTCTTGACGAACGAAATGAAGCTGCTGGGGGTCGTCATAGACCGGAAACTCACCTTCAACACCCACGTCGCGAACGTCTGCAAGCGCGCAGTCGCCTTCTACCACCAGCTGGCCCGAGCAGCTAAGGTTAGCTGGGGTCTCCATCCTGAAGTCATCCGCACTATTTACAGAGCGGTGGTTGAGCCTGTGATCCTGTATGCGGCTGCCGTTTGGGCGCCGGCCGTGGACAAGCTCGGTATACGCAAGCGGCTGAACATGGTCCAGCGGGGCTTCGCGCTGAAGCTATGCAGGGCATACCGGACTACCTCCTTAAACTCGGCACTATTGCTCGCTGGGTTGCTCCCTCTCGACCTCCGTGTCCGCGAAGCCGCGATGTTATACGAGGCGAGGAGGGGTATACCCCAGGACGCGATTGGGGATCGGGAGGTGGAGCGGATGTCCTCGGCTCTGCGGTCTCCGCATCCCGCCTGCCATATCGACCTGGAGTTCCAGTGCCTGGCTGACCAGGAACAATTTTTAGCTAATAGCGATAACGATTATAACATCTTCACGGACGGCAGCAAGATTGATGGCAAGGTGGGGGCGGCGTTGTCCGTATGGACCGGCGCCACCGAAACCAAAACCCTCAAGCTTCGTCTGCCGTCCTACTGTACGGTATACCAGGCGGAACTCTTGGCGATATGCCGGGCGGCGCGGATGGCCGCGGACCGCTTGGCCGGATCGGTCGGGATATACTCCGACTCGTCATCGGCACTGCTCACTGTTAAAAATCCGAAAGCCCTCCATCCCCTGGCCGTAGAGGCGCGGGGACATCTGCAGAGGGCTTTGCTCCAGGGCAAACGTATAAGTTTGTTCTGGATTAAAGCCCATGCAGGACTAGAGGGGAATGAGCGTGCCGACCATCTAGCCAAGGAAGCTGCGCTGAAGTCGAAACGCGCTTTTGACTACGACAGCTGCCCGGTTTCGTTCATCAAGCGTAGCATCCGTATGCAATCGCTTGATGAGTGGAACCGGCGGTATCGTAGTGGTGAAACGGCCGGAGTCACCAGGGTGTTTTTCCCTGACGCGATAGCCGCATACAAAATCATCGGTAAAATAAAGGTGGACAGATTTCTCACCCAGGTTCTGACGGGGCACGGTGGGTTCTCCGAGTACTTGCATCGATTCAAGTGCAAGGACAATCCATCGTGCATCTGCGATCCTGCGTGTTCGGAGTCTGTCCTCCACATTCTTCTGGACTGCCCGGCCCATGATTACGAGAGGCAAAAATTGGAGAGTCAAATAGACGTCAAACTGGAATTAGAATCGCTGTCAGAAATCCTGCTTAGTAAGAACAGAGACCTGTTCCTACAATTCTGCATAAAAAATTGTACAATAGTAAATAAGCGTAATAGAACATAAAAATTATGCTAGATATTTATAATAGGTTATAATTAGACTAGCATAAGAATAATTGTTATACATAGGAACATAGCTGTCAAGTATTAGTGTGTAAATTCTCTATATAAAATGTTATATTTTATATAAACAAAAATCAGATAAGTTTATAATGTTGTATAGTTAGTTAGCAGTTTATATTAAGTTATATTTTTTGCCTCTTATAGTTAATAACAAAAATTTGTATTATATAAATATAGTTAAAAACAATTTGTAAATTTAATAATTAAGGAAAAAATTTGTAAAAAGCTAATTAAAAGTTACGACCCGTCTCCCCCCCTTACTGCCCCAGTGTTGAAAATAGTTTTAAGTACACACACGCCTTCAGCGCATGAGTGAGTGATGATGAATGATAGATGAAAATGTGATGCAGCGTGAATGATGAACAGAGTACAAGATATGATATGTATGATTGAGTTTTTCTTGATGGAATATAAACACGAGCTAAGTAATGAAAAACTGTAAAAACAGTCTCCCCTTATAGTGAGGTCTAGTATAAAAAAAAAAAAAAAAAAAAAAAACAGGGGGACTGTACATACCTGCGTGCGACTGCGTGGGGGTTCCGTGGTGGACCTATCGTTCGCCAGCCCTGCAGTCGCGCGGAGAGTGACAGACTGGAGAGTAGAGGAGGAGGTGGAGACCCTGTCGGATCACAGATACATCCGATTCAGCGTCTCCACCTTGTCTTCTTCGGTGGATCTACCGAGGGGCCCAAGCAAACTTCCGCGCTGGGCCCTCAGCAAACTGGATGTGGAGTTGGCTCGGGAGGCTGCGATCGTTCAGCGATGGGCCTCTCGAGGAGATGCTGAGGGCACCAGCGTGGAAGAGTTAGCGGGCCGCATACGCAGATCGTTAACTAACGTCTGCGATGCGGCCATGCCGAGAGTGCGTCGGCGCCCGCGGCAGCGACGTGCAGTATACTGGTGGTCGCCTGAGATAGCGGATCTCCGGGCGGCCTGTTCGGAGGCACGTAGGCTGTACGTACGCTGCCGTAGACGTAACGGCGCCGATCCGGCCCTGGAAAATGAGCTGCGGATCGCTTACCTTCAAGCGAAGAAGGCTCTGCAACTCGCCATTAGTCGGGCAAAGGACGCTGGCCGGGAGGAATTACTGGCGGGTCTCAACCGAGACCCATGGGGGCGTCCCTATCGCGCAGCTCGTAACAAGTTGCGCGGTCAGGGTGCCTCCGTGACGGAAACGACTCCGCCGGATCTCCTCCAACGGATAGTGTCGGAGCTTTTTCCACACCGTCCGGGCCACATTCCGCCCGCGATGGCGCCGTCCTCCTTGAACGAGCCCGAGGTGTCCATCCCTCTTATTTCCGAGGGGGAAATGGACATGGCCCTGGATCGTCTGAGGGCCAGGAGGACGGCACCAGGGCCGGATGGTGTTCCAGGTCGAGTACTGAGCATCGCCCTGGAACAACTGAGAGGGCGGCTTCGGGCCCTGTTCGATAAGTGCCTCAGCACCGGACAGTTCCCGAAGTCGTGGAGGACGGGCCGGTTGTGCCTGTTACGCAAGGAAGGTCGACCATCTGACTCCCCCTCTGCGTACAGGCCAATCGTGCTGCTGGACGAGACGGCCAAGATGCTTGAGAAGATTCTCGCTGCCCGCCTCGTCCAGCACCTCGAAGAGTCGGGGCCGGACCTCTCAGAGGCGCAGTTCGGGTTCAGGGCGGGCCGTTCCACACTGGACGCCCTGAACGCCCTGAGGTCTCTCTCCTCGGAGGCGGTGGCCAGTGGAGACGTTCTCCTGGCCATCTCACTAGACGTGGCGAACGCCTTCAACAGCATCCCTGTTGAGACTATCGTGGAGGCACTGAAGTTTCATAAAGTGCCCCACTATCTCCAGAGGCTGTTGGAGGCGTACCTTCGGGAGAGAGAGGTCCTCTGGGAGGGGGGCGACGGTCGACTGTATCGACGTCGCGTCGGATGCGGCGTTCCACAGGGCTCCGTCCTGGGACCGACTCTGTGGAACGTCGGCTTCGACTGGTTGTTGCGGGCACCCCTACCGCCCGGGTTGAGGGTCATCTGTTATGCTGATGACACCTTACTCACGGCCCGGGCGAGGAGCTTTGAAGAAGCAGCCCGCCTAGCAGAAACCGGCACGTCGATAACGGTCGACCGTATCGAGATGCTGGGCCTGAGGGTCTCTGTATCCAAGACAGAGGCTCTCCTATTCCATGGCCCACGCAAAGGCCCCCCCCCCCCGAGGTGCGCGAATCACCGTCCAGAGTACGGAGGTGGAGGTTCGGGCCCAGATGAGGTACCTGGGCCTGACCCTGGACGGTCGATGGAACTTTGGTCCGCATTTTGCGGAGCTCGCTCCGAGGCTCGAGAGCGCCGCCGCTGCGCTGGGCAGACTCCTGCCCAACGTAGGAGGACCGGACTCCCCTTGCCGGCGCTTATACGTCGGTATAGTGCGGAGCATGGCGCTGTACGGTGCACCCATTTGGTGTGACGCACTCACCACTCGAAACAAGACCCTTTTGAGGAGGCCTCAGAGGGTCATAGTGGTGAGGGCGATACGTGGATACCGTACGGTGTCATGGACGGCGGCAACACTTCTGGCGAATGATCCGCCCTGGGAACTCCAGGCGGAGGTGCTCGCGGAAGTGTACCGTTTCCGGTCGAGCCTCAGAGCTAGAGGACAAGTCCCAAGTGCGGACCAGACAGCTCCGATCAGGGCTCAGGCTCAGAGAGCCCTGATCCAATGGTGGAAGGAGGACCTGGAGTCCCCAGCGGCAGGCCTAGCGACAGTGGACGCCATAAGTCCACATCTCCGTCGCTGGGTCAGAAGGCGGCACGGGGTGCTGACCTTTCGACTGACGCAGGTACTTACCGGGCACGGGTGCTTTGGTAAGTACCTGCATCAAATTGCAAGAAGGGAAGCCACCCCTGCCTGTCACGAGTGTGGCGCACCGATAGACACGGCGCGTCACACTCTCGAGGAGTGCGCTACCTGGGGGCCCCAGCGCCATGCCCTGGTGGCCGTGATAGGCGGAGACCTCTCGTTGTCGAGCGTGATCCGCTGCATGCTCGGCAGCGAGAGGTGCTGGTCGGCTGTGACCTCCTTTTGCGAGGAGGTCATGGCTTTGAAGGAGGCTGCGGAGCGGGAGCGTGAAGCAGACGTTAACGCTGACCCGCTCCGCAGGAGACGACCGGGGAGAAGGAGACGCCGCTACGCGCTCCTTCACCCTCCGCACTAGAGTGGGAGGGGCACCTATAATCCACCCACTCGCCACTAGGGCAATAGAGCGCTCACGGTGCCCGCGAGCGCTCTATAGGCGAAGGTGGCCCGCATAAGTGGGCCGACCGTCGGGGCGTCACGGTTGCATGCGCGAGCGATCCCGTGGCGCCCCATTACGACGATGAGGGCACCGCTGGGTTTTAGTGCGGTATTCTGGCACGTTCTGCGTGCCAGCGAGTCCCACATACCCGCCGCCTCTCCGCGGCGGGATGCGTAAATGCATTTCCCAGCGATAAAAAAAAAAAAAAAAAGGTAATTTTTTTAAGTGTCTACAGACAGACATCAAAAACTAAAAATACTAAAATTGATGCGCCTACATACGTTAGTTGTTCGTTATTTATATTCCGGATGATAGGTCACCTTTAATGAAATCGATAATAATTTTGTTTGATTTACAACTACAATAAGCATCATGATTATAATTTATTAATTATTATTATTATTTTATAATATGATAAAATTATAAGTGGAAATATTTTAAATCTGAGAATGGAGATAAACAATCGTCAACAAACAAGTCAGTATTTAGTTACGACATATATGTATGCTACGCCGTAGCAAACCTATTCAACCTGCCTACGCTAAGCTACAAGAACTTCTAACTCACTACATAAGAATAGACTTATCTTACTCATACGTAGTACCTACTCGTAGTAACAGCTACAGCTACGAAGACGTACATACATAGTATATATATATTTTGCTAATAGTCTAGGCAACATGTGCCATTTTATTCAAATTTTTTCAGCAGTCTCCGAAATTTATGAGTGAGGTGTTAATGAGGTTCATTATAATTTTTTTCGATGAATAATTGAAGTTTTTTGATTTTGCATCAACTATAAACATTATAAAAAACTGAAAAATATATATTTTTTTTTAATTTTTCCAACGAATATTTATTCTGAAATCTTTCGAGAATTGTTCCAAGAAAGGAAAACAATCTCAAATTTATAGTTTAACAATTATCACACTTGCAATGTTCATGTTCAAGCAGATTTTTTTTTTTTAAATTAACTATTGGATAACTAATTGAAAAATTATGATTTAAATTTTATTCAGGTTGATTATTATACATTTATCTATCCAGTAACCCCCTATCTTTTTTATTTCTTAATTTTTATATTTAATATGTTAAAATATTTTTTTATAAATAAAGTATCCAAAGTAGGCATGGCTTACGTAAACCAGAGCCCCCGTTTTAGGCCGAATTTTCATCCCTCTGGGAAAATTATGTTATATTATATACATATAATATTTTTTTAGGAAATTTCCTCCTCTTTTTTTTCCTCCTTTTTTTATCTTTTTTTAAATTTGAAAAGTCGTCATTAGTTTTTGAGATATTTGCAAAAAACTAAACCCCTTTTTATTTTTCTTCATTTTTTTTCATTTTCTTCAATAATCATCTCGATGCCATTCCGAATCGAATGACACCTCAATCATAATTTTCGGAGACTGCTGAAAAAAGTTGACTAAAATTGCACATGTTGCCTAGACTATAAAATGTCAAAATATGAACAATAAAAAAAAGTTAAAAAAATATACTTGATGTCATATATTTTATGACATTTTCTCAGATATAACTATTTTATAAAGTCTCGTTTACATATTTTGTTCCTTTTTAAATATCTTTTGGTATATCTAAATATACTAAATAGACCAATATAAAAAGTTTTGAAACCATTTAAAGAAACAACAGTTCTAAAAGTTCTACTTGCGGTTATCTAAAAATAAACAGATATAGCGACATTTTAGTAATTTCATTTACTGCCTAATAAATCTAAGTACATATATAGGTAGTGCTATGTATAGAAACATATAAAATGTCATTCAAGATGTGGGTCGTATCGTCTGGGGATTGGACTTTGTACGTCGGCGGTCTGGTGCAATGACAATACGTTGACCGGAGAAATTTCCACGCGCGTAGTCTTGAACAAAATATCATATTAATCGCACTTCGAATTTCGTGAAAACTTTTGTTTTTTTCACGTACCAACAAAATAATACATTTTTATGAATCAGTTTACTTTTCGTCTTTCGTGAAGTTATGTTTACTAGTAGCAGCTATTTTTTTTTTATATAATATTAAAAAAAGTAATTATAATTATCAACTATTTAGGTTTTAAATAAAATTGCTCAAATAAATAAATAAACAGATTAATTAATTGTGCTAAGTATATGTATATAATAATACAGACATTAAAAAAAATTTTAAAACTGTTTACTTCATGATTACAACATATTTCAAGTTAGAAATTTTATAAAGATGGAGGCTATATAGTCAATGATAGTTTTAAAACTGTTTACTTCATGATTACAACATATTTCAAGTTAGAAATTTTCTAAAGATGGAGGCTATATAGTCAATGATAGTTTATAAAATCAATTAAAGAAAAAATAATAAATTAAAATGAAAAGTAAAGACATAAGCAGATATTGAATATTAAATAAATACAATGCTTTTAAATACTACCGTGTGTTTCAATAAAAATAATAATTCTCATGATAGAAATATATTGGCAGAATTTAATGGCAATAATCTGCGTACGTGACCTTTTCGTCATGTTATTCAGAAATAGTTTAAGTCATTCAAAGATTTTATTTTTTTATTATAATAACCTAATTAAAATATGACTTAAACTTATGAAAGTAAATACAATTTATATGTTTTAGTATTAGAGGAGGATGATATATAAAACTGCATGTTACTAACTACAATTAATTATCATAAAATAGATCCTCCACTAAGGAAATGGTGTCACAAATAAAAAAATGACTGTACATTTTATAGATAAAAGATAAGTAATCGTCTTGAACAAGTCTACATCGCGTCTGACCTACACTGCACAACCTTGGACGATGGACAGTTAACAGTATCGGTGATAACAGTTTTGTTTTATTTCCTCAGAAAATTCTCATTATATCACTATTAAATTTCCATATCTTCAATATAAATCTATTTAAATAAAATTATTACAAATAGCTATCTTTATTTACAAAAATACTTTTTATTTAGTGACAATTTATAAAATTGATATAAATTCAATCGACGCGTCAATGGTCTTATACTCACTCTGTATTGTATACTGTATCAGCCTGTAAACAACCCACTGCTGAGCGAATGCCTCTACTCCATATAGAAGAAGGATTAGAGCTTAATCTACCACGCTGCTCCACTGCGAGTTAGCGGATAATTTATCTACCATGAGTAACGATCATTATCAGTGTCTATGATAACAACCGGGACCGACTGCTTTACGTGCTCCCCGAGGCAAGGTGAGGAGACCCACAAGGACATACACTCAGACCGGAAACAAATATTTGTAAAAGTACAAATATCTGCCCCGAGCGGGAATCGAATCCGCAACGCACCACTACACCCGGTCGTATACTCCTCACTCGGTTATGTTTAGTTTTAATGGTAATATTATATATTTCACTTAAAAAAAATTGTACAGCAATGAGTATACAAAATTCGCTCACATGATGTTCATAACCATTTTACTATAATTAGTTTTGTATAGTTTTCTTTTTCCATTCATTATAAGAAGACGTCACTTGTAAAGTAAATCACCTCACGGTTTACTCCAATTTTAAATTAGTGCAATAAAATCTCGTCTTCTCGTCTAACCAGCAGTTCAACCCGGGTAGTTTTATAAGTGAAAACAGTGCAACGGTATCAGGTCCCTCTAACACCTGTTAAAAAACCATAAATTGTGCTAACTTTTATTATTCTTACTATTTATTTTATTGTTGAATACTAATTTTAAGTTCACTTTCTTTGTCTTTTACTGGAAACACTATTTGCTTAAAAATTTTGTTTAGAACCGTGTAGCTATATTTAGTAATTATATGATGTATATTTCCTAATATTAAATAAATAAATAAATATTTTAATAGCATACGTGGACTTATCCTTAGAAGAGATCTCTTCCAGCCAACCTGTGGTAGTGAGAAATAATGTCATAAAGCAGGCTAAAAAGTGCAGTGTTGTAAATAATACAAAGATACGTAAATATAAGTAGTTAATTAATTATTATATACAGAAGGACTGGTGAATTATTATTATACACAAAACTTAATAGTAATAGATAGTGATTATAATAACTACGGATTAGATTGAGTGAAAAGGTGTTGCTTCAATTTTTTTTAAAGGTGTTAATAGAGGGACTAAGTTGAATGTCATTAGGTAGTTTGATTTGGGGAAAAAGATTGCGATAGTACTTTGTGTTGCTCTACGGTATGTCGAGCATCGTAGTGACGCAAGACTAGGTACGTGATAGAATAGGGAGAAAGATAACAGAGGTATGAAGGAGAATTGGGATAATTGAGTACCTTTGAAATGGAACGAAAAGATGTGCATATCACGGTGAAAGCAGATTGGGAAGCATTTAAGTTGAACGCGAAAGTTTAAAAAAAAACACATATAAAAGTTTTATCTTTAACTTTTAATCATTCAGCTTAAATAAAAATCTTGTAAAAAAAATGCATAGTTCGCCAACGATTGGCTGTGGTTTTCATTATTAAAATTCTTCTCCATATACGAGTATATCACATCACATAAACATAAATGTTTTGATAATTAAGAACAATTTGATTAATAATACTCATTCCTAAGTTTGACAGTATTTATGTAGATAATGACATAGTTGCCTCCAACAAACTTGCAGCGGCATTGGTGTTACATTTGTGTAACTAAACACTAACTACGTTTAGGTTAATTTTATTTGAATTTTAAATGTTAAAAGAGAAGATTCCTTTTTATTTATTTTTTACTTTTTTATTTATACTTGATAATCTAGTAACTAGACTGATTTATGATAGTAACAGGGGAACTTAAAAACTGCGTTAGTACTTAATATAGACTTACTTGACTAATGTAATGTGAGTTATTGCTTCATGATAATGATGACTGACCCGTTGGCGCAGTTTGCAGTGACCCTGTTTTCTGCTCAAAGGGTTGTGGGTTCGATTTCCGCCCCAAGTCTGGGTGTAATATATGTTTATTTATATATGTATTATTTATAGGATATTTATTTAAAAAAAAGTATATCAGTCGGCTCTTACCTAAAACACACATTAAGTTGCCTACCTTAGGAACAAACGACCATGTGTGTGTGTTAAACATATTTATTTATATTATTATTTATGATTCCATTCTAAATGACACAGCAAATGACATACATATTCTGTCTAACTTGCTAGCAATCATTTTTTTATGCCTAAAATACTTAACAACAACGTAACAAACACGTGATTGAACTAATTAAAGAGACAGTCAACAAATGATCCACGTCCAGCAGTTCCGTTTTGCCTCTTTACCTAAATAACGTAGGTTATTTCCAAAGCGATAGAGTCTGTTTGTGCTTGTAAATATAAATAGAATTCGTACATCCTGGGTCAAGTGGGTACGATACGATAAATGCTTCCAGAGAATATAGATATGTAAAATAAATTATATAATGTCTACAATGATTGTATTTTAACAAACACTGTATTAGAAAAAGTTTGCCTCCCGAATGCAATAATTAATAAAGTAAATATACTTTATAACTTTTTGACGTGATAACGTCTTGTAAATCGATGAACGCCGGCTGCACGCACGAAAAAGCACGACTCCTTGTCACGTTCCGCGAGCGAGAACGCGAAACAAGCGATAGAGAGGCACGATCGGCCTAAGCTTTCGGCTTATGAATGAAAAAGAATAACGCAGATTGGAGGATCTTAAATATCACACATGTATATAAGTTGTAAATACTCGTAAATTGTTAATAGCAAATTGTCAATTGGAATTTATAATATTGTTTATATTATAAATTAAATAATCTTTAATATTTATTATATGCACCAACTGTTACACTTATTACGGTTAAGATTAGCTTTTTGCATTTGACTAGAAATCGTTTAAGTTTTTCTCGACAAAAGTAGTACCACAACGTCACAGAAAATCGTCGTAGCTTATTTCATAAGTCGAGTGGAAAGGCATGAGAAATATTGGCTCTCTCTTTCATATCCTTTACTCCCCTTTTCTCCTATCATTTAGATGTCCCAAAATTAATACACGGAATCAATCCCTTTATACTAAAACTAAAACTAAATATGCTCAGAAATACTTTATTCTTATAGCTTGTAAAAAGTACAACACATACGAGTATTTTTTCAATATTGATTTTGCTAAGAAATAAGAAATGCAATAATATACATAATTTGAGAATTGTAGTTAAATTTATTTCATTTTTAATATTTTTTTACAATTTTATTGAATCTGTAGTTTGCATGATTGATTTGAAGTAATGTTGTATTTAAAATTGATAACGTGAGTGACGAAAAATTGTAAATATTTGCGACTCTGCTGTGTCAGCAAACTGTGATCACCAAATATAAGGTGAACTACCTTTTTTTGTCGCAGGGGAATCCATTTACGAATGATATCCAGGACGTCCGGGTGGCAGTCCTAGACCTATGTCGGACTTGGCACTTTGGGAGTGCAATACGGTACTAAACCCTTGAGGGAGCCTTCAGCCACTTTAATTGGAGGGTCCTGGATCTGCAGGCAACAGGATTCCTCCAGCGACAGGCTGGCCTCGGCGAAAAGGCCAGACTTCTCCTCCATGGGGACTGTCCGGCTCACCTCTGAAGGTGAACTGCCTACTCGTATTCTGGTAATGCACGTTAAAACAGATTCAAAGAACTGAACTGAACCGATCAGTTCCTAAGCGTCGTAATCACCTTTTAAGCGTCCCATTGCTGGGCAAAGGCCTTTTCTCCATATAGAAGAAGGGACTTGATTTGAATAAAAAACCCATGTGTGTCATTATTATATCAAAACTGCAAAGTCGAGTTATTAATAATCTACTAGGTTACATATGGATATTGACATATCTAGGATAGGTTCGATAGTTCAACATTTTAGGTGACATTTTTTTAATAGCTTTACGAGTACATGTGCATGCTTAAGTATAAACGGCGAGTACAATACTTACCTTCGATTTGCCGACGATATCCTGCTCATGGTAGAACCCTTAATAGAATAATGCTAGGTGACCTCCTAGGTGAGTTTTCCAACGGGTAGGCCTTAAAATGAATATGGACAAGACGAAAATTATGTCGAATGTCCATGTCGTGCCCACCCCGATATCAGTTGGAAATTCTACTCTCGAAATTGTTGATGAGTACATCTACCTGGGACAAAATGACCAACTCGGTAGGTCCAACTTCGAGAGAAAGAGAGATCAACCGTCAAATCCAGTTAGGATGGGTAGCGTTCGTGAAGTTAAAAACGTCTTTTCATTGGTCATACCTCAGTGCCTAAAGTCGAAAGTCTTCGACCAACATGTGTTACCAGTGATTACATACGTATTTAAGACGTGTTCTCCAACTATGGGCCTTTTAAACAAGCTCCAAGTCACACAGCGAGCAATGGAAAGGGCTATGCTTTGTATTTCTTTGCGAGATCGAATTAGAAATGATAAGATCCGCAGACGAACGAAGGTTGCCTACATGATTACGGATTTGCAAAGTTAAGTGGCAGTGGGCAGGTCACATATCTCGTAGGCCGATAGAGCAAAAAGGTTCTCCAGTGGAGACCATGTACCGGCAAGCGTAGCGTCGGACGGTCATCCGCGAGACGGACAGATGACTTGAGGACAGTCGCCGCAAGCCAATGGATAGAGACTGCTACAAACCGGTCAGCTCTGGAAGTATATAGAGGCAACTTACGTTCAGCAATTGACATCCAATAGCTGATATGATGAAAATGATTAACCGAAAATCTAATTATAGATTACCTAACAACATATTTTCCAACAACCCGTTTTTGCAGGGATTCTCATACTCTTCATCCTCTATACTGTATTCTATTCAATTCATCAAATCACCGTATTTAAAAGAGCGTTTTTAGTTTCAAGGGTTTTCTTATAATCACTTTCTTCGATCAGAAAATTTAATATTAAAAATTCCTACTCATTCGATATCATTTTATATATTACTAGCTGCTGCCCGCGACGTCGTCTGCGTGAACGCTATACAGCAACAAAAATACCTACGATTATACCTTTTAAAATAACATTCATTTACCCGTTTCTTCTTTACATTTCATATCTACAGAAAGTACAGTAACAGAGGGAGACTGTCTTTTGTAAAATTGACTTTCAAAAAGTGCTTATTTTTAGCCTGCTTTGAATAAATGACTTTATGGTGATTCTGCTGAATTAAGTCATAAGTTGTGACTGAAACGGATGGAGAAAATAATAAATAAGGAATACAGAATAGGGTAAAAATACATATTTATAGGACTTCTCGATAAACAACATTAGTAGTTTGGCTCTCCGCAGCCAAAATGTAAAGAGAGTCAGGACTGGTGACGCGGGAGCAAGCGACGCGACGTACAGCTGCCCGTGTGAAGCAGCTCGTCCTGAGGTCGAAACCAGCTACCCTCAGTGTCTGCCCCTGCGACTTATTGATGGTCATCGCGAAGCAAACACTCACGAGGAACTGTACGCGCTTGAACTGGAACGGGAAGTTATGAGGAATGAGTGGAATGCGTGGTATAAATACTGCTTCGCCGACGCCACAACCCGTAAGAATTTCCACCTCAATGGTGTGTCTGTGGAGCGAGATGACTTTAAGGCGGGTCCCGTTCCACAACTTTTGAGGAAATAGGTTCCGGAGAAGCATAAGCATTTCTTATCTTTATAACATATATGGCATGCTTCATTTTCCTCTTTCTTCGTTATTTAGCTCAAATTGCTTACAGCAATAGCGTGCCGTTTTCGAGTTTAAATTTTGTTATACATCTATTCAGTTCTTTTTGAGTTCTGTTTGTTATTACATACAGAAAAACTCGATGAATTTTATAAGACATAGATGAAGCAGCTTAAAACTTATATAAACACATTTTTTAAATTGTCTTGCTCATCATGGAGTTGTGCATTTTAATTTTTATTAAAATGCACAACTCCATCTATGACTTTTGTAAACAACTATTAACCTCGCCAACATGATCAAATTTAAATTATTTATATCCAAAAAGGGTTTACACATGTAATTCGACTTGATGTTTTTAAAATCTCATAGATGGCGCTGCTTGTCTTGATACTACTTATATTCATTTCTTATATTACATTCATTCTTACATTTATTATGTTTATCAGCCTAAGTTACTTATATTTCGTGATTTTTATAGTGTGAAGATAGCTTATAGCATGGTTATTAACATAATAACAACATTCAAATATGCGTCGTTAGATTACACGCTGTTACAGAATGCGTTGAAGAAATAAAGGTTCACTGCTCGTTCCCCGTAGGTGATAGCGTGATAATATGTAGCCTATGTTATGACCCGACTTCTTAATAATATTCGTGCCAAATTTGAAGTAAATCCATGCAGTACTTTTTGAGTTTATCCCGGACATACATACAGACAAACAGACAAACAGACAAACAGACAAAAATTCTAAAAACTATATTTTTGGCTTCGGTATCGATTGTAGATCACACCCCAAGTATTCTTTTTAAAAAATATTCAATGTACAGTTTTGACTTTTCTACCATTTTATTATATGCATAGATGTACAAAATATGTTACTGTCAAATCCATTCGTTTATGGAATTCTTTACCTCTCGAAGCGAGACGTGCACAAACTCTCGCGACATTTAAAAATATAATAAATGAATATTATCTAACTGTATAGTTTTAATTTAGTTTATATTTTAGTTTATAAATGTATGCGTATATATATAGACATATGGCTGTTTATATATATTGTAAATGTGTGTTGTACACCCCTACCGTTCTATTAATTCTCTCTAGCTAAGGTTGCCTGGAAGAGAGTGCTGCTTTAAGCAATAAGGCCTCCTCTTACATTTCTCTTATAAACATTTTACTCTGTACTTGTAAAAATTTTTGGTGTGCAAATCAAATAAGTGTTTAATTGAGTTAATTTTATTATCACTCATTACGTATTTCATTAGATCTCCTTAATTATTTTGTTTAGTATTTGATGCAGATAAATGAAAAAACAACTACTGTTGTTGATCGTTCATGGACGTCTTTTAAATAAAAATAAATATTTACTTATCGAACATACAATATCGTCATGTATCGTCAATTAGTGTTTATTACTATTGGCGCAGTTAAAAATAAATATCAATGTTTCTGACCTTAGTAAATAATTAGATAATTAATTAAACAATAAAATACGCAGTTAACGTAAATACATCGATATCTAAATGAAAATTATATGCATTGAATTCGTCACATAATTAAGGCTAAGAAACTCAACTATAATGTTACGAACATTTTTTAAATAACAATATACTCTATAAATACTATAGGGCAAATAGCTCGTAGAACTGATGGCCGGTGGAGTCGAAAGATTCTCGAGTGGAGACAACGGAACGTTAAGCGCATCGTCATCGCCGTCCACGAGATGGATAACAAGTAGGTATGCTTAATTAAAAAAATCAAAAAACCCGACTGCGTAAAATACTCTTATTATAAACTAAAAAGAATAAAACAATTTACTAGCTTTCATTTGATACCCATATTGCTACAGTAAGAAAAAAAATTCAACTCCCCCCCTCATTAGGCCATTTGCGGGCGCCATTTTGAAAATTTATATAGCCTATGTCACTACTATAATTTAGACAAATCCAACGACACCTCATATGTCAAAAACCGTCCAGCCGTTTGGGCTGTAGGGCGTGCTAAAGAAATGGACATACATACATACATACATACATACATACATACATACATACACTCGAAAAACATAACCCTCCTTCTGTCGCAGTCGGGTAAAAATGAGAGTCACCGGAATCCGGTGGATAGAGACTGATTCGAACTAGTCGCTCTGGAGGTCAATGGAATAAGCCTACGTTCAGCACTGGACATCCAATGACTGATGATGATGATGATCGGAAATCCCAAAAAGATAAATGGATTAAAATTATTTTAAATTTGAATGAAAACAAGTAATATATTTAAAAAACAATTAAGTAAATTTCTACTTAGGTCAACAGATTTTTTTCCCTTCTATAATAATAAAGCATATAAATGTTAATAGTCTGGATTTTTCTGTGATAATAACCTGATCACTAGTCACACCGAATTTGATTGGTGTTTGTGGACTATGAGAAAGCCTTTGATTCGATCGAAACTTGGGCGGTGCTGCAGTCTCTCCAGCGAATAACATACATAGAATCCATTACTGATAGATACTAAAGTAAGTTATTTTAAGAATAAACTAAGTGTGTTTTTCACAAGAGGTGAACAAAAAGACCTTAGGAATACTTACCTACTTCGTCCTATTGTAAATTTATTTATTACGCTCATGTATTCCTACTTAAAAAAAGGCTAGACAAAATCTTGCAGATTTTGACATTTAATGTTACGTATTAAAAGACTAAAGCTTCATAAAAATTATAATATTATACAGATAATTCTTTATTATATCGCGATATTTTGAGTGTGTTCCAAAACATAACGCAACAACGTCAGATACCTTACGACGTTGTCGAACGATGACACCAATGACACTTAACAACTCATACCTTCGTACTCGTGTAACTCAGTCTATTTATGTACGGTGTTAAAATTTTATGATAAATACTAGCTTTCCGCCCGCGGCTTCGCTCGCGTGGAATTCGGTTATATCGCGCGACATGGTAAGCGCGCCGCCGCCGCCGCCACTCCGCGCCCCCCTACCGACCGATACCCCCCTCTCCTTTTCCCCTTGCAATTTTTTTGTCTTTTTTTTGTCTTTGTCTTAAACAATTGAACAATTTTACATGATTTTATGTTTGACAATATGGAACTTCCATACAAACTTTCGTCCCGTATTTCAACCCCTTCTACCCTTATTTTCGCGATAAAAAGTATCCTATGTCCTTTCCTAAGTTCAGTTCTATCTTCATACCAAATTTCATCAAAATCGGTTCAGTGGTTTAGGCGTGAAAGCGTAACAGACAGACCGAGTTACTTTCGCATTTATATATTATAAAGTAGGGATGATAAGATTTATAGCACAACTTTGTATTTTTTTGTAAATGTTAAAAAAAAAGTTTTAGTGTAACATAAACATGCTTGCAATTAATTGTAAACATATTCCTTTCTCATAATATTTTACTTAGCTGTTTATTTTTGATACCATTTTCTTATTATTTTAGGCTTTATTTGTCAAGTTACTTATTTTTAGCCAGGACGACTGCCATTTGACCTCATCAACCGTTATCTTAATAAATAACTTATTTTTTCAACGTAACGATTATGTCAATTAGTTGTTTACGATAATATTATGGCCATATAAAAATTCAAATTTTAATTACAATCTCTAAAATAGATCTCTACCAGTCAAACATCGAAACCAATAACTTAACATGTCACGACGCAGTGTGGAAAGCCCCAAGGACAGAAAACTAGACATAGACGCAAATATTTATTTGACAGACCAGGAATCAGTCAAAGATACACATGTTGCCGTTGACCTAGAATGAACGTGTCATACAATATTACGTTTAACCTTATTTTTATACAAACATAGACTTTGACAGACACGCGCGAGACTGCTGACTGATGAATACGATTTTTTTTTTTTTAGTACATTTCCCGTACGTTTTTAGTACATTTCCCGTATGTTTATTATCACGTGTAACGTTAAAAAGTATAAGAATGCGATGCGGTTTGTGATGTAAAAAATAAATTTAGGCGTCGCTTCTATTGTCTGATATTATAACAAAAATCGTCGTCTATTTTATCGTCTATTTTATTAACCTGTCATTACTATGATTTTTTCTAGTATGCAGTAATCTACAGTTATGCAAATTTTTTATTGCCTTTACTTAAAAGATCACATTTTACTGTTAAGCTAAAAATCATTTTAGGTACCGACATACCACCATAAGACTCAAGCTTTCGACGTTATTAGGGACTCTATATCATATTCAATATGGATTTTAGAATAACAAGAGGTCTCTTCTTAATCTCTTGATGAAATTGGCAAGAAAATCCCTAATAACTATACTAAGGGCACATTAAAAATCAGTTGTCGTGGTACGAAATCATGGCGCAGGCTGAATGTGTCTACTTTTTTCCCTGGTGCTGCAGCAACAAGTTCGTCTCTTACTGATTTTTTTTTTGTATTATGTCTGTATTTTATTACAGTATATTGTAGTATTAAGGTATTTTTTTATTTCTTTATTTTCTTATTTTTAAAATGTAAACATGCCAATAAAGGATTTTAAGAAATTCTCCTCCAAACTAGTTGAGACAGCGTAATAAAATTTGTACTAAATTCTATTATTTTTCAAGAAGTACTTTATTATTAACTTTCGATTATGAAATAAATAATAATTAAATAATTAATCCGTGATCATTTTGGAAATTACACCTACTCTACATATTTTTGTATTGCACCCCTAAGTTATATTTTTATAACTTAATTTTAATCTATTTATAATTTGCTTCCTTTTATTACATATAACATCATTTGCAGATCTCAAAGTAATTTAAGTCATTATTTTACATCGTTTTTAATGCCGAGAAACATATTAATTATTCTTCTTAAAGCTTATATATTCAAAACGCACAAATTTTATTACAAATCAATACGTAGTTCGATTTAAACGCTGGGCCATAACAGGCACATAATATCTATTCAATATATTATAATTTCTTCCAATTTGTCTGGTTGCTATGCATTGTTTTTCTTAACCAGTGAGATCCGAACTAAATAGATTAAAAAAAATATTAGAACTAAAATAATTCTAAATTTAAATTTATAGAAAAAAGTAAGACTAATAAAAAATGAATAATAATTCATGGACCAAAAAAGAAATAAGAATAGTAAACTGAAATTATTAGTTAAAGTATTCCATATAGATTTTCATTTATAACATTCAGTGAGTAGGAAACCGACTGGAAATTTTTGGATTCGTTGACATGGTTCTATTAGAGCTCAGCGAAGTATTTAAGTGCCGCCTATCAATTTAATATTAACAAGCTGTTTTATTTTATTGAACAAAAAAGGGGGTTTTTTATTGGTCATTATAAAGATCTTATTAAACTTAGTTTTACAATTCAACACCAAAATAAGTTCAGTGTACTAGTAAGTAGTAAAGGGTTTAATTTAAGCAAAAACTTGTTACATTTTTAGAGAGAAGAAAAGTTTCAATATATATCATATATATTGTCTATCCTTTAAATAATAATATTACAACACCAAACATTACTTTGTTTAATTAATGGTTTTGTTCTAAAACCTGCTCTAAATAATATATGAAAGTTAATCTATCATAGAAAGTGAATAGTCTAGACACCAAATACATGTTTCGTAAAAATTACTTCATAGAACTTCTGCGATCATTCACCCATTCAAATAATCATTCAAATACAAATCATTCACATTTTAAACCATGCGTTCGCTATCACGAATAGTGCGCATCTCCCGCCCACGTATCCACAGCACGCACGCGGCTTATGACCGGCGATCACGACACAGTCAACTATTTACAAGTCATTCACTGCATACTGCATACAATACACAAGCTTCTCTAGTATCATGTTATCGTAAAGAATTCCATACTATTAACTTCAAACAATCACTGACACTAACAGAATGATTAACTAATGAAATTAAACGTAGCAATTGTTTTGATTGAATTATTTAATTGTGACTTTGATACAAAATATTTAAAGCTTCCTCAAGGAAGCTCCAAGTATAGGATCTTTATAGATGACGTCTCTTTTTATTAATGACCAATCAGTGTTTGTCAGAATTGATCGAGAAAGGTGCGCTCTTTGCCCGGTCGCATCTGGTGACCCGGACGATGATAAACGCTATCTTGCAAGTGCAGTAGTGTTCATAATAACATGTTTCAGGCCTTATCGTATTAAATATACAATTATATGTTTACTATTCAAAAAATAACACTTGATTCTATAATAGAAATATGTTTATATATAAGTTTTCGCTAGACAACACGTGGCCTTTTATTTTGAATTCTGAAAATGGAATCGTGTCGTAAGAAACGTTATATCGCAATTTTTGTCATAATAGTCAGTTGTATTTAAAGTAAAGTATGTTTACTTGTAATAATTTGATAAGTTATGTTCATAAAGACGTTTTATTCCTATATCCTCGCGGGTTATCGCTACGATCACTTTAATTTAATAGGTATAGCGATACAGAACGCTATCATTTTAATTATTTGAGACTAATTAGTCTACTTATTTTTTTTAAGCAATTTGTAAAATATTTCTGAAAAGACATTTTTAATTTTTTTTTTTATTTGAATGACACGTTGGCGCGGGTGGTAGTGCTTCTCGCCCTCAGTCTAGATGAATATTTATGTATGTACATATGTATATACATATTTAAAAATATGTATATCAGTCAGCTGTTATCTAAAACACCGGCATTAAATTACCTACCTTAGGAACTGACCAGTGTGTGTACATGTTTAAAAAAAAAAATTGTTACCCATATTCAAGTTTTTAGTGTGATACTTAAAATATTTTTAGTGTTGTGGTAGTATAATTAAATTTGATAAAAAATAAAATAAATCAAGATTCCAATTTTTTTTATTGAATAAAACAAGAATAAATAATGGAATATAATTTTATAACGTAACTGTATAAAATATAAATATCATTTATTTCAAAATAAAAACATAATATTTAATGTTGCATTATGACTTAGCACGTAATTCAGAACACTTGGTATACTTACAACTAACATCATAAATATGAAAAAAAAATTACACATACGTGTACCATACAAAATTAATTACATATAATTTGAGAAAAGTATAAATACATGTTTATTTTAGACTTACATAGAGTATTACGCAAATTCGAAACAAATAGTCCAGTAAGTTATTTATTATAACGTTGACATGTTTTTCTCTGTACGCCTAAAATATAATAGAGATTTAATATTAATTCCTAAAATTAACAACAAGTCTGTAATCACAAAACTTCCTACTCGTATATTATCTACTTAGTAGTTACAAAGTAATATCGTCCTCTGACTCCACGATCTCATATACATATATGTCGTCCGAGCGTGAGAACAACCGATAGAGAGAGCGTGACTCCAAAGACAGCATCAGAACCCCACACTCACGCACTCCTCAGGTACTCGAGCGTCTTAATAAATAATCACCTTAGCGACTATATGCGGCATACCAGCCGTGCGTAAGGCTTTCAAAGAGGTACATTTGGTGGTGACTTGCAAGGCTCTGGCGGTGGTGGCCTTCGATCTTCAGGCGATCGAGATTGATAATATGCGCAGTAGGGTAACGGATCCCAGAACGCAAATAATGCTTCACGTGTATCTAATACGGTATTCAACAGTTTTCCCACAGTAGCTGTATGACCACATCTTTTAGTCCCTTGACACAGATAGGGTAATGACACCCCGACACGAGCACCGATTACAACCATTCTACTTCCATATCCATTTATCGTGTTTTCCTCACGTACTAATCTAAACGATATATGTCCCGTTATAGGTTTTGATGGTGTCAGACAAGACACAAATCTTTGCACCCAAGCGTCGGTTTCTTCATCCCTTTGCGGAACTAGACCTTTTTTTGATGGATCTACACGACATGTAACATTGTTAACGGCACGTGATTCTTTTAACGTAGTGCAAGTCACAAATCTTTCTCCTTTAGGCTCTCTGACTATAACCCAAGGCTTTTCGGCACTTATTTCCCGCGGAAACCTAAATTGTGCCTTTTCTTCTGGCATAATAAATCGCAGACGATCCCTCGCACCTCGTGCACCAGCGCTAGCAATAAAGTGACGTCCTTCCTTTGATATTCCGCTGTCATACCACGCTCGGACATCATCTTCACTAGTCACGACCCAGTACTGAGGTGTGAGCAAGCCAGCAACACGGCAAACTCGCATTACTTCTAAAGGATCATCCAAAGTAACAACGTCGCGTGCATATGGTACGAAACATTGACAATCTAACGCTTCCAAGTGAGGTTTAGCTAAGGCGTCATAGTATGCTGGCGTCGATGAACTCACGGGAATATAGAACGCAACAGATTCTCTTTTCACTATTTCTGTTAAAGCACGCGCATATGCCAAGGGATCTGCTGGGTTTGGCCGAGGCACTGTGTAGAATTTATTAACTGCCGCAGAATATTTTAATAAGGCAAATTGTCCCTCAACTTCGAAAGCTATCACTCTGGCTCCGGCAGAATGAAAGTTTCTCGCTAAGTGTAGTGCTTGAACGGAACTGCCTCCACTGATGAGAACGGTACGCTGTAGTTCGACATTCCTCGAAATTGCACTTCCAATAATCTTCAAAAATCCAAGAGGGTATTGAACGCATTTCCAGAATATAAACAGCGACGCCGCGATCCATAAAGTTGGCAAAACAACTAATATTTGTCTCCAGGCTGGATGGGCGATAAAACTAAAGAATGCAAAGACAGGACGAAGAAATTGTCTTGGAATCCACGTTATAATTTGAATCAGTTTTGGCAAAGACGGCGGGTGTTCCGGTGGGACGGCTCGCTCCTCTGGGATCAAAGAAAATGTTGATGAAAAGGAGCGACGCAATGCGGTGAAAGACGGTGGCTGATGCGAGCATCGCTTGACGCGCGGAGAGAGAACGAGTTCGGTAGCGGACCGCATCAGGCGGTACTCGGGCGCACAGGCCGGCATGGCGAGCGACAGCGGCAGACTGGCGCGCGCGCAACTCTCCTTCGCATATAAACAGCCCTTATCTGCGTTGCCTGCGTACACTTTGGAATCATCTTTAAAACCACTTAAGTGTTACCTAGTTAAAAAGAAATAACCAACATAAAGTATGTGATACGTTAAACTAACATAAGAAATAGACTCTTTTACTTATTTCTATAAATGGAAACATTATATATTTTTTTATAAAATGCAAAAAAAAGTATAATAAATACATGTAAGTAAACTGAACGGAATTGAAACATTCTGTGAGCGTTGGGGCTGGGCAAAGGCCTCGTCTCCAAATAAGAGACGAGTCGGAACTTAATCCACCACGCTGCTCCACTGCGGGTTGACGGATAATTTCTCTATCTAGAGTGATGATTGTTTTTAGTTTATCATAAGAACTGAGATCGAAAGTAGAAAAAAATATTTGTATAAATACAAATACCTACTCCGAATGCGAATCGAATCGGCTAAAGTGGTACGTTAATGAAAGTAATAAATATGAATGATAGGGAAAATGTGTCTACCTAACTATTAATTAATCACTTATGATTCTGAGAACTTAGAAGGAAAAAAGTATATTACTTCGAGACAGCTAAATCAACATCTCTCATGATATCACATGATGTAGTAGCTTATAACTTTTCAATTTTTTTAAACAGCAGAATCTTAAGAAATTATTAGGTATGCCGTATGTATTTAAATTTTTAGAAATATTTCAAATGGTTTCAACACAATATTAAAAAAAATCAAGTTTGAATAACTTTCTTTAATTATTTAACATTCAACCATTACTGACACTAATAATAATAATAATATATTTAAGTAGTGTGTATTTTTTTACACAAACATTATCATTAATATACACAATATTCTTAAAAATCAGATAAGACCTACGCAGAAATCAAAGATTTAAAAAATAAAAACTTTAGGAACAAGGTGTACTTATCTATAATTTTTCATTAATATTTCTGCAAATATAATAAGTAATTAAATAAGAATATTTAATTTAAATTGCACGAATTTATAATTTACATAAATTACAGATTTTTTATCGGCTGATTAAGAGCGTAAGCACACGGCGTACTTTAAACACGCAGACGACGCGCGTTTTAGGTTCGCCCGTTTTCGGTGCTGTAGATGCCGATTGTTGCATGTGAATTGATGATACAAACGCGCGCATAAAGCGCGTATACGCACTTTTGAAGCAATCCAAACGCGCGTACAAAGGGGTAGAGAAGGGGCAGAGGAGAGGTGCGCGCTCACCAATCACACGGAAGCTACGAGCGACTACAGCACGTGTCTGTGGTTTTAACTACGCGTATACGCGCAATAATAATAAATATATGTAATTAATTAAATTACTTACGCGCAGTACACGCGCAGTTACAGCCATACAAACGTGCTGTAATTGCTCGTACCTTTCGTGCGATTGGTGAGCACGCACCTCTCCTCTGCCCGTTCTTCGCCCCTTTGTACGCGCGTTTGAAGCAATGCAAACGCAACAATCAGCAGCTACGGCGCCGCAAACGCGCGTCGTTTGCGCGTTTAAAATACGCCGTGTGTTTACGCTCTAACAATGAAATGTATTCTACATACATATAGGTAATATAGCCGACGCAATAATAAGTCTTTGATTATAACTATGTCTAGATTCTTCGACTTATCTTCGTTTCGATTATTATCTAAAATAATCGTAAAAAATTAATGTGTTTAAATCGACCGCAGTCTCTACTTTTGACTCCCGCTCTTGTTAGCGAGTAGTTTTATTCTCACCATAATTATTATAGATAATGACGTTTAATTATGAAGGAATTATTTTTTTAAATACACTATTAACAGTAGTAGTTTCGTATCAGCCATTGGATGTCCACTGCTGAACGTAGGCCTCCCCCATCCACCTGAGTGTCTCTCATTTGACAACGTGTTTGTCTTGAAAAAAAATATGCGTTTCACCAAGCAAATACTTATCTTGATATATTTATAATCTTGGACTTAACATTTTAATTTGAAGGCAAGCTTAAAATATATCTTTCTGTCTGATCTTAGCCCACCAAGTTTAATTATATTGATACTGAAACAAAACTGATATACTTTGAGCATTTGTATACATCACCACTAATAACAAATACTTTATATCACCTACAGTTGGTAAAAAGACAAAGATACTGCTAAAAATAAAGTTTTATTGAAATGGTGAACACTTCATACCATTTTAAATATTTTATATTTTTACACACATTAATAATAATCGGGGTCGTCTTTGTATAGAGGCCCACGAGGCCCGGGCTTAGAGACCCGCGTTTCTAGGGGCCCCATCAAGTTTGATAAATTTTATTTGCCCACATGTATAAGACGATAAACAACTTTTCATTAGCAAAGTTCTGCTAGTGGGGTAATTAGGTTTAGAGATTACGTTAAATATCTAAATTTCTTATCGGCAACTCGCTGTGTATATCGGGTTTAGAGTTGAGAATTTTAGAAATTAAGTTTTTAATAATAATTGCGACTCGTTGTGGGTTATATTATGGTTTATGGTCTTAAGATTTAGTAATTAAATTTTATATATAATTTTCCAACTCACTGGGCGTTGGGTTGGTGGTTTCAGGGATTGCGATTTGATTTTAATATTAGGAGCCCTAAAGTGATCCGGGCCTAGGGCCCCATGATCTGCAAAGACGACCCTGCTAATAATCATAAACAGATGGAGTGTTACTTACCTACTTATATAATGAGACAGTGTGAGATAAACTGTATCTAAAAGTAGAAATACTATATTAGAATCTAAAAGTCACATATATAAACATAGTTGATGAAATTAAATTTATTATATCTGAAATATCAGATAAACTAGGAACCAAATGTCACAAAATCACAAAGGAATTTATATACTAATAACATTATGAAATACAAATATTAAAAATTACGTTTACATTTAAATAAAAAATAAAAAAAAAACTAATCTTTAAGTATATATTCATATTTTCTTAAAGCTGAATTTTAAAGTAATAACTAATAAATTGCATACTCTATACACTATTAATGCAATACACTTTAAAAGCTTTTTTTTTCTACGTACAAATATTTAAATCTACTTAAACAATCTAATATCTCTTTTTTGGCAATTCTTGATACAATTTTTAAGATTTTATTTATTCCTTGCTTTCATTCATGACTATCAGTTAAAAATTGGAAATAAAAACATAGGATAAACAAATATATTTAAGATTGTTACTCATTACCAAATATTTCACAATCAGAAAATGTTATTGTTATTCAAAAGAAATAAATGTTTAAAAGAAAATGAATATAGACTCATTTTAGCAAACACTGACACTTACGCCGAGTTGCACGAAACAAATTTTAAATTTAAGTGTTTATTCAACTAATTTAATCACAAGAATCGTGATTATCTGTTGCACGAAACCTACATCTGATTAAGTTAACAAAAAAAATTTGTTTAATTAAAGACCTATCTAATGGATGATTAATTCCAACAGCTTTAAATTAATCATGAGATCAACTAATTTTAAGATTAATTGCAACTTAACTAACGGAAAGTTAGCGACGGTTTCGTGCAACTCGCCGATAGTAAAATATGGCTCATGAAATTCTTTCCTTCATCATCAAAATTAGTATAAAACTCATCAATATTATGCATTTATTTACTTTGGCTAATGTAAGACATAATTGTTTGGAATTAATACATAAAAAAACATAAGGTATGGATTATAATACACTAGATATATTTAAATCCTAAACAATATCATTAACACATAAAATAATACAATAAATCTAACATTCTTATATAATAAAGTAGACAAAAAAAGTATCTACAGTTGGTAAAATGCAATTATTATACAAGTAACGTTATTTAATAAATAAAAAATATTCATTTAACATTGTACACAATGACTAGGGTGTCCCTAGATTATTTCATATATTTACATGATAAATGGTAAATTTGTATCTTTCAATTCTATGGAACCATTTTTACAGACTATATGCAATTCATTTTGAGGTTCCTTTTCAAATCTGAACCTCTTTGGGTGTGAATCATCCATGAATCTTCCGAGTTTTAATATTTTGTCATCAACTTTTATTTTTTCTGCTATGAGATTTGTAGCAGGCAAGTTTTTTAGTATGTCATATACTAATAATTCTACTTTGCCTTTCTCGTGGATAAATATGCTACTCTTTTCTGTTAATTGTGATGCATGCATAAATACTTCTCCACTTTTCAAGGAAGCTTCTAGATTTCCAGAAAATCCTGTGATATGTAAGTTGCTTTTTTGTATAACATCTATTTTTACAGATCTGTGCAAATTGTCCAGTCGAATATTGCCCATTAGAGTTGTGAAATGTGATTTATCACTATAACATGACTTGACAGATATAGGACCAGCATGAGAAACCACATGGAAGGAGTTTGCCATGATGCTGTTACATTTGATACCTCCGTTTATTCCAGTCTTTAAATCAATATTACTGGACTGCAACCTGCCATCCGCTTGTATGTCACCAGAGGCACTTTCCACTTTAATGTTATCCGCTTTTAAGTCCGAAATATTCACGGAACCTTTCTGAGTCTTAACCACAAACTCATCGGCTTCTAATTTCGCTAAATGTACTGATGCGTTCTCTGTCGCTGTTACTTGCACTTTCAGTTTATATGGAACCTGTATTAAGCACACGTCGTTGCGATCTGGCGATGTGTTCTTGTTCAGCAGCTCGAGCCTCTTCGAAGTTTGTTTTAATTGAAAGTCAGTCGTATCCTTTCCTTGACTGTATAAAGTCATAGTTAGTTTATTATGTGCCTTTAAATCGTTAACATTAATAGGCTGAACTTTCACATGAATAGGGCTTTCGATGAATATACTCGTGTTATTTTCAATAGTTTTTTCGACTGTTCTTACAAGATTCAACGTCTTAATATCAGGCAAGCTGCTAAAATCTACTACAGATAACCTCAAAATCTTGAGATACTTATGCACGATCCGTTGACCACCTAATGTGAACATTTTGCGAATTTTTTTATTTAATCCGAATTATAATAACATTGGATATATATAACTATGTACTTCTTCGAAAATAGCTTTTTTTTACTTTTCATTTGACATTAATTGACATTTATAAATAATACCTAAATACGAGTGTCGCAGCTGACTTTGACGTTGAAACGAAAAGGCTGAGAACAAACTCTTTGGCACATATTAAGATTCTTTTCTTAAAACATGGCTTAGAAAAATCAATACTGAAATAAATTTTATAAAATATATAATTATACTCATTGCACAAGTCAGAAAGGGAAAAAAATATTTATTTAATATTAAAATAATCACACAACCATTCAAATGTAATGGTACAAAAATATCATTACCGGCTTTTGATTCCCAATTGAAACAGGTATTTGTTTCTGGATTCGTACTTGTACAAATATTTATTTTCTGATTGAGTATTTGTGGACATAAATCCATAAGCTGTTTAACGATAGATTAAAAGAGGTATATAAGCTTTCGGATTGAATCATCTCTAGAAGCACTAAAATAAGTAAACCCCAGTAGGCCAGAACTGTAGTCCCCAAGGTGCTAAAATGTGAGTGATTTTACGTGGAGAACACAGCGTAGGCAGACTTCTAATATCGTAAATAGATGGACTATAAAATGTCTCGAGATCGCTGTTTTCTGATGGACATAGATCGTAAATGTTAAAAATTTTTGCAGTAGATCTATATTCAGAGTGAGATCATTGATGCTGAAGACGAAGACGACACTGACAATTAGAGGTCAACTATAATTTTAAACTACACTCGTCGTCAAAAGTATAAGTAAAGTAAGTATATTTTTAATATATATTTTGTATGCTCTCATAATATTTCTCGGAATAATTTTTTTTATTAAATTACGATATTACTCCTAAATATATACATATGTAATCAGCTAATATCGGTTATTAATCTTTTCAATTTGATTCAATTTTTTATTTAAGTATGTGTTTATACCTAATTTTATACGTACACTTCTAAAAAATGTATGTTTACTGATATAGCCGACGGTGTATATGTTTTATAAATAAATAAATAAAATACAAATCCCGCGAATTTACTCTGAGTGTACCCCGCCTTATATCGCCGCATCTGGTGATAGTTTTTCACGTTTATCATTGAACTTAGTGTGTTAAAATGATAGAATGTACAAGTGTGATGCGTTTTTTGAAAGAACATTAAAAGCACCACGTGGCACGCTAATTGTTGTTTTTGTATTATACAGTACCCAGTGAACACAATTATGTCAGACTGATGTCTGAATGACGTCATGCTACGTCATGATTTACGTAAGATGTGAGTCATATATGAGTCATATATGACTCATAATTTCCCACTTCCTGACGTAAGATTCTTACGTAAGATAGATGACGTAAATATGATATAAATTTTTACTAATCAGTTTTTTACTACACAACATTTTGAAAATATTACAATACTGATAGAAAAAATAATTTGATACGTTTGAAACGTTTATCGTTATGTCCAAAATCACACCTGCACTACGGGACCTACAATATAAATACCCCGTTTCAAGGTGAAATGACTTTGATTTAATAAAAAACCCTTAGTCAATTAATTTTGTATGGAGACCTATATGTAGATTCTGTAGAACCAAACGTTAGCGCGATTTAGCGGCTTGAAGCCGTCACATGCTTACGTAAAAAATTGTTTTTTTACGTAAGCATGTGACAGTATTATGATATCACTTTGACTTCAGACTATGACTTGTAATTTATGTAAATTTATGATTTATTTCTTACGTTAATAGTATATAAATTATAATCACAATTATGACGTCATATAACAGTCAAATATTAGGTCAGTACTATGTCATAATGATGTCATATTATATGACATCACATCAAAGTCATTTATAAAGTTATTTCCATGTCATATCTATGTAAATATTCTATGACCTCTATGTGATCTATCTATGACGTCATATGGAGGTCATGTGTTCACTGGGTTGTGATGGTATGTCTTTCAGTAAATCGTCTAGCAGTCAATTTTGGCCTCTGCTGGCCGCAATTAAGGCTAATTTTTACACTGAACCATTCTTAGTTGGACTTTTCCACGGACACTCTAAACCAAATAATTTTAACGTGTACATAAATCCTTTCGTTGATGACATGAAAGAGTTACATAATAATGGCATAAAAATAAATGGTAAGACAATCAATGTTCGACTTGATGCTATAATTTGTGATGCTCCAGCAAGAGCATATTTGACTTTAACAAAGTCTCACAGTGGGTACCTTGGGTGTTCCAAATGTACCCAACAAGGAGAATGGGGAAACTGCGTTAATTTTCCAGAAATTAATAGTCCGCTTCGGACAGACGAATCATTTAAAAGTCAAATGCAAGAAGAACATCACTTAGGTGAATCCTTACTTCTTGATTTGGATTTTGGAATGGTATCTCAAATCCCTTTGGATTATCAACATCTAGTATGCTTGGGTGTAGCAAAACGATATTTACTTCGCTTGGTTAATGGTTCCAGGGCTCATCGACTAACGAATGATCAAATAGAAGATTTCAATGAGGCGCTACAAGCCATGAAAGCTTGTATTCCGCTTGAATTTGCACGAAAACCAAGACTGTTAGATAGTGTCGCAAAGTGGAAAGCCACAGAGTGTCGTCAATTTTTATTATATAATAAATATTATATTATACAATAATATTAAAAAATATTTTGAGACCACGATATTACAATCACTTTATGGCTCTAAGTGTTGCGATAAGAATTTTATGTGATCCTCGAAGATACCTAGTTTATAACGATTATGTTGATGAATTATTAAGGTGGTTCGTTGAGGAGTACAAAAATATATACGGCTCGGATTCAATGTCATATAATGTCCATAATTTGATTCATCTTGCCAAGGATGCCAAAAAATTTGGACCACTGGACGATTTTAGTACTTTTAAATTTGAAAATTTTATGCCGAACATCAAAAGTAAAGTCAAAGATGCACCAAAACCTTTAGAACAAGTAGTTCATCGTGTTCATGAAGAAGATGCTTTGCCAGTAAAAAATCATTGCATTCCATCATACCCACTGATTAAAAAATTAGATAATGATAAAATTGATTCTTTAGAGTTTAATGGTTTTACCTTGAATTTAAAAAAAAATGAAAATTGTTGTTTGTTATCGAATAATCATATTTTAATGATTAAAAACATTAATGTTACCAATGAACAAATAACAATACAAGGCGAACATTTTTCGAAATTTCATTCGCTATTCGTAAAACCCTGTGACTCTAGAGATTTGAATATTTATTTAGTAAAAAAGCGTATTAATCCAAAATTGATAACTGTTACAACGGACGTTGTAAAGAAGAAATGTTTATATTTTTCATATGTTAATAGTGATTATTTTGTTACTGTACCTTTATTACAATATAATAATTGATTTTGAAATTAGTTTATGCATTTTATTTGTATAATAATCCTAATCCTTTCAAGTTTAAAAGAGTATTTAATGTTTGCATTTAAAGATAATTTGTGGTAATTAAAATTGGGACATTACAAATAAAAATAAAAATTAATAAATTTTACATCAAATTAAACTATCGATTATTAAATCGATACCTAATATACAATAGTATAATACATAGTATAAAATACCGATAATTAACGTAGGAATACCGTTTATTTTTATGCAGTCATGACATTAATATTACCTCAGTTGTATGTAAGAAGATGACCTGAAGCTAATGCTTAAGTATGACGTTCATCGTACATCAATTTTACGTAAAAATATGAGCCGTTTCTTATGTAAGCATATGACGGTATTATTATATCACTTTTACGTCAGAATATGACTTGTAATTTATGTAATTGTATGATTTATTTCTTACGTAAATAATACATAAATTTATGACTTTAATATGACGTCACAGTATAATATGAATAGGACGTAATATTTACGTAATATTTAAGTCACCATTATGATGTCATATAAAAGTCAAATTTTAGGTCAGTTCTATGTCATATTTATGTCACACTATATGACATCATCTCAAAGTCATCAATAGAGTCATTTTTATGTCATATCTATGTAAAAAATTTATGATCTCTATATGACCTGTCTATGACGTCATATAAAGGTCATGTGTTCACTGGGTATATAGAACAAAAAATCAAAAAAAAAAAAAAATAAAGCAATTTCACTGCGCCCGCAGTGTATAATGTATGGAAACTGTTTTACTAATTTTCATACTTCTCAGTAGTGGTGAATGATATCGCTATGATTTTTGTTTATTTTAAAAGAATATAGGATTACTTATTTTGTAATAATTATATTTCAAGCTTAAAAGTGGTATTTGTGTATCTTAGACTTGTTAAGTTAAAAATAAATTACGCCGCACGTCGCCGGTTTATTGTTTAAAATCAAAGGGCCGTAAATAAATATTTTGTTTGAACACGTGTATTTTTTATTACCATCGTATTTTCAATTATATAAGTAGCGTAATTTTCAATTAAAAACCCTATGTCATTGTTTTAATTTTTGAGATATGATTTTTTAAATACAAGACGCACTTTAAAACGCAAATATCAATGTTCAGCGCAACATAATTCTACACTAGAGCCGTAATCTAACAAAGAAAAGATAACATTGTATAGCCTAAATCTTAGTAAACATAAAAAACAAACAAATTGAGTCGCAAAGAAGGATTATGTGGAACGCGACCCGCATGTTGCCCGCATGGCGACGCGCGGTCGCAGAAACTAAAAATGGCGGGACACTTTATCCAACAAGGCGTGAGAAACCCGGACATAGGAGCGGATAACATTTATGAATTTTTAGATGGCTGCCTGAATTTGAAATATTTTATAGTGTAAATGATTTTACTTCGAAAGAAATAGGCACCTTTCCGATAATTTAAGCGAAATTATTCATTTTAAAGTCACTGTTTACTCAATGATATTTTTCATGTATAACAGTTATAAATTTTCAGATGGCTGCCTGAATTTGAAATATTTTATAGAATAAATGATTCTGCATCGATTAATATAAATAACCTTACCTTTTTACCTTTGCGAAATAATTCATTTTAAAGTCATCATTTTTACTCAATGTAATCTTTACCGCAAGTGGAATAATTTTTAAAAAAATTGAAAAAGAAAATGTTCTCCTATAAAACTTGTACGTTTAAAATTTATAAATAGTAAGTTCAGACGATTTGTGATTTTTGAAGACCAAAAATAAGTGAGATTTCCGATAATTGCAGAGAGATATTTTTTTTTTAAGTTCATGAAAGTATTCATTCTCAACTCACTACCGGTGTAGACGTTAGACCGCCATTTGCAATTTAAAAATCTGGCGACAGCATGTCAATAATAACATGCTTTTTATTTTTCTCTCTATTTTAGTTCAATATGTAAAACTCATATCATATGAAAATACATTTTTATTTCATAAACAATATAATATATAACTTATTCTTCCGACTATAAACGCGGTAGTCAAATTCAATGTTAAATATTTTTTATAATATTTAATTATAACAAAAATTTTAATAACTTATTCTTCCGACTATAAACGCAGTAGTTAAATTCAATGTTAAATATCTTTTTATGATATTTAATTATAACAAAAATTTTAAAACAATCTTTTACGAAATGTCGCTGTTTACAATTTACTACAATTTTAAAAATAGATGTACGATGTATTTACCCACGATCTAGCTAAGCTATTATAGATCAGTATTTACCGGCATTTGACAGTGCATCATTAATTGTCAATGTCAATTTAATTTGACATTTGACAAATTGACAGTAGTAATGAAAAATTTATTTCTCGAATGGTTATCGTTAAACAAATTCAATATTAATGTATAAAAAATGAATTAAAACGTGGAAATTGTGTTTTCATATAATTCACGTGATTGTACAAAGAAACATTAAAAATGAATAGCCATATGAAAGAGGCTTTTAGCCGTATGAAACCATTATGCGACTTGATTATGATTAATCCATCCCCTGAACATGTATCAACATTTGCGGCTATGGTGTGCGAATTGAAGAAGGACTTAGTACAAGAATTACAACAGTACTTGTTGTTCCCTTTCATAACACACATACAGTCCAAGGAAATTGTGTATGTTTTGTTGATTGTATATTTTATTATGTATTCCATGTTGACAAGTAATACATAAACTTTAAACGTTTATCTAACATATATTGCACGTATACAAATATAGCTAACGTAATGTAGGCCAGATACATTGTAGCGATTCTTGTAACAATTTATCTTTAAGTATATTGTCATGTAGTAAACGATTTGCACCGTTACATTAACTTTAACCTACACATGTGTCGTTGCATACCCATAATATTAGTTTTGGCAATTTTTCCTATAGCTCATGACATTAACGAATTTAAATAAATTACTCTTCCACTTTACTGCACTCTCCAAAGAGAACTTTACTGAATTTTGGGATAAAAAAATATTAAGTATCTTAGCTCATTCCATGAACTCAAATCATGCCAAGTTTCAATCAAATTAATTCTGTAGCTTCTGCATGATGCATGGTCAATATATAGACAGATAAAAATGAAAAAAAAAACACATTTGGCTTAAGTATCATTTAAAAGTATATGTAAAGTATACCTTCTGAAAATATTTTCATTATATCCTCGATGTGCAGATTTGAACCTGTTAGAAATTAGACATATTTTAAGTATAATGACAATAAGTTTAACTTTTGTTTTTATGAAACATATTATAAGTATAAATTTTTATTACAGAGGAAAATTTGAGTTGCAAAGACTTTTAATAGATGGCATGAAGGTAGTTCTGCAAAGGGTTAGAATATTCAGTTTTGAAATGTCTATGAAAATAGAAATGGGTCTCCTTGGTCTTGTGTTTGAAAAACCCAAGCCTGGAATGAGTAAGAACAATTATGTTTTGTTTTTATCTATCTGCTATCAGCTATTTTGCTATAATCAGACTCATTAAACTCTTCTTGTCTAAAAGTGAAAATAATATGTTATTATGTTGACTTTCTGATCATAACTTAAGTTTATTACTTAGTTATATAAGTCATTGAATAACTTGTCCTTGAAAAAAAATTAAATATCTTCTTTATGTTAACTGTGTCAAAAAAACAATCAAACAAAAATGTTTTGAGAAACAACAAGTTAGTAAATGACTTTGGCTTAGATATCTTATTTTTATGAATGACTGACCTGTTGGCGCAGGTGTCAGTGGAGGGCTGGATCCCATTGCTACAGAGTTGTGGGATATATATCGCACCTTTAAAGTAAAACTGTTACTAAACGAAAATATGAAATTTTAAAGGAGAGCCAATATTAGAAAAAAGTCAATGTTTTTTCGCAATAAAGTCTGAGTTCAGAATTCTATAAGACATTCAATGAGATTCTATGATATGTCTGTTTTCACATTATGACATGTGATTAAAATTTTTTTTATTTTTTATTTACAGCATTATTTATTTTGATTTATATTATTATAGTAACACTTTACCATTAATTTTATTTGTTCATTATGGTATATTACTATGAAATTACAGTGCAACTAATGTTACTAAATAGAAAACTATTAAAATTTCATAAATTTCATAAATTTTTATACATTAAAATTAAAAATCATAATCAATCAGCGGTGTTATAATATTACTCAATAAATAAATAAATATATATTCAAAAATAATAATGTTTTATTACAAAATAGAGATCCATACAATCATTTGGTATACTTATTTATCAATCAGTCTTGAGAAATGTGAACCTTTAAATCACGCCATTTACGTATCTTACTATCTTAATTATTAATTAAAACATTTATAAATATCTAGTTTGACTAAAAACAAACCTGAACTGAAACAAACTAAAAATAGCAATATAAAAATATAAAAAATTAATAGTAATTGTTACTGTCTTAGGCAATGGGATTATTCTTGGGATTTAGTATGTTGGTATTTAACCATATATTATACTATATGGTTTTTGATTCCTTTTATGATATCTGAGTTTACTTTTGCAGCCGTGTATATCCAAATAACAACACTGTTGTTTTAAACTACCGTCATATCTTTTCTACGATCATGTTCTTGTTGGTATAGACACAATATTGTATTTAGTGAGCCTATCATAATTCGGTTTAGTAACGCTTTAATTTATCGCTAAATGGCGTAAAATACGACATTTTACAAAAAAGACAAGATTATCTTGCAGTTTACGTGTATTTAAAATAGATAGCATTGATAACTCAATTCATGAAAATTTTCGTTTAGTAACGGTTTTACTTTAAATGTGCGATATATGTCAGCCAGTTATTGCCTAAAACACAGACATTAAGTTGCCTACCTTAGAAACAGATGACACTGTTTTTATGTTAAACATATATATTTAAAAATAATTAAATGATGCATGAAAAGATTTTTGAAACAATTTCCTTTTTTTTAAGTTGCTGACGTGCCGGAGGAACTGAAACTAAGTGTTATACAGTGCCTAACTGTATTGATGCTGAATGTAGACCATCCGACAAGAATTAAATTGATACAGACACAGGTCCCTATGTTAGCCCAGGCTATTTTTGTGTCAGTGCATTTGGCTAAACTTGAAAAACTCAGAGTTTTAAGGTATGGTCATCTAAATTTTCATGCAGTTTATTCACATTTTCATCACACGAGGTAAACAAAATGGTTGCCACATCAGACGTTTGATGTCCACTGCTCAACGTAGGCTTCCCCATTATCTCTGGGGGATTTTGCCAATACTCATCACTCTTGGCAGACGGGTTGGCCGGCGTAGTGTGTTGTGAGAAAGTATGGTGACGTTGCTGCTCATCACCATCCTGGTTGGTGTACAGTTGTTTGCACCACTATGGTCATATTTATAGATTAGTCGCCTTTTACGATACCTCGGCAAGAAAGAGTTCTGGACTATTCTTTTCTGCCGGTCACCCACTGCATGACAAACCAAATGGTTTAACTTGTTAAAATCTTAGTCTAAACAATAATTATACAGATAACAAAAGTATAAGTAACAGTTTTATATTTAGTTACTAATAAAAAAGAGAAATAAAAAAATATCAAAATGAAAACCAAAAATGATAAATGAATACTTGTATTTAAAATTTTCATTAAAACTTTAAAAAATTAAACTACAGTTTAAAAATATGAAAAAAATATTTTCTACTACTATTTTTCGTTTAATATAAATTAATAATTCCAATTTTAGGTTGGCAGCTATAAACTGTCTCTGTGCGCACACAGTATCCCATCCACAGCTCACCGACAAGAATTGTCATATACCTGACCCTGTTCTTGAAACTGCTGTTGTGAACATGATGTTCTGCATTTTACCAGGAGTGATGGCTGCTCTGCAAGATGTGGCTACTTCTACTGATAACCCAGGACATGCTATTGTTGTGGTAATTTACATAATTATTTAACATGTTTATTGATTTTTAGACACATAATATAACATCTTTGTATATACATATTATTCTTCTGTGCGTGTGTATGTGACTGAACTCTTCCTAAACGGTTGGACCATTATCAATGGTTATCAATCTTACTAATCAAGTTATCTGAGTTAATCTTCCTCTTACACCAAAACTGTGTAAGAGTAGATATTGATAATCGCTGGGTGGTTCCATATTCATCATTGATGTGCAAAACCTACAAAGCACAAATAAATGTTAAATTATGCAGTTTGGTGAAGTCCATCAAGTATATTTGCATTTGCAAGTACATTCATATGAGCAGTGATAAAGCAACATTAACTGCTCCAAAAACTACTACTGCTGATTTTTCAACCTTTGTAATCGACAAGATGTTTTTGGTCAATTCGCTTAGACATTAATGTATATTGATGTGCCTACATATATACAGCCCATCTTAATAAACACGAATGCTTTTTTCGATTACGTTCCTGGACTGACTTATTTCCAATATTTGTGAAAATTCAATGATATTTTATACTACACGTTCTTCGATACATGTCGTGAATTGCATTTACTGGAAGATGATAACCATTGGGATCTCACACTTGCAGATGAATATAAAGAATTTAATATAAAGGCATTCATAAATATTGAGGATATTTGTATTCTTATTTCGAACATGTTGCTCATCCATTTTGGCATGTTAGCGCCGTACTGCCCAGCAGCAGATATTATCGACAGCAATGTTCAGCATGAACAACAGTTTGATATGACTTCTTTGGCTACTTTGTTGCTGATAATGAGCAACTGCTTACTGCTAAACAATGTAATGTATATGATAAAATCGATCAAATTTATCAATTGCAGCACAACAAGGTGGTTTTTTTAAAAATTTACCAGCTGGTGTTGGTATGAAATTCCTCATTTCACTGATACTTGCCCGCATTCGATCACAGAATCATATTGCATCGGCAATTGATTCATCAAGCATTGCAGCAATCTTACTTGATGGTGCGTGGACTGCGCATTCAGCAATTAAATTACCTTTGAATGTTCATACAAATCCCGACGCAATGTGTAACATAAATAAGCATTCAGGCATGGCTGAAGTTTTAAAAATTCAAAATTATTATCTGAAAAGAATGCACGATGGCCTATAAGCATTCACTTGAAATTCTTGACAGGATGCTGAAAGATATCAAAAATACTTGGCTTTTTGGTGTTGCTCTATTGCTGCTGTTTGATCATTTTAGACAGACATTGCCTGTCATTCCACTTGCTACATATGCAAACGAAATTAGCTCTTGTTTGAAAGAATCATACCTATGGCGAATTGCCAGTAAATTATACTTTACCATAAATATGCGTGTTCAACTTCAAAATAATCCATTGGCATCGGCATTCTCTAAACAAGTGCTAAACATTGGCAATGGCAAAATTCAATTGCATGAAAATACACAATATATCTGATTACCAGAAAATTTTTGTAACATGCTGGTAATTAAATAACATTTAAATCGATTGACACTGTTATTGATCCTGATGAAATGGTCAACTATGCTTTAGCGTTCTTAAATTCACTGGACTTACCTGGAATGCCGCCACATAACTTGCGATTGAAGATTGGCTCACCTATCATTTTGCTTCGAAATTTGAATGCGCCAAAATCATGTAATGGCACGCATGGTCATAAAAAAAAGTCATGGGCAATATTCTTGAGGCCACTATTTGAACGGTAAATTTCAAGGTGAAGTTGTATTTCTACCACGGATCCAATGATTCCTCCAGATTCACTTCGCATAGCATTTGCTATGACCATTAATAAGTCAATCATTAACAAAGCCAAACAATGACAATTTGTCGCTTAGATTTAGAAAATCTTTGCTTCTTGGCCGTGCAGGCCAATTATATGTTGCGTGTTCGAAGGTTGGCGAGCCATAGAATTTGTTTGTTTATACTCCTCAAAGATTAACCAAAAATATTGTAGGTTCAATGGCGTTACGATAAATTAATTTTTTGTACATTAAAAAAAATATATCTGTTATGAAAATAGCTTTATCTTTTTCACCCTTTAATTAAAACAAGTTTAAGTTTGTAATCAACATAGGTTCTGTATTAAACTTAGTTCATAGTATACACATACTCACACGCAATCGATTGATCAACTTGGGCAACTGTACACGTGATGAATTCAAGTATTGTAATAACATTTTTTTATAAAAAAATTATCAAAACGGTCCAGATTATTACAACTTGTTCAAAAAAAGTTTTGAAATTTTCGGATTTAAGACGTGTGTACAGGACAACTTCGGTCGCTAGTATGTATTATTATATTTCAAAATATTTTTTTAGCAGTGTTAAATTTGACTTTTGAATAAGATTCAAGATTTTCCAGTAAAAATCTTTGGCTTAGAATGTTTACTTTCGTTGAGGCGTTGGTGACAAACGGCCAATGTATTTTTGTATGGAGCTTAATCAGCCAATACAGAAATACATTGGCCGTTTGTCAGATACACAGTCGTATCTCAGATTTACCTCACACACAAATTACCATTTGATGATTTCATAATAATATCTTTATTGTGACTACTTAACTAAAAATTAAGTCTCATGTATAACCTTGGTAAAAAAATCGTATATTTGTATATATCCTATATTGACAGTCCTGTAATATTTTATCTTCAGGCTGCATTAAACGCCACACATCGCGTCCTCTGCCTCACAATGCACAACAAACACCTACCCAAGAAACAAAATGTCACAGCTGATGACTTTGTCAGTATGTTGACGGAGAGGGCCATGACGGACAAAGATGTAAGCAGCAAGGGTAATTAATTTTTTAGCATTTTATTATTGTTGTTATTAGGTGTCAATATTTTTATAATATTAGTTAGTACCTCTTTGACTATTACACTTATTGTTTGACAGCTTTGCTATCATATATATAATGTTGTCATGTAGTTGTAAACAATTATTTACTCAGTTTATTTTTAAAGACAAAACAAAAGAGAAGAAGAAAAAACGGGTAAATACCGCGATATCGTTTTTTTGACGATTTTTGTCGATATTTCCGATCATTTACATGGTCCATGGTCACGACGAGACTGCTATGGAGCGATGTGTCAACTGTCAACCATCCACGACGGACCATGTAACTAACTGGTCCGAAATCTCGACAAAAATCGTCAAAAAAACTATATCGTTGTATGTACCTACATATTTTTATCTTTAACTAAATAAACTTATATTTGAAGACAACCTAAAAAGACATTATTTACTTACATAATATTATTAATAAGTAACTTAATCAAGTGAATGAAAATCTGTTATAGCTTGTAATAAAAATTTAAAGATTTTTTTTTTTACGAATATAATGTAAATAATTATTTACAAATCATGATATTTTTGTCGAATGCTTTGTACTCCTTTTGTCTGCGTAGATTACCTCCAAAAAAAAAAAAAAGAAAAAAATTATAAAAAACATACTCACCATTTTTTTTTCCGCTGGCTACATTATACAATTCTAGCAAATTATATAATGTAGCCATGCAAAGGGCAACCTAAATATAATGTTATCAAAAGAAGTTACTAAAAATATAATTATGAAATATACAAATATATTTAAATGTAAAAAAAAAAATACTAAAATACAATAAGGAAACTATCTTTCTATTCTTCAGTTTCTTCTATTTATCAGAGTTCTGTTCTGGGTAGTGATCAGACATCATTGGCATATCCATTATCTATTTATTTGATACATTTTTTCTTTTTAACCGACTTCAAAAAAGGAGGAGGTTCTCAATTTGACTGTCTTTTTTAATGTGTTAACTTTTTATTGGGTCTACCGATTTTATTTTATATTCAAAAGCTGGTGCTTATCATGTAGTCCCATTTAAATTTGAGCGAGTTCTGACGAGTAGTTTTTGAGTTATCCCTAATATTTTATCCCTATCACTAAAATAAATAAAAAAAAATAACAAAAAAAAACATTTAACTGCAATTAAAATATTCTTTATGTTAAAAATGATTATATGAAATTACTATGCTAATTAATTTTAAATGATGTTAAATAAAATGGCAATTTTACATTAATAATCATACAACTTACTAACACTACTAAAATAATTATAAAAATATGAAAATAGATTTGGGAATAAATTTTAACGTTCTATTAATCAAACTTTATAATAAAAAAAATTGTCTCAATTTAATTTCTACCATTAATCCTGGAATACGCTTGAATCCTGGAATGATTGAAGAGAAGAAATCGAGAAAACTATGCTATAATTAATACCTCGAAATCTATTAACAATGTTTAAGCACTGAAATAAAATGTTCAAGAAGATTCCGAATCGGACAATATGATAAATATATTTATACAATATTCAACAAAAGCAAGGCAAGGCAAGAACAAAAAATCTTCGAAAATCAGATAACAAAAAATATATATTAAAATTTTAATGACGATTAAAATAATATGAAATAACTGAACTGTCTGAGATGTCTGGCACAAAATTTTTGATTGCTGATAAAAAAATAAGATGAAAATAATTTGTCCTCTTTTTACACTTCTATGATTCCACATTTCATATCATTATTTATAATTCTTATATTTATGCATGAGATAAATGTGCAAATAATTTGGAACAGAACATAATAGCGCTTTTGAACGAAATGTGTGTATTTGATGTTCAGTTTGATTATTGAAGTAATAATCAAGTTATATGAGAGACTAGCAAACCCGGCGAACTCCGTTTCGCCACCAGATGGCTTCGTTTTTTGTAACATTTCGTTTGGGGATTAAACCACCATGAAAAACCATATTGGTTTGTAGTACATGCTATGTATCAGAGATGGCGCTGTATGTGAAAAATGATTTTCCCTGTTTTCCTGCTTTTCTGTTGAAATTTTTCCTAAATTTTGTTCGCTATAAACCTCATGGAGCCCGAGACCTTTCGAACGAATGCAAAACCGTGGAAATCGGTTCGTGCGTTCTGGAATTATAGCGCCAGGAAGGAAAACCCGACTTATTTTTATATTATAGATCAATCTTAATTGTATTCACACCTCTGTCAGTGAAAAATACTAGTAATAGATTATATAGGTAAACGATAGACACTGTAAAAAAAGTCTTTATCACAATCACAGGCAGAGGTGGATTAAGAAAAGAATATTTTATACCAAATCACGCAATGAACAGAAGTTATAATTTGCAGATATTTTAGGGGATACGAAATTAAGTGATATAATTGCGTCTAGAGATTTCCACTCACTGGCTGAGTTCATTAGATTTGGTAGAGATCAAGAAACGATATCACAAAATGCATCAACGAGTTTTAGAGATAGGGGTAGAAGTTCTAGGGCAAAGAATAAACGGTTTAATAAAAATAATACAAGAAAAATAAACCAAAACAATACATGTGAGATTAGCGAAAGATCTTCAGCAACCAGTGGGAACACAGGTAATAAGAAAAGTCAGTTCTCAGTGAAGCGACTAAAATAGGATGTGTGGATGAAAGAATATACAGTTATAATTGTATAAAAAAAGTGTATAAAAGCTGCTTAAAATACATACAAACTTATCGTATATTTAAATAATTTTATTTGGTAAATATAATGTCAATAAAAATACTTATAAAAAGTAAACAAACAAATATAATTTCCACTTAATTAATTTTATAAGAAATATTTTAAAACTGTGTAAAATATTACAGAAATTTCTAGAAAATACCGGACGATTTTCTCTAATTTAATATAACAAATATATTTTATTAAACTATTAGTTTTTCCTGTACTAACTCCCCTTTCCTATGTTATTTGTCATTTTGGTACTCAAAAATGTAAATGTAAAAATGTTAATGAATAAAGAAATTAGAATTATGGTTGTAATAAAGAAAAAATAATAGGCACCAAAAAGGCAGACTAACATAAACTAAAAACTTCTAAAATTTGAACGATTATTATTCTAATCATCTTAATGAGCCCTTTTTTGTCCTTAAATAGACCATTTCTTCCAGGAAAGACACCTAAAGACATACCAAAACGTACTCCGGAGTGGTATGCCATGGCAGGTGACAAACTAACTGTGGTTATAAAGAGTTTAGTGCCACTGGTCACTCATGAGCACTACAAAGTTAGAAAGGAACTCGCAGTTCTTTGCTACAGGATCATTTCTGAATGTAACACGTAAGTAACATTCACTCAATGTAGCTCGATCTAAACCTAATTGGTAATTTAGAAGAATACTCTGATAATGTTTTCCTATTTTTATATCCATATATCCATACTCGTAAGAAACTGTCACTTTTCTGTGCGTCTTTTTCTCGGCTTCCTATTTCTTTATTAAAATGCAAAATATTGTTATTCTTCATAATCTAAAATTAATTAATACATTTAGACCCTTAAAGAAAAGATTTTTTTTTTATTTCGTTTCCTTTTTTCTATCTATATTTTTCACAATATATTTACAAATTCTAATTGACAAATTTTATTAATTATTTCATTTCATGGGTTAATTAAAATTTTGTCAAAAAATCAGGTACAAAAATTAAAAAATGTAATCTCATTTAAAAAATAAGTTATTATTTTTTTTCTTTCCTAAAACTAACAGTATCGAATTTTCAGTTATCTATTTCTTAAATATTTATTTTTCAATATCAATTATTATTGTAGAACAATGCAGCTCTCTTTAACAATGGCCCTTGACGTTTTGATATCGCTTTCGAACGACCCGTACAAGGAAGTGTCAGAGTACTGCTCGAACGCAATAAATACATTCTTTTCCTCACAAACCGATCCGGGCAAACACGAGGTCATCGACAGCATGTGCGAAAACTTCTTCACCACCCTCAACTGCTTGCCGAGGATATTGAATAATATAGGTATGTTTTCTGTATGGATTTGTTAAAGAATTCATTTTCTATTTATTAAAGTAAAAAATAAATAAATATTAAGTATTTATTTTCTAAAATGAAGTTTTTCCGTTCGTTCATTGCATACTTTCGACCATTCGCTATTAAATCTTTTTCGATACTTCGATCGCTTCAGGGCCACAAGTCTACTATTAGATAGGGGTAATAATTGTAGGTCAATATTATTGGCGCAACAATGATTCTATCGATATAGTAGAAAATCAAAACTGTCAAAACCGATCTTGTTAACAATGATCAACCGCTGTTTGGTTGTTATGACATCTAGACGTATGTGAAAAAGATACAGTGCAACCACGATATAACGAAATTGAAGGGAATTAGAAAATATTCGTTATATCAAGTAATTCGTTATAGTGAGGTTTGTTATATAGATGTTACGTTGAAATTTAATTCGTTTTAATAAGGTAAGAAAGTGGAATTAGGTGGATATAATTAATATGATACGTTATATCAAGGTTCTAATTTAAAAAAAATCGTTAAATTGAGGTAAATACTTATATTCTGCAATGATTTAAAAAAAAAAATTAAAAATTTATCATAAAGAGGTTTTTGATAAATGTTATTCGTAATGTAGAGGTATATTTTGTATTAGCTCTTACGGGCAGTTCTACGGGATTTCAAAAAATTTGTTTAATAGAGGAATTCGTTATATTGAAGCTCGTTATATCGAGTTTGTACTGTATTATTAATTTCGTTTAGAGTTTTAAAAGAGTTCGTGTTTCGCAGACTCGAATCGCAAGCTGTCGGCGCTGAACCTGCTCCAGGGCTACCTGCGCGTGCTGTGCGCCGGCCGGCCGCAGCGGCTGACCGGCGCGCTGTGCGCCAGCGACGGGTACGACCGGCTGTGCGACGCGCTGCTCAGCGCCGCCACCGCGCACTCGCGACACGACCTGCTCGTGCGACACGCCGCCAGAGGTCGGTCCCGCCCGCTGGCACACCGAACACTCACACTGCGCGCACTCGCGACACGACCTGCTCGTGCGACACGCCGCGAGAGGTCGGTCCCGCCCGCTGGCACACCGAACACTCACACTGCGCGCACTCGCGACACGACCTGCTCGTGCGACACGCCGCGAGAGGTCGGTCCCGCCCGCTGGCACACCGAACACTCACACTGCGCGCACTCGCGACACGACCTGCTCGTGCGACACGCCGCCAGAGGTCGGTCCCGCCCGCTGGCACACCGAACACTCACACTGCGCGCACTCGCGACACGACCTGCTCGTGCGACACGCCGCCAGAGGTCGGTCCCGCCCGCTGGCACACCGAACACTCACACTGCGCGCACTCGCGACACGACCTGCTCGTGCGACACGCCGCGAGAGGTCGGTCCCGCCCGCTGGCACACCGAACACTCACACTGCGCGCACTCGCGACACGACCTGCTCGTGCGACACGCCGCCAGAGGTCGGTCCCGCCCGCTGGCACACCGAACACTCACACTGCGCGCACTCGCGACACGACCTGCTCGTGCGACACGCCGCCAGAGGTCGGTCCCGCCCGCTGGCACACCGAACACTCACACTGCGCGCACTCGCGACACGACCTGCTCGTGCGACACGCCGCCAGAGGTCGGTCCCGCCCGCTGGCACACCGAACACTCACACTGCGCGCACTCGCGACACGACCTGCTCGTGCGACACGCCGCCAGAGGTCGGTCCCGCCCGCTGGCACACCGAACACTCACACTGCGCGCACTCGCGACACGACCTGCTCGTGCGACACGCCGCCAGAGGTCGGTCCCGCCCGCTGGCACACCGAACACTCACACTGCGCGCACTCGCGACACGACCTGCTCGTGCGACACGCCGCCAGAGGTCGGTCCCGCCCGCTGGCACACCGAACACTCACACTGCGCGCACTCGCGACACGACCTGCTCGTGCGACACGCCGCCAGAGGTCGGTCCCGCCCGCTGGCACACCGAACACTCACACTGCGCGCACTCGCGACACGACCTGCTCGTGCGACACGCCGCCAGAGGTCGGTCCCGCCCGCTGGCACACCGAACACTCACACTGCGCGCACTCGCGACACGACCTGCTCGTGCGACACGCCGCCAGAGGTCGGTCCCGCCCGCTGGCACACCGAACACTCACACTGCGCGCACTCGCGACACGACCTGCTCGTGCGACACGCCGCCAGAGGTCGGTCCCGCCCGCTGGCACACCGAACACTCACACTGCGCGCACTCGCGACACGACCTGCTCGTGCGACACGCCGCCAGAGGTCGGTCCCGCCCGCTGGCACACCGAACACTCACACTGCGCGCACTCGCGACACGACCTGCTCGTGCGACACGCCGCCAGAGGTCGGTCCCGCCCGCTGGCACACCGAACACTCACACTGCGCGCACTCGCGACACGACCTGCTCGTGCGACACGCCGCCAGAGGTCGGTCCCGCCCGCTGGCACACCGAACACTCACACTGCGCGCACTCGCGACACGACCTGCTCGTGCGACACGCCGCCAGAGGTCGGTCCCGCCCGCTGGCACACCGAACACTCACACTGCGCGCACTCGCGACACGACCTGCTCGTGCGACACGCCGCCAGAGGTCGGTCCCGCCCGCTGGCACACCGAACACTCACACTGCGCGCACTCGCGACACGACCTGCTCGTGCGACACGCCGCCAGAGGTCGGTCCCGCCCGCTGGCACACCGAACACTCACACTGCGCGCACTCGCGACACGACATGCTCGTGCGACACGCCGCCAGAGGTCGGTCCCGCCCGCTGGCACACCGAACACTCACACTGCGCGCACTCGCGACACGACCTGCTCGTGCGACACGCCGCCAGAGGTCTGTCCCGCCCGCTGGCACACCGAACACTCACACTGCGCGCACTCGCGACACGACCTGCTCGTGCGACACGCCGCCAGAGGTCGGTCCCGCCCGCTGGCACACCGAACACTCACACTGCGCGCACTCGCGACACGACCTGCTCGTGCGACACGCCGCCAGAGGTCGGTCCCGCCCGCTGGCACACCGAACACTCACACTGCGCGCACTCGCGACACGACCTGCTCGTGCGACACGCCACCAGAGGTCGGTCCCGCCCGCTGGCACACCGAACACTCACACTGCGCGCACTCGCGACACGACATGCTCGTGCGACACGCCGCCAGAGGTCGGTCCCGCCCGCTGGCACACCGAACACTCACACTGCGCGCACTCGCGACACGACCTGCTCGTGCGACACGCCGCCAGAGGTCGGTCCCGCCCGCTGGCACACCGAACACTCACACTGCGCGCACTCGCGACACGACCTGCTCGTGCGACACGCCGCCAGAGGTCGGTCCCGCCCGCTGGCACACCGAACACTCACACTGCGCGCACTCGCGACACGACCTGCTCGTGCGACACGCCGCCAGAGGTCGGTCCCGCCCGCTGGCACACCGAACACTCACACTGCGCGCACTCGCGACACGACCTGCTCGTGCGACACGCCGCGAGAGGTCGGTCCCGCCCGCTGGCACACCGAACACTCACACTGCGCGCAATCGCGACACGACCTGCTCGTGCGACACGCCGCCAGAGGTCGGTCCCGCCCGCTGGCACACCGAACACTCACACTGCGCGCACTCGCGACACGACCTGCTCGTGCGACACGCCGCGAGAGGTCGGTCCCGCCCGCTGGCACACCGAACACTCACACTGCGCGCACTCGCGACACGACCTGCTCGTGCGACACGCCGCCAGAGGTCGGTCCCGCCCGCTGGCACACCGAACACTCACACTGCGCGCACTCGCGACACGACCTGCTCGTGCGACACGCCGCGAGAGGTCGGTCCCGCCCGCTGGCACACCGAACACTCACACTGCGCGCACTCGCGACACGACCTGCTCGTGCGACACGCCGCCAGAGGTCGGTCCCGCCCGCTGGCACACCGAACACTCACACTGCGCGCACTCGCGACACGACCTGCTCGTGCGACACGCCGCCAGAGGTCGGTCCCGCCCGCTGGCACACCGAACACTCACACTGCGCGCACTCGCGACACGACCTGCTCGTGCGACACGCCGCCAGAGGTCGGTCCCGCCCGCTGGCACACCGAACACTCACACTGCGCGCACTCGCGACACGACCTGCTCGTGCGACACAGCAAACTCACGACACAGTTTCATCATAACCAATACTCTTGGAAGTAAAGCGTCAGTCACAAATCTTGGTTTTAAAGTAAAATACTTGTTGCAGATGTTACCTCCCCTCCCCCCACGGACGGCCCGTGGCGGCGCCTACGACATCTGGACACACGGGAGTGCGAGATAAGACTGCAAGAAATTTGCCAGAAGTTGGGCGAGGCTGAGTGCGCAGAACTGTTCCTCGACAGGCTTCTGGAGCTGTTCGACGAGCGACGGACCTGCGAACTGGTCTATATTATAAATTTCGTCGGGTCAGGTAATATATAAAAAATCATAAAATAAAATTTAAAAAGAAATATAGCACAAAGTTATGCTTTGTGATTTTGTTCTTTTTTTTATGCATAAACCCGGGCCTTCAATTATATACAAGGAATTTTTTTTTAACACTTGAAAATCTCAAGGACAAATAATTAATTAATGTTACATGTAACGTTTAAAATTAATTACCAATTAAACCTTAATCAAATGAGTCTACAAAGGTACAAAATCTCAAATAATGTTGAAACCCTAGCGCATTTGTGAGCGAGATAATCGCAGGCGCACGTGCTCTTTGACGACGCGTTGGCGAAGTGACCACAGCAAGTGGCTGTTTCACATGATCACTGTTGCACATGACTTTTTTTTTGTATAAGCTATAGCTCAGTGTCTTAAGTCGAAGGTCTTCGACCGATGTTTGTTACCAGTGATGACGTACGTATCTGAGACGTGGTTTATGACTATGAGGCTTTTGAACAAGCTCTTTAAATAACAAGAATAATATAATAAATAATTATTACTAGTAGTATCAATCAATTATTGAATGAATGATTATTAATTTGTTTTAAGTAATCATTGATTTTATTCTCAATTTTAATTTTGATTTTTTTAATTTCGAATTTAATATTTTAATTTCGAATTTTAATTTTTTAATTATTTATTAATCACTTAATTTAGTGGTTCTTAATGTTGTATTAATTTGTTTTAAATTCTGATCTTAATTATTGTTATTTCACTTTTTCGTTTCTGCTTATCAATTTATTTATAAACTAACTGAAATTGGAAACTAGATTGGTTTATGTTATATCTTTTTACTAGCTTTCGCCCGCGACTTCGCCCGCGTGGATGTCGGTTATCGCGACCAAAAAAAAAGTATCCCATGTCTAATATATCTATCTAATACCTCCAAGAATATGTGTACAAAGTTTCATGATGATCGGTTAAGTAGTTTTCTCGTGAAAGCGTAACAAATAAACTTACATTTCACATTTATAATATATGTAAGTACGGATTATTTATTCTTTGTGTATTATTGTACTGATTGTTTCCCAAATATATATAAATAAATAAACTCTCACAGCTCCAAATTCACCACCGAACCTGGCGAAACGTATAATCGACGTGTACATCTCGGAGGACGTGTGGAGTCGACCGCTGGAGGTGAGCGCCGCCGACGCGCCGCTCGACGCTGACGACACGCTCGACCGCTCCGTGTACGACCCGCGCGCCTGGACCAGGGACGACGTGCCCGGTACGGTGCTGTAGTGTACTCGAACGATACCGCCGACGACACGCTCGACCGCTCCGTGTACGACCCGCGCGCCTGGACCAGGGACGACGTGCCCGGTACGGTGCTGTAGTGTACTCGAACGATACCGCCGACGACACGCTCGACCGCTCCGTGTACGACCCGCGCGCCTGGACCAGGGACGACGTGCCCGGTACGGTGCTGTAGTGTACTCGAACGATACCGCCGACGACACGCTCGACCGCTCCGTGTACGACCCGCGCGCCTGGACCAGGGACGACGTGCCCGGTACGGTGCTGTAGTGTACTCGAACGATACCGCCGACGACACGCTCGACCGCTCCGTGTACGACCCGCGCGCCTGGACCAGGGACGACGTGCCCGGTACGGTGCTGTAGTGTACTCGAACGATACCGCCGACGACACGCTCGACCGCTCCGTGTACGACCCGCGCGCCTGGACCAGGGACGACGTGCCCGGTACGGTGCTGTAGTGTACTCGAACGATACCGCCGACGACACGCTCGACCGCTCCGTGTACGACCCGCGCGCCTGGACCAGGGACGACGTGCCCGGTACGGTGCTGTAGTGTACTCGAACGATACCGCCGACGACACGCTCGACCGCTCCGTGTACGACCCGCGCGCCTGGACCAGGGACGACGTGCCCGGTACGGTGCTGTAGTGTACTCGAACGATACCGCCGACGACACGCTCGACCGCTCCGTGTACGACCCGCGCGCCTGGACCAGGGACGACGTGCCCGGTACGGTGCTGTAGTGTACTCGAACGATACCGCCGACGACACGCTCGACCGCTCCGTGTACGACCCGCGCGCCTGGACCAGGGACGACGTGCCCGGTACGGTGCTGTAGTGTACTCGAACGATACCGCCGACGACACGCTCGACCGCTCCGTGTACGACCCGCGCGCCTGGACCAGGGACGACGTGCCCGGTACGGTGCTGTAGTGTACTCGAACGATACCGCCGACGACACGCTCGACCGCTCCGTGTACGACCCGCGCGCCTGGACCAGGGACGACGTGCCCGGTACGGTGCTGTAGTGTACTCGAACGATACCGCCGACGACACGCTCGACCGCTCCGTGTACGACCCGCGCGCCTGGACCAGGGACGACGTGCCCGGTACGGTGCTGTAGTGTACTCGAACGATACCGCCGACGACACGCTCGACCGCTCCGTGTACGACCCGCGCGCCTGGACCAGGGACGACGTGCCCGGTACGGTGCTGTAGTGTACTCGAACGATACCGCCGACGACACGCTCGACCGCTCCGTGTACGACCCGCGCGCCTGGACCAGGGACGACGTGCCCGGTACGGTGCTGTAGTGTACTCGAACGATACCGCCGACGACACGCTCGACCGCTCCGTGTACGACCCGCGCGCCTGGACCAGGGACGACGTGCCCGGTACGGTGCTGTAGTGTACTCGAACGATACCGCCGACGACACGCTCGACCGCTCCGTGTACGACCCGCGCGCCTGGACCAGGGACGACGTGCCCGGTACGGTGCTGTAGTGTACTCGAACGATACCGCCGACGACACGCTCGACCGCTCCGTGTACGACCCGCGCGCCTGGACCAGGGACGACGTGCCCGGTACGGTGCTGTAGTGTACTCGAACGATACCGCCGACGACACGCTCGACCGCTCCGTGTACGACCCGCGCGCCTGGACCAGGGACGACGTGCCCGGTACGGTGCTGTAGTGTACTCGAACGATACCGCCGACGACACGCTCGACCGCTCCGTGTACGACCCGCGCGCCTGGACCAGGGACGACGTGCCCGGTACGGTGCTGTAGTGTACTCGAACGATACCGCCGACGACACGCTCGACCGCTCCGTGTACGACCCGCGCGCCTGGACCAGGGACGACGTGCCCGGTACGGTGCTGTAGTGTACTCGAACGATACCGCCGACGACACGCTCGACCGCTCCGTGTACGACCCGCGCGCCTGGACCAGGGACGACGTGCCCGGTACGGTGCTGTAGTGTACTCGAACGATACCGCCGACGACACGCTCGACCGCTCCGTGTACGCGGTACTATTACGTAACTTACGCGCTCGCGAGAAATCGCTGTCCTGACGAATTTCAAAACTATCTGAGCCTCGTATAGTGTTTAAATTCGACACCACAGCGATTTCTTTCGATCGCGCTAGTAACTTAATAGCTCACATTGTGCGTAGTGTACTTGAACGATACCGTACTCGCCCGGTACGACACTATCTATACTTAAACAATACTAGTTATGTAAATATCGGAGGGTGTAAAGTCGGCGATTGAAATAGTCGTAACATAGTGTACTAAACTGTAGCTGATTTATTGATAAGTATTTGAAATGACATTCGAAAAAAAAAAACATATATTTGATTATATTCGTAACGAATTGATCCAACAAATGTTGTCCAGTACAGTTTTTTAGAATTTTATGGGCAAATTTTACATATTTTTTCTTTTAAAAACCTTTTTGGAACTGTAAAGACTATTTAAACAAAAAGTTAATTTTCTTCGTCAAGTCTGCCAAAATATGCTTTAATCAAGGATACATATATTTCATATGGGGAGAAGAATATTAACGTCGTACAATATTTACTAGGTCTCTACGAAGGCGCAACAGAGACTCGCTACACAGACATAAGCTTATCCCAGCCTCGTATCAAGCACGTAGAGCCTAACACGTGCGCCTCGCTCGCGGAGGCACAGCGGAACATGGCCTTCTGTTGCCTCGTCACAGAGGGCCTAGGCCTCATGGCGCGGCGCTTGAAACTGGACTACCAACCATATTTACTGAAGACCCTTTGCCTAATACTAGAACGAGTCGGTAAGCTAACATAGTTTAATTATATGACTGTAAATAATGTAATAAAATCGTATTTGTGACTTATTTAAAGTCTACCGATAAATTAACCAGGGTTGAAAAAAAAAAACAGTTTAAAAAAAGAACAAAACACAAAAGAAACATTTTTTAAACACATATTTATGATGTTTTAACGCAGCGACTTAAAACACGTTTTAAACATATTTAAAACATTTGTTTAAAACAATGCCAACCCTTAACCCAGTCCATATAATTTGTTTATCAATTAAACATCGTTCGTACTCATAATAATATGGTTACGTATATGTTTCAAAACTCCTATCACTCTATTAACGTTTTCCCATTCAATTAACTTTTATGTACACAACTCTCATACATCAAGTCCAAAAAAATAATTTAGAATTTAATACCAATATAATATCGCTTAATAAACTTAACTCACTTTTCAGGCAGTCAGTATGAGAATCTACATTTAGCCGGTTTGATGGCTATCAACGATGTAGCGCAAGCGTTTGGACACAAAAAAGTCACGGACTTAATATCAGAAAATGCGGATTATTTCACCAGTCAAATCACTTCTCGGCTAAAAAAGGTATTTGAGAATAATTGAAGTTACACTACTAATAGTAAAATTTTAGGTTAGGTTAAAACTCCGTGATACGAACTTTTTTAAGTCATATAAAACGACAAAAATAGAAAATACTAGCGGCCCGCCCCGGCTTCGCACGGGTATTTAACTAAAATTTAAAAAATTATAAATTTATATTTTTTATCACCTACACCTGCGTCGATACTGGAAAACATTTTATAATAGACGGATTGAGTTGTCGAACATGTGTCAAAGTAAAATGTAATTTAAATCAAAAGCACTAAGAAGTATTGATATCAACTACAAAGCAAATGAGGTTTTACCCCCTTTTAACCCCGTTAGGGGATGAATTTCGATAAAATACGAAACACATCTTCAATCGATGAATGATAGCTTCAATGGCAAGGTTAAAAACGACGGACGAGAGTGCATCCCCCTGCTTGACTCCGGAATGTATTTCAAAAGGCTCAGACACCTCGTTTTGGGTGGCCACTACAGCTTTGGAGTGCTCCAATACGGCTTCGACAAGTCTTACTAACTTACTTGGTATGCCTAGTTCCACCATACCAAGAAGCGTTCTCTTGCGTCGTATGCTGTCAAACGCTTGTCTGTAGTCGACAAATAGGTGATGAAGGTTTTTGTTAAATCCAAATTTCAAGTATCTAGGTCTTATAGTTCCAGAGATAGCGTGATGATTGAGTGAGTGACCTTTCGTTTTTATATATTTAAATAACAAAATTCTTTATTTTGATGTTTGAAATGATGGTCCATATGATTTTTTGACAACAATTTGGCAATCATATAACTATTATAGGAACTACAGATATCTTAATATTTTAATATTTTTAACTCAAGGTGAAGCGTTTTGTAAAGTCACTCTTAGGCCTCACACCTTTTACAAAATGCCCTAGAGTTTTAGACAAACTTCATGAATAGATCTTTATTTATATTGAACGATTTTTTGTTCATATAGACTTTTGTAACAAGCGGAAGACCTTCGGAAAACTGCGGTTTAACATAGGTACTCTCATAAATTATAACAGGAGGTAGAAAATTTCCTTGGGTATTGACACAAGCAATCACCGTAACATTTTCTCCCTTTTCACTACTAGTGAGCGTGTAACCATACTTTGCTCCTTTTGTTGGCTTATTATTTACTTGATAGTTGATGCCCGATTATTAGTTTTTGACTTCTGTTCCTGCGATCTGATGCAGGTACTTACCGAAGCATCCATGCCCGGTAAGCACCTGCGTCAGCCTGAAGGCTAGCACTCGTGCCGCCAGCGACGAAGGTGGGGACGAATAGCGTCCACAGTCGCTGGGCCCGCCACTGGGGACTCCAGGTCCTCCTTCCACCTATTGATCAGGGCTCCTGAGCCTGAGCCCTGATTCGAGCCATCTGAACCGCATTTGGGACTCGACCTCAAGCACTGAGGTTCGACCGGAAACGGTACACTTCCGCGAGAATCTCCACCCGGTGTTCCCAGGGTGGATCACTCCACTCACAGAGTAAAGAAACGAAACAGAGACAAAGTTTCATACAAGTGCGCGACGATACGTACACTACTAAAAGCTCAAGGTCACGTACGGAGAGAAACCGGCCTGCACCGGCTCGGAGAGCGCTCATACTCAGGGAAAGTCGCGCGTCGCGTACACGCGACGTCGTACGTACACGTCGCGCGTCTCGTTTTCATTTAATGACAATTTATTAATTTAAATAGTGTTTTAATATCATTATAATAGTTTTTTACTGTAAAATTATAAATATGGTTTACTGTACAGTGTGTATGAAAAAAAAAAATAGAAATAATAAAAACACATTATTTTTTATCTATCTCAAATTTTACCCTTCTGTGTCAACCCTACCAAAATAGGTATAAATTTTGCTAGCTCCTTAGAAGCTTTGTCTCTGTTTCGTTTCTTTACTCAAGTGGCCATGTGCTGCACTATGCCGATGTATATAGTAAGCGCCGGCAAGGGAAGTCCGGTCCTCCTAAATTAGGCAGGAGTCTGCCCAACGCAGCGGCGTCGCTCTCGAGCCTCGGAGTGAATTCCGTGAAATGCAGACCAAAGTTCTATCGGCCGTCCAAAGTCAGGCCCAGGTACCTCATCTGGAACCGAACATCCACCTCCGTAAGTTTTAAAAACCCTATTCTCATCAAGCTTCAACGTTTGTTTTACAGGCATGGAATACAGAATCTGCACTCCAAATATTAGCTGTTGTTATGGAGTATAGCGACGCAAGTTTACTGGATTGTCTCTATGGAATTGTCGAGGATGTGAGTTATTGTATACTAACTAACTATTCGTAGCTCACGGCTTTGCCCGCGTTGAGTTTGATATAGTCAGATAATTCACTTGATTTATAATTGCGTTTTTTCTTCTAGGTCCTCGTTCAGAGTTGTGACAAATACTACGAAAATCATCTCTATGCATACTTACAAGTTTTCCAAACTTTCATAAATTGTATCAGAAAATGGTTCCCAGTTGAGCTGGACGCCAAAATTAACAAGGAAAACGAATATGAAATAGATGTTTTAAAAGACGTCTTAGAGTTCGTGAAGAATTCTGAGGAAGTAGAGAAATTGTTAAGTACCGAGGAGTTTGAGAAAGAAACCGGCAAAAGTGTGGAAGAAATGTACAAAGAGGATTTAAAGAGACGAGAAGATAATATTCTGGATTACGATGATACCGTTGCGCGTGAGTTTTTTTTTTCTTTTTTTTTTACTGGATGAATCGTGTGATTTACATAAGCAGGCTTTCTAATGAATAAATAAAAAGAGTGTGTGTACTTACTTATGTACGCACGTAAGAAGTTATACTTCTTTGGCGTAACAAGATAAAAAGCTTTCTAAAAATTTTATCCTACGTTTGTAGAAAAAAAAAATGATACTAATAATAGTAAAAAAGGTATTTAATACATTGAAAGTTATAATATAACGCATTATCTAGTTAAATAAAGTTTATTTAAATATCATAAAAAAAAAGCTAAAATGTCTACTGTGTGTGTGTGCGCGCATCGTAAAAATTTACTCTCATCATTTTTCCCTAACGCGCCAAAGGAAGTATAACTTCAAAAACATATTTGAATAGGTTCATCTAATGCCGTTAAGCATTTAATACATATTTCAATTTCTTTTCAATGCATAAGTGTATGTGAAGATCGTCACATAAATCTTTTGTATGTATCTAAACTTACGACCATTCTGGTGTGACGACTGTTCTGGTGTAGTGGTGCGAGTAGTTGACTTAAAACGCGCGCCGGTGTTCGCGGGTTCGAATTCCGCTTGGGATGATGGTCCGGTCTAGGTATGTCCTTCTGGGTCTTATCACCGCGTCTCGAAGAGTACGTAAAGCTGTCGATCCCGGTTGGCGTCATAGACACTTGATAACGATCGTTACCCATGGTAGGTAAATTATCCGTCAACCCGCAGAGGAGCAGCGTGGTGGATTAAGCTTCAATCCTTCTTCTATATGGAGAAGAGGCCTTCGCTCGGCAGGGGGTGGTTTACAGGCTGATACAGTACGTTACAGTATGTGATCTTAAGCTGGACTGTGTCATTTTGTCCACCCACTATTGAGTGATTCCCGCCGCAGCGGAGAGCGGCTCGCTGCCGGCGCACGCGCGCGTGTCGCTGGCGGTGCTGCGGCGCTGCGTGCAGTTCGCGGGCGCGGCGCCGCCCAGCGCGAACGCGGCGCTGCGCGCGCTGGGCGCCGGCCTGCCGCTGCTGCGCGCGCACGCGTACGCGCTGCTGCCGCTGGCGCACGCGCTGTGGCCGGCGCTGGCGGCGCAGGTGCGCGCGGCGCCGCCCGCGCTCACCCGCGCCGCGCTCGACGTGCTCGTCGTGCTCGCCGCGGGAGCGAGGGACTTCATTCGCGCGCGCGCCGTCAGGTCGGTGACTTTATATTCACACTTTGACACTAATATATTTCAAACCTGAACACTCGCGGTTTTCAAACATAGTTTATATACAGACTCATCGTGACCACGGATCATGTAACTGGTCCGAAATATCGACCAAAAAAAGTATATCGTGGTATGTATTTTTATTAAAAAAAAAAAAATATATATGAACACTATTAAATTATTTAAAGACCTGACCCTCGGGGCTATCATGTAACTTGCAAATAGCGAACGATCGCAAAAAATCGCTGTAATGTCACATTTCAATACTAAAAACTAAACTCGCGACAGTACCACCTGTAACGAGCATATGGGTTATATTATATGATAGCCCAATCGAGTACAGACCTTTCCGTAGTGCATGATAACTTAAACTACCGGCAAAAAATGTCTAGTATATATAAAATGATCATTTTCAGGGACGTCCTACCATACTTATACAAATTTCTGAAGAAGTCGGCCACAGACAGCCACCTCAAGGACACGGGCTCGTCGTACCGGATATCGCAGGCGTACTATTTGCAAGTGGCGATTCTCACGGCTCTGCCTACTCTGGCGATAGACTTAATGCTCGACGGAGAAAAACTCGATGAGGCCATGACCTGTGCCCAGATATACCTGTCGAAGAATCAACCCAAACCATTACAGGTGGGATTTACCCGATAATAATATGTATATTAGTATAAATATATCGAAATAACCAATATTTACGATATAAATTTGAATCAATCTAATTCTTGTAAAATTGGTAAAATTTTACATACATGTGTGTGTGCTTGCGTGCGTGGGTGCGTGCGTACGTGCGATATGTTGATTCAGAATTTTCAAGCCACCTATCGTCAGCGTTTCGTAAAATATCAATTATATCTACGTCATGGAAATATATCATGACATTCTTCAAATCAAAGCTTAATACTCACATCAGTTTCAATTACACATAGCACACATAGTTTGCGTTACTCTAAAACGTCGAAAAATTACGCACTTCTAGCTCTCTAATAATATTTTTGCTAATGAAGAACTAACAAATTAACTATAAATTAATTAAGCAACCAAATTAACGTCTCCATAAGCAATTCTAGAACGAAGTCACAAGCAAAGTATATTTCACCTACAGATGTTAGCGGTGAAGTTCTTCAAAGACATCCTAGACTACAACTACGGTGCCGCCTGGAATCATCTCCGAAAGCTCTGCGCTAATGATACCGTACTAACACCGCCCAACACTAAGTACATAAAACTCGAACCAGTAGTCGGCACACCGTACGAGACACTCAACACTAACTACGATACCAATGTTAAACTTATATTCTATGTGCATAAATAAGTTTAAAATAAAAATGAGTTTGTGTTTAATTTCGTGATAGGCGTTGATGTCGGGGGGAGAGGTAGTGCTTACTGAGTCAATGTTTTTTTAAAATTAATGTTCATCATAAAAATATAAACATTAAGTAAAGCCCTGCCTTTCTCTAAAAATACTATTATGATCACGCCTCATCGGTATTAATATCTCGTCTCTGTGATGTATTTATTACTTTCCATTTGATGGACGACACTCATTGGCTGATGTATTATTTGTTTTATTTCATATCCTTTTCTCTTTATTGAGGATGATCTCATTAAAAAAAATCTTTTCGGAAATACGTAACAAAACGCATAATTAATGTTTCAAACATTGCGCACATATAGAATAAGTTAATAAATAATTGTTATTTCAAATACAATTTAAGATGTCGTAAAAATTATATTCATGTCATTGCAACATTCTATATTTAAGTGCTTGTTAGATAAATATTTTGGAAATTCTAACTATAATTAATAATTCAGTAATTTATTATTCTGTGTGAAATGTTATATAAGGATGTACAAGTTTTTTTTTTTACAAAAAATGTTAATAATCCAGCAGATACTTGAATATCATCTCAGTTACATGGATTGTAAACCGGGAAAAAATATATCATTGCCGTAAAAACCATTACCATATATTTTAGTCAAAATTAAATAAAAATTACCTTTGTACATTTGTTAGGTATTAGTTGTAGGTTTTTGTAGGTTTGTTAGGTATTTGTTAGTATTTCATAAGGTTGTGTTTCAATAATTTTACCATAGTATACATGTGAATATATCTCAATAAACATTAATTTTGGTAAGTTGCAAAGTGTATTTTCTTTGTATATTCAATTATTTGAAACTCAAAATAGTTAAGTGTAAAATCTAACGAATCATATTGAACCGATTTTAAGTTCTTTTGTAGCACCAATAATGTTGAATCATTATTTTGGCATAAGATAGGCAGACTTATTTAATGCATACTATAATATATATTTTTAACTATAAGTAGTTTTACAATTTTATTATTAACGGTAGCTTTACAATAAATTAAGGTGTGTAAATAAAAGACAGTCTTGGCAGTAGGTATTTCAGTTTTTATTTGCTTTATAAAAACAAAATATTTAGTGAAAACAATAACACCCATTTATCCCGAAACCTATCCTATTTTTTTTTTTTTTAATCATTTGACGAAATTCTATGTATAAATTAACATAATGTAATATATGATACACATTTGCTCTAATTAGGTACTTTATACATAAGTTATTTACTCAAAAACACTAGAGTCGTTTTGAATGTAATTACTTTTACATTAGTATAAGTTTTTATTTCATTGTCAATAAATAAATAAAACTGAATGTTGATATATGCATTTTCATTTTCAAAAGTTTCCATTTAAAGATAATATTTTAATTGTTTTTAATAAAGTGTTGTCTTCTTGTAAGTAATAAAAATAATATGCGTAATCCTGTAACATTTTCGTTCATGACATTAAAAGAAAATTAAAATAAACCAATCTGTCCAAAACCACTAAATCATTTACCATAACAAAACGATAGCTACAAAACGATACCATAATAAAACAATTACGATTAATTCAACGAAAATAGTACACAAAAACACTAGTAAAATACTATTTTGGAGACTGCACATAGCACTTTAAAATATTAAATTTTTACTAACACAAATGTTATGGTTTTTTAAATGTTTTACTAATTAACATAATTTATTTCTTATTAAGATGATAGTAAAATATTGAATAAATTCCATTGACAGATCCTATTTATGTAAGTAATGTAATTATAACAAAAACTATAAGCCTAAAACATTGTATTAATTTTCCATTTTCTTAATGTTGGCTCAAGCTATTTTAAATTAAATATTATATGTTATATGTATTATTAAATTTGATTGTATGTATTTATTAAATTCAAACAAAATAGTCAATAATACTGTAACCTTATTCTAAGTAACTCCATAAACTGAATTTATTACGATTAAAATGTAAGAAGCTACAAATAGAACTCAGTAGTCAATTTAGGTATTTACACAAAAATGAGAAAATCCAGGCAATATATAAAGAACTTTGTTATTACAAAAGCATGTTCACATTTTTTGTATTTACAATAATTTTAAGCTACTCTGTGCACGATTTTGGTGTTATCTGTTCAAAAAATAAATATGATACATACAAATATTTATTATAAATTATTACGGTGTTTATTTACTTTTGTAAAACTTACTTAAATTCGAAATGATTATAATTAAAAAGATACTTGTGACAGAATTTTGAGTAACTAGTGCTAGATGAATCAACATGGATGGATGAACATTTTAAACGAAAGTGTATGTAAAAAATTGATTCATATTTTATGGAACACATTAGTTGTCCATGTATCATTTATACTAAATTAACAATTTATCTCAGAACTTGAAACAGAATATTCACAACGCAAAAAACTTACTAGAATATTTATACTTTTATAAATTGATTTTAAACCAAAATAAATGATTTGGTAATATTTTTAAAATAATAAATTCAAAGCATTTATGATGTCTAATCTATTTTGATTTTACACAATAATTATATTTTATAATTTATAAAAGTTTTTAACATATGACTATTTGGATTTTAACTATGGACTATATTTGTATTTAAATGCCATATTTGTCTAATTTTCAAATGGTTAATATATTATCGTGATAATAATAACTAATTCATTTTTGTTACTCTAATAAAACAAATGTGAATACATTTTGATATTTTTTATAAATATGAATATTTTTGATATATTTTAATATGTGACGTCCTTTGCTTGGAATGGTCTTGCTTTAATAAATATATAGTACAAATCACCTCATAATAAATAATATTTCTAAATTTCACTAACTAAAAATATTTAATGTTAATTACATTTGTTTACTATCTGTTTTACCTCTTATAATATAAGAACTTATAACAAATATATTTAGCATGATAATAAATCATTTTTAAATAACAAATATTTATTTTTAATGTTAAATGATATATATAAATTAACTCTAAATATGACATTATGTTAGTATTATATCTACTATCTAAAATGTTCCTATCAGTGGAGAAGGGCTATTATATATATGTTTAAATCAAAAGATTAATAAATCAGTTGAGCTGTCAAAATAACAATATTTTATCAGATTAAATCAATGGGTCCCAAGAACAACATGTTATGAAAAAAAGAATTGGTTGTCTGTAAAGTCGGTTTACGGACGATAATTTTTACGTGATAACGTCATAAGAAAACATGAATGGAATTGAATTATTATCACTGAATTATCATTATTTTGTATAATATATATGTATATAAGCTACAGGTAATTAGGTAATTGTATTTAATATAAAAGCGAAATAAAGTTAAATACTTTGATATGTAATACAAGAAATAATCAAGTTTAATAAAGAAGCTAAGTTTAATAACTTAAAGTTAGCAAAACAAATTAGATTATCATTAACCACTTATGAAAATTGTAAAAATATACTAAATAAAAACAGTTTACTTTTTATACGATCGTAATTATATGAGTCCTAATAACTTTTTAGTCAAAATTGTAATAGGTATAACCCAAATATTTACTGCACTCGCCCGATGCTACTTATTTTATAATCAAAGAACAAATATATGAGATTATATCGCTAATCGGATTCTTAAAATGCAAGAATTAATTACCTTTTTGCTGCAATTGTTGTTGTAATAAACTATGGTAACCATTTTATGATTTTATTAACTTTTATTATTAACTTACAATTATTTATTTATATATTATTAACTTATATTATTACATTACATTATATTATCAACTTTTCACTATTTGACATTACTTCAATATTGACAAAACAGTTTCCCGCCATTTGCCGCTGTCATTTCTACTCGGACGCGTCGTAAGTTAGGCTGACCGCCGATCGTGAGCCGAACGCTTAGGCCGGCCGAGCCGATCGTACCTCTCTACCGCTTGTTCCGCGCTCTCGCTCACTAATTGTGACAATGATGACGTCATCTTCGAATGGGCACCCCTTCATCAATTTACTAGACGTTATCACGTCAAAAATAGGTAGTAAAATTCGCATAAATATAAGAGAACAGTAGGATAAAATTTATTTTATTATAAATATTAATTTATATATACAATTTAACTAGATATCAAAATTTTTAATTTTACATAAATTATTTAGAACTAGTAAGCTTCAGACTGTAATGAGACAATTTCTCAAATACGATTTTGGTTCTTGGGACCAATCGAAACATAAGAAATTTTGAGCGATAAATACAATTATGGGCTTGATAGTATTATAGTATGTAAATTTATTTTGTGATAAACCTAAAACATGTATTGTTTTTGTGTAACCACAACTGTATAAAAAATGTGGAGCGACGCCTTACAACAAACTATGCACAATCACAAATCTACTTTATACTTACATGTATATATTTGTATAAATTTCCTATAAGTCCATATTTATATGCGAGTTTGAACTATATAGCTGAGAAAGTTATTCATTTTTAACAACTAACAAGATTTCTAAAAGAATTGAATGTTATAGTAAGATATTATTTTAGGCAGTGTATGTAATGTTAGTTAAAAGGAAGCTTCAAAGTCACGAAAGAGGAAAATTGATTAAAGAGAAGCTTACTATGAACAGTAATTACTTTACATAATTATTTACATTTTATTGTTAGGTGGAGAAATATTATTTGAAAATGTTGTTTGAGCATTATCATGCTTATTTTATTAATCCACAGTGGAGAGTCGATTACGCGGATCAGTTATGTGGGATTTTCTGAATCGCCAGCGAAATATTTCAACCTTATTGGCGATATTTTTTACAGAAAATACAATGATTGACCTATTTTTTGTTAGATATTAAGGATGTAATATTTGATGAAATGTAAGTTAAATTCACATAATTATAATTATGAAAGGTAATCATCATCATCATATCAGCCATTGGATGTCCACTTCTGAGCATAGCCCCCTCCATGTTTTACCCTTACCCAGGTCGCTGCCATAGCCGAGAATAGTAGGGCCACCGGAGACTGTGGGCCTGAGGCATATTTAATTATCAGAATGACTAGTGACTCTCCACTGAATTACAAAATGTATAATAATGTAAAATGAATATTTAAAACATCCAATAATTGAAATAAAGCCCAATGTTAGCATGTTGTTAGTAGACACTTAATATTTTAAAAACATTTTTTTTTATTTGTTACAACACATCACAGTAAAACTGTCGTAGAGTGTGTCATAGGGTAATGGTAAAATACTATTTATTATATTATGTATAAAATCCATTCTTTCCCTCCTTATTTATGGTATTTGTCTTTTCCTTTATTGCTTACATATTATAATATATAATACTCACAATATCACCTCATCGTCGACGCTTCACACACAAACTGTAACACTTTAGCACTTACACAGTTCAAACTCGTGTCCACTAGCAACACACACACGAACACAATCATCACTTCCACGCCAGCTTGAGCATCTTGCGCGACGCGAAGTACTTGGTGCTGTAGGTGGCCACGACGAGCGCGCCCAGCACTATCGTTATCAGGTAGTAGTCGAAATCGTCTTTGAGGAGATCGAACGTCTTCGATGGCGCCACGCGGGTGTAGAATAAGTCTATAATTATATATTTTACAGTTTTATAAAATACTTTTATTTATACACATTCATACGGCTACCTGTATAACTAAGAAGAGACCTTTGTCTAGTAGTGGGACTTGTATAGGCTGATTCAGTTCAATACATTTGAATGATGAAGTACGAAACAGGGATAGCGGTGGTATAAAAACGTGATAACAAGATTTTTTAAAATTATGGTGTGTTATTTCATGTTTTACTTTTGCATGTTATAATACTATGGTATTCCGTGTGGTGAGAGAATGGTATTAGTAGCTAACACTGACTGTAATTGTGAGTGTAATTAGACTAAGGTTGGAAGGTATCCAAGTTAGAATTATCTCGTAAATCCCTTCAGCGAGAAGGCGGCACTGACCGAGGCCCGTGACGAGCACGAGGCTGGTGGACTCGAGGCCGGCGGGCGCGGCGTGCAGCGCGTGCACGCGCGCCAGCGAGCGGTTGTAGTTGAGCGTGTGCTCGGCCGGCAGCGGCAGCTCGGGCGGCGGCGGCAGCGCGTCGTCGCGCCGCGCCTCCAGCCACGCCCACGGCAGCTGCACCACGCCGCCCGACGACAGCCCCACTGCGGACCACCGCCATAATACGTAAATTTGAGGTATTTTTAAATAACATTTCGATAATCAAAACGTAATCTCTCGAAATTCACAATCTTTAGATAATTTAATAAATATAGAATTAATAGAAATACAATTCTGTATTTATTAATTTAATGACTGAAAGTGAATGAAAGAAATGTCATTTAAAAATACCTCAAGTATTACACGTATATTATACGTGTAATACATCCACGCAAGTTGCAATAACAACCACGACCAAAACCTTATTACTACACCGACGTGACGTACAAGGATATTAAGTATAAGCGCTCCATTAACGTTCCGACCGTTAACCAACTGTTAATATATTTAACAAAAAGTTTGAAAGTTTGTGGCATTGTTCGACGTGTTTACGCCATGATATATATCAAAAGTGTTTATTTGAAAAATCTGTTTGACAGTGAATTTCAAGGTGTGCGATTTTGATTTTCAAACATTAGCGAGCCGAGTGTAGCGAGTGGCAGCTGGGAGGACTCACGCAGCACGTGCCGGTCGGTGAGCGAGCGCTCGGTGATGGTGAAGGCGAGCGCGGAGGGCACGGCAGGCAAGATGAAGGCCTGGCGCTCCGCTATCGGGTCCTGCTCGGTCGACAGCGAACTGAACGGCACGCCCGGCTCCAGCCACCGCTCCTTTCCCTCGTACAGCTCCATGGTTGCTAGAACATAATATATATTTTATCTTATTAGAAAGAACATATCGAACAGAAAAGCACTAGAAATTGGGTCAAAACTAAAAAAAAACATAGAAGATCCTAAGTAACTTGGATGACGGTTAACAACGACCCGGAAGTGATCGATATCTCTGGAGATCTGAGGAAGTTTGGAAAGAGACAATTGAGAAAATCAACTCAAATTAAGAGAAGGAAATTCAGATGTTCGAGTATCCTTAATGAACATATGTATAGAATTGTTTTGTATATTAGTAGAGAATGAACAAGGCAGGTGAGTGGCCCCGGGCGGCGGAGGACGCGCGCTCACCCAGCTCCAGGCGGCGGTGCTTCTCGCTGCGGTACGCGTACACGAAGCAGTTGTCGGCGAAGGCGGCGAGCGGCAGCGCGCGCGCGCGCCGGTGCAGCGCCGCCGCCGCCACCGCGCCCGACACCACGTCCAGCGCCAGCGCCACCACCTCCTCTGTGGGTGGGGACAGGTTGCTTTAGGATTTCGTATTGCACTGTGCCGAGCGGATCCTATTCAGATATGGATATATCCGTTCGTCCGCGCTCGTCTATCGGAGGGTTTAACTTTGGAATTGGGTAAGTAAAATACATAAGCGCTTGACATTTTTGTTGTTTTTTCACAGAATTTTTTTTTTTGTTCCTTTTTTGTACAGAATTTTACGTCCATCCCATTGTTTATATGCAAGTCCTCTGCTCAAAGGTTGGCTAGAAAAGATCGCTTTATAAAGTATTAGCGATAAAGCCGCCTATTAAAACTAATGCTAGTTGATTGTTTTAAATTATATTTATTGTTACTTTTGTGTATTGGTATGCAAAAACAATGAATAAATATGTCACTACAGTTTCTTTAAAGAATATAATAATATTCAAAATGCATATAGATGACGAAATATAATACGTTAATTTAAGTTTGCTTGTTAGGCTTTGACGTGAAAACTACTTAACAGATCATCATGAAACTGTACACACATTCTTGGAGGTATTAGAAGTCGAAGAGGGCGAAGTCGCGGGCAGAAGCTAGTGTTTCACAGTTTTCAGTCGGCCGGTATGAACGGAGAGCGGAGGTGGTAGGTGTGTACTGACCGCGGTGCGCGACGTCGGTGCGCTCGAGCAGCACGAGCGCGAGGTTGGGGTTGGAGTGCTTGTAGAGCACGGAGCGGTCGGGCAGCGCGCGGCCCGGCGAGCGCACGTGCTCGGGCGCCGCGCGCGCCAGCGCCGCCACGCGCGCCTCTCCCGCGCCGCCCGCACCGCCCGCCGCCAGCGCCCACGTGCGCCGCGCCACTGCGCGCTGCGAAACAATGTCATGTATCAGTCTGTAAATCACCCGCCGCTTTGTGAAGCTTAATCCACCACGCTGCTCTACTGCGGGTTGGCGAATAATTTGCCTATTATGAGTAACGATCGTTATGAGGCGTCTATGATAACCGGGACCGACGGCTTTACGTGCTCACCGAGGCACGATGGACAGACCCACAACGACATACACCCAGACCGGAAACAAATATTTGTACAAATACAAATATCTGTCCCGAACGGGAATCGAACTTGCGACTACTCGCACCACTACACCAAAACAATCGTAACATATGTACAAAAGATTTAAGTGACAATCTTCACATACACTTATCGATTGAAGAGTAACATAATCATAAATAGGATTCAAAAACGCCAATAACAAAAAAAAAAATACACAGAATATTGATATATATATATATATATTGTATAAAAAATAACAAAGGAGTTAATTGAAAATTACAATTTTTTTTCGATAAATTAACATTTATTTTTTACTCGTTAATTCAAATATTTTTTTATTTCGATTATACAGATTAATTATTAAGTAACAATGCGCTATTAACAATTTATTATTTACATTTTAGGTGGAAGAGAGATAGATGCGTCACAAGCCGAACGCTTAGGCCGACCGTGCCTCTCTATCGCTTGTTCCGCACTCTCGCTCACGGAACGTGACAATGAGTCATGCTTTTTCGTACATGCAGCCGGCGTTTATCGATTTATAAGACGTTATCACGTCAAAACATTTGTGTCATTACACACTACGAGAGCATCACTCAGAAGTAATATTACTGAGTATTACCATGTAAAAATATCCATTAATCTGGCAACTATGAAAACTCAACTCGCTTCAAAGCGTTGAACGAGTTTGTTATGTATTAAAGTAACCATACTTTTATAGGTAACTAAAGAAACAACACCTATACATATGCATAAAAATCGATTACCACTTACTTGTCCATCGTATTTGATGGCATATCCCTGAAACTTAGCCGTTTCCTTTTCAGCTACGAACATGTAGACATTCTGCACCAGCGACGCAGCTGAGTGTGGCAGCACCTACAGTGTTACATATATGTATTATATATTACTATATTGAATACAATAAAGTGTTATTTAAATAAAAAAGATAATAATTATATGACCATAAAATACAATGTCTACTATATTTAAGGCAAAGTCGATGTACAGTGTTTAGGCTGTACAGGAATGAAACACTTAGATAGTAACTATTTGGTTTAATAATTAAATAATCTAAGTGTAAAATGGTATGATTATGGTCTATGGTATTCTTTGAGATGGTAAGCGAGAGCACGCGACTCGTTTGGTAGAGAGACCGACGTGAACTGACTTATTGAATTATTTATTATATTAAAGTTAATTATTTTGCACACGGCCAGGGAAACGCTGACGCGGCACTCGTCGCGGGCGCAATGTACGGTCATTGCACCGTACATGCTCCCCCAGGAGAAAATGTAAATGGCAATGATAAGTGAATGACGATGAGACAAGGTGATCCAAATTAAAACCTTAATCTAAGTACTAAAGTCTCTACGGTTCTATCTTGAAATTTATCTTATTAAAAATAGGAGACGTATTAGAGTCAACACACTTAGGGGAATTTTTAGACAAATTTGGCCTTGTTACACTACTGGGTTCATCCACGCACTGATCACTAACACTATATTGCCCTTTTATATTCACACTTTGGTCACTAGCACTATACTGGCAAGCGGCATTGGTTAAGCCGCGCAACCCGTCCCGGCGCTGGTGGCGGCGTCCGCAGCTCGCAGTTGCTGCGAGCGCGGTACCGCCGCACGCCGAACGCAACTGCTGCAGCACCCGCAGCGCTCACCAACAGATAGATTACGACGTAATAGTGCACGTCATGATGAGATATTTCATTTATCAGCGGAGCATCGGCCTTTATTTTGTTTATTTGGTTTTTTAAATTATCTAATTCCTTCTCGTGACCACTGATGTTCTCCGACCCAAGTATGATGGATGGTAATGTCGGATTTAATATTCGATTAATTGGTTTTTGGTCATCTTTTAAACACAAGCTATTCTCATTTTACATATGTTGGATGAGATTATTAATAGGGCACAGCTGTGTTTTGGTGTCAAATTACTTGCATTCCTGAAGGTCGAGGCTCGACATTGTCATGAATGAATCTTTGCGTACGTTTATCGCAATGTAATTCGAAACAGGAACTAGGGTGACCATATTATTATTAACCTTTCTTGGTATAGGTATAATTTTATAAATTCGTATATGTCTCGACTCACTAATGGTAATTTGACTTCGAAAATGAAATATTTGGTAGTCATTTTCGTCTTGACTTTTAATAGCTGGTAAATTTTTGGTAATTCTGTTTGAATAATTTCGATAAGTAACGTCAAATCTATTGAAACTTTGGCCGAAATTAGATGTAATTCATCCATAGATTGTTCTGGTTTCAAAAGATGGATATTGAATTTTCCATAGTAAATTTCGGTGATGGTATCGAGAAGAACTTCTTGCACTCCTTTCAACCTGGTTTTTCCGAATGATATCGATGTCCTGCTCATATTTAATTGCAAATTGGTCATCCAGTACACCGAACAAGCTGCGTGCAATATTACCCACTGCATTGATAAGACCGCGGCGCGTGCTCGCCTGGGAATTGCTAACTCGACAAAAGCTTGTTATAATGCTCGATTTCATTGTATCCATGCTGTAACTGTAGTATTATAGATTTATATGGAAATGGTAATGAACTATTATTGTATATGTCTTTTTATTTACATTAACTATTTTTTATATCTTATCTTGATTACTAGTTAAATATTGTTTTGACTTGTGTCACTGGTAGGAAGAATTGATAATTTAACAACTGGACGTTTTAGTAGCCCGTTTTTGGTTTGAAGGGTGACTACTCTAACGTGGCCGTCAGTCCCTGGGTGCACTTCTGTCACTCTTCCAAGAGCCCACTTCCCAGGTGGTAAATTAATGTCGTGAATTATTACGACGTCATCAATTTTTAAATTAGGTTGTACTCGTTGCCATTTCGAACTGTTAGGATGGCACTCCGTGGGTCCTTTTTAAAAAAAACACTTTTAATACTGCTGTAAACTAATTTTATTAAATTGTTCTTTACAAAAGACCGGACTCGAACTAGAACTTATACTGATTGTCTTAAACTGATAGACTCGAAAATAATACTCGAACTGCACTAAATAAAATACATTTTGCCTTTTATAAACTCGGTATAAATGTGGAAGCGAGGGGGTTATCGCTTACTAAACATTTTGTATGTAAGTTTCCATTTGCTTATGTTGCATTTTAACAATATAATAATTATTCATAACATCTCCCCCCTTTAGACTGAGCTTTATTTTTATTTCTAAAATAAAGTGAAGGATTAAAATTATATTAATTTTTAAAAACTATGATGAATAATAATTAATCTAAATGAAATCTTTTTAAAATAAAATAAAACTCAGTTAACATTAAAATTGTACTTAATTAATAATATTTACTTATTTAAAACAGTTTATTAACAAAATATTGTTACTTGTTTATTATAAATTTATTAACGTTTATTAACTTACAATATTAATCGAACATTAAAAGTTAAGATCCCAAAAAAAATGAAAAAAGGAAGAATCAAAATAATTAAATAATAGAATTACATTTTTTTTCTTATAAAGAAAGGATATAGTGGTTAGAAATTACTGAGATTTCTATTTGATCTATCAAAATTTCTGAAAATAGTGTTACGTTTACCAATTTCTATATTTGGAAGACTTTTTATAGACTTCTTGTCACATTCTGAGTCATCTGAAATTTCAGTAAGTTCTATAGATGTATTAACATTGTTATCCTTTTTATTTTTCTTCACATTATAGCATTGATTGTAAATTTGAATACAACACGGGGCGTTTGTAGCGCAAAAACATTTTTTATATATTTTATAAATTATATAAATAAAAATTATTGATATTATTACATAGGTCAGTCCTGAATAATAATTTCCAAATTTCACAATATGGGACTGATTTTCATTATTACGAATTTCGTTTTCTAAGTTATCAAGTTTATGTGAAGCTAATTTTAAAGATTCTAAATCAATATTTGATAAACTAATTGGATTTACAGAAGCAGAGCTTTCGTTAAGAAGTTTATATTTACAACAATCATCTATAGTTAAATCAAAATTTAAGATTATTTGACTCGGTACAATGGATTTGTACTTATTTAATGGATAAAATTGCAATGTTTGAAAATATGCTACACAATCATTTTTTAAAGATAAAATTCCTGTACCTTGTAAAACATAATCTGTAATATTATTGTTACATTTCATCGTTAATTTGTTGGGTTTAGACTGCACATAAATATATCTATTATCATTTAATTTTTGCCAAACATTTATGTTTCCATAAATAACCTTAGAATAACAAATTTCAGGAAGTGACATGGTAACTTCTGTTAATAACTTAGATTCACATGAAGGATTGTTAATAGTTGACAAAATTGATGGCAAAGGACATATAATATAGTCATTATTCACCTGTTTACATTCACTTATACTATCTAATAAGGCGTAATTCAATCTGTCATCCGTTACAGCTATATATAACTTGGAAGGATGAATTAAAACATAAGTTAAATAATACTTAATATCGTTTGGAGTAGGTAACGGTAAATTCTTATACAGGTTGAACTTTACGGGATTGATTAAGGGTATTTGTATGATAAACATTAGTTTTCTATTATAGTAATACACAATTAGTGTGGACAAATCGATTATAGTATGAATATTTTGCAACGTCAATGAAACTGGGAACTCGGAAGTTCTTTTTAAATGAATGTTTTTTGATAACTCATTATATAGTTTCGTAGGGCTTATGACGTATGGGTGTAAAATATTTGCCTTAGCGAATAAAATTGAATTTAAAATTGTATCTAAAATATTAGAAATAGATAGTAATGATCCTTCAATAATATTAAATAAAGAGTTAAATTTTTCTAGATTAATTAAATTATTATTAGTCTTAGCATTGGCTAAAAATATATAATTAAGTTTTTCAATTTGATTGTTAAGTTTAATTTCATTATTATTTAATTTTTGTATAGACACATTAAAATTATTAATTGTAGAGCGAACAACATGAATATTATCTTTCATTAAGGAGTAAATATGATGTTCGTTTTGTTGACATGTGTTAATCGCTTCGTCATATTTTCTAGCGTCGTCGGCATCTAGTGTACCAAAGAAAAATTTTAAAACTTCGCCTCCAAATTCAAGAGCGCGTTTTTGACGGTTACTAGAAATAAGATGCGATAGAGATTCAAGTTTAAGATTATTAGAACTAATAAGTATTTCTAATGGATTAATAATATCCTTACAATCTATATTAAAAATAACTAAGTTTCGAGCTTTTTCACAAAAATTAGATATACTTTGAATAGAGTTTTCGATTTTTTCCATATAAGGTTGAATAGGTACTATATCTACATGCGTGATGACATTCCAATAGTCATTTTGAAAATAAACGATAGATGTCGGATCAAAATAAATTCCTGGACTATGTTGTATTATTTCTATAGGCTCGGAAATACTCGGGCACACGAAACATCTGAAACAATTATATTTAATATTTATGCTGGTTTTATTTCGTTAATATGATATTTTACGTGTTTCCTATTAATACAAAGCGTGATATTATTTTTTCCATGTGTTTTTATGATTTTATAAGGGCCTTTCCATACAGGAGATAAAGCTTTACGGAGCCTATGATGTTGTTTTACATAAACTAAATCACCAGTCTTATAAGATTTTTCTCGTGCCGTTGAATCATAATATTTTTTTGAAGATTCTTTACTTTTTTCCATATTTTCAATAGCTTTTTCGCGAGAATATTTCATCCTATACTGTAAAGCGCGTATATACTCTTGATAAGTGGTGTTATTATTCGATTCGTAGACACTACTAGGAATTGACGGCTTATAACCGTATAAAAGTTCGAAAGGTGTAAATTCCGTAGTACAATGCGGAGTCGTGTTATATGACAAGATCGCTGTAGCTAAGTAACAATGCCAGTCGTCCTGGTTTTCATTAACAAATGACCTTAAATATTCCTTAAGGGTAGCATGACTACGCTCTAGCGCGCCATTTGTTTGAGGGTGATAAGGTGTGGAAAATAGATTTTTAATTTTGAGTATTTCAGTTAATTGCCTAAATAATTCGGACGTGAATGTTGTACCTTGATCGGTTAATAAAATTTTGGGAAAACCAAATAGTGAAAAGAAATGAATGAGGCTGCGAGCAACTTCATCAGTTGTACATGTTATCATTGGATAGGCACATGAAAATTTTGTTAGGTCGTCCTGAAGTGTCAAAATGTACCTGAATTTTTGAAGGCCAGCCTCTGGTAAAGTACCCACAATGTCAAGGGCTAATCTTTCAAAGGGCCTGGTACTTGTAGAAGTTATAACCATGGGTGCTTTGTTAGAAGATCGTAAAGGTTTATTAATTTGGCACATCCTGCAATTTTTAATAAACTGTTCAATATCTGAACGCATCCCTTTCCAATAATATGAAGCTTTAATTCTACTTAACATGCGTTTAACGCCTGGGTGACCAGCTATAGTTGTACCATGATTTTCTTTGAGAATATTAGGGACTTCTGCAGGAGTCGGATAAAGTATTTGATTTTTATAAATAATAATTTTAATATTAGTGCCATGGAAAATATATGATAACATATTATAAATTTTGACGTAATTTAATTTAGTAAATGGTTCAGAAAAATCGGGCAAAGCTAATTCTTTGTCATAATCATTTTTAGAAATAATTTCGTCTCGTAATTTCATTAATAAATTGTAAATAGTTTTGTAACTCGTTTCATCAAAATGATGAACCTTAGTATATAAGAAATAAAGTATCTTATTGTTTTTACAATTCAATATCTGTACGGTATCAGGTTCGCGTTCGCTTGCACGATATTCCTCGGCATTATGAATCATTGATAATAACTGTTCGCAATGAGGCATAGAGTAATCTAAATCTAGAGATGCTGGACAAGCAATAGACTTTTGTTTTGCTGTATGTAAACTCTGATTAAGTTCTTCAATTTTCGTATCGCAATCTGAGATAGTTTTTGTAAATTGCTTTTTAAAGTATTCTTCATAAGTAGTTGAATTTAATCTAGAACTACGAGTAGTTACAGCGTTTACTGGATAACGAGATAACGCATCTGCATTGTTATTTACTCTGCCGGGTTTGTAAATAATTTCATATTCGTACTCCTCGAGTTTTAATCGCCATCTTAATAAACGTCCGCCTGGATCTTTTGCGTTAAATAACCATGTCAAAGGGCGATGATCTGTGACGATTTTAAATTTATAACCATAGAGATAGGGCCGGAATGTATTAACGGCGAAAAGAATGGCGAGAAGCTCTTTCTCAGTCGTTGAGTAGTTACCTTCTTGTTTATTTAAAGTTCGAGAGGCATAAGCAATTGGTTTATCCTTGCCAATCTCGCCTTGAGATAAAACTGCGCCAACGGCATAGTTTGAAGAATCCGTCGTAACTACAAAGGGCTGAGTGAAATCTGGATATTGTAACAAGGGAGCTGAGATGAGTTTTTGTTTAAGCATGTTGAAAGCATGCTCTTGTTCACGAGACCAATGAAAATTAACATCTTTCTTTAATAGAGATGTAAGAGGCTTTGTTATGTGTGAGAAATTTTCTATGAAGCGACGATAATAACCCGTTAATCCAAGAAAAGATTTTACATCTTTGGGGGTTTTCGGTGTTGGAAATTGAGAAATAGCCTTCACCTTCTCGGGGTTAGGCGAAACACCGTTGTCTGTAATAACATGCCCTAGGTAAGCAACTTCTCGTCGCAAAAACTCACACTTGTCGGGCTGTAATTTTAAATTCGCTTCTCTGAGTTTGGAGAATACAGATTCTAGCTTTTGTATGTGAGATTCAAGGTCATGGGAATATACTATACAATCATCAAGGTAGATATAACAATGGAGACCTTGTAATCCTGAGAGGACAAGATTCATCATCCTCTGGAATGTGGAAGGAGCATTCTTCAAACCAAAAGGCATTCTTGTAAATTCAAATTGACCTGAAATGCTGTTAGTTGTAACACTGAATGCTGTCTTTTCGATGTCCTTAGGATCTAATAATAATTGATGAAACCCTGAGGCTAAATCGAGCGTGCTGAAATATTTTGAGTGACCTAATTGATCTAAGATGTCATTTATGAGAGGAAGAGGGTAAACCTCTGAAACAGTGACATCATTCAGACGCCGATAATCTATGACAATTCGCCACTTTTGTTTCCCGGTAGCATCTAGCTTTTTCGGGACCACCCACACAGGTGCATTCCAAGGGGAAGTTGAAGGACGAATAATGTTTTGATCAAGCATTTTCTTGATTTGTTTCTCAACTTCATCTTTGTGTACTTCGGGGAAACGATACGACTTTACGTGAATAGGGGCTGCATCCCCAGTATTAATTGAATGCTTAATTACGCCTGTATAGGTTAAAAATTCACCATCAAGATGAAATATGTCAGTGTATTTAGAAAGACAGTTCATTAAAGCTTTCTTTTCTTGCGGATTTAAATGAGAGCACCTTATCTGCTCAAGAACTTTATGAGATCGATCAATTTTTGAGTAATCTAATTGATGAATGACTTTTTGTTGAATATTATCTAATCTCGAATTAGGGAGTTCAAATGGAGTTAATTGGACATGAAAATTGTCAATTTCGACTTCAGATTCGGTAGTGTTGAGAACAGAAACATTAACTCTGTTGTTAGGCTTTAACTTCACTATACAGTTTGCTAAAAACACACCTTCACAAATTTTATGGTCTAATACTAAAGCTTCTTTCATGGTGATCTCTGATGAATTAGAAACCGGACACTCAATGACCGTTTCTGACCGCGGGGGTATGATATATGATGGCTTACTACAACAAATAGGTAATTCATATCCCTCTAAATTAAGGGTATTGGTAGAGTATTGAATATCTATTTTAAAATGTTGAATAAAATCACTACCAATAATACCATCGTAATTTAAATTAATCGTATCGTCAATCGCGTGAAAAACAAAGTCGAATATTATTTTACTTTTCGACGAAACGCGATACTCAAAATTGAGTTTAATAGACCCGAGAGATTCACAATAAGAATCATTATCACTTAAACCCTTTATTTTTATGATTTCAGGGCCAAGGACTGGTTTATTATGTAAACTTGAATATTTAACAATTGAAATTGCAGAACCAGTGTCAATTAAAAAACATAAAGGCTTGTCATTATAATTAGTTTTTAAATAAACATGAGGTAAAGAAATTTTATTATTGACATGATTAATAGTGAAAGTTTTCTCATGTAAACAATCCCTAAAAGAAAGACTCGACTTCTCGCGAGATGAGGGAATGTCTTTAAAATTCAAATTCGAATTTAATTTTTTAATATAAGACTTAGAAGTCTGCTTGTTTGCGCTAACCTGTGTTGAAAATAATTTAGGAACACAGTTTGAAGGATTCTGAGTACCTTTATTTACGCTAACCTGTGTTGAAGAAAATTTAAGAACACAGTTTGAAGGGTTCTCAGTACCTTTATTTGCGCTAACCTGTGTTGAAGAAAATTTAGGAACACAGGATTTATAAATATTAGCGTTTTTCGTGTCATTTAAATTATTAACACGAGGTTTCGGCAGACACGGAACCGAAACCCTATTTAGTTTAAACTATCATTTTCACTAAGAGTGTCAACGTGATGCACATTAGAGCGATTATTGCTCGACTCGTTATTTGAGCTCGGTGCAGTTGCACTTGATAGTGTAAAGTTACGTGGATCGGTCCGCGAGTTATTATTATTTTTAGCTTTAAGTTTGCGGCATTCACCTATTAAATGACCACGTTTTTTACAATAGGCACAAAATTTGTTCGGATTAAAATGAGAATTAGATTTATCTTGAATACTGTTATAATTACTTTTTCCGTTATTATTCGATAAATTAAGATGATGAAGATTAGGAGATGAGTGTTTATTTTTATTTTTATTTTTATAACACTCTGAAGCGACATGGCCGCTCTTATTACAAATTGTGCATTGTTTATTTGAACGAGTTGAAAGTTTTGATAAATTAAATAATTTTTCTTCCTCGATAGCATGTGTTATTGCTTCTGAAAGAGTTTTAGGGTTCCTACACCGTACAATGTGAGAAAAATTTGAGTTCAACCCTAATAAGAAAGTATTCAAGGCTAGATCTTCCATAGCGGCTATTCGACCTAAAAGTTCTTTATCATTTTCGCAGCTGTAATGGATGTCGGATTGTAAACGCGTCAAACATGATTCAATCCGTATTGAAAATTGCGTCACGTCCTCGGAAGGCTGTTGTTTGCAGTGTTGTAAATCAACCAATAAATGAGTGGAGTGTTTTTTCTCTCCAAAAGTGACTTTAAGAAATTGTTTAATTTCTGACCAAGAACTAAACCTTTTCAAACAACAGGCTAACTGGGCTTTGCCTTCTAACTGCGAGATAATATATTTACACAAAACGTTCTGCTGTTCTGTAGTTGCTAGAGCAATAGCGTTTTCGCAATTTGTTAGAAATGCGGGCAACAACTCGCGATCCCCATTATAGGGTTTGATAAATTTTGTGAGAACGGATAGAGTAACTTTGTCGGCCATTTTAATTTTTTGTTTCGGTGCTGGACTCTCGTCAGAAGAACTACTAGAAGATGCAATTTCTTCGGATATTTCTTTTTTTAAAGACATTAATTTTTTTTAACGTAATTATCGTATTAATGCACTACAGAACATCAGATAGAATACATACACAATAATTGAAAAATAATATTTGTAAAATTTATAAATAGAAATAATCTTAATCTAAGAGAGTTCGAGTAAAAATTATGTTTCTTGAAAATACGTTTTTTAAAATTCACTTCACTAAATTGATTGAGAACACTTTAACAAAAATATGTAAATAACTCACATTACACACAGCGATATGGTGGCAGCACTCACGAACATTCTGGATAGATTACGTAATGCGTAATGCAGCGAAAAACGGCAGGCAACCGGCGACTCAGAGAGTCGTATGACAGGTATGCTTGTCGTCACGTGGAGTTCTTTTTGCCACGTGGCTGGTGTTGGATGATGAACAGTAGTAGTTTCTAGCGAGACCTTGATGAAAGGTCTTTTGAATGTTGTGATGCGGGCTCACACTCGAAAGTGGAGGCTGACCGTCGACCACAGGGCAGCAGGAGGTGTTCGGGGGTGATGCGGGCTCACGCTCACAGCGGAGTCTTATCGTCGATCACGTAGCAGTGCGGGCTTAGGCTTTTGCGAAGCCCAAGGCTTATCGTCGACCACTTTAAAAGGACTTCTTGACCACGGAGCCAACAAATATAATGGTGCAGACGAGTGGAAACGAATTCGCGACGCCTACACCTAAACAATCCCAGTACTCCGGTTTTTCCTGGGATCCCACTTCTGACACCAGATTTGTTAGGATGGCACTCCGTGGGTCCTTTTTAAAAAAAACACTTTTAATACTGCTGTAAACTAATTTTATTAAATTGTTCTTTACAAAAGACCGGACTCGAACTAGAACTTATACTGATTGTCTTAAACTGATAGACTCGAAAATAATACTCGAACTGCACTAAATAAAATACATTTTGCATTTTATAAACTCGGTATAAATGTGGAAGCGAGGGGGTTATCGCTTACTAAACATTTTGTATGTAAGTTTCCATTTGCTTATGTTGCATTTTAACAATATAATAATTATTCATAACAGAACGTACATTCAATTGTGTAAGGTATTCCGCTTTCCATCTCTTCCAGATATCTTGATAGATACGCTGTGTCAGCTGCCACCGCGTTCTCTGGTCGGTTTCGGTTTCAACTATGGTTAATGTTGGTCCACTAGCTAAGAAATGAGAAGGGGTGAGAAAATCCAAGTCGTTAGGGTCTTCCGTTAACGCACAGAGAGGTCTTGAGTTGAGACAACCTTCTAGCTGTGCCAATAATGTAGAGAACTCCTCATACGTCAACTTCTGTTCTCCTATAACCCGCTTAAGGTGGTATTTTAAGCTTTTAACAGCCCCTTCAAACAGTCCGTTTGCGCTTGGCCAAGATGGAGCGTTAAAATGCCATTCTATTTTCATATCTGTTATTTCAGTAAAGAAGTGGTTATCTAAAACTGAGTGAAGATTTATTATTTCTTCTTGTAATAACCTGTTAGCTTTTATGAAATTGGTCCCGTTGTCACTATACATGTGACCCGGTGCGCCTCGCCTAGCGGCCAGCCTTCGGAGCGCAGCAAGGAACGCAGAAGATGTCAGGTCGGAAACGAGTTCAAGGTGTATGGCCTTGGTCACCATACACACAAAGACTGCTATATATCCTTTGGTACACCTGATTCCTCGGCCCTTGGCAGATTTGACATCTAAGAAGCCTGTATAATCAACCCCTGTATGGTAAAAGGGTCGCGATACATTGGTTCTGGCTTCCGGCAGATCTCCCATCAGCTGGTAATGCTTAGTAGGGTTGTGTCTTCTGCATACCACGCATATTCTTAGCCTTTTTTTGACTGCGCTGGTACCACTTACTATCCAATGGTGTTGTCTGATCCAAGCTAAGGTCAGACGAGCACCTCCATGGTAAGTCATTTTATGTGCATGGTCTATTATCATATCGGTTAAGTGATGCTTATGAGGCAATATGGTCGGATGCTTCATATTTTCACTTATATTAGCTTTTGAGAGTCGACCTCCGACTCTCAGTAAACCCTCTTGGTCAATGTATGGGTTTAATTTTAATAAATAACTTTTGGGATTTATTTGGTTGTCAAGTGGATGCCAGTACAGCCCGAGGGTTTTGGTAGATTCTTGATGCTTAAATACAAACGCTTGGTCGTTATTGGCTGATTTAAGGTCATTTAAAAGGTCTGGACTGTTTGACTTCCATTTTCTCAAGTTAAATCCTCCTGACTTGAGAAGGTTTATGAGATCCTGTTGTAATTTTCTCGCGGACTCTAAGTCGTGGTGCCCATGAAGCAGATCATCCATGTAAAAGCTGGTATCCACTACCTTGGAAGCTTCTGGAAAGCTTTTTTCTTCATCCTTGGCCAGCTGTTTCAGCGTCATCATCGCTAAAAATGGTGCAGCCTTAGTGCCATAGGTGACTGTGCTAAGCTGGTAGTCCCGAAGCCGTTCTGTAGGAGAGTCTCGCCAGACGATTTTTTGATAAGATTGGTCGTCTTCGTGGACCAAAATTTGACGATACATTTTTTCGATGTCAGCCGTCAAAGCTATTTTATATTGTCTCCATCTTATGATAAGAGATAAGAGATCTTGTTGTAGGTTCGGACCCCTATACATCAAGTCATTTAGTGAATAGCCAGAATAGGTTTTAATTGAAGCGTTAAAAACAACACGCATGGCCGTGGTCGTTGACTCGGCTCGCATTACACAATGGTGAGGTAAATAACTCTCAGGCATCTGGTTACATGTACTCAATCGCATATGATTTAATTCAATATATTCATTAATAAATTGTTTATAGCCTTCTGATATGATTTTATTTTTAGAAAATTTTCTTTCTAACTGGTGAAACTGGGCCACCGCTTTGGTTTTTGACTCACCCAATTTTTCTCTGAACTCTGGTTTAAATGGTAACCTTACAATATAGCGTCCATCTGAGCGACGCTTGGTTTCGGAATTATATTGCAAAACGCAGTTATGATCTTCACTCGACATTTCACAAGAGCTTTCTGGTATGTCTTGCATTTCCCAAAACCTTTTAATTTCATTCAAATCAACTACGAGTACGTTGCAATTTACCGAGAAACTCAGAGATCCGCTTAATATCCAACCCAGCTGGGTTTGTTGAGCGATTGGTTGAAGTTGAGCAGCATCCTGACGTATGAGTCCAGGTAAAATAATTAACTCATATACGTCAACACTGAGTATGATATCTATAGGACGGCTTAGGTAGAACTCCGGGTCGGCGAGTGTTATTTTATCGAGGCGCGGCCATGAGGGTTTGGTAAATGACTGATGTGGTAGATTATCAACGAGATGTTTCATTATATAGGCTTCGGTGTTAAAAGTAAAATCTTTAACTCTTGATGAAATTGTTATTGATATAACACCTCGACTATTATTTGATTTTGCCCCTACTCCTACTACCATACAGCTCTTTTTTGTACGGGGTAAACCAAGCTGTTGTGCTGCATTTTCTGTTATAAGTGAGGCCTCCGCACAGGGATCTACGAGGGCACGCATGGTTAAATAGCGACCGTCTGAAGCCAAAATATTTATTTTGGCCGTAGCTAACAGTTTCGGCGTCACTTCTTGAGGTATCTTAGAAACAAGAACAGATTTTTGTTCAGAACGATGCTGTTTGTTTAAGATTCCTAAGCTGGTAGAAGGTTCGATTGGGGTCACATATGCTTCGTGTAAAATGGAATTGTGTGCGTCATTGCACACGCGGCATCTTTTACTTGAATTGCATTCGTTGTCGACGTGACATATTAAGCAATTTTTACACAATTTATGTTTCACAACTGTTTTCAATTTGACATCCGGTGTAAAGTTTAAAAATGTTTTACATTTAAATAGTGCATGATAATTATCACAAACTAAGCATTTTGATTGTGAAATATTAAACAATGGCTTTGTCGTCGAGTGGTTTATTTTTGCTGTGTACGAAGCTTGGTAATTTTTATTATTGCAATTTTGCTCCTTATTTATTGGTGTGTAAGGTTGAAGGGGTTTTTTGTCGGCTTTTTTATAATAATTCGGTCTTTCTGGATCCTGTCTTCTTTTTGACGATTCCAGAGATGTAAATTTAGTTTCTAAAAAGTTTAGGAATTCAGAGAGACTTGGTAGATCTCGAGGTTTAGATAGCGACTCTATGTAATCTTGGTGTGTCTGCGTATCTAATTTTTGAGACAAAATATATACCATTAAAGGATCCCAGTTAGCTATGTCTATTCCCATAGCTTTTATAGCATTTAAACATTCCATCGTTGTATCGTGTATTTTTTTAATCTGTGCAGCCGTTTGGTGTGGCATGGTGGGCACAGATAAAAGTATGTTAATCTGTGAGTTGAAAATTAAACGTACATTGTTATACCTTTTATTTAGTAAGTCCCAACAGATTTGGTAATTGTCAGCACTTATACGTAAATGTTGAGTTAACTTTTCGGCCTCGCCTCTTAGCTTACCCTTAAGGAATAGCATTTTCTGTGCGTTAGACATAGATTTGTTACTGTGTATGGTCTCACAGAACAGATCTTTGAAAGACATCCACTGGTGATAATTACCATAAAACATAGGGATGTCCATTTGAGGGATCGACCTCTCTTTAAATGATGAAGACCACATTCTGCTGTTTATTTCTTTTTTAATTTGGTTATATTTGGTCTCATAATTAAAAAAAATCTGGTCATACTCTTCGTCTCCATCAAGGCGCTCATAATCAATCTCCCAATGGAGCTGATCGATCATTGTCCACCGATTTTCTATCCTCTTCATTGCGTCCTCGTATTCCCATCTCTCAGACAGGCCCTCTAGGTCTAAGGTTGCTGCAGTTCGAGAGAAAGCCTTGAAATTACTCTTCTGTTTCCTAAGCATTTCCTCGACTCTGCTGGAGTGACCTTGAGATGTTGTTTTGGCAGAAAACATGGTTTGAGAGACGTTTAATGTTGTTGGTGTGGTTGGAGGCTCTGGTCTGGTAGGTTTAAAGAGTGGTTTGGTCGGTTCAGTGGTCACGTACTTCATTATATGGTTTTTAACTTCATTATAAAAAGTTATCGCCCTTTGGTAATAATTTTCGCTAAAATATTTATGGTTTGGATCCTCATACTCCTCCATTCTCATCTCATTCCAGTACCCCTCTAATGTGCTGAGTCGTTTTTGTAAGTAAGCCGATGTCTTTCGTTCTGGTCCATCTTTTTTGAAGTTAGTTAATAATGTGTCCATCGCAGACATTATTTGGTATTGTGTTTCCAGTAAGTCCTCCATTATGGTTATTTATGGTAGAAAAAAAGGAAAGATCTTACTTGGAAATTGTTGACTGCTACCTCGGGCCTCGTGGCACTGGTAACCCACTAGGCGGCGAGATTATGTGTCCGATGGTATGGTCGTCCACCCGACGGCTGGTTTCCCGGTTGTACTGGTCACTGGGCTGGATGTAGTTATGGTTCGTGGATCTGTGGTACTCCACGATACTGGTTCCCCACAAGAAGACTGTGGTCCGGTTGTACTGGTCTCGTACTGGTCACCGGACTACAAATGGTTGAAGTGCGCGGAACTTTGGTACTCCACGGCACTGGTACCCCGCAAGACGAAACACAACACGAATGCACTGAATTTATTGGTCACAGTATGGTAGCGTGCTGCTAGTCCCGCCTGTACGAGGCTTGAAGGACCACGATGTACAGTGTTTAGGCTGTACAGGAATGAAACACTTAAATAGTAACTATTTGGTTTAATAATTAAATAATCTAAGTGTAAAATGGTATGATTATGGTCTATGGTATTCTTTGAGATGGTAAGCGAGAGCACGCGACTCGTTTGGTAGAGAGACCGACGTGAACTGACTTATTGAATTATTTATTATATTAAAGTTAATTATTTTGCACACGGCCAGGGAAACGCTGACGCGGCACTCGTCGCGGGCGCAATGTACGGTCATTGCACCGTACAGTCGATATGGATTTTTTTTATTATTTATTTTACAATCGCGTAAGTAAAATAAATAATAAAAGAGAATGAGTGTTTGAACATATATTTTTAATCATAATAAATACACTTTGAAAACAAACTTTGTTTTATTTTGAATGCTATTTAGGGATATTGTAGCTATTTTTTATATAGGCATATACATATTTAGAAATCATTTTCACCCACGTTAACAAGTAAATTTTACCTCTGTAACAGATAATTATAGATAATATATAAATATATCTAACTCACTGGCTTATTTATTTCAAGTTTTATGTAGCTTGTACTACTGTGTATAAATATTAAAAAAATATAATTATTATAATTATTTTCCAATAGGTTGTTCACATCTGCCTATGGTTGGTTACTAAGCAACGGTTTCTTGGTGAACATTCCATAATGAATTTGGCTTAAGTACAGGCATGGTATGGAGCTCCGTAACTGTAACCGAAATCGATATAAAAGTTTTGAATAATTTCAGATATCGGCGGAATCTAATAAAGAAGTAACACTTATGACTTATGACATATTTCTACTTTTGCCCGGTCGAAATATCACCGCACGCGTTTCTTTATATCGTCAATATTTTAATTGCTTTTTTTTCGGGATGGCAACATCTGTCGTGTTTGCCAGTTGATTCTGTATGTTTTTTAATGTAGATGTAACGAGCAATGCGGACTCACGAGCACGTTTTCGTCGTCGTCCAGCAGCAGCAGCGCGTGCAGCTTGTCGCCGTCGGCGGCGGGCAGCAGCGCGCACTGCAGCAGGCGCGCGTCCAGCGGCAGGCGCCGCTCGCCCGACAACTCGCCTGTGATCGGGTCGAGGCTTATGACGTAGCCGAAACCTGTTCCCTGAGGACAATTTGTAGTGTATTAATATTTATTTGTTTGACGACATTTTCTTTTTATGCTATTCTACTCCTATCCCTACTTGACATTATAAATGTGAATGTAAGTTTGTTTGTTACGATTTCACGCGAAAACTACTAACCCGATCATCATGAAACTTTGTACACATATTCTTGGAGGTATTAGAAGTAACGTAGGATAATTTTTATCAAAAAAAATATATATATATCATCATCACATGTCTACTATATGTAATGTAAAAAGCTAAAGTAGGTGTCTAGAAAGTCAGACAATAAATATGAGAGGGCAGCATAAGTAGTTAAAATTTCCATTACGATGACAAGATTTGAGCAGAAAAAATAATCGCAAAATTATGTTGTGCACGTTGAATTATCGTACAATTTCGACACCTCTATGTTCGATCGTACCCAGTGCTAAATTATGTGATTTGTACGATAATTATGTGACGAATGCTAACGCTGGGCGCGACGCTCACCCGCCCACTTTCCTCGGAGCTCGCGTGCTAACTATATATACGTCTTAATACTAAAAGTGAAAATAGGTTGCGCACAAAAAACGTAACGAGGTCATTCAAGCAGTAGATTTTTACTCCTCCTCCTCCCTCCAAAAATATGGACGGATTAGTTCTTTGTTAGACTGTATTGTATAGGTGTGAGATTTTGTTTTAAATATTAAATGCAAGTTTGGATGGTAGGCCAACCAGTGCATATTTTGAAGGTATGAAATGAATAAATTATAAACTAGTAATGTTTACAATAACAAGGTGAAATCTACATTTTAATAAGAAGAATAAAATAATCAAATATATAAATAAATACTAACATTTTTGTTGTGAACTCCAACAGAAGGAAAAATAAAATTAAGACAACAAAAATATATTACCAAAAAAATACTCTATTAAAGAATTGTTTTATTTAAAAAATTGCATTTTCGAAATAGCGAACTCTATTTAGATTATATAGGTATCAAGGTAAAGCATACATGCGTGTAACCAAGCTCAGTTTCTATAGATATCTAATTCAGTTCGTGTATAGTGCGCATGTAAGTATAGTTAGCGGGGGCGCGTGTGTGTGCGTGTCCGTGTTTCAATGTGTGTGCGTGCGTTCACGTATGTGTACGCGTGTATGCGTATGTTAATGCGTGCTCGCACGTGTGTGTATGTGTGTGAGTGTGGTATGTGTAGTGTGTGCGTGTGTGTGCACTCACCCGCTGCTTGCCGACAACGCTGAGCAGCGCTTGGTGCGGCGGCACGCGCGCGGAGCGGCGCGTGAATATCTGGGCGGTCGCGCCGACCAAATCGGCCTCATAGCGGGACCATACTAGCGCGCCTGACAGGTTGTCCATGCCGAATATCTGCGGACGACACACCTTCTCTCTTAGATATATTGAAATATTATTATTTTACAACACTTAGAGATAATTTCAGACTATAACTTAAGCACATAAACACTAATGTAGAAAAAACTAACATAACTAAAGTTTTAAGCCTTTATTATAAATAAAAAAATCTTTTAATTAAATGAATTATAATAAATTATATATATTTAAAATGTTTACAAAAATGTTAAATGCTACGTTAACTACAGATCAATAATTTTATAGAGACTAGCATTTTTAAATTAATTAAAGATTAATTTCATGAAATAAGGCCATAATACACTTAAAAAATTATAATTATAATAATAAACGTAAAACAGATCTCACCTTGCCACAATCAGTCACGATAACGATAATCCTGTGCAAGTTGAAGTAGTCCCTTACGAGAGACGAAGACGAGTTTTGCTCAGCGCTCTCTCCTTGAAAGCTTTTTATTAAACTCTGCAATTGCTGATACTGTGTGAACAGACGACGGGAAAACGCGGACCATACTGAACCTGACAGACGGAAATAAACTTTATTAAATATTTTAACTTATATTTTATTCTAGCTATTTTTTGTGATTTTACTCGCGTAAGAGCCTGTAGCCAATTTCGTTGGATTTTCATAATTAAAAGTGACATAATTGAGTGATAACATGAGTGTGAAAATTTTAAATCGCCTGACGCAGTGTTTACAGCAACTGGCTGTTTTTCTAGGGGTCGCGTGTTTGATTGCCTGTCATGATAAATGTGTTTATAAGCCATGCATACTTATGGCCGACATAATATTTATTGAGATATTTTGAGTGAGAGACGTTTAGTTATAAATGTAGCTTTCCTGGTATAAAACTATCTAGACACAAAGTTTAATTTTAAAGAGTTTAACACTTTTAACGTGTAAGAGTAAGAAACAGCTATATATCCATCGAAAAAAAAAAATTTTCAAATCTGTAATATTTATACTGAGTTGTAATTTTTAATGTATGTTAGTTAATAAAACAAGCTTTCACACACACAGTCATAAATAAATATTCATTGAACTAACAATACAACACAAACAATATATATTTCCCCATTTTTGTTTCCTGGAGGTAAAACTTAATCTTTTTTTTTCTGTTTATTTTAAAGTGTACACAAAAGTACACTTACTGTAGTCACAAAAAAAAAAAAAAACTGGTAGTTATATACATAGGATAAAACAAAATGCTACTAACAAAATTACCGTGAAATTAATATAATTACTATTTAAACGTTACTAGTAATTACATTTTACGTTCTTAGTTATAACATTATTTTTGGATACAATCTACTGTACTATATTGTAACAGCTTCAAAGTGTCCCACTGCTATGCAGACCTCTTGCCATGTAAAGAACTAACACCATTTAATTGACTGACTTAGAATTTAGCCAAAAATAATAGTTATCATATTACTAACATATTATATCTCACTTTTTTCATATATTAATATTTACACTTCAATTTTAAGGATAGATATGTTAATTGTACTTAATCAATCTTAGGCTCTGGATGATTCCTATAAGGATTTTAACAAAGAAAAATCTATTGTGTTAAGCAATAAAGTTCATCTAAATGTTTTTTTTTTCACACAAAAATTCTCTATCTACAACAAAGAAATTAAGCATATCAAAAAACAGTAGGCAATTAAAATTAATTAAACCGTTAGACCAGACGTTAGTTAAAAGGCCCGTCTTGTAGGTTTTATTAATATAACATTTAAAAAAAAAGAAGACAGATATTTATACTGTACTTACTATAAACCTTGGCAGCTAGAAACAAGAGAATAAATTTTTAAGTAAATCACGTATAAATAATAAATTATGATAGGTCAATAGAGGTAATGTTAATCAATATGTTGATGGAATGTAGATCTATAATATAAATAACAATATTTAATATTGTAATTCTATAATCCGTACTATTTTTATAATTTATCACATTGTAAGGTGGGGAGCTCGGGGTGTTTAAGAAAACAAGTGTATCGTTACACGTCCAGTTTATTAATGCATTATATTCACTATATCGCCTCATTATAATGTATTAGAAATACTGAGAGGTAATATAATATATATTCTTACGTACACATATTTAATGCATACATTACACGCCCATCGGCTAGAAAAAAAATAAAATAAAATAAACTTTTATTTTATTTTACTAGTACAATCCAAAAAAAAAAAAAATAATAATATATATACTTAATTAAAAAAAATAAGTTTCACAGTTATAGGTTAGGTATAATTATGTTTAATTACACATTACATTAGTTTCATGTTATAATTTCTATTATACCTAATACAATTATTTGTTATAAATTTTTTATATAAGGTCTACTCCTATTCTTATGTATTAACATTTCTTTGCCTTTATAATCTATTTTTAGATTAGGTTCACAATCTTCAATAACTCTAAACGGACCTATGTATAGAGGATCGAATTTGTTTACAACATTGTTTCTAAGCAGTATCAGGTCACCAACATTATATGTAATTGGATTTGTATAACAATCATATTTAATTTTTCTTATCTCTTTGCTTTTAATTAAATTTTTCCTTGCGTCATATTGCGATTTTTGTAGTCTATATTTTAATTGTTTTGGATAATCGTAATGATTGTATAACGGATCTATTTCCATAGTTAAATTGCTGGGTAAATTACAAGGCTTTCCAAAGACGAGTTCATACGGTGAATATTTTGTTTCGGAATGTACAGTCGTATTGAATGCGAAGCACCAATAAGGTAACCAATTACTCCAATTTTCTGGTTCATTTTCAGTTTGAATTCGTAGGTATGACATTAAATTTTTATGAGTATTTTCTAAACTACCTATTGATTGATGATGGTACGCTGTAGACGTTATTTGCTTAATTTTAAGAATTTCGCAGACTTCTCGCATGACTGTGGAAACAAACTCGGTACCTCGATCGGATATAATGTGTCGCGGCACTCCGTACCGTAGGATAAAATTATTAACAAACGCTGACGCTACTGAAACCGTATCTTTATTCTTAAGAGGATAAGCCTCAACATACTTACTTAAATCACACTGTAGTGTGAGTATATATGAATAATTATCTCTATCCTTACTTAAGGGCCCTACTATATCTAAATAAATCCTATCAAAAGCGGAATATCCGGTGTCGGTTATAACCATGGGTTCTTTTATATGTTTAAAGTGTTTCTGTCGTAAACACTTGTCACAACGATTAACGAATTCAGCAACATCTTTTTCTAGACCTGGCCAAAAATATCGTCGCTTTATATTATTTATCATGCGTCTTATGCCGGCGTGTCCGCTTGTCGGCAACATATGATAATCGTTTAGTATTACGCGTTGAGTATCGCGATCAAATATCCTTTTGACACCATTTAATATATAAAAACGTGGTCCGGACCATTTTTGTGTGTCATTTATTATACTAATTAAATCATTTATCTCTTTACGATTGCAATCATTTTTTATTATAAACACATTATTTATTTTTAATTGATTACACATATTACATAGTTTCCTCACAAAGGCATCTCGTGCACAATATGATCGGAAAAAAGGTGTAATATAAATTATTTGTTTTTGTGAGTTATATGCAAATAAATTAGACTTTTCCTGGGCACTATACTCTATTTTATTCCATTCTTCGACATTCACAAACCTCATCTCGACACAACCCTCTGGTTTTTTAAGTGTTCCCACAACATTTGGTTGATCAGGCCAATTATTTGTGGTACTTTCATCGACCATAGGGCTGTCACTTTTATTGCTAATACTGTCTTTTTCCAACCTCTTTCTTTGCGCTCTAGTTAATACACACATCACATTTTCATTCATCTCTTTCAAATCCTCACTTGATAATCGGATGCGTGACAAGGCATCTGCAGCTGCATTGTCCGCTCCTTTTACGTATTCGATAGTATAATTATATTCCTCCAATAGTAGCCTAAACTTAGTCAAACGACTTGAAGGATTCGTCATGTTAAAAAGATAAATTAAAGGTTTATGATCGGTTTTTATTATGAACCTGCGACCATAAAGGTACGGTCTAAAATATTTAATGGACCATACTATAGCAAGGAGCTCTTTTTCTATGGTCGGATATCGAATTTCCGCTTTATTTAAATTCCGACTAGCGAATGCTACTGGTTTATTATCGCTGTTACTTAAGGCCAGTATATTCGAGCGTTGTAGGTATTTAGCGCTACCTCCCTCCCCGCGCGACTAGTTACGCGAAGTCTCCGATCAAATGAACTCTCGATGACCCCGCGCGCGGCGACGGCGCGGGCGCACGGAAATAATTAAATATATAATTTTACAGTAACTTACTAGGTTTTTTTTTTTACTTTAGGTTATTTCATAATTCAGTTTTGTTTTCGATCCTGAAGGCACAGTATAAAATGCAACATAAACATTTAATACCTAAGAGAAGTAGATAAAAACCATTATTTAATTTTTTATGGGTTTATAGCTAAAAAAAAAATTTACTATTAATATTTTAATTTATATTAATTATCAGTAATTTTTTTTTTTTGTTAATTAATACACTTTACAACATTTAATACCTAAGAGAAGTAGATTTAAACTTTATTTCTTCTCTTAGGTATTAAATGTTTATGTTCCACCTATTACTGCCACCAGGGCCCTGCGCTGGGGCTCCCAAGCGGCGCATTCCTCCAGGGTGTGACGCGCCGAGTCGATTGGCGCGCTACACTCGTGGCAAAATCAGGGGTGGCTTCTCGCCTAGCGATTTGGTGCAGGTACTTACCGAAGCAACCGTGCCCGGTAAGCACCGGCGACAGCCGAAACGTAAGGACCCTATGCCGCCTGTTGACCCAGCGACGAAGGTGAGGACGTCGCTCTGTCCATTGCCTGTCTCAATTCGTTGTCGGCACCTCGCAGGTTAGTCCCATTGTCGGACCAGATTTGAGCAGGTTGTCCTCGTCGAGCTTTCATTCTTCTTAAATTCATTATCACTGAGTCTGTGCTCAGTGACGTCGCTATCTCTAGGTGGATCGTTCTTACAGTGAGGCACGTGAATACTGCCACGTAACGTTTCTGTTCGCTGCGTCCCACGGTGACTGTTAATGGTCTGAAATAGTCCACCCCTGTGTATGTGAAGGGTCGCTGATGGTGAGCTAGGCGACACGCAGGTAGGTCTCCTGTTCTCGGGTGTGGCGGGATCGCTGCCCTAATCCGGCAGTGTAGACACTGTGGAAAGAGCGTTCTTGTGACGGGCCGCAGGCGTAGTATCCAGTAGTGCTGTCGACATTCGTTCACAGTCGCCTCGACTCCCGTGTGATGCCTCGTTCTATGCATCGCTATGATCCACAACTTCACTGTGTGATGATTTCTATCTAGTATCATCGGGTTTTTAGATGGCGTTGATAGTTGCTCCGCGGCGTTAATACGACTACGGACTCGGAGGGCTCTCTCTGCACACTCCATGCTCAGCTGCTTGAGGCGACTGTTTCGGGTAAACGACTTCCCGTCTTTAATGCTTTCTACTTCATTTGGGAAAGATTCTTCTTGGACTGTTCTCATGAATAGGTCTTCAGCTTTCCTGATAAGTTCCGCGGAGACCGGACGAACCTCCAAAGTTTCTTCGAGCTCTACTCTTATTTTCTGGCGTGTTTTCAGCTTCTTGTTCGTCCTTTTCCAGTCTGGGTCTTTTAACGCGCTTTTCTTAGTCCTTTTATAGTTGACTCGTTGTGTATTGGCTCGACAGAGTTCTATAAACTGTAGCACTCGAGCCGTCGTGTAGCGGAGTCTGTTCCAGCTGGAGTACCGTGTGCAGTCTGGTAACCCTTCTTTGAGTCGCGGCTGTTTACGATCGGTGACGTGATGAGTTTTTTCTTCGCCTGTAGGTTCGGTTGACGACGACAAGGCGGACGTTTCCGTGGGCCAGGTGGACTCCGGATGATAAGGAAATTCAGGACCTGTGTACTATCTGTGACCACTGCTGAATCCCGCTGGTACGTCCCGCGCCGCGTCGTCGGCTACGTTTAGCCTGGTTGGGACCCATCGCCATTCGCTGACCGTCGAAGAATCTTCAATTGCCGCTAGCTGCTAGCTAGCCGCTGTTAGGTGAAAATACTAATATAACTTATTGAAATTTTGGATATGCTAATATATCGGTCTAAGATATCGATGACAATCATTATATTCTAGCTAAAAATAGATTGAGTGTTCATTAAACTTACGAGTACTTATCTGATCGCTTTTCTAAGCTTACGTAGTTCACGTCTAGATATTTTCTTTTTATTTCTAGTTTTATTCCCCATTTTATATCTACACTACACTGCTATACAGTAAAAACACTTCCAACGTTGTTAGAGTACTAACTAAACTAATCTAATAAAATAATCAATAATAATCTATACTAATAGATAAAACTGAAGAGTTTGTTTGTTTGAACGCGCTAATCTCATGAACCACTGGTTCAAATTTAAAAATTCTTTTTGCGTTGGATAGTCCATTTACTGAGGAAGAATTTAAGCTATATAACATCACGCTACGACTAATAGGGGCTGAGTAATAATAAGAAATGTTACAAAAAAGGGAAAAAATAATCTTTTTTGAGAGCTTCCGTTGCGTCCTTTATTATTTCTCTTCTCAAGACATTTTTTAATTATAGTTCCACTTTTAAAGTAAATATAACATCACTCTTTTACTGTAAATTTTCGAAAAAAAAAACTCAGTAATATGTTGAACGACCCAAGAATCAAACCTGAGACCCCTTGCTCGGCAGTAACGCTTGGTACCACTGGACCAACGAGGCGAAAATATTTAAGTACGTTTTTCCCTCAAATTAACGCGGGTGAAACCGCGGGATGGCTGCGGCAGAGTCTCCAATAAATAATACAAAAATAAAGAGCCCAAATGTAAATGTAGACATGCCGTAAAAATGTGGTGGCTGGTATGTATGTACTAAGAAGCAATGAAATATTAGATTATATTAGATCAAGGAATAAACGCATGTACATAGAAAATAAGAAACATGATGTAAATAGATGTAAGAAAAAAAAAAGACAAAATAAAATTATATATATATATATATATATATATATATATATATATATATATATATATATATATATATATATGTGTATATATATATAATATATATGTGTGTGTGTGTGTGTGTATATGTATATATATGTATGTGTGTATATTTGTATATGTAAATTATATTTGTAAATAAAGATTATGTTTCTTAAAAATGATTATATGTATGTAAATATGATTATATGTATTAAAAAAAATTATAATAATAATAAATAAATAATGGTCAGTATACGGACTCGCGTCATAGAGATCCTGACAATAAGTCTAGCTAATGTAAGTCTAAAATAGTACGCATGAAACTATATTAACAATCTTATACATTTAATTAAAAAAAGGCACGGGCAAATATAAGCCCGTGGATATTTTTGTTATAAAAAAAAAATCCAATCTTTAGAGGGGGGGGGGGGACGCCGCCAGACAGCAGAGATACAAGTCCTACTTCGATGACGCCTCGCAGGCAACTAAAGCGAGGCGCGCGGGCCGTTTTCTTATATAATTTAAATATTTAATATTTAAAAAAAATAGAAACATTTATTTAAAAAAGTAACCGTTAAATGTTCTACTAAAAGTTATTACCTATTTTTACATGTGAATATTGTAACTTAAAATCTGATATTCTTCGAATAAAACTCGAAAAATAATCAAAAACATCCTTTCTTTATGTTTTTTTTTTATCGAGTCAAGTTACAATTATCGTGTTTTGAACCGTTGAATAATCAAGAACGTTTGTTAAACTATAACATATATTTTTAACGGATCAAAAAAATGAATATTACTATGTTTAAAACTCTATCAAAAACAGGTGATTTGGGATATACTGGCCTTAACACCGATCCGATTGCAAAGCCAGAAGAATCGGTTTGTAAAATGAATGTATTTTCAATATCAAAGTTCGGGTATTGTAGGATTGGTGGAGATATAAGTGCGTTTTTAAGCGAAGAAAATGACTTTTGACATTCTGTAGTCCATTTAAATTCTACATTTTTACGACATAACTTATTGAGTGGCAACGCTTTTTCGGCAAAATTTGGGATAAATTTTCTATAAAAATTAGTGAATGCAACAAATCTTTTTGTTTCATCAGCGTTTTTCGGTATAGGATAATTTTGTACAACTTTTGTTTTCTCCGGGTCCGGTTTTATACCTTCCGTTGAAATTACATGTCCTAAAAATTGCATTTCTTTCCTCAAAAAATCGCATTTAATTGGGTTTAATTTTAAATTAGTTTTTCGAAGTCTTGTTAAAATACTTATTAAATTTTTATTATGCATGTCTAAATTTCTTCCAAAACAAATCAAATTATCTAAATATATAAACAATTTATCATAAGTTAAACCCGACATAGCAATTGTCATTAATCTTGAGAAAGAACTTGGACTAATTTTTAATCCCATCGGTAGGCGCGTCATTTGATACTGCCCGGACGGTGTCGTGAAGGCTGTGTACTTACGACATTCGGGACTTAAATTAGCTTGATAATATGCTTGTGACAAATCTAATTGAGTAAAATACATGGCACCTGACAGGGAATCTAAAATATCGGTTATGTTCGGCAATGGGAATTTATCATCTAAGATCCTATCGTTAAGTTTGCGAAAATCGATTACTAATCTCCATTTTTTAGATTCGTTATTAGAGTCATTACATTTTTTAGGCACTAATAAAATTGGACTGGACCACTCACTTTTTGCTGGTTCAATAATATTATCTGAAAGCATTTTTTGAACTTGTTTTTCAATTTCCGCACGCTGCGCGAATGGCAAGCGATATTGTTTTACATATACGGGGTCCGCATTTGGTTTTAATTGTATAGTTTGATCGTATAAATTAGCCGTAGTTAATTTATCGTTTGGTAAATGAAAAACGTCCGAAAATTTTGCGCATATGTTTTCAATAGAGACACGTTCTTCGTTATTTAAATGATTTAAATTAAGAGAAGTTAATAATTGACGCACTCTATCTCCATCAATACTACTGGACTCAAAATTGCAAAAATCGTACTCAGTTAATTTGTGTACTTCCGGTCGGAAGTAACTAAGACTCACTTCCGTTTCGCGAGTGTTTAATATTAAGATTTTTATTTTATTATTTTTAGGTTTACATATACTACCAGCCATGAAAACACCTTGACATAGCTCTGTCGGTATTACTACACACTCATCATTAGTAATACTATCAACAAGAAAAATTTTTTCGCATCTCGGTGGAATTGTTAAAAAACTTCTTTTACCTAAAGATCCACTAATCATAGGAATTGTTATACGATTATTCCTAAAATTATTAAATGATAAGGTATTTTTCTCAAAATCTAAAATAGCACCGTATTTTTGTAATAAATCTCTACCTATTATTCCTTGTTGCATACATGGTAGGTAATCGATAATATAAAACTTATGTTCGAATTCCTGACCATTTATGTTAAGCGTAACATGAGCATATCCAATTGATTGAACTTTGCCGCCTATACCATTAATGCATATGTGTTGTTTATACAGTGGAACATTCCATTTCTGCACCGTTTCCAATTTCAACGCCGACAAAGATGCTCCTGTATCAACTAGAAAACTATATTTAATATCTTTAAAAAACAATTCAACTGAACTACTATTATCACAAGCTAAAATATAATTATTATCGAAAAAACTGAGTCTGGTCATTGATTGTTGGTTTCGATATATGATGTGAACTCGAACTCGGTGTTTGGTTCGATGACGTCTCGGAGTCACCTATATTCCCATCACTATACATGAGTCGTAATTTATGATTATTAGCACGGTTAAATGTGCGGTTTCTTCCGCCACCTTTGTTAGGCATTTGTGTAAAAGTATTGCCCCCACGCGATTGGTTCGAGTTTCGACCTCTCATTTGATTAACAGATAAATTCGCCTGATTATTACTCCGTAAAAATTGTACATTACGATTAGACGTTTGCCTAGTAAAGTGACCCCTATTTTGAGTTCGGGAATATTTAAAATTTGTTCGTCCGCGTTGTGTAAAATATATAGTAGAATCCGAATTTTGGCGACTACATGACGGTTCCTCGTCCTTCGCCGCACGTATAACGTCTTTAAGGGTCGAATAATTACGAGCTGATAATATAGTGCTCAACTTGGGATTTCGCAATCCATCGGTAAAGCTTTTAATAGCGATCTTTTCATTTATAGGTTGTAATATTTTATATGCGTCCTTGTTACCATCGGCTTCCGAAATCGTCAAGTTGACAAACAACTTTTCGATTTTTCTTCCGTAATTTTCTATAGAAGTACCATTTTGTTTTATTGATACTAGCTCGTTATGGATACAAGTACTTGACTTTTTTGTTAGTAAATGATTTTGCATATCCCGGATTAGTGACTCACAACTGTCATACGAACTAGATAAACGTAATTTAGCGCTCTCGTTTAGGCGAGTCTTAAGAACAAATTTTATAAGCATATTTTGACCTTCAGAATTAAGTGAAGAGCTATACAACTCTACAGCATCAATAAGGCTCTTGGTGATGGTCTCATCACCAGTCATAACCGGAATCATCGACACAGCAATTTTAAAATCGAACGCGGCCATGGTGGTGTCACCTTCAAGGCTCGCGACAGTACACTCAGAAACGTAACTTTTCGAACAAAAAATTTCTATCTGTATATATGTTTCTTTAATTAAATCGCAAAATGACTGCAAGTCTAATAATACTTTACCACTTAATTGTTTGTTTTGTATTTGTTCCGAAATTAATAACATACACTCATCAAACCGATTACGTAATTGATTAGCCTCACACAACTTTTGTTCTAATATAATCTTAGTTCTCCTAGGATAGCTTAACTTTACTAAATTATCTTTAATATTCTTAAGTTTTACATAAATGTCTTTTATTTCATTAGCCATCAAAACATTTTAATATTTATATATAATATACCTACGTTACATTAAAAGAAAAAATGTAAGTCTAAAGCTAACATTATTATAAAATTATTATTAAAAAAAAATGTATATATATTATTATTACTTTATGGCTACAAATCTATTTATTAAGAAAAAAAAATACATATTCGTACATATTAAACAAAACAAAATAATAATACGTCCATAATGATACTCCCGTCGCGAGTATTTTGCACTGTACGCAAGTAATATAACGCGTGAATCACTTGGATAGTTATTAGAAAAATATACATATTCTTACCGATCACTGCACATTTACAAACCACTTTTTCCACTATTTTGTACCATTTCTGGGCGATGCTGGCACTCGTAGCAGACACGAGCCTCCCGGGTCGGTCGCCGGATTGAACGCCTCAATGACTGCGACAATATCTCATTGTGGATCCATCTATGATGGCATCTTCTGTATAGCAGGAACAGCCCACAAAGTCCCGCAATCGCTAGCATAGTGCAAATGAGCACCAGGACAATACTGATGTTTGATAGGTGATATGCCTGAGAGACAGACCCAATGGCATTCTGGTTCACGAAAACCTCTTCATTTTCCACATTAGACCGGCACATTTTTTGTGTTTCATAATTATAATTAATATTTATAATAACTGAGACGTTCGACCGAACTCCGGCAGCACGCCTTGTATGGCAGGGTCGCCATGTAAGGTGGGGAGCTCGGGGTGTTTAAGAAAACAAGTGTATCGTTACACGTCCAGTTTATTAATGCATTATATTCACTATATCGCCTCATTATAATGTATTAGAAATACTGAGAGGTAATATAATATATATTCTTACGTACACATATTTAATGCATACATTACAACATATTTTTTTATAATATAAATTTATTAAACTAATTAACTAGTTGAGGGTAAAATTTCAAGGTCGCGTCACATGAAGCGTCACTGTATGCACTAGAGCTACGTAGATCAATCATTCGCGACAAACCGAGTCAATCGCGACCCATAAACACAGTGATCGGGTAAAAATTACTCGATCACTTCGAGCACTCGATCATTTTATACATTCACGGGTCGAAATCCTCCTCGCGCACCCACAGCGCGCGACCTGCCCGCGTCCACATTATGTTATACACACTCACCCTCCCGCAGGTCGAACTCGGTCTCGAGCGCGGCGTCGCCGTCGTCCACGGGCAGCTCCACGAAGTGCGCGGCGCGCGCGCGCGCCAGCGCCTCCTCGCGCACCCACAGCGCGCGACCTGCCCGCGTCCACATTATGTTATACACACTCACCCTCCCGCAGGTCGAACTCGGTCTCGAGCGCGGCGTCGCCGTCGTCCACGGGCAGCTCCACGAAGTGCGCGGCGCGCGCGCGCGCCAGCGCCTCCTCGCGCACCCACAGCGCGCGACCTGCCCGCGTCCACATTATGTTATACACACTCACCCTCCCGCAGGTCGAACTCGGTCTCGAGCGCGGCGTCGCCGTCGTCCACGGGCAGCTCCACGAAGTGCGCGGCGCGCGCGCGCGCCAGCGCCTCCTCGCGCACCCACAGCGCGCGACCTGCCCGCGTCCACATTATGTTATACACACTCACCCTCCCGCAGGTCGAACTCGGTCTCGAGCGCGGCGTCGCCGTCGTCCACGGGCAGCTCCACGAAGTGCGCGGCGCGCGCGCGCGCCAGCGCCTCCTCGCGCACCCACAGCGCGCGACCTGCCCGCGTCCACATTATGTTATACACACTCACCCTCCCGCAGGTCGAACTCGGTCTCGAGCGCGGCGTCGCCGTCGTCCACGGGCAGCTCCACGAAGTGCGCGGCGCGCGCGCGCGCCAGCGCCTCCTCGCGCACCCACAGCGCGCGACCTGCCCGCGTCCACATTATGTTATACACACTCACCCTCCCGCAGGTCGAACTCGGTCTCGAGCGCGGCGTCGCCGTCGTCCACGGGCAGCTCCACGAAGTGCGCGGCGCGCGCGCGCGCCAGCGCCTCCTCGCGCACCCACAGCGCGCGACCTGCCCGCGTCCACATTATGTTATACACACTCACCCTCCCGCAGGTCGAACTCGGTCTCGAGCGCGGCGTCGCCGTCGTCCACGGGCAGCTCCACGAAGTGCGCGGCGCGCGCGCGCGCCAGCGCCTCCTCGCGCACCCACAGCGCGCGACCTGCCCGCGTCCACATTATGTTATACACACTCACCCTCCCGCAGGTCGAACTCGGTCTCGAGCGCGGCGTCGCCGTCGTCCACGGGCAGCTCCACGAAGTGCGCGGCGCGCGCGCGCGCCAGCGCCTCCTCGCGCACCCACAGCGCGCGACCTGCCCGCGTCCACATTATGTTATACACACTCACCCTCCCGCAGGTCGAACTCGGTCTCGAGCGCGGCGTCGCCGTCGTCCACGGGCAGCTCCACGAAGTGCGCGGCGCGCGCGCGCGCCAGCGCCTCCTCGCGCACCCACAGCGCGCGACCTGCCCGCGTCCACATTATGTTATACACACTCACCCTCCCGCAGGTCGAACTCGGTCTCGAGCGCGGCGTCGCCGTCGTCCACGGGCAGCTCCACGAAGTGCGCGGCGCGCGCGCGCGCCAGCGCCTCCTCGCGCACCCACAGCGCGCGACCTGCCCGCGTCCACATTATGTTATACACACTCACCCTCCCGCAGGTCGAACTCGGTCTCGAGCGCGGCGTCGCCGTCGTCCACGGGCAGCTCCACGAAGTGCGCGGCGCGCGCGCGCGCCAGCGCCTCCTCGCGCACCCACAGCGCGCGACCTGCCCGCGTCCACATTATGTTATACACACTCACCCTCCCGCAGGTCGAACTCGGTCTCGAGCGCGGCGTCGCCGTCGTCCACGGGCAGCTCCACGAAGTGCGCGGCGCGCGCGCGCGCCAGCGCCTCCTCGCGCACCCACAGCGCGCGACCTGCCCGCGTCCACATTATGTTATACACACTCACCCTTCCGCAGGTCGAACTCGGTCTCGAGCGCGGCGTCGCCGTCGTCCACGGGCAGCTCCACGAAGTGCGCGGCGCGCGCGCGCGCCAGCGCCTCCTCGCGCACCCACAGCGCGCGACCTGCCCGCGTCCACATTATGTTATACACACTCACCCTCCCGCAGGTCGAACTCGGTCTCGAGCGCGGCGTCGCCGTCGTCCACGGGCAGCTCCACGAAGTGCGCGGCGCGCGCGCGCGCCAGCGCCTCCTCGCGCACCCACAGCGCGCGACCTGCCCGCGTCCACATTATGTTATACACACTCACCCTCCCGCAGGTCGAACTCGGTCTCGAGCGCGGCGTCGCCGTCGTCCACGGGCAGCTCCACGAAGTGCGCGGCGCGCGCGCGCGCCAGCGCCTCCTCGCGCACCCACAGCGCGCGACCTGCCCGCGTCCACATTATGTTATACACACTCACCCTCCCGCAGGTCGAACTCGGTCTCGAGCGCGGCGTCGCCGTCGTCCACGGGCAGCTCCACGAAGTGCGCGGCGCGCGCGCGCGCCAGCGCCTCCTCGCGCACCCACAGCGCGCGACCTGCCCGCGTCCACATTATGTTATACACACTCACCCTCCCGCAGGTCGAACTCGGTCTCGAGCGCGGCGTCGCCGTCGTCCACGGGCAGCTCCACGAAGTGCGCGGCGCGCGCGCGCGCCAGCGCCTCCTCGCGCACCCACAGCGCGCGACCTGCCCGCGTCCACATTATGTTATACACACTCACCCTCCCGCAGGTCGAACTCGGTCTCGAGCGCGGCGTCGCCGTCGTCCACGGGCAGCTCCACGAAGTGCGCGGCGCGCGCGCGCGCCAGCGCCTCCTCGCGCACCCACAGCGCGCGACCTGCCCGCGTCCACATTATGTTATACATATGAGGCATTCCATAACAACTCGTCCTACTAATGGATTTTGCATCTCCGATTTCGGTGAAATTGGGACTCTTTTTTGTATCCACGACCAAAATGAGGTACAGGGATATTGTCTTATGAAAGCTCTTATTTTCGTGCAAATGACATAGATGGCGCTTATAATATAAATGATACCACTATTAATTAGCTATTTGCGGGCGTCCATAAACGTGAGACAATTTTTGCGACCTCTACCCTAATCTCACATGAGATTGTTCATGGATATTTTTTCACAATCTAGTTTAGTGCACACGAAAAAAAAGGAAAAAAAGGTAATCGCGACACCCATACCGATGTTTCCATCTCCAAGCTATACAAATTCCAAAAAAAATATCTCATCACCGGTACATGAAAACTATTTCAGATTTTTAATGACGGAAAAAAATTACGTGATTTTTGCCGACACACCCTACCCCCACGTGAAATTCTGTGAGATTTCACTCGACCCCCTCCCCCCTAAACGCCTCACGTAAGTTATGGATTTACGAGGGGTACGTCTCGTTCAAATATTACGTAACGCAATTTTTGAAGATTTTCAGACATCTCTCCCCCTCCCCCTATGTAATAAAAAGACAAAATTATGTTACGTAAGGTACCGGAAAATACCTTTTTTATTTTTTAAATCGCATTTGCATTACGCGTTGTATAAACCCTCCTCCTGCCCTTGTAATGCATCGTAACGTTTTACAAGACCCCCCCAAAATTGTGTTACGTAATACTTGAAGCATTTACTTAAAAAACATGTCACCTCCTTGCTGCATAAGATGTAGAGCATCATCCGCCGCATTGATCAGTAGCCGACAGGCGGATTGTTCCCTCGAGCGAGTACACATGACCGCAAGTAACTTTGGCTCAGGAATGTTTACTGTGTCGGAGCAGTATATGTCTGGTATCTCTTTACCGGTGGTTACACTGTGTGCTGTTAGTGTGAAACCCTGTGAAAATGTTTATGTTTTAAAATTTATTATTAGTTTAAACTTTGACGCTTGTTTACAAACATATTTTTATACCAAATAAAAATAATTAATTCATTAAAACAAGTCTTTTCGCTTAATAATACCAGTATAGAATCATAGTTTTCTATACTAACATTACAAATGATAAGTTTCATTGCACTTTTTGTTACTACACTGAAATATTGACATCATCATACATTGTAGTATTTACTAGAGATGTCACGAATATTCGGCTACTATTCAGTATTCGGTCTATTCGGCAACTTTTTTTAATATTCGGTATTCGGCCGAATAGCATACAGTATTCGACCGAATACTGAAAAATGCAACATGCAAAACGGTACCCATTTTTATCTTTATAAATAATTGAATAAACTTCTAATTATGTAATGTAAATCTTTAAAATGTTAAGGAATACAATATATTAGCATGCTTCTAAACAAAAAAAAAATATTTTTATTAAATGCAATATATTACCTTCACTTGATCCGTAAAAGTTTGTACTAAAATTTGACCACTAGCACCCTCAACGACAGTTGCACTTGCTGATTTATCACTCAAATGTACTTTTGACTTTTCGAAATTATTATCCTTTATAAATACTATTTTATCATTGCCTATTATAAAACCTGGTACAACATTATTCCCATCGAGAGGTCTTAACTCATTGGAAATTTGGTTACTATCAACAAAGTCGGATAAAGGTTTGCTTAGGATCTGTACAGCATTTGACGTAACGTCAACTGATAAAAGGAGTTGGCTTTCTGTTGGACCAGATATGCATGTGTAGTATGGAGCTGCGAATATACATCTGTAATGAAAGATATTATGTATTTTATAATTATATTCAGTACATAAGAACTAAAATAAAAGGATTAATAATATGTAATGGCTGTTATCTATATTTATGTACCTATATTATTTTTGTTATAATATTTCTATCCTTATAATAAAATTGTAACCAAATCTGTACATTGAAGATATACTGATTTTTTTTTTTAAAGCATTCTATTATTATCTATATTGAAGACAAAACTTTTTTTTTTCGCTTTGGTCAGTCTGTCTCTGTCTGTATCTGGGTCACGCTTTACATCGAAACTACTCAGTGAATTTGGTTGAAACTTAACGCTATTTGAGTCTATGCTACGAGATAGGACAATGAATACTTTTTATCCTGCAAATCAGTACAATTCTCTTCTGAATGGGGATGAAAGTCAAAATGTGTAAACACGAATGACGTCACACGTATCGTTGTATTTGTCTTATAATAATACTATGACCTAATAGAGGTACAAATAATAATTTGCTTACATTGTGTTTTCATTAAATGTCGTATATTTTACTATGCTATCGAGACTTCAAACTGCAATGACTAAACATATTTAACTAAGTTTCTTTTATAAATGCTAATTTGTGATAAGATTATTTTTGTGCAAAATAATGAAAAGAACTTTAAAGATTATATCTTTATTTTATATGATAGTCTCTAATAAGAATTGTTAGTTTGAAATTTAAACTTTTAACTGTTTTTAGCTGACACATTTTGTTGTTGTTTATTGTATTTAATTTTTTATTGTATTTTTTATATTTTTGTTAGATTTTTATTGAGCGATAATGTTACTTAATTATTAGTAGATTCTGAGTAAATTTTGTTTCATCAATCGATCAAAGTCAATTTTTATTTTTTTTATTTGTATCATAAACATTTAATAATTTAATGCAATAAAATAATTCATATGCTAGTGATTCGCACTTAACCAATTTTATTTAACATAAACAACACCACTTGTAAATGCCTTCGAGGAGCAGATAGGTTTTGAACAACATTATATGTGTTATGTTAATATTCATCATCAAGTTGGATAAAGATGTGCCACATGAGAGTTTAGACATTACAGAGAATTAAATTTATTAATACTTAAATTTTATTATAAGTAGCAATATAAAATATTACTTTTTATTAGTCCAGACAGCAGGTAGCTTAGACGAAGCACCACGGTTGCTTCCTGTTACAAGGTTATACATCGTTACTTCCACATGAGAACCAAATACTGGTAGAACATGGACCAGCATGTTGTTCTGCACCCACCACTCAGAATACTCAGCTAAATCATTTTGAAGTGTTAGGGACCACTCCCAAATGAGAACTCCTGTAAGAGTTATTAATGATGTATTAGGTATTAATTTTTTAGTTTTATAATATTATTTGTTAATTAAATGTAAATATACTATAATAAATAAATATATAAATAAACTGTGATACATGAAAACATAACGTTTTATCTGTGATTTAACTTACAAGAGATATTTATAATTTTGTAAGTTAAAAAATTGTGTTAAAATAATTATATTGCTTTTATTTAAAATCATACATTAATAAATAAATTTGTTTTACATACACAGTCGTCTGTTCCTAAGGTAGGCAACTTGACAAAATATAATAAATGCATATTTAGAAATAATACATACATAAATAAATTTATATTATACTCAGACTCGAGGATAGAACTGAACCCAACCCTGAAGCATAGAACAGGGTCACTGCCACAAAATGCAACAAATGGTATATCATGAAAACAGTATTTTTTAAAGATATTCTTACCTGTATTTGAGTCCCATCCCCTGACAAGATAAGGGTTTGATCCAGTGACTGTGATAATCTTCTCCCCGACATGAAGGAATTGAACATTCCCAGCTGATGTTATTTCAAACACATGACGCCAAACTACTTGACCTATACACAATAAAATAGTTATGTAGAATTGTAGTCTTATTGTATGTGATAGAATGGAATTAGATGCTATTATAAATCGATCGATACATTTTTATATTAGTAAGCAAATGTCATAAAGCAAAATAGTCGAGAATTAAAAAATACAGCTTAATAATTATATGCAATGTATTTTTTATGTTTGTGTTGATTTACAGATGTGATGCTTTTTTTAAAAAAATAATGTTATTTATTGTATTTAACCGGAAATTATCAATTAAAATCCGTTTACCCGTTTTCAAATTTAGTGCAGCCAGAACGTTCTCCTCTGTGGCGACAATTATTTTTTTCGCCGTGGATACGGTGTCAAACTGTGCGAATTTTATTCTTCCTACATAGTTTTGACGCCTGAAAACAATATTCTTCAATTATTCATTGAACTCCGACCCTGCGAAGACTTACAACTGGCATAACCTTAAACGTATAATTACCAGTCAAATTTTCCGATTTGATCTTCGTAAATGCAAACCGATATATTAATTAAACTAAAAAACACAATAAACCAGTTCATGTTGTTTAAAAATTTTAATAAACCCAAAAAACTGGGTTTCAAATTACTTGACAGCACCCCCATTTCTTAATGACTGAAATTGAAAAGTTTTAGGCATAGATAACGAAAAACAATGAATCAGTTCGAAAATAACTTATTACGTAGGTATTCGTTTTGAATCTTTAATAATCCATTTGGACCTTATGTTTTAATTTTGATAAATTAATATATAAAAAAATTTACTATCTATATCTTTCAAAAATATAGTAGATAATCTAAATGACTGAAAATGATATATGTAAAAATGATGTTTTTTCACGCTAAAACAAACAATTTTACATAGTCTGGACAACAGTCAAGCCTGCTATAAGGCGGGAAATTTAAACAAAAATGTTATTATTGTGACAACTGTTCTGGTGTAGTAGTGGCTAGTGCAAGTAGTCGCCTCAACGCTAACAATTTCGATTCTCGCTCGGGCCAAAATTTATACCTGTGTGTACAAATATTTGTTTTTTGTTAGAGTTTATGTCCTCGTGATTCTTCCCACCATGCCTCGGAGAGCACGTAAAGCCGTCGGTCTCGGTTTTTATTATAGACTAGCTGTGCCTGCGGTTTCACCCGCGTTAATTTGAGAGAAAAACGTAGTTAAATATTTGTAAACAATTACTTTAAGAGTAGGTACCCGCCTCGTTGGTCGAGTGGTCGCAAGCGTTACTGCCGAGCAAGGGGTTTCAGGTTTGATTCCTGGGTCGTTCAACGTATTATTGAGTTTTTTTTTTTTTCGAAAATTCTCAGTAAAAGAGTGATGTTTATTTACTTTAAAAATGTAACTATAGTTAAAAAATGTTTCGAGAAGAGAAATAATAAAGGACGCAACGGAAGCTCTCAAAAAGATTTTTTTTCCGTTTTTGTAACATTTCTTATTATTGCTCAGTCCCTATTGGTCGTAGCGTGATGTTACATAACCTATAGCCTTCCTCCGTAAATGGGCTATCCAACACAAAAAGAAGCGATAAAATAGCGATAGTTACCTACTATTGATAGGGAAATTAACCACCAACCCGCAATGGAATAGTGTGGTAGATTGAACTTTAACCCTTCTTCCTATAGCGACAAGAAGTCTTCTACCAGCAGTGGAACATTTACAAGCTGATTCAGTTCAGTCCAGCAGTCCCTAAGCTAAATCACTGTTAACCTTAATCCCATTACCTACTCATAAACTTAAATTACCTTTAAAATGATTTGTTATATTTTTTACCGAAGAACTAGTGTAAATATTTCATATATTTAACATATAAATTTTTAATTACATTAAATAAGTCCTTAAAGTGTCGTTTTTTAAATTATTGACATTAATTTTTGTTTGTTATTGTCGTTGTGGAATATTTTCAGCCCCGGATCTAAGGGGAGGCAAACCAGGGCACTAGCCCCGGGCGGCATTTTCATGGGGTGCCAAATCCTTGAGACAAGAATTCAAAATATCGAACAAGTGAAGCCTCTTTTCCTATAATCTCATAGGTTTTTATCAAGTAATCGAATCTTAATATAATATGTTTGAAAAACACTTACTTTACTTTTTGTACACATACAACAATCATAGTGATTTATAAACCTCTTAACAGATCAAGTAAATTGTCGGAGCGTTTATCTGGCCCCGCGATCCTAGTCATTAAAAACAATACTCCATATGCGACGGACTTTGAGGAGTTAATAGACTCTTTAGCAGAAAAAGAAAGCAGGGCAAAAATTGTAAAGTTGTAGTCTTTCCTGTTTATATATTTCATTCTGTGTTTCCGTTTTATGTCACAAATAAAAGTTATTAGCTAATAGATAAATAAATAATTTAATTTTATTAAAGGACTATTATTTTCACAAATGGTCACAAAAAATGCTACTCATTTGTCAATTTTAACAGTTTTTCTCAAACACTGAAGGGAGGGGCGCCACTATCAATTTTTTGACCCGGTTCGAATATTTTAATTAAAGCCCCATTGTTATAATGTAGGCAGACAATTTGTTAGTAATATGATGATGACATTTGGTTATTAGTTTCTTCGAGGCACACCGTAAAGTTTCATAGCCTATGAAAGACACATTATTATGAAAAGAAAATAAAACGAAATTACAGGTCAGAATTGTCATAAACCTATTAATATTAGAAAAAAGAAAGTTGCGATGGATGTTTGTTACTCTTTCACGTAAAAACTACTGAACTGATTGTAATGAAACTGGGTACGTAGATTTAACATAGGCTAATTTTTATCCTGTCATTTCCACAGAATCGGAAGTAACGCGGGTAAAGTCACGAGGCGTATATAATTAACAATGTATAGAGCGTTAACTTCATAGCTAATCTAATTATCGATAAAGATTAATGTTTACCTGAGCTTACATTATCAGCAATTTATTTTAAATTAACTTAAAATTTATTTTACAGATACCTACATAATTATTTCCACGTTGATTGAACAAATTATAGCAAAATGTTTGGCGCCATTCAACATTGTTATAATGGGGGCAGAAAGGCAAATGAAACAGCTTATATAAATAACCTAAAGAAATCATTTTCTTTTAAATTTATTTAAAAACATTTTGAATAAAGTCATAATTTTAATAATATTTATACCTATATAAAAAAAATAAACACTTTATTTCCTAACAAGCCTAGACATACTTTCCGTAGTTAACAAGCTATACAACGCTTTTTTTTTTCAAATTAGATCAACAATTTCGATTAAGATTAGCACGTTTAATTCAATAAATTTTTAATTTTATTTTGTTATAAGCATTTAGGTATAAGTATTATATATTTTCATTCGTATGAATTAGTTATTGATAGTCTGAAATGACTGGGTGCGAACTTCGATCAATTATTGATCGAAGGTTGCGAACAACTGTATTCCAACTAGAATGGTGATGGGCAGCACGATCATCATATTCTGCCATAACTCACACTACGCTCGTCAACCCCCCTACCAAGCGTGGCGAGTATTGGCAAACAACAAGAGATGATGGAGGTGGCCAACGTTCAGCAGTGGACATCTAACGGCTGATGTAGTAGTAGTAATCTGACATACCAAAACTATACCTGAAAAAGAGCGGGAATTTGCTAAGATTGAACTAAAAAAGGTCGAAATAACACAGTCTTTTTTTTAATATTCATCGTTATAAGGATAACATAATATTCTTTCAATTCAAGTCTATTCACCTATTACTGACTGCTACAAAGGTACTGAGGGACTGTAGGAAGTAAAGAGAGCGGAATCTTAATTCTTATATGTATAGTAATAGACCCAGGGTACGGATCTCTAATGACTAATAATTAATTTATTCGATAATTCATTCAAGCTCTATACTACTACAATTATCTCAATATCTATCTATATCTCTATAATCTATAATCTAACTACAATTTAGAAATTGTAAAGTGTGCATAAAAATGTCAATATTATTGCTAAGCTTATAGTATCTAATTTTAACAAGAACGATAAAAAAAAAGTGAAATCATGAGAATCTGATAGCATGTAATGTAATTAAATTAAAAATTATTAAATTAAATGTAATGTATTAATTAAGAAAAAGATCATTGACAGATTTTTTATCGATTTAAATAAAAAGTGATCAAGAAGGTCGTCTACGTACAACCATCCTCAATTCTTGCCTTTTAGCACACGAATAAGAAAAAAAAGTCTAGAGATTTAAAGAAATAAAATAGGCGACCTCTTCAACTTTATTATTTGAATACAGATTATAATAAAATTTGATACAATGACATAACATAACTTGTAAAGATCGAAATATAACTGCTTTACAAACTTGACAAAAAAAAAGTATAATATATCATCCCTTGAATCCTAACATCTTTTAAATTCAGGTCTTAAAAGTTTCTATTTCTGACAATAAAAAACTGAATATTGCAACATAAAAAACGAGTATTCGTAACAATGATTTCATACAAATGTATAATTGAACACTTCCGTTATTTAAATCAATCCTTCAGAGGTTAAACGCATGTGGGAATGCACTCGTGGTACACCTGGGCACTTCGGTGAAAGCTGTCTAGCCTAGGCCGGCCCTCGATATACCAGTGCTTTATAATAACAGGATTTTATTAATAACTAACCGCCCGCTCCGGCTGTGAACCTATATAATGCACTTATGAATAGGGTCAGCATGATTATGTATGAAATTATCGAGTAATATGTGTATCTCTGTACTTATGTACATATGAAAATGTAGACTGCAGATTTTTTAATACTAAAATACGCGCTTCCAGATCGACTTTGACGTTAGGTTAAGTTAGGATATAAGAGGTAATTTATCAGGATAAGGAGGCAAATAAAAGTGATTTTAATTGTTTTGTTCTTTCATAAAATAAACAATATACTTTTTCCCACGATTACACACATGATATTTTTATCTACATTTTTTTAATAATCTAATAATTTGTCTGTAATAAAATAATAATAAATATTGATATTTACTAGGGCGGGTTTTTCTTCTCTCTAGTATAATTATTTTTACTTAAATACCGAGTTACTTGAGCAAGTGTGATGAGGGACGTAAAATTATTTATAACTATAATATTGTTATTTTTATTTCCCGCTTGCCTAAATAATCAGTTTGACAATTGTCTAATCTATTGAGAGTTCAATAAATTACGAGTGAACTCTATTTTAATATTTGTTTAGCGGAAATAAATGGAGCCATTAGAATGCCATGATAAAAACCAATATATATTGGTTTTTATCAATTATTAATCCGTGATCCGTGAGATTAATAATTTTCTAGCTTTATTATAAAGCTTTTCTTCTAATAAGATTCTTTAGTGCTTAATCTATATATCGGACATAAATCTTGGTTGTTAATTAGCCTACGTTAAATTGTTTTTATTCACCTGACAACTATAAGTCAATTTGCGGTCAAGTATAGTCATTATCAAAGATTTTGTAGCTTACAGCAGAAGGGAAGTTAACAAAGAAGAAGAAAATAATAAGAGTAAGAAGGATATTGATTTCAGACATATTATAGTACTTATAAGACATGTGATGACTATGAAAGATACTCTCTGCACATGAATCAATGGAATTTCACTAATTTTAAGTGACTATTCACTTTTTATCAATTTGATAATCGTATCACGCAGAATCAGTGACTATTCAATGTATGAATAGGTGAATATCAGAGTCCACTGATTTGATAATTGAATATGTGTATATGTATAAGTGAGTATTCACTTACTAGTTATTGAAATTCACTGATATTTAGTGAATAAAGCTTCAGTAACGTAATTAATGAAAATTTCACTGATTCATGTTTAGAGAGTAAGCTTGTTTTTCTGTAAGAAACGCTACAGTAATTGCTTCAAAAAGCTGTTTTTCTCCTTCTATTATCTATTTAGTTATTATTTCTCCGTTTATCCCCTCCCCAGCCTCGGTCCACTTCAATGGACAGGCACCCTAAATGCCTCCTACGAAGGAATAGGTTGGAGCTTAATCCGCCACGCTAGTCAACTGCGAATTTACGAATACCTTCTGTATTCTCGAGGTCTCAGAATTTATATTACATCGTGTGTGTTTTCTCAACGCCTTTGAATTCAAAAGCACGAAACTATTCTATAGACAAAATCATAACACGAAATATATTTATTAATATTATTTGATATTTATGTACTCGTTACTATCAAATACATAGTATTAAAACTCTTTAGTTTAACGAAAATTTGTGAATTAAACATACACGGTACATTTGAAACATTTTGTAAGTTGATTTTATTATATTACCCTTGCCTTCGAGGATCTTATTATAAAATATACACAGGTACTTGTTTAGCTTATATAATATTGCATTCTAATGTTAAGCATTACGAATTTACGATATACGTACGAGTAGGGATAGTTAGAATGAATTTGTTAGGTTACGCTCTCTAATCAGAAATTTCTACACATCTTAGCTTTAAAAATAGAACTGTATATGAATATTAGTTATTGTAAACTTTGATTATTATTAATAAATTACAACATCAAATATAATTTTCCTTTAAATGGCTTTAAGTTTTTGCTATTTTTTTTTTCTTTCAATACTCAATCAATCAATCAATCAATTTGTAAGAATGTTGTATTGAAAAGTTGTTCAATTACAAGGTCCATACGTCATATTCTACCGCTACAATATTATCGGCGTGCAAATTTTTATTGATTTATTTTTATACTAATAATAATTTTTGAAATGTTTGATTACGTTGTCGGTATACACTAGTTTAATAAAAAAAAAAAAAAAAACTGACTACCAATGACAATATTGAACCAGAAGCCAGAAGCCACAGTCCACAGTGCAAAAAACCCATTGGTACAGTAATACTTTCTTTACCCAGCTATTTTCTTTATATCTTTAAAGCTAACCTAGTACACAAGTTACCGACCCCACGTTTACACTATCTCTCGGTTTACGACACGCGTGAGACATATCTTGATATTTAAATAATGAGCAGACAATACGTTATTCAAAATTGTTCAGACGAGTCCTGGACAACGTGTCTTTGTGATCTGAAAAGCTGAATGTTGTGACTATTTAATCGATTTTATGATATCTATGAGTCTATTGTATTTAACTGTGAGTTAATTTTACGTTACAATTATATTATCCATTATTTTGTTTATTTTTTTAAATATTATTAAACAACTACAATACATTTAAAAGGACATTGACTTCATTAACCCGTATAAAACAGAAGGTAATAAAAAACAACTACTTAAGATGTATCTTTATTATAAATCTTAAGCGTGTAAAGAGGAGTAAAACAAAAAAAAAATTAACGTCTAAATAAAGAGTGTCACAGTATATGCCACGCCCGTCACAAAGTAATCCAAGACGCGAAAAGTGCACTTTTCATTTTTGTCTCAGCCACGCTTAAAAACTAAAAATAGTTTTTTTAAACTACACAGGCTTTGAGGCGTGCATAGCGCAGCCTATTCACTACCTCTGAACTGTCGGCCGTGCGAACTATGTACCTTAGTTAAAATTTCACCTTTATTGTGATGAGAATAAAAACTACAGACGACTACGTGTATAGAGGAATTTATGTAGCAGTGTACATAGGCATAGACGTGTAGTATGGGCTGAACGATTCGTAGTTGTGGTCACGTCATGAAAGAATAAAAATAAAAAAGTTTTTATTCATAATAATCTAAATAAAAAATTGAAATAACTGTATTTGTGTCAAAGTAATGTTTTGATATTTATGCGATAATTTATTGATTTTTTGTTCATTTTAGAAATTTTGAAAAATAAATCCTGATTTCTTAAATACACATCGCCACAAATTTTAATACGTAAAACTGTTATAAAAAACCATTAGAACATTTTATAACATATATACAAACACATATAGACACATTTTATTCGAATTCCAGATATATGAGTAATGTAACAAAGTTCCGCATAGATATCGACGATATAAGTCTATCTCTTTCTGACATTACGTACACAGACACAGTTTCGCGTAATCCATCGTACACGTATGTATGTAAGTACATGGGCCAAGCGACTGCATTGAAACACTGCAATGCCGGAGTAGCGCAGCTTTCGTTCATTAGTTTCTTTTTTGTACCTCGTTACTTGAACCCGCGTAAAAAGGTTCGCGTTAACTTTTTAATATAAAACTTTTTTACGCCAAGGTTTACGTTTAAAGAATTTAGGCCCACTTAAACAGATTTTAATACTTTTGTATGAGACAGTGTTGGCTTGAAAAACATTTTTCAAAGGCAACTATCTCTTATAGAACATTTTTAGAGATGTAGATTAGATTATTTTAGGTAAGATTTCTTTACATAATAATCTTTAATTTGTCGTACCATGGAGTAACTGGAATGAAACTGAATAATAGAATATTATAGAAAATAAAAAATAATGGGAAGGAACACTTCGCAGTTTTCACTTTATTTTTATTTAATTTGACTTACTGCAAAGATTAGTCTAGCATGGTTGGAATGAAATAATTTACGCATATGTAATCAGTGAGATGCTATTTAGTACATATTACTTCAATGTATGTAATTCATAAAATATACTTGACTCACCGACCGTTGGCGAACATACGTCGTTACGGCCATGACAAACAAAAATAAAGTTGAATATGAACCTCCAAAATTTTTAAGTTAAAAACTTATCACATTTATATACGATTTTTCATAAAATTATAAAATTATTTCCCGACGTTTCGGATCCTTTACAACGTCCATGGTCTCGGGGGACTGGTGGGTGCCCGAATATGTAAAGTTTAAATAATAACTAAATAATAATAATAATTAACTGTACCGAATAAACTGTAAAGTTTTTTAAATAAACGCGATTAAGTCCGTTATAGACTTTTAATTAAATGAGTAAAATTTGCATAAATATAATAGAACACTGTAAAATATTTCTTTAAAATCCTTAAAGATTTGCATTAATGTGCATAGAGACGCTTTCAACATATACAGGAGTAGTGTATGCAATTACTCGGTACACATTATATGTACTTAGTCAAATAGAAGCCTTAAAAACGTGTTCCTGTCTACACGCACGCGTCTGCCATCTGGTGATGTGGTGCCTCAGTGCGTATGCGTGCCAATTACTTAATAGATCGCTTAACGTCATATACTTGGTGCTATTTCGCTATTATATGGCATTTTTGTTGAAAATAGATCTCGAAATGGTAATGAAGCTTGCAAGTGATTCTAAGATATTATGTAAATCCGCAGTAAGGCAGTATAGCGGGTTATTCGAGTTTATTTTTATCTAAAAGATAAAAGAATAGTACCTTATAAGAATAATGAATATAGTGTTTTTTTTAAATTATTATTTAGTTTTATTTTATTTTATAAGGCTGACTAACTAAATTTACATATAGACAGAACATATAACACATTTAACATGTGAATATAACATAAAATTAATATAATTCTCAATAAAAAATCATTTCCTTTCTGTAATATTTTCATGTAAAAATAATCAAGTTTTTCTTATAGTTGGAAGCTGCATCAAAAGGAGAAATATAAATGTCTTTTTAAAAACTTTTTTGTAACTTTTCAATTAATTGTATATTAAACCATAATTGACAGCAGTAAGCAATATTCTTCTAAATCGGTACGTTAGATATGGCGGGAATAAAACAAGATTCGAGCTTGCACAATGGAAGATACTTTTTCACACCTAATCTCACGTAATATTAATAGTATTAGTACGAAACAAAGTTCAAGAAGTTCGCAACATTCATTTGTAGCACCATATCTGTAGTGTCAGTCTTACCCGCTTGCTCTCACGTAAAGTCCACGTCTCCGCAGCATAAAAGAATATGGGGAATATCTCTAACCAAACAAGGCGGGTTTTGGAGGTTTCCTAATATTCTGATTCCTCTATACATTCTTCATCTTGTCCATAGCAGACCTAGTAACTGCCATATGTAGCTTTATCTCTTCTAATTATTCTCTTATATTTATTTTTATCTTTCTCTTACTCTCCTTGAAATGAGCGCACCTAGGTAGATGTATGATTCCATCACTTTACAGTTAACAATTTGTATAGCTTCGGGAGACTTGTTATAGACTCGGTCAACAATGATAACTTTGATCTTACTGTGATTTATTTTAAGCCTAAATTGAAAACTAACGTTTTTTAATCTATGTAACAGCTTCTGCATATGGCTCTCACTAGTTGCGGGTAAGACACTTTTATGCCATTAATAGAAATTCCATCCGTCCGATCTTCAATGTTTCATTATAATTACGGTATATGACAATTATGAATTACATATTAGAAGAACGGTTGGTGTACTTGCAAAATGACGATTTAAATATTCTCTTTAAATAAAATTGAGTAAAATGGCTATGTAAACAAGTATGCTTAATTAAAAAAATCAAAAAACCCGACTGCGTAAAATACTCTAATTATAAACTAAAAAGAATAAAACAATTTACTAGCTTTCATTTGATACCCATATTGCTACAGTAAGAAAAAAAAAATTCAACTCCTCCCCTCATTCCGCCATTTGCGGGCGCCATTTTGAAAATTTATATAGCCTATGTTACTACTACAATTTAGACAAATCCAACGACACCTCATATGTCAAAAACCGTCCAGCCGTTTGGGCTGTAGGGCGTGCCAAAGAAATGGACATACATACATACATACATACATACATACATACATACATACATACATACATACATACATACATACACTCGAAAAACATAACCCTCCTTCTGTCGCAGTCGGGTAAATATAACTTAATGAAATATTAGCGAAAAATAGATTAACCCATCACTCAACAATAAAGGTAACTAAACGATCACGAAATTATTTCGCATGTACTATATTAAGCTCCCTAATGATCTTGTCTTAAAAAAATATAAAAAAGTAGTATAATGTTAAAAATAAAATGAACCGACATTAAATCATTATTAGACAGTGTTAAATATTCACACTAGAGGCTAACTGGTTTTTTATTTGTGAAAAAAAAAACGTAATCAAAATAACATTATTTATTTAATATTACAAAAAAAAATCCGAAAGTTTTGGACCATAAAATTTCACTCTAAAACTCATAATGTACCTACTTATCTGACAAGTTTTGAAATTCAAAACGGATGAAACTGCGTGGTTCGTATGTATTTTTATATATTTTATTTATTAATGAAGTATAAAAATTATTATTGTTTCGATTTTATCTCAAGGGCTTAATACACTTCGATGTTGAGAGCCAATTGAGATTTCAGGCGCTGCCCCTAATTAAAATGCCATTAACTATACTCCACATCTATTCACCAATCCGCAATAAAGCAACGTGGTGGATTAAGCTCCATATCCTTCTCAAAAATAAAAGAAAGCCCGGCTGTGAGAAATACTTTTAAATTATATAATATAAATATTCTATAAACCCATTTCTTTTACCTATCATTTTTTTCAAATTTTAATAGTGTCTGTAGGTTATTTTAGTCTAGTTGTAACAGGTTAGTGAATTTTTAGTAGAACAAAATGCCAATGCTATTAATTCCCGCAATCCATAAAAAATGAATATATCAGTGTAAGTATACCTAAATCATTCAAACATATCATATAACTTATTCATAAGAACGTAACTCTTAACACAATTTTTAAACGGAACTTTTAAGCTTTTTAAGCTTTATGTCAAGAAAAAGACTAAGAAAAAACGTTTTGAATTTTTAGCAAAAAATTATGAAAAAGACCAGTGAAAAGTATTCAACATAATATTCAAGTAGGACTTGAGGATGCATTTTAAGCGCTTGAAGATTTTTAAAAGAAAACTCGAGTCTCTACTCTTTGATATCGTTTCTTTTCATTTTTTCTTCGAACTTTACTAGTGTAATATGCATTTTTATCCCGTGAGTCAAGAGATTGGAAGAACATTTAAGTATCCTTTACCTAACTGTCTAAGTCAATATATCTTTTATGTTATCTGAAATCGCAAAATAATTCGTTTCCTTTACTAATTTTAAAATAAACTAGCTGTACCTGCGACTTCGTTCACGGCTCCTAACCATATCTTTATCCAATAATTTAAAGTATGGAAGCTGGCTTAAAGTGAGCCATTCATCATATCTCATATAAAAATTAATGTATATATATTGTTAGCGTGCTTAAATAAATAAAAACAAAAAAATAAAATACAGAATTGGACATGTTACACTTTTATTATAACGAAAATAGATATAAGAATAAATTTTCAGTAACAGTTATCATAGATTGGATTATAGTATTAGATCTTATAAATATAGAGTCTTCATAATAACTTAATTTATGATTTGATTGAGTCATACCATTATAGTAGATCAAATCAGCAAAATCAAAAAGAATCAGCCTGTAAACAACCCACTACTGAGCGAAGGCCTCTGCTCCATATAGAAGGGCGGGCCATTATTACTGCGTTATAATAAGTTAAATAGTTAAAATATTTCCCTTATTAACTGAATAGATTGCGTCGTTTCTGGAAAAAGTTCTCTGGTAATATGCAGAAGGATTATGCACTTAATCCGCCACGCTCCGCTGCGGTTAGACGGAAACGTGTCTCGGAATGTCCTTCGAGTCATGCAGGTTTGCTGACGTTTTCTTTTATCGTAGAGCACGAATGAATAATCTACCGACGTTCCCTTCAAAGTATTTAGATAAAGATTTTCGTATTTAATTTAATGTGAAGTAGTAAATCTTATCAATAACTTAACAAGTAAATATATTTTAAGGAAATACTATAAGTAGTTACAACCTTTTAACTTTGTGAGAGTTGTGGCTCCTCTAGTCTTGTAGCAAATTTTTTTTATAACTTGAATAAGTGTACTGTCTTTAATTGTTATAGACTATTCTTTATGAATATGTAGCTTTTTTGACAAATTGATTATTTTTAATGAATATTATAATATCTTTATCGAAAAATAAAAAATAAATTAACAAAAAATATGCACGATTTTATCTGTAAAAAGCTATGATGAATTAAGTACAAATTAAATTAACAAGATTGTATCAGTAACAAATTTTTCAGTTAATGTAAAAATGCAGTAAATAGGTAAGTAGAACAACACGTTCTGGTTGAACGAGTGCAGTGTCGGCTTTTCCGACAAATGTTGCTCTTACTAAATGGGGTAAATTAAATGTCTGCTTCGTTTACATACAACCAGATTTATTATCCCAAGTTCAGTTCTATCTTCATACCAAATTTCATCAAAATCGGTTCAGTGGTTTAGGCGTGAAAGCGTAACAGGCAGACAGGCAGAGTTACTTTCGCACTTATATATTATATATTTTGGCGGTTAATTCATGTTATGTTTACAACGCAACAATAACAGTCATCGTGGTGGTTCGACGGTTCACGCCAAATCATAGGACTAATGAGGTTCAAGAGATCCCTCTTGTAATTTTTCCATAATCGTAAAGACTCCACACACGTTTTACACACTATATTCGGTCTCCAGGGCTTGTCATTTGTTTCCAATGGGCGTTAAAAGTACTCCGTGTAGGCATTTTTCACGAAGTCCGAAACATTTAAACAGAAATTTTTGAATGTACATTTTCCACAAACGTGACAAACTCTATTTGGATTGTTTACACAGGTCCTTCTAGACGAAGCCATTGCAAAAAAAAAATTAGAACCTAGTAAGACGTTGACGATAGCGATATCAACAGTCAAATGGAGAGTACATTTTAAGGGGGTACCTGTATCTCCTAAGCTAGAGCTCCTAGAAAAATCTAAGGCTAAATTTAAAATAAGCGAGCCTAAATTAGTAACAGGTGAAAAATCTCATGCAACAAAAAAAATAGTTCGATTTTGTTGTGTGTGTTGTTGTAATAATTATTAGGGTAAGGTTGCCACTATTGGACCACTTAACTTTGTATTGAATTAACAACAGAAATATGACAGTTAGGAAAGACGTGATTAATGATTTTGATAAACCTTAAGTATTAGAACTTTTATGCGAAGTTTAAGATTTTTTGACTTGAGCATAAAGAGAAAAAATAAAAAAAAACAGTTTAACAAATGTTGCTTTGTTTGGACCACTGTTCCTTTGATTGAACCAGTCAGTTGCTATCATTGGACTTAGGATATTTTCTCTACTGGTCCATTCAAGGGATTCATGGAAATTTAAACAAATATAATACATAATAATAATATATTATGTTTTAATTCTTTATTAACTTAACTCTTTTTACTATTGGCGACTTAAGTATAATCAATCAGTCTTTAATTCTGAATATTCTAAAGGTTATGAGATTTTAATAAAAACACAATATTCTTTACTCAAAGCTCTTAGAAAAAGTTTACTTATTTATCTTATAATTATATAAACTTAAATTCTTTATTTACTTCTCTTTATTAATTATTGGAAATTTTAGTAACATCAATCAGTCTTTGATTCAGAGTATTCCTAAGATTATGCAACATAACAAAAATACAATATTCTTAATTCAAAACTCTCAGAAAGAGTACAGGTTCCTTAACCTCAAAAATCAACAAAAAAAAAACTTAACTCGAAACAAATGACTTATTTATGTAAACTTAAATTCTTTTTTAACTTCTCTTTTTTGAGTAAAAATTGGCAACTTTAGTAACATCAATCAGTCTTTAACTCAGAGTATTCCTAAGATAAATAATCAAACATAACAAAAACACAATTCTCTTATTTCGTAACTCAGAAAAAATACAAGTTTCGTAACACCTAAAAATCAACAACATTTTTCTAACTCAAAATAACGACTTATTTATGTAACTCAAGGGGTTTTTCTTAATATTAAACTAGCAAATATGTAGAATAAAGAAGGTATTAACGTAATTTTTTCGTTTTTGAGATCAATCAGCGACATGCAGGACAAAAATATTTCTTTACCCCTTTTTTTACACAGGCACACTCTTCATGTACCCAACATTTACATGCTAAACATTGTATCATGTCTTCTATTGAGCACAGCAAACAAATCTTACAAAACCACTGCTCCACTTCATCTTCATGGACCTTGTTAACAGTTTTCTTTACTTTTTTAGGCTGTGGTTGTGATTTCGTTTTGTTTTTTTTAGTTTTCGCTGTCTCTAAATCCCTTTTGTACGGAGATGATGTTAACTCCAAAGCTCGTTGGGGTTTACGGCTTCTACTTCTCAGCTCTTCAATAACCTTTCTTGCTCCAGGAGATATACTAGCAATGTGGAAATCAGAGCTAGTGGTTGGAGTTGCCTCCTTGCTCGGTCCTGGTTCTTCCAACTGACTAGTGGGCACAATATTAGTCATTGCTGAATCAGAAGGAACAAGAGACCGGCGTACGTCATTATTTTGATGTTCAGAGCTACTACTCATATCTAGGTGGTTTGGACTTATTTGAGAAGATGAAGTTACAGTTTGTTGGGGATGTCGACGTCTTACTTGTCTTAATGTTTGAACACCTGTTTTGGCACTTGGAGATTCATGTGTTTGAGTCACATCCACAACTGTTCTCGGAACTTGCTCATTCAGCTCATAATCGGTATGCACCGCCGAATCAACAGGAATGTGCGATGAAGCTAACTCCAAAGTACGTTGAGACTGAGATTCAATGCCAGTGTGTACAAAAGGTTCATTTTGAATATCTATGGAACTGATGCATGGTTGGACGCTAGGACCAGCTGGTTGTGGTGCAGTAACAGTGTTTGAAGTGCCTGATGTCAAAGATAAAGGATCGACATCCATATTTTCGCTGTCATTTTGTGGGTCATTATCCTCTGCTAGTGCTATAAACTCATAGTCTTGAAATATATCTTTATTGAATGGCCAAATACCACTTTTTTTAAATCCACTAGAAGCGGTTCCCACAGACGCTGCTCTCGCATATGCTTTACCGAAAAGCATTGAAATCTGAAATGCTGTAACGCATCGCCCTGGATTACAGCGCAGCCACTTTTCGGTTTCATCTATGAAATAGCAGCTCAAAGGTCTAAAAAATGAAGTATCCAGTGGCTGTAGTTTATTCGAAGTGTGAGCTGGAAGTGACAACAGCACAACATTGTGCTTTTTCGCATAATTAATAGCGTCCAAATTTTTTGTGTGACTCGTATGTCCGTCGAGAATTAAGAGAACCTTCTTTTCAGGTGTTGGTTTGACACTTTCAACAAAATGTTGCATCCAAACGAAGAATATTTCTTTGTTTATGTAACCACTTTCGGGATTGAATGCGAAAATTGCGCCAGGTGGCGCACCATCTTTAAGTTCATCCTTGGCTCGTTTACGTTTGAAAATTATAAGCGGCGGGATAAAATATCCTGCGGCGCTTGCACAACAAACAGCTGTTGTAGTGGTGCCACGTTCTCCGCTAGTTATGGCCCCTACTTGGTGCTTACCTTTCTGCGCCAGGATTTTTCTTGGCTTTCTTTGAATAGTTGTGAGGCCTGTCTCATCGACATTAAAAATGTATCTCGGATCATTGATGCCATTCTCGTTCATAACCTTTTCTAACTTCTCAAAGAAATCTTTCACTGCTGGCTTGTTAAAAGCCGTAGCTCTGTTAAAAGAAGTTGCCCTAGGTTGTCTTAGACTTAATTCAGGGTGCCGTTTCAAAAACCCGTAGTACCACTTTTTTCCCGCCATTTCCTTTTTTTTGTTAAATCTGTGCTTTAATCCTTTTTGCTCAGCTATTTTGTAAGCTAAACTTCTAACATCTTTTGGTGTGATTCCGTATAAACAGCGTTCCAATTCCAAAATATGATTGACAAATTTTTCTTCCAATTCAGGAGTAAGATCACCAGTAGAACCGACTATTTGCTTTTCCTCTTTCGATTTTACATTTTTATCGTCAAATCTTCGCTTTAGTGTTGCCTTTGGTACTCCATATATCCTGCTTGCTTCATTTAGGCCAACTTCTTGTTTGCGTAAAGCTTGTAATGCCAGTTTCATGCTTTCTTCATTCCACGCATAATATTCGCCACGTTTAGCCATGCTAAAACAAAAAACGTGCAGTTAAAAATCGATTTTAGAAGTTGCTATGATTGGACCGGTCCAATCAAAAATCCTCGCAGTGGTCCATTGATGGCAATTCGCAGTTATAGCACAAAAAAAAATTCTAAAAAAAAACTATTACTTATTGAAGCACATAATATACAAAATTACTTGTACAAAAGAACAGAGCATGCAACTGATAAAAAACCACATTAAAAACTATAACAAAACTGTACTTACATGGTAAAGTATGCCGCGAGATTTTTACATCGAGAAGGCGCGAAACTCGGCGACGCGCGTCCTTCCCCAACGAAGCTTACGGCGGCACTGGCGGGAGCGGGGTGGGACCGTGGGAAGCTGGTTCAAATACGCAGCGTTGCGTCGCCACAGTTGATTTTTAAATCCATCCGTTTTCGAGAAACCAAAGCGGTCCAAACAAAGAGCCGGTCCAATGATCGCAACCTTACCCTACCTAGGTATTTTTATTTCTGAATATGTATAGATTAATTAAATTCAAACCCATTTAATAGTTTCGTCTTGATGCGCGGCTAAGATACAGACAAGCAGACGGACAAAAATGAAACAAAGTACAATTTTGGCTTTAGTACTGATTAAAATATATTTAATGTACAGAATTGAACATGTTACACTTTTATTATAAGTATAGATAGATAACAATCATATTTAGCCGTCAAGGCAACAGCTAAAATTCCAAAAGATAATCTAGGTAGGTATGCAAGTAATTCCTTGTTATCAATATTACGAGTACATTTAGGTTTTATTTAGTTGTGCACTCTTTTTTTAAATATCAATTTATGTATTTTTATACTTCGTGAAATCATATCTTTCAACGAGTCAGTCTGTCAGTCGATTCATGGAAATTTATAAAAACTACTCTTGATAAAAACTTTGCAAAAGTTATAAAAGTTATATATTACTGTTCTCTTATATTTACGCGAATTTTATTCATTTAATTAAAAGTCTAAAAACGGATTTTATCGCGTTTATTCAAAATTACTGTTTAACAATTTTATTTTAATTTATTTCCCGACGTTTCGGACCCTTTACAGCGTCCATGATCTCGGGGGACTGAGGTGGTGGGTGTCCGAATAAAAATCAAATCATGGACGCTGTAAAGGGTCCGAAACGTCGGGAAATAAATTAAAATAAAATTGTTAAACAGTAATTTTGAATAAACGCGATAAAATCCGTTTTTAGACTTTTAATTAAATGAGTTATATATTAATAAAATTACATGGTTGTAATATGTATTAAAGTTTAAAGTCTGAATCTAGTTAAAAAAAAAATATTGTACTTTCAGCGTCCTAAATTCTACTCGTGAGCAAAGGTTTCTTATTGTATAGAGAAAAATAAATAAATAAATAAAAAATTGAAAATGTTTTGTAAATCAGAATTTTTTACGAGATAAGGTTGCATAATGTTTTGTCTTACCGCCAACATAAGAAAATTTTTCAAATATACGTGTATTTGTAATAATTTTGCGGTGATAGCTGCAGATATATTGAAAAAATGTAACCTTCATTTGGAATCAATATTAGTTATAAGTTTGATGGTTACTCCCCGATATCGAAAAAGATTAAACTAATTTACTAACGCAAATTCAGAACTAAGCTAATGAAATATATATCATTCCTATATAATCTTCATTCTTAGAATTACTTAAGCCTAAAATTGACTGTCCCATACTTGCAAGGACATGGGCAAATTAGTAGGTACATAGATTTGCATCAAAATATATTACTGAATAATAACTTGATTTGAAATTTCTTCATTTCTAAATAATAGTAGGTACTTAATATGGCATTTAATTTACCGCAAGTCGACCGCAGACTCAACTTTCAACCGAAGGATATATATAGCATATCAGTAACTATGCGGTCGTAGCCTTCGCATATCTATACATGTAATAAAATCGTAACCAATTGATGTCTAAACATGAGAGTTTAAGAAAAATGAATTATACGGGTCTTTATGAGAACAATAGGAGACAAAACATTTATTTTTAGTAATGTTGTTTGTATGTATGTATGTATGTTTATTACTATGTGATGCTGAAGGTCTAACTTAAAATAAATAAATAATAAATAAATATTAACCAACAATCACACCACGTTAACCTAGCCCCGTGCTAAGTTCGTAAGAACTTGTGTTACAGGTACTAGGAACGGAAATAAATTTAATAAATTTATATAAATACATATATACATAAATACACATCCATGACCCGGTGCAGACATCTATATTCGTCATACAAATTATCTGCACCTGGCGGGATTCGAACCCGCGACCGCTGCGTATAGTGCCAGTTGCCTGACCGCTCGACCAGCCGGCCGCCAAAATCTGTTATAGGTTTCATCTCGATACTAGATACTACTACCTTCTAGGAGTGCAGTATTCATATAGAAACAGTAACAGTAATAGATTCTATAAACAATTGTACTTGTAATTAAATCGTAACGAAGTAAACTCTCCGTGTTCAATGTCGCAGGAAAAAGTTAGTATACTATAGGTATATATATCATACGATGTACAGTCAGAATCGACATACAGCAATTGATCGTTTTACGATAGCGCAATTTTCACAAATTGCTTAATTTTAGCTAATAGACTTGTCAGGGGAATTCATGTCGCCACTTGAGGAGTTTTTTAGAATGTTTGCATTGGACGTAACGAAAGTTTGAAATCATTTTTATACATTTCTATTAAAACATACAAACGAAAAGCCACACAACTTTAAACATTGAAGAAAAAATATTTTTAAGATCTCAACAAGTTTCTCGTTTAATTTTTTAACTTTATTTATTAGTAATTTCTTCACTCCACCCGTTCAATATATACTATAATAAAATATTTATATAAGGCATATAATAAATTTACACAAAGTTACATAGATAAATATAAGCGGGTGCAGGATTACGCTCAGCAGATAGACCAAACGGCTGGGGGTTAGGGCTGTAGGCGGACAATCCTAGCCGAGTCGAGCAATACCACCTTCTGCATCCTGGCTGCGAGCGAACCGCCACGGATCTCCGACTGCCTCATATGGTGAACGAGGTTAACTGGAATCAAACCAATGGCAGATATCACGGTATATATAATTTCAGCGGACTCCACACCCTACGTGTCGACAACCTCGTGCATCAGATCCAAATATTTACGTTATTTCTCTGTTTCGGCTTTCATGAGGTTCTCGTCATGCGAGATGGTTACGGACATAACTAATAACAGCCTCGACCAAGTCCTATCCACCACCACGATATCGGGCTTGATCGCCAGTATCGTCCTGTGCATGGCGATAGGCAGGTCCCAGTAAAGCCAGACTCTGTCGCGTTCGAGTGCTGACACCGAGGTGTACTGATAATACGGTATCCTCTGTTCCAGGAGACCGGACATAAAAGCAAGCTTCTTTCTGGGTGATTTCTACTTTCTTGATGGAGGATCTTGACCGCTTGGTTATGTCTATGCAAGTACTCAGTGTTGGCAAGCGCTGAACAGCCCGAAAGCACATGTCTGAGTGACTCGTCGGGAGGCGATAGGTTCGGCAGAAGTCCGGAGTGTCATCTTTCAGAATGGGTTTCGGTAGTTGTTCGTCTTTTAAAATTATCACTACTTGTTCCACTCTATAGTGTGAGTAACCGTTACGAATGCATAATTTTACGCAATTTGTTAAGAATAATGTAGCCTCAAAACGAGGATAGTTTAAAAAAAAAAACATGCATCTAACTATATTGGGCTACCAACTTTTCAAATGACCATCGTATTTACAAAAGATGACAATCAATTGACAGTCTATAAAATCAATTGATAATCCAACAGTTTTATTATTATATTTTGGCCTATTATATATAATTTATTTATCTATCTCTAAACGTTCATACATTTACATGCATAAAAGATAATTACATTACATCACAATTGCAATATTTTTACACGCCTATAGAATATATTTACTAAAGAATACAATTATTAAACTTTACAGTAGTTTTCAAAAGTAATTTCTATATCTGTTACTTTTTCATGATACTAATATAAGTAAAAAAAACTAATATATCAATCAGTATTTTAAAGATATTGAAAAAAGTAACGTATTACGTATTAAAAAACATTACACTATCACTTCACATGAGCCTATCGCAGTCTACTGCTGAACATAGGCTTCTCAATCCTCATCCAGCCTTTGCCGGCGATCTTGCGCAGATTGTCGTTCCAGTGGCCCGAAATAGTTATAGCTTAAAATGTGTACAATTTAAATAAGCGTGTAGCTATTATAGGTCTATAGATATATGCTATTGTTGCAAAAATGTCAAAGTAATCAAAAACTGTTATTATATTTGACAATCTCAAATATAAAAATTAAAAAAAACTATTTTCTGCTAAAAAAAAGGCGTTAAAAGTCGGACTCACAATTATGCCGTTACTCTGGAGGTCGATGAGGGAGGCCTACGTTCAGCAGTGGAAATCCAATGACTGATGTGATGATGATGATGATGAATGTGAAGCTACCACCGATTCGAAATATGGATTCTGCTCATAATAAATTGCAAGAAACTAAAAGAATTACTCTTTTAAAAACTGTCAAAATTTATCAAATATCACAAATTTAGTTACTCATATATTACTCGTATATCCTGTTTGATAACCAGCGCTACCTAACTCTGTCATCTTTGTCGTTTATGTACCTATATAATCTTTAATACATAGTTATTCTGATTTTAAATATCTCTTGCTATGTTTTTAGGGTTCCGTAGCCAAATGGCAAAAACGGAACCCTTATGGATTCGTCATGTCTGTCTGTCTGGCCGTCCGTATGTCACAGCAACTTTTTTCCGAAACTATAAGAACTATACTGTTGAAATTTGGTAAGTATGGGGTATCTATAGATAGGTCTTCAAAAATGATATTGAGGTTTCTAATATCATTTTTTCTAAGCTGAATAGTTTGCGCGAGAGACACTCCCAATTTGGTAAAATGTGTTCCCCCGAACCTTCTAAAATAAGAGAACGATAAAACTAAATATATATAAAAATATATATATAATATATATATATATATATATATATATATATATATATATATATATATATATATATATATATATATATATATATATATATATATATATATATGATGTACATTACCATGCAAACTTCCACCGAAAATTGGTTTGAACGAGATCTAGTAAGTAGTTATTTTTTATTTTTTTATAAAAAAAATACACTATTATTAAAACATCGATCAAAGTTACAACGAATTACAAGAACTTTTATATGATGTTACTTGCTGCTACAGAACCCTTCATGGGCGAGTCCAACTCGCACTTATTTAATTTTATAGATATGTAGCCTTGTGATATGTCTTGAACTATGTCTAATATGTCTTGATTATAACTATGTCTTAATAATAAGGTTTCTGTAGGACACTTTGGAACTCTAAAAGATTTAAAAGTCACATATTTTTTTTAAATAATTCCGTTAAACGAAAAAAAAAAAATAAGACGCAATTGCAAATATTATACAAGTATGTACCTACTAATAAAATTATTTCTTCATAAAAAGAAGAAAGGATTAAATGTTTTATTAAATATTAAAAATATGACTTCTTATACTTTCATGATTTATATGTTAAACAGGATTTACTATGATTGTCGTAGGTCATTTTGAGGTCATTGTGACCTACGACCCTTTGGCGCTTGCAATGATGCCAAAATATCAGAAACTCAAAATGACTAACTACCAAACTACTAACGAGATAAATATCCGCTTGACATAGAAATCATAAAAAACGTTGATGTATACTTAAATATTTAGTAATTGTAACGTTACAAATGTTAATTTAAAATTTCGGCAACATTTGTCGGCTTTTCCGACAAATGTTGCTCTTACTAAATAGGGTAAAATAAAATGTCTGCTTCGTTTACATACAACCAGATTTATTATCCCAAGTTCAGTTCTATCTTCATACCAAATTTCATCAAAATCGGTTCAGTGGTTTAGGCGTGAAAGCGTAACAGGCAGACAGACAGAGTTACTTTCGCACTTATATATTATATATTTTGGCGGTTAATTCATGTTATGTTTACAACGCAACAATAACAGTCATCGTGGTGGTTCGACGGTTCACGCCAAATCATAGGACTAATGAGGTTCAAGAGATACCTCTTGTAATTTTTCCATAATCGTAAAGACTCCACACACGTTTTACACACTATATTCGGTCTCCAGGGCTTGTCGTTTGTTTCCAATGGGCGTTAAAAGTATTCCATGTAGGCATTTTTCACGAAGTCCGAAACATTTAAAAAGAAATTTTTGAATGTACATTTTCCACAAACGTGACAAACTCTATTTGGATTGTTTACACAGGTCCTTCTAGACGAAGCCATTAAAAAAAAAATAGAACCTAGTAAGACGTTGACGATAGCGATATCAACAGTCAAATGGAGAGTACATTTTAAGGGGGTACCTGTATCTCCTAAGCTAGAGCTCCTAGAAAAATCTAAGGCTAGATTTAAAATAAGCGAGCCTAAATTAGTAACAGGTGAAAAATCTCATGCAACAAAAAATTTGTTCGATTTTGTTGTGTGTGTTGTTGTAATAATTATTACCTAGTTATTTTTATTTATGAATATGTACCTATAGATTAATAAAATTCAAACCCATTTAATAGTTTCGTCTTGATGCGCGGCTAAGATACAGACAAGCAGACGGACAAAAATGAAACAAAGTACAATTTTGGCTTTAGTACCGATTAAAATATATTTAATGTACATAATTGAACATATTACACTTTTAGTATAAGTATAGATAGATAACAATCATATTTAGCCGTCAAGGCAACAGCTAAAATTCCAAAAGATAATCTAGGTAGGTATGCAAGTAATTCCTTGTTATCAATATTACGAGTACATTTAGGTTTTATTTAGTTGTGCACTCTTTTTTTAAATATCAATTTATGTATTTTTATACTTCGTGAAATCATATCTTTCAACGAGTCAGTCTGTCAGTCGATTCATGGAAATTTATAAAAACTACTCTTGATAAAAACTTTGCAAAAGTTATAAAAGTTATATATTAATAAAATTACATGGTTGTAATATGTATTAAAGTTTAAAGTCTGAATCTAGTCAAAAAAAATTATTGTACTTTCAGCGTCCTAAATTCTACTCGTGAGCAAAGATTACTTATTCTATAGGGAAAAATAAATAAATAAATAAAAAATTGAAAATGTTTTGTAAATCAGAATTTCTTTCGAGATAAGGTTGCATAATGTTTTGTCTTACCGCCAACATAAGAAAATTTTTCAAATATACGTGTATTTGTAATAATTTTGCGGTGATAGCTGCAGATATATTGAAAAAATGTAACCTTCATTTGGAATCAATATTAGTTATGAGTTTGATGGTTACTCCCCGATATCGAAAAAGATTAAACTAATTTACTAACGCAAATTCAGAACTAAGCTAATGAAATATATATCATTCCTATATAATCTTCATTCTTAGAATTACTTAAGCTTAAAATTGACTGTCCCATACTTGCAAGGACATGGGCAGATTAGTACATAGATTTGCATCAAAATATATTACTGAATAATAACTTGATTTGAAATTTCTTCGTTTCTAAATAATAGTAGGTACTTAATATGGCATTTAATTTACCGCAAGTCGACCGCAGACTCAACTTTCAACCGAAGGATATATATAGCATATCAGTAACTATGCGGTCGTAGCCTTCGCATATCTATACATGTAATAAAATCGTAACCAATTGAAGTCTAAACATGAGAGTTTAAGAAAAATGAATTATACGGGTCTTTATGAGAACAATAGGAGACAAAACATTTATTTTTAGTAATGTTGTTTGTATGTATGTTTATTACTATGTGATGCTGAAGGTCTAACTTAAAATAAATAAATAATAAATAAATATTAACCAACAATCACACCACGTTAACCTAGCCCCGTGCTAAGTTCGTAAGAACTTGTGTTACAGGTACTAGGAACGGAAATAAATTTAATAAATTTATATAAATACATATATACATAAATACACATCCATGACCCGGTGCAGACCTCTATATTCGTCATACAAATTATCTGCACCTGGCGGGATTCGAACCCGCAACCGCTGCGTAAAGTGCCAGTTGGCTGACCACTCGACCAGCCGGCCGCCAAAATCTGTTATAGGTTTCATCTCGATACTAGATACTACTACCTTCTAGAAGTGCAGTATTCATATAGAAACAGTAACAGTAATAGACTCTATAAACAATTGTAATTGTAATTAAATCGTAACGAAGTAAACTCTCCGTGTTCAATGTCGCAGGAAAAAGTTAGTATACTATAGGTATATATATCATACGATGTACAGTCAGAATCGACATACAGCAATTGATCGTTTTACGACAGTTCAATTATCACAAATTGCTTAATTTTAGCTAATAGACTTGTCAGGGGAATTCATGTCGCCACTTGAGGAATTTTTTAGGATGTTTGAATGTGACGTGACTCGTGACCAAAATTTGAAATCATTTTTATACATTTCTATTAAAACATACAAACGAAAAGCCACACAACTTTAAACATTGAAGAAAAAATATTTTCATGATCTCAACAAGTTTCTCCTTTCATTTTTTAACTTTATTTATTACTAAGTGCTTCACTCCACCCGTTCAATATATACATACATATATGTACTTACTATAATAAAATACTTATATAAGGCATATAATAAATTTACACAAACTTACATAGATAAATATAAGCGGGTGCAGGATTACGCTCAGCAGATAGACCAAACGGCTGGGGGTTAGGGCTGTAGGCGGACAATCCTAGCCGAGTCGAGCAATACCACCTTCTGCATCCTGGCTGCGAGCGAACCGCCACGGATCTCCAACTGCCTCATATGGTGAACGAGGTTAACTGGAATCAAACCAATGGCAGATATCACGGTATATATAATTTCAGCGGACTCCACACCCTACGTGTCGACAACCTCGTGCATCAGATCCAAATATTTACGTTATTTCTCTGTTTCGGCTTTCGTGAGGTTCTCGTCATGCGAGATGGTTACGGACATAACTAATAACAGCCTCGACCAAGTCCTATCCACCACCACGATATCAGGCTTGATCGCCAGTATCGTCCTGTGCATTGCGATAGGCAGGTCCCAGTAAAGCCAGACTCTGTCGCGTTCGAGTGCTGACACCGATGTGTACTGATAATGCGGTATCCTCTGTTCCAGGAGACCGGACATAAAAGCAAGCTTCTTTCTGGGTGATTTCTACTTTCTTGATGGAGGATCTTGACCGCTTGGTTATGTCTATGCAAGTACTCAGTGTTGGCAAGCGCTGAAAAGCCCGAAAGCACATGTCTGAGTGACTCGTCGGGATGGCGACAGGTTCGGCAGAAGTCCGGAGTGTCATTTTTCAGAATGGGTTTCGGTAGTTGTGCTTTTAAAATTATCACTACTTGTTCCACTCTATAGTGTGAGTAACCGTAACGAATGAATAATTTTACGCAATTTTTTATGAATAATGTAGCCTCAAAACGAGGATACGCTACCAACTTTTCAAATGACCATCGTATTTACAAAAGATGACAATCAATTGACAGTCTATAAAATCAATTGATAATCCAACAGTTTTATTATTATATTTTGGCCTATTATATAAAATTTATTTTTCTATCTCTAAACGTTCATACATTTACATGCATAAAAGATAATTACATTACATTACAATTGCAATATTTTTACACGCCTATAGAATATATTTACTAAAGAATACAATTATTAAACTTTACAGTAGTTTTCAAAAGTAATTTCTATATCTGTTACTTTTTCATGATACTAATATAAGTAAAAAAAACTAATATATCAATCAGTATTTTAAAGATATTGAAAAAAGTAACGTATAACGTATTAAAAAACATTACACTATCACTTCACATGAGCCTATCGCAGTCTACTGCTGAACATAGGCTTCTCAATCCTCATCCAGCCTTTGCCGGCGATCTTGCGCAGATTGTCGTTCCAGTGGCCCGAAATAGTTATAGCTTAAAATGTGTACAATTTAAATAAGCGTGTAGCTATTATAGGTCTATAGATATATGCTATTGTTGCAAAAATGTCAAAGTAATCAAAAACTGTTATTATATTTGACAATCTCAAATATAAAAATTAAAAAAAACTATTTTCTGCTAAAAAAAAGGCGTTAAAAGTCGGACTCACAATTATGCCGTTACTCTGGAGGTCGATGAGGGAGGCCTACGTTCAGCAGTGGAAATCCAATGACTGATGTGATGATGATGATGATGAATGTGAAGCTACCACCGATTCGAAATATGGATTCTGCTCATAATAAATTGCAAGAAACTAAAAGAATTACTCTTTTAAAAACTGTCAAAATTTATCAAATATCACAAGTTTAGTTACTCATATATTACTCGTATATCCTGTTTGATAACCAGCGCTACCTAACTCTGTCATCTTTGTCGTTTATGTACCTATATAATCTTTAATACATAGTTATTCTGATTTTAAATATCTCTTGCTATGTTTTTAGGGTTCCGTAGCCAAATGGCAAAAACGGAACCCTTATGGATTCGTCATGTCTGTCTGTCTGGCCGTCCGTATGTCACAGCAACTTTTTTCCGAAACTATAAGAACTATACTGTTGAAATTTGGTAAGTATGGGGTATCTATAGATAGGTCTTCAAAAATGATATTGAGGTTTCTAATATCATTTTTTCTAAGCTGAATAGTTTGCGCGAGAGACACTCCCAATTTGGTAAAATGTGTTCCCCCGAACCTTCTAAAATAAGAGAACGATAAAACTAAATATATATAAAAATATATATATAATATATATATATATATATATATATATATATATATATATATATATATATATATATATATATATATATATATATATATATGATGTACATTACCATGCAAACTTCCACCGAAAATTGGTTTGAACGAGATCTAGTAAGTAGTTATTTTTTATTTTTTTATAAAAAAAATACACTATTATTAAAACATCGATCAAAGTTACAACGAATTACAAGAACTTTTATATGATGTTACTTGCTGCTACAGAACCCTTCATGGGCGAGTCCAACTCGCACTTATTTAATTTTATAGATATGTAGCCTTGTGATATGTCTTGAACTATGTCTAATATGTCTTGATTATAACTATGTCTTAATAATAAGGTTTCTGTAGGACACTTTGGAACTCTAAAAGATTTAAAAGTCACATATTTTTTTAAATAATTCCGTTAAACGAAAAAAAAAAAATAAGACGCAATTGCAAATATTATACAAGTATGTACCTACTAATAAAATTATTTCTTCATAAAAAGAAGAAAGGATTAAATGTTTTATTAAATATTAAAAATATGACTTCTTATACTTTCATGATTTATATGTTAAACAGGATTTACTATGATTGTCGTAGGTCATTTTGAGGTCATTGTGACCTACGACCCTTTGGCGCTTGCAATGATGCCAAAATATCAGAAACTCAAAATGACTAACTACCAAACTACTAACGAGATAAATATCCGCTTGACATAGAAATCATAAAAAACGTTGATGTATACTTAAATATTTAGTAATTGTAACGTTACAAATGTTAATTTAAAATTTCGCCGTGATAACTACATATATATTTTCTAACGTTTTCATTAAAAGAACTTTCCTTTGTGCTTACCGGAACAGTCTCTTAGAACAAATTAGCTCCCCTGTTAAAATCTTACGTAAGAATTAATTGCTCTTTTGTTACGGTGAGAAGGCTTAGCTTGAACTGCAATTCTAATACATTTTTTTTTATTCATTAAGTATTACGTGGTTTTTGTGGAACGAAACAATGGGATAAATATGGCACTGTATTTTTGTGAATACTGCTCGTTTATCTACTGAAAACCGACAATTTGTGAACTGGAATAAAACTGTCATCAAATCAATCTAAAATTATATATATATATATATATATATATATATATATATATATATATATATATATATATATATATATATATATATATATATATATATAATAAAACATTAGAGTATTGTGAAAATATAAACTTACTCGTATTGTAAATCTTTTTGCTCTGAGCAAGGTAATTATTGTGCTTGTATTGCCATCGGCACGCGACTGTCACTTTTCTGACGTGTCATGACAAAACACTGTATCTGAAAATCTGTTAGTTTTCAGAAATCGCGATTTTCTGTTTTTTTAAGAAATTTGTCATAAAATCGTTAATATTTGTCTGATTTCTTTGAAATTTGGTTTATTTTTTTCGTTAGATTGGTATCTATACAGCCATGTAGAAAAAAAGCTTCAATTAATAGTATTTTTTACGTTTAGACCAACAAACGTGTTCTGTCAAATCTATTATATAATAAAAATATAACATTAGTAAATACAGAACACTGTATATATAGATGCAGTGTTATGTCACAACAATTATAGTTCAAAATATACAAGAAACATTAAATTTAAACCAGATTGTACTAAAGACCACATACACAAAAAACAATTTTTATCATCATATCAGCCGTTGGATGTCGACTATTGAACGTACGTCTCCCCCATCGACCTCCAGAGTGACCGGTTCAAAGCAGCCTCCATCCAACGGCTTCCGGTGACTTTCCTCTAATCGTCTCCGATCTCGCGGACGGCCGTCCGTCGCTGGTCTTCTCTGGCTGGTGGTCTCCAGTTGAAAACCTGTCAGTTCTACGAGCTATGTGCCCTGCCCACTGCCACTGCAGCTTGCAAATCCATTGGGCTATGTCGACAACCTTCGTTCGTTTGCGGATTTCATCAATTGTGATTCGATCTCGCAGAGAAATACCAAGCATAGCTTTCTACATTGCACGCTGTGCGACTTGGAGCTTTCTTAAAAGGTCCATAGTCAGAGACCACGTCTCAGATTCGTGTGTGATTGCTGGTAACACACATTAATCAAAGACTTTCGAAGACTTCAACTTTAGGCACTGAAATATGACCGATTAAAAGACGTTTTTTAACTTCCCTTACGCTGTCCATTCTAATATCTCTCGAAGTTGGAACTTTTGTCCTAGGTAGATGTATTCGTCAACAACTTCGAGAGTAGAATCTCCAACCGATATTAGGGTGGGCACGACATGGACATCCGAAATGATTTTTGTTTTATTATATAATACCACACCATATTCGTTTTAAGGGCCAGCTGTCGGGAAACTATCGAGATCATTGAACATAATGCTGAAGTCTTCCAGGGATTCTGCCAAAAGCATGATATCCCGTGACTGCTCTCAAAGTTTATTGTGATCTCTCTCACATTTCTTTTTTGTAAGTACTGCAGATGTTGAGGGTTCTTCAGTATGTAGTGATTCCGAGAAAATTGTTGAAGGTATTGTGGTTGTCTCTGTGTAAGAGCATGTCGTAGAACAACCGGTGTATTTCTTTTCGTGAGTCACATGGTGTACTTGGTTAAAAGGAGTGGGTAACATTAAATCTGAGTCTATAGCAGCTTCATTATACAAATTAAAATCATCATAATAATATGGTAGTAAATCACTGGGTTTGTTGGGATCTCTCCCACGTTTCTTTTTGTAGATACTGCAGATATTGAAGGACCAGCATCTTCTGATTACAAGAATATTGTAGAGGCAGGTATTGTGTTCATCTCTGTGTAAGAGCATAGCGTAGAATGGCCGGTGTTTTCATCTTGGTGAGTCACATGATGTACTTGGTTAGAAGTAGGGAACTTTAAATCTGAATCTATAGCAGGCTAATTATGCAAAGTAGAATCATTATAATTTGTACATCTTAAATTTTAAAGATGATGGCTAGCTTCACTTATCATGGAATTGTATAGGTTCGTGAAAAGCACCGAAGAATTTTCGTGGCATTCTTGGATTCCTTGGTGCCCTTTCCGGGTTTAAGGTTTAAAATGAATTTACTCCGTTCTTTGTTTATTTTAATATTTTTTTGGACACAAATAAATTGAACATGTAATCAGGAGAATGCGATCTATTACTATAGCAAAATAAAATAAAAAATATAAAAAACAAGGCATTTAAAATAGACACAACGCACTTGTACACGATATTGTTGTGACAAAACACTGTATATGCAGATACCGGGCGACAAAACCATAAACTGTGTCTGGACAAAACACTGTATTTAAAGATGCAGTTCTTTGACAAAACAGATCTTTATTTTAGTAGGAATACAGTGTTTAGTCCAATGGTGTTATTCAGTGATTTTAAGTTATAATCGAAATTTTTATATGTCATCCTATGTAATCATGTGCGAAGAACTCATTTTTTGATCACATCAGTTTCATCATCACGGCAGTTTTGCAGTTAATTAAACACAATTTATTATTTTTATACATTTCAACAAATGCTTATAACTTATTCAGTTCCTACTGTTAATTCATGACACACTTGATGTTAAAACTTTTTTTTTTACAATATTAATTCTATTTAATTAATTAATTTTAGTTACTTTATATGGCAGATTTTTTTTTCTTTGTTAACTAACGTAAGTAAGAATTGACTTTGTATTACTTGCTTATTATCTAGGATAGAAATAAAAACTTAATTTGTGAATAGGTAAAAGGGGTCAGAAGATCTGGATTCTTACAACAGTATCATAATAATTGCAAACAGATTTTACAATAAAACGAATAGAGCGAATTCAATCATGCATTACTTGCCCGTTATTTGTTCTCACCGTTCTAGGTATTGAAAGAGACCTAGGATGCCTATTGCGACATTATTTAAGTCTAGACTAGACTGGTGTGAAATTCGCACCGGCCATCGCTTTCGCGTATTCAATGGTCGAGATTGATCGAAAGAACCGGTCGAGAGGCGGTGGGGTTCTGCTACGTACTTTTTATTTGAGAAATATTATATTTATTTCTGGAGACGATAAAATTTATAATATTATTTAATAAATTCATAACAAAATATTTAAATTGTACGCGAACGAATAACGTATACATATGATCTAGTTCTGATAATTTATAATTCAATTCGAATAACTTAATGTAAAGGTATTTTTATACGTCAAATAGGTATTAAAAACAAATCAATAGTGATTTAGTCTTATAAAATATTTTTAATAATTCTATAATTTTTATTTTCATTGTGCACAATTTGATAGATGTATGAATAAATTATTGTTTTTATTAAGATATATAACGAAAATATGTAAAAAATGGGCGATTGGCGACCACATGGGCAAGTAAAACACAAGATCGAGATGCTGCGAGAGCGATGCGAGAACAGCCCGAGGCCGACAGCCGGCCGCAAGCCGGCGAGCGAGGGGGCGCTCAGACCGGATCCAAGACCCTAAAATAAAAACATCTATCGAAATAATAATACGCACTGCTTACCCGGGACAAGTACGGACCGAATGACGTTGACCCCCCCGAACATTCCCATGCCGACTTGCGGCGCAACTGGATTTTCTTAATGGTAGGGTGGTACTACGATAACTGAATAGAGCTTTCAAATATCTTTGGACTTATTAGCTTATATTTCTAACACTAGCTTCCATGGGAGCACCAGTAAACCGACAGTAGTATATCGAAGGCTCTAAGGTGATGCAATTGCAGCTATGAGTAAAATAAGCTACTACGTGGTCTGATATCCTTCTAGCCATCGTGATGGCATTATATATTATACTCATGTAATTTACAAGAGGAATTCTAGAAAAATTTCCCAAAATACACGTATATACGTGTACGGATACTTCATCGGTTTTCAAATATATAGGAAGAACTTTAAATTGTACTAAAGTTATTGCATTTTTTTTTATTATTTTTTTTTTTTTTTTGTTTAACATATTCTCATAAACAACTCTTAGTTCTTAATCGTTATAGAGGTTATAAGAAGCAAACTTCGTCTAATAAGTAGAGAACTATGTAAATATGTAAAACCTTCTTATGTTATTCATTAATGTGTTTTAAAAATATTCGAAATTAAAAAAGAAAACCACAGAAACCTTTTCCTTGAAAAGATTTAATTCTTAACAACTTCCCATCTTTTGTGTTATTTTAGTTCACGTCTTTGTTTCAGAGTTTCCGCTTCGTCATCTTCAATTTGGCATGGCGTTAGACGTTTATACACGTATTCAATTTTCAACCCTTTGTTGATTATTGAAAAGGGGCGTATAAATACCTAATCTGTTTTATTAGCTTTTGTTACTGTATCTTATCATTAATCTAATATAATTGAAAATAGATTAAATTTATGAACTAAACATTATTATTTTTTAGTATCCGAGGTAACAGAAGTAAGGTAAAATCAATAGCTAGCGCCGTCTTATATTAGGTAAAGTAAATTTGCAGATTTTAAGACAACAGGTTACTATAAATGACAAACAGACAATACAAAAATAAATGTTCATATTTATATACCTTTGTAGCGACATATATCTCGCCATATACGAACTAGAAGAAACAGACGTATCCAACATCGCACTATCGAAGTTCTCAAAGCGATTGAGTATATCTACAAGAACTCGACAATAAGCGTTAAGTGGCGCGTAGCCCACCAGACGCAACTCCCGTCTGGTCGAAGGATCCTTCCTTTCCAATGGCTTCCTTTCACTCTACGCTAAACTGGTGACCCCGAGCTTGAACGTCAGCGCAGCCTTCGCAAATCTACGTCATCGTAACGTCATCATCACTTCCTCAAGCTTTCGAGCAGCGAGTCACACAGCCAGCCAGCATCCACGGCTACTACGGGTATTCTGACCACAAGCATGCAGCGGACGCGCATTCCTGGTTATCGCCCACAGCCTTCGCAGCGACCTTGGCACAGCACACTGCACTTCGGCCGGTCAGCAAGCAGAGACGCACTTCTCTCCTGGTCGACGCAGCAGCCAGCCACTACGCAGCACTGCACCGTCCCGACTCACTGGGGCATCACCGCAGACAGTTCCGACTCACCGTGAACTATGCGGAATATGGTTCCAACTCACTGGAACATTCCACTGGCCCGGCAAGCATCACAAGATGTATGGACGACTCAACCTGCTATCGACTTCCGGTCTCGGAGGGGGAGTGATGTAGCGACATATATCTCGCCATATACGAACTAGAAGAAACAGACGTATCCAACATCGCACTATCGAAGTTCTCAAAGCGATTGAGTATATCTACAAGAACTCGACAATAAGCGTTAAGTGGCGCGTAGCCCACCAGACACAACACCGTCTGGTCGAAGGATCCTTAATTTTCAATAGCAGCCTCTCTTCTCAACCTCTATACCTTTATACACTTAAAAACTCTTCTAAGTCTAACAAAAATGTTGATAAGTAATTTACTATACTTAGTATAATTAGGTCGCAGTCAAGTAATTTAAATAGCCGCTTAATTTGGATATCCCTTTAATTGAACAAGCAATATAGCTAGCGCACTATACGCACCTAGTTTTTTTGTATTCCGAGTTATTTTTATGGAAAAATATATTTTTTTTATGATTAGAATTCCATTATGTTGAGCAGGCTGTTACCAAGGTACTCTCACTTCACACGCAACACGCACATCTTAAATGTCTAAAAATATCCTAACCTAATGTATAATAATGTACTTTAATTTAAACCAATTAAAAGAGATTCACAATCTCAATCATCAAATCATCAAAGTAATAATTACGTTAAGTCCCGATTATATGAAAGTATTAATAGTGACCGTGAAAGCTTAAAACTTATAACCTAATATCATCATCATCACCATCATCATCATACCAGCCATTGAATTTCCACTGCTGAACGTAGGCCTCCCCTATGTTTTACCGTTACCCAGGCCGCTGCCGTAGCCGGGAATAGTAGGGCCATCGGGGACTCTGGGCCTGGGCTCGTTTTTGCTTGTCATTATGGGGGGAGGGGGGGGGATTGCCTATACTCGTCGCGCCTGGTATAAACCTAATATACATTTTTTAATTGAAAAATATTAATATTTTTGAGACGTTTATCATCTCATTGTTTCATATCATTATCAGGTAATTATTTACCCAGCTATAAATTTTAAGTTTAAAATTAAAAGATGAAATATTATACAAAACTGATCATAATTGCTCGTCATCTAGTTGTACCTACTGTTGGACAATGTATCCATTCAGTCGGCTAACTACGAATTAGACATGAATATGCCATTGATCAATTAAAGCGCTATTTTTAGGGTTCCGTAGCCAAATTGCAAAAAACGGAAACCTTATGGATTAGATTGGTTATGGATTGGCTGTCTCGTCGACCTTAACATGTCATAATTTGACGTTTTTATTTTAAATGATTTTTTTAACATTCGTTAAGTGTGTTAAATCACCTTATGACGAAATAAATATTTTCATTTCGTTTCATATTTCTGTCTGTCTGTCCGTCCGTATGTCACAGCCACTTTTTTCCGAAACTATAAGAACTATACTGTTGAAACTTGGTAAGTAGATGTGTTCTGTGAACCGCATTAAGATTTTCATACAAAAATAGTAATAAATTTTAAGGGGTTCCCCATAGAACTGAAATTATTTTTATTTTTTCATCAAACCCATACGTGTGGGCTATCTATGGCTAGGTCTTCAAAAATGATATTGAGGTTTCTAATATCATTTTTTTCTAAACAGAATAGTTTGCGCGAGAGACACTTCCAAAGTGGTAAAATGTAGCCCCCCCTTGTAACTTCTAAAATAAGAGAATGATAAAACTAAAAAAAATATATGATGTACATTACCATGCAAACTTCCACAGTAAAATGGTTCGGACGAGATCTATTTTTTTTTAATACGTCATAAATCGTAAACCGCAATTTACCTTTCATTCAATCAACTCAAATATAAAAAAAAAACAAGAACTTTTATATGATGTTACTTGCTGCTACGGAACCCTTCATGGGCGAGTCCGACTCGCACTTGGCCGCTTTTTATAATTGTGTGACTATTTCAACCAGTTGGCTACGACTTACACGTATAATTAATAAAATCCTATTAGCAGTAATTGATAGTTCCACATTTAGTAGCGAGTTAATTTCAGGACTTATATTTATTTTTATCAAATTAATAATTGTTATACTTTGTGTTTACTTGTGATGTTTGGTTGAAACAATTTTTTTTTTAATTATTATTAACTAGATATTCATGTATAGTTTGTAGATAGTGGGTTATAACAACGGTTATACAATATCACGTTCTGACTCACATAATCGCAGCAGGATTGTAGGAATCATTAACGTCAACGCATGTAAAATCACGCGTGTCAGCTATTATGCTGGTACAATTGAAATAAAATAATAGTAACAAAACCGACAACCACAGTGTAGCAGCGTAGCAGATTAAACTCCAACCGTTTTCGTTCATACAATTTAAGATAAATATATTATTATATTATTTTTCATATGACACATATATGAAGATACCTATTAAATTAAATATTGATGTTTGAAGATTTAGAAATAAATTGATTATAACAGTAATTATATGAGCACGAAAGTTAGCATTAATTTGGACGGTCTCGTTAGTCATCCAAATTAATTATGACCAAATAAGGGAATAGATCTAGACCAGTGATTCCCAAAGTGGTCTATGTCGACCCCTAGGGGTCTACGACAACCTGCAAGGGGTCTACGTCAGCGAAAAAAAAATTTGGGGGTCCATGAAATGAAAATGGGGGTCCACGATAGTGGATCTCAACACATACACTGATAGTACCTATTTACTTACATCATACTATCTTATAATATCAAAACATATACATTATTTATAAAAGTACCTATGAAGTAAAAAAAATATAATATATGTTTATAAAATTGTGTAAGTTGTAGGATGTTGGTATTCGCTTTGTGGTCGCAATACATTTTGAACTTGTAAAAACCTGAGAGTCGCAGTCTCAGAGCTTCGCTACCTTGCACTGACTTGTTCAATTGGTCACTCTAAAAATACGAATGTGGGACAAATACGTTTATTCGTTCAGCGCTGTTACCAATCTCCTAACGAAAAAAAGAAACAAACTGGACATCATTAGCCGAGGAGATTTAAGATTAACCCTTACAAAATTGACGCCAAATGTTGATAATTTATTATTAAAGCATCAGGTTCATCCTGCTCACTAAATATTGACTTATTGCTTATGTTATTTTATTTATAGTTTATTTTATGTTTTTTTAATGTTACGTATATTTTACATAACAGATACAAAATTTTATTTTGAGTAGTTTTAATTTAAATTCAATTAATAAATGTATAAATTAACATGTGTTTTTACTTTAAGTTTTTAACACTAAACTTCACTATAGTTAGAAATTTACAGGAAATCAATATCAGGTAAGTAGGGGGTCTACCCAACACGGAAAAACATGGCAAGGGGTCTACGACACAAAAAAGTTTGGGGAACTCTGATCTAGACGGTACTTGACAATTCCCAAGACGTTCAAACTTTCTCATATTTTACTACAAGCGTAGATTGAATACATGCATCCCTATCGTAAGTATTCGTAGTTATTTATTTGTATACATGAGAGTCGAAAACTAGAATTACTTTTTTAATATAAAAAAATGTCTTGGAAAATTGTTTGTATTTAACATTATAAGTTAACATAGTAATACTTTTTATTACGAATCGAAAATGATTTATTATTTTATATATGCCATGGGACGAATGGTTGATTGATGATCGATAGTTTCAAATACTTGATAATCAATTACTTTAATTAATGTGTCTCAAATGTATTCAATTTCGGCTATTATAAATATTAAATATTTAATATATATTAATAAATATTTAGTCACTATAAAAAAATATAAGTAACACGAAATAGGGCAAAACATTTTAGAATAATGTTCTCAAAAATTACTTTAGACACGCTTAACTATTATTTTTTTTGTTAGGGCATAATATCCTGTTTCTTTCAAAACATTGTGAAACATAAAACCATTCCACCTAATCGATTGTTCAATGAACTTTGCTTACCAACATAAAGGTCCTAAACTAAAAATACTATTTAAATTGTTCATTCAACTAAACTAATCGCTAGACAAAGTCATAATATCACTCAATGGTGTGACACCATCAATTACTCTCGACCTTTAAACTACGGTTTCACCTTTCTTCGCCTGTGGACACAGACGACTCGTCTTATGAATAACCATACCACCTTTTCATTCCGCCCTTTGTGCACCGAGGGCAGGCAAACCCGTTGCTGCTGTGTGAAGAAAAAAATTAATGGATGTTCGGACAATAGGAGAAATTGCGATAGCCGAGAATAATCTTTTACGGCCAGTGACAATTCTTGTTCTTTTTATTTTTCACAAGACCCCGATTTTTGAGGTTAAATAGGGTCACGATTCCACGATCCGATTCAAATTTTGAATTATAATTTTTTTTATCGTTATCGCGTTTGTGTTCAATTTTTTTGATTATGTCATTAATATTATAGTTGACCAGTTAGATGGGGGAACAACGATGTCTTTTTAAGCCGATTATGCACTTTTTATTTTGTTAGATAAAGGAAAGGGTATTTATTCAAATAAAGTGTTTAAGTTTTTTTTTAAGCGTTATGTTTAGAATTTAAATAGTATTATAAAAAATTTATAACATAATTGAAGATAAAAATGGTCAGTAGCTTCTTGACAAAAATTGAAAAGCTAAAATCTATTTGTAGAAATATAGATTACATGGCTATTTTGTCTTAAAAGTCTAACGTATCGACTTTTCAAAGCTAAAATGTAGCTGAACCAATATTTACTATAAAAACAGTTTTATATTTGTTCATAAGAGTTAAAAACCAGAATAATGAAAATAAAATAGAGCGTAAATTAATTATTATTATTTAATTTAATTTAAAGTACTTTTTTTTTATTGGTACATGTTAGGTTACTAGTCTGAAATCGCAATATTTGGGGTCGTTTTTTTTAATAACTTTTATAATGAAAACAGTAGTTTTGCAAAGTTATAACTACCAACAGCTACAATCTTGAATCACATTCGATACCAGCAACTGCTTGGGATTATTTTGCTTAATATATTTTTTTCCTAAGTTCATAATCAGAACATTGCCATAATTCTATGGAAAGACCTAAGTAGTAAACACACTTTAAAAAAATTAATAATATGCAAGTCAGCCTAAAAACTTCTGCGGCATCTTTTTACACATGTATTTTCAATAAACTTATTACAATATTTTAAGGTCAATCGGTTTCCTTATGATTCCACAACCATATCATAATTTTATGACAATGAACAGCTTTGGAGTATGATGCCCTTGTAAAAAAAAAAAGACTTTTCTAAATCAGTTTAAATTTAACGAAGATTATGTCGAACATTCAAAAAATATACATTGAATTTTCGCCTTTATGTTGATTATCTACAATTATATCTTCACTTAAGTGTTGTGGATGCTGCGGACGCTGTCGTTAGTATGAATGAGGACTAAGCTGAGCGTTTTAGGCTTGTAGTTAATCCTACAAAGTCGCAAGCGCTAATTATTATTGGTAGCCGTTACATGCACTCATGTTTATCATTAAACAATATTCCAACTGTAATTTATAATGGTGTGCCAAATAATTACGTCGATACAGCTAAAAAAATGGGTCTTTATTTTAGCACTGACTTGTATTGGTCCAAACATACCAATAAAATCTTTAAAAAAGTTCATTTTGCATTACATTCCCTTAAAAATCTCCAATATTTTCTTCCTATTAAGACAAACTCTTCGTGTTCAATCACTTTTACTTCCTATTTTTGATTATGCTAACTCCTGTTTCCTCGACGCTACTGAAGAACTAGTGGATATACTTGAGAGGCTACAGAACTCGGGCATTCGCTTCATTTTCGGACTTTGTAAGTTTGATCATGTCTCTAGGTTTCGAGCTGAACTCAAGTGGCTTCCTATTCGGCTTCGCAGGGATACTCACATTCTCTGCCTGCTTTATAACATCTTGTTCAATCCTCTATCACCTAAATATCTCAGTGAGCGTTTTAAATTTTCGCATCCTCCGGATTCCTCATGCCGGTCCAACGTCCAACTCCTATTGCGAATTCCTCCTGACTCTCCAAATTACTATTAATTCCTATACCATCCACGCAGGTAGGTTGTGAATTTCGTTGACTTCGTCAATACGCACTAGCACGTCTATAATTCTACATTTATTTTTATAAAGAAGTTAAAAGAAGCATTTTCTGTCTTTGTCATGATTTTATTATGTCAATAATATATGTATGTATATTTGTATTTTAGTATATACATAATTATATGTATATATTATCTTAATATATATAAATCTCGTGTCACAATGTTTGTCCTCAATGGACTCCTAAACCACTTAACCGATTATAATAAAATTCGCACACCATGTGCAGTTCGATCCAACTTGAGAGATAGGATAGTTTAAATCTCAAATTATAGTCGCAATTCTATAATATAAAAATAAGTCGGGTTTTCCTTTCTGACGCTATAATTCCAGAACGCATGAACCGATTTCCACGGTTTTGCATTCGTTGGAAAGGTCTCGGGCTCCGTGAGGTTCAGAAAAATTTCAACAGAAAAGCAGGAAAACAGGGAAAATCATTTTTCACATACAGCGCCATCTCTGATACATATCATGTACTACAAACCAATATGGTTTTGCATGGTGGTGGAGCAGATGACGCCAGTATGTGGTGTGAGTATCCCTCACGAAAATGATATATCATTTGCAATACCCCGGGCGGAGCCGGGGCGGGCCGCTAGTGTAATATATATTTGTATTAAATTATTGTTGTATTTGTTACTACTATTATGAAAAAAAAAAAAATTTCTTTTGTAAATTGTAAGTCTACCATCTTCTATTTTCTGTCTGTAATATTTCCTTTTCGGGAGTGCTGGAAGAAATCTCTTCTAGGGATAAGCAAAGCCTTTATACTTGTGTTTCAATCACATGTATCTTTCTATAATACGGTCGAATTCAGTCAAAAATAACAACAATATTTATAACTTGCAAAAAAAAACCTCTATTTTATTCATCTTAAAATACAAATTAATATTTAAGTAAATGAATAGTCTGTATAGTTTTATTATAATGTCGAGAAAGAAATTCGTTATACTTGTAGATCTCGACACAACATTCTGCAAATGATACGAACCGCGAAGTATCATAAAGGTTATATTAATTTAAAAGCCATCCAAATAGCTACACTTGCCCTACCCGGAGATCTTTGACACTTATATAACAAGAGGCGGTGTACCAGCAGTGTGTTTTGTAAAGCTCGAGAGCATTTTAACGTCAATAAGTATTAACCATCAAGATGAAGGTAAAATATCAATTGTTACATTGTAATTTATAGAGTTCCGTCCTTTTAAATCAACATACACCAGAATTTGTACTAAAACATAGTTTATATAATTATAATTTTCAAAAGAGTAACTGCGAAGTTTCTTGCCGATTCTTCTCTGCAGAATCTACATTCGAAATCGGTGGTAGCTTTACTTTTACAAAAATAATAATCACTTTAAAGTTTTAATTTGTAAAATGACGATTCGAAGGTGCTCGTGGAGCCTATTTTAATAAAGTAGTTTTTGATTTTGATTTTGAATAGCGTGTCGGATTAAGCTCTAACCTTTCTCCTATTGTAGAACAGCGTTTTTGCCCAATAGTTGGTAATCTACAGACTGTTTCAGTTTAGATCAGTTCCTTTAAGGGTTGCCAACGGAACCCTTTTACTAAATCTCTTCTGTCTGTTAGTCAATCTATTAAAGGGCTAATATGTACCTTTGGAACCTTAATAGGTAGACACATGAAATGCATTTATTACTGATGTTATTATAACGACGAATAAAAATAAAAAATAAACTGAAATTAAAAGGTGTTCTCATACAAGAAAAATGTTTCTTTAACTTTTTTTTAAATCTCAATCATGTCAAATATGTATAGTTAAACATTACAGTGGTACGGAACCCTACGTGTAGGAGTCCGATTCGCATTTAGCCGGTTTTAAATTTTCAGCCAGATCTATACTACGAGGGGTATTTGAAAATTTCTTAGCCTAACAAGAAAAATGAAAAGATAGTAATTTATTTGATATTTATTTTTTAACATATTCTACTCGCAAATTCTCTACATTTCTTACATCGGCCGAGAAGGGCTTCTATACCAGCTTTAAAAAATCTGCGTCAGCAACGGCCTTTATCTCGGTATCAATTATAGTGGTCATACAATATACAATAATGATTAAATGAGAATTTGTTAATTAAAATTCGACTACTATTAACCTTTGAAAATGGTAAAAAGTGAAAAAAAAATAGTCTGATGAAACCATTGGAAAAGGAAGAGAATATTACAAAAATGAGAGAAAAAATAATTACGGGCGATCTGAGGTCGGAAAGGTGAAATGGCGTTTAAGGATAAAAAACGGTTTATCGCGATTTCCGGCAAAACTACTAGTCCTATGGAAAAAAATTAAATGGCAAAGTTGTAGACAATAAAAAGATCTACAACTTTTGTAAATATACTTTTTTCACATAACCTCAAAATTTATGTGATAATATTTAAATAACCAAGTTTTTGGTTTTTTACTTTTATCCTTTAAAAAAAAAAATTTTTTTCACGAAATTTGTTGTAAGCTTACCTTTTTATATGCCAAACACACTGTAATTTTTTTGATTTAAAATATTTATTTTTTCACCTTATTGACTTAATATCGAAAAAGCACCCTAATTTTCAATCGAAAATTCTCACGTCAAAATATATGCCTTTTTAAAAAATCGGTAAGCTTTTTTTTTTCGTTGAAATCTTTACTTTCTGATCGTGTAAAAAAAATGTACATTACTATGGTAAATTTTGTCAGAAAATGCTACGCTTGCAATGCTTTTTATTACCTTAAACTTTGTCATTTAACTTTTTTCCATAGGACTTGTAGTTTTGCCGAAAATCGCAATAAACTGTATTTTACTCTTAAACCCCCTCTCCCTTCCACTTTCCTACCTCTGATCGCCCATAATTTATTTTTCCTTTCATTTTTGTTATATTCTCTTCCTTTTCCAATGGGTTTCATCCTACTATTATTTTTTTGGTTTCAAAAATTATCGGCCTTGGTCTATATGGTTTTCTTTCATGTATCAAAGTACAGTTATATAAATGGAAAATCTTTATACTATACTATGTACTAAATAATATTTAAAATAAATCACTACTGGGTATTTTTTATCTGATTATAATATTGAAGTTTAAAATATTTCATTTTTCTACTATTATTATACTCGTAAATGTGAATGTTTTGATGAATGAATATATGTTACTCTATCACGTTTAATCTGGATGAAATTCGGCACAGGAATAGGTAAAATATGCTTTTTTTATCGAAATGTCTATAACTATTGGCCCTATAGCGGCCTTTACAGCGTCACCGATGGCAGAGCTGAGTACTGAGACCCAGTCGTGAAAATTTGGAGCCCTCTTTAGGGCTCAGACTGGACGTCCGTCCTAAGGATGTCTCCTAGCGAGATCGCACCTCTGCTTAGTACGTCGTCGGGGTGTAGAGAGGTGCTACGTGGAGCGCGGAATCGAACGAGTGTAAAATGTACGGTAAACCGAAAATGTGTGATACCTATGAGATAGATTTGTTTTTTTTTATTCTCGAAGTAGGAAATCGATATGATTTTGTATTTATATTTATATATATATTTATTTTATACAGTGGTACTTTAAGGACCAAAGCATTCTCGATTCTCAATTAAAATAACCGATAATATTACATAGGACACTTTTTATCCCGAAAAATGCACGGTACCTATGGGATAGCATTAAAATGGTATAACATCAAAACTTTCACGCAAATGATATCGCGGACAACAGTTAAATATCCTATCCTAGTTTCAAGTTAATTAGTAGTCACATGTGAAATGTCAATAAAAAAGTATAATTATAACTCTTATGCGTATAGTTACTATGTATATTAACAATTAGGCATATATTATTTAAAAAAAAAAAAACGCTTTTTATTGTAACTATCATAAAGTACGCTATATCCATACAACACTTCTGTACAAAGCACGTATCATAATGACCCGTACGAGAAGTTTATCAGTATAATATAATGTTATATTCGAAACAATGGATGTTATTATTGAGTAAAGAGTACGAACAAGGGACGCTACGTAAATTATGAGCACTGAAAAGGTTTCCCTTTGTGTCTTCTTATGAGAAACTGATACCACAGTTTCTAGTATGACCGAGGATATCTTACATGCATAAAGTGTCGGTTACCGTATGAAATAAGTAAATTAAAAACATATAGAAAAACTAAAAAAAAAATACATTTTTCTTACCCTAAAAAGCCGGTGTTGAAATTGAGGACACATTTTTAGGTCATGTATGATAAGATAATTATATGTATAAATATATGATTTTTAATTTTTTTTATTTAGTCGTTTTTTTACTGTTTACATTTTTAAGAACTATTTCATTTTATCTTTTTACAGATTTTTTTTTATGAATAATTTGTGAAAATTACTAATTTTATAGTCGAAAGATGGGCGAAAAGTAAAATAGAGTAAAGTAAGTAAAGCATTTTAAAACTTGCTTTATAGTCTTTTTCAGATTCAAAAACTCTATGGGTTTCACGTCACAAGTTTAATCCACAGATAGTCTGACTCTATTTAACTCACAAAAGTAACGACCACTCTGATGAAGTGTGACAAGAATGTTGGTATGATACATTTTTTATTTTTTGTTATTTGTACCGTAAATATGTTTTTATGAAGTGTTTATTATACCTACGTAACAACAGTTCATAATATATAAGTACCTACTGTTTAATATAGTACGTATTATATAATATGTATATATACATATATATAAACGTGAATCACTGGAATTTTCATTAATTACGTTAGTGAAGTTGTGTTCATTACATATAAGTGAATTTTAATAACAAGTTAATGAATATTCACTAATACACATACAAATATTCAATGATCAAATAAGTGGACTCTGATATTCACGTATTCATACATTGAATAGTCACTGATTCTGCGTCACTTAAAATTAGTGAAATTCCACTGATTCGTGTTTAGAGAGTGTGCATTTATGTATATGTGTATGTATGAGATTATATTATACAGATTTATATGTGTTATTGAAGATGCACAAGTCCGTTATGTTGCAAGCTTTCTATTGGGTAGTTTGGTCACTATGGTGATGGGCAGCAGCGTCACCATATCTTGTCACAACAGATTGGGCTCGCCAACCCGCCTGTCAAGCGTGATGAGTATTGGTAGTAGAGATCAGAAGGAAGACCTGATGTGGTAATGGTAGTAGTGAACTCTACAGGTTCTTTGGCCACCATTGTATTAACATTTCTCGAAGGTGCGCTTTCTTCCAACTTAGACGGCATCGTCACAGAGGGCACGCAATGTTCGTGTACCGTGTCTGTCTTGATGGTGACAGTTTTCCCATCATAAAAAACTGCACTAGTTTACGCAACACCAAGCTTAGAACTTGTTCAATACTTCTTAGATCATTTTTGAAAAAATATATTTTCAAAATTTGGTCTTATTGAAGAATTGCTTTGAAATATACCAACAAAAAACCGGAAAGTATCGATCTATGAAATAACATTGTAATATATTTTAGTCGAATATAAATAAATTTAGTAGTGTTGTCAGTTAATTGTTACTTTCCAAATTTCATTAAGTGTAAAAAAACATATTTTTCTGATATTTCTATAATTATTTTATTTGCCCATGTCAAAGGTTAAGTTAACAATCGTCTCATGTTTTGTGTGTCAGGCTAAAATAAAACATCTAAATATAAATCATTTGAAAACAAACAAAAATAATTAAAAAAATTGCTACTCTAAATTTCAAACCTGATAATCTGTAAATTATTATGCGATTTATATAGTACTAGCTTTGCCCCGCGGTTTAACGCGCGTTAATTTGAGGAAACTACTTAAATATTTTTAAACGATTATTTAACCAACCAAGGAGAAGAAAATACTGGTTTTCTCCGTAACCTGATTTTGATTAGGCAACATATTATAGGTTCCCGCGTGAAAAGCAGTCTTGACGTAAATCGATTCCTATGTGCTTAAATGTTTACCCCTGTGCTATATCAATTATTGTTACAGCAAACGATCACTCTGGCGACTTGCATAGCGCGCGGCACAACGCACATCGCTTCATTTGATTTTACATTATCTCCTAAATTATGAGTCCAAATTAAATGCTATAACAGACAAAGTTTATCTTTATAAAGTTTCCTTGTTGATGAAGTATTTATAATTCGTAAGGATTCATATGCCTGGCTAATAATAATGCAATAAAATCACCTTTTTATTTATTTTTGTTATCGTTATTTAGTTGCGGAGTTATTTTAAAACCTTCTAAGATATTAGTTGAACTCAAATGATGTTAAGGACAATTTTGTTCAAAAATAAATACTTGTGATGAATAACCTATTTATTTGGATAAGGATTTATATCATATCTATAAAACCACCTTTGCAAATAACATATTATTTTAGAACAAACTTGCTTACTATAAAAACGGTTATAATGAGTCAACCTCAAGAGAAAAGAGATAGACATATGCTGTCGCAGACTTTTTTCACACGCTGATTCAGTTTAATTCAATTGGTGTAGTTGATACTGTGAACGTGCTAAACGTTCTGTGTTTTAATAACTCTATAAGTATTTCATCATCATCATCATCATCATATCAGCCATTGAATGTCCACTGTTGACCGTAGGCCTCTCTCATAGACCTCTAGAGCGACCGATTCAAAGCAACCTATATCCAACGGCTTCCGGGACTTTCCTCAAGTCGTTTTTCCATCTCGCGGACGGCCGTCTGACGCTGCGCTTGTTGGTACGTGGTCTCCTCTCAAGGACTTTCTACTCCACCGGACGTCACTTCTACGAGCTATGTGCCCTGCCCACTGCCACTTCAGCTTGCAAATCCGTTGGGCTATGTCGGCAACCTTTGTTCGTCCGCAGATTTCATCATTTCTGATTCGATCTCGCAGATAAATACCAAGCATAGCCCTCTACATTGCACGCTATGCGACTTGGAGCTTGTTTAAAAGGCCCATAGTCAGAGACCACGTCTCTTTTTGACTTTCGACTTCAGGCACTGAGGTATGACGGATGAAAAGAGATTTTGTAACTCCCCGAATGCTGTCCATCCTAGCTGGATTAGACGATTGACCTCTCTCTCGATGTTGGACCTACCAAGTTGGACATTTTGTCCTCGGTAGATGTACTCGTCAACGACTTCGAGAGTGGCATTTCCAACCGATATCGGGGTGGGCACGACATGGACATTCGAGATGATTTTCTTCTTGTCCATATTCATTTTAAGGCCCTTCCATCGGAAAACTCCATCGAGGTCACTGAACATAATGCTGAGGTCTTCCAGGGATTCTGTCATAAGCACGATATCGTCGGCATATCGAAGGTGAGTGATGTAACTATAATAAAATCAAGATTACGTGCTTCTCTTACTTTCGACTTACGAGTCGTTTCGTGATCAACCTCAGCCGTTGTGACTTCCTCGGTGCCTGCGCTTCATTACGATAGGTGGAGGTTGCATGGTTGCAGTCTCGTCGTCCTTATGAAGTTCCAAAATACAATCGTGTCTATATAGTAAACACTGTAGGGCAGTGTTTCCCAACCTTTTTTAGGCCATGCCCCACCTTAACATTTCTAAATTTTTTATGCCCCCATGCATAATTTTGAAACTAAAAAATTGTTTTGTTCCCTTAAGAAATATAAATGATAACTTTTAGGAAGAAATCACTATGAAATTGTTATCAAAACATCGTAAGTAAAATTTCAAAACATATAATGAAAAAAAAAAAAAACTGAAATTTATAGACGTAAGCTGTCAAAAAGATAATAAACGGGCATTTAAATAACCCAAAGCGAAAGGGTTAAAGTCGTGTCGAGTCCATTTTTAAATTGCCCCCCTTAACTATCAAATTGCCCCCCAGTGGGGCGTGGGCCCCACGTTCGGAAACACTGCTCTAGGGCTTCAACAGACAAGTGTCAGAATTAGAGTTGGATTCGTGTCGCAATCTTTATCAGTATGTGATATTCTCAATGGATATTCATTTGAAACGTCGCGTCGGATTGATTTGAAACTTTGCACACTTACGTATCAGGACCGATGACAATGCAATAGTTTACATAGTTTGTCCCATTATCCTTGTCAGGACACTCAGGATTAGCAATTTTTCATATCTGATACCCGGTAATGTCTTTGTGCCAAGCACCAGGACGCGTGCTGACATCTTCACGGCTTATTTTTTATTTTTATTTTTTTATTAAAGCAAATATAAATAAAAGATACAAAAAAAACACGCTTTTATAGTTAGCAGAACTAAAAATAGAAAATTAAAAAAAAAAACTAAAAAAACACGCTTTAATAGACAAGCAAACTAAAAAGGAAAAACGAATTTTCAATAAATTTAAATTATGAATAGTGTGATTAGTAAAAAAAAAAACTTTATTGTAGAAAAGCGTGGTGTGCTTGATGCCAATATTGTTATAATATTTTATTGACAGACTAGCTTTTAGCCCGCGACTTCGTCCGCGTAGAAGTTGAAAATGGTTCTAATAGGATTTTTAATTGGTTTTTTACGTAATAAATTGAATTTTGTTAAAATTCAAAATTTAAATTATTTTGTAAAATGTTAGAATACTTATAAAATATAACAATCTTTATTATAGAGTAGGGATTTAAAGTTTCAATAAACATTAAAATAAAATGAAATATTGTTATATTTTATGAACACGCAGCTCAGCCTTTGATCTGGAGAAAGTTACACGGGGGTATTATCTTTTTGAAACGAAATCGAAATACTACACCTTCCGCAATAGGTACTTCTTTATAAACAATATTTTTTGTTTTACCTTCGGGTGCTAGAATCACCAGACTACTCTGGAACATGCCACATACAACTGTGGGAGAAGCAGCTTTTCTTAAGTATACACCCGCTACCTTAAAAAAAAAACTCTCTCTAAACACTTAAGAGTTTGACCTTAAGCTTTGTTTATGGTAAATACACACTCATATATACTCGTACATTATATTATTATTCCAATTCCGGGAAATCACCACTCCTATTTTAAGCAACAGGTCTGAGAACTGTCTGGCAACTGTGAGGCAGTAACATCTCGCCTCAGATGGACTCTCATATTTATGGTAAGGCTCAGTTTTTTTTTAGGCCACAAATGCTGCTGTACTGTACTGTACTGTAAAAGCCTGTATACAACCCACTGCTGAGCGAAGGCCTCTTCTCCATATAGAATTAGTTGGAGCTTAACCCACCACGCTGCTCAACTGCGGGTTGACAGATTATTCCCTACCATGAGTAACAATTATTACCAGTTTGTTGAGTAACATTCATAACAATCGGGACCGACGGCTTTACGTGCTCTCCGAGGCACGGTGGGGTAACCCACAAGGACATACACCCATACCGGAAACAAATATTTGCGCAAATACAAATATCTGCCTCGAGCGGTAATCGAACCCGCGACCAGTAGCACTGAGGCGAGGCGTAGAGTCGACTGCTCGTACCACTACACCACAACGGTCGTCAATGCTTCACGTACGCTTTAACTTCGTCCGCTCGCGTTCCTCTGGGCACTACTGGTAAATTCGGCCGGAAATCCCCTGCTAATAATGCAGTAACTCCTCCTATTTGACAATTATTATTCCTAATATTTTGTAAAGATCTATTTAGGGCTTTTTTTATTTTTATTAATTTTCCTCTACGAGCTTACAGACACCCGTACCCGTATTTTTTACTGATTTTATATATTATTACACAGGCATTATTACATCAGCAGACAATATATTATCATTATTTAAATACCTATGAACTATACTTAGGATCTCTAGTTCTGGAACCATGAGTCCACATTGACCACTTAATTCTAACACATTCTATTTAGGGCTTCGAAACCTCTTTATGAGCCATAGTACTCTCATCCCCAATTAATTTTGTTTTGCGTTTGTTTGGGTACATTGCAAAAAGAGGTTTCGGTTTGTATCAAATTAAAGGGAAGTTTAAACGTGGAGTGTGCAGTTTTACCTCCTTCCGCCACCGCTAAAACATATCACGATTCCTTCAGTTTTAATAGAAAATTTTTGCTTGTTTCACCAGGAGCATCAAAAAAAAAAAAGGTATCACCTACACCTGCGTCGATGCTCCAAAATATTTTATAATAGACGGATACACACCCTCCAAGTTACAGGTCTCTACGATCAGCGGTTTAGGCTGTGCGTTGATCCGTCAGTCAGTCAGTGAGTCAGTCATTCAGGACAAAGCATTTGATATGTATAGAAAAGCGTGGCGTGTTTCATGTCAATTGTTATTTTATTGACAGATATTGGTAAAAATAGAGTCATTATGGAAATATTTTTAAAAGCACTAGTGGTTTTCTATTAAAGCGTGTTTTTACGCAACTACTAGTGGGCAAAGTTTGATTCTCATATTAAGATGAGTTGGAGCTTAATCAGCCTCGTTGCTCTATACCTCTCTGTTGCTATATATATATAAAGATATCGCATAACATAAACACATGGAAAAATTACTATGTTGAGCTCTTTCATTTTGGGAATGGAGATATACTATTAATAAATAACATGTTATGAAAAGGGTTCAGCGGTTATAAGGGACTATCAATTGTAATAACAATTATTGAATTTTTTAAAATCTCTTGTCTCTAAAAAAATTTAAATTTTCCAAGATTCAAAGTTCTATAAAACTAAAATAAGATTTTATTTATTTAACACTTCATTATACGTACAGTATTACAAAATAGATACATGTCATTGAAACACAAGTATATAGAAGTGCTTATCTTAAGAAGAGATTTCTTCCAGTACCTTCGAAAAGGAACAATTACAGACAGAAATTAAAGTAGGTAGACGTACAATTATATAAAATTATATACATATTTTATATCTAAAAAGCGGAGCGATGGTCTTCTTAGCCAGTACAGTGACCATTACGCTAAGGAGTCATCAAAAGACATCAAGAGACGACAGAAAAGACAGGTTCTCAGAAGTAAACTACATTCAGTTATATATGTGTAGGTATGTATGTAAAACGAGCAATAAAAATGAATTTGCGCATTATAAAATGATGTACCTTCCTGTTTCGCGGCCGAACAAATGCTCCTGCCATATGGTAGGAACACAGGAACTTACTCATTACTAGACATCTTGAAAATAAAACTTTTAATCGACGCGGTATTTCTGAACATGTTCATAATAATTATAGCTTGCTTATTAATGATACAGTATTTTGTTTTTGCTTAGTTTTGAAGTAGCTTAAACTCCTGGAAAGGATTTACACGCCATTACACTTAATATTGTCTGAACACAGTAAAGAAGTTAGAAAAGGGATTAGCAGTTTTATTCTATAACATATTATATTTACGTTTATATAATAAAACAAAACTTTATGTGACGACCGTTCTGGTGTAGTGGTGCGAGTAGTTATCTCAACGTCGGCGGTTGCGGGTTCGATTCCCGCTCGGAGCAGATATTTGTATTTGTGGAAATTTTTTTGCTGCTCTGTGTATATGTCCTCGTGTGAGACCCCAGCGTGCCTCGGAGAGCACGTAAGGCCGTCGGTCCTGGTTGTGTTAATAGAAATCTGGTAACGATCGTTACTCATCGTAGGGAAATTATCCGCCAACCCGCAGTGGAGCAGCGTAGTAGATTAAGCTCCAATCCTTCATCTTCACGGAGAAGAGGCTTTTGCCCAGCAGTGGGTCAGGCTGATTTAGTTCAGTTCAGTTCAAAACTTTATGTTTACACTAAAGTTTTATAATCAGTATATATTTCAGTTCTCATTTAAACATACACTGGATTCTACGCGATCAAAAAACTGCTTCTATTATAATTAATAATTTACTATTTTTCGTTGTTAAAATAAAAAATTGGGCTGGCCCGTTGGCATAATTGGCAGTGACCCTACTTTTTGCTCTAGGGTTGTGGGTACGATGAGGTCCCGCCTCGAGTCTGGGTGTAATATATATTTATTTATTTATGTGAGTTGTTGAATTATACAGTTTAGAAAGATCAAACAATAGTTCAAATATCGGAGAGCCAGGAATTGATCTGGTAGGTAACAAAGAGCGATTTTATCATTCGATTTTTACAAACCGTTTTGGGCAACGAGTAAAATATTCTTTATGGCCAGTTTCTTAAGTGGAAGTTGAACCTGTGAACATCGGTGACTATGAAAGACGGAAACACTAAAAACTACGTCAGACAATTAAAAGAATAATACTTTAACAGCAGAGTGTATAAAAAAAAATCAACTTACATATCGGAAAATAACCACACGAGACGTTTACTCATTCATATTTACAACGAAAAAAGTGAATTAGTAGCTGATAGCCTACTTGTTATTTTATTTAGATAAAAATGTCAAAAATCTTAGATAATAATCAACACTCATGTTTATTTTATAAATGCCTTAAGAATCGCGAGTAGAAAACCAATCGACAATTCATTATGCAATCAACATTTAGCCTATGACACGCGCAGACGCAAAAAAAATCTAATGCGAATTGAATATGCGGCGCGCAAAGGTCGAGAACCTCGATGACAATGGGATGAGATGGCTCCACGGCTTAATTGCGTTTTAAAAAGTTTGTATGGCTCATGAAAAGAATTATTTATCTATGGCAGGTAATAATAATTATAGCTACGTAGCAAAGTACTCCTATGTTATTTGATGGTAGCTATTTTAAGAAAAATATCACATCTATGTTGACTTTAGAACAAAGAAAATACCTTCCAAGAGATACTAAAAATCTTACATGCCTATATATACTTTTTGGAACTTGTATTTGTTTTTTTTTTTTTAGTTTTTAATAATAGATCAGTGACCTTGAGATTTGAGTTAAATGTTTCGTTTAAGTATTCACATAAACAATCGTGTTAACAAATTATTTCAAGGACTTCTAAGAATTAACGAAGAATGTATATTACTTTGTTTACTATCAGAAGTAATATGTAAAATTTTAAACAACGTTACACAGAAATCTTTACCCTTGAATTAAAAAAAAAAACACAAATAGCAATGACCTCGACACACATGTGTTTCGCGATTAGAACTACTACTTTACTATTCATAACGACAGGTTAGATTAGGGCAAGTATTATAATTCATAGTACGCGTTTTGTGAATACCGTATTATATTAACTAGAACTAGAAGCACCGGCTAGTTGGATTCAGTAGGATGACGTCATTATCATCTGGGCCCTCCATTTGACGTCAGGTAGTACAGTGAGACGTCGTCGACCCACAAATCTACAGACACAATAAATTCGACAACGTACGGTGCGAAACGGCGCGGGTCAACGAACTGTTGACGTATTTAAAATACGTACTAAGTGCCTTATCGCTAATGTAGTACGCCGCGCGGCCAGCGCGGTCTTGCGAAGCTATGTATATTTGCAAAATGGATATTTATAGACGTCCGTGACGGATGATTCGCGCTATTTCTAAGGTCCTTACGAGAATCGGTGAGTAAGAATTTCTCAGTCTACTATACTGTGCGCTGAAATTGGCAATTAATTTATTTTTATCTATATAACTATGTCACTATAATTAAAATTAATAGAAATTAGAATTCTTATTATTTAAAAATAAAAATATAATTTCTGGTCTTAGAATGTTATTAATTATCTTTATTTATGCCAAACATAGGTCGTATATATGTAAATAAAAAATAAAAAGTGTCAAGTTGTCAAATTTCGAAGATAGTGATGTGCCATTTAGAATTATAATTTTTTTTTATTATTTTTTAGAGCCAAGCTGAAGTATGAACGAACAATGGGCCATACTATTCATCAGATATGAATAAAACAGACGTGTGAGGTGAGCGAAACCTTTCTCAAGAAGACTTAACCCGCCGGAAACTCGGGGAGAGTTCGTTTTACAGCTTGTATTTTAACGCTATTGATATCAAGAAAATGTGAGAAAGGAAGTGTGTCTGTCGTGCCGCTACACCATATATACTACACACGATTCTTTGTGAACCGAGCCTGTCTTAAGTACTGAGCGATTCTCGACGCGACATAGGCCTCGTGTAAGATTCATATTCGCGGTGAAAGGACCGCTTTGGTACTCTGTCCACACAAAGCGAGGCACCCGCAGTAGCCGCTCTATCTAAGTATCTACCCACATATGCATTATGCGGCGGATACAGATCCAAGTTTCTTACACATACACGCGAAGTACGAAGGCCAGTTTTGTGTATGTGTCGCGAATACATACGGCTTCAATAATCAGCAGGTGAAGCGAACTAAAGCAAGGGGGTTATTGCGATTAACTCTTTTATCCCTTCGTTTCCATATCAAAGAGTAATGAACCTTGTTCTACTATTGGACGTTGTCGATTAGTAACCGTGTGATTTTTTTAGGTCGTTTGTTTCTGACTGACTGAAGCATCTTTCTAAGTACTTTATTCGGAACATTTATTGTTTAAAAAAATAGTGTCACATTGAATATGATATAAAATTAACGTTTTTATTATTTAATTATAAAATAACAAAATTTTCTTATTTGTTGTTTTCTATTAAGAAACAGATTCTCGTACATATTAGAATCTTATAGATATAAGAATCTTACTGGATAAAACCAAAAATTACATCCGCAACGACTACATAAAGAGTGCTAAATTAGTAATTATAGATTTGTTATCAAATAAATTATCAATATATACATATGTTAGTAATAACTTTGTGTAATGTTTTACTTACCTCTGAGAAACTTTTTCTCAGAGAAACTATAAGTAACAAAAGCAAAACTCTTACAGTGAATCGATTACGACTTACAAGTAACGAAGGTCAGAGGGTTTGCAAGTGTGAGTGTATATGCAAGTATGCAAGCGAGCTCGGTGCGGCGTCGTCGCTGCTGCACGCCTGCACCGCCGGTTGCAACACCCTCCCCCCTTCGCTCTCGGCTTCTCACTCGCCGCCGTCTTGCCGCTAGCCTGTCTCACCTCGCGGCCGGCAGCCTTGCGCGACGCGCCGCGCTCTTTCACATTCAAAATTATTCGCAATCATTGCAAAAACTCTCTGTGCAATAAAAATATCTCATCACTCGCTGCGGTCGCATTAGTTCTGAAAACAGAGAGAGATCCTTTCAATTTTTTGAACACATTACTTGTCTTTCAAAGTTTGAATGCACTCCTCGTTGCATGTCCCGCGCGCGTCGTTATGAGAACCCCGTACTGGCGGTCACGTTGACGTCGCGCGGTGCCGCCATATCTGTCTCGGCCACCAACTAGCAAAATTAATAGGTAATTATTTTCGTGTACAGTGTTTCAGGTTATTTATATTTCAAAGTGATTGTGTGTTATAGTGTTTTCCATCTTCTGGCATCGTATGTGCTTATTCCAATTGGATTCTTCTTGGAAATTAAGGCGCGCGCCGGCCGGTTTTTAACGAGTGCAATGCAGTTGCACTCCCAACTTATTGCAGTTTCGCATTTGCCAAAGTTTTATGCGCGGAAAGTTTTTGTATTTTAATACCAAAGGATTGTAAAAGTGTTTTTACAGTGATTAATCATTAAAAAGTGCTATGTGTAACAATTTAAAAAGTTCTCTTCGCGTATACTCTGTGTTATTTCGGTCATTGACCGCCGGATTTCGCATCCTTTATGTTAAGTGTAGTTGTTAACTTTTTTGTTATAATTTCAATTTTTATTTTAGGCTCAAAAATTTGTTTCACATCACTAGAAGAATGCGATGACCCGCGCGTTCGTTTTTTGAAATTACGCCTTACCCGGATGGAATGAGGAGTGCACTATCCTATTGTTTCACAGTTTCTTATGTTTGAACATCATTTGTTTTTTTGTTTTTCGGACAATTAGAGAGTTGTCATTTTCTTCCAAAATTACAAAAAATTGTAAAATAAGGTAAATATTGTTATTGTTCTCCCATAATTATTTAAGCATTTATAAAATATCAAATATTTGGTGTAAGTGTAGTATTGTCTCTTATTCATTGCTCCCTCGATATGACATCATTAGTATCCCGTAGTAAGCTTTAAGGGCTCAGATCCAGGACAAGCTGGTTACTGTAAATTTACTTTGAAAGTTTTCAAATCGGTGCATAGTTGTGCAAAAGTGTAGTGCGTGTTCAAAAAGTAAATAATTGTGCAGAATGGCGGAGGGTAATGGAGAAATATCCTTAGAAGAGGTCCCTGGGAAGGACTCTGATGTTGGCCGGACACCAGATTACCACAAACTTATAGAATATGGCTTGGACTCAAAGGTGAGCTTTTCTGTAGCAAGCTAGCTATTTCGCAAAATAAATAATGCTTTTAGAACAAATGAGCTGAACATAAACCTTATATTAAGTCTAAATTTTGAAAAAAATTTGTCAAACATTTCATGCTGGCGGTTGTCCGGTCCGACTTAAACATAAATTTCTGTATATCAACAAATCTATGAAAATTGTATAAATGTATATATATTTTTAACTGTTATATTTATTAATATTATTAGTATACAAATATAATTTTTTATAACATGTTTTGACTGACCGTCTAAATTGAGATACCGAACAATATGCCCTTAGTCTTAATAACTTTAAAAAAGATTCTATGAATATTGGAATGACCACATAAAAGAATATATTTTATTGTTTAATTGAATACTTGGTTTAAATTTATTTATCTATGAAATTAGTTATTAAAAAAATTCTAATTAATAATTTTAATAACAGTAATAATTCACAATTATTATAAAATTTCCTTAAATATATATAAAATATTAATATATACTGTTGAAAAATATGTTATAAAATTATTAATAATATGCCAATATTTAAAGCAAGTACAAAAAATAAATAAATTTGAAATTCTAATTGGAATCTATAGGATATCACTTTTCGACAGTGTATTTGATTCTTATTAGAATATAGGTTCATTTTAGAATAAAATTAACTTTATAATTTATATTAAATTCAAAAAAAAAGTTTCTACACATTTGTTTTATTAAATTTCTGGAAAATATTATCATTTGATTCAAAACAAGAATTATTTAAGGGAATTACTTTAGCAAGTTGCCGCACCTGAAAATGTCTAGAATGTTCTCACAAGTGAAATCATAAATATTATTACAATATGACCTACCTGACTTGACTCAAATTATCTTGAAATGGATCTAAAGCTAGCTGTATTGACCCTTGATATGAGTATTGTCTTGTTTAATAAATATAATAATTATCTTGTTTAATAAGGATTTTTTAAATACTGTTGCTGTTAGTAACTCAGATACCAATAACTTTATATAACAATCTCATTTATAGTTTCATATAACTATAGAATGTAAATACATAATCACAATTATTTATTTATGTATATTTATCAATATTATGTACATGTACATTCAGGGATTATTTCATCTTTAATTGTTTTGTGTGTTTACTAACTGAACTACTGAAGTACTTTGTTATATGCTAGATAATATAAAACATATATATGTGTACATAAAGATATATAAATTTGTATATCATATGATCATTATACAGTTGGTCCTGTTAAACTATATTTAAAATCATGAAACCCCATTCCTGGCCTATAACTGAGCTTGTTTGGTTAACTGGTATTAAATCTTTGTACTGGTTTACCTTCACTCACGTCTGCTTCCTGTAATTAAAAAAAAAAATTAAGCCTGTCGCCGTCGACTGTATTTATTTCGTCTTTTACATACTTGCGATCTCGCTCTCACTATTACTTTTCTTATATAAAAAAATTAACGTCTGTTCGGATCGTAACATGCTACAAACAGGATTTGAGACTACCTCATTGTATGAAAGTTAAGCTCTCGGCACACTATACAAGGCTCTGATGACTAATTATGAACTTTATTGAGGACGCTCTCAATCACCACTATCTTGGAGACACGTTATACTCACGTCCCGTTATCGGCGACGATTTCGCGCTTATCGAGCTAAGGTCTACACTTAACTTGCTAACTTAAGTTTTCGATTTAAATAACATGTTTGGTCGTCGAACCTTTGCAGATGAATAAAGCGAATTGTACTGTCTCTTCCAGGTAGCGGCCAAGCTCGACGACATTTATAAGACTGGAAAGCTAGCGCACGCAGAGTTGGACGAGCGTGCGTTAGATGCCTTAAAAGAATTTCCATCCGACGGTGCTTTAAGTGTTCTTGGACAATTTTTAGATTCAAATCTCGAACATGTATCTAATAAAAGTGCTTATTTATGTGGAGTCATGAAGACCTATAGGTAAGTTTGTTTTTGTTTATAATTTTTTTTGCAAATGCCAACCCTATCTAATATTGGATGATGGCCAAATTATCCGATCAGTATCTGGGTCATCTTGAAAAATTGATTTGACACTTATCGCCGTGTTGCGGACTGCAGCATTTTGAAATGATGATTTTTATCGACGAGTGCTGCCATCTAGTTAAATTGCAGATTACTTTCCGCATTGCATCTCGCGAGTGCCGCAGTACGCGGCAATGTTGATAATTATTTCGGAAGTTGTTTGAAATATGAAAACTAAAGCTCGAAATTCTTCTTGCATTGCAGTTGTATATTTAACTCTAGTTTTATTCATCAGCCTTATGACACTATGACTAATCTATTAGTCAAGATTAATTTAAACTAAAGCTATTATACAAACATCGTCATCTTTGATTAATTTGTAAAAGAACTTACTGAACAAATAATTTGTTAAATTATGGTACTTAAGGACGATTCATATTGTTCAAGGTTAGAGTACATGTGGTCGTTATCCTCCTTGAAGCATGACGCATATTTGTAAGTTCCTATATATAACATTTACAAACGCAACCTTTATGAAGAGTTACAAGGAATGACAATGCAAACAGAAAAAAATCATTGTTACCTGACTCATTAATTTTAAAACTCGAACGAATATTTTCCCCGAGCAAGCCTTCCCCGAGCACGTATGCTTTTAAATAATAAAAATATCATATTTAATATCAGATTAGATTGTTTAGGGGAAGAACCGAAAAGAATATCACTTATGATGACACTTAAAAATATTATTAATTAACTCATATTCTTATCAGAATCTTATAAGAACAAGTTCTAATAGACAATTGTATTTAATAATTACAAAAAAAAAAGAAATACCGAGAAGGAAATTTCGTTCTTAATATAAAAGCACGTATGCAATGAATAGTTAAGACAGTGTTCCCCAATTAGCGGAACGCACACCCTCGGGGGTTGGCGAGGTAACTTTAAAGGGGTAGACGAGACAAGTGGTTTCATATTTTAAATCTATTCTGCCCTGCTTTGTTAGAAAACTACTTTTATTCTTTTCCTATGTCATATTTATACATACATACAATGGAAATTTTCACCCGACTGCGCTAGAAGGAGGGTTATGTTTTTTGAGAGTATGTATATATGTGTATGTATGTATGTATGCATGCATAATTGTTTGTGTTGCTCTGCGGCCTGAACGACTCGATGGATTTTAGATTGAAAGGTGTCATCATGAAACATGTCATTAGATTCGTATTTACTGTGAGAGTGACACTGGGTATATAAAAAAAAAGTTAAACAAGTATGCTTAATTAAAAAAATCAAAAAACCCGACTGCGTAAAATACTCTTATTATAAACTAAAAAGAATAAAACAATTTACTAGCTTTCATTTGATACCCATATTGCTACAGTAAGAAAAAAAAATTCAACTCCCCCCCCTCATTCCGCAATTTGCGGGCGCCATTTTGAAAATTTATATAGCCTATGTCACTATTATAATTTAGACAAATCCAACGACACCTCATATGTCAAAAACCGTCCAGCCGTTTGGGCTGTAGGGAGTGCCAAAGAAATGGACATACATACATACACTCGAAAAACATAACCCTCCTTCTGTCGCAGTCGGGTAAAAATGGCGGATTTTTGGAACGCAGTCGAGTTTTTTAGTTTTTTAAATTACTTTGACTTGTTTCCTTACTCATCCCATAGGAAGTACGATATGAGACAAAAAGTTTTACCGTTCTTATGTATTTGTGTTATTGTACTTAAAAATATCAGTATCGTATGAAATAATAACGCACGTATATCGCACTACTGTGCTTCGCGATTACATCGTTTCTCCGTGGGTTGGCTGGAAGGGATCTCTTTGAGATAAGTTCGCCTTGCCAGCTTCCATTGTAATTAAAAATTATAAAAATGTTTTAAAGTATAATAAAGAATATAATATTTTTATAAATATCAGGATTATGCATTATCTAATATTTGTTTATTTAAACTTAATTATATGAATATTTATAAATGTAAGTTTGAAAATAACGGTTTTGCTAAAAAAAAAAACCTCGCGAACAACAAAAATATAACAAATGTGCTATATCTGTAACATTGCATATTATTAATGAACGCATGGAATCGGAGAGAAAGTATTATTTCACAAATAAGTCGCAATTTCGATTCCAAAGGTGAAAAACCTTGAAGGATAATTTTTAATTTATATTTTGAAGTTATAATAAAATTGTGTACACAACTTAACGTATATTTGCAAGATCAAGTGTATTTTTATTGCAAATTATTTTAAATATTTTAAAAGCAAAAAAATTGCGAGCTGAACTGGAACAGTTAAATATCTCACTGCTAGGTAGTAAGTAGAAAAAGGTTAGGGAGTCTAATCCGATACCCTGCTCTGCTGGATAACGAATAGTTTCCCTCGATAGTAATCATCATATATAATAAAACAGAAGAGTTTAGTAGTGAGTGTTGTTAAATGGGCTTATCTTAGGATATAGCTTAAGCATTAAGAAGTATTATTGCGTTACAAACTTTGTTTATCGTGTGAAAACAGTTATGCGCTATAAACTCGTCAATTTGTAAGAGTAGCAACTTAAGCTACTAACTTTTAAGTTTTATTTTCTTAATTTAACTTGTGTTGCTAATTGTCCTCTTAAGTTCCACAGCTGTGTAAAAGGCTCTTTTCAAAAGTTACGGAAAAAAATGAGAAGGGGCTGGAAATGAACTAGTATAAAAGTGTGTATAATTTGGTATTTCAGACAGAAAAGCAGAGCGGGAGTGCAGGGCGCGCCCGCGCTGTCTTCCACTGTCCAGGTGAAGGGACCCGACGAAGAAAAGATTAAACAAATCCTTGCGCGGACCGGCTACACGTTAGACGTCACGACGGGTACGTAGAGTACACACACGTACACAAATATATACACACACTCATGCACGTAAACTCACGCACGTGATTACACAAAAACGTGCATACACACACTAGAATATTAGTGTGGTCTGACACAAAAGTATATTAATGTTTAAAATTGTGTAATGTTTAAAAAAAAGTTAAAAAAACATTGACTTTGTACCAAAAAAAAATTCGAATATAAAAATTTTCATCTCATATTAATTCACCCTTAGAAGATTTTATTCTTTAAACTGAATAAGAAGCTAAAGAAAATTGTACTCTCAAATAAATAATAAATAAGGATTTTCTCTATCGGTTCACGAATGTCGAAGTTCTTAGATCGACGTAGGTACTTGATTTCGAAACCAGTTAGGATGCACAGGATTGCATAAACTAGTTCAGAGTTAGCGACATCTCGAATACTAGAATGGCTTAAAATCTTATTGGAATTATACAGATTATATATAATATCGTAAAGGATTCTTTATTGTTCTAATAAGAAATGGTGTTTCCATTTTTTCGTCTCTTAACCTTTAAAGTTAAAAGCTTAAAATTATTTTTGTGAAAACCTTTTAAAATTTTTTATATGTATGTACCTATATTTATTGCTGTACAATAGATAAAAAAAAATATTCCAAAAAAAAAATAATTATAAAAATCAATATGTATTTTTTTATATAATAATTTATCTTATAAAGTAATGTCCGCAATTTTTTAATTATTAAATATATTTCAAACAAAACTTATAGTTTTTATTTCACTTTCATAGTCTATGTTTATGTCTATTAACACTGTGATTTATATGTAAAATGGAATATTGACGATTGTCGTTGGTAATTTTGAGGTCAGACTGTGTACTCGTACCCTTTCTACTCGTGACCATTGCACTTGCAAATGGTGCCGAAATATCAGGAACTCAAAATGACTAACAACAAACAAGGTAAATATCCCGTTTTAAACATAAATCACCAAATAATAATCACAATGTTTTAATCATAATACCCGTGCGAAGCCGGGGCGGGCCGCTACTTATTACATATGTGTATTCTGTCTCTGTTTAGTCTAAACTCTAAAGTTTATTTCACTAGTCCTTATAGTTTAGGATGAGAGATTCCACGTTCTCTTGAATAGTTCACTCTGTATTGTAGTTGGGTAATGTATGAGATACTATACTGTACTGTATCAACCTATAAACTACCCACTAACAAACAACCACCCACTGCTGAGCGAAGGCCTCTTCTCTGCATGAAAGAAGGGCTTAATCCACCACGCTGTTCCACTGCGGGTTGGCGGATAATTTCTCTACTATGGGTAACGATTGTTATTAGGTGTCTATGATAACAACCGGGACCGACGGCTGTACGTGCTGTCCGAGGCACGGTGGGGAGACCCACAAGGACATACACCGAGACCGGAAACAAATATTTGTACTAATAGAAATATCTGCCCCGAGCGGGAATCAAACCCGCGACCGTCGGCGCGTGGCGTTGAGGCGACTACTCGCACTACACCAGAACGGTCGTCAATGTGCATGAGATACGAAGCCAGTAAACTCGCAGGTCAGCGCAAATACGGGGGTCCACCGCCCGGGTGGGAGGGCGGTACGCCCGGCGCCGGCTGCGAGGTGTTCTGCGGGAAGATCCCGAAGGACATGTACGAGGACGAGCTGATACCGCTGTTCGAGCGCTGCGGGACGATATGGGACCTACGGCTCATGATGGATCCGATGACGGGCACGAACCGCGGGTACGCGTTCGTTACGTTCACGACGAGGGAGGCGACGCAGCGCGCCGTGCACGAGGTGGGTACTACCGTCCGCGCCGGAGGTGAACAGGGGCGTCCCCGAATCCCCGATGAATTTATTTTTTTTTGCTTTGAGTTAAAGGTCGGATGTTAAGATGCTTTCAGCATAGTACTATTTATCTTTGTTATGGATCTATTTTCTTTTCTTTTCTTTTTTTTTTAAACTAAAAGTTGGTAGATAAATGATATTCATAAATTATAAAACGGTTTGTCGTACTTTTCTAAAATATATATAATCTATAAGAAAAAAATAAATTCAGATTAATAGGCTTTTATTATTACATTGGGTGTTGTTATAGTTTTGAGAAAGTGGTAAGAATTATTTCTTCATTCAGATTAAGAGTAACAACGAATTAATATTTATTTGCATAAATTTTTATTTTTCAAAGCAAGTTCTATGTCAATTGAAAATTAAATAAAATTATTACCACTTTCAAAAGTATCTTAACGATTCAACATTAAGTTCAGTCGCTAAGCATTGACTCAGATTGGTGGCAACAACATGCTGATAACTAAGGAGCTTAAATATAAAGTTTAAATTATTTTTGCCTGCATTTGCGTTCATTATGTTCCGCTTTTGATGTCGATGTTGCATAATAGTTTAGTAGATTATTTCTTGATGACAATAAAACGTTCGTATAATGACATAAAATTTCGATAATTTTTGAAGTTTCATCAAAATCGATCCACAGATGTGAGCCTCGCTGCTATATAAATAACACTAAAACTTTACCTTGTTGCCACCAACCTCAGTTAAAATGGATGTTCAAGCACATCTGTACCAATACGCATAACTTGCACAGTGTTATCGCAAAACATAAAACATTAAAAATAACTTAATTGGTAACACTAAATTGTGTCTAAACTGAATGAACTATCCTCCATCTTTATAATTGGTTAAAAATCAAAGTGAAACTAAATTCTAATTTGACATCTACTTTCCAGGTGACTCGCCGAACGTTTAAGTATAATTATCCTTGTGAAATAATCAAAATGATATCACAGCACGTTAGCTGACCGCGATTTGGGGACTTCGATTTTTTTTGTATATTAAAACCGTGTTTGGGTGAAATCATTTTACGTGTGTAAATTGATTTCTGATTTAATTCAGGATATGGACAAATGTTGAATTACGGGTATTAAATTTGGAGTCCTAATTAACATTCAAAAATGATTTGATTTCTTTTAAGTGGTCTCACACGGTGCTTGCTGCACTTAGTAGAAAATATAAATTAAAAATATTGCTCATTGGAAAACTGAGGGGAAGAGCTTGTTGTTAACCAGTTACTTTTACAGTTTTACAAAAATACACAATAAAATTTCATATTAAAATTAAGAAACTAACGCGAATAAAAGAGATACATGTAATATATAATCAGCAAATTAATTTAATTTAATTTGAAAATAATTTACAAGTTTTCTTAAATGATGATTTTATCCTAAAATCGAAGTCTTCAAATTGTGGCGTCACTTGCAAAACTACTGTAGTGCAATCACTCGCCGGTATTTTTGCAAGATGCAATCATTTGCCTGATGAATATACGTATTCACAGTCACACTTGGGAGATTTAGAATTTAAGCTTTTATCATTTAAAAAGCATGTCATTAATATTCCCTTGACGGTGGCCAAATACATTAATCCTTGGTTTCACGATTTGATATATGTATGTTTTGTATGAGACGTACATGTGTTTCATACATATGAAATAGATTGTTTGCAATGTACATGGCCGCCGCCTCATATAAATGTAATCACTGATTTTTTTTTAATGTGCAAACATAACACCTGTAATCTGATCTAGCCTCGCTTATCCTGAGATATCATCCCGTTCTTTACTGTGCACCTCGTTCAATTTTAAGTTGCTTTAACTTTTTTTTTTTTTTTTTTTGTTACCATCACACTTTTTACTCGCTTTTTTTATTTTCACTTCATCAAACGGTCCACTTACAGGGTTAACTTTCAATTGGCTTCAAAAAGTTCTCCAGCTGAGAATTTAATATATCTCAGGCTCTCCTCTTTGCTCCGTAAAACACTTTTGGCTTATCATCCAAAGTACAGTTAACTCATCACAATTGGCTCTAACCGACATCATCTCACGCCTGTCGCCGCGGTAGGCGCCGGCGCCGGCCCGGTCGGCGACCGGCCGATATCGGAACCGACCGCGATCGCAGCTCGGCCCGATCGGGCGAACGATTCCGAAACGAAACCCATTTTTCAAAATTTTTCCCTTATTATTTTTCCCACAGCTCGATAATCACGAAATAAAACCGGGGAAGACTCTGAGAATTAAGATTAGCGTTCCGAATCTTCGACTTTTCGTCGGCAACATTCCCAAGTCTAAAGGCAAAGAGGAGATACTGGAAGAGTTTGGTAAATTAACAGGTAAAGTTTAAATCGAATGACTTAAAGAGTTGATAGTTATTGGGTTGAGTGCGTGGGGCTTGGTGTGGACCGCTGAGGGTGCCCCGCTTGCGTCCCGCTTGTCCCGCGCGTCCCGGCCGCCGCCCGCGTCCCGCGCGTCCCGGCCGCCCGCCCGCGTCCCGCGTCCCTCTCCAGTCATGGGCCGGGCGGCCGCGGCCGCTCCGGCCCGGGCCATTGGCTATTCTCCCTCGAATTGTTCTTGCAGCTGAATGATTATGAAATTCGAAAGGGGAAAAAGATTGGCGTAACGGTTTCCTTTAACAATCATCGTTTATTCGTGGGAAATATCCCTAAGAATCGAGATCGGGACGATTTGTTTGAGGAGCTTACTAGGCACGCACGTAAGTCCTTGTCGAATTCATAATATGTGCTATTCAGTTGGCGAGGGCCCGCGAGCTGGCGCGTGGCGCGAGGCGGCCGAACCTCGGGGCCCCGGGGCCTCGCCTCGCCACGCCTCACGCCTCGCGCCTCGCGCCGCCTCGCGGCCTCTCGCGAAGTAGATTGCAAACGAAGTGTTAACCTGACGATTGGCCTCCGCCTCGAGAATGCTCACTGGTAATGACTGGAGAATTTTGCTGTTGTTCTCTAGACTTCTTCAGTACCGTATATGTTCTCCTGGAATATCGTTTGATTTGCTTCATATTTTTGTAGCGTTGAAATTGAATTTAAGCGAGGGTTGGAGGGAGCTTTATATTATAATTTCTGCAATTGTTTGCCCCTTCGTGGCGCTATATGTGAGTTGTATGATTGCAGCCGGACTCGTAGAAGTAATTATATATAGTTCGCCCGATGATAAGAAGAAAAATAGAGGATTTTGTTTTTTGGAATACGAGTCTCACAAAGCTGCGTCGCTAGCTAAACGTAGACTTGGAACTGGTAGAATAAAGGTAAGAACTATACCATTGATACGTGCTTTAGTCATATTTACGGGAAAGATCTTTTCTAACTAATCGAACGTTTTTAACAGGTATGGGGCTGTGATATTATAGTGGATTGGGCTGATCCTCAAGAAGAGCCCGACGAGCAAACAATGAGTAAAGTAAGTGATAATATATACATACATATATAGAATATCGAATCGAATTACATGATATTATAAATTTATAATATATAAAAACAATAGGTTAAGGTATTATACGTCCGAAACCTGACCCAAGAAATCACAGAAGAGGCGCTGAAAGAAGAATTTGAACGCTACGGAACCGTCGAACGTGTTAAGAAGATTAAGGATTACGCTTTCGTCCATTTTGAAGACCGGGATTGTGCTGTTAAGGTTTGTAAAGCGATTTTTATTTCTCGTATCTAATATGAAATTAAATTGTAAACTTAATTTGTATAATATAATTTTTAACCGATTTCAAAAAAGGAGGAGGTTCTCGATTCGACTGTTTTTTTATGTTTGTTACACGATTATTCCGTCGATTATGAACCGATTTTCATGATTATTTTTCTAATCAGTAGACTATACTTTAGAGGTGGTCCCATAGAAATTTTGTCGGAATCAATTAAGCACTTTTTGAGGAAAAAAAAACAATATAGATAGATAAACACTATATTGCACTCACATCAAAGTACACAGAAAATAATGAAATACACAGCAATAAACAAGGAAATGGTGCAAGGGCGGCCTTATCACTAAAAGTGATCTCTTACAGGCAACCTTATGAATAGATTAAAATGAAAATTGGAAAGGTGGAAACGGTGCATAAAGTCTATTTTCCGAAGTTTTCGATTTGAGATATATATAAATTCGCAAATATATAGATACATACATACATACAAGAGCTTGTACATGTGGGTATAATCTTAATCTTAATCGACATTCCTCCGGTTCGCACCTCGCGGTTCGCATCTTCTTTCATTATTAGAACTGCAAAGGAATGGAATTCTCTTCCTGCGTCACTGTTTCCCGATGCGTACAATTTAGGGATTTTTAAGGCAAGAGTGAAGGCACTATTTGTGTTTGCGTGCTCCACCTTAGACTTCATCTTTGTTTACCATCAGACAAGATAGAGGTCAAACGCGCTCAAATTATTTGATTTAAAAAAAAAGGTTTATTTTTAAAGCTTTAATCATGTATACATAGCTTTGTCTAAAAAGAACATTGCTTGTCAGTTTTTCTCTTTACTCAAACCAATTAGAAATCAGATGTTTCCACTTTTACCGTTACATCCATCAATACTATAAATCCTATCAATTGTAAAGATTTCTAAATAAGATATCTAATAAAGAAATTAGAAATATAAAGGACGCTAAGATTTTATCTACGAATAACATTCTCGATAAGATCCTATCTGCTGTGACTAAATCCATGAGCAATCTTACCGTAATTTGTATTGACCCATATTCTATAAACGATTAATTTACAATCGATTTAGATTATTCAGATATCTTTGCTGATAATAGTATGACGTATACCACTTTTTAATCGATTGTTCTCAGTATGAAGCGGCGACGGAAGCATTTATTACAGCCTTTAGTTTAAATAGAGCAGATATTAGCATATTCCATAATGATAATGTATTGACACAACCAAACTCGGAAGAAGCTTATAATTTGTTTAGATTATTTTATAATAATTGATTTTATGTATATCTTTATAATATGGTTTGTTTTTTTTTAAATTTGTTTTAATTGTTATATAAGTGACAATAGGAGTGACATACGTGTTTCAGTATTAAAGCCCTTACAAAAATAAAGAAATTAAAAAAATAAATCTTAGCTGATTATTTAATTCGTGCCAAATATTTGTATCGTTAAATCGTTATACCTTAGATTCACTTGACGAGATCACGATTCGAGATAAGGAATCATCAATATCGACCAATCGACAACGCGTTGGCACAGTGGTCACAGCAACTGGCTTATGCTCTAGCGGTCGCGGGTTCGATCCCCGCACATGACAAATATCTGTATAGGCCATACGGATATTTGTCGTGGTCTGGGCGTTTGTGCTTGTGTGTTTCCGGACCCCCGACACAGGATAAACATCCTACTGGGGGCCGTTGAGAGTGAGACTTATTTATTATTTATTTATTTATTTAATAAAAATATTCGTTTGATGTCAGGCGATGGAAGAATTAGATGGAAAAGATATGGGCGGTGCCCGATTAGAAGTGTCTCTAGCGAAACCCCCGTCTGATAAGAAGAAGAAGGAGGAAATATTGCGTGCCCGGGAACGTCGGATGACACAAATGATCTACGGCCGTGGCGGGTGAGTGACGACTTGCATATTTTGATAAACGATAAGTGATATCGATATTATGATGAACTGGTGAACAAAACGGCGTAACTGCAGTATTACCATATAATTTATTGTACACCACGTAGAAAAGTTTACCAACACAAAAGACTGGTCTAATTTTAACCTCGTAAGTCCTGTTTTTTTTTTCAACAACGGTAGTAATGTCTTCCGGTCGAAGGTACTATACCAAGTATAAACAGAATAGTGCTTCAGAACGAGACAAAAATATGATGATTGTAGCGATTTTTTGAAGTGAAGTCTTTCTTGTTGTCTGTATTTTTACCCGACTGTGACAGAAGGAGGGTTGTGTTTTTTGAGTGTATGTATTTATGTATGTATGTATGTATGTATGTATGTATGTATGTATGTATGTATGTATGTATGTATGTATGTATGTATGTATGTATGTATGTATGTATGTATGTATGTATGTCCATTTCTTTGGCACGCCCTACAGGCCAAACGGCTGGACGTTTTTTGACGTATAAGGTGTCGTTGGATTTGTCTAAATTGTAATAGTGACTGTTGGGGTTATCTCGTCGTTGACGGTACTCCAGTTATTGTTGTAGGTATTAAAGGTAACACCAAACCACTGTTATGTTAAACGCTTTATTAAATAACGTTTATAGTTAAGTTATCTGAGCCGCACTATATGTTGTTATATTATTGCGAGACGAATGTTTAGTTGCGACTGTTTAAAATACGTAAAACGAATCAATTTATAGCCTAAGCTAAACGAAATTGCTGTGCGAGCATTATTGGCTCGTACATGCTCCCGAGGGAAAGATGTGCGTACTCAGATTACCCAACTTGTGTTACAAGTACATCTGGTATAAAGTTTACAAAACAATTATTACAATTACACAATACAATTAACAATAGTTATAAAGAAATAATGAAAATGCTTAGTTAAGTTAAAAGTTAATTGAACAAGTTAATAATGAATATAAAATTAAATGTATAAAATAGAATTAATTAACAGAACGTTTAAGGTTCAAATTAATTTCAAAGCTTAAATCCTGTTTCAACTTTTTGCATCGGCTGCGGGACGTTCCTGGAATGTCCATCCTTTATTGTAGAGTATGGTACGATTTCCTCCAGCTCTATATTTTCCGTATTATATGGATTTGTCGTTTGGGTCTTATTTCTTTTACATGAGGAAAGGTGTTTCCTCAGTTGCCAGATTAGGGTTGCGACGACGATTCCTCCCACTAGCAAAGTGCTTATCGCGTAGTTGCTGATATCATGAACAGACAAGTCGTGTGGCAGCTGGTGCTCTCGTTCTTTCTGTACCGCTATTTGATTTTCCAATAACCTGTGCTCATCAGATAAGCTATGTAGTCGTGTAGTCAGTATGACGTTTGTATTCTTGTACGTCTGCAGCATATCATTTGGTGAGTCAATAGTAGGAACGTCAAGACTTAGTCCGATCTTCGTTTTACTGTTAAAAACGTTATGTGAATGAATTGTAAAGTCCTTATGTTGCAAAATGCAATCCTGACCTAGGGCAAGAAGCCCCGTCATTGTTGTTATGAACGTTGTAACTTGATTCTCGCATACTACACGGGTCGGACACTCAGTTATGCAATTATAGAGCCATGTGTTTGGTCTCCGTAGTTTAGTCCATTGATCCGCGCATTTGTTTAATACCCAATCACACGTTATGTTTACGTTTTGACTCAACAATTTCGCTTCGCAGGATGCTGTCGCTTCTTGCAAATTTCTTATTGGCGTGTAGGCATGGCAAATGTAGTTGTCCGCCATCATAGCGGTACACTGTTGTAGGTCAGCTTCTTCTATTTGTATATACGTATTCTTGACGAAGTTCACTCCAATATACTTCGCGGTCGTTGTGATCGCCAGACATTGATCATGCACGTGCCGCACAATCGGTATATTATGATATAATGTATACTCTTCATCGCTTAGTAACGGTATATGTAATTCGAAGAGTAAGTATTGTTCTGTGAGACGGGCTTTAACATAAATAAGTTTGTAAATATTTTGAATGTTTGCTGCGATACTGTTTTTAACGGGCAAAGTTAATCTTGTAGGTATAATTCCGGCAATGTAATGGAGTTGTTCTGCCAATTGTTCGGGTGTAAACAGTTTCATATCGAGATTTCCTCTATAAATATCGGTCAATGCATCTAAGAGCATTTGTTGGTTTCTTCTGAGTACAGAGATCAATAAAGTGGCTGTCAAAGCTCCAGCATTGACGTCATTCATTGTTTTCATAATCTGAAATCTATTTTCTAACATTGCCATACCATTTTGCGTTTCATTAATATATTGTTGTATTATTTCCAACTGCCTATTGGTAAAGTCTTCACTTTTCTTTAGCACATTATTTTCCGCCTCAATTATGAGCGTCTGGTTTTTAATCAACTCTAATAAATAGTGCTCGTTTGTTTTGATTTTGTCTATGTCTTGAGCGTATTTTTCGGCAAAATCGCTATCGAGAACCCCAAATAATGCACGCGCCAGGTTGCCTATGCCGTTGACGTAGCCACGACGCCTTCTTTGGTGATAGTTAGATAGTAATAGTTTATTATATTCATTTAGTTGGCTCATTTCGAACTTGAGTTGTTGTGTTGTAGCGCGACATTGCTCATCAGGCATCGTAGCGCATATTAGAGCTAAATGATTGACGAATCCCTCGACCTTTTTTGTACTTTGCCAGAATGTTGTCAGGTTATAGTATACGAGAAGTTTCCATTCATCGTGAATAAGTTGAATATTTCCAGCGGGGTCAAAGTAGATCGGGTGGTCGTCAGTTAACGGAGTTATTTTAAAATGTTGCGCGGGTATTGCTCTTCCATAGGGTAGCGTTGTAAATGCCACTAGTAATAACAACAATAAGCTGTTGACGCTCTTGATGGATTTACGTGTTGTTCTGCTTTTCTCGCACGTTTCAGTTTCAGGACTCAATTTCTGTGATGTCGTGCTCTCACGCACCTCGTTTACTGGTAGAGGAGCTAGTTTGGTAATGGGTCTCTTACGTTCTCGTTCTTTAAGTACGCCGTTTTGCGTCTTAAGCGTGACTACTCGAACTAAGTCGTCACTGCCTGGGTGCAATTCCACTACCCGGCCCATAGCCCACTTGGCTGGAGGTAGATTATTTTCTTTTACTAGTACAAGTTGACCCTTTTGTATGTTATCTTTGGTTTGTTGCCACTTGCTTCGGTTTTGTAGTAAATGAAGGTACTCTTTAGACCAGCGATCCCAGTAGTGCCTGCGCATAAGTTCAATGAGTTTCCAATTGTTTCTATAGTCTAATGTTCTTGTGTCTTCTGGATCATTCAGTGGCAGTGATAATGTCGGACCTCCTGTAAGAAAATGGCCAGGTGTGAGGTAATCGAGGTCTTCTACGTCTTCAGACAGCGGGCTTAGCGGTCTGCTGTTCATGCATGCTTCAATTTGCGTAAGAAGCGTTGAAAACTGCTCGTAGGTGAGCTTTTGTTGTCCAATTACTCGTTTTAGGTGATTTTTCATGGAGCGTACGGCAGCTTCCCATAAACCTCCTGCTGATGGCCAAGATGGAGCGTTAAAATGCCACTGTATTTGTAGGTCGTTGATTTCCTTAAAAAACTCAGAAGATAGCATGGTTTTATATTGACGAAACTCTTCATTTAATAATTTCGCCGCTCCAACGAAGTTCGTCCCATTATCGGAATAAATATGTTTTGGAGTGCCTCTTCTGGCACACATCCGCTTCAGTGCCGCGATAAAGGTTTGCGTGGATAAGTCGGACACCAGTTCAATATGTACTGCCTTTGTACACATACATATGAATATGGCGATATACCCCTTACAGGTTTTGATACCGCGGCCTTTGTTTATTTTCACGTCTACATGACCTGTAAAGTCGACGCCAGTGTGTGAAAAAGGCCGAGATGGGGTAATCCTTTCCTTTGGAAGGCTACCCATCAACTGCTCGGTTTTGTTTATTGCGTAACGACGGCATCGAATACACTGTCGAAGTATCTTTTTAACAGCTCGATTTCCACTGACTATCCAGTAGCTCTTCCTAGTGTAAGCTAACGTTAATCTAGCTCCACCGTGTAAGGTTCGCTGGTGCGCCTTTTCAATAATAAGTTGTGTCAGCCGCCCCGTTCCCGGGATTAAGATGGGATGTTTAGTATTCTCTGGTAAGTTTGAATGTTCTAAACGCCCCCCGACACGAAGAACTCCATCCGAGTCCAAAAATGGGTGGAGTTTCAAAATAGTACTCCTATTGGGGAGTTTTCCCCGTTCTTTAAGAGACGTTATCTCCTTTTCAAAACTATCTTCTTGTATTGATTTATAAATCTTAAGCCTAGCTTGTCTTATCTCATACAAGTTCAGTTCATTGCACTTATTAATCACCTGTTTGTTATGTAATACATCGGTGAATCGTATTACCCAGGCGAGTATTCTTGTAATACGATCTATGTCACTGTGTCGCTCAAACAATGAATTAATTAATTCATTTTTATTCGATGCGGGTTCCGTTACGTAGCATTTCGTTATAAGACCTTCGTTTATAGTGTAAGTTGTAGTAAATAAAAGGGCTTGTTTTTCTTGATCCTTAAGCCACTGAGGTCCTTCCCACCACAAAGGGAAGTTACTCAACTTGGTTGGCGAAAGTCCTCTCGTCGCACAGTCGGCGGGGTTTTCGTTACTCTTCACGTAACCCCAATTTATAGCAGGAACGATGTTTGTTATGAATGTAGTTCTGTTAGTTATATATTTTTCAAATTTACTTTGTTTACTCTGAAGCCATGCTAACACAACTTTCGAGTCTGTCCAACAGGATATTTTAAGATCATAATCTGTAAGGACCTTAGTTATTTTCTCCATTAGCTTGGTTAGCAAAACCGCGGCGCATAATTCCAACCTCGGTATAGTTATTTTCTTTTTAAGCGGTGCCACTTTAGTTTTCGCAGCGAGTAGTGTGGTGACGTACGCGCCAGTCGGTGACGTAGTTCGGCTATAGATGACGCCTGCGTAGGCCTGCTCGCTTGCGTCACAGAAGGCTTGTAATTCGATCGTTCTATTGTTTTCGTTTCTCATCCACCTTTGCAAACTAATGTTGTTTATGTTCGGTAAATCGGTTTTAATTTTTATCCATTCGTCGGCTATGTCATTAGGTACATTGCTATCCCAATCAATGTTTTGATAATTACCACACCATAATTTTTGAAATATCAGTTTTGCTTGGATAGTTATTGGAGATAACCACCCTAGCGGATCATATATTTTGCTTATCTCCGACAATAGTCTACGTTTTGTGTATGTTTCGTTTTTCTTATTGTGCGGCGTCTCGCAAATGAAATGAAATGTGTCCGTAGAGTCATTCCATGAGAGTCCCAGTGTCTTGCTGAACTCTTGTTGTTTAAAGTTATAGTCGTTTCTATGACGTTTCTCTGTATCTTGTACATCCTCGAGAACAGATGGTTCATTAGTAGCCCATTTTCTTAGGATGAAACCTCCCTTTTTCAGCAACTCGTAGAGCTCTTGTTGTAAAAGTTTTGTTGTTTCGATGGTATTTCCTCCGGTAATGACGTCATCCATGTAGCATTCTTGTTGTAGTGCCTTTCGGGCTAATGGGAAAGCGTTGCCTTCATCTTTAGCTAGTTGTTGGAGCGTACGCATTGCGATAAATGGAGCAGCCTTGGTGCCATAGGTTAGCGTACAGAGCTGCATCTCTCTGAGTGGTTCTTTAGTAGATTCCCTCCAGATTATTTTTTGTAAGCTTTGTTGATCTTGATGAATAAGGATTTGACGATACATTTTCTCAATGTCCGCCGTTATAACGTATTTATAGCTACGCCATTTAATTTTAAGAGACAAAATGTCTTTTTGTAAATTCGGCCCCTTTTCCATTAAGTCGTTTAAGCTATAGCCGGAGTTTGTTTTCATGGATGCGTTAAAAACAGTTCGGAGTTTTGTTGACATTGAGCTCTCCCGTATAACAGCATGGTGAGGTAGGTAGGCTTGCACTAGACTTTCGTTTGTCGTCGTTGGTTTCATATGACCCAATTGTATGTAGTCATGTATGAATTGTTTATATAATGTTGCGAAGTGTTCTTGTCGCGCCATTTTCTTCTCTAAATGAAGAAATTGCGCGATGGTTTGCTGCTTCGAATCGCCAAGATTTTGCTCGAAGTTATTTTTCATAGGCATTTTTACAACATATCGCCCGCTAGATAATCTCTCCGTTGTTTCTGTGTAATATTTTTCACAGTATTCATCGTTTGCAGAAGGTTCTGATTCCGAAGGAATTTCTTCTGTCTCCCAGAATTGTGATAATGTTTCTAGCTGTGTAAGAGTAACGAGACAGTTGAATTGCTTAGTAGCACCGCACAGAATCCAACCCAGCTTCGTTTGTTGCGCTACTAGCGAGTTGTTGTTGTGTTTCAATACTCCTTCAATAATCACATTGGAGTAAATATCTGCCCCTAACAGAAGATCGATTGGACCAGAGATGTTAAAGTCCGGATCAGCCAACTTGATGTTATCGAGGTGTGGCCAGTTCTTCGCGTCGAATGTTGAGTTAGGTAGATTATTTATTAGTTTATGCATTACTAATGCTTCAGTTTGGAATGTATACTCAGAATGGATCGATTTACATTCCAGTTTAATCATACCCCTACTGGTGCCCATTATCGAGCCGACGCCAGTGACAGCCGCTTTCATCTTATGTCGGGGTAAGTTTAATCGTTGTGCGGCATTTTCTGTGATCAAGGTTACTTGAGAGCCTTGATCAAGCAACGCACGCAGGGTGACGTAATCACCTTCTCTGTTTCTGACCCTAAGTTGTAGAGTCGTCAAAAGTATCTCTTGTTCACCGTTAATGTGATTCGATAATTGCTCAGCCGCTGATGAGGGGAGTGACCTTGAATGTTGTCTTCTCAAGTTATCGTTATGGAGAAGAGAATGATGTTTATAATTGCACGTGTGACATCGTTTCATAGAAGTGCAATTATTTCCCCTGTGATTAAACAAACAATTCTTGCAAACGTTTAATTCGTTTGCTGTTTTAGTTCGCGTTACGACATCCATGCCTAAAAATGTAGGACACTGCATCAGCGCATGACTATTCTTGCAAAGTGGACAGTTTCGAAGTGTAGCATGGTAGGTTTTTGTACGTTTCTCTGCTTTGTTAAAGTTCGTTGACTTGTATTCATTATAATTTTTGTGTTGATTATTCGTTGAATAATTTCTTTTTTGACTGCTGTTATAAGCTCCATTAAACTCGGGTAACTCGATTCGCGGCGTAGTTTTCTCGTAGTGGGAAGTTTCAAAGATTTTTCTGTTAATATTTTCCTTTAGTTCGTCGTAGACTTTTTCCCAATAGTCGAATTTCGCTTCATACTCCACTTCGCTTCCTTGTAGTAAGTAGCTTAGTTCCCAATGGTTCTTGTCGATGGGTTCCCACTTAGTTTGCAAGACTTTTAGTTGATCTTGAAGCTGCCAACTTTCTTTCAAATTCTGTAGTTTAATTTTGGAGACAGCTCGTTCTAAGGCGTTAAAACTACACATTTGATTACGCAATAGCGTGGATACGTGCTTGTCTGTTTCTTCCATTGATGGTTGGTATACTCGTGATGTGTCCCATTTCGGTGTGCTGAGGGCTGACGGTTTATTAGGTTTAGTTATACCCGAGAATCCAGGTACGGTGTTTGTTAACTCGTTTTTGAGTTCGATCATAGATTGCATCATTTCGTCGAACATGTTTCTAGTTATGTCAAAGACATTCCCCTTAAAGTAGTCATGGTCTTTTTTTGTTAACTCATACCTCTTCAGGATCTCGTTATTTGCTTGAAATTCATCCCAGTGGGATCGCAAGGCTTCGATACGCTTGTTCAGGTAATCTATGGATTTTCTACTCGCAGAGTCCTTTTTATAGTTAGATTGAATAGTTTTGATTTTCTCGTAGCCGTTTTGTTGTTTGCTTAGGAGCTCTTCAAACTTGTAGTTTTCTTCCGACATTGTTAACAGTTGCTTGGCGCGTAGATTTCGTGTACTCAGAAAGGTTCACAGTTATGTAGTAAGAGCAGTCGACGTTATCGCTGCTAGCAAGTTATACGTTAAGCAGTAGACGTTATCTCTGCTGGTAAGTTGTATGTTAAGCAGTGGACGTTATCCCTGCCTGTTAGTTGATAGGTAAGCAGCAGACGTTATCTCTGCTAAGTTGTATGTTAAGCAGTGGACGTTATCCCTGCCGGTTAGTTGATAGGTAAGCAGTAGACGTTATCTCCGCTAAGTTCCCGATTTGTTGGTACTCAGTGTAGCACTCTCTTCTTACGTTATGTGCGCCTTCTCAATGCTGTTGGTGAGACCCGCTTCTGGGAGGCCAACCGCACCGATTCGCTAACGTAATTGAAAATACCACACCAAACCACTTTTTTGTAAGCTCGAAGGACCAAAAGGCCTTTTTGTAAGCTCGAAGGACCAAAAGGCGTTGGGGTTATCTCGTCGTTGACGGTACTCCAGTTATTGTAGTAGGTATTAAAGGTTACACCAAACCACTGTTATGTTAAACGTTTTATTAAATAACGTTTATAGTTAAGTTATCTGAGCCGCACTATATGTTGTTATATTATTGCGAGACGAATGTTTAGTTGCGACTGTTTAAAATACGTAAAACGAATCAATTTATAGCCTAAGCTAAACGAAATTGCTGTGCGAGCATTATTGGCTCGTACAGTGACATAGGCTATATAAATTTTCAAAATGGCGCCCGCAAATGGCAGAATGAGGGGAGGGGGGAGTTGAATTTTTTTTTCTTACTGTAACAATATGGGTATCAAATGAAAGCTAGTAAATTGTTTTATTCTTTTTAGTTTATAATAAGATTATTTTACGCAGTCGGGTTTTTGATTTTTTTAATAAAGCATACTTGTTTACGGTATGAGAATCACCGTATCAGTGCTGCCGTTGTAAAATAAACTAGCCGGTAAATGGGGAAGTAAAAATTTGTACTTGTCTAATTGTAAGTACATTAGGCAGTTACGCCATCTATGTAATTAAAATGTCAGGTCTGAACTGCTTTCGTTTATTTGTACTTGTAGAGGTACGCGTAGACTTACGAGGTTAAAATAACGGCAAAATATCATAACGCTGAATTTACAGGCCACCGTTACACAAGTTTTTTTTTTTAATTTTATTATTTAAGTTTATGTATTATTTAAAATAAAAAAACACATGTATTTGTAAAATTATTTGCTTGTATTGTATTAAAAGCAGTATAAGAAAAAAATTTATTTTAAACATATATAGATAACTGGTGAAAAAAAAAATTAATATTATTTTAAATTAGAGCAAAAGCCATAACCTTTCTTAAACACTACTCAGTGTATCAGCTTAATATTTACATTAAAAAAAAAATAAATAAAATAATAAATTTTAAATTATAATAACAAAGTAATGCATAAAATAATGATTTCTTAAAAAAATTGTACAGTATTAGTCGCAGTTACATTTTGTTCGCCAGCTGTACTTAATTAGCCGCAGTATTTAGCCGATAGTCTCATCGCCTCTGGAGAAGGTTCATAAGGCGTTAAGTACATTTTATAGACATAATCAATAAAATCAACAAATACCTAATATGCCTACTAATAGTAATCACCAGCGGCCCGGTACCTAACTACCTTCCTCATGAATCACTATCTATTGGTGAAAACCGCAAGAAAATCCGTGCAGTAGTTTTTGAGTTTATCGCGAACAGACAGACTGACGCGGCGGAGAAATTTGTTTTATAATATGTACCTAGATCTCACGTTGCGAAATTGTTTTCGTGTCTTGCTCTAAGATAATTAAATAGTAACAAATATACACAGTAGCAAAACGCAAAGTTCATTTTTTTAAAGGGTTGGTGATTAAAATATTTTTTAAATATATTTTTTTCTACAGTGTGTTATGAACCTTATCCTATTTTGTTTATTGTGTGTAATGTATCCGTAACACGTTGAAAATATAATTTTTAGTAATATTTTTGTAGAAAATTTACGTTTGAATTTTTTAGAGGCTAAAGTTAGCTCTACAAGATAACTATGATAAAATTTGTATGAGTTAGTTATTATTTTTTTTTCTAAAATAACGACCATTACGAATTAATTACCAATAATAAATCTAAACCGTAGAGTAATAATATTTAAAATGGTATTAATTTTTGATTGAAAGTATTATCCCTTGATGTTTAATTGTCGGTTTGCTTTAGTAAAAGTTTTTTTATTAATAATATGATATGCTAACATTTTTGTAGCAATTATGTTGATAAAATAGGGTCATTAGAAGTTTACTCACCATTAGTTAGACTAGGCATTTGAACTTTTTATTTAGTTTTGTGTCGTCGCCGGTCGTTATTTTTACTTAGCTAAGGAAAAAATTAAACGAAATACAAATAATTAATGATTTCTTTCTATCATATAATTTGTGTCACTTGCTTTTATTATATCAAACGATATCGTAAATACTGTCGCGTAAATCAATTATAATAAATAAAAAAGTATCATTAACGGATAATGGACGAGTTTAGTGAGTGTCACACGACCGGCGATGCACGCAGCCGTCTAGTAGCTAGCGGTGGGTAACGTGTCGCTGTGTAATGTCAGATTTGATTGGTGCAGCTGCTCGCCGGTGCACGGCGCGTTGCGCGGCCGCACGCCGCAGCCGCAGCCGCGTCCGCCGCAAGCGCGCGGCGACTACGGTCAGTATGGCGACACCTTCACACCTTCACGACGACACGCACACGCATACACGTGACACTACATATATATGCGCACATGCGTGTGTAAATTCGCGCATATGCGCCTCGAGCTTTGATAGATCGACTTTTAATACGCGTTTACGGTTATACCATGCGAACTTGAAGTTGTTGAAAGAATTGATCCTAAAAGTCATTAAACTAAGAATTGAATTTATTGGAAAAATATAGGTCTCATAAAACAGTTAAAATTGTCATACTCTGTCACCAAAAGAACATGTATTAGTTTACCAATATGTCCCCTCTAAGAATGAAGCTTCACACACATTAAAAGGACTTAGTGTATTGTGCCTTTTGTAAGGAATTGTTCGAAACAGATGTTTTCTTTTTTTCTTTCAATCAATCCAGCTGCTCTTACGTCATATTTTCTTATTTTCTTACAAAGATTACCACCTGCCGTATTCACACCTGCGTTTTTATAAGTTTCGCTATGACCCCTCTTACGACACGTATTGATATGTTAAAACGAAATCCTTCGCCTTGATCAATAAACACTTTACCCACACTTTATAATGGAATATTAGCTCGGTTGTATATTAACATAATTGGGGTTATCTGTGGCCTAACAATAATGCATATTCGATTTAGTCAATGAAGGGGAATTTTTTCTTTGAGTTTGACTTGAAAAATATCAAGTGCTAAACAAAAAATATGAAAAAATTATGGATGTTCGATTAGTTAGAAAGTCTATCTATTTAGCTCTGAAACTCTGACAAGGAAGAGAAGAGTGAAGAGATATTTATTAAGATTTTTTTTTTAGCTGTGCTTAAATACAGTAGATATTTCTTCACTAGTTCTCCATTTAAAAGTTCCTGATTTTACACAAACACAAATTACACGGTGTGGTGTCCACGCGCACACGCAAACTGCTACTGATCCCCTACTAACAAATAAGGTTGCGACAATACATTCAGTTTTATTATTATTTTTTTTTTTATTGTAAATATTTTAAAAAATAAATTTTCGTACTTTTTCAATGTATTATCGCAAGCCGACTCACATGTTTCATAACGCTATTTTCTAGGCTAGAATTAATAAGAGCTAGGTTTAAGTAGGTTCTGCATGGTTTCGGAATAAAGACGTAGAAGAAACGGAAAACTGTTTTTAAAAGAAATCTACGTATATACAAATATAAATAAGAAAGGGCTAAACTTTGTTTCTATGTAATAACAATCTTAACAGACTCCCAAATGCATGCTTAAACCTGAAGTAATCATCGTCATTGATAACGCAGCATTTCGACACATATCCTTGAGATTTCTAATATTTGATCACCTGTTTTACATCGCTTTCAGTATAGGTTATGGTGGTGGGAAAGAGGAATGCAAATCAGAAACCATATTTTTCCAAATTCAAAATTGTTTGTTTTTCAAGAATTCAAGTTTGGAAATTAGACACCTGAAGATGCATGTTTTTTTTTCGTGTGTCGATGGTATATTTGACTGCGCCGTTTTCGTAGCGGTGTGTGAGTGAGCTAAGGATACAGGTGGAGTTCCCCGTGTGCACAGCATCCTAGCAGAGATATTCATATGTAAATGTTTGCTCGGTGGCGAGTATCGCAAAGGCTCGGATACCGCAGCCTACGGTAGCTTGTAAGTTAGCGTTAGTTTAGCTTAGCCTCTAAAAGGCCTGTGTTGTGTGTTTATAGATTATGATTACGACTATTACGGGTACGGGGATTACCGAGGTGGCTACAATGAGCCATTTTACCGGTACGATGAGTTCTATTTTGATTACGCGGGGCCACCGCAACCGTCCGCCGTCCGCCAGCCTCCCAACAGAGCGCAACCGGTGGGTCCCACACACACTAACTAATGTTATCATATTATTTTACTAGTCACTAGACGCTGTACTCATCATTGTTACTTTTCGGTTTTTTTTTTTTGATTTGCCAAATTTTTTCATCTACTCTTCACTTTTGTTTTTTTTTTTGGTTGATACCCATCCTAGAAGGAGTCAGTGACTCGGTAAAGACGGTAGTGTGTAGGCCTGACGGTGGTGATCGGGCCGGGGCCGGGCGGGCGGGTCGGCCGGGGGTTGGGCGGGGTGGCGGGGCGATCGCACCATCAGGTCTGCATGGCTGCTGCCACTCCGACTAACGCGCCCGACTCACCTTTCCCTATTGTTTTCATTTGTCATTACACGTTTGCCTCGCTTAGCATCATCCCTCGCTTACCTGTTCCTCATGTAGTGCTTCGCTTCGTTCGCTCTGTCACTAACCCGATAACACGCTTGGAGCTTGGCCACCCCCGCATATATATATTAGATCAGGAATGTCGTTTTCGTATTTCGGAAAGTCCGTGTAACGTTTTTTTTATATTTCTCGTTGTTGTAACGAGGTAGAGAATATGTTAAGAAGACTTACTGACCCGCTTGGTAAATGCCTCACTCAGGACGAAGAGCTCGCTCTCGGGTCCAACTCGCTTTACTACGATCTAACTGGAGGCATTCAGGTACCCGCCTGCGTTATATAGCGACGTATGAGTAGGAATATGTATTTGATACTTACGAATATCCCTGGAAAAAATAATTAGGCTTGATAATGCATAAAAAATGACCGGGATCACGCATGTTCAGGCTTGTTCATGTATGAGCAGGTCCTTTTCATGCATGATCATATCTGAAGAGTACAATACGTTTAGGCCTGATCATACATGGTCTTGCCTACTCATGCCTGATGTCAGACATGATCATGCCTATTCATGTATGAGCAGGCCTGAGATTAGACATGATCATGCCTGTTCATGCCTGGCCAGGTCTGGTCAGACCCGGTCATTTTTCATATCTGATTCATGTTAATAGTTATGGACTTTAGCATATATTTTATTTATATTGGTAAAGTATTTGAGTAACTTGTAGCGTAGAAGTAGGTACCTGATTGTTTCTTATTACATTTTTTATAACAACGTCAACGATAATTTAGCATATTTTTTATCTCGTATGATATATATTTATATAGTTACGGCAGCTATTTATTTGCAGCATGATGTATTTAGATTTAGATGAGAATATCCATACTGCAACCAACCTTACTGGAGGTTATCGAAAAGAATTGAATAGTTGTGTGGATATTCTTTAACGAATAATTCATTCTGAAACGCATTAAATTACATAAATGATTCATTTGATCATTGAAATATTATTATTTTTTTATTAAACATCTGTCTATTGTATGATGAATGTTATTAGGGTTCTAGATTCATCGATTTTCATTGCCATTTTATTTAGAAATGTCTAAAGTTTAATGGACATGTTCTTTAACAATTTATTAAATGATTCGATGAATAGAGAATTCTTTAACTAAAATAGTTTAAATTACATATTATATTTCTTAAAGTAATAAAATAAAATAATTTAATCAATTTTATAGTTTATTTTTATTATTTTTATTTAATTTATTCTGCATTCAAACATCAATGGTCACTAATGTCTTGTTAGAATTAGATGTTTCATAGATAGAACGTAGAAATAATGGTGGCTCTTGATGTGAATATTATATATTATCGAGGTCGTGATATCAGTGACCCTCTTCGTCTAAGACTGGTACTTCTCAAGTAATCTTCAATAAGCTATATTGAAAATAATAATAATCGTTGTATTTGCTTGTCGCATTTATAGCATTACTTTGTATTTTTCTTTTATTAGTTTAGATCTTATTTCTTAATTGATGAGATGAGATGATGAGATGACTTGGAAATTATAGTACGTAGTGAATTCTTCAAAGGAACTTCATTCGTCGTTTATACGTACCAATTTTTTTAAAGATAAGAAAAAATTCTACAAATAAATTTGGTCCCATTTAGATTGCTTCAACAAAAATTGGTTCTCAAAATAAAAATAATAAATTATATTCACCTATTTTAATGATTGAAGAATTATGTAAATATCCCATTGCTGGACAAAAGCGTCTAATCCTATTAAAGACTAGTAAGAACATCTAAATCATCCACGTTGAAACATACATACTACAGCCTAACTTGTAAGTTTAGATGGTAAATTGAAAATACAGTAAACTCGGACCTTAGAATGCGTCTTGACTAAAAATACAGACATAGTAAAACTACCCACATCGAGATAATGTTTTTTATATTATTTAAAATTTATTGTTCTCTTATAAGTGATGGAATGTCTTTTGAGTGTCTTTTTCAGATTGATAGTAGTTCCTTATTTGTTATTTCAAGTCTAACTTACTCGATATTAACTATTTGGAAATTAGGTAGAAAATGAAATAGAAATGTTTAGATTCATTTTCAGTGACGTTATGGAATTTTATTACTTACTAGCTAGTAAGCTTTTATCCACGGCTCTGCTCGCATTGAAGCCATTAAATAAGTATCGGAGATCATTACAATAGAAACGAATCAACGACTGGAATGCTAGATGGCGTTGTAGTAGCTAGATTTTGAGATTTTTTGACAAACATTTTTTTATCATTCGTAAAAAAAGTATCGTACGTTACTTTTAATACCTCTAAGAATATTTGCACAAAGTTTCATGATTGGTTAAGTTTTTGCGGGAAATTGTAACAAACAAACTTATATTCACATTTATAATATAGGATAGGAGGATAGGATATTAGGGATTTGAGAAGTACCAAGCTACGATCGAGGGTGCGTCGTTGCGGCAGTAAGCTAACGGTTCGATCGGGTGCAGGGGGCTGGGTCATGTGGGACGGGCGCGCGCTGGGCGCGGCGCGGGGCCGCGGCTGGGGCCCGTGGTGGTGCGCGGCGCGCCGCTCGTGGCCGCCGCACGCCCAGCGCCATGCGTGGCAACCCGCGCGCCAAGCCAAGTTTACCAGGTGAGCATTTTTATGTATTTATTTATAGAAACAAACAGTCGTAGCAAAGCAAATTATTACAAAAAAGTTATTACTATATACCTTATTAGACCTACCTTTAGTACTACTAGTTACCTAAGTTTATGAACAAAAGCCATAAATTTCATAATTTATAACTATAAATTATTTTAATGGTCATATTTAAACTCTAATCCTGGGGCCACACTAACGGGAAATGGCGTTTAATTTCGCGATGAACGTAGGTGTAGCCACGATTTAACACGATAATTTGACAACGGCATTCAATTGCCGTGTGATATTAGGTGATCGTTCAAGTAGCGGTATAATATTAGCGCCTTCACGTTGAACGTTCAAGTGTAGCCACTTACTTTATCGCGTTAAAACTTAATGCAATATTTATCGCGATGATACGCATTGACCTTTCCCGTTAGTGTGGCTCCAGCGTCACAGACATGGCGGTTCGTCTATATATTATTATTTATTAAAATATATTAGTACTAAAACTGTCAAAAACATTTAAATTTTATGTATTAAGAGGTTTTCACTATACCTAAACTTTTGCATGTCTTTCCATTTTTATCTAATTTTACCCCCATACCAGGTAGCGCGTAGAATATGTTAGAATTTCTGAAATTTATATTTATTTGATGTATACTTTAGATGGTAGTTTAGGCCAGCGACGTAACTAGTCTGACTCCTGTGTATTAGAATTTGTTGGCTGTCTCTTGGCATATAAAATAAAAAAAGTAGGCTAGTCCTGATATAAAAAAAATAAGTGTTTTAGTTGTGAGTAATATACAACAATTCGCGCATTTAAAAGGGGAGGGGCGTTAATAGATCGGAGTTCTATGTAGCTCGGGGATGTAGTCCCGTATAAATAAATGCGAATAGACACGGTACGCCCCCTGTTTGTTTTATATTTTGTCCCCTTTGTGTATAGAGTACATAAAAATACATAAGGAAGTTACTTTTATGTTATGTCCAATAATTTCGATTTAAATAACTAGGTACATACATAACAATGTAACATTATATTGTTTAAAATGTAGCAGTAAAACTAGTGTATGTCGTTTTCATTTAATTTAATTTGAATTAGAACACATCTAGTTTTTGACACAATCATTTTCACAAATTGTCATACTCCTAGCGCAGAAATAGGTACGTTACAATTATTATGCTTCGTTTTTACTTTATAAACTTTTAATTTATTTGTGCACGAGGCACTAAAATTATGGAAAATAAGTTAATAAAGACCGTTTAGAGAAGCTGGCGAAGAAAACGGTGTAGGTAATTGTAGCACTTACGTATCTTTTTATTTTTTATAATCAAAAGTGATTTTATAACAATAAATCACTATTTTGATCGATTTTAATATATAAAAATGTAATGGTCACATCGTAAAAGATGGAAAGAAAATCGGTAGTCGTTTTTATGCGTTTGCTCCTTAATCATATTCCTAGTTCATGAACTTGTGTTACAAGCTATACTGCTAACAGATTGGCACTCAATAAATTTTGCTATAGTCTTAAGTTATGTTAAACTAAAAAATTATAAAATGGGTAGATATGAATAAGAATTCCTAACCTAACCTGCGTTACCTCGATTCATTATTTCTTGAGTAATTGACCAACTTTTCTCATTTAACTTTTTTTTGGATATGAAAAATGTTGTAATAAATCGTTACCTACTCTAGTTCCCAGCCTTAAAAATAATTGATAAGAAAATTAAGAGCATCAAAAGAAGATTAATCTTATATATAAAAATAAGTCGGGTTTTCCTTCCTGACGCTATAATTCCAGAACGCACGAACCGATTTCCACGGTTTTGCATTCGTTGGAAAGTTCTCGGGCTCCGTGAGCTTTATTGCAAAAAAAATTAGGAAAAATTTCAACAGAAAAGCAGGAAAACAGGGAAAATCATTTTTCACATACAGCGCCATCTCTGATGCATGTACTACAAACCAATATGGTTTTACAAAAAACGTAGCCATCTGGTGGCGAAACGGAGTTCGCCGGGTTTGCTAGTATCTTCTATTGATCATGTCATTAATTATTATTGTATTTTTATTAACACCGCTGATTATATTTCTCTTTAAAAAATACACAAGTTCTAAATTTTTCTGAAAAAATTTGGGCTCACTCTCGGCTGGTCTATTATTTTTATGATCAATCTGATACAATTTGTTTCATTTCAGCATGTTTAATGGTTTGCGTGTAATCTGGATTCTTATGTACTTATCGGTAACTATCCTACCCTTTCCTTATCCTTCCTGTCCTCGAGAGATCTCCCACAAACTTTAGAGCTCAGTCGAGTAGCGAGTCCATTTTTTTTTTTAATTTGATTTAAAAAGTTTGTGGAAGATCTTGTGTATACAGTTGTTTTAGTTATCATCTTGGACCAGAATTGATAGTAGACATATTTAAAATTTTAACAATCAACATAAATTTTATATGCATACAGAAAAAAAAAACGTGGCTTAGTTAATAAAGATTAGTTTGACAATATATATTTTCCAAAATGTGATTCAGTTTCTAAAAATTTAAGGTATTACCTTTTTCATACTGACATTCAATCAATCAGCTATCCTCACTGGCCATTCTAATGAACGCTAGACCTAGACTAAATTGTAAATAGAGTAAAAATAAATATAGCCTAACATGTGAAAGTTAAACTGGAAGAAGCGCGGTAGTTTAAACCTCTATCACTATTAAATGTAGCAGAAAGTCAGCTTAGTACTTGAAATATAATCTTGTAACTATTCAATTTATTTCAAAAATTTTGCTCTTCCGAAAATACATAAAGCTAATAATTATTTATTTTTGATGTTGGTGTTAGATGTTTATTGAGTTTTAATACAAAAATATAAATTTTGTTGGTGTGTCAAACTTCAATGAGCGCACTAACGTTTGATTCCTTACATGTTTGCTCTTTTAAATTAATCTGTAGCATTGTTTATTTTGTCATGTTTCTTAGTTAACTCTGGTTCGGCTTTCGTGTGTCAGAATACCTCGGGAATAAATGATCAGGCCTGATCATGCATGAAAAATGGCCGGGATCGGGCCTGTTCAATGAGTATGAGCAGGCTTGAAATTAGGCAACATCATGCCTGTTCATGTCTGATTAGGTCTGGTCATGCATGATCATATCTGAAGAGTAATAACAGGTTCAGGCCTGATCATACATGGTCATGCCTATTCATGCCTGATGTAAGACATGATAATGCCTGCTCATACGTGAACCTGAAATTAGACATGGTCATGCCTGTTCAGGCCCGGTCATTTTTCATGCATGATCAGGCCCGATTATTTTTTCCCGGATATTTATTAGAATTATCGTAGTCGTAGCGAGTAAAGTGCAAGGGGCGGTGTGTGCGCGTGTTGCAGGTAAACGTAAACACGACGGGGGTCAGCAGAACGCTGGGGGGGAGAGCAAGCGGCGGCTGGGCGCGGCGGCGGCGGCGGCGCGCGGCTGGGCGGGCGCGGGCGCGGGCAGCTAGCCGCCGCCGCGCCGGCGCGCCGCCGCCGGGCGCCGCGCGCGCGAGCCCCTGTCCCGGAGACACTACAAGCTGCGCAGGGGAGCACCTCGCGCGCGCGTCGCGCCCCGCACGCTCCGCACCGTGAAACGGTCACGTTTACGCCCGGTCCGCCCGACCTAGCGGGGGATCGGTACACTTTTTACTATATATATGTGTTTTTTTTATTTGATTTTCACGTTTTCGATTTTGTATCGCGACGATTCCGTAAAAATCTTAAAGTAGGACGTTATGAAATGTTTCGAATGTAAGTTTCCCGTTATGCTTATGTTTTCACTGTCGTATTAGCCGTATATATTTAATATATACTTTATTTTTTGTAAAGGCGCGCGGCCGCGGTTGCCTGTTTGCGGCCGCGCGTCGGGTCGCCGACCCGTCGACTGTCTGTTTTTTTTAATACATGTTATTCGATATATTTTATTCCTGCGAACGCATTTTGCGATGTGATGTGTATTTTAGCAGTAATTATTATATTATAAGGAGTTTGACTGTTGTTTTTTGACATACTTACAACTTAGGTTACACGAGAAAGAATTTATGGAATGAATCGAACCCGACGACTATCAATTGCGGCTAAAATAATAGAACACCTGTAATCGATAACATTTCCCAACTGTGTTCCTGCTTTAGTTTTTTGCTTTATTTTTATTACATATTTCCCTTTAAAATACATTAGTGTGAAGAAGTAGTAATGTAAAGTTCAGGATTTCTGCAATGTTTATTATTATCGCTGTACTACTAAACTTTTTTGTATTTCGACCACATAGCATGTCCATACTGTTAGAACTCTGACTTGTATCAATCTTGTATCAGTTAATATGTGGAATAAATTTGCAAAACTGTGTTTGCCTTATTACTTGCTTGTTTTTTTTTTTTTCATCTAAGCGTTACCCAATGCTACATAACCTAATATACATTGTTTGAAATAAGTAAAGAATCACACCATAATAAGTTAAGTATTGAAATTAATCATTGTAACAAAGGCATAGTAAGTACTCTTGAACTTATGCACGACTTTCTCTAATATATAACCATAGCTACTTAAAAAACCTTTTACGTTAAAAAAGAAAAATGTGAACTTACAATTTTAATTATTTTATTAAAGTCTCAAAAGCCTTCATTTGACCGCTCGGTAGTTTAAGTGTTTTTAAATATAGGCCGTGTTCTGAAATACACTGCGAGCACTGCCCACGTGGCTGCCTTTTGCTGTCACTGGTGGAAAATTCAATCCGTTACAGTCTGCCAGTACACTGCTGCAGCCCCAAAGAGAAATATATGACGTCATAAATCGCTACCATTTTTGTACTGAGAACACTGGCGCTTTCGAGATAAGGTGCTCTCAATACTGTGATCACGTGATCAAAAAATATTACAGCGTGAATTATTGTTATTCAAAAATGTCAACAATATTCAAATAATAACTTTTCTTATTGAATAGAAATCGTGTACAACATGTACATATTTGTACATGTACATTTATGTAAATATTTTCATTTGAAAAAAAAGTCGAAAATGAAGCCTAGCCTAGCAGGGCCTATAGTAATCTACTAGACTATTAATTACGCACAAAATTGTAACCTATAGATGGCATATTAAGTATTGAATAAATTTTTTTACCACTTTATACTTAAGAACCCATAGCAGATCAAAGGCTCTAAACGAATTTGCTACGGGCCCCGCACTTGCTTAATCTCGCACTAGTATATTGGACTGCTTTCCGTTATAAACAGTACCTAACCAGAATAGCAAACTAAAAAGGAACGACTTCGCAGTATACTAAAATGGCGTCACACCTCACAGTGCACCAATGTATTTCGGAACACGGCCCTAATAGAACAATATAAAAGGTAGTAGAAATGAAAGACTTGTAATACGTTAAAGTGTTGTATTGCGCGTCACACTGTGTCCGGCGGCGCCGCGAGGCGCGCGGCGACGGCGCGGGGCGGGGGGCGCGGCGGCGGCGGCGGACGGCGCGGCGCCCTCCTGCGCTTACGCCAGCAAGCCGCCAGCGCCAGCACCCCGCCCCCCACGCACCCCGTCGCCCACCACACCGCACCGCTGCTCCCGCTCGCCGGGCCCGCGACCTCGCCTGCACGCGAACACTCCTGCTGCCTTTTTCCGATTTGACGTCGGATGTTTTCATCGCGAGAAAATTTCTTTACCCGTCAATACAAAGTCGAAAATTATAACGATTGAAATAGAAAACGCAACTTTCTTGAAACTAAGAAATTTTCCGGCGACATCGAAGTGTTTTCCGATTTATTGATGGTATTTAATTTTATCTTTTATTACATACATTATTTGACGTGACAAACCTGAACTTACACAACTACCAAAATATTATTATTACACTTTATTCCACATAGTAAGTACTGATTGATTTACAATAAGAACTTTTATCGAATTCAGGTCCATTACGTTAAATATGACACAACTTTATATATTTTTTTTATTTTTCTTTTAACCTTATCAATTATTTTTATTTTTTTATTTCATGCAAAATTTTAAAATTTATGTTTAAAAAAGAAAGCTTTTCTTTCATGATGCTCCAATGATAACTACTAGGCGACGAGAGTCTCTAGCTAGAGCGATGACGATATTCTCTGATATGAGTGGACGTACGAAATACATGATATAAAATAAAATTATGACATTCGAACGCACAATAGCGTAAAAATGACCTTCGGGAACGAGTTCATCTGGACCTGGAACTCAATTGAACTCGACTAGCAAACCTATATTGAAAGGAATTTAAGATGAAAAGTTTTAGAAGCAAGAAATGAAAAGTAGAACGGATGCTCAGCATGCATGCGATAGCGGTGATTTGGAGGCAGGGGGAAAGGGTGTATATATAGACTCACGTGTGCAGCGCCCGGTCAGTGCGGGGCGGCGAGCACAAGCGAGAGGACGACGAGCGCGGCGCGCGGCGCGGCCTGGCCCGCCGCCGCACCGCCTGCGCACACCGCCGCGTCAGCCCGGGGACCGCCCCAAGGAGCATCACAACGCACAACCCGAAACGTTTCCACTCCAGGAATTTGCTTCAAGGGAGCATTACTACAGTTTTCCTTCCATAGAAACGTACGGATTTAAAGCGCCCAACAAAATCAATCACTTAATTTATAAACCCTTATGGAAATATTCCCTTTTTTGCAGAAAAGTCCGAAATCATTAATAAAAAACTCTGAAAATGCTGAGAAATTCTGAAAAAGTCAAATATTGGCTGAAATTTCGGACTTTTCCGCAAAAAGGGAATATTTTCTATATCTATATTTTTTTGGGAACGTCCAAGCTAATATAAGTCAATGTGGATAGTATAAGACGTCAGCGTATTTAAGTGATTGATTTTGCAAAAATGCTTTCCAATGTTGAATGATAATATTGATTTATAACATCAAAACATCGAATTCATACATGTACGCAATCATTGGAAAACATTATCTTTACAGCGAAATTTACTCAAGAAATACTTGTTCAAGTTGTTATAAAATGATACCAATCCAAAAATCCTCAAGACAATTCATCAACATCAACTCCGTGTTTATTCTCAAACTTATTTATAATTAGATTCAAGTATTTCTAGCGTTGGACGCGGCTCCCCGGGCCCTATAGTGCGATGACTCAATGCAAGCTTCGTCCCATCGGAATTCAGACCTATTTACCATACAATAGTCAATGCTCGAGAAGTACGCTTACATTACAGAATTTTTTTCTTTTACTCCTGAGTCATCACAGTATAAAAAGGAAAAAAGACGTATTTATACAACTATTTTAGTGGAGCACAGTTTATGGATGTAGAATGATTTATTATGTTTTATGAAGAGATTTATAAAAATTTTAAAGGGACGAAGATCGTAAATAAAAAGATCCATAATCTTCCAACATCGTCAATATATTACACTATTCGGTAAACAGTTTTAATTTCATCTTCTAAACACCTACCAACATTTAACATATAATAATATCCTCCGAGACAAAGATTGCATTGAACCGTCAATACTGAGAAGAATACAGTGAATGTATGTTATATAATATGTTATTTAAGTAATATAATTTAACAGTTCTACAGTGTTTAGATACAATATCTTACAATTAATAGAAGAAAGCAGGAGTAAGCAGCAGAAAGCGCTTGCACAATCGAACAAACAAATTACTTACGAATTACCTTTATACTATTAAAAACTATTTTACTTCTAATAAAATTGAGCATATACAATATTCAATGGTATTCTTTTCATAAAATATATTTGTAAAGGCTTTATTTCAATGCAAATAATAATACTGCTTACTCCGTAAGAACTCTACATTTTAAATAATTTTTTTATTATTATTAATTGCAACGACAAAATGCAACTGTGTAGATACATTATCATCGTAGGTACATGAAATTGCAGAGTGCGAACAACATACGAATAACAAATTTAACTATCAAGTGGAGATGAAAATTTTAACCATTAGATAAAAATTAGAAATATTAATGTAAGTCTAATAATTTAAAAAGCCAATCAGGTTCTCATTTTAAAACTTACTGAACTACGTGTAAATGTGCAATCGACAAATATGGATTCACCGCAGTATGAGGAAAAAATGTTGGTGTATCTAAAATTTTTTAAATTTGCCAATATAAAATACACTTAAAGATTGTATTACGATAAACCTTATCGAATATATTTAGAAGAAAACGACGCGTTGTACGTCCATAAACGTTTGTTTATTCAAAAATGAAATTATTCGTCATAGTACCTACATAATGAATGTCAATTTTTAATACTAATTAATTTAACAGATGCACCAAAAGTACGTTACACAAGCGTTATTGTGTCTTTCGATGTCTTGTTCTATTAATTAATAAGCCAATATAAATTATTTTTTTGGGACCATTAAATGTCCCAGTTTGGGTGCCAAGTTTAATTTAACATATTAAACAGGAAAATATGTTTTATTATATTCCTTATCTCTGTAATGTTATTACTTGGGTGAAATCCATTCTACCGATTGCGGTTATTTATCTAATTAATTTAAAAGTCACACTTCGATATGTAATTAATCTTAAAAGACAGGTACAATATTTGATGCTTTCGAAAATTATAGATTACTGTATCCTTTGTGTATAACTATACAATTATATTTAAGATAGTAAAATATTCAAATAGTAGATAAATTTATAATACAATAATTGGTACTGCTATCTCTCTCACTCTCTCTTTCTTTCTTTCTCTCTCTATCTCTCTCTCAAATGAATGTTGTCTTATAAAATATTTAATTATACGGTACACAATCAGGTGCTATTTTGTGCAAGTGTTACAGTGCGAATTTTACTGCGTTTATGTGTTTGGCACCAGCATTATGTCGTGTGTTAGTTGAAATGATTCTGTGATATGAGTGTTACGCAGAAGCGGAGTCATACTTGTACCTATTCAAATACTTGTCGTCTTTCAGTAAACGGCGTATAAAAAAACTCAGGCATGACGCTTTTTTTTTTGTTTTTACAAAAATAGTTTTTTAATTCATCGTTAAATTCACGAAACTTGAAAAGCCAAATATAATAATAAAATAAAAATGCCATTGAAAAAAATAAAAAAGAACCAATAATTTATCATGTTCAATAAGTTCGTAATTTTATATTTGTTTTGATTCAAAGACGTGTACGTTTTATAACTGTGTACGTTAAAGGAGCGTTAAGATTTAAAAAAAATGGGACGATAAATAAATGCGGTCAATGTGGCCCGCATTATTTGGATAACGAAATTTAATAAGGAATTTCCTGTAAAGGCACACTAAGCGCAGTGTGAACGGCACCTACAATTGACAAATGGAACGGAACCGCAAAAGTTAGCACACCACGCTTAATATGCTGAGCTCCTTAGTTCTGGTCTAATTCCTGCGGTCGTGACGTACGTCAGCCGGTATACTAACAGTGCGCGGGGCGGGTGACGGGCATTCCGGCGCAGTGCTGCAGGCCGGAGCAGGCGGCGCGCGGCGGCAGGCAGGCGCCGCCGCAGGCCGCGGGGCATTCCTCGCCCGCGCCCACTGTCACCTCCGTCCACACGGCGCTCCACCCTCCCGCGCCCACCGACTTGTCCGCTATTATGAACCTGTAGTTAACGTGATCGATCGACTTTTGTTCTAATACCTGTCCCGTTACACAAAAAAGGTCAGTTTAGTTTTTGTTAAAAAAATGTTTTTTCATTTGATTAAAAGTCTATACCGGATTTTATCGCGTTTATTCAACAACTTTAACAAATTTACAGTTAACAATATTTTAAATTATTTCCCGACGTTTCGGACCCTTTACAGCGTCTATGATCTCGGGGGACTGAGGTGGTAAAAAAAAATGTTTGTTCCTGTTGTAGAAAAATATTGCCATCTTAATATGTTGCACTTCGTCTAAGCGGCGTTAGATACTAATTTATATTATCTGCTAAAATATAAAGAGTAACTGCAGAGTTTCTTGCCGATTCCTCTCTGCAGAATCTACATTCCGAATCGGTGGTAGCTTTACTTTTACAAAAATAATAATCGCTTTAATGTTTTAATTTGTAAAATGACGATTCGAAGGTGCTCGTGGGGCCTATTTAAATAAAGTTGTTTTTGATTTTGATTTTGAAAACAAAAGAATTATTTTAATTGGTTGAATTTGAAGAAAAAAGATTTTAAAAACAAATTTTGCTTGATTCAAATATGGTAATGAAATATTAGGTATTATATGAAGACATCCTGCTCAAAGGACCAAAACAAAAATAAAGACGTTTACTAACGATAGTCGTATCGAGTTGGAGGAGGAGAGGTACTGCCAGCGGTCTGCGGGCGCCTTCTCGCCACACAGCTCAAGCGGCGGGCCGGGGCTCTCGTACCACAGTCGCAGCACCGCCGCAGGGCAGCCACGCTCTTGAACAATAACATGGGTTAAATTAAATCAGTTTTATAATTTTAGTATAAAATAATTGCAAGAACGTATGTTTTCCATCTACCTATCATATCTTTGCCGATTATAAATTAATTCAATTGTTAGATTAAGTATATTAAAGTAATTGTAATTATTTATTTTTTGCTTTAATATCTTTTATTTATAAACTACAGACTAGAGCCAACGATTTCAAATTTTATTCCAGCTTAGACGGTTCATTTTTAAAAATTGAGGCTTATATATATTGAAAATAGGCAATAATTTCAAGATTTTACAAGATTCCCAGAATCCGATAAATATTAAAATTCGTATATAGAAAAGCATAAAGAAGTTTGACTATGCAATAACTAACGCAGTCTGGTTTATTAAGGTACTCGTAGGTTATCAAAATTACTCAAAGATTTATGATAGTAACCATAAGGATCGACGCGAGTGAGATCTTGCCTGTGTATAAAAAAATAACACACCAGTAAGATGTCCTTCAACGGCGAAGTGATCGAAATTGATGAGCAGCCGTCGTCCGGGGCGCGCCGTAATGAACCAGTTGCAGACGCGCGACGCGTTACTGCGCAACGGCGCCTCGTACGGCAGCGGGTAGCGCGGCGACGACACCACGCCCCACGCCGAACCAGACACGTTGCCACCGCAGTCACCGAAAATCGACTTCGCCGGCTATATACGGCACAAAAATGTATAAGCAGTCTGTGTTTCATTACTTTGTAAAAATTTATTTCTCTGTCCTGAAGTATAATATGGTATTTATTTTATTACGCTTTATTGGACATAAACATTTTTCAGAATTTCTCACATACATAAACTCTCCTAATCCTTTTTTGGCGTCATAACGTCTTATAAATCGATAAACGCCGGCTGCACGCACGAAAAATCATGACTCATTGTCACGTTCCGCTAAGCGTTCGGCTTGTGACGCATCTATGTCTCTTCCGAAAATATTTGAATTACGAGTGCATATAAATGTTAATTTATCGAAAAAATTGTAATTTTTAATTAACTCCTTTGCATTATACAAAATAATGATAATTCAATGATAATAATTCAATTCAATTCATAAAAGTATGCAATTTTTCATCAATATTTTCTTATGACGTTATCACGTAAAATTATCGTCCGTAAACCGACTTTACAGACAACCAAATTTTTTCTTCTTCTTTTTTTCTACATCTCGCGGCATTAATTTGAAATCCAGGCAGCAGATTTAAATAAAATAGCCTTTTCCTCTAACAATATTTTATCAAAAACAAGCTTTGCTTCATTTCATAAACTTTAAGAGGAATTAATGTTTCTTTATTTATATGGCAAGTATATCTGGATAAATGAACTTCCTTCGAACACATATCATGCCTTTACTGGGTTGTCAGCGCGGAATCAGCCAGTGCGCTACATACTAAAGTCAACCCCCTCTTACAACACTATACTTTTCCAAGAGACGAAATATATAAATTGTTCTTGAAAATAAATCTTACTTATATCTGTATTGTAAGTGTTTTTTGCTATCACGACGTATTTATTATAAATGTATTTTTTTTTTGACATTCGTTAAGTGTGTGAAATCACCTTATGGAGAAATAACTATTTTCAAACTATGAAAAAGTCCGCGTGCAATATTATCGACATTCCTAAGATACTATTCCGAGGAAGACCGACTATGCACTGACCTCGAACACATATCTCGCTTTGAACCCGGAAGCGACGGAGTCGCTGTCGGTGTGCAGCGCTATGAGCAGGCCGAGCGCGCCGCGCGGCGACTGCAGCGGGCCGGGCGTGGCGGCCCCGCACCAGCGCCCGAGCGGCACGCGGCTGCCCTCGCGCCCCGTCCACCACGCCTCCACCCAGTCCTCGCTGCACGTCGCGCCGCTGGAATATACGACTGGTCTTATCAATACAGACCACCAGCCATTTGACTTATAGACAGTAAACTATTACGCGGGTCACTTGATTGCAATCGCTTATCACTGCAACCCGTGAATATCTACAGCTATAATTGAGTTGCTTGTTGAAACAGGAATTGAGTAGGAATATGATTAAAACTAGTCAACTTAATTGTGTATAGTTAAATATTACCATAATACTATCAAACCTTATAATAGTAATTTAGAAAAAAAAAATTAAGCGGGTACTTATTCTAACCAAAAGTAATCATAAGCACGATCTCCTAGGATGGGGTATTCGAAAGAGAAAAAAGTGTATGTAAAAAATTACCCATATAACCCAGCAGTGGCATTCCAAGAGTCGGCCCTGACTTTGAAGTGGTCGAAGACGACGGTGACCTGCTCGTTGGGCGTCGCGACCAGCGTGTACGTGCAGTTGGTGCGCGACGGGTAGTTGGAGGGGTAGCGCGGGGAGTTGAAGTCACCGCGCTTCTTGGCTTCCGAACGATATGTGAACGCGCACTCACCGCCCGGCGCCGCTGTACCTGGCACTCGATATTCTGAAATTTAGACCATCACATATCAATTAATAGCCTATTTATACATTTTTACGATTATGAAATGAATTAACAACTTAATCTTTCACGCAACCCTTCCTCAGTGCTTGCTACCAGAACGGTATCGTCGGCATATCGTATGTTATTGATAAATTGGCCGTTGATTACGACACCGACATTTTATATTTGGAACTTTTTAAGTTTTCAGTAAAAATTTTGTGAACTAGACGTGACAGATTTTTTTCATTATTTTTCCCGTACTCAGCGCACTAGAATCTATAAAAAAACACACATTTTGGCGAAAGTATATAAACCGTGTAAACTAGTATACTTATAATTATATATTTTTTAATTTATTTTTAAAGGACCAAATTTAAAAAAAAATATATGATATTACATGGCAGTTTTTTTTTAGTCATTAAACTTAATAACTTTATAATTCTAGCAAAATTAGTTTAACTCACCAGTCTCAAAAGTATATTTTGCTTTAAAACCGCGACCCTGGAGCTCACCAGAACTGAAGACCATGACTAAACGAGGTCCATCTGAGAGTAACGGTGGGGGGTATAGAGGATCCAGAGAAGCCTCTCCGCACAATTCCGCGTCGTGCTTATCATAGGAATCTGTCGCTTCTTGACCACGCAAGTACACCTTCAGATAACCATCTGAGCATGAGCTGGAAATAATAAAATGTTAATTTACTTTCTAATCTGACAAAATAAGCTTATTGTTGGATTATCATAAAGTAAAAATAATTGAAGAGGATGTTAATATTATCATCATTGTATTAATATAAGCAAATATGTACATAATATAAGTTTTCATATTAGATTTAAAAAAAAATATATTCTCGAATGAATGAAATATTACTTACTCAGGTTGGGTTTGGTTTTTCGGAATAGAAAAGTTCTGAAACTCCAGTCGGACTCTCTCCAAATTTTGTGAATCTTGCATACCGTATATAAAATATCTGCAAGAATAAAAACTCAACAATGAATACAATAATCTTATATCTTACACGTACTTATGTCCTTGTAGTAGTACCTCACCTACAAACAACTTTTTGTATATAAGGAAATGGATAATTTGGATGGTACACGAATCCTGTAGATTCCTTTTTACTAAGAATTTTCTGATCGCACTCCGAACCCCTAATATGTTCGGCATCGTGTTTACCTATAAAATCTGAAAAAAAAAGGATTTCTTTATTATTATATTTTAATTTCTTTTATTTTCCTCCTTTCTAAGGAAATTATGTAATGGTAGCCTTAATTTTTTGTAAAACTTCACCTTAAGATATATTTTAAAGCAGCCTTATAATTATGTATGATTTGAATACAATGATTAAAAAGTTTGCAATGTACTTAGTAAATTCATTTTGGACTCACCTAACTTAACAAAACTCTCTGAAAACTCGAAGATACCCTTGAAACCGCGGTTCTGCGTTTTGGCCGATCGCGGCAAAGTAAAGAAGGTGACTAGTAGGCGATCGTCGCTGGAGTACAGCACGAGGTTGCGCTGCTGCCCGCAGTACGTGCCGATGACGGCCGACGAGTTGTCGGGCCCGTCGTACACGCGCACCCAGTCGAACGGGCAGCTGGGGTTTAACGTACATGGAGACTCACATTTTTGCACAACTAACATATTACATACCATATAATCAAAACTCAAACTATCATTTTATTAGATTTATAATCAAGTATATTATTTACAATCAGAAGAATTCATTCTTAGATTAGTCAAAATGTATAGAATTCAATTAGTCTTCCGTATATTTTGTCCTTTCTACTAATGAATTGTCCAATTGCTAATATAGTAATACAGTTTTTGTAGACTCAAACATGCGAAAATGTGCGAAAGTCTTATCATAGATATCTATCCGATAAACTATTCAGGAATTTAACTAAAAGGTCGTGAATAAAAAAAATACTATCATTCATATTTAATTAAATTTAAATAATGTTTATTTGAAGTAATAATTGCGACACAGTTTTTTTTTGACAATTATCTACTAGTTTGATACAAATGCTTTTTATTTTCTTTCTAATATTTACTCACTGAGGTCCGCCGAAGAACAGGTCGAAGTCTCGGAATTCTAGACGAATGCGTTGGCCCGCTTGGCCGATGAACTGATAGTTGCATGTTATGTCCTTGGGGTAGACGCCGGGGTAGGTTGGGGATAGCAGCAGCCCCGTCCTCCGCTTGCTCACCTCGATTATAAACGAGCACATCGTGTTCGGGACTGGCGTCCCTACCTCGAATTCCGCTGTTCAACAATTTATCCATCTTATGGTACGAGAAAATAAATAAAAAATATAAAAAAACTATATTCTAATAGTTTTCGACTATTAAAACCATTTTTAAACTTTTATTTTAAATCATAAATAATTATTAAAAATATTATATCCAAAACTACATACTTTTCGTTTTAAAGGAAAACAGAGGTAGTTGGCATAAATTATTTAAAATAGTGATAATTTTAATATAATTATAGAGGACTTTTCCTTTTCAATTTTAAGTATGAACTTTCGTCTTAACAAATTAATCGAGTCTAGAAGTAAGGTCGAGTATAGCTAACTTGTACCCAATCCGTTATATGATAATTCTGAAACTATAACTCACAAGCGTTGATGAATCGATAGGTTCCTACGAAGAGCGTGGGCGGCGTGTATGTATGATCTGTAAAAAATGCGAGCGCGACTGCTCGGTGAAGGGATACGCGGCGGCGTGGTGGGATCGGTCCACAGAAACGTCCACCGAAGGCGGAGTTGACCAGCTCCCCCGCCTCCAACGAGGCCATCTCGGAGTAGATGTCCATGTACTCGTGCATGCATCTGTGGAAGAGTTTTCCCAAATGGTGACTTTTGTTTCTCGAAGTAACAAAAAAACCATTTCAATTATCCTTATAATTATATACTACATCCCTGAATAATTAATACCTATATGTGTATAATTGCAAATAAATAATTTTTAAAAAGATACATTTTAGGGTTACACTCCTGAAAAAAAAAAAAAGAACTGTTAAGTGCTCAGCTTTCAAATTAAACTTGATAGATCGATCTTGACATCATCAGTCAATTTAGTTTGAAAATATGTTTATTTCCAAATTTATTGACTAATTCAATTGTGTATATTAATTTGGAGAAAATATTTACATATAGTTTCTATATCATGAAAAAATCAAAATATATCGGAATCGAGATTTACTAACCCTAACCTTTACTTCAGGCCATCATTTTCTATCGGAAATTTATCGCTTTCTCTTTTTATTTAATAATAAAAGACAGTGACAGCAATACTCACGCTGGAAGCTCTCCCATTGCCGCTCCACTGGAAAAAACAACAACCATTAGAATAAGTAATGAAATGTTATGTTTGTGTGTAAACTTCGCTAATGGGTATTGATGTTGATAGAGGAGTTTTCGGAAAACGTTTTGTTTTCACTTGAACTTTCTTCTGATAAAACTTTTAGAAGTTTTTTCTTGATGTCTTTGGGGTATTATAACAATAATTTAGTAATTTCATTTTAGCTGTAAGTGGTATGAGTTTGCTTTGAATATTTTACGTTGTATATGAAAAAATATATGACGGCAACTTTGTCTAATTTTGATTAACATGTTTAAAAAAACCACTAAAGTTATTAATTATACTTATACGATAAGTAAACCCTCTTTGTTTTAAACTTAAACCTCACTATATCACAACTGGTTTAATAGTCCTTACTAATTGTTTTAACTAACTTTGAATGTAATAACGAGTTGGTATAGTGATAACTGCAAGCGAATATTGCCCTAACAGGGGCAAGTTCGATCCCCGATTATGTTTTTATTTGTATATGTACCTACATGTTATACATGTCGTGGTGTGGGTGGTTATTTAATTTTTGATTACATAATTAGGGATCGTGACACACGTTTTTAGACATTCCAATCTTAGTGTGCTGTCGATTTGTGTATTATTACTCGACTGCAGAAAAAGTAATAAGTATGTATCTATCTATTTCTGTGTCTATTTATGTTTAAATATATCTATATTAATCATGGCCCGCTCTATATACATAAACAGTTTGACAAATTTGTCATAGTAGTGGAAGTGGCATAGAATATATTTTCAGTCAGTTTTATCTATATTTACTAATATTATAAAGCTGAAGAGTTTGTTTGTTTATTTGTTTGAACGCTCTAATCTCAGGAACTACAATTTCTTTTTGTGTTATATAGCCCATTTATATAATATCACGCTACGACCAATAGGGGCTGAGCAATAATAAGAAATGTTACAAAAACGGGAACAAATAATCTTTTTTGAGAGCGTAATTATTTAAAAATATTTAAGTACGTTTTTCCCTCAAATTAACGCGGGTGAAACCTCGTTGCATAGCTAGAATGCTATATGTTACTTACTCTGGTGGCTTCCCTCGAAGGTCGAAAGTCCTGAACTCGACCAGCACTCGTTGCCCCGGCGCCGCGAGGAACGTGTAGAGGCACTGCCGGCTCTGGTTGTTCGGGTTGAACAGTTCCGGAGCGTGGAAAGTGCCGTTGTTGGCGCCGCCGCGGCTCACGAACGTACGGTCGCACTCTGGAAACATTATTCACCTCGTAAATATATAAGAATTAAAGCTTGGTATTCGGATCTTTAGTTTCAATTACCTGAAGACAAATTGTTTATGACGTGTACATAATATAAAAAGTTGCAGCAACCGTAAAATAAGCAACTTGTGTTGATGCAACTGGCAACCTTGTAAAGTTGATGCCTGCTTTAAATAAAGTTGTCTCTTGTGCGCAGTACCATACATTTATGTGATGATATTGAACATAATAAAATTGGGGTTGTCTGTGACTTGTGACTTGTGTCACTGCGTGACCGTGAAGCTCAAAGCTGTAAGGTTTTTTTAACGTAAAAAAATGTAAACGTAAATCGTATACGTATTTCTTTATAGGTAAATTTGAATTCAGAATTAAAGTACGCGTAGGCGTACTGGGATCAAAGATCCCATAAAAAATAGATTTATCTCAGAGACAACCAGTTACACAAAATAGTTTTTATCGGAGATATATTTCAATACTAGCGGTCCGCCCCGGCTTCGCACGGGTATTTAACTAAAATTTTAAAAATTATAAATTTATATTTTTTATCACCTACACCTGCGTCGATACTGGAAAATATTTTATAATAGACGGATTGAGTGACAGATTTATTATATCTATATATACAGGGAGGATTTTTGAGACGGGTCAGTAAGGGCAGGTACCTTAACCGTTATCGTTACAAGAAAACGTTCCTAGGAGACCATCCATAACTTTTTAAGATATTCTGAACTGCATTCACAGATTTTTGAGAAAATGTACAGTCAGCGAAAAAAGTGCTAAAATCCAAAAAAAAATATTTCTATGCCTATCGATCCTACTTCAAATGGGGATCAAAAGACTCTATGGGACCATTTAAGGTATGAGTACTAGAAATGTCAGAAATCGCCAAAAACATTTTCCATACATTTTGTACTGAAAAACGATAAATCAACTCGTAATATTCTTTATCGCCAAACAACCTTATTTGTTCCCAATAAAAAAGTAAAAAAATTATAAAAAAGAAGTTCGAAGACTTACCTTTTGGAGATGGCTTAGAGGAAAAATAAGTACAGATCATGATTTTTAAAGTACATATTATGGTCTGATGAAACTAATTTTTTCAATAACGGTATCTACAACCGAAAAAATTATCATTATTGATCTAGAGAAAATCCTGTCAGAGTAAGGGAAAGCCACAATCAGGTTCGATTTTCTTTTAACTGTTGGTGTGCTCTAATGTCGAACCGTATTGTAACATAATATTATTGTAACCGTATTGGCCCCACAAAAAAATAATTAAAATTTATTCTTGATGATATATAGTGTATTAATGAAACGGAGGTTTTAACAGATTTATTATTAGGAATATAGATTATATTATTATTATTTATAGAATCGTGAAAATATAATTAGGTTTATCACAGACTATTTCTTAATTAAATTTCAAAGTACCTACCTGTACTTTAAAAGAAATATCTACTTATAGTTTAATATACTTTAAAGATCAATTGATATTTACTGTTTTATAACTCTGATTAACTTTAAAATGTTTAGCTTCAATATCTAACAATCAATCTTAATTACGGACCCAAAACTGATTAGATATTGTCCGGCGATGAGGAAAACTTTCAAGAAAATGAAGTACTTTTGCTGATTTTCTTTCAAGTCTTTAGCGGCTTTATCCATCTGAACCATTTTAGAACTATAGGTATTATATTAAAAAATTGGAACTGGTAATATACAAAAGAGAATATTTAACTATAAGTATAAGAATTTTTAACATTGAACTACTAATTCATGTGTGCTTAAATATATTACGATCCGACGACTCTAATAATTCTATTAATTAAAATTTTTAATAATCGCACAGTCATCGTGCTAACGATGTCTTTATGTCAACAGAGGCAGAACTGTTGCTTATTTAGTGTTTGAATTTTAATTTCATACCAATAATTTCACTATTCTTACTTTAGATCTGGCTTTGCAAGTCACGTTCTGTGGTCGAATTCTAAAACTAACTTGACGATGAAAACACACTTTTTTCCGGCAGTCGTCTAAAAATCGTATAAAAACAGCCGTGTGAAATTAAAAATGTGGGAAACTCGAACACGGTCAAATCTCTTCGTAAACAAGAACAAATCCGTCTTTTGTTTCCGTGTTGCTGAATAACCGAGATAAAATGCAAGCGGCTACGTTATAAACTTCTTTTATATAAACCGTTTTTAAATAATGTAAACTAAATATTATATTCAACGTGTGTTTGGTAACTCTTATTCTGACTTTTTAGAGACTAAACTGAAATTATTTGAAGTATTTTTAAATAGAAGAAAGTAAGTTAACTTACAAAATACCATTTAATGCGTAAATATTTATTTTAATCTAATAGGTAGTAACTAAAACAAGCACTTCAAACGTTAAAAATGTAATCATATTAAGTATATTATATAATGTAATTAATTACATGAGTTTTATTTATGATTTAGTTTGGTGTTCACTTGTTCTATCCAGCGTGTCAATCCGTATCAACTCCATCTTAAAATCTGCATAATATTGTAGCAAAATAATGTCAACCAAATTTAAAAAGAATTTTCTTAGCAAGCTTAAGCTCCTTATATACTTGCAGGTATAGAAGCATTACGTTATAATTTAAGCATATGTACGAGACTCTGGCTCTTTAAATTCTGAAAGGAAATTCTTGAACATTTTGTAAATCAAAGGAGCATACATAAGCCTCTACAAAATTTCACAAAGTCACAAAACGAGTTTTTCCTTGCATTCTAAGATTATTTAATTGTACGAGCCGGAATAATTGCAATAGCAAGCGTGTAAGTACAAAAAAGATATGGCTTCGAAATAGGTGTGGCAATAGGTATAGTGTGTATAGAAAAAAAGTAAGTAAGGTAATGGAAAATGTTATATAAATAAATGATTAATTAATAGATCGGGGAAAAAGTTTTATCGTATTTTGTATGTATAAACACATGATACCGGCGTAACTTGACAGCATTGGGGGGGGGGGGGTTGGGGAAAAAGAGAGCAACGCATCTGCATCCTCTTATACGGACGTTCATGCGCGTCGGTAGTCACCAAAAAGGTCCGACTGCCCGTTTGCCCCCTATATCAATAAAAAAAGAAGTATTATCTCTTTGGTTGTACCTACTGTTTGTATCTGGCTGGTTTTAATATAAATAAAAATATAAGACATTAAGAAAAATAAAAATATAAAGTAAAAAACACTTGCCCAACATTTTTCAATTGCTTTTCTGTCCATCAAAATAAATAAATTATTACAAAAACATAACCCTCCTTCTGTCGCAGTCGGGTAAAAAAGGGGGAAATACGCCTCAAGTCGCGAAAAAAATTTGTGACGTTTATGAATCTAATGCACACTGCATAAAGTACCTAGTGTATGTAAGAGTAGCACTAAAATTTGTTCAATCATTTTCAGTGGGAGTTTTGATGTCAAATATGCAGATCGCTCTGATCGCCCTCATGCGGATTAAGTTGATGCCATTTTTCAAAAAGTGGAGCAAGATCACCACATTACGGGTAGTAGTTTCGTCATAACTAACCGAGGAACTGAGAATTTACCACAAAACACTTTTGACTCAAAAAAACTCGATGTTTGGGTGCCACATGAGCTCACTGAAAGAAACATAATGAATCGTGTTTTCATTTGTGATTCTCTATTGAAACGTAATGAAACTGATCCATTATTGAAAAGATTTATCATTGGTAATGAAAAGTTGATCACTTACAACAAGAAGATGCGAAAAATACCATGGGAAAAAGGTAAGTCTAGTAAGTCAAGTCACCATAGACTATATCGAACCCCAGATTACCACGGAATAAGGTGATGCTGTGTATATGGTAGGATTGGATGGGCACTGTTCATTGAATTTTTATCACCGGACAAAACCATCGATTTGGATCTCTACTACCAATAAGTAATAAGACTTAAGCAAGAAATTAAGAAAAAATGGCTGGAATTGGTCAACAAAAAAGTGGTCTTTCATAATGGTAATGCCAGACCACACACATCTTTGGCCGAAAATTAAATATTGAGGGAGCTTGGTTTGGAAAGGACTTTCAAAATTACTTGTCGCATTTTTTTGATCAAAAACCCCAAGATTTCTACAGAAACGGAGTTATATCACTACTACCTACAAGGTGGCAACAAGTTATCGAACAAGATAGCACATACATATACATATATTATAATTAAATTTAATTAAATTAAAAAAGTCTTGATTTTATATGTAAAATACGAGGGTCATTTGAAAGTTCGTAACCTAATATATTTGGGAGCATGCTATTTTTATAAAACTATAAAATCGAACATCGTGCTATGTTTAAGTACTTGAATAAAAAAGGTTTAACATCAAAACAAATTTATGAAAACATGTTAGCAATTTTAGGGGAATTTTGACCTTCGTATGCTAATCTAAAAGAGTGGGTAGCAGAGTTCAAACGTGGTCGAGAAAGTATCGAAAATGACCCACATAGCTGTTGGTCATCGACGTCTAGCACCGACGAAAACATTGAAAAAATTTGTGATTTGAATTTATCTGACCGGAGATTGACTGTTAAGGACATAGCTGACACCAGTGGCATCTTATCTGAACGAACGCACCAGAAAATTTTCATAGGTAAAACAAACTATTTTGCTCTGAACGAATTCTTCTGAAACTAGATCTATAAATGTAATTTATTTAGATATTTTAATGTAAACTACAATTTAATCACAATTAAATTCCAATTATAAAGTAACATATTAATCTTAATGAATAGTTATATTGAATTATAGAAAATTGTTTCGCAAACATGTGAATGTAGGTATTTATGTAGTACTAGCGGCCCGCCCCGGCTTCGCACGGGTATTTAACTAAAATTTTAAAAATTATAAATTTATATTTTTTATCACCTTCATACGCCATCTATTGTAAAATTGTAGAATATCGTTTTTATATTTAGTGACATTTAACATAATAGTACCTATATTAATTGAAAATGATGTTTATCTAAAATATTAAAACTATTTCTATTCCTATCCGACATATTTAGTAAACTTTTAAGTTTAACAAAATAATAACTCAAAAATAAGTTTTGTGAGTTTTTAAGATTCCTTAGACCAGATAGCGTTGGCGGCGTAGGTACCTATTTCTATTTTCTTAAATATTTATTTTTAAATTTAATTACAATGAAACAAAAACTAAATTATACTGTGAGTTATGTTTAATTTTTATGTATTAAAGTTATTTACATTGGTTTTGTACTTTTTACGTGATACGTGAACACAGAAAAAAACGATAAGAGATGGCGCTGATACAAAAAAAACGCGCTATTAAAATTTATTCTTGATGATATATAGTGTATTAATAAAACGAAGTTTTAACAGATTTATTATTTGTATAGATTTTAAAAATAAAAATACATAAGGTAGCAGTCTTACATTTAAAATAATGTGGAAATAAGTTATTCGAGATAAATTTTTTATCAATTATCTAAAATATCAAAATATCTATATATTAAAATCAATCAATTATCTTTTTTAATTCATCATAACTTACACGTATTTACATTTTCTCCTCATTTAAGCGCAATACTTTATTGTATGTATATAATATACTGAAGTAATAAACCTACATGTACCTAAGATTTCAGAATGCACAATGTTATCTCAAACACTTGTCATTATTATTTTAAATACATTTTATTGAAAAGGATTTTAGCCGCTACTTTAATGTTACATAAGCACATATGTATATATTATCCAACTAACGTGTTGTAACATCCTCTGTGTGTCTATTCATTAAAACTTCTGCTCACCGAGGCAAGGCTTACCGCATGAGTCGATTACCGCCTTCATTACGTCGGATTCTTATACTTTTTTTAAAGAGTATTATTAGATGAGATTATAACAACCGTTTTTTATATTAGAATATAAATATTATTTCGAGAGAGATTCGCTATAAATAAAGAGGGTCAATTAAGTTTTAATTAAACTGTTAATGAAAGGGTTGTTTCATTCACGATTATTTTAATACCTACTTAAAAATTAAATCAGAAATAATAAGCAATAAGAAATGTTGTAATGACAATTACTAAGTATTATAAGCCGGATTCGATATAACAGTTTTTGTAAGTACGGATATAGGACCAGTGCTCGGGATGAACTCAAGAGTGCAATAGCTATCATAATTTTAGCTAGAATAAGATCTCTAGAAAACATATTTAAAGTTCTATAATTATTCTTCTGTATTCTTTTTAAATATATCAGTAATATATCACGTTATGTAGTATACAATTAATTTGGATTGATTAATTAAAAATCTAAAAATATAAAGACCTAGACAAAATTTTGGCACTGGATGACAAATATATTCACATAATCAGTTCTAACTCGAAATTTATAATATATAACGCTTTCTAATTGTAAGTTGTAAATCTGAATTCACACATGTATGTATTTTATGTATGTTTGTTTCGAGATCTTATTGAAGCTAGATTTTTTTTTATGTGAAACATACTTGGAAGTTTAGTAGGCGAGGGTTCAGCGAGCGAGGCCAGACTCGAGAGCTCCGTGGTCTCTCCCGCGAGCACTGCACAGAAACAACAACCGATTATTGCTTCAGCGAACTTACGAGTGCTCGACTCTTATGTTGAGCCTAACTTTTTTCGATTTTACCTGCCCTGGTTAAGGTTGAAATATTATAGCAGAGCCAGATCATAATACTACCTTCAAAACTTCAATAGGTTGATATCTGTTTGTGATGTACTGTCAAATCTGTGATAGAAATAACGTGATCCTTCCTCACTTTGAGAAATTTGAGAGTAGCTCACGTTCGTGATGATTCGGTATGAGTTTTTATCCTTTAGGATCTCAACAAGAAATATGAGAACGGCTATAAATACCCTTTATCTTGTTTCATCGAAAATCTTTATTGGTTGGGTAAGACAATATTGCTCCGAATTCATAATATCGTAATAGGTAAATGTATTTACAGTTAGCTTCAAATATAATATTCATCGCTTGATCTTATCAAGTCAAAGTTTTAAGTCTATTTGCTAAATTTGTAAGGGGTTTGAGCCGTTAGATCATTGTCTAAATAATTGCCCATTTAATACGATATTAAAAACCAGGTCGAGTATATTTTGATAGATTTAGTTTGATACTAGGTACACATTAGTATATTTTCACATTTGGTTAAGTTATAGTTTCAATGGATTGAGTTAATCATTATCATTCTTGTAATCATTTCAAAAACTCTGAATAACGCTTATTCATCCTTTAAATAAAATAGAAAAAACAAAAATAATAAATACAGTAAGAGAGTTGTTTTATAATTTTCGAAGTAACCTAGATTTTAGGGTTATATTAAAACAAATTTATAATATTACTTTAAAATATTAATGTGATTACTTGTCTATTTGTGTGACATTTCCGTTATTAAATAAAAAGTTCTAGAATATTTGAAAATTGAGTAAACAGAAATTATAGTCCTATTACAATCTGTTAAGAAACAAATGTCATCTCTCACACACTCAATATGAAATCACATCTCAATATGAAAACTGGGATAGGTACTAACAAATACATCGAGGAGTTCTGCTCTTTCGTTCCATCATGAAAAAGTGGGATTTTTCACTTTTCTTCTTTATTTGAACATGGCGGACAGAGTGTCGAAGATGATCGAAGGAGAAGCAGTAATTAAATCCAATCGATATGTTTAGGGATATTGTTGTATAGTTGTTATAGGAATCTCAACTGACTAGGTTTATCATATTTTAATAAAAGAATTACAATTAAAATAGTTTCAACAAAATGGATGCCGTGTTTGTTAACCAAAGAATAATAATCTAAACGGATGCAATTTTCTAGAAATTGTTTCCAGTGATATTTAAAAAACTTTTTTTTTTTGTTTCCTAAGTTTTATAACCACTGACGGAACCTGGATTTACTTATCTATACCATCGAAACAAAAACGTAATTGAAATTAAAAAATAATGATTCTACTTCACCGAAGTCACATGAATCAGTTGGAAAAGTGATTGCATCAGTGTTTTGGGATTACAAGGGAATTATTTTTATTGACTATTTCCTAAAAGGTAAAACTATAATAGGTCCATACCACGCAAAAATATTAAACAAATCAACTGGATAAATCTGGAAGAACGATCGGAAATAGCCTAAAATAATTATGTTTTTTATCATCAGAATGCAATGAAAAGAAGTCAGTTGCAAGCTTCATGAACATCGATGTAAAAAAAAAGTACGACCCCATCATTTTCAACTAATTTAGGATTATTAGCAATATTAGTAATCAAGCATTTATATTTAAAAAAACATGGCTGGATGACTTGAAAAGTGCCATGCCAGTGCGTGCCAGCCATGTTTTTTTTAAATATAAATGCAATATTATTATGCAAATATTAATTAAGGTGAATGACCGCAGTTTTTCGAGAAGTTGAAGAAATTAATATGTATGAAAGAGATAGAAGCATTGTAACAAAAATGAAATAAATGCAACGAGACAAAAAGATAATATAGAAAAATCATAAAAGTATAAGTACCTAACTATGGATTTTTTATCAGTTAGGTATTATATTTCTACTCACTAAATCATCATAATCATATCAGCCATTGGATGTCCACTGTTGAACGTAGGCCTCATCCATCGACCTCCAGAACGACCCGTTCAAAGCAGCCTCCATCCAACAGCTTTCGGTGACTCTCCTAAAGTCGTCTGTCCATCTCGTGGACGGCCGTCCGACGCTGCGCTTGCAGGTACGTGGTCTCCACTCGAGATGTTTTGTTCTCCATCGGCAGTCAGTTCTACGAGCTATATGCCCTGCCCACTGTAACTTCAGCTTGCAAATCCGTTGGGCTATGTGGGCAATCTTCGTTCGTCTGCGGATCTCATCATTTCTGATTCGATCTCATAGAGAAATACCAAGCATAACCCTCTGCATTGTACGCCGTGTGACTTGGAGCTTATTAAAAAGGCCCATAGTCAGAGACTACGTCTCAGATCTATATGTCATCACTGGTAACACACATTGGTAGAAAATTTTCGACTTCAGGCACCGAGATATGACGTATGAAAAGATGTTTTTAAATTTACCGAACGCTGCCCAATCTTAGCTGGATTCAACGATTGATATCTCTCTCAAAGTTGGACCTACCAGGTTGGATATTTTGTCCTAGATGTACTCGTCAACAATTTCGATAGTAGAATTTCCAACCGATATCGGTGAGGACACGACATGGACATTCGACATGATTTTTGTCATGTCCATATTCGTTTTAACCCCCGGCCCACCCGTCGGGAAACTCCATCGAGTCGACAAATCGAAGATGAGTGATGTACTCGCTGCTTATGTTGATGCCGAATCATTTCTATTCCAGAAGCTTGAAAGCATCTTCCAGTGCTGCAGTAAACAGTTTAAGAGAGATAACATTTATAAATCATCATTAGTATAATTTATTTTTGGTAAATTAAATTGAATATCTTAAATAATCGTCAAAAATTATTGATGATAATATACTTGAGGAGAAAATTAATGTTAAATACTCTATTTTCTGATAAAATAAAACTTGTTTTTAGTGTAAATATGAAAACATAAAGTAGGTATATCAAGTGTTAATTTTATCAAATTATAGTCGACGCGTCTGAAAGTTTCCAAAATGGCGGTATATCGATATCTGACTCCGACAAACTCCATGACGTCATTAATTTGAAGTTTTTGACACGATTTAGGCGTAAAGTTTCAGAGTTTCAAGATACTAGTGAAACTTGCTAAGTTCCAGTGACATTGTAAAACCAACTCCGCTAGTTTCAACTGTCACGTAGAATATTTGATAAATAATAATTCATATTAGAAATTTCGCAAATAATATTTACCAAATATGGGTGTACTTCCGAAAGGTAGATACCGTTTTCTCATCTCGGTCTCCAAAAATCCTTTTAAGGGGACTCTTAGATAGTCAAATGGAATGTCGGTGTCAAATTTCATGACGAAATTCGGTATCCACTTTTCGCTTTCTTATACATAGGTATAGAGCGTGCTAAGCAGCGTACTTAAAAAAATTCAATGTTTCGAAAAATATTCCGAGTCGCCAAAAATCCTTTTAATGAAACTCTATCAAATGGAATGTCCGTACCAAATTTAATGACGAAATTCGGTATCCACTTTTCGGAAGTTTATCCCCAAATGTATTTAATAGTAAGGTTGAATAGGCCAATGGCTGGAGAATGAAGGCTGAATACGGTTACAGTTTTTTTTTAAACGGTTTTTTTTTAATTTTTTATTTATATCGACTTTGCGTCGTCTGTAAAATTAACAACTTAAGTTATTAAGTCTAACTACTAAATATTTTTTTTATAACTTTTATATTGTTATATGAAAAATAATGATTCGAAAGAACGATAGGCGTCGGTGACTTGACCTACTGTAATGGTTGCTCGGTACCGAGAAACGTATTTTTTATTAATTGATAGACCTCCAGTAACAAGGTGGATAGGCCACCTTGAGGTACTGTTACACATACTCATAAATGTCATGCTTATTAGCATGCTTAAAACAAGCATACTCTTCAAACTGACACATTTGCTTTTGTTTAGTGTGCTTTTTTAATTTACAAAATATAGTTCAATAAGCAAACCTGTTCAGGCGTGCTAAAAGTACGCCCCCTTCCACCCGCGCTGCAGGTAGTATGCTCAAAAATCGCGCGAACATCGATTTTTTAAACATACCTGAAATTAGTATGCTCATTGTTAGCAATGTTTTGATACTCATGCTAATAAGTAGCAATTGCTTAATAGTAGCATGCTTTCGTGCTAGTGGGTAATGAACATGTGTTACTGTACCTTTAAAATAGAATTTAAGTGGTGTAAGACGGCGAGCACTAGAGTTGGCTCTGATCAGTTGTTGAAAGCAACGACGATGATGAAAATAATCGTAAAAATAAGCTTCATAATTCGTTGAAATTTATAATCTTACTGTAATTCACTAAAAAAAAAAATTTGATGTGATGATTCAAGTTCCCTTCTCTACCTCGAATAATGTGTCATGAATCATTCTGTAGGAGTCATGACTTACAAAAAAAAGGAATATACAAATTCATGACTTACAAAGCAAACATATCACGTACGAGCTCGTGCGCTCGTAGAAGCACAAAAATAAACTGAATCGAGAACTCTCATATTTTGAACTTACTTAACACAATTAAATATTCTTTATGTATTTTGTGTTTGTTGATATATGATCGCAGGAGAAAAGAAAAATATATCTTCCCTGTTCGATGATCAGATTTATTATACGACAGAAATTACACTACTGCATAGGAATGAACAATGATTGAATGATTGACGTGAATGATATGAATGTATAACGTTACTGAATAGAATGAGTAGGCATTGCAAACATAGTTAGATTTTTTTTATATTCATAACAATATTCACTACAGTTTAGTTTATCATTAACAACAATATATTCACTGTATCTGGAGTACATATCGCTTCATTATACTTCCTGTGTGTACACATGTACGATGTATCGTAGCCTCCAATTTTCTTGTTTACAGCGTGGAAGTCTCATACCACATTATTTTAACACTTAGGCAATGGAATACGGTCTATAATATAGTCGAGTAAAGACCTCTTTAGAAGTTTTCACTCCATCTCTCTTTCCTCGTTTCATCTCTTTTTTCTCGTATCCATAAATGATCAAATTTCTTTACTGGTTTGAAATTGTATGTTTCGAAAGTTTTGTAGTGGTTTTGTATGCAAGCATTGAATAAGTTACGGATAACTTAATTTGATTTTGAAATACCTAAAAAAGCCCTCTCGCTTCGCCAAGGCCTCTCGCGTTTAAAAAAAAGAATATTTATTACTAGAGAAAAACATTTACAATAACAAGCTTTTGGGCTACATTTAAGCTAAAATGTACTTGTGTTAGCAGCCCCGCCCCTCCTAACATATTTTAGTAGCCTCCACATAACATATTTTAGTAGTTGGAAATTTAAATTAAGTTAAATTCATTTTAATAGACTAATATTAAATTCAACTAACTTGAAATTTAATTAGACAGATTAAAAAGAAAACAAATCCTATTTACTCGTGCGTGCGTTCGAAAGAGTGTGTTTGTGTGTGTGTTGTGTGTGTGTTCTGTATGTGTGTTTGTGTGTGTGTGTGTGTGTGTGTGTGTGTGTGTGTGTGTGTGTGTGTGTGTGTGTGTGTGTGTGTTTGTATAAAATGTGTGAGGTATTAATAACTAAAAAAGCGTTTTGCGTAAGTATTGATTCTATAGAGTTTAGATTTATTTGATATTTTATTTTAAATTGGGACGTCATTAAAGTCTCATTGTTTTCTCCCTTAGTATAGATCATACATGTATTTTTAAAATGGACAAGGTGTTTTCTAAATTAAGGATTTTTTCAAATTCTGTTGAACGATAATAATAAGTTCTGTGTCAGCGAATACAATTAAAGTCATTTATCATTATTGCGAGTTTCGTAATAAACTGACTTTCTTTATGAAGCTAGTTGCTTTGGTAACAAAATATCTTTTCGCGCCTTCGAGATCACTTCTCAAACTTCATTACAACTGAAACGAGGCGTCGGCGTCGTCAAAATTTTAATGATCCGTGACTTAATTGTTTCAACTTTTAATTATCTCCTATTTTAAAGTGAATTTCTAGAACAATGATCTTTTGTTTCATCGTAATGATAACGATAACTATGTATGTTGACGACCGTTCTGGTGTAGTGGTGCGAGTAGTCGCCTCAACGCCGGCGGTTGCGGGTTTGATTCCCGCTCAGAGTAAACATTTGTATTTGTGCAAATATTTGTTACCGGTCTGGGTGGATGCCCTTGAGGGTTTCCCCACCGTGCCTCGGATAGCATGTAAAGCCGTCGGTCCTGGTTGTTATCATAGACACCTGATAACGGTCGTTACTCATGGTAGGCAAATAATCCGCCAACCCGCAGTGGAGCAGCGTGGTGGATTAAGCTCCAACCCTTCTTCTATATGGTGAAGAGGTCTTCGCTCAGCAGTGGGTTGTTTACAGGCTGATACATTATACAGTATCTTATACGATAATTGTGAAAATTTTAATCAAGAGAGAAAATAACAGCATTCAAAAATGTGTTTTTTTTTTTCTAAACTCTCTAAAATATATACCTATAAACAATTTTTATGATAAGGATGAACAAGTTAATTATTGTCACCAATTTTATAGGCAGTAATTAAGAAAATATCAAAGTTACCAAAGTGTAAATAATGTATGTAAAAAGGGTTGACAGTTAATTATGCCTGTCGGTGTACATAGTATGTCGCTCGGGTTTCACCGCTTTTGATATATAGCTACTTTTAATTTTGGCTACTACGATATCATGAGTCGCAGCAATATGTCTTATAGCCAAAATTATCCACGAATTAAGTAGCATTTACCGTTTTGGGCTTAGTCTCTTTGAAAATGCACTTCACAGGTGGATTAGCATTAAAAATCTATACAGACTATGTCCAGTACCTAGAAGATCATTGGCAACTTGAAACGACCAAAATGTGTCGAGAATGAATTATAATAAATTTTATTCGTCTCATCTTACGACAGGTCTCAATAGTCAATCTATCTCTGATTTTGCTTATTAGGAATCAATTTTTGTACATCCATAAACGTCACAAAATTTATTTCGCGGCTTGAGGCGCAATTATTCCATTTTTGTATTAAACCTTCAGAATGTATCGAATTTCTTCATCAGATTCACTTAATTTGACGATGTGAAAGTGTTGTTTACATTTTATTTTTATTTTTCTTAATGTCTTATATTTATTGATAATAAAACCAGCCACACACAAACTGTACAATCAAAGAGACTTTTCTTTAATTTTATTCATACATAAAAATAATAATAAAAGTAGTAAAAAATCAACCAAGTAGGAAAAAAGGTCCACTTTTATAGATCAAACTTCGAGAGAGAGGTCAATCGTCGAATCCAGCTATGATGGGCAGCGAAGTCAAACTTCCGAACAGCGAACTTCCCAAAGAAGTTAAAAAACGTCAGATCTGAGACGTGGTCTCTGACTATGGGCCTTTTAAACAAGCTACACGTCACACAACGAGCAATGAAGAGCGCTATGCTTGGCATTTCTCAACGAATCAGAAATTATGAGATCCGCAGACGAAAGAAAGTTATTGAGATAGTCTAACGGATTTGCAAGCTGAAATAAAAGTAGACAGGGCACATGGGCCATGGCTCATATAAATATCGGCCGATAGAGCAGAAAGGTTCTCGAGTACCGATATGCGCAGCGTACCGGTAAGCACAGCGTCGGACGGGTGTCCGCGAGGTAGATAGATGACTTGAGGAGAACCGCTGAATGCTGTTGGATGGGGGCTGCTTTAAACCGGTCACTCTGGAAGTCGTACCTTCGTGAGAGGCCTACGTTCATCAGTGGATATCCAATGGTCAATGATTTAAAAAAATAAATAAAAAAATTGGAACATCATCAACGTAGTTGAAGTGAATTAATTAAGCATTATTAGGCATAACTCAAAAACTACTAGTCAGATCTGGCTTATATTTAACTGAGACCACATGATAAACATCGACTTTTGAATATAAAAAGAATCATCAAAATCGGTACACACATTAAAAAGTTATGAGGTAACACAAATTTAAAAAAAATATCGAAGACCCTCCTCCTTTTTTTGAAGTCGGTTAAAAATAAGAAAAGACTTTCTCCTCGACCTATCGTATAGAAGATAGCAGTGAACTTATCCCTAATGGAGATCTCTTTCAGTCAACCCTTAATGATGTGAAAGGACGTGCAGAATGGTGCAATAGATAGTAAATAGAGTAACAATTTACTTATATAAACTACATACATATACCTAACTACAGATATTAAAATACAAAGACTAAGTATTTTATATAATTATAAAATCACATTAAACAAAATATCTACGATCTTAATTTAACTAACGTACTTAATTTAATGTATAAAATAAATAAATAAAATACTTTATTGAGTAACTTGAGATAATTTATTCCAAAAGAGTTGAAATTATTTACTTGTAGTAAAAGTTTTATTTATAGCTCAAGCAATCGTATAGTAAACTCTGCTTTTTAATTCGACTTTTCGGAGTAGTAGCATGAGTCATGACTATGTTATGACCAGGTATATATGGTACCGTTCAACAACCATACTGGTGTAGTGGTGCGTGTACTCGCCTTTACGCCGGCGGTCGCGAGTTTGATCCTGCTCGGGGCAGATACTTGTGTTTGTACGAATATTTTTTCTGGTCTTGATGGATGTTCTAGTGGGTTTTCCCAACATCCCTCGGAGAGCATGTAAAGCCGTCGGTCCCTATTATAATAGATACCTGAAAACGATTGTTACTCATAGTAGGGAAGATTATCCGCCAACCTGCAGTGGATTTATGTGGTGGATTAAGCTCCAATCTTACTCCCGAGGACGAAACTACAAGGAGGCGGCGCGGCTGGCCGAGGTCGGACTAGACCTCGTGATCAGCCGCATAAAGAGTTTAGGGCTCCTATATAGAGAAGAGGCTTTGTCTAGCAGCGGGACGCTTACAGGCTGATTCAATTCAGTTCATATAAGCTATCATTATACTGAGTTTCATCAATATCAATTCAATACTTTTTAGATTATCGCTTTCATATAATTCGAGAAACAAAAAAAAAATAAAACAAAACAACCCTAGAAGTTCTAATTTTGGCTACAAATATTCAATGTACTGGCTTTAATACAATTCTAGTATAAGAGTACGTAAAGATAAAAATACCTAAGTGCAAAACACTGTTCCGTAAATTTCACTTATCCTACGTCACTCAGCATGTGGTAACGTTAAAATTTTACCACAAGCATTGACATCTGCGAAGGTATTTAAAAATTAAAATTTTACCCATTTTCGCACAAGTGAAATGTCGTTCTCCGATTTTACGGAGTTATATAATAAAATCCTTTATAAAAAATACTCTTTTAAGCCTATACGACATTATATAATCCTTCGCTCAATCGTAAAGTCGTAACCCGGCTCGGATTACTAGCCTGGAAAATACGAATATAAGTCGAAAAAAACACACGTTCCTACAATAACGATAAGAACGGAAGGGCGCAATCGATAGAATGAAGCGTTACGAAAATTTCCATTTGTTTTCTAGAAAATAATTTCAGGTATGAAAATTATTTTCTTTAATACTCGTATGGGGTTGTATTGTACGAAATATTACGGTCTTTCGTTTCGTCGGTGTTCATTCCAACAATACTTATGCATTCTTTTTCGAGTATTCATTGGTTATTTGCTTTTGAAACGAGTCATTTGGAACGCTTGATTTTTTTCTTCATTTCGGTGATACAGATTGTTATAAACAAATATTGGTTTCCTGTAAACAAAATAATAAAAATTCATCACAATTTATTGATTACAAAATGTTAAATCACAAATACATATATATATATATATATATATATATATATATATATATATATATATATATATATATATATATATATATATATATATATATATATATATGTGTGTGTGTGTGTGTGTGTGTGTGTATGTTTGTGTGTGTGTGTGTTTGTGTGTATATGTGTGTCTGTATGTTATTGGGATCTCAGTTACAATGATAGAATCATGACAAAAAATGTTTTCCATTATGAAAGAATTACTAGTCGAAGTATTTATTTAACTTTCGAGTTAAGAAGCTTAACTTCTTAAGTTGCTTCTATAATTTTAAGCAAGCAATTAAAAACATTAAAAACTAATTTATAAACGCTAAGAAAATATATAGTAGTTAGCATTTTAAAAGTAAGAAGGTCATATTAATAATGAGGATTTATACATGATACGTAAAAAAGACCCACCCTATTGGAATTCGGTTTATATAATATTGGCGTAGAGGGTGACTTGTCAAACATACCGACGTGATACGTATATGTTTATACATATATCCTCTCAGGAAGTCTTTGCCCAGCAAAGGAATATTTATGGACTGTCTCATACACCCACAAGTTAGTTAGTATGTGTGTGTATCTGTTATTATTATTGGCACTACTAATTAGAGATGTATAATTATTTTATTTAATAATAATTTGCTTTTAGAAATTTTATACTTCCTGCATGTTGCTGCTGTTAATATTTTCTATTTTTATTATTGGCGTTGACAGATTTATTAAGAACAGCTTTGACATTATCATCATTGATTTTTAAATATTAAATTACCAACAATAAATATTGAATATATAAATATAATATTCCTTTTATCATTACCATGATGATGCACATATAATACTTATAGTCTGTTTTTTTTTTTCGCTACGGACTAAATTGACACATGCAAATGTCAATTTTCGAAATAATGATACCAGCTTTTTAGTAACAGTGTTGAATTACGATACCGGTTTTATGAATCGTAACTTATTACTTTTACCAAATAATTTTATTATTATTTGACAATAGATGAATCTTTTAAAAATCATGGTCACATCAAGCCAATCAATCAAGCACGGTAATCAAGCATCACAGATAAAAAATATATATTTATTAATTTTAATTACTTTTTACACTAAGTTAATACGACAATTATTTATTTGTTTGTTGAAGAATACGCAGTAACAAGTTTTTAACAGAAACTAAGGTAGCCAATGCCATAAAACACGAAAACATGGCGTTGTAATTATTACTGAAAAACGATACTAGATTGTAAATTACGTAAAGTTACGGTAGCGGCAAATCAATATTAATGATTCGCAAAAAAACTAGCAACACAGCTTATGTCATTATTGAGTCCGTAGCGTAAAATAACAGACTTTACCTTTTTTTTTTTGACTGACCCGTTGGCGCAATTTGCAGTGACCCTGTTTTCTGCTCCAAGGGTTGTGGGTTCGATTCCCGCCCCGAGTCTGGGTGTAATATATGTTTATTTATATATGTATTATTTATATGTAGGTATATTTATTTAAAAAAATGTATATCAGTCGGCTGTTACCTAAAACACAGGCATTAAGTTGCCTACCTTAGGAACAGACGACCTTGTGTGTGTGCTAAAAATATTTATTTATTTATTTTAATACGTTGATTTTATCGAATGAAGAAAATTAATCAATTCACATTAATGAATTAATGAATTATCAGTAATAATTTATATCGTTTATAGTAATTCAAAACGTTAACGCTTTATAGAATTATGTATCGATGTCGATTAATTTGCGCGATAGATCAAAAACACTCGCATAAAATGTAAATAATGTCATATTAGTTACAAACATTACGTAACATCATATATGGCGCCCCATGTACTTGTAGTGTAGATATAGTTGAATACACAGTCAATAGATGGCGTTCATATAAATATTATTTAAAAAAATGAAATTAATTTTATTTTCATATATTTTTTCCTTTATTTATGTTTATAATGTAAAATTTAAAAAAAAAATTTTTTTAATATTTTTCGTCAAAAGAAGGGAACATAAGCTTTAAAATGGTATATGAATTATTAATTTTGATTAAGTATTTAAAAATATCTAGGCTCTCCAGAAAAAACCACCTTTTGGAAGTAATATATCTAACCGGATACTTATTCGTTCATAAAAATGAAAATAGATTTTTTCTGTACAATGAAATAGCTTGTATGAATTGTAACCTCCACACAATATTCAAGTTAATTTGAATAAAATCTTAATTTCGTATGATTGCAGACCATTACGAATTCTTATTGGAAGCCCTCGTGGGAGACGTCAGTTTTATGACGTTGTCGGCTGTCAGGCTATGTTTACTAATATCAGATGTCTGTTTTTATTTGAGCATTAATGCTTGTGCAAAATTCTTTTTGCAAAATTAGAGATTTAAAAATCAGCACAATTAAACGACAGAAAATTATTATTGTTATTTCGGATATCTCTATAATATAAAAATAAGTCGGGTTTTTCTTCCTGACGCTATAAATCCAGAACGCACGAACCGATTTCCACGGTTTTGCATTCGTTGGAAAGATCTCGGGCTCCGTGAGGTTTATAGCACACAAAATTCAGGAAAATTTTCAACAGAAAAGCAGGATAACAGGGAAAATCATTTTTCACATACAGCGCCATCTCTGATACATAGCATGTACTACAAACCAATATATATCAAACGAAATTTTACAAAAAACGAAGCCATCTGGTGGCGAAATGGAGTTCGCCGGATTTGCTAGTTAATATTAAAATTGTTTACGGCGCAAAATATTATTCTCAATTTTAGTCAAATCAATCTCAATCGAACAGATACTATTTTCATAGAAAATTGAACCAAATGCGGAAACATTTTTAAAACATTATAAGAATTAATTTTAAGGACGAAGTCTGATGGAACATAATTATACTATGTAGAGTTCAATGTCCAAAGTGTGCCAATAGAATCCATTTCCTAAGTCATCGCTGATCGTCCAACCGACCACTTTTCGCAAAACATAGGAGACTTGAATTTTCACACAATGTACATAACTATGGTCGCTATAAAGTTTTAGTTTCAAGGTAGTCGCGACACTTGTTTTTTACTTTGGTTTTACCTTAACAAACATGTGTCCGATTCAATATGAGGAGTTGCGATCGGTTGTTTTGTGTTCCTCTTGTTAAGAGAAATTATACTGCAAATATGTTTTTATTCAGAGCTTGTAACAATTATAATGATAAATTTAATACAGTAGATATATTTAGTAATTGTTTAAAAGAATTTAGGGCGAAAATAAGAGAGGTAGCATTGGTGTAATGTTTTTCCTTAGTTTTTATTATTTTTTTTTTTCTTTGTAAATATGTGTTCGTTTAAGTAGCTTTAATGCTTAACTGCTCAGTATGTATAAATTTTTGGTGGAAACTTTGCTGATTTATGAAATGTTATTGTTGATTATGTTTATGTGTTTTAAAAAAAATTGTTTGTTTCCCTAATAAAATAAATAAATAAATAAATAAATATGTTGTCAAACGTCACAGTTGTACAAAATCCTGAGTTTGAGAGTTCGTTTTGCTCTTGGCCGGAATCTATTGTATGATGAATTCTACTATATGAGGTATACTAGTACTTATAAGAAATTTTGAATATATAAACGTTAAAATACAAACAAAAAGTTATAGTGGAGTAACGGGAAGGTTTAAGTTTTGAATTCTTCGAAGAATTCAGAACTTGATGAACTCCCTGTTACTAACTACTATACTGTTAGAAGAAAACTTTAGCTTAGCTGCGGTTTATTCATAGGTTAATATCCCTTGCGATTTCACTCCTGACTTTCGATACTCTTACCTTTATATATTAACTAAATTGAACTAAAATAGCTAGTAAATTCACTGGTGAGTCAAGACCTCCTTTTTTAATCCTGCTTCATTGCAGCTTTTCGAATAATTATAGCGTTACTTGCTCTCCATAGCGCTGTGAAAGAACCCACAAGAACAAACAGAGAAACCAGAAATAAATAAATATAAATACAAATAATCACGAGTGGGACTCGAACAGCACAACGTCAGTTTAAAGCTCTTTAGCGATCTCTAGTCGGCACTGCACAAGAACCGTTGTTCAAACGTAGCTTTATGTTAATGTATTATGTATTAATTTAAATAAATATATGAATATTAATATCAGTCGGCTGCTACCTAAAACACAAGCATTAAGATTCTACCTTGGAACAGATGACTGCGTGTGTATGTTAAAAATACTTAGTAATATTTAATTGCAAAAAACGGCGATCTATATAATAGTAATGGAACGTTCGCACAACTACACCATAACGGTTTTTTAAGTTACTATATAACACGACGGATATGTTACTGTTCTCATTCCCTTGGTTATAATGTGTCAACGTGTCCCTTGGTGATTCGTGACGTTTTATATAATAATTAGACGTGGGCGTTTTCGGTTTTTAGATCAAACGGCTACGTAGCCGATATTAAGTTTCCATATCGATATTGAAAACCGTTTTCATATATCGATATCAGTAGTAATGTTTTGCTATCAGTTGCGTAACGTAAACACAAAACGAAACAAACGCAAACTGTTGAACATAAAGGTTAAAACAGTTTAAATATAAACTATAACAAGTTTATATCAAATGTTTTGAAAAACTACGTCTTATGGTTATAAAATATTAAATATTATAGTAATATTATAGTAATTAATAATTATTATAAGGCATACTTCAATAAAACTAAAAATGATTCGTTTCACAAACTTTTTCTTAAATACACACACTATTTTATTACGGAAACTAAATACCTAATCATAACCATAAAAGAGTAAAGACTCGACTATATTGCTTAAACTTGTAGTTATATTTTGCGATGTACACAGTTGCATTAAAACCGCTAAATCGAATCGAAAACCATATTCGCCTCATCTCTTTTATTCAGTATGAAGTTACCGTTATAAGAAAGAGATGCAGATAATATGGTGTTAGCTGTCGCGCCGCTCTTAGCCGTTGCGCGCCCGTCACCGCTTTATCAGTTTCGGTTTTGTGTTCGCGCTCAAATTTTCGTTGGTTATGTGAAAACGGTTATGTGTTTTGGTATATCGATATGATATGATATGGGGACGCGTAACTGATATTAGTTACGTTTTGATATATCGGTCTCATGCCTAATAATAATACAGTAGAATCTCACTACTCCGGCACTTCAATAAACCGACACATCCAATAATCATGCACCGTCCGTACACGTGAAATACCTAAGTTTTTTAAACAAGGACTATAAGTTGTCCAAAAACAAACCTCAATTGAAGATAATTTTAAACAATGTAATTAGTTAATTTTGAGATAAATATGTTGTTTATGTTGTATATTATTCTACTGTAATTTAAATATACACATTTAAACATTTTCCTCAATAATAGAAAAAGAAAACAAAATATATGTGTTAAGTATAGAAATATTATATTAAAAACTTATTTCAAATATCTGTGGTTTTAAGTATTATTATTTATCTATTTTATTATAAGTTATATATGTATTTATTATTTTTATGTATTTATATATGTAGTGTACGTATACGTTTACGTTTGTATTGATTAGTTGTTTATGTAGACTTTGTTTTTTCCTGTTTTTTTACTCTGTACATTCTCTCCGCTTTTTTACATTAATTGGTTGTCTGGAAGAGATCGCTGTTCAGCGATAAGACCGCCTCTTGTACATAGTTCTTTTATATTATACTTAAGCCGTATCTTTCTTTTTGTGTACGATAAAGAGTTAAAAAAAAAGTATTGAAAAAGAAAAGTCAAATTAGTGGGATATCTTCTGAGAGAAGCGCGTTAAAAAACTTTAACAAACCCCTTAGCTCATCGGATTATAAGAATTATTTTAATTAAAGCTTTATTAAAAGGATATCGAATAAAAATCAACGGTTCATATAATTTTCTTCATGTTCTTATAATTTCTTTTTCCGTTTTTGTAACATTTCTTATTATTGCTCAGCCCCTACTGATCGTAGCGTGATGTTATATAGCCTATAGCTTTCCTCGGTAAATGGGTTATTCAATACAAAAATAATTTTTCAATTCGAACCAGTAGTTCCTGAGATTAGCGCGTTCAAACAAACAAACAAAGAAACAAACAAATTCTTCAGCTTTATTATATTAAGCAATATATATCTCGAAAAATCGCCAAAATTGTCTAACGTAATGAATGGATGCCCCCTATGATGTTGTCAGACAAGGTTAATCGATATTAAATTAAAAATTATTTGTCATTGTTCTTAATTTAACCGAAGATCACACGCAATACCAATTTAAAATTAAATTCCCCGTGAAATCGTTTACGGGAAATCGCAATAGTACGACAACATGGCGGCCGGATGTTCAGCCATCTTGATTGTCTCGACGGATACTGGGGGTGGCGCCCGTTCGTGTAATTGCAGATATCGTCCATGTTTACTGATAAAGGTATAACGATTACTGAGTACACAAGTTATATATTAATTTGCAAATAAGGAAAAATAAAAAAAAACTTTATTTATCTATGTGCATTGGATTATATTATGTAAATGGTATTATAGAGGTGTTGCAATGATGAAGTTGGTGAAAGTTTTAGTCACGTGTAGGTACATGATTCTATTGGCAGATATCTAGTGGCTTAGTGGATATATCACTGTGTATTTATCACGAGTAGGTAATACAAAAATATAAGACTACAAGACCGTGGGCGGTGGCCCAAGTCGCCTAGGCCTAACGCCGCCTATGACACCTGATAACGATCGTTACTCATGGCAAGGGAAATCATCCTCCAACCTGCAGTGGAGAAGCGTGGTTAGATTAAGCTCTAACCCTTCTATATGAAGATGAGGCTTTTACCCAGTAATGGGACGTTTACAGACTGATTCAGTTTAGTTCCCTTCACCCAACGGAACAGTGACGAATTTCGTAATTAAAAGTGCCCAAAGTCCTAGCTCTAGATAATTTCAAATCTTGTTTGTTTCTTTTTTCTCAACGAAAAGTTTTGGAGGAATTTTTGAGAGGATTTTTGAGAGGAATTTGAAAGGATTTTTTTTTTCTTTTCATTTAAATGTCTATTTTCCTCTGGTGGATTGCGTAAAAATTAAAAAGTTTTATATTCAACATTTTTTAATTTTTATTAGCCAAATCTTATTATTATATCTGGTACATCTCATTACAAACAGACTTTATAGTTAATTTTGAAGGATCTGTCATATATTTTTGTGTATTTTAAATAAGGTTTTTGAGAGCCTCCATTACAAAGAATGTACCTATTATAATTTACCTGTATAATAGGAAGGGAACGACTCTTGACTCCTGTTGTTGTATGTTTATGTTATCCTTTGATAATAATTATTGAAACTTATCTACCTCATATATTACTAAATATACAATAAAAACTATAAACCACATAACTGGTATCGTTTAAATCAAATAAATATAGACACGCAAAAGCAGACAGTAATTCAACCTGCCTCAGACATGAGGGTCACATACTAATTCATTTTACGTCCTTACAAGATGCATAGGCTTAGCTAGACGCTATGTCATTCATGCACTTAAAGGGGAGAACATGACATCTTAGAGTGATGTTCCGTTAAACTGTTAAATAAATTGGAATCGTTAATGCAGGGATGACAACCGTCAACATGTGTTACATGATATCTTGTTACAATACAAATATCGTTTATTGTACACCAATATACAATTTAAAATTAGAAAATGAATTTATACTAAAAATAAAGTCGCTTTACAATAATTTTACGTGATAATGTCATAAGAAAACATTGATAAAAAAATTGCATACTTTTATGAATTGAATTGAATTGAATTATTATCACTGAATTATCATTGTTTTTATATCATTGTTTTTTTACAAAGAAGGAAGGAAGGTAATTCTTCCATATTAGAGAAGGATCTGCCCCGAACGGGAATCGAAACCGCGACCGATGGCGTTGAGGTATCTATTCTCATCATTATACCAGAACGGCTCTTCAATAGTTACAGAAGCAACAAAAAAAAATCAGCAAAATAAATCGTACTATGTTCAAAAATTTTCATACAATTTTAAAATTAACTTTCACACATGCGACTAATGTATATAAAATATTAACGTAAGCAAATTAAACTTTTTAAGTACTCTGAGATCTTCTTTTTTCAATATTACAAATAGGGATATTAAACTAGGTAATGGTAACCCTACGTTTAGAACGACTTGTATACTTGTCTAGCTGTTAACGTAATTAATTGAACTTGATTCCGTTTGTGGCGAGAGCGCATTAATGAATTGCGTTTTATGTATGATAAGATCGAAATGTGAATTCAAACCTAGTGACGTAGAATTTTTAACTTTGAAATTTGTTTATACTTTTTCAAATTCGACAGTGAGATCATCAATAAACATAAAACCTGCACATCTCAGAAGAAATTCTAAGACATATAAATCCGTTATTCCAAAATTAAGTACCTACCGTGGATAATAAAACTCCAATCTTTTTTTCATAATAGGGAAATAATCTAAAACTAGATTGATAATAAAGCTAGGCTAGGCATTCCTCTCTATTTCTATCGGGTTAAGTTTTTCATACTTATTTGTCAAATTGGATGAATTGTCTCTTTTGAATCGTAGCATCATGTTCTACCGCCTATAGCCTTCAAATTATAAAATGGTGACAGTATCCCATACTACTTAAATATAGGCACGACTTATTATACACATGTTTTAAACAAAGTGATCCACGCGGTTTTACTTCCATTGACTTTAACGACAGAAATATTTTTAAATTGTGAATTTGGTCTCTATATTTACCTACAGTAAGGTTAAGGAAATGTATGTACAAAATGACTTCATTATGATTTTACTACGATTGCTTATAGAGAATTAACTCCACTTGTGACGGACGGACGGACAGACAGACGGTGTATCCTAGTCACAGTGGAAACCTACACAAGATTTTAAGTTAGACCCCTAGTATAACAACTGTAAAAACCGCATTCAATTTCGGGAATAGACAAACGAAAATTCTAAAAAAAATATTTTGGCCTCTATTGGTCTCATAAAGAAAAATATTTTTTTTTCTTCATAAATAGCCCTCATTTACAGACATCAGTCGTTTACAATTTTACTATATGTATAGAAAAAAAAAAAAAAAAAAAACTATATGTATAGAGGTTGCTCATTGCATTAATACCTACATTTAAGAATACAAAAAAAAAAAACTTTAATTTAAATAACCGCAGTTAGATGAAATACCTTAATACATAGAATAAACACAAAACGGGCTGTCAGAATAGGGTTTTCTCAAAGCATTATTAAAGCATTATCTAAAGCTCTTACATGGAGATAGTGATATAATGCGCGCTAAAATGATTTCTGCGTTATCTCCTCGGAACACCTGATTCACATTAATTATTTCATGGGCTAAGCCGCTGTATCAAGTAATATATCGTTTATAATACAACTTCCATGAAAATAAATACTAAGAAAATTCATTTAAATATCATATTTTTTAAATCTAAATCTTTATGTCAAGGTCTCCGAAAAGGCTAAACTTTTTTAATCAAAGTATGAAAAATAAGAGGTATTATATACAAGTAAGTCAATTTTTGTCAATAAATTGCGTTGAATACTATAATTCGAAATAATAAAAACATTTTATATTATAACAACCCTCTTGTCCCTCAGCTAGGTAAACAAGTTTTTTCTTATTGACGACGAGGAACCTAATCCGACACCCTGATTTACTGCGAATTGGCGGATATAATAGCTTATGTACATACATCAGAAAGAATTTTCCCGAGACGTGCAAATTTTCCCTCAACGCCAAGGAAAAGCAAAGTAGTACTTATTTGATCTCTCGGTTATGAGCCACGTATTATATCCATAAAACCACATTTGGTTATCACTTCTTTATAACAATCAATCAGGGCCGGCCTAAGGGATGTGCGAAGTATGTAGCCGTATACTCGAGCTTTTTCGGAGGGCATACAATTGGGGCATTAAAAGGGACATAATTTTATCCATGAACATCCTTAATATAAGTCTTGCACACTCGCCATTTTTGCTTTAGGCCGGCCCTGCAATCAATTACAATATTTTCATGTGAATGTAAAACAAAACTTTTCGGTCATATGTATTAAGAAAATATAAATAAATAATATTTATAAGCAAAAGTAAGTAAGAAACTGACTGCTTTTATTCCAATCCCATGAAAATAATAAACGTACATTGTATTTAAAACAGATGATTATCGCCTGAGGTCACGTCACTTTTACGGTGGTCTCGAAAATTTACATAATGTTAAGTTGAGGATCTCTTGAATTATTTTAAAGAAGCGACGAGCGCACCTGATACTGCCATAATATCTCCCATCCACTGCACTCCAACAACTTTAGCAATTTATTATCATTCCGCTTATTTTCCCTCGTAATAAATTATGAACGTGTTACGGGATACTTTTACATGAATTCTCTTGTTTATAAACGTGTTTTTATACATAGAGAGGACACATTTTTACGGTTCTGTACTAGGGATGTCGATTGTTCTCAAAAAAGATCGATTTTTAAATCGATTCGAATCGCAACATGATTAATCGATTCTTAAAAAAATAGCAGTCTAAAAGATCGATTTCTCAAAAATCGATCTTTTTAATCTATTAAGAATAATATCCTTATTTTTTGTAAATTGATCATGCCAACAAGTGTCTAGAAAAATTAATTAGAAATTGGTGCTGTTTTTAATTGTAAAAAATGCTTTTAGCATTAAGCTCGTCTGTCGTATACATACATGTGTATGTTCAACTAACTGAAATTTTTATTATCCTTTTTTATAACTTTTCGTAAGCTAATTGATAATATTTTTAATAAAGCATAAATTTCGAATGTCGATTATCGAGGATTAAATATCGATTCACTGGATCGATTCAGTACTAAATATTGATCCAAAAATCGATCTTTTGGCTCGAAAAATCGATTCTATGATTAATCGATCTCAGATCGCCATCCCTATTCTGTACCCAATGTATTATGGAACTATTCTTAGACTACGCTGGAATCGTGCTATCTTTGCTCTAGTAAAAGCGATCAATTCTAATGAAAGGAATGAATGAAGACTTCGCTGTCAGTCCGTCCGTCGGTTAGAGGGAAGTATTTTTGGAGCTGTCATGTGTAGACACTTGAATTCTTACAGAATATATATCAATATAGCTGCTATATCGACGTGTACTGACGATAAAAATACGTTAAATATTACGGAGGTCACGATAAAAAAGTTATTTTTCGACCCAATACTCCAATGGACAAATTTTTTCGACAGATTTTTTTTTTTTTTTTGAGACAGTGGACTAAAGGAAACTCAGGTAATCTCATGATTAATCATTTTACTTAATTAAAATAGTTACATTCCTTTCAAAGCTAAAAATAAACGCATTAACCACGTGTTCGAGAAACCTTGAAAATTTTACTATTAAGAGGGTAAAATGAGAAGGTTTCTAGATGAACAAAGCCACAGGGAAAAGATATTTATATATAAAATGCTTTTGTAATTATGTCTGTATGTCACTTAACTTCTTCAAAACAGCTGAACTGATTATGATAAAACATTTTGACAGGACAACATCTATCGAGTCCGTCAGTACAAACTTATAATTTTTTTACAAAAGAAATTTAAATTCTGTTGAATATGAAATACCTAAACAGTAATTTTGAGTTTCTAGTGGCTTATATACATACTATTTTATAATTACTAAAATAAATTAAATATTGATTACGATTTGTAACATATTATAATATTTACATAAATTCTTTTCGTACAAAATTAGCGCCAACAGATTCGTCGTCATAATAACCGTATAAATAATTTGACGTGGTTTATTCAAATTCATTCTACCGATGATAACGTAAACGAGCTACGAAATTTATTTCGTTAATGAGCAAAATCAATGTAATTTCGAAATGTTACCTCATTTCACTGAAATTCCGGTGACGATTGTAATGGATTTATTAAGCTCATATGAATATTCAGGTTGAGGTGAGCAATCGTGTTCTTTGATTACTCGATACTTAATTTAAAAATATGGAACGCCAGTTTTTGGATTATGTCAGCAAAACAAAATGTTTTAATAGAAATTCAAAATGGCGAAATATGATAAGACCAAGGAATTGATAAGACTCATTTGTTTCTGATTGTTGTTGTTTAAAAATTTATCCCCCATAGGTAAAAGCAAAGGACTATAGTCCATACAGCCTAGACTAAATTTAAACATTTGTTTCTAAATTTTAATAGTGCAAGTGCATGCAACCTGTTTGAAATACTATGTAGTTTTGAATGTAGAATTTGAATAACAGAATAAGAGACGAATTTCTTGACGTTTATCATCAAAATTTGGTACATGATACGTTTTATTGAATATAATATTATATTCGTAAATAATCTTATACACCATGTTTTAAAGGTCTAGATAATGTAACGAGTGCAACGGTCTGCGGTGGTGCGAGTAGTCTACCGCTGGCGGTCACTGGTTCGATTCCTGATTGGGGCAGATATTTGTATTTGTTTGTACAAGTATTTGTTTCCGGTCTGGGTGTATGTCCTTGTGAGTCTCCCCACCGTTCCTCATAGAGTACGTAAACCTGATAGCGATCGTTACTCATGATTGGGAAATTAATCGTCATCTCGCAGTGAAACAGCGTAATAGATTAAGCTCCGATCCTTCTCCAATATAGAGAAGAGGTATCTGCCCAGTAGTGGGACATTTACAGACTGATTTAGTTCAGTTCAATGTCTTGGCGTAAGATAATGCAGGCGAATTTACATATTACAAACGACTCTTTATCTATATAATATACCTGAACATGACAGAGTCAGAATTCAACTATTGCTATGTCTCTGAATCTGCATGATTTTTAGGCAATGTTTGAAATTAAAGATAGTCAAGAACTTTTCGAATAAATATTCGAATTGCAAAATCTTAGGCTATATCTACTGTATCTTAAGATTTAACATAATTTTAGCTTTAAAATAATATATAGGCTATTAAATGTTAAATTGTTTTATCAGTCAGAATACGAGTATTTTTATTGTTTATTATGTGTACATTCTTCTTTAATTTTATATTTAATTATTTATTTATTTATTTATTACCAATAGTTTAGCGTAGTCATCTATGTCTTCTTGTCTTACCTGAAAATAAAGATAAACTATATTAGAAATAACATTACAAAGCATTTCATCATTCTATATTTCTAAAATACTAAAAAAAATATAGGTTTTACAAATAAAATCATTACAGAAAAGCAAAAAAAAAAAAAATATTTTTAATAAATAAAATATAGTAGAAAATAACTCTCAATAACTCACAACGGAAACAGCGCCTCCTAAAACAATGAAAACTTTTAAAGTAAAAACTCTGCTGTTTTTTCAATTACATTAATGACAGTGATTCCTTGACAAATATTTTTTTACGGTCAGTTTGTAAGAATTTCGTCACTGCCTAAAAATCGTTCGCATGTCGGTCGAGCACTTACACAAGTGAGTAATAATTTTTGTATAAACTCGACTATTTCAACAGATTTGGACTTGTTCAGTCAGAAGCTTTACGGCAAAATAGAATAAAACCGACTTAGCTAAATTTGAGTGAAACTCTGCTCGTTTGCTGAATATTTGCATTTTTCTATTGAAATCTAGGCATTTAGTAAAAAAGGCGAACGAGTGTCAGTTTTCCAATAGTATTTCTGAAGTTTTATATTATACGACGTAGTTACTGAATCCCACGTCAGCATTTTCCACTTGACCGGTTCCACTCAGAAGTTACATCAAATACCGTACCGTCCACATTTCACGCAGCGCTCAGGTGAAAATGTTAGGAGTAAATAATTCAAGTGTCTATAATGTTACTTTATTGCGTTCTCTTTATAAACTACGTTACGTTAAGATATTTCATTGTTATAGGTTTTATTTTAGGGTTTTTAGATCGTTTTTTTTTTTTAATTTTTTTTAAATTATTATGTGACTGTTACTATTTATTAATGATTACGTCAGATTAAAAATAAAAATAAAAGATCTTTAATTAAATTTCGTATTATTGTAGATCTTAATATCATCTTTAAAAAAATTCTGTATCCATATTATGTTCCTTCACTCTTATATATACTATTCTTTACCTCTTACTTCCACTGTTTTATGGTGTACGCGAAACAGAGCCTAAAAACTATTGATGTAAGGAGCAGAAAGAAAAGCTGGCGACAGATGGGGATGAAAAAAAATTTTTAAACAGGACATGGCACAGCCGGTTGTAGCGCATTAGATGATGACGATGATGCATTAACCAGACAGCAACTGTCTGTTTTCTGATGGTCGCGAGTTTGATCTCCGCTGATGAAAAAATATTTGTGTAGTATAGACATTTGTCATTATGTTAAATATATTTCCGAATCCTCAACACAAGATTTAAAAATAAACAAACTTACGCTTCGGCTTTCTTTAATGGAATAACTTCAAATCAATTTGATGTTTTCGTATTAACTAGTATTATTCTAAGGTGTGTTCCATTTTGTGCAATGAAAATGTTTGGATTTTATTCCAGAAGGTATTACTTATTGTAATAGTCTTTTTACACTTTTCATCCAATCACACCGGATATTTTACACTGATACGTTATAACATATTTATATATAAATTTGAAATAAACATCAGCATATTATATCTATTAACAATCGTGAACGAAAGTAAAACCGTGTTTTATTTTATCAAATATTATAAATATTTCACCGCAATAAAAGTCAGTTTTAATTGCGTTATAATCAACTACCGTTGAATAACTTTAAACCACTCATAATAAAAACATATAAGTGAAAAACTGGTTTAAAAAGTTCAAACCTTTTGTCAGCAAAGGACTTTGAATTTATGTATAACCGCGTGTTTTCCACGAACAAGTATTAAAATTATATTTTTAAGTGAATAAACGTACTGAAATATTTTTCAGAGATTTACATCTCAAAGCCGAATAAAACTCAAAATTTATCGCATCGTATCAAATGTTGATTATTTCGAATGAAAAATTCTAAAGTAAAAACTAGCAGTTTTCATAAATGAAAAGTAGATTGTTTTGTACACTTAAAATTGGATTTAAATGTGTTTATTATTTAACTTTAATGTAAAGGCAGAAACACGATTTATGATGGAAGGTACTTATGAAAGTGTGAATATTTATGAATTTCATAATATTTGTAAACTATTTGATACACGCGGTTCTACCTGCGTTTGATGTCATATTAGAACTTTACGCTACCTCCTTACAATTTAATGGTGAATAAAAAATCCATGTTAAGTTTTGTAGTATAGTGTGACTTTTATTTATAATCTGTTATTATTAGGAACTATAGTACCGTTCTTTCAAATTTTATTGATTTAAAAAAAAATGTTTCGTCTTTGCAACATTAGTATAAAAAAATTTATTTAAGTTAATATGGCAAAAATTATGAAAAAAAAATATGTAAAATCATGTAAATTGTGTTTTATAGCCAAAAAATTAAAAATCACTATTGCAGTACTTCAAATAGAACGTCAAGTAAAAATACAACCTGAAGTCAATTTTATCACTAATTAAGTGTCACAGATCTGATAGCAAACGGAGTGATTGAATTTTAATTACATCGCTACTACCAGTGTCGACTGAACCGAATGGGCGCTTGTGCACTACACGGAATTTTACTGCCCGGCGTCCGATTTTTTACGGTCCGACATGGCACGCCATATAAATGTATAGAGCGTTTGTGCACTATCCGTAATTTTACCATCCGACATTTTACTTTTCCCTATTCCGGACCGTTTTTTTTGAGTCTTAAAAAATAAATAATAATAAAATACAAAATATTTAAGTATTATATATAAGGAAAATTTATAAATAAATTGATTGTATTTTATTAGTTAATATTCGAATAAATAAACAAACTACACACATACATACGTACGTTTATACGTATATATGTTTTCATAACTACAATTTGTCTATCAACTTTAATTATAATGTTATTTACCAAAACGTTCTAAATTCTAGTTTATTTACATGTTTATGCACAGTTAAGTCTTTATACAAATATTTTATTATTATTTACATTATAATCTTAAAGGAAATCACTTCTAAGCGTCATCTCGTTTGAGCGTGATTAGTTATTGATTGGTTTGAGTCTTAAAAAATAAATAATAATAAAACACAAAATATTTAAGTATTATATATAAGGAACATTTATCAATAAATTGATTGTATTTTATTAGTTAATATTCGAATAAATAAATAAACATGTACATTTATACGTATATATATTTTCATAATTACGATTTGTCTATCAACTTTGTTATAATATTATTTACCAAAATGATCTAAATCCTAGTTTATTTACATATTTATGCACAGTTAAGTCTTTATACAAATATTTTATTATTATTTACATTATAATCTTAAAGAAAATCACTTCTAAGCGCCATCTCGTTTGAGCGCGATTAGTTATTGATTGGTTTGAGTCTTAAAAAATAAATAATAATAAAATACGAAATATTTAAGTATTATATATAAGGAACATTTATCAATAAATTGATTGTATTTTATTAGTTAATATTCGAATAAATAAATAAACATGTACATTTATACGTATATATATTTTCATAACTACGATTTGTCTATCAACTTTGTTATAATATTATTTACCAAAATGATCTAAATCCTAGTTTATTTACATATTTATGCACAGTTAAGTCTTTATACAAATATTTTATTATTATTTACATTATAATCTTAAAGAAAATCACTTCTAAGCGCCATCTCGTTTGAGCGCGATTAGTTATTGATTGGTTCGAGTCTTAAAAAATAAATAATAATACAATACGAAATATTTAAGTATTATATATAAGGAACATTTATCAATAAATTGATTGTATTTTATTAGTTAATATTCGAATAAATAAATAAACATGTACATTTATACGTATATATATTTTCATAACTACGATTTGTCTATCAACTTTGTTATAATATTATTTACCAAAATGATCTAAATCCTAGTTTATTTACATATTTATGCACAGTTAAGTCTTTATACAAATATTTTATTATTATTTACATTATAATCTTAAAGAAAATCACTTCTAAGCGCCATCTCGTTTGAGCGTGATTAGTTATTGATTGGTTTCATTGGATTCAAAACTACAGGTATCTTATTGATATACAAGATGGCGCTATACGTATCTGCAGTTTTTTTTTAAACTATAAAATAATTGTTTAATAAATTCTATTCTATCACAGAACACTATATTAGAATAATTATGTTAAATAACTACTCTAAAATCTCTTATCTTTTCAGTGATATAAAATTCGCAAGGGTACTACCGGTAAAATTCCGTGTAGTGCACAAACGCCTATTCGTGTTTTTCATTGCCAAATCGGACCGTAAAAAATCGGACGCCGGCCAGTAAAATTCCGTGTAGTGCACAAGCGCCCAATGGGTTCAATAGATAACTTTCAGACTTCAGACAGATGACGCGTTTTATTTGCTGATATATTGATTAACTTGTATTCGCATATTGGTTTAAATCAAATATGAATGTGTGAATTTGAACACGTCTAATGTGATTTGTATATTTTAAATAATAAATAAAAATATTTGTTTATAAGTAAATAAAGTATAAAAACTTCATTGTTTATAATATGTATGTATGAATATGAGCCAGAATAACCTATTTATTTCAATACACGACAAAAATTGAGTACAATTGAATTATTTCATTGAATATATTACATGAAACACATGAAGAAACATATGAAACACACTGTGACAAAGAGATTTATGACAAAAATATTGATTATGTAATTGATTTAACCCAAAAAATAAAGAAAATAAATTTCACTGCTTGGTTAACCGTATTGTTGTTTGTTTTAATTTATTATGTAGGCCGTATTGATGACAAAGGTCCTTTTTAAACTACGAACTAGTAGGTATATATAGCTTTCAAACTATGTTTTTTCTTGAAAGTAAGTAATGGGTTTTTAAATATCTAAGCTATACTTTAAAAAAATATATATATTTTAACATACACATTGTAAATATAACATATACGACATAAATTATATACAAATAGCTAGTAACATCGTCGGAACTGCAAAATCGATTTTTTTTTTTGATTGATTTCATAAAACGACCGAACGACGAAGAAAAAAAATAACCAAGTCTAACATCAGCTGAAAAGAAAAATATTATTTTATGCATAGTTTTTTAATCACTTAATTTATAAATGTCGGTATTTAAAAAATTTGTAAAAAGACGCATGCAATTTACACTATGCATCGCTCTCCTGTAAAGTTATTTTTTTTTCATATCTGACATTTTTAATAGTCATAGGCGAAATATTACACCCAGAATCAGGGTGGGAATCGAACCCATGATTCTGTAATGGAAAGCAGGGTAACTACCAACTACGCCAACGGGCCACTAAAAAAAGTAAAAAAGAGTATTCTTTGCATTCATTCTTCAAAAAAAGGAGGAGGTTCTCAATTCGTCTGTATCTTTTTTTTTATGTGTGTACCTCGTAACTTTTTACTGGGTGTACCGATATTGATGATTCTGTTTATATTCGAAAGCTGGTGTTTGTCATGTGGTCCCATTTAAATTTGAGCTAGATCTGACGAGCAGTTTTTGAGTTATCCCTAATAATGCATATTTAATTGACTTTAACGTTTAACGTTGATGATGTTCTCATTTTATTATTTGTCGATGTAAAATGAACAAAAAAAAAACTGTAATGGATGGTTTGGAAAGTGCATCCCGAAGTGACTTTTTAGTCTGATTATGTTCTGATGAAGATCTTCGGAGACATGTATTGGAACTCCTCAATAAATGACAGCAAATTAGCCGTGGTTACTGAAATCACATCTAGGTATATGCAATGTTGGTTGGTTGGAGTTTATAGCTCATAATAATTAATTACGAACAGGTGTAAATAATTATAAAGTATTGTCCATAAATTGACGTCTCGATAGGGCTTATAAGCTTTAATACTTGAATAAAGTATATTTTGGTTTTGATATAAAACTTAGCTACTGAATAATTATAACTTTTATATGGAATACGTTACTTTACACATCTTTATTAAAATGTGTAAATATATAAATTCGTAATAATTCATGCTACATAGATTTGGAAGCTTCTCGATCAGTCTCGTTTTGCTATTATTACATTAAAAATTAATTTCAAAATCTTTATAAATGAAGAAATATCCCCTATATTTTCTTTTCATACATTTTTAACAGTCTTTTTTTTGTATAGTAACACAGTAGTTAGGAAAAGGGTCAATATTAAATACAATACAATATGGTACGGAAGAAGAATATTAAAGGTGAGGTGATCCATTTAAATTTTCTAAAGGTAAAATCAGCGGTAATTCTTATTCACTTTTTTTTAATGTTAGTTGGATAGGCAAACTGGCAGACGTGCCACCTGATGGTAAGTGGTCGACGTCGCCCATGAACATAAACTAGTTTACCTGGAACTAGCCCAGCCAACTCATTTATGTGTTGCCTATCCTGAGACATAAGGTGTTAAAGTCTGGGTGCCAGTAATTACACTGCCTGTCTTGCCCTTCTCTCCGAAACACAGCAAAGCTTATTCATTTTGATTGTTACACAATCGTAAGGACATAGAAGTTAATGTATTATTTGTTTTGTTTATTTTCTTTTTTACCGAGTAAGTCATCGAATGATAGATGACAGGTCGGTAACAGCCCGAGTAAATGAAGATCCCGCTCAGAATTTACATGTTCCATTTTCCATTCGTTTGAAGTGCGAGTAATGTTTTTGATTATCATCTTGTAATTTTATAACGAGAGTACCTACGATAAAAGTTGTTTAGGTTTTCACTGATAATATACTCTCTAAGTATGAATCAGTAGAATTTTCATTAATTACATTAGTGAAGCTGTATTTACTACATATCAGTGAATTTCAATAACAAGTTAGTGAATACTCACTAATACACATACATATTCAATGATCAAATCAGTGGGCTCTGATATTCACATATTCATACATTGAATACTCAGTAATTCTGCGTGGACGATTCTTAAATTAATAAAGAATGAATAATCACTTAAAATTAGTGTAATTCCACTGGTTCATTTAATTAAAAGTCTAAATCGGATTTTATCGCGTTTATTTGTTTTAAAAACTTTACAGTTTAACGATTTTTAATTAAATTAAATTATTTCCCGACGTTTCGGACCCTTTACAGCGTCCATGATCTCGGGGGAGTCCCCCGCGATAACGCGAAATAAACGCAATAAAATCCGATTTAGACTTTTAATTAAATGAGTGAAATTCGCGTAAATATAAGAGAATCCACTGGTTCATATTTAGAGAGTATTTATCGTGTCAGATGGACTCTGGCCGCGGCTTGACTCAGTCGGATGCCACCTTTATTGCGGGTGTTCGTCATAAACTTATTATATCTTATAACCACGAAACAAACCTGAAATCACAAACTTTGTGCGTCGACGTAACTTTAGTTCTATCGGCTTTATACTTCTGATGAAATGAAAGATTGAAATAAACAAAATGCGCAACGTCCAATATTTCCTTAAGGTATTTCTCAAAGATTGCCTTCCATATAATTCCTATTTAGTACGTGAGTAGGTTTTTTAGTGTAGAAATCTGTGTAGCAAAGGACTTTAATGGTCAATGAAACGGTGGGGTATAACATCTGTGAGTTTATTTATATATAAAATTAAGACCGTATTTCATCTACATAAATAAATAATATCTTTCAACAAAAATAAACATTTAGTAGTTCAGATACTGATAAAATATACATAGAAAATGTAACGTCAGATTAAAAAAAAAAGTTTTACCGGCAGAATTGTTTTACCACATTTATCTTATATATTATAAATTTTTCTGATACAACAAAAGAAATAAAATGCAGATTCCTCAATACCACACCTCAATATTTGTCTACAAGTTATACGTAAAAAAGTAATCTTTATTATTTTATTATTTGGCTTTAAATCGAGGCTAGCACAGCTGAGTTTTTCGAGTATTAAATTTATTTAAAATACATTTTATTTTCGAGGGTAAGAGAAAACGTGCTGATTTATTCTTTAGAAGAAATTTTAAGAATCTTTGTCAGTACAACAGTAGATAGGATATTGACAGGCTGTTAGTTTCACAATACATCTAATATATATAAATCTCGTGTCACAATGTTTGTCCTCAATGGACTCCTAAACCACTTAACCGATTATAATAAAATTCGCACACCATGTGCAGTTCGATCCAACTTGAGAGATAGGATAGTTTAAATCTCAAATTATAGTCGCAATTTTAATTTATTGCTAATTATTTGTCTGTTATTATTTGACAGTCACAATTATCTGTTAACTCCAAATGATTCTAACAGATGTCGATACCTTTCGACTGGGTTGAGTAAGTAATCAATAGATGGCGCTGCTATGGTAAATCTACGAACGTGTCATATAAGCTACATTTTAACAGCATAATTACCACGTGTTGTTGAGGCTAAAGTATAAATTAAATTTATTTTTATAATTTTTAAAATTTTAGTTAAATACCCGTGCGAAGCCGGGGTGGGCCGCTAGTTTATAAAATATATTTTAACGGAACGTTCCTCTGCTGGTACCGTAGGTATTGTTTTTTACTAGATGTCAGATTAATTGACGGCACTGCTTTATTGTTTTGAGTCATAGTGTGATATTCTATAGAATTGTTTTAATAGATTATTTCTCATGCAAATATATATCTTATGCATTTTTTTTAATCAAACGAGTAACGCCTGGTATTAACGTGTTTAAACAAACCAACTCTCCGATTTTATTGTATTATTGAAAGAGAATAGAAAGAAGTTTAACTCAATCGTGTTATAACGCACTCGGGCGTATTGTTAAAAAAATTATATATAAACGATAGTTTTTCTAATAGAATGATATAGTTATTTCAAAAACCATATAAGGACCGTGTGAAATTTTATACTTAAAATCTCTGAAGAAACTAATAAAAACTTCGTTTCATTACAATTATGAAAACAACTTTATTCGTACGCACATTTGAGTCGATACAACATACATAATATTATTACAAAACCGCCAAAATTGGACTCGTGCGTGTACCATTCGATTGAAATCGAACAACAATAACTTGTAGAGCTGACTCACTTGTATTTATTTATTTATTGTTGTAGTAGAGATCATATTTTTACAGTGTATAAAATTTTTACGTGACGGAAAGTTAGACAGCAGTATCATAAATCCTGTTGGCTCAATTTAGATACGCCAAAAGCTAAGTTGAAAACTGACGACAATTCAGCCATCTAGGATTCGAATTCTGGCTATAATCGCTGAGTTTCTGGTATTTTTTTTTTGTCCATGGTTCAACAACGATATTATGATGATTGATCCGAGAGTTTTTTTTGTTCTCGTTTTCTGGTGAACTATCGTTTTATCCTAGACTATTGATAATTTTACCTATCCTAGATTATTGATAATTTGTAAAAAAAAATTTACAACTTGACTTTAAAATAATCAATTAAATGTATAATGTAAGTGTATTTTTATTTTTTAATCAACATACTTTACCGCTTATATTTTTACATTTTCAAGTTATTTTTGCGAAATAGATGTATTTTTAAAACTGATGTCGTTAATCCTTTTGCAAATTCGCACTTTAGCTTCCAAGGTTATATTAATTTGTCTCTTTTTTATTTATTATGAATATTCTTCTTGTAATAGAATTTAAGTGAGAATGAGCTCAAAGGCAAACTAGGTAAAGTAACTGCATCGTCATGCTAGCAACAGCTACTCTGATGATGGAGACAAGTTGGCGCAACTTTTTAACTATATGTACACATAGTCCGTACATAAGAGATCAGTCCGGCACACGGGAAGTCCGCATTTATACGGATGGCTCCAAAATGGGGTCTGGCACCGCTTCCGGTGTGTACTCACAAGATCTCAACATCAAACTGTCAATAACGCTAGGTCAACACAGCTCCATATTTCAATGTGAATGTGTTGCTATAACTTATGCAGCTACCGCCGTCCTGTCGAAAGACATTAAGGATTATAATATCCGTATTCTGTCGGACAGCATGGCCGTACTTAAAGCACTAGAGAGTTCTTCGACTAACTCTAGTCTTATTTACGAATGTCACCAAACATTGGAAAGATTAGCCTCATTTAATGGGGTAATCCTCCAATGGATTAAAGGACATAGCGAATCACACGTTACGATGCCGCCGATGAGCTAGCGAGACAAGGGTCTAACACAAAGGTGGCTGGCCCAACTGTTTTACTGCCGCTACCATTTAGACAACTGTTCTCGTGGGTAAGACAACGCACACGTGAAACTCACAATGCCCGTTGGGCAGACCAAACCGGCTGCAGACAGTCCAAAATGGTACTCGCGGAAGTATCACCACACCTGTCGAGTTGACTACTCAATCTGAACCGTATGGACATCAGAATAGTTGTTGGTACGATTACCGGCCACATGGCACTCAACCACCAACTTTTCATTATAAATGCAACGGACAGTCCTCTCTGCCGGGGATGTCTAGTTGCTGAAGAAACAGCCGCCCACGTGATCCTGGAATGCGAGGGAGTGGCCACACACCGGGCAAATATCCTTAAAGAAATAAGGATGCTCCGAGACGCCTGCGAACGCCCCAGCAGGCTTCTGAGCTTCTGGAAGGAGCTTGGCTGACTGAATTAGCCAGCCTTCTTTCACGCATAATGGACCAGAAGCGAGTCTAAATGCGGAAAATTGAGCCCACAACCAATAGTCCGTAGTATTTGTCCTCGTTAATAGAAGAAAATTACTTTGAATTTGAAAAAAATATGAATTTTTTTTAACATACAGAATCGGACTTGTTATATTTGTATTATAAGTATAGATAGTAATATATAAGAAAATTAAATGTGTTTTAATTTAATGAAAGTGGTATATTAGGATGTATGTAGTAGTATAGTAGTATGTAATGTAGAAAGTCTCTTTACTGAAGACTATAAACGGTAATTAGTCATCATGTTACATACATAGTAATGACGCAGCAACCACTTACCTGAACGCGATTAAATATGCGTTTTCGTCTAATTATAGATACTTTTTTACTAAAAATCTAAAGAACCAAAAGTGTTAGGGAGCTTATGATGAGGTTAGTTTTTCCTGATGGGAATTCCCATAGCAATATCTTAAGTACTCGTAATATAAAAATGACAAAGCTTCATACGAAATTTCATGACATATTTAACCCTCTGAGGAAATTTTTATAAATCCTTTTAAGCCCTAGCAATGTAATATTACGAAGACCTGTGTAAATTTTCATGCTTTTAAATTTTCTTATTAGAACTCTATATTTTTGTCAGTAAATAGTTTTGTTATGTGGACGTAAATAAAGTTCTTTAATCAAGTTAAAATTTTAAGTTTTTCAAAAACGTTGTTAAATTTATATTTTTATTCACAGTATCGCTTATTTTATATTCCAAAAACTAAGTAGGTAACGTTGTATTGATCATACACGTATCATTGAATTGAAAGGTAATCTCAACGAAAGCGACGCTAAACTAATGCGAAGAAACTCATCAGGAGTAATACTCAGATAATAAAAAAATATTACTTTTCATACCACCAAATATTTACCATATTACACAGCATTCGTATTTTACCATCGGCAGAGATTTATATTAGTGGTCGCCCAGTGGTCGAAATTCGACCTAATTGACAGCATTCTCAACATCATAAAAATATGATCGCGCATAACACGGAGAGCATATGCAGCAGTCATTGGACCTGATCTGTGATAAAAAATTTCGATAAAAAATTCGTTGTAAGACCTGTATTTAAGACCGTGTTGACAATAGATTTTAACAATAAACAATATTTGTGTATATATGTATGTACATTCATACATTGTACATATTATGTGTGTGTCGTAGTGTGTGTAGTATTCTTTTTTTTTAAATCGATTTAATATATTTTTTGAGCATTATTATAAAAAATATTAACATTCTGCACTTCTTCTCCATATAAACTTTTACTGTGCCAAATTTCATAATTCTAAAAATGATGTCCGTCCGCGTTATTTTCGTAAAAAGGGTTACAAAGTTTTTGCTTCACGTATTAATATATAGATATCAAGACAGCATAAATTGATAAACTCGTAATTTTTTCTTTTTTTATTAAAAGAATTTAGCGATCGCCATTTTAATTAAGAAAGTTACGCTATACTTAAAATATAAAATTTTAAAAAAAATTGCGATGTTACTTATACATTACAAGGTTTTGTTTAAAATACAACTCATGTTCGTCTTACAACAAACAATTTTATTAATTCCTTGGTCGAACACTTAGTATTGTTGCAATTGTTAATTAATATATAGGTATGACTAACATACTCGTATATTATGTGGCATTATCACTTCTCACTTGAACGTTTCCACTTTCGGCCGTTTTTTAATAAAAACAAATAACAGCGTTGGCTCCAACTTCCCATCGTTCGAACGCGAACGTTTGACCCAAGGGCGCGCTATTGTCGTTAGCCTTTTGTATTCAGCCAGAATGCAGCCAGCACACGGCAGAATGTTAATAGGTCAACATCACAGATTAGGTCAGGTTTAATTTGGTGCTGCTGCAAAAAGTTGTTCATATACGATCACTATTGAAAGTAAGATTTTAAAATATCATAATCTATTAATAAACTTTGAAATCTTTGCTAGTAGATCTTAAACATTCATACTTCAGCTATTTGTCAGATGACTGTCAGCAAAAATGAATAACGCTCATCTTACAAACTGGTTTTACCATCCTAAAAAAACCAACAATATTGAAGTATTACTACATTTTCAAGTTTAAAAAGGCACTACGCGATAACATTTACTGAATAATTGGGAATAAAACTGAAAAATAAACATCAGTAATTCTGTACATATAGTAATTCACATCATTAATGTGTAATTATGAGTGCAGAAGACTCTACTGCACTACGTTACCAACAGCCCATTAGTCATTTATATTTATTATATAAAAATCAGAAAACGGAAAACGCTATATCCACTATCAGACCTTACTCTATTAATAAAGGAAATTAATTAATAGAAAAAAGTGTATTCTTTTACAGTCGATTGTTCAGACGATTTAGGTTTGGTCGAACGTTGGTGATATATTGGCAGAAGGTGATTTCGGCTTATATTAGATAATTGACAACTTTTTAGTGCAAACAAAACCATTTTCACTTTTTATTAACGATTTATTAAAAAAAAAAAACAAATCTAGACCGTGTAAAACGGCCAAATGATGGTGTTGCAACATATTTTGTGTAAAAACATCCTACCCATACCCGTTTTACCGTTAATTTAATTAAAATAAATAATTAATAAAACCATTTTGTAATGTTATCATATTTAAAGATAAGTAACATTTTAATTTGTTTAACATTTTGACGTAAGAATTAATTAAAAAGTAAATAATCTTTACCAAATTAAAAAGAATGTTGTGTCCGATATTTCAGAACGATAATAAGCTCGGGGTCGAAACTTTAGATGCCCATAAAATTAACTAGGTCAAAGTTAAAAAAAATATCTCGAGCGTATCTGTAGTGCCCCGTCATCGAAGATGGGAGCATTGTGTGGCAATGCCTCGATATTATTTAGCACTTGAGTCGAGAGTCTCAACCGTCAAAGGAACATTCTAGTAAGGGACAGAGGATTAAGATTATGACCTTTAAATGTTCATGCCTTATTACGGATACAATAGTATGAAATCGTTTTCGTATTGGTTGAAGTTGACTTACTGATTGAACGCTTAAATTTTTGATATACGACCTTTGATGAAATAAAATGGCTTAGTGATTAAGATTTTTTTTAGAGTGCTTTTATATCCGAAATTTACCAACAATATCATTACTAATATTGAAGCAAAAATCTACACTCGTGAATATATCATAACTTTATAGATAATGTTCAGTAGTAAGAAATAATGAATTTTACAAACATCAGAAATGAATTCAATTTCGTGCTACCTATGCCCATTATTATTATTTATTTTTTGATGATCTATGTCTATTAGTCGTCGCTTAGTATTATTATTCTTCAAATCATAACTTAATTTAAGAATAGATAGTGTTTTTATTATTAATTTACATTAAATTCAAATAAATCTATAATTTGTCTGTGACATTTTATTTAGCGAGTATATTGTGTATCCTTGACAGTTTAAATCAACAATTAAATTGTTTAATATCATAAAACATTAAGTCAAATTTAAAATATTAATTTATCTGTTGCACTATATACATAATTATGGGAATGTGCCATATACATAAACTTTTTTTTAAATTTAATAAATTTTTCATTCTTTGAATAAGGTATTGCTTTATAATATTTTAAATTAACATGATTATTTTTATTACTTAAATTATTTAAAACGTGATATTTACCATGTTTTTTATTTTTTATCTGGTTCACGAAACTGAGTTCTCGTGAACAAGACATTCGTAGATAATGTCGAAATATCGAGGTCCACCAGATTAAAAAAAAAAACATGGTAAATATCCCGTTTTAAATAATTTAAGTAAGGTATTACTTTATTCATATAGACTTTTAAAAAGGAAGATCCAGTCTTATGTACAAATAATCGAGATAAATTATATACTGATAAAGTTTTCCTTAAGTTGTATTACGAGAATATAATTATTCTGTCCCCACAGATACCTTTTGACGTACAAGAATCACTGAACAAGCCTATTAAAAGTTTGTGACATCAACCGTCATAAACTAAACAAAAAGAGTTTTCTTTAATTTGATTAATATTCTTATCAAATTGCATTATAATCGTCATAACATGGTAGCGACTCGTAAAATATATAATGTTACATTTTAAAGTAATAAGTACTTTAAGACACGATGGAAACAAATAATAAATACCTTGCCCTTAAAATGGCTTCAGTTGTCGGCTCCCTTTGGGCCGTCCGACACAGGTAGTCACCAAAGCCACCGTGCCTGGTGAGAACATGTGTCAGACGGAAGGTAAGGGGCTTGCGTTTTCGGCGCATCCACCGCTCAAGGACCGGGCGCAACGCAGCCGTAACGCGTGTGCCATACGGCTGCACCGCCAGGTCCTCCCTCCACCTCCGCATTAGCGCTTCCTGTCCTATCCGACGCACCCGTAAGATCCCGTCCAACGTTAGGTTCTCACCAAAAGCCCTCCTATCCGAGAAGTGTGAGTAGATCTCGGCAAGAACCTCCGCCACGAGCTCTCACGGGGGGTCGCCGGCTAGAGCAGTAGCTGCAGCCCACGATACCGTACGGTACCCCCGGATCACCCTCACCGCGATTATTCTCTGCGCAGCTCGCAGCGCCGCCTTATTTTTCACGGTGAGGCGATCCGCCCAAACCGGGGCACCGTACGTCGCCATAATCCGGTAGACTCCGGAGTACAGCTGCCTGCAGGCGGCACTGAGTCCTCCGAGGTTCGGAAGGTGTCTGCCCAGCGCACTCGCCGCCTTCACGACCTTCGGTCCCAGCATCGCGAAATGTGGGCCGAAGGTCCACCCTCCGTCCAGGATGAGCCCGAGATATTCCATTTGGGGGCTCATCCTGACTCTCCCCTCTCCGATCTGAAGGGTAGCCCCCGGTGGAGGTCCCTTGCGGCCGGTCCCGCGGAAGAGCAGGGCTTAGTTTATGACAGCCAAGCTTGCTCGTATTTGCAAAAATTCGTACTAAATTGGAAAAAAAGTATTACCTTTGAAGGAACATATTTTTTATAATAAACTAACCTCAGATATAAAAAAATCCAAACTCTCTTAACAGGTTGAAGTCCATATTACGCAATTATATTATTGAAAACTACCCATACACTGAAATATTTTGTGCATTTTTACCTATCTATTGTAACCACCTTTGTTGTTTAAATTAAGCACTTACTTATATTATAGTATTGTTCTCATTTAAGTTGACTTATTGTAATCTTTACCGTAAATGCACAACAAGACGCGATAGAAATAGTTCAGCGCGAACTTATCTCGCTAAATACTAATTAAGTTTACCCCATAAATGCTTTCGTAATTAAAAGGGATATAAAGCTTTAAAAACGTCAAAGCAATGAAAATTCACTGTGTTATAAAGACACAGCCTCACGAAAAAGTGAACGAAAAATAGATATAATCTGAAAATGAACTCATTAGTAATGGAGTGAAAAGCCGCGTCATGGTGAAATTTTAATTTAAACAAACGTTGTTGACTGTTCGCAATCAAATCCGAGGAGCGGAGACATTCTAAATGATACTATACAGCCTTTCCATTTTTGCATTAAATTGTAATGAAATATTCGTGATATGATGCCGGTGATTTTTAACTTCAAATAGTACATATTTATACATGGATTATATTAATTCGAATCGAGCTAGGTTGGGCAGCGTTCGGGAAGTTAAAAAACATCTTTACATCTGTCATACCTCAGTGCCTGAAGTCGAAAGTCTTCGACCAATGTGTGTTACCAGTGATGACATACGGATCTGAGACGTGGTCTCTGACTATGGGCCTTTTAAACAAGCTCCAAATCGCACAGCGTGCAATGGAGAGGGCTATGCTCGGTATTTCTCTGCGAGATCAAATTAGAAATTATGAGATTCGCATACGAACGAAGGTTGCCGACATAACCGAACGGATTTGCAAACTGAAGTGGCAGTGGGCAGGGCACATAGCTCGAAGAACTGACGGCTGATAGAGCAGAAAAGTTCTCAAGTGAAGACCACGTACTGACAAGTGCAGCGTCGGACGGCCGTCCACGAGATAGACAGACAACTTTAGGAAAGTCGCCGGAAGCCGTTGGATGGAGGCTGCTTTGAACCGGTCGCTCTGGAAGTCGATGGGGAGGCCTACGTTCAACAGTGGACATCCAACGGCTGATATAATGATGATGATGATGATACATGGATTATTACCGAAGTTCATATGTATTTATTAGAAAAGTTATATGTAATAGTTTTCAGCTTAATATAGAAGAAAATGAGTGCGTTATTAATATATAATTGAATTACTTATATTGATTTAATATTAGATTGGTTAGCTTTAGATTACTATCTTTTATTCACAACTGAGTTAAAATGTCAGCTTTGAATTTTTTGTGTTTTTTTACAATTAAAACAATACAAAAAGTACAAAAAAAAGGAAATTTCATTAAGCTGATCGTTTAATGGTTTTTCGATAAGCATCAGGTAAAGTGCTAACAGAACTTAATTCAATTTGATCAAACATTCTCGCGTAACAAGACCAAGCTGTGTTTGTTTGGAAAATTGGAATTGTTATGCAAATACAGGCTACGTGTCCGAATAACCCCGGTTTGTAACCATAAAATGGTTTATCCCTAACGATAGTTTGAACTCTGTAATTTAGTGGCAATTGGTCTTCCAACTTTGAACTATCTTCCTTATGAAGAACAACATTATATATACGATTGTCTTACACCAGAACGGTTGTCATAGCTTCACTAGTATATACTTATTTATTTTGGTTAACTGTACCAAAATAGTTGCGGCTTATTAAAAACAATAACAAATAGTTATCTAAAAAAAAATGTTATAAAACTTGTTATAAAAATACCCATAATCTAACTCATTTGATGTAGAGAGGTCTCCGCCGCTCATGGATACTTAAAGAAGCAGAAGAATCCATTCTTAACGAAAATATATGAAAACTTCTACTCATTAGTAATGAATTGAAAAGCCATATAATAGTAAAATTTTAATTCTTTGAGAATTATATTTAAAGGAACATTAAATGTTGCTAGCTAAAGGCATTAAGAGGAAGGAAGGAGATAAGGGGGAAAGAGAAGACATGAGAAGTGAGAGTGTGGTAGTAACTCGATCGAGCCAGCTATAAATACGCTGTATTTACGTACAGATAGTAGGATATACTTTAATTAAATATTCCTTTTGATTTTACAATTATATTAAGTTTTAATGGTTTAAAACGAATTAAAAAATACTGTTTAGTAGTGTTGTAACTGACATATGTATTTGAGAAGAAATTATTTATTATATTATAAATGTTTATTTTTATCTAGAACGTTTCGCAAATCTAATCTTTTAATGCATTACCTCCAGTATAAGCTTTTAACGTTTTGAAACTTTTGTATTTAAATCCAGTTCTAATACTATCGAAATATTGGATCGACTTTTAATCTGACCCAATCACATTTGACCTGCGGTGTCGTTTTTCACTCGCTTTTTCATTTGCAGAACAATGCTCTCTTTTATTCAATAATTGTTATTTTAAATAAGGATATATAATGAAACAAAAAGTGTTGTGGTTGTGGTTACGAAAGGTTCTGATAACGCCAACGGTCACCTGCTTAATTCATGTTCGAAGTGGTTTTTGACGTAACGTCTTGTAAATCGATGAACGTCGGCTGCACGCTCGAAAAAGCACGACTCTTGTCACGTTCCACGATCGAGAGCGCGGAACAAGCGATAGAGAGGCACTATTGGCCTAAGCGTTCGGCTTGTGACGCATCTATCTCTCTTCCACTCCATCGACAGATGCGTCCGAGTAGAATAGAAAAAATATTTGAATTAACGAATGCCATTATATGTTAATTTATAGAAAAAAGTGTTATTTTCAATTAACTTCTTCTTTGTATTATACAAAATCATGATAATTCAGTGATAATAATTCAATTCAATTCATAAAAGTATGCAATTTTTCATCAATGTTTTCTTATAACTTGATCACGTAAAACTATGGTCCGTAAACTGACTTCAAAGACAACCAAAATTTTTTTTTTTTTCAATATTTCCCTGATTTGAGTGTTTGTCTTTATAGGTCTGCATATCGTCCCTAAAAGAGATAGTAGGGGAGGAGCGGGGGTTACCGTACACTTAAGGTAAAACGCTTGTTACTCAATAACTAAAAAGCTTATGTGGTTAATCTTAAGCATTATCTAAAGAGAAAATATTTAACTGTTTAATATTCGAACAAAAAATAAAACCAGATAAATAAAAGTATCAGATTTATTAAGTTTTATACAAAAACAAAAGTACGGTATCAACCGACACCTTCGGATGATTGCGTACAATGTCTAAGTAACAGTGTCTTAATGAATGTTTCACTTATCAACTTTATTTTTATTTATTTTGCCAGGCAAAATCCACACATATAATCATCGGGTACATCTTTATCACTGCACAGTGAATGGACCCATTGCCCACACATAATACAGGGATACCAGAGCTCCTGATCTTTACCGAATTCTCCACAAATTAGATAAAGCTCATTTATAATCCCTGTTTCTCCTTCTATATAAAATATAATATGACCAGATAAGTTTCTTTCCTCGCGGCATCTGAAAATAAAGATAACAAATAAAAAATATATATCAAATCAAGACATGCAAGTGATATCGTACAAAAATGTACGAACCAAACCGAAGCCGCCATTTTATGAGAAATGTTCAAACAAGCGAAAACGATCAGCGATTTCATTGAAAATTGACTGTACATCGAACCATAGATCAATAACGTACGACGTGGTTATAAAAATAATACAATTAAACAATAAATATAATACTTACAGTTTAACATCTTCACGATACTTCTTATAAGAAATGGCACGTAAGTGTAAGACATGCTCTACTCATGAAATCTGACGAGTCACAGGCGCGGGTAGGAGGCAGGACGCAACAGTGCCGTGTTGCGACCATTAGACAAGAATACCCCTTTTTTCCCACCATTCGGTCTCTGTCAAACACTATGTACGGTATCGTCCGCTGTACGGAATGACCCGCCGCTCCCCTAAGCGCTAGTTGCTTTTGTTGATATGTAAATTATTCAAATCTAGGACGTTATTCCAATCTTAAGGCTTCCTCTCATGTGTCATGTTTCGTAGTCAGTTGTCATTCACTCAATATTCAAATTAGTCTTTCAAATTTAGAATATTATGGAGACCTAAGGAAAACCCATGAAAATTCAAAAAAGTTAGCTTGTTAAATTTTAAAATTAGAATATTGGTCGCTTTATATATTTTATCTACTATCCAGGACAACGCCTCGTACAAACAATGATTTTTATGATATCGTACCGGGACCGCGCCGGATTGGAGTACGGAAAAAATACCAACCGACAGTTTGCTGCCGTTGCCCGGCTAATATACGGCACGGACACGCATAATATAACATGCGTTACTTTGTAAAAAAACGTACACCGTAAGGTTTTGTCCGTGCACCGTCCGGGACCCGTCCTCGGCGTGATATAATGTGAATCATTCTTAAGTACGTCCTTTTTGACGTACTATTTTTTTTTATGTACGCTTTATTACGCATTCGCTTTATTGTACACCACAATATACAAATATTAAAAAAAGGAAAAAAAATCAATTATAATACAGACAACTTAAGATAATTACAAATTGTGTAGTACAAGAGGCGGTCTTATGTCTAGTTAGCCATTTCTTCCAGACAACCCAAAATAGGATTGAGTATTTATTTGAGAGACCGTGTATGTGGTGCAGTAATATTATAATAAACTTATATACTAATATCTACACATTAATACTTACAAGCAATACATATATACATTAGTAATATATAATATAATAAACTAATAAATATACCAACAGTATCTCATAGCATTTATAGTCAATTACGTCATTAAAAAAAATTTATGTTGATGAACTTTAATTTTTAAATTATCAATTAAGATTTTAATCGGGCACAATGCTAACATCGCTCCACATCCACGTACGTACATCGCTCCTACTGCTTAATCCCTATAGCAAGTACCACTATTGTGGCTCCTCTGGAGCTTAAAGTATTGATCGCTCTACATTTATCTTATGAGACATTATCGAAGCGTTAGACTATCACAAAATTATAAAGCAAACCCAAATCGTCGATTAATGTAGACACCGAAAATTCATATTCATAAATACATTGAGTCATGGCTTAGTAAAACTTGAATGTGTACAACTCAATTTCATCAAAGCACTAAGGATTTCTTATTGAACGACCCGACGCTATGAATAGACGTATAAGCCACCTATGTACGACACGACACTCTTTAGAACGATATCATAATGTCGCCGATACATGTTCGGTGTAATCGCTTGTGATAGGTTCTACGTCATACGAGAGATTTTCTAGCGATATTCTTGTAAACGTGTGGGTACATAACTATGTATGCGTGTATCCAAGTACTGTGATATACTATATGTGTGACGTCTATAAATTTTAAATAAACAGTATCCATATTTTTTGGTGCTTTTTTATACGTAAAGCTATATCCTTTAATCACTAGCATGGAATATAGATACTAAGGAATACCATCTCCTTGTTACGAATAGTATCGTCAAAATTCATCAAATTGGTGGCGCCACATTAGCATGAGGGTAAATTTTAAAGGAAGCGCCAAATAACAAAGTAGTTATAACACGGTTTGAACATCACGTAATAAACAATATAAATTAACAACAATAAAAGACATAATGTAACATAAATATTATTAATAATAAATTAAATAATAAAAATTAAAAAGAAATCACAAGTATTGATTTAGTCGACTGTTTCTTAACTACAGAAGTCAAAAGAAATACTAAATTTTTCAACCCAGCACACTTCACTCTGTTTATAACTGCTAACTTCATATCATTTCCGTTTGCTACACTAGCGCTATTTCGGTGAGTGTTCGAACAATAATTTGTTAAACAAAATAGCCACTTTTTAAACTAATCCCCCATACAAGTTGGGTCTCCTTAGTATCTATACTCCATGATCACTAGTTAACTTATCTCTGACAGCACGGTTCCGTTGTAGAAATCGCTGTTTAGTAGCCGCCGATTATATAAAATTAAAGATAAATTATTAATTTAAATAATATTGTGCCAGTCATTGGTGTTTAATTAAGTATCTTTCTTAATATGTGTGTGTTGTGCTATTAATAAGTGTGCTTTTTTCCTTTTTTCTTTTATAGGTTGCCAGTCTTTAATACGGCGCTTATCCTCCCTCTGAATATTCCACATACCTTATAAAATGTCATTTTAATAATGTACGTCACGCGCTTCATCTAGCTCCTTTGATGTATTATATTCGTTATTAATTTTCATAAATGTAAAACTTATGTGTGTGTGTGTGTGTGTGTGTTCGTTTTTTTATTTTCTAGTACCTACTGTACTGTACTGTACTGTATCAGCCTGTAAATAACCCACTGCTGAGCGAAGGCCTCTTCTCCATATGAAGAAGAAGGGTTGAAGCTTAATCGACCACGCTGCTCCACTGCAGGTTGGCGGATAATTTCCCTACCATGAGTAACGATCATTATCAGGTGTCTATGATAACAACCAGGACTGACGGCTTTACGTGCTCTCAGAGGCACGGTTGGGAGACCCACAAAGACATACACCCAGACCGGAAACAAATGTTTGTATAAATATAAATATTTGTCCCGAGCGGGAATCGAACCCGCGACCGCCGGCGCGCGGTTTTAGGCGACTACTCGCACCACTACATCAGACCGATAGTCCGCACCACTACACTAGACCGGTCGTCAAGTACTACACGAAATTATAACGCTCGAAGTTAATACGCAAACTTTTGACACGTGGATAGGAATTAAAAAAACACTTATCTAAGATGTATCTCCTTAGTATTACTACTAATTGTTATAATTTCCATATTTACGATACTTCATTCAATGTATTTTTTTAAAAACAGTACGTTAGAATATTTTCAATATTGTAATTATTTTTGCAGCAACCTTTTTATATGATGTAAATAGTTTACTAGTTGACGACGCGTTGGCTCAGTGGTCACAGCAACTGGCTGATGCGCTAGCGGTCGCGGGTTCGATCCCCGCACATGACAAATGTTTGTATAAGCCAAACAGATGTTTGTCGTGGTCTGGGGTACATATGATTCACATCCTACTAGGGGCCGTTGCATGTGAGACATTTATTTAATTATCGTAACATATCCATTTTTTTACCTTAACTGTAAAACTTTCCTCGTTTTTAATAGTTATTTATTATGTTATATAAAATATATTTAATTTAAATAACTTTGTGTTCCATAAATATTATTTTTGTTAAATTAAATCCCAACCGACTTATAGGAAAGGCGGGACGCGGCACCAATATGGCGACGCCCGTCTCATTCCATTTCCGTCAGACTACGTGCTCGAGTTGGAAACGAGCGACATATATTACAACTTCTATCAAGATTTATATTTATCAGTGTCGTAAAACACCTGTAAATTAAGTTATCAAAACTATTCATAATACTTATTTCATTATTACTCATCAAAATTTCATTAGCCTAATAGATCCTTAACGCCTTGTTTTTCGATTATGAAATAATGGATTATTTTATTAATGTTAAGGAGCCTACAAAAACGTATTTAAATATTTTTAAGCAATTAATCTAATTGTAAGAGTAGGTACCCGCCTAGTTGGTCGGGTATCAAGCGTTACTGCCGAGCAAGGGGTCTCAGGTTTGATTCCTGGGTCGTTCAACGTTATTGAGTTTTTACATTTTTTGAAAATTCTCAGTAAAAGAGTGATGTTATATTTACTTTAGAAGTGGAACTATAGTTAAAAAATGTCTCGAGAAGAGAAATAATAAAGAACGCAACGGAAGCTCTCAAAAAAGATTTTTTCCCTTTTTTGTAACATTTCATATTATTGCTCAACCCCTATTGGTCGTAGCGTGATGTTATAAAGCCTATAGCCATCCTCGATAAATGGGCTATGCAACACAAACAAAAATTCTATTCGAACCAGTAGTTCCTGAGGTTAGCGCGTTCAAACAAACAAACAAACAAACTCTTCAGCTTTATAATATAGATTTAGTATTTGTATTAGATGTAAGCTTTGCTGTATAAGCTACTGGTTGCCCATAAATAAATAAATAAAATAATTAATTTAATTAAACCAACGGCTAAGTGCAGATCTAGGTACCATGAAATGACCAGATTCTGAAGAAAAAAATGGTTGTCTGTAAAGTCGGTGTACAGACGATAATTTTTACGTGATAACGTCATAAGAAAATATAGATGTAGAATTGTATACTTTTATGAATCGAATTGAATTATTATCACATATATAATATGATAGTGTGTATTACTTTACATATATATGATAGTGTAGTACTTTTTTTATATATATATGATAGTGTGATATTCAAGATTTTCCAATCTGAGTTATTTTGTTAAGGATAGGAAGATGATAGGAAAAGTAGGAAATCAAGGGGAGTGTTTCAAGTGGTACTCTCTACCAAACAATTGACAAATCACAAAACAGTAGGGGTGTGCGATAATTATCGATAATTCGTAAATACTCGATAATTTTCCATTCGATAATTATCGATAATTATTCATTCGATAAATATCGATAACTATCGACCGATAATTATCGATAACTTTCGTCAACTATCGATAATTTTTATCCGATAATTATCGATAACTGTCGCCAACTATCGATAACTTTTTCTTCGATAATTATCGATAACTGTTCATACGATAATTATCAATAACTATCGATAAAACGATTCGATAATCATCGATAGTAAGATTATCGATATTTTTTATCGATGAACATCCCTACTTCTACCAAACACTTGACAAATCACAAACAGTAGGGGTGTGCGATAAATATCGATAATTCGTAAATACTCAATAATTTTCTATTCGATAATTATCGATAAGTGTTATTCGATAATTTTGATCCGATAATTATCGATAATTTTTCATTCGATAAATATCAATAACTATCGACCGATAATTATCGATAACTTTCGTCAACTATCGATAATTTTTATCCGTATATTATCGATAACTGTCGCCAACTATCGATAACTTTTTCTTCGATAATTATCGATAACTGTTCATACGATAATTATCGATAACTATCGATAAAACGATTCGATAATCATCGATAGTAAAATTATCGATATTTTTTATCGCTGAACATCCCTACTTCTACGAAACAATTGACAAATCACAAAACAGTAGGGGTGTGCGAAAATTATCGATAATTCGTAACTACTCGATAATTTTCTATTCGATAATTATCGATAAGTGTTATTCGATAATTTTGATCCGATAATTATCGATATTTTTTAATTTGATAATTATCGATAGCCATCGACCGATAATTATCGATAACTTTCGTCAACTATCGACAATTTTTATCCGATAATTATCGATAACTGTCGCCAACTATCGATAACTTTTCCTCCTATAATTATCGATAACTATTCATTCCATAATTATCGATAACTATCGATAAAACGATACGATAATTATCGATAGTAAAACTATCGATATTTTTTTCCGATGAACATCCCTACAAAACAGTTCGCGTGTAGATTGCGTGGCGCCACTGTCTCTTTTACTCGAACGCGGTCCGATGGAGTGTAAGACAGAACGCTTAGGCTAATCGTGCCTCTCTATCGCTTGTTCTGCGCTCTCGCTCACTAATTGTGACAATGATGACGTCATCTTCTTCGAACGGGCACCCCTTCATCAATTTACTAGACGTTATCACGTCAAAAACGAATTAGCGATTGTTCCATTCATTCATTCAGTTAACGGATTAAAATATATGAAAATGATAAAAGCATTCAATATATTCAATTAACATTGACCATTATATATTCACAGCTATTATTATCAGAACGAGAGTAACATCGGCAGAACCAACAGATCCCACATGGATAGAGGAGCCAGAAATGTTCGCGAGGAGCTGTTGGTTTATAGCCGTACAAGACCACGAGCGTTGGAGATCCATTCAGGAGACTTAAGTCCAGCAGTGGATGAACATCAGCGGCTAACACCGTGTTGACAAACAAATATATTTATAAACCATCCAGTATTTGTTGTCATAGGTATGATTGAACTAGTTAATCTTGTTGCAGTAGCTGTTAGCACCATAGTAGAGTTTTTAGTCTTATAAGATGCATACACGTGACTATTGGCACCAGAATCTTGTATCTCCTCCAAAAATAGAACAATATTTTTAAAACAAAATTAGACATTAGTGTTCCAATTTTACGCGAAACATTTCCTATCAGTATTACAGTTTGGCAAGAAACTAAAAAGTGGGTCGTACTCAAAAACTATGTACACATTGACCACGCCCTCGAATTGTTACTTGTTTCAGGAAGTTAGACACGCCCTTGTCATATTATGAAAGTTTTGAAATTTCATTTATGTTCGCTTACGGGTGAAATTATATCAAAACGTGTGTTTATATTAGAAAAGTTTTTGATGAAGCTTCACGTCAGTCAGATTGAGGTATTTTGAAATGGATTTAACTTGTGTACTTAGAGAACACAGAGACTAAGAATTTATTTCAATAATGAGTTATTAACAGATATAATATTCAGATTTGAGAAGTCCTTGATTTACCCTATTCCTTCGTAATTCAACCAAAAATTCTTTTAAAGTAAAATTTTGCAAGCAATAGTAAGTTTATTCGTAATAAAGTTTCCTGTAAATAAAATTATGCTTATAAAATTATTTCTTTCGCTTATTTGGACATGACTACAGTTTTTCAAAAGTGTTTCAATTATTGTTTTTAATGCAAGCTATCACGTGTACAAAAATTATGTTTTAAGACATCAATATCATAAAAACGTAAATGCAACGTAACGGTAACGCAAAGTGATGTGATGTTTCATATTTAAACATGTATGAATGGAGAATAGATAAATAAATAAATTTTAAATAGTTATTTACGAAAAGATTATATTAAAATACTATTTTTAAATTAAAATATGTGCTTACTATATACACACAAAATACAGGAATTGTTTACAGGTGGAATATTTCCTTATAAATATTTAGGCGTTAAGACGATTACTCGCACCACTACATCAGATTAATAGTTGTCAGAAACAATATATTTTAATTGATTTTTAAACTAGTATCTAGTAAGAACCTACCTTTAGGTAGTAGGATTTATTCTTATGCAAACATATACCACATATTTAAATATTTTATTAAGATGTTAAAATATAAAGCCTACTTTCGATGACGATATAATATTTAGGTAAATCTTACTTCAGCGATTAAACAAGAAAATAGATGCAATAAAAACAATAAATTTATTACTACTAAAAGATCTACCCACGAAGTTTCTTGAGAATAATTGAGTTTGATAACCAATTAATTGATTACAATTCAATCAGACTAATGTAAGAAATCGTTGAGCGTTTGTAATAATTATTCAATTGAATTCAGTTATCTTTGTTGTTTCAACCTTGTTTTCAAATGATGTAATGATTTGCAAAAAAAATAATTATAAAATTTTAATAAAACAAAATCCGTCTTCAACAGGCGCGATGTTATATTATGTGATTGTGTAAACAATGCAAATATATGTGGTTGCAGCAACCACGACAAATTTGCTGTCATTTATTGAAGAGTTGTGTGTCATGTCTCCGAAGATCTTCATCAGAACATCACTAAACTATACACGGGATGTTCTTCTAAACCATTCTGTACAGTTTTTTTTTTTTTGTTCATTTTACATCGACGAGTAATAAAATGAGAACATCATCAACGTAGTCGAAGTCAATTAAATACGCATTATTAGAGATAACTAAAAACTACTAGTCAGATCTTGCTCAAATTTAAATAGGACTATATGACAAGCACCAGCTTTTGAATATAAAAAAGAATCATCAAAATCGGTACACAGAGTAAAACGTTATGAGGTAACACACATAAAAAAAAGGAAAAAGGAGAACATGCTTTCTTTTTTTAAATCGATTAATAACCGCTCTTGACTATATTGTATTATAATAGAACTGTAACAGTAATCATTCTGTAAATTCAAGATATTTGGAATAGATATTGGATTTTTTTTTCGGAACTATTCAATAATCAATACTGTAGCCATTACTATATTTTTTTTATGTGCAATTGCAAACTGTTCCACAAGTTTAGGTATAGCCTGAACAGAAAAGATTGAGTAAAAAATTAACTTTTTTTGTGCATAAGATTTCGAGACGACCTTAATTCTTCTGAAGCAGCCCCAATATATTCAAATTTATCTTTCAAATAAGAAGGAGCCTTTGGAGTAAATAGCACACGATACAGCAGAAAGAGAATATGCAGGTTCCGGCGAGAGTGTGACTTTAACTGAAACGACGTGAACTTTTCGCGCGAAATTCAGAAACATGGTCTGCAAAGGCAGAATATGAACCTGATAGCACGATTTTAGTGTCGCTCAATTTTATTGAGTTGTTCTTCGGGCAAAATAAGGAAGCTCGCATCTCCGTAGTCTAGAATAGATAGTTTTTCCTCTTTGCTAAGCTAAAATGTGTAATTGCGAACGAAGCCGCGGGTACAGCTTGTTTAATATAGAAAATAAAAAAGTTTGTTCATTTGAATATGCTCTATTCTTTTGGGTCAACGGGATTAATTCTTTTTAAAAAAGAATTGCTTTCAAAGCCAATTTTTCGAAGAAGGATATACTATAAAACACATGAACTCTTAAACCTTCGCGTGGGAGAAATAATATATATTAGACAAAAACAGTAGTATGAAAATATAACGCAGGTGAAACCGAATAGTACTCTTAGTATTATAACTCAAAAATCGGACACCGCATTTAACCCAACAGTTTCACAACTCCGTACAGCTTTCTCTTTGAAAACTGCTTCAAACTTAATCCGGACATCCCTTGACGTAATTAAATGAAGGAAAGTAAATAAGTATCGTAGGAGGGACGAAGTTAAACGTTATTTAATAAATTACCTTACTAACTATTATATCGTCCAGATTATACTAATACATTTTCTGTATTATTTTTCACTTTTGAGTCAATACGATTATTATCTGGGTTTATTTATTTGTACGATTGATTAAATGATTTATTTAACACTTCCCGCATAACGCCCACTATATGAATCACAATAACGCAATGGAAATATATTGAAAGACATGTGTACACATATCGAAATCAGTGCGAGTTTAAAGTTTTGAAAAAATATTAGACAAATAAAGAACAAAATTGAAAGCATCGTATGAGACTCAATTATACTGAAGCGATTTAGAAATCCGCTAGAATAGTCTAACTGATTGACTAACTCTTATTTTTGACGTAATTTCAGCTATGACGTTAATTGTTGTTGCTCCGCTTATACGAGTAAGTTAGTCTAATGTTTTATCAAGGAATTTATATACAAACTGGAATGCGCACGTACACTCAAAAAACGTTCCTAAGAGAGGGATTTCATCTCTTTCTACCATGGATTCAAGACAACTCGTAAGAAAGTGACAAAATACCAGTAGCCAAAGAAATGCTCGGAACGACTTTTTCACTTTACATGTTGAAAACATATGTCAACCTTATGATAGTTATTTCAAGGTGCATATTTGAATATTCAATCTTATTAAGTGAGCGTTCCAGTTATGATATAAATTCCTTGTGTTTTATAGCGTACTTTTGACAATGTATACAAAATGTTATTATAAAAAGTTTCATTAAAATCAGTTAGAGTAATATTTTAATCCACACACGGTCGTTTGTCCCTAAGGCCTGTGTTTTAGGAAATAGTCGAGTGATATACTTACTCTAATTACTTCAGAAAAATGAATAGGTACCTTGAAAAATTGTTTTGGATCTCTGACTTTTTACTCATATTTTTACGTTTTCGCACCCCCGTCATTGGATTTTTTCCTACGGATGTCGTTGAGAGTTTGACGTTTATTATTTTTTTTTAATAATGAGTGTTTATCGCAATAAAAAACCCTTGATTATTGCCTGCGATATTTCCCATTATTTCAATTTCCAAGGGAAGAAACTGCAAAAGAAAGTGTATTATATAATTCTTTTGTAGCTTCGTTAATGTTAAGTTTAAGTTAAAACAAAAAAATCAATAACAAATGCAAAATCTAAGAAAAACTTTCATGTTGTCAACTTGTAATCTTTGTAGTTATTCAATGCATTGAAAGTTTGTAAAGGCTCCCAAGTCAATGGGGAAGTGCTTTATGTGAATTCGATGCCTGTGAAGTAGTGCGACGGTTTTTGTGCTTATTGAAGTTATAAGTGTAAAAAACAAACTTTGTAACATGGCTTAACGAGTTTCTGAGGATCGATATCTTAATATGAATTTAATTTATATCTTCGTAAAGACCACAAGTTCCTGCCCTACTTTTTTTTTGCATCGCAGGGGAACCCATTTACGGGTGATATCCAGGACGCCCACGCAGTCCTAGACCGTATGTCGGACTCAGCACTTGGGGGTGCAATACCGTACTAAAACCTTGCGGGAGCCTTCAGCCGCTTTAATTGGAGGGTCCCGGATCTGCAGGCAACAGGACCCCTCCAGCGACAGGCTGGCCTCGGCGAAAAGGCCAGACTTCTCCTCCATGGGGACTGTCCGGCAATACCTCTGAACAGTCCCTACGACGCCGTGTCTAGCAGGACCAAGTTCCCATCCCAGCCCGACACGGACACAGGATCATTACTGGAGGCGCATTAAGTAGTGCCTCCTACGCACGCATTCTTTGCACGCGGATGGAGGCCACGTTGACGGCATACTCTCTCACCCGCTCGTCGGCCTCCTTCTGGGACATTACTGTCTCGCAGAAGGAGAGCATCGCCTTCCAGGACTCGTCGTCGCCAAGCATCGCGGTGATGATGCTCGGGAGCGACAAGTCCCCTCCGAGCACCGACGTCAGACCTTGACGCAGCGAAGTTCCTGGTCTACCTGAATTACGCGTAATTAAGAACTTTTATGATATTATCGACATAAATTAACGATCTTCTCTCTCTAGTTACCCATTAAAACTGTTAAAACGATTGTTAACAATATAATTAAGAAATATTAATTATAATTTTATATCGTGCACTTATGAAGTTTACACCCAAAAGGAAGGAAACACTTGAGTAAATGCAGAAGTTGCTGTGTAGTATGGTCATTTTTTACCTACTAATTCCATGATTAGACAATTAAGATTATTCCGGGTCATGTTTATTTATTTATTTATTTATTTAATAAAGGCATACCAACTAAGTACATAAAACGACTTCATACATTTAAACAATACCATAAACTTATACAATTATGCACTTAAATTAAAGGTTTGCACAACATTTTATAATGCCACTCACTGTAAACAGACAATAATCTTATTTGTGAAATCTACTAAAAAAAATTACATTGATTACAATTTAAAAGAGAAAAAAAAAACAAAACTATTATAATTATAATCATAAGTCAATGTCCATCAACACTTTAATTATTTTTTTCTTAAATTGGTCTAACGAATCTGCGAAGATGTCTATGTCAATGTTTAGAAAAACTGCATTTAAATTTTTTTGCATGAGATTAAGCGGTGAATTATGTATATACCTTGATTTATTATTAATAACATAAAATGGTTTATATATTCTATAGAAGCTAGACCTAGACGATATTCTGGGCATACTCAATTTAATTCGATTCAAGAGGGAAGGACAATCGATCATATGATTAAGTAGCTTGTACAGAAAAATGCAGCCAAGAGCCTGATTACGTTTCCATGAAGGAAGGTAGTTGAAATAACGCAATCGGTCATTATAATTATTGAGATGCGGGTCGTTTTGTGTTATAGCCTTAAAGCATAGTCTTTTTAAAAAAATTTTTTGCACCTTTTCAATGCGTTGTAGATTATTCTGATAAACAGGATACCATAAAAAGCAACAGTACTCAATATTACTACGTACCAGTGCATTATATAGGGTCTTAAGAGCAACTATCGATGTAAATTCCTTGGTATTACGCGTTATAAATCCTAACATCTTTAAACTTTTTTTAATAACATAATTAATCTGAGAAAGAAATCGCAACTCCGAATCAAAAAATGTTAAATAAATAAAATAAGTCTAGTCTATTTTAAAGAAAGTCGTGTCTAAATTAAACTCTAATCTGAGTAACATACCTTTCTGCTGCTATGAGCCGCCCTTAACCTCCATGTTCTGCCCGACCACGATGATCAGGATGATGAAGACGAGCAGCAACACGAGTATACAGCAGATGGCGACGGCGAGCATGGCTGCGTGCTCGCCCAGTTTGGCGGCGCCCCGCGCGGCGCAACGCGCCGCTGATAGCGTCGCCGCGACTACGCGCGCACTAATTGTGCCGAGTCAATGTTGCGATTTTTAAATGTTTGGACTTTTATCTTTTTCCATGTTTTTAAATTTCAGCCAGTTTGTTGAGCAATTCAGAAAGTTCTTTGTTGTTTATGTTTTATTTTTTAGTTTTTAGCACTTCGTTGATATCATAATTCGTAAAACACGTTAAAGCTTTTTAATAATACTCTTTTTGTTAAATAAAATCAATAGGCCTTAAGTCAGTCTTTCCATCTTATTAGTATTGTCAAGTTTTACATATAATTTTAATATAAAATAATAAATATTTCCTAAAACTTTAACCTATAATATTACAATTTATTAATTTCACAGAATGATGTATCAAACTTAATCAACAAAAAAAATCAACATTTAGAAAAACTGAATTTAACATTTGGGTACGTCATATCTCTTTACTTTCTAATATTTTTGATAAAAAAATTTGAATAAAACTTATCTATAGATAAATTTCTGACAACTGAAGTCCTTAAAAATTATAATATATTTTCAGGGTGAACGCCTCGGGCCGTTTGTTACTGTAAACCAATTAGATATTAAAAATTGGACCAACCTTTGTTAGTACCTCTGAATATTTATTTCAATTTACAAGATTTTTCCAAATTAATGATTCCGCTAAAAAATATTCGACCTTTTCGTTTTAAATACTGCAGCATTTTCATTGTTTTAAATGAACGTTTTGTGAACTGACCGACCTATTGAAATTTGAACCAAGCAGTTTGAATAATTATATACCCATTTCATTTTTTATTGTTTGGATTGCTATGCGATACGTAATAATGTACGCGTAATAATGCATCGAATAATAAATAATAGGATATTATAATTGAAATAGACAGTTTTCATTTCCAATTATCGAAAACAAATAATGTTATATTTGCTTAAAAGCTGCAATAGGTATTTATTAGTTTAGATTATAACAAATATTATTAATTAACATGTTACTAATTTTAACTGGAGTTATTTTCAATATACTCGTAGAAGACTTGAATAAGATTTAAATTGTTTATTGCAGAAATGTTATTTTAAAACGTCTTAAAAATACCCGTCTACGATAACATACATGATGTAAACTAAACTGAAATTAATAAGCCTGGAAACATGGTCATTGCTGGGCAAAGACCATTGACCTCTGAAATCCACTGCGGTTTGACGGATAATTTCCCTACCATGAGTAAAAGACGACCGTTCTGGTGTGGTGGTGCGAGTAATCGCCTCAACGCCGCGCGCCGGCGTTCGCGGGTTCGATCCCGCTAGGGACAGATATTTGTATTTGTTCAAATATTTGTTTCCGGTCTGAGTGTATGTTCTTGTGGGTCTCCTCACCGTGCCTCGGAGAACACGTAATGCTGTCGGTCCCACTTGTTATCATAGATACCTGATAAAGATCGTCACTCATGATAGGGAAATTATCCGCCAACCCGCAGTGGAGCAGCGTGGTGTGTTAAGCTCCAACCTTTCTTATATATAGAGAAGAAGTCTTTGCTCAGCGGTGGGTTGTTTATAGGCTGATACATTACAGTACAGTACAGAGTAAAGATTGCTATCAGGTGCCTATGATAATAATCAGACATATACGACGGCATTGCGTACTGTACAAGGACAATAATACTCTTTATTGTACACCATAAAGAAACAGAAACAAAAAATATTACAAATAAACAAAATATGTACAAAGGCGGTCTTATCGCTAGCAGAGCGATCTCTTCCAGACAACCTTTGGGTATAGAGGGGACATAGCGTAGTACAAGCCGTAGGGAAGTATACAAAGAGAGTGATAAAGTGTGCTACTACTGCGTGAAGTAATTTCACAGCAGGAAACATAAAACTTTTTGTATAAATTGTTTAATAATGAAATAAATTGTCCTCAGTAGCTACGAAAATTAAATTTTAGAGTAGGTACCTTGCAGATTACTTATATCTAAAATATCACCTCTTGTTCCTCCACTCAGATCCACAGGATTTGCTTCGAGTTCTCCCGTTCCAAGATTGAGTAGATCACTGAATAGTTTTGAAAAGTCTATTGATATTTTCCAAGTCATTTTTGATGTATTTCGTGACCATTTACGAGCCTCCATACATGTTAACTGGGATTATTGCAATAAATAATTGTTGTATAAACTAGTCAACTTTTTTTTGTTTGATTTTCTAAAATTTATAATATTTAGCAATAATATGTACGAATAAGTTTTGTTAGCCTTGCATGTGGTGTTTACCTTTAAGGAATTGTGCACCTATTTATTACCTTTAAATTGTTATAATGTTGAATTGGTGTAACAATTGTTGGTAAAACAATAAACAAAAATAAAAATAAATAAACAAATCATCCATAAGTCAGAAACAAATATTTGTACAAAGACATATATCTGCTCTCGGCGGGAAACGAACCCGCGACCGCCGGCGTTATGACGAATGCTCGCATCATTACACCAGAACTGTTCACTGACATGATAAATTATACATACGACTATGTTTGCTTGATTTCTACGTATTTTTCTATTTACCGTGCTTTTATAAGCTAACGTCAAAATATTCAATGTATAAAAATAAACAAAACATTTTTTCACTTTGTCGTGGTTTATTTTTAATGTCTTATTTTTAGTGAAATACGAGGCGTGATCCGAAAGTAATTAATTATATTAAATATAAAAGAGAGGGATTATGATTACAAAAATAATTTATTTTTCTACATAGTCTCCTAATGGCCGGGAGCCAGGTAAAAATTTGGTTGGTTATTTCCTCTCGAACGATAATTGGTAAGACGCATCAGAGAGTTGCGTCATAAAGACTCATGAACGTCAGCTGCTGTTCCGTTGGGGGGATGAGCGGTGGTATCCCACGCACGAAGAAAAAATATATATTCAGTTATTTCCCCCCAAGTAAAAACTTGTTAAATTGATTTAAATTGATTTGTTAATTGATTATTCGTAATTTTGATGATGAAGCCAAGTTAATAGCGGAATTTTTTTTTTGCCTATTTAGAGTTTCGTTCTTAAGGAGTACACTCGAAAAATAAATTTTAATCTCTTAAAAATAAATAATAATAAAATAAAAAAATATTCAAGTATTATACTACTTTATTAAGTATTATAACAATAAATTACGTCTTGTATTTTTTATTTGTAGGTACTTATTATATAAATATCACGATTCTCTTTTTTGTGTATTTTTTTTTACCTAAATGCCAAATTATACCTCTTGAGTTTTTACCAAAATAAATACTTGATAAAGTAAAGTATAGAAAATCCTATTATATTTTTCTTGCAGTTATAATTTTATTAGTAATTTGTAAAAATAAAATAAATTTCAAAAGACTTTTGTTGCTTCAATTTTTAGAAGTAACGACAATAATTTAAGATACGTCATTTCCTCCCAGATGAAAATTTGTGAGCTTATTGGTAATGTACTGCTGTAATAAATAAATAAAATCAGCTAGCAGTAAGTCTAAGGAAACCTCGTCAGCTGACGCATTTAAGTGGGCGATAGATGCCCCCGCTTAACTCCTTCGTCATAACTTTCAAAGTGTCAGCTGACGGTCTTTCCACCGAGATACGGCCAGCTGACATATATAATATATTTATCCATAGTTGCATATAAGCTATCATCATGTGAATTTTTAGTTGAGAGGAAATCACTGAAATTATAATATTTTTTTTGATGTTCGAGCGACCAGCTGACGTATAATCCACCATGTATTAGTCAGCTGATTGTTTTTGTTTTTCAAAATATTGGGTTAGCTACAATTTAACAAGTTTTTACTTGGGAGGAAATAACTGAGTATATATTTTTTTCTTCGTGCGTGGTACACTCCCACGTGCTCATCCCCCCAACGGAATCGCAGCTGACGTTCACGAGTCTTTATGATGCAACTCTCTGATGCATTCTACTAATTATCGCTTGAGAGGAACTTGTTCATGCAAATCAGTTACTGGCTCACGGACTATAACAAGTCAATACATCATATTCATCTTTTTTCTAAGCGTAGGATTCCCTTAGAAAATAATTCTTTGTTTATTCTCGGAAACGCCTCAACAATGACCATCACTTCGCTATCGTCTTCATATTTTTTACCTCAGAAGTTTTCTTAGAGCCGAGGAAAGAGGTAAAAGTTAATAGGCTGGGTGTTCAAGTAATGTGAATCCTGTTTCTCGAATGGCAGTTATCGCAACTGCAGCTTAATGAGCTGTCGGTACGCTGTCTTAGTGAAATAGTACTCCTACTCACAGTTTGTCACGTTTTTTTTCTTTGATAGCCTCCCGCAATCTTCTTATTTGGTCTGCGTATTGTAAGCCTGTAATAGTAGCTCGCTTTTCCAAGTATTTAACCAAAAAAAAAGCAACGCCATAATCTTTCCACCTGGACTTGAAACCTTAAACTTCTTCGGCGTCGGAGAAGAGGCTCGTTTTCAAGTCATCGGCTGTTGTTTTGTTTCAAGGTCGAAATTGTCGATCAAGTCTCATCTACGGTTACAAAATGTTCCTTCGACTTTTATCGCGTTATCTTCAAGTAGTGGCGTGGATGCCCCCGTTCCTCGCGATGTTCGTCTTTAGTGGATATTCTCCCCAGCTTAAGCTTCTGTGCCCAGCGTGCAACTGTGGAATATAGAGGAGTAGAGTGCCCCAATGTTTCCACCTCATCATTATGTATATCTTTCGTTCACATTTTTTTCAAACAAAAGTATTTTGATGTTATCTCTTCGACGATTCATATTTAAATAAATGCATCTCCCGGAAATCGTGGTCTATTTATATAATTTTTTTTCATGTTAACCAGTGGGTATATAAGCTAGCAAAAAAAAAATTATAATGCAAACTAGAAATAACCGATTATCATTGCTTTTGTATCACCCTCATACAGGTGTAACGTTATACGTACATATTTTATATTACTACACTAAAATGCATTTAAACTTAATATTTACAATACTTAAAACTAATTAAAATTACTATAAAATTGAATCTTTTATTAAAATCTATGTTTAAGTATCGAACACAATTTTATTACAACTAATTTTAAAAAATAATTAAATAATATTCATAATCAAAACTGGTCATTTACAATAATTAAAATATATATACAGTTCCTAAATGGCAACATTTTTTAGCGAAGTAAATCTTTTGTTCGATTGAATTAAAACTGCACTACCTACCCGGCGCCGGTCATTTTCAACATCGACCTTATCTCGAGTTGCTTGAGTGAACGCACGTCACAGGAATATTAAATATTCATTAAAATTTTATGGTCGCTTATACGGAATTTTCATAGAAAAGGCCGTAACCGTAAAATTTATCATCTCCGTGTTCGTCCCTAGGCGTTCCTCAAAGAATAGTAAATTAGTGAGTGTTGATCGCCCCTAAACTGGGTAAGTGGTAATATTTAATGTCGCATATATTTAATGTAGTCTAGTGCCAGTAATTCAGTGTGAAACCTAAAATGTTTTTGTTCAAACGTAGTTATTAATAGTAATGTGAATCACCCTAGAATTGATTTTATATAGCTATTTTCATTAAAATATTGCTTCATCTTACAATTCTACCCTCATTTTTTTATTAAATTTTAATAACTGTAAATTCTATTATAAATTAATATATTTCTTTTTATTATAATCTCCGCTTCTGATTTTGCTGATTCCACGGCACTGCTACTGCAGTTTAGGTGCTTTCCTTTATAATGCAGTGCCCGTGGATGTTCGCAATAGTACTGGACCGCTTCTAATGTTATTGATGGCGCGTTCCAGGGTACGACGCTAAGGTTCGAAGCTCAGGTACGACGCTCAGGTTCGACGCTCGGTTTCGACGCTCGGGTTACCGAAATAACCGGTAACCTCTCACAGCCCTAACATCACAACGACGACAAGGGTGCTCTCCGCCGGGTTTGGTTACCCTCTCCTGCCGCCACCGGGCGCCTGCGGTTTCCAGAGCGCGACTCCCGGGATCACCTATATATACGCAGGAGAGTACCCGAACTGGGATAAAAATTTAACTTGTGTGAATTAAGTGCCGAACACCGACTGAGAACAATTATTTTCTTTTAATAAATTTATTAATATAATTATTGATTATTTTTTAAATAAATTTATTTGTGTAACGTTTTTTTTTTAATTTTAAATTTTGATTTTTTTTATTCTTACGTGAGAACTTTTAATTTTTCTTGAATAAATTCATTTATTAATCGTTTATTAATTTTAATTTTAATTTTTTTTTTTTAACCTAACGTGACACTGGCGCCTCAACGTGGTTAAATTCACACAAGTTTTTTTGTTCTCGGTTTTTGTAGTTAGTTTGTGTTTGTGGCTTATTTTTGTAAAACGTTTTATTTGTTTTTTTTTTTGGTTTTTTAATTGCTACTGAAGTGTACTAAATATTTTAATAATAGCCTAAATTATTGTACTCATCGTTCTAGTTAACAATTTATTTTCTAAACAAATTTATTTCTACCCACATTTTATTTTAAAAAAAAAAATTGTTGTTAGTTTTTTTAAAGTGTTTAAACTTTTATTTTTATTTTATTAATTTTTTTTTTATTTTAGTTTTGTGAAACATAATTTTTTTTTAAACAAGATTTTTTTTAAGAAACTTTATTGGAAAGTACACATTAGTAGCACCTTTTATTTTTTATTTTGCTGCTACCCTCTTTTATTTATTTTTTTTGTTTTGCTAAATTTTTAGTTGATTTTGATTTATTTTTAATTGATATTATAATTTAAAAAAAAAAAAACCAACGTTGATTATAGTATATATTGTAACAGATCGGAGAGCGGTTACATTTGTAGATTTGTGCTTTTATTTGCTTTTTACCACTTGCCCATTTTAGTTATTTATATTTTCATAATGTTACCTGTAAAATATCTATCGCTTCAAAAATCGGAGCTCGAATATGAAGTTCGGATTCGTGGTGCTACCGCGGCGTCTTCTGTTGAGGAGTTACGCAAACAAATTGTTAAATTATCGTCAGAATACCCGGCCGAACACATATTGGAGTCTCCATTAGATATTAAACAGGACCTTAAAGGTTGTCTAGAAGTTCTCACTAAAATTCAAACAAGCTTAGATGTATCAGACCCTAGTGAACCTTCCCTCATGAGAACTCAAAATATGTTGAATCACCTTCACAATCGTTTAGCGAGGTTAACGCCTAGTAAGGATACGAAAGATGAGTACGATGAAATTCTTAAAGGTCATAAAATTTTATCAAAACGGCTCGCGTCTCTTCAATTAAATAGACCAACTCCTGCACCATCTAACTCGAGCTCTGGTTTCTCCTCGACCTTGGCACCGGAAGTGCAAAATTTAATTTCGGTAACATGCGATCGTACTGCAGCTGATATAAATAAATTAAAATTTAACGGTAAAACATGCGTGCGGTCATTTATACAGCGCGTTGATGAATTTATTGTTGCACGGGGTATAACACCTTCAAAAATATTAGCTTTCGCTACTGAAATCTTTCAGGATAACGCTCTTCACTGGTACCGTTCGGTAAAAGACAAAGTCTCATCTTGGTCTGAGCTCTCTTTTAAGCTCAAGGAAGATTTTGATCAGTCTGATTACGACTACCGCTTAAAATCAGAAATTCGTTCGCGCACTCAAGGGGAACGCGAGAACATAACCATTTATCTCTCGATAATGAGTGGAATGTTCTCCCGTCTTTCTAAGCCTTTTACCGAGTCGGAACAGTTAGAGATCCTGCTGCATAATATAAGGCCTTGTTATGCCAGCACATTAGCCGCATCAGTGACTCAGATTGACACCATAGATGCCTTACGCACACTTTGTCGTAATTACGAGATTGTTCATTCCCGACTTTCACAATTTCATGAACCTCCTGGAGTTAATTCTGAAACAGTTGCACCTGAATTTGCGTACTTTAAAGAGGCAAACAAAGAACCTAATAAATTTGTCACAAATACAAATAAACAAAATTTTTCACTTAAAAATAATTATAGTAAAACAAACTTTTCAAAAAATCATAACTTTAATCAACAATATTATAACAAAAATCAACAGCACAGTTCAAATAAAAATCAACATCAAAATTTTATACACTCGGTTCAATCAAATAAACAACAACCATACTGCCCTAGGTGTCGCAGTAACTCACATCACATACGTCAATGTAAAGCAAGTCGCGACATATTTTGTTTCAAATGCGGATTGAAAGATGTAAAGACACCTGAGTGTCCAGTATGCATTAAAAATAATAATTTAAAAAACTAAATGAGCAGAATTGTAGAAATTTCGTTAAGGAAGACTGGGAAACTTGGCTTTCATTTATTAGAACATTTACCTCTACTTATAGAATATCTACAATTCTGCACACGAAACCCACAAATGACTCTAGAGCTTATGTAAATATTAAAATTAACAATGTTGACGCTTGTGGTCTACTTGATTCTGGTGCTGCAGTAACAATTTTAGGTAACAATTCCCATTTACATTTTGTTGATTGCACTTTGCAACAGGATGACAATATATCGATGGTGGCCGCTGGCGGACAGCCACTGAAGAGTATCGGTTACATGTATTTGCCCGTTACTTTCGAAGGCCAACTACATATTATTAAAGCATATGTGGTCCCTGAAGTGGAAACACCTATCATATTAGGCATTGACTTTTGGCGTATCTTCCAAATTTGTCCCAAATATTTAGGTAGTATCACAATGTCTAAGAGTTCATTAGCTGAAGTGAAATTAAATAACTCGCAAACTTTCATTAATTCATACGATCAATTAGTAGCATCGCAAAAGTCAATAGCAGACAATATTATAGCTCAATTTAAATCTATATCTATAGAGGAGAAAGGTCTAGGTAGAACAAAATTGATCACCCATAGAATAGACACTGGAGACGCCCAGCCCATAAGGCAGCGTTATTACAGAATGTCTCCAGAGAAGCAGCGCATTTTATTAGAGCAGGTCGATGAAATGTTAGCGCTCGATGTTATCGAACCTTGCGAGAGTGCGTGGTCTTCTCCAGTGCTTATCGTGACTAAAAAGAATGGACAGCCCAGGTTTTGTCTTGATAGTCGAAAGCTCAACGCTGTAACAAAGAAAGATGCCTATAATTTGCCATATGTCTCAGAGATTTTGGATAACTTACGCGACGCAAAGTATCTTTCGAGCGTGGACCTTTCGAAAGCTTTCTGGCAGATTCCGATAGAACCAAAAGATCGCGATAAGACTGCTTTTTATGTACCAGGACGAGGCAGCCTACGGTTTAAAACCACTGCTTTTGGTCTGACGAATGCACCAGCCACTCAGCAGCGCTTAGTAGACTTACTTTTCGGCGACATGGAAGGGAAAACTTTTGCGTATTTGGACGATATTATAATTGTAAGCTCAACCTTCGAAGAACACGTGTCTCGTCTGTTGCGTGTCCTAGAGAAATTAAAACAGGCCAACTTAACAATAAATTTCGAAAAATGTAATTTCTTCAGAAGCGAACTTAAGTACCTAGGATACGTAGTAAATGCTCGTGGTCTACACACGGACCCAGAAAAGGTGCAAGCAATTTTAAATTTTCCAGTCCCTACAAGCAAAAAGGAACTGAAACGCTTTCTCGGTACCGCTACTTGGTACCGACGTTTCGTTCCTAATTTTAGTACAATAGCTGGCCCACTTAATAAACTAACATCTAACGGAAAAAAGTCACCTCCTTTTCAGTGGACACCAGAGGCTGATGCGGCTTTTAATGCTCTGAAGGAGTGTCTCGTCTCCGCACCAGTTCTCTCTTGCCCGGTGTACACTGAGCCCTTCCAGGTCCACACGGACGCTAGCAACTACGGCATTGGTGCTATGTTAACGCAGAATATTGATGGTAAAGAGCATCCCATTGCCTACATGAGTAGATCTCTTTCCGGTGCCGAGAAAAACTACAGTATCACAGAAAGGGAGACACTTGCTGTGTTAGTCGCTCTCGAGCACTGGAGATGCTATCTCGAAAATGGCCTTAAATTCGTGGTGTACACTGACCATTCTGCGTTGAAATGGTTCCTGTCGTTAGATAATCCTACTGGAAGACTAGCGCGTTGGGGAGTAAGGTTATCTTCATTCAACTTTGAATTAAGGCACCGAAAGGGCGTTGATAATGTGATACCTGATGCTCTCTCACGTGCTGTTCCCATTTCGGCCATCTCTCTTTCTAATGCTATTTCCACTACTTCTGATGATTGGTACAAAAAGATATATAACGGCTGTCTTAATAATCCTAAACACTATCCAAATTTTACTATTAAAAATAACTCCTTATTTCGGCTTTCTAAAAATAAATCAAGTCTCACATCTGAATTTGCATGGAAAGAAGTTGTTCCTATTGAATTTCGCGAACAAATTGTAAGTGAGAACCATTCTGTACCAACAGCTGGTCATCTCGGTATTTTTAAAACATATAACCGCTTAGCATTATCCTATTACTGGCCTGGTATGCATGAAAGTGTTGTAAAATACGTAGGTTCTTGTTCGGTTTGTTTAGCTTACAAGTCACAAAATCACACTACATTGGGAGAAATGGGTCGTCCGAAGCAGTGCTCACGCCCCCATCAAATGATTTCAGTTGACTTTGTAGGTCCTCTACCTGTCACTCGTAAGCAAAATAGTTACATGCTTGTAGTGACCTGCTGTTTTACTAAGTATTGTAACATTTTTCCGTTACGTCGCGCTACTGCAGATGCAGTCGTAAAGATTTTAGAAGATTCAATATTTTTAGTTTATGGTGTACCACAAACCATCTTTTTAGATAATGGTAGCCATTTCATTAGCTCAACTACTAAAGCCTTGTTTGAGAAATATAAAGTTCCTAATGTATATTTCACACCTAGGTACACGCCCCAAATAAACTTAGTCGAACGTTACAACAAAACTATAGTCACCAGCTTATCAACCTTCGTTGAAAATGACCATAGGTCTTGGGACACTTACATTCCTCAGGTGCAATTCGCGATCAATAATTCAGTAAACGAAGCTACTGGGTACACTCCCTCTTTCTTAGTGTACGGTAGGGAGTTAGTGTTATGCGGTTCGCACTATACAGACTCTGACATAGGTGACGAAGTTTTGTTCTTGCCACGCGATATATACGCTGAAAACCTTGGTTGTTTCTCATCAATATTCAATGATGTCCAAGCCTCACTGTGGAATGCACATGTGAAGAATACCGCACACTATAATTTGCGTAGAAAACCAGCTGAATTTAACGTAGGCGACGTAGTCTTTAAGCGTACATACATATTGAGTGATAAAGACAAATACTTCAGTAAAAAGTTGGCTCCTAAATACATTAAATGTCGAGTAAGTGAAAAACGATCACCACTTGTATACGTACTAGAAGATATGTCCGGAAAAAACATAGGCGTTTGGCACATCAAGGACCTAAAACTCTTCGGTAGTAATAATAAATAAAAATAATATCTCTCTATATATATCTCTCTATAACATCTTGTTCTTTTAGCATGAGTCAATAGCTTTATAATAACTACTGACTTTAAGTTTGATAGGACGCGCCAATGGCGTAAATAATGCTGTTGATGCTTTTGTGTTTCTTTTTTTTGAATGATGGAATGAAAGTAGATTGAATGAAGAATGAATGAGGAAATGCTAAGAGCAGTCTAAGACGGGTTTTATTTAAGAACAAAACCCTTTTCCAGACGAGGAGGGGTATATGTAACGTTATACGTACATATTTTATATTACTACACTAAAATGCATTTAAACTTAATATTTACAATACTTAAAACTAATTAAAATTACTATAAAATTGAATCTTTTATTAAAATCTATGTTTAAGTATCGAACACAATTTTATTACAACTAATTTTAAAAAATAATTAAATAATATTCATAATCAAAACTGGTCATTTACAATAATTAAAATATATATACAGTTCCTAAATGGCAACATTTTTTAGCGAAGTAAATCTTTTGTTCGATTGAATTAAAACTGCACTACCTACCCGGCGCCGGTCATTTTCAACATCGACCTTATCTCGAGTTGCTTGAGTGAACGCACGTCACAGGAATATTAAATATTCATTAAAATTTTATGGTCGCTTATACGGAATTTTCATAGAAAAGGCCGTAACCGTAAAATTTATCATCTCCGTGTTCGTCCCTAGGCGTTCCTCAAAGAATAATAAATTAGTGAGTGTTGATCGCCCCTAAACTGGGTAAGTGGTAATATTTAATGTCGCATATATTTAATGTAGTCTAGTGCCAGTAATTCAGTGTGAAACCTAAAATGTTTTTGTTCAAACGTAGTTATTAATAGTAATGTGAATCACCCTAGAATTGATTTTATATAGCTATTTTCATTAAAATATTGCTTCATCTTACAATTCTACCCTCATTTTTTTATTAAATTTTAATAACTGTAAATTCTATTATAAATTAATATATTTCTTTTTATTATAATCTCCGCTTCTGATTTTGCTGATTCCACGGCACTGCTACTGCAGTTTAGGTGCTTTCCTTTATAATGCAGTGCCCGTGGATGTTCGCAATAGTACTGGACCGCTTCTAATGTTATTGATGGCGCGTTCCAGGGTACGACGCTAAGGTTCGAAGCTCAGGTACGACGCTCAGGTTCGACGCTCAGTTTCGACGCTCGGGTTACCGAAATAACCGGTAACCTCTCACAGCCCTAACATCACAACGACGACAAGGGTGCTCTCCGCCGGGTTTGGTTACCCTCTCCTGCCGCCACCGGGCGCCTGCGGTTTCCAGAGCGCGACTCCCGGGATCACCTATATATACGCAGGAGAGTACCCGAACTGGGATAAAAATTTAACTTGTGTGAATTAAGTGCCGAACACCGACTGAGAACAATTATTTTCTTTTAATAAATTTATTAATATAATTATTGATTATTTTTTAAATAAATTTATTTGTGTAACGTTTTTTTTTTAATTTTAAATTTTGATTTTTTTTATTCTTACGTGAGAACTTTTAATTTTTCTTGAATAAATTCATTTATTAATCGTTTATTAATTTTAATTTTAATTTTTTTTTTTTAACCTAACGTGACACAGGTAGTTTTAAATTAATTTCAATTTATTTAAAACAACTGGAAAATTCTATTGTATATATCTTCAGCTTACAGAATGCTCTTCTGAATTATAACTCGTATTTATTGAATTGAATTGTCATACTTAAGTCCTGTTAAAATAACTACAAATAATTGTATTCTTAGTACAAAATGAGGTTGTAAGAGACATAAATATTATTTTTAATATGCGAATAACCTAACTGCTCAACATATTATGGTCTCGACTTTATACAGAGAAAAGGCCGCTTATTTTTTGGCATTGAGTTCATTCCTCGTGAATGAATGAATATAGCCGAGATAGACGAGAAAATTATCAGATTTAGGAATAAATGTCTCCGGAGCGCGCTCGAATGGAAATCTAGACGAGGTCGCCGGATCGAATACTTATAAACTAACGTCAAACAACTGTAAAATAACACTATTGTTAGCTGACTTCAAAAAAGGAGGAGTTCGAATTCGATTATTTTTGGATTTATGCGGCTTTATCAAAGTTAAGTAATTTAGGTTTTTTTTTTGGTAATTGAAATGGTTGGGCATACACTGGCAATAGACGGGACTATTAATATCAGGCAGAAAAATAATTGAGTTGTTATACTCAATGGAAACGAAAATAACGAAGAAAGAGATGATAGAGAATACATACACCTCTTAAAAACTGTTTTTTAAAGTATCCACATGTTCAAATGAAACCAATTACAAAAATTATTACAAAATGTCGTGAGGAGATGCGATTAAGATTTGGCGTTTATACGTCTCTGAATTAGGGGTGTGCGATAATTATCGATAATTCGTAACTACTCGATAATTTTTCATTCGATAATTATCGATAAGTGTTTTTCGATAATTTTGATTCGATAATTATCGATAATTTTTTATCCGATAATTATCGATAACTATCGATAAGTTTTCATTCGATAATTATCGATAATTTTTTGCAATCCGATAATTATCGATAATTTTGTGCCATCCGATAATTATCGATGATATTGTGGTATTCGATAATTATCGATAACTGTTTTTGGATTCGATAAATATGGTACGGCGGAGGACCATTTTTTGTTTTTTTTTTTTTTAGGTATTCGGATAGGGTACGGAGGATAATGTCGATATTGGACGGCGGATGACCTTTTTTTTTAGGTATTCGGATAGGGTACGGAGGATAATGTCGATATTGGACGGCGGATGATATCGATAACTATCGTCAACTATCGATAATTTTTATCCGATAATTATCGATAACTGTCCGCAACTATCGATAATTTTTTATCCGATAATTATCGATAAGTGTTCATTCGATAATTATCGATAACACGATACGATAATTATCGATAATAAAATTATCGATAATTTTTTCCCATGAACACCCCTACTCTGAATATCACTTATTCTATTATTTTATAATTTCATATTTACAGATTAATTAAGTACTTTATTACAATTATATTTATATATAAATTGATATAAATAGCAATCTATACAAATAATAAATCCGTTAAAACCTCCGTTTTATTAATACACTATATATCATCAAGAATAAATTTTAATAGCGCGTTTTTTTTTTTGTATCAGCGCCATCTCTTATCGTTTTTGGTCGTACACGTATCACGTAAAAAGTATAAAACCAATGTAAATAACTTTAATACATAAAAATTATGCATAACTCACAGTATAATTTAGTTTTTGTTTCATTGTAATTAAATTTAAAAATAAATATTTAAGAAAATAGAAATAGGTACCTACGCCGCCAACGCCATCTGGTCTAAGGAATCTTAAAAACTCACAAAACTTACTTTTGAGTTATTATTTTGTTAAACTTAAAAGTTTACTAAATATGTCGGATAGGAATAGAAATCGTTTTAATATTTTAGATAAACATCATTTTCAATTAGGTAATATAAGTACTATTATGTTAAATGTCACTAAAAATAAAAACGATATGCTTCCATTATACGATAGATGGTGCATGTAGGTGATAAAAAATATAAATTTATAATTTTTAAAATTTTAGTTAAATACCCGTGCGAAGCCGGGGCGGGCCGCTAGTACAAAATAAATTTACAATATCAAATGTTTTTTTCAAACAAAAATAACAATATTAAAAAATAATTATTTTAAAATAAGCCCTTATATAGTAATTTGTATTTTACAGCAATAAAGGAATTAGTGAACTCAAAATAATGAAAAATAAAATCGTCACCGTATTTTTGTGTCGATGATAATTAATTGAACAAAAGCCGATTCCCCTCAATCTTCTGATCCCCTTTGCATTATTATTTCTAATCTGTTTAATGAGAAAGTCACATTGGCGATGAGTTTTCCTGATCAATAAAAAGTTGCCATTAATTCTTTCTGTGCTGTAATTTAATAAAGCTGAACAATTTGTTTATATAGTGCGCTAATCTTTCTTTTAGTTTTTGCGTGTGTATGTTTATTGACGAAGTTTATAGACGAAATAATTCTAATTAACTAATTTATTCGTTTCATATAGTCAAATATATATCATCTTGAATCTAGACTGGAAATATCTGAATTTAACAAGTCCGTCAATAATACAATTATTTATTTATTGTTATATGTTTATGTTATTTTGTTTTAAAATTATTTTGAGATTCCTAATGCCTATGTTGTCGACATTGTAGGCCCTATGGTCACATGACGATAAAAAAAAAATTCGCGGTGAGTCCCATTTAAAGTGTAAAGAGTGAAAGCCGTGAAACCTTAAGAATTTAAAATGTTTTAAACTATTAATAAAATTTACAAAAAAAGCGTTTGTAGTTCCTGTTATTTATTGTAATATTTATATTAAAGTATAGTCTCAATTAGTTGATCTTTGTTTTCATGGCTTGTTTGATTTAAATTGATTGGATTTAATAAAAATGTACAATCAAAAAATATATGTAAATATTGTAAATATCGCAGATTTTCTATAAACTGTTGACGACGATTTTAAAATATAAAATATTAATAAAATTTACAAAAAAAAAGACTATTATTTTTGACATGCACACATAGTTCCAATTATTGAATGTATCTATTATTTTTATTCAAATAGAGTCTCAATTAATTGATCTTTTTTTCATGACGAGTTTCATTTAAATTTATTAGATTTTGACAAAAGTATCCAATCAAAAAATTCATGCAAATATTGTAAATATCACAGATTTTCAACAGACTGTTAACAAGTCAGTGTGGAACTGAATTAAATTAACTAATCCATTCAGGGGGCGGAATATTATAAAATAAATATAACAAAATTGAAGTTAACTAAAACTTTGATAAAACTTATGCTCAATTGCGATAGTAACTGAATTGTGAATTTTTAGCTGAAATAACTTAAGCTGTGGGTGGTGTTCAATTGTAACATGTACCAAATGATGTATTAGATGTCTACGAAAAGAAATACGACCTAACGTTTAAGTTAAAAATTTCTTATACAGACAGTACTCGACTTACGTTATTTCGATTTACGTTGTTTCAAGTTACGTCGAACAATATTTTGACACTATTCCTCAAGCATACACAGTTTTACATGTAAACACGATAGACACCAAAGGTAACATTAAAGTAATAGTTCTCGAGTTACGGACGGACATCCTTACATCGTCACATATTCATGTCATTAATTGATACATACATACACTGCTGAATTCATTACTCTTCTTTTGCTTCAATGTAGTCGGTTAAAAATATAAAGAATATATTTATCAAATTAATAAATTTAATATTATTTATTGATATACAAAACGAAAGTCAGAGTACATATGTTTTTACTCTACGTCGACATTCGCAATAATACTCGCGTAATTAAGCTGTTTTTATTAAATATTATTAGGTTACCTTTATGGTTATCTCATTCCTATTATTATAAAGAAATGGTTTGTAACAATATAATATTCTCTATCAAACAGGCGCTTTGTGTCAAAATGGCGCAAACGAGCTGACGGTCCTCCAATTGGGTAAAAATCTTCGTCACCCATCACCACATTTACAGTATAAGGGAAAGTTACTAGTGCTTTATCAACTTTGAAGACACTTGTACACTCAACGTTTAAAGGACCCCTTATTATAGCTCCGAGAAAACTGAGGTTCTCCTGAGAGAACTTAACGCATGTGCGTCAAAGGCATGTCAAGCATCCAGTGTCGATGATATTCATTCCAGTGATGAAGTGTGATGTGTGGTGTGTTTAATAAACTGTTTTTCATGCAAGACATATAACTAAACTCGCTGTGCCTCGCGGTTTCACTCGCGTTAATTTGAGGGAAAAACGTACTTAAATATTTTTAAACAATTACTCTAACAGTAGGTATCCGCGTGGTTAGTCGAATGGTCGCAAGCATTACTGCCGAGCAAGGGGTCTCAGGTTTGATTCCTGGGTCGTTCAACGTATTATTGAGTTTTTTTATTTTTCGAAAATTCTCTGTAAAATAGTGATGTTATATTTACTTTAAAAGTGGAACTAAAATGTCTCGAGAAGAGAAATTATAAAGGATGCAACGGAAGCTTTAAAAAAAAGATTATTTTTTCCCGTTTTTGTAACATTTTCTGTTATTGCTCAGCCCTTATTGGTTGTAGTATGATATTATATAGCCTTCCTCGGTAAATGGGCTATCCAACGCAAAAAGAATTTTTCAATTCGAACCAGTAGCTCCTCAGATTAGCGCGTTCAAGCAAACAAACAAACTCTTCAGTTTTATAATATTAGTGTAGATTTGTGATTATTGAAATGATATATTGACAAATTTTAAAAGATTTAATATGTATAGAATTTCTTGCCGCTTTTTCTCAGCAGATTGTACATTCTAAATTCAATGGTTACTTAACTTTAACACAATACACTAACCCAACTAAGTATGACAATTCAATAGTGTTTTTAAAGCCTTCTTGATTAAAGTGAATTTTAAATTTTAATTTGATTTCGATTTGACGCCGGGAATCAGCGCGGACGGTCACTTTTTAACCGACTTCAAAAAAGGAGGAGGTTCTCAATTCGTCTGTATTTTTTTTTTTTTTTTTTTTTTTTTTTATGTGTGTTACCTCATAACTTGTTACTGGGTGTACCGATTTTAATGATTCTTTTTATATTCAAAAGCTAGTGCTCGTCATGTGGTCCCATTTTAATTTGAGCGAGATGTGACTAGTAGTTTTTGAGTAATCCTTAATAATGCGTATATTTGTTCCTGATACCGCGCGTCGCTGCGCGGGTCACGTTGCACACTATCGTTCCTTGAGGCTTAATTTGTTTCGGAAGATTATCACGTATTATGTTTTTTATGTTTACTACGAGTTAAACTATACAATATTATATTTTGTTTCTCAGATTACGACTCAGGTGTAGAGTTATGTTGCGCTGAACTTTGAGATAGCCTGATAGCACGTTTCAAAGCGCGTCCTGTATTTAAAAGATCATATCTCAAAAATAGTTATACGGCAAAATGTAAAGGAATAACTTTTCATCGGTGAATAACTAGACTAACTGTTTACTAACTGTTACTAATTGTTTTAAAATTTTTAATTTGTCAAAATATTTAACGGACACCATTTTGCGTCATTTTTCATAGACTAAAATCTTAAATGTGATATTGTGTGTGCAACAAGTTTACCTATTAGCAGCGGAATCTTTTATGATGTAATCTCAGGAAAGTAATGACAGTTAGAATCTTGGGTGGCATTAGAATGAAATAAATAAACAACTTAAATTAAATAAATAATTTAACTTAAATGTTTATAACATAATGTATAATATCAAATACCTAATGAAAGGCAGAAAGGAAGGCACGTTATGAGTTATGCCGTTGGTCTCATTACGTTTGCTTAATGTAATTCAATAGGCAGAATATAAACAATATACGGCGTAATTATGTCGCATTCTATGCCTCTCATACTCGGCCGCCTCACCCCGCGCGCACCGCACTGACGCACATGTTGAGCAGATTTTTTTCGGGTTTTTTGTTCTATAGTTCACTAGTTCTTTTTTTTTTACGTCAAAGGAATGTGACAATGCCCAATTTTTTATTCATAAAGGGATGCCACTCGGACGCAGGTAATAACGATATTAATTTAAGTTGTATAACATATTATAAAATATGCTAAACATAATGCAAAATATTTTTAGGATGTATTTTTAATATCCTCTTTTATAAAATACAATATATTATATTATGTTATACAACTTAAATTAATATCGTTATTACTTGCGTCCGAGTGGCATTCCTTTATCTTTAATAGTGATGCGACTCGAGTCACTTTTACTCGAGTGACTCGAGTTGAGTACGGAAAAAATCATACTCGAGTGAAAAAAATATTGACTCGAGTTAACTTGGACTCGAGTTATCACTCGTCGAGACAAACAAGTAAAAATATGTACGAGTGTGACAAGCCGTTAGTAGGGGTGTGCGATAATGATCGATAATTCGTAAGTACTTGATAATTTTTCATTGGATAGTTATCGATAAGTGTAATTCGATAATTTTCATGTTGTGCGATTCAATAATTATTAATAATTTCGTGTTATTCGATAATTATCGGTAATTGGTTTTGGATCCGATAGGTATTGATAATTGTGATTCGATAATTATGGTTCGGCGGATGATCTTTTTTTAGGTATTCGGATAAGGCTAGGGCGTAAACGTCAGTACTGGAGGCCGGATGACCTGTTTTTTTTTTTTTTTTTTTTTTTTTTTTTTTTTTTTTTTTTTTTTTTTTTTTTTTTTTTTTTTTTTTTTTTTTCGTCGTCCGAAAATGACAGTAATTACTCGAGTCACTCGAGTGACTCTAAAACTACTCGAGTGACTCGACCACTCGAGTGGTACTCGAGTGACATTGCAAAATGACTCGAATGACTCGAGTGGTAAAATTGGACTCGAGTCGCATCACTAATCTTTAACAAATTGGGCATTGTCAATTTTTCGAGGGTGGTACCTGTAGCTTGTGAACTGTAACCGCCCAGCTTTATAGAAATAAATCAGTTATCGAACTACAGATTCACTAAAAATCAAGAAATAAAACAAAATTTTAACAAAAAACATTAACCGACTTCAAAGCAAAAAAAAAGAACGGTAAAACAAAAATGCACTAAAAAGTAAAAAAATAATTACGTATTCTTTTGTCTGTAATCAAATTATTACGATAATATAATGTACAATTATTGTTGTTATTGGAGTCGGTGTTAGCCAAGGAAATAAGGAAAAGAGTGCGTAATAGTGTAGGCCGGTACACCTATTGTAATGTTAAACTACGTTGGCTGACACCGACTCCAATAACAACAATAATTGTACATTATATTATCGTAATAATTTGATTACAGACAAAAGAATACGTAATTATTTTTTTACTTTTTAGTGCATTTTTGTTTTACCGTTCTTTTTTTTTGCTTTGAAGTCGGTTAATGTTTTTTGTTAAAATTTTGTTTTATATCATCCGAAACCGTATCAAAGTATTAATAAGCTATCTATCGGCAGCCGTTCTGATTAATTGGTGCGAGTCGCATAGTCGCATAAACGCGGGTCACGAGTTCGATTTCCGCTCGGTGCGATATTTGTACTTGTGCAAAATATTATTTGTTTCTGGTCTGGGTTTATGGTCTTGTGGGTCTCCACATTGTGCCTCGGGGATCACGTAAAGCCGTAGGTCCCAGGTAGGTAAAATCAAACAATACTCACGTACAAAAAAATTAAACGAGAATTCGTCTCGTAGAGTTTAAGAAAATTCTTAAGATATAATAATCTACAAGCACACCACTGCGTGTTCTGAATGCACTCGACCCATTTTAAATTTTTATTATATTCAGTATTTAACGGGCTTGTTTTAGCGTCTATTTCTTTCTTATACCTGTACCGTTGCATTTTAATTCAGAAAACTCACGCATTTTAATTAATACGAGTATAATTTCGTGTCAACTGGAGCGAAATTTCATTAAATATATTGTTGTTTCCTTAATTAATATATTTTCTTTTAACATAAAATTTATGTAATAACTATTAATAATTTCTAATATTCCACACATATTTTCTTATCAAAATTTAATTAAGATTTAGTTTCTGTAAAAATAATTCAGAAAACAAACCAAAACAGCACTTCAATTTTATCTCGTTTTGATTTCTTTCTTTTATGTGGTATTTAATTGCTAATACGAAAGCTAGAAGCAAAATCGGTTTACCAGTTCTCGAGACACGACTTCTTAGTTAGGTATATAATTATATTATAATATTATAAAGCTGAAGAGCTTGTTTGTTTGTTTGTTTGAACGCGCTAATCTCAGGAGTTTCTGGTTCGAATTGAAAAATTCTTTTTGCGTTGGATAGCCCACTTACCGAGGAAGGCTATAGGCTATATAACATCAAGCTACGACTAATAGGGGCTGAGCAATAATAATAAATGTTACAAAAAAGGGGAAAAAATAATCTTTTTAGAGAGCTTCCGTTGCGTCCTTTATTCTCTTCTCGAGATATTTTTTTACTATAGTTCCACTTTTAAAGTAAATACATCATTATTTTACTGAGAATTTTCGAAAAATAAAAAAAAACTCAATAATACGTTGAACGGCCCCCGGGAATCAAACCTGAGACCCCTTGCTCCGCAGTAACTCTTAGAGTAATTGTTTAAAAATATTTAAGTACACGCGGGTGAAACCGCGGGATACAGCTAGTTTAGGTATATAAATAGGAATACATCTTGACGTCACTATTGAGACGTGTGTGTGTGTGTGTGTGTATTATATATACAATTACAACTTTCGCAGATTACTAAATCCGAAATAAGTTGAGAATATATAGTCAATATCTCAATTAATATCGAGAATTAGTTAAGAAGTTAGACGAGACTTAATCATTGATAAACCAAGCTTTAAGTCTGCTATTGGATTGTACTATCGTTATAGCGACATTTTGACTTAAATAAATTAATAGATTACCAAAAGTGTCATCACAGACAACCCTGATAACAATATTTGAATACGAATCGACACAATTGCAATAGTAGCCTCGCGGTCCAGACAGTTTTATTCTGATAAATTCTTGTACTGTTGATGTCATGATAAGGTGATACTGAAAATCTCTGATTTCTTAATTTTTATCTTTATTTCTCTGTAATCTTTACACTATATTATAATATTATAGTCTAATATTATTTAGGCTTACTCGTATATCTTTGTCAATCTAATACTAAAGCATTTTTTATTTCATCTGAGTGGTCGCTTCTAATACAAGTGATATTAGTCAAATAAAAAAATTCTCTATAATATGCTGTTTACAACTTTATATAACGTCGAATTGTCTTTAATCCTATTGCTCCTTTTTTACACATTCCTCTACACCAAGGATTGTCAACGGGTTCGATATCAACCCCTTGAGGTCGAAATCTGTTTCCCCGGATTTGACATAAATGAAAACTGATTTATTTTTGTATTGATAAGTATTTTGTATCAATAGGACAAAAACTAGAGATAGGATTTTTGAGGTAATACGGCTATGGGGGTCTGAGGTATCAGTTCATTTTGGAAAAGGGGTCTTTTGCCCAAAATACTCGTAGTTTTGGAATCTCTGCTCTACACGATACTATGCTTTCAGAGCTAATTCAAAAATATATACTCAACCTCCAGACCACCTAGTCTGGAGGTTGAGTATAGATTTTTAACGTGTGAAAAGTTTCAAATATATCAACTCGTTTTAAAAATATCTTTTGAAGAGGCAGCATTTTATTCTTCTTAGGAGTAATTACGAAGACGACGGCAGGAGACAAAGCAACCGAGAACACTCGCAAATGGACGAGTGTCTACTTAGCAATAGCTCTTTGTAAATAATGAAAAAAATCTAAACAATACCTAGGACTTTTAATCATGAGTTTATTTCACAGCGAAATTATTTTAAAGGTTTTGTTATTATTAACTATAATTTTTTTATTAGTAATTCTGATTATTCATTTTTAATTACAATATAATAATACTTAAACCTTTAACACTTATATCAGTAAAACGACTAAGACGAAGTGGGGAGTAGACGCAGGTAGGGTGTTATTGCCATAATAATTTAGCTAACACATTAACTTAATACATCTGGAAATTTAATTATGTACAAATCGTGTCTGTGACGGATGTTAGTGAAATTTCCTGGATGGAAAAGAATCGGCACTGTCAAATGAAAATCAAAAACGTAAGTTACATAATTTGACGTAGGTGTCTGTAAATTTGTAAGTGTTCTAAAGGAAATTTTATCTCACTTTCTCTCTCGGCCCTTTTTTGTTTTCTTATGTTTATTAAATATTTTGCATTCCTTCAGGTGTTTTTAAAGTAAATTTAGTACATTAAACTAATTTATACCAATCAATTTAATAAAAACGAAAGATTATTTTTGTTCAAACTTCCAACTCTCGAGATCTATTAGATCTATGAAATATTCTATACCATTTTTTGTTCATTCAAATATTAAAAAAAAATCATTTCTTTATGTTAGTATGTATAATATTAAAGGAAGCTATTTTAAAAAGACTACGTAACTATTCATACAATTTCAAATACAACTCTAATCTTACATAGACCTCTCATGTCCCAAGACCTTTATGAAAAAGTATTTAATGTTATAACGCGATATGAAAATGTATTAACTTTTTATTGAGATTATTTATAATCTCACGCAAAGTGAGATATCATCGTGCAATAAGAGAAACAATCACAAAAAATGTCTACTAATTAGACGAGTATTGAATGTCGATCCGGTCGAACTGCGTGTAACCTCTGTTTGACATAATAAAAGCCAATTTTGAAAGAGGATTATTACATACATGCGAGCTTAAACGCGAGCCTAGAGTAATAAACTTACATGAGAAATTATTAAGAAGCTACTTTAATCTAAACGAAATTATAGTAGCAAATTGTTCTTAGAACTGGATATTTATATATAAATTCACTTGTAGATTATTTTAAATACTAAACTATAATTTAAAAGGAATCCGATATGGCTCACTGATAATCGACGGTTGCGCGTTTATATCTGGACAAACATTGATGAATTTCAAGTGCTCTATTTCTGTAAAGTCCATTTCGTACTCGGCGTTAAAAATAACGCCATGAGAAAACCTGCATATTCCGGGAGAAATTCCAGGATATATTTGCAAATCAGCAGTGAAGAATCATATTCCAATCCTTTCCCATAATAAGAGAAGAAGTATTCGCTCAGAAGTGGAACGTTTGCATGATATTCTAGTACTGTACAACATTGTGAGTACCATCTTATCGCAAACATATCAATGGTACTGTTGAAAGTTAAGGACATACGTTGTATGTATAAATTCACGATATAATATTCACTTCTATTAAATTATAATAACTACTAAGTTGCAATTATTGTGTTTGAGGGTCTAAAAACATACAAAACCAAATTTGGATATATACACATATTTGGTATCCTCTAATTTATATGAATGGAAAGGATTCGGCATCAATATAGACGGCGACAGCGCTGACGGACCTCGATGGAGTTTCCCAACGGGTGGAGCTTGAAATGAATATGGATAAGACAAAATTCATGTTGTATGTTCATGTCATGCCCACCCCGATATCAGTTGAAAATTATACTCTCAAATTTGTTGACGAGTCCAATTTGGTAGATCCAACTTCGAGAGAGAAGTCGATCGTCGAATCCAACTAGGAACACTGCCAGTTCGGGAAGTCAAAAAACGTCTTTTCATCCGTCATTCTTCAGTGCCTGAAGTCGAAAGTCTTCGACCCGTGAGTTACCAGTGATGACATACGGATCTGAGACGTGGTCTCTGACTACGGGCTTTTTAAAAAAGCTCCAAGTAGCACAACGTGCAATGGAGAGGGCTATGCTTGGTATATCTCTGTGAGATCGAATCAGAGTTGATGAAATCTGCAGACGAAGATTGCCGACATACGTATAGCTCAACGGATTTGCAAGCTGACGTAGCAGTAAGCAGGGCATATAGTTCGTAGAACTGACAGCCGATGGAGCAGAAATGTTCTCGAGTGGAGACCACGTACCGGCAAGCGCAGCGTTGGACGGCAGTCCGCGAGATTGGCAGACGACTTGAGGAGAGTCGCCGGAAGCTGTTGGATGGAGGCTGCTTCGAGCCGGTGGCTCTGGAGGTCAATGGGAGAGTCTTACGTTCACTAGTAGAAATCCTATGGTTTATACGTTGATGATGATGAGTTATAATAATTAAAAAACGTACAGTGCTGCAATTGAGTTTAAATTGTTTTCGAAATCCTTTCGTGAAAATTCATTAACTAAAACGTTGAGATAGCAATAAAAAAGCATTCTGTATAATAATGTATAAAATAAAGCCTCGTCTTTTAAGACACGTTAAATATGATACTTTTTATTATTACACGTAATTGTGTAATTATGTGTTACATTTCATATAAGTGTTATATTGCATGTAACCTCCATTAGTAAAAGAAAATCTAATTAAAAAATGTTACCATCAATCAAAACTCTGTAGACTTATAACATAAATCGACTGTCCCTAGGTATACTATCGAAACTAAAAAAAGGTTCTTTACAGGAGAGCACTTTTAAGTTAATTTTGTGTACAAAATTGTCATTTATTTGTTAAGTATTGATAGTATACTCATGAAAAATGTGGGTTAATAAGTATTTTTAGCTTATTCTCTTTTTTTGTATGAAAACGTATATAAAAAGGAGTGTCTTAGTGCAATAAAAAAAAATCGCAAATTTTCAGTTTCGATACTGTACGTAGGGACAGTCGAAATGTAGATATACAATAATTGTTAATATTATATTAGACCTTTTTACATAAATGATATTTAAAAAAAAGATCGAAATATGGAAAAAACTATTTTCTGACTATCTGTTTATCTATTAAGAACAACTACGGGAAATCGGACGTAGTTTTCTCAGTTAAGTTTCTAGAGATTAAATTTGATATATTATATTAAACATACATATATATTTTATTTTTCTTAAAATCCGATTTAGAAATGTAGTTACGTTATAAAATAAATATCTAATTGCAAATTCTAAGCGAACAAGGTCGGGTTGAAATATATATAATATTTTTTGTCATATTGACTGTAACGTACGCCATTGATAAGGGTTGACGTATCGAGGACTCTTCAGATGGAAAGTTACAATATATCTTGTGGTAGCTCTCTGTAACTTCTAATAAGATGAGTAATTGAAAAATTGAATAGTATAATATATAATAATAAGTATATACAAACAAAAATTTTTTTTTTTTAATCGCCTAAATGTCTGTTGACAACCGTTCCGCCGTAGTGGTTCCGCCTTAATGCCGACGGTCACGAGTACGATTCCCGCTCGGGTAGATATTTCTATTTGTACAAATATTTGTTTCTGGTCTGGATGTATGTCTAAATTTTATTATAGACACCTGATAGCCTAACAATTACTCATTGTTAGGTAAGTCCACCCGCAATGGAGTGGCGTGGTGGATATTAAACTCCAACCCTTCTCCTATATGGAGAAGGGGCCATGCCCAGCAGTGAGACATTTACATACTGATCTATTTCAAATGGCTTTAGTTAGATTAGTTGGAACACTCTTTAGGAAAAAAATTAACACGGGCCTCATGGACAACGGCTTAAGAGCTCAGGAAACCAGAAGATATGCCTTCTGATAGATGAGGCAATCCATTGTGGAACTATAGTGATGGAAAGACATATCACGTATATTAGGGAAGCTTTTCTGACGGAATAAATTAATCACCGTCATCCATCTCTCATCGACCGCAAGTATCTTCAGTTTTTGCTATTGCCACGGACCGGGAAAAATCTGTCTTTAACAAAGTCATACTCAAAGTACCATCTCTAAAGCCAACATACCTAAAATTTTGGAAAGCACACTGTTTAAAATGCAAAGAAGTATAGACTTAAATGAAAGATATATGGTCCATCATAACCCATGAGAGTGGGTTTTTTTTCATTTTTCGAACTAAATTGAAGACTGCAATATCACTGCACGGCTGTCACTGTGTTATATCAGCAATGGTAATCCAATTTATTCGAAGGGTTAGAGACAATATCAAAGAACATAATCTGAAAAATACTGTTATTATTAATACTGTTATTATACTGTGTATTTTTAAACTCTAACAAATCTGAGATTTTTTGCCGTTAAGCGGTGTATTCCTTAGAACGAACGTGCGGACCAATATTGTTTAAAAAATTATATTAAATATAAATAGAGACTCGAAAAAAATAATAATTGAGAGGTCTATGAACTTCAAAAAAAGGATTTTGAATTCAAATGTTTTTTTTTTTCTCTTTTTTTTTGTCCTAATCTTATTTTTTTGGGATTAATTTGAGGGATTTCGTCACAAATTGTTAAAAAATTCAGGTGTGATTTTAAAATTCGTGTGTTATTAAATAAATTTTTTAGGGTTGTAAAATAAAGTATAATAAACTAAAATCTAAATAATTTCGCAAAGCCAAGCATCTTAGAGTAATTTTACAATTATTTTACAATCAAGACATCAAAGGATCGTATTCCTAGTATAATGTTATAGATATATTACTATCAATATTGCACTAATTTATTTTTTCCACTTCTTTTCATGAATATTTATCGAACAAGATATATTTATAAAGGTAAAGTAAAATATAATTAATAAAAGTGTAATGTAATTAATTAATATTATTTAATTACAAAACGAACTTTTAGCAAGAAGTTATTAATATTTAATAATTTATAAGTTCTCTATTTAGCTCTTTCAAGGATTCAATTTGAAAGCTTAAGTGTTTTTTTTAACTATGTTTAAATTTTTGGTTTAAATTTGTAGAACACATAAACTCGAACAAAATACAATAATTCATAAATACGAACAATAATATAATTATAATTAATTAATAAGAATACAAAACGGGATCAATTACAGATATGGTAGGAATGCTAGAAGAATATCTCATATTGTTTTAATGAAATATCACCAGTAATGTAATTGTGATAAATAACATATATATATAATATGATAAATAATACAAGTCATCATTCTAACAGCCATCGATGACGTACCCAATTATTGTAAAATATATTAAAACTTCACTTGTCAAACCTCACGGGACCACATTCAATTTTACGGATATATTTATTAAGCCCCAAAAAAATAAGTTATATAACTACTACAATATTAATATATTTACCTCACAACTACAACAAATATTTACTTTTTTTTAATTTATTACTTAAAAAATTCAAAAACTATTATTTTTATAACATTTAATAAGTATAGATATATTATTTAATATGACATGAATTTCGCGCGCGAGCTGCGTCCACAAGGGACGTGCGACCTCAAGAGGCTTAGGGCTGAAACTGAGCGAATATCATATCTAGGGCGGGCGGTAAAACCTCCAATCATGTGCGCGCATCTGGCGAATTGAATAATTATAAAAAATTACATATTTACAACTACCAATGTTTCACAAAGACCTTGATAACAACTTTTTTATGTTCGTTTTAATTCTAATACTTCTGCAAATCGTTGGTAGATCGATTTCAAAGATTTTATTCGAATACATTAATTTCATTCGTATACGTACATAATGAGAGTTTCTTTTTTTTTCTACAATAATAATTAGATTTGAATGTACCAAACTTGATTTTATCTACAACTTATATTATTGAGAAGAAAATCCCGAAAATTTTTTGCTACTTAAAAATGTGTAACGGATAAGTTAACTAAACAAGTAATTGAAAATATTTTATCGCACTTTCGCTGTATAAAGGTCAACGACTTTAAAATATTTAAAAACTGCCAATTAAAAACAGATAATGTCAAGTCAGTCAATCAATACTGCCTTTTGTATCCGACCCTTGATACAACACTCTAGCGAGAGTTTCTTAAGGTGCTAGCTGGAACTCTTCGCTAACAAGACCTGATTTGACCGACACAACAATTGAAACAATTTTTATTGACTTCACATTCCACATGCGCTTAATCTCTCATTATTATTATTATTTAACATGTAAGTAAAAGCTACATAAACTGAACCGATGCAGCTTATACATATATCGTCGCTTAAGTTCTAACACCGCGGAAGTCTAAAAAATGTCTTTCTAACTTTTACATGTCATTCTATAGAGAATCGAAAGACGCACCCCTAGACAAATTAGAAACAAGGATTTTAACCAATGAAAACGTTTTGTTTTGCAAACAGTACATTTAAAAATACATGTAATATGATCGCGATATATAAAAAGGGCCGTTTTTTTGCTCTTTTGAAATGTTGTTATTTTTGACTTCCGCGGTGTAAGAACTTAAGCGGCAATATGTTCCACTGGGTAAACGCCTCTTCAGGTTGATCCACCACGCTGCTTGCTCTTCAAGTTGACAGATAATTTCCCTACTAAAAATAACAGTAATAGAAAAATTAAATTTTACTTCAGTTTGCAATTACGAGTTTAAACCTATGATTGTAATTTATAAAGGTTTATATTGCACAGTAAAAAAAATTATTTATCATTTCAGTTCGTTTTACATTAATATTACTTTTGTTTAATATCTTAATTTAAAAAATACTATATCTTTAATAAGATCAAACTCCGTAAAAGCAAGAGTATTCATATTTCTTATCTATCAACATATTTAGAAATATTAAGAACATATTTGCTCTGAAATGAAAAAAAATTGGGTCAAAATCTTCCCAAGTTTCGATACTCGAATCAGCAGGTACTTAAAAAATCCATTAACATCAGCCGTTCATCCATCAAAGTCTTAGACGATGTTTTCGCTTATGAAAAAATACCTCAGTAATACCCACCGCACAAACCTTTAAATAGTGTGCTTGTTTTTACCCGACTGCGACAGAAGGAGGGTTATGTTTTTCGAGTGTATGTATGTATGTATGTATGTCCATTTCTTTGGCACGCCCTACAGCCCAAACGGCTGGACGGTTTTTGACATATGAGGTGTCGTTGGATTTGTCTAAATTGTAGTAGTGACATAGGCTATATAAATTTTCAAAATGGCGCCCGCAAATGGCGGAATGAGGGGGGAGGGAGTAATTTTTTTTTCTTACTGTAGCAATATGGGTATTTAATGAAAGCTAGTAAATTGTTTTATTCATTTTAGGTTTAAAATAAGAGTATTTTACGCAGTCGGGTTTTTTGATTTTTTTTAATTAAGCATACTTGTTTTTTTTACATGCTCACGCATTCACGTTTCCACAAACTTGACACATCAACACAATTTATGAAATCGATACATTAAAAGTATCATTTCGACAATTATAATAAAAATGTTGTATATATGTAATACGTTGTTTTATATTATACTGAAATCACATACAAAGGAATTGATTAGTTGTTTATGTATACTTTGTATTTTATTTTATTATTTTTTTGTTTACTCTGTCTCTCCGCTTTTTCACATTACCTCCTTCACGTTGGTTGTCTGGAAAAGATCGCTTTTTAGCGATAGGCTGCTCTTCGTACCTTGCGATGCTTTGCTATGTTGTTGTTCTATAAAATATTTTTATTTTAGTGTACATCAAAGCGTATATTTATTGGCAAGCTTAATTCGTAGAGTAATAGAGTTGTTACTAAGGTATCATTCACTCACAATTCACTAAAAGACCGTCTTTTGAACGGCTTTGTTTTTTTTATGCATGCAAGTAAGTATTCCATAATGATATTTATGAGTTTATTTTGCACTTTTTTAATTATCTGTATTCTAATATATAGGTATATCTCTTTTAAGTAAATAAAAATAATAAATCTTTTATAATTTCGTGTACACATATACATATGTATCTGAACTCCTCCTAAACTGTTAAGACTGATTTTAAAAAAGTTTTTTTATGTGTGTAAACGGGTTTTAGTCCTCTGAGTTCATACTTGTTAACCGACTTCAAAAAAGGAATTCTTTTGTATGTTTGTTACACGATTATTCCGTCAATTATAAATCGATTCATTTTTTAATCGGTAGGTCATACTTCAGAGGTGGTCCCATAGAAATTTTGCCGGAATCAATTGAACGCTTTTTAAGGAAAATTAACAAAAACGTTTTGGCACCTAATATCAATACACTTACCACTAAAAAATGGAAAAACCCATACTTGAAACCTTAGCTTAAAATTAAATATATTTTTATGAGTATGTTTTTTTTTTTTTGTCTCCGAAACATGCCGGTTTCACTATGACGATTTTTTATCGCGCCAATAACGATATATAGATATAAATTTTTAAAACAAAATCAATTAAATAATTATAAGTATCGCTAATACTAAATGTACACGTTATATATTTTGAGATATAAGTACTTAAATGTTATTATTATTACGATATTATAGTAGTGTTGTATGTAATACGAGTAAATGTAATTTTTTGAAAAGTCTAAAATAACCGCTTCAGTTCTCTGATGCGATCGTCTAAATCTGGAACGGATTTCATTTATAATATGGAATAAATGAACCATCCTGTACTCGTAAGGCTTTATATACTAGATAAATCCAACAGATTCTAGAAACTTGTTCAGTTTTCAAAAGTTTCGTTAACTTTGTAACTTAAAGAAAATTAGATCTTGGGATGGCCCAAGGAATATCTCATGTTGAATATGTATAGAAAATTATAGGTATGATATACACAGCTTGTTTGTTTATGAATTGATTATAACTGTAAAATTATTCTTAAAATACCGTTAGATCAATTCAGTTCAGTTTTTAATTCTGTAAACAAATTAATTGTAAAATTGTAGGTGAAATGTTCTATTGACGGTTATATCGAATTTGTTTTTTGACGTAATCTATAATATAAAATAAGTCGAGTTTTCCTTCCTGACGCTATAATTCCAGAACGCACGAACCGATTTCCACGGTTTTGCATTCGCTGGAAAGGTCTCGGGCTCCGTGAGATTTATAGTAAACAAAATTCAGGAAAAATTTCAACAGAAAAGCAGGAAAACAGGGAAAATCATTTTTCACATACAGCGTCATCTCTGATACATAGCATGTAGTACAAACCAATATATATCAAACGAAATGTTACAAAAAACGAAGCCATCTGGTGGCGAAACGGAGTTCGCCGGGTTTGCTAGTTTTTAATAGAACTTACCATGGTCGAAGCCGTAACCAGATAGGGCGACACTTATATTATACTGAAGGACATAACAGACACTCTTCCATGACCTCAAAAAATATCGTTTGAGCGCAGATAATATAATAAAGATATTCTAATTTCAATAATAATATATATAAAACAAATAGGAGAAAAAATAAATAAAGGTTGTCGTTGAAGCGGAACATAAACTTAAGTGTTCAACTTCAGAATCGGTTGTGACCGAACGTCCGGGATTATCCGGGATCGTCGGGATACAGAGACGACCCAAAACGTTATAATGGACACCTAATGGAAAATCTGTTCAAAGATTACACAAGAAAGAGATTTGGATTATTTTTTGAAGGACAAATTATTTAAATATGTCATAAACTAAATTATCCACGTGGTTTCACTCATGTTGACGTTAATGGTTACCTCTTATGGTTATGAGTAATAGCGTAATTTTTACAGTCCAAATCTTAAACGTTCAGGTACATAAGCAATTAGGTATATTAATTCACATCAAAATTTGATATTTTTTTATTATTTTATATTTTTGCGTTCAGAAAAATAGACAAAAACTCGAAGTATTATTGTTTTGATTATACACTGATTTTACACAGCACTATAACACGTAACATTCGTACTTTTTTAAAATAAATAATTAATGTGATACAGTTTGTTATATGTTATTTTTTATAAGTATTATGTTTACATGACCTATATATATATATATATGCAATCCTTTTCACAAAGATAAACTCGCATGCGGTTTAATTTTGTAAAATCTTAGGTATTAATGTTGTACAGAAATATGTTTGTTTTATAATCGATAAACTATCAAGATACCGAACCGGTTTGTATAATTGTTTTACTATTAGAAAGCTACATGATCTAGAATTAACATTGTCTAAAAAATATTACGTTATGACTCAAGTAACGACGCAAAAACTACTATTAATGCTAAAGTAGGTAAAACCGGAAAAGATGCTGATTATTTGCATCATTATATACCACTAGCAGCCACTAGAAGCTCTCAAAAATATTTTTATATAAAAATATTTTTTCCCGTTTTTGTAACGTTTATTGCTAGGGGCTGACGCCTATTAGTCGTAGTGTGATGTTATATAGCCTATAGCCTTCCTCGGTAAATGGACTTTCCAACTCAAAAAGAATTTTTCAATTCGGACCAGTAGTTCCTTAGATTAGCGCGTTCAAACAAACAAACAAACAAACTCTTCAACTTTATAATATTATATATAAGTATAGATTAGGTAGAACTAATATGACAAAATCGTATCATGACAATTCAAGTGATTCTAAAAGCTTAATTAAATATAATTCGAGTTTCATGTTTAAGTTTATACTTGCTTCTATTTTTCGTATTGGTGCTACGGCGGTATGACATACAATGTCTGCCATCTAACCTTTAATCACGCTTTCTTACTGCTAATCACCGTAAGGGTGCCTGTCCATTGAAGAGGAGCGAGGCTAAGGAGCGGAGAAATAGAGAAATATTAACCTATAGCCTTGTCTACTGGAGCGGAGCGTAGATTTTTTACAATCCTATTAGTTAATATTTCTCCGTTTCTTGATTGATTTTATTGATTGATTGATTTTAACTAAGGGCGCTATCAGCTTAAACTCAACATCTTTCGATGGACTTAATAATATTATACTGACTCGTATCAGATTACTACAGATACTTTATAACAACAGGCTAGTTTAATGTAAAATATTTTTTAAAACACATCTGTAGGATCTGAAATTGACATATTCAAACAATTAAAAATTTAAGCTGTATAATATTAGTACACATAGTAAACTAACTACGAACTACACTAAAACTAGAACTAAATGACGTTATAGAAGTACCGAAAATAAATCATATTTCATATCAAAATAGTCGTCGATCTGTTAAAACATTTATGATCAGAAATGGGTCATTCTTATTGGACAGAACGCAATAGTATAATTGAATATTAATTTCATTTTTCGGTTTTATTTTTTCATTCGGCCTTGTAATTGAATTAATTAATCTGCTCTAGTAAAAGCTGATCTAGTGTCGTTATTACAGCAGAAGCTGAGGTTACAATTCTGCTTTTTTATATAGGACGATTTATTCATCGTTATTTTACTCGGGTTGAGTTGCGATTCTATCAACTTACAAGTTTATTTACATGAATAATAATAATTTCTAATATTTCATGACCTGCAAAATGTTTTAAAAACATAAATCTATACTATAATATTATAAAGCTGAAGAGTTTGTTTGTTTGTTTGTTTGAACGCGCTAATCTCAGGAACTACTGGTTCGAATTGAAAATTTCTTTTTGTGTTGGATAGCCCATTTACCGAGGAAGGCTATAGGCTATAATACATCAAGCTACGACCAATAAGGGCTGAGAAATAATAAAAACAAAAACGGGATAATACGTTGAACGACCCAGAAATCAAACCTAAGAACCCGTGCTCGGCAGTAACGCTTGCGACCACTCGACCAACGAGGCGGGTACCTACACTTAGAGTAATTGTTTAAAAATATTTGAGTACGTTTTTCTCTCAAATTAACGCGGGTGAAACCGCGGGGCACAGTTTGTGTTATAATAATATCTGATTGATGAATCTGATCAGTTCATAAGTTGATCAGCAGAGATGCCGTGCGATGACGGACGGGAGAGAAGAATAGTCCCGACCTCTTTCTTGCCAAAGTGGCGTAAAAGGCGACTAAGGCGATACTGATGTAAGCAACGGTGCACCAAACAAGATGGTGATGGGCAACAGTGTCATCATATCTTGCCACAACACAGCGCTCGCCAATCCGTCTGCCAAACGTGGTGAGTGTTGCCAAAGACAAGAGACGGTAGAGGAAGCCTACATTTAAGCAGTGGACATAAGTATAACGGCTGATGTGAAGGTAGTTGTGGAATCTGTTCAGGACTATCGAATATTAAGCGATATCTTCCACGAATATCTTCAGCACAAGACAGCAAGAATCAGAAATGTGCTCTTGACTTTAATAGAAATAAACGGAGCTTGTAAAGAGTCGGAGCGAGATGAAGAAGGAAAAAAAAGAATAATTTTTTTCTAAATAAAAATACAATGGTATTAGTTTCGTTTCGATAATTTAATTTTTACGTTTTTTTCTTTTGTTTTTAATTGTTTTTTTTTTTTAGGTACAATCACAAACTGGTATAAAATGTAATAAAAAGTAATTCCTTTGTTTGCATATATTTTCTTAAGTATTATAATTATTTTAATATAAATATAATGCTTATGTTATATACGCCGAGTTGCACGAAACAAATTTTAAAATTTAAGTGTTTATTAAACTAATTTAATCACAAGAATCGTGATTATCTGTTGCACGAAACCTACATCTGATTAAGTTAACAAAAAAAAATAGTTTAATTAAAGACCTATCTAACGGATGATTAATTCCAACAGCTTTAAATTAATCATGAGATCAACTAATTTTAAGATTAATTTCAACTTAATTAACGGAAAATTAGCGACGGTTTCGTGCAACTCGCCGATAAAGTAGCAATTTTAAAAGATAAAGAATATAATGTTATATTGTTAATAAGATAAGTCGTCTAACATAGAAGAATATCTTTCAAAGTCATACAGCTAATATCTCAGTCAGTCATACAGCGAATATCTTACAAATGCATATTAAAAGAGACTCCCAGGCTAGAAAAGTTACACTTTAATCCATCACAAGATAATCTTTGTAGCTGAAGATCTTTTAAGATTTTCACCATGGTCCACTCCCTTGCAAAAAAGATAATGCGATTCAATGGGATAGATTTAAGACAGAAAATACGACTAGGCAGTGTTTATGTAACAACAATTTCTTGCCGTTTCAATTTTGCTGAATTTTATTACCCTTTAGAGACTATAAGTTTTATTATGTAAGGACATAATTAATAGCTCTCTTCTCTCATCTGTGATTAAGAATATTAATTTTGATTATAACGACTTTATTTTCTAATACAAAAAAGGTATTAGATATAAATATACTTAATAAATAAATAGGCGATGACGATCGTTCTAGTGTGGTGGTGCGAGTATTCGCCCCAACGTCGGCGTTCACGAGTTTGATTTCTCGGGGTAGATATTTTTATTTGCACAAATATTTGTTTCTGGTCTGGTTTTATGGTTTTGAGGGTCTCCACATTCTGCTTCGGAGAGCACGTAAAGCCGTGGGGCGGCTGTTATCACAGACACTTGATAATGATTGTTACGCCACCACCACCACATCAGCCGTTGTATGTCCACTGCTGAACGTAGGCCTCCCTTATCAGCTCGGGGTGAGATTGCCAATACTCGCCACGCTTGGTGTGTGGAAGCAAGACATGGTGACGCTGCTATCCATCACCATCCTGATTGGTGTACAATTGTTCGCACCACTACGGCCTTAGTCGCCTTTTACGACACCTCGGCAAAAAAGAGGTCGGGACTATTCTCTGCCGGTCACCGCACGGCTCGATCGTGACTCGTGTTAGGGAAATTACTCGTATCCACCTATCCGCAGTGGACCAGCGTGGCGGGTTAAGCTTATGAGCTTCCGCCACGTTCTCCTGCATGGAAAAGAAGCCTTTGCCCAGCAGTAGGACGTTTACAGGCTGATTCAGTTCAGATCAAATAGGTGTTAAAATACATTTCTTACCGTTAGGCCTTAACTGATTAAAGCTACTTTTAACCTACGTCCTTCTAGTTTACATTTTAAATTTGTCTCGTCAGAAATCATAGAAAAATTTTAACTTTACAAAGAGCTGATTAAAAATTAAAACCGACAAGAGAGTGTTTTTTAGTTTAGTACAGGTTTTTTTTTTTATTATATATTAATGTGTGAAATACATATACGAAATAATTAACTTTGAAGTTTTGCAGCTTTTAAATAAAATAATGTACTGAAAATTCAGTGTTTTTAACATTTCAAGATTTTTATCGGCTGTTCGATTGAACTTTTGTGAAATGGGAACTTGACAAAGTATATATTTTAAAGAAATTAGTGTACATACAAAAAGTATCGCCCGAGTATATTATCTTCTCAATTTTCTGAAGTCAGTACAAATGGATTTCCGTTTTTGGGTCATTTTTCGCTGAGAGACCAATGGCGGTCTCTTTGTAACATATTTCATTGACCCCTCTGGGCACGGTACCCTCAATTAGCGAAGGTATATAACTATATTATATTATTATATAATATATATATTACATTTTCATGGGGCTTTTTTCCTATTTCTTGTTTCAATATAAGTATAGACTTCATGGAGAAAAAGTGCCATCAGAACAAATTAAGAACTGACTTGGCATAATGCTGGCCCATGGCACATTGCATCATATTGTAAAAAAACTTCCTTAATCTGCCTCAAGACGTGTCATAACAGTTACTAAGATTAGTACCGAAATATGCAAATTATTTTCTTACTTTTTAGAAATGGTTTTGCCAAAAATTACAAAAAAAAAAATAGCTGTAATTGTCAATTGACACAACTGAAGATATTTCAATACTAACTATAAAATAGTATTCAAACACATTTTTGTCATGAGTTAAAGACAAGGCACGCTTTTAAGATTTAAGGAAAATTTCCATGTAAGTGAACTTATAACATTACTTTTGTATTTCACCTTTTTGCTACATTGGCCGTCAATTCTACGAGTTATGTGCCCTGCCCAATGAAAATATGTTTGGCTATGTCAGAAACCTTCCTTTTTCTGCGGATCTCGTCATTTCTGATTCGATCCCGCAGAGATCCCGCAAGAATAGTCCTCTCAATTGCACGCTATGTGACTTGGAGCTTGTTTAAAAGGCCAATAGTCAGAGACCACATCTCAGATCCGTATGTCATCACTGGTAACACACATTGATCGAAGACTTTCGACTTCAGGCACTGAGGTATGACGGATGAAAAGACGTTTTTTTTAACTTCCCGAACGCTGCCCATTCTATTTACAACCTTTTAATTTAAAAATATTTTAAATACTGTGTATACTATCCTGTCTTATTTCTAAATATTTATTTAATATCTTTAACGCATTAAGCATGGATAGGCTGACTGCGTCGACTGCGGCGCCATAATATCCAACTTGCAGTTGTTTCTTTATCGAGTATTTTAAAACTGTAGCTTACTTTTTGTATCCGCATTATCGGGTCAAAAAAACCTGCTCCGTGATGTAACTACGGGCTTTTTTTTCTTTTTTATAGAAAAAGGTGTTAGTATCTACTTGTCATAATAGTACATTTTTAAAGAATCTGTTACAGTAAATTTAGATTCGTGTTGGAATTGAATTAATTATGCATACAATAATATTGGCAATACTGTATGACAGTCAGACTTAGGGTATTTTTCAACCCGATAACTCAGTTAACTTTGTCAGTCAACGTGATAACTGGAATCTACATATATAAATCTATATATAATTACGTGAAGCAAAAACTTTTTACCCCGCTTTACGAAAATTACGCGGACGGAGAAGTATGAAATTTGGTATTGTTAAAGTTTATATGGAGAAGAAGTGCAGAATGCTAATATTTTTTATTATAATGTTCAAAAATACATTAAATTCATTTTTAAAAAAACTCTACACATACTACGGCACACACACATATGTACAATGTACATATATACGCAAATTTTGTTTATTGTCAAAGTCTGTTGTCAACACGGTCTTAAATACAGGTCTTGCAATGAATTTTTTATCGAATTTTTTTATGATACAACAGGTCCAATGAATGCTGCATATTTTGCTCACGGTATTATGCGCAATCATATTTTGATGATGTTGACAATGCTGTCACTTATAGATTAGGTCGAATTTCGATCACTGAGTGACCACTAGCATATATAAGGGTACAAATGTATATTTATATTGTTTATGTCAATAAAACATGAACCATTCTTAGATACAACATACGCAAGACAAATTTAATAATTGTGATGTTCGCAAATGCTTAAACTCATAACATGTCTTACCGAAAATATAATAACATTTATCTGAGGATACCTTTATGAATAAGGTAAATATTTATATACAGGTAAAGGTTATATATATACTGCTAATACTCGTATATGACTTTGTCTCAACTATAACTTGATGACCGTTATAGTGTAGTAGTGAAATTTCCTGATTCGTTATCGCGAGTTTGATTTCCATTCTGAGTGGTATTTATCTCCCCATCGTGCTTCGGAGAGCTCATAATGGTCCTGGTTGTTATTACATACATTTGAGAAAAATTGTTGTAGATAGGGAAATTAGCCGCTAAACCACATAGGAACAGCGTTGCGGGTTGAGCTTCAACGTTTTTGCTGTATAAATAGGAAAAGAGACATTTGCTCAATAGTTTTATCTTATATCTTTAAACGAGCAATTCTTGTATATATGTATATATATATATATATATATATATATATATATATATATATATATATATATATATATATAAACTGAATCTCGGAAACGGCTCCAACGATTTTCATGAAATTTAGTATGCAGGGGGTTTCGGGGGCGATAAATCGATCTAGCTAGGATTTATTTTCAGAAAATGTCGTTTTATCCCTTTTTCCAGGGAATTAAAAAATATCGTTAGAATATGAAGGTAAATTTCGCTATCATTGTTATGTTTGTAGTAGCTCCGATGTGAACCGGGCGGATTCGAAATAAGAAGAATCCTAGGTTCGAATCCAGATTTCTCCAGAACTATTTTTTTTCTTTTTTTTTTTAAAGTTCCTTCTTTTGTGAGAAAAACTATTATTGGGAGCCCTTTACTAACTGGATGACCGAGCTTTGGTCGGTATTTTTTTTTTTTATTTTTTGTAATTCGTGTTTTTTGGAAACTATATTTACATACGAATTATGAACTGATGATATATGAATAATATTTTTCGATCTTACCGAAATAATAATAAAAAAATATGAACTGGTTATTTAAATAAGAAATCACGAGTGCAATTAAAAACTGCTAGAATATTAGAATATTATTAGACCTAAATGCTCTTTAAACCTAATTTCGCTATAATCCACAAAGTTATAATAACTGAGAAGGGAAATCATACCTGGGTTCGAATCCCGATGCCTGAAGTCCCATTATTTTTTCTTTTTTTTTTTCAATTTCCCTCTTTTGTAAGAAAAACTATTATTGAGAGCCCTTTACTACCTGTATGACCGAGTTTTGCTCGGTATTTTTTTTTTTTTGTTTGTAAATCGTTTTTTTTTTTTGGAAATTATATTTGGATACGATGTAACTGATGAAATATGAATAATATTTTTCGATCTTACTTATATAATAATATAGTATTTTGTGTCACAAGGGGATGAAAGTACTACTTTCTGTCCCTCATGTGAAATTGCCACCCAAGCCGAAGGCGAGGGCAGCAAACATACGTGAAAGGATGTACTACTTTCGTCTCATGTTGCACATACTTTTTTTCCTACCTAGGACGAAAGTTCGGGTTTTGTCCCTGTGAAGCGGGGTCAGAAAGTGTAAATTTTGTCCTGCATCACTGGGACAAAAATCAAACTTTCCGCGGAGGTAGGAAAAAATATATAAACTGGTTATTTCAATTAAAAATCACGAGAGTTATTAAAAACTGCTAGAATATCATTAGAATACGAAGGTAAATATCGCCACTATCTATAAATTTATAATAGCTCAGGTAGGAATTCGGGCAGTCTCGAAACGGAAGTCCCCGGTTCGAGTCCAGGTGCCTCCAGATCCATTTTTTTTTCAAGTTTCTTCTTTTGTAAGATAAACTATTATTGAGAGCTCTTTTTTTATTTAAATGACCAGTTCCTATTGTATTATTATTATGTCAATCGAAAATATTATTTATATTTCATCAGTATGTAATTCGTATTTAAATCTTATATCTTTAAACGAGCAATTCTGGTATATATATATATATATATATATATATATATATATATATATATATATATATATATATATATATATATATTGACACAGAATTGACACAGAATTGCTCGTTTAAAGATATAAGATTTAAATACGAATTACATACTGATGATATTACATACATTTTTTTAATTACATACATTTAGATATATATATAAAAATATCTAAATCTCGGAAACGGCTCCAACGATTTTCATGAAATTTAGTATGCAGGGGGTTTCGGGCGCGATAAATCGATCCAGCTAGGATTTATTTTTAGAAAATGTCGTTTTATCCCTTTCTTCACGCAATTAAAATTCACTATTATTAATAAGTTTATAATAGCTCCGATCGGAAACGGGCGGATTCGAAATCAGAAGACCCGCATTCGAATCCAGGTGTCTACTGACCAGTTTTTATCCTTTTTTTTTAGTTTGTTCTTTTGTGAGAAAAACTATTATTGAGAGCTCTTTTTATTTTTTATTTAAATAACCAGTTTCTATTATTTTACTATTATGTCGGTAATATCGAAAATATTATTTATGTTTCATCAGTATGTAAGTAATGTATCTAAATATAATTTAACCGAGCAAAGCTCGGTCATCCAGGTACTATTATTAAAACAAATAAATAATTTTTAATTGACAATAACAATTTTTTTGTTCGAAGTTTATAATATTTATTTCTTTTTTGTTATTGTGTACATCACGCCTCTCACTCAACGGCTTCCATTGGGTCTCATATCGCTTTTGGAAGGTCTGAAAATACATATAACAACGAGAAACATCTATATAACCTTTACAAATATTTGTCTTCGACAGAGGTCGATCTCGCAACTATTTATTTATCATTAATACTTTGCTTGTTTAATGTTTTTAATGAAAATGAAAGCAAATTATTTTTATATCAGTTTTTTTACCGCAATCCGATTAGTTAAAAAATATTTTAACGTTTTGAAAGTAGAAAATTTAAGTTCGAATAAATACAAATCGAAGTGACGATGGTCTAGGTCTTTCAACGACTTGTTTTTTGTTTTGTTTTTTTTGGTTTTAAGGTTGAATATCTAAGTAGAGTTAGTCGCGTAAACATTACCAACGAACTATTATTAAATTTTATAAAGTAACCTCGTACCAAGTAACCAGTACAGTACAGCACTACACTACTATCAGTTAACTTCGTAAAATATACTTTATAAGAGCTGTCAATTATATGCTTATTTGATTGATGGATTCTTAAATAGAAAAACATGGCTATAATAATTTGTGTACCAATTGATGAAGTCATAAATAAGTCGGACTGTCGGAATATATGTTTATTAATTGACGTTTGTTTAATCTGTTCACAATAATCGGAAAGTCTTTCATAGATTCTTAGTTAAGTTATTTTATCCCAAAAACTTTTTTTCAATATTTAGGTTTTGTATTTCAAACCTATTTGACCTACAGACGGTAATATTATTTCTTTTTCACCATCAATCACAATTTACAACATTTCACTTTTCTCTTTTAAGAGTTTTCGGTACAAAGTAACTGGTCAGAAGGAAGGTAAATCTATAGAAAGTTAAGGCAGAAAAGGATAATAAAATATACCCAGTACATAGACTTTATGTAAATATATACATGCTTAGTAAAAATTGTTAAGTTAAATGTATTTTTATACATCGAACGAATTAATGAATTGAATAATTATACTGTATTGCATACCAAGTATTAATAGTTATTTATGCAACTGTTGTATATATAATAAGGAAAGTATCACATGAGTGTTTTAATACCCAATTATCAACAGTTGCACACAAGACTTGATCTACTCCCATGCTTTAAATCCAAACAAACCAATAAAAATATCAAAGAAAAATGGCGGGCATTCAAATAACCTACTTTTTTACATTGTTGTTGTTTTCAAATTTACCCCCAATAGGGAAAGACAAAGGACTATAGTCCAAACAGCCTAGTCTAATTTCCTTTTTTTTTTTTACTGCGCGCGGCATTCTGGTACGTAAACGGTAAACGCACGTCAATGACAATTTTTTTAAGATGCCCTTTTTTTGAAATTTATACAGATACCACGCATCTAGCAAGAAGAATGTGGCTGTCTGTTGAGTAAACCCTTTTCGCAGAAGGGTTCGAAAAAAGAAAACAAAGGAATGTTATTATAAAATTCAGTACAACATTATAACATCCGTTTGGGTGATATCATGGTTATTTTGACATTGGGTGTTTTAATTTTTGCAATAAGCTAACTGTTTCAGAATCTTTTATAGAGGACTAGCAAACCCGGCGAACTCCGTTACGCCACCAGATGGCTTCGTTTTTTGTAACATTTCGTTTGGGGAATAAAAGATGAAGTAGTACATGCTATGTATCAGAGATGGTGCTGTATGTAAAAAATGATTTGCCCTGTTTTCCTGCTTTTCTGTTGAAATTTTTCCTGAATTTTGTTTGCTATAAACTTCACGGAGCCCGAGACCTTTCCAACGAATGCAAAACCGTGGAAATCGGTTCGTGCGTTCTGGAATTATATCGTCAGGAAGGAAAACCCGATTTATTTTTATATTATATATTTATTAAAGCATGGGAGTAGATAATACAAATTTAAAAAGTTAACAGACAAAATAATAATTTATCGTACCTATTTCTATACTATATAGTACTCGTAAAATAATAATTGAACCTAGGTTTTCTACTATAAAGTTTTGAAATTATTTTATGTACCTACATGTACTTTTGACATGAAAGTAAATTGTTTCTTTTTTTATATATAAATTATAATTGCTGTTAATTAAATATAAGATAATCTATACATATAATAAAATTGTAAATTTCGAGGGTTTTTTTTTTGGATTTTTTTTACAAAAATTTCTGTAGAGTTCTAAAATCACTAGCTACTTATACCTATAGGATATCTATATTTTTTTAAAATTTCTATTTGTTTGTCGTTTTGTTTGAACCCGTATTACCACAAATCAAATGAGAATCATAAAGCACATCCTGAGGTAACATTTAGTTCTTATTTCATCATAATCGCTTCACTATCAAAAGTTATTGTAACTTTAATATTGTATTTTGAATGGCGGTTATAGAGAAGAGTTACCTACTCTTCTCTAGTTAAAAAAATTAAATTTGATCCGAAAAATGGTAATACCTATACTAATTAAAACATTAAAAGACCAAAAAAGAAAACGTCAAAATGTTGGATTGTTATTAATTTTTACAACAGTTTTAAGTACGATACTATCATAATAGATGGCGCTGATGTGCTTTCTTAATCGCAGTTAGTATATAAAGTACCTTCAAGCACTTACATAATAAAATAATACTTATTTGCGGGCGACACCGCTCGCACAGCTAGGTAGTATTAAATTATAATTCCAAGTCGTTGTATACTACATTGTTGGTTCCGTTTGGGTTCCCCAGTTTAATTCCAACTTAAAGACCTTAAGGGTATGTCCTTGGATATTACATATATATATTTGTCCCCTGAACATATAACAATTTATACTATCCTGTTTCCTATCCTTTCTACTAATATTATAATTGCGAAAGTTCGTAACAACCGATGTTTTGATGGATAGATGTTCGGTAATCAGTTACACAAAAACTATTGTATTATATCGATTGCGTATAATGAAACATGATACATAAACGACTGGAGATCCAAAATAACTCGTAGGATTATGTTTATCTCATAATTCCCACGAGATCGATAACTACGCGGGAAAAATCCAGAGATATAACGTAATAGTATTATAAAATTAAAGCGTTTGGTTTGTCTCCTAATCTTAGGATCTAGATGTCCAATTTTCCAAAGATCCAACTTTTTACATTAGATAGCCTGATTCGTAAGAAAGTTAATAGGCTATATAACCTCACGGTATAATTGATAGGAACTTAGGACAAATAACGCTATCGTCAAATCCTGTATTAGTCAAGTCTTTGTTTTCTTGGTTTTGGAAGATAGTAACTGAAACATGGCGATATTTTACGTCTAAAAACTTATGCGTATCAATAAAGAACTTTTTGAAATGTTTCATTTTCCTCCTTTGGTTTCAAGTTACTTAGTATTTGTTTTCGTTGTTACAGTATTACTTTTGCATTAACACATAATAATATGAATTAGGTACTCATTGAAATAACGACATACAGCTGTACTCGATAAGTAGATGAAAAAGAGCTATATAAGCGTGTCCAACATCACCAATTGATGTGATCACCAACATGACCAGTGAACAACAATCAATTTCAATACATGTCACTCTGCAATTCAAAATAACGTTAAAAAAAAAACTACAAGAAAAACTGTCTCTTCACGCAAAACCATAAAACATCATTAGGCGCTTTCATACCCTTACCGTGGCTTACTCGAATTTACAATCTGAACCTTTATTGATCGATGCCTGGTGCTAAAACGGGATGCAAGATATAGTCACTAGTGTAATAGACAAGGACACAGTTTTAAGGATGGAACTCCCGAGAGGATATCCATGTCTCGTTTGTAGACACTTAAGTAGTCATACGTTGGTTTAATATGAGTGATCGGTGGAGTAATATTTATAACAGAACTATGTTCTAGTCGTTTAAGTAATACTAGTGGTCGCCCAGTGGTCGAAATTCGACCTTATCTATAATTGAAAGCATTGTAAACATCATAAAAATATGATTGCGCATAACATGGTGAGCGACATATGCAGCATTCATTGGACCTGTTTTGTCATAAAAAAATTCGATAAAAAATTCGATGCAAGACCTATATTTAAGTAATGTGTTGACAACAGACTTTGACAATTAAAAAAAATTGTGTACCTATATATGTTCATTGTACATACTCGTATCTGTGTGTGTCGTAGTGTGTGTAGTGTATTTTTTTTTAAATTTAATTTAATGTATTTTCTGCGCATTATTATAAAAAATATTAGCATTCTGCACTTCTTCTCCACATAAACTTTAACTGTGCTAAATTACATACTTCTCCGTCCGCGTAATTTTCGTAAAAAGGGGTACAAAGTTTTTGCTTCACGTATTAATATATAGATTTGACGTAATAATATAAGTTTGCTGGGTTGTACTCGTAGTTGTGGTCACGAATATTTGCTGTTGCCATGACGATCGAGTATACGATCCCCACCAAGGAATTTATACATACAAACTGGAATGCTCACGTGCACTCAATACAAAAAACGTTCTTTAACCCGGGATTGCGTCTCTTTCTACCGTAGATTCAAGGCAAAACTCATAAGAAAGAGACAAAACACCAGTTGTCAACGAAATGATCGGAACAATTTTTTACTTTACATGTTGGTAAGAAATGTCAACCTTATGACGTTTATTTCAAGGTGCATATTTGAATATACAAGTTTACAAAGTGAGCGTTCTAGTTATGATATAAATTCTTTGATCCATAGGTATAATAAATATTTACACGGGTACTTTGATTGTCTTTATCACGTTGCTTATGTTTGATTCTGGACCCTCTTCACAGGATGAGCTGACTCTTTAGAATGTCGAAGCTACTTATTGTCTCGCAAAATTAAAAAATATGTGATATATATTATATTATAATAAAATATATAAAAAAAACAAACCTAAATAAATACTGTGAAGTGAGAGTGTCTATTAGAATAAATTCGTCATTACGGAATCAGCAAAACACATCTATATAAAAGTTCCTTTGGTTCTAAGTCTGCAAGTAAGGCAGTATGAATAGATTTATTTTCTGGAGGCCGATTCCACTATTACATTTGTCTTAATAATGGTTGTTTTTTGACAGTTTCGGCATTCTACTAACTCAATAGCTTACAACTGATATTAATGTCAACCTTGACGATCGTTCTGGTGTAATGGTGCGAGTAGTCGCCTCAAACTGCGCACCGGCGACCGCGGGTTTGATTCCCACCCGGGACAGATAATTGTATTTGTACAAATATTTGTTTCCAGTCTGGGTGTGTCCTTGTGGATCTTCTCACCGTGCCTCGGAGAGCACGTAAAGCCATCGGTCCCGGGTGTTATCATAGAAACCTGATAACGATCGTTACTCATAATAGAGAAATTATCCGCCAACCCGCAATGAAGCAGTGTGGTGAATTACGCTCCAACCCTTCTTCTATACGGAAAAGAGACCTTCGCTCAGCAGTGGGTTGTTTGATAATAAAAAAATGTGAAACGAAATAAATATTTACAATTTTAATTTTAGAGCTTAGAGGGTATCCATTAATTACGTAAGACAATTTTGGCGATTTTCCGTCTCACGTAATTATACTATTATTAAAGCTAATGAAATAAAAAGGACCAAGAAAATATTTATCAAATTAATTAAATATTATTAGTGTCATCTTTGACAAACACTTAACAAACCAGTATTGAGTGTGAAACATTGTGTGTCATATATTTTGGCCACACAAACCTAAAATTGTAGTCAAAATTAATAATATTTTTATTTTAAGACCAAAAACCATGATGTCGCGTTGGCGCAGTGGTCACAGCAACTGGCTGACGCACAACTGGTTCGATCCCCGCACATGACAAATATTTGTATAGGCCATACAGATGTTTGTCGTGGTCTGGGCGTTTGTGCTTGTGTATTGTATGTGTTTCCGGACCCCCGACAAAGGACACTGGAGGCCGTTGATTGTGAGACGTTTATTTTATTATTTAAATTTAAGTTTCCACGAAATCTGTAAGTTATACCAGAGGAAGATTAATTTTACATACAAGAATCATAAATTAAAAGAACCAAGTCAAAAATTGTGAGCAGTCTGAATACGGGCAGTAATACTGCTCACAGTCAGAGTAAGACTTAGAGTCGTCGAGAGCTAATCATTAAGCATTGCAACCTCTTAAGTACCGTAAAATGGCTTAACATCGCTATTAAGTTCAGCGTCTCCGTGAAATACTGATTATAACAAGAATATTTGGACAATAGGAATAGTTATATTGTCTATTTGATAATAATAATGTTTCTCGTTGTCTCTACTGATTTAACGTTAACGGCCATATTTTACTTTGATTTTTTTTTTACTACATCACTTCTGTATAAAAAAGTCATTTAATAATAAGAAATTTATTTTGGAAAGGTGAAAGGAGGAGAGAGAGGAATTTATTTATTTAATAATATATTATTAAAATCGGTAAGGGACTTTTAAAAGGTGTCAATTTCTTTTATTCTATATTAGGTTTAAAATATGTAATATACGTTAAATAGTAGGATTTTGTAATCAATTTTGAATTGTCATTCTACAAAGTTACTTTAATTCAATTCTTTATTTTTTACCCCTAGTAAACTACCATCAGCCTGCGTAGAGTACTGGAATACTTCAGCCACATTGCCAGAAAAGATGATGGCAACTTGGAGAAGTTAATGGTCACTGGAAAAGTGGATGAAAAAAAACCATGAGGTAGAAGGTTGACACGTTGGACTGACCAGATTCGCACTACTCTCGACACCACAATCCACGATGCTCTTGGCGGCAGATAGGAACAAGTGGCGTCGAGTGATCCACAGCAAACTCTTGCTACGAGGAGGGGGTCGTGACCCTCAGTATTGAGGAACCAGAAGCGAGGAGGAGGAGGTAAACTAGCTTAAGACCAGCTTAACACAATCCATCAATATCTAAATTTGATCACTAGAATTTTTTTTAACGAAAGAGTTTTTGAGCAAACTATATATATTAATAGAAGAGATGTTATCTCTTCTATTGACTGTTATTGATCATTAAGATAAAACTTAATGATATTGATATATCCTGTTATCTCTTCTATCGACATAACGAGAAGAGTATCACGTGCACGCATGTTAGCTACTGTAGACATAGAGAGATAATATGAGAAAAAGGGTAGACCAAATTTTGTCGTGTGAGCATGCTACGCCGGCTGGAGTAGAGACCGCGTATCGGCAAACGCAGTGTGGGGCGTTCTCAGGCCCGCTGGACCGACGACTTACGCAAGATCGCCGGCGGAAGCTTAATAAAAAAGCTTATCAATAGAGATATTTTTTTTTTAATTTAACTACTAGATAGAGAAATTAGGACTTATTAGATTTTGATTGATAATTCACTTCATTTCAAAATTTAACCCTATAATCAAGACCCACAATATACTCTAAAATTTAAGCCGTATCCTATACATCAATTAAAACGTATTATAATAGGGATAAAATGACTATCACACTCCTAATTCAGGATAATTTATTGTCACGTATATTGACTTAATACACTTTAAAACCCATTATCAGGGTCTTGAGTACGATTTAATACAGTTATTTAGTAAGTGGTTTCAACGGAGTTATGATGCGGTTTCAGTCTATACGAAGATTGAACATTATCAAAAAAAACTCATTTTTTGGAGCACGCTATATAGGTGAATGATGAGTTACTATCAATATTTAAGGAGAATACTCGGTACATGATTCTCATTCGAATTATGTAAAAAAAATTGGTAAATATTAATAAACTTCTAAGTATAGTTACTCGACAGTTATCTAATTATTTACGCGTCGTCTGGATACCCTAGCAGCTAGCTGCACTGTCAACACAAAACAGGTAGTTTACCTACGTCCAAACGCCGTCACGTGTTAACAGAGTAGCAGGCTACCTTTGATAAACAAGCATGATCCAATCCCCCTTGATACTTTAATCCTGGCTTAGGATAGGCAAAAATACTAAGATATTTTACTCATTTAGGCAACAAATTTGTTGACTAGGTAAATGATGTGAACTTTGGAATTTTTTAAATGTGAATAAGCGGCACAGTACAACACCTGTGTACACGCCACCGGCATAGCTGGAAAAGTGTTCACGCTTCATTTATTTCAATTGAAATTTATGGAAATTTGGTCAAAAATTAAGTACCTATTTTTTACATAATTCGAATTAGAATGATGTACCGAGTATTCTCCTTAAATATTGATAGTAATTCACCAGTTAGCCTGTATAGGTAAAGTTTTTTTTTTTTTTTTTTTTAATAAATAAATATTAACCAACAATCACATCACGTTATCCTAGCCCCGTGCTAAGTTCGTAAGAACTTGTGTTACGGGTACTAGGAACGGAAATAAATTTAAGATATAAATACATATATACATAAATCCATGACCCGGTGCAGACATCTATATTCGTCATACAAATTATCTGCACCTGGCGGGATTCGAACCCGCGACCGCTGCGTAAAGTGTCCAGTTGCCTGACCACTCGACCAGCCGGCCGTCAAAAAAAAAAAGTGAAGTGAAGTAAAAGTAAAGTTTAAAATTTATGTTTTAAATTAAACAAAAATCTTTCAATAAATTCTTCTAACTAGCCTTCTACATTGAGTTTTTAAAGTCTAAGTGATATCAGCTCCGTCCTTACCAAAATAAGATATGAAATACATATTGCGCATACTTATTTACTTACGGACGCTACGGTAAAAAAAAATAATATTTCGTACCAATTTGAAACCAAAGAGAGATAAAGCCAGTAGAACAAATGAATTAATGAATTAATGATAGATATGTTACTATTAAAATAATTACAGATTCATATTTGTTTCCACGTAGTGAAAAAGGTTTTAAACGCACAAGCGCTAAGGCCGTAACCGTAAAACCGCATCATCAACAAGCTGAACTCCGAACAATCATTAATTGCATCGTCCGCGTCGTAATGACTGCGCCAACAGTCGTTATTTAGCCACGTATAAAACTCAATAAATGTCAATATACTGGTCACAATATTAACTGATTTCGTTAATTATAAATATGTAGGTACAATGAAACCATTTTTCGACATTAAAAAAAATCAACCAAAATCAGTTCAACTTTGACAGTGACGTAAAATTTCTAAATTTATTGAAAAATTTAATTTAAAAATTAAGTCTTAACAAATTGTCTAAACAAAAACGGATACCTGCAATATATGATCTTATTTTTATTTTCCGCATTTTTTTTAAACATCTTTAACATTTAAAATAATGGTCATATAATTTAAAAAAAATGTTTTATCCTCGTGTACTATATAACACAAGTAGAGACAACTAGAGTATAGTTTTTTCTTTTTTTCTTTTTGGAAAGTAGTTGTAGACAAGTTAGTCGATATAACCAACAACCAACAATCACGTTAACCTAGCCCCGTGCTAAGTTCGTAAGAACTTGTATTACAGGTAATTCATGGTTTACAACTAGTATAATTACAATGTATTTATAGCTGAGTCTGCGTTGGCTTCATTCATATCTGACCCATTCAATTATTACATTCAATTCATACTTGTACACCTGGTACGAAATTACTGTAACTGTTTATCTCATTTATTTAAAAACTGTACAGCACTTACCGCTTGTGACCTGAAGGGTAGTGGCGAGGAGACATAGCAGCGACAGCGACAGGTATCCGAGCGAGTTGAGCCAATGTGCCGCGGCCATACTGTATCCTGTTAAACAAAATCATTATTGATATTATCATTTAAATAACTAATTTTAATAATAATGTATTATAAATCATAAATATGGCGAAAATAACTATATTATCGAAGAGCGCCATCTAGAAATTGGTGTAGTAGTTTCGAAGACAAACGTATAACAACCGGTATGAAATAGTTTCGAAAGTATCTCAGAGATGGCGCTGTAAACGATAATTATTTACATATAAAAATAAATTGAATCATTATATATTACTAATTCGTATACCATTTTAAAGCGTAGGTTCCCTGCTTTTGACGAAAATATATACATAAAAAACAAGAAAAAATCTTAAAAATATAATTTATATATTTTTTTAATTATTAATAATAATACGAGCGCCGCGCCATGCGCCATCAGTTAACTGTGTATTTAACTATATCTACACTACAAGTATATACGATGCCATCTATGAATATTTTTTGTAACAAAAATGACACCTATGACATTGTTACATTTTGTGTGTGGAGGGTAGAGGTACCTGTAACCTCCATAATTTTCTGCGAGTTTTTTGATCTATCACGCAAATTAATAAATATTGACGTAGATACATAATTCTATAAAGCGTTAACGTTTTAAATTACCAAGAATGAACATAATTATATATTATTTCTAAAAGGCGTTTTTAGAATATCAAGAAAAAATAAATGTATGAGACATTTACTTATTTTCACATTATATTAACATTTATTATTTGACTTCAATATTGTGCGAAATTTTAGCGATTTTTTTTGCGAAATTTCAGCTATATATTTTTATTGTATTATATTGTGTCTCCTCTATATTCTAAAAAAACTTAATAAAAATAATAATAGTTGTAATTTGTATTCGCATAATCATGAATTAGCACTATTTGAATACTATCATAAATGATAAATATTAAATGATTCCTACCCTGTTATGAGCATCATCATCATTATCATATCAGGCATTGGTGTCAACTACTGAACGTAGGCCTCCTCCATCGACCTCCAGTGCGACCGGTTCAAAGCAGCTTGCATGCAACACCTCAGGCGACTTTCCTCGCTGCGCTTGCCGGTACGTGGTCTTTTTTTTTTTTTTTTTTTTTTTTTTTTTTAGAGAAGTACATTAGTACTTCTCACTAATTCCCTCCCGCGGTTTGCAGGAGACTGTTTTCGCATTTTTATTTGTTAACTTTATGAATTAGAAGTATAATAAATAAATATGTGTGTAAATATATATATTGGTCATACATGTATATGTTTATGTTGAATTTTTGCAATACAAGATTTTTTGTAAAGACGACACTATATAAATTCAACATAAGTAAAATTTTCTTCAAAGTAAATTAAATATATATGCCAACATAGAAACAGTTCTTATATAAGTTTCTATGTTGAATTTGTACAATACAAAATATTTCTAATTCTATATATGTAATATTACAAATCATTGTATATCATAACAGACGACACAAAAAAGCATTTAACCAATTTTTTTTTTTTTTTTTTTTTTTTTTTTTTTTTTTTTTTTTTTTTTTTTTTTTTTTTTTTTTTTTTTTTTCCCAAGTAAAGTGACATATCATTGTTTTTTACATATATAGCATTTTTTACATATATAGCATGTTCTATGTCTTACTCATTATAAAAGACGTCACAAATTTTTGCAATACAAGATATTGTTGTAAAGACGACACTATATAAATTCAACATAAGTAAATTTTCTTCAAAGTAAATTAACTATATATGCCAACATAGAAACAGTTCTTATATAAGTTTCTATGTTGAATTTGTACAATACAAAATATTTCTAATTCTATATATATAATATTACAAATCATTGTATATCATAACAGACGACACAAGAAAAGCATTTAACCAATTTTTTTTTTTTTTTTTTTTTTTTTTTTTTTTTTTTTTTTTTTTTTTTTTTTTTTTTTTTTTTTTTTTTTTTTTTTTTTTTTTTTTTTAAACAGTATTCTAAGTATTCCAAGTAAAGTGACATATCACTGTTTTTGGTTTTAAGAACGTTATATACATTCAACAGTAATTAACTTTTCTTAGATCTAGACATATATAGTATGTTCTATGTCTTACTCAGACTCAGACGTCACAAAAATTCAGCATAGTTAGAATTTAATTTCAACCTTAATAACTATGTGTGTTAATATATAAAGTGTTACATATGTATATGTATTTATGCCGAATTTTTACAGTACAAGATATTAATATTTTCTACATATTTGGTGACATATCATTGTTTTTGTTTTTTAAAACAATAGTAATTAATTTTCCTTGGATCTTTAGCAAATATGTATTTTGACATAAGTTGTTATGGCTATATATGTTAACATAAGTTTTACTATACAGAAGTTTATAATGTTCTATGTCTTTAATGACATATCATTACACTCATTATAAAAGACATTCCAAAAATTCAACACAAGTAGGAGGACAAGTAATCTTACTATTATGTGCGTTGTTATAGTTACTTTATATATTTATATTTACATATAGTATGTATTCAACATATAGGTTATAAAGAATATATATATTTACACAAGTTAGTAATATTGGTTGTAAAGCCTAGTTTCAATAATTAGCAGTCTTGCCACGTTTCTGTGATATTTTACTGCTTTGTTTTATTGAAATAAGTAGTTTATATTATTAATACTAATTGTATTATTCTATCGTGAATAATATAGGTATTAATAAATGTAATAGAGTAATAAGTAATAATTAAATTAAAAAAAATTTTTGTCTCACTAGTTAGATACTAGCTGGCGCTTATACGTATTAATAATAAACTCAATAAATATTAAAATATAAATAGTTATGAATATATGTGTATTTATTTTATATATATATTTTATAATTTATGTGTATATGATTATAATACATGAAAATGTTAATAAGCCTAGTTAGGTAATAAATAGAATAAAATAATATAATAAGTTGTATGTTATTTAATAGCAACATCTTGCTCGTTGTATGTATATGAATTAATCTAATGTAAGTAGCGTGTTATTCAGGTTCACGGAATGATTAATAGATGGCAGCTCCATATTAATGGGTGTAAAATATTAAGGTATGATCTGTAATTTCAATGTTAATGTAATATGAGAGGAATGTACAACAATAGATATGATCGTTTTTATATATTTATCTTATTTTAATAAAGTGGAATTATAATTAAATGAATTGATTAGATTTTAAATAATAAGTTTGCGTGCTATAGTGGCGACATCATGCGTGCTATTTCCATAATAACTAGTGTGCAGTACGACATATTATTTAAGGTTTCCTTAGGTAGATACCAGATGGCGCTTTTATATATTAAACCAAGTATTTGGTGATTATTAAATATGGAACAGCCATAAATACATATATTTATTTTGTGTACTTATGTTATAAAATGTATGTAAATAATTATAAAGTATAATTAATGTTAGTAATATATTAAGTAGTAGATAGTAGATAATAAATAGACTGAAGTAGTATTTTGAGTATGTAATATTATTGTTAAAAATATATTTTGTTTTATACACTTATGTTACAAAATATGTATAATAAGTGTAAATATTCATATTGCTATATATGTGTATATATATCAAGTTTAATAGCTAAGTTTGCGCTTCATCGGTATATGCTTATTATTTAATATAAATGTTATGGCGAATGAGTATGTATATATTGTATGGTATTATATGATTGTTGTGAATCTAGCGTGTTATATATGATTACGTGTAATTATATAATATGCAACGTGATTTGATGTATAAATTTTTAAACTATGTACATTTACGGTAAAATACCGGCATGATAGGTATGTGATATTTATAGGTTGGAAATTTATTTACAATTCTATGGCGTATGATACAGAAAATTGACTTAATATCGTTTTATTGCTTGTTCAGTATAATATGATAAATTGTATATTCAAAATTTAACGTTAATAATACTTTGTGTATTTGATATTAATTAACTTATGTTATATGCAGCTTAATATTCTTTATATTGTATACGCCAAATCATTCTAACTGAAGTAAGCATCAAGTACACAATATTTTAATTTTACTGCATAAAATAAATGATCTAAAATGTGTTTCAAACGTGTCTCACGAGCGGTGAAATCGACCTTGAATTCTTGTTTATGGAAACTGGCCGTCGGCGTTAGAGTTCAGTTTTATGATCTTAAAACATTAAGTTATTATTTATTATAGTTTTTTAGTTTTAATTATATATCTTGTGTTTTGTATATGTAAATAATTTAAATACTATTTAAAAAGTATTCGTACTATTTATTATGTTAACTTTTATAATTGTCTCTGATTATGAATTGCTAAAAACTTAATTAACAACTGATTGTAACATATAATAATCACAACAATTATCAATAAAATGTCTCAAAGTGTTGTTTAGCAAAATTTTTATTCATTTTAATCATTGTTTTTTAATTGATAACTTTTATTTTTCTATGTAATTTTTATGCGGAATCTATTATTTGTTACAATTAATATTGTGCGGCCATATTAAATGCGTTTAAAGTTAGAGCTCGTAACTCTGCTTCTGATTGGTGGTTGAGTTTATGCGTGGTGTAATCGTCAATGTTATTTAGATTTTATTTCTAATGTTATATTTTTACTATATAAAATTATAGGCGTAAAGTATGTTAGTATGTTGAATGATTTAGAGATCTACACTCGAAAACCTTGCTGCTCCATCGGCAATCAGTTCTACGAGCTATGTGCCCTGCCCACTTTCGTTTGCCACTCCACTGGGCTATGTCGGTAACCTTCACTCGCATGCTTAGATCATCATTTCTGATTCGCATAGCCCTCTCTATTTTTCTCTGTGCGACTTGAAGCTTGTTTAAAAGGACTGTAGTCAGAGACTATATCATAACATATCCATATATGTATGTCATCACTGGTAACACACATACTTTATACGACTACCATTTTTTGTAATTCCGTAATAATTATTTGTATATTTAATAATATTTATTATAATTATAATTGTATTGTGGTTCTTAGGCGGTCCGCGAGATAGACAGGCAAGTTGAAGAAAGTGGTCGGAAGCCGTTGGATGCTTCGAACTGGTCGTTCTAGAGGTCAATGGGAGAGACCTACGTTCAGCAGTTAACATCCAATGCCTGATATGATGACGATAATGATAATGATCATGATGATGATGATGATGATGATGATGATGATGATGATGATGATGATGATGATGATAAAGTATTATGTTAGTAGATATGTGTTTTTTACTATAACAAACATACACAAAAAAAATGTCAAATGAAATATTGTTACGTATTGGTTCGTTTCATGACAGACATTCGTATTAGCCATGCAAGGCCATACAAGTGTTTTTTGTATTCTTCTTTCTTTTGTGTGTGCTTTCGAATCTTTTACACATTTTATAGATACAGTATCTGCCGTTAAAAACAAAAAATATTTTATAATTATTAAAAAAAAATTGAACTTTAATGTATACAAATTTAATAAAATATAAGAATAATAAAAATGACATACTTACTATGAATTTGGTTGGTTTTTTTATACACCTACTTAAAATAATTATATAATAAGCTGTTAACAGTGTCGGATTTACATTAATAAAGCAAATTAAAAAAAAAGTGATTTGATGGAGATAGTCGAGCGAAACCACACTTAATCTCACGTGGGTGGTCTCGGCAAATATCACGTAAATTTTTTTCTCAGCATATGATTCTTCATGACCGTTTTCTGCCACCTCCATACCCTATAACTCAAGTTAATGGGCATCCGACGATCCGGGACCCTTAATAACATGACGAAAAGTAATTTGCTTCTTTCTTCCTTCGCTACTGCCTACCAATTCATCAGCATGCCCTACGACCTCTATTACCCAAGTGTATGTCATGAACTAGAAAAGCGATGCTGCAGTACATGTAGTATCTATTTTCATCTATCACAAGAGCTGTAGAGCACCGGTGCGCGGTCCATAGTGCACCAGTTGCACCAGCGCGCACTGAACTTCTGTGTGCAAGCAATAATGGGATAGAATGACTAAATCAGAGCGAGGTGGATGGGAAAGATGATTTTATTGATAAATTCATGGACATGTTGGTTTCAGTAGTCACTCTTGAGATTATACATGGGTCTGCGTGGATTAAATGAGAGTTAATATTTTTTTACGAATTTTAGTAGTCCTATTTAAGTATTTTATTGATTGATTTTCTTATTGTGATTCTATGATACGTCTTAAATAAAAAAAAAATACAAGAAAATTGTTTTTTTTTAAATTAATCTAATATAATCGACTAAATAACTCATTTACATTACAAATACGCATTCAAAACTCATCTGACGTGTTATTAGGGGTTGGGGGGAGGGCTCAAGCAAAATCTCATGACATCTTACCAAGGGAGGGGGGGGGGGGGGGGGGGAAATTGCCAAACTGTCTCACGCAATTAATGGATGCCCCCTTACGACCAACGATAAGAAAGTATTTTTAAATGTTATTTTTACATAAACAATGGAGAAAATAAATAACATGATGAATTCTAAGAATTGATAGTTATATGCAATAATGAGACAGTAAAATTTTCCTTGTCAAAGGAAAGCGGTAACCTTAAAACATCACTTATTATTCTGTGTGCATGTGAGCCTTTGAAGTACACGAAGTAAGTATACCCTTAGACTCTTAGCGTAGCGTGACGCAGTGAGAATCATTCCTCGTTTCTCTGTCTTAAGCACGTTTGAGTCATAAACAATATAGGGTTTATTTCAATGCAATTTACGTAGACTAAAAACATAAACTTTTCATAAATATCTATGTGTTGAAAGATAAATTATTTACAAAACGTGTCTTATGATATAAAATAAAATCTTTATTAATTAAAGTTGTAAAACTGTATCAATTATCGTATATTAGATAGTCCTCAACTATTAAAATTAAAATAAAGTCTTATTTATAAAAATAAAATTTAAAAAAAAGACATAAACGCAGCTACAGCCTCCCTAATTAAAGTAAATCTACGAGTTTATCCGAATTATCCATGCCATACTGCGTGTTCTATATTTGTACATTAAAAAATTATAAATTATTAAAAAGTTATAATATTAAATAAATATTATTCACAATAACAACCGACTTCAGTAATTATTGCCTTTTTACCACTAGGTATGCGATTTGTTACCTAAAAATTAGATATAAAATAAGATATTTTTATAAAGTTTAATTTATTGTTAAAAAAAAATTATTACAATCACAATGAGCGAACATATAATAATATGCATACTCAAAATATACAATTAAATCGAGAACTTCACCTTTGTGAAAAACAATCGTAATTTGAACAGAAATAATAGATGAATATAAAACATAAAATTTATCCGGCTCGGACATTTAACTGTTATAACAGGATTTAACAAAAATCCCAAAAATAAAATTTTTACAAAAATCCCAAAAATAAAATCCCCAAAACTAGTTTCGACTACTGACTATACAGAACTAGTTATAACAAAATGGCTTACAATCATTAACAAAAAAAAACCTATATTGAAGACATTAGATATAAATATTTGGCCCTACAACATACGTCCGTATGATTCTATACATTAGTAAATTCTAGTTTTATTTACTTGTAACATTTACCATATCGTCAGCATGTGTGTTTGCGCCGCGGCCGTCCGCTGCCCACCACAAATCACCTGGAATAAGAAGAAAACGCCATACGTAAATAAAAATATATAATTTTCTACTTCTTCTACATATTGCTTACAAAAATTTTTTTTCAAGGGTCTGTAATTTTGTCTCGTTTTAACAGGCTTGAGATATTTACAAAAAGTGTTTGCACTTTCCAGAACCTATAAGGTGAGATATTTATTTTCAGGTTTTCACGTATATTTATTTTAACGCTTGATTATATTATCAGGTGTTTCGGATAACAAAAAGAATGGTTTATGTGATTTCCACAATAACCTATTTAAGAAACAAGCATTTAAAAATTGAAAATCCGCTCCGAGAATATAAATAAATTTTTATCACTGCACACATACACACAACTACATCAGAACGCTTGTCTGTCGTGTTTCAACTATATTTTATAAGTATATGCATGTAACAAATCAATGACAAATAGGTCAGCTGTCTTAAAACAACAATAATACTCGTACAAAAATGAATTATAAATACCTACCACTTCGACTTTGACTCATGATTTAGTAAAATAAAAAATGCATTTGTTACGCTCATTTAAGATCACTTTGCATTTGGCAATTTTTACATTTTATTATGATTCGTGGGATAATTAAATCCTGTTTTTCTGTGATGAAGTAAATCAGGCTGACAAAAGTCTCAAGCATGGCTCGCAAAAATATATTACGTTAACAAAATAAGGTTACGGTAAAAAAGAAAATACAAAAGAATAGGTATATTCGTTTGTAGATTTACTTTGGGAAGTCAACTGAATCAACGTGAATTTATCAATTCACTGCACCGCAGTACGATTGATTGCGTAGCGCTTACTACGCCGCACCGTACGGATATTACTACGACGCGATACCCAGACGTAGCTTTCTCTACGTGAACATCAACCAATTTACTTATTATATTATATTGACTTCGATTCTCTTACTGACGATAAGTTATAAAACAATATTATAATTTGTAGCCTAATTTTTCGCCAACTCGCAGAGGATTAAGCTTCAACCCTTCTCCTATATGAAGCATAGGCCTTCGCAAAACAGTAGGAAGTTTATAGGCTGATTATGTACAGTACAGTTTAGTGAAGGTATTTCTATAACTGGAAGACACTTTAAATTATAGTATATAATAATCGAAATCATAATATAATGAATAAATTACAGTATTTAATCTTTTTTAAATTTAACACAAATTTATAAATATTTTTCTGTGTAATCTGTCCCGAAGTCTCGCAGCTATCCAAAGTGCATGATAATATACCGTACAATAGACACTCAGGCTCCTACTGCAAGGCTTTGGAGAATTATTAATATAAATACCCCGCGGTACAATGTGTAATCATGGATTTAAATATACTCTTGGCTCTTCGGTACCTATTTCATGCAGTCGAAATAATTCATTGTTTGAATGAAGATTATATCGTCGTGTTTCAATTTGGCTTGTTCTTAATAAAAAAATTATATAGTACATTAATAAAAAAAATATAAATATTTATATAATTTAAAATAAGAATTATTTTCAGTGGAATATCCAGCGTGTCGCTTGATATAGAGCTAATACTTTTCACAAACACATGAAGTCTTAGGGATGAATGAAGATTATATCGTCGTGTTTCAATTTGGCTTGTTCTTACTAAAATAAATATATAGTACACTAATTAAAAAAAAATTAATAATTTAAAATAAGAATTATTTTCAGTGGAATATCCAGCGTGTCGCTTGATATGGTGCGAACATGTACATTAATCAGGATGGTGATGGGCAGCAGCGTCACCATACCCTGACACAACGCACTGCGCTTATCAACCCGCCTGCCAAGCGTGGCAAGTATTATTAACACCCCTCCCCAGCTACACAAACTTAGCACCCCATCGAAGGAATTTTGAAATCAAAATGACCTTAATCAATAGGTCTACGTTAGGTCTGTATAGGTCCACCAAAATTTTTGTTAGGTTGCCTATTTTTTTTTAAATAAATATTTTTAATAAATAGTTATATTTAAAAAAAAAAACCTAAAAACCTAAAAAAAGACCTAATTACCTATTAATTATTATTAATAATATTATTGATATATGAAATGAATATTTGCACAAATACATCCGAACGGGAATCAAACCCGTGACCGGCAGCGTTGAGGCGACTACTCGCACCATTTCACCAGAACGTTCATCGACAATATATTGACATACTAATATAAAATTTTATTTTTTTGCAAAACTCGAAACTGTATTATAAATGCGCCGAAACCTTATAATATAAATTTTAGAGCGCTGCGGATCGGTTCTTTAATATTTAAGAAGCGAATTCACTTACTTCTTCGAACAGCGATATTAACCAGATAAAATACGAATCATTTTATTCGGATTATGCTATTTCATTTCAAATTTCTTCTTACCATTTTAAATTCGTGCTTATTTTTATTTTGAGGATGATTTATAACCAGGTTATATGAGGCATATTGCAGCGCATCGTAGATGTGTTAATAAATGTCAACAAACTGATACATAATATATTTTATTTTATTTTTTATTTTATTTCATAGGAAGCCAACACAAACACATGTATTATTTATACAATATTTAACATAAAAGAAATTAATAGTATGATACGTTTTGTTATACAATGCAATTATAGGCTAACTCAACATTTTGAAAATAAGTATGTATATTATAAATAAGATAATGAAAGAAAGAAAAACATTACATCTTAGATAAGTGAAAATAATAAAATATTCTATTTATCCTATATACAGAAATAAAAAACAATATTAAATAAATAAAAATTAACTTAAAACAGACTTGTTATATATTAATATAAACTACTATAATATTTTTTAATTTAATTTTTGTATGCTGTTATATTGTCACCAAATAAATCAATATCTGCCTCTTTATAATTATTGTTATACGTTTTTAAGATCCTATTCAAAAATATATATAAATTTAATTTGTGAATCCGCTCAGGTCGCTTAGAGTTTACAATAAAAACTAGACATAGTGCTTGTATAGCATAGGGATCCTGTTGCCTGCAGATCCGGGACCCTCCAATTAAAGCGGCTGAAGGCTCCCGGGGAAGTTTAGTACGGTATTGCACTCCCAAAGTGCCGAATCCGACATAGGTCTAAGACTGCCTACCCGGGTGTCCTGAATATCATCCGTAAATGGATTCCCCTGCGACACAAGAAAAGTGGACACGGCAACTAGCTGATGCGCTAGCGGTCCCGAGTGCGAGTTCGATCCCCGCACATGACAAATATTTGTATAGGGCATACAGATGTTTGTCGTGGTCTGGGCGTTTGTGCTTGTGTATTGTGTGTTTCCAAACCCCCGACACAGGATTCACATCATACTGGGGGCCGTTGAGTGTGAGGCGTTTATTATTATTATTAGATATATTCCTCTAACCCGCAATGAGCCAGTGCGGTTGATTAAACTCTAATCTTTTTCCTATCTATGGAAAGTTTACACGCTGTTTCATATCAGTTATTTTTCTAATTATTCTGCTGGACATAATATTCTTGCTATCAATTTCATTTGAGCATAAAACCGTAATAAGTTAATATACCTATTTTCACGGTAATGCGACAATGATAAGTTGTTCCTTAAACTTCATCAGGATATTTCATTAAGGGCAGCGGGCGGTATTTGAAATTTCATTAATTACGTTCTGGTGAATTCTCGTTATCGTGCATTTGCTCGCTCGGTTTTAATATATTTACTTCAGTTAACTACAGAAAAAGTTTTTTTTTTTTTTTAATTTAATTTTTTTATGAATTATACTTATTAATTTATACATTGGTTAGTTAATCACATTTTTATTTAATTATTCGTCTATCAAAAAACAATTCATTAAATCGATTAGATTGGCAATACAATATTTCAGTATGATAATCTATACATATAATCATAGAAATATTAAGAACAAATATCTGTGCATATAATAAAATGGTAGGAAAGTCAAAACTGTACATTGAATATTTTTTAAAAGAATACTTGGGGTGTGATCTACAATAGATACCGAAGCCAAAAATATAGTTTTTAGAATTTTTGTCTGTTTGTCTGTATGCATGTCTGGGATAAACTCAAAAAGTACTGCATGGATTTACTTAAAATTTGGCACGAATATTACTAAGAAGTCGGGTCAACATATAGGCTACATATTATCACGCTATCACCTACAAGGAACGAGCAGTGAACCTTTATTTCTTCAACACATTTGGTAACAACGTGTAATCTAATAGCGTTCACGCAGACGATTTCGCGGGCAGCAGCTAGTAATCATAATATTCTGAAAATGTATCAAAACACGATATATAATATATTAGAAAATAAACTGAAAATAAATGATATATAAGAAAAAAAAAAACACGATCCCCCATATTTTTTTTTTTTTTTTGTTTTTAGGATTTCAAATTTGATACTATTGTAAGAACTTATCTGAAGGATAATGAGTCTAGATTTTAATGTGTAATGTTCAGTTATGATACCAGATATTATGATATGATACCAGACCAGTCGGTTACTATGGCTCTAATGAAACTCAGTCTCATACAAAGATTCAAGTATTTAAGTACTTGATATAAACATAGTTGCGATAGTGTATTACAAAGATAACTTATAAGATAGTTTGAAATAGTTACGAATTTAAAGCAGCCCTGCGTACAGTAAGTCCCAAAATATAATAGTATATTTAAAGTTTGATAAATAAAATGCATATATAATATGATGATAAATAAATAAAATGCCGATGGAGTAGAAAGGTTCTCGAGTGGAGACCACGTACCGGCAAGCGCAGCGTCGGACGGCCGTCCACGAGATGGACAGACGACTTGAGGAATGTCGCCGGAAGCCGTTGGATGGAGGCTGCTTTGAACCGGTCGCTCTGGAGATCGATGGGGGAGGCCTACGTTCAACAGTTGACATCCAACGGCTGATATGATGATGATGATGAAATAAAATAATTTAAAACTAAAATAACAATAATACAAAACCTAAGAAACAACAAAAAAATCAGATTAAATGAGCGTATTGTTTTTGAATTATTATTTGTTTACTTAAATTATAAGTTACTAAACATTCAACTTCCCAGTTACGTTATATTTTAAGTTTTGTTTTAAATATAGTCATGGCTACTGAATATTTCTAATTTTTTTTTTTCATGATACATGAAAATCAATGAACGCTCAAATATTTTAACAATTATTATATTATCAAAACTCAAAGATTACCGTTGTCAGTTTACGGCACATTTATATTAGTTACATAGTTATATGCGTGTATTGTGATATGTTTTATACTCTCTAAACATTAATTAGTGATTTTTCACTAATTTCAAGTGAATGTTCCCTTTTTATCCATGTAAGAATCGTACCACGTAGAATTACTAATTAGTGACTATTTAATATATGAATGTGTGAATATCAGAGTCCATTGATTTGATTATGTATTAAATGTGTGTATATGTATTAGTTGTATCTTATCTTATCTTATATCTTTAAACGAGCAATTCTTGTATATATATAATCTGAATCTCGGAAACGGCTCCAACGATTCTCATGAAATTTAGTATGCAGGGGGTTTCGGGGGCGATAAATCGATCTAGCTAGGATTTATTTTTAGAAAATGTCGTTTTATCCCTTTTTTTACGCAATTAAAAATATCTATCTTTAAACGAGCAATTCTTGTATATATATAATCTGAATCTCGGAAACGGCTCCAACGATTCTCATGAAATTTAGTATGCAGGGGGTTTCGGGGGCGATAAATCGATCTAGCTAGGATTTATTTTTAGAAAATGTCGTTTTATCCCTTTTTTTACGCAATTAAAAATATCTATCTTTAAACGAGCAATTCTTGTATATATATAATCTGAATCTCGGAAACGGCTCCAACGATTCTCATGAAATTTAGTATGCAGGGGGTTTCGGGGGCGATAAATCGATCTAGCTAGGATTTATTTTTAGAAAATGTCGTTTTATCCCTTTTTTTACGCAATTAAAAATATCTATCTTTAAACGAGCAATTCTTGTATATATATAATCTGAATCTCGGAAACGGCTCCAACGATTCTCATGAAATTTAGTATGCAGGGGGTTTCGGGGGCGATAAATCGATCTAGCTAGGATTTATTTTTAGAAAATGTCGTTTTATCCCTTTTTTTACGCAATTAAAAATATCATTAGAATACGAACGTAAATTTCGCTGTTATTATTAAGCTTATAATAGCTCGGATGGGTATGGGGCGGATTTGAAACCAGAAAACCCAGGTTCGAATCCAGGTGTCTACAGACCGACTTTTTTTTCCTTTTTTTTTCAAGTTTCTTCTTTTGTGAAAAAACTATTATTGAGAGCTCTTTTTATTTTTTATTTAAATAACCAGTTCCTATTATTTTACTATTATGTCAGTCAGTTGGAAACTATTATTTATGTTTCATCAATATGTAATAATATCTAAATATAATTTAACCGAGCAAAGCTCGGTCATCCAGGTACTAGTTATTATTCACTAACTTGTTATTGAAATTCGCTGATATTAAGTGAATACAGCTTCACTAACGTAATTAATGAAAATTTTACTGATTCATATTTAGAAATTAGGTTACAAAGAGTATATTTTAATACTCAGAAAAAAATGTTTAAGTTTTTTTTATATATTATGGTTCGTACACCTTATTTTGTACCCATGTACGTGATAGTAAAGTTACGCTCCTTTAAACAAAGGTGATTCTCAAGTGTGAGATGAGGGTATGTTGAGAGGGAAGTGTGTGTAGGTGAGGAGGAAAGTTTAATTTGTAAGGCCTGTTACGTATAAAAGATGAATTTATTTACATTTATAAACGTGAGAGCGATCATATTAGATTGATAATAATAAACAAAATATAATATAATATGTACTTGATGAGATTAGCCCATTGGTTCCATCAACTAGCCGTTGCGCTAATGTCGCGGATTCGATACCCGTTCATGTAAATATTTGTATAGGCAATACAAATGATTGTCGTGGTCAGGGCGTGTGTGTTTGTGTTATTTGTTCCCCAACTCTGCCACAGAATTTCATCCTTTTTGGGGAACCGTTGAATGTAAAGCTTTATTATTTAATTATTTACTTACATTCACGGGTCATATTTACAAATACTCGTAACTTATAAGATTATTCAAAGGTAAAATAAATAATTATTTATTGAAGAAACTTAATTCATGTAAATATTAATCGCTAGGCGATCTTTGTAAAAAAAAAACCGGTGATTTTTTCTCACGAGTAATTCTTATGTTCATAGCATGACGCTTGTATTACGTATAGGTGTTATAAAAAGTAAGGCGCTGCCCGAGGTGGGGCACTGTTTTACGTAAGACGCTATGTTAGGTAAGCGAATCAACACGACGAGAAACAATGCGACATATATATTCCTAGTAATACTTTAAGTTACGTAAAGGGTCTAGCAGGGTAAGATAAGGTCAGCGGCCCTATTTAGAATAATATTTCTCCTAAGGAATAGTTTTTGTCTCATTAGTTTAGCTGCAATAGTTTTTGAAAAACTCAGTTTTGAAAAATACCCACTCTAGCGCCTATTTGATCAATTATCTCCAGAAAGCAGCTAAATGAGAGGCTGGATATGTGTTAATTGTAAGTTTGTACCTCGCCAATGTTACCACACAAGTTATTTTCAAATTATCTTTTTGGGACGGCTGACCCTATATTACCCTGCTGGACCCTTTACGCGACAACGTAGGACAGCGTAATTTATAATGAATATTTGATGTTTGATATTGCGTCCCGCTACGTTGTCGAATTTGTGGCCGACATAGGACAACGAGTACAATGAGCATTCTAACGCAAAGATTTTTTTTTAAATTACACTCGTGATAAACTTCAAGATTAGCGAGTGAAAATAAACAAACTGCCGTACATATCACTATAAAGTTTTTTGACGGTTTTGTCGATACTTTAGAACAGTTACACCACAGTATAGTAATATATACAGTATTGTAACTCGGCCGTATATTTGAAAAAAATGCCAACAGTGACAGCCGCGCACTACGTAAACGTGCGACAGGGCTGCCCGCCTCCAGCATTTTAATTACATTTGCCTACTTTGTGTTTCCATTTAGTTTTGTTATTGTAAATATACTCTTTTTATATAAACAAATAAAATACTTTGTGAATTGAATAGGAAGTGTTCAAAAAAAATGCGTGTTTTTTTGATTGTTAGATTTAATTAAAAAACCATGTTTATGTTTGAATAACGAATCGGTCTTATAAATTTGCACCCGAAAAATATTTGCTCCTCAACTGAGACGTACCAAATGCTTTATTATTAAAGTTTAAAGTATAAAAAATGCGTATTCTAATATAATGTTTAATTAAAAATACTTATCCATTAACAAGTATGCTTAATTAAATAAAATCAAAAAACCCGACTGCGTAAAATACTCTTATTATAAACTAAAAAGAATAAAACAATTTACTAGCTTTCATTTGATACCCATATTGCTACAATAAGAAAAAAAATTCAACTCCCCCCCTCATTCCGCCATTTGCGGGCGCCATTTTGAATATTTATATAGCCTATGTCACTACTACAATTTAGACAAATCTAACGACATCTCATATGTCAAAAACCGTCCAGCCGTTTGGGCTGTAGGGCGTGAGAAAGAAATGGACATACATACATACATAAATACATACATACATTCATACATACATACATACATACATACATACATACATACATACATATTACATATAATACATACATATTATATACAATACATACATACGTATTATATACATATTATATACAATACATACATACGTACGTACGTACGTACATACATACATACATACATACATACATACATACATACACTCGAAAAACATAACCCTCCTTCTGTCGCAGTCGGGTAAAAAGACACACATTATGTACCTACCTATTAGTACGTACAATTATTTTATAGTCTTACATTTCAGAGTTTCTAGGTAATCTAAAAAAAGTTATCTCTGGATGCGTTATTAGCGAATTCATGCAACCAAAACAGCACAAATAAATCCTACTCGTCATATTAAATTCGAATTGGAATTATTTTCAGTGAAAAAATCGTGTGGTTATTGTAAAAAAAAATAACACACGGTCCGTTTGTCACTGCGGCACAGTCGCGACTGTTTGCGTTCCGAGTGCATCCCGAGATCGAGGCCGTTTGTATGAAGTTGGAGTACTGTATATATTACTATACTGTGGTTACACTGTCCGTGGTCACTACGAGAGTGCTGTGGAGCGATGTGTCAACTGTCAGCCGCACCCTTCGTCTAGTTTTTTTTAAGCCCACCTCATCACTTATTTCAGACACAGATTCCCGGCAAACTACACTACACACTACACTACTACTCGTAACAACGTCACTTTTTATGTTTTATTTTAAATAAGTTATTAATTTTACAAAGTTCCAATATTGGATTCCATGCATTTGCCAACACAAAGTCATCTTCGTGAATAAAAATTTTTGAATTTTCGTGTTTCTATTGCTTCCCAAACTAGCCTCGGTATATAGTGGCGTGCATTAGAGAGAACCCTAGGCTTATGAAGTTCTATCCAGTGGTTCGATCTCGATTGTAAGAGATGTTGTTGTTTTTCAAAGCTTTTATGTGTTCTTTAATTGGTATGACCATTTAATTGGTTGGACCTTATATACCTTAATACTCGATACCGATGGTATTGCTATTTATTATTATTAAAACTCACCATATAACCTTTCAATACGTTAAGAGACTTCAAACCAATGGACTAGATTCGGAGGTCATATCCGGCAAGAGGCACTGTTGAAGATTTTCGTTTTCGAGTATGCGATATAAACAACGTCTTGAAGAAGCTTGCCAAATGTGGCTGCCTCAGCAAAATTTTCCTATTAGCCTCATTCTCTCTTCTCATTTTTCTATACACTTATATTTATTCAATAGATTTTAATTTACCATAAATAAACTAAATTATATGAACTTCCTAAATTGTAACCGAATCGCGTATTTTTTTATTAAACTATAAATAAATAAATATATAAATATTAACCAACAATCACACTACGTTAACCTAGCCCCGTGCTAAGTTCTTAAGAACTTGTGTTACAGATACTAGGAACGGAAATAAATTTAAGATATAAATACATATATACATAAATACACATCCATGACCCGGTGCAGACATCTATATTCGTCATACAAATTATCTGCACCTGGCGGGATTCGAACCCGCGACCGCTGCGTAAAGTGTCCAGTTGCCTGACCACTCGACCAGCCGGCCGTCATATGACCGTGACTATTAAATAAATGTAAGGGATCAATTTCCTATTTATAATTTTTTCACAAAATTTGTTTTCTATATATAACCTCTAACCAATCTCTATATAATTTTTAGCGCTACCTCTAGCGCTAAAAATCCTCATGATCCTTTAAGAAAAGCTTAGGTTTTTTTTAGCAAGTTACAATCTCTCTACATCCTCATTATAGCTTAATTATAAGGTTTTTTTTAAGTATTACTTACTGCACTCTTTTGGTCTTCGCACAAATTTGTGAAATAGGAATACCGAAATTCTATAAACAAAATATATCAAACAAAACTAAACTCCATGGTAAAATAAAATACGCCTTAAATTTATGTTTTTGTTGAAAATAAACTACGTGGAAATGCTTGAGGATCTAATGTTAATATGGTCGTAAAGAAAATCCTTAGAAGTGCCTCAATAAATATAGTACTGGCCATCAAACTGAAGATAACCTACTTCGACCGCAACCCCTATCGCACTGGTCCTAAACGGATCGTGGAAAAACTTATAGACTATACAATAAAACTAAAATGAGTATTCATGTTTTTTTTTAACATCGAATAATCACTCTTTCAACTATACATTCTTAGAAAAAAAATCGTCAATCTTATTTTCATATATTTAATTGTCTAAATAATATAAAACCTATTTTAATTTTATATATTTGATATGTTTTATTTTCCGTCCTTCTCTCCAGATTAAAATTCATGAGAAAAAATATATCGTGAGAATGATCACAGAGGATAATCCATCCAAATATATTTGTATTTTATATTCGTTTTCATCGTACAAGCGACCAAAACCAAGAGTAGAGCCTTATGTGTTTATAAATCATTCTGTATTATACCAAGACTCCACGCTTTGGATTACCGTCCCTCAGAATTTTAGTCACGATTTTATCTCATACGATAGGATTTGGGTACATTCCTGTGAAGGATAAAAAATTATTCGAATTATGTAAAAAAAAAAAAACCAACTAAAATAAAAAATCTAAAACGTTTATTTGTTATTTTCTTCCATTCTACATTTCCAATGAAAAAAAAAAACGAAATTTTTAATAATAAAGTATTTTGTGTGGCACATCTTTCTGAAATATCTAAAATTAAAGGGTTACCACCGACAACGTATGGAGCTTAAAAAAAAGTTTAACAGTTCTTAATTTTAACTGAATAATAGTTTAATTACTAAAATTCGCGAAATAAAAATATTTTCCAAAATAAAATGTTTGTGCTAATTCTGACGCAGCACACTTAAAATTAAACTAATGCAAAAATAAACCTAATTGGAATCCAATCGTAAACCATATTTTGAAAACCCATCTTACTTACTGCATTTAAAATATAAAATGACAGCATTATTGTCTCTAATTTCAAAATACGGTTATAGTAAAAAATAAATTCTCGCTATACCTAGTATTTTTTAGGTTTATTTTAATTAAAATACTAACGGACGATTATGAATGAAAATACTTGCAAAATTCAGCATTTTTTCACAAAAAAATAGAAGAAAAATAATCAGCATATCATGTTGAAAGTGCTTAACAAATAACACTTTCTGTGCATCATTTCTTTCACATTTAATTTTTATAGTGTCTATTATATTTTACAACTCAAACGAAAATGTATTTTTTAGACATTCTCAAGAAAAATATTGCTCTTGCGGCTTTGTAAGTCAATGAAGTATATAGGAAAACGGGAAATATATGTACCTATAAGCTTACACTATCGAGGACAACATTCAGTGTTTAAATGGTAATAACGTAGAGCCTGTCCTGTCTGAAGCAAACAACACGTTATTAAATGGACTATTAAAGTTCCCAATACATAAATCGTAAAATACTTAGGAGTAAACTTTCTTTTTAAATTCTTATTTTTATTCCATATTTCAAAGGTTTTTACTAAATTAATAATGCCGTTTATGGTTAAAAACCCCACTTATGTAGTTGTAACCATTACATTTTAAACATCTTCAGATTAAAAATGTATAAGTATTAGTATATAGATATTAGTATGTAATTTTATAATATAACTGCACAACCTACCCGGTTTCGTTGTTGAATTCTCCTTTAATTGTCGATTGTCTGGAAGAAATGGCTAATTAGCCACAAGACCGCCTATTGTACTACACAATATTAACTTTACTAACTTGTAACTATGTTTTGTTGTGTATTTGTGGTGTGCTATAAAGAATTTAAAAAAATCATCCATCGATAACCGTAGCATTATGATTTTTTGTACAAAAAACATAGGGAAGGTCAGGTTATTGTCAAACTTTTTAAAGCGATAGATAAAAATAATTTAATGTAATAGATAATTATATGTTTTGTTCTAATTTAGAATTTCTCGATTTACAATAGAAATATTACAAACTAACAATGCTTACAATAATATTTGACATACTTATAACGAATCTTGTAACTACATCGCTATTTTTTAGAATAATCAAAATAATGAAGTTCTGTTTACAAGTATCTGGTCAAGGCTGATTCCACAATTTTCACAAATGTATATCGGGTATTAAGAATTGATGAAATTCAACCGAATTTTCGGTATAAGTAGTGAATTTCGTTGGTATTCGAATAAGAACACAGAGGGATTCTCAATCGAAAGCGTATTTGGTGTTTCGTTATTGCTTCGACATTTGTTTCGAATTGTATTTTGTGGCAAGCCCACAAAAAGGTTTGGTCTTCTATTTTTATTGTGCCAATTACAGCCAAAATAGATATTTATTTAGCAGTCGTTCAATTTAAAGTTGTATTTACGAACTCATGTGATTTTTTAAGGTGGTAATAAAATGGTTTGATGAATTAAAGCTTGACTTACGTTTTCTGTAAAGAAAATTTTTTTTTTCAAATACATATTATTGAATTTAATTTTGTGTGTGTGTGTGTGTGTGTGTTTGTAATACATAAAACACACAGTTTTATTACAATATTATATAAAATATACGTTATTGTGTAGCTTTATAAAATGTGAGCTGCCTAATATTTCATATTTAAGTATTTCATATGTAGGTAAATGGAAACGAATAAATATATTTTTGTCGATCCAATAAGTTATTTGAACTGGCAAGTTTCACTTCGGAAAACGCAATTTAATTCGAAATAGTAGTGTAGTTCCTATGAGTAATTGTTTTAAAAGGAAAGCGGACAAAACATTTAACAGTGGGAGGTTGTGGACGCAATTACAGCTATCAATCTGTGAACAAAGCTTCTTATATTATGTTCCAGTGATATTTGATTTATATCCAAATACATTCATTACCACACCCATACCACCAAAAACGATCCAACGCACTAAAAAGATCCCAGAAGCGATTAACGCGATGTCTAAAATGTAAATTTTCGTACTCGTCAAATTAACTCTCCCTAAATTTAAAAACGAAAAGTAGAAGCAGCTGCTACTATATCTCATTTTTACCTGTCTAAAATCCGCAGCTTGCATTCTATTGGTTTTGGTATCCATCGTTACCTCGAGAGTGCCTAGCCCATGGAATATAGATAATGTCTATATTCCATGGCCTAGCCGCATATTTTCTTTCCCACTAAGTCACAAATTGTCAACATATCATGTAGAAAGTACTTAACGTCATAAATTGTCGACACGGCGAATGTAATGTACTAACATTACACCCGGATACAAACTCAAGAACGATTGTACGTACGCTCATAATAAGATTTGATATCAGTGTCGTAGCATGTTGGAGGCACCAATCTTTCCATCCTTTATACACAAGGTTTGAATATATGTGTGTGTATGTCTATCACTCACATAGTGGTGACCAGAAGATAACTCGATTTTTTCTTTAAAAAAACAACCGAATTACAGTCCAACGCCTAGAATACAGATACAGTTTGCTAGTTTTTCTATGAAACTTCAACGGTTACTACCAAGGTAGTTTCGGTCACTCAGTATACCGAAAGCAGACACACACGGATAGATATCTACACGGCTCATCGCATCACCATCCACGTCACCTGGCGTCGTTAGCTACCACTCTCATCAACCGCGCTCATGACCTGTGTGATGACCTTCACATACAAGGCGAGCTGGAACATGTACGCGAGGTGTTAAAATGGAATGGTCACAAACCTGTTAAGAACAAAACTTGTAAGCAGAGGACTCGTCCTTCGGAAGCACAAAGACAGATGGCCTACCTACCGTTTGTTAAGGGGGTGACTGACAGAATAGGCACATTGTTGAAGAAACAATACAATATCAAGACCGTATTCACTCCTTTACAAAAGATTGCCCAGATGATGCGTTCTCCGAAGGATCGCCTGCCATTACAGTGTCCAGGAGTGTATAAAATCGACTGCAGCTGTGGCAGCTCATATATAGGTCAAACCAAGAGACCCATATCTACCCGTGTGTCTGAACACATAAAAGCGGTAAGAAACAACGACCCAAAGAAGTCTGCGATCGCGGAGCATATTCTACAGCCGGGAACAAATCACTGGATTGAACTCCACAACCCCCGAGTGCTTTCCACTGACCGCCATTACATACCTAGACTAGTGCGCGAAGCGATTGAAATTCACAAACACCGGAATTTCAATCGTGAGGATGGCTTTAAGCTAGCCAGTACGTGGAATCCAGTGGTAGAATTATGCAAACCAGAACAGCGCCGCATGAAAACAAAAGAGAAAAGTGACGTTGTGAGTGTATTTTGCCGAAATTTTCGCGAAGTTCCTGTGAAGAGAACGAGAAAGAGGGTAGTTCGCTACTACCCATGACAGTTCCAGCTACACACCTCGCGACACCGCAGTCCTGTCGTGACCACGATCCATGCAACTGGGTCGAAATATTGACGCAAAAATCACTGTGTTATATCGTGGTATGTACCCGTTTTAAACATAATAATATGTCTTCAAACCACGAAATAAGTCTTAAATCATTATCAGAATTTTGCCCTTGCCCTTGGAAATTTTTAATCTCTTTTTAGTGAAATCTCTATCCAATTAATGCCCTTTTACTCTAATTGGAAAATTAAGAGGTGGGTCTTTTTCAGAATCGGATGTAATGCATTCGCCGCATCGCATCGGGCGTAAAGTCGTCGTGTACCTACCTCATTTGTCCTTGTCAAATTATCATTATACTAATAGCCAGGTAGCTGGTGGCAATAATTTTTATATTAGGTATTTGATCTTCTGACAGAAGTTGATAATATTAGAGTAGGTACTAATGGTTGAGAGCAACTGATAAAAAATTTTATTTACCTTCTGAGACGAACGCGCTTAAAGACGACAATTGATCGTTTCCAGGGACGTAGTCATAATTTGTCAATAACTGAACGAATGTACTCGTAATAGCAAAGTGTGCTTCAATAACGTATCGCTACTACATCTTAATATTTAATTTTAAGTAACAAATTGGTATACAAAATAATATAAGTCGATATTGATAGTAAGTAAATACTGAAATAAAATAAAATTTGACTGTCGAATGACGGTCGTTAAATACTAATAAAATAAATAAGAATACACGTTGACCTACCTACTCCTTTGTAGCTTATTACTTTAAAGTTGTAAATGCAGTATTAATCATTAAAATCTTTAAAGGTCAGATTGTCTACGGAAAAAGGGAAATAAGTATTTCTATGAACGCTCGTTTAAGAAAATTTGGTTCAGAGAATCAACAATATTATAAAGTTACATACAAATAAAAATAGCTGTACTTAATAAACCTGAAACATTCTACTTTTTGGGTCAAAAGTTAATAAAACCATTAAAAACGATATGGTCCGGTTACTTGTGAGAATATCAAATAATTTTAACGTGGAGTAATGGTAGCATTTCCTTAATAATTTGTGAAAGTTAAATCAAAGTGAATATATTTTGTTAGTTGCAATATTTTTAAAGGTTTTATAGGTATTGTACACGATACATATTATTAAAATATGGAGAAAAAACAAAAGAGAACATTGTAATTACTATTTTAAAATATCGTAAAATTAGTTTTAATATTTTTAATAGTTAATTTTAGAAGTTGGACCTCCTTACTACTTACAAGGTAATTGTGTTGTTTTATATTCTATGTACCTTCGGACATATTTTATTACAATATTTCAACATAGCGTAATATAAATAATGATTATTAGCGGCCTACAAATGAATTTCGCAAATCTTCCGTAGTTTTTGTGCAGGCTATTCGAGCATAGTTCTTCCCTGATAATTACTTTCGTTCTATCATGAATTCTTAATTGACGTAATTAGGTTTAATCTATTTTTCTTCTTAGTAAATGTTTTTTTTATAATTATATATAACACATGCAGTGTTAACATTATGTGTAATAGATAAAACGGTTCAATACACGAAAAGAGCATTAACTTTTATTATATTAATATAACAAACCTCGTCTATCCCATCCATTATCTTAATTGATTGGTTTAAACAGAATCCGGTAACGCAATAAGCTGAACGACATCCTGAAAATATTTTTCAATTGAACAAACAACGTTGAATTACAAAATTGTGTTAACATATAATTTTTCAAGTCAAATTGTAGAGAATGGAATTTTAAAACGAACTGGTACGCTTCGTTAAAAGCTATATATAGATCTAACAATGTCGGAGGTAAATGCGAAACGAGATAATATCACGCTCGCAGGACAAATTGGAAAATTATGTTAGTGATTCGGTGTTAGCGTTTTAAACGTTTTCTCTCGACTTCTTCATTCAGTCAGTCATTAGTGCATGATAGCATAGATAAACATTATTCAAACAGATATCTGCGTAAAGGAAAATCAATAGGCACTTTAAGATGACTCTCCACTTCTGAGTTTAACAATTTATATAATGACAGAGTTTGTTGACAGTGGACGTTTTCTTATCAGCTCGATACGCCTCCGCCCAACACTACTACCACGCCCTCGCCCTCGGATGCTGCGTGGACCATATCTGACATTTGGTGTGAAAACCTAGACGTTAAATGATGATTAAAGTAACAGATGGGTGGACTTACCCGCGATAACGAGGTCCCAGTTTGGGCGCCATTTATCGCGTGTTGACGGCGCGGTGGAAACGAAACGAAGTGGTGCGGACGCGGCAAAGGCCTACGCGTGACTGACGCGTAGTCACGAAGCGCTTGCGTGCGTCAGACTAGCGCAGGCGCGCGACTACCCACAATTTGTTTTGCTCTCGAACTTTATCGGTGCAAGAAAATGAGATTACAGCTTGCTATAGATGCGACACGCTGTGGGGCATTCCAATGAGTGTAGGAACTTCATGTGGTATTTATTAGGGTAGTAGTATTTCGTGAATTGTTAAGTCACATTATATGATGTGTATCCCTGCTATATATTGAATAAAACATTAGTCAATACATTACAGTATTGTGTATAGTATATAATGTCTTTATTAAATAACCCATATTAACGTTATTCTTTAAATTCTATGATAAATTGAAGTATAATGTTACCTTTTAATATCATAAAATATAAATCGTAACATTAAAACTGAAGTAATTAATTTAAAATTATTGACTTCAATTTCACACACAGGCACGAAAAAGTAACATTATTTTTTACATGTCCCTTTAATTAATTTAAGTGAAACTTATATTTGTATAAAAAATGCTTATATGCTTATAACTTTTATAAATATACATTTTACTGCTGAAAAAAAAACAAAAAAAAAATGAAATGAGAAATGCACATGTTTTGACAAACACACGAAACGACACACTCATTCAGTTTCACTATCAAACACACACTCACAGCATTAACGAAAAAAAAACATTTTTTTTTTCTTTCTTTCTTGCTTATAATTCAATAAAAGTAGCCTTCGCAAACAAATTTCTAAAAAATTTCTAGTTGTCAAACTCACAAACGGACAAGAGTTATTTACAATTTGACAGTCTTTTTTTAAAACTATACCTACTCATAAATTAACATACACTGATTAACTCCTGAGCGAAGGCCTCTTCTCCATAAATATAAAAGAGGGTTGGAACTTAATCCACCAGGCAGTTTTTTTTTTTCTTATTTATTTTCCTCTACGAGCTTTCAGACGCCCGTACCCTTTTTTACTGCGTTTATATATTATTACACAGACATTATTACATCAGCAGACAATATAATATTATCATTATTTAAATACCTATGAACTATACTTAGGATCTCTAGTTCTGGAACCATGAGTCCACATTGACCACTTAATTCTAACACTTCGTTCTACCACTTAATTCTACAATTTAATTCTACTTTTTTTTTCCTTTTTTTTTCAATTCTCTTTACATGCATTAATAAGTATTTCCTATTTCTAATTATTCACCAACCACAATGCTCTTCTCTTCTTGCATAATCATGGTATGACCTTTTCGACACCGGTTCCTAGCTGTGCGAGCACATCCTCAATGATGGCGGTATCTCTATGGTGAATCGCCATCTTGAGGGTGTGCTCGAGGATCTCTTTGGTTGAGGCCTCCGATGCCCTCCCCACGAATCTGCCGATTGCGTCGTCCCTGTCGTCGGCGTAGTAGACGCAGGTCTTGGTGTGCCTGGCTCGCTCCGCAGTAGACGACAGGGGAGGAAAAGACGCCGATATGCACTCCTCCACCCTCCGCAATAGAGTGGGAGAGGGCACTACATTCTTCCACTCGCCACCAGGGCAACAGAGCGCTCAAGGTGCCCGAGAGCGCTCTATAAGCGAAGGCGGCCCGCAGAGGCGGGCCTACCGTCGGGGCGTCACGGTTGCATGCGAAAGCGATCCCGTGGTGCCCCACTACGACGATGAGGGCACCGCTGGGTTTTAGTGAGGTATTCTGGCACGTTCTGCCGTGTCAGTGAGTCCCACATACCCGCCACCTTGTGCGGCGGGATGCGTAAATGCATTACCCAGCTTTAAAAAAAAAAAAAAAGGTCTCGGTGTGCCTACTTACCGCGACCACCGCCTGCGAGACGCTGTCGTGTATTTTTAGTCACTTCCACCACGCTGTTCCACTACGGGTTGGCGGATAATATCTCTACCATGAGTAACGATCATTACCTAGGTGTCCATTATAACATTTGGGGCTCATTCTCGACGGAGGGTGGACCTTTGGCCCACACTTCCCGATGGTGGGACCGAAGGTCGTGAAGGTGGCGAGTGCACTGGGCAGACTCCTCCCGAACCTCGGAGGACCCAGCGCCACCTGCAGGCAGCTGTACTCCGGTGTCTGCCGAAGTATGGCGACGTACGGTGCCCCGGTTTGGGCGGATCGCCTCACTGCGAGGAATAGGACTGCGCTGCGCTGTGCGTAGAGGACCATCGTGGTGAGGGTGATCCGGGGGTACCGTACGGTATCGTGGGCTGCAGCTACTGCTCTAGCCGGTGACCCCCCGTGGGAGCTCGTGGCGGAGGTTCTTGCCGAGACCTACTCATACGTCTCGGGTAGGAGGGCTCTTGGCGAGAACCCCACCTTGGACGGGATCCTACGGATGCGTCGGATAGGGCAGGAAGCGCTAATGCGGAGGTGGGGGGAAGACCTGGCGGGGCAGCCCTATGGCACACGCGTAACGGCTGCCATTCGCCCGGTCCTTGAGCGGTGGATGCGTCGAAAACGCAAACCCCTCACCTTCCGTCTGACGCAGGTTCTCACCGGGCACGGTTGCTTGCGGACGGCCCAGAGGGAGCCGACGACTGAATGTCACGATTGTGGCGCGGCGATGGACTCTGCCCAGCACACCCTCGAGGTGTGACTGAGATGGGCGGCGCTGCATCAAGGTCTGACGTCGGTCCTCGGAAGGGACTTGTCGCTCCCGAGCATCATCACCGCGATGCTCGGCGACGACGAGTCCTGGAAGGCGATGGTCTCCTTCTGCGAGACAGTAATGTCCCAGAAGGAGGCCGACGAGCGGAGGAGAGAGGAGGCCGCCGACGTGGCCTCCATCCGCGGGCGACGAATGGGGGTGAGTAGGAGGCGGTACTTAATGCGCCTCCAGTAACGCCCTTGTGCCCGTGTCGGGCCGGGATGGGAACCCGGTCCTGCTAGACACGACGTCGTCCGGACTGTTCAGAGGTTAGCCGGACAGTCCCTATGTAGGAGAAGTCTGGCCTTTTCGCCGAGGCCAGCCTGTCGCTGGAGGGATCCTGTTGCCTGCAGATCCGGGACCCTTCAATTAAAGCGGCTGAAGGCTCCCGCAGGGGTTTAGTACGGTATTGCACTCCCAAAGTGTCGAGTCCGACATAGGTCTAGGACTGCCGACCCGGGCGTCCTGGATATCATCCGTAAATGGATTCCCCTGCGTCACAAAAAAAAAAAGGTGTCCATTATAACAACCGAGACCGACGGCTTTACGTGCTCTCCAAGGCACGGTGGGGAAACCCACAAGGACATACACCCAGACCGGAAACAAATATTTGCATAAATACAAATATTTGCATAAAAACAAATATCTGTCCCGAGCGAGAATCGAACCCGCGATCGCTGGTGTTGAGGCACCTACTCACACCACTACGATATATACCATAACGATCTTCGGTGAAATATGACTAGTAAGCTGATTTTGCTCCACTTTTTCAGAAGTGGCATCAAATTTATCCATATGAGGGCGAGCAGAGCGAGATGCATCTTTGACATCAAAATTCCCAGACTGACGCTTGAACCAACTTTTTACTACTCTTACTGACACTGCATTAGGTCAATAAACGTCATAAATTTTTTTCACAGCGTCCCTTGTGGCAAAATTCTCTGAAAATACTATAAAAAAAATTCTACTAAGTATGAACAATAATTGTCTTCTGGCAGAGTCTCCCGCATAGTCCCAAATCTTACAAATACTCTGACTTATAATAAACCACATAAAACATTTCTTTGACTCAATAATACTTTTTCAGAGTTTCTAAGAGAAAATAAAAATTTCAGAATTATTATTCATACTTAGTATAAATTTTTTATATATAGTTTTTTCACATAAATTTTTCTACAAGGGTTGAGTCGCAGTTTTCCTTTTTTTGTAATAAAACTTCAGAATGTATTGAATTTTTTTCATTAGATTCACTTATTACCCGACTGCGACAGAAGGAGGGTTATGTTTTTCGAGTGTATGTATGTATGTATGTATGTATGTATGTATGTATGTATGTATGTATGTCCATTTCTTTGGCACGCCCTACAGCCCAAACGGCTGGACGGTTTTTGACATATGAAGTGTCGTTGGATTTGTCTAAATTGTAATAGTGACATAGGCTATATAAATTTTCAAAATGGCGCCCGCAAATGGCGGAATGAGGGGGGGAAGTTGAATTTTTTTTTCTTACTGTAGCAATATGGGTATCAAATGAAAGCTAGTAAATTGTTTTATTCTTTTTAGTTTATAATAAGGGTATTTTACGCAGTCGGGTTTTTTTGATTTTTTTTACTAAGCATACTTGTTTTGATAGACAGAATGTCGACGGACAATTAAAAAATAGCGAAAAAGTGTTTTTCACTTTTCATTTTTACTTTTCTTAATGTCCTATATTTATTGAAATTAAAACCAGCCAGGTTACAACCAGATACAAAACAATACAAAATAGGAAAAGACTTTTTCTCCGACCTATTATGTCGTTAGGCGAAGCGTCATTGTATCACTACGAATTTTTACTATTGAATTATGACAGTAAGTAAATCTGGAAATTCCTTAAATATCTTTGTATTGGAAAATCTTCCGGTGATAATTCAGTGAATTTAAACGCTTTAAGCACTCACTTTTCAACTTCTCTTATTTTTTTAACTAACCTCGAAAAACCAAAACTATTTCAGATCTAACCAGAACTATATCACCGTTCTTTTTTTTGCCTTGCTACCGGTTACTCAAGAGAAAGTTGAACATGTTCTAGCTATAAATTCAACTGCTGTTGGCAATAACGGGTCAACTGCGGTTGGTTATGATATGACTTGGAACAGATCGGATGACTTGGAACGATCTTGAATTCTTACAGTTTCGGCATCATAAATGCCGGTGTTTTGTGAGGTGTTTTTGTCGATCCGGTGTAATGTGAACATCCGGTTTCCAGCGATTTCGCCGGTCCGGCGTAGTGGGACAGCGTTACATAAAATTTATAGTGCGAAAAACAAAAACTCCCAAATTTACCCCAGCGAATTTAAGAGTTTGGCCTTGAGATTTGTTTATTGTCATGGCAAAATACACCTTAATAGGGAACTGAACGCGTTTAAATTCAAAGGGGAGATCATTGGGAATTAATGTCCGGGATGTCCGGCGTAGTGGGAACTCGGCGTATACTACACAGTACGCTTTAATTATTTTTGAAATAACATGTAAGGGGCCATTCATTTATTACGTAAGCCTCCCCCCTATTATAAGAAAAAATAAGAATAGGCCGACGCCCCCCCCCCCCCACGTAAGAACTATCGAGACTCCCTCCCACCCCCTTGTAAGAAAAAATAAGACATGTTTAAATTTATATTTGTATGGGTGCTTACCGCGTTTATAATTTTGTTGAGTTCCCTATATTTCGGCAATGTTTAAATCGCTATGATCACGGGGAGACTGACGTACGGAGATGGTGGATGGTGGCAGATCAGAAAAATCTGTCTACCCTCTTTCTTCTTCGTTGTGGTCGACTAGTTTCGGCACACGGACGTACTTGTTCACTACGGCACACTATACTAACAGTGTCTTTTTTGGACTCTGAGCACCGATACCGTGACACATTTTCCCACAAATTAATCACCGGATTCCACATACTCGGTATTCTGAAACCGTCTTCCCTATTGAAAATTTAGATATTTTTTAATTTCAATTGCTTCCTTTATTAGTCTACGGAAATGATGACGCTCGGATGATAAAACCTGGTGGCTTGTGTAATTCAATCCAGTGATTAGGACCTGATTCCAGCAGATATTGAGCTATAGCCGATTTTTGGGATTCATTTTTTGTGACAGCCTTGATATGTTCATTGATGCGACACGATATTGTTCGTTTAGTTTGGCCGATATATGACTTGCCACAAGGTAGACTGTAGACCTTATAGACACCAGGGTGTTCAAGTGGAAAATAATCCTTTGGTGAAAACAATATAAAATAAGACATGGTCGACCCCCCTCCCTCCCTAAATCGTCTACGTAATAAATGAATGGCCCCTAATCGCATATTAATTTAATTTGTTAATTTTCATTTAATCTTAATATATTTACTTTAAATTATTTTTTTATTATAAAGATAATAAAATATAAAGTTTATGTCAACATATAATTCAACTGTCAAGTCTGAATACACCAAAGAATTTATATACAAACTGGAATGCGCACGTACACTTAAAAAACGTTCCTAAAGGGATTGCATCTCTTTCTACCATGGATTCAAAGCAACTCCTAAGAAAGAGACAAAATACTAGTAGTCAACGAAATTCTCGTAACGATTTTTTTAACTTTACATGTTGGAAACAAATGTCAACCTTATATCGGATATTTCAAGGTGGATATTTGAATATACAATTTTATGGTAAATCTGTCGAACCGAGGCTGCAGCTTGAAATGCACTGAATTTTATTCTTACGATTTTTTATCACCCAATAAAGGTGTCAAATCTAATATTATGGTAGGGGACGACCTCAAAAAAAAAAGCTAACCTGACCTATTTAAGTGATTATTATTTTATTGTTTCTTAGTTTCTTGTTTTGTTTTTTTTTTTATCATAATGACACAGAAAAAGGAACCTCGCTCACAGAACAGAATCAGCTTACTCCGAATCCACGTAGTCTTGTTTGCCCCACCCCTAGAGTGTTCTTTAGAGCCGGAGCGGCTACGAAAGGGCGAAGGGGCTGCACCTTCCAAAGCGCCAGAGCCGTCAAAGAACGAAATTATGCCGATTAATTTTTCGTTATGGTGAGTTTTTTTTATGGGGTTTATGGCGTCCCCCACCATAATATACCATGGGCATTACAAAAAAATTTGGACCACTTTTGGGCTGCAGCCCCGGTTCGACAGATTTGCCGATTTTATAAATTAAGCGTTCCAGTACTGATATAAATTCCTTGGAATATACCTAACACGGATACCCATAAATTTTTCTTTCACATAAATAGGTACCTACCAAAGAGTATATGTACCTACCATTAACTAAAATCCTGGCAACATACAATAATGTGTCATGAATATAATATTTATTGTCAATTTGTCATGAAATTTTATATACTGGCAACATTGTTCTTTCTTCCAGAATCAAAAAAGTGTGACGAGCGTTTATTTTAATAAAATTGTAAAATAAATAACCAGAAAAATGTCGACGCTTGCTGCACCATTGACCGTTGCGGGGACGAGACAATCTGGAGCCCCAGTTAGAACTCAAAATGGTAAAGTAATACTCTTAAATTTGACAAACGCTCCCCGGTAGATCACATGCAATGCTGCTTATGGTTTTAAATTTGACAAATATGATATGATACTGAAATAAATACTACATTTTGGTATGAAAATTAGCTTTACATTGAAGAAAATAATTTGTAGCTAATTGCTTATTTCAATTTAGAGTCATATTTATTTGTATTGTAATGAAATAACCTATGTCTTGTGTCATCCGAGACATATTAGGCATAGGTTCTTTTAATTAATCGTTTTTTTTTTTTAATCTAATAAGATTAAATAACGTAATGTTCAAAAATTCTATCAAAATTAAGCTTAAAAAAGTGTTTTCAAGTTATCGTGTGACAGCCTTAAAATACCTGAACTAAATTCATTAAGTCCGTACATGTCTTATAAAATTTTTATATTTTAGTGATGGCAGCTGCTGCAATCGCTAACATAGTAAAGAGTTCTCTTGGCCCAGTGGGATTAGACAAAATGCTTGTTGATGATATTGGAGATGTCACAATAACAAACGATGGTGCTACAATACTTAAGTAAGTTTCAATTTAAATTATGTTATTATAACTTTTAGTTACAAGAATTTACATTTGTGATTGTTCCTAGGATACCAAATATAACAATTTGTATCATTACACAGATAAGTGAATTTTTGTTTTGTAAAAAATTTACTTTTCTGTCTTCTTGATTTCATAATTAAATATTGTGTACCTTTTTGAATTATAAGATTTAACTGTAACATATCATAACCTGCTTATTTATTCTAAATAATATTTCTCAGGATGTTAGAAGTTGAACACCCAGCGGCTAAAGTATTGGTAGAATTGGCTCAATTACAAGATGAGGAAGTAGGAGATGGAACAACATCTGTTGTCATAATTGCTGCTGAATTATTAAAGGTAACATTTGATATAATTCATCTTAAAATTATAATAATGTCTCTTTTTCAAAGTTATTCTGTTTTATTATGGAAAACTTCACTATCTTTATTTTTTTTTTTTTTTTTGACATTTAGCTAATAAAGGTTTAACCAATAAAGTTATTATAGATTACATTAACTAAAAGTATTTGTAGATTAATATTTGTATAGAACACAGTTGATTATTTAATTATTGGTTAAATTTTTTTTAATCAAATCAAAGTATTGCTATCGTAAGATTTGAATTGTTTGTAAAATTCTATAGTTTAGACTGTACTCAAAAATTTTATTTTATTTTTCTCAAAGAGAATTATAAAACTACATAGATAGTTTTGAAATTAGTCTATTTAAACATACAAAATTTTTCACTTTATTATATGTTATTTTTAGAATGCAGATGAACTTGTTAAGAACAAGATTCATCCTACAAGCATCATCTCGGGATACAGATTAGCCTGCAAAGAAGCTGTAAAATACATACAGGATAACTTGACTGTCACTGTTGAGTCACTTGGAAGGCCGTCTATTGTCAATGCTGCTAAAACAACAATGTCTTCAAAGTTGATAGGAGCGTATCCTTTTAAAAATAAAAAATTATCAGTCAACATTATAAGGGCATTCATTTAAAAAATATATGTACTAAGGTGAATAATTATTCAAATTGTACTTACCTTAAATTGTACTTTTAAGTAGATACTTAAACAAAAATAGTTCTAGTTTATATTTTTACTTTAAACACCTATTTAATTTTCTTAAAAAGTATTTATTAAACAAATGTTTACAATATCAAAATAAATAAATAAACTTATGAACATCAATACATCCTTGACACCCATATACAGTGATGCAGATTTCTTCTCTGAGATGATTGTAGATGCAGCCCAAGCTATCAAGGTCACCGATTCTAAGGGTAATGCAGTATACCCCATTAAGGCAGTGAACATTCTCAAAGCTCATGGTCGTAGTGCAAGGGAGAGTGTATTGATCAAGGGTTATGCGTTAAACTGCACTGTTGCCTCTCAAGCCATGCCTAAGAAGATTGTAAATGCTAAGATTGCTTGTCTTGATTTCTCGCTTCAGAAGACTAAAATGAAACTTGGTGTTCAGGTAAGGATTTCATTGTACTGATAACTTTTTACCATCAACCGAACTGGTGTAGTGATGCGAGTTTTCACCTTAACACCGATGGTCACAGGTTCTCAACCTTTCTTCAAAAAAGACAGATGACCTTTGCCCAGTAGTGGGACTGTTCCGTTTACTGGCTGATTCGGATGAGTTTAGTTTAGATAATTAAGCAGCTCTAGAGCACTTTTTTTAATCAGTTAGCATTGTTTTGCATATTGGCATATTACTTAGGAAGAGCACTTCAAGCACTGTTTTCTGCACTTCTTGTGCTTTTTCTAATTTTATTGGTGTGAAACACGAAAGACGAAAGATAGCCCTAAGTACTGACTCTGCAAATAATTTAGCATTTTTATTTTCTATGGAGTTTACACCAAATCTGTGTGAATATTGTAGATAAACATTCACAAATACGTTTACTTTTTTGCTCGTTTTTCTTAGCACACCTTAATGGGTGCTGAAAACTAGCAAGTATGCCTTCTTGCCACTCTGTTGAGAAATAGTACTTCTAAACTAGATTCACTATCCATTTTGGTGGAGTCTTTGTTTATTTTAAAATATACAGGTTTTCTCATAATATTTTTCTTCAACACTGTGTGTTCACAACATAACGTGACATTTATAGATAAACTGTATTATAAAAAGTATTTTATGTTTGTGCATCACCTGCGTAATTTTTTCAAACACTGTAATTTTAAAATTTCAGGTACTTGTTTCTGACCCGGAAAAACTTGAAGCAATTCGTGCCCGAGAATTAGACATTACTAAGGAGCGCTTACAAAAAATCCTCGCCACAGGAGTAAATGTAATTCTCTGTTCTGGGGGTATTGATGACTTGTGTCTTAAATACTTTGTTGAAGCCGGAGCGATGGGTGTGAGACGGTGCAAGAAAGCTGATCTGAAACGAATTGCAAAGGCCACGGGAGCTACTTTCTTGACATCTTTGACTAACATGGATGGTAATAGCTTAAATCTTTTATTTTTTTTTTAAATTTATTTATGCTATATTAAAAAAGTATACATATATGTTTGAAGAGATTGTTGATATTCATAATCAAATTTACTTTTTACTATCAAAAGGTGAGGAAGTGTTTGAGCCAAGCATGATTGGTGAAGCCGCAGAAGTAGTACAAGAACAAATATGTGATGATCAACTAATCCTTATTAAGGGGTAAGTGTAATTACTCGACAACCTGCTGTTTTACCTGGCATTTACTCTAGCTCTCGGTTATAATGTGTTATGTAACAACCACACTATGCAAAAATCCAAGTTAGGTTTTCGAATGCAAAAAGAATAATTAAGATCCATAGATATCGCATGAAGGGTACTTTACGCCTGCAACACTAGCACAAACACGCCTATATCTCTCGATGCTCGAATTGTTAACTTTAGTTTTGCTTAGAATGATAATAGACCTGTAATAACAGTTTACAGTTTTGAATTTCAATATTTTAAAAAATGACATTCGATCAAATAAAACTTAGTTGTCCTCATAAATAACGTTTTTTGTCCCATAAAATATTTTAGAAAATCAACTATTTTCAATTTTAGTAAAATAAATTATTTTTTTATATTTTACAAAAAAATACAATACTTAAATAAAAAAACACAGATTAGAATAATCCAAAATTATTTATTTAATTATAATACAAAACGTAAATACATAATTATTAACATACACGCAAAATAGGCGCACAGTGACGTCGAGTTGCGGAAACAAGCCCGTCTTTACTTATACTTAATTATTAACATACTGTAACTATATTTTTATTTTTTTATTTCCCTATCTCATCACTACGATAAACCTTCGAAAGAACGCGTATTTAAATTAAACAGTCACTTGACGAGTGTTGTTCCCCGCGCGTCCTGCGCTTTTGGGTTTCCACCACTATTAACCAAATGGAAATTAAACAAAATTTTCGATATGCGGTAGCTATTGGAGGTGATCTGTGATTAAAATCAACCCTATTTCATACGAATCAACTTCTGCTACATATTAGGAGGTGTTCAAGTATTATGTAACACAATTTTTGAAGATTTTCTGCTCCAGGATTGTGGATTCAATTCGCGATCTGAGTCTGGGTGTAATATGTATTTATTTATATATGTACTATTTATATGTATATTTATTTAAAAAAAAAATGTATATCAGTCGACTGTTACCTAAAACACAGGCATTCTGAAGCTTACCTTACAAACAGACGACCGTGTGTGTATGCTAAACATATGACCACTCTCACTGTGCTGTAGGTAGGTAGGTAGTGCCGACAGCCTGTTGACCGAGACAAACTTTAACTTAGCAATCCATACATTAAATGAGGTGACATGACAGACTCGACATATTCTCATGTCAAGTGAGTTCGCAAAAGTTGTTATGTTGTTTATATTTGCTGTCTTATAATAAATAATAATTGTGTGTGTGTGATTTAGGTATTAGTAGTGATTTAGGTATAAGGGATTAATGTTTAAGTATTGAGCTTGATTGCCACCCTATCGCATTGGGTGTAAACTTGTTGTGATAGGCATAAAGTTATATATAAAATAAGAAAATTATTTAACCGATCATCATGAAACTTTGTACACATATTCTTGGAGGTATTAGAAGTGACGTAGGGTACTTGTTTTGGTCGCGATAACCGTCATCCACGCGTACGAAGCCGCGGGCAGAAGCTAGTTTATAATATGGGATCGTTTCCCTCAGGCCGGCGGCGCGCACCGCGGCGTCGATCATCCTGCGCGGGCCGACGGACGCGTACTGCGACGAGATGGAGCGCTCGGCGCACGACGCGCTGTGCGCCGTGCGCCGCGTGCTGGAGTCGGGCCGCCTGGCGCCCGGCGGCGGCGCCGTCGAGGCCGCGCTCTCCATATACCTGGACAACTTCGCCACCACCCTGGTGACGCTCTCGCGCTCTTATCCGAGCCACACTAACGGGAAATAACGTTTAAGATCGCGATGAACGTAGGTGTAGCCACGACTTAACGCGATAATTTGACAACGGCATTCGCATTGCCGTGTGACGTTAGGTGATAGTTCAAGTGGTGGTATAGTATTAGCACGTTCACGTTGAACGTTCAAGTGTAGCCACTAGCCACTCACTTTATCGCGTTAAAACTTAACGCAATATTTATCGTAATGATAGGCATTGACGTTTCCCATTAGTGTGGCCCCAACGTTATGGTGGCGGTTCGCGCCCGCGACACGTGACCGCGATAGGCGACGGCAAAAAGAGAGATAGATCTGAACCGAGACAACCAATGATATATCTTGTCGCGGTCTCTTGTCTCTGTCTCTCCTGTCGCGGGCGCGAACCGCCACCATTACCTTACTTAGGGAACGTGCCATACTACGTGATCCTTTGAGAGGGGGAGTCTTCAAAAATACCATGCTTGGACACAGGGGCGGGGGTTAAGTCTTAGATTTTCGTCACGTAGTCAATAGTCTCTAGAGAGATCTTGCGCTTTTTTGAGCTATATTCAAATATGGCGCGCAGCGTTTAACGTTTTTCTAATTAGCAGATGGCAACACTACGCTACACTATTAGTACCGTCTATATTAGTACGGTCTAATATAGAAGGTCTTGCAACAAAGCCTAATTTCAGTACTGAGAGATTAGTACGATCGTGATATAACTTTTATCTTTCACGTCAACGCTGCTGTACGTCGTTGCCATAGATAGGTGCACGCTGGTTAAGTGACAAGTGACTGTAAGCAACTCAGTCTCATTCCTCATTAATAATCATAAGGCATATATTTTTCTCTCCCGAGTATTGTGTTTATTTAATTATTGTTTTGTGATTTTGTTATTATTTAACTTTGTTTAGATTTGACAATGTTCAAAACATGATTTGACTTCGTTGCACAGCACACCCGTCTATCGTCATATATCTAGCGGCCGTAAATTGAAAAGAACGGCCACATTAAGTCGACGTACCCTCACTACTATCGTTGCAAGGCCTGTATTATAAAACCGTGATTTTTACTACTACTGACTACACTTTTAAGTCTCTGTTTCCAAAAAACAATTTAAAACCATATTTATGAATTACTACCTGAAAACTCGAGTGGGAGGGTGAGGGTTCCTTTGCAAATACTACCGGTGATCACCGGCGGTAAAAAATGTAAAAAAAAAAAATTGTCACGTAGTATGGCTACCTTACTAATTTACTATTACTACCTTACCCTAATTGATGCTTTATGTTTTCATTCATTATCAATTCTTGACCTATAATGGACCTGTTCTGGCGAAGGGTACAAATCTTGCAAACTCTGATAATTTAAGATTTCCTTTTAGTATATATTTGTTTTCTGTTTTTCTGTCTTACGGCACTTAAAATAAGTACGGCTAAGCTAATATTTCTAAAAAATGTATCCCTGGTACAATAAGTAAGGGTCTAACAGCTCCAAAAGCTCACAATGTTTATACTCATAAATAAAGAACTAATAATAATAAACCAACATTTTTTTTCTGCAGAGTTCCCGCGAGCAGCTCGCCATAGCGGCTTTCGCGCAATCACTGCTGGTGATTCCTAAGACTTTGGCAGTGAACGCTGCGAGGGATGCGACAGATTTAGTGGCAAAGTTGCGAGCCTACCACAATTCTTCGCAGACTAAGGTAAAAGCGATACATGACATTCGGAAGTATACTCACACTTACAACATTGCACACTATGCAGTCAATTTTTAAAGTAAAATGTTTATTTTACTAAAAGAAAAGATCAAAATAAACCGTCAACTAACAGACAACTCCAAAAACATCACAATGTTTAGTAAATGAAAACAAAACGTTATCAATCTCTGTCACGCCATAAGACGCGGTGACGTGTTAAAAATATTATTTTTTTTATAAACGTCTCACACTCAACGGTCCCCAGTAGGATGTGAATCCTGTATCGGGGTTCCGGAAACACACAATACATAAGCACAAACGCCCAGACCACGACAAAAATCTGTATGGCCTATACAAATATTTGTCATGTGCGGGGATCGAACCTGCGACCGCAAGCACATCAGCCAGTTGCTGTGACCACTGCGCCAACGCGTCGTCGTTTTATAATATATGCGCATCGCGACATCACGTCAAACGTTCACTCACAGACTACACGGGCGCAATAATAATGTGTGGTACTTACCGGCCATAGGGGCCATTCAAGTATTATATTTACGGGAGGGGGTTCATACAACGCGTTATGTTTTTTTTTTATTATTTAAATAATAAACTAAAGTCGCTCAAGTTGGCAACGTTTTTCGTTTATGGTTTACGACGAGTTCCTCGATTGTATTTTACGTCATTGTTATTTTGTTTACTATGTATTAAATAATTGTCTTTTAGGTAAAAATTTTAACTCATGTGTTACGTAACGCTTAGGAGGGGGGTACATTCTCAAGTATTCCTGCACGAACTCGCGATCGCTAAAGCATCAGCCAGTTACTGTAACCACTGTGCCCACTCGTCGTCGAATATTTATATTATTGTTAAGTGTGACTGATTGCTTTTGCAATAGTGACTTTATTACTAATGTAGTAAAGAGTATAATCTTTAGTAAACACGCGTGCACATGCACATATCGGGCTAAAGTTGTGTCCAACGTTATGTAGACATATGATAGTTATGTTGCCATTGGTTATAAAAATTCTAAGATAATACTGGATAACCAAGGCCCAAAAAAAAACTTAAAAATTTACAGTCATTACATAACACACAAAAAACAATGAGTAAAATAACAGATGTTTTTCTTGTTTAATAATTAACAATATGTATAAAAGAAAATAAGCTACAAATACTATTATCCTTATTGTCACAGGTGGAACACGCAAATCTCAAGTGGGTTGGTCTAGATTTAACGGAGGGGACTCTGCGAGACAACCTCGCAGCTGGTGTTCTCGAACCTGCTATATCTAAGATCAAGTCACTGAAATTTGCCACAGAAGCGGCAATCACCATCCTTCGTATTGACGACTTGATCAAACTTGACCCTGAACAGAAGGGCAAGACTTACGAAGACGCGTGCAACGCGGGAGAACTCGACTAGTGTACCAAATAGTGATCACAGTGCTTCATTTTAAAGTATTAAAAACTGTACACAAATGATACTTCTTAAACCGCGTGAGACAGGGTGTATGTTGCAAAATAAATTATTCCAGTAAACTGTTTGTGAAGAAATTGCCCTATGCACATTTTAAAATTCAACTGACATTCATTTTGAAAGTGATTAAAATAAACCGGGCATAAAATTCACACAATATTAATGCGGTCTATTTCAAATTGCTTGCAAAATGTGTATTAGTTAAATACATAAAAAGTTATCGACACCTCTTTTTCCGAAGACAACGATTATTACTACAAAGACATGCACTTCAATCATAGCCTTTATTATTTTATAATGTGAATATTTGGTGAAGAAGTTGTTTTAATTTTTTTTGTATACTTAATAGTCCCTGTCTACTTTGTGCTTCTATTAAGCCGTTGTAAAAAAAAAAGTAAGATTATTAATTGTACCGAATTGCATAAATATATTGTTTAGAACGTTCTCAATATCGTTTGTTAAACAAATAAAATACTATAACAGACTAAAATAAAAGGTGCAAGATTTAAGATTATTTAAATTATTGTTATTTCACAAAAATTATATTGTAACCGCCTGATGTTTTCAATATTAAACACTCCATTTTTAGCAGGTGTTTAATAATACATGATGTATCTTATAATTTTATTTCACAAAATGTCTTTAATTTTTGCTTATAACTATAATGTTAGTTAATGACGCTAGGGCCTTTATGGTGTATATTAATACAAATAATTTTAATACTAAATTTGTTTTACTTACGTTATTATCCTTAGGTTGATACACCTCAGTATATCATTTTATTTTGTAATTATTAAATCACTTTAATTATTTACCAAAAAAGATTGGCAATTTTAGTGTAATATACTGTATTAGTGTAAGATCGGATCTCAGCATATAACTATCCAAAATAGATTTGATTAAATGATATCGATAAGACGTTAGACAAAATGATTATACATTTAAAAAAAAAAAATTAAAAACTGATCAAATTATCGTAAAATAAAAACCCAGGGGAAGTTCGGATCGATGCAAAAATACGCAAAATTTTTCGTTCAATATTTCGTTTAATGCTATGTAGCACACGTATTATCACGTCTATCACGTATCACGTTAAAGCATTAAAAGCAAATTTAAGATCCTTCTAGCCTTCTATGTGGACAAAAATAAGAAAAGTCCCATATTTCGCAGTATTTACCGGTTCTACGATTTTACCCCATATCCGAACTTACCCGAATTCACACTATATAATATATTTAGTTTTCGCATTTTTTCTTACAATAAGCCATACAATTTAGCTGTACATTAATAAAAAAGAAAAAGATTATAAAGTACCTATTACTCAAGCCAAGTTCGATATGGAATGTTTACCAACAAACCGTTACTTAGCAACCAACCAAAGGCAGATAGATGTTAACAAGCTACATAAAAACTTGAAATAAATAAGAGAGCTAGATATATTTATATTATGTTATCTATAATTATCTGTTATAGAGGTAAAATTTACTTGTTAACGTGGGTATAACTAATTTCCTACTGAATGATTTCTAAATATTTTTATAAATATGTATATGCCTATATTAAAAATAGCTACATTATCCTTGAATAGCATTCAAAATAAAACATTAGGGTATTCTACTACGTTTGAAAAAGTACTTTAAAATGTTGATTTTTCTAATAAAAAGCCACAAAAAATATATATTTCAGTAAAATAAACACGCTTTCTTGCCATAAAATTTAGTTAAATTTTAAACCTTTTTTTATTACCGCGAAAACGCTGTCAGACATTATGATGACGTAATATTGTTAAGGTTGTGTTCCGATATACACTAAAAGCAGTGTGAGGTGTGAGGTCAATTTAGTATACTGTGAAGCCGCTCCTTTTTAGTTTGCTATACTGGTTACTGATTTTTTGACATTGTTTTCAAATAAAAATATATACGTTTTCTGTTCAACAAGAAAATTTATTATTTGAAAATTTCTTGACATTTTTGAATAATAATATTAATTAATAATAATAAAAATCATTCTCGCTGTTATATTTTTTGATCACGTGATCAAAATACTGAGAGCACCTTCCTCGAAAGCGCCAGTGCTCACAGTGCTAATATGGCGGCTATTTATGAAGTCATATATTTCTCCAAGGTACTGCAGCAGTGTACTGGCACTCCATAAATGAACGGATTTTTCACAAGAAAGCACTGAGCGGTGCTCGTAGTGTATATCAGAACGAAACATTATCCTTCCGACGTCACACCATGGCGGCTCGTGTTTTAGGTCACGTGATATACAGATTAAAAATTACGACTTATTTTCAATATAATAAAACAATAATGTGCTTTTATGACTCAAAATCAGAATATTTAAGTATACATACTTGTTTTTATCAAATTTCATAATTTATTTTTCACTACCGAAAGTACCCTTTTATTTTAAAATGGATTTATTATGATTGAAAATCAATGTTCGTACACTCATTCTCTTCTATCATTTATTTTACTTTACTTTCATTGAATAAACATAATAATTATAAATTATTTTAATATATAAAGTTATGCATAAAGATCGATCACTATTTACCTTCAATAATATAACGACTAATCAAACGACGCCGACGTTCATGCTCGGAGTCACCAGTTTGGGGGAAGTTTGCGCTGACAATCACGTTGGGGTCACCAGTTTGGAGATGCGAGGAACAGAATGTAAAGTTCCTCATCCACCATTGAAAAGGGAGGATCCTCCGACCAGACGGGAGTTGCGTCTGGTGGGCTACTGCGCCACTTAACGTTTGTTGTCGGGTTCTAGTATATATACCTATCACTTTCAATCACTCTGATAGCACGATGTAGTACCTATACGTTCAGTTCGTATGTGGCGAGATAGTGGTCGCTACATCTTCTTAAATGAGTAACAATAATGCGTAAATAGCATTTATTGCGAGTTGTTAAGGCCAGTATATCCCAAATCACCTGTTTTTGATAGAGTTTTAAACATAGTAATATTCATTTTTTTGATCCGTTAAAAATATATGTTATAGTTTAACAAACGTTCTTGATTATTCAACGGTTCAAAACACGATAATTGTAACTTGACTCGATAAAAAAAAAACATAAAGAAAGGATGTTTTTGATTATTTTTCGAGTTTTATTCGAAGAATATCAGATTTTAAGTTACAATATTCACATGTAAAAATAGGTAATAACTTTTAGTAGAACATTTAACGGTTACTTTTTTAAATAAATGTTTCTATTTTTTTTAAATATTAAATATTTAAATTATATAAGAAAACGGCCCGCGCGCCTCGCTTTAGTTGCCTGCGAGGCGTCATCGAAGTAGGACCTGTATCTCTGCTGTCTGGCGGCGTCCCCCCCCCCTCTAAAGATTGGTTTTTTTTTTATAACAAAAATATCCACGGGCTTATATTTGCCCGTGCCTTTTTTTAATTAAATGTATAAGATTGTTAATATAGTTTCATGCGTACTATTTTAGACTTACATTAGCTAGACTTATTGTCAGGATCTCTATGACGCGAGTCCGTATACTGACCATTATTTATTTATTATTATTATAATTTTTTTTAATACATATAATCATATTTACATACATATAATCATATTTACATACATATAATCATTTTTAATAAACATAATCTTTATTTACAAATATAATTTACATATACAAATATACACACATACATATATATACATATACACACACACACACACATATATTATATATATATATATATATATAATTTTATTTGGTCTTTTTTTTTCTTACATCTATTTACATCATGTTTCTTATTTTCTATGTACATGCGTTTATTCCTTGATCTAATATAATCTAATATTTCATTGCTTGTTAGTACATAAATACCAGCCACCACATTTTTACGGCTTGTCTACATTTACATTTGGGCTCTTTATTTTTGTATTATTTATTGGAGACTCTGCCGCAGCCATCCCCCGAGGGAAGCTGTTCGAGCACATCCTCAATGACGGCGGTGTCTCTTTTATGTATAGCCATCTTGAGGGTGTGCTCAAGTATTTCCTTTGTTGTGGCCTCCACCGAGGCCGACAAAACGACCGATTGCATCACCACCGTCGTCGGTGTAGTAGACACAGGTCTTTGTGTGCCTGGTCACCGCGACCACAGCATGCGGAACACTGTCATGAATCCGCAGCCTCCTAGTCTTTGTCTGGACGATGATGACTGCCTCGCGTGTCTGTCTCTGTGCCTCGTGGATAGTCATGACGCTCGATCCCTGTCCGGTGCCGTATCCCTTGTCTATCAACGTCTTCTTTTCCTCTTGTGTGAAAACCGATGTATAGGGTCCGGTATTGTCTCTTAGGAATTCGAGCGCCAGTGGACCTCTCTATCCTCAGAGAATGGATAGTGTGGTTTGAGAAATAGATTGGATAATTTTATTTAGTACTAACTGTGCCCCGCGGTTTCACCCGCGTTAATTTGAGGGAAAAACGTACTTAAATATTTTCGCCTCGTTGGTCCAGTGGTACCAAGCGTTACTGCCGAGCAAGGGGTCTCAGGTTTGATTCTTGGGTCGTTCAACATATTACTGAGTTTTTTTTTTCGAAAATTTACAGTAAAAGAGTGATGTTATATTTACTTTAAAAGTGGAACTATAATTAAAAAATGTCTTGAGAAGAGAAATAATAAAGGACGCAACGGAAGCTCTCAAAAAAGATTATTTTTTCCCGTTTTTGTAACATTTCTTATTATTACTCAGCCCCTATTAGTCGTAGCGTGATGTTATATAGCTTAAATTCTTCCTCAGTAAATGGACTATCCAACGCAAAAAGAATTTTTAAATTTGAACTAGTGTTTCATGATATTAGCGCGTTCAAACAAACAAACTCTTCAGTTTTATCTATTAGTATAGATTATTTTATTAGATTAGTTTAGTTAGTACTCTAACAACGTTGGAAGTGTTTTTACTGTATAGCAGTGTAGTGTAGATATAAAATGGGGAATAAAACTAGAAATAAAAAGAAAATATCTAGACGTGAACTACGTAAGCTTAGAAAAGCGATCAGATAAGTACTCGTAAGTTTAATGAACACTCAATCTATTTTTAGCTAGAATATAATGATTGTCATCGATATCTTAGACCGATATATTAGTATATCCAAAATTTCAATAAGTTATATTAGTATTTTCACCTAACAGCGGCTAGCTAGCAGCTAGCGGCAATTGAAGATTCTTTGACGGTCAGCGAATGGCGATGGGTCCCAACCAAGCTAAACGTAGCCGACGACGCGGCGCGGGACGTACCAGCGGGATTCAGCAGTGGTCACAGATAGTACACAGGTCCTGAATTTCCTTATCATCCGGAGTCCACCTGGCCCACGGAAACGTCCGCCTTGTCGTCGTCAACCGAACCTACAGGCGAAGAAAAAACTCATCACGTCACCGATCGTAAACAGCCGCGACTCAAAGAAGGGTTACCAGACTGCACACGGTACTCCAGCTGGAACAGACTCCGCTACACGACGGCTCGAGTGCTACAGTTTATAGAACTCTGTCGAGCCAATACACAACGAGTCAACTATAAAAGGACTAAGAAAAGCGCGTTAAAAGACCCAGACTGGAAAAGGACGAACAAGAAGCTGAAAACACGCCAGAAAATAAGAGTAGAGCTCGAAGAAACTTTGGAGGTTCGTCCGGTCTCCGCGGAACTTATCAGGAAAGCTGAAGACCTATTCATGAGAACAGTCCAAGAAGAATCTTTCCCAAATGAAGTAGAAAGCATTAAAGACGGGAAGTCGTTTACCCGAAACAGTCGCCTCAAGCAGCTGAGCATCGAGTGTGCAGAGAGAGCCCTCCGAGTCCGTAGTCGTATTAACGCCGCGGAGCAACTATCAACGCCATCTAAAAACCCGATGATACTAGATAGAAATCATCACACAGTGAAGTTGTGGATCATAGCGATGCATAGAACGAGGCATCACACGGGAGTCGAGGCGACTGTGAACGAATGTCGACAGCACTACTGGATACTACGCCTGCGGCCCGTCACAAGAACGCTCTTTCCACAGTGTCTACACTGCCGGATTAGGGCAGCGATCCCGCCACACCCGAGAACAGGAGACCTACCTGCGTGTCGCCTAGCTCACCATCAGCGACCCTTCATATACACAGGGGTGGACTACTTCAGACCATTAACAGTCACCGTGGGACGCAGCCAACAGAAACGTTACGTGGCAGTATTCACGTGCCTCACTGTAAGAACGATCCACCTAGAGATAGCGACGTCACTGAGCACAGACTCAGTGATAATGAATTTAAGAAGAACGAAAGCTCGACGAGGACAACCTGCTCAAATCTGGTCCGACAATGGGACTAACCTGCGAGGTGCCGACAACGAATTGAGACAGGCAATGGACAGAGCGACGTCCTCACCTTCGTCGCTGGGTCAACAGGCGGCATAGGGTCCTTACGTTTCGGCTGTCGCCGGTGTTTACCGGGCACGGTTGCTTCGGTAAGTACCTGCACCAAATCGCTAGGAGATAAGCCACCCCTGATTTTGCCACGAGTGTAGCGCGCCAATCGACTCGGCGCGTCACACCCTGGAGGAATGCGCCGCTTGGGAGCCCCAGCGCAGGGCCCTGGTGGCAGTAATAGGTGGAACATAAACATTTAATACCTAAGAGAAGAAATAAAGTTTAAATCTACTTCTCTTAGGTATTAAATGTTGTAAAGTGTATTAATTAACAAAAAAAAAATTACTGATAATTAATATAAATTAAAATATTAATAGTAATTTTTTTTTAGCTATAAACCCATAAAAAATTAAATAATGGTTTTTATCTACTTCTCTTAGGTATTAAATGTTTATGTTGCATTTTATACTGTGCCTTCAGGATCGAAAACAAAACTGAATTATGAAATACCTAAAGTAAAAAAAAAAAAAAACCTAGTAAGTTACTGTAAAATTATATATTTAATTATTTCCGTGCGCCGTCGCCGCGCGCGGGGTCATCGAGAGTTCATTTGATCGGAGACTTCGCGTAACTAGTCGCGCGGGGAGGGAGGTAGCGCTAAATACCTACAACGCTCGAATATACTGGCCTTAAGGTACATTATGATATAGCAAATATTTTTATTATAATAGAGTATAGTATTGTAGTTTTACTTTGTTAAAGCGTGATTTTAATGTAGATTTACTGGAATCTAATGAGAATGCACCTTTAAAAATAAAATTTTAAAAAAAGGTTTAGATTTAAAGTCAATAACTTTATCGTGTTGTTATCACAACGGGTTATACCTACATATACTCAAATAGATAATGTGTTTAGCAGTATTGACTTTTGAACAATAGATTTTATCAAAACCATCCGAAAAATGAGAACAAAATTTCACAGATATTGTAATTCTGTTGTCGCTGTAACAAAAATACTAAAACAGAATAAAATAAATATTGAAGTGGGGCTCCCGTACAACAAACATGATTTTTTTGCCGTTTTTATAGATAATAGCATGGGCAGAAGCCCACGGCTTTGCCCGCGTGGATGTCGGTTATCGCGACCAAAAAAACAGTAGGTATCCTATGGTACTTCTAATATCTCCAAGAATATAGGTACAAAGTTTCATGAGAATCGGTTAAGTATTTTTCGCGTAAAAGCGTAACAAAAAAACTTACTTTCGCATTTATAATACATTAATTTATTAGTATGATTAACAAATAATTATAATTCTTGAAAATTTAAAATACATAGGTATAGTTAAAGAACACTGCCTTTTTTATCGTTAATTTTGTTCATTCACCTCTAAAAATTGAATGACCACATCTCTATTATATCTCTATTTATAAAAATAAGATGTTGAAATGACATATTAAATAATATTAATTACCTGTACTCTCGAGATTCGTATTTTAATAGTCTTTTTTTTTTTAATTTTGTGAAATTAAATTTTAGTGAAATATGTAAATAGTAAATGGAGTTTTACAAATTTCCGTAATCTAATGTGTTGTAAAAGTAAGTGATAAATGCGGAGAAATCGTGAATTACGTATTGACAGGGTTTGTTTACTAAATAGGACACTTCTCAAAAAAATGGACTACATACATCGCATGGTGCTGCCTAGCTAGCCAAGGCCCAAGCCACAGTATATTAATATAATATACAGGGCCTGTTTCACCGGTTGCGAATAAAGTCACGAATTGCTTATTACGGTCCTATTCAACAGATAAACTACAACTTTCGGTTTCACCGGTTGCGAATAGATGTATTCGACAGAAATAACGGCCGGTAATTTATCGGCCGTATCCAGTGACTGTTAAAGACTATTTGACAGTAAAAAAACATTATTTCAAACGTCATGATCGAAGTTTTAAAATATTTTATACGTTTTGCAGTTTACATCATAAATTAATTTTGTTAAAATATGGATTTTTAAGTTTTGGAAGACTAGTTTGATGAATATTTTCAACATGTTACACGTCCATGAAGGAACTGTGTCTTATAGTATTTTTCGATTAAGTGAAAGTGACCTAAAAACTTCTAGTGATTAGTTTGTAAAGAATAAAATATGTGCGCATAATTATTGTTTTCAAAGTCTACAATGTGCTGTTTGCCTAACATACTTACTTCTTTATATTGACTAATTGACTTTTAGTAACTTTGCCATTTCACCAATACAATGTTTACTAACAACTGTGATATTTTGCTACTGAAATATTTTTAACTATATGCTGTGATAACGATGGACAAAGCAAAGCGTGACAATAGACCAAAATTATGAATATAGTTAGTGGCTAGGTGGCCTGAGTCATGCCATGTTCAAACTATTTTTAAACAACTATCATATTAACCAAGAAGAATCTCAAAAATAAAACAGTAGAAGTATATCAAACATGAGATTCCTATTCAAAATAATAACAGCATCAGTTGTTCACTAATAATTAAATTATTTAATTTTAATGTGCCATCAAGACTACCTAAGTAACCGCAGGCTTTATTAAATGTTTCCTTCTACAGATCCAACTTGGGGAAATATTCTCCATTAGCTAGACTGGCATGCACTTATAACGATCTGTCCTCAATATTTTTTGCAATAGCTTACCAAACTTTAGGTTTAAGTTAGGTTATTTCTTTAATAATAACTGATTGATTAATTGTTATCATTTTTAATATCATTGATATATAATTGTAAAACTGTTTAAAAATATCATTATCAAATAATTTTATTTCTTTTTAACAATCTGTATTAATTTATCCATTATTGTAATTCAGTACATAGTTTTATTTTCTTATCATTTTTTAAATATTAATCAATTAATGCATGTTGTGATTACCTCTAAAAAGAAATTCTATTATACTCTTATTATTTTCTTATGTAATTTTTTTTTTTGTGTTACTATTTTCATTTCTGTTGGTTATTCTAATAAATAAATTAAACAAAGGCTTATTGATAGAGAATTTGGATATAGATATGTTATCGGAGATAGGGGTTATGAAAACACAAATTTATAATATAGCCACAGACATGGGGGAAGATATATTTGATTACATGCCAGAAAATACTGATGAAGTTTCTAACATTAACAGCACTTTAGTGACTAATAAATATTTAGTGATATTTAGTACCTATCATTAGAAATTCTGTAATAAATTATTTTTTATCACTTATAATAAGAAATTAAAAACTTTTGTTGTCTTTTTAATATATAAATTTAATAATAGTAGAAAAAACCAATTTTCCAAATAATTGAAAAACAATTTATACACATACATTATACAATTAACTTTATAATTTTGTTATATGGACTAGAATCAAAATATAAATTTACACAATATATAATTAAAAAACAAATTAAATAACAAGAAAAAAAATCTATACCTTACAATTAACTTTATAGTTTTGTTATATGGACTAAAATCAAAATATAAATTTACACAATATATAATTAAAATTTACATAATATAATATAAAACAAAGAGTAGTGGGACTAGCCATTTGCAATACTTTGCTTATAATAAATATTAGGACTTGTGTCAATTATTTGTTAAATAAAATTATAATCTTTGTGGTTTTATTGTTTTATTTACCTTTACATAATAAAGACTCATAGCATACAATCTTATTAAAATAATTTGTCAATCATCTTCAAATAATATGGTTAATTTATTATTAAAAAAATAATTTGTCTTATATCTAATATATAAAATCTTCAGTTTTCTTATTGTTTTTTTTTTTAATTTCATTTTAGGAAGAATATTATGTTTTTCTAGTTTTAATATATCATTCTTGAGCTCAAACAATTTTTAAAAAAAGTCTGTTAATTAATTTTTTTCTAATTCTTCAAATTAAATAATTTTTTTTTAGATTTTTTTCATTTTCAGTCTTTTCTTTTGGCTCTTTTTCTTTTAACTTATCTAAAAAGATAATTATTGATTGATGCATCTTTCAAAGTTGTATACGGTCTATAATAATGAAGATTCCTAATATATCCACCTTTTCTTAATATGCTTATTTATATTTCTATAATTTGCTTAGACCACCACATGTTATATAGCACAGCTCGGACTAAAGCTTTTTTTTTTGTTTCGACACTTTTCATTTTAAATATGTACTTTGATAAAAATAGACTACAGAGCAACTAATAACAAAACTTTAAATATTTTTTTCAATCTTAAATCGAAGTCAAACGTAAATGTCAAATAGGTGTTCGTTTATTACTCTCTTACATTTTGAAAGCCAAACATAATTATTAATTATAGAATCAAATTTTCTTACTTTTATAGTAAATTTTCACTTAACAATACTACGCAAGTTAATTTATACAGTATTTAATACAAAATTAATATTATTTTTAAGTTTTCAAAATTATTTTCGTATCACAATACTCTTTGTCGAATTTCAAAACGTAAAAAAGCGCTGTTGCCGCACCGTCAAATTTATGCGTCAAATAAAGTTAACTGCCAATTAATTTAGCGGGCAGTTTGATGGTGAAACAGAAAAAAATTCTTATCCGATGATAACTGTTATACGTCGGGTAACTATTCGAAACTTTATCCGCAACCGGTGAAACAGGCCCACAGTATTGTAACTCGGCCGTATCTTTGAAATAAATGCCTACAGTGCTACGTGGTGCTACAGCGTGCTACAACCGCGCGCTACGTAAACATGCGATAGGGCTGCCTCCAGCATTTTAATTAAATTTTCCTAATTTGTGTTCCATTTAACAACAGTTACAGTTACAGCAACTAATAAACAGTCTGATGTAAATGCAAATTTGATTGCATTGATATTATTAAGTATTTATAATTAATATATCAGTGTTTGATTGCGTATATTTATTTAAATAATTCACATTTCAGCCCACTGTAAAATGTTTTGTGCAGGACAACGTCTGTCGGGGCCACTAGTTAATAATAAAATACCACGTCTTTACTTTGAATTATACAAACTTGTTAGTTTGCACAACAAAGCACACATGCCCCGAGGTTTTAAAACAAACGTACCTACCGTATCATGATTCATGAACCGCTTATAACTATTTCAATCATGTCAATCACTTTCCATTACTCTATTCATTTATTTATTAATCCAGACATCTTTTTTTCGGGAGATAAAAGGAAATACTTATCCCACCCAACATGAAATATCTGGGCCTGGTACTCGACGGAAGGTGGTGCTTCGACGAGCACTTTCGCCAACTCGCGCCGAAGCTCGTCGGCACGGCGTCCGCCCTTGGTAGGCTAATGCCGAATATGGGCGGACAGAGTCTAGCGTGCCGACGACTTTACGTCGGGGTGGTCCGGTCGATGGCGCTGTACGGCGCCCCCGTGTGGGCGGAGTCCCTGACTGCCCACAAGGGCCCGTCTGTGGCATCCACAGAGGGTCATAACGGTCAGGGCTAAAGGCGGTTACCGCACGGTAGGTGTCGAGGCCGCGTGCGCATTGGCCGGAACCCCCCCGTGGGACTTGGAGGCGGAAGCGCTCGCCGACGTTTATCGGCGGGTATCGGTGGCGTGAACGAGGGGTATTAATCTCCTGCCAAGCGAAATTACCGTATATTACGATGCCCGCCGCACCACCTTCACATGGTGGAAGGCTCGGCTGGAGATGCCCCGGGCTGGTCTTCGGACCATAGGGGCGCTTCATCCGATATTGATGGAGTGGGCGGTGCAGCAGCACGGAGTCCTCACCTTCCGACTCGTACAAGTGTTGTTAGGGCACGGCTGCTTTGGCAAATACTTGCACGTTGTCGCAAGGAGGGAGACGACTCCGGGCTGCCACCACTGCGACTACAGCGAGGACTCGGCGCAACACACGCTCGAATCGTGCCCTGCCTGGGCTGAGCAGCGCCGTTGCGCGAGCGATGGTCGGCGGTGATAGGGCCTGGACCGCGGTCGCGAACTTCTGCGAGAACGTCATCTTGCAGAAGGAGGCGGCGGAGAGGGCCCGGGAGGACTCACTCCTTTCGGACCTAATTTGCAGCCGGCGCGCGGGGCGGCGCAGACGCGCTCACATGCGCTTGATGCCGCCCTAGTTAAGGCTGTGGACGGTAGGGTCGGGGATTGCCCACCGTCCGCCGAAATAGCCTACCGCGAAGGTGCGATGCCCGAGTGCGCGGGGCGTCGCACAGGAGAGAGTGCCCGATGGGGCTGCCGCCTGCGGGCCGCGGAGCAACGTACACGGTACCCGTGGTCCGCCTTGTAAGGGCGGGTGAGGGTGCACGGCGGGTTATTTAAGTGGGTGAGGGCCCCACACCATCCACAATCAAATATTTCCTATTTATAATCTTCTAACATATAAAATTCTTGTGTCACGGGGTTAGTAATTGAACTCCTCCGAAACGGCTCGACCGATTTTCGTGATCCTTAGCGAGGATACTAGCCAGGGGGGAGAATCGAACAACATCTATTTTTCATCCCTATTTTTCATACATGTTAAGGGTGGTCCACCCCTAAATTTTATTTTTTATTTTTCAGACAAAACTTTTTGTTTTTATTTTTTTATGATACATAACACAAAAATACATGCAACCCTAAATTTTCACCCCTCTACGATCAACCCTTATTTTTTATTTGGTAATTAAAAAATTTAATTTCTTTGCAAGATTTTTTTATTTTGTCATGACTTAGAATAAAAAAATTTATATGACCCTGAAATTTTCACCCCTCTACGATCAACCCCTATTTTTTTTGTTAATTAAAAAAATTTATTTTTTTTTGAGAAGATTTTTATTTTTATTTTGTCATGACTTAAAAAAAATATTTCATATTACTCTCAATTTTCACCCCTCTACGATCAACCCCTATTTTTTATGTGAATATATACTAATTTTTTGGCAAAATTTTTTTTTATACTGTCGACTTAAAATAAAAAAATGTCGGGTTTTCCTTCCTGACGCTATAATTCCAGAACGCACGAACCGATTTCCACGATTTTGCATTCGTTAGAAAGGTCTCGGGCTCCGAGAGGTTTAAGCAAACAAAATTTAGGAAAAATGTCAACAGAAAAGCAGGAAAACAGGGAATATCATTTTTCACATAGATCGCCATCTCTGATACATATGCTATGTAATGTACTACAAATCAATATGGTTTTGCATGGTGGTGGAGCAGACGGTGCCAGTACGTGGTGTGAGTATCTCTCACGAAAATAAGTTGGTGGCGAAACGGAGTTCGCCGGGTTTGCTAGTATTAATATAGATAAGTGTTTACAATTAAGAAAATAGGTAGGTAAGTGTGATTCATTGTTTATCATATTACCTAAATACAAACTTTTTTGTAATCGTGTATCGTTTTATCGTTTAATCGTTTTTTTTTTTTTTTTTGTAATCGGTTACCTATATCACATTATCAATATATTTTTATCAAATTGAATAATATGCAATTAGAGTCATTATAAAGCTGTTGTTTTAAGTAAATAAATGAAAATGTTTACAATAAAAAATTTAGTGTCTTCAAACTGTTTACGTTTTTCTCGTGCATTTTTTACTACAAAAACTTTACCAAAGGTACAAATGAACATTTTTGTAATATAATTTATTTTGTAACAAACTTTCGAACAGAAAATAAATAAAATGTGTAAATATTTTCAGGGAGATAAAATAAAAATTGGAAACCATGAAATTAATTACTTAACAGTTGGTAATGGACCACACAAGCTGTTCTTTGCACCAGGTGCTCTAGGTACTATATGGACAGAGTTTAAGCCACAAATTGAAGGATTTATGCATGACAAATTTAGCTTAATAGTTTGGGATCCTCCAGGCTATGGTAAAAGCTATCCACCACGGAAGGAATTTACAGTTGACTTCCTCGAAAAAGATGCAGATGCTGCCTATCAAATGATGCAGGTACAATATTATCCTCATTGTATGTATCCTAAAATTATAATATTATAGTACGTTATTTATGCATTAAGAAGCTTGATTATTGGGGTGTTGTTAAGACAAACTATTTAAGGTCATCAAACAAAAAGGTATATAAGGTCAATAAAAACAAACAAACGCGGGTAAAGCCATGTGCATTTTCTAGTGTAATAAAACCCACCTTAAGGGAGACTTTGTCCTTGGAAATATGGCACTATTTCAGGTGTTTACGTTTTTTTTTTTTAAGGAAACGAGTAAAGCTTTTTGAGTGCGGTTTTTTCTTGCTTTTATTCATGATATACAGAACGTTAAAAATTAAAAAAAAAAAACTGGCCAAAACGGCGGCCGTTGCAGCTCCGCGAAAACAAGTCATCAAATCGCGGGAGGTAAACGGCTGACATCACTGCCCCATCTTTGTTAATCTGAAACACAAATTCAAAGCATATTATCAATGTGTGACCCTTTGGCCATGGAATGACGGATGATGCAAAACTGTATCTATCGAAAAAACGATCCGTCATTCCGTGAAGACATATTTTTTGAGTATGCTCTCCAAATTTCAGGTCGATATGTTAATTACAGGGGTCAGGAGAATGTCAGCCATTTTTAAAAAGGTGTTTTCGAGAAAACATTCTTATTAATATGAAATGTAAATTTAATCTTAATTTAATATGAAATGTAAAAGCAACTCATTTCATAATTATTTTTTTAATAAATGTGGATTGTTATTTACACATTTGTTTCTATTAAGGAATTACATATACCAAAATTCTCAGTTCTGGGCTTCAGCGACGGGGGAATAACAAGTCTTATCCTGGCTGGAAAATATCCAAATGCTGTCAATAAACTAGTTGTATGGGGTACCAACTCCTTCATTCTGCCGAATGAACTAGAATCTTACAAAAGTTAGTATATATATAAACACCTCACAATCACACTCAACAGCCCTGTCCTGTCCTCGGGATCCAGAAACACGCAAAATGCAAAAACAATTGAACATGCAGCCCGCGACCAACATACGGATGGCCTACACAAATCTATTTTCTCTATTTAAAAAAAATTAAAGAACACAATCTTTACTTAAATAGCTGTCTTTGTTAATATTTAATTATAATATTGTTAGAATCAGAAGTGGAAATCATTAAAAAAAACAATTTTTGTCAAATACAATTTAATGATTTTGATCATTTTGACAATAATTTACACAATTAACTTTAAACTAATGAATTGAGTATCAATTATACACATCAAATCTAAATAGTAGGAACTAACGTAACGATTACTTTATTTAAAACAATGATAACAAAACTAAACTGGCTTACGTGACCTGCACGTGCACGCTTAACACTGAAATAATGGGAACGTCCGTTTAGCACGAAAGATGACAGACGAAAGACAAAGAGGCGAAAGCGGATTGCGGAAAGAGGCCTATTGCCAGTTGCGCGTCGTATTTATAGGTTTCGTTTGCAAAGACGTCATTTTTTCCTTACAATATATATATTTCCACTCCCTAATATTGCTTGGAAGAGATGGATTTAAATCAATCTTGGTGTGCAATAAGGAGTATTTATATTTAAGACTTTAAGAGTATTATTAAATGTTTGGCATGATCGAAACCGCGACCGCCAGCACAACATTTCGTGCTGTAACCGCTACACCAATGCGTTGCCATTTTTAATACGTTTGGTGGTATCCATTAATTACGTGAAACAATTTTTGCGATTTTTCGACCTCCTTGGAGAGAATTGGTAAGATTTTGCTCGACCCCCTTCCATGCAATTCTAGTTTTTATTAAAATGGGTCTCGGGAGCCCGTTGATTTTTTTTCTAATTTCGACCGTCAATATTAACTATCAATGCAAAATGAAAATTAAGTAACAATTAACTTACCCATTATTTATTTTCAGAAATAAGAGACATAAATAAATGGTCTGAAAGAGCAAAACCACTGATAGAGGTGTATGGTAAAGAAACGCTTGCTAATTACTGGGCAAGCTGGGTCGATGCCATGGTGACAATATACAATACAAAACAAGGAAATATTTGTTCGGAGCTGTTGAAAAATATTCAGTGCCCGACTTACATCTTGTATGGGGAGAAGGATCCACTCCTTGATAGTGTGCATGTCTCACACTTACACACACATATAAGAGGATCAAGGTAACTATTGTGACACACACCAAAACCGATGTCTAAAAATTTAAAACAATTTTTAAATAGAGTTTAATATTCAAAACCGACACTTTCCGTTCAGTCTTGACAGATTTGGGAAAATTACAAACAAAACTACCCGGGAAAAAATGATCATGCATGAAAAATGGCCGGGGTCAGGCTTGTTCGTGTATGATTAGGCCTGTTCATGTATGATCAGGTCTGTTCATCTATGAGCAGGCCTGTTCATGTATGAGCAGGTCTTAAATTAGACAACATCATGCCTGTTCATGTCTGTTTATGCATGATCATATCTGAAGAGTAAAACTAAGTTCAGGCCTGATCATACATGGTCATACCTACTCATGCCTGATGTCAGACATGATCATGCCTGTACATGTATGAGCAGGCCTGAAATTAGAAATAATCATGCCTATTCAGGCCCGGCATGATAGATTCTATAATAGTTTTAAAATAATGAAAAAAAAAAATCGGGTCGAAAAATTTTTCTCAGTTATTTTATAAGATTTCACCTGTCGTGTAAGTTGTAACATTGTATTGGATTAGTTGTTGATGAGAGTATCAAGAAAAAATAGATTGAATTTAAGTAAGATTTAAATAAAATTAATAACTTGTTATCAGATTTAAATAGTATCAATAAATTATTTTGGTTTGTTTAGTACCAAGTACCAGCTGCTTCTGACTTAATCTATTTTTGTTTTGTTTTCAGAATTCATCTATATCCAGAAGGAAAGCATCACATTCATATGCGTTACTCTGAAGACTTTAATAAGAGAGTTCAAGAATTTTTACTAGAAGCCTAAGAAAATTTGCTTAAACCGTAACTTTAGGTACCCTAGTGTACTTGCTTAAAAATTTAAAATATGTTATTATATGCTTAAATTTCAAGTATGGTTTTTAGTGTAAGATTTACTAGCTGACTCGCGCAGTCGTTCGTTTCGACAATGTCTGATCAATACATTTAAATTGATGCGAAAAGATGAAAAATATATGTTTTTCCTCTTCTCTGCTAACTAACAGTATATATAAAGAATGGACGCAATAACAAATAATATGTTTTTTAAAATATATTTGGCCAAAGTAGTATAAGTACTACTTATAAAGTATGTAATATCAGATTATTTTATTATTGTTATATTGCTTTAAATAAATGATACCATAAATTATGACTCTTAATATTTCACACATCTAGTTCCCTTTTTAACTTGGACAGAAAGAAGAAATCCAAAACTATAAGAGAGACACATATCAGTTGTTTTAGGAAACATAAGCTCTACTCAGGGTCGGATTTAGGGGAGTGCAACCGAGGCAACTGCCCCGGGCCTCCCCAAAAGAGGGGCCCTACAATAGGGACTTCGGGAAAAAAAATTGAAATTCAGAGCTGATCTTTTTTTTAGGAATATATATAGCCCGACGAAGTAAATAACAGCGGTCCGGAATTGCGACGAAAATTTTTTTTTCGTCGTCATGTAAATATATTCCGTACCAAAATGTTAGATTAAGGGGCCTCCACTCCACTGTTGTCCCGGGCCTCCACAACTCTAAATCCGGCCCTGGCTCTACTTTTATAAAGACAATTTTGGTATAGCAAAATTTTTGAACCAGTGTGTTCGACGTAAAAATGAACGAAATTTGTCAAAAAATATTTAACGTAGACTTAAGTTTTAAATCGTCACTTTTATTTCATTAATCAAAATGTGCTGTAGGTTTATGAAATCTACAGCACATTTTGATTTTCTATTGAGTTTGGTTTTTATTATTTAATGTTTAGAGAGTTTCTGCATACTATCAAAATATATGCTTACGAGGGGGCACGCAGTGCCCCCAAAGGAAATTTCGAAAATAATATCAAATATGTAATTAAAAAAACAATTCAACTTTCGTAAGCGATGTGCTGTTCTTGAGCATTTTTTTCAGTTTATTTATCATGAAGCGTATGACACATTTTTTCCCTGTTGATAGCACTAAAAAAAGTAACCCCGGAAAGTGAACCTTGTTAATGTGATTCCGAATTCCAACGATCCAACAACGTCTGCCGCAACTATAAGTAATTCGACTAAATCTGATCAAGCAGTTAATTTAAGTACCTTTAACGGCTTCAACAAAAAACGATTGATACCAGCTTTCAAGGTCAATTAATTTAATCACTTGAGCTTGAAGACTCATCACGGCTACCCTGATGTTTGGAACCTCGCTCAAAAAAAAAAAACTAATTTTGCGAGAAATATGATTGGCAATGGAATCAGAAGTAAAGTTATAAATATAAATATAGTTTATAAGTTACAAAGTTTGCAAAAAGGTAGGTACCGGCAAATTTTTATAAAAAAACGGACGTTCAAACTTACAAAGAGTAGTTTAATTGCATGGAATTATTATGTACTAGTACATAATAATTCCATGTTTAATTGTAAGATAACGTACAGTGGTGATACAGGGAACAAAAAATACCGATGTATAAATAGGGGCAACCAACATTTAGTTAAATATTTTTATATATAAGAATGTATTGTATACTTTTATCATTTTAGTAAAATATAAATAGGCGGACATTTAATTTAAAAAAAAAACTTATTGACAATATTTTTATGGATAATAGGGTACTTTCGGTACTGAAAAATAAATTATGAGATTTGATAAAAATTAAAATATATGTACAAATATACTTAAATATTCTGATTTTGAGTCATAAAAGCACATTATTGTTTTATTATATTAAAATTAAAAGTCGTAATTTTTAATCTGTATATCACGTGATCTAAAACACGAAAAACACGAGCTGCCATTGTGTGACGTCGTAAAGACAATGTTTCCGATGTACGCTGCGAGCACTGCTCAGTGCTCTCACTAGTGAAAAATTTGTTCCTTTATTGAGTGCCAGTACACTGCCGCAATACCATATAGAAATATATGACGTCATAAATAGCATAATTTTTGTACTATGAGCAGTTGCGCTTTCGAGGAAAGGTGTTCTTAGTACTTTGATCACCTGATCAGAAAATATAACAGCACGAATGATTTGTTATTCAAAAATGTCAACAATATTCAAAAATTAATATTGAATTTCTTTTTGAACAAAAAACGTATACATGATAAATATTTTATTTGAAAACAATGTCGAAAATTAGGATGATAGTATACTGAACGGCGTTCCATATTATCAGTAATCAGTATAGCACTGTATAGCAAACTAAAAAGTAACGGCTTCGCAGTATCCTGAATTGACATCACACCTCAGAGTGCTCTCAGTGTATATCGGAACACAACTTTACGCATATTACGTCACCAAAATAGATGACCGCGTTTTCGCGGGAATTAAAAAGGTTTAAAATTTAATTTAATTTTATGGCAAGAAAGCGTCTTTATTTTGCCGAAATAATTTTTTTGTGGCTTTTTATTACGAAAATTAATATGTTGAAGAACTTTTTCAAACATAGTAGAATACCCTATTATAGAAAAGCTGTGTATTGTGTAAGCTTCAAAATCGTACCTATTCACCCCCTTTTACGATTTCGGTATCGAATCAGAGAGTACATTGTAATAGTAGGGTATCGAATGAAAAATTATCAAGTATTTACGAATTATCGATAACTTTGGCACACTACTATTTTGTAGGGGTGTTCATGGGAAAAAATTATCGATAATTTTATTATCGATAATTATCGTATTGTGTTATCGATAGTTATCGATAATTATCGAATGAACACTTATCGATAATTATCGGATAAAAAGTTATCGATACTTGGGGATAGTTATCGATAATTATCGGATAGAAATTATCGATAGTTAACGATAGTTATCGTAAATTAAAAAAAAAAAAACAAAGATAATCCGGCCTTCAGTATGGACATTTTCCTCCGTACCCTATACGAATACCTAAAAAAAAGGGCATCCGCCGTCCAATATCGACATTATCCTCCATACCCTATCCGAATACCTAAAAAAAAAGGTCCTCCGCCGTACCATAATTATCGATACTTATCGGATCCAAAAACAATTATCGATAATTATCAAATACCACAATATTATCGATAATTATCGGATGGCACAAAATTATCGATAATTATCGGATCGCAAACAATTATCGATAATTATCGAATGAAAACTTATCGATAGTTATCGATAATTATAGAATGAAAAATTATCGATAATTATCGATTCAAAATTATCGAAAAACACTTATCGATAATTATCGAATGGAAAATTATCGAGTAGTTACGAATTATCGATAATTATCGCACACCCCTACTATTTTGTTATCAATATGGATTTGTTATCGTAGTCAATAATTTATGACTTTTTAGTTTTTTCCTTTTTTATATAAAGTGTTTACGATTAAGAAAATAAGTGTCCACAGAGTGCAGTGTCATTTATACTTAATCATATTTTTAAAATTTTTAATACAAACTATTCTGTAATCGTGTGTATCACTATTATCAATATATTTTATCATATTGAATAGTATGTGAATAGTCATTAACACTGTTATTTTAATTAAATAAATGAATATGTTCACAATAAGAAAAGCAGTGTCTTCAGACTGTTTACGTTTTTCTCGTACATTTTTTAGTACTAAAACCTTACCGAAGGTACGAATAAACAATTTTGTAATATAATTTACGTTGTAAGAAACTTTCGAACAGAAAATAAATAAAATATGTAACTCTTTACAGGAGGATAAAATAAAAATTGGAAACCATGTAATTAATTACTTAACAGTTGGTAATGGACCACACAAAGTGTTCTGTGCACCAGGTGCTCTAGGTACTATATGGACGGAGTTTAAGCCACAAATTGAAGGATTTATGCACGACAAATTCAGCTTAATAGTTTGGGATCCTCCAGGCTATGGTAAAAGTTATCCACCTGCGAAAGAATTTACAGTTGACTTCCTCGAAAAAGATGCAGATGCTGCCTATCAAATGATGAAGGTACAATATTATCCTTATTGTATATAGGTATACTAAAGTATATTGATCCTATTTTTTAATTTATTTTTGCTTTAGAAAGCTTGATTATTGAGGTGTTGTTAAGACAAACTATAAAAGGTCATCTATGCAAGCAGAGCAGTAAATAAATGAGGGTAAAGCTATGTGGGTTTTCTAGTATTCTTATAAAGCTTATGTACTATTAATATTAAATAAATATGCTTAACATATACACTTGGTTGACCGTTCCCATGGTAGGTAACTTAAAGCCTATATTTCAGGTAACAACCGACTGATATACATATCCATATTTTTTTATTAAAATGTATATAATACATATATGCATATTATACTCAGACTAGGGATGAGAATTGAACCCACAAACCTGGAGTAGCAAGCAGAGTCACTCAAAACTAAGCTAACGGGCCAACCATTATGTAACATTTAATAAATAACCTTTGTTTACATAGAACTAAATAACTTTTGTTTTACATAAAACTAAAAATAATTATGTACATTTAAAGAAAGCACTTTAAAAAATATTTTAAGTAATTTTTTTTTTCAATTAAAATACAATATAAATAATAAGTAAATAAATTTGAGTTTGAAATATGCTCACAATTCATGCAAAAATACTAAAATTCCAGGTCTATATTATAGCTTAATGCTGTCCTTAAATTTTCACACCGTCGCTTATCAGATTTTGGTAAAACAAGCCAGACCCTCTTCCCTTGTATAAGAACATATTTATTTTGGTCCTTTAGATAAAATATAAATAATACAAAAAGTAAATGTCATTATTGTTTCTATCTTAAATGAGTTCTATTTCACTTAAGTTGTAATAAAAATTTGCTTTTAGGAACTTTAATATTACTTCTTTATATTTATTGAAAAATTCCCAATGAACAAAATTATTATTAATTTATAGAATACGTATGAAAGTTACTTATACAAAAAAAAGCAATTTTTAACATTATTGTCTATTTGTGTCTGTTTTTTCAGAAATTAAATTAAAATAATTTATCATACTAATTAAAAACTATTAAATAAGTAGTAAAACCTAACAATCTTTGGAAGCAGATGGGACCCATTTCTATTTATATACATTATATATGCATAATCCATTTTAATAAGGGGTTATTGTAGGTAACAGTGTTAATATGAATTATGATATTACATAATATGAAATTTAATAGCAACTCATTTTGTAACATTTTTTTTTTTTATTTATTAATGTGGGTTATTATTTACGTGTTTGTTTCTATTAAGGAATTACATATACCAAAATTCTCAGTTCTGGGCTTCAGCGATGGAGGAGTAACAAGTCTTATCCTTGCTGGAAAATATCCAAATGCTGTCAACAAACTAGTTGTATGGGGTGCCAACTCCTTCATTCTACCGAATGAACTAGAATCTTACAAAAGTTAGTATATAATATTGTTTAACAACTATAAACCATACCAGGAACGACATCTATATGGCGTAGGTAAAAAAAAAATCTCATCATTGTACATCATTAATAAATTTAAATCATGTCCACGCTTCGTCCATTTTTAATGTGCCATTACTTAATCAATTGAGAATTTTTTTAAAACCTTCTTTTTTATTCCCTTAATACAGTACTAAGTGAAATACATTAGATTAGTGTTTTTTATTTTTTTAAGTTATTACTATTTGTTTATGATAAGACGTTACTTCGCTGTCGGTTGGTGCGAAGATATGGTGTGTATTTTCTCAAAGTCCAAAGATTTCAATTTTAGCTGTTACAGTTATAAAATTAATTTATCAAAAATCGAATGCAATAGTAGTTTTTATTTAAATCGGCCTTGTGAGCACGTTGATTATTATTATTTTTTTTTCTATTACTTACCTATTATTTATTTTCAGAAATAAGAGACATAAATAAATGGTCTAAAAGAGCATTAGAACCACTTATAGAGGTGTATGGTAAAGAAAGACTTGCTAATTACTGGGCAAGCTGGGTCGATGCCATGGTGACAATATACAATACAAAACAAGGAAATATTTGTTCGGAGCTGTTGAAAAATATTCAGTGCCCGACTTACATCTTGTATGGGGAGAAGGATCCACTCGTTGATTGTGTGCATGTCTCACACTTACACACACATATAAGCGGTTCAAGGTAACTATTATGACACAAGACCAAAACTAGATGTCCAAAAAATTAAAAATGAAATTTGAGAGTTTAATGTGCAAAACTAAATGTAAACAAACCAAATGTCATCGTGTATAGGGTTGTCACACTTTTAGTAATGAAAAATTGTAATTTATCACCAACTTCCTAGTTATACATTGATAATTTTACTTTAACATTGTTTCCTAGAATTTAACTTAACCGCCAAATACGTAATGTACAAGAAAATTTGCTTGTAACAAAAATTAACAAATTTGTAATTACTAATATACATCTAACAACCCTAAATTTTTGCACTGACAGGAAAATTTCGCAGATAAGCAACATTTGGTCTTTTTTTTTTATCAGTCGTTATATTGGTAAATTGTTATCGATTTTTATGCACAATTTCAAATATTATAATTATTATGTTTATTCAATGTAAGTAAAGTAAAATAAATAATAAAAGAGAATGAGTGTCTGAACATAGATTTTTAATCATATTAAATCCATTTTAAAACAAATGTTGTTTTATTTTGAATGCTATTCAGGGATAGTGCAGCTATTTTTAATATGGGCAATTAGGCATATACATATTTATGAAAATATTTAAAAATCATTCAGTGAGAAATTATTATACCCACATTAACAAGTAAATTTTACACATAATTATAGATAATATATAAATATATCAAATTTTCCGACTTATTTATTTCAAGTTTTATGTAGCTTGTACTACTATGTATAAATATTAAAAAATATAAGTATTATAATTATTTTCCAATAGGCTGTAAACACCTGCCTATGGTTGGTTGCTAAGCAACGATTTGTTGGTAAACATTCCATATCGAATTTGGCTTAAGTATAGACAAAAAGTTTTACTCAGTTGTTTTATAACATTTCACCTGTCGTGTAAGTTGTAACATTGAATTGGATTAGTTGTTGATGAGAGTATCAAAAAAAAAAATAGATTGAATTTAAGCAAGATTTAGATAAAATCATCAAAATTTGTGAGATCATTTGAACTAAATTGAACTGAATCAAGCTGTAAACAACCCACTGCTGGGCAAAGGCCTCTTCACCATATAGAAGAAAGGTTGGAGCTTAATCTACCACGCTGCTCCACTGCGGGTTGGCGGATAATTTCCCTACCATGAGCAATGGTCGCTATCAAATGTCTATGATAACAACCAAGGGGAGACCAACAAGGATATGTCCTTATTGGTCTCCACGCAGACCGGACACAAATATTTCTACAAATACAAATATCTACACCGAGCGGGAATCGAACCCGCGACCGCTGGCGTTAAGGCGACTACATGCACCACTACACCAGAACGGTCGCCAACGAAGATCATTTAGTATTAATAAATAATTTTGGTTTATGTTTAGTACCAAGTACCAGCTGCTTCTGACTTAATCTGTTATTGTTTTATTTTCAGAATTCATCTATATCCAGAAGGAAAGCATCACATTCATATGCGTTACTCTGAAGACTTTAATAAGAGGGTTCAAGAATTTTTGCTACAAGCCTAAGACAGTTTGCTTAAATCGTAACTTTATGTACCCTTGTACTTTAAAATGTCTTCAAGAAAATATTAGTCATTGTTTTATAAATAACTTACAAAAACTATATTGGAATGGTTTTTAGTTTAATATTTACTAGGTGATTCGGGCATTTAAATTGAGGCGAAACGACGAGTGTATTATTTTCCAAAGTAGCATAAACCAGTACTAAACAATGTATGTAATATCAAATTATTTTATTATTGTTATATTGGTTTATTATATATAAATAAATGTTACTATAAATTATGACTCTTATTATTTCACACATCTAGTTCCCTTTTTAACTTGGACAGAAAGAAAAATTCCAAAACTATAAGAGAAACACATCAGTTGTTTTAGAAAACATTAGCTCCACTTTTATAAAGACAATTTTGGTATACCAATTTTTTTGATCCAGTGTGAGTTTGTGGTAAAAATGAACGACATTTGTCAAAAGATTGAGTCAATTTTATCTAAAGTTTATGGAACCTACTGCACATTTTGATTTTTTACCAAGGCTGATTTTAGTGTCAAGCTGACCGTCAGGGCTGACAGCTCAGCGCCTAGCAATCTCTATGGACGGTATAGAAACCTTTTAGAATAACGCCGACCGTTCAGCGCTGAAGTAGGCGCGTCGTACGCGACGCCCGTCAGCGTCGCTGAGCGGTCGGCGCCGACTAGCCCTCGCGCGCTTCTGTCTTCAGTGAGCGTTTTAGTATCGTGCTGACCGTATGCGCCGATTGCGTACAATCATGTCGAGTCTCCTCATTTTTGTATGCGTCTGCACTCCGCGGCAATCAGCACATCAGCAGGATACTAAAACGATCCGCGCTGATCGTCAGCGCTGACGAGCTACGGGCTGAGCTGTCAGCGCTGACGGTCAGCTTGACACTAAAATCAGCCTAAGTTTGGTTTTTATTTCTTAATGTTTAGCGAGTTTCTAGATGTATGTATAGTGTATACGTTCCGAAAGAAGTCCGCAAATATCGAGGTCTAACTAATACTTAATCTGTGCTCCAGTCCTCCTTCTTAATAGGAACAAAGGCCTTTGTTCAACCGTGGGCCATTAAACACATATTGTATGTAGGTACATTAAGGTTAGAGTTTCAGAGATTTTCGATATTAATAAACCAGACGACCGTTCTGGTCTAGTTTCAACGCCGGCGGTCGCGGTTTCGATTCCCGCTCTGAGCAGATATAATTTTTTTTTTTACGGAGCAGATATTTACATAAATATTTATTCCCGGTCTGGGTGTATGTCTTTGTGGTTCTCCCCACCTTACCTCGGTGACCACGTAAAGTCGTCGGTCCCGGTTGTTATCATAGACATCTGATAACGATCGTTACTCATGGTAGGGAAATTATTATCTGCCAACCCGTAGTGGAGCAACGTGGTGGATTAACCTCCAACCCGTCTCCTATATAGAGGAGAGGCCTTTGCCCAGCTGTGGGACGTTAACAGACTGATTCATAAATAAATAATGGTTACGTCATGTGCTATTTATGTCACTTGTGTTAGATGTGGTATATAATCTTGAAGTAATAATAGGTACCTAGCCATGTAAGGGAAATATTGGTGTTTTCATTACTTTTTCATAATGTTTATACAGGATGATTGGTAAATTACTATAAATATTTAAGGAGAATACTCGGTACATGATTCTCATTCGAATTATGTAAAAAAAAAAGTAAATATAAATAAACTTTTAAGTAAAGTTACTCAACAATTATCCAATTATTTACGCGTCGTCTGGACACCCTAGCAGCTAGATGCACTTTCGACACAAAATAAGTAGTTTACCTACGTCCAAACGCCGCCACGAGATCCGTAGACGAACGTAGGTTATGATATAGCCCAGCTAATTTGCAAGCTGATCAATGTACTTTACCTATGGTGGAATTTTTATTATATAATTTGTATTTAATTGTAAGTAATTAATATAATTGTAATCTAATTAATACATTTTTCTTTTTATCTAGATTTTGTGTTAGCTGTGTAAACATATTAGGGTTTGTGACTTAGACCTAAACTATTGTTACATATATGCTTTCTACATTTGTATGTCTCAAACTGTTTTGTATGCCTTATAAAATAAATAAATAAATAAACTGAAGTGGCAGTGGGCAGGGCACATAGCTCGTAGAACTGACGGCCTATGAAGCAGAGAGGTTCTCGAGTGGAGACCACAGCTAGCGCAGCGTCGGACGACCGTCCGCGAGATGGACAGACGACTTGAGGAGAGTCGCCGGAAGACATTGTATGGAGTAAACAGGCTGCTTCGAAAAGGTCGAATACTGAAGACAACGCTTCGAACAGATTGACGCAAACTCTTTCCTCTTCTATCCATGCATATTTATAAATGTAAAAACTTATTTACTACATGCTCTCGTGCAGTGCTAGAACGCACATTTTGTTTCAAATATATTTTCTAAAACCACAAATAATTAGGGTTGAAATGAATCAGAGAACATTGCTTAAGTTATTCTTTACCTTACAATATATAATAATAACATCAGTTCTACATTTTATCAATTTTATTTTCATGACTGTTTAAATTTCACAAAACAATAATAGAAAATTAAAAAGGTCCAACTCGTAGAAGTAGTTACCTAAAAAGACAAGTACTCACTGTCCGTCAATTATTTATTCAACAGTTAATTATCTCTTCATGCAAGCAATCTGAATTACATACATCTTACATCGTTATATATATATATATATATATATATATATATATATATATATATATATATATATATATATATATATATATATATATATATACAGTCTATTCTTTAGTCACTTAATGAAAAAGAAAAGAAATGGATACTTAGATGACATAATTGTCGATACGAGTATATAGGTAGGGTTAATTGACAAGATTCGTAATCCAAGTTATAAAATACAGTATTATGTAAAAAGATAAAAATAGAATAAAATTATACAATATACGCACCTAATCCTTTAAAATAACGGCGGACTTCAACTACGACTCGGCCTTTGCTGTCACGTAAATTGTTCACTATGTAACTAAACTAACAAACAAAAACAAATAATGGCTAAATGCAAAGAATGCCAAGAATTTCTTTTAATTCAGCCATACAATTATCGGAGCTTCTTATTTATTTGTTCTATGAAAAAAATCTAAAATATAATGTTAACACACTCTCATAAATACACATACCCATACGCACGCACTTGCGCACGCATGATTTACATATCTATGCATTTCATATTATGAATTTGGACCAATATATTAAAAATTCAGGATATGATAATAGGATGGTGAAGAGTAGGGTATCTGAATGAAAACTAAAACAAATAAAATCAAGAGGTGTCTGAAATGTGCTGTGTATCGAAGAGAAGGTGCAACGGCATCAAGAAATATGAGATTTGATAGGAAGGTTTATCGTCTGGATATATAAAGCCAAAAATATCAAAGCGAAAATCAAAATATTGTAGAAGTTTTAAGGATTTATAAAGTATTGTAGCGAAGAAGAGAGATACGAAGAAGAAGGTTTCTACTACCTATACGTCATGATTAACCCAGTACCAAAAATAAGTAACTAAATCTTAAAACTTATACACTAAAATACAATTATAATGTCAAAAATAATTCTTTTACACTAATCTTCAGGTCAATAAGAATTCTTGGACTCTCTTATTGAAGTCATCGGCATATTGAATATGGATGTTGTGTTTTCCATCGGGATATAAATATATTCTGCAAAAATACATTTACTTTTATGACATACCTAATTATTAAATCAAATAAGATGCCGTTTTTGGTAAAATTAGTTTCTAGTCCTATATTACACATTTTCTTTGAAGTTCCGTTCAGTTCAGACGTTTTTGGTTCATATTTTCCATTTTCTGTCTCGTCGCTCTGAATAGAATAAGCAACTTCAACAAAACTTCAGATTACTACAGATACTACAGGCACTATACAGATTACTATTAGGCATATAATGTAATGTTTATAATAGTACCTATAATTATATTTACCTTGAATTCGCAATAAGACTATGTAAGTGCTTCAAGTGGCTACTATCAACTACCGGATCTTTTGCACCGTGAAGAAGTAATGTTGGACATGTTATACCCCTAATATCATTACATACCGACACTACATGTTTGGAACATTCTATCATTGTATCGGCCAATTCATTAACTTTTGTTATAAATTTTTCTTTTCCGTACAATTTTATCATTTCATCTTTCAGCTGTTTCGGCCAATTGTCTAAGTTTCTCATAACTTGAAACAAAAAAGAAAGAAAATTTTATATTATTAATACTTTGTTGATATGATATGATGTTGATATGTTATATATAGATGTTGGTGAGTATGTGCATAACAACAAATTTTATGCAGAACAGTGAAATGCCCGACGTGGTACGCTCACTTATATAAAAGTCAGCAGTCGTGGTCACTGTATTCTACAATAAAATTAAAATGTTACCAAACACTAGATTATACTATAATGCTATCAATTAAGTTATACTTACTTCTATAATATTCAACATCTTTTGGAAGCAAAAAACTACATGCCCCCCATGCGACCACCTTATTGACTACCTCAGGATGGCGACGGGCCAGTATAAGGCAGGCCGTACCACCTCTACTCCATCCCATAAGAGAATATTTTGGAATTTGTATCGCCTTTTAAAGAAACGAGAAAAGAAAAGATGAAAGCAATCACAAGAAAAAAACAATGGTAAAGGAAAATAGTATGCTATCGATACAATTTAATGTACCTACTCTCGTAAATTCTTTTCATTCTATTACATTTTTTTACTTTTTATTTATTGTTTATATTGTAGATTGAATTTATAATACTTTTTGATATAAGGATATAAATATTTTATACATTTTGTAAGAATTTATTGTAAATAAATAAATAAATAAATATGTTTAACACACACACAAGGTCGTCTGTTCCTAAGGTAGGCAACTTGATGCCTGTGTTTTAGCTAACAGCCGACTGATATACATTTTTTTTTTATAAATATACCTACACATAAATAATACATATATAAATAAACATAAAATACACCCAGACTCGGGGCGGGAATCGAACCCACAACCCTTGGAGCAGAAAACAGGGTCACTGCAAACTGCGCCATCGGGTCAGTCAAAAGCTGTTAAGCCTTATTATTTTAATAACGGATGTACGTATTGTCAATGTGTTACCTTCATAAATTCATATGCGACATCAGCGTCTATAGAAAATATATTAAATGATTTATTGTTAACCAGAGCTACACTTTGTCCATATCCCGGAGGATCCCAAACAACTAAACTGAACTTATCGTGGTCAAATCCTTTTATTTGTTTTTCAAAGCTATGCCATATTGTAGTCATCGATGCGCCAGCGCAGAACACATGGTGAGGTCCGCGCCCTACTCTTAAATAATTAATTTCGTAGTTTCCTACGATTATTTTCTGCTCCTAAAATCATACAGTACAATACAAATACTCCTCTATTTTTTCTATATGACATAAAACTTTAAATGTAGATCTTTTATTATGTTTTTTAATTATTAAAGGACGTCGCGCCACTTCTTATTTCAATATGTAGAGAGTTTCAAAATTCAACAGATTGGACGTTAAAGGAATTGATATAATATGAAGAATGTGAATGAGGAGGAATTTTTAAGAGTAATTTCTCGAAGTAAGATTATGATTAAAGGAAGAACTTAAGAAGATTTTTTTTAAAGATAGGTAGGTATTCATTCTCATGGTCGCGTCACAATATATTTATTTTAATATTATGAATAATTATAAAAACAGCCATTGCTTTCCTAGAAGCAGTGACAGGCATTACTTAAATACAAAAAGTGAAAATAAATTTATAGCTCTAGATTTCCTATTTCATTAAGTTAGTTGAGGGGTGTATAATAAAATCCCACAAGTTATTGCTTCATACATTATATTTATGCATATATTTACCTCTTTATAAAAATAAATAAATAAAATAGTGTTTTGAATTTGAATTCACATCGCACTATTTGACCCAAAGAAACTAACGAACCAATGGGATTGAATTTAATAGAAGCTAGTGGTAATAATAACCTTAAAAAATCCTAAAGGTTACATTTACTTAGTTTGTGCCAAGTTTAATCAAAAAACTTACCTTGAAACTTGATGATGTTGAAAGATAGACCCCAGGGGACAAACATTTATTCACTTTCCACGATGTTGAATTAAAAATTCTCTGGAGTAACATTATTTTGTTGAGTCAACTACCTGTGAATATTGAGTTACAAAATATGTATAATTTATAAATTATAACTGTGTTTGTTTATATAATACATATATGTATGAATAATATAAGTAACAACTTTATATTTGAGATAGAATTTATATTCTATTGTGTGCTTTCAAGTTTCAATTCGAGAGAGTTTCAGTTATCTTCCGGTTAGCTCATTTATTTTTTAAGACTTATCGCTTTTATGAACAATATTTAGATTATTACTGTAGTCAATAATCATCGATTATTAAAATTCATGTGATATCATAAACGTATAAAGATAGATATTTTTTGGTAATTCTCGAGAGCAGCACTTATTTGCCCTGCACTGCTGGGCATTGGCCTTTTCTCCTATCAAGAGTTAGAGTTTAAGCTTGCAACATCGCTGCTCCACTGTTGAGACGGTGGGATTGTTTTTTGTAATAATAATATGGAGACAAAGCACCGCGACAGACATTCTTTATGGACACAGCCAGTAAGCGAGCAACCGGATTACGTGATTTTGATGACGCCTGATGGTAAGCGGATGATGTAGACTATGGATGTCTTCAAGACCTGATGATAATGAAATTAACACAACAAATAATAAGTTTTGGAGGAGCACATTCTACCGGAAGAGAAATACACGCAGAGATGCGCAGGAAAAATAACCAACAAGGACCAGACAACAAACAGGAGACAACGCCCGGAAAAAATAAGGGAAAGTGAGATAAGGGAAATAAGGGAAAGAGGATCATGGACGCTGTAAAGGGTCCGAAACGTCGGGAAATAATTTAATTTAATTAAAAATCGTTAAACTGTAAAGTTTTAAAACAAATAAACGCGATAAAATCCGATTTAGACTTTTAATTAAATTAAATAAGGGAAAGTGCATTTTAGACCGCTTCAACAAAGGGTTGTATAGCTCAATATAGGGTAACAAAATAGAACTTACTTTAGTGATGTTCGGAATAATATTAAAGTGAAAACTTCTAGTTCATAACCACGTTAGCTAAATACTACTTAAATTCAGTTTCTCATAACGATAGACTTTCATTACAGTAACTACAAACTACAATACTGCTATAATGACTTCAAGGTAATGTTTGTTTTCCTTTACCTAGTACAGGGGTCGGCAATCTGCGGCTCGCGAGCCTTTGGATAATAATAATAATATATTGATGATGGATACACAATACAGGAGAATAAGACTAGGGCCGCTATACGGGGGGCGCCAGGGTGCGTCTGGAGCTGGCGCTGGAAGTGGCAGCATGCGGGCCGCCAGCAATCCCCGCCGACCGGTACCACCACGTAGCTGGTCGGTGTGTCGACCATCCCCATCAGTTGGATTGGCACCGACAGGTTCTCAAGGGACTTTAAAAGGATTTTAAAAATCTTCTTAAGTTCTTCCTTTAATCATAATTTTACTTTGAGAAATTACTCTTAAAAATTCCTCCTCATTCACATTCTTCATATTATATCAACTCCTTTAACGTCCAATCTGTTGAATTGTGAATATCTCTACATATTGAAATAAGAAGTGTGCGACGTACCTTAATAATTTAAAAACATATAATATAAAATCTACATTTAAAGTTTTATGTCATATAAGAAAAATAGAGGAGTATTTGTATTGTATTGTGTGATTTTAGGAGCAGAAAATAATCGTAGAAAACAACGAAATATGCGCTGGCGCATCGATGACTACAATATGACATGGTTTTGAAAAACAAATAAAAGGATTTAACCACGATTAGTTCAGTTTTGTTGTTTGGGATCCTCCGGGCTATGGACAAAGTATAGCTTTAGTTAACAATGAATTATTTAATAAATTTTTAATAGACACTAATGTCGCATATGAATAATTTATATTGATTTTGCATATAAATATACTTATACGCTTTGTGCCTAAACATTGCCGGCCGAAATATTTGAGGTCATGAATTTACTAATCGAGAATGTTAAACGCATCTTGTCAATGCACTTTACCAGTTTAAAGAATTCTTAAACGAAATGGAGACTCAGTATTCCGACCTCCTTCTTCAGAATAAAGTGCGATGACTTTCCAAATATAAGGTGTTGAAACGTTTTGCTTTCTTCTTAAATGAAATAATTCATCAGACTGAATCAGAGAACGGCAAATGGTTGCAATAATTTTACTTTATGGTGGATATCACATCGAAATTAAATGAGCTGCATTTTAAACTGCAAGGAAAGGGAAACCCAGCCTATTTTTTATTAGAAGAATTGGTTTGTTTCGAAGAAAAAATAATTATTTTTGCAGAAGATATTTGGAGCTGTAAATTACTTTATTTTCAATTTCTAAAGCAATATCGCGATAAAACCAGTGCAACTGTTGTCACAAAATACTTCAGCACAGTTATAAAAAAAAATTACCACCAAAACTACTCTAGTATTGATAGTAATGAAATCCACATTGAGCCATTTGAGATTTGAAGTTGACACTGGATCTCTTTTTAAATCCATCAATCGATTTAAAAAGTCAAATTTTGTGGAGTGGAAAATTTACAGATTGAAAAGCGAGTTGGAAGAGTTGTAGGTCTAGAAATGTATGTACGTAACGCAACAAAAGTAGATAGCTTTAAAAGAAATGCCGCAAGTGGAAGCGCAAGTATATTTGACGCATGGAATACCTAGCCTTCCAGATTGCTACAGTAAGATGAAGACGTTGGCATTTGGAGTGCTGACTATCTTCAGATCGGCATATTCGTGCGAGCAAACGTTCTGTTGTATGAATATAATTAAAAGTAAAGTAAGAATCCAACTAACAAATCAAAATTTAGAGTCGTGTTTGAAACTTAAAATAACAATTTATGAGCCAAATTTATCCAACCATGCAAAGCCAACGCTCCCATTAAATTTGTTTGCTCAAATGTACGAGTATGTTATAGTTTTTTTTTTTTTTTTTTATCAAAAAGCTTTATTTATGCAAATATTGTTGGCAAGAAAAAAAATTGTGGCTCTTTAAAAACTTTGAAATGTTGTAAATTGTAATTTTTGACTCTTCCGACTCAAAAGATTGCCGACCCCTGACTTATTACAATATGTCGCTTAATGAATTTAATAGCCGGCTGCAAGATGACTTCTAGTTTCAACGGGTATTTATGAAGATTTTTGTGAGATGATGAGAATTTTTGTATGTAATTATAGGTAAATGGTGGGAAAATATTTTGGCGGGGTGCGTTGATACGCACTAGACTATCGACTACTAGCAGATATTGATATATCTACTAGTACTTTTAATTAAAATAGAATTAATGGACTTTTAGCAAAAAAAAATTATCATTTATTACTAAAATAAACTATATTATTCCCCAACCTTTTCGCAGCCAGGTGTTACCAGCTTATACGATCTTACCTTTATACGTTCATGTAAATTATTTATATTTTAAAGATATTTTTCCATGTATGCTAAGCACCTCTGCGTACATATTTTTACATACAAAGGACTGCAAATAGAGGTTAATAGGTGTTAAAGATTGGTAAGAGATAACGCTCTACATCGTTCGTCAGACAAGGATTAGGGATGGTTTTAAAGCCATATTGCGCATGCGACGGTCGCTAGTGTTTTCGTCGTAAGCGTAATTTAAATCGCTTGTTTTCATTTTAAGACAATCCGAATACTTTAAAAAAGGTTCGACCGTACTGCAATTACTACTTTACTTACTAAAATACTTTTATGGATGGATTGAATGCAAATTGAATATATGGAAACGTTGCATAAAGCAGCTGTTTTATGAAGTCTAAGATTTGTAAACGTGTAATTAATATAAGTATATATACTCAAAAATAAAAATAAAATCTAACTATACATACTTAATCTCTCGTAATAACTCAAGTCGTAAGTTAGTTTAACATTCGTAATATTTTTCTTAGGATAAAGTAATATACTTCAACATTATATGCAATATTTATTTCATTTAAGTATTTTTCTCTTCTCATACAATTTATCATATCGTCATATTATTGTGTAATACTTTTAGGTATCATTTTCAACTGTGCAGAATAAACAATTAATTTAATTTATAAAAAAGAGCTCTACAGACTTACGAATTAACTTTTACATACCAAAGAGCTTGAAATATCAATATTGATACATTTGTCTGTATAAATATTGATATTTCTCAATATTTATACAGTTGTAATTCTGCTTATGTAACCGTACACTACATATAGTTATACATGTACTGTCGCCTGTCTATACTTATAATAAAACTGTAACAGGTCCAATTGTGTACATTGAAGATATTTTGAAAATATTTTTGGAAGGCATTCTTATAATCGATACCAAAGCCTAAAATGTACTTTTTTTGTCTATATATTGGTAGCGCATCACGTTTAAAACTAACGAGTTGAGTTCATACTCCGAGCTAACACTGGATAATTTTTATCCCGAAATTCGGCATATAAATTATCCAGCGTTAGAATGGAAGATAACCATCTTGGGAGAAGGGATTGAAATCTTTGTTTTAATTCACTAACTTTTAGTCTCATTTCATTCATACTTTTTTTTTGTTGAAAAAAGAGATATATTAAGTATTATCCCTTAAATATTTCAAGCTCTTTGGTTTGACTTATTTAAGGCATTACAGACATCATAACTACTACACTACTACTTTTTATCAATATTCCCACGCAGGTGAAGCCGCGGGCGGATGCTAGTATTTAATAAGATCCAATCATTTTTTCCCGGGTACTTATATCGTAGTGAAAACTTGCATACAACTTAGAACATATTATTCATAGATTCTTTAAATCATATTCAGATTACTTTTAAGTAATTAATTTCGTATTTTAATTTTGTGCTCCTGAGACAATTGTTAATACTCAGTTACGCTTATTGTTAGAAAAAAAAAGTAGGTAGTATGACAAACAAATTATCAAAATCTGAACGCGCTAATTTAAATCTTGCCACGCTTTAGAATCTTTAATATATATATTTCTTTTGAATTTAGGTAGGTAGGTACATTTATTAAAATAGGTGTATACCTACTATAAACGAAGAACATAAGTATATTTCTACAGCCTTTTCTAGAAAAATATAAATGCAAGTTATGCAAATGATTCTTGAATATCTGAATAGATTTTTAATAGTTCGTATTTAACATTATATATTTTTACACTACTTTAGACTTTTGCGACCCATAATGGCGAGCCAATAGATAGATCGTAATATTTGAAAGTTTTTTAGTGATCCCTTGAGATTTATTATAATCCAGTGTGTAACAAAAACGAAACTAATAGTTTTGTGTTATCTATGGCACGCGGTTAGGAATTCAAATAGACTAAAACCCAGGCCTAGAAACACTATGCATTAACACCTAGGGGCAATCGAAGCACCTGTCTTTTGGTACTAACAGGCTTTGTCACAACAGTCGTTTTCAACAAAAATGTAACATTATACATAATAAGGAATATTTTGCATTATTGGTGTTCTTGAAACGTTTTCTTCGGGCGGTAAATCACACGTGCTTTTCACGGTTATGACCTATTTTAATTTTTAAGTAACAGCCGACTCACAAAACATTTTTGTAAAAATATACATAATTATATTCTTAATGACTTTAGTTCACTGGCAAAAGACATTATTACGAATTCTTTCAACCAATGTAATCCCAATCAACAATTTACAGGCTCCCAACGATCGCTGAGCAATCTTGCATTTAGTGGACCCTATAAAGGTCACTTTTCCCTTTTTAGCTCCGTATGAAATCACTGGTAAAATAACGCCTTGATTACAATAGTCTAGACTCTGTCGCACATACAAGTTTTAATTAAAAATATGAGGTAAATTCAAAAATGCCAAACAGATCCAAAGTATATTTTTATGTACTATTTTTAGCTAATAATGATAATTATTATTATATACGTATAAAATTAATCAAAATCAGATGGCCTTTTTATGGTTCCATAGCCAAATGGCAAAAAACGGAACCCTTATGGATTCGTCCTGTCTGTCTGTCTGTCCGTCCGTATGTCCCAGCCACTTTTTTCCGAAACTATAAGAACTATACTGTTGAAACTTGGTAAGTAGATGTATTCTGTGAACCGCATTAAGATTTTCACACAAAAATAGAAGAAAAAAAATTTGGGGGTTCCCCATACTTAGAACTAAAACTCAAAATTATTTTTTTTTTCATCAAACCAATACGTATGGGGTATCCATGGATAGGTCTTCAAAAATGATATTGAGTTTTCTAATATCATTTCTTTCTAAACTGAATAGTTTGCGCGAGAAACACTTCCAAAGTGGCAAAATGTGTCCCCCCCTGTAACTTCTAAAATAAGAGAATGATAAAACTAAAAAAATATATGATGTACATAACCATGCAAACTTCCACCGAAAAATGGTTTGAACGAGACCTAGTCTTTTTTTTATATACAGGTGTCCCAGAACTCAACGTCACGCCAAAACAGGGTGACAGGATTGATTGTAAGCATCATGAGAAAAATCAGAAAAAAAATCTATCCCATGCAGTTTGGAAATTATGGGCATTTAAGCAAAACTTAGAAATTTGGTCAAACTGTAACCATTTTTCGGTAATTGTGGTTAATTTTTATTATTTTTGTTCATTTAAACTTTGAAATCGTAACCATAAATAACATTTCTAGAACCACAATCAAAAATAATGACACAATTGCCTCAAGTTTTCTAGAATTAAGACTATTTGTTAAACTATGAATTTAAAATTTTCAAAATTTGTCGACTTTGAAAGGCCCTCCTTTAAAAAAAATGTACTAACGTGCCATAGCAAGTACCATTAAAAGTTCGCGCATTTAATCAGGATTGTAAAATGGTACAATACTTGTTAGTTTCATACTAAAAAAAAACTAGTAAAAAAATAAAAACCTCAAGTAACCCGATTTTTGCTAACCCATTATACTCAGTTCAAATGTTTTTTATTCGCACAAGCTCTTGGTAGGTTTTTAATTTAACAGCAAAATGATGAGAGAGATGGATAGTGTACATGTTTGCCATGAGCGAGCGAGACAGATAGTGACGCCACGCCACTGTGAGCGAGACGTAACGTCTCACTAGACGGAGATGCGCCTGACACCGTTGACTGTTAGTAGTGTTAGTACGTTTCGCTCATTCGTCTACTGCGCACCTCTCCGTATTCGCTTGTGTTGATTTAGTTCTGACAACTTTGGCTTCTCTCTTTTGGAATTGGATTTTTGTGTTGGCATCTTTATTATCTACCATGCCTACGCGCTACACTTCACATGAATATGCGAACATGCATCTCATTTATGGAGAATGCAGATGCAACGCAAGTGCCGCCGCTAGACTTTATCGTGAAAGATATCCAAATTTAGAGCGCTATCCCGATCACCGCGTGTTTGTTAATGTGCACCGTTCACTCACGGAGTACGGCCATTTCCCGCATCAAATACGGGCTGGAGGTAGAGCTCACTTTCCTAACGAGGAGGAAGTGTTGCAAGAGGTAGCAGATGACCCAAGTATTTCAGTTCGTGGAATTGAAGAAAGAACGGGAATACCCAAAAGCACAGCACATCGTATTTTACAAAAAGCCGAAATGCATCCGTTTCACGCACAACGAGTTCAAAGTCTTCTTCCTCGAGATTATCCTGAAAGGATTTCATTTTGTAGAACAATGCTACAGAGGCATAATGAAAATCCCCAATTCATCCAAAAAGTTCTCTGGTCTGATGAAACTACATTTAAAAAAGATGGTTACATAAACTTACACAATTTTTTACGAGTGGCATGTGTCGAATCCATATTTAATGCGAGAAGACAGATCCCAGTATCGCTTTAAGGTAAACCTGTGGACCGGAATTTTAAACGGCAAAGTTGTTGGGCCTTTTGAGCTGCCTGAGAACTTGAATGCCACGAATTACCTACATTTTTTACGAGAAAATTTACCAACTTTGTTAGAGGACGTACCCCTAACAGATCGTCGCCACATGTGGTATCAACAAGATGGCTGCCCAGCGCATTACGCAGTGCAAGTCAAAGATTTCCTTAACCAGGAATATCCGGGAAGGTGGATTGGACGTTCAGGCACTATCTCGTGGCCAGCCCGTTCCCCAGATTTAAATCCACTGGATTTTTTTTATTGGGGCGTTCTCAAAGAAAAAGTTTATACAAAGCCCATTGACAGCGTAGCCGAACTGCGTGAACGAATTTCTCAAGCTGCTGAGGACATCAACTCTCGAGGATATGCCCGGCTAATAAATAGATCTTTTTTAAGAAGATGTAGAGCGTGTATTGAGGCTGATGGCAAACAATTTGAACATTTATTGTAATAAAAAATGTTATTTCCTTTTATTCTAATAAACCTAAACTAAACTAAGTCGAGATTTTTCATTATTTTATTAATTTTACTTACTTTTGTTGACTTTGGTAAAAGCGGCGTTACTCTCTGTCTCGCTCGCTAATGACAAACATGTCCACTATCCATCTCTCTCATCATTTTGCTGTTAAATTAAAAACCTACCAAGAGCTTGTGCGAATAAAAAACATTTGAACTGAGTATAATGGGTTAGCAAAAATCGGGTTACTTGAGGTTTTTATTTTTTTACTAGTTTTTTTTTAGTATGAAACTAACAAGTATTGTACCATTTTACAATCCTGATTAAATGCGCGAACTTTTAATGGTACTTGCCAAGGCACGTTAGTACATTTTTTTTAAAGGAGGGCCTTTCAAAGTCGACAAATTTTGAAAATTTTAAATTCATAGTTTAACAAATAGTCTTAATTCTAGAAAACTTGGGGCAATTGTGTCATTATTTTTGATTGTGGTTCTAGAAATGTTATTTATGGTTACGATTTCAAAGTTTAAATGAACAAAAATAATAAAAATTAACCACAATTACCGAAAAATGGTTACAGTTTGACCAAATTTCTAAGTTTTGCTTAAATGCCCATAATTTCCAAATTGCATGGGATAGATTTTTTTTCAGATTTTTCTCATGATGCTTACAATCAATCCTGTCACCCTGTTTTGGCGTGACGTTGAGTTCTGGGACACCTGTATATAAAAACAAAATACATTATTATTAAAACATCGATCAAAGTTACAACGAACTACAAGAATTTTTATATGATGTTACTTGCTGCTACGGAACCCTTCATGGGCGAGTCCAACTCGCACTTGTTTAATTTTTATATATTTATTTACAAACCGAGCTTCAAAGTGCATGTTTAGGTTAGGTTAGGTAGTTTGGTTTTTTTTTTGCATGTTTAGGTTAGGTAAGGTTAACAGATAATCCAGGTCACGGAGGAGACTGCGGCTATGTCTTCATGACCTGCCGCAGTTTCCCCCGGGCGCTGGTCCCGGTGCCCGCGAGCGCTCTATATGCGAAGTCGGCCCGCATAGGCGGGTCAACCGTCGGGGCATCCCGGTTGCATGAGCGAGCGAATCCGTGGCGTCCCACTACGACGATAAGCCCGGGCACCGCTGGGTTTTAGTGGGTATTCTGACTTCATAATCAGCGAGTCTCACATACCAGTCGCCTTCGGCCGGCGGGATGCCTAAACGCATTTCCCAGCGATAAAAAAAAAGGTTAACAGATAGTCATTCAGTAAAACAGTTTAGCTTCATAGATCAAACAGTATAGTAGATTTGATTCAGTTTTCAGTATTTTTGATGGTAATTTCGAATATTTGAATAGAAAAAATCGGATTTACAGTTGTAGGATAAAATACTACCCATAAAAATAAAGGTAGGTACCAGTTATCAATTGTTTTATAAATTAAATACACTTAAACAATGTCGCTTTTTTGGCACACGGTGTCATATCGCTCACAATGTGGAAGTTGAAATAGCTCTTATTAATACTCGTCTTACGATAAAAATTTATTCAACACGCACCCGCAGCGGCTAAAACTCAAATCCAAAGAGGGGTGCGTACTTCCTTTGACATAGCCGAAGCCGCCTATACTTGTAGCAAAATAGCTTTTAAAACACGCCGGTTTAAAATTTTTAATATTAATTTATAAAACATGTTGATTTTTGTTTGTGCATTTTTTGGTAAATTACAGAACTTTAAGAAATTAATAAATGAAATATTAAAATTATATTGCTTAAGTTGGTATGGTATTTACCTATTAAATAATAATATAATATAATATTAATAAAAATACCTATATATTAAAATGTTGCTTTTTGTTTATACATTTTCTTGTAAATTACAGACTTTTAAGAAATTATTAAATGAAAGATTAAAATATTGCGTTTCTTTACAACAGCAGGGGCGCGGCTTGATTACCCGCACCCCGGCGCGGAAAATGCTTAAGACGGCCCTATGATTACGATTCTGACAGTCTTTCACCAATTGTTTAATTTTCACTAGGGAAAACGCCAGTTGTGGTACAAGAACATAATGGTTTTGCTTTTTAAAAGAAGGGCTATTATCACTGTAATGAAGAGTTATAGACCCATATACAGTGCCGGATTAGCCTATAAGCTATTTAAGCAATTGCTTAGGGCATCCCGTCTTGGGGGGCACCAGAGACGACCGAGAAAGAAAAACGAGCACACTAAAGATAAAGCAATTTCAAAATTCTCAGAAAGCTCTTATCAAAACTAAAAATTATAAAAAATGAAAAAAGAACGACCATGGGTCAAAAAAGATTAGATGCATTGTCTTTATTATACATATGTATATCGAATCCAATATGCTTAAAACGTTAGACTGAAAAAATATTAACCACGAATTTAATGTCCGAAAAAATCGCAATTCGCATTTAATAAATCAATAAAAATGTTTTTGTTTCTAATAATAATTAATTAATTACTCTATAGCATATAAGCGGATCAACAGACAGATTTGGAAATCTCTGAGGCATGATGTGTTTTAATATAAAACGTATTAAAGATACGATAGAGCGGAATCGGGGCTCCAAAGTGTTCTCAAGGGATTCATCTGTTGGTCAAAGCTGGTTGTCGAGGCTGAAAACTGAGGATGGAGGTGCAGCGTTAACCAGAGCTGAGATATTGAGGGAGGTCGAGAAGTTTTTCGGACAGTTGTATACCTCGGTCAACCAACCTGTTTGCAGTTCGGCTGAAGATCCAAGAGCAGACATTGCCCGACATTATTCCGAAGATGTCCCGGACATCAGCATGCATGAGATTAGTATGGCTCCGGGACAGCTTAAAAACAATGAGGCACCGGGTGAGGACGGTATTACGTCTGAGCTTCTGAAAGCGGGTGGAACACCTGTAGGGGAGAGACCGGGTACAAAGGTAACACTTTGTACTTTGACCATGATTTCTAGTTAGTTATCCTATTTTTGGTGAAATAACTATAGCAACATATAAATTTTGATTATTTTCTACAAATTTGTATCTAAATTTACCTAATTATTTGATGTTTATTATGAACTACAGAAATTTAAAAAAATAAATGTCGATTGTTACTTTCGACCCCGAGGCCAGGCCGAAAGTAACACGGTGTGGGTCGAAAGTAACATAACCAAGGTGTATGTAATAAAAATGAAATGCAATATCAAATCATCTAATTATTTATTAAAAAGAACATTTTAGTAACATACATGTTACTTTGTACCATTAACATTAAAATAATGATTCCTTTATGCATAAACAGTATAAGCAAAATAAAATTAAACAAAACAAAACTCTTATTGACTTCTCGTCCGTTACTAGAATAGTAATTCTTAATTGTAGTATTTAGTTAATAAGGAGATCAACTTTTATGAGATTCAGTTCCCTACCCAGATAGCATGCAAACTTGGGGCAAGTTTGATTTTTCTTTGATTCTAAATTGCTGCGTCAAATATGACGAGGCAAGTTTGTGACAATATAGCTGCAATATTGTTAAGTTAAATATGAAGTTTCAAATTTGCGACAAAATTGTTCGAATACTGTTATAACAAAGATGATATTTCAAGTTTATGGCAGCATTGCTGCAATCTTGTCGCTACCAGCTAAACTCACGCGCGCGCGACAGTCGACACTCGCGCCATCTATTTGGTATTGGTACATTAACATTTAACAAAGTTTAGCTTGCACCCGATCAGTTTGTGCTTGTGAAATAGATTATTATCCTTTTTGTTTTAGTGGAATTGAGGTAAGTCTTTTTTATATTTCTTTGTAGTTTCAGCTGTATTCACATAATATCTAAAATAAAAAGTCCATGTTTAATGTTATTCACAGCCTCACAGGGTTTTAGATAATGTATCTAATTGCATAACCTCAAAAATTTACTGTCACAGTAATATTCCACACATATTAGTATAAAATTCAATTAAATTACTGCCACTCTGTCTTTCCTTCATAATTTATTAACACGATTTACACTATATAGCGCTAAGTAAGCCAAAACAAAGAATGATAATGTAATTAATGATTTTGTAACAACTCTGAATGTAATCATGTCGTGGCTTCAGTTTTTAATAATATTTAAAGTTTTTAATTTATTTTCTTTAGGAAAATTTTTTATGGCCTTTTCTTATGACCTAATAGTGAAAAAGAATTTGAAAATAATAACATATCTTAATAATGTTAATGATTTATCATATTTTAGATGAAATTTTTGGCTGGAATTGGTGGCAGAAATGCTCGTAGCCTTACTACGAACATTCTTAGACGAATATTGCTGGATGAAGTAGCAGAATTATATTCATTAACAAGAAAACGAATGAAAAATTCAAACAAAAAATCGAAACATGTAAAATATTCTTTCGTAAGTATTTATCTTTTATAAATTCAATCATCATAATTGTATGACATTAAAAAAAACCATATTATGACATAATAAGCATGTAAAGCATTGCTCCCATACTGGGCCAGTGCCTTACAACCTTGCAATGAAAATAAAACTGACCCAGCTGTAGGGGTTACCCGTTTTCTTTGAATTACCTCCTTATCTGTTAAACTGAACTGTTATGATTAATTTTGAATTATTAATTTTTTTCTTTTTTCAGAAATCTGCAAAAAAATCTATGATGATGTAACAGATGAACATCTTAATGAAATTACTAGTGACTGGTTGAATCAAGCAAAAGTTAGAATAAGAAGGAGGTAAGTTCTGAAATATAATTAACATATTATTTTCTATTACTCTAGGTAGGCATTAAATTTTTAATTTGAATGACATTTCAAATTGCTTTCTATGACTTTTCATGTCCATGCATTATGTGTACATAACTACATAGTTTTAGGTTTAATTGCAAGATTGTTACTTTAACATCTTTTTACCCCTTTTAATAGCATAGATCAATTCTGTTCATACAATAAGAGTTAATAACAATTTGTTTAAGAGTTTATAACAATTTATTGTATTTGTTTCAGAGCTGATAGACAAAATAAAGCATCGGAATCTGAAGCTAGCCGGTATAATCTGGGTTCTAATGAATCATTTTAGAAGATGATTTTAAATTGTGACTTTTGTGTGAGATTTTTTTCTTTAAAAAAACATAAGATTTGTTATTTTCTAAATAAGTTTTAACTTTTTTTTAATTAGCTATTGCTAATTACTTGACTAATTAAGAAATAAATATTCATATGATTAAAAATTGTATTGTATTTTTTATTTACGTTGTTGTCTTCACGAAGTCACAGCAATAACATTTTCTGTTTTATTTATTATTGTGGTTTCTTAGGTTAAACTTATGTGTGTAGGTCATGATAATTATTAAAATACACATTATTTGTAGGCAAATGACAGGACGTGTTGCACAGATAAGTCGAACTGTACAGTTTTGTTTCAGAACCTGTGGTCGCAGGATGTCTAAGATGTTTGGGCATGAACTAGTACCCAAATCGTCAGGTTTCATTAAAATCTACAATTCGACAATATCTTACATATTATATATATTATATGCGTAAGATATTGTCGAATTGTAGATTTGTACATTTGTTACGGTGGTAAGAATAATTTTTTCTAGGTTAAAATTTCCAAAATGTTTAAGGTCTCATAAACCTTAAACATTTTGGAAATTTTAACCCAGGGAAATTATTATTACAACCGTAACAAAGGTAGGGCAAGTTTGTCGTAACAAAATTGTAGCTAGTATGTCAAAACAAACCTTAAGCAAGTTTGTTAGATCAAGTTTGCATATCTTTTGAAAAAACAAACTTCTTGCAAGTTTGTCACTGTGAAACTAGAAAGTTTGATTTAAACTTGCTGCAAGTTTGTAAAGTTGCCATGGCAAACTTGAAGCAAGTCTTCTTTTTTGATGTATCAAACTTGTTGCAAGTCTGAAACAAGTTTATATTGTTATCTGGGCTAGTTTACTTAGAGTCGCAATTATGGCACACATAGTAAACATGATCATGGACGCATGCAACATCTGACCAATTTTTACATTCGATAGGTACATTGTATCCACTGCTCGTTTGGCTGACTATTGCTAAAAGACTCTAAACATACAAGACAAAAGTAATCTTTCTCGTCAGATGAATTGTTATTTTCAATGTTTTCTTTTCTTTTACCTGTCTTCTTTAGTTTTGTTTTTTTTTGCTTTTCTCTTCCCTTTTATGGATAAATAAGTATAAGATTGCAAAATTGTTTTCTTGGCTTTCATTCTTTCTTTGTATTCTTCTTCAATTGCATTTTTTTCGGGCGTGTCAGTTAAAATCGCAGTCTTACGTTTCTTACGCCCTTTATTTACTGTAGCCCTTTGAACTGCTCTTGGAATAGGTCTAATATCTCGGGGCAAAACTGAGAAAGGAATTGGCGGAGAAGAATCGACTTGTAATTCGATTGGTCCTGCTACTGATAAGTTAAGATCGTCAATTGGCATATTCGTTTCAACTTGGATGGCTGAGGGTGGCCAGGTCACATGGCAAATATTGTATTTTTTTGCTAGGGATCTAAATGTTTTATCTTCTTTAAAAAGTTCGTCAGTAGCTATCAGTGGTCCCGTGGTGTCATTCTAAGTCGTTGTCGTGGCATTCTGTTGGTATAAAAAACGTATTATGAACATAAAACGTAAGTGAATCATAATTATCATTATGGGGCAAAAGTTACATGTTACTTTTGTCCCCGTAGTTCTATGTTACTTTTATACCCAACTAAGTTTTTGTTAATTCATGAATGCTTACCAAAAAATGGATCTTGCTACGCAAAAATCAATAAAAACACCGTTTAAATAATGTAATCAGGAATTACTTTGCAAATAGTTACATTGATATATACTACGTAACCACTAAATTAATAAATGGGAGAAAACTTACTTTTTGTCCGTTAAATCTCGTTGTCTCCTCTAGCACAAACTTACGGTGCAGTGCATGCACGGCGACCAAACGCAGGGGGGGGCTACCGTCGCTGGCTATGTCCTGACGGTAGCGGAACTGCGTTTCGACTAATGGATAAACCTAAAGAGCAATTGTTACTATCGACCCGCCGTTACTTTTGTACCCGGTCTCCCCTACTTAAAGTTTTAGAGGCTCTTTAATGCCATCTTGCTCGAGGGCGTAACCCTGCAGGCCTAGAACGGAAGCGTGGTAAAGCTCTTCTTCAAGAAGGGTGATAACACCTTGTTGAAGAATTACAGGTCCATTTCGATTCTGAGCCACGTTTATAAGCTGTTCTCTAGGGTGATTACGAATCGTCTGACGGGCAAGTTTGATGACTTCGGAAGGCTGGACCTTCCGAACAAGCCGGTTTCTAAAAAGGCTATAGTACTATAGACTACATACATACGCTGTGGCAGATTATAGAGAAAACCGATGAGTATAATCGGCCATTGTGCTTGGCGTTTGTGGATCACTCACCTTCGATTTGCTGACGATAACGTGCATATGGTGGAATCCATGGGAGACCTCGACATTATACGCAGTGATCTCGACGGGTGGGCCTTAAAATGAATATGGACATCTTGTCCAATTGACAAAAATCATGTCTAATGTCCATGTCGTGCCCACTCTGATATCGGTTGGAGATTCTACTCTCGAAGTTGTCGACAAGTACATCTACCTATGACAAAATGTCCAACTTGGTAGATCCAACTTCCAGAGAGAGGTCAATCGTCAAATCCATCTCGGATGGTCAGCGTTCGGGAAGTTAAAAAACGTCTTTTTATCCGTCATACCTCAGTGCCTGAAGTCTAAAGTCTTCGACCAATGTGTGTTACCAGTGATGACATACAGATCTGAGACGTGGTAACTTACTTTGGGCATTTTAAACAAGCTCCAAGTCGCACAGCGTGCAATGGAGAGGGCTATGATTGGTATTTCTCTGCGAGATTGAACCAGAACTGATGAGATCCGCAGGCGAACGAAGGTTGCCGACATAGACCAACGGATTTGCAAGCTGAAGTGGCAGTGGGCAGGGCACATAGCTCGTAGAATTGACGGCCGATGGAGCAGAAAGGTTCTCAAGTGGAGACCACGTACAGGTAAACGCAGCGTCGGACGGCCGTCCGCGAGATGGACAGACGACTTGAGGAAAGTCGTTGGAAGTGACAGCGAAGGTGAGGCCTACGTTCAGCAGTGGACATCCAATGGCCGATATTGATGATGATGATGATGATGAATTACTCTATTCCTACTCTTCATATCTTTTTCGTCCTTCATATATATACTATTATATACATATTATGGGAAGCCCGTTGGCGTAGTTTGTAGTGACCCTGCCGGGGGTCGTGTGTTCGATTTCCATCATTCGGTGAAATGTCGGAAAACGGTCAAATGTGACGAAAATATATGTTGGCTGTGTAAAATGTTCCTGAGGTGAGTTGACGTCAAGTCGGCATCCGGTCTAGAAATATAGCCTAATTTTAGGACAACATGTGAAATCATGTTGTGTCGACCCCACCTTGCATGGGATAAGGGCAAAAGGAACAACACATACATATTCTACCTACGATACGTATTCACATTTTTTTTAAATTAATTCTTTGTAGTTCACTTAAGGATAGGGGGGCCCACAGGGGAAGATTGCTTAGGGCATCAAGTTACCTTAATCCGGCACTGCCCATATATAACTATTATACTATATAAGGCTATACAACTTGTAGTTGTTTCCAAAGTCGTTTCAATGTAAAACGTCACTCGTAGGTTCGACGACTTCCAGGCTCCAGCCACTCAAACAAGCCGGATCACGAAATGTTTACTTCGCATTTGTAGACTATGAGTAAGCCATCGATTTAATAAAATATTAATCTGTCTTGAAAAGCCAAATCAGCTATCGACATATCCAAATATTGAAGTACACGTACAAAAACGGCATCATGTCAGTCTGTATATATACGGTTTAAAACTACGAGAATAATTCAATTGCAGCAGAGAATCCCTTATGGAAATATTCCCTTTTTTACTGAAAATTCCGAAATTTCAGACAATATTTGACTTTATCAGAATTTTTCAGTTCTTTTAATTTTTATTAATGATAAGACTTTCAGTCTTTTAGTGATTTCTCTGAAAAGACTCTAAAATTCTTATCATTAATACAAAACTCTGAAAAATGCTGTGAAATTCTGATAAAGTCAAACATTGACTGAAATTTCGGAATTTTCAGTAAAAAAGGGAATATTTCCATAAGGGACCTAACGAGATGAAATCTCCTCGAATTTTTTTACCACGAATTCAAACGACTTTGCATCAATATCAACGACGAGTTCATCACTCACCTTCTGTCTGTCTGTCGATAAAATTGTCATATTGGCAGATTCTGGGGGACCTCAACACAATGATCAATGAAATCAATAGTTTCTCAAACAGTGTAAGTACCTAAAAATAAATGTGAGTAATATGTCTAATGCTCATGTTCCACCCCACTCAGTAATTGTCAAGAATTGAAAATTTGAAATAAATAAAATAAGAAACACTAAAAGCAACGTCTAAAATGAACATTTCTGAGATACGCAGAGCAATTTAAATATACTTAGTTAAATAGACGGAAAAAATACGTATTGTATTTGAGTATAATGACATTTAAGTTTCCTTAAACAACAAAAAAAAAATCAACAAAATTCCCATATTTTATTTTCATTTACTTAAAAGCATGTTTCATTTTAGAATAAAACAATTTACATTCAATAACACATAATTTAAGGTGAAGTGACTCGTTTATAACATACTGTACAAAAAAAGTTGTCCTCAAGATCACAAAGAAGCTAACTCATTATAGCTGCTAGTCACACGATATTTGTTCTCGGATTTTAATAATTTAACGTTATTCGCGAACTTAATATTAAAATTGGATGTTGTTAGTGAAAACAAAAATACATTTTTGCACAAATATAAAATCTTTAAAATCTCTTTGAATATGTACTCGAATTACGTAACGAAGTTTACGCTTTCGGAACGCAACTAAAACCTCCTTCAACATTAAATAAATGTTCAAAAAACATGCGAAATCGTTTTTTTGTTAATAAATATTTATTGCACTCTACATCGTATCAAGTTATAAAATCGGACCTAAGTTTTAGTAAAATCATCTGAAATTCTATCTCCCTAAATATCAGTGTAAACAGATTTACATTGAATAAGGCACACGCTACAAGACCTAGTCCACTGGACTAGACTTCTATACAACCTTAGGTCTGTCGAACTGTTCCGTTACGTTAATGACTCCCATATGTTATGGTTTAAATTTATATAACAAACACACATTTATAAGCGAACTATCTCGATAAATACATAAGAAAATATAGTGATACATATCATTCACTAATTCACGTAAGCTTGTTCTTATCTCATAAATAATTTCTCTAGTTACAAAAATAGTATACAGTGAATGGAACGACGTTAATTACCCGACTCGCGGCCGGACAGCACCAATGGTTACAGCGGCTACTCACTACTGTGATCCATTCGTTACATATATTACAATAAGTTTAATCTTACAAATACATAACGATACAATATTACAACATTATCACCGGGATTATTAACAATACGGCTCTAAAAGTAATTTTAAATACGTTACATTCGTTATGTTTACAAGGGAATCTATCGTTTTAATAGAGAGTCAAGGCACACACTGTATATTCTAAAGTGTCTCTTTCACTATCACTAGACATACACCGGGCCCTGGTTGTCGTTGTCGTCGAGGTTAATTTTGTTCGTATAACCATCATCGAAGAATCTTCTGAAGGTGAATTCAAAGAAACCGTGAAATGTTTTTCCATTGTCTAGCAACTCACTGTCTGACTTGTTTGAATCTGAACTGCCAGAGTTTCGCAGTTTGTCAGGATCAATAGGATCAAAGTTAGATGTATCTGTTGGGTAATCTATCCTAGGGATGTAGGGTGCTACTTGTCTTCTAAGACCCTTTTCGAAGTCGATGCTTTTCAAAAAAGGGTGATTCTTGACTTCATTAGCATCTTTTCCAAGTCTTGTCTCCTGTCCAGAACACAGTTGTAGGATTAGATCCTTACTTTCTCGAGATAAATTTGCAGCATCTGGGATGTGAAGAGTGCTTTCCCAGTTTATCACCTGTAATTGTCAAAAGCTGATTAAATACATATGCAATTTGAGATTTAATTACAAACAAAAATTTCATTTAAAACTTTCGTCTTCCTTTAGCTGACTGTACAAACTTTATGAAAGAGAAAAAGTAATTAAAATCTAAAAGTTAAAAGAAAAGCAACAAAACCTACCTTAAGCTGAGTCTCAGCCGGAGTTGAGGCTAGAAAAGGTGGAGACCCGACCAACATTTCATACAATATAACCCCAACGGACCACCAATCGCAGAGCTGGGTATATCCAGTCCTTTGTAACACTTCAGGGGCTATATAATTCGGAGTACCCACAAGTGAATGTGCGAGGCATCTTTGATGCTCCCTCTTACGCCGCCTTTCGAGAGGTTTTAATTGGTGACAACGACATTCACCCATCGCACCCCACTCCCCATCTACTGGATCCATGGAGTCTTGCCGGCCATGATCTGAAATTAAATAAACTAAAATTAAGGCGTACATTTTGAAGGTAAATTTATACACGTTTTCTTATTCTACTAAATTTTGTTAATTTTTTGATAGTAAAAGATATTTAATTATGGAGACACCTAAAATTTTAATACAACATCATAATCAGATAAAAACAGACTCATTTCAACTTAATGTATGTTATTAACAAATTGTATAAGACAAAGTTCAACTGCATAAAAATTACATACAAAGGGATCTAAAAAAAATAATAATAATGAGACATTAGAAGACAGTAATCTAAGTTTAACACAACCAAAACAAACAGGTTTGAAATAAATGCTTACCATTTCTCTGATAATACTTCGAATTATGTGTCCACCTAAAGCCTGTACACAAACCAAAGTCGGTTAGTTTAATGTGTCCATCGCGATCTATAAGAATATTGTCAGGTTTTATATCTCTATGAATAAATCCCATTTTATGTACACTTTCTACTGCACATGTTAGTTCTGCTATATAAAATCTTGCTAAATTTTCCTCAAATATACCCAACTTTATCAAAAGCGACATTAAATCACCGCCCGGTATGTAGTCCATCACAAAATAAAGATTATCTTTATCCTGAAAACTGTAGTACAGTTTAACGACCCACTCGTTATCTGCCTCCGCTAAAATATCTCTTTCAGCTTTTACATGCGCTACTTGATTTCGCTTTAAAACATCTGCTTTTCGCAGCGTCTTCATGGCATATAGATGACTAGTATCGATTTTTCTAACCAGTGTAACTTCACCGAAAGCACCTACGCCTATCGGTTTTATTTTCGTGAACATTGACTTGTCCATCTTAGCTCTCTTTAATCTGATATAGTTCGATTCCTTCTGAGACAACATTTTTCTCATTTGGTCTTGCGCCTCTGCACTGAGACCTATTTTAGTCATTTCTTTCTCTAGTTGCATGCGACGGTACGTACGTTGTTTATAAGATTTGAGGATATTTTCAACGTGCTGTTCCATGAAAAATTTAAATGCCTGTGGGGAGTAATTTCTAACTTTGCAGTCTCTTCTTTCATCCTCCTTCTCTTTACTAATATTTTTTCGTTCGGGTATCGGTGATTGATGCCTAATTTTCTCGGGTCCCGCTTTCGGTCGCCTCTCGGACGAACCGTTCGAACTCTTATCGGAACCGGACGGCACACTATCTTTTAAGAGATTACAGTTCTGATTCGGACACTTGATCTCCATCTGTGACGACTCCCCCTTAATATCACAGTTATTCGAAAACTTTTTATGCAACGGAGAATGGTGAGAATTCACTGTTGTCGTATTTTCGCTCGGATTACCGTAGGGAGGCGGAGGAATTGGATGCATGCCTCTCTGGACCGCCAGAGCCTGCATCGTAATCGCATAGCTCGGAGGTTCAGTGGTGGGGACGGTGGGCGTGGTCGCAGTCGGGATGGCAGGCGGCGTGGAGCCTGGAGACGACGGTTTGGGCGCCAGCGGGTAGCTTGGTGGCGTCTGCGCCTGCTTCTGTTGGATTGAGCTAGCGTACGATGGCGGAGGCGGCTGGACGACCGAACTCGCCACAGGTGGCGGTGCGACCGGAGCTATGGCAGTTTGCAAAACTGGCTTCTGAACTTGCGTACTTTTTACCGATTGCATGATTATCGGAGGCTGAACGGCTTGTCTCGCTGTCCACGCCTGCATGGGTGTGGGGCGAGTCATTCCGGACGACGAGCCAGTCGATTGCGTGACAGTAATCGGGCTCGGAGATCCGGCCGAGGTTCCTCCTGAGTATATGCCGGACGAGGGACTCTTTCTGTAATCCTGCGATTGCGTCGGGCTCTGTCGGTTTTGCATCGACATCGAGTATGGCGGCGGTGGTGGAACGCCAGAGACGGGGTAGGGCGGCGGAAGCTCGGCACCCGCTGCACCTGTTTGATAAATGCTCAGAGCCTGGATCTGCTGCGTTAACTGTTGCTGGACCTGCGGTCCATTTTGAACTATCATGGGTTGCCGAGCGGGAGGGGCTGGCGCTCCCGCGGCGACGGGGCTCGTCCCTCGAGCCGGGGGCAAGGGTGGCGCGGGAGAAATCCGCTTCATGTACTGTTGGACCGAAGGTGGAACCGGAGGCGTGGAGGGACATCGCGGCGGCGGTGGAGGCGGAGGCTCAGAGAAACCCGACGGCGAGTACTGCCGGCTCAATTTCTCGTGAGGTAGCGGAGGAGCATCAGACTGTCGAGGGCTATCAGATCTTGAACTTCCTGCCCCAGAATCGAGAGCTGGGCTACCTCTATGAAGGTTAATTTCTCGTTCTAAACTAGGTTTTCTTATAAGCTTCGTACTGAGAGCACTTAAATTGTTTGATTTAAGAACACCATTGAGCGGTTCCTGCTTCTTTGAGAGATAATCAAGTGCCGCATCAAATCGGCCACCTGCATATTTAAGTGCTTTAACTGCTGGGTCCTGAAATTAAAAATTTCATTTTTTATAATTATATTTATTTGACAACAATACAAAAATCTAAAAAGATTATTAATAATTACGAAACAAAAAAAAATTAATTAAATATTACCAATAAGTATAAACTTGTGTAAAAATAGGTTTGCTATAATAGTCATTTTTAATTAACACCTAAAAGATTTGATCCTGACATAGACCTGTATCTGTTATGACTGACCCGTTGGCGCAGTTTGCAGTGACCCTGTTTTCTGCTCCAAGGGTTGTGGGTTCGATTCCCGCCCCGAGTCTGGGTGTAATATATGTTTATTTATATATGTATTATTAATATGTAGGTATATTTATTTAAAAAAAAAATGTATATCAGTCGGCTGTTACCTAAAACACAGGCATTAAGTTGCCTACCTTAGGAACAGACGACCTTGTGTGTGTGTTAAACATATTTATTTATTATTTATTTATGGTTAGGGTTGCCAACCGTACTATAATATATAGTATTGTACTGTATTTCGGGAGTCCATACCATTTACTGTTGAAGAAATATATAGTACGCGAAAATACTATATTTCAGACTAAAATTTTCAGTAGGTACAATAGATCAATGTGTATATTTTGCAACACAAACTAATAAAATTAAAAAAAACAGAGTCTGCAATTTTTGAACCTGCCTTTCCTTCCAATGCAAAAAGTGCAAAAAAAATAGTTTATATTAAAGAATAAATGAGTAAAAAATATAACTAAGTCTATTTTTTATTATTTTCATAAAATACTAAATTTTTGAAGCGTACTATATTTTTGCAATTTAAAAAAAAAAATATTATATTGAGAAAAAAAAAATGTTGGCAACCCTAGTTATGGTTCACTACATTAAACATCCAAAATTTAATTCTTAGGAAACTTGATTAAGATTCATTGAAATCATCACATCACCTCAACACAATCATCACAACACAGAAACATTAACTATTTAACATAAAATCTCTAAATGACAGCAAAAATCTCTAAACACACTATTTTCACAAGGTTTTGAATAGCAGAAAAACAGAATTGACATATCGTCGTATCCTACGAATAAAGGCGTAACTGCAAACTGATAACTTTACAGGAGAAGGTTTTGTGTTTTATTTAAACATTACGAGACATTTTTGAGTTGTTAACATTTGAAGTGTCGATACACTGTTCCGGGATTGTTGAACGGAACTAAACTGTAAAATAAAATCATAAATATGACTTTTTGTCAATATTTCTATCAAATTTGTCCCTTACGTCTTTATTCTTCGGAATAAAATGGGAATACTTGGCCTTTTTTCAGCGGCAGATGCCGGTGAAAGATGCCGAGTCGTAAGAGCATTAAGGGCTATTTATCGTTTTAATTTAAAGAATCCTTACAATTTGCGTGTTTATATTAGGAAAAGAACAATTTTATTTCAAACAATTTGTTCACAGTGATAGGTCACAGGTTCATTATAACTATAATGCTTGTAATATATGTATAAGTGGCGCCTGTGCCCGCCTCACGTGCTCCATGCTCCCGGGACGAGAAGACTCTGCGACTGTTGTGGCTGTTTTCGTCGGATGATTCGAGAGGATAACAATAGTGGCTATTTTTAAACCTTTATGTTCTGGTGAATAAAATGTTATTTTCTGTGATTTTTTTTAATTAAGGTGATGTAATAGGTGTAGCCAATATTAATTATGCAATAAAAATAGAAAGGCACGAGGACCATGGTGGCTTTATTCGTAGGATACGACGATATATACGAGGGGCGGCTGAAAAGTTCTGAGCCTAGGGCATTAAAAGTCTAGATAAAAATCTAAATAAAATATATTTTTCAATATAGTCCCCCTGGATGAAGTCCGTGATAAATAATAACCCACGTCTTTGGCTAGAAAATGTTCATTAACGACCCCCTTCATCTCTTCATCTTTCCAAAATCTTCGATAGGTGTTTTTTAAAATTTTTAAATAAAAAATAATGGCTAGGCACCAGATCTGGACTATAAGGATGGTGGTTCACTTCATCGAATCCAGTTTCTCGCAAGGCTTGCCTCGCAATGCGCGCCATGTGAACAGGCACGTTGTCTTGCAAAAATAAAATTCCTTCGCTGATTTTGCCTTTTCTTTTTTTTTAAAGCCCAGCATTTGCATTCATTGTAGCTTTTTCGGAAGGTAATCTATGAGCAAAACTTCTTCACAATCCCAAAAAATGGTGACCATGAGTTTGAAAGCCGATTTTTCTACCTTGAAAATCTTCGGCGGCTTTTCCCCGTTCTCTATCCACTGCATTGACTCGTTTTGATTCTGGGTCATATTGTCGGATCCACGTTTCATTAACGGTGACAATACGAGTGCAAATTTCTTCGCTGACGACGATCCAGATTTCCCATATACACTAAAGTTTCTTCGAAAACTTATTTTACTGTTTTCCCCTTTTTTACGAGGAAATTGATGACGGCGCGATGCTCGAATTTCGTTCAGTACAGCGATGGTTCAGACATGGTGATGTTCACGGTTCAATAACTCAAAGCGTTATGAAGCTAATGACATGAAACTTCACTTATATAGTGGGCAGATGTTGTTTAAGTAGTTACACACCGGATGAGTAAATAGTACAACTGCAAGTACCTTAGGCTCAGAACTTTTCTTCTTTCTTGGGATCTTCGAATCGAAGACTCGACGTAGCCTACCAAATGCCCCCAACCCAACTGAATCTTCCGATCGGCTTCCTTCTCGAAGTTGTTTCGGCCAAGTTGGATTGTGTGGCCTAGATAGACATAATCCTGTACAACTTCGAGAAGGGTACCATCGACAGATATCAGACTCGCCATGACATGTTTATTGATCATAAGTCATCAAATTTCGTCTTGTCCAAATTCATGCCAAGACCGACCAGTCGGGAGGACTCATTAAGGTCGCCCAGCATCCGACCTACCTCGGCGAAACGAAGGTGTGAGATGTATTCGCCATTGACATTTATTCCTCGTCCACTCCAGTCTAAAGTCTTAAACACTTCCTCCATCGTGTTGGTAAACAGTTTCAGGGACATTACATCCCCTTGTTTTACCCTGCTATGAAGGTCTGTAGGTCTTGTTCGTTAGTCCTGGATTTGGACGGTCATCGTTGCGTCATATATACACCTCAGTACCTCTATATATCGCTAGTCGATATGACACCTTCGTAAAGAATCCAGGACAGCCCAGGTCTTGATCGAGTCAAAGGCTTTCTCGTAGTCCACAAATGCCATACACAGCGGCTGATTATACTCTTCAGTCTTCTGTATAATCTGCCGAACAATATAGATGTGGTCTACAGTGCTATAGCCATTTCGAAACCCAGCCTACTCAGGTGGTTGTAATTCGTCGAGCTTTGCGGCGAGATGATTCGTAACGACCCTTGAAATGAGCTTATAGTTGTGACTCAGAAGTGAGATTGGTCTATAATTCTTCAAGAGATTTATCACTTCTCTTGAAGAACATCACAACCACACTCCTGGACCACGCCTCAGACGTGGTACCCCACTGGATGACGGCATCAGAGCTCCGCTAAGGCTTTTAGGCCAAGTCGTCCTGCAGCCTTAAGAAGCTCAGTTGTAATTTCGTCATCCCCTGGGGCCCTCCCGTTTTTAAGCTGTCCAAGCGCCGCACTAATCTCAACAACATCGATATCCAGGATATCCTCCGAAAAATGGCGCAATAGTGGTGCACGTGGATCTTCGGTGTTCTTAATCTTAGGCTTATATGCGCTCGACGAGTACAGCAGTCCATAAAATTTCTCGACTTCTTCCTGGATCTGAGGGCAAGAGCAAGTGATTTGCCATCCGCTGTTTTAAGCTTCGCAAGAAGGCTTCTCCCCAATTGTTTCTGGAAAACCTTTGACCCCTGTTCTGCTCTATAAGAGCTGTGATAGCTCTTGTATTTGAGCAGCAGATCAGCAGAGATCTCTGCGCACAAGTTTTCGTACCTTCTTGGAAAGAGCCCTCTGATCAGACAAAGCTGCTTGATCAGAAGGCATCTCACACCTCCGCCTCATCAAATCCAACAAACAACTAATTCACTTAATGACTATTAATAAAATTGCAGTTTTACATTCTGACTCAAGTCTATTCATAAGTAGTTTATTATATTGGAACTTGGGAGAATTACTTAAAACTAGATCTAACTATACCACACAACTCTTCATTTATTTAACAGTATGGGTTGGGAAAACACACAAATATCCATATTGTGTATATGTTGTTATTGTTTTAAATTATATCCCTTATCATAATTCAATAATTTATTCAACCATAAACTAAATTAGTTTTTTAAGTAAATAACTAACAATTATTATTTAAATGTTTTGGTAAGGCAACAAACAGCATAAAAATTAGTTTTTAAGTAAATTTAAAACACGGTTAAAAATTACTTACTTCATCATAACCCAGAGCTATAAGCTGGTTCAATGACTGAGGTAATACACTCAAGTCCTTATCAAGTCCATTGCCAGATGATGAGCTAAAGCCAGAACTGACTCCAGAACTGACAGTGCTGGCTGCTGAGGAGCCAGGTGGCTCGGAGCTCCCTATGTTAGCAAATGGGAGTAATGAGTTACGTATTTCGGCGAGCGCTTTCTGGTTGTACCCTGATGAGCGCGTGGCCGTCTTGCCGGGCGCCGGCGGGTTCATGGCGCCCGCGCCCGTGCGCCTCACCTCTCACCCCACCCCTCCCATCACATGAGCATCCCGCTCCCACACGCACTCACAGTTCGCATTTGTACTTCTTTATTTGCACTAGTTTTATAAGTCTTAAATTCCTTTTATTGTATTTGGTATACTTTTCTCTCAAAGTTCCACATCAATCAACATTGTATTCTTAAATTTGGTCAACTTGAAAAAACTGAAAAAAAAAATATTATAGTAATAAAGTAATGTTTTGGTTAAGTCAATAAGATTTGGTCAGATTTATTTAAAATTGTGACAGGAGCAATATTGAAATATATCATAACATTGTGACATTGTATTGCTTATACTTTTAATATTTACAACAAACATATGTTTAAAATTTGTTTCAAATCAGACTTGATTTCAATAAAAATTCAAATTACTTTAAACTGAAGGGAATGCTGTAGCAATACTATGGTATACTCGACACGATCCAATCTGACAGAGCTAAGGAATGCCAAAATTAGAGCCTAGCTTTGTTTAACATATTTAAGAGTATTGTTAATGCCACTTTACTATATTGTTTTGATTATAAATTACCTGATTTCCTTTATTCTTTACAAATCCAGATGAGAATTCTAGACGTCATAATCCCGTAAAATTAAAAATGTAGTAGAATGCTCTCACATTACCGATGACATTTTTCTCACACAACACAATTTATGAATACAGAATAAAAGTTTATGCGTATACGGAGCAGTAACAAACAGAATATGTTTTGCCCTTTATGTTAAATTATATTCAACAAATAATGAAAACAAAGGACTCTAAAACACAGACATGCAAGTTGGCAAACCATACAAAGCGACCATTTTGAAGAATTACCACATTCCATAGTGTGTCCGTAAAGCTACGCCAAAGTGACATTTACGATTCAAAGATAAATTTTACACATTTACGGTTTCATTATTTGTATTTTTTTTTATTAATAGAGTTATCTTATTGCATTATAAAAATAATATTTTTTTATTAAAACATTCAATGTATCTATTCGAAAAACTTTTATTAATCGAAACAAAAAATTTTATTTTTAAAGAGTTAAACATATAAATGTAATATTAAAAAAATAAGCACAGTCTAATATACAGGTCTTACACCGACAGAAGTGGAAGTACGTCGACTTAACGATGGCCTTTGTTTTCAATTTACCGCCACCAAAGACATGATGATAGATCAGTGTTCTATGCAATAAAGTCAAATCATTTTTGAATAATGTGAAATCCATACAAAACAGTTAAATAACAAAATAAAAATAACAACTAAATCAAAAAATAATGATTAAATAACACAATACTTGGGAGAGAAAATTATATGAGACTTAGTCGCTTGTCACTCAAACTGTGTGCGCATCGATGTACAGCGACGTTGATGCGAAATAAAAGTTATAACACGATCATAATAATTTCTCAGTACTGAAATTGAGCTTCTTTGCAAGATCTCTATATAAGACCGTAAAAAAAAATACTGTCATGATTAAGGATGTGCATCGGAAAAAATATCGATTACTTAACTATCGATAATTATTATATCGTGTTATCGATAGTTATTGATAATCATCGGGTTGTCTGGAAGAAATGGCTAACTAGACATAAGACCGTTCTTTGTACTTAATATTTTGTAATTATCACTCTATCTTGTTTGTATATTTGTGGTTTACAAAAAAGTATAAATAAATAAATAAATATCGGGTGAAAATTATCGATAGTTTGCGATTAATTATCGGATGAAAACTATAGATAATTTTTGGATGGTTCGGTTATTTATTATCGGAATATTCGATAGTTATCGGATGAAAATATTGACAATTTCCCTGTTTCGTAGGTCGTCGCTTCTACCTATCGAAATAATTACTCGATAATTATCGGATAAAATTATATCGATAATTATCGAAACACATATATCGATACCACTCGATAATTATCGAATGAAAAATTATCGAGTAGTGTCGAGAAGTGTCGTCAAAATTCATCAAATTAGGGTGGCGGGCGCCACGTTATCATGAGGGTAAATTTTAAAGGAAGCGCCAATAACAAAGCAGTCATAATACAGACTGAAAACGTAATAAACAATAGAAATTAACAACAATACAAGACATAATGTAAAATAAACAACATTATCAATAATGAATTAAATATTAAAAATAAAAAAATAAATCACAAGTTTTGATTTAGTCGACTATTTCTTAACTACAGAAGTCAAAAGAAATAATAAATTTTTCAACCCAGATCATTTCCATTTGCTACACAAGTGCTATTTCAGTGAGTGTTCGAACAATAATTATTTGCTTAAAAAAATGGACACTTTTTCAACTAATCGCCCATAGAAGATGGGCCATCTTTAATTCTTTTAACTCCATGAACATAGAGCTAGGACGAAGAATTTCGCATTCCTCGTCCTAGGAGTATAAAGTATCTATATTCCATGTCCATGAATAATACAATGTGGTATAGTAATATATATAGTTAATGCACAGTTAGTTTCATCGATTTTTTTTTATTAACTTGAATATATACATACAGTGAAATTTAACAGATATAGAAATACACAATAAAAGCCATTCTGAATTCCACTAAACATAATTCAATAATTTAATTTATTAAATTAAATAAAATTTATGGACATTTGGTCAAAAATTAAGTACCTATTTTTTTTTACATAATTCGAATGAGAATCATGTACCGAGTATTCTCCTTAAATATTGATAGTAACTCACCATTCATTCTGTATAAAAATTATGTACATAGACAACATTATACTTTCAATACGTCAAATAAATCTGTCAAAATCAGATGTTTTACGAACCAAATACCGTGATTCTTAGTGTTAATATTTAAAACGTAAAACTTTTGATTATGATGGTTATTTTACATTAAGGCCTCTTATATGGTTAAATAAGCAATTATTTAAGAATACGTAAATTATATATTTAAAAATTATAATAATATACTTAAAAATGTATCGTCGGTCTTTCTTGTATTTTCTTTGCTTATTTTTATCGCATTATGTGGCACCAGAAGAAAACCCGGTATATGAATATGGTCCTGATAACTTCAAACAACAAATAGAAGATATGGATGGAAATTTTATTATGTTTTATGCTCCATGGTTCGTTTTATATTTAATTTTTTTTTAAATTAGTGTTAGTAGTTACATTTATTTCAAATCAAAACATAATACCTACATACATTGTATTTTTTTTAGGTGCCGTCATTGTACAGATTTTTATCCAATTTGGTCAGAATTAGGAGAGCTTGTAAATGCAAAGGAGTCGAATTTTGCAATAGCTCAAGTGGACTGTACAAAACATTCAAAATTGTGTCAAGAGAATGACATTACAGGTAATATTTATTTATTAATAAATATAAGATTCTATGTGACATAGGTGAAATCATCTGTGCTATTTTGTTACTATTTTAATCTAGTGATCCAAATGAAGGATTGAATTAATGTCTTTTATTATGCCAAAATTGTCTTTATTATATGAAAATTGGAATTGTTTGATAATTCAAATTTGCCATTTATTGTACTGAATATTGTGAAATACCTACAAGGAAAATGTAAAGTATTTGTTGTACACCACTTAAAAATACAAATATATAGTATTTTTACAGTGTTAATATATTACAAATGTGTTAAAAACCTTTGTTTGTTTCCAGGATATCCAACATTATTGTATTTTCATAAGAATTCATTTTCACCTGTAGAATACAAAGGTACAAGGGATCTGCCTTCTTTAACACTCTTCTTGAGTGAAGTTTTCACTATGAAATCTGAGGTATTAAAATTATTCTACTGTCATAAACTTTTTTTTAAACTATTTTAAAAGAATTTAAAAAAAAAACTGCTAAATATATGATATTATCTGTATTTTATAGAAGTCATCATTATAATTAATTGTAAAACTCTTATTTATAAATAAATAAAACTTTCTTTAATCATTTTTAAGTTGTTTAGACTGTATTCTGTTGTCAATTTTTTACTATAAATTTACATATATTACTTCTTCCTATTTAGCACAAATGTATAGCATTTAAAAATAAAAGTAACAATTGTGTTCAAGGGTATGGAAGCTGAAAAACCTTCGTCGGAAGTGAAAATTTACAGTGGTATGGCATATTTAAATGATCACAATATTGAAAAGTTCATATCAAAAGGACAGCATTTCATCATGTTTTATGCTCCATGGTGCAAAGCATCTCAGGTATGAAAGTATGTAAATACAATTTTTATTGAATTTTACTCTAGAATCAATTTTTCTTAAAGGATTTTTTTCTATTCATAAAATCAATGCCTTGCCTTTGATATGATTTTTGATGCTTTTAATACATTTTTAATTTTTATTCAACATTTATATTCTTAGTATTAAATTATACATCCTTAACTATGTGTTTTGTAGTTCTGAATATATTAAATTTAACATTTTATATTAAAGCGTTTAGCTCCTAAATGGGCAGAGTTAGCTGTACAGTATGCCCACAATGAATACATACAAATAGGACGTGTAAACTGCATGGAAAATGAAATGACATGCAAGACCTTTGACATCAAACAATATCCATTTTTGCTCTGGATTGTCAATGGAAGAATAGTAAGTAATTATAAATATAATGTCTGAAGATAACAATCTTTGTATGATAGATAATATACAATGTATATAATAATTTAGGATTTCATAGTTATGCTTTAAATCACTAATACAGAGATGGTTATGTAAAAAATACTAAACCCCTATTGTGGTTATATTCATATCAAGCTTTTTATACAAATTAAATTCATAGAAGTTACATCAGACAAAAATTCTTAAAACAATTGGCTTCTTTCTGGCTTCTATTGCTACATACATCCTCATACAGTGTGTTTTTCCTCAAAATCTCTCAAGTACAAACATGAAGAATCAGTCTTCTACTTAATATTTTCCATTACCTTTTAAGATTTTTTTTGTTTTATTCTGCAATAAACTTAAAAAATTCAATAACAGATGGGCAGAGCAGAAGATTATACATTTGAGGCACTCAAAGCCTATGTAGAAAAAATGTTACTAACTGAGAACCATGACCCTGATAAGTTTATGAAGAAGAAGAAAGCCCTTCCTGTTGCCAGAATATCAGAAGAGACATTTGAAACCTTTTTGGAAAAAGATTTAGTTTTCATTAATTATTTTGCTCCCTGGTAAGTTTGTCATGATTCTGTCAATTTAACATCCCAACACTAATTCTAATTTTATATATTTGTTTTAAATATTTTAATTTTTTATTAAGCACAGCCATAAAGAACTATTTTGCCTTTAAACCCAGCTGTTTTGACTGTTTATTGATCAGTCAAGGAGTTCCTTGCGACTCGTTAAATAAAATATTGATTGATGATAATTATATGATTTTATTATTACAGGTGTGCACATTGTATGCAATTGAATCCACTCTGGATAAAACTAGGTGAAAAATTCCAAAACGAAAGTCGTGTTTTGATAGCTGATATTGACTGCGTAAGATCAAAAGCAATATGTGAAACAGAAAAGGTATTAAATTGATTTAAAAAAAAAGGTTACCAAAGATTAATTTTTGTTTAATATAATTTTTTTTTTTTTTTTTTAGATAATTGGTCTGCCTACATTAATTCTTTATAAAAATAAAAAAGTAGTGAATGTGGATCATGGAGGACGACCATTGGAAAGCCTTATATCCTTAGTCAATGAACATCTGCAAGAGTCAACAACTGCACCATCCCCAGAAGAAAATGTGACACAAGAAGAGACACACTCCAAAGACGAACTGTAAATTATTCTTAGGTAGAGCAATAAATAATTTTAAATACTTGCTTTTTATTTTTAACTATATAAGTTCTCGTCCCAAAAGTTCGTATAGCCAGCTGGAACGCGGGCTCCATAACAGGACGTGGCTCGGAACTAAGCGACGTGTTGCTTAGAAGACGAATCAACATATTATGTTGCATACAAGAAACGAACTGTAAGAGGTCCATAGTGCGCAATATCAGAAAAGGCTATAAATTCATGTATACCGGAATTCTAGTATGTACAGTGTTGCCAAGCCCCAAAAATTGTACTAGATGGCTCTAGTAATAATTTAAATCATGCTATTGTTTACAAAACTCTAATAGGTTAAGAGTATATTTTATATATGTAAAATTTTTCTGTATAAATTAATGTTTGTAAGGAAACATTTTTTTTTTTTTTTTTTTTCTGTGCCTATCTGCGATCAGCCCCAGGCTATGAGCGGATTTGTTGCAAGCCGTCCATGTCGTGCCGAGGAGGCTCCTCATCAGGAGAGTCCTCACTCCTCACCATCTGTCACCAACTCTCTGTATATCATGGCGTTTCAGTCGTTTTATGTAGCTAATGTTTGTCAATGCGGTAGCTAGAGCATTTGGATGATTTTCCAATCGAGTTCTGTATTTTATCCCTGTTAACCTTATCTCCTCTGCAACAGTTCCCATGTTCATCGCTTTATGGATCTCAGTGTTCGTCACAAACCATGGTGCGTTTGCTATGGTTCTTAGGATGCCATTCTGCATTCTTTGTATGATGTTTAAGCTGGAGTCGCATGCACTTCCCCACAGTTGCAATCCATAAGTCCATATTGGCTTCAAAATCATTCTGTAAATTAATAGCTTATTGTCGATAGAAAGCTTCGAGTTTCGTGCCATCAGCCAATAAATATTTCTGAACCTCATGTTTAGCTCGTCTCTTTTTGCTTTGATGTGTTTTTTCCAGGTCAGTCTTTTGTCCAGGTGCATACCGAGGTATCGGACTGTATCACATTGTGGTAGGGTGACATCACACATTTTTACAGGTTCGCAGTTTCCCTTCCTAAGCGTAAATGTTATGTGCACGGATTTTGTGGCACTGGCCTTTATTCGCCATTTCTGGAGCCATTCAGTTACTTTGTCGAGGTTATTCTGCAAAATAGCAGAGGCGACAGTTGGGTCCCTGTTGCTTGCTAGTAGCGCAGTGTCATCGGCAAATGTAGCTGTGGTAACCCCTTGTGCTTCAGGGAGATCAGCAGTGTAGATGGTGTACAAGACGGGTCCCAGAACAGATCCTTGTGGTACTCCCGCCATTATATCATGAATATGAGATAGCTCTCCGTCTTCTCTAACCTGGAATATTCGATCTGTCAAGTATGATTCCAAGAGTAGATAGAAACTATGGGGTAGAAATGCCTTAATTTTGTATAGTAGGCCTTTGTGCCAAACCTTATCGAATGCAGCCTGGATATCCAGAAACACAGCAGAACAGTACTCCTTGTTTTCAAAGGATGATCTAATCTTTTCACATACTCTATGTACTTGTTCTATGGTTGAGTGCTGCTGTCTAAAGCCGAATTGATGTTTTGGTATGACTTGATTTTCATTGAGTATGGGTAATATTCTACTCAGAAGGATCCTCTCAAACATCTTTGACAGCACAGGTAACAGGCTTATGGGTCTATATGATGTGACTTCCTCTGGGGGCTTTCCATGCTTGTGGATCATTGTTACTATGGATACCTTCCATAATCTAGGAAAAGATTGTACTCTAAGCACACCATTGAAGAGCGTTACCAGAAAGACTAGTGCTTTTCTGGGGAGTTGTGTAATAATTTCTTTGGTGATGAGGTCAAAACCCGGGGCCTTTTTATTTTGTAATTGATTTATGACTGCTTTCAGCTCCTGTACCGTAACTGGCCTTGGTGGGGTGGACAATTGTAGATCTTGTTGCAGTGTACTTTCAACTTCATTTTCAAACTCGACATTACTACTCTCATTCGATGTAAAGATGTTTGCTAGGTGTTGTGCAAACATGTTCGCTTTTTCTAAGCTTGTCCTAGCCCATCCCGTCATTTTTCTAATAGGACATTTGAATTGTTGTGGTCTTACCAGTGCCTTAGTAGATTTCCAGAGTGAATAGTCTGTTGATTTAGTGGCCGTTAGGTTTTCCAGATTATTTTGTATCGTGGCATTATTCACGCTGTCTATTAGGATTTTCAGTTCCTTAATAGCTTTGTTAAATGCTGTCTTATCCCTCCTGTGTCTAGTTTGGTGCCATATTCGACGCAACCTTCTTTTCTCTAATATTTTGTATTTGACTTCAAGAGGTATATTTCCAGCCAATTGAAAATTTTTCGTTGGAATTGGTGTGTTAAACCAGCAAGCGTTTTGGATGAGGTTAGTAATATATTGAGTCGCTTTATCTATCTCGTCAGGCGTCTTCAACGATACTTTCAAGTCGATGTTTTCTTCAATATAATCTTTGAAGCCCTGAATCTTGTAAGGAAACATGCCATCACTTTCTTAGGGGTCATTTTTCGTTTAAGGCATTGTTTAGGACTTAGGTACTGAACCAGGATCTAACCAGCTGCTAGCTGAGCGCTTGCGATTGTCGAATAGAATCCATTTTTCGTTACAAGTAACAATGCGATTCAATATGCCCTTGTTTGTGTGTCTGTTGAGCAGTGCAAGGCACGTCTCATTATGGCTCCATTGTAGTCTCATAATGGCTACATTACAGTCACTTAATGGCTCCACTATTGTCTCATTATGGCTCCATATTGTCTCATAATTGCTCCATTATTATCTCATAATTAGTTATTAATATGACATTCAATTTAAATTTAGTTAATATTTTTCTCAGGATTTGATGAACTAACTTTGTTTTTTTTTAACTTTTTATGTATGAAGTATAAACATGAAGGAGTACACGACTGTAAAAAGAACACAACAGTTAAGATAGGTTTATGCCCCTTTGGCATCATTGGAAATAAAACCATTGGGGTTGGACCCATCAACCATGAAATGAAAAAAGGTTTAAAAATTAAACAATAATTAACTTTTTATACTTTGTATATTTTAGATTTTAAACTTAACTTAAACCTCTTTGTCAGTGTAAATGTATTGGTAGAATCAATATACAAATTCCCTAGCTAAAAAAAACCAAAATATTTTTTATAATTAAAGGAATTATATTTATAACATATTATTTCCTTTTGTGTGTATTGACATATTTTATAAGACACAAAACCAATTCAAAGTAAACACAACTATACACTAATAGTTGTAAATGATATAATAAAATCGCTCTCTATATATACACATTAGAATCTTTACTAATAATGCCTTACCCATATTGTATTAGAGCACAGAAAAAAAAACTCTTATTACACACCATATAACGTTTTATAAGTACAATTGTAAATAAATAAACTGTTTATTTATATACTTACCCTAAGACAAATGCAAGCAATGACAATAAGATAAAGAAATCTATTATTGAAGAATACTATACGATCTTCTGTTTTTGAATTGTCTGAGATTGAAAGAAGTCTCCATCTGCCATTGTTGCTTGTCTATTAATCTGTATATGTCTGTCTCTTGACACGATTTCTTCCAAAACTTCTCCATCACCTTTTATTAACCTGGAAGGAATACAGAACTGAGGCACAGTAATAGTTACATTTTATTTGTTTATTAATTACAAAAAAGGCCAGTGAATAGAAATGTTACTTTTGTACAAGGCTAATACAATTTAAAACCTTAACTGGTATTACTGAATTTAAATTCATAATTAGTTAAAAGATACATTTCATCGTCAGAGATAAGAGAAAACATAGTGAGAAATCCAGTTTTATTTTATGTATCTGCTAATCTATAGTGCAGCAATGTAAAAGTTCATAATATATTTTTCTCCTCAACAGAAGAAGACCGCCCAGAAATTTTAACTTGATTTCAAATATATTTTCCTCTCCTATTAAAAATTTCTTAAATGAAAATAATAATCAATAAAATTATCTTATGAATGTGATAATATTACAATAATATTATTATAATTTTCATACAGAACAATAATTTGGATAATAAGTAGATGAAAAGTATTTTTATTAAATTAGAATGATAGAATAACCTGTATCTGCCAGTCTCTTCATCCTGAACCCTCCTAATTACGCTCTGTCTTTTTTCCCACTCTTCCTTTGTCATAGGTGCCATAGCTTTTGACCTTTCCATTAATTCTAAAAAAAATAACTTATGAAGTTTTTTGTCTTTTTGTTTTTTTTTTTTTTTAATATGCCATGGTCAAAAAAAATTTTTTTGTTACAATTTTCAGTTGCTATATTTACAGTTTCAGTTACAGTAACTGCAATGAATTTCCATTATTTATAATTTGCAATCTTATAATATGTATTGTCTAGATTTTCGACATTATGTTAATAAAAATCAATATGGTTTTTTTTAATGCTTAACAAGTAAGTATTTAGTGTAAATATTTATAAATGTAAAGCATTTTAAAAACTAAGCATTTTGAACCATGGCAGTATTCAAAAGAATAAAATTTCACATGAATATGAACTTAAATGCCTGAAGCTGAATTTAAAAATATATAGCTTTACAATAATTTACCCAAAGGAATATCAGCCGAAGTTTCTTCTTTTTTGTGTTCATCCTCATTACTTTGACTTCTTGCTACCCGCAGCTTCTTTTTAAGTTTCTTTTTTTCTTCTTTAAGCTTTCTTTTAAGAATTTTTTCTGTTTTCTTCTGTTCTTTCTTTAATTTCTTTTTAAGTTTGCGTAGTTTCTTCTTTTCTCGGCTTGAATCAGAACTGGACGAACTCGAAGAAGAAGAAGTTGAACGCCGGCGTTTTTTTGATTTTTCTTTACCCATAATTTTATTTATACCTACACTATTTTATAGGTAATTATATTTTTAATTTCAATGAATAAAAAAATATTTTCGAGATAACAGATATCTGACCTTGTGCTTGATGTCATAGAGATATTAATATTATAGATTATAGAATCAAAGAGATAGGGGTGTACAAAAATTATCGATAATTCGTAACTACTCGATAATTTTTCATTCGATAATTATCAATAATTTTGATCCGATAATTATCATAATTTTTGTTTATCCGATAATTATCGATAAGTTTTTTGTGATCCGTTAATTATTGATAATTAGAATTCGATAATTATGCGTATAATATGGTAGCCGATAATTATTGAGTAATCGGTTTGACAGGGAGAAGTGATGACCTTTTTTTAGGTATTTGGATAAGGTAAGATAAATGTCGACTGGATGTCGGATCTTTTTTTTTTTTTAGATAATCTGATAGGCTACAGGGGTAATGTCACTGCTAGATCGTGGACGACCAATTAAACCAATTGCGCCATGGGAAAACGCCCCACACGAAGAATGCCACACACCGCGATGCCTCAACTGAACGATGCTTGTTTAATTTTAAGTCACTCTTGTTTGTACCATCAAACAATTGTCACGACTCTTGTCTCTAACATCGAGCAATTGTCACTAGTTGTAAGTTTATAGTAATAAATTTAATTTTAAGTAATAATCTCTTTCTATCTTGTTTGTTTGCTATCTGCTGCATGGCTCTCGGCTAAGGTCAGGCAAAGTCCAACGAGACTATTGCGGGTTTGAAAACATTCGCACGGCCTTTTGATTTTGTAGCTATTTATTTATTTTTATTTCATTCCGTTCGTGAAGCGCTCAGGGTGATACATAAATTTTGTTCACTCTCTGTTATTTCCTGTTAATATTTTCGTTAATTATTCTTATTTGTTACTAGTTTTAGTTATAGTTTGTTATTTGTTGTATTAGTTGTTGTTTTTGTTATTTGTTGCTGTTATATCTAGTTTTAATAAATTTGTGTAAGTAAAAAAGGTTACAAAACCCTGCATAGGCATAACACCTCGTTGAACGCACATAGCAATATCCATACTATAGATTCTTTATCCATTTACACCATGCTATAAAGGAATCCGTGTTTTCTGAAATAATCAGCATATAACTACTGAAGAAACTCAGTTTGAATGTCGTTGACAAAATGCATTAGTCGAAAATGAGCATACGACTTCAATGCGTTTAATTTAAAATGTGATGTGCAATATATATTGATATTTCATAAATACTCGATATATGCATTCGATATATCGTAACAGTTCGATAGTATCGAATCATCTAGTATCTATATATATATATATATATATATATATATATATATATATATATATATATATAGACTAGCTGTGCCCCGCGGTTTCACCCGCGTTAATTTGAGGGAAAAACGTACTTAAATATTTTTAAACAATTACTCTAAGAGTATGTACCCGCCTCGTTGGTCGAGTAGTCGCAAGCGTTAATGCCGAGCAAGGGGTCTCAGGTTTGATTTCTGGGTCGTTTAATGTATTATTGAGTTTTTTTTTTCAAAAATTCTCAGTAAAAAAGTGATGTTATATTTACTTTAAAAGTGGAACTATAGTTAAAAAAATGTCTCGAGAAGAGAGATAATAAAGGACGCAACTGAAGCTCTCAAAAAAGATTATTTTTTCCGAATTTGTAACATTTTTTTATTATTGCTCAGCCCCTATTGGTCGTAGCGTGATATTATATAGCCTAAAGCCTTCCTCGGTAAATGGGCTATCCAACACAAGAATAATTTTTCAATTTCAACCAGTAGTTCCTAAGATTAGCGCGTTCAAACAAACAAACTCTCAGCTTTATAATATTAGTATAGATTTGATCCGATATATTTCATTCTATAAATATCGATTAGTAAAGTATTACATTTGCTACCGAAGGGGTGTTTCTTAATAGCTAAAAGGCTACTTAGTAAGTCAGTCAAGATAACTGTTGGTCTTAAGTCATGGTAGAGGGCGCAGAGGATGGCTTCCAGTATAGTAATAGCTTCACCGGAAAAAAATGACGTTTCAGGGGGATATTTATATTGTAACTTGATTTTAAATTTAGGATCCAGCAGGCAGCACCAACACAGCTGGTCGGGAAAAGCTTAAATGCGTCATTATAAATGAGATGATGATTTAACCAATTTTGATGAAGAATAGATTGGAATTTGAGTTTAGTATCGTGGTCACCTTTTATAAAATCAGATCTATGATGATGGAAACATTATAGGGAAGAGTTTTAAAGGAGGTGGAGAATAATGAGTTCATAAAAAACGTTGAGAGTGGGTTTGCGAGGTTTAAACATTTATTGAAACTGTTTAATAACGACGTGGATGTTTAATAGGGACATGTCTGTTTGGGTTACCAAGTTAGAAGAGCATGTTTAGCTTAGGCAAAAGGGAATATGAATAAAGCTGTAACAATTTGATGACAAAACGATCACACAAAAATTGTCTTCTGATTTGGAAAGGAGCGTCACACACACAACCTGTAGGGCATTAATCGGCGACGATTTCATGGCACTCAGTATCTATAATACGTATTGAATTTTATTTTATTTTTGTGATAAAGATTTATTATTTGGATCTAAAATAAAAAGATAATAATCCACATGGCTACGCACGAGGACTTTATAAATTAAATTTAAAGAGTAGGTGTGAGCTCCCCACCATACGTCTAACTGTTCTTAGTACTTTAAGTAATTTTTCACATTTATTGGAAATATACTATGTGTGGGAAAATCCGTTTAATCTGTTATCGAGTACTTATAATACCATAAAATTTCAGCATCCGCCATTTTAGGCGATATTGAGTTATATATACCGTTCGAAAGAGTTCATTCTCCTGATTCCAACGGTATATATAACTCAATATTGCCTAAAATGCGGTTAATACAATATGCCTTTCCACCGTCGATGTACATATGAAATGAACGATTTTTGGGTGAAATACTCTACTGTTGCATTTTTTGCCTGAGTATTAGAAGAACGACATTATTACATGCAGAAATTACATCTAGGAAAATACCTACTAGATATTCTCCCTTAGCAAAAGCTGTTCGAATTCTGTAAGCTTAAGCTGTTAATCGTACTAAAACCCTTTCGGAAGCCGATTTTGGAGGGAGACAATATTTTCCTACTTTTCACTATCCATCCAGACGATTTTTCAGAAGATGTTCAGTTTTTTCAGTTCAGCCAAAGTAGACGATAAAGTCATAGGACGGTATATTCACTATACTGTACTATATACTGTCTAACGGGTTTTTAGTTTGTTATAAAATAGTTATATTATGACTTTTGGGACTTCCAAGATTGCGGGACGATTCCTTTCATAAACAATGTGTTTATTATATTAAGGTAAAGCCTGAAATCCAAATTCTTTGACGAATATGTGTTACCAGTGATGACATACGGATCTGAGATGTGGTCTCTGACTATTCTAAACAAGCTCCAAGTGGCACAGCGTGCAATGGAGAGGGTTATGCTTGGTGGTTCTCTGCGAGATCGAATCAGAAATGATGAGGTCCGCAGACCAACGAAGGTTACCGACATAGCCAACGGATGTACAAGCCGAAGTGGCAATGGGCAAGGCACATAGCTCGTAGGAATGACGGCCGATGGAGCAGAAATGTTCTCTAGTGGAGACCACGTACCGGCAAGCGAAGCGTCGGACGGCCGTCCACGAGATGGATAGACGACTTGAGGAGAGTCACCAAAAGCCGTTAAATGGAGACTGCCTCAAACTGGTTGCTCGGGAGTTCGATGGGGGAGGCCTACGTTCCGTGGTGGACAACCAATGGCTGATGTGATAATGATGATGATGATGCTGAACATTGTTTGACTTTATAATTTTAATTCTGAATATAAGAGTATAGAACGCCATCTTCTCCAGGTGTTGAATTTTTAACCCGTTTAGAGAAAAAGGATTATCCATATATCGTCCACACTAGATGCTGCCGTTGAAATGAGAATACTGTCCTCACAAAAGACAAATGAGGGAGCAAATTTGTCGGCAAAATCATTAAGCCATTAAGAACCAGTATTAGAGGATAAGTTGTCAGAGGCAAAGGAATGCTATTAACATCGCTAATACAGCGATCTATTGGCAGAGGTCTACCATAAAAACTATGGGAAAGGCATATCTAGTAGGTAATATATAAACAAAACACGTATGTATGAAATAATGCAATTTTGGTGGCCATTTATTGCCTTTCAACAAAGTACCTATTGATATAAGTACTAATAGTCATTTTATTTTTAACAAAACTGCTTTTATTTTTTGTTTATTATCAAGTAGTTTATTTTGTTGGGATATTTTGATTTTTATTTCATCTTTTCAATCTCTAAATTATTTTTCAAGTTTACTTCTCACAATTCACATGTTAAAATGTAACAGATAGATTTTTCATATTTTATATTTAATACGCAATAATTAACAAATTTTGTAACAAAAACATATTTATAGGTGCTTTATAATCGTTTCAAAGCACTTAATAACAATTTAGTATTAACGTTTGAAATAAATATGTTGGTTTGCAAGATTACATTTCTTTCAGTATTATTAAGAAACTACTAGTCACAAAAGTGAGGCCATATCTATGCATAGCTATCTTTTAATTTCGCATTGAGCGACGGCTGACACAGCACGGGAGAACCGATGAATAATTGACGGAGGGAACGCGCAGGCGCGGTACCTTGCAGTCGGCTCAGAACATTCGATGCTACACCAATTAACACGAATCTCCAGTCACCCATTATAAAATTTCAATTACTTAGTTAGTTTTAATAAAATTACTTATTCTCTCGGTATAGGTACATTAAAATATGATTGTGTTTTAAAAAAATAATCTATTGATAGAGTGAAGTGTATAAAATGCAAGCAGGGGGTCCGGATAGCGCTGCGGTCTCGGAGGCCCCCAGCAGTGGGAGTGAGGAGTCCGATTGCGAGCAGGGGCCCGAAGCTGATGCGGATGCGGCCCTCACTGAGGAGTGGGCGAGGGAACTGCTGGTCAGTGCGGGCGTGGTCGCCCCACAAGAGGTAACTCCTTTTTTATTAAAATGACCTAGATGACTTAAAAAATTCGCTTCTATTTCATCACTTTATTGTATCCAGAATGAATAGTATTTTTATTCCTATAATTCTATATAATTTTGTTTATATATAATTCGTAATTTTGTTTCTTATTTCTAGATACGAGTAGAATCTAGAGCAGGTGTTGCTGGTGCGCTTAGTAGAGTACTTGCCGTGACCGTCCGCTATGAAAGCGCCGGAGAACGTAGAGCTTTGCCTCTCATAGTAAAGCTACCACCAAGGGATCCGTTTGGGAGACTATTCGTCGCAGAAGCTCAATTTGATACTAGGGAGATCTTATTCTATACTGAACTAGCTCCAGCGCTGAATAGATTAGCAGAAGAAGCTTTGGGTCCAGGCGAAGGCCTACCAGTTCCACGATGTGTGAAAGCTAGATTACCAGGTAACTGACATATTTTATAAGTATCGTTGAATAGTTTTTGTTTAGTTCCAAATTAAATAAAATATAGATATAGAATTATTTATTTTAGCTTGTAAAACTAGATTACGAATATACCAAAATATTTCTAATACACACCAGCAATAAAACTTGAATGCAATTCTGATTCGTCATAGATTCTGGGATATAAATATTATGATATTGTGACGCCATAGCCATTCTCATAAATAACTACATAAAGACGTGTCCACAAAATTGAAACAGCAATATTACAAGAGATTTAAGTATAGCAATAATTTGAGGTTTGAATTCTTATGTAGTTTAAAAAATCTAATAGGAAATGAACGTCACATATATATTTTTTTTATTAATTATAATCATAAATATATGAACATATATGTTTCATAATTATATACTAAATATAAACTACATTTTTTATTACATTTATTTAATAAATTATCTTATTCTTAAATCACATTGTTTTAGCTTGCTTTAAGAATAGTTAAAACGTTTATCCGCGTGTGTTTACGTATATTGCATACTAAGAATTTCGTGACTTGATTATAATTATTATGTCCATAAGAGGTAGAGCGGTGTGTTGCTGTGACAACTATGTCTAGTTTTTTTTTCCCGCACGTGTTCATGAAATAATATATCTCCGCATTAGATTAATATAGTACGTAATATTGCTTTTATTTACAGATGAAATTGGTGGAGATAGTGAGCTTGTTCTGGAAGATGTTACGGCTGAGGGTTTTGAATCTGCGGATTTTGCCGAGGGTCTAACTGTAGAAAGAGCTAGAGCCGCGCTACACGCTGCGGCGCGATTACATGCCCTCTCACTTGCTCTGCGAGACAGAGAAGGCCCGTTAGATCAAAGATTTGATTTTCTGTTCCCATGCGAGCGAGCTGCAGCTGGTTACCTTCGCTTAGTTAGACGTGGTTTACCTCAACTTGAAGCATTTCTTAGGGGACGCACGGATTGTATCGAGGAAGCCGCAGCAGTGTCCGCACTCAGTGCGAGGGCACCTTCTCTCCTCGAAACACTGCTCCGACCAGCGGAGCCTGCACCACTCGCTCACGCAGACTTCTGGAGCGGTAACCTTCTGTTTAGAGAGAGAGACGGAGAAAGCGAGTGTATTGCACTCGACTGGCAGATGGTGTCTTTAGGTAGACCGATGGATGACGTCGCATTGTTGCTGCTCTCGTCTCTAACGCCGGAAATGAGGAGGGCAGCTGGTGAATCCTTAATAGAAGATTATGGTAATCGTCTAGAAGCAGAATGTGCAAGATTAGGGGTAGCGTCATCAGGCACTATAGTAAGACGGAGTTTGAAACCAGATTGGCCCAGAGCGGCCCTACGCGCATTGTTACTCTGTGCGGGCAGTGTGGATGTTGCCCTCGGGGAACCGAGAGCTGAAAGACGACTCCTTGAAGCCGTTCGCGATCTGCACGCACAAGGTATTCTTGCTTTGAAAGCTGACTCTGATGCGTGAGTACATGTATAACGACAACGAGTGCCAAGGAAATATTAAGTATTCGAAATTAAGATCACTGATTAAGTCCAGTTTAATAGCATCTAGAAATTTATTTCAGTATAAGCACAAAATAATGTTTATGTATTTGTATATTTTTATTTATGTATATTGTTTGTGTAGTGACAACGATTGTTTTAACGGACGTTTCGTAACCCGCGGGTGTGAAGCGATGCCTAAACAAAGACTGAATTTACTTAATTAAATCATGTCTATGACCTATTAAAGTGTGGTAATTATTGTGACTATTGCTCATCGTATCAAATCAAAGCGAACTTTAATTTCGGTCTATTGACTATTATTTAAATTGAAAATAAATTATTATTGGTACTTACATCTGCCGTTTAATTTTATTTATTATAAAACCGTTAAGATAACAACTTTTTACCCCAAACATTATGATGCAAAACAAAATTTTTATAGCTTTACCATTTTTTTTTCCATATAAAGCCACTTAAATGAAGGCACTTTTTTAATTGTTTATTTTTTATACTCTATTCCAATATAATTAAATTATCGAAGTACGGAAAATAACTAAATAGATATGCATTGAATAAATATATCTTGACGGCCGGCTGGTCGAGTGGTCAGGCAACTGGACACTTTACGCAGCGGTCGCGGGTTCGAATCCCGCCAGGTGCAGATAATTTGTATGACGAATATAGATGTCTGCACCGGGTCATGGATGTGTATTTATATATATATATATATGTATTTATATCTTAAATTTATTTCCGTTCCTAGTACCTGTAACACAAGTTCTTACGAACTTACCACGGGGCTAGGTTAACGTGGTTTGATTGTTAGTTAATATTTATTTATTTATTTATTTATTTATCTGCACAGATCTTATGTTTAGAGTTTGAGTTCCAAAAGAACGCTTAAAACGCTTTTTACATTCTCCATCTTGTTATCCAGCGTGACGAAGGCCGCGGTGCAGGATGTATCCACGCTGTTCCTGTGTGGGATAGCGAATACTTGAAATGAATTATTTTTTCCACCAAGAGTAACATTAATTATCAGGTGCTTATGGTATTGACAGGGCTGCCTCCCCTCTCCCTTTTTTGGGTTTGACCCAGAGTCAGTCAGGTTTGCATGGTGTATGTCCGGGTTACGTGATTAACATCGATATCTCCGGGTCCGGGTGAAAATTAAACTAAGTATATCCTCTGTTCGTACAATTTACGATGGGTTCAGTTATTCAAAGTCACCTCATACTTTACCGAACTGCCAAAATTAATTATATTTTTTTTCTAATCCTATAAGCAATGCTTTTGTAGAACTCGTCTTTTCTTTAATGAAAAATTTGTTGACAGACGAGCGAAACTGCTTGTCAGTGGACATGGTGAAGACAGAGTTAACTGTAAAGATTAATTTTATTATATGAATTGTCAAGAATTTTTGAAGTTTTTGAAAAAACTGAGCAAGAAAAGATACTTATTATATGTACATGTTAGCTTGATCTTTTTGACAGATTTAAATTTTTCTGATCGAAATAACTTTGCAATGACAAACATATTATTTTCTTAATTTAAATGATTTTAAAAATTGTAAAAATATTAAAAAAATACATATAACACAAAAGTCCCTAAAGATTCAAGCGTCGTCCGAAAATTTTAAGACTTTTCATTGCTTAAAAGTAAAATTTAAATAGGAACACTGAAAATGATAGCATCCACGGCTACTACGGGTATCCTGACCACCAGCATGCAGCGGACGCGCATTCCTGGTCATCACCCACAGCCTGCTCAGCGACATTGGCACAGCACACTGCACTTCGGCCGGTCAGCAAGCAGAGACGCTCTTCTCTCCTGGTGGACGCAGCAGCCAGCCACTACGCAGCACTGCAACACCCCGACTCACTGGGGCTCACCGCAGACAGTTCCGACTCACCGTGAACTATGCGGCATCTGGTTCCGACTCACTGGAACATTCCACTGGCCCGGTATGCTCTATATATCTATTGTTTATGATTTACTCCATTTAGATAGTCTCTTAATCTTATTATCTACGTTCAAACGGCGTTTTTCGGGTCTGTGGACATAGAGGGCTAAGCGCTCTCTCTGGTTCCGGCTCGCGTCTCACATCCACGCTTATCGTGTGTCTCCTTATAAATATTCAAATTAAATAGTAAATAGTACATGGCGCAGCCGTATTTGAGTTTAAAAGTAAAATATTAAGTATTAAAGAAGATTAGAGTTGTTCAAAAGTATCAAAATGGATAAATTAATGGTGAAATTGCCGCCTAGCTTTGACTTGCGAGCATCCAACGCCGCGTCAGAATGGCGATTATGGCGCGCATCGTTTGAAGATTATTTAATTTCAACAAAACAAGACGTTAGCAGTGACAGAATCAAATTAGCGCTACTACGAAATATGATCGGCATTGATTCGGCTCGAGTTTTGTTAACTTTGCCTTTAACTGAAGACAAAGCGAGTAATTACGAATCGGTAATGGCGGCGATTGAAAAATATGTGAGTCCACGTGTTAATGAAGTTTTCGAAAGATATAAATTTAATGAAAGGAAACAGAAACAAGGCGAGGCCTTCGATAATTTTTTCACAGATTGTAAGCAGTTATTATTAAATTGTAACTATCGGAATTGTAAGGGCGAGTCAATTGAAGATCAGCTTTTAAGAGACAAAATTGTACAGGGGATCGCCGATAAAAGTATACAGGAAAGTCTTCTTCGTATTGACGGCTTGACGTTGGAGAAAGCCTCAAATTTTTGTAGAACGTCTGAACAGAGCAAGCTTCAAGTGAAGGAGATGAATCCCACACTAGATATTGACTACAGCCGGAGCCAGAGCAGCAAGACCAACCAGGGCTGCATGAACAACCGAGGCAGCAATAACAGCAAGACCAACCAGGGCTGCATGACCAACCGAAGCAGCAATAACAACAAGACCAGGTGGAGCAACAAAAGCAGCAGATATGCCAATAACAAGGAGGAGTTCAAGTGTAGGCGTTGTCAGACTATCCATGGCCCCAGAAAGTGTCCAGCCTATGGTTAGAGATGCAACAAATGTGGTATTAAGAACCACTTTGCAGTGAGCTGCAAGGTAAACCGGGTCGAGAAGTGTGATGAAGAACTTTATTGTCATACGGCTAAAGTGGTGTCTAGTGTGAATAAAAGTGATTGGTATGAAAACATTATAATAGAGACTCTGCCTGTTAAGTGTAAGCTTGATACCGGTGCCGATGTGAGTATTATGCCGTTAGAAATATTTCAAAAGATTAATAGTAAGTTAAATGTTAAATTGTTAAAAACAAATATAAAGTTAGAATCTTTTAATGGTAATGTTGTTGAACCCTTGGGTATGGTTAACTTAATGTGTAAATTTAAAAATACTAAAAGTTTTGAAAATTTTGTAATTGTGAAGTGTAAAACTACCTTGTTAGGTCTTCCAGGCTGTATTTCATTAAACTTAATTAAAAGAGTGAATAGTATTGAGTCTAGTGTTGACATAGAAAAAGATAAATTTATATTGAAACATCAAAGTGTTTTTCAAGGGGTAGGGAAACTACCGGGTAAATATACAATTGTTACTAAGCCATTTGACCAGCAAATATGTCATCCACCCTCTAGGATACCTAATTGTCTTCTAGACCCGTTAAAGTGTGAGCTAGATAGGTTAGAAAATAGAAATTCAATAGTTAAAGTGGACAAAATTAGTGAAAATTCTTGTATAAACAGAATAGTTATTGTTGAAAAATCAAATAAAAATGTTAGATTATGTTTGGATCCTTCAGATCTTAATAAATATATTATAAAAAAACCTAAAATATTGCCTACTTTAGATCAACTTGCTATTAAATTAAAAGGTAAAAAGTTTTTTTCAGTTTTAGATTTATCAGAGGGTTTTCATCACTTAACGTTAGACGAAGAGTCATCTTGGAAGTGTTGTTTTGCGACTCCATTTGGTGTTTATAGATATCTAGTATTACCTTATGGTCTCATGAATGCGCCTGAGCTCTTTCAAGATGTATTAGAATCATATTTTAGTAAATTTAATAATGTTGTAGTATGGGCTGATGACATACTTGTTATGGGTAATTCTGCTGAGGATCATGATAGGGCACTAATTGAAGTAATTAATAAAGCTAAAGAGATAGGTATTGTGTTTAATAAAAATAAATTTCAGTATAAACAAAAAGAAGTAAAATATGTTGGTCAAATTTTCAATGAGCATGGCATGTCTGTTGATAAATCTAGAGTAGAATCTTTAATAAAATTAAAATCACCCACTAATAGAGATCAATTAATGAGTATCATTGGTTCCTTCAATTATGTTAGGAGATATGTACCTGAAATGGCTGAATTAATGTCACCTCTTTGTAAACTTTTAAAGAAAAATGTTGAGTTTATGTGGTTACCTGTGCATGAAAGGGCCTTTGAAAAGTTGAAAGAAAAGGTGAGCTGTGCTCCAGCATTGTGTCCTTTTGATCCAAATAAGAAAATAATATTACAGTGTGATGCTTCGAGTAATGGCTTGGGTTGTTGTATGTTTCAACGGGATGATTTAGGCAATTTGAAATTAATAGCTTGTGTGTCTAGGACTATGAATGATTTTGAACTAAATTATGGACAAACAGAAAAAGAATTACTAGCAATACATTTTGGTACAAAAAAATTTCATAACTATATATATGGCTCTCATATTGATATTCAAACTGATCATAAACCCATAGTTTCAATAATGTGTAAACAAATAAGTAAAATTGGTTCTCCTCGTTTGAAAAGATTAAGGTTAAAATTATTAATATATAACTTAAATGTTTATTATGTTCCTGGTAAATTAGTTCATTTTGCTGATATGTTATCTAGAAATTGTTTAAATTATACAGAACATGATCATGAGATGTTACAAGTAGTACATACAGTGTCAAAGCATATACCTATGTCAGATGAGAGAAAAGCTATTTTCAGAAATGAAACATATAATGATCCTGTATTATCAAAATTATGTAGTTACTTTTATCATGGTTGGCCTTCTAAATTAAATAAAGATATATATAAACATTATGCTAAATTAAAAGAACAATTGTATGTTCAAGATGGATTTTTATTTTATTGTAATAGAATTGTTGTTCCACAGAAACTTAAGTCTTATGTAATTGGTCTTGTACATGACGGTCACATTGGAATTAATAAAAGTGTTTCAAAGGCAAGGCAGTTGTTTTATTGGCCCGGGTTATCTGATGATATTCAAAATTTTGTTTCAAAGTGTCGCACCTGTGAAAAGTTTAGATCTGCTAATGTACACGAACCCATGCTTCCTCATAAAATACCTAAATATAGATACTACAAGGTTGGTATGGATATTATGGAGTATGCAGGTAAATCATATTTAATAATTATAGACTATTTATCTCATTGGCTTGAAATTAGACCTTTAAATAATAAAAATTCTAAATCTGTAATTGATAGTATGCAAGAAGTATTTACTAGGTTTGGATATCCTGTAGAAATAATTGCTGACAATAATCCATTTAAGTCTTTCGATTGCTTGGAATATTATAAATGTAAAGATATAAATTTAATAACTAGTAGCCCTTATTATCCTCGCAGCAATGGTTTAGCAGAGAAAGCAGTAAACATAAGTAAAAATATTATAAAAAAAGCCCTTGAAGATGGCAGGGATTATAGAGATTATCTTATGTGTTATAATAATAGTCCTTTATCAGGTCTGTCAGTATCTCCCTCTCAAATCTTGAATAGTAGGAATGTTAGGTCCAATGTACCATCATGTATGTCCTATCTTGAGCCTAGGATTGTAACAAACATTCATAAATTATTATCTTTAAAGCAGTCAGTAACTAAGGCCTACCATGATAAGAGTGCTAAAAAGAATGAGGTTCGATATAAGCCTGGTGATAAAATTGTTTATTGTACTGAGAAGGACAAGGTCTGGAGGAAGGGTGTAGTTGTTAAAAAATGTAAGGAGCCAAGGTCATATCTCATTAGTAGAGGCTCTAATACGAGGCCATTTAGACGAAATAGCTATCATTTAAGAAAGTCATACAGTAATGTTGATAAGTTTTATAGAGATAAATATGTACCATTTGAGAATGAAATTTTGGAGGGAAATATTGATATAAAGAATGACAATAGTAATAGGCTCGGCACAGATAATCAATATTATGTCACTCGTAGTGGGCGAACTGTCAAACCAAAAAAAAATTTTTTCTTATAAATTTTATATATGTTAGTACAAAATATTTTGATATATTATTTTGATATGTTATATGTTATATATTTTGAGGGGAAGGTGCTCTATATATCTATTGTTTATGATTTACTCCATTTAGATAGTCTCTTAATCTTATTATCTACGTTCAAACGGCGTTTTTCGGGTCTGTGGACATAGAGGGCTAAGCGCTCTCTCTGGTTCCGGCTCGCGTCTCACATCCACGCTTATCGTGTGTCTCCTTATAAATATTCAAATTAAATAGTAAATAGTACATACAAGCATCACAAGATGTATGGACGACTCAACCTGCTATCGACCTCCGGTCTCGGAAGGGGAGTGGTGTAGCGACAACTATCTCGCCACATATGAACTGACGTATCCTACATCGCGCTATCAAAGTTTTCAAAGCGATTACTATATATACAATGAATATATATACATTCGAAATAGGCGCAAAACAACTTTTTTTATTTAGGATTTTACCTAGTCGTCAACATTAGCTGTAATCACGTCATCTTCATCGTCGTCGGTTTCATTGAGGATATATTTAACTGGCGATTTATTCGGAAGGGTCAAATATTCTCCATGAAATCTTTTTGGTATTATACCGGTGTCACACATTTTTTTTAGGTTATTGTATTTTGGAATGGAAAGTGGTTTTATATAGAGTATTTCATTACTAGTACTTTCAGCTGCAGATTGATTTGTGTTTTCTATATTTTCTGTCTTTTTACCTCTAACAGCACTTTATTTCCCAATCCCTTTACCCTTTCCTCTTGCGTTAAAATTCTTTGGAGGTAATTCTTTGGAGAGTTCTATGTCGTAAGCATCACCAGTTTCTAACATTGTATATTTCACTCCAATTTTAGTTAAGGCATTTTTTTAAATGTACACACTCTTATATTTTTCATATTCAGATCTTTATTTTTAAGAGTAGCTTTAGTGAATACAGAATCCGCCAGATTCTGGAAGTTAATGAAATCTGTATGTTCTAAGACACTCACATGGTCACAATCACATGGTTGACGCCGTTTTCTAGCACTCTCTATGAAACTTGGCCATTGCGAAGGTGCCCAAACAATTAGTTTTCTTACTTCCCTCTCAACAACAGCATGCATGCTGTCTACTGGCATATATGTATGTCCAGCCATAGGTAATTGATTTGTATAACTTTTAGATTTTGAGATTGTTCCAAGAAATGTTTGAACATTGAAAGTATTACTTTAAGTATTTATTTAATAGGCATATTACAGTAAGGAGCATATAATATTAAAGATAGTTTTGTGAGATATTAATGTAAGAGAATTTTTCTTAAAAAATTCTAATCATGAATTAAAGTAAGGGATATGTTGTTTAAATTGTCTGATGTGAGGTTTAAGGTAAGGGTGTAATTTATTTAATACGATGACTTTATTTTTCTGCGAATAATTTTTTTTAATGACTGTTAAATCAATTTTTTTGTTATACTTAAATCGTTTTACTTTTTTTTAAAAGATTGGTCATATTTCTTCTTTTCCTTCCTAACATTGCTTCTTAAATTATTAATCTTTCTCACAACTATTTCTTTGTTCGCATCTGGCTCAATTTCTCTCAATTTTTCTATGAGTAATCTATAAGCACCTTCTTTTTTGCCTCGATTAAAAGATTACCATAATCGATCTAGTGATTTTTGTAACAAGTTTTTTTATTCTGCTACTGTGATTGTTGGTTTATATAACTCGACCATCTATACAGTTACTCACGAAACGAAAATGAATGAAATGTGAATGAATGTTTGTAGCTATAGTATAGATACAGTTTAATCAATAACGTAGTAATATAAGTTACACCGAGACATTTTTTACAAGTTTTTTTATTACACTTAAATTATTTATAATTTTAATAATTAATAAAAATATATTTATTTTAATATACCTATATTATACTTATTATATTATATTTTATAAAAATATATTTATTTTAATATATAATATACTTATTATATTTTACTTAATTAATACTATAGGTACTTATAATTTACTTAATTTATTTATTTTAATATATTATATTTATAATTTACTTTTAATATATTATATTTATATATTTATAATTTACTTAATTTATTAATATATTTATTATTTTACTTATTTTCACTTTATTTATATACTATACGATAGCACTGGAGACGCGTTCTACACAGGCCGTGCAAACATCCCTCGTTCCGCTGTGGTAGAAAGTCGCGAACAGCTTGTGTCTCAAATCGAGAGTAGTCTTTCCAAAGTCTCCGATTGGGGTCGAGACAATTTAGTCCAATTCAACCCCTCCAAGACACAAGTTTGTGCGTTCACCGCTAAGAAAACCCCATTCACTGTGGCCCCTCAATTCCAGGACACAACCCTTACCATCTCTAACAGTATTGGTATCCTTGGTGTCGACATATCCAGCGACGTCCAGTTCCGATGTCACCTGGAGGACAAGGTCAAGATGGCATCTAAAAAACTCGGTGTGCTTAACAAAGCGAAGCGGTACTTCACGCCGGGGCAAAGACTGCTTCTGTATAAATCGCAAGTCCGCCCCCATATGGAGTACTGCTCTCATCTCTGGGCGGCACCGGCATACCAGCTTGGCCCTCTTGACTCGGTTCAAAGGAGAGCTGTGAGAATTGTCGACGATCCAATACTGACGAGCGATATCGAGCCCTTAAGTCTTAGAAGAGATGTTGCATCCCTATGCGTGCTCTATCGTTTGTATAATGGGTTGTGTTCCGAAGGATTGTTCGAAATGGTGCCAACGGCCACTTTTTATCATCGCACCGCTCGCCATCGACAGGGAATTCATGCTCACACATTGCAGCCCAAATGGTCCCGTACAGTTCGGTATCAGAGGAATTTCCTCCCACGGACCATTCGGCTGTGGAATGAACTCCCTGCCGAGGTTTTCCCACAGGACTACAGTATGGGGTCCTTCAAGAGGGGAGTAAATAGGTTTTTAAAGGGTCGGCAACGCGCATGTGATGCCCCTAGTGTTGCAGGCGTCCATAGGCTACGGTAACCGCTTACCATCAGGCGAGCCGTATGCTTGATTGCCACCGTCGTGGTATATTTAGACTAACGTAATCCATACAAATTATATTTATGTATTGTATACACCTAAATAACAAATAAACTTCATTTTTTAGAACAGTAGCTCAAAATTAAATAAAAAGTACTTTTGTCCACTCGTCAATCGAAATTAAGAAACTAAAAGTTAAAACAAAAAGTTTGAATTTTGAAATATTTAAGGGACACTCGATTCCTGGAATCCCAAGCCGTTGAGATTATTTACAAACAAGACCTACCTTAACCTTAACATATTCTCTGTGTTCATAAACTTAAGTATAAAAATTAAACGTAGGTGAATTCTGTTACTCTGTTTTGTTATCGGTTTTACCACGATATGTGCGCCTTGTTAGCACTTTAAAGGAGCATTTTGATTTGTGAGCGCTTAGTGGAACGCACCCATAATGTCATATAATGTCAAGAAGCTGTCACTATATTCAAGTATATTCAGTTCATGTGAATTGTGATGTCAAGTTTCTAATTTGACCTTCGCTGAAATTTATTTTATTGGAAATGATACTATTGCAGTTATAATACGTGATTAGTCGAATTAATGCAGTGTAGTGATGGCTCAACCGAGTCAAGTGAATCTCGATATAGACGTTGAGGCGGTAGCAGAAAGTAGTAACCGTAATAATGGAATACATAGAATGGATTCGGTTTCCAGGCCTTTGGTGCCAAATAGAAATAACATGGGGTTAGGAGATCGACTTAATAGTGTGTTCAGAGAAATCCGACCCCTGGTAGAACATGCAAGAATGGTAAGTCTCGTATTTGTTTTCATCATGTTTTTATATATTATGACGCAACTCAACATCCAAGCGCTGTCGCCGTCAGTATATTATTATTTTACATTTTACAAAGGTACTTTAAATCGTTTTCTTCACTATGAGTTATTGATGTTAACAATATTTTACCTTGATATTAAATAAAAAACGCTAAAGATCTCATTATACATAATTAAATAATGAAAAAGTGCACCATTAAAAGAAAAGTAACAGATCAACAATTAGACACATTTTTCTTAAAATGTCAATGTTTTGGCCTTCGGTCTCTGAAAAAAATGTAACAGGATCAACATTAATACAGTTTAATATAAATTAAAAGTTCCAATTTAAGGATAAATCTTATTTTCAAAGTGATGTATTTAGATGGTAGTAAAATATTGTTTCATATTTCGTTTTAGGGCAATAATGCTAGATTGTCACTTCCTACATGGCTACCAAGGAATCCTCCAGGAACACATCAAGCTGGAGAAGGACCCCAAAGACCACAAAGTTCCATAGCACATGTGAATTTAGGGCCCGGAGCCCAGACGTACGTAGTAACAGACAGAGGTACACCAGCCTTACAAAGAAGTACTAGTCACGGTATGAGTAACAGTCCATCGAATGATTCCAACATCTCCGAGCAAGTTCCTGAACATGTTGAGATTAATGTCTCTGTAAATCCATCTAATAATAATAATATTAATGACAATGCAGATAATGATAGTCAAAGTGAAGATGGCACACAACAGGTGAGTTGACAATGCTACAGATTAAATCGCTCATTTGGAGGGACAGTGACACAAATGCAAATTAGTTAACTTTACACGAGATCAGAATAAAGGTTATTTCATAGTTCAAAAGAAGATTCTGAAGCATTATTATGGCTAATTATTATTTTAAAATTGTTTTATTATAGCTGGATATTGTGGCATTTTCACTACCAACGCAGATGTTTATGCATAGTATTTTAGCATTAATAAGTCATTTTCGCGTATTTTGCAAATGTGTCACTGTCGCTCCAAATGAGCGAAATATGTTTTAATTATTAAATATGGTATAGGGTTTGACATTTGTTGCTACATTGTTTTCATAACATTATTCTTTTTGTTAATCTATCTATAGTTTTATCTTTAATAGGAACTATCTAAAACATTTTTTTTTTCAATATCATTTCTTTTTCTTTTATTTTAATAATAAGATAAATTTTATAAAAATTCAGTTTTCTTTTTTTTTTGTGGTTCTACATCATAGCTAAAATGCAATTCTATAAAAAATATTATATATAATTATATTTATGCCTAAAGTACCAAACATTTGTATTTATTGAAAAGGAGATGTACTTATAAGAACTTATGTTATCAACTTATATTTTTTTCTATGAGTCATTGCATTTACTTATATCTGAATATGATTTTGAATAAAGAACATAGGACAAGGACAAAGTTTGAATAAAGGAAACAATAAGAGATAAGATTAATAAAAAAATATATTTTGCTGTATCAAATTAAATCAGCATTCTACAATTAAAAATAAAATATTATTACAATTAATTCAAATGACACACATAACACGTATATATTTAAAAAATGTTTTTTATTTAATATTTATATTATTATAAATACTTAATTATTTTATTTTATTTTAACCTTTTATTACAGGTAGTGGATGTAAGAGCGACTTTAAATCTGTTACTACGCTATGCTCCTTTCTATTTCATATTGTTCATAAAGTATATGTATGATAGCAGAGAGGGTATATTCACATTTATTGTGTTATTCTGCACTTTTTCACACAGTAACAGTATTGTTAGGAGGTAAGTCACAAATAAAAACAAAAAAAACCATGAATATTAATTACCCTATTACTATTTTTAGTCTTCATGCTAGAGAAATTTATAAATTATTGAAGTGAAACTTTTATGACGTATAAGAGAAATATTATAGATGTTAAAATAAAAAATCGTCACGCTACGATCGTCACATTTTCGGACCATATAATATGGTATTGTGTTGTATTTTGGGACTCCGTACTATATATGTAATGAAACGACGCAACCGAGTCTAGATTTTCTGTCCGAGTCCGAGTCTATCGAGTTTCGGCTCGTTTGATTCGTCTTGACGAGTACTTTGTTTTTAGATAGTTACCAGGGTCTGATCTGATGATGGAGCTGGAAAGTGGTCATAGGAACTTTGCAATGAAGCAAACACAACCTCATCAAGTTCGGGCTCGATTAAATCGTCTTGACGAGTAGTTTGCCTTTTAATGATAACAAGGGTCTGATGATGGAGCTGGAAGACTTTGTATTTAGACGGTTACCAGGGTCTGATGATGGAGCTAGAAGGAAGTCATAGAAACTTCGCAATGAAACGACACAACCTCATCGAATTCGGGATTGATTGAATCGTCTTGACGAGTAGCTTGTCTTTCCATGGTAACCAGGGTCTGCTGATGGAGCTGGAAGATAGTCATAGGAACTCTAATGAAACGACGCAACCCCATCGAGTTCGGACTCTATTGAATCGTCTTAACGAATAGTTTGTCTTTCAATGGTAACCAGGGTCTGATGATTGAGCTGGAAGGTAGTCATAAGAACTCTGTAATGAAATGACGCAACCCCATCGAGTTCGGCCTCGATTGAATCGTCTTGACAAGTAGTTTTTCTTTCAATGGTAACCAGGGTCTAATGATGGAGCTGGAAGGTAGTCATGGGAACTCTGTAATGAAACGACGCAACCTCATCGAGTCCGGGCTCGATCGAATCGTCTTGATGAGTACTTTGTTTTTAGATGGTTACCAGGGTCTGATTACAGATGGAACGCACTACCCATTAACTCGGCGCATCGTTTTATTATAAGAATAGGTTCTTACGTGCGTACATAAGTGCACACATACTTTTTTTTTCGTAAAACTCACTTGACCAATTAATGTTAAATATATAATAAAAAGTTTCACTTCATATGTGTGTACATTAATACACACATACTCACACACACATTTTTATTATTTAAAAGTTGCTTTTATATGTTTAAAAAGAGAAATGGCAGTTACTCTTGTAATAAACCAAAGCTTTTTTCTTGTCTAGTTAGATATAACTAGACCGCTAGAAGTCACTTTGTAGAAATCTAATTAAATAAAATATTGTTTATTACTTACTATTAGCCATTTGATAAACATAATGTTATAGAAATTAACTGTAAAATGTTGAAGAATTTTTATTTAATTTCTAATTTTGAATCTTTGTAATTGGTTTTCAGAGAAAATGGGAAGCAAATGAACCGCAGCATATTGGCACTATTCAGTGAACTAATGCTTACAAGCAGTTGCATTTTTATTGTTCACTTTCTATTTGGTCATGGAAAACTTTTATCAAATGTTATAATGTTTCCGACTTACACAGAGCCTATAGATGTATGGGAGCTACTGTGGCTGGTTGTGCTTACTGATCTCATTGTGAAAATCATAACTGTTAATATTAAAATAGTGATTACAATGATGCCAGCCTTCATTTTGCCATTCCAGAAGAGGGTAAGTTTTTTTATTTATTGATATAACTATTCTGTAATTAACCCTCTGTTAGGTTAGGTTAGGTTAGGTTAGGTTAGGTTAGGATCTCATTGTGAAAATCATAACTGTTAATATTAAAATAGTGATTACAATGATGCCAGCCTTCATTTTGCCATTCCAGAAGAGGGTAAGTTTTTTTTATTTATTGATATAACTATTCTGTAATTAACCCTCTGTTAGGCAAAAGCCCCTAATTATTCTTTAAGAATAATATTGAAGGTTAATCCACCATGCTGCTCCAGTAGTAGTAATCATTGATATGCTTGTCTCAGCAACATTTCTTAAGTGACATGTGGGTTTTCTTATAAGTTAAATTTTTGAAAAAAAATTGCAATTAAAAATTCAACGTTGCAAGGTGGATTCGAGTTTTCTGATTCCACAATTCCCTGTTTTATTCATTTCCAAATAACACATGGTTAAATAATTTATGGAATATTTGTTTGCTGTGAAATCTACAGGTTGACTAGTGAATGACTATCAATATTTAAGGGGAATACTCGATACATGATTCTCATTCGGATTGTGTTAAAAAAAATAGGTATGGTATAGGTATTATTATGTAAATTAATAAACTTCTATTCTCTTATATTTACGCGAATTTTATTCATTTAATTAAAAGTCTAAAAACGGATTTAAACGCGATAAAATCCGTTTTTAGACTTTTAATTAAATAATAAACTTCTAAGTAAAGTTGACCAACAGTTATCTAAATAATTACGCGTCGTCTGGACACTTTATGTGCGCTGTCGACACAAAACAAGTATGTAGGTTTAATTATCGCGCGATAGTTTACCTACGTCCAAACGCCGCCACGTGTGTTAACAGGGTAGCAGGCTACCTTTGATAAACAAGTATGATCCAATCCCCCTTCATACTTTAATCCTGGCTTAGGATAGGCAAAAATACCAAGATATTTCACTCGTTTAAGCAACAAATTTATTGACTAGGTAAATGATATTGTAAACTTTGGACAAAAATTAATATGAACTTATATTATTTGTTATTGCGTCCATACTATTATATATACTGTTAGTTAGCAGGGAAGAGGACATCAGGTACCAATCAAAACACCAATTGCAAATTCATGCGACGTTTCGATCCTTTATTGGACCTTCTTCAGGCATCTACAACATTTTGTTTCACATGAATGAAAGGCCGTACATACAATTTACAATGTATAGGAAATAAATTAAGAAACACAGAGAATAGAAAAAAGTTTTGTTTGTTGTTGTTGAGAAAAACTGTTTTATTTTAACCTTTGAACTGTTTACCTATCTTGGTATTTCCCGCGTATAAAAAAATGGAATCATACTTATTTACAACGATTGTCAATCATTAAACTATTTACCTACATAACTACACTAACCTTAACAAATGTTCAAAGTAAGCTCCCTCTCTTGTGATACACAGTTTAGCATGTTTACGCATATTGTCTTTCACACGATTTAACACGAACGGGTCACTTTTAACAGTTTCGAAAGCACTGGTGATTCTGCATTTGTGTATTGATAAGCCATACCTAATTACTAATGACGGGTCACACTCACACACGACAGATCAGGTATACGTATAAGATCAATCACTAGGCGTGCGCGCAGGAAGACGGCGTAATTCGTAACGAATCTTACGGTGGCGCTCGTCCGACTCGATCTAATTAGCGGGAATTAGAATTAGCCACGTTGGCAAACAGCACAGTACAACACCACGTCGCACGCGCCGCCGCCATAACTAGAAATGTGTCCACACTTAATTTATTTAAATTGAAATTTATGGAAATTTGGTCAAAAATTAAGTACCTATTTTTTTTTACATAATTCGAATCAGAATCATGTACCGAGTATTGTCCTTAAATATTGATAGTAATTCACCAGTCATCATGTATATATGCGTAAATGCTTTATTTATTTATATAGATTGTTAGAAGTTCCTTATTTTCAGGGTAAAGTATATTTATTCACTGAAGCAGTATCACAATTATACCGCTCATTGATAACTATCCAACCGTGGATATTTTACTTGATGCAATCTTATGAGGGTTCAGAGAAGATGGTCGGCATGTTCCTGACGTCAGTGTATGGTTTTGCGAAGGTCGTCGAGATACTAGTTCGACTTCAGCTGTTTAAAAATGCCACTTGGACATTATTGCAAAGTGTTGTAAGTAAACTAACATAATTATTTTATAATTATTAATTTTAAGAAAAAAACAAATACTTAAAAGTGTTTTCTGATTAATTTAATATAATTAAAAAGAAAAAAATATATATCTATATTTTATATACTGTGTTTAAAATGAATTTTAAATTTAAAAATTTGACAGTATTTGTCATTTACTCACAAGCTATTACTGCTGTTCTGCTATCATACCATGTAATCTACTAATTAAATTATTTTGTATGATGCATCTTCAATCTTAAATTAGATTTCCTTAAATAAAACTTGTGTAGAATTGTTATCAAGTAAGAAGTGACCGTTCTGGTGTAGTGGTGCGAGTAGTCACCTCGAACCGCGCGCCGGCGGTCGCGGGTTCGATTCCCGCTTGGGACAGATACTTGTATTTTTTGCGAGTCTCCCCACCGTGCCTCGGAGAGCACGTAAAGCCGTCGGTCCCGGTTGTTATTGTAGATACCTGATAACGATCGTTACTCATGGTAGAGAAATTATCCGCCAACCCGCAGTGGAGCACCGTGCCCTTCTTCTATATGGAGAAGAGACCTTCGCTCAGCAGCGGGTGGTTTACAGGCTGATATAGTACAGTACAATACACGAAGCTATTTCCCCAGAACCTGGGCACGAAGCCGACGTGCGAGCAGCTGGTGTCCGCCGGCGACGCGTGCCCCATCTGCCACGACGACTACACGACGCCCGTGCGGCTCGGCTGCAGCCACATCTTCTGCGAGCTGTGCATCGCCGCGTGGCTCGACCGCGAGCACACGTGCCCGCTGTGCCGCGCCAAGGTCGCCGACGAGCCCACCTGGCGCGACGGCTCCACCACGTACGACTTCCAGCTCTATTAGAAACACGCACACGTACGACTGACCCGTCGGCGCAGTTGGCAGTGACGATGCTTTCGTCTCCGGGGTTGTGGGTTCGATTCAGTCGGCTGTTACCTAAAACGCAGGCATTAAGTTGCCTACCTTAGGAACAGACAACCGTGTGTGTATGTTAAATATATTTATATTTATTTATTTACGCACCTTGCCCTCGAAGACCACGTAAAGTCGTCGTTCTATTACGTAACTTGCGCGATCGCGAGAAATGGCTGTGGTGTCGAATTTCACCGGGGGGCCTGTGCGTACTATATATCGCTCGCGAGCATGTGCTTGTTGCCGATCATCGCTTACTACTATTTAAAACTTGCGAATATTTCAATATGGAAAGTCATAGCATCATCAACGGCGTACAGTTTAATATGAATAATCATTTTGTCAAACTTAAGATTATTTCTCGATTAACAGAATGAATGAATCTTTATCAACAGCTGTTGATAGTGTTGATAGTTGTGAGATCGGCTGATTCCGCGATAAAATAGAATTTTGCATCATCAGACGTAAAGTCTAATGTATGGCCATAAACAAATTCAATGAACGAATGAAACGAATAGAGCTGTCACATTGGATCATAATTCATAATGGAATTTATATCATAACTGGAACGCTCACTTAATAAAATTGATAGAAAGATAGATATAAAGATATTCAAATATACACCTTGAAATAACAGGCATAAGGTTGACATTTGTTTCCATCATGTAAAGTGAAAATATCGTTCCGAGCATTTCATTGACTACTGGTATTTTGTCTCTTTCTTACGAGTTGCCTTGAATCCATGGTAGAAAGAGATGCAATCCCTCTCTTAGGAATGTTTTTCGAGTACACGTGCGCATTCGTCTGTATATAAATTCCTTTGCACATGATCTAATGTGACAGCTCCACTAAATATTTTTAGCTTTATTAGAATATAAAATACAATACATAATGTTTTATCGTATATGTATTTACATAGACAAGGACTAGGACCTTTTAAAAACCCTGGTAAGCTATATATATGTAGAACATGACGAGACTACTTTCAACAACATTGAATGGCAACTGAATATTTGTCACAGCAGCGTTAAACTTAAGTTTTGTCGGCATCTATACATGCATAGTAGACATCGTCCATAAATAATGAATTATATTCTCTGACCCGTCTCTATAGAATCAAAGCGCGATTAACTGGATATGATAATTTATTTGACAGTTTAAATACATCAAAAAAATATTGATGAGACTAGAATAGAATTTTAAAATACATTTTTAAAAAATCGACATCACTAAATTCTAGTCTTGTGTATTTTGTAAATGAACTAGTTCCTGAGAACGTTACCACAAACGAAATCTGCAAATATCCGAATGGGGGTGGGTGAAGGGTTTGATAGTGTCAATTCGTTCTATTCTTTGGACCCATGGACTATAGATACTAAGGAGTACCATGTTCTTGTTATGAAAAGTCTCGTCGAAATACATCAAATTAGGGTGGCGCCACATGAGCATGAGGGTAAATTTTAATGGACGCGCCAAAGCAGTAATAACACGGACTGAACACGTAATAAACAATATAAATTAACAACAATAAAAGACAATGGTAATATAAACATTATCAATAATAAATTAAATATTTAAAAGGAATTGGTTGTCTGTAAAGTCTGTTTACGGACGATAATTTTAGTTGCGTGATAACGTCATAAAACATTGAAAAATTGTTTGAACTTAAATTATAAAGATTAATTACAAGTAACAATGTGCTATTAACAATTTATTTACAACTTATATATCTTTTTTTTTTCATTGAATACTAAATAAAAACAGTTGACTTTTTATACGATCGTTTATATGAGTCATAATAATTTTTTAGTCAAAATTGTAATATAATGTATTATTAACGCACTCGCCGACCGATGTTACTTTTCTTTAATAATCAGAGAAAAAACATGAGATTATATCGCTAATCAAATCCTTAAAATGCAAGAATTAATTACCTTTTTTGCTGCAATTTTTGTTGTAATAAACAATGGAAACCACATTAACTTTACATTTTACTTTTCAATAACTTTACAAATAATATATTGCCAAACAGTTCGTGTATAGATTCAAGATTGCGTGGCGTCTGCCGCTGTCTCTTCTACTCAGACGCGTTATAAGTTAGGCTGATCGTGAGCCGAACGCTTAGGCCGATCGTGCCTCTCTATCACTTGTTCCGCGCTCTCGCTCGCGGATTGTGACAGTGTTCGTGAAGTACCGGTTATCTTTCATCGATTTACTAGACGTTATCATGTTAAAAATTAAAAAAATCACAAGCACCTATTGATATAGTTTACTATTTCTTAACTACAGAAGTCAAAAGAAATACTAAATTTTTCAACCTAGATAAATTAAATTTCCTACACTAGCGCTATTTCGGTAAGTGTTCGAATAATAATTTGCTTAAAAAAGTAGCCACTTTTTCAACTAATCCCCCATAGAAGCTGGTCCTCCTTAGTATCTTTATTCCATGCTAGGACCGAAGACCGATGTTTTTCCGCTCTGTTCTTTACGATTTCGCTTACTCTGTCGCGTAAGGTGAGTTAAGTAAGAGCGCGCCTGCCGTGTGCATAGTGTCAAATGTATGTTCTGTAGCTAGACGGATAAGTTGTGGCGCGACAAATTAAAACTATAAAATTTATAATAAGGTTACGATCTCATTCAAAATACATGCATTTATAATTTTTTATTAAGTAATATTTCTTAAATGTTTTAATTTAAAAAAAATATTATATATTTCAAAAATCATTTTTTATAAATACAAAGTATGTAAAAGAAAAATTATAAATGGATTTAACATTAAAATAACATGTTTTATCCATTTATTCATTGAACGGACGAACTGAAAGAGTGAATTAGTTCACAAACGAAACGACCAACTAGATAATCGCGTATTATGCGCAAAATTCATTTTAACTACAATTTTTAAGTAAAGTAAAAAAGTGTTAAAAATACCTTTTATTTTTTATTTTATCGCCATGGTTTAGCTCAGTTGTGCCAAAAGACCATTCAATGCGCACGGCATTTTATACGATTCTTGACTTCATAACTATGAAGTAGAATTTAATTTTATATTCATTATATTTGGACCTCACTTCTACACAGATCAAGTGGATATTAAACATTTATTTAATTAGGATATAAGTTAAAAATTTAATACATTTTATACTAGTTCAGGCAGTGTTAAATGAAATTTAAAGACATTTATTTGAAGATCAAACTGTGAATACGTAATTAGATAATAATTTATGAAATTATTATTTAGGTGTATTGTAATGAGTTTTAGTTTTTCCTTTAACGCCAAACTATAAATGAAGAATGTATGTATCTAATTAAAAACAAAGAGATTCCGATTGTACGTACCTATATCTTTTTTAATTTTACCAGCAAGACGTGCTAAGTCAAACAAGGTCGAAATAATTTTAACGAGAGTAGAAAATAAAATAATTAAAAAGTCGTTTTAATGTCACATGAAGATCGAGTGATATAAAGTTACTATACAGTGATATCAACAACGTAAGATCTTTAAAACTATAATATCAATTCAATTATTATTAGCGATCGTCCACGCTCCAGCGCGCTCTAAACAAAATTATTTAGAAATTTTCGTCTGTTAACGAGTCAACGTGTGAAAATTATATAAACATTACAAGTCATGTGATACAATTTTTTTTTTCATACTAGTTCTAATTTTGACATAAAATTCATAGGAATTGTGTCAAAATTCGATCTCTTGGTAAGCAAAAACACATTATAGGAACATTCTAAATATTTTCGTTTAGCCTATATTTATAAAGTATAGCGTTGATTTAAATTATTGTCGTCAGCGTTATCATCATTCTATTAAGATATATCTAAACAGATCCAATTCTTGCAGTGACAAGTCTTTAAAATAAAAAATAAACATGTCTTGTACGGTGTACATATGTCAGAAGTGAAACATCTTTGACAAACTCAATTTAATTATTTTAAATATTAATAATTAAACATACCTATTACTTATTTACGCGTTGTTTACGCTTTGCGAGGATACGCGATATCTTACTATCTCATTCTCTCCTACACATTTTTGTATTTGTGTCTCTTACCTATCGTTTGTTTCCGTCGCATCCCGTTTCAAATCACAACGATCTAAAGAAGTTTCACTTCAAAAATGCTTTGATCTACGGATTCTATTAGTCGGTATTTAGTTATTTAACGCCGAGTTGCACGAAACAAATTTTAAATTTAAGTGTTTATTAAACTAATTTAATCACAAGAATCGTGATTATCTGTTGCACGAAACCTACATCTGATTAAGTTAACAAAAAAAATTAGTTTAATTAAAGACCTATCTAACGGATGATTAATTCCAACAGTTTTAAATTCATCATGAGATCAACTAATTTTAAGATTAATTGCAACTTAACTAACGGAAAGTTAGCGACGGTTTCGTGCAACTCGCTGTAATTCTATAAAATTGGCCTAATATTAATTCCGGCACGCTCTCATTAAGAGGTAACATTTATTTATTTATTATCTAAATAGTATTTAAAAATATATATATTTTATTTATAAAAATCATACGAAATTATGTATTTTTAATTTTCATTATTAATGAATTAAGTTATTGTTTCTTCTTAATTCATGAAAATTTGTATCCTGCTTCAGTCTTGTATAATTATCTTAGATAAAATGTTTTTGACAATTCATGATAAATAGAAATGAGGAGATAAATTAAATGTAAAAAAATTTACATCAAAATAAATATTTATAATATTATATTATTGTCAAAAAAAATTTAAATGTAAATTTAAGTAACGTATAATTTTGTAATCGTACCTCACGCCTTTTTCCGTCTTTATTTTGTATGTAGGTTTTATTTTTTATGCCTGGGAATACAGGTGTAAAACAGATACGCCGAAATACTGTTTACAACCTAAATTTAGTGATAAATCATGTACATTCATTGTACATATGTAAATAATAGTTTGATATGATTGTTCCGTAACGTAAGAAAAATATAATGGTAAAGATTAATGTTAAAATTTGCTGTTACTTGTAAGAATAATATTTAAAAAAAATCTTAAATATTACAACAGCATATTGTTCGATCTATAGAACTAGATTTATTTTTATCAATACAGCAACTTTCAATAAGGATTAAATAATGTTCTATTTTTATATAGTTTGTGTTACGCGTTTATGCTTGAAAAAGCGATATTTATTATTACACTATATTTTATGCATTGAATGAAATAATTTTTGTTTTAAACAATATTAAAAATGATCTTTTGGCGCCATTTTTTATTATTTGTCCCATAGAGTCAATGACAGGTTTTAAATTAGTCGTGTATTTTGGCGCCCAAGTTTACATAACGCGTAGGATTTTTTTTTATTTCTTATCATTCTATAGAAATATAACTAGCGATCCGCCCCGGCATTGCACGGATAGCAGAGTATGTTATTCCTAAATTTTCTTTCTGTCGTATTGTTGCATCAGCTTGTTGTGTCGAATATATGGATTAGATTTAATGTAACATGTCTACACGACTTGAAGTATTTAAATTTATTTTATTATTTAGATCAATATAATATATAAAAACAATCAATCATTTCTTTATAAACAACACTGGGAACTTCTGCCTGATTACGAATTACAAGCGGATACGAGCAATAGTAGGCGGCATAGAGGGGCACGTCGCGGGTTTGGTCGCATAAGGGTGACTCCACCAGAGCGGAGATGTGCGGAGAAGTGTTTTAAACAACCAATATAATTTCGTTCAGTGGTATCCACTGAAGCGGAGGTGAGACGAGGTGTGTGAATAACGAAATTCTATTGATCTATTCCGAAATTATCAATAATTATCGTCATATTTCAACCAATTTACACAAAACCTTAACAAATTATATACCTTAACATTTCTCACGTCTATCACTCCGTCTGTTGGTGAAAACCATATGAAAATCCGTTCATTCTTTTTATCGCAATCAGACAGACGCTGCGGGGGTGTTTTTATAATATGCAGTTATAATGGAAATTACATCTAATATAATTTTTTTTCGATACTGTTTTTTATTTTTCTTGAAATTATAATCCTTATTGAAAGTTTTTAGCAATTAAGATATGTATTACATTTAAGAGTTTGATGCCAAGAAACAAATGAATTATAAAAAAAGTAGAATATTTAAAAATATAAATTTAAGTTACATGTGCTAATCGCCTTTTGAATCAGAGATCTATAAACTTTGTTTCGAATTTGATATTGTAGGTAATATGTGACATTGTTATTTAATTTTTAAAAACATTTTTATAATTGATATATTTAAATAATATTACAAGATTATAATTTTTGGTTACATTTGTTTTTCATTTTTAAAAAAACATTAACATATTCATTTTCACAGTATACGTTGTAGATATTTCTTTATAACTATTTGCCCTCGAATTCTAGTATATTACAATAAAAAAATTTAAGTCCCTATAATAATAAGAATAATTAAACTAGTACTGAGACTAAAGTACTGTAAATCACAAAATTAAACTTTGTCATTTTTAATATAGTATTTTATTTTATTACTTAGCTATTCCTTAGTTTTAAGTGTTAAACGAATGTTTGTATATCTCTGATTTGTTTGAAATATGCTTAAATAAAAAAAAAATCTGTAACAATGTCTTATGTAACCGATATATTAGTTATGGCTATCCTCTTATAAAACGGATTTGTGAAGATATTACTAACTCCATGAAGTTAGTGTATTTTATAAGCAGATTGTGATAAATTAATAAATCAGACAAGTGATATTTAAATAAATATCGATTTTTTTAAAAACGTGTTTTAATTTACGAACCTTCAATTCTAATTACCCGACTGCGACAGAAGGAGGGTTATTTAATTCTTTAACCAATCCAATGCCAGCTGCATTTAGATATAATTTTGCTAACTATAAGTGATTTTGAAGGAAGTTCTCGACATATTGTTGAATATGTATTGTTTAACATATATTCTATAGCTTAATAAACGACTACTTTAACCCATTCTTTACCTCTGTTCCAATTTGGGAACAGTTATATTTTTTTTAATATACCCTCATATTAGTTTTGTTTCCACCCACTTATTATTTCATTGTGCAGTTAAGATTGTACTAGTTTCGTATAATAATCAGTGACTGACTATTTGTTTATAAATATTAGTTTTTTTAAGTGTTGAAGTTTGTTATTGTTACGACAGAGGAAGTAAGTGTATTCATTTTTTTATTTATTAATATTGGTGATAAATTCTTTTATTATTGCAATCTTTAGTATAATATAAACAAATTACCTAATATATAAAAGTATTCTGATGCTGATATTTTATTTATATAAAAAATAATTGTTACCTAAACATAGGTGTACCAATATTGGCACAGTGGCTACAAGTGTACTAATTATATTTTCTTTTTTACAGAATCAAAATGAGTCGAAAGAAATATTTTAGTGGTAGTAATAACTTTAGGGGCTTAGAAGAAGCTATAAACAACTTGGCCGAAGATAGTGACGATAATTTAGAATATGATTTGGCCATAATTCCCCCCGAGCCCAGCGTTGTTACGGATGAAGAAGAGGGTGACATTGATATGACGCTTCGCTGTTTACCTAACGATGTCCCTGGCAATATTGAGTTATTTGTTCGTAATATTGGTACTCTCATTACCCGAAGACAACAGCGATGATGAACCTTTGGCTGTCAAAAGACGACGAATCAGTTCCTCTCAATCAATGCTGTCTACTTCCTCTGCTCGCCAATGCTCTTTCGATGTTCCATGACCATGACTCTCATGAACCTTTAGGAATTGTAAAAAGATGGTGCACAAAAAAAAGAAAAGGTTGATGTCCATACTTCGCATGCATTTCAAAATTATAATAAAAGTATGAGCGGCGTGGATGAGTTAGATTAATCCATATCCCTTTACAGGATTAGGATCCACAGTAAGAAATGGCGGTGGTTACTATTCACATATATGATTGATATGGCTATGGCAAATGCATGAAGTATGCAAGTGATCGCCAAAGAAGAACCAATGGATCAACTGCTATTTCGAAGAAGCGTCGCCAGATATTATCTTAGACAATCACCTCAAAGGAATATAGTACGTCCATCATCATCTAATATAGAAGGATTGCGATTAGATGGTGTTGAACATGTACCAGAAAAGCTACCAACACAAGTGAGGTGTTTTATATGTCACATTCGCTGGTCGCTGGGGCTGTAAAAAATGCAAAAAAACACTTTGCATTGAAAAGTCGTGCTTTGCAAATTTTCACTCATACGAAGCCATTGTACCAGTTTGGGAACACCCCTGTAAATTTCAGGTTTTTTTTTTAATTGTATTTTTTTTATGTTTTCTTTATATGTTAACTTCTAAAATGTCCACTAATAAAAGAATTTTAAAAATATCTTTTGTAATTTTCATTTGGCTTCAAATGGGTTAAAGTTGATGGATTTCAGCGTTATCGACAAAGCTAATTATGACTGCGGATTGGTGTTTGTACAATTTTCCCTAAACATATTTATTACACTTTTTTCTTTTTTTATATAACTACTGGTTACAGAGTAAATAGCTCTACTTCTAGACTGTACTGAGATGAAACCTATACCAGATTGTAAGTTAGACCTCCAGGATCACAACTGCGAACCATATCCAATTTCGTGCAGCAGAATAAATGTGTATTTATTACACATAAATACACATAAAAAAGAAGACAGAATCTTAAACAAAAAAAAATTAAAATAATTTTGGTTGCTATTGCTCGCCCCTATTTATCTTTTTTTTCCCAAACATATCTCATGTACATTTAATTGTAATCATTATAATTCTATTACCTATATGTATTTTTTTTGTTTGTATAAATACAAATGGTACTTAATATTTAATATAATATATTTATACAATCAATAAATTTGTACTGGAAGAAATCCCTTCTAGGGATAAGCACACGTATGTATAAGTGTTAATTAAGTCGGTTTTTTTTTAAACCGAGTACCGAAATTTTTTACTGCGTTCTTATTGGTCCACGTAATCAGCATAGAGTACGTTTCACACAAACGCTATAGTTAAAGTTACATGCACACTCAGTTGACTGTACGTTCAACGAGACAAGATACCAAACGTAAACCTCTGAATTACAATACTTAATCTATGACGTAAACAAACTAACTGCCAGGTCATTCGCCTATGCGGGGTTTTGTAACCTTTTCTACATACACAAATTTATTAAAATTAGATATAACAGCAACAAATAACAAATAACACCTATAACAAAAACTAGTAACAAATAAGAATAATTAACGAAAATAATAACAGGAAATAACAGAGAGCGAACAAAATTTATGTATCACCCCGAGCGCTTCACGAACGGAATGAAATAAAAATAAATAAATAACTACGAAATCAAAAGCACAAAAGGCCGCGCGAACGTTTTCAAACCCGCAATAGTCTCGTTGGACTTTGCCGGTCCTTAAGCGAGAGCCGAGAAAGAGATAGACTATATTTTCATGTTCCGTCGGCCTTGTTTACATTTGGTATCTTGTCTCGTTGATCGCACTTTACCTGTGTGTAAACCAGATGATATTGTTTGATGAGAATGCAATTATTATTTATTAGTTTTAGACATCGACACAGTGCCGGATTAACCAATAGGCAGAGTAGGCAATTGCCTAGGGGCCCCGCTTCCACTAGGGGCCCCATGCAAGCGACAAGAAGAAAAAAAGTTACTGGCACCGAGACTTTAACACCTTATGTGTAGTGCCGGATTAGCCTATAAGCTATTTAAGCAATTGCTTAGGGCATCCCGTCTTGGGGGGCACCAGAGATGACATGACAGAGATGAAATCATGTTGTGTCGAGTCCACGTAGCCACCAGGTATTCGGATAGGGTACGGAGGAAAATGTCCATACTGAAGGGCGGATGACGTTTTTTTTTTTTTTTTTTTTCGTCGTCCGAAAATGGAACCGATAACAATGGTACGTTACGACTTATCAGGTGGAACGTCTGCCAGTTTGCCTATTCACTTAACATTAAAAACAAAAGTAAAAAAAAGGGGCCCCGAGTATAGCATTGCCTAGTGTCCCTGACAGGGTTAATCCGGCTCTGCATCGACATAATAATACTGGAGTTCGGGTGTAAAACAAAATTCACGAAAAAAAGTGTCCTGTGTAAACCTATAAATACGCCTATACATGTGTATTTTTATAAACAAACTAAAACATTGTAATGTATGTCTTAGCCAAGGAATTTATATCCTAACTGGAATGCTCACGCACGTGCACTCAAAAAACGTTTCTACGACCGGGATTGCATCTCTTTCTACCATGGAATCAAGGCAACTTTCGTAAGAAAGAGACAAAATACCAGTTTTCAACGAAATGCTCGGTACGATTTTTCACATTTTTATTTTATTTTCATGTATTACACTACATTTACTTGCAAAAGCCTAGGCTTGTCCGCAAGTAACAATTTCACACATTTTATATAACACTTATAGGTACATATTGAATAATATTTACAAAGACAAATCTTAGACATAATTATTACTACAAGTACGAAACGAAAGTAAGTAAACTACAAGTAAGTACGAAAACACATTTATAGTAAGCTTAGCAATAAATACAAATAGCAATTTTTGTTTAACGTAGTTTTACGTCTACCCTACTTACTTGTTTTTATTTGCTCAGGTTAGCTAGCAATATACAGGTTGTTATGGATAATTAGTTAATATTTTCATATATATTTTACTTTTATTTATTGATCATTAAAAAAAAAAAGAATTTTTTTTTAAATTAAATTATTATTTTTCATTTTTTTTTGCAGTTGTTGACAGAAATATTTTTTAAGTTTATATTTGTAATTATCTTCTGTAATATCGTAAAGTATAGTTCTGGGTATTTGGTTAATTAAAGTGGGTATAAAATATCTATTTGTGCGTTTACCGTAATAGTTACGAACTTTAGGTGTTGCGAGTTTATTTTGTGAAATTGTTCTTGTCGTGATTTTATGGTTAATTTTAATTTGTAATTCCTTGTTGTGAAATTGTTCTATTAAAAAAAGCATCTGAAATTTCGTATGTGCAGGTAATATTTTGCAATATTTAAATATTCCTTTGAGGTTGTTTTCATTATATAATTGAATTTTTCCTTTTTTGGGTATTATAATTTTTAATATTTTTAATTGTAGGTTTTGTATTTTATCTAAATCAGTTTTAAATGTTTTACCATAACTCGTTATTCCATCTATACAAATAATAAATCTGTTAAAACCTCCGTTTTATTAATACACTATATATCATAAAGAATAAATTTTAATAGCGCGTTTTTTTTGTATCAGCGCCATCTCTTATCGTTTTTTTCTGTGTTCACGTATCACGTAAAAAGTACAAAACCAATGTAAATAACTTTAATACATAAAAATTAAACATAACTCACAGTATAATTTAGTTTTTGTTTCATTGTAATTAAATTAAAAATAAATATTTAAGAAAATAGAAATAGGTACCTACGCCGCCAACGCCATCTGGTCTAAGGAATGTTAAAAACTCACAAAACTTATTTTTGAGTTATTATTTTGTTAAACTTAAAAGTTTACTAAATATGTCGGATAGGAATAGAAATCGTTTTAATATTTTAGATAAACATCATTTACAATTAATATAGGTACTATTATGTTAAATGTCACTAAATATAAAAACGATATTCTACCATTATACGATAGATGGCGTATGTAGGTGATAAAAAATATAAATTTATAATTTTTAAAATTTTAGTTAAATACCCGTGCGAAGCCGGGGCGGGCCGCTAGTATGAAATAAGAGACTCAACAAGTGCATTGAAGAGGATAAGGACGGGATACGGAATGTTGTATTTTAAAATGGCAAATTTTGCTTACATAGCCCGTAGCTTGTCACATACATGATCAACGTGTTTACTCCAATGAAATCTTTCGTCCACAATTAAGCCTAGATATTTATACTGATTGACCTGTTCTAAAGAAGTACAATTGCAGTTTATACTGAAGTCTGGTTTGTGAAGGCAGTCGTGGCTGTGTGCCAGTATTTTTATTGGTCTTAAATTTACATGTTATAAGCCAATGTCAACCTTATATCAAATATTTTTAAAGTGCATATTTTAATATACAATTTTATTAAGTGAGCGTTCCAGTTATGATATAAATTCCTTGGTCTTAGTTGATTACTTTACACCCTAATTTTGCTTGCAATTTTAAAACTTTACAGTTTAACAATATTTTAAATTATTTCCTGACGTTTCGGACCCTTTACAGCATCCATGATCTCGGGGGCCTTAGGTGGTGGGGTCCGAATAATTTTAAATAAATGCGATAAAATCCGATATAGACTTTTAATTAAATGAGTAAAATTCGCGTAAATATAAGAGAACAGCTATAATTTATATACTCTAGACTAGACTATATTATACTAAGATATAATTTAAAAGAAAACAACGAATAGATTTAATCACATTTTAATCGTAGTTTACATTTTATATGATTCACATAACATATCGCTTAAAATTACATTTCGCCTACAAACGTGAAAAATTAAATAATTTAGATAATTATAGTATTTATTATTAAAAGTATCACAAATATCAGATAGAATAACACTGCACTGAAAGCGTGAAGCATCTATCGTAGGGACCGCCGGTCGGAGGCGTAAATATCATCTATGTTTTTATTTTTTTATTTTGGCAATTCTTAACACTAATTAAGTTGTCATAATCGTTTCGAAGTTAAACTAAATATTTAGAGGGAAGGATGTACGACCGACTGCGTATAGTCTTTATCGGCATCTTAAATATAATGAGAATGGGGCGAAGCTTGGCAATTTCTCTACAATCGAAAGCCGCTTCCGATCACACTCGTCTTCAAAACACATACAGCGATTGGTATTCGATACCGACTTCTAGATTCTTCTCGCGTCACTCTGGAACGAACAGACATCGAGAGCTGTCCGTTCCTACTCAGGAATGTCACTCGGATTACCGATCGCAACCGATTCATCTCGTAGCTCTGGTTGACTCTAGACGGTTTCATCATCCTCGCAATAGAACAAATTGAGAGTAAACTTCACTCGGGTCGTCGGTCGGGGACGCGATTCGTTACGAAACGTCCGGCGAGGGTAACGTCTCAAGCTTGTGGTCGTGATCGCGGGCGATTTCACTCGGGTCGTCGGTCGGGGACGCGATTCGTTACGAAACATCCGGCGACGGTGACGTCTCCAGCTCGTGGTCGCGCTCGTGGTCGCGCTCGTGGTCGCGGGCGCGGGTCTCGCACGCGGCGGAGAGCTCGGCGCGCGCGGGCGGCGCGGGCGCGGCGGAGGGGCCCGCCTCGGGGTCGGGCGGCGGCTGCGCGGAGCCGTACAGGAACAGGCTGCGCAGGCGCGCCGCGGAGCGGGACGACGTGGACGGCAGGTCGTCGGGCCAGCTGGCGGCGCTGGCCGTGTCGGACGCGGCCACGTCCGCCGTCACCTCGAGCCGGTGCGCGGCGGGCGACGCGGCCTCGTGCCCGCCCAGCGAGCCCGCCAGCCCGGCCAGCGACGGCGCGCGCACCTCCGCCTGCTGCGAGCCCGCGGATAGTGACGCGTCGCCTGCAATTACAAAATTGGTTATTAACTTATTGTGCCTCGCGTTTACAGGGCCGGATTTGGAGGAGGGCAACCGGTGCAACTGCCCCGGGCCTCCATAAAAGTAGGGCCCCCACAATAAATTTCGGAAAGAATAATTTTTTTGGAATATGGAGAGGCGATGATCTTTTTTTTTGGAATATGGAGTGGCGATGACCCTTTTTGGAAACCAGGAAAGTTATCGGTATTGTAATTATTGGGGCCAAGAGGCCTCGACTCCTTTTTTGCCCCGAGGCCTCCAGACCTCAATTACTTTTTATTATTAACCTGTTCTGTTGAATCCCGGAATGTTAAAACATCTTTATACGTATTACTTGTTAATTATGCTGTTTTTCTATGTAGGTGCCCAGTATACCTAATTAGTAATAAAAAAAAAACCATTTAAAAGTGTTAGGTTATATTTTATTCCCTATGTTACTGACAAATAAAGACTTTATTGTATTTATAAAACTAGACACTACACACCAACAATAGCGATTATAATTCATTATTTCCCAAAAAAACACCAAATGTTTATAGCTGTTAACGTTGAATGAGTGCCGGTCACACATACACGACTGATGTTTTTACCAATATTATGTCACCAAAATGGCTGACAACAGGTTCGCGGTAGTAAAAAAGGTTAAAAATTTAATTTAATTTTATGACAAAGGGGGCGTTCAAGTATTACGTAACGCAATTTTCGAAAAATTTTGAACTTCCCTTCCCACTATGTAACGCGCCGTAACGTTTTTCTTTACCCCCCCCCCCAAGCGTTACGTAACACACAAGTTACCATTTTTACCGAAAATACACGATTATTTAATACATGTAGAACAAAATAACAATGACGTAAAATACGATCGACGGACTCGCCGTAAACCATAAACGAAAAGGTTTGCCAACTTGGATGACTAACTTCCTAGTGTTTTGTTTAAATAAAATAAAATAAAAGTTACATAATGCATTGTATAAACCCCCCTCCCACCCTTGTAACGCATCGTAACGTTTTACAAGACCCCCTCCCCCCTAAATTGTGTTACGTAATACTTGAACGCCCCTAAAATAAAAGTATGTTTATTTTGTCGAAATATATATTTTTTGTGGCTTTTTATTACGAATAGGAAAAATTAGAAAAATCAACATTTCGGCGCAGTGGTCACAACAACTGGCTGATGCGCTGGCGGTCGCTGGTTCGATCCTCGCACATGACAAATATTTGTATAGGTCATACAGGTGTTTGTCGTGGTCTGGGCGTTTGTGCTTCTGTATTGTGTGTTTCCGGACCCCCGACACAGGATTCACATCCTACTGGTGGCTTTTGAGCGTAAGACGTTTATTTATTTATTATTTATTTTGTAGTACTTTTTTAAACATGGTAGAATACCCTATTTTCGTGCCTCCTGAACTTCGACCGACTCTTGACTATAAAAAAATTCAGCAGAAATTAATAAAAGCTTTAGGTATTTCCAAGAGAATTACATTTCGCGTTCACACTTACCGATGCTGGGCTCGAGGCGTCGCGAGGCGGCGTCCAGGTCGAGCGCGTGGTCGAGCGTGTGGTCGAGCGTGTGGTCGAGCGTGTGGTCGAGCGCGTGGTCGAGCGGGTGGTCGGGCTGGTCGTCGGGCGGCGCGGCGCAGCCCCCCGCGCGGCACAGCGACACCGGCACCACGCCGTACACGTAAAACAGCAGTATGGGCACCCCGATGCCCACCGCCAGGCCCGCGACTAGTGGCGATACGATCAACTGTAATGGAAGATTAAATGTTAGTAAAAAAAAAAAGTTTCCCTAACTTTTAATTATTCCTTTAATATTCGGATTAATTTAATATGAATGGAATGATGATGAAATGGAAAAAAATAACTGTTTTACATGTACATATTAAGTCTTTGAAAAATTAGGATGTGTTAGGAGGCTGTGTTGATTTTTTGGTATTTGACTGGTTGCTTACGATTTTGATAGCTATTGTCATTCGCGACAAATTCGAGTATAAGACATCGACGTGGTTTTGGCGCTTGTGTTCTATATAGTTCCGGAAACTGTCCACATGATTTCCACTTACCGGTAGTGATTGTTAAGCATGAAATGTTCATTTATTTAACGCATTCACCGCCAAACCAAAATTTCTATGACGACAAATTTTCAAATCTAATTTTCGGGTGGAAATGACATAAATGGCATTCAATATTGATTTAGTAATAATTTACGTGTTTATTTCTTTAAAATAGTTTAAAATAAAATAATTTCAGGCATATATGATTGACATAGCCTGCGTGGAATAAAATGTAGCGATAGCGCCGTGTACTGCCTGTTCAGGCCATTTCAGTCACCGATAACTAAACAGGTACTACATCTATCAGACACAGGTGACGTGACGTGTAGCTAAGTTGTTAAAGCAGGGGTGTCAAACTCAATTTTTCAGATGGCCATATATTAAATTTAAAATGTGTAGGCGGCTGGCGGGCCAGATTAAAATTAAAAAAAAGTTCTGATTTATTATAACATTAATTATTAATCATATCAAAATTATAAAAAAGGTTAATTATTCACACACACTCATTGCGATCGCGGGCCGTATATTTGACATCCCTGTATTAAAGTATTTGGTCAACACTTACAGCAGCAGCGACAGCCGCAGCGACCGCAGCCCTACGCCTCGCGGGGCGCGCTCTGCGGAGCCTCCTGTGCGCCCTCCGGCCAGCCCATAAAGGCAGGCCCACCAACAACGCGGGTAGAGCTACCCCCGCCACTACCGCGATACCGAGCGGCGCCCCCGCGAGCGTACCCAGCTGCCAAAGTAGCTTCTTCTTTCGCGACCAAGGTTTCTTGCCCCAGAATGTGCAGCCGCTTGGACTGGAAATTGAAATAATTGTATGTTCAATTATTGTTTTATATATTCGGTTTCAGTAAAAAAAAATTGCAACCTCGATATAACGAAACTGAAGGGAGTTATAAAATATTTGTACATACATACATCATACATACATATAATCACGCCTCTTTCCCGTAGGGGTAGGCAGAGACCACTTCTTTCCACTTGCTACGATCCTTACATACTTGTTTCGCTTCGTCCACTTTCATTATTCCCTTCATACATGCTCTTCGGTTTAGGGTACTCTTGACCTGGCCTTTTTTCAAGACGTCCCTGATTTGATCTTGAAACGTTCGCCTAGGTCTACCCCTTCCCGAACTTTCATTCACACTCGCCTTATACACTTTTTTCGTCAATCGTTCTTCATTCATTCTCTCGACATGGCCAAACCATCTTAGCATACCTTTCTCAATTTTAGTCACTACATCTTCTTTCAAACCACAACGTTTCCTTATCTCACTATTTCTTATCCTGTCACTCAGTTTAACTCCTATCATACTTCTTAACGCTCTCATCTCAACTGCATTTATTCTGCTTTCATGTTTCTTCTGCCATACCCAACTTTCACTTCCGTACATGAGTGTCGGCACCAGCACCCCCTCATGAACAGCCAGACGAGCCTTGTTAGACACCTTCCGACTCCTCATAAGGGAGTGCAAAGCTCCATTCACCATATTTCCTGCATTCACTCTTCTTTCAATATCACTCACACTTTCCATCTCTTGTAAACTTTGAACCCAGATACACAAACTCATTCACCTGTTCAATTTGTTCATCTCCAATCACGATATTGCAGTCTGTCATTGCCTCCTCTTTTTCAAACACCATCACTTTCGTCTTCTTTACATTCATCTTCATTCCCTTTCTAACAAAAGCTCCACTCATAGCAGTTACCATCTCCTGCAACTCCTCGGCAGAAGACGCAAGTAATACTTGGTCATCAGCATAGAGAAAACATTTGACGAGTAACTCATTCATTCTCAACCCCCTTTCATTCTCTTTTAAATTTGTCAAGCAATTGTCCATGAACAGGTTAAACAGCCACGGTGACGCTACACATCCCTGTCTAACACCTTTTTCGATATTGAACCATTCAGTGTATGCCCCGTTTATCCTCACACAAGCACTAGAATCCCTATAAAGAGATTGCAATGCTCGTATGAGGACACTGCTCACACCGTACACGGACAATGCTGACCACAATTCATTCCTCACCACTCTATCATAGGCCTTTTCTAGATCCACGAATGCGCAATAGACCTTCTTGTTTTTAGCCAAACACTTTTCGGCTATGCACCGCAAAGAAAAGACCTGATCCGTACATCCCATTCCTTTTCTAAATCCCGCTTGTGTATCCCATATTTTTTCGTCTATTTCGTTCACAACCCTTTCAATCAACACTTTTGCATACAATTTACCGACAACGCTGAGAAGGCTTATACCGCGGTAATTTATGCAGTCCTGCCGTGACCCTTTTCCCTTATATAATGGCACAATTACTGCTTTGCACCAGTCTCCCGGTACTTGCCCATTTCGCCAGCACAAATTGAAAAGGCGGTACAGCTGGCTAGCCACTATGCCTTGTCCAGCCCTTTTTTTTTTTTTTTTTTTACGCAGGGGAATCCATTTACGGATGATATCCAGGATGCCCGGGTCGGCAGTCCTAGACCTATGTCGGACTCGGCACTTTGGGAGTGCAATACCGTACTAAACCCCTGCGGGAGCCTTCAGCCGCTTTAATTGGAGGGTCCCGGATCTGCAGGCAACAGGATCCCTCCAGCGACAGGCTGGCCTTGGCGAAAAGGCCAGACTTCTCCTCCATGGGGACTGTCCGGCTAACCTCTGAACAGTCCCGACGACGCCGTGTCTAGCAGGACCGGGTTCCCATCCCGGCCCGACACGGGCACAAGGGCGTTACAGGAGGCGCATTAAGTAGCGCCTCCTACGCACCCCCATTCGTCGCCCGCGGATGGAGGCCACGTCGGCGGCCTCCTCTCTCATCCGCTCGTCGGCCTCCTTCTGGGACATTACTGTCTCGCAGAAGGAGACCATCGCCTTCCAGGACTCGTCGTCGCCGAGCATCGCGGTGATGACGCTCGGGAGCGACAAGTCCCCTCCGATGACCGACGTCAGACCTTGACGCAGCACCGCCCATCTCGGGCACACCTCGAGGGTGTGCTGGGCAGAGTCCACCGCTGCGCCACAATCGTGACACTCAGTCGTCGGCTCCCTTTGGGCAGTCCGACACAGGTAGTCACCAAAGCAACCGTGCCCGGTGAGAATCTGTGTCAGACGGAAGGTGAGGGGCTTGCGTTTTCGACGCATCCACCGCTCAAGGACCGGGCGAATGGCAGCCGTTACGCGTGTGCCATATGGCTGCACCGCCAGGTCCTCCCCCCACCTCCGCATTAGCGCTTCCTGCCCTATCCGACGCACACGTAGGATCCCGTCCAACGTGGGGTTCTCACCAAGAGCCCTCCTACCCGAGACGTATGAGTAGGTCTCGGCAAGAACCTCCGCCACGAGCTCCCACGGGGGGTCGCCGGCTAGAGCAGTAGCTGCAGCCCACGATACCGTACGGTACCCCCGAATCACCCTCACCGCGATTGTTCGCTGCGCAGCGCGCAGCGCCGCCTTATTTTTCGCGGTGAGGCGATCCGCCCAAACCGGGGCACCGTACGTCGCCATACTCCGGCAGACTCCGGAGTACAGCTGCCTGCAGGCGGCGCTGGGTCCTCCGAGGTTCGGGAGGAGTCTGCCCAGCGCACTCGCCGCCCTCACGACCTTCGGTCCCACCATCGCGAAATGTGGGCCGAAGGTCCACCCTCCGTCCAGAATGAGCCCGAGATACTTAATTTGCGGGCTCATCCTGACTCTCCCCTCTCCGACTTGAAGGGTAGCCCCCGGTGGAGGTCCCTTGCGGCCGGTCCCGCGGAAGAGCAGGGCTTCGGTCTTGTCAATCCTGACACGAAGCCCTAAACTCTCTATGCGGCTGATCACGAGGTCGAGTCCGACCTCGGCCAGCCGCGCCGCCTCCTTGTAGTTTCGTCCCCGGGAATAAACGAGGGTGTCATCCGCGTAGCAGATGACACCCATCCCGGGGAGGAGGCGGCCTCGCAGGACCCAGTCGTACCCGATGTCCCACAGGATCGGACCCAGAACGGATCCCTGCGGGACACCGCAGCCGACTCGCCACCACTCCACGGACCCCGACCGGTTCTCGAGGCCTACTCTTCGATCGGAGAGGTACGCCTCCAACAGCCTCCTTAGATACGGGGGCACTCCGAAGTATTTTAGTGCCTCCCGTATCACCGCGTGCGGCAGACTGTTGAAGGCGTTCGCGATGTCCAACGACACCGCGACCACCACTTCCCTTCCGTGTTCCGCCTCACCCGTCACCGCCCGCAGGCGTTTGAGGGCGTCGACGGTCGACCGACGTGCTCGGAACCCGAACTGGGATTCTGAAAGTCCGGGTCCCGAGCCCTCCTCCAGGTGCTGAACGAGCCGGGAGGCCACTATCTTCTCCAAGGCTTTACCGGCTTCGTTCAGCAGCACCACCGGTCGCACCGCCGAAGCCGAGTCCGGGGTCCGCCCTGCCTTAGGTAGTAGGCAGAGCCGACCTTCCTTCCAGGCCTCCGGGAACTGGCCAGACCGCAGGCAGCGGTCAAACAGCTCACGGAGGCTGTCGCCGAGGTGCCCGAGAGCGATCGCAAGAACTCTCCCGTGCACCCCGTCTGGACCCGGCGCCCTCTTCTTACTTTGGAGGCGACCTTGTCCAGCCCTCAGCATCTCGACGGTAATCCTGTCATACCCTGCAGCCTTACCTAATCTCATATTTTTCAACGCTTTCACTATTTCATCCATGCTTATCTCACTTTCATCAACATTTATATTAGTTTCCATGGAAGGTGCTGGATGATGTACCTGCACTTCCTCTCTTTCAAACAAACTTTCAAAATACTCTTTCCATCTCTTTAACACACATTCTTCTCCTTTTATAATACTCCCATCTTGACTCCTGATTGTACTTAGCTCCAAAGTAGAAGTTTTTCCTCTGGCTATTTTGATGGATTTCCAGAAAAACTTGATGTTTGTTTGGAATTCTTCAGTGAGCCTCCTATCAAAATCATCCTTTCGTTCTTCTTTCTTTCTAGACACAATTTCTTTCGCTGCTGATTTCAATCTTTTATACTTCGTTCTTGCTTCCTTTACCTCGTCATCCGTTGCCTTTTGGGCTTTTATATAATATTATAATAATTTTATATAATATAAATATTTGTAAAACTATGTAATTTGTTATAAAGAGGTTTGTTATATAGAGGTTAGGATGGCCTACGATTCGTTTTAACAAGAAAGTAATGTGAAATTAATAGTTGTTTATATAGATGAGTTTCTAGCTATAAGAAAATATTTTTACCTCAGATAATGCAAATCTGAGACCTCCTTCATGCACAACCAGCAAAATTCAGCGCCACAGACGCAACAGACCATATGGTTGCACGAACCGTCCTCGACCTTCACGATAAGTACTGAACATCTCGGACATGGTTTTACTTCACCTGAAATAAGAATGTTAATTTCAATATTTGTAATTCTTAAAATGAACGTAGCTACCGTTTTATGAATTTATCGGGAACTCCGGGTACACTTAGTGAAATAACTTTATTGAGCTTTTATATTATATTATATGGCTTCCATTAAGGTCTAGCGACTGTATACAAGATGTTAAGAATTTCAATTATATACTATTTATATATATACTCGCAACAGCGCGAAAGTTTTCTTTTTATGTATTGTTCGATGATATTGTAATAAAACCATCTTTTTTTTTAAGGTTTCGACAATCATAGAAAGAGTTTGCTATACTGAATATTATAAGTTTAGGCGTTCTATTATTTTTTGAAGTTAAACATATTTTAGTTAGTAATTTGATTTCTAATAATAAAACAGAAAAGATAACCTTTGAAAATTATTTGAAGACGTAAAAATTTAGTGGCATATGTACATTTAAATACCTATTATATATCCTACAAAAAATATGAGCTCTGTATATCTATTTCATTAATACTGGACACTGCCAAGTGACTCAGAGGCTGTTAAAAAAAAGTGTTATTGAACTTTGTTACTATATTCGGTACTTGAAATCTAACTGTGCAAAAAACATGACTGTAATTTTAATCATTTGTCTTAATATAGAGTACTGTATCTGTCTGTAAATAACCCACTGCTGAGCGATGGCCTCTTCTCCATATAGAACAAGGGTTGGACCTTAATCCATCATGCTGCTCCACTGCGGGTTGGCGGGTAATTTCTTTACCATGAATAACAATCGTTATTAGGTGTCACGAATAATAATAACCGGGACGGGACCGGACCGGCTTAACGTGCTCTCCCAGATACGGTGGGGAGACCCACACGGATATACACCCAGACCGAAAATAAATATTTGTACAAATACAAATATCTGCCCCGAGCGGGACTCGAACCCGCGATCGTCGGCGCGCGGCGTTGAGGCCACAACTCACACCACTACACCAGAACGATTGTCATAATATAGAGTCATAGATGTCTTAACATAGAGTACGAAATTCTGTAATATCCCTTATATCCTATATTATAAATGTGAAATGTAAGTTTGTTTGTTATGCTTTCACGCGAAAACTACTTACCCGATTATCATGAAACGTTGTACACATGTTCTTGGATGTATTAGTTAGGAGGAAGTAACATAATATGATACTTTTTATTTAAAAAAAAAATATTTTTTTTTGAAAGTTAAAAAAATTGTTTGTCAAAAAAATTAAAAATTTTGCTACTTCAACTCCAACTAGCATTCCAGTAAATAATTCATTTTTATTGTAATGATCTCTGATACTTATTTATATTTTTATTGTAAGCGAAGCCAGTGTTTTTATAATTTCGTTCTTACCGTGCTCCATGTCGTTGTGAGAGGGTTGAGGCGCCCGGGGCGGCGGCTGGCGACTTCGCCTCGCCGCGTCACAGGTCTGTGTGGGATGCCACGCGGCTTTGCAGTGATAGCAGAAAGACGCGCCACAACCTGGCGCCAGGCAGGTCAGCTTCGGGCAGGACGCGCAACCGGTGGCCACCACTGCGAAACTGTTATACATACGATCAGATTGATGGAACATTTTACTTCTCTTAGCCGGTTACACACTAATTGCTAATAAAAAGTGACTTTATACTTGTCGACACTTCAAATAATTCGGGGATTTTATCAAAAATCAGATTAATCTCGTAGTTTTCCTTTAAAAAGTCCAGGCCGTTGTATTACGAAGTTGGATTATATTAAAAGATCGTTGGACAGGTCGACATTTTCGTAACAAATAATTTCTGAATTGTTTTTTATATCTCTATTGATTTATTAAATGTTAAAGTGAATTTATTCGTCCCGTATTCACGCCACAACGCTCTCACCGATCGTTCCGTAATTCGTTACGATGAATGACTTTGACACGCGTAGAACGTGGATCCTTTATCTTAAATGAGTATGTAGGACGATGATCACGATCGAAATCACCGGATTGTCTATTTATTTTCTTAGATTTTATTACAGATGTGATACAAAAAATACTTCAGATAATGTACAGGTCTTTGCTCCTGGTTGTATGTTAAACGAATGTTAAATTTCCGTGAGCAAGCCGGATCGGTTCGCTTCAATTATAAGAATTAATGGGTGAGTGTCTATTAGCTGGACATCGTTGGATTACATTAATTAGATTAAATGGTCCGAACGTGACGATAATGATAAATTATTTTGATTATAAAATTCGTTTTATATAAACCATTCGAATGTCCTCAAGTTATTTAACTATACCAGACATAGGTTGACAATATAGCATCTATATGATATTTAAAAAAAGGAAGAATATATTTCAATGCATTTGTGTTTACTACGATTTCAGATTTTTTTATGTTGTAGAAAGATTGTTTATAAAGTAAGGAAATAGGCTATAAAACATCACGTTACGACACACGGAAGCAGAACGGTAACGATAAATGCTGATAAATCCGCGTTAATCGGCTATATATAGGTAGATGTAAAAATAGAATATTAAAATGGTCATTTATTCATGGTATGAGAGTCTTGAGATTTTAGATAGCCCCTAAGAGTTGACCTACTAACAAACTATCATAAATAGTTGCTGGGTAATAGTTCTTTTCGGACGAGAAGTATTCGACAATATTAAAATCAGTTAAGATACATTGCTACTAAGTCACACCCAGACATATAATTAGGTCTATTTTAATATATACGTATAAATTCAAAAAGGTCCACTAGATCAAATCAGAGAGATCCCCAACACAGTTCGAAATAAGAGGATTCTCTGAAATATTTTAAACAAAGACCTAACGCTTTTCCACGTCAGAGACATATCACGTCTATTACAATGATTAGATTATAAAATATAATAGGATATTATGTAGATTACAGAGAGATACTATAATTATTTCTATAGTTCTCATACCTGCAGTCTGGAGCTGGACACCACCTCGTGTCAGGATCAGCGGCGAGCGCTCGACGCACTGAGAACTCTTCATACTTGTCGTAAAGCGCAGGGTTGTCTACTATTCTCCGGACATCTGTAATTAACAGAGAGATTAAAGGATATTGTTGCTTTTTAATTAACTTACATATACATACTCATAAATAGTAGTTTTTAAAGGCAATTATATCTTCAGATCGTATCCTCTCGGAAGAGCAAAACTACAAAAGTAAAACAAAAAAAATCTGGTAGTTGAGCGTATAGAAAAATCGTTCTCAACACTACTCCTGTAGAAGTGTAGAAGATGCGATTGCCTTGGGTGATCCGTTTCCACAGAGTAAGCCAGTTTATTGAGTGGCTGGTCTAAGTCCTCGCAAGTAGAATACTGTGAACACATATCACATTCTTTAGTGTTCTACAAAAAAAAAAAAAACAAATTACAAAAAGAGCTGTTAGTTTGAAATAAAATATTTTAATTCGTAAAATTAAAAGAAAAATCTATTATAAAATATCTTAAATCTTCGTAAACGAAATGTATATTTCAATTATGAAATAATATTTAACTAATATGACAACCTCACTTCTTTGAAACGCATATTTTTTAAGATCGAACTAAAACCCCGAAAGTAAACGTTAATTGTATGGTGACTCCTTTATTTTCAACTTTAATATATTTTAAATTTATCTTTTTTTTATATCAACGAACTTATAATGATCATGTGATGAAAAAACCATATGAATTATATTCTGTAAAAACTATATATTTTTTTAATAACTAGACCTCCCTAAGTAGGGGAGACTGTTTTTACAATTCATTTTGTTGGGTTGTTCCATTATTCATCAAAAAAAAACTCATTCATATTACTCTATCTTTTACTCTGGTCATCATTCATGCTGCATTCCATTTTCATCTAGCATTCATCGTCATTCACTCATAAGCTGAAGGCGCTGTGAAATTATATACTAGTTTTAACACTGGGGACAGTGAGGGGGAGACAGGTTTGTATCTTTTTATTAATTTTTTACAATCTTCCTTATTGTCTAATTTAACTACGACTAACAATTTTAGCTTAATACTAGTTATTACAACATACAGAAAAACCTACATACAAACTAACAAAATTAAACTTCTACGAGTGGCAGTATCTAGAAGAAAACAAATTTCAAAGACAGGACCGGTAAGCCATATTTACAAAAACCATTGTTGCATAAAACAAAAGTTTTATGCTTACAATTTAATCTTATATCTAGCTTATGTCTATTCCTTAATTAATAACATTGACAGACAGCTTAGCTTCGACAGCTTTTTTGTACTATTTTAGTTTGTTTTTATTACTTGGTCTCGTTACATGTCCCATTGGCACCCTTTTGGAACGGATTTTGTACTTTAGTAAAAAAAAAAAAAAATACAGACGAATTGAGAAGAAAATAGGGCGCAAAGTATTTCCGAATATAAAACTGACCTAGAAAATCAGTTTGTTATGACGCTTGTTTAGACTTGCTATTATTTTAGACTTGTTTATATTTGATAAAAGCTTCGAATAAAAAGATGTACCATACAATAAATTGTTTTGTAAATAGATCAAATTTGTTACTATTATATATCGATAGGAATAGGTATATTTAATTTTATATGCATGTTTTTCTATCTGTATATATATATATATATAACACACTAGTTGAATTGGAAAATCAAACAATGTGTTGCTCTGAAAATCAAAGAAACGACATTTAAAGTTACCAATTCTTCTAAATAAAATCAAAATTAAATATTTCTTTTATATATCACTATTATAGTGTCAAAAAATCTCTTCATAAAACAAAATATAAAATTACTGCTATAAAAGAAGGTGTCATACTACATATACAAACTTAAAGGAATAAGATTCCTTTACATCTCCGCCCCCCTAGATTAGAAAATTTCTTCCGACATCTCTCCATTGTCTTCTTCAGAAGGGACAGGAAAAAAAATTCAAAAAATCTCTTCATAAAACAAAATATAAAATTACTGCTATAAAAGAAGGTGTCATACTACATATACAAACTTAAAGGAATAAGATTCCTTTACATATATATATTGATAAACTATCTTACCTATATTATAAAACTATCGATAGTCGATTAATTGAACGTATTTAATGATTTTCAGACAGCGTGAATCCTCTCACTATGTTTCTATAAAATTTAATATATATTTTATGTCTATTCTATTGATTTTCAATACAGACATACGATTATAAATACAAAATAGAGCAAAATATTAAATTAACATTTAACGTAAATATTAGAACGTAAGTAAGTAAATGTTATTTTAACGTTATCATTTGAATGAAGCGGTAAAGTTATTATATTTTTAATATAAATACTATTTTGTCTGACTAAAAACAAACATATTTTATAAATTCTACCGCAAGTCTGTCTCTAATTTTATTTAAAAAATATTTATAATTATTTCTAATAAAATAAATTATAACAAAACTTTCATTTAAATGTTTATTGTTTAATTATTTTCCAAATAAATCGTTTATAAAAATTTAATTAAAGTCAGCTCAAATCGACGACGACGGGACGACAGTCAGCATAAAGTTATGTATCGAAAGATGTACTATAAATTATGTGTATTTTCTTCCTGAATTCCTTTAAACTATTTTTTCTGACACTGATTTATATTTAGTCTGAGACGATGTTAGTAGCACGTTTATTTCAAACGTGTCGTCGCAAATAGACAAAATGACATCACTTCGACGTTTTATTGAGCATTCAATTTTAAAGGTCTATTAACATCTACGTCCCACACGTACCGAACAAAGGATGCGACAAATAAAAGTTTTCTCGAAAAACCAGTTTCGACTATTAAAATGTGCATAATGTCTGAATTGTAGATAATGTTTGAATTGGTTTTGGTATTTTTGTATGTATGTAGGTACCTGTATTTATATTAATCTTGGCACGCTCTGTAGGCTAAACGGTTTGACGGATTTTAACACGAGGTGTCATTAGATTAGTCATAATTGTGCGAATGACATATGGGATGGTTGGTTTGTCTTAATAAGCTTTTAAACTTGTTTGTGGGTAATTTTACTGACAACATAACCACGGATTTCACGAAAGATGAATTGTATTAAAAATTTTATTTATCGTTTATTTTGTTCAAGACCAGACAAAATATTTATATGAAATTAGCGAATAATAAATACGCCTGCGGGTTTATTACCATGCCAGGGCTGGCACCTCGCGTGTGTTAATTCACTGAACTGACTGACGTGTGTAATAATTCTGCAAAAAATAACATTTCAATATACACTTTTGATAGCATAATACTTTTTTTTTTTGCGCAGATTTTATAACAGAGCCAATCAAAACGATTCGTAAATAATTGAGACAAATACAGTCTGGATTGGTCCAATCCGTTTTAATACGTGTTGTTATTTAGATCGCTTTTATTAAGTCTTCCGATTCGTTATGAGAAATAAAATTACTCAAGGAGTGTTATGAATACTTCATTTGTTAATTTCATTGTGAACATAATTCATCAATTTAATCTCACTATAACTATTAAAAACGCAAAAATTTGAATCAATGTTTGTTACTCAATCGCGCCAAAACAGCTGAACGCATCTAGATGGAAGGCACATATAGGTAATTTTTTTTAAAGGTAATATAATATTAGGTCCTTACATAACATGAAATTGACGTTTTGTCGTACTGGTCATTTTGATCTCAAATATTTTATCTTTGGTTAGGAATTCCAAATTCAAATTAATACAGCTATTTACATTTGCGTTTCGAAAACCGTAATTCATTTGTTTTTTCCTCTTTTGTTTTTCATCTTTGCGTCACTCAACAATAAATATATATTATGACTAAATTTTTTAAAAGTTTATAGTAAATAACTTTAACATTATCAGTATGATAGTGATGTAGTGTAAGCTGATATGAAAATTATCGAAACGGGTTTTTTTCTATTTTTATATAAGTATCTTGAATAATAAAATCAAAACTTGTTGGAACAAGTTTTCATATACGAAATACGAATGATATAGAGAACATTTGATACTCCACTATCAATTTAATAAAATATAAATATGTAAATAGCCTTTGATTAAGCACGTGTATTTAATGCGACATTAATATCCTTAAATGGTGAACAAGCTTGCTTAAAGTCTGTATCGAATAAATTCGTTTACATCACGAACCATTTTTATACTATTTTATTAGACAATTGCTAATGAATATTTACAGTTAGATAAATCGCTTATTATGAATATTCACAGTTCGACTATCGCTTATAATTTGTTCTTTTTAAGAATATAATTATAAGTATACTATATTATACCGTGCGGTGACCGGCAGAGAAAAATAGTCCGAATCTCTTTTTTGTCGAGATGTCGTAAAAGGCGACTAAGGCCATAGGTGGTGCAAAACAAGTGTACAAAAACCAGGTTGGTGATGGGCAGCAGCGTCACAATATCTTGCCACAACACACTGCGCTCGCCTACCCGCCTGCCAAGCGTGGCGAGTATTAGCAAATCCCCCAGAGATGATAGGAGAGGCCTTTTCAGCAGTGGACATACAACGGCTGATGTGATGATGATGATGAGTATATTTTAAAGTTACTATTTTTTGTTACAAATAAAAATCTATAATATAAAAATAAGTCGGGTTTTCCTTCCTGACGCTATAATTCCAGAACGCACGAACAGATTTCCACGGTTTTGCATTCGTTGGAAAGGTCTCGGACTCCGTGAGCTTTATAGCAAACAAAATTCAGAAAAAAATTTAACAGAATAAAAAAAAATTTAACACATCTGGTGGCGAAACGGAGTTCCTCGGGTTTGCTAGTACAATTATAATTAATATATACACACATACGAAAAGATTTATGATTATAATGTATTGATAAATTTTTAAAGAGTAGCTGTTGAGTTTCCTGACGATTCTTCTCAGCAGAAATGCACATTTCGAATCCGTGATAGCTTCACATTACCATAATATATTATTAAATGACGATTCAAAAGCGATTTTAAAGCCTGTTTGAAGAAGTAAATTTTGATTTTGATTTTTGTTTAGGCAAATAGTTCTTTTATTTAACTCTATTAGACACAAACGTGATTTCTTAGTAACTACCTACTTCTCATTTCCCTATCGCTAAATTTTTTTGATTTATTTCACTTAGATTTTGGTTCATTCACATTTTCACAAGTTATTTGTTGATTTGTGATGTGCATTTTCTTATCACGATCTTGATATCAAAATCAAAAATATGTTGATTCCTACTTTATTTCTAATTACAAATCTGCTTCTTGAACAAATATATATATAATAACCAAAAACTACTTAGGTCCGTTTATTTAGGTTTTAAAATAAAAATAAACTTAGCATAATTTATATCTTTTACTATTTGTAGAAGAGACCTTGGCTCAGCTGGACGTTTACAAGCTGTATCAGTTCAATTCATAATTTATTTAAATTAAGAATTATAATACTTTACACGATTTCTACTTTGATTTAGGGTTCCGTAGCAACGTGACCTCACGCTTCACACTCAACGTCCCCCAGTAGTATGTAAATCCTGTGTCGTGGGTCCGGTAACACACACCACACAAACACAACCGTGCCTTCTGTCCGTCATCCGCGTGTAGTTTTTAAAACGTAAGTGTGGAACAGACATTAAACATTATTATCAACATCACACCTGTTTTCATCGTGATAGTTATATTATTTTATTTATGTGTATTGCATGGCCTTGTGTCTGCTATAACATAGTAGCAAAAAATATTTAATCTCCATACAAAAAATGTGTTGTTTAAAATGTAATATGTAACGTAAACATATTGCACGGCACTGAACATTTTATATGCGACACTCTCTAAACATGAATCAGTGGAATTTTCACTAATTACGTTAGTGAAGCTGTATTCAGTATATATCAGTGAATTTTAATAACAAGATAGTGTATACTAACTAATACCCATATTCAATGATCAAATCAGTGGACTCTGATATTCACATATTTATACATTGAATAGTCACTAATTCAGCGTGGTACAATTCTCAAATTGATAAAATTGAAAAGTCATTTTAAAATTAGTGAAATTCCATTGATTCATGTTTAGAGAACACGAACTTGCTGCATTTCACGGTAATTATATTCAAATATTTATTTAGTAGTATTGGAATTGTATATATTTACGTAAGATCTTAAGAAGTTAAAGTTATTCACAGCTTATCAATGATAACAATGTAGAAGCATTATCTTTTAGTAGTCAACAATACAATATTATTAAATGGTTATATTTTTGTCCTGAACGACTTAGGGGGCGTCCACGTGAGACAATTTTGGGGATTTTTTACCCCCCTCCCCCCTTGGTAAGATTTCGTGAGATTTTACTCGACCCCCTAATCTCACGTGAGATTTTTGAAAAGTGTGCAAGACTTCTATTAGGGATGTTCATGGAAAATATTATCGATTTTTATTAAATGCACACGAAAAAAAAGGTCAACGCGACCCCCGTACCGATGTTTCTACCTCTAGCCTATACATATTCCTAAAAAAGGGTCATCATCACGAGTACATGAAAACAATTTAAGATTTTTTTTTTTGCTTAACTCCCTGACTATTGTTACAATTTTCTTCTGTTTTATTAAACTATCAAATGTATAATTTTTTTTTATTAGATTAAGACTGAAAGAAGTGCGTTGAAAACAAACCCATTATATTTTATATATTGGCAATACCTAAGTACATAAATCTATATCGGTTTTTACAGTTATTACTTTGTATTTTTACTATAGGTGACACGTGGATTCACACGTTTGTTGTTTACGCTATTTTATCCTTCGTTGTTTTGTTTTATAGCATATGTACGCCTTGATAACAATATATATATATATATATCAATAAGATTTTGAATGCTTAAAGCTTTTTTTAACAATTTCTTCCACTGTTTAATATTTATATAGAAATACAATAATATATAAATACATTATTAAGTTATTTATTACTGTACTGGACAACCGTTCTGATGTAGCAGTGCGAGTAATCGCCTCAACGCCAGCGGTCTTGGGTTCGATTCACGCTCGGGGCAGATTATTAGTACAAATATTTGTTTCCGGCTTGGGTATATGTCCTTGCGGGCCACTCCACCGTATCTCGGAGAGCATCTAAAGCCGTCGGTTCCGGAAGTTATCATAGACACCTGATAGCAATAGTTACTGATGATAAGCTCCAACAATTTTTCTATATGGAAAAGAGGCCTTTGCGTTTACATGCTGATTCATTACTGTACCGATAAAAAAGGAGAAACTTGTAATAAGGAGTCACGAGAATGTTACATGCACATTTCTCATTTATTTATTTATTTATTTATTCCCATAAACATTACAGGTCAGCTACCCAATGCGATAGTTCATACCATAATATTAAAAATAAAACACACTAATCATAACAAATAATAGATAAAGCAGCCCTTGTGAATTCATTCATAAATCATAGTACAACCGAATGATGTGATCATTTCTATTTTATTTTAGAAAATCGACAATTTACTTAGTTTTTTATTTATTTATTTAAAAAGCAGTGAAAGTCGTTCGGAAAAATAAATACTACCTACCTTGAACGTTTGTATATTTGAAAAATGTTTGAAAACCTTTGACTTTATTGATTCGTAAGTTTGATAGCAAATAAAAAACTATACCCAATCGATATCGGACATGAAAGATTGTGTTCGACATAACAATTTAAATTCAAAAAGGGATGCGGAAAGACCAGGTTTCTTCTATAAGGACACATTAATTTTTATATTTATTTTATTTTTAGTACACGTTAATTGTTATAGTGGTCATTTAAATGTACATCGTAAAAAAACAGTTGCTTGTTTATGATGGACACTAGAACTTTTAAAGTTAAATATTCATCTTTATCGCACCTCAACCGTTTAAATAATAAATAAATAAATATGTTTAACATACACGCGGTCCTCTGTTCCTAAGATAAGCATGTTAATGCCTGTGTTTTAGGTCACAGCGGATGGATATACTCGTACATATATATTATGTACATAATTAAATAAAAATGTATATTTTTAGTAAAATGACAATATACAAATTATAATATTATACAATAAAAAAAATAATAAAAAAATGGTAATATACACAACCAAAACCCAGACTCGGAGCGGGAATCGAACCCACGACCATGGCACGGAAAGCAGGGTCACTACCAACTGCACGAATGGGCAAGTCGGCCGTTCCTTTTTTAAGGTCGTGGTAAGCAGATAAGTATAGGTATTTACTAAAAGTAAATTCGCTTTATTATTCGAATTTAACTTATGCAAAAGCATTATCAAGTATACGAGGTCGCGATGTGTAAATTATACGTTAACATACATAGATATATTGCGTCCGTATTATATTATTAAATGTCTCATATAAACACTAGTATTATCCGTCACTCCGTTCACGATTAGGTAGCGTTAACTTGGATCATGAAAAGTGTCATCCAAAACCGTGTATTTATTTGTAGTTATCATTATATGTATATACTAGCAAAACCTGCGAACTCCGTTTCGCCACCAACTTATTTTCGTGAGGGATACTCACACCACGTACTGGCGCGATCTGCTCCACCACCATGAAAAACCATATTGGTTTGTAGTACATGCTATGTATCAGAGATGTCGCTGTATGTGAAAAATGATTTTCCCTGTTTTCCTGCTTTTCTGTTGAAATTTTTCCTGAATTTTGTTTGCTATAAACCAACGAATGCAAAACCGTGGAAATCGGTTTGTGGGTTCTGGAATTATAGCGTCAGGAAGGAAAACCCGATTTATTTTTATATTATAGATTGTTCTAAGTTAATCATAAAATATCTAAGTACTATTTTTACGTTCTAATATTCTATTTTGATTGTTATCTCGATCGCACCGATTAATCTCCATCGTGGATTCTCCATTTTACGTGACATTGGTGAAATCTTACCATTTTAGCTCATTGATCCTAATTTCATCAATCCAAATGCATGAATCATATTTGTCTAGAAAGTTAATATACTATAGAGCAGTATACATAATACAACCGTCTCAAAATACGTATCCATGCAACTTAGTTGTTCCTGGTACTTCCGTTTTAACGCGATAAAAAACGACTGATAATAACCGGTTAAATGATAAACAGTTATTGTGTACAGAAATCTGTTTAAAATATGCATTACATGTCAGACTAAAATTTGCATATACCTATTAATGAGATTAGACGGACCATTATAATTTTCATTAGTAGTTATATGATGCGCAGTATTCCAATTTAGTAATTTAGTTGTTTTTTTTAAATATATATGATTAATTATAAATACAAGCCAGTTAGTTCCGAGCTCGAATAGTTAGGGCTTAAGATTTAAATTTGGTAAATTGGGAGAGAAGCATAACACTGTTGTGAGTATATTGTTGAAACATATTTTTTTAAACGAGACACCACGACGAAACCGCTGAAGAATGTGTCCTAGAATAGATAATAAAAACATAAATTTAAAAAATCAAAAAACCCGACTGCGTATAATACTCTTATTATAAACTAAAAAGAATAAAACAAGTCTGGTTGATCTGAACTGAAGGAAAAATGTGTAGAAAGTAATTGACCTAAACTAAACTCTTTTGCAAAAAAAACGGGCACTTAAGCAAAGAACTATTTTATAGTTACTATTAGTTTGTTTGACAATTTTAGGTATTGTTATCCTCAGAATTTTATAAATTAATTAGGAAGGAATAGTTTTCATCAGTTTTATCATAACATTTTAATTAAATTATTAAGAAATAATGTTTAAGCTCAAAACACTATGATTGTACCTGCTCGCTAAATAAAAATGAAACGCGTTAATTTCTTTGTTTTTCTTGAATACATTAAAAGCAGATAAAAGTTTAGTATTTAGTGTGACCCCCTCTTGCTGAAATCACAGCTTGCATTCGTCTGGGCATGCTAGTGAGTATATCTTTTATGGTTTCTTGGGGAATACGTTCCCACTCCGCGGTAATCACATTCTTTAGCTCTCTGATGGTCTGCGGAGCCGGCTGCACTGATCTCACTCGTCGCTTCAGAATGTCCCAGACATGCTCTATGGGATTGAGGTCCGGACTTCTAGCTGGCCAGTCCAAACAAAATGTAGTTAAAAGTTATTTTCTTTTGAAAACCAGGCTCAGTCAAAAATTTGAATTTGGAATGTACTCTTATAAACATTATGGCACTTTTATAACTGGCCAGTAACATGTTCAAATGATTAAAACCTTTTTGGTATTTTATTTTTTTCAGCCAGGAAGAAAATCGAATTTCCTACAGTACGTTATTAACTGTATTCTGATATACTACATCATAGATGACTAATTACTGACTCTCTGAATGCCAAGGCAATGACTAAAATAGTCGTAACTTACGTGTGTTACGTTATAAGATTTGCTCGCGACTCTGATATAATATTTGCGATTACATTCTCATAACGTTGATAAACCATTGTCACTAATCCTTTAAAATCTATTTTACATTCACAAAAAGTCTTAAGGTTATTCTTATAAGTTATATATAATATTAATTATTATTTTTATACATAAATAAGATTTATATCTTGTAAATGTATATAGCTCTAAGATATAATGGATTTAGCTTTGTGTATTTTAAACGTATTATCGTCCTTAATTAAAAGTCTTAAGATTAGGTGATAAAAAAAAGCAAATAATATAAGTCCAGATTACATACGAGTATACTTGTTTGTTTTGTTCAATAAAGTATTTTTTAATATTCCACTGTAACATTTTTCATCGATTTATCTTAATTCCTACCTGGATGAAAATATAATTAGAATATTAAAATTACTCGAAAATTTTCCACTAGTCATTATTCAGAAATTAGGCACAAGGGAAAACTTTATTTTGTTCCACAGTTGATATGATGTATTGTTAATGTGAGTGGATAATGTTTCTTATGGATATCTGCATATAATATATGACTAATTTTTAACTACTAATTGCGATCAGACGAAGATCCTTCCAGAATTATCATAGAATTCAATTAAACCGATTAATTAGTTGCTAAAGACGTAACACGTATGAAAGCAACTTACCAGACGGATGCATATTCTCGTGGCAAACTGGGCAGTTGACTGGCACCCTCGCTTCGAAGATCTCGATGGCGAGGTACTGGCGGAGGCAGGATTCGCAGCAGCGGTGCGAGCACCACGCCAGCCGCACCATGCTCGCTACTGTGAACGTCGACAGGCATAGTGGACAGTCGAGTACTTCACCCTGGAACAAATAATTCTTTATAGTTTATAAAATACACTTCATTATAAATATTAAAACTTGATATCATTTTTTTTAATCAAAGAATATTATGGTTTTTTTAATATGTGATGTGGATTGTTTATAGCTTACATATGAAAAAGTAAAGGTTTTCAATATGAGTTTTTTGTGGGTAGAAATGCTTTCGAATCAATTATTTACTTTTTATTCAGACATCCATTATTTAATCTTTATTCAATTTTCAGTCATTACATGTTTAAATTTTCAATAAAAACTAAGACGATATGTATTGACTGAAGTGTATTCATGAGTTAAAGGTAAACTATAAATGGTCTGCTAACCCGTCCATCCATTAAATTGCATTGATCCGAGAAATTCATGACTGTACGTTCACATATGGGTTCTGGCTGCCAATCCTTTTATATCTTACCGCCTTTTACGCATTTAATCTGAACCGAACCGTTAATACTATCTACGGCTTTATATTAAAGTGTATACTTTACTATAAATTTCTACACTAACTACAGTTACCTCATATCTTATGGCTGTTAATGTGAACAAAAACAATCAACTTATCCGTATCGTTTCGTAATTATGTCAATAAAAAATGGAAAATATGATGTTTTAAAGATTTAATAGTAATTGTATTATATACAAAAATATTTAAGTGTGATTAATTGTAATAATATGTCTCATCTCATCTCATCTCATCAGCCTATAGCAGTCCACTGCTGGACGTAGGCCTCCCCAAGCTCGCGCCAGACATCCCGGCTTTCCGCAATCCTCATCCAGCCAACACCGGCAATCCTGCGAAGATCGTCGGTCCAGCGGGTCGGAGGGCGTCCCACACTGCGTTTGCCAATACGTGGTCTCCACTCCAGGACACGTCTGCTCCAACGGCCATCGGTCCTACGACACAGGTGACCAGCCCACTGCCACTTCAGCGTGCTAATCCTCTGGGCTACGTCGGTCACTTTGGTTCTCTCGCGGATAGTCTCATTTCTGATCCTATCTTTGAGAGAAACGCCGAGCATAGCCCGTTCCATGGCACGTTGAGCGACTTTAAATCGGTGGACCAGTCCCTTCGTCAGTGTCCACGTTTCAGCACCGTATGTCAACACAGGTAGGACGCATTGCTCGAAGACTTTCGTCTTCAAGCTTTGCGGAATCTTCGAAGTGAAGACCCGACGAAGCCCGCCAAATGCCGCCCAGCCCAACTGAATCCTCCTCTCGGCTTCCTTCTCGAAGTTGTTTCGGCCCAGTTGGATGGTATGGCCTAGGTAGATATAATCCTGAACAACTTCGAGGAGGATACCATCAACCGATACCGGTCTCGGTATGACATGCTTGTTAAACATAACTTTCGTTTTATCAAGATTCATACCAAGACCGACTCGTCGGGAAGACTCATTTAGGCTGCTCAACATTTGGCCTAGCTCCTCCAACGTCTCCGCAAAGATGACGATATCGTCAGCGAAACGAAGGTGAGAGATGTAGTCGCCGTTGACGTTGATGCCTCGTCCCCCCCAGTCCAGGGTTTTAAAGACGTCCTCCAGCGCAGTGGTAAACAGTTTCGGTGATATGACATCGCCCTGTCTTACCCCGCGCCGAAGGAAAATCGGTCTTGTCTGCTGGTCCTGGATATGAACGGTCATCTTCGCCGCGTCGTACATACACCTCAACACCTCGATATATCGCCAGTCGATATGACATCTCTGCAGAGAGTCCAGAACAGCCCAGGTCTCGATGGAGTCGAAGGCCTTCTCGTAGTCCACAAAAGCCATACACAGCGGCTGATTATACTCTTCGGTCTTTTGTATAATCTGCCGAACAGTATGTATGTGGTCTACGGTGCTGTAGCCTTTTCGAAACCCAGCCTGCTCTGGTGGTTGGAAGTCGTCGAGCCTTGTGGCGAGACGATTCGTAACGACCCTCGAGAAGAGCTTATAGACGTGGCTCAGAAGTGAGATAGGTCTGTAGTTCTTCAAAAGAGACTTATCGCCTCTTTTGTAGAACAGTACCACCACACTCCTGGACCACGCCTCCGGTGTGGTACCTCGTTGGATGACGGCATTAAAGAGTCTAGCTAAGGCCTCCAGGACAGGTCGCCCTGCGGCCTTAAGAAGCTCAGTCGTAACGCCGTCATCCCCCGGGGCCCTCCCGTTTTTAAGCTGCCCGAGCGCCGCACTAATCTCGCCGACTTCGAAATCCGGGACGTCTTCCGAATAATGGCGCAGCAGTGGTGCACGTGGATCTTCGGCGCCCTGGGTCTCAGACTTCTGTACGCTCGACGAGTACAGCTGCCCATAAAATTTCTCAACCTCTTCTCGGATCTGAAGGCGGGAGCAAACGGTTCTGCCATCAGCTGTTTTTAGCTTCGCAAGAAGACTTCTTCCCAATGGTTTTCGGAAAACCTTTGACCCCCTATTCTGCTCAATTAGAGTCGTAATGTCTCTTGTATTTGAGCAGCGGAGGTCTCTGCGTATGAGTTTCCTCACCCGCTTGGAAAGAGCCTTCTGCTCTGGCGAAGCTGCTTGAGCCGCGGGCATCTCGCGCCTCCGCCTCATCAGATCCAAGGTTTCGGGAGAAATTTTGGACTGCTTAACTGGTCTCGTCGGCGTAAAATGTCTCCGACCCAGTGAATACACCGTCTTCACCACGTTGTCGGTCATCTGATCCACGTCGCCAGTGGTTTCCAGCGAATCGAATCGGTTTTGGAGTTCCAGTTGGAACTGCTCGGAACCACATAGTATTTGGGGCAGCGTGGGTCGGATAATAGATTTCATCAAGCGGACTCGCTCTTTGCGTAGACTTATATTCAGAGAGCCCCGCAGGAGCCGGTGGTCACTACCGGTGTTGAACCTATTAACCACTGAGACATCTCTGAATATATGCCTTTTGTCCGCTATGATGAAATCTATCTCGTTCCTCGTCACAGTATCCGGGCTCTGCCATGTCCACCGCCTTTGGGGCTTCTTCTGAAAGAACGAGTTCATCAAGAAGAGCCCCTCCGATTCGAGGAAGTCGACAAGCATCTGCCCCCTGCGATTTCTGCGCCCCAATCCGTGTGGTCCGATTACCGATTCGTCGCGGTCTTGTACTCCCACTTTAGCGTTAAAGTCTCCCATAACAACGTTGTAGAAAGCCGAGGTCGTGCCATGCAGAGCTTTCGATATATCCTCATACAAGGCTTCGACCTCATCGTCAGAGTGTGTCGAGGTCGGCGCATATACCTGTATCACTTTCAGGGAGTACCTGTCAGTGAGTTTAAGTACAAGGTACGCTACCCGGGTCGACACACTGCTGACCTCCACAACGTTGTTACTGAGAGTCTTGTGGACCAGAAAACCGACGCCACCTTGGGAAGGACCATCACCTTCACGGAAGTAGAATAAGTGTCCGGAGTCCAGGATCATCGTGTCCTCACCCTGTCTTCGGACCTCAGACAACCCCAGAATACTCCATTTTATATGGCTTAGTTCTACTTCGAGTTCGGTGAGGTGATGGTCCAGCCGTAGACTGCGACCATTATACGTTGCCAGGTTCGTCACAAAGCAGCCTCCCGTACCCCGGAGATTCTTGGCACCCTCTGCCCCACCGTTACCGCAGCCGCTGCCGTGGCCGGGAATAGTGGGGCCGCCGGGAACTGAGGGCCGTATCCTTCTGCGCGCACTCATTGGGGGTGATTGCCCATAGTCACCACGCTGGGCATGCGGGTTGGTGACCGCAGGGCCGGCTCTATCGCACCGAAGACGCTGCTGCCCATCCTCGGCCTGTGTATTTGAAAAGCCAGCATTAGGATGGTTATCCCGCCATCTATCGGCTTCAACAGTTCCAAGATGGTGGTGGAACTGTGGTATCCCTTAGTCGCCTCTTACGACACCCACGGGAAGAGAGGGGTGGCTAGATTCTTGATTGCCGAAGCCACACAGCATGCGAAGCCACACAGCATAATAATATGTATATAGCATATATATATGTATATAAGCGTAATAATATGTATAAATATTTAATTAATTTTATCCGATTATTAGTATTGTCAATATCGTGCCCATTTGTAATTACGGGTACACGACCTATTCAATAAGATGTACGTACTTTAGATAAATTTATTGTGTTTAACGTTTTGATGAGTTAATAAGTAAATAAATAAACTAAGCTCATGTTTGGTAAAATTTGTTAGTAAGAACTTTTGACGTAGATACATATCTACCGATTATTAAATTTTAACTTTGTTAAATTTGGAAAAAAAATATTTCGTATCACTGAAATATACCTACATACATAATATCTGTACAGAAATAACGTTGATATGGAGTGTGACCTTTACGTCAATAATATTTATCGTTAGAAACTTAAAAGTAGTTTTATCAATACATAATCAGATCAAATATTACATGATGATAATGAGCAATAATAAAAATTACGATTACATTATGTTATGTTATACATTATTTCGTAATTCGTCACGCGTATAGAATTTTCTTCAGACTTCCATGCTTATTACGATAATACGCAGGAATGTGACTAATTGTTTATTGTTCATATTAAAGTTAATTAATTGTACTTTTTTTTTTGATAACGAACAGGTAAACTCAAAAGATAGCGACAATTAAGTCGCTAATCTTGCACCGTATCTTAGTCGTTGTAATCGGAAATTTGTTTATTCTTGGTACATGTTAGGTACATGCTGAGTGCTGAATTCATGGTAACACGAGAATGAATTATAAAACAATAACCACCACTTGTCGTGCGATGACCAATAGAAGAATAGTCCCGATCTCTTTCTTGCCTTTTCTAATCGGTTCATAAATGACGGATTTACAAACAAAACAGTAACAAATTCAAAAAAAAATAGATGCGAATGAGAACCTCCCTGTTTTTTGAAGGCCCCTTTTTGAAATAAGAAAAAAAAAACAATCGCGAAGAAGGTCAAGTTCAATAACGGTAAAAAGTCAAAATTTTACTTAAAGCTACATACCCTTATAAGCAAAATCACAATATATAATTTAACATGAATGATGCATAATTGAGTAAAATTGTATTTTGTACCTGTACAAAGAATTCAAAGCTCATTTTTGAGTAAATTCGATACCTGGTAATAGGTAGAAAATATTACCTTTTTTTTTCAATTTTAATCACACCCAAATTATTAATCATACAGATTTTTAAAACAAAGCCGCATATCATAATTCAATGACCTCGTACATAAATCTATCGATAATGGAAGCATAAACATAAAAAGTATTAGTTTTGGCAATAAAAATCTTATGAGTAGAATAAACCTATGAAAATTTTACGTTACTCTTTAAACAGATGCGGAAAGTATTTGGATATCGACTCTGACTTAGTGCTTATGTCGAAAAATAGATACCTACTCTTAAAGAAATAGTATAGTATAATTAGTATAAATCAATATCTTATTTTAAAAAAACGATGTATTGGAAAGTTTGTTGAACCTTAGAGGAGAAATATTTATGAACATTTTACTCAATCAAGTAATATTTCCAAGTAAATAATATTTGCAAGTAAAATATACCTAATTATTATACGAATATTTCCTTGAAATCGGAGACGCAAAATACGTACGTTGTTCACGTGTTCATTATTTTAATTATTAGCAGCGTTTTCCTGAATTTAACCTTAATTATAAGTAGTGTATTTACGTATTAGACATTCCTTATTTAAGATCTTCATATTGTTGTAAAATATGACTCGCAAGTTTGAATCATATATCAAAGTCACTTCTTCCGTCGGGCAGGGCTTCTATACCAGTTTGAAAAAAAATCTTCGTTTATACCTTCAAAATATGCGTTGAGAGCATCCTTAACCTCTTCGTTTGTGGAAAATTTTTGAACTCCGAAGTGGTTTTTGAATTTTGGGAATAAATAAAAGTCAGATGGAGCGAGATCAGGAGCCACAAACATTGAAATCAGTTCAGTTATTCTGAAAAAACGAAACCGTCGAAAGACAACCAGAAGCACGCGGAACGATTTTTAATGGATCGTGTAAGTAATGACTTCAGGTTTTCAAGACCGTTGCAATTCGGGCTGTGAACCGCGGGCATCATTATGGAGACGATGGAACTGACAATAGACGAAAACAAAAATTAAGTTGGTAAGTAAAAGATCTTCCTGTCGTAAAGTGAACTATAAATTTTTTTTTCAACATTTGTATTGTAAATACGTTACAATTATTTTTAAATAAAGGTATCAACATACATTATTTTATTCAAGCATTTTTTTTCCTCTTAAAATATACAAAGTCCAGTTTTTGGATACTAGATATAGTATAAGAGCTGTAAAAAATGCTTCCCATGCCAATTAGCTCGATTCGAGCTAAATAAATATATAATTAACTGGCCAGTGTTACCAGTTCATAACTATCGAGGTCAGATAGTAATCATTCTTTTTATTACTGCTTTAGATTTAGATTAGAGTATAAAACAAAGGTGGTATATAACCTTAAAATACATTGCTAAGAACTCATTGCATTGTTTTTTTTAACTTCATACGTGGAATTTAAAGAACATGTCGAATAAGCTTCAGTTACGTGCCTTATCTAAAATATGCACTTTTATTTGCGCAATTTTTTGTTTTTTTTTTTTTTCATTTTATGTAGATAATTGATATACCTAATAAATAAATAAACTAGAAGTTTTTTTTAAACTTACATAATTCGATCGAGCTAATCTGAGCAATTGTATATTGTGTAATAGTATAAAATCTAATTGGAGGAATAATTAAAAAAAATATTTTATTTATTAAAATATTTTCTTTGTCGTAATTCAAACGAAAACTTTTTAGTCTTATTATTAATCAGCTATTACTATTATAGCAACATTTTTATAACAATAATAACAACTGTTTACAGCTCACATAAAAAACAAGAGTCATAAATACTTTTTAAAAGTAAATTAATACTGTTAACGCGTGAAAGCCTCCTACGAGACACACATTCTTCCAAACATTGAACTATTATTGACATATTTATAAAATACTGCAGTTCTTATTCGAATACATACTTCGTGATAAGCAATTCGATAAGTATTCATAATAATTACAAAAAAAAGCGTTTAAAAGATATGTATAACATGAAAATAATTACAAAGAGTACTTTCTCTTTTTGTAATTAATTCAAAAGGAATAACGAGCTTCTCGGTTAAGAAACCGGGTTAAGCTTTGATTGTATGAAAAAGCTTTAACCAGTTATCAGAACAGTTCAAAGCGTTAACGTCTCAACCTCGTTAAGTAAAAGTAATAGTCGTTAACGCTTCGCTGACGACTGGTAATGAGGAACGAGTAACTAAGTTCAAATTACAGATGACCTCTTTAGACTTCTTAAGACCTCTAAACACTTTAGAATAAAAACCTTAATCCGTTATGAGGCAGTTGAAAACGCAAGCATACACTGCGCACACAAAATTTACTATGTTGTATTATACAATACACACATACGTAAACAATGATTTAGCAAATTATTTTACAATGTATTTTATGATATATTAAATAAATTTTACGAATATTTACGAAATCGAATTTATTACTCGATCATAAGACTGACATTTTACTGATCAACACATCAAACGAGTTGAATGCAATATTTACTGTTTAAAATTTCCAGAAAATTTAAAAATTTAACAAAAGCTCTTGAACTATATTGAACAGGAAGTTTAGAGCATATTAACGTAAATCATCATGTACAAACAGTATTACATTATCTCAACTTCTTCATGAAGATTTTATATCGAACGGTAGACTAAAAGATTGATTATGTGAGTGTATGTAAAGATATGAGTACAGTTACACACACAAATATCGATCTTATCTCTACTATTAATTATACGAATTATTAGAAATCTAAAGTTTTATATTTATTTCAATAATAATCTCAGATATTATCAATTATTTTAAAAATCTTTTCGTTAAATATTTTTGCGTTAAATTAAGGTTTTAAACAATGTTATATGAGGGCGATGAAGACTTTCACTATAGCCAAAGTATTTTTGTTTGGACGCACAAATCTCAAGAACCACTTTTTGCGTTAGTTAATTCAAGTGAAAACTCTATACGAAATAAATATCAATAGTTAAATGACAATGATCATGAAATTAATATCAAGTTATAATGATATCACAATATAAATAATGATAATTAAAAAAGACACGCACGCGCACAATAGCAGCAAGGTAAACCAAACCATTTTATAATTCATAAGAATTCTTAATAATTAAATAATATAAATCACCTTGTTACTTAACGCCGTAATTATCAGAATAATTGATCTAAAATATGAGCAGATTTAAAGACAATTCTTCTATCCGACTGACTGACCTCGATATGAAAACGCAATGGAATTAGGTATAACGCAGTAATATACACCAAACATTCAAGAATGAGGTTTCATTTGATTGTAGTGAAATTATGACATTATATATAATACTATATATGACAAGCAGCTATGATTTTGTTCGCGTTTACACGCCCTCCCAAAACTTTTTTCAAAACATGATTTAGAATTGGACCTGTTAGTATACTTATGTGTATATAAATTATATAATACACAGAAATATGTCATTCATTTATTCATTAAAACTTAGATAATAATTAATTAATTATCGAATAACAACTAAATGATCATAATGAGTTACATAAAATAAGTAATTTATATGTATAATTGGAAGTATTCGTAGACAAGGGAAAGGAGTTCGTACTTCGTAATTGCAACATAGACGCAAAGGTAATCCAGTCTAATGCGACTTGACCAACTGTGACTCGATTGATTATATTTCTTCTTCGACAAGGAAACCTTGGATTTAGGTACATTTACAAATCGATTCAACTTGTGATTAATATAAGTAAAATAATAAATCTATAAAGTATTTTTGTGTATCTGAAAACGATCGTTGTAGTTGTTACAAGTCCGATTAATTCATTGGAAATGTTTTGGAAAACATTACGTTATCACTGATACAAAGATGTAGCTATAAATGTCAACCAATCCGACATCTGACATCTAAACACCGTGACACCAATCTGACATCGAAACTCGAAAGTACACCTATCGATCTCCGTGTCTATTATTCTCTATTCTACGTGACATTGGATCGCACCATTGAAAGCCATTATACCAAATCTTATATCTTTAAACGAGCAATTCTTGTATATATATAATCTGAATCTCGGAAACGGCTCCAACGATTTTCATGAAATTTAGTATGCAGGGGATTTCGGGGGCGATAAATTGATCTAGCTAGGATTTATTTTTAGAAAATGTCGTTTTATCCCTTTTTTACGCAATTAAAAAATATCATTAGAATACGAAGGTAAATTTCGCTGTCATTAATAAGCTTATAATAGCTCGGATGGAAATCGGGCGGATTCGACATTAGAAAACCCGGGTTCGATTCAAGGTGTCTACAGACCAATTTTTTTTCCTTTTTTTTTTCAAGTTTCTTCTTTTATGAGAAAAACTATTATTGTGTGCTATTTTTATTTTTTGTCTTTTATTTAAATAACCTGTTCCTATTATTTTACTTTTATGTCGGTAAGATATTATTATTAGAAAATATTATTGTTTCATCAGTATGTAATGTATCTAAATATAATTTAACCGAGCAATGCTCGGTCATCCAGGTACTGAATTAACTAAATGACACGAAAAGTCAATTCGCATCTCTGATTAATCTGCAACAATGTCGAGTCTCATTGTCTCTAAGAATTAGTTATTTTAAAAATTCGTCTTAATAATAGACTGAAATTGTCTAGCCACTTAATAATAATTGGTTAACACAATATAATAGTTGTTTAATACGAAGACACCTGTAGCTTACTCCGTCGGTTTATAGGACAACCTTAAATTTTGATTCCTATCTTTCTTTTAATTTTATTACAAACAATTAATATTATTTATTTTATTTAATTAATTTATTACAAATATTTACATCGCGTAAAAATATTTAACGAGATGATAATGTGTTAGATACTTAAAAAGTTATTAGTGTTAGCATCTTTACAATTTTATCGATTTTCTAATTAATTTATTACACAAAAATGGCAACATTAATAAACGGAAGAAAATATTGAATCGGCAACATCAAGGAGAACTGACACATTTTTGAAAAAAAAAAGGAACGGACATAAAGGGAGCAAAGACAGTACATCCTGCGAATATTTACAAGGGAAGAAGATTTCTATCTTATAATTAAAAAAAGACTGGCGGTTATTAAGAAAATCCGGATCCATCTTACCAGTAAGTACAACACTAGGAATTTTTTTATTTACGCTTTAACCGTAATCGACGTTAATTATTATTCGTTTATTATTAAAAGATAACGTGAAAGATGATGACCGATAACTTAGGAATTCAAAGGATAAGTATTGACTAAAGGGTTAAATTTGATACGAAATATCGTTTTCCCTGTGAAAACTTACATCGAAGTGTCTTTGTAATGTTATACCTACAAAAACAGTATTACCGTTAATAATACTTTTAATGTTGTCTATTCAAAGAATTTAACGGTACAAGTAAAATGTTGATGTTTCAAGTCATCGTTATCTAAGAAAAACCTAAGTTATTGAAATTGCTTAGAGAATAGCTTCTTAGGTTTTTTCGGTTCACTAGAGCAAGAAGATCCGTGATTGATCACTTGACCGTTATGATGATTGAGCTAAAATATTTACAAGAAACTGAGAAATATAATAGAAAACCTTTCAAATGAATAGTCAAATCGATTTGACAATCTTGTCTATAAAGCCCAACGTAAGAACCAAATTTAGTGAATGAAGAAAAATAGAAGTGAGCGTTGAGAAAAAAAAAACATACGTCAAAATAAATAAACTTGCCGTTACGTGTTTATGTTGTGATTTCCTTCCAAGAATAACATTCAATTTATCATCCTTTCCGGTTCATCGTATCAATCCAATAATACGATACATGATTATTGGGTACCTACGTAAAGAAAAGAATTAGGTACATTTACGCAATATTCAAGACGATCTTTCAAACTTGCGGCTATTATACTCGTAATACTCATATGTCATTTAAAGTCAATAATTGATTAAAGAGCTAAATTATTTTAAAAAAATCATTCAATCTTGCCATTTAACATTCCTACAAAATTAAGAACCATATAAATTTATAGAAAACAATATACATACACACGCGCAAAGATCAACGACAAGAACAATAACGTAACAATTTTATCGATAATATTGTTTCCATTTGTTTCATTGACGACAAACGCGCTAAACATTTTCCAATTAAAGCAAAACCCACATTCAGTGCTGTAAAACTTTCCTGTTCAGTGAACAAGCCGTACTAATGAAACCGCTCTATTTCGGATAAATTCGGATTACGCCCACCTACAATATTTACCATTCTGTTTACTTGTCAAACGTATTATGTCATAGAAAAAATAGAACAATTCGTGGCGCATACAAATATGGATATAAATTCAGAATATAGACTCTTTTCTAGATATTTCATGATGTTCACCTGACTTGAAAGATAACTAACGAGTTCGTTAGGTATATAATAATAAGGCTTTGAAACGAGGTTTCGTCGATTTTATAATGACTTACAATATTCACTGAATTGAATCACATACGTATGCAAGTATGTTGTAAGTACGTGATTGTAAACATATTATGTTGAAATCAGGACGTGACGTTTTTGATGACAAGGTCTTAAATGGTTTTTCGAATGAAACAGTATTAATGAGTTGTGTTTAACAAGATACAGGTAGAAAGAACATTATGTAATGACTACGTAGTATTGTCCAAAAATATTACATTAAATGTTAACCTATAAACTTAGACCTATATACAAACTACCCTCCATAATACTCTATTTTATTATTAAATATTTTTAACTCTTCAAAAATATTATTTTTATAATCGATACACTGTTTATACGCGTTCACGATTATTCTACTATATGCATATAGATATATAGTAATAGTACCAAATCACCAACCTGCAGTGGAGCAGCGTGGTGGATTCAACTCTTCTTCTTTATAAGAAAGGCCTTTGCCCAGCAGTGGGACGTTTAAGGGCTGATCCAGTTCAGTTCAATTCAGTACATTCAGTAAATCAGAGAGAACTTTCGTAAATCAACTTCGAAAAATTTCACTAAGAACTCTGTAGGTACAAATGGGAAACCGATAATATTTTTCTTTAAGTTTTGCCAACAAAAAGCGGTTTTAATTTAAGAGTCAAAAACCCTAGCCATTAAATTTAATAGTGTTAAATTAATTCACGTTCCGTTGATAAATAAACAATGTCGAAATATTAATTAATTATTAACTTACTTGTAAAGTTTATCTATTCGACCTGTTTTCGGAAATGTTTAAATCTAACTTTTAATTAAATAAATTAAGCAATTCTTTAATAAATTGATTCGTTAAGCCTAAAAAATGCAATCTTGTTTTCGCTTCAATCGAGTTAGTAGGCGAAGTCATAAATTCAGTCTTTCAACAAGATTGGATAATTTTTGCTAAAAGTTTATGAAGATGTTAATTTTGCCTTTACTGATTTTAAAATTTAAGAAAGAATGTATAATAAACTATGAATAAAATCATTTTGTATTTTTAAATAGATCAACACGTTCTGTAGCATCAATTATATTTGCAGTTTCGTTCAAATATTTTCATTTGATATTTAATGATCCTTACGAAGCAGTTATTTAATACAACAAAATATTATCAATTAGTTAATTTAAGAAAGACATCTAAAAAAACCACACATATAACACATCTAAAGTCTAGTTGGTAATCGACCTCGATCTCGAGGTCTCGTATAAAATTGTTTGCGAGATACAATCTCACAAAATATTATCTCGTAAATGCATTCCCTATAAGTTACGGATAGAAGTCAAGATAAATTGTAAGCTTTTAGTCTGTCGAATGGATTCCTTATGACATCCTTATGATATATCCACACAATTTGTCGATTTTAATCCTTATTTATATCACTTCAACATTTGATATATCTGGATTCGTCTAGATTCTTCGTCTAGTTGTTTCATTTTAGTTTTATTTATTTTTTAGTTTCATTTAAGTAAAATTTTATAACCTCTAACTATACCATAAATCAAGATCGAGTTTCGACTGTACTATTACTTTCGTAATTGTCGTTTTGCATGCGTTCGCACAGCGTGCTGATAGCTGTAGAAAGTGATGTTTGAGAAACACGCACGCGATGCATTTTGATTTCATTCCAATGTACGAGGATAAGAGAGATTATTATTCGGAGTTTTTTTTTTTAAATCTTACTTCGACAAAAATGTTACTTTGGATCTTATTTCAATATTCATACATGATATATTAGACATAACATTTCTCATTGGCGCTTGCATGAAGTTTTTTGTGAAGTTTTTTGTGTTGTTAAGGTGTGTTAATTAAACGTACTGGCCTATTAATAGCATCTACTTATAATAATTGACATTCTAGAGTGTCGAACAAAGATTTCAAATGGCACAGAGATAACATACCAATCGTGAACGCTTGAAGGTGTCATTAGGACGTAAATTGATGGTGTCATTGACTGGCCACTGGTCAGTCTGCCGGAGTTTCCACACCGCAGCGAATTATGATTATTGACAAGCAATTATTATGTTCGTTAAGCAATGGTAATGTATTTGGTATAATAAGTATTATAATACCAAAACATAAGGTAGTGGTGAAGAAAACGACAATAAACAATTAATTGATGAAAAAAATATCCTGTTTTAATCATTTTTGTTTACGTTTTGTTTATGCAAGAAATTTAGAAGACCTTTTAGTATCTATGTATTCCATTTGCGTGTATTATAATTATTATGATTAAATTAATATATATGTTTTATGCAATACGTACCTACCAAATAGTTTGTTTAAGTTGAACCATCAAATTAAGTACCTACTCATTAAAAAAAAAGGAAATATAAGTAAAATAAAACTTTATATGTATGTATATTATGTATTAATTGCTCGTGTATTTAATATAACGATTGTTACTGTTATTATGTTATTTTACACTTTTTTTTTCAAAATGAATTTTCTCAATCTCCAATTTTCCACACCCTACAAACGTCCGCTCTTGCGGAATAAGTAGTAATAAATAAATATATGTAGCTATAAATATGTTAACTTTCAAATATTGTGTAACATTAACATAAATAATAACAATTAATAGGTATAAAATGTAAAATATCTTAATTTTTTTAATAATATTTAGAATGTGGCCTCGTGTTAGATTTTGAGTAAATATTAAAAATATTCATTATTCTCGGCCAAGGTCGAGGCTAGATTTATTTTCTATTAATCGTTTTCACTAAATTAGTCTGCCACATTATACATATTATCGACGGAAACCGAACGAATAGGCACCGATTGAAGGAGGTGTTTATCTTATTAGATTGTTAAAAAACCACAGATATTTGAAATAATATTTCTATGTTAAAAACCAATTCGTCATATAGAAGTTTTCTAAAACCGACAAACAAACTAATAAAAAGTAAATTTAAAATATTAATTTTAAAATAATATATCTATTATTGTATATCAGTTAATGATGATCTAACAGTTTTTAAAGAATTCTTTGAAGCGCATCACTGTATAAAAAACGGACTTAAAACTATGTTGAGATTACCTTATAAGTAAATTAAAAATTTTGGAAAAACCCACGATTAATGTAAACCTTATAATTCAAGAAGAATTTAATATAATTTTTAGAAAACCCCGCTTACTAGGAAGTTGTTACAAACCCAAGAAAATCCGTTATTTCGATGTCATCTTTGTTCTCAAAATCCATTACTATGAACCATTATAGAAAAGCCACAGACTTACAAAACCGCAAAAATGTCGTCATATTATTCAGAAGAGAGGAAGAACAATCATCGTAATCAAATGTCAAGGAATTTCACAAATAAAACTACATCTAAATTAGTCACGCCTATTGGAGCAAAAAGCGTTGATTCAATAAGTGAAAAATGATAAACCTCCTCTGACTAGTTGCTCATAAGAACTATCGCTAAACAATGGAAACGCGTATCTAAAAACGTTATCTAAATCAGTCAATTTTGCACGTAAATGAAAAGAACCGTTAACACCAAAATGTTTATAGTGGCACCCCTTGAAACCATACAACCTAATATATCATCTAATAAGTTAAAAACCATCTTCAATAAATCACAAAAAACATGTAAATCAGCCCTTATGAAAATGGAAATTATTCCCAATATAAACTCTATAGAATAAAAGGCTTATAAAGACTTGTTATAACACCTGGATCGAAAGTTCGGTTTTCGATTGTAATTTTAGGGACGAAAGTGCCATAGTCTATATTGCCTCCCGGCAAAATGATGAATTTTTTTTTACAATTCGTATGTGACAGAATAACGCTAATTTCTTATTATTTTTCATCGTATTTTTTAATTCATTATTTCATCTTATTTTTCACTTAATGAATTAATTTCATATGCTTATACTGATGTTATAACAACGCGTTGCTAGGATACACGACATCATCGAGAATATCAAATGTTCATATGAGTAAATGAATTTAAAAACCTAATAATTACTATTTTATCTACCTATTTTAATTACAACCGAACTTTCGATCCTAGTGTTATAAAAAAATTGTATACGTTACACGGGAGGGAAGTGATACATCGCAACCCCGAATTTTATTCAACAAACAATGATGATGAACAAAGATGCGGGTTGCAATGTAACACTTCCCTCCCTAGTGACGTAATATACTATTTTGAGAGTTTTATTTGAGGAAAAAGTCTAAAAAATCAAATTCAAATAAAACTATAAATAACTAAAAATGTCTTTTTAAGTCTTTTATTCTATTTATTAGAACTGTATAGTTTATATTGGGAATAATTTCCATTAGGGATAACTGTTTTTGAGATAGATGGCAACATTAGTTTTCACACAAAAACAAACTCTCACCTTAAACGCATACACCCGTGTAAAAATAAACTGTAACATTTTGAAGCAACAAAGAAAGTTGTAGCAAATGAAGAGTGGAGTTTTAAAGAAATATTCTACGTCGTTTCCAAGTCACGTCTCGTTCCAAATTGGACAAAAGCGCCCCTTGCCGACTAGACAAACATGTCAGATCTTGTCTAGACATAATATTCGAACGGTTCTTAAACTCTGTAATGTTTATTGAAGTTTATGAGGCAAATTTTCTAGTCTTTGTCACATTTCATCTATAATATTAAATAGGTACCGTAAAATGGGGGCAATAGGGATGCAGAGGTGAATAGGGAAAAAACTAAGAAATATTTTTAACGCTCAATATTAGGTACCAAGTCGTTACAACTTTTACCAATTTTTGTGTGGCGATAGTAGATCTATGGAACTTTTTATGGCAATACTAAATAAGCGCGAAATTAACTGCAAACTATTAATTTAACGTCATTGAAAATAGGGTAGACGAGACGCCGGTTTTTACAGTGTTAGAAACTTTGCTCTTAAACATTTATTTTATAGTAAAAGAATACGTGTGTTTGTTTTATACTTTATTTAGTATTTGGGCCGCTATATACATAATAGGTAAGTCTCATTTATTAATTAATCTTAATATTATTTTGATAAATTAGAAAGACATGAGAAATCTGTTGTTTTTGGGGTGAATGAGGACGTCTCAGGTATGAATAACAACGAAAGCGGGGTTAAACGGGATGAAACTGAGATCAATAGGAACGACTTATGTGTGAATGGGTACAGCTTTGTAGGGCTGTCACTGAGCAGTTAAACGATTTTTTTATGTATCTAGGTAATAATTTGATTTATTAAATTATGTTTTTGTTTATAATTTCATATACGAGTACATCCAAGTATTATAAGCTAGATATGGTTCTACACTATGGGTTAAATAGATTGATTATGTTTAGTGTTGATGTAGTATTGAGTGGAAATATTTATATAAACAGTTATGCATTTTATTTTATTTTTTTCAGATATGCCTCGCGTGTATATTTCAAAAAGCACAAAACCTTATAAGAGGTATGATCCCTTAATATTAAAAACTGCAATAGAAGCCTATGAAACGGGGAATAAGTCTCTAGTTGAAATAGCTAAACAATTTAATATAACTAAATCTGTTTTGCATCGACATGTAACAAGAACAATGAAAAGTCAAGGTGGACAAACAGCCCTAAGTGAAGAAACAGAAAAATATATAATAAAATATATTAATATTTGTTCTGAGTGGGGATATCCACTTGATACTTTTGACTTACGGATGATAATAAAGGGATATCTAGATATAGTTGGAACAGAAATAAAAAAATTTAATAATAACTTACCTGGTGTGGATTATGTAAAAGGTTTCTTAAAGCGTCACAAGAATGAAATATCAGCAAGAATAAGCCAAAATATCAATAGATCTAGAGCTGCAGTGTCTCCACAAACTATAGAGGACTATTTTAGGGAACTAAAAAACTCTTTAGAGGATGTACCTTTATCTAACATCGTGAACTACGATGAATCCAGTTTAGCTGACGACCCTGGAAAAAAAAAGGTTTTGACTAAAAGAGGCGTCAAATACCCTGAAAGGGTTATGAACCACACAAAATCGTCGACATCACTGATGATGGCTGCATCCGCTGATGGTACACTGTTGCCCTGCTACGTAGTCTATAAAGCCGGCAATCTTTACAATACCTGGACTACAAATGGACCCTCTAACTGTAGATATAATTGCACTAGCTCAGGCTGGTTTGACGGCAATACTTTTGAAGACTGGGTGGAAACCGTGGCTCTTTCATACTTCAGCAATAAACCTGGAAAAAAAATATTGATAGGTGACAACCTTTCTTCACACCTGTCTTTAAGGGTAATCAAAAAATGTGAAGAACATAACATACATTTTGTATTTCTGCCACCGAATTCAACCCACCTGACACAGCCACTAGATATAGCCTTTTTTAGGCCTATGAAAATTGCGTGGCGTAACATCCTTTTCACGTGGAAAAAATGTGAAGGCCGGGTACTGCCCACAATACCGAAGAATGTATTTCCGAAATTACTCAAGAAGTTACTAGAAACAATGGAACCAAATACAAAACAAAATATTTTAGCCGGATTTATGAAAGCGGGTATAAGTCCTCTAAATAAAGAAAAAGTACTCAATAGATTGCCTGGAAATAACATAAGACATGAATTTAGTATGGAAGAAAAAGAAGCAATTGATGATTCAGTTTTGTCATTATTAAAAGAAATGCGATATGGATTGCATAATACCAGAACTATTAATAAGTCGAAGAAAATAAATGTTATACCTGGAAAAAGTGTAGAAGATAGTGAATATATAGATATCAATATTGCAAGCTCAAATGGACTCTCTGATGTTGATTCAAAAATTGTGAGTACATCTAAAAAATATACAAGACGCAACGAGACAGACAGACGCAACGAACAGATGAGTCAAACAAACAATAAAAATAAAAACCCAACACTTAAAGCAAAGGAAAATCTAATATCACAAGTACCAAGTCTAAAAAATAAAGGGGTAGGCAAGAAATCTAAACCACAAAATTGTAACAATAAATTAAATAAAGACTCTGAAGTATTTCAAGACAAGGAAAATTTTAAAAGAACAAAAAAATTTGAATATTAATCTGACTGACATTGACAAAATACCTGTTATATTACTAGAAGACGATTTTAATGTAATAGAAGACAATTTTACTGTAACAGAAGATAATTTTCTTATAACAGAAGACCACCCCCAAAAACACACACAACAACCAAAAATACGTATTTTATCTGATGTTATATACAAGGGTAATATGAAAAAACCTATTAAACTTAAACCTAGTGCTAATCGCTACAGAAGTTCCAGTTATTATGAAGATAACACGAAACTTTCAGAACCTAAACCTGGTATGACTGGCTTCAGAAGATCCAGTAATTATGAGAATAACACGGAACCTAAGCCTGATACAAGTGGTCTCAGAAGACCTATTTATTATAAGACTGACATGGAAATGTTTCGAGATCTGATGGATTCTGACGTTGTTTAATTGTTTTTTTTTTAATTTGTTTATAAAGAATTTTATAATATGTTTTTCTTAGACAAACTATGTGTGATCTCTTATCTACTATATAAGCGTTAGATTTTGAGTTAATTTTATACCTTTAAGTAAAATTCCAAAGTGTTTGATCTTGTTAACGTTTTTATTTAAAGTTAAGTGTTTTTAAAAAGTGAGTTGTTAATAAATGATTTTTTATTTAATTTATTTGCTAAAAGCTATTATAAATTGATATAAGTTTGTTGATTTTGAAATGTTTAAATACTTCAAAATTAATTTACAAAAGGTTCGTTCAATACGATTTTTCAAAAAAATAAACCATGGAAGACATAAGTGCATTTTATTTCAGCGACTATATTTTTAGGTATTGAATACTAATAATTTACAAGTATCATACTAAAATGCAAGAGTTAGTGGTTTGTTTAGTAAATTAATTAATTAGATAAAACAAATTAAATAGGTAACTAGAAATTGTTATATATTACAAAAGTGACAGCCCTGGTGAATTTCTCTATTGTCCCCATTTTCGTCCCCATTAACCCCAATTTCTGGGTGAATAGGGAAAGCATATATTTTAGCGTTTTATTCATAAATTGAAATTCTAATTGCATAGTTTTATATTTGATGACAAAGACACCATAAAGACTCAACCATTTCGATCTTAATACAGCAATATATCCGTAAAAAAATGCTTTAATTTTCTATCAGAAGTTCGGAATTGTCCCTTTTCACCCCATTTTACGGTATATGTTTTTTATCTTCTTTTTTATTTTATCATCTATTTTAGTTGTCTGTGACATTTTACCTTGCGTTGAATTTCGTTATCCGTCATCGTATATGACGTACTGAATGAATCCATCGTAAAAGGACGTGATCGGTTTTTCAATATAATATCCACAGCTATTCAAGCTCCTTGTTTTTATTGACTCGTGTAAACAATAATTGTTACACTGTCGAGAGAGAGACTAGATGTGTCTCGCGATTATACTCGCGTTTCTTTTTAATTGACAGATTAGTTGGCATAAATATTGTTATATTAATTGGTGTCTTTTGATTCGTAACGTGATGTTTTGTTGCTGTTTGTAGTTGATGTTTGTTTAATAGCTTATATAATTCGGGAAAAAAACACACACACATAAAACCAATTAAGACAGATTAACAAAGATATAAAAATAGACAGAATAGTCTACTTTACAACGGAATTATTTTTTCAAAGCAGGCTACGTGTTCCCCAATATTAGCGCGAAACAAGTAAACAACTAGATTTTTTATTATTAATATAAATGTGATAGTTGTTTCATGTTTGTTAACCTTCATATTTTAAAGTAAACATATTAACAATTTTAACATAATTATTTCCAATTTATCGTTTAATTATAAGTATTCTATATGTAAGATTACAAGTCGATTAAAAATTACCTTGAGGTATAAGAGTGAAAATAACTATATTTTTGACGTGACAACGTCTTATACATCAATGAACGCCGGCTGCACGCACGAAAAAGCATGACTCATTGTCACGTTCCGCTTGAGCCGAGCGTGCAAGCGAGAGCGTGGAACAAGCGATAGAGAGGCACGATCGGCTTAAGCGTTCGGCTTGTGACGCATCTATCTCTCTTCCACTCCATCGGCCGATGCGTCCGAGGAGAAGATTCATAAAGTATACAATTTTTTATCAATGTTTTCTTATAACGTTATTACGTAAAATTATCGTTCGTAAACCGGTTTTACAGGCAACCAATTTTTCTTTGACATTGTGTAACCCAGTGTTTCCCAACCTTGTTTTAGACCATGCCCCACCTTAATATTTCTAAATTTTTTATGCCCCCATGCATAATTTTTAACCTTTAAAATTGTTTTGTTCCCTTAAGAAATATAAATGATAAGTTTTAGGAAGAAATCACTATGAAATTGTTATCAAAACATCGTAAGTAAAATTTCAAAACATATAATGAAAAAAAAAACTGAAATTTATAGATGTAAGCTGTCAAAAAGATAATAAACGGTTGGACAAGGTAAATCATTGAATTTAAATAATCCAAAGCGAAAGGGTTAAAGTCGTGTCGAGTCCATTTTTAAATTGCCCCCCTTAACTATCAAATTGCCCCCCAGTGGGGCGTGGGCCCCACGTTGGGAAACACTGGTGTAACCGCACAATAAGATGATCGGTTTTAAATTGATACGAAATGGTTTTATTCTGTGTACTTATAAGTAATGATATATTACCTCTTCGTCCTCTGTGATGTATTGAACTGTCGGCTTTGCCTGTGTTTGTTCTGAGCTTAGTTTCACTGGCCGCTCCCCTTGGTCCAATACTGGAACAATAGTAAAACTGATTAATTAAAGCATCGTTAATAGCTAAGACTTTTGAGAATACTTTTAAATATGGTTTCCCGTGAAAATTTATTAAATATATTTAAAAATAAATATATATTTACTAAATTTATTATTTAAATTGTGTTCGACATTGTCTATGTGGGACACAAGATTATATATAGTATGGTCCCGAGATGCGGGATTTACGTCTGACAGCTGCAATCATGTCTGTCAATTAAGTCTGACAGGGGTCGGAAGCTTTAAAATGTCTGGCTCCCTTGGTAACAGCTACAAATAGTTGCCCAAGTTACTTAATATACATAGTCTTGTCCTTAATATTGTTACAAAAAAAAATACATTTTTTTTCTGTTGCACGTAACAATTATTACTATTACAGTGTGTTCGTTTAAAACATTAAAAAAATATTAATAGTATATTACATCACTAGGGAGGGAAGTGTTACATTGCAACCCGCATGTTTGTTCATCATCATTGTTTGTTGAATAAAATTCGGGGTTGCGATGTATCACTTCCCTCCCGTGTAACGTATACAATTTTTTATAACGCTAGGATAGAAAGTTCGGTTGTAATTAAAATAGATAAAATAGTAATTATTAGGTTTTTAAATTAATTTACTCATACATTTGATATTCTCGATTATGTCGCGTATCCTAGCAACGCGTAACTAAGCAATAGCATGTTTATTTTGGGGCCGATTTCACCATTTGTATTCGAAACCAAGTTTAATAAATCTAAGTTTTGCTTTATCGAGTTTATAGTTCGATTATAATCTTGGTTTTCGTTAAAAGGATTTCACCAGTTAAAATTCGATCGCGTTCACGAAAACGAAGGTTAGTGACATAAAGCGTAAACATCGCCTTAAATCTAAGCGCAGATGTCATGTTATATAGTTTGTCAACGTGTTTTTCCAATCGTATGGATTGTTTCAGGGACTCCAAATTATTATGGCATTTAGAGCAAGTCATACTCTCCAAAACTAAATACAAACAAAACAAGATCAGATGAAAGTCCAAAGTTATCTTTTAAAATACACGGCATGATTCTAAGCAGATAGCAATCTGAAATGGAGGTGGTGATTACCCGCCTCCAGGGTAAGAAGAGGGCGCCGGGTCCAGACGGGGTGCACGGGAGAGTCCTCGCGATTGCTCTCGGGCACCTCGGCGACAGCCTCCGAGAGCTGTTTGATCGCTGCATGCGGTCTGGCCAGTTCCCGGGGGCCTGGAAAGAGGGTCGGCTCTGCCTACTTCCTAAGGCAGGGCGGACCCCGGACTCAGCTTCGGCAGTGCGACCGGTGGTGCTGCTGAACGAAGCTGGGAAGGCCTTGGAGAAGATAGTGGCCTCCCGGCTCGTTCAGCACCTGGAGGAGGGCTCGGGACCTGGACTGTCGGAATTCCAGTTCGGGTTTCGAGCACGCCGGTCGACTGTCGACGCCCTCAAACGCCTACGGGCGGTGACGGGTGAGGCGGAACATGGAAGGGAGGTGGTGGTCGCGGTGTCGTTAGACATCGCGAACGCCTTCAACAGCCTCCCGCACGTGGTGATACGGGAGGCACTAAAATACTTCGGAGTGCCCCCGTATCTAAGGAGGCTGTTGGAGGCGTACCTCTCTGATCGGAGGGTAGGCCTCGAGAACCGGTCGGGGTCCGTGGAGTGGCGGCGAGTCGGCTGCGGTGTCCCGCAGGGATCAGTTCTGGGTCCGATCCTGTGGGACATCGGGTACGACTGGGTCCTGCGAGGCCGTCTTCTCCCCGGGATGGGTGTTATCTGCTATGCGGATGACACCCTCGTTTATTCCCGGGGACGAAATTACAAGGAGGCGGCGCGGCTGGCCGAGGTCGGACTCGACCTCGTGATCAGCCGCATAGAGAGTTTAGGGCTTCGTGTCAGGATTGACAAGACCGAAGCCCTGCTCTTCCGCGGGACCGGCCGTAAGGGACCTCCACCGGGGGCTACTCTTCAGATCGGAGAGGGGAGAGTCAGGATGAGCCCCCAAATGAAATATCTCGGGCTCATCCTGGACGGAGGGTGGACCTTCGGCCCACATTTCGCGATGGTGGGACCGAAGGTCGTCAAGGCGGCGAGTGCGCTGGGCAGACTCCTCCCGAACCTCGGAGGACCCAGCGCCGCCTGCAGGCAGCTGTACTCCGGAGTCTGCCGGAGTATGGCGACGTACGGTGCCCCGGTTTGGGCGGATCGCCTCACCGCGAAAAATAAAGCAGCGCTTCGTGCTGCGCAGCGAACAATCGCGGTGAGGGTGATTCGGGGGTACCGTACGATATCGTGGGCTGCAGCTACTGCTCTAGCCGGCGACCCCCCGTGGGAGCTCGTGGCGGAGGTTCTTGCCGAGACCTACTCATACGTCTCGGGTAGGAGGGCTCTTGGTGAGAACCCTACGTTGGACGGGATCCTGCGGGTGCGTCGGATGGGGCAGGAAGCGCTTATGCGGAGGTGGGGGGAGGACCTGGCGGGGCAGCCGTACGGCACACGCGTAACGGCTGCCATTCGCCCGGTCCTTGAGCGGTGGATGCGTCGAAAACGCAAGCCCCTCACCTTCCGTCTGACGCAGGTTCTCACCGGGCACGGTTGCTTTGGTGACTACCTGTGCCGGACGGCCCAGAGGGAGCCGACGACTGAATGTCACGATTGTGGCGCGGCGGTGGACTCCGCCCAGCACACCCTCGAGGTGTGCCCGAGATGGGCGGCGCTGCGTCAAAGTCTGACGTCGGTCCTCGGAGGGGACTTGTCGCTCCCGAGCATTATCATCGCGATGCTCGGCGACGACGAGTCCTGGAAGGCGATGGTCTCCTTCTGCGAGACAGTAATGTCCCAGAAGGAGGCCGACGAGCGGGTGAGAGAGGAGGCCGCCGACGTGGCCTCCACCCGCGGGCGACGAATGGGAGTGCGTAGGAGGCGCTACTTAATGCGCCCCCAGTAACGCCCCTGTGCTCGTATCGGCCCGGGATGGGAACCCGGTCCTGCTAGATACGGCGTCGTCGGGACTGTTCAGAGGTGAGCCGGACAGTCCCCATGGAGGAGAAGTCTGGCCTTTTCGCCGAGGCCAGCCTGTCGCTGGAGGGATCCTGTTGCCTGCAGATCCGGGATCCTCCAATTAAAGCGGCTGAAGGCTCCCGCAGGGGTTTAGTACGGTATTGCACTCCCAAAGTGCCGAGTCCGACATAGGTCTAGGACTGCCGACCCGGGCATCCTGGATATCATCCGTAAATGGATTCCCCTGCGACAAAAAAAAAAAAGGCAGATAGCAATCTGCCGAGATAAAATCTTTTGCTTTCGGACAGGATTTCTACGAATTCTTTCCCTTACTTACTGCTTTGATCGCCTTTTTCGTACGAACACTACGTGGACGGCCAGATCTTTTTCTGTCACAAACAGAGGAGGTTTCATTGTACCTATCAATAGCCCGGTACGCAAACATTAAATTTGACTAATACCAAGCGTATGGAGAGTTTAAAAAATTGTATTTGGCTTCATACCTACTTTGTGTAATGCAATCACACCAAGTTTCAGTTCTCTTTATCCCACTACATTTTAATATCACAAAATATTTTACGATAATTATATTGGCGCGAAAATAAGAAAACACAATTAAAAATCATATAAAAACCACGGATTCCAAATTCAAATGTAACATTTTGTTTATTTTTAACAATATCATACAAAGAGTTTAGAAGGTATATTACATGTTAATTATATATCTGTATATAATATAACATTCCTTATAAATACGCAGCACAGTTAATGCGAGTATGATTACAATATCAACGTAAACACAGTATCAACTAACTCGAGATAAGCGTCGTTGTGAGTCAGCTACGGAGTACAGACGGCACTAGCCACTAAGACTTAAGATTTATTATGAGACGTATCTACCGAACATGCCAAGCATCAAAATAATGTAGTAAAAAATTATAACTTTATTTAAAGCACGTCGGCATGCGTATCTATTTATAACTTTATACAATACTGTGCAGTGTAGCTTTGTAAATATTAGAAATGTTTTTATGTTTTTATAAGAGCACGATAAAAATATTTTTTATATCTTTTTTGTTACCTTCTATAAGAAGTTATTTGTTTCAATTGTTCTTGTCCGGTTTTGCAGGAAAAACGTATAACGTTAAAATAGTACCATTTCCATATATACTATACAATGTTAAACTTATGGTATACTATACACTATTAAACTTTTAGCTTCAGCAATAGGTTAACAAGACGCCACATAGTAATAAGAGTGAATGAAATGCATAATTTTTTGTGACAAGAGAGGATGACTAGATGGAAGTTATCGAATAATTCATCTTGATTAAATAGGTCGTACACCTATAAGTATCAATGCTATTTCAAGTAATAAAAGTGTTTAAAGAAATTTCTCAATTCGTAAAAACACGGGCAGTGTAATGTTGAAAACCGAAGCGTCAACAATGTACGTGCACGTCCTTATTTATAGTACGTTACGGTTTGCTAATTTTCGCCCGGTCAATGGCCTCTGTAATACGATATTACATTGAAATTACATAATATTAACAATACCTACCTACCTACTAATCGATGTGTTACGGTAAGTTATTCAACTAACAGTTACAGCCTTGCATTAGAGTTACATATTAATAATATATTTAATGGAATAATGTCGTGACAGTTATTACTTATTAAAAAATGAAAAGATTAAGTTAGTGATAATATTATAACATAATACAATAAATCGTTTACTAAAACAAAATAATGTACTATTAAATTCTGTCGTAAGAGTTTAAAAATATTTCAGAAGAAAGAAGTATTCAATGATAGCAACTTCTTTTGTTTTAATTAATTATAAACGATAAAATAAAATAACCTAAAAAAAATAAATTATAAATAAATAAATAACTTGAAAGAGACAAAATAATAATATATAATACTCTTTGGCACTATTAATTTAACGAATTAATAAAGACTAACTAATTCATTCAAACATTTTAATAATAATACAAATATGCTTAATTTAAAAAATCAAAAAACCCGACTGCGTTAATGTGACTACTCGCACCACTACACCAGAACGGTTGCCTATGAATTTATTGTCATATGACAATCATGACAAATGAAATTGTCACAAATCTACTATTGTGACGCGATTATAATAGTAGACAGACGATGCTTATATTACAAAGAGTAGGAACTTTTCGGAGTCACATCGACAATAACAAGGAAATCAATGAATAATGGCGTTTATCACGTTTATGTATCTATGTGTTATGACGTGAACGTGACGATGTGATGAACAAGAATCGAAACAGCAGGAATTGGTCGACTCGAATTTCTTGCCAATACGACTCACCGGAAGTATTGTGCGGTCTATTGCTTAGGTCCACACTACATTCAATTTATTGTATACTTGCTGCTGCCCGCGACATCGTCTGCGTGAACGCTATTAGATTACACGTTATTACAGAATGCGTTGAAGAAATAAAGGTTCACTACTCGTTCCCCGTAGGTGATAGCGTGATAATATGTAGCCTATATGTTGACCCGACTTCTTTATAATATTCGTGCCAAATTTGAAGTAAATCCATGCAGTACTTTTTGAGTTTATCCCGGACATACATACAGACAAACAGACAAAAATTCTCAAAACTTTATTTTTGGCTTCGGTAACGATTATAGATCACACCCAAAGTATTCTTTAAAAAATATATTCAATGTACTGTACATTTGACTTTCCTACCATTTTTTTATATGTATAGATATTTACACAAATACATATAAGTATATTCATATACAACTACATATATACATATATGTTACATAAAACAAGATATAGATACGTTGCGTGATTACTTTTCATTTTTTTAAAACCAATTTTTGAGATGGATGGTGTCGATAGATATAAATATTTTATTGACTGGTATAGGTAGAAGGATTATCATTTTGATAATATCTTAAAAAGCACCCCACGCTTTTTTACAATAAAATACATTTTTTAGTATTAAAGCGAATTTATTAAAAAAAATTACACTACTCTTAATTAAAATTGATTTTTTATTTTGTTTTTCAATTGATTTTTTATAAAAGCGTGTTTTTTAGTTTCTTAAACTATTATTTATTTAAAGAGAAATTAATATTCACAGAGACTTGAATCCCCGTTGTTTGACACCCTAATAAAAATAAAATAACAATTGTAACTATGTATGTTTTATTATTTCAGTAAAACGAGTAAGTATTTAATTGTTTGTGAATGTAAATATACAAATATGTATAGATATTTTTGCTCTGAAATCTAGACCGCACCGACATTGACGAAATAATCTGTGCTCGTTTTGCTCTATTAAAAACCAAAAAAATCTATATAAAATATTTTTTGTGTCAGATTAAATCCTTTGACAACCAAATTCAACAATATGCGATTTTTTCTCATTCATTTATTATCAAAAAGTAGAAATAAAAGTTTCGATTTATATTACAATTACTGGAAAAAACATCAAATAAAAATTAGTCAATGTTCGGCTCGTTCGCGATAGTACAATCGACAATAATAATAATTGTTACACAGAAAAAATAGTACCCAATACCCTGATGTAATTTTAAAAAAATACATAGAGAAAAAATAACATTCGTTTAAGGAAAGTCGTTTAGCATAGTAGGTTTTGCACGTGGGAATAGCCCAGATGTAAGATGCGGTTACCTCGCGTTGTTTGATAGCGTTAATGTGTCTTCTAAGGCTCGCCATACACGGACTACTCGATCAGTTAGCCAGTGATCAACATAAACGGACCGCTCTTGCAGTGATAGTCAACAGATTGAAGCTGCCATTGGTAACTGCTGGAGCAGTTGATAACGAATGCAGCAGTTGGTATCAACTGCTCAACAAGTCACAATTTCATTTTCATTCAAATCAGTAGCAACGTAGATTTTGAGGTAGAAGTACTACTACTTCTACTTTTGCTCAGACGACGACTGCGGAACATAACAAGAAGCGAGAGGGCGGGAGGCGCGCGTGAAGTGGAGTGAAGAGCGCTGGTGGAGATTACTGCGCGAAAGCAGTCGACAGATCGAGCAGTCAGTGTATGCCTAGAGACTGCTTGACCGCACAAAGAAATTTCTCCGCACTGATAATCGTCCGAAGCAGTCGCAACTGCTTGATGCGGTTTAGAGTATATGTATAGATAGAAGACTGTAGTTTGCTATGCGGTCGCAACTTGTAGCAGTTGATACCAGCTGTTTCAAGTTGCCCGTGTATGGCCAACCTAAATCGAATGGAAATCCCTTATTATACCTAACCGTAAATCACATGTATAATTGTATGACTGCAAATTTTTATAAATTATACAGGTTGACTGGTGAATTACTATCAATATTTAAGGAGAATACTCAGTACACGATTCTCATTCGAATTATTTAAAAATATAACATAAATATTAATAAACTTCGAAGTAAAGTTACCCAACAGTTATCTAAATATTTACGCGTCGTCTGGACACCCTAGCAGCTAGCGAGTTTAACAAATCTGTATCTCAGTTAACAAAGGGTTGGAAATTCCAATGACTAATGACGATGAATGCCGACACAAATCGCCGGTGAGAACGGAATTTGCACCAATTTTTATAAATGTTCGTTTATCGGTGCGGGAGAAATACGTAAATACCGTTAAAAAAAACTATAGGAAATAACCTAAAATATCCGATATTTTTTGTGAAATAGGAAATATGAAATATTTTAAATTATGTTATTTATTTCATTCAATGAAAATTCAAAATACTTATTACATTGTGTATAAAAAAATGATTGAAAATTGATATTAATAATAATATAAACATCAATCTATATAAAGCCTTCATATATTGAAATAAACAGACGGATGTGAGTTTTTGTCGTTTTAATCAGATTGCGAGAATCACAAACAATGAGTGTTATTGTAAGATCTTTTTCACGTTAAAACTAAAGATAAAATTAATTATATAATTACCAACGAAATATAACTTTAAATTTATATAGGTACACACAAAATAACCGACATTATTATTTTTAAGTTGATGAAGATATAAAACTATTATGATACACGTATACCTCCTACTTTGTAATAATAATCTGAACAAGAACAACGCGATTGAGAAATTTTAAAAATCGAATTCTCGTTCGAATGTGCCATCTATCGGCACTATATTATAACATGCTTATTCAAATGAAATGAAATGAAAATATAAAAAAAAAAAATTATAATAAATGCGTCATGATAGCAAAAACATAATACAGAAATGGCTAAATTTTAACATTAGGTACATAACAACCTTAAGTAATGTACCTAATATTATTCAGCTACCGTAAAAACTGAAAACTATAACGAATTACGATTATATGTACGACGACGTGTTGACGCAGTGGTCACGGCGACTGACTGATGCGCTAACGGTTTCGGGTTTAATCCCCGCGTTTGACAAATATTTGAATAGACCATACGTTTTTCACTGTCCGTGCCTTTGCGTTTTTGTTGTTTTTCCGGACCCCTCGACACAGGATTCACATCGCACGGGAGACCGTTGAGTATAAGTATTTATTTATGTCTATGATAAATGATATATCAATAGAAGTGTCTTTCCTTAGAACGAATCAACGTTTGATAAATAAAAGTATAAGCAGACAATGTAAGTGCGGCTAATGGATATCTATCAACAAACCAATCACACATCATTGAATCGATCATTATTAACAATCACGATACGAACGATGCGTACATATTAAAAAATAATAAAACGTATGTATCTGCTATAATATTGCTAGAATAACCGACTTCAGAGAAATTTATTTCGAAACAAAAATACGAGCATTTAAAAAAATATCATTTCTTTATTTTTTACCTTTAATTTTCCGGTTGTTTGGAAGAAATGGTTAACTAGTCATAAGATTGCTCCTTGTACTACTTAATTGGTTATTATGTAGTATCTAAAAAGGACGTTAAATTTTGAATATAATATGTATTATTATAACTTGTATGTTATGGTGTACTGTACTGTATCAATCTGTAAACCAGTGTTTCCCAACCTTTTTTAGGCCATGCCCCACCTTAACATTTCTAAATTTTTTATGCCCCCATGCTAGGGGTGTTCATCGGAAAAAATTATTCGATAACTTTATTATCGATAATTATCGTATTGAGTTATCGATACTTATCGGCACAATTTTCGGACGACGAAAAAAAAAAAAAAAAAAAAAAAGGTCATCCGCCGTCGGTATCCCCATAATCCTCCGTTCCCTATCCGAAGAACTAAAAAATAAAAAGGTCATCCGCCGTCCGGTATCGAAATAATCTATCGATAATTATCGGATCACATAAAAATATCGATAATTATCGGACCGGAAAAAATTTTCGATAATTATCGGATCGCAAAACATTATCGATAATTATCGAATGAAAAGTTATCGATAATTATCGAATGAACAATTATCGATAATTATCGATAATTATCGACTGAAAAATTATCGAATACTTACGAATTATCGATAATTATCGCACACCCCTACCCCATGCATAATTTTTAACCTTCAAAATTGTTAACCAACTGCTGAGCGAACGCCTCTTCTCCATATAAAAGAAGGGTTGCAGCTTAATACACCATGCTGCTCCACTGTGGGTTGACAGATAATATCCCTACCATGAGTAACGATCATTACCAGGTGTCCATGTTAACAACCGGGACCGACGTCTTACGGGGCTTTACGTGCTCTCCGAAACACGGTGGGAAAACCCACAAGGACATACACCTATACCGGAAACAAATATTTGCACAAATATCTGACCCGAGCGGGAATCGAACCCGCGACCGCCGGCGTTGAGGCAACTATTCGCACCACTACACCAGAACGGTCGTCGAACGGTCGTGGTGTACTATAAAGAGTAAATAGATAAATATTGTTTCATCAAATTTAATCGTGATCTAACAAAAAGGAAACCTATTACAATGGAGGATGGAGGATGAGGAAATCAATAACAAACATTAGAAAAATAAACGAATTGAGAAATCTCTCATTTATAGAAGTCTGTTAAAAATCTAACAGACGTAAACATCTTTACATACTACATACATACAAATCCGTATCATACAATATAAAACCACAACGGAATTCTACTACCATCTCTTATTTATTATATTTTCCGCATTCGAAGTAAATAGTTATCGACTGATATCGATATCAAGTACACATGATAAACATGAATAAGCCTTCATAATAATCAATGTCATCATGATATTACATATCTATAGAAAAATTAAGATCTAAAAAACAATATATATATATATATATATATATATATATATATATATATATATATATATATATATATATATATATATATATACAGTCTATTCTTTAGTCACTTAACGAAAAAGAAAAGAAATGGATACTTAGATGACATAATTGTCGATACGAGTATATAGGTAGGGTTAATTGACAAGATTCGTAATCCAAGTTATAAAATACAGTATTATGTAAAAAGATAAAAATAGAATAAAATTATACAATATACAATCCAATAACGCGAAAGCAGATCATCCTTTAACGATGTCATAAATCTGTTACGTCACTGCACTTCAAGGAAGTCTTTCGACACGCACGTTCAAATCGATATTATTGTTGGTATTGACATAACGAGAAAGTATGAAATGAAATCTTTGAACTCGGATGTAGGTAATAGTCATTTTTAATAGGTCTAAATATATGAGCCACTCAATGGCATAAATTGAATGAGGAGATACTTTAAATATGAAGCAAGCAAACAATTCCAGAACAAATACTAATAAAATCAACGAAAATTGAGGAAACTTTCAAAGGTAATTGCTTAATCCTTTGTGATTAAATAACAACTGGAGGTTCAATCGGCGCGGGCGCAGGTTAACTGAATAGATCAGTGACATCAGGGCGAACTAGTCGTCGCGCGCTCGCACCGCTCCCATTCCGCTTCAGATCCGGTATTCGATGCAAATTCACAGACATTAAGCCTATTCTTAGACACTAGATAAAGAAGCCGTGTCGCCATTAGAACGTATCCTTTCAACAGAATTTTGACTTCTCGCAAGATAGGATGTGATGTTGTTCAACTTAGTTTTTAACCACAACTGTCTTATACACTATGAAGTCATGTATAATATACATATCGCGCCTTCGGTAGAACAAGGGCACAATTGTCAAAAATTGCCAAAATGAGTTAAGTATGCCAAAATGATTTTACATTAAAATACCTTTTTCTTAATAACTACTTGCCTAAAAATAATATATTATATAGTTTATATATAAAAACTACTTTAGTGCAATATTACCATAAATTGAATGTGAAAAATATTTTAAAATGGCTCTCCTGTAAAATTGCAAATACTGCAATTGTGCCTTTGTTCTATCAAAGGTGCGATGTTACAAAATACAACATTTTAATGATACTCACACTGGTCACTTTTAATCCGCACAAGTCCTATCAGCCATTTCAGTTGATCGAAAAACAAATAATCGTTCATTATTGATAAAATAATATTTTCACTGACGTGTCTATTCACAAACTATATCGTAAACAATAAACATATAAATGATATCACGGTATTTATATTAGAAGACGATTACATCGACCTTTGTTCCCTGTTTATCGTATAAGTAGTGAAAGTTTTGACTAAATTATTTTTATCGTAACATACGTGAAGGATACAAACGCTTATCGTATTACTGACTCTTATTATCAAACTTCTTAAAAACGTATCATGATATCGGAAAATAATTACTACCGTAATCTATATTAAGGAATGACACAACATTAAAAATATTTATTTATACAAACAAAATGGATTATAATTAAAAAAAAATATATAACTATTGTAAACGTAATTGATAAGGACAGTAATATTCTTTTACAAGGTTAAAAAAAAAACAAGTTATAAATGACTATTATTGTAAACAATGATTATACACTATTAAAATAGAAATCAATTAAAAAATTATAATGGAAAGGAAAACGATAATGGCCTACGAATAGAAAGTATTTACAAAAAACAATTATTTATTTCCAAGTTTACAAAAATAAGATCAAGATTATAACTGAGGATCAATTAATTTATATGAATAGTAGTAGTAGTATAAAATGTATTTATATATCCTAAATAGTAATAATAATACTTTATCTCTTTATCACATTAAATAAATTGTCAACTTGTTACATGAGTCGTTAGTGTCAAAGACCTCATGTACTCATTACAACAGAACTGTTGTCAACACTAGTGCAAATTGTTAATAAAGACAATGAAAAATCATAACAGAAAAAAATATAGTTTCTACTTTAAAAATAATTTGACGGCCGGCTGGTCGAGTGGTGAGGCAACTGGACACTTTACGCAGCGGTCGCGGGTTCGAATCCGGCCAGGTGCAGATAATCTGTATGACGAATATAGATGTCTGCACCGGTTCATGGATGTGTATTTATGTATATATGTATTTATATCTTAAAATTTATTTCCGTTCCTAGTACCTGTAACACAAGTTCTTACGAACTTAGCACGGGACTAGGTTAACGTGGTGTGATTGTTGGTTAATATTTATTTATATTTATTTATTAATATAAGACGTTAACACAAGAAACAATTGACATGTACGTGCTAAAAATGTCAACATAATAACGATTGAGGATATAAATCCAATAATAATCAAATAATCAAAATGCTTAATTTATGTATTTACCACTATTCAAAATTTTACGAACTTTAAGACTGAAATACCTATTTACTTATTAAACTACCTATATTTTTTGATTAATGTGATTTTGCTTGAGTTATTTTTTACCTGTTTTAATTATTTTATACCTGTTTTGCCTTTAATTTTTATGATATAAATAATTAAAGCAAGTACTCAAATATAAAGCAGCTTCGTACGCTATTTACTTAGTGAATAAAACCTAAATAATTTTATTAATATTAAACACCTAACAATAAATATAATTCTCTTTCTTACTATAAAACAGCTTTGAAACGAGGAAAATGAAAACTAAGCAAACCTTTAATTTGCAATTCGACAGATAAATATCTAAATAAAAATTTATATAAAAACAATTTGTCGCTATCAAGTCTTTATTAATTAAACATTAAAACCACGTCTTCATTATCCTGTTTTTTTCGTTACGTGTTCATCAGTTCCCGCCAACGCAACTGTTGACATAATCTTTGACTACCATTTTTTTTTTAATTTTTATAAATATGTTTAACATACACACACGGTCATCTGTTCCTGAGGTAGGCAATTTCATGCCTGTGTTTTAGGTAACAATTGACTGATATACATTTTTTTTAAATAAATATACATATAAATAATACATATATAAATAAATACATATTACACCCAGACTCGGGGCGGGAATCGAACCTAACCCTGAACCCTGAAGCAGAAAACAGGGCCACTGTCAACTGCGCCACGGGCCAGTCAATTAAAGTAAAAAAAAAATTGATATGTTTGTTTTTTATAATCGTAATTTGTAAAACGTTAATGATGTTTTAATAAATGTTAAACATAGGATAGGACACAGAATAGTAATTAAAAATTAAAGTATATTATACTAGCGGCCCGCCCCGGCTGCGCATAGTACCTAAACCATTCTCAAAAATTAACAACAATCACTCTATCTATTGGTTAAAACCGCATGAAAATCCGCGTAGTAGTTTTTAAGTTTATCGCGAATAGACAGACAGATTACAGTTTTTAAGCGCCGCAACTAATTGATTACAATTCATAGTATCACATCAATTTGGCTGTGATATCACCAGAACACATTAAAACAATTCCGTGTGTCACATGTCTAAATTTGGGAAGTGTAATCGTATTTGATATTTATTTAAAAATTCAACAGTTCTTAAACATAACACGAAAGTACGTTACAGGTCCACCGACTCGCGTATAAAACCGTGGCCTCCGGTTCCGATGTTGCAATTAATAGCCTCGTTGAAAAATAACTAAGCCATTTTATATAATTAGTTCTTAGAATAATTTTAATATTAATTATCCTGTTTTAAAGCAAATGAAACACATTAAACATTAAGGTGTTAATGGTCATTTCCTTCTAGAAATTTAATGCTTTTACGAGATCTTTCTTGCTTATTATTTATAGCTTCACGATGCTTCAAAACGATAACACTAAAATTTCCATAAGAACGAATTTTTAAAAGAAGAAATAATTTAAGTTCTTCATTTTTAAGTCAATAATGCTGACATCATTCTTTTAAAAAACCATACGGACCCCGCTAATTCGTCATATATATTTTTAAAAATTAATAGAAGCAATTCAACCAATATTTATATTTTTTAACATGACAAAAATTCTATAGAACGAACCTATTTTTAAATAATTTCCATAAAGATATAGCTTATTAACGTTAAAATATTGCGATTTAAAAATGAGTCTCAAACGATTATCTCAGTTTATAAGAAGATATTAATTTAAATAAAACGTTTTTATAATGACTCTGCTTTTTAAATTAAGTAATACGAGTATTCGGTATAATTGATTCGAAAAACCAGTTAGTTACATAAAAGGCGTAGAACGTTTCGAAAAGTTATAGAACATTTGTGAGAATTTCATGACATTGTTTTAAAGATCAACTCAAAGATATTAAACACAATGAATGATATAGAAACAAAAAATCTTTAAAGACTTTGCAGAGATTAACAATGAAGCAAACTAAAGCAAACAACACCCACATTATATATTTAACATATAATTCCGTTCTCTTTGATGCGTATATTGTCAGTAATGACACCTGATTCCCCAGGGAATTTAGCACGAAGGTTTTTCTCAACAATATCTATTCTTAATAAACAACGCAGCTAAAGTTACAGTCAAGCTGAGCTTAGTCGAAAAAGGTGTATTTTTATTCAAGTTCTACTACTTCGCGTTTCACGAGTAAACAATTCGAACTCGTCAGATAACGTTGTGATGTTATCTATATCATTTACCAATTAATCTTTTACTTAATATAATTATAAAATTAAGACAACGGAAAACTTAAACAAAGAATTTAGAATTATAAAATTTTGTACCAAAGCTGTTTGTAACAACCTAGGAAAGAACGATTTCCTTGCAGCCATTTTGGTATAATACTAAATTTAATTCACCATTGCGACATTACTGTATTCGACACACGTTTAATATTAAAACAAATAAATGCATGTCTGGTCCGTTTCAAGGACAGTCGACTGAGTACTGATCGATAACTACGTGATAATAAATATGTAACATTACCATCACGAACTGTTTCCTCGAGATGGAAATAATTTATTACAAACAAAATTGAACTAGAGTAAGATGTAAATAAATGATACCATTTAAATGAAGCAGAGTTTGTATGTTTGCATAGAAAATAAACACGATTGTGAAAAAACGATGAGGAAATCGAATCTTCGAAATAGTTGTATAAAGGAAACTTGTTAATACTTTTATATAGAAAACTTTCTAAGATTAAAGGAGGAACGTGATATTCTATGACGATATGGAATCTAGACTTTTGGCTATGGTCATGGCTAACGTCAATGGTTAACATGTGTCATTTATTGCACTATCGTACACAAACATAACAATTTATATTACATTAAAAATTTAACACTTCAGAACTTATACAATTATTTTACATTAAAAAGACTATCTCTCAGAAAAATCAACTTCCATCCATAATATCAACGACTCTTTCACCATCATCATTACCAGAACCATCATCGTCAATCTCTAAAACTGATACGATAGGTTTATGGTAGCTGAAGTAAGAAACGAACAATTTTGATTCGAACCTATTTAAGTTTAATAAAGAGTAAGTAGTTTTGTATACTGATTGTGTTTTCTGTTTTCCTAGTACATGTCTGTTTTTTTTTGTTGCATTATTGTTTTATTAATTAAAAAAATAAGTTTTCTGATCTCCTGGTACATATCTGTTTTTTTATTGCATTATTTATGTTTTAATAAAAAAATAGGTTTAGGTTTAGTTTTTTTAAATTAGTCAACAAGAGAGTCAATTGAAGACGACCCTCGATCGGAAAGCCCATTGGAAATTTAAAGAAGAAACAACATGCAGCATTAGTAGGAGTATTAGAAACAACCATTTTAAATATTCTACATCAACATCTTGGGCAAAAGTAAAGTCGGTGCAAGATGGACCTCGAAAATGCTTACACCGCTACAAAAACGAAAGGACGTCGACTGCTCTCGCGAGTATTTAGACCGCTGTGGAGATTAAAAAGAAGAAATTATGGCCCGAATTGTTACTGCGGATGCAAGTTGGGCTTACGATTATGAATCTGAGTCAAAGTAAGAGTCGATGCAGTGGCATAAAAAAAGGTAGGTACACCCCACCCTATATTAAAGAAAAAAGCTGACAAGAGGCACACCTATTGCCAGCTTTCCTCTTCAAAGCACACTTCTTTTGCGCGAAAACACGCCCGTGCACACAAGCCATGTTGGGACGGCCGCTCACTCACCGATGCGGTTTCGAATAATTGTGCCCCTCACCCTACAGTTCAGACCTGGCCCCAAGCGACTATTATTTGTGTACAAAAATAGCAAAAGAGCTACGTGTAAAAAAAATCAATGAAGATTGATAATATTAATTGATAATATTCATAACGAACTAAACTACTTGTGTTTTCTGTTTTCCTGGTACATTTCATTTTTTTTTATTGCTTTATTGATTTATTAATAAATAAAAAATAGAAGGTTAAAATAATATTCACAACGAACTAAACTGCTTGTTTTCTATTTTCCCGGTACATGACTGTTTTTTTTATTTTTATTAAATTAAAATTCGTAGTCTCACGAATTTTCGACCAGGATCGAGTCCTGAGCAGTTTAACATTTTTTACCCATCACAAAAAGTGCACAACGCCGCTAAAGAAGTTTTCACTTTAAAAAAGGATAAAACGATTATCTTAACAAACAGTCACAGCATCATATTCACAATTATGATTCATCTCAATAAACATTCGTACGCATATATTATACTCGTTCAAGATCAATGCAAATACGGTTTAAACATGACGCTCGTGTCAATTGAACGAGCGCCTGTATTATAGACGATTGTGCAAAACTCAAACACGGAACGACCTATGTGACTAGACAAAATAAGACAGCGATTGATGAATTCTTTTGTTGACGAGAACAGAAATTTTACCGAACATTCAATAAAACAAGGGATATTTATTTACTTGACGTTTCTATACATTTCGACTAGTCGCCAATGGTAGAATGTTCGAATTTGTTTGTTCTCAAGAATTTATTAAATGAAACGTTCAATAAGTTAGTCATAATTATTTTGACATAAATATGGCATCCAAAACATAACTTGTAAAAAAAAACAAGTCTCGCAACTCGGTTCTTCTACTGTAAAAAGTTGTAAGATCCATGTAATACCAAGTCGGTTAATTTAATCAGCCTCTATTGAAGGATCCTTTTGTCTTAAGTTATTACGTAATTAGCTAAACTAACAACATCTTATAGTGACTATATAAATATTAAAAATCTTTTATGTTTTAAATAAATAGATTGACTTGGCAATCGCACTAAACAATCTAATATAATATATATTACTTGTGAGATAAATTGTGTTTTCATGCGGTGGCCGAGTCAATCTTTGCCGTGTCAACCGTGCCTTTTTTTGCTCGACTTGGCGGAAGCACTGCCGTGCCCCCAGGTTTTGATATTCCCATAAAAATTGTAATATAATGTAAATGTAAATATATTTTTTAATTAAAACAACATGGCATATGCATAGATAAGTTATGATAAAACATACATCATTTTCAGAATTAACATTGATTAAAAAAGAAGAAATAATTTAAGTTCTTCATTTTTAAGTCAATAATGCTGACATCATTCTTTTAAAAAACCATACGGACCCCGCTAATTCGTCATATATATTTTTAAAAATTAATAGAAGCAATTCAACCAATATTTATATTTTTTAACATGACAAAAATTCTATAGAACGAACCTATTTTTAAATAATTTCCATAAAGATATAGCTTATTAACGTTAAAATATTGCGATTTAAAAATGAGTCTCAAACGATTATCTCAGTTTATAAGAAGATATTAATTTAAATAAAACGTTTTTATAATGACTCTGCTTTTTAAATTAAGTAATACGAGTATTCGGTATAATTGATTCGAAAAACCAGTTAGTTACATAAAAGGCGTAGAACGTTTCGAAAAGTTATAGAACATTTGTGAGAATTTCATGACATTGTTTTAAAGATCAACTCAAAGATATTAAACACAATGAATGATATAGAAACAAAAAATCTTTAAAGACTTTGCAGAGATTAACAATGAAGCAAACTAAAGCAAACAACACCCACATTATATATTTAACATATAATTCCGTTCTCTTTGATGCGTATATTGTCAGTAATGACACCTGATTCCCCAGGGAATTTAGCACGAAGGTTTTTCTCAACAATATCTATTCTTAATAAACAACGCAGCTAAAGTTACAGTCAAGCTGAGCTTAGTCGAAAAAGGTGTATTTTTATTCAAGTTCTACTACTTCGCGTTTCACGAGTAAACAATTCGAACTCGTCAGATAACGTTGTGATGTTATCTATATCATTTACCAATTAATCTTTTACTTAATATAATTATAAAATTAAGACAACGGAAAACTTAAACAAAGAATTTAGAATTATAAAATTTTGTACCAAAGCTGTTTGTAACAACCTAGGAAAGAACGATTTCCTTGCAGCCATTTTGGTATAATACTAAATTTAATTCACCATTGCGACATTACTGTATTCGACACACGTTTAATATTAAAACAAATAAATGCATGTCTGGTCCGTTTCAAGGACAGTCGACTGAGTACTGATCGATAACTACGTGATAATAAATATGTAACATTACCATCACGAACTGTTTCCTCGAGATGGAAATAATTTATTACAAACAAAATTGAACTAGAGTAAGATGTAAATAAATGATACCATTTAAATGAAGCAGAGTTTGTATGTTTGCATAGAAAATAAACACGATTGTGAAAAAACGATGAGGAAATCGAATCTTCGAAATAGTTGTATAAAGGAAACTTGTTAATACTTTTATATAGAAAACTTTCTAAGATTAAAGGAGGAACGTGATATTCTATGACGATATGGAATCTAGACTTTTGGCTATGGTCATGGCTAACGTCAATGGTTAACATGTGTCATTTATTGCACTATCGTACACAAACATAACAATTTATATTACATTAAAAATTTAACACTTCAGAACTTATACAATTATTTTACATTAAAAAGACTATCTCTCAGAAAAATCAACTTCCATCCATAATATCAACGACTCTTTCACCATCATCATTACCAGAACTATCATCGTCAATCTCTAAAACTGATACGATAGGTTTATGGTAGCTGAAGTAAGAAACGAACAATTTTGATTCGAACCTATTTAAGTTTAATAAAGAGTAAGTAGTTTTGTATACTGATTGTGTTTTCTGTTTTCCTAGTACATGTCTGTTTTTTTTTGTTGCATTATTGTTTTATTAATTAAAAAAATAAGTTTTCTGATCTCCTGGTACATATCTGTTTTTTTATTGCATTATTTATGTTTTAATAAAAAAATAGGTTTAGGTTTAGTTTTTTTAAATTAGTCAACAAGAGAGTCAATTGAAGACGACCCTCGATCGGAAAGCCCATTGGAAATTTAAAGAAGAAACAACATGCAGCATTAGTAGGAGTATTAGAAACAACCATTTTAAATATTCTACATCAACATCTTGGGCAAAAGTAAAGTCGGTGCAAGATGGACCTCGAAAATGCTTACACCGCTACAAAAACGAAAGGACGTCGACTGCTCTCGCGAGTATTTAGACCGCTGTGGAGATTAAAAAGAAGAAATTATGGCCCGAATTGTTACTGCGGATGCAAGTTGGGCTTACGATTATGAATCTGAGTCAAAGTAAGAGTCGATGCAGTGGCATAAAAAAAGGTAGGTACACCCCACCCTATATTAAAGAAAAAAGCTGACAAGAGGCACACCTATTGCCAGCTTTCCTCTTCAAAGCACACTTCTTTTGCGCGAAAACACGCCCGTGCACACAAGCCATGTTGGGACGGCCGCTCACTCACCGATGCGGTTTCGAATAATTGTGCCCCTCACCCTACAGTTCAGACCTGGCCCCAAGCGACTATTATTTGTGTACAAAAATAGCAAAAGAGCTACGTGTAAAAAAAATCAATGAAGATTGATAATATTAATTGATAATATTCATAACGAACTAAACTACTTGTGTTTTCTGTTTTCCTGGTACATTTCATTTTTTTTTATTGCTTTATTGATTTATTAATAAATAAAAAATAGAAGGTTAAAATAATATTCACAACGAACTAAACTGCTTGTTTTCTATTTTCCCGGTACATGACTGTTTTTTTTATTTTTATTAAATTAAAATTCGTAGTCTCACGAATTTTCGACCAGGATCGAGTCCTGAGCAGTTTAACATTTTTTACCCATCACAAAAAGTGCACAACGCCGCTAAAGAAGTTTTCACTTTAAAAAAGGATAAAACGATTATCTTAACAAACAGTCACAGCATCATATTCACAATTATGATTCATCTCAATAAACATTCGTACGCATATATTATACTCGTTCAAGATCAATGCAAATACGGTTTAAACATGACGCTCGTGTCAATTGAACGAGCGCCTGTATTATAGACGATTGTGCAAAACTCAAACACGGAACGACCTATGTGACTAGACAAAATAAGACAGCGATTGATGAATTCTTTTGTTGACGAGAACAGAAATTTTACCGAACATTCAATAAAACAAGGGATATTTATTTACTTGACGTTTCTATACATTTCGACTAGTCGCCAATGGTAGAATATTCGAATTTGTTTGTTCTCAAGAATTTATTAAATGAAACGTTCAATAAGTTAGTCATAATTATTTTGACATAAATATGGCATCCAAAACATAACTTGTAAAAAAAAACAAGTCTCGCAACTCGGTTCTTCTACTGTAAAAAGTTGTAAGATCCATGTAATACCAAGTCGGTTAATTTAATCAGCCTCTATTGAAGGATCCTTTTGTCTTAAGTTATTACGTAATTAGCTAAACTAACAACATCTTATAGTGACTATATAAATATTAAAAATCTTTTATGTTTTAAATAAATAGATTGACTTGGCAATCGCACTAAACAATCTAATATAATATATATTACTTGTGAGATAAATTGTGTTTTCATGCGGTGGCCGAGTCAATCTTTGCCGTGTCAACCGTGCCTTTTTTTGCTCGACTTGGCGGAAGCACTGCCGTGCCCCCAGGTTTTGATATTCCCATAAAAATTGTAATATAATGTAAATGTAAATATATTTTTTAATTAAAACAACATGGCATATGCATAGATAAGTTATGATAAAACATACATCATTTTCAGAATTAACATTGATTAATCCGAAATACATTATTTAGTATTGATTAGCAAAAACTCCTAAAATTTTCTTTATAATTTAAATATTATTAATATCAACACATATTACTTCCGCTGACTCGTGCGTTGACCCGTCATCGTATAATTATGTATTTTCACATCAGAAACACTTATGTACATATAAAACGAGATATATTATATAGTTACATGACAAGCATATAACATAATTATAATTTCTAAAACTATTATTGACGTTATCGTATTTAAATGTTTCTGTTGTCCTAGGTTAAGGGTTGATCAAAATATATCTACTATTTCAACGGTTTTCAAAATTATATTCAGGCTGTTATCTCGATCGCACCAATCAATCCCCTTCATGTCTTCTCCATTCATCGTGACATTGGTGAAATCGTCCTCGCTATTGAAAGCTATTAATCCAAATTAATTAACTATTCATGCCTTAATAAGTTGAACTTGATATTAATTATACTAACAGTGTTTAAAAATTTAAATAAATATTATAATAATTTATTGCCGTGTTATAATGAGTTTCAAATAGTGTAATTTGTATGCGTAGTAGAATAGAACCTCGTATTCTACTATTAATTAGTATCTATAATAGTCTCATAATGATAGATCAGTGATTGATCAAAAAATTGTTGTTTTTTTAAAAGGCATATTATATTGATTGCATACTACGAAGGTAAGTCAAAAAGTTCGTGGAATGGCGAAGTTGGCGGGGGTAGAGATGCTCAACTCAACTAAGTGATTCATTGTTACTATTTACCAAATTCCATCTCAATAGGGTCATTAACTTTTTGAGTTATCAACGAGCAAACAAGTCAATCAGAAGGAAATTAGTCACTTCTTTTCAAGATACGTATATGTTCGTTATTTACGAGGACTTTGCTCTTGATAAAACTATGATTTATAACTGGCACGCCCTTTTCAACAAGAGAAGAGAGTCAATTGAAAACGACCCTCGATCGGAAAGGCTATTGGAAATTTAAAGAAGAAACAACGTGCAGCATTAGTAGGAGTATTAGAAACAACCATTTTAAATATTCTACATCAACATTTTCGCAAGAGTAAAGTCGGTGCAAGATGGACCCCGAAAATGCTTACACCGCTACAAAAACGAAAGGGCGTCGACTGCTCTCGCGAGTATTTAGACCGCTGTGGAGATAAAAAAAAAGAAGAAATTATGGCCCGAATTGTTACTGCGAATGCAAGTTGGTTTTGAATCTGAGTCAAAGTAAGAGTCGATGTAGTGGCATAAAAAAGGTAGGTACACCCCATCCTTAAAAAAATTTAAGGTGTTCCAAACGGCCGGATAGATCATGGTGACTATCTTTTGGGATACCTTTTGAACGATTATAAGGAATGAGGCGTTTCCATAACATAATAAGACGCTATTAAAGAAAAAAGAGAGGCACACCTCTTGTCAGCTGAAACACGTCCGATGCGGTTTCGAACAATTGCGCCCTTCCCCCTACAGACCTGGCCCCCAGCGACTATTATTTGTGTCCAAAAATAACAAAAGATGACGTGTAAAAAAAAACAATGAAGATGAAGAAGTTGGCGATTTCGGCCTATTTTGAGGCCCAAGACATTAATTTTTTTTAGAATGTATAATAAAAACAAGTTTTACGAACGATCTGAAAAGTGTATAAGAGTTAAGGAAAAATAAATAGAAGAGACAAAATAGGTCAAGGTTTTATTTCATACTTCTTTTCAGTCTGCTAACTTTTTGATCTTCTCGCATATAATGATTTTCAATTGGCATATAAGTAAATAAAAATCATGACAAAACTTGTATGATAAAATCTATTTGTCTCTCATCGGTAAGTGGAGCACGATTGAAATAGCAATTAATGAACCGAATAATCTTAATTTAATTATCAATTTAAACCTTAAATCATATTTTAATAATATTCAATTGAATTTACATTAGTCATGAAGTAATGAAAGCGTAATAAAATATATTTTGAATTAAACCTTGGGACACTTTTAGATAATGAAAGTTTTCGAATTTGTGTAGGTCTCCGGTTGGGAGCACGTCTGTGTTTTGAACACAGATGTTCGTGCGGAAAGGAGGTTGATTCTTTCGGACTACACGGCCTTTCTTGCAACAAGAGTTCAGATGGGTTTTCCCGCCACGGTTCCCTGAATGAGACCATTAAAAGGGCTCTTGCCACCATCGACGTTCCTGCTCTTATTGAGCCTACTGGAATTAGTCGCGATGATGGCAAGAGGCCTGATGGTTTAACGCTGATTCTCTGGGAAAGGGGACGGGCGCTTTTGTGGGACGCAACCTGCGTCGATACATTGGCTCCGTCTCATATCAGGGAAACGGCTGTAAGAATGGGAGCCGCTGCGGAGAAGGCTGAAATGACTAAACGGCACAAATATTCGTCACTTATCCAAAGTTATGTTTTTGTGCCGTTTGCAGTCGAAACACTTGGACCTTGGAGTAGCAGTGCTAAAAATTTTCTAAAAGAATTAACCCCACGACTCATAGCCTCCACTGGTGACAAGAGGGCTTGTGCATTTTTTGCCCAAAGAATCGGAATTGCGATTCAACGGGGAAATGCTGCTAGTATTCTTGGAACCATTCCACGCGGACATGATTTATACCAAAACTGTTTGTAAATAATTATTTTAAGTTTTGAATTGTAAATATGTATAATATTGTAAAATTTCTATAATAAATATATTTTTGAATTTACATGAATATTCACGTCAAAAATTTCATTTAAAACGTAATTATTTCATGTTAATTCATCTATCAATAGCCGACATAGTTATTCATTTATGCATTTCGTAATTAAAGTTTTCAAGTGTAAAATATTTTAACTTTTTTAAAAAAATTCAAAAGCTTATCTGATCCGCCAAACGAAACCTACATTAATTGCTATTTATCTATATATATATAAGAGATTTCCACGTATACATTGACTCATCACGATATCTCTGAAACTATAAGGCGCAGAGACTTGAAATTTGGTAGGAATATTCCTTTTACCGAGTAGAGGTCAGCTAAGAACGGATTTTACGAAATTCTACCTCTAAGGGGGTGAAAAAGGGGGGCAAAGTTTGTATGGGACAACATGATTCCTTGGTCCAATCTACTTTAAATTTCGCATAAATATTCTTTAACAGAATTGGTTGAAGACGTGTTTCGTATTTTATCGAAATTCATCCTCTAACGATGTTAAAAGGGGGGAGAAAATTATTTTGATATAAATACTTCATAGTGATTTTGATTTAAATTAAAATTTATTTTGACACATGTTTGACAACCAATCCGTCTGTTATAAAATATTTTCCAGTATTGAGGCAGGTGTAGGTAATATCTTTTTTTGGGTGCTCCTGGTGGAAAAGTATAAATTTATATTTTTTTGAAATTTCAGTTAAATACCCGTGCGAAGCCGGGGCGGGCCGCTAGTTCTATATCTTGTTAGGTATAGTGAAAATCATAAAGGTGTGCCTATCCACATGTTAAGTACAAGTTTTTTTACACCAACGAGATAAAAAAAAATTTATTGTCTGTTTTAGTTTTCTTTTTACAAGAATTAGTCGATTAACCGAAAGGAATTACAAAAGATTTTTAAAAATAATTCCAACATCGAAATAATCATCCGAATAAAGAATACTAACAATCATTTCACCAGAGTTACATCGCATAGTTTGTAGAACCAGTATAACCAGTATAGTGAATCATTTTTTGGGTACCTTGGCTGTATTAAGTAAAAAATTAAAATCAAGGAAAATTGATAAATAAAAATAAAAAAAACATAACTTACGGCGTTTTTTGCGAACATTTATTGCGAACCAATAAAAACAAAAACAAAAAAAAAACAAGTTTTTATAACCTACATAATTATGTTGACATTTTGAAAATTAATAATATGTGCGTTTATTCAAAGATTTAAAATATTAATAATTTTTGAGATAAATTTTTCATCATTCTAGAAATATATTATTATACAAATATAAATATTTATTATTATTACATTTAACTAGCGACCCACCCCGGCTTCATCCGGGGGAAGTATATGTACCTAAACCTTCCTCATGAATCACTCTGTTTATCTGTGAAAACCGCATGAAAATTCGTAAAGTAGTGTTTGAGTTTATCGCGAACAGACAGACAGTAAGACGCGGCAGAGGACTTTGTTTTATAATAATATGTAGTGATTCATCAAGAACAACAGGTAACGAAAAATTATTTGTTCAAACTGTATTTTTCTTTCCCCTTAAAAATAATCGTAATCTTATTACATGATCACTGTTTCGTTCTTATGAAATCACTACGTTTATACCCTTCCTCAATTAACAGGCCATTATGTGAAAAGAATTTTCAAATTGAATATAGATATTCTGAGACAGACACGTACAAACAAACCATTCTATTATAATATATAGAATATTAGTAAAGATTCACTTTTACGACGTCGAATGTAAAATGTAAATACGATTTTCTTTTATGTGTATTTGAAATTATTTCAACGGAATATTTTTGCTAATCCTACTCGAGATTTATATGTACAGTATACATCTTGCACTTTGTAACAATCTAACAATAGCTATTCAGCATCGGTTTCGAGATGACCTACTTTTTCATTTCTTAGTTTAGAATTTCTTTCCCTTGTTGCAAAGATGGTGCATTATACATATTTCTAATTGAAGCTAAAAATTAAATACTGTCATAGATAAATATGTTTCAATTGAAAGGAACTGAACTAATCGATACATTGATTAAAATATTTCTTTACGTACCAAACAAAAATAATATTTTTCAAAATTTAATTTATAACTCTAATAAATAAACTCTAATCCTAGACTAAATAGACAACGCACAAACCGAACCGGAACTGGAAACGGAAATGGAATAAATATTTTTTTCCTAATAATTTCTCCAGGTTTCAAGCAATTTCTGGTATTCCTCTTATTAAGAAGCATCTCCGTAATCTTCTACTAAACCAGTTCAGCAATTTAACCATAAATGTATATACATCATTTCCTTTTCTTCACACGACAACTGAGCATTTGTGTTCACCGCCGCATAAACACATACAACTCCAGAGCCACAGATGCGTTGCTAGCTATTTAGGATAAAGGGTAGTAGTAGAGAGCTTAGAATTGCGAAAGGAGATATGGTGGCTTCCCGTTCTCCCACTCACCCTACGAACACAACTATAGTAGCTAACTTTACAATTTTCTGCGACTCTGTAATACTTGCTTCTTCTACCTAGTTGTAGTCAAATACCAATAGCTAAGCTCTGCGATTATTAGAATTTCTCACATTTACTTTTCTAAGGATATAAAGGATATTTTAAATAATTTTGACATTTATATACGAATAAATTAAGAAGGTATCTACTATATTCCCTATACGGTTACTTATAAGTTATCTTTTAATATCAGTCATATTATAAACTACGTCGTATTATTGACCCTAATCGCGGTGTTATCTTAGAAGATTAACTTTTACCGTTACGGTGAAATCGATTGCAATTAGCGGATTACATAAATAATCTTGCGCGAACAACTTTGTGTTTATTTCTTAAACAAATTTATATGTTATTATGATAACAGCATTTTCATGTTGGCGTACTGGCAAGGTTACAATGAACATTAAGAAAATAATATTTTACAAGGTTTTTATGTATGATAATGTAGGTTAACGAATTTTATTTTACTAGACTTCCCGCGCGGTTATATTTAAATAAACTCGGCTATCATTTAAATAAAAAGTTAATAACTACGGGGGCTTCGACAGTACGTCCCTCCAATTAGAAGCTTCATAAACAATGTGTTTTTAAGAACAATTTATTTAAGCTGGGCTTAATTTTGCTTCTAGATTGTTCTTTTTTTTTCAAATAAAATCGGTTTGACAATCAATCAAAATTATGTCTTTTTTGCAAATAGCCTTCAGAAGTTTTGAATCCACAGACAATAAAATTTCACACGAACTCGTTAATCGTTTCTACTTTCTATAAATCAAGCATTTAATAAACATTTCACACACTCACACTCTCGGAGTCTTACCCACTCACCCACACTCACACACTCACTAAAATTTACGTTATATCTTTATAGATGTTTTTCGCTGATCTTCCTTAAAGATTATTAAATGTTTTCCAAATATTAATAGATAGTAATTTAATATTATTATTTATTTTTATTAAGAAAACATAACAACTTCAGAAGGCCGCTGATTTTTATTTTTATAGGTATTATTTTAATGCAAAACCAGTTTTAATAAAACAGGTATGTAAAGAGCTATGTATTTTATAGAAAGTCACGTTGCTTTTATTTCATTATCATTTTGATTCGTCGATAAGACTTCGTCAGGTCAAAAACCTCCGACACAAAAAAATCTAAATAAATTAAATGTTTTTTTTTTACATTAGGTATATATAGTCTTATTTATAAGACTTATTAATTCTTATTTACATATATTTTCTTTTTATTATTATGAAAAAATAAAATAAACAATAGTCTGACAATAATAATTATTTACATTAACTTATCAATATTTTTTTCTTATACAATATATTATGTATATTATACATTAATTTCTACGAAATAGATGTCTGAATGGAACATCACAGCTTTGACTGAACGGTCCGATTTAATGCATTTTTCATCGTCTAATTTGATTTTCCATCTCCAACAAAACAAATTAAACGTTAAATTCCTTCAGATGTTATCAAAGTGTTAAAAAATCTAACGCAAAGTGAGACATTACATACATTTTGGCCTAACCCTCGCTCTTACACTAATGTAAATGCCAAATAACTTGTCCACATCAAAAATTCTGTATTAAATAGCATAGATAGATAGAAATTCTGTATAGATAGCCAGATCGAAATTTCTGATAGCATCGTCCATAAATTTCTAGTTGAAATATTTTATGTGTAATCATATTTATACAATATTAATCCTGTATTTAAGTCAAAATGTCGTCTCAACCCTTTCGCTACCAGGAGAAAACCCGCTCAAATCTTATATACAAGTGTAATTTATTGCCAGACCAATAACATCTTTTATTTATTTTATTGTTGTATAATATTACACATCTATACGTGAAGTACGACTTAATACAACAATTATCATAAATTGATAATAAACACCTGTCAAATATTTGTGACACCGGGCCCAGCAAAGAAAATCGGGTCGTCACATATGTATATGTAACGCTGGTACCGAAAGGGTTAAGTGGAGTACTTTTAAACTTTTATGATTGTCATCAAATCCCTTGTGCAAGCAGCAAACTGAATTCGAAATTTAAATTCTTAAATATTTTAACACGAGTAATATTATCAGATAGCGCATTGTAATCAATTTCATGCAAGTATAAGTATGTTTTTAAACGCGAATTCGAGAAAACTAAATCGAATACGAAAATTATGTAAGCAGTATAGTGATTTGTAACCAAACTTATGGTTTGGGTAATTTATATAAAAGTATGCGTGACTAAGATTAGTAGATAATTAATTTTATATTAATAAACGTAGATATGTACAATACAAACATTTTATTACATATATAGGCAGTTAGTGTTTTATTTTTTCAATCGTTATCTTCGTTATTCTAGACTTGATTAATAAAACTTGATCACACAATTTTTGAAGAAGTACAGGTACTTTACTACTGCACCGAGTTGAACTAGATACCAAGCGGAAGTTCAATGATGGATCGTCACGAACAATAAAAGATAAGACAGCGATCCAAGAACAGGGACAAATCTATAAATACTTACTCAAGAAGTTCCTATTGTCTACTGCGATTATTTTGCATGAGACGCGGCGCTTCCTCATTCTCTAGCGATCTCAAAAGGTAAATATGTATTCATTTCCTTTTAAAATAACACTCATTACACCATCATTGTTTATAAAACAGTTTTAGACCTGTATAAATTAAAAAAAAACTTTTCGATCTCAACTTTAAATAAACACTACTGCATTGCTATATTTAAATTTTCAAAGACCGCTTATTAAAAAGGCAGCGTTAAAATCTGAGCCTTTTGCGGCGAAGAAAAATGGAGACTGGCTATTAAACTCCGAACAAAACGTGAACACAACAATAGAGTTCGTTATTATTATTTTTTTTTAATAAATTAAGGTAACCCAGTTACGAGGAACGAAATGACGGCATAAAGTCACTTTCACCTACTCGGCGCGCGACTTCCCGCGCCGCGCGCCGTCAGCGTCAGTGTCGAAAAACGAAATCATGTGTTCTTACACGTGTGAAAAAAGAATGTTACATTACATATTTTAATATATCAATTTCATAAAAAAAAATCAAGTCTATCACGTTTTTTATGCATATATTTTTCAAGATTTCACGTATAATAAATATTAGGATTTTACGACAATACGAATCTAAACAAGTCGAGACAGGTTATGCCGGAATTAAAAAACAAGCTCACCTGTAAACATAATATAAGAAATTTTAAGAACATAACAACTTTTTTGTAGAGACGCATAATATGAAAGAAAATTATTGCTCAGAAAATCTTAACAGTAGATATAACCTTTTTATAGCTGAGACGTGCCAGTCCATAGAGAAGAATCAAATTACGAATTTAAAATTTTATTTCATCGCAATAAAATCTCGGCTCTATTCTAAAAACGCTCTATGGTAAACCGTCGTCTGTTGTACGATCATTCTCTATCGTTATTTATTTATTCACCACGTTCTCTCACGTACACGATTTGAAGACACTTGCTAATAGCGACCTGCCAACTTACCAACAGTAATCTCTGCTAAAGATTTCCTCTAAGCATAGAGTTTATGATTTTATACCGATTTATTCTTTGACATTGTCTTAAATATGTTATACGTTAGTTATTGCACGCCTCATAAGCGAAGCGTTGAGGTGGATTCTACCCTCACTTCACGCATAACGAGTGATTTTTCGAACTTAAAATGTCTCTATTTATCGTATATTGCACTTCTAAAATAAAGTATACAAACACATTTAAGAAAAAACACTCGTTTTAACATTCATGATACTTTTAATGCCAATTTTTTTTTATTTAAACTAATTAAAAAACTGTTTAAAAAGTCTTGGATGTTCGTGTGTATGTGCGGATCCTGTATGTGGTCACGATATCTACCGAAAGACTTCACTAATCGAGTTCTTTTTTTTTTCTTACCCTTCAGTATAGTTAGGAATAGAACTCTATTTTTATGTATATTTATGCTTTTATTTTTTGCACTTTTAACGATTGTACATGACTCGTTAGTCAAGAGTTTTTTTTTTAATTTTATTATTTATTATAGTATTAGTTATTCTCTTCAACCACACCAAGTATACATATATAGGACATTAATAATTAATATGTATAGTAGTAATAAAGTAGCAACTTTATGATTATTTCATCGTTCATTGGTGTAGTGGTGCGAGTAGTCGCCTTAATGCCGCCTGCGGTCACAGGTTCGATTCCCGCTCGGGGCAGATATTTTTATTTGTACAAATATTTGTTTCCAATCTGGATGTATGTTGTTGTAAGTCTCTCCGCCTTACCTCGGAGAGCACGTAAAGCTATCGGTCCGGGTTGTTATTCTGAATACTAAACCGTTACTCATAGTACTAAAATTATCCGCCCACCCGCAGTGGAGCAGCGTGATGGATTAAGCACCAACCCTTTGCCCAGCAGTGGAACGTCTACAGGCTGATTCATTTCAGCTCAGTTCATACTCTACTAAGCTACTTAAAATAAAAATATATTATAATCAATTAATTTCAAACGTAAAACTTCGTAACAAGCAAGTGAACATTTACCTTTAGGTAACTTCTACTATTATTATAATTCTTTTTTTGAATACGAGAGAAGCTAAAAAACAGACGTTGTATAAGTATAAAATTATCAAATATCGATATATAACTATACAAAGTGGCGGTTAAAGTTGTTCACATCGACGCGGCAAAGTCATCTGACGTCATACATTAGTAAGCATAATGCAGAAGGTGCTTTCCCTATTTGTAAATAAATATTTAAACATATTAGAAACACAATGAGTCATGTACACTTTAAAAAAAGGAAAGTGTTTTCATGTCATAATAGTGATAACATATCTAAAAAATATGCGCAATTACATTTGTGTACTCGATTTTTTTAAGATAACGTTCCGTTTAGGTTTCTTTGCACCGAAAAATTATATATTTAATCTGTGTAAGCATGGATACAAGATTACATTGTTAAGTTATAAGTTATCAATTGGTATCACCAGTGGCGTAGCTTGCCTTAGATGGGTCCTGTATCAAAATATGTAAAGGGACCCAAATGAAGGGTGTAATCACTAATGTCATGATCAAACAAGCTAAGCTTGGACAAAAAAAAAAAAAGTTCAGCCAAACGTTGGATCAACAGAATGTATTATGAAGCAAGATTATATCTTAAATCGAATCATTACCCATAAAAATGACAGTGACAGAAATGCAAATTAGTTAACTTTACACCAGATCAGAATAAAGATTATTTCATAGTTCAAAAGAAGATTCTGAAGCATTATTATGGCTAATTATTATTTTAAAATTGTTTTATTATAGCTGGATATTGTGGCATTTTCACTGCCAACGCAGAAGTTTATGCATAGTATTTTGGCATTAATAAGTCATTTTCGCGTATTTTTGCAAATGTGTCACTGTCGCTCCAAATGAGCGATATGTAATTACAATCTACACAAAACGACTACATGATCGCGATAATTAAAAAAAAATTACCGTTGAATTTCTTGCCAAATTCAGTGGCAGCTTCACACAACATATTTATGTAAAATGACGCTTCACTTATTATTATGAGGCCTACTTGAATAAATACATTTTTTATTTATATCTAAATTTTTTTTCAAATAAAAACAATGCGTTGACTCTGACTTATAACGTAACTTTGAAATAAAAAGTGAAAACTTATTATACAAAACACGATTCATTAATATTCGTTGTTCGTTCTCACTTAAACACATGTTGACAAGACTTTGGTAAAGTTAGGTAACTGAATATTAGATAATATCACAAAAAATATATATATTTAAGTCTTAGAAACGAATGAAATTCGTACACACGGTCGTCTGTTCTTAAAGTGGACAATTTAATGCCTGTATTTCTTTCACGTAATGGCCGACTGATATATATATATATTTTTTGAAATAAATGTACATATATACATATATAAAATTTATTAATACATCTAAACTCAAGGCGGGAGCTCAAAGGGGGAGCCCACGACCCTGAAGAAGAAAGCAGGGGTACTGACAACTGCGAGACCGGGCCAGTCGAATTAAATTACAATCAATTTTATCTTAAATATAGAACGTTAAATAAATCAAAATGATTTTAACTTAAAATGTGACGGAAGTGCTCTAAATAGTATTATGTAACTATATAAAGTTTTTTTTTATATTAAAGTGTGAAGTAATTTTTTTGTATTTATTAATTTAAAAAAACAAGTGTTAATAACTATCTCTAGGTTGGTTACAATTATATAAAAGACTCGTAGGAAACTATCTAAACTAGAGAACGATTCTCAACTAATTACTTTTGTAAACCGTTGAGGTAAGTACGATCGAAATAAATTTACATTAAAGCGACATCAGTCTTTGGAAGACTGATAAAGATTTGTTAATCCTTTGGAATAAATAAATAATTAGAACTTTGTCTGTTTTTATAAACGCTGTACTGAATCAACCTGTAAACGACCCGTTGCTGGAGAAAACGCCTCTTTTTCATATAGGAGAAGAATTGGAGCACAATCCGCCACGCTACACCACTGCGGGTCGGCAGATAACTTTTCCTATCATGAGTAACGATCGCTGTCATGTGTTTATAACAACAACCGGGACCGACGGCTTTACGTACTCTCCGAGACATAGTGGGGACACCCACAAGGACAATTTATAAAGGCGCTTATGTCAAAATTTAATAAACCCTTTTTAATTAAATTTAACATAATTATAGTTCACATACTTGTTCATAGGCTATATTATAACATAACGATATAGTTAATAAAATTGGAGCAGGAATCATTAACATAAACGTAAGTTAAGGTGAACGGATATACAATTACAATAATAAAATTAAAATAGTCTGTAATTCGATCTCAGTCACCGCAGTCAAATATTTTTAAAGATAAAAACTAAATTGGACAATGTATGATTCAAATATACTTTACCTAAAAAAATTTTATGTTTCTAAACTATTTCACGATTATTAGTTATAAAAATATAATCTATACATAATAAACGCGCGTTGTATGTTTTTTTGTTTGAACGCGCTAGCTCTTGACCCACTGGTCCGGTTTTTTTGAAACCGTTATGCGTAATAAAGCCTATTTATCGAAAAAAATTTTATAGACTGAGAAACAACAAGATACGACGTACTGAAGGATACATAAATAATTTCTTATTATACCGTATTGCTTCGTTAAATAATAAAAATCAAAATATAAAAAACCAAGTCAAAGTAGGTTGTGTCTTAAAGACATTAAAAAGTTGAAAGTCGGGATATATTTTCGGTAGGTAAATCGGTATTTGGCATCTCGTTACCACACAGCGATTGCCATCTGATCTCCGTAACCTCTTACGGGCGACCCAAAAACACGATATTATAATAATCTTTCTTTCATGAGTTAGATAACAGTTTCTTTATTAATCAGAATGTGAAATTTTTATTTGCTGTTAGTTCGTAACGGTATGTATGGTTTTTTATTTTTTTTTGGTTAATATTTCTCTTCCTAATAAATAATGTATTTAAATGAACGTCTCGCATTCAACGGCCCCAAGTAAGATAAAAAAAGAAAGAAATCCTGTGTTCTAGGTTCGATCGGGGATTAGAACATGAAAATTCGATCTATTGTTATGTATTAGAACAAAGAACTCATGAGTAATTCATTACTTAAATTGACTGTAATTATGATAACATTTCTTAGAATATCCCATTTGAATAAAAAAAAAAAATATTAAACGCAAACTCCAGGGATTCCCTGCACAGATCGTCTTCATTGTAATACACTTTCCTCTTTTACGTCATGTTTCATGAATTTATAAGCAATTTGATATCTTATTGTGACATACATATGAAGCAAATAATAAAGGTTTACAAAAAGAAATAAAATGCCTTTGAACAAGAGGTACGTTACATTATTGACCTAATAAGATATGAAATTCAATTAAAAATGTACTTATGTGTGATAATATACATATGTATGTATAAAAATACCCTCCAGGCCTTCATTGGATAAGAAATTGAATATTTAAATTGTTTCCAAAAAACGATCGCATAAACACGAAATTAAGTAGAACATCGTTAATAAAAATAAAAAACACTGCGTTAATTATTAAAATTTCTGGTAATGCTAAACATTAAATACTCATAAAAAAGTTAAACGTTTTCTTTGTAGTGCTTTTCAGATAACATGTCGTTTTAAAGAACAAACTTAAAAAAAGCTTTATAATATATTTAATATTTATTAAATTTTTATAACCACACAACACATAGGTACATAAAAATTAATAATTTAGAATGAACGTTACAAGAAATTACAATTAGAATGAATATAGAAATAAAAATGTATAATTAATGTTACAAAATATATACAATTATGGGTACACAGTATCCTGTATACTTTCCCAAATAGAATAGCTGAAATAAAAAATAAAATATTTTATTTATACATAAATAAAATTGTAACCGATGTTTGAACATAAGAGATATTTAGAAGGAAAAAAAAAACGAATTCTATCTAAAATGACAAAAGAAGCCAAAATGATTATTTTACAAATTTTTGTCTGTTGGTTCGGGTATCACGCAAAATCTTTTGCACGGAATAGCATGCGATTTTACAATTGTGATTCTGTAGGTCTAAATATGGGAGTTCGAGTTATTATGCTATAAACAATTGATGCAATTCGGAATAAGTCGCGGGTATCAGGTAGTGTAACGATGAAGTAATAATTTATACTCAAAAATATTGACACAAATCCCAGTCAGGGAAATCCATTCAATGATTTACTACCTCATAATATAAGTAATGAGATCACGAAAGTATTTTTTGCTGTTAAATTATAATATAATATATAACAATCAAATATTAACAATATTTCATTAAAATAAAATTTCTTGCATGTGTTATATCCTTGTAAAAATTGTTAAATAAATAACTTAACGTGGAATTTATTCATTCGAGACAATTCTCGACGACACACGACTCACGAGTGAATGTAAAGCCTTGTACTCAATAGGGTGGAAAATATTAAAACGATAATTCAACGTAGCGTCGCTTTATCGCACTAACAAAAAAGTTTTATTATCTGTTAAAAATTGCACGCTCATGCTGAACTTGAGCTGTAATCGTCTTGGACTGGATTCGACAATATAAATAATTAACTTTCTTTTTAATAAAATGTATGTATTTTCAAATAAATTAAAAAGTTAAACTAAGTTTTATATGAACGTGCCTATCTATAGATGAGATTTTATTTAAAACTAACGCGATCACTATTCATATTAAAATTTATATCGCGCTTGGAACATTGCCGAAATATAGGGACCTCAATAAAATTATAAACGCGGTAAGCACCCGAAGAAATATAAATTTTAAGATTAGATTTTTTGAAGTGAAACTTCTTTATCGGGGTTGGAAAGATTTTTTCGTTACGCGCCATCTTGCGTTACGCGCCATCTTGTTCTTGATTATTGCGTATTTCAGTCGTTTTTCAATAAACACATGCGCAAGGAAGATTCCGAGTGGTAGTAGATGAAATCCTATATATATATATATATATATATATATATATATATATATATATTTGACGGCCGGCTGGTCGAGTGGTCAGACAACTGGACACTTTACGCAGCGGTCGCGGGTTCGAATCCCGCCAGGTGCAGATAATCTGTATGACGAATATAGATGTCTGCACCGGGTCATGGATGTGTATTTATGTATATATGTATTTATATCTTAAATTTATTTCCGTTCCTAGTACCTGTAACACAAGTTCTTACGAACTTACCACGGGGCTAGGTTAACGTGGTGTGATTGTTGGTTAATATTTATATTTATATTTTATTTATTTATATATATATAAATAAATAGTTAAACTAAATAAATCAAATATCAAATTTTGAATACAAAATGTGGCTCTCGCAGGGTTTTAAACTTGCAGCTCTCGAGCGATATACGAAATTCAATTCGCGTTGGCAGCCACTGCGCTAGTAATCTCTAAGATTCTTGAGTGAAATTAAGTATCACTATATAGAAGTTTGCAGTTATTGTATGATGTATTCCATAGTGAGTAGGTAATTCGAATATAAATATGTCCGAACGCAAACACAGGACTCATATAATTACGATCGTATAAAAAGTAAACTGTTTTTATTATAAGTTTCACTTCTTACGAGTGTACGCTAGTACACAAATTTTAAATTTTTTTATAGTTTAAGAGATTATCTTACTTACATTTTTTTAAATTATTTTTGCATTAGATACCTATTTATTGACAAACTAACAATAAATGAAAGAACGAATAAAACCACGCGAAGGTCTAAATAAAATAAAACTCGGAGACTAGCTAATAAAACGCAGAACATAAACCGACAGAACTATATTTCACAAAATATGTGTTATATGTTAAGCTAACAATTTGTTAGAAACATTAAAGAAGAATTTGAGAGAAGTCCGAAATAGATGAAGCAAGGTGTAAAAGTTCGTATGGACGTATGTCATTTCTAAAACTTAAGTTTTTTCCGCTATGTTACTGAATGAAAATTTAAACAGTTTATTAATGACATAATTTATGATCAATTCTATTTTTGGATTTAACAGAAATGGCGCATTTGTTTTAATGTGTACCTACTTCCCTTTACGCAAAAGTATCCTTCTGACTAAGTTTTTACGTGTTTCAAATCTTGAATAAAAAAAAAGTTTTCTTATCGTATGTATTGTATAGTTTTATATCAGAAAATATAATAGAAGTTTACAGTAATAAAATTTGTCAAAAAAAAATTCTTATATAAAATATAAGTATTATTTTTTCTATTAATAAATGACTAATAAATTACGAATCAGATTTACGTTTTTTTTATAATTATTTTATAATCATAATAACCGTTTCAACTATCGGGTTGGCACAAAAGTAATGAGACACTTGGTTTACGTTTTATACTTTTTACTGTTAATAATACAAAAAACTTTGTCCATTATGTAATCATAGTATCTAAGACTTCTTGGCAACGATCCGACAAAGTTTGGATGCCTTTCGCCCAGAACTCTGATGGCTGTGTCTCGAAAAATTTGTTCAACTCCGCCTCTACATCAGACAAATCATTAAATTGTTTACCCCGCAAATGGCTGGGGTATCGTCTCCCAGCCCAAGTTCTCCAACTGTTGGCAAACAGTAGAAGCGACGTGAGGTCGAGCGTTATCGTGTAGTAAAAACACTTGACTTGTCACACTTTGACTCGTCTTCGTCGTTTTTTCTTGATAGCAGCAGATAGTTTGGTGAGCTGGGTTGAAAATTTGTCAGCGTTTATACTTCTATTGTGTAATAATTCATAAAACAGTATGCTTGCGCATCCCAGAAACAGCAAAGCAAACTTTTAAGCGATTCTTTTGACTCAGCTTCGGTTGAGTCGGTGGCGTCTTTCCTCGAGGCGGCCAAAAAGCAGAAACCAGATCAGACAAATCTCTTTTCGTCGGGGTCACAGCAAAAGTGATTGACAGATGAACACGGACTGCACGACTGGTGGCTGTAAAGATGTGCGGTACCTACCGAGCCAAAACTTTTCGATACCCAAGCTCATGCAAATCGTATTCCACGGCGTGGTAACTGCATTTAAGTGCTTCTGCTAATTCACGAGTGGTAGCATCCGGATTCAACTGCAGTTCGCGGCGTAAATCGTCATCATTTACTGCGAGTGGTCGTCCTGAGCGTCGCTGACTTTCAAGACTCCTGTCTCCTGATTTAAAACGGTCAAACCATCGGGACACCGTCACATGGTTTGTACAGTGTTGATATTGTCAGCTGCAGCACGCGTACTATGGCCCAACAAGTACACGTATAAGTATAGTGTTCGAGAAACTGACTGAACCGATCGCGAGAGCGGCTTTATATACACCCACATCAGAACTACTTGGAATGTTTTACAACATTCTAGAATATTATCGAAAGTAATTAACTTGAGGAAGGAAATATATAATTTTTTTTTGTGTCTCATTAAGTACTTTTGTGCCAACCCAATATATAACTTTCTGAATTAAATAGAGTAATATGCTAAAATATTTCATACTGAGTTATAAAGTTGACAAGATCTTTTTACTCTACTGAAAAAGGAAGAAAAATTTGGGAACAAATTGTTGCTTACTTTTAAATTCTCAACCTTCTTCATCTTCACATTAACCTTTGTTATTAACAGTTATATTTCAAGGTCTGTTAACACATAATTAAATAATTTTGGCAACCAAACTTACATAAACATTTATTCTCATGTACATTACACGGGCATTCGACCAATAAATTCAATATAATAAATTAGATTTAAATTTTTATAGCAATATGAAACAAATTTAAAGTTTCAGCTGAATATTAATTAAGTCTTAAATTTTATTTAAGACTTATGATTTGTTATTTTAACACATGACTTGTTATTTTAACACATTATTAAAACCCTTTTCATTAAACTAAATAACAATTGTCCAATTAACCAATAATCAAGCATACAAATGTATGGTATTCATATAATATAACAGTAATTTTTAAATAAAACAAGAGAATAAAATAAAAATTAATTAATTATGTGTGTGGGAAGGCATCATTAACACACAATGACTCAGAAATAATTAAAATTGAAGTTGAAAATAATGAAACAAAAACTGTGTTTTATATATTGTCACATTATTTTTTTACTTAATTTTTTTTTTTTAGTAAGAAATTAATATTCATATTTAGTATTAATTTGCATATATGTATATATTTTAGTGTAAATCGTTCGACGACAGTTCTGGTGCAGTGGTGCGAGTAGCTACTTCAACGCCGCGCGCCGACGTTTCGCGGGTTCGATTCCCGCTCGGAACAGATATTTGTATTTGCACAAATATTTGTTTCCAGTCTGGGTGTTCTCACCGTGAGAGAGAACGTAAAGCCGTTGGTCCAGGTTGTTATCATGGACACCTGATAACGATCGTTACTCATGGTAGGATAATTATTTGCCAACCGGCAATGGTGCAGTGTGGTGGATTAAGCTCCAACCAGAGGCGTAGCTACCGCCGTATCAGCCGTATCAATGATACGGGGACCCTGGCCTACAGGGGCCCCGAACGTGTATAAGCATAAATTCGTGAAATATTATCTAAGAACTTAAAAAAAATATCTATTGCCTAAGGCTATCAGACTTGCCACTCAGAATTGTCTATAGAGTCAGAATATTAGGAGAAACTGATATCATCTATATATAAATTGGCCGAACAAAAGGCAAGATAAGTGTATATTTCATTTGAATTGCTTAGCCAGCTTAGTTCCTAAGAATATTAATTGTAAGTAATAACTAATAATCAATATGTAATTATTTTAATTCAATGCGAGCATTTTTGTTTCCTTAGTGAAAATTTTTCACTCTTCATTTGGGCCCCTCTATAGATTTTGATACAAGGCCCGTCTAAGGCAAGCTATGCCATTGGCTCCAACTCTTCTTCTATATGGAGAGGCCTTCGCTCAGTAGAGTTAATAAACCTGTAATTAAACTTTAACTGAAACTTGATCTAGATAAGAACTGTAATATAAAGAATACTTAAGTCAGTAATGTACTAACACATGACTGTCTAGAAATAAGCTAATTTCCTATTAACACGTAATTATCAATAGTATTATCAAAGTTGTCCTTGATAAACATATGACTGTATTTCAATTATTGGTAAAAACAGATAACATAATACATTTAGTAAATTGAATATTTTCCACTCACATTATACAAATAAACACCTCATAAATCATAAATGGCACCTCCTAGGATGAGAATCCTGTTTCAGAGATCTAGAACACACACACACAAACACCCAGACCACAACAGAAATCGGTACAAGATATACAAATATTTGTCTTTAGTGGGGTTTGTATCTGTGACCACTAGTGCAACAGCCAGATCACTACGGCAACATGTTGTCAAATTATATGCAACCTTTTCCTTTGTTATGTCGGACAAATACCTTGAGAACTATATTAATAATTAAATATTTAAGTAGCTTCCTCAGCCTTGTTCACTTTATTAAAAAATGAAACATAAAATTAATTACTTTCAAATGACCTTTAAGTATTTGGGTTAAAGTATTGTGCAATAGGTCACCGTTTCATGATTTACATATAAAAAATAATGAGTCAATAAAGCATTTTAACATTTACTAAATACACATTTAGCAAAATATAATAAATTATTATTTATTGATATATATTTTTTAAACTTTAACAATAAAACCAAAATGTAAATGCAATAACTTCTTTATGTATCAAATTATATTTAAAAATATATGTATATGTATGTATATATATATATATATATATATATATATATATGTATATATATATATATATATATATATATATATATATATATACAGGCCTTTTTTTGTAACTTCTATTTTTGGGGGCACGCTAATTCTCGAAAGTTGTAAGTCCATAATTTTTTAAACCTTTTCCCCACCCCTTGGCACTGTGTTTTAAAGAAAAAATCGAAATGAATTATTTTTTATTGTTTAAAAACATAATATCTTTGTAAATAAAACGTGAACTTATATTTAAGTGAGTAACAATATAAAAAAGTAACTTTTATTGTCAATATACTTAACCTAAGTTAGATACATAAATTTTAAAGCAGTCTCCAAATTTTAATCAAATTTTCATCATAAATCTGTTCACGCTTACGAACTTTACTGTTTTGGTCCGTGACAGAATGATGATTTTTTAAGTAGTCATGAATCTACATACTTTATAGGGTCAAAGATATTTAGTGGTGGACCGTTGAACTTGATAACTAATAGCGATGACACTGTTTTCACTAAAAGAGAAGCTCTTTGTGGAATCATTATCAAGTTCATCTGCGAAAATCTTCTCTCGCATTCGCTCGTTGAAACTGCTATGGTATGGACAGAATTGATGAGCGGAGTTAAATTTTTTGGCACCTTTTTGTCTACTAAATAATCGCGAAATGCCCGGATAATATTTCGTTCATTCAAATGGATCTTGTTTGTCAATGTACGAATCTCTTTTTCTCCAAACGTAATGTTTTTTTCAACTTCATTTGGCCATTTTTCGGGTTCATCATAAGCTTGAACGATATCTTTATCGGTCGATTCTAGTAAATGATCTTTCATAGAAGCTGCCAAATGATAATAAAACGTCTCTGGATCTATGGGTTGCTGTATATTTCTACCGTTTTCGTTGTGTAGCTCCACTCCAAAAACTGACAGTTTATTCACCGCTTCCAAAGCCTTTTCATAGTACTTACCAGGTTTAGTAATTCTTTGTCCAAATATTTGAACCACATTTTCAATTTTCTGATTACCACATTTCACTTTTTAGATATTTTAGAAATTTCCTTTGGGGGCACTGCGTGCCCCCGCGTGCCCCCACAAAAAAAAGCCCTGTATATATATATATATATATATATATATATATTATATTTAATTTAATTTAATCATAAAATACATAAAATATCATGACATTTGTATGGAAAATAACATGTAAAACTTTTAATTACCAATATTATTACTTAATGTGTAAATTTAACATTGGCTTATTATTTTATCCATTATCTTGTTTATTAAAATGATTTTATTCACATTCACAGTATTAAACCAAAATGTAAAAATATATTATACATACATATATAAATAATATAATAATATTAAAACATAATTATACATTACCTATACATGGTTTTCATTTATAAACAAAAAAAAACTTTATATTCAATTGACATAAAAATCAAATTGGATTTTTGTACATAATACGTAACTTCCATGTATATAACATGAATGAAACTAATCGCTCATAAAGAAATAATTTCTCATTATTGTTTTCTGCGGAACAATTGACTGATTTTAATTACGTAAACCTTAATGAAAATACCGCATATTTAATTAAAGCCAATTAATTGTTTTATAATGTTACAGGTTTATATGATAAGAAAATAAATTACAAAATATGTATGTATTAATATATAAATTGAAATGCAACACAAAAAAAATATATTAAAAAATTAAAATTGTAAATGTAATTAGTGCTAAAAAGTTCAATTTATAATTCAAATAATTTATTAACTTTTTTTTACTTCATTGTAGCTTTAAAAATTAGTACTGCTTTTAAAATATTAAAAAGTTTTCATATTAACTATTAAAACAGTTTTTATGAAATTATTAACTTAAAATTTACAAGAAAACTATGAAAATGGTTTACATGGCTACAATTTTGGCACATGAAAGTAAAGCTGATATTGTTAGACACATAGGTCAGTTCCATTCTATATTTAGTACAATTATTACAGGGCTCATTAACTACAATGTCAGACTTATTTTGTATGATGTAGAGGTCATTATTAACTATAGCTTGACTAAGCAATGACAATGACCTATTTGATTGGAGACCTCATATTGTTTCAATGTCTCAGAATTGATCGTGATCATAAAAAATTAATAACAATAAAATTTGTTTATCATTTTTAGTCTTGTGACAGAATCATAGTAGTGATTCATTGTTAAATTCTAGTCCAAACAAAACCAATCCAAAACTATTATCATGTAAATATTTCCGTCTAAACATTTTATATCCCTTAGCTTAAAAAAGGTAAGTGCAAGGATTTTAATTTCCTACAAACTAATAAAATACAAAGTAAAATAAGATGAAGAAAGTTTATATACATGATACATCATTAGTTAACAAAATATGACAGTTGTACTAATCTTTGACATACCTGAATGGGCTAGCCTTCTTCCAACTAAAGGGCTATCCAAAAGCAATCGGCGGAGGGACCAGCGGCCGAGGATTCCACCGCCCCAGCCGCAGCCACCGCGCCTCATCCCTTCGCGTTCCACCATCACAACACTCTAAGCATTACACTGCACGAATATCCTTAAATTGATCTTCTCACGCCTAACGTCAATTATAATCTACCGTTATACTATATCAAACAAATTAAATCGCAGACCTCTTTACACAACACAACTAAGTGTTGAGTAACAGTTTACAGTTCACTCGCAACGCATCGAGAGAAAGTTCCGATGATTAGACGTATCGTGCACGTCCACGACTTAAGATGCAGTTTTAGACAGGAAGATACCAGACTCCCCATACAAGTTTTTTCTGTTTATTTCGCCATAACAAAGAATCCGCTTACAAGTCTTTTCAAATGAGAAAAGACTAAAATCAAGAATAAAGTTTTCAAATCATTAGGTACGTTAATAGAAAAATTATAATATATTACAATCAAAGCGTCAACAATACGACAATCAACTATCACTGCCGTGTACGTAGCAAAGTAGCCAAAGAAAGTAGCAAGCAACGGATACGAACTTTCGCACCTAACACCATCTACCACTACCAAAGACCACTACCAACACAGAACACTATTACTCCTACCGGAGACTACCAACCACTACAAATACAAAAATCTACTTTTCCGTCCAAATGTCATTCAGAAAACTTGAAGTTCACTCCAGTTCACTCTGTAGTAGGGATGACGATTCTTCTAAAAAAAGATCGATTGAATCGAATTGTAACATAATGAATCGATTCTTAAAAAATCGAGGTCTAATAGAACAATTTCTCAAAAATCGATTTTTTTTCAAAGTTGTATTGTACCTAAAATATAAATAAAAATTTATAAAAAAAACTACGAAGTCACAACAATAACTGATTTAGTTCAGCACATGAAACAAAATCTATTTTAAATAATATCCTTATTATATATAAAATATATATTTGAACATGCCAATACATACGTGTTTAGAATAATGAAATATAAATCGGTGCTGTTTTTAATTGTAAAAAATGCTTTTAGCATTAATCTCGCCTTTTGTATATATATAATATGTATATATATATATATATATATATATATATATATATATATATATATATATATATATATATATATATATATATATGTTTTGTACATGTTCAAGTAACTGTGTTAATTTTTTTATCAGTTTCTTTAACTATTCTTAAGCAAAAAAAAATATTTTTATGGTTCCTTATTAAAGCATAAAAAATCGAATGTTAATTATCGAGGGTGAAATATCAATTCACTGGGTCGATTCAGTACTAAAGATCGATCTAAAAAATCGCTCTTTCGGCTCGAGAAATCGATTCTTCGATTAATCGATTTTAGATCGTCTCATCTCTATGACAACAGAAATCGATCGGATACATTATGCTGCATGATATATTTAAAATAACGAAAATTATCAAAATAAAATATTACATTTAAAATTAAATTAATAAAGCATTACTAGTTACATTTAATATTAATAACATTCAGTGATTAATTTTATTTCTTGGCTTTTAATAGTGCGAAAATAGCACAGTGATTTCGTCAATGTCACCTCAGATAGGTAGTTAAAAGAAAATCGGTGCGGTCGAAATTATCACTTTAATTAAATTTTGAAGAGAGAAAGGATAATTTAGTTTATAACTCTTAACCACGGAGTATAAATACCAGGAGTGCGAACGTAATGTTAAAATAATGGCATTAATTTAGGAGACAGATATTTTGCCGGTACGCGCTACGTTTCAACGAGTACTCATTTAAATACTTACGCGGAAGCCAATAAAGCCACTTTACCTAAAAAAATATAATATATATTTTATATTAAATAATAATAATAGTATCGGTACTTTCTGAATATATGCGCAGTCAGTGGCAAAAAAGAGAACTACTATCTGGAATTATAATTGTTTACATAAATAACGTAAAAAATCCATTGAGGTATTATATCTTTATGGAAAAATCCTATACCGTTCGTACCCTAGAGCAGGGGAACCAGGCCTCCAGCTGTCCCTAGATTAGAAAGAGAGAGACGAGCGCGGTACCGGTTGAATTACATACCAATATAATATTACTGTGCATATTAGAGTTGTTTCTATGATTTGTTTGTAGTCGAAAAATTAAAATAAAAGTAAATAATTGATGTTCGCAAAAAAAATTGTAGTATGTAAAGTCAGTTTACGGACGATAATTTTAGTTGCGTGATAACGTCATAAGAAAACATTGATAAATAAACAAATTTAGACTAGGCTCTATGGTCCTTTGCCTTTCTCTATTGGGGATAAATTTTAAAACAACAACAACATTGATAAAAGTTGCATACTTTTATTATTTGAATTGAATTATTATCACTGAATTATCTCATAATTTTGTATAGTACAAAGAAGGAGTTAATAATTCAATTAATTAGAATTTTTTCGATAAATTAACATTTATTAGCACTTGTTAATTCTTTTTTTTAACTTAAATTATAAAGATTAATTACAAGTAACAATGTGCTATTAACAATTTATTTACAACTTATATATCACTTTTTTTTAATTGAATACTAAATAAAAACAGTTAACTTTTTATACGATCGTTTATATGATTCATAATAAGTTTTAAGTAAAAATTGTAATATAACCTATGATTATTGCACTCACCGACCGATGCTACTTTTTTAATGATCAAAGAACAAATATATGAGATTATATCGCTAATAAAATTCTTAAAATGCAAGAATTAATTACCTTTTTTGCTGCAATTGCTATTGTAATAAACAACGGAAACCACATTAACTTTTCACTTACTTTCAGTTACGTTTTGTCAGTAAACAAACAATAAATTGACAAAAGAGTTCGTGTGTAGATTGCATGCGTCTGCTGCTGTCTCTTCTACTCGGAAGCGTCATATCATAAGTTAGGCCGACCGCAAATCGTGAGTCGAACGCTTAGGCTGATCGTGCCTCTCTATCGCTTGTTCTGCACTCTCGCTCACTAATTGTGACAATGACGTCATATTTTTGGAAATGTACCCGGTAGCTCTCATCAATTTACTAGACGTTATCACGTCAAAAATTATCGAGATTTGAACTTGAGACCGGAATGGGGTACCGCAATCTTTTCTCTCTAGCCGTTTGTCGTTTCCGCTTACAGGTAGCTGTATGTCTTTCCTTCTCTATCTATAATACATCTATGGTTCGCACTCGTATCTATAGTCTATACTCTGTGGTAGTAACAAGGAATTTATATACAAACTGGAATGCTCACGTGCACTCAAAAAACGTTCCCACGGCCGGGATTGCATCTCTTTCTACCATGAATTCAAGGCAACTCTCGTAAGAAAGAGACAAAACACCAGTAGTCAACGAAATGCTCGGAACGATTTTTCACTTTACATGTTATACGTCAATGTCAACCTTATGTCAAATATTTCAAGGTGCATATTTGAATATGTATACAATTTTATTAAGTGAGCGTTCCAGTTATGATATAAATTCCTTGGATAGTAATCTCTAATCTATGATTAAGTGTCAATCACAATTTCATAATGTCAGTATGTGTCAGAGACATGATACAACTAGACAGTGTACAAAAAAATTTTTTTATGCTAAAATGAGATCTATTCTTTGACTGTTACGGTAGGTATCAAAGGTAGGTATTTCCCTATAAGCGGTAAGTAGCTAAAAGCGGTCCGAGCGAGAGCGCTCCCGCTGGTAGTGTGTCCTTGTCTAACGTCTTGCCAGCTCACATAATCATTTCGTTTAATAGAAATGGTAGAAAATTAAATACTTTTCTTTTTAATAATTTACTAATACGAACGGTTGGTAAACTTAGAAACGTATTTTGACGTATTTCTACAGTGTCAATAATTAATAAATCAATTGGTTGTATTAAAAAAAATTAATACTGAGCAAAAGGTAGTATTAGATATTTGGGACTGGTAATACTAAATGTAAGATGGTGGTTTGATTATTTGGTTGATTGTCGTGTTTCGATTTGCGATTGTGTCAATTTTCTTACTAAAGTTGATTGTTTTTCCATGAAAAATGATGAATTCTTGTTGTGTGATAGGGTGCAATAATGAGTCTTATTCCGGTAGTCGCTTTTCTTTCCACGAGTAAATAAAAACAACAATCTTAATCTTTAGGGTAACCATAAATTTGATTTGGAGATGTACCGGTCAATGACAAGAGTATACAAAATGGGCAATACCGAAACTTACTTTTTTATAATACACTTAAACAGAGATGTGACTTATTTAAGATACAAGTATCTGAAATACAGATACAAGATACAAAATACGTATTTTCATCTTGTATCTAAAATACTTTATAAAATGTATTTTGTATCTTGTATCTAAATTCCTTTTGTTTGGTATCTTAGTATCTTGTAAATACTATGTTTGGTAAAATACTTTTAGTAGGTAATAGTTATTCTATGCATTCATTCACAAAATATGACATAATCCAGTCATTTTAGGCATTTTAAGCCTCAATCTGCGGATAAATTCTAAGTAAACTGAATTTTTGTATACACTTTTATTATGAAGTTATAATGAAGATGTGAATAATCGACATTGATATTGTGCCGGCTAAAAAAGTTACTAAGGTCAAAACGTCACGAAAATCAGTTTTGTTGCAAATATCTCGCGACCTATTGCTCGGAGGTCAATCGAGGTCATTGTAAAAGTTATTCGTCATAAAATTATCTACAAAAAATGTTTCATGCATTTTCTGTAAAATTAACCGTTTTTGGAGTAGAGCGCTAAGAAAGCGACTAGAATGTACTCACATACGATTTTGTATACCATACACCAAGGCGTAAACTCTATTGATTTTTATTTGGAGTTTTAACACAAAAACTTTTATTAACTATTTGTGAAACTCTGGCAATTATACTAAGTCAGTTGAAAAATATTTCTTGAGTGTTAAAGACTTTATTTTATTAGTTTCATGCTCTTCAACAGTTCATCATCCAATGATGAAAATAATAAAGATTTCGATTTAAATATAGGAATAAGACCACTTGACGTTTTCACAGCAACTGTTAATGATATAAAAAACTGAAGATATCGACAATTATTGACAAAAAAAAATATTATATACTATATATTATTTTTTCTGTATTATCATTCAAATAAAAAATTATTCACTCTTAAAAAATCTATTATTAAATATCATGGATTATTCATACGGGGAATACCATGTAAAAAAAAACGAATCTTGCATTCTTCTCGAGGTAGGTAGTGAGGAAAAGTGCATGTAGTCGCTTTCTCCGCGCTCTACTTCAAAAACGGTTAATTTTACAGAAACATGAAGAGGCATTTTTTGTAGATAATTTTACGACAAACAATTTTTTATAATGATCTATATTGACCTCCGAGTAATAGGTAGCGCGATATTTGCGAAAAACTGATTTTCGTGACTTTTTGACCTTTGTAACTTTTTTAGCCGGCACGATATCAATGTCGATTTTTCACATCTTCATTACAACGCCGTAATAAAGGTGTATACCAAAAATCAGCTCACTAGGAATTTTTCAACAGGTAAAACCTAAAATGACTGGGTTAAGTTTCTATGGTGACATTAATTTTAAATGTTTTTAGAGGATTCTGATTCCTCTGTTGCAAGTGGCGAAAACACAGGGTCTACTGACAACACCGCTGACTTAAAAACACTTCAATACCTTAACAATAAAGATACCAACTTAAAGAGTTTAAATGCTTACTTTACAATAAGAAAAATATTTTTCAAATATAACACCTGTTTGCCAAGTTCTGCTCCTGTGGAGCGACTCTTCTCTTTAGGAGGTATGATTATCAGCCCTCATCGAAGAAAAATGAGTGATAAAATGTTTGAAGAACTGGTTTTACTTAAGTCTCAATTAAAACCTTAATAATATAATATTTTATCTTCTCACTTTTACGCGATCAACGCGATTCAGGTATTTGTAAATAATTCACGTAAAAAATTAAACTTACATTCAATAAAATGTTATTTTTTTACAAAAGAATTTGTATCTTTAAAAAGTATTTGGAAGATACGTATTTTGTATCTAGTATTTCAAATACCATTCCAGAAAGGTATTTGTATCTGGTATTTGAAATACTTGATTTTAAAGTATCTTGTATTTTGTATTCCAGATACTTTATATAGGGTATCTTGTACATCACTGCACTTAAATTGTTTTGTTGAAGTTAACTAGTCATTTTACTTTGTACCGATGATGTTTATCATTAATAATAAATTTATTGTATCTTAGATTTCCGAATAATGAAAACTACTACTTGACTGATGTTTGTGAATTTTCTTCTTTTACAGCCTTTGTAGACAGAGGAGGCCTAAAATATGTTTCAGCATTTGTGTCAAGAGTTTATAAACTAACCGCAAGCGCCCGTGTCAAGTAATGGTCGCCATGGCTATATTACCCATGTCAACTTTTTTTTGACACGGGCATAAGTACGCGAAGTGCAACTGTCAACTACAGGTTGATTAACGTATATTACATTATCACCGGTGGGAAATTACGTAACGAAACGTGAGAGGCCTTGGGCAGTTTTGTGCAGTTGGTAAACTAAAAGGTCATTGCCTGGACACTTAAGCGGTTAAATAGAAAAACTTTTTTGGTAATGTCTCCTAATTCCCTCTTCCTAATTACCCGAGTGCCGGAGGGTAATGTTTTTATCATTTACACAGTTTGAATATGAAAAAGATGCTTAATATGACATCACATCAATTCTCTCCGAAAATCAAGCGCGTTTCACCTGTCCATCCAACCTCTAACGAAACTCATGAATTGGAATTAACTAAATATATTCATATTAAAATTATATTTGTTCGGGTGCTTACCGCGTTTGTAATTTTATTGAGGTCCCTATATTTCTGCAATGTTTCAATCGCCATGATCACAAAAAAAAATCTGTCTACTAGAATGGTTTTAATGTTTTTTTTTCTTTTACATAAATTAGGTACATGCATACCTGTAGGTAGTGTAGTTAGGTTACATCAGTATAAATTATCAGAATACTTACACAATCGTTTGTATAGTTAGTCCCATTTTTTATTTAGTCATGGTCACCTCATTAGAAAGGGACACACTACTACGAGGAGCCCTCTCGCTCGGACCGGTTTTTGCGCCACAGTGCACAGTCTAGTTTATCCTGTATTACAATACTTGATCTATGGTCTAGTTGTAAGTATCATGTCTCTGGTATGTGTATTGTCTAATGTCATTATGTCAATTGTCAATGAGAAGCAAGTTGAAGTCTCTTTGGTTGAAGTCTGTGGTTGAAGTTTGGTCGAAGTACTTACAAGTACAATTTTGTCGTCGATAATTGTTGATCATTATCTTTTTTCTTATTGTAAAATATTAGTGACTCTTGGAATAGTAATAGAGTTTCACTTGAAGCTAGAGTGAACTTATAATTTTACTTTTTAGACGAGTTTTTTTAGGGCTTTATTAATAGGTATTAGGTAAACATGAAACGACACCACTGTATAAGTTTTATGATACTTATATTAGGTTTTACGTGTGTATTGAGTGAAAATAAATACAGTCGTTCGGCTAATGAAAAAAAGATAAATGATGTTAATTTTAGAACATTGGAAAAACCGTTTCGAATGAATAAATTAAATTTGGTTTGGACAAAAGCTCAACAGGTAATGTTTAATATACATAATATTTACCGGTGTGATAAATTTTAAAGAAATAGACGACAGCATTTTCTTATTTATCTATACATATCGATACCGGAAATTTCTATTGTCGTAAAGGACATTTTACCAAAAATGAGTTATATATATATTTGGAATCAGCGTCAGGAGCTCTATTGATTAATATATTTCAAAAAAAAATCTATCTCTTAAAAAAAGCCTCTTACGACCTGGATTTTCAACGGCTCTCGCTCGATTTTTTTTAATATTTGGGATGTATCGTAAAAATAATATTCAATAGGTAGCTTACGTTTTAGACTTTACAGTCATGTTTTAATTATTTATGAGGCCATAATCTTCATTTTTGCATTGAACTTTTTGTCAGCATCGCAATAGTTATAAATAAATAAATAAAAAATAAATAAATAAATAGTTACTTTCTATTTAAATTAAAAAATAGCATCACATTTTGAGTTCCTATTAGGATAACATTTCTGTTTACTTTGTTACTGAGTATTTTGATTAATAAAAAAATAATAATAATAAAACCTTTTATTTCACTTAGTTTTACTACCTATTATAGGAATTTCTAACCAGATCTTTAGTTTTTTTGTTCCTTTTACCCCCTTAGTCTCTGATTTAAATGACTTGTACTACCCATTGATGATTAAGATTAGTCCTTTACTACAGATCTGACTTTATCGTAACCAACTTTTCGTGGCTGTAAAGTACTTCAGTTCAATTTTTGTGGGCCGTAAAGGACTCTCATTATCGTCAATAATTAATTTTGGTTTATTTTGTTAATTGATACGGATAGAACACGAAAAAATAGTTAGGGTTTCTTCTGACATCATGAATATAGTACTTTGTTTGAAAAAGATATTAGACAAAAACAATTATTATTTTTGTTTTTTGGCTCTACTGAAAACTCGTATTTTGTCCTTTACGACAATTGAAATTTCCGGTATCGATATGATAAAATTGTAACTGGCCAATGTTGATGACATGAGAGATATTTATTATTATAATAAAAGTCAAAATAATTATTTTAAAATTTTTTGTCTATATGTATGTTCTGGCATTACGCAAAATCTGCACGAAATCCAATGTGGTTTTCTTAGTTGCGATCCTGCATGTCTAACTTAAAATCTGGTGTAGTTATCTTGATACACTCTCTAGAAGTGAAATTATCACTCTATAAAGAATATTAGTGAAATCTTAATGAAGTAAGTAGTTCAAGCATAAGGAGTCGTGGATAAAAACTTTTTTTTGAATAAGTATATAGACAATTTTCTCTACTGTATATTATGTGTTTATATTTAATAGCGTCTAACAGAACCCAAGTTGAAATCACTATACAGTGATCTAATGATTCAAGACAAAGAGGAGATTACTTTAAAAAGATTAAAAGGAGAGGGAGGAGATAAAGAAGGTTTGAAAGAAGCAGAGTTACGTCGTAAGCTGACTACTATTATGGATAACTATGGTCTCCGAGAACATTTTGAAGATGTATCCGGGAGGCGAAAAGAAGATCCTGTAAGTCATAGTAATAATATGTAGAATATAAACAATACATACATACAATCTCCATTCTGGTATAGAGGTGAAGAAAGTTCCATTAACCATATATAGATATATAGGTGTTATCACAAAGACCTGATTAAAATTGAGTATAAAAATATTTGCTAATTTTGAGTGCATATACTCTCCTCCCTCCTGCATGGAGGTCTTTTGCCCAGCAGTGGGATCTTTTCTTAATTAATTAGAAAAAAGATATATAGTTTTATGAATTACTTGTAGTAGTGAGCAATTCTAATTTTCTAAATCATAAATAGACCACTGACCATTAGTTACTTTATGCATTGTTAATAGTTTTTTATTATATATAATGCTTATGAACTGTAAAATAGCATGCGACTTGCTGGTGGCCATCTATCCTGAATAAATAACTGTCTTGCTAGTCTATGTGAAAATTTATCCCATGGGAATCTTCTGAGATAAAAAGCTATTCCAGTCTATACCTGTCTCACCTGACTGACCTATACCTGTGCTAAATAATCCCCATCTGTTTAGTTGTTCTTGAGTGATTGACTAAAATCCATCCAAACATTTTTTTTTATATTTTAGGCTTACAACTCTGCAATGGATGGTTATATAAATAAAAGTCTCTTTAAAGATAAGAAACTCAATATGTTATGGGCAAAAGCTGAGGCATCTGGGTTTACAAGTGAAGAATTATCAGCATTGAGAGAAGAATTTATGCATCATCAGGAGAAAATAGACCAATACCATGATTTATTAGTAAATATGGACACAGCTGATACAGATGCACACAAAAGTATGAGTTTTGTTATATTTTAATACAATTTTAAGTAAATGATAATATATTTATTTTTTCTATTTTGTTTATTGCGTTATTTCTTTTATTTCCAGAGTTAACTTATAAGAATATTTCTGTTATACATATTTTATATTAAGATTTATTCTGCAATTAATTGTTAGTTTATGTTATCAATTGATTCATCAAATTAGTCATTTTGGGGTCTGTATTGCTGTGAAACATTTTATTGGCACAACTATTAATAAAGCTATTGCATTACCAATTAATATTATCAACTAAATCATAAATAGTAATAAAAATAAAACTTTGTAGATGCTCTTGATGATGAAGAAATTGATAAATTTAATGAAATTAATTATGAGAAGGATAATGGAGAAAATCTTGGTAAAGATTTTATTAATAAAGCTAATTTGGTCAGAGAAAAACATAGAAGTTTGCGAGATGGTTACGACAGGTTGCAGCGGATTGCTGCTAAAGGTAATGTACCTTAAATTATTACAATATTTTTATAATTTTATTAAAATTAATAAAGTGAGATGATTTTGATTTTATAAAATAAAAACTAAAAAACTTAAAGCAATTTATACATGAGAATTATGACACGAATAGTAGAATGTTGTATGAGGCTAATATTTAAAATATTATTTTTTAAGAAAAGTCCTATTTCATTTCATCAGTGATTCTAAACCACCGTGCCGCAGCACTATTGTGTGCCACCTAATTTTAGAAATGTAGGTATATAGTAAAAATTATAATACTATATATATATATATATATATATAATGAGTAAAGTTTATAGTAATGAAAAATACTTATATGTACATATGAATATGTTAAATCCATTAAATAGTATAATTTAAACACAAAAATGCACAAATTACTTTAACAGGAATAGGTATTTAGATGTATACAAAAAAAATAATAATTACTAACTTTTTAACGCATTCTTTATCATTCTATATCATAAACTGATTTTTATACCATCCTTGTAATATTAATCTATTATTAAACGTTGTTGTTCTTGTAGTACATATTATTTTATTTTACATTCAAAATGATTACGATAAACTATCTTACACAGTGTATTATAGGTAAGTAAACAACTTTAAGACATATCTTTTTCTTTGCGTGCCGCCAAATTTTGATATCGTTAAGTGTACCGCGAAAAAAAACAAAAGATCGAGAATTTGTCTTTTCAGTAGACATTATATTTCTGTGGTAAATTAGGTATATTTTGAATAAAGGTATAAATTCGTTTTATTTATACTACACTTATTATCAAATATTATTACAATATATGAAATCAAATTACGAAGGTACATTAATTGACAAACCATATATCTTTTTTTAAACCCTTTGATGTTTTGTATGGAAATAAAGACGTTTCAAAGATTATATTAATAACTTCAATTTTTAATTTTACTACAGGACCTACAAATAGAGAATTTATTGAGCCGAAAGTGCAAGGTCTATGGCGTATAGCGGCAGCGGGTAATTTTACCGTCGATGAACTTGCCTCGTTGAAGGTAAATTATTATTAGTACCTAATAAATAATTAGCTACAAAAAATAGTAAAGAATAATTACTAAGAGTCAAGTTACTTTTGGCATTATTTCAAATATATAACATCTAGCTGTGCCCCGTGGTTTCATACGCGTTAATTTGAGGAAAAAACGTGCTTAAATATTTTTAAACCATTACGTACTCTAAGAGTGCCCGCCTCGTTGGTAGAGTGGTAACAAGCGCTACTGCCGAGCAAGGGGGTTTCAGGTTCGATTCCTGGATCGGTCAACGTATTATTGGGTTTTTTTAATTTTCGAAAATTCTCAGCAGATTGCGCGGAGTCTGGAATGATGCCCGGTGTATGGTAATAGGCTCGCCCCCTATTACATGGGACTCATAAAGTGGGTGTTACATTTAATATGTGCATCTCAGCTCTCCCTTCGAGGAATAAAAAGCGTGATGTTATGTTCACTTTAAATGTGGAACTATAGGTAGTAAAAAAAATGTCTCGGGAAGAGGAATAACAAAGAACGCAACGAAGTTCTCAAAAATAATATTTCTTCCCGTTTGTGTAACGTTTCTTATTATTTCTCAGCCCCTATTGTTCGAAGCGTGATGTTATATAGTATGATGTTATATAGTATAGATAATCGATTTAAATACATGACTGGAAATTTGGAGAACTTGTAAAAATATTATTGTAAGGAACTGAAAACAATGATAATTTATATATATCTCATTGCTTCATATCTATCTAATAGAATACAACACGTATCAATAAACGGAACAAATTCTTCTGGATCTGTGCTAAAAATGGGCGTTCCACAAGGATCGATTCTAGGTCCTTTTCTTTTTTTAATATATATAAATGATCTGCCATTTTATGTTAAAGATATTTGTGATATAGTGCTATTTGCAGATGACACATCGCTTATATTTAAAGTTGATAGGAAAAAAGTAAATTATGATGACGTAAACAGTTCTTTGTCTCGAATTCAGGATTGGTTTAAAACAAACAACCTCGTTTTGAACGCCAAAAAAACCAAGTGCGTTGTATTTTCGTTGCCTAATGTTAAACATCCACATTATAATTTAGAAATAAATAACGAGAGGCTTATTGTTGGTGATACTACAGTATTCCTAGGGATAAATTTGGACTCAAAACTTCAGTGGAACTCCCATTTGTCATCCTTGAATGGTAGACTCAGCTCCGCAGCATTCGCAGTTAGAAAAGTGCGACAACTGACCGACGTTACTACTGCGCGTTTAATATATTTTAGCTATTTCCATAGTATTATGTCTTACGGTCTGTTACTGTGGGGTAATGCTACAGATATTGAAACTGTATTTATTTTGCAAAAAAGGGCTATTCGTGGCATCTACGATCTTGGAACTAGTCTCCCTACGGGATGTTTTTCCAAAGATAGACATATTAACAATTGCGTCGCAGTATATTTATAATAATATTATATATATTCACCAGAATATTCATTGTTTTGAAATAAATAGTATTAACCGCACTGTAAACACTAGAAGGAATAATAAAATTGTAACTCCAGGCTTCCGACTGCGCAAAGTAAACGCCTCCTTTCTGGGTTATGGTATTCGCATGTATAATAAAATCCCACAAACAATTTTGGAACTGTCTCATAATAAATTTAAAGATTTTATTAAAAAAAAATTAATAGATAAAGCTTATTATTCGGTGCAGGATTACTTAGGTGACAAAGATGTGTGGACATAGTGGCGCTGTATTTCATGCAAGATATTACTAATTTTATACTAAAATACAGTTTATATATCATTTTCAAAAGAGTAACTGCGGAGTTTCTTGCCGATTCTTCTCTGCAGAATCTACATTCCGAATCGGTGGTAGCTTTACCATTACAAAATAATAATCAAATTAAAATTTTTAATTTGTAAAATGACGTTTCAAAGGTGCTCTTAGGGCCTATTTGAATAAAGTTAATTTTGATTTTGATTTTGATATATATTATTATTATTGTACATATTTAACCATTACCACATCCCTAAAATAATCATATTTTCTTTGAAGCCATACGCCATTGTCGCTTTTAAGCGACAAGTATTGACGTCACTCTCATTTTAGGGATGGGCTTTGTTCGATAAAAACTTTTTTCGGTGAAGTTTGTTAATTCGGTTATTTCATTTATGGAACTTAATTAATGCTACTATTGCAACGTTTATTTGATTAATTTAATGCCCATATATAAATTTAACACCTTTATATGGAAAAACTATTAGAGCAGGAGTGATAAGTATTTATCGATATTTGTGAAAGTCTCATCACTAGCATTTTGTAGGTATTTAATAGTAAAAAAAAGCTTGGCGTGGAGGGCACGCTTTCCATACGCTGCGCTTGGCGGTCAAAGGGTTAAATACTAGGATTTCGGGAGTAATATTTTGGAATTCTAGGATATAATTCTCTCATCTGAGCTCCTTGTCAATCTACTTTCATGTTAACTATATATTATATATTGTAATGTTTCACAGGTTGAATTGCAGCATTACGAAGCTCGTCTTCTAAAGCTGCGTACATTACACGCTGATCATGTAAGCAACTATGAAAAACATCATAGTAAGGTTGTTCAATTTATTTATTTCGTTTAGTTACTTTGTTCTGTAAGACGATTCATAGATAATGTCTATATTTGTCGTTTTTATCGTTTTTTGTTTTGCATTGCTTTGTTTTTAAAAATAGCGTAAATAAAATAACAATTGATCGTTTTAGCTGTTTAGTCGTTTGAATAGTTGTTGTATATATATATATAACACGTTCCAGTAAAGAGGTCTAATCATAATGTAGACAAAATGTCAGGCATTCATAATTTTAATTTTGCATCATCACAATTTGTTTTAAATTTTTAAGTTTTATGTGTATGAATGTAACTTCAAAAACGTTATATCTAATAATAAAGTATTCGTATAAAAATTCTGGTAAATATATCCTAATTTTTTATATATGAAATTATATGATTTTTTCGTCGCAGATCGCAGCCGCCGGTGACAAGATGGACCACTTCGCGGACCAGCAGCAGATAATAAAGAAACACACTCGCAAAGTGGAGAAGATGCACGCAGACCTCGAGAGCAGGATCCTGGCTCGCCACACTGAGTTATAATGCTATGAATCCTATCTTTGTTTTCTTTGTAATTATTATCACAGCTAGCTACTTTATTTTCCTTGAAAATTGTCCAAAGATAAATATTAAATAGAAATATAATAAAAAATATTTCTTGTTCGGTAAACTTGAGAGATTTAATTTTGATAAGCTATGTTTTAATACTCTATAAATTCCACAATATAATTAAGAATCTCTTGTAATATTTTTATATTTTAACTTTTTTTTTGTTTGTTTATTATTACAATTCAGTAACAATGATATTAAATAAATTCTTTTCATAGTACATATCTAACTTATTTACTGAATTCCATGTAGTGATGTAGTAAGTTCTCTTATTTATTTATTGTTTTTAAGTCATCAATTAGCAATGATTCCATAATTTCTTTTAGTAAACTCAACTGGAAGACTTGTTTTTTTATTTCTTTAATATTTATTTGCAACATCCATAGACTATTTTATTAAATAAATATAGGCTAGTAAGTCACTCACCAAAATGTTGAACATTTTGAATGAAGAACTAAGATATCATGTTCATTAAAAACAAAAACAAAATAAAGTATATAAATATCCCACAGTCATGGTAAGGATTTTTTTTATACAGATGCAATGAACAAATATTTGCATAAATTGTATATCTTTGATGTTTTGTAATACCAAATATATGAATTACATCCAAAATAGCATAACAAATTAAAATATTTGAATATTATATGTGTTTCTTGTTTTTGGGATCTCTGTCGTAAGTATTGGGACCTATATTCAAGAACACACTCGTAATGTTTTGATAACGGTTTATTTGCCTAGAACTTACCGCTTATCCTGCTTTAATCATATTCGAGACATAGCAAGTTCTCGGTAATAATTTACTTATAATATAATACACATTACCCAAATAAACCTAATAAAAAAAGAATCATTGAAAAAACAGGTGGTATTATTAAAAACACCAGTGGTTACAGTGCATCAATATATGATATTTAATCTTCATGTACAAGCAAATTTATTATTACACGTTAATAATCCGTCACAGTCTGCGAGCGTATCATTTAACGAAACGAATATCGTATGCCATAATATAGTGTAAAATATTTGAGGCGCAACAAAGTGGCTCAGTCTACAAAAACATTAATATGAATATAACAACATGACCCAATCACGCGCAATTCTGATATCCTAGAAAGGCAAAAAGGCTTCGTTTTTATTTTTAAATACTTTTTATTCGATGGTCAATTTTAAACAAAGGCAGTCAGGCTTTTGGTCTTCCGAGACATTGGTGAAGCGTGTGATTCGGTAGATTTGTGTCAGTATTGACATTTTCGTGGATCGGGCCGGTTGTTTTGCGCCTCACGTACAACAAAGGGCGTAGCGGAATCACATTCCAAGCGGCCTACAGGCGACGGTCTACGGCCAGCGGCGCGAGCAACAAATAAAACTACATCCGGCTCCCCTCACGTGTCTCATTATGTATCATTTAATGCTCACTTCAGTCGATCGTACAGTATTAAGTTCTCTTCTCGATAGGACATTTTTCTCTATTATGTATATAGATAATCTGTATAATATAATTCTTTCTCACTAATATCTACACCGTTTCCAAGGGTTACAATTATATATAATCCTCGTGGGATAGGTCCGCAGGCGGCTCCGGCGCTCTAGTGGCTCCACTTACTCCAGGCCTGCTGGGGACAGAATTACACGTTACTTCCATGCGTCACTATTCTAAGATTTATTTTTTATGTTATTATATGCATGGGTTTCAACACGATGAGACCGAAAATATATCATTGGAGTGTGAATCTGGTCAGTTACTTTAATCTGGCACTTTTACAATACACAATGCAATTTTATTAAACAGTATATTGAAAAAAAATAATAAAAAAACATTTTTTTAATATATGGAGAACAGATCAATATAAATCGTTTACAGACATTACTATACAAAACGGTACGTTATATTTCTTTATTACGAAATGTAATGTTTTTTATATACATATTATTATATTCAAATAACACATTTTCGATTTTCGTCACACTCTCTAAATCGGCTGCATGCAAGACAGATTTTTTAATGCGTAAGCAGTGACGTTACACAACACGCACACGGCTATAGTCCGATCGCGGAGAAGGCAGATTTTCGTACAATGACCTCTTCGCCTACTGACAGTGGTCACAAACATTTTTGTATTAAGTGTGGTTTATATGCAATATTTGAAGGAGATAAAAATAAATTTACTAACTTATTAAATAAATTATTTATTTTAATTTTAGTATAGGCTTAGGCTCTGAGTCTATCTGACCATTTTAAACATGAAATAAACAATGAGTATAGAAAGAACAATACACAATCAGGTAAAAGGTTTACAATCCCTTTGGACAGCGGCAATTGCATCTGTGCGAGCGAGACGCATTTTATTTACGCGGGAGTGTCAGAGACAGGTAATAAAAGGTCAATGTACGAAATTCTTCCTGCTTCGTGTAGGACTATACTATGTGCAGACTTTAATTAATTTACATGTTTGATCGATCTATCAGGACATTTTACATAGTAATAAGGAAAAAAGGTGTTTATGTGTAACCTGTTTGTCGTTGGCGTGGTGCGGCGGCTGGTCCCAGTGGTGGTGGTCGGGCGGCAGGTACTGCAGTGGCAGCGTGTGGATCATAGACAGAGCGGCGGCCGTGGCTCCCCCCGCGGCCGCGCCGCCGTAAGCTTCGCCCACGCCCACGCCCACTCCGACTCCCATGCCGCCCATGTTCATGTTTTGCTGCTGCGTTAATATTATTTGTCAGTTTTCTCAGTTCGTAATCGTCTTAGTTCAAATTCAAATGTTATAAAATATAAAGAACTAAAGTGCGTTCAACGAGACAAGATACCAAACGTAAACAATGGCCATCATCGACGACGGAACACAAAATATAGTATATCTGTTTCTACCTTGTTTGTTTGCTATTTATCTGCTGCACGGCTCTCAGCTAAAGACGGGATAGGTCAAACGAGACTATTGCGGGTTTGAAAACATTCGCGCGGCCTTTTGATTTCGTATTTATTTATTTATTTTTATTTCATTTCGTTCGTGAAGCGCTCGGGGTGATACATAAATTTTGTTCGTTCTCTGTTATTTCCTGTTATTATTTTCATTAATTATTCTTATTTGTTACTAATTTTAGTAATAGTTGTTATTTGTTGTATTTTTTTTTAATAGTTGTAATGGAATAGGCGTTTGTCTTCCATCTCACCTGATGGAATGTGTAGATGAAGACGAAGGTGGTACACGCCCATCCTAAAGAAACTTGTTCACTCTACTCTTAAAGGCTCCAGAGTTCAACCTATCTGGAAAAATAGACCCAGACAGGTCGTTCCAAATCTTGGCGACTCTCACCAAAAACGAGCTGCCAAACCGTTTAGTTCGACTTTTAGGTATGTCAACAACGTAAGGATGAAACCTTTGTCTGCGCCTAGTAGTCCGATAAAGGAATGGAGATGGCTCAATCAGTTCGAAAAGAGCCTTCGAGCACTCTCCAAAGTGTATCCTATAAAAAACCGATAAGCTGGCCACTCGACGACGATGCTCAAGAGTGTGTAGTCTGCAATTTGTGAGCTCTTCGTTGTTAATTAGCCTAAGGGCTCTTCGGTCAACTGAGTCCAAAGCTTCCAGATGATATTTGGCTGCGCCGTCCAAGAGGTGACTGCAGTACTCCATGCAGGATCGAACTTGGGCAGTGTAAAGATTAAGCAGCTGTTCAGAGCTGAAGTACCGCCGAACCTTTGAAAGAATTGATAATTTCTTGGACGCCGCTTGTGCCATAGACTCAATTTCTTGGCCAAAGTTGAGGTTAGAAGTGATGGTAATACCTAGAAGCCCTAGATGGTTAGTAATCGGTAAGGATACACCTTTGAAAGTGGGTGTTAAATCGAAGCTACTCTTTTTCGCGGAGAAAAGACACGCCTGTGTTTTGGAAGGGTTGAACTGGACAAGATTGGCGTCGCCCCAATCGGACACCCATTGCAATGTCACGTTCACCTGTTCAATCATGGACTCTCTCAAGGACTGTATCTCCTCTGGACTAGCTCGCGAGTTGGACATGTACCTCTCAATTACGGTGCTGTCATCGGCGTAGCTAATAATATCGGGTGTTAAAAGATCGTTTATGTGCAGCAGAAACAAGGTTGCAGAAAGAACAGATCCCTGAGGTACCCCAGCATTGATTGCCATTAGATCGGAAGAGCAGCCATCCAAGACAACTCGAATCGACCGTTCCCCCAGGAAGTCACATATCCAGTCGCAGAGCTCAGTAGGTATGCCGTAAGCTAGAAGCTTACCAAGTAGTGCCTTGTGCCAGACCGGGTCAAAGGCCTTTGAGATGTCTAATGAAACGGCTATTGCTTCACCGTCCAAGGCCTCGCTCCAAAGGTAGGTGGCATATATAAGCATATCTTTGGTCGAGCGTCCCCTGCGAAAACCATATTGGTTATCACTAAGGAGCACGTTTGCCTCAAGATATGTCAGGAGACGATTATTTAAGATATGCTCCATAATCTTACAGATTATAGAGGTGATCGCGACAGGTCTGAAATTTGCTGGGTCTGCACGGCTTCCTTTCTTAGGTATAGGCTAAATATTAGCAAGCTTCCAGGATTTCGGAACTTTGCCAGTTTTTAGAGAGAGTTGGTATAGACGAGTCAGAACAGGAGACAACTCGGGTGCACAACACTTCAGTACCACTGCCGGAATGCCATCAGGACCACTGGCCTTATTAACGTCCAGGTTCAGCAAACATTTAAGTACCTCTTTTTGGTGGATTTTAACGGCGCTCATTTTAGGGCCAAACTGAGGTGGACACTTGCCGGTGCTGTCCAGACGAGAATACTCTGCGAAGAGATTGGCAAATAAATTTGCCTTCTCCTTGGCGCTGTGAGCCAGGGATCTGTCAGGTTTGTTTGTATTAGTTGTTGTTTTTGTTATTTGTTGCTTGTTAAGATATCCAGTTTTAATAAATTTGTGTAAGTAAAAAAAGGTTACAAAACCCTGCATAGGCGAATGACCTGGGAGTTGGTTTACGTTTGGTATCTTGTCTTGTTGAATGCACTTTAGACGACACGTATATCATCCAAAATGAGTTTATGTGCACATTACTTGATGACAAATATTTACTGATATTGCTTTACGTCGCATACAATCTACCCCAATAAACACTTTCTAACAAAAAATAAATTTATAAAACCCAGTTAAATGACTAATTCATCATCGCACAGCCAGAACTACTGGAGGTAGGAACATGAAATTTTTTCCTTCTAACAATAATCCAACCAAATTATGTACCGTTTGTCTGTTTATTTCATTTTCAATTTTAACTCTTATGCAATGAATATATAAAAACTATGGCAAAAAGGTTGATTCGTAATTTTTTTGATAACAAATGGCCCACCCCGGCTGCGCTCGGTGTATGTATTTGTACCTAAACCTACCTCATGAATCACTCAAGCAATTGGCGAAAGCCGCATGAAAATCCGTGCATTAGTTTTTGAGTTTATCGCGAACAGACAGACGAGACAGACAGACGCGGCTGAGAACTTTGTTTTCTAATATGTAGTGATGGTTTCGGTTGCAACTGCTACCCCGTAGCATAGTTAACGCACTTGGTATCTGTCGTGGTCGGTGCGGTGGTGCGCGTGGTGCGCGTGGTGCCAGTCGTCGGGCGCGGTGAGCTTCCAGGCGCGCTCCGTGCCGATCGGCCGCGGCTTGCGCTCCTCCTCCTCGCCCCACGAGCCCACGCCGCCCACGCCCACGCCGCGCTCGATTAGCGACTGCAGTCGAATGTAAGATTTTCATTTTAGATACATAATTACATATTTATTATTGTATAATACTATACATACATATATATATAAAAAAAAAAGGGCCTGGAACTATTCTAGTTAGTATGATAAATGAAAATACTCAACAAAAATGGATCGCAGCATCAAAAACAACTAAGATAACTTTAAAAGATATTATGTCAATTATTAATGAAAATCTCTCTCTAGAACCAGTATATATACGAGAATCGTTAACGCCATATAACAAAAACTTATTGTGGAACGCTAAACAAAAACTTAAACATACATATAAATTCATATGGTGCAAGAAAGGGATTATACGTGTGAGAAAAGACGCTGACAGTGAGTCATATATAGTAAGATGTCTAGAAGATATTAATAAACTATCAATAGCTACTAGCACCTAGACACGTAATTTATTTTATTTTATTAACTTATTTTAAAACTTGATTATATTATTAATTTATATTATATATTTGATAAAACTTAAATATGGAAAATGTTAAAGATGAAATAATTGAAATCCAAAATTGTATAGGCATTCAAGATTTTTTTAACTATGTACCTAATAATAATAATCTAAAACTTTTATGCATTCATGTGAACATAAGGTCCATGATAAAGAATTTTTCTGCCTTAGAACATTGTATTTATATGACAACAAAATCTCCTGATGTCATTGTTGTGACAGAAGCTAACATATCGGAATCAATAAGCTGTATGTATAATCTCAACGGGTACGAAATGCACACAGATTTGCGAAAAGATCGAAAAGGTGGTGGTATCATAATATATATAAACACGCGACATAAATTTAATGTTGTAAAATCTCAAACTACACATTTTGAATGCATTTTAGGCAAAATAACAACAGCTAAACATTACACCACAAACCTTTGTGCAATTTATCGCCCACCTAACCATAGCAAACACTTATTTATAGAGGAACTAGAACAACTTTTGAAAACTATGAATTGTAGAAATGATTTGTATTTATTGGGGGATATAAACATTGATCTAAAAAAGAATTGTTCTGTAAAACATAAATATAATAATATGTTGTATAGTCTAGGACTAGTGAGCGGGATTTCAAGTTACACACGTATTGATTCACGTAATAATCAAATAACTAAATCTTGTATTGATCACATATATGCTAAGTCCCGAACACTAGACCTATACACAGCGACGCTTGACATCGCACTAGCTGACCATCGTATGATCGCCTTAGCTTGTGTAGGCTCATCACCTGTACAAGATGATCCGAAATATAAAACTATTATTAATAATAAGAAACTCAAATATTATCTAGACGACATAGACTGGACATCTGTCAACTGTATGACTTCTCCAAATGACATATATTCTCATATCAACAATAATTTGAATCTATGCTATGAAAAATCAAAATATAAAATAAAAATAAGTAATAATGACCATCGTGGTTCTAACCTTTGGATTAATGAAAAAGTCATTAAAGCATGTCAGTATAGGGAAAAATTGTTTAAAAAATGGAAGAAAGATTCGTATAACATGATATTAAAAGTACAATATAATCAAGCCCGAAATTTTGCTAATAAAGTAATTAATACCGTTAAAAATAAATATATTAAAAATGAAATATATAAACATAAAAATAACTTGAGAAAGCTATGGGACATACTGAATACATTATCGGGTAGAGTTAAAAAATCATTAGATAATACTATTTTACAAGCTTTTGATAAAAATTGTAATTCAATAAAAGAAATTGCTAATAATTTTGCTAAGTCTTTTGACATTAGCGTTAAAAACAATTTACATACATTCTGTAAACAAGCGTTGCTAGATAAAAAAGAATATAAAAAAAATGTAAATCTTTCGTTCAGATATAAAAAAGCATCAACGTCTGACATCTCAATTTTAATTAAAAAACTAGATAATAAAAAAGCTCCAGGGCTAGATAACATCCGTGTGACAGATTTAAAGTATTTATCAATACAACTTGCACCTGTTATTGCAAAACTTATCAACACTTCAATTACTACGGGTATATATCCAATCAGTCTCAAATCTGGCATAGTAAGACCGGTTTTTAAAAAAGGTCTTAATAATAACTATGAAAATTACCGACCTATTACTATTCTTCCAATCATAGACAAAATTGCAGAAAAGTATATAGGCCAACAATTAAATTCGTTTTATAAAAATAATAATATATTATCCAATAAACAATTTGGCTTTCAGCCCAAAAAAAGTACTACTCAGTTACTAACAACATTCACAAACTCCGTTAATGAGCATTTGAATAATAAAAAACATGTCCTATTAGTATTTATTGACTATAGCAAAGCATTTGATACTCTCCAACATAACATTCTTCTTGATAAGCTAGAAGATAATGGGATTAGAGGACCAGTCCTAAAATGGTGCCATAACTACATGACCAACAGATCTTACAAAGTCAAAATTAATGAAACCTTCAGTGACGAAGTGCATGTAACACAGGGAACAGCTCAAGGATCAGTACTTGGCCCCTTACATTACGTTACATACGTTAACGACCTAGAAAATATAATAAAAAACTGCGAATTATATCAATATGCTGACGATACTTGTCTAGTAGCTGCTCACCATAATATCATGGAAGCAATGAACCAGCTCCAAACTGATTTTAATTCACTCTTAAAATGGTCACATGACCATGGTCTCGTTATTAATATTGATAAAACAAAAAAAATGTATATAAGCTCAGGCAGGAACAGATATTGTGGTGATGTTAAACTAATAGCTCATAATCATCAATGCTTACATACAGACAAACATCACTATGATGGATGTAACTGTTCGTCAGTAGAAACTGTTACTTGTCAAAAATATTTGGGGTTATTGATCGACGATCGTCTCCTATGGGAACAACACATTAACTATGTTTGTGACAAATTACGGGCCCTTTTGGCAAAATTAATAATTATAAAAAATAAAATTCCTTTTTTGACACTTTTAACAATTTATAAAACATTAGGCGAATCTATAATATCATATGGACTAAGTAGCTATGGCCTAACATATAAAAGTCATATAAATCAAATATATCAACTTCAAATGCGTATTTTAAAAGCCATAGTACCTAAAAAAATTAAAGAACAACATAAACAAAACTATCATCTTCTATTCAATTACTGCAAAGTTATGCCAGTTGACGTTAAAATAAAATATCTTGTACTTACAGAACAATATCTGAACACAAAAATCCAAAAAAAAGTTGACAACTGTAAAAGACTGAGAAGTAGTAAGAATCCAAAATTAGAAATCCCCAAAGTCATTAATAACTACGGCAAACATTCACTTAAATATATTGTTCCTACTTTATTGAATTCACTCCCAAAAACTCTAAAAGATGAAATGAACGAAAAAAATTACAAACATAAACTCAAAAAGCACTTTTTAGAGGAATGTGTATAGATACCGGTTCTGCTTACGGCGTTGATGCGATGGTCGGATAAATTCCATTTTTATATTTAGATTACATAGTATTATAATTTTATATATTATAACTTAGGTATAGTTTAACTACAGTGCACAGTAAAACTAACTTTTGTTTATGAGGCACTGCATGTATATATATTTTAATGTATTAATAAATAAATAAATAAAATAAAATAAAAATATATATACACATTTTTACTATTACCTAAAAGGCTAAATTTATCATTTCAGATTAAATAATTAGAAACAATAAATTTAATATAAAGAAATTTTTTATAAAAGGAACAGTTACTTAGCTACAGCTATTTAGGTCTCGGAATCTGATGTCGTATAGTCGGATCGCGGAACAGGAGGAATTTCGTACATTGCCTTTTACTACCTGTTATGTTACTACCTGTTATGGAATTTGGCAGGCGCAACGACGATAAATTGAAACTTAAAAACTCAAATTGCTTAACCAGTAATATGTTTTAAAAGAAATTATATATTATATATACATAAAATAAAAGAAAAAAATAATTATATTAAGAAAATAAGGTATTTGTATCGATTATATCACTTCCGCGTCCTTCCGTTATATTGCGTCTTGCTCGTACGATCAATGATCAGAGACAGATAGTAAAAGGCAATGTACAAAATTCCTCCTGTTCCGCGATCCGACTATAGATCAAATTGTTCTACGAAGGATTAGCGTGTTAACAAAAGTAAAAGCAGTCGTAAGGGAACAGACTGTAACCAAGTGTCAGACCTGGTAGGGGTGGTGCGCGTGCGGCGCGTGCGTCATCTTGGGCGCGCTCTGCGGGTACATGGCCAGCATGGAGCTCAGGTTGCTGCCACTGCCGCCGGGGAACAGCTGCTGCTGAACAACATTATATATTTATTTATTTAATCACGAACAGAACAGGTTACAGCCATTAAAAGATACAGAAATAGTTCATACATAACACAATGTCTAGGTTGAAACCGTTAATGTGTATGTCATGCAGGAAAATAAAACACTAAACAGCACAGAAGTGTATGGAATATACATAATATATAACGTCGCTGCACCTGACAAGTTCCATATATGGTTTTTGTAAGGTTTTGTGAAACAACATAAAATATGGTATTAAATAATTTTTTAATGCTTAAAATACATATGGAACTTATTAAGTTTGTTTCTAGTTCGAATATCACAAAAAGAACTTTATCAACACATAGAGAATGAAGCGGAGATTAAGTTTAGTACAAAAACAAAATATAAAAAAATGCACATATGGAATTTGGCAGGCGCTACGACGATAAATTGAAACTTAAAAACTCAAATTGCTTAACCAGTAATATGTAAGAAACAAATAATTATATTAAGAAAATAAGGTATCTGTATCGATTAAAAATTAGTTTAATAATTAAAACATTTAAATGTAAACGTAATGTAAAAAAAAGTAACATAAAATGTAAGGATGCCCGATATTCAATATCTCAGATTTAATGATTACTATATACTTTTAAATATTGGTATTAATATTGTATCAGCATGAGAATATCTCACTGTTGGGCAAAAGCCTCTTCTCCATATACAAGGGTTGGAGCTTTATCCACCACACACGCACGACCATTACATTCAGGACCAGACTACGGAGAGGGACCATGGGTGGGGAGACCCACATGTACATACACCTAGACCAGAAACAAATATTTGCACAAGTAAAAATATCTGCCCGAGCGTGAATCCAACCCGCGACCGCCGGCGTAGAGGCCACTACTCGCATCAATACACCAGAACGGTGAACAGTAATAATAATAATAATTATTATAAAAAAAACAAAAAAACTATTATATATTATATATGCAAATAATACTTATACTTTAGGTATGAAACTGACTAAGTACTATTTGCATCATTATTTATCATGTTGTTATTACTATAACCATATTGTCATTGTCTGCTTGTAGCACTTTATATTGATTAATATTTGTAGAGCTATAAAGTATGTGAGCGGCGTACCTGTGCGGCGTGCTTGTGCTGCTGCTGCTGCTGTTGCTGCTGCTGCAGTAGCGGGTGCCGCTGCGCGAAGTCGGGCGCCCGCGGGTTAAGGCGCGACACACCCTCGACGCCCACGTAGCCCATGCCCAGTGACACGCCCGACACGCCAGACACGCTTGACACGCCCGACACGCCGCTCGACATTCCCACCTAACGCGCAATGCAACTTATATTATCTATTGCACTATTTAAATTGCATTTACCATCCCATACTTTTATGCTTATTTATATATTTATACTAGCTTATCCTCGCGGCTTTGACCGCGTGGATGGCGGTTACCGCGATCAAAAACAAAAGTATCCTATGTTACTTCTAATACCTCCAAGAATATGTGTACAAAGTTTTATGATGATCGGTTAAGTAGTTTTCGCGTGAAAGCGTAACAAACAATTACATTCACATTTATAATATTATTATAGATAGATTTGATGTCAAATTATTATTTTTCTATTATATAAATATGATCAACATTTTAATTAGCAAAATTATAACCAAATGAATGAAATGAAAACATACCTCAATACTTACTATAATTCATGTAACATCGGGCATAAAAATGCAATGATATTTTAAAAATAGATTTTGTCACTTTTAAACTTTATAGGTTACTTACCATCATGTTATGTCCGTTTCGGGGATTCTCTTGATAAATAGGTCCATTCCTGCTCAAGCCACTCATATCCATTGCATTCACGGTATTTCCTGAAAATTATAAAAGTGAAATTATTGTTTAATATGTCAAACAATAAATCAATGAAGTTTTTCATGTTTCATGAATTATCATTAACTAACAATAATAAATTTGACTTCGTAGGTAAAACAATCATTTTTTTTTTTAATTTAACTTTAAATAATATTTCAACCCTATTCACATGTTAACAATAATATTTGAATAGGGATAAAATAATATTTATTATGATTACAATATTACTGTTGATATTAAATATATGAATATCCAACAAATACAAAAATTAAATCCAGAGATAAGATCAACATACGTTCTTATGCGTATAAAACGCGCTCTCGATACGTACATGCACGCACGCACGCACGCACGCACGCACTTGTCACTCACCGATGGGCAGCGGGTGGTGGTAGGGCGGGGGCGGCGGCGGCGGCGGCGTGGACCCGTGCGACGACGTGCGCGAGCACGGCGAGCAGCCGCCTCCGCCGCCGCGGTAGCCCGGCGCCTTGCTCGCGTCCACCTGGATACACGACATAATTAAAATCTAAATATTACTGTTTTGACTATTACATTACATAAAATTAGACAATTATATGAAATATCGAATTAAAATAACAAAATCACGTATTTGTTTTTAATTTCATCGAAACTCAAACGCCTGTCGTAATTTAAAATTGAAACACTAAAAAATAGAAAGCAAGACTGAGTCGAAGATAATCGTAAGAATTTCAACTAAATTTATATATGTCGAGGCCATATCGTGGAATTGCCCACATCATGAAATACTCGAGAATTTCATGAACTCATCGCATTTCATGAAATGTTTCACTGTTTATTGGCCACATCATGATGTACCTTGGCCAGATCAATGATAAAAAATCGTTTATCGATATGGTCAACTACATATACATATATTGGTCAAGATTATTTGATCATATCGCGCCGCCCGCGTGCTCCTTGAACAGCGAGTACTCTTGCACGCCGCGCTCGGTGTCAGCTCGGTAACGAGCGGTGGGTGGTGGGTGGTGACGTACCTGCGGCGGCGGCGGGTCGACGCCGTGGTCGGCGGCGCCCCACATGGCGGCCGCGCCGCCCGCGGGCTCCTTGAACAGCGAGTACTCCTGCACGCCGCGCTCGGTGTCAGCTCGGTAACGAGCGGTGGGTGGTGGGTGGTGACGTACCTGCGGCGGCGGCGGGTCGACGCCGTGGTCGGCGGCGCCCCACATGGCGGCCGCGCCGCCCGCGGGCTCCTTGAACAGCGAGTACTCCTGCACGCCGCGCTCGGTGTCAGCTCGGTAACGAGCGGTGGGTGGTGGGTGGTGACGTACCTGCGGCGGCGGCGGGTCGACGCCGTGGTCGGCGGCGCCCCACATGGCGGCCGCGCCGCCCGCGGGCTCCTTGAACAGCGAGTACTCCTGCGCGCCGCCGCTGCCCGCGCACGACACGTTCACCGCCGTCTGCGACACGACACGAGTTCAACGATAGTGAAGCGACTATATAAGTTTTTAATTGACGCTTCGTAAAATTAACAAAAAGTTGCTGGTTCAAAACTGCGATAGCACTACAAAAAACTTTTAAAACTTATTTCGTATGTCTCAAAAGGAATTCTGAGACACCCATAAAATACTTTACGAAGCTTTAGGGCTTTACAAAGATTGCGATATTTACAAGTTCTACTTTTTACCTGTGATGTGGTATTGATATGAAGAGCTGAGGAGGAATTCACTGGGATGTCCTCATTACTCCATGTACTCGAATTGTCTGGGCTTAGCTAAAAAAATAAGATTTACATGTAATTTTGAGAGTGTCAAAAAAGGTTTAAAAAATGGTCTCATTATGATATAAAATATTTAGCATTAGTATAATTAAGAGTGTTAATGTGGTCACCTGCAGCGCGTCGGCGTGCAGCCGCACGCGCGGCTCGTCGTCCAGCTTGGCGGGCGGCGACTCGCGCGCCTTCAGCGGGGACGCGCCCCCCGCGCCCGCGCCCGCCGGGCTGCTTACCACCTGATGCACGGATGACTTTTTATTACTTATTTGTACTCTACTATATTGTAATCGTTATGCAACTGTTGTATAATGAGGGGTGATACTATTATCAGACTCGGCTTCGCCTCGTGTGATAAACCCACATTAGTGTTTTAATACCTAATTATCAACAGTTGCATACAAAATTTTATCTACTCCAATGCTTAAAATCCAGACAAAACAATAAAAATATTGAAGAAAAATGGCGGGGATTCGAATAACCTACTTTTTTTACGGCGTGCGGCGTTCTGGTATTGACGCGCGTGAATGGCAATGATCTTTTTTTGAAATTCATACAGATACCACGCATCGAGGAGTAAGAATGTGGCTGTCTGTTGAGTAAACCCTATGCACAGAAGGGATCGAAAAAAAAACAAAGGAGTGTTATTATGAAATTCAGTACAACATTATATCACCCGTTTGGATGATATAATAGTTATTAGGACATTGGGTGTTTTAATAATATATAAGGCAATAAGGTAACTGTTTCAGAATCTTTTATAGAGAATTTAAAGCATGGGAGTAGATAAACATTATATGCTAGCTTTTTCGTAAAAAAAAAAAAAAAAATATATATATATATATATATATATATATATATATATATATATATATATATATATATTGTTTTAAATAAAAAGTATCCTATGTTACTCGTCTCCTCCAAAAATATGTGTATAAAGTTTCATGATGATCGATTAAGTAGTTTTTGCGTGAAAGCGTAAGAAACAAACTTACATTTCACATTTATAATATAGGTAAGGATTCATATTAAAAGTGTCACTTTATTGTTAGTGGTAAGGACTCACCTGAGGCGCAGGTCTCGGCTTGGTGTCGACGGGTGGTGTGGCAGTGACCTTAGCGGCGAAAGTGTGACTTCTCGCGCCTAAGATGGCCCCGGTGTACGACTGCGCGCCAGTCTTCACTGTGCTGGTGCTCACTGTGCTGGCGACGGTACTGGGTGCGCTCGACACGCGCTTCTCGGGCAGAGTTATCGCTGTAAACAGTTACTATATTTGTACTTAACTTAACTTACTTGTATAATAAAATAAAGAGTAAGACTTATTGAAGTAAAACTCCTTTACTCACGCTTGACTTAGGGAGTAAGCTAGTGAGTGCGTGACGACAGCGTTACGAAGTGTGACGAATCGGACGAGGCGGAGTTATAGGAGTGAAAGTTGAGAGGGAGATATAAGTTAGTGATAGAAAGAGAGTTACGTTTCGTATGTTACTGCAGGGGCAAGAGAGGTGCGAGCACCCTTTTTTTTTTCTCCGTCGCTCATAGCCAGTACATGAAATATATAATTAGTAGTTCGTTAGCGAGTTTGCTAGCGTTACGTGAACGGTGATTTCTTGATTATTTCGTAATTTTATTTCGTTCATGAACAATTTTATAAATTAATAATATAGATGGAGCTAAAGAATGTATTATTTTGAACGCATTTATCTATTTATCGACATATGACTTACACGAGTGACGTCTTATGATTTAGACGATAAGGAAGTTATTAAATTATACCAAACAAGTCTATAGAACACGCCTATTTGTAGATCGTTCTTTATTACACATCAAATTATTATTAAGAAAACTTCTAATGTAATATTTGTTTACTTTGATGGGTTGTTAGGGAATAAACTGTTGATAACTCAATCATATCTTCATGCACGCGCCTTCAGAAGCGCCCAAAAGTTCTTATAATATGAGGACCTTTAATATTTCTTTACAGTAACCTATTTTTATTATGTTTTCGAAACGTCACTGAATCTGACGGACGGAAGTATTGCATTCACGGAGAAGAGGCGTTAGAGCTTAATCCACCATGCTGCTCCATTGCGGATTGGCGTATAATTTCCCTACTATGAGTAACAATCGTTATCAGGTGTATATGATAACAACGGGACCGACAGCTTAACGTGCACTCCGAGGCACGGTGGGGAGACCCAAAAAGACATAAACCCAGACCGGAAACAAATATTTGTACAAATACAAATATATGTCACGAGCGGGAAAGGGCTACCACTAATATCTCAGTACTGAAAATAGGCTTCGTCGCAAGACCTTCTATATAAGACCGTGATTGCAACGCTTTAGCAATAAGATCCCATTCAAACTCTGTAGGTACAAACACCTAACAAAAGTTTATTATGTAGTAGGTAGTAGGAGACGGTGACATACGTGTGGCGTGCAGCCGCGGCATGGGCGGGCGGGTCTGCACGTGCGGCTTGGCGGCGCGGGCGGGCGGCGTGGCGCGGCTGCTGCTCGCCGCGCTCGAGCTCGCCGACACGCTGACGGCCTGCTGGGATCATCACGTACACACTTTATTGTTCTTGTTGTTTTTTTATTTCCCCAATAGGGAAAGGCAAAGGACTATTGTCCATACAGCCTACTCTAAATTTGTAAATTTCATTCCGGTATAACAAAAGGCCGGAGCCAAGTCAGAAGGTACACACTTTACATAAACTACTTCATTAAATTTGAAGAATATGCTTGTTGAAATCTCAGGATCTACTAGTTTAGGGTTAGGATTTTGTCATTATAATCTTCAAGTAAAAGTAAAAATTACAATGATTTAGAGCTCATTTGAATGTGAATGATAATTCACAACGAATGGTTAGTGTATAAATGATACAATTTAACATAAAAAGTAACCAAAGGAGAACGCCCACCGTAATATGGACTTTAGTTTCGCTTTGAAAAATTTTGTGCCATGATGATATTTACCACATTTTGTAGGTTCCTTAGTATACATTCAATTTAAAAAAAAACGCTGTTTCTCTAGCTCGACGGGTAAAATGAAAAAAAAAGTCACAACAAAAGTGGTTTTCTACCCGCCTTTATTTTGTATTTTTATTTACTTCTGAAGTTTGAACTATCTGTAAATGTTTGAATATGATCTGAATGCAAGTAATTTAATGCTTCAGTTTGCATATACTCTAGATTGTTGAAGATATTTGACACAACAAAGAATATTGACTTTCCTTATACATGGGTTGTTAACTTATGCACAGTTTGTTTTAGTATTTGTGCTTTTAATCATTTAACTATGACCCAAGAAACCTACAAAAATATTTCAAATAAGACAGTGGTGAGGCAGTAAAAATTAAAAACTTAATTTTTAATATTAATTTGGTTTAGGCACAACGACGTGGAAGAAGGAAACCACGTATGGGCATTCCCCTTTATTCACAGAGACTCACTGAAGTTATGTCAAAATAATGTTAAACAAAACTAGGTCCAAAATTTCTAAAAGTTTGTAGCTAAAAATACACTGAATTAAAATGTTACAATACCTATAACACTTTTCATTTTATTATATATTCATCCTAATAATATTCTTACATCGTACTAATATTATAAATGCGACTGTTAGTTTGCTGGGTACGCTTTATCATCATGAAATTTTGTACACATATTCTTGGAGGTATTAGATGTAACATAGGATACCTTTTTTTCGGTCGCGATAACCGCCATACACGGTAGAAGCTAGTATATAATAAAGTAATAGCCAACAAAGTGCACAGAGGTAGCCTACGTACCTTGGCAGCGGGCTGCTTGTGCGGGGCGGGCTTGGCGGCGTGCGCGTGCGGCGCGGCGGGCGGCGCGGCCGGCAGCTTGGCGCGCGGCAGCAGCTGCGCTATGTCCGCCTCGGGGTCGCGGATCATGGCCGCTATCAGCTGGGCCGCTTGCTTCGTCGCCTCCGACGACCCTCTGTCGGTTGTAGCAACTCGTTTAGTAAGAGTGATGACAGAATAAGTAGAAATAGGAATACAATACTGTACTGCACTGATTAATTAATTAAACATATATAAAAAAAATACACGTCAAGAAATTTAATACACATAAAACATAAAAAAAAAGAAAAAAAATATATATTAAAAAGAAAAATAATAATAATAATTAAAAAAAAATTAAGTAAGTGGTTAATGTGGACTCATGGTTCCAGTACTAGAGATCTTAAGTAATATAGTAAATAAGTCTGCTGATGTAATAATGCCTGTGTATAAAAAATATATAAAGGCAATAAAAAAAGGTTACGGGCACCTGAAAGCTCGTAGATGTATTTGACAAAAAAAAAGTATATATTGTGATAAAGAGTGTTTTTGATGCTTATCCATCTTTGAACATAACGAAAACGCGGACGATTAGCTAATATACTATATGAGAGATTTTACTGTTTATCGGTTAAATCGTTTATTAACAAAATAAGGGCGCGGTCAGGTGCGCCAACTCTTCGTTACTTCCAATGTCTATACAGACCGACACAGGACTCCCTATACCATCGACTTCTATGGCTATTCAAAACATATTGCAAAAAACTTTGTATTAAAAAGGACATCAAAAGTTGTTTAATAATTTTCTAAAAGTCTCCACTTTATGCCTGAATAATTATAATTATTGTTATAATCTGAAAGCTTTGAACCGATTTCAACGATTTTTTTACAGTAAGAAATCTACAGTATTCAGATGCAACGGAGGCTGTAAAACATTAGACTGGCGCTCACTTTGTCAGACGACCGCTCTGGTGTAGTGGTGCGAGTAGTCGCCTCAACGCCGGTCGCGGGTTGGATTCAAACTCGGGACAGATATTCGAATTTGTACAAATATTTGTTTCCGGTCTGGATGTATGTCCTTGTGGGTCTCCCAACCGTGCCTCGGAGAGCACGTAAAGTCGTCGGTCCCGGTTGTTATCATAGACACCTGATAACACCAACCCACAGTGGAGCAGCGTGGCGGATGAAGCTCCAACCCTTCTTCTAGACCAGTGATTCCCAAAGTGGTCTATATCGACCCCTAGGGGTCTATGACAGCCTGCAAGGGGTCTACGTCAGCGAAAAAAAAATTGGGGGTCCATGAAATGAAAATGGGGGTCCACGATAGTGGATTTCAACACATACACTGATAGTACCTATTTACTTACATCATACTATCTTATAATATCAAAACATATACATTATTTATAAAAGTACCTATGAAGTAAAAAAATTATTATATATCTTTATAAAATTGTGTAAGTTGTAGGATGTTGGTATTCGCTTCGATACAAAATTTTATTTTGAGTAGTTTTAATTTAAATTCAATTAATAAATGTATAAATTAACATGTGTTTTTATGTTAAGTTTTTAACACTAAACTTCACTACAGTTAGAACTTTACAGGAAATCAATATCAGGTAAGTAGGGGGTCTACCCAACACGGAAAAACATGGCAAGGGGTCTATGACACAAAAAAGTTTGGGGAACTCTGTTCTAGATGAAGAAGAAGAGGTCTTCGCTCAGCAGTGGGTTGTTCAGATTGATACAGTAGAGATGGCGCTCACTTGATGGTGATGATGCGCTCGCCCTGGCCCTTGACCTGCTTGTCCACCTCGATGTGCGCGCCCGTGGCCGAGCGGATGGCGTTGATGTTGGAGCCCGCGCGCCCGATCACGCGCGAGATGGCGTGCGCCGCCACCGACACCTTCTTGCACCTGCGACACACGGTCCTCACGTTTACACTTCGTGCGGTCGGGCTCTCTGTGCTCTACGCACGTGTGTGTGTGCGTGTGTTGTATAGCAAGAATGACGAGCTTTTGCGCCGTTTTTTTATTATTATATGACTAATATGGAAATGCCGTCAAGTTATCTTTAACAAAAATATACTCCATGCTATCCTCCTGATATTTGGAATGTGGTTAATCAATTACTCTAATATATATATATATATTTTTTTTTAATAGATAGAAGTGAAAATTCGTAAATCTGCTTTGTTATTATTAATACACAGGCCTCGATAGGAATAATTATAATAAAATTCAATCAGGTAAATCTCTTAATTATCAATCTAATTATTTGAAAATAATTTTGTCGATAGTTAAGTGTTCATCACCCACACAGAGAACATTACCAATCTCTGTTGTACAGAATGATTACTGTTATGAATGTGTATCACATCATTAAGTTCAAGTCAGTGTATCGTGATCTTCATGTGAGGCTCTATATTATGTTTGTTTACTTTTAATTATGCTTATGTGATTTGTGTGATAGTTACATAGTAGTCGTTTGAGCGATTAAATTCTTCGTTGCGTGAAGTAGTCAGAAAAATAAAATACAATACTTTTGATGCAGAGGTCTTGTACAATTTATTCATTTAACATTAACATTACCAAGTGCGTATTGAAATACAGGCCGTGTTCCGATATACACTGCGAGCATTGCAAGGTGTGAAGTCATTTCAGTATATTGCGAAGCCGTTCCTTTTTAGTTTGCTATACTGTGTTATAGTGGTTACTGTTTATAACGGAATGCAGTCCATTATACTCTCATCCTCAATTTTTTTTTTTCAAATGATAATATTTATCATGTACACATTTTCTACTTAATAAGAAAAATTATTACTTGAATATTGTTGAAATTTTTAAATAACAATATTAATTAATATTATAACAATGAATCACGCTGTATTTTTTTTTTATCACGTGATCACAGTCCTGAGAACACCTTACTTCGAAAGCGCCACTGCTCTCGGTACAAAAATGGCGGCGATTTATGACGTCATATATTCCTCTATAGTAGTACCGACTGCGGCAGGCAGTCTATAACGGAACGAATTTTTTAGCGCTGACAGCACTGAGCAATGCTCGCAGTATATATCCGCACATAGCGTCCGCACGCACGGCACAGCGACTCACCCCGGCTCCAGCGTGGAGAGCGCCTGCACGCTGGACTTGCGCACGACCTCCTTCCAGCCGTCCTCGCGCCGCGCCGCGCCCTTCGGCGACGTGCTCTTGTCGCTCTCCCACCTGCGGGCGGCACTCACTCTTAGAGCGGAAGCACACGGTGTATTTTAAACACGCCGACGACGCGCTTTTTAGGCTCACGCGTTTTCAGCGTCGTAGATGCTGACCGTTGCGTTTGCATTGCTTCAAACGCGCGTACAAAAGGGTGGGGAAGGGGCAGAGAGGCACGCGCTCATGCAATCACACGGAAGCTACGAGTGACTACGGCATATCTGTATGCCTGTAACTGCACGTATACGTGCAAGTAGAGGCGCGTTTCACGCTCCTCCCGCGTGCATAGGTTACAAGGTGGGGTTCGAATTTCCTTTGAAGCGTGTATACGCGAGTAATCTGCACGTCGTCTGCGAGTTTAAAATACGACGTGTGCTTAAGCTCTTGGTGAAAGGACTATTTGCACTACCGGCCGATCGCAGTTCGTTTTAGTTCCCCTATTGGTGTAATTCTACCTAAACTTGGCTAGTTGCCACACTACCTGATGACTGGATTAGGGTCGGACCAAAAGGTTGTCAATAATAGTACACACTATTTTAGTAATTAATATATACTCGACTAAATTATTTATCTAGTGCGTTTATGCCTTTAGCAATAGTATAAATGTCATCATTGTTTCTCGATGAGGAATATTTCACCAGACTGTAAACAAACTGTGATTCCTTAAAGAAATAAGGACGCTCCGAGAAGCCTGCGAACGCCCCAGGAGGCTTCTGAGCTTCTGGAAGGAGCTTGGCTGGCTGAATTAGCCAGTCTTCTTTCACGCATAATGGACCAGAAGCGAGTCTAAATGCGGAAAATTGAGCCCACAACCAATACCAATACCAATATAAACGAACTGTGATCAATGGTACAGATTCGACAGGCTCATATTATAAATTGACTACTCTAGTTGTAGCTAATCTCAAAGTATCTATGTGATGTTAAAAATGTAGTGTATAGCTGTATTTGTTATGTTTTATCATGCCTGTATTTTATTTATAATGAAACCCAATTAAAATAATAAACATTAAGTATACAGTATATACTTAATATACATACATATATTAAGTATACTAATTTTTGTCTAAAATCACGGCACTACTCTTACGTTAAATGATTTTTTTAATATTTATGTATATAATACACTTTAGATATTCACTAAATAAAATAAATATATTATGTATTTTATTTTTTTACAAACTTAGAATTCTACTAAAATATATTTAAAAAAAAAAATTATCATAGAACTATTACTGGATAGTTTATTAATTGTAATTTTTTTTCTTTGTAAATGATTATGTTAAAAGTTAAATGTTAGACAAAAGAGAACATGCGATATTGTTGTTATATATGCATGCTGTGTAAAACGGGTATTAGTCGAACATGTGGCGTCAACGTCTTTTAAGGTGTCTCATCTCTTGTCACCCTATACTTTACTTTTAAGATCAACCTCAAAAATATACTAGTTATAATTTAATGGTTAAGAACCACCATTTACGCAACTTAGATGGCTGATTAATATAAAATAACTTAGTTAAAAATTATTGTGAATTATATTTCACTTATGTGTTTCCATAAGTGAAATATTTTTCAAATATTTTCCTGTAAGAGTGTCGGTAAATGTTAATATAGCAAACTTACTGATGGCTAGCGTGTATCTTTTTATTTTTATCAGAGGCGTCATCGTCTTTGTCCACATTGTGCCTACTGGACTCAAACACTTGACTCTTACGAGAGTTATTCCCGTATTTAACATTCTGTACTGTGATGCTCTTTGCATCCTCCTCTGGTTTTCTGTAACAATTTTTTAAATTTTCTTTAGCCATCGATATGCAAAATGTGAAAAATATGTTATACAAGTTATGTTAAACTACAACACAATGAGGCATTAATACAAAATCATGCAAACAAATGTTATATTATTTAACAATAAAATCATGTGAAATAATGTCAAGAAACTTCCTTTTATAGACTTTTTAACTCCAACGTATCAGTATATGATATGTTGTAATGAATTGAAATACTGAAATATATTTATTATTGAAATTAAAATACCGATGATAACTAAAGCGTTACGAAATGCCTTATTTTGAATATTGCATACTAAAAAAAGTTTTTCTCAACATTTTATTTCACATATGGTAGAAAAACTTATAGATTTTTAAAAAATAAATAAAATATACACTCATCGCATTTTATACGTGGACGTTTTATACGACGACTAACTAATCTCAGATGTGTGCTTGTTTAATACTAAATTTAAATGAGGAGTTTACATCTGCAATTACTTTAACATCTTGAACAATAAATTTAAGCCGAGTAGATTTTATTACATAATGTAGTCTTTGTCAGCTTAGATATAGATAAACCCTTGGATCTATTACGTAATTTGCGCGATTATGAGGAATCGCTGTGGTGTGGAATTTCAATACAAGTTGAGCCTAAATTAGTATTGAAAAATAAAGTGATTTCTCACGATTGAGCAAGTTACGTAATAGTCCCACCGGTGCTAACGCACTCGGAAGAAGCCGAGTCGTATAAGTTACGCTACGATAGTCGTATTGTGTGGACGCGGCTCCAGTCCTCTATACAAACAAAGGCGAGTTCGACACTCTTTTCCTTTTTTTTTTTGGGAGTTTACTCCTAAAGAATCGATTTTCATATTAGGCCCCCAGTATGAAAAGAATACGAGGAGTAAAAATCGTCGAACGCGTTAGGTTTTTTGCGCAACCTATTTTCACGTTAAGTCGTGAGTATTAAGACGTATAGTCCACGCGAGCTCTGAGGAATCTGCGGTTGAGGAAGGGGCGGGTTGCCGCGCCCGACCGTCGCTTCATACCCCGCACTTTCACACTACTAGTGACGACCTTGACGTGAGAGCACGCTTATCGAGTCTTTTTCTAATTCAGAAATATTAATTCATTTATTAATTTTTCAGATGAATCTGACATTGAACTTACCGAAAACGAGATTATTCATAATTTTCATGATGAAGCCAAATTAATAACGGACAATTTATTGCCTCAGAAATGTAAAGGACGCTATATTTTTGCGTAAAAACTGTAAAATAGGCGATGAGTGTTATTGTGTCGCATACGAATTATTTGTGCCTAGAGAATCGTTCTTAACGAGTAAACTCCAGTCGTGGGTCGGAGCTGAGAGTTTTTTTTAGATGGGAAATGCATGACACTCACTTGTCCTTCCTGTCGGCGCGGCGCTCGGGCGCGGGCTTGGCGGGAGTCGCGGGCGTCGCCGGCGGGGAGCTCGGCGCTACGTTCTCTTTCTCTTGTTTTTTGTCAGGTTTGGTAGGCGTCTCTTTCTCGGATTTCGTTTCTATTTTAGGTTTCACCTGTAATATTTGAAATTATTTTCATTAATTATGAGCACTAATCGGTATACAATACTTTTTGTTAAGAAATAGATTTGAAATTATCTTGAAAATATCATTAAAAATAAGTAATTAGTGTTCAAGTATTAGTAACACATTTTTTGAAGATTTTTGACCCTCCCTACCCCCATGTAACGCGCCGTAACGTTTTTAAATACCCCCTCCCTAAGCGTTACATAACACATAAGTTACAATTTTTACCTCTTTTAGGTAAAAATTGTAACTTATGTGTTACGTAACTACTTAATACATTTTTTACATTTATATGTAAAAAATGTATAAAGTTGTATGTAAATGTTAAAAAATGTATTAAATAGTTGTATATAATATATATACAACTATTTAATACATTTTTTAACATATTTTTTATTTAAATAAAAAAAAAATGTTACTACCCACCCCCTAAATTGCGTTACATAATACTTGAACGCCCCCTATTTCGAGAAATTCTACCGAGAAAAATCGAATGAAAATGAGTAAAAACGAGCAAAATAGTAAATTGTATTAAGCGAGTGTACTTTATCGGGCTGCTTCTTGGGCGGAGGCTGCTGCGGTGCGGCGGGCGCCTTGTCTTCCTTCTTCTTTTTCTTGCACTTGGCGCTCAGCGCCGGCGGCGCCTTCACGTCCGACGACGAGCACGAGCCCTGGACACGCGTTTAGTTGACGACATCTGTTTACGAATGTTTTTACCCGACTGCACAAGAAGGAGAGTTGTTTTTCGAGAGTATGTATGTATAATTGTTTGGCACGCTCTGAAGCCTGAACGGCTCGTTGGATTTTAGTTTGAGAGGTGTCGTTAGATTCGCATTGACTGCGAGAGTGACACTGAGTATATCAAAATAATTAAAAAAAAAAACTGGATTTTGGCGCCAAATTCATTTTTAATTAGTCGGGTTTTTTAGTTTATTTAAATTACCGTTTTTATTCGATATTTTTGTCATTTGCTAAATCTTCCCTATTATATTTATATTCACATTTTTTTTTAAATATCTATATGTAACGTTAATCCAGTGCTTAACAAAATTCATAAAAGAGAACAATAACGCGCAGCTTAGCAAAGTACGAAAGTCTATCGACGTCAAATGTTCAGTGACTTGAATTTGACGACGCGTTGGGGCAGTGGTCGCAGCAACTGGCTGATGCCCTAGCGGTAGCGGGTTCGATCCCCGCACATGACAAATATTTGCATAGACCATACAGATGTTTGTCGTGGTCTGGGCGTTTGTGCTTGTGTATCGTGTGTTTCCGGACCCCCCGACACAGGATTCACATCTTACTGTTGGGGGCCGGGGTGTGGGACGTTTATTTATTATTATTTATTACCCGTTGAGGGGGCCGTTGAGTGTAAGACGTTTATTTATTATTATTTATTAATTAGTAATTTGTCACTTATAGAAGTAGTCAGAGTGAAGCAGTAGTCGGAGTTTAGATAGATTCATTCTGTTAATTACATCTGAAAACTGTAAAATCATACGAATTCTCGTTGCATTGACTTTTTACGCCATTGAATAGAAAAATATCGACATATCAGTAAAATACACAGTTGCTCGAGTACGTGAATACATTTTTTTGAAAACCATGCGTATTATACTTCATTTCTAATCTGCAAAACTACATGGTTTCTAATTATACATTGTAATATTTTGAATGAAAAAAAAAAAGAAAAATTAAAGAGAATTGTGAAATTAAAAGTTGTAGGCAGAGTAGTTTTTACACTTTCGAGAAAGATCACTCATGAGATTAAGTCTACCAAAATTTGGAATTCTCAAGACTGGATTTGGTTGAACTTTTTCATCATCATCATCATATCTGCCGTTGGATGTCCACTGTTGAACGTACGCCTCCCCCATCAACCTCCAGAGCAACCGATTCAAAGCAGCCTCCATCCAACGGCTTCCGGCGACTCTCTTCAAGTCGTCTGTCTATTTTACTCGGGGCGCTCGGTACCTGCGAGTTGGCGTCGATGCCGGAGTCTCCCTCCTCCCGCGCGGCGGGCTCGTCGTCCCCCTCGCCGCCCTCCGAGCACTCGCCCAGCGCCTTCTCGCAGTACAGTGAGTTTTTTTCGTTTTCCGCTTGGAGTTTGCGTCTCTCCTCCTACATAGGGAAGAAAATTATAGTAATGGAATTGGTGAGTTATGCCATTTTTTATTTTTTTTTTGTTTTGTCATTATTTGCTTTCGTTATAAATAAAATATTTAATTAAGATATTTTAAATAAAGTTAAGGACATAATGGTCGTATGTCTATTGCTAATAAATTTTAGCCAAATGTAGCCTTTAAAAAAATGTTTAATGTAATCAAATAAAATGTCCGCAATGAGAATAGCATGACATTTAATGATAAGTAAATACTCAGTAGCATTTCAAAATTACTGACAATAATCGCTCAGAGGAACTCAACAAAAAACCTAATTCAAAGAAAAGTTTATATTATGAAGATTATTTTTTTTATGAATATGTCCACCCGGCAACAATAAAATATTGACGTGAGATCGCGACGACTTTTTTTTCGTCGTCATTTTTTCCCGCATGAAAAAAAAATTCAATTTCAGATCAAGGGGCCTCCACTCCTCTATTGCCCCGGGCCTCCACAACTCTAAATCCGGCCCTGTTATCCCGTATCTTGGAAACATATATAACATACGCAACTCCTCGCGGCAGCGCTCGGCGTCCAGCTCCTCCAGCAGGATGGTCGCGTTCTGGTCGTTTACAGGCTGCTACACTACAGTACAGTACCTTCTTCTCGAGCTTCTTCTTCTTCTTGCGCTCGCGGCGGCGCGCGGCGGCCTGGCGGCGCGACTCCTCGCGGCAGCGCTCGGCGTCCAGCTCCTCCAGCAGGATGGTCGCGTTCTGGTCGTTTACAGGCTGCTACACTACAGTACAGTACCTTCTTCTCGAGCTTCTTCTTCTTCTTGCGCTCGCGGCGGCGCGCGGCGGCCTGGCGGCGCGACTCCTCGCGGCAGCGCTCGGCGTCCAGCTCCTCCAGCAGGATGGTCGCGTTCTGGTCGTTTACAGGCTGCTACACTACAGTACAGTACCTTCTTCTCGAGCTTCTTCTTCTTCTTGCGCTCGCGGCGGCGCGCGGCGGCCTGGCGGCGCGACTCCTCGCGGCAGCGCTCGGCGTCCAGCTCCTCCAGCAGGATGGTCGCGTTCTGGTCGTTTACAGGCTGCTACACTACAGTACAGTACCTTCTTCTCGAGCTTCTTCTTCTTCTTGCGCTCGCGGCGGCGCGCGGCGGCCTGGCGGCGCGACTCCTCGCGGCAGCGCTCGGCGTCCAGCTCCTCCAGCAGGATGGTCGCGTTCTGGTCGTTTACAGGCTGCTACACTACAGTACAGTACCTTCTTCTCGAGCTTCTTCTTCTTCTTGCGCTCGCGGCGGCGCGCGGCGGCCTGGCGGCGCGACTCCTCGCGGCAGCGCTCGGCGTCCAGCTCCTCCAGCAGGATGGTCGCGTTCTGGTCGTTTACAGGCTGCTACACTACAGTACAGTACCTTCTTCTCGAGCTTCTTCTTCTTCTTGCGCTCGCGGCGGCGCGCGGCGGCCTGGCGGCGCGACTCCTCGCGGCAGCGCTCGGCGTCCAGCTCCTCCAGCAGGATGGTCGCGTTCTGGTCGTTTACAGGCTGCTACACTACAGTACAGTACCTTCTTCTCGAGCTTCTTCTTCTTCTTGCGCTCGCGGCGGCGCGCGGCGGCCTGGCGGCGCGACTCCTCGCGGCAGCGCTCGGCGTCCAGCTCCTCCAGCAGGATGGTCGCGTTCTGGTTGGCGCGCGCCGCCTGCGTCTCCTTGGCGGCGCGGATCACGCGCACGCACTCCTGGCACTTCTCCAGCAGCTCCTTGTCCGAGATCGTGCAGATGTACCTGCGCGCGCAAACCGATACTTCTACTGAGGACTGCTATCTCTATTAATATTCACGTAAAATAGATTGTCTAAGTATCTTATATTTCATTAGATCGTATTTCACATAATATTAAAAATGTACATATTTAATGCATACGTTTTTAAAAACCCCTCCAGGCTCAGCAGGCGCAACTTAGCGCCCGAGTTAGGATAAATCCGGAAAAACTCAACCAACTTAATTAAAATTTAGATAAACTAAAAATATATCTGTGAACTCTATGAACATTCAAAACCAAATATGATAAAAGGAAATACAAACCTAGTCATTTCTTGATCGGAGGGGAACTGTGTTACAACACCGACCATCCATTTCACTACTTTCGTATGGCCCTTGCGGAAAGCAGCCATTAGGCAAGATACCTGTATAAAGGTATATATATATATATATATATATATATATATTAATTATCAAAAAAAAAAAAAATTGTGACTGATGGCTTAAGATTATTCATCTTTATGTCAATACATTAAGAGAACAATTCTAAATCAATTCAATAAAAAATCTGCTATACTGATATGTATTGTACAGCGCCGTACGTAACAAATGAGTTATTTTTTTATACCTTTCTATTGTCTTGTGAGTCGATATCCGCTCCAGCGGCGTAAAGCATCTCAACAACGGCCAGGTGTCCGCCGTTTGCTGCCAGCCATAGAGGGGAGTTTCCTTTTTTATTCTTTACTTCTACCGCCGCTCGCCTGTTAAATTCATCAATTTTATAATAGAACGATATATAAATTTTCAAGATTTATATTTATTCCCTCGATAATTTTTTAAATAAATAATAAGTAACATTAGAAAAGTTTTATATAATAAAAATGAAGAATTGGTTTATTTGCATGTTCTAATATCAGGATTTAATCTGATTCGAATATAAAAAAATTAAATACCATGACTCTGTTAACGTAAAATTTCACATTTTGACAGATAGACAGTGGTTATTTTTCGCATATATAATAATATGGATATAAAAATATGTAGCATGAACAAGAGTGGCAAGGGAGAGGGAAAGAAAGGGGATGAGAGAGGGTGAGAAGGAGAGATAGAGATAGTGGGAGAGGACGAGGGGGGAGAGGAGGGAAGAGGGGAGGAAGAAGAGAGAAGAAATGAGAGTGGGAGAGAGAGAGAGTCACCTCTGCAGCAGCAGCTCGACGAACTTGGTGTGGCCCTTGTCGGCGGCTATAGTGAGCGCGGTGTCGCGCGAGGAGGGCACGGGCGGCGCGTTCACGTCGGCGCCCTTGTCCAGCAGCACGCGGCCCACCTCCACATAGCCGCCGCTCGCCGCCTCCATCAGCGGCGTGAGGCCGGTCTTAGCACGATGCTCCACGTTTGCCTTGCGGTCGAGCAGCAGACTCACCACTTCGTGCCGCCCTACGGGACCGCAAAAGACCGCATTATTTTAACGACTACCTTACTTACTTCACTTCAGATTGCTACCATCAAAGTTAGGCCACGATATGAGTGTTACTAACTTACAAGGCAAACACGAAATTACCTGCAAAAGTTCATCATTTTTAATTTACTTTAAAAGTACGTTTCATTAGTTATCCTAATTTTAAATTTATTTGCTTTTAAGAAATCAAACCTTATTTGCGACACTATCGAATATAACTGATTTTATTAAAAAAATTACATATATCGTCGAAGAAAATGATACTATCTTAGTCTATTCTAGTCTTAATCAAAATCAACCTCATTTGGCAACGAAGCGACCGAATATCTAAGCCATTTCATATAATTTAGTACTTGGCCATTCTAGGTCATTTGGAAAATGTAATCTGTATATTTTTACCTTGAAAACAAGCAAGCGTGAGAGCGGTGTTCCGATTGGTTTCGATCTGCGCGTTGATGTCCGAACCACAGTCCAGCAATAGACGCACGGCCGCCGTGTGTCCGTTCATAGCCGCTAACATCAACGGCGAGATCCCTAGCTTTGACCCCGTACGAGAATTGATCTCCGCCTGTTATTAAATAAAAAAGATGATAAAAAAATGAAATGTTTTACTATGGAACTTGTAGTGCAATATGAAGTATAAATTTTGAGTCAGTCAGCGCCGGGCTATGACAGATTTAAGTCAATTTAACTATTAAGTCAAAATACAGTAAGACCCCGCTTAACGCTGTTTCGGTTTAACGCTGTTTTATTTGAATTTCGGGATTCCCTGAAATTCCACGCAGCATTAGGCTTCCCGATATCCGAAGCAGTTTATCTGTGTTTCTTCTTTCCTGCAGTGTTATATGAACGTATTTTTATCGTTTCAAATACATATTGACGTTATTGTAAGTATAAATTGATATAACAATTGCTATAGTAACAAGTATAATCTAAAACCTTTAAACGACCAGCAATTTCGCTTTATCTATAAGGTTATAATAGCTCAGGTAAGAAATCGGGCGCTCCCGAAACCAGAAGACCCGGGGTCTTCTGGTTCAAGTCCAGATGTCTCCCAGTCCAATTATTTTTTACCTTTTTTTCCAAATTCTTTCTTTTGTGAGAAAAACTATTATTGGGGGCCCTTTATCAACGCATCTTATTCGTATCTAAGTATATTTAAAAGGAAAAACAAAAAAAAAAAAATCTGAGCAAAGCTCAGAAGCTGGATGACCATCCAGGTACTGATTTTTAGTTTTTATCATGGGTAAAAAAGAACACGAAAACAAAACAACAAGAAAAAGCATTTCCTTAGAAACTAAAATGTTGAATGATTAGAAGATTAGATACTTGACCAATAGTCTAACTTTCCCCTAACCCCATTATTTACATGAGCTAACCTTGTTAACGCTGTTTCACATTACAGTCTACCTTGATGGAATGTATACCCTGAGTTAAGCGGGGTCTTATTGTAAATTGTTTAGTGATTAAAAAGGTAATACTAGTCATACATAAATATGACTAATATAATTTGTATTAATGACAACTTTCTAATCAGTAATATAAAATGTCATTAAAAATTTGATTTTCAAAAATTTTTATTAAGACAGAAACAAACATACTCACTGACTTTATATTATTGAAACAAAAAATAAGACTATGCGATTAAGAATAAGAAATTAATTGACCTGGTGGTGCAACAGGAGCCGTATGATGTTGACATAGCCGCCGGACGCGGCGAGCGAGAGCGGCGTGTAGTCGGAGACGTTCCGGTGCTCCTTGTTGGCGCCGCGGCTGAGGATCAGCTCCACCACCTCGTAGCGGCCGCCGCTGCACGCGAGCGACAGCGGCGTATCCTTCGTGCGCTCGGACTGCGCCTCGATGTCCGCGCCATGGTTCAGGAGGATCTCGACGATCTTCTCGTGACCGGCCGTCGCGGCCAGGATCAGCGGCGTGAAGCCCTGTCGACGAAGACAGGTTGAGAACTCACTAATTTACAGTATCAGCCAGTAAACCACCCACTGCCGAGCTAAGGCCTCTTCTCCATATTATAGAAGGGTTGGAGCTTAATCCACCACGCTGTTTCACTGCGCATTAGCGGATAATTTTCCCTACCAGGAGTAACGATCGTTATAGTGTCTATGATAACAACCGGGATCCATGGTTTAATGTGCTCTCCGCGGCACGGTGGGGAGAACCCACAAGGACATACACCCAGATCGGAAACAAATATTTGTACAAATACATATATCTGTCTCGAGCGGGAATCGAACCGTAATTCGTTCATGTTACGATATTTAATTTGGGGATGGGGGAAGCTGGCTTTGACTTAAGACCCTTCGTTGGAAGCGTCGTATGGTATATCCTACCTTCTTGTCGCGGTGCTCGATGTCGGCGCCGCGCGACAGCAGCAGCTCGACGAGGTCCTCGTGGCCGCCGGTGCAGGCGAGCGTGAGCGCCGTGTCGTGGTTGGAGTCCGTCTCGCCGTCCACGTCCATGGCGCAGTAGGCGGCCGGCGCCGGCTGCGGGGGGATCCCCTTCGCCGCTTGCGCCGCGTGCACCGCGCGCATCGCGTGCGCGTGCGCGCCGAACACGTCGAGGCGCGCCCGCGGCCCACCCGTGAACCGACCCTGGGGACGACGGGAGTCGCGTTATCGACACGCACTACACTACTACAACTAATACTATTATAAGTTATTATTAATATAAAATTTTATATTTAACATCAAAGTAGACTATGGATATTGACATTAGAAAACCAAAATACAAAAACCAGAATCAAGCTAATACGACTATTATTTAAATATTTACACATTGATTATTTTAACTGTTATCTTCAGAAAAGAAATTAGTTTTTTTTTTTTTGGCTTCTGTCCATAGAAAGTTATGAAACCTGATGATATAGAAAGTAATTAAAATTTAGCGTACCTTTTTCTTGAGTGCAGCGTTGTTGGCGTGGTGGTGCTGGTCTCGTTTGGAGTGCGGCTGCGTCTGCGCCTGGGGCGCGGGCGCGGGTAGCGGCGCTCCCGCCCCCGCCCCCGCCGCAACCGCTGCGCCCGCCCCCGCGTCTCCCGCCACCAGCTCGTTCGCCGCGCCCACGCCCGCCGCCGGACCGAACGTTGACGATCTGCATTTCAGTGTACTCATTAAACTAACATGTACCGACTGATGTTTTTACAATATGATATATCTAAGGTAAATAATATTTTTTACACACAAAAACACGCTATAAAATAATATAAGTTGTATAAGAATGGCGCAGTAAACATAAATACTCATCGATCAGACAAATACTAAACAAATTTAGTAGTAAAAAGAGTAGAAATAGATAAATAGGTATGTTTAACATACACACACAGTGCGCAATTCCTAAGGTTTAACTTAATGCATGTGTTTTAGGTAACAGTCGACTGATATACATTTTTTATGAATATAAATAAATATTACACCCAGACTCGGGGTGGGAATCAAACCACAACCCTGGAGCAGAAAACAGAGTCACTGCCAACTGCACCAACGGGCCAGTCAATAACTTAAGAAATGAAAAATATAATTTATTTTAAAAACTGTATTGATAGGAATAAATTTATAACAAAGTTTAATAGTTCGACGGCAGTGGAGATTATAGGATTTGCCACTCGTCCGTATAGTTCACCTGTAGTCGTCGTAGGGTAGCGTCGGAGGAGGCAGTGCAAAGTGGGGCTGCGGGTCGAGCGGAGCTGGCGCGGGCGCGGGCGCGACAGCCTGCGCCAGCTCCGCGTCCAGCGCGCCCGACGGGGACGGCGGCCGCGCGCCGTACTGGCAGCCCGCGGCTCCCTGAGGACAACACAGAAAGTTGAACACGAGTCTCTTTCATTACTTCAGACTTGGCTCCGGCTTCTTGTTATACCGGAATAAAATTTACAAATTTAGACTAGGCTGTATGGACTATAGTCCTTTGTCTTTCCCTATTGGGGATAAATTAAAAAAAAAAAATCAAAAAAACAACAAGTCTCTTTCAAGTCGCATATAAAATATAGTATGTTCATAACATTTTGATAGGCTTTAAATATGTTTGCAATTATACAAAATTTTTACTTATTTTAATGGTAATGTTTACTTATTTTAATGATGATGGTAATATTTAGAATGTAATACTCATATTTATTTTTTATCTTATTAATACATAAACTTTTAAAGACCTCTAATCATTTAGGTACTAATGTAAATTTACCCCGAGAATTTATGAAGTTCTTCTCCCAACGTAATGTATGCCTATTTTATGTAGCTAGCATATAATCATATTGCCATTGGAAATGCGTCAACTATACATAATAACTAATTGAGAAACACTGAGAGATCTAAGAGCGGAAGCACAAGGCGTATTTTAAACGCGCAGACGACGTGATGATGACTCGCATATACGCGCTTCAAACGAGATTCAAACGCAACCTTGTAACCTACGCACACGGGGCGAGCGTGAAACGCACCTCTACTACGCGTATACGCGCAGTTACAGCTATACAGACGTGCTGTAGTCCTTTGCTCCTTATCTCCCCCTTTTTACACGCGTTTGCATTGCTTCAAATGTTCAAACGCAACAATCAGCATCTACAGCGCCGAAAAACGCGCGTCGTCTGCGCGTTTAAAATAAGCTGTGTGCTTACGCTCCAATTCAATTTGTACTATTGCAGGACGAGTAGTTCTAGGAGTGCTTTTTGTTCACTCCCGAACAAGTCGGCACGCGTACGTGCGAGCGCGGTGCGCTGCGGCCAGTGGCCACTCACCGGCAGCTCGTGGTCGCGCGGCCAGTCGGCTGCCAGCGCCTCCTCGGCGGCGGCCAGCAAGCGGCGCGCGCGGTGCTCGTCACCCTCGTCGCACTCGGCCTCGTCCGCCTCGCCCTCGCCCGCGTCCTCCGCGCCCTCCGCGCCCTCCGGACACTTGCCCGACAGGATCTCGTGCGACTTCTGCTGCATCACCTGACCATGACTCGCATGTTATCAGTGTTCACTACTACCGACTCACTAGACGACGTGTCGTTGTTACGCTTCTATGTGACACGATGTTTGATAGACTACAAACATTCTCAATAAATATGCTTCCTAATGCAAAATTATTGCATGAGCATCTTTAAACAAACAAACTTTTAATTTATCATATTATTATAAGTTTAGACCTGTTCACTAGAGCGCAAATTAGATAAATGTATCATTTTCGACTAAATAAAGGTATAAAGTAAAATTCCATCAATAATTAGTAGGCAATTGGAAATTTATGAAAGTGAACAGAAAAAATAGGCTAGTTATTTATTTAGTTCCTCGCTGGGTTAATATCCAGCAGCATCACCAGCGGACTCACCTGCAGCACGAGCGAGCGCAGCTCGTTTGGCGGCAGCGCCACCAACGAGGGCACCTCCCGCTGCAGGTAGGCCAGCACGGCGCCCAGCTCGCGCGCCTCCACCGGCCCGAACTCCTCGCCCTTTACACCATCATATTATGTCACTTATGTCATATTTTGATAAAAATAAAAAAAAATCGTGATGAGTCCTTACTCATTATATAATTTTAGGGGTCATCCATTATGTGACGCGTTTAGATTGGTTCGAGCGAAATCTCACTGAACCTGACGTGGGGGGGAGTGATCTCGGCAAAGATCACGTTTTTTTTTTTCATTAAAAATCTTAAATGCTAGTCTTAAATAAAAAATAATATAAGAAATGTTTCTATTAATCTAGCACAGGCTAACAAATTTACATTACAGATACGCATTTAAAAAAATCCCACGTGAAATTAGGGTGGATCGAGCAAATCTTACCAAGGGGGAGGGGAGGGTCAAATATATATACCAATGTTCTCATAATTACCGGTATGTACGCTTCAGGCCTCTGCTGCATATCCTGAACATATTGCTGCTGCTGGTGTTGTTGCTGTTGTTGTTGCTGATGTTGCTGAATCTGTTGCTGCTGCTTATTCTGTTGTAGTTGCTGCTGAGCTGCGAGTTGCTGCCATTGCTGTTGTTGTAGTTCTTGAAACTGTTGCTATTAGACAATAGCCATAATTGTGTAAAATTGATAGAGCAGATTTATTAATAAAATATTAAAACTTTTTAATATCTAGTCTTGAAATAGTGTATTTAATATATTTCTTTATGGTAATATTTTTTTCATGAAGGTCATAAGTCAGCTACAAAAGTATTTTTACTAATTAAATTTTAGATTCACTGAAACTAAAAGACCTAGTAATATCACTTGAGTAAAGAAACGGAACAGAGACAAAGCTTCTAAGGAGCTAGCAAAATTTATGACTTTTGGGTAGGGTTGGCAAAGGAGGATAAAATTTAGGATAGATAAAAAAAATTATGTTTTTATTCTTTCTATTATTGTTCATACACACTGTACAGTAAACTATATTTACACTTCTAAAACACTATTTTAAAACACTATTCAAATTTAATTTATTAAATTATTTAGATTTTAATTTGTCATTAAATGAAAACACGATGCGCGACTTTAACTGCAGCCCCTGAATTTGAGCGCTCTCCGAGCCAATACAGGCCAGTTTCTCTCAGTATGTGACGATGCGCGAGTGCTCACAAACACACACGCCTCAAGCTTTTAGTAGTGTACCTATCGTAGTGCGCTTGTATGAAGCTTTGTGTCTGTTTCGCTTCTTTACTATACTCGTACCACATATTTTACTCTAATATTAGATATCAAATTAATGTATAGATAATAGCGATACCGATATTACTAATTCTAGAAGTAACACAGGCTACGAGCCACAGCTCTAGAATGGTAGAGATTAATGGTGGCGGTTCGCGCCCTAGACAGGAGAGACAAAGACAACAGAACCGAGACAACCAATGATAAAACTTGTCGCGGTCTCCTGTCTCTGTCTCTTCTGTTGCGGTCGCGTGTCGCGGCGCGAACCGCCACCATATAGTAGACGCGGGTAAAGCCGCGAGGAAGGCGATGGTGGTCGGTACCTGGTCGATGTCCCCGGAGAGCTGCTGCGAGGGCGGCGGCGGCTGCGGCGGCGGGTAGGGCGGAGTCGCGGGCGTCGGCGACGCTCCTGCGACACAGGCTTTCATTATACTATAGTGACCGGTGCGATCTAACTAGCTCTATCTCTGACTCTAATTTTACTCGAAAACTGTAACTGTACTGTATCAGCCTGTAAGCAACTCTCTACTGAGCGAATGCCTCTTCTCCTTATAGATGAAGGGTTGGAGCTTAATCCACCACGCTGCCCCACCACGGGTTGGCGTTATCAGGTGTCTATGATAACAACCGGGACCGACGGCTTTACGTGCTCTCCGAGGCACGGTAGGGTGACCCACAAGGACATATACCCAGATCGGAAACAAATATTTGTACAAAATACGAATATCTGTCTCGAGCGGGAATCAAACCCGCGACCGTCGGCGCGCGGCATTGAGGCGGCTTACTCGAATATCATCTTAAATATTCTTTAATTAGTCAAGTTTTACGTAAATAATATATGTGTGTATATCTTATATATACACTCATTACATATATATATATATATATATATATATATATATATATATATATATATATATATATATATATATCCATTAAGCAACTAACTGACAATCTGTTAATATTAATTATAATTTATAATATTTAGTTGTGGCTGTGTTTTAAAATATTTGTTTGAACATATTATTTTCGTAAGAGCTTACCGGAATCTTCAGCAAACTCTAGTATGATTCGCTCGGTTTTTGGCAGTGGTTCATTACGTGGTTGACAAGGTAGGACGTCAGGTCTCTGGAAAAATAGCACAATATTTACCTATTAAGAACTCACGATTTATCACAGGCTATTCTACACAGTCATATAATACTTAAATAATTACTTAAGACACTGATCGAAGCAAATGACGAACAAAAAAGGGTACGGGTTAATTTGGTACATGTTTAAAGAACTACGGTCTCATGCTTTATGTCAATGTTCTACAATGGAGCATAAAACAAAAATAAATAAAATGTAGCCACCATAAAGTATAAATATAAATCTACGAGGTTTTTTAACAAAATAAACTTCGACACAACACTACAAAACATGATATCTAAGAAATGTGTCCACTCACATTAGACTTTTTTTCAACTTTTTTATTTTTAAATTTCTTGTTAACATCCTTCCACGTAAAGCCGGGCGGGAGAGATAGCTTATGTTTATGCACCACGTTGTGGTGGCACATCTACACCGTGGAAAGCAAGCACAAATGATAGTATTTTAAAATTAAGCCAATAAGAAAAATGATGATTGATGATCAATTTGTACACTTTTATATAGAAATATTTCTAAAATATTCTGCTGACTTCACTAGGCTTAAAATAATATACCGAATATCAGATATATATATAACGAACTTGTTCTTTATAATAGTAACGAATATCATAAAGAACTTACAAAGAATTGAATAAGTAATTGCTTTCATATTCTGTTATCAATTACCTAATTTTACAATTATCCAACCTCAAAATATTATTGAATAATAACTTGGAATGACAAACAATTAAAATTGATTTATTAATTTATCGATTATTGAAAGACCTAGTTATAATATAAATATTCGCTATGATGTTTTCATGCTCCATTGACTGTACCGTGGCGCAGTTGGTAGTAGCCCTGTTTTCTGCTCCAGGGTTGTGGGTCCGATTCCCGCCCCGAGTCTGAGTGTATTATGTATTCATTTATATATCTATTATTTATATGTACATTTTTTTCAAATAAAAAAAAATGTATATCAGTCAACTGTTACCTAAAACACAGGCATTAAGTTGCCTACCTTAGGAACAGACGACCTTGTGTGTGTTAAACATATTTAAATAAATAAATATTTAAATATCTGAGAGATATATTCAGTTAATACTTGTAAAACATCATCAATAACAATTGATTGTTAAAAATTCAATTAACAAATTGACCACCATTCATATCCATATGAGTGATAAAAATGTGTTATTATTTAATATTCCTTCAGGGCATCGAAGTTGATCAAGTGGATGACATCTGTCTACGTAACTAAAGGGGAGTTGCGTACAATCGGCCATGTAATGCGTATGAAGAGCGAACCCATAAGACATGCGTGCGATTGTGCAATGGTAAAATTAGACCAAGCAAGCGAGTATTACAAAGATGGCCTACAAATTATGCTTGATTCCAAACTAAACGCTCTTCTCATATTAACTTTATCATCAATTTTATATAGATACAATAATGGCGACGATAATCCTTCAATTGCTTCGGCCTGGTCATTGAGGTCGCTAAAAATGCGCTCTTCAAGAATATTCATTACAATTCGTCATTTCGTACAGTTAATCGTTCGCATAGTCGTCTTCGAGTCGGCGCGAGACTATGTGTGTAATTGTGCGGCAATTGTTATCTGAGCGACTTGTACTTATCACTTTATTTTGCGAGTAATTGAAAAAAAAAAAAAAAAATTTAAATTTAGAATAACATGAAATTTATAGTTTGCCGCATTTTTTGCTAAAGCACTCCAGTGTTCCTTCTACACGCTCACACGGGTAGCAGGCGTGTAGCGTGAGGTATAGTCCACGCGCAAGCTCCGAGGAATCGAGGGCTGAGGAAACGGGCGGGTGTGCGCCACGCCCGACCGTCGCTTCATACTCAGCACTCTTCCGCTACTAGTGACGACCTCAACGTGAGAGCACGCTTAACGAGTCTTTATTAATTAAGAAATATTAATTCATTTATTTATTTTTGACTTTATTTAATAATTATTTTTTATTTACGATTATCGTACAATTTTTTTTTAAATAGTCGTACGAATAGTTATTTTCTTTTTACGACAATCGTATAAATAGCAACAGCTATCAATTAAATATATTATATGTGATACAATTGTTTTTTTTTTCTTTTTATTTTTTTTTATTATTATTTGAAGTACATAATATCCACATAGAATTATTTCATAATTTACAGTCGCGCGGAGGCTTAAGATGCGTTAGCATCGTTAACGCAATATCGACTAAATCACAACTCTAGCTCATTACGTCGACATTCCATATAATTCTTCGGAGTTCTCGCGCGGACTATAGTACTGCAGCACGCGCCAGGTCGTCAGTAGGGGCGGCGGGGCGGCGGGGCGGCGGGAGACGGATGGCACTCACGTGGTCGTCGAGTATGTCCGGCGGCGGCGGCAGGTGGTGGTCGGAGTGCGGCGCGGCGGGGCGCTGCTTGCGGCCGCACTTGTGCTTGGCCGTGCCCGCGCCGCACGCCGGCGCCGCCGCGGGGTTCACGGCCGGCGCGCTGCCGTTGGAGCCGCCGGTTTGCTTCTTGCGTCCTGCGCACCCACACACTTCTTAGCTCATCATTTATTAAGCGTACAACTGAACGAATGCAGTGGAATAACTTATGCAAAGAACTATATGTATTTTATTATATTAAATGTCGGGTCATGAAACTAATTGACAAAATCATAATTTAAAAAATGTTATAGAACGGTCTTACCGTTGTCATTACCATTATCCTTTATGGATTGAATTTCTTTTATTTTATTTACAGGAATTTAGACTATAATTAAATTGAATCAATTTTCATTAAAACTAAATTGTAATTTAAATATTAGCAAACAATGAGCAATATCAATTCAATAAAAAAAAATTAATGATAAAAATTGGTTGTCTGTAAAGTCCGTTTACTGACGAATTTTTTTCGTGATAACGTCATAAAACATTGAAAAAAAAATTGCATACTTTTATGAATTGAGTTATTATCACTGAGTTATCATTAAATTGTATGATACAAAGAATGAGTTAATTCAACAAATTACAATTTTTTTCGATAAATTAACTTTTATTTTCACTTCACTAGTTAATTCAAATATTTTATTTCTTAAATTATACAGATTAATTACAAGTAACAATGTGCTATTAACAATGTATTTACAACTTATATAAAGTTGAAGTTCCAGTGATATTTAAGATCCTCAAATTTGCGTTATTGTTTTTCATTCACAAGCCGAACGCTTAGGCCAATCGTGGAACAAGCGATAGAGAATATCGCTTGTTCCACGCTCTCGCTCGGGAAACGTGACAATAGTTCGTGCGGTGCAGCCGGCATTCATCGATTTACAAGACGTTATCACGTCAAAAAAAGAATTTAAGATAACAATTATTGTGTTCAGTTATTTTAGTAAATTTAAAACAAAACTAACCGTCCAAGTACACTTTATCGAAATTGGGGGACATCTCCTGCTGCGGCGCCGCCTGCGGATGAGCCTGCGGCTGGGTGTGCGGCGGCTGCGTGTGCGACGGCTGGTCGTGCGCGTGCACGTGCACGTGCGGGTGGGGCGGGTGGGACGCGTGCGGCGCGTGCGCGTGTGGGTGCGCGTGCACGTGCGGGTGCGGCAGCGGGGCGTGCGCGCCCGCCATATGCGCGGGCAGAAGCGCGCGCTGCGACGGCGCGCCGGGCGCCGGGGCGTGGCTCAACCCGAGGGCGGCCGCTTGCGCCGAGCTGAGACCTCCGCTCTCCTCCGTGCCCGTGTTACCTGATTGCGACGCCGCGTTGACTATTATAAAAGTCACACATAAGTACATTATACCAATGGTTATTATTATAATTAAAGACGATAAGATGTAATCGATAAATCATCATAGCAGTCGATAGTCACCTCTAGGCAACATGACGGAGTGCGGATAGTCGAGCAGCAACTGCACAACGGCGGTGTGTCCTCCTTTGGCGGCCTCTATGAGCGTACTCGAATTGTCTTTGAGCTTGCGGAAGGGGTCGGCGTCGCAGGCCAGGAGGAACTTAACTACGTCGGCATGCCCGCCTGCACAGGCCAGCGACAGTGGAGTGTGGTCGAGGTTGGTCGTCATGCGGTTCACATTGGCACCCTATAGGTATACCAATATTAATGTTAAAAAAATACTGGTCATTTTTCAACAATCGTTAAATTCGATATGACAATTTACAAATCGTTGTTATGAGCTACATATATAAGTATATTTTATCAATGCTTTTTTTTAAAACAAAAAAAAAAAATCTGCTTGGGATCAAAAGGATCATTATTTTGAAACACAAACTGTCAGTACTAGGTAAAGCACTATAGTCTGTATTGTACTGTACTGTATCAGCCTGTAAACAACCCACTTCTAAGCGAAGGCCTCTTCTTCATATAGAAGAAGGGTTGTAGCTTAATCCACCACGCTGCTCCAATGCGGGTTGGCAAATTATTTTCCCTATCATGAGTAATGATCGTTATCAGGTGTCTATGATAACAACCGGGGCCGACGGCTTTACATGCTCTCTGAGGCATGGTGGGGAGACCCACAAGGACATACACCCAGACTCTGACAAACTCGCACCACTACACCATAACGGTCGTCTAAGTACTATAGTCTAGATGAGAATAACACCGTACCTTGCCGACGAGGAACTGCACGGTGCAGAGGTGCCCGGCGCGGCACGCCTTCATGAGCGGCGTGCGGCCGCCCTCGCTCTCGTGCTCGAGCACGGCGCCGGCGCGCAGCAGCACGTCCGCGACGTCCGTGTGCCCGTTCTCGCACGCGTACGTGAGCGCCGTGTCGCCCGTCTGCGTCTGCGCGTGCACGTCCGCGCCCGCCTGCAGAAGGTACCTGCGAAGGACCGAAACGTTACCGCTACTGTATATTTTTCATTTGGCCACATACGAATTTAATATATTTAATACTAGCTTCTGCCCGCGGCTTCGACCGCGTGGATGTCGGTTAACAAAAAAAATTAAAAAGTATCGTATGTTACTTCTAATACCTCCAAGAATGTGTACAAAGTTTCATATTTGATCGGTTAAGTAATTTTCGCGTGAAAGCCTAACAAACAAACTTATTTTCGCATTTATATTAAATATGATCATGTGTCGAATGAAAACTTTGATGACATGACTGGCCTATGCTTGAATGTCTTGAATGTTTATTAAACATATAAATTGATGTATTCAGGATGATTTCTTTTTATAAGAATAAGTTTTATGCTGGTTATTTTAAAGCCTTACTTTTATTAAAGATAAAATATATTGAGAATAGATTTTCCCAGTTCATTTGTATCGCTTACCGAACGAGCTCCAGATGTCCTTCCTGTGACGCTTCCATGAGAGGCGTGGAAGCTCCGAGCTCTGCGTCCGCACCGGCTTTAATAAGGAAATCTGCGACTTCTAGGAAACCTCCGCAGCACGCGAGTGTAAGAGCAGTTTCTTGTGTTTCGTCTGTCTGCGCGTTGATCGACGCACCCTGACCTAACAGTAGTGCTACCATCTCCTCATGACCTTAAACAAATAACAATTAACTATTTTGTGAATTTTGGTGAATTAAACTCAGCAGACTGGTGTGAATGTAATGTTCGCGCCTGCGACAGGAGACCGCGGCAAGTGTCGTCTTGGTCTCTCCTGCATGTTACTGGTGTCTCTAGTCTCGGTCGCGTGTCGCGGGCGCGAATCGCCACTATAACAGAAGTTTTTTTTATAATCATTCATAAAATATAGTCACCCTCTCTAGCGGCCTCCATAAGCGGAGTGTAGCCCTCATCATTGACCTCCTCGATGTTGGCGCCGCGTTCGAGCAGAAGCATGGCCAACTCGACGTGACCGCCGCACGCCGCCAGCGTCAGAGGCGACTCGAAGCTGTCCGTCGGCATGTTCACCTGCGTCGAAAAACAAGTTTACAATTATCATAGAGAAGACACAATCGTTAGTTGTTCATTTTTCAGTAAGTGTTTAAAAACCTTCAAAAAATTGCGTTACGTAATACTTGAATGCCCCCTTGAAGGAGTAACACGTATGTGTGCGCGTGCGTGCGATCGACGTACCTGCGCGCCTGAGTCGAGCAGCAGCCGCGCGACCTCGACGTGGCCGTCCATACTGGCCTCCATGAGCGCCGTGTGCATCTCGTCCGTCTTGTGCTCGCGGTCCGCGCCCGCCGCCAGCAGAAACCGCACCATATCGAGGTGGCCCTTGTAGCAGGCGAGCGTTAGCGCCGACTCCTTGAACTCGTTCGAGTGCGTGTTGATGCCCGCTCCGTGGTCGAGGAGGATCTTCGCGACGCCCACGTGTCCGGCCGATGCCGCCTTAAGATAATTAAATCGTTAATTTACAGACTTCTTAATCTTCAAGTATGCTACAAATATTTTTTTTTTAAATCGATTAACACTGAAAGTCCTGAACCAATTTTATTTATTCTTTCACTTATAATATCTACCGAACAGTAACATCATAAGTCATAAATTCAGATGCTGCAAAAAATAAAACTCCACACTCATCAACTCATTCCATTTGACTGTTATTTGATCAAATTGTTTAAATGGATTTATCGAAGTATAATCGTTTGAGTTATGTACTTATAATAGTATGAATGTGGTACCTCCATGAGCGGCGTGTGTCCGTTCTCGTTGTGGTCCTCGACGTTGGCGCCGTTCTCGAGCAGCGCGCGCACACAGTCCTCGTGTCCGCCGGCGCACGCGTACATGAGGGGCGTGTTGCCGGAGCCCGACACGGCGTTCACGTCGGCGCCGTGCGCGATCAGCAGCCGCACGATGTCCACGTGGCCCGCGCTCGCCGCCTCCATGAGCGGCGTGCAGTCGCCCTGCAACGACGACAATTCAGCGCTATTGATATAAACACTTACAAAAATTGGCTACTACGTTCCATGCACAAAGGGTAAAACGGGACCCTATTACTAAGACTTCGCTATCCATCCATCTGTCACCAGACTGTATCTCATAAACCGTGAAGTTTAGACAGTAGAATTTTTCACAGATGATGTATTTCTGTTACCGCTATAACAACAAATATTAAAAAACAGAATTAAAAAAAAAAAATTTAAGGGTGCTCCCATACTACAAACGTGATTTTTTTGCTCATTTTTACTCGATATTGATAACGGCAATAGGTAGATGCTAGAAATATTCACAGAATATTTAGTTCTGTATTCACTTCAAAAATAAATAATGAAATTAAAATAAAACAAATATTAAAGGAGGTTCCCATACAAGTTGTATGATACAACAGACAATTTTTTTTTGCCATTTTTATAGATAATGGTACGGAAACCTTCGTGCGCGAGTCCGATTCGCACTTGGGCGATTTTTCTTTTTTTTTAACGAAAAGCATAAATATTTTATTTCCGGTTTAAAGATCTGTGTACTCAGTGTGTAACAGTGAGGTGGCATAAGATTTAATATATAAAAGAAAAATATGATTTTTATTATTAAAATGAATCATTCTCAATTTATTCCGTACCTTAATCCCTCGGTCCTCGACGCTCGCGTGCATTGCTAGCAGCACCTGCGCTAGTTCGTAGTAACCGGCGGAACACGCCAGCGAGAGCAGGGACTCGCCCTCCTCCGTGGTCTCGTGGACCGAGCGACCCTCCGTGAGCAGCTTGCGGACGGTACCCACGTCGCCGTCGGAGCACGCCTCTGCCAACGACGGCGCACCGTCCGCGCCTACGGATGACGCTACAGTCGGGGTCGTCCCCGTCGCGGTAGACCCGCATTGCGTGCTGGAATAAACGATAAAAGTTTTAGCACTTATCAAAAAAATCCTATGTTATAAAAAATGACAATAGAAACATCAGATAAGATCAAAGCTTCAAAAATCACGGTCCGCTTCGTGCCTCGATCGAATCGATCCGAGAGTCGTCGGCTCGATCGTGATCGATCCGAGAGGCGACCGGCGATTGTGACTCAATCTCGGATTGTCATCACTATAACTTTCTAAATTCGAATACGAATAAGGAAGTTAAAATTTAGATCATTTCGACAATTTTACGGATGATATTGGTATAGAGGAAATGATTGAGCTAATATTATAACTAGAAAACATAATTTGACTTTGTATTACATAGATTTATATATATTTCATGGTCAGGACTGTCATTAAGATGTATATTTATTACATCTGAGCTCTTCCATCATCCAGTCTTCAAATGGACTTTGGAATCGATAGATTTTTATTTTATCCCAACTCTTTTAAAAATAACTATATTGAATATAAGCCAATAGCATGGACCATTTACCTTACTATTATTATGTACTAGTAGCGTTAGCGTGAGGTCTATTTGATATAAATAATGGAACAACAAGATTTTAAAAATGGTAACTTAAATATCTATAAATAATACAATTGATGCAAAAAAAAAACCCTATAAAAAAGCGTTCGTACCTCAAATCCCACTTCTTCTTTTTCTTCTTTTATAATTGGCAAATCCCACTTACACGTTCAATATATTACATGTGCGTGACATCAATAAAACTAGACAACGCACTTACACACGTACTTACAAACATTACAAAACAAAAGTACTATGCTTAATATCAGTTAACGGCATGTAGTCTTTGTAGGAAAATTATTTTAAGGATTACTACTAAGTTTAGGCTCGTCTTTTTGGCTTGTTGAAGTTAGATGGTAATCGGACCGATTAAGGCCACAACAGGCTGACACATAACTTGGTAAAACGATTGGTATATGTCACTAACGGTTTGTCCTGGTGGTGGTGCCGGTGGTGAGCGGGCGGCTGGTCGCTGCGCATGCGCGTGAGGGCGGCGGCCGCCTCGTCCAGGGCGCACGACACTGAAGACGTTAGCCGCCGAAGCACCTCCGGGTCCGCAAGGTGTTTACCTTCGCCCGACAGTTTACCGATGCCTGACAATTCAAAAAAATATATATATATATTAGTGACTTACTTGATATTAATAAACATTACGTTTCTGCCTTTTCGGGATGTAGCAAAGGGCGTCAAAATCGCGTCACCATAGCCATTATTAAAGAACCGTTTAAATTATATTTAATTAAATAAACAACATCCATCTTGTCATTTAAAATATGCATAAATATGAGTAGTCAATAAACATTTGCGTCGCAGAAGCGGCTGCTTTTTTCGGAATTAATTAAATGAAAATTGGCATGATGTTTCTTTGTCAAAATGTTCTATAATTAACAGAGAATTTAACGATAACAAAGGTCTGTTTAAGTAAACAAATATTTAGATATATATAAAAATAGAATTCGATATTTAAAAAATCGTCACTATTCCCAGTTATATGACAATGCAATTAGTCCTTTAAACATAGTCTACTAGTGAAAACTGGCGAGTAATTTCTTTGCAATCACAACTTTTTACTTTGAATTGTTTCATTTACTATTTCATGATTGAGGTAAAGCTAAATAAATAAGTTGATCAGAAATCCCACCGTTTTGACTAGTTGCTACCCTTGACGTTGTCTGTGGGTCATCTTGCATCATTGACAATATGATAATTTTGATTTACTTTATTATTATATCTAGAGGACTTTTAAGGACACACTTTTCTTAAATTTAGTTTAAATTAATTATTAGACTTCGGTAAAAGAATGAAAAAAGAACGTATTAACGTTACTACTTATTATAGTTACCATATTAGCATAAAGTTTCGAGTTATATCAAAACTGATATTCTTTCATACAACACTTTCATTTTTTATTAGTTATGTTAGGAGACGAACACTCAAAAATCATCAATTGAATTATAATATAAGACTGTACAAGTACTAAATTTCCTTTGTCGCAATATAACTGAGGATGTTCGATTTCCGTCAGTCATTAGAATTTTATTAAGCACATAAAAATAACGTAACAATTAGCTTGATATATACATAAAGCTTATGTATGTGAGTTTGACTTTTAAAGCACGATTGTCAGTCATTATTTAAAAGAAATTAGCACTACGGTTCTCGGGTTCATCTGTCTCGGCTTTGCCTTAATTGCAAATGTCAATTATAATGTGTTGTGAGTTCGACATTTGGAAAAAAAGAACCTATGTTTAAGCCTGCAACGCTGTAACGACCTTCGAACGGTTTAAACGTGCATGGTAGAGAATGGTATATTGTACGATGATAAGTCTTATACCCTTACAAATACAGTTTGAAATACGACAAACAAAGTAGCTTTACAAAGCTTCGTTTGAGACTTAATTGTGTAATCTTACACAATTTAGACTTTTATAAATATAATTAACTCTTTATTCTGTTAAGAATTTTTTTATACTTTTTTTTCATTGAAATATTCTTGTTGTCGTATCTCTCGTATCTATTTATAATTGTAATTTCATTAAAGTACTAGTAATTGTGAAATTTAAATCTCACGTAAAATTCTTAATATTCACAGCAGCTTAATGACGTCGGCCCTTAAATTTCGCTAGTACTATTTTAACAATTAGGTGGACGATGGAATAACAGAATCATATATATATATATATATATATATATATATATATATATATATATATATATATAATACCGTTTTTGATGTTAGTTTAGTAAAAAACGACTGCACGTCACTTCGTTAATGTCGCATAAAATATATTAATGAAACGATCGATATTTTACGCAATGACAAGAATTATTTTTTAATGAATAACTAGAAGTCGAATCGGGACAGCTGAAGATAAATTGGCATTGGAAAAGAACATGGACAATTTCAATCGGAGGACCTAAGACCTAAGTTAATATACCCGTTTGTAAGATCATCATTGCCGTTCTTTCTATACCTGAATACAGCAGTCGAATAGTATAGATATATAGTAATGGTAACGTGTTTGTTTCAACACTAGTGTGTTCAAATATTAAAAATAATTTCTCCGAAACAAAAAAATATTTTTAAACTTGTCTAGTATCTTTATTGAGGGATGTTAAATACTATAAAACATTCCACTATAATTCATGGTGTCGGAATAGTAACCATAAACAAGCAATCGCAACCGCATGCTGCGTCTATCTTTTAATAAAATTAAAAGTGTTGTTGTAGGAAATGTCCTTTAAATAATCAGACGTACCAATCACTGTCAAAGCTTACAAGTGAAAAAGTCGTAAACTAATTAAGAACTCAAGAGCAAACGTAGTCATATTCTAAAAATCATAAATCTTTTATATCCAAAACTGTCTGTAACGACATAATACTACAACAATTATTTTCTATTACGCTTTTAAAAATATATACAGTTAACGTATGCGATCAATTGTGTATTTAATTTTAATGTTATAAATTATTGATATTTAATATCTAATAATAATGAATTGAAAAACAACAAAAATAAAAAATTATTAATGTTTCAACATATATTTTAGAAAACATGATTTTTTACAAAATAATATTAATTAATTTCATGAGAAAGATGATATTTGTTAACTATTATATTCAAGATTATTATTGACAGGGATAAGGGGGGTTGGGGGTAGGGGTATATAAATCTTTTTTTTTAAAGATTTCTAATCGATGGTGACTATCAGTGATCGAACCTATCTTCGTAAAATTTGATAACTAAAAGCTTACTAAATAAAGTAAGCGATCAAAATAGTTTTTAAATAATTTAGTCAATTTCAGTTAAATAAAAAAAAAAAATTTAATATTAAAAAATAAAAATAAAATAATATTTTCTGGCAAGACTTGGACTATAATTTCTACCTAGGTACATTAAAAATTTTCAGACGTAAAGTACATAAAAAAATAACAATTTGTATAGTGATCAAGTTTATATCGATGTTTAATTTATTTGTTGAACTTCTCGTCCCTCTGCCCTACTGACAGTCTGTTTAGTATTTATATATGAGAAACGAATCGCTTTATATAGATCGTTAATCGAGGACGATGAATGTATTAAAAATTATACGTCAATGTAAACGATAGCGTTGTAGATGTTGTTATATATTACAATAAAATTTGACGAGAAACGCACATGTGATAAGACAAAAATTCTCTAAAACATTATAGATGTATTTATTATTATGATGAACCTTTTATTTATAACGCTGCCGCTGAGAGAAAATTGTTGTGTAAAAAGAATTTCATTCACGACGTATCCTCGGGATCGCTCAGAGGAAAAGCGGCCCTCTCCAGAAAATATAGTGTCACAAAATTACGTTTTTCTTATAAAATCTCAAAAACACAACCCCATCTCGGTACAAAAGAATTTTGTTGGTGCTATTTTAATTTTTAACTAATTACTTTTAAGTATCTACGATTTTGGAAATACGTACATTTAAATCGACTTGACATTTTTATGAATTGGATTAGTTTGCGAACGAGCGTCGTGTCTCATTTAGTTCTTAGAAATTGAAATGCTAACTAATAAGTTATTATTTAATAAACATAGAGAACTTTAATTTATTTACTTTTTATATAATTGTGTGTGTAGTATAATATCTTCCGTTCCTTTCACCTATGACCCAAAGTAGAAAATCAAACCCAAACAATATTAATTCTCACTGATACGGAAATACTAACTCAAACAATATATAATAATCCATTATTATTAGTGAAGTTAATACATACCAACTTTCAATAACTGGGATTATTATTTATTATAAAGAATAAGCGTCTTTTAATAATACGGTTCCTTTCGGTTTCGATCGTGTTATTTCATTTCTAATTCCGTAAGTATAATTATATAATGTTTAAAAAAAAAACTAAATTCGTATTTAAAGAGTTGCATGTAAATCTATTTTAACAAAACTTTAGTAACGATAAGTACAAAACCCTCGATACTAGTTTTAAATAAGAAAAATCAATTCAATTATTATACTAAAGAATTATTAAAAATTACATCATAATAGTTTTGACTTTTTTGTTGTTTAATCATTGCGATATGTTTATCAATTAGAAATTATTTATGAGTAATCCTTTAAAAAAATTTTTTATTTATATACATAAATTATATTATAACACTATTTTTATCATAATACATAACAATATTATGACGTTACGATAACGTGGATTTTCCGCTGTTTAAAGCTTTGTATAGGCGCATTTTTAAAGACCAAAAAAAAAAGAAAGATTATGTAGGACCCATGGAGCAAATATTTCTTTTTCATTTTCCGTTTTTGACATAAATAATTATTAATTTATATTGTTTATAACAATAATAATATATCACCATATAAAATCAAATAACAATATTCCAAAAAAAAGTTAATATTAATAAAATATTGCTATTTTATTTAAATAATTTACAAATTAATAACTTATATTTAACCGTTATAATTATGAATTTATGTTATTGTTGGTATTTAACTGTAAATCTGTAAATAATAAATTATATATTGATTTTTATTTAATCAACTCTTGTATCGTGGTTAGAAAAGTATAAATTTAAATTATATATATATATGAAAATTTTTAAAAAAAATTTTAAATTAAAATATAAATTACGTTATCGTTTTTTTTTCGCTTATCCTCTATACAATACGTAGTTTTGAAGGACGCTTTGATATTACAATAATTTACTCCTGTTTACAGTTTACTGCTTAATGATGCTGTGTTTATTAATATGTGAATTTATTTATTATCTTACAATACCAATATTATAAATATGAAAAGTTTGTGAGTATGAATGAATGTGAGAAAGTTTTTGAAATGAATGATAAAAAATAAATAAAATGTATGTACCTGTTTGAAATGACAATATAACAGCTTTTAAATGTTTACACATGTTTTACCAAGAAGAAAATAATGTTTAAATTGTTTATGTTTGTTCCGGTATTACCTACATAGGAAGATTTAGAAAAAAAAGCTAGTATAACTTAAAAATTTTATCTGAAAATACATTTATGTTGATAAGTAAATACCAAAGTACTTTACTAAGGATAAAGCAATAGTTTTTCTAAATTACTAAATTACATGTATTTTTATGTGTTTTAACTTATAAAATATAAGAAATGTGTGGAATGGACCTCTTGTGTAGATTAGCGATCGATTTCAGTAAATAGGTAGGCAACCGTGGCGTTCGCAAATGCATAAAAAGGTCAAGGCATGAGGTACGCTATCATTGTTTGAACAATGACTTTTCAAATTACTAATTTACAAATATTTTCTTTATAATCATTACACCATCTGCGTAGTTGCCAAGAATTTTATAAAAAAAGATTCATCTTAAGTTTTTTTACTATAAATTTGTAACCTCTGACTTGTTATATACGAGGCAAAATTATGTCATTTTATAGCTTTCTTTAAAATTTAAAGGAATAATGTACTTAAATTAAAAATAAAAATTATGCACAATATGAATAAAATACAAAAAATACATACGTAAAAATAATGTAATATAATTATAATTTAATTATTCGTATTCCATTTGTGTCGCATTAAACAAAAAATAACGTTAACAGACAGTCCACTTTACAACGAAATAATTTAATCATTATTGATCGTAGCTATAAATCTTAATCCAATAATAATAAGTGCTTTTATATAATTATAATAAAATTGTGTTAATAACGATACTTTTTTCTATAAAATAATTCTATTCAATGTAAAAATTACCAATGCATGACGTTACATTTAACGTTTTTACTGCATGCGGGCATATTGTACACGCATTCAATTCGTCATATTAGAAATATGTTCAAAATGATACGAGTTAGGTTAAAAAAAATATATATCGCGTTGTTTACTCTCGAGGCGCGTTGCGGCATCGAACATCTGGCTAGTGTGTCGTGGCTCTAGCCGAACCTATGCAGTCCACCGCTCGTCAGTTCGTATGGAAAAGTGGTCCAAATTACGAGAGATAAACGTTTAACTAAAATAAAATTAACGAAAAATCTATTTAAATTTTCTATTTTTTATGTCTTTACGATTAAAGCGATTAGATTTTTTAAGAATTTATTCTTTTATATCAAAATTATTTTCATATAGTTATTATTAACATATTTTTTACGAAACACATTTAAGTATGGTATTTAATTGAATTATTTAATTTTAATTAAATTTAAACTATTTTATTATTATTATAGCTATAGATGTGAACCAAATATGTACTTTGAAATAAAGTTTTTTTTTTAAATCAATATTATGTTAAATATTAATCTACTTTGTTGTTTTAACGATAAAAAAAAATTGTAAATTGTTATTTTAGTACAACATATTAATTTATTATGAAAACGTACCTTTGTACCTGACAATACTTTGCTATGTTCTTGTTCTATAGAACAAGATAATTATATAGAATTAATTAAAATTAGTTGTGTATACAATAGGCACATGCTATTTTTTAGATTTAGCAATCCAATCATTTAAAAAACATTTTTAATATCTTTTAACTTATACCAATATTTAAGCATTTACTACTATTCGCCCTACACATTTCTGCTTGGATGTGATGTAACATCGAGTACATCACAATCTAACCTAATAAGAATTTTAGATTTAATCAAGTTCATTATTAGTTTTTATCAATATTTTACTGCTATTGGTATTAATTTAATTATAGTTTAGGTATGTATATATTATCAGCTTAACATTCCATAGGTAACATTGGTCATCTTACTAAAATAAGTCAATGGTATATTTTTGTTATTGTAAAAAAAAAAGGCAATATATCATAACCATATAGAAAGAAATAAACAAATAGTGTTTTTTATTTTATTTTCTGTTAAACGTTATTTACATGATACTTAATAAAAACAATGAAATATACATAATATTTTATGGCCCAATTGGATATGATTTTATTTAATATATATATATATATATATATATATATATATATGATTTTATATAATATATCTCTTTCTGACTTGTTATTGGTTCTTCTTGACTTACCATGAACTAAATAATGTTCATTTAGTTAAAGTTAGAAATTATTCTTAAGTTATCATTTAATATTGCTTAATAATATAAACTCTCTTGCAATGGTTGTCAACATTTCTTTGATTAATTATAGTATTTAAAATTAAGCTGTGAAAATTATGGTACAATTAAAAATTTTATAAAACAAAAACGAGCTTTTTCAATAATTGTCTTATTTGTTACATATTAAAAAAAAGGTAAATGTTTTGCCTGAACATGTGACGACTGACGACTGCTAAAAATAACGTTAAGGGGTATAATTTTTAAATAAAAATAAAAATATGGACCAAATGCTATATATATAAATAGAAGAAATATATGTATACATATGTGTAATACGAGTTTTATTGTAATTTTCTATTCAACTTTATGTCAAAAATATGTTAAAAGTTTGGTGCAAATGATAATTATGTAAATATATAACATTTATGTGTTCGTTTTTAAATGACTAATTCAGAAAATTCTTAAAATAAATAGTTTACTTGTACATTGATTTGTCAAATTTGTTATTGACTATTTGCATCTCAATAACAATCAACATGAGAACTTTGGTCTTATCAAATTAATGTCTCTATTTGAAATTTTGTATATAGTAAATTATGCGATTTACTTGAGTGAATTTTATTCAAATGATGTAAGTGAATTTGTCAAATTCATGTGAAAATAAATTTGATGTACATTGATTTGCACTCAACTCATCGAGACAACTTGACACACCAATGGGAGTAAATTTACTATTTCACATTAAGACATTTATAATTAAAAAAAAGTCCAAACTGGTTTCCTTGTAATAACATGTATACATAATATGTATTGATTTAACCAATTCATGCACAATCAATCAAAAAATATTAAGGATAATATTTTTCTTATTTAAAATATTATCTATCAACATTAACAACAATTCTGGTGTAGTAGTGCATCTTGTCGCCAGCGGTCGGGGGTTCGATTCAACAAATATTTTTGTATCAGGCTTGGTGTATGTCGTTTTGGGTCTCCCCAATCGTGACTCGCAGAGGAGGAAGGAGCAGGTAGCCGTCGGTCCTGGTTGTTATCATACAAACCTGATAGTGATAATTACTCATGAGAAATCATCCTCCAACCCGCAGTGGAGCAGAGTGGTGGATTAAGCTCCAAACCTAAATATGGAGAAAAGGCCTTCGCCGAGCAGTGAGTTGTTTACAGGCTGAGTCTGTTTAGTTCAGTACATTTACAACATATGCAAGTATCATTTTTGTTATTATAGTAAAAACTAAAGTGATAGCAATTACCTTTTTCTAGTATTAGTAAAACTATAAATTAACTCAAGGGCATCTAAGATTCAAGTATAATGACATGACTTAGTAAGAAAATTACTTAATTAACTCAAGCTACAAAATTCTACTCGAGTCACATGACTAATTTATTTTATTATGCTTATTTGAATTTTGAGTCACATGACTAATTTATTTTATTATGCTTATTTCAATTTTAAAATATCATATATTAGTATTTGTGATTTATTATTTTTTGATGTTTGGCAAAGAATAATAGTTCCGACCTCCTCCTTGCCGATGTGTCGTAAAAGGCGACTAAGACAATAGTTGCGCGAACAACTAACTGTACACCAACCAGGATGGTGATGGGCAGCAGTGCATTCACCAACCCACCTGACAAGCATGGCGAGTTTTAGCTAACTACCCCATATATGATGGGCAAGGCCTATATTAAGTAGTGGACGTTAAAAAGCTGATGTGGTGGTGGTGGTAATACTTATTGCATGAATATTCTTGTTATTTTGTGAAATATTTCTGTATGTTTCAAAGAACGTTAAATATGAATGATTTAAATGATTTCACAGTTATTTTAAGTTGTGTTGATAATTGTATAGAAAATATTATTTGTTTAAAAAGAAATAATGGGAAAATCCAATGGAAGATTTGGATAGTGATAGTATTATTGCATAAAGTTCTCAATAAAAAAAATGTGCGATAGTCTGTTTATTTTTTGCTCGGCACACTTCTCATTTTTTTTTTAATATTAAATTTAATCAGTAAAAAAAAAGACAACGAGATAGTAAGCAAGTTTTATATAAATAAAGTATTTACTAGTAATGTTATATGTTATATGAATAAAAAAGATAACAAAATACTAGAAATACATCATTTTAAAAGTATGTATTAATAATTTTATGAATGACTTTTTATTATAAATTTGACTTTATTTGAGTAATTAATATATAATGATTGTATGTGTATGTTTATTGTAGTGTTTTTATAATATTTATATGTTTCCTACTGTGAATTCTAATTCACATAGGTAACACACTTTATCACTCTATTTGTACACTTTCCTACTGCTTTTACCATGCCTTGTAACTAAAACCAAAAGTTATCTGGAAGAGATCACTCTTCTAGCTATATTACCGCCTTTGTACATCATTCTTTATTTGTAATATTTCTTACTTTTTTTGTGGTGTACAATAAAGAATAATATTAATATAAAATTCTTAACTAAAAATGAAACATAATAAAGTACATTTAATAGTATAATGAATATTTCTAAAACTAAGAATCATATTATTACTTCATAATAAAACATCTAATCAGTGAATTCTAAAATATCTTGTATTGGATGTAAACAAAACAGAAACTGAAAACAATTTCAACATTTGATTAAAAGTCTATACCGGATTTTATCGCAATTTCAACATATTAAAATATACATGTTGACAATTGAAAATATTTTGGTGGATGGTATTTTACACTATTATTAAGATGTAAAATGGGATATTTACCATGGTTGTCCTTTTCGAAATCTAATTTAGATAATAACTATTGTTAATTGATTTATATAGTTTCATTAAAAAAAAAGGAAATAACATATCGTCATTGCGCCTGCCAAATTCCATATGTGCATTTTTTTATATTTTGTTTTTTGTACTAAACTTAATCTCCGCTTCATTTTCTGTGTTGATAAAGTTCTTTTTGTGATATTCAAACTAGAAACAAACTTAACAAATTCCATATGTATTGTAACGATTAATAAATAATTAAAAAATTATTTAATAACATGTTTTATGTTGTTTCCCAAAACCTTACAAAAAACACATATGGAACTTCAGGCGCAGCGACAATATACTATGATAGACTTTAATATATAATTATATAAACACATGTTTTGTATCACCGTTCATCATTATTACTATCATCTATCCATATTTGAAATTGTATATATTATTAACTATTAAGAAATGCATAATTTATTTATATGTTAAGTAGAGAAAATATCAACTAATTAGGAAATTCCTTTCAATTCCATGACTGCATAAATGGTTTTGTTTTCTATTTCATTTGTATTTATTTTTATGGCGGCTTTTACAACTCTTGCATATATCTAGATTAGATATATGCTATTGTTTTATTTATAAATTATGATTTTTATTATAGCCTTAACAACTATTATATATATTCAGATTTCATTTTAATTGTTTTGATTGATTACTTGCAATATTTTAATAATAAAGATTAGAATTTCTCTTAATTATTAATAATTTAATCATTCTGTAAATAAATAATATGTTTTTCTACTAGAAGTAGCACATTCTAAAAGAAAAAAAATGTTTTCTTTAATTTTACTTGTGTCAGAAATCACTAAATGAATCATATTTTGCAATATCATTTTTATTTATTCTACTACAAAAAATGATTAAAGCGGTATCTTAAAGGTTATTCATATTATAACTATAAAGAGAAGGTATGTATATATGATTTTATATTTTTGTAGCATCAGATAATATACTACCATATGTTTACCTTCTTATCATGTAAGATAGTAGTTTAAATAATAGCAATACTCACCAGCTACTTCAAGAAGGGTTTCTAGACGTGCTTGCATCTCGGGGTCAACGGACCGTTCAGGGTCGTCATGGGAAAGTAGGAACTTAGATGACTCTGCACCACCTTCTTCATCTCCCATCTCCGCCTGGAGAAAATTAACATTGCATATTTTATACTTAAATAAAATTTCTGGATATTTATGGATTTCATAGTATTTACAAGTTATTGTTAATGTAAATAACTAATACTTTATTCAATAGCAATGGAACAGGTTACAATATAAGAAAAAACTACTCTGACAAAACAAAATGAACTAACATGCTTCATTTGTTATTAATATTATAAACAAACATGAATTATGCAAATGTTTCCTCTGCACTAGTTTTTGGTGACTAATATTCTTTGTTTGGTGTATTTAGAAAGATTTATTGTCATTAATTCTGTTTATAGGTTAGACTTATTTTTATCTCAGAGTTTGGTCTTTTATCATTAATTGATATTAATTGTTTAGTAGACATTAAATAGGTTAGAATATCAAAGGCAACACATGCACTACAAAATATATACAGAAATCAACACAATACATGTAAATTGTTAGAATCACAAGGACCATTCAATATCAAAGACAAAACATTATGTGAAATTGGAAATTGTCCATAGCACACACATTATGCTGGTTAAAGTTTAGAACCACTCAAACTGCAACAGCTATTGGTGTTGTCCAAGCTTTCTTTCTGCACCCAATGTGGTCTTCGACTTACCAACAGGTCTGGCCTGCTTAGGCACAAACAAGCCAGCAATATCTATAACACCAATGAGAAAATTGTGAGATATATCGCGAATGTGGTGCTTGCGGACGAGCTTACAGCTAATTGCTAATGTAAATGGTCCTTGTAATTCACCAGTAACCAACATTTTTGCGCGAATTATATCGGCTACAGTGAAATACTCGTGTACGCGTGACGACACAAAACACAACATCGTTTACAATTTTTAAAACTATTTCACACATAAATTATATAATTCACTAAATCATATTGAAATAACGTCACAAAAACAATATTCAGCACTTCGCATTGACTATTATGCATGTGATTTCGGAAACATGGCCACCGTAGATCGAGCCTTATCCAAAACACAAATAGACAATGAAAACTATCTTACAGCGATTTTGCCCGTATCGTAGAACTACAAAGAATCAATTGAATATCGTCTAGGAGCGTCTGGCATAAATAATTTCATGCATTACTCAGTAGGACGTATGTACCTATGACTTTCTGACGTTTTACGGAATATTTGGCAAGCAACTTGTACCGTAACGAGAATGTAAAATTTTTTTCTTTGTAACACGCTTCGCACGTTTACAGACAAATACAATCAAAGGAAAAGTGATTTTGTTACAAAAAGAAATTAAATGGTCAGTCATGTACAAGATGTCCCTTGCAGCATTTAGCGGTACAGATAATCACAATCCTTTACTACTGCCACCGCCTCTGTCGAAAACAAAACACGTTTTACCTCAGACACAGAGTCATCCTCGCTTTCCGAAGAGTCTGTCATGTATTTGGCAGGTGCTCCTGAATACGTTTCGGTTTCAGATTTGGCCGGACTCGAAGCCGAACTCTGAGGAGTGGACGATTTTACCACATCAAGTTGCACATTCACCTTATCGATATTTCGGTTTTCAGACTGTCCAACATTCTGCATTTTTATCCTAATCCAATATAACTTAATTAGTCTTTTAGTATCAACACTTGTTCTACGAAATTAACACGTTCTTATATTAGCAAACAAATTTATTTCGTCATTTAGCCAGGCTGATACCCGCCATGTCTACTACTATGGCGAGGTTCCCGGATGCTTCAAGTAGGCTAACCAATTATCTCCCTCTGGCGATTCAATTCCGAACTTTTTTGTGCTGCCATCTGCATTAAAGAATTTAATATGCCGTATATAAACTACAAATTTTACTTTTATTTTGACTTGCAATCTTATCTATTAATCATTATCATTTATTAAAATTTATTAAATTTTAAAGTTATTAAGACATAAAAAATTTCATTATTTTTATAGTAGCTTAGAAATAGCATTTTATGAATTTTCAACAAACTCAATATTTATTTTAATTAACAAAAATTTAAAAGAAAATATATATATATATATATATATATATATATATATAAATACTAAAAAATATCAGTAAGCAGTACCTAAGATTATTAAATCTTAGAAATAAATATATTTATATATTATATTATATATAAATATTATTGTAGTGCCTAGCTAAGAATTCCATAAGAGTTTAAAGATTTCAAAAAATAAATTAAAAAAATTGTTTATATATATTCTAATAAAACGTTTAGTAAGCAATAAATTATCACATAGAAAATCCTTTCGATATTAATTATATTTTACTAATATTTTATATACACCAAAATAACTTACGATTCCTATACCTTATTATTTAAAGATTGCCTGTTGTAAGAAATATATCGAAGTGCTATAGACATTCAAAGAGTATCTATGAGGGATATATAATAGAAATAGACATTACTCAAAAGTCAAAACTTCGTCATTATTCAATCATAGTCTCTAATTCGTTTTGTATAAAATCTTAAATGGTATATTAGAAACCAATTTTTATGTAACTTTCTGCTTCTAACTTCCACGATCCAGTGTAAAGATATGAATAGGTGGGGAAAAGTGGAAAATGGTCGGAAAATATTTGTATTTCAGAGACCAAGTCGATAAGCGACGTCTTTTTCTTGTAATAATATTGTCATACAATGTGTTAATGAATGTTTATTTTATATAAATAAGAAATGTGGACCAGAGATAGAAATGGTCAAGTTTATACGCATCGAAATGGTTACGCTGTAAATTGAATTTAGTGAATCCACGTACTGTTGGAGTAAAAAACCATATTTTCAAAAATGTTTACATAGTCGGGTGTTAAGAAATATGGCTAGGGATGGGGACGTGCCTACTATTTTTAATCCGAAGAGAGTACGCACGCCTTCAGTTATAATAACTAGCGAAGAGGTAGCAGAAAGTGTACAAAGTGGTGATGGTGAGCGCGAACGTCCAAACGGTCCCCCGACACCTCTCAGCCAACGAGCGCCGCTTACTCCTCAGACTTCTGTATCTTCCGCTCCTCCTCTGACGACTCAGCCTTCTCTACAGCAGGCCTACAGTGAATCCGCGGGTAGCAGTCAAGATGAAGAGCGACAGTTACGTGATAAAAAATGCCCGCGTTCTTGCTGCTCAAAAGTGGCGAAAAAGGTTAGTAACTTTCAATATTTCTATAAATATTATTTTAAAATAATGATATCATAATTTAATAATTTTTATTTTTGTAATATGTGCATTAGTAAGGTATCCTCAGTATGTTATACACCTTTTGATTGTGTATTATTTACAGATATACTATGGCCTTTGTGTCACCACCACTGTATTCGCATCCTGGGTAACTGTGACACATTGCATAAAATATATGTACCTTCAGAAATACCCACACACTGATAGCTCATTGAGCAGCACTGAATCTCCTATAAATAATAATTATACTTCTAGAATTCGCACACATGTGAGTATAAATTGTAAACTATTTTATATAATAAACACAAGGTGTTCTATATTATGTTTTCACCCTTATTTATGTTTACTGCCCTGCCATGTTTTTGTGTGTTGATTCTTTATTAGCCTATTTCGCCTTAAAGCCTCCTTCGATTAATTGGTTGTTTAAGCAAAAATATATTTATATATATATATTTTTAATCAGACTAGTATGTTCCAAGGTAAGGGTAAATAAGCAAATAAACTCCTGCTATAATATATTATAAAGATTTAGTAAATTTAAAAAAAAATTCAAATTTTTTTACAATTTTTTTTTGGATTTTTCATTGGTCTACAAAAGACATATTGAATCTTGACACTAAAATATTTTAATATTGTGTATAAAATAAAGTATATAATAAAATTACAACCATCTGATGTCTGTACATGAGAGATATTTAGGAAAAAACTAATCGGAGTGTTCTTTATGAGGACAATCGAAACCAAAACAATTTTTTTTTAATTTTTTTTTGTCTATCAGTATGTTTGTTTTAATATAATGCAAAATCTGTATCACGAAAATCACGTATTTTTTACAGTTATGACTATAAAATAAAATTTGATGTAGGTTTCATTTTGATGCAGCATCTAGAAATGGAATTATTACTCTATGGGCTATTGTAGTTAAATCGTAACAAAGTCGTATTGCACACACAAATAATAACCAAATCAGATGAAGTTCGGTTATCAGATAGTATTGGATAAATATGTAATTAAATATTTTAAGAAACATGTAAAGTGTGATTGATACCCACACAAAGTGCATGATGTAAGAAAAAACCTATTTTTGGTAAAACAGGTTGATAGTAGTCAGTCATGTGATGTTGATTTTTGTGGCTTAATAAAAATATGAAAGCATTTATTTGAAAAGTTTAGAAGTATTTATTTAAGTTAATCTAATTTTTAAAACAAATATTATGAGAGGTATAGAGAGAGGATAAAGTTAAAATATGTATGGGAGTTCTAAGTAATTAATAATTAACTAATTTAGATTTTTGACACAAAATCACTGTGTTTTATCATGGTATGTACCCGTTTTAAACAAAATAATTTAGATTTTTCTTTAAATTTTTGGTCCTATCTCTTAGTATGTTTTGTTTTCCTCTGTCACCTTGATTTATATTTTAACTGGGAAAGGATAAATTGTTTACAAAAATAATAAAATGCCCTCTGCATTTTATTATTTTTTATTATTTTGTTGGTTGTAATAACAAATGTATTTAAATTTAGTTTAATTAAAAGAGATATTATTTTATTATTTATTGTCGTTATAATATTAATTAAAACTGGATATGAGATTTTTGATTATTTGGTTCAAATAACATTTGGTAAGATTTAATATTCCCCTCCATATTATTTTTTGTATAATTCATTAATAGATCTATCCTTATTTAAATAAAAATAAGTTGAAATACAAATTATTCATTATAAAGCAATAGTATGATTTAAGAGTTGAGAAGTATACTAAATAATTTGCCTTTTTTTTCTTGTTTATTTGATACAAGAAAAAATGTTACAGACACATTATTTGTTACTTATTGTAACTCTATAATATATAATATTGCAATTTGATAATTGGTTCAGTAACTCATCAACAATTATATTTGTAATCATCCGTTCTATTTTGGCATTATTGGAAGCCATTAATCCAAATGAATGAATGAATATTATATTTGTGTTAAAACAAACTATGAACTACATGTTGTGTATGGTGTATTATAACTAGTTTAATATAACTGTTGTGTAATAATATTTATTTTAGAAATCTAACATAGTCTGACTGACAGAAATATAACTTGAACTCACTAGTTTGTTAGCTACACTTCTAAATCTGTAATCAATACTGGTCTAGAGCAAAATTTTGTATGGAGATTTTTTTTTTATTACATAAATGAACACTAAGAAAGGAAATATTTGCCCCCTCCTTAGGTAGTTAAATCATTTTTCTGGCTATGAAACCATAAAAGATTTTGAATAAACATTTAAAGATTAAATGTTTATGTGTACTTTTCTGTGACAGTCTAAGAAAGCCAGCCTAGAAAGTTTGCTGGGAAAAGGTTTCTGTATTCTATATCTTATGTTAAAAAAAGTTAATCAACTGGTTGGTCTCCGACAGGGGTTTTAACTATTGTCTTGTTTAACAATACATATTTGTTAAGATCGAGCCAAATAATTCCCAAAAATTCAAAACATTAGCAGTTTATAACAAATATAACACTGTGACAGATAGACCGCGGAGTTTTAGTAAGAGGGTTCCGTTCGGACCATTTAGGTACGAAACTCTAAAAACTATTTTATTATTGTTTTCCGGCCCGAATTTCAAAAGCTATTTTTATCGATAGGTCAAAGTTTTGATCAGTAATGTTTCTCATCAAAATTAAATATAAAAATACCATTTCGTAAATATTTTGGTAAAACAATAATAATGTTTTTTTTCAGCATTATTACAATGCACCATTCTTCACCGCGTGGTTCTGTACAAATTGGCTTATATTCTTCTACCCTCTATACCTGATCTTCATGCTCATACACAACAAGTGCAAATCAGCGAATGCAATTTTCGCAGACGCTTTCACAGACTTCAAGGATAAGGGATTCACATTTGGTGAGAAAAACTATTATTTATATTTATCATTACTAACAAAATATAACTGCTTATAAATGTGATGTTTCACTAACACTTATTAACAATTTTATCAGCCCGCTTTCTAAGTCGGTGTGGGCTATTCTGCTTGCTATGGGTGGTGACCATCTATATGTACACCTATGCCTTGAAGATACTTCTCTCAACTGACGTCGTGGCGCTGTTCGCTACAAACGTGTCATGCGTTTATTTGTTATCGTGGGTCATTCTTCACGAGCAATTTGTTGGTGTTAGGGTAAGTTTGTTTATTGACGGAATTAATAAAATTAAACCAGAATCATTTTTCACAGAAATTGCTAATGACCTTTACAAAGACTTGCAGAAAAATGGTACACATTTTTTAAATCACTCTTCGTACCATATAAATTGTATAAGAATCATAGGAGTTAGAATAGATACCGCATCTATAGAAGCGCGAATTCATGTAAAATGTAAGAGCTGTTTGTATTCTCGTAACATTACAATAAATAAATAAAATACCGCTATTTTATAAACAGAACTGCAATGAATTAGCCTTTTAAAAACTCACTACTAGACAAAAGCCTCTTTTCCATGTAGGAGAAGGGTCTTCAGGAAGCTTAATCTACCACGCTGCTCCACTGTGGGTTAGCAGATAATTTTCTTACCATGAGTCACGATCGTCACCAGGTGTCTATGAAAACAACCGGGAAAAGTACGTAAAGCCGTTGGGGCTTTACGTAATCTCTGAAGCACGGTGGAGAAACCCACAAGGACATACACCCAGACCGGAAACAAATATTTGCACAAATACAAATATCTTTCTCGAGCGGGAATCGACCTCGCAATCGCCATCGTTGAGGCGACTACTCGCACTACTACACCAGAACGGTCGTCTATGGTAAATCTTCAATAATATCGGTGTTTGGTCGTAGATCGTCGCGGCGATCTTGTGTGACACGGGTATTGCACTGCTGGCGTACATGGACGGCATCACCGGTAGCTCAACACTGGGCGGGGTCGTCCTGGCAGCTTGTGCGGCCGCCGGCTTCGCTATATTCAAGGTCAGCTTTACTTAATTTGAAACTTTTGTAAGAAGCTTTTGTTTGGTTTCTCCAGAAAGAAAAAAAAAATGGAATTCTGTAAAAAAAACATATTGATAATATTGCAATATATCAACATAATATATCATACTACTCTTATTTAAAAAAAAAAAATAATAAGAAAGATTTGCTTTGATTATTTGAATAGAATAGTCAATGTTTATCAAAAATACCAGGCTTGGTCACGGTGTGAGTCTTGGGTTTTTGTCACGTAGCCGTTATCCTCTAGAGAAATCTCGCGGTTTTTCGAGCTATATTCAAATATGGCGCGCAGCGTTTAGCGCTTTTAAACTCAGCTGACAACACTACGCTACACTACCAGTACTACTAACTACATTTTTTTAAGTTTCTGTTTGCAAAAAATTATTTCATAAAAACATATTTAAAAATTATTACGTCAAAATTTGAGGAGGAGAGGGAGGTCTTAGCAAATACTACGGGCGATCACCGAAAATTGTAAAAATGGACGACGTAGTGAGGTTCGTTCCCCAATCCCCATGAATATAATTTACATTTGATATCGCGATTTATGGGTCACGATACATTTTTAAACCTTGTAGACATAGACTGCCATCTTTAACTTAAAAAAAAAATATCGCTTAAACATCTATATATAAGTAACTGAAACAATATGAAGTGAATAAGTTCTTGGAATTGTTATTTCGTTGTATTTTCTCATATAATCAAGCGGCTTATTATATATTTTGTATTGGTTGTTAATTATTTGACGGAAAATTTGAAACAGCGGAGCAGCAGTTTTCTATGGACTAGGGTTTGGTAGTTAAAACTCTTTATTATCAAAGAATATAGGAACTATACTATTGATTTAGAGACTATTTGGCATTTAACTTTATAAACTTTCTGGTTGAATAACACTGTGATTTATATGTAAAACGGGGTATTTATAACGATAAACAAGGTGAATATTGTCTTTTACATTAAAATCCTACTATTTTCGCCTATATATATATATATATATATATATATATATATATATATATATATATATAATCTAAATGAAAATGAACATTTAAAAAATATCTTTAATTATACTATACCGGTGGTGGTCCTTTTATTTATTAACAATGGATAATTATTTTTTTTTTAATTATAAAATTTAAATAGTATCACTATAAAACTTATAATACTGACGCAAATAGAAAATTAATTTACATACATAGATGTCTCTCGTAAATAAAAAATCTTAACGTTTTTTTCTGAAACATGTGAAGGAATCTACGAATGAGGAAGATGTAAATCAAAAATTTTTCAGTGTGCAGTGCAGCAAGCAAAGGAGGATGCAAACATACAATGGCGTTGGTTATATGGTATAGACGTAGTGAGGAGCCCGCTTGTACAGAAATAGCGTGTTATTGGATGAAACCAAAAACGTCGAAAGTTGGATCTCAGCTAAAATTTATTAAATTATTACATGGGCAATACAAGGCAGCCCTCAACAGTTCCTCAACAGCACATTTGATGTCTAACGACACACCCAATAAACGTTTTCTACAGTCTGTGATAAAAAAATCAAAGGAGCTACCTAGCTAGAATATATACCCATATATTCTCACATCATGACCTATTTTCGTCCAACTGCAGATGTAGATAAAGTTTCAATACACAATCTAATGATTCAGTTTAGAAAAGAAAACAATGTTAGGGATGCAGACAGATTTATTACTTTATGCAAAGAAAATATACAGTCCCAGCAAAGCGATGCAATCGAAAATGCTACAAGATCACAAGAAGACTGCAAATTGTGGCATGAAATGAGATATGCTAGTATTACGGCATCAAAAGCGTACGAAGCCGTTAAATGTAGTGCATGAGGTGCAGTCAGTTTATATTCTCTTATTCGCCCTATAGCTCTTTCGACATGTATTCGTAGAGCTGCAATCCGTTTCGTTTCCACGACTTCCTCCTTCGTACTAGCTTTACTTGTGTTAACATTTGGAGGCCTCATAAGAAAACAGCCATGCATCTCTACATCGGTTGCAATATTTTTAAAACCTCTATCGGCCATAATTGCAGTACCTTTTGGCATCAACTCCAAAATTTTGCAATCTTCAAAAATGACTGTGTCAGTAGCTCTACCATTATAACCGTTCGACACAAAGTTGATCAATCCATCTGGAGTTACTGATATTAAATACTTAATAGTATTGCAGCCTTTATACTGCGAGTACATTAAAGATTGGTGTAGAGAGGGGCTTTTCTACTCTAATTTCGAAGCAGACAATAATAATCACTGTTTTATTACATCTTCTTCGAAAAGGAAGGGGTAACTTTTCTTGTAGAGCATCATTTTTTGGGAAATAAATTAATGTTTTAACCAGTTAGCTAGTAAAAACACTGTTTTTCTAAAAATTCGACTTATGTATTTGGTATTGAAATATATTTCTAAACATTGATAGGAATAATTCAGTTTAATTTTTTTTAGTGTGATCAATATGTGGAGTAATGGACACTTACACTTAGTATTTTCTTCCAAGAGACTAATGACAAAATATGATTGTTTTGGAATACCCAAATAAAGTTTAGAATGATGTTTAATTTTCAAACAAATATTTGTAATTCCAAAAATATCAAATAAAAAAAAAGATTCAAAATTACTACACAAGTTCGTTAACGCGCGAACGAGCAATGTATCCCGGCGGACATAACCGGCGATGTGACGTCACGCGTTGAGCGGTCAAGTTCGAGCTGATTTTAAAAATATCCAACTTTAAATATTAATAGAAAATTCAGTTTTTGAGATATCTAAAAAATTCTTTCACTAATATTTTTTAGATTTTATGTTTGATTTTTATACATTATAAAATAATTACACTCATCTAGCTCATTATCATTAAGTGGTTGTGACATAGACGGTGACTACATTAAAACCTGTACTGAAATCATATTTCTATTATTATTAGAATAACTTACTTAACTAAACTTTTTATTATTTTTCTTACTGTTACGTGTAAAAGGCAACTTGGTTTTCGTGGTTGCTTAATTAGCTTCTTTAGTTAACTTGATCACATCAGGTATAAAAATTATAAACACGCAATACCCTTGCATGGACAAGTGCGTGACAAATATGCATTCAAGGACGAAGTTCTATCTTAAAGTAAACATTAAAACTTACACATTCAAAACAAAATCACGTGAAAAAGTTTGTAAATGTAATTTGACTGGTAGTAGTTTTTTTTTATATGAGGGTAGATTGAGATTTTGTATAATTTGGATAGTACGTATTTGTAGAGTTAATTGTGTTAGAAATGAGGGAGAGGTTAGAATAAATGGTGGGATAAAAACGTTCGATTTGATGTAGAAAATTTGATTTGTTTCTTGAGTTTAGAGCCATATTTTATTAAACAAGTTCATGATTAATTAACTATTAAATAACTAATTGAAAAATTGCGATAATTTTTTTACGGCGGATTATTGTTCATTTATCTATTCAGTAAGCCCAGAATTTTTTCATATCTTAAATTTAATATATTTAAATAATTTTTATTGATAAACTGTCCTGGCTATAAGCTAGAGTACCGTTTTCGACCGTATTTTCATTCCTCTGGCTAAATTATAAATATTAGTCCTATAGTTCCGGGAGTTGGAACTTTTTTTTAGGAAATTTCATCCTCTTTTTTATTTTTTTTTAGATTTGAAAAATTTCAATTAGTTTTTGAGATATTTGCAAAGACTAAACCCCCCTTTTTGTTTTTTTATACTTTGTAAAATATAGCATGAGTCCTATGACAGATGTGAATATGACTTTACTAGGGATGTGCCAGTGTGTAAAGAATCGAAACGGGAGGTATCGATAAATTGCTTTGGATTATTAAAACTGCATAAAAATAAAACACATTTATGTCTTATCTAACAAAACAAAACAATAACAAAAACTTAACGAAACTAGTAACAAAACAAATGAATTTTTGGTTAAAAACACAAAACAAACTAACAAAGACAGGTGACAACAAGACTTATTTATGCACTCGCACAGCCACTGAAGTGTCGCGCGCGTTACACTAAACAAAATTGCGGCTACAATGTTACCGCTAGAATACATGTGTATTTATAATTAAATTGGCATACATTAATTTAGTCGATATTTGTTTGTTGGTCGATTTTACATCCCTACTAGTCTTCAAGAAGCGTTTATAAAGTAAGCTAACGAAAAAAAGATACTTATGAAAAAATTAAAATCACTTAAATTACCTATGTTTTAACTAACCTAACATGTTTATTTTTAAATATACGTTCGTATAGTAATAAGAAGCGTTGAATTTTACACGAAAATTTATTATAAATATTTAAAAAAAAAAACGAATTGTCTTTAAAAACGAAATCGTAACTGTCTTTAAAAACGAAATCGTCAATGTCATAGGACTCATGCTATATTTTACAAAGTATAGTTGTTTATAACTTATGCAAGTTTTACAAGCGATACCTACTTTATTTTTTCAAAAATCATCACATGCTGTTCCGAATCGAATGACATATATTTTTTTTTTTAAACCACGACGGTGGCAATCAAGCATACGGCCCGCCTGATGGTAAGCGGTTACCGTAGCCTATGGACGCCTGCAACACCAGGGGCATCACATGCGCGTTGCCGGCCCTTCAAAAACCTGTTTACTCCCCTCTTGAAGGACCCCATACTGTAGCCCTGTGGGAAAACCTCGGCAGGGAGAGTTCATTCCACAGCCGACACTGCTGAAAAAAGTTGACCAAATAGGCACTTGTTGACTAGACTAACACAGAACTTTACAAGAAGATCTTAAAAATAGAAAGGGTACCTTTGTATGCGATTTCGACTAGCAAGTAGTCCATTTTTTATTTTGTCGTTTTCTTAGCTTTGTGAACCTACCACTATGCATAACTGGGTAAAAATTATAACTATCTTTTGCAACATTCAACATCTAATTATTATCTAGTTACAAATTTCCGAATTATATTAAATTAATATATTCTACCTATCTATCAAAAAAAAAAAAGAACGAAGATGAATTATGAAATGATGAAAGGTCTTTAAAATGTTTTGTTTAAAAATTGAACCACAATAAAATTGATTTTAATTCTTTGCTGTGTTGTGAGTTGTGACTAAAAGTACTATTAGAATGAAATAAAAACGTAAATCATTTATCGCAAGCTAATCGCGTGCTATATAATACTTGGGGTGCGATTGTATCAAGCTTCATTATTAAGATACGTATATTCGATCCTGATAACATTTTAAAGAAACTAAATCATTTGACTAATGCTTACTATAAGACGTTACAAAATATATAATGCTGGAACAAATAATTAAATAAAAAACTGTGAGTGTGTGTGTGTGTGTGTACTTATGTACGCACGTAAAAAGTTAATCTCTCTCTCTCAATATTACTAAAAAGGTACTTGTTATTTTATCCTAACTTTTGTTTCTAACAGTAGGATATCTATTAAATTTTATTTTTGAAACTTCGAACATACATAAATTAAATTTGTTAACATCTAAATTATCTATTTATTTTATTATTCACGATATGGTTAACTGTACTACTAAAAAGAAGCTTAATAGTACAAGTGAATAGTAATTCATTACTTTATTTATATACACATCGAAAGAAAAACAAGGTACTCGTCAAGACGAATCAAACAAGCCGAAACTCGGTGGGGTTGCATCGTTTCATTACAGAGGTCCTAAGACTACGTTCCAGCTCCAACACCAGACTCTGGTTACCATTGAAAGACCAACTACTCGTCAAGACGATTCAAACGAGCCCAAACGATTAGGTCGTGTCCTTTCATTGCGAAGTTCCTTTGGCTACTTTCTAGCTTCATCATCAGATCAGCACCATGTCATCATAATATTGCATTGTCACGCGATTTACACATTTATGCAAAATTTCAGCTCAATCGGTAACCGGGAAGTGGATCTAATTTAATTTGCAATATTTGATGACAAATATCGGGTGAAATTAAATAAAAGCTTGTAGAGAGTAAGTTGACACATCCAGCGCAGTGAAGTGAGTTATCGCGATTGCGCGGCGCCTACTAACTTCATGGTGTCGGTTTTTCGTCACAGAAAAGCCCCGACTCTCAGAACTGTAGGACCAATATTTATTACTTTACCAGAGGGATGAAAATACTGCCAAAAACGGGTGCTCTGGCTGCGTAAGCCACGCCTACTTTGGATACTTTATTAATAAAAATTATTTTAACATATTAAATATAAAATTAATAAAATTAAAAAGTTCAGGGGCTTATTGGATAGATAAATTGCTTGCTTGTTTCTCCAGTGAAACAGCTTTGCTGTGTTTTGGAGAGAAGGACAAGACAGGCAGTGTAATTTACTGGCACCGAGACTTTAACACCTTATCTCTCTGGATAGGCATGAGTTGCCTGGGCTAGTTCCAGGTAAACTAGTTTATGTTTATGGGCAACGTCAACCACTTACCATTAGGTGGAATGTCTGCCATTTTGCCTATCCAACTAACATAAAAAAAATAAACAATAATCCGCCTGAATAAAATTTAAATCACAATTTTCACATTAGTTATGCAATAGTTAATTAATATATATTTTTTTGTTTGAACATGAACGTTGCAAGTGTAATAATTGTTAAACTATAAATTTGAGACTTTTTTCCTTTTTACCCGACTGCGACAGAAGTAGGGTTATGTTTTTCTAGTGTATGTATGTATGTATGTATGTATGTATGTCCATTTCTTTGGCACGCCCTACAGCCCAAACGGCTGGACGGTTTTTGACATATGAGATGTCGTTGGATTTGTCTAAATTGTTGTAGTGACATAGGCTATATAAATTTTCAAAATGGCGCCCGCAAATGGCGGTATGGGGGGGGGGAATTGAATTTTTTTTCTTACTATAGCAATATGGGTATCAAATGAAAGCTAGTAAATTGTTTTATTCTTTTTAGTTTATAATAAGAGTATTTTACGCAGTCGGGTTATTTGATTATTTTAATTAATTTATTTGGAGCAATTCTTGAAAGGCTTTAGGATAAATCCCCGTTGGAAAAAAATTTAAGTTATTTATTAAAAATTTAAGTTATTGCAAAATTAAAAATTTAAAGTAATCATTAAAAAAAAAATTAAAACGTTTAGGCATTTTCCTTCTCTTTTTGAATCTTTTTTACTCTTGAAAAATCCTAATTCGTTTTTGAGATATTTGTAAAAAACTAAATCCTCCTTTTTTAGTTATTTGTTAATAACTTTTGAAATTTTTGTTAGCGGAACTTCATTTTTTTCAAAAATCCTTTAAATGCTATTTCGAATCGAATGACACCTCAATCATAATTTGAGACTTCTGAAAAAAGTTGACCAAAATGGCACTAACTAGACTATTAATTACATTTCCACGGCGAGCAGTTAACTGATTGATGTTAACTAATAAAAAGTTAACTAATATTGTAAACTATGAATATCGGATGTCGTCTTCGTTTGATTTGGAATGTTGATCGTTGCGATCTTTCGGAACATTTCACAAAGGCTACATAATACCTATTTCATTAATTCGCGATAATCCATACTTAAGGAAATAATTAATTATTGCTTAATTGGCAGAGCGTTAGTCGAAGGTTGCAGTTTTAAGTCTTGCCGTTCTCGCAATATTTGAAGTTTTCGAATTTTGATTAATAGTGATGGACGTTTTAAAACATCGCGATTTATAATATTTATGTTTACTTAACTTTTCCAAATTGCAAACCAAATATTACCGCGATAAGTATTGAAATAAATACGTATAAATACGAGTGATACGAGCTATGTTGAAAACAGTTTGGTGGAGCTTGATCTCCTATGTCATACCATATACATACTAACACAGGGAATCAGCGTTGCGTTTCGTATGGTTATAACTTACTTAACTAGGGCTATTCTACAATGCATTAAAAATATCAATTTGGTCGGTAGGTGCTGTTCCGCAAGGTGATGGGCGACGTGAGTACCGGTCAGCGCGCACTTTTCTTCTCGATCTTGGGCATAGTGAACGCGACACTGCTGTGGCCCGTGTGCCTGGCGCTGTACCTGACGGGCACGGAGCAGCTGCCGGCGCACCGCATGCCCTGGCTGCCGCTGCTGCTGGCCAGCGGCGCGTTGCTGGGTAAGTGCTGTTCTCATTTCACTCGTTAAATTGTTCTTTAAGTTTTTAGAGCTCCGAGTCCATGACCATAGCGAGGTATTGGGCAGCTGTCTCCCACTAGAAGAGCGGTCAGTCACTGATAAAAAAGATTTTTCCATCTTTTCATATTCTAATCGATGTCACTAATAACGATAAGTGAAACGAATAAAGGAACACCTCTGCTAATAATGTGAGATACTCATAATAAATAAATAAATAATATTAACCAACAATCACACCACGTTAACCTAGCCCTGTGCTAAGTTCGTAAGAACTTGTGTTACAGGTACTAGGAACGGAAATAAATTTAAGATATAAATACATATATACATAAATACACATCCATGACCTGGTGCAGACATCTATATTCGTCATACAGATTATCTGCACCTGGCGGGATTCGAACCCGCGACCGCTGCGTAAAGTGTCCAGTTGCCTGACCACTAGACCAGCCGGCCGTCTGTCATATTTCTTGTTTGTGTTTTACTAGCATAGTTCCTAAATAATTATATTGTACTAACCAACTATGAGCCTATGTTGCTTGACAATAAAAGATTTTTATTTTATTTTTATATAATATGTTAAAACAATACAGTATAGGATTTTCTTTGTCCCCCCCCCCCCTCTGAGAATTCTAGCTACGCCCATGCCCGATTCTGCTATTGCTATTTGAAACAACGCTAGATCACTGGTAATTTAAGTTGATTAAAGCGTCTTTAGTGTAGTAATTACAATTTCAGTATATGATATTAAAATTGTGTCCATATAACGACATGACGCTTTACAGTCGTTAATGATAAAATCATCGTTAAATTATAGCGTCACGGTTATATTATCATTATGTGATCTTTTCAAAATAAATATGGGTTCCTAATAGTGGTGTCTTTTGAAAATGTAGCTATGAAATATGACTATTATTACATCAGTGACCAACCAGTACCAAGTAGATTTCAGAGTATTTCGCTACTCGATTTATACGTATTATAACTTTCGTTTATTTTGCCAATAGAGTACACATGATTTTGTCAATATTACACAATACAATGAAGAGACAAAAAAGATACCAGTACCATTCTTACTTTAGTTTTGAAAGGAAACCACTATATGTATTAGGTCTTTACCTATAAAATTGCCGTTTCGTCGTACTGGCTATTTCAAAACTAAAAAATAAAAAGTTCGCTAAGAATTCGAATTTCAAATTATTTTTATTTTATAATTAGTCATTTGTTTAATGGTTAGCGTTCTGTTTACATCGCATTTGTACGTTTTTCGTCATCTTGGATATGTTAAGTATTCGAGTGATTATGGAGTATGAGTTCCGTCGTGGTAGCAAAGCGGCAGAAGCAGCACACAACATCAACGACGGGTGCGAACACTTTTAACGATCGTACCACCCGTTATTGGTTTGCTCGCCTTCGTTCCGGAAATTTTGACCTAAGAAATGAACCACGTGGTCGGCCTAAAATGTTGGTCGACAATGGCGAATTAAAGGCGATTGTAGAGGCTGATGATTCGCAAACTACAGCTGAATTAGCAGCAGCTTTCGAAGTTAGCACTAAAAAAATTTTGGTCCATTTACGTCAATTTGGCAAGGTAAAGAAGCTCAACAAATGGGTGCCTCACGAATTGAATGAACGTCAGCGCGAAATACGCGTCGAGACGTGCCTTGCACTGCTCAACAGGCACACAAACGATGGCATATTGAATCGCATTGTTATTTGTGACGAAAAATGGATTCTATTCGACAATCGTAAGCGCTCATCTAGTTGGTTAGATCCTGGTTCAGTACCTAAACAATGCCTTAAACGAAAAATGACCCCTAAGAAAGCTATGGTAATTGTTTGGTGGTCTAGCGCCGGTGTAATTCATAACAACTTCTTACCAAACGGCATAAGCATTACTGCAGATGTGTACTGTGAAGAACTAAACACAATGATGGGGAAGCTCGCACGTCTCCAACCAGCTTTGGTCAGTCGCTCAGCTCCGCTGCTCTTGCGCTCAACGCGTGACCTCATACTGCATACCAGACGGTCTCTAAGTTACATGATATAGTAGTGATATAATATAGTATTGTAAAAAAAAGAAGAAAAGAAAATTATTAGATAGATTTAGTATTGTAAAAATAGGTGTAGATATAGTATTGTAAAAAATATAAATAGGAAATACAACTGGATATAGTAAATGCATGTAGATATATAGTATTGAAAATGTATATGTAGATACTATAGTATTGAAAAAAAAATGTATATATATTAAGATAAAAGCGGTCAGTTTGGACTCTCGTCTCAGGGACTAGACATACTAAGTCTACTTTTAAGTACTTATTTACTTTTGCTGTGTAAAAACGCCTGTATGTAACAATCAAATATATGAAAAGAAAAGGGTATAGGCGCATGTAAGCCCGTAGAGGTGATACTAACATATAAAATAAAATAAAAAGTTACAAGAGCTGGGGTTGGAAGTTCTCCGTCATCCACCGTACTCACCAGATCTTGCCCCTACAGACTTCCACTTTTTCCAGAATTTCCAAATTTGACGGAGGTCCAATATTTTCAAAATAATCTACCAATGTTCATGATATTAAACAACTTGTAAGAAAAATAATACATTATTTTTATAACTGAGGCAATATTTTACAAATATTAAAACTAGCCTGACTTTACTTCGCATATTTTACAGAATGTCAAGGTTCTAGAGCATGCAAGATAAATGTGTTCATTATTCGCTCTCAAAGCGAGAGACGTTGTCCAGCCCTCGGGAATGTAGGTCGAGAGATGCAAGCCTTAACTGCCACGTTTAAAGTGTACTTCGTTAGAGCAAAAATTTTAAAGATATATATATTATATAATATGTTATATTTTATAATAAAATAGGGCATGTTAATGATCAAAATTATTAGGTGTTGATATCGACAGAAATAATATCGAAATATACAAGAATATACAAATGTTTTAAATCATACTAAGTGTATACACGGCCGACGCGGCAGACGGTATTATCAATACGCGTCATAATAAATATTTTTAAAAAGTTCTTAACGAACCAATAACGCAGAACCGTGCGTTCATCTGTTGCATTGTGCCACTAGTAGATGAATAATTTCCTTACTCTAATATATGAATCAGTGGAATTTTCATTAATTACGTTAGTGAATACTCACTAATACGCATACACATATTCTATGGTAAAATGAATAATCACAAATTCTACGTGGTACGATTCTCACATTGATAAAAAGTGAATAGTCACTTAAAATTAGTAAAATTGCACTGATTCATGTTAAGAAAGTACCAATAGTAAAAATCGTTATTAGATTTTTATGATAACGACTGGTCCCGATCAATGGTACGTGCTCTCCGTGGCACGGTGGAGTGACTCGCAACAACCAGATCAGAAAAAATATTTATATAAAGACAAGTATCTCAGAAATCAAACCGGAGTCGCGTTAATGGTATTTTCACACCACTACATCAGAACGGTCATTACACAGATATTCAGTATAAATGAATGGACGTTGTGTATAATCACAGTCAATTGTAACATGACCATGGGGACCTTTGAACTGAGTTGTTCGAACATGATTATAGCGTGATGTGTTTTATCGCTAACGTTTGAAAGTTTGCGCAAGAATTATGAATAGATTACGAATTATGTATTAATTTAATATATGTGTAAATTATGTACAATATTTAAACGATAATTCAATGCTGTGTGTATAATTATCGCTTTAAAAAGTAACTGTTGAATTTCTTGCCAGTTCTTCTAAACAGAATCTACATTTCGAATCTGGCGGTAGCTACACATTAACACAAAACATTATTTTACAATATCGATTTCAGACTGCTTTTAAAGCTATCCTGAATTATATATATATATATATATATATATATTTCATTTGGTCAGTTAATAAGTATTAAAATAAATTTTTGTTGCAGCATTTCATTTGGTATTCCAGTTCGGTAACCTCATGACGTACAATATATTTGTATCTCTCGGTCTTATTACAGCTGTTCCTATATCTGCCGGTAAGTAAACATTTATATTATTTTTAGTAATTGGGAAATTCTGAAAATATGTATTAAAAATCTTCTCTCACGTAGCTCTAGACGTGGTGCTGTATGGCGTCGAGTTCGAAGGTATGAAGTTGGCCGGTATCATACTGATAACAGTTGGGTTTTTCCTCGTCATGTTTCCGGACAACTGGCCTGATTACATCATGAGACTTTTGAGGTGAGTGAACATTGATATTATAAATAATTTTATTATAGTCTGTTACTGTAATTTAGTTTTTGAGTATAAAAGTACGTTTAAGCAGGAATCAGTATTTTCGATTCTCATTTAAATCACGTCTAAACCAAGATGGCAAATGGCATAGACAGCTCAGAATTTATCTTTTATCATAGTTTTATGTAGAGTCTAAAAAGATTATATTGAAAAAAATTACACAGTTTAGTTTTCTGTGACCAGTTCTTATTTATCATTTATATTGTTCGTCGTGTATGTAACCTAATGTAAGACCAAAGAGAGAGAGGTTACAATGAGGATTGTAGTGCCACAATACTTTATGCACAAGATATTGTTCTCGATAGAGTAAGATCGAAGTTCTCGAGAGACCTATTTTTAATTTAGCTTGCGCTCCTATCGTGTAAAGGTTTTCGGCTGATTAATTGCCTTCCATATATTGTAAATGGAACATTTATACAGTGCTGTATGCAGGTTCGTTTATATCTACAGACAACGAGCGTGTCTGACTAAATATTCTTCCATACAGTACGTATGAACGTATTTACGAGTACGTCTACCACGACAAGACCGCACAGACACGTTCCGTGTCCGGCCAGTATTCGCGGAAAGAATATTTTGTCTGCGCGGTTCATATCAGCCGGACAGTATGAATAGACCATCGGAACCGTTCAGACATAATTACGTTTTGTATATATGAAATGGATAACAATAGACTAATAGAAATTGTAAGGGAATATAAATTTATTTATGATTTAGCTGATAAGAAATATAGTGATAAGTATAAAAAGGATCAGGCGTGGAAAGAAATAGGAATAAAACTAAACACAAATGGTTGGTTGATTGGTCAGAGAGTGGTCGCGTCCAACGCCGACGACGACACGATTCGCGCTCGCTAGATGTGAATAAACAGCGTCTGTCCGTATCTGCCTTGGTACGTGTCTGACACGCACGGTGTCTATAAATATAAAAGCTATAATGTAACTTGCGCGATCGCGCAAACTCCTGTGGTGTCGAATTTCAATACTAAAGGCTACGAGAAATCGTTATGATCGCACTGTACCGTTTAAACTGCACCGATAATCGAAACGTGTATGTGATAAAAACTTTAGTTTTTACGATTTTTGCAAACTATACCGTCAAACGGAATCATAGCAACCGTACCGATAGACGTAACGTGTGTGCTGAGCGCTATTTTTGCATGGATCGTGTATCGAAAGGACGTTCGTTCGTGCTTACAAAAGGGCTCACCATGAGTGGCTTGAAGATTTTATTATCATGTATCGCAATGAACCTTATTTATGGACAATGAAATCCAGGAATCACATTTTATTTTATAGATTTTTTCTGCCTCTTGTTTTTTTTTATCAACAATAATGCAAGAATAGCTAATACGTCGTCTATTGATGCAATCGTGAAATTAAATGAATAAACTGTGCAGTTTTACTTGATTGTGTGTGGGCTGTAACGACGTACAATTTACCTGTACAGTTCGATTGCACTGTTTTATCGCACTGATAAAATTGAACGTGTTTGACACCCTTAATTGAGGCTCAGCTAGTATCGAAATTCGATGCCATAGCGATTTCTCGCAAAGTGCACGTTGCACGTGCCGTGGCGGGCGGCGAGGCGCTGTGTGTGTGACTCTTCCTGTCAAGATCTAGGCTTGGCTGGGTACGGGCTTCTAGGCTTCGCCTAACTACCCGGGCTTTTCACCGGTAGCGTCCAACACCGGGTGATCTTAGTTTAGGTCCAATGGACCAGGGTCGCGTCTACTGTTTGACGGCGGCCTTAAGGTTGTCATGTCCGGTAATACTGGGGGTGCGAGGCGCGGTACCGCGCAGTAGTGTACTGTAGTGTGGCGGTCGGCAGGTGGAGCCGGCGGCGGCAGCGAGGCGCGGACGGCGCGGGCCGCAGCCGCGACACCGTGGACTACCGCACCGGGTATATACGCTCGCATCTGCGCTCGCCCTCCGGCCGCGTCAGGTGACCGCCTCGCCGGAGAACCGATTTACCGTGAGCGTTTACCGTCTTCGGAACACGAGTCTCGTTATGGTGGCGGTTTGCGCCCGCGACAGGATAGACAGAGACAAGAGACCGCGACAAGTTATGTCATTGGTCGTCTCGGTTCTGTTGTCTCTGTCTCTCCTGTCGCGGTCGCCTATCGCGGCGCGAACCGCCACCATTACCCGTTTCCTTATTTTGGGTGTTACCCTCAAATTCGTGTAGGATCGCAGAAATGTTGAAGAAATTAGGTACGTTAGATGCTACATTTCAGCTACGATTTGGGCTCTATTAGGCAGTTTTATTGGGATTTCTGTGTAAAATGTAATGGAATGGAAGCTCAATGTTTGAAAATGGTATATAGGCGAAAGTTGTTCCCCATCCTCAAAACAAGCTCAAGAAACAGTCTCTATAAAAAGTAAACAGTCTCACAGACTTGAAATAATATATGGGTTTCACTGATGTCTTTTTGTTATTTGTATTGCTTTTTTTTTTAATAAAAAAGTAGGTTATTTGGCAGTTTTTAAAAGTTTTAGACAGTTACTCACCTCTAAAAACTAGTTTCGTACTAGACTGAGGCTTAAGCTTAGGATGGTTGTACCTATATACGTATGTAATTATGTATACATATTGATGTAAACATATAATAAAAAATAAATGGTTCAACTATTCTAAGATTGTGATAATTTGTCTTAAAATTATAAAACTCGCCGAAAAACCAATATACAATATATCAAAATTGGCGGTTTTAAACTGTAATATAACTAATAATTATACTGTTGTTTGCTGTTGTAATAATTAATTATTAAACGATTATTTTTTCAAAACAGTAGTCTTTGACATTTCAATGAAAGAGAAACTTTTACAGAAAGGTGTAGAGCTCAAAATTATGAATAATTCGGATTTGATTGGGTTTGTTGAATATTGTTAATAATTGAAGATTGTTGTTATTCATGAAGATTTTTAGTTATATTCAAAAGATTTCTGAAGGCGGTTTTATCTTTTAAAGCACATTTTATGTTAAATTTATAGAGCGTCAAAAATTGACTTATTTCAGGAATTTTGAATTAAATAAAAAAAAAAATTATTATTATTAGGAGTAAAAGTCACCTTTTTAACTATAAATAAATTGGTAAGTTTGTTTTTGACGCTGTTGTAATTAAACTTATTCTGATATAAGAATATTCTATAATATTTGTCATTTATGACAATAACCATATTAAATTGGTATGATATTTTATTAATGAAATAAAAATGTCATATATATGCATTCAGGAGAGTTTTCTATTTAAATCTACGTATTTCAATAGATGCATAAATCAATATTAACATAAACATTAAATAATCATAAATATTTTTATAGATGCAACCACACGCACCTATGATGGCAATACAGTAAATATTAGCGAGACATTTTAAAAATTATATAAGAATTTTAAAAAGTAGTTACTGCATACTTTATAATTATGTGACACTGAATTTCGAGGATAAACCACACACTATACGAATACCGAAAAATTTTATTAAATTTTTCTTGTAAATAATTTAGAATACTTTTCGTTAGAAAAGTTGTTTTCGATTTCATTGTTAGACTGATTGAAAGCAATCTCCAGTTGTCAAAATTTTTACTTATTTTTTTTTTTAATTAAGAATAACGATTAGATAAAATTTTCTAGTTTAATTAATTTATTTATAATATTTATTAAATAGTATGTCTTTATTATATTTTTTTTTTGTTCTGAAGAAACCTTACGTTCCTGAAAACTGTAAACTATTTATTGCGTAAACTTCACAACTTACCACATCTTAATATTGTTTTTTAATTTATTAATGAGATTTAAAAATATTAAAAATAATTCTCATTACGATAAAAATTTTAATGATTAGAAATTTCCGATGAAAAGCACAATGAGTGGTAATAAGACAATTGGGTTATTATGAACGTGATATCGTAGAAAGGGCTTCTAAAATTAATATTTGTGTTTCTTTATTATAAAATTCAGAGGTTCTGAGGCTCTAAAAAGCAGCTTAAGCATTTTTAATTTAAACTGCGTTCGAATTATAGAAAATCAGTTATCTAGAAAGTCTAGAATCTTCAAAGTTTTTAGTAAATTTAGAAAACTAATATATAATATAATATCAACCTATAATGTCCGATATATGATATAAATCTTTAAATTTATCTATCTCTTCAGGTTCAAGTATATAATATAAATAATGTTTCCTATATATACTATTTATAAGATACCTAAATTGATGTTGTGATGCCCAGTAGCTTGAGTAGGATTAAAGTTAAAAGTATAACTTTTTAATATTCATACTTTCAAAGTTTTAACGGTAGCTTTTCATTATATAAAATATTGTATAAATATTCGAATTTTTTTATTATAAGCCAGGGTATATTACAGATTTTTAAAAGTTTTATATGTCATTCTGCTATGGTTATAAGTTACTTTGACATACGGCGAAATAACAGGCTATATTATATAATGTATAGCTATAGACCGTATGTTTAACGTAAATAGGGTTCAACTGACGCTATGTCGTTTACGTAGCTTGTTGATAACAGTTTACATGGAAATATATATATCTATGTATCTGTAAGATTATTTTTTATGACGTGGAAACTGCTTGTCTAGCAGATGCATTACGAATGTTGACTTTTTAGACAATGACCTCCAAGTAACTTATAAAAATAGTGATATTGAATATATTTTTAGTTAATATTGTATCTATTAATATTTTTAATAATTGTTTTTTGTCTCTAGTTTGTTTTTTAACAATATTTAATTAACCGCCCCAATGAAGTGATATTAATAATTTAATATTATTATTAGTAATATGTACTAGTGACACTTAATGATAGAAATAATATATTGATTTCACGTTAAGCGAAAAAGGGAAGCCAAAGATTAGTTACAGTTCAGTTCAACATATTTTTACTGATTTTAAATGCTGAAATATGAAATTTTGTTTATGGTCAATTCCGTTGTATCTAATATTAAGAAGTCGAACTTATTTACTCAATTTATTAAAACTATTTTTCACAGGGGCTATAAATACGCAATAATAATTATACAAATTGTGAATTGTAACTTATAGCTTGTTAAGCCTTTTGATAGTGAAAACACATCAATGTGAGTTGACCATATACAAATCTTCACCTAATAGTTCTACGCACATATCACCAGACTCAAAATATGGAATGAATTAGTTGTTGTAATGTATATTTGTAGCTGGTTCTCACGGCAGGAAGTGTAGGTTATTTGGAAGTGTAATATGCTTGACTAGTCTCTTGGCCTGTAAAACGTTTGTTCGTTTGCTTTCTTGCTATTAATAAAGATATTATTTTAGCGATAAAGTAACTATTAGAAGAATTATATAAATCATTTGCCTATGACACCTATACAATAAAACAATTGGGAAATTCGGTAATTTTAGTCAAAAGTTTAATTAAATTTTTAAATTGTAATATTTGGTCCCATTTAACAAAATAACAACTTTTTTTTTTTGGACGATCTCTGGGTATTAGTATGAAATCTAAGCTTGGTCTATGACTGAATTATTTAAATTTAATATTTGGTGATATGTAAGAAGAACAAAATATACTTTTTAGTAGTCCTTATTCGGAGATTTTAAAGTTAGATTGCCAGTTTTGTTTCAAAATTTTTAACGAACAAATGGCTAACAAATATACTTACTGATATGTGTATTTCGAAAATGTATTGTTTTTGTTTTCTAAATTAAAATTGTAATAATGTATTCTATATTTTGTTAATTAAGTGTAAGGACGATAATGTACTTTGTTGTTAGTTAAACTTTCATACTATGTAAATAGAATTTTAAATGTGTGATTTGTACCTTTAGTTATACTTTAAAGTTGCAATTTTGAAAAAGACAACAATACAATTTTTATGAAATATTTTAGATATTTTTTTTTTCAATTTCTTTTTCAGTTCTAGGACTGTAGGTTGTGTTTCTTACCCGACTACGACAAGGGAAATGAATGCATTGTATCAGAATTATTAGTGCAGATTAAATGTCTGAACCGATTCTGTCTCGAATGATTTTTTTTGGAACATGCCATATAAGTCGTGGCCATAATGAAATGCTCGAGAACTTCATGAAGTGGTCGCATTTCGTGATGTGGGCAAATCAATTGGATCAGATTAAAATCGTAAAGTTTTACGATTTTGACCATCCACGATTAACCATAACATGAAAATAGGGTGTCCATGAAATATATGTATAATAAAAATCCAGAATATTTTAGATTAGGTTTTTTTTTCTTGACAATAATATGTATTCTTCTTTTTTATTCTATATATATATATATATATATATATATATATTCTTTATCTGCAGTTTCCGTAATGTCATATTTGGACAGCTAGTCCATAATTTTTTTTCGCATGGTCATCCTATCTTTTATTTATTTTATATAAGCGATATGATAAAATAATCTTGACCAATTCACGAAGTAGCGCGCCTAGTTATATATATAACAATCGACCATATCGACAAACGATTTCCTATCATTCATCTGGCCAAGGCACATCATGGCTAATGGACAGTGAAACATTTAATGAAATGCGACCATTTCATTAAATTTTTGAGCATTTTATGATGTGGGCAATTTTACTATATAGTTGCGACATATATATGACGACAAATATATGTAGATGATGAAGTTTACATTACGTTTGTCTGTCGAGCATGTACCAAGTATTTACGGATTTCCGTTTCAGTCGGGTTTCTCGTTACTTTTACATTAAACGCACTGGTTATTTTATGCAAAGTTTGGTCTTTTTTTAACAGTAGTCGGAGGTATGATACAGAGAGATATTTTGTTTTTTAAGTATGTTTTAAAAAAATTATAATATCTGCTTATCATAACAGAATCCCTTTTATTATTTCCGGTATTGTTGAGTGTTGACAACAATAGCAATCGTGAGAATAATAAAAATATATATCCAGAAAGGTATTTTGTTGGCTATGGTCGTTTGAATGTAGAAGTAATATGAGTTTATGAAGTGAAGCTTTGAATGAGAGATAATAAAATTATATATTTAGTTTAATTATTTTATGTTGGAAGGTAAATTACGAAGGTTTTGGCTTGACGCTAGTAGTCACTTTTCAAACATTTTGTTTAGTTACTATTATGACACTGAGATTCTAGTTTTTTTTTTTTTTTTTAAATTCTTAGTCTATTTTAATAGCAGAAATTACAGTTCTTCTATACAAGTGCTCGAATATTTTTATTTTTCTTTTTACTTTTAATTTTGTTATGAACTTAAAAAAAACAAAAAAAGAAACAGTATTTTAATGTTACTTAAAAAAGTACTTTTTACTTTAATAATTTTGATAAAAAGAAAAAAACAATTTTTATTTACATAGTATGTTCATACAACTGACATAAAGCTAATATTATTCAAAACGCTATTTAACTTTAGTATAATGAAACAAAATAATTGATTTATGCGTTTGATATTGTTAATTGTAACTTTTAATAATTTACAGTCGTGCCTTTGAGAAAAATTGGTGTTAAATTTTTTTATTTTAATAAACATAAGATATTAAATATACTTAAAATATAATACGTGAATATGCTGCTGTAATAAAAATATTGTAGAATAAAGATCCCGTACTTGCCGTAGATATATTGTAGTTAAGGCATATATTATTTCTTACGATGGTTTAAATCATTTGACATTTTCGTCCTGCAGGGGTTTTAGCAGTAATTCATATACGATTTTAATAAATAAATAAATAATTGAGATGATAAAAAATATTTCGAATAAATGGTTAAAGTATAAAATTGAATGGTCTATTAGGTTGTTATTTTGTACGCCAGTCTTTATTGTACGTTTAACTAGAAAATTATTAAGACTGAATTTAAAATTGAAAGTTGACTAAATTCAATTATGCTGTCATTTAAACTAAGTGTAATTTAGTTCATAGGTTGTATCGATATTGTATATGTGTAACGTAGCAAACGATAGGGTCGTGTATCGGTGTTTAGATATATAGAAGTAACTTAAATTGTAATGTGGCTTGTTGTCCTTTTATTACCTTGAATATGTAAAATTTACGCAAGGATATTTGATTTATACCAACAGGGAGTTAAGGGAAGTTATTGATATGCAGTTTTTTTTCTATTGATTTACATATTTGAGGTGTAAAAGGTAATTTGTAGAACACGTGATTAGCGAAGTTATCGAGTAGTTCACGAGAAATAACACCTTGGCCCCTGTGATTCATTTTGTTGGTACGTAGTAATTTGTTGGTAATTAAATGACATTTGTCATAAAATTATGTTTTTTTTTTAATATTTAATCCACCTTTTGAGTAAGAAATACGTTGAGACAAGAGCAGAAGCGTTTTTTGAGGTAAAGAGGTATCTGGGTGGAAAAGTACAAAATATAATAGTGAGAGCATGTGAGTATTCCTGCGAAAACGGATTGGGATTTATTAATTAATGATGGAACTTAAATTTGTATACTAATTCCGTCGTCAGTGTCCACGTTTCGGCGCTATATGTCAACACAGGTAGGACGCACTGCCCGAAGACTTGTTTTCAAAATTTTGTTGGTTGGAAGAGTTTTTGTTGATTGCTCAAATAAATTAAAAATTAAAGTATAAATTAATAAGTAAAGCATTTAAGTTTAAAGAATACTTGGTAGGAAATATCTTCTCCGTTGAAAAATAAATATAATTACAGTTATTAGCGAGGCTAAAAATAATCAATAACAATGAAACAAATATGTAAATTTGACTAAAAGCAGTCTTATAATTGATAATTATCGATTTTATATCTAAAATAAAGGTTGTTGGTCATCTGTCATATTAATTTATACATGTCAATTTTATCTACTTTTATGGATAATGCAATTATTTTTGTAGATATTTGTAACTGACTAAATTAAATTGGATTTCATACAAAGGGAGACTGTTTTGATAATTTTATTCACAGCCCGAATTTATTTAAAAGTTTATAGTGGTTAATAATTCCACTTATCTTTGATAATAATCTTTCTCAATTATTGCCATTGTTGACTCGATCCCATCTCCAAATTGTGCCATCATCGCAACACGTCAGCAGTATCTTGCCATTCCGTGAAAGTGTCACCTGAAGATTGAAATGGACATTTAATACAAATTAATAGATCCAATAAGTGGGCATTCATTAATTACGCGAGGTGTTTTTTGTTGTGTCCGAGCGAAATCTTACTCAATCTCAAGTGGGAGAGAGGGTGGTCTCGGCAAATATCACGTTATTTTTTTTCCATCATTAAAATCTTAAATACAGGTCTTTAATAAAAAAAAAGTATAAGATTTTTTTTTAATAAAATGTAATCGAGCACAATTTAACTTAGGGGATGGGGGAGGGGGTCAAGCAAAATCTCACGAAATCTCACCAAGGAGTTCGAAAAATTGCCAAAATTATCTCATGTAATTAATGGATGCCCTATAAAATATATGGTGCCTACCATCTAGCAAAACATCGAAAATGCTCAACATTAAGACTGAGACAGGTTTATTTTTGTAACACATTATTTGCCACAATTTTCGAAATGTTCATTCATATGCCGCCATACATTTAGCTGTGAACACGCTAGGCGTGTCCGCGGCATTGCAAGAGCGTAAGTTGAGTTTTGCGTTATTGTAAAAGATAATTTTTTTTACCTAGTAACTGTAGAATAGAGATGCCTGGAAACCTACAAACGTTTGTAACCTACTTCATATTTAGATCAGATATTTGATGTAAAATTATTTTTTTACTACTAATTAGATAAAAAAATCAGTATTAATTATTATTTAAACCCCGATATTAATAATACCAATATGAGTCAGAACACATTCGTCATCTTTTTGAGCAGAAGTATCGTATCAAAAGGCCAAATTTGCGAAAAAACAATTAAGTTCATCCTTATGGAATTAAAGATTTCTCTGAAAAGACACTGAAAGTCTTATCATTAATAAAAAAAAACTCTGTAAGAAGCTAAGAAATTCTGAAAAAGACAAATATTGTCTGAAATTTCGAAATTTTCAGTAAAAACGGAATATTTTCATAAGGATACCGAAATTTAGAACAAACAATATTAGTTCATTTATTAGAATTTTAAACAATGAGTCATATTATATACTAATATAATATCCTATTCAGTTGCAGTGTTTATACGCTCGATTGTCGTTTTTTAGAGGTAATAAATGTAGCAATCTTAGATATAGAAGTCTACGCAAAAATATCTGAAGAAACATTATAGCCCGGAGATTGTATACTGGTGGTTTAAATGAAAAATTTAGCCTAGTTTTTGAGATATTATGGAAATTCTCACAACACGCCTAGCGTCTCGGCTAAATAGTGATCGAGATTGGCCTAAATACGCGATGTGTATTGATGGCAGTAAATGTGTTAACCATGTATAATCTATACTTATAGTAAAACTGTAACAAGTCTCAAGAATCGATACTGAAGCCAAAAATGCATTTTTTATTTTTGTCTGTCTCTGTTTGTCTGTATTTTGGTCATGTATAACACCAACACTACTCTATGAGTTTCAATGAAAGTGTTGGAGTCCATATTACGAGCTAAGACACTGGATAATTTTTGTCGCGAATTTCAGAATGGTCCCTTGGGAGAAGGGATGAAAGTCAAAATTTGTAATCGCGAACAATGTCGCTAGCTAGTGACAAAATAAAAAAAAGGTACATGAGCGACGATATGTAACCGATTGCCTCATTGTAGGTGCTATTATACATACGTGTCACATAGCGGTCACTTGTACCTGTGTACGACGCAGTAGTGTCGCTTTTGATCATGACTTTATTGACAATTAATGGTTATTTTAGTCCAGATAAAGCTTTCGAAAACTAAATTAAGTAAGAAGTAATGTATAGTGCCATCTGCAACGAATAGCAGCAACATTGTCCGTGTATGCTGTACCTGACGACCATTCCGGTGTAGCGGTGCGAGAAGTCGTCTCAACGCTGCGCGCCGACGGTTGCGGGTTCGATTTCCGTTCGGGACAGATACTTGTATTTGTATAAATATTTGTTTCCGGTCTGGGTGTATGTCCTTGTGGGTCTCCTCACCGTGCCTCAAAGAGCACGTAACGCCGTTGGTCCTGTTGTTATCATAAATACTTGATAACGATTGTTACTTGTGGTGAGAGTGGTAGAGAAATTATACGCCAACCCGCAGTGGAACAGCATGGTGGATTAAGCTCCAACCCTTCTTTTATATGGAGAAGAGGCCTTCGCTCAGCAGGCTTTACACGCTGATACAGTACAGTACTGTCGTTACACGTTACTCATGAATAATAAATGACACGCCTTTAGTGCCACCTGGAACGAATAGCAACATTGTCCCCTTGTGTGTCGTACCTGTCGCACGGCGGCCACGCAGCGCGGGTGCACGAGCTGCGACACGCGAGAGCCGCCGGCCACATTGCCCAGCTCCCACACCATAGTCTTACCGCACTGGTTACCCAGAGCTATCACCTGGAATAAATTAAACAATACAATTTATCTACTTGTATAAATAGCATGAACGAGAAATTTTGTTGTTCTTTTATGTCAAATTGCTGAACTGTTATAAAACTTGTTATGTAAATAGTTAAGTGTTGATTAACATATAGGTTTCCTTTTTTATTGATATCTTTAAGGTAGAACCTCTATGTACATGGCATAACCTACATATTTCTATATTTTATTACACATAATTTTTCGTCATATATAATTTTGTTTGTCTTACCCTTTGACTATAATCAACTGCAAAACGAATAAACCATATTTCACATTCCTTATAGTCAAATCTATGAACAATTGTAACTGAATTATCACCCGGGCGCAATTCTGTATCCTCTAATCTACCAGGCTTCCAACATATTATCGCATTTTCACATGACTGAAAATAAAACAATTATTTGTTATTCATCATATTATTTCTGATAATCTATATGGTAGAAACACTGAATAGTTATTTTATTGATGAGATAGTTAATTTTAAATTATAGTATTTATTAAATTACACAGTTTAAAATATTTTTTTTGGCGATTGTCCAATTTAATATAGTAAAATAACCAAATTTGAGAAAATGGCAGTCTTAAAATAAGAAGCTTAAATTTTATTTGTTAGTATATAGTTAAAATACTAATTTAGTGTAATCTGGAGTAAAAAATATAGATTTACCTTCGACAAAATTAAATCTCCCATCCATCTAACACAATCTACATAATTTCTATGTATATCTCTAGTAGAAAAATCTGGAAAATGCTCTTTTAATGAATTAAAGGGTCTTAAAGCTCTGTGGGGGTTAAAATTGTAACTTTGTTTTATTGCCTCGTTCATAGATGGTTTGTCTAATCTCCATAGTTTTAATGAGTGATCCATTCCACATGACATTATTCTTTCCCCTTTTAAATCAAAATCAGCACTTAAAACTTCATCTCTATGACCCTCAACTCCACCGAATATGGCGATGCAAACATCAGACATAATATTCCAAAGTCGTAATGCATGATCCTTGCTAGCTGAAAGGAGTAGGTTGGGGTCTCGTGGATGGAATTTGACTTCATTTATAGCATGGCCATGACCGACATAGTGTTTGATACAAGTCTGAGTTGCTGTGTGGAAGACACGGATGATGCCTCTTGATCCAGCCACTGCTAAGAGTGGTAAATTTGTCTCTTCTTCATAAGACCAGGCACATGTGTAGAATGTCTCATCAACCTGAAAATTGCGATTTATGTTATTTTTAAACCTGTTCGTAAAAATTAATATAACCTATATAAATAAATTCTAATATATAAAAACCCTCAGAGCCAGTGATGGTGTAGCAAATCCTAAAAAAATGTAAGTCCACAGATATGGAAATGAAAATGGATCATTTAGGTCCACGAATACCAATATGGATCTTAACTTTTCTACTCAATCAAACTGTATCAGTGTGCTTGCCTTTGAAACTACAGTTGCAGTGCGCTTTGCATTAATATTATTGTGTTACTAATATGAAGTGTTTCAACTTACAAGTAGAGTGATACATTTAAGTTACACAGCTGGAATATCTTAACAAAGAATAAAAAATGAATTTCCAAAATCCAAAATGTGGAATAATAAAAACCCTAAATAAATTGAAATTAACTATTTTAATGGGATTAAACAGTGTGTTAATGCTACCTTTCTTATAAACAGAAAAAAAAAGAAAAGATCCATTTGAGGTCTGCCAAAAAGTAACAGATCTGGACTTTTTTCACCTTCAGATATCCACAGATATGGATATCTAGCACATACATATCTAGTAAAGTTTGTGTTTCATCATTGAACTCTACTTTATCTGTCAGATATCAATTCACAATCTAAAATTTGTGAAAATTGTAAAATTTGTGTAAAAGTGAAACAGACTTTTTCTTAGGACCTTCTTTTGCTTGTTTTAGCATTCAGCTTATAATCTCTAATAAATCAGTATATTAAGACTGAGATAAACTTTTATTAGCAATCAGTCTTTTTTTCATATGAAGAGAACATAAGATATTTGTACAATAAATCAAAAGAGTTTATTGGTTTGTATATTAAATTGAACAAACTACTCTGGTGATCTTTTAGACAATTATAAAAAACAAGTTTAACTATTTTAAGCACTGTATCTAAAAATAATTTCCACTTACATCAGGATCTGCATAACACTGAAGAAACTTAAAGCCACCAGATTCAGGGCATTCATATACAGATACCCTATTGCTCCCAACAACAGCAAATACAAGAGGTTCTCCCTCACCCAGATGGTGGTTAAATTGACATCCAAACAATGGCTGACCATGGTCTTCTTTTGCACTACAACTAAAAGTGTGATGTAGTAGATATGAAGTTATATTAGATCAATTTATCTACACGAAAATTCAAATCCTGATAATTTTTTAATTTACGTACTTAAATTTATATGGTGGTTTCACTTGTTTAGTGACCTTTTTCTTTCCTCGTCTTCTTTTCTTCACGCGAGTATTTGTTGGAGTTTCACTACGTGACGTATTATCTGTGTTTGAGGTACTGTCAACGCTCGAAGTATCATCCTAGTTAAAAAGTTCTAGTTTTAATAGGTAGAATGTAAAATCGACACGATACAATTAAACTGGTGTATTTTACATAATAGTATTGTTTGTAGAAAGATGATGGTTATTACTGTGATTGATGTATAGAAAAATGTTAATTTTAATTAATATTCGTTTCCAATGTTACCACAAAGTCACGTTTATGAGTCACAAAGAAACGTATAAACTATGTCGTACTTACGGCCTCATTGTCCGAAAAGTTCATTCTAAGAAATTTTTTCACTAAAATTAACAACACTTATACAACTAAAATACTAAGTTTAATACAATTACTTTAAAATTTATCACTTTTTCTCACTCAGGCGACATTATCAGCTGGCAGTGGCGTCCCAAACGTCAATTGTCGAATTTTCGCGGGAGAATCTAAAAGTCAGTGACTTTTAAGGTGTTGCTGGTTAAGATAATAACGGCTTGAATATGTATCTATAATACATAATATTATGTACGATTAACGGTTTCACTATTGCACTTTTAAAAAAGCACTAGTGAATTGGACGATTATAGATATAATTTAGAACCAATTTTAAATAAAATGCGTGTTAGATATCTAAAAAAAGCGTATACTAAAATGTTTAAAATCCTATATTTATATTTAAAAAATAATAAATTATGAACTGAAAAGTCTGTAAGCGTGGGACGTTCTGTGCTGTTCTCGTGCTGGGCAAAGGCCTCTTCTCCATGTAGGAGAATGGTTAAGCTTAATCCACCACGAATGTGGGTTGGCGGATAATTTCCCTACCATGAGTAACGATCGTTACCAGTTTTTTTTTGTTTATTTATTTATTTATTTATTTAATTATTTATTTATTTATTTATTTATTTATTTATTTATTTATTTGTCTATGATAATAAGTGGGACCGACGGCTTTACGTGCTCTCCGAGGCACGGTGGCTCCCCACCGTAAGGAAACACACCCAGACCAGAAACAAATATTTGCACAAGTACAAATATCTGTCCCGAGCGGGAATCTGACCCGCGACCGCTAGCGTTGAGGCGACTACTCGCACCACTACACCAAAACGGTCGTCAAAGTAATAGACATGTAGTCGGATTGAATTACTCTTTCATTTATAATATTAGTAAGGATTTTTTTTCTAATTTTAGTCGGTAAATAAGTAAGATTAATTACAAAAAAAAAGAATAACTAGAATTTACATCATTCACTCAATTCAATTATTTCTTTAGTTGTGCCAATACAATTTATTTAAAGATATTTTATCGATATTTGTCATTTCTCTTGTGAGTGACGCAATCAGGCATCGTTTTTAACGCACAATCGTTTTTAATACCTATATATTACATCTTCATTGACAATATAAATATGTGTAAATATGCGTAAAATGTTTAATTCAAATAAAAAATATAATATACATATTTACAACATAAAACTTTAATAAATGATAATTTCCTGATTTGGACCAGAATTGTAATTATTAAATACTTTTTAAATAGAGCTCATTATACATCTTTGTACACAAGCATCATATTATACATAATTATGTGGCTTAATTATATGAAAAACCAGTACAGTGCAAGGCAAGGGCCAGTTGAGTACAACAATGCATTTAGGATGCTGATGAGACTACCTGGTACTGCAACCGGTCGGGTATCAAAATCAAAATTAAAATCAAAAACAACTTTATTCAAATAGGCCCTACGAGCACCTTCGAAAAGTCATTTTACAAAATTAATTTTTTAGTGATTATTATTTTTTGTAGAAAAAAAGCTAACACCGATTCGGAATGTATATTCTGTAGAGAAGAATTGGCAAGAAACTCCACAGTTACTCTTTTGAAAATAATATATAAACTGTGTTTTAGTACAAAATTAGTAATATCTTGCATGAAATACAGCGCCACTAAGTCCATACATCTTTATCAACTAAAAGCTATGTTCACCAGGGCACGTGTGGTTCGCTTCTAAACTATTATGGGTTCATATTCCTCGTGTTCAAGATTCAGCCAGTTCTAAAGGTATCCTGAGGGATTGGCTGACGGATTTGATTATCGTGAGTTGTTGTCAATCTGTTTGATTGTCATTACATTCACTATGCATGGACTGACAATTTAGATAAGATTTTACTATTAAGAAAATTTAGATATTTAGGTATTACCTAAAACTTAGATATGTAGGTACTAACCTAAAGCACATTATTTTATTTGTATTTATTAGCTCTATACTGAAGGAAGTTACCTAAACCTAAACGCTCACGAAAAACCTAATTGCTCACGATCACAGCTGCCTGCATATTCATAATAGAACGAATCAGCTGTCGTGTAATTGTGCACCAATTGAAACTGTAAGCTCTCACGTCTACCTTGGTTTACTAACAGACAATGCATTCAGTTGAGGTCCACACATAGAAAAGGTCTGTGATAAGCTTCGTGTCTTCCATGCAAAGTTAAAAATTATTAAAAATAGGATGAACTTTAAAACTAGACTGACACTGTATAATGCCTTTGCTAACTCGATTTTAAGTTACACTTTACAGCCTTTCCAGCTACGGACGAACATATAAAACTTCTCTGGATAAAATATATAATATCCAAATACGCATTTTAAAACATGAAGTTTCGCCTAACATTAAGCATAAATTTTCCTCTAACTACTTGCAACTTTTCAAGCATTGTAAGGTATTTCCCGTTCAGGATCAGTTTATATTACAACTCTTACAATTAAAGGAAGAATATTTCAATAACTCTTTAAAAATAGAATTCAGCCACAACAAATTAGCCCGGGCGACCACCAGCGGTAGGCTTGTGACGCTATCTGCTCAAAATGCATATGGTACTCGGACTGCTGATTTCCTATGACCTCGACTAATAAATAAGCCCGAACCTGAGTTTAGAGACTCACTAACTGAAAAAAATATTAATCACAAAATAAAGTTATTGATTCTGGGTGCGCTGAACGGAAGCAATCGTATTATATTCTAATCTACCTGTAGGTGAATATGATGTTAATAGTTTATTATTGTGTAGTAATAGAAAAACTTTTATTTTAATTTTGTACCTTTGTTACTAATAGCGAACTCCTTGTTAGTACACAGTTAGTAGTATCAGTGGTTTTTGATGTACTATTAATGTATTGTTTTTGTTGTATTTATTGTTGATAAAAAAAAACCTGTTTAGAGATTAGGATTAATATTTACTAGTGATGTGCCGGATATCCATATCTATATCCGTATCCGCGGATATCCGAGTAAGAAGAGAGATCCGTATCCGTATCCCTTTCCCTTTTTGGCGGATATTTTACGGATCTTTACTATGATCTACCTTATTAATTTTAAATACACACATATAATCCTATAATGTGATTTTATATTCACTGAAAAAGTCTTAGGTACGTATTAGTAATACTATAAACAGCAATATTTTTTCTGCCCAACGGCGAAATTAAAAAAATAAAATTGGTCAACTGAAACTCACTAGTCTCACTACCAAACACAAACGTTATCTATGCCGCGCAGTGTCACACCTGTATTACAATACTTGATCTATGTGTCACACTAAACTATAAACAAAATACAAAAATCTAGCCACAAAGTCTGGCACGCGTCAACGGCAAAGTATCAAGTGGCGACAACTATCGAGACCTCGCACTCCGATTGAGTAAGAAAGCTAAGATCCGTATCCGTATCCGTAACCGCGGATCTTGACACCAAATATCCGTATTCAGATCCGTATCCGCGAATATACTTTATTAACGATCCGGCAAATCACTTGTACCTAGGTACTAGGTAGTAACCTAATAAAATATGATCCGTGAAGGTCGAAATAAATAATTTTAACTTTTCATTTATGTACCTATTATAATTTTGTGTTACCTATTTATTTTAGTCTATATTATATGAAAACAATAAATACAACATCAAATCTATTCCGTCTTACATAATCAAAATATTCAACTAGATATTGCTTATTTCCGCGAATCCGTAAAATTATGTAATCAAATTTCTCGATGTCCATCTTGATCAAACGGCCAAAATGATCAATATATTATATCAATGTGAAAAAGGTGACTCTTTTTTAAATTGACCAAATGCACTAGTTCAGCATACTGGTACTAAATTACATATTATTTAAAAATATAATGCTGAAATTTTTTTGTATTAATAATCTATTTTCCAGCATTTTCTTAAGTTTTGTAACGAAATTCATAACTCTATAATTAAAAAAAAAAAATTAGTCGAAATAGGTTAATCTCAAATCTGAGTTGATAATCATGTACCTACTGCAGAATTTTCAAGCACTTTTTTTAAATCATATTTTATTTCACGGTTAAAGAAAATACTTTTTGGAAATCTGCATGCCTCAGGAAAAATTCTGGGTTATGTACCTACCGAATCCTTTTTGTAATAGAAAATGCATTTACATAGCTATATGACATTTACAAGAGGGTCACAGTATAGTACTTATTATTATTAACATTATTTGTAAAGGGAAAATAGTAAAATTGATAACTGATTTTAAAATGATTATTTTATTACACTTAAAAAAGTACAACGATAACAAACTTAAATTATAATTAGAAGAAACGACTTATATAACGGTAACAAATAGTTGATATATGGTTTCATTAAATTAAATACGATAAACAATAGTCATTAATTAATTTCTAATACAAGTCACAGCCATTTTCTTTATTTAAAAGTAATTAATTTAAAATAAAACTTAATACTGATAATTATGTACAAATATTATAACATTCCTATAATTCCTAGTGCACTAATAAACACCATTTTTAAAATCACTTTGGTTTGAATGGCAATATTCCTTCGGATCAATAGCTTTATTATTTACAACGATTAAGACATCGCAGTTTAATTAAAGCTTAATTACTTTCTTATCTTTGCAAAATATTTCGTCCAACATATTATAATAAAGTCGATGTGTTCATGCCCTGTATTTTTAGCCATAGAATTAATATAAAAATCTAATATTTTGTATAAAAATATAAAATAGTAAAACAGAGTTCTAAACAAGTAATGTTTGAAGTTTTTTTTTTCTATTTTTACGTTTTATTAGTCGATTGTCGACTCGAGTTTATCTAACAAAAACAAAACAAAAAAAATCATTCAAATTAAGTAATTTCAAAAATATTTAAAATGATAACCATTTTTAGAATTAACCTCCACTTTCGACATTTATGATGATAAAGATTTCAGTGAGCCTCTTCAAACCTATGTCCTTATAAATTTAATAAACCTAAATTGTTCGATATTAAAATAAAATACATAATTTTAGCCCCTATTTTAGCCTCTTTTTCGTTATTAATGAGACGTAGAGGGCGGATGACAAGTGCAAGCATGTCGTAAAGCTACCCGCAGCCAGGACATGAAACGGTCCACTCTCGCGTAAACGCCAGGATAACCTTGTCTTGCACAACCCCGGCCCCAGGACACGATTCCTATAAGTAAACATAAATGATAAATTCAACTAATTCAAAATTATATTTGCTAGGTTACATTAACTTAAACAAATTAAGGTAGTTCCAGCGTGGTGAAGTGTAGTCCTACCTTAATACCTTCTGCCTTATATCGTTAGTTATAGTAATCTGGCAACGTTACTCTGAGTGTTTTATATATATTTGTTTATATGGTATTGTTATAATAGTTTTATTAAATTAAAAAGATGAGAGCGTTGTGCAGTGTTGCCAGATCACTATAAATTTAAAATTAAAATTAATAATTATAATTTTAATATCTCGATAACAAAACCGTGAAGTGCTAATTTTATTTTTTTAGCTTATTCTAAAAACATTTTTCAACACTCTCCTAGTTTTTTTTCCAATTCTGTCGAGTGAATTTTTTAATTTAATAAAAAATCGGACATTTTACATACATAAATGGGACATTACTCTCAAAATCGCGAACTTTGTCTTTCAATATCTCGCGATCTTAACCGTGAAAAATTATGAAATTTTAGAAATTCATAAATAAAGTTATTCTGAACCCGTGAAAAAATTTTTAGCCGAATCTGTCGAAAAGTGGTTTCATGCTGGAACTACCTTAACTTAAACGTAAATTAATTATTGAAATATTCACGTGGCAACACAATTCCTGAGTACACGTTTAAATATATTTGGGTCTAATAACAAAGGCGGGTAACGAATTTTGTCAATCAAATTTTGTTTGAAAATTCTAGAAAACAGATAGATCCCTCTTAGTAATATGAATGAAAACTATTCATTTAAAAATTAATGATCGTCATATTTAAGAGTGAGATTAGAATTGTGAGATTGCTCATTTGCAGACTGACTAATTATTGCCAAAAGAGCTCATCGACCAACGCGATCGACGTATCAATCAGTGTAGGAGGAATAGCTTACAAAAATATGCGTAGACCACAGATGGCGAACCAATGGGACGCGACAATATATTTTGGGCACGTCACCGATTACGAAATTCATAATGCACTAAGAAAAAAAGGGGGCATACAATTGGGGCATAATTTCATCGGATAATGATTGAGCAATATCGATATGTAGAAGCAACAACCTTTTTTTAGGAATACGCGTAGCCTGGCGATGTAAATATCGGTATAGGTGATGACCTTTTTTTTTCGTGTGCACTACCGACACAGGATAAAAACTTGAGTTGATGGACACAATTTATTATTTTCCCAAGTCAATTTTTTTTTTGATAGCACGCCTATTATCTCAATGATTATCTGTTTAGAAAAAATGACACGTAGATGTATAAAGGTTCGCCATCCCTGGTTTAGATACTGAATACTCACCAACAACAGTATAATGCGGTTGAGCCATTAGCAACGGTCCGCCCGAGTCTCCGGTGCATGAGTCTCTATCAGGTGCGTTCGCGCACAACATGCGCGGCGTTACTTTCCTACGACCATACCCCGCTCCTATACATTCTTCTTGTGACCAAATTTGTACTTCCGCCTGTAATTATAAGCATTTTTTTTAAATAACTAATTAATACCACACAAGAAACGTAAAACTCGAAAAATTTTACCCTGATAACGACATTCATATAAAGTTGATCGTTATGCTATTAAAATAATATGTTTGAAAAATGTTTCCAATGGATAACTTTTTCAACGACGATATGTATTGCCACATATTTTTCGCCTTGAAAGACATAATTTTAGTAATTTTTATTATGGCTAGTGTAACTAAAGGCAATTGACTGCAGCTTATATATCGAGATTGTATATAAGCCAGAAAATCGGCGTAAAATTATTACTATAATTGCCTTCCTAAGGGTAAATGAGACTGCTCTTCCACCCAGTGGAACTCCTGGGCAAAGGCCTCTTCTTCATATAAGAGAAGGGTTGGAGCTAGTCCACTGCGGGTTGGCAGATAATTTTCCTACCTTGAGTAACGATCGCTGTCAGGTGTTTCGGATAATAACTGATACTGACGGCTTTACATGCTCTCTGAGGCACGATATGCCCCAAGTGGGAATCGAACCCGTGATCGTCGGCGTTAAATAAACTACTCGCACCACTACACCTTAAAAAACTTTAAAATGTGTCGTTATGCTAAGGATTCAAACAAACCCAATTATCCAATAAGATACATCAGAGTTTATCGCAATAATGCGATGCATCACTTAAAGTTAACCATACCTGGTATGGTTGTAAAAATAAAAATGAAAAAAACACTCGTCGCTAAAATCTCATAACGCTGTCTAAATTTAAACTCACTTTCAAGGGTATATTAGATGGAGGTCCTTTTTCAAAAGTGCTACCCCATCCCGACACAATTGCGTCTACTCCTGCAAGGGTATCTTCATCATCTAGAAAAATAATTGGTTTTGATATTTTGTATATTACTCGACGTCCTGTCTAGTTCTTCCGTTTTAGGGACTTTCGGATTTAATTGCAGTACTATTTTACTAAAGTGAGAAACATATCTTGTATTTGAAAATTCAAGGGATTCAAAAAGATAAATGATTAAAAAAGCGTAAGAAGAGAAGATAATAAAACTTTTAAAATCGATAATACCTGATTTCTTTTTTTAAATTGTTATATAATTAATTATTTATTTTCAAAAACAGTGACATACAAATATTTAAAAACACTCTAAAAACTATGTACGTACCAGGTAAGCATGCAGGTCGGTAAAGATTATCTGCTATAGGCTCTGAAAGTTTCAGAACTGCAATGTCATTGTCGTAGGTGTAACGGTTGAAGTCCGGATGCTGGAACACGTGCGACACCTTGATTCCTTCCGATCTCGACTTGTTTACGTCGTGTTCACCCACCAATACTGTCAGGCGAGAAGCTTCCACTCTGCACCAAAATAAATAAATAATTATTATAACTGTTTCTTACTTCTTATTATACCGCATGTATAGTGTTTACATTTCAGTTTACACAACGAAAAATATCACTGTTGTTATGAGCGGTAATTAAATACAGGCTTAGTATTTATTTTTAAACACGTAATACGAAAAAAGTAATAATAAGAACTGTTTGGTGTTTCAATATTGTTTTTTTTTTTTTTTTTTTGGTAAAGTGAGGAAAATCAAATCAAACGGAAGTAAACTTTCCCTTTCATTTGCGGTCACTTTCATTGTTAGCTTAAACTCGATTTAAAATCATCGTTTACGTAATTTAATAAATTTAGCTTAAGTTAAAAGTTGTTTTGTCGTTTAAAGAAACTCATAACGGAGGCAGAGCACGTCGCATATGAGCGAGACAATCAGTTAATGTGTAACGAAACGAATAACAGGTGCGCGGGCGCATCCAACTCGACTGACCTAGACCTGATTTGTAATGTCTGACCTTGGTACTACATAGATACATACTGGACTACAGCATACTAGAAAACAATAGCAATGAAGAACATAATATCCTGAAATTTTTCAAGTTGGGATTTGTATCGTGACGTCTTTTTTAAACTGTCTGTCGTTATAAAATCTCATTTAAGACGAATCGTCTTTGTACAAGATAAAAGGTAAGTTAATATGTCGAATGCATAACATGTGTACTCGTACTTTGAGGTCGATTGTGTAACAAAAAAGAGCCCCAAGGCAGAGGACACGATTTATGAAAAGGGCTGTTTTGAAAGTAAGTTTGTTACGTAAAATTTACTATAGGTCTCGTGTGTGCAATAACGTGTAATTATCAAAATTATAAACTTCATGAAAGCTTTTATAATGATCACATTTAAACATTTGGAAATCAATGCAATAATAACATTTGTAAGGTCGAATTGTGTGCGTAATATTATATTAAAGAGAATATAAAAACGCATCAAGAATGCAAGAGCATCCAGCTCTTTTAATCACGTTGTATGAGTATTTTTCTGCTCGACGAGTGCTCATTAACTATTGTATTACGTTTATGCTTCCATACTGACTTCTACCAAATACCAATAACTTTCCTAGTTTGTTTTTGAAAAATTAATTTGTTAGGGTTTATATGATATACCTCTGCGTATATTTTTCTCTTATGAATATGATTACTTAAGACGTTGAGACGTGAAAGCCGGACAAACAAACAAACCCACTTTCATATTTAAAGATAATATAAAATTATAAAAAGTATAAGGCAATACTAATATATTGATTGTAAAAATTATAACGCGTACCTACTTATTTAAGTAGGTATATTTTTTTTCGAAATAAACCGCTAAGATTTTATTTACCTGAACCTGAACCTGGGTCTTCGAATCTTTATATACCAAGTGTCGCCACAAACGGTTCAGTACTTTTAGCAGAAACAATTAACATTTATCCATCAATTTATTTATCCTTACAAGCTTTCGCGTTTATAATATTTATACGTAGTTTTGTACTAGGATTTTTTTATAAAACGATAGCAGTTATTATATTAGAGCGAGCGTGAGTCAACCTTGTTACTTATGAAAAAAAAAAGTCATAAATAAAAAATAGCTTATTGTTACATTTTTATTTTACGCAAAAAATTTTGGTATATTTTATATAATAAATAATAATAATAAAATAACTACAAACGTATATTAAACTTTGTTTAAAAAGGTTATTTCGTCTCTACCTTTCTCGAAACTTGGATACTTGATGGAATGATCAACGTATCGTAAATACCCCTTAATTATAATAAATTTTTACGCGTATCGATTCACGTTTTTTTCCATGTAAGTAGGTTATATCGGTGTAAAGTATTACGTTGTATGAAAACAACTTTAAAAATGACTCACAACTAACATTGATATACTAATTATTATTGATAATATTTAAATGAATAAATGGTCCAGTGGCTATAAATATTTTTTTACAAATTAATTATAATATTTTAATTTTTATAATTTTTATTCTTGTAATATTTTGTTATAATATTAGATAAATCAATAAATGAGAGTTTACGCATCTGTATCTATTTTAGATGAAGATAGCGTAATTATTTACATTGTTCTCCTGCGTATCGCTTTTATCTGACGATTCAACACACACACACTAACCGTTACACGTAGTTCATGCATCCACCTGAGGCGCCACTTACACATGCCGTCTTGCCAATTTATTTTTCGATTATTAATGTTAAATAATTATATGATATCATGTAAGACGAAAAGAATTATTGCAGTAAGCAAAGTACGGTAAAAATATAGTTACATAAAAAAGTGAAAAGTATTGCTCACGTAAATTAACTGTAATGAAAAAAAAACCAATTAATTACTCTTTAAAAATGTTTACAATATCTGACCTGTGGTTTATATTTTTAAAACTAATGGCCACACATAAAATTGACTTCAATATGTTTTATTAAGGTATAACATTGTAGTTATATTGTTCATATTTAGTTTTAACATGTTTTTCAATAATTTATAATGCGGCATTGGCCTCACTGAATGTTTTTACATGACGCCCCTGGTGCGGCAGTGGCAACGAATCGTCGGTTAAATATGTACATACATATTTCAATATTGTTTTACAATTTTTTTAATTATTTTAACATAAATTATTAAATTCTTTAATACATGAATAAAAGTATATGTACTACATCTATGTGATGGTGATTAACATTCAAATACACGATAATATTAATTTACTACTAACTGCTCATTAATGTTTGACAACATAACATACATTGATGTATTTGATGAAAGCAAACAAATGTGTAAGTATATTTCACACATCTGTATAGACATAAAAATAAACAAATTAGTGAAATTTAATTATAATCTGTGTTCAGAATTTACAAAACGGTTATGTATGTATTTAGTAAATAATTATCGACTTTCACCTATAAGTGTATGGCCTCACCCAAATAATACCATTGTTTGCAGATGAGATGTCCAAATTATGCTTACTAATAATTTATCATTACATGAAAGATTACATATTCATACAAATATAATGAGCTTTAAAATGTGTCTTATATATTTTACTACAAGAACTGTCTAAAAGATATTATTTTTTAAATATAATAATTAAATTGTCATTTTAAATTTGTATGACACAGATCGTTGAATGACATTTTAATTTTAATAAAGTGTGCTTGTATATTTATTTTTAAAACTCATTAATCAACCAGACAAAGTTTTTAATTTATTACTTAGTATGCCGTTAATATGCGCATGCGTCGTCTTCTTAAACGCAAAATAATAACCCCATTCTGTATTGGAAATGTGTATAAAGTTTTGTTTCGTTGGAGTTTTATGGATTTTATATCGACAATTTATTCAGACTGACCCACAGATTATATATCTGGGTCAAAATTCAAATTTCTTGACCTAAAATCTTAAGAAACTTTAAGTGTGAAGAAATAAGAATTATTTTTGACTTTGCTTCACGCATTTACAGCAGTGAATGGGAAAGTTATACTTATAATAATGTTTAAGATGAAAAATATGTTAAAATGCGTGACAAATATAGTCATGAAATTTAAGAAGGACTTGCATGAGATATATCATATTGAATTACTATTATAAAAACATTTCAGCTTAAAAGCAGTGAATATATGCGTCTATTAGTTCTCCACAAATAAATCTATATGATAACACAATTTAATTTTAATTTCAGACCTAAAAATAATAATATTAGAATGATACCAACTCGTAGACACAATGTGTAGCCGTGATGAGGTGGTCCCGAGCGACGACGGTGGCTCCGCATATCAGCTTACCGTCTCTCTTCACTGCCGCCAGCCAGGGAAACTCTCCAGGAGTGACTGCTCCTCCGCCTACCACCCGTGCCGAGCGAACAATCCCACACGCTGAAAAATATTTTGTTATTCACTAGAGCACTGTCAGTAGTCATAGAGCACAAGTGAACGTTGTGTTATGGGTGGGGTTCAGCCATTGGATATCCTCTGCTGATAGGGACCTCCCCCATCGACGATGAGGACCTACTCCAGAGCGACCGGTTCGAAGCAGATTCAGATATTTCTACAAAATGTAATTTAATTTTTTTTTTAAATATAATTTCACGAATGACGAGTTACGCACACGTAAGATATATTAATTCCGATGAATAATGATGGTTTGGGAGGTGAATAGTTCACCTTACTGCATATGACATGAAGTAAATTACGACCAAACCTTGTTAAAGGATCTGTGTGATAGTGTAAGCATTTTTACAACAAAGAAGTTCTGGACTCGTCTTTTAAAAAATATAACAAATAAGTCACAAAATATCTACAGGTGTCTACATAATCACAATATAGCTTCGACTCACAATACCTATAATTCGTGACATGACACAGATGGACAAAGTATTTTCATATACTCCTTCTCAATAAAACACTTGCATTTTGTTCTTTTTCCTGGAGTTAGTTGTATTCTCTTGCTCCATAATATTCCGACCTTCACGTCCTTGACATTTAATGTACAAGGAAGATATCATGAGTTCCGTTATTTTATATTATGTTGCATTTAAAAATAATAAAATGTATTTATTTTCAAAAACACAATTGCAACAAATGTTATATTATGATATTTTGTAAAATTCACGCGTCTGAGAATACGTAATTTTATCTCTTTTCACTCATGGTTTTTTTCATATTTATTCATGTCACGTACGAGTACACAATTGACGATGATATCTTGTTAATTCTATTTATTAGTCACATTTAATTTAGTTTAATCAATAATTTAATTAACCATAATTATATTATTTAGATGACTTGATATTGAAGCGTATTTAAATAATTTATTAATTAAACATCTATTATAAATTCATGATTATTCCTATTACAAAATTTTAGACTCTATTCTGCTGAAGATCTTTAATTATTATCGAAAATGATAGTTCAATGAGAGTCACGTAATAAGGTGAGTCTTTCGCCGCTATGACATTTTTTTAAAGAGGACCCACCGTCGACCACTACCAAGATAAATCGACTAATATTCTAACTTTGTTTCATCATTATCGTCATCGTTTTCTCGTCCATTGCTGAACTTAGGCCTCTTCAATTGGCATACAGCACTGAGCTCAATCAGCTCTCAAAATCTTGGTTTAATATGGAACTAAATTGTGAGAAGACGAAACACTAGCATTTTCAATGTACGAAATGTTTTTATAAAGATGATAAGTTTAAGTGGAAACTTTTTTTTAATTAAAATTTGTCTACATTTGCCGTTAGGTAACGAGTGAACAGTTCTTTTGTTTGACGAGACAATCATAACGGAGCTCGGTGTATAAGCGTTGCAAAATTTTGCGTTTAACTAGAGCTTAAGTGGGTTAATTCTTGGCGATAACAAAAATGAAAAACCGAGCCATCTGCATAATTGCGGATAATATTTAAGGTAGTTTGAAAATCGAATATTCTAAGTATCTATTATATGATGATAAATATGTACATGAATTCTAAAGGTATTCACATTTTTTGTTGATTATTAAAACTTTTTTGTTTCTCTTCAAACTTAATGTAATATTGCTATTTTTTTTAAATCGTTAAATAACTTTTATAACCTTTAATTTTTACAGTATGCTTATAGAAAAAACTTAAATAATACACACTTTTCGCTAGAGATGATATTCACATAAACATTTATACACTATCATTTAAATAATAAGGAAGCTTAGTAAAGCTCACCATTAAAGATAAATAAGGTTCTTACTTCGATGAAGTCATCGATTAAGTTAGTGTTGCTTAAGTTCAGTTACAAAATATGTATAGTGTAGCCTAACATTTAACCTGGATAAATCCTAGTAGTGGTGACCATAACTATATCTATATCAACACTATAAACCTGAAAATTTGGTTGACCAGAACTGCAGCATTAGGGGCAAGAATTTGTCTCAACTTTTTTTATCCTAGATGGTCCGTTTATAGACAGAGGCTATATATTTAAATATGAATCCTAATCTCTAGTCAGGTAACTTCAGAATATAGTTAGTAAATACAAATAAAATAATGTTATTTCAGTAGAGAAAATATGTGCTTACTTTTATGAAAGTCAGTGATGAGACCATACCTGCACCAATGGATGATGGACCTTACGATGACTTGCGTTTACTGTATAAAAATGAACCGTCTGTATTTGGATTAGCCCTAACAAATTACTTCTCGAGAACTATCGATATAGATCAAGTACCATTTACCGTAGCTGTTACGTGAAGTATTGGTAAGGAGGAAATGACGAACTTATGGTACGCTGTTATTCCACGACTTAATATTACGCTTGAGTAATAAGCTCTTCAGTGGCGAAAGTTTCCATGTCACGAGCCTAGACCTTAATAAATATATATTTTATATAAAATTAAAGAATCATAAGCGTAGCTGTAATTAGGCGTTTTTCGTCCAATTTGAGTTACGTTATTATTATGTTACTCACGACAAGTGTCTTTCTGTTGCTCATTAGTAACCTTGCATTTTTTACTATGTAACCAATATAAACTAAATTCTTATCAATAAAGTATATATATTATATATATATATATATATATATATATATATATATATATATATATATATATATATATATATATATATAGTGATTGGACAGACATATCGAATCTAAACTATATGTCGATAATATCTGTGACAATATTTATAATATAAAAAATTGGTTGTCTGTAAAGTAGGTTTACGGACGATAATTTTACGTGATAACGTCATAAGAAAACATTGATGAAAAATTCTATACTTTTATGAATTTAATTGAATTATTATAACTGAATTATCATTATTTTTATAATACAAAGAATTATTTGAAAATTACAATTTTTACTATAAATTAACATTTATTTGCACTCGGTAATTCAAATATTTTTCTCTTCTACTCGGACACATCTGCCATGGAGTGGAAGAGAGATAGATGCGTCACAAGCTGAACGCTTAGGCCGATCGTATCTCTCTATCGCTTGTTCCGCGTTCTTGCTCGCGGAAAGTGACAATGAGTCATGCTTTTTCATGAGTGCAGCCGGCATTCATCGATTTACAAGACGTTATCACGTCAAAAAATATGCGGATTTATAAGTAAGTACTATTCTCTTAGCATATGACCTTTGGCACAATTATAAGGCTATAACCAAAGTTAAATGGAGGATGATCGTGTTGATCATTATTACATTAGTAGCTTTCACCGGTGACGTTAGTTGTAATTATTCAGCGTTAAGTTGTAATTTACATTATAAATGTTATAATTTTTTGATCGATCTACACACCTTTGTAATTTATATTAGTTACGGTAATTTTTAGCCAAGTTCAAGTAATAAGATTTTTATCTATAATAAAATTAGTTAATATATTTTTAGTACCAAATACCTAAATAATGATTTATTTTTAATTTATTTATAGAAAGACGAAGGTTTTGTGCAGTGGTTACTGTACGTGATTCTTGCATTAATAGACGCGGGTTCAATCCTCGCTCATGATTGACTGATTCATTATCGCCGAGCCTTAATAGATTACTATAAAATTTTGGCACATGCCAATTACATTTGGCAATTAAGGCTCATTTTCAATGTGCCTGATAAGAAAGATTTTTTGAAATTTCCCTCTTAAGGAGGATAGGGGATGAAAATATGTATAAACTTAACAAAAACGTATAAATTTTTTTTCGAAATTTGGATTTGAAAAAATTAATCATCGTTCAATTAATCAGCGTTTTTGAACAGTTCTCTTTGAAAGGTGTGAGAGATTATATGAAAGTTCTGCCATTCCTGAAAGGGGTCAGAACATTGTATGTGAGCTTTGTCATTTTTGAAATTAATAGAAAATTTTAATACTATTGTTTAAGCTTTTGTTTAAGAACGCAATTTGTACGCGTTTCAGTGTATTTTTAAATTTTATCTCTAAAGCGGAAACAAATTATGGTATATTTTATAATTATATTAAGCTACTTTTAATAGATATATTATAGGAACAAGCGGAGCCGTAAACACAAGCAAGTATTATTTAAAGACAGGACCCATTCTTACAAAATCTTTTATTTTATGATTGATTATATATTAATTTTAAAAATATCGTTAATAACATACACTGACAGAGCTGATATTGCTATTCAAATTAACTAAGACCTAAAAGCTTTACCTACTTTAATATTTTTTTATTTATTTTGAAAGACATTCAAATTTGTAAGTTTGTTTAACTGCACATTAGATAACTAGACGACCCGCTTTTACCCACATGTATGTTTTCGCCTCTGCTCCTTTGATGCACTGTGTGATGTTATATAGCCTATAACCTTTTCCGATAAACCTTATAATGCCTGTAATACATAATAAAGCATTTTAACACATAAATAATTTTTAAAATCGAATTAAATCGAAATTTTTGAATCAATCAGCAGATCTTGAGGTTAAGGTATTCAAACAACCAAACTCTGCCATAATGATATAAGATTAGATCATTATCGTATGATAACAAAGGCTTTAGAGACAAGACCGTTAATATGTAAAGTGTGTCACTCGTATTATCTTTAAATCAATGGAATAGAAATCGGTAAATAGTATGCAGGTTCGAAAACATCCGGGACAATTAACGCACTATTGTTAAACGTTCATTAAACTCATCGGAACGTATAGTCCGATATATTCACACTTAACGTCATTATCGTACTTTTATGTAATGATATATTACATTCACTTTATTACAACTTAGTCATAGTATACGAAAAGCTGGAACGATCTCTTTTCTACGTATTCATATAAGCTTTTTTTTTATTGAGATTTATTTTATTTTTGCTTATTTGATCTTAAGCTGTAGTTTCGAAAGTTGACTGATTTTTCATTCTTTTTTATAAATTATACTTTCTTAAAATAAAAAATTAAATAAATAATGATTCATTTTATAAATAATTAATAGATACATTGTCTAAAAAAATAAATAAAAATACGAACCCGAAAAATTGTGAAAACAGTTCCGTGAAAGTATATAGATATAAAATGAGCTTCAGTTTTATTTAATGTAGGAATAATTAAAAAATAAAAAATTATATCGTAAGTTTATAAAATACATAAAAACACAAAACATAATATATAATACAAAATACAAAAATCAAGTAACGAGATTTCGGTATTCGATCTTCGGCGCTCTACTGACCTCTTTGATAAAATTTTTGTTAAAAAACAATTATCCTAAAGAAGTTAACCCACTTATAGTAAACCTATAAAACTTATCTCCATTAATACTGAACACATTAATGTAAATGTAAACGTTAATATATATTTATTGAAAAGTTATTAATAATACTCGTAAAACAACAATATTTACGTAATAAAAAACACGTATTTATTGATCAGATTAAACATACTACAATTTATATTGAACGTTTAATTTTATTCAAACGTTTTAATTTTGAGAATCAAAATATATATAAAAAAAAAATAAACATGAAAAATGTCTCAAAGTAAAATTGTAAAAACTAAAAGAAAACTTTTTTTTTTTAATTTACATATCTTATAGATACTTTTTTATACTTTACGTATTTTATACATTACATATCTTATACTTTACATATCTCTAATTTTGTTTCTACTATTGTACTCACATAGAAATGATTTTTGTTGTGGTTAATATTACGTTAAGAAGAGAATTTCATATAAAAATCTTTTATATATATATTTTTTTCTCGTGTATACTGTTTTGTTTATTAGTTTTTATATACCGCTAGATTGTTAAAACAAGTCTCGTGCAAGTGGAAGACTCTCTAAAAGCACTAAGATACTAACTCAACGTGTGATGTAAGACAAGGAACAGAATTTGAGTGTTTTTAGAAATTAAAAATTAACAGTTCACAAGTTTCTTCGATGAACTAAGTATAATTAAAAGTGTTTTTTTTTTAACTTTTTTTTTGTATAAGGAAGTTTAGTTCCGATAGATGAATAATTAGATCTTGTTATATTTGTTCGTAAATGTCTAAAATACTTTACGTTTCGTTTTGTTTTCGTTAAAAAATTCCTATATATTTTTTAAAATTAATATTTTGTTATCAGATACATTATTATAATTAGTTTTTTTTATAAGTCAATTATAGAAATTTATAAAAAAGGTCTAAATAAAAATTACCTGTTACGTTATATTACTAATCTGTACGTAATATAAGAAATAAAATGATGTAATTTCTAATCAATTTCTATTTAATTTCTCACAATTATCACACCAACCACTTACCATAAAAAAGGTAAACACAACATAAATCGCACAATTTATACGTATTCAGCTTTGTCAAGCACTGTGTGACACATAGATCTCTCAACGAGGATACTAGGATACTCTGACCTTAATTTAAGGGAATTAGATTGATGTTAACACTCACTGCAGGGCTTGCAGGCGCTGCCGGTTGCAAGCACAGCTAGAAGGCACAAAGCGCGAAACATGTCTGCCGGAGTCGCGGTCCAATCTGGAGGCAAAGGGAGACGCCGGCCCAGCTATTATAGGCCGCGGGCGGCGCCTCTGATAAGGCCTCGGGGCCAGGGTGATCGGACCAGGCCAAGTTCACGGATACGCGACGACTGAACGCAGAACGACGAAAACGAAACGCAACGCGTCACCCCACTGCTCTCGCGGCCGAAGACGTTGCGCTGAAGCATTGATATCGATAGAAAAATTAGATAGTAACCTTCAAGATCAAAAATGTTTTATAATTTATTTTATGTTTCTGTACCTCCCGTTAGCTTGCATATTATGTCAATGCATTACGTACACTTTTTATAGATGTGTTAATGCTTTTGTTATTGAGGACAGATTTATTAGAGGTCGTTTATTACGTGTGGATTTAAAGTAAATCGGTTATTCATCAACAGGTTGCCGTTAACTTGCATCAGCTTTATGGCAACGAATAAGAATACGGCCGCTATCATATTAGTGAAATCTGGCGGCGTGCTGTAGAGTCAAACACGCTTCCCACGCTAATGCGAACGCATAGCGTCAGAGTTGCGTTAATGCTGAAGCGTCGGAGGAACACGCTCGCTCTAAAATCACTAATATGACAGTAGCCTAAGAATTTAAAAAGTTTGCCATTCATAAGCGGCACGAGTAATATACATTAAAATAATAATAATAATAATAACGAAATCGACACACTTTACGACAAGTTTCGCTTGATTCCTCAGATCGATTCTTATTCGACATAATTAAGTGGTGAATGCTTCACCACGTTGTTCGGACTCAAGAAAATGAAAATGCTCATTGCATCGCAATCGTGCGCGATTGGCAATAAATTAAAAAAAATCTTTGCATTTTCTAAATTAACAACTTTTATCGCAGGACAATGTTGCATCACATCATATTTATGTGTTATTTGTACGTCGTTGTGTCGCAGTAAAATATTTTATTACGTAAAATTTTGTTGCTGCAAATGTGACGTCTGTGACCTAGATCGATTCTAGGATTAGTCTCTGAATCACATTATAGCAGCGCATATGATTAACATCAGAATTGACCACAAATGCATACTTTTTAACGAAAAAGTTTTTCTCAAACTAAGTTTTTAAGTGGAACTTAAAAAAATTAGAATCAACGCCTTAATATGAATGGTACAGTCAATTATTTAGTATGACATTTTTTTTTTGTTTATATTCTTTGTATCGAAATTGGTATTACTCGATTTCAATTTTAATGGTAATCATCGTAAAAGTGAAAACCGAAGATAGCGTATTAAATGAAATAAAGATGAAACAAAAAAGAAATTTGAACTACCTTTAAGCATTTTATAACTTTAATTTTATTATCTTTTATTTAGTTTAACGCTTTACTTTTATAAATGGGCAGTTTCATAGAGAAATTGATTTTTTATAAACTGTTAAATATAAAATAAAATAAGTATTGAAAAGTTTTAGTAAAATAGTACCTAAATGGTGTCATAGATAATGCTTTTTTATTATTTTACTAAAAAGTATCTCTACGTGGATAAGCAATTAGTTTGACAGTATTATTTGCTATTCGGTGCCTAGGAGAATTCGGGCTCAGTTTTGCGCATTTATCCTCGTGCGAGCTTTGTTACGCAATGTGTACGTAATTTCACCCGCTGCCGGATGGACGAGCGGTTCGCTTTAATTCTTTTATTTTTGACTAATCTTACCCAACTTTTTACGTAATTCCAGGACTGAAGCGACGTTAAATATTTTGTAATTTTTGGTATACGCTTACACAGTCTTTTGCGCAGTTATACTGACCTACCAGAAAGCTTTTAAAAAGTAGAGCCTCTTTCGGATATGTGATTGGATATAATACAAAAGAATATGACATGACTTTTTAATTGCTAACAAATGTTGGTAATTTTAGACGGTCTTTCATTCATACATTATTGATTTTGTTTTAGATGTATCGAATGATAAGAATAGCAATTCAATAAAACATAATAATATTATATAAGTAGCTAAATTTATTTACAAGATTTAAATATCTTTACTATTATATTATGAAAATAACGATATTAATATGATAATGTGTATAAATTATAGTATAAAAAGTATCTTTTATTTTAATGTTTTGAATTAAAAATAGATCCAAGAATATCGTATTGTATATAGAAGATATAGAAAGTTTTATCAATTTTAGTGACAGTTTAATATTTCGATTTACAATTGCATAATTTACAATTTTCAAAACTGATATTTGTATTTAAAAAGTTTAATTTCATTATCAAGTTGAAAGAACATGAGTGTATAAAAGGAATGAGTTCACATACATTCTTTGTTAAAATTGCATCCACAGTAATTCGGCGCCATCCTACTTTCTTAATTACGAGTATTTACCGGTCACTATGATATATAATTTCTTATCAAGTGAATATCCCTTGACGGTATTTAATCAATCGAAAACCCGCGTTTTGAGATTCCGGATAATTTTTATAAATGTCTTTTAAATTACGATTTTAGATTTTTAAAGAAATCTTCAGATACATCTATACATCGCATACCGACTAACCCATATCATAAAAAGCGGTCATACGTGATAGACGATGGTTAGCCATTCGACACAGATAAAAGAATTATGGTGCCAAGGGTTTGTCAAGGGTGGATTATGCGATTAGTATTATTGTTTGAGGTTTCTGTACACAAACAATATTGGCCTTGGTATAGTTTAATGGTCGTGTGGGTGTGTGCGCTGGAAAGAGCCGTTTGATTTGAGTCAGTGAAGACCGCGAATCCGTGTCAAGGCGATGGCTTGCCCGTATATTGATAACGATGCAGCCTTCTATGCATATGATAAAAAATAAAATTAAATTGACAATACAACTATTGATTTCTTTTTTTTAAATTTGTAATTTAAATTTATACGTATTGTTAAATCTTACAACTTATGAATGAATATTTAAGAGATATTTCTCAAGTAGAGCTAAATTGCAATGAATGACACATACCGGTTTTAATTTTATTACTTATCTAGTACTTTATATATTATAATGATTATGATTAACATATAGATGAAAATTTCTCTAGATCCGGTCAAGGTATGTCGTAATATCGAATAATTTAAATAAACAAATAATGGAAAATTGGAGTGTTAGATGTAATTTAAATACTGAGTTGCCTAAGACCGTATCTAAGTTCGGCAAAATAATATTGGAGTTGCCTCATTATTGCTGCCACCTACTAGGATTTAAATATGAATAACATTATTTAGCTACATTTACTTTTAGCCGAATCAATTTTTCTGGATTAAATATGCTAATTAAGGCAATATAACTTACTAATCGTCCGCTCGGTTTTACCCTTGTATATTTCGATAGCTATTGTAATGGTTGACATTTTTCTTTAATATTAGGTACCACATTTGAATTTTAGCGTAATATTAAATAGCCTGTGTCTTTCCTTTATTAACAGGCTGCCTAACGAAAAAAATTTTTTTTCATAGTTTGGTTTGAGATTATCACGTTCAAACAAACAAACTTTCGCTTTATTATTGTATATATAAGTTTTAGCTCAATTTGCAAATTTATATCCACATAAATATTTAAATTGATATTGCATTTTTGATACACTACACGTGATTCGCGGAATCACTCGTGCTGTGCACATTTACGATTAGAGCTGTATCGTCATCTGTATGAGTGGTAGCTTGATCTTAAATTATTATTTTGATGTAGTTTGTATTGATAATCGCTTATATTCTTTGATTATTAACAAATACTTCTATTTGATACGTATATTTTTTAATGGAGGCAAACGAGCAGACAATTCCACCCGATGTTAAGTGGTTACTATGGACCATGGACATCTGCAACATCAGAGGAGTTTTAGATAGGTAGCCGGCCTTTATATAGTGTTTACGAAATTTCTAATGACGCCAATAGTCGCGGTTTCGATTCCCGCCTAGATCAGATATTTGTAGCAGTGGAAAATTTAGACTGTTTTCGCTCGCTATATATAAAAATATATAGAAAGAGCGAGTTTTGTGAATGTTACAGTCTCATATTGTTAAGAGAAGGTAATGATAATGAAGGTGGCAAAAACCGTGAGGAACGTCTTTTATAACATATATCTGTAACAGGTCTAATTCCGTACGTTGAAAATATTTTGAAAAAAAAAAAAATTTTGGTGGCTACTCTATAAAGTACCTATAAACGATACTAAAGTAATTTTTTTTTTCATTTTCGGCTGTCCGTCTGTATCTTGGCAGCGAATGACACGAAAACGACTCAATAAATTTATATGAAACCACAGGCATAATTTAAGTTTATACTCGGACAGGAGCTAGAACATATACCTACTTACTACCTCTATATACTTTTTATCATGAAATTCAGTACAATTCCATTGGGAGGGAAGATCAAAGTGAAAATGTACATTTTCGTTGTAATTCATTAATGCATAGACCGATTTCCTTCAATATTTTTTTTTGATTGATATTTTTATAATTGTCCCGCAAATATTTCAAGGTCCTTAGTATTATTACTTCAGATATTAAAGACATTATAACCCTTACTCATCCGAAGTATGATTTGACATTTCGATAATTCCATTTCTACGTTACACGACGTGTGCGTTATGCAAATCGACGTATCTTTTAAATCTGTGAGAGCGTACGTGTGTGTGTGTGTGTGTGTGTGTGTGTGTGTGTGTGTGTGTGTGTGTGTCTGTGTGTGTGTGTGTGTGTGTGTGTGTGTGTGTGTGTGTGTGAATGTGTGTATATGTGTATGTTTGTATGCGACATGTTAAATATTTAGTTGTAATGCATCGACCTGCATGCAACGCTTGCCACCATTTGACCGTGTGTCACGCCCTAGATAGAAGTCTCGTTCAAATAATATTGCAAAACCGTGCCAATTAACATTGCCTTAATTATGTAATCTAAAGTCAAGATCCATTGTATTCTAATTCTTAATGAATAAATATCTGTAAATAAGCAAATATTTAAAGGACCTATTAGCTGTACTTGTTTTAACGGTTTTCTTCGCCTTTTGATATATAGAAAATATAAAAAGTGATAAAAATTTAGAACAATATCGGTTCGTCATTGGTTACGGTTAAGACTAATGACGAACCAATTATTATTTGTACCTACGTCGTGCTTGTTTGTAACCCTTTTTTTTAATCGCTGGGAAATGCATTTACGCATTCCGCTGCGGAGAGGAGACGGGTATGTGGGATTCGCTGGCACGCAGAACGTGCCAGAATACCCGGATAAACTCAGCGGGGCCCTCATCGTCGCAATGGGGCCCCACAGGCCCACCTATGCGGGCCGCCTCCGCCTTCGCTCGCGGGCACTGTGAGCGCTCTATTGCCCTGGTGGCGAGTGGGAGGATTATAGGTGCCCCTCCCACTTTAGTTCGGAGGGTGAAGGAGCGCGTATAGATGTTTCCTTCTCCCCGGTCGTCTCCAGCGGAGCGGGTCAGCGTTAACGTCTGTTTCACGTTCTGCCTCCTTCAAAGCCATGACCTCCTGGCTGCGGCCACGGCCGACCAGCACCTCTCACTGCCGAGCATGCAGCGAACTACGCTCGACAGCGAGAGGTTTCCTCCTATTACGGCCACCAAAGCATGGCGCCAGGGCCTCCAAGCGGCGCACTCCTCGAGAGTGCCACACGCCGTGTCTATCGGTGCGCCACACTCGTGGCAGGCAGGGATGGCTTCCCTTCCCGCAATTTGATGCAAGTACTTACCAAAGCACCCGTCTCCGCTAAGTACCTGCGTCAGTCGAAAGGCTGTAACCCTTGTGCTTTTAAAGCGTTAGAGGTTACAAGACTAAAAACTATGATGGGAGTTTTATAAAACCCGGGTATATTGTGTTTTTTTTATGTTTATGGGTCCACCAACTAAGATTCATCCTTTAAAGAAACATTTGAGTGTAGACCACAATCTTGGGTGCAGACGAAGTCTAAGTCTAGTGAAGACCGTAGACCTCTATAAAAAAATCTAACGCTGCTTATGCGTAAATCAGTTCAACTAGTCATCACACAGTGTCACATAAGACACTTGTCTAGACATTACATGTCGGCACACTCCAACTTTAACCGTTTATTGTCGAAGATGATTTACGATATACTTGAGCCTCATACCGTCCCACACAGGCCTCATTGGCGACAGACGAAAGTACAGCATATTTATCATTGCAAAGCCTTACACAACATAATATAACCTGCTACTGTTCACCAAAAGAAATAAGCTTTGCAAAATGAAAAATGTAAGTTTCTTCATTCCGTTCCTGCCGTCCATGAGGTAAATTTCTAAGCAACTTTACCACTTTGAAAGTTAGCGATGATAGATTAGTAACCGCAAATTTTTGGGTAGAGTCCAGCTCTGTATATATTGAACGGGTGGAATGAAGCAATTAATTTGAATATAAAGAAATTTGTTGCCTCTTTTTGTCCTCGCTCGTATCCATAAATTAGAAAATAAGACTTAACACAGTAGATTGGATGGGTGCCCCATCCAGATTAGCGAAAGTGGATTATGAAAGAAAGCTAAGGAATGATGAATGAAAGTACCTATGAGAAGAAAAAGAGCGAGAACTGGACCATCACATCGGAGGGTTACAAAAAAAAAAGTACATCAGTGTGGCGGATTAAGCTCCAACCCTTCTCTTATATGGAGAAGAGGCTTGAGGGAGGAGACAAGCTGATTCAGTTCAGTATAGAGAGTAGGGATATTATTTATGGCATTTTAACAAATTTTATGTATATATATATATATATATATATATATATACAGGATGACTGGTGAATTACCATCGATATTTGGGGAGAACGCTCGGCGCGCGGTTCCCATTCGGGTCATGCAATAAAAATAGGTACTTAATTTTTGACCAAATTTTCATAAATTTCAATTCAAATAAATGAAGCGATGACACTTTTCCAGTCATGCCGGCGGCACATGCACAGGTGTTGTAATGTGTCGCTTGTTCACACCTAAAAATTGCCAAAGTCACATAATTTACCTAGTCAACAAATTTGTTGCTTAAACGAGTAAAATATCTTAGTATTTTTGCCTTTCCTAAGCCAGGATTAAAGTATTAAGGGGGACTGGATCATGCTTGTTTATCCTGCTACCCTGTTTACACGTGGCGGCGTTTGGACGTAGATAAACTACCTGTTTTGTGTCGAAAGTGCAGCTAGCTGCTAGGGTGTCCAGACGATGTGTAAATAATTGGATAATTGTTGAGTAACTTTACTTAAAAGTTTATTAATATTTACCTTTTTTTTACATGATTCGAGTGGGAATCGTGCGCCGAGCGCTCTCCCCGAATGTCGATGGTAATTCACCAGTCACCCTGTATATATATGTATTGTTACATAAAAAACTTTACTGACTTAAACTAAGATCGAAAGTGTTTAGCGCTTCACTATATTTAATTTTATTACTTATTTGGTCGATTGATTGATTAATTCAGCCTTCTGATGTTAATGTTTTTAAATCTTTAAGCATGGAATGGAAAAATCCACTAATTATAGGCATCATGAAATGACTTCTGAGACGAGGGTCAGTAGTCATTAACAAGAAACTATAAAAAGTACCTGATAGATTTGTAACGGTCTTAGTCTGAAATTCCAGCTGGTATCACTGATTTTTTAGTGGTAATTTTTTTTTATGAATTTTCTTGGAAACACTAGAGAATATTTTGGAACTTTCACCAATACGCAATCTTTAAATACATTCTTCTCTAACTCCAATACTATGCCTATATATTGATTAAAAAAAATTAAACACCTATGTATTAAAATTCGCCTCTTAATAAATAAGTTGTAACTGTATAATACAATCGTTACAAATGTTTAAAGATATCGTAAAAGTCCGATATATTTGATTTTTATGTGCACCAATTTGCAAAGTTAGGAGGTCAAAGAAATATACGTTTCAATAAAGACATTTAACATTTAATATCGTTAAATTATTAGACGGTTTTATAACTTTTTTCTTATTACTTACTTCTAAGTAATGAGTAATATCTACATTGTAAATGAATAATTAATATTTGTTATCGAAATGTTTTGCGGTTACATGACTAATACGTTCTTTCTGTTGTTTTTTTTTATTTGTTTAATATTATATAATACAGTGCTGACCTCACAACTTTATTCATTCTTCTCTTTTCTACCATGAAACAGCGAGATGCAGAATTCTGGCATCTATTGTCTGCGCACGAAATGTTTCTCATCCACGTCTTTGATACGAACTGGTATGAAAGAAATGGTGGAAAATTTTTCAAGCATAGATATGTCTTTTCAGACCTTTATACCTTGGGTAGAGAACAGTAACAACGCGCTTTCAACGCATGTGGACTCCAACGTTGACAGCATATTATTGGAGTTTACTCCTTAAGAATCGATTTTCATATACATATAAGGCGCCCGGTATGAGAAAAATATGAGAGGTAAAATCTACTTATGAATGACCTCGTTACTTTTTCGGTGCACGCGCACCTATGGTGCGGTGCGAAAGTAATGTTGCTCTAATTAATATTGAAAAATAATATTTAAAAAATAAATGATAATTACATAATTTATCAACATTCCTAATGAAATATTTGTGCACATCTGAAATTGACTATTGTGAAAAGTTTAATGTAAAATATTTCGCCGATTAGTTATAATAAATGTATATAAAATGAATAAATATATATTTATATATGTATATTATTTTAATTAATTTGTTAATTTACCCTTTCATATGGTATTAATCTTATTTTCAGTTGGATAAACTCTTTTTGCGTATGTTTAGACAATCGTACTTAAGGAGTAAACTCCAGTCGTGCGTCGGAGCTGACACACACAATTTTTTCTTGGTTATGGTCAAGCGTAAGACTTATGTATTAAAATATATTATGTGTAATTAGCTATATAGATATATTATATAAGTAAGAAAATTAGATTTACTTATACCGAGAAAAATGTTGAGATAATTCAACAATTATGATTTTTGCGAATATGTAAAATGATAAAAATTAAAAAGAAAATCTATATTTTTGAAGTTATACTTCTTTAGGCGCGTTATGAAAAATTGATGAGAGTGAAATTTTACGATGCGCGCGCACCGTGACACAAAATTAACAGAATGAAGTTGGCCACAGAATAGAATTAAAAGTATATATTTTTTAAAATGACTTAGTTAACTCATATACAGGCTAGTTGCAAAGTATCCAACGAAACGTTGTTATTTTCAAATTCGATAGAAATACCATTTAATATGAAATATATTATTCATATTAATAATCAATTCTAAAAATGGGTCAATTAAATATTTTAGTTTTTATTTAACTTGATATTATCAATTTTCTTTTAATTAATATTTTTTCAAAAATAATAGTAATTTCATGAATTAAAATATTTAAACTAAAATATAAATATTGTAGTACCTATTATATTTAGGTAATGTTTTTACTGAGTTCATAATTTTTAATACAGACTCAATCATTTTGTTTATCGAATATAGTAATTCTATCCATATTTTTTTAAATTCATATTATAGACCATTTTAAATAATTTTCCGGAATTTTGTTGGAAACAAAATCTAGTTTCGTACTACAATATTTGTCTTTTAATTCATGTACATACATTATTTTTGAATAAATATTAATTAAAAAGATATTATCACTAGGTTATACAATAAATAATGAATTATTTTATAAGAAACATAATATATTTTAAATAAATAATTAATGATACTACAGTTAGCCGACGTTTTTAATTTAATTAATTAAATTAAATTAAATTAGAACAAAAAAATACTTTTTAAAAATTGCACTTACAGTTCTTAAAGTTTTTTACAAGTGAAATTTTTTTATATTTTTTTTAATCATTTTTTCAATATAAAAAAAAATCTCAAAATTTGTATATGTCAGCTAACTTAATTTTCATAATTAAAATATTTTATAATTATCGATTGTAAACTATTTTGTACTTTGAAGCTCCAAAATTAGTTTATTTAGAAAAATCTTTAATAATATTGAATTAAATTCATATGATAATTAATGATTTTATATTTATACGGTATAGCTAAATTTTTACTATAATAAAACCTATTTGATTGTTTTTAACATTTTTCTTTGATAATTTTTGTATTTTTTTTTCTTTAATTTCTTTTTATTATATGCCAAAAAAATATAACTTCTGACGCGTGTACATAAGTACACACATCATTTTTTTATTTATATCGCTTTTAGTCTCCTAGTTTAAAAATATAATAAATTGATAATAAGTAATAAACTGTAATTTAAAACAATAGATAAAATACTTATCAGCTCACTTCGCCGACTCCAATATTTCCTTCCCTTGCCCACTAAAATTGCGTTAGCACAGTCACTCCTTTTACCAATTCTTGACTATGCCGATATTTGTTTTCTTGACCTTAAAGAGGAGCAATTAAATAAGCTTGAGCGCCTTCAGAATCTTTGTATTCGGTTCATATTTGGTCTTCGCAAATATGACCATGTCTCTAATTTTCGCAATCATCTCAAGTAGCTCCCAATCCGTTTTCGCAGGAATACTCACATCCTCTCGCTATTATACTGTGTACTTTTTTCGACCCTAACACGCCCCTCTACCTCAAAGAACGCTTCGAGTTTCTTAGCGATTCTCATGATCGTTCCCTCAGGTCTAGCTCTAATTTTATTCTTAAAACTCCTTCTTATTCTACTTCATTTTATTCTAACTCTTTCTCTGCCAAAGCTGTTCGACTCTGGAACTCCCTTCCCCTTCCTATAAGAAAAGCTCAATCTCTCCCTTGCTTTAAAAAACATCTTAAAGAACATTATTTGTCACTAAATATGCCATAATCTTCTTTTTTTTTTTTAAACATAATTTACGTACGTATTTTACGTATGATATATTATTACCTAATATTTCTGTATGTATATCTATAATATTATGTGTGTATATGTGTATGTGTATGTATGTATATATGTATGTGCATATGTATGAATATGTGTATGTATGTGTATGTATTATATTATATATGCCATTGTACACTTCATTATCCGCCTTTACTTTACTGTGTCCTATACCCAAAGGTTGTCTGGAAGAGATCGCTCTATTAGCGATAAGACCGCCTTTGTACATCTTTCTATATTTGTTTTGACTTTTGTTCTATTCATGGTGTACAATAAAGAGTATTATTATTATTATTATTACGGATTTTAGTAGTGTAAGATTCCTAACGCCTAATTTATTTGCAATGAAATTACATTTAACTGCTTAAACAGTCATGAATTATCAGGCGCCAAATATTCATTTAAACTCATGAGAGATAAAATATATTAAAGTCGTCTAGTTATTCATTTTTATTCAAACATAAAACAAATAAGATATATATAATGAGGCTACGAATATAAAGAAAAAGAGTAACAGATTAATTTTATTGCTGATTTTAGTTGACAGATTTGAATCCATGTTATGTGAAATATATACAATATTAATTTAGTTCATATAGTAATAAATAATTCTACGTGACTGACAATTGTGTTTGATTGTTTGATTGCTTGTATACAATTTACGTGATATTTAAACGCTATATTAGACACGTGACTAGATAGGTAAATCGAGGCGTCGTCGTAAAATAACATAACATTGACAATTATTAATTATCTTTAATAATGTTATTGACAGTTCCGTTCTTTAATCGTTAGCATTTTTACACAAACATTTGTAGTTGTCACACTGATTAAACAAAATGATTTAAAAAGATTAAAAATTTTAATCATTTTAAATCATTAAAATATGATTGAAAATGATTAAAAATGATTAAAAATTTTTAATCATTTCAATCATTTTTGATTATTAAAATATGATCGGAAATTATTTAAAATGATTAAAAAATTTTTAATCATCTCAAATCATTTTTCTCAAATCATAAGAGGTGACAGAAATTCACAAAGTATTTTATGATTAGAAATGATTCAATATGATTAAAAATTTTTAATCCTAACTGAATCATTTTAAATCATAAGAGGTGACAGAAATTCACAAAGCTATTTTATGATTAGAAATGATTTGAAATGATTAAAAATGATTAAAAAATTAATCATTTTTAATCATTTTTAATCATTTCAAATCATTTTGTTTAATCAGGGCAATGACGTACCATTTTCAATTACAGCTGATCATCCTCCAGGGCGGTTTAGGTCGCTATAAAATACTTTGTCAAATTCTTGTAATTCCTTTTCTTTAAAACACTGCTTAGTGTTCTGTTGTGAAATACTAAGTATGTCAAATTTATAAAACTGTTGAGATGTGTCACCAATCGATTTCATTGAATTTTATTCATCAATAAAATCAAAAGATATTCAAGATTCATCATGAGGTAATTAATATTTTTACAAGGTAAATTTAACGGTATCGATTTTAACTGTATGATGATTCAACTTTGTCGTTACGGTGTCACTTCGGTGTCATTAAAGTCTTTTCATAGCACCACTGAATGAATAGATTACTAGAACTGCAATCAACCTATGTGATGTCAATGATTTACCGTTGTGATACAATTATATTGTAGACTTGGATCCCAACTCGTACACAGTTGATTTGACAGGTAGTTTAGTCTTCTGTTCTATTTGCTCTCTTTCTGGTACTACCGAGACCCCTTCAAACCTGTAACTGCTACTGTTTGTTGGTGGCTATGATCACTTAGCATCACGTGACTGGTAAGTATTAAAACTGGACATGGGCGTTTTCGGTTTTTAGATCAAACGGCTTCGTAGCCGATATTAAGTTTCCATATCGATATCGAAAACCGTTTTCAGATATCGATATCAGAGTAATGTTTTGAAATCAGTTGCGTAACGAAAACACAAACCGAAACACAGCGGCGGCTTTACCCATTGCGAGGCTCCGGGCGGCAGGTCTTTGCGAGGCCTTTTGTCCTTCGTGAAAAGTATATGATGTATAATCTGGTTGTTTGGTTTAGGTATTTGTCATGTTTGACGAGAAATGCTAAAGTTATATAAATAAATAAAATTTGAGTTTAAAATTTTTTACACTGAAACATTTACAAAATTAACAAATACAGAGATGTCAGGGGATGACCCCTTTGTAATAAAAATGCCTTTTTTTACCTCGTTTTCTGACTTCTTTGAATTGTCTTCCAATATCATTTTCATCGGCTATTTCTCTCGCTGTTACAAGGGATGACTGGAAACCACTTTCTTGATAATTATCGGGCCAATTTGTTAATGTGTCTAGGTGTTGGTGGTGACCAACTGACATTCTGTTGTATTTTATGCTAAATCCTTTAAAACATCACATATATCGCTTAGTTGGTATTTAACGGTCTTTATCGATGCTATTCTGCACTCCTATCTAGTTTCAGAAAGTGGTTGTAGCAATAACGGTTTTACATGAGCATTTAAAAGAGCCCACCTTCGACTTGAGCCGGCAAACCGAGTGTACAACCTTTCTCGCATCGCATCGCATCGCATCAGCCTATCGCAGTCCACTGTTGTACATAGGCCTCTCCAAGCTCGCTCCAAATATCCCGTCCGCAATCCTCATCTAGCCTCCGCCGGCGACCTTGCGTAATTCGTCGGTCCAACTGCCACTTCAACTTGCTAATTCTACGAGCTAAGTCGGTTACTTGGATTCTCTCGCGAATAATCTCATTTCTGATTTTATCCTTGAGAGAGACTTCAAGTATAGCCCGTTCCATATCACGTTGAGTGACTTTAAATTTGTGTACTTATCCCGTCGCCAGTGTCCACGTCTCGGCGTCATATGTCAACACAGGTAGGACGCACTGCTCGAAGACTTTTGTCTTGTTGTCATTGCGGAATCTTCGAATCGAAGACTCGACGCAGCCTATCAAATGCTGCCCAGCCCAACTGAATCCTCCTATCAGCTTGCTTCTCGAAGTTGTTTCGGCCAAGTTGGATTCTATACAACCTTTCTAGCAAACCAAAAAAAAATTTTTTACTTGGACACGACGATGCTACATCTTCTAGGATTATAGATAGGAGATTCCAGCTAAAACTCCTACAAGGTAAAAAATAAGAAAGTGGATTAATTTTATTTCAAGAATACGTTTTTGGACACCACTTTTTTCACCACGCATATTGGCACCGTTATTATATTTTTGGCTTCTGCAGTTTTGCACTAACTGTTCTAATTCTGGGTTATTTAAATAGTCAAACTCTCCGCTGTGGTTTTTTGACGGCTAAGAAACCAGTAAAATTGTCTTCAATTGCAGCTGTATTTGTATTACAAATCTTATAATAACTGAAACTTGCTCAACACGAGAAACGTCGCGAGTACATTCAATAATAATCGAGTAATATTTATTATTTTTTTAACAATTTGAGTCTTCATGTGACTTGCCAATATGTATTGTATGAGCTCATTTGGAATATTTTTTTCCGATATAGTGGTCATTAATCGTCTTATATTTGCTTGTTTTAGGTGAAATCTCAACACGGGATCAAATCGGGCTATTAATTTTACTAAAGATAAAAAGTTGTCGCTTGTCTCACTCGAATCTGAGTCAGATGTTAACTTCTCTTAACGACCCTGAAGGCCAAATTGTCAGATGCTAAAAATTTACAATTGCTAATGTAATATCTTTCCAACGATAGATGAGCCAAATATTATGTTCCGACTCCCGAAATGACCCAAGTGCTATGCGATTAAAAAATCGATCTTCAAGTTAGATATTCAATTCGATATTCAAGTACTACATAATAAATTTTTCAGTCATGTTTTGATTGAATGAATTAGTTAACTAACTTTATTTTAATTTGAATTAATAATTAAGGATCAAAATCAAAATTTTTAAATAAAAAAAATATAAAGTTAAAAAATCTATATTTTTTTGTTGTTGCGCGAGGCCCCTGCAAGAGCGAGGCCCCGGGCGATTGCCCCGTTCGCCACCCCCTAAGGCCGCCACTGCCGAAACAAACGCAAATTGTTAAACACTTGAACACAAGATTAAAACAGTTTAAATATAAACTATAACAAGTTTAAATTAAATGTTTTGAAAAACTACGTCTTATGGTTATAAAATATTAAATATTATAGTATGATTATAATTTTTAATATTTTAATATAATAATTATTATATGGCATACTTCAATAAAACTAAAAATGATCGATTTCACAAACTTTTTCTTAAATACACACACTATTTTATTACGGAAACTAAATTATAATAACCATAAAATCTCGACTTTATTGCTTAACTTATAGTTATATTTTACGATGTACACAGTTGCATTAAAACCGCTAAATAGGATCGAAAACCATATTCGCCTCATCTCTTTTATTCAGTATGATGTTAACGTTATAAGAAAGAGATGCAGATAATTTGGTTTTAGCTGTCGCGCCGCTCTTAGCCGTTGCGCGCCCGTGTATCGTCACCGTTCTACCAGTTTCGGTTTCGTGTCCGCGCTCAAGTTTTCGTTGGTTATGTGAAAACGGCTATATGTTTTGGTATATCGATATGATACGATATGGTGACGCGTAACCGATATTAGTTACGTTTTGATATATCGGTCTCATGCCTATATATATTTTAATTTAAAACTATTATTTACCTAAATTTAGTTTGCACATTGAAAACTTAATTAAAAAAAAAATTGTTATGTTTAAGTCATTTTGAATGAAATGTTACATATATGTTAGTAATGTTTTCTATATACAATACAGTTCATTGTTGATTTTTTAAATTTGCTTCATGTCTTTGAGTTATTGAGTAAAGTAGTATTGAATTATAAAGCGCCTTAATGTTTTATTTATTTATTACGTATTTAATAATATTTACTTCTCTTATGTGATTAGGCGCGCGTCTATGATATCAACGTAATGAAAGGGCCTTTCTTGTAGTGTACCAACAAGCATCTTTAAATTATATAAATAAAATTTTTAATTTGTTAAAACTCAAATTTTGGTAATTAAAACAAAAAAAAAAAAAAAACTTACTAAACTTATTCAATAGTAGGTTTAGGTACCTATAGTATACACATTTTTTTAGGAAATAATATTTTTGTAGTAAGTGGTAGGTACCGAACAAAATTCCCTGTTTGATTTCTCCACAAATCATTTGAAAATTGATCTGAATGTTTATTAAGTTTATAAATAGTTTTTGAGTAATTATTTAAAAACTTCTGAAAACATAATACCGAATTTTGTCATGAAATTTGGCATGGACATTCCATTTGACGATCTAAGAGTCTCCTTAAAAGGAGTTTTGGCGACTTGGAAAAAAAACCCTAACCTAACCTAACCTTAAAAAAAATTGTGTGTGTCAGCTCCGACGCACGACTGGAGTTTACTCCTTAAGTACGATTGTCTAAACATACGCAAAAAGAGTTTATCCAACTGAAAATAAGATGCATACCATATGAAAGGGTAAATTAACAAATTAATGAAAATAATATACATATATAAATATATATTTATTCATTTTATATACATTTATTATAACTAATCGGCGAAATATTTTACATTAAACTTTTCACAATAGTCAATTTCAGATGTGCACAAATATTTCATTAGGAATGTTGATAAATTATGTAATTATTATTATCTGACAATTATCATTTATTTTTTAAATATTATTTTTCAATATTAATTAGAGCAACATTACTTTCGCACCGCACCGTAGGTGCGCGCGCACCGAAAAAGTAACGAGGTCATTCATGAGTAGATTTTACCTCTCATATTTTTCTCATACCGGGCGCCTTATATATGAAAATCGATTCTTAAGGAGTAAACTCCAAAAAAACCTAACTCCTAACCTATCCTAGAATGCGTAAACACTTTTTTCAGCGACAAAAAAAATCTGACAACCTAACCTAACCTAAACATGCACTTTGAAGCTTCGAAAACTCTCCAACCTCCTCCTTTTGATCGACTCGCTTTCTTATATTTTCAGGTGTTTTCGGTGTGCGTATCCGGGAAAATGAATAAGTTGGTTGGTTTGGTTGGTCGCTTCGCGCCGTTAGCCGTTACTTTGGGGAAAAACCACATCACCAAAACCGTTCAGGTTTGAATCATAAAGGGTTTGAATCGAAGAAAAGTTTGTACTGTGTACACACGTACAACATGTATGTAAAAAACGTCTATTCGAGAAAATAAAATAGTCGAGTAGGTTTGGACCGTTAATAAAAGGAAAAAAACAGCGGATTTGAATCGAAGATAAGTTTGAACTTTCCACTTATGCAAAACCCCGAGTTTGAATCGTAGAGGAGACCCGCATATATATATATATATATATATATATATATGTGTGTGTGTGTGTGAGTGTATATATGTGTATATAGTTTCATAGACATATACATAAATGTACATTCGTAGATATTTATAGATATATATGTGTATAAGTAACGCCTGGAGCGTGGCGAAGAATATACATAAGTTATTATAACGCATAATATACGAGTATATAGAAAGAGCGTGCTAAGCAGCGTACTCAAAAAAATTCAATATTTCGAAAAATATTGTAATTCGCCAAAATTCCTTTTAACTAGACACTCTTAGATAGTTAAAGGAAACGGCCGTGCCAAATTTCATGAGAAATTCGGTATCTACTTTTCGTAGTGCACATGTAATTATTTATTAATTTAAATTTAAATTAACTGTAGATCGAAATTACAGACGGTGAGTTAGTAATTAGTATATCCTCTTTTTAAAAATCTGTTATTGTCGTTATACTGTTATCATAGATGCAAAATTGGTTTTTGTGATATTCTTCATCATCATCATTATCATATATAGCCATTAGGTGTCGACTGCTAAACGTAGGCCTTTCCAGGTCATCTCCTTTTGTGATATTAACTTAATTGAAAGTTCTCCATTATTCTTTGTCGTATTCTTCAACTTTTCTGTAGATTTACTTTAATTCAATGTGTTGTAGACTAATTACAGAAATAATATTTTACGAATTACGAATACAACGATATTATAATAACGAGGGTTTTTTTCATTACAAGATTTAATTAAAAGTTAGAATTGCGCGAAAAAATTTGACGTTCGACCAGTGGCGTAGCTTGACTTAGATGGGTCCTGTATCAAAATTTGTAAAGGGCCCAAATGAAGGGTAAAGATTTTTCAATTACGGAACAAAACCACTTGCATGGAATTGAAATAATGACATATTGATTATAAGTTATTACTTACAATTAATACTCCTATCGTTTGGTCGGTGAATTTATTATATCGGTGTTTTAATTTATTTAAGTAATTGAAAATTGACGACGATTTTAGTAAAAAAAAAGTCGTTGCAACTCCGGACCGCTGTTATTTACTCCGTCGGGCTATATGTATTCCTAAAAATCTCTGAATTTAAATTTCTGTCCCGAACTCTATTGTGGGGGCCCCTGTAGGCCGGGGGCCTCGTATCATTGATACGGCAGTAACTACGCCTCTGCGTTCGACGTAAGGTACAAAAAGGGCCTCGTACCTTTTAAATATTAATTAAATCAATTAAATATAGAGTTAAATTAAATATCAAAATTAATCAAATCAAGTAGGTAGTCAGCACTTAAAAAGGCCTTTCGTGAAAACGTGGATAAATAATTGTTCTTTATGGACACGCCTAGCTACGCCATTGGCATAATACCTACCTACATTGGGCTGGGTTGTGTCAAACACGAAAAATTAATTAGGAAAAAAGTTCAGATAATTCTAAGAAAGATCTCCATCTTTTTACACAATAAAAGATAGTAAATTCAAATTGAACCTGTATAACCAAAACTGCTACAAAAATCAAGAAAAACCAAGAATGCATTCAAATGAAAACTCTAAAAATAAATAACTATTCGATAGATTAAAATTTAAAAGCCAAAAGAGAATCTATACTATACACATAATTGTTAATACATATTAAAAGAAATAAAACAATGAAAATGATAAACTGATTTATCTCCATATAGCCATTGCATGTCAGTCGAGATTAGCGTCCCACATGAAAGGAAAAAATGGTAATAATTACAGCATTAACCGATAATGATTCAACTGAAATTACCTTGTAACTGTTAGGAATTTATGGCGATTCATAGCATAAAATGGGAGGTGCGAGCCCGAGTGGTGCACACCGAAGGCGATTTTGCCAGGACTAAGTGGAGCAGCTTGAGTGAAAGTGGAGATATTTCTTTCTCTGTCCGTCCTCAAGTCGCGCTGCACGGATTTGCTAGTGGTCACTTGATATCCTCTGTCAACACGGGACCGACTGCTTCTGTGAGTTTTTTTTTCTAAATTTGTTTAGTGATTAATAATGTGTTAAAAGTGGTACTTGAGTTTATAAAAAAAAAATAAGATGTATTTGAAAATATCGGTTAAGATTTAAAATAAAATAAAATCTTAAATATTCATTTAATTTAAATTTTAGTTGTTGCTTTTAATTTGTTTGATAAACTCGTCTTAGATTATTATATTTTTTTATAATTAAAAAAACGTTTGTGCCAGGATCGTTCGTTTGATATGTTAAATAAGGTTTAATATTAAATGATTTCTAAACTATTTTTAATTAATTTATATATTATAAAACTGGAATTGCCTGTGGATGTTCACTTTTATTTCTATAATAAAATTACATTTATGACAGAATCAAATACGGATGGCGCGGTAATCACACTAACATTAGTTCAACAAGAAGTTTGAAATAACTTCTGTCATATGCCATTATGTTTAATACAATAGTAATTTATTCTTATATATTATAGTAAATTATTACATTTTATAATTTGTGCTAATTTAAAAAAAAAACATGTATGTAATAAATGACCTACAATAACTGCTTTCTATTGCGCATGTTATAGAGGAACAGGAAAACTGGCAGCTCTCTCCTAGAACGAGTCGCAGGAGTGGATGTTGACTGCATACAAAACATGATTGATATTTATTTTTATTCCAATCACGTGACTACAAGTGGTATAATTCAAAACGTTGTAACGACTTTAAGGGCCCTACTTTTGTAATTAAATTAAACTTTGAGAAATTATTAAATATATGTAGAGTTCACGTAGTGTCGTATACATTCTAAAATTGTTACTAACTTACACAAAAATACATTTAATTCATTCATTTATATGAAATAACTTTTACAAAACAATTAAATATTCCAACATTTGTCTCTGTTGCAGCAATTCTATCTAAAATCTCAAAAGAGACTTCTTGTAATATTTTAAAAAAGATCGTCTCTTTTTAAACGTTATCTAAGTCATACAAATAACACTGTATATTTATATCACTAGTTTATAAATATCTTATTTTTTAACAATAAACCTTCTTTATTTGAAGTAAAACACTCATAACAGTTTGCAAATATAATTACACCTGCATCATGATTAGCGTAATTTATCTATTTATCAGGTTCACTGCACTTCAAGTAATGTTTTCATTTATGGTTTTCTCTCAAGGATGTAGGCTTAATACTTACAAATGGTTTGGCATATATCCAAATCGAATGCCTAGATAAAGTTCAAGTTTATTTGCTTTTTGATTTTATATATTTTTTACAGGTAGGATAAAAGAGCCGTAAAATGCTATTTTCTCGCACAGGTTAATTCAGATAAATGTAATAAAATTATTATTACGGAATTTATTTACAAAATAATAGTCGATATAATTTTTATTAGGAAATTCAAAACATCTTTTAATATTTATTTAATACCCACCAATAAAAACATTTAATCTTTGTAAATAAATCTTTTGTATATATTTAATACATATTTAACGAGCGAAAATCTCGTATAGGTACAGAGAGATAATCAACCGCTAATTCTGAAGACGTAATGAAAACATGTTTAATCGAGATGATAATGTAAATGTTAAGATAACGGTATTCGGATATCGAACAGATTTTACCGGTTTCCAAGTATCCATGATTCATTAAATACAAAGTCGTAAATTAAATGTTTACTAGCCCGGTGGTGCCCGCGACTTCGTTCGTGCGGATATTTTACTCGTCAGATACTGCTTAAATTGGTCGAGCCTTCTTGAGCACTAAAACTCTATTTCAAAAACTTTACACAAACCATTTTTAAATACACGATTCCTGTAGGATACATATTCTATCTTATCTCATTTCAATTTTCCCGATATAAACAGTAGGCTTCGTCATTCTCTTAAAACTACTACTATGCAGAAAATCATAACCATTCCTAGCTCTATGAAAAACAAATCTATCACACAGAAGTTTTATATTATATTTGAAATATAAAATTGTAAATTATGTATATATTTAAAATATTATATTTCTCTTCTAGGTTTCGATGAATTTTTTTTACTTCGTCCGCAGAAATTGATCCCGGATACATAAATAATATTTATTTTATATGTATTTCTGTAAATATTACTTGTAGATTGTTAATAAGAGCATATTTTATCCACTAACGGTCTACTTTTTATTATTGGCAACTAATTTTTACCCGACTGCGACAGAAGGAGGGTTATGTTTTTCGAGTGTATGTATGTATGTATGTATGTATGTATGTATGTATGTCCATTTCTTTGGCACGCCCTACAGCCCAAACGGCTGGACGGTTTTTGACATATGAGGTGTCGTTGGATTTGTCTAGATTGTAGTAGTGACATAGGCTCTATAAATTTTCAAAATGGCGCCCGCAAATGGCGGAATAAGGGGGGGGGAGGTGAATTTTTTCTCTTACTGTAGCAATATGGGTATCAAATGAAAGCTAGTAAATTTATTCTTTTTAGTTTATAATAAGAGTATTTTACGCAGTCGGGTTTTTGATTTTTTTAATTAAGCATACTTGTTGTATTAATATCCTATTAAAATTAAATGATTACCGATATCATAAGCTAAAAACGTAGATTTTTATTATTACTTGATCTTTCAGGTGACCATGGACTGGATGATACTCTTGTGTTGCCTCATTGGGGCGGCAAGTTGTCAGACTGTCGATACTAAAGCAGCCGGAGGTCAAGAAAAGAGTATCATTGAATGGATAAATAGCTGGTTAGGCAGTACCTCTACCACGCAGCGGCCTTCAATTGTGCTTCCGCCAAAAGACTGTCCTACTTGTCGTTAGTATTTAATAATTATTAAAAAAGTATTTTAAAACTTTGTTGTAAAAATTAATGATATTATTTAGGTACGTATTAAAAAACTATAAAGTCAATACTTTTAAATATAATATAAATATTTTAATAATTATTTCGTGCTTTATATTGCTTTGAATAATTTGTTCGTCTATGAAAAATTAATTCCAAATGAATGATCCGAAATATATATTATGTATGTTGTCGAATTATTTTGGATAATCTGAACCCGAGCGTTTAAGCTATTGTTCAATTATTGTACGGAAAACTTCCTAATTTCGTACACTGTTATAAATTTGCCTATATCTACTCGTTTGCGTATACTTTAGATTAAGTATAAGAGTTTGTCTTTTGGTAAAATTTATACTAGGCACAGTGCTTTTAAAACTAAAAACAAAAAAAATCTTCATTATCATCATCACGACATGCTAGATAGGATTGAGTCTTGGATTCCGCTTTTTCGTTGATCGTCTTCACCCGCGTATGTCTGTCTGATCTTGGCTGCCATTCAAAGGTCATATTGGTAGAGCGTAAAGTCAATTTTAGCAATGTGTCCCTTCCATATCTAAAATTGTAAGTAGTTTTTATTACTTGCAGAGTGCGGTATCGCTAGAACACGTCGACGAATTGTGGGCGGTTACGAAACTAAGAAGTTGGAGATACCTTGGATCGTTGCATTGCTATATAATGGTAGATTCTATTGTGGTGGCTCGATAATCAACGATTTGTACGTGTTGACCGCTGCACATTGTACTTCTGGGTAAAAATGAATTTTCAGTTTCAAATGTACAATAAATAATATGTATTTATGAACCTAAATCTTATAATCGTGCCAACATAGAACAAAAACATGTAGAAATTAGCTTAAGAACTTTGAAATACGAGTAGGCTCTACCTATAACAATTAATATGATTAAGCCAGGGCCGGCCTAAGGCGAAAATTGCAAGTGTGCAAGACTCGCATTGTATGCAGGCTATACGTATATCTAACGTACCTTCCTAAAAAAAAAAAAAAACAAAAGGTCGTTCTAGATCTACCATCGACTGTAGCCTATCCGAAGAGATCCACCACCGATGTTTACCCTTGTAGCCTATCCGAATTCCTTAATAAAAAAATAAAAAAAAAAACAAAACAAGTCGTCCGAGATCAACCATCGACTGTAGCCTATCCGAATATCTAAAAAATATGCCCTCTCAAAAAGCTCGAGTGTGCGGCTGCATACTTCGCACATTCCTTAGGCCGACCCTGGATTAAGCCTGTAAACGTCCCACTACTGGGTAAAGGCCTCTTCTCCATATAGGAGAAGGGTTGGAGCATAATCGGAAAACTAATATGAGCGTCTAAAACTATCAATAAATATTTGAAAAAAAAAAAAAACTAAAGTACAGAGAAAATTATACGACAAACTTGTAAAACAGATCTACTTTTCACTATCTATTTTTCACTTTCAGATTCCGCAAAGAAAAAATGACTGTACGTTTCTTAGAACATGATCGTTCTGTTGTTAATGAAACTATAACAATCGACAGAAAAATTTCTGAAATAATTCGTCATGAACGATACAATCCCAGTACTTATGACAGCGACATTGCCTTACTAAAATTGGATAAAAGGGTAAAAATGGTTTTTGACCAGTGCATCGAACATCCTTGAAAATTAATTTAATGTGTTAACTTTTAAATATCCTGTACCTTTACTGCTTTTTCTGTAAAAGTAATTTTGCTAAGACAAATTAAATAAACGCCTATGTATTTATGATTTCATAGATAATTATTTTACATAATGTAGTACCAAATATATTATTTACAACTATGTAACTTTGTCTACAGGTTGATCTCAGTACAGCTCTTAAGAGCGCTCTTGGCGATGAAGAAGAACAAGAAGATGAAAATAAGGATGTAGGAATCCGACCCGTGTGTCTGCCCACTGCTGGAAATACGTACAGTAATTATTCTGGCTTGGTGGCTGGTTGGGGTACTACTGAAGAGGGTGGAAGTGTCTCTAGCACACTTCAAGAGGTAGTGTATTACTATTTAATTTATTTATCCACTATTGCCAACTTTAAATTCATTTATGAAAATAAAATTACGCAACTGAATTGAACTGAATCAGCCTGTAAACTTCCCACTGATGGACAAAGGTCTTTTTTTATTATGGAAAAATACAGACACAGACACCTGTCTATGATAACAAACGGTACCCACGGGTTTAACGTATCCATAGGGAGACCCACAAGGAATCACCACCACCCACAAATATATATCCCGGACGGAAATCGGATTCGCGACCGCCGGCGTTAAGGCGATGACTCGCACCACTTCACCAAAACGGTTTTTTTGTTGTTGTTGTTGTTGTTGAATAAAATTACGTGGTTACGTGTGGGTAAAATTAAGGCAGACTAGCAATTATTAATGTGACAATCTTAGAAGCATGAGTGACTTATACATGAGTTAACTTTCAGGGCCGGCCTAAGGGATGAGCGAAGTATGCAGCCGCACACTCGAGCTTTTTGGGAGGGTATATTTTTTAGGTATTCGGATAGGTTACAGGTGATGGTTGATCTCGGACGACCTTGTTTTTTCTTTAGGAATTCGGATAGGCTACAAGGGTAAACATCGATAGGCCACCGACTTGGCCTCCATCCGTGGGCGACGAATGGGGGTGCGTAGGAGGCGCTACTTAATGCGCCTCCAATAACGCCCCTGTGCCCGTGTTGGACCGTGATGGGAACCCGGCCCTGCTAGACACGGCGTCGTCGGGACTGTTCAGTGGTAAGCCGGACAGTCCCCATGGATGAGAAGTCTGACCTTTTCGCCGAGGCCAGCCTGTCGCTGGAGGGGTCCTGTTGCCGGCAGATCCGGGACCCTCTAATTAAAGTGGCTGAAGTCTCCCGTAGGGGTTTAGTACGGTATTGCACTCCTAAAGTGCCGAGTCTGACACAGGCTGGTACTGCCTACCCGGGCGTCCTGGATATCATCCGTAAATGGATTTCCCTGCGACAACAAAAAAAAGGTAAACATCGATGGTGGATCTCGGACGACCTTTTTTTTGTTTTTTCTTTTTAGGAATTCGGATAGGCTACAAGGGTAAACATCGATGGTGGATCTCGGACGACCCTTTTTTTAAATCTCGGACGATTTTTTTTTAGGAATTCGATTAGGCTATAATCATAAACATCGATGATAGATCTCGGGCAACCTTTTTTTTAGAAATATGTATAGCTTGGCGGCTTTTGTTTTTCTGAACACTTTCGACACAAGATGATTATGGATAACAAAACTCGATAATGTTTTCATAGGGTCATAAAATGTGAGTCTTGCACACTTGCAATTTTCGCCTTAGGCCGACCCTGTTAACTTTAATACCTAATATAACTGTATTCTTTATTGCACATCAATAGGAAACAAGAAGTGCCTTAACTTGATATATACTATAGATACAGTTGTGCACAGACAGCGCAAAAGGGTTTTAATTATATTATAATCAGCAAAAGAGAAGGTGGATCACACTATGTTAAGTTTTTACCGTCACCCATTAAAATTTGCGGCCAAATGCGTTGAGTGAGGTGCAAAGGCAGAAAAAAATTAAACAAGTGCGAGTCGGACTCGCACATGAAGGGTTTCGTAGCAGCAAGTAACATCATAAAAAAGTTTGATTAAAAGTCTATACCGGATTTTATCGCGTTTATTTAAAACTTTATAGTTTTACAATATTTTAAATTATTTCCCGACGTTTCGGACCCTTTACAGCGTCCATGATCTCGGGGGACTGAGGTGGTGGGTGTCCGAATAAAAAAAATAATTATTCGGACACCCACCACCTCAGTCCCCCGAGATCATGGACGCTGTAAAGGGTCCGAAACGTCGGGAAATAATTTAAAATATTGTAAAACTATAAAGTTTTAAATAAACGCGATAAAATCCGGTATAGACTTTTAATCAAATGAGTAAAATTCGCGTAAATATAAGAGAACAGTATCATATAAAAGTTCTTGTAGTTCGTTGCAACTTTGATCGATGTTTTAATAATAGTGTATTTTTTTATAAAAAAAAAACTGCTTACTAGATCTCGTTCAAACCAATTTTCGGTGGAAGTTTGCATGGTAATGTACATCATAATTTTTTTTTAGTTTTATAATTCTCTTATTTTAGAAGTTACGGGGGGGACACATTTTACCACTTTGGAAGTGTCCCTCGCACAAACTATTCTATTTATATATTAATATATTATACTATTATATTAACTATTCTATTTATATATTAATATATTATTTATATATTAGTTTAGAAAAAAATGATATTAGAAACCTCAATATTATTTTTGAAGACCTATCCATAGATACCACACACGTATGGGTTTGATGAAAAAAAAAAGAGTTTCAGTTCTAAGTATGGGGAACCCCCAAAATTTATTATTTTTTTCTATTTTTGAGTGAAAATCTTAATGCGGTTCACAGAATACATGTACTTACCAAGTTTCAACAATATAGTACCTATAGTTTCGGAAAAAAGTGGCTGTGACATACGGACGGACAGACAGACATGACGAATCCATAGGGGTTCCGTTTTAGCCATTTGGCTACAGAACCCTAAAAATCACGGGGAGGTTTCGGCTCTCTTATGAACCGTACGCAAACTATAGCTGTAACAGCTATACCAGCTATAATAGCTACTTATATGAAAACAGGTATTTCTGTGGAAAGAGGTGTTTTTGTTAAAATAGGTGTTTTTGTGGAAATAGATTTTCTGTGGGAATAAATGTTTCTGTGGAAAGAAGTGTTTCTGTGGAAATAGGTGTTTCTGTTTTTTGTTGTCTCTTTAGAGTCAGTCGTTTACGAACTAGTTAGAGCTACGTCCTAAAATAATACCATATTAAAAACACAAAATAATTCCGTAATGTTTATAAATAGAAATGTTTTTTTTTTTGCAGGTGCGTGTACCGATAATATCGAACGAGGAATGTCGCATGACAGCATATAAGAACCGTATTACAGAAAATATGCTGTGCGCGGGCGAAGAACAAGGCGGGCGCGACGCGTGCCAGGGAGACTCGGGCGGCCCGCTGCACGTGATCAACGCTACCGAGAAATATCAGATTGTAGGTGAGTACATGAAGGGACGTTTTATTTTGTGTGAAGTTCTGCCTCCTAGTTCAGCGTCATTAATAAGTATCAATGTACATATAATGATATTATGAAAATAAATCCGGTTTTTATCTGCTTGGATTAAGTACTAATCGGACTCATACAGGATTAGTTAGAGACCACAACAGGTACACTTATTTTTTTTTAAGTATCTTAAAACGCCGAATAACAAGTTTTGTTTACTGGGCCCTTTCATTGCCAACTTCATTTTATACTTAACATATACCTACTGTGAAAATTTTAAGTGTTTTCTTTTATGGATTCATAGATCCATAGAGCCCGTTACAGACGGATAAACAAACAGACAGCGAAGTATTGTTAATACACTATTTGGGTACAGAATCCTAAAAGTTATATTTGTGTATTTCAATTTATGGAGATGTTACTGTAAAGGGCACAAGTAGGTTATAAAATGTCATGCTATGTCTAGAGTAATAGCTATAATATCTACCTGGAAATATGTAATGAACATAATGAACGATGCTCTTCCAATCCTACCATACACACAGGATCACCTTATTGCGTGTTAATCCAGGTTTCGCTACAGTCTGTGGAGCTTGACTACCTACCCTTTGACCATGATCTTTTTCACACGTTCTTGTCGTAACTGATGATGAGTTTTTCGGCTATCTCGTAACTACTAATTTGCCGACCTTGGTCCACTTTTTCAAAAAAGGCATTAACTTTATTTGTGAGGGCGACTAGAACGAGCTGCATCTTGGATCTTGGACATCAAAATTTTCAGACTGAAAACACTTTTTTTTTGATGCTGTGAAATGCGTTTATACATCCCGCCACCCGAAGGCCACGGGAATGTGGGACTCGCTGACTGCGAAGTCAGAATACCCACAAAAACACAGCGGTGCCCTAATCGTTGTACTAGGGCGCCGCCGGATCGCTGGCGCATGCCACCACGACGCCCCGACGCTTGGCTCGCCTACGCGGGCCGCCTTCGCACATGGAGCGCTCGCGGGCACCGTGAGCGCTCTATCTCCGCTGCACCAGGGACCGGCGAACGGGTGAAACTGCGGAAGGTCATGATGACATAGCCGCAGTCTCCTCCGAGACCCGGTGCGTTGGGCTTTGGAGAGCGGTCGGGGTCTTTGCAACCGCTCTGCCTCTCGATTTTGGGGGGCGGCACTCCCGTCCCCCCATCATATACGACGCCGGTTTGCCGACGTCTGCGCAAACAGCGCAGCGCAGTGCCCCGGTGCAGTTATGGGCAATGTGCCCCTCCACGAGACTGAAAACACTTAAACCAACTATATACTACTCTTACTGACACTACATTAGGTCCGTAAAAATCACAATTTTCAATCAATTCTGTTAAAGGATATTTATGCAAAATTTGAAGTAGATTGGAGTAGGAATCACGTCCCATACAAACTTTGCCCTCCTTTGTCACCCGCTTAGGGATTTTTTTATTTTTTACATAATTCGAATGAGAATCATGTACCGAGTATTATTATCGTTAAATATTTATCCTAATTCACCAGTCAGCCTGTATCTAACTAAAGCTATCAATAATATTATTTAGTGAACAAAATTTTTTTTTGTATCCATGGTTATACCTTAAAAAGGTATAAGTCTAGTAGTAGGTACATTGTTAATTTAGGTAGCTGTCGAATTCTTATACAAAGTGCAATATTTTTAAAATTATAATTATTGCTTATATTAAAAGTAGATTTTATTATCACTGTCTTAATTATATCTTGTAAATTGATTGCCAAATAGGCTCCAGAATTTCTGGAATTTTCTGTATTTATATATATGATAATAAGCTTAAGGCATACACTTAAAATTATATAAAATTAATTATGTTTTAGGTGTTGTCTCTTGGGGTGAAGGATGTGCTCGACCCAACAGGCCCGGAGTGTATTCCAGAGTCAACCGTTTCCTCACATGGATCAAAAGCAATACCCGAGATGCCTGCTATTGCCAATAGATTTACTATATTATTATTTATACTTATTTATTGCTCAATAAATATCTTATCTATAAGGAATAATTTAATTAGTTATAATCTTTTTTTAAATATGTATTCAAGAAATACCTACAATAGTATTGTATTTTAGACACAGGAAGTAAGAATAAAACAAATTATCAGTTTTTATGGTACTTTATTTCTACAATGGATATAATTAAAGATTAAAGGTCAACTATGTTGGGGAATCCTAAAGAAGTCATACATCTTGAGTATTTGATACTTAAATAATATTTTTTATAGATATAAAAAAAAAAGATTGAAAATACTGATTATTAATTTACATTTTTTTAAATATTCTATAAATTTATTTCAAAAATGAAAAGAAACACACAGCAATAGTAAATTAATGTTCCAGAAAACATTTACCATAGTCAAAATGTTTTAGTTAAACTAAACTAAGTTCAAATCATTCATATAATTTATTGTATTTACTCTCTAATACTTCACTTATAATTTTGAGCCACATACCTTTAGTAGTTGATTTATTTGTAATGGCTGTAAAAGCTAATGCAAAAGCAAAATTTTTATAAAGATCAAAAGTAAAATTCTATATGCCATTTGAAAAATCAAATAATAAAGAAATAATTTTATTTAATACTAACTAACACATCAAATAATTAATGATGGTCTTAAAAGCTACAAGTTTTGCGGTTTAGATGAAGTATATTATAATTTCAGTAAAAGTTCCTCAAAAATGATGATAGTTGCGATAGCATCAAGTGGGTTGTATGAATTGGATTTAAACCGGGGTTGAAGGGATTCCTAGAATCTGGTTTGTTTGTAGTTGTGGTCTCTTCGATAACTTCATTACCTTTTTTAACAATCCTGCGAGTCTCTATTGTACCATCAGGTTTGGTAACACTAGTTGTTATTATTGTTTGGCAAAATGATCTTCCAGGAACAATAGTGCCACTGAATGGAGTTTGGGGAACAGCTTGCCCATCATCTTTCTGTTGCAATAATCCGGATATTTCATTAGACGAAATCTTACCGTCTAGATCTGTATCTTGTTTAGGGTAATCATGTTTATCATGATATCCAGGTTTTAAATAATAGTCTCGAATGCGATTGCTATCAAAATTTTCGGACTCATTCTCTGTAGATGGGAAATCGGTGATAGCTCCGAAGGAGTCAAGATCGTTTTGACCTAAGAAGTTTTTCATGTCACCAAACATGCTGCCGAAAGTAGTAAACATGTCTTGCATATGCTTAGCGAATTCCCGATGTAAGTCTAATGGATCATTGTAAATGTCTATTTGTTGCTGTCTGGTGTAAAGTTCGTCGCCGTCGTCATCGTCGTCCGAACCCCAAATTGGGTTACGAAAATCGTTCCTTGGAGGTTCAGGCCGTATTCCTAAAAACGAACGTATTTTATCCATGAACGAATAATCGGACATCTTGCGAAGCACTCGAGTCTCTATGATATTAGTTGGTACCAATGTGTACTCTATAATTTTTTTTATAATGCTTTTTTTTCAAGTATTTGTGATAATGACTATGTGAAATTGGTTGTATTGACTTTTTTCTGTTGCGCAATTTACAAAGCCATCAAGCCATGTCAATGTCAAGTTGTCAACCAGGTTGTCAAGTGTCAACCATAGATATAAATAATGTTGTCAACACTCAACAATTATTTAAAAAAATCACAGACTACTAGTAGAACATACTAAAAGTAGAAACTATAATTCAGTAAAATGTGATAGAGAAGATTTAGTTAATAATATTGGGTGTACTTCCGAAAAGCAGATACCGAATTTTCTCATGAAATTTGGCACGGACATTCCATTTGACTATCTAAGCATCCCCTTAAAAGGATTTTTGGCGGATCGTAATATTTTTCGAAATATTGAATTTTTTGAGTACGCTGTTTAGTACGCTCTATATAAGAAAGCGAAAAGTAGATACCGAATTTTCTCATAAAACTTGGCACAGACATTACATTTGACTATCTAAGAGTCCCCTTAAAAGGGTTTTTGGAGACTCGCAATATTTTTCGAAATATTGAATTTTTTGAGTATGCTGCTTAGCACGCTTATAATATATCTATATATTTATCGTCACGTTACACACACACACACTACAGGTGTTATTTATACACATATATATAATCAATCCACTTTTTTATTTTCCCGGATACACACTTTATATTTTGTAATAATTCATTGAACGGATTTTTGTTCAATTTTAACGCGATTTTTTCTTTAGCGCGCTCCATAAAAACTCGCATAGAATATGATCGGCCATTGCAGGCCATTGTTTCACTACGTATTCCGCCACTTTTTTTTTTTTTGAAGGCTTAGAAATTCATTTCGCAATTAAGGTTTTTTTTTTTAAAGTTAGGTTAGCTTAAGATTTTTTTAAAATCGTCAGGTTAGGTTAGGTTGTTAGGCCTTTTTTTTTAATAGTTAGGGTTTTTTTAAAGGTTAGGTTAGATTAAGATTTTTTTTAAATCGTTAGTTTAGGTTAGTTTGTTAGGTCTTTTTTTTAATCGCTGTGAAATGCATTTGCGCATTCTAGGATAGGTTAGGTTAGGTTTTTTTTTCCTTCTTCTTTTAATCGACTCGCTTTCTTATATACAGTGTGCTAAGCAGCGTACTTAAAAAATTCAATATTTCGAAAAATATTGCGTGCCGCCAAAAATCCCTTTAAGAGGACTCATAAATAGTCAAAAAGAATGTCCGTGTCAAATTTCATGACGAAATTCGGTATCCGCTTTTCGGAAATTATCCATAATATTATCTAAATATTCTTAAAATACAATGACCTGGTTTTTACTCTTAAATTTTTAATTTTCAAGTGATTGGACATTTAAAAATTTTAATAAAAGCCAGCCACCAGCTACCAACTAGATGGCCAACTCAGTTAAGTTTTTTACTTATAATATGTTCTTAAAGCTTTCATTTAATTCGTTTTTATTACTCATTATTATTAAAACGTAGATAAAAATTTTCGACTTACAAATGTAACGTGTCATGAATTTTCCTACCGTTTTTTTATTATCCATATGTGCTTCTACTAATTTAAGTTACATGAGCAAATGATTTTGGATTTTAAGGAGTCTTGGTAACTATTAAGGATGTGTATAACGCTTATGAATTTTTAAATGGCTGACTGAATTTGAAATATTTTATACAGTAAATGATTTTGCATCGATTAATATGAAGAAAAAGGTACCGTTGCGAAATAATTCATTTTAAAGCCACCAGTTACTCAATGCTATTTTTACCGGAAGTGGAATAATTTTTAAAATAATTGAAAATTTTATGTTCTTTTGTAAAACTTGTAGGGTTAAAAAACTTATTGTTAGTAAGTTCTGAGGATTTGCGATTTTTCAAGATCAAAAACAAGTGGAGTTTCCGATAATTGCAGAGATATATTTTGTTTTTAAGTTCATGAAATTATTTGTTCTGAACACACTACCGGTGTAGATGTTAGGCCGCTATTTGCAATATAAAAATCTGGCGGCAGGAATCCCGATAATAACGTGCTCTTTATTTTCCTTCCTATTTGAAATTAATATGTAACACTCGTATCATAATATGAAAATACATTTTTATTTCATAACCAATATAATATTCTTCCGACTAGAAACGCGATAGTCAAATTCAATGTTAAATATTTTTTATAATATTTAATTATAAAAAAAAATATTATAGAAATTCATTATAATTAGGAGGAAATGTCGCTGTATTCAATTTGACCTTATACTGCACATATCCTCCAGCAGCACTTTCATTTTTCGTAATGTAAAATTATTTGTTATCTGTTTCGTTAAACAGCTGAACAGCAATAGTTTTATCTGTGGAGACGATACTGATCAATTATTGGGCTATACCAGATTATACTTATGTATTTACTATTTAATTGGCTATTTAAATATATTACGAAGTTCCGGTTATATTTCAATAACCATAGTATAATATAAATTTTAAAACATTTTGATTTAAAATAATCGAAGACGATTTTAAAAGTGTTGTTTTGGGCAAAATCTCCAATACAGTACGATGGAGCAACTATTTTGATAAAATCTTCAAAATTTGAGGTATGTTTATAAATAATTATATTTTGTAATCATTTATTATTAAAGCATTTACTATTAAGAAAATTTGTATGTTCTTACAATATAATAATAATTTTCGTTTACCAAATTATAGAAATGTAATTTGGCTAGGCCTACTGTTCGAGTTACTTAACCTACGCATAATTTTAAATTTTTAATCTTTTAGTTAAAATCATTCGATTTTAGTTGTTGATTTAAATCTTTATCTTTTTTTTGAAAATACATAATTAGTTAGAAGTTCGACATTGTACACTCGGTTGCTGTTGTATAAAAATACTATGTGCACATAATTTCAGAGTTAGACCTAAATAATTGTTATACGTAGTGACTGTTTACTCTAACTCGGTTCAATTGTTCGGTTTGCGCTGCGCAAAGTTGTAAACTTGTTTAATTGATTCGGCATGCCTACTTTCAATATTAAATGTTACATGTCACTCTTATTAAAGTAACGATTGCTTCTTGTAATAAACTTGTTGGCGTAAAGTATCAAAAATTTCAGTGTTTATTATTTAATATCGTTATCGAAAGAGAAAATTAAAAATGCAAAATGAGAACACATCATCTCTCCTCCATACACAAGGTTTGTTTAATCCTCTTATATATCTAAAAAAATGCATTCAGTAAACATTTTTTTTTTAATTTACGTTTTGACACAATCAAGGTTGAGTTTTTATATACTTGATTGTTCTAAACGTAAATGAAAACGTGTTAAACATAAAGCCTTATAGATGATCGGATTTTTTTCAAAATTTCAATCATGTTTTAAGATATAATTATCGAATAAATTATTTTTTTTAAAATGACTAAATATATCTAGTACATAGTATTTTTATTTAAACTTTAATGTTTTAGAAATAAAAATATATATTATCGTATTTCGTATCCTCTTCTCGTACTCGATATAATAAAAATATTGCGATTTTAATGAAAACTTAAACAAGACATTATTAGTCCATTGAAATATTACAATTTAAGGATCGAATATTGTATTTTTTAGAGGACGCAATTTTATTTTTGGGAATTGTGTGGGGGTCAATAGAAGCTGACAGCTGAAGCTGACAGCAGCCCCATACGTATCCCAAAAATAAAATTGCGTCCTCTAAAAAATGCAAAGCTCAATGGACTATAATTATACTGTACTGTATTAGCCTGTAAACAACCCATTGTTAAGCGACCTTTATGTAAATATTCCTTTTTTACTGAAAAGTCAGAAATTTCAGACAATATTTGACTTTATCAGAATTTTTCAGTTTTTTTTTTAAATTAATGATAAGACTTTTAAAGTCTTTTAAAGATTTCTCTGAAAAGATTCTGAAAGTCTTATCAATTATACAAAACTCTGAAAAATACTGACTAATTCTTATAAAGTCAAATATTGTCTGAAATTTTGGGCTTTTTAGTAAAAAAGAGAATATTTCCATAAGGGGAAGGCCTCTGTTCTATATGGAAGAAGGGGTGGAAGTTTGGAGAAGGGTTGGTCCACCACGCTGATCCACTGCGGGTTCTCGGACAATTTCCCTACCATGAGTAACAATCCTTATCAGGTGTCTATGATAACAATTGAGACCCACGGCTTTACGTGCTCTCCGAGGCCGACTACGCGCACCACTAGACCAGAACAGTCGTCAATATTCCTCCGTTATACTATTATGTTATTAGACTCGTTACCTCAGTAGGTTAGAGCACCAATATAAACAAAAATACAATATAATTAGGTAAGTATTTAAGTAAATAGATTAAATACAGAGACACGAAAATATACGACTTAATTTTTTTATTAATTTTATATATTCCTTTAAAAACTATAAAAAATGATAAGGAAAGTTTTCAAATGTAACATACAAAATTATATATTGAAATAATTTTTGAGTAGTAGACGACACGCGCGGATTTACATGACGTGTTGAATATCTATTCTAATCAGATTTATTGACAGTTTTGCAATAATTGTATAGTGATTGTGAGACGTAGCGTCATGTTCGACATACTTTCAAACTAAAAAAAAGATCGGTTTAGTAGACCTAGGCCCTGAGGTTAGGGCGTTCAAACAAAAAAAAAAAATAGTTTGCAAAATCCAAAAGTGAACGCTTCATTATCTCATTTTTCACAGTAAAAGTTAAAAATAATTAAACCACATCGAATTTCATCGTGAAATTAAATATGGTTCTGTACCTAACTATACTGAAGCGTAAAAAAAGATCTTGGTTATTTAGTGATAGTGAAGTCTTTCGGTAGTTAGCGTGACCACATACGGGATCCGCACACACAGACACACGGACGTCCAAGACAGAACTTTTTAAAACAGTTTTTTAATTAGTTTAAATAACAAAATGGTATTAAAAGTATCATGTGAGTGTTAAAAATAGGGTTTTTTCTTAATATGTGTGTGTATACATTATTTTACAAGTGTAATCTATATCTATAAAAGGAGAAGGTTTCACTGACATATAGACGCATGCACAGCTGTAACTGCTATGGTAGAAACGTGAAATTTGGGATTTAAAAAAATTTAACCCTAAAAGGGTGAAATAGGGGTTGCAAGTTTGTTCTTGGAAACATCTTTAAATTAACAAGGATTTTGATAAAACGTGAGATTCATACTCTTAAAACTTTTTCAGTTAATACGTGTTTCATGGTTTATTGAAATTCAGCCCCTAAGAGTTCAAAATAGGGGTTGAAAGTTTCCATAGAAAATATTTAAAATGTGCTCCAATTTCTATGAAACTTATTATCCGAGCTCCTAAATATAAATAACATAACCAAGTATTTTCTGGTTCCTTAAAAAATATCTCCAGGGGTTGTAAAATAGCGGTTCATAGTTTGTATGGATAATATTTAAAAATAAATAATAGTTAAAAAAAAACTAAAAAACACGCTTTTATAATTAAACCAAACTAAGAAGTAGAAAATAATTTTTTTAATAATTCAAATTAAGGATAGAGTGATAAATAAAAGAAATTATTTTAATGTTAAAAAGCGTAGGGTGCCTGATATTTACATTCCATTAAGAGATTTATATTTTAGATTTATTTAGATTTATTTTATTAGACTTTTTGTATACCTACTCCCCTATCTTGAGTATCCTACAAAAAACTGTGTGAAAGTAATGACGGGCTTGTTTCCGCAACTCGACGTCACTGTGCGCCTATTTTGCGTGTAGAAGTGGGCAGCTAGTTCTGCCACCCTAACTCCTGTAAGAAATTTATCAAACCTCTGGTGTCACCAATGATTTCGGGGAGAGTCCTCGGTGACCCCAGATTTCCCTTAGGTGGTCACGCCCGTGCACTCCAGACCAATGTGGGCGGCCGTCTCCTCTGCCTCCAGGCAGGCAAAAACTGTTTGATATAGATCGTCAAATATGTTAGCCTAAATAGTTTCTTTGTATTACTTTATACTATACTACGGTACTATAAGGGAGTGGAACTTCTTCAAAAGTTACTTTTTTAAATTAGACCAATCGTTATGTGAATAAGTCGTTGTTATCTTCTAATGATCACTATTTGTGATTTGAATTTATTATTAGCTTACTGCAGTTGTAAATAAAAGCAAGAAGGCTTAAAGCGCTTATCGAATTCAGCAAATTAATTAAGAGGAGCTTCAACATTTTCATCTAACGTTGAAACGTCTTCACATAAGCTATCTATTGAGTTACCTGTTAAGTTTCAAATTAAATAAAATATAAACTGTCTTTAATTTATGAATGCTGTATTAGCTTCAAGGTAACCGGACACAATGGATAATTATGCGAGAGTCAAGTGGGTTATTACACGACAATGATGATGATCCGGCGAAAAATAGCGTCGATTGTCATCACACAATTATGAAAAATCATCGCATATAAAAGCAGATGAACATAAAACTTCCTCCTTTTTTGAACTCGGTTAAATAGAAAACTATTTGCGAGTTTAAAATAAGTAGTTTGATCTATGTTACTTTAATTTTACTTGTACCGAGATTGGTTGGATAAAGCATACATGACAGATAGGGTTTACGTCTAGTTCATTATAGAAACAGCATTTCTAAAAAAAAGAACATATTTATATTTTTATATACAAATACACTTTTTTTTTCAAGAACAGTACAATAAGACCAATTATTATGGAACATAAAATGCAACATTTTGGAAAGAGCTAATGACATCTTAATTGGATACAAAAATGTCTCTCACAACTTGATCTGGGCAGACGATTAAAGAGATCATTTTAAATGTTCTACTGCTGGATAACATATTGGAACCTATACTTTATAATAATTTTAACTGTGTTTTATATGAAGGAAGTAAAACAAATCAGAAAATTAACACGAAATTTACTACATTTTTGTTTATTATGTGACAATTTTGCTTGTATAAAACAGTATTTACGTAATCTGAAAGTAAGTAAAATAAAATACAAAAACTAAAAAATATGTTATAATGATACCAAACTTTTTTTTAATCAAAACGAAAATATAATTAAAAAATGCTATTTTATCTAGAAATAAGCAAATATTATCTAAAATTTTACAAATGAGTAATAATATTAATAATCATTGTAAAAACTAATGATATTCTTTTTATATCCATAGAAAATAATTATACATAGATATTAATATTTAAATAACAACGTAGAATTTTTAATAAGCGAATAAGAGAATCGATTCACGTGGGAATAAGTCAGCGTGGTCTATATTATAGTTTTCATATACATATATTGTGTATATTATATAGACTGTATATATCTGTTTTACGTTTTTTTCTTATTCATAAACCTCATACTATTTTCTGAATTGGTTATTGATTCATGAAATGACAATAAATAAAAAAATAAAAAATGTTCAAAATATCTTTACAAGCATCTGTGAACCGTCATTTACAACATATTACTCGTATTATAGGCTTGTGGAGCTACCAACAATTCGACATGTAGATTCTGCTGAGAAGAATGGGCAAGAAAATCAACAGTAACTCTTAAATTTTTTACATTTAGGTATATTAATGTAATTAATTAATCAATAATATGCATGCAGCTCGTAAAATTTCAAGCTATATATCTGTCATAACAAAGTATGTTCATCTATGAATATAATTACCTGTATCGCAATAATTAAGATTGTTTCATATCGTTGGTATATTCCATAAGTGGCATACATACTTGTAATTCAGACATGCGTATTTGCAGCTCTCCGTCTTTAATTAACGATTAGTCTTAATTTACGATCAGACTGGGCTTAACTGTTAAGCAAATCTAAATAGACTTAAAATTTTAGACTTTTCATTAAATGAGAAAAATTCGTGTAAATATAAGAGAACAGTAAAGCGCTTCCTCTCTACCTAAATATTTCGTGCCCCTGCGGGGTCCATAATTATCCTTTGTATTTTAAAAATACAATATATTATGGTTGTGAAATAAATAAATAATTGACACAGCATGCACTGTGTAGATTGGTAACATATTTTCAATATTAAGTTTTTAGTTTCATCAAGTAGCCAAAGTTTTTATATAAGTCCTTTTTGTTGTGATGATAATTCAGATTTTTCTGTATTTTGCAAATAATATTGATTCCTAACCTCCTTTAAGCCAAAAAAAAAAAAGAAATCTATCAAGTTAATAACATAAATAATTTAGTATAATCCATTTTCTTACAATTCCATTCGTCAGTTTCGAATTATTTGTATCGTTAGGTATAGTAAAAGATTTTGTTACATATTTTCCATATATATATTTTTAAACATAAGTAAAGTAAGAAATCGGACACCTAAATGTACTTTCCAAGTGTACGCATGACTGTTTTAAGACAACAATAAATATAGTCTAGTCAACAAGTGCCGTTTTGTTAAACCTTTTTTCAGCAGTCACCGAAAATTATGATTGAGGTGACATTCGATTCAAAGAGATTCGAGAAAATTTTTCAAATTAAAAAAAAAGGAATTAAAAAAAGGAGAAAATTTCCTAAAAAAAAGTACTGGACTCCCGGAATTGTAGGAACAATATTAATAATTTTCTAAGGGAAATGAAAATACGGCCTAAAACGGGTGATCTAGCTTGGGTAAGCCACGCCTAAAGTAGGCGTACGACATTTTATTAATAAAAATTATTTTAACATATTAAATATAAAATTTAAGAAATAAACAAAAAAATCAGGGGCTTACTGGATAGATAAATTAACAAAAAATTCGCCTGAATAAAAATTTTATCACAATTTTTAATTAGTTATGCAATAGTTAATCAATCATTTTTTCTGCTTGAACATGATGAACATTGCAAGTGTGATAATTTATTGTTAAACTATTTTGAGATTTTTTTCCTTTCTTGGAGCAAATTCTTGAAAGGCTTCAGAATAAATTCTCGATGGAAATAATATTTTTTGTACATTGTAGTGTGATTGTTAGAAAATAATTTATTGTATATAAGTACTTCGATTATAATCAATCAGTTTCCTGTATATAGGTATATACTCTTATATATTTAACGACGTTATATAGTTTTTACTTTTATGAGTGGAATACCACAAGATCGTTAGCTAATTTATCGATTTCCTTATTCTTCCGTAATTGATAACGTTTTGACCTATTATGATGCAATACACATCAAATTTTCAAATTTGTGAAAATATTTTGAAATTAATTTTGAGTTTATAATTAATTATACTTAATGTGTTATTTATAAAAATTTCTTTAACAATAAAACGTATAATATAATATTTTTTTTAGTAATATACCAATTAAAGATCTAACAATGTTATTACGCATGCTTCAATTACTTCTATATTTTATTTTAATTATAGCGGCATGTATAGAAGCCATTTTGATATGATTTCTCCTTCTGAACTCTCATGCGATAGCAATAATGGGTAGCTTTAATTCACGTATTAAAACAATTAAGTTTAAGTATTTATGTATTTACAATCCAATTGTTCTATTTTTTATTATAATTACAAAGTTGACTCGATGACAGTTATAAATGCTTTGTCATTTGTGGTTATTGCTGTGCTCTTTGCTGCGTACGTGTCGTAACCATGCCGTTTTATATATCAGGCATGAATTAAATTGATGTGAATTAGTCTGTAAACCGGTGGGAGGGATGCGCTGTGCCGCGCTCCCGGCTGCATGGGTACCACCATCTTGTTTGTTTCTCCCGTGAAACAGCTTTGCTGTGTTTCGGAGAGAAGGGCAAGACAGGCAGTGTAATTACTGGCACCGAGACTTTAACACCTTATGTCTCTGGATAGGCAACACATAAATGAGTTGCCTGGGCTAGTTCCAGGTAAACTAGTTTATGTTCATGGTCGACGTTAACCACTTACCATCAGGTGGAACGTCTGCCAGTTTGCCTATTCACTTAACATTAAAAAAAAAAAAAAAAAAAAACGTCTCACTGCTGAACAAAGACCTCTTCTTCATATAGGAGAAGGGTTCGATCTTATTCGATCACGCTGGTCCACTATAGATTGGCGAATAATTTCCCTACTATGAATAATAATCGCTATCAAATATCTGTTCCGAGCGGGAATCGAATATGCGACCGTCGGCGTTATGGTGACTACACGCACAATGATACCAGAATTTTAGTCAGGCATACACCGTTCTTAAAGTGCAAAAACTGAGATAATAGATGCTGAGATTGGCGAGTCCAAATAAATACAAATCCTTCAGCTAATAACACCTATTAGTATAAATGCTTATATGTATTTAAGATAGAGATCTTGAATTCATGTTAATATATTTTTGTTTCCTATATTTTAGTTTGATTTTCCGTTAATCTTTATTAGACACGCATTCGAGTATGTTAGTTTACCGTTTCATTTGTATTCATCCATGCGCTAACAATTTACCAATGAAATAGGCGTCCGTTGTGATCGTGACAAGAAACAATGAGGAAAACCAAAATACCCATTCATATTGTAATGTTTACTTAAAGCGAATGTTTTTGTTTTTATCAACTACAAGTTAGGCATACGAGTTAGCCGGGGTCAGGCTGTATTTGCGGTAGAATTAATGAAATAGGTGGTTTATGTGTGAATATAGTTCAGTAAATTCAACAACAAACAAATTTCCTCTTTAACTTGTTTACGTAAGTCTGATCATTCGGTTATTACAGTCGTCGGAAACGGAATTTTTGAAAATTTAATGCTTTGAGTAGCTGTACAAGCTAAACTGTGAATGGTACAGAAAAATGATTTCTGACAAATTTGTAGAGCACAAAATTTCCAAAAAAAATTGTTCTTTAATTTTTTTTCTACCATCAATAGTTTAGTCACAAAAACAATTTACTGCTATTTTAGACAATTTTCTAGTAGAATGACGATTTGTGAAAAACATATTCAACTTACAGATTTATCTCGCTGGACTTTTTTGTAGGTGATTGAATATTGTTTAAAGAAAAGAGTAGAAAAATACGAAAAAAAAAACATTGTGCGAGAAGAAGGAAGAGAAGAGACGGAAGAAGAACTGAATAAAAAATGGTTTTTCATACGTTTTTGTATGGAAAACTTACTATTTGTTAAGCAACGACTTAAAATCGAAATTAAGGGCTTTGTTATAGTTCAAATTTTTTTTAGCGACTACAAGATTTTCAAGTAGGACTTTGAGAAAAAAACTAAAAAAAAAAAGTGTGTGTCAGCTCCGACGCACGACTGGAGTTTACTCCTTAAGTACGATTGTCTAAACATACGCAAAAAGAGTTTATCCAACTGAAAATAAGATTAATACCATATGAAAGGGTAAATTAACAAATTAATGAAAATAATATACATATATAAATATATATTTATTCATTTTATATACATTTATTATAACTAATCGGCGAAATATTTTACATTAAACTTTTCACAATAGTCAATTTCAGATGTGCACAAATATTTCATTACGAATGTTGATAAATTACGTAATTATTATTATCTGACAATTATCATTTATTTTTTAAATATTATTTTTCAATATTAATTAGAGCAACATTACTTTCGCACCGCACCATAGGTGCGCGTGCACCGAAAAAGTAACGAGGTCATTCATAAGTAGATTTTACCTCTCATATTTTTCTCATACCGGGCGCCTTATATATGAAAATCGATTCTTAAGGAGTAAACTCCAATAAATAATATAAGATGATAATAATATTAGAGATGAAACGGATATCTGGCCTATCCGGCCGGAAACCGGAAAAAAATATTATTATTTTACACCAGGCAAATCATAGCTCATACCACAAATGGCTATGGACACCGTTTATTTATATAATCGCACGTCAAAAATATTTGTTTTATTAATTAATTTAATACTCAAAATTAACAAGTGGGAAATTGTGCTGAATGAATACCAAATTTTCCGCATTTGTTGGTAAGAGGCGACTCCGCTTCGCTTCGTAGACAGACCAGCTTCTGAAAATAACCTTTCGTTGTAAACGCTACTGAAAGGTACTGAAACATAAATTCTAGAAAACTGCCGGTAGGTACTGATTCAAATTATTTGACCAGCAAATGTATGGTTCGTGATTGCGATTTTTTTCTACCTCCGCCGAAAGTTCGAGTTTCGATCCTATGATGCGGGACAAAAGTGACACTTTTTTTTCCCGCTTTACTGGGACAAAACTTGAGCTTTCGGCCTAGATAGGAAAAAATGTCATTTTTTCCCCGCTTCACAGGGATAAAAAACTCGAACCTTCGGCTGAGGTAGGAAAAATAAATTATACAGGGTTAATTCTAAAACACCAGCAACCTCGCAGGACAAGATAGCTAACATTATGTACAACAACATTTGTTCTACGACTTTTGACATAACTCAATACATTAATTAAAAATGATTTTTTAAGCTTTTATTGTACTGCTCTGAAATTTAGAGTCTATGTTTCATTCATTATCGAAAGGATGACGCGACGCTCGGGCGCGCTTGCATAATAATAGTAATAACACTTTCTCTGCCCGATAATTCTAGTTAATAAAATTAATATAAATTGCTTGGTGGGTTTGTGGGCAGTATCATAGTATGTATATCGCAGTGACTTAAGTGAATAATAAAATTTCTGTTTTGTCATGTCCCAGCAATACGTAAACTGAGTCCACAATCCCTTCATACTTTACCAGGCTTAGAACTGGCTATATTAAACGATAAAAAACAAATAAATCGTATGTATAGGAGGGCAACACATCTGCATAACCTCCAGAGGTTACAGCACAACCAGTTGTGCGGTAGACATCCGGTACCTAGTCATCAAAAGGCTTCGACTGTCCGTATGCCCGCCTATACTATAAAAATGTAGGTATGTAGATTAGGTATCTGAATTCTGAACATAAAAAAATATGTGAAAATTATTAACGTAGGTAATTATTCTTTAACGTTTACTAAAGTCTAATTAAACCAATTTAATATCAAATATTGGTAGCTAGGTATTATTCACTTTTTATTGTTAAATACAGGCGGGCATAAGTATTTCAAAAGTGAAATCAGCGTATTTACAATAATTAAAAAATTAAAAATAATTGACAATAAAATAATATTTACAAACGAAATATTACCTCTAAGGTTAAAGTAACGAGCATGTCGGTGCGTATCGCGCAGATAGCGTTCAAAATAGTCACCATCACAACCAACACACAGACAACACCTAAAAATCAGCTGTTCACTAACACGTGCTAACACTTCCGAATTAGTTTTAATTTGATTGAACGCACAAATTATTTTAGTTAACCGAACCAGTTACAAAAATTTACTCGTGCTAGTTTGTCAGATTCGGTGAGTTGACATTGTCTCACGGCTCGGTGTAGGTAAGTTCGAATATCTAGCTGCATATTGCCGACAGGCTTCCGACACATTGTCATCACACCTAGCCAGTATCCTCACCATTTCCGTGTATTCGACATTAGAATAGCGGCGGTACCATGGTTATAAAATAACTTTAGTACAGGTACAATACATCGATCGATACGAATAAAATAAATACGAGTAGCACACAAAATCATATGACGCGCGCGCATCAAAGTCGCCCGCCGCCGACTGCCGCAGCTGGCTAAATAGGTCAAGTTCAAAGGCGCTAGCGCCGCCCCGTTCCTACCTTTCCCCTCACATTAGTACGTGGTCGTTATTTACCTAATCTTTGGGACGCGCGTAGAGTGTATTGCATTCACGCGAAAAATTAAATTAATATTTATTTTTGTATGAAAATAAAATCTAACAAATTAACAAAAGTCCTAGAACAAATGTTGTTGTACATAATGTTAGCTATCTTGTCCTGCGAGGTTGCTGGTGTTTTAGAATTAACCCTGTATATGCAACACGGGATGAAAGTGCTACACCCTTTCCCGCATATTTGCCAATTTGATGGCAGGTGGCAATTTCACAAGCGGGACAGAATGTAGTACTTTCGTCACTTGTGACACAATATACTATATTTATATAATATGTTTTGTTTATATGTATATTTATTTTAAAAAATGTATATCAGTCAGCTTTTTATTTATTATATTTATTACATAATATGTATTTTATCTTGTTACTTTTATATTATTATATTACAGTCTTGTTCTTTCTGTACTGAACAACTATACCATCATAGTACCATTTCCTCTACCCTAAGGTTCCTTCCCCTACAATAAAGCCGCGTTTTGTACTTATTTCCATTTTTTTTTTACTGTTGCTTATTCTTGGTGTACAATAAAGAGTTATTATTACTATTAAAATGATTAAAAAAACAATTGCTCTGTGAGAATACTTTGGCGAACAGTTGGAATCTAATCAATAAATACCTACTTTATCGCAAGGCATTTAATATGCGCGGCATAGTGCCGTAACCCGTATCTGTAGGTGGTCTGGTATTTTTTATATTGAGAAGAACTGTGTTACACTTATTATTATAAAACATTTAATTAAAAAAAAAACATACAACACTATACATATTTAAAATGCAAAACTTAAGAAATAATTATTAAGAGATATTATGTAGTTGTATCAAATCATATCCGCCTGGAATGATAGCAAGAATGCTGCAAATTCACTTTGAATGACAATTCCGATTATCTGGGCAAAAAATAAAACTCTTTAATTTTTTTTTTAAATTTTATCAGTCAGTGTATATAAGTCTACTTTGCACTAATGTGTACTTTGAGGAATCTAACGCTAGTTGTCTGTAGTGAAATTACGCGTGGTCAATGGTCATTGTCTTATTTTTTTTCAGCGTTAAACTTGTATTGACACAATGATTCATTATTTTTTCAAAATTTAACATATTCAAAATGTATTTAACGTTTCTAATTTAGTATGTAATATATTAAAGGCTTATTAAGTTTTAATTTTCTTTGTTATAAGAATAAAATAATGAAATTGCATGTTAAAGAAAAGTAACTGAATTAATTTGTAATTAACAGAAATGGAATTATAGATTATCAACACTAATGCTGTAATATACATGATATTTATTAATTTGCAATACTTTCATGTTGTAATGTACTTTCTTTAATCCTGTGTTAATCATTTATCACATAATCTACAAAAATTATAGCAATTATCAAATTATCGATTTTAATAAAACTTGGTAAGTATATAGCTGGAAATCCAGAATAAAACAATTATAGCTTACTTCTTATGAGGATATTTCCAGTATTTCCACGGATTCGAAAGTTACGCGGGTAAAATCGCTAATTTATTTTATTTGAGAAAATATAAAGAATTTAAATAAAGAAAGTACATAATAACTCGGATTTGTTATATATTGTTTGTTATGTCTATATAAAAATAACAGTTCGTGACTATTGTTAATTATTCGTTAAAAAACCTACTTAATAAAACTGTAATTGATTGCTAGATAGCCATCGATAGGTAAAATAGAAGCGTGGCGTTCATTGTTTTCTTCACTTAATCACTACATATTATAAAACAAAGTCCTCCGACGCGTCTGTCTTTCTGTTTGTTCGCAGTAAACTCAAAAACTAGTGTACGGATTTTCATGCGGTTTTCATCAATAGATAGAGTGATTTATGAGGAAGGTTTAGGTACATATATATATGAACCGCTAGTATGGTTTATAATAAGGGAGAGTACAAGAGTATTAAATTTATTTAAATTATATTAAATTTGGTCTGGTGTCTTTATAGAAAATACTCTATCAATTATTGACGCAACAAAAAAAAAAATTCAAATATATTTATTTCGTGAATCGATACCAAACAGTCGCGGATTCAAATGGTTTGCAGAATCTTTAATTATTTTTCTTTTTCTTTAATGTTTATCTTTAAAGCTGATCTCGTGTTTGGCGGTGAATGAAAATGAAATGAAATGTCAGGTGTAACATTTACGTGTTATAAAAAAAAGCGACTAATTATTTCTTTCTTTATTTCTTCCCAGCAGAATCTACATTTTTTCCCAGCAAAAAAAAAAAATATTTTGAAATTCTACATTATTATACATATTTACTAAGTATATATAACTAATTCAATTTTGATTCAAAATTGCTTTTAAATAAATTTTTAAATTTAAAGCGTCCATTTATTCGGCGGGTTATTGTTATGAGCATTAAAAATTCGCACGATAAGATACTCTATACCAAAACAGTATTAATATTTATTTTTAGATTAATTGTACATTGTACTCACGTTCAGTACGCAACAAGTTCTTATTTAGTTGGCACACTTTTACAGCATTTTTAGGGTTCCGAGCCAAACGGAAAAAAACGGAACCCTTATGGATTCGTCATGTCTGTCTGTCTGTCTGTCTGTCCGTCCGTCCGTCCGTATGTCACAGCCACTTTTTTTCCGAAACTATAAGAAGTATACTGTTGAAACTTGGTAAGAAGATGTATTCTGTGACCCGCATTAAGATTTTCAAACAAAAATAGAAAAAAAAACAATAAATTTTGGGGGTTTCCCATACTTGGAACTAAAACTCAAAAAAAAAATTTCATCAAACCCATACGTGTGTTGTATCTATGGATAGGTCTTCAAAAATGATATAGAGGTTTCTAATATCATTTTTTTCTAAACTGAATAGTTTGTGCGAGAGACACTTCCAAAATGGTAAAATGTGTGGGGGGACACACTCCCTCTCCCCCTGTAACTTTTACGAGATCTAGTAAGTAGTTTTTTTTTCTTTTTTTTTTTTTTTTTTTTTTAATAAAAAATACTCTATTATTAAAACATCGATCAAAGTTACAACGAACTACAAGAACTTTTATACGATATTACTTGCTGCTACGGAACCCTTCATGGGCGAGTCCGACTCGCACTCTACTATAGACTCAAAATTTAACATCGAACGTTTGTAATAAAGTCTAGACTCTAGGTTTTTTATTTTATTTCTTTAATGATTTGTTAGTTACAGTATATTGACGTTTTGATATAATTTTTTGTTCATAGTTAAGTTTGTTATCGAATTTAACTCTGGACAATGTTTGTGCAATAGCCCTTTAATGTCATATTTAATTCGGCGCCAGATAGGCGACTAATACGTTCTTATTTGTATTGTAATATCACGCCTACTGACAAGTACGTGCTTAGCATCACGCCTACATTACATTTAGGATCCATCGATTTTTTTTTTCGGAATCTAAAAAAGTTTATATTACATACTGAATGAAAATGGTTTTTGAATAAAATTTAATTCGATCCGCTTATTTATCTGTTTATATAATTATACATATATAATAAAGTCGTAAGTGGCCGATGTCCGTGCATGAGAAATATTCAGGAAAAATTAAATACTATTATTTACTATTTAGTTAATAATATTTATGGGAGCAATAGGAGCTAATACATTTTTTTAAATTCTTTAAATATAAAGACAGATAAACATGCGTTTGTCTGTCTATATATTTGTTTCGGAATACAACAAAAACTGCTGCATTAAATTAGATACGGTTTTCATTGTTGTGATCTTGGAGGCTTACCTTAAAATCTAGTGTAGGTTTCATCATGATACACAGTCTAGATGTTGAGTATATAGCTCTATAAACAATTGTAGTGATATTGTAACGAAGTGACTCACACATATTAATTATTATTAGTCGCGGTTAAAAATTTGTAAAGAATATTAGAATAAAAACATGTCTAAAAATATACTAGGTATCATACACAGGTTTTCATTTTTTAACTTATCTATTGCAGCTATTATTAAAAATACAAACTTAATAAAACGACTAGGAATCACGTTTCTTTTACTCTATATCAGTGTTTCCCAACGTGGGGCCTACGCCCCACTGGGGGGAAACACTGATACCCCCAATTTGATAGTTAAGGGGGGCAATTTAAAAATTGACTCGACACGACTTTAACAATTTTGAAGGTTAAAAATTATGCATGGGGTAGGGGTGTGCGATAATTATCGATAATTCGTAAGTATTCGATAATTTTTCATTCGATAATTATCGATAATTATCGATAAGTGTTATTCGATACTTTTGATTCGATAATTATCGATAATTGTTCATTCGATAAGTATCGATAACTTTTCATTCGATAATTATCGATAATGTTTTGCGATCCGATAATTATCGATAATTTTTTCCGATCCGATAATTATCGATATTTTTGTGCGATCCGATAATTATCGATAGATTATTTCGATACCGGACGGCGGATGACCTTTTTTTTTTTTTTTTTTTTACTTATTCGGATAGGGAACGGAGGATTATGTGGATACCGACGGCGGATGACTTTTTTTTTTTTTTTTTTTTTCGTCGTCCGAAAATTGTGCCGATAAGTATCGATAACTCAATACGATAATTATCGATAATAAAATTATATCCGATGAACACCCCTAGCATGGGGGCATAAAAAATTTTGAAATGTTAAGGTGGGGCATGGCCTAAAAAAGGTTGGGAAACACTGCTCTATATGGTTTGTGATTAATCATGTTTTAATAACACTCTTTATTTTGTTTCATCTAGGATTTGTTTATACTAAGTTCTTCTTAAGTTTATACATACTTATTATCTTTTGGCTACTTTTATTAACTAATGTATTTCCTTACAATACAATTCACTACAATGCTTTTCATTATTGTTTGCTTATAATTTAAGCAATGAATCGAATTTGATTTTATTTACATGCAAGTATTGAGGTTAACTGATTGATAATACAGAAAATTCGTAAACTACAATTTTATACGACGCATAGACGATGAAAATGAGGAAACTATCAAGGTCATGGTTACAGTCGCACAGTAATCTATACTTAATAGTTAATATTAAAAAACTGAAGAGTTTGTTTGTTTGTTTGTTTGAACGTGTTAATCTCAGGAACTAGTGGGTCGAATTGAAAAATTATTTTTGTGTTGGATAGCCCATTTACCGAGAATGGTTATAGGCTATATAACATCACGCTACGTCCAAGAGCAATAATAAGAAATGTTACAAAAACGGAAAAAATAATCTTTTTGAGAGCTTCCGTTGCGTCCTTTATTATTTTTCTTCTCGAGACATATTTTAACTATAGTTCCACTTTTAAAGTAAATATAGCATCACTCTTTTACTGAGAATTTTCGAAAAACTCAATAATACCTTGAACGACCCAGGAACCAAAACTGAGACTTCTTGCTCGGCAGTAACGTTTACGACCATTCGACCAACGAGGCGGGTACCTACTCCAAGAGAGTAATTGTTTAAAATTTTTATTATTTTTTATTTTAAGTACGTTTTTACCTCAATTTAACGTGGGTGAAACCGCGAGGTACAGCTAGTGAGTCTATATTTATTAAACACATGTAATAAATTAACGCCTCACACTCAGCACCCCCCCGTAGGATGTGAAACCTGTTTCGGAGACGGAAACACACGCAGCACACAAACATTAACGTCCAGACCACGACAAACATCTGTACGGCTTATACAAATATTTGTCAAATGTGGGGATCAAACCCGCGGCCGCTAGCGCATTACCCAGTTGCTGTGGCCATTGCGCCAGTGCGTCGTCGATATAAAATACTATTTTCCAACTAACGACTTTTTAACTGAATGACTGACACTTTCCTTATAAAAATAAACTGAACTGAAACAGCCTGTAAACATCCCACTGCGGGTTGGCAGATAATTTCCCTATCATGAGTAACGATCGTTATCAGGTATCTATGATAGCAACCGGGACCGCCAGCTTTATGTGCTCTCCGAGGCACGGTGGGGAGACCAACAAGGACATACACTCAGACCGCAAACAAATATTTTTATACAGATATAAATATTTGCTCGCGACTCGCTTTACGCGTTTAACGGAGTGAAGAGCTCCAAATTGGATTTCACCAACATAAACTAAAGAAGGTGAAGGTCGGGACCCTTTTTTCGTTTTAGGAAGTATCTATTTTTACGATTATTGGAAGATACATTTTTTATTCATACTATCTATTTCATATTAATTATAAAATATTAATTCACTTATTCCTTTTTTATTGTTGGGTTATTTTCTTATTGATAGATTGTTAGGATTTTTTTTAACAAGAAATATTAATTTATTAATTTACTTTTGATTTTATTTAATAATTATTTTTTATTCATACTATTATCGTCTAAATAATTTTTATTTTTATTTTCTTATATAGTCGTACGAATAATTATTTTCTTATTCATAGGAATGTCGTATGAATAGCAACACTTTTTTCATTTCCATTCTGCATACCAATTTCGTCTTTCATCCATCCACATTCATTCATTTCTGGGTTTGTCTCATCAAAACAAAAGAAGCTACTACCTACTTTATTTATTACGCTATATAAGACCAGGGTAAGTGATGAGGGGAGGGGGTTTAGTTTTAACAATTTTTTTCCTTAATAAACAAACGTTTGATCAAGAAATCGTTTATGGAAATTCCATCCATTAATTTATAATGGGGAAAGAAATTTCTTATAAGATTTCTGTTTTGAGGCTAGAATAATGAATTTTAATTTTTAGGCTTCAGATTAGAAATAAATATATATCACGACTTTCGGCGTTTTTGAGCATTTGAGCCGTAAAAGGATGATGTAAGAGATATTTCAAGAAAATCTACTTCAGAAAAAAAAAAGAAAATAACATGGTTTGTAATTAATTATTCATTATTAGAAAACCGGTTTCATCCGCATGTTTACCGATGCACTTGTACGCGTCGTGTTTTGATGTTTTAATGACATCGCTACTCAAAAAACAGGCTACAACTAAAAAAAAATAAATAAAAAAACTGAAAATCCCGAGACTACCGTGTTCAAACAAATAAATAATGTATGTATTTTACTTTATAATATATGTAAGTAAAAACAGTTGAGGAAAAACGCCTTTGTTTAAAATAACTTAATATTTGTGTTCAATAAGCATTTAAGTATGAGAATTACTTAGAAATATGGTCGTGAAATTTGATTCAATGTGTGGGGAAAACCGGAAAGTGATGGGTTTCGTATTTAAAATACTTAAAATAAATTATTGGCTTACACTTTAAGTACTTTAAAAGCTAAAACAAATGTAATTATAACTATTATAACATTTAATTTTTTAAATAAAAGCAAAAGTCATCTTAATAGACAATCGTTTAAAAATACATTAAGTCTTAAATTTACAGATAATGGACAGTAATATTAAATGTAAATGACGACCGTTGTGGTGTAGTGGTGCGAGTAGTTGCCTCTCTGCCAAAAATATTTATATTTGTACAAATATTTGTTTCCGGTCTAGGTGTATGTCCTTGTGGGTCTCCCACTCACCCACTCACCGTGCCTCGAACGAAGAGCACGTAAAACCGGCGGTCCCGGTTGTTATCATAGACACCTGATAACGATCGTTACATGGGTGGTTTTCAGGCTCATACATACATGCATACGAGTACTACATTAACCATATAATAATATAAGGTTTGTCAAGTTATATTAAAAGTTATTATAATTTTTGTAGACAAACACCACACGCATATAACTGTGAGAAATAAGCAAAAAAAAAAATAGTTTAAAAAATATATACAATTAGACCTCCGTTCTGGTGTAGTGGTGCGACTAGTCGCCTCAACACCGGTCGCCGTCGCTGCTTCGATTTCCACTAGGGGCAATATATCCTTGTGAGACTGCCAACGAGCCTCGGAGAGTACGCAAAACTGTCGTTCCCGGTTGTTATCATAGACGCCTGATAGCGATCGTTACTCATGGTAGAGCAGTCACCCGCCAACCGGTATTGGATTAAGCTTCAACCCTTTTCGTATAAGGAGAAGAGGCCTTTGCCCAGCACTCAGCAGTGACACGTTAACAGGCTGATTCAATAATTGGAATTCTGTGCATCAAATATAAATTAAAACAAGTTATGAATACATATTTAAAAAAAACTTGTAACAACACTATTTTAAAAAAAAGTAAAATATCTATAAAGATGTTGTAAGTCCAGTAACTGCCTGCCAGTACAAAGGTTTTTTATAAAGAGAAGACACATAAAAAAAAAATGAGAAACGAGAAAAATATTGTGAATTAATAAAGTAAATGATGCTGATAAGATTTGCTTGCTAGGCTTAAGTACGTTAGTTGATGAGATACGTACCATGTAATTTGCAATCAGCGTCTATATCTCTGGTTCTGTAGGGTTGGTGAATTTGTTGATATTTTTTTTTTTTTTTTTATTTGAAAACCAACAGCGTAACAAACCGTACATATATATAAAAAAATTGAGTAATATTAACAGTAAGGCCAATAATAGGTTTTCCTATCTTTATATACATCTTATTACTGTTACATTAGGACAGTAGAAAGCCAAAGTTTGATCTTGATAACAAAAAACAAAAAAAAAAGCGGAAATAAGAAAAAGCGGAAATCTTACGACTTACATATAATAATTAAATCCCTTAAGTTTTAACTTTACTTGTTGAATGAAGTGTTTGTTTTGTGTTACTTTCTCGATGTAATACTTTCTACTTTACGCGTTCAATAGTTATCGATAACAAAGGTCATTGACTTATCATTCTGTTTAATATGGCCATGATATAAACTAAATAATAATTTTATAACATTTTATATGGTGTCAGCTAAAATTTGATTTAATAAAAGTATCGTATTTAATATCTGATACTCGTAAAGTTGAAAAACATTAATCTATCTATTAATTAATAAAATAAGTTTATTTCATATCAGAAACAAAAAGCAATATGTTGAAATTACTTCAATATTTTAAAGAAAAATTTCATTCAATTCAATTAAAAACAGAAAGAAAAAGTTTAAAATAGTTTTTATATTACAAAGTAAAAAGATAAAAGTTTGGCCACCCTGTTCGTCAAGTCTCACGAGTACTAAGGCCAGTCGGTCTCGCTTCGTCGCCCGCGTCGTATTACTCTTGGTCTGTGTTTGTTCTGTGCTGTGTTTAAATTTAATAGTGCATTATCAACGTAAAATTAAACACCTTAAGAATATTTTTATGTAAGTAAAACTATATTTCCAAATGTTATGTTAAAGGTGTGAAATCATATTGTGTAAATATTGATTGCAATCGTAAGCGGATATCCATATGTTTAGAAAAACACACGAGCGTTTGACATTACGTATTTATTTTTTGATTAAGTGATTAAATTTAAAGTTTTAGTAAATGGTTGAGTAATACATAAGCATCAAAATACATTGTAATAAAAGTCATTATTAAAGAATTTTAAACAACAATTATAGTTGTTTTCTACTGTGCGTAATTGCTGTTATGTTATTTTACCTACCTACAATACTATATTATTTTTTATGACACCAAATTAAAACCAAACCACGCTGTCGACATTCACGATTATATTTAATGCATCATTTAATTGATCAATTTTTAATGGTACCTATTGCAACTAATTAAAACTTACTTTTCAATACGGGTTCTTGAAATGTCTTTGAAAAGTACATTTTAAGATTTTAAGGGTTTTTGTTTACGATAAGTTGTTATGGTAATCGCCCTCAACACTCGTTCCGCGGCCAACGAGATTGTTTTTGCATGTTAATAAGCGGCTAAACCGGTATGTCTTTAAGTTCTCAGCTGTTTGTATATGCTATCTGTTCCATAATTGAGTTTGTATTTTCCAACTCATATAACCAACCTTCCATCAGAGGATCTATTGAAATATTTCAAACTTCAAGAAGAACTTCCAAGCAAGGAGGCTTCTATTAAAATCTGTATTTTATATTGTACCTTAATGTACAATCCTTTTATTTAATTTTTGTATTTACTGATTTATTTGGATAATGATCCTTTCTGTGATTATTTAACAATATACGAGTAATAAGAATATAATATTAAAAAAATAATAATAATACAAATTTAAGGACAATATACAAAATGTTTTTCTTGACCAATGAATCAATCAATGTGTTTAGGGTCATTGAGCTAAAATTAAATTAATAGTAATACTGTATGTACAGCCTGAATAATAAAATACTATATTATGTAAGCAAAGTGAAATATTTTACTGATAACGATTGAAAATATCGATATTCTTTGGTACCTTTTGACTTGTCTCTTGATATTCTTGATAAAAACTTAACGTCAGCTGTTAAGAAACTGGGATTTAAACAATATATACTTTTCATTACCAGTTTGACTTACTGATTAAAAAAATCAATGAATTTCAGATATTTATAATAAATTTTTACTACTAACTACGCAGATTTGGGTAAAAGTAATAAAACGGTGGGTATGTTATAAAGAAAACGGATATCAGTTGATTTATTATTAACACGCTAAACTCTTTAACACATCAAGTACACGTGAATAATACTAATTATATGATGATTAATAATCTTATACTAAGTCTTCATTGTCATCGAAAGAAGTTGACCTCGATCCTGATAAATTAGCTACTACTATTGCAGAATTGCTTTTTACAGCATGTTGTAACAAAGTGAAAACGATTTATATTGATTGTTCTTGTAAGAAAATCTTTTATTATTCTTGTTTGAAAAGTATCAGATTCTATTCACGCACCAAAATTACACCAAAAGTTCTCCTTTAAGTTTGTTAACTCTTTCAACATAATCTCAGTAATTACTTAACCGATTTGAAAATCAAATTTTCAGAATAGTCAATTACTTGAGAAGGTTATTTCTACATATAAAAATCCAGCAAAGCTATTTTGAAACATATAAATAAATAAATAAATAAATAATGACTGTGATGATGTAAAGTGAAAAAAAATCAACTTACAGATTTGTCTCATTAGACTTTTTATGAAGGATTAAATATTGTTCAAAGAATTGAGTAACAAAATACGAAAAAAAAACCTACTGTGCGAGCGGAAGAAGAAATGAATTAAAATGGTTTTTCAATGGATTTTATATGGAAATAATTACTGTTTGATGAGCAACGGCTTAAGATCAAAATTTAAGGGCTTTGTTATAGTTCAAAATTTTTGTTTTTCTATCGACAACAAGATTTTCAGGTGGGTTTTTGAGAAAAAAATGTTGCTCTAAAATGAAGCATCCTAATTTATATATATCTTAATTATCTAAATGTCTAGAAACTTTAGGTTTATTATAAATTTAACTTCATCTAAGTATCTATCTCAATATATATATAATTATTATTTATTTAGGAATACAAATATGTGTAGCAGCGAGATTAGATATTTAAATTTATATTAAAAATATTGGTATGGTTTATATAAATCTGATTTATAATTATGCTCGTTATAACGTATTTTTAATTGATGAACCGACTTTATGGCGATGATATGACATACGTACTTCTAAATAGTATTAGGTACATGGCTTGAAATTAAATTTTGATAAGAATCAAATGTCTAGATTTGAAATGTAACAAAATAAAAATAATAGTTATGTAGTTGAATTCGACTTGTTTAATCGGAATATATTTAATTTTGTATGAAATATCGAGGTTTGGTGGTTTATGTGTAGGTACCTAATATTTTCAATCTGATACCGGTTGACGAATTCAAGGTTAGATATCTTCGTCTTCAGATTATTACGTTTTACAATTTTATCATACAAGGTATATTTATGTATTGAAAATTTATCTTGATTTTATAAGTTGCTTATACAAATTATCTATATTGGAATGTATATTCATTCTTATTTAATTTTAGGAACTAAAAGTGTCTATAAGTGGTAGGTACGTTACGTACGTATACGTTATATTTGTCTACATCGTTTAGGTGGTACTTGGGTACTTTAATTTTTGTTATCGATTATGCAATTGTAAATAGGTGCTGAAATTTTACAAGTTAATCGAATAAATTATAATTACGTATATCTTAATCTCAACTTTTTCGTATTTCAATACCTTCAAGGAATACTACGCTAATTGAATTTTAGGTATTTTGTGTTTTAAGGGAAAACCATTCATAAATGCCTTAGTATTATGTTCTCAAAATTTCATTAAAAATATTGAGAAAGTAAAGTTTTTAGATTTGTGTAACGCCAAGTAATCTTATCTGAAAATTGTGCGAGAAACCTATGATTTTCGAGTTGGCGTAGTATTTATCTTAGAGGTGTCGATTTATAAACAATGAACCGAATTAAGGTTTGTAATTTGATGTCGACGATCTCACGTCTTATGGTACATGCCGTAATTTGGTCAAAATATATCTGACTTTGTTAATGTGGTAATATAAGATTATCTATCACGTTTGGCTCTGTTTCATTACCCGACTGCGACAGAAGGAGGGTTATTCGAGTGTATGTATGTATGTATGTATGTATGTTTGTATGTATGTCCATTTCCTTGGCACGCCCTACAGCCCAAACGGCTGGACGGTTTTTGACATATGAGGTGTTGTTGGATTTGTCTAAATTGTAGTAGTGACATAGGCTATATAAATTTTCAAAATGGCGCCCGCAAATGGTAGAATGAGGGGGGAGTTGAGTTTTTTTTTCTTACTGTAGCAATATCAAATGAAAGCTAGTAAATTGTTTTATTCTTTTTAGTTTATAATAAGAGTATTTTACGCAGTCGGGTTTTTTGATTTTTTAAATATCTATATGTATGTTGTTGTAAAAAGTATTCGACATTTTATTAAGTTAAATCCTTAATATATTAAAGACATTTCAATTTAATACATGTTATTTCTACTAGTTATCACTTGTTTAAGGGGGTATTCTAGTGCCTAATTTGAGGTGACTTTTAAAACGCTGTAAATAGAAAAACGGTAAAGATTTTTATCATCAGATTTTTTATCGGTTGTTTATGTTTAAAGAGCATAAAAAAAAGTAAAAAAAAGTCAAGATTCAAAAAAGCACAGGCCCGCCAAGTGGAGATTCAAAAAAAAACTTCCAGCTCCAATTGCTATCGCTATATCCCCCCTACTCTTTAAGAAATAACCAAGATTTTAGTTGTCAGATCATCAACGAGGGTCCATCGAATTAAAAAAAAAGAAAATCCTCTCAAGGACATATTCTTGAAAATTTAAACTTTGAATTTTGAAAAAAAAAAAGATTTTTTTTTCAAATTTCTAGACTAGTATACCCCTTAATATTGCGTTATTTTTAAAATGTGATTATATTAAATAATGGGACCTGCTGGCTGCTGGCAGTTTTAGAGTCAAACCCTGTTGAATGTTCATTAACTTTTGATATACCGAATCCAGCTATAATAGATTGCGATCGATATTTACGTAATTTTTCGACAGTGATTGATTTATTATTGTGACGACTGTATTAATTAAACATACGTTGCTTATAAGTTTGAGAAAATATTTGATTACCGCCATTTCTTTCTGAATTTACTCTTTAAGTAGGTGATGAGATCTTTTCACAACTATATTTACAACTACATATATCTACATTGGTTGATTTTTTATAGATTTAATTTAACCATATAATATTTTCTTTTCTATTCACGAATGAGCTTCCTTGGTTATCTTAATTGAAAAAAAAAACAACACATCTTATCATATTATATTGTTATATCGTTTATTGTATAATCAGATTAGATGAAATCTATTAACGCGCTAAATAGTTTAACGTCATAAGTACCACATTAATTGTCGCTATATAATAATGAGATCTTTTTAATCTCAATTACCAGTTGGTGTATCAGTTAAGAAATATTTGGAGATACGTAATAAACAATAAATATTAGGACACATTTCACACACGGCTGGTTAGCCCCATGATAAACTATAGTTTGTGTTATGGGTGCTAACACAACTGATATACTACATATACATACATAAATAATTTATATCGATACATATTGAACACTCAGACCGACAGCCAACAAATTTGCTCATCACAAAGGTGTTGGCCGTGCCGGCAATCGAACCCGGGACCCTCTGGTTGGCAGTCCGGCATGGTGACCATTACGCCAACGGGGTCGTCAAAAATAAGTTACTTATAGTTAAATATTCAATAGTGACGAACGTTGGTTTTTTAGAGTTTTGTAATTCTTATTTTACTCGTACTAAAACATTGCGTATTCATAATAACTACTATGAAATAGATAGAAGCGATAAAACAATCATAAAGGCATATATTTTTAATGTGTAATAGGAACTTAGACCTTTATAAAAAACAGTATGTTTAGTTATGTTAATTGTGAAATAGTCACTATTTAAAGAGACATCCAGAAAAATGTTATCAAATCTAAAGTAATGTGAGAAAAAATAATTATTATTGAAAATCTCAACTCGACTTTTGAGGAATGTATTTACATAGTATACTCAAATATGTATAATATAAGAAAATTAAAAATTGTGTGCGAGCGTGCGAGTTTGCAAGCGTGCCAGTGTGCGTGTGTGTGTGCGTGCGTGTGTGTGCGTGCTAGCGTGTGTGTATGTGCGTCTCTGCGTGTGTGTGCGTGCGTGTGTGCGCGTGCGGGTATGCGTTCGTGTGTGTGTGCATGCGTGTGTGTATGTGCGTGCGTGCGTGTGCGTGTGTGTGCGTGTGTACGTGTCTGTGTGTGTGTGTGTGCACGCGTGCGTGCGTGCGTGTGTGTATGTGTGTGCGCGTGCGTGCGTACGTACGTACGCACGTACGTGTAAGCGTAGTTAAGCTTCCAAATAGAAATGTCAAAATCAGGAGAACAGTTACGTAATTAATGGATGTAAGTAGATATCTGTAGGTAAGTAAAATACTTTTATGCACTTTATTATTTGCCTAAGTAAAAAAACAATAAGTCAATTCATCAATTAAATCAAGAAGTCAATTTTTTGTTATATTTGACAAAAAAAGACTTATAAATAATTAATCACGAATGATACAATAATAGATTGACCTTTGACAGTAATAAATAATAAATTAATAGTCAACAATAATACTGGCTGTTGCAGTCTATATTTTAAGACGTGAACTCATTATACATTTATGTTTCTATAATATTATATACTTAGTATTGAAATAAAAGTATTTAATAAAGACACTTGAGTATCAAGTAATCCAATCCTTAAATTTGATGACTGATTGATTGACCTTGAAAAAGATCAATATGTTCAACTGGGTCATCTCGGACATAAATATATGGATAAAGTTTTAGGTATAGCAATAACTTTAAAAATACTGAGGAGAAAACAAAAGTGATAACAAAATAATATTATGTTAATTTATTGTTGTCCTACTTTCATATAAATATTACTCATGTACCAGTGTACCTACATCACAATTTCCATTTATATGCATAGTTTATATAAATAATTTTTTTTACGAGAATTGTTTTCGCATGATTAATAAATACCTATAAAAACAGCTGGTGTTAGATAGATAGATATTTGACAGAATCTAGGAATTGATTTTTTTTTTACACACGACAAGTCTAACTGGTAATATTTAAAAATTTTACACTAATTTATGAATTTATAATTTTTTTTTAGGATATTCATATGAGTAATTCTACTTTTTAAAAGAGGTATTTATTTTCTGGTAATCGACGTTATAAACTTTATCATTATTTTTAATAGCGTTTGATTCATATCGTTATAATTGATAATACTTCGTATTATTATATCTTTTATTTTCCTTATTTGTTATGTAAATTACAATTGTTATATAAAAATTTATTCGATGTCTTTTCCCTCTAGTTGCTGTTTGTTTATTTAAAATTGTTAATCGCGTGATTTAATTTGTATTAAATTTCGAAATTATTTAGTAGAATTTTGTTTTTGGTTACGGCTTCTAAGAGAACCGCATTCAAACAATTACACTCCTGCTTTATAATAATAGTATAGATTTGTATAATAAACCGACATTCGAATTAAAATTATTCTATTTACAAGTCTAACACTCCTTTAACTTTCAGTTACAAAATTTTAAATTTTTTATTCGGTAAATTTAACGATTAAATTTTATTCAATCACTTTAATAAAATAACATTTTAAAATTTTGAGTTATCGAAAAAAAAAAAAAGATTGCTAACGTATACTTTATTGATTGTAAAATGTCTGTTGCTTTTTATAATTACTTTTTCTATGTACGCAGTATAGTAAAATAATCATTCGTTAAACGGAAACAACAAATAAATCATTTAACAGATACGCAGGATATAATTATAAATTACGATATAAAGTGTAGAAAAATATACACGTGGATAAAATGGTTTGTCATAAACATTTCAATAATTTTTCCGTCGTACAAAAGTTATCTAGTATATTATTTTATATTTATAAATAGATAACAGAAATTAAATGATTCTTTCTTTTTTTACTTGGTTTGATTTCTCTTTTATAAAAATACACAAATTCGAATAATTAATTATTTTAATAACTTTTTTTTAATTTCTTGAAGAGAAGTAAAATTTCGGGTATTATTCAGATAGTTTTGTACCTAACAGTTTATTTTTAAAATCTTATGTCTATTATTCGAATGAACTTTATGTCAAAACGATTGTTATAGGTACTATTCAAGAGTTTCGAATAATATTTGTCACAATAATTTACACAAAGCTGAAAATTCGCTTCGCCGTAATCGTAACGAATGTAATCAGCGTTACACATTATTAAAATCTCATTATGTATTGTTAAAAGAATAAAAGAGTATTGTGAAACACAGTTTTAACTACTAACATGCAAAATAATGACCATTGCTAGTTTTTTTAGTCGTAGGTAATTATTCTTATCACTTTTACTTGATAAGTTTACGTAAACTAATATATTATGTAAATAAAAAGGAAAAAAAATCGCAAGTGATGACGATATAGACCTAGGTAATTTTACAATATTATACATATTTACAATTCAAAACTTAAAATAATTATTTACAAACAGTTTTGGTATAAATCATGTCCGCGTGGAAGCCAAAGAATACTAGCAGCATTTCCCCGTTGAATCGCAATTCCTATTCTTTGGGCAAAAATTGCACCAGCCCAATATATAGGTTATAACATAGTTACACGATTAATATTACGATTGTGACGATATGTTTTTATTAGGACGGTATGGGAAATCAGAAATCATATTTACTAAAACGAAATTTTCTTTGATATTTAGATATTTTTGTATTATATATGATTTTCCAACTAATAATGACAAAACACAATGATGATTATACTATATATAAATGTAATATAATTAAATAAATATGTTAAATGTATAATTGTAATAAATGGAAGTGTTTTACTGTTGTGATTTACAGATTATGCGATTGTTAAATTATTAAAGAGGATAATGTAAAATAATTATAAATCAATTACAGTGATAAGGGTTACATATATATTATAATCTTTATTTATATAATCCTTATTTGATTTTCACATTTAAAATTAAGATTTTTATTAATTTACACTTCAATTTCTTTACAGAGTCAGCCGGCCGCAAGATGTCGGAAGGAGGAACGACGGGCCCCTTGCTGTATGCGGTCTTCGCGGCAGTTCTGGGAATGCTCCAATTTGGCTTTAACACAGGAGTCATCAATGCACCGAGGGAATTTATTGAAAATTTTATCAATGACAACTACTCTGTCAACTCCGACACTGTCTTCAGTGTTATCGTCAGCATATTCGCAATCGGTGGTATGATTGGTTGTCCATTAGCCAGTTGGATCGCCGATAAACGTGGTCGTAAATTTGCACTGATTGTAAACGCCGCTTTCGGTGTTATAGGCGCGATATTTATGGGTGTTAGCAAAGTTTCTACGTCACTGGCAATGTTAATCATCGGTAGATTCCTGATCGGTATAAACTGCGGTTTTGCAACGACCGCATCACCCACGTATGTGTCAGAGGTTGCGCCCGTCAGATTACGCGGTGCGTTCGGAACAGTCAATCAATTAGCCGTAGGTTTTGGAATGGTTGGAGGACAAATTTTAGGTATCGATGTTATTTTGGGAAGCAATGATGGATGGCCGTGGCTTCTTGGATTAGCCGTAGTACCGTCAGCAGTTCAATTTTTAATGTTGCTATTTGCACCAGAGTCCCCTCGATATCTACTTCTCGTAAAGCGCGATGAAGAACAAGCGAGAAAAGTGTTGAAGAAACTGAGAGGTACGTCCGAAATCGAGGATGAAATCAAAGACATGCACGACGAAGATCTCGCAGAAAGACAAGAAGAAAAGTTTACTATAGGTGACTTAATCCGTATTAAGAGTCTGCGAACTCCTTTAATTATTGGTATTGTCATGCATCTTTCGCAACAATTGGGAGGTATTAACGCTGTTCTTTATTATTCATCAACAATTTTTGTTAATGCTGGACTAACAGAGAGAGATGCTAGATTGGCTTCGATCGGAGTCGGCAGTATGCTGTTTATAATGGCGTTAGTTTCCATTCCTTTGATGGATCGGCTCGGTAGGCGAACATTGCAGTTGTGTGGTCTTGGAGGTATGACTCTATTCTCTATTCTCATGACAATTGCTTTCTTCACATACGAGAACAACACAACCATGAGCATATTTGCGGTTTTGTTCACTTTGTTATACGTCGCCTTTTTCGGTGTCGGTCCTAGCTCCATTCCTTGGATGATTCTGTCAGAATTGTTCGGTCAAGGCGCTAGAAGTGCCGCTGTTAGTGTTGGAGCTCTCGTGAACTGGTTTGCTAATTTTATTGTCGGTTTAACATTCATTCCTTTATCAACTGCACTAGGTAATTTCGTTTTCTTGCCATTTACGGTACTTTTAATTTTCTTTTTCGCATTTACATACTTCAAATTGCCCGAAACAAAGAACAGGACGATTGAAGAAGTGACAGCTCTTTTTAAGAAATAGTTTTACCTCGAGCATTTAATCTAAGCGACATTCCTTAGAATTAAGTAAACCTAATATTGCAATAAGTGTACACTACAAATTGTGATAGATACTGTATTATCTTGTTCGTTTGAAAACTTTTTAATCTTTGAGAAAAGTTTTAATGGAACTCGTATTAACTCGATGAAATCGTCCTTCTTCGATTTCAAATAAGGTTAGGAAGACTGAAACCTACGTACATTAAACATATTTTATAATACTATGTACTTAACGTAAATACAACTGTATAATGTGTTATAGGGAAAATATTATACTTCGTTGTTTCTTGTCTTTTATAAATATCAAATCTTTTCTATCTAATCTGCTCAATGTGTGGTGATATTTATTTTGAAAGGGTCGTTTCGAGCATTGTTTTACTACAAATTTGGCACAAAAATAAACGAATTTGATGTATTACTGAATTTACTGATTATACACGTTATATTTTTTCTCACGCACGTACCTTTCAATATTCAATGACTTTATTGGTGCTCTGTGATCAGAGATTCTAACAATAGTTTTGTTATTATCGCAGTGCCTTAGCTTTGTGTTAAAAACTCCCACTTAATTACCAATCATGATATTACAAAGATAGATATTTTATTCTGTTACGTCTAGCGTTTCTCAGCTCACTGTAGGTATATTTCACCGTCCTAGTGTACATTAGTGCCAATAATATAAATATAAACCGTGTTATTAACAAATTATGTGGAAATATAGGAATTATAATACACCTTTGAAGTGAAACTTCTTTGCGCGCGTTAAGGTTAAAATTTCAAGGTCGCGTCACACATAAATAATATGAGCGTCAGAATAAAGGACGGATAGATGTACGTATCCCGAGAGAATAAGAGAAAGATATAAAAAGCATACTATACTTTTACACTATAGAAATGTTATTTTGTTCTCTTTGTGGTATATTAGTTCTTGAGGACCTGTGCGCATGCGTTGTATTTTAACTATTAATTAATAAATTTTAAATTGACTTTGCCAAAGAAGTTTCACTTCTGACACGTGTACTCTGTACATGCGCTCTTTTTTTTTCTTGTTTTTCCGTCAAAATAGAAGTTTACGTTAAAATAATTGAATAAATAATTATATTGAAATTAATTTAATATAGCATATATTGAAATTTAGTTATTTTTTTAATTTCTTAGTAAGCGTTTTTTTTTTAAATAAAATACTTGTGAAAAGTAGAAATTAAAATTTCACTATTAGCATAAATTTTATGTTTAATTGAAACTAATTAAATTTTGTAATTTACATTATTATCAGTAGTCATTATTGTTGTAGTAATAGTGTTGACCATTGAACCATGAAAGTTAAAAAAGTTTAATATTTTACAATTATTTAATGTAAAAAAAAAAAAAAAAAAAAAACTGCACTCGCATCTGGCAACACATGTCGTTTATTAATAACACGGCGTAAGTGATAGAAAATAAAACTGTTGATATATTAAAAATGTATATTAGATAATGTATAAGCTAGTAAGACCAAACATCTTAGAAACTGCACAATGTATTTTACTACACAATTATCAGGAACGTCTTAAAAATAATTATGATGATAAACGTTGTAATAATGATATTATAAAGTATTTTTAAGTGGCATTACCGATCTTTATCGTTTTAGTTTAATATGTTTTGTATGTACTGATTATGTAGCCATTATTTAAAAATTCAATGGCTTTAAAATAGTGTCTAAATGTAAGGGCAGTGTGATTATATTTATTGTTATATAAAATTGCACAGGACAGCTAAATGAACATCTTCGTTTTGTATATTTGTATTTCCACATTCGATTCGTATAATTGTAAATAATTCTTTCCTTAACAAATATACAATTTTTACAATGACTAATTCATTTTCATTGTCATATAGGTATTTGCTTTCGTTATTAAATTAATAATATCTACTATTCAACGATACACATTTGACTATTATACTATATTATATTAACTATACTAGATTTTACTGTTTAAATATAAATAAATAAATATTAAATAAATAAATATTAACCAACAATCACACCACGTTAACCTAGCCCCGTGGTAAGTTCGTAAGAACTTGTGTTACAGGTACTAGGAACGGAAATAAATTTAAGATATAAATACATATATAAATAAATACACATCCATGACCCGGTGCAGACATCTATATTCGTCATACAAATTATCTGCACCTGGCGGGATTCGAACCCGCGACCGCTGCGTAAAGTGTCCAGTTGCCTGACCACTCGACCAGCCGGCCGTCAGCCGTAATATAGAAACAATAAACAATATACTTACTTCAAAATTTTTTACATTTGAATAATAGCTCGGCGTCATTCTCGCAATGTTACAATTTATTACCATATCTATTATAATAACGATAAAACATGTGTCATTTTGTGGTAACCTTGATATTATAAAGGATAAAGTTACGGTATCGGAATAAGTAATTGTATATATTATTATATACATATATTAAAATGTATATAATTATGGTCTAACGGTTGGCAACATTTTAACAGGTAATTTCAACATGATTTACTTTGACGAATTAAAGAGAGGTAAATAATGTCTAGCGCTGTTCGTATTTTTGGCCATAGTAATAGATAGTCCTAGGCTACTAGAAGCGACATTAAACAGATATTACTCCAAATGGAGTGAATTAATACGACAACACCGAAAAGTTTATTAATTTAAAAAAAAAAATGCTTAAAGATACTAGTTGACAAAGTTTACGGTGGAGTTCCCTAAAAGCTGAGATGTACTATATCTTATTTGACATCTTCGCATTGCGTTACATTTTAGACATTGAAAACATTGAAATGAAGTTTATTAAAATATTTTTTAGGCATTTATTATTATTTTTCTGGCAACTTAAGTCTAATTTTTTTGACAGTGGTTGAGTAGTTTTTATTTGTACTAAAATATTTAAAAAAATGACTATTTATATATTAAATAAAAGACTGCATTATCACTGTTGGTAATACCACATACCATACTTTCTAAGACGTTCTAGTACAATATACAAAACCTTTTTATTATATATTACAATATAAATCATGTTATAATTAGCAACTTATGACTAGTTCATATTGCACGTTTGTATTTTATTTTTATTTTTTTACTTAGAAACATGTAATTTAAAATTTGAATCAAGTCACAGGTAATATAAATTAATTCTACATTATTTTACACAGATAATTAAAATACATTTACATTACATTTATTTAAACATTACGTTACAATTATAATTTTTAAGTATGATTTTTTGGAATTAATGTTATTATGTACTGTGTTATGAGTTTGTTATGTATTGGTGTAAATAAGACGATATTTAAACAATTATATAATATCCAGTTAATACATAAATACGAATTTAATGCGCCTGTTGATATTAAAATATTATTAAGTAATTTTATATTTTGTTTTATTGATAACAATTACCTAAATATACGTGCACTCATTGAACATAAACTTTATTACATGAAAATTTAAAAGTCATAAGTATACAAATTGTAAACAGCAGGCTATGAAAATTATAGTTTAGAACTTTAGAAGTATGAATTTACATATATAAAAACGAAACATACAATTTTTAATGTATATGAAGACCATTAGCACGTCGTTTTTCAAACGCAAAGCTCTGCTCATTTGTTATGGGCCTAAACTATAGTGCGTTCCATGAGACAATATATCAAATGTAAACAACGCCGATGAAACATGAAAATATTGTCTATCTCTTTCTATCTTGTTTGTTTGCTATCTGCTGCACGGCTCTAGTCTAAAGTCGGGCAAAGTCCAACGAGACTATTGCGGGTTTGTAAACATTCGGCCGGCCTTTTGATTTCGTAGTTATTTATTTATTTTTATTTCATTCCATTCGTGAAGAGCTCAGGGTGATACATAAATTTTGTTCATTCTCTTATTTCCTGTTAATATTTTCGTTAATTATTCTTATTTGTTACTAGTTTTAGTTGTAGTTGTTATTTGTTGTATTAGCTGTTGTTTTTATTTGTTGCTGTTATATCTAGTTTTAATAAATTTGTGTAAACAAGTATGCTTAATTAAAAAAATCAAAAAAAAACCCGACTGCGTAAAATACTCTTATTATAAACTAAAAAGAATAAAACAATTTACTAGCTTTCATTTGATACCCATATTGCTCACCTCATTCCGCCATTTGCGGGCGCCATTTTGAAAATTTATATAGCCTATGTTACTACTACAATTCAGACAAAACCAACGACACCTCATATGTCAAAAACCGTCCAGCCGTTTGGGCTGTAGGGCGTGCCAAAGAAATGGACATACATATATACATACATACATACATACATACATACATACATACATACATACATACAGACATACATACATACATACACTCGAAAAACATAACCCTCCTTCTGTCGCAGTCGGGTAAAAAAAAGGTTACAAAACCCTGCATAGGCGAATGACCTGGCAGTTGGTTTGTTTACATTTGGTATCTTGTCTCGTTGAACGCACTATAGGTATGTCGTAAAGCCAGATACACAAGTTATTTTTAATATTATAGGTGCTTAAATCAATCTAGAGATTAAATTGTAATTTAAAAATTTGACATGGAATAATTTGTGAAATATTGTGTCAATCTTATCTTATAACTAATATGAGACTATATTTTTATTATAGAAAAAATGTACGACTTCGAGTCTGACAATTTAATTTTCTAATTCACTAAGAAACTTTTAGTTTGTTGTAAATAGGTACTTTAAACGTTTATTATAGAATAATAAAATATATATTAAAAACATAATTACAATAATTTTATTCGTCGCCGCAAAGCATGGACAGCAATTGCAAGGCTTCGTCTTGTTCTTCTTCTTCGATTTCTCCTTCCAGCCAGAAAGTTTCCATCATCCCTTTGCCCTAAATATTAAAATTATGCAGTAAATCTTTTTTGTTAGCCAGCTCGAATTTAATTGCAAATGAGAAGGTTTATATTTTACAAACAACATTGTAAAATGACAATTGAAAAGCGTTTGTTTGTAACTAATAACAGAGCATTTTAAACAGATATCTCGTCTAGGCTATATTAAAAACAAGATTCTTATTGTTAAGTACCATAGTCTGGAAAATACCACTGAACGGTAAGTTACTCACTTCTTATTATTTCAAAGTATAATAAAGAAAATTACCTTAACTTTGATGAGACCTCTTCGTCTAAGTCTGAATTTTCCCGCTGGAAGTTCTGCTTGAGTTTGAGAAGATATCTGGATTCGTCCAGGCTGAATATTTTTTTTCTTTTTAGTGCTATTTTTACAGGGTATTATAAATGCTATATTACCTACATATACATATATACGATATAAGAAAGTTAACTTAGTTAAGTAATATAAAAACTAGACAACTCAGAAAATGTACCTACATACTTGAGTATCTATAGAATAAATATGTATATCTTTTTTAGAAAACCTTTTTTTTTTACTTAATACTTTCTGGAGTAAAAATAAGCCTTGTATGATTTGTTAACAAATCAAAAATATTAATTACCTTTTTTTTTTAAATAAATCATTCGAATTATTAATTATAGAGTTCGTACCTCACTGGTAGTTTGCATGCGGCTGGCCGTATTGACGGTGTCGCCAACTAGGCAGTAGCGCGGTTGCCGAAGTCCTAGCACCGCAGCGTAACATAGCCCGGAATGCAGCCCTGTGCGATGTATTTACATCTATAGGCACTATTATAACAAACTGGAATACTTCTCTTTAGTTTAGTTTATATAATTATGTAAATCATATTAGATCTAAAATCAAGGAAGTACAATAACTTCTCGATAGTCTACGTAGTCTTATTAACGTCTTATTATATAGCTATCTCTGTCTAAATAACCTGTGAGTCAAGACATGATTTTTATAGCAACTTCAATAAATAAGCTTTCAAATAATAATAATAAAAAAAAAAGAATTTGTGACATTGGATACGTATGTATATTCTGAGATTAATGGGTTCAAATAAAAAGCAAAAGTAACATTATAACATTAAAATAGATTTCATTAAATTAGATAAAATTAAATGATTACAACACAATACCTACATATTTTTAAACTATAAAACATGACTACATATTTTATCACACCAGTAGGTGTGGATATTTTTTATGACACACCGATAGTGAGCGCAGGTAGCGCCTGCGAGACGGCAAGCGCAGCGCTGGCCATCGCCTGCGCGTGCGCACGGCGCTTCTCAGGCGCGCCCGACACCACCATGTACACCGTGCCCACCGTCTCCACCTGCGGCAGCAATATTAATGTGAAGCCACGCACATATGTACGCTACAGAAAGTAAAGCTAAAAATATACAAATAAGGACAGAGATACCTATAAGAGTACCTTATAAACCCGATGGGTGTCCAGTAGTCTGTCGATACGTGAGTAAACGTCATTCATATACGCTACGGTCTGCATCACGTCAGCGCGTGTGATCGCCTCGTTCAGTTGTAAACCGCAGAACATGATCGTTACTGAGTCGAATTTCTAGAAAAATAATTCCCGTAAGCTTTTTACGTTTTTCTCTCAAAATTTAACAAAGCTGTCATATATGTAGTCACAAGATATTATGATGATACTGAATACGTAACTTTCGGAGATCTTGGCTGATTGTTTTGTCAGTATAGGTATGTATATTGAACATTTATGATGTATAGGTATATATATGAACATATATATTAATTTTATTACACATATTGAAAAAATATGAGTGTGTTTGTGGGAGGAATAAGTGTAGTGACAAAAATTTCACTTTTAATTTTTTTTTTTTGTTTTATTAGCCATGATTTTTTAAAATTCATATTTAACACATCTTACCATAGGAGGCATCGAAGACTTCCCAGATCGTAGTTGGTCAGCGATACTCTTAGGTATCATAGAATACAACAACTGATCTCCCCTCTTTTTCCACTGCTCCACAAGTCTGCAAGATTTTTCCAACGAGAGACTTCTAGTCTCAGCCTTTTCGAAGAGCAGTTCCAATCGCGACAGATGCTGCCAACCCTGGAGGAGCATCTCCTTGGACAGGCCGTGACCATTCATATCGGCTAAATACAGACCCGCTTGTTTTAATTCTTCTAGATCGTTGAAACTGAAACAAATGCTTTGTAAGTCTGCGTAAAATGGTCTTTTAATTATAAATGTTAGGAAAGTATTATTTATTTTAACTACTGTTTGTAAGAATTTCATACTTAACACGGTGTGTCTAAATTTTTTTGATAAATTAAATTATCATGTTTATTTTTTTAAATGTAATAGATACATGATTTGAGCAAGCATAGTTTTTTGTAACGTTTCGATTTTATTTTTGACTTATAATAATATTAAGTACTTTTAGAACAAATATAATCAGCTATTAATTATGAAGTAGTTAGCTAGCTTCCTATCAGTGGCGTGCCTAGTACTTGAGAACAGGGCAAGCCCGATATACATACATTTTTTGTTTATGATTCGATTTTTTTTTTCGATATTTTTCTTTTTATAGATTTTCGATAAATTTCATGACAATTTATAAATTCCATGAAATTTTACAACCCTTCACTCTTCAGTCTTCATAATCATTGCCGTCGGCGAGTTTTAACAAAGCACACTGAAGGAATTTTACTACTAGACAGAAAATCACAAACATGTCAGCATTGACAAAACACCACGCGTTCTGTTACAAACCTACATCACAAACTAACAAACAAACAAAAAAAAAAAAAACACATGAAAAGTTAAAGCGCTATTACAGAGGCATTAAAAAAGCTTATGATAGGTATCGAAAACTGTACGATTGACTTTTGAAAAATTTATTGGTTGTTTAACGTAATGATAAGATAAAGTAATTATAATTCAAACAAATTTTGTAATTTTGATCTCAAACTCGATGCGAGATTTTATTACATAGGCTACGGAATGAATGATATCATTTTGAATTTTATTCGATAAATAACTAGGCCCCGGTTTGCCGCTATCTTGTTGTTGCATATGTTTTTCTAAAACAAGGTCGTAAAAATATGCAACACCAACAATACAATTTATTGGAATGAGAGCAACCTACAATCCAATGAGTCTTGTATACTGATCTATTAAACTTTTGTGAGACTTACTTGTTTGCGAAATGCACAAATCCGGTGTATTAGGTTATTCCGAAGCTATGTTTTTTTTTTCTCCCTGAAAGATAAAGATTTCACCTATTCCTCGCCTATTAAAACTTTCACACACTTTAAATTCTTACAAGGAACAATAAGATTTCTATCTGAACTCATTTTAAAATCAAAATCACGAAAATGAAAAATGTATCAGTTATCCGCTCAATCACTAAACAAAATGTATATCATCATTATAAATATTTACACTCTTTGACATGTACCGTGAAATTTGAAAACAAAAACCAACTTCGTGGCGCTAATACTGTGGCGCTAGTTTGTGACTAACTTAAAGTCGGGCTTATTCTTCAATACTAATTGCTATAGAAACACACAGTAGTTATATCTATAGACATAGCACTTTTTCATAGGTTAGAACGGTGCAGATATACACTCCGGCGAAGCCCCGTTGCAAGCCAATGAGTGTGAGCGAGATGCATATGGCCGTCAACGCTACGTAGTATTTGGCGGCCGGCTGGCACGGCGCGTTCGGACACTACTTATAATAGTCATAGATAAAAAACAAAACGAAGTGAAAGAATTGTCGCGCGAAAATTTAAATATGAAAGTCAATGTTTTCGGTCGGTACGGAATTTGAAGTAGGGCAAGCCCGGCTTTTTGGCTTGTATGAAGCTACCGCCACTGCTTCCTATGTACTTACATAGGGCTACACAAGAATATAAGAGCATCGATTTCTTCGAGAAAATATATCGGTCCTTTGAGCAGGATTGCGCGTGCGCCTTGCGAGCCGCGTCGAGAGTCGTTCACGCAGCGCGCGCGCCACCTCATTAGCTCCAGTTCAAACATTATTGTTTGCATGCACACCACCTGGAATAAGAAAATTAGGGATTCGATAATGAATATTCGTAAAGTTATACAGTTTTATATCATTTTATACCAAATCGAATTTACCTTATCCCAGGTGAAAGAAACTTTAGGTTTCCTTAATCGGAGGATCTCGTTGATTGAAGATTTTTCAATCCGATTGTAAGGACCACCCCACGCTTCCATCAACTATAATTTTACGATTAAATATAAAATTGACAAACATTTTAAATTAAAAGCGAAAATTTCAAATTTCAATTTTTGTATTGTTATTTACAAAGAGTGAACTGAAGTGGACAGTACTCTGTGTTTACTAGAAATCTAGAAAGATAATACACGACATAAAAGAAATTTAAAACTGTTGTTGCATTTAAAAGAATTAAAAGTCCTCAAAACAAGACCATAGCAGATTTATGATAATTTTACTGACTTAGGTATCCCTGTTTTAAAAGCCTATGCTTAATATAGGTACTTGATATTATTTATACAATTTTATAATCTAGTTTAAAATTATCTGATCATGATAAAATGCAGTCATATAGCCTTAATCGAATCAGTTCAAAAGTTTTTGAGATAATTACGAACATACATACATATGGAATAAGCAATGAACTGCCTTTGAATGAATGAATGAATTGAATTGAAATTTAATGAATTGAATTATTAATTTATTGAATTGTTTGAATGAATTGCAATTTAATTCGGTTAATAAAATACAATAACACAATTTATCCCAGTGTAAAAAAATTGTTTCAGTGAAGACGCATCTCGAAGCAGATACTCGAAGGCTAATGAGGCCTAAGTGGCTAATCATTAATATTCATTATATAAATTATATTAATGTAATTATTCAATAATGTACAATTTAAAATAACCTTGTCACCAGCTTTTATAATTTTCATTTTTCTATCAAGCATCACGCCGAAGGGAAACAATTGAAGGAGGAGCGAAGCTGGCACCGGTGGCAGGAGACAAGGCTGCGACTTGCGAGCCATTAGTGATTGAACCTAGAAATATCGTTGTTGTTATTAAAAACACGCCCAAACATTTAAATAATAATAATACTTAAATAATAATAAATAGAACTAAAACTACTGAACTATTTGAAAACCGTTGAGTTTAGACACAACAGCAAACAAAAGCTGAGATAGATTATATTTTAAGCATAAAAGTGAGTCCACGACGGGTCGTGACCATCGGACCACGTACATGTAGTACCTATAATTGAAAATATCGACAAAAATCGTCAAAAAAAAAAAACTATATCGTTGTATATACTCCTTTTTATTTATAAAAAAATAAACTATGTTTGTAAACCACAAGTGTCTGAGCCTAAAAAGTTGAGATAGATTTCTTTTATTCCAGAATTCTAATCGAAATTTACGTATGTAAAACTTGTGAATTTTTTGTACCTTAACTGATTTAATTTTTAGATAAATATAGATGAATTGTGCTATTATTATCCTAAATATCCAATTATCCATAATAAACTATAGAATAAAAAAGAGAATAAAAATGTCTAAATCGATCATAAATTATCCTCTAATTGCAAATAACTTATATTAAGAATCATGTTGTATCACATTTCGTTCTGGACTCTTGGAAGCTATCATTATCTATACTAATATAATAAAGCTGAAGAGTTTGCTTGTTTGTTTGTTTGAACGCGCTAATCTGAGGAACTACTGGTTGGAATTAAAAAAATCTTTTTTGTGTTGGATAGCCCATTTACCGAGTAAGGCTATAGGCTATATAACATCACGCTACGGCCAATAGGGGCTGAGCAATAATAAGAAATGTTATAAAAACGGGAACTTTTTTGAGAGCTTCCGTTGCGTCCTTTATTATTTCTCTTCTCGAGACATTTTTTAACTATAGTTCCACTTTTAAAGTAAATATAACATCACTCTTTTACTGACAATTTTCAAAAAATAAAAAAATCTCAATAATACGTTGAACGACCCAGGAATCAAACCTGAGACCCCTTGTTCGGCAGTAACGCTTGCGACCACTCGACCAACGAGGCGGGTACCTACTCTTAGAGTACCAGCTAATTGTTTAAAAATATTTAAGTACGTTTTTCCTTCAAATTAACGCGGGTGAATACAATATAAAGTTGAAGAAACCTTGTTTTAATACTCGTATACATACATATATATAATTTATAATTCTCTGTGGCATATATTTAACATAATAACTTTTCATCGTCTTATAATAATAAAATAACTTTAATTGCTGTACCGCCCAAGGTGATCGATTACAATTCTAGTACAATAGCCAATATCTTTAGCCTTATAGGAACATCACTATATTTATACGGTAGCAACGGAAACATTTCTAATCGCCGTAAAACGTTTTCCGTATCAACTATCAAGTAATTGAGATTCAATTACAGATATGTAACAAAATATAAAGATATTTTTATTTAATTACGAGTTAGATAAAATTTTCCTAAGTGGTAGGTATGGTTTAAATTTCATCAAAATCAATCGGCCTTTAAAACGAGTTCAATGACACATCAGTTTCTTGATTTAAATAGCACTGTATAATTTAAATTGTTCTTGTTGTATAAATCAATAGTTGAATTTTTATTCGTTATTGGTGTCAATTCAAATGTGCGAATTAAAATAAATCAGTCCTTCTGTATATATAAATTTTGTTAGGATGTATATTAATTAATATGCATTAATTTACCTTTTTAATATAAAATAACATTATCTATAACAAGGGTAACAATAATTATATTAGTTAAAAAAATATTTAATTTGTGACATTAGAATTGATGTAACTAGCAATATTTTAACTATGAGTTTTGAGTATCTAATTAAAATATCCTTTTTTAAATTTATTACGAGATTTAAAAGTATCTACTCACATAATCGCTGTTATCAAATTCGAGTCTCAGCACGGCCGAGTAATAATTTCCTTCAATACTTTCTTTAACGATAGTCACTTTCAGCTTCAACGAAAAAATGTCTTCCGCTATCTCATACAATTGACCTATAAAATTTAATACAGAACCAATTTGGAACATTTATTTTCAAATATTCCTAAATCATATTTTTAAGAAATTTATATAAGGTTAGGTTATACGGATACATTGAAACTTGATATTACAAAATATGTGTATGATATTGTTCTTTTTAAACGCCAGTTTATTCCAAATAATGCATTACTTATTTATTTATTTTATAGGACAACTTACAAAACATACACTAATATTGACTTAACAAAAGCGCTTACAATCACCTGCTAAGTGTTGTTTTATTTAAAAGCCGTCACGGCATGGACTTGGATTACAAAGCTTTTAGGAAAGAAATAAAAATAATTTATCATCTAACTATTACCCATAAGATAATGCGTGTAACCAGCCCTTCCACTGCTATATACGAGTTCTGCGCCGTGTCTGTGCGCTCTAGTAAGCTGCATGCTCGGCGAGCGCATGCGCGGAAATGTGAAACGCATACGCTGATGAATACCGTCCACGGACTGAAGAAATGTGCAGAAGTATCTACCAGTCGCCCGTATCATAGTATCGTAGCTAAACGAAAAAAGTATTAAGGAATTTCATTAAAAAATCTTGTATATATACATTTTCTTTTTATCTCGAAGAGAAAGATTACTAACCCATAATTTGAAAAAAATTTAACGAAACATCTACCAAAGAAGTGCATTACTTTGTCAGGTGTACCGAATTTTTCCTTAAGCTCATTCAAACGATCCGCATGCACCAGACTTAGGCTATTCAACCTCGATCGGACTGAGACACCGGAACTACGGCGTCGATTGAGGTCTAACGAGACGGTGCAGCTATTCTTTCTCAATGTGGGTTTCAATGAGCTTCTCCTTTTACTATTCACAACAGGAGTAGGGCATTCATTTTTCTCTGATTCTTCAATATCATCTGTTTCCGGTATGGTTTTATCAGCTGGTTCCTCTTTGTCTTCTTCTGTTGTATAAATAGTATGTTCCAAATGCACACCTAAACTCCGTCTATCTCTCACAGCCATTTGATATGGTACTATGGACATTTCGTCTCCTTTGTGATTCTTATCGGAAGAGAGAGCGCTGTGTGATGGAGACCGAATTTCTTCTTTTGAGTTATATGCATGTATTTCTTTTTTTGTGACAGCTGTGAGAGCGTTTGTAGCAGTAAAGGGACATTTAAATTGTTGTGTTCTAGAGTCTCCATGAACAGATGAACTGCGCCATGCAGGTTTGGACTTTAGAGAAAGTTTTCTAGGTGCTGGACTACCTGGTGTTGAGCAAGTTGGACTTTGTGAGTCCTTAGTTAAAACTCTGGCTAGAGCGCATGCCAGTCGTGGCATGAGTGTGTCTGGGTATTGCTGGAAAAAAGACAGCTTTTAATAGACTAAAGAGTGTACTTTAATAGTATCTATAATAAAATGCTACACTGCCAATAGTTTTATACGACGTGCATGTAAATTATATAATAATAGATTAGATGATATGGATATATTTGGTACAAACAAGAACATGTTTAAGAGAGATCTTATTAGAATACTAAATTAATAAATATTATCTCCTTTTCAATACGTATCTAACAATGTAACCTTACTAGCTTTATAATAAACTCTTTTGCAAAAAAAACGGGCACTTAAGCAAAGAACTATTTTATAGTTACTATTAGTTTGTTTGACAATTTTAGGTATTGTTATCCTCAGAATTTTATAAATTAATTAGGAAGGAATAGTTTTCATCAGTTTTATCATAACATTTTAATTAAATTATTAAGAAATAATGTTTAAGCTCAAAACAGTATGATTGTACCTGCTCGCTAAATAAAAATGAAACGCGTTAATTTCTTTGTTTTTCTTGAATACATTAAAAGCAGATAAAAGTTTAGTATTGAGTGTGACCCCCTCTTGCTGAAATCACAGCTTGCATTCGTCTGGGCATGCTAGTGAGTATATCTTTTATGGTTTCTTGGGGAATACGTTCCCACTCCGCGGTAATCACATTCTTTAGCTCTCTGATGGTCTGCGGAGCCGGCTGCACTGATCTCACTCGTCGCTTCAGAACGTCCCAGACATGCTCTATGGGATTGAGGTCCGGACTTCTAGCTGACCAGTCCAAACGACGAATTCCGACTTCTAGCATATACGCATCCACACCGCCAGACCGGTGGGCGCGAGCGTTGTCGTCCATAAAAATTGAGTTTTCGCCAAGAGCGGTTAAAGCGGGTTGTGCATAAGGAATTAGAACTTCCGTTATGTATCGGTGTCCAGTCAGTGTACCGTTTTCGATGAAGACTAACTCCGTACGATCCATAGAATTTATTCCTGCCCAAAACATAACAGAGCCCCCTCCATAAGGTGTGATTTCTTCAAAACATGCCTCGGCAAAGCGTTCTCCTCGTCTACGTAGCACTCGCCGACGTCGGTCTTCACCATGCAGAGATATCCTGGCTTCATCGGAGAACAATACCCTATCCCAGTCTTCATGAGTCCATGACACACAATTTCGAGCGAAGCTAAGCCTGGCAACTCGATGTCCACGGAGTAATTTAGGGCCGCGTGCCGGGTGATGACTGTGTATATTAGCAGCGAGAAGCCTCCTCCTGACCGTCCATAGACTAATTTGCACATTTCTTACTTCTTCGAGGGTGTTCTTGAGGTCCACATAAGAAGATTTGCGATTTCTCAACGCTTGACTAACTAGAAAACGATCATCCCGTGGTTCGGTACATGTCTTTCTGCCAGAACCAGGCCTTCTCTTGACGGAACCGGTCTCTTGATAGCGCTGCCAGGTCCTTTGAACTGTCGACCGACTCACATTTAGCCTCTGAGCCACGAAGCATTGACTGCAACCTTCTTCAAGCAGCGCAATAATTTTGCTCGCTTTTATCACTTTATCTACCATTTTCGAGATTGCTAAACAGCAATAACAATACTTTTAAATGTCAAGGACACCAGATAATTTATAAAAATTGACAAAAAGTTAATTAGAGTCGATATTAACTATAGGGAATTCTCGCCACAAAATGTAGTTAAAAGTTATTTTCTTTGAAAACCAGGCTCAGTCAAAAATTTGAATTTGGAATGTACTCTTATAAACATTATGGCACTTTTATAACTGGCCAGTAACATGTTCAAATGATTAAAACCTTTTTGGTATTTTATTTTTTTCAGCCAGGAAGAAAATCGAAACCGCCCGTTTTTTTTGCAAATGAGTATATTATTCTTTTTTTTGTGTGTGTGTATTAATTCAGGGAACTATAGGTTTAAAATTATTGTCATATATGTATTTTTTGTTATATTGTATAAAACTGTTTGTTCCTAAATAAACGAAAAAAAAAAAAAAAATTAAATACATTTTATGTGACGAAAATTATATAGATTTTTTATAAAAGTATCAGACAAAAATATAATGTCTATGCATATATGACTTAACTAAGATTAATATTGCCTGAAGACAAAATACTTTGATGTATGAAAAGTCAACTCTCCCATTAAAATTTATAGTAGGTAGTGTGTAAAAAAATGGCCTGTATAATAAGTTATAGTACTTGTAGCTATATTGCTCAATTTTAATAATCGAAACGCAACAGACATTATAAATAAAGTCAAAATGAGTTTTTATTTTATATATTTACTAGAAACCAGAGCAGTTTCACTTTGTTAGAAAAAAAAAAAACAATTTGTTTATTTTATTAGTATAATTATAGATAACTTACTTGTCTCGTACTAAATACGGTGTTTCTTGCTCCAGCTTCTCGAAGAATTGTTTCCCATATTTCTTCTCCACATTCTTCCTAAAATTAAATATTTTTTTTTTAATTAAAATTAGACTTAAGTGACATAATATATATCTATATATTAATATGTGAAGCAAAAACTTTGTACCTCTTTTTACGCAAATTGCGCGGACGGAGGAGTATGAAAATTCGCACACTTATAGTTTATATAGAGAAGGACTGCAGAATGCTAATTTTTTTTTTTTAATTATACATAAAAATACATGAAATCAATAAAAAAAAAACATTACACTATATATTACACTACCATGTATTTGACACACACACACGCATATATCTCTTTTGTTTATAATTATAAAAGTCTGGTCTTTGACAACAGAACATTAATAATATTCAGACTTATAATTTAAATTAATTATGCTCGAATTTCGACCACTGGGCGACCACTAGTCAATATAAATTGATATAAGCCAGTACATAATGGTATATTTTCAGTACGGTTATTATTATAACCCCTTTTCGTGTGAAAATGTAATGACATTAATGAAGATATAGAGTGATATTCGACTTGTGGTGTAAAGTACGTAATATGTAAGTAGGTATATGATCAACCCTGGTTAACGTATATATGCCATCCACAGTCCAATCGACAGTATTTGCTAAAAGAATTTTTATTGTTGTTTACTTATTGCTGTCACCTTTATGCATTTGTTGAAATGTTTTTGAACTTGACCTTTATTCTGGTTAATATTTAACACTGAAAAAAATAGGCGCTGAGTGATAATCCATACTAATATTATAAATGCGAAAGTATTTATGTCTGTCTGTCAGTTGGGTAACTGTAACTTGTGGTAACTTTCACGCCTAAACCACTTAACGGATTTTGATGAAATTTGGTATAGAGATAGAGTAGACCTTGAAAAACAACATAGGCTACCAACAGTTATCTAATTATTTACGCGTCGTCTAGACACCCTAGCAGCTAGCTGCACTGTCGACACAAAACAGGTAGTTTACCTACGTCAAAACGCCGCCACGTGTTAACAGGTTAGCAGGCTACCTTTGATAAACAAGCAGGATGCAATCCCCCTAATACTTTAATCCTGGCTTAGGATAGGCAAAAATACTAAGATATTTCACTCGTTTAAGCAACAAAATTGTTTTTTTTTTTTAATGATATGAACTTTGGAAATTTTTAGATGTGAACAAACGACACAGTAACACACCTGTATACGCGCCGCCGGCATGACTGGAAAAGTGTCAACGCTTCATTTATTACGCTTCACAGAATTGAATTGAAATGAAAATCGTGTACCGAGTATTCTCCTTAAAATATTGATAGTAATTCACCAGTCATTCTGTATATAAACGATTTTTTCTTATCCCATGAAGAAACACGATGACAACGTGATTTAAATGCTGAACGGCAGTCACAAAGGAGAAGTGCATTTACACGTAGTTCAAGGAGGCGCTTCCAGAAGCTGCTTTTGATTATGACTCTTTGATCGATTATTATAGGACGGATAGATAAAAAAGCTCATGTCACACAGTATGAAGATATGGGAGAAAGTGATAGCGCGAAGAATGAGAGAAGAAAGTGAGATCACACAGAACCAATTTGGATTTATGCCGGGCCGGGGAACTATGGATGCCATATTCGCACTCCGCCAACTTTGCGAAAAATACCGACTTGCACAAAGAGACTTGCATATGGTGTTCATAGATCTGGAAAAAGCATACGATAGGGTTCCCCGTAAGGTTCTGTGGTGGGCTATGAAAGAGAAAGGTGTGCCAGAGAAGTATGGGCAAGTGCGGAACATGTGGACACTTTCCAGAATTTGGAATAAAACATTTTTTATATCTGAATTAGATAAGTTTTATTTATTTTTAACATATCACATATCTTAAGAGATAATCAGCCTTTCTTAAACTAAAATTCTAGTCTTAATATCACCTATACTTACAAAAATAATCACTTTTCTTAAAAAACACCATATTTGTCCACAGGTTCAACAGACGATTGTACCTATGGACAGTAAAATTGTACCTGTGGACAGTTCAAGTTAATTTGAAAATAAAAATAAAAAAATAATTATTATACCTATACTTCTAAAAACAACTTCAAACAAACGTAAAAATAATAGAGTATTTTTAATTATATTTATTACGAAAAGCTTCGAACAGTTTTTCAGTAAATTCATCACTATCGTCATGTTGTCCAATACGATGCAGGCCACGCATTCAAAATCTTCACTCTCATCATCAGACTCAAAATTTTATCTGTATGACTTCGAAACACAACAAATGTGATAGCTATGATTGCAAAAACAACATATGAGTATTTGGTTTTTGTCTTTGGAATAAGTTTTACACTTCAAACATCTAACAAACGATAACTTCTCTTGTTAAATTATTTTAATCATTTTTTTGCCGGATTTCTCAGTGTTTTCATTCAAAAGTGCTTTGGAAGGACTAGTTTCAGAAAGATTATTAGCTAACAGAGGGTTTGGATGACATTTTGAGCAACTAGCATCGCCTTTGGAGGAACCAGAAAAAGCTTTGATAACAATTTATTGTTTTTTAAGCAGAGTTTTTTTTGTCCATTTTCCGGGCCTACTATTTCCTTCTTTTTGGCTTTTTTTAAATTCTTCTGGGCTTTTATCCACGTTGAACACACTTTCGTAGGCCAGCTTTTTCAAATGGGCGGACGGTTTCGGGTGTTGTTTGTAGATCAATAATCCAGCGGGGTGCGAAATCCAGATTGTTCTGGTATCAGCCGATTATCCTTCTGGATAAGCAAGATTGGTTATGTGATAGTCTGAATAATAGGATCTGCAAATAGGTCGTTTCGATCCAAGTCCTCCAGATAGGATAGATTTGGCTGGAAATCTGCTCAACTGGTTGCTGTAATCTAATTTATCTAAATTAACCGTTGGTGTTTCTTAATAAGTTCCGGTGACTTTAATATAAGAAATAACAAATCAAGTAAAACGACTGATCATATTTTGTAAGTAAACATTATAACACTTTTGTACTTGTGGACAGTCCACAGGTACACTCGTATGTTTGTCCACAGGTACAAATTGAGACTTATAAAATAAAACAGATCAAACTTTGATAACAAAACAGACTTAAAGACATGAGATAGCCACCAACTAAACGATAAACAACGCCCATTATACAGCAAACACGATCTATCTGATATCATAAGTATTTTGACGGTAAAACACATTTAAATTAAGCAAAAAAACTTACTTTTTGACGAAAAAAACTTTCATAACCAGCACAATATCAACCATACCGAAAACAAAGATGGTAATACGTCCAAACAGTCAACCATAGACAAAGCTTTACGGTCAGGTTTAAATTAGAATTTTAGGGTTACTAATTTCGACGGAATCGATTGTGTCCACAGGTACAAGCGTCCATAGGTACAGCACTTGCCCCTATGTGCGAATTGTGCAGGCGATGTATGATAGAGCTAGTACCCACGTGCGGTCTGAAGCCGGAGTAACTGGCAAGTTCAATGTGGCTGTAGGCTTGCACCAGGGGTCGGCTTTAAGCCCGTATTTGTTCCTCCTAGTTATGGATGCTCTAACATCAGACATACAGGAGGAAGCACCTTGGTGTATGCTATTTGCCGACGACGTTGTCCTTGTCGGAGATAATACTCTTGAGGTTCAGAGCAGACTGGGAAAATGGCAGGAAAGACTGGAGAACGTGGGATTAAAAATAAGTAGAATCAAAACGAAGCACTTGTTCTGCGATTTCAGCGGTTCATCCAGTTTTACCCATATTGCCTTAGATGGTGTATCCCTACCAGTCTGTTCCGACTTCCGGTACCTCGGGTCATTGATACAAAATGACGGTAATGTGGACCGTGACGTGCAAAATAGAATAAATGCGGGATGGATGAAATGGCGACAGGTCTCGGGAACAGCTTGTGATCCACGAATGCCTCTTAAACTTAAGGGGAAAATCTACAAAACGATCATAAGATCTGTCGTAATGTATGGATCAGAATGTTGGGCAATGAAAGTGGCGGATGAAAGAAAAGTGCACGCAGCCGAGATGAGAATGCTGAGATGGATGTGTGAAGTGACGAGGAAAGATCGGATTAGAAATGAGTATATAAGGGGAAGTTTGAAAGTAGCACCCGTGACGGAGAAAATGAGAAGCAGTAGGTTAGCATGGTATGGGCATGTAATGAGGAGGGATGAACGATATATTGGTAAAAGAATGTTAAGAATGAATGTCGAAGGACGAAGAGCGATCGGCAGGCCAAAAAAGCGATGGATGGATTGTGTGAAAGAGGACATGAGAAAGAAAGGAGTAAGCGCTGAAGTGACGAATAATAGAGAGGAATGGAAGAAGAAAACATGTTGTGCCGACCCTACATAAGTGGGATAAGGGCAGGGAGATGATGATGGATAGATAAAAAGTGTACACATCATGAATCATTAAAATGGATAGAGTCTAGCCTGTTTTAATTGCTTATTAATTTTAAAGCCAAGTTATTCTTTACTTATTTAATCAAACGTAGGCTGATGAAAGTAGAGAGATTAATAATGAAATATAATTCTAATGAATCACAGACAACGTCGCGTATATATATATATATATATATATATATATATATATATATATATAGGTAACTAGTTATGGCCGTGATGTCGCTCGTTATATGTTCGCGTTTGTGTTTCATATTAGGTGCTTACTACTACTACTACTAACTTAATAATTATTTATATTTTGACTAAAAATTAATTTGTCAAAAAAAATTGATGAAAAAATAAATTGGTCAAATCCTGTGACTAGTTTCAGGAAGCCGGGATCGAAATACTGATCTGGATTATAATATTTTCCTTACTTGTAACTTACCTAGTAGTAATTATCTATCCCTACGTAGCTACAATGTAATATTAAATACTTAAGTATTACATCAAGCGTATCATACAAAGATGTCCAACAAGCAACTAGTTGTTGTCCAGGCTTTGCACGCGTACAGAGAAAATATTATATTATAGCGAAATTATTAATAACACTGATTTCTGTACTTACAACTTTATAAAAGACTAAATAATAAAATTTCATGTATAACAAACTTTTTTAATTATTAAATAAAAAATTGACAAACACCCATATTAATTTTAGTCGTAATGTTTTTTAATCACTTACAACACATTCATTTATTTATGATCATAATTAAATCAAAAACGTCAGAACTTAAAAAAAAATCACTATTGACTAATATCGTATAATATTTGACTAATTGTGCATCTTATTTAAAACCAGTAACGATTTCATAAATATTTATTACATCATATTAAAGCATTCTTGGCGTTTTCCTTTATAGTTCCTCAGTGCGATATATTTTTATTATTTCTCTTTGTCCTTAAAATTAATTAATGGTTATAATAACTGCTAACTAATGGTTAGTGGGTTCGCGTCCATTAAGTCGGTAGCACTCGCTGAAAATGGTATTTAAGTTTTACCGTTTCATAGCACGTGGAATTAAATCTCAGATAGAACAAAAATACTATATGTTTTCGATATATATTTCGAATTCCAGTCAAAGTTCACGTGTCGCTTTTATTTGCTATTTTTATGATTAATTATTAGTTTGTTTAAAATTTTATTACGAGTAATAAGGCTCGATTAGAAGATGTCATATTCAAAAGGTTTTATTAAAATTTTTATCTACTCCCATGCTTTAAATCCTCTATAAAATATTCTGAAACAGTTAGCCTACTAATACTACTCTGCCTGCGTTGAATTAACGGATTTTACTGTACTGTACAGTACAGTACAGTACAGTAAAATCCGTTAACTCATTGCAGGTAGAGTAGTATTCAAACATCTTTACAAAATACTATTAATTCTGAATGCTTTGTCTATTTGTCAATTTTTTATCCTACTACTTATGTGTATTAATTATAATTTATGAAGTATTGTAATACTTAGGAAAAATTCCTTATTATTTATTCGTTATATTTCTCGCATGGAATCAGGAGTTATGGATGATTTCCTCCTACATAAAAAGTTCTAATATTATCACACAACTAATATACTGATATACTGGATATCACAATTTCAAATTATTCATTTTCTATCGAAATATACAATTTTATATTTAAAATATGATTAGAAAAATTGTTATTTGTGAGTAGGTATAGGTATTTTTTAAGGTAAGGAGGCCGGATAGCCTTAATTATAAGACGTTTTAGTTACTCTATAAAAAAAAGTAAAAGTAAAATGTATCGAAATAAAGTAGTAAAGCGAGATAAGTCTAATGAAATTTGTTTGTAAGAAGTGTCTATTCATACGATTATCATACGAATAATTTTTTTGTTATTCATAATTCATACGATTATCGTATAAATAGTTATTTTTTATGGAAGTGTCTATCAATACGATTATCGGAGGATTAATTTAATTATTTTCAGGAAGTGTCTATTGATACGATTAGCGTACTAGTATTTTTTTTTGGAAGTGTCTATTAATACGATTATCGTACGTATATTTTTTGTTATTTATACGATTATCGGAAGATATTTTTTTTATTAGTGGAATGTATTTTATATTAATTAAAAGATATTAATTATTTTTTATTCATACGATTATCGTATAAATAATAATTATATTATATATATATATATATACAGGGTTTTATATTATATTTTGTTTTTATATTATATATTTATATATATACAGGGTTTCCCAGAATTGGTGGAATAGTTCGCGGTCTAGACCATTTGAAATATGACCCCTAAGAAAGTGATGGTAACTGTTTGGTGGTCTAGCGCCGGTGTAATTCATCACAGCTTCTTACCGAACGGCATGAGCATTACTGCAGATGTGTACTGTGAAGTACTAAACACAATGATGGGGAAGCTCGCACGTCTCCAACTTTGGTCAATCGCTCGGCTCCAAAGCTCCTGCACGACAACGCACGACCTGATACTGCACAGCAGCACAGCAGACTTCCAAGTTACAAGAGCTGGGGTCGGAAGTTCTCCGTCATCTACCGTACTCACCAGATCTTGCCCCTACAGACTTCCACTTTTTCCAGAATTGGGATAACTTTTTTGCGGGAAAAAAATTCAATACACGAGAGGCAGTACAAAATGCCTTTGAAGAGCTTGTTGCCTCCCGTCCAGCAGAGTTTTTCAAGAAAGGCATTAATAAGTTACCACTACGGTGGCAAAATTGCATTGATTCCATGGGTAATTACTTAGAATAATAAAAATAAAAAATATAGAAAAAAAGTGTGTTAACTTATTTAATCAAAAACGGCAATTTCATAGGTAAAGACCTATTATTTATACATATGTATATGTAATAATATCAATAATTACATGCAAACAAAGTCTTAAAGCTATTTAACTAAACTAACTATTAACGCGTAAAACTTTTACTATATCATGGAATCCTGTACAGAATTGTTAATTTTACCCATTTGACCGTCTCGGGAACGCTTTAAGGCGGGAGCGGGAACGATGTGAGTGGTCAAATGTAAAAAGCCTTACAAAAACCGGACAGACCAGACAATTTATAATTTAACCGGACAAGCATTCGAAAAGCCTAACCATGTTCACATTTATTTTATTTGCAATTGTTTTTTTCAGAATATGTTGTTATTTCATCCAATTACATTTATACGTCATACCTATATGAATCTCTGTAATATCCAATTACCTATATGTACATATACATTCATATATGATGTATAAATATAATTGGATAAAATATTTTTATACAAAGAAATGTCTTTTATACTTGTACACTTTATGTTAGTCTGCTATTAATTAATTTAATTCCAATAAATTAACTACTGTTATATATTTGATGTGACTAATTGAAAGGCTTCTTTTTAACCAACTTGTTGTAATTTTGTGTGTATATTTCATCTATTGTTCATCTATCTAGGGGACTATCTAAATAAATTTTGTAAAATAATCTATTTCCAATGATCTCGAAAACATCTTTTTGTTGTAATCAGTTTTTGTTGTTCTTTTTTTTTCTTAAGCGTATTTAGGTTATAGCAGTGTTTCCCAACCTTTTTTAGGCCATGCCCCACCTTAACATTTCTAAATTTTTTATGCCCCCATGCATAATTTTTAACCTTCAAAATTGTTAAAGTCGGTTAAAGTCGTGTCGAGTCAATTTTTAAATTGCCCCCCTTAACTATCAAATTTCCCCCCAGTGGGGCGTGGGCCCCACGTTGGGAAACACTGGGTTATAGGATATAAAATAATTAGGAAAAGACGAGATAAATCATAGTTAATATCTTTTTTACCAGTGGTGTAACTAGACTATTCACTATTTTCTAAAAAAGGCAGTATTCTAACTAAGCTACCTTAAATAAAAAAAGCCGAGGACAATGTGTGTAATAATTAATTTTTTATTTTTTGTAGTTAAAAACGTTATCGTTTATTTTTATAGGGAGGCAAAGACGGTTCCAAAGGTTGTTTTGGTTATTTTCGTAAGCTATAACTTATTCTCTGGAACGTTGACCAAAGTTGATGTTAATTTATTTCTGTCAGAAGATAATTTCTGTAATTAATTGACGAAGAGTTCTTTGACGTAGATTTATTATTAACGTGACGTAGATTATCTTTGACGTAGATTATTATTAGATATTTGTAAACAAGGTTTTCTTACTAAAAACATCTATACATTTGTAAAAAATTTTGTTCGCTTACATTTTATTGTTTTTTTATTTTATTTTACATTATGTGTTTGAGATTTTAATCATTAGACGACTGCAGTCGACTTAAATTGTTTTTGATATGACAGTGATAGACATAATAAATATGACAGCGATAGCCTCGGTCGCTCTTGTAATAAATGACTAGATTTCAAATTAAGAAAAATAAAAAATTAATAAACAGCTAAGCACTTAATATTATAAATAATTATAATATCAAATGGAAGATGATGATAAGATGATAAGATGGAAATACTTACCACTATAAAGTGTTGAACACTCTCCAACAACCACCCGTACATTATAAAATTTGTAATTAAAAATCACCAATTAAAAAAAAAAAAATGTGAATAAAAAAAATATTTTCTTTTTAGTAAACTGCCACTGAATTCTTTTTGAGTAATTAATATTATAATAAAACACATCAAGGACGACTTTACCGTAAGGCTTTCGCGCCGTCACTGAACAGATAAGGGATGTTTATATTGTTAGTTTTCTATATTCAAGTGTCGTCGTCCATTGTATTCCTTATACACATGTAATAGGCCTTACGACACTGTGTGTGCGCGAACTTATAAAACATTTATTGTTTTATTTCACAAATTATTTTGCGATGTCTTTTTACTTTGTATTCTATATTTACTCAATGAGGTGAAAGCCTACGTAGCATATTTATGAATAGGTGTTTAAATAAAGTTTTATTTGTAACATGAATACCTAATAGGAAAATATTTTAAATATTTTTTATAACTGTCTGCTGGGTACTCTATTGGAGAATAAGTTTCTAAATCGACTAAGAACTATTACCCTGGTTTTACAAACTCGGAGAAGTATGTACTGGTGGTCATGTGACTATTTAATATAATCTTCAAATAAAAAAAAAGTTTGACGACCAGTCTAATGTAGTGGTGGCTATAATTCCATTGACGCATACGTTCGACAGTTCTTGCTCTGAGTGGATATTTGCATTTGTACAAATATTTGTTTCTGGGCTAGGTATTTTTCCTTGTAGATCCTCCCGATCGCGTCTCGAAGAATACATGAAGCCATCGGTCCCGGTTGTGGTCATAAGCACTCAAAACGGTCGTTACTTTTTGTGTCCGTCAACCCGCAGTGGAACATCGTGTCAGTTTAAACTCTAATACGTCTCGTATAAGATTTTTGAAAATTAGATAAGAAGATCAATTTTTAGTTAATCCTGGATACCTACCTACTCCTCTCTTTATGTGACATCTCATAAAAATATGGATTTTAATAAAATTGAATAGGATAATTTTCACCTCTATTTTTATATAGTTATTTATTACAGTCATATGAACGAAAACGAGATAAAAATAAGAGAATAATTATAGTCAGATCATGCTATTATAATGATACTACCATAGTGAATATAAATAAAAATCAATTTTGTTTTATTAACTACCGTATAACTTACTCTTAAAAATGAAATTTAGTTTCTTATTTTTTCTTTTAATATTTGTAGAGTGAGGTTTTAGGCGAGGGATATAAAAATTTTTTTCTAAAAGTTGAAAAATTCGGGCAAAACTTTTTGGTTCTTATTTTATTGTATGGAGTTTGAAAAGACACGGTATATATTCGGACGTAACTAGGCAATAAAGTAAGACGTAAATTAAAATATCTAAAAGTGTACCAGTGCTACTAGAGTAGTATACCAATTCCTTAATATTTAATTTAGCTGAATTATTTTTAATTATTATCACCTGATGTTACAAGTCAAAAAATTGAATCAAATATCATAACTTAAAAATTCTATGATGATCCATTTAAATTATGAATTAGGTATGTCGTTGACGAGAGAGCCCGTGGGGATTTACTGGAGCTTACGTTTTTGATTACTTCTGGACTATGATATAACCTAATGACATTTACATATGTGATGTGATGACGTATATAAAGACTATATATTAACTCTAATAATATATAACTTTCCTCATAGAATAGGCTGTTTAAGCTGAAGAGAAGTTGAGCTTTTCTATCAAAGTTACGCATTTATAATAAAGTCTCACAAACGATTTTATAATTGCCATTTAATAAATTTAAAGTTTTTATGAAAAAGTATTTAATAGCCGGAGCATATTACTTCTGTGCAGGATTATGTAAACGACATGTATGTGTGGGTTTAGTGGCGCTGTCCTTCATACAGGACATATGATATATTGATAATGTGTGAGTTATCTATTGACGTTTTTTTTTAATTAAATAATAACTGTTGCTTCACATTAACTATAGCTAATTAACTATATTAATTTATTTATTATTTCAATTATTTGTAATAATAGATACATAATGTGTAAAATGGCGATTTAAAAGTGCTTACGAAGCCTACTTGAATAAATATTTATTTTTATTTTGAAACGTTATATAGTGAGTCTAATTTGCCACTGTGATCATGTTTTTCATCATGAGAAGGGCGCCCTAAAAGCAATATGGTTACGAGGACAAACGAGCAAATTGTTATACGATATTTTGTTTTTTTAAATAAAGTAGTAGTTTTTTAAATAATTATATAATATAATTTTATTATATTTAATGTTTTATTTATACTTAATTACAATAAACTCAGTTTTATACATATTTAAAAATGTTTTAAAGTTTGCTTTAAGGTATTTAAAATTATTAACAAGAAATGTGCAAAAGGCGGTCTTGTCGCCAAGAGAGCTACCTCTTCCAACATGTAGATAAAGGTTACGAGATTTAAGAAGCAATAATTTTTTTTTTAAAAATAATTATAGGTAAAAGAAAGAGAGAGAAATAAAGAATATTGTGAATAATTACAATTTTGTATAGTACCTCTTCTTAAAAAAATACCGAACTATCTTTGTTTTATATTTGTTGATTGATCACTGATACAACAATTAAACCTATCTGGCTACTAAAACTTCAGTTACTCCTACCTTTATGATAAAATATAGTTAAATTACTTACTTATCACTTAAACAAGAAATAATCACTAAATATTCAATAAAAAATCATTATTTACACTTAGAATATACGAGCACTACTTTAACCTATTTCTACTACTCTCTTCCTGACTGACCTTTATCTTCTCCAAAATGTGAACTTCTCCAGTAGGTACTCTAAGCAAATAAATGAACTCTTCCGCCTTATAAATAAAGAAGACAAGAATTAACCTGCATTTTACATGTCCCTTTTAGAGATGACATCATTCAACACTTGCGCTTCTTCGTAAACGTTCTATTAAATTTAGCTATTAAATTTTAATTCTGGTACAATCTTATATAGAACAAACTAAAAGACTATATTTTTGTTGACACAATTTCGAGAATCATATCATATTAAGTGATCAGCGAATGATGTCATGCACACATCAATCATCTGCAACTGTAAGTAGCTGAATTAGTTCACTGGCGTCCGGGACAATTGCTGTGCCCTTCGAAGGACAGTTTCAGCGTATATTTGGGTTAATGTCAGCCATATTCAGACTAATAGATGTATTGTTGACATTACTTCTACGAACCCGATTGTTCCTCTACAATTTGGTTTTATGTAGTTTTATAGAAATATTTAAACATTTTTTGGAATGATGTTACAAAGGATGATGAATTACGAAATTTGACAGTGGAAATAGTCTATTTATGTAATTATTTAATTCTTTTAGATGGATCCACAGGTGGGTCTTAAGTTAAAATATACTGTCTGTAAAAGTTCCACAGCTAGGAGAAAGCCTCTATCTATATAGGTGAAGGGTTAGAGCTTAATCCATTAATGCTTCACTACTGGTTGGCAGATAATTTACCTATCATGAATAGCGATTGTTATCAGGTGTCTGTGATAACAACCGAGACCGGCGATTAAACGTGCTCTCCAAGATACAGTGGCAAGACCCACAAAAACATACACCCAGACTAGAAATATATATTTCTACAAATACAAATATCTGCCCGAGTGGAAATGGAACCCGCGACCGTCGGCATTGAGGCGACTACCCACACCAGTACACCAAAACGGTTGTAAGTTACACAAAAATCTCTTTATTTACCGTAAGACTATCGTTAATAAGACATTTTAAGGTTATTGGCACTGCGGGAAGAGCCGTTCCGCCTTGGTATAAACAAAATGTTTCACAGCCTCGGCTTATCTTCGGTCATGAACCTAAGCCGCTGTTATTTGTGTAGTTCATGCTAAGGGCATGTTACAGCAAATGAAGGATACTCCTCCGTACCTCCAAGCTTAAAAAATAATAAATAAATAAAATAAATAATAAACGTCTCACATTCAACGGCCCCCAGTAGGATGTGAATCCTGTGTCGGGGGTCCGGAAACACACACAATACACAAGCACAAACGCCCAGACCACGACAAACATCTGTATGGCCTATACAAATATTTGTCATGTGCGGGGATCGAACCCGCGACCGCTAGCACATCAGCCAGTTGACTGTGACCACTGCGCCAACGCGTCGTCTCGATAGATAAGGCCCGATCCACATCACAGTGCTGATCTCGGTTCGTTCTCGGTCCGATCTCGATCCGGTAAAATATTGTTACACAAGAAACAATGAGAGTATTCATACTATCCGTGCCAGTCAAGGTCCGATCAAGTCACGCTCCAGCAACGATTCGTCATACAAAACATTTTACCGGATTTAGATCGGACCGAGAACGAACCGAGACCAGCACTGTAATGTGGATCGGGCGCAAAAATAATCCCGTATAGATGACTAAGTGGAATCAGATTGTTCCTTAGTCATTGTTGTCTTTATATTACATGCTCAATGGACATTTACCAAGACTTTTTGTATCTTAAGACTCACTGGTATATGTCCGAAATCGTCACAAGATGAATTAATTTTAAATATCAAAAACTTTCGGTATTAACACACAGTAACACGCATCTTCATGTTTCCAGTACAAAGATTTTTTTAATTATTCAATATAATTCTATCTCGCCGATTCTTGTACTTTATTTGTCTGTATATTGTTAGGTTTATGTTAACTGTTTCGTTAGCGAGGAATTTTATAGCTAGGAACCTAACTCAATTAAAGCTTCTTTACGCTTATGGAATTTTCGCAATCAAACCGACAGGCCGATTACGTAACGTAAAGCAATTGGCGAAAATTTTGCAGTACATACGCGATGAATTGCTAGTTCTTCATAATTAGGGTATTTAAAGACATTTTTTTTCCCTTTTTAATATATTAGTATAAAAATTAATAGACTACAGTCAAAAAATATACTCCATTGTATAACCGTTAATTTTTTTTTTAAAATATTGTTGCGTTTGACTCCCGTAGTTGTTGTTGACACATATTTTAATTTATTTTAAATATATGCACATAGTTTTTATTCTATTTGTTTTGTCGTTATACTATTAGTAATATTATAATTAATTAAATTATATATCACGTAGTCACAATCCTTTAATGTTGCTATTGGTTACCGTTGAAAAATGTTCTTCTTCTTCTTCAACTACCTTTCTGACTAGTGAAGGTTGGCAGTCAGCTTCGAATACTCCATCTTTTTCTTTGCGAGGCAAAATAGCTCGGCAAAACTCGATTTCTTCGATTTAGATTCGATTCGAAACTTCGATTTCCGTCCACTCTCGGATGTTGTACAGCCAAGACTTTTTTCTTGAATCAACGACTCTTCTTCCGACTTTCCATCATGATGATTTGCAAAATTCATATCTTTCATGCCTAAGCACGTGTCCGAGATATGCAACTTCTCTTTTCTTGACAATCTCCTAAAGTTGCCGTTTCTGGTTGACACGTCGCAGAACTTCTACGTTCAAGAACTTTGAGTCCAACTAATGGCCAACATACGTCCAATCCAAAATCCAATTTTTAAGTGATTGGTATACCTTTTTAGGTATAATTCTGTAACAGACATTACATTGTGTTATTATTATTATTATTTTACTTATTTATAATATGATCTCATGTATCTACTTTACTTATGAGGCGCTGTCCCTTCTATCCACAAGACGCCGTTTGAGAGCAGATAATATGATTATGAAGAGACTAAATGTAAACAATAATTGACAATAGATGTATAGAGCAATCATAATTGCCTACCTAAGTATATAAATATTAATTATATATCGAATCCGATCAATCCGATATAATGTAATTATGGCTCGTTGTTATGGTACACATCATGATGAAACTATAAATATCCTTTGTTAAAATTTAACATTTATTACACAATCATTATTATTAATACATCGAACAATTGCATTCAATTTTATTTGAATATTTTGTAGTAATAAAAGCACAAGTTAACAGCTTATGTTACATACGAACTTTAATAACTCTACAAATTGAAACTTTTGTTTGTAAGTGCTTTGATAAAGTGTAAAAATTTAATTTGTCTTATTATTAATTACCTCACGAAGTCGTTGCTATTTTTAATTTCATTGGATTATTTAATTGACAGTGATGTTCATTTTATTCGTTTCCGATTTTACTGGATAATAGAGGACAATCGTAAAAAGACGGCTTTACGATTTAGATTTTCTTTAATATAAATTTTTTTTCGTTTATATTAACATTGTATGTACATGTATAATATAGTAGTTGAATCGATTTCAAAAAAGGAGGCACTTCTGTGTTTATTATATTTTTTTTGTATATTCGTCGATAAATAAGTCAATTATGAATCGATTTTGAATTTTTTTTTTTTGTTGAAATGGACTTACACCAGAGGTGTTCTCATATTCACTAAACCAGGAAACGATAGGGAAATCGAGGAAAGGAAATTCCACAAAATAATACATATTATATTGCTTTTTTGTATCATAGTGGTGATCGATTTTTTCATGTTACTTAAAACTGCTTATTAACTATGTGATCATATTGAAATATGGTAATGATATGATGAGGAGAACTCCTCGAGGATTATTAGTAAATCAAAAGTGATACGAGATAATTATTGTTAGTACTTATTTTGAATAAATACTTTTTACATAAAAATTAATGAAAAAAAAAACTTAAAATATTTTCAAAACAACTTTAATTAAATATAAATATTTTTGTTTGTGTTCACCACGTGACAAATATGCAAATCACTCTATTCTGAACCATACATTCATACGCAGTGGTTAACGAAGTCTTGCACAAAACAATAAATACAAATCTGTCACAAAGGTCATTTCTCTCAATATTCTGGTTAAATTTTATGCGAATATATACAGAGTACGATGCACACAGACCAATCTGTTATAGATATATTTAATTGGCAACATCTTACACTTGAAATTCTAAGGCATTCCTTTTTCTCTTCATCTTTATTTAAAAATTTGTTGTTGTAAAGCTTAGGTTTAAATTTAATTTTTTTAAATTTACAAAATCTTTAAATGAACCAACAAATGCATCTATTCAAATCGTTTTATTAAAATAGGAGAGGAGTATAAAAAATACGAAAATTAATTAATAAACTGATTAAGTATTAAAGCAAGCAAATTGATGTATAGAAGTCTGTATGAAGTCTACTGGTCATTGAGCTCTTTAATTAATGTTACCTACGATTTATTTGAAAAAATGTAATTTATTTATATAAAAATTCTGAATTAATTAATAATTATTAAGTGAAACAAATATTTTTATTCAAGAGATTTCTCTAATCGATGTTGGTCTGTGCATGTACCTAATAGGCAGGCGCGTGCGATTATTGACCCCCACATTAAAAACCGTCGTTTGTCTAAGAATTGGTGTGCCACTGATCGAGATTGCTATGCCTCTATGATATGATATATATTAATTTGTGGCCTACATATCGATGTCAGAGGTAGTCAACAGTTTTTATTTTAGAAACCAATTTTGATAATTACCTCAAGCGATATATAATTTATCGTTTCTGAACAGGAACATTATTAGTACTACCGGTTCCGTAGGAATATCGAAATAAGAAGTAGCCATCATGTTATTGTGAATCTTTAGCTAACTACGCTCCAAGTTTCATTGCAATCAATTCAGTAGTTTTCACGTGAAACATTAGCAAACATCCCTCCAAACTTTCGCATTTATATTATTAGTAGAATTAGGTATATCTGAGACACTATTCCAAATATGGGATATTCGATTGAATTATCGTAATGTTTCATATATTAAATAATGCGACTGACAGTATCAGTAGCATCAATAATATTTTCCTGATGAGATCCTGCCTGCTATAAAAGTGCAGTTTTACGACTTTTATGATATAATTATGAATTTATAATATAAATACAGTTTGAGAAAGCGAATATTTATTTATTTATTTATTTATTTATTTCTTACTTACATCTAATATTACAGGCATAACCCAATTCATTAGATATAGTAAAAGGAAAAAAAAATACAGAAAAAAATTAACATACAATAATATAAAAATAAGATATTAACTAAACATGAATAGTTGAAAAATATGTAATTTGTATATTGAATGACGATTAAAATTTAATCTTTATACTGTAAATGCAATAAAAAAATTGAGTATTTGTTTCTTATTTAAGAATAGGTTTATCTAAAATATCTTGTTTTTTTTACATTTTTCTAGAAAAAAATGTTGTTGACATCTGTATTCCTAGAATTCCTTGCGTACGCAGGCTGCGTGCGAGCATATTTATTGCTATCTCGGCGACGGGACGCGCAATCGCTGTGGCGCGGGCGGGCCGCGCTACCCCTAACTACGTCACTAAGGTATTTTTTTTTTATTGTATATTCTTTTCCGAAAATTTAAGAAATATTATATTCTTATGTACTATATTTATTTCGAGTGATTGTAAAGTATAATTGAAAAATAATATTAATAATGTTTTACCCGTTGATTTAAGTTTCGAATCAATTTATTTTATTTGAAACTTGCACATCACTTTACTTATTACTGACATTTAAATCATTTAAGCCTTATGTCATAATCAAATCGTTATGTTAAATTTAGAAAAATAATGCTATTGAAAACTAAAAAAATAACACAAAATACAGAAAATGTTTTAAACCCATTTAAAACTAAAATTAATGCGTTATTCTTCATATTTATTACATAAAGTTTGTTTTAAAAATATTATCTTAGGCAAATTAACTCTTTACGAGACGTTAAAAATCATGTTAACTTATGCTTTTTAAGATGTCTATTTTCCATTTTAATTAATGTTTTAAACAATTAGATTTATTTAAAATAGATTCGGTTTGAATTTTTTTTAACTGTGTTTGTGGTATTTTGTAAGTATTAAAACCTACTTTAAAAACATTAATAAATAAAACATGTGCATTTTAGTAACAAGAAACTGTAGAAACTATATACTTAAGTTTATTTTCTAACGGGATTAGTATATTAAACATATTATTACATATATATAAATTTATTATTATTTTTAGTAGGTATTAAAAGTGCAGTCATTTTGTATATTGTATATAGAATATTACGCGAAAATAAGTTATGTTATAATTTTCTCGTGCTTAAATGCATAGCACCTAGCACCTAGCTTCAGTGATATTGTGAATAAGATTTGATTATATTGCAAAACGATCAGTGACTGGTCAATTTTAAGCGTCATTTTTGGGCTTGTCTCTTACTTAAGATATCTTTATAAAGAACTAGCAAACCCGGCGAACTCCGTTTCGCCACCATACTTATTTTCGTGAGGGATACTCACACCACGTACTGGCGCCATCTTCTCCACTACCATGCAAAACCATATTGGTTTGTAGTACATGCTATGTATCAGAGATGGCGCTGCATGTGAAAAATGATTTCCCCTGTTTTACTGCTTTTCCGTTGAAATTTTTCCTGAATTTTGTTTACTATAAACCTCACGGAGCTCGAGACCTTTCCAACGAATGCAAAACCGTGGAAATCGGTTCGCGAGTTCTGGAATTATAGCGTCAGGAAGGAAAACCCGACTTATTTTTATATTATGGATTACATTCTATTCTTCCAAAAATTGCTTAATTTTGTTTTCAAATGTACTATAGTTAACTAATTAACAAAGTACTTAATGGAAACCAAGAGCATGTTCCGATTTTTTTTTAAGAATAACCCAAAGATGACCAATTTTATTTTCTCTTTTATCTTTCGAAAGTAGTGGATAAATATTAAAGACATAAAAAGTTATTCTATAAAATTAGAAAGCAATTAAACTATTCTAAATATATGGATTTTAAAAAGCATTTACTTTCTTAGTAAATACAAGTTACTCAATTTGTCGCTTAGATAATTTTATTTCAAAAATTTCCCGCTATTATATCCTTGTTCTCGTGCTGCAAAGTGGTATTTTATACCCTTTGTATTTAGGCAGTCAAGAGTTGCTATTGACGCCATTGCGTTCGATGTGATGATATTGATTTCCTCCGATATCTATTTGGAATGAAAAAATAAAAAAATAAAAAATGAATGGATAAAAACAATAAAACTTTGAATGTCAATTGTAAAAGACAAAATTAAACCCTTTTCACAAATTAAAATTATATTTTAAATTTTTAAATGTTAAACATTCCGTAGATGTCCTATCGGCTTGTTATTCGTCCCTCGATATTTAAACTGTCAAAGAGGCGTAGTAATTGTTTCGTTTTTTATTAGGGTTGTGGAATAGGATTTTACAAAGTTTACTGTTGTAACAAAAAACTACTTAACGCAAACTTTATACTAAATGGTGACAAAATGGTACATACTAGTAATTAATAGTAATTAGCTTTTTATTACATTGACGATATATATCGTCGTCTGGTCATCATCATATGTGATGACCAGACGACCGTTCTTGTGTAGTGGTGCGAGAAGTCGCCTCAACACCGCGCGCCGGTGGTCGCGGGTTCCATTCCCGTTCGAAACAGATATTTATATTTGTACAAATATTTGTTTCCGGTCTGGGTGTATGTCCTTGTGGGTCTCTCCATCGTGCCTCGGAGAGCACGTAAAGTCGTCGGTCCCTGTTGTTATCATAGAACTTCTATATGGAGAAGAGGTCTTCGCTCAGCAGTGGATTGTTTACAGGCTGATACAGTACAGTATAATACAGTACAGTACATCATATAATTATATAGTAATACTATTTATAAAATAGAACAATAAATATCGTAAAACAACTGCTTTACGGTTAATAAAAATCCGCGCATTTAGCGCGAAATTTATTACGTATATTGTTTACTCAACCATTTCAAAACCAAATTAAACTTTAAGCTTCCAAACCTAAGTATTCGGCCGGCTGGTCGAGTGGTCAGGCAACTGGACACTTTACGCAGCGGTCGCGGGTTCGAATCCCGCCAGGTGCAGATAATTTGTATGACGAATATAGATGTCTGCACCGGGTCATGGATGTGTATTTATGTACCTATATATGTATTTATATAAATTTATTAAATTTATTTCCGTTCCTAGTACCTGTAACACAAGTTCTTACGAACTTACCACGGGGCTAGGTTAACGTGGTGTGATTGTTGGTTAATATTTATTTAAGTATCTAGACTTTGGTGTAAATAGCTTTTAGGGTACCTATTTATAAATCAATTAAAGCGAATTACTTTTTTTTATCGCCTATTAAAGGAGACATTATTCCAAACACATTTTTAAATATCAATAATAAATCACAATAAAAACAATTAACTACCAATACATTCCAAACGTTAAATCAATTGAAATGTTAACTGCCCAAACATCTATCGTAATCTAAAGTAGGTGAGAATACCATAGAGACAAGTGGTCGTAAATAAAATAACATATCTATTGGGTTTGGGTAAATAAAACCGTTTTTATTTAGATTCTCTATTCTGTATTCTGTATAATATTTTAAAGTTATTACTTATTAAGGAGAGACAAAAGTAACAAGACAATTATTCGCAGAGATCAAAGAGTATAGCAGAGATCTTTTGTGTAGCATAGATTATAAAATGATGCCAGATACAAAAAAAGGTTAGAGTGGATGGGCATAAATAACGTTTTTATTGTTCTAAATCTAATACCCTTCCTCAATAAAAACATACAATATGCCCATCAACTCCATTTCCATACTATAAATACTTCTATTTAAAAATACAACATTCCTATAACAAGTACTCTTTTGTTGACTTTACAAACTAAAATAAAACTTATTCTATTAATAAATTCAAATTAATACAAAACTTTTTAAATTTTTCTCTATTTAAACACTTAGTAAAAATATCTGCAAGCTGTCTGTCGGTACATATATATCTCAAGACTACTATTTGTTTTCTAACCTTATCCCTTAGAAAATGATACTTTAAATCTATGTGTTTAAGTTTTCTATGTTGTTCTGGGTTTTTGGATACATATATAGCTGACTGATTATCTATAAAAATAATAAAATTATTACATTTTAATCCTATTTCCTTTAATAAATTCCTAACCCAACATCCTTCTGCAATGCCTTTACCTAATGCTATATATTCAGATTCTGTTGAAGATAATGCTATACATTGTTGTTTTGAACTACACCATGATACAGTACACCCATAAACCTTCATTACATATCCTGAAGTAGATTTTCTACAAATTTTGTCTCCAGCCCAGTCTGCATCTGTATATCCTAATAATGGAGTATCTTGACCAGCTTCATAATTTAATTTATACTCTAATGTCCCTTTTATGTAGCGTAGTATACGTTTTAATGCTTTCCATAACTCTAAACTTGCATAAACTTGAAATCTACTCAAATAGCTTAAAGCAAAACATATGTCAGGTCTTGTTCCTAACATAGTGTACATTAATCTTCCTACAAGTTCTCTACACTTCTTTTCTAAATCTTTATTTTCACATAGTTTTCTTGGTAACTCTAATCCTTTTTCTATTGGTGTAGCAACTGTATTACAATTCTCCATTTTATATAATTTTAAAATATCTTTTAAATACTGTTTTTGATCTAATGTAATTTTATTATCTGATTTTGTTATATTAATACCTAGGTATGTAAATTTGTTATTATTTCCTAAGTTTGTCATATCAAATTCTTTCTGTAATAAAAATTTTAGTCTTTCTATATCTTCTTTCTTCTCACATAAAATTATAAGATCATCTACATATAACAATAAGTAAAACTTTAAATTCTTTTTATAATAGAGACAATAATCTGCCTTGCTTCTTTCAAAACCCTGTTTGATCATAAAATTATTAAATCTGTCATTCCAATTCTTTGGAGACTTCTTTAGTCCATATAAACTTTTTTGCAATTTTAAAACTTTATTCTTATCCGCCACTTCTATACCCTTTGGCAATTTTAAATAAACTTCTTCTTCTATCTCTCCATTAAGAAAAGCATTCTTGACATCCATCTGTGATATATTTAAATTGTATTTACAAGCTATAGCCAGTAAAATTCTTAGTGTTGGTAATTTTGCCACTGGAGCATAAATTTCACTATGATCTAATTTGTCTTGTTGTTGAAATCCTCTCACTACAAGTCTGGCTTTATACTTATTCTGTCCATTTTCCTTTTTTATTTTAAAAACCCATTTGGTTTCTATCGCTTTCTTATCCTCTGGTAAATATGTCTCTATCCATGTTTTATTCTTTTGTAATGCCTGTAATTCTGTCTGTATAGCTTCTTTCCATTTCTCTGAATACTCACTATTAATCGCCTCTTCATAACTTAACTCACTGTTATTCACTGCTGTAAATCCTGTATAATAATCATTTAAATGACTTGGTTTTTTAATAATACGTGACCTAGTTGTCTTTGTCCTGTCTTCTGTTATTTCCTCATCATCATTGTTATCATCATCTGTACTTATATATGACTGATCATCTATATCAAGATATTCTTCTTGACCACTCTCACTTAGGTATTCTTCTGTATCATATGATTTATCTACATATGACTGTCCATCATTACAACTTTCTTCTGTTCCATGGCTGCTATGTTGATCTCTTACCTCTGTACTAGTTTCTTGAATATTTGTCTCCCTTCCTGTGTCATATTCGTGGTTTTCATTTTCTTTAAAACACTCTTCTGTGTTTCTGGGTTCTGTAATATTTTGGATATAGTATTTCTTTTCAATTCTGTCTTCTCTTTCAATTTTTTCCATGCTTTTCAGTGTATTTTGTTCCTCTTTCTTCTGTGTTACAAATATTACATCCCTGTAAGTACCTATAACTTTGTTGTTTATTAGCCATACCCTATATCCTTTCGTATTAATCCCATATCCAACAAATATTCCTTTCATGCTTTTACTATCCCACTTTAATCGCTTTTGAGTTGGTATATGTACATACACTTCTGTTCCAAATGTTTTTAACAATGTAATATCATACTTCTGTTTGTTGTAAAATAATTCAAATGGTGTTTTGCCAGCTTCTTTTGTCCTACCAGTCCTATTTATAACATAAATTGCAGTACTTACTGCCTCAGCCCAAAATTCCTTTCCGAGACCTTTTGCCTGTAGCATTGTTCTCGCTGCTTCGACAATAGTCCTCATCTCTCGTTCAGCTCTGCCGTTCTGTTCTGGTGTGTAGGGTACTGTAGTTTCATGAATGATCCCTCTACTTTTACATAAATTTTTAAATTTAGTATTTATAAACTCAGTACCATTATCAGATCTAAACCTTTTGATTGTAGACCTACACTCATTATTGAAAGTTAATATGAAATCTTCTATCAAGTCAGCTGTTTCAGATTTATTTTTTAGAAAATATACAAATCTATAAGAACTATAATCATCTTTAAGAAGTAAAAAATATTTAGAACCTCCTAACGATTCCTTCTCCATAGGACCACATAAATCCATATGAATTAATTCACCTAAAGAATTTGCTCTATAATTACTTTTACTAAATGTTAATCTATGCTGCTTTCCTTCTATACATGGTATGCATAGTTCTATATTACCATCATATTTAATATTATAACTATTTAATGTTTCTTTTACTAAATTATAATTTTGATGTGCAAAACGTTCATGCCATTCTGTCAAAGACGTTAATGCTACAGAGTTATTAAATTTAAAATTCATAATGAATAAGTTATCAACCCGAGTAGCGGTACAAGTAACCTCACCATCCTTAACAAAATGACAACCACTTCTTGTTGATTTCATAATATAACCTTTATCCATAGCGCAAACAACAGAAAATAAATTTACTGTTAGGTCTGGAACATAGAGAACTTCAAGTAAGACTGACTCTTTAAAACTGTTACCATTAAAAGCTAAAAATTCAATTTTACCTTTTCCTTTTACTCTTAACTTGTTTCCATCTCCTACCGTTACATATTTGTTGCTCTCAAGCTCTCTATATTCTGTAAATAACTTCATATTTTTACACATATGTTCGCTTGCACCTGTATCTAGTATCCAACAACTATCATTATAATCTAAATTTACCATATAAGCTTTTGAGACACTGTTATTACTCTTATTACATTCTTTACTTTTATTTATCCGCAATTTACAGTCATTATAAAGATGTCCTTTTTTACCGCAATAATTACACTGTCGAGAGTTACACTGGTTCTTGAAATGTCCATATTTACCACAGTTATAACACTTAATACCACTATCACTCGCATTATTTGTAAGGAAATCTTTCTTTGGTAATTCTCTTCTGTATCTGGATTTATTAGATTTGTTTGCCACAAATGCTTCTGTAGTCCGTTCTCTGTCACCATTAATTTGCAGTCTTTCTTCTTCAACCAATAGTCGAGCTGTCAGATTTTTTATGGTTTGCTGCGAGCTCTGAACACTTTCCTATGCCGAGATGAAATGTTTATATTCTTGTGGTAGACATAATAATATCTTAGTCATAGTCATATTTTCTGATATTTCTTCCCCATGTGTTTTTAATTGGTGTAATAACTCTTCTACCTGTGCCATAAATTTAGCCATAGGCCCTTCATATTTTAGATTGTAGAACTTCTGTTGTAGTAAATGGATTCCTACCTTGGATTTCGCTTCGTAGACAGTATTCAGTTTCTCCCACATATCATAAGCTGTTGTACAACTTGTCAGTAGTGTTAAAATATTCTCTTCCACTCTCGTTACAATTAACTCTTGAGCTTTCTGATCTTTATCGCTTTCTTCTTTGGTACATTTCGCGGTAACCATGTCGTAAAGACCTCGCGACTTTAAAACAATGGATATTTGGAACCGCCATGTTGTCCAGTTTTGTTCGTTTAATATAATTGCCCGTTCCATTTTTCTATGTAAATTTGTTTTCTATATAAAAAAGGGTTTCTTCTATATTGCACACTTTGTTGCAACTTTACCTTCTATCGTGCCCGAAGCCGCTTTTTCTCTTACAAGCACGTTGCAAAATCAAAATGAATTCCTTATACAAAGAATCATTTATCATCCGGTTTTATTAACTTCTTTTCTGTTTTTTTGTGTCTGGGCCCATAACCTATTGGGTTTGGGTAAATAAAACCGTTTTTATTTAGATTCTCTATTCTGTATTCTGTATAATATTTTAAAGTTATTACTTATTAAGGAGAGACAAAAGTAACAAGACAATTATTCGCAGAGATCAAAGAGTATAGCAGAGATCTTTTGTGTAGCATAGATTATAAAATGATGCCAGATACAAAAAAAGGTTAGAGTGGATGGGCATAAATAACGTTTTTATTGTTCTAAATCTAATAATATCGGTTGCTAAAATTAATTATAACAGGCGCCAATTGTTTCTGTCAACTTTATACAGACATATGTTTGTGTTGAATTTAAAAAGGTCACTAGGACGCGTTTTTAGAGCGAGAAATGTTGAGAATGATCTTATATTTAATTGGGTGATAAAATTTCTCTTCAAGACGTTCTAATTTCGTCATCTATGCGAATTCTGTTGTCTTCTTAGTTTTTATTTTTATTTTTTTTATACTTACATTCTATGTTCTTTTATTTTGTATACACATAAACTTTAATTAACGAAACATGAGTAGAATTATTGTTTCTAAATTTACTACTTATTTAACTACAAATTTTAGCAATAAAACTTTACCTAAAAATTTTAAACGGTGTCGTGTGGCAATTAGTTTAGTAATCAACGTGTTTATTAATTGATTAATTTATATTATTTATGTTCAATTTTTATGTAAAGTAACTTTATTAAAACCTTTTTTGATATAATAGCACGATATTTAAATATCGCTTTATTTGAAATCATAGGCAGAATGTGGCAGGCGGGAGTCGCTTGTCTGGCACTGCTGGTACTGCCAGCTGTTGCCAAAGATCTGGCGGACATCAAAGAAGAGGAACTGCCTCAAGCTCAAGAACCTGATCTCATAAATTACGATGATTATAATCCAATTGGAGAAGATGAAAATGGTGAGACACTAAAGTAAAAAAATATATATCTACTGAAAAAAATAATGTGTATATAGTTTAAGTGTGCTTAACTTATTATTTATTAGTTTTTTCATTTTTATTTCGGTAATGCTAGATATTAAAATTTAAATTTAATAAAAATTTAAATTTAAAAAAAATTGTTATTAAAATTACTATTTTTTATATTTATTTATTATACTCTATTTTAATTTACAGCTATAAATGCTGAGACAGATTTCAGCGGATCGACAGCAGGTGTGTCATTTAACTTTATAGAAAAATGTTACGAAAATTTTATAAATTAATAATTTAAATTATATCTTTTTTTAGCTACTCCTGGTTTTCGAAGACCTTCTGTACCTACAGTAAATATAGGTATGAAATATAAATAAATAAAAATATTTTATATATATATTTTAATTTGTTGTGTTCTAATATACCTACTCGTAGACGAGTAATGTAAAAAAAAAATTCAACTTGAATTTTTTTTAGGTCAACAATTTTTTTTTTTCTATTTATAATAATTAAGATTAATTATTTAATTTTAATTAATGAATTAATATTTTATAAAAAAATGTATTAACACCAAGTGTCAAGTGTCATCCACAGTATCAGTATTTTATTAACGATTGAAATTTTTTACAAAATATAAAATTATAGGGAGAAGGTGAACTTATATCGGACACACAGTTTGAATATTTGGAGTAATTTTTTTTATGTCTATAGCGCCATCGAACCGGTGCGTGGATATGGGACGAACATTTGCTGATGGGGAAACGTGGAAAAGAGACAACTGCACGCTTTGCCAATGCAACAACAATAGAGTTAACTGCTCAGTATTACCTTCGTGTCTATTATGTAAGGCATCATGATTATGATATCTTTCCTTTACTTAAAACATTACTATAGTTGAATTGCTCTTTCAACTCGTTTTTAAGTCTTAAAACCATTTTAAAACGTTAAAAGGTTATTATGTAAGGAACGTTACAACTTTCCTATATTTTTTATTGATTCGCTTTAGTTCTTATTATTGCAAATACGTGCACTATTGGTTTCTAAGTCACGTTGATTCGAGCTCCTTGATTTTACTATATCTATTTTCGAATATAGTAAGTAATATAATTTGAAATTAATTCCAGCACCAACAACTAGTCGCCCCCCTCCACCACCTCCACGAGGTACGGCCGCTCAACCAACCACACCAATTAGAGGGGTTACAGGAGAACCGGGTGTCGATGGTCCGCCCGGCCCGCAAGGTGTACCAGGAGTTAATGGTGTTCCTGGCAGCCCTGGTATACCCGGACCTGTGGGACCTATGCCAGATGTATGAACTCATAAACCATTTCTCTATGTGTTCTATCCACTAGATTGTCTCGGCTCAGATTAGCTATTTTGTGATTATTTATATAAGTTAAATATATGAGAATTATTATGAACAAATTAAATACATATATATAAAAGTCTAAAGTTACATTTTAAAAAATACATATATTATATTTGTTGCTTAATCGATATTAAAAATTCCCTCATGTATTCGTTCAACATATTGCTTTGATATCTCCAACCAATGATCTTAGAAGAAAACTTCTAAGATCATTGTCTCCAACGGTATCTGTCGACGAACTTTTTATGTGGTAAAAATAAGTAAGGAACGATTCATTGAATGGTGTTGTTAGGCTTATTTAGGGATTGTGTATAGAATACACACGACTTAAATCATAGCAAAAATAATAATAATTGAGATTAATAAACTTGACTGGCCCGTTAGCGCAGTTAGCAGTGACCCTGCTTTCCACTTCAGGGTCTTGGGTACGATTCCCGGCCCGAGTCTGGGTGTAATATATTTATTTATAAGCATATTTATTAAAAAATGTGTATCAGTCGGCCATAACTTACTAAATAAATTTTACTAAATAAATTTTACTTAATAAATAAATAAATATCTAAATTATCTAAAACACAGGCATTAAGTTGCCTACCTTAGGGACAGATGACCGTATGTGTATGTTAAATAGTAGTTATTTATTTATTTTTTTTCAGATTAATGCCTATTTGGCTCAGTTAGCAGCAGCTGCAGGCGGGGATAAAGGTCCCGTGTTTGATCCCTATCATTATATGCAAGCTTCTGTAGGTTCTCCGGGAATTAGAGGAATACCAGGTAGATACAATGTTTCAAATTATCATATTATATTATTATTAGTTACACTACGAAGAATTAATCACAGTAGTAAATTTGCATTAAATCTGCTAAATCATTGGCTAGTTTATAAACTTAGTTTAAAAACTACTACCTGTCTCTATAATAAGGTTTGCGACATTAGGCTTATAATTTTAATATAAACGTCTCACACTTAAACGTCTCACACCTAATGGCCCCAGTACCTAGGATGTTTATCCTGTGTCGGGGGTCCGGAAAGACACACAACACACAAGCACAAACGCCCAGACCACGACAAATATCCGTATGGCCTATACAAATATTTGTCATGTGCGGGAATCGAATCCGCGACCGCTGGCGCATAAGCCAGTTGCTGTGACCACTTCGCCAACGCGTCGTCAACTTTAATAATATAATAATATAATTTATATATAATAATATAATTTAAATATAATGTAATCATGTGTATGTTTGTGGGGTTGTATGTATATATCTATGTCTATATGCAAGTATATGTATATGTGTGTGACTTATGTGCATTAACTTATATATTACAATTAATATATATTATTTATGTAGTTTATTCAGTACTTATTCATACCAGCTACCTTATTTCCACTAGCAAATTATCTATCAACATTTAAATTTCACTAACTACATTGAAAAAGTAAAAAAGAAAATGTTTGATAAATTTTATCTTATAGGTCCTCAAGGTCCCCCAGGACCACAAGGTTTCCAAGGTCCAAGGGGAGAACCTGGCGAACCAGGTCCTATTGGACAACCTGGCCCTCCAGGAGAACGGGGACCACAGGGATTGCCAGGAAAAGATGTTAGTAGAAGATTTTTGACTATTACCAAAACCTATTATTACTATTCTTTATTGAAATAAATAAAGATTAAGTAAAATAAGAAAGAAGGGGTTAACGTTTGATCAATTTTCTTCTACATAAATAGCACTTCACGATATCGTAATATTTAACTATTATATTGTACTTTGTATTGAAGTGTTTGTTGTTTCAAAGGGTACTTCAGGAGAAGATGGGGAACCTGGTCCGGCAGGTGCGGCTGGTCAACCAGGACCCCGTGGTCTTCCAGGAGTACAAGGACTACCAGGTCTTAAGGGTCATCGCGGGTTTGATGGGAAAGACGGTGCTAAGGGTGAACAAGGTCTACCTGGAGATAAAGGTCCAAGTGGTTTACCTGGACAAATGGGACCACCGGGACCTATCGTAAGTCTTTATAAACAAAAAAAGAATATTTATTACTAGAGAAAAATTTACAATAACAAGTGTTGGGGCTACTTTTAAGCAAAAATGTAACATAATTTAGCAGTTGGAAATTTAAATACATTGTACTAGACTTATATTCAATTTAGCTTACTTTACATTTAATTAGACAATAAAAAGAAAACAATAACTGTATGCTCGTGCGTACGTGCGAGTTTGTGTGTGTGAGTACCTATATACAATTATACATATTATATAGCATATATTATTATATATTATAGTATATAGATCACGGTGAACAAAAAGGATGCTTCACTATGTACAAAAAGTCAAACAATAAATTGTTGTGTCTAATACGAAAGTGTTGATCTTAGGGTCACTTTTAATAAGATCATTGAATAAGTTTTGGTTTCTGTAACTTCGTTAATATCAAACACCTAGGTATATCACGCAATTATTAAATTCTCAACTATAGTAGTACCTACCCGTATAATTTGAAATAACTTTTTTTTTTACAAATATTTTGTTTATTTTATAGGGTCCCGTAGGTCCACGTGGTGAAAGAGGGCGAGAAGGACCTCCTGGAACTCCAGGCATGCGCGGAGTTGATGGAGCGCCTGGACCACCAGGACTGATGGTACATAATAAAAAATATAAATACTTCTATCATTTCTGTTACTGCAAAAGTTAGAGTTTGTAAATCGACTCAACTTGTTGGTTATTGAATAAAGCCTACAACTACACATAGGTATAATACGCTATGAGTAAAAGAAGCAAAAAAGGCACAGTTAGCGTCGTAAATGTATTGTAACTTCATATAATCTTTATATTTGAAATCGCGAGTCATCAGTTAACCTATTTATGTACATTGTAATATATATAATAAAACATGCAAAAAAAACTGATAAATTAAAAATAATATTTGACTAGCCCGTGGCGCAGTTGGCAGTGGCCATGTTTGTGCATGTTCCAGGGTTGTGGGTTCGATTCCCGCCCCGAGTCTGGGTGTATTATGTAATTATTTATATACATATGTATTATTTATATGTATATTTATAAAAAATGTATATCAGTCGGCTGTTACCTAAAACACAGGCATTAAATTGCCTACCTTAGGAACAGACGATCGTGTGTGTATGTCAGACATATATTTATATTTAATAATAGTCCAAGACAGCTTTTATCTTCTCCTTCTTAGTTTTAGTGTAAGATAAAGTTAAATAGATACACGATTTATAATGTATTCTGATCTTGTTCCAACATTAGTTCGTGGTGCCAATCTGTACTAATTGGGGTGTTAATGCCGTATAATTCAAAAATGTTTCCAAGTTCACTTCGGTGTCTTCTATATCTGTATCATTGTGAACTACAGATGCCTTGCTGATGAGTCATTTAGTTATAGATATATAAGTTCATGGCGATGACTTATCTGTAAAATAGATCTCTTCCAGTCAACTTACAAGAACCTGGTTACTGATTTTACCTGGATATAAGAATATCATAATAATTTTTTTTTATTCAAGTAGGCTTCAGAAGGACTTTTGAATTGTTATTTTACAAAGTATCAAAGTATATAAATTTTAAATTATTTACTATAGTTAATATGAAGCTACCACCGATTCGGGATATAGATTTTGCTGAAATGAATTGGCAAGACTACTCTTTAAATAAAACCATCAATATAATCCAAACACATCTATCGTGAGTGTAAATTTGATTATAAACGGTGGATTCTAGGATTATTTTCGAGGACGTATTTAAATATAGGAGAGGACATATGTATATACATATTTTAACAATTTATTATTTAGCAGCCTTTTAATACTGAATTTCATTCCTCAGGGTAATGTTGGCAAGCCTGGGTCTCCGGGTTTTCCTGGATCACCTGGCTTGAAAGGCGAACAAGGAGTTAGTGGACCTAAAGGCAGTCAAGGTATGCAAGGACCCCGCGGAGAACCCGGACGTCCTGGACAACCTGGAGAAGTTGGCCCACCTGGATTGGCTGGACGAGATGGTATACCTGGTGAGAAGGGTGTACAAGGTCAAGCAGGTGCTGCAGGACCTCAGGGTTTTCCTGGACCAAGAGGTATTCCTGGTGTGGCTGGTGATCCTGGAATGCCAGGGGCTAAGGGAATGCCGGTAATTATAAGAAATAGACCTAATATTTGTGATTTCACATTATTATAAGCAATTTTATATACTTGATATTTTTATAGTGTATTATAATCGTTTATTCCTTAAATTTTCTAATTTTAATTTTAAAATTCTATTAAGGGACAACCTGGTGAAAGGGGTCTTAAAGGAGAATCGGGTATAAGAGGAGAAACTGGATCTCCGGGACCACGAGGATTACCAGGAAGTGTTGGGCCAGAAGGTAAACGAGGAAAAAGAGGTTTGCGTGGACCAGCGGGAAACGTAGGTCCTCAGGGAGATAGAGGCTTACAAGGATTAAGAGGATTGCCCGGTATTGATGGTCCCTCCGGTCCGAAAGGTCAAGCAGGAGATAGAGGAAGCATGGGTCTTCCTGGACCTAAAGGTAGTTCTGGTGATGCTGGTAGACCTGGTCCACAGGGTCTTCCTGGGGCAAGAGGCTTAATGGGAAGACCAGGAATCAATGGCAAGTCAGGGCCACCTGGCGAAAGAGGTATTACTGGAGCTGACGGACGACCTGGTGAGCAAGGACCACAAGGCTTACAAGGACCACCTGGATTGATAGGCAGTCCAGGTGAAAGAGGTCTTCAGGTAAGAAGTTTTTTTATTTTATATATTTTTTAAACAAAATCAGAATAAAAATATTGTTTCATAGTTTCTATTAGTTTTTTTTCTAATTTTTTTAATGAATACCACAATCGTGTACTTACAGTATGTTTTTGATATTCTAATTATATTTCTTTCCTATTAGTTATATTTCACTTTATGAATTCTAAAGTAAGAATCGGTCACACAATTATTTTGTAAAAAAAAATTGGATTTCCGCTAAATAACACTTTAATTTAATATTTTAGGGTGAACCTGGAAAAGATGGTGAAGTTGGACAGCCTGGGTCTCCAGGCCCCAAAGGAGATGCAGGACGAGATGGGAGCCCCGGTACTCAAGGTCCACAAGGTTCTGTAGGTCCAGCAGGTGAACGAGGTCCAACAGGGCCTCCAGGACCTACTGGTTTCCCAGTAAGCTCCTATTCTATTGTTATTTTTTTAAAAGAAATTTTTAGTTTTTATAATTGATGTCTTCAAGGCGCGGACAACCATTCTGGTGAGACAATCGTTCTGGTATAGTGCGGTGCGTGTAGTCGCCTTATAGATAGGTTATTTGTATTCGCCTATTTGTTTCGTCTGTTATTTTGTTCGCCTTATTTGTTTCGCCTTGGTAGATATCATTTGTATTTGTAAAAATATTTGTTTCCCACTCCAACCACTCATGGACTACCGTATAATCATTCTGTTTAGACAACATTTTTATTAATGCCTACAAATTAGATTCTCACTTGGAGTGGATATTTATATTTCATATAAACTTTTGTTTCTGGTCTGGGGTTTCTTTTAAATAAGTAAAAAACATCCACGGGCTCTCGATTGCCCGTGCTTTTTTTATTGAGTTGTTAAATTGTTATCATGCAGCCTTTTTGCTCGATACAGCGAGTACTTAAAACTAGTATATATATTATATAGTATCTCTAAGAGGGACGTGAGTCAGAGTTCGAGTATATATACATATATACATATAACATATATAGACATATGCAACGTGATATCGATGTAGTCGCACAAAAATAAAAATTAGTTATAAAAAATATAAATAGATTAGTGTTTAACATGTAAACTTTATCGTTTTACATGTTAAATATCCATCTCTATTTCTTATTTCTATTTTAGTCGCTCACCACATCTACTTATCGTTCAATAATCTGATCTGGTTTTATTGGTTTTTCTAATGTCTTTCTCGGCGCCTAGCACATCTTCAATGACGGCACCATCTCTATTATGTATCTTGAGGCTGTGCTCGAGGATTTCTTTGTTTGGGGTAGCGTGGTGTATGATGCTGTAACCTTTTCCTATGTGGAAAAGAGACATTTTACAAGCAAGAGTTTGTTTACAGGCGATTCTCTTTAGTTTAGTTCAGTCAGTACTTGGGTTAATCCTATTAGATATAGTTGGATTAATCATAGTTGTACAAGTTACAACAAGGGACAAAAAATTACTATTTAACTTTATTTCAAGAAATAATTGATTTTATAGGGTTTGCCTGGATCAGTTGGTTTACCAGGATCACCTGGTAAAGATGGTGAGCCAGGTGCATCTGGACCAGCTGGACCACCCGGACCTATTGGACCACGAGGCGAAAGAGGCTTTTCTGGTGAAAGAGGACTCCCTGGCCAACCTGGCACGGCAGGTGAAAAAGGTGAAACTGGTGCACAAGGACTTGATGGACTTCCCGTACGTAAAATTAAATATTAACACCAAATTTTTGAAACATAGTTGAAATATGATTAAATCTATATTCGTATAACTCTAGGGTCCAGAAGGACCAAGAGGAAGTAAAGGTCATCCAGGGCCAATAGGTCCTATGGGAATGCCGGGGCCACGCGGTTTAACTGGTTTCACTGGTGAAAAGGGAGAAAGAGGTTCAGCTGGACCACAAGGCCCCGAAGGACCGCAAGGTACCATTTACATAAATATTTTTATAATTTTCATCACTCTTTAGTTTTTATCACTATTTTATTATCGTTAGAAACGTTATTGATATCATTAAAAATTAACAAACATTTTATTGAATTACAAAATTTGATTTACATCACTTATAATATTTCACTCAAAATATTTCATTACCTTTCAGGTCGTCAGGGTGAACAAGGACCACAAGGGCCTGTTGGTCCAATAGGACCACCAGGTGAACCAGCAGAGAGAGGTGAGCCTGGAGCTCCTGGCTTACCAGGAGAGCCAGGAGCGCCAGGTTCAATAGGAGAACGTGGTCAACCTGGAGCTCAGGGAACACCAGGTTTACCTGGTTCGCCAGGTCTCACTGGCATGCCCGGCTTAAAAGGTGATAGAGGCTACGCTGGGGCTAAAGGACAACAAGGGGCTCCGGGTAATCCAGGTAATAAATCAAACAGAATTCTTAGTCCGATGAATATTGATAGATTACTTCAATAGGCACAATAAAATACAAATATTATAATAAAATTCAACATAAATATAATTATTTTCCACAAGGTATACACGGAGAACCAGGTCAAAGAGGCTTACCGGGGCCAGTAGGAGCTAAGGGAACTCGAGGCGATCAGGGTGCTAAAGGTGACATAGGACATGTTGGATTGCAAGGAAGGCCAGGAGATTTAGGACCACCAGTAAGTTTTATAAAAATATGTAAAAAAACAGAAAAAAAAGTCTAAAGGAATTATTATTATATTTATAAATTGTATAATAAATGTAGATCTTTTTTTCGAATATATGCCTAAACATATAAAATTTCTAATTTTTAGGGGGCTCAAGGAAGTCCAGGTCCGGCCGGTGCACCTGGTATTCCGGGTAGCAAAGGTGCAACAGGTGATTCTGGTCGGCCTGGAGCTCCTGGTCCGCAAGGCCTAACTGGACCACCGGGGCCCGAAGGAGTGAAGGGTGAAAGAGGTAGTGAAGGAGAGATTGGACCACAGGGACCGCCTGGCATTCCTGGTTCACCTGGGGAGAGAGGCCCAAGCGGCTTACAAGGTTTAGTCGGAGCACCTGGACCACAAGGTCTAAGGGGTATACAGGTAATTATTGAGCTGTCACTGCTACTAAATTTTTAACGATTTTGATGATGATTTTCAATATAATTATATAAATAAATATCTATAAACATTATAAAAAATAAAATGTTAATACCGAATATATTCCCCAGAATAATATTGTTTTATAATACAAAAATTACTTAGGGCGAAAGTGGTACACCAGGAAAACCTGGCGCAGATGGACCTCCAGGGCCAACCGGTTCACCTGGACCTCAAGGTCTTCCAGGACCAATGGGTGAATCAGGGCCTGAAGGTCCCCCAGGAAAACTCGGTCAGCCCGGAATCCCTGGAAGACCAGGAGACAAGGGACCGATTGGACAACCAGGACCATCCGGGCCATCAGGACCACCTGGATTACAGGTTTATATGTTAAAAAATATTACATATTATATGTTTTTACTAAATAATATAATTGTTTTAAATGTTACTTTTTTTTCTAAGGGACCACCTGGTCCATCCGGTCCACCTGGCCCATCGGGTGAAAGAGGACCTAGAGGTGAATCTGGACCGCCGGGTGTTGATGGACCTCAGGGTCCTGCTGGAAAACAAGGACTACCTGGAATGGATGGTCTAAAAGGTGAACGTGGCGAAGCTGGGGCAGAAGGACCTAAGGGTCATGCAGGTATACCTGGACTACCGGGAATGGTAGGTGCACCGGGGAGAGCTGGTGATAGAGGACTTCCTGGACCAATGGGACCTCCTGGAAAAGACGGAGATGTGGGACCCAGAGGTAAATATTAATTTATTTAATTATGAAATATATGAGTTGTTGCAGTTTTGTCAAATAAATTATTATATGAGTATTAATTAACTTAATAAAATAGGTTTACCCGGTCGTGATGGAAGTCCTGGTTTACAAGGACCAATTGGTGCTCCTGGTGGTCGCGGTCCACCTGGAGAACCTGGTCGCCACGGTACCACAGGACCGGCAGGTCCACCTGGGCCACCTGGCCCGCCTGGAGAAGGTCTGGCTTATGATGCCGCTGCAATCGCTGCTATGCTTCAACAAGGTATAAGAATGGAATATATATAGTAAATATACATTATTAAACTTTAAATATTGAAATTCTCTGCACATAATTGTATTATAGATATGTAATGGAATTTTCAACAGTTGAAAGTAAAAAAACTGTTTTTTTTTTTTAGGATCAGTGAAAGGTCCTGACCCATTAGGTGATGATCCAAACGGTATGCCACCACGTTTCTTCAAAGACGACATGACTCAAGAAGAAAGAAAAAAAATTGTAATGAAAGCATACGAACGCCTAAAAGTATCACTAGACAAATTTTTGAAACCTGATGGATCGAAAGAAGCTCCGGCGAAGACTTGCGGTGACATTAAATATCACCATCCTGAATTTGAAAATGGTATATATGATGTATTCTTACATAATTTCGTAATCTAACTTTTCATTTACATATAAAAAAAAATACATTAATATTGTATGCTATAAATTTGATATAAACTCCATAAATGTTAATAGAAAGTTCGCGTGCTTAAATCTATGCCAATATCGCTGAGTTTTCGTATATAGTATGTGTGTACGAAAATTTAGCGATATAAATCCGCCAAAATTTACAATAGGAATGTAATCAATTCTTTTCGTTAATAGTAATTTAGTTAATAGTATTGCTGAAAAATGTAATTTAATACTAAATATAAAGAGTTCTAAAAAAGTATCATTCTCAGGTCAATACTGGATTGATCCTAATGGCGGAGACATCAACGATGCAATTATGGTTTATTGTGATATGTCAACTAATGCAAGCTGCGTGTACCCTAAGCCCATGATGTCAGAAGACCTAATGCATACAGATAGAAATGAAGCCTGGCTTAGCGAAATTGAAAACGGATTTACGGTAATTTGGCACGACCATACAACTTAGACGACCTTGTGTAGTGGTGCGAGTAGTCGCCTCAACATCGGCGGTCACAGGTTCGATTCCCACTCGGGGCAGATATTTGTATTTGTACAAATATTTGTTTCCGGTTTGGTGTATGTCGTTGTGGGTCTCCACCCGTGTCTCGGAGAGCACGTAAGCGTCGGTCTCGGTTGTTATCATAGACACTTGGTAACGATCGATACTCCTTCGAATGAATCGAATACTCGAATGAAAATTATCTGCCAACCCGCAGCGTGGTGGATTAAGCTCCAACCCTTCTCCAACATGGCGAGGAGGCCTTTCTCAGCAAAGGGTTGTTTACAGGCTGATTCATTTCAATTCAGTTCATACAACTTAGATAACTTCAACCTATTTCTAACTTTATTTGTATTTTAAAAGCTATTTTGTTGTTTCTATTTCGACTATTCTTGCTTAAGATTGAATTCAAAGTGTACCACTAACTTTGAGGAACAACATTTTTGAAAAATATTTAACATGGATGTCTACTTGACAAAGTTTGAATAATATTACAGATTTCTTACAAAGCTGATCACAGCCAGCTAACATACCTTCAGCTCCTATCTGTCAAAGCAGTCCAGAATGTGACATTACATTGCCGCAACACTGTGGGATACTATGATCCTGCGACAAAGAATTACAAACACGGAGTCAAGCTACTTGCCTTTAACGACGCGGAAATCCTGCCGAAAGCTAACAATAGGCTACGCTACAAAGCTTTATTGGACGAATGTCAAGTAAGCGAAACTTATTACACTTGACCAAATGTTCATTGTTTAAAAAAATCAAGCTCTTCACGAATAATACGACTTTTTATTGAAAGTATCTTGTATATTTTTCTAAAGGTGAAAGAATGGATAAAAACGATTCAGAAATGTATCGATTACACAAAACCTTTTATTTTATTTATTTTTTTATTAGTATAAATATAGATTCAATGTTACTTCGCTAGTAGGTAATTCTGTTTATAAGTATATGTAGATATTCCAACTTGAAACTTTGAAAGAAATATCTTCTTTTTATTATGCTTAAAACACAGAAGCAATCTAACCGTTTTATATAATAAAGTAATGAATTCTGTTAGCAGTTTTGGTATGTAAAGTATGAATCTTTTTACAGTATAAGAAACAAGATTGGGCAAAGACGATAGTCCAATACGAAACTGATAAGGCTGGCCGCCTACCGTTGTTGGACGTGGCGGTGCGAGACGTCGGCAGACACGAACAAATGTTCAGAATCGAACTGGGACTTGCCTGTTTTAGCTAAAATTAAACTTAAATAATCGTAATAAATATAACAAAAATTAATTTTGAAGTATATGATATTATTTATAGGTTTCGAATTGTTATATTAGATTTTAGAATGTTTTAGGGCCTGTTTCCTCGATTTCTGATGAAACTATCTGACGTATAACACAATCGAATAGATAAAAGTTTATGATATATTTTTCTTTTCCACCATCAAACTCCACATTATCTGTCAGATATTTCTATTCGCAACATGTAAATCTAAAAGTTATAGCTTCCCGGGAAAAAATGGTCAGGCCTGATCATGCATGAAAAATGAACGGGCCTGAACAGGCCTGATCAGACATGAACATGCATGATCATGTCTAATTTCAGGCCTACTCATACATGAACAGGCATGATCATGTTTAACATCAGGTATGAGTAGGCATGACTATGTATGATCAGTCCTGAACGTATTTTTACTCTTCAGATATGATCATGCATGAACAGACCTGATCCCGGCCATTTTTCATGCATGATCAGGCCTGATCATTTTTCCGGGTTATAAATTCAGGTAAAACAGTCTGTAAGGGCCTATTTTACACCCTGCTAATGAAACCTATCAGTATCTTAGTTAACTTAGTTTAGTAGTAAGTATCGTAGTAGTAATCTGCCAGATAAACTTTATCATCAACCAGTGAAACAGGCCCTTAGTAAAAGTATATCAATATATTTTAATGAATATTCCTAATAGTCTAATACGTAAGAATTACTAGCCAGAATAGCATTTATACAAAATAATTACCTTATTAAAGATAGCATATTTGTAATAGTATTAGTATTAGATGATAATTTTAATTGACTCAATTATTTTAGTTTACCTAACTTAATGTATAATAAAAATAAAAGTGTTCATTATTTTTAATTTCTAGATTTATTTTAAATATTAACAATAGTATAATATTGTACTTAACACGTATATTTTTTAAGTCGTCACAACATTTTATGTTAATTTACAATGATAAGGCTGTGTTTTGTACATAATTGTAAATATTTCTCATTTGGTAGGCTTAAATAACATTCATACCTCGCTAAAGATGTTAAGCTATTATATTAAGTACATATATAAATCCGTTACTATAATGTTAATAGATATTGTGTATTTGTTATTACTTTTTTTTTGAATTTATAATCAAAATATAATCTTTATTTACATTACGTATGTTATTTCTACTAAATATTTTTAAGTACCCAAAGTTGTACTTGAAGTATTTCGAGACATCTGTCAAAATTTATTAATCATAGAGAATAAACTTCCAAATTTAAACTTTCTAAAATATCATTAAGATAAAAATGACATATCAATTGTTCAATTGTTCCTGAGAAATGTCTGTTAGTCTGACAAATAAGCTACCTACGTTTACTTAAAATACCTTTTTATAATATTACTAGCAAACCCGGCGAACTCTATTTCGCCACCAACTTATTTTCGTGAGGGATACTCACACCACGTACTGGCGCTATCTGCTCCACCACCATGCTAAACCATATTGGTTTGTAGTACATGCTATGTATCAGAGATGGCGCTGTATGTGAAAAATGATTTTTCCTGTTTTCCTGCTTTTCTGTTGAAATATTTCCTAAATTTTGTTTGCTATAAACCTCACAGAGCACGAGACCTTTCTACCGAATGCAAAATCGTGGAAATCGGTTCGTGCGTTCTGGAATTATAGCGTCAGGAAGGAAAACCCGACTTATTTTTATATTATAGATTTACTAATAATGTATTATAATGTTTTATTAAAAATAATAAATACTTAAATTTTAACATGATATATCTCGTGACGTTGATATTAAAAATCAAATTTTTATACAGTAAAATATCAAGTTTTGTCAATCAGTTTTGTTGTGTTTAAAAATTGACTAAATTTAGTTAAATTGATTATATCAATAATTATTCATCACAAGAATTCTTCCTCATACAAGAGACGAAGGGTGGTTTATCGCAGGAGCACTTGGTGCATTTCTCGTCGACTGTCACTTCGTCTCCAACATTGAGGGTCATGTTCCCGAAAGAACACTGCATGCTGACACTTCGAACATTCAGTCCACGAATGATCTTTGATCTATCAGAAGCTGAAAGAATGAACAGATATTGAAGTTAAAGATAAGATAAGATGATATTGGACTTGATACGTAGGTAGACAGTAGGTAACCAGAGCTATTTTTAGGCAATACTTGGAACTATAGAAATCAGATTCAACTGTGATCAAAATCATTGATGATTCCTTTGAAACTGCATTAATTGTAATTCAATAGGAATTACCATTAATTTACAGTCTTCATAATTTCTAATAAAGGCCTAGAGAATAGGCAATCAATTAATTTTGATCCATTAATTAATCCAATATAACTTACGACACTGAAAAGCTATAGGGCAGCTCTTCATATTTCCAACGAAGACTGGAGCACAGTTGTCAAATATTTTATCTTGATAGTGGATCTCCACTCCGCAGTTGATATCTTTGCAAGAGGGATCGTCATATGAACCATTCCATTGGGCAGTGCAGATACACGTCTTGCGAGTGTTGGCTGGCTCGAAAGATTGTCCTTCTTTGTATATTTGACCATCAACTTCGCAAGTTTTCAAATTGGCGATTGCGTCTTTACCTATATGAGGTAGATATGCAATTTAAAGTTTATTTAGATTTAATCAAATGTATAATTACATTACTGGGTATTACTGGTATAAGTAAGGCTAACTTATTTTATTAATTTCATTAAATAGTATTTTTCTACGAATAAAACGGCCTCAATACGTTTTGTCGACTCTATGTGAATAAATAATGCTTTAAAAAAATGCTTTTAAAAATAAATAATGCTTAAAATTATAGTATTTATTTGAGTTTATTGTAACATTACACATAACTATTAAAGGTGTGAATGTCTATGAATGATACATGTTGCATATATTTAGGAGTAAACAATAGATCGTTTAAGCGGTTCCGGAGTAACACCTCAAATGGTGAACGCGAAGGAAGTAACTATTGTATTTTAAAATATTCTGATGACCTCTGAAGTCGTCTGCTATAAATAAAAACCTTAAGTCATAAATATTTGTAACATGTCGATTCAATATTATATCATCAGGCAATATTTTGAAAGCAATTTCAATTCTTTATATTTACTAGTTGTGCTCTGCGGTTTTATCCCCGTAAATCCTAAGAAATTATTCACCAAAAAATACCTAGCCTACTAGTCAGAGTCTTCAACTATTTCATACCAAGTATCATAGGAAACGGCTATTAATTTAATCTTGATTCAAGCAACCATAGTTATCCGTAGACCCTCACAAACTGACACGGCTACTTTAATATTTTCCATATCATAGTTACTACTCCGTTTCAACAATGTCTTAAGTTATTGTGAAGAAATTAAGCAAATATAAAATTTTATAATTAAGTTTTATTATTATTCAAAAAATGATTTTCAGTCTTCGTGTTTTCTGCAACTTCAAGCAAAGCAAGCAACTACAAGGCGAGCTTCAAGACTACTTCAGACAAGCGTAGTCATAACTAGACCTGACCTTTCAATCAGAAAAAAATGTATATAAAAAGAATATAATTACCGCAAACAGTTCCTGTACTACAGCAAGAATCCAGTTCGAAGGTACTAATGCATTCTTGCTGCGCATCTGAATCGAAGACCTCAACGCAGTCCACTGCGGCGCAATCGAATTGCGGCGTTCCGATAACGCTGCAACTGCATGCTTGAGAACACGGATTTTTTATCAGGTTTTGAGGGATCATTGCCCTATCCGCGTAGGACACTCCTCTGAAAATAATATTGAGGTACAAAATACAGGATGAATGGTGAGTTACTATCAATATTTAAGGAGAATACTCGGTACATAATTCTCATTCGAATTATGTATACGTAGTAAATCCTTGAACTCTTACTCGTAACTTGAACTTCTTAATACACTTATTAATTTTCTTACTTTAATTAGACTATTTTTGCAATTTACAAATTATTTTGGGCAAATATTAGTTTTAGAGAATTTTAAGCTAATCAAAATTTAATCATGTCGTCAGAAAATCGCACCTACTAGAATTTAAAAAAGTTTCTGCAAGATGACCAAAAAAATAGTGCTCCACCCCAAATTATGCTCCAGCACAAGATTTAAACCTGCTGACCTACTCAAACTATCGATAATTCCGTCACTATAATTATATTATCATAGGAAAATATTTTTTGTTTTATTCAAAGTTGGTTAAATTTATCGTCACTATAAATATTATAATAAATATTATCACTATAAAAATTATAATAAATTTTCTCAACATGGCAATATTTATGAACCTATACTTACATATTTTAAAAAGTATTGAGTAAATATACAAAAATTGTTGCTATTGGTGTTTTTTCGTCATAAATCGGTAATATTAAGTAATATTTTTATCCGAATATAGATAGATACAATAATAAAACTAATTGAAAAAATCAACTATTCATTCAATTTAAGACAAGCATTCTACCGTATGCGGCTATGCGCGTGCACCTCGAAGGTTGTGGTATTTCCAAGTGACCGGTCATGAGGTCATGTTTTTGTTTGGCAAGTAATAAACGCAAAAAAGGAGACAATTCTTGGATATTTGATTTAAGGTCAGCTTAATTCAAGGCTTGTGTATTGTATTAATTTGTTAAAATCAATAATGAAATATAATGAAAGTAAGTTTAATTAAGTATTTTAACTTTTATGAGACTTAAAATTTTTTTATAGATATTTCCTGTTATTCAAACAACATTAAAAATAATAATAAGTCTCATTTTAGATGATCTATTTTTCAAAACTTGAAGTAATAACAATTGCTTTCTTTTGTGTAAAGTATATATTGTAAAAGTATATATAGACATTTGTGTCATATATAGTACAGGTACATACAGGTTTAAATAAATAAATAAAAAAATCACGTCTGCATTGGTAAAATTGTCAATGTAAATAAATAAATGTATTACTTACCTATAATAACACATGTTGGGATCGGGATGTAGATTAGGACACGAAAAAGATTCGGGGCAGATAGTAGTGTTGTCAGCGTTAGGCATCGGAGTGCAGCCCAACTCCATGTAAAAGCCTGCCAGGTTACACTCGCCTGCCATGTCCCCTAACACCGAACGGAACACTAGAAGAAATACGATCATATTAAATAACGCTTGACATTCAACGACCACTTGTATTATATGAATCCTGTGTCAGGGATCCGGAAACAGGTCCAGACCACGACAAACATCTGTATGGCCTATACAAACATTGGACATGTTCGGGGATCGAACCGGCGATCGCTAGTGTATCAGCTAGTTTATGGGACCACTGCGACAACGCGTCGTCTAAATTATATCCGTCTGTATACTACACGTAGATTTCCCTTGGATTGAATGTGAATTTTTAGATTAGTTAACATTTTGTATGACTACACTGGTCCTTTTTTAGTCTTTTTTTTATGTAAGAGGGGGCAAACGGATTGTCGGTTCAGCTGGTGGCAAGTGTAGGCGACATCCATAGACACCCGCTAAATCAGAGGATTAGTAGGTGCGTTGCCGGCCTTTCAAATGGGTGTATGCTCTTTCCTTGAAGGTCTCTAAGTCGTATCGGTTCGGAAATACCGTAGATGGCAGCTGGTTCCATATACTGGTCGTGCGAGGCAGGAAATGCCGTAAAAATCGGGTTGTTGTAGATTTGCGGACATCGAGGTGATGTTGGTGAAATTTGGAATTTTGACGCGGTGGAATTCTGCTGCAGGTATTAATCCGAACAATTCTTAAACAGAACACTTCCCGTGATAGATGTGCTAGATGATGCAGAGTGATCCGACATCTCTACGCAGTGCCAAAAAGAGAGAACCTTGTCGTCGACCATTAGTCTGTGTCAATTTTAAAAACTAAAATATAATTAGTAACTTCTGGGATTAACGTTTTCAAACAATTATAAAAATATTAATCTTTTAGCTGTCTTATATGGTGTAAATGTCACATATTTCATTTCAGTCCCATTTAGCTTTGTAATACAAGTACAAATATCTCGCTTCATACGTAATGTACTCTATTTTTATTATGAAGTTGCAGTAATGAATGGAATTCATCAATAAGAGTTTCAAATTTTGTTTTAATGTGCGTGTGTTAAATTTCTTAATATTTTTGTAATACTGTCGTAATTGTTAATAATTATGTTTTTGCAATAAGTAGTAAAATTTAAGCAGTGACTTAGCTTTTGCAATGAAATATTTTAATTACTTTTAATTTCTAAAGGAATTGACTGTTCAATTATCTGTACAATAATATGCATGTTAAAAAACAGAGAGACTCATATTTGTTAATGTAGCAAATGAAAATTATAAATAATTTTAACAGGAACGCCAATTTAAATCCCATTTACACTATCGTTTCGATCTAGAATAAAACAAAGTTAAATAAGCTCTGTACACAAAAAATATATAAATGTGATTCGAATATAATATAAATCAGAAAATATGCATATTTTTATACATTATCTCTCTATGTAAGTAAAGTCACAATTTATTCGCTATAGATAATGATATTTATGAATCTACGACCTGGTTGTAAGATAGTTGTGAAGGTTTAGTTAGTATTGAGCTCCAGCCGTCTATGAAACTTGATCTTACTTAAGCAATGCAATACATAATATACGACCTAATTATGTACACAAAAGATACTCTATTTAAGGAACAGACGACCTTGTGTATGTTAAACATATTTTGTTGTTTATTTAGTTTAGAATTTACCGTACACTAATTTTACCGTACACTATAGTCAAGTTGACAATATAGAAATAGATTTAACAAAAATAATAAATTAAATAATAATAATAGTTTTATTTTAAGGTTGTAATTATTTGCAAATAGTTGTGATAAATTACAAAAGGAATTTGAGCAGTGACAAAATATTTGCAACGGAATAATTTAATTCATTAAATTATATTGCATTGGGTTTTTATAAAATAGTTATTTCATCCAAACTGTTAGAGTCGTTTGGCGCGTTCAAACGAACTTTACATAGAGAAACTTTCTACACCTTGAAATTAATTTGAGCAAATATAAAAAATTAAAACTAATCCTCAGCATTTATTATAGTAAGCTAAATTAATTAAAGTAATGTAATGTAATAGTAATGTAATGTTCTATAAAACTTGTGAACATTAACATTTAAAGATAACTGGTTTCATTTAGTGAATAATACAAAAGGAAAAAAAGTATTTTAGGACAATACCCTTATTTACTTAATAAATTTAAGCGTTAACGATAAATTTTGAGACATCAGGTTTTCATATCATTAACGATATGTTGTGAATTATATTAGTATACATATAACATAATAAAGAGTATGTTTGTTTATTAATTATATCGCTCAGATTTCAATCATTGTTTTGAATCAGGAAGCGTGTTTATTCATGGAGATAATCGGCAAACAATCAGATGGACATAAAAATTTAATGCTGGGTAAACTGCGTGGGAGATATAGTACATACATACAAAACATATCATAAAATAGAGATATATTTAACCTTTTTAGGCTTAGACACTCGCGGTTTTCAAACATAGGTACTTTATTTTTTAAAGATATAAACGAGTACCTGCAAACTACTGGTTCGTAATATCGATCGTTAAAAAAAAAGTATATCGTGGTATGTATTCGTTTTTATTCTTAAAAAATAAACTAGGATATATTTAAATTAATAGTATTATAAAAGCATTTTGGTTAAAAAAAAAAACGAAAATTGGTAATTTATTGTAATTAAGGTTGGTATATAATTGAAATGTACTAAAATAAGTTGAATTCATTATTAAGTAGGTATCTGACTTTCATTTCAGCTGATTACCAATAGTTGGTAAGTTAATTTATGGCAATAAAAGTAAGACTTAATTGAATTAAAAATATACTTAATTTTAATTTAAGAACGAATACTAAACTCAGGTCTTAGGTCATGTTACTGATAAAGCCTATTGTTTTAGTCATCGAAATATAACTATCATTTTAAAATAATTATAAATCATCTAATTATAAAAATAAAATGCTGATAGTTTTTTAAAAGTCGGTAGCCTTAAATTAAATCTTTCGTTTTAAGGTTACGGTTCAATTTAACATTATGTTTAAGTGAATAATCTAATTGAAAAATAATTAAAAAAATAACTTTTCCTATTCGATCATTTTAATATGAACAACAAATAAAATAATACTTACTTAATAAAACCAAACATATTGTCGATTTCTTGATTGACATTTTAACACTCGTTTATTTTAATAAAATTAATTTTCTTATGTAAACAGAATGTGAAAATAAGATACTTTATCAAGCACGTGTGAACAAGAAAGAATATCGTTTCGCAGTGAGCGTTATTGATGATTACGATTGACGTACCTACTCTTAATCGCACTTGACAGTATTAACGCCTACGTAAGTTGCTTAGTTATGGTATTCGAGATTTAATGTAATTGCTGATTGAAAAAATGTAGGCGTGTTTCGTTTGAATAAAAAAATTCTCCTTTAATGAAATCTGCGTTCTATGAAAAAGCTGGACCAATTGGATATTCTTTTGTATATTTGTAATACGTAGTGAGAATATATTTTTTGGGAGAAAAGTAATTTCAAAAATAGTCGCTTGAAAAAATGTGGATGTTATTTGTATCCATAAAATCTATTTATGATCTAAAAAAAATTTATTGAAATTCGGAAAGGATAACCTTTCGACTCAACTTGAAGAATATTATTTTATTATCAATTAAACCTACAAACTACGTACATTGACAAACACAACTATTAGTTTCCACTATCACAATCGTATCACAATGATGTCGTAATAATTTTCCCGTTGATAATATACATGTTAGGACAAAAGGACGGCGCCCCATCTTATTGTCGATGATTGGTCAAAAATATTGTTTAAACACTTAAGCCTTGCCCAATCTAAGCTGAACTGAACTGAATAAGCTTGTAAACAACCCAATGATGGGCGAAGGTTTCTCTCTTCTCTGTATAGAAGAAGGGTTAGAGCTTGATCCACCAGGTTGTTCCACTGCGGGTTGGCGGATAATTTCCTACCATAAGTATCGGTCGCTATCACGTGTCTATGATAACAACCGGGACTGACGGCTTTACGTGCTCTCTGAGGCTCGGTGGGGAGACCCACAAGGACTTACACCCAGACCAGAAACAAATATTTGTACAAATACAAATATCTGCCCCGAACGGGAATCGAACCTGCGACCGCTAGCGATATGGCGACTGCATACCACTACACCAGAACGGTTGTCTTAAGGCGGAATGGAACCATGGAACAAAGACATATGGATCATGTTTAAGTAATTGCCATTTTGTCGAACTGACCAATTTAATCTCAACTATTTGGCGTTTGGTTAGGAATCCTAAATTCAAATTTATTTCAAATGTGGGCTGGTGAGATTAATGTTTTCCCACCATTTGAGTTTTCTTTGACATTATTTTGTTTACAATATGACAAATTTTCACCTGACAGAAAAAACTCGGTGGACGGCCGGAGAACCTAGTTGATTATGAAAAGTTAAAAGTATTGTGTAGTATGCGCTCTCATCACAGGCTACGAAAAGTTAGTGGCAACCTTGAGAATTATAAAATTTTTATTCACTTGAAATAAATTGGAAAAACAGAAAAAATCGAAAAATAAATACCTTATGAATTGACACACACACACATCAACAACCACGCGTCGAGTACTGCATTACAGTACTCAATCGTCACTATAACAAGAGGATTTTAAAGCGTATGCTTGTAAAGAAAAATAAATCCTGTATGATATTGGAAAACGCTCATTATAAAGATTGATGATTCTAGCAGAACTGGTAAAATTCTTCTCCAAGCGAAAGTTGAATCAAAAAAAGACACACACACACACACACACACATGGTATATTTTTCCGGTGGACGAGTTCTGGTGTCATCCATTACAGCTTCCTAAGATCTGGCCAGACGATTACGATAGATCTATATTGTCAAGGATTGCAAAACATCCAGGATCCAAAATCCAAACATCAAGGATGGAAAAGATAGAATTTTAACAACCGAGACTGGTCAATTGCTCTAGCTCATTGCTGCTTCAAGACAATGCTAAACCACACACTGTATAACAAACAGTCGCTAAATTAGAGAATCTGCGATTGGTATGCCTTCAGTGGCGGCCTTAGGGGGTGGCGAACGGGGCAATCGCCCGGGGCCTCGCTCTTGCAGGGGCCTCGCGCAACAAACGAAGCAAATTAAAAAATATATAGATTTATTACCTATATTTTGTTTTTTCATTTAAAACTTTTGGTTTTGATCCTTAATTATTGATTCAGGTTATAACATAGCGGTAAATTAAAATAAAGTTAGTTAACTAATTCATTAATTCAAAACATGATTGAAAAATTTATTATGTAGTACTTGAATATCGCGTCTCACTTGAAGATCGGTTTTTTAATCGCACAGCACTTGGGTCAGCTCGGGAGTCTGAACATAATATTTTGCTCATCTATCGTTGAAAGATATTATACATTAGAACGATTTCTCGCAATTGTAAATTTTTTTAGCATCTCACAATTTGGCCTTCAGGGGTCGTTAAGAGAAGTTAACATCTGACTCAGATTCGAGTGAGACAAGCGATATAAAAGATAAAACGATTAATAACCACTATATCGGAAAAAAAAATCCAAATGAGCTCATACAGTACATAATGGTAAGTCACGTGAAGACTCAAATTGTTGAAAAAATAATAAATATTACTCGATTATTATTGAATGTACTCGTGACGTTTCTCGTGTTGAGCAAGTTTCAATTATTATATGATTTTTGACGAAAATTTTACTGGTTTCTTAGCCTTCAAAAAAAAAACCACAGCTGAGAGTTTGACTAGGTATAGTTAAATAATCACAGAATTAGAACATTAGTGTATATGTAACATTGCAAAACTGCAGAAGCCAAGAATATGATAACGGTGCCAATATGCCTGGTGAAAAAAGTGTTATCCAAAAACGTATTCTTGAAATAAAATTAATCCACTTGCTTATTTTTTACCTTGTAGGAGTCTTAGCTGGAATCTCATCCTAGAAAATGTAGCATCGTCGTGTCCAAGAATATTTTTTTTTGGTTTGCTAGAAAGGTTGTATAGAATCAAACTTGGCCGAAACAACTTCGAGAAGCGGCATTTAGTAGGCTGCGTCTCGAAGCAGACTCGTCATCGATTCGAAGATTCCGCAATGACAACAAGACAAAAGTCTTCGAGCAGTGCGTCCTACCTGTGTTGACATATGGCGCCGAGACGTGGACACTAACGACGGGATTAGTACACTAATGTCACTTAACGTGCTATGGAACGGGCTATGCTTGAAGTCAGGTCAAGGATAAAATCAGAAATGAGATTATTCGCGAGAGAGCCCAAGTAACCGACATAGCTCGTAGAATTAGCAAGTTTAAGTAGCAGTGGGCTGGTCACGTATATCGCAGGACCGATGGCCGCTGGAGCAGACGTGTCCTGGAATAGAGACCGCGAATCGGCAAACGCAGTGTAGGGCGCCCTCCGGCCCGTTAGACCGACGAATTACGCAAGGTCGCCGACGGAGGTTAGATGAGAATTGCGGACGGGATATTTGGCGCGAGCTTGGGGAGGCCTATGTCCAGCAGTGGACTGCGATAGGCTGATGCGATGCGTTGCGAGAAAGGTTGTACACTCTGTTTGCCGGCTCAAATCAAAGGTGGGCTCTTTTAAATGCTCATGTAAAACCGTTATTTCTAAAACCACTTTCTGAAACTAGATGGGAGTGCAGGGTAGCATCGATGAAGACCGTTAAATAACAATTAAGCGATATATGTGATGCTTTAAAGGATTTAGCAGAAAATACAACAGAATGTCAGTTGGTCACCACCAACACCTAAACACATTAACAAATCGGCCCGATAATTAGCAAGAAAGTGATTTCCAGTCATCCCTTGTAACAGCGTGAGAAATAGCCGATGAAAATGATATTGAAAGACAATTCAAAGAAGTCAAAAGACGACGTAAAAAAAGGCATTTTAATTATGAAGGGGTCATCCCCTGACATCTCTGTATTTGTTAATTTTGTAAATGTTGCAATGTAAAATATTTTAAACTCAAATTTTATTTATTTGTATAAATTTAGCATTTCTCGTCAAACATGACAAATACCTAAACCAAACAACCAGATCAAATTTTACATCATATACTTTTCACGAAGGACAAAAGGCCTCGCAAAGACCTGCCGCCCTGAGCCTCGCAATGGGTAAAGCCGCCGCTGTATGCCTTAGACACCCACAATACTCTCCGGACTTTTTTACAACACTTTTTCCGGAATTTGGAAAATTCTTAAGGTGTTTAAAATTTCCTTTAGCGATTTTAAGTATTATCGCCCTCCCAATTTTTTCAGCAAAGAAATCAATGAACTACCACTAAAAAGGTGAAGTGGCATAGGTAGATAACGATCGTATTCATTACCATTTTGATTAACCCCATTAAATATAAAATAATAAATAATAATAGTAAAAGTAAGGAAAAACTATGTACATTTTCAATAACGAATTTTGAGGACAAGCTACTTATTTATTTCTTCATTATGCTATACTACTATTGCAATCGTTCAGAATGTAACTAATCTATCATTACACTGATCTATCAGTTACAATATCAATTGTGTTTTAATGGTGTCATAATCATTTTCCGATTGATAATACAGATATGAAAGCAACAAGATTGAGCTCTAGCTTGTTGACTATGATTAGTCAAACCTATTGTTTAATACCACTTCACATTTCCAGCGTGTTTGTGGAACAATCATGAGCATATTTGTTTATGCTGTATGCGATTACAGGAAATAAGTGATTTATGTTTCACTAGATGTAATTACAACTGTTTTTACGAAAGTTACTTATTTTTATATATTACAAAACAATGTAGTAGATAATAATGGATTTTTAAATTAACTTCAGGTATGCAAAATAAAACGTAAAATAATAAATGTATAAAATTATATTTTGTACTAATAAAATTATATTTAGTAAAAAAGTTACTTTTTAAAAAAAAATCATTTCCATTAATTAAAAAGTTTTATCAATTTTAATAAAAATAATTTAGAAGCATAAATACTTTTTTTACAATCAATGCTATATGTGTTTAACTTTATACTGTTATCGGTTTATATGCCTAGACATAATACCCATTTTACTTATGTGTAAAAACATTCTTAGCAAATAACAATATTTAATGAATGTAATGTAACATCGACAAAGTTTTCTTTTTAAATTAATTTCAGACTAAAAATCTGTTACTACATAATAATTTACATAAGGACGAGGCATTCGTATTCCGCCGAGCTCCTCTCCTCTCCGTCGAAGGGGTAGTAACATACGCCGTGGCTAGGGTGAATCTGAAAAAAAAAAAGAAGTAAATTAGAGTAATGTATATAAAACATTTTTTTTTAAACAATTATTTGAATATTATCTTAGAGGAAGTATTTTAATTTCGTAAATACTGTTTCAGCAAAATACAACAAGCGGAACCCTGAGTGTGTCAGGTAAAATAATAAGACACGTTTGCTAATCTGTATTTGTCTGTAATAATTTATTACATGTGAGAATATAGGTTTTCAACAGTGTTGCCTCTGGTTTCCGACGGTGTAGAACTTGGTACATAGGAGATCCAGGCCTACTTTCAGCAGTGTTCCACATTTCTTTCATACCAACTAATAATAATTAGATCATTAAAATTTAAATAATATTACCTTGCCAGGTGTGGTGCAGCCGTCGTGGTTAACCCTGCCGAAGTAAAGTTTTTCCCCATCAGCGGTAACACCGGCTTCCACTGCGCCTGGGGGCACGTTACCGCCAGTTGAAAACTGCCAAGAAAACATGGCGGGGACTAGCACCTGAAAGAGAGACCACGTTGAAGTTTAAGTTACTTATATTTAAAAGGAAAGAAAAATATCAGTATCTAAATTTTATTTCATGACTTCCTTATTTATTAGATTCATTATTTTAAGATTTGTTGATAAAAATGTTATTATGAATGAAAAAACTTAGTTTTTAAACTCTTATACGACATATCGATATCGGTCCCCAATTGGTGATGAAAAAAAAACTTTAACTCGAATAGAAAATGTTCTCCTTTTTAAATCTATTATAAGTCAGTAAATCTTAAATAGTCTTCTACTTACCTCGAACTGATCCATCAGAATTTCTGCACCGTTGTATGCGATGTAGCAAGCGTTCTTTGTAGGAATGACCTTTGCTGGGAGGATATCTCCTTCATGGTGTGCTCTGCCTGCGTAGATTTCGTCACCATCGGCGTCTGTGCCAACACGAAGAGCTCCCATAGGGATACTCCTCTGACTCAGACATGCCGGAATCCAACGATATGTACCTAAAGATATTATTACATAATTGCATCAGAAAACTAAAAATGTGGATTTAAAAAAAGCAGCAATCGTAATTACATCTAAAATGATAGGTCTAGTAGTATTGTGTGAGGATTGTTTAAAATTTTGATAAATGACCAATATTGTAACAAGTATAGCGATGATTAAATAGCTGATAACTTTATCTACAGAAAAATCAACCAAACCTTTTCAAGAGTTGGTACCAAGAATTATTACAAAATCAAAATTGTCTACTAAAACATTTTAATCAATAATATTCCAGGAAAAATTCTGATATCATTGTATATCAGTTATTATCAAAAATTTCGCAAAGTAAGGTAAATTTTATCTGTAGATAAAGATTATTTTATATATTAGTAGAGAAAAACAAATTATGCAAAAACTGACAACACAGAAAGCAATGGCCAAAACTCTATATGGTTTATTTTATTTATTCAGTAGATTAAATTAAATATTAAAAATTTATCTGATTAAATGAATGATTTAGGATCTGGTGTAAAAATAGGATAGGTAGGTATAGATGTCCACCCTGGACAGGAACCATAAAGAGGATTGGCCCTCATTGCCACCGGACGACACTCGAGCAATTCGAAGAGATAACCCTTTAGTCAACCTTAGCAATTATTGTTTTTTTTATTTTTATTTAAGAATATTCGAATGTGTAGATACTACAAATGTATAGATACTACAATCTATTTGAAAATATCTATCAATAAAGGAATTTGGTGATTAAAAAATTATCTTTTTCTTTAAACATTTGAAAAAGTGAATTCTATTCTATAACAATGAATTCAGTTACGAATGTTATGAAAGGAATGTTTCGAATCTATTAAGTATTGTGATAGTTAAATTAATGTTACAGTGTTTAAATTTGTTTGATAATTAAGTAATCTTAGTTTGGATGTAATTTTTATACGCGATTTAGCAACCAAATAGATAATAAATAATAAATAGGACTAGTATTATTGTATCTGACAAAGGTTTTGTGAATGAGCATTAGCAACCGGATTTGACTTACTCCATGGTAACTCGACTGTTTCTCCGGGTAATTGTGGCACATCGTCTGGATTGGAATCGACTACATGAACGCCGCTGGCGGGGGGGTAGAAGTTAGGAGGAGGAGGATAGATATATGCGGGGTGAACAGGATAGAAGGCAACACCAGGTCCATAGGGATAAGTATGGGGAGGATGGGCACCAGATCCTGGTGGGCCGGGAGGATATCCGAATCCTGGTCTTACACCGAAACCGTAATATTTATCTGTGTAACATAAAGTATTTTATTTAGGTTTTTATATAATAAAATGTAATAAACTATTTCTGTTTGATCATAAGTACTTTTTTTATTATTTTTAGTTAAATATTATTTTCTTTTTTACAAAACAAATTCACATAAGTAAGAATAAAAATAAAAATAAATAGTTTTAGGAACTATGTATGATGTTTTTTTACTTGTTTATATAACTTTTCCTAATGCCATTTTACCCAATTTTACTGAAGTAGAACATATTAGTGAGTGGCAATAATAACTCACTGGTTTTCCCGTAAAAAAAAAAAAGATAATGATTAAGACAAATTATCTATTTATCTTTTAAACCTTTATATATGTACTTTAAATTGATAAAAAATATTTTTTTCGTTAGTGATGAACGTGTTGGTAACAGCACTAGCTAGTAAGGGTCTGAATGGCAGGTATTTTCGAGGCAACTGTCTTTTGTTAAGTATCTGTTTTAATTTAGCCTACTAGTATATACTAGTACCTTAGAAAAAAAAACAGACTTCTGCAGACTAGTGTGGTAATAGAAACAGTGAAATATGGTATAGTAATTATAGCGTTTGTGTTGGTAAATCCAAACAAATCTTTTTTGATTTTTTCGGATGCGCCAACACATGCGCTATAATTAAGATAGCATGATTAGTTTTTGTAAGTTTTCGATTAAAAGCAAAAATTAATTTTTCTAGGGTTGGCGAGATTGTTTTTGCGAAAGCCTGTAGAAGGCGCTGAGCGGTTGCCCTGTTTACTACCCCTTGTAACAATTACTCTTACCATAATAATGTCTTTTGAAGAAGCTTGTAGTTAAGATTTATTAGCGGAACTATAGGAAAAATATCATCCAAATCTCAAATATGTAAACTCAACGCGGATATAGTTTTAATAGAAAAAAATATATATTATGGTAGATATAGAATATTACTATTTCACAGATAAGTGAATTTTTGGAAGAGTTTATGTATCATGCAAGAATTATCCTTAATTGTGTAACTATACAGTTCTTAATACCTACACTAAACAAATAAGATATGATAAATTTTATCGTTAACGCCAAAGTACTCCAAGATACCTAAGTTCTATATACAATAAAATCACTTGTATTTCATTCTACTTTGTTAATTAGGAAAATGTTGTATATGACTTTATTTTATTAGCACTTGTGGATGTTTATTTCATAAAACAAATATTACGTGTTTATCGCGGAAAGTGTTTTTTCTCTTTTAAATAGCGATTAAATTATATTAAATAATGTGCTGATTACATGAAACTATTTATGTATTTATATTTTTATAGGTCTTTAATTTTTTCCTTTCCTGTGAAATACATATTTCGTTTAGGTGTAATTACGTTGAATGTTAAAGAAATTAAAAAATTAACATATGAGAAAAAAATGCTGTATTTTTATGTCTTTAGCGCATTGGTGTGATATCTACACCTATAGATACGTAGCGAGTTATATAGATAAATTATTTAAGGCCTAGAGGGCTTGGTCCAACAAAGCGTATAATTTAGGTCTATGTATAAACAGTTACTACTGAAATCAGTCAGATTAGTAATAACGGTTATTTGCTAACCATATGTATAATTGTATATAAAGCATGTTCGCATTAAATACTTGTTATAAAAATGTTTGTCGCATGCGCATCGATGTAGCAATTCTAACGTGTATTGTCTATTAGTAATAAACAGGTATTCATTGCAAACAGACGTTTTATTTCAAGTGAGTGACGAGTCAAACCAAATTCAACCTTATCGCATTCAACATATGGTCGATTACGAGCCGGATCTGTTGTAAACCGAGTTGCATCGAGGGAACAAAAGATTTTTTCTGCATTGCGATAAGAAGTTACGAAAGGATGTTTTGAAGTAAACAAGTTTTTTCTATATAGTTTTTGCGTTGGAAGATTTATAAATTTTATATAAAGAAGTATGGCTAATGTGGATCAAATTGTTAGTATTTTGGAAAATACCGCGGAATTATTGAAAAAGACTCAAACTAATTTGAAAAAATGTCCGAAACAAAGATTAACTAAAGGTTATATACAATCGCGTATACAATGTATCGAAGAATATTGGACTACGTTTAAGCAGGCACATATAGACTTAGTGAAAATAATGCCGCGTGAACAAAGAGGAGTTTTGCCTTATTTCTTAAATGAAGAATTTTATTTACAAGAAGATTTGTATTTATGCATGTTAGGCGATTTAAAGGACATGCTAGCAACTGTTGAAACGCGTTCTGTGGAACAAAATCGGAGTGATAGCCAGGATATTACTATGATAAGTCAGAATCAACCGCAAGTTAGATTACCGCGAATAGAATTGCCAACGTTTGCCGGAAATTATGAAGAATGGCCCACATATAAAGATTTGTTTATTTCACTAGTTCATGATAATATGTCACTCACAAACGTTCAAAGACTGCATTATTTGAAAACAAGCATAACAGGTGAAGCAGCAGCTTTATTAAGACACGTGCAGATAACGGATGCTAATTATTTACAAGCATGGGAAACATTAAAAACAAGGTATGGAAATAAGCGATTAATTGTTAATTCTTTATTAAGGCGACTCTTTTCTCAAAAAAGATGCCAAACACAAACAGCTTCACAGTTAAAGGCATTATTAGACACAACAAATGAGATATTAAATAGCCTCCAAAATCTTAATATATCCACGGACACTTGGGATCCCATCATTGTGTTTCTGGTTGTACAGAAGCTGGACTCGGAGTCCCACAAAGAGTGGGAACAGCATGCCTATTCGGAACATGAAGAGGAATTATCTAACTGGTTGGACTTAAAAAAATTCTTAGAGTCAAGGTTCCGTACATTAGAACTCCTCGCACCACCAACCACACGACCGATTAGAGATCGCGTTTTTCATGTGTCAACATCGTCAGATAATACTAAAGAGAAGATCTGTATTATGTGTAAGGAAAATCACACTCTGTGTCGATGTAAATTGTTTTCAAAAATGCAGCCTGCTGAACGGAGTCAATACGTGCAGCATAACAGACTCTGTTTTAACTGTTTGGCCCCTGGACATTCAGCATTTAAATGTCGCGTTCCTATGTCATGTCACATATGCAAAAGACGTCATCATTCCCTTTTACATCAATCAAGCAAGACGTCAACATCCCTGGAAGCTATGCAATCGACGTCATCAAGTCAAGTCAATGTAGAAGAGAAAAAGGTATTCAATTCAATTACGTCTTTCTCAACTGAGGAGCGAAATATTAGCTTATTGGCTACTGCAGTAGTGATAGTAAAGGGAGATCAAGGCCACACTACTGTGCTTAAGGCGCTAATAGATTCGGGCTCACAGGCCTGTTTTATTACGAAAAAGGCTGCTCAAGTTTTAAAATTACAGATGGAGCCAGTTAACTTAGTTGTTACTGGAATGGAGTCTATGAAGGTACAAGTCAAGCATAAGGTTAAGGTAAAAATACAGTCACGCTGGGAATCAGAATTTGAGTTACCAATACACGCCTACGTGATATCAAAGCAATTATTGTCAAATACACCTTCAAACTCAAAACTTGAGCACGAGATGTCACACTTCATGCATCTTAATTTAGCTGATCCAAATTTTTGTAAGCCGGGAACCATGGATTTGCTGTTAGGAGTTCAAGAATACACAAAAATACTGCAACAAGGATTACTAAAGAGTCCCTCGGGTACCATTTGTGCACAAAAAACATACCTGGGATGGATTATTATGGGTGGTATAAACATTTTTGAATGTAAAGGGCCACTGATAGTTATGAACGTGAACGATGATGTTAATATGAGTGATTTACTTAAAACAATATGGGAGATAGACACAGATGTAAAGAGAAATTTAACCAAGGAGGAACAATTGTGTGAAGATATCTATGAGAAAACGCATTATAGAAATAGTGAAGGAAGATATATAGTTAAACTGCCGTTCAAAACAGAAAACAGATTATCACCGGAAGGAAATACTAGAATAAATGCTGTAAAAAGATTAATGCAACTAGAGAGAAAATTTATTAAAAATCCACACTTAAAACAAGAATACATAACTGTAATCAATGAATATAAAAACCTTAAACATATAGAAGAGGTACCGAAGGAAGAAATTAATAAAAAATCGGTATATTTACCACATCATGCGGTTGTACGTCAAGATAAGGAGACGACCAAGACGCGTGTTGTTTTCGACGCTTCTTGCAAAGGTTCTAATGGCGTAGCGTTGAATGACGAACTATTGACAGGACCAATACTACAGGAAGATCTAAGAGGACTAATCATGAGATGGCGCATACATGCAGTTTGCTTTGTATCAGATATTCAAATGATGTATAGAATGATTTTGGTGGATAAAGAAGACGTAGATTACCAACGGATTGTGTGGAGAAATGATCCATCTGAAGAAATAAAGGATTATAGACTTTTAACTCTCACTTTTGGAACAACATCAGCACCATATATGGCAGTAAAAACACTTAAGCAGCTGGCTGTTGATGAAGGTGATAATTTCCCTGAAGCAGCTAGGGTATTAAATGAAGACTTCTATATTGATGACTGTATGTCCGGTAGCGATAGCATAGTAAAAGCCATTCAATTAAGTAAGGACTTGAAAGAATTGTTAAGACGAGGTGGTTTCGAACTAAAGAAATGGTCTTCAAATAATGCTGAATTTATGCAAGGCTTAGAACCACACGAGAGATCAACTAAAGCCCACCTAGATTTTAAGGTCGATGGGATAATCAAAGCGTTAGGAGTACAATGGGATTTAGGAGTAGATCGATTTAAATATAATTTGGATTTACAACCCATATTTGATGACAAAATAATAACAAAACGTAATATTCTCTCCGATATACAAAAATTATTCGACCCATTAGGTTGGATTGCGCCTTGCATTGTTCTAGCGAAAATTCTTATGCAAAAACTATGGCTGGAGAAAGTAACCTGGGATGAAGATCTCAACACTCTTTTGAAGAAAGAGTGGTTGACGATTCGTGATGACCTTAAAAATGTTAACAACATTTTTATTGATCGTTGGTTGGGGACATCTGGCACGTGTATGGACACTGTCCAGATGCACGGATTTTGTGATGCATCGACATTGGCATATTCAGCGGTAGTTTACTGTCGCGTAAAAAACCAAGATGGTAGCATAAAAACGACTTTGATTGCAGCCAGGACAAGAGTAGCCCCTCTTAAAACAATATCTTTGCCGAGGCTTGAGCTTTGTGGCGCGTTGCTTCTTTCTAGATTATTAAAGCAAGTCTCACAAGCCATGCGCATACCAAATTCAAGTATTTTTGCTTGGACGGATTCGTCTATTGTTATTGCATGGTTGCTTGGAGAACCTGGAAGATGGAAACCATTTGTCGCCAATAGGGTCGTAGAAATAATATCTACGGTAAACAAAAATCAATGGCATCATGTACAATCAGCCGACAATCCTGCCGACGTAGCTTCACGTGGAATGTTAGTTGTAGATTTGCTAAAATGTGATTTATGGTGGAACGGTCCAAAATGGCTACTCAAAGAGGATCTAAATTTGGTAAAACCAGATTTAATATCAACTGATTTAGAAAGAAAGAAGGAAGCAATTAAAACATTTACATTGACGAATAGGGGTCAAGAATCTAACTTGTCACAAAAATTTAAGGAATTTAACTCTCTTACTACTTTATTGAGAACTATAGCTTATTGCATAAAATTTATTAATTTTAAAAAACACAAAGAAAATATGACAATATCAACAGAAGAAATGGAGAATGCATTAAACGCATGTATAAAAATAGTACAGTATGAAGAGTTTGAAGAAGAAATAGAAAAATTAAGGCAACGGAAAAATGTAAAGAATACTAGCAAATTAAAAGCACTTGACCCATATTTGGATGAAAATGGAATACTTAGGGTAGGCGGAAGATTAGGAAAATCAAGATTAAATGAAAATGAAAAACACCCGATCATTATTGGCAAAAACAATACTCTTGTTTCTCTTATTATTGCGGAAGCTCACATAAAGACCTTGCATGGAGGTACTCAGTTAATGTTATGCCATTTACGATCCAAATATTGGATTTTAAGAGTTAAGGACATGGTAAGAAAGCATGTACATAAGTGTCTTGTATGTGTTAAAGCAAATGCAAAAACACGAACACAAAAAATGGGTGACTTGCCTTCTAGTCGTGTTACACCAGCACGTCCATTTATGAACTCGGGTGTGGATTTTGCTGGCCCGTTCCAGATTTTAACGCGAAAAGGAAGAGGAGCCAAAGCGAGCAAAGCCTATGTTGCAATCTTCATTTGCATGTCAACTAAGGCGATTCATCTAGAATTAGTAGGTGACATGACTTCTCAAAGCTTCATAGGAGCATTCAAGCGGTTCTGTGCAAGAAGAGGCATTTGTGCACACCTATGGAGTGATCAAGGCCGAAATTTCATAGGTGCCAATAAAGAACTATCGGAGGCGTGGAATGAAGCTAGACTACAATTTCAAGGACAAATCACTGACATTTTGGCCAATGATGGAACTCAGTGGCATTTCATCCCAGCTTACTCACCCAATTTTGGCGGACTCTGGGAAGCTGGTGTAAAGTCGATGAAATACCACCTTAAGAGAATACTTAATAATCACTTAACCTATGAAGAATTTTCAACTTTATTATGTGAAATTGAGGCTTGTCTAAATTCGCGGCCCCTTTGCCCTATAAGTCCATCTGATGAAAATGTAGATCCACTCACTCCAGGACATTTTTTGATAGGAGAGGCCCCTGTAACAGTGCCTTGTCCTAACATTAGCGATGCCAAGATGACGCATTTAACACGTTGGCAATATGGTCAAAAGTTAATAAATGATTTCTGGAGCAGGTGGCAAAGTGAGTATCTGACCAGTCTTCAGCAACGTACCAAGTGGGTTAAAGGTATGCCTGAATTTAATATAGGCGATATTGTATTAATTAAACAGCCAAATTTACCCCCTGGAAAATGGGCTCTTGGACGCATAGTTGATAAACATCCTGGGTCCGATGGAATGACTCGCGTCTATAGTTTAAAAAGCGGTGATTCAATCACCAAACGATGTGTATCTAAATTATGTTATTTACCGATAGACCGAAACTGAAATTGTTAATGTTAATATCATTTTGTTTGTATAATCGCTAGTTGTAGATTTTGGTTATAACGTGTATAAGTAAAAGGTCCGAGCCCTTCTAGCCTTAGGTAACTTATTTTTTAATCATGTAATGAACAATTTTGAAAGGACCCATATAGTCCTTTGGAGGGCGGTTTATGTTCGCATTAAATACTTGTTATAAAAATGTTTGTCGCATGCGCATCGATGTAGCAATTCTAACGTGTATTGTCTATTAGTAATAAACAGGTATTCATTGCAAACAGACGTTTTATTTCAAGTGAGTGACGAGTCAAAGCAAATTCAACCTTATCGCATTCAACAAAGCAAAAGAATTAGATCTACTGGTCGTATTTTAATACTTTTTTTTAGAAAGCGTGTTTATTTGAAAAGGGAAAATATTTAAAGTTACAACTATGAGCGGAGCAGAAATTATTAAAGCGGATTAAGACACGGGTCGTCATCGGTCGTCTAGTCAATAATAACCTTCGTGATGCTTCATGGTGCCCTCATATTGGAGACAACGAAACAGACTTTGATAAGTGTTTCCTCATTTTAACATTTCGGTTAAGGACAAATTTTAATAGTGAAGATATTTTTTATGCAATGTACAGTTTCTGAAAACCTACCTTTTGTTTAACCTAGTTTTTATAAGTTATTAATAAGAAGAAAGAGTTTAAATTAATTTTAGAATATAAATAAACATAATATGATACTACAGATCACAACAATTATTTATATTAAGATTTTAAAAATGTATGTGTCTTCACTTGTTTCACAACTAAGAAGTGGCTTAAAAAGGAAGAAAAATAACTTTAATCTTTTTTTACTGGATACATACTCATTAGATTTAGGATGAATTTCAATTTTATGCTTACTTACTTCCTATATAAAAGTATTTATGAAAAACATTTTTTTTGTAGTTTTTTAAAACGTTGTTTACATTCAGTAACGCCTACCACCTTGATGTTGAATAATTAACTGATAACAATTTTAAAATTGTATCAATAACTTTCATGTACATACCTAAGTTGTTAATTTTATCGCATTAATTTAAGCCTTGACACTTCTTAACATAAAAATATTTACATTTAGGAAAAATTCGGTAACGGTGTCCTTATAACAGCTGAAATATTATCTTTATCCTGAGTAATGAGAATAAATGTTATTTTCGATGGAAGTACTTAATTCCACAATGCAAAAGATATCTCTATAAGTGTATGCTTAAGGTTAGACTGATATATATACTACTATTATAAAGAAGAATAATTTGTTTCGTTGTTTGCTTGCCTAAAACGGGAATTCTATTATATTCGGAATATACTGAAGAATCATTTTTTTACTGTTCTCTTATATTTACGCGAATTTTACTCATTTAATTAAAAGTCTATAACGGGAAATAATTGAAAAATTCGTCAAACTGTAAAGTTTTAAATAAACGCGATAAAATCCGTTATAGACTTTTAATTAAATAAATAAATCATTTTTGTGTTATCTGATTATCAAAGAATATTGTTACATTAGTTCACGCTATGACTCATAGAATATTTTAAGTGACTTTTTATGAAATACGTCAAGCAAAATTTCAGTTTTTTGGGTCCTCTGCCCCTCATGTTACGCTAGGTCATAAGTAAGCGCCTGTTAATATTACTTCACGAAACCAAAGCATATCCTTGTTTAAGAACATATTAAAATTAAAATATGATGAAATGTGAACGTCACATTGCCATAGACTTTTCCTTGTCACATTTTGTCACACTCACACTAATCGTGATCCCAACTTGATATATGACTAACTGTCTCCTCCCTTGTTCACGAATGTATTCTTTAAAATATCCGCAGGTAAAGAAAGTGTTCGTCTACTGTTGAATATTTTCATAATTTTCAGTATAAAGTAATTCTTATAATTTAATCGAGTGTATTTTCTATTTTGTCTAAAATGTATTTATCTAATAAAGTTAAAACACATACTTAAAATGTTATAATAATGATAATTAAAAATTTTATTCCTTATTTGTACATCGTTTATCTATTCGATAAATTCTTATAACAACGAAATCAAATTGAGATAGGCGTTTTTAATCGAGACCTATTACATGAAAACTCTTTTTATTCACATTGCAAATGTTGATGAAGTAGTTTAAAATACAATATGACATACATCTAAAGCATTGATCGTGGCTTTATTTACTTAAGGTGAAGTAGAGTACATTAACATAACAATTGTTTCATACTGCCATGTAGTTAAGAAAGCCATGTTGCTCCTTCGAAGGCTACACACATGATACATATTTTTGTTTAATATAATGAGTTTTATTATTTTATTTTATACTATTATATTTAAACTGCTATTTTTATCTTCATTTGAATCGTATCAGTTATTTAATTTTTTAGGTAATTAGTAAGTACGATTAATGATTATAGATAATTTATTTTACGTTAAATATATATCTGATAACATTATGGACTAAAATGACAATTAATAGATATACGTGTCGATTTTTATATAACGCATAATAAGAAAAAAAAATACTATAGTACCTATGTAGTAAAATTTTAATAAAATAAACCAAATTTTCCTTAAACGCAGTAAACTTCTTACACATTTTGAAATTATGACGTGTTTTAAATTAGTTACGTGTATATAAATTATAAAGAATATGTTAGATGTAGGTAATTATTATTTAACATAGAGTTCTCTTTAAAAGGGGCCATTGCTTTTCAACGAAAATAGGCTAATGAAAATAGCATTAAATACATAATATTTATTGATTATACACATAAATATATTTAAAAAAAAATAGTACATTCTAGTATATCTTATCAGTAATCTTATCGCTTACCTGCCATGTTGTTGCTCGTCTCACTAACAACTGATGCGAGGCGAATGCTCGAATTGCTTAAGTACTAGATCAGACTCATAAAATTGATAATACATAAAACTCATTCAACACCGATAAATATTATATTTTAACTTTTTTTTAAAACCAGTGGTGTTTAAAAAAATATTTTTGTGGCGTGAGTCAGATTAAAATAACCTTATCGACTCTGAACCTTTTTAATGTAATAGATTGTTAAAGATTACAAATTTTAACAATGATTAAAAGATTTCTACCTACTGTAACTTAGTAATATCATATTTTTACATCCGAGGCGCGATGCTAGCGTCTTACTTCCTCTAATATAATATTAAGTTAACAGAAATCGCATTTTTATAATTGTCCTGTAAAGGTAGCATTATAGTCGAAAATTATTAGTTTTTGCAATCAATTATTAAGGATTTAGTGAAATTGTTGATAGAAAATAATTACAAAAGTAACAAACATGTAAATGTCCTTCAGCAGGATAAATGTTTCTTCATTTCTTGTCCCTTTAAGCAACAGAACATATGAAACATAATTTGGCACCTTATTAAAGGGCAACCCTATTTACGTCAGTGACCAGTGTCCAACACACTAGAGCTGTCCGAAAACTGTTGAGAATGGACTAATCGATTACTTCTAGCAGCCTATGTGGACAATATTGTATAATATTGTACTCTTAAATTACATAGAAATCAGAGGCTGCGATATGTCTAAATATGGCCTGGTAATCAACAAAAGAAAATGTATGTTACTCAGTAGCTAGACAGTTAGGGTAAATTAGAACCATTATAAGACGTCACTATTGAGGACAACGTAGAAGGAATTCTTAGTTTAAAAGTATTATTTTTCATACTATACAGACATAAAAATATCGGAAAAGAAGTATAAGCCATAATAGCCATGGCAAACAATTTCTTCTTAGCTGTTAATAAACTTTTCTGTTCAAATTTTTCTTCTTTATAGGTGTGAGGTATGACCCAAAAACTTTTGGCGCTCGAAAGAAAAATATTAAGAAAAATAAGTCGATAATTAAACTATGAGGTGGGAAAGCCTCTGACAGGATAGAGGAAAATAGGGGATCTAAAGTGGTTTTGAAGTGATGACATACTAAAAGAGCTTCAGAAAAAAAAACAAAAATATGGTGCGATAGTATCAAGGACGATGGTACAATATTGTGGAATCACCTTGGATCTGTAATAGACTGTACGGCTGAATAAATTAAGTAATACACTGTATTTCAGCAAATCTCATAATTCTAATATCTCATAATCTCTCTCAATCTCATAATTCCTCCCGAAATATTCAAGATTTCACACTGTTTATCTTCACTTTTTCATAAAAACAAAGTCTTGAGTAGGTATTTCAGATTTTAGTATTTCAGCGGTGCCAAGATTTCAATTTACATGTTACATCCTTTGGACTATCATACATTATAATTCATGAAAAAATATATATTTGAGAATATTAAAATTATTTATTGGCCACAAAGCTTTATATTTTCCATGATAATTTGGGCAATGCTTAGGAATTCTGGTAAAGCATAATCAGTGTTGCTTCTTCTATAATTCTCTACAGAGCCATAAGTAACAAGTAAATCTCTCAGAATGTCTTTTACAATATTTTTTACAACTTGTGGTTTTGGTCTTCCATTTTTTTCCGCAAATTTTATTGTTGAGACAACCTGACAATACACAGTAATACGTAACATTTTCTAGAGATATTTAATTAAATTCATAATCCTTATATTATAAATGTGAAATGTAAGTTTGTTTGTTACGCTTTCACGCGAAAACTACTTAACCGATCATCATGAAACATTACTCTTACCGAAAAAAAAAAATGAAAAAAATCATCATCGTACCTACTTAGTCGAAGTCAATTAAATACGCATTATTATGGAACTCGTCAGATCTCGCTCAAATTTAAATGGGACCACATGATAAGCATCAGCTTTCAAATATAAAAAGAATTTTGTACACATATTCTTGGAGGTATTAAAAGTAACATAGAATTCTTTTTTTGGTCGCGATAACTGACATCCACGTGGGTGAAGCCGCGGGCGAAAGCTAGTAAGCCATAAAAGCTGTATCATTAATTAAAAAAATAATACATAGGTTACTGTCACATACATACTTTTGTTTTCCAAGATATCAACAATTCTCCCAAAGCAGTTCCTTTGAAATTTCTTCCAACATGCTGTAGACTATTGCGTAGGGTAATGAGATGGTGGCGACGGCAAATATCATCTAAAATATAATTTAGTAAGTTGTAGGTACAAAAATATTATAAAAAATTCTAGTGGTATAACATATGCCACAAAAGTTCTTAAAAAGACTACTACTACCTTTCTTGCAATTTAACTCATCGAATCCATTAGGACAATCCAATTTATCATTGCAGATTTTATCAAGTGATACCGTCGCATTGGAACCTCGATTACATTGATAGCTCATCAATTTAGGTTCGACTTTACATGCTTTAATACACACTTTTGAACAAAGAGTTTTAGCACAAGATCCATTTCTACAAAAGCATCCATCAGCCATAATCCGATTATTACCAGTATGAGAACGTTTTAAAGCAGCTCCTAAATTTTCATTAATAGACATTAAAAATAAATACGCCTCTTCGGACTCGTTGGCAGCGGATGATTGCTTCACTATTTCAGAATGTATTGTGCGTAATAAAGAATAGCATTTGTTTCTGAGTTTTTTTATTCCAGAAACATCAGCTTCAAATTTCAAAGTCAGTTTCTGTAGTTTCATAATTAAATCACGAAGATTGAAAAGTGTCTTTTGTGTAGGTGAGCGCTGTTTCGAAGCTCTTAAATTTAGCATTTTAAGAATTATATTATATATTTCTTGTGCCTCGAATTTCTCGTATCCGCTACCTTGAATTATGACAATAGAAAAATATGATCAAAACAAATATCTTAACTTTTATTACAACACTGTGGTCACTAAACTTACCTCAAAACAAATATCTTAACTTTTATTAGAACACTGCGGTCACTAAACTTACCTATATTGCAGTCTTTCTCATCGCTTTCATCGAAACAATCGAATTTACCGTCACATAACCAATTTAAAGATACTGTATCAGTACCATCAACTGACTCACAATTCCATAAGCTAAGACTGTTCTGTTGCCAACAAATGCGTTTGCAGCTATTTGTACAGTTAAGACAATGTTCTTTATTACACTTGCAGTGCTTTGGTGGCCAAGTTGTATCTTTCGGCATCTTATCTAGATCTATGTCAAAAATATCGGCCTTTCTTCTACTTTCAAAATCTTCAGATCTATGAGAACACAATATTCCATCTAGTGCTGTTGCAAGTGAACTTATCATTAAAGCTATTTCATTTGCCGCAACTTTTGCGATCGCTTCATAATTAGAGTCTCCTTTATTAATTAAATTATTATTTTCAAATGATAAACTAAAATTTTTATATTTTTCTTTAAATTCCCTTTGCATTTGCAATACATCTAGGATTATTTGATTTCTTTTTGGTGACGCTGTCCCGTTTTCATATATTTCAAAACAATTTTTTTTTAGATACGATTCAATATTAGTTATTACCCAATTTGAATATTGTATTCTTTCCATTGCTGTAAAATAGACAAAGTAAATTTTAAATTAGGAACATGTGAAGTATTCACCTTACATTTTATATTATTTATAATATTAGACTCGGTGGGTATGATAACGTCGACAAATAAATAATCAATAATCATCACTGATTATTATTTTTCTCTTAGAATATGAAATGTGTAATATAAAAATTATTTTATAATAACATTATTTATGCAAAAAATGTGTGATGTAATGCTATCAGTTTTATAAATATATCTTATTGACAATTATTTTGTCTTCATGTAGTCCGAGTAGAAACAAACCGCACGTTTTCCCCTAATCTCTAAATTTATTTAGGTACATAAAGTCTTCTATTTGTAACGTTTTTACCATTTTAAACACATAGAATAACGTTAAAATTTACCTTGAGAGCCACAATATTTCTCATCTGATTCATCGGGACAGTCAGTGTTATCGTTACATAATTTATCAATTGGAACGACAACATCACCGTCAAGACATTTCAAGTTATTCATATTTCTTATTCCTAAGCAGACACGATCATAGACGTTTTCACACAAAGGTGAAAGTATTGCGCTTTTAGGTATTTCATTCTCAAAATTCTTATCATTTTCTATTTGTCTATCATAATATATATGATCAACAACATTTTCTGTAACCAAATTATGGTTACTAACGACAAGAGTTTCGTCATTCATTTTTAAATTTCGTCTTGTATTGTTTAAAACTTTGTCATTATTAATAATTTCTTTTTGTTTCTTATTAACAGTTTCTAGTACTTTTTCCTTAATACTTTTCAAGAATTTATGTTTATTTTGTGACGTTTTTAGTCGATCTAAATCATCTTTGATAAGTAAATCAATTTTAGTTGCTAAATTGTCGATGTATTTTGTATTAAAACGATCTTCTTTATTTACTACGTCTTTGTCGTTTGCCCGCAAAGTTTTTGTGTCGTCTTTTGATCCATTAAAGGCTTTTAACTTGATACCTTCCATAATTAATTCTACATAATTTTTTCCTTTCTGACCTAAGTGTTGAGCTGCTTTTTGCAATTGTTTTTTAACATTGTTTAGAAGATAATCCTTTTTGTCTGGCGGTTGACTTTGTATTTCATGGGCAATTTTATCAATTTTATGAGTTATGTTATGAATTTTATCATTGAAGTTTGAATCTACGTTAAGATTATGATTCTTACTAGGATGTACTAAAAAAGAAAAAAAATTAAAATGAAAAAATTGAATGAAATAAAAAGATGTGTAATATTGGATTGAATCTTCTTACCAAAAAGTGGAAAAATTGATAATATTAAATAAATCATTTTCATCAATATACACAGTACATGAAGAATTTATTAGTAATCAAAGTTTCCATTATCGCTTGGTACTTAATACCTATAACTTTTAATGAGGTATGTAATTGTCTCGTTAAATTTATAATTGAAATATTATTTACTTTTAAAATAACACTTTTTACTATTTTTGAAGGTAGTTTTGTGATAAGACTTAATTATAATTAGGTAGCAGCCATATATTAAAATAAACAAAAACGAACGAATGAACAATAGGAACCAATTAAGTCTTATAGTCTAACAAACCAAAGTTGATTCTTAATAAATATTTATTTACTATTCAATCTCTTATGGAAGCTTCCTCTATTGAGGTTTTTAGTCATGACTTTGGATACTTGTATCTCCTCAATCTTTTCGATGTGTCTTCCCCCATTTAGATATTTTTACTCAGTGATTCTAATCATCTTCTCGTTAATTATTAAATTCGAGGGCATTAATTCGGAGCGCATCGACGGCCTGATGCAAAGAATCACAGCATGTGAGAGGCGAATTCGTAGGTACTCCGAGAGAGTTGAACGCTTCCTACAAAATCGTCAAATCGTGAGTGATCAAAAGAGGTTTTAAGGGAAGTTGAAGAACCTGACGCCATGCTTTTCTTCCCAAAAACGGAATACGACTGACCTCGTCGCGATTTGGCGAAATACATGGGCACGGGAGGTAGGACATGAGGAGGGTTTGGTTTGTGGCGGTTCAAGAAGCATGTGCTAAGATCGAACCGATGAACCCGATCGCCATCTCTCTGGAGAACGTAGCTGGTGTAGTCCGGAGGCCAACAAACTGAAAAATTTCGGGGGCCGATTTCCTGCACCATTATTGGCTGAAAGGTATCTCGGTCTACCATGCGACCTTGGCTTGATAATACCAAGACGCGATAGAATGGAGGATGTTGACGAACATTTTCACTACTACCCACTACCGCCCCATAACATGTCTGACTTCCAACTATAAGATACTGACATCCGTTCTTAGCTGCAAGATTTTTCGTCATATTAACGAGTTTATGTCTTGTCTGCAGCTCGTGTGCAGATGTGGTGGAGGCAGTCGCGACACAAAGGGGCTCCTTCTCATTGACACCGTTGCGGGTCAGCTTGTCAAACGCAATCGTCGGAACTTCTCTGCTCTCTGGATCGACTTCAAGAAGGCATTCGACTAGGTACCTCATTCACGGCTTCTGAGGGTCTTCAAGTTATACAAGATCCACGGTGTAATTCAGGGGGTCTCTAATCTTTGAATCCTTAGGAATATAATGATTTCTTCAGTATTTTCCAAGGGTCAAAACAGTTTTAATTTTTCTGTCGTTAACTATATTTCTAGCTAGACTAGTCGCAAAGTAGCGTGACCTAAGCAAACATATGCTTTTTGAAGTAAAACTTTTTTACGCACGCTTGACTTGGTGAGTAAGCTGGTGATTGCGTGCAGAGAGCGTTACGAAAAGTGTCCTTGGACGAAGCGAGCGGTAGTTGAGAGGGAGATATAAGTTCGTGAAGATAAGAAGAGAGAGAAAGTTACGTTTCGTATATTACTGTTGGGGTCAGAGAGAGAGCTGCGAGCACACATTTTCTTAATCTCTTTTTTTTTTAATACTTTAAATATTTTTGAATATCAATCAAAATGTCTGCGTGAAGAAATTGCTAGTGTATCTGCAGAAGATGCAGATAATATCAGTAAAGACAACGAATATTTTCAATTATAGTCAATAGTAATTACAATCAAAATTTTTCTTCATTAAATATAAATGTTTAATAATTCAACTTTTCGAAAATAAAATATTAATTTAAACAATAAGTTACATTTAATTAAAAGTCTAAAAACGGATTTTATCGCGTTTATTTAAATTTACTGTTTAACAATATTTAATTTAAATTATTTCCCGACGTTTCGGACCCTTTACAGCGTCCATGATCTCGGGGGACTGAGGTGGTGGGTGTCCGAATAATGAATCAATTGTTACATACCCCGCTTTTTATACAATTATAAATGATTACTTTTGACCGTTCCTATTCACACAGAATGAACTTGTTGTGTCTGGAAGTCGTGCTGTGTTCTTATTTTCCTTGGGTTCAATTAATTTTAGAACTGGTTCCCAAGCTGATTACCTGGCTACCAAGGATGATTCGCGAGGCTATTGAAATAAAAAAAACACCCTAATTTCAATAGAGAGGATGGTTGGAACGTACCACCAGCTTGGGAACCAGTTCTAAAATTAATTGAACCCAAGGAAAATAAGAACACAGCACGACTTCCAGACACAACAAGTTCATTCTGTGTGAATAGGAACGGTCAAAAGTAATCATTTATAATTGTATAAAAAGCGGGGTATGTAACAATTGATTCATTATTCGGACACCCACCACCTCAGTCCCCCGAGATCATGGACGCTGTAAAGGGTCCGAAACGTCGGGAAATAATTTAAATTAAATATTGTTAAACAGTAAATTTAAATAAACGCGATAAAATCCGTTTTTAGACTTTTAATTAAATGAATAAAATTCGCGTAAATATAAGAGAACAGTACAATAAGTTACATTTTCATTAGCTCCAACCGTCTTTTCTTTTATTTAAAAGTCAGTTTATTAGCAAACATCGTGGCTCGGAGGGTGCAAGACATCGTATAAAATATATTGTCTTAAAAGTCTGACAAAAAATTATATCTTGAGTGGTATTTCCAGCCTTGGATGAGTCAACGTATGTGTTAGATACTTATCAGGTGTTGATTTTTATTCGCAGAGTGGATAAAAGCTATGAAGTGTATGAAGAACTTCTTCACATTGATAGTATTCACGACACGACAACTAGGGCAGATATTTTAAGGGAGTTGAAAATACCAATAATCAAAAGAACTTTCGATGGAAAAACTTGAAATTACAACTGATGGAGACAAAAATATGTGCAGTAAAAATAAAGGAGTGGTTGCACTTGTGTCAAAGGCTGTTGAAAGTGATGGTGGTACAAAACAAATTAGTCTTATATGTATCATTCATTAAACCAGTCCTTGTGCCGAAAATGTCTGGATATGTCTGAAGTTTTTAAACCAGCCATATCAATATCAGCCATATCAGTTGTTAATTCCATCAGATCCACTGGGCTGAATCACGGACAATTCAGCGAGTTTATTGGATAGATTTGAGAAAATTACTTACCGTATCATACTGCCGTACGCTGGCTTAGTGGCGGAGAAGTCCTTAAGCGCTTTTTTGAACTTAGAACAGAGATCGATTTTTTTTAATGAGAAGCATCGCCCTTTTGCCGATTTAGAAAATAGTGAATGGCTGTGGAAGTAAGCATTCCATGTCGATTTGACAAATCATATGAACAAAGTGAATTTGAGATTACAAGGAGAAAATCAGCTTCTCAGTGATTTATAATACATCAATATAAATAAAAATATTAATAAATAATAATATTTAAATATAAATTTTGATACCCGTTTCTCAGACTTTGACGTCATTGTGAATGAAATTAAGCGTTTTCAAAATCCTTTTGATTTTGACATTTAAGCGTTGACTCCGGAAGTCCAAATGGAAAGTATTGATTTACACTGCAGTGATATGATTAAGACTAATTTAAAACTTTACAGGGCAAACACTTCAAAAAACTATGTTGTTGTTGTTGTATGTTTTGTTGGTGTTTCGTCATAGTCGTAGAATAGCGACGGATCCCACAAATTCAAAACCACACAGGGCAGACATTTCAAGTAGGTATACAACAACAACATAACTGTTTGAAACGTCTGCCCTGCAAAGTTTCAAATCTGCAAGATCCGTCACTATTCCATAAATATGACTGGTACAATTTGATAATTTGCATAAATTTGCTCGTGGGTAGTTTTTTGTTTTTGATACTACTTACTTGTGTGAGAAAATGTTCTCCAAGATGAAGTACACAAAGAATGTTTATAGATCGAAATTAACCGATGAGCATCTTAAGTCTCTTTTAATAATTGGTACAAGTAATATTGATCCACACCACAACTACTTAGTGGGATTCATTTCAATTATTTATTAGTTATTAATATGCTTACGCTTAACTTAAGTTTTGTGCGTCATCATTTCTTTCGTTAAGTTTTACCTTGTAAGTAAATAAAACCGAGTAATTATCATTATGGGTTTTCTTCTTCTACTTAGTTCGAAATTTTCTGTTACGTTATTGTTTGTTATTAAAACATAAATTTACGTCAATGGTATAAAAATGAGTAATATTAATATGACATTTATTCTATTCAATTCCTCTTTGTATGCCTTTTAAATACGTATTAGATTAATTATTGTGATGATTTAAGTTTACCGACTCTTTTTCACAAAAAAGACCTACTTGTTTTTGAACGTTTAAATGTCAAAGTCCCATTTTGACATATTTAATATTTACTTATTCTTGTTGACAGTTAAATTCTTGTATAGCGATTGTAGGTTATGTATAGTATTTATTTAACAAATTAATAAGATTATCGAAGAATTACTTATATAAAGTAACAATGAATACACCTACAATATTAAAATTAGTACAGGTATGTAGACATTAGATGACAAGTAGTTAAGCATTTTGATTTTTCAGATGTCCTAAATTTAATATATCTTTCAGCCTTTAAATATACTGTCAAAATGTTCTCCGGTATTTGCATCGCAATTTCATACATCATCAGCGCTATGCAGAGTAGTTTCAGGAAAATATAGAATAACTAAAAAAAGAGACAGGCCGCTAACTTATGAAATGGCAAACCCACCTCATTATATAGCTCACAGAAAGTCATGGAACTCGTGGAATACTTGTATGTATAAAACGGTTTTTTATTTCATGAAATTTATGTTTGATTATTTATCTAGTTATTAACAGTTTTTCCAACTATTTTTAAAATAGTACTGAAAAAATTGTTTACATTTTTTTTATTTTTTGCTCATAAATTAGTAATTTTTTTATATCTGTAATTTTTTTTATAATTAAGTAAATATTGGTGAAAAATGTAGTCATATTTAGAATCATGGCTCATAAACCATTAAGCATATTCTTAAATTTAATGAAATTTAATAATAAAAAAAACATTACAATGATTGCAATACACATTTACTATTATTATATTAATTATAATTGCATAATTGCTGATTTGAATATCATTTTATTTTAACATTACAGCAAGTTTAAAAGATGGTTTAAGAAAATCAGAAACAGCAGTTGAAGATGAATTTATCAGGAGATTCATCAATGGAACCTGGCATGGCCTTGTTTGTAGTGAGGTATATCCACTGACATTCAAAATACAGTCGACTCTCGATAATATGAGGACCAGAGATAAATTTAGAATTTCAAATTCCAAATTATCATTTTCAAAATAGGAAGCATTTAAATAACCACGAGGGAGAGGGGGACTCAAGTAAATAAGAGTGATCAAAATTCGTGATTTATTATTTCTATTATTATTATTATGTATTAACAATTAAATACAATTATTCACAAATTTCTATTTCAAAATGAGGTCCTTATTTTTTTTGACTTCAGTCTATCATTTTCTAAAGAATTTTCGATAGTAGTGATAGCTGCGAAGTAATCGGCATTCATGTCACACACTTTTTTTCACTTATGGAAAGACATTTGTTCTTTCTTGGATTCATTTTAATAGCACAAATCAAACATTAACATGACTTATTAATGTTTGAAAGAAGACTGGAATAAGAACTTACTCATATCTCATTTATGTAAACAATCAACAGGTCCGTGCATGATAATGCTTCAAATTATAGAGATTAGGGATTTCAAATTACTGCATGTTCACAAGCAAGAATATTTTCTCCATCAATTTCAAATTACCGAAGGGACCAATTAACATTTATGTTATCCAATTTATCGAGTATTTTTAAGGGACCGGAAAAATGTTTCAAATTATTGAGAGATTCAAATTAACAAATGTCAAATTATCGAGAGAAGACTGTATATCATTGCTACATCACATTATTGTCTTCTTTAAGTAGTTATAATACATAGGTACTTCACTCATTGAGATAAAAATAATGAACAAAATATGCTTAAATTTTATAAAAGTTAAAGAAACAAAATGATAACATATTTGTTTTACTTATTTTAGAAATTATTTTTTGAGATTAAAATTTTAAATTTTCATTTTGATTAAACTGGTGGTAGTGCTGCTTTCTTCAATTTATATCATAACTATGCTTGAGAATAATAATATATTATATGGTGATACCATAAGAATATATTTTATGTATATCTGGCATGACTCCTGAATAATTTATGAACATAAAAAAAAATTCATAGATTTTTTTAAACTTAATAAATTTATTTTTATTTAATAATTTTTAGTGTTCACAGTATTTTTGCATGCAGTCATATTGTTATGTTGGTACTTTTAACTATAGATTTACAGCTAAATTATGACTCAATTCAAACAAATGACATGTATGATGTACCAAAATTATAAATATGTAATAAAACAGCATTTGGAAAAGTTATTATAGTGATATTTTCTCGTAAGTCGTAACTCAACTACTCAAAAGTTTTTTTTTCTCAGTGCGGTATCATGCAAATCAGCCTTCCGACTATGAGCAAATGTGTAAGGTTTAGGTTTTATCGATTTAATTACTATTTCCCACTGGAAAAGCCATATTATGGTGCAGGGTTTGGATCGAGATTTATCCAGGTCTAATATATTTTTCATTTATAAACCATGTAGTGTTGACTAGTTGTTTTAGTATTGTGTCTTCAGCTCATTGAATTATTTTTATATTTGAGTCACAAGCAGAGCCTCAGAGCTTCAACCCATAGGTTCAAATGGGTCTGAGTGCCACCTTGCATATAAGAAGCTTAATATCTTACAGTAAGTTTGAATTTCGAGAGAGTAGCCAGAACCGTTCTCGATATTTTAGGTTCAGTGCCTCCCTTTTTGCTCTGATGTGTTGATTCCAAGTCAGCCTTCGATCCAGGTGCATGCCCAAGTATCTTACGCATTTTGTGTGGGATAATTCAGCATCGCCGAGTTTAACTGGTGGGCAATTACCTTTTCTAAGGGTAAAAGTTGTATGAAGTGACTTAGATTTGCTAGCTGTAATTCTCCATTTGACCACCCATCTCTGGGTTTCTTGAAGGCTTTTCTGTAGAGTTTCAGAAGACTTAACGAGATCTTTGTTTGACGCATGTATTGCAGTGTCATCAGCAAAAGTTGCCACTGTTACTTCAGATCCTTGGGGCATGTCGACTGTGAACAATGTATAGAGAGAGGACTGGACCTAGAAAATAACCCTGAGAAACTCCAGCTTGGATATTACAAAAACCTGAGGTGTATTCGCCTTCCCTTACTTGAAACATTCTAGCAGCTCTACTAGATTTTATTTTCCCAAAGTAGGTTTGCGGTAAGAGTGTTTTAACTTTACAAAGTAACCCTTTGTGCCATCTAATGCTTGTTTTATATCTAAGAATACTGACGAGCAGTATTCTTTTTGTGCTACGCTTCTTCTGATTACTTGACACACTCGGTGAACTTGCTCTGTTGTCGCGTGTTCTCTCCTAAAGCCAAACTGATGGTCCGGTAGAATATTTCTTTCAAATATTACCCCAAGTAGTCTTTTAAGCAAAATCTTCTCAAAGAATTTTGACTATAATGGTAGCAAACTTATAGGTATATAGGCAGTAACATCATACTTGGGTTTTTCCGGTTTGCAGATCATTACTATTTGAGAAACTTTCTATAATAGTGGAAAATATCCTAGTCTAATGATACTAGTAAAAAGGATGGTGAGATCATCGATGTATAATTATAATGTATTATGATGTATTATGTATACATCGATGGGTGAGATACATTATGCCTTTTTTAGGAAGCTCTTTTAGCATCTTTTTATCAATCAGATCAAATCCTGGAATTTTTTTTCCCTTAAGAGTCCTGATTGTTCCTTGAATCTCTTTTGGTGTGACAAATTGGATAGGTAAATTTAGCTGGAAGTCCTGGTTTAATATGTCATCTATATCAGACTCGTTTGCATTAGGTGAAGCGTCATTTGGTGTTAAATACTTTTACAAGGTGAGAGGCAAACAAATCGGCTTTCTCCTGTTGGGTCCTAGCCCAAGAATTAGAATCTGGAATTCTTATAGGGGGTTTGGGAATTCAAAGTCGAAAGATCTTTTTAAATTCTCTCCACAAGGAGTAATCGGACGCTCTGGAGAGTGAGAGTGATTCAATGCAGATTTGATTTGTTGCTTCATCTGCTTCTATTAGCATGCCTTTTAGCTCTCGTATAGCTCTGGCCTCTATTGAATGCAGTCCTATTGTTTGGATGCCGGGTTTCATGCTTAATTCTGCGGAGTCGCCTCTTTTAGAGAATTTTTAACTTAATTTCCCATGGAACAATCTTTTGTCGCAATTTCTTCTTTGATATATCTGGAGTGCATCTCCAACAAGCTTCCTGTATAACTACAATAATTTCTTTGGTTGCATTTTCAATATCTTCTTCTGTTTTTAAAGCTACTTGGAGGTGCAATTTTTCGTCGAATACCTCGCGGAAAGCATCATGTTTGACGATTGTATAGATTTAGAGGCTTGTTGTAGTTGAGCACAGTAGTACTAGCAATGAGGAAGACAGGAACATGATTAGATGAGCCATCTAAGCACCTTTCCACCCGAAAAAGAGTCGTGTCAAGCCCTCCCTAGTGGAAAAAAATCTCTGAAAAACCTATAAAAAATTTCTACTAAGTATGAATAATAATTCTGAAATTTTTATTTTCTCTTAGAACCTCTGAAAAATTATTATTGAGTCAAAAAAACGTTGAATAAGTCAGTATTTGGAAGATTTGGGACTTTGATAATTATACAGGGTGACTGGTGAATTACCATCAATATTCAAGGAGAATACCCGGCACATGATCCTCATTCGAATTATGTAAAAAAAATAGGAACTTAATTTTGGACCAAATTTTCATAAATTTCAATTCAAATAAAAGACGCGTTGTCACTTTTCCAGTCATGCCGGCGGCGCGTGCGACGCGGTGTTGTACTATGCTGCCAGTACCCGCACCCCCGCCCCGCGGCTAATCGCTTATTCGATCGACGAATCACGTTACTAGGTCACTAGGTCAGTAGGCTAGCGCCAACGTATGGTTTGGACGTCTGTTTTGTGTTTTCCCGCGCGTGCGCCTAGCGTTCGATATTCCGAGTATACCTAATCTGTCGTGTGTGAGTGTGACCCTTAATTAGGTATGGCTTATTAGTACACAAATGAAGAGTACTTGAATATGGTTCGTGTTAATGTAATGATAGCTTACCGGGTACTATCAATTTGTACCGGGAGATGTTCCCCAATCGCAGAGTACCTACTGTTAGCGTAATATTAAGCACTAATCCAAGACTACGAGTATGATTCCATTTTTAAATACGCCGGGAATACCAAGATAGGTGAACAGTTAATATTATTTTATTTTTGTTCCAAGTTTACATCATTTACCTAGTCAATAAATCTGTTGCTCATCACATCAAAATCAAATGGAATAAACATATCTTTCAACTCGTAAGTAATATTTAAATTAAATTATTTATTTTGTCTAGAAAGTTCGGTGATTAGTATGCCTCTATCGGCAAGTAGCAAAACTACTGGTCCGCAAGGACCGTAGTTCCTTGCTTTTATTTAATAAAAAACAGTTGGCTGTTCAACAATTCACAAAGTTTATTTTTGTTGTGTTTTTTTTTTAATATTTTCAAAAGTAACTTTATAATTTTTCAACATATTAAAAAAATTATTCTATCAAATCTGATCTTTATCTAGCGACACCTAGTGAAAAAACCATTACACTGTCTGCTAATATTATAATCAATCAATTGTTTTGGCTACTGGTCGCTAGATGGCTTATTCTTGCTATTACTTTTTGCTTTTATTTACTACAATATTTTTTTCGAGAATAAATAAGTGGCCTAACACTGTTTGAGTTAAAAAAAATATAATACGTAACGAGCTATTCACGGTCTTACTTATAAAAATCTCGTTAATCCTCTCATAATCTACAAATCAATGATTAACTTTTGTTTACTTATAAACATTGACTAGCTGTTACTTAGTTAAGAAACGAACAAAGAACGATACATAGATGGTTGGCACAGATTATACCAAAAATAATCGATTAGATAGAGAAATTGAATGAACAAAGTTGTTAAAAATTACATTAATTAGCGACATCTATGAACATTATAGAAAACTCTAGTTCGATATTGTAGTGAGTCAATACTAGTGACCTCTATTGACAGTTAGGAACTTTGAGATGTTTTCTTATCCTGACAGGGTCGCCATGAGATGTGCGACGTATGAGAGATAAAATAATACGACCAACGTTGATTCTCAAATGATCATCGTTTCATTTATTATGTAAAAATATAAGGTTTTTATATTCGTACACGAGTTATTAACATACATTTTACTTATTTATTGTCAGAGAAATAGAATGTTCAATGTTTATAAAATAATTAATTCCTATTTAACAGAATCATATTTAGAAATTTAATATAATTTTAAATACAAGTTTATTTTCTTGGTTTACTTGTCATTTACGTCGTACATTACAAACTTGTACTTTTATTTACAGCTAGATGGCTCTGTTTAAGAGATCGTGTCTAAAATTGATTTTATTACTTTAATTCATCTTGAATACTAGTTTTATTTACTAGAATATTTTTTTCGAGAATAAATAAGTGGCTTAGCACTGTTTTAGTTAAAAAAATATGACAAGTCCTTATTTATGAACGACATCATTGTCCACTTTATCTGTGTGTTCTTATTAAATTAAAGCGATATCTCAATTGAAATTCTTCATCCGTAATTTTTCCTACGCTAGTTTCTGGGTAGGGATATATTAAAAATAAAATCCATTGCTTCCAAATCAGACTCTGAGGAGCTGCTCGTATTCATTATGCTAACACTGATTGTTTTTTACCCGACTGCGACAGAAGGAGGGTTATGTTTTTCGAATGTATGTATGTAATATGTATGTATGTATGTCCATTTCTTTGGCACGCCCTACAGCCCTAACGGCTGGACGGTTTTTGACATATGAGGTGTCGTTGGATTTGTCTAAATTGTAGTAGTGACATAGGCTATATAAATTTTCAAAATGGCGCCCGCAAATGGCGGAATGAAGGGGGGGGGTTGATTTTTTTCTTACTGTAGCAATATGGGTTTCAAATGAAAGCTAGTAAATTGTTTTATTCTTTTTTGTTTATAATAAGAGTATTTTACGCAGTTGGGTTTTTTGTTTGTGTGTTTTTTGCGTGTGTCTTCCCGGCTCCTGCGCGCCTAGCGATCGATCATACGCGTATACCTAATCTGTCGTGTGTTAGTGTAATCTGTCATTAGTAATTAGGTATGGCTTATCAATACACAAATGCAGAATCACCATTGCTTTCGAAACTGTTAAAAGTGACTGTGTGTGTGTTAGTGTAGTTATGTAGGTAAATAAGTAGTTTAATGATTGAAAATCGTTGTAAATAATTCGTTAATATCATTAAATGAAAACACGACACGCGACGTTCTGGTGTAGTGGTGCGAGTAGTTGCCTCAACTGCAACGCCACGCGCTGGTGGTCGCGGGTTCGATTCCCGCTTGGGACAGATATTTGTACAAATATTTTTTTCCGGTCTGGGTGTATGTCCTTGTGGATCCCTACCGTGCCTCGGAGAGCACGTACAGCCGTCGATCACTGTTGTTATCATAGACAAGATAACGATCGTTACTTATGTTAGGGAATTAACCGCCAACCCTCTTAACACTTGGCGGTGTTTGGACGTAATTAACTACTGCGTGGAAACTAGGGTGTCCAGACGACGCGTAAATAATTAGATAACTGTTGGGCAACTTTACTTAGAAGCTTATCAATATTTATGTTATATTTTTACATAATTCGAATGAGAATCATGTACCGAGTATTCTCCTTAAATATGGATAGTATCTCGCCAGTCACCCTGTATATGTATTTATAATCATCGAATTAATGTTGTCATGTTTTCTTACAACCATTTATTTATTTATTTATTTATTTAACGTAACATTTGCTTGCTGCACTTACAGTTGACACCAAGACGCACAGCAAGCCACACAATTACTTATAAATACAGTTAATATAGGTAGGTATATACAAAACATAATTATATAATAATATGTATTACATATAGAAACACTTCATCACTGTTACTCACTGAATAATCGAACACATGCTTTCACTACTGTTTTATATCGGCTGAAGAAAATATCTATGTGGGGTTCCTGAGCAATGAGGTCGTTAATCAGACTGATAGCTTGGGACGTAGGAGCATATTGGGCGGTCTGCGTGCGCACAGGTGGAGCGGTCAGCAGGCACCGCGTCGCGCATGGCCGTGACGGGCGCTGTCGGTCAGGCGCAAACAATGAACACCGTGCCAGGGCACGTGGGTTATCAATGCCGTTATTGAGTAGTAGGTAGTAGTGCATTACAAGAGCACACTTACGCCTTAGCTCTAAGGTATTAATACCTACCATACCGGCGACGAACGGAGACGGGTACAAATAAGGGTAGTATCCGTATAGTCTTTTGTACAGATAACGTGCAAATTTCCTTTGGACCCTTTCTATCATAAGTTTGTACTTCTGTTCATGAGGATCCCAGACTGCAGAGTTGTATTCTAACTTACTACGCACCAATGAGTAATACAGAGCGATTATAGCACTTCTACTTTTTAGCTTAGTTGCTTGCCGCAAAACAAACCCAAGAGATTGGAAGGCTTTAATACAAATATTTGTAATATGCTTATTAAAAGTCATGTTAACATCTAGGGTCAATCCCAGGTCTCTAATTTCCGTGACCCGCTCCAAGGAGACACCGTTTATTCGATAATTGTAACGGAGAGGTGCACGTGATCGACTAAATGTCATAGTTTTGCACTTAGAGCTGTTAAAGTCTAGGTGGTTGGTTTCTCCCCATTTTACAACCATATCGATGTCAGCTTGTAGAATTTCACAGTCATGTTCACTACCAATACGGAAGAACAGCTTCAGATCATCGGCGAACATAAGACATTCAGCCCTTCTGACGACCTTCGGCAAGTCATTGATCATTATAAGAAACTGAGTGGGTCCTAAGGTACTCCCTTGACTTACCCCGGAGCTGGTTTTATACGATAAAGATTTATGCCCAGATAGTTGGACATACTGAACCCGATTAGAAAAATAGTTGGTAAATAATTTAAGAAGCTTAGGAGTGAATCCTATGGCTGACATTTTTTTTAATAGGATGTCATTTTGGACACGGTCGAATGCTTTTTTGAAATCAAAATAAGCTACATCGACTTGCTTATTGTTATCCATTTCAGTAACAGTATAATCTACAAAATTAATGAGATTCGTAGTAGTGGATTTCCCAGGACGGAAACCATGCTGACATTCTACAAGCTGATTCTGGACCTGTCTGGTAATGTATTTATTAAGTATCGATTCAAAAACCTTGCCGAAGGCTGACAGAACCGCTATAGGTCTATAGTTCTCAACCTTAGACCCTGAGCCGCCCTTGAGTACAGGAGTAACCCTTGAGATTTTCCACACCCCAGGGTAACTAGATGTTTTAAGTGCAAGGTTAAGAATAAATAAAAGTGGTTCGAGAAATATAACTCTGCAATCTTTTAAAATATACGGTGGTACACCATCAGGCCCTGCGGACGAGTGCGCTTTCAAGCGACGAATAGCAGTAAAAATGTCGGCTTCATCAATTTCATCAACTGTGATACGTGAAGAACACAGTTGGTGAGTTGTTTCATGCTCAGCATTCTCAGCTGATGATTCCGAGTCATCCGGTAGAAAAACAGAACTGAAATACTTAGCAAAAGCATCAGCTGCATCCTTTCCGGCAACAGATTGTCCCTCGTATTCAAACACAGAACAGCTTTGCCTAGAAGCCTGTTGGTCTTTGACAAATTTCCAGAAACATTTTGGGTTCCTTTTTATATCCGTCTCCGCGCGTCGTATATAATTTTCATATGCTTGGTCAATAAGCACTTTGGCTCGCTGTCGGTAGAATTTAAATAATTCGCGATTGAAATCAGATTTTTTTTGTTTAAATTTTTTTAAATGAAAATATTTATTTTTTAAGGTTCTAATTATATCGGGGTTAAACCATGTAGGGTACCGATATTTAAATTCATGATTAAATTTCCTTTTTTTCGGTACAAATTCATCAAAGCATGCATATAACTTATCGTAAAAAAAGCTTAAAGCACTATCAACATCGGAAGCTAAATATAGGTCGCTCCAATCCAAATAAAATAGTTTTTCATACAACTGTCTAAGATCGGCCTTTCGAAAATTCCAATCAGTAGGAATGTCAGTTACGTCACTGTCGCAGGGCGGCTGCGCCCACGGCATGTACACGGCGCGGCACCTGCGCGCATATTTCAGACTCACCAAAAGCGGTGGGTGGTAAGCATCGGCAGGAACCACGGGCTCCGTATCACCATTAACTTCGATCCAATTGCAGTCTAGATTACTCAGTATCAAATTAAGGGTATTGTTATATTTATTACAAATAAAATTATACTGGCTTAATTCACAAAAGGTTATCAAATAATGATATTGCATAAGTACATTCTGGCTACAAGAGTTGAGATTAAAATCACCTACTATAAGAAAATCCAATTTATCATATTTAGCAACAATATTTTCTAGTAAACTAAATGTGTTAATATATTTTTCATCATTCGAATTTGGAGGAATGTATACTACACTACATATAATTTTTTTATGGTTTAGCGTAACAATACCAATTACAACTTCAATATCCAGCAAGTAGTCGATGTCGGTGACTTGCTGCACTTTGTACTGGTCTCGAACAGCAAGAAGAACACCTCCCCATCCTGCATCACCACACCTGTCTCGACGTAGTACGGTGTATCCCGGTGGGAAAAACTCAGCATCATTCACACTGCTTATCAGGAATGTCTCCGTGAACGCGAATAAGTCAGCTGATTGTACTAATATAGCTTTTTTACAAACATCTAATTTTGAGCGTAGACCTCTGACGTTCTGATAGAATAATGTATAATATTTATACCTATTATTTGCCGGTTTCCTGTTGTGGCTTTCGAAATCCACTTCTCCACGGCTTAATATGGACATCTTCAGCCCAGTGCTCAGGTTTCATATACTTATCCCTGTTCTTTGCAGGTACTGTCAGCTTAAATGATGCATAATCGCCACGCGATTTCAAAGCTTCCGCTGAACAGGTGTCATTATCACAGATTTTACGAAGACCATTACTTTAAAATTACCATTACTTTATATATAAAAAACCATTACTTTATACATAAAAATTATACTCGTATAAAATATTTCTTAACCTAATAGAGTTTTGTAAACGATAGTGTGATTTAAATGAATACTAGAGCCTCCTAGTATAATTCTAGTACGTGCAGTATTTTTAAGCCCCAAAAATTTTATATATACTATGAGATGTGAAGTGAGTCTGGGAAACGAGCAGTATGTCAAGTTTGTGAAGTTGTATCAATGTTTCAACTTCATATTTATTTAGAGCTAGTCCATTAATGTTTCATGCCGCTATTTTTAAGGAATGATATTTGAAATTTTGCTGACAAGAGATGAGACTCATAAATGCGCTCATTTGTTGTATGATTAGGTCAAATTTTTCAGACTGTTTTAAGAGTAATTGTTCTAATTTTACGTGGTTAACTGGTTCTTCGAAATTTATATTCTCATTTGTTTTTGGTGATTTTAGTTTTTCCGCATAAGTTTTACCATCTGTCCTTTTTCGTGCCTAGGTTTGCTGGGTTTCAGGGTCTATTTTGTGAAACTCTTCTTCGTTTCTCGGTTTTCTGTATGATGGTAGTTTAGTTTTTTTCTGCAGTATTTCCCTATATACCTGGCATCTTTTATAGTTTGCAGTATGTGCCCCGAAGCAAAGACCACATGTAGCTGGGGTGTTACGGTCAGTTTTAAGACATTCAGATGTTTTCTGATACTGTACGCATTTTACATATTTATATGGCCTTAAGCAATAATTCTTTGAGTGTCCATATGCTGGCATCACTCAAAAAAGGTTAACTATTAAAATAAAACGTCTCAGTTGAATATAATAAATTATACAGGCAGCTGGAAAAATCAGACATATGCATATTTAAATGACTTGTACTTTTATTATATTCATATTAATATAATATTTACCTCATAAAGTATATTTTCAATAACACTTATGACTCTTTATAACTAGATTACAAATTACAAATTTTTTAAAATCTTCTCACATCAAAATAGGTAGTAATTAAATTACCACCAATAGTAGTAAAAATATTTTGTTTCAATGGCAACATATTAGTACACTACATAGTTTTTACTGCTAAACTGTTCAACGAAATTCAAGCTAGGAATCTAAAGCCACATGTGAGTGTTTATATAACTTATACGACGTAGTTCGGCTATAGATGACGCCTGCGTAGGCTTGCTCGCTCGCGTCACAGAAAGCTTGTAATTCTATCGTTCTATTGTTTTCGTTTCTCATCCACCTTTGCAAACTAATGTTGTTTATGTTCGGTAAATCGGTTTTAATTTTTATCCATTCGTCGGCTATGTCATTAGGTACATTGCTATCCCAATCAATGTTTTGATAATTACCACTCCATAATTTTTGAAATATCAGTTTTGCTTGGATAGTTATTGGAGATAACCACCCTAGCGGATCATATATTTTGCTTATCTCCGACAATAGTCTACGTTTTGTGTATGTTTCGTTTTTCTTATTGTGCGGCGTCTCGCAAATGAAATGAAATGTGTCCGTAGAGTCATTCCATGAGAGTCCCAGTGTCTTGCTGAACTCTTGTTGTTTAAAGTTATAGTCGTTTCTATGACGTTTCTCTGTATCTTGTACATCCTCGAGAACAGATGGTTCATTAGTAGCCCATTTTCTTAGGATGAAACCTCCCTTTTTCAGCAACTCGTAGAGCTCTTGTTGTAAAAGTTTTGTTGTTTCGATGGTATTTCCTCCGGTAATGACGTCATCCATGTAGCATTCTTGTTGTAGTGCCTTTCGGGCTAATGGGAAGGCGTTGCCTTCATCTTTAGCTAGTTGTTGGAGCGTACGCATTGCGATAAATGGAGCAGCCTTGGTGCCGTAGGTTAGGGTACAGAGCTGCATCTCTCTGAGTGGTTCTTTAGTAGATTCCCTCCAGATTATTTTTTGTAAGCTTTGTTGATCTTGATGAATGAGGATTTGACGATACATTTTCTCAATGTCCGCCGTTATAACGTATTTATAGCTACGCCATTTAATTATAAGAGACAAAATGTCTTTTTGTAAATTCGGCCCCTTTTCCATTAAATCGTTTAAGCTATAGCCGGAGTTTGTTTTCATGGATGCGTTAAAAACAGTTCGGAGTTTTGTTGACACTGAGCTCTCCCGTATAACAGCATGGTGAGGTAGGTAGGCTTGCACTAGACTTTCGTTTGTCGTCGCTGGTTTCATGTGACCCAATTGTATGTACTCATGTATGAATTGTTTATATAATGTTGCGAAGTGTTCTTGTCGCGCCATTTTCTTCTCTAAATGAAGAAATTGCGCGATGGCTTGCTGCTTCGAATCGCCAAGATTTTGCTCGAAGTTATTTTTCATAGGCATTTTTACAACATATCGCCCGCTAGATAATCTCTCTGTTGTTTCTGTGTAATATTTTTCACAGTATTCATCGTTCGCAGAAGGTTCTGATTCCGAAGGAATTTCTTCTGTCTCCCAGAATTGTGATAATGTTTCTAGCTGTGTAAGAGTAACGAGACAGTTGAATTGCTTAGTAGCACCGCACAGAATCCAACCCAGCTTCGTTTGTTGTGCTACTAGCGAGTTGTTATTGTGTTTCAATACTCCTTCAATAATCACATTGGAGTAAATATCTGCCCCTAACAGAAGATCGATTGGACCAGAGATGTTGAAGTCCGGATCAGCCAACTTGATGTTATCGAGGTGTGGCCAGTTCTTCGCGTCGAATGTTGAGTTAGGTAGATTATTTATTAGTTTATGCATTACTAATGCTTCCGTTTGGAATGTATACTCAGAATGGATCGATTTACATTCCAGTTTGATCATACCCCTACTGGTGCCCATTATCGAGCCGACGCCAGTGACAGCCGCTTTCATCTTGTGTCGGGGTAAGTTTAATCGTTGTGCGGCATTTTCTGTGATCAAGGTTACTTGAGAGCCTTGATCAAGCAACGCACGCAGGGTGACGTAATCACCTTCTCTGTTTCTGACCCTAAGTTGTAGAGTCGTCAAAAGTATCTCTTGTTCACCGTTAATGTGATTCGATAATTGCTCAGCCGCTGATGAGGGGAGTGACCTTGAATGTTGTCTTCTCAAGTTATCGTTATGGAGAAGAGAATGATGTTTATAATTGCACGTGTGACATCGTTTCATAGAAGTGCAATTATTTCCCCTGTGATTAAACAAACAATTTTTGCAAACGTTTAATTCGTTTGCTGTTTTAGTTCGCGTTACGACATCCATGCCTAAAAATGTAGGACACTGCATCAGCGCATGACTATTCTTGCAAAGTGGACAGTTTCGAAGTGTAGCATGGTAGGTTTTTGTTCGTTTCTCTGCTTTGTTAAAGTTCGTTGACTTGTATTCATTATAATTTTTGTGTTGATTATTCGTACAATAAATTTGTTTTTGACTGCTCTTTTTAGTCCGAGCAGTTTCCATTGTCATGAATTTTAATTCTAGAAACTTCATAAACTCCTCTAAATCTGGAAGCTCTCTCGGATGTTTCATGCCTTTTATATAGTCACCGTAGGTCTCGTCATCAAGTTTTGATGAGAGTAAATGTAAGATAAGCGGACCCCATACAGGGATATTTATTTGGATGTTTTCGAGAGCATTCAAACACTCTTTCGTGGTGTCATGTAGCCTTTTCAAATGAGTTGCGTTCGGCTTATCAATAGACGACTGATTGAGAAGCGTGTCTATGTATGAGGTGAAGAGTAGTCGCTTATTGTCGTAACGATTTTGAATAATATCCAGGCATGAGTCATAGTTCTCGGCACTCACGGGCAGGTGTTTGACTAATTTTTCCGCTTCACCCTTCAACTTTGATTTAAGGAACTTCATTTTTTGCGTTTTATTGAGCGTTGGATTGTTGTGAATCATCTCAAGGTATAAATCTCTAAACGACACCCAGTTGTTATAAGCTCCATTAAATTCGGGTAACTCGATTCGCGGCGTAGTTTTCTCGTAGTGGGAAGTTTCAAAGATTTTTCTGTTTATATTTTCCTTTAGTTCGTCGTAAACTTTTTCCCAATAGTCGAATTTCGCTTCATATTCCACTTCGCTTCCTTGTAGTAAGTAGCTCAGTTCCCAATGGTTCTTGTCGATGGGTTCCCACTTAGTTTGCAAGACTTTTAGTTGATCTTGAAGCTGCCAACTTTCTTTCAAATTCTGTAGTTTAATTTTGGAGACAGTTCGTTCTAAGGCGTTAAAACTACACATTTGATTACGCAATAGCGTGGATACGTGCTTGTCTGTTTCTTCCATTGATGGTTGGTATACTCGTGATGTGTCCCATTTCGGTGTGCTGAGGGCTGACGGTTTATTAGGTTTAGTTATACCCGAGAATCCAGGTACGGTGTTTGTTAACTCGTTTTTGAGTTCGATCATAGATTGCATCATTTCGTCGAACATGTTTCTAGTTATGTCAAAGACATTCCCCTTAAAGTAGTCATGGTCTTTTTTTGTTAACTCATACCTCTTCAGGATCTCGTTATTTGCTTGAAATTCATCCCAGTGGGATCGCAAGGCTTCGATACGCTTGTTCAGGTAATCTATGGATTTTCTACTCGCAGAGTCCTTTTTATAGTTAGATTGAATAGTTTTGATTTTCTCGTAGCCGTTTTGTTGTTTGCTTAGGAGCTCTTCAAACTTGTAGTTTTCTTCCGACATTGTTAACAGTTGCTTGGCGCGTAGATTTCGTGTACTCAGAAAGGTTCACAGTTATGTATTAAGAGCAGTCGACGTTATCGCTGCTAGCAAGTTATACGTTAAGCAGTGGACGTTATCCCTGCCGGTTAGTTGATAGGTAAGCAGTAGACGTTATCTCTGCTGGTAAGATGTATGTTAAGCAGTGGACGTTATCCCTGCCGGTTAGTTGATAGGTAAGCAGTAGACGTTATCTCTGCTGGTAAGATGTATGTTAAGCAGTGGACGTTATCCCTGCCGGTTAGTTGATAGGTAAGCAGTAGACGTTATCTCCGCTAAGTTCTCGATTTGTTGGCACTCAGTGTAGCACTCTCTTCTTACGTTATGTGCGCCTTCTCAATGCTGTTGGTGAGACCCGCTTCTGGGAGGCCAACCGCACCGATTCGCTAACGTAATCGAAAATACCACACCAAACCACCTTTTTGTAAGCTCGAAGGACCAAAAGGTCTTCTTGTAATAGCTCGAAGGACCAAAAGATGTTGGGGTTATCTCGTCGTTGACGGTACTCCAGTTATTGTAGTAGGTATTAAAGGTAACACCAAACCACTGTTATGTTAAACGCTTTATTAAATAACGTTTATAGTTAAGTTATCTGAGCCGCACTATATGTTGTTATATTATTGCGAGACGAATGTTTAGTTGCGACTGTTTAAAATACGTAAAACGAATCAATTTATAGGCTAAGCTAAACGAAATTGCTGTGCGAGCATTATTGGCTCGTACAAAATAAATCAACATTTTGTAAAGAACGGTTATAAAAAATTAAATCAATATAGTTATAACATATTGAATTTTTGTTATTCAGGTAATAATAAAAAGACAGTTTAACCACATAAGGATTGCAGCCATTATAAGACGCGCCGTATCTCCGACCAAGATGTATTTCCTGATAGGCTATACTGAAGAGCTGTTATCAACGTGGATACAGTGTCCAGTGACGTTGGAACTGCAAACAGTTGACAGCTACAAAGATGTCGTATTCAAATATATTTGAATCAATAATGTTGTTAATTGAGTGTAATATAGTTGGAATAAATATTTCATAATTAGGTTTTTTTTTTTGAAGTAAGCAATAAAAGATTAAAATTTTTATTAATCTGTTTTTCTGTTTAGCGTATATTTGATGTCATAGTTTTAAAAGTCTAAAACAAAATTTGTTTTTATTTTTTATTTTATAGCCAAGTAGTATATGACTCTGTGCAGGTTTATATAAATGACAAGGATGTGTGGGTTTAGTGGTGCTGTCCTTCATGCAGGATTTTTTAAAAAGTAAATGTTGAGTTTTAAGAGTAATGTGAGTCCTCTCAGCAGAATCTACATTCAGAATCGGTGGTAGCTTCACATTAACTATAATTAATTTAAAATATTATATATACTGTTTAAAATGACGATTCAAAAGAAATATTTAATTTGATTGATTTAACTAGGTTAAATAACTCGCATTTTTTACTTTTTTTTGGTCATCATAATGATATTTGATATAATCATAAAATATGTATGATGTATTTTCATAATAGTTCGGATTTAGCCAAAAAAAAAAAAAAAACAAAATACCTACCCACAGAAAAGACACCCACTTGTAACTTACGGATTGTACATGTGTTTCTTCTTCAGGAACATTGCATACAATAGTAAAGGGGCGATGAAAAAATAAAAGTCAGATATAAAATTCATATTCTCTTATAATTTGATTCATTCAAATATACATAATGTGTCAACAAACAGCACAGCGAGACGCGGGCCGGCGACACACACGCGCTCGCGACACGAGCCCGACCGACTTCTGCACATACGCTTTGTACTTTGACGATAATCGCACGTTACTTGACTCCGACACACGACACATACACAACTATCAAATAAATGTTAACTATCTAGATCTAATTAAGTCAAAAAATTGTACGGATTGGTTAATAATTTTAATTTTTAAATCTCGTGTGTACAAAATCGAGTAACGTTCACAATATGAAGGTAGGTACATCATTACATTATTTTTCATAAGATTTTTTTTTCTAAATTTCACATAAATGCCTATGGTGTTTCTCTCAGGTAAATTTATATTGTCTATCACAGTGACGTAAAGCATTTGTCCTTACATACTAGTGAGTTAAACATTGCGATCTTATTATTAAATCACCATAAAACACGTTTTGTAAACTCGTTAAGGTGCTTCAGAAAATATGTTTTTTTTTTCATTATTATGATATTATTCTTTTTTTTTAAAGTCTCAAACAGTCTTTAGTATTGAGCTAATTCGATAGGGCCTGTGGAATGTCTGTCGAGATACACCTATTCGAGGCTCATCACGCTAAGGCCGGTTACACACTGACGTTTGTTGCAACACACACGCTGTCCCAGTAAGCGACGAGACGCGTTGCGAAGCAAAGCGACGAATAGTTCACGTGATAGTAACGTGACAAAATAGGATACTATATATAATACTAGCTTCTGCCCGTGCTTTCGCCCGCGTGGATGTCAGTTATCGCGACCAAAAAAAAAGTATTCTATGTTACTTCTAATACCTCCAAGTATGTGTAAAAAGTTTCACGATGATCGGTTAAGTAGTTTTCGCGTGAAAGCGTAACAAACAAACTTACTTTCGCATTTATAATATTAGTATGATGATAGACACTCGTCACGTTTGTCGCTCACGTGGGACAACGTCTAACGGCACACAACGTGTACAGATAATAAATTATTTAATTTTATATTAACGATTTTAGTGTAACAGACAGGAACTAGGTCTTTATATGCACCGTTATACGAAACGTTGTACGCAACCGGTCTAACGTTTTCCTTCTGTTTCCGTTTGTTAATCAGTTTGCGCAGAAGTCCAAACGGCTGACAGTATGCGACGGCTCGCTCGTTGTTAGCATTGATTGTCGTTTACATATTTACAAATAAAATATACAGACAAATCGAAGGCTTCCCGTGATTCTAATGTCTATCCAATATTTAAATCGCATTATTGAAACTCCCCAACCATCGAGCACAAAACGTAATAATGTCATTTATAAATGTGTTATGTATTAAAATATCGATATATAAAATTATATTTGAGATTAAAAATAAAAAATATATATAATTTGTCACATATTTACATATGAATGTAAGGATACATATAATACAAATATGTACAAATAAAATGGTCCAATTTTGAACAGGCAAAAGTAATAACGCGAGTAGCTTCAATAATGCGTCAGAAAATTTGTCAAAAAAGTTCCGGATGGCATCAGTTATGTAAAATAATATACAGTGAATTATATGTGAGTAACGAATGTTATGTGTGATATTAACTTCCTATTCCAACACTATACTGCTAGAACTATTAAGTAAAATTGACCATCAAAATTCTATTAAAATTAAAAGAGATCACATATCCTACCACAAATAATATAAACATCGATACAATAAAGCTCTCATTATTCATAAGCAACGCTAGTTCTTCGTAACGTCTACTGTCTTTAAATACTGATTTTATTATTTCGTCTAAAAGGCGTTGTCTTTGATAAGCGACGAAACGCGACAAAACGCAAAACGATGCGTTTAACGAGACAATAAAAGACAGCTTGATAGACATTATAATTATTTGATACTAGGATCTGCCCGCGGCTTCGCCCGCGTGGATGTCGGTTATCGCGATTTAAAAAAAAAGTATTCTATGTTACTTCTAATACCTTCAAGAATATGTGTACAAAGTTTTATGATGATCTGTTAAATAATTTTCGCGTGAAAGCGTAACAAACAAACTTACTTTCGCATTTATAATATTAGTATGATAACTGCATCGTTTCGCGTAGTATTGTCGCGTTTGTCGTTCACGTAGGACAACGGGTGAGTGTCGTGTGATCATAAATTTCTTGACGGTTTCAAAACGAGTTTGACCTATCGCTTGACAGATCGAAAAACCGCTCACATTAAACATGTATAGAAACTACAAAAAAAGACGAGTATGGAGACAGCCTAATTTGAATTTAAATAATCCTCAACAAGTGACTGTTGACAAAAATATCTCTCATATCTTAATTTACATTAGGACAAGTAAAGGAATGCGTACACTTAACGCGATATTTTAATTATTTCATGTAATATAATACAAATAATAATTTCAAAATCGTCCCATACATAAATAAATTACTCTATTGTAAAATAAAGTTTAATCTACTCTACGATGATATTTTTTATAAAGTTCCTATTAAAGTGTAAACGTACGCATTCCCTTATTAAAACATAATTTATCTTAAACTCATCAGCATGTAAGTACTTACTAGAATTTCAATTTAAGAAATATCAATAGCATCTATGGATTCAGACTTTAAATTTGCTCTTTCACTTTTGGCCGTTGTTCGAAATCGGTGGACCAAATTATAAATAAAGTTTATGGTACATACAAATGTGTGTTAAATGCAATAATATTAACAATATTTCATACATTCACGTATTACCTCAGACCGAAAGATCAGACCGATAACATCCGATCCCGCGATCGAGTTGAGATTATATGTCTCGTTCATGATACGGAACGGAATTTAGAATTTAAGCCAAATACTATGATTATGTTGTGCTTGAAATTCTTCCAATGTGACCAAATACGGCGATATTGAACCGTAACTATACTTTGTGCACGAAACGCACATGTAGAAAAATATCAAGTACCGACTTCTTCGAATCTTAAAAATACTATAATTTACAAATAACTTTTCTGAACAAGATTTATCGTGATATGATTTTAAAATCTATGTGTCAATAGAAAAAAAAAAAAAAAAAAATTATAAAGCGTCAGTAGTAAAATTTGTATCGTATAAAACATCGTGTCGACCACGTTAATCCTAAAAGTAATTAAATATACCCTTTTAACATGATTTGGCTCACAGTGTTCACAATTCATCCGATAGATTACAAGAGAGACGTATCCCTATCACAAACGCGCTAGTAACATTAAATTAAATACAACAGCACCTATCATTTGATATACATAATAATATAATATATTGAATTTAAAAAAAAATATTCGAAATAATATATAATACCAATGGAGAGGACAAATAAAGCGTCGATATAACTATGCAATGGTCCATTTATTTTGTTATAATATAAAAATGTTTTATTTAATATCACTAATCATTCCGATGAAACAACAGACCCTTCACAACGAGGGCACGATTGCGAGAGATTGGTAAGTTATGAACAATCTTTGCTCTACAACTACCAAATCAACATTATAAACAAATATAAAATAATTGAATCGATTTAATCATCACAGCGGTAACAATTCTACAGAACTACAGAGTTCATGAAATAAACAAAACTTAAAATCAGTTAACTTATCATGTGAGTTAAATATATTGATTTTATCTTTTTCATGAAGCAAAGATTGCACCAATCTCTGACTGACTAGTATTTATTATCAAAATTTTCTGAAAAAAACATTCTACATCTCAACGATAGACAAAAATAGATACTCCTATGAACTACTCGATAGAGCAAATCTACACAAACTATTTACAAATTACAAGTGACTTTTTGATAAAATAATAAACGGTATGAACTTTTGTTTTGTATTACAAATAATAATAATAAAATAATTGTATTTTGTGTCACAATGGACGAAAGTACTACTTTCTGTCCCGCATGTGAAATTGTCACCCGAGCCGAAAGCGAGGGTGGCAAACATGCGGCAAAGGATGTAGTACTTTCGTCCCATGTTGCACATCCTTTTTTTTCCTACCTAGGCCGAAAGTTCGGGTTTTGTTTGTGTGGAGAAAAAAGTGTCACTTTTGTCCCGCTTCAGCGACGAAAATCGAACTTTCGACAGAAGTAGGAAAAAAATATATTTTACGTTTTAGAATTGCCATATCAAGTAGTTCTATAAAAATCGTCAACAATCTGACAACACCGTACTCAAATGTTATTCGTACGGACAAAGACGTACCGACCAATCAGAAGCGATTTCGAGACACGTGACGCAGAGACCACGCCCACAGCTAATACACACACATACATACACCCACACATTTGTACTACGCCAGTATGCTACCCGCTATTACTAACAAAGGCGGCCCGCTGTCGGCCAAGTCCCGAATATTCAATTTAAAACCTAATAACAACTAACAAATAAAATGCATCTAACGTCGCCGTAAATTTTAAATCAGACCATGGGGAGGAACGACGTGAATACTGTATTGTGTCTACGAAAAAATATAATTTATAAACCTAGAACGACCTTAATCGAAATAATTTGTGAAATATCAATCGTGATGGAGAACGGTTCGTCACATGTAAAATCTACTTACGACTAAAAGAGATGTCCGACAGCGTTCGCCGCTAGAGGAGACAGTTCATAAAAAATCAAAGACTAACTAACACTAAGCTAACCTTACGTACACCATAGTTATAAAAAACTAGGAAAGTTTTGGAAGGAGATAAAAAGGGGGGAGGGGTGGTAATAAGTCTCGCTGATTAGTTTGTTGGAACACACGATGCTTTTATTAACCTAAGTGCGTCGCCCGACTTTGTTCACAGTACCGCGATATCAACCGAACGCCATCTACCGCTTCACCGCGTAATCTTTCTAAATAAACCGGCGTCAATACTTCTAACGACACGGTGACACTTAATATGGATATATTATGTACCATACAAATCCGCATATCTCGCAACGCTAAATTACAAGTACCCATTTTTTATTGAAAACGCACGATCAGAGAGACGATTAATACGACGTTTTATTTGATTTTTTAAGTGTAATTTAGTGTATATTATTTTATGAAAAATACTGATAAAAATTATTTGACACGAAATAAGCAACAGTTTACAATTCACGATTGTCTTTGGTCGACAATAAGACGAAAACGAGATAAAAAAAAGGTCGATCACCGAGAAATCTATGTAAATCGTCTCAATAGCCGTAACGCATTAAATGAACTATATTGCAAAGTTATCTAGTTCAAAACCGAGGATCTTAACATTTGCATAACATACCATGATTTTATACCTAAATAATATACAGTGGAGGAATTTTAACACTAATTGGTAAATGGACGTTTGACAATTTTTCGACGATTTTGTGCATCGTTTTCATATTTTGTAAAAAACACTTAATTTTATAACATTATCGAAACCTGATTAGAATTTCGATTTACATTAAGTCTGTAGTAACATCATAAAAGTATTATGATTTAATACGTCAAATTATATTATATATATTTACGTTTATATATTATAATTTTTAATTAATTAGTAAAGATAAATAATAACTTAATTTTAATTTAAAAAAAAAATACAGTTTTAAAGTCAAATTATTTAATTCTGATTCCAGACCAGGTTCCGATGACATACAATAAAATATATCGTATCATTCCTCAACTGTATAATTATTATCATTAAACTAAGCAAAATTTTAAATTTGCCGAAAAAATATCATGTTGAAAAAATATTCATCTCTCGATTCAATAATAATTTATATTTGACATAATTTGCACAGTCCAAATGTTGGTTCGACTTTAACGTCGATTAAAAAAAAATATATCTACCCGCAGTCGGGTTACGATTGCACAGATAGTCAAAAACTTAACTAAGCCGTATATCACCGATAGAAAACTTCGAAATTATTCGAACAAGATTGAAATGAGCAATGTCCATACACTAATTCTAACACGCGAGTCTCTTAACCACTGGACAGTAACTATAATATTATCTATATTGTTTTCGTCAATAACTAATTTGTAACTAATCCAGTGTACAGAGACAACATTCGGTATACTATAATATAATACACATTGAATTACAATATTACTAAGGCAGTTTTCTAACGAGACACGCTATTGATTTTAGTAATAAAATATTAGGGAAATTATTAATTATTTAGACATTTAAACAGACAACAGAAATTAATGAAACGAATTATTTTTACATTCATTCATTTCTTAAATGGCGTATCTCGTTTATGATATAATGTTACCAACTTTTAGAACATAATTTATTAATAATATTATTATTACATTTCAGTGTATCATTGTATTTAAAGAATGAGACACGTTTATATTTAAACTGTCATATCAATATGTTATTTATTAAAATATATAGAAAAAAATCTAAAAGTAATTTTACTTTATGTACCTGGTAACACAAGTAAAATACAAAAATTAAGGATTTACTATTGGTAGAAAATCACAGACAATAGTCAATAGAGCAACACATACTAAACGAAATTCACATATTACATTGTTTTTGATTGATTTTTTTTTCGTTGACAAAATATATAAACGTGTCTTTACAAAACTAGAGAGTCGATTCTTCAAAACAGCAACTGTCACTCGAAAATTGTGTCAATACTGCAAATCGTGCTTTTTTCAATTAACTCTCTAGTGTAGCCATATTATAAATATTTATTTTTAATTCAATTAACAAAAACCTTGAAAACGAAACTAGAGAAAAATTAATTTAAATCTCACATAGCTACTGTCGTTAATTGGCAATTTACAATAGCGACAGATAACTTATACGACAGTGGCGGTTTTCAACAATCACAAGAAAATATTTCTAAAAGCTGGTAGACCTCACCCTCACGTGTTGGATGCGCGGTCGCGGTGTTGGTGATGGTGCTGGTGTTGGTATTGGTGATGGTGATGGTGCTTGGAACGCAACGCGTGCTACCTGCGCCCGATCAGCCCGTTACTGTTGCTGCTCGAGCTCGGGCACATCTCGAGCTCGACTAGCAGCGGGAAGTGATCTGGAATAGAAAAAATATTATGGTTTATATTGACGTACAACAACAGAGGGGCCCCCACATCCGCAAAAGAGGGGCTTCCACAATAGAGCCAACCGAGTTAGAGCGGTCCGGAGTCGGGTCGATTGGTGATTACCTTTTTTTTTTAATATGTTTACCTGGCAACGATAATATACCTTTTATAATCTAAATATACAATAACCTAATATGCCTTTTTTTTTCGTCGTAATTTTTTTTCTGCAAGAAAAAAAAAACAATTTCAGATCAAGGGGCCTCCACTCCTCCCTTGTCCCGGGCCCCAATAACTCTAAATCCGGCCCTGTCTCTAACTAGTGAAGAGAGCCAGCGTGGCAATATTATAACCCTATACTATATGTAGAAAAACAACAAGAAGCCATCCATAAATTACGTCACACGTCAGGGTCACGGGGAGGGGGTCGACAAAGTGTATATATAATAATTATATCTAAATAATAAAACACGAAATTTGAACTACATACGAGGGGAGGTCCAAAAGTCCGTGAAATGGAGAGGATGCCCTAGTAAATTAATGATTTACAAGTGGCATGGTCTTTTTAAACATGGTCGGGAGTCGATTAAAGATGACTCCCGCTCAGGAAGGCCAGTTGAGGCCACCACATTGTCGAAAAAGTGAAAAAAAATTGTACTGGAGGACACCCGTTTGAAGAAAAAACACTTATCTGCATTAGTTGGGAGTATCAGATACCACCATTTTTCGAATCCTACATGACCACCTGGGTATGACAAAAGTCAGTACAAGATGGGTACCGAGAATGCTCACGGCAAAACGGCGTCGATACGTCAAAACAATTTCTTGAGTTATGTGGAGACGAACCTGCATAGATTTTGGAGCGGATTGTTACCGGAGATGAAACATTTTTCGGAGGTTCATCACTTTGAGCCTGATTCCAAACAAGAATCCATGCAATGGCATAAAAAGGGGACATCACCGCCAAAAAAATTCAAAGTGTCAGAGATTTTGGATATTTTTCAATTGCATAATAGTTGGTGTGATCATTTAGTAATTTTTGGATCTAGTTTTCTAAAAGCAAAAAGGGCAGTGATTATTTTTATAGGATCAAACAGATTATATACGGAATATTTCTTGAAACATTTACGATTATGACTAATATATAACGACGTGCTGATACAGTAGCTACTAACAATAAACAACTGGCCATTGTGTTGTCAAGGATTCAATCCAAGCGTCAGTTGGTTCAGCAGATCAAATAAACAATTGTATGAGCCATATAGATATTACTAGTGGTCTGGGCGTATCTCGAGTATTTTCTGCAACGTATATTGATGAGGGCCGTTGAGTGTAAATCGTTTTATAGACCGCACGCGAGCTCCGCGCGAGGAAAGGGAAGGGGGCTAGGAATCGGGGGCTGATATAGCGGGCGGGTGTGTGCCGCGTGCAACCGTCGCTTCATAGCCCGCACTCTTCCGCTACTAGTGACGACCTCGACGTGAGAGCACGCTTATCGAGCCTTTTTTAATTCAAAAATATTAATTCATTTATTTATTTTTGACTTTATTGAATAATAATATTTTATATCTTATGAATAAGGACAGCCTTAAATTAAATACATATGTAATACAATTGTTTTTTTTTTTTTTAGTACGTAACATAATTTACATTCGCACGGAGGCTTAAGATGTGTTATACAGTATCGATAGCGCAATGTTGACTTAATCACAATTTTAGCTTATTACGTCAACATTCCTTATAATTCCTCGGAGCTCGCACGCGGACTAAACTCTTTTGTATTGTATCGATCTAAGATTCTCACCTGAAGGTATGTGTGGGTGTGGACAGCCGACGACCTTATGTTCTCGGAACCAGTCCTGCGACAGCGGACCTAGCAACCCTAAGGGTGTCATCGACTGCTTGCTGTAGAAAATGTAGTCAATGATGCCTTTGAAGTCAAATCTGAAATGGAATCATAATTTTAAATTGATCGTTTCGGTACGTCTCAATTTAAAATGATTCATGTCTCGTTACTCATGATTATCTAAAACAATTGATATAATCCACTAATTATCAAATTATAAAAGATTTCTTTAATGATTGATTCCATGAAATTCTAGAAACATTTAATTATTAGGACTGTAAAAAAAAAAAAAACATCGACATAGAAATTTATAGATTAGTTTTTATATGGAAGAAGAGAGGAGATAACTTATTTTTAAAATGGAATTGCTAAGCATATCTTCTAAGAGCACTGGACAAAATACTATAAATAAACTCACGTGTAATTAGTGTAGGGCATGATGTCCTCGCTGTAAGCGGAGGCCAGTTTGAAGTTGTGCGTAAATTCATGCTCTGAACCGGGCATACGTCTTAACGACGTAGCGTAACCCAACTCTTTGAAATCTCGGTGATCAGCAGACACACGACCTGATGACAGGAACTCGACCACTCCTGAAACATTTAGGGTTTTTGTTTTTAGTAAACTTTTTTGCATAGGACTTGTACTTTTGCCGAAAATCGAGATAAACCATTTTTTGCCCTTAACTCCCCCCCCCCTCCACTTCCCGACCTTAGATAACCCATAAATTATTTTTCCTCACATTTTTGTTATATTCTCTTTCTTTTTCAATGGGTATCATCGTACTATTATTTTTTTGGTTTCAATAATTGTCGACCCGGGTCTATAATCACTTGTAGGACTAGTGATAATTGAAATAAATCAGTATTTGAATGTGGAAAATATTTTTTGTTGTTTTGAAGTAAATTACATACATATATAAATTGTAACGAAGTATTAAATAATATAATAATTATGTCTTGAAGTTTCATGTCTATCATATTTCGAAATTTGTATAATATTCGGTACAATTTCTAAATATTGTTAAACATAACTTTAATCTTTAGTTCTACCCATACACATAAGCAAAATTTGTCGTACATTATAATTAAAATGTTAAGTCAATCACATACTTTCTTTACTTTTTTAATTCTAATGTGTTGTTCTATAATAGCTAAGCGAAACATAATAATTAAGAGTATTTTTTTTTGCATTAGAACAACCGTTAAGTGGGTGGTACCTTCAAAACGTTACTGGATTGACCTGAATCTTAAAATTTTTGATAATTTATAACTCGATTATTTAAAGATAAAAAAACTTACCACTATCCGGTAGTGAATTAAAGTCCCCACAAAGTAATAGTTGTACATTGTCCTTCTGTCCTGAAAGGCGCAAAGTTCTAGCGGAGTCGTCTAAAATTGACCTCAGTTCGTTACTGAGCATCATAGTCTGGATTAGTTTAACGTCACAAAATTCTGGGTCCCAGTGTATATGTGCAGTGCACACTAGTATCGGTTGTGCGAGTGTTGACGAGTCTGTTGGTATACCTGAAACCAATAAAAACCGGATTAATCCAAGTATCTAGGAAGAAAATCAAATAAACAAAAATAAGTATTTGGTAGCACCAACGTCTTTTTAAACTGTAATTTTAAATTTAAATTACCAGAACTCTGCTACAAAAACTATTCTTACATAACGTCGAAACGGGTTTTATAAATTATTTTCATTATGAAGCTGCTATCAATTAATTAAAAGTTGTAAGATTTTTTTTTTCATTCTCATGAATAAAGTTGATGTAACGAGTTATAACTTGGACATACTTTCATTAGGGATATTGCTCATTAAGATTTACTGGGTACAAAAAAAAAAGTTGGGTTAAAAAAAATTGATTAAGTCATCTTTACCGTTTTCCCACGCCGCTTCCTTGGTCTTTAATAGAGCAGCGAGTCCGATGTTGTCTTTCGGCATCACTCGGTTCAACATATTATCTGAACCTTCACTGTTCGCCATTGCTAGTTGATTAAATTCAATTAGATGTTCCTTTACTAATGAGAATCTGTTGGGAAATAAGTTAATGTTAACTTTACACTTAATCCAACCGAACCAAATTTTTTTTAAATCGAATACTACTACTTTAAAATACAATTTATATCATGGCAATTTGGAAAAATACATTCGTTTATAACCCTTTTATATCTTATTCTAATCTTGTATTATAAATGCTAAACGTCTACTTCCTTTTGGTGTCGTAGCAGGAAATTTACTTAAATGTTGAGTGACGTGTTCATTCAATTAAAGAAGAACAACATCGTAATCAAAAATATAATATAATTGCAGTCAAATTTGTCCTTAACTAAGTTATTACATTTTTTATTAAAATAAATCTTTTAAAATGTGATAACATCGACAGTAGACTTTATAGCGTACTAAAGCCATGTTAATTTATCATCACGATATTTAACATGTCTATCAAGTAACAGATGTTTATCACATATTTTTAAGGCTTTTACTTTAGGATCGGCTTCAAAATTAAATTTTAATTAACATCAAATAAAAAAAAAAAAAAAATCAATGAGCAATGGTTCCAAAGTGCAACGCTAACGAGATTTTTGTAGTCGGATAGTACCTACACTAAATATTTATCAACAAAAACATATACTCGCATACTGTAAGTAAAAAGTTATTAGAATATAATTATACTACATTTTTACTTCATTTATTTCTTCAGCTTATCTTCTTTGGTATTTTTTTGCTATCCAGAAATAACTAACTTCACAATGTCAACAAGATCACGTAGTTAAGAGTGTCGTAATTGAAAAATGGCATTTTACTATTTTGCAATTATTTGATAGCGTCGAGGCATTCGTCCGTTTATTAGTTTATTATATGTTAATACATGTACTTTTCGAAATAGCCAGGATTTGGGCAGTCGCTGTTATTTAACGTGATCACTGCTACTCGTTAAAAATTAAAATAATAATCTCCGAGTCAAAATCAATTTGCGCTACGGGAACGTAACTTAAGAGGATACCTACATACATCCTACTCTATAGGTACACATTATGTGTTGTTGTTTTTTTGTTATTGTATTAGTGTTTCTTTATATTTATTTAGACATAACTTTTTATTAAAATTTTTCATTGAGTCAAATTCACACAAAATATAAAAGTATGTATTAAGTATATATTTTTATGTGGTCATAACTTTTTAACGACAACATATTTTTATTACATGCTGTTAAAAAAACAATATTTAGTAGACTCTTCAAATACGTATATCCCTTTAGTGAAGAATAATTGGACAAAACTCAATACATTTCAGCTCATAGCATGACAAATTTTGTTTTTTTTTTACATTTTATTCGGTTTATCTGGAACATGCCATGTTGGCTTAACAGATGATTAGTTTGAGTTTTATTTTTGCATATTAATTAAATATAAAAGTCTACGCTCCGACCCACACCTGCCCAGATCCAGGACTCCGAGGCCTTTCAGCTGGAACTCCGCAATCGTTTCGCGTGCCTAGAAACATGCAGTTCAGTGGACGAGTATAACACCAGTATGGTAGACACTGTCCACGAGGTTGGGTCTAAGTATTTCAAGGCCCCCTCCAGTGGTAAACCTCAAGTTCTCTCAGAACATACTCTCGGTCTTATGAGGGAGAGGCGGGAACTATGTGTGCAGTCTCCAACCTCAATGTCGAAGTACCGACTGCTCAACAAACAGATCTCTCAGAGTAGGCGACGCGATTTGCGTGTTTATAACACCAATCGTGTAAAAAACACGATCGAGCGGAACAAAGGCTCGAAAGTGTTCGCAAGAGATCTGGAGGTTGGGCAAAGTCAGTTGACGAGGTTGAAGACCGACTCTGGCACCATGGTTACGTCTAAGCCCGAAGTTCTGAGAGAAATTGAGAGGTACTACGGACAGTTGTATACCTCCTCAAGAGCTTCCGTTCCCAAGGCGGCGAACGACAAGCGAGCCAAATTAACCCGGCACTATACCGAAGATATCCCGGACGTCAGTCTGTACGAAATTAGGGGGGCACTCAAACAGCTTAAGAACAACAAAGCTCCGGGGGATGACGGAATCACAACCGAGCTGCTGAAAGCGGGCGGCAAACCCGTCCTAGTAGCGCTCCAGCAATTGTTTGATTCCGTCATCAACACTGGAAGTACCCCGGAGGCGTGGAGCAGAAGCGTGGTGGTACTGTTCTTCAAGAAGGGGGATAAAACCCAGCTGAAGAACTACAGGCCCATCGCGCTTCTGAGCCACGTTTATAAGCTGTTTTCGAGGGTCCTTACTAATCGTTTAGCGCGCAGACTAGACGACTTCCAGCCTCCCGAACAAGCCGGTTTCCGAAAAGGCTATAGTACCATAGACCATATACATACGCTTCGGCAGGTTATACAAAAGACCGAGGAGTATAACCTGCCGCTTTGCGTAGCGTATGTGGACTATGAGAAGGCCTTCGATTCTATCGAGACCTGGGCGGTGCTCGAGTCTCTTCAGCGGTGCCAGATCGACTATCGGTACATCGAGGCGTTGAAGTGTGTATACAATGCCGCCACCATGAAAGTCCGAGTACATGACAGCAGTACGAACCCCATCCATGTGCAGCGCGGCGTACGGCAGGGGGATGTCATCTCCCCAAAACTCTTTACCGCTGCACTGGAAGACGTGTTCAAGCTGATGGAGTGGAAAGGGCGTGGTATTAACATCAACGGCGAACACCTCTCACACCTCCGATTTGCCGATGACATAGTGATCCTGGCGGAGTCGCTGGAGGAACTCGGCATTATGCTCAGCGACCTCAATAGTGCCTCACAACGGGTGGGTCTTAAGATGAACATGGACAAGACGAAAATCATGTCTAACGTCCATGTCACACCCGTACCAGTGGTTGTCGACGGCACTGCTCTCGAAGTTGTAGACGAGTACGTTTACCTGGGACAAACGATCCGAATGGGTAAGTCCAACTTCGAGAGGGAGGTCACTCGAAGAATCCAACTCGGCTGGGCAGCGTTCGGGAGACTACGACACGTCTTGACGTCTTATATACCTCAGTGCCTGAAGTCGAAAGTTTTCGAGCAATGTGTGTTGCCAGCGATGACCTATGGTGCCGAGACGTGGTCTTTTACTGTGGGCCTAATCCACAAGCTCAGAGTCGCTCAGAGGGCAATGGAGAGAGCTATGCTCGGTATTTCTCTACGTGACAAAGTCAGAAATGATGAAATCCGTAGAAGAACGAAGGTAACCGACATAGCGCTCAAAGTTTGCAAATTGAAGTGGCAATGGGCTGGCCACATCGTTCGCAGGACTGACAACCGATGGGGAAAGAAGGTCCTTGAATGGCGACCACGTTTAGGTAAAAGGAGCACAGGCCGCCCTCCTAACAGGTGGACTGACGACCTGAAGAAGACAGCGGGAAACCGTTGGATTCAGAGGGCCCAGGACCGGGTGGAGTGGCGTCGATTAGGGGAGGCCCATGTCCAGCAGTGGACTACCAAGGGCTGAAAAGAAGAAGAAGAAGAAGAAGAATTAAATATAAAGTTGTGCTGGCCCATAGTATTCTATTTTATTATACCTACTTCGAAATCAAATTAGGGATATTTGTGTTCGGATCTTTATACAGAATATTTACGCAGTAGTTTTTTTTATTGTAATATCGTGGAATTCTTGTTCTTATAAACAATAAAAAGTGTTTTTAAATTAATAGGTAATATAAATGTTGACTTACTTAGCAGATCTAAAAAAGATGGCACATCCATCAACATATTTCCGTTCCGATTCGGACATTGTCTTTGCGCGTGATTTTGGCGAAAATATACCATCGTAACCGTCTTGTTTCAGCTCCGGGAGAAAAAAATGATAAAACTGATCCGTTTCCACTTCCTATTAACAACAACGGAAAGAGAAAAAGTTAAGAAAATTATAGTATTTTATAATAAAAAAAATATTTAAATCTACTGACATATTATATTCTCTCTATATAATGTTAATTATAAGAATCATTTTAACTACAACTATATACATATATGTTATATACACGTGCATCGCAACCAAATAGGTCGTGGGTTTTATTTTGGACCTAGTAGAAGTAGAATTATTAAATTCTATAGTAAAATAAACTACGTGGAATACCTGTGATTTAAAACAAATTCTGAGACGTGTTTCTCTGGAAACGCAACGGTTGGTGATTAGGTCATTTCTCGAAAAAAATTAGTAAAATAGATTTTATATAATCTCATTATAATTTTAATAGAAAATTGTACCTCTTTTTGATTATAAGTTTACAAAATAGCTTTGAATGCGACACTCCCAACAAATCTTATTCTTCCAATCAGATAACATCAACGTCCAAATCACACGTCCCACACAGATGATAATCTTATAAATCCTTAATTCTAAAATCACTAACCTGTAAACTAATGATGTCAGCAGAATAATGTCTAATCTCGTCAAGGATGCCCTTCTTCCTGTAGTCCCACTCGAGCGCCCAGCTGGGGCAGTAGCCATACATCTGTCTTGTCGCGTATTTGTCGCACAGAACATTGTAGCACATCACTGTGAATATACCTGAAAACAATATCTATATATTAATACGTGAAACAAAAACTTTCTACCCCCTTTTTTACGAAAATTACGCGGACGGAGAAGTATGAAATTTGGCACAAAGTTTATATGGAGAAGAAGTGCAGAATGATAATATTTTTTATAATAATGCTCAAAAAATACACTAAGGCACACACACATAATTATGTACAGTCAGCGTCAAATAATTAGAGACGCTCTACCTGAGCGTTCAAATAAATAGTTGCTCAAAATGTCGAGACGTTTAAAATGTCATATAGATATTATAGATCGTTTCAGTCAAATCGCCATAAATATGGATACAGTCATCCAAGGTATCCAAGCATTCTAAGTGTTCAAAAATATGGAACACATTAGAAAATTTATATAAAATAGGTATTTGAATAAAAATATGTAAATATTTTACCTCCTATTATATGTTTTTAAAATTTAAGAATTTTTCATAGGCGAGTTTTAATTTGCACTCACAATCAGCCATTTACAAAATAACCATGTGATTGTAGAGGCTAGCCAGCACAACTGAATCAATAAAAATGGGAATTTCCCACGTCGTCAATTAAAGGTATTTCCAACAAGGTACGACCTGCGTAGACTGTTTTAGTTATTAAAGTTATTAGGTTTCCGTAGCCAAATAGCAAAAACGGAACCCTTATGGATTCGTCATGTCTGTCTGTCTGTCCGTACGTATATCACAGCCACTTTTTTCCGAAACTATAAGAACTATACTGTTGAAACTTAGTAAGTAGATGTATATCTGTGAACCGCATTAAGATTTTCACACAAAAATAGAAAAATTCAATAAATTTTGGGGGTTCCCCATACTTAGAACTGAAACTCAAAAAAAATTTTTTCATCAAACCCGTACGTGTGGGGTTATCTATGGATAGGTCTTCAAAAATGATATTGAGGTTTCTTATATCATTTTTTTCTAAATTGAATAGTTTGCGCGAGAGACACTACCAAAGTGGTAAAATTCCCCCCCCCCGCCCTGTAACTTCTAAAATAAGAGAATGTAAATAATAAAACTAAAAAAAATATATATGATGTACATTACTATGCAAACTTCCACCGAAAATTGGTTTGAACGAGATCTAGTAAGCAGTTTTTTTAATAAAAAAAATACACTATTATTAAAACATCGATTAAAGTTACAACGAACTACAAGAACTTTTATATGATGTTACTTGCTGCTACGGAACCCTCCATGGGCGAGCGCGACTTGCACTTGTTTAATTTTTATTTTTATATAAAGTATTTTAGTTTAAAATTTTGTAGTAAATAAATGTTGATTGAAAATTTCGTGCTTAGTTTTGATTGTAATATTTTTTTAATAAAAAACTAGCTACCCGCCTCGGCTTTGTACATAGGTCATTTACCATACATTACATACATTTAATATATAAGGAGATAAGAATTGCGTTTAGCAAAAATATTTAGATAATATTTTTGTACGTATAACTTGTCACTATCTGCATACGCCATTTATTTCATTCTATTTTATTCATTTCTGACAATTCATTTAAAATAACATTAATGTTAAAAAAATGTTTACTAAAACTTAAATAACATTTCGTGCGCTTTAAAAACGGATTTATAAAATGTATCCGTCTAACCCGCAAACGTTGGACGATAAGAATAATAGCGTCAATTAAAATGGCACTAATACCACGTTCCACACAAGCCGAGGTAGACCTTGCGGCGGCACGCGACGCTCGCTTTTTTTTCTTATTCTAATCTCCATCGTTCGACATGCGCATTATAGTGAGTGTAACAGGGACTTAACTTACCCTAATGATGATACCTTTTTGCATCTGTACCTTCGTGCAAACGGACAAAATGAGCCGTTTAGTAATAAGCTTAACAGTCGCGTTAAGTACCTACGAGCGTCCCTCGGGGTAGCAATTTCAACACTATTAGATACATTGTTGAACGTGGTCATGTCGTAAACGCTTCAGACGGTAATCGATTACGAAAGACTAAAGTAATAACCGAATATGTTGCTGCACTGAAACTCTCTGTATTTAAGTGTTATTAGTATTGTCTTAAAAAATAGACATATTTTTAATACGAAATATAAAAAATAATCTCATAAAATGTCTATTCGATTATTAATTTATTTCATTAATTTATTAAAATAAGACAAGTAACATTATTGTTATCGATATAAAAATGTATATATTAACGTAAAATAAAACAAGTAAGACAAAATATTTTAAATCAAATAACCCACCAAAGTAACAGGATAAAAACCAAAATAAATTTTTCTCACGCATTCTTCGACATATCAATGTCACCTCCACTTGTTTTGTTTAAGAACCATACAATTACTCGTCTCGAACTAAATATAAAAGATTTATGTAATATTGCAAATAATACTTACAAAGAACGACAGTTAAAGTATTTCAAGAACTGTCAAAACGTCGAGACGGTGCGAAAACATCGGGACGGAGACGCCGTCAAGACAAATTGATAGCGATCGTGATACACGCTCGCATCCATGCTAATCGACACCAAGTCAACGTCACCTGGCGTCACGGCTGCGATCAATACGACACGTGCTTCGAAGACGTCCATTGTATGCTCGATGAGGAGGCACGGGACGCGGCGCACATGCCAAACGTCGCAAAACAATGTGCGCATTGATAATCGTTTCGGTTGAGGACCACGGCCGAGCGAGAGCTCAGAAACGACGATATAATAAGCGATCCTGCCATATAAACAATACGTACATGAGTTTTCATTCGAACCAGACGACGCCAATAGCAGACAAATATAGATATAGGTAAATTTAATGTTTAAGAATAAGGGCCAGTTTCACCACTTGCTATTAAGTTCCGGATAACCTAACCGGCACCTATTTTGACAGATAACCCATACGATTACCTGTCAAAAAAGTGACAATTAGGTTACCAGATACTTAATAGCAAGTGGTGAAACTGGCCCTTAATGTTTTATATTAAACATTGAGAACTAACAATCGAAACAAGGACAATAGAGATCAAAACTGGGAGATAGCGAGCGAGAGACGCTTGACGATGACCCACAATCCGAAGAAGTTTGAGCGGTTTCCAAAACGGCAACGTTTACTCATGCGATGATCACGTTTCACGTAAAACAAACATTGTTCGCGGTTTTGTTCTGATATCTATAGAGCTCAAACCTCATTAGACAATTGAGGTAATACCGTTTTAGCAAGAGCCAGTCACGCTCGTGTTGTGATTTTCAATATCAATAGAACTCGTCAATAGTCAATAGGTTTTTTTTTTCGGAGTCAATGAGGCTCATTAAAAAGATTTAAGAGATTTCCATTCGGATTGGCAATGCGAAGATCTCATTAGATCAAGTACAGAGTCGGGTCACAGACCGCTGCGGTCATTGCTATGACGTAAGAAGACTCAATAGGTGCTAAAAAGATGTAGTTAGTGAGTGTCAGGATACGAGATCGCTGCCAGCTGTCGCCGACCGTCGCTCTATTGATTTCACCTTCAGCTAATAGAGTCGTATCATGCAATTTTCTTAGCTACTAATTGAAGCGTCAACTATCTCACAATGTTATTTGAACGCGAATGGACTGTGTTTTTGCGGTAATCAATCACACTTAAACCAACAAAAAATAATGATACTGGAAGGTCGACATAACCAATAATTTTAAATCAGTAATACCGCCGTGACGCAAACGTAAAACGAGGAATCTAAATAAAGACAATGTATGTATTCGAGCGAGTATCGATATAATAAAACACGAACATGATGTGAAGCGAGTCAATTTTATCGATTTCGACTGCGACAATTGAAGACGACATATGGTTTAAGTTTTATGGGAACTTGCACATGCTAATACTAAAATGATCGTTTTTTAAGTCTCTTAGCTCTCAATAATTGGTTATAACTGTAATCAATTGGCGCCTTTTTCTTTATAGTAATGCTTAATTAATTCGTATATGCGGACGAGTACGAAAAATAAATGTTACATAACGACAGTCAAAACAAATATATCCGGTTCGCCATCTTGTCTCATATGAATATAATGGCAGGAGGCGCGATATGTCTTTTTGCGACTTTTGATATTACACTCACTTATATAACCATATAAAAATAACAAGGTAATTAATTCGTGAACAATAAAATATAATAAAAAATAATTATTATAATAAAATTATTATAATAAATTAAATAATTATAATAATAAATTAAATATAGGTACAACACACACACAAAATTATATATTGACTTAATAGCTCGCATGATAAAATCATTACTGACATTTTATTATTTATTTATAATTCTTACATCTTTGTTATCTTACCTCAGACATTCGAAAAAAAAAATAACTAGAACTTTTTAAATAAAAGTTTAAAAAAAATTAAATAATTTAAATTTAAATGATGAATGTTTTGCAACATTAATAGCACAGAAGACAAATATATAAAAGATATTTAAAAAGGCAATAAAGAGTTAAAATATTATTTTCGGTTAATAATGGTAATTATAAATCGTTGGACTAAATTTATGTAGATCGTTAATTCACGGACGCGAGGAGGTCGTAGCCAATGTCTCGCATTGTGCATTGTTTTCCCGAATGGCCTGCGGAGGGCATTTCCTCTCTTCCTGAGCCATTTGACCGTGAGCTTGATTGAGTGTAATTGTATTAAAGTCGAACTTAAAGGGGATATCGTTTAATTGTTATGTATCCAATTTGTGCCGGTCAAGCGTATTACTAACTCCTTAGATAACCGACGACTGTCAGTTCTTTAGGAAAGGAGGAAATTTATCAGGATTGTTGAATACTTTTAAAAAATTACTTTTACAATTTCAATTTCAATTTCCGAACTATTAATTGATTCTATCTTCATGTTCTTCTAATACATTACGTAATATTTATACAAAACCACTGCCACTATCGACCACTGCACGACGACGGTTTGACACAGTGGTCACAGCAATTGACTGTTACGCTAGCGATCGCGGGTTCTACCCCTCATGACAAATGTTTGTATAGACCATAGAAATGTTCATAGTGGCCTGGGTATTTTAATGAATGAATCAGCCAGTAAACGTGCCACTGCTGGGCGAAGGCCTCTTCTACATATAAGAGAAGGGTTGGAGCTTAATCCGCCACGCTGCTCCACTGGGGGTTGGCAGATATAATTTGTTCCTATCATGAGTAACGATCACTATCAGGTGTTTATAATATCAACCGGGACCGACGGCTTTACGTGCTCTCCGAGACCGGATACAAATTTTTGTACAAATACAAATATCTGTCCCGAGCGGGAATCGAACCCGCGACGGCCGGTGTTGAAGCAATCACTCGCACCACACCAGAACTGTCGTCTGGGTATATCATAGAAATATTATTTCAAATATCTGGTGTCTGTGTTCAAATATATGGTGTTTGTGTTTTATGTGTTTTCGATTATCGTATTACAATTAACTGGGGGTAGTTTAATGTAAAGATTTTGTTATTAATAGTATTTCTATGTTCTTTGTACCTTATCTACGTACGTACGTACACATAGATATAAAATATATCAGTGTCCGATATAGTAAGGAACACCTTCTGTTTGATAAGAAATGAACACTTGTTCTCTATATTTTATTATACACAATATATTATGTTCGGAATAGATACGAGTTACGCAACAAGATACTCGTGGATCGAATTATAAAATTAGTTACGTTAAAATTTGATCACGTCATTTAATACTTGTAAACACTTGAAATGAACTGGCCTTCTGGCATTCACCGCTACTAACAGATATTATATTCTGTTGTCGAAATAGAAAAAAATTATTAAATATAAATTTTTCTGAATATATTAGAATATATTATTGAGTTATAATCTAGGACTGCATTACTGTGTTAAAATAAGAAAAACATAGTTAAGAATGAAGAGAAAAAAAAATCAAGTTAAACATGATGTAGACAGTAGTTGATTTAAAACAAGAGAAATTTTATCCAGCACTATAATATGTAATAAATAAAGTTTCTACTAAAAGACTAAATGAAATAAAAATTTGTACAGAAGTAGGTAAATCAAAAATCAAAAAGAAAGAATACCAAAACGTAGTAATTAATGGTTTCTCAACAGGCGAGCGAATTCCTTGAACCCATTGCTGAACAATTCAATGTCATTATCAGGCTCAAATGGACAAACAATCACTAATAATTATATTCAACAAATTTTTTCATTCTGTATTTAAGACGAATAAATCATTTAATTATAATAATAATAACAACTCTGATACAATTATATTTATCATCATTGGATATATATCAGTAAACAAAGTACAATCATACTTAACTAAATTAGATAGGTACAAACAAGTAAGGGAAATGGACCGGATGCTATACACCCAATATTTTTGAGGCAGTGTAGTAAAAATTTAAAAACTACATCCCTGATGTTAGGCCTTCACTCATAGCGCCCGATCCGTTCCGACGATACGTTCCTTCAGAACGGATCGTTGCATCGGATCGCAAGGGTCTTTATACTGACTGCGATACCAGCGACGACCTGTTCTGCGATACATAAAACTATCTATTCCAGTTAAAGATTGTATTCGAAACGGTCGCGCACACCCAACTTCTACATATAAACAGGGTTTACGAGGAAGTTAATATGAGTACAGAGGACGGAAGTTCTGATGAAGAAAGAAAAGAAGAAGTAATTTTATTAGCTTTATTGTTGACTCGAAAGAGGGTCGCTCACATCATTAATTACGGGATATTGACATACCGCGTCAATCAAAGTTTTGGTAAAATTATCCGCCATTTTTCAACGTCGGTTATTAGCACCGCCGATCACGCGTTCTCTGTCTCCGGGGACAGATCACAAGTGACCGGCGTGCGATCAGTAAAACTCGTGCGATATATCGCAGGCAGTGAGGAGGCGTACTTGGGAGGCCATTGGTTACAGAGAACGCATGCGTTCAGATCGCATCTTAAGATCGTATCGTCGGCACGGATCGGGCGCTGTGAGTAAAGGCCAGTTAAGAGATACACTGATAAATCAAATTAAAGACATCGCAACAAAAAGTTACGCCTGTAACATAATCCTAGTCATTACATATCCTAAAACCAATCTCTACAAAAAATTCGTCTGTAATTAAGAGACACCTGGGTCCGAGCTATGCAAATCATTCCGTTAATAATAAAATAACGGGTATTATACAGGTATATATATATTATCAGGATAACATTAATTTAAAACTATGTTTAAAAAAAAAATTAAAGATTGTTAGTCACGCTATATTTTAATTTGATAATTATAAAATTTGTTTATAATTTTTAAACACCTGTTTTTTTTTTAATATTTTCAAAACTCAATTTAATTATTTTCTCAGATCTTATATGGAATGTTTCTGGTCTGATCGTGTGTCCTTGTGCGACATCCACCGTGTCTCGGAGAACACGTAAAGCCATTTGGTCCCGGTTATTACGTTTCTACGATAACTCGTAGTCGAGCAGCGTGGCGAATTAAGCAAGTTTCAATTTTTCTTCTAGATTTAACTATTCTTCTATACGGAGAGGAGGCCTTCGCCCAGCAGTTGAACATTTTCAGGCTGTTTCAGTTCAGTTAATTTAGTTTTATATAAGGTACTTCTTAATCGGGAAAATTGATATATTTTTTTAAATAAAATATAACATTTAATATAACAATATATTGATTAATTGTTAATCCATCGGACAATGTCTGTGTGACGTGTATTGAATGTCGTGACCGCTTCAATGCGCGGACTCAGGATGCAACGCCAATTGAACATTTAAAAAAAAATCCTTACGCTCTATTAATTGTTTCTGAATGCTCTCTTTATTTCACGATCATTTAATTAAGACTGAGTTAGAATAATAAGTTAAAATGAATCATTTTTTATTCCATATAAATCTATTCCATATAAATCGGTCTATGTTCCTCCAATTAAATTGTACGGTGAGGAACTGCAGCGGGTAACCAGTTTTAAGTATCTCGGGCACATAGTGACGGATAGTCTGTCCGATGACGAGGATCTGGAAAGGGAGCGCAGGGCACTGGCGGTCCGTGGGAACATGATAGCCCGTAGATTCGCTCGCTGCTCCACTCCAGTAAAAATAACGTTATTTAAAGCATACTGCCAATCTTTTTACGCGAGCAGTCTATGGGTGAGTCATACCCGTCGGGTTGCCAGAGTCCTGCGCGTTCAATATAACAACATCTTTAGGATGCAGTTGCGGCTGCCTCCATATTGCTCCGCGTCGCTTATGTTTGCTGAAACTCATACGGATGGCTATCAAGCGTTAATTCGTAAAAAAGTTGCCTCATTATTAAGACGGTTGAGAGACAGCAGCAATGGCATCCTCAGGATGATTGCCTCACGCACAGATTGCCCGATCCAACACAGAATGATGTGTATCACAACAGGACAGCATTGACTCATTTTAATTTAATTGATATTGTGTTATTGTATTTTTATTATTTAATAATTGTATAATATTATTGTTTATTATTTTATTTTTATTTTTCTAATCATGACATTTAATTTGAATTTTTGAACTTTGACGCAATGTTATTTAATTATTATTAATTTAAATTGACTGACATTACCTTATATTGACTTACATTTTATTTAATTCAATGTTAAATTATGTTTTCATTTTTCTTTGCTTACTTCTGTTATAATGTTATAATGTTTGTAGTTTTTATTTCCATTTTCTATGTTTTACCGTGTTCTACTTGTATCTCCTAATGTAAAATAATGTTTATTTTTATTTATTTATTGTAAATTTTATATGGACTTCTTGTCTGAAATAAAAGTTTATTATTATTATTATAAAGTAATTTTTTTTATATACAATTTATAGAAAAAAAGAGTACTAAAAGTATAATATATACTCTGCAGAGATAAATAAAACGATGCTTTATAGTTAGCTGCTGTATATTTTATGATTCAGACTTTTTCCAAAATGCGCAGTTTTTTCGAACAATATTTTCCTGCACGAGTTGAATTGCAAAAACGAATCAGCATTTGCAAAAGTCAAAAAAGCCTGCTCCGAGGTTGCATTTACCTACGTATCAACTTACAAACACTGATAAAAAAAAATAAACTTTTCATCACTGTACTTCTTAGTACGAATGCTTTTGTCTTGTTTTATTGATATAAGTATGATTCAAAATATATCCATTTCCACTAACTTCATTGTCTTCATCAATACATATTATAAAACAAAGTCCTCCGCCGCGTCTCTGTCTGTCTGTCTGTCTGTCTTTTCGCGATAAATTTAAAAACTACTGCACGGATTTTCATGCGGTATTCACCATTAGATAAAGTGATATATGAGGAAGGTTTAGGTACATATACATACACCGGGCGCAGCCGGGATGACCCGCTAGTTGATTATAAATAATTCTATATTTAAAAAGGATAATGACAAAAAAAAAGTTTAAATCAATTTAAATAAAGATGTCTTAAATTAGACAGAAACTCCGTGCGAAGATATCCAAGTCCGAAGTATATTGGAAGTGAATTATTACAATGATGAACGAAGTTACGACTAGGATACCGCCCATACATGCGATGTTACCGAGCATGTATCAGGATGTAGGACTCACGTCGTCCTCACGTTCGAGCGCCGAGCGCAGGGCGGTCCCTGCTAGTTTATTTATGGTTAACCACATGCGCCGCACCCATTCGTGCCACCAACACATAATTAACGACATAACTCGTTCTCGATCATTCTATTAACGCTTTTTAATAATATTCTTAGGTTTTATAGACGATTAACATTGTAGATAATTGAAACCGGCTACGGATGCTTTAATTATTCCATTTGCAATTTCTTCTGCAGATTAAAAAGCTTCTCGAGTTGTATGATTTATAAAGAAAAGATAATTTGTATAAAAAGATGTAGTTATATATTTTCGCCTTGACTTAAATAAATAATTCTTAAAAGCGATTTTTTTAATAAACAATATTAAAGAATAAAGAAGATTTAAATTTGTAATAAATATCGCTTTACCACACATTTTTACGCAATTCAAATGAAATTTATTTCATTATTTTAACTCAAAATGAACGGCATTGACACAGATCGCCTTAACATGAGTCTGATGTACTTACAAGTTGGACGAGTCCTGTTTGGTCGCGTCAAGGGTATCCAAGGCCTCTGAGGTGGTTGGGTGGCAGTAACTGAAACAAAAAACATAATTTATTGAAACTAAAAAGATACGGCATAAACAGACAGTTTGATTAAATTTCTAAGAATTTAATATTGGTGATTTGTACCTGCAAGTATTATCAAAAGACCATACATGTTTTAATTATTAAAATAATTATTATTAAGTATTAATAGATAGCAAATATAAATTTATTTTTAACGTAGGTAGCTGATATAAACCGTCGCCATCATTTTACCCAAAATTGTTTTCATCTAGCCAAAGTCGGAACGTAAAGTTGGCACACAAAAGAAACAGTTTCCTGAATAACATCCTGCTCTTCGAGACGCAAGCCCGAAACGTTACTCGTTCGTTGGCTTAGCAACAATACCCTTACTACGTAGATGGAACGATTAATCGAGTGTCTATTACAAGCCCAACTTTCGGGCGAGGTGAAAAAAATTCATTTGCGATCATCAGAAAAAAAGCTACCGTTATTGTAACAAAATCGTAAATCGTGCGTCTGTATTCGTAAGGAGTGATTTGCAAATCAATTCCATCGTAATAATTTCGTAGTTTCATATTTCGGAGTGGCAAAAACTTGAATCGCATGGTTACAACTTACAGATAAAAAGTTATGGACGTGCAAAATAAATATAAAGAATATCTGTGAAATTAAACATAGAATTGTCAAGCGACTCGTGAACAATGATTAAATCTTTTAATCATAGTTTCAACGGTATCGGAAGGTTTTTAATCTAAGGCAAAAAATAAGTAATCTATATAGATTATTGAAAGAAACATCATTTCTGGGCAAAAATTTGAAGCATTCAAAACGATTTATCATTAACTTTAATTTAAAAAACACCATGACTTATATTTTGAAAACAATAACTTGATTGAGATTAATGAATTTGCATAATTATTACATTAACCATATTGTTTGACCTTTCAGTATTTTTATTTGTTTTTAGGATTCATAAATATTTATTGAAGCCGAGCTTTGAAGGCTAAGCATCTTTAAATCTTGAGGAGTAAATTCGATCAATAACTTTGAATGAAATCTTATCCTAAGTAAAATCACTTAATAAAGTAGGGTCGTTCTTCTGGCGCCATCGGATGTGACGCTGGGACGTTAAACGCAGACGTTCCATTGTACCAGCTGGCGGTGTTCCCACAGAAAAGTTAAGGTAGAAAAACGACCAATATAAGCCATTTGTCGTACATTTTTCCGAAAGATAAATATTAAAAAATATTTTTTTTTTACTTCTAATTTTTCATTTTATCCTTGGTGATTTTTAATACAATTTAAATAGAGACTTCTTTAAAACGAAGTAATTAAAATATATGTTGAATAATAATTAAATAAACAATAGCAAATAATATTTCTCAATCATTCTACCACTTTATTAAAATAATAAAGTAAAATTTTTAAAATATAATTATATCTTCAATAAATTTTATTGCAGAGAAATGGTAACTATATAAAATATTAAAAAAGAGGAAGTTATTTTTTTTTTGGATTCTATTTATTTTTTATAGCCCGATTTGCATAATACTTGATTTATTTAAATGTGGTTACTACCTGTGTGGTCTTATTGAAATATGGCGATAATTTGATGATGAACTTTAAAGATAGAACTCCATAATGGTGGTTAGTAAAATAAGACTGATACTTTTTGAATCCATTTTTCTAACATTTTCTTCACTCCTTATCGAATTTTCGTATTCCATTTTTAAAGAAATGGAATAAACTGTCCTAGAAATAATTAGTATTAACAGTTGCAAAGTTGATGGACGGCAGCATAAGCTTCAGAACAATGAAACAATTGAAGCGTAATCTTTAAAGCTTGTATAATTTTAAGTTGGCTATGTTAAGCATCTTATCTTCGATATCCGCTTGAGATTAGGAGTAAGTATCAGTTGTCTGTATATGAAACTATTATTCGTTGTTGTCAAACCGCTCGAGTTGCATGTTTTAGTGAGTACAGCGGATCGTGTCACGTTTATATTGTCTCTGTTAAAATATTCTCTAAAGGCACTTGCAGACAGATTTTAATTTTGATAAGATTAATTGACGATGAGAACTTTTATGAAAAGATGGTATTTAAAACGACCCGCGTTCTAAAGCTATACAAAAGTGAGTTAAGAAGAAGGGCCACACTATACAATATACCTACATGTACTTTTATATGAAGATCTAATCATTTAAAATTGATGATATTTCAAACATATGACAAATATAACCTAATCTGTTAATAGGTACACATGGAACTTACTTGAAATAATTAAATCTATCGAAGACAATATATGAACGACGTGTGAACACGCTTTTCGATGTTAGAGAGATTGCACGGTTCACCGCAGCTGGCGCGGGCGTCATCTCATTACACTTTGTAATTAGGGCCGTGGGCTGTGAGCCCGGCCCTGCACTAAATCACGACTGGCTTAACATGCGCGACCATCGTCTCCCGAACGGGCATAACTCGGAACACAATACACGTTTATGGATGTGTTATTGAATATTAAGCGCTAAAAAATCACCGCCACTCGTCTGATGGATGTCATTTTCTCATTTTGTAAACAATACTAATAAACCGTCTAGGTTCGTTCACTTCAGTTGAAAATAGAAATGTCGATGTGAATATGGGAATCGCTGGAGCTCTTGGTGAAATCTTAGCGGTATCCAAGTGCTAATAAGACGGTCGCAAACAAAGTGGTGTTATAGACAATTCGCTGAGTGAAAGTCGAATGAGCACTAGATTCACCGAAGTTGATAAGCACCAGTATGCTCTTCACATTGTTCGCGCTCCGATACGTAAGATAAGGCTTCTTTCGTTCATCTCTCGAGAGCTACCGTGAGAACAGTACGCTTGTTATGGTGTCAACTTTCGCTAAGCAGAAGTATGTCTTATCAGATTCTATTCTTAGGAACTAATCTCGTTTTTTTAACTTAATATCACGATTTCTATCAATAAAGGTTTGATACAAGAAACATAAAATAAATCAGGTCAGTATAATTTTTATATACAACAATTACAATTTACATTTATATTACAACAATTACGCCTGTAACCCTGTAAACATACTGTAAACATCCCACTGCTAGGCAAAGGCCTCCCCTCCATATAGGAGAAGTGCAACAACAACTATATTAGATGTTAAAACAACTATTCAATATGCTTTTGAATGCGAAACGACTTATAAGAGAAATAGAGTAAAAAATTAATAAATCGATCAAAGTGAATTTAAGATGAAGATTGATCAAAATTATAATCAATTAATTAATAAACATAATTAATAAAAATCATATCATATATATAACGATATAATAAAATCCGTATGATAGATGAGAATCAGATAGCTCGAGTTAAACAATTCGATGCAAACATTTTTAGTCCATTGACTAAATAAAGCCTCTTCGCCAGACGTCGGGGAGCCGATCGAACGTAAACCGGTATTATCGGTTGCATCACATTCTAAAGCAAAAAATTTACGAGCTCGTTTCTGCATACCTACCCCTTTAATAGAACGAGAACCTTACATTTAATTGACAGGACGATATAACGGAAACGTTTCAAGATAATGATTAGTCAATGGTGTAATTACTATTTGTTTATTGCTAGCCATTTTATAACGAATATAAGTACATACTTAGCATATTATACGAACTAGTTTGTGCCGCATACTGATGCTTTACTAGTTTCGATTTATTTTGGTTGTTTTTTTATTAGTTCGCATATTCTTTATCCAGGTTTTCATACTATCGTTAAAACTGTATTGTACTGTATCAGCCTGTAAACCACCCACTGTTGAGCGAAGGTCTCTTTTCCATATAGAAGAAGGATTGGAGCTTAATCCACCACGCTGCTCCACTGCGGGTTAGCGGATAATTTCCCTACCATGGGTAACGAACGTTATCAGGTGTCTATGATAACCGGGACCTCCGGCATTGCGTGCTCTCCGAGCCACGGTGGTGACATACAGACCGGAAACAAATATTTCTACAAATACAAATATCTGTCCCGAGCAGGAATCGAACCCGCGACCGCCTGCGCTCGGCTTTGAGGCGACCACTCGTCCGTTACCGTTACCGTTAAAACTATTCCATTAAAATTTATTCCAGCCAGATAAACAAATATACAGAGTTAATTTTGTAACCATAGTATCAATAACCCTCCTTCTGTCGCAGTCGGGTAAAAATTAAGGGAATTTTCACGTTATATTAGTATGCGAAAATAGAAAAAAGTATAACATAAAAATAACAAGAAACCTAATGTTTACGACGGCCTACTTTATTTAAATAAAATGCGATTTCAAAAGCACCACAAGTACCTACATACATCGTTCTCCCACTTTTTCAAAAACATTTAAAATGACCATTATATTAAACGTAAACATTACGATTTTCGCATAAAATATATTAAAACTAACGCGCGTAGAATTTAAATTTAGTATATATTTTTTGAATCAGACCTTTCAGTATTTATTGCTCTGTGTTAAATGTAAATCTAAATAAAACGCCACCATATTGTTAATATCCCTATTGATATTCGCATTATACGAACTTACTAAATAATAAAACTCACACGAGTATTTGAAACGATTCGACATGTAGTTGTTATAATCGCTCGGATGTCGATGACCGTGCATAACTAATTAGTTGATTAAATAAAGTCTATACGAATCTAGACACGCCTTACAAACGTGCAAACAACACGCGGTTTAAATCAATACGTATATTTTTCACTATTAGTGTTAAATTTTAATTATAATGTTTGTTGAAGGGGTTTATTATTAATAATATCGTTGGAAAAGTTCAGGTCGATGACCGCGGCGATCTTATCTCCAAGCATCGACTGGTTAAAGTGTGTTATTTTCGCGAAATAAGTATGATGTAATACTGTAATCACGCTGACGTCATACATACACGTTTCGATATATCGAAAAAATATTTAATAACAGACGACGGAGCGCGGTGCGTTCAATTTGCATTTCGATTAAAGTTCAGTCATCAATATATACAACGAAATTTCAAACCCGCTTAAGTATTTTTATGAACAGACAGACATCAATTTGTAATTTTATTAGTTTATCTCAAAACACATAATAAATATCTTATACCTATTAGGTAGTGGAATTTTAAAAGCAACAATATTATTTATGATTAATTTGAAATATTCGATTCATTTGTTTAATTTCCTGACAAGTTGATAAAATAGTATCAATCAATTTCTCAATTAATGTTAAAACGAAATATTCCTCACAATATTTCACGAGTATTATATTATATTTAAAAACGTAAAGCAAATATAGATATTTTAAGTAAAAATTATTAATAATTAATTTTAAATACGATATAATACACGAAAATATTTTTACGTACTTTTGGAATGCACAGATACAATTAAACAATATATTCGTTGTAATACAACGGCTCCAACAAAAAAACGTAGTATTTAACAGCAAAGTAAATGAGTACATAAACATTAAAATAACAATAATTAGGTACGAAGTTTTTATTATGTTCTACACGGATCCGGATATAAATTACCTATTAAGTTATTTAATTTTATAATCACATAATCACACAATAACAAATTTACTGTTTTTAAATATGGAATATTAAGTTTTATAATAACTACTACTATCAATATATACCTGTACAAATAAAAGATTTTTTTTTTTTTAAATTAGGAGCGGTTACGTATACGAACCTATATTTAGATAGTTTGTAACTAACAAACAAATAAAAAACTGTTTTTAAAATGTTTATGATTGATAAAAATTCATTTATAAATAATTATATGAATTTTATCGATATTAATAGTATATAGAACATTTCCGCACTCAAATTATTGTATAATCTAATAGAAGATGATCCGATCCGATCTTTATTTCTAAAGCTTGTTGTCTAGAAGGTCACATTTTGTCTTAGGGGTCACGTCAAATTTTCATAAGCGCTAGATGATTTTGGTAACTTTTGAACGGAAATTGTAGTATCAAAGAGTAATCTTTGTAAAAATCGGTAAATAATTCGATCTAAACAAAAGGATAGACAGACTCGAAAAAATAAAAGAACACGGAAAAGGCACAAGACGAAAAGCCACATTTCGATTTAACTGCAACCTCGAATGTCGTAAAGAATGAATTAGATTCAGCGAATGTTAAATACGGACTGGTTGAAGGTAGTTCAAACGAACGTTTGATGCAATTGACCTAAATGGACACCGGGATTAGACGTCCTATAAAACGGTAACAGGCAATCTAAAGCTTCGGCAGATGTAACTAGTTTCTACGAATTTTAAATGAAACATCGAGTTGGAATTTTTGGTTAAAACTTACTACCAACAATTACTTATTGTGATTAACTTAAAAAAATAATAAATATTATAGGTTTATAATAATTTAAAAAATATTTGAGTCATAAAAAGTTTAAATTTTCTCTGTTCGATGTCTTCGAAATGAGGCCGTTGATACCCTTTGATCGGTAGGCACGTAGATTTCATTATAATATTCAAATATGCATTAAGCGACGAAGCGTGCGATAGTCACGAACTTTTACTATAATTACTGTGGTGACGTCACGATTACATAGCTATTACTTCGAGCTATTTTCGATGGTGAACGTGGTCCGCTCTGCTTTGGTGATCGCAGCAGGGGGCTTGTAAGCTTTGTTACCAACATCACTGAATAGGGACCTAATAAGTCGCTTAAGTTTTTCTATTATAACATTTTAATACAGATATATATTATATTTAATGTATATAAAGAATTAATTGAATTAACCGAGATCTTACAGCACTCTTCAACTTAAAAAAAAGCTTTAAAAAAACCAGTTTATTTAATCTCCTGTTAGTTATAAATTGTCCATATTAAGCATACGATAATACCAACGCGCTCTCCTCCGCATAACCGTTCACGGCCAAGGCCACGAAGATAATAAACGCGTTATGATGACCGACGTGCTACTGGAACAAAAAATCTAAGCGCACGTCCACGTGGGAACCTTTACGAGGCTCACACAATATTTAATGACTTGGAAAATCACAATGCCACCGACAAACATACCTTATCGAAATTCAACGTGTGACATTTTTACGTACATCGAGAGAAAAAAAACACCTATAACATATCATATGGGAACTTATTAATGTCCCTCTAAATTTAGAGGAGAGAAACGTTAGAGAAGCTTGAAACGTTAATTTATCGCAACTTGTCCTTTAACAAAACGTTCGAAGTAAATTAATCGGTGCCATTTGTCAAACGGCAGAGGGAATTTAACGTAGAGTTATTTACATCCTGTACACGGGTACAATGTCGAACGTAATTGAACAAGTCGTTGGAACACCTATGACATTGAACAGTCAGAATCCAATGATCGATAGTTGCCCACATAAGAAACTTCGGGTTCGTGATCCCGCGGAATGTGATTACCCGATACGAGTTTACAAGAGGATTCAATTTGTTTACGGGGGAGTGACCGGTATCAACGAGGGTTTATGGACAGATAATATCTGACCGACAGATAGCCGCTCTTGTATTCTCATCACGTGCTCCCATTCCTCCAAGTTAATGCATCGTACTTGAAAATGTGTATAACCATGCGTGTGTGAGTAGTGTGTGGATGCGAAAATATCGCTTAAGCGAGGCCTTGGTGATAGGGTGAATGAACTAACAATAAACATTGTCGATTTACACACTTAATTTAAATTGCATACTTGTATAGGAATAAATGACGATATTTTTATTTAACGTTTCCTAAGCTCTCATTTTAGTTAAAACACTAAAGGTGAAACCATAATATTGTCAAGATAACCCATTTTGTAGGAAGTCATAATCATATGCTATGTTCACAAGGGATTTAGTATGATAGGCAGGTAAACAGTGTAATCTTTCATCAAATGTCACAAATGGTTGGGTCTGTTTATCCACGGAGTCAGAGTCATGTCGAAAACGACTTTCATTCCAGAGATACGCACGTCCGTATATATTATCTGTCGCATTTACATAAAACATGGCATTATTAAGTCTAAAGTCTGCTAAATAATACGCGTTATTTTCACATCGATCTCGTTTATTAATAAGTAAAAAGATCTGACGTAAAATGTATTATTTCATATGAAGAAAATATTTAGTGAAATCGTAGTTCATTTATACTCATAGTTGAATCGAAATCGGAATTATTATCGTGCATTGTTCACGTGCCTCCTCCAATGTAGTAGATAGCGAAGTTAACTAATGGTTCCTAGTCGCCCTGTACGACAAACAAGGCAATTGCTCGGACGCGTAGATGACTATCACGCACGCTACGTTTAATACCGTCCAACATTGCGCGTATCTCACTGTAAATACTCGGATACCGATGTTAGAAGAGTCCATTTCATAAAGCACATGAATTTATAATGAACCTTATCTCCTCAAGTTTTTACCTACAGTACCTAGTATTCTTGGTTTTAAACACAAAGTACTATTTCTAAATAATATAAACATTTACTTAAAGAGATTATTCGCCTCTTATTTATGCGTCGACTTCTCCAGAATCGTAAAATAGTACAACGACAGATTTACGCTATTCCATAAAAGGGGCAAATTGAAGAATGATGTAATGTCTAAGATTGATTTCTTAGTTTTATTATTTATCGTTAGCGCATTCGAAACTACAGATTTCAGAAAATAAGAAATGTCGAAGATTCGACCGGAGTCATCAGTTACGGAGTGGTCAATGATGTTTTCTAACACCAGCATTAAAATTTTGAGTAAACACAAATCTTAATCCATGACGGCATCGTTACAATCCTTTCGTTATGCGCTATCGACGAGACGACCGCTACCAAATTTGACCTCCAATCTACTTTTTGTTGAAAACGAATCATGCATTCGAAAGTAACAATGGATCATTAACATATCAACTCTAGAGCAGGAAGCCTCACGAGCGGTCCCTCAATTTTACATTAAAAATAAGTACGAAACAATTTCCATTACGAGTAAAAGCATGATCATGAGAAGAAAGTTGAGTGATTGTGTCTGAATAAATTCGAAACGAATTTACCGACGCATTAGCGAAAATAGTGAAATCGGATTAATAGTAAGTAGGTCGAAGAAAATAAGCAATCGGGTTGATTGAAACGACATAATATAAATAACAACAAAGTCGGTAGTCGTATCGAGTTCACCATCGGATTTTCATTGTAAGAAAATCATTGTTTTACCTATCTGTTCATCTCTTCGTTTCATTTAAAGTTAAATTTTATACGGCAACGATTAGATACGAGCCAGTGCGTTTTATAACTACCATCTAATTTATGTAATATCATTTACAACCATGGTTCAGAGTTACTTTGATGCCTAGCATGATTGTTTCGTATTAAATTATATAGACACTAGAAACGTTGTTTTGAAAATTAAACGATTTTTATTATAATAACAATTTAAGCAATTTATATTTCGTAATATAGAAGCAAAAAAGCTATGGTAGAGAATCACCGAAGAAGAAGCACCGATTTCTTCTCCTTAACTGGAAAAGAGGCACTTGCAGACTGTACTGACTGTGACATTTCCATATTTGTTACGGTTCAGGCATCGGGTCGTTTGGAAATAATTGTAATCGCGTCGACTAGAAACGTAATTTGTATAACTTCATCTCGTCGAGCTATAAATTTTAATAGATCGTTAGTTACCATGTTTACAAATATGCGAATTGGGTCGAATGTAGTGTCTAGAATCAGTTTTGCTTGTTTTCGCAACCGCTAGTCCTGAGAAAAGTTAGCTTTCCCTTCGATTCAAATGGATTACGTCAGACGACCAAGCATTGAATTAACCCAGTTTGTCTATAAATTTTCTTCTTCCAACCTTATAAGCCGGTTCGAATTTATGAAACTTATTATCAAGGTTGGTTACTACTTCAGTATTTACTCAAAGATCTCTCGCTTTTTATATACTGAACCACTTATATCAGTCTAGAAAATACATTGAGGATAAACAAATATAACATAATTATTATGGTTTGTCTAAGTAGTTTCGTTCTAATTTGAGATCTTCGTCACAAAGAAATAAAAGGAAAGTTATGGTTATTCGAAAACAAATAAACGACGGAATATTTAATACAGGATCTGAAATACCAAAATATTTTCGACGAATTTTGTTTTTGTTAGAAGTAGTTCTAGTATATAGATATCTATCTTTGAAATCTTTCTTCATCTCAAATCTTTTACACGAACTACAATAACAGTCATAACAAGAACAAGACAACATTTCGCTGGAAATGTGTCCACTATGTTTTTTATAATATTCAAACAAATTTTGACGAAATTTACTTCTCATATAAAGAAATATAATAATTATAATATAAAAATATAATAACTTCACATAAGTATAATATTAATTTATTCGATTGAAATAATTTAACGAATGACTAATTCAAAAGAGCCAATGGCAACACGACTAATACGATAACGGCGAGAGTAATGATAAGCGATATCATTATCTTTGTTTGCTCAGCTTAAAGTGTAGTTTACTGTCATAACGATAAAACTCTAGCACTAGTTATAACGATGAAAATATTTATAAACTTGAGTCTTAGATAACAGTTTTAACAGACATCGAAGAGGTAAAGCTTAAACGATGATTTGATTGGCAGGAAGATAAAAATAAAGCAATATTAACTAAATTTATTTTGAGGGATAAGTGTGCTTATTAAAACCATACGTGGATTTTTGATGACACAGCACCGCTTCTGCTACCTATAATATGATGTTTGACAGCCTATGTTTGCCTTCTCAAAAGGGGCTACTTAAATGAAACATTTTATACCGTTCTGAAAGTAGTGTGTATAAACAAGTAAAAAGTATTTAATGTTTTATTAACATTAGTATTAAGATAGTCTTAGTAGGTAATTAAAATATTTTGGGTTATGTAAATATGCAAGGATATAATTATGAATTACCCGCTAACTGAATGTTAAATTGTACTTTCTCTGGCACGTTATTGTTAATAGTACTTGCGTCGCGAATAATAATAACTATTGTAAATTATAACTGCAGGTCTAAGAGCATTCATATATTCAAATTGTTGTGTGTAATTAAACATTTAGACTAAATAGTTATTTTTTCAAAATAAAATATTTAAATAAATCAAAAATATAATATATAATCAAAATATATAATAATCAATTCAAGTTAAGCTTAAGTAATTAACATTTTCTGCAGTTAATATCTTGTTAAAGGACACAATATATTAATATTAACCAACAATCACACCACGTTAACCTAGCCCCGTGCTAAGTTCGTAAGAACTTGTGTTACAGGTACTAGGAACGGAAATAAATTTTAGAAATTTATATAAATACATATATACATAAATACACATCCATGACCCGGTGCAGACATCTATATTCGTCATACAAATTATCTGCACCTGGCGGGATTCGAACCCGCGACCGCTGCGTAAAGTGTCCAGTTGCCTGACCACTCGACCAGCCGGCCGTCGCGCGTCGGTCGGTCGTCGGTCACAATCAATATCTATTTTTCTTTCGAAAAAAATGGCCTTACCGCTCTGTGGAAAAAGAAAACAAGCCATTGAATCAAGATGAAAATAACAGCAGTTATTATAAGATCAAAGAATAATAAATGTAAATAAATATCTATAATCGTAAATTATAAAAGCATGAAAACTTAGAAACATGAAATATAACCTTTATATCAAAAACGACTAATTAGCGAGTAATAATGATGAATTTTTTTTATGAAACTAGCGTTAACGATGATATAAACATGAAATTTGTTAGTTTTTTTAATAAGATTAAATAAGAATAAAATTTCGATACATAAATACATCTTTTAGATTTTTTTAAATACAGCTTTAAGGGCATAAAATGAGAAATTAAAGTTTCAAAGTAAGCAATGCCGCATAACATATATTTAAAAAAATACATTAAAAATAATTTCGGCCTAAGCGGCCAAAATATTCGTAATTAAGTTATATAATTCGTAATGAAAGAAAGCAACTAACCAAGATGGACGGCTCCGATAAGTTGAATGACTTTAAGCCACATAAATCTTTAGATATTTTTTCGAAAACAAAAACACGCTGGCTCTAATGTATCTTAATGTATTTCCTTAGGCGTGACAGCCGAGATTGATTGTTAGACAGTGAAAGTGAGGATCGTGCGGTGACTGCTAACTAAGTCTTGACTTAAAGTCGCCATTAATAATACGACGATCGTATAAGATATCAAGGAAGTAATAAGTAACCCTTAACAAGTAAAAAACGTTAGTAACGTATAAAAAAATAAAAAATAAATGTGATTTAAACTTTTTGAATCACATAGCGTTGGAGAGAATGCAAAAGAGTTGCTGCACCAGAAAAGAAAATCAATATTGTGCTTTATTTCAAACCTACTAGTTCAAGAGTTTATGTACTAGCGTGATTTGTAGTTATGTTATTAATCAATTTCGCGTTTATATAAGTCAAAATATATAAAAGTGCTACTTCCTCTCATAACTTTTTGACTAAGATACCATCTGAATGATCGCTGATAATTAACCAAATAGTTACATAATTTTGTATCACCCCACGGTTTATGTACGAATTATTCAAGCAACTGTCTTTCTGTGAATGGCTAACTTTAATCCGGGGTCAATTTAAACGACTGTCTTGTGTCACTTGTTCCTGCACGTGGACGATTCTAAGCTTTGTGCATTACATTAAAACGGGTAAATTTATTTTTTATTTATATTTAATATTGTGAATAAAGCATTTGTCAGCGTTCACGTAGGACAACGGGACTAGCCTACGTGATCAGCAAACGCTATGGTGACGCGATGTCAAATTTTCCTATAGTAATCGCTTTGGCACATTAGTGTGTTTGGCACAGTCATGTTTGGTTGCATGACGTTGCATCGCTCCTCGCACCGCATTAAGAATTACGTAAGACATTTATTAAATTACTAATTAAACTAAATTTTATATTTAGCACAATGTACCTGTGTATGTTAATTGTTTCCTTCGTGTACAGGGTTGTCTGTGAGAGATCACTACCTGTGATAAGACCGCCTTTCCACTTCACGTATAGATAAGTTATTTAGTTTTAATGTAGGTAAATTAATATGGATTACGTATAAGTATATATATATGAAAAAGTGCAATTAAAATATGTTGGACGAATTCTTTAGTAGTTTACTATTTTAACTATTCCATGATAACTCCATTATTTAAAATGACGTCGATTTTATTACTTAATATGAAAACGTAAAGTTGTTTAATTATTAGCTTGTGTAGAGTGGAAAGGTTTAATTTGAATAAAAATTTCATTGTTGTAGTACAAGTTATAGGTAAAAAATTCATTATCCTAGTATAGGTACACAAATATATAACAATATACGACATACATACATCCGTTGTAAAAATACTTTGAATTGGTATTCACAACACGTCCCGTTTTAGGACTTCCTATGTTGAAAAAGTAATGTCTGAATAGAATTGACTTTTTAAAATTCGACATGTGTATATTCGCTTTAACGTACACCTAAAATGGTATGAAAATTACTTTTAATGTAATCGTGACTACGTTTCCTATTGTCGTATGCCATTACTATTTATATACTATTATTATGAAACAAGCGTTTGTTTGTTTGTTTGTGGTTATTTCGAACGAAAAATATACTTTAAAATTGTATCGAATACTGATAGCGTTATAAGGCCTCTTTTGTGGGGAAGGTTGTAGGGTAAAAAAAAGGTTACGAAGAATAGAAATGCTGTGAACATGATGAAACAGTGCATCGTTTAGTCAACATATAGGTACATAAGTGCTGCACGTAAAAATGTATATTATATATGAAGAAGTGTATGTCACTAAAAAAATTTAACTTGGCGCCAAGTTTTTCGTATTACAATGTTAATCTTGTGAATAATCTTGTGATTTAAATTGTAAACTTGACGAGTTTTTTGTTGTATAATTATTTATATACCTACTTATATACAAAAAAATAACAGAGCTAATATCTTGATGAGCGTTTTCAAGGCTTAAATCCTGGCTTCTATGTATTCTGACAGCCTAAGCTAAGCATTAAGAGTCCTAAGTGCGAATAGACAATCCGAATCGATGTTTCATATTCACATTTCACTTTCTCCGTATCATAGACCAGGGGCGTGCGCTCCTTGTAGGCAGAAATGCAGTGCTTTACTTGTCATTTACAGATATTTTAATAAAACGTTCGTATGTTTTAGATGACTTTAACTAATAATAAATAAATGAATAAACAAAATATAATAACTTAAAAACGCCTAATATTTTATAAATAGCAAGCACACAAACATTGTTTGCTATGCGTTTGGCAACAAGCAAGCGGCGCTGTAAAATAATGTACCTAATCAACCAAGTCATGCCGTCGCGTCCCGCAGGAGATTTGTTCGCATATGTGTAGTAATTTTGGTGTCCGTGCACAGTTCGCAAACGCACACACCCATGAAAATTGAAAGATTCGAAAGCCGCGACTCCTGCGGCAGGCTACGGAAGTTCGGCAGTTTTCGTGCGTAATCGGAAATGTTCATTGCCTATAATCTGAGTAATGTAATGTTTTGCATTTCGCGGGGGCCATTTGCTTTTTTCATGTCATAACCATTTTTTACTATTTTTTTGCGCCAGTATATTTATAGTTTTCTTAGAAGATTTTTCATTTTAACATTTGAAAGTGAGTACATTTAACATTTTATTACTGAGTTTCTGTAATAACTGTAGTGATTTGCTTTTACTAGTGCGTTTGTTGATTTTTTTAATGTTATTTGATTGTGAGGTTTGTGTTGATAATGTGTGTTTATTAAAAATTAAAAATAACAAATTTTCACAAAAATTGTCATTCAGTGAAAATATTCAAATTGTGTCTAAAGGTAGGTGTGTTACCTGAGTTACAACAATTAAACCAGCAAAAAGGGAATGTAACGGGAAAGTTTCATGTTAAAAGTTATGAAACGTATTATTGCCTGTGTGGTTGTGTACACACGATTAAATTATATTGTTTTCCTTGCATATTGTTTAGTAATTCTAATATATGAAAATTGAGGCTGACTAGGTGAGTAGTTATAATATTTTAGCTTATTATTATTATTTTACTTATTAGAATTTCTTCCGCCGCGACGATCGATCGCTTTTTTGTCTGCGTTGCCGTAAAAGATGTAGGTAAATGAATAGTAGTACATCTAAGACTTGTTCTGTTGGCATGGTTTCCGACTTAGAGATCCATCGCGTGGCTGTGGCTATGCTAAAAATCTATAAAAGAAAAAGTTTTTGTGACCGGGTACTCCGCCGCATGCCCAGTGTCATAATCCTGTGCACGCCGCTGTCATAGACCACTACGATTAAGAGCTATTTTGAGATTTTCACTTTCGCTCTAATTCATGTTGCTTTTTTTCATTTTATTGATTACATTAACGTTACACACTATTTGCGTAAGCTTTGTATAAGCTTAGCATTCAAATTTTTCCTAATTCTGTGCATTTTTTACAAGAAACACTCGCTGATTTTTATATTAAGTTTATCTTCTTTATGATTTTCTAAAACTACACGAACTTTAATTTGTATTAATTTGTTTATTTCACTTTTACAGTATGAAATATCCTTAGGAAGGTCATGTAAATTAAGATCAAGCAGCTCTAAACAAACATTGATAGTTTGTTGATAATAATTACATGACAGTACTAACATATATGGCGTAAATAAGGACCATTGCAGCGAATTGTTTGTTTATATTGTTACAAATACACTACACAATTAAAGCGTATAATAAAGCCTAGGGCAGTCAATCTCATCAATAATAATATTTGAATGTAGGTAGGTACATATTTGTTATAGTTTCCCTGGGCTGGTTGGTCAACCCTAATCATGCTGGGCGTAAATTGATTTCGGATTGGATTTTAATGTATGTTTATATTAAAATTTTGTCAAATCCAAGCCCTGTACCAAATTCTATATTTCTTTGTGGTTGAGAAATGAAGACGTTTGATTTTGATGGACTGTATAAGTCAGTCATTAAATTATTTATTTATTTATTTATTTACACTTCTTTTTTACACCATAAATATATAAACAAGATAAGTTTATGACAATTACAAAATATGAAATACAAGGGGCGGTCTTATCGGCTAGTTAGCCATTTCTTCCACACAACCCAAAATAAGTTGGAGTAATTTACTTAAGAGAGATCGGGTAGGTGGTGCAGTTATATAATAATAAAGTTACATACAAATATTAAACACTACATGTATACATACATAGCATAATAAAGTAATAAATATACCAAAAGCGTGTCATAGAATTTATTGTCAATAACACTAAAAGAAAAAAGAAAAAAAAAAAACAAGTTAATTTGAATCGTCCACACTATTAAGGTAATGTTTCTTAATGGAGTTTTTAAATATTGGGAGTGATTATGCTACTTTTATATATAAAGGTAAATCATTCCATAGCTTTATTGCCTGGACAGTGAAAGACTGGCTAAAAATCTAGTTGTATGAACAGGCAATTTTAGCATTAGTCGCCTCGAAGATCTTGACGAGGAATGGTCCCCAAGAAATTTAAAAATTTTCCCTCAAATATGACGGTGCTTTTGGGTCAAATAACGCACAGTAGGTACAGAAGAGACAAAATATGCAGGTTTCGGCGATAACGTATCGGAAGCCACTTTAGAGCCACACACATACACCAATTTTTCGTAAAATATTAAAGTTGGAGAGTTGTAATTTTACATATAACAAACGTCATTACGCCAATTCTACACAAAATTTATTTAGAAGTTTGAAATGGTTTAAAATGGTTCTCGTAAATATAGCAAACATATCATATCTCGTAAATATACAGTGCTTTAGGTTTTACGAATTGTCAGTGTATTGCGCGTAGATTTTCCAAATTGTACTTGACAAATATTGTTGTTGCGATGATGTATATTTTTTATTAGATAATGTTTATTCTTAATAGTAGAAGCGAAAACGTGTAAAAATCAAGATCACAGTTACCTACTACATAAGATATACGTCACAGTCTTTATACAAGAGCCGACTAAGCGTGAGTCGAACTTGCATACGTTCGGAGTCTTATCACCGTAAAATTATAATAGATCAAAGCTTGGTGTTAAAGCTTAAAATGTCGAAACAACACATTACGCGTAAGCGCCTTTACAAGTAGCATATACCCACTCCCTTTAATTTATAATTTTATCATTTATCTTTATACCGGCACTTTAGTAGTTGGCACTAAACTCTAGTTTAGTGCCATAGTTTTTTATTTTCCTATTACAAGGAAATCATGCGATGACCACATAATTATTTTTTTCTAACATATTTTTTGACGTTTTCGCGACTGTTAAAGTTGTAATTAAATTATTTATATTTGATTTTTATAGTTTTTTTATGGTCATTTTATGGGTTTCTTAGAAACTCATGTTTAGTTTATAAACAACTGTGCCTGCTACTTTGTTCGAGGGCACGTTGAATAGAACAGTATACCGTTACATTTTTCTATTCTATAACGCAAAAATATATACAAAATTTTGGATCAAAACCTTTCATTTAGAGCAGTCATAAAAATTTACTATCGCACATATTACTCACAAACTACTTCAAAAATATTATTTAATGGAATCTTCTGGTATATTTAATAAAAAAATATTTACATACTCCTATTTTACGATCGTAATGATTTATTATTTACAAGTAGGTACTGTATGGTAGTTTCGGTCTATAACTAAATATAACGATACTCCGTGAAAACGAAGTCAAATATTTATTTTAATACTAGCTGTGACCGCGGCACCATCTGTGTCTGTCATTCAAACTACAATAACTTTTAATAAATTTAGTCGGTTAATAAATATACATGTCTAGGAATTTTCTAGTCAGATTTTAGAAATTCTTGAGTTTATAGGAAGTTAACAACTAACAAAATATAAAAACCTATACATCTATGACTAGAGTCTTCTAGACATAAATACGGATGAAACCACGCAGGTCGCCTTGTGTATCGTTACTTAATAGAGCTCAAGATATTCATTGTTTGAACATGTTAATTCCTTATAATCACTGCGGTTTTTTTTTGTTCATGTGATTGAATGTTTATTTCGAAAGACTTTGTGTGTTGTTACCAAGCCATGAAAACACATCGCAACTAGTTAAGAACGGAGCAATAGTTACCCCTAAACATCAACTAGTTGGATAAAAAGTGGACATAATGTACGTGTGTGAAACCGAGAGGCAAATATTGTACAAGTTAATTAAATCCGTGACCGTAACGAGATCATCACTCAGGCGTCACGACATGACCATGACAGAACATAGCATTTTTTTGACAACGACGTTTATATATGATCTGAATTAATCATAACATGGCTTATTAATGGCAGGCGTTTTGTTTAACGTGATCATTAATATCATGGAGTCCTTGCGTGACGGCCGGATCGGGAAAACCGTGTTTGACGAACTGGCCAATGGAAATAGAGAACAAGGATTTATTGAGTCGAAAAAAGCGTATCGAACGATATCAAAGAACAAATTACATATAGGTTCAACCTCGATTTTATACACGACAAAGATTTGTAGATTTAGTATGTATATGATGGCATACATATTGTATTTACTACTTACTATACAATAATAAAAGATATTTTTTTTGTTCATAATTGATAAACTTAAGACGACTGAACAGATTTTAATAATTTTTTCGTCCGTTACACATTATTCAGATCTATTTATATAGGCTTCAAAACCTTGCGATATGACTGATATTACGAGTAGCTAACGTTTCAACGGGCTAAATCTTAGAAACAATTCCGAATCAAACATTATATGGAAACGTTGCTTACCAAAGTATTGTTTAGAAGTACAAAATCTGCCAAGACCGCCAATATGGTGTCTAAAACTTTAGAAATGGATTAAGGTATTTTTTTAAAGTCCTAAATCATTACTAAGCTACTAAAGTAATAGCAAAATTTAATAATGCAAAATTTAAACATATGGAAACGCCAATCAAATAAATAAACGGTTTGAAATAATACTTATACGAATATAGTTACTCAACTTCCAATTTTTTTTTTTTCAATATAATACAAGTAAACTCGGTTATTACACAATGATTTAAAAAAAGAAATAATCAAACCAACGTAGCAAACTACTGTCAATAAAAAACATTTTAAACAAACACTCGATTCACACGAATGTTTCGACGAGATTGTTCTGTTTGTAGACGCGAAATTAGTTACGAAATCTCGTTCCGTATATTTTGACCGAATTGTGGGTCGTACTTCGTTAGCATTACATGGCTGATTGCGAATTGGAATAATAATTTTATTCTTACATAATACGTGTATATTGAATAGGATTTTATTACGATAAATAATTGACATATTTGTTGCTTTAGTTATTTAGTTCTTAATAGTATTCGAGTAACATAATATGAGGAATGATTATATGTACAAAAATAATAGATAAAACTATGTACCTCAATGGCAGATGTGATTTACGAATGTGAAGGGACATCAAGCGCCTTGAAGCACGGCAGTTAACGCCGGTAGTGTACAATTATAATACTTGTTTAATGTTATAAGTACAGGTAATTGTATAACTGATCCGTATAAATCACCGCAAGCCATGTAAGGGCAGAAACCTGGCAGCAACAGCTGCATCCCGTTCCATTACACTTTAGTAACGACTCCGAAGCCTGATCTTGGACGTTAACTTTTTTTTTTGCAAAAAAAAAAATAAAATAATAATCATGTCAGTGCTCTTTCGCAAATTATTTTATAATGGCTTCGGTAAAAATAATGCACAATTTTCTCTAGTGATGAATTAGGTATATTTGTTAAATGAAAGTTTGACGTATACGCTGATTGAAAACGTTCGAGAGTTTATCACTTTAAACCATCAAACATTTGATTTAAAATTCGTGCAATAATTCATATAAAAAAATAACGTTACGTTTTAAAAAGAAATAGCCACTAAACACAAATTTAGTGAATAAAACATTTTTTCGTCTCTCCCCATTTCCACATATGCATAGATTCGTAGCCGCGTTTCCGTCACATTTCTATCAAGGTTCAACCCATAAATCTATCACGGTACGTCAACAGAGCAGGGGCCGTGAACCCGACTCGTACCGTTTGTACTTTGTACTTTTGGCTTTCGAGTCACCAGTGAATACACACATTGTATTCTGTCATGCGATGCCTCAACTGGCACGAAGTGAGGCAAGGTGAATAACCGAACTTTATCTTCGTAGACAAACTATATTAGACGTGTGACATTATTAACGTCACGATATTATTAAAGTTGGTCCTCTTTAGTTTCGTGTAGAGTGCCGCGTTGATTGCAGAGTTTGTTTTTCAACGCTAACAAAAAGACTAACGATGTCATAAAAATGGCATTAAGTGATTAATTATTTCGACCGAAACATTAACAAAAAATTAAAATCGGAGATCAAAAAGTTGTTATACAGAGGTTCAAACTGGTACTACAGAAGTTAAAAGTTTTGTCGTAAGATATACACGCAATAAAAAGTTCCTACGCAATACGATTTCATTTTTATGTTTTCTTTTTGCGCGGTTTTAAAGTACCTTCTCTCGAAACAATGTACTCGGAATTCCTTTTTGGGTTTTCGGCTGGTCAGGCATTCGACGGCGGCTCGTAAATTTCGTAACTGTACACAGTTCCTTAACTTTCAGACACCACACCCTATTTAAATGTTATCTTTGTTTATACAACTCGATTCCGAGAAGTTATTAAACGTTACAGACTATACCACAAATTATAAGAGGACGTTTATCATTTACGACTTAAGACGAAACGCTGTATTTTTAAAACTTCGAAAATTATTCCTTAAATGACATAAGCGAGTCGGCTGGTACCGAGTATGAATTACCATCACGGGTAATGAGAAAAGTTTTATAATGTTGGGACTCAAATTCTTCAAAACGAATTAAATTAAATAATTGTTTACCTGGGTAACCAGGATATATACTCGATAATAATTACAAAAAATTATATGTAGATTAATTTTTTTTATCTCTGAATTTAAATGATATTTAGATTATAGATTCAAACAACTTTATAATGTTTTCAAGTGTATTCCATGTTTTAATGCAAAAGTGGACTTTGATGGCTTATGTAAAACTTACTGTTTTGTCCAATTTATATGTATCGTTTTACAATATTAATACAACATAAAAATAAATAAAATAAATTCAATAGCGTCAAAGAAAATATTAATGTTTGATTTTATTATGACGGTAATGAAACTCCTGTAGTATTGTTTAAGCAATCACTAAAGAATTGCGCGAATAGAAGAAATTAATAAGAAATATGCATGCAGTCATGTCATCCGGTAATTTTCGCTCAATGTTAATCTGTTCGAAAATTAAAGTAAAATCAGAGTTGTCTCCTCCAAATAATATTAAAAACGCAATAAGGAAAATGACGTCATACTAATTCGATAAGTAAGGTAACAAGAGGACTTATGCCTGGTTTCTGTAAGTAATAAATATGTTATTTTACATATTACAGATGGAAATTTTACACAACTGATAAGTTAACGTCAAAGTCTATCCTCTAGTAAGCCAGATCAGTTTATTCAAGCCTGCCAGTTAGTGCAATGGACCACGTCGTAAAAAAATTAACGCAAACGTGCAAAGCCTCGTGTGATATAAATGTAGAGGTATTGACGTGTTGGCAGCAACAGGCAGTAAATACTTCGGTATGACCGCTATTCACTGCAAAGGGAACTCTGCTCGACAATACGAAATCTCAAACTTTTCACGATATTGCGAACATATCTTCATAACTCAAAAGATCTGCTTGATTAATTCGACGAAGATATATGCGTGCAGATTTAAGAACTTTGGCGATGTGATTAATAATGATAACTTCAGTTCTGACGAGGTCTGTATTATAGTATTATTATTATTATTATTTTTTGATGCCGGTTATTGGTTAGAGAGCCGTCAGCTGGGTACATGTATATATAAGTTTGTCCTATTCCTATGGTACTCCTAACAATGGGTTAAAAAAAATATAAATCTGTAGGTAAAAAAATGCTGTTGGCCTTTAGTTCCCGGGTTGGTTAACATCAGATGGCCACAGCTTTGTAAAAAATCAGTAACCTATTATACTACAAATAAAATTATTATCAGAACCCAATAAAAATAAGGAAGAGAAGGGGGTGTTATTAACGATAGTTATAAATATTTTATATTTGTCAACAATTTAATACGTGCTTAGAGTCAATTATCCCATATATTTGCATATTAATGTGGCAATAAAAAAACTTAACACGCCGAGATCAGTGTTCTTAGATGTTATGAGTGCTTAATGCTTATAGATTGAGAAACACACTTAGCTAATATTTCACCGATTTCGTTCCGTCTTTAAATCCCGTCTTATGCGATTAGATCTCTTTGATCTTGAAATGTGATTGGTTTCCATAAAGCTTCTTAATTCAAAACGACGATAAAGGTACGAATCAACATTTCTATAGTGGCTGCTTTGAAATACTTTATTCTTGTTCTTCTCTGTCTGTCTGTCTGTCTGTTTGGTCTTGTTCATCAACAACTCACAGTATTCCTTACCTCTAACAACCTTCTAAGTCCTTACCAGTCCGGTTTCCGCAAAGGCCATAGTACGGCTACGGCTCTCGTCAAGATCTCCGACGATATCAGACTTGCCATGGACAATCAGAGTCTCACGGTGCTGGTCTTGCTAGACTTTAGCAACGCGTTCAGTACTGTAGATTTTGATATATTGCTCGCGGTGATGGGTTGCCTTGACATATCTCCATCGGTAATTGAGTGGCTTCGTAGCTACTTGTTTGGGCGTCGGCAAAGATTGCGTCTCCAGGATGATTTTTCAGACTGGTCGGACGTAAAAGCTGGCGTCCCACAAGGAGGCGTCTTATCTCCTCTTCTTTTTTCAATTTTTATTAATATAATCTGTCCTTACATATCTTCTTCTTACCACCTATACGCAGACGATCTCCAGATTTACTCGCACGCAAAACTGACCGATTTACCAACGTGTATACAGAGGTTAAATAGCGAATTAAACAACATTCTCGACTGGTGCAGCTCTTACGGTTTAAACATCAATCCCTCAAAGTGTCAACTTACTGTTATTGGTAGTCCAAAACTAGTGAGCCGAATAGATTGGTCACACATACCACCTGTCATTTTCAACAACACCGCTATTAGTTACAGCGATAAAGTAAAGAATCTTGGAATAATTTTCGATAGCCATCTCTCTTGGACACCTCAACTGAGTGAGCTGAGTCGAAAGTTATTCGCAGCTGTCGGATCACTTCGAAGGCTTCAATATTTCCTTCCACTGCCCACTAAGATTGCGTTAGCACAATCACTCCTTCTACCAATCCTTGACTATGCTGATACTTGTTACCTTGACCTCAATGAGGAGCAATTAAACAAGCTTGAGCGCCTCCAGAATCTTTGCATACGGTTTATATTTGGTCTTCGCAAATATGACCATGTCTCTAACTTTCGTAAACATCTCAAGTGGCTCCCAATCCGTCTTCGCAGGAATACTCACATCCTCTCATTACTATACTGTGTACTGTTTCATCCTGACACACCTCACTACCTCAATAACGCTTTAAGTTTCTTTGTGACACCCATAATCTTTCTCTAAGATCTAACTCAAGTCTGATTCTTGAGACTCCACATCATAGTTCTTCCTTCTATGCTAACTCCTTCTCTGTTAAATCTGTTAAGCTCTGGAATTCTCTGCCTCTCTCTATAAGACAAGCCCAATCACTCTTCTGCTTCAAAAAGTATCTTAAGGCTCACTATTTGTCACTAAATCCGCCGTGATTGTCGTTATCATCTTTGGATGATATAAATGAGTATGGATTGTATGTATGCGTATGTTACTCTGTATAAACTCGTACATATTATATGTTACATGTATGTGTGTGTATGTGTGTATGTATGTGAATGTGTATGTATATTCTATTATATTATTATATTTACTTATATATTATATTATACTTATATTTATTAGATTATTATTTTATATTTATATTTACTTCACAACTACTTGTACACTTCTTAACCGCTTTTCTCTGCCTTGTCCTATACCCAAAGGTTGTCTGGAAGAGATCGCTCTTTTGGCGATAAGACCGCCTTTGTACATCTTCTCTAATTGTACTTCTTTTGTTCTGTCTTTTATTGGTGTACAATAAAGAATATATTAGTATACTTTAAAATAAATATATAATGTACAGAATTTCTTAATGGTAAACTTTTAAAATTATTTAATTTGAAATATTTATTGGGCCTTTTGCGTTTTCATAATTGATTGATCACTGATTTGAAATAGCTGACGAATGTCAATATTCATATCAAAGTCATGTCATTTAGTTTACTGCTATTAATTATTATTAATTAATAATGAAAAAAAAACTTGTTATCCTTTTTAAGTTGATACAGCGTTATTGATTATCAATGTAATTTATCAACAGCCACATTACGTTATAAACAGTTAAGTAATTTTTTCATCAGCATTTTATCAGTAGCATCAGATATATCGTTTAATGATTGTCATGTCGTACTAAATTGATTTGGAGATATTATAGTTTATTTCAAGAGATATCGTGGTGCCGATCATTTTTTTGTCACCATCAATATTAGCAAGAGCCCATGTCGGACTGTTCGTACGTATAAAGTTGTAGATGTCATCGTACCGTTGGCTATTCTGAAAAAAAAAGAACAACGATTGCAACAAAAAACAATTGACACGCGATGCCGACTTAATTCCATAGACGTTTTGAAAGCATATCATTAAATTATTCGTGTTATGAATGCGAATGTGTGTTTTGTGATTAAATGAACATAACCGAAGATGATACGTTGTGAGAGCTAACGTTATAATTAGATAAAAATTACACACGTCTCCGTCGAAAGGATTTGCAGTTAGTCAATCCAATAACACGATGGATTACTTTTTCACTCGTGTAATTGCCTCTTGAAATATTCGAGACGATAAAATAACTGACATAACTTTTTTTATATTTAATGTGGCGTGTGTCGAAGACTTTTTTTTGTTTGTTAAATATTAGAATTGGAGTCGGATATATGATATATATAATGTTATACACGTATATATATATATATATATATATATATATATATATATATATATATATATATATATATATATATATATATATATATATATATATATAATTATTTATTAGTTATTATACTAATCGTCAAACTCTAAAGTTACTGAATTGATTTAGATTTAGAAAACTATGTAATTAAAAAATAGTAATGGTACTATACAAAACAACATGTTCCGGAATGAATTTGTAGGTAGGTACATCTGTCTACAATCAGCGTGGCGGATTAATCTTCAATACTTTTCTTCATAGGAGAAGATGCCTTCACCCAGTTGTGGGACGTGTTCAAGCTGTTACAGGAAGATGAATGTCAGTGGAATGGTAATATATTGTGAATTATAACTTCAGGATTTACATTATTGATGAAGAGTAAAATTATCTAGAAGAAATCTATTAACTGTTTCCTTGCTTTCCAATTGTTATTTCCTGGAAACGACACAAGGAAGAATTCTAATTAGCTTGTTCATTCCAAAGAGGATGTACCTACATATGAGATGAAAATATTTATAAAACGAGTACTTTACTGATTTATAAGTATATTTTTTTATTAATAGATTTAGGATACATTTAAAGTAAATCCAGTTATTCGAAACATTCCAATGGCTTCTTGTCATCATGAGCACGTCTAAGGAATCACAAAAAAATATTATCGTGAGTTTTTTTGAACTCACCTGGCTTAGTAATGAGTAACCTTTTCATTTCGGCAACTGAACACTAAATCACTATAATCATTTATCGTCAGGAAATTATCTCATAAATCTTAGTGAAATTGCAGACTCCATTGCACGATTATTTCGTTATTACGTATGACTCATCTCAGTGAAATTCGTTGATGAAAAAAGATTTAAATATTTAATCGTTAACGTACACTTAAGAAACATTGTATTAGACGAATTTAAAGGTCCTTTTAACGGTCAAATTTGTTCGACAAACTTTACGTTTTAATAAAATAACGACTAACAGGACCAAGCCAAACAAAAATATTTGTATTTAGATACACGTACAAACTTTATATATTCGCAAATATTGCAACCATACTAGCACAAGTTTATTTAAATCTACCTTCACAACAAATAAGGAAACAAAATTACTCAAGCGCAACTTGTCTTAAAGCTCGGCTACTATTAGATAAGAGTAGACTACGAGCTTATTGCTACGAAATATATTGCGCAGTAAAGCGCGTGTGGCTGTAACATCTCGTGTGAGCATCAAAGAATTTGCTGTCATATCTAAGGAAGTATTATTTGTGATTTTTATACAGATATAGATAGTTGAGATGGCTAATCTGAGATGGCATCTGAATTTTGAAAGTATTAAAAAATTCATCTCGTTCGGTGATGACATTGGACATAACTGGAAATAATGCACATCTTGGAATAAATTTTAAGACATGTATGAATCACGTGGCATTCCGTGGTATAGCGTGGCTGGTGGAGTTTCAATCATCTATTTAACAAAAGAGACAGCACTGTGGTATAATTACTAATATTTGACCAATATAGGCAAAGATTGGGTTACAGTGTGTGATTCATGACCAGTCGACCATTTATGTACTTTTTCAAATACTATATTATCCTACAATCTAAGTAAAAAATCAAAATTGATCGACAAAAAAGTTTGTGTTTCTTTTTTTCAATAACACTCTTGAGAATCTGATCAATAACAAGTCCAGAGGTGTAGTTGCGTTTGTAGTTGACACAACTGAAGCGAACACACGTGCGAGAGCTGACTGCGTAAGACAGACTGTGACTGTGTACACTCCGACTGAAATGTTTCTACGGATGCCGTAGATTTTTAATTTGTTTCATTTTAATTTTAAAAGAAAACTAAACCGTTTATATTTTCATAATAAGTTAGAAGACTTTGAGTGTTCAAGTTTGTTGTGGTGGTGTTATAACCGTTGGTGTCACTACACCAACGAATAGTCAGATATTTGTATTTGGACAAATATTTGGTATGGGTTCCTATGGGTCTCCCCATCGTGCCTCGGAGAGCACGTAAAGCCGTCGGTCCCGGTTTTTATCACATCTGATAGCGTTCGTTACTCATGGCTGAGAACAATACTCGCTCAACGGCAATGGCATAACGTGGATTAGGCTCCCAACCCTTCTACGATATAGAGGAGGCCTTTGGCCAGTAGTACGTTCACAGGCTGATTCAGTTCAGTTCAGTGTTAAAAACCATTGTTATCAAAAACCTATAAAATATATAGTAAATACTTTCTACTATCATAAATTATTATTATTATTGCGCTTTAAGTTAAAATACTAAACTAAATATAATTACTAATAAAAAACTAAACATGATGATCAATCGTTACAAATCTTTAAATAAAAATAGAGTCGGTTTTTTTTTGCTAAGTTTCTTTTTAGCAGTTTTTTGCGTATACCGGTAGGTGTCAAATTTATGTCCGTATCAATAACCTTCATTCAAACCTAATATTTTAATATCCTTATAAAATGTTAAAGTATATTATCCTATTAACACTTGAAGCATTTTTAAATGCATTACAAAAATATTTCGAGAATCGCAAAATATTTCTCATATTGGTTATATTACTAAGAAATCTGTTGGTATAATTATCGTAACCGTACATGTGAGAAAATTGCGCAAAACAGCAGAAAGTATAGATTTTTTCATCGTAATTTAGACTTCAAAATAGCGGATATGTGAAAACGATATGACCCTAATGATGGGACAATTTTTTTTTACTTTTTTATATTATTGTAACGGACGAACCACACGATACTGAGATGAGCGCGTTAAAGCAGATCATATTGTCTTCAGCTTAATAATTTTAGTGTAAATTTAAAACGAAAGATACGACGCTCAAATTTTAGTCAGAAATATAGCGATTATTGCTTTAAACATTTTCAACGAGTAATATACACATAGTCGATTTCAACTTTTATTATAAAATTTTATAATAAAAATATTAAAAATGGATTTTTTTTTTTAAATTATTAATATCATTAAGTGTGCAAAAAAAAAAGAAAGAATCAAAATAATATAAAAATTTCGTAGAATCGTTTCATTGTTTATTACTCAAACCGATTCTATTAAAATAGAGTATAAATATGTTTAGTATGAAAAGTATCAGATTTCTCAAACCTTATTAATGTTCTTGGCAACTTGCATCATATTATTTTACGACATCCCTCTCACAAATGTGTAATGAAAACTGTTGAAGAAGAACGTCTTTTCTCACTTCAAAAATAGCACACAATAAAAGTTATACATACATACTTCTTGGTTTTACTTCGAAAATATATTTTTATTGAATCATCTATACACCAGTTTTAATTAACGATATGTATTTACTATTTATTACACTAAGGCCATCGTAGTTATTCATTTACTAATGAATGTATTTTAATAAACGATATGTATGTATATTCTAAGAATTATAATCAAGAACGTGATAGATCCACTAACTTCACGGTGAATTACGATGTAGACTTCACACTAGATAATCGACTGATTCTTCAATGCTTTTAAAGAAAATTTGCATTTATAATTGTGTATACATTATTAATATCCTCTAAAATGAAACTATGAATACTGAGCGAAGAAAATAACTGTATAAAATAAATATACGGCAACCGAGACGGCCGACGTCTGTACGGAATGCACAGGAAAAAATCAATGACAGATTTATAGTCTTAAATGAACTTATTAATAAACCCAGGTCTAAGATCAATCGCACCGTTCGAACGCTCTGTGGCCGAGATAAACAACCGAAGGATTCCAGAGATAGGTCGTTGAACCGCAACAGCTGTGCATCAAAAAATAACACGAAGCGAGAATAGCCGAGATGTGCGAGGAACACATGGTTTGCCTACTTTCGTGGCATCAGTTACGGGGCAGACGTGCAGACTACAGTCAGCCAAGCGACGGAAGATAATTAACAACGAAATTGGCCGGAGACAGCTAGACGCCTTACTTATGTGGCCCGCGATGCATTAGACCTCGCAATAATAATACAGTATAGAACTGACTCGAGGCAATTAAAAAATGTAGGAACGCCCGTTTCCCACACATTACTCGTTGAATGAAGCGACTGTAACGCTGATATAAGTAGAAATTCAGGACCGGAGATGTCAGTAAAATTGCTGAAATCTAGGTGAAAGCCATAGCACACGAGAATATTGCCGTCATTAGTAATAATTCTTGTAATAACATCAGTAATGATGCAAACAGAACTGCAGTCGCGTACTCCTTCCAAACCAATTTTATTAGAGACGGTATGTCACGGACGCCAGGCACGCTCACGCTCTGATTTGCATATCGCCAACGAAAGTGTAGCGGTAAGTAAAATCGACCTGTATTTATAATAGCTATGCAAATATGCAGTGCTTGTTTATTAAAAAGTTACTATGCAAATTTGTCTCATACTTTTTTATTTTATTTGCAGAAGCAGTTGGTTCCATTTTTGCGTCCTTAATATATAACTGGCTATGTAGGTACTTTATTCTTAATAATATGCACAATTCAACAGGAAATATCTCTTTCAACTCAAAGTCAAATAAGTTTCGTTATTGATTACGTACAGCTTCATATAATTTGAAACTGTTGTATAATAGTCAAGGTTACATTCCAATAGAACTAGGAAACAGCCGAGGCGAACAAAATAGCTGACGACTTCAGGCATCAAATGATTTAAAAATCTGGTCCATTTAAATATTAAACGCTCCAGTTAGCTTGTCTCGCTCCAGATTGGCGTGCGAACGATTTGTTAGAATCTGCATAACGAATCTGCAGATCTACTCTCTAACGTATCTTCTGTAGCTACCGTGAAGATTGCAATCTTTGCACTTTTATGGTGGCTATGTCAATAATCGATATTAAATAGGGAAACGAGTGTTGTTAGTAATCGAATTTACTTTAGGAAATGGAGGAAAACTGAAGTTTCTATAGTATCGTCGAATGCACCATTCATCCAATTCACGAGAGCGTAACGGATGTCGGCGGAAGCGGTGCTCGCTCTCGGGCCGCGGATCCATTGTTGAGAGCTTATTAGATAACGTGTCCGCGAGAGCGAGGACGAGACAATGACAACGATTTAGTATTCAAATTTGAAGAGTGAGAGCGATACGTCAATGCAAAAAATAGTAGAGCGGAAATCGATACACGGAAGATTAAGCGCGGTGACATCGCACAATAGCGTTGTGTCCTCAAACAGTTGAACATTATTTTTTACGAGTTGCTGTGCACGTTTACTTTGCATTGCGTAACCGGATAGTAGTTTTCAGACCGTATTTTAAGAATCCTCGTCTTAAAAAACGAGGATTCCTAAAATACGGTTATATAAAATACACGGTAATATTAAAATATACCACTGTTCAAATCATAGTAAATTATATGGAAATACAGTAATTTTCGCAAAATACGTTCACAGACAGATTACACTTTTTTTTTTATTCTAAATAAAAATAGTATGAATAATTTCGTTTTTAGATTTCTGACGTACATATTATTTAGCATAGTTAAAAAATGATTAGCCGCGTACCTACTTTTAAATTATTATTGTTCGATTTAGCTAAATTCTTGTTACGTAAACTCTTTTTAAATGTTTAAATAATTTGTTTATATAAAATATTCTATATATATATATATATATATATATATATATATATATATATATATATATATATATATATATATATATATATATATATATATATATATATATATATATATATCACATTTTAGGGATGTATATATACTATATATATGAACCATTGTGATTTAACCAGAACGTTTTTCTCCGTTCAGTTAAAGATGTGAATTTTCAAACAGACATATATACGGGTTGGCAGGCGGATATCGATAAAATCAGATGTGCGTGAGACGGATTACGTGCGATCTCTCGGAAAATATTTTTTTCACATGCCCTTAAAGATTCTACATGATATTTTTATTCTAACGAATGTAATAGAACCTTCTTGTTATTCAGATCACACATTGATATCAGAGTCATGTGCAAAATATTTAATGCGAGCAAAGTAATAGGCTATGACTTTATTTCTTTTGATATAAAGTTAGTACCTATATTTAAGAAGAATGTGTAATTAGAAATCTTTTTGTATGAGAGCTTTTGACTGTAAACGAATATCCTTCGCATTATACACAATCCGATGCATACTATGTACGGGTAAAAACATAGATTCGAGATCTAAACACATAAACACAATTACATTTAAACGTCGACATCCTTGGATCGAAACGAATGCGCGTCTCACACCTACGCACGGCTGTCGATTACCGTCACTGAATCACGACTTAGACCCTGGAACACCGCGGTCTGCCATTAACCTGTTGACGCGTTCACACGCTCGGCTTTACTTAACAGCGTATAAATCAGTAGTTCTGCGTTGGTTAATTCAGGGAAGCATTCAAAGCATTCAAACGGCTCGTAGGTAATCCTGTCGGGCGTCGGTGCTACGTTGGCGCCACAAAGCCGCTAACGAGCTACGATATCATCTGAAGTACGGTGTGTACATATAATAAAATTGCATCAGACGTATTTTTGTGTCACAGCTAAAGCTCGATTTAAACATTCATAGCATAGAACTCGAATATTCAAAGTGACTTGTACTAAAAGTTACGCATTTCCTTGTAAGTTCTTATTAGATGCAGTAAAATTAAAATGAGTAATAAATTACTGAGTCACGTGAAAATGATTTTTTCAGTTAAAGTGTGATTCAATTGTGGATGACTCAATTGTGAAAATAAGTTTGATAGGTTTTTTTTTCAGATTTTTACTTATACCTAAGTGTCCAATAGAACAGTACTTACTTCATTAAAATTTTGTAACGTTAGATAAAAAATTAATTTTCTTCGATTCATATTTTGGAATAACCGACATCAATTCAGAGTTAATTAGCAATATATTACAAGAGCGGTACTTGTGTAGAAATGCGTCTGTTTATAAGCTAGTTATTAATGCGGAGAGTAGAAACAGTTTAACAATAATGAGCTTCGGGATACAATAGATTGTGAAACATCATGCGAGGCACAATGGAGAGAGTTGGCCGATGAGCTAGCACCGAACATTAATAACAGTTTCTGCACGCTCCTCATAAAACCCGAGTCAGATACGGCATATCATAGAGAAACTAGGCCCAAGGGCGACCTATTTTTAAAACCGCTTTGATTCCCAGTTAAAATAGACGTGTTTAGATGGAGTAAACAAAGTGGATACGCTGTTTCAGTTTTCTTTAAAGAAATATTTTTAGACTGACGAGTGGGCAAGAAACGAATCTGATTTTTGTTTAGCTCGAGACACTTGTGAACGTGGAGTTAGTTTCTAGTGTTGGAAACACCGCAATATACTCGTATTACTGTTGCAAAAAATTTGAAATATTTATGATATCACAATTTTAAATGTTACGTTTGAGATGTTTATTTAATATCCCGCTTAGTGTACACACAACCGGAGACATTAGGTGCGGCGATGGCGCTGCAATTACATGACTGAGGTGATAATTTACTGTCATTATTCAAGTGTTGAATATCTGTGTCGCATACGGTCTACAAATTGTGATGGAGTTTGTGTTCAATTACCGCTCCACACAACTTTGTCATCATATGATCATATCTTCGGAGTAATCAATTTCATTATTAAATTTAGATCACGTTATATTTCTTATCGCTTTGAAATATGAGGAACTATAACGGAGTCGTGTTTCTACCCGTTTTGCTTGTACCAACAGGTATCTATACTACTGGTATATTGAGTTACTTATTCGTTTCTTACTACCGAATCCGACAGAACCGAAAAAATCTTAGGTACCAATTGCAGCGTTATCTATTCGATTCAATGTAAATTTAAATCATTCAGGAACCTAAGTAAGCATATACATACAAAAAATTTCATCAAAATCGAAACATTTGTTTAAGAGGTGTGATAGTAGGTACAGTGACATACACATTACAGTAGAATTTATTTATTTAGTTATTCTTCTATATATTATACTAGTATGGTTTCTCTAATGCGGAATCAATCATCTTATTTTCTAATTGTTAGTACCTGTTACATTTCATTTTATAATTTTAAATACCTATGACATTCATACACTATATACTTATACTCGTAACAAACAGGTCAATAAAATATTTAAATATATAATGTCAAATTAAATTAAACAACGTAATATTTATTTCGAAATTTTATAATATTATATGTAGGTACATATTTACAATGCAAAACTTAAACTAATTATTTACAGACAAAATTAAATTAACTTCAGAAATGTCAAATCATCAGTAAATACGTTAAAAAAAACCAACAAAATTCTTAAAATGTAACAATGTATATAGAATTAAAATAAATGATAATAAAAAAAATTCAAATTTCAAATTATCTCAAGAAAAAAAAAGCAATGAGAATAAACGAGTATCTGTCTAATAATATCTAAAGTGATGCTTATCCGCAACGAAGTATACTTGACTGAGCTTTGTAAATTCGTATTTTTTAAGGAAAAAGAGAAATAGACATTTGCTCAGTAGTGGAAATGATTATTAACACGTAACAAATATATTATTTAAATCTGCAGCTTCACCATAGTAAAAAAACAACATTCTTCTGTCATCGTATATATATTTATTAGAATTCAAATCACTTTATCATTATTATCTTATCTTATATATTTAAACGAGCAATTCTTGTATATATATATATATATATATATATATATATATATATATATATATATATATATATATATATATATATATATATATATATATATATATAATCGGAATCTTGGTAACGGCTCCAACGATTTTCATGAAATTTAGTATGCAGGGGGTTTCGGGGGCGATAAATCGATCTAGCTAGAATTTAATTTTAGAAAATGTCGTTTTATTTCTTTTTTTACGTAATTAAAAAATATCATTAGAATACGAAGGTAAATTTCGCTGTCAGTGATAAGCTTATAATAGCTCGGACGGGAATCGGGCGGATTCGAAATCAGAAAACTCGGGTTCGAATCCAGGTGCCTACAGACCAGTTTTTTTCCCTTTTTTTTTTCAAGTTTCTTCTTTTGTGAGAAAAACTATTATTGAGAGTTCTTTTTATTTTTTATTTAAATAACCAGTTCCTATTATTTTATTATTATGTTGTAAGATCAAAAATATTATTTATGTTTCATAAGTATGTAATGTATCTAAATATAATTTAAACGAGCAAAGCTCGGTCATCCAGGTACTTTGCTATAAAAAGCACTTGATATAGTGTTAACGAATAAGTTTCCATACCGATAAAACGGCATGATTTCTCACTCTTTACGAGTACATACAACGATTTATCACTGAAATGGGAATATAAAACGTAGTTCTTTATAGAACTTTGTATTATTCGAAGGTAGCCTCTGATCGATTTAAGCGTATCGAGATACGTGAGTAGATAACAGAGTTAAACATGCAAATTTTATTTTTAAAGTATAAGTAGTATAATCAGGGATTTAGTAAAAAATATATAGATAATGTACATGGTTCGTACTAATGAAAACTAATTACGCGTGTGGATCAACATTCGATGAGATAAAGAACTCGTTGAAAAATGTACCAATAGTTGATAAACTTATCAATCAGTTGGTTTGCATATCGATCGAGTCGTTAACGGGACGTGATCTCGATTTCAATTTGTTATCTGTTTGTTATCGAGAAAAAAACATATTCTGAACTTAACATATTCTGATGTGTTAATTTAATAGTCATAAACCTATTAAGGGCATTAAAATTAAATAAGTAAGTGAATAAATTAGAATTTAAATATAATTTGATATGAAATTATGCGTATCCGTTATAACCGTATCCAATTCAACTAACATTATAAATGGGAAAGTTTTTGAAGATTGATATACGAATGGATACATTATAGAGTCATTATTAGAAAGGATTAATTTTTCAAATTCTTTCACGGTAAAACTTCTGAATTATTTTACAGTAAACATTAGGATTTAGATAGCTAATCAAAGTTGGATTAATAAACTAACTTAATAAATAAATAAATATGTTTAACATACATATACATTCATATACTTTTTTTTTGTCGCAGGGGAATCCATTTACGGATGATATCAAAGACGCCCGGGTCGGCAGTCCTAGAACTATTTCGAACTCGGCACTTTGGGAGTGCAATACCGTACTAAACATCTGCGGGAACCTTCAGCCGCTTTAATTGGAGGGTCCCGGATCTGCAGACAACAGGATCCCTCCAGCGACGGGCTGGCCTTGACTACATTCTTTATCCAGGATCTAGATAAACGCTTGTGAAACCGCAGAGAACAGTATAGGTAATCGATACATTTAATTGGATATGTGTAACGATTGGTGTTCGTAGAAATTATAAATAAATATGGATCGTACGATGCAATAAATCCGCTAAGGCGCAGACGGGGACGAAGGCGTGCGCGGCGCCGGCCGCCGCGCTGTTCTCACTTTCACACTTTCACTGGGGCATCGGCCGCATCGCCACAATGCGACCGATGTTGCAAAACTGATTATTCAACACACACGTCAAACCGACAATAGATATTGTATTGTATATAAATCATCATTCGGCGATATATATTGTCATAATGTATTATGATATTTATCCTAGAATATAAAACAATAAATACTTTTATAAATGCACCCACTAATAGTCTGTTATGTTCCGAATAGAGTCGCCAAGCTTTAATTAAATAGAAAATATTTAATTTAAGTTAAATATATATAGTGGTGTACAAAAAAGTGTAAATAAATAAATAAAACATATTTGTTAGTTAAAATTATTTCAACGGAAGAGAAACAGCCTGAAAATAATCATAGGTGTGTAAAATATTATAAAAAATAGATTTTACATTTATAATTATATAAATATTTGTTATACTATTATTATACAATAAAACACTACAAATTATATGCTTCGATCCGATCTGTAAACATATTATTAATTTAGAAAGTCCATTTATCTGAAAAATTACTAGGCTGTAAAACATGAAGCTATGTATTTAGAAGCGGAGCGATATACATAAGAGCGAGTTGTATATAAGCACACGAAAACTCACTAAGTAACGAGATTATTGATAACTTCATGATGTGTTTTGAGGTTTTTTTTTAAAACCTTTTTTGCTCATTATGTAAGGTGCTTGTCATCAGTTAAGTTTTTTTTTTTTTTTTTAATTTTCAAAGTACTCAATTCTTTTTTATATTTTGCATCTTGCAACTGTCAACGCGGCTGTAAGGGACATCCTGTTGTAATGTACCTATACCAATGTACGATGAGACAAGAACAATATGTTAATACCGTAAAAATCATTTAAATTTATTTTAAAATAACACACTAGAGGTCAGTGCATAAGGTCACTGTTTGATATTAATGTCAAAAAAACGTCCAGAAATTTAAATGTGAAATGAATAGCTTATCATGTTTATTATGCACATAATAAAACAGTAACGGGGTCGCGAATGTACAAATATTGAAAAGAGTTTATTTTGGTAAATATTTTTATCGACATCCATAATAAATGCAAAATTTGAGTAAACTACAACATAGTTACTAATATTATGTTACAAACGCCGACGTTAATTGGCGAATTGTTCACACAGTGGTCACACCAATTGGCTATTACGCTAGCGGTCGCGGGTTCGATTCTTGCTCATAACAAACAATCGTATAAGTCATCTGTAATGTCTGAATAGGCCATACAGATGTTTGTCGTGGTCTGGGTGTATGTGCTTATGTTGTGTATGTTTATATATCCCCGAAACAGAATTCTCATCCTGTACTGTATAAGTCTGTAAACAACCTACTGCTGAGCGAAGGCCTACTCTCCATATAGATGGGTTGGAGCTTAATCCACCACGCTGCTCCACTGCGGGTTAGCTGATAATATCCCTACCATGAGGAGCGATCATTACCAGGTATCCATGATAACAACCGGGACCGACAGCTTTACGTGCTCTCCGAGGTACGGTGGGGAAACCCACAAGGTCATACATCGAGACTGGAAACAATTATTTTTACAAATATCTGTCCTGAGTGGAAATCGAACCTGCGACCGCCGGCATTGAAGTGACTACTCGCACCACTACACCAGAACGGTCGTCACATTCTCATCTTATTTTCCCATTTACATACTTGTACACAAAAAAATGGAATTGAAATGCTGTACACACATATAAAGGCAGGTCGTACCGAATTGTATTGTATCTAGGGTTGCCACCTCTCCGGGTTTGACCCGGAGTCTACGGGTTTGCATGGTGCATCTCCGGGTTACGGGTTTAACATCGAAATCTCCGGGTCAGACCGGGCAGTGGCAGTGAAGCGATAGCCGACCATCATGGCGCGGGGCGAGACTTAAACCAAGTACGAGAGTTCGTACAATCTAGTGATTCAACATCGCCTGATTTAAAATGAGTTCAGTTATTCAAAGTCGAGGTGACTTTCCTTCACCGAACTGCCAAAAATAAATCGTATTTTTTACACTAATCCTTATAAGCAATGCTTTTGTAGAGCGCGTCTATTCTTTAATGTGAAATTTGTGGACAGACGAGCGAAACTGCTAGTCAGTGGTCATGGTGAAGGTAGAGTTAATTGTAAAGATTAATTACAAATATGAAATGCCGAGAATTTTTGAAAATTTTGAAGATACCTGAACAAGAAAAGATACTTAAACAATCCCTTCAAAATAAAAAAATATTGTTTTAAGCTGGTCCAAGTTAGCCTAGCACTAGTTAGGTCTTTTATATTTAATAAATAAATTACCAATGATTTACCATTACTTTTTACTTTAATAAATTAATTCACACTTAAAAATGTTTTATTTTATATTAAAAAAAACTCTTACTAAAGAAATTAACTTTATTTTGAAAATCTCCGGGTCTACTGTTTTTGAAAGGTGGCAACCCTAATTGTATCTAGTGCATGTTGTCAAATATCTATTGTAAGTTGAAGATATTAATTTGGTTTTGAACGTAGCACGTTAGAACATTTTAGACATTATCTTCAGAGTAAAAAAAAAAAAAGATTTATAGGTTATTTCAGAAGATAGACTGTAAAAGATCACACTAAGTTCATAAAAACGAGGCAGTAATCATTTAACAAAACTAATATCCTCAGGATGATTGCCTCACGCACAGATTGCCCGATCCAACACAGAATGATGTGTATCACAACAGGACAGCATTGACTCATTTTAATTTAATTGATATTGTGTTATTGTATTTTTATTATTTAATAATTGTATAGTATTATTGTTTATTATTTTATTTTTATTTTTCTAATCATGACATTTAATCTGAATTTTTGAACTTTGACGCAATGTTATTTAATTATTATTAATTTAAATTGACTGATATTACCTTATATTGACTTACATTTAATTTAATTCAATGTTTAATTATGTTTTCATTTTTCTTTGCTTACTTCTGTTATAATGTTATAATGTTTGTAGTTTTTATTTCCATTTTCTATGTTTTACTGTGTTCTACTTGTATCTCCTAATGTAAAAAAAAAAAAAAATGTTTATTTTATTTTATTTATTTATTGTAAATTTTATATGGACCTTTTGTCTGAAATAAAAGTTTATTTATTTATTTATTTAATATGGATACTCAACGCACGTAAAACTACGCAGAACGTCTAATATTATTTTAATTCAAATTTTTTAAAAAGTTATTGATTGTAATTCTTTCGTTACTATATTTGTGTATTAGCCTATTAATAAGGCTACATTTTGGACACGCCTGTTTATCATCAAAATAATTTTGTTGTGTTTTTATTAATTATTTTTGAATGTATATCTTTTTTACTGTAAAAATGAGAGTTATGTTACCAGTTTAAATAGAATATAATCGAGTGACTTTTCATTGTTATATTTAAATGCCGGCTAATCGCCTAACAAGTATACATACGCAGTTAGTATTATACTATTGTATTCAATTTTTAGGCACATATACAAGGAGTCTATGCAAGATTTTATTGAATGTTGAAAGTTTTTCTGTAACAGCTTCTATAATTAAAAATAAAATTGTATTACAAAGTATCCAAAATTACACAGTAGGTATTCGATATATTTTAGCCAATATTCAATTTAATATTTAATTTTTTATACAACGCAATAATAATAATAATAATAATATATTAAGGTTGTAAGCAATTTAGTAATCAACGTTAAATAAAATTCGAGCAGCGAGAATCGAGAATAATTTCAAAATAATAGAAATCTTTTGTGTGAAACACCGCTACGGTTTCAGATTCCCACTGCGATGTAATTATGTCGTAAATTCAGTTGTATTGGAATCTAATTAAAATAACCACTTGCAAACGAACAAAAAATATCGACTGTGAGACAGTATTTATTAAAAAAACATTAATTTAAATGAACTCCTATTAAAATAATGGACTGGCTGGAGTTAACAACAAAATAAATGTTTTAAAATATTAATTATAAGCTTTTAAAACATTTGTACTTAAAAGTTACGTTTTCTTAAACGATCGTGCCTCATTCTTTATTATTATTTTTTTATCTACTTATATTAAAGGCGGTACATAAAAAAATTGACGTTTATAAAAATCTACTTATATACAGTTCATTGTGAATGAAATACATAACGGTAAGTATAGCGATAGTAATATTGGTTAAAGTTATTGCCTATAAAATAATAAACAAGTGATTATTAGTAATAGTTTTTTAATAACATATCGATTTATGAAATCGTGTCACTTAATGATGTCATATCATTAGAGTCAATTTCCGATGATTTCTTACAGGCGATCATTAGAATTTTACTTCATATATCATTTAACGACGTACGGGAGCAGTGTTGAAACGCGTATTTCGACACGACGCGACGGATTTTTACGACTTGTTTTTTTTTTAAGCTACGATAAAATCTTCACGATTTTAGCATTAATCGTCTTTAATTACTTCGACATTTATGGATCACCCTAACATTTATTGATTTTAATAATTCTAAGTCTTAATAGTGAATTTTTATTTTTGACGTGCAACGGTGGAAGCCCTTTTTTCACATCAATGACACCCAGGACACTTTTTGACAAGTTTTAGGTATTTGATAAAAAAGCACGTTTTATCCGACAAGCAGGTGTGAGATCTTCACTCCTAATTTGTATCCTTTGCGACAAGGTATTGTGTAAAATTTTATTAGAACGGCTATAATGATATTGAATTAGTAACTTAATTTTTTCTTAAAAATTAAATAGCATTAACTTTTTTAAATAGATACCTATATATTATTTACACATAGCTATTCTATTTTATCGACCAATTAATTAACTTGTTTTTAATAAATCTTTCGAGATGAAGAACGTAATCTCAGCGAACAATACAGAACAAACAATTTAACATAGAGCATTTACTATTTGACTTATTGTTTGTTTAATACTATATAATCTGATCGACCAAAGATTTAACAGAAAAAGTAATCAATTCACGATAACGTGTGTATATGACGCGTTATTTTCGACAGTTGTAAACCGATTTGATTATATAATATATAGTACACGTATTTTATTCAGAAAATTTCTTAACAAAACTATCAACACTTATATAAGTTTTACCAAAGTAAAAGCACATCGTAAGCGTAGCACCCGACGAACTAGCTTTCTTGTCTCATCGAAAACTAGGACATTATATAGTAACAAAAACCCTTACATATGAAGGACTTTACAATAAAATACCTGCAGTATGCACATATAAAATGTCAATTAATGCATTTAAAAACAAACTGGCTGAACACAACAGAAAATTCACTTTAATAAATTAATTAATTTAAAAAAAAAGACTAAGAAAAAATAATCCAATGCGTTAAATGGGTAGCTAGTTTAAGACGAACATGAATGTTATATTACTATAAATGTGTATTCTCATGTAAGCGATTTATGTGTTTTTAATAACAAATTTCTATAAACCTGAAACAATAAAATATATTTTTAACGAATGGTTCTAAATTTGTGAGAAAATTCCAACGATCCATGATTGTTGAACACGGTCTTATTGCGAAAACAAATATTTTAATGCATAATACTTTTCAGGAGGTTTGTTGTAAGTAAAATATAAACTCGTGCAAGGGTGGGTCATTAACAAAATAATTATCGCTTGATTCATACATGCCTTCATAAATATCGCCTTCTTTAGTTCGAAGGCTAAGTACCTGTGCATGTTATATCGCATCTTGCGGTCGGTCGGCGGTTATTTCAAGGTCCGCATGTCCCTTCGATTAAGCCTGGTTTACCTCCAAAGGACAATAAAATACTGTACTATGAGGAAGAGACAAAACAATTAAACCAGTCTCTACATTCACGATAAATCGATATCGATGTTCTGTCTGTACATACGGAGTTTATTGTTTTTTTTTTATCTAAAGATTATTTTTTCATAGAAGTCGTAAGTAATATCTCCAATATTTAAGTTTTATTAATATGAATAAAATTCATGTGTATCTAAGAGAACTTTTCAAGAATATTCATTTCATTCATGAATTTCAAGAATATTCATTTCATTTCATTCATCAGTACCTGGATGACCGAGCTTTGCTCGGTTAAACTATATTTAGACACAAACACACACAGTGATAATATATGAATAATATTTTCAATGTTACCGATATAATAATAAAACAATAGTCACTGGTTATATAAAAAAATAAAAAGAAATCCTAATAATATTTTTTCTCGCCAAAAAAGGAACTTGAAAAAAAGGAAAGATCTTCCGTTTTCGAGACCGCCCGATTTCCCACCTGAGCTATTATAAATTTAAGATGGTGGCGAAATTTACTTTCTTATTCTAATGATATTCTAGCAGTTTTTAATTGCTCTCGTGATTTTTATTTAAATAACTAGTTTATATCTTTTTTTTCCTACCTCTGCCGAAAGTTCGATTTTCGTCCCTGTGAAGCGGGACAAAAGTGACACTTTCTGTCCCCGCTTCACAGGGACAAAACCTGAACTTTCGTCCTAGGTAGGGAAAAAAAAACTATGTGCAATATGGGACGAAAGTACTACATCCATTCCCGTATGTTTACTACCCTCGCCTTCGGCTCGGCCATTTCATATGAGGGTCAAAAAAATAGTACTTTCATCCCCTTGTGACACAAAATATTTTACGTGTTAGTTGAATAGGCAAACTGGCAGACTTGCCACCTGATGGTAAGTGGTCGACGTCGCCCATGAACATAAACTAGTTTACCTGGAACTAGCCCAGCCAACTCATTTATGTGTTGCCTATCCTGAGACATATGATGTTAAGTCTCGGTGCCAGTAATTACACTGCCTGTCTTGCCCTTCTTTCCGAAACACAGCAAAGCTGTTTCACGGAAGAAATAAGCAAGATGGTGGTACCCATGCAGCCGGGAGCGCGGCACAGCGCATCCCTCCCACCGGTAAAACACAACACACAAAATATTATATTATTATATAGGTAAGACCGAAAAATACTATTCATATTTCATCAGTTCTTTCGTATCTAAATATAATTTCCAAAAAAAAGAACGATTAACAAAAAAAAAAATACCGAGCAAAACTCGGAAATCCAGGTAGTACAGGGCTCTCAATAATAGTTCTTTTTCTTACAAAAGAGGGAACTTGAAAAAAAAAAAGCAAAAAAAAGTTGGATTTGAGGCATCGGGATTCGAACCCAGGTATACTGATTTCCCACCTAAGTTATTATAACCTTGTAGATTATGCCGTTTACCTTCGTATTCTAATAATATTGTAACAGTTTTTAATTGTACTCGTGATTTTTTTATTTAAATAACCAGTTCATATTTTTTTATTATTATTTCGGTACGATCGAAAAATATTATTCATATATCATCAGTTCGTAATTCGTATGTAAATATAGTTTCCAAAAAACACGAATTACAAAAAATAAAAAATAAAATACCGAGCAAAGCTCGGTCATCCAGTTAGTAAAGGGCTCCCAATAATAGTTTTTCTCACAAAAGGAGGAAGTTAAAAAAAAAAAAAGTCCTTGAGACATCTGGATTCGAACCTGGGGGTCTTCTTATTTCGAATCCGTCCAGTTCAAATCAGAGCTATTATAAACTTATCAATGACAGCGAAATTTACCTTCGTATTCTAACGATATTTTTAAATTGCCTGAAAAAAGGGATAAAACGACATTTTCTAAAAATAAATCCTAGCTAGATCGATTTATCGCCCCCGAAACCCCCTGCATACTAAATTTCATGAAAATCGTTGGAGCCGTTTCCGAGATTCAGATTATATATATATATATATATATATATATATATATATATATATATATATATACAATAATTGCTCGTTTAAAGATATAAGATTCATTTAAACATTATGTCACAGTTTTCTAAATCATGAATAAAACCTATTACGTAGCCTCTATAATTTTGTTATTAATTCGTATACTACGAAGTTATTCCATCGAAGAGACTACCAACTAACGTGGTTTCGATTGATTTTCGTGTCGAGGCTCTTCGACTGGTATTGCGTCATCACTTAAATGTATTAACTGAACTGCCTGTAAACAATCCACTGTTGAGAAAAGGTGAAGTCCTCCCTTCATAGAGAAGGGTTAAAATGTATATATTCCATAACAAAATTGACGTTGAACGCTTGTATACCTACGAGAGAAGCAAAGTATTGAAACTTTTAAGTACATTATAAAAATAATTTTGGTTTATTTTTACATTTAATACAAATATTAGTCGTATTGAAATTTATTTATATGAACCTTGAAAATTTTCCATACTTATATCAATTTAACATAAAATAAGAAACAATTTTTTTATCAACATATAATGTTAAGTACTGCTTTATTTTTATTTTTTAATTTGTTATTAACATTTTAAAGTGTATAATGTACCATTTAAATACATTTTAAAAATAATATGAGGCAAAGCAAGATCAAAATCATACTATACATAAATGGTATACAATTACAGTTACATTTGTACATTACATTGTTACATGTGTATGCGGATCTAGATTTCAATAAAACATTTTTAGAAAGCTATAATTGTATAATCACGTCGCGTTTTGCGTTTCAAACGCTTTCGCTTCGATTAATCTTTACATGTAACAAAATTGTACATTGCCGATATCTATTTATAAAATGTATTTAAAAAATATTAATAATAACTTTTTAACAAGCAATAAAAGGAAACAATATTTACATTAAAATAAAAAAAATAAAAAATAAAAAACCGACATGCAAAAAGTATATATATATATATATATATACTAGCGGCCCGCCCCGGCTTCGCACGGGTATTTAACTAAAATTTCAAAAAATATAAATTTATATTTTTTATCACCCACACCTGCGTCGATATTGGAAAATATTTCATAATAGACGAATTGAGTTCTCAAACAATATTTTAGCCCGCGACTTTGTCCGCGCAGAAGTCGAAAATGGTTCTAATAGGATTTTTATTTGTTTTTTTTTTTACGTTATTAATTTTGTTATAACATATAAATTATTATAAAAAAATATTTGAATACTTATAAAATATAACAATCTTTATTATAGATTAGGGATTTAAAGTTTAAATAAACATTAAAAAAAAATTGTTATAATATTTTATGAAAACGAAGCTCGGTCCAAAGACCAAAGTCTGGAGAAAGTTACACGGGGGACGGGGGTATTATCTTTTTACAACGAAATCGAAGTACCTACTACACCTTCCTTAGTATTTCTTTATAAACAATATTTTTTGTTTTTCTTTCGGGGTGCTAGAATCACCAGGCTACTCTGGAATATGCCACATACAACTGGCTGTGAGAGAAGCAGCTTTCGCTTAAGTATACTCCCGCTACAGTAAGAGTTTGACCTTAAGCTTTGTTTATGGTAAATACATACTCATATACACTCATATCACCATTTCCTATTTTAAGCAACAGGTCTGAGAACTGTCCGGCAGTAACATCTCCCCTTAGAGTCCATCATTCTCATATTTATGGTGAGGCTCAGTTCCGTCACTGCAGGCCACAAATGCTCCTGTACTGTAGTGTATTGTATCAGCCTGTAAACAACCCACTGCTGAGCGAAGGTCTTTTTTTCATATAGAAGAAGGGTTGGAGCTTAATCCACCATGCTGCTCCACTGCGGGTTAGCGGATAATATCCCTTTTTTTTAACGATGGGAAATGCATTTACGCATCCCGCCGCCCGCAGGCGACGGTTATGTTGGACTCGCTGGCTGCGAAGCCAGAATACCCACTAAAACTCATCGACCGTCTGCGCCATAGTGGAGAGCCACGGGATTGCTCGCGCATACAACCGTGACGCCCCGACGTTTGGCCCGGCGGCCCCTCCGTATGTGTTTGGGGCCGTTCGACTGGTCCACTCTGCTAATTCAGAGAAGTACCAGGAGCGGCCCCAACACTAAAATCTCTGGGCCCTCTCGGCGCCACTCCCACACCAGCCGCAACTCCCGTGCTAACACTCTCACCGCGCTTTCGCGCTCCGTTTACCACTGGACTTCAGCTACCCCAGACGGCGAAACCCCGCTGATGGGTCCACACATCAGCTGGTCCAGGGGTTCCAGTGGCTTGTGCACCTCTGCGTCCAAACTACCGCGCTTTCGCGCCACCTAATGGAGGGGGAGGGCGAGTCATCTCCCTCCTGTGCTTTCGCGCCCACCGCTGCTGGTTTTGGTCCGCGGGGGGCCGATAATATCCCTACCATAAGTAACAATTATTATAAGGCATCCATGATAACAAACGGGACCGACGGCTTTACGTGCTCTCCGGGCCACGGTGGGCAAACCCACTATACACCCAGACCTGAAACAAATATTGGCATAAATACAAATATCTGCCCCGAGCAGGAATCGAACTCGCGACCACCGGCATTGAGGCGAGGCGTTAAGCCACTCGCACCACTACACCAGAATCTCGAACCGGTTATCAATGCTTCGTTCGTTGTATCGTTGGTATAATTACACCACAAGTCAATACGATTTTGCCTCTTAGATTTGAATAAATCCGCAAGTAATTATTTTTTAAATTTTGATTGACTCGCCACAGTTGGTACTGACCCTGCTTACTGCTCCAGGATGATGGGTTCGATTCTCGCCTCGAGTTTGGGTGTAATATGTATTTATTTCTATATGTATTATTTGTATGAATATTTATAAAAAAATGTATATCAGTCAGGTGTTACCTAAAATACAGGCATTAACTTGCCTACCTTAGGAACAGACGATCGTGTGTGTATGTCAAACATATATTTATATTTAATAATAGTCCAAGACAGCTTTTATCTCCTCCTTCTTAGTTTTAGTGTAAGATAAAGTTAGGTATATGATTTATAATTTTTTCTGATCTTGTTCCAACATTAGTCCGTGGTGCCAATCTGTACTAATTCGGATGTTAATGCCGTATAATTCAAAAATGTTTCCAAGTTCACATTGGTGTCTTCTATATCTGTATCATTGTGAACTACAGATGCCTTGCTGATGAGTTATTCAGTTTAAAACCCTTGACTTAAAACAACATCAACATTGAAGTAAAAAATATTATATAAAACACTATTTTACAATAAAGCGATCACACGATATATTTACAACTCAATTTTGTTACATTTAATATAAAGTCTTGCCTGTTCCACCAGGAGCACCAAAAAAAACATATCACCTACGCCTACGTCAATACTAATATATAAATATTATAATTATAAAAGACGGATTGTCAAACATGTGTCAAAATAAAATGTAATTTAAAAAAAATCCTAAGGAGTATTTATATCAAAATAACTTTCTACCCCCTTTTAACCCCGTTAGGGGATGAATTTCGATAAAATACGAAACATGTCTTCAATAAATTCTGTTAACGAATATTTATGCAAAATTTGAAGTAGATTGGACCAAGGAATCACGTTGTCCCATACAAACTTTGCCTCGCTTTTTCATCCCCTTAGAGGTAGAATTTCGTAAAATCCGTTCTTAGCTGACCTCTACTCGGCAAAAGAAATATTCCTACCAAATTTCAAGTTTTTAGGTCTCATAGTTCCAGAGATATCGTGATGAGTGACTATATCTATAGAAAGTCTCCTATATATATTATATATATATATATATATATATATATAGTAGTAGTAAGAAGTAGTAATTTTTCAATAATACAAAATTTTACGACAGACTTTTAGCTTAGCTTTACTTTTAGCTTTTAGCTAAAAGGTTTTTATATAATAAATATACGTAATAACTCTAATAATAATAAAATTCTAAATAACGATAATTGTAGACACAAAATAATTTTAACTGTGTTTTAATTTAATTTAAATTTTATCTTATAAAATACATTCACCGTTTCATTAGGCATTTTTGTAATTACGTGATTATTTCTGACTTTCATACCTTTGATTTAAAGATCAGCAAACGAATTCAATTTAAACTGATCGTTTAATTTATATTATATTTAGTGCAGTTTTCTAGAGGCTATTAAGATGGCGACTTAGCTTGAATATAAGTGGTCTTATTTTAAACAAAAATAAAAAAAAAACGGCCAAGTGCGAGTCGCACGAAGAGTTCCGTACCATTATCTATTAAAAACGGAAAAAAAAATCACGTTCATTGTATGGGAAAATATTAATTTTATTTTAATTGAATTATTTTTAAAGTGAATAATGTAACTCAACATTCTGTGAATATTTCAACTAACTAACTGTTGCCGTTATCAATATCGAGCAAAAACGAGCAAAGAAATCACGTTTGTTGTATGGGACCATCTCTTAAATATTTTTTTTTATTTTGTTTTTTAGTATTTATTGTTATAGCGGCAACAAAAGTACATCATCTGTGAAAATTTCAAGTCTATCACGGTTCATGAGAAACAGCCTGGCGACAGACGGACGGACAGCGAAGTGTAAGTAATAGGATCGCGTTTTACACTTTGGGTACGGAGCCCTAAAAAGCATATCTCAATCCACATTATTAATAAATTATGCCCATCGACATAAGTATTATTATGTCGATGATTATGCCTAAGTTTAGACATTGAAACTTGTGTATTCGTAATTAGATAGTGTCAGGCATTGGAATCTTTTGTTCATAAATAGGACAATACTGTGTTAAATAAATGTATTGTGCCGAATATGGAATCGAGATGATTCCTTTGTAACGGGTAAACAATAACATTTATATTATAAAGATCTAACACACGTACACGAACAATCGATGTACAAACGTAATTAGTTTACTAAACACGATACATCGATGTATAAAAGGCATTCCAAAATGCGAACGTGAATTATAGATGTAATATTTTTAATCATTGCTATCTTCATAAAGTAAATAAATATGAAATTCTTCAAATATAATATATAGTTTAATTAATTTATTCAGATCTAAAACCGATAATAAAATTATACTAAAAACAATGTAGGAAAAGTTACGTTCACTACCTGAATATTAAAATATTTTGCAAGAAAACTTCAAATGGTAAAATATTTTTAAAATGTTTATTTAATTTTGTAAGTAATTTATAACAAAAAATATTGCAATCGCTTAGAACTTCGCTTTAATATATATATTATATGTATGAGTGAATTTAATAACTTATTTATTCTAATGTCGTAAGTAAATAATAATAAATATAATCGTATAGATGTAAGACACGATATTGTTTGTTTATACAACATTATTTTTGTATCCCTGATATTTATCGGTAGATTTATACTATCGTAAAAATATATATATATATATATATATATATATATATATATATATGATTACTTTGGATATTATACTTTTAAATTCGAAAAATTATTTGCTTATGAGGTATAAAAAAAAATATTGATGAACTTGAAACCAATTTCGAACAATTTTTAGATGATATTGGTACGTATACGTTTACGAATCTCGGTTCGGATCGGTTTATGGATCTCGGAAAATGATAAAACGTCACAAATCAAAATTTATATTTAGCGTCAATATAGCGTTTATACATTGAATAGTTTGACTGAAAAATTAATTACTACTTCAGATGTATGTAGTATTTGATATTATTGAAATAGCAGTATTTAGTAACATTTTATTATAAAAGTTTTTAACATAGAGCTTCCTAAGCCCTATGTGGGGGTGGTGGTCCGGAAGTGCATACAATAGAAACGACTTGTTCTCATCATCACTTGACAAATATTTGTGACGAGCGAGCATCTACCCGCTGTTGCACGGTTAGCCTGTTTAACAATTTATGCTCAAATTATTTCATTCATTTCATTTCAAAAAAAGTAATTTTACAAATAACCAAATGTCTCTTTAAAATTTTGTACGATACTCGTAATTAATTTATTAAACATTACAACATAATTATATCTTTTTATAGGCTAGGGTAGTTAAAATATACAAATATATTTTATTTTAATTGCTTAAAATAGCTCGTATTATGTTAAAGATAATGCTCGATTTTATTCAAATTTCTATGCATTTAAATAGCTACTTAGAATCATGGAGATAAATAAAAACGACATTTATTACCGACTCGGTTACTGTGTTATGAGCGCATTCAACCCAAACATCCCATTAGACCCATTAAACGGGCTAATTGCGTAAGAGGAGTTAACGAGGACGTAATTGGAATGCGTTCCAATTAATGGTCGGCATTAATGGGACGAGCTTTCAATTCGAAATTGGAACGGGGCACGTCGGTTCCCGGGTTAACGGCCGTCGGTGAAAGTCGGGGCTCGGAAATGGGTCAGGTGGTCATTTACCCCCAGGTGCCTCATGTCTCTCTAAATACTCAACGTGTCAGGAATGTTTACGGAGCGGTGGAATGGATACGTTTCGAGTGACTCACTTCGCGTTCACGTTCGTGGTTTATGTGATGTGCTGTTTCATATATAGGTCGTTTGATTTACGTCTATGTAGGTATATAGCAAGACTTTGACGATGTTGTCTTTCTTTAGAATATTTCACACGGCCGTAATGTAAAAACGATGTTTTTAGGGTTTATGAGGGTGAGTGGCTTTATTTCAACTTAACGTCTTAACGCATTATCCCGGATAACAAGGTAAAAGATAAGCTATAATTTCTTACAGAAAAAAAACCGTCCTTTTGCGACTTCAATTCAATACAGAGACAAAACGCTGAATCAAAATATAGATAATATACTCGTATCTATACAAATAATAAATCTGTTAAAACCTCCGTTTTTTTAATACACTATATATCATCAAGAATAAATTTCAATAGCGCGTATTTTTTTGTATCAGCGCCATCTCTTATCGTGTTTTTCTCTGATCACGTATCACGTAAAAAGTACAAAACCAATGTTAATAACTTTAATACATAAAAATTGGAAATAACTCACAGTATAATTTAGTTTTTGTTTCATTGTAATTAAATTTAAAAATAAATATTTAAGAAAATAGAAATAGGTACCTACGCCGCCAACGCCATCTGGTCTAAGGAATCTTTGAAACTCACAAAACTTATATTTGAGTTATTATTTTGTTAAACTTAAAAGTTTACTAAATATGTCGGATAGGAATAGAAATCGTTTTAACATTTTAGATAAACATCATTTTCAATTAATATACCATTATGTTAAATATTAATTATGTTAAATGTCACTAAATATAAAAAAGATATTCTACAATTATACGATAGATGGCGCAGATAATTTTCTGAATCGCGCTGACCAAAACTTCGGCCAAAAGAATGACACTCGCCCGTATTTAAAAATCTGTTTTTCTTTTTTGTATATAATTAAATACTTTAGGGTACTACGGTCTTGATTGTTTGTTCGTTGTTAAAATTTAAAATATTTGGTTGTTATTTGTTTGTTGATTGTACAAAGTTGGATGGTTATAGCTATTTAAGTTGTAATCTATATATATATATATATATATCTCTCATCTCTCATCTCATCTCATCAGCCTATAGCAGTCCACTGCTGGACGTAGGCCTCCCCAAGCTCGCGCCAGACATCCCGGCTTTCCGCAATCCTCATCCAGCCAACACCGGCAATCCTACGAAGATCGTCGGTCCAGCGGGTCGGAGGGCGTCCCACACTGCGTTTGCCAATACGTGGTCTCCACTCCAGGACACGTCTGCTCCAACGGCCATCGGTCCTACGACACAGGTGACCAGCCCACTGCCACTTCAGCGTGCTAATCCTCTGGGCTACGTCGGTCACTTTGGTTCTCTCGCGGATAGTCTCATTTCTGATCCTATCTTTGAGAGAAACGCCGAGCATAGCCCGTTCCATGGCACGTTGAGCGACTTTAAATCGGTGGACCAGTCCCTGTTATATATATATATATATATATATATATATATATATATATATATATATATAAAGTCGTGTTAGTTACACCGTTTATAACTCGAGAACGAGTGGAACGATTTTTATGATTTTTGTGTTTTTGGATTTGTCTTCGTCGGGAATAATACTTATTAAAATATGGTATTCATCAATGAGAAAATAATTAATAAAAAAAAACAGTTCAAATGTTTCATCCGTACTATCTATATACATATATATGTATGTATGTATGTATATAGATATAATAAATCTGTCACTCAATCCGTCTATTATAAAATATTTTCCAGTATCGACGCAGGTGTAGGTGATAAAAAATATAAATGTATAATTTTTAAAATTTTAGTTAAAGACCCGTGCGAAGCCGGGGCGGGCCGCTAGTATTATATAAGAAAGGAATATTATCAGTGGAATCAGCCGAGTAGCGGTTGTGCCTTAATTATATGTCATGTGACAAATACATTTGAATCGTTTCATTTAATTATTACTTGTCTCTATACTTATTTTATAAAGCTAAAATGTTTATTTGCGTGAACGTACCTACTTCTTTTCACGATCTGCCGAACTTATTTTTTTGCGTTAGAAATCCTATTTACTGAAGAACGTGATAGGCTATAAAACATCACGATATGACTCGTAACAGTCGGGTCATTAACGCGGGTGAAACCGAACCGAAAACGGGTCATCTATTTCGAACATATAAAGATTTTTGACGTATGAGATTATTTCTAAAAATATTGCTTCAGTTAAGCATTTTCGATTTATTTCTGTAATAAATTTTATTCGGGATAACCCTTATGTAAAAGGTTAAAAGCTCTCTAGCTAAAGATGTACTCGAAAAGGATCTGAAGAAACTGAACCGTAACGTCTATAGCATCTGTAGTTCCAGAAACGAGTAACAAATTAACAATTACATCATGAACAGATTTTTTGTTTGCTCATATGATTAACCATGTTTACACTTCAAGTTTTACCTACTAGCTTTAGGGTGCCTGTCCATCGAAGCGGAGCGAGGCTGCGGAGCGAAGAAACGGAGGAATATTAACCAATAGGATCGCAAAAAATCTCCCCTCCGATCCAGTGGACAAGGTCTCTGCAAACCTATTGGCTAATATTTCTCCGATTCTCCGCTCCGCCACCTCGCTCCGCATCAATGGACAGGCACCCTTAATGTTACGCGAACGAAGCTCGAATCACGTCAGCTGTTTGTTACTTTATACCATTGTAATCGATATGAGTTCATTTTATCTTTTATTTCTTGTAGATATCAGTTGTAGGTGTCAGTTGAAATTTTCAGTTCAATTATTCTTAGATACAATGTAATTTATATCCAAGAAATAAATACATTTGCGCGTTAGAGAATTGTAACTTTATATAATTTATTGTAAATTCGTTGTGATACGTTTAGATTTTTAGATTAATACTTAATTTTTATTTACCTAAATGTAGGAACTTTTTAAATAGGTAGGTACTAATGTTTATATGGCAGAGCAAGTGCTTTGTTAGTCAACAATTTTTATGATTTAATTTACATATTTTCGACATTGTACAGTTAAGTTTAAATTATGCAAAATATTAATGTTCAGACGTCTCGCAATTTTTTTTTTATTTATTCAGAAAATAATTCTGAGATGCGCAAAATACGATATATGCTTCCGTTAACATACTCATATTAATTTTTTCGGCGAACACATGAAAGTAAGACATAATAAAATACTTATATTTAAATGTTAATTACATTTTTAAATAGCTACTTCAAAGTATGAAACGTACATAACAGTACATAAACGCTAATTTGCAATTCATTTAATCAACGAATGATATCAATGAGTCGCTATGTGTGTCAGTGTTTGACCGTGTTTAGGAGGTAACTAACATAATTTAAATCATAATAACGAGGTACTAAAGTAATAGTCACGTACTGCTTAATAAATATATTTAGTGTTTTTTTTTATGATTTTAAGTTTACATCTCGTACGTTTCACTTGTTTATTTATCTTAATAAGTTTGACTGGCCCGTTGGCGCAGTTGACAGGGACTCTGCTTTCCGCTCCAGGGTTGCGGGTTCGATTAAGTAATATATAAACTCTTTTGCAAAAAAAACGGGCACTTAAGCAAAGAACTATTTTATAGTTACTATTAGTTTGTTTGACAATTTTAGGTATTGTTATCCTCAGAATTTTATAAATTAATTAGGAAGGAATAGTTTTCATCAGTTTTATCATAACATTTTAATTAAATTATTAAGAAATAATGTTTAAGCTCAAAACACTATGATTGTACCTGCTCGCTAAATAAAAATGAAACGCGTTAATTTCTTTGTTTTTCTTGAATACATTAAAAGCAGATAAAAGTTTAGTATTGAGTGTGACCCCCTCTTGCTGAAATCACAGCTTGCATTCGTCTGGGCATGCTAGTGAGTATATCTTTTATGGTTTCTTGGGGAATACGTTCCCACTCCGCGGTAATCACATTCTTTAGCTCTCTGATGGTCTGCGGAGCCGGCTGCACTGATCTCACTCGTCGCTTCAGAACGTCCCAGACATGCTCTATGGGATTGAGGTCCGGACTTCTAGCTGGCCAGTCCAAACGACGAATTCCGACTTCTAGCATATACGCATCCACACCGCCAGACCGGTGGGCGCGAGCGTTGTCGTCCATAAAAATTGAGTTTTCGCCAAGAGCGGTTAAAGCGGGTTGTGCATAAGGAATTAGAACTTCCGTTATGTATCGGTGTCCAGTCAGTGTACCGTTTTCGATGAAGACTAACTCCGTACGATCCATAGAATTTATTCCTGCCGAAAACATAACAGAGCCCCCTCCATAAGGTGTGATTTCTTCAAATCATGCCTCTGCAAAGCGTTCTCCTCGTCTACGTAGCACTCGCCGACGTCGGTCTTCACCATGCAGAGATATCCTGGCTTCATCGGAGAACAATACCCTATCCCAGTCTTCATGAGTCCATGACACAATTTCGAGCGAAGCTAAGCCTGGCAACTCGATGTCCACGGAGTAATTTAGGGCCGCGTGCCGGGCGATGACTGTGTATATTAGCAGCGAGAAGCCTCCTCCTGACCGTCCATAGACTAATTTGCACATTTCTTACTTCTTCGAGGGTGTTCTTGAGGTCCACATAAGAAGATTTGCGATTTCTCAACGCTTGACTAACTAGAAAACGATCATCCCGTGGTTCGGTACATGTCTTTCTGCCAGAACCAGGCCTTCTCTTGACGGAACCGGTCTCTCGATAGCGCTGCCAGGTCCTTTGAACTGTCGACCGACTCACATTTAGCCTCTGAGCCACGAAGCATTGACTGCAACCTTCTTCAAGCAGCGCAATAATTTTGCTCGCTTTTATCACTTTATCTACCATTTTCGAGATTGCTAAACAGCAATAACAATACTTTTAAATGTCAAGGACACCAGATAATTTAATAAAAATTGACAAAAAGTTAATTAGAGTCGATATTAACTATAGGGAATTCGCGCCACAAAATGTAGTTAAAAGTTATTTTCTTTGAAAACCAGGCTCAGTCAAAAATTTGAATTTGGAATGTACTCTTATAAACATTATGGCACTTTTATAACTGGCCAGTAACAAGTTCAAATGATTAAAACCTTTTTGGTATTTTATTTTTTTCAGCCAGGATGAAAATCGAAACCGCCCGTTTTTTTGCAAATGAGTGTATTTATTAATATGTGTATTATTTATACGTATATAAATTACAAAAAAGGCATTAAGTTGCCAACCTTAGGGACAGACAGACGACCGTGTGTGTATGTTAAACATATTTATTGAAACGTCATAAACGTGAAAGTTTTGATAATAATCAATTACGCCAGAACGGCTGAACAGATCTGGATGAAACTTGGTATGTAGATCTAGAATAAAACATGTTTCTTTTTATCCCGAAATTTCCAAAGAATAGGAAGTTTAGTGGGTAAGACGCGCCCAGTTATTTATAAACCACTCGACTTGTATGCGAAATCTTTTTAAAAATTAGTTCAAACGTCAAGACAAATATGTAAAACAATATTTTATAAGCTGTTTAAATGTATATGACAGTCAGCCATAAATATAGCAAAATGGAATTTAACACTTAAATGGTATATAAATATTAAATTCCGTAATATAACCAGGAATATAACGGTAGTTAAAGTTTATTCGACTTCCGAAAGAGACCCCATGAATTAAGCAATACTCATGTATTAAGAGAACGCGTTTCTGGAATAGCTCTATATATATAAAATTGAAAAAGAGTTCATGTCTGTTCGTAGAATATATTTACCAACATTTAATTATCGATCAAAAATATGTGTCGAATGTTCCATCATACCACAATAAATTTATTTGTGGATAAAAATTCGAAAAAATTACTTGACGCGAGTAAAAAGTTTTAAGCAAATATTTTGCATTTATTTTTATAAAACATTCCGTCAGAGCAGGATTTTTTGATAAATATTTACATAGAATAAAAGAAATGAATTTTCGTACATGATTTGGTCGAAGTCGTAGTATTAGCGATTGGCTCAGATAAAGTGTCGATTTACTGTTAATATAAAATATGGTACAATTTTCACTACTATTCAATGGTCATGAGCTACTGGATTGACGAATCCATCATGAATTTCCAATACTCGCAGTCTCTAGCTGCCATATACATGACTTCCGCAAATTTTTAAGGTCGTCTATTCACCAGGATAGTCTGCGAAACTGTGCTTGCTGGTGTGGTGCCACTTTGGAATCATATCGATCAACAATTCTTCAAACTATTTCATTACTAGCGCATGTTCGTACCTTTCACATATTTATAAGAAACAGCATTTATAATAAAATACCTTTTAAACACCTTTACTATTCTTTATTTTCGACGATTATACGAGCAAAATCGCGCGTAAGACCTCTACTTAATCATTATGTGCATATTACGATAGACGCGAGCAATGACACACCTTATTGATAAACATGTGACTTTTACGACCGTTTGATGCAGTAGTAGCTAGAATTGACCGTTTATCTTGATTGTCACCGAATACATTCTAACGAAGATTTTTTATTTTTTATATATGCCAGATAAGCTGTTAATTTTCTTAGTTTTCTTAGAAGTTTTCTTAGAATATTAATTTATAGAATGAAATATAATATATTTAGTACGAATTAATTTTTTTTGTGATTAAAATGAATTGTGCGGTTGTCGAGTTCCTGTAACACACATATATAGACCAGGGCTGAAGCCTTTGAAAATGGTAAAAAGTGAACAAAAATAATAGTAAGACGAAACCCATTAGAAAAGATAGAGAATATAATAAAAATTAAAGAAAAAAATATTTAGGGGCGATCTGAGGTCTAGAAGAGATCTGAGGTCTTAACGGTAAAAAAACGGTTTATTTCTGATTCCGGCAAAACTACAAGTCCTATGGAAAAAAGTTAAAAAGAAAAGTTGTAGGAAATAAAAATATCTACAGCTTTTGTATTTACACTTTTTTCACATAACCTCAAAATTTATGTGAAATATTCAAATAACCAAGTTATTGGTTTTTTATTTTTATCTTTTACAAAAAAATGTTTTTTTTTAACGATATTTGGTGAAATCTTACCTTTTTATGTCCCAAAACAGACTGTAATTTTTTGATTGAGTTTGAATGTCGTTTCGTTTGTCAAAAAACAATGAATTGCTATTGTTAAAAATTTTAATATTTTCTTTTATAAATTATACTTGTGTGTCTAACATCTTCTATTTTTTGCCTGTAATAGTTCCTTTTCGGGTGTGTTGGAAGAAATCACTTCTTGGGACAAGTACAGCCTTTATACTTGTGTTTGAATGACATGTAAGTACCTTTTTTATAATACTGTTCGTATAATAAAGTGTTAAATAAATAAAATAGATAAATGAATACCACAAATCATCCTATAAGCTTTTAGATAATAATTGTCTTTATAATCTTACGATAATAAATCTAAAACACTCGAAGAATAATAAAGACAGAATTATCTAACATAGTAGGTACAGTATGTGTTACATGTATCATTATAGAGTATTGTCTGTCCGTTCACAGGGATTCAAGGGCAGACTTTCACCGAACAAGGGAACCTCGGTGAAAGTGCTCGTGTAATATTACAATTTTTTATAACTCTTTTTATGCTTGATGCTTCGCTTCAAGGACAGGAAGTGTAGGTGTATTAATGCAGAGCTATTAACTACACTTAATTAAGCCTGCGGTTTCGTTTGTATTATTTTTTTATATTTTTTTAGAACAATAATAAATAAAAAATCTCGTGTGTACTCGGGAGTACACATGTCAGAAGTGAAATATCTTTGGCAAACTCGATTTAAAATATATTAATAATTAAACATTCTATTAGTTATTTACGCGTTGCTAGGATATGCGAGATCATCGAGAATATCAAATCTATATTTACTATCTCATTATCTCCTACACATTTTTGTATTTGTGTCTCTTACCTGTCGTTTTTTCCGTTGCATACGGTTTGAAATCACAACGATCTAAAGAAGTTTCACTTCAATAATTTATGTTGTTTTCCTTAGTATTGATGTAGTAACAATATAGTATAAATAGCCTCGGCATACTACATGTATTTATTATTTACTGCGTATGAATGTAATTTTTTTTAAACAAGAAAAAACATCTTTAAAGGACATAAACGTTTAATCTTCTCGCAACCTTATTAAACATATTGATAAATATAAAAAACCTGATAGTAAAAAAAACGGCCTTGACATATTTTCATATCAGTTAATTATATTCGGTACTCAAGGACATTGGGAACGATCAGGAACATAAAGATTAAGATAAGGTAAGATAACCGCAGGTAGATGTAGCGATTGAATATAAAAAAACAAATGTTACGGTGATATCTCCGAACGAACAGACATGTGATCACGGGACAGAGATAAATGAAACACCGAATGAAATATCGAAGAGAACGCGTCCGAGGCCGCAGTCGGTATCCGAGATATCGAGATGATTTTCAATTTATTCCGAGATGAATATCGAGGACATATTGTTGTTTAATAATATCGTTACAAGTATCTATCTGACTGATTGGATGATGAAGCTGTACGAGTATTTATTATTACCCGACTGCAGAACGATGGTTATGCTTTTCGAGCTTAAGTATGTTTGTATGCACACTAACACGCGCTCCAATATATTTTAAATATAACGGTTACGTCGTTTATATGTAAAAAAATGTAATAGAAAAGAAAAGGAAAATGAGAATATAAAAAATAATATAAAAAATTATATAGAGTATTATTATTATTATTTTTTTACTTTAAATCCTTTCTGACGTTTCTTAGTAACACACACACTTGAAAAAAGTGGTTTTAGACGTGTAACAGTTCGCTTGTTACCACGGTGATAGATAATGAAGAGTTGATAGTCATCTCAACTGACGTATGATGGAATTAATGTTATAATGTGTTTGAAATTTTGAATATAATTTTTTTTTTGTACCTATGTATATGTATATATAATAGTCAACAGACCGCAGTAGATATTTTAGCGATTTTCCTATTAAGCTGATTTATATAATAATTACTTTAATTTTTCATAAGATAAAAGCTTACCTGACACGTAGGTACTTATAACAGAGTGAATCATTCAGTAAATTACATTTCAAAGCGATAAGATTGAGAATTATTCGACTATTAAAATAAAAATATATTTATTCATCTGTACTACACAATTGTAAGTAAATGTAAATAAGCTTCCTCTCAAAAAAATAAAAAGAAAGAAAGAAAAGTAGAAGATAAAAACTATCACGACACAATAACCAATACAGATTTCAAAAAACAATTTAATATGCTACTCACTCTTCTCTATTACCCATTCATTCCGTGATTATAATTTATATGTATATGTGTATATATATATATAATGTTATGTACGAGACATTTTTAAAATAAAACTAATGGACGTTATATTTTATTCATATAACGAAACTTGGAGCCTGTTACACTTTTATTTCTGTTCATAAAACAAAAAATATGTACCAGATAATATTACCGGTATAAAGGCAAATATTTTTATATTTTTGTCACACTATATTAGGAGCCTTTTTTGACAGTTTTCAAAGAATGAAATAAATTACTATACATTTGCATTTTTTATTTCATACTGATGCCGAGATACCCAAGTAGGTACTTAGAATCAATAATTTATATATAACACTCTCTCAATCAAAAATCGTTAATATTAATAAGAAAAAGAGTATTTTTATTTGTATTCAACGTTTACTCAAAATGAGCTTTTGACCTTGAGGTAATATGTATATAGCTCGTTAGCCTAAATGTTTGATCTGGGTTGAGTTTAGACATAATATGTAAATATATACATATGTATGTAATATTACTTTGCATATACGGAAGTATGAAATAACACTCTTGATAGCATTTAGAAGTCGACCTGCGCTAGACGAGTTAATGTAATAGCGACTGCGTTTATTACCATATTTATTCAACATTTACAGATAAGAATCGAGATTTCTAAAGGTTAGAAAAAAATATGTAATATGACATGATTATGTTATTGATATTACTCAAAAAGTGAGTCGATATATGAGTAAATGATTACGCCATCAAAAACATAACTTGTAAAAAATCCAAGTCTCGCAACTCAGTTCTTCTACTCTACCGTAAAAAGTTGTGAGATCCATGTATTACCAAGTCGGCTAATTTATTCAATCCCTACTTAAGGGTTCTTCTGTCTTAAGCTATTACGCAATTAGCTAAGCTAACAACATAGTATAGTAACCATATCAATATTAAAAATCTTTAATGTTTTAAATAGATATATTGACTTGGCAATCGCACTAAACAATCTAATTTAATACAATACTCGTATGCATTACTTGTGAGATACATTGTGTTTTCATTCGAATTTCATTGCGAAGTTCCAATGGCCACCTTCCAGCTCCATCATCCGATCAGACCCCGGTAACCATTTAAAAATAAAGTAGTCGTCAAGACGAATCAAACGAGCAGAAACTCGTTGAGGTTGCGTTGTTTTATTACAAAGTTCCTATGACCACCTTCCAGCTCCATCATCAGACCTTGGTTACCATTGAAAGACAAACTACTCTTCAAGAAGATTCAGACGAGCCCACTCGATGAGTTTGTGTCGTTGCATTGCGAAGTTCTTATGGCCACCTTTTAGCTCCTCCATCAGATTAGCACCATGTCATCATAATATTGCATTATCACACGGTGATTATTATTATTATTTTGGACCAAATTTAATTTGCAAGATTTGACGACAAACATCGGGACAGGTGAAACTAAGTAAAATCTTGTTGAGCTGACACATCAGCGCAATGAAGTTATTTAGTGTAATTGCGCGGCGCCTACTAGTTAACTTCATGTTGTCGGTTTTATTATTTTTGTCACAATGTGCGCGCGTATCGTAAAAATTTACTTTCATCAAGAACTATAACTTCAAAATATAAAATTTATTTTGAGTAGTACTTATTATTAGTAGATACTTATTATTTCATTTTTTTTTTCAATTTTGTCTACTTTAATTATTTTCGAGATTTTGGTACAATTTCATAAGACATGTTCCATTCTTGCTTTTTCATTCCGTTAACCATTTTAAAAGCTATTTACTTTTATTTACATTGATTTATCCACTGCATATGTAACTTTGTAATCCTATATATTTATATGAGATTACAAAGTTATTTATGCAGTTGGTGTATCTAGAAAACTGGACCGAAATTGCACAATATTTGAATTTTTCCTTGGTTTATATACTAAATACTAATGTTATTCTAAATTTGAAGCTTCTATGTCTGCTAGAAGTGCCTTAGAGTTTTGATGATCGGTCAGTCAGTGAGTGACAAAATCGTTCACTTTGACTAATTATAATTCTTAAACTACTGGTTCAAATTGAATGAAATTTGAAATATACCGTGTTTATACAATGCCTGCTTGGGCATTGAAAATTCAGACTTCTAGTTTTATCCGCAACGAAGTTATAAGGGGTCGAAAATGGCCTGAATTGCTTCGAGAAAAGGATAGTACGGCCGTGCCACTTTTTTTTTTGCTCGACTTGGCGGAGGCACTGCCGTGCCTCCAGATATATTATTGTAATTTTACTTTTGATAAATATTTTATAAATATTCGTATACGTACTAACTGTATCAGCCGTTAACGTCTCACGGTCCCCTTTTTTTTATTTTACATAATTTCCATATCTGTATCAGCCTGTAAACAGCCAACTGCTGAACGAAGGCCTCTCCTCTATATCGAAGAAGGGTTGGAGGTTAATCCACCACGCTGCTTTATTGCGGGTTGGCGGATAATTTCCCTACCATGATTAACGAGCATTACCAGGTGGCCATGATAACAACCGGGACCAACCCGGGGAATCTAACACGCGATCGACGGCGTCGAGGCGACTACTCGCACCAGTACACCAGAACGGTCGTCATATTCATTCATTTTCATATATAAATATTTAGAAACAAGAAAGAATTCGAAATGTTTACAAACGTAGTTTCGAACACTTTAAAATAAAATCAAATGAGAAAGCAAAAAAATGTTGCCTTTTAACGTGAAAACCTATTCAATGTATTCACTCAATGACAAAATCATTAGAAAGTACGAGACGTTTTTGAAGTAATCGGTTTAGAGTTAGAAGTTAGAAAGCGTTGCTGTCGACCACGAGTTGGGAAATTGTGATTTTCTATTATAATCAAAGGAGAAATGTGTTTTCGTGTCGTATTGTTTTAGTAAACGATTACTGAAACCGAAAACAGTTTCTAGAGCAACAATCATATCTATCTCTCTGTTTGAATATATTATCATATTATATTCAATTGATGAGACTCACACCGCCGAGTTTCGAAATTGTAAGCAGAAATTGGGTTAGTTTTGCCCTTAGTAGCATTTCAATCGTAAGAAATAATCATGTTTTACATTTCACACAAAAAAAAAATCAATCTAAACATAAGTTATCATAACCAATAATTATTGAAGTGAAAAAAGAAACTATATTGTAGTTTCTTTTTTTGCGAAACTTCAGAATCTCATACTCGACAAATTACGATTTATTAACGATTATTAGTACTATGCTTTTTTATTTGTTGTAGTTAATAGTTACTGAGTGAGAGTCACACCGAGCGCGTCCCAATGTAATCTCTGTCACCAGAATTTGTGGCTCTTCTGATCCCTTCTCCTCTATCAAATATTTATCTACGGCGGTGATAACTTAATTTTAGGTTAATCCTATTCTAGGGAAAGATCTTGTATGTAAACACAAGGTAACACCAGTTTACATACCAGTAACTTTCGTATAATTTATTTTAAATTTTAATACAATTAACAATGCATCTAGACAATGTTTTGACGATATTTTTGTATTATTATTGTGTTGTCAGTAACGAAATCTTAACATATTATCATTAGATAAATTTTAAAGCAATATTTCAAAACACAAAGGCATATTATATTTGAAATTTTATAGTATGAATTGTTATCCATAACAGCTCTTAAGATGCAAATACAATAAGGTATAGAGAGATGGGTCGATTAGCAAATGTAAATTATTCGTGTTAGCGACGCCTCGGGCGCTTGTTAGTTGTAACTAAGTCAGTCAGTTCCTTAACTTGTTAAATCATTACATTAGCATCGCCAAGAGCCTCGTTCCTCCTCTCAAATATCTTTATATTTCATCCTTTTAAAAGTAAAATACTATTGGTAACGCGATCTCCGTCGGGTATTAATTAGACCGGACATTGCACAGATTTATAATTAAGTGATTTATGAGTTTATGATAAGAAAACTGCAAAGAAATCATTATTCGATTAAAGAAACTCCGCAATTCACCCCATATTGACAATCTTGGTGACTACCTACCTATGAGTAGTGACCTATGAGTAGTCGCGTGTTGTTTTATTGACTATATAAGCCTGTAAACTTCTCTTAAAAAAGAACCAATCCGAAAAAGATTGATTAGTAGTTCAAGTAAATTTTTCAGCTTTATATACACTAGCAACACAACGCGGTGTGACGATGTGGTGTGGTGATAAAAAGTAGACTGTATTATTCAGGACCTGAAGTTGTATAAATAGCAATCCTCGATTTCCATCTACCCATCTGCCCTTACAAATTTTCGCTTGAATAATATTAGAATAATGAAAGCAGCCATAGAAATAAGTGACTACATTGACTAAAAACGATTTTAAAAAAAACTGATATGATGATAACAGATATTCTAGAGTCTAGAGTCTAGAGTCTAGACTATATATTAATATTTAATACCGGCCCGCTCCGGCTGCGCCCGGGGTATGTATATGTACCTAAACCTTCCTCATGAATAACTCTATCTATTGGTGAAAACCGCATGAAAATCCGTGTAGTAGTTTTTGAGTTTATCGCGAACAGACAGACAGACGCGGCAGCGGACTTTGTTTTATAATATTTTATTATATGTATATAAGATACGACCTAAGAAAGAATATTCATTAGAACAAAACGAAAGCAGTAAATATTCACTCAATTACATACTTCTAATTTCAATGTCTTAATTAAAAGCTCATTAATTATGAATAAAAGATTAAACTCGTGTTTCATAATAGTTTGTTACACCGAATAGTTTAAGTATAGACATTCATACCTTCAAAAGCCACGCATCGCTTACCTGGAATAGAGAAATTAAATATTAGTTTTCAAAATATACAGATGTAAAACCACTTGGATGTGTAATATACAAATAAATTTATTTCAGATTATGTTTGCATAATGTAATATTCTGTAAGCAACTATAAATTAGAAATTGTTCAAGAGTTTTACATAAATTTGTTAACTGCGGAAAAAATTTCATGATAAAATATTTATGAAAACTCACTTTCAAAATAGTAAATAAGTATTCATTCGCAATCGAAAATTAATGCGAAAATAGTCAAAAATCGTATGTTTGTTTATAAACAACTATCTGATACCCGCGACTTTTTCTGCTTCGTTTATTACATTATTCTTATGTACAAAAAAAACAGTATTTCTTTTAAAAAATATTGTTTCTTAAGTGTCTAAGTGTTAAGTGTACCAATTGTCTAAGAATGATAATTTAGAAGTCTTTACCTTATTGTTAGTCCTAAATCTATCCTGTAGTTATTTCGTAATTCGCTGCTAGATTTCTATTATTTTATTGATATGAATAGAAAAACAAATATATAAAAGATGAATACCATCGGGATAAGGTATAAAAAATAGTTTTTCATTTAAAATACATAATAATTAACGCCGTTTGGTCATTAATTACAGATTAATAAAACTTGACGATGGACAGTTACTCAACTCATAAATTATGTAAATCTCTCGTAGAATCGATCGGAACATTGCTTTGTTATTTAATGAAACGATTAACGTGTATCGAATGGCTTTGTTCGATCTTCTCGTGAATAATTGACATGACATAATAAGTATTTATTTATTATTAATCGACTTTAGCATAATTACTGTGTAAAACCTATTTTTATTACAATTCAAATAATTATAAACGGGAGTAGTAAGTCTTTTAAAAAACAATATTTTTGTAAATAAACTTGGTGAATTTATCTTGATTATTAAATTTATTATATTTTTTTTATAAAATTATATTTACTAACTTCATTTTACATTAATAATAATTATAGAATGCAAATTGTATAAAACTATGTACTGCTGCTACCAGTTAGTAAGACAATAAATTCTGTAAATCTATTTTTATGTTGACTGACCCGTTGGCGCAGTTTGCAGTGACTCTGTTTTCTGTTCCAAAAGTTGTGGGTTCGATTCCCGCCCCGAGTCTGGGTGTAATATATGTTTATGTGTATTATATATGTATTATTTATATGTAGGTATATTTATTTAAAAAAATGTATGTCAGTCGGCTGTAACACGGCCTAAAACACAGGCATTAAGTTGCCTACCTTACGAACAGACGACCTAGTGTGTGTGTTAAACATATTTATTTCTCATCATGAAAATTCTGTTCAAATAATAACAAAGCTATGATAAAAAATAAAGGAAGAACTAAATGAATAAACCACGTGACAGATTTCTCTTGTGAATAATGACTGAACACACCCTCTATGAATAACCAAGTATATTTGAGCCAAAGATTCCTTCGTATTAATTTTTTTTAAGTCTATCTTTAATGTTACCAACCGACCGGTATAAGTAATAATAATAATAATAAAAAAACAAGGCCCATCAAACATTTTAAGTGAGCCTATTAGTTTAGGTTCTTTTAGAATATAACAACAACAATACGATTAAGGCCGAAAGTTGTTATTAATACCTCCGTTAAATCTTTCCTTTGATAGTGCGATCCGCGTAAATGTCTTACTTAATTTAAATAAGGCGGTGAGTATAACGTCTCTATAGATCCAGAGAGTAGGAAAGGAAGGCGATGTATGTATGTAAAACACGCATTTAAGTGTCAGTTGGTTTGTATGTCACACAGCGCCACCGCAACTCCGCACCGGAGTCTTTAATCGTGAATCTACACGCAAAAAAAAAAGCTACTCGCTATTTATCTCCCATATTTGCATACATGTGACAGTTTAATGGAAGCAAAGCAAACAATATCTTTTTACTTTTCTCGTGTATCAAATAAGTCATCTCTGTGTAACTCTTGACAATGGTGGGATTCTATTTTTGAAATCAATTCATTGTTAATTTGTTTTCACTTGAAGAATGGCTTATATTTAATGTGAACATGCTGAATTTCTAATCGAGAATTATTCAAATGGTACGAAACGAGCGAGGTAACCCGGCAGAGAATCGTTTAAATCATTTCTCGCAGATGTCGTCGTAAAATACAATTAATATTCGTCTCCCTGTAATGGCACGGAACTTGTTTCCTATCCGACCACATCTTATAACCTCTGAATAGATTCCCGAATCGTGTGGGCGTTGAGTTTAGATTTAATATTATACTAAATACCTTTTAATGTGATGGTACGAAAATAAATTCTATTTAATATTCTCCTATTCGCATCTCATGAATTATTATCGAGTATTGATTTTTTTTTGTTGTTTAATTTATGTAGGTTCCTATAAATATATTAAGAACACGACGCTAAAGTTTTGAAGAATTTTACCTTTGGAATTATAATGAGTTCGGAAAAAAGAAAAAAAGTAACTACAAAAAAATAATAAAGTGGAAATAAGACAAGATGCCAATTATGTATAAGTTATAAAAATGGTATAATTATCTAAGCCCTTTCTTTAAAAAAAGGTTATAATGTTTTTGTTATAACAGAAAAAAATCTATTAGTGTGCGTAGCAGACCATAAAACATGGGAAACGAACAAAAATATTTCGTTGCATCGTCCTATTAATTGACAACCAATTATAGGATCTTTTTTACCTGACAGTTTAGTTGCGTTTTTTAGATTATCTCGAATAGATACCGACTGAGTTAATGGAGCTTAGATATGAATAAAAAAAAATAAAAAAACAAGTGGGAAGTTGAATATGGACGGGCTTTATTGGATGCGTTTAAATAATAAAATATTTTATTGATTTTAAATTGAATAATAAAAATTGATTTGTTTTATAATAATTACAATTATTTATTTCATATTTACGAGGTGTTTTTAATGTCATATAAAAATATTAATTAATAACATCTTTTAATTAAAATTGATACATACATAATTGTTAGTAACGTATACATAACGTAAACGTTAAAATTATTTATTTGTTACACCTTTACGTGTATTTTATTTAGTTTATTGATTAAATTCGATTAATATAGTGTATTATGCATCCGGAATGTCGCGTCGCGTCGCACCGTTCAATCATTCAAATTATAAATTCAACAGTTAAAGAGATGAATGAATATTCATTGCACGACATTTGCATGAATAATAATTAATTGATACAAGTATAACGTCAGTGTCAGGATAATCGTTTTATTTAAATCGTCTCTAACGTACCAAATACATATATTGACTCAATAAGGAATGATATAATATTCAATGCAACGAGTCCAGCTTGTGTCAAGGTAAATACCTTATACGGTACGTATATTCTTAGAACATATTTAGATTAAAATCGATGATATAAAACAGCGGTAGTAGTTTTATTTTGTTAATACCGACTTGATTTCAGTATTTTACATACTGTTAATCTTTCGCTGTGAAGCAAAGTTAATATACCATTAGATACGGTCTATTACATGATTTAGCTACAAACGAGATGCAATATGGACCATTTTAAGCAATAAAAATTGATATCCGCGCTCATGAAACTTCACGTAATAGCGGGCGAGTTACCGCGCCACACGCTACGCCTTCGGCTACAACTGGACAAGATAACGAGACAAGCACAGCGTTTTGCAGGAGTCATTTACAGGTTAAAATGTGTGAATTATACCGATAAAGTAAAAGTGTAAAAAAGTGTCGATAGAGTAATGAAGATACATTTCAGAAGTTACCAGTCCAATTTAAAATATTTATTGAAAATAATACTCAACTTCAAGACTCGTAGAAAAGACTTTGTAACCAAAAGCATCAACCGTTTAGACAAATATAGCCTCAATGCGGGGGAGCAAGGGACAGCGAGGTGGGTATATCGATAGAAATAGACCCGCGCGTCGGTACTTCTATAGTCCACGATATCTTGGCAGAGATCTTCGTTTGCGTGTGAACGACAATACAGAAGTGCATCGCATGACTAATCTGCCCCGTTAGCATTCAGGAGCCGACGTGGTCTCCGTCGATAATATGAATCGTGGTTCGGCGCTACGGACAACGTTTGTGATAAAAACATGTACAGCTTAATTAATGGGTTTACTACACTTGAATTATTTATGCGTACTCTTGAAGGCCGTTGCGAAGGTAAGCTCGGCTTTTGGTTTACTCGACAGTCGCGCCTCGCGGTTTTAAGCACGTAATTCCATACTGGAAATTCGGGACAAAAAGTAGTCTATATATTTTTTGAATATCAAGCTATCAATGTATCAAAGTTTCATAATAATCAGTTCAGTAGTATTTTCGTGAAAAGTAACAAACAAAAATAATTAATCATCAAACTTTTTATTTGTTATACGTTCTAATATTGAACGAAAACAATTTATTATAGTAATTACAATTAATTTGAAATATAAATCAAGAAAAAAATCTAGACCAAACCATTTTTTGGCCTTAAATTTCCCCTAATTGAAATATTAATTTGATAACATAACTAGGTCTAAATACTAGGTCGTAAGGTAATTATATTCCAATATATGATATACATTATAAAATAAATAAAAAAGGAACATAATACCAATGTAAAAAAAGCCTCCGCTTTAAGTTACAAATGCGGTATTCATAATATTATTACTGAGCTCTTTTGTTCCCTTGATAACATGAAACTAATCCGGTTAATTCCCAACCTTGCGGGTCATTACTGCCAGACGGTAAGAAGGCGGCTGTTGTCGCCTGAAGCCAGAATACGAGCTAGTACAACGGATTACAGGAAACTGTTGAACTGAAGAGGTCACATTGAATTATTTTATATAAACGATTGTGCTTGCGATGATGAAAGTATATGCTTATTTTTATCTTTTTTCTATTTCACGTAAAAAATAAATAATTGACAAAATTGTACCGTGTCCTTTAAAAAGCTTATTAAATATTGACTTGAATTCTCCTAATAATATATATTTATAGACGGCCGGCTGGTCGAGTGGTCAGGCAACTGGACACTTTACGCAGCGGTCGCGGGTTCGAATCCCGCCAGGTGCAGATAATTTGTATGACGAATATAGATGTCTGCACCGGGTCATGGATGTGTATTTATGTATATATGTATTTATATCTTAAATTTATTTCCGTTCCTAGTACCCGTAACACAAGTTCTTACGAACTTAGCACGGGGCTAGGTTAACGTGGTGTGATTGTTGGTTAATATTTATTTTATTTATTTATTTACCCACGAATAACACGGAGAAAACATTCCAATTCGTTGACAACATGAATAACCTAGGCAGTTGGTACCTACACAGTTGTTTTCGAGTTGAAAAATTCAAGGACAATCATCTTTATGTAGGCACCTTCTTGAATATGTATTTTCTTGTATGAATATTTTTTTTTTTTTTTTTTATATATATACTAGACTACGCACGTTGTTTCAACCGCATTAAGTTTCGTCACTTCTCAGATTTATTTACACTTTTGGTCACTTTACTAATTCTGTGAATCATAGCGTAATTTTTATTAGCCTACATGTAACCTTTTTAAAAAACAAAGTATTTTACATAAATACATGTTTTTTTTTAAACTAAACTATTTCGCTTAGTTATATATATTATTTATACGACCCATGCGGGTAGGTACTACTGCGGGTATACTGCTCAGCTTCTTTGCAGCGTAATAAATTATAGCATATACGCCCTTAGTTTACAAGCTTATTAACACAAAAATAAAATTTATGAAATCGGAACAATGGATTCAAAAATTAGCGCGTTAAAATAAAACGTATCCACTTCATATTATTAGTATAGAAACATAGATCGGGAGTAAAGGTGTTAGAGTCAACTTTCATGTTTTAACAAAGAATAAATTTTTAACATTTATTACAATAAAAACATAACATGGAGATTTTTATATATACACGTCTTACAATTGGGTTTTTGAAAAAAAAAAAATTTTGCGAAAAATTCTTAATCTTTTACTGCAAATTTGCCATGATTGGTCGCCATGTTTATGACGTCATAATGTTAAAAGAATTCCGCAATAGTACAGTATCAACGGATTTTACAAGTAAATTGACTAAAATATCCGTAATTTAGTGCAAAAAAAATATTTATATTAGCTACCGTAAGAATGGTATGTTGTTTATTATTCATACATAATGTTACGAAGCAAGCACGACAGCTTTTGAGGTTTGACAGTTTTGATATACCTATTTATTTATCAATATACTTATATTGATTATAATAACAAAATTTAATCGGCTGAAAGTCAAAACACTACATCAACATAATGAACAACAGTGCATTAACATTGTGACGTCACCCGCGCTCTGGTTTCTTCGAGAACTCTTGGCGTGTTTTCGGTACTGAGTTAAAAAAATTTAAAAATTTAATATAACTTTTAATTAGAGCGAGAAAAAAAACAAAAACTATATTTTTAGTTATCCTTTCCACTTATGACCAAAAAAGAAAACCCAATTACACGATTAAAAACTTGTTTAAACGAGCACTACGTAGTATATATCACTAGTATGAAATCATTTTTCTTCAATTCCGACACGAGAATAAATGAATTTTAACCTCGTTAAGGGAATTCCGTTTTGATTATTTTTTTAACCATTATCCAATTAGTGAATGAACCGCAAGGTTTTTTGCGAGTTTGTGAAAATACTTCGAGTGATAAAATTGAATTTTTTAATTCAAATTTTACGATAAATTTTGCATTTTATGATCGCTTTGCGTTATTATTCAAATAGTCAGGACGAGACGATAAAATGGTAGTCTAGTAATTTTATGATAAGAAAAAAAGCTGCTTCATTAGAATTATTCTAACTTGTAATAATTTGTAATTTCACAATATACTCAAATTATTCTTATTGTAGAAAACAAATTCTAGATGAAACGATAAAACGTTTTGATTAAACGACACAATTAAATTAAATTTCTCTTTTATCTTAATTTAGATACGTTTATTTTCATTAATTCAGGCGGCGTTTTTCTCACAAAGGCACAGTCAGATAATTTTAAGCGATGACAATTAACCCAATTAAAATAGAATCATCATTTAAAAGAATTCAGAATTACCTCTCGTTTAATTGTTACCTTACCGAATGAAACACAATGCCTTAAGCCTTAAGGCCTTAACTTAAGTAGGAACCTTAAGGCTTAAAGTAATCTAAGTTAAGACGGCACTAGAAGCTCTCCTTGTCAATTATTTTCCACATTTAGATTTTTTCTTAGTATAAAAATATACGAACTTTTTCGTAGTTCTGATATCTGTGGACTAGTGTCTATATTGTTTTTTATTTTTTTTACTAAGGTTGTAATTTCGACCGGACCGTTCAATACGGCGAATATTAATACTATTTTCATTCTGCAGAAAAGGGCTATCCGTTACATATATAAAATGAAATGTAAAGAATCACTGAGGGAAAAGTTTAAAGAGATCAATATTCTGACCTTTGCATTGCAATATATTTATGAAAATATAATGTATATACGTAAAACTAGACATTTGTTTGTTAGGCGTAGTGATCATGCCTTGAATAATGTAACACTCAGGAACGGCCACAAACTAGCGCTTCCTAAATGTCGGCTCAGTAAAAAAAGACGTTCCTTTATTGGAATGTCTATTATAATTTACAATAAAATACCGGTTGCGGTTCAATCTCTGCCTTTACAGAAGTTTAAAAAAACTTTTAAGCAAACTTTGTGTCGAAAAGCTTATTATGACATAAATGAATTTCTAAATGATAAAAAGGCATGGGATTGAATATAACTCGGCCAGGCTATCAATATGTACATTGTCATTAGATATAGTTATACAATTTTGTGAGCAGGTGGCATGTGGTGATTTCGGCATATACGAGTGGCTGTCTCGTGTTTGTCCTAATTATTTCATGGTCATACTGTGCATTATTCATTTGTTTTAAATGAAAATTTTTTGACATTCGTTAAGTGTGTAATATCACCTTATGACGAAATAATTATTTTCATTTCATTTCAAAATATCCTTCATTTTTTCTCCATTCTACTTCACATTTGCAAGATCACCTTGCTATTTTTTTTTAAATATTTAAAGCCATTAATCTAATTAACATAGTACCTGCACAACATTTTCGTTCATTTATTCATTTTTGTTCGATGGCTTTCAATAGCGCCGAAAAAGCACAGATGATTTCGCCAACGTTCCTTCACATTACAATTTCGAAATAGACTCCGAGTGTCAGTCAAAACGTGTCTCTTATAGAGACTTATAAGTATAACATCACACGTTCGATATGTACGTATAGTGTAGAAAATATGATAGTGTTGAGTTTCTTGCCGATTCCTCTCAGAAGAATCTACATTCAGAATCGGTGATAGCTTCACTTTAACTATAGCTAATTAATTTAGAACGTTACTGTGTGAAATGACGATTCAAAGGTGCTTATGAAACCTATTTCAAAAACAGATTATTTTTTTAAATTTATATTTTAATATACGATTGTGTCTCAAGTACTGTCATATATTAAATATTGGTATACATTACAAAAATATACGGACACATCACATATCTTTATATTAGAAATAATTTACTATTACTGACTTAATAGGTACTCGTAATTTCAATTCGTGAATTTATTTTGATATAAATTAGTATTTTAAAAATGGTAATCTAATAGCGACTTAACGCTTAAAACGTCTAAAGTATATACACTATATTATCATACAATGGCTTGTGGTAATGATCGTTGAAAATTACTAGAATAATATTGTCATTATTCTGAGTTCCAAAGCCTATGTGAACAATCCAATAATATTTCTAAGTAGAATAGTTTCTCTAATAGAAGGTAAAGATTATTATAAAGTATCTGTGATAACAATTGAGATTACGATTTGACAAACGCTTAAACCAAGTAACACATGTTTATATTTATTAATACAAATGTCCATGACAAAAACTTTCATCACTACTAACATACAAACGGTAATCAAATTCGATTTATGAGCTATGATAAACTCAACTGCTCTTGCCTAACCAATATACCATGTAAAACATAAACAAAGACAAATATTTACATATATATATATATATATACGGCCTATACAAGTATTTGTCACAAAAGAACCCGTAATCTGTTAGCGCAACAGTCTGTCACAGTTAACAGAGCACCAATAAGTTGACGTCGAAGAAAAATACTATGTTTGTCGCATTTTAACAATTTTCTATGTCCTAGATTTAACGGTTGTCGTCTCCATTATCGGACATTGTCTGGATTAGCCGTGATCGATTAGCTATAAAAAACTAGAACACACGAGACGTCCTGTCTCGTAATCTGATTTATGGTCGTAACGTCATGACGACAACAGTTATGAGATAGTGGAGAAATATATACCCATAATAAAGTTGTAAACGACTGCATGTCATGATTATTTATGATAACAAAATACAATTAATTTTTATTTACTTGTGTATTAGATTAAAATTGTAGGGAATTGATAATTTTAAATAATTTTTCATTTTGTCACTTCTTTATTAAAAAAAACTTTAATTTTCTTTTTTTTCGTAAAATCAATATTAACGTATATTTTATTTCTAAAAAAGCGGGAAAACTCGCATCGAACTCTTTTCTCGAACTTTAACAAAGACCTATAAAATTAGAAGTAAAAAAGAACACATTCGCTATGGATACCTTATTTTATTTCTACTATTTATTATTATTATAGAAATTCATACAAATTCTGTAAAAAATTCAAGTGTCTATATACTTATCACGTTTCCAAAAATATAGCGTATTGACAGACTGATTCGAAGGAATGGATAAGATACTCTATACCAATAAAAACTGAACGGAAAGTAATCTGACGAAAACATGATTTTTTTTATCGGTATGACTAATAATGGTGAGTAATGCACATCGATTAGTAAGAAGTTGCGACTCACTATAAAAAGTAATTATATTTCATTGTATTATTTATAATCTAGGTCATCGAGTAGGTATGTGACTAATCAATACATTTCGTTCTAAAATGGGTCATGACACTACCGTCATATGTGGTAAGTGTACTAGAGTGAAAAACGTAGGAAAACCTCTTTCTTATTAATTTTCACTTTCCGCTTACACGTGCATTTCAAAAGACGAGAATTATTTCGCCGAGATGTGGAACGCTATGGTATATGGGTGAATGGATATTTTGTAAGGCTCCGCTTACACGAAACTCTATATGAGAATTTCTTTCAAGATTTTCAAGTTACGCTCACAGAAATATTAAACAGTGAAGCGTATGATGAAATGCTTAAATCTCCGCTTATGTAAGTTTTAAATGAATATATTTGTGTATTCTTAGATTTTTGCGAGTATTTTTTATGAAACCGTAATATTTTTAATGTATTTAAATTAATTTGTCTTTAACATCACGAGACGTTTTGAAACAGTACTCTATAGTCGTTTCTATAGGTCAATTTAAATTATTCACCTGTAGAAAATGATAAACTACCTTTTGAGTTTAGTATGCACTAACTTACATATTATTCATTAATACATATGCACTATGATAACTTTGAAGAACAAAAATACAAATAAATTTAAGTAATAATATATAATTGGATTATTATATTTTATTAATTAAGAGATTAATTATAAGATTAATTTAATTATGTTCAAAGAAGGAAACAAAACTAGTACAATAATTATCATAATACATGAATATAGTTTACAGTTATATTGTATCCTTCACAATAAACATTTTGCATTTATTACAAAAATATATTACATTAATAATAATAATATAATCTTTATTGACGATCGTTCTGGTGCAATAATGAGAGTAGTCGCCTCAACGCCGGCGATCACGGGTTCGATTCCCGCGCGGTGCAGATATTTGTATAAATATTTGTTTCCGGTCTGGGTGTATGTCCTAGTAGGTCTCCCCACCGTGCCTCGGAGAGCACGTAAAGCCGTCAGACCCAGTTGTTACAATAGACACCTGGTAACGATCGTTGCTGGTATGGATGCATGGTAGGAAAATTATCCGCCAACCCGGAGTGAAGCAGCGTGGTGGATTAAGCTCCAACCGTTCTCTTACATGGAGAAGAGCCCTTTGCCCAACAGTGGGACGTTTATTGGCTGATTCGTTTCAGTTCATAATCTTTTTTGAAACACTAAATAATATAATATGAAAATGTTTTGTGTTTTTGCAAGGGCCAAAAGACAAAGTAGAAGTGAAGCCAAGTGGGATAAATTCAGTATTTGATATCTATACATCTATTACCTACTTATATATAAAGCTGAAAAGTTTGTTAGTTTAAACGCGCTAATCTCAGGAACTACTGGCTAAAAAAAATAAAAAAAAATGTGTTAGTCCGAGGAAGGCTATAGCGGTATAAAACATCACGCTACGACCAATATGAGCTGAGCATTCATAAGAAACGTTACAAAAACGGAAAAAAAACATTCTTTTTTTAAGAGCTTCGGTTGCGTACGCTGCGTAAACGGTTAAAGTTACGCAAAAATCATGTATGACGGAATTGATAGACATTAAAAGTTCTAAAAAAAGTCCGCGACAGCATAATATATCTATCTCTTGAGGTTTACTCATTATAACAGTTTTTATAATAATAAAGTTTGTTCTAAAATAATGTGTTATTTGCGAAGGTGGTTTTATAGACATGATATAAATCCTTACTCAAATAAATAGGTTATTCATCACAAGTATTTCGTTTTGAAGATATCATAGTTTTAAAATAACTCCGCAACGAAATAATGATAACAAAAAATAAAAATGTGATAATGTGATTTTATCACATTATTATTAGCCAGGCATATGAATTCTTACGAATGAAAAATACTTCATCAACAAGGCAACTTTATGAAGATAAACTTTGACTTTTATAGCTTTTATTTTGAACCCATAATTTAGGAGATAATATAAAATCAAATGAAACGATGTGCGTCGCGTCGCGCGCTGGTGCAAGTCGCCCGAGTTATCGTTTGCTGTAATAATTGATAAAGCACAGGGTTAAACGTTTAAGCACATAGGAATCGATTTACGTCAAGAGTCAAGACTGCTTTTCACGCGGAAAACTATATGTTGCCTAATCAAGACCGGGTTGCGGAGAAAACCAGTATTTTCTTCTCCTTGGTTGGTTAATAATATTTCAGTACGTTTTTGCTCAAATTAACGCGGGTGAAACCGCGGGGCACAGCTAGTGTTGTATAAATGTTTCTTTTCTAGGTCAGTGTGTCTGCACTTGCGGGTTCTCCTCAAACCTTTGAACATTTTATCGGTATATTGTTATTACAAGCACCTACCTAATATTTACCGTTTTCCTTGATAATAAATTGGCTCCGCCATGATCAATTATACTATGGTATAGTAAAGAAAACTTTAATTAAACCCGAAACGTACCATGTATTATTAAAACAACGTCCGTGACTATGCATGTTAATTTATTTTTCCGTGCTAATTAAACTACTTCTAACGTTTTAAGTTACTACTACTTTGAAGTTTAAATGATATATTATTTGCATATTTACAATTAGCAATCGAAACAATGGATTAGGTTCAATGGACTATATCAATAAAAATATGATTAGGTAATATACATTTTAATACACTTTACAGTGTTTTTTTTTTTAAATGTTTTAATGACAATATCGATGTACTGAATAAAATGTTATGTGTTTTAAATAAAATGTAGTCTTGTAGTAGTTTCAAAATATCAGAAAAAAAATTAAATAAAAAATATACCATTTAAGTATTTTAATATTTTGATTAATGATATTTTGAATAATTATATTTTTAATTAATAACATATAAAACTAGATAGACTCTTTATTATTTTAAGAAGACGAAACTCACTAGAGCTCAAATCTAAAGCAATATCAATTTTCTTATTTTATTTTAATTAGCAGTAGAATTTCTACTGTTCCAACTTTGATAAGTTGAGATAAAGACAGTTATAACTGTATTAAACTCGTAAAACTGTGTAAAATCTTTGCTTAGACATATTACACACTGATAAAACTCATATCTAATTACAAAAAAAAAATTGCTAAAATGTTTATTGTTGTTTATATATATTTTTTAATATTAAAGAGTTTCATCCGATAATAATCTATACATATAATAAACTTGAAAATTTCACGTGTCTGTTCTTTTCAGAAAAACACTAATCATATACACTTCTATCATTTTTAGAAATATATTTCTGTCTGTCTGTTTGAACACGCATCACTGCTAAAGTGCTAAGTGTAAGTTAAAAAATTAGCTCGAAACTCATAAAGCATAAATCCTGAGATAATATTTAGTCTTGATTTCTTTAAAATCACTTCAATCTGTCAAAAGTTCCATTAGAATTTTGTATTTCAAATAACGTCGTTAGAGTAGAGTAGGTAGGTAAGTCAATACTTTTTTATATTTATCCAAAAATAAGTAATAACATTATTTAAATAATGTTTTATAGAATCTCATTAGTAATAATCAATTAATATACTAGGATAACAATACAAAAAAAAAATTGGATTGTGATTTATATTTATATTTTTGTTTATAGGCTAATAACAGGCAAAACTCTTAAAAATTAATAATGCAGACTCTGAAGCTCTCAAGGTTATTAGCACTTGGTCTTATGAAAAAAAAAAAAATGCAAACTCATATTCATGTATCCGATATTATTTTTGCTCTGATTAAGGCAAGGTCACGAGATTGTGCAAATATGCGAAGCACGCTCTGATTGCTCGGGTGGATTTTATTTCGTGTAATTTGTATTATCTATATCTAACAATAAGAACGAGACTATATTAAATGATATTTGATGATACAGCAATATTTAAAATGTTTGTTTGGTTTATACGTGCTTTAAAAGTTGATTTCCTTGTTTTTTTATTATTTATTAATACGGGTTTCTTGGAAGTAAATTATTTTAAACATTACAACAGAACAACAACTCTAATAATATACTATTTATCGTCTTCCATTGTCAATTAAATTGTTAAGAATCATACGCCCGCACGGTTGAATCAGCTTCTAATTTCATTATTTGTCAAATTGTTATTTTTTGGTTACTGCTCTGACTTACGAAGTCATAGCATATTTTATAAACATAGAGTTCCTCAATAAACAGGCTTATATATTACGCGAGTTTATCGAATAGATCCCGTTGATGAAAAAAAAAAAAAATGGTGAAAGATTGACAATTACTAAAATATATTTTAGTAAACTCAAAACAACCGGAATAGAATGTAAGTTTCACGTAGAAGTACCAGTTTATGTTAGTACATTCACTGAATTCATTAAGACGTGTTTTTAATTTAAACAAATATTTTAAAAATCTCAAAAAGGCAGTCAAAGATTTGTTTAAAAGTTAAATTTTCATTTTTAAATGTTAATGTCATTCGTAATGCCGATGCAAGTAATATATTCGAAAAACATTATCTCAAGAATTGCTTAGCTCCTAAAACACAAACATCTTGACACACGACATCGATACATGCAAAAGGAAAAATTATCCGATTTCAGCATATTTTCATATTAATGAGATGAGAATTTTACGCCCTTGATAAGCAATATATGGAGTCGCTGAGAGCTTATAAAGAAACGAGGTTACGTTTACATACGGTTCAAGACTTTGACTATATACGGGTTATGTTTTTGCCACTTGAACCGTAAATCATTCTTGATGCTTCATCCCATTTCGTCATATTCAGTGGCTCGGGTCACGAGTGATTTTCAATAAGAAACGTATTAAATTAACGTTGAATAAACGTGTTCGTTCTTGTATGTCAAAATATTTCTATACATTAAATTTACCTTGGTTTCAGAGTGAATGTAGGTACAGACGATAATTGGGGACAGTACTATCTTTAAAAAACATAATTAATAATAATTATTTTCAGACAAACCTTAACCTATATTTTTTAATTTAAAGATTATAAATATTAAATAACTATTCCGTATACTCAATAAATGAACACGCTCTGCATTATTTGGCAGTAAACCTAGAACTAGTGGAGTTCATACCATAAAAGCACATAAGCTCTGCATACCTTAAGATGACTAAAACATGAGTAATTTGTGAATTTACGTAGAGGCTAATAGGTACTAGCCATAAACATTTCGCGTGTTAAAAGGCCTTCGATAATGCCTTGAACTGTTGAACATAATAGTACATAAGATATCCATAATAAAAATATTAAAAAAGATATTTAAATGATAATGACAAACAATATACAAAGTGATACAAAAATGTAGAGAAAATTTACTTCCATTAAACGTTAATTATCATATTAATTATAATCACAAATACCGTAGCGCAAAACATAAGAAACCGTTTAAACTTTACCTAGTTACAGATATTAAGAATTAAAAATTCCATTCTATGCGGCCTTTAAATAGAAAAAGCTCTTACTACCTTGCATAACTTAGTAAATTAATTCAAGCACATTGGCATTTAAGTAAAAGCGGTAACAGGCGGACAGCTAAAACCAATTAAGGACTCAGAAAGTAAATTAACTGAGCGGACCGCGTAGAAAAAAACATAACACGCTTTAAAATGTCACAACGTTATCTGAAGACTAATATTTCCGCGGCGCTATCGTTCCAGGGAATCTACCACAATACGATTGTGTCGTCACATTGTGGTCTAACTTCGAACCACGACTAGTGGACGTGCACGAACTTCATTACACGTACAGTTTCTCTAATAAAGGCAGTGTATGTGTAACGAGCTTAAGATCTAAGAAATGGAGCTTATCGTGACAACGCCCACGAGTGAGATAATATCGCTAGGCAATGGCCCCAGGAAATTGGACATTTGTGATCACGTAATTTAAGTACCATGCCCTGGCAAACTGAGCGTTTATGTCACTATGACTACAATCATAAAATATTTTATTACATTTGACGTTATTTTATAATAATCAGAGGAAAGAAGCAGTCGCAATGTCACATATGTTATTTCAAGCTCAGGCTTTTTTTGATAAAACATGAGTATATATATATTACGCGTACGCAAGCAACGAAGTCGCTGACTCGAGTACGAGGAACATAATTGTGTACGTCGAATACACAAAAATATTATAATAATAGCGCAATATTAAAATGTTCTTATTATTTTGTTCTTTGTGCACGTCGTACATAATTATGCATGACATAACTTCCTAACTTATAAACGTGAGAACAGAAGTCATATTGAAATGGAATTAACGATTATAATTATAATATAATCGACGAAAACATATTTCCCTATTAGGCTGTTTTAGAGCATCCGCTCTATTACTGAACTGAAGCGCGGTGGGGAGACCAACAAGGACATACACCCAGACTAGAAAAAAATATTTGCACAAGTACAAATATGTGCCCCGACCAGGAATCGAACCCGCGACCACTGGCGTTGAGGCGACTACTCGCACCACTACACCAGAACGGTCGCCCCGCTCTATTCATCGTCCTTAATTTGACGAGCGGTCAGATCGACAGACGTTTACTTCTAATGGGATAATTTGTCCTCATTATATAACGATCAGGTCTCAAGGGCGAAGTTCTGTTGGTCATCTAAAGTTGTTTATGATTCATACAAACTAACTATATCTTAATGATATCTAGAACGGAACGTGGCCATATTGGTTTGATACAAGCAATTTGTGTGGAATTTACGAAGTATTGATATACGTCGGAATGAAATACTGAAAATAAGTAGCGTACGTAGAGATTGAACAGTGAGACGAATGAGAAACGTGAGCGGAAAGTGTGTCATAATTTGACAACACTACTGTAATTGGGATCTATTCATATCTTAAAGATTGATTGAAACGACAACGTAAAGATGGCTCTTCTGTTTTGCATATTCAGGCCAACATCTAACTGGGATTATATTAACGAGCTCATAATAGGATTATGTACGTCGCAATGTCCCAGTTCCATGAACCGTTACCGAGCCGTACCCGCTGGCGGTGTGACAATATAATGATTGTGTATTTATCGGCATTTCGCAACGACGTGTTCTCATATTGGAAGCCGTCAAGAGCCGTACATGGATCCATCAGTCTCAACACGGTACGTGATCACAGCGTGGCGAGAGCGTACCTTCGTAAATGGTAGTTTCGTGATATAAAATTTCCCCTATAATAGAAGGTGAAAGCGACCGCTACGGGAGTGTGACGCGGTGACGAACCGGAGCCGGGAACAATACTTTACGAGTCATATCACGCACCATAATTGAAAGAGGCAGCGCGATCATGAACCGCGTGCCATTTCACTAGACCGTGACTCACGAATTAAAACTCCACGGAGATCGCAACTATACGAGAGGTATTCCATAGATGCTCGCTCTGGGTGCGCCCGACATTAGAATCTACGATAAAATGCTGTAATTTAATAAAATAATATAATTAAGGTCAATAATGAGTTGGGAAATTTGGAACAATCAAGACAATAGAAGAGAGACGCGCGCCCACAATGTTTGTAAATCACGTTAACTAGAATAACTCCTACGCGTGAAAATTGAACAAAACTGGGTTAATCTCGACTGAATCAAGGAACCAAATGAAATTAGTAATATAATTTTCAGATCTTCAAAAGTTTTTAGAAAAGACATAAAACATTCAAATTTAATTTAGTCTATTATAGAACTACTTTTAGGAGATATAAATAAAATCAAATAGCCGAGTTTAATTTTAACGACCTGTGATAAACGGTAGTACAAATAGCAGAACAGATAAGATGTTAATTTCTTCAACATCTTTAGGAAAAACGATTAAATTTATATTTTCGTAAGCAAATATTCACACGCGATACATTAATGATGATAGAATATTAATAAAGCGAATAACTGTAAAAGTCAAATTGTTAACCAGTCTAAGCTCCCTAATAACTCAGTATCTTTTCGTGAATAATTACTTTGGAGCTGAAAAGATACGAGCCACGATTTCGACCTTAACATGAACGCGGTAGCAGTGAAGTATAGATACAGGGGAGTTTAATAATGCTGAGGGATCATTAAAGACAGATACCAAGCGAAGATAACTTTAGAAAGTGTAAAGGCGCAAACAATAAGCGTAAGTGGAGCGGGCGACATTGCTGCTCTCCAATTAACAAGATAAAGTCGATTGAGAGAAGGTGCCTGACACAAACGGCAGCTACGTCACGGTGGAAAGCGAACAATCGTTTGATAAAATCTATAGAAACCTACGACAAAAGCAAAAGCTACTGAAAAAGGCTTCTTTATTATCATTTTTTTTAGATAAAAAAAAAATACAACTCGAGCACATAACCTAATATGCAATTATCGTATCAATGTGTCATCTTAAATTGTAACGTTTATTGTTCAACTTGTTTCAAATGAGACGTTTATATCAAAAATATAATACAACAGGTAACTAGTATACGCTGAGGCGCGTCCACACATCATGAAGATCGTGTGCAATTATTGTTGACCGTTGCAATGTAACACATGATGCGTTGCAGTACGCTATAAACATCAAAACTACTACAGGTTATTTACACCTTATTATGCTTGTAAAAAAAAGTTAAAATTGAATAACTGTTTGAGGGGTATCTGATCGTACGGTTTACATTCCTAATCGTCCGCCTGCGCTTCTTTATTGATATTGACGCACCGATGCGCGTCGCTATTGTAATTATTTTCGTTTTACGCCCGTTTGTCCTTACATGCGGACTGATCGTCCGGACGTTCGTATTATGCAGTAATAATTTACGATGATAAACAATTGCGTAATTGTTAGTTTTACTTTTTATAATAAACAATTTTAATATACACAAAAGCGGTCGTTACGTACACGTCCTTACATAAACTGTGCATATAGGAAATAATTGATGGAAACTGTTTTGTTGCTGTTTAAAGAAATATTTCTAAATATTGATTTGTGGGCTGTGGCCTGTTATATAAGACAAGGATTGTAGCTTAATGAGCACCACGCTGTTCACTGCGCGTTGGTGGATAATTTCCTTACCAAGAATAGCAAGAGTTTTTAGGTATTTACGAGAACCAGGACCGACAGTTTTATCTCATCTATGGGGGACGGTAAGACAAGGACAAACCCCAGACCAAAAACAAAAGTTTACATAAAATTATAAATACAAGTATCCGCTCCAAGTAAGCATCGAACTCGTAAAAGTCGGCGTTAATTAGACTTTATTCTAAACAGAACAGTTACATGGTATCCATTAGTGGTAAAAAACTACATTCTAAAATAAATACGATTTTTTTTTTTATAATGGATGTAAATTTGGTAAAAAATATGCTTATAATAATTGTTATGATATTGATTTTTTTATTCAAGGTTACTACTTTTAGTCTCTATGATAACTTTCCAAATAAAGTAATTATTAAATATTTTCGAATGTTTTAACTTTTTAATTACTAATAAAATAATTTAGTACTTTCTGCACGTAAGCTACAGAATTTCTTTCGAGTTATAATTAGAAGTATCGTTGTATCATCAACGTCACTAAAATATTCCATTAGAAAATTATCGAGATAACATTACAGGTAATTTCTATGTCAACACGACGCTACAAAGCTATTTGAAAAATAACACTATTTCGTTAATGATTCCGTGGGACACCAATTATAAAAACCCGTTTATCGATCACGGCGGACTTCATAAACGAGTCCATTAGAAGGGAAAAGTAAATATCAATTAAGATAGTCAATTTTGGTTGCATCCATTATAAAATTCCTTTCAAAGTCTTAAACAATTTGCAATTTGTTTTGACAATAAAAGAAAAAAAAACTTGTGAAACTTTTTAACGAGCATCGAATAATAATTTTTGTTTATTTAAAATGCTCTTCTCTTTCACGTGATAATTTCGAAACGCTCAAGACATATTAAAGTGTTGACATTTCGAATGAAATAACTCTCGGTGTATCTGGCTTCGCTCGCTCGAGCTGTGCCAAGATCAACTTTTCTATTAAATTCTACTCTTTACGGTAAATATATCACTGAACGGGCTGGTGTCCAGGCCGGAAATATCATCTATATCTATACATATAATAAAATGGTAGGAAAGTCGAAACTATAAATTGAATATTTTTTTTAAAGAATACTTGGGGTGTGATTTACAATCGATACCGAAGCCAAAAATATAGTTTTTAGAATTTTTGTCTGTATGTATGTCCGGGATAAACTCAGAAAGTACTGCATGGATTTACTTCAAATTTGGCACGAATATTATTAAGAAGTCTGGTCAACATATAGGCTACATTACATATTATCACGCTATCACCTACGGGGAACGAGCAGTGAACCTTTATTTCTTCAACGCATTCTGTAATAACGCGTAATTTAATAGCGTTCACGCAGACGACGTCGCGGGCAGCAGCTAGTCGGATAAAAAAGAACTAAGTTATTGGCCGTTACCCAAAACTAAAAGAAAACAACCGGGTTGACAATGAACTGAATTATCGTGAATGTAGTTTATTAATGAAATGTTCTCTTAAGGCCACTTATAGAGATTAAGAAATGCATTTTGTATGAAAGTTTTAAGGAGAATAGAATAATATCCGTGAAGTTTATTTTTAAGTAGAATTTATAACGCTTTTAGCCTGGATTCACATGCTAGTAAAAGTTATTAACATAGTTCATGATTAAAATTTAATAGTTTATCGCTTGTTTTGGCAGGAAACGCTTCCTGCCAAAATAAGTAGATTTACATTACGACGTAATCCTTCACCAGGCATGAAAAAATTTCAAAGACGTAAAAAAATCGTATTATTATTTCATAAAGATTTTTAAAACAAGTGACTTATTTATTAAAGGACATGAGAGCACTGCTTACTATAATATCATACCAAAATCAATATTTTTTTGCTGATGCAATCGAAAATACTGAATTACGCATCTACGATCGTTATTTTATACATTTTGAAGAGCTATCCTGCTTTTATCCTCCGACTTCCTGTCATCGAGAATAATGAAAAAGCAAACAGCACAGTTTCAGTCCACAGTGAATTTATCTGTCAGCGTATCGTAAGCGGAAATTAATCAATCTGCTCGCTGCATTTCGACGTTCGTTCGTTCATTCAGAGAGCGGAATTAACAAGCTTAGGTACCTAATTCGGTTTCGGACTGACCGATACTGCATCGCTTCGTCGTCCAGTAAACGTATCGTCTAGTTAGTAGTCTAGTGTTGTTTTTTTAATCTGTATTTGTGTTTCGATTCAGATTGTACACAACTGGTAATTTCGTCTAAACTTTACATTATTTATTTATACCTTGTCCAACCGTTTACTATCTTTTTAACAGCTTACGTCTATAAATTACAGCTTTTTTTCTTTCGGAATAATGTACTACAGTAATGTCGTACTTTATAGACGATTAGTGAAGTGCCCGGTGCATAATAAACAGCCCTAGACTATTAAACAGTTCTTGAAATATATCGATCATATGATAAAAATATTTTGACTTCATATACCTAAGTATTGTTTCTGTAAACTTAATTTAAAAAAAGGAAATAAAAATAGTATCTATGACTCCAAGATTGATTATTTGCAAAGAATTAAGTCAAAATCTTGGAAATTAAGTTGAAATCAAGAGTAAAGAACAATGAATCTGTTCATTCATTTATTTTTTTGACGGCTGCTAACTATGTAAGCGTTAAAAAAACTAGGAAACGAATAATTAATATTTAAACAAAAAATATTTCATTAAATCAATTGAAAGTTCTTCTTAAACGGTTGGACAAGGTATAAACACTTTATTGATCAACAATAATTATAAAAAAACAGCTGGAAATAAAGGCGGACTTTATAATTAGTGGCATTTTCTCCCAGTCAACCTTTAGGCCAAACAGAAAAAAAAAGTATATTACTCATCACTTTCTATTCGAAATTTCGTTCTTTTTTTTTTTTTTTTTTTTTTTTTTTGTTATAAAAACGTTACTTCGAGAAATCTATATTAATAATTTACCGCACGTTTTGAAAGGTCATCACTTCAAAATGATTCGATCAATTTTATCGATTCGAAGATTGTTTGTTTCCTTGTTTGTTAGTTTCAACGCGCTAATTTCGTCACGTACGAGATTAAATTAATTTTTTTTTTTTGTTTTAGACCGATTTACAGAATGTAGATAAGTATCTATATATGTGAGATAAAACATCATCTGCAAGACATTATTGCTATAATTCATAATAACGGAAAGAGTATCCAAAATATCAACTGATTTGAAAATTATCGAAACTCAGTGATTGTGAATTCATCGATAGATAAAAATAATTCTAAGCCTTTAGAAACGTAAACGTCAATATTTTAACGGTAACAAATTGGTTCAATTCGTAAACACTGTTACACATCTACGGGTCACACTACCTGCATTACAGTCGAGAACAAAACATAATTCATTATGCACATCGGTTCAGGGAATTTGAATAATTACGTGAACGATGAGGCAATGTGCATCATATGGCTTTAAATTAAGTATTATAATCAACTGCAGATCGAGAGCATTTCGAAAGTAGTTGTAAATAGTATGTAGACATTCGAGGGGCGCGTCAGGAATCGCGCTCCGGTGCGCTCATGTGATGTCCCCTTTGAGTCCACCCGGTATACTAATTTCACTGCTAACTGGCGCGTAAGGTGAAATTGCGTGATTTATTTATATCGTTTTTTTTTGTGACCTCGTTCATTTATCCTTTAAATTCATAATTACGACCTATTGAATAGTTAAGCGGTTTGAATTGAATTTGGATAACTTTCACGAAATGAAATTTTATTTAAAATAAATCGTGACAACTGTGATTGACGTTAAAGAGAATTTTATAATGTTATTTCCGATGATACACTTAAAAGTAAACTTTAGTAATTTAGTTACTAATTCAACTTTTGTACAATTGGACCATGGGTTGGCGCAGTGTTCATGGCAATTAGTCGCTGTGCTAACGCTCACGCTTTCGATCCCAGCTAATCACAAATTTTTGTATAGGTCATACAGATAATAACAATAAGAGCCTTTATTAAGACTTGGCTTAGTTTTTTTCCCCACATTCCAAGCAGTATAATTTACAACAGTATTTTAACTACATTTATTCATATAACTTAATTTTGGTTTAAAAAGTTTCAATTGTCGTTGATCGTTGGTCATACACATATTTGACATCAAATGGGCGTTTGCATTTTTGTTGAATGTTTTTAGACCTCCAATAAAAGTATCACATTCTAACAAACTTCACACTAAAAAGTGTGAAGAGTTTACTTATTTAATGTTTATTTTATCTATCTGATGGTTGAGTTAAAAACAGTTTTCAAGGCTATATAGCTATCTTAACATTGTGTAGTTGTTATCAAAGACAACGGGGGTTTTTTCCCATTAAGTGTTAAACAGCCTTCATAACTTCAGAAGATAATTTAGCTGGTGGATTTCATTAGTTTTTTATACTATTTTGTAATCGAAATAAACGAAGACGATATGCCAATTAGTTATGTTTCGTTTTTAAAAGGATAATATAATCGCTGACTAGGACTTTTATTTACTACTACTAGGAATTATATTTTTCACTACACAACAGTATGTATGTAGGGGTGCAATTGAGCTCACTGGAGATAATTTGGATTCAGTACCCAAAAGTGGCCCAGGGGGCTGAGAAACTGAGGGCCGTATCCTTCTGCGCGCACTCATTGGGGGTGATTGCCCATAGTCACCACGCTGGGCATGCGGGTTGGTGACCGCAGGGCCGGCTCTATCGCACCGAAGACGCTGCTGCCCATCCTCGGCCTGTGTATTTGAAAAGCCAGCATTAGGATGGTTATCCCGCCATCTATCGGCTTCAACAGTTCCAAGATGGTGGTGGAACTGTGGTATCCCTTAGTCGCCTCTTACGACACCCACGGGAAGAGAGGGGGTGGCTAGATTCTTGATTGCCGAAGCCACACAGCAAGCCCAAAAGGCTGCGGTAACGGTGGGGCAGAGGGTGCCAAGAATCTCCGGGGTACGGGAGGCTGCTTTGTGACGAACCTGGCAACGTATAATGGTCGCAGTCTACGGCTGGACCATCACCTCACCGAACTCGAAGTAGAACTAAGCCATATAAAATGGAGTATTCTGGGGTTGTCTGAGGTCCGAAGACAGGGTGAGGACACGATGATCCTGGACTCCGGACACTTATTCTACTTCCGTGAAGGTGATGGTCCTTCCCAAGGTGGCGTCGGTTTTCTGGTCCACAAGACTCTCAGTAACAACGTTGTAGAGGTCAGCAGTGTGTCGACCCGGGTAGCGTACCTTGTACTTAAACTCACTGACAGGTACTCCCTGAAAGTGATACAGGTATATGCGCCGACCTCGACACACTCTGACGATGAGGTCGAAGCCTTGTATGAGGATATATCGAAAGCTCTGCATGGCACGACCTCGGCTTTCTACAACGTTGTTATGGGAGACTTTAACGCTAAAGTGGGAGTACAAGACCGCGACGAATCGGTAATCGGACCACACGGATTGGGGCGCAGAAATCGCAGGGGGCAGATGCTTGTCGACTTCCTCGAATCGGAGGGGCTCTTCTTGATGAACTCGTTCTTTCAGAAGAAGCCCCAAAGGCGGTGGACATGGCAGAGCCCGGATACTGTGACGAGGAACGAGATAGATTTCATCATAGCGGACAAAAGGCATATATTCAGAGATGTCTCAGTGGTTAATAGGTTCAACACCGGTAGTGACCACCGGCTCCTGCGGGGCTCTCTGAATATAAGTCTACGCAAAGAGCGAGTCCGCTTGATGAAATCTATTATCCGACCCACGCTGCCCCAAATACTATGTGGTTCCGAGCAGTTCCAACTGGAACTCCAAAACCGATTCGATTCGCTGGAAACCACTGGCGACGTGGATCAGATGACCGACAACGTGGTGAAGACGGTGTATTCACTGGGTCGGAGACATTTTACGCCGACGAGACCAGTTAAGCAGTCCAAAATTTCTCCCGAAACCTTGGATCTGATGAGGCGGAGGCGCGAGATGCCCGCGGCTCAAGCAGCTTCGCCAGAGCAGAAGGCTCTTTCCAAGCGGGTGAGGAAACTCATACGCAGAGACCTCCGCTGCTCAAATACAAGAGACATTACGACTCTAATTGAGCAGAATAGGGGGTCAAAGGTTTTCCGAAAACCATTGGGAAGAAGTCTTCTTGCGAAGCTAAAAACAGCTGATGGCAGAACCGTTTGCTCCCGCCCTCAGATCCGAGAAGAGGTTGAGAAATTTTATGGGCAGCTGTACTCGTCGAGCGTACAGAAGTCTGAGACCCAGGGCGCCGAAGATCCACGTGCACCACTGCTGCGCCATTATTCGGAAGACGTCCCGGATTTCGAAGTCGACGAGATTAGTGCGGCGCTCGGGCAGCTTAAAAACGGGAGGGCCCCGGGGGATGACGGCGTTACGACTGAGCTTCTTAAGGCCGCAGGGCGACCTGTCCTGGAGGCCTTAGCTAGACTCTTTAATGCCGTCATCCAACGAGGTACCACACCGGAGGCGTGGTCCAGGAGTGTGGTGGTACTGTTCTACAAAAGAGGCGATAAGTCTCTTTTGAAGAACTACAGACCTATCTCACTTCTGAGCCACGTCTATAAGCTCTTCTCGAGGGTCGTTACGAATCGTCTCGCCACAAGGCTCGACGACTTCCAACCACCAGAGCAGGCTGGGTTTCGAAAAGGCTACAGCACCGTAGACCACATACATACTGTTCGGCAGATTATACAAAAGACCGAAGAGTATAATCAGCCGCTGTGTATGGCTTTTGTGGACTACGAGAAGGCCTTCGACTCCATCGAGACCTGGGCTGTTCTGGACTCTCTGCAGAGATGTCATATCGACTGGCGATATATCGAGGTGTTGAGGTGTATGTACGACGCGGCGAAGATGACCGTTCATATCCAGGACCAGCAGACAAGACCGATTTTCCTTCGGCGCGGGGTAAGACACGGCGATGTCATATCACCGAAACTGTTTACCACTGCGCTGGAGGACGTCTTTAAAACCCTGGACTGGGGGGGACGAGGCATCAACGTCAACGGCGACTACATCTCTCACCTTCGTTTCGCTGACGATATCGTCATCTTTGCGGAGACGTTGGAAGAGCTAGGCCAAATGTTGAGCAGCCTAAATGAGTCTTCCCGACGAGTCGGTCTTGGTATGAATCTTGATAAAACGAAAGTTATGTTTAACAAGCATGTCATACCGAGACCGGTATCGGTTGATGGTATCCTCCTCGAAGTTGTTCAGGATTATATCTACCTAGGCCATACCATCCAACTGGGCCGAAACAACTTCGAGAAGGAAGCCGAGAGGAGGATTCAGTTGGGCTGGGCGGCATTTGGCGGGCTTCGTCGGGTCTTCACTTCGAAGATTCCGCAAAGCTTGAAGACGAAAGTCTTCGAGCAATGCGTCCTACCTGTGTTGACATACGGTGCTGAAACGTGGACACTGACGAAGGGACTGGTCCACCGATTTAAAGTCGCTCAACGTGCCATGGAACGGGCTATGCTCGGCGTTTCTCTCAAAGATAGGATCAGAAATGAGACTATCCGCGAGAGAACCAAAGTGACCGACGTAGCCCAGAGGATTAGCACGCTGAAGTGGCAGTGGGCTGGTCACCTGTGTCGTAGGACCGATGGCCGTTGGAGCAGACGTGTCCTGGAGTGGAGACCACGTATTGGCAAACGCAGTGTGGGACGCCCTCCGACCCGCTGGACCGACGATCTTCGCAGGATTGCCGGTGTTGGCTGGATGAGGATTGCGGAAAGCCGGGATGTCTGGCGCGAGCTTGGGGAGGCCTACGTCCAGCAGTGGACTGCTATAGGCTGATGAGATGAGATGAGATGAGACCCAAAAGTGACAAACGAACCATATTATTAAGATGCGCTGTCCGTCTGTCACATGACTTATTAATTAGATACCGCATAGTGATACTTTTACATTAAACGACGTCCAACTCACAAATGACTTTCTTGACATACTCGTAGTACTATAATATGAAAAGAAATTTGAAAGAATTATGATTTTTAAGTTAACGTACGACTATAACTATTTTATAACCAATCACTATTTATAATGTTAAAAAAGTTTACCTAGTAATAAGATTACAAAACATTTAGAAATTATATTACTACCATAACTATAAATTAAACGATTCGTTTGTATGACAGAAACAAGTTTATATAAACGTAAACGTAAAACGAATTTTATTCGTTCCGACATGAATTATTCGAGCTCTGGCTTCCATTGACCAAAATGCAGTTAACCATCAAACGGCTAATTCGTATTTTTATATAAATGATATTGTTCAAAATTCTCAATAATTTTATTTAAGAAAAATTAAAAAACAGCTTAAAGCTTTAAATTAATATTTTTTCTTAATATATAAAACTTAAAAAAATTGTGATTTTTTCTTATCTTTTTTTTATATCAATTGAAAGTACGTCTCCGAAAATTCACTAAGTACACTAAAACTCTTTAACAAAATATCAAATAATGTATATTCTAAAATTCATGTTTTTCCCAAAAATATATATTTTTTTTTTTTGACATAACGGCTTTTTAGTCTAAGGCGGCAGAGCTTGTTATCCGTCGATAATGATCCGCTACCGGTGGCAGTTGCCCGTCAACCGCAAGTTTCGTAACGCATTCACACTTTCACTATGAAGGTTTCATAAAACCTGCTGGTGATAAATAAAAAGCTAAGCCTTCCGAGAATGTTTTGTAAAACTGATACAATATGGTTTTATCGGAGCATTTAATTTTTTTTTTAATTTTAAAATATTTAAAGTCTACTGTATAAATAGTTATTTTAACATATAAAAAAGTTTTATAAGACAACAGTTGGATCCTGTATCGCGTTTTATATTGTAACCGACAGCGAACGGAGATAGAAGCGTATGCGAGCGAGTTGAAATCGGCGATGATACGTCGTAACAATTCCATTACTACTTGTGTTCATTACAATCGTATTCATTCCATACGATTGCAAGCTTTAATTTTAATTAACAATTATTTTTATATATTTATTTTGATTTATTTTATAATTAATTTACGTTTGTATATTAGACACACATAGGTATGTGTCATATATACATAACAGGCATTGAACACAAACATACACAATTATATATAATGCGACACATTAACTTGTTACGAGTTTTGTTATTTATTGTTTTATTATTATCTGGAATTCATTGATTAACCTCGTGTATTGTTTATTGTTATTTATTCTAAGTGTTATGTTTCTTCGCCGCTTTAATATAGTAAATGATGTTAGATAGACTTTCTAAATTGTTAAAGACCCTTATTTTAACAACCAACTACACTACAGTGGTTTTGTAGTTCGCGAAAGAACTAATTATTATGTTCAGTGAGAGCGGACGAACTGAGAGAGAACTAATCGACAAAGGCGCTGCGAACTATAAAAAAAAAAAAAACTATTTCGCGCAGGACCAGTTTTGTTTTCCATGTCTCGTAAACTTTAATAATATTAATATAGTAAGATACAATTATTATTTACTTTAAAAAAATAATATATTATACATAGTATACAAAGACACATTACCTATCTGTTTTACATAGAGATAAATTATTATAATTTCATTATGAAAAATTTTAAGACTTAAAATTTTATTTTTATAGGATATTAAACAAAATAACCAAAGTCCAGATATTGATAGTTATTCCGATGACGCAATTAGTTTTGAAGAAAAAGATGATGATAATATAAAATTAGAGCCCAAAACTGAAGCTAAATCTGTTTTAGATTCTTGTGAATGCACAATAGGATTAACACTAGAACAAATTAAAAGAACAAACGTAACTTTAAGGACTTCTAATGTTGAAACGTGTACATATCCAGTCGATTTAGAAGAGATTGGGGCTTTCAAGATCTTGATTCATCGTAAATTAAAAAAAAATTATTAGTGAAGAAGAATAAGAAGTAGAAAAAACCCACCTTTCACATATTGTTTCAGGCAGATCGTAATTATTATAAAAATAATAGCTATGAGACTTCAGAACCAATGATTTCTTAGCTATAAATTATACAAAACTTCCATTAAAAAGGAAAAGGAGTTCAATAATGACTTTAGAAGAAAATGATTTTGAAATTTTGTAACCTGTCTCCCTGTAGGATCACTTTTGTAACTAACATACTTCGTAATTAAAGTGTAATTGATATTTGAAGAATATAAGGTAAAGAATTTAGTTCAAAAACTAAATATTAAAATTTTAATTTCGATGTGAACACGTTTAGATTTATTTACATTTATTATTTTATTTAACTTAAGGCCAGTATATCCCAAATCACCTGTTTTTGATAGAGTTTTAAACATAGTAATATTCATTTTTTTGATCCGTTAAAAATATATGTTATAGTTTAACAAACGTTCTTGATTATTCAACGGTTCAAAACACGATAATTGTAACTTGACTCGATAAAAAAAAAAACATAAAGAAAGGATGTTTTTGATTATTTTTCGAGTTTTATTCGAAGAATATCAGATTTTAAGTTACAATATTCACATGTAAAAATAGGTAATAACTTTTAGTAGAACATTTAACGGTTACTTTTTTAAATAAATGTTTCTATTTTTTTTAAATATTAAATATTTAAATTATATAAGAAAACGGCCCGCGCGCCTCGCTTTAGTTGCCTGCGAGGCGTCATCGAAGTAGGACATGTATCTCTGCTGTCTGGCGGCGTCCCCCCCCCCCCCCCTCTAAAGATTGGATTTTTTTTTTATAACAAAAATATCCACGGGCTTATATTTGCCCGTGCCTTTTTTTAATTAAATGTATAAGATTGTTAATATAGTTTCATGCGTACTATTTTAGACTTACATTAGCTAGACTTATTGTCAGGATCTCTATGACGCGAGTCCGTATACTGACCATTATTTATTTATTATTATTATAATTTTTTTAATACATATAATCATATTTACATACATATAATCATTTTTAAAAAACATAATCTTTATTTACAAATATAATTTACATATACAAATATACACACATACATATATATACATATACATATACACACACACAGATATATATTATATATATATACATATATACATATATATATATATATATATATATATATAATTTTATTGTCTTTTTTTTTACATCTATTTACATCATGTTTCTTATTTTCTATGTACATGCGTTTATTCCTTGATCTAATATAATCTAATATTTCATTGCTTGTTAGTACATACATACCAGCCACCACATTTTTACGGCTTGTCTACATTTACATTTGGGCTCTTTATTTTTGTATTATTTATTGGAGACTCTGCCGCAGCCATCCCCCGAGGGAAGCTGTTCGAGCACATCCTCAATGACGGCGGTGTCTCTTTTATGTATAACTATCTTGAGGGTGTGCTCGAGTATTTCCTTTGTTGTGGCCTCCACCGAGGCCGACAAAACGACCGATTGCATCACCACCGTCGTCGGTGTAGTAGACACAGGTCTTTGTGTGCCTGGTCACCGCGACCACAGCATGCGGAACACTGTCATGAATCCGCAGCCTCCTAGTCTTTGTCTGGACGATGATGACTGCCTCGCGTGTCTGTCCCTGTGCCTCGTGGATAGTCATGACGCTCGATCCCTGTCCGGTGCCGTATCCCTTGTCTATCAACGTCTTCTTTTCCTCTTGTGTGAAAACCGATGTATAGGGTCCGGTCTTGTCTCTTAGGAATTCGAGCGCCAGTGAACCTCTCTATCCTCAGAGAATGGATAGTGTGGTTTGAGAAATAGATTGGATAATTTTATTTAGTACTAACTGTGCCCCGCGGTTTCACCCGCATTAATTTGAGGGAAAAACGTACTTAAATATTTTCGCCTCGTTGGTCCAGTGGTACCAAGCGTTACTGCCGAGCAAGGGGTCTCAGGTTTGATTCTTGGGTCGTTCAACATATTACTGAGTTTTTTTTTCGAAAATTTACAGTAAAAGAGTGATGTTATATTTACTTTAAAAGTGGAACTATAATTAAAAAATGTCTTGAGAAGAGAAATAATAAAGGACGCAACGGAAGCTCTCAAAAAAGATTATTTTTTCCCGTTTTTGTAACATTTCTTATTATTACTCAGCCCCTATTAGTCGTAGCGTGATGTTATATAGCTTAAATTCTTCCTCAGTAAATGGACTATCCAACGCAAAAAGAATTTTTAAATTTGAACCAGTGGTTCATGAGATTAGCGCGTTCAAACAAACAAACTCTTCAGTTTTATCTATTAGTATAGATTATTATTGATTATTTTATTAGATTAGTTTAGTTAGTACTCTAACAACGTTGGAAGTGTTTTTACTGTATAGCAGTGTAGTGTAGATATAAAATGGGGAATAAAACTAGAAATAAAAAGAAAATATCTAGACGTGAACTACGTAAGCTTAGAAAAGCGATCAGATAAGTACTCGTAAGTTTAATGAACACTCAATCTATTTTTAACTAGAATATAATGATTGTCATCGATATCTTAGACCGATATATTAGCATATCCAAAATTTCAATAAGTTATATTAGTATTTTCACCTAACAGCGGCTAGCTAGCAGCTAGCGGCAATTGAAGATTCTTCGACGGTCAGCGAATGGCGATGGGTCCCAACCAGGCTAAACGTAGCCGACGACGCGGCGCGGGACGTACCAGCGGGATTCAGCAGTTGTCACAGATAGTACACAGGTCCTGAATTTCCTTATCATCCGAAGTCCACCTGGCCCACGGAAACGTCCGCCTTGTCGTCGTCAACCGAACCTACAGGCGAAGAAAAAACTCATCACGTCACCGATCGTAAACAGCCGCGACTCAAAGAAGGGTTACCAGACTGCACACGGTACTCCAGCTGGAACAGACTCCGCTACACGACGGCTCGAGTGCTACAGTTTATAGAACTCTATCGAGCCAATACACAACGAGTCAACTATAAAAGGACTAAGAAAAACGCGTTAAAAGACCCAGACTGGAAAAGGACGAACAAGAAGCTGAAAACACGCCAGAAAATAAGAGTAGAGCTCGAAGAAACTTTGGAGGTTCGTCCGGTCTCCACGGAACTTATCAGGAAAGCTGAAGACCTATTCATGAGAACAGTCCAAGAAGAATCTTTCCCAAATGAAGTAGAAAGCATTAAAGACGGGAAGTCGTTTACCCGAAACAGTCGCCTCAAGCAGCTGAGCATCGAGTGTGCAGAGAGAGCCCTCCGAGTCCGTAGTCGTATTGACGCCGCGGAGCAACTATCAACGCCATCTAAAAACCCGATGATACTAGATAGAAATCATCACACAGTGAAGTTGTGGATCATAGCGATGCATAGAACGAGGCATCACACGGGAGTCGAGGCGACTGTGAACGAATGTCGACAGCACTACTGGATACTACGCCTGCGGCCCGTCACAAGAACGCTCTTTCCACAGTGTCTACACTGCCGGATTAGGGCAGCGATCCCGCCACACCCGAGAACAGGAGACCTACCTGCGTGTCGCCTAGCTCACCATCAGCGACCCTTCACATACACAGGGGTGGAGTACTTCAGACCATTAACAGTCACCGTGGGACGCAGCCAACAGAAACGTTACGTGGCAGTATTCACGTGCCTCACTATAAGAACGATCCACCTAGAGATAGCGACGTCACTGAGCACAGACTCAGTGATAATGAATTTAAGAAGAATGAAAGCTCGACGAGGACAACCTGCTCAAATCTGGTCCGACAATGGGACTAACCTGCGAGGTGCCGACAACGAATTGAGACAGGCAATGGACAGAGCGACGTCCTCACCTTCGTCGCTGGGTCAACAGGCGGCATAGGGTCCTTACGTTTCGGCTGTCGCCGGTGCTTACCGGGCACGGTTGCTTCGGTAAGTACCTGCACCAAATCGCTAGGCGAGAAGCCACCCCTGATTTTGCCACGAGTGTAGCGCGCCAATCGACTCGGCGCGTCACACCCTGGAGGAATGCGCCGCTTGGGAGCCCCAGCGCAGGGCCCTGGTGGCAGTAATAGGTGGAACATAAACATTTAATACCTAAGAGAAGAAATAAAGTTTAAATCTACTTCTCTTAGGTATTAAATGTTGTAAAGTGTATTAATTAACAAAAAAAAAAAAAAATTACTGATAATTAATATAAATTAAAATATTAATAGTAAATTTTTTTTTTAGCTATAAACCCATAAAAAATTAAATAATAGTTTTTATCTACTTCTCTTAGGTATTAAATGTTTATGTTGCATTTTATACTGTGCCTTCAGGATCGAAAACAAAACTGAATTATGAAATAACCTAAAGTAAAAAAAAAAAACCTAGTAAGTTACTGTAAAATTATATATTTAATTATTTCCGTGCGCCGTCGCCGCGCGCGGGGTCATCGAGAGTTCATTTGATCGGAGACTTCGCGTAACTAGTCGCGCGGGGAGGGAGGTAGCGCTAAATACCTACAACGCTCGAATATACTGGCCTTAAGATAATTGGTTTAATTGAATCTTATTAAATTTCCATATGGCAAAGCAATAAATATATTTCCCAACTTTGCTCATTTCGTTTCTCTAGGTATAACTCACGGGGCAAGGGCCGCTGCGGCCAAGGATATTAGCAGCGGAGAAGGGACGCCTGCGCCGGCATTCCGACACAAGCAGCAATCGATTTATTTTACGTGTACAAAATAATTATCGTAAATTCTATTTACAATTTGGTAACGTTTGTTTACAAATACAAACCAATTTAGTGTTTTAGATTTTTGTTTTGTCGAGACGATAAATTTACATTTTTATTGTTTGTATTACGCTTAAGGAACATAATACTATAAACATTTTTTATTAAACGGTGTATTGATGTTATTTATTACACAGATGTGGTTACACAACACTGTACTTACATTTTGAAAGCATTGATATTTTAAAATACCAAGCCTAAAATTGTAAACAATTATCACCCTAGCATCGCGACGACTAAATTTAAAAATTATGAATGAAATAAGTTGTCGTTTTTAAATCTAGCCGTAAAGCTTTCGTCACACTCAACGCGTACTTATCGTCGCGCTAGGACGTCACAGCCATTAATTGTTTGCCCACCGTCCGAAACAGCCTACCGTGAAGGTGCGATGCCCAAGTGTGCAGGGCGTCGCACAGGAGAGAGTGCCCGATGGGGCTGGCGCCTGCTGGCCACGTTGTCTCTATGAACGACGGGGTGTGCGGTCAGGTACATTTTTTCCCGCCAAAACAAAAAAAAAAGAACGTCACAGCGTCGCGTTATGACGCTGCATATTGCGGTTGTCACACGCGGTGTTAAAATCATATAGCCTGATTCAAATTTAATAGATTGTCTGATTAAAAAACAAGGAAAGCGCGGAGGGGAGTGTGGTGGCACTCACGAGGACAAATAGACAAAACAGAACTAAATATTTGTACACATACAAAAATTTGCCCCGAGCGAGAATCGAATCCGCTAGCCCCGGCGTTAAGGTTACTTCTCAAACCACTATATCAGAACGATTATTGCAATACATTAAATGCTAAAGTCAATAAATATAACACACCATGCCAAAGAGTACCAGGGCTACATATACTAGGTTAAAACGTGAAGTACCTTTTTTTTTTTTTTTTTGTTTTGGCGGGAAAAAATGTACCTGAACGCACACCCCGTCGTCCGGGGAGACAACGGGGTAGTGTGGGGCTCTCACCCACTAAAATAACCCGCCGTGCGCCCTCACCCACCCTTACAAGGCGGACCACGGGTACCGCGTACGTTGCTCCGTGGTCCGCAGGCGGCAGCCCCATCGGGTACTCTCTCCTGTGCAACGCCCTGCGCACTTGAGCATTGCATCTTCGCGGTAGGCTATTTCAGCGGACGGTGGGCAAACCCCGACCCTACCGTCCGCAGCCTCGACTAGGGCGGCATCAGGCGCATGTGAGCGCGCCTGCGGCGCCCCGCACGCCGACGGCGAATTGGGTCCGAGAGAAGTGAGTCTTCCCGGGCCCTCTCCGCCGCCTCCTTCCGAGAGATGACGTCCTCACAGAAGGTGGCGACCGCGGTCCAGGCCCTGTCACCGCCGACTATTGCACGAGCAACGGCCGGCAGTGATAGGTCCTCTCCAATGACTGCAGCGAGATCCCGGCGCTGCTCAGCCCAGCCGGGCAAGATTCGAGCGTGTGTAAAACGTGAAGTACCTAGTTCTAGCACTAAGGTTTGTACGGCATCGTTTTGAAGCTACAGTACAACAAAATTCGACGCGAACGCAGTGTCAGTACACGACTATAGTACGCCCTCTATTTGACCAGAATTCCAGTGTAACTTGAAAATGTCTTTGTACGTGTTTGTACTGTGCTTTGGAGAGCACGTAAAATCGTCGGTTTCGGTTGTTATCGTGGATACCTGAAATCATGATGACATCATGTTCAGTTTAAAATTTTGAATACTTTTAATAGATAGTACCTAGTTATGTTTAACAGCGTTGAACCATTATAATAGTCTTAGAACATAATGGACGCCTTTAGCTCGGCGTCAGCCGTCAGTACGCGACGCTAATACACTAGGAACTCGACAGGCATTCCTATGCAGCCAGCGCCCGACTTTAAAGTATTCAAATGATAGTCATACATTTGTATAACAATGTAATACACTAATTCAATTACTCGGGACGTGTATGTTTTTATAAGTAACTTGGGATAGACTAGAATTCCATTGTCTGTTTGCAGGAATCCTGTTTTCATTGTTAAAATATTTTTAGCGGAAATCAAAGAGATTTAGAGATTTTAAAAATAACCTTGAAGATTTAAGGACAATTGTATTTTTCGCTTCGAGTCATATATCAGTCTGAAATTTCTATTATTATATATTTATTTTTATTTTCCAAATGACTTTGTTGAATGACTTCTAAAGAAGTTATTATGATACTCACTTCAAAATTTCATTGTTCATATCGCTACTCTGAAATCTAAAGTGAAGTCTAAATCGAGAGAGGACTTACCAAGGTGACTTAGACGTTTGGACGTTTGTATTATAATTTTGAAGCAGATAAATTATGACGAATTGTTTCTTTTAATGTATTATCCGATCTTTGAAGTAGCACCACATTCATAATTATATTTATTTGACAAAACTTTCAATAAAATCTTATCTTATATCTTTAAACGAGCAATTCTTGTATATATATATATAATCGGAATCTCGGAAACGGCTCCAACGATTTTCATGAAATTTAGTATGCAGGGAGTTTCGGGGGCGATAAATCGATCTAGCTAGGATTTATTTTCAGAAAATGTTGTTTTATCCCTTTTTTTACGCAATTAAAAAATACCATTAGAATACGAAGGTAAATTTCGCTGTCATTGACAAGCTTCTATTAGCTCGGATAGGAATCGGGCGGATTCGAAACCAGAAAACCTGAGTTCGAATCCAAGATTCTACAGGCCAATCTTTTTTTCATTTTTTTTTTTTTTGAATTACGAGCTCTTTTAATTTTTTATTTTAATAACCAGTTCCTATTATTTTACTTTTATGTCGGTAAGTTAGAAAATATTATTTATGTTTCATCAATATGTAATGTATCTAAATATAATTTAACCGAGCAAAGCTCGGTCATCCGGGTACTAAATATTTATACGTGTACGATTCCTTTAAACACAAAACAATAACTTATTATTCATAATGCACTTACACTAAAAACTTAAAACGTAAAAAAGAGATATTGAAAAGTAAAAGTGGAACAAAAAAAATCTTCCAGTTGTTGAAAAACGGTGGCCGAACAAATAAAACCAAATAGTCTTAAAGGAAGAAGCGAAGTAAACAAATTCTCCATAGAGAACATTAAAGAACAAAGCAAACAGTGTTGAGAAATGAGGCCACACGAAGGGCCATGTACTGTTGAGTGCGAAAGTGAATTACACGGCCCAAGGCTGACCGGTCTCCTCAAACCAAGTGACCTTTATGTCGAATGATAATATCCTCGTTCCCGCAACGGCATGCAATATTAAAACCGCGGAATTATGATACGTGCCTAAAAAAACATGCAAATTTAAGCCTTATTAAATGAAAAGCGCGGTTTGTGGCCTAGACACAATCTGACCTATAGTTTTATATGAAGTCGATTAGTAAGTCGGGGTGGGGTGACACTAAATAGACTACATACCTACTTGTTGAAGTCATTGTCACCTGACTTCCGCTGGTTGACCAGGGCTTACGAGTCACGTATTCACTTGAACTAACAAGTTACAGTAAAAAAAAAAACGCTTCGAATCAAACTTGTTTATAAAAACGTATAATTGGTGTTAACCTTTCTCATCAGTATCTCTTTTTTTATTAAATTTTATTTTGTACATATCTCACTGGGTTTTTAGGTCAGCGATAAGGACATTGACATTTTTAAGTTTTATATTCTTTGGTCACAACCACAGCCTTTAATTTGTGCCTCGAGAGATATTTTAATGAACACATTGCGATCAACTCGTAGACAGATAAGTGTATTTAAGTGTCATTATTAGAACAAAGTGTCATTATTTTTTTTTCCGTTTCCGGTCACCTATCAGCAAACATCATCGCAGGTCGCTCCGTAAAAATATTGACAATTGAACAGATAATTACCATATAACTACATAAAAAGGCGAAAACTGTGAAATTAAAAGTGCTGTGCAACGATATCGTATTCAAAAATCAACATTGAAAACTGAAAAAAGAACAAAACTGGCAGTTTAAGTGCATCGTAATCTCGACATTAGCTGTCAAAACAACAGTCAATTATTGAAGTGAATACTACCAAAGACAACTAGAATTTACGTTTGGAAACAACACACAATTCAACGTTCCGTTACAAGCAGTTTCACTACGCCTTTCTTTTAATTTAAATAACTAAAAACTTTCATTTAATTTAACCACTACGAAAATGGAACAACAATTTCAAATATTTTTTGACAAAATTAAAATTGAAATGGATATGCAAACTACAACAATTACAAATAGTCTATTACAAAAGATAGAAGAAAAATTACAGCCAATAATTGAAGAAAATAAAAACTTGAAAGAAAAAATAGAAGTGTTAGAGAATAAAATAAACAAACTGGAAAATCATAAGAAGAAAAACAATCTATTACTTTTTAGACTAGAAGAGACTGAGAAAAGCTCATTAGACCTATTTAACACAGTAAAAGAAATAATGAAAAATGATCTTGATATTTTAGTGAATGATAGTGATATTCAGAATATTTACAGAATTGGAAACAGAAATAAAGATAAATCTAGACCTTTATTAATCTCGTTTACAAACTATTGGAAAAAAGTAGAAATATTAAAAAACAAAAAGAGACTAAAAGACGTTTACATAGTAGAAGACTATCCAAAAACTGTATTAGAAAAACGCAAATTACTACAGGAACAACTAAAGGAAGAAAGAGCAAAAGGAAAATTTGCATTTATAAAATATGACAGGTTGATAGTGAAGGAAGGCAACGCAACCAATATAGAAAAAAGAAAAAGAGAAGAATCTACATCTCCTGGGATAAAAACAAACTCTAAAAAACAAATTAATATGGCTACAAGCAGCAAGACACATCGAACAAATGCTTATGACTTGATGCGAGATAGATCAAATTCAAATTCTTCCTTACCATCAATAAACAAAACTAACTAGGAATTAAATATCAGTTACCGGAAGCGGAACAACCCCAACCCGGTTGGTCTCCGTGGGGTTGACAGACCACTACCCTCAAACATCCCTACAAGTACCCAAAAAAATAAAAACAATATAAACAAAATACAAATAGCAACTATAAACGCAAGAACATTAAGAACTGAGGAAAGACTTATCGAACTTGAAGAAGCATTGAAGGATATTAGATGGGATATACTTGGACTCTGTGAAGTTAGAAGATCTGGAGAAGAAATAAAAGAATTCAAAGATTTTATATTCTACTGGAAAGGAGATACTCAAGGAAAATATGGAATAGGATTTTTAGTTAAAAAATACTTAAAACAATATATAGAAGAATTTAATGGTATATCAGATAGAATAGGAATCTTAAATATTCATTTACCTGGCTTTAGAAACTCGTTCTCAATACTGCAAATATATGCTCCAACAGATCAAGCAATGGAAAAGGAAAAGGATATATTTTATACTAGTCTTACCAAGACAATGCAGAATCTAAATAAGAACATCATAGTAATGGGGGACTTTAATGGCCAAATAGGAGCCAAATCAGATAAAGGAGAGTTTATCATAGGTAAATATGGCCAGGGAAAAAGAACCGACAATGGGCAACGTATGATAAATTTTTGTTTCGAACAGAACTTGAGAGTAATGAACACCTTTTTTCTCAAGAAACAAGACAGGAAATGGACGTGGATTTCTCCAAATGGGAAGGATAGAAATGAGATAGATTTCATAATTACTAATATACCCCAGATTTTTACTAACGTCAGCGTGGTCTCAAGTCTAAATTTTAATTCAGATCATAGAATGGTAAGAGGAACAATAGCGTGCAAAGAATTAAAATTACAAAGAAGAAAATTTCATAGAACAAATTGTCGGCACATAACACATATATCAGAACAAAATCTTCACGAACTAAAAATATCATTAAACTTGATTGAGAAACAAAATACTGTACAAGAAAAATACAACATCTTAGAAGAAGCCCTAATAAAAATAAATAAATTTAAAACAAGAGATAAAAGAGACAAACTCGGTGATGAAGCCAGATCAAAACTAAAACTAAGAAAAGAAATGATAATAAACAGAAAAGAAAATCGTACACAAATAGCTGAGATTAGTAAAGAAATTTCAAATGCCATCAGAAAACATAGAAAAACCAATCGTCTTAGTATCATTAGAGAACAAATAAACAAAACCGGAGGAACCAAAAGAGCTTTAAAACAACTTAAAGAACATTCAGTATGGATACCAAAGACAACACAAAAAGGAAAAGACAATAAAATAACAACTACAACCAAGCGACGACATATCTTACAAATGGCTACAGATTTTTACAAAGAATTGTATGCAAATAAAACGAAAGAAAAGTTATGCAAAACAACATTAGAAGAAGACCCAAACCAGGAACCAATCCCATACATTATGCAAAGTGAAATAAGAAGAGCTATCCAAACACAGAAAGCATGTAAATCACCTGGAGATGATATGATAACTAACGAATTATTAAAACTTACCATGGAAGAGATAACACAACCTTTTAAACATATATGCAATGAAATTTTGGAAACTGAACAAATTCCTGTCCAATGGTCATCGTCAACAATAATTCTTCTTTATAAAAAAGGAGATAAAAGTGAAATTAACAATTATAGACCCATCAGCTTGATGTCGAACTTGTACAAAGTATTCAGCAAAATATTATTACACCGCTTGACTAAAAAACTAGACAGTAATCAACCCAAAGAACAAGCGGGATTCCGCTCAGATTTTTCAACAATCGATCATATACATACTGTCAAGCAAATTATTGAAAAATGCAACGAATACGACCGCCCGTACTACCTGTCCTTCGTAGACTATAATAAGGCATTCGACTCCTTGAACCATAATTACATATGGGATTCTTTAAAAAACCAAGGAGTGGAAAGTAAGTTCATTAGGATCATCAAGAACATATACGTCAACAGCACAGCAAAAGTACAACTTGAAGACGTTGGAGACCAATTTAAAATACAGAAGGGTGTAAGACAAGGAGACCCACTGTCACCAAAAATATTCAATGCAGTCTTAGAAAATATATTTAGGCAACTTAATTGGGAAACTTTTGGTATTCAAATAAACGGGGAAAAATTACATCACCTGAGATTCGCAGATGACGTCATTCTGTTTGCAGAAGATCCTATCACACTGAGAACAATGTTACAACAACTAACAGCCGAAAGTAAAAAAGCAGGTTTGACGATGAATATCAGTAAAACAAAATTGATGACAAACAAAACTGAAGTCAAAATTGAGGTGGACAAAGAAGAAATCGAATACGTAAAAGAGTATATTTACCTGGGTCAAGTCATATCTGTGGAAGACTTATCAATTAAAGAGGTAGAAAGACGAGTAAATAATACCTGGCAAAGATACTGGTCCCTCAGAGAAATTATGAAAAATAAATCTGTACCCATCTCGGAAAAGAAAACCGTCTACAACACTTGTATACTTCCATGTCTCACCTACGGCTGCCAGACCTGGCCACTAACACAGAAAATTGAGCACAAACTAGGTGTATGCCAAAGAGGAATGGAAAGAAGTATGTTGGGACTAAGGTTGAAAGACAAATGGAAAGCTACAACAATCAGGAGCATCACCAAAGTAGCAGATGTTAAAGTAAAAACACGAACCTTGAAATGGAAGTGGACTGGTCACATGATGAGGTCAGAAACAGGAAAGTGGACCAAAAAAGTAACAGAATGGTACCCGCGGGACGGAAAAAGACGTAGAGGAAGGCAGAAAAAAAGATGGGAGGACGATCTGCCCAAAGGTTGGAGAAGGACAGCAATGGACAGGCAAAAGTGGAGGGAACTTGAGGAGGCCTATGTCGCAAGACAGCCTGACCTGGTAACTGATATTAAATGTTAAGTTATATACATTCAAAAATAGAAATAAGTATTGTTGGTATAGGATAGTTAAGTGTAGTTAGTATAGTTTTATGTTTTTTTATTATGTGTAAAGGTCAGAGTAAATAAAGGCTATTTTTATTTTTTTATTTTTATTTATTTTATTTTATTAGAACAAAGCGAGCAATGTTATAGAACTGGTTTCTGTTAAACATTTCGCTTAAATGTTACTTGAATTTTATTTCACTATAAAATACATGTCCATCATCGGAAATATTACAATGACGTACAATTAATATAAGTTTATCATAATTATATAACATTATTTTAATTTAGCCGTTATCTGGAAAGATGATAATGCCCATTTCATTCCGTATGCCTCAATTCTGCCAGCACGAACTTAATAACTATAATTTTATGTAAACACAAATGTTTGCGTGTATTGCTGATCGTACAAAGGAAAACCGCCGAACTGTTTGATAGCGGGCAAACAGAGTATGCAAATAGTAAAATCGTGTTGTACTTATAATATACGATGAGAATTTATTTCTATATTTTCTTTTAACACGAGAAATTGTGTTTTATGTACATTTATTTTAAGACTTCGTACATAATTACAATATTTATAACAATCTATTATTTAAATAAAAAATTAAAAATATTCATTAAAGTATACGGGCTTTTGATTAGTTTTCAAACCGATTCAAACATTAATTACATTGAATTTATTTATAGCTCAATTTTCTTAACAAATTATTTTTCAAATACACGTGTATAAAAACTTCATTAGCTTCGCTTAATTTATTTATAACTATTAAAAAAACAGGAATTAAAATATTCTAGCTAGCTGTCGAAAATCGTCTTCGTTAAAGAGACGGTAGACTTTATCAAGGTCCGAGCTACAATCATACTAAATATAATTTGTAATAAAATTTATATTAAAAAGAACATTTATGAGTATGTTGGTATATATATGTTTTAGATACATACATACTTTAGTGCACCTAAAAATTATAAATTCGCACAAATAGTAGATACTTTTAATGCTTGTACCTACTAGACGAGCCCCGTGATTTCATCCGCATTGTGTTTCGATATTTGTCAGGTTGATTGTCATTTTAAGTTATTTGTTCACGTTTGTATATTTATCTATACATAATAAAATCGTATAGCGTGGCCACACACACGCAAAGCCGTATTATATATTTTATTGTGTTATACTAATGTGACCAAAATTAACATTTTTTTTTTTTCAGTGTAAGCCTCTGTCTAAATTAGTGAATGCACAAGTCTCAAAATATTGAACCGATTATGATGGAACTTTGCTTAGTTATAGCTTATATACCCGGCCAATAAATTTTCTGAATTTCGAATAAAGCTAGGATAGGCAGCGTTCGGGAAGTTAAAAAACATCTTTTCATCCATCATACCTCAGTGCCTGAAGTCGAAACTCGTCGACCAAAGTGTGTTACCAGTGATGACATACGGATCTGAGACGTGGTCTCTGACTATTGGCCTTTTAAACAAGCTCCAAGCCGCACAGCTTGCAATGGAGAGGGCTATGCTTGGTATTTCTCTGCGAGATCGAATCAGTAATTATGATATCCGCAGACGAACGAAGGTTGCCGACATAGCCCAACGGATTTGTAAGCTGAAGTGGCAGTGGGCAGGGCACATAGCTCGTAGAACTCACAGTCGATGGAGCAGAAAGGTTCTCGAGTGGAGACCACATACCGGCAAGCACAGCATCAGACGTCCGTCCTTGAGATGGACAGATGTCTTGAGGAAAGTCGCCAGAAGCCATTGAATGGAGGCTGCTTTGAACCGGTCGCTCTGGAGGTCGATGGTGGAGGCCTACGTTCAACAGTGGAAATCCAACGGCTGATATAATGATAATGATGATGATGATGATGATAGCAGTAATTATTAATGTCAGTACAACAATAGCGCAAGAAAATCTGGGTCGGATAGACTACGATAAACAAAATATGTAATGCAACATACTTTGCGACTGGATCAAGCGAAACCAACGCGATAGTTGTACAATCATGTTGACAGCTGTGTTATCGCTTTGTCCACAGAAGTTTCTTCTAGTATTTTATGTTCGCTGATCAATGACCAATAGAAAGAAAACAAGCTTAAATGTTTTTATAAATATTTATTACATAAAATATTTCTATTCAAAACGATTGCGTAAAACGTACATGAATAAAAAAAAACATTAGTGAATAGCCTTCAAGAGATTTCGTCTTACAAGATTTAAAAAATATATATATAGAGCGAATTCATTCACGGTCAATTTTGATACTTTTTAGATTACCCAACATTTTTGGTTATTAATCCGGCCCCTATAGTCAAAGCGTAATGTTATATAGCCTATAACATACATCGACAAACAGGTTACCGAACGTGAAAAAGATTTTTCGAAAACAAATCAATTTTGTTATCTTCTGTATATATTACCAGTGTTATCGCGATAATATTATGTAAGTACCTTTCACCATTGCTTGACGTAATTTACCTATACATAGCATTATAATGACTATTAAAAAATGTGAATATCTTGAGGGTAAACGAGGAAAAATCGCAGACTGCTGTCGGAGTACCGACGCGCTGTTACTCTAGTCACCCTGTGACCACAATAAATACAACTGAAACGTAGAGCCTGAACTGAACTGAATCAACCTGTAAACGTCCCACTGCTGGGCAAAGGCGTCTTTTCCATATAGAAGAAGGGTTGGAGCCTAATCCACTACGCTGCTCCACTACGGGTTGGCGGATAATATCCTACCACATGAATATCAATCGTTACCAGGTGTCTATGATAACAACCGGGACCGACGGATTAACGTGCTCTCTGAGGCACGGTGGGAAAACCCATAAAAACATACACACAGATCAGAAATAAATATTTGCACAAATTACCACCACTACATCAGAACTGTCGTCAACGTAGAGCCGACATACCAAATATTACCGCGATATTTTGAGTGTGATGGGGTAGCTGAAACTTCTGCCCATATTCCGCTACGCCCATGTTTATGACTGATTGTTACTATTACATATCCCGAGACGTCTCATAGAAATAGAGCTTCTGTACTGTAAAAGCATTTAAAAGTCTACTGGGCAAAGGCCTCTTCTATAAAGGAGATCAATATAAAGTAACCGAATTTAAGCCGAGACTTTTTTTCCAATATGATTACAGTTAATCTGGTAACAACAAATTAACTGAAAGCGAATGAAATTACGGTAATATTCTAGTATATTTATAAAGAGTATCATTGTCGTATGACATTGTAATTCTATACAAAAGTGCATACTGGAATGTCCGTCCGCAGTTTGGAAGCTCGCCAATGCGATACGAACGTAAAAATTAAACGATGCTGTAAAGTTGACTATTTTAAACGAATCTTCAATGAAGATTGAAGTGAACATACAATATATGCTTCTAATAACTATTTGTATACAATGTACTCGAATAATTTTAGATTTTATTGAGTTTTATTTGTCTCGTCATGAATATTTAATAAAATTTATACAAGCCTCATGGTAGAGTACTGTGAAAAACGTTATTAAAATAAATAATATATCACGATATCACGTTACATTAGTCTGGTTCAATACATATAATGCAAAATAATTTTATAAAAACTGATACTTGTCCTAACACTAGGCTTTAATCAAGCAAACTTCAGTTCTATAAAGGATATTGCAAATGTGAAACATATCTTATAGTTTAAAATAAATATAATAAAATTATTATTAAATCGTATTTCACGCTGACACCGTTATAAGTATACATCGTACCCCAGAAGTAATATCCCGTATGTATTACTTACACAAATAGCTGATTTATTTAATAGTAGATAAACCTTATCTCTAATAAGCATTACATATACTAGAGTATAGTTTTATATATATCCTGAAATATCCATTAAAGACCTTTGGAATCAAATAGAACTGTCACATTATTATTTCTCAAATATATACTGTGATAGTTTAATATTTGGTCGTGTCGTATCTATTAAACTTGAAGTTCATTCTGTCATGCATATTATATTGCACATAATTCACAATATAATATAGCACTATATATTGCTCATAATAATGAAATTATTACTTACATTAAATGTCACTTAACATAAGCTACCTCCAAGAAATTTAGCTCGTTACTACCTACAACTAGTTGAAGAGCATTTGCTTGTTAGGAGGAACTTATGTAGATAATATAACAAAGTCTTAGAAATGTTATTAAAAACAATTCTCTATGACTGTCAAATAAACAATTTATGTATATGCAAATATAATAGAGCTGGAAATTTGATTTTGTGATTAATTTAAACGTTCTAATCTTGAGAACTACCAAATGTATAATTTTTAACCATAAACGTCAACAAAATATCACAAAAATCTAAATTTATCGACAACAAAGCAATAACTAACTGGCGAACGAGTCATTAATTAAAAATATATAAAAGAATATTTCCTTTTATGCCAAATAATTCAAAACAAGGACAAAATCATTTTCTAACTAACATTCAATAATAAAAACACGATAATAAAACGGAGTCGTATTAATTAAGTTCAAATACCATAAAATTTGATAATATTTATGTCGAAACAGTCACGGTCGCAGTCGACACATTTTATTTCCGCGTCCGTTGCATCTAAATGACGAAAAGAAAATCGGTAAACTCGTTATTCTCGTTCGAAAATCGGATTAAAATATATCAAAACCGGAATGAAGTTTCGACTAATTCGGACGCGTAACGGATACTAGAACGAGTATTAAAAAATCTTAACGACAATGTTCATTTACGGTATTTTGATTGTGAAACAGTAATTAAAAGGGCCGATATAAACGTACGGACACACTACGGAAATAAAAACAAACTACACATTAGACGACGTGTTGGCGCATAGTCACAGCAACAGGCTGTTGCACTAACGATCACGGGTTCGATCCCATCTTAAAACAAATTTTCATACAGGTCATACAGATACTTATAAATAAAATAAATAAATATGTTTAACATACACTCGATCGTCTGTTCCTAAGGTAGGCAATATAACGCTCGTATTTTAAATGAAACATATAAATAACCCATATATATTACACCCAGACAGGGCAGGAATCGAAACCGCAACCATGGAGCATAAAGCAGGGTCTCTGCCGAACGCGCCAAAGGATCAATCGTGTGAGGTTGTCTGGATGTTTTACTCGTAAAAAAAGGCGATCGCATTTATTGTTATTGCTGTTTCAATTAAAAATATAAGTGTGTGGAGTCGCATTTCACACGCTGTTAGTTCAAATAATTAAGTTCATAATATTCGATAAGGATAACGAATATAAAATTACAAGTTGTACATACAATAGCATTTATAAAACTATTTTGAATAAATATTATTGTATTCAAGAAGATGTAAAACAAATCTCTCATCAAGTATTATCACATTTTTGTCACGTCCTTAGGTATTACATCAAAAGTAGCGCGCGTCAAAATGTTTTCATACGTTGAAAAACAAAATAGTAAAGTGAAATCACTTTCTCATTAATAGTCGATAATTTTATTGATGTTTTAATAGTTAACCATCAATGGTTCAAGCATTAATTTTAAACATAATAAAGTTTATTTCCTGTCCATAAGGACTGACTTACGGCTTTTGATGATTAGGCAGTTTTGTTTCTTGAGAACAGGAATGTTTACGATTCTTATAAAAAGGAGAGCAGCTGTTCTTTTCTCTGTTCTGATTTTAACCACTAACAACTGATCTCTTTACACTTGAAAGAAAAGTTATTATTCTAGTGTACTTTGTTACAACAATAAATAAGTTTAAAAAAATATTTAATATAAATAGTACGAAGATTAACATTTAAAAAAAAAACGCAGTTTGATCAATTTAAATAGCAACTGAAAAAGTTATATTTAAAATTTAATAAAGAACAAACGAACTTGCTAATGAGAAGAATAATTATCGTAAGCACTGAACATTCTCAGATAGAAGTTCTTAATAATTAACAAACACAAGATACCATTGTAAAAAACATTAATCAAAGTCTCTGCGAGTATTTATCGATACATTAGAATGCAATACGTTTCCGCGTTCTAGGAGTTTAGTAGCTGAACAATACTGGCGTTATAAAAGAGGTACGGTTCGATTTCTCGGAATAGTCGAGGCCGTAACGTCGGGTAATATATTCCCGTAGTTATCTGTGTAATATATAAAAAGATCCGTGTGTCTCGAACGAAGTTATTAAGGAAACTGGAATGGATTACGATTCCGCGCACATTATTAGTGTCTCCGCTATTGTTCCTTATGTGCAGCGATTTGTATGTGACGCGATCATAATATAAGTCGATTTAACAACGCATTTATGAATATATGTAATATGCAAGGTTTATCAGTTACAGGGAAGTCAACTGTCTTACTAGTTTCAGCAGCAGAAACGGATGTAACAAAAGATACAAATAGCATTCATTGGTCTCTTTTCAGACACAGGGTATCCTGAAAATCGTGACAAATATCAACATTCATTATACAAATGCTTGTTAAAAAAATAATTGATCTCTTCGCCTTAAGAAAATTAGTCACTTTTAAGCTATTAGATACAAAAGATACCCATCTCTTAACTCTCACTCTAAATTAGCTGTAGAACGAATTCGAACGCAGCGCTTTCTACTCATTTCAAAGGTAACCAACCACTTTGAATGAAAGTAACTACGACTGACTACGCTGACTAAAAGGATTAAACCAAAATAAAATCTGAACGTGTAGATCGAAATTTTATTGTACGTTTTACAAAGTTCTCATCTCGTGTTCTTATTCTAAATACTATAAGGATGTAATAGTAGTCTTTTATCTTTTCCCGTCTGGCCAGGTCGATGTCCGGGGCAAGGAGTTTTAAATTTTAATCGTAGCACGGTAGGATTGCACGGCGAAGGTAAGTACATTTATTTTAAGTGTTTGCTCGGCTCGAACTAGTGCCTGGGGAGTCGCTGCGGGCTTGATGAAGCCTTGATGCTATGTGTTTTTCTTTTTAACGTTATGAGTATTTAATGTGGTGTTTTAGGGGGTTCGAATACATTTTTATATGTATAAAAAAAAATTACAAGAAATCAAAACCCTCTGACAAATTTTAGCATTTAATAATTTAATTCGTAATATGTAATTAATGCTGATTACGAAACTGGTTACGTTGGTATTTTGAGGAAATGCAAAACAGGAGGTAAAACTTTACGACATTAAGTTTTAAGATTTTCTAAGAGATAATATAATTTATTTATGTTTAAAACGGTTCAAAAACTGTATGTATATACCTACCTATCTACTACCGACTGATTAAGATACTATTTACAAGAAAATATTAATTAAAAAAATTATTACGCGCTGTCTATTTTTAAAATGATTTAGCACTATAAAATACTTAATAACAAAAACATCGGAATCGATAATTAAAACCAGAATCACTGACCTAGAGGATATAACATTATCTATAAATGAACCAATTAATTTTATTAGATGGCGCCGACATTTTTTGTGTCGTTTCTTAATAACGTAGAATATTTGGACTTGCACATACCGACCTCGAATAAATCTAGTTTTAATTTTTAACTAGATTACAAATAACATCAAAATCAATTCAAATATCAATCGCGTGACGCTGATCTATACAATTTATTCAAAAGGTGTTATGTTCATGACCTTATCAAAGCAATACACGGTTGTGTTATAAAGAATGCATTATACCAGAATAGTATAAATTTATTATTGACTGAGAGTTACTGACGTCAAAACTAATCGTCAGTAGTATAGAGTAGTTCACACATCATTCAGTCATTAAACGTTTTAAAGATTTAAAAGTAAATGAGTAGTAGTAAGTGAATTATTATTTAAAGAACAATTTGTTGCTGTGTTTTTTTTTATGTGTTTGTTTTTGTTTTTATCATGGATTGTCAAGTGTTTGTTATAATTTTCTGTGGAAACTTGATTGATTTGTGTTGATCTTGTATTGCTTTTATTTAAGAGTGTTATGATAATCGTTTGTTTCCCAAATAAAATAAATAAATATAAAACAATATAATATTTAACTATGAATAAAGCATTGGTGGTAGATAGATACCACCTGTTTTTACAAGAATAGATTGTTAACCGAATCATAAGCATCCTTTTTAGAACATTATTAAAAAATTTATCAAAATGATTTAAAAATCCAGATCGACATCCAGAAAACCTAACTTTAGCTATAAAACATGGACTGAATGAGACAATCTTATTCGTTCGACCTAATAACCGTAACCTCGATAGAATAACTCGTAAGAACTTATTAAGGCGATACTATGTATCCTATCAGCATTTATTAATATACTATAGGTCCGCGACTTCACTCCGGTTTTGATTGTTGAACGAATTGAATTGAAACGAAAATAACGTACTTGTTACTTTTATTAATATATCACACAGGTAACAAAATAAAATGATTTATATTTATTTTTATAGCTATTTCAACTAAATCGATCGAAAATAAATAATCGTTTAATGTTATAACTGACGTTTAAATAAGCAATTTAATTATGATCTTCATTTTTATTAGTGACTCCAGTATACATTTTCTTGATGAGAAGATTGACGTGCTCCAAATACATTTATAGCAATACAAAATTTATTTATTTATACACAAATAGAGATGATGGGGAGCCTACGTTCAGCAGTGGACATCTAACGGCTGTTATGGTGGTTTTGGTGGTGGTGGTGGTGGTGGTGGTGGTGGTGGTGGTGATGTTAGTGGGAATGGTCATCCATAACTAAATATAAGCCTACTGTATTAAGCGTTTGTGACCCACAAGTTTTTTTAAAAAGGGCCTATTTAAATAATCAGTCTTAGCTGCGCTGCATTTTCCCGACAGATTCAACTGTCTTTATTAATCCACTATAAAGAAATGTTTTTGTACGCCAACACAACGTCTAAAAGATCAAAAAATTATCAACGTGTCATTAATATATGTATAAAAAACAATATATCACTATCATTTATCATTGAATTTAAACTTAATTTAAAATTTAGATTATACTGACCTACTTTTGTTTAAGAATTTAAATAAAATGTATATCACATTAAAAATAGAAAGATAACCTAATAATGTTATAATGATAACGTGTGTTTGTTCGTCACCACCCTCGAAATGGAGCTCACTACGACACCGATATAAACATTTTTTTTATTCATTTAAAACCAGGTTTCAGCATAGGTATAATGAAAATTTGCGCAGTTGAAGGAACCTTCAGAAACATGTAATCTATTAATATGATATATGCGAAAGTTTGTATGGATGGATGTTTGGTACTCTTTCACGCAAAAACTACTGAACAGATTTAGATGAAACATTACAGTTATATAGCTTATACATCAGAATAACACATAGGCTACAATTTATAAAGATTTTGTGTAATTTGGCCATAATATAACATAGTTTAAAAATCATCACGCGAAAAAGCGTAAGTGACGCCAGTACCACGGCGCCTACAACCTTCTTTTCTTGAGAATTCACTATTAATGACTTGAAGCATTTATTACTGTGCACTCTGCGGGTACACAGTATGTGAGTCTGTGTTTGATATGGATAGTCTGAAATCTGGGAAAGTACATAAACTACTTTTTGTCAATACAACCACACGGGTGAAGACGCAGGTGGAAGTTAGTACGTAATAAAGCACAAATCGATATCGTCAAGGCGGGTCAAAGCCAATTGAGACATATTTTCCCGAAGCGGTTGCCTTTGAAACCGATGACGTACGTGTGCGACTGTGATGAGGTTACCTAGCGGTTATCATACAGTCGCTTCATTATCTTAAGTAATCTACTTGCGTCCGCTACTTCACATAAGTAGTAGGATATTGATTTTTTTGTCAATTTCTTGAGATACCGTTTCTCCGTGGCAAAAAGCGTCGGACTATTTATCGCGAAGTTTTACAAGTATTTAGGTAATTATGACTACTAGTATTATAAAACCACATTTTAAAACCACGTTTTGATAAATTTTTATGACATTTTTAAAAGGATTAAAATGAGTTTATTATAATTAACAAGTATGCTTAATTAAAAAAATCAAAAAACCCGACTGCGTAAAATACTCTTATTATAAACTAATAAAAAGAATAAAACAATTTACTAGCTTTCATTTGATACCCATATTGCTACAGTAAGAAAAAAAATCAACTCCCCCCCCCCTCATTACGCCATTTGCGGGCGCCATTTTGAAAATTTATATAGCCTATGTCACTACTACAATTTAGACGAATCCAACGACACCTCATATGTCAAAAACCGTCCAGCCGTTTGGGCTGTAGGGCGTGCCAAAGAAATGGACATACATACATACATACATACATACATACATACATACATACATACATACATACATACATACATACATACATACACTCGAAAAACATAACCCTCCTTCTGTCGCAGTCGGGTAATAACTTGAATCTTTAAAAAGGACGTAAAGCTACTTACTGACAATCAATACTCTAGAGTCTATATTATAAAAGCATTATTTGTAATTACATATATGTACAATGTACATACATAAAGTTAAGTGGAGATGCTGAAAACTACAACGGCGCAAGGAGATGGAATCTCAGCTAGCACCTTTCAATGTATTTATTATTTATTTTGAAATAAAGAGCTCTCGAACGAGTATTTATTTAAAGATAACCTTTATTTCATACATTGTAAAGTTACAATGGGATTTCGTTCCAGATCTCTGATTCACATTGAGAATTGGTACCGATAAAGAAATTATTATTATAAGGATATTTAGTATCTTACTTTGTTTTATGTCAACGGAATATACATACATAATATTATAAGGATATTATAAACTTAACCGAAACCTTCTACGTCGGGTAGTTTTCTCAAATAAGTTAATTCCAAGCGTTGCGAATCATGTTAGTATGAGACGAGAAGATCTTTAATTCTTCTCCATGATGATGGTAGAAGACTTTCCTTAGCGATAGGACATTTAATTTTTTCCTAATTCTTACTTGATAGATCAGAATATAATACAATAATACACTGAATAAAACTTCCACCGACTAAAAAAATAACGGAACCAAGCAGTAATTCGTCAGTACTGTTTATATTTTAATAAATTGCTATGAAAATATGGTGAACAAAGATTTTTATACCGTTAATATAGTTGCGATTGAACATCTGAATGTAAACGGACTTCACGCTATACCAGACCGTTTTATTATTCCGTTTAATTACTTTTACTTTAAATCTACAAATGTTTTATTTTACGGCCAATTAAGATACAGTTGTTACTAACGAAATTGTGGAAAAATGCGAAGCTACCGTGATTTAATCGTTAGGAGTTATGAACTTTTACTTGTGCCTTTTTATTGTTGCCTCTGCGATAAAAAATAATTTCGATGTTTTACGCATCTAAACACAATTTATTATTTACTGTATAAAATATAGTAGTCGCATTTAATTACTTTTATGTACTACGCAAAACATTTAAGAATTTAAGAAGTCAAAACCTCGTTTATTTTAAACTAGCGGCCCGCCCCGGCTTCGCACGGGTATTTAACTAAAATTTTAAAAATTATAAATTTATATTTTTTATCACCTACATGCGCCATCTATCGTATAATAGTAGAATATCGTTTTTATATTTAGTGACATTTAACATAATAGTACCTTACCTTAGACCAGATGGCGTTGGCGGCGTAGGGACCTATTTCTATTTTCTTAAATATTTGTTTTTAAATTTAATTACAATGAAACAAAAACTAAATTATACTGTGAATTATGTTAAATTTTTATGTATTAAAGTTATTTACATTGGTTTTGTACTTTTTACGTGATACGTGCACACAAAAAAATGATAAGAGATGGCGCTGATACAAAAATAAACGCGCTATTAAAATTTTTTCTTGATGATATATAGTGTATTAATAAAACGGAGGTTTTAACAGATTTATTATTTGTATAGAAGACAGCGTAGAGCCAATTTTCTTTTAATGAACAGGCGTGACTGTTGAGTAATCATCAACCAATAACTACATTCCTTATTAAAGATAATACTTTATTTTTAATTTTTAATAAAATAAAGTAGTATATTTAATTTAAATTTTGATTCGCTGTAATAGTCACTTTATAAACTGAATTTCCGAGGCCGTAGGATCACTTTGTTAGATTAGCATAATAACGATAAAGATTTAAAATATTTAATTGCTGCCTGATCAATTTTATAAAAAAATTTTAGACATCACTTCAGAGAAATGGTAGTCTGGCAATATATGATCTCTTGACTCCTTAAAGTATTCCGTCAAAATTAAGACTAAACGTGGAATATAATCAAAAATAATTTGTCGAATACAACGATAATGATCACTTCACTACAATTTTTTTTATAAAGGCTCTCTTATGTCTGACAACGGGTCAGGTCAAAACCGCATTGAAATTTCAACGTAAAAGTCAACGAGCCCTAAATGTCAATCCTTCAAAAGATTTGTTGTGGATAAAAATGTGTTCTCGTTTTCAAGCGACTTAAATAATGATGGAAATTTACGAAACTCACGAAAAGTGTAAGTCTTGTACTTACGAAAAGAAAATAATTGAGTATTTTCTGCACATATATCTCGTGATACCCGCTTTTTGCTATGCCTAATATATCGTTTATTACGAAATATTACTATATATTATAAAACAAAGTCCTCCGCCGCGTCTGTTTGTCTGTCCGCGATAAACTCAGAAACTACTGCAGAGATTTTCATGCGGTTTTTCACGAATAGATAGATTCAAGATGAAGGTTTAGGTACATATACATAACCCAGGCGCAGCCAGGGCGGGCCACTAGTATACGATATGTTACAGCGCTTGTGTTACTTCTGGTGAAATAATTACTAAAAGCGATCGATAACAAACTAGTAATTATTTATCTTTCACAGTATTAATAAAGATGTATAATATATACATTCGTTATGAACTAATTTGTCTTCGAAGACGGTTTGTTATATTTAAATTTGATGAAAATCGTAGCAGGAACTGAACTCTTAAAGGAATACACCTAATTACGACTATTGTTTACGACTATTGTAAATGCATAACTCCTAATATACATACATAAGTGCATTAAAATTAAGTTAGGTTTTGTAACTAACTTTAAAATAGGTCAGTAGCGAGTTATTTTGGCACATAGAAGACTGAAATTTAAATATATTACATACATACTGTACCTACTCGTTATGAATCTATGGTCTCATTCTTATGTTTTTTTTTTTTATTATTAATTATGTATCCATTAAAGTAATCATTTTGAACTAATAGATTTTGAAGAATATAGATGATATTCAAACGTTGATATGATTTAATTTGTTTCACCTTACATTATTGTATTTTATAATAGAAAAAGTATTTCTTTTGAAGTTTACCAGATTTCCTCGATGATTTAGTTAGAAATCTAAATTCTATACCAGAACAGTACTGGTTACAGTTAAATGGCAATTTGTTATCATAAAATTGTAATATTTTATCTGGGGTAATGATTGTTGTCAAGTTTTTGTGATAGTAAACCTGAATAACTTCTACATTGACAGGAATAAATAGGTGTAACGCCTCCAAGTTTACGTTTAGGTAGAAATTTATTAAAGGTAGTAAAAATAGGCAAGTAAAAAACAATTTATTTATACTAGTCACAAACTCAATTTGAAAGATATACATAAATCAGAGGTGAAAAAGCTCGAATCAAGGTTACATGTATTTGATTTTTTGCTGTATTTTTGGTGTATTTATAAATAGATCTATTGCGAGGTCGATTTATTTTGAACGTCTATGAAATTTTGAGTACGTCACCTTGAATCAATATTAGATATATATTTCATCCCAAAAAATGATCTCGAAATCAAATACCCAAGCTGGTATAGCCGCGAGCGTTATGGTTCGTTCGGAATACAAATAATATGAGAAAATGTAACGGATTTTAATACTACACGTTTCATGCGGTTTCATCTACGTAGTTTTTGATATTAAATAAAATTAAAATATATATCAGCTTGTTTGACATGTATGCTTAATTGATTCTTCAGTAAGCGCAACAATACAGTTATCCAAATCGAATTACGCCTAAGATAAGAGAGGGGGTGGGGCGATTCTCCATGTAAGTGAAGGTTTGGAGCTTAATCCAACACTCTGCTACGATTATACGGTCATTATCAGGTGTCTATGATAACAAAACTGGTTGTTGAGACGAACGAAGGACGTACACCCAATCGGTTGTCAACGGTTTTGTTATAAATGAATTTCCATCAAGAACCATCAGTACAATCAATCAGTTATACTTAAAATTCGAATTAAAAACTATTCATGGTGCATTGTTATACTATTAGATAATGATCAATAAATTTACCTTATTTAATATTTTATTTATTTTAATGTACTGATATTCAAGTTATTAATCAAAACCTACTCGCGTAAAGATCATAGTCAGCCTATTTGATGTAATTGCATAACATCTTATTTATATATAAAATTAACTGCGAGATGTGAACGAGGAGGTTAGGTAATAACGAAACCTACGGGTTCCATTTTAACGATAATATTTAAACACATTGAGCGAGCGTGGAGGTACCTATATATTGAATAAGGTCCATAAGTTACACAACTCAAAACTTATACATTTTAGTCTGTTTTATTATTACGAGTTTTACTATGCATTTTACGCATAGATTAAAGCTGATAAATTATTATTATTTTAATGATTTAAGCATGGTGCTTATTTAAAAGAGATTCAGTTAGTTTTATAGCCATTCTTCAAAGTGCTCACAAAACCACGTAAATAAAGTTTAATTTTAGTTAAAAATTGAAAGAAGAAAGATGCTTTTATTTGACATTTAAGTAATAATTTAGAATTTAAAAAAAAACCTATATAATATGTAGAAGAAAATTTTCATTATTTTGCTAGTTAAGTAAAATAAGCACAAGTAACAATTGTCAGAAAATAATTGTAGTTATAGTGATTACGGGTTTAAGAATATAATGAATGACCATATGTATAGAATTATAATATAAATACGTATATTTATGCTCACAATAAGTTTTATAATACGTATTCTGATTAAAGAACATAAAAACACAGGCCAATAAAAATCAAATTGTGACTTATGTAAATATCGCAACATTTTATGGAGCCCGATAAGAAACAAAAAAAAAATAATAATGTTAAAACAATAATTCATACGAGGAATAAAATTTAAATTAAACCGGCGATATATCATCGTCAAAGGTTTTAAATGGGCTACCGGTGGCTGTGGACGTGTTCAAAGTGAAAAAAATTGCGTGCGCACATTCGAAAAGCAATGTTAAATATAATTAAATAATATTTTATAGTGTGACATTTTGATAATACCGGTTCAGCGTAGTTTGTTTTAATTAAAATATAATATTAATTTAAAAAATAGCCTCGTTCGTACTTCAGGGAACATTTGTGTAACATAAAAGTGGGATTAAAAAAGAAAATATTTTAACAATGACAACCGATTCCGATAATCTCCCGCTTTTTCATATTTCATATATAGTTAGAGAGCTGGCTTAAATCTGACAACACATATTTTACGGTACCTGAAATTTCGTCCGCGGCCGGGCTTAGCTTGTACCCATTGCTTGCTTACTAGGTATAGCAGTATCACTAGACGAAATTTCAGGTACCGTACAATATGTATTGTCAGATTTAAGCCAGCTCTCTAACCAATAGGAGCGTCCTTGAGATTGATATTGAATGAAATAAGAATTATAAAATCCGATTAACAAAAATACTAATTAACAAAAAAATACAATCACATCAAGAGCCTATTTTCAGAAATCGGTTAAAAATATATTAATAAATAGAATATAAAAAGAAATTTCGTAACAATTACGTTAACGATAGAAATAATACAAAAACAATTTGTACGGGTTTGGCAAAAAGCTCATGTTCCGGAACCACTAAGTTTTCATTGACTGTATCGTGAAAAAAAAGCAAGAGGTTTTTATAGTAACTCTCGAAACTCGACTATGACCTTATACGAGAAGATTATAAATAAGTTTTATAATAGAACTAGACCACCTGCGATGAATCCGCGTTTATGGTTACTGATCTTAAAATTGGCTCAATCAAATAAACGAACTAATAGAAAATATAATTAACTATTACATAGCTCTCTGTACGAAATCGATACAAAACTTCAATGTGAAATATTAACTAATTATCTCTCTTCCTTCGTTACACTCTTGCCAGAGCGGTCGTGGTCATCACCTCACAGCAGTAACACGCCTGACGATCCGTCTAACCGTAATCCGTCTAACTAATTATAGGTTGTAGTATAAAACGAATACACTAATTAGATATTAGTAAAATCTTTTTAAACTTTGTTATACAGTTGATAAGAAGATTTCATGTGTTTGTGCGGATTAAGGATGTTGATTGTGATCGTGAAATAACCTCTTAATTTCCGACTGCAAGGCCTTTTCTTCTACATAAGAGGTTGGAATTTAATTCACAACACTGCTACACTGCCGGTTGGCGAATTATTTCCGTATTTCGAATAACGATCGTTATCAGGCATTTATGATAACATCCGAGGTTTTGCACTCTCCGAGACAAAAGGCAGACACAATGACAAGGACCCACATGAGAAAAAACTATTTGTAATAAATACAATTATACAAATATCATCAGCGAGTGGGAATCGAACCTGCGATCTTTAGCATAATAAGCGTTAAACTTTCGTCACCACTACACCAGAACAGTCGTCAATCGATATAATTCACATACAATTAGATACGCGACTTAGATCGTCTTGAACCTTAAATATTACATATTGTTAATGCCGTATTAGATTTTTTTTATTAGAGTTAAATAAATTATCTACAAGTAATTCTTGCAGTTAAAATATAATGTAAAATCCATTATCAACAAATAAAACGGCTCTACAAACCGGTACAATAATTAACTGAACACCTAAATACACCAACTATACTTTATAATGTTACAATATTGAATTTATAGCAATTACTAGGACTGCGTCCATTTAAGAAACTTAGTTAAATAAACGATAAGTTAAAAATTGTTAATATATGTATAAATAAATATTAATAGTTAATACGTATATACTTTCGGGCGTATCCTCGAAAAAACTTCACTTCACCCATATATCCGAGTACTTTTACCAACAACAATTATAACGTGTTGTACTCTGACCAAAACAACATTTTTAGAACTTTTGTCTGTATATACAAACGCGCAAATCTTAAAAGCACTGAACCTGATTTCTGTAAAAATGTTGCTTTAAATGATGTTCGACAAAGTGTCACAAAAGAACTCACCTCGCACCAAAAATCGATTTTGGACACTAAAACATAATATGCCAAACAGGAAATAAATTATACATTAACGTAAAAAGAAAGACTTAAAATTTCCATAGGCATAACGTAGGTACTCGCATCGATTGTCAGAAATGGAGTAGGACAATATATGAAACACATGGTAAGTTCAAAAGAAAATAAATGGAATAAACAACTCTAAGATATCCGAGAGATAAGAGCAACAGAAGACGGGAAGGTTCAGAAGATGAAGAATACGAAATTCGACAGTGTGTCCATATAGCACAAGCGTTGCATTTTATAGAATACAAAAGTTGAAGTTGGAAGAGAGTTAAGTACAGCAAAATGCATTAGGCCAAATTTAGAGATATTTTTTAAGTATTTTGATCAGCTTATTCTATAAATTAGTCTATTTATTTTAATTAAAATACATTTAACGGTAAACAGTTAATTAACTTTTTATATTAAAGTTTAATTATTATTCAGTATATCATTTTATTATCAATATAACCGCTAAACAACACTGTCCACTTTATTTTAGTGTACCGGTTCGCATGGAAATTGAGGTAGCGTAATAAAATTAGAAGTATAAGGGACAAAACAACTTAGTCGCTATGCATATGCAAGTTATGGCATTCTCACAATATCCGTGTGTAAGCATCAGCGTTTATGACGATAAGCTTCTTTTAAATGCTATAATTCCTGTCTTATGGGTTAAATACGTATCATCAAGAGTACTTTTTAAATAGGATTATTATTATGTACTATTTCAATAAATAATCTGAAATTTACTATTTTTTTTTAATATTACTTTTTTTTTTTAAAGAATTTCGAATCTAAACACGTTAACACAAATAATTTCGAAATAAAATTTAACCCTGAAATAAGTGTGATTAAACATGTAAACAAACACAATTATACAAATATTTTTTTAAACATTATTCATTTTATCAGATCAATCAAATTTATGTTCTTGTTTGCATTGAAAATAATGTAGTTTTTTAGTTATATTAACAAAAAAATTATTTAGGTCATTATCATACAATTTATGAGCAAAATTATTATCATCCAATAACAAAACTTTGGTGTCCTTACAATACTTATTTAGTTTCTTAAAGATATCTAAATAATATTTTTTTAATCTATAATTATTTAATGTCATCACAAATTAAATTATGTAAACTTTAGGAAACAAGAGACCTCTTCTGAAGGAATAGAAGTGAAAGAGTAAGTGAGAGAAAGAAGGAAAGGCTGAAGTATAATCCGCCTCGCCGTTAATCTGCGGGTCGGTGTTTAGATTTATATGTTTTATACTCTCAATAATCGAAGTAAAATTTATAAAGATACATGCACGTGAAATCTCAGTAGTGATAATCGAGCTTTTACACAACTTGCAATAGACGAGCGATGACAATACATAATACAATAACTGTGTGATTATTGCTGTCTAATTTCATATTGTTACTAAATATAGGCACAAATTGTTGTTTTTAATTTATTTTTGGTGTTCGGTTTACGGCAAAATGTGTATTTGATAGTCAGCGAATGATCAGCAACTAATATGATAATTTTAGTTAATATATCCGCGATTTTGAACGCATTACAGATAGCAATAAGTTAACCTAAGTTTTAAATAAAAACATAAATCTATTTGAGGGTATCTGTATTAGCGCTACCGACGATGGCAAGGGCATCGCGTGTCAGTGAGACATTAGCGAAGTACGCAATCTTGATCGCTCTACGTAATTATAAACTTTCATGCGACACGATTGACGCTGTCACGCCGTTTAATATCAATAAAATATACATGAGTTCTTCACCCCTAAACGCCTGTTTGCAAATATAAAACTACTGTTAGAAATATCGTTGATATAATGTCGACTATGTAATAAAAATTAGAAATAATCGCCAAATAGCAGGCATTATACATAAAGCGTACTTAATAAAATGGCTTCTATGATCTTAAAAGCTTAAAACTTCGTAATGACTAACATACAATTTCTAGAGTACTACACTACTACTATTCTAAAACTCTGTTTTTATTTCATGCCTATTATACAACCTACACAAACAAAGCCGCAAGAATAGTTGAGTACCTACAGTAATAAATATATTCTTACAAGAGTTCAGCGAAGCAAATTTGTACAGGCAACAATTAAAGAACTTTTTAATTAAAGAAAAATATCGTCTTTAACTTCTAACTGGCCATACAATTAAGTATTGCTAACAATCTTTTGTAACAGCGCAAAAAAATATTTATAAAATTCAAGTTTATTTTTTCTTTTTAAAAGAAATTTTAATCGTTCTTTGTTAATTGTATAAAACAATCCTAAATGACTAATTGAGACCAAGATTACTGTAACACCCATCAACGCTAACGGTCGTTAAAATTCGATCTCAGTTCTGACTAATATTTTTAGGTCTTGTCGTCGTTTAAGTTTGCATTATTTGCGATTACTGACTTAGTTTGTTGGCTTTTTAATTATAATTGATATTTTTATTGTATTTGTTAGTTTAAAATTAAATGACACAGATTATTTATCTAATGTCACTAAAAATAATTTTCTTATTTCAATATTATGAAGGAATATGCGAACTGGGGTTGGTCACGATGACATATTAATATTACAATTGTTATATGTTAAGTTTATTTACAGAAGTTTATTTAGATGAACATATATTTAAATATAATATTTACGCTGGTATAAAAAATTCAATTCATCGTTTTTGAATGTTACCTACCTGTAAGGGGCCGTGCCTACCCATGCCTCTACCTGATTACGCCAATGCATACAGCCTACAATTATGACCCAACCTTCGTATATACTTCACGAATTCATTTGCTAAGTGTTATTTCAAAATTAAATAAAATTAATATCCAGTTACGATATTAACATAAAAAAGTATGTTTCAAATTAAAATAAAATATACTGGCATGTTTTACTGACACCTTACATGCCGAATATTATTTGTTCACTGAACTGAAATTAAACTGAATCAGCATATAAATGTCCCAGTGCTGGACAAAGGCTCTCTATATATATATAGGAGAAGGGTTGAAGCTTAATTCACAACGCTGCTACACTTCGGATTGGCGGATAATTTTCCTACTATGAGTAACGATCGTTATCAAATATCTGTTATACTAACCAGAACTGACGGCTTTACGTGTTCTCTGCTGCTAGATGGGGAGACCCGCAAGGACATACACGCACACCAGAAACAAATATTTGTAATAAAATATAAATACAAATATCTTCCCCGAGCGGGAACCGAACCAGCGACCGCTGGCATGAGGTGAATACTCACGCCACTACACCAGAACGTTGTCATAGTAATACATTGTAATAATGATCGACCAACACTGGGGTAGGTGTAAATTGTAAAACAATATATGTACTGTACCTAGGTACTTCGGCTTAACTTCTATTGCACAGCCGGAACTAGAGTTTAGAAACAAGGAATGCCTCACAAATTAAATATTTGACAGTTCTTTATTAAATACTTGATAGATTTTATATACCATTTTTAATTTAATTTTAATTATATTAACAAATGAAAATTAGAGGAAACATTAATATAATAAATATTTCTTGATCTTCTTTGACGAGGTGTCTCGATCAACAAACAATTATTATTTTAGCTTCGTATTATATTAAATTGAAAAGACTCCAATTCAATATAATTTGTATGAATCAAACATTGGCCCGTCTGAGAATAATCAGATGACAGCCGACCTGACATAAATTATTTTTTATAAAGAATAGCTGCTAGTGATTTAACAAAGAATGAAATCGAAATAAGAATTATTATTGTATTTTCTTATTTCATACATGTTAATTGAATCTTTTTTGTATATAAATCGGTATGTCAATATTTACGGCATATCAAGGAAGTTAACCCAATATTAAGCTTATCGCTCTGTGGTACCCGTTTGTTTGTAAATGTGCTCCTAATCCATATGAAAAGAATGTATTAATTCATATTAGTACATTCTTTTTTCTTAACTATTTGACACCGTTCTATTACAATTCAAGGATTTCATTATCTCATTAGAATACAAAGCAAACCTTTTAATATCGTAATCTTCAAAACAAAGATTGTTCAAAACAAACTATACAAAAACTAAACAATGAATTATATTCGTCGATGTTTCACGTTCGATTTGAGTAGCCCGATCATAAATTTTAAGAGACCAAAGTTTTTTACGACATTCGGACGGGTTCGGATTAGGTAACTCCGAGTGAACGTAGGTAAGTACACGATATTAACCAATGACTTAGGTTGTTACGTTTACGACACAGTATAATCATTAATTTTAGTTTTCGAAGAATATATGACTCGCTGATAATGACGGTTTTATCGCGTGGACCGTCGGAGACACAGTTACTTCCAATTCAAAGATATTTATTGCCATTCAAACATCGGTACTTACAAAAGAAATAAAAATTATTAATTTAAAATTAGAAAGACAAAGATGTAAAGAACTTTTATATAGATGAAAATATTGAAAAGATGAGATTGTTTGTTTAACAGCTGCAGCTGTGATTTACAGTCACGCTTCTTCTCAGACAGAAAATAATAGATTTTAAACAATAATAAAAACTTTTATAGATTTGTCGTTATAAGTTTAGATATGATATCGGGTAAATAAATAAAATTATTTCAATAAACTTACAACAGTATAAATTGATTTTTGATAAAACTATCCATAAAAAATAACGTTTGAAGGTTATCTTTCTCTTTGATAATGTCGCAATAATTTTAAAAAATTTTCGTTTCTAGTATTTCAACACTGCTTGTAAGGTCCATTTTATAACAGCACGTAGATATATTTTTCATGACATTGCACACACTACATAGACGTACGTACTACGTTTACTAAAACACACCTCAGGGTATAACTAAAGTGAAAATGGGGTCAAAATCCTCCATTCATTCAGTATTGTAACATTAACCCACACAACGACATAGGCACTTACTGAGCCTTTTGTTTATAGTTTAGATACACAAAAGGCTCTAAGCGGATATGCTTTATTCATACGATAATTATAATATTAAAGATGATGATTTTCTTTTTAATACTTTATTCCGCTAAAAGAAAAAGCAACCGAATAAATAAAAAAGCCATTTAGAACCTATAAAGGTATAGATTGTTATAAGCTACAACAAAAATTCTCATTACTGGCGTTCAACTCGTCGGCGTCGTTCAAGGCGTCGTAGCCTTTAACTTAGCCTTGAAATCGCTCAGTAATGATTACAATCACAGTAACCTCAAAATAGTGGACCTATTTTTATATTTCATTGTTCTTCTTAGTCAAAAGGTCTAGGCATACAAGAATTTAGTAAGACAAACTATCTAAAATTGTGTCTGTAATTTGTTTGATGGATACTGTGACGCAACCGTGAAACAGAAAACAACTAAATATTGAATCGACAACTATTTTGTTCGTACTTACGACACAGCAGATCAATGAGCCATTTGAGCTTACCTGTAAACAAATAAATGAATAGAGTCAATATATGCTGTATATAAACGATTTACAAACTTAATTTGAAATGAGTTCTCAGTTCCCATTATAAAAATTGTTCTAGCTTTAGGGCGTTAGTCTTGTAACCATAATTCTAGTAACCCTGTCACGCTGTAAATAGAAATTGTAAGTAGTCCTAGGTGAGACTATTTTCAATCAATTCTCATTGTATTGTCATTAGGGCATTAAAAGCATGAATAGAGCTTAACAGTGAATAAAATGATTAAGTACATTCATTTGATGAGGTCGCCGATGTACCTATTCGTAGAAAGTTGCAGGGGAGGTGACGTATGGGGAACGATGATGTCTTGATGTTCTTGAAGATATGATTAATTACATACATCGTTTTCATTCGAAGGTGAAAACGAAATGAAACAGGTCGGAACTATTATATCCATTAAGGTATAGTAGAAAGTTTTTTCTTTTGACGATTTTTACTTTTTTGTGTAGTATATGGTATAAGTGACGTTATCTTTACTTATTATTATAAAACTCAAAAGGTTGTTTTCCCTTTTGTATTAGAAAACTTTTTATAGAATTAAGGTCTGGAAAAAACACACACAGGAACAGGAACCATAAATCCATCTATATCCCCGGCACCTTTGGGTATGCTGACGACAGCACAGTGACGGACAGATACTTTTCGAGTGCAAGGGCTAGTAAGGATGTTATCCTGTCTTGTCGAGAGGATATGGTCAGCCGCTTGAACGTCGCCCTCCAGGCAGTCTCCGAATGGGGCGATGCCAATTTGGTCACGTTTAACGCTACAAAAACACAGGCGTGTGTGTTCTCCTCTAAACGGAGCCCTTTACACCTGGCTCCGACTTTCCGAAATGTTTCTGTAGAAATTACCGACTCCCTTCAGCTCCTCGGTGTAGAGCTATCGTCCAATTTGAACTTTGGACAGCACATCGAGTCCAAAGCAAAAACTGCAGCAAAAAAACTAGGTATTCTCTCTAAGGTCAGGCGATACTTCACTCCAGAACAGCTGCTTCAACTATATCAAGCACAAGTTCGATCTTGTATGGAGTATTGCTGCCACCTTTGGGATGGATCCGCCAAATACCAACTGGCAACTTTGGACTCGGTGGAAAAACGAGCTAAGAGACGCATAGGTGACCCTACTCTGACAGACACCAAGTTGCAGAGTCTCGATCATCGGCGTAGGGTAGCTCGTCTGTCGGTGTTCTACAGAATATATTTTGGTGAGTGTGCGAAGGAATTGCACGATCTAATTCCCCCAACGACCTTCCGCCATCGGGACACTAGGCGCGGTCGATCGTTCCATCCTTATGTCATTGATATGCTACCTACGCGCACAAAACGCTTTGGCACTACTTTCTTGATGCGCACGGCTAAGGAATGGAACTCGTTGCCCGCGTCTGTGTTTCCCGAACGATACAACCTGGGTGCCTTCAAGGCCAGAGTGAATAGACTGTTATTAGACAGGCATGCTTCACCTTCGACCGCATCGTCACTTAACATCAAGTGAGATAGCGGTCAAATGCCTGTCTATTTGTCATAAAAAAAAGATACTTCCTTTATTTTTTATATTAATCATTATATATAATTACTATATATCTCAACAACTTGTAAATCTCGCATGCTGGTTGGCTTGTTTCTACTCTGTTGAGAAGAAAGATTGAAATGTAATCTATCACGTTATTCCACTGCAAATTGGCGGAGGTATTCGAAATATGCAGATTCTTGCAAGATGTTTTCCTTTTCAATGAAATAAAAATAACTTATAAATAATTTCCATATCTTCCATATCTAGATGGTACAACATTATCTATCAATACTATATTGACTGATCACACGGCGGTAGTAAATTATAATATATTTTGCGAAATGACAATCCAGTCCATCCACGAATCTCTCGTGAATTATATTGAACATTGAACGGAGTACAACTCGGAGAATTCAATTATCTTTAAACGCCTCGAGATGACAAAATTGTGTTGTTATTGCCTATTTGTACTTTTCGATATCCATCATTTTATTCCATTTTTAAGCAATTATGTGCAAGTATTACATAAAGAAGATGGGTATCTTTAGGCAATTTTGTTTTTGATGATATTTATTTGCGTTGTGATACACATGATACCATTGATATTTGTTCTGTGAAGAGATTGATTTAACAATCAAAATTTTCAGAAAAATTGTATAAATGCTGAGAACAGTCACGAAATTGCACAATTACAGAAATTAAATTCGGAGAAAAACGTCTTACTCGGTAGAAATAATTTTTAATTTTAGTTTGCAAGTTACTACAGAATTGTTTGTAACCATTTGTGAAATTATAGCGTCCGTTTTGATTCGCTCGAACTAATACAGAGATTGTTACGGTTAAGGTTCGTTTAATTAAAATAAGCATTGGAAAATAATTGTATTTTAGTACACCGTGCATTCCAATTAGAGCGAGTCAGGTATGTAGTGCTTTGACCTTATAGACTAATATAACTGACACGGACACGTTTCGACATAAATGAACTGGGGCTTTCACGTTAATCCAAACGAGTTTATAGGAAAAAAGGCGTACAGAAATCGACAGGTGTGCCGGGACGTCACTACCGGTCGCCGGCTGATAAGCGAATGTATGCCGGCCGTTCACCTGCGCCCACTGACACAGTCTCCGTCCTTCTCTCGCCCGTTATTGCAACGTTACGTCGAAACGGGACGAATGTAGTCAAGCACGGATAAAAGCAAGTTCACGCAACAATTCCAACCGACAATAAGTTATGCGACATTTCAATTTATGCAGAAAATATCTACTCAGCAGTAATTACAGTTATCCCACGGTGTTACAATAGAATAATTCGCATAGAAACATGTGGACGAAATGTGTCGACACATTTCATATTGCGTTAGGCGCAATCTTTATGCAATATTTGATCGTTGTTAAATGGTAACTCGTTAAAATTATACTGACGTAGTGACGTTTACAAGCTTAAATAAATATTTAAATTATATGATACGCTTACCTATTATAAAATAGTTATCGATAGCAGCGTTTGATACTTCCGATTATTTAACGTAATAAATAGCATACAAAATATTAGATTACTATGTAGGTTATAGAATATCAGTAATCGCGACTAAGTGTGACTGGTTACACACAATATAATTCATGTGAGAACTAGATTCTCATACTACATCATGGAGTATTTATTATAAACTCTGCAATAGAACGTCTACTCGTTAAAATATGTGTGTAATCAAGATAAAATCGCTTTAAAATATATGAATGTGAACTTCTCGAATTTAATATTATAAAAATATAACGAGTGACTATCGATGTGAGACAAGAATATTGTTACATATACTTATTACAAATAGAATATCAAATGTCCTGCCGTATGTTTTTCGTAGAAATCATACACGATTATATTATAATGTTTAAGTTTGGTACCTAAAAATATTCAATTACTAATAATGTAGTTTCTAAACGAGGATTGAAGTACATTTTAAGCCTTCTGTACCGCAGTGTGCCTATCTGGGATTATAGCTCTTTTTAATATTAATTTTCAAATCAAATCTTGCATATTTATCGTGTGAAGTTAATTAGTGTTTATCATTTTGGCTGATGGCATCTAAGCTAGTAGGAAATAGAAGTTTTTATTATTTTCATATTCTTATAAACATACATGCATGATTGTCAAATACATAATATTATTACAGATGGAAATTTCTCTAGAAATTTGAATGTCTATGTAAGAACATATCGAAATTGCATTCCTGAAATTTTTCTCAGGTATGTTGCTTAAAGTGCATAAAATATTGCTGATCTAATTAAAATATACCAATCTTGAATCCAATATAAGATAAGCGTGTTTTAAAAATTTCAGATTAATAAAATGAAAATTTATTGTTTTAAGCTAATGCGATCACTATTCATATTTAAATTTATATTTTTTCGGGTGCTTAACGACGAGACAGTCTTCCCGTGATCATGGTGATTGAAACATTGCCGAAATATAGGGACCTCAATAAAATTATAAGCGCGGTAAGCACCCAAACAAATATAAATTTAAATGAAACTTTATTTTAAATTTTAATTTGCAACATTTAGCCTTAACGGGACTACACATAGTGGTGAGTCAAAACCCTACTATTTTATTTTTATTTTTATTTTATTTTTATTAAGGACAAAAAACAATTGTACAGTAGATAAAAATGAACAAGTATTGTAACTTAAACATATGTGTTGTTGTACAATCAGCACCATTATCCTCAGATTACTATACAATCTATTCTTACAAAGTAGTTTCAGCAAAAAAAAGGATCAGACAAAAAAAGTTAGTTGCATATACAATAGTTTAAATAACAGAATAAAAATATAAAGGAATAACAAAATACGGTAAATCATTCATTTAGTGTTTCAATAATTTCTTTTTTAAAGGAGGGTAGTGATAAACGGAAAAGGTCAACTCTTGTGAATCTATCATTATATGATTGCATAAGACGCCGCAGAGGTGCACGTTCACCTGCATTAGTTTTAGTAATTTTGGGCACAAATAAACGAAAATTCAAAGCGCTACACGAACGGCTAGGCCTACACGGAACCCCAAAGTTCAGTTGATTGTTTAAATCATTACTATCAATTATGTTATGACAAATTTTATATAAAAAGGTCTGGTCAAAGACTATCCTCCTTTTATTCAATGAAAGCATTCGAAACTTTGATAATAAATCATCGTAAGAAGACCTACTGTGATAACATTTATAATCAACGATACGCAGAAACTTACGCTGAACCATTTCCACGCGATCACTATATTTATCATAAAACGGATTCCAAATGACCGTAGCATACTCTAGTTGTGATCTGATAAGGGATTTAAAAAGAGTTAAATACGACGATGCAAATTTAAATGAGGAACATGCCCTGATAACAAACCCGTAAAGTTGATAGGCTTTGTTGACAGCATGATCTACATGAGAATCAAAGTGCAACTTTGAGTCCATCAGTACACCCAGATCCCTTATAAGTGATACTTTGTGTGACGGAATGTCAAAAAGACTGTATTTATAATTTAAAATATTGATTTTTTTAGTAAATGTAATACTTTTACATTTTGAGATACTCAGTTTTAATTTGTTCTTAATGCAATAATCAGATAGTCTGTCAAGGTCAGCTTGTAACTTAAGACAACTGTTGTAATTATCTATTCTCAAATATACTTTTAAATCGTCGGCATATAGTAAGTACTTGGCGTAATGAAAACAACAATCAATATCGTTAATAAACAATATAAATAAAAGTGGGCCAAGTATTGACCCCTGTGGGACGCCAGAGCTGACAAAAATCGAGTTAGAAGCGAATCCATTGATGACTACTCTTTGTGTTCTATTTTCAATATAGGAAGAAAACCAGCGCAAAAGATTTCCTCTTATTCCATTAAAAGCCAATTTTTTTAAGAGCAGCAAATGATCGACCTTGTCGAAGGCTTTACAAAAATCAGTATAAACAGTATCTATTTGTTGGCGATTGTCAATACTTTCGAATAAAAAATTCGTGTATATCGTAAGATTACTTAATACTGACCTATTCTGTACAAAACCTGTATTTAAAGGCTGTACGAAGGTAGATCGCTGAACGATTTAAAATAGAACATTTCGTTGGCGGATTTTACTTTTACAATGGCGTAAGAGAGCCAAATTGTCCACAATCTGTGTACAGTGGAAAGCATTCACGGAGGCAACGTTTACCGGTAGTTCGGCACCTATTTATGCAAACAATGGGCGAGTGAACAGCGGTAGCATTTACGAAGTGAGATTGCATTGTTAGCATATTCTTCTTTTTACCAAAAAAGCGAAGAGTCGGGCGATTAACGGAAAAAAAAGTAATATTTTATGTAAATACATTTTTATATACTTAATAATTGTAACTTAAAATCAATTAATATATAATTATTCTATTTATATATTTATTTATCAGTACTTATTGTATGTATTTTATTATTTATGTATGTATATATATATATATATATATATATATATATATATATATATATATATATATATATATATATATATATTGTATGTTTATTATACACCACCTACCTATTTCTTTTTCTCAAATTCTAACCCTAAGGTTGCCTAAAAGAAATCACTATTGAGCGATAAGGCCGCCTTTTTGTGCATTTTTGACACTCTCATTTTTTTTTTGTACTATTTGATTTTGTGTGTGGTGTACAATAAAGAATATATAATAATATAGAAGGTAACATCAAGCTATGATCGAACCGTGTTCATTACTTATTGCAGCAGCTGAATTTTGTAACAAGAGACGCAAACGCTACTGCCGCTTGTGCAACAGAGGGCTTACGGCGATTCCCACGCGGATTTCGTACACAGATGGTATTGAATGCAATATGCAATCATTGCACGACGCTAACAAAACACACGAGCTGCATCACCCAATTAAGAAATGATCGTTTCGAATCGTTTCTATCAGACGCTATCATCACACGCCAGCGGGTTTTATTATAAAAAAATATATCGTGAAATATAACATTATGCAGTTAATCACCTCCTTTGTGCGTACGATTTATCGAGTCACGGTTTATCCCGAGCAGCTGAGATGCAATAGATCGAGACGCAATAAATATGTAATTCACGAACAAAACACCTAAGAGGTCGCCCGCTGCGCCTACTGATTTACATTTACGAGTTGGAACACGTTGTACCACGCCTTTGCCCTTTGAATTTATGTTGCCTACATCTAAATAACATCGTGAGGGTCGCAATTTCAAGGCTGACAAAGCTTTAACCGGAGATGCCGCTCAAACGAATCGAAGAATTTTATTATTCAATTGCGAACAAATCGTTTAACTGATAGAACGTAAGGGTAAGGAATCTTACTCGTAAAACTCGTAGAAGAATAAAGCTGTCTTATTTTCAAACGGTTGAGTTGTGCCGAATAGTTTCATGATAATTGAGGCGTAATTCTTTCACTGTAGCGATTTAGGTTCAGAGCAAGGAATGAACATTCCAACATCGATCTAATTACGTTGTGACAGTTAAGGGCGGGAATGCGGCGGCGGTGGCTGTGTAAATTGCACGTCTGATTGACAGCACTTACGTGTTCCCGTATACAACCTTCAATTCTCTAGTCTAGATTTAATGTCGAAGATGCTTGTGAAAATTTACGAACGACCATTAGTTTTAGATTTGTAGATACTTGGAAGGAGATTATTAAATATTTATTAAATTTTAGTACAAGAATATAATGCCAGCATAATTTAAATCAGCATTATATGAATCTAGAATCACTTCGTTGAGAACTAGGCGTCTATACAAATGTTAAAATATAAAACATGTTATGTATATGAGACTGTCTGTATTTTTATGCTAATATAATAATAACTTTTTAAGTATTTTCACACATGGTTTAAATAAATTGGAATTTGTATTGAATACATTCGATTTGAAAATGAAATTTTATAGTCATCGCCGATAAATATTTACATATCGTAAAGCGAAAAGCGCTTAAACGTTTTCTCCATAGAGTATGGAGGCCTCACCTTTATGTTATTTTAAAGCTTGAAAATTGGCGGTCGGGTATTTACGATAAAACGAAACGAATTCCAAAATCAACAAGCGAAGCGTTCTTCGTCTTTGATTATTTAGAAGTGTGGAGTGAAATCGTAAACCTAATGACCTCAATGAGGTCTTGAAAGGTGAAGTTGAAAATGTTAGCGACAAAGGAAATATAACGGAAAAACAAAACTGACACATATAAAGAATAACTTATATATTTTAAGATAACATTCGTTTAAAAGGAAGCGAGGATGAGTGATCGAAATGACGCGCACACAAAATACGATAGTGGGAATAAAAAGACCTTGGCGCTATCACCAATATAATAATCGTACGTCAATCATATGCAATTAGTTCAAAGCAACATGTATAAAGCCTTAATAAAATAAATGATTTGCATCATATACATAGGTATATATTTACATTTTATTATATTATGTAATATAATAATATAAAATATCTTCATAATATAATAATATAATATATCTAATAAACCAAAAGACAGAAAATACAGTCCAACTTTTTTCAATAGTTCACATCGCATCGCATCAGCCTATTGCAGTCCACTGCTGGACATAATCCTCCCCATGCTCGCGCCAATTATTTATAACTAAACTTTAACTTTCAATATTATTTTTAGCAATATTGTTTTTAGTAATTTTAGTTCGCTTATAAATAGATGTTTATTTATAAAAGTACGAATTATATCTTAGGAGGATTTTAGTTATGGTGATTAAAGGCTTGTCAACTAAGAGCTTTATCAGCGTGGAGCAAATTAGCTCATATCGCATTAACTAGACCATGGCGATTGGAATACGGGTAGGGCAATATCCGCTAGCTAAAGGCAGGGTAGCCATTTTTAAGAATATTAAACCAGGAGACGGGAACACAAAAAATGGGACGTTTGGAAATAGGACATATAACGCAGAAGAAACTGGGTAAACGTAAACAACAGTACAGCCCATCTACACATGACGTCTAAGGAAAATCTAACGTCTTAAATATCTATTCGACATTCCATCAGAAACACATTTAGCAGACCTAAGTAAAAAATAAGCTTAGGCTAATAATAAACATATTAATCTTGCCTATATGTATACAATAAAATGGTCGTATTATAATTTATAGTTTTGGATAATATATAATAAGACTCAGCAGGTTTCGACCTTGGAGTGGACACAACTTAGTTGTATCCAACTTGTTCTGTCGATTAGAATATGCGTCTAAAATCCCGTCGAGTCATAAATCTATTAAAATATTTCTTACTATATTTCTATAAAATATTATTCTTCATTACCACGACCCATCGTAATTCTTCGTTCGTAAATTCTTTACGAATCAGGGTTCCATGATTATTTTATATTATTATTAAATAATTATGACATGTATGATATTATATTGGGAGTATATATTGCCGACAAAAATATAGAATAAAAATCAACGCAAATTCTTTTTTTTAATACAGTGTTTGATTCAGTCCATGATATTTTCAGAAGACGTAGAACTCAGTTTTTTAATTAAGGTATCTACGTATTTCCAAAAAAAATTTATGAGATCAATATCGGAAGGTTGCAGAGATTAAAATATTTTGAATTTATGTCTTTGTTTATAGCATAGTGTAGTATATGTGACATATAGTACCCTAAAAGCTTATTAGAACACACGTGATTATCATTATTCTTTACTTCGAAGACATTTTAAAATTAAAAATAAACTTTGTACTATTAAAAAGATTTCGTTACTAGAAACTCTGGAAAAGAATATCAATATTATATAGGTTGACGCAATTAGAAGCTCCGAGGGACTTACAAAGGTCAAAAGATCACTCTCAAAGGTCACTGATCAAAGCTCCAAATTGGTTTGGCAAAGGCACGGAAATAAAATATTTATATACTATTAAAAAATATTTTAAAAACTTTTACTCTGCCACACATTTTTCAATTAAATCATTTTCATGACGTAAAAATAACAAAAAAATCTCAATTACTTATTTCGACAAACTTAATTAGCAATATTTAGATAAAACCTAGAATTCGTAGTGGTCTTTAAAAAACCGCATTCCATTTTTATAACACCTAACTGTCAACTTATTTTTTAAAATTAATTGAAATCTTTATTAGATGTTACATATTTAAATTTTATTTTTAAATTCACGTTTACGTTTGAATCTTTTAGGAACGCAATAATTAACTATTGAAAATACACAAATTTTACTTTTAAGATTTGTATTAACTATTTAAAAATAAAGAAAACAAGGAGGAAAAAAGTACATTAGAGTCTGATCATAATTTCATGGAGTGACTGTGTTGAAAGAATATCTAAGATAATTGTGGCATTATTTTCCCTTTCCTTTGGTTATTCCTACATTATGTAGAGCCTATTAAAAGTGTTGGTTGTTTCAAAGAGACGAAAATGTACGATAATATTTTTGTTATTATTGTGTCATTACTTCCATTCTTAAAATTTCATCTTAAAATTAAAATTAAGAGTTTTGCTTAAAAACAACAAAAATAATACTTCATACACTTTTCTTTGAAAAAAAAAAAACTTTTTTTTTAAGTCTAAGCCGTGTTTATAAAGCACTTGAAACGTTATTTGTTAATTACTTTCCGTTGGTGATTCTTAATATCTAAAAATTTTAGTTAACAAAAATAACAACAATTATAATTTATAAAAAACAACATTATAATATTACATTTATAAAGAACAAACGGTTCGAAGTCTACTTTCGTATAGTCAATCTGTCAAATAAATTATTAATTGACTTAAATATTCTGTAACAATACTAAATCATGCTAAAAAGCTCACTAAGCTCGTTGAATTAGTTGAATTCGATGTACCTACCTATGTTATACAAGCATTATAGGCACGTTGATTCAAAAAGGCATAAATTTCACGATCACCTCGCTCTCCTCTTGACTCGTAGAAAAACTTGTCTGTTCTCGTACAAGGCAGTCCCGTGTCGCGTGATAGTTATTTATTATGGCTGGCCTATATCGACATAATATATCAATGAAAACTCTGTCCATCTCGAGGTTCTCAATAGGAATTGTAAATATTTTATAACTAAATAATTTTGAACGTATGAACTTGAATAATATTTTACATTTAACAATTTATTTACGTAATATTTATACGTATTATCGTCGATTAAGATAAAATGTTGAAAAAAAGTAATACATTAAGTATTTATGTGTTATCAAAGTTGAAATAATATTAAAATTATAAATATTTATATACGTTTATTTAATAAATACTTTCAAGTGATGATAATAATGTCAAAGAACTTGTCGACATAAATCCAGATGAAACTTACCAGAGATATAATACCCAGAGAGCAAACGAGCGCATCGCGTGACTTTGAATAATATTTGCATATTAGTCTGACCAATACCTTTTGTATATCATCAAAACTATAAAAAACGGTATAAACAACAATAATGTTATATAAAGTAATAAAACTGTAACAAGCACGAGTTATTAATTAGAATACTTCTTGATTAAATTAACTGAGACAATAATATTAATATTGATCCAAAAGTCGAAAAATAAAAATAAAAAAGAGAATAAATTATTCTTAAGTAAAACTTCGTAGATAGCAATATTACTTAATCCTGGTTAGTTATTATTTTCAATTTTACCACAAATTTACATGAAATTTTTAAAAAGTTTAAAAAACTTATTTTTATTTCTATACCGAATAGTTATGAAATTTATATCATTCCAATATACTAACATCAATAACGCAATAAAATTTCAAATTAAAATCAAATATACTACTGCAATCGAGTAAACGAATAAACTTGTTAAACAACTCCCTGGCTACCTCTGTATTATTAAAATTAATTACGGTGGGCGTTCAAAAGATTGTTCACTTTTATAATGTAACAGTTCGCGGTCTCAGTTAATTATATTTTCAATTTCACAACTCGACAGTTTTGCTTCGGGCAACGAGTAATAGGTATATCTCGAATAATTCCAGCGCGAATATTTGCGGAGGCTCTTAATTATATCGCTCGAAGTAGGTTCTATTCACGAAACTTAATAACAGAAATAAATATGCTAAAACAAGCGGCCGAGCGGCGACCGCTAACACAGACAAGTTGGAAACGCTCCAAGCTGACTGCGAAAGAGCAACATTATGCGCATCTGTGCAATTACTTACATACAAGCGATAAAATTACTTTATACATATTGTAAGTTCCTTTTGAATAATCGTTAATACACATTATTTATTTGCACTGCAGACTTCTAAGCGTGCATTTGTTGTTCTATTAACTCAACATTTACACGTGTAATTTTCCTTTTATTTTTCTTTTGCAATTTTTTATTAGCTGGATTATTGTGATTATTTTGACATCATTACTTTTTAACTTTTATGCACTACTTTGCAGACTAAAATACGCAATAAAAACGCTTTTAGTAAGCTTCAAACAATATAAAAATGTGCCCGCAGATCACGAGGCAAGCGGCATGTTTCCTCTACCCCTTGCCCTTTAGAAAACTCACGGTGTACGCCCACGTGGCACATGACGCACGAGTTTAGGCTTCCTCTTTTAACCCAGATACCACGTGACCTAACGGAATTTAGTCTTCAAACGTCATATACCTAACAGTAAAATATTTTTATATTCCAAATTTCGTTCATTTTTATGCAATTTCTTTGAACTAAATCGTTACTTTATTGATTAGTCGATCACCTATCCATTATTGTTCGTTCAGTTTAATAGATAACAATTAACTAAATAAATTGACTCGTTCAAGAATACATTATCACAGAACAAAGAGCAGATTCTACACATTTATCGTGGAATCGTAACTGCAAAGGTCAAACGTTTAAATTACGGTCATTGAGACAACTAATCTTTGCTCATTTCGTAGTGCAATTTTGCGTAAATCTAGCCTAACCTGCGGTTTGTAGATTGTAGATCATTCGGCTCGCAGATATCGCGTGAGAAGGTTGTCACTAGAAATCCGACGTCGACGAAAACGAATGGTTAATAGAAATAGCTTGATCATTATAAATTTTGTATTCATGTATATTAAAATACTGACTTACAATTTATTGTTTGGTTCGAGTTCTATTTTTTTTTTTTTTGTTGTTTTTCAATTCATTATTTAATATTAATAAGTTTACATTTTAGTTTCAAACTCATCGCTAATACCTACACCAAATTTCGATAATATTAAAATGGGCTTTAACTAAAAACAATCACAAAAATATCACACATATGATGATGATAGTATTTAATTAATATCCATATTTAATTGATTGTTAATTTATTACTATGTATTTATTTCTTTAAAAGAGAATAATAGCAAAAGTGTAGTAGACTTGAACAATTTTTTTCGAATGATATATTTTGTCAATATTATGAAAATAAATTAGTGTAGTAAAAGAAATATAAAAATAACACACACAGCAATGCAATCGTTGCAGTTATTTAAACGTTTTTAGTGATAGAATGGATATTTATACATTTATATGATATACGAGTATGTACGAAACTTGGCTGATGACACACTCGCTAACAATCTTATATATTACATATTGATTGTTCTTTTTTTTTCTATAGCAGAATGGTCTGTACTTTTATAATAATAGTCAATATTATTTACTATAATTCTTACGTAAAATTATTTTAAGGGACGTTTAAAATATGACATTCTCACTTTCATATTTATATTTATTTAGAACTAGCAAACCCGGCGAACTCCGTTTCGCCACCAACTTTTTTTCGTGAGGGATACTCACACCACGTACTGGCGCCATCTGCTCCACCACCATGCAAAACCATATTGGTTTGTAGTACATGCTATGTATCAGAGATGGCGCTGTATGTGAAAAATGATTTTCCCTATTTTCCTGCTTTTCTGTTGAAATTTTTCCTGAATTTTGTTTACTATAAACCTCACGGAGCCCGAGACCTTTCCAACAAATGCAAAACCGTGGAAATCGGTTCGTGCGTTCTGGAATTATAGCGTCAGGAAGGAAAACCCGACTTATTTTTATATTATAGATGATTTATTTACCGCTGTTATAATCTTATTTTATCGTGAGAAGTATTAATAATATTTGTTGAATATTGAGTTTAAGTTACTATTGTAGTGTGACTATAGGCACAAAAAATAAAACACTAGTCTTACCAATCAAAAGCTAAAAAATATTACAAAAATCTCTTAAACAATAATCGGGGAAAGTTTATACCAATTACCTAATGGTTGTAATCAATTTATTACATACATATTACATTATGTTAAAACGACTAGCGTATATGAGAGATCTATTCGCAGGGGAAGCGTGGCTGGCGAGATGAGCGCAATGATTTGCGACCACGATAAATCCGACCGACAGACGCGGGGACCGACCAGCCCGAGGCCGCCACGATAAGTGTATCCAATTACTATGATATCCTACACCGGACCACACCATGAAATACTATGACAAAAAAATACTTTGAATAATAAGTTTAACGAACTACTTAGTTTGTATTGTTTTGTTAGATAATCGATTTGCCTGAGAGGTACGATTTTAAATTTGTTTCGCTGTTTACTTTCTTTGCACTGTCTTCAATAAAAGAAATAGTATAAATTAATGAATTGAGATTTCAGTTTAACTAGAATTCAGTTTAATAGAGTGAGTAATAATGAAACCAGGATATAACAAGTCCTGTCATAAAATTTGGCACACAAAGAAATTTTCTATACATAATTATAAAAATAATGATTTTTTTTACTATTGTATTAAAATTATCCAATGTTTTTGTACGAAATATAAATTTATAGTTATATATCGACAACTTACACCGGCAACAGTGATTATCCTGAATATTATCTAAATCAAGATAAATTGTTAAACATAGTTTAAAAACATAATGAACTAAACGTCATCATCAATATAGTTCAGTCTTGTCGACGCGAAGTTTCACTGCGTTCGTCTTCAAAGTGCAGTTAACCTTTTTCCCATAGCGCGTCTCGCCTTGTTCTACACGAGAAACCGTTGGCGACTTCCACTCGAGCTGCGGATAATTAATTCCGTCCTGAGCTACTTATGTTACCTGTCGTAAAGAAACCGCACCCTATAATGGATGATGGACATCTTTACCAGGCGTCGAACGTTTAATTTTCTTCCGATTTCACTCCTCTTTGAAATGTCTTTCGTATAAAGTGAGTCAATAGATTTGTAGGACGAAATACTTATTGTGATAAAAGTTTCTTTTCGTCTGCAAGTGTTACTTTCTTTTTTTAATTATATGATAATTTATTATAAGCTAAGATGACACCACATCTTTCACTGTCGTTCGATAATTTGTATCTATCTTCAAAAGCGAATATAATTATAGCCTTAAGATTTATCTCTAAACTTATTAATTTCGCTAGTTGTTGAGATTAAAATTGACAATCTATGTCGAATAAAATAAAATAGACGACTTTTTTCGAGTTGTATGGGTATTAACGAAACCTTTCAATACAACCGGAGCTCTAGTTTCCAGATTATAAACTAAAGTTACATTTTCCTTGGAAGTGTAACGAACTCGGTGGTTACAAAAGGGGCCGTAGCTTTGAGTTCCGTGCGGTTACCGTCACCGGACACCGCGGAAGAGCTCGGGTATCCAGTCCTCATAAATCAAACAACACCACTCCCCCAGCTATCTGTCCCGACGTTGCTTTTGTTTACTGACCACTAAACATTATCACCTTCCGATAATCGAAATTCATCAGCAAAGTACTTTAAATCGAGCTCAGTTGCTGGGACATAGAGCTCCTTATTTTGTGTAAACAATGCAAAGCTAACAAATTAAACATAAACAAACATCGGGTATTAAGCTGTCCATTTTGACCTAATTAAAGAATTAGTTCGTGATCAATTTGGGATTTTCAAGGAGTATATTTAATTTTATTTATTTACAAAGGATTTTGACGACAAATATTTATTTTGAACTATATCCATTTCATTGAACAAATAGAGTAGTAATGTTATTTAGTGGCGTCGTAACGCCCGCCGTTCGCACTAGTACGGTTTCTGAAGCTGGTCAGATTGTCGCGTTCCGCGAATCGGCCGCGTGCTGAATCAGATCGAGGTCTACTGGATCGAGTTTAACGAGATGTTTGCGAATCGATAATTGCTTCACCAGAAACATAATGAACATCTTATTACAATACATAATTCAGTAGACATGATAATTTAGGTAAAAAAAGAAGATTTTTTTTATCTCATGAAAGAAATAAAAAAAATTTGTTATAAATTTTTATATATCAAGATAGACAATAAACTTACAATTGTTCTGATATCTTTTAAACAGGTAACATTTCAGAGAGAGCACAAGCAATAAATTAAATAACTGAGACAACAGTAGCGTAAATCAACAAGTGGAATCGAAGTCGAATGCTGAATGCTGTGGGCTACACAATTACTATAAGTACATAATTTAACTTTCCATTTGCAGTAACTTAGTAAATTGAAGTTTACATTATTATATCGTGACCAATTCAATTCTTTCAGTATCTTTATGAAAAAACAGTAGCAAACATTTTGAAATAACATTTTTTTTAATTGCTTACATAGTGGTGAATACATAGTTGCCACAGTCCGGTATACATACGATTACAGGACTGCTCAACAAAATGCTTTCTTTAAGAGCCGTATCAAATCATCAAACATTATGAGTTCTTGATTTCTCCACCCGAGCAGTCGTTTGCAAACGATATCAATGATACATTGTTTGTCTCCCTGCGGCCTCGCTCATACATATATTGTTGCCCACAGATAAATTGTTACTTTCTCGCGAAACAGATATATTTATATAGAGCTAATCCCGGCAGTCATGTTAAACGTCCGATCTGACGACTGCCTCGGGCATTACGTAAGACTCTAACCATAGTCATTAGCAATCAATCACGCGAATTCCGGTGGATAGCAGACGCCTCGTCTGCGAAAATTGTAAAATCGTCCCCCGCGGTGAAATTGTGGACGTAACCGAGTGAATTTAGTATTAAAAATTCGATCGTGATCGATTTAAGTTTCATTTTTAGATATCCTAAAATACACGTTCGGGCGAAGCCGCAGTGACGCGGACGTCGGAAGAGACCGCGAGATGCACTTGAATATAGGGTTTTATCGAAATTGCAAGCGATACGTTGATGACTGTGGTCGGCGGCACGCGCAAGGAACACGCTGGGGCAATTGAAAAGAGCGCGAGTTATTGCGGGAAATGTGAGGGAATCGAACCACAATTGCTGCTGCCGGGCACGCCACACATTGTGTGCGGAGTTTGTTGTGGGTGTCATTTGTGGCTTACACAATGTTGTACCATTAAACAATGAATTCAATACCTCACAGTTCATTCGGTTTTAAACATAAAAAAATATAATTATTGAAAATATTGCATATTTTTATTAAAATTGTAGGTATTTACGCATTTATGTCTAAATAAAACATTTGACATGGTATTTCAAAGAACACTGTTAACAACGGATATCGAGCAACTTCGAAGGGTCAATTAAGCGCATTCGGTGCACCTCGTCAGCTGCGTCATTATGTTATGAATCTTCCGGGCCGCATGTCCTGTCGGTTATTAACCCTTACCGTTCATTAGTGGCTTCCGCTGGTCACGCATTGCGTATCGAGGTGTATGGGATGTTGCGACACAGAATCTAGTACCGTTCTCGCCAACATTCGATTCAATAACTATCAGTACGATTTATAGCAATATCTAAACATAGAACAACACGAATAGTACGCTGTAATAATAATAATTTCAGGTCACGTCAACATTCAAAATTATTTTGTGTATAGTATTTTTACTTGACGAATTTGATTTGAATAATTCGAGGCACGTGCACGTACAAGGCGTTAAGCGAAAGGATTAATATATTGGATCCGCTACCGGGCGATTGTGACACAGAATGCTAATCGAAGGAAGAGCTCAGATGACGCCGAAAAAAAGGGAACGAAGGGCGTTTGTGCACTACAAGGAATTATACTGTCCGGCAGAACGATTTTTTACGGTCCGATGTGGCATAAAAAAATTAATGAAAATGAGATAAAAATGAATGGAAAAACGTAAAATGTCGCACGGTAAAATTACGTATAGTACACAAACTAGTATGCATTTATATGGCGTGCCATATCGGACCGTAAAAAATCGGACTGCCGGATAGTAAAATTCCTTGTAGTGCACAAACGCCCGAAGAAATCGAAGAATACGCTCCCCGACCGACCGTGTCACGCGTCACCGCATCCGAAGGATTACCTGTCGAATTCTGATATTCGAGTAACGATATGTCTGGTTAAGTTAATGAAACCGGTATTGTATTACCTTTTTTGTATCTCGAACTCGTGTGCATTGATTGATAGTTTTAAATTTATTTTCGACAGTACGTGCTTAACCCGTTTCACGTTACATAAATGTTCAAGTTAATTTTCGCTGCTCATCAGTTTTTGTTGCGTGTTTTTTTAATAACTTTAAATGACAAGTAGATTTATAAACGATGTTTCCATTGGTCACCTTGAATGCATTAGTCATACGTAAGTGGGACACGTATGCTGCATTTAGATCGTAGATACATTTCATTATATTTTTTTTTTCGTGTTGGGTCTATTGTAACAATGTATCATGCACATATCGGATACGCAATCCGTCACTCGTGGGAAGATCGAGATAAGAACGTACTTTCATCCGATCGAGCGTGTTTTGAGCGATTAGAGTACAAACGTTTACAACGAGTCACGTAGTTATTCCAAAACAAACAAACAAACCACGAATAGCATTGTTTATAAATATACATAATCAGTTGAACGTAACATTGAAAATTTGTATCTTTTTACATATTTTGTTCTATTTATTTCTTCATAACACTTAATTTACTTTTTTTTATAAAGATTCTTATTTTTTAATCTATTACAGTACCTATATTTTTTAAACTTTTTAATATTATTTAATTATATCTGGATTATAAAACAGCATATAGAAATTTAACATCAGTAGAAGGAACCAAGATTAATTAATTTATAAAATAAATATAACATGGAAATTTGTATCTATAAATTTCAAATATTATATTTCAGATAAAATACTAAAAGGGTGTAAAAATTTTTGATTTTCAGATAAGAAATCTATACAAATAATAAATCTGTTGAAACCTCCGTTTTATTAATACACTATATATCATCAAGAATAAATTTCAATAGCGCGTATTTTTTTGTATCAGCGCCATCTCTTATCGTGTTTTTCTCTGATCACGTATCACGTAAAAAGTACAAAACCAATGTTAATAACTTTAATACATAAAAATTGGAAATAACTCACAGTGTAATTTAGTTTTTGTTTCATTGTAATTAAATTTAAAAATAAATATTTAAGAAAATAGAAATAGGCCGCGCCAACGCCATCTGGTCTAAGGAATCTTTAAAACTCACAAAACTTATATTTGAGTTATTATTTTGTTAAACTTAAAAGCTTACTAAATATGTCGGATAGGAATAGAAATCGTTTTAATATTTTAGATAAACATCATTTTCAATTAATATACTATTATGTTAAATGTCACTAAATATAAAAAAGATATTCTACAGTTATACGATAGATGGCGCAGATAATTTTCTGAATCGCGCTGACCAAAACTTCGGCCAAAAGAATGACACTCGCCCGTATTTGGAAATCTGTTTTTCTTTTTTGTATATAATTAAATTATAATTTCTTTTTTGTATATTAAATACTTTAGGGTACTACGGTCTTGATTGTTTGTTCGTTGTTAAAATTTAAAATATTTGGTTGTTATTTGTTTGTTGATTATACAAAGTTGGATGGTTATAGCTATTTAAGTTGTAATCTATATATATATTGTGTTTTTGGATTTGTCTTCGTCGGGAATAATACTTATTAAAATATGGTATTCATCAATGAGAAAATAATTAATAAAAAAAACAGTTCAAATGTTTCATCCGTACTATCTATATACATATATATGTATGTATGTATGTATGTATATAGATATAATAAATCTGTCACTCAATCCGTCTAATATAAAATATTTTCCAGTATCGACGCAGGTGTAGGTGATAAAAAATATAAATGTATAATTTTTAAAATTTTAGGTTAAGACCCGTGCGAAGCCGGGGCGGGCCGCTAGTATATCAATACAGCTAAAACGAAATCGCAGTAACTTTAACAGTAGTAAAAAATCATTTTGTTGACAATGCACAATGTTATCAATAGATAAGTTCTTTAACTCAAATACGAAAGTTACAGAAAATATAACAATAAATATTTACTTTCCTCGCGACCCTCTGAAGTTTCCCGCAAAGGCAATAAAAGTCGAACAGAACGATTGATTCGTATATATAGCCTACATGACACGCTCGGATCGTGTGTATCCAAGCGGAGATATCTCCGAAACTTCCCCAATAAAGAGGTGAAATGGTGGGGGATCACGCGAAATATCGGGACATGTTTCAGTATTGTATTCAACTGTTAGTTGGACATCAATTATGAAGTTAAAAGCACGTAAATACAATTCAAATTGCATTTACGTACTTATACATGTTGTAATGGATAAGAATGTTGGTTAATCTGTATTTAAAAAAATAATCTATTTATAGAGATATGTAAAAACGATAAAACTTTGAATACGATTCAAACGTAAAAACTGGCATAAAATTAGATTTCAGACAGTTATTAGTCGATACTAAACAGTCTTCAGACGAGTAACAAAACTTAAGCAATTACAAGCCATAGGTACGCGGCTAGTGGATACGTCTTAAACTAAATAGAAATTTCATGTTGCTAAATCGTAAATTACGTGTATTGAAAACGATAGAAAACCTGGAAAACATTTTGAGAACAATTATAGCATAGAATTGATGTTGCTACAAAGTCACATCGCAACGGTGTGCGAAAATTTACGTCTCTATTCGTGAATATGTTTTTGTCGAGAGAAATTAATTTAATATGTATATACGAGTATCATTTAAGAAAGCATTACTTTCTTGAAACTGGTATTTGTTATCATCGATAAAACTATCTATTAAGACCGAGTTCGCGTTATCATTTTATATACCGATATCAGTTTGGATACAAGTACATATTACACCTACCTATAACATAATTCTACATAAGTAATTTCTATACTTAAATATTTTCTTATATATGTATAAAAAATATTGTTTTAATACTATAATACTATTTTAATGATGACAAAGAATTTTTTTGCTGATTATAAATAATCCAGCTATAGATAACTAACTCTTTAATAATTTTAAGAATTATCAAGTTTTTAAATCATATATGTAGATATGTAGTTAATAGTTTGTGTGTTAATTATTATATACAGTGTTAACTAATTATTTATTATAATTTTTTGAATTACCTACTTCCAAAATACATATGTTAGGTTTAGTTATTGTTTGACTGTAAATTCGCGACAACTTTGTCAAATGATTTAAGAGAAGAAAAAAATAGTATCTACTATGTGTAGGTACTATTTTGTTTCTCTTTCGTTATATAGTATAAATTGCTAACCCGTACTTATTTGACTAAAAATATTGATTAGTAAAAAAAAAAAAAGGAAAATTTTCTAAGTATATAAATAACAACCTTATCAAAACAGTTATCAAACTCGCAGACTGACAATGTTTACAGTTTCCAGAGAAAGTTCAATAAATTTTGTCTGAATTATCCAAATCTTAGAACCAATCGCGACGGAACTTGTCACCAATAAACTTAAAAGCTTAACGTTTACGACGCCGTAGACAATCGTCCTAGATAAAGCGTATCTGCTACGTATTTCACTATGTTATCCAGCTCCGATGACATTTATGACCCGGCTATGACCGTTACACAAAAAGACCATTTTGTTCGACGTCTAAGCATCCTCTATATCTAGGATACCGTTGCTTCACTTAATACGTGGATAGTAAACTATTATTAGGATCGTGTATACGAACTACGTGGGCTGAAATACTATTCGCCCGGTACATAAAAATGCCTGCATCCGTTATTTCTTTGCTGCGATATCCTTTGCGATCTGTTACGAATCATGTTTTATCATCTTCTAATATTTGTGTATTTTCTTTTTAGTCTGTTTATTTAGATATCGGTTTAATTTTTTTTACTAAGTTTTATAAATATAAAAAGTTTAATCGTGAACTCGTGTCTTGATGGTTATAATAACATAAGAACGTAAACGTATTTCGCTTTTATTGTCCGTAAGTACATTTTATGTTAATATTATTTTACTCGCGTCTGGCCTTCGTACATAAAATATCCAGATCAAGGTAAGGTTTAATGTGTTGCCCGGCCGTGGCCCCTGTATTAGACTGGCGTCCGGATATATATATACAAACGTCCCACCTAATTTTTCACAAGGATATGTAGACGTATTATATAAAAAAAAATTATTTAATACTTTATAGGCACACTTCTAAAAGATAGTTTTTACGTAATAAACCAATTGCATCGAGTATAAAATAAACGACCCCAATATTTTAAACTAAATACTTTTAATAAACAACTTTTTTTATTATTATTGTAAATACAACAATTTATTACAACTCTCGTTAACACCGTAACATTTTCCAAACTCTTGAAATAATTTAAAATTTTTAGAAAGGAAAATAAACTCGTATAGTAGTGGCAATAAAAAAAGCGAATAAAAACAAAAGCAGTAAATCAAACTGCACCAGAAGCCCACTCGACGTCTCGGGCCGACCCGGCAGCACTCCGGGGAAATCGTGTACGCCCACTCTTAACAACCACGAAAGCTATACTTTAAAATAAAAATTGAAAATAATGTCAATTTTATATTGCATTTTTTATTAAACTGAAACGTTTGAAATTAATGTACTGAAATAATAATAAGTACTTTAAATAAAAATGTAAAATTTATTTTATTTGATGTTGAGAATGTTGTAACTACTGCGGCGACATTTAATTAAAATTATTTTAAAACGTTTACTAACCATTTATCCAAAGTTCACTCGAGTGTAGTTAAATAACGAAAAGAAAAATGCGCTTAGCAATATAAGTATATATTTTTTACAACATACGGATATATTTAGCGGCTTAGGCTGTGCATTTTTGATCTGTCAATTCACAGATTCGTTTTTGATATGAAGACATGACAACAAAATCGAAATGAACAAAAACGTTTTTTTTATTGTATTTTTCTCTCAAATTGATCAAAATTCGACGCTTTTCCGATAAATTTTCAAAAACGTTCATACAAATATTGTTCTGACAATTAAGAATAAAATATAAAAAAGTCTCCCAAATCAGTCGAACCGTACCTATATAAAAATCTAGGAAACATGCGACAATTGACTAAAATTTGTATCGATTACGTTACGTAATACTCAACCGAAGTTAGACATCTATAACCACTAAGAAAAAGAAGAAATTTTAAATAAACGGAAATAGCTTGACGAATACGAATAGGCAACATATACTATAGAATAAGCCGAGAGTATAAAATGTTAATGACATGTATGTATACATCTTATGTACCTTTTGTATAATGCTCGGGCGAGATTATACGGACCGTCATTTCTTACACTCACAGGACGTGATGTGGCGTGTTATTAATCAAACGGAACGTGCTATTTTAATTAATGCCATTAGATAATTCTTGTAAATTGAACGAACGCACGTGCGCACAATCTGTTCCAGCTATATCACTGGAGATACCAGTATTTCTATCTACGGTACCATCTGAGTCTTTATTAAGGATCACAGCACGTGTAATAATTATTATGAATGTATAGGAAGAGAATTAAATAGACTCGAACGTAATCGTGTCGTTAATATTTACGCCCACTTATTTTTACTATACTCTTCGAACTTTATCTATATAATAAATCACCGTTTTTACAGGACCTAAGCTTCGACCTAATGTGATGCGCAAGTCCTAGGCTTTAGAGTCGAAATCTCCGTTACGTAACTGTTATATCAGTTACGCAAAGCATTCGATATCACATTACAGGGTAAATGATCCGACCTTCGCACGCTTCACTGGACTTTCCCGCAACACGACCTCGCAATAAATGTATCTACGGTGAGCTTTATTCTATCAATAACTAAACATCGAACGGGGCTCGGTTGGTTTTAGAGATATTTACCGCAGTAAATAACATTCATTTGTCAATAAATTACGACAAAACATTCACAGTAAACAACGATGATGCGAATCGTTCAGCTATGTGTAAGCTTCTGTGAGACAATTTCACAAATTCTATAACGAGTTTAATATTTATCTTGTACATTATAATAGTTTTGTTAGTAATTCTGATCTATATTAGATCTGTATTGACGTCTATTTGTACAAGTGTTGAAGTTATTAACTGTACAAACACATCGATAGCATCTAGGGATTTGGTATATTATTACTAGCGATGCATCCATCACCGATACCGATATATCGGCGACATTGCGAGTTTTCCGATATATCGGAATCGACGATATTAATTTGCCGATACACCGATACATTTTGAATTTCGCGCGCTATTAATTAAATTCAAATTAAATTAATTCGTTAATTCTGGGAATCTTCGTTATTTTCTTTCTTTGACTTGCGCAGCTGTCCATCTCACATAGCCCATTTCGCTAGTTGCTTTTGGTTTGTAATAATTTCAATTTCTTAGTGATTGTGATTGTGACGTGATTTTTTTTAGTTGCTACGCAATCATACGCGTCGTATAAAACAAAAATAATTATTTCAGCCTCGAAACAAAAAAGTTCTATTCTATTATTATTATTTCTATGTGGAGCATTTTGAAGTAAGCACATCTGACAATTCAAAAGCATTGTGTCATTTTTAATTATATTTTTGTCTTCTTTTCTTTGAACTGTTATCAATTATTATTCTAAATTAATATTATAACAAGTATGAGTAATTTTATCTGTTATTCATATTCTTCTTTTTATACCTTTCGAGCTTTCTTTGAATATTCGCTGTCCGTATCGGTTTTGTATTGGCGATAATTTTTTATAAATATCGGTATCGGTAACGTATCGGCCGAAATGCGTATCGATGCATCTCTAATTATTACGTATGCTCATTTGACACTTTCATATTCGTTAGACGAAGCGAAAGCAAGAGGTGTGACCCTTCGTGAGCTAGCGTTTAGTAGATTTAAATATATCGACGCGGTGCTAATTGTAACATCGAAAGCGATTTACTGGCACTAGTCACGAACGAGAGGCGAATAAGATGCACATTACCGAGCTTGAGACTAAGTTTAACTGACTGAACTACACGAACGTTTACAATTAAAAAGATATTAAAACCGATAGTAAATTTTATTGACTTAAATTAGAATGAAAATGAAAACGGATAAATGAAATGAGAGGAATTAAACGAAAGCGCAAAATAAATTCTTAGTTAAAAGCCACAATTAATTATAAACATTTTATCAACAATAACTATAATTTATCTACAGTAATATTATTCGCATTTAAGTATATTTAATGAAGTGAGATTGAAAAATGTATGAGTGTAAAAAGCATTAAATTTTATATTCAATGCATTTGATTTAGAGCTTCTTTCGCCAGCCTAAAGTAGTGTCAAGTAGGCTAACCGTCAATTAGTCATCGGTAGCAAAACGTGTCAATTTCACAATTTTCGAGTAGCGTTTACAAATAGTTCGTAACTTACTCGCCAATTAATTTGTCAATAAACATATTTACATGACGAGAAATTAGAAAACTCGTAGTTATATATATATAACTACCATAAAAAAATATATAATACAATGCTTTGAACTAAATAATATAGATAAAAAGGAGGCTGTTACAAAAATACTTAATAATATTACTTCATACTTATAAAACATAGTATTAAGAAAATTAATTAACATTAATTCTTTTAAATTTTGTAAATATTTCCTTATAACTGCAATTTTTTATTTTACTTTAAATCAATGAAAACAAATCGCAAAAGTAACATATTACAGACGTTCGACGACCGGAATTAGACGTAAGAATGAACAATTTAAACGTCAAGAAAATAAATGAAACTCCAAGTCTCTACTTAAAGCTTTCACTATTGTAATATTATTTAGTTATAAATAAAAAAAGGTATTAAATATAAACATAACCCTATATATTGGTTGAATGCAGGTCTACGAGTACAATTCAATAAGAACACATTTAAAAAAACATTAAATTAAAAGTATGAATCGGATTTTATCGCGTTTATTTGCAATTTTTTTTTTTTTTTAACAAATAAACGCTATGAAATCCGGTTTACACTTTTAATTAAATGAGTAAAATTCGCGTAAATATAAGAGAACAGTATAAAAAACATTTATTTATCAACATAGTTATTTATCAACTCTTTTTGCATACCAATACACAAAAGTAACAATAAATAGAATTTGAAACAATCAACTTGCATCAGTTGCAACAGGAGGCCTTTTATCACTAATACAGCGATCTCGTCCATGAAACTATTTGGGCAGAGGACTTGAGAGGACAATTATTAATTTAATTACTGTACAGAATGAACTATGAATATTTGTAAATGACTTTAGATTAATGATAAATACAAAGTTACTTCAATTATATGTATCGTCATCATAATCATCATATCAGCCGTTGGATGTCCACTGTTGAACGTAGGCCTCCTCCATCGACTTCCAGAGCGACCGGTTCAAAGCAGCCTCCATCCAACGGCTCCCGGCGACTTTCCTCAAGTCGTCTGTCCATCTCGTGGACGGCCGTCCGACGCTGCGCTTGCCGGTACATGGTCTCCCCTAGAAAACCTTTCTGCTCCATCGGCGGTCATTCTAAGAGCTATGTGCCCTGCCCACTGCAACTTCAGCTTGCAAATCCGTTGGGCTATGTCGGCAACCGTCGTTCGTCTGCGTATCTCATCATTTCTGATTCGATCTCGCAGAGAAATACCAAGCATAGCCCTCGCCATTGCACGCTATGCGACTTGGAGCTTGTTTAAAAGGCCCATAGTCAGAGACCACGTCTCAGATCCGTATATCATCACTGGTAACACACATTGGTCGAAGACTTTCGACTTCAGGCACTGAGGTATGACAGATGAAAAGATGTTTTTTAACTTCCCGAACGCAGCCCAACCTAACTGGATTCGACGATTGACCTCTTTCACGAAGTTGGACCTACCAAGATGGACATTTCGTCCAAGGTAGAGGTACTCGTCAACAACTTCGAGAGTAGAATCTCCAACCGATATTGGAGTGGGCACGACATGGATATTTTTGTCTTTTCCATATTCATTTTAAGGCTCACCCGTCAGGAAACTCCATCGAGGTCACTGAGCATAATACCGAGGTCCTCCAGAGATTCTGCTATAAGCACGATATCGTCGGCAAATCGAAGGTGAGTGATGTACTCGCCGTTTATGTTGATGCCGAATCCTTTCCATTCCAAAAGCTTGAAAGCGTCTTCCAATGCTGCGGTAAACAGTTTCAGAGAGATGACATCTCCCTGTCTCACACCTCGCTGCATTGGAATCGCTCTCGTGCTATGTTCCTGTACTCGAACCGACATAGTAGCGTTGTTGTACAAGCACTTCAACACTTTGATATATCGATAATCAATGTGGCACCGCTGTAGAGACCGCAGCGCCGCCCAAGTCTCGATCGAATCGAAGGCTTTCTCATAGTCCACAAACGCCAAACACAATGGCCGATTATACTCCTCGGTCTTTTGCATAATCTGCCGCAGCGTATGTATGTGGTCTATGGTACTATAGCCTTGTCCGTCAGACGGTTCGTAATGACCCTAGAGAACAGCTTATAAACGTGGCTCAGAAGCGAAATGGGCCTGTAATTCTTCAACAGAATGTTATCACCCCTTTTGAAGAAGACTACCACCATGCTTCTGTTCCAGACTTCCGGCGTTACGCCCTCGAGCAAGACGGCATTAAAGAGCCTCTGAAGGCCTTTAAGTACAAATATTACATGTATAGTAAAACATAATTCGTATCGTAAAACGATAACTTTTAGTATAATTATTGACAACTTAACGACGGTTTGGCGCAGTGATGATGATGAAGGGTTACGAGTTCGATTCCTGCTAATGAAAAATTATTAGTTAGGCTTTCATTTATTGAATTAAGTCTGTGTTTAAAAGTAAACCATCATATTAAAAAAAATTACAACGAGCGTAACAATCAATCATAATACAATTTTTTAATATAGCTAATATATACGTGATAAACAACTTATTTTTGTTCTTAACATGTTACAATAAACAAGTTAAACAGAAAGTCACGAAGAAGGCAAAAATAGACTTTAACATTAGAACGTGTAATTATAACTGACATTTGAAACAAAACTAATAAATGTATTTAACATCAGAAAAAAAAAAAACAAGTTAACAATGTTAACAAATAGCAACGATAGTTTTAGAGATCCGTATTTTGAGTAGGTACTAATGGATATTAAACTCTTAACATTTCAAATTTTCATTGAATATGTCATATAATTAATGTATTGTTTTTTTTACCAATCTATCTCAATACTAACCCTTAATTTTGAAGACCTAGTTTAGCCGGATTTTGTTTTCTTTATTTATGTCTCTATAGAAAATAAAGTCTGGTATGTAGATCATTGACCATGACATCTCTACGAAAAAACTACAAGGTCAGCTTAGTGATTAGATTGAATACATTAAGAAAAAAAAAATCAGGACAATTAATATTTAGAACAGAACACTCATTAATAGTAGCTTTGAAATGAAAAGCGAATTGGCACTAATTATGTAAATATTTATTAATACTCAAGATAACATTATAAAAACGACTAAATAATTAAAAGCGGAAAGCGATCGCTTTTACAGTCGAAACGAGTCGTGTGGGAAGGCGTCAGTAGTGAAATCGACGTATTTTGAACATGAGTCGATTGCTGATACATTATCAGGACAATAATACTTTCGTTTAGAGATAATATCATTACAGCACTCAGGAGTGGAACATCGAGTGGGAATCAAACACATTAAGAGAGTAGAGGGGCAACTTTCTCACCGCTCTCGTATCGGCGCGTACAACCGGTGCTGCTTACGAGTTTCGTCTTATAGTGTAAATTAACAAGCGTCAATCTAAACACAATTTACAGCCAAACATCCCACAGCTGGGCAAAGGTCTCTTCTATAAACTAAATAATCAATTCTCAAAAATATGTTGCCAGTGTCATCCTATTAGTTCGTTTGTATTTACGAAATAAAATTGATAATATGGACATTGACCCCATTTAGGATCAAAAACATTTATAATCAAAACAGCTTTGATAATAAAATCAATGCTTGTGATGATTTATAGTTTAAAAGTCACGGAGGTCGTGTGAAAAATTTATTATAAAATAATAAAAATATTTTTATAAGACATTTTTTTTAAATTCGAATAAAGAAAACGATTGAAATGAAATCGTCATCCGACATATCGCCTGAATCTTCAACTTGCCCCAAGCCTTGTTGGGTGCATGAACATCGAGAAACGCAACACTATCTGTTTTCTCTCCCGTCTCAAGCGCAACAGCTTTATCGCTCCGCGCCCACAGAAACCGCCCGGTGAAAATTATGAAATCACAAAACCCGCGGCACTAATACATCCATTAGAATTATATAGAAGCGATAAAGTATTTATTAACCCACTACCAGATTTTATTCATGCACTAAAATGTAGCATAAAAACCGACAAATTCATAAATACTTTAAAACGCCTTACAAAGAACGAGTTTTAATCAAAATATCGCGCTTAAAATTACATTTTGAATAAGTCGAAGTCAAGTAGGTACCTATGTGTACCAAAGAAAAGTCATCGACCGCTTAATGAAATGTTTTCAGATATGGTATATTTACGTGGGATGATTAATATATAAATATCTAGTATTATAAGCGAAGAGACATCGTTAAATATAAATATTTAGATATTAGATATCTGATAAAGAAAAAAGTTCTGAGAGCTAAATGACGTCATATTATGACTCGATTAATTAATTTGTACAGTTTAATTGAAATAAATTGACTAAAAGATACTGTTAAACGTTATAAAAATTTAACCATTCATAAAACATTTAAAGTATATTGAAGGTAGAACATATTACGTGGCCAGTAATAGATTATAATAGGAAGAGCAATTGTAGCGAGTGATTTATAAAACCGGACCCGATCGGACTGAACAAGTCCTCGTCGCTTTCAATCCTGAATACTTCATTAGATGACTAAACAGAAATCTTAATAAAGGAGTAAACGTAGCAAAAACCACGCTTAACGTAACTGCATACTCATTCAAGATATTATTTTTGCTCTCACTTTAACCACTTACAAAGAAATAACCCTTTTAAAGGGATCAATTATTAAGCATTCATCATATGAATGGGTTTTATTCAGCCTGGTTGTTTATTTCTTATTAAAATAATCCTATAACAAATTACGACCGATTAAAAAAGCTAAATTACGACAGGTCACTGATCTTAAAATTAAAATTATATTAAAAATGTACATTAGATTTATAAAAAACTTATTAAAAAAACTGTGGATAAGAATAATCTGCACAATCGCATCCGAGCGTCGACCCAACCGCTGCGTTTAGATGATAAGCCATTTTAAATGAGAATATCGTAACGACCGTCATTTGTCCTCGATACAACAAAAATATACCTTACAGCGGGACAAATGAATATAACGTATTGTAGCGATATAATAAAAGGCCACCAGCACCGCACACCGGCAAGAACGGTCGCTAATTTCGAGACCATGAATTAATTTTAATTGTCTACGACACTTGTGCTTACTTAAAATTCACCTTCAAAGACTCAACTTAAGATTCCCACGCCTTGAACGTGTGGCTCTAATATGAATATTTTAGCATTCCAACTGAGGCATTATAGTTGCGTATAAAACTAATCCACGGCGAATCATAATATCATAATAATGCGATAGATGGTAAAATCTCCGGTGACGAGTGCTTTCGCAAGTGAAATCTTGGGTGAAACCTCCATCGGATACGAGACTGCTTTCTACCCCGCCTCCTGTCGTCCAGAGGCATACTCGACTTGCTCAATAAAAGCCACAAGTTGATCATTATTTTAGCTCTAAACGAATAACTATTTACATTGAAATATAAAATATTTCGTATAAATCAATTAGCCGGGCAAATCCGCTAGTTAGTACAACGGTAAATTATCTAGCTTACAGCAAATAAATAAATTAAAAACTAATCTTAAAATCTTTAATTAGACATATAGGTATAAAGCGTGGAATAATTACATGAATAATATACGACTTAAGTAATGTCGAAGATTCGCTTCGAGTCTAAATTAAAAGTAATATAAATAAATGATAGAGCAATAAATAGAGATTACAATTCAATCTGATAGTAATATCAGATTTTATGGAAACAGTTAAGTTACAGCTAGATGACGAAGATGTAAATTATGTCTCCGCAGAATCTAATCGAAGCGACAAACGACAGTCGCTAGAGGATCTTAATCAAACTAAAGGAAATACTCGAATAGCTGTAGTTCTTTATTTTATTACGACTCGGTGCTATAATTTGCGAGTTCGCCATTGTACTGTGGGCGTGTTTAGATTGAAACGTCTTCAATACCCGGTCGTTGACAAGGTCAAACGCCACGTGCGCGTCTTATGGCGTTGTGTGCACTGCTTAGTTATTGCTCCATGGTTTCATAACTCGAGTGTAAAGCTATTAAACATATGACGTCAAAGTAATACAAATATTAGAAAATATGTTTCTGTTTATACATCAACTCCGTTTATTTCAGGGTTCATCGCCTAATTTCCATAACTAGTAGAAATTGATTAATATTAAAATGACTATATTATCGTTCTCGTACATATTGAGCGTTTTTTTTAATCATTATTATTATTATTATTTAGAATTAACGACAAGGTCGTTAATTAAAGTCTTAAGAGATATACTGCATCGTATAAATACAATAAAATTGCCGTTAAAACAGTTACCAAATCGACATTTAAATGAAACGATACGTGATACATAAAGATGACATTTTTCATGAGAGAATAGGTATTCTAATGTCAATTTGATGCGCATGCACCTTTTCTCTTTGCTACAACAGATACCTGCATACCTAAATTTTTTATCGAAATAATGATAATAATTAGTCTGACATCGTCAAAGCGCTAATTGCATAACAAATTACTATTTATTATTACAAAAATTTAACTATGGTTCGTGTTATTTACTGAGCATAAGTTCTCTGCATTTCCCAGCCAAAAAACTTGAAGCTGATACTTGTTTATACCTGTCTACATTATAGCTCTCTTCCGTGAATATGTTTCTATGTACGAATTACAAAATTATTTTATGTTTTTAATATGTAGAATTTGTATCATATTTGTTTGTGTAATCGGGGCAATATTATTAATTTTCAAATGATCAATTTAAACTGTTAATATTGTTACGTTATTGACAATTGCGATTGGAGTAACGATATTGACTTAGTTGCAATTGCTGGCGGGCCAACCGTCGGGGCGTCACGTTTGCATGCGAAAGCGATCCCGTGGCGCCCTACAACGATGATGAGGGCACCGCTGGGTTTTAGTGGGTATTCTGACTCCGCAGTCAGCGAGTCCCACATACCCGTCGCCTTTACAGTAGGCGGGATGCATAAATGCATTTCCCAGCGTAAAAAAAAAGGTCATATTGTCTCAATCGTTGGAGTATGGTCTGTACGCCAGAGTCCGTAAAAACATCAATCGTAATCTTTAATAGTGTCCGTCAAACGCCAATCAACATTTTTGTTGCAGTCCTTCAACGACATAAATGTTATTGATAACGCTTGAAGCGTTCAAGCGAACGCAACATACGTAAAATTAATTATAATTGTTAATCATATAGTATTGTCTATGCTATAGAAAATTTGCGCTTTAGTGTAGTGTGTATTGTAATTACAATAAAGATTTTAATGTAAACTTTTTGAAAGCAAGTGTAGACAACTCGCGAACTTGCCGTCAGAGGTCGTCCGTCAACTCGGTGTTCCGTCAGCTCGTGATCACGACGAAAGCAACTCCGTCGAAACGTCGGGTAAAAATAAATTATACATAGCAAATATATAAACAAAATAAATTGCAAGTTTAAATTTACATTATGTATTTAATTATTATTTTCAACAATAAATGATTACATCATAAAAAAATCATTAAAATATAGAATTTTCAATTAAGTCGATCGTACTTCTTAGAAATAAGCTCATAACTACTACATACAGGGTGTAGCAAAAGATTTAAAATAAAGATAACCATTTCATCATTTCGTTGAAGTTGATGAGATTAATAGTTTTAAAAATAAACCAGACTCTGTAGATTATCCTTGAAAACAAGAAAAATATTCATAATCATTTTGTCATTTTATTAAGTAGGTAACGAGATACCGAGTCACGACAGCGTAGATAAAAAACTTCTATTTCGGGAATACTTGAAAAAATGTCTACTTCGAATTAATGGAAATTAGTCCTCATTTAAAATTACTCAGTCAAGTGTATATCATTATGTGAAGGCGTGATGTTAATAGGCTTATACGTATTCGCAAAATAATAAGATATTATTATTTATTACTATTTTTATCACATCACCATCATTATTTTTTTACAATCGAGATCATATAGGTCGATTACTGAAACACAGTATCGAAATAATTCCTATGAAACAATACACCTAAGAAAATGCGGTCGAAGGTGGAGCATGCCTGCCTAATAACAGTCTATTCACTCCGGCCTTGAAGGCACCCAGGTTGTATCGTTCGGGAAACACAGACGCAGGCAACGAGTTCCATTCGAATAGAAATAAAAATCGAAGAACGTAGTGCCAAAGCGTTTTGTGCGCGTAGGTGGCATATCAATGACATAAGGATGGAACGATCGACCGCGCCTAGTGTCCCGATGGCGGAAGGTTGTTGGGGGAATTAGATTGTGCAATTCCTTCGCACACTCACGAAATATAATCGAAATATATTCTGTAGAACACCGACAGACGAGCTACCCTACGTCGATGATCGAGACTCTGCAACTTGGTGTCTGTCAGAGTAGGGTCACCTATAAGTCTCTTAGCTCGTTTTTCCACCGAGTCCAAAGTTGCCAGTTGGTATTTGGCGGATCCATCCCAAAGATGGCAGCAATACTCCATACAAGACCGAACTTGTGCTTGATACAGTTGAAGCAGCTGTTCTGGAGTGAAGTATCGCCTGACCTTAGAGAGAATACCTAGTTTTGTTGCTGCAGTTTTTGCTTTGGACTCGATGTGCGAATTGTGTTTTTTAATAGATGCATATTCAAAATAGGGTACCTATATACTATATTGTTATATTTATATATACTCAATCGTAAAGGAAGGATTTTCCTCTACACTAATTATATTTCAATTAAATTGTTTTCATTTTGTAAAGATAAAATATAATCAAGAGTGATAATCATGTAGCATATAAATTACGATATCTTCGTATTAATCTTGATAAATGAGTTGGTTCTTTTCGAAAGCGTAGGTACCTATTTCAATTAAGCATCGATGTTACAATTAAAAAATTATAAAGTAAATAATGTGTTTGTGACTTTGTCCCTGTCCTTGCCACGGAGACACGTATATAAACGGTACGAAAACACTTTCGTTTTGGTATTTGGTACAGTTTACGAGTCATAGCGATGTTTTGTATTATTTTTAATTAATTTAAAAAAAAATACTTTGAATAAGTGAGGTTCAGTATGTCAATTTAAAAAAAAAATTATGTCCAAAACATATCAAATTTAAAAAACATAAAATTTACTGCCGTAAATTTTACTTTAAAATTTACAAAAAAATTAAAATGTGCATAAAGCTATGCTTTTTAATTACTTCGAGCTATCAAACGGAAACGGTTAAGATAAACATTCAAATTATTTCTATATATTTACGACTAAATAATCATTATTTAAATTTTTAGTGAAAAAATCAACTAAATAAGAAATAATTAATAAAATTACGTTTTCTACATGCAACATAGAAAATAAAGAATAATTAATTATCAATAATATTTTTAATGTATAAGGAATTTCTAAATTTTGTCTATTTTTAGGAATTTCAGTATGCAAACAATTTTTATTATCATATAGCATTCTCACAACAACCTGTTTATCAAATATATATCTTTATAAATCTCAATATTAGTAGATAAACAAATAAAATGAAAGTTATTGTTATGAGAGGGATTACTCGCGTGTCGTTCGTGATATAACCCCGAATATATATTTTGTAAACAAACAAAACAATGGCGAACGCGTAACCATAAGCTGTTTCACGACAATAGAAAGTCGAGTGAGGTATTACGTAAACGGCTACGCAGTTTACAATACGAGTTTTTGAATTTTAAACCTTTTTGTAACCGAATATCGATTCCTTATTATGGTTATCGAGTCCATCTGGTGAATATAAAAGAGCCCGTAAAACGAGTTACGTAACATATTGGGTAATACATATTACGGTGAATTTGAGTGCTAAACATGAGCTTAGTTTTCTTTTTTCAATGTTCGAGGGTAATCGTGTGAGAGCTAACTTAGTGCTCAATTAACCGAGCACAAAATAAAACAACAAAAATTATCAGGGCATGATGGTTTTTTTATTGTACAAAAATATTGTGCAAGCGTGTAACTCGTGCCTCACGACGTACACAAACAAATAATAAACCTATATAATTTTATGTATAAAATGCATTCACTCAGTATGTTAGATATAGCCTATTTTGTTTACATATTCATATTTATTTTATCGTTGAGTTTTACAGCTGTCTCATACGTATATTGATCCCAACACAAGTAGCGACCCGACGTTGACGACGGTTATTTACAGTCGTGTTGTAAAATTTTAAGAATTCATCGAAACGAGTCTCGAAACTTCATATTAATTCTCTTATCAGAATAATGAACGACGCGGCGTCTTTTTACATTTGTGTAACAGAAATAGGGCCGCGCGTAGCACAATTATTACCGGTTCGTTATTTGAACAGCGATAATAACATGATATATAATGCAATCAACGATCAAGCTAATGCACATTAAATCTGAATTTTTCTGTTGATAAGATACTGTAATAACTCCTCGTCTACGTCGAGCCTATCTTAGAGAAAAATAAAGCAAGAACCGATTTATCATGTCGTCCCACGCATGCGCCGAGCAATCTAAGCTAACACAACACAAAAATAAAAACGTTGAATATACTAAACAGCCCATAGTGTGTAAAAGCCAACGATAGTGGTGTACCTAGGTACGAACCATGAACAACTTAAATTATATTCACATTATCTACACTATGAAACTTTATCTGGTATACCCATTGGACCCTTCCTCGAAGAAATACACGTAGTTTGAAAGAAAACATTACTGATTCGCCGTTAATAACTTCGCTCGTCATCCTTCGAAGAAATGCTACGAGAGTCTATATTAATTTTGAAATTATACTAAATGCGACGATTAAACCTATTTCGTTTTCTCGAATAACATTAAGTTAATGGAAAAGTTAATTTTATTTTTGATGTTACGATTACACGAACTGACGAGTAAAAAATATACACAGCAAACGTAACATAATTAGGAAGAAATTTATAAAAGTCTCTCAAAACAGATAAGGAATTTACGTATTTTTTTTATAGTCAGAAACGAAATGTTAATGAACTGCTTGCTTGTTCGACACAATGATAACAGAACTGTTGAAAAAACTTTATCGTTATTTTTTATATGTTTCGCTTCTTCTTGTAACTAATTAATGTTGAAGTAAAAACGACGTCTTGTTGGAGCTAAAAATATGGTTTTAATTTTTTTATTACTATGAATTTTCATAAAAACTATATAACAATTAGATAGCTAACTGTATAGTAGAAAGATTCGTTCTAGTTAGAACTTTCCAGAAATTAGACTATAGTGACGATTATTTTTGTCTTTATTAATGTTTGCGTGAAAAGATTAATTAATGCGTATCGTCATCTTAATTATGTTAATAAAACAAATAGAATAATTATGCTTAATTATACGTAACCGGTGATGTACGAGTCCCGTTCTATTAAATATTCAATAATGTGTAATAAAAATATAACAGTTATTGTAGATGCAGTTAACATACCATTAAATACTATTTGAATAAACAATTATAACGCCGAATGAATGTGTTAATTGTACGTATTAACGTACAATATGAATTTAATGTTTAATTCGCAAACGGAGGCTATTAGTTTTTGGGACAAGGAGGTCGTCTTAGTAAACGGTTAAGGTAAAAGTGAGCCACGAGAAGGAATGAAAAAAGAGTCATTAACGCTATGAACCGGTGCGCACGAGGCGCCACCCGGAACGGCGCGCGGTGAAAACCTCGGGAAACCGCAATGGCGAGCACGCATCCGCGCAACCGTGTCAGTAGTGTGAAACGTTAATTACACAAAGTTAGGGCAATACGGTGTTACACTGTTGCAAAATTGTTTTATATCACTATTAGCATTATAATTTGTATGTAAATACTCTCTCTACAGTATAAGAACCCGACACCTAGCATCGTATCTTCCAATAATGAACGACATAATTGTCTCATGTTGAGTCATAACGGCGAATCACAACTTATAAAAAATTCCAGACAAAGTTCCATCTCAGTTTCATAAACTATTGTTAAACAATAAATTAATTATAGGATCTACAGGAAACCGATTCGGAGATCTCAATATCATAGAGTCGCTTTGAGACGCTCCGTTTTATGCCTCGCTATGACAATTTGAGTCCAGCTCAAATGGCGAGCGTAAAGCCCCTGGACTGGTAATCATACGCTTTCAAATGTTATAATTATTATAAACACGGTCATTTAAAGACCTCAGACAGATACTAAGGCTAAATCACAAATGTTGCGCATTTTATCGCCTACTACGAGTGCATTTATGCAACCCGAATCCATATTTTCACTTTTTTTATCATCGTTTGCACTCGAAACAACCTTGTCGTCACTCACTGCACTGTTTGATTTTTGCTTTAAATTTGTGTTTGCACATCTATCGTTAACGGCACTTTCACTTTTATCGCCGAAGAAAGAACGTCGTTCGGAGGTCGAGGCCGGGGGCGAGGTCGAAAATAATTTAATTTCCAAGTCACGATGTCCATTCATTGAAGTAACAATTTCAGATGATATTTCCAAAGCCAGTGGGGATCTAGGCTCCGGAGAACTTGTTTTTCTCGGGGGTGGGAACAAAGAATAGAGATTAGGCGCCGACATCGTATCACTATTATTCACTTTTCTTTCTGGAACTCGCGCCGATGGATCGCTCCAACTTCGTCTTAACATCGTATCTGCACCACGCCTGCCTAATAAAGGTCCGACGACTTTCATCGATTCCTCTAATTTAGTGGGAGCAAAATCACCACTAGAATTTTCATCCAGTAAATGAGCTATCGAATCTGCATCCCAAATCTGTCCCACAGGATCACAATACCGACATTGACACGAAGTGACGGCTGATTCAGACGGTGAAGCCGCTTCTGCTAATCCAAAGCGCGTAGCCTCTAAAGCCTCTCCTAGGGCTGACACTCTATACGTCTCTGGTGCTGGACCAGGGTAGTCTAACACTTTAACGTCTAAACGGTACGGCAACGATATATCTCGACAGTACGATTCTTCATAAACGCCATGTGTTGTTGATCTCATATTTGTAACTGCACAATGATCGACATCGCCAAGATCCAATACTGTGGAAGTGCATTCATGTGGCACCATGTTATTAGGTTTTCTATCCTTTTTACGTCGCTTTCTTGGTTTAATAATTCTTGGCAACATTGTTTCAGAATTCGTAGAACCGGAACTTTCATCGCTTGCTACGCTAACAGCATCGGTATTGTTGTTGCGGCCGCTTCTCGTTGGACGTGTTTGTTGTTGTTGTTGTTGTTGATGTTGATTTCTTGGTCTGTTGTAGTCAGTGACATCACATCTCTCTTTCGTAAAATGTTCCGTATGTCCAACGGGACGATGATTACGTTGTTCAGGCATTGTTGTATATTTTCTGCGATCTTGTCTATTATGAATAATAAGTGGAGCACCTTGCGTATGCATCGCGAGCTTAGACACAGGATTTTCACGAGGGGGCGGCGTACGTCCCGCCATAGATATGAGAGGTGCTCCCAGCCAAGCGTTAGGATGTGGCACACCATAGGGCGGATAGTACGGTGGCGGGAAACCCGGTGCGGTGGCCGCATGGTGAGGGCGAGGGGCTTCGCGGCGCCCTAAGGCAGCACGCTCGCCCGGACTCATTTCGTCTACGGGGTCGTTTAACCCATATTCGAAATAGTTATATTAAATGTCACGGCGAAATTCCGTGTTGCGACGCGATGTCGTAATCGTAAACTAACATCGGAGGCGCGTAATACGTCGCGTGCGTTCGCCGCGGCAGTCGGCTGAGGACTGGAGTGAATGAGCGCGAGCCGGCTGCGGCCAAGAACGTCGAGTGGGAGTGCCGCGCCGCACCATGCGACTAACGCCGGTATGGATGCAGCGGAAAGCTTCACAGCCTTAATCACGCAATTAAATCTTTGTTTACTTTTGGTTGCGCATTAAATAACATTTTGACGCTTATGAATTTGTCGTTAAACGGACCAAATTTATAAAATGTGTTGCAGTATGAAAACATAATTTATCCAAGTCTTATTTTAAAAGATTTAAAATATGTATTTTTATTAAACTCACCCTTAAACAACTTAGGGACGTCGGCGTAATAAAATATACTTTCCGGCTTACCTGCAACAATGCATTAAACATTATTAAAATATACTATATCATAATTCATAATCAATCATTTATTTCAAGATAGGATAAAATATTAAAATAAGCCATAACATTTTTGTTTAAAACATTTATTGAATTATAACAATGGATAGTTACATTACTATTACACGAAGCTGATAAGAAACTGAAATGTAGTCAGTTTATGTGTTACATAAATTTAAAATACATAAAAACAGAATTTGCGAAGTGTTACAATAAGAATAGTAGCAACGCATCTGACTTCGCACTGAGTTTCAACAGCACTCATTATATTTTGTTTAAAATATATTAATATTATATTATTTAATTGCATAAATACAGTGCCAGAGATATATAAAACTATCCTACAGATAGATATTTTTGTATGTAAATGAAAAAAGGAATTTTAATAATAAAAATATAGTAGCATTGTAGTATAATTTTCTTTAGATAATTCTGCTACATTTATACTTATCATCATCATCTCGACATAGGCTATATTTTGTAAGTACCTACATTTAATCTATTACATAGGTACCTGTTTCGGTCGCAAATAAAAAAAAAACAATGATCTTTACGGACAGTTAAACTCATTATATCAAATACCGAATTTCCTGTAATAAAATATCTATTTCATTCATACATTGGCATTTATTATAGAAAAAAGAATATGCCAAAGTAGGAGCCGAAATAATTCCGTAGGTACCATCGTTAATATTAACAATGTATGTATATTTGTTAAGACTTAGCTGATAAACATAAAAAAAAGGTTCTTGTATAGGAACTTCCTTTATCCTTACTTTATTTTATGAAAATAAACTAAACTATTACGGCTACAGTAATACATATTCTAATAACAGTTCATGGGTCACTATTATATTATTACGGTTCCAAGGAAATAGACTTATGACAGATCGGAGAACGGACGCAGGAGTAGAAAGCTGTCTTATGAAATAGGCGTCTTTTAGCATACAGAATCTTAAAAATATTAATTTTATACAGGTATTAGGACAGGCCATATTACACTAAAAATAATAAAAAATATAAAATTATTTCATTACTTCACTTACTCACTTATATATATAACTTTGGTTATTTTTCATTGCTATGTTTTTATTTATTTATTTTGTAACTTGGCTAGTTAAATACTGTTTTGCTTCGAGAGAATAGGCGCTGTAAGCTGAAACACAGGCTTTCCAGTTAAGCTTCAGAAGTTACCATCATTTTATTGTGTAACACTCATGTTGTATTACTTTATTCAGAAAACATGTACCTACTATTGTTGGCTAATAAAGATTATTATTACTATATATATATATATATATATATATATATATATATATATATATATATATATATATATATATATTAAATTTATTGTTGGAGGTTGTCTAATACCTATTCAACATCACGCTATAATAGAAGCGGTATAATATACATAAATGTCAAGGTCGACCAAACCGACAAATATCAGTACACGGTAGCAATCACAGGATACTTCTAGTGTAATAATTTTTTTTTTCTAAGAAATATGTTTTTTTTTTTTTAATGTATAAAATCCGACGTTGACAAATACATCGCTGACCAAGTTATTTTTTCCGCAATGACGCGCGCGTTATAAAGTTTAATAACACTTCCTTTTAAATAATTTGAAAAATATGATAACAATAAAGATATCGAATTATTTAAAATATAAAAAACATATATATTTGTTAAAAAAAAAGATAAAGACGTGCTTGACCTCTCGGCCTCACTAAACATTGCTTCCTATAAATCTGTCGCAATATTCAAGCAATCAAAAACAATTATTTCAACGACCGAATAAGATATTTTTATACAAAGCCGTTGTAACCTAATAAATAAATAAAAAAACAGTGTCATTGTACGCATGTCACAAAGTACGTAGATACTTTATGTAAAAAGAAAGAAAAGATTAATCTCTCTTCTACAGTTAAGATACTAATATAATTACATAAGTAAGATATAACACGCTTTGTATTTTCAAATTTTTCATTGACAGTTCACAGTGAGACCACATGAGTAAAGAATACTCATGTGATGAGACCCTATTCAAAATTACATACTAGTCGAATCAGCAAGTATAATCATTACTTATAATTAACAAAGTAGTTACTCAAGAATAATAATAAAAATACCATACTTGAAGTACTTAATAATAAACATCGAGAATTATTTGAAACTTAACATCATTGTGTAACATGTACTGAACCCACTACTAGTCTGGTTAACAAGTGCCATTTTGGTCAACTTTTTTCAGCAGTCTCCGAAAATTATGATTGAGGTGTCATTTGATTCGGAATGACATCTGAATAAGTTTGAAAAAAAAAAATGAAGTTCCGCTTGTAAAAATTGCAAAAGTTTAACAAATAACTAAAAAAATTTAAAAGTTTAGTTTAGTTTTTTGCAATTATCTCAACAACTAATTAACATTTTTCAAATAAAAAAAATAAAAAGATTCAAAAAGAGGAGGAAATTTCCTAAAAAAAAAAAAGTTCCGAGTCTCAGAACTGTCGGACAGTTGGAAAAATTAATTAACATTTTTTATTAATAATTTAAGTTGTTGCTGAATTAAAAATTTAAGGTAATCGTCGAAAAAAATAAAATAAAAAAACAATAAAAAACTGAAAAATATTTTTTTTTTAATTTTTCCAACGGGTATTTATAAATAATTTGATCAAAATGGCACTAGACTATACTGAGCGAAGGCATCTTCTTCGTATAGAAGAAGGATCACATAGATCTCACTGTCACATAGACCTTTGAAATCTCGCGCCCACGGGGACCGGTGAAAGTAAACTTAATGAATCACAGTCTCTCTCTCTCTCGATAAAAGTCAACTTTGTTCATATAAGACTTAAAAATATATATCAAAACATATACCGATCGATTATAATCTTTATTTTTTACACTTAAAGTCGATATCAGGTTGTCAAAGGTTGATCTTATAGTAGCTCCAGTGTTCAGCGTATAAAATCCCATTTAGCATATTATGCATAATTGCATACGTGTTTACGAACTTTCATCACGAGTGTTTTATCGAAAGTCCATCCGGATGCGACGACGCAACCAATTACGAGTGAAATAAAAATACTGTTAGGTGTAATGTAATTATGTTGATTATAATTTGAGTCTTCGTTATTTAATAAAAATTTTATTTTAATTTTTTCAATTCGAAAAATGCAAATTAAATGATTTCGAAAGTGTTTTATATCTCAAAAGCTTAGTTTTTTTTATTGTTACTTATATACCTATATAAATCGATCTTCTGCGACAACATGGTGCAAATACCTACCAAATTATATATAAATCGATCTTCTGCGACAACATGGTGCAAATACCTACCAAATAATTATTAGAATATGTGCAACTATCATTACAAATAAGTTTTTATGTAGTTTTATTTTTCTTTAGTAACTAACCGGTTCCGGAGCAATCCGGCAGCAACTGTGACAGCAAAATTGTAAAAAAAAAAAATACATATAGTACTGATAGTTATAATAAAAATAATGGAAACATATTTAATAATATTTTATTTCTTAGTTTTAATAAAAATAGAAAGAATAAAGGCAGGCGTAACAATGGTTAAATTTACCTAATTTGTTTTCAAGGAGCGTACCAAGTTATCGTAGGAATTCTCTAACATAAATTTAAGTAAATAAATTATATTAATTAACTTTTATTTCATGTCATCGGTATTTCAATAATGATTATATGTTTTTAATCATTCATAATCATTATTGACTAATTTATTAGTTTATACAACATTAAACGCCATTTTTAAGGAGCACTATGTTTTCTTATACAATCTTCACTATAAAATTAAAATCACATATTATATTAATTAAGACGTTTCAATTATAAATAATGATAAACCTTTTTTTAAATAATTTTTCATTAAAATATCAAGTGAATAATAAAAATAAAACCTCAAACATCGTTTTTTAAGCCGATTTTTACTTTGATAAAACGTATTTAAAATTGAGCTTGTTAGTCCTTTACCTTCATAATCCTCTTAACAACATCAAACTATTCTACAAAGCTCTCAGAATCACGATAAATGGAAAGCGATCGTAACCGACGACCTTTAGCATTGCGTGTTCAAACAAAATATATAAACTATCCACTCTCACTATCGTGGATGCGTTGCAAATAGTTATATTACTAGTTATGATCGTTATTACGAACCGGCTGATTACCAATTCGTGTTAGGTGAAAGTTATTAAGGCTATACAGTTGTTATGGGCAGGCTATTGCGTAAGCGATGAGCCCGGTATTGTTAAATGTTACGATTTTAACACTGGCAACATCGTACAATTATGTATAGATGTAACAATTATTAAGACAAAAAACTCGTTCCAAATCAGCAGTTTGAAAATCGCAGCTTATAAAGTCTTTCAAAGATATTATGACTTTTCAATTGTCAAGACTAATACCTACACAATCCTGTATAGTTGTTGTTGTAGAGATGAGTCACGAATATCTTACGCAACTTTATCTAATGTTATATAAATGATATAACATGACAATAAAAGTCTAATTCAGTAAGTGAAAGTACGTCAAATTAAATTAGACGACAGCGACGAATGTAAAAAAAAAAGAGTATTGAGTGGCACGTAATCAGTTTATAAAATGGACCGAATAAACTTCTAATTTAGTAACAAGAAAAAATACATAAACACTTTGAATGAACATACATCGATTTCGATGAATATTTATTCTTAGTATCATGTATTTGATCAATGAAAATTATAATATTTTTTATGTAAGTAAAGGAGATGGATACGATTCCATAATCCATACATTCTTGGGCCAAAATGTAATGAAATGAAAATGGTATCAATTAATGCATTTAGGCTTATAGATGCCTCGCTGAAAATTCTCTATATTTTGGCTATCTGAGAGAGGAGTTATTATACGTTTTGTAAAAATGAGGTTATGTTATAATGTGTATTAAAAAAACCCGATCACTAAGTTCTTAAAGCACTAATGTTAATTATATTTATTGAAGAATTTTGAAAACTCATTACAAATATATATATATATATAATATACAATAACTTGAACCACTAATAAATATCGTTCAGAATAATAATAAAAAAACCTTTGAATGTACTTCATACTTTATTCTTCTTCTATTATTATTAAAATGTCATCTAGGAAATGTAGGTAAAAAATAAAAACGACTAGTATCAATGTCAGTCAGTTGTTAAAGCTGTCACTAAAAATATGATTTATTTTAAATCAATACGAAATCGATATTATTATCAAGTATTAAATGATATTTTTGCTATTAATGTAACTTTATTTAAATGAACTTTATTGTTTACAACTTCAGTTGTGCAACTAAATACTTTGAGTTAATTAACTAGTGGAAACCTTTCTTTTTTAATTATGTAATCGATTTAAGTTGAATCGATACCCAATTAATTTGATGAAAACAATCTTTCTCATTTTTCTCCGCTTCCAGATTCAGACATAGCTGATTTTTTAAATTTTAAGATAAAAAATATGATAAGTTTTTTAAACCATATCTCTACTTATTACATTTTGGCCCAAAAGTCCCCATCTCCTTTCATGCTTAAAAAAAGTACTTCAAAATCTTCATTTATCCAAATTATATAAATGAGAAATTATCATAATAACTTTGGCTCGGAATGTGTATCCTGCTGGGGAGATCCGAGAAGAAACTCTAAGATTTACTATTTTCAAATTTGTTAAAACATTCCAATTTCCATGAATTATAAAATTAATGAACTGTCATGCATGAAATTGATACTGATCTAAGTTTTGTTATATACGAGATATTTGAAAAGTTCAATGTTAAGATATTCGTAAAATAAAATATTAATATAGAAACATAAGTAGTATAGTTGTAATAGTTGTTCGGAGTTCTTTAGACTGAAATTAACTTTTCAGACTTCGAAGAGACGTAAGTGATGAAAAAAAAAAAGTTTATTACTATAAAATAGAATACAATACGGACAAATTGAAAAATGCTACATCTATACAAATAATAAATCTGTTAAAACCTCCGTTTTATTAATACACTATATATCATCAAGAATAAATTTTAATAGCGCGTTTTTTTTTAATCAGCGCCATCTCTTATCGTTTATTGTTCGTGCACGTATCACGTAAAAAGTACAAAACCAATGTAAATAACTTTAATACATAAAAATTAAACATAACTCACAGTATAATTTAGTTTTTGTTTCATTGTAATTAAATTTAAAAATAAATATTTAAGAAAATAGAAATAGGTACCTACGCCGCCAACGCCATCTGGTCTAAGGAATCTTAAAAACTCACAAAACTTATTTTTGAGTTATTATTTTGTTAAACTTAAAAGTTTACTAAATATGTCGGATAGGAATAGAAATCGTTTTAATATTTTAGATAAACATCATTTTCAATTAATATAGGTACTATTATGTTAAATGTCACTAAATATAAAAACGATATTATTACCATTATACGATAGATGGCGCATGTAGGTGATAAAAAATATAAATTTATAATTTTTAAAATTTTAGTTAAATACCCGTGCGAAGCCGGGGCGGGCCGCTAGTGTATAATAAATTACTATGGCTGTTTTCAATATTGTATCTTCGGTTTCGATACTAACGACCGGTATATCTCTGGTTTTGCTTACTAGAGATATTATTTCAGAAGTTAAATTATATATGTATATACATATATATATAAAATTTATTATTTTAATATATCCATACGAAAATATGTGTAAAAGTGAGTAACATTACACCATGTTACATGTTGATGAGCGATGACGCAGTCGTTTTACTTTTGAGATATTACCAATTGAATCGGTTCCGGTGATCGGACTCAAACTCTCAATTCAGCTGTAGCTCCGGAGAGCTCGCCGATTTCTCTCGGGTTTACGTAACTATTATGAAAGGCTACTTTCGTATTGTGTTCGATATGAATCACACTTTCAAAAAGAGAATTATTCGAGAAATATTTCTTACACATGTAACGTAATGAAGAAATATAATCTCTGTATTATTATTATAACGCTGAATATGTTAAAGGCGCTTATTTCAAGTGAGATAAAAAAACGTTTATGTTACGAATAAGACCTTAAAAATATTGGATGGAATAACAATCAACCCCTTATTCTATATGGAGAAAACGCTTTTGCCCATGAGTGAGACATCAAATGTCTGATTTAGTTTGGTTCAATTTAGTAACAATAATCAGTTAATTTGTCAATTGTACATTGTAATCAACTGTAACTAGTAACTGTAAACATCAACTTATCTAGTAGTTAGTCAAATTTACACGGATGATAAGTAAGATATAACATGTAATTATGTTATCAAAATTATTTTTGCACTTTGCATGTCGATGCTGTAAATAATAGTTCTTGATCAGTAACTAATTGCGAAATTGATTGCCATATCTGCATACTTTAGTTCCCTGAAGAAAATTCACCAAATATAAAATGTGTTGGTTGTTCATTTCACTTACTATTTGTTTAACAAGTTATTTATCCAAAAATTCATCTTAAGCTCGGCGATATTGGAAACATCTTGAGAAAACCTATATGTATCAGGAGAAATTCTTATTCAAGTACCTATTAATCTTATATTATCAATCTATCAATCAATCAAACTTAAGAAAAACTTTTTGTCTCGTTTTGGGGATTTATTTAAAGGCTGCACAATACGGATTACAATCTGCACTCGAGAAAATGTACGAATATCTCTTTAATCAATATCACAAGCCTTATTTTACATGACAAAGGGAAGTTAAATAATATTATCCAATTAACATGTGTATGGAAAGTGGTAGAAATCTTTGTTTTTTTTTTTTTTTTTTGTTTTCAAAACAAGCTCCATTACATAAACACGTGACCAGTGACCGTATAATGAAACAGGTTCATGTTTAACATCGAAAACTCGCTAAAATAGAATTTGTACGTCAATTATGCTACCATTATCGCATCCCACTTTCCATCGGTCCTCCCGATCCAAACAGAAACTAATAGCAGCAAGTTGTTAGTTTTATCGCTATTGCAATCATTTTGTAAGTACAATAAAGGCTCCTAATGGCCCTTTTCTTGCTATTCGAGCATGTAATAGTTATCAAAGCGTGGACCGGTTTCTATTCTTATCAGCCTTAGGTAAGCCCAAGGATTGCGTATTTACAAAAATACACTAATTAAATTAAAATTAATTTATGAGGAAACAAAATTTGCTATATACAGCTATTGCTTAATTTTTATTTAATTAATATTGTCCTATAATTAATTTTATCGCTTCACGTTACAACGAATAAGGTGATAATCGTAAGGTTTCTAAAAACAAAAACAATAAAGAAATTTGACATATCTTAACATTTATGAAATATCAAAGAAGTAAACATCGACACCACCATTAGAACAACACTAAACGCTCACCGGCGCCGTGCGAGCTAATGCGTTTTTGATTGGCGCCGCTTAAAGCAATACTTTCACTTGCTTTCAAGCCTATTCTTTGGTTGCTTCATTTTTGCATTTCGCGATCCGATTTAACGATATTTTAAATATAAATATTTTGAAACTATATTTATTGAATATTACGCACCATATTTCAATTTGTGAATATTTCTAGATATACCTAAATCTAAGAATAAAAAGCGCATGAGAGTAATTGTGATAATGGTGTATTAACACGAGAAGAATTAAGCTTTCTAGATTAGGATTAACTCGGATGATTTGCCTAAATCATAAAGGAGTACCTACCGGTTTCACTACTAGATATCTTTCTTAATACTCCTTGAGATAATTCGTGCATAGACTACGAAAAGTGCTATAATATACATACCAAAATACAGTAATCTTCTAAAAAGTTTATAAATTATTTAAAAATTTGTTTAAGCTTAACAATAAAGATGGTTCTGCTTTATCCCATATTATCATCGTTAATATCCGATACATCCAATACGCATTGGTTGTATTGAGAAAAGAAATACTTTCTGAGAACGAAAATATAAAAGGATTTCATACAACATTTATTTGAGCTGTCGACCTATAAATAATTTGAAGCAACTCAAACATGCTTGCCTACCTCGAAATGACAAATTCGACAAAGAAAGGAACGAAAAGGAAGACAAGAAATACAAGAAATGTATATTACTTTGTTTACTTCGGATCAAGTGAACTGAAAAGTAGCCTTTAAACATCCCATAAGGTTCGGCAGAGGTTTGTTCTCTATAGGGTTGAAGGGAAGGGAAGGGTTGAAGCTTAATCCACCACACTGCACTACCACAGGATAGTTTCCACCAAGAGTTACAACTGTTATTACTTAATCATAATAGCAAACGAGACCTACATCTTTAAACTCTTTAAGGCACTGTCGGGAGACCCACAAGGACAAAAACCGAGACCAGAAATAATTATTTGGATAAATACAAATATCCGCTTCGAGTAAGTATCGAATCCGTGACCGTCGGCAATAATTAAACTTTCACACCACTAAAACTAAACAGTCGTTTTCGCACACAACTTACTCAAAATTAATAAACTATAAGAATATCGTTTAAACTCTGATATACTTAATAATAAACCTTAGAACATAAAAGGGTCTTTATAGAATAGATTTATACAATTTTATTCAATGAAATATTTCATTGATTCTGATTCATATTTTAGAAAACAAAACTCTAAAACGTCACATGTTTTACGCAAACTCTTCAAACTAAACTATTGTATTACTAGGATAATACATCACTTACTAGCTTGTTTAAGCTCTAATAAATCTATTGAGCTATTTTAAAGGGTACTAGTAAATAGTTCTAATAAAATACCTCCAAGATGTGAAATCAATAAAATCTAATGGATATTTAATGTAGAACCCTCCGAGTATATTTACGCTACGCGAGTACGGCGACTCGGAGACGCGTTGAGAAGTATTTTTCGCAAAGAAATCGTATCTTAATTCTGAGTTGTGTCGTTTTATGGCACGAGCCGGGTTTACGACGTAATAAACAACGCCGTGTCGAGCCTCTGAGATCACAATATTAAGAGCTAGCTGGACTCACGGATACCTATTTGTATCCATTTCACATAAATTATAGGATTCACGTGCTAGACAAATGGTAGTTTATCGTGATGTCGTTGATCGGAGACTATAAATAGACTTAAACTGTCTCTTTACTTTTATTTATTACGAAAATTAAATAAAATTTTTAATAAAAATAAATATTTATAAATATATATTATACGAAAAATATATTTTAAACATTATTGTCTAAAGATACAATGTTAAATAAGTAGATAACGCGGTGAAGTTTATATCACCTAAAAAAAATACCTTCGGCTGTTATTTTGGGTTTCTCGTAATCTTTTTGATTAATTATAGCACTGATGCAAATAAACCAAAAATTAGACAACTCAAATCGGTCGCGATATTTTCGTGTTTTTGTGAGACGTCAATATTTTTTGATAAAATATAAATAAATTGAAAGTTTAATTTTTTTGATAAAATATAAATAAATAACCTGTCCTAATTTTAAATGTGAATTAAATTATATTAATTTGTAAACAATTAAAAGTATTATTTGAATAATATATAAGAAAGGAAATTATTTTCAAATTGAAACATTTAATTTTTATGCATTTTTTTCCACTAAAAATCACAAGTGAATTAATGAGTGAAGCACGGTGCAGTAACTCCGTACAAAGCCCAAATTAAAGTAATTATTTCTTAAAATTTTGTTAAATATGTAAAAATACGATAAAATACACTTGACGCTTATTCGTAAAACATTCACCTTTAAGATTATCTTTAATCTTTTATACCAATTAACGTTTTGATATCCAATTTTTTATAAGTTTAGATTATATGGTTTAAAGCTGTCTTCAGACTAATATAAAAATTACGACATAAATACTGTACATTATTTTTTAAATAGTGATTAAAGAGACACTGTATAGATTAACGGTAATATCCGAAAATAATGAATGTTGTAATGATACAGTGTACGTCAACATTTACCAATATTTATTGTGAAAATTATCGAGAATAAGCTTCAAAGACGATCATGGATATTCGCGTCTGGTTCTTTGAATAGAAAAAATAGACAAGCCCGAGGCCGGATCAAAAAAAAAATTTCAACTTTACTTCATCAGAATTATCAAAATACTCTTAATCAAGATTTACAATTTAGCTTACATAGGTTTAAGTTGTACAAATTTCAATAAAACTTACGACAGGTAGGAGTAGTGGTCACAGTTAGTGACTTCGTGCTAGCGGTCACGGGTTTAATCTCCATTCCAAAAATAAAAAGTTTGTCGTGTTATGGGCGTTTATTTCTGCATTGTGTGTATGTGTGTGTGTGTGTGTGTGTGTTCGTGCGTGCGTGCGTGTGTACGTGCGTGCGTGCGTGCATGCATGTGTGTATGTGTGCGTGTGTTTCCGGAACCCCGACACATAATTATCATCTTATTTGGGGTCCTTTAGTGTATATTACTTAAATAATATTAAGATACACAACGCCAGACATTCATATTAACCTATACACAAGTGTATGGTGTAATCGTGTCAGTATCGTAGACTAATACTACCATAAAATAGAACAGTTATATAGTTATATAACAGTTCAATTAAGTTGTTAACATTTTCTAATGTCAAGGTCATTCGTTACGATTCTCGGATTTTGAGTACAACCTGAAAGTTACGCAAGTAGTAAGGTAAAGCGACCTTTAGACATGAGGATAGGACGTCTGTCCGCCCTTCGATACCCGAGTACTGTTAACTTTATAAATGGATTTATCCCTTGTACATCTGACCGATCCGTAACAGTAATCAATGTGATTTTTCGACCGTAGACAATATTAACACATTTCATAAATTACATTTTTATTAAGGCCAGTATATCCCAAATCACCTGTTTTTGATAGAGTTTTAAACATAGTAATATTCATTTTTTTGATCCGTTAAAAATATATGTTATAGTTTAACAAACGTTCTTGATTATTCAACGGTTCAAAACACGATAATTGTAACTTGACTCGATAAAAAAAAAACATAAAGAAAGGATGTTTTTGATTATTTTTCGAGTTGTATTCGAAGAATATCAGATTTTAAGTTACAATATTCACATGTAAAAATAGGTAATAACTTTTAGTAGAACATTTAACGGTTACTTTTTTAAATAAATGTTTCTATTTTTTTTAAATATTAAATATTTAAATTATATAAGAAAACGGCCCGCGCGCCTCGCTTTAGTTGCCTGCGAGGCGTCATCGAAGTAGGACCTGTATCTCTGCTGTCTGGCGGCGTCCCCCCACCCCCTCTAAAGATTGGATTTTTTTTTTATAACAAAAATATCCACGGGCTTATATTTGCCCGTGCCTTTTTTTAATTAAATGTATAAGATTGTTAATATAGTTTCATGCGTACTATTTTAGACTTACATTAGCTAGACTTATTGTCAGGATCTCTATGACGCGAGTCCGTATACTGACCATTATTTATTTATTATTATTATAATTTTTTTTAATACATATAATCATATTTACATACATATAATCATTTTTAATAAACATAATCTTTATTTACAAATATAATTTACATATACAAATATACACACATACATATATATACATATACATATACACACACACACACATATACTATGGCGGTATATTATATAATATATATATAATTTTATTTTGTCTTTTTTTTTCTTACATCTATTTACATCATGTTTCTTATTTTCTATGTACATGCGTTTATTCCTTGATCTAATATAATCTAATATTTCATTGCTTATTAGTACATACATACCAGCCACCACATTTTTACGGCTTGTCTACATTTACATTTGGGCTCTTTATTTTTGTATTATTTATTGGAGACTCTGCCGCAGCCATCCCCCGAGGGAAGCTGTTCGAGCACATCCTCAATGACGGCGGTGTCTCTTTTATGTATAGCCATCTTGAGGGTGTGCTCGAGTATTTCTTTTGTTGTGGCCTCCACCGAGGCCGACAAAACGACCGATTGCATCACCACCGTCGTCGGTGTAGTAGACACAGGTCTTTGTGTGCCTGGTCACCGCAACCACAGCATGCGGAACACTGTCATGAATCCGCAGCCTCTTAGTCTTTGTCTGGACGATGATGACTGCCTCGCGTGTCTGTCCCTGTGCCTCGTGGATAGTCATGACGCTCGATCCCTGTCCGGTGCCGTATCCCTTGTCTATCAACGTCTTCTTTTCCTCTTGTGTGAAAACCGATGTATAGGGTCCGGTCTTGTCTCTTAGGAATTCGAGCGCCAGTGAACCTCTCTATCCTCAGAGAATGAATAGTGTGGTTTGAGAAATAGATTGGATAATTTTATTTAGTACTAACTGTGCCCCGCGGTTTCACCCGCGTTAATTTGAGGGAAAAACGTACTTAAATATTTTCGCCTCGTTGGTCCAGTGGTACCAAGCGTTACTGCCGAGCAAGGGGTCTCAGGTTTGATTCTTGGGTCGTTCAACATATTACTGAGTTTTTTTTTTTCGAAAATTTACAGTAAAAGAGTGATGTTATATTTACTTTAAAAGTGGAACTATAATTAAAAAATGTCTTGAGAAGAGAAATAATAAAGGACGCAACGGAAGCTCTCAAAAAAGATTATTTTTTCCCGTTTTTGTAACATTTCTTATTATTACTCAGCCCCTATTAGTCGTAGCGTGATGTTATATAGCTTAAATTCTTCCTCAGTAAATGGACTATCCAACGCAAAAAGAATTTTTAAATTTGAACCAGTGGTTCATGAGATTAGCGCGTTCAAACAAACAAACTCTTCAGTTTTATCTATTAGTATAGATTATTATTGATTATTTTATTAGATTAGTTTAGTTAGTACTCTAACAACGTTGGAAGTGTTTTTACTGTATAGCAGTGTAGTGTAGATATAAAATGGGGAATAAAACTAGAAATAAAAAGAAAATATCTAGACGTGAACTACGTAAGCTTAGAAAAGCGATCAGATAAGTACTCGTAAGTTTAATGAACACTCAATCTATTTTTAGCTAGAATATAATGATTGTCATCGATATCTTAGACCGATATATTAGTATATCCAAAATTTCAATAAGTTATATTAGTATTTTCACCTAACAGCGGCTAGCTAGCAGCTAGCGGCAATTGAAGATTCTTCGACGGTCAGCGAATGGCGATGGGTCCCAACCAGGCTAAACGTAGCCGACGACGCGGCGCGGGACGTACCAGCGGGATTCAGCAGTGGTCACAGATAGTACACAGGTCCTGAATTTCCTTATCATCCGGAGTCCACCTGGCCCACGGAAACGTCCGCCTTGTCGTCGTCAACCGAACCTACAGGCGAAGAAAAAACTCATCACGTCACCGATCGTAAACAGCCGCGACTCAAAGAAGGGTTACCTGACTGCACACGGTACTCCAGCTGGAACAGACTCCGCTACACGACGGCTCGAGTGCTACAGTTTATAAAACTCTGTCGAGCCAATACACGACGAGTCAACTATAAAAGGACCAAGAAAAGCGCGTTAAAAGACCCAGACTGGAAAAGGACGAACAAGAAGCTGAAAACACGCCAGAAAATAAGAGTAGAGCTCGAAGAAACTTTGGAGGTTCGTCCGGTCTCCGCGGAACTTATCAGGAAAGCTGAAGACCTATTCATGAGAACAGTCCAAGAAGAATCTTTCCCAAATGAAGTAGAAAGCATTAAAGACGGGAAGTCGTTTACCCGAAACAGTCGCCTCAAGCAGCTGAGCATCGAGTGTGCAGAGAGAGCCCTCCGAGTCCGTAGTCGTATTAACGCCGCGGAGCAACTATCAACGCCATCTAAAAACCCGATGATACTAGATAGAAATCATCACACAGTGAAGTTGTGGATCATAGCGATGCATAGAACGAGGCATCACACGGGAGTCGAGGCGACTGTGAACGAATGTCGACAGCACTACTGGATACTACGCCTGCGGCCCGGCACAAGAACGCTCTTTCCACAGTGTCTACACTGCCGGATTAGGGCAGCGATCCCGCCACACCCGAGAACAGGAGACCTACCTGCGTGTCGCCTAGCTCACCATCAGCGACCCTTCACATACACAGGGGTGGACTACTTCAGACCATTAACAGTCACCGTGGGACGCAGCCAACAGAAACGTTACGTGGCAGTATTCACGTGCCTCACTGTAAGAACGATCCACCTAGAGATAGCGACGTCACTGAGCACAGACTCAGTGATAATGAATTTAAGAAGAATGAAAGCTCGACGAGGACAACCTGCTCAAATCTGGTCCGACAATGGGACTAACCTGCGAGGTACCGACAACGAATTGAGACAGGCAATGGACAGAGCGACGTCCTCACCTTCGTCGCTGGGTCAACAGGCGGCATAGGGTCCTTACGTTTCGGCTGTCGCCGGTGCTTACCGGGCACGGTTGCTTCGGTAAGTACCTGCACCAAATCGCTAGGCGAGAAGCCACCCCTGATTTTGCCACGAGTGTAGCGCGCCAATCGACTCGGCGCGTCACACCCTGGAGGAATGCGCCGCTTGGGAGCCCCAGCGCAGGGCCCTGGTGGCAGTAATAGGTGGAACATAAACATTTAATACCTAAGAGAAGAAATAAAGTTTAAATCTACTTCTCTTTGGTATTAAATGTTGTAAAGTGTATTAATTAACAAAAAAAAAATTACTGATAATTAATATAAATTAAAATATTAATAGTAAATTTTTTTTTTAGCTATAAACCCATAAAAAATTAAATAATGGTTTTTATCTACTTCTCTTAGGTATTAAATGTTTATGTTGCATTTTATACTGTGCCTTGAGGATCGAAAACAAAACTGAATTATGAAATAACCTAAAGTAAAAAAAAAAAAAACCTAGTAAGTTACTGTAAAATTATATATTTAATTATTTCCGTGCGCCGTCGCCGCGCGCGGGGTCATCGAGAGTTCATTTGATCGGAGACTTCGCGTAACTAGTCGCGCGGGGAGGGAGGTAGCGCTAAATACCTACAACGCTCGAATATACTGGCCTTAATATTGAACTATTGTAACATGACAGCGGTTACGTAAACTTGATGTACTCGTAAATGTATCTCTGTAGATTGATTCTATTAATGTATCTCCATATATATAAACTCTTTTGCAAAAAAAACGGGCACTTAAGCAAAGTACTATTTTATAGTTACTATTAGTTTGTTTGACAATTTTAGGTATTGTTATCCTCAGAATTTTATAAATTAATTAGGAAGGAATAGTTTTCATCAGTTTTATCATAACATTTTAATTAAATTATTAAGAAATAATGTTTAAGCTCAAAACACTATGATTGTACCTGCTCGCTAAATAAAAATGAAACGCGTTAATTTCTTTGTTTTTCTTGAATACATTAAAAGCAGATAAAAGTTTAGTATTGAGTGTGACCCCCTCTTGCTGAAATCACAGCTTGCATTCGTCTGGGCATGCTAGTGAGTATATCTTTTATGGTTTCTTGGGGAATACGTTCCCACTCCGCGGTAATCACATTCTTTAGCTCTCTGATGGTCTGCGGAGCCGGCTGCACTGATCTCACTCGTCGCTTCAGAACGTCCCAGACATGCTCTATGGGATTGAGGTCCGGACTTCTAGCTGGCCAGTCCAAACGACGAATTCCGACTTCTAGCATATACGCATCCACACCGCCAGACCGGTGGGCGCGAGCGTTGTCGTCCATAAAAATTGAGTTTTCGCCAAGAGCGGTTAAAGCGGGTTGTGCATAAGGAATTAGAACTTCCGTTATGTATCGCTGTCCAATCAGTGTACCGTTTTCGATGAAGACTAACTCCGTACGATCCATAGAATTTATTCCTGCCCAAAACATAACAGAGCCCCCTCTATAAGGTGTGATTTCTTCAAAACATGCCTCTGCAAAGCGTTCTCCTCGTCTACGTAGCACTCGCCGACGTCGGTCTTCACCATGCAGAGATATCCTGGCTTCATCGGAGAACAATACCCTATCCCAGTCTTCATGAGTCCATGACACACAATTTCGAGCGAAGCTAAGCCTGGCAACTCGATGTCCACGGAGTAATTTAGGGCCGCGTGCCGGGCGATGACTGTGTATATTAGTAGCGAAAAGCCTCCTCCTGACCGTCCATAGACTAATTTGCACATTTCTTACTTCTTCGAGGGTGTTCTTGAGTTCCACATAAGAAGATTTGCGATTTCTCAACGCTTGACTAACTAGAAAACGATCATCCCGTGGTTCGGTACATGTCTTTCTGCCGAAACCAGGCCTTCTCTTGACGGAACCGGTCTCTTGATAGCGCTGCCAGGTCCTTTGAACTGTCGACCGACTCACATTTAGCCTCTGAGCCACGAAGCATTGACTGCAACCTTCTTCAAGCAGCGCAATAATTTTGCTCGCTTTTATCACTTTATCTATCATTTTCGAGATTGCTAAACAGCAATAACAATACTTTTAAATGTCAAGGACACTAGATAATTTAATAAAAATTGACAATAAGTTAATTAGAGTCGATATTAACTATAGGGAATTCGCGCCACAAAATGTAGTTAAAAGTTATTTTCTTTGAAAACCAGGCTCAGTCAAAAATTTGAATTTGGAATGTACTCTTATAAACATTATGGCACTTTTATAACTGGCCAGTAACATGTTCAAATGATTAAAACCTTTTTGGTATTTTATTTTTTTCAGCCAGGAAGAAAATCGAAACCGCCCGTTTTTTTTGCAAATGAGTGTATATATATATATATATATCAAAATAAATGTTCAACCAATAATTATTATTTGTAAGCTCTATTAAGAGATATTGGACTCATTATTATTTTTTGTTAACAAAAAATCCATAACGATAAATACATCAACATAAAAAAATAAAAAAAATCTTGAAATGCGGAGACAACCGTTTTGGTTTAGTGGTGCGAGCAGTTGCCTTAACGCCGATGGTCGTGGGTTTAATCCCAGCTAGGGGCACATATTAGTTTCCGGTTTCGGTGAGTGTCTTTGTGGGTCTCCCTGTCGTGCCTCGGAGAGCACGTAAGGCCGTCGGTATCGGTTGTAATCATAGATACATGATAGCGATCGTTACTCATGATAGATAAATTATCCGCCATCCCGCTGTGGACCAGCATGGAATATTAACCTCCAACCCTTTTCCTATACGGAGAAGAGGCCTTCGCGCAGCAGTGGGACGTTCACATGCTGATTTAGTTCAGTTCATCATCAGCGACAATTACTTAAGATACATTCACGGGTAGAATTACACAGTTACTAAAAAAGCACTGATTATTTAAGTTTTATACAAAATTTAAGATTTTTTTTATTAATCATGACAAAACAGAGTACATTAGTACAAGTATTTTAAGGTCGCGAAGACAAAAGTCGAATCTAAATCATATCGTTGATACAATAAACGCTTAGTTTATTCCACGATATCGTTATTCGACGATTTTATCGATATTTCGGACCAGGTAAAAAACTATATCGTGGTATGTACCCGTTTTGATCTTTAAAAATAAATGTGTTTAAAAACCGCGACTGTCTAAGCCTAACAAATATAATCAGTCCCCAGTAGGATGCAGCCCCGTTTCAGAAACATACAAATCATGAGACGGCAAGAACACGACAAATGGTCCATTAGGCTGCGCGATTGGGCGGGACAAACAGCGTCGAACCTACGAATGCTAGCGCAACAGTCGGTTGCCATGAGCACTGTGCCAATTATCGTCATTAATAACTTACACACATACTAACTAGTATATACGTTGAATAGAGATTCAGCTAAAATATTCTTATAATTCGTAGTTATTTATATGTTTTAGACGACGGTTGATCAATCAAGCGTCTACAGACGAGATCGTGGCTGTGAGCGATATTATGCACCCGCGAAAGATTACCCGTTAAATCTATACAAATATAAATCTGTTAAAACCTCCGTTTTATTAATACACTATATATCATCAAGAATAAATTTTAATAGCGCGTTTTTTTTTTGAATCAGCGCCATCTCTTATCGTTTTTTGTTCGTGCACGTATCACGTAAAAAGTACAAAACCAATGTAAATAACTTTAATACATAAAAATTAAACATAACTCACAGTATAATTTAGTTTTTGTTTCATTGTAATTAAATTTAAAAATAAATATTTAAGAAAATAGAAATAGGTACCTACGCCGCCAACGCCATCTGGTCTAAGGAATCTTAAAAACTCACAAAACTTATTTTTGAGTTATTATTTTGTTAAACTTGAAAGTTTACTAAATATGTCGGATAAGAATAGAAATCGTTTTAATATTTTAGATAAACATCATTTTCAATTAATATAGGTACTATTATGTCACTAAATATAAAAACTATATTATTACCATTATACGATAGATGGCGCATGTAGGTGATAAAAAATATAAATTTATAATTTTTAAAATTTTAGTTAAATACCCGTGCGAAGCCGGGGCGGGCCGCTAGTTAAAACATATTTTTTTTTAAATTTCGTTTCATATTTTATAATCCAGTTTTAAGATACCATCTTCCAGAAATTATTTATTTTTTTTTTTATTGATCACAGATTTAGTAGGTATAGTTGAGTAGAAGTATTTAGTTTTTCTATCAAAAAATATGATTTAACTGTACACGATGTTAAACTGGTTTATAAGTTAGTTAAAATTGATCATTCATCATTACAGTTATAAACTCAAATCCGTGTTTTTATTTATACAAAAACTTTACAACTTATTGATACAGCTGCTAAGCTACAATGTTCAATAAATTATTACATTTGAGGGCCTTTTTCACCGATTGCCGATAAAATTTATCTGACGCATAAGATAGTGATACCGATTATCAGATTCGGTGGGGGGGGGGGGTACAGGGCCCATAGGTTTTGTTTCACCTCAACTAATAAACTACAACGTTTATCTTCACAGATTGTGAACAGACATAGTGACAGATAAAGTGTAAATTAGATAGTAAAACAGAAAATATATCATAAACTATTATCTGTTGGATACCGTTATATTTCAGATAGCTTTATCAGCAACCGACTAAAGAAGCCCTTATAGTAAATAAATTACTAATAAGGATATATTATGTGTGTATAAAACATTGCGCCCGCACCCATTCCAATCTACTTTTTTTTAAATACGGCCTTATTACGAAAAAGGTTTGATCACCCCAGTATCAGTTTATAAATAAATAAACATTCAATATGACCTTTATATTGGAGATCTGAATCCAACACAGAAGCAGACCGCAACAAAACCGTTCGGTCTGTTCATACGAGTATATTTCTCATAAGTGGGATTGAAACCGTGACCGTTATTGAAGCAGTTAGAGCATTCGCCACTGCACTAATCTACTATCGCTGGTATTCTATTTTAAAATTCCAGTTCTTATATATAATTAATCACTTGAACTTGTCACTAACTTTCCTTCATAATTTGTAGCGTGATGTTTCACGTAATATATGATTCTTACACTAAAACCGCTAAATTAGATATTAAAAATTTAAGGAAGCAACGCGTTATTTATTTTTTATTTGAACAGTTTATTAATACTCCTTTCAAAATTTTTACGTTATGTTATTTTATACAAATCAACCTTTTATATATATATATAATTAATATGTTTAACATACACAGACGGTCGTCTGTTTATGTTAATGTTAAGGTAGGCAACTTAATGCCTATCTTTTACGAGTAGGTAACAGACGACTGATATTACATTTTTTTAAATAAATAAACATATAAATAATAGATATAGACATAAATATATTTATTACACTCGGGGACGGAAATCGAACTCACAACCCTAGAGCAGAAAGCAGGATCACTGCCCCATCACACCAACTGCCCCAACGGAGCAGGCTAAAATACACGCTTCTTTTATATTTTATCGTTGGCCGTAGTGATAGATATTTGTTCTAATAGTAAAGTCATGTGACAAACGACCAAACATACTTAGACTCAATTCCGTTACAGTTGTTACCGTTGTTATTTTAAATAATAAAAAACGACTCCACAAGATATATTAATAAAAATATATACTGATGAACATCTATACTTTAAAGTATGGACATACTACTAACATAATTATGTTAAATAAAATAGAATAGATTTAGAAAATAAAAAATCGTAAAAGTAGATAGTAAAAATTAAAATCAACGAACACAAAAGGCTATTAAAACGAAAGTAACTTTTGTCATGTGAACGCAAACATTGACACGGACTGGTAGGGAAGGTATATCCCCGACCTCTAGACTGCGTCTCGGCGGCACAAGGTCGTGCCGCCCTTGCATCTAGCGTCCGCCCTTCGCACTTAGGACAACTGAAAACCTTTTGATTGCCGTCTCTATGGATGCAATGCTCTATACCCTTCACTAGCAATGACGCTAGATTGCACTTTTACAATGTTTAACCATTTATAATTCAAAATTGTTAGCGCTTTAAGTTCAACAGAAACTAGTTTGATTGAATTTTTAGTTTTCGTAGCTACAGTGTCAATAAATAGATTGGAAATTATTTTGTAAAAAATATTTTAATTAAAAAATTGTTTTTTTTTGTTTGAACCAGGGTTCGAGGATATATATCAATGGATATATATCATGATATATATCCGATATATATCAAATGACTTTTTATGATATATATCAATACAAAATTGGTTTGAAATTTTTATATTATTAAGTAATTTTTGGCGTTTGTTACTGTATTTCTACTTCCTAAATGTAGAAGGCGTTGGAGTAGAGTTAAAACAAACTCCCTAATACGGCATTATTTTCTTTGAAAATTAACAGTGTGTTACGAATGACTGATAACTGATTTGATAACTAAAAGACTTATTTGGTTATATTCTAGAGTTATTATTTGTAATGTTTATTGTTTTATAATAATAACCTTTAATTCAGGACTAGCCCATATAGTGTTAGTTACAAAGTTTTCTTATAACCGTTAATAATAACAAATTTAAATCGAAATTAAATCAACGACAAAATTCAATCACCTAAAAATTAAACGTCATCATACTCAAAATCAATACCAAAATTCATTAAAAATTACAAATTAACATGAAGAATTCAAAATCAATACTAAAATTCAGTCAAAAACTAGAATTACTAAAATTCAATTAAAGTCACAATTAAATGACTGACCCGTTGGCGCAGTTTGCAGTGACCCTGTTTTCTGCTCCAAGAGTTGTGGGTTCGATTCCCGCCCCGAGTCTGGGTGTAATATATGTTTATTTATATATGTATTATTTATATGTATATTTATTTAAAAAAATACGTATATCAGTTACCTAAAACACAGGCATTAAGTTGCCTACCTTAGGAACAGACGACCGTGTGTGTGCGTTAAAAAAAAAAATTAAAATCTAAATCCAATCAATACCTACTAAGTTTAAACTACAATTACAATTCAATCAAATTTAAAATTCAAAAAATTCAAAATTAAGACCAAAACAAAAATTAAAATCAAAATCAAGACCAAAATCAAAATCGAAATCAAAATAAAAAACAAAATTAAAATTAAAAACTTGTTTTGTTACCTAAGTGTAGGTATGACCATTGATTGATTAGAATTTATAAAAAGGTTTTATGTTTTTAAGTTGATTTTTTAATATTCAGTGGACCCCCGGTAATCCGACAAACGTTTTGCAGGGCAGTGTCGGATTATCGAATTTGTCGGATTATAGAGTACTGCCTAAGACACCCTATAGTCCGGAATGTTTTCAAAAGAGTACCTTGTAATCCGACAAATTACAGGTTTAATGATAGGATTATATATGTTATATATATGTACTCAGAAGTACATAATATTTTTATTTTTATTTTATATCATACTTCATAATGTATGTCAAATTTAGTAAATTAAACAACTCAATAGAGAGCTTACGTTTTATTATAAAATTAACGTCATTACTGCTATAGAACTTACAAAAAATATGCAATAACTTTACATAAGGAAATAATTGATACAAACAAATGTACATACTAAAATAATCAAAAATTATGAATCAATCAATTTAAGAAGCATGAAAATATTCATCAATTTTTTTTTGTTTAAACAGGCAAAATATTCAAACAGACCATGTCGGATTACAGGGGGTGCTGGATTAGCCGGGGCCGGATTACCGGGGGTCCACTGTATTAGATTTTATGTTTTTTAGTTGATTTTGCCTGGTCTAGAAAAAAATTTTGTTTTGGTTTTATTTGTCAGATTTTAAGTACCTAAATAAATAAAACATTAAAAGCGTTTTATTTTTTTATTTTTTAATAATTCATTATGTTTATGTAACACATGCAAATAGTATACATAAATAATACAATAAATTAATAATATAGCTTTCATACAAAATGGATATACAGTACAACCTTGATATAACGAGCCTCAATATAACGAATTCCTCGATTAAACGAATTTTTCGAAATCCCCTAGAACTGCCCGTTAGAGCTAATACAAAATATACCTCTACATTACGAATAACATTTATCAAAAACCTCTTTATAACGATTTTTCAATCATTGCAGAATATAGGTAGAAGGTATTTTTACATCTATTTAACGGATTTTTTCAACTTAAAACCTTGATATAACGTATCCTATTAATTATTTCCAATTAATTCCAAGTTCTTACCTCGTTAAAACGAATCGCAGTTCAGTCTAACCTCTATATAACAAACCTATAGCGAATTACTTGGTATAACGAATATTTCCTAATTCCCTTCAGTTTCGTTATATCAAGGTTGCACAGTATATCAAAAATTTTCGGATATTTATGATATATATCGGATATATATCATAAATATCCGATATTTTGATATTTATAATAAATATCGGATATTTTCGAACCCTGGTTTGAACTTGTAGGTACAGGTCGAATTTATTTTTTTGGCATTACCATGTGCTTTAAAACATGAAACTATGAGCCTGTTTCACCTGCTGGTGATAAAGTTTATCTCGCATTTAAATGACTGATAGCTTTTATTAGAAGGTAAAACATGCCCTTAGAGCTTGTTGAGAGCTGAGAGCTTGAGCGTTGCTCAAGATCTCGATAGAAATATCTGATAGATAAAGTAGAGTTTTATTTGAACTATTATTTGTTGGATACCGTTACACGTAAGATAGCTTTTATCAGCAACCGGTGAAATAGGCCTTTGGCCTCGTTAAGCAAGTGCAATAACGAAAAATGTCTTCCAATCTGTCAACAATAGAAACGCGGGTGATATCATGCGTGTCGTCTACTAAGTCCTTTTTGAAGTAAACATTTTAATACAAGTTTTTCGAAAGTTAAGCAAAATATATTCGTAATAATTTATATAACTGGAATTAGGGAATTGTTAATTAAAAAAAAAAAAATAAAAAAAAAAAAAAATAACACGGAAATCTAATATAAATTTATGTTTTTTTCTCCTAATATAATAAAGATAAAAGTAAGTTAAGAAATGCATATTTTTATTTCATTAAGATAAAAAACTTCGTCGACATTTTCATTCCTTTTGAGACCTGAGTTGAATTACGTTAATTTGAATTTAAATGCGCTTATTAAAATGTGACCTCACTCGTAAGTAAGCATAAGACAGTTAAAAACATGATTTCTTTTTTGCGGGTTGCATTCGTGATGCGGTTACAAACTTTAGCCTCATTAAAACGGCCATCGAAAGGAAACAGTTGGACGATGTAAAAACATTTACTTAAACGTAGAATTTAAATTAGGAACAGCTCTTTTAAGATTACAGTTAAAATTATTTTTAAAAAAATTGTAATAAAAACTGGTATCGAGTAAATAAAAACCGTCGATCGCATCACTAACTCTTGGTAGTAACATTTCGCAATGTCGCTATAGGAGTTGCTCTTGCGCAAATCGCGCGTGACGTCACCGCTTGGTTCCGGCTTCACTTTCGCGAACACTTTCACCGGTCGGACCGGGCGTGTCGATAGCATTGTCATTCAACGAGAATCGATAACCAGTCGAAAATCTAATCGATAATTTATTCTTACAGCACTATTGTGGGTCGTACGTGCGTTTTAACAGTAATTATACATCGCTTTAAAACACAGTTAAACAAGTGTTTAAAATCATATTCATACGTACGTAAGTACTTAAAAAAAGTCTACTTAAAAATTATAATGCGTCTATGAGAAAATAAACGTACCACATTATTGTCTTTGTACGTGTGCCTTTTAACGACAATATGTATTATTAGGAAGCTCATTAAAGTACTAATCAATAAAAATAAAATATATAAAGAAAGAGGATACGAAAATTAAAACTAATCGAATGTACAAATGTAATGTAAAGGTTTACTTTTCTAACGAAATTTAGACAAGAAAAAAACAATGACACAATTAAAGACCCATCCATAAATATACTTGTTATATTATTTTGGGAGTGTTCTGAATTATTTTCCAAGGTTATGGTCTGTCCAAATCGACACTTAATCGACGGCAAATTATATTATTACGACATCATTTGACGATAGAAGATTTACGATGTAAAAACAACAATCGTATATACGTTAAATTATTTAAGTAGTTAGTTGGTGCAGTTGGGTCCTGCTTTCTGTTACAGGGTTGCAAGTTTGATTCCCGCCCCGAGTCTGGGTGTAATATATATTTATTTATGTGTATATTTATTCCATAAAACACAGGAATTAAGTTTCCTACGTTCAGAACAAACGAACCTTTGTGTAGGTTAAAACATAATTATTAATTTATTTCAATCAGTCCGACATTTATAGTGGCTGATATAAAAAAGGAATTCACCGCTTCGCACTGTTTCAATTCCAGCTTAAGTTTCAAAATTGTTACGTAATAACGCTCAGTGGAAATACTAACCTAACTCAACAACCTCGATTTACAATAACTTTCACAGAATACTCTAACACATAATAATAATCTATTTGTATTACGTTTATAATCAATAATTCTTATATCAAAAAGTAAAAAGTGCGATCTACATATTATTTGCAATCTTTATTTTTTCACTTAGTTGATTGGAACTTGTATATTTCATTAACTTTCATCACATTAATTATATGTAATTTTTGTTTTTTTTTTTTTGTTTTATGAGATAAATTAGTTTAAATATATGTTCGTCTTATTTATTATCAACTCATTATAAATTTAAATAAATCTCAGAGATGTTTTTCATAATTTTAGGTATTCTTTGTAGGTTCTATCAATAGGTGTATATTATTTTCTGGACTGTCTTAGCTTCGAATATGTAAATCATTAAAATTACTTTAATTAATTTCATAAAGTCGAAATCATAATTTTCTTTGAATTCCTAATATTCCTAATATTAAATTAATTCTGGGGAAAAGTTTCTTCGTATTTTATATACAATTTCAAAACTTTTTTCTTTTCAAAGTTTATAATTATAATATATATATGCCATTTTGCTCGATAACTTGTTGCCATCTTGTAGGTAGTGACATAATTCCGTTCCTGGAGAAATCTTGGGATTGTTCATCGAAAAAATAAGACAAGTACTTTTGACAGTCCTCTCTTGATGTTAATCTAACACTACCCAAACAATTCTGAAGAGACCGAAACAGGTGAAAATCTGAGGGTGCAAGGTCAGGACTATATGACGGATGCATTAACAGTTCCCGACCAAGCTCTCTCAATTTTTGATTTGTGGCCAAAGATGTGTTGTTCTGGCGTTATCGTGGTGAAAGACCACTCCTTTTCTGTTGATCAATTCCAGCCGTTTTTTCTCGATTTCTTGCTTGAGTTTCATTCAACAAACTTTAGTAATACGAGTACAATAACTATTCACATTAAATATCTTTCAAACATTGGATCTCAAAAAATATGCACTTTTAAAGTGAATTCAAATTAATTTTTAATTAAAAATAAAGGAAATTCAATAATGAATGTGAAAATGTTTATTAAAAAAGAATATATATATAAAAATTAACATTTCCTTCCCTGCAATAGGTATATGAAGTGAAACGTAGTCAAAGTAAACAACCGAAATATCCGACAATAGGTTACCAGACGAACCGCCATGCGCCATTGTGAGCAGTCACGCGGAATCATCTGCTTGTTTCTTTGGTCACTGGCAATTGAATAAAAGAACAATACATTTTCAATATCTCGTACTAAAATAAAACAGCCTTGTAACTGACGTTTTCCACGGACGTTTTCTCCGATAGCCTCCAACGGAGTATGAAACAATCAATTATGGAGGGACTGTCTTCCCACACTTTCTAACGCCATTGTATTGGAGCGAGACAATCATATCTCCCACGAATTTATTGTTGCGTCTCGGTCGACTGTAATCCGACATTATATTTTGTTGAAGAACCGGGATTTCGTTGTTGACTTTCGTTTATTATCCGCACGACCTTCTGACTGTAGACGTATTTAGATTTTTAGATCAATTGCTACTAGGTCAAGCAAACTGACTCGTGGGTTAATTCTTATTAGAAGAATCAATAATAATTACGGTGAACTACGGAATTCTAACTTGTAAGAATCTATACCAAGGTGTGTCAGACTTGATGGAAATAAGGCAATAATAATATCGATATCGAGACAATATTATACCTAACCCGGATAACTTAAAAAATAAATGCAAAATTATAAAAGCGTTTAGCGTAAAATGAGTCAACCATCTGAAATGTGAATATGAAGTTAAAACTACCAAATAACGCATTTTTTAAATTTTATGAAATCCGTTTTATTATTTATTTATTTATACATGCAGTGCCTATACATGTAGTAACCCATAAGCAAATTTAGTTTTACTGTGCACTGTACTTACGGCAAAGAGGCATTCGCTCAGCAGTGGGTCGTTTACAGGCTGATACAGTGCACTGTACTTAAAATATACGTAATAATATATTTGGGAGTGAATTCACTAAAATAGGAATAATATATTTATGTGAATGTTTTTCATAGTTATTAATGACTTCGGGGATTTCTAATTTTGGATACTTAATACTTCTCAACTTTACTTACTTCTCAATCTTTTACAGTAGTCAACTAAATATTATTATTATTAAATAAGGTGGTTACTCAATTTCAAAACATTACAAAAAACGACATCTTCCTAATATTTTTGAGGATTGGCCCAGTCTTCTGCTAAGCACGTTTATCAAGTCTAAAAAATATTTATTGTACTAGAGGTTAAACTACGAGTAATCACATTTGTGTTTTTATTATTTTTTTACCATAATTTTACAATTTAAACACACTATGTGTAAAATTATGGCATGGTTTTTAGGCCGCGAAATCATCTCTTAGTCATTTAACTAAAAACGCGAATGATGTCAAGACATGAATCTAAAAAAAGTTAAAAAATATACAAAATAAAAAGTTTGATTGTCTCGAAGATAAAGAAAAAGAGACGAGCACAATTTACTCGTACGTACTCGTTCTCGTAATTGTGACGAGAGACGTCACAATTTACTACTAATAAAATAACTGCAATACATTATAATTTTTTGAAAAAATAGAAAGTAAAGATGAAAGTTAATTACAAATTAAGGATAAGAGAAGACTATTTGATCACAAAAACTATTATTCGATTCTAAACGCATCAAATTACATTCTAAATAATGATTTTAACAATCACTTGAATAAAGAAATAAGTAATTAAACGGTAATCTTGTCGACGTCGCTTTAATAATTTAGAAAACGATTAAATATTTAAGTGTTTAAAATTTTGTCCGGGTTTTTGGTGAAATAAATAATAAGACTGTTTTTAGGAGGCCAATATTGATACAATTTAACAAATTATTATTTATTAAATCTTAGCTACATTTGACCTCCCTTCGAATTCACAATTCAATCTTTTAAAATATCATTTTCAAAAATACATAAATACGATAACACTTGAGTCTAAAATCGTATGTTTATGACGCTATCAATTTTGTTCTCTATTACCTGAATTGATAGAATACATTCTACCTATACTATAAAGGAGCGAGTCCTCATATACATATATTAGAATCAGAGCTCGTCAGTGTTAAGGCGGTGGTAACGCGGCCATTGCGCTATTTTTATTCTTATCTAAACCTACTAATACAATAAAGTGCTTGTTGCAAGTATTACGAGTTCGAATCCTATTTTAATTTTTTTATTAGAAAACATGCTGTTTCGATGAAAGATTATAAATAGTTAAGCTACATCTCATAAAAACGAAGTAGTAACTAATTAGAAATAACAAGAATCTAACAAGTATCGAAACGCAACGATGATGAAATAGAGGAAGTAAAAGGAGGACTAATCTTTTTTTAAACTGCCTACTGCTATTTTTTAAATTAGTTCAGAAATAGCAGTCCTGTACCAGTGAGGTCATAGTGTATTGTACAAAGACTCTTCAGCTTTCGAAAGTATGCACTTACACAGGGAACTGTACGTATACTAAGCTCTCGATTGCTTAATGAAAATTAAAAGTTACTATTTATTCAATGTCAATTAGTAGACATTGGCGAAATCATGTGTTCTTTTGGCACCAGTGAAAGACATCCAACCAAAAGAAGTTGAAGTTAGTTGTGTCAATTTGACAAAATGTCACTAATGTCATTTGAGATGGAAAAGATACACTGGTAATTTAGCTAAAAGATTTACTTTTAGATAAAAATGAAAATGGAAATATGATCTTTAAGCTCGAAATAAATGATTTTTTTAGGCACTTGAGACTTCATGACATTATTTATTATATACTCGTATATATGTCATATTTAGTAGATAGGCTGAAGCTCTGGATACTATTATATTTTATTCTTGTACCTTTGAATTGGTCTCAACTAGATATTTACTATTAGTATTCCGATATGAATAAACCAAGTAAAAATAATAGAATGGTAATATCTAAATTTAAAACTACTTTTCCTAGCTGACGATTGAGATCTCATAAAATGTAAAAGTGCGTAATCAGTACAGAATGCGAATATTGAATCAAAATAACACAAATGAACCACTAAAAACTAAAAAAAAGTAACTTTCTAACACAATTCATGAGCACGAAGTAAAAAGCAGAAGTCAATTGAATCAACAGAACACGCTGCAGAAATAAAAGAAACGACTGAAAGCGCGTGACGGTCAACTCAATTTAAACAATTAGCGGTTATCTCTAGTACAGACAATAAGTAATTTTAAACATTATATTTTTTTGTGTTTTTATATTATTAGCATATTTTTAGGCCACTTTCACTCGATACGAAAATAAATATAGGCAATTTATAAAGCAAAAATCACCAGTAGTACGCTATATTCCGAACGTTATTCAGGGAGACCAAAAACAACGTACGCATTAAATATCACATTTGCTGACGCCTACTCCCTTTTATACAAGTATCCGGCAGCGCATTTGTGGTTCTTTCTGGTTGCAAGTGTTCCTCGATGGCGATGAATTTGTTTTATTAAATATGACTGAGATGACCGATGTATTGACAAAAAGTTATCTATTTCCTTCCCCAGGTTCAGCCTATCCGTATCAAATTCTTACAACAGCTCGGTAACAAAATACAAAAAACGTTCATCTACGCTCGCAGAGTGCGAGATATTACCGATATATACATATCGTACATATACATACCGTAGATATATACCGTATAGATATTGCCGACGACACTTTAATGAATTCTCGCGAAAAGAAGGTCGTAAGCAAATGGAATAATCGTCACTTACGCGTTTTCACGTAGTATTTTTTTAAAACTATGTTATATTATGGCCAAATTACACAAAATCTTTATAAATTGTAGGCTATATGGGTATATGGTATTCTGATGTATAAGCTATACTACTGTTAGGTTTCATCTCAATCCGTTCAGTAGCTTTTGTGTCAAAGAGTAACAAACATTCAAACAAACTTTCGCATTTTTTAATATAAAAAAGTCTCACACTCAACGGCCACCAGTAGGATGCGAATCCTGTGTCGGGGGTCCGGAAACACACAATACACAAGTACAAACACCCAGACCACGACAAACATCTGTATGGCCTATAAAAATATTTGTCATGTGTGGGATCGAACCCGCGATCGCTAGCGCATCGACCAGTTGCTGTGACCACTGCGCCACAAGCGTCGTGTCACTCTTTTACGTGCAATGACATTTAATGATAGTGTTAGGCTAATTTGGAGTTGTAGTGCAACATTTATAGCCTATGTCACTTATGCATAAAGCTGATTTCTTCTAATAAAAAAATATATATTTAAATCGTTTCTATATTTTTAAGCTTCATTGATTAAAAAGAAACAAAGTAGTGTATTTTCCTTACCTCCTTCCTCTCCTTTACCTCCTTCCTCTCTTCCTCTTTCCGTTCAGTTAATTTCAATCTTAATCTTAACAGATTATTTACCAACATATTTTAATTTAAGCAGCACTTCATTAGTGTTGTAGAAAATAAATGATGTGAAATATAATTATGTATAAATAATTTAAGAAAATCTTAAAACCGAATAAGATTGAACTCATAATGCAAAATCAGTAAATAGAAACATAATAATATGAATCATTGGAAATTTTTATTGGTAATGAATTATTAATATTTCTTATTTAGTTTATTAAATTTATAACCTATTTATTTGTTTAGTTACACTTTTGCACACCAATATAAAATCGTGACAATACATGATTCAATTTGCATCAGTGGCAACTGCCGACCTTATCGCTAATACAGCGATCTCTTCCAGACAAAATTATATGTAATTAAAGAAATATAATCATAACGAAATTTAAAAAAAAATTGGTACATACATAAAATAGAAACCAAAATGCATATATACATAAATACTTTCTACTGTTTAGTACAGTAGTACTGTACTCTACTATTTCTCTTTTCTAAATCTAAAAATATTAAATTTGGAAGGTAGAGCAATATTATATATACACAGGGAAATCACGGAACTGAGTGTCAAAATGAATCCTTAATTTCAGCTATTATTAGTGCACTACGCAATTTTTAAAAATCGTTTCTTAAATCGACAATCCATATGGTGAAAAATTTCAAATTCAGTTAACAGAAAAGAACAGAATACAAAGAAACTTAAATAACTAAGTATTAAATTTTTATCTACCTACCATCTACCTCTACCATCCGATCATTTAACATATTATATCTTATTAATTTATCTAAGTAGAAATTTTAAAAAGAAATTTATTATAATAATAATACCAAATATGGTATTCCATATTTGTGATACTAAGCCCATATTCTCAAACATTAAAATAGCTACTGCTATAGTTGACATTGATTCCGGTTTTTACCGTCAAGTGCATTAAAATTGCATATATCATCATGACATTTTGGATAATTATGTAAGATATAATAATATACTTAGTATAAAAATAGTTTGGAAGATTTGGAGATTCCATAATGCAAGTTATATTCCTTCAAATTAAAAAAAAATCAATCATCAATTTGTATTTGATTACTTCTAATCAAAAACTATAATTACATTATTATTACCTAAAAAAACAATAAAAGATAAGAAATTCATCCTTACTTTCCATCATGAAATTGTGGTCAAAAAGACTTTATAATAATTGATAAATGAAATATTATAGATTATCGATGAAAGTCTTAACCTACCTCAAGTAAGTGTTATTAGATATCGATATTTGATTTCCTATCACGGTGATAAAAAAAAGAAACAATCGATAAAAATTGCATTTCTTACAATTTTGACGCCGATTCATATACTTTTTCTTACACCATTGTCATGATTATATGACAAAAAAATTAATATAGAAAAAAAACTAAACATTATTAAATCGATAAGCACGTAATCCAAATCTTAAATGTCACAATACAAGCTAGAAAAATGTTAATTTAAGCTATTATTGTCACTTTTCTATTTCTTGATTCCATTACTAATTTACTACATATTTCACACAACCTTTCATTGGATAAAAACAACGATTATAATTAATTTACCTATTTATAGTATAATAATGATCACTAATAGACTGTTTCGTAGTACATCATTTACTGCTATAACGAACTGGACCATTTGCTCTGTTTGAAGTGCTTTCTGCTCCAGGGTTCTGGGTTCGATTCCCTCACCGAGTCTGGTATATATTTTTTTTATATATCTTATACATATAAATTTATTATTTCTATATATGCATTTTAAAAAAATATGTATATCAGTCAACTGTTACCTAAAACGCAGACATTAATTTGCCTACATTAATAACTGCCTACATTTGTTTGCATTAATACTTGCCTACATTAATTTGCCTACATTAATAACTGACGACCGTGTGTGTATGTTAAACATAGTTATTAAATAAGATAAAAACTTCAGATGGCGTTCGTATCGACTCTTAACCCTTTCGCTACCAGGGCCTCAGGAGAAAAACGCTTAGATCTTATAAACAACTGTAATTATGGCCAGACCAAAACATCTTTCATTTATTTTATTGTTATATTATATTACACATCTATGTGCAGTACGACTTGATACAACAACTATCATAAATTGCTAATGAACACCCATCACATATTTGTGACACCGGGCCCAGCAAAGGAAATCGGGTCGTCGCATATATGCGACGCTGGTAGCGAAAGGGTTAAACAAGCAACTATATTAGTATTATTGAATAAAATGCCTTTGCTATACGTTCTGTAAGAATTTACACGACAGAAATCAGTATCAAAAACGTCAATTATAATAACTTGAATCAAATAAAACAGGTGGCGCCACTTAATTTATCTACGTAAAACTGAATAAAACGGTAACTATAAAAACTAGCTTTTAAAATGGAATCTTTTTCCAATTAGAAGTGAAGTAAACATTATAAAACTGCTAGAATACGTATTAACTTATTTATAATCAAAAGCGGAAATAAAACTTAACGCTTATAACTCTTATAACCTTAAAAAACTACCGAACGTCCATACAAACTGTTACTTCCTATTAAACTTCTTTAGAAGTACAAAAATGTCCCATACTTTTTTGCAAAAATCTTGTGTTATTTATTGTTTCAAAGTTACAAAATGACCATACTTATATATATAGCTTTAGTAGTTTACGCATAGCAATGATGAATCAGTGAATCAGACACGACATTATAGATTATTTTATCGGTAATGATTTTAAAACTTATATTGACATTTTGAATCAGATATGTTATTTTAAATTTAGAAAACGTTAAACTGACATAATGAAAATTGGTTGTTTGTAAAGTCGGTTTACGGATGATAATTTTATGTGATAACGTCATAAGAAAACATTGACGCTTTTTATTTTGCATAATACAAAGGAGTTAATTGAAAATTACAATTTTTTCGATAAATTTACATTTATTTGCACTCGTAAATTCAAATATTTTTTTCTTCTACTCGGATGCATCTGCCGATGGAGTGAAAGGGAAATAGATGTGTCACAAGCCGAACGCTTAGGCCGATCGTGCCTCTCTATCCCTTGTTCCGCGCTCTCGCTCGCAGAACGTGACAATGAGTCATACTTTGCACTTACGTGCGTGCGGCCGGGGTTTATCGATTTACAAGACGTTATCATGTCAAAAAGAAACGTACTTGGCTGTAACTTTGTCACGCACACTCTCTTATTTACTTTATTTACACAAGCTACACACACACAACGCCACACGCCAATTTAACTCGAATATAATTATACTAACCTTGTAAATTGTCGAGTAGGTACGTCAGCAGCTTGGCGGTGCCGTTGTTATCGTTGTATATCGAAAGCATCTCCTTGCTTAGCGGATTGCCCTGTAGTCCAAGCAATTGAAGATGGAAAAGCTTGCCGAGATCATATGGCAACACTCTGAGGTAATTATTGTGTAGGTGTAGTTCCCTGTAACAGAAAACATTTTTTTGAATGAAAATGATGAATATCGTTTAATAATAAGGTGAAAATAGCAAAAATTGTGCAATTATTGCTGTCAAATGGCTATTCAGTGAACTAAAGTATACATATTATTTTTACCAATTGATTTTGACTCTTGAAAAAAAAACACGATAAAAAAAATAATAATAGTCCCGCTGAGTTTCTTCCGCCAGTTCTTCTCAGGTCTGAGGCTTCTTCTTTCCGAACTGGTAGTAGACTCATGACGTTCAGTAAGAAATTGTAATAATTTTATGCTGAATACAATATTTTGACTTTGAAACATCTATTAGAATGTATAACAATAAAATTTATTTTATTAAAAGTGATTTTTCAAGAAACTTAAAAATCTTTAAATTAAACAATGTTTATTAAATTCAAATGCAAGTCTAATTGTATTTAACAATATTAAATTTCTAGACAACCTTCAATTGAGATATTATTTTAGAGGTTATTGTAATGTGCATAATTCGAATATACAAAAGGAAATAGAAACGGAAATTTTAAACAAATATATTATAACTTTTAACTTTATTAATAATTAAAGACAATAAATGTTCCTCTATTAATAATTAATTAAGTATCTATTAATATTATAAATATGAAAGTTTGTATGAATGTTTGTTAATAATGCTAGAATGGCTGAATATATCTAGATGACTTGATATGTAGATAGCTGGGGATCTAGGATAGCGTTTGAGCTACTTTTTATCCCGATACGCTCAAATGATAGAAAGTTACGCGAGTCAAATCGGGAGAGGTATCTAGTTTTATATAAAGATGTATATTTTTCATAAATGCTTAATTTTTAGCTACTGACCAATATATTATAGTCATACCACGTCATCGACTTGTTGATCTAATATCTTTAATCATAAATAAATAAATAAATAAATAAATTATATACATAATAAATAAATTCAAAAACAAGTTCCAAAATTTATAAAACAGAAAAGAAAAAAAAAAGAAAGAAAAAAGAAAAAAAAATTAAAAAAATCAAACAAACAAATCTAGCCCATTAACTACATATTTCACAGAACAAGAAAATTCGCCTAAAACAAGTTCGTCGATAAATAACTGATACGCATTAAATATTCATGATAATTATTATTAAACAAAATCTGTTTCGTATTCGCTGTATGTTTACTAATAGCATAGCAGTAGTCGTTTCGTTCGCTTATCATGGAAAGACAGAGTTCAAAGACCTTGTGCACGCAAGCCATTTGTTTTAGCCAATATCATACTTTATTAACGTTACCAAGGTGGTTTATCTATTTATCATAATGATCTTTACGAAGGTGATTGAAGTCGTACTGGTTTAATAAGCTGCTATATTTAAATCCTTACGTTGTTTGTATATTTATACATTCAATAATTGTTGTTTTATATTTAAATTTGAATTTTAATAACACGTTTATATTTTTGTTTTGTTTATCGTCTTGTTTAACAACATTATACACGACTTTTGTATGAATATATTGTTAAAGCAATACGTTAATTTTTGATCTGCAACAAGTTTCATTTATTATTAGATGCTTTTGTCTGTCTGTATATGTTTCTGTGATATTATAGACGGGTTTCAAAATATAACTTTTTTATTAATGTATATCGATTATTCTTAACAACTAGAAATAAAATAAATTTATAATTTTTTTTTTTTAAAAGCATGTAAAAAGATATTTTATGAAACCGCATTTATCAATGTAATTTATATACGGTTAAATATATCCAACGAATCAACAATTCTAATTTATTAAACAACATTCTTCATTCACGATTAAAAGAAACATCGACGCAATAATAATACGTACATCTTGTATTAACACTACGACTTTCTCCTTTCATATATATTTTTATTATTATTTTATTTATATATTTTTACAACACTATTTTAATGGTAATTTTTGACAAACGTATTTAATTTTTTTATTTTTTAATAAAAAATAATTAATAATTATCCAGTATGTGAAAGGAGTATTATTATTATAATACTGGAGTTTTCAAGGTATGTTATATAGTTTAATTTATTTAAGTACAAACTTTGAAATATGGAACGTTCAAATAAATTTAATTTAAATTTAAAGCCTCGAAAGACGTAATAAGCAATAATTTGTAAACAAATATGTTTACGATTATAATTTATCAATACATACGTCAGTTACAATGAGTTAAGAATAATGTATTAAAATTTTTATACAAATGGAGTAAGTTTTTAACCAACTATCACAGAATAAGGGTAATATTTTCGAATCTATGTATATTATTTAGATCTCACTTTCACTCGTATTTTTGGCTCTGTATCCAATGTAAATAAGCCTTAAATACTGAACTAATAAATAAAAAAAAAAGGTTAGATCAGATGGTCAAAATTTTTTAGATTTATACAAAATTGAATAATTTTCATTACAAAATCACTGAATAGATAAGATAAAGTACGTCGTTCTACAAAATCCCATTTATAATTTCAAGAAAGAATACTAAGTAATTTGATAACAAATGGAATAACATAATTCGAATAAAGTGAACAAACAGAGGACTCGCATTGCAAAATTAGACTACTTCGTTATTTATCTTTAGAGAATCGAGTCATTTTTATTTTTTAGAGTTAGATCAGTAACTTAAGAAAAGAGCAATCTTGCCCTGCAACAGGTCATTATAGTAAACTATTTACCTAGTACAGTTATTATTCCATTATTACGCCAGCATTATGAAAAAATTATGGGGTTAGATAAAGAAAATCCTAGACTGTATTAATCGTGGTTTTTAACATATGAGTATCTCACATTAGTAGTGAAGGTGAGGTAAAAATTAAAAACAAAATATAATCACCAGGAATAGCTTTATTACCTGACGAGTAATCTGAGCAGTTCTTGGTAAAATCTTTTTAAAATTTCTCTTATAAATTCAACTTTTTTTTTAGGGTAGGTACTTCGATTACTTTGTTAAAGTTCTTATATTCGTTTCACTTATCGTTATTAGTGACATTGCTTAGAGTAAGAAAAGATGGAAAAATCTTTTTTATCAGTGACAGACATCTCTTCTAGAGAGGGGAAAACAACCCCCCCCCCCTGCCCGTACATCGTACAGATATTATCTAGAGTACCTACAAGTATTACCTTAGCTGTATAAGATCTCCGAGTTCCGCGGGCAAGGTCCTCAGCTTGTTATTGGACATGTCGAGTGTGTGCAAGTTGGTGAGTTGATTGATGTCCGGCGGGATCCTCTGCAGCGAATTGTCGTTCAAGTATAGCGCGGTCAGGTGCGTCAGTTGGAACAGTTGAGGCGCCAGCGCGCGCACACCTCCTGTTATCTGGAATTGGATTGAAATGGAATTGATATATTCCGTACTACCTTCTGTCCGCGGCTTCGCCCGCGCGGATGTCGGTTATAGTCGGACCAAAAAAAAAACCTATTTTACTTCTAATACCACCAAGAATATACGTACAAAGTTTCATGATGATCGGTTAAGTAGTTTTCGCGTGAAAGCGTAACAAACAAACTTACTTTCACATTTAAATTATTAGTATGATATCGTGACAAAGAAAGCTTTAAATATGTTTATTACAAGAGCAACATCGTTTTCACAATAAAAACCGACACCAATGAAAGCCCGCTGAGCTACTACTATATGTTTTCCTTTAGGGCTTTATTTCGTTTCAAATATCATTTCATAAAATGTATCTGGGGCCTTTAATTCATACTATTCAATAAAAGTTATTACTAAAATTGGTTTACAATTTACAAAAATATCGAGTAACATACGTACAGAAAAATAATTGTCCAATTGAGGGTATAAAGGTTTCCATTATTCTTTCATAACTGTTTTACAATTATCTCAAATCGAAATCATAGCTTAAGATGTAAAACTTGATACAGATACGAGTACACTATTGTGCATCATGATCCATTTTTATTTGGTAGTGAATTTGAAATGTAATCATCGAAGTTTTTTGAAGCACCACATAACCTTCCTTTGTGGAATATAGGTAAATCAAAAGTACTTAGTACAAAAATTCACTTAGGAATTTATCAAAATATTCTTTTTCATTCTAAGAATTGATAATATTGAGTTTCTCACCTCAAGCGTGTTCCATCCACCGCGCCTGCCAGATGCCCGCTCCGCCTCCGACATAATGTGGTATGTGCGCCCGCTTGCGCCCTCATGCTTGTCTTTATTGCGAGACATTCTGTCACCTGGAAACCGAAGCATCCGAAAATATTACCAACTATCGTTAATTAAACAAAAAAAAATTATATGTCTTTTTACAAAAAGCCATGTAGTGATTGACATTCGTTCACAGGATTGAAAAAATTCACGAGAATTTCAAATAAATTGCAAGTCGAATCGAATGTTTAAAGGTAATTTTGTAGAAGCTACTACTTTGTAATTTTGTTAAGCAATGTGAAAATTATTTCATCATTTTCATACATTTTTACTTGCTGATAAACAACGTCGCCTCGCCTATCTCTACACGTACGTAGCTTATAGGCCCTAAACCTTTTTACTGTATAAAAATATTTTATCAAACTAGATGGTAGCACGGAATGCGTGCCAGCCCTAATCGAAAAGTCGAATGATTACATTATAGATGCGATTCTGTGCTATCAATTCTAATTACAATACCTTTACCTACTTACTAATGATGTTTTTCTAAATGATACATAATTATACAGAATAATCCTAATGTTTTTTTGCGTCGTTCATTTAGATTACTGTAAACAAACTAGCAAATATCTAAGATTCTAATTAAAGATTTAAGGAAAAAACTTAATCTGATTCTGTGACACGGATGGTCTTGAACCAAGCTTTTTATTGAAAAACTCACTGACTTTTTGATAACTTTTCTGTAAGCCTGACTAAGTAAAATGACGAATTTTTTAATTATTGCCTGTATATGGACCTAGCAATCGTTGTGGAACTGCAATGAACGCTTCTTGACATTCCTTACAAACCCCAGAAATTATTTGTACTAATCTAATACAGTTGAATAGTTTCTACACGTTAATCTTAACATGTAATAGTTATATTTTAAAAATTTGTTCTTTAGCTAATATCAAATTGAAAACTGGAGATATTACTAAATAATAATCAGGTTAATGCTTCTGTATGTTCTGGGATGACTGATGGGAGTTGTCTAATGGAGCAAATCTCAGATTTAATTTGAGAAGTTTTTAATCAATAAATACCTTAAATCATAACTTAATTAAGAACAACGTACATATACATAATCTATGCATTATTATTTCATTTGTCGTGTTATGTTTTTAGGTGCTGATTATTTTTAAAAATAAATTTATTAAAATGCAGTCTCAAATGATATATAGATAATTATAAAAGTAAATGAGTAGTAGATTACTGATAGATCAGTTTTTTTTTTTTTTTTAATATTGAACTGCTGTTCTAATTTTTAAAATTCATTAGCCACAGACTTTTATAACAGCCGGAAAAAAGTCCTACAAAATCAGAGGACACCGCAAATGAAAAAAAAAACCTATTTATAATTTCTATATCAATATATCTAACATATTATATAGATTGAATAAATCGTTTGCATTTTAATCATAGACATTTTGCACATAACGTTAACATAAATAAAAAAATATTATGAGAATATAAAACATAAAATATACTTTACATTATAAGAACATTCATAGTACGAAAAGCTAGAGAATTCAGTTTATAAAATCATAAGCCACGTGTCACTTAATAAAGACTCAACAAGTGGGAGAGTTTTATGTAGGGAGAATAGACTTCGCTATATTTGTAGAAATTCATAAAAGATTGGTTTTACGTAAGAAGAGAGATATAGTAATTAATCTATATAAATAAAAATGAATGTTGCTAAGCGCAAAACTCGACTGGCTCAACCAATTCAAATGCGATAGTTTGTCTAGATGTTTCTCTCTTTGACGCAAAAACTACTGAACGGATTCAGATGAAATTTTACAGTAACATAACTTATACATCAGAATAACACATAGGCTAAAATTTATAAAGATTTTGTGTAATTTAGCCATACATAATATAAAATAGTTTTAAAAAAATATCACGCGAAAACGCGTATGTGCCACCAATTCCATGGCGCTTACGATTTTCTTTTCGCGAGAACTCGATTGACCAGAATGGAGTCAGTCAGCGCAGCGCGCAGAGCGAGGAGAGGAGCAGAGGAGCAGTCCAAGTAATGACGCGCCATCTCCGAGAGCGCGACCCGAACGCAGGCAAACCATAGAGGTATTATAGATAGAATAAGGGAGCCAGGCCTCCGGCTGTCCCTCGGTTAGAAAGAAAGAGACAATCGAGGTACCGGTTGAATTATATACCAATATGATATTACTGTGCATATAAGAGTTGTTTCTATGATTTGGTTGTAGTCGATAATTGATGTTTACAAAAAAAAAACGAGATTTGAACTTGAGACCGCAAGGCCAATGGGGTACCGCGATCTTCTCTCTCTTTCTAACTGTTGGACGTTTCCGCTTACAGGCAGCCGTATGTCTTCCCTACTCTATCTATAATATCTCTATGGGGCAAACACGTGAGGGCAGACGTTATAGACAGTTGTGTTCAATTTTGGTTTTTTTTTCTTATAGCTAATTCGATTCTCGGAGCGATTTATTACTTACGATTAGTACAGCAGGCATACTTATTTTTTAGTTAGTATATTTTAAGTAGAAATATAGATTACTTTTTATTTTTATTCCAGTCGTATTAGATTTTTTTTTTTTAAATTTCATTATAGGATTCTAGTGTTAGTTATTTAGTTCGTAATAATATAAATTTATGTTTCGTTGCCAATCTGCTGCACCGTTTGTGATTAAATTTGATAGGATATAGGGTAATTTTTATCAATACACACATGCCGGCGAAACCACGGGCGGAAGCTAGTATATAATAATATGTGTATTGTTTTAGAAATGAATCATTATAGAAACGTGATATGAAGTGTTATTTAAATATAATAAGTAGAAAATTCATTTAACGGTAGATTAAAAATAAAGATCAGTTTTACTACAGATATAAATAATAAAATAATATATCTATCTCAATTGAATTGACCTGAATCAGCCTGTAAACAACCCAATGCTGGACTAAGGCCTCTCCATATCGGAGAAGCTAGCGATTACACGCACCACTACACCAGAACGGTTGTTGAATTTATCTACCACTTTTATTTTTCGTAATATACTTATTTTTCAGTAGTCAATACTAATGTGTAGTATGGACGACCTTTAATTAATAAATTTATTTATTCATCTATCCATTATACTAATCATAACCGGTTTCCATAATGTGTTAGTAGAATCAGTCATTTTTTTGCTAATTGTTAGTAACAGTTACATTAAAATAAATGTAGCTGTTGTTGTTGTAAAATTAAACACATATCATTATATATCTACTCGTAACAAATATAATAAAGTCACCACAATTAAATTATTAATATATCATCATGATATCAGCCATTGGATGTACAATGCTGAACGTAGGCCTCTCCCATCGTCCTCCAGAGCGACCGGTTCGTGCAGCTTCCGTCCAACGGCTTCCGGCAACTCTCCTCGAGTCGTCTGTCCATGTCATTGTCGTCTGTCTCTTGGTAAAAACTAATTATACCTATTCTTATTACTTTAACTTCTAGACATGTATTGCGAAGTTTTAGCTTTCTGTTTTATTGACGTAAATTTCGATCATATAGATTCTAATAGCGAAATTAATAATAATTAATTATGGTTATTTCTTTTTTAATGTAAAAATTTATTGATTATAAACAAACACACCCAGTCTCTTTATATAATTTGTATATAAGTACAGATTTAAATAATTATATAAATAGGTAATATTAGCGATGAAAAATTAAGTTTATTAAACATTATAATTCTGTCTCGACAGTGAACGATGGCACAATATTTATTTGACCTACTCTCAAGCACAATACCGAGTAATACGCCAAAATTACAACCGCAATAATTATGTAAACCGACGTGTATAATACGCATTCGCACTTTCACGGAGATGTCTTTAACAAAACGATAGTGTTAAATATACTTAGTGGTGAATTAATAACGGATAGGGGATCGGACAAATTTTCAGAAAGTGTTTTAAATTAATCTTTATGGAAACTTATTCCCATAAAAAATAAAACTTTATTTTTTTATACCCGTTTAGGTACTCAAAATCATGTTTTAATATTGTCTGTTTAAAAATCCCGCCAAAATGCCATGCTATGTCATCTGAGAGCGCGTGACGTCATCTGGGGTTATAACAAAACAGCTGCATGAGCATAAGTTCGCGACAAGTTTTGTTTCGTGGAGTAGATTTTTTATTTGTTCTTATGGAAGACAAAAAATATCGTTGGTGTACAGTACCTCAATGTACGAACACAGCAAAAAGTACTCCAAATAAAATAAATAAATAAATATGTTTAACACACACACACACGGTCGTTTGTTCCTAAGGTAGGCAACTTAATGCCTGTGTTTTAGGTAACAGCCGACTGATATGCATAGACATTTTTTTAATAAATATACATATAAATAATACATAAATAAATAAACACATATTACATCCAGACTCTGGGCGGTAATCGAACCCACAACCCGGGAGCAGAAAACAGGGCCACTGCCAACTGCGCCACGGGCCAGCCTAAAATATTCATTTGTTTTCATTATAAAAATATTCATTTGATGTGCCAAGAAAAGCTGATAAACGAAAAAATGGTTAGGCTTAGCGAGTAGAAAATGCAACGAAATGAATTTCACCAATTTACTTTTGTGAAGATCATTTTGACGTAAATGTACCATAATTACTACAAATAAATATAATGAAATGTGCTTAAATTAATTTTTAGTAAATATACACTCATTTGCAAAAAAAAACGGGCGGTTTCGATTTTCTTCCTGGCTGAAAAAAATAAAATACCAAAAAGGTTTTAATCATTTGAACATGTTACTGGTCAGTTATAAAAGTGCCATAATGTGTATAAGAGTACATTCCAAATTCAAATTTTTGACTGAGCCTGGTTTTCAAAGAAAATAACTTTTAACTACATTTTGTGGCGCGAATTCCCTATAGTTAATATCGACTCTAATTAACTTTTTGTCAATTTTTATTAAATTATCTGGTGTCCTTGACATTTAAAAGTATTGTTATTGCTGTTTAGCAATCTCGAAAATGGTAGATAAAGTGATAAAAGCGAGCAAAATTATTGCGCTGCTTGAAGAAGGTTGCAGTCAATGCTTCGTGGCTCAGAGGCTAAATGTGAGTCGGTCGACAGTTCAAAGGACCTGGCAGCGCTATCAAGAGACCGGTTACGTCAAGAGAAGGCCTGGTTCTGGCAGAAAGACATGTACCGAACCACGGGATGATCGTTTTCTAGTTAGTCAAGCGTTGAGAAATCGCAAATCTTCTTATGTGGACCTCAAGAACACCCTCGAAGAAGTAAGAAATGTGCAAATTAGTCTATGGACGGTCAGGAAGAGGCTTCTCGCTGCTAATATACACAGTCATCGCCCGGCACGCGGCCCTAAATTACTCCGTGGACATCGAGTTGCCAGGCTTAGCTTCGCTCGAAATTGTGTGTCATGGACTCATGAAGACTGGGATAGGGTATTGTTCTCCGATGAAGCCAGGATATCTCTGCATGGTGAAGACCGACGTCGGCGAGTGCTACGTAGACGAGGAGAACGCTTTGCAGAGGCATGTTTTGAAAAAATCACACCTTATGGAGGGGGTCTGTTATGTTTTGGGCAGGAATAAATTCTATAGATCGTACGGAGTTAGTCTTCATCGAAAACGGTACACTGACTGGACACCGATACATAACGGAAGTTCTAATTCCTTATGCACAACCCGCTTTAACCGCTCTTGGCGAAAACTCAATTTTTATGGACGACAACGCTCGCGCCCACCGGTCTGGCGGTGTGGATGCGTATATGCTAGAAGTTGGAATTCGTCGTTTGGACTGGCCAGCTAGAAGTTCGGACCTCAATCCCATAGAGCATGTCTGGGACGTTCTGAAGCGACGAGTGAGATCAGTGCAGCCGGCTCCGCAGACCATCAGAGAGCTAAAGAATGTGATTACCGCGGAGTGGGAACGTATTCCCCAAGAAACCATTAAAGATATACTCACTAGCATGCCCAGACGAATGTAAGCTGTGATTTCAGCAAGAGGGGGTCACACTCAATACTAAACTTTTATCTGCTTTTAATGTATTCAAGAAAAACAAAGAAATTAACGCGTTTCATTTTTATTTAGCGAGCAGGTACAATCATAGTGTTTTGAGCTTAAACATTATTTCTCAATAATTTAATTAAAATGTTATGATAAAACTGATGAAAACTATTCCTTCCTAATTAATTTATAAAATTCTGAGAATAACAATACCTAAAATTGTCAAACAAACTAATAGTAACTATAAAATAGTTCTTTGCTTAAGTGCCCGTTTTTTTTGCAAAGGAGTTTATATTGTTTTCTCTTTACGATCAACTACTATTATAATTTTTTTTTTTTTGTATTTGTTTTTGTAACACTAAATAATGTGATATAGTTTTGACAGTATTCTACTTGTGACGACCGTTCTGGTGTAGTGGTGCGAGTAGTCGCCTCAACACCCCGCGCCGGCGGTCGCGGGTTCGATTCCCGCTCGGGACAGATATTTGTACAAATGTTGGTTTCCGGTCTGGGTGTATGTCCTTGTGGTTCTCCCCACCGTGTCTCGTCTCGTGTCTCGGAGAGCACGTAATTTATTTGATGACTACCTCTCGGAATGTAATTTTTGTATTTATATGAGTCTTCAATTTTCAAAAATACTCTTTTACGCTTTAAAATACCGCTAAGCCGTATTTGTTGTTTACTATATTGGAGCTGATTCATAAAATATAAAAAATATATATACAATTAAAAATGTATTTTAAATATTAGGGACTAAATTTTCACAGAAAAAGATCAGAAAAGTATATATAAAAAAAGGAAAAAAAAAATAATTAAAACTAGGCGTCGCTTCATGAATTTGAAAATAATAGGTCTTATTCGAATCTTTTCTGCGAACAATTAATGAGACTCAAGCAACAAATTGAGAAAAAACGACTGGAATAACAGAAAAGGAGTGGTCTTTCATTATGAAAACGCCAGACCATCGCCAAGACCACAAAAATCTTTGGCCACAAATCAAAAATTGAGAGAGCTTGGTTGGGAACAGTTAATGCGTCAACCAAATAGTTTTGACCTTGTACACTAAGATTTTCATTTGTTTCGGTCTCTTCAGAATTCTTTGGGTAGTGATAGGTTAACATCAAGAGAGGACTGTAAACAACTACTTGTCGCATTTTTTAAATCAAAAATCCGAATGGCAACAAGTTATCGAACAAAATGGCATATAATTAAACTTTGAAAAGAAAAAAAAAACTCTTGATTTTGTATAGGAAATACGAAGAAACTTTTTCCCCGACCTAATAAATAATTTAATACGTTTAATTAATTTTATTAGAAGAATAATTACCATAAATACCTAAGAATATAACTTTATTTTATCTAAAAAGAACAAGTTATATAAAGGTTTAACGCGTAGTACGGATATAAAACTTATCTTCAACTTGCTGTATCTGTGAATCAGTTATCTTTGTTTATACATACGAATACGGAAATATACATACTTTAAATCACTTTTTATTTACAGATAAAAACAATTGTATACTTATAAAAACGATATTATATATTCAAAAACAGAAGATAACATAAAAAACCGGAGTTTTTTTGCGATTACGTTGTTTTTTCAAATGATTGTCATGGTCTAGAATTTTAAAAATCTTCACAAAAAAAAGGTTATCTATATGATTTTAAAATTAAAAACTCTTTAAATATAAAAATAATGAAAAAAAAAATATTTAAGGTGAACTAGAGGTACAATATTTGTTATATATTTAAATGTGCTTAACTTATCTTTTGTTTGATAATAATAATAGTCATCAGAAATTGAATTACAAACAAGATTTTTAATAAATATTTTTACTATTATTTATCGACATTACATATCAAAACTGTGGGTAAATTTTATTTAATCAGCTATTTATAAAATACATGGCAAACATTGTTTAGTTAATTAATCACTGTGAATTGCAGTCAAACAACATATTTGGCTATCACTAAAAATAACCACACCAATGCACAAATATAAATGTAATGTTTAAGATGCGTAAACGTTTCAAAATGCAAATCACGATGCGTAATGTTTTGCAATCACAAACGAAAATTGCAATGATTCTCTGTTATATTTATAAGTAGGCCAATTTCTAATCCATTCAACTCGAGAACAAAAATCTTGCCTAACTCTTTAGTACAGCCGGTAATCGTCGGACTTAGGATCGATGACCATTGAATACGATAAGAAGCGATCCAATACGGTGTCAAATGATGAAAAACTTATTGAATTGATGACGCGATAGCGTAGAGGTCACAAGTCAACTGACTGAAGCGCTATCGGTCTCGGGTTCGATCCTTGATGTTTGTATTGCCATAACAGCCACACAGATGTTGTGGGTATTTCCAGACACAGGATTCAGGATTCACATCAAAATTGAAGTATGAAGCGTTTATATATTGTTTTTATGGAGTATTTGAATGCTATGTACATCAGACGCAATTTTTGTAAATTCCACACCTACAGTTTAAAGTAACACCACATTGTTTTTAATGAGGCACTAGTTCGGTGCATTTTGTGTACTAATGTATTTAGATTGACATTTTTAATAGTCACAGTCTGCGCTCTGCATCGCATTCGGTGTGTTTTCCCTTTAAGTTCAAAATGTATTGTGAATTTGTAACAAACCTTGACACATTGATTTTGAATTAAATGTAAATTCATAATAAAATAGGTCATCGTTTTGTATAAATCTGAGATTGTTTAAACTGCCATTTTGTTATGATGAGTGATAAATTGAGTAAATGAACAGCGTTATTAAACAAGTACCTATCTATCAATTGTCGGTGACAACATAATATTCACTCCGCAAGTTACTACAATAAGATTTTTTTTTTCAACAGAGTTCAAATAAAGATGTTTTTATTTAGTTGATTCTTTTATTCGTGTGTAAGTAACGCGATGTTTACGACATAATAAAAATCCCATTTGTATTGCATAAGCTGTACTTCTTTGAGGATAGTCACATTTTTAATTGAAATAATTGCGGAAATAAAATAGAAATCGTATGTTTTTCTCATATATAAACATAGCCTTACTACGCGAACATTTTGCGTTTTAACTATTTTTGTGATAAACATTATCAAAATTTTAATATTATTATGAATAATGTTAATTTTAATACAACATATAATAAATAATATTTACTCAGTTAAAAAAAAATACTGGCAAATATTTCTCGTTCTAAATTTAGAAGTGAAAATCCTATTAATGATTCTTTGATACTATAACTTTAGATATAAACGAAAATCTAATCGTCCGTCTGTAAAAAAAGAAAAAAAAGTTAGACAGTTTGTAACTAATATAGCTATTTAAGAGTTTACTATAGTTTTTCAAAAAAGGTTCTACTAAATAACGTACGAGAACTAATTTTCTTTTTTAGTTATGTCTTAGAAAGTGAAGAATAGGTTATTTTTTTCAATTACTACTATTAGTTCACACTCTCCCTATAGGGGAGAAGTGGCATGAAAGAGCCAGTTTACTAAACGGAGTGAAGATATATACTTTTAATGAAATAAATGATGATTTTCTTTTATCAAACTGTTATTTATTTATTAAAGTAGGTAATTTCATAAGAAAAAACCTAAAACACATTACAAAAATCAGTTAAATATTCGTTTTTAAAAAATGTGTCTTTTGGCTGTTTCATAACTTTTCGGTATTGAAAGAGCCACCAAAAGTTATGAATGAGCCAGTCTGTATTATAAAGTGTAATTGTGAAAATTATGCAAAATAAGAATTATTGCCCTATAAAAAACGAAAGAAAAAGACAATTCTAACAAATACTTTTTATAAACAAATGACCTTTTTTTTTTAATTTAAGTCTATCAGTCATTTTAAGAAGCTTTAATCGTAACATATTTTTCAGTCATTCTTATTATATCTAATATATATAATATAATCTTAATATACTAGAGGCGGATTATTTTTTACTAATAACAATCTCAAAAATTTAACAAAATAAAAAAATAATATCTTCTATCAAAAACAACATCGTTAAATCTTTAAAAACATCAAAAAAATATTACTCATTTTAAGCTTCAAAATCTTAACTATCAATTTGCTTAAATTTAAGATTCAGTCTTTGTAAGAACTTTAGAATATAATGTCATTTTCTTAAAATTAGAAGCATGACTTGCAAAAGAAATTAAATTCCCCCTTAATGCCACAGGATTCATGAGCCCAACCAGAACAAATTTTGCACTTAAACCAATCTTGATCACAATTTTCATATGCTTTGTTGCAAACTACGCAATCATCACTATTTTTCTTTGTTTTGGAGTTTGTTTTTCTTCGAACAACCTTTTTTTTAACTTCAGCCAATACGATAGAGTCAGACGAATCTGAGTCACCTAGCAGTACGGAATTTTCTTGATTTCTATTAAGGGTTTTTATGGATCGTTTTGTAGTTAGTTTCTTGATAATATTTTTTGCTTTTTTTGCATTAACCTCTTGCTCTTCTAATTTTTTCTTTTCGGGTGTGTCAGTTACGATCGCAGACGACATTTTTCTCGTATTGCGTGTCGTGTTTTGTCTTGGCCCCGCCTTAGAAAATGGTCTTATCATTTCCGGTGGTATAATTTGTTGCCTTGAATTACTCGGCATCGCAACCGTAGGGGTAGAGATTAAATGGAGAGATGGTCTGACATTCTGGTCTGTTACAACTTCATTTTCTTCGTGAGCTTCAGGTTGTTTTGTAGAAGGCGGAGGTTTTGATCTTAAGTTGGTTTTAATATTTTCCTTGTCCAATTTTAACTCATTACCATCGTTTGACTGTGATGGATCAGGCCTATCAGTCGCATATGAAGATAAAAATTCTTCCTCATCAAATATATTAGAATTTAAGGGGTAAATTCCTGTTTTCAAAAATCCTTGTGTTATATTGTGAGGACTAAAAGCTGAGAGATATGCTTCTTTTACAAATTGTCCAACTTGGTAAATAGTCACCGTTTTACCAGGGTTTGACAACATCCATTCATTCATGGCAATGCGGTATCTAGTTTTGAAAGGCCCATATACTGTGACATCGAGTGGTTGTAGTTTATGACTGCAATGCGGTGGGAATGTGACTATTATGATTGAGTTTTTTCTGGCAAATTTAACCACTTTGAGATTCACATGAGAGCTGTGGTTATCCATTAATATCAATGCTGGATTATCCTTTGATGGCCTAATATGCATCATAAAGTGTTCAAGCGCTTTAACAAAACAGTCCTCAGTCATCCATCCAGAAGCTTGAGCCAACCCTAGAGCTCCAGGCGGACCATTATTTAACATAATATCTTTGTAGTTTACTCTAGGAAACACAAAAACAGGCGGTAAAAAACCACCAGCAGCATTAATAAAGAACAGAGTTGTCACCAATGCTCCTCGTTCAGCTGAGGTAACTTGCCCAATTTGTTTCGAACCTCTTTCAGCTATGACTTTAGGAGGATTGGTGACGGTGCTGCAGCCTGTTTCGTCGGCGTTAAAAATCATATGAAAATTGTATTTGCGTAAAACAGTGCTTAGTTTTTCAAAAAACGTCTTTACATTATTTTTATTAAAACTTGTTGCACGGGCTAGAGAAGTGCTTTCGGGTTTTCTCACAGCTAAATCGTTGTGTCTGCTCATAAACCCTTTGAACCAATCATTACTTGCAGTTTTAAATTCCTTCCATTTATCTGGGCAGATATCATTGGCCATGGCGTAATCAAATGCCAGCTTCTTAGTTTGATGTCTTGTGAGGCCATAGCACATTTTAGAAGCAGTCTTTAAATAATCTGCAAGCATATTCTCCTGGTCTGTTGTAAAAATACGCTTATTTCCTATGTTAGGACAGTGTTTATAAGATGATTCACCAGAAGCCTTTACTTTTTTGACTATTTTAGCTAAGTAAGCCCTCGATATATTTAAGGCAAGTGCAGTTTTGTTTATGGACTGACCTTTCTGCAAAACTTCATTGACTGCTTCTTCAATTACCGATTTTTCGGGTCTTTTTCGTTTTTTTAGACCAAGCTTCTCCATAATGCAATATCTGAAGCAAATAATTTAGTAATATATGAAAAAAAAATGCATATTCATTATTAGTAAACTTTATTTACAAAATTCAAATGCAGGGTTATGAAGGAGCCGGTTATGAAAGAGCCAGCTCTTTAATGGCCCATTTACCCGGCTCTTTCAAAACTAATTCTTAAAAAAAATATAACCTTCAAAATTAAAACAATATCAAAACTTTTGTGGCTCAGTTTTTACGCAACTGCAATGCCAAATATATGCACTAACTCAGTCTTCAATCCATGTACCTATATTTGTTTACAGTAAAATACCAAAAAACAAATTAAATGAAGTAAAATACTTACTTTTTAGAGCCAAAAACTTTAACTCGATGCACCGGCGTCCGTTGATATCGGCGAACTGTCAAATGTTTGTGGGTGACGGGAAATCAGTGTTGCCACTTAATAATAAAATCACCAACCAAATCCGTCGGTAAACTACCGAAATAATAGAAGTGGCTCTTTCAAAACCTGGCTCCTTCATGCCACTTCTCCCCTACATATTTATATTGGACACATTTTACATTTATCGCAAAACTGACGGCCGATGGAGCAGAAAGGTTCTCGGGTGGAGACCACGTACCGGCGAGCACAGCATCGGACGGCCGTCCACAAGATGGACAGACGACTTGAGGAAAGTCGCCGAAAGCCGTTGGATGGATAGAACCGGTCGCTCTGGAGGTCGATGGGGGAGGGAGAGGAGGGGCTTACGTTCAGCAGTGAACATCCAATGGCTGATATGATGATGATGATATAAGAATAAAAATTCTTTCTAGAAATTTTTATTAAATTACTTGTTTAAAATGTTAAATAAAAAAATCAGGATATAAATAAATAGTTAAAAATGTTCTTTTGTGGTCTTACAAGCTTTTTATAAATTTAACATAAAATAGTTTCAAAACAACTGTTCTGCGATATACATACATATGTCACTCGATAAGTTTTGAGATGCTTTTAATTTACAAATAGAACGCAAGTAGCCAGGTTGCTGATTTAAAAAAAAATTATGTTTCAGTCATTTAACTGCGACGGTTCCCAAGTTTTTCTTTGCCAACAAAGGAGCTTAACCACGAACATTTGCGCGCTATGATATTTTACGATTTTAAATTTGGTTTCACTGAAAAATTTAGCCTTCAACGATTACAATCAGCGTTTGGGGAATCGGCCACATCTCGAGCAACAATCTCAAACAACACCCCCTCTAGAGTAACAGTTTTTAGATGGTTCAGTGGATTTAAAAGGAGTAAAACAAACCTCGAAGATGACCATAGAAGTGGACGCCCACAAACGGCAGTAACTGCAGAAAATGTATGGACTACTGAAATTATGGTGCGACCCTTGAATTACTTACTCGGACATCGAGAAGATTTTTGGCGTTGGTTCGGCAGCGTTAACATTATTTTGCATCACTGGATCCCTCGTTTGAAAAACAGACCCGTGTGGATTGGTGCTACAGGGAATTATGCTGCATCACGACAACGCTTTGTCACATACGTCTCTCAGATCAAAGGCGTGTCTTGAGGAATCCGGTGTTGAAACCTTGCTCCATCCACCGTATAATTCTGATTTAGCTCTCTATGATTTATTTTTGTTCCAGATAAGCAAGGAAAAAATAAAAGGAGAATTCTTATCGTGTGCCGAAAAGGCCGTAGCCGCCTACAAAGCCGCAATTTCGGATCTATCGGATCAAGACTGCCAAGTGTTTTAATAGTTGGTTTAGGCGAATGCAACTTTGCATAGAGAATCAAGGAGAGTATTTAAAAAAAATGTAAAAGAAATATTGTTATTATCTTGTATAATAATTGTAAATAATTTTTCTTGTCTCAAAACTTATCGAGTTACCTACGCATATAATTATGTTAATGTATTACTATATTTTTTAAATACATTATACATTACACACGTATTCATACTCTGTAAAAAATATTAAACGGTAGGTACCAAATTAATGTTTAGTGTTTGCACAAAAATATCTTTAGATTTGGAAACTGTTTAGTATGAAATTGTGTACGAAGCTACGCGATGTTGTGAAATGTTAACTTTAAACAATGGTAATAGGCTTGTTGAAAAAAAAAAAGAATAGAAATCGTGAACACAATCTTTAACAACTTACACAAGTAAATTTTGCATACTGAAATTAATATACTGCTGTATATTACTGCTTTATTGAATATTATATAAGATATTTATATATGTATATTTGTGTATACATACCTATGCGTTCTTAAAATAATTATCATTATCGTCCACGAAGGTTTGAAACAGAAAAAAAGCCACAATCGCGTCGTCGGTTTAAAAAGTAGAAAGGGAGAATGGATGTAAGGACGGAGAATGAAGGGTATTTAAGATCTCTTTTAATGCATAATACGCAGTTTTAGTAGCTAACTCTTGCTGTTTTCTGCGAGAGTGGTACTTATTCTACTGAGCGAGCGACGCTCAACGCGTATAAGAATGAGAAAAGGAAAAAATAAAATGAAAATCTATTTTTCAAACTAAACAAAATAACAATGTGTTATATACATTTTTATTTATAGGATATGTTGGAGCTAACACATCGAATCAATTTTTAAATAGACACTACAGTTAGAAGGATCCTGTATAATATAAATAATTAATTAGGTATAATATTTCTCGTGCGTTCAACCGTAATCAAATCATACGTAATATGGAAAAAAGAATGTTACGATTTTAGCACTACAACCAATGTTGTGTTGCCACACACACCACACAGCTATGTGAAATCTATGTAAATATTGCAATTTACTCAAATATAAGCTACAAATATCAAAAGACGTCTTTCGTCATCTTATTGATTTAATAAATTATGATTTTTGTTTTAACATTGTTTTTTTTTTGGATTGGACATTGGATCTCTAAGGAGTGAGTTATTACAGTGAATGATCTAAATTCTAAACCAATCTGATAAGCATCAAAATTTATCTTCTAGTTATGACATATATATAAAAAAAATAGGGGTGTATGGTATATATTCGATAAAAATAGTAGTTTAAAAAAACATAGTATTGAAAATACAAACAATTAGTACTTTAGTCGGAGCAAATGAGTTTGTTTAATATTATTAAAGGTTTAGTAACGCTTTTCGCTCACTTACCAGTTCTTAGTTCATTTATATGAGTTCACGTGTATTGAACTTAACTAATTATTTCTACTTTTGTTTTTAAATAAAATATCTCAAGTAATAACTTTAAGTTATAAGATTAAAATGACTTCAAAAATTTAAAAGGATGGGACACTAAGATGCACCTATGTTATCCAATGTGATATATTAGTTACTCACTTAGGGCCTCTTTTACCCGTTGGTGATAAAGTTTATCTTGAACATAAGTTACTGATAGGTTTTATCAGCAGGCAACTAACATACTACAACTTTTCAACCCAAAGGTTACCAATAGAAATATCTGAGAGATAAATTAGAGATTTATGGTGTAAAAGAAAAATGAGCCATATGTTTATATATGTTAGATACCGTTATACGTCAGATAGCTTTATCAGCAACCGGTGAAACAGGTCCTTAGAGATTTTAAAACACTCTCAAGTTCACTTTGTGTATACATTTTTTGTAAGTAAAGGGAAAGCAAGAATTTGTTCCTTTAATAAATTTAATGAAAGGCTTTACTTTGATTAAAGATAAATACGGTGTACTTAATAACTAAGTATAAAACTCAATTTACTTTTTGTTACAGATGTTGCCGTAAAACTGTTATCGACGAAACTTACTGAAGACGAAGTGGCAATACACTCATTTGGGAAACGTCAGTTAGAGCTAATATATTTTATTGATTTAAAGTCAGTAATTAATTTATTTTGTAAATAAGAAAAAAAAATACTTTGTTTACGTGTGGCTGAATATGATGATGTCACGGTCTTTTTTGTAAGACTAAATTAATATAAACATTTTTTTCATACATCAAACTCATCTTCATAGACTATCCGAGCCATAGAGCAAAAACAAAGTTTTGCTCTGTGGTCCGAGCAGTTTTATCCACATTGACGTTTACCGTTGCCATAGTAACCATTGGTATACTTGAACAGTGGTAGTATATGTGATGGTAGATGTAAAATCCACCCTGAACAGGATTTGCCTGAAATTCTTTTCTAGAAATCGTCTGACTTTAAAACTACGATATTTTGTATTGTTTAAATGATGTATAAGAGAAATTTTAATCACTATTAAATATCGAATCTGAAAAAAATCATTGTAAATAAATCTATGTTTTTATCAGAAACACACACTCATAGAGACGTATAGTGACGTAGAAAATAATTTCGCAAGTATTTTTCGACAATTAAATTATTATTTTTTAAATTAATTTCCAAAATTAGTTTTCAGAATCGGAATAATATTCAAACTAACGAACCTCTACATCTTTTTTTATAACTCAGGCACGGTTCAAAAATAATTTTTGGTTAGACAGTCGAACAAAGGTCTTTTACTTCTTCATGTGGTTATATGTTATCGCAGCATGCATATGAACATAGCATATTATTATCTTTTGAGAATTTTTAACTATGCATCAAACTAAAAAAATAAAAAATCAACAATTCCTTGAATATCATAATATTATTATTTATATAAATAGGTACTAATGAAAACGTCAACCCGTAAATGTTACCACTGTTAGCCAAAGCTCCCCCCTTCTGATATCGATAAGTATTCGAAGTCTAATCCGCAACGAACTAGTCGTAATGTACACTTAATACACACGGGAACGTCTGTAAATCTACTTAAATACGACACATATAATCTCCTCAAGTTATTTACTTTAACACATTCAGTAATTTACGAGTTACAGAGACCTACGTTACGAATATATATTATTAATATAATTGAATACGAAATGAAAGAAGTCGTTACGTTCTAAAGGTTACAAACGTGTTAAACAATTTTAAATTCGAACGAAAATTATAAAGGTTATTAAAAATGTTAATACCTTAACTCCTTTACAAAGACTCAACTTGAATAAGGGATTCATAATTTTAAAAATGTTAAAAATTTGAATATTATTTGTAAAGAAATATAAATTTATAAAAAAATATAAGTTTGTTAATTTGTAAAGAAATATTTTTTTTCTGAGATTTCGTGATTTCGAATTAAAGTTTGTAATGTATACAACTCATTTTTAATTTTCTTTTCTAATTTTTTGTAGTTATTATAGATACATTTGATTGTTGCGAGAACAAACAAACAAAACATAAAAAAAATTAATAAATATATATTTTGGTTGTTCTTTACAAAGATTACAATCATTCATTTTAAATATATCTAATATCAGCCATTCATTATATCGAAATATCAAAATCCCCCAGCCCATTAATTAATTATAAATATTGATAAAAAATTAAAAATAATACAAAACTTTATCACTAAATTATACAATAAATATAATATAATATAAAAATAGATATATATGGGTAATTCACAAAAAAAAAAGAGTTTGACTATCATTTTTATAAGCTGTGGTACTTAAATGCTCTGGGGTTGTGATTTGTATTAATCAAATATAAGTTACATACTATAAATTAGGACATTATACATATAAATTGGCCGAATAGTAATTTTTTTTTATTAAGTGTGATTATTCCGATTTAATAAGAAAAAATAATTTTAGGGCTATCTTCCATTGTAATAAATATGAAAAAAATTATAAGAATATTAACGTGTAATTAGTATTTAAATAAACAAAATATTATATATATATATATATATATATATATATATATATATACTATGAAGATTCTTCATCATTAATAATATGTAATTCAATAAATAAATATATATTATTACACCACTTGTACTCGTATTTATAAAAATAACTATTACACGCATCGATGTATAATATTATATACATCGATGATTATACGTGTATCCAAATGCTTACTGGTCATAGGCAGGGAAATCATCCCCCATCTTGATTCAGTTGTCAGTTCTAAACGGAGTTGTAATCGGTACGAAAATTTTTAATTTTAATCTCTGTCCTCACAACTCGTTATTCATAAGAGGTCACAACTGTATTGATCGTTAAAAGTATGTGCACTTTAACTATGGGCTTTAGTTTTGTGCTATAATTGCTAATATGTATCAAAAACACTCTGCTAAATTTGTATGTTCATGTTTGATTATATACCTCTATATAAGATTATAAGATTTTAGAAGATGGTTTATAAGATTTTAATGGAAGAAATTCGCTTCCGTGGTGGTCACAACTATGGATCCGTGGATAAATATTCACTCATGGATGTGACCAGCGACCGATGGAAGTGACATTGTTATAATATGGAGGACAGAGGCGGCTTTACCTAATATGTTTTTTAAGTTTGTTGTATTCTTACATATTTTATTACAGTATGACTGTATAAGACTGCATTGATTTTTTTTTAATTAAAAATTTGAGTGCGTTTGACCTCAATCTTGTCTGATGGTAAACAACGATGAAGTCTAAGGTGAAGCACGCAAACTCAAATAATGCCTGTTCACTGCTAATACTTAAGCAACTGATAATAATGACACTGTAACTGAGTTTATATAAATTTTATTTAATGAAGATATATTTGATAAATGTCAATTTAAGACTAAATTATAAGTAAATAAATTTGATTTTCTAAAGTAAAGATGTATATTATTTACAAAAAGTATCACCTCTTTGTATTATTTTACTCCTATGTATGACATTAATCATCCATAGGAGGAAATGTTACTTCCATGGATATTTTTTTCACCCCCTATATTGTTTTAACTTTAGGGGCTGCAAGCTCGGCGAATATTTTACCCTCAAAGAAAAAAACCTAATCTACTAAGGGCCAAAACACATAACGGCGTTGCGGCGCCGCAACGCTAAAATCGGCGGTGGCGTCACCGCCAATTTTAGCGGCGCGGCACCGCCAATTCCGGCGTTGTGACGTCATACTTGTTGACCATGATTTATTGACATTTTGTGTCTATTTTTATATTTTATTTTTTTGTGTCTTTATTAGACATGGGTATCTCAATGAATTTTTATGAACTGCAGATAAGCTCATGAGCCATATGCTTGAACCGGAGCTGTGAACCGGCTCACAGTTCAGCTCAATTGTTGTTATGTTGTTACTTTTAACTATTAGATTTACAGCTAATTTAAGACTCGGTTCAAACAAGTGACATGTATGATGTACCTAAATTATAAATATGTAATAAAGCAGCGTTTCGAAAAGTTATTATAGAGATATTTTTTCTATCTTACACAATTATAGGGGAATGCTAATTTCATGCATATGATAAACGCTAAAGTGAGTTTCTTTGTTTGTTTTACGCTTTCACGCTTTAACTATTCACCTGAATTACGATCATCATGAAATTCTGCATACCAGTTGTCTGGGGTACAGAAAAGGACATAGAGTACCTACTTTACGTACCGACTACCGTTGGTGCCTGTACCATGCGAGCGGAGCCGCGGACAAAACCTATTTATTTATATTTAATCTATAAAACTAATATAGTAAGATATTAATTTATGTATCACTTTGTTTCAATTTTGTTTAGGCTTTATGAGACAAAAGTTGTTTAAAATTCTACCAGCATACAAACTTGATTCACAAAATTATTTCCGGTACAAAGGATTACTTTTTATGCATTCTACTAAATAACAACTTCACAAACAATAATTAACAAATTTCACGTGAACTATAATATTTAAAATAATTAAATTAATATCCACAATAAAAAATCACGAAGAACTGGTTACCCTACAACAACGCTCTTTTTCGCGGCGCCGCAACGCCGCAACGCATACCGCCGATTTTAGCGTTGCGTCGCCGCAACGCCGTTATGTGTTTTGGCTCTAAGATTCATCATCAATTTTATCGAAAAGACGAGAATAAACACATAAAAACGTACATTTCTAATCCATCGTTGTCAATTGACATCAAAAATATCGTCATGTTTGAACGATCTAGAACCGTCTATAACCTATTATTTAAATAAAAGGGAAACTAGCTAAACGCGTGTATCGTCAACGTGTTCCATTCTGGTTTGATGACTATAGACATACGGCATACCAAAGTGACAAAATACTGCCAAAAATGGTACAAAAAATTATGTCGCCCGTGTAACGGTATATTTATGACAAAATAAAAATAAACCCTAAGAATAGATTTTAACTAGACGGATCTTCGTTTATTATTAGAAATTTATTTTTAAATGCTCTCCACGTCACGAACAAGAACAATTAAGATGAATTTATTTATACAGCATTTAATCGTAATTATTCAATAATACACAATGATTACATTGTAATTCTAGCCTACAAAATATCTCAATATATAGATAATGATCGAACAAAAACAATTTTCTAGAAAGTAACGGAAGATCTTAAACTTAGTGCGAAAAGCCAAATACAAAATCTTTACATATATAATTATGTTACATATGTATATACCACTAAAGGCCGTGCAGTAACCGACAGAGAATAGTCCCGACCTCTTTCTTTCCGAGATGTCGTCAAAGCGACTAAGGCCATAGTGGTGCGAACAACTATATACCAACCAGGATGGTGATGGGCAACAGCGTCACTAGCGGCACATATCCTGCCAACACTCAGTGTGCTGTGGCCGCCTGCCAAGAGTGGCGAGTATTGGCAAAACCCTCAACAGATGATGGAGGAGGCCTACATTCAGCAGTGGACATCCAACGGCATGTAGTGGTGGATTTTCCATTCTAGTCTCAAGGGGTTATCAGCAAGCTGTATCAACCAATCACATACCACTAAATCAATGATTACGTAAGCAATCGTTTGTATTTTAATAAATTGCAATATTCTTTAGCTGCTCCACGTAAACAGTTTTAGAGATTTAATTTCAATTACCAATAAAACATAAATAATTGATTTACTAAGACAGTTATGCTAAATGGATGTATAGCGAATGAGTGTTTTTACACTTCATTTCATCCAGCATATTCTTATTTGTCTTTGATTCTCTCGTTGCTGAGCGAAAGTTTTTTTTTCTTACTTAATCTATAATGCAACTCGACTATGAATTAAAAAATTGAACTGAACTGAATCAACCTGTAAAAGTACTTCGCAAAGGCCTCTTCTCCGTACAAGAAACGGGATTTAAAAAAAACCAGATATTAGTACAAAAATATCTTTTCTGAGCGCGAATCGAATCCACGGCCGCTGGCGTTAAGGTTACTAGTAGCTCCACTAAGCCAGAACGGTTGTAACATTAATTAATATACAATCCCTAAATATTTTTTAAAACAAAGATTACCTCTATTTATTACCAAAGCCATTATTGAGTTTTAAGTACAAATGCTTAGCAAAACTTTCCTTCAGTATTTCTGTAAACAATTTTATCTCGCAATTATTAGTCAAGAATAAAGATGAAGTCTATTTTACTTGAGAACATCGATTTATACTTGTTACCAAATGTAGACACTTTCCCTACGATCTAACATATGTGATTTTTTCGTATTTACATAGTTTTATTTTACTGCTTTGCAAATGTCAAACGAAAAAGTTTATAGTAAAAGTTTCGATATTCATATAGTTAATACAAAAATGAAACGTGTAAGTAGAACAACAATTATTTAATTTCAGAATTAATCATGTGTAATTTTAAATTATTATATTTTGCTTCGTTCATCATATTATTCTCTTTTGATTACAAAATTCAATAGCAAAAACGTTAATTTTTATTAAAACAGTATTAATTAAAAAAATAATATAAATAATTTTAAAGTACCTATGTGTGAAGTGATCAAGTTGACAAACTAAAGAGTTTAACACAGCATTAGCAAGCGAAAGCTAATTTTGAAGTAAAGGTTAAAATTTATGAAAAGATCTTTAAATTCTAATTAAAAAAAGTAAAAATTAAAGATCGAAAAAACCCGTTCGGCCAAGCGAAGCGAACGCAAGTGCGACGCAGTCATATGTAAAGCTAGCTTCACACTTGTGACTCTTATTAAATTTCGAAGCAATCTCGTATAAATTTTATTTTTATTGCATAGATATATTTTCGAGATTATTAACAAAATAAAATTAAAATAATGTGCAATTAACTACTTAACTGAAATAAATGTTTCCTAACAGATGAAAACCAATCAAAGCGACTTAATAAAAGAAGTCGTTAAAATTTCTGGAAAATTATATCGCCTTCGATGTTGAATGATGGAGATAGTAGTGTATGTGTAAAGTTTTTGGCGACTGATGCGTAAGACCTAGTCCAGGAGGAAAGATTAGAGACGACGAAGTGTCTGACAACATAAAAATCTGGGAACATATTAAATGAGTAATATTTATCAAAATTAAAACAGTTTTTCCCTTTTTTTGGGTCATCTATGTAAGCAGAATTGATTTAAATATATTTATAGCTAATTCTGCTCTTTAAAATTGTATTTAAATTTCAATTGTCATAATCAGAATATTATAATATTCCATCTGCTGCATTGCCACTATTTCCGATTCTATAAACGAATACGTGTTAAATTTTACGTATCAAAATTGTGACGCTCTATTTCTTAGATACGTGCACTATCTCTATCTCATTCATTAGGATTGATGGCTTTTTAATATTGCCGAAATAGCACGGATGATTTCGCCAATGTCACGTAGAATGAAGACACGAAAGAGATTGACCGGTGCGCTCAATATCACAACCTCAAAAAATGAACTCGTAAACTGGTCGCACTGACACAACCAGTGGATGTCTTTAGTATCTAAACTCACACGAGTCACTTGCGCGGTATACCATAATCTAAATAAAAAGTTAAAACGCGACGCTACACTTTAACTGCGCCTATGTGAACGGAGCCTAAGGAAATCTGCATTTCTCAGCAGAAGTTTCAAACATGGGTCTTCGCAAAATAGATGAGATCTATGCTCGACAGTAGAGTAATCACAAGATGTTTCATTACAGTAAAAACATATAATTATGTACGTCTTACGGAAGTCATGTTTTCCACATGTTTTCGTCTTATTATACGACTAAAATTATCTATGGTTAATGATAATAGATTCAATCGGAAATTTAATAAAACGGCCTACGGTTTCACTTGCGTGATATTTTACCATACACGTTCTCTTCTTCGTTCGATTTTCCGTTTACTAAATCTTAATAGCCACCATTAATGATATAGACGAATAGACACATTTTTAGAGTTCCTCTACCAAAAACGGTAAGACGAGATCTTAATTAATGTTGCCTACATATTTGTTAAAGTTATGTTTAATATTAGCCAATTATCATAACTTTGTATGAGTTAATTTGAAACTATATTCAATATTATGTATAAATACAATTATTTATGTGGATTACTAGGTTGCTATAGAATTTTTGAACATAAAGTTTTATTTTTTAAATAAATTTGATATAGTATAGATATGGAATTAAATAAAAACAAAATAAAATTAGTTAAATCGTATAGCAAAGATTTTAAATAAAACCATAATTGTACTGTTTGAATTTTATCAGTAATATATTTTTACCATTGCAAGTAAACATTTTTTTTGGAATAAGTATACTACGCAGTTCTGTGTATTTTTAGCTATAAATTCTGATAACATTATTATAGAAACTATGCAGGTACTTAATTTTATATATAAACTGAGAGAAATTAGGCAGCTTTAATTGGTGGATTTAGATTTTAAACAGCAATTTTCGTACTTAGGGTATTGATTAAAAGGATCAAATCCATACAGTCTCACCTACATTTATGATAACTGATTCACTCTCTGTAATATTCCTGAATAGCCATATTATTTAAAGTGAACAGAATTTATCAAGATGTACTGACAAATTATTTGATTATTTCTTTATTGCTTATATACAAACCAATTATTTACAACAATAGAAACATTAGTACTGAACATTAAACATCAGTAGTATTAGATGTGTAATTTTATTAAATTCTTTTAAATTCATGAATCTCAAATAGATGATATTCACACAACCCAAACGAAGGTTTGTTATGCGCAGGAATCAAAACCGCAACCGCCGGCACTACAGCCTGTGCTACGACTAGTCCTCCAAGCTGTTGTCGGGTAAAAAAGTCAAATATCCTTCTAATAAGCAATCTTTCTGTACTACTATCTTATATAGAATAAATCCACCATGCTGCTCACAGCAGGTTCCATCGGGCAATCAGCTGTTAGCGTTAAACTATTAACATACCTAATAACATTGTAAATTCATTTCATATAGGTTTTTAATAGAAATGTTAATGTTTGGCTAACTGTCAAGTATTTTGTTTATATTAGACATGGATTGTTTTCTTTTATATTGCACTAGCCGAACCTGCAACTTTATTTTCAATTACTCATTTTGGTTTTTATATATTTATTAAATCAAGACTAATAAATGCGTGATACACAGTGAGACTTAACTTTGTACTAAATTTCGAGTTTGAAACAAACCAGTATCTTAACTTATGGTATGGGCTCAAATCATGCTAAATTTCATTCAAATAGTTCAGTAATTTCAGTGGGTTTGACGGCCAAGATAAACAGACAAACGGACATATAAAAATGAAAAAAATTAGTTTTGGCTTCAGTATCAATTAAAGAATGTGCTCCAAAAAAGTTTTCAAAATATCTTCAATATACACAACAGGATCTGTCACAGTTTTTTTACAAGTATAGATCTTAAAAATAATTCTCGAATACCTACTTTATTAATTATAAAATAAACCTCATTTGAGGATGGTTCAAATATTTTTCTTGTTACTTATCTTTACATTATAATGAAAATGAAATTAAATTCAAAGCCTATTTTTTTCCTAAAAGATTTATTGAAAAAAAGTATAAACAACAAAGTGTCGCACTATGATTACTCAAGAGCGGAGCAGTAAATGTCAAAGCAGATAAAACCATATGGGTCGTATAGTATTACACAAGTACTTCTGAGCCAATTTTAATTTCTTGACCAACCAGATTATTAACATAATATACTTTAACTTTCGAATAAAGACTCTTTAGTAATCATTTTTAACATCAATTTAGATAAATAATATCAAGATCACAGAAATTTGTCACTTATAACAAGCTTCAAATACTAAAAGATGCTTCGAACAACTTTTGCAGTTTATAAATAACTCATTTGTCTATAAAATTTAACTGGACAGAATGTCGAAGTGACTGAAAGTTGATTCACCAATTGTTTGATTATTTTATTAAATCATACTTGGTTTCAACTAAAATTTATAATTAAAGAAATTTGTTTGTTCTTAGAAAATTGTTTCAAAAGTTTCTTTATTTATGTTTATGATTATTAGTTATTTAAAAAGTGACCATTACTGTGATAACCCATGTTTATATACCTTTACTCAAAGTTTAAGATTCTTATAAAAAAGTTATTAAAACGAGTATTTTATTAGTAACATTTTGTACCTATGAATAAACAGAATTAATAAATTTGATACTGTGTTTTATTCAAACGCATATTACTTTGAAAATTGGGGCCAGTGTCACAGAGACAAACATCTGACATTGAGTTTAGATGTGAACATATTAGATGCTTACAATCAATGTTAAGCAAGTCGTAAGGCGACCTGATGCATTAATGAATTTTAAGCACTGAGAAACTACAACAAATATACGTTAAGATGTAAGCTACACTTACTTATCTACGATACAAAAACACTCGATAGTAGATTGTAATTATAAAACTTTAACTGCTTCAAATAATACAAACGATACCTTTGTAGTACCGCGACGGGTCATTAGTGGTGTTAAAAAGATTTTTTTAAATAAATTATTATCTTCGCTCAAGTAATATGGACAACGGGAGCGTTCCATAACCTCCGTAGTTCTGGAGGTAAACCTAAAGATTGAGACGAATTATTGGTCATCACTGGCTTCCGTCATATATATAAGACCTATTTCAAGAAAAAAATACGAATTTAATTCATTAATTAGCTAGTAAAAACGTAAATGCGTATGATCTTTGTATACAGCTGACATAGAGATGGGTCGACGCACAGTTGACTGTCTCCAAGCGCCAAATCACTATACAATATTATAATTACTTTTAGGATAAGGAAATAATTTTAAAATACAGCACATACCTTCATCTACTCCTTAAAAGCTTTAACTTTAATTCGGATTATAGTAACGGGATAAAAATCACTGTAAACACACAATAGCACAAACTTGACAAACACCACATCAAACGTCCATTTACCGACTGCAGCGACAATCGACATTAGCGGCAAATTCTAGAACCTTATTATTGGGTCGCTTTTACGACCATAGACAATAAGACACCCAAATAACCTATGTTGAAAAACAAAATGGTACATATGACTCAACATTTAAATGATAATTAATGTAATAACTCTACAAATAATTTTAAAATAATCTAGAGGAGTCAGTGGAGTAATCTGAAATACCTTCATAAATAAACGCTTACAATTAAACTTAATTTATACACAACGAATTTGAAGCGAATGTTTAATAGACAAGACGACCTCAGTCGTCACATAAGACATAAAATGCGTTAACAGTTGTGGGTTTAAGCCTGTATGCACGAACACGAAGTATCAGAATGTGTTGCTACCCTAGTTTGATACATTTCGACGGACACTTTTCGTAATACAAGATTCTACTCTTTTAACTCTATACTCTATGGTTTCAACTAATAGTATAACCCGATTTTTATAACTGTGCGCTCGGAGCTGTCAAAGTCGTTAGATTGGCAGCATCATAAAAGTCTGTCCTTATCATTAAACACGGTTATGAAAGGCACAGACACTTCTTAAATTAATGAGATACATGCCTAGATTATGTAGAATAAAATAACTACCAATTATGTAGAATAAAAAGCTACCAACATGCTAATATTTTGACGTTGACAGGCGCACGGTTAAAAAAATCAGGTTATACCCAAAGAATTTATATACAAACTGGAGTGCGCACGTGCACTCAAAAAACGTTCGTAAGAGAGGAATTGCATCTCTTTCTACTAAGGGCTTTAGGTAACTCGCAAGAAAGAGATAAAATATCAGTAGTCAACGAAATGCCCGGAACGATTTTTTCACTTTACATGTTGGAAACAAATGTCAACCTTATTTCGGTTACTTCAAGGTTCATAATTGAATATACAATTTTTTAAGTGAGCGTTCCAGTTATGATATAAATTCCTCGATAGTACCTATGGCGCTATGTTGGCTCCCCTGTCTAAGAGTCCTTTCTGTCAAAGTCATTGGCACTATAAACTATTATATTATACTCTTTTATGAAAAACAAGAAAGTGTTTGTGGATTCTGCGGTCTGTGGTATTGTTTACTACACGTGCGCGACTTCTAAATTAGGTTTTTTGTACTAATATCGTTTAGTTTCACTAACATTTGTGTTGTCCTGTGTTGTTTCTTGTGTAGTTCGAAGATATATTACTTGTTGTGAGGTAAGTTTTTCATTAATAATTTAGTAGCTGGTGATGGAATCTGAGGAACCCCCGGATGGGGGCGGAGGTGACTCCATATGTCATGATATTGAGATGTCCACTGATGACATCATTGGAGAAAACACCAAAAAAGTCTTGAAGGCTACCAAACGCTCTCAAGCCGCTGCAGAGAGTATTGTAAGCAAACGGGTTGCTTCCTCTCCTCCTACCGCTTCAATTCAGCATACATATACACTTCCTGAATTTAATGGTACTAAACTGAAGTACAATGACTCGGATCAAGGCCCTTTTATTGTCCATGTCTCACGAGTGGAACCCGACCCATCAGCTGGCTATACTATTAGTTTGCTTAAATTCGCTCACATTATTTACAGAAACAAGGTCTCTGGTGTTCTCAAGGGGGGGATTAAATCAGCAGGACGCAACCGTATTGTTGTTGAATTTGAGAATGCTTCTTCTGCCAATAATTTCATCGATAGTCCATTGTTAGAGGAGCTTAATTATAAAATCATTATCCCAGCATTTCACATCACCCGAATGGGTATTGTGAAGCAAATACCTGTCGACTGGTCTATGGAAGAGTTCCTGAGTAGTATTGAATGCTCCACCCCCGGCTGCCGTGCTATAAAAGCAAGAAGGCTGAACCGTAAATCTATTACTGACGGTAAAACTGAGTGGTTACCTACTCAGACAGTTGTTGTTACATTTTTAAGTCAAACCTTGCCTGAGAGAGTCTTTTGTTGCTACACTTCACTTCCAGTAGCCCTTTACACCCTTCCCACTATCCAATGCAATAATTGCTGTCGCTTTGGGCACACTCAAGATAAATGCAGGTCCAAACCACGGTGCTTTATGTGTGCTCAACCACATCCTGGACGTTCTTGTGAAGTACCCCGTAGTGAGGCTACATGTCTGTCCTGCTCAGGCCCACATCCGGCTATTGACCCCAATTGCCCTGAACATATGAGACAGAAACAAATAAAAATTGTAATGTCAGAGGAAAATATCCCATACTCTGAAGCCTCTCTCCGTTTTCGCCCTACCCGTCGCTCTTTTGCTGACTCCACACGCTCTTCTCATTTGAATAACCCCACTTGCTCTCCCAACTCTATGTCCACTCCTACTCGCCCCCCAATGAGCCCTCTCACTCCAATTTATGAAATCTCCAGCCCTTTAATCCCTCCTGTTTCATCCCAACGAAAAACTGTAACTCTCAACCAACGACCTCGCCCTCCCCTTAGTAAGGAATTTGACAAAGAAGCTCACTCTGCCCTAATTAGTTCTCCGAAATCTTCCCAGCTTTGTGCTCTTATAACTTCAGATAATCATTCTAGACAAAATCCTGAATTATCCGATATCATCCAACTTTTGCATTCTTTAATAGATATCATCACCAAGCATAATATCAGTTTACCGTACACTGTCACTGAAAAACTTAATCAGTTCACTCCTACTTCTCTTAATAAAAATGGCGACAATTCTCCAATGGAATTGCAAGAGCATTAGGCATAAAAAACATGAAATTATTTCACTAATTACCTCCTACCATCCTCATATTTTGGCCATCTCGGAGACATGGTTAAAGCCGGGTTCTCGTTTTCGGGTTCCTGGGTATTCATGTCTCCGCGATGATCATGTTAGTGGATGGGATGGAAGTGCCCTTCTTCTTAAACATTCCCTTATCTATTCATTGATTCCTCTCCCTCCCCACTCTCCTTCTTTCAATATTGTAGCCGTCAGGGCTATAAATACAACCTTTGTGTCAATTTATATTCCTTCTCCTAATTCTTCTATTATTTCCGAGTTAAACTCTATCCTTTTAACTCTTCCTAACCCTTTAGTTGTTGTAGGTGACTTTAACTGCCATCATACTATGTGGGGTTCCCTCCAGTGTGAGTACCCTTCTGCTCACCTCATTGATTTGTTTGATGATAATAACCTTTGTTTACTAAATGATGGCTCGCCTACTAGAAGAACTCCTCCCTCTCAGAATCCCAGCTGTGTTGACTTGTCCTTAACATCCTCCAATCTGGCCTCTCAGTGTAACTGGAAGGTATTATCCTGCTCATATGGTAGTGACCATCTTCCCATCCTTATCTCCTTATCCCAGAGTGTTCCTATCTCGCCTATGCCATTTCCTCCTCTCTTAAAGTTTCGTACCTCGAAGGCTAAGTGGGCAGAATTTCAGCAATTCGTTACAAGCCAGACAGATCTATTTCCTGAAATAACTGTTGAGAACTTTTTACAAACTTATAATGATTTTATTTCAGCTTTGTTAACTTCGGCCAATCAATTCATCCCAATTAAAAAGTCTCCTAAAGATTTCATTCCTTCTCCCCCATGGTGGGATTCTGAATGCACGGAAATCATCCGTAAACGGGATGAGATGGAAGAGGTCTTTATGGAATTTCCGTCCTTGGAAAACTACTTAAATTTCCAAAAAACTAATGCCAAATCAAAAAGGGAATTATCCTTGAAGAAACGTAACGGCTGGTCTCGTTTCTGTGAGAGTCTTTCTCCCCGAACCCCTTCTTCACTTGTTTGGAAAAAAATAAAAAACTTCCGAGGTTCTTTCACTGATAGTAATCCTGTTTTCAATGATCCTTCCGTCTGGCTCTATGATTTTTTGGATAGACTAGCTCCACCTTTTGTTCCTCCTGAAAATTGTTTCCCTTCATTTTCCCCTTCTCCTCCTTCCTATGATCGAATGGATGATCCTTTTACATTTGATGAGCTTTGCTCTGTTTTAGACAATCTTCACGACTCCGCCCCTGGTATTGATGGTATTCCTTACTCCTTTTTAAAGAAATGTTCTGACTCTTCAAAATTAATTTTACTCTCTATTCTTAACAAAATTTATGAAACTGGGTTTGTTCCTGACTCATGGAAACATCAAATCATCATTCCTATTCTTAAACCCCATAAAGATCCTAAAGATCCCTCCTCCTATCGTCCTATTGCCTTATCGTCAGTTCTGGCCAAAATTATGGAACACCTAATAAAAAATAGATTGGAATGGATTCTTGAAAGCAGGAATATCTTGTCAAAATCGCAGTTTGGGTTTAGAAAAGGTATGGGCACGATGGATAGCCTGAGCGTTTTCTCTTCGGAAATTCGCCTGGCATTCTCAAGGGGTCATCATCTTGTTGGTGTCTTTCTTGACGTCACTTCAGCCTATGATAGTGTCCTCCTCCCGCTACTCAGGCAGAAAATGCTCCAGCTGAGTCTTCCCGCGAGGATGGTTAATATCATTTGTAACCTTTTCATGGAACGCTATATTTCTGTTCGAGTCCAAGGTACTATGTATCCTCCAAGAATAGTATGGAAGGGGTTACCACAGGGCTCGGTTTTAAGCCCCATACTCTACAGTTTATATACTTCTGAACTTGACTCTTCTTGTTCGTTCGATTGTGACATATTACAATACGCAGACGATATAGCCCTGTATTATGCCTCAGAATCTATTGACGATTGCTCTGTTCGCCTTAATTCTGCTATACAAAACCTTTATATCTGGCTAGTGGATCATGGCTTATCTCTGTCTGGTCCTAAAAGCTCTGTAGTTGTGTCCTCCAGAAAAAGATTGATACCAGATATTGATATTGTTCTGGAAAATGAGACCATTGAAGTAAAAAATAATGTAAAATTTTTGGGTGTATACTTTGACTCTCGTATGACTGGCACGGTCCACCTTAATTACATCAAGGAAAAATGTGAAGTTGGTGTAAATGTTTTGAGGTCTCTTTCAGGTGTTTGGTGGGGTGCCCACCCCTACACTCAGAAACTCATTTATAACGCCATTGTTCGGAGCCATTTTGATTACGGGTCATTCTTGCTTGAACCGTGTAATAAATCTGCTTTAGCTGATTGGGACAAAATTCAAGCTAAGTGTCTCCGCATCATTTGCGGAGCCATGAAGTCCTCCCCCATAAAAGCTCTCCAAGTAGAATGTCTGGATCCGCCCTTATTTCTCCGTAGACAATATCTTTGTGATAGATTTCTCTACAAAGCTGTTCAAAATTCTTGCCACCCATTACTTACCTCTCTTTGTCACCTTTCAAATTTTATTCCATCTTCAACTTATTGGACTCATAAAGAAGCTCCTTGCCTTTTCAAAAGTTATGAAAAAATTATTGCAGCATCTCCTCTTTTTCAATTTCCTGGTAATCCTTTGTTTGCTGTCCCTTTTCATGCACTTGTTTTTAGGCCCAATGTAATTACATATTTTGGTATAAATAAAGAAGATCCTGGAGCCAACGTTCGTTTTAAAAAACTCTTAAATGAGCAGTTTCCCGGGTGGCGAACTATGTTTACAGACGCCTCTAAACTATCTGCAGATGACCCTGTGGGTTCTGCGGTGTGGGTTCCTGACATGAAGCTGACTCTTAGTTTTAAATGCTCTCCCAGGATATCTGTTTTTTCTGGAGAAACAATAGCTATTTATGAAGCTGTATCCCTGGTAGAATCCCACAATCTTAATAAAACCATCATTTTTACTGATAGTCGCAGTTGTTTAGAGGATATTTTAAAATTCCCCTTACGTTCTAGAGATGTTCATCCTATCAACCTCAAAACTCGAGAACTTCTTTTTAAGTGTCACTCTGCTGGAATTGAGGTAGCCCTTGCATGGATTCCTGGCCACTCCGGAATTTCTGGCAATGAACAGGCTGATATATGTGCTAAGTGGTCTATTTGCAATGGTGCAGAGACTTACGCTAACTGCTTTGCCCAAGATTTACGTTCTCTCGCTAAAATTGATTTGAATAAGCGCTGGAATGATGCATGGAACTGTACCCGACATGTAAAAGCTAAATTTTATGGCAGTTTACAACCTGATATTCCATTAAAACCTTGGTTCTTTGAGTTTCGTAAATACTCTAAATTTTCTACTTCGACAATAATTCGGTTGCGTCTTGGCCATAACTGCAGCCCTCATTTTTTATCAAAGATCAGGGTTAGGGACCACTCTTTATGTGAATGTGGTCTTGACGAGGGTACCGTTGAACATATTTTCTTTGATTGCACCAGATTTCCTGTTTCATTGTATGATATTCTTCCTCCTACTTTTCCTCGCCCTTTCAACATGTCCTGTATTTTGTCTTCTTCAGAAATTTCTATTATAGCTATTTTATTTAAGTATATTGAAAGATATAACATTAAACTTTAAGCAAGTATAAGTATGTATTATTTATATCATAAGTATATTTAAGTAGGTAGTTTTATTATTTTGTATCTTAGTTGATGTTGGTGCTGGTATATTATATTGTGATGTCTTATTTGTTTTAGATCGTGCTACTGGTCATTTGGCAAAACGAAAAAGTGCTATCTTAAGCAATCACGTGTATTTTTCAACCCTGACACTGGCAGAATTGTCAACCTATTGACAGAAGCCATAAATATAAACATTGAATTGAATTGAATACTCTTTTATTGGCACCAAATCGGCACAATTTTGTTTAGTTTCATTTGATTTTCGACTTCAGTCATGCCTAAAACTTCAAAAAGTGGTTAAATAATGACGGTGTTAAAGGCGAAGAAATTCTGTGAACGTGAAAAACTTAATAATTCCCCTTAATTCCCTTAAGGTGTATTCAGGCTCGTGTCACCGTCGTTACAGGACGTAAATAGGGTTACCAGTAGGCATGCGTCCGATATATCGAATTCAAAATCTGATTTCAAACCCAATTCGATACGTATCGATATCTCAAACTAGAAAATCTGATTTCAAAAATCCACTATGATTCCAAAATGAATTCACCGAACAAAAGACCAGAGTATTAATTGTAAGTACTGAGCTTTAATATGATAATCGAATAATTTATAATGAAACAACTTTTAAGGATTTTATCGCGGTAGTAAAGTAGCGGCGTAAAAGTTATTTCATTATAATGTGTGAAATGCGCATAAACATTAGAAAACAATAATCTAATCATTTGTAAATATATAAGAATCTAACGAAAAAACACTTAAAGTCATCCTTACTACTTTGAGGTAGGTTATTATTGGTAATGTGGCAATACTGGAAAACATCGCTACCAACATAACGCCATAGGAACTATTTGTTGAAAATTGAAACGAACTTTATATTTTATATAAGTAACACGGAGCAGATAGTGAGATAGGGAATATAGTGACAGGGACACTATATAGTATATAGTACATTTAACACTAATACAAATAAGAATCGATTTAATTTTTAATATTCAAATTAGTTCGATCGATTTACATAAATCGACCTCTTGAACTTACTGCGAAACAATGTTCACAAATAACTGAAGACATACATTTTGTGTATGCATTATACAAAATTAGACGTTTGCGAACAGATTAATATAAATCATTATACAAAAATTAGTTTATTTCGTAATTAAAATGGTCGAAGTGAGTAAGTTCCTAGTTGAAAAAAATGCTATAATCGTTAACTCTTCATGTAAAGAGTTACTTCATCCATGGACGGATAGTTGTTTTGAAGCTTATCTTACTATGGTGCGACACTGCCTAAAAGGAAATGCATTGTTTTGGCTTCCAATTCATTTTATTGGTACTGTAAGTTTTTGTTATTTTTATTTTTGTCAAAAAAATGGATATATATATAATTTAAGCATGCTAAAATACCAAGTGACAAAGATTTTTTTTCTTTTTAAATTTAAGTAACACCTAAGTCTTACTTGTTGGCTAATTCAAATAGGATTACGTAAGTATGTCCAAGGATTGACCACGTTATCTTGGGTTGGTCTTTCGCAGAGCGATATGGGTTTGCAGTTCCAGTATAGCTTCCATGAAATGGCTACATCGCTATTTGTCGCTCGTCAGATCTTTGTTTCCTATTTGGCAGTGAGTACCATATACAGTACATACCATACCCTGTTAATGGTTTCTAATTACGGGCCTCATAGGAAAGTTCAGAAGAGCGTTTTTCGTCATGTGTCTGCGCGATCAAATAAAAAATGAGATTTGTAAAAGAAGCAGAGTTGTACCTTAATTTTGTAAGAGGTAGTGCCATGCTGCTTTGCAGCCGTATTGGGCCAGCACGACTGAGGTGGTACCTCTCACTCACATGATACCGGCGTAAAGTGACAGCTATGCTGTCGCGTTTCGAGCGGTTTGTGAGTATCCGATGGTCTATTGGGCGGGTGGGGGTTTGGGGAAAAAGAAGGCAACGCATCTGCATCCTCTTATGCGGATGTTCATGGGCGTCGGTAGTCACCAAAAGGCTACGACTGCCCGTTTGCTCCATATATCATTTAAAAAAAACCTCTTCAGCAAGTGGACAGACGACTTTAAGTCATAGAGATAGGGCTTATAGCGATGCAGAACCGCGAATAGGAGGAAGAATATGAAAGAGGGCTGTATCCAGGAGTGGATGATCATTGGCTTAAGAAGTCGATGACAAAAAATTTACGTTTACATTATATTGTATTTACGTACATCTGGGAGTTAGACCAAATAATTTAGCAATCGAAGAAATAATTTATCAACAAGGTAAAATATATAAAAATGTGAATCTCATCATCATAATTACTTTACTATTATTACATATTTCAATAATTGTAAATTTTTATTTTACAATGCCAACTGAATCTACAAAATAACGTGGGAAAACTTTGATATGGTATCTCTCAATTAATCTAAATTATTCTTCATTTGATATTAACTTAATTATGGCTTCTTGAAAAGTAATGATATAATTTATAAGACTTATTATAATAAAATTAAAATAAATATATTTTATTTAGTAAAATTTTGTTAAGCTCGTGTTTTATTTTTACATAAAGCTCATACTATAAGTGCTTAAAATTAACATTATAAATCAATTGAAAAAACATAATTTTAGTATGGTCTGTTGAAAAAATTGAATTTAATAATTAATGCGAACTAACTTTTTTTAAATATTTTTTTTTTTAAATTGTTTTATATTTAAGTTTATCGAACTTTTTTATTACAGTAATGTATAACTTTAAAGAGCACATTAACATGCGGTCAAGGAGTTTATATCATGACTGGAACGCTGACTTAATAAAATTGTATATTCAAATATGGATTATGAAATAAGGGACATAAGGTCGATATTTGTTTACAACATGTAAACCAAAAAAATTGTTCCGAGCATTTCATTGACTACTGGTATTTTGTCTCTTTCTTACGAGTTGCCTTGAATCTATGGTAGAAAGAGATGCAATGCCTCTCTTAGGAACGTTTTTTGAGTGCACGTGCGCATTCCAGTTTGTATATAAATTCCTTGTATACGGTTAAATCACGGTCTAGTATTATAAGACCGTGGGTTAAATGACCTATGTGATCACGGTCCTATATTATGTACAATTTTATTTAGAGCATGGAGGATAGATTACAACCAAGGAATTTCTTGACTACAACTCTGTGGCTACGTTCCACTTAACGCCCGCAACGATTGTAACATCCTCTGTATCGTTCCACCTAAGGTCCGTGGTCGTCGCGAGCGATCGTTCGACGTCATAGATGACGTCACTGTTCGCGACCACATCGCGCCCACTTCGCTCACAAAATATTGATGGGTCAAAGTGGGCTTTCACCAAAACGAAGCGGGAATTTAAAAAAAGAACGATGGCGACGAGACAAATAACTGTTTACGATCCTGAAACTGACATTGCAGTGGAATTGTCTCTTATTCGTTTTGTTGGGAATCCATTTCGAATTAAATTTTACTCCAACCCATGCGAAATATTTACTCACAAAACCCCCACAGCTGCACGTTTTTACATTCCGCCATATTACGAGCACATAGCGCTCAAGATGTGCGTTCCAACTATAACATTCGCCTTCAACGCCCGCGGCCTTTTTACGTTAGTGGAACGGCAATTTCAGCGGTCGTGGTCGATGGCGTTGCGGGCGTTAAGTGGAACGTAGCCTGTGAGTTATGGTATACAACTTGACATTTGACATTTTTGAAAGTCAATGCAATTGTATTAAAACGTCAAGCACATAATTTTAATTTTAAAATGTAGAATTGAATACCTACGCAAACATCAATGTGTGTACAAAGTACGGATAACCCTTGGAGACACCACTGAAGAAACAATTTTATTTCGCACTAGTTTAATACATATAAATTTTACGACTTATTGACGTTTTTCTTTATTTATTTGTTACTTTCTAAGTTTCTAACAGGTTGAGTTTTCAGCCGCCAGTGGATATATTGTTGGTTTCGCGAACCTTATTTTCGCCCAGACATAGAATAAAATCTAAAAAGAATACCACCATTCAGGATTTTTAATACATACGTTTAAAATTAATAATTGGTATTTCTGAACTATATTTTCAATGAACTTTATAATAATTTTGACTTGATAAAGTGTTCGTAAAACATTAAAATGGTTGAAGCTAGTAAATTTTGGTTTGACAAGGCATGTAGGGCTTGTGAATGCAGTACATTAATTCACCCTTGGACATATAAATGCACTGATGCTACAACTACAATGCTGGCTAGTTGCATAAAGGGAAGCTATAAGTTTTATGCTATGGTTTATCTTGTAAGTAAACTTTTTGCACATAAAAAATTATGATGATTTGTTTTTCTACTAGACAATATGTTAGCTGGTTTACAATCAAAGCAAATCTATTGTAATAAAATCTGATGAGTAATAATTGAATTAATCAAAATTATCTTAACTAACTTAACAGCCTGGAAGTTTAACTACCCGCCACCAAAGTAGAACTATTTTTTATATTTTTAAATATTTATATTTTATGAATCTATTTAAAAATGTATAAATTAAGTCAAATATAGAAATAAAAGATCATAAAAATAAATTAATTATAATCCTTTTTTAAATGATTGATTAGTATCTTTAATAGGATATCTTTCATGACATTATATTGTTAAAAAAAGACAAATATATAGTTTGTTATCTTAATACCATATTGATTGAGACAATATAGAATAAAGGAATTATAAACTTAATCAACTTTGATCATAAAAATTTCTAATATAATTTAGTAAATATATAGTATATTCTCAGGTGTATATTTAAAAAGAAATATTGATTATTGTTATTCTTCTAAGTTAAATTTTATTATATTATTTAAATAATGAAAACTTTTAAAAATACTTTCTGTGTAAAGTTATAAAAGTTGCATCCTTGATACCAAAACTTTGCAAAAATAAATTACGTAAATTGTTATAAATTGTTATAAATTGTCCAATCAATAATCTTGTCTGTTGTATCTGCACCTGCATATTGAACACTAGCTGCTCCTTGTAGTTTTACCGGTGTAACTTTTGATCTCATTTGATTCTCGGAATAAAAATTAGCCTATGTGTTATTCTGGATCTCTAGCTCTCTATGTACACAGATTTAATTGTAATTGGTTTGATCGATTTTGTGTGAAAGAGAAACAAACATCTATTCCAACTTTTACTTAACACGTTTATAATATTGATAGTAATTGCTTTAAATGTAACAATATCATAATCAAAATCAATAATCATATAACCATATAACTAATAATAATAACTTAACTTTTTTTAAATTAAATAAAATCTTAGGATTTTGAAAGTAATAAGATACTTCTGTCAAATTTGACTTGTATTTCTTTTGTTACAGATACAAATATTGATGAGAGGTAAAAAGTTAAGTAAGGAACAAATAATTCAACAGTTCAAGCTATATTTAAAATCTGGAATTTTTGGTCTAACTGTCGGAAGTTCATTTGTTACATTGAATTGTATTTTTAGGTAAGGATCATGTTGTTTCTTCTTGAATAGCGTAAATTAAAATTAAGAAATATCTTTACTTTATAATATTCCAGTTATAAAAGTGAAAATAGCTTAAGGATTAACGGCGAGTTGCACGAAACCGTCGCTAACTTTCCGTTAGTTAAGTTGCAATTAATCTTAAAATTAGTTGATCTAATGATTAATTTAAAGCTGTTGGAATTAATCCGTTAGATAGGTCTTTAATTAAACTAAATATTTTTGTTAACTTAATCAGATGTAGGTTTCGTGTAACAGATAATTCGATTAGTTTAATAAACACTTAAATTTAAAATTTGTTTCGTGCAACTCGGCGTAAATCTATTAATTTCTAAGCTATTTTTTTATTATTAAGTAAATACTAAATAGTAAAGTTGTTCTCTTAAATGTTTTACCAAACTATGTATCAAATGTAGGTAGGGTATGTTTTTTTTTTTTAACAAAATTTAATACCTACTGTTTTTAGTCATATAAAATTCTAGTCTTCAGTGTATATCTATACTGTACTGTATCATATCAGCCTGTAAACAGCCCACTGCTGAGCTAAGGCCTCAGGCCTAATTCTAATCCGGCTATTAAAGTATAAAACAAAATATATAAGTGCCATATTAAGATAACACTAGCAAACGTTGACACCGCCCTACAAAGCTTACATCACAAAACGATAATGACACTTATTTGTTTCGCAAAACGAGAAATAGTTAAAAACTATTATTTATATTTTTCATTCATTATTTATTAGAATTAGTTGACCCGTGTGAAAATTACGCACAATATTTTTGTCAAATAATAAATATTTATTTAATGTGAAAATAAGAAAAGTTCTTGATAATGTAAAAAATCTACGCATGCATTAGCTATATAGGTTTATTATAGGTGACTGGTGAATTACTATCAATATTTAGGGAGAATACTCGGTACATGATTCTCATTCAAATTATGTAAAAAATAGGTACTTAATTTTTTACCAAATTTTCATAAATTTCAATTCAAATGAATTGAAACATTCATAGCATATTTAGTTAGGGGCCATTCATTTATTACGTAAGACGAATTTTGCTAGTTTTCGACTCTCGCCCCCCCCCTCTGTTGTAAGAAAAAATAAGAATAGACCCCTCCCCCCTATTTAATATTTATTACGTAAGAATCAAAAGAAAAAAAGGAATAAATGTTTGGTTTGTTTTAATATTTATTTTTAAAAGTAAAACTACTAACGTTTAGTAGTTTTGTTTTAATTATCCATCTTTACTTACATAAGAGCAGTCTTGTGGTTCAAAACTCACTCGGAAAGTGGATCTGCCACTTGAACATCTATAATATTACCTATACGTGCTGTTGACCCCGCTTTTTCGAATAATAATTTTAATTTTGCGCATTTTTGTAATCTTACGTAAGAACTATCGAGACTCCCTTCCATCCCCTTGTAAGAAAAAATAAGACGTGATTGATCCCCCTCCCCCCCAAGACAATTTATGTTTTAACGTAATAAATGGATGGCCCCTTTTATATTCATTAAAAAAAAAAAAATTAATATTTTAGGGGGACTTCCATACAAGAAACTTGATTGTTTTGCCGTTTTTATAGATAATGGTACGGAACCCTTCGTGCGTGAGTCCGACTCGCACTTGGCCGGTTTTTTAAAAATTAAATTTCCAACTATAAATATATTTAAATATTGAATATATTATAAATATTAATATTCGTTTTATCATCACAGATGATGCATGTCAATATTATTAAAATTAGTTTTCTTTTATTTTAGTTTTTCGTCAAAAGCAGCGAACATAAGCTTTAAAATGGTATATGCATTATTAATTTTGGTTAAGTATTTAAAAAGATCTAGGCTCTCCAAGAAAAAAAACATTTTAGAAATCATATATATGATGATGATTAATGGCTATTAATAGTGCCACAATAGCACGTTTGATTTCACCCATGTCACGTATAAAATAGAGAAAGCACGAAGGAGATTAATCGTTGCGGTCGTATTTATATTGTTAATAGCTTTAGAAAATCCGTAGTACCTACTTATACTATCACTTTTCATTGGTCAGTTCTTTTTTGTAGTCGGATTTAAGTTTTTTATTTTAACTTTTATTTTAGGAGTTCCTTTTACCCGCGACTTTTAATAATTACGGACTAATTTTGTATATTTATTTTACTTTCTTTGTGAAAAATGTTTTGACTTCTGTTGCTCTAATAACCTTACAATTTGTTTTTTCTAAATATCTGTCATGTACAGACATCGACCGGCCACAATTTTGTTAAATAAATAGATTAGTGATTACTGTAATATCATAGAGCTATTATAGATAGAGTAGGGAAGACATACGGCTGCCTGTAAGCGAAAACGTCCAACGGTTAGAAAGAGAGAGAAGACCGCGATACCCCCCCCCCCATCTGTCTATCTCGACTGACGCATGCGCAGTAAAGGACTGCTTGCTATTATGACAACCTCAAATTATAAAATCAAATCGACTTAAATACCTTATAAAGTTGTTGGAAGTAACGAAATATATATAATAACAGATAGGTACCGCGATCGTCTCTCTCTTTCTAACCGAGGGACAGCTGGAGGCCTGGCTCCCCCGCTCTATCTATAATACTTCTATGTGTAATATTGGTTTATTTATTTCTATACACTTTATAGAAACGGATACACTTAAAAGGATAACATTAAACAGCAAATACGAATAAAAAAGATAACTAAAGAATTGATTTAAAGATGAACGCATAATTATGATATGAATATATTATAGAACGACTAAAGATATAAATTTCTTTCAGAAAATTGTTTTTCAGTCAGTTTTCATACTACGCTACAGTCTTACTACCATGCACAATTAGCGGGGTGGCGGTTTACTTAGAACCGCCTTACAGAAGAGTTTTGGTTGTAAATCTGTTTGTGAACTTGGTAAGTATTGTAGAATATAATAATCTTTTTTAATCGCATTGAGTTTCTATTCTAGTTAATTTGTTTGATATTTTTGATTATTGATTCGATTATATTATTCGTTACGTGATGTTTTGTATTTTTTTATTATAAAAAAAAAAAAAAAATTAAAACCCGTCCGATACATTGTAAGAATAGTTCGTTCGAACTAAAACAAATTTCAGCGTTAAATAACGTTTATATAGAATAAATATGTAATAATAATAAAAACGTTAGCGTTGTCCGACGTCCTAGATTTTTTTGGCAGTCTTAGGACATCTGATCTGAAGTCTAATCTAAATGTATAATAAAAGGGTACGGACAACTAAGAGCCCGTGGATGTTGTATTAATATATAAAAATACAGAGTGGATTTTTGATACGGGTCAGTAAGGGCAGGTACTTTAACCCTTATAGTTACAGGAAAACGTTCCTAGGAGACCATCCATAACTTTTTAAGATATTCTGAACTGCATTTACAGATTTTTGAGAAAATGTACAGTCAGCGAAAAAAGTGCTAAAATCCAAAAAAATATTTCTATGCCTATCGATCCTACTTCAAATGGGGATCAAAAGACTCTATGGGACCATTTAAGGTATGAGTACTAGAAATGTCAGAAATCACCAAAAACGATAAATCAACTCGTAATATTCTTTATCGCCAAACAACATAAAAAAGTAAAAAAATTATAAAAAAGAAGTTCGAAAACTTACCTTTTGGAGATGGCTTAGAGGAAAAATAAGTACAGATCATGATTTTTAAAGTACATATTATGGTCTGATGAAACTAATTTTTTCAATAACGGTATGTACAACCGAAAAAATTATCATTATTGATCTAGAGAAAATCCTGTCAGAGTAAGGGAAAGCCACAATCTGGTTCGATTTTCTTTTACAAAAAAGAAATCAACTTTTAAATCAACTCGTAATATTCTTTATTGCCAAACAATACTATTTCTTACTGCGATTAAAAGATTATTTTAGGCCTACTGAAATTTAAATACAAAAACTACGGTAAGACACAACATGCCACACAAACTTAAAAATAGGTGATAGGTTTTCTTGTAACGATAACGGTTAGAGCCGAAACACATAACGGCGTTGCGTTGACGCAACGCTAAAATCAGCAGTTTGCGTTGCGGCGTTGCGGCGTCGCGAAAATGAGCGTTGTTTTAGGGTAACCAGTTCTTCGTGATTTTTGATTGCGGATATTAATTTAATTATTTTAAATATTATAATTCACGTGAAATTTGTTAATATTTGAAGTTGTTATTAAAGTAGAAAAAAAAAAATCTATATCAACGTCAGACATTGTAATTTTAATACTGCTTCTGGGTTGACTGACGCGTGTTGTTTGCAAGAGTGATAGACACTAGTGATAAGTGATGTGTAATTCAGCCAGTGTTAGCATTATTTGCTGACAGTATTATGTATTGTCGGTCGTAAAATTATCGTTTTTCGTTCCAATGTATCGTACAATCGCCTATACATGACCACTATATCTAATCTAAAAAGTAAAAATCTAAAGTATATGTTTAAAAGCTCAGAAACTAAATACGAGAGGGCAGTTCAGTAGTTACAATTTCAATTTCGATGACATTTGAACGAAAAAAAAAAAAAACTTCGCAAAATTATGTTGTGCGCGTTGAATTATCGTATAATTTCGATATCAGCTCTATTGTTCGGTCGTAAAGATTTTTGTCAATAATTTTTTTTTATACTGGTAGGATTTAAAAAAAATTTTTGTTTTATAAAGCCCTAACAAGATTTAAATAAAGTAATACATAAATTAATATCTTACATTTATATTCGTTCTATAGATTAAATATAAAAAAAATACTTTTCGCCCGCGGCTCCGCTTGCGTGGTACAGCTACCAGCTAGTAGTCGGTACGTAAAGTAGGTACTCTATGTCCTTTTCTGTACCCCAGACAAGTGGTATGCAGAATTTCATGATGATCGTATTTCAGGTGAATAGTTAAAGCGTGAAAGCGTAAAACAAACAAAGAAACTCACTTTAGCGTTTATCATATGCATGAAATTAGCATTCCCCTATAATTGTGTAAGATAGAAAAAATATCACTGTAATAACTTTTCGAAACGCTGCTTTATTTAAGGTGACCAACTATTTTTTGTTCAAAAAGAGTACACTTTGCAAGTATTATATTAAAAACAAAAAAATGGAAAAAAAAGTTCCTAAACGGTCAATTTTTGAAAAAGTTCTGGCAATTTATTGACGACAGTTATCGATAATTATTGGATGAAAGTTATTGGACGAGGAAAAAAAAAATCGAATCGCACAAAATTATCGATAATTATCGATAATTATCGAATGAAAAATTATCGAGTACTTCTCAATTATCGATAATTATCGCACACCCCTACCACAGATTAGAATATAATATGTAGGTCAAGACTGTTGTTCAAATCACCGTTCAATTCTCCGGTGGGAGGGATGCGCTGTGCCGCGCTCCCGGCTGCATGGGTACCACCATCTTGCTTATTTCTTCCGTGAAACAGCTTTGCTGTGTTTCGGAAAGAAGGGCAAGACAGGCAGTGTAATTACTGGCACCGAGACTTAACATCATATGTCTCAGGATAGGCAACACATAAATGAGTTGGCTGGGCTAGTTCCAGGTAAACTAGTTTATGTTCATGGGCGACGTCGACCACTTACCATCAGGTGGCACGTCTGCCAGTTTGCCTATTCAACTAACACATAAAAAAAAAAAAAAAAAACTGTCATAATATTTAATTAATAAAATTGAAATGAAATAATCTAAAAAAATGTTTTAGAAATACAAATGCGTATAAAATTATACAAATGAGTACTTTCAGAGTACAGGATTTGAAAAGAGTACGGTTTGCGAAAAAAGAGTACAAAACTCAGTAAATGAGTACAGTTGGTCACCTTACTTTATTACATATTTATAATTTAGGTACATCATACATGTCACTTGTTTGAACCGAGTCTTAAATTAGCTGTAAATCTAATAGTTAAAAGTAACAACATAACAACAATTGAGCTGAACTGTGAGCCGGTTCACAGCTTCGGTTCAAGCATATGGCTCATGAGCTTATCTGCAGTTCATAAAAAATCATTGAGATACCCATGTCTAATAAAGACACAAAAAAATAAAATATAAAAATAGACACAAAATGTCAATAAATCATGGTCAACAAGTATGACGTCACAACGCCGGAATTGGCGGTGCCGCGCCGCTAAAATTGGCGGTGACGCCACCGCCGATTTTAGCGTTGTTGTTTATGTGTTTACGCGTTTTCGCCGTTATGTGTTTCGGCCCTTAAGGTACCTGCCCTTACTGACCCGTCTCAAAATTCCTCCCTGTATATATATATATATATATATTATAATATAGACGGTATGTATTTATTACGATAGTAAAATAGACACAATTGTAAAACGCGTTGTGTATATTCGTTTGTGTATTAAAATGTAAGTAACCAATATCGCTTTGTCACCAGTTTACCTTTGATTTTGTTTACTATAGTTATTATATATAGTTTATTTGTTTACTAAAGTTATATTTGTTTACTAGTAGTTATATATAGTATATTTGTTTACTAAATATTAAATTTTGACACAATTTGTATGTTTATGTCGAAATTTAATCACTATTAAGCAAAATGAGAGATAGGTAATGAAAACAGGTTGAAGTTTAGCATATTATGACGTCAAGGCTAAGTAATGTTTTTATTTTATGAGGGCAATACCCTAAAATTGAACTCAAATAACATAAAAGTAACTTTAAAGTTAAAGTCATTCGTGAATTCGGTAAAGACAAATTAAAGAAAAAATAACTAATTTACTTTGGTATTAATATTTTAAATATCGTTGACTGCTCATAGAATCAGAACATAAATATTTTTTAATTAATATTATCGTATATAAAATAACTTCATACATGAGTAACCTTGTAAAATCAACATAGTTTTATAGCTAAACTGTAATATGTACTGCGAACAGCGAAACTCGCGGCAACTTGTTAATCGATACATCACTAATATTACCGCGGTTAGGTTAGTTACAGTTAGCTAGTTTAGAGCGGTTAGTTTATTAATCTAAGTTAGACCGAAAAATAGATATATATGAATACTTCAACCTCATTGTCATTTATAGTATGGAATTCTTTCAATAACAAAAAAGAAAAAAAAAATTTTAAAAGAAAAACTTGGCTATTGTCTTGGGTTGATATCATAATATATGCACAACATAAAAAAATACATTTGGGGTTTTATTATATTATAATGACTGAATTAACATAACAATGAACCATTTGTGTAAAAACTTTAATGTCGCTATTGTTTATAATGTTGCGAAGTAATTTACGCGTAAAGTTTAATGCAGAGTTCCCCAAACTTTTACCACTCTATCACCACTCTTTACTTATTCCGATATAACAGTTATACTTATATTTTAACAACCAGTTTATACAAAAACTTAACAAATTATAAAAGTAAACCTTGCGTATGAATCACTATATCTATTAGTGAAAACTGCATTAAAATCCGTTCAGTAGTTTTTGAATTTATCGCAAACAGACAGACAGGCGCGTCGGAGGATTTCTTTTATAATATATAAGAGTATCCTGTATAAGTATCTAATGTGCTGAGGATAAAACATAAAAAAAAGAAAAGAAAACTGAAACAAATTTATTTGTGCAAAGAAATAGTGTTTATAAAATTTTTTGTTTCTTAAAACTTACATAACTTTAACTTAATACCTTATATTCTTTTTATATAAATCTTGTTTCTAAAAACTAAACTAAGAAGACTTAATTGAAACATATTGAGTAGTTTTTTCGTGACACGTGTACAAAGGTATAGTTCTGTGATTTAATTCATATAGATAATAGATGTAAACAAAAAATCGATTCAGTAAATAATATTTTATTTCAGGTATTTGAATACTGGCTGCGTACGTTAGAAGCGAAGGGCTTTTGGCGACGAACCGCCGGACGTGAAACGCTAATATTCATGCTCGGTAGTTCTATCTTCTTCTATCTCATGCGATTAGAGAGAGAGAATACGAAACGAACACCATTATTCTGGTAATTACTATATTTTTTTAACCAATTATATATGAATCTAGCCGAAATACGTGTTCTCACCCGCGCCATTTCACAATTAAAGTATAAATTTTAGCAAATTCTAAAATATACGTTTGTTTTATTGCAATAATTTTGTTTTATTTATTTGAAATGTAAATTGATGATAATTTTTATTTAAGCAAATAATCTTCGCTTCCGCGATTATTTTGGTAATCGAATGTCGAAAAATCATTTCCTAGTGAGCTTCGTTGCAAGGAGTAATATCAATCCAAATTTCCTGATCGTACCAACAGTAATTTTGGCATGATTATGTATTCCTAACTCATTTAAATATAATGTTACGATGGACATTTGAAAAGTTTTTTGTCTAACGAGGAAAATGAAAAGATAGGGATTTATTTATTACTTATTTTTCAACATATTGTTCCCAAGTTTCATTTCTTTAATCGGCCGGGCAGGGCTTCTATCTGGTATATCTCTAAAATACCATCCATCGTCTATACCTTAAAAATATGAGTTGACAGCAGCCTTAACGGACAAGACATTTTTCTTTAATTAATTCACGTAAAGTCGTAGGAGGTTACAATAATAGGCTTAGTTTATTTTTTGACCCTTTTCTAAGTAGTCCTCCATGATTACACCCAACGCATCCCAAAAAATTGACGACATCACTTTACCGACCGAAAAAACCTATTTAGCTTTTTTCGGAGCTGGAGATCCTGGTCTATTCCATTGTTTAGATTGATTTTTTGTCTCTGGAGTATAGTAGTGCATCTAGATTTCATCCGTAGTAACAAATTTGTTAAAAATTCAGTTGTTTCAGCCTCAAAAAGGTCCAAACAGTCTCGAGAAATCATTTGTCGAACGCGTTTTTGTTCAACTGAAAGCAGCAGAGGCACCCACTGCGCAGACACCTTTGAAAAGTGTAGCTCAGTGGTAATTATTTGGTGCCTTCGTTTAGATGAGATGCCAATGGTGTCAGCTTTCTCATTGACAGTCAATCTCCGCTCCGATAAAATCAAATCCCAATTTTCTTTCAATGTTTTCGTCGGTGGCAGACCTCGATGGCCGACCGCTACATGGGTCATCTTCGACACTTTCTCGATCACGTTTGTACTCTATCTATCCACTTTTTTACAGTAGTATACCAAGGTCTAGATTCCCCTATAGTTGCTAACATGTCTTCATAAATTTGTTTTGGTGTTAAACCTTATTCAACTACTTAATTACAGTACAATGTTTAATTTTATCCATTTTCTAAAATTATCACTACTTGTACGACGTTATACTGTAAGAAACCGAAACGAATGCAAATAAGAAAATGAAATTTTACTCAATAATTGCTTAAGAATAATGTAGCTTCAAAATGAGGATAGTTTCATAAAAATAGCATACTCCTAACTATATTATGCTACGAACTTTTCAAATGACTCTCGTATATATACTAAATTAAATACCTGATTACGTTTAAATTTCGGATTTTGATAAGACAGTATTTTGACTGGTCCAGTTGGCAGTGACCCTGCTTTTTGCTCTAAGTGCGAGTGTCTGAGTCTGGGTGTAATATTTATTTATTTATACATGTATTATTTATTCCAAAAAAGTCTATTACCATCTGTTACCTGAAAACACAGGCATTAAGTTGCCTACTTTAGGAATAGACGACCGTGTGTGTATGTTAAACATATTTATTTATAGACCTATAAGGAATTCAGAATCATTAGCACATACCAAATGTCAACACTCAGTAGTATAAACAATTCTCCTTACAGTTAACCCTTGCATTAGTTATTTTTGTAAGATTATCTTCTTGGCATACTTTTTTATGATAATCATTACTTTTTTTATAGTAATCGGTTTATCTGTTTAATTATAACAGAAAAAGGGTCAATTATATAATATGGACTGATAATTAAAAGTGAAAAATGAGTACAAATGTCGTAAAATATGTAATTAAATTGTAAGTCGGCCATGTTACATAGATATGTAGTGACGTCATAAACATAAATTGTCGACATTTGAAATGGTACATATTAAAAATTTAATTTTAATAATATACATAATATGTATTATATAATGTTAAAAACTTTTTTATTTATTTATTTAGGTTCTTCACTCCTCCAAGAGTTTCTAAAGAAGTAGGCGAACCAGTGAAAGGCGTTGATGGTAGGAGTCCCGCTTGTCCTCACAGTGGTCCCTGCTTAAACTACATATTTAGGGTAAATATTAAGTTGGAATTGCTAACAAAACAGTGCAATATTATACGTGAATATATTTTTTTTCATGATGCACCTTTTCATATCATTTATTATGACAAAACAAAATATTTCGAAATTACTTTAGATAGTTCTATAAAACCAAAATTTACTTCCGAGAGTTGTTTATGAATCTTTTCCTTTACTATAAAATTTGAAAATCGTTTTGTTCGCCAGCTTCCGTCCAAGTATAATGCGTAATTCAATACAAATTCTTTGCCGCTTTTTATTCATCACAATATTTATTGCGAAAATTATAGTAGAAAATGTAAAACGGTCGTGCTTTATATTTTGTTATCGATAGAAATAAGTACGTAAAATAATCTTAATCTTATCATAATTATTATGTTGTAAATAAGTAAGGCGTGCTGTACACTTAGGCGGTGCAGTACGTTTAGTTCGGCAGTAATAGTTAAACAACAAATGCCGACCTCTAATGTGTAGTACGCCTTAGTATTTTTTAATATACCTATGTATATGTAAGTTTTTTTGAAGATTTGATGTTGGCAAATAGATATGTAATGAAAACTCAAAATCAAACTCTAAAATTAAATAAGTTTGTATATTAATAGTATAATTATATTTTGTATATCAAATATTAATAGTTCTAAGGATTTTACTTTGAAAACTTTAACTTTAATTATTTACACATATATAAATCGTTAAGTAGCCACGCAGATACAATATAATATAATATATATCATAGGGAAATTTTACATTAATATTTTGTCCTTAAAATGAATATTTTTTTCAAACTTGTTATATATATATATATATATATATATATATATATATATATATATATATATATATATATATATATAGGACTCTTTACTGTACTTCCCTGTGACGATGATATAACATAATATTTTTACAATATTAATACAAAATTATTATTTATGTAGTATTAAATTTTTTATGATTCCAAGTAAAATAACACAAAAAATTCATGATAACTATTTTTAGTTAATAATATTGCATATCAGGGCAAGATAAATTATATGAATTATGATAAATGGTATGACAGTTAAGACGTTGTTATAATTTTTTTAATGAAATATTTTTAATTTGATTATAAAAATAAAATAGTTTAAATTTTAGCACATTTTTAACAATCATAATATTGCTATTCTAAGTAAACGAAGGAGTAATTTGCTGCATTCAAATTGTACTATAATATTTGTATGTCATTTCTGGCTCGTGGTTTACAAATCTTAGTCCCAATTTAAGGGGATTTAAAAAGTTTCATGGCAGAGTTCAGTAATTTTAGTATGATAGTAACCAATAACTATCAATTCTTCCTCATGAACTTTCACATTGCTAATATTGATATGAAACGATGTTAAGATATCAATTAGAATTTTATAACGTGACAACATGAGACAGTAGTTAAAGCGCCTGGCTTTGGTGGTGTTTATTTATTAATTAATAATAATAATATAATTAATCTGAAATAGTGCGACGTTTAATCCACCAGGGGGCGGCACAGCTGTTCGGCGTCGGTTGTCTGATGAATATCCTCAGGACGATCATACCGAGGCTTCTCACACCCACGAAGGCTTTGAAATCTTTGAGACTGTCGCATCTGAAGCTCGGTTTGTTCTTCGGTGGATACATCGGAATATATCGGGTTAGTAGGATTTTAATATATATTAGCTTCCGCCCGCGGCTTCGCCCGCGTGGTTGTATTGACAAAAAGTAGCCTTTGCCCTTCCCCAGGCTTCAGATTATACGTATCAAATTCTTATAACAGCTCGGTAACAAAAACTCATACATAAAACGTACTTCCACGTTCGCAGAGTGCATAGTCATAAATGCTTCCAGTCGACACTTCAGTGAATTCTCGCAAAAAGAAGGTCGTAAGCGCCGTGTAATAGGTGTTACTTACACGTTTTCACGTGATAATTTTTAAACTATGTTACATTATGGCCAAATTACATAATATATTTATAAATTGTAGCCCATGTGTTATTCTGACATATAAGCTATATTACTGTAAAGTTTCATGTATATCCGTTCAGTAGTTTTTGCGTGAAAGAATAACGAACATCCATCCAAACAAACTTTCGCATTTATAATATTAATAGGATAGCGCAGTTTCATTTGCGTTAATAATTGTGGCTCCACTACTACTGAACTGAACTGAATCAGCCTGTAAACAACCCACTGCTGGGCAAAGGCCTCCTCTGCATAAGGATGAAGGGCCACTCTGTTCCACTGCGGGTTGGTGGATAATTTCCCTACCATGAGTAACTATTTTAAGATAACTTATATACCTGAGTGTCCTAGGGAAACATTTAGCCCATCAAAAGGTATTTCATATAGAAGTGGGGAAGGGGCTAGGAGGGTCTGGACCATACTACCTGTTATTTCGTAGCATTTTCTGAGAAAATTTACCATAGTAATGTATTTTTTTTACACCGTCAGAAAGTAGATATTTCATTGAACAAAAAACCCACCGACTTTTTAAAAAACATATTTTGTTGTAAGAGTCTTAGATTGAAAATTAGGGTACTTTTTCAAGTTTCAATTAAAAATAAGATGAGAAAATAAATATTTTAAATCATAAAAATTACAGTGTGTTTGGGATATAAACAGGTAAGTTTTCACCAAATTTCATACAAAAATATTATTTTTGTAAAAGATAAAAATAAATACCAAAAACTTGGTTATTTCAATTTTTCACATAAATTTTGAGGTTATTTGTAAAAAGTGTAAATACAAAAGTTGTAGATCTGTTTATTACCTACAACTTTGGGATTTAACTTTTTTCCATAGAACTTGTAGTTTTGCCAGAAATCACGATAAACCGTTTGTTAAGCTTGACCCCCCCCCCCTTCCCTTCCCCTTCCCGACCTCAGTTCGCCCCTAATTTATTTTTGTTATATTCTCTTCCTTTTCCAATGGGTTTCATCCTACTATTATTATTTTTTTGTTTCAAAAACGGCACTGGTCTAATAATAATTTTGCAGTAATTAAAAATATTTAACACAAGGCCAAAAAAAAAAAATCATATAATTTAATTATACTATTGTCCTCCTTATTGTCTTTATGTATGTGTGAATGTCGTTTTGAATTAACTTACCGAAAAGAAAAAAAAATCGGAAATAGAACAATGGTAGCTAAAATTAAAGCATAAGAATTTATTTTTATGGACATATTACTGTATTTATAATTATTGACTATATTATATTAACGTTTTTTTTAAAAGTAGCTGTTGAGTTTCTTGTGGATTCTTCTCGGCAGAATCTACATTTAAAATCGGTGGTAGCTTTACATTAACTATAATTAATTAAAAACTAAGTATAATACATGCTTTGTTTTGTTTTGTGTTGACGACCGTTCTGGTGTAGCGGTGCCTTAGGCTATGTTCAAGATGGCAAAATTTTGACGCGCGTTTTCAAATCGCACGACTAGACATCCTAGCATTTACATAAAACCGATCAATGAGCGCGTGTTAACGCGCGTCAGTGAGCGTTAACGCGGCGCTCAGGCTACGTTCAGATGACAAGCGTTCAACGCGCCTTGAACGTTTCTAGCTTGCTTGTTTGTTCTAGCTACCTTTCGGTAGGGCTTAGGCTACGTTCAGATGACAAGCGCTTCTCATCAGCCTATAGCAGTCCACTGCTGGACGTAGGCCTCCCCAAGCTCGCGCCAGACATCCCGGCTTTCCGCAATCCTCATCCAGCCAACACCGGCAATCCTGCGAAGATCGTCGGTCCAGCGGGTCGGAGGGCGTCCCACACTGCGTTTGCCAATACGTGGTCTCCACTCCAGGACACGTCTGCTCCAACGGCCATCGGTCCTACGACACAGGTGACCAGCCCACTGCCACTTCAGCGTGCTAATCCTCTGGGCTACGTCGGTCACTTTGGTTCTCTCGCGGATAGTCTCATTTCTGATCCTATCTTTGAGAGAAACGCCGAGCATAGCCCGTTCCATGGCACGTTGAGCGACTTTAAATCGGTGGACCAGTCCCTTCGTCAGTGTCCACGTTTCAGCACCGTATGTCAACACAGGTAGGACGCATTGCTCGAAGACTTTCGTCTTCAAGCTTTGCGGAATCTTCGAAGTGAAGACCCGACGAAGCCCGCCAAATGCCGCCCAGCCCAACTGAATCCTCCTCTCGGCTTCCTTCTCGAAGTTGTTTCGGCCCAGTTGGATGGTATGGCCTAGGTAGATATAATCCTGAACAACTTCGAGGAGGATACCATCAACCGATACCGGTCTCGGTATGACATGCTTGTTAAACATAACTTTCGTTTTATCAAGATTCATACCAAGACCGACTCGTCGGGAAGACTCATTTAGGCTGCTCAACATTTGGCCTAGCTCCTCCAACGTCTCCGCAAAGATGACGATATCGTCAGCGAAACGAAGGTGAGAGATGTAGTCGCCGTTGACGTTGATGCCTCGTCCCCCCCAGTCCAGGGTTTTAAAGACGTCCTCCAGCGCAGTGGTAAACAGTTTCGGTGATATGACATCGCCCTGTCTTACCCCGCGCCGAAGGAAAATCGGTCTTGTCTGCTGGTCCTGGATATGAACGGTCATCTTCGCCGCGTCGTACATACACCTCAACACCTCGATATATCGCCAGTCGATATGACATCTCTGCAGAGAGTCCAGAACAGCCCAGGTCTCGATGGAGTCGAAGGCCTTCTCGTAGTCCACAAAAGCCATACACAGCGGCTGATTATACTCTTCGGTCTTTTGTATAATCTGTCGAACAGTATGTATGTGGTCTACGGTGCTGTAGCCTTTTCGAAACCCAGCCTGCTCTGGTGGTTGGAAGTCGTCGAGCCTTGTGGCGAGACGATTCGTAACGACCCTCGAGAAGAGCTTATAGACGTGGCTCAGAAGTGAGATAGGTCTGTAGTTCTTCAAAAGAGACTTATCGCCTCTTTTGTAGAACAGTACCACCACACTCCTGGACCACGCCTCCGGTGTGGTACCTCGTTGGATGACGGCATTAAAGAGTCTAGCTAAGGCCTCCAGGACAGGTCGCCCTGCGGCCTTAAGAAGCTCAGTCGTAACGCCGTCATCCCCCGGGGCCCTCCCGTTTTTAAGCTGCCCGAGCGCCGCACTAATCTCGCCGACTTCGAAATCCGGGACGTCTTCCGAATAATGGCGCAGCAGTGGTGCACGTGGATCTTCGGCGCCCTGGGTCTCAGACTTCTGTACGCTCGACGAGTACAGCTGCCCATAAAATTTCTCAACCTCTTCTCGGATCTGAGGGCGGGAGCAAACGGTTCTGCCATCAGCTGTTTTTAGCTTCGCAAGAAGACTTCTTCCCAAAGGTTTTCGGAAAACCTTTGACCCCCTATTCTGCTCAATTAGAGTCGTAATGTCTCTTGTATTTGAGCAGCGGAGGTCTCTGCGTATGAGTTTCCTCACCCGCTTGGAAAGAGCCTTCTGCTCTGGCGAAGCTGCTTGAGCCGCGGGCATCTCGCGCCTCCGCCTCATCAGATCCAAGGTTTCGGGAGAAATTTTGGACTGCTTAACTGGTCTCGTCGGCGCAAAATGTCTCCGACCCAGTGAATACACCGTCTTCACCACGTTGTCGGTCATCTGATCCACGTCGCTAGTGGTTTCCAGCGAATCGAATCGGTTTTGGAGTTCCAGTTGGAACTGCTCGGAACCACATAGTATTTGGGGCAGCGTGGGTCGGATAATAGATTTCATCAAGCGGACTCGCTCTTTGCGTAGACTTATATTCAGAGAGCCCCGCAGGAGCCGGTGGTCACTACCGGTGTTGAACCTATTAACCACTGAGACATCTCTGAATATATGCCTTTTGTCCGCTATGATGAAATCTATCTCGTTCCTCGTCACAGTATCCGGGCTCTGCCATGTCCACCGCCTTTGGGGCTTCTTCTGAAAGAACGAGTTCATCAAGAAGAGCCCCTCCAATTCGAGGAAGTCGACAAGCATCTGCCCCCTGCGATTTCTGCGCCCCAATCCGTGTGGTCCGATTACCGATTCGTCGCGGTCTTGTACTCCCACTTTAGCGTTAAAGTCTCCCATAACAACGTTGTAGAAAGCCGAGGTCGTGCCATGCAGAGCTTTCGATATATCCTCATACAAGGCTTCGACCTCATCGTCAGAGTGTGTCGAGGTCGGCGCATATACCTGTATCACTTTCAGGGAGTACCTGTCAGTGAGTTTAAGTACAAGGTACGCTACCCGGGTCGACACACTGCTGACCTCTACAACGTTGTTACTGAGAGTCTTGTGGACCAGAAAACCGACGCCACCTTGGGAAGGACCATCACCTTCACGGAAGTAGAATAAGTGTCCGGAGTCCAGGATCATCGTGTCCTCACCCTGTCTTCGGACCTCAGACAACCCCAGAATACTCCATTTTATATGGCTTAGTTCTACTTCGAGTTCGGTGAGGTGATGGTCCAGCCGTAGACTGCGACCATTATACGTTGCCAGGTTCGTCACAAAGCAGCCTCCCGTACCCCGGAGATTCTTGGCACCCTCTGCCCCACCGTTACCGCAGCCGCTGCCGTGGCCGGGAATAGTGGGGCCGCCGGGAACTGAGGGCCGTATCCTTCTGCGCGCACTCATTGGGGGTGATTGCCCATAGTCACCACGCTGGGCATGCGGGTTGGTGACCGCAGGGCCGGCTCTATCGCACCGAAGACGCTGCTGCCCATCCTCGGCCTGTGTATTTGAAAAGCCAGCATTAGGATGGTTATCCCGCCATCTATCGGCTTCAACAGTTCCAAGATGGTGGTGGAACTGTGGTATCCCTTAGTCGCCTCTTACGACACCCACGGGAAGAGAGGGGGTGGCTAGATTCTTGATTGCCGAAGCCACACAGCACATGATGACAAGCGCTTAACGCGCGTTTACAACTACATAAATTTTATTCAGGCCGTACACATGCTAACGCGCGTTTTAATAAAGCGCGCGTTGACCGCTGCGCTAGCGCTCGACTGTTGTCAGCGCGCGTCAACGCGCGCTTTAAGATCATTGGATTTCTATGTAACCGTTCAGTTGAGCGCGCGCTTTCGACGCTGATTGACGTATTTTAGGGTTCATCAGTATCAGTACGTCCAGAAATTGTTCGAAATGGAAACCGAAGCTTTTAATACGGAATTATGTATAGATGAAATAGAGAAACGTCCTGCGATATGTGATATGGCAAGTACTTCATCATTTATGAGAGCCAGTAAATCATCAAATGACTTGATGGACATTCTGAAGTAGTTAGAAAAATTAAGTCCAAATTGCCTTAATTTAGGGTACAAAATTATATAATGGTTTTCAGTCAGCCTATGTGACAAAATTGGATGGTCCCAATATCTCCGTCTTCTGTCGTGTCGTTTCTGCCGTCGATATAAAATCACCGTTAAAACTGTTTCTACGTCTATCTTCGACAAATGCAAGAACTCTACTAAACCATGGCGGCCGCGCCAACGCGCGTTCAACGCCTGACCAGCGCGTGTCATGTTAAAGGCGGATTTATATTTGACTGACGTGACGACACGTGTCGTGTCATGACGTGATGGCTAGCGTTTACATTATTCTGACGGAGTAATAGAGTTCTGTGATTCTGACGCATCAGGACAATATTTTAAATCAATACAGCCGCAGCTCTAGAAAAGGTCAAAAGTTTACAATGTTCTTCTATTAAATCAACGATTTTTGTGAGCCAAAATAAACTATTATTTTACAATTTACGTAAATAAACAAGCGACACTGACGCGTCATAACACAGCACTCGCGCGCGCACATTTATCTGACGTGTCATGATGGCGCCGTTTCAGCACCCCCCGCAACCCGCTGCTCTGACGCGAACCGGGATCGGTTCTGATGTGACACATCAGAAGCCATCACGACATGTTACAACACATTAGTGTAAACGTTGCCATACAATATGTATGATACCGGTTCTGTTCTGATGCGCCACGACACGACACGTCAGTCAAATATAAATCCGCCTTAACACCGTAACAAAATTTAGCGCGCGTTCAACGCGCGTTGAACGCTTGTCATTTGAACGTAGCCAAACAGACTGACGAACTATCGCAACGCGCTTTAGCGCTTTTCATCTGAACTCTTTATAAATTTGATCGCGCGTTGACCTGCGTCAACTAATAATTAAAAATAATAATTTAACCTTTTCAACTGTAAGAAACTATTTTTAGCCAACTAAATTTTAATTATAAAACATTTTTTTTATACGTGAGTATTTCTTTTATTTCTTTTTATTATTTTAGACGAAGCCATTAATTACAATGTATAAAGTAATTTATCTTTATAAAAAAAATTAACAACATTAAATATTATTAACGTCATACATCGCAATTATGGAGTAACTCATCGTGATTACACATCTTTATAGTTATATATAATTTTAAAATAAAACATAACATAAATAATAAAACATATATGCATATATTCTCATTCTACTAAATATATAGAAATAATATATATATATATATTTTTTTTTTATCGCAGGGGAATCCATTTACGGATGATATCCAGGACGCCCGGGTCGGCAGTCCTAGACCTATGTCGGACTCGGCACTTTGGGAGTGCAATACCGTACTAAACCCCTGCGGGAGCTATCGATATTTTTATCGATATATTGGATAAATATATCGATACTTATCGATAATTATCGGATGAAAATATATCGATATAGGTATATCGAATCAAATATATCGATAATTGATGATTCGATAATATCGGATCGATACGATACATCGAATGCATATATTGAGTATTTACGAACAATCGATATAATATATTGCACACTCATAGGTAGGACAGAAATTTTTGTAACCTAGGCTATTTGCACTTGACGTGTAAAATTCTCACAAGGTTTCTCTTTACTGCCTCTTTAAAATGTATTATGTAAGCATGATACTCGCTCGAGTAGATCTGACCTCGTGACCTTTCGTCGTGTGCTTAACTAACATATTATGTATTACATAATTGCTCCTAAAAATGTATATGAGTAAACATAAAAAAGAATATAATGTTGTGACTTTTTTTTTTAAATAAAATGGCGTTCGTTACCAAAAGTTAAATTTTTTGCCCATATTTGTTCTAGTAATTATTATAGTAGTTTATTGTCGTATTAAAATCACAAATTGCTCTATACAAATAAATTTTTACTACTTATACATATATATATATATATATATATATATATATATATATATATATATATATATATATATATATATATATATATATATATATATATAGCTATTTTTTTGAGAAAGTGAATTAAAATAGTGAAGAATATATTTTTTTATATGGCGACATATATGATTTTCATATTATAGTGACGTAGGAGCAATATATGCAAGTATAGTAAAAAATACTTAAGAGATTTTTGCAAAATAATATAATTTTTATAAAAAGCAAAATTATATTTTATATTTAATTGAACGTTTAGATATACTTACGAAGATGTAGTTTTGTAAGTATGATACAGTAACACCCCGGACTTACGCGATTGGTGGGACTAAGCGATAGCCGCGTAAGTCGAATTCGCGTAAGTCGGGGTTCAACTTTGCATATAAAATTATAAATACGTATAAAATTTGTTTAATCGGGACCCCAGACTAAAGAAAACAATAATTTAGAGGAAATATGTTTAATATAATGTTAGATAATAAAAACAATTTACATTATTATGATCAAAACAAGGTAAACCGAAGTTAATTTGATGTCGAAGGCTTCATATATTCTAACAACGACGTCTGACGATTTAAGTTTTTCTTCTTCTCACGTAAAATTGCCTCGTAGTAAGCCATTAACTTTTTTATACTTAATAGTCAAGTCTTTGATAATATTTAGTTTACACTCCAAAGACAGTGTTTTTCGTTTCTTATTAGGTACAAATGACTCATTTTTTGGTCTTTTGGGTGATATAATTAAATATAAATCAATAATGTGCACTGCGTACGTAAAATAACTCCACACAGAACACGCTCGAACCGAACACAGTGTGAGTGGTGATAAAAAAAAAATTCGGAGATACGCAACCGCGTAAAACGGGGTAGCGTAACTCGGGGTATTACTGTATATAATTATATATTTATCGTACAAAATTTTAATTAAGGCTTAATTTCAAATAATATCGTCGACGAAAAACAGATATTCAGGTTGAACATACCGGATAACCGGATAACCGGATACTATTGCACATAACTGATTGTTTCCGGTTCAATCCGGTTCGATTAATATTTTAGTATTTATTTTGTCTGATATAATTAAATACAGTACATATCTTTTTACACTTCAAATTCTCTTATTAAACATACCTAACAAGACGATAAAGAAATAAATAATAAAATTATAATAGTGAATTTTATGAATACTAACTTCTAATACTATTTACTAACTCTCGTTGTTAACGCACAAGACTTATTTTATTTTTATTATTACATAAAAATAGTTTAATCATCGTATTTTTATGCTTGAATATTTTTTTTTAGCTAATAGTATGTCTGCTGTGTCGAGCGAATGGCAGAGATAGTGCGCTATACGCTTTACCCGCCGGCTTCCTCGCCGGCGCGGCCTTCAGAGCGTCTCCGTCCACACCGATTTCCTTAGCACCAATAACATCCACGTTACAGGTAAAGTATAAAAATTAAATATATATTTAAGTCTTTGACTTGCCCGTTTGCGCAGTTAACAGTGCTTTCTGCTCCAGGGTTGTGGGTTCGACTCCCGCCCCGAATCTGGGTGATATATATATGTATTTACATCCGTATTATTTATTTAAAAAAAAAATGTGTGTAAGCCGGTTGTTACCTAAAACACAGGCATTGACTACCTTAGGAACAGACGACCGTGTGTGTATGTTAAAACATATTATTTCTATCGAAGTCTAAACATGTTATTGACATTTAAAATGCTCTTCTATCAAATTAAAATAGTATTTAAAGAATCGTTTTAAATACATTTGTGTACTGATAAATAATTGAAAGGTACAAAGGTTTACTTTAACGTTTTTTTATGCCGTAGTAATTTTATACTGCCACTTTAAGGTGCATAATTAAAACAACCAAAATCACTAATAATATTTGACTGTGGTTACGTTATAATAAACAGGAGAAAGTTTATAATAAGATGTAATAAATTAAATTTTTGTGAATAAAACATTTACGTTATAAATTTTAACTATGTATTCTAAAAAAGATTTTGGTCCTCTTTTGTGCCGGTCACGTCGGGTGTTCCTCAAATCAAATGGAAATTTCTTTATTCATCACACTATATAATATTTTAAATTAATTAATTATAGTTAATGTGAAGCTATCACCGATTCGTAGTGTAAATTCTACTGAGAAGAAACTAAAAAAACTCAAGAGTTAAAAAAATAAAAACGTCAATACGATCCTAATATTATAAATGCGTGATTATAGATAGATTTACCATTCTGAGTACAGAGCCAAGCATGTTATGCGTCTTACCAACAATGTGGTCAATGCGTCCTAGAAAAAGTAAGTTTATGATCGAGATATACACACATAATCTTATAGACATCTCATCTCGATCACACGTTTAATAACATTGTTTTTTAATATGTAATCATATTTAACAATGTTGGTCTTACGTGAAAATTTTTTTAACATTAAGAATAAGGCCATTCCTATTACAAAACTAAATATAATAACGCCAGAATATAATAACGTTTCAGAATACGTAAAAGTCAAATAGATTTTATTGATGAAGATATTAAGCAGAAGAGGTCCGAGGTGAGAGCCCTAACTAAATTGATAATGTATGCCAGCTTCTGCCCGCGGCTTCGCCCGCTTTGATGTCGGTTATCGCGACCAATAAAAAAATTTATCCGATGTTACTTCTAATACCTCCAAGAATATGTGTACAAAGTTTTATGATGATCGGTTAAGTAGTTTTCGCGTGAAAGCGTAACAAACAAACGTGTATATGTATTCACAGGCTTGTATCCGCAACTCAACGTCTACTGTGCGCCTATTTTGCGTTTAACAAACAAACTTACTATCGCATTTATAATATTAAGTATGATTATAGACTATTATATTAATTAATTCCAGATTCTCTTCTCGTGGGCATATCAAAAGGGACATATTCCGGAGAACTGGCCGCTCATGGAGATCCTGTACTGTTTGTGTCAGGGACTCTTGTTCCACGCGAGAGTGATGCACGAAGACGTCTGCCCGAAATACATCATAAACTTGATGCACACCGTCACTAGTAACAAGTTAGTATTATTGTTACAAAACAAATTAGTACATTAATTTATTCTTGTTAAGCTTATTTTGCAGTAGTATGTAAGATAATTAAATAAAATATTAAAATCCTGTGTCGAAGGAACAAATACACAAAACTCAAATATACGAAATAAGAGTGAGTGCAAATAGCATGCTCATTCTCTTTCATTCAATGGACGAATTTCACACAGCTGCAATGCTGTGTCCTCTTCTATCGCATGGGATGGCTTGCTGGGACCTCTCTGTATGACGTAATCACTCGCAGCAATATTTCACTTTTTAAAACTCGACAACCGGAATTCAGAACTGATTTTTCGCAGACAACCCTATACCACCGTGTCCGTAATAAAATAATCTTTGAATTGAAAAAAAATCTTTATTTTTATTTCACTTTAATTCATTCACCAGACCAGTGCAAGTTATTAGCATCGATTTATCTGTTTATACCTGTCTACCCAAGATTTGTGACGGGAAACAAATAGTCAACCTAACGTTTGCATATTCTATAGGCTTCATATTTTCGATTGGTATGGAATTTGTCTATTAACCAAACCAGTGTAATCTATATTTTTTTAAATTGTTTATTAAAATCATATTCTGGACTGAAATTTTTAAACAACCCATTTTCAGTATATTTATTACATACAAGCTCGGTGAAGGTCGTTTTATAGTGGGATCTTAGACTATTACATCTGTTTAGAAATAAAAGATATGAGAAACGTGTTGAAAAGACGTTCTATTTTTATTGTATAAAATAGCGGTATGTTAATTTAATGACTTTAGTTTTTATACTTATTTAAATAGGAAAACAAAAATATATTAAACAATCTGTTATTGTCTATGTTCAATGTCACGTTAGTAAATAAGATTTTGTTTTTAACTTTTAGTAATTTACCTTTTTATAACCTGTTTTTTAATTATTTCATAAAAAAATTGCAAATTTATGTTGTAATTTTAATATATATAATTTTGGGTACGTTCGCGGCACTTTTCTAATTGAAGATTTCTGTGTTATGTTACTTTTGTACGCTATTACGCTATTACGATCGCATGCGCACATCATGTTGTTCCATTTCCGCGCATTTTGAATGTATGACGTGCGCATGCGCTTCTATCAAAGTGAAGAAATCTTCAATTAGAAGAGGGCCGCGAAAGTACCCATTGACTATATTGTATTTCATATATTAGGTATACTAGGTAATCAAAATACTTAACGTTATCTCTAGTCGGTACAATTATATGATCATAGATGTTGGTTTGACGACGGTTCAAGTGTAGTGTTGCGAGTAGGCGCCTCAACGCCGGCGGTCGCGGGTTCGATTCCCGCTCGGGTCAAATATTTGTATTCGGGTTTCCCCATCGTGTCTCGGAGAGCACGTAAAGCCGTCGGTCCCGTTTATTACACCTGGTAATGATCGTTACTCATGGTAGGGATATTTTCCGACAACCCGCAGTGGAGCAGTGTGGTGGATTAAGCTCCAACCCTTCTATATGAAGAAGAGACCTTCGCTCAGCAGTGGGTGGTTTACAGGCTGATACAGTACAGTAAAGATGTTGGTTAAGCGATATCCACACTCACTGCTGACGCCCGCTGCATTAGCAGTTCTGCTGACCCTTATTTAAGTTAATCATTTTTATTATTATTTTTAATTTAACTATATTTGTGTACTAATATAAACTTTAATTTCAGAGCTGACGAAATCCAAGCTGCCTTCATACAGAAGATAAGAGCTTCCGGTGGCTTCAACTGAATCCATAATTAAATAGCCCATTGTATTACACTTTACTGATAATATATCGACGAGGTTAAAATCATATCGAGAATGTTATCAATGAAATTTTTTCGAAATATTACAGCGAGTGTATTGTTACTCAAAGTATAGGCATTTACGTTAACTTTAAAGTGTAATATGAAATATATTAAACTGTATTAATATTGTACTCTCCATTCTACGTGATATTGGCGAAATCATGTGCTATTTTGACACTATTGCAAGCCTGCAAACGAATGTGTGTTAAATATTAATATAGTTTACAGTACAAATAAATAACCTAAAGCGGTTACGTGCTTATACATTTACATATTGCGCCTGTGTAGTCTAAGTGAGACGACCGTTCTGGTGTAGGAGTGCGAGTAGTCGCTTCAACGTCACGGCGGTCGCGGGTTCGATTCTTGTTCGGGACAGATATCTGTATTTGTACAAATATTTGTTTCCTGTCTGGGTGTATGTCTTTGTGGGTCTCCGCACCGTGCCACGGAGAGTACGGCTCAGTTGTTGTCATAGACACCTGCTAACAATCGTTACTCATGGAAGGGAAATTATCCGCCAACCCGCAGTGGAACAGCGTGGTGGATTGAGGTCTAACCCTTCTTTTATATGGAGAAGAGGCCTTCTCTCAGCAGTGGGTGGTTTACAAGCTGATACGGTAGTCTGTGCGTATCGTGACGTCACTGCATACGATTTGGAGTTATAGTCTATCTCTTTCGCACGCGGTCGATCTTGCGAGCGCGACTGAGGTTTTCACTTTTGGTACAAAATAAGGCGCGATGTTTTTTTTTCAACTCCCTATTAGCTAATTTATTTAAAATTTTCTCTTCGTTAAAATAGTGCTTTATTTTATTAAACAAATTTTATTAAAAAATTAAAAATGTATTAATAAAATTTGTTTATTTAATTGACGAACTGTGAACGTGCCACTTTTAGGTAACAACTATATCTAAGCTTACATTTTAATTTTAATTACAATTTCTTTTGAGATAATAGGTTCGTTTAACACTGAATAGTTTCGAAAATTTCGTCATTGAAGTTACTGTTTTCTCAACGTGTCTGATTTTGTTTTCATTTTTATTTTTATTTTAAAATATATTTTTATTTGAATTGACAATAACATAAGAACAGATGATATATTGTTGTTTTAGTATTGGTTAGGTGTATTTAACCTGTGATGTAATTAAACGTTTTTTATAATTTGATCAGGGTGCTTAATTATTTTAATGGTATGTGGGTCATATAGAATTTTTATGCTATAAGATATAATTAGTACAGTCTAATCGAAATGATACTAAAAAGAAAATTGAAGCCATTTTATTTAAAAATTGCCGCCTTTCGCCTCTGATTTGCGTACTTACTCTACATTGAGGAGAAGCATTATAAATTCCATAGTAAATATAAAATGGTATTAATGACGTACTGAATTAAAAAATATAGATATGAAAATAATTTAAAATTTATAAATAAACCTGTTCATAGTCTGTTGCAATGGATGATAGTAGTTGAGTTCACTATATACCCATAAAAAAGACTTAGTACAGTTATTCACCGACCTCTGATTTACCGCCATTGTAATATCAGAATGACATACTATATACCAGTTGAAAAATATTCTTTAATAATCTGTTGAAAATGACACTTATAAACTTTTTATATTGTAATAATTTAAATTAGAATAATTTCTTGCATTCAGTAAAAGCTTGCTTTGACGATGTAAGCCGTAATATTTGTTGTAACTCTAGCACATTATTTTATTAAATGCTTTAATTTGTTTGAAAAAAAAAAATCGCAAATTTAAGGTATATTTTAAATAACCGATTAAGATTTACCCAAATACTCTTAATTCTTTGACTAAATTAATTGATTTATGGATGTCAATAATTATGACAATATATGTATAAATAAAATTTATAATTTTATATTATTTTTTATCTATAATTATATGTATGACACAGGTTGGTTTGTAATATATGTACTGTAAACCATTGTATTGTAAAATGTATGTACGTATTTAATTATTGTAGCTGCAGCCGCGGGAATCTTCGGTCGATCGACGCGCGTATTAGGTCCGGACTCCACCAAAGCGGAGATAAACGAGCGAAGCAGAGGTGTGTTTTAAACAACCAGTAGAATTTTGTTATTCACACATCTCGTCTCCACTCAGTTTCAGTGGATACCACTGACCGGATGTATCATATTTATATGGCGCGATGGAAGCGGAGATGTGAGCTAGCAACGGCTCGCAGCGATGTGTTCCTTTCTTTAGTTATTTATAAAGCAATAAATTCTGCTTCTTCAGACTTTAGTTTTTGTAATAGCGACATGACAGGCGTCTACGTCGTACCTTTCGTGTCAGATCACGCTAAACTGTGCGTTCACACCCAACGCTCGCCGCACGCAGCTCAGTTCCGCTATAGCCAGCGCACATCTCCGCTATAGCCAGCGCACATCTCCGCTATAGCCAGCGCACATCTCCGCTATAGTCAGCGCACATCTCCCCTATATCCAGCGCACATCTCCGTTATAGCCAGCACATATCTCCGCTATAATCAACGCACATCTCCGCTATAGCCAGCGCACATCTCTGCTATAGCCAGCGCACATCTCCGCTATAGCCAGCGCACATCTCCGCTATAGTCAGCGCACATCTCCGCTATAGTCAGCGCACATCTCCCCTATATCCAGCGCACATCTCCGTTATAGCCAGCGCACATCTCCGCTATAGCCAGCGCACATCTCCGCTATAGCCAGCGCACATCTCCGCTATAGTCAGCGCACATCTCCCCTATATCCAGCGCACATCTCCGTTATAGCCAGCACATATCTCCGCTATAATCAACGCACATCTCCGCTATAGCCAGCGCACATCTCTGCTATAGCCAGCGCACATGTCGTCTATAGCCAGTGCACATCTCTACTATAGCCAGTGCACATCTCTACTATAGCCAGCGCACATCTCTGCTATAGCTAGCGCACATCTCTGCTATAGCCAGCGCACATCTCCGCTATAGCCAGCGCACATCTCCGCTATAGCCAGCGCACATCTCCGCTATAGTCAGCGCACATCTCCCCTATATCCAGCGCACATCTCCGTTATAGCCAGCACATATCTCCGCTATAATCAACGCACATGTCGTCTATAGCCAGTGCACATCTCTACTATAGCCAGCGCACATCTCCGCCCTAGCTAGCATACATCTCCGCTCCAGTCAATCCAGTACGCATCTTCGTACAGTTTCAGTGGATACACCCTAGCTGAAAAACATTTCTTCTCTTCGCCGCTTCAGACATCTCCGACGTGGAGTCCGGGCCTAAAAATTATCTAAAAATGATTCACCTTAACATAATCCATATTGGAGTCCGGGCCTAAAAATTATCTAACCATGATTCACCTTAACATAATTCATATTTACACCAATTAGGCATGGTTTACAATTTTACGGTTTATAATAGATGTATTGTAACCTGATCATGTTCAAAATATGATGCTTATATCTCTAACATACAACAAATTAGTGAAGTCTTAAGTGTTATATATTTTTTTTTAGTAATATTATGTGCTGGATAAATAACATTTATTGTTACAACAAATGTCATTTAAAATAGTGCGTCCATAAAATGGATGTAGATATTGCGCAAGAGTCTATTTATTTAATTGAAAGTCTATATCGGATTTTATCGCGTTTATTTGTTAAAAACTTTACAGTTTAACGATTTTATTAATTAATTAAATTATTTCCCGACGTTTCGGACCCTTTACAGCGTCCATGATCTCGGGGGACTGAGGTGGTGGGTGTCCGAATAATGAATCAATTGTTATATACCCCGCTTTTTATACAATTATAAATTATTACTTTTAACCGTTCCTATTCATGCAGAATGAGCTTATTGTGTCTGGAAGTCGTGCTGTGTTCTTATTTTCCTTGGGTTCAATTAATTTTAGTACTGGCTCCCAAGCTGGTGGTACGTTCCAACCATCCTCTCTATTGAAATTAGGATGTTTTTTGATTTCAATAGCCTCGCGAATCATCCTTGGTAGGAATCGGTGTTCTTTAGCGAGAATTTGTGGCTTATCAAATCTGATATAGTGGTTGGTACCTTGTTGAGTATGTTGATACACAGCAGACTTTGTCGACCGTTGGTGTTTCATGTCAGCTATGTGTTCCTTGACGCGTGTCTCTATACTCCGCTTAGTTTGCCCTATATAAGAGAGACCACATTCACAGTCTAATTTGTAGACCCCTGCATCTTGTAAAGGTATTTGACACTTGACAGATGGTAATAATTGACTTATCTTCGTTGGCGGCTTGTAGTAAGTTTTTATTGAAGCTCGCTTCAAGATGTAGCCAATCTTGTCAGTGACTCCTTTGACATATGGTAGTACGGCAGGCTGGCGCTCAACTGTGGCTGTCTTCTTTCTCCGGGATCTGTGACGCTGACGCGGTGCTCGGAGGTTGTTGTCTCGCAGTACCTGCTTGACGTGCTGTAGCTCTGCGTCCAGGTGTTTCTCGTCACAGATCCCGCGAGCTCTCTGAAACAGAGACAAACCAACGGCAGAGAGTTGTCTAGGATGATGGTGAGAATCACACCTAATCAAGTCAAATACCTTTACAAGATGCAGGGGTCTACAAATTAGACTGTGAATGTGGTCTCTCTTATATAGGGCAAACTAAGCGGAGTATAGAGACACGCGTCAAGGAACACATAGCTGACATGAAACACCAACGGTCGACAAAGTCTGCTGTGTATCAACATACTCAACAAGGTACCAACCACTATATCAGATTTGATAAGCCACAAATTCTCGCTAAAGAACACCGATTCCTACCAAGGATGATTCGCGAGGCTATTGAAATCAAAAAACATCCTAATTTCAATAGAGAGGATGGTTGGAACGTACCACCAGCTTGGGAGCCAGTACTAAAATTAATTGAACCCAAGGAAAATAAGAACACAGCACGACTTCCAGACACAATAAGCTCATTCTGCATGAATAGGAACGGTTAAAAGTAATAATTTATAATTGTATAAAAAGCGGGGTATATAACAATTGATTCATTATTCGGACACCCACCACCTCAGTCCCCCGAGATCATGGACGCTGTAAAGGGTCCGAAACGTCGGGAAATAATTTAATTAATTAATAAAATCGTTAAACTGTAAAGTTTTTAACAAATAAACGCGATAAAATCCGATATAGACTTTCAATTAAATGAGTAATATTCGCGTAAATATAAGAGAACAGTAAGAGTCTATTTACTTATGACATTTTGTTAATAAATTTTTGTTACGTCATCAATGTATCGACGATTAAAATAGTTTAATTTGTAAGTGAAAGGCCATAAATTTAAATATAGTTCAATTTATGTTAGCTTTTTGATATCTAAGTTAAAAATTTACTTACAGTTTTATGTAAATTTATATATTTACTGTCTTCCTCGTGGATTTTGAAAAAGCTATGTATCTTAGTAAAATATTTCATCTAACACAATAGCAATTATTTATTGAGTAGAAATGTCACACAAGAATATAGCACAAATTAGTGTAATAGAAGTTAGGTGCAAGTGAACCATTAGAAGATAAGCACGAAAAGTTATTGTCTGCTCTCGGCTGTAAATCTATTTAATCCGGCTTCAAAGGATCAAATTTTATAAATTACTTAAATAGATCTACTTAATGAACAAAAAGCTGAGGATTTTATTTGAGAAGACCTCAGTAATATGATTTATATATGTCGCATTAGTTATAGGTGATATGTATTGAGATGTCTGAAAAAAAAAGGTTAAAAATTTCGCGACACGTTTAATAAGTGATTAGACAAAATATTAATGCATTTAATATTAATTTAGTTACGGACACTGGGAATTTGATTTTTATATGTGTTTAATGGAAATGAATTCGGTAAATATTTATATTTATTTAAAAATAAATTGGTTAGTAAATTGTGGGGTATTTCGATTGTAAAGGCGGGTACTCACTAGCGAGCTGTAACTGTAACCGTTGCATGCACTGTAACCAAAATACATAATGTGTACGTGGTTCGCTAACCTGCTGCGAGCGGTACGCGTGCGATTTGTAGCGAGCCGACGTTTACAACGTACTCATTTCTGGACTCGTAACGTTGCACGTAACTGTAACCGTTACTGTTACCAAAAACATAGTGTGTACGTGGTTCGCTAACCTGCTGCGAGCGGTACGCGTGCGGCTTGTAGCGAGCCGACGTTTACAACGTACTCATTTCTGGACCCGTAACGTTGCACGTAACTGTAACCGTTACTGTTACTAAAAACATAGTGTGTACGTGGTTCGCGAGCCTGCAACGAACGCTACACGAGCGACTCGCAGCGAGCCGACGATTGTCGGTTTTTGCCGCGAATCAAAGGGCGCTCGCAGATCCGGCTTGTCAGTAGCGTTCTCGTACACACTAGAACCTCGTTACTGTATCTGTTTGGTTACAGGTTAAGCTCGCAAAATGAGTACGCTTGGTGAAAGCGTTCCTGCGTCGTCGTGAGCCTAAACTGTAACAAGCGTACACACTAGAACCTCGTACTGTATCACGCAAGTTACGGTTACAGCTCGCTAATGAGTACGCTCGGTGAAAGCGTTCCGGTGGCGTCGTGAGCCTAAACTGTAACAAGCGTACACACTAGAACCTCGTACTGTATCACGCATGTTACGGTTACAGCTCGCTAGTGAGTACCCGCCTTAATAATTGTTTTTGTGACGAATTAGAATTATTTATTTATTTATTTATTATTTATTTATTTATTTATTTATTTAATAAATTATTATTTATTGTATGAATGAACACGTATATATAAGCACCAAATAAAAAATATTACCAGTATAATTATTATTGTTATATTTTTGGATTAAAAGTATTAAATACATATACCTACTGTGTTTTTATTCCTTATAATTTCTTATACTTACATATAAATATGTCTTTGAATTTGGATTAACTTTCAAAGTGTTTCAAAGATATAAAAACCGTTTTAATGCTTACTTTACTACATTATTAATTACTGACACTAGATTAGTTAAGGTTGAACTATAATCGTCGTTTCAAGAATTATAAAATTCGTCTTATTCTAGAGTGCAAAATATGAGACTCATAAAAAAATTAACACATTTTTATAACCCTTTCTTCTTCATAAGATAAGAGGTTTACAGTTTACCTACACACCGATGCATAGACAGTAATACCAGGCCTATCCCACTCCCGTGTAGGTATCGAAAATGCATGCGGCGGCCGCCTTGAGCGGGCCAATCAGTAAGGCCTCACGCGCGAGATTTGTTCGACGCATTGTTTTAAAAATGGATAAAAAAAAGAAGATACTGTGTAGTATTTAACTGTTTAAACAAGGATTGCTAAGATCTATTTTAAAATTGTTATTATTAATTATTGTTATTATGAAATTATCATTCTTTGGGTTACTAAAATGAGTTAAATAAGTAGGAAGGTAGGCAGGTATACTAAGTTGGTGTAATAATCTTTCACAAATACCTACCATAACAAAATTAAAGGAATTTTGATCTGTTTCTTTTTAAATACCTACCTGCCCATCGTTTTTTTTTTCTGCGCGAATTTATTAGAATTATTACTATTCACACCTACCTTAGGTTTATTTGGAAAGTAATTTTTTCACTAAAGTAGAAAGTATTAGAAAAAAAGTGGTAATTAAATATTGAGATTAAATTATTTTCTAAAATGAGACAAACCTGATTTCATTAGAGAGAATAAGAGTTACGTGATAGAAAGAGAGGCAACTTTTAGGGAAGTATAACCGTAGGTTATCAAGCGCTGCGCAATCTGAATTGAACTTAATTGTATCGTAGTAAGAGTCCCTATTTCTTTAAACGACTTTTCGGAGTGAGTCTTCTGTACTTGTACTATTATTTATTCTGTGGTAATACTAAACAATTTCAAGTGTGGTATACCCTATATATAAATTTCTAAGATACTTCCATATGACGGACGGACGCTTATGAAATTTTAAAAATAAATTGTGAAATTGTGTTTTTTAAAATAAAACGTAAATAAATTTTAATCGCTTTATTATAATCTTTGATACATATTTTTTTTTTATAGAAAACTCATGATAAAATCGTTTGAATTTTTAAGAGATTTCTATCGATCCCACTCAAATCTAACTGTTAAAAAACTAATCAATCTCTTCTACCCTTGGTCCACCGGAACTAACAGGTCTCGCATAACTCGGTCCACTAGCTCCATGAAGTTTCATCATGGCTGATTGGCAGACACTTTGAGCTGATTTTAAATGTTGCTCCAAATCTGATAATGTAGCATCAGGGTTTGATTCCAACCATTGCAGCTGGTTGTTACATTCTGTGATAACTTCGTTACGTTCGTTGTCTGTTAGTCTGTTACCGGCATTATCAACGGCCTGGAATTTGTAAAACTTTTGTCATTAATAGAAGTAATTATTACATAATAACCTAATTAAAAATTTTCCGGCTAGTAATCTTTTTTGTCTATTATTTAGTGTAATTCTTTACCGTTTTACATCCAAACAAATACGCTTCTAACTGATTCCTAATTTCGACTCTTTTTCGTACATTTTCATCTTCAGCTTTAAATTTTTCAGCGTCTTGAAGCATCTTTTCTATTTCATTTTTATTGAGGCGTCCCTTGTCATTTGATATTGTTATTTGTTCTGATCGACCTGTACTTTTGTCTTGAGCGCTTACACTGAGAATGCCATTAGCATCGATGTCGAAAGTTACCTGAAAATAAGAGAGAATCGTTACTGTATGAAACATTATATATAGAAGTTAGCAGCGCAGAAATAAAATAAGACTGATATTGTCAGTATTTATAAAACTTACTTCAATTTGCGGTATACCTCTAGGCGCAGGTGGAATCCCTGATAAATTGAAAGTTCCGAGCAAATTATTATCTTTCGTCATTGCTCTCTCTCCTTCATATACCTACATGGAAATATGTAACAGTAAAAAAATTACCATTAAGAAAAATAGATATTAGAGATTATTTATTTTTATAATTTACTTGAATCGTGACAGCAGGTTGATTGTCGGCATAGGTTGTAAATATTTTCTTTTGTGCAATCGGTATTCTCGTATTTCTCTCTACCAATTTCGTCATAATGCCTCCAGCTGTTTCTATTCCGAGCGATAAAGGAGTAACATCGACAAGTAGAACGTCTTGAATGCGAGTGTCCTTAGAACCGGTTAAGATAGCCGCTTGAACGGCAGCACCATATGCAACTGCTTCATCAGGATTGATAGAAAGATTTAACACTTTTCCGTTAAAGAAATCCTTAAAATGTTAATTTAACATTAGGGGCTTGTTACCTGTATTATGAAATTAAATAAGAAAGTATTACCTGTAATAATCTTTGAATTTTGGGAATTCGCGTTGAACCACCAACCATTACGATATCATGTATTTCCCTTGTATTTAACTTCGCATCTTTAAGAGCTCTATCGACTGGTCCAAGCGTTTGTCGAAATAAATCGGAACATAATTCTTCGAATCGTGCTCTTGTTATTTTTGCATAGAAATCTATACCCTCATGTAAAGCATCGACTTCTAAACTTGCTTCTGTACTCGATGACAATGTTCTTTTGGCTCGTTCACACGCAGTCCGCAATCTTCTTAAAGCCTTTGGGTTACTTTTGATATCTTTTTTGTACTTTTTTTGAAACTCTTGGCTAAAATGGTCTACGATCCGATTATCAAAATCTTCGCCTCCCAAATGTGTATCACCGGCAGTTGACCTCACTTCGAACAAGGAACCTTCAGATATTTGTAAAATAGACACATCAAATGTACCACCACCGAGGTCAAATATAAGTACATTCTTTTCACCCTTTAAGTCTCTGTCTAGCCCATAAGCAAGTGCGGCTGCAGTTGGTTCATTGATAATTCTTAACACATTTAAAGCAGCAATTGCGCCAGCGTCTTTTGTTGCTTGTCGTTGAGCATCGTTGAAATACGCTGGTACGGTTATAACAGCATCTTTTACAATGCCACCGAGGAAGGTTTCAGCGATTTCTTTCATTTTAGTTAGAACCATTGAAGAAATTTCTTCAGGAGTAAATTGCCGCTTTTCCCCTTTGTATTCGACAACAATTTTAGGTTTTCCATTATCCGAAATCACTTCAAATGGCCAGTGTTTAATATCTTGTTGAATTTTAGGATCGTCAAATTTTCTGCCAATTAAACGTTTTGCATCGAATACAGTATTTTTTGGATTCATAGCTATCTGATTAAATGTATAAAAAAAAATTACATTAATTAATTACATGATTATATACAAAAGAATATACGTATGTCTTACATTTTATTCTTTACCTGATTTTTTGCTGCATCTCCGATAAGTCTTTCGCTATCGTTAAAGGCTACATATGATGGCGTAGTTCTGTTACCTTGGTCGTTAGCGATTATCTCAACTTTTCCGTGCATAAATACTCCAACACAAGAATACGTTGTTCCAAGATCGATTCCGACCGCGGGTACTACCATATCGAGACCGAAAATTTACTTCGAAAGTATACTAAGCAAATTAACTGTTTTTTTTTAAATTAAATTTAGAAGTTGTTTAAGACATTATGTTCTTGTGTCTGATGGATTTGATAAATACTTAATAAGCTTTATGTAACGATAAGATCACTGTAAAATTTCTAAGAGATTAAGGTTTTTTAAATTAAACGTTTCTGTAACATTTTGTTTTGATTTTGAATCTTATTCATAAATTTAGTAATTCTTCATATTGTTGTACTTTAAATTTTGAAGGTGATGACATATCATTTCATTTACATCAAACTATTACATAATACCCATAGATAATATAATATATTAAATTATTTTATATACCTATATAAAGAAGTTTTATACCAAAAGCTAAGCAGAGTATATTATTAAAAAAGGTCGTTACACATTAAATCCTAAAGTAAATTAAACTTAAATCTTAATTATTTTGGGAAAATGCTTAGTTTAGAAGCAGCTGCAATTTATTAGGTAAATTTATTGCTCTGTCTGAACAGTAGACCAGTCAACGAACGATTGAAATTTATATCCAATACGATTTATTAATACTTTCTAGATAATCCATTATTTATTTATAATCTAGAATTAGTTTTTTAGCATCAGTTTTTGTTAATTTATGTGTTTTGTTGTGTAAAAAAAAAGAATTTATTATTATTTATTTATATTTATATATAAAATATGTAATATATGAACGTTACCTACAAAATATTTAGTTGATATTTACGTAATGATAAATATAAGTTAAATATAATTATTAACTGGGCACTAATATGATTTACATTTATCGTTAACTTTTTCTTTTTTTTGTGTTACAAATAATAAACGGTGTTTAAAGTAATAAATTATTTAATTATATTGTGTTTAAAATATTTTTAAGTAACATTAAACTGTTCACATAACACAAACATTTATATCACTTTATTCACTTTTATTAAGGAATAATAGCACAATAATAATTATAAATAAGCTTATAAAAAATGTATTTAAGTAAGTTAATTTAGAAATTCTAACTTTTACATAATACAGATAAAATGAGATTTAACAAATTTTATTATCGTTTCCCCTTCTTTTTTTTCTTATTAAAATCAGGGGGATGAAACCCTCTCGCTTGTAATAGTTCTTGAACGTTATGACAGGCATAGTAAACATTGTCCATCGCAGAATCCGTCAGCATGTCTACATTGCATCTACCTTTTGCTTTGCCCTTCTTAGCTCTCCCTCCTCCCTTTTTAGATTTCTTCTTATCTCCACCCGCTTCTTTGTCTTTTTTTTCTTTCTTTTTTCCTTTACCTTTACCAGCCATTTTGACAGTATCAAATATCTTTGGTAGGTAACTGTCGTTAGAATGTTATTGATTAAACATTCTCGTGTACAATAGAGACTCGATTAGAAATTAGTTTAGGAACGGATGTTCTATAATTATAGTCTTTTATTTATTTTTTGCCGTTTTTATTTTTCAGTAAAAGTTAAAATGTATTTAAGCTAATATTTAAACTTTTTTAAGTTTATATACTAATGGTAAAATAGAAAATATAATAGGAGCATTGATTATTATGATTTTTTATTAAATTCAAAGACAAGATTTATTTATAACAAATTATATTTACATTTTATTAAAATAAAATACACATTAGTTTTAATTCATAACAATACATCAAATAAATACAAAAGTCGAACGGAATATTGTTCGCATCAAATCACAAAATATAAATGGAAACCGAAAAAAATATTAATCTTAGTAGTTTTGTTTGTTTTTTAATATTAACTAATGTAGGTATATTATTTAATATTGTACAATGGTTCTCGTAGAACGTGATCCACTTCCAATTTATGTAACTTCGATGTTCCCACCGCGGGTGTCGCGTATTCACTGCGCCCGGCGTACGTCAGCTGACAGAGAAATATCTTTATTAAATATACTTTATTTTCTATTATTGTTAATCACAGAATGCATTACTGCTTAAAAGTTATCATAATGAATGTTGGGACATAATTATGTGTTATATGCGATAAGTTTAAATTTAAAATACTGCCAATAGCTCTTTCGCTATTCGAAAATTAACATAATATACTGTTTAACACTACCTATTGATATAAGGGTTGAATATTTAGTTATCTGAAATTGAAGTCTTAGTTAAAAGGAGGAAAGGATGTCTCAGTAGATAGAACACGTGAATTGACACCAGACAGTCCCAGTTTCAAATTTGGGCTGGCATCGCAGACTTTTATAAATAATTATAACATTTTCTATTGCATACAAAAATAGTATTAGTATTAGTAATTGTTTAGTAGTACAGCATTTATAGTGGTACTAGCTTAAACAGTGTCAGTAATATTAAAGTAAATGATTATACCTGAATAATTTTTACCTCTTAATACTTCAATAAAATATTACAAAATTTATGTGAATGGTTCACTCTTGATATAAAATATATAACATAAAACTATGTTAAATAAATATATCAAAACCTTCTCCAATGGGATAAGGTATTGCAAGAGATAAATACAGATATACAGATTCGAAAACGTCCTCCTTTTATGAAGCTGGTAAAAAAGTAAAAAAAGAATTTAACTGTAACCAAGTACACAAAAATAGTATATAAACTTTGACTACACCGAGCTTTTAATTCCAAATAATCGAGAACACGCCTTGCACGAAATGAAAACGGGCGGAATATTAAAGATTTACTCGTAGGTATATTAATCTCGAAAGGTTTGACGACCAGATTTAACCATTTTTCATTCACCATTTTCACGATAGTTCTGTGAGTCGAATTTTTTAATATAATGTGTATTTTCATGTTTAAGTTCTATTTTATTTCGAAAAGTAAAACATTTTTTTTTCTGATAAAAATTACTTGACTAATAGATCTACTTATTTCATTACTAGAAATGTATGTTAATTGGGTAAGTATTATGTTTAAAACGGATAGAAAAGTTTATGAAAGTATTACTAAATAAGATTTTTTAGGAAAATTTTATATTAATATGAAAAAGGGTATTTAAGTACCTTTTAGGTTCTTACCTTTTTTCCGAGAAGATTCTCGAAGCGCGGCTTAACGAAGCTCCAGGCCCCCATGTTTCTGTGCTCCTCTTGACTCCATATAAATTCTGTAATTAAATTTGGTTTGCAGAACTCGACAATAGTGCAAAAATATTTTTGTCTTTACCATTTGTAATTTTATTATAGGGAACCACCCTATGATAAAATTGCAAAAAAATATGATTTAATGATTGTTTAGTAACTAATATATAGAGAGACAGCGATCGAGAGAAAAACAGTAAGTACGAGAAATAGCGTCAAATATTTTATTTTATATGTATAGTTTATGTATCTATATAAAGTAATTGGAAAAAATAAAAATTTGTTTACTTATAAAACTTCATTGGGGGTAATTAGAATTCAGTGACATTATTGTAATGTTTGACATTATTTTAAATTCTTAATATATTTTTCAAGATAATAATTTTTTTGATCTAAATATTAATATAATCTTGAAACTCGTTTAAAAGTATAACTTATAAAAATAAAAGAATTTACCAGACTGAAAGAAAATAACGATAATTGAATTGGTTCACTGCATTTGAAATATTTTATTTAGCGTTGAAGCGGCATTCACCGAACGGTCTTATAGAATGTAAATTCCATTTTTAATGTCGTAAGCTAAAGGTCACTCATTTATAACTGAAACTGTCGCATACATGCTTCCCAACGTGCCAAACGTTGGTGCAGTTGGCGAGACGGTCAGTGACACCAATTTAACATGAACGGTATTAGCGTAGCTATAGGATAGGATTTTTTTATTTTTATTATGTATTAATTTATTATATACAAAAAATTAATTATAAAACATAGCTTAAGAAGTGATATAGATTGTATAGTGGCCAGTCTTATGACTAATTCACCATTTCTTCCAGATTTTTACCAAAATACGACATTTTACCTAAAAAATAACATAAGTAAGTGACATTATTTTTTCTATAAATATATTGAAAAATATTAACTTCAATATAACGACATAACTTTCATAAAAACATACAATACTTAATTAAAGTTTAACCTGAAAGTCAACGAGTTTGCAAGTAAAAATCGAGTTATTGGATTGAATTTCTTCGTGACGCAGTATGTGTGTCGGATATGAGGTCGTGGAAATAACTTGGACTTCGGTAGTGAGAAATGAAAAATCCGATTATGACAATTTCTGATTCTTAAGGTCTATTTTTGGTTTTACATTTTTTTTCAATAATTTTGTAGCAATAATAAACAGGAACAACATTAGTGTCGACTGCCGACTCATGCTACAAAGTCGATCATTTTTGTCACGGTCACGGAACTGAACTTAATCATATTTACAGATATCTTTTCGGATATGGGTTAGAGCTTAATTCACCATGCTGCTTCACTATGGGTTAGTAAATGATTTCTTAACTATGAGTAACGATTGTTATAACGTGTCTACGATAACGACCGGGAGTGACAACTTTACGTGATCTCCGAGGCTTGATGGAAAGCCTATAAAGCCGGTAAGGCCCTATAGGGGCATACACCCAGATCAGAAACAAATATCGGTAGGAATAAAAATATATGCCAAGCGGGAATCGAACCATCGACGGCGTTAAAGGCACTGGTCACAACACTACACCAGAACGGTGGTCAATACACAGTTTGATTTCAGCCCTGTTATAGTTTCATATTATACAATCTGTCACAATTTAATTCACCAACCTTATATGTGGGATTTATATGTGTACATAAGCTAAGCTGTATAAAGTAGATAGGATATTTATCTAGAAGTTTCTTGATGTTGTAATGGAGTAGTAGGGTAAATATTTGAAAATGCGCATATGGCATAGTTTCGGAGATTAAGAAAAAAAGGTGAGGAAAATGATTCTTTATATGATTTTTGTAATCTCAGGTACTTTCTTTTTAAAATAGTATCTAAGGGAATGCCTTAAAATATTTACTTTTTGTATGATAGGCAATTCAAAATTCATACGAACGGTAGTGATAAATATGAATAATTGGTAATTAGGTCACTCACAATGTAATGAATAGTTTTCAAATAGTAATTATGAAAAAAAAATTAGAGATGATAACTAAGATATAAAAGCTGCTTTACCAATTAGAGATGGTGGCATCGGCGTGAGAAAAATTTCTAGTGTCGCTCTTCCTGCTTTTTTTGCTTCTGTGCATAGTATCAAAGGCCTATGTTCCGAAAATTTAAAATTAGGTTCAGTCCAAATTACAGAGGCTACAGACGCAGTAGAAAACTGGCGGTTGGTGTGTCCTAATGACGATAGCCCCAAGGAAGTTACAAAACAAAAACTTTGCGATACGCCATTAGTTCACAATACTCGTGAAAATTTGACGTAAAATCTTACTAGTGACAAAATCCGTGCAAGGCAAAAAATGCACCAACCCTCCTGTCACTAGTGGAGGATATGAGACGTAGAGTTAATTCTTTTAGAATTTTTTTTGCACTGCTACTCTAAGGTCCAAGTGTTTCGACTGTAAACGGCACAAAAACATAACATGGGATAAGTTACAAATATTTGTGCCATTTAGTCATTTCAACTTTCTCCGCAGTGGCTTCCACTCTTAAAGCTGTCTCCCTGACGTGAGACGGAGCTAACGCAGGTTGAGTCCCATAAAAGCGCCCGTTCCCTTTCCCAGGGAATCAGTGTTAAACCATCAGGCCTCTTGTCATTATCGCGACCAATTCCAGTAGGCTCAATAAGAGCAGGAACGTCGATGGTGGCAAGAGCCCTTTTAATGGTTTCATTCAGGGAACCTTGGCGGGAAAACATACCTGAACTCTTGTTGCAAGAAAGGCCGTGTAGTCCGAAACGTGGCTAAAAACCACAAGTTAAGTGAAAGAGAAGTACTTCCCCGGCGCGCCGCCCAATTTGGCTGCAAAAGGCTTGCATTAGGCCGCTGCTTCTATAATAAAATAGACCAAGACTTCAAAATAGACCAAAAATGTTGTCACAAGAATCACCTCCTTTCCGCACAGACATCAAAAATGCTGTCACAAATTAAGACGAAATTTCAACATAATTACCATTTCTAAAAAAAAACTAATTACCATTCGCTTGTGCGAACGGCAAATATCGGTAATGAGACAAATGGTAAGTAGTATTTCAACTATTTTCTTAAATAAATCAGTCTTGTGTTAGAAACATTCTAATTCTATTCTCAAAATCCAAAAGGAGTCACTATAGGGACTATATAAAACATGTTATCAAAAATATGTAATTGATCACTTACTTAAAAAACAATAAATGGTTATTAGATAATATTTTTACTAAAACACTTTGAGGACGAGATAATCACAATTGGCGCCAAAAAGACTGATCTTTGACACTAGCCTTCGCTCGGTGTTCGAGCTCTAACTGGTACCCACGCGCCTATGTACTATTGGGTTGGAATATTCCAGTTTTTACAAGAAAAATCATTACGGAATGTTCCCAAATGGTAATTAGCAAGTTGTCCATGGACATTTTTTAACTGATCTTATTTTTAATAAGTTATGTTCTTTGCGTGTTACAGCATGGTTTTATGTGTTCATTAACAACTTAAGTTTATGAATATCTTACCAAAAGTATAATCTTCAAGAAGAATTTAACAATTTTAGGATAATTATTGATTGAAAATGGAGAAATGGACACGAATGGGAATTAGATTTTGGCTCTTTGATTTGTAATATCTCTAAACTCAATTTATAAATAAGATTTTTAGTTATCGGTCCATATTTGAGATACTTTTTTACATAAGAAATAATTCACAAAAGTAAAAATATAAACTCCGCATTCGTTCTTTAATAACCGCCGCGCGATTTGCATATTTTCAAATATTTGCCCAGTAAATTATAAGAAAGGAGTTTAAAGTTTTTGTTTATGAAATCCTATTTGGCGGGTTATAAAAAGCGACACAGAGGCAAGTGACAGTTAAATGAATGAGCGTTTGGAGTTAAGATTAATGAGGATAATGACTAATAAGTGAGGGTAGATGAAGAATTAGTATTAAAAATTGAGAATTACGTACTTTATTTTCAAATTGTACGTAAAGTAAGTGACGTGAAAATTGGAGAGTGCAAAGACGATGGTATAGAAAAAAAATATCGGTTATTATATTATATTACTTTTTTTTATAGTAGCCCAAAAAAGAAACATATTGTAGTAAATTTTCGGTTACAAAGTTGTGGCGGAAACATCCCGAGGAAGCTCCAATATTTTCTTTAATATATTTAAGATAAAAGTTTTGCCCAGCAATGTGACAGTTACCGGCGGATACAACACACTTGTGGTTTATTTGTTATCAGCTCTTAGTATTTAATGTAACATTATATATAAATAATAGTATATGTATGGTTTGACTGGCGCAGTTAGCAGTGGCCCTGTTTTCTGCTCCAGGGTTGTGGGTTCGATTCCCATCTCGAGTCTGGGTGTATTATTTATATGTATATTTATTTTAAAAAAAATGTATATCAGTCAACTGTTACCTAAAACACAGGCATTAAGTTGCCTACCTTAGGGACATGTGATGTGATGACAATTTGTGTGTATATTAAACATAATTATTTATTTATTTACTTATAATGTCTTGGACAAAGGCCTCATCTATCAAAGTAAAGGATTGGAGATTAGTCCAATTTAAAAATGAAGTTTATAATCCTCAATTTTGAAATTGAGAATTACATACTTAAAAACGTAAATTAGAGAGTGCAAAGATTAAAACTGATAAAATTGTTAATTTAAAATCTAATTATAAAAAATAAAATAAAAAAACAATTTCGTGGTCGGTGATCATTTCAATCTAACCTTAAAAATGTAGTATGTAGAGAAATTCTTTTAGACATATGCATATATGATATATCCGCTAATTCACAATGGACTGGTGCAGTTAATTGCTTTCGAAGACTCCTTACTAATTTGTGAAGAATTTACCCAGTAAGGTACATTAAAATTGGTTTTTTAAATCTAAATCAAAATATAAAAAATACATGTAGTGAATATATGTCTCTGGAACCAATCTATAAGCCCTTGCTCGAAGCGAAATCTTGAACATTAAACGTAGCAGAACAAATATTTAATGGCCGTTCACAGTCAAGTGCTCAAAGTGTTTGGTCCCCTGAGGGTCTGCGATATTAGAGAGCTATACATACGGACTACAGACTTCAGCAATAAACATTTATATGAAAAACTCTAAATATAATTTATGAATATAAGGTTTTATTAAAAGGGAAGGAAGTAGCTAAACCGATTTTATTTAATGTGTATATTTGTGTAGTTTATAATATTTTAGGTACAGTTAATGTTAATACGTGTAAGTTAATGCGAAAGTCGAGATGCGAATTCGACTTTAATTATGACATAAGATTTTTTTTAAATTAAAAAATAAATGTTTGGGTTCATTCGTTTGGGACAATTGAATATTATGTACGCAGTTTTATTACGGTACCACTAGTTATTTTTAGACTACCGTTCAGGTGAAGTGGTGCGAGTAGTTGCCTTCAAGCCGCGCGCCGGGGTGATCGCGGGTTCGATTCCCGCTCGGGACAGATATTTGTATTTGTACAAATATTTGTTTCCGGTCTGGGTGTATGTCCTTGTGGGTCTCCCCACCGTGCCTCGAAGAGCACGTAAAGCCGTCGATCCTGGTTGTTATCATAGACACCTGATAACGTTATCCATTATAAGGAAATTATCCGCCAACCCGCAGTGGAGCAGCGTGTTGGATGAAGCTCCAACTCTTTCTATATGGAGAAGAGGCCTTCGCTCAGCAGTGAGTGGTTAACAGGCTAATACAGTAGTTATTTTTAAACTATGAGGGGCATATACAAAGTTGAAATGTAATTCTTCTTGTTACAGTCAATTGAGCTCTGTTTAGCTCATTCGATTAAGATGACAAAAATACTTCTTTATATTACTGACAGGGCAAATAAAATATTATTTTTGAATTTTGGATCGTTTTGGTGGTCTGGTGAAGTTCCTTTGACAACGACGGTCGTGTGTTTGATTTTTGCTTGGAGCGGATATCTGGGGGTTTGTTCTTGTGGATCTTCCCAACATGTCTTGGAGAGCACCTATAGCTATGGATCCGGGTTATTATCAAAAGACCTGATATTTACTTTTTTTGCATTTATATTTTTAATTTAAATAAACAGTAATACTTACTTCTAGCGTTACTGTATTTTGTTAGTTCGTTTTGCAGCGCTTGAAACGGAAAGGGAGAAAGGGATTCGACCCTTATAATTGCAACATCTTCAATCTGCGCTCGAACTCTCTCTTTGTGCAGTTCGTAGTAATGCTTCCCGCTCACAAGTATCACTCGCTTCACGTTAAGCGGATTTGCATTTGAATCGCCTGGGAATTGGAAATTGTATGTTTACAAACTAATTTATCTTATGGTATATAATTATGTTTCTTAAAACGGCATTTTTATACAATACTAGCAAACCCGGCGAACTCCGTTTCGCCACCAGATGGCTTCGTTTTTTGTAAAACTATATTGGTTTGTAGTACATGCTATGTATCAGAGATGGCGCTGTATGTGAAAAATGATTTTCCCTGTTTTTCTGCTTTTCTGTTGAAATTTTTCCTGAAATTTGTTTGCTTTAAACCTCAAGGAGCTCGAGACCTTTCCAACGAATGCAAAACCGTGGAAATCGGTTCGTGCGTTCTGGAATTATAGCGTCAAGTAGGAAAACCCGACTTATTTTTATATTATAGATTATGTTGTAGTAAGTAGGTAGTAGAACATCTTACATTTTGTTTCAGCACCAGTATTAACATTTAAAACTTCTAAAATGTTGTCTTATCTAAAATTATGAAATGACAAAAATATATCGAATGCCGATAATCAGATGCGAGGCAATTGATTCCTATAAAACATAGAGCGATGGTGTTTGTGGAATAATACAAATGTTTTATAATTGTCGAAAAAAAAGTCTATCTCATTGTTAGTTAATTATCTGTTACATTTTAAAATGTGTATCATACGAAGTTGTAAAAGAAACGTGAGAAAAGAAGCACCGATTTTTTAAAATGTAATAGACCTTTGCCAAGCAATGGAACAGGTAAAAGCTGTTAACAGTACAGTACAAAAATGTAGTTTATTTGTTATCAGCTCTTAGTCTCCTATGTAAAAACCCAAAATATTGTACTGCTGGAAAAATATCTCTTTTCTTATCAAGTATAAGAAGCGAACATTAATTTAATTAAAAGTCTAGATCGTATTTTATCGCATTTATTTTTTTAAAAAACTTTACAGTTTAACGATTTTTCAATTAAATTGTTTCCCGACGTTTCGGACCCTTTACAGCGTCCATGGTTTCCTCACCATGATCCGTTGTAAAGGGTCCGAAACGTCGGGAAATAATTTAATTGAAAAATCGTTAAACTGTAAAGTTTAAAAAATAAAAAATAAACGCGATAAATTTTATCGCGATTTTTTTTAGATCCGATCTAGACTTTTAATAAAATGAGTAAAATTCGCGTAAATATAAGAGAATAGAAGATGAATGCTGCCCGCTGCTCAGTTGCAGATTTACGAAGCCAGTGCCAAATTTCATCTAGAGAAGCCAACCCGAAACCTGGTCTAGCTTCAAAAATTGACTAATTTTGATGAAACAAGTTTACCTCCTAACTACGAGTATGTCATGCCATCTAACCTTGTTAGAGTTTTAGTATAAAGTTAATAGTTACCGATAACAGGTTTGAAGTGAGTTCCCGGTTCGAATTCCGAGAAAGGTGAGACGGCGTCCGCCAACCGCAAGAGGATTTTCGGAGCAACTACTACTAGAGGCTTTCTATAGTTTCGTACCACCTATTAAATTAAACACAAAAATGATCATACAATTAGTGGGAGAAGTAAATTTTATGATATATTATCAATATTATTGGCGAAAAATAGTAATGTTATTTCAATTTGTTTTAAAAGATATAGTTTATTTTTTCTTATCTTTTCTTTTGGTTTACCCTTTAATATTCACTTTAGATCAAATTGAGTGTTTCATATACCTACAATGAAAGTTTGAGTGATTAATAATTGTGTAATTTCAGGGATAGATTTATTTACGTGTAGAGATCAATCATGGTATGAGGCGAATGGTTTTTCACAGCCGAAAGTCGTCCTCATTTACTTTTTAGTCTTTTTTATTCCTTTACCTAGCTATCAGTTTGCGGTTCCTCTAGTACCGATTGTATATGTTTATGGGCGTTGGTGACTATTAAGGCGAATATTTTACCAGGAAACTAGCAATATCCTGGTTATTTTCACTAAAAAAATCTTAGATATATAACATTATTTAAAATAGTAATCATTTACATACTTGTCTCCTTAACAGATGGAAGTACTGAGCGGGCGTGGTTGGATTCACAATGTGCAAGCAAACTGCTTCAGAATCCGGTGCATATTCTGAACTGTCGCTCAACTGTAAGAACCGTTCCAATCTACACGAGGAGTGTTCAGACGCCGCTCCGTCGTAACCGTGCGGAAGCAGCATCACGAGACCGTTGCTGCGTACCCATTTTACTAGATAAATATAAGAAAAATACGTAATTATAACATAAGTAGTAATATTACTAGATAATTATTATATTATTTCCTTTTAGGAATTAAAGTAAGCAGCAGCATATATATAAAAATTGTTTGGGAAAAGTTTAGTGATTTAGTCGTACATACGTAAACAAGAATTATTTATATACAATAAAGGAAGAATATAATCAAAATCCTTTATATTATTAATTTTTATTTATTTATTTTCAGCCAGAGATGCTGTAAGATTAATGAGTAAAAGCGTTCTGTGCTGAAAGCCGAAAGTGTAGATAATAAGATTTGACTAATCATTAATTATTCGTTAATTTTATTTCAATGTAAACTTACACTCATGCCTTTGGCATTAAGACTGATATGATTATTTTTTATATTTTTTTTTACAATTTACTTACGAGTATGAAGCTAAAGGTATATTTTTTGTGTTATATTTTATCTAAACACATCCTTACAGCCTTCTTACTCGTCTTTTAAGAGTCGCACCTGACTAATCAGGTAATGCATAAAAGTTTATTACCATAACAAAATTAAGATATAAAAAGGTCCTAAACAACACGTGAAGCCTCTTAGGGTTTTTACGGGCCCAGAATAATTTTATATACATAAAAAGCGTTATCAATAACGCCATAATGAGGGTCTCTAACGGTAACCGTTCGGAAAAATCCATTTGACCCGCAAAGTGAGTCTTTAGATGGAGACTATTACTTCGGCCATAAAAGTGATGTGAGTCGCGTACGGTTTCGTATTGTCATTCGAATCGAACTTAAGACTTTTTCAGATTAAGGGCTTGTTTACTGGTGGCTGATAAAGTTTACCTAACAGATAAGTTACGGACAGTTATCAGAGCCTTATTTAGCAAATTCTTAGAGTCTAGTATCACTTCAAGTAATAAATTATAATTTTTGGTTTCAAAGGTTCTGAAAAGACATATCTGATAGATAAGGTGGAGTTTGTTTGTTAAACGTAAAAAATATATTAATAGGTTTTATCTGTTTGATACCATTATATACTCGTTGGAATAGGCGCTAATTAAAGCTAATACATTTGCATTAGATATATGTTATATGGATAAAAAGTGACACACTCGTATAATTAATAGTTCTCGAAACAAAATTTTATAATTTCAATATTCTACATAACGACTAAACCTAAAAAATAATTGAAATATAAATGATTTATTTTTTAAATAATTATTTATTCAAATTTGAGTTAGTAAAGTTTATGTTATGATAAAAAAAGGTTTTATTATTAAATTAATAATATTGTTTTATTTAACTTATATATTGTTGAACTTTAATACAAAATAAAAAGTGACTTATTTTAATTTCTTTTTGCAATAATCCAGTAAAGGATTATATTTAAAATGTCTCCTTTCTGATAAAAAGAAAAGAATAAATGTAATCAGAATATGCGTTAATGAATTATAAACAAGTACACATTTTAACTATCTTCCCTTATTGAAAGGTATCTGTGCCGAATTTTGAAATAACAAGTACTCAGTGTCCAAGTTTGTAGTAAGACCTCCAATCATTCCCAGATTGATTAAAATGCATTCAGTATTTTAGACGTGGTGTGTGGCCAAGATACAGACAAACAGACATATATACAAAAATGAAAAAATTAGAGTGTCGATTATAGAGTATCCTTAAAAAAGTTCAAAATATCTTTAATGTAGAGAATTTGACTGGCTTAGAATTTTATTAGAAGTTTAAATATAAAAACGAATCTAATTAAAATCGCTCTATTTATTGGAGAGCTAAATGAGAGAGACAAACAGATTATCTGTTAACTCATTGAAGTATTTATTTTTCTGCAACAGTTGGAAAACTACTCGTATTACAGCATTCTGCTCGTTAGGGAAACTAACTTCCAAAGGCCTAATTTAAAACTTGCCTTTGATAGGGTAAAACTGTAACGAACATGTATTGACTTATAAAGTTTCCGTCTTATTTCCAACTTTAAAAATTATATTCTCTCTTTTATATCGAATATAAACTTTGTTTCGACTTTGCCTAGATTGATATTTATTTTCAAGTTATACTAAGTTGAAACAAGTTGTTTTTGTGATGAGATATAAATCTCTGAAAAGGAAAAACTTTTTTTTCTGTAAAGTTTTTGTGGATGGTAAAATATATATCTCTATGTTTTTTTTAAATTTTTGCTTAATTTAGCACACAAATACACACACACACACACACACACACACACACACACACACACTCACACACACTCACACACACAGACACACACACACACACACACACACATACATGGACTCAACAAACTTATCGAAGAAATAAAGAAAATAAACATGTCTTAAAGGGCTGTATTTTTAATTGAGAGCATCATGTTGCTTATAAGTTCTGTTTACAGATATATATAAAAAAGCAACAATAAAATGATAATCCATTGCCTAGTATGACTTTGGTGAGAACAAAAGTTTGACAGGTCCAATTGTACCTTAAAACTATTTAGGAAAAAAATTTGAGGATATTCTATAATCGATATTGAACCTAAAACTGCATTTTTTTCATCTTTGTCTGTCTGTCTATAACGCCGAAACCATTGTAAGAATTTGAAATAAACTAGGCACGACTTGTGTCCATACTACGAGTAGGATACTGGACAATTTTCATCCCGAAATTCAAAACGATTCGAGTAGTAGAAGGGATGAAAATCAAAATATAAAATCGAGAAAGTCATCGTGGGTACAGTTAGTGTTTAAATATTAGCTGGTAAATAATACCACTATATTTACTAGCATACTTCATGAAACTCATTCAAAATTATACTCACTCTCTCCAGAAGCTATAAAAGTGTCTACTATGATCTGAGCACCATTGTAGAAGTCTCCGAACTGAGCTTCCCAAATGCACAAATTGTCCGGATTGTCAAAAGCCATACCATATTCGAAACCTAATACTGCTTCTTCGGATAGAATGGAATTGGCTACCTGAAATAATTTGATTATGATTACATATTAGTTTTGAATTTTTCTTATTAAGTATTGTATAGTATAACTATATATTGGCGAACATTTTACAATGACAGTGAAAAGTTCCTTGTCCTAATGATATAGAGATAATGTAATTTCTATTTCAACTGTTTTCAAAATTCAATGTATTTCGTGTTCTCAACCATCCACCGAGCAATCACCATTGTGTCTTTTCCATTCTACGTTACATTGGCAAAATATGTAATTTGTGCTAATCTGGCACAATTAAAAGCTATACAAATAAGATTTGAATCGACAATTATTATGATTAATTATTAATAATTAATAATTATTATGTGTAATATCAAAACATAGCAGATCAAACCACTTTATTGAATTAATGGATTTAAAATCACTTAGAGGATTTGATCAGACATTTAACAGTTGAAATTATTTTACAGGGTTATTTTGGTATTACTCTTTGCGTTGATTATAATATTACTATATTAGAGGTTGTGGGACATTTGTAAGCTTTTACAGTAGAGTATGCGTTCAAATTAGGGAAACCGTTGCCACAAAGGTTTTACACTATGGTTATACTACATTTTTACATTTTTTGGTCTAGTTAAAAAATTTCTAAACAAAGACCTCCAAAAACCCCTTCTGTTCATGATGTATGTGGTTCAGTGGTATGTGTATGGTCTCCGTTTGCTGGTCGATGAGCATGGCGTGTCGCTGCGAGAAGGTCCCGCGGCCGACGTCCTCGCCGCTCAACCGCACGTGATGACCCTGCATTAGGAGGGATCCTGTGTGGAAATATTTAAATATCTATATTAATATATTATGCCGTCAAATTATTTTTTTTATATGAAATAAAATTAATAATAATAATTAATTTTTATTATATGAAAATCTCAGGGTCTACTTGTCCAATTAGAAACATGTTCTTGTAATTGAAAGAATTAATTAATAAGAAAGGTTATAAGCCTTAGAATATGCTATTATTTAATGGTGTGAAGTATTGTCATAGTAGGATTATAATAGCAGAGATTGAATGGTGCAAATATTGCTGTCAAATTGCAAAAGAATTGTTAAATCCGTAGAAAAGGTTCCAACTATCTCCACTTGATTATTTTTGGTACAATGTAAAATGTATTCTATTATTTGAGATTGATCAGCAATTGACGTCTAACGTATTACGAGTATGAGTGTGCGATCGCTTAATTAATACGTTATTATTGTAAATTGAATAATTTTAGTAAACATAATCGGCAACCAGTGTTATTGTTTGTTTGTGTCATAGTTGCAAAGAAAATACATAGAGTAATGGTATTTTAGTTTTCCTGATATTTTCAAGATTTTCGCGCTTTCCTTATTTTTGTTTCTCCTAAAACAAATTAACCTAACTTATCTTTAAAAAACGACGAATCAGTCTATCCGTTTCCGACGAATGTAATTTTTCTATCCAGCTATTTTTTAATTTATAGACAAAACTTTTGATATGTTCGATGTTAAACATCAGTATGAGTTACAACTTAAAAGTTATAACTTAAAAAAATTAGCAACATTTTTACAGTTGTCAAAAAACAAATTTAACGTTTGTATAAATGTTTTTGTAGTTAAAGCTACAAAGCTTTTTAAGTTTTTATTCAGCACAAGATTACACAAGTGATAAAGATTCGTGGGTTTATTAGTGTTGGATTTAATGTCAATGTTTAATATATAATATATGTGAATATATATATATATAAACATATGTATATTTATAATTTTTTAATAACTAAGAGCGCTATTTTGAAGATAAATCGTCTAATGAATCTAAATTAACCATTTTATCCATAACGTTTTTTCAATATGCGATACAACATTTACATGCCCATGGCAAGAGATTGTATCAAGGACGATATGTCTCTACAGATTACTCTGCACATAGAATTATTAAGTACTAGCGGCCCGCCCCGGCTTCGCACGGGTATTTAACTAAAATGTTAAAAATTATAGATTTATATTTTTTATCACCTACGCCATCTATCGTATAATGGTAGAATATCGTTTTTATATTTAGTGACATTTAACATAATAGTACCTATATTAATTGAAAATGATGTTTATCTAAAATATTAAAACGATTTCTATTCCTATCCGACATATTTAGTAAACTTTTAAGTTTAACAAAATAATAACTCAAAAATAAGTTTTGTGAGTTTTTAAGATTCCTTAGACCAAATGGCGTTGGCGGCGTAGGTACCTATTTCTATTTTCTTAAATATTTATTTTTAAATTTAATTACAATGAAACAAAACTCAATTATACTGTGAGTTATGTTTAATTTTTATGTATTAAAGTTATTTACATTGGTTTTGTACTTTTTACGTGATACGTGAACACAGAAAAAAACGATAAGAGATGGCGCTGATACAAAAAAAAACGCGCTATTAAAATTTATTCTTGATGATATATAGTGTATTAATAAAACGGAGGTTTTAACAGATTTATTATTTGTATAGATTATATTTGTGTTAATCTCTGGTACTATAAAAAGTCGTTTATATATTACAATGCAATTTAAAATTGTTTATTTCAAACCAATCGATAATACAAAAGAAATAGTAAACAAACTGAATATATAAAGTTCAAAGTTTGCTTTGTTTTTGAGGTCTTGTTTTAGTTTGTTTTTCTGTAGCTCTTTGTATTGCAATGCTGTGCTGTGTATATAGAGCGGTATATAGTTGATTTATGTTTGAGTAGCTTTAGTTTTCTCGTCTTCGGAGTCACGTCTCGTAAAAATGAAAAAGCAGAATGACAATTTCAGTAACGACATTGGTGTGAATACAATAATATCGGTTCCAGTAAATCAGTGATAAGATATGGTTATTGTTATTTATTTATTTAATAATATCTATATTGGAAACATTCTAAAATTATTTGGAATATAGTCAATATCTTTGCATATATATAATAAAATTGTTAATTTTATATCTGAATTTTTTCCAGAATTTAAAAAAAAATTTTCGGGGTCTAAAAATGATAATTTTACACATTGATATAGTTTTCAAAACGTCTGTCTGTCTGTCTCTTTTAAAACGTATCACTGCAAAAGTACTAAATTTAAATTAAAAAATAAGAACGAAATTCATAAAGCATATCCTGAGGTAAAAGGTCTTTATTCTATCAAAATCGCTTTACTATAAGTATCAAAAGATATTGTTTTTTGAATTGGGTATTTTGAATGATAGCGTTAGAGCACAGTCGGTATTAATTCATTTAAATTTAATCCGAAATATGATAATAACCTTGTGTAAAATAATATTTTATAGCATTTAATTAATAATAATTAATATACATATTCGACGGTTCTGGTGTAGTGGTGCGAGTAGTCGCTTCCAAACGCGCGCCGGCGGTCGCGGGTTCGATTATCGCTCGGGACAGATGTTTGTATTTGTACAAATATTTGTTTCCTGTCTGGGTGTAGGTCATTGTGGGTTTCCCCACCATGCCTCGGATAACACGTAAAGCCGTCGGTCACGGTTGTTATCATAGACACCTGATAACGGTTGTTACAAAGAATATCCGCCAGACTGCAGTGAAGCAGCGTGGTAGATTAAGCTCCAACCCGTCTTCTATATGGAGAAGAAACCTTCGCTCAGCAGTGGTTTGTTTACAGGCTGATACAGTACAATACATACATATTCACGCGACGCCGCGGGTACAGTTAGTAATAAATAATTAAAAAATCAGTGGTCATACTGTAAAATTAGCTGTAATAATAAAATTAATAAAAATGCTATCGTTAAATGGAAAAAACGTTCTGCGGAGTTTCTTACTGTTTTTCTCAACAGAATCTGCATTCAAAGTTGATGGTAGATGATGAATTTAATAACAATATATTGTAAAATTTCAGAAATTCTTTTATCCCTATCTCTACTTGAATGTTTTTTTTATTTTGATTTTTGAATTATGAATGTTATAAAAATCGTTACCAAAAGCCAAAGCCTCTGCAGTCGCCCAGTCGAGATCCTTTTCCTCTGTTATTTTGTTGAGACGATTTTTGACATGCGTTTTTGCAAGATGTGCGTGGATGTTCTGAAACAAATTGATTACAATATTAATTCGAAAAAAAAAAGATTATAAACATTATAAAAGTATTAAAAATTATTTTTAAATGCATACATTTTTTAATCAATACATTCAGCGTGATTCTTTTGAACATACGTATTTTTTTAAAGTTTTAGTTTACATTGTTTAAAAAAAAAAAAACTTAAACGCTACTTTTCATATATTACCTTATGGACACACTACTCGAACTTTCAACTACACTTTTCGAAGTAAGTTTAGAATATACTATACAATATGGATATAAGATATTTAAAACATAATATGTTGGTAGGATAACTAAAAAACCTCAAAATATATAATATAATAAACAAAACAAAAAGTAAAATTCGGTAAATAGGGATACCCTGCTGACGGAAATAAAACAACATATACCGGAAATATACAACTATCTTCTTCTCAGTTACGCTGAACCAACAAAATTGATATATCGTTCTAATGAACTATCCTCGGAAGTAGGTTGTCAACAGGGTGATCCCCTTGGGCCTGCAATTTTTAGTTTGGCCATAAATCCGATAATCAAAAATTTAAATTCTAAATTCAACGTTTGGTATTTGGACGACGGAACCCTAGGAGGTGATGTGGATACTGTGTTTTCAGACCTTTTTTTAATCAAAAATAAATTTGAAGCCATTGGTTTGGAGCTTAATTTTAGCAAATGCGAACTTTTTATAAATAACAGTGATTTAAATTTAAATGACGTAAAACAAAAATTTAATAGTTTGGCTCCAAATATTAAAATCGTTAACAGTAATTCCCTTTACCTTTTAGGTTCTCCAATTTTTGATGAATCTATTTCTGAATATATTAAAAATTCAATTACTAAATTTCAAATATATTCTGACCGTCTCTTTGAAATTAGTCCACATTATGCACTTAGCATCTTAAAATTCTGTTTTTTCGTCCCAAAATCTTTATATGTGCTCCGTTGCTGCTCCTTTTGGAATCACCCAGATCTTTTGACACAAGTAGACGACTTAATCAAAATAACTTTAGAATCAATACTTAATATGCAGCTCAACGAGCAATCTTGGACCCAAGCATCCCTACCCATCCGTTATGGTGGTTTAGGGATTCGCAAAATCTCCAGTGTCGCTTTGCCAGCCTTCCTATCTTCTGTCCATAGTTCAGCAAATCTCATAAGTAAAATTTTAAGGGCATCCCCTTCAAACTTTGAGATTGCTGGCTTGGAAGAAGCTAGAAACGCTTTCTTAATTGCATGCCCAGGTCAACATTTTCCATTTGATCCAAATTCACAGAGGAGCTGGGACGACATAAACTCTAAATTGACTTATAACAATCTTTTGAGCCTTAGTACAGGTTCGGCACGTGCTAGGCTTTTGGCCGTGGGTACACATGAGGCCAGCTACTGGCTTCACGCGTACCCTTCTTCAAATACAGGAACATTTCTCGAGCCTGACACGCTCCGAATCGTAACCTGTCTACGGCTTGGGGTTCCGGTCTGCACTCCTCATAAATGTTTCTGTGGCAGTGATGTCGACAAACTAGGGCATCACGGACTATCATGCCAAAAAAGTGCAGGCCGCTTCTCGAGACATGCCGCACTTAACGATATCATTCGCCGATCCCTTGCCACCGTCAACGTGCCAAGCCTACTCGAGCCGATTGGTATTGCAAGAGACGATGGCAAGAGACCGGACGGTATGAGTTTGATTCCATGGAAGATGGGCAGGGTGCTGGTATGGGATGCAACATGTTCAGACACATTGGCACCTTCCCATCTACATGAAACCAGCAACAGAGCTGGTGCGGCTTGTGAAGCGGCGGAAAAAGCTAAAATTTGCAAATACAGGGGTCTAGGCTCCGAATACGTTTTTGTCCCATTCGGTGTCGAGACCCTTGGTCCGTGGGGTCCTAGTGCTATAATGCTTTTTAAGGAAATAGCAAAAAGGTTAGTCGACATTACAGGAGACCGAAGAGCTGGCAGCTACCTCGGACAAAGAATTAGTCTAGCTATTCAAAGGGGGAACGCTGCCAGTATCTTCGGAACCTTGCCTAAAGGGACTCCTTTTAATAATATATTTTAGTCTTTAGGTATATTATATTTTTAAGGCTTTTTTTTTGTTTTAATATTTTTAGTTATATATGATAATAATAATGTTAATAGTCTGTTAAAAGTAAAATAGATGAAAAAGTATATAAGATAAATATATATAATGTTAGGAACATTGACATTAAAAGGAGGAAGGAGAAGAATGATATAAAAATCTTTTCCAATGATTAAAACAGAAAAAGAAACTTACGTTTAACTACTAAACAAGAATAATTTGCTAAAAGTAATATATAGACTGTCCTATTTTCGAAGTATACCCGAAGTGAATTTTGGAGAGATCGAGATCTAGATTAAAACAAATATTAATTAACTGCTACTATTGGTGATGTTTATCGAGTTCGATACGGATACAATTTCGTATATATTCAAACAATACAGGCCGTTATTTAAGGGAATAGTAATTTAAACAGGAACAATGCCGGAATTACATTTTCATTTGCAAGCAACTCAGAGGAGAGAAATTAAAGACTGAATTGACTCTACCATATAACCTCTATTACTTTAATATTTTATGTCGTTGCTAGCGTTAGTATCAGCTAATTACTTATAACAAAATCTAATTTTAAAAAAATGGTCTCATTAAATTTCTAATTGAAAATATTTACTTATTTGCTCCCTACTGTTTAATGAAGCACAAATTATGCAAAGCGGTACCGAAAAGTTTCTAACTTAGTTTCCAGGAATTTGTATATTCCATCGACAATCATTATTAAGGTTTGATAAATAAAATTGTAAGTCATAGAAATATTGATATCGATAACAACTAACATACTAACAATATGTAATAAAATAAATTGGTTTCCTCGACCGGGACAGTACCATACTCTATCTCTACCCTCAACCATACATATATCACAATAGACATGAAGTAGATACTGTAGGGAATTTCATAGGATAAGTGAAATAGCTGGAAGCCAACATCTCTTTCCTATTTTTAACTCCTTCTTTGTCCCGTTAATTGCTTTAGCCAGATAGACATTTGTGGGTCTTTTGCAACCACAAGGATATTGCGTACAGAGCCGTTTTTATCGAAATTCAATATTATAAAAATAAAATTAGCACAAATATATTCTAAGTACACTATACCTATTCTAGACAAAAATATAAGTCAGTTGAGGGAATTACTTAATATTATAAACTCAGATAGATCTTAGATAATGAGGCCTGAGGATTATCATCTAGGTACTATATCATATAGGTAACTGTAATTTGAATTTCGTAAAACGGAATCATGTGTCGGTTTTATTGAGTATTGAATATTGATCTGATAGGAATAGGAGAGACTCGATGACAATGGGGCCCTGGGTAGAGGGTTCAGTGGGAAAGAAGTGCATGTTTACACATCGGCTCGTTTCCACGAAATAGAAACACAGCGTGAAACGTCTTGTTTTCATACACATATTTTATAACACATAATATGTACTATGTGTTTTTTTTGTGTCAGATATAAATCATTTGTGCAGATGATTTATTTATTTATTTGGATAACTAACAAAATCACTTGTAAACTAAAAAGTAAAAGTTAAAAGTAAATAAACTAAAGGTAGCGGTACATATGATATTTTAGTTACAGGAAGAAACATCTTGCAAATTAATTGGATAATGTTAGTAACATTTTGCATTCATAATAAACGTAAAATGTTATAGTGTGTAGTAGTATATACATATAAGTAGTTATCAAATAAAGCTAAGCTTAACTAATGAAGTTTGTATTTGGTTCACTTTGTGTTTAGTGTACCAAACTTCACCAACACAGACGGGGTCGTGAGTTGATAGGTTTCACTGCTACAGCCCTTGTTACGTGAATAATCTTACCGCCAATAACGTTGTAATTCACGAGTCTACCAAATGGCTTAACAAGACAGATGATTGATGAGATTCTGATGTTTGGAAACGCATTAAATCACTATATTAATAGCTCTGTTAAATTAATTAAGTTAGTTAAATGTTATAAAAACGAAATAATTTATTTTAAAAAATGATTTATCTTCTTTAATAATTCGTATTCTAGAATGTTACTATAAGCCACCGTGTCATTACCATTTATAATCTTTAACAACTCTTAAAACTGGATTATAATGATGATTTTTTGGCGTTTATCTGTTTAAAATATCTAGTGAAATTATTCTTTACCTCTGTAGTTAATTTTTTAATCGCACGTTTTCTTATAATCTCACTAATTTCATACTTACAAGGTTCTTCGTGCAGTTAGCACTCAGTGAGTGTATTCATATACTCAAACCCTAGAGCGCACTACTTAGCCATTGCCGAGAAAAAAATTCTTAAAGGTAAAAAAAAAAAAAATTGTATTAAAGTCTAATCTTCCATTTGATTTGAGGACCCCACACCCTTGCCGTCTGAGCCGTCTCCTTGTTAGTAGGCAAATTAGCTTATGTATACGTTGTAGGTAAACTTGCGTATTCGTTGTTCTTGCGTTACGAGTACTTCTGATAAGTTAGTTTGTTAGAAGACGGAAACCAGATTCTAGAAATTTGATATATCGGTGATGCGATATATGTTTTAAATAAATTTAGTAATTTTTATTATTGTTCAAGAAAATTGTTGTTCGTTATAAAATTCATAAAGGCAACGCAGTTATTTCTATTGTTTTTCAATACTCTTAATATATTACTCTAAATAAAAATTTTGCGTCTAGAAAATTAGAGAAAGAAGTAATTGATGTTATAATATTTTATTTTAATATTATTACAACAATAAGTACTTGAACTATGCTTGTGAAGAATGTTTTATTAAGAATAACGATTACCTTTAAATTGTTTATTTGCGTAATATTACACACAAGGTACGACGTAAGCACTAAAATTAATAATTCAATTAAGTTTTAAGTCTAACCACACTTGAGAGTTAGTTATATCTTATTCAATAAACTATGAACGAAGCTATCTCTTCATGTGGAGTAATCTGGATAATGTATTTTAAACTATGTAAAAGTTATTTTAAAGTATGAATTCCTTTGCAGTGTTCGTTAAATTATTTTCATTACACGTTAGACAAGCGTAAACACTATAATGATCACTTTAATAGAATAAATTTAGGGAGGGTAAGGCATAATTTAAACTTCATTAAGAAATTTATAAATTTTTATTTCCTTTTAATGTTCAATATGATATGAATGAATAAATATCATATTCTAATACGCAATATTTTTAATTTGATATTCATTTTCGATATTTATAACTTTTTTATTATGAAATTATTGTAACTTGTTGAACTGGTTGCGATGTTTTATTGCTATTACTTTTTTTTAAATTTAACTTACATAACTTATCCACAATTTTTTTTTTTAATATTTTCAATATATTTTTCAGATACAAATCATCCTTAAGTTAGAATAGGAAAAATAGAATAGCATTCTTGGGTCGACCCAGTTAGTAAGGAAATTTTATTTCAGATAAAAGAAAAAGGTTTTATTCAGACAGAATTTCTCGATCGGTATTAGTCTGAAAATAAAACACGTGGATTTCAACCAAAAGTTCGTAGGTTCATATCATATAAAGCTATGTTCAAGTACTTTAGTAGTAGTACTTTTTATTTTATTTATAAAATAACATCTCTGCTGCCTGGAATGATTACAAGAAGGCATTCGGCTCGGTGCCTGATTCATGGCTTCTGAGGGTCCTCAAGTTATACAAGATCCACGGTACATTCCGAGACTTTCTCGTAGTATGCACGGGGCAACAAAGTACGTTCCTTTGTCTCCTGGACGGATAAGCGACTAACGGTTCCGATGACCGAATCTGACCGAAAATATCGCTTCGTATCTTGATACGAAGCGAGATTTTCCAGGCAATCACTTGAGCCCGCTTTTGGTTTTGCTTGTCCTGAGCATTTGGGTACAGGGTTTTAGTTTCGGAGAGGAGGTACTAAAGTCTCCCAGCTTCTCTTCATAGATGACCTCAAGCTGCTGGAACCTAATGCTGCAGGCTTTATGGAATTGCTGAAAATAATTACTGAGTTCTGCGGCTCCATAAGAACGCAGCTTGGAGTGGATAAGTGTATGGCCGTGCATGTGGACAGGGGACAGATGACGCAATAGGCTGAGATTAGCCTAGAGCTTTCTCAGTTCAAGACCCTTTCCGAAGCTGAATCTTACCGGTATCTGGGCATGTAACAATGCATAGGGGTACAGGAGAAGGATTTGAAATGGGTGGTTTGCGAGGCCTTTTTTGGACGGCTAACAAAAATTATTTGACGCTACTTGTCGGGTGCCAACAAGGTCCGAGTTTATAACGGCTGGGTCATGCCCACTCTCTTGGGACACCTTTGGCGTACTCAGATAGACTCCGACCGAACTTGACGCCCTGGACAGAAGAGACCGCACGACTATGACTCACCATCGCGTGTGTTAGATTTATAGAATTTAAGGGTAATCTATACATATTTTTGTAAATAATATTAATGAACAGTTATTGAAATGTAAAAATAATAATATAATTCGTATTACTTGAATAAGGAATCTTAATTATTTTATTTTAATAAATAGCAACCTTTAATATTTTGTTTCAAATAATTATTTAACTACCTTCAGTGAAGGAATAAATGGGACAAAAGAATAAAGTCAAGATGGTGTAATAATATCATTTATTTTATCACCAATTATTACTTATTTCGTATACTAATTGATTATAATTATTGTGAAGCTACCACCGATTCGGAATGCTGATTCTGCTGAGAAGAAACGGCAAGAAACTCAAAAGTTGCTCTTTTAAAATAGGAAACCATAAATACAATATTCCATCATTATAACAATATTGCAACAATAACACAATAATAACACAGTATGGAAAATAATAATTATAACAATAATATACAAGAATCTACTTAACTTTGTCAGTGCTGCCTGGTCCGTGGTTGTGGCGATTCTAACTCACAAATATCGCAGAACAGCTGCTTTTATATGCTTAGTCAGTTGATCGACTAATTTCATATGATATTCAAAAACATCTTAAACAATACGAAATCGTAATAATAAACAAAGCTAAACTATTCAAAATACTTTTAACAATTTATAATATTAAATTATTATGTATTAAACCTTTAAATCATTATTATATTTGTTTTATAAGCAACGGTACTAAATAATATTTAATCTATCAAGTACCCACAACATAAAGCTTACATATTTTACACATAAATTATATTAACATATACCCTAATCTGTCACGTGCATCACCCGAAATCGTCGGTCATGAGACTGTGCATCCCGTGGAAGTGTGATGGCCGAGGCCTTTTAAGCGCCAAGTACATGAATAAGCGGGGGGTGTACAGCCTCAGGGCATACTTTGAAACGAGGCGGGAGAGCGCTATCCATGTTGTAGTATGTGATAGAGGTCTCACCTCTTTATTCCTGGCCAAAGAGGAATGAATGAAGGATGATGGAGAGGAAGGATGAAGATCGGTTGTACTAGCACTAGCACCTCTGACCGTGTGGATGGAGAAGGAACTGCGTGAACGGTTTTATAAGGCGCTCTAAGGATAGTAAGGCCTCCGTGCAGTAGCTGCGATTCAGGGACTTCTTTGGGGAAACCGAATGTTTTGTCTGTACAATACAGGATCAAGTGGTTAAGACTAACAACTATCGATGGCACTTTGTGAAGGATGGCACTCCTGACTTCTGCCGAGCTTATCGCCAACCCAGGAAGTCACTCAAACGTGTGCTTTCCGGTTGTTCAGCGCTTGCCAACACGGAGTAATTGGACAGACATAAACAAGCAGCCAAGATTATCCATCAAGAACTTGCTTTTATGTACGTTCTCCTGGAACAGGGGATGCCATATTATCAGTACACACCGGTGCTAGTACCCAAACGTGACGGAGTCAAGCTCTACTGGCATCTGCCTATCGTCATGCACAGGACTATACTGGCCAACAAGCCTGATGTCGTGGTGATAGATAGGATACAGTCGAGAGTGTTTTTTTAGTGGACATAACCGTTCCGCATGACGAGAACCTCGTGAAACCTGAGACAGAGAAAAAACGTAAATATCTGGATATGGCACACGAGATTGTTGACATGTGGGGTCTGGAGTTCGCTGAAATCATCCATATTGTGATATCTGGCAACGGCTTGATCCCGGTTAGCCTCGCTCATCATCTTAGGAAGGTGGGGATCCGTGAGGGTTCGCTCACAGCCAGGATGCAGAAGACGGTATTGCTCGATTTGGCTGGGATTTTCCGTCAATTTTTTAGCTTACAACCCTAACCTACGGCCGTTTGATTTCCGTGCCGTGCGTAATCTTTCATCCGCTTATATTTAATTATCTATGTAAGTTTATGTAATTATATGCTTTATACAAGTGATGTATTATATATTCCATATGGAATGGTGTAGTGAAGCAATTATAATAATAATAATACAATTTAACTTACGAAATCTTCAGGCGTAGACACAGATGCCTGACCGACAAGTTTTAATAGTTTTCTATCGATGCCGGTGTCCCAAACTTCGACCGCTTTGGGCGCCGGAGATATGTTCGACCATTGCTCTTGGTAGTAGGAAACCTGAATTAAATTACAGTTACAAAATAGCAAAATAAAATCGGCCAAGAACGAGTAGGACTCGAACACAAAGGGTTCTTCATATATTATTTACGTAGACTTCAATGTTTTTGTCGTACAAGGTACGGAACTACTGTGACGCCGTTTTTGATAACATCAGCGAAAAATTAATATAGAATTACTTTCATTATGTGTATTATATACATTATTGTTGGTTTTCGTTCATTTTCTTGTTCGATGCGTGTTGCCAATCTGTCAACGGCGATGCGCAATGATGCGCATAGCGATGTTGCATTCGGCCCCGTTCCCGTGCACATACCATTCTTTTTGGTTGTATTAACAAATCCAATATATAAACTTCAAACAAAGCCTGTACCAGCCAATACTATAGTATTAGCATTGACAATGTCATAATACTATACTTGTCATAATACTTAACTTGTCATAATATTATAGTACATATTAGCATTGACAGGCTTTGTTTGAAGTTTATTTATTGGATTTGTTAATACAAATTGTTTTAAAATTTTAACACAATTTGTTATAGTATATATATAATAGGTAAGTTTTGTTTGATTGTAATCGACTAACACCATTAATTATAATTTTATTATTTTAATTTTCATTATAGCGGTTATGGTAACACACACGGTGGGTTCGTGCGTAAATTTCAAATCAAAAACATACTTTTTTAAGAGCCGCATGGACATATAGCTTGACGAACATCGGAGGCTTAGTAATATAGAATATCTTTTACGCCATTTGGGAATAGAAAAAGAAACCTTAAACATATTTATACTAAATGTAATTAATAAAAATACCAGTTAGAAATAATTGTTATTCAGAAAGGAGGTAACTCATAAAAGAAGAGCAGATTTGTTAAAATGTCGCGACTTCTATAAGATTTATTTATTTATACTTTTACACACCAATACAATATAGAGACAACACATGGAAATCAAATCAATCAAATCGCATCAATTGCAATAGATGGCCTTATCGCTAATACAGTGATCTTCCCTTGGCTATATCTTTTGATATTGGCAGAGGACTAACGTAGGTGTGGGAAGGGCCACAAAACTATATATTTATATAAACAAATATTATCTATTAAAAATTACAAAAAATTGATACATTCATTACATACATACACACAAATGAGACAAAAAAAAGTTGAACTGAATTTCGTGACATGAATATATGAGGCATGAAATCCAAAGCTTAACAAATTTTACAGTAAAATATATCACTAATCTGATATATTAGAGTAAGTTATTAATTACAAGTTATGTTACGAGAGAGAAAACTTTGTTGAATGGCATGTCCTAGGAGAGTAAACCTGTTTTTAAGGTAAAGTGATGTTTGAGGATGAAAAAGGCCAGTGTAAAGTAAAGAATAGGCATATTGATAGTATATATAATATATATACTATCAATGTTGAGATATTTGGGCAAAATTGGCCATTCTATAGGTAATTAGTAATAAGTCTATTGGCGAATAGGTAACTTTTGTACTCGTTCCAATTACCTAATACAAAAATAAAGAAGTAAGGAGTTAGCTAATAGGGTTTGGTTTTTAAAGGAAGAAAGTTTTCCTTTGTTTTGTTACCCGACTGCGACAGAAGGACGGTTATGTTTTTCGAGTGTATGTATGTATGTATGTATGTATGTATGTATGTATGTATGTATGTCCATTTCTTTGGCACGCCTTACAGCCCAAACGGCTGGACGGTTTTTGACATATGAGGTGTCGTTGAGTTTGTCTAAATTGTAGTAGTGACATAGGCTATATAAATTTTCAAAATGGCGCCCGCAAATGGCGGGTGAGGGGGGCGAGTTGAATTTTTTTTATTACTGTAGCAATATGGGTATCAAATGAAAGATAGTAAATTGTTTTATTCTTTTTAGTTTATAATGAGAGTATTTTACGCAGTCGGGTTTTTTGAATTTTTTAATTAAGCATACTTGTTTAAAATATCGTTTCTAAGATTTATACAAATAAACAGTGAGGTGTAATCTAAATAAAGTCGGCATAAATCAACATATGTAGGTAGGATTATATTTACCTCAGGTGTGTAAGAACTGGCCTCTTCATACTGAGCCTGCAGGTACTTGTGATAAGACGAACTAATCTCGTTCACGTCACTTTCAGCGACGCTTCCGTCGGCGATGAGACGCGCCGCATATGTGTCTGGAATTGATCTGTTGATAGCGCCTGTTATAATATATAGCGTGACACATGACACGTTGATTTATGAATTAAAAAAGGTAGAAAGATAGGTATAAGATACTTTACGATATCTCTATAAAAGTACACTGCATATTGTAATGGCCTATGCATAAGGACATATTTTCCATTGGAAAAGACGCTTTTACCAAAGAGGAAGGAGAACTGTTTAAGCTGTAATTGTAAATGTTACTTTATATCAAGAAATCCATAGCTGTAGGAAGGTAGCTGTATTCTATTGATTACATCACATAACAACCGAAGCGATTGGGTCGTGACCGCTTTGTCACAGAAAAACTGTGTAATTTAGCTATAGTAGTCAATATACCTAAATATTTTTAATTCTATCTAGCTTTTGTTTCTACGCCCGTTTAATTCAAAAATGTATTTATAAATGGCTCTTGTACTGTCTGTCTTTTTGTCTTTTTAATGTTCTTGTAAATAAATTTCAGATAACGCATATTATATTACTAATATATGACTGACGTCCAGTACGAGACAAAGGCCCGCCCGCCCCGGCTTCACACGGGTGCAATGCTGGTACATAATCTTAAAGTACTATAGGGCTACGACGCGATATTTATAGGCACGCGCCACCGGCCCCCTGTCCCGGTCGGTACCGCAACCGCTATGTCCCTGCATATTAAAACTGTAATATCTTCGAAAATATTCATTTAAATTACATGCTGTAAAGGGCCATATTAATCTATATTAAATGCAAAATGTATTAAATGTACTTAATTGGATGAGGATTCATGCTGTATTGCTTAATCCATTATTTCTCGTAAAAAGTTAAGGAAAAAAAAATGGTTATTGTGTGTTATCCCTAAGAGATAGACATAATTATACCATATTATATCAAACTACCATCGCAAACTTTTTTTGTTGACTGTTTTAAGGTGTACACTGCTGTAGTACATTATTTTGATTTATCTCGTAGAGTTCAGCCAGCGTTGGCAATGTAAGCGCAAAAAATATGTTTATTTATGACATCACATTAGAAACCTCTGAAATTATCAGTGTTACTCGACTATATTATATATGTTGTTTAGATCGGTGTTTGATACGGTGTTTGTGAATTTGTGATCAAAATAACGTTCTAATATGTCTCACGACTAACTAACAGTCGTGAGACATATTAGAACGTTATTTGGACCCTATGAATACACCCACGCAAGTACACACACATATTACAACCAAGCTCGGGTAGGGAATCGAACCCGCGATCCTGTAGCACAAAAGCAGAATCATGGCCAACTGCACCAACGGGCCAGTTAAATTACAGTACAAATAATTACTTTTTTATATAGCTTCACTTTTTTATATTTGTGTTCTTTTAGACTCCTCCAAATCCTGACAATTACACAAAGAATACTATAATTAAATGTTAGCTTACTTCCTGTTGTGTATAAGCTGGTAGAGCAGCGGGTTGGTGAAGGTGGGGTCGTCGAGCTCGTTGTGTCCCCAACGGCGGAAGCAGTTGTAGTCCACGAACACGTCCTTGCGGAACCGGCGCTGGTACTCGAACGCTATGTTCGTCGCTTTCACTACCAACTGAAATATGATATATATAGTATTATACATATTCCCAACTGTTTTTGTGTAGTGGTGTTAGAAGATTCCCTAACGATAACGATAACGGTTTCGATTCTCGCACGTTCCAGATTGTGTTTGTACAAATATTTTTTCCGATCTATGTGCGTACATAAAGTCGTCGGTCGCTACACACACGCCACTTACGCCTTCAGTATTGATGCCGAATCAATTCTATTCCAGGAGTTTGAAAGCATCTTCTAATGCAGCAGTGAATAGTTTCGGAAAGATAACATCTCCGGAAGATGTTGTCTCCCCAAAACTATGATCATATGATCAGAGGATCTACCTGTCTGACATCTCATTGCATTGGTATCGCTCTCGTGCTATGCTTCTGTCCGTGTTATGCTACTGTTCGAACCGACCTACAGGCGTTATTGTACAAGCACTGCAACACTTCAATATGCCGCTAATCCATGTAGCACTACCGGAAAGACCGCAGCACTGCTCAAGTTTTAATCGGATTAAAGACTTTTTCATAGTCCACAAACGCCAAGCACAATGGCCGATTGCACTCCTCGGTCATCAGTATATTCTGCTGCAGCGTATATATGTATATGGTAATAAAGTCTTTTGGAAAACCTGATTGTTCTCCTGAACAATCAGGTTTCACCCAGTTTGTTGTGTTTCAATCAGGTCGGACCCTGGAGAAAAGTTTATACAGGTAGTTCAGAAGCGAAATACAAATATATCTGTCCCGAGCGGGAATCGAACCCACGACCGCTGGAGTTGAGGCGACTACTCGCATCACTACACCAGAACATTCGTCGTTTTTTATGACACTAGTATATAATTGGTCAATTATCTTACTTCCGGATGATCACCATTCACGTGTATAACGGGAACTGCTATGGACTTCGCTAGGTCTGTCACGTAGCGGCTCGACCGACCTCGACTGGCCGGCAATGTGAATCCGACCTACAACAATATTTATTACATTTTATCTGTGATTTTGTGCTTGAGGATTTGAAATAATACATATAGCTTTATATATAATTAGATATTTAGACAGCAGAGAGATAAAACATACATTGGTTTTTAAGGAAGACCTTTAGGAAAACAACCGTGAAATATACATACAATTCCCTGCAGTAGTTTTTGTATAATACGTAATGAATTCAACATTAAGATATATAAGTATGTAGAAAATTATTGTATTGTTCTTAGAATAATCTCCTATATTATTTTTTCATAAGTATATTTACGGACATTGGGCTTTTACAACATTTTATATCTGTAATTGATAGAATATATATACCTCCGCCTACCTACCTACCTACCTTTTTGTGAAAGTTATTAGTTTATAATCTATCAATTACAAGTCGTTATATTGTGAACTGGTACCGAACCTGGATTTGTGGTTTCAAAACGTTTTATTCTGACAACATATAAAATATAAAAACAAACTAATCCATTTGTTCACCGATCAGAAATTGTTTAACATTTCACAGTTTGTAATGGATATATTAATTATAGATCAACGTATAAGTTACCTGATTGTTAACAACGACGTGCAAAGAACCGCCCACTTCGAAGTGCGGCACTCGGGACAACATCAGCGTCTCCTGGTTTACTCCTTGACCAGTGAACGCGGCGTCGCCATGAATCTTAAAATAAAACATATATTCAACTTTTAAAATAATGATTTATATATATTAAAAAAAAAAATAATAATAATATAGGAATAACGAAACAGCTAGCTGTGCCTTGTTGTTGTACCCGCAATAAGACTAAGAATATTGTATTAAAATGTAACAATAAAAAGTAAGAGTTATCATAAAATATAGGAATTGCAATTTAACCACGATAATTGTATTATTCTTGCTATCGCTTGACTACTTTAAGTTGTATAATAGTCCATTGTATCATCTTTCTATGAGATCTTGAGAAATATATTCTATTAAAGAGGATAAAGAACTCGCGTTTCATTTTTTTAAAAATAAATTCGAGAGTGGGTCTCACAACGATGGTGGGTCTCGCTTGATGCGACACACACGCCGCGCCCCTAGGAAGATTATATACTACCCGTGCGAAGCCGGCGTAGATAGCTTGTTATAAATCAAGTCTGAAATAAATAATAAATAATTCACCTGAACGTTTAAAACTTTATCTCCGAACCTTGAGGTTCCGTCCGGCGAGTAGTCGCCCTCTCTCAATTGTAGCTGCTTCGATCTGGTTTTACCCATAGATACAGGATTAGCTGCCTGTAATTCATTTAATTATTAGGTATTACTCGCAATTTTATTCGCATAAGAATCGATTCCGTGCAATTGTTGGAACAAAAACTCAGAATAAAGTTGATGTATTCATGAGTCTTCAAGCATCTAATTACTAATTTTCATTTCATATTGTTATTGTTAATGTTTTCCGCGTAAACCAAACAAACATCCATCAGTGCATCCAACCACAACTCTCTATCCAAAAATCTCCAACATTTATATGGATGATAAAAAAATCCATAATGCAAACTAATAAAATTTGTTCTTGTTTTATTTTTATGGAATTAAAAATAACAACAAATTGGTTAAAATAAGATACAAATTGACAGAGATACCATGTGATATACACAGACAGATAAAATAGCGAGGAATTGATACAATGCTTTTTTTTTACGACAATGTCGTCACATCTATTAATCGACTAATAGTACTGGAACCTTAATACACACAAACACAGCTGGATACATCTTTTTTAAATAGATTATTATAGGCTACATTAGGTCTTTGTAAAGTTAAAAAAAAGAAGAAAAAAACATTAAAACTCGACAATTTAAATTGTAGCGAATTTTAAAGAAGGTCTTATTTGTAAGAGATTATTACCTCTAAATGTGACGGGTTGTTGATAAGAGAGAATCGAACCGTTTTACCCTCAACTGTAATGTCGCTGGATACGCCTGCAATAGAAAATTTTATTTTATTCATTTTCTTTTATCGCGGCTTCGTCTGTGAAAGACTGTGGATACGATTCTACTATTTAATTCAATGATCGATTTGTAGCTTCGATGATACGCCAAAGAAATGGATCGATACTTTTTTTCTTTAATTATATAATTAACTATTTTATTTGCTAAAAAATAATTGCGATTATTTATTGGCGTTGGGTCGCATCGCTCTGCGCTTACCGAAGACGTCTTAAGAATCGTATCAAATTATGTAAAAGTCTGATTTATTGGCTAAACTTACTCAAATGTGTAGATATATCACACGCGGCGTTTGCTTCTTCAGGGAATTCCGGGTTTCCATTAAATTTGTGGAATATTTTCACTGGCGGACACTTCAGTAAGCCGCTCAGTGCGTTTAGCTTGCCTCTGTGTGCCATCGCCATTACAACATGCTGTATATTTTCTAGAAAAGACAAGTTTTGGCTTTGATTGTATATACATATAATAATAGGTAGTCAATATACATAACGGTTTCTGGTATTATAAGTACAATAAAAAATTAAGTAAAACGATTCACACTCAAGGGTATTCTGTAGGATGAACTCTTAATTTTGGGGTCCAGAAATACACAACACAAATAAAAACGCCCAAACCACGACAAAAATATGTAGGCCTGTACTAATATTTCACATGAGTGGGAAACGAACCCTTACCCACCAACGCAACAGACTATTCTGTGACATGGTTTCGACAAGTCGTTAGGCAAAATGATTTTTTCATAACGGACTGGTTCTGGGATTATAAAATTTCAACAAAAAAATGAACAAGTCAGTTTAATTATAGTAGTATATTCAAGTAATTAGCGTCTGCTCATGGAATCTATCAAAATCTACTCACAATTTAAACCTATTCGAAATGTAAGTTTTAATTTTAAGATTTCAGGCGTAAACAATTTTCATGCATTCTAAATCGAATTTGTAATTAATCCTTGAAAGTTAATTTTATTATTTGAAAAATATCCGTATCGTATTAAAGCTCAAGGCGTTGCTTTTCTCTTTTGCTCGAAGTTGATGCTATTTTCATTTAAAACAACTTGTTTCAGGTGTTCATCGTACATACAATATTATTTCTATTTTATGTAATGCTAATAATAAACTAAATGCTAATAATAAAAAAAATAAACGAAATAATTTTACAAATCATTATACGTTTATTTACGTTGACTTAGCAAGTTTCTAGAATCTAGAAAAAAGTTCATCTAGAAAAAAGTTAATCCGTTTAAAAAGTTCATCTAGATTCTAAATAGATTTTCAATGGATTTTGTATTCTGTTGTAAAAAATAATGTTATAAGTATTATTATTTTTATTTGTATGACTTTTATTTAGTGTATACTATTGCACGTTTTGAAGTAAATTTAAATGTAAATAAACTCCTATAATCATTCACTTCTTTTTTTTTCACTTTCAATCATCATTAAGTTTTAATAAAGTAATATTGAGGATTTGTCTTCCCATTTTTGTTCTAATGAAACGAGGAACGCTTCTCCATGGGGAATTAATAGGGTCTTAGTTTACTTATCTCATATCAAATATAATATTTTTTTTCTTTAGTTATATGGGTCCAATAGTTGTGTGCGGTGTCTTATTCAAACAATACTCTCGTATTGATATTAATGAATGACATAGATATAATTTTGTTGCGAATTATGTTTATGTATGTCTTATTAAACTTTATTATAATCACATAATGTATTGATTTATTAAATGTCTATTAAGTATTTATTTAACCGTTCTGGTGTAGTGGTGAGAGTAGTCGTCTCAAAACCGGCGGTCGCGATTCCCGCTCGGGGCAGATTTACCTATGTATTGATGTAAATATTTCTCTTTCTGGTCTGGGAGTATGTCTTTGTGGGTCTCTTCATCGTGCCTCAAAGAGCATGTAAAGCCTTCGGTTCCGGTTATTATTACAGATCACTTATAACGATAGTTACTCATCGTAGGAAAATTATCCACTTAACCCGCAGTGGAGCAGCGTGGTTGATTAAGCTCAAACCCTTCTCTTATACAGAAAAAAAACCTTTTTCCCGCAGCGGGACGCTTACAGGCTGATTAAATTCAGCTTAGTTCAAGTAAATATTTCCCAATACATTCAATATACAAAATGAGTTGAGATGACCCAAAGGATAGAACTTCAGGATCAGCCACAGATTCGTTTTCATTTTCTAAATTTGCTTAGAATTCTCACGTTCAGCGATTCAAAATGTATTAAACATCCGGTAATCTACAATGGAGCAACTTCAGGATTACGTATCAACCCTTCCCCCTTAATAAAGTACTTTCAGTTATGTACACAATGCATAAAACACTAAACAGTAACTTTTATAAACACTTTAATATCTATACAAATAATAAATCTGTTAAAACCTCCGTTTTATTAATACACTATATATCATCAAGAATAAATCTATACAAATAATAAATCTGTTAAAACCTCCGTTTTATTAATACACTATATATCATCAAGAATAAATTTCAATAGCGCGTATTTTTTTGTATCAGCGCCATCTCTTATCGTGTTTTTCTCTGATCACGTATCACGTAAAAAGTACAAAACCAATGTTAATAACTTTAATACATAAAAATTGGAAATAACTCACAGTATAATTTAGTTTTTGTTTCATTGTAATTAAATTTAAAAATAAATATTTAAGAAAATAGAAATAGGTACCTACGCCGCCAACGCCATCTGGTCTAAGGAATCTTTAAAACTCACAAAACTTATATTTGAGTTATTATTTTGTTAAACTTAAAGGTTTACTAAATAGGTATGTCGGATAGGAATAGAAATCGTTTTAATATTTTAGATAAACATCATTTTCAATTAATATACTATTAAGTTAAATATCAATTATGTTAAATGTCACTAAATATAAAAACGATATTCTACAATTATACGATAGATGGCGCAGATAATTTTCTGAATCGCGCTGACCAAAACTTCGGCCAAAAGAATGACACTCGCCCGTATACAAAAATCTGTTTTTCTTTTTTGTATAGATATAATTAAATACTTCAGGGTACTACGGTCTTGATTGTTTGTTCGTTGTTAAAATTTAAAATATTTGGTCGTTATTTGTTTGTTGATTGTAGAAAGTTGGATGGTTATAGCTATTTAAGTTGTAATCTATATATATATATATATATATATATATATATATATATATATATAAAAAGCCGTGTTAGTTACACCGTTTATAACTCGGAACGAGTGGAACGACTTTTATGATTTTTGTGTTTTTGGATTTGTCTTCGTCGGGAATACTTATTAAAATATGGTATTCAGTAATGAGAAAATAATTAATAAAAAAAACAGTTCAAATGTTTCATCCGTACTATCTATATACATATATATGTATGTATGTATGTATGTATGTATATAGATATAATAAATCTGTCACTCAATCCGTCTATTATAAAATATTTTCCAGTATCGACGCAGGTGTAGGTGATAAAAAATATAAATGTATAATTTTTAAAATTTTAGTTAAAGACCCGTGCGAAGCCGGGGCGGGCCGCTAGTCTTACTTAAAATTTATGAAAACTACTTAAAATAGCTTAAGAATAAAAATATTAAATTTCTTTAAAAATCTATTATAGTTCACTTACCCGAAGCAGTTAGTTTGAATAAAGTCGAGAAAAACGTTAGTAGAGATTCCGCCCCTTCACCGCAATATCTCTTAACAGTAGGATACTTTGTTGATAGGAACTTATCCCATACTTGTGAATGTAGGAGTTCCTTGAGGATTTCAACCTGTCGTTCCTTGTCAACGGTATCGCTACCATCCTCAATACGTTTTGCAAACCATTCTCGTTCGGTTTCTGTCTGGTGACACATTTAATTAAATTAGGAGACTAACGCCGAGTTGCACGAAACAAATTTTAAATTTAAGTGTTTATTAAACTAATTTAATCACAAGAATCGTGATTATCTGTTGTACGAAACCTACATCTGATTAAGTTAACAAAAAAAATTAGTTTAATTAAAGACCTATCTAACGGATGATTAATTCCAACAGCTTTAAATTAATCATAAGATCAACTAATTTTAAGATTAATTGCAACTTAACTAACGGAAAGTTAGCGACGGTTTCGTGCAACTCGCCGTAATTAATGTATTCAAAGTAATGGCGTAGTGTGGCCGGTTAAGGGTTCAAATTTGTTAGGTGGTAAAGAAAATGGGAGCAATGTAATTAATTAATACTGTTATTTAAACGAACAGGAGGCCTATATCCAGCAGTGAGAAATTTAAGGGCTGCGACATTACTAGCATTACACATTAAAAAAAAAACATGTAAAAGTTGGACTTCCTGATACTGGGACTCACTGCCCAATTACTAGATAATTATGAAATTGAAAAGTTGGTACGTAAAAAAAATGTTGTAGTAACGCAGAATTATAGTAATATAAATGGAAATAATTAATATTTTTGCACAATCAGTAGCTTAAACGGATCTATATATTATTAATTAAATTCTATGATTGAAGATTCGTCTAAGCATCAAAGAAAAAGTGTATCAAAAATATGTTGTGTCTCCCCACTCATATTATAATTAATTATTTTTATTATTTCTATATTTTTCCTGTAAATCAAACTTTAAACTCAGCTTGGCGTTAAATCTCAGTAAAGTTTTACGTATTTTATGACACGGTATTTATTAACTTGTGTTAGAGAGGGAGCATTCTCAGGAAGTCTCATAAATATTTATAACCTCTTTGATAAGGTTCATAAATTAGACTGTTGTCTTCATTAGCAAGTCTTTGGGATATCCTCGAACATCCGCTAGGTGATATAAAAGTACAGTAATTAAAAAATCAAAAGGCAGTTAAATCTCAGGAGATTATTTCTTCCTTTGTATTTATTATTATGACGTTTAAATTAAATAGTCCTATAATATGTAGGTACATATAGGTTATTTAAAAATTCATAATTTATATTTTTTACCCTACGATTCAATTTTAATAGATGAAATATATAAAAAAAACGACATGAAAAGGAATTGCGCTGTTCATATTAATGAAATGTAATGTAATGAATGTCTAGTCTGTTGATTAGAAAAATTATTAAAGAGAAGATTTTCTTATAAATATCCGAATTTGTACGCGCTTAATGAATCTAGGTAAAGTTTCTTCGCATTTAATTTTCTTTATAAAAGTTTTTAAGCTACTCAATCACAATTTGACTACAATATATACATTACAATAAATATCCAAACTGCAAAAATTGAAACAATATTGTATGCCATTTTAAACTCTTAATTTAAACATACATATACTTTAAAAATATCCATCATCTTTCGATTCTTGTCGGATAAAAAGCCCCGCGGTTTCACCTGCGTTAATTTGAGTAGAAAACGTACTTAAATATTTTTAAACAATTATTCTAAGAGTAGGTAGTAGGTACCCGCCCCGTTAGTCGAGTGGTCGCAAGCCTTACTGCCGAGCTAGGAGTCTCAGGTTTGATTCCTGGGTCGTTCAACGTATTATTGAGTTTTTTATTTTTCGAAAATTCTCAGTAAAAGAAAAAGAAATATAACATCGCTTATATTTACTTTAAAAATAGAACTATAGTTAAAAAATGTCTCGAGAAGAGAAATAAAAAAGGACGCAACGGAAGCTCTCAAAAAAGATTATTTTTTTTCCATTTTTGTAACATTTCTGGTTATTGCTCAGCCCCTATTAATCATAGCGTGATGTTATATAGCCTATAACCTTCCTCGATAAATGGGCTATCCAACACAAAAATATTTTTTTTAATTCTAACCAGTAGTTCCTGTGATTATCGCGTTCAAACAAACAAACTCTTCAGCTTTATGATATTAGTATAGATATGTAATTAAACAGAAGTTTGTCTCAAAGGATTCGTAAGCTGTAATATTAATCTTAATTAACCTACCTCTAAGTACGAGAACTCGTAAGAGATGGGTCCACAGTAAATCTCTTCCAATTGTCGGACTAAGGCCCTTCGTACACAAGGCTACACAAATCTTCGATACTCAACGATTTTAGTCTTCAAGCGATTACCGCCATACAAATCCATTGAGGTTCGTACACAGGTCGCATCGCCGACATTGGTCCCGCGACTCGCGTCGCGCCAGTCGTGCGCTACCTGCCGGACGAGATCGTCGCTACATAAGTCGCGGCGATTTCCAAGATGGCAGAGCCAGTTTTGAATATTAAATTTCCGTCTGGTGTATATGTGGAACAAGTAAATCCACTAAATGACTATAACTGTCTTTAGACATCCTGTACAATTATAAGAATTTCGCATCTAATTGTTGTAATTCTTTTGCAGCTACAAACAGTCTGCACTTTATGTTTCTCTCTATATACGGATGAACCCAGTATCTACTGTTACGATGATTTCTTTGTTTCCGATAAAGATAGTACAAAATTATAGTTTCATCATCATTTTTGTCAGACATTTTTGTAAATGTGTGATCTGTTTAGCCGGTACAGACATGCGATTCAATGTCGTGTGTACGGACTGTGCGCTACTCGATACTCGCGACTTGATATTAATGTAGTATACAACATTAGTATCGAAGATTTGCGTAGCCTTGTGTACGAAGGGCCTAAGTCGCTCGCAGATTGTTTTCCATTGTGGCCGTACATTAAACCCAAGTCCGCGGGATCTTGGCTCGATAGGCCGTATCTTGTTATGTCGAGTTCTTTGATGTATCTGACATACAAACGAAAAAATAATGAATAAGGTACATAGTATGTTATAAATCAATTATCCTTTGCATAATCTTTTAGATTAGATATATTTAATATTCACTTAAATCGTGTATTTCAGAGTTCGAAAAGGAAGTTCGGGATGATAAAAATATTAAAAATAATTACTCATAAAAGTATTATTATTGTATTTATTTTTCATTTATAAATTTTACAGCAAAAACACAAAAAAAATGTAATTCCTTAAAAATATGTACATTTTTGTTCTATTATTAAAAAAATTATTTCGTTTTTGATGATTATAATTTAAAACCAAAGAAGAAGCGATCTCGCTTAAAATAATTTCGATTTAAACATTTGGAGTCACACAGATGTCCAATATCGAATGGCAATTGTTATCGTAACGATTCCAATGGGACGCTGTGTGGTAAGTGCTGATTTGATTTCAGGTTCCAATTTCGTTCCCAGTAGAATAAGGGCCTGTGCACATAGGACAGGGCATGAGAGGGTTACTTGGGGTTATAAGTGTGATTGGCATATTTTAATATTCGTGACGTCCTTAGTGTATTAACACGATATCTGCTCGAGCATTGCCTCTTATCATGATAAAGTTATGCGTATTTGAATATTAAACATGGTAAATTATGACATGGTAATTTTGATGCTTGCAGAAGGTCTTTAAGATAATGTTACAATGCGATATGTATGTGGATAGAATAATAATAATAATATTATTTATTGTTTACCAATAAAGGATAGAAAGAACAAAAGTATTACAATTAGAGAAGATGTACAAAGGCGGTCTTATCGCTAAAAGAGCGATCTCTTCCAGACAACCTTTGGGTATAGGACAAGACAAAGAAAAGCGGTTAAGAAGTGAACAAGTAGTTGTGGAGTAAAATAGAATCCTGTATAGCACCTTATTTTGATACTACAAAAGTTGTCAAATTATTATGAAGGATGCGAGGCGTTTCGAAGGCTGTCGTATTTCATATTTATAATGATTATTAAAAAGATTTCAACGTTGTTGTCATACAATTAAGTTATGGTCTAATTCGTCGAGTAATATCTCTTGCCATTTTATGTTGCTAATATGCGCAGGTCCTAAGATTTAGCGCGGACTGTAGTGCGACAGTTTGCTGTATGAATTTTTAATTTGTAGTAGAAAAAAACTCACACAGGTAAAGACAGTACGAGCCCTGCGGTACAAATTACAATACAATTGCGTAAAAAATTGTAACGCAATGTGCTCTCTTAAATTAATTATTTGTATCCCCATATTAAAATAAGCAAATACCTAAAACTCTGACAGATCATTGGCGCAGTTGACAATGAACTAACTACCCGCAACGAGTCTTTTATTTATTTAAATTTATTATATTATAAATTAGATTTATTTAAATGCTTTTTTTGTATAACAAAATAATGTAATGAACTAAATTATAATAGAATATAATATCATTTACTATAATATATTATACTATAATTAATATATTATTAATAAATATAGTATTATGTGCATATAAATTATGAGTATTATTGTATTATGAGTATATTTACAGACGACTGTGTGATTTTAACCATATTTTATATTTTAAACTAGTCACACTGAAATATATATATATATATATATATATATATATATATATATATATATATAAATCACGAAAGATATTTTGCGTCCTTTTTTGAAACCGACTCACGGCGTCCATCACTACCACTGGCTTTATTACAAAAGTGTCTGCGTATATTGATTTCTATTCCGCATTCTATATTCCTGCTCAACTTATATTTTTAAAAAGTTTAAAATTGTGGATATTCGCTCTTCAGTTATTACAGGGTACTAATGTCGTCCTTAACTTTTGCACTTCCCTGCGTATAATTTTCGTATACCACAACACTGTTAGTCTTTCTACACGTATACCAATCGCGAGGAGTAGCACGTCCTCTTATTCATGAGACGTTGCCGCTTTGTGCATGCACGCGTTCTGTTAGACTCATTTGGAAATATTTCAATTGCAACTACAAGATGTCTAAGTGGTCAGCGTACAATGTTCTCGTACGGCCGACTCGGGTTCAATACCTCGCGATGAATTATTATTTTATTTTATTTTTCTATCAATCTATAAAGTGACTGTTATTGATAATTGAATTTTGAATTAAAGAAAATAATTTTTAACTGAATGAACACAGACTTAAGGAAAGAAAACTCAAAAAGCAGAGAGGCAACGGGGTGAGATTTCAAACAATGGACACGGGTCAAAGCAAAGAAAAAAAAAACAGATATGAAATTACAAAAATGTTTTGTTACTAAGACAAAACTTCAACTAGATTATTTACAAAAAAATAAAAAGTTATTTGTAATTCGTAATTCGTCTCCCTATTCATTCTAAATATTTATTTTATTTTACCATTAAGTAAAATAATTTTAAGTAAGCTAGAATTTGAAAATAAATGAAAAAAAAATATCATTATAAGAAACATTACAATTTTAAAAATGTTAGCAATATTATGTTACTTTTATTTATTTCAATTTTTTTATTATTTAATAACCACTAGTTATCATACAAGAGATCAATATTAAGTTAGTTATACAAGAGACTATATTTAGTAAGTTAAATATTATAATACAGGTGTGATAAAGGTAATTTTTGATTTCTGTTTATCTTTGAAATCAATGTGATTACAAAATAATAGCAAATATCATGTTAGTTTTCTTTCTTTTTTTTACCCGACTGCGAGAGAAGGAGGGTTATGTTTTTCGAATGTATGTATGTATGTATGTATGTATGTATGTGTATATGTATGTATGTATGTATGTCCATTTCGTTGGCACGCCCTACAGCCCAAACGGCTGGGCGGTTTTTGACATATGAGGTGTCGTTGGATTTGTCTAAATTGTAGTAGTGACATAGGCTATATAAATTTTCAAAATGGCGCCCGCAAATGGCAGAATGAGGTGGCCCCCCCCCCTTGAATTTTTTTTCTTACTGTAGCAATATGGGTATCAAATGAAAGCTAGTAAAATGTTTTATTCTTTTTAGTTTATAATAAGAGTATTTTACGCAGTCGGGTTTTTGATTTTTTAAATTAATTTAGTCTTATTATAATAATAAACAACTAGTTATTATACAAGAGATCTATATTAAGTAAGTTAGATATTATATTATTATAGGCTGGGATGAAGGTAATTTTTGGTTCCTGTTTATCTTTGAAATGTGATTACAATATAAAAATATTAGCCATATTATGTTAATTTTATTTATTTCAAATTTTTTAATATTATATAACTTGTTAAAATACAAGAGATTTTTATTCAATTAGTTACATATATGGTATAAAGGCTGTGATGAGGGTAATTTATTTATTTACTTATTCGGGAAATATACAGTTTAGTTTTACAGAAGAAAAATAAGAAATTTCAATTTTACATAAATCAATCAAGTTTCAACAATTTACTAACACATTAGACACAAGCAATTAAATTTATTATTCAAAAAACAATGCATTAAAAATAAAACTCAATCAATAAATAAAAACTGTATAATTATATATATTACGATACAATTAATAGTAACATAAATTAATATTATATTACAATACATTATATAAGTTCTTTTTCAATATTAAAGAGGACACTGAAATATATCAGTATTATTAAATTAATATAATGTTTGGTTTTGATTCTTTGAAATAAATGTGATGACAATATAAAAATATTTTCATTCTTTACAAGTCTATATAAATATAATTTTACATTGTTTTTAATTAAACCTTAGTTAATATAATAACAGCATTTTTTAGTATTTGCATGATTATGTATTTAATCCAAATGGGATTAATATTTTATTATAAATACGAAAGTTTTTGAGGTGGTTTGTGACACAATCACACTTAAACAGCTGAATAGGATTTCAATAAAATTTTTGCATACATATAGAATAAGATCTTGATTAAAATATAGGATACTTTTTATAACACTGGGATATAGAGTATTTATTTATTTATATTCTGTCATGTCATTTCACTTTTCCAATAAGGAATGTACTTTAAACATACAAATGTTGAGAAGTATACCGGCTTACTTTAAATGTTTAAATGCTTTAATTACTTTATCTCGTCGATAATATTGAAAACGCTCTTCAAACGTCAAAATCACGTCAAAATTCGACAAAATTACATGTTAGCTACTGTAGACACATTATAATATGTCATAATTTATTTTTTCAATTGCTTATATTATTATTTTTATCTTTAAACTTTGTACTAAATTTTTATTAAAAACTTTGATTCATCACTAACACAAAATACTCTTGCATAATAATAAATAATACTCTATAATACTATATATTTGCAATTTGACAATAGAAGGGATGAAATAGTTTTAAATAGATTAAAAATAGGCCACTGTATTACGTCACACATATACATCTTATCAGTAAAATCCCGAAGAATAAATGCTCTAGATATGATAGTGAGCTGAACATAAAACATTTATTAATTGATTGTCCAATGTTAAAACAGAAAGAAGTAATGTTAATCTTCATAAGACATTAAAAGAGTGTCTAACCGATTATAAAAATACTGTAAAATTTTTAAGATTAACTAACTATTATACTTTAATTTAATTGCTATGAAATACTGTTAATATATTTTAGTCGCTAATGACCCTAGATGTTAAAAGCGACTTAAAATAAATAAATTAAAAAATATACTTTGGAGATTAAAATAAATGTTAAACTTTTAGTTTAATAAAAGGTACGTATTTTATAAATTATTTAATAAATATTAAAAATATAATGTAATGTTAACAATTTAATTTACATTTGTATTATTTAAAGACTAAGTATACATATTTGTTTAAATTTTTTTTATTTCACATTCTAGAATAAAGTTATTTTAATTAAATATTTTGATAAAGTATGATAATAGTAGTCGGTGAAATATTTAAATTATATCAAAATGACTATAAACTTAATAAGAATAATAACATTTATTGTTATTTTCATATATTTTTCAGCTATAAAATAAAATAAAAAGCCTTGCAGACAATTCACAAAATTAGCATAGCATCAATTATCGTGCTGTATCTTTTATAGAGAAGAAATATCAATACTTCTATGAAAGAGTTCTAGATAAAATTACTATTAATACAAAAAGAAAAAACTATATATTTTAATAAAATTTCTTAATTAGTTTTGTTTTATTTAATCTTCCAAAATATAAATATTCAATACATAAAATTATAATTATTAAATATGCGACTTAAATAAAACTGTTCTAGAGAACCAATATATTTAATTACACATACAGTGTTGCAAATTAGTTATGATTATTATTATATATATAAAATAATTATGATTATTATTATTTGTTTTAGTTTTCCTAAACAAATTATTATTGTTGATTTTATTGCTTAAATGCTCATAATGAATAATATCTGAGTAGATACTAGAAGAAATAATTTTGTTTCTTTCTATATAGAATAAATATAATTGTACATATTTATTGAAAATAGGTTTTGAATTTACATACTTAGCTTTTAGTTTTCTCTCAATTACATACCCGATGTATTTGGAATGCTTGAATGATTTAAAGCTAATAATGCACTATTTATATACTATATAATACATATAACCATTTATCTCAGAAACGTTTTTTTAAGAACATTTTAGGACTTATGTTTTTTTTTGTGAATTCGTGGTCTATGCATCATGTACACGCTGTGAACTCTCGTTGACCGCGAGACGCGCGACTAGCGGGCGACGCCGCGGGCGGAACGAAAAGTACAGAACGACTTATGTACCTTTTTACATCCTTCGGGTAGTAATGTGTGATTTAAATGAGACGTTTTGTTTGCTCCAAAGTTCGTTTATCAATCCTTTTTTATTTATTTATTAGAGTAACACAATTTATATTAGAAGGGAGGCTTACATACATAGGTACACTACACCTTCCACGGCATTTAAAAAAAAATTTGGTTTAATTTTTAAATATTTTTTTTACACTAAATTCTACATATTTCAATTTTACATAATAAGCATTACAATTAAAGTTTGGATGTTACAATGAATGTTTCGGTCAATGACGGATAAATATACCTATTAATTATATAGGTATTCAATTATTACAAAACCCTGGAGTTAATGCTACATAATTATTATATTAACTTATTATTACGATTTATTCTAAAGGAATAGAAAAATAAGAATATTATGATAAATTATTTACTTAACTTTAAACGATATACGAGTATATTTGCAAATAATATTTGCAACTTCTTCCAAAAATAAATGTCAATCCGGGAAAATAATTTTGTATAGGTTATTACTTTATACTTAAGTAGTTAGTCTATAGTCAATTAATTAGTTATAGTCACAAATAGTTGTATAATTTTCAAATCAAATATTACAAATCATAACAACTTTATTATTATTACATCTCGAGAGTCTTTTATATACAGGGTGACTGGTGAATTACCATCGACATTCGGGGAGAGCGCTCGGCGCACGGTTCCCACTCGAATCATGTAAAAAAAATAGGTAAATATTAATAAACTTTTAAGTAAAGTTACTCAACAATTATCCAATTATTTACGCATCGTCTGGACACCCTAGCAGCTAGCTGCACTTTCGACACAAAACAGGTAGTTTATCTACGTCCAAACGCCGCCACGTGTAAACAGGGTAGCAGGATAAACAAGCATGATCCAGTCCCCCTTAATACTTTAATCCTGGCTTAGGAAAGGCAAAAATACTAAGATATTTTACTCGTTTAAGCAACAAATTTGTTGACTAGGTAAATTATGTGACTTTGGCAATTTTTAGGTGTGAACAAGCGACACATTACAACACCTGTGCATGTGCCGCCGGCATGACTGGAAAAGTGTCATCGCTTCATTTATTTGAATTGAAATTTATGAAAATTTGGTCACAAATTAAGTACCTATTTTTATTGCATGACCCGAATGGGAACCGCGCGCCGAGCGTTCTCCCCAAATATCGATGGTAATTCACCAGTCACCCTGTATATTTCCTTTTACCATCTTAGACAAATCCCCGCCCCAGTACTCTAGTTCCTCTGAACATATTTTTCTTGAACTAGCGTTTGGAACAAAAAAATTACTACTTGGTGTTTTTTATAGCCCATCCGTTCTTATAGACTATTTTCAAAATTTCGAGAATCTTTTAGAATTATACAGCCCAACCGTTGATCACACAATTATCATGGGTGATTTCAACACGTGTCTTCTTAAAAATGACAGCCGTGCCAAACGACTTACTAACATCATAAGCAGCTCAAATCTCACATTACTGCCTTCTAATGCAACTCATTTCTTTCCAAATTGTTCTCCTTCTAAACTAGATTTAATGTTGGTGTCTTCTTCTGAGCTTGTGGATACGCATGGCCAATATCCAGCTGAGGCCTTTTCGTATCACGATCTTGTATACCTTTCATATAGGATGCGTCCACCTAAGGCCAAACCTACCATTACTATGCGTCGTAGCTTTAAGAATTTTGACAACGACAGCTTCTTGGAGGACCTAAATAATATCGATTGGGGTACGATTCAAAGTGCTCCCAACATGGACGACAAGTTAAATGTGTTTAATAGTCTTCTGACTGAGCTCTTTGATAAACACGCTCCTTTGCGTCCTGTCAAGCTTAAACACCTTCCAGCCCCCTGGTTAACGCAGGATATCAAGTCGTTAATGTTAAAACGCAATGCGGCAAAATCTAAGTTCAAACTCATACCATCTGAAAACAATCATAATAAATATAAAAAACTAAGGAATCTGTGTAGCAGGGCATGCAGGGACGCTCAGTCGAACTTTATTGATAATTCCATTAAAAACAATAGTCCTGCTCGTATTTGGCGTTTCTTGGAATCTCTGGGTATTGGTCGTCAGCGCTCTAATCTATCATCTAGTATAGACTTAGATGCCCTTAACAATCACTTTGCTAAGGTTAAATCCCTAGACAACCGAGTAAAATTAGACACCTTAAAACACATTAGGGCAGCACCTTTGAAAGTCAATACCCCTTTTGAACTTCAACCTGTCACTTCAGAGGATGTTAGGAAACACATTTTATCGATTAAATCCGATGCTTCTGGTAGTGATGGTATTAATCGCAAACTTGTCCTACTAGTTTTAGACCACATTATTCCTGTCCTTACTTACATCTTTAACTTTTCTTTATCATCTAACACATTTCCTAATGCGTGGCAGCATGCACATGTTATTCCTATACCTAAAATTAATAATCCTTCCTTATTCTCACACTATCGGCCTATTAGCATTCTACCTTTTCTTTCTAAAGTTCTAGAACGCATTGTTTTCACACAGCTTAATGTCTTTCTCTTAAAAAATCGTATTCTTAGTCCATATCAGTCAGGCTTTAGAACGGGACATAGCACTGTTACTGCTCTCGTTAAAGTTTGCGATGACATACGCTTTAATATGGACAACAAGTTGCTTACGATTGCGGTATTACTAGATTTTAGTGATGCATTTAATTCTGTCGACCATGATATTCTGTTAGCTCTCCTACGATCTATAGGCTTATCTGCTAATACTATTTCTCGGTTCAGCAGCTACCTTCGTAATCGTCAGCAACGCATAGTAGCCAACGATACACTCTCTTCCTATGTTCACCTTTCTAGTGGCGTTCCTCAAGGTGGCGTCCTCTCACCACTACTTTTTTCGATTTTTATAGACTCAATTCCACCCCTCCTTTCTTCGTATCATCTCTATGCTGACGATTTACAATTATATGTTTCCACTCCAGCGAACGATATCGCTGGAGCTATCAATAAAATTAATGTGGATCTTAGTTGTATCTCCAACTGGTGTAAATCTTATGGTCTATGTTTGAATGCTGCGAAATCCCAGGTTACTATCATAGGAAGTCCGGGACAAATTTGTAAAGTTGATTTTAAAACTTTACCTCCAATAACTCTTAATTCCTCCATCTTAAACGTAACAACTTGTGTTAAAAATCTAGGTCTCCTAATTGATAATTCTCTTTCTTGGTCCCCTCAAATTACGGAGATAAGCCGCAAGCTGTTTGCCTCGATAGGAAGCCTGAAACGTTGGAAAAACCTTCTCCCTCTTAAAGTTAAAATATCTTTGGCGCACGCTCTTCTCTTGCCTATTTTGGACTACGCGGACTCCTGTTTCACTGATTTAACTGAAGAAAAGCTAGATAAGCTGGAGCGATTGCAAAATATGTGCATTCGTTTTATATTCGGCTTACGCAAATTTGACCATGTCTCCTCCTTTCGGGCTCGTCTGAGGTGGCTTCCTATCAGATATCGTCGAAACCTCCACACGCTAGTCCTGTTATACTCTATTTTATACAATCCCTATTCCCCTTCCTATCTAAAAGAGCGTTTCTGTTTTCTAGGTACAGACACTTCTAGTCATTTAGAACTTCGGTCTCGTTCTGACAATCGTCTTAAGTTGCCAACCTGTCATACCCGCTACTTTAGCAATTCCTTTACGGTTAAAGCTGTCAATCTTTGGAATTCACTGCCATTTGCTATTCGTCATTCTGAATCAATTGCTATTTTTAAATGTCGCTTGTTTAAGTATTACTTAGCAAGAGTGGAAGAACAATAATAATTGTTTCTATAATAGTGACTGATTAATTATTAATTATTTGTATTTTAAATATATTTGTTGTATATGTGTAGATATGTGTATGTATGTATTTTATTACTATGTACTCAGTACAAAATATGCATGTATTTATAATGTATATGTATATCATATTATTAAAGTGCTAGTCCTAGTATCATTATTATTATTTAGCAAACACCTAGGTTTAGGGACCTAAATTTGCACTACCCAAGTCTGATAAGAAACCTACTTTCATTAAAGGTTGTCTGGTAGAGATTGCTGATAGCAATAAGACCGCCTTTGCACACTTAAATTGTGAATATCTTGTACTGTCATTATGTAATATCCACTGTAAATTTAGTGACTGCAATAAAGTATTTATCTATCTATCTATCTATATTTTCTTTTTTTTAATATCTACTCTTTCTACGCTTCCAACCGGCTGATTTATCATAACACATTTATTTATATACTTTTATAAGTTAAGGGGGTTAATACCTCTCTCATATTTTTTATTTCATTCATATATTATTTCAATTCAAACTGCTATCCGTTTCATCTCTAATTATTATTTATCGATGATACAGCTAATGGTCAATAGAAACAATTTTTAATTTTCTTTTCATTCATTATTCCACTACTTTAACAAAATAATATTACATAATTTTTTACACAATTCGCAATCTATCAATTTTCCTACAATTAAGCATAAATCATTATCTTATATTTTATTTATATATTTTTTTCATACACCGTTATATTCTTTTTACAATCAAATAGTTTGTCTTCAAAATATTTATAATTCATAAAACAATTTGTTTATTTACTTTTAAAATTCGGACTTGAAAACATTGATTTTTTTTAATTACATGAAAGTGTAGTAACGTAAAGCGATATTAATACTTTATTTTAAATTTTATTAACAATGGAAATTTACTAACATCAGGTTGAAATAAGATTTAGAGATTCATATAATTAGTGTAAGAATAACTTGCCATATACGTAAAAGTCTTGCGTAAAAGTTACAAAAAAAAAATACATTATAATTTTTTTTACGAAATCATATTTCGCGCCATTTAGAAAATTTATATAGCCTATGTCACTACTACAATTTAGACAAATCCAACGACATCTCATATGTCAAAAACCGTCCAGCCGTTTTGGCTGTAGGGTGTGCCAAAGAAATGGACATACATACATACATACATACACTCGAAAAACATAACCCTCCTTCTGTCGCAGTCGGGTAAAAAAGTCCGTGTCGGCATATATCTATCTCTTAAGGTTGACTCATTATTATAGTAAAAGTCAAGTTTGTTCTAAAATAATGTTATTTGCGAAGGTGGTTTTATAGACATGATATAAATCATTATCCAAATAAGTAGGTTACTCATCAAAAATATTTCTTTTTGAAATGAATATCTTAGAAGATATCATAGTTTTAAAATAACTCCGCAACGAAATAATAATAACGAAAATTGAAAAGTTGATTTTATTGCATTATTATTAGCCAGGCATATGAATCCTTACGAATCATATACACTCAAATCTCTCACAAACACTCACATCAACGAGGAAACTTTATGAAGACAAACTTTGTATTTTATAGCATTTAATTTGGACCCATAATTTAGAAGATAATGTAAAATCAAATGAAACTATGTGCGTCGCACCGCGCGCTCGTTTGCTGTACTTAACAATAATTACACAATAATTACGCACAGCACAAACATATTATTATGTACCATGTACGTTTTTCTCAAATTAAAGCGGGTATAACCGCGAGGCACAGCAAGTCATAAATAAAATGGGTGCACTGTTTTTCATAAAATTATGTGAATTTTTAACGACTCAACGCACCAAGTCCAACCTCATTTCTGTGTTTTTGTTTATAGGTATTTTAACTTGTCTAGGCTTATGCATTAGATATGAGTAATTATTACATACTGATGAAATATGAATCATATTTTCTGGAACTGGTTATTTAAATAAAAAAAGGCTCCTAATAAAAGTTTTTCTCTCAAAAGAAAAATGAAACTTGAAAAAAAAAAATCGGTCTGGAGACATCTGGACTCGAACCCAGGTTTTCTGATTTAGAATCTGCCCGATTCCCACCTGAGCTATAAACTTGTAAATGACAGCGAAATTTGCCTTCGTATTGTAATGATATTTTTTAATTGTCTGAAAACACGGATAAAACGACATTTTCTAAAATTGAATCTTAGCTAGATCGATTTATCGTCCCCCTAAACCCCATGCATACTAAATTTCATAAAAATCGTTGGAGCCATTTCCGAGATTCAGTTTATATAATTATAAATATACAAGAATTGCTCATATTATAGTAATATATATTAGTATTCCTTAATAAATATAAATAAACTTTCTATCTTCTATATCCATTTTCACGTCTAACTAATATTTACTAATTATTAAAAATAAGGATTTTATTTTAATTTAAACAAAAAACAAATGACATGATGGATTAAAAAAATGACATGTTAAGATTCGTGTCAATAGGGAAGAGGCGAATATAATATTTATGAATATTTTGTCATAAAAACGCTAAAAACAACAGGTCATTACAAACATTTTCATTTACTTCATGTTGAGTTTTAACAAAAGTTACGAATTTAAAGTAAATTGATACAGAACATAATTTAAAACATCAATAGGAGTAGTGGCATCACTCGTGTTTGACAACTAACTTGAGGTTACGGGTTCAGGTTTATTTGAGGCTAGGTTTTGAAACTCAGCGACGAATAAGTAACGACAAACATGAGTGATGTTATCGGAACTGTATGTCCTTTTTCGTGCGCAAATACTGTCAGTTTAAAATTGCATTTTTTGGTATTAATTTTTTTTTTCTTTTTTTAGAGTTTACTTCTAAAGAACCGATTTTAATATAAGGCCATCAGTATGAAAAGAATATGAGGAGTAAAAATCGTCAATCGCGGTAGGTAGGTACTTTTTTGCGCAACCTATTTTCACTTTTAAGTCGTGAGTATTAAGACGTATAGTCCGCGCGCGAGAGCACGCGATTCCCGCGGTTGAGGAAAGGGCGGGTGTGCGCCGCGGGCCGCGCCCGACCGTCGTCGGGTCATTCCCCGCACTCTCCCACTACTAGAGTGACGACCTTGACTTGAGGCCACGCTAATCGAGTTTTTTTATGTTAAGGACTCTTAATCCATTTATTAATTTTTGACTTTATTTAATATATATTTTTTAATAACTAAGTGTAAAAATCACAATTAGTTCAGATGAATCTGACATTGAACTTACCGAAGACGAGATTATTCGTTATTAATTTGATGTTGCAGCTACATACATTAATAACGGACAATTTATTGCCGCAGAAATCTAAAAGGTGATTTTTGCGGTAAAAACTGTAAAATAGGCGATAAGTGTTATTCTGTGTCACATACAATTTTTTTTATTTAATGTAAATGACCAGAGGGGTCATCATCGGCCACTTAGGAGACAAATCGATATATTTCTATCATTAGTACGTATTCTCATGCGTAAATATGTAGTTTAAAAAAAAAAAAGTTTATATTAAACATACTTTTAGGTAAAAATTTATTTTGTACTGTACTGTAATGTACTGTGTCAACCTATAAACGACCCACTGCTGAGCAAAGGCCTCTTCTCTTAGAATACTTAGAGCTTCATCCATCACGCTGCTTCACTGCGGGTTGGCGGATAATTTAACTACCATGAGTAAAGATAGTTATCAGGGTCTGTGATAACAATCGTGGTAGGGAGACCCACAAGGAAATACACCCAGGCCGCAAACAAATATTTGTACAAATACAAATATCTATCCCGAGCGGGAATCTAACCCGTACCTCATATGTACAATTCGGGTTCGATACCTCGTAATACTATTTTTTTTTCAATTTATAAAAGATAATACTTTCATCGAGAATGAATTGGCACCATTAATAATATCTCATATTACTTGTTATCACTTGTTTGGGAAATTTGTAGTTTTTTTACCTTCATTAAAAATTGAATAGTGGAATAAATAATATAAATAATAATATTAATATATAATAATACATGGGCTTATAAAACATTATAATATATTAATAGTGGAATAAATAATAACAATAATATATAGGCTTAAAATTAATATAATAGGCTAGTTGACTAAATTTCAATAACTGCTTAATACTTTAGCTTATTATGCATTTTATGGAAAAAAAAATTTATTTATTTTTAATCGAGCATTTACATTTTAAATTTCGCGTTTTAAAAAACCAATTTAAATTAGGGTCTAAAACGCACAAAACTATCATGGCGTCTTGAATGACGTCACGCCACGGCGTGAAACAAAATAAAGAGCGATCGTGTCTTCGTATATTTTAGTTTGTTTTTATCGTTTAAAAATGAATTCCTCATATTATAAGTACTGTATAGTGTCCCAGTGTAATAGCACGACGATAAAAACCCCAGACAAGTTATTTATATAATTATGTTCCAAACAATAAAGAAATACGGAAAAAGTGGCTAAATTTTGCAAGAAGAGAAGATGCTCATACTTTATCAACGGTTTCATGAATGTATTTTTGATGTATTTTTGTGAAGATCATTTTGATGTAAGTGTTTTACATAACACAGTCTATTACTTAATTTTAGCAAACTAGATGTTTTGTGGAATCCGTAACGTTTTATTTTAGTTTTCTAATTAATGTTACAAACATACTCTTTTTATTATTCTAGTTGGCAAATGATATGATTAATTATATGGAGTATCATATTAAGGGAACAGTATCACAAGTGCATATGAAACCAAGTTGTATGCCAAGTAAATTTGGATGTCAAGAAGACGGAAGAAAACGAACATGCAGCTGGACAGAACGACCATATATATTAAAAAAACAAAGAAAGATGATAATAGCAGAGTGTCTGAATGAATTGAAAGAAAGTTGTACTTCATGTTCTTCTCTTATAGATACTTCTGATAAAAGTTCAAGTATGTATAATATTAAACAACATAACGACCTAAATTATTTAAGTTTGAAATGGCAAATACCCAGTTATTACTATAATAAAGCTATTTTGTTGTATTTCTTTTTCAGATATTGAAACAGTTGGGAGGTAATGAGCCAGAAATGTTATGTCAACAGTCAAGAGATAAATCTGTTCAAGTATTTATAACTAACAAATTCAGAAGTAAGGCTGTGCAGACCAATGTGAAATTGATTGATTAGGCATTATCACCTTTGAAACATTCTGTAACATCCATGTCCACATCCCCATTAAAAAATGTAACCGTTACAAAATTAAGTCCTTCTGTATGTGGTATAAGCAAAATTGCAAAAAATATATTTATTGAAGAACATTCAGACAGTGATATTTCTTTATATGTATATACCATATGTAGCTTCCAATAGTCCCTCACTATCACGGCTACAAGTTAAATTATCTTCTGATTGTAGTGAATTAGTCGAAGAAGACAAAAAAAAATAGAACCAACAAAGGCCATGTTGAATACAATTAAAAAAAAATTAACAATTATTATCAATCCAGTATTACACCAGTAAGACCTCCCAAGTGTTGAAAAAGGAAAATGAGTAAAACTGAAGCGAAGGTAACTAAACAGATTGCCAGCTTGAGGATTCATAATTATAGAGAGTTATTAGGCGCTTACATGAATTTTATTTGCTTAGACCACATGCATGTATTAATTTCAAATTTGTAAAAATTCTTGACGAGATAATAATCTTAGCATGTGCATTAATTAATTTGCAAGATTCTTTAATAAAATAAAACTAAGGAAAACTGCAAGATTGTCTTTTTATTTCAAGTATGTTATAGTTTTACATTTTGATATAATAATGGATATACATTAATTTTCCAAAAGTTTAATAGTTTATCAATATTAATTTCTAATTTGTAAAAATTCTTGGCCAGATAATAATCATAGCATGTGCATTAATTAATTTGCAAGATTCTTTAATAAAATAAAACTAAGGAAAAGTGCAAGATTGTTTTTTTATTTCAAATATGTTATAGTTTTACACTTTGATATAATAATGGGTATACATTAATAATTTTCCAAAAGTTTAATAGTTTATCAATATTAATTTCAAATTTGTAAAAATTCTTGACAAGATAATAATCATAGCATGTGCATTAATTAATTTGCAAGATTCTTTAATAAAATAAAACTAAGGAAAAGTGCAAGATTGTTTTTTTATTTCAAATATGTTAGTTTTACACTTTGATATAATAATGGGTATACATTAATAATTTTCCAAAAGTTTAATAGTTTATCAATATTAATTTCAAATTTGTAAAAATTTTTGACAAGATAATAATCATAGCATGTGCATTAATTAATTTGCAAGATTCTTTAATAAAATAAAACTAAGTTTAAGATTGTTTTTTTTTTTTCAAATATGTTATAGTTTTACACTTTGATATAATAATGGGTATATATTAATTTTCCAAAAGTTTAATAGTTTATCAATCAAATTCTCAACATACTCAATATCAAATGGCACATTTAAAATCTCCACTTTTTAATTCACACTATAATCATGGTCCACTATACAAAATAAACAATTTTCTTTCCTGTTAAATGAAGCTGCATTTGGGCACAATATTTTTCTGCAACTTTTCCATTTTTTATGTAATTTTTAAATGTGTTGGCATTAAATATTTTAGGCTACTACCAACTCTAGACAGTTTTGATTTTCTCCAATAACATTCCACCGAACTGCATGATGGTTCCTTACTTCTGCGATGAACCCACATAAGGCAAGCTATTGCTTGTTTACATGCCTTGTGAAGGTACGCAGTCTTGACATCGAACGGAGATAATAATATTATCTTCATCAACAACCAGTGTGCATCCATATAAATTTACGTGAACTCTGTGTTCAGGACACATTTTACACTTAACAGTACAAAATTTATCGTCACGCTTAAGATGGACCTATCTTATGGCGTCATCTCCATATGAAGCTCGCGAAAACCTGAAATTATACAAGTTTGTTACTATTTTGTATTTTTTTATACTTTGTAAATATAACCTCAAAATCAGTAGGTATCAATTATCTTGCAAAATATACGTCAAAATATTAAGTTATTGTGTACCGAACTGAAATATGACATAGCATTTAAGCTTATAATTAATATTTTGTACTTATGTTTACTTACAAGGAAGTTTTAACATTGCGAAATTCAGATGAGCAGAAGTCACTGTTCTACTCGAAAAAATTGCCAAGCATAACGGCATCGATTCTGGGCAAATTATTACTGTTTGCTTTGCTAAATCCAGATTCCATGGTGAATTCTTTCAAATTATAACTTGCAAAAACTTGAAATTAGTTGTTAAAAACCAAATTTTATTAAGAACGAAAGAGTATCTAATTATAACCTGTAGCGATAATCGAAATGTCAATGACACGCAAGATTGGTGTTTCACACGGCGTGACGTAATGTTTTCTGATTGGTGTTCACTGGCACGTGACTAAAGGTTATATTTTACGAAATTTATTTTTTTTAAATATTATTAATCTTTCACGATTTTAACAATTAAAATTGTTTGTTATTTTCTCCATAATATAATTAATCATTATAAGCCCCTATCCATTATATTTGCTCTTAGGCTTGTGTCCAACAAGCCTATTATAGTTTATAGTTATCGCTTTTTTACGTAATGTTATAATTATTATGTAACGAAATGTGTAGTGGTTATAGTACGAGATTTTTATAAAACTAAGGGTTAAACTAGGTTCAAATCCTCTTTGAATTTGTATTGTGTGATTTATTTATTTTTTTTTTTCTCTTTTCTTTTCTGTACTTTTGTTTCTTATAGTAAATTCTTTTCCATTTATTTATAAATTCTAGCTTACTTAAAATTAATTTACTTACTTAATGTTAAAAGAAAATAAATATGTAAATAAAAATTTAGAATTAATAGGGAGACCAATTACGAATTACAAATAACTTTTAAATTTTTTGTAAATAATCTATTTGAAGTTTTGTCCTATATATTTAGAAAGGCAAAAATTGTTAATATTATATATAATGATTACTATTAATTTTATAATTGACACTAGCTTCTCGAAGCGGTTTCACTTTAAGTCACATGTAATAAAATGTATAATAATACATATATAGGCTTATAATATATGTATATAATATTAATAGTGGCATAAATAACATAGAAGAACATAGCGGTTACGGCGGTACCGGCCGGGGGGCCGGTGGCGCGTGCCTATAAATAGCGAAAAATCATGTCTGTATTGTCTAATGACAAAAAAATGTGTACGTTGTATATAAAGACATATTGTAGTATATTTAGTATCAGCATTGCACTCGTGCGGAATCGGGGCGGGTCACTAGTTCCTTAATAAATAAATAAACTTTCTATCTTCCATATCCATTTTCATGTCTAACTAATATTTACTAATTATTTTTATAGAAGAAAACGTAAAAAATAAGGATTTTATTTTAATTTCAACAAAAAACAAATGACATGATTGATTTAAAAAAATGAGATGTCGTTAATATTAGTGTAAATAGGGAAAATACGAATATAATATTTATGAATATTTTGTGATAAAAATGTTAAAAATAAAATATATATAAAAGACAGGTCATTGCAAAGTTTTATTTAATTAACTTTATGTTTATTTTTAACAAAAATTACGAATTTAAAGTAAATCGATACGGAACGTACTTTAAAACATCAATAGGTCACTCTTGTTTGACAACTAACTTGAGGTTTATTTTAACTTAGGTTTTGAAAGTCAGCGTCGAATAAGTATGACCGACCATTGAAAAACATGAATGACTTCATCGGAACTGTAATATGTCCTTTTTTGCGCGCAAATGTCGACTGTCAATTCGAAATCTCATTTTTTGGAATAAATTATAGTGTCTTAATTTTTTTTTTAATCTATGGTAAGTGACCCCTCTTTCGGTGACTAACAATAAGGCGAAAAATCGATATATTTCTATAATAAGTATTATATATAAGTACGTATTCTTATGCGTAAATAGTTTAAAAAAAAAGTTAAATTATTAAAGTTTATATGATATAACATACTTTTAAGTAAAAACTCATTTTGTACTGTACTGTACTGTATCAGCATGTAAATAACCTACTGCTGAGCGAAGGACTCTTTTCTATAATTATAGAAGAAGGGTTAGAGCTTAATCCACCATGCTACTCCGTTGCGGGTTGGCGGATAATTTCCCTACCATGAGTAACGATCATTATCAGGTGTCTATGATATCAACCGGGACCGACGGCCCACAAAAAACATATACCCAAACCAGAAACAAATATTAGTATGAACACAAATATCTGTTCTGAGCGGGAGTCAAACCCGTGACCAGCTGGCGCGCGGCTTTGAGGCGACTACTCGCACCACAAGACCAGAACGGTCAATTTTTTAATGATATAATTGTGTCAATTTTTTATTAATAATTTTTTTTCGATGATTAACTTAAATTTTTAAATTTTCAAAAACAAAATTTATGTATAAGAAACTGATAAATAATTTTTTTTTTAATTTTTCAAACATAGATTTCTTAAGTTTTTCAAGAATTGCTCCAAGAAAGGAAAAAAATCTTAAAGGAGATGGGGATTAGTGGGACAAAATTTAATACGTATAATTAGAGATATGGTTTAAACAATTGGTCATATTTTCTTTTGTTTTAAAATATAAAAAACCATCTCAATTCTGAATCTGCAAGCGGAGAAAAATGAGAAAGATATTTTTCATCACATTAATTGGGTATCGATTCGATTACAGAATAAAAAAAAGGTTAGTACTAGTAAATTAACTCAAACTATTTAGATGCACAATTAAAGTTGAAAACAATAAAGTTCATTGGAATAAAGTAATATTAATAGCGAAACCATCAATTAGTATTTGATAAATCAAAATGATTATCGATTTTGTATTGATTTAAAATAAGTCATATTATATCATAATTTTAGTGACAGCTTTGACAGCTGACTGACATTGATAGTATTGATACTAGCCGTTTATTTTTTACCTACTTTTCCTGTATGACATTTGAATAATAACATAAATAATATTAATTGATTAATATTATATGTTTGTGTTAGCTTGATCTTTTTGACAGATGTAAATTTTTCTGATCGACATAACTTTGCAATGACGAACATATTATTTTCTTAATTTAAATGATTTTAAAAATTGTAAAAATATTAAAAAAATACATGTAACACAAAAGTCCCTAAAGATTCAATCGTCGTCCGAAAATTTTAAGACTTTTCGTTGCTTCAAAGTAAAGTTTAAATAGGAACACTGAAAATAATAGACGTTTGTACAATGTTATAAGGGTCGAAACAAAGATCCGTCCGACTGATTTATATAATTATTTTTTTTTAATTTTAAATCTGAGATAACTTCTAAAGTATTTTATATAATTTTAATGAAATAAGGTAAAGAAAAGTTTTGATCTACATTAAATTTCCAAGATAACTAATATATTTATTTGGATAAAGATCATTCATTAGGAGAAATTAGCTTTGCAAATAAAGTAATATTTTTAAATTAATTACTTAAAGATAAAAATTATTACTGTGAGTAAACCTTAGGACATAGAAGAAAACGTAAAAAATAAGGATTTTATTTTAATTAATTATAGATATATTATTTATATAATAGATATATTATTATATTTTTTATTTTGAATAATTATAGATATATGCTATCGCGGATTTTTTGTAGGCCTTTTTATGATATACAATTCCGTAGTACAATATTTTGATGTATCTCATACGGTTTAATCAGCGTTGGAAAAATCGTTTTTTTTTATCGGTTTCGTCACAAAACATGGAAATTTCTCTATTACTCTATTATACAAATACTTTATTAGAATGTTTTGTATGTATGTGTAAACCTTCGGGAATAAATGTTCTAAATAACAGTGATAACTGCATCAAAATCCGTTGTGCGGTTTAAACGAAGAAATATCATGAACAGAGAGAGACTTTGTTTTGTAATATGTAGTGATTTGGACGTATATTAATTAGTTTTTCATTTTGTAAATTTTATTTATAAGGTGCCTGATACAGGTGATAGCTAGGCCGATAGACAGAATATCAGGAATTGAAGTTATTCTCATTCATTATTATATTTAATTTATAAAAAAAAATTATTACACATTTTTTTAAAGTTAAATGTATAAAGTTATTAAGTTTCGTTTCATTATGTCACTACGCATAAAATACAAATAATAAAATCAAATCACCACGCAAGTAAAACTTTAACAAAGAGTATAATAATATTTTTATTCGTCCGCCATGTTAGTGAAAATAAATATGATATTAGACATTAAAATAAACCGTTCGCGTCGTCGCGACCTTGCCGCGCGCAGCTCGCAGTGCATATGAGCGGCAACGTCGCATTTCGCTCCAAACGCGACCTTGTCGTTCGAACCATGAATGAACCAATGAACGAGACGCGCATGAACGAGACGCATGATGCGTCATCGTCTCGTTCATGCGCGTACAACACAACATATTTTACAGTGGACTCACTAGTATCGGCGCTCCTTACGATGATATACGAGCAAAACGTATATTGAAATTCAGCGCCTCTAGCGACTTTTCGGTGAACTAGCAATATACTCGTTCAGTTACTCCGGAAGAAAAATTACGTCCAAACGATTTTTTAAATATAGGCACCTGAGGCTTATAGGTATCGTTTGGCGCCAATCTGGGGTTGAAATAATACTGCGTCCGATATACGGGCGCCGTAAGTCGGTGGACGCACTATTACTATGCAGATTTTTGACCGTTGGCGCAAAATGAGTTGCAGGATGTATATATATATATATATATATATATATATATATATATATATATATATATATAATTTGATGTAAACATGAAATATCGATGTACAAATTGTAATAATATTGTCAAACTTTTAGGCGTTTAATTTTCTTGTTTGTTTACTCTTAAGGACGCTATTACATTTTGAGCTCGCTTAAGTTTAGGTATCTAAATCGCAACACAATAACATAACGCGTACACGCACACATTGAAACCGCTTTACGCTCGATTTTATACTGACGTAACTAATCTTGGTACTTGAAAGTATTAATTTTTAATTTTACTGGTATTGATTAAGTAAAAGTATTTAACTATAGTCGGATCGCGAAGCAGGAAGAATTTTGTACATTGACCGTAGTAAAAGGTCAATGTACAAAATTCTTCGTGCTCCGCGATCCGACTATAGTAAGTATTTAACTTACCCCACCGTTTTTAAAGGTATCGCAGTGAGGGGCACGGGTGGAATATTCTGAGGGCAGATTGTTCCGACGCCCTCAAAGATCATAAATTGATGATTTAGGAGTCATTCATTTATAACGTAACACGATTTAGGGGGGAGGGGGGTCGACCATGTCTTATTTTCTCTTACAAGGGGGTGGGAGGGAGTCTCGATAGTTCTTACGTAAGATCACAAAAATGCGCAAAGTTAAAATTATTCTTTGAAAAAACGAGGGCAAACGCACGAGTGCCGATGTTCTCTCGGATGTTCTTCGGATTAGAGATTTTTCAATGGCAGATCCACTTTCCGAGTGGGTTTTGACTTTTGCATGGACTTCTTTTATTGTAGGTAAAGATGAATAATTAAAACAAATAAACACTTCTAAAAATTGTTACTTTGAAAAATAAACATTAAACAAATTTTTAAACATTTATTAACACCAAACCAACATTTATTGATTTTTTTTTACTTTTGATTCTTACGTAATAAATATTTAACAGGGGAGAGGGGGTTGGCCTATTCTTATTTTTTCTTATAATAGGGGGGAGAGGGTCGAAAACTAGCAAAATTTGTAGCAAAAAAAAATCTTACGTAATAAATGAATGGCCCCTTATGAGGATGTCTAAAGGCGTCAGGGTATCTACTACTCGTTCGCCCCTCTATACAATAAAATATAATAGATAATAATACGCTTTATTTTTAATAATTCAGAACCACATACAAGTTATATATAATTTAAACATCTTATATTTTACGTAGATAATTAGGTAATAAAGGAGTAGGAGGTAGGAGTAGGAGTAGGAGTAGGTAACAAAGAGTATTCGATTGTGGAGGCACTGAAGTTCCATGAAGTGCCCCACTATCTCCAGAGGCTGTTGTAGGCGTACCTTCAGGAGAGAGAGGTCCTCTGGGAGGGGGGCGACGGTCGACTCTATCGACGTCGCGTTGGCTGCGGCGTTCCACAGGGCTCCGTCCTGGGACCAACTCTGTGGAACGTCGGCTTCGACTGGCTGCTGCGGGCACCTCTACCGCCCGGGCTGAGGGTCATCTGTTATGCTGACGACACCTTGCTCACGGCCCGGGCGAGGAGCTTCGAAGAGGCGGCCCGCTTAGCAGAAGCCGGCACAACGATAACGGTCGACCGTATCGAGATGCTGGGCCTGAGGATCTCTATATCCAAGACAGAGGCCCTCCTATTCCATGGCCCACGCAGAGGCCCCCCCCCCCCGAGGTGCGCGGATCGCCGTCCAGGGAACGGAGGTGGAGGTTCGGGCTCAGATGAGATACCTGGGCCTAACCCTGGACGGGCGATGGAGTTTTGGTCCATACTTCGACCAGCTCGCTCCGAGGCTGCAGAACGCCGCCGCTGCGTTGGGACGACTCCTCCACAACGTAGGCGGACCGGACTCCCCTTGCCGGCGCTTATACGCCGGTATAGTGCGGAGCATGGCACTGTACGGTGCTCCCTTATGGGCCGACGCCCTTAGCGCTCATAACAAGGCTCTCCTGAGGAGACCCCAGAGGGTCATAGCGGTAAGGGTGATACGGGGATACCGTACGGTGTCCTGGACGGCGGCATCACTTCTCGCGGGCGATCCGCCCTGGGAACTCCAGGTGGAGGTGCTCGCGAAGGTGTGCCAGTTCCGGTCCGGGCAGAGAGCGAATGGCGAACGTCCAAGTGTGGACCAAGTCGGCAGGATCAGGGCTCTAGCTCAGAGAGCACTGATCCAATGGTGGAAGGAGGATCTGGGGTCCCCAGCGGCGGGCTCAGTGACGGTGGACGCTATACGTCCTCACCTTCGTCGCTGGGTCAACAGGCGGCATGGGGTGCTTTCGTTCCGGCTGTCGCAGGTGCTTACCGGGCACGGTTGCTTCGGTAAGTACCTGCACCAAATCGCTAGGCGAGAAGCCACCCCTGCCTGCCACGAGTGTGGCGCGCCAATCGACTCGGCGCGTCACATCCTGGAGGAATGCGCCGCTTGGGAACCCCAGCGCAGGGCCCTGGTGGCAGTGATAGGTGGAGACCTCTCGCTGTCACTTCATATTGTGCCACCACGTATACGGCCGTGACCTCATATTGTGAGGAGGTCATGGCACTGAAGGAGGCCGCGGAGCGAGAGCGGGAAGCAGCCGCACACGCTGACTCGCTCCGCAGAAGACGACCAGGGAGGAGGAGACGTCAATACGCACTCCTCCACCCTCCGCAATAGAGTGGGAGAGGGCACAACATCCTTCCACTCGCCACCAGGGCAATAGAGCGCTCACAGTGCCCGCGAGCGCTCTATAGGCGAAGGCGGTCCGCATAGGTGGGCCAACCGTCGGGGCGTCACGGTTGCATGCGAAAGCGATCCCGTAGCGCCCCACTACGACGATGAGGGCACCGCTGGGTTTTAGTGCGGTATTCTGGCACGTTCTGCCGTGTCAGCGAGTCCCACATACCCGTCGCCCTCGGGCGCCGGGATACGTAAATGCATTTCCCAGCGAAAAAAAAAATTAAAAAAAAAGGTAACAAAGAGTGTTGCGAAGTTGAGTATTGCGTAATAAATTAATTTATTATTATTATTATTTTTATTGCTACACTCCACCCGTTCAATATATACATATACACATATAAATAAATATAATATAATACAATACTTATATAAGGAATATAATAAATTTACATAAATTTACATAAATTTACATAAATAAATATAAGCGGGTGGAGGATTACGCCCCGGCAGGGAGATCAAACGGCCGGGGGTTAGGGCTGTAGGCTGAGAAATCGGCGGACAATCCTAGCCGAGTCGAGTAATACCGCCTTCTGCATCCTGGCTGCGAGCGAACCGTCACGGATACCCAGCTGCCTCAGGTGGTGAGCGAGGCTAACCGGGATCAAACCGTTGGCAGATATCACGATAGGGATGATTTCAGTGGATTCAACACCCCACATGTCGACAATCTCGTGTGCCAAATCCAGATATTTACGCTTTTTCTCTGTTTCGGCTTTCACGAGGTTCTCGTCATGAGGGATGGTAATGTCCACTAAAAACACCCTCGACTGTGCCCTATCCATCACCACGATATCAGGCTTGTTCGCCAGTATCGTCCTGTCCGTGGCGATAGGCAGGTCCCAGTAGAGCCGGACTCCGTCGCGTTCGAGTACTGGCGCCGGTGTGTACTGGTAGTACGGCACCCTCTGTTCCAGGAGACAATACATTAGAGCAAGCTCTTGATGAAGAATCTTGGCCGCTTGGTTATGTCTGTGCAAGTACTCAGTGTTGGCAAGCGCTGAACACCCCGAAAGCACATGTCTGAGTGACTCGCCGGGATGACGACAAGCTCGACAGAAGTCGGGAGTGCCATCCTTCAGAATGTGCTTCCGGTAGTTGTTCGTCTTAACCACCTGATCCTGTATTGCACAGACAAAACCTTCGGTTTCCCCAAAGAGGTCCCCGAATCGCAGCCACTGCACGGAGGCCTTAACATCCACGTGAGGTGCGTGGAGCGCCTTGTAAAACCGTCCATGCAGCTCCTTCTCCATCCATACGGTCTCCCGGTCAGAGGTGCTAAGTACAACCGGTCTTCGCCATTCCTCTTTGGCCAGGGATAAGGGGGTGAGACCTTTGTCACATACTACAACATCACCATGCATAGCGCTCTCCCTCCTCGTTTCAAAATAGGCCCTGAGGCTGCACACCTCCCGGTTATGCATGGACTTGGCGCTTAATAGGCCTCGGCCACCACACTTCCGTGGGATGTACAGTCTCATGACCGACGATTTCGGGTGATGCATGCGATGGTGAGTCATAGTCGTGCGGACTCTTCTGTCCAGGGCGTCGAGTTCGGTCTGAGTCCATCTGAGCACGCCAAATGTGTACAAGAGAGTGGGCATGACCCAGCCGTTATAAGCTCGGACCTTGTTGGCGCCCGACAAGTAGCTCCGAAGAACTTTTGTCAGCCGTCCAAAAAAGACCTCGCAAACCGCCTGTTTCATATCCACCTCCTGCACCCCTATGCATTGTGACATGCCCAGATACCGGTATGATTCAGCTTCGGAGAGGGTCTTGAAGTTAGAAAGCTCTAGGCTAATTTCAGCCGATTGCGTCACCTGTCCCCTGTCCACATGCACGACCGCACACTTATCCACTCCAAGCTGCATCCTGATGGAGCCGCTGAACTCAGTAGTGATTTTCAGCAACTCCATAAGGCGTGCAGGATTAGGTGCCAGCAGCTTGAGGTCATCCATGTAGAGAAGGTGGGAGACTTTAGTACCTCCTCTCCGAAACTGAAAGCCTGTCCCCGAACGCTCCAGCAGAGTGCTTAAAGGGTTCAAGGACAAGCAAAACCAAAGTGGGCTCAGACAATCACCCTGGAAAATACCCCTTCGTATCCGTATTCGGTCATCGGCACCCGTCGTCAGTCTCTCGCCCTGGAGACAAAGGATCGTACTCCATTGCCCCATGCATACTTCGAGGAAGTCTCGAACTGCACCGTCGATCTTGTACAGCTCGAGGACCCTCAGAAGCCATGAATGAGGCACCGAGTCGAATGCCTTCTTGTAGTCGATCCAGGCAGCAGAGAAGTTCCGACGGTTGCGTTTGACAAGCTGGCCCGCAACAGAGTCAATGATAAGGAGCTCCTTTGTGCCGCGGCCGCCTCCACGGCATCCGTTCTGAGCTACAGACAAGATGTTAAATTCGTCAATATGACGAGAGATCTTGCAGCTCAGAACGGATGTCAGTGTCTTGTAGATGGAAGTCAGACACGTTATGGGGCGGTAGTTGGTAGGATCCGCGGTGTTGGTGGACTTAGGAGCTAGGTGAGTGATCCCAGTAGTGAAGAGGTTCGGAAGCGTCTTCCGCTCTATCGCCTCTTGGTATTGTCGAGCCAAGGTCGCATGGCATACCGAGAACCCTTTCAGCCAATAGTGATGCAGGCCGTCGGCCCCCGGACTCTTCCAGTTCGGTGCCCGCCGGACCGCATCAGCTACGTTCTCCGAAGAGATGGCGATTGGGTTCATCGGTTCGATTCTAGCACATGCTTCCTGAACCGCCGCAATCCAAGGGCCCTCCTCATGCTCTACCTCCCGTGACCATATGTTTCGCCAAAAGGCGACGAGGTCAGCCGTATTCGGTTTTGGGGAAGTAGAGCACGGCGTCGGGTTCTCCAACTTCCTGTAGAACCTCTTCTGATCACTCACGAAGAGGCGATTTTGTCGGAAGCGCTCAACTCTCTCAGAGTACCTACGAATACGCTTCCCCCATGCCGCGATTCTCTGCTTCAGGCCGTCGATGCGCTCCGTCAGTTTCTCAGCTATATCAGGCTGGTCAAGCCTGACACCTAGCCCGTTGAAAGCTATTCTAACGGAGCGCACAATCCTTGGCCTAGTGTTGCCCGACCTGAAGCTTTGCAGTCTGCCAATGAGGGCCCTGGCCAGGCTGATACGGCGTTCTATTCTCTTCTTCCAGGCTGGTACGTCACTACTCTTATTAGTAGTGCGTCCAGGCTCCTGGGTCTTGGCTCCAGTGAAACGATTGAAACGTGAATTATTATTATTAATTTACTTTCTAATACTCTAAGACAATAGATTACAATAGAATAGATACCAATAGAGGACAAAAGCATAAATTCGGTTATCTATTTAAAACTACTATTTAAAAACTTTGTACAATAGTAATTATAAAATATAAAAAAAAAAGCAGTGTAAAGACAACAGATTGCGAAGATTGTTATGTTGTTCCTTTTATTTTATTTTTTAATATAAACCAAATGCATCGCAAAGACAATTATTTTATTTCGGTCCGAAAAAGTATCAATTTCGTTCAAGCACAGTATACACAAGGCACGCCCTTTTTTACGTAATTATTAATTGCGCTGAAGCGATACACCCGTGCTTCCACGAGCGCGTTTGGGCGCAGAATGACGAACGACGATTGTTCAGGAGTAAAAATTGTATGAAGAATTTTGAGAGCGTTTCTTATTTTTCTCATAAATGGAAATATTATTTATTTTTATTTAATATATTTAGCTATTCGTGGAGAGGACTAAATAAGCAACAATTTCTTAGTATATTTATTTTTCTTAGTGCAGTTTATTTAGCTATATTGGTTCCTATTCAGACCCCTCTTTTTTTAATTTTTTGCGATTACTGTGATGGTTAAAACGAATTTGTGTAAAAAATGTGTATGGGGCTATAGATTTTTTATGGTGTTACTCTGGAGATGAATATATTATCTTTCATTTGAAACCAAGATATCCTCGCAGTGTGACTCCTAATTAATTAAAATGGTACCTGAAAATCACTGATATTTGTGGAAAAATGTGATAGCGTCCTTAACGAAATCAAAATAAATTATTTCTTCTAATCTTAAAAATATCTTTAGAACAGTCCTTCTAAATCGTTGTGCGTTTTAGTTATCAACCTAAGTGAACATTGGAAATTAATCTAATAAATGTTTGATTACTTAGCTAACGATAATAATTGTGGTAGCTTTTAACTAAAATCTATTTTCACTTAATCTCATTCACCTTTTCCGTGCGATACGAAAACGAAACGATACGATACGAAACGAATACGAAACGATAGTGCGTATCTATTTTATGAAAAGCTTTTATTTGACGTTTACTGCTTTGTTATTTTGTTTGTAAGTTTTTTTTTAACTCATAAAACAATTGATTGGGCTGTGATTTGACATAAGCCTCTATGGAAGACAATGCACGGTTAGCTAAGTTACGTAATTTTAAATCTTAAACTTTTAAAACGATCTGGTGTCTTCGCTATATAATATGGATAATAAGAGTAACTGAATTCAACTGATCTGAATTAGCCTGTAAACGTCCAGCTGCAGAGCAAAGGCCTCCTATTGGTATAGGATAAGGGTTTGTGCTTAATCCGCCACACTTCTTCATTGCAGGTTGTCGGATAATTTCCCAAACATGAGTAATGATTGTTATCAGATGTCTATGTTAACAACCGAGATCGATGGCTTTACGTGCTCTCAGAGGCCCGGAAGGGAGACCCATAAAGATATACACCCAGAACAGAAACAAATATTTGTACAAATATAAATTGCCACGAGCGAAATCGAACCCGCGACCGCCAGCGTTAAGGCGACTATTCTCAAATTATTATTAAATAAATTATTTTAATTTTTTATGAATGATTTTATTTAATATCTGAAAGATAAAATTTATTATTTAGTAATAGTAAATTAACTTTTTACTTGCTTATTATTTTGACTTTAAAAGGTTGCAATCGCCTGTAAGTAGTCATTTATTACAATTTTTATTTCTCACTTAATAATTTCCTAAAAATATAAGTAGGTACAAGTTGCTTATTTCCGGAAGGCGTTGCATTTTATTGATATAGAAAATGGAGACCATAGTCGTGAAATATATATTGAAATATGTTTTTTCCATTGTGTATTATATCCACCTACCCGCAGTGGACTCGTGGAGCATCGTGGATGAATAGAGTCTAACTGTTCTCAATCATAGGGGAGACTTTTGTCCAGTTGTGGGACGTTTATATGACGCTTACAGCACATTATAGTATAGTTATTTTGAAAATTTTAAAAAGCTAAATTCATTTAATTAAAGCATACTCTAAAGATCTTAAAATATTATCGTAATTTTAATGAAATTTTTAATTACGGCGGAGACTGGAGACTGTGGCACCAAATTAATTTTCCCTCCGCTATACTTATGAGAGTGCTAATTAAATTTAAAAAGTCAAGAATTAAATTTACTTAAGACATGATCACAGTATTTAAGAAGCTGTGTTCTATACTTATATAAGAACACTGAATATCATTTAATTTTATTCGACTTTAAAAATGTGATTGTTAATAATTGTTAATTCTCTTGAACTTTGTCGTATATACCTACGAGTATGTGATTTTGTTATTGTAGTAATCTTCGTCAGTAAAATAGTTATTAAAATCAAAATATACAATAAGTATTTATTTTTTTGATAACGTATGCTTTGCCGCTGATAATCATACTAATATTATAAATGCGAAAGTAAGTTTGTTTGTTACGCTTTCACGTGATAACTACTCTTGAAACTTTGTACACATATTCTTGAAGGTAGATATTAGAAGTAACATAGGATACTTTTTTTTTTTTGTTGCGATAACCGACATCCACGCGGCCGAAGCCGTGGGCAGAAGGTAGTATTAAAGGACGAAAAACGAAAAGAAATCAAATCTTTGTGTAAATAACAAGGCTATTTACACAGATATTAACGAAATAAACAAGTATGCTTAGTTAAAAAAAAATCAAAAAAACCCGACTGCGTAAAATACTCTTATTATAAACTAAAAATAATAAAACAATTTACTAGCTTTCATTTGATACCCATATTGCTACAGTAAGACAAAAAAATTCAACTTCCCTCCCTCATTCCGCCATTTGCGGGCGCCATTTTGAAAATTTATATAGCCTATGTCACTACTACAATTTAGACAAATCCAACGACACCTCATATGTCAAAAACCGTCCAGCCGTTTGGGCTGTAGGGCGTGCCAAAGAAATGGACATACATACATACATACATACATACATACATACATACATACATACATACATACATACATACATACATACATACATACACTCGAAAAACATAACCCTCCTGTCGCAGTCGGGTAAATATATTTGAAACTATAAACTAGATTTTTAAAAACACATGTTTTAGAATAGTGTGCTATGACAAAATAACTTTAATTTTCTAGATGATAAGTACGTTGTTAATTCTTGACAAGCTTTGACAGCATACTTTATTACACACGATAAAAAAAATAAATTAAAACACATTTACTTACAAGAAACTTAATACCTATTTGTAGGCGGTCTTATCGTTAAGTAGCTATTTCTTTCAGACAACCTTACATAAAAAAAGTTATTGAGTGCTGTATACGACTTAAAAATAAATAAAAATATGATCCATTTATACAATACATAAAATACATAACACATTATTTATAATATAAATACACTTACATACAAATACTTACATATACTACATAAATAAATACGTATAAAGAATTACATATAACATTTACTTATTGTATATATTTAAATTTGTGTATAACCGTTCTGGTTAAATCTACGTATTCGTGTATACGATTCCCGCTCGGGGCAGATATTAGTATTTGTACAAATATTTGAACTTCCAACGTGTCTCGGAGAGCAACCAAAGCGGTCGGCTTCAGTTGTTATAATCGACACTTGATAGCGGTACTTATAGTAGGGAAATTATCTGCCAATCTACAGTGGAGTAACCTGGTGGAATAAGCTCCAATCCTTATCCTATATCGAGTAGAGGCCTTTGCCAAGACGTAGATTGTTTACAAGCTGATTCAGTTTAGTTCAGTTCAAATAGATATTTAATACTAAATATATAGATACGATTGTTTTTTTCTATTTACCTGTTTTCTTTTTTATAGTCGACGTTATCAATATTAGCTCGTAGGTGGCCGTAGGTTCGATACGCATCCACTAGCCTCTGCGCGCGGCAGTTCTCGTAGCGTTTCGATATTATTTCTTGTGGTGTATCTGGAAGAATGTCCTTACATTGTTTATATTACACGAATAAATTGGAAAGAACAGTAGGTAATACATAGTGTAATAATAATGTGAAATTTTTCTCGTACTTTGAAGCTTATCTCTTTATATTAAAGGTTTAATTTGGCATTGATTTATACATAAATTAAGACGAAAAAGTGATACATTAAAATCTATTAATTTATAATTTTTGTTTTTTACATCCCCATTTACACAAATTGGAAACGTTTTTTTTTTCACTTATCACATGGCATGGGCGTTCGTTTGATAGGTTATTTAACAATTTAAATTCTATAGGTTATTCCATAAATTCAATTGATAAGTAATTCAACAATTTATTATATAGGTATGATGAAACTTTTGTATTGTGAAACACATCCGTTGTATATTAAGTACTCTATATGTTATATAATAACTTCGTAAAGAAAACTTGTATTTTCCAGGAAAAATTCTAATTTATATAAATGTGTATGTAAAAATCTACATTGGTAGATAAGGTTCAAGACGTCTCATTAATAGGAGCAGCTTAGTGGGTAATTTATACGCCGTAAGATCTAGAAGACATTTCCATAGCTCTATCAAGCTAGCAACAAATTAGCTACAAATTCTCGTGTAGGTCATATAGATTTTTGCTGATTTGACCATGCCAGCTTGATAAAGCTCATTTCCATTATCAAATTATGTCTTTGTCGTGGCCATATCGTAGAATTGCCCCATTATGAAATACTCGAGAATGAAGAATGCCCATTTTCCACCTATGTATAGAAATGAAATAAATCTTAAAATTCAGCTAATTGAATTGTTTATTAATTACGCTTATCACAATGTTAAAATAAAGGCAGGAAAAAATATTTTGTAATATTTCTATGCTTATTCTACGTCAAGGGTTAACGTATTAACATGTTTTGAACGCATCTCAACTACATTTTTTACGACGTTTCATTTTACACACTGCTACTTGACTTTATTGAACTCCGTTTCTGTGCTTTATACATTATTTTACGTTTTATTTATTTCATTTCATATATATTTTATTTCTTTATTAGGCTAAAAGCCTACATTTCAGATTAATAAAAAGTTATGTAATAATTTAAAAAAAAAATAATAATCATGCACTATGCAGTATGTAATAATTTTATTGAGTTCGCACGACAGAAACGGATTTTTTTGACATTTGACAGTTCTGCGATTGGCATTAGGCATCCAGGTATCGACATTCGTGATTCTTTCGTTGTTGCGTTTGCATCTCGTTGTGTACTGTGAGATTTTGTGGGTGTTACATCTTTCTCGACCTTATTTACCGACCTTTCTCATCTGACGACCTTTGCTTACTATACCGTTGTAAATCCGTCCTCTTGATAATGTCGCCGTCCATCGGCAAATAGTCGACGTATAGGTTACTTTGCATAAACGTCAACGTCAACGTCAACTCAACGTCTTAAAAATAGGATTTTAATAATCATATCCTTTTATCGTTAATAATAATTAGTTCTAGTTTTTTTTAATTACCTACATAAGTATTTGGTAACGGCAAATCCTAACCTAAAAAGTAACATTAATATTTTTTGGACTTCGTACCGTTTAAATCGTAAAAATAACTATATGACATTACTTTCTAAACTTACAAGTAGTCTTTCTCTTATACCATAAAACTGTACATAAAATTTAATTATCAGGTTTTTAATTGTATGGGAAGTGGGTATTGTTCTTTATGAAGTAGTCGCATGTCATGAAACGGGCAACTAAATTTGACCAGATCATTAAATCGTAAACGTTTCACGATTTTGTCCATGAAATCACACAATATGAATCCAAAATAGGTTAGAGTAGGGGGTTTTTTTTAATTTTTTTTTCTTCTTGAAAATATAATATTCCTTATCCGCAGTTCCCATAATGTCATATTTGGATAGCCAGTAATAGTCCATAGAGTTTTTTTCGCATGGTTACCCTACTATCCTTTATTTGTATTATAAGCGATATGATTAAATAATCATGACCAATTCACGAAGTAGCGGGCCTCAGTTGACCATATTGACAAATGATTTCTTATCATTGATCTGGCCAAGGCACGTCATGATGTGGCCAATAAAAAATTTCATCATATGGCCAGTGGCCACGACTTCTTCACAACAGGTGTAAAATGTCACTCTTGTTTATCTTATCCCAATCAGGCCGTCCCAGTTATATATATAAACTTTGTGTTAATTCTAATATTTGTATTTATTATCTATATTTATAAGTATTAAATGACAGTCAGTTCAGTCATTATACCAGCACTAACTATCGTATCCAATTGTTGATCTACGTATAAGCATACGTATAAAAGGTAGACAATGAGAAACATACAAATAATATAACTAATAATATAATAATTTAACATAAAAAATGAAACGTGATCTATATTTCATTACTTATTTATTTAAAACTTATATTTGGTTTGTAACTCTTCACTTATAATAATAACAATACTGTTATCAATGACGTTAATCTTAATAAACAATTGATAATGTTAATAACGTATGTTGTATATTTTTGATTTTAAGTTAAAAAAAATCAAATTAAAATCTTATATGAATCAATCAATTTCGTGATATTTTATTAAAGATTTTACAAAAAAAAATACTCATTTTCATACAATAATATATATTGACAGAAGTCATCTTAATTATCGCCTACGTAAGCTATTGCAGCTAGATATAAAATTAAGCCAGTAGACTTCTTTTATAACCTAAGCACTGAATAAGAACATTTTTTTTTTGCAAAAATCTTATTTCAAAAGGGGAAAATATACGAGAAAATTCTATGAAGTTCTGTTACTTTTGAAATATTCAGCTTAGATATTTTATCGTTTCTGAATCGTTAAGGATATGAGAAATAACATTCTTTGCGAGTGCATACTCGAAGAAAACCTAATATTTATGCTATTGATAGTGACATACCAATTTCATTCAACTCTCGCGGTCGATGTCCGAATATCCCCACCCCAGAATGGTAACCAACTCGATCCTTCCATTTCATCGCCTGTCTCACTTGCACTTTAGTAAATAAAAACATTTTCTTCTAAATCATTCAACAAAAAAAAAAAAAAACTATTTTATAAATTATGACTATTTTTGAATATCGAATGCTTCAAGGTCATTTAATTTTGAAGCATTCTGCGCGGGAGTACTCCGCGCTGCATGTAAAGTGCTACTGTCGTCGTGACGAGAGAGATAGAAATAAACGTTTGTATTTTGTATTAAGTTGTTTATTAAAATTTATTCTGATCGCCTTACAACTGATAACACGTAATTGTTGTGATAAAAGTTATGTCAAAATTGGAAGACTAGATTATTCGTTTTATTACTGAATTTATCTAATTTTTTAATGGTTACTTCGTACATGACTTTTATTGATTACCGTGGATATTAATTTATAAAAAAAAAAATGAGATTAAATAAATTTTTAGATAGAAGTAACATAATTATGTTGTCATGTTAAAGAAACATCTACTTAAACAGTTTAAAAAATATTGAATACTTAGTTGTACTGATGAAATGTTTAATTACCTCATACTTGACCTATTTTTGTATTTTTTTTTAAATTTACCTATATAATAAGTCGAGAAAAAGTATTTTCGTATTTTGAATGTATAAAATTGAAGAAAAATCTCTTTGGTTGTACTTTTTGTATTTGACTGGTTTTAATATAAATAAATATAGGACATTAACAAAAAGAAAAATAAAGAGTAAAAAATATTTTCCCTGTCTGTCTTTCCTTGTTTCTGTCCGTCAAAGTGAGTGAATCTAACGAAAAAATTTGATACATTAAAAAAAAAGGGAAAAATACGGCTCATTCTGCGAAAAAAAAAGTGACGTTTATGGACCTAATGCAGTGTCAGTAACAGTAGCACTAAGTCGATTCAGATGTTTTTAGTCTGGAAATTTTGATGTCAAAGATGCGGTTCGCTCTAGTCACCCTAATATGGATAAAGTTGATGAAGTGAAGCAAGATCGCATATTAGTAGTTACGACCAATGGTGGATTTACACATTTTCCGTCAGTAGAATTCCAAAGCGACCCCGTGGCACCCCACTAAGACGATGTGGGCACCGCTGGGTTTTAGTGAGGTATTCTGGCACGTTCTGCCGTGTCAGCGAATCCCACATACCCGTCGCCTTCGGGCGGCGGGATGAGTAAGTGCAGTTCCCAGCAAAAAAATAAATGCTATTCAATTTTTGCCGCCCCTACTAATCTCTGCAATTCAATACCCTAGTTTACAATCATATTAATTATTTGGATAAACTTCCGAAAAGCGGATACCGAATTTCGTCATGAAATTTGGCACGGACATTCTATTTGACTATTTATGAGTCCCCTTAAAGGGATTTTTGGCGGCACGCAATATTTTTCGAAATATTGATTTTTTTAAGTACGCTGCTTAGCACACTCTATATAAGAAAGCGAGTCGATCAAAAGAAGAAGGAAAAAAAACCTAACCTGACCTATCCTAGAGTGCGTAAATGCATTTCACAGCGATTTAAAAAAAAGATCTAACAACCTAACCTAAACTAACGATTTAAAAAAAATCTTAATCTAACCTAACCTTTAAAAAAAACCCTAACTATTAAAAACAAAAACAAAAAAGACCTAACAACCTAACCTAACCTGACGATTTAAAAAAAATCTTAAGCTAACTTAACCTTTAAAAAAAACCCTAACTATTAAAAAAAAAAGACCTAACAACCTAACCTAACCTAACGATTTAAAAAAAATCTTAATCTAACCTAACCTTAAAAAAAAACCCTAACTGCGGAATGAATTTCTCAGCCTACAAGAAAAAAAAACAGTGGCGGAATACGTAGTGAAACAATGGCCGATCATTTATGCGAGTTTTTATGGCGTCGTCGCGTTAAAAAATTGAACAAAAATACGTTCAATGAATTATTACAAAATGAGTGATGTGGGTGTCTCGTCTTCCAGGCCAGACATATTCCTTTTCTCAAGAAGTACTAAACGCATAGTACTTGTACAGCTTACCGTGCCGTGGGAAACCAATATACCTAAAGACCACGCAATGAAACAGAATAAATACTACGACCTAAGAAACGAATTAACGAGGAACGGTTATGTAGTAAACCTATATGCTGTAGAAGTAGGAGCGAGAGGTATACCAGCTAAGTCTCTCTACAATTTACTAAAGGACCTTGGATTATCTAGGACTGCGGTAAGTTCTTTATTAGAACGTGCATCTAAAGCTGCGGTCGAAGGTTCATACCGGATTTGGCTGGCCAGGGAGAGAGGTATGGGTGAATAAGGGGAGTGTTGTCAGACGTAAAGGGGCCCCTTAACCCTGCACCCGGCTCACAAGCTCCGGAGTTCACTCGTGCCTCTCTTCCCCGGCCACACAATGGACCCGGCACCCGCACGGAGAAACCATTGAATGCTAAGAAGTTTGTCTCTAAAGTGTGTATCCGGGAAAATAAAAAAGTGGATTGATTATATATATGTGTATAAATAACACCTGTAGTGTGTGTGTGTAACGTGGCGATAAATATATAGATATATTATAAGCGTGCTAAGCAGCATACTCAAAAAATTCAATATTTCGAAAAATATTGCGAGTCGCCAAAAACCCTTTTAAGGGGACTCTTAGATAGTCAAATGTAATGTCTGTGCCAAGTTTTATGAGAAAATTCGGTATCTACTTTTCGCTTTCTTATATAGAGCGTACTAAACAGCGTACTTAAAAAATTCAATATTTCGAAAAATATTACGATCCGCCAAAAATCCTTTTAAGGGGATGCTTAGATAGTCAAATGGAATGTCCGTGCCAAATTTCATGAGAAAATTCGGTATCTGCTTTTCGGAAGTACACCCAATTATTTTTTTCTGGTCAATGAAACTGAAATATTATTATTTATACAGAAATATTATTATTAGTACTCTACTTATAGTCTTATAATTACATCGGATTTTTCCCGTTATTAAGTATAATTGTGAACTAGATATCGTTGCGTCAGTTCAGGTTATTCTTACAACTCACGATTTAATGAAATTTAGAGAAATAGTCCTTGGTTATATTTCTGAGCTAAAAAAATCTCAATAATGTACTACTTATAAGCTGGGGTAAGGTCTGCCTTAAAACTACTTACACAATATGAACACAGCATACACAAAATAATGTAAATTCGATAAACGTTGTTAAATTTTTTGTATTACAGTCTAAAAGTAACTCGAACAATATCCCTATAAAATTATCTGTAAATGACCCGTTTTACGATGGCAATAAAATCAATTAGGTTCTGAGTTTTACATTACCTTTTTGCAAGATTTTAAATCCGCAAGATCATCAATTACATCATCGTATGAAATCTTATTTATTAGACTCTATGCATAAAAGAGGTAAGTGTTAAGCTTTCTTGACCTAAAGTCGATCGAAGATAGTTTTGAAAGAAAGCGGGTGACGCTTTAAGCAATGCGAAGTGCAAGTTTGGATAGATGTTTTCCAAATTCTGTTTTCGCTGGAATGAAGATAGTCTTTTTAATGATCCAGAATCTAATTTTATTAAAATTCTTTTAGACAATAGATGGCATTAAAAGTGTACGCATTTTTGAACTAAGTCACTTTCTAAATTATTAGAATACAAATTATTTTCTACTTGTATTTAATAAGGTTTTTTTTTTATTTTTTATTTCTGTAAGGCAAAAATTTTTTTTAGCCAAATTTGCCGCCGCTCTAAAAATTACCAATCAATATACCCACAAAAGTCCTACAAAGTTTCAATTAAATCCAACTAACCCTTTTTGTCCCACTTGACTGAATTCTTGAAAAATTGAAAAGTAAAAGAATTTCGCTCTGAAAAGGTCATAATTTTTATTAAATATAAAAAAACCATTTTTCTCTCAATTCTGTATCAGTGACAATCAATTTTTAAACTTAGATCCAAAAACTAGATAGAGCTACAATTTGATTTTTTTTTTATTTGCTGTACGACCATTTTTCTACAAGCCTGTTGAAAATACCCCAAAAATTTGTTTTTTTTTTCTTGCTCCCTTAATTTATGTGGGAAGTGTATATAATAGATCTTTACCTATGAAATTGCCGTTTTTGATGAAAAAAGTTAACGCACTTTTTTCTATATTTTTTATTTTTATTATTCAAAGTAATTACCCATAGAATCAATGCATTTTTGCCAATGTAGTGGTAACTCATTCATGGCTTTCTTGAAAAACTCTGCTGGACGGGAGGCCAGAAACTCTTCAAAGGCATTTTGTACTGTCTCTCGGGTATTGAATTTTTTTCTCGCCAAAAAGTTATACAAATTCTGGAAAAAGTGGAAGTTTGTAGGGGCAAGATCTGGTGAGTACGGCGGATGACGGAGAACTTCCAACCCCAGCTCCTGCAACTTGAAGACAGTTGTGCAGTATGAGGTCGCGAATAGTAACCAAAGCTGGTTAGAGACGCGCGAGCTTCCCCATCATTGTGTTTAGTTCTTCACAGTACACATCTGCAGTATTGCTCATGCCGTTTGGTAAGAAGCTGTGATGAATTACACCGGCGCTAGACCACCAAACAGTTACCATCACTTTCTTTGGGCTCATTTTTCGTTTAGGGCATTGTTAAGGTACTGAACCAGGATCTAACCAACTAGCTGAGCACTTGAGATTATCGAATGGAATCCATTTTTCATCACAAATAACAATGCGATTCAATATGCCTTCGTTTTTGTGTCTGTTGAGCAGTGCAAGGTACGTCTCGACGCGTATTTCGCGCTGGCGTTGATTCAATTGGTGAGGCACCTGTAGGTAATTTGACGCAAATGGAGCAATATTGTTTTAGTGCTAACTTCGAAAGCTGCTGCTAATTCAGCTGTAGTTTGAGAATCATCAGCCTCCACAATCGCTTTTAATTCGTCATTGTCGACCAACATTTTCGGCCGACCACGTGGTTCATTTCTTAGGTCAAAATTTCCAGAACGAAAGCGAGCAAACAAATAACGGGTGGTACAATCGTTAGTAGTGTTCGCACCGTAAACTTCGTTGATGTTGCGTGCTGCTTCTGCCGTTTTGCTACCATGACGAAACTTATATTCCATACTCACTCGAATTTTTAACATATCCATGATGACGAAAAACGTGCAAATGCGATGTTAACAGAACGCCAACCATTAAACAAATGACTAATTATAAAAAAAGAATTCTATATTTTTAAAATAAAAATAATTTGAAATTCGAGTTCTTAGTGAGTTTTTTTTTTTTTAGTTTTGAAATAGCCAGTACGATGAAACGGCAATTTCTTAGGTAATATATACACCTAATATATACACATACATATTATATAGAAGATCTATAGTTTATTAATTACATTTAACTTTTTATTTTATTAAATAATCGTTAATAATACAAATATATAATACAAATATTTAGCTCAATAACAGAGGTCGTCGTAATGGATTAAACATGTTTAGTACATAAAGTAATTATAACTTAGTTACATATTAAGATATGATCAGTTAATTTTAACATGCATTATGCATTAAAATATGCACGAAGTTACGTTAGATAGAGATATAATAAAACATTATGACAAAGTTTTGAAATTATCTTATCTCTCTACTATACAGCTATAACAATATAAATTACATTCCTATAACTTTCTTTAATATTATTAATCGATATAATGTCTGTTTCTTTTTTTAAATTAAAACAATATCTCATTAATATGATGGTTATTCATTCCTTTAAAACATGAATTCATTTTATAAAATACACAACTGAAGTGAAATAGTGAATATGGACAAAAGCTTATTCATGTACTACTTTATAATATATTTATTAGTATTATCTAATCGTAGCAAAATGTCTAAATTGAAAGTTTTAAGTAGTCAGCAGTATAAAAATATTTTTTTTTTGGGTTTTAGTGGAGTAATATGATTTACTTTCACGATAAACAGGCTTCCAAATACTTAAAGATTTTTTCTAAGTCGGTCCAGTAGACTTTAAACATACAAAGAAAAAGAAAAACATTTTACAAACAACAATATCAACAACTCTTTTGTTTTGATAATAACTTTTTCGTTTCTTTTATTAATATTGTATATATTAATTAATTATTAAATATTGTATATATTTTATTAATATTGTATTTATTAATATTGTATAAAATAAAATTGTAACAACAGACACATATTCTTGCGAGAATAGAATAATATTGCAGAATTTTATTATGTATTTAAGTCTATTTTTGTTTGTGTCAACCTAAAAAACTAAAGGCGATTTAAGAGCTTCAGTCAAGTCGCAAAATATTAAGTGCATTATAAATTCTAAGCTTCTGTTATAATTTAAATTCCATATTAAATATTGTAATGTTGTTATAGTGAGTTACTTTAATATTTTAGATAACGTTATATTTTGGTTTTTATTTTAATTCGTTTTATTTTACGATTTTCTTTACTTGTTTTTGGAGTTTACTCCTTAAGAATCGATTTTCATATATAAGGCGCCCGGTATGAGAAAAATATGAGAGGTAAAATGTACTGATGAATGACCTCGTTACTTTTTCGGTGCACGCGCACCTATGGTGCGGTGCGAAAGTAATGTTGCTCTAAATAATATTGAAAAATAATATTTAAAAAATAAATGATAATTGTCAGATAATAATAATTACATAATTTATCAACATTCCTAATGAAATATTTGTGCACATCTGAAATTGACTATTGTGAAAAGTTTAATGTAAAATATTTCGCCGATTAGTTATAATAAATGTATATAAAATGAATAAATATATATTTATATATGTATATTATTTTCATTAATTTGTTAATTTACCCTTTCATATGGTATTAATCTTATTTTCAGTTGGATAAACTCTTTTTGCGTATGTTTAGACAATCGTACTTATGGAGTAAACTCCAGTCGTGCGTCGGAGCTGACACACAAAATTTTTTTTTTTTTTCGTTATAATTTGGTTTTTTTTTTGCGCCATTTCCACTAACGACGACAAAAAAGCGAAGACATGAATTATACAGCCAACAAAATTTTTGTAATTTTTTAATGATTAAATATTAAGCGTAATATTTACAAATAAAATAAAGATTAACTCGATGCTCGATCCGCTTATAAAATATTTTTTTTAATATGAAGTTCGAAGATATATATCGAGAATATTGACTTTAATTTTCATTATTTCTCTACAAAATAAAATGTTATGAAATAATAATAAAAAAATAACGTTCAGTATAATTATGTTAGTCTTCAGTAAAACTATGGAGGTTACATATACAGGAGCACATTCTTGTGTTACAAAAAGTGTCCCCGTAAGCTTAAATAAAGATGGCGTTGCTATATCAGAGGCGTTTTTAAGTTAGATAATTTATTTAATTCGTTAGCCGTTAAACTTTCAATTACAACGCATTTACGAATTACTCTAATTAATGAAAATGATTGAAATTATACTTACTTCCACTCAGCAAACTTCAAGTTATCTAAAACAGTTAAGTTCAGATCATACCCTCCACTACACCAGTGCCCCCTTTATTTTATGCAATTTTGTGGACACTTTTTGTGTCAAATATCCATATAAGATTTTGTACTTGCACCCTCCATAAGTAAACCGAAAAAAAAAAACAATAAAATATTATTTTTAATAAACCAACAAAGCCCATAGCTAAAAATTGTATTGCTTAATACTATGGATATATGTATATAATGTGTAATTATGTGAACTAAGCACGAAATAATTACTGCAAGTCATTACATTATTAGTATTACAACTACTTTCTTTCGTTCATTCAAAGGATTGTCATGTTTTATTAAATAGAAAATTATAAATTTAACAATTCAAAAATAATGAAAGTAAAAAGTTACATTTTAAACGAAACAGTAATCTGAAAAGTTTTACTATATATCGTTCATATTTACACATACCTAAATGTTTGGTATTTGGTGCGAATAACTCAATTTAACTCATCAGCGAATCCGAACGTGAAATTTAAAAATGGAACGCGACGTTATATACCTTGAACATAAATGAGGTATTCACACTTGACTTGCCGTAATATTTATATTTAAGCCATATTTTGTATAAAACGATTTTTTCAAATTCGTTTTTCGAATAACTTTGAATTGGTTTGAACCATAAAAGTATGCAAAGATAATAAACAACCATTTCGTGTGGAAATTATTTTTTTTCAAAAAAAAAAGCTATGTATTAAAAATTTAAAAATGAATTCAATTTATAGGTACAAACAATAAAAATAAGTTCATTAATCAAAAGAAACAATCAATTATCTGGGAGTATACGGAAGCAATTGGGGGGGGGGGGGTGGATTTACATCAACCAAATAGTAGATACATACATATATAAAATAACTAGAATAATTAAAGCGATAAGTCGCGAATTGTTAATTGAGACTTACAATGAATAGAAATAAAATGACTTTATGTAAATTTTTATTCTCTACAATAAAGTATAAGGTTCAATATTTTGGAGATATGAGCAATTTGCACGGCATCAACAATGTATTTTCGATATCACAAATAAACTATTTTAAGAGGTAAAGTATATTATTTTAATTATTATTTGTTAAAAATGAAAATTTTATCGTTATTAGCGTTGATCAGTAATAGTTGATTTAAAAAAAAACCTACAACTTTTTTTTAAATACGTAATTCGATTACCTTGTTTATTTAATTAAAAGTCTAAAAACGGATTTTATCGCGTTTATTTAAAGTTACTATTTAACAATATTTAATTTAAATTTTATGATGAAATTTAGACTTTTAATTAAATGAATAAAATTCGCGTAAATATAAGAGAACAGTCGATTACCTTGGTTTAAAAAAGTAATTTCATCCTATCCTATAATAATATCCTATTGTATTATCTGTGTTGTTTTTTTACTTTCAAAAGCCATCCAATCGAATGAATAACAAATATAACTGAAAAGTGTATTGCCATAAAAAAAAAAAAAAAAAGTTTATGTGAAGTTAAAGAGTTAATTCAAGTTTCCGTTAAAAAGTCTATCAATTCAAAGACTAGTATAGAGTAAGATATAGTAGTAGATTTTTCCATTCTACCTTCAAGGGTTTAAATAGATTTACACCAGCAAACTGAATCAATAAATCAATCAAAATTAACAAGTCTGACATGCTCAAAACAAAAGAGCGAGAAATTGAGCAATTTCGAAAATTCGATATCATAATCCCGTATCTGTCTAGGCGTTATAAAATGGCCCCTTAAAAAATTGCATAGGTACCTCTCGAGCGCCTTTTGGCGGTTTTTATGTTGTAGTGTGTTTTTTCTTTCAAATAAAAAATAATAGTATTATTGTAAATATTTTAATATATTATTAAAATAAGTTATCAATAATCATATAAATATTAGCAATGTTTTAGTAAATTATGTTTTTGTAATATATTCGCAATCCGCCATTTTGTCGTTTGACAGATAAATTGATAAGTTGGTGATGGAAGTTTGGGATAGTTGGAGCTAATGATAATTTCCCGAGTATGAGCAACGATTGCTATCAGGTGATGTGATAACATCCGGGATGGCGACGGTATTATGTGCTCTCCGAGGCACAGTGAGGAGACCCACAAGGACATACCAACCAGAACAAGGAATACCGACCAGAAGCAAATATTTGTCGACGCGTTGGCGTAGTGGTCTAAGCAACTGACTGATGAGCTAGTAGTTTCGGATTCGATTCCCGCACTTGAAAAATATTTGTTCTGACCAAACAGACGTTTTTGTGGCCTGGGCGTTTGTTCTTGTGTGTTTATTTTATTCCCGGACGTGTCGGGGACACGAGCTTTATATTCTACTGAGGGTCATTGAATGTGAAGCGTTTATAAACAAAAATATCCTTCTCGAGCGAGAACCGAACCGAGAAAACACAGTCATCTTAAATAACTTTAATTTTCAGAATATTTTGGGCCGTAGTGCTTATATCCAGCTGTCTTGGCGCGAGTATTATTTTGCAATCAGCACTTAAACTTTTCTCAACGGGCGCCGCGTCTTACTCAGTCGAAACAAATTACTTAGATTGGAACACTCCTTTCCCGGCGGTGACAGTTTGCGAGCAGAGTGATAATGGACGGGTAAAGGCATTTCTAAATCAGTGAGTATTATTTGTGATAGAAACTGTTTGGTGAGATTTTTGTTTGTTTTAACTTCACCATTTTTTCTTTTTTCTAGATTTCTAATCGAAAATATAATTAACTTTATTTATATTTGATTTACACAGATACAAGCTGTCTCCAAATTTGTCTTCATTTTACAAGGCAGTTGCGTTCTGGAATCTCAAGTACTGCAGAACTTGCGGCTCCTGTACCATTAATGACACATGCGTTGAGAATTTCGAGGAGGGTATCCAGAAGATTAGACACCGTTGCTCTGAATTATTGACTGACTGTTGGTGGGGCGGTCGATATTTTAAATGTTGTGATGAGTAAGCACAATTATTATTATACAATATACATTAGTGTGTGTAGTTCACATGCACAATAACACACCCGTATATGTGTGTCGTGTGTGTGTTCTGTTCATGTATTCAGTTTTTTTTGTCTAAAATAAGCCAAAATAACTGTTACTCAGATAGGTACGTAAATTTATCTTCTAGTGAAAATCATCGCATTTTTTTTAAAATAGGCACACTGTTGAGGACAAGAAAAGAATTGGAAGTCGTTAATCATAAATAACCTGGAGTTGAAACAATATATTCCTTTCCACCAAAACAGTGATCGCACATTTTTTGAAACGAGTTAAAAAAGGCCGGGTGTTGATCAGGGTGTTGTAGGTCAATTGGAGGTTATTTCTTTCTCTTCCCCGGCGCTCCGATGACGCCCCCGACACAAGCCGGTGGGGCGGTCCGAATACTTGGTAAAAGCGCGAGCGCCTGACGGTTTGAGACAGCAACAATGCTCAGGTAGCGGTGTATCAAACGTTAACACACAAAAGATTTTGTTTCAGTTATTTAATTATATTCTGAGATATTAGAGGAATATAATCCCGCGACTACTTAATTGGGCTAAAATAAGTGCTTGGTGATCGAGGTAATTACTTTTAAAAAGGAGCTTTTCTTTTGAAACGACAAAACAGAAGTTGATATCTGTTCTTATCTATAATTAATTTTCCAGCTGAGTTTATTTTATTTTATTTAGATTATCACAGAAACTCCGGAAAATCGTTAGAAACAAGTCGCTTATCATTAATTCGCTGAATTTCCTAACTAATGTAATAAAAAGTATTTTGACCTAACAAAATATATAGATACATTAATTATAATAGTGAATTCGATAAAAAAAAAATACCTATCTCGAACAGGCATTGAACCCGCCACTATCGGCTTTACCGGTCTCATGATGCGCCGATACGGTAATAAATAAAAAAATAAATGGTAATTTTATTGAAATTACTTTTTAAATTATATAATTACATTTATTTTTCCATATTGCCATATCTAATTTAGGTATTTCTATTAAATTATTTAAGAGAGCCGATCAGTATTTGGTGTAACAGTTTAACGGTTATATAAATTTCTTTAATAAGCAAGGTGATATATATAGGTACCCTACATATAGTAACTTATAGCTTATGTGATTTAAAGAATTTTATTCTCAATCTCATTACCGCTATTGAATTTCAAACAGCTACTAACTGCGTCTGTAACGAGTTTATACAAATGTCTGTCACGGTGACACGTTAAAATAAAGTATCAACATGCTATGTGCCATGTAGGGTTTCTGCTGACTCCAACTCCTCTTTTTGTCTCCATTAAGTTTTAAACATTAAGGAAATCACAAAATGTAAGGTAATTATGACAAAAATCGTTTACACATGAACAAGAAGTATACAATTGTATATTTTTCAGACGGCTACTACTTTTTTTTTTTTTAATTAATTTTCCTCTACGAGCTTACAGACGCCCGTACCATTTTTTACTGATTTTATAAATTGTTACACAGGCATTATTACATCAGTAGACTATATTTTATCATTATTTGAATACCTATGAACTATACTTAGGATCCCTACTCTACTCCCCTACGATCTTTGTTTTACCAATAGTTGCCATGCTTGGCAGGCAGGTTGGCGAGCGCAATATGTTGTTTGTGTGGCAGGATATGGTGACGTTGCTGCTCATCACCAGATTGGTTGGAGTACAGTTGTTCGTATCACTATGACCTTAGTCGCCTTTTACAACACCTTCGTAAGAAAGAGGTTGGGACTATTCTTCTGTGCTGCTCACAGCACTACACAAACACGTCACACGACGTGTTGACACAAAGATCACAGCTTCTGATTGTTGCGCTAATGTAACCCAAAGTTCCACATTCATAACAAATTTATGTATGGCTCTCGGGCCCCCGACAAAGCATTACCTGAAGGAGGTTGAATTTAAGGCCTTTATTATTATGAATATAAATAGACAACAAAGATAAAAATATTTTAATAAAGCGCTTCGTCGAGCGCCTCAAAAGCAAAATATAATGAAAATGCGATTTTATTAGTTTTAGATCCTTAACCCAGAATTTTATTACCTGGTTTTACGCAGAATATACCAATAAAAACTTTGGGTTGTCATATAATTTGTTTGGTTAGTAAATAATTGAAATAAATCGTTGGAGATTTGATTTTACGGTATTTGATACAACTTTTCAACCTATAAGCAGATCTCTGAAGGACGTTCTAATTCATACCCTTTACTGAGTTATTCCGTATTAAATACTACACCAAACTATCACGTGTTAACCTCGAATTCCTCAAAATGTAATTTGTGTTACTATTAATGTTTTAAGGTTTCATCCAATTGAAACTGAATACGGAGTGTGTTATGTATTCAATTCCGCTATACTTGGTAACAACAGTATCCTGACGGTTAATAGAAAAGTTGGTCTCATCGATTTAGTATTCACAGCAATAGAGTTAGTTACAGTAAGTATGATTTTTTTTTGTGTTTTGAATTAAAAATAAATTGTAAAACAAAAAAAAAATAATAGTAATTCTAGCACCTGATACTTATTGATAGTAAAAAAAAAATATATGTCGATCTTATGCAAATATTTTTTTTTAAATTGTTTAGCTGTATAAAATCTGTGCTATATAATATGTCGATGACTAAAAATAGTGAATTAGAATTAGAAAAAATGTTATTAGAAAAAGTTAAGGGCCAGCGTTTATAGTGCAGGGTAACTGTTCAAAACTCAACACGAAGTATTCAACACAGAAACAACACAATCAAGATAACAAAACAACGTAATCAACACAGAAATTATTTTTTCTCCAAACACTTTTCTGTAAATATTTAGATTTATGTATTTCAAACGAACAAACATTACGAAAAGTTGGTAACGACTAAACGTGTAAGCTGCTTGATACATATCTATGGGGCAGTTAGGATACACGTTTTACTCAATTATATCTGAGTTTTTTCGGCTAGTACAATGCCTACATGTCATCATTCTTCACTCTTATATAAGAAACATATTATGCAAAATAGATTGCAGCATAAGTGTTCCAGAACCTTCTTTGTTAAATATATTTGTAGTCAACAATTTATTTTTTATTTTTAGGTAAGAATACATGCGCCAGACGACGTGTTATCTGCCGCTTTTGAAAATATATTAGGTGATCTCGCTTCTTTGCCCCTCGTCACGGAATTTGAGGCAATTTTAAAGGTTGAAAATTGAATTTAACTACGCAAGGGCGTCTGAGAAATAAATCAACGTCTGTTATATTTTAGGGACTAATCTCTAAAGAATATTTCATTCAGTTCAGAAGTATTTTGAACCGAGAGGGGAAGCTTAAAAAGGAATTTACCAATAAATTGAGTACTTTGACTTCTCAAAGTACTATTTTAAACTGACATGAACTAAAACAGCCTATAAACATGCCAATCTTTGGCAAACCTCTTCTTTTAAGAAAAGGGCTCTACTGCGGGTTGGTGGATAAATTCTCTACCATGTGTAACTGTGATTGATAAGTGTCTGTGATAACAACTGGGATCGAGGGTTTAACCTGCTCTCCGAGACACGGTGGAACGAACACAGGTTATTTTGCACGTATCCACAGGGACATCTTCAACGCACGGGAATCGAATCCATGGCCGTCGGCGTTAAGGCAACTTCATGCACTACTATACTAGAATGGTTACGAGTACTATTTTATAAACCAGAACCCAAATAAGTAATAAAGTTGCCAAACATTTAAGCTATTTTGACTTATGGTAATTTTCCAAAAGTACGGGAAGTGGTATATTTTTTTTAGGTAGAACAGACGGTGAACGATGTATCTGTATCGTCATTATCGGGGACTATGCGCGGTTGTCTATTGAAAGACGACGTTCCTCCTTACTCCGGCTGGCCTTTCAATAGATACACGTACAGTGGCTGCTTGCTGTTCTGCAGAGCTTCAGCTCAGTTCAACTCTTGTAACTGCACTCATCATTTCATGGCTAATATCGGTAAGTTTTCATCATCTACCCCAGTAGTTCTGGGCAGAACGGTCGTGGTTGTCATATGTTATAGCATGCTGTACAACATATCGCCACTTCTCTCTGATAGCTGCTTTTCTTGCGCATTCTTTGACGGGTGCGTCCCTAGCAGGCTGCCAGTCCATAGCTGCTAGCTAGGGACGCGAGCAACTATGGAGGGAAGGAGGTATATATGAAGAGAGGGTAAGGAGCATAATCTCACATGGCATTTTGACATAAAACTGTCCACAAAATAGCATTAAATAAAGGGAGCGCTGGTGTAGTGATGGGTATGATATGAACTTAACTGTTTTAGATGACTTGAAGTTTGCTGAGTGGAAGTAAGTATAATTTCAATCATTCTCATAAATTAGGGTAGTTAGTAAATGCGTTGTAATTGAAAATTTAACGGCTAGCGAATTAAATAAATTATCTAATCTAAAAACTAAAATCTTGTACAGCAACGACATCTTTATTTAATGTTATTTCAGGGACACTTTTTGTAGCACAAGATTGTTACCTCCACCCTCCATACTAGCATCCTTTATTTGATCTGTCACGCAGGCACAAGAGTGTCTTCAACTATTGCTATCAACAGAAAGAGTACCCTGTTATTAATATCGGTTGGTTGTATATATACGATTATAAAATAAAACTAAAAAATATAGTATACTTTAAACTTTATGATGAATTCAAGGCTTGATGGATCTGACCTGTAGTGTTTTGTAACAGCCTGTTAATGTCGACAACTGGGCAAAAATCCCTTGTCATAAAAATACTTGGAGCTTATTCCACCACTGTTTCACTGCGGGTTGGCGACTATTATAATTATTATAAGAATTTTTAATGATACCTGCAGTTTTTCATTATGTTTTTCTTCCGTATCGAATGTACTTTATGGTACTTTGAAACTTGTCGGTGCTATCTCGAATTTAAATTGGTGACTGTTTTATTTATCCATTAATGCATTTTACATACGGGCCACTTCGACTTTTCGATGTTATGATGAATAATATAATAGAACAAAATGGATTGATTAAGATTGCATTGCAAAATACCATGCACAATTAGAAAATTACAGAACAGTTTTTATTAATAATAATTAAATAAATAAATGAAGAAGTAAACCGTAGTACCGAAGTAACTTGATAGAAATGACTAATTTCGACTCCCAATAAAGTAAACTGAGTAACTTCACACTCAACACCACAACAAACAACCACAAGGATACCGTATTATTATTCATTCTGAGTAAGTCAACACAAACATCCCGATCAAGACCTGTTTGGAATATTTATATCCCAGTTTCACCAAGACGGTAAAGTTTAACAGTGATTGTCACGAGAGGGATTTCTATTCAGATGCGTCAGTCAAATGTCGTCGTCAGATGTCTCATCAGATGCGACAGACACACAAGTCTGTGTATCTATGTGTGGTATCGTGACATGATGGATTCAGTAAATTAGTACGTTAATAAATAAATGGCGTAAAAACAAAAATATAGCAAATCATATAAGATGGTATTTATATATAGGTGAGAAAAAAATAATACGATAAAACTTATATGTATATCTAAGCCTGGTAATAATAATTAATTTTCTAAAGTCTAAATTTAACACGTAAAAGACTAAAGATTAAATCATAGTTTAAATCATATCCGTCTCGCAAAGATGACTTCATATTATATTTCTATTGTTTTACAGAAAAAATATTTCACTCTTGAACGTTTCTAATATTATTAATAATCTAGTCTTTGAAAAAATTTCAGCAAAAGATTGTTCAATGAGGTTCAATGAGGTGAACATGTAATGAAATATGTCGTGAACAGTCGTTGTTCTTTTGCGAATTATTTTAAGAATTTGACATTTGTATTATAGAGGTTAACATAATTTGAATACTCCTCTTTCTGAGAAGAAATTGAGAACATTGAAAAGGCTAATCGTTTTTATACTTGAGGTGATACGACTTTTTCCCATATAAGTTATATAATATAGTCTTTTGTTTTTAAGGATTTAGTTACTGCAAGACGATCAAGTACTCAATATGCAAATCAAGTAATCAATTTGTATAATATTTTTTTGCATTTTTTTCTAAAACACTACATGACTATCATATATACTCATAGCACGCATTCAATTAAAATGTTTTATTATTGAGCTCATGTAAAAAAAAAATGGCGAGTTTTACTTCATTTGTAAATTTATGTGAAACAATATTTTGATTATTAATTATTAGAGTAGGGCCTATCCTTGTCTCATATAATCGATTTTTATCAACAAAATGAACCTTATATCGTAGGAGACTATAGATAGTCTGGTAATTAGTTCTAGGAATGTTCTCTAGAATTTAAATAAATTTAGAAAATAGGGAACAAGATCTTTGAGGTAAAGTTAATCTAAAGCCAGCGAGATTTTTTAAATGTTTAAATTAAATGAATTTAAGGAATTATTTCAGTTTTTAGTCAATCCATTTTGCAACTTAATTCAATTGAGTCTTCGTTTGACAATAATTGACCGATAAAAAAAAAACGCCAGCGAAGCGAAGTGAATTAAATGAAGTTGATGGGAAAAAAATTTAAATATAAAAAAGAAAAATGATGGGGTTAATTTCACTGTCGTAACTTATGTTATTATTTAAAAATATAAATGTATTTTTAATATTTTTGATTAATTGATCTTAATATAATATTTTTTTATAAGATAAAAAGTTTAATAAATAAAAAAGCAACTTTTTAAAAATGTGATCATGATATTTTTTGCAGCCAAAATTCCAGCCTGTACCATAAAGGGTCTGTCATGCTTGTATCAAAATCGAGGTCAGTGTATCGTAGTAAAATTTTGTGTGTCATGTATACATATAGAATTACAAGTTCTTTTTAGCTAAGCTTGTTAACAAAAATAATTTTAAAAAGTATTTTACGTTAAACCGGCCAAGATATGTTGAACGTATTTATGTTATTTCTAATGTGGTAATAAAACATCGAAAAACACCGTGTCTTTATGATGTCAAACTTAAATTTTTTTAATTTTTATTTTATTAAAAATTTTTGTTATATTTGTCATAATTTATACATTTTATGAGAAAATTAAAAAAAGGTCGACATACCTTTTCTAGTTTCAAAGAAACAATTCAATGCCAGACTGTCGGAGTTATAGGAACTGATTCACTTTTCTTAATGTCGTGTCTGTTAATTTTGTAAGATTAATATTCTTTATTTTTTATTTAGTCTTTGGTAATTTTTTAACTTAACTATTCAAGAGTTGTGATTTTAAGGCTTTCTAGGATGAACATAGAGTGATGGGTATTGTCGGCACTGTTCCTCGCTACGTCCATAGATTAAATCATTAAAATTTTATTTTTAATTAACATCACATTTTACAACTTATTAAATTATGTAGAATAACACGACAAAATAATAATCAAATAAAGTATAGTTAGTATAATAAAGTATAGCTTAAAAAAATGTTAATTTTATTGTAATATTTTAGATGAGTTACTAAAATACGAATGCAATTGTCCTATGGCTTGCGATGAGACGATCTACAAAATTGTTCATTTATTTCACAAGTAAGATTGTTTATATAATTATTTACTATATATATATCCTTTAAATATAAAGAATAGGAATCATCCTGTAAGCATCCTATTGCTGGGCAAGCTTCTTCTTCATATACGAGAAGGATTAGACTATAATAATTTAATTTGTCTGACCCGTTGGCGAAGTTGGCAGTATCTTTGATATTATGTTATAAACTAATAACGTAATTATCATATAATATGTAAATAAAATAATAGAGGACTGCTGTTGTGCGCACATCACGGAAGTGTTACTGGATAGATTTAAATTAAGGCTTTTTTCAGTTAAGTTTTATTTTTAAGACGTTTAACCCTTATCTGAAAAAATATATAATTGCGATATCTTCACTTAATACTAAGTTATTAAGGTTTTCAGGTACTATACTAACGCAAATTTTGTTTTCGATCTTTTTGATGTTTTTCCTTCTGTATATACTGATGATATAATAAGCAACTTCGACGAACTCGTAGTTAATAAGTATCAGTAACTACTTATTTACTCAGCAACTAAAAAATTTAGTTATTATAAACTGAGCGTTAAAAAAATAATTAAAACTATAAACTAAATAATATATAACAACCATTTAAATAAAAATTTAACTTTATCAGATTCCTTCATCTATTAAGATGACTAATATAAATATTTATACTTAGAAGTAGTTGTAATTAGTTATTTGAAAAAGTTTCTATCTCTTCTACAGTCGAGTGAGCGGCAACTTATCACCGGAGTTAATGAAGCGTGGATCGAGAGCTCGAGTTCGGTTCGCTCAACTACCGAGTCTCAGGGTTCGAAGACTTGCCATTAGGGATACACTCGGACTTGTTGGTAAGATTTATAAACTAAACTGAACTAAAAATGTCCCACAACTGGGCAAAGGTCTCCTCTCCATATTGGAGAAAGATTGGAGCCTAATCCACTACGAGTTTGTGGATATTTTTCTTTACCATTAGTAACGATCGCTATCAGAAATCTGTGATAATAAAACGGTATCGACGGCTTTACGCGCTCCCCGAGGCATGGTGGAAAGAGCCACAAGAACCCAGACCAGAAACAAATTTTTTACAAATACAAATATCTGACCCGAGCGGGTATCAAACCCGCGACTGTCGGTGTTGGGGTAACTATTTTGACTATACCACTACACCAGAACAGTTGTCAGATTGTTTTGAGATTTTTAAATATTCTTATTAAATAATCGTAAAATCACGGTTCGATACCTATTCCAATTTAGAAAGCTATCAAATTTGAGCTTGTATTTAGAAGTTGGTGCTGTGCGATATTAGATATTTTCATTTATTGACAGAATTTTTTTATATTATGTTTTATAAAAAAATTATCCAAATTTTTTCCTAATTTGAAAAAATAACTTACTTTTTTAATTAATTTGAGACAGATTAATGAAAGTGGTTTGATTGAATGATTGAGTGTCTATGATTTTTTAAAACCCATCTTTACCCTCACTTTCATTTTACACATGTAGGTACTCGTAATATATAGGTATAATAATAATAATAATAATAAATATAATAATACCTAATAATAATATAATAATAATAATAATAAATATAATAATAATAAATAATAATAATAATAATATAGTAATATATATAATAATACCTTCAGTCACGGTAATCTTTATAAAAATATTTGACATAGAAAGCAACCTTACTTCAATTACATTACATAGGTTAATATTATACACAGATTACAATACATAAATAAATATTTAGTTATTCTAAATGATTTTGTAAAGCAACCGTAATTTTTTAAGCTGTTATAATAAGAGAATCCAAAGTTTTTTCCAAAAAAACTTTAATAATCGATTGTTTACTTGACTTAAAAACGAATTGTGTTAATATATCATTTTATTGATGGATTGGGTTATATGGTACTAATATATTTTAATAATGAAATTTTACAATATTATACATATTTAAAATTCAAAACTTAAAATAATTATTTACAAACAGTTTTGGTATAAATCATGTCCGCGTGGAATAGTGTCAAGAATACTAGCAGCATTTCCCCGTTGAATCGTGTTTATTAAATTATGTCTTCATTCTAGATATACTAAGCAGAAAACTTGGCGTTGAAACTCGCTAGTTAAAACTATATTTTAGTTGTAAGTTTGGATTTCACAAAAGGCGATGTTGTCTTAACGAGCAGTTCTTGTTCCAGTGGACATAGGAGGGGTGGGGGGAGTTTTCTTCGGAGCCTCCCTCCTCAGTATCATCGAAGTGATTTATCTTTTTTGTATTCGATGGAATAAGTACTAATTTTGTTCATAAATAGTTCCTAAATTTATGATATTTTATTGTGCTTGAATATAGTGGCTTAATAAAATTTGACGAATATAATAAAACTGTTTTTTTTTCGTCTAAGAATCCATGACTGGTGACTTAAAATATAGTAAAAGTTTACTATGTGACTTAAATATATTGAATAGGAATATGTAAATAATAAATAACTAAACGCCTCAAGTAGGATGAAATCCTGATAGAATGATCCTGTTTCGGAGGTCCATAAACACACATACAACAAACAAAACTCCTAAAACACGATACACATCTGCATGACCTGTACAAACATTTGTCAAGAGCGGGGATGGAACCGGTGACAGCTAGCACAGTAATCAGTTGCTGTGACCATTGCGCTAACACTTCGCGATGTCGTCATCATATATATTACTAGCTTTCCGGCCGCGGTTTCGCCCGCGTGGAATTCGGTTATATCGCGCGACATGGTAATCGCGCCACCGCGCCGCCGCCGCCGGCGCCGCCGCTCCGCGCCCCGCCTACCGCCCGATACGCCCCCCCCTTTCCCCGTGCACGCTTTTTTTGTCTTTGTCTTAAACAATTGAACAATCTTCATCGATTTATAATATTATACATCGATGACAATCTTACATGATTTTATGTTGACAATAAGGAACTTCCATACAAACTTTCGTCCCCTATTTCAACCCCTTCTACCCTTATTTTCGCAATAAAAAGTATCCTATGTTCTTTCCCAAGTTCAGTTCTATCCTCGTACCAAATTTCATCAAAATCGGTTCAGTGGTTTAGGCGTGAAAGCGTAACAGACAGACAGACAGACAGAGTTACTTTCGCATTTATATATTAGTAGGGATTGACATTTTAACATTGTAAAAAAAATACATTTATAATAAATAGTTCATGGTGGCAAAAACACTTACAATACAGAAATGGCTTAACATGAATTACAATGTACTTAATATTACAAGCTTAAGTAATGTACTTAATATAATCCAGCTACCGTAAGTTAATTACTACTAGGTCAACTTCTAGAAAATATTACAAGCTAATCTCTAGTGTCTCGATAGACGTCACCTTAATATTATATCATCAGATTTATTAAATTAAAAACTTAATCTAATGTCCCTAGTGTTGGCCGAGAGGAAACAAAGCCGGAGGAAAAAAACTCTCGGTATTAGAATTTTTAGCCTAAATGAAAAATATAATTAATCTTAATGATAAAAAATATCTGCAGTATTACAGAGTAAATTACTATAAACATTGGAAGATAAATATTGCTTTAAGTCTGAAGTAACTTCAATACAGAGTCTCGTAAAGACCTAAAATAAAAAGAAGTAACAAACGTCCGGGCCAGATACGGAAATATCTTTCCTAAGTTTAGATAAATTGGTTGGAAAATGTACAAACAAAGTAATCATTTGTTACTACGTAGTTCTTAACATAAGAATTTAGTTGTTTTATAAAAATGTTTAATAAAATCTGACATTAAATATCATATAAATCATTTTTAGCTTAAGTTTGCGAAATCTAGTAACTCTTCTTGGTAATTTGTTTTATTTTCTTATTTCATATATGTTTTGATATGTAGCGAACACGTTTGGGGAAAAAATCTTTGACCTTAATAATTTAATTTTGTATTGTATTAGGTATTTAATTGACGTGCGGTGACCGGAATAAAGTGTCTGTGGTGACCGGAGAGAGGAATAGTCCCAAACTCTTTCTTGCCGAGATGTCTTAACGACTAAGGCCATAGTGGTGCGAACAACTGTAAACCAACAATGATGGTGATGGGCAGCAGTGTCAACATATTATCTTGCTAAAACACACTGCGCTCGCCAACCCGTCTGCCAAGCGTGGCGAGTATTGCCAAACCCTCCAGAGATAATGGGGGAAGTCTACGTTCAGTTAACTTTTATTTAAGTGAAACTTATCTATCATCTATACTTCAATGCGTAGTTGTTTTTGTTTGTATATACATACTTTTGAAACTAACTGACTAAAAACTAAACAACAATTATTCGTTAAATAGAAGACGAGTTTGTTATTCACATAAAACAATCAATCTAATAATATTATATTCAAGTAAATGTAAATTTTTGAAGTACGCAATACGCATATCTTTTCTTCTTATAATGCTTTGCTTCTAATGAATATAATTGTTGATAAAATCCAATGACATATTAAAGAGGAGTGTAAATAGAATTTGAAGTAGGAGTTTGTGTGTACATAATTATACCCTAGTCACGTATACACAAAGATAAATTTACAACTAAGTTTCACAGTATTTTGTTTTTATTACTTGAATAGGACCATTATCGAGACGGCTGCAAATCGCACAGTAAAACCATTAAGATGGCCGATCGAAGAACTCAATTTTAGTATACATGGTACCAGCTGTCGCTATGGCAGCTTAACTTCAACCGAGTAGTGATACGATATCCATTTTGTTTAAACCGATGCTTCGGCTTGAATCTGGAAAGACCATTTATCCCCTAACATCGATGCTGAATTAAAGAATGTAGGCATAACGTAAAAGCTTAGGTGGCGAGAAAAATTGTTAACCCACATCGGGAAAAATACTAGCAAAATGCAACTCTGGCTTCAACACGAAATTTTATATATCAAAGTATTGCTTATCACGGCAATTTTTTATACAAATATTAATAAATTAATATTACACCCAGACTCGGGGCGGGAATCGAACCTATATCCCTGGAGCGGAAAGCACGTGTCGAGTTTTTTGTTTTGTAGACTTCTGGTGGGTTGATATTTCCGTTGTTTTATCATAAATATTTTATCTATTGAATATTGAATCTGTACATTAACCAGTATCAGTACACACAAAGCTACCTTAAAATGTTCAAGCATACGTCCTCGTGGGGACATGTACATATGTATATGTACATTGTAGAATGAAGTATGCAAACCAATCAGTGGTATTTATCTCGAATTAATTAATCCGATTAGAGAATGAAAGCGTTGTCAAACGCAGACAATTTTACATGAATAGTTAATTGATTTTGAACACGTTATTATGGTCCTCGTTGATTATCTAGAATTATTGAATTGTTGAAACTAAATTAAACTGTGTCTATGTGATGTTAATAGAAATGTTGTGTTCGATAAATGTATTTGTATTTTGTAACACGATTTATTAAATTGAATTATCTTGATCAAGTAAAGAAATTATTTACTTTAACATTTTCGTAACAGTCTGTAAATGTCACATTGCTGGTAGCCAGCAACTTCATTGGCTCAAATTAGTGCTCAGGCAATCTAGTTCTACCGTGTATCTTATGCGTGTCAAATATCCATGTAACTCCTTTATTCTATCCTTTTCAATCCAGTTACTCCGGTATATCTTAAAAACCGATTTGAGTTTCTTTGTGATACTCACGAACGACCTCTCCAATCGGATGATAATCTAATTTTAAAGATTCTCCCCGAGTCTAAATCCTTTATCATTGAAGTTGCAAGTTGAGTTACCGTTGCCTGTCATCTTTGGAACTCATTGCCACTGTCTATAAAACGTGCTCAATCAATAATGACATTTTAAAATTTCTTGTATTGTAATAATAATTGTATGTTATTACTCATATTTAATTATGTTGGTGTGTCATTTGTAAAAAAATTTAAAATTGTTCATTACGTATATAATATCTGTATGTGTGAGTGTGCGTGTGACTGTGCGTGTACGTCTGCGTGTGTGTGTTTGTATGTATGTGTGTATGTATGTAAGTATGTATATATGTATGTATTAATGTATTCATCTTATTTATTTTTTTTTATCTTTAGTCCTCTGCCCAAAGGATACGTGGAAGAGATCCATTACCACTTTAATATAATTAGTTTTGTATAGTTTTTCAGGTATGTTATCGGTTAAGTAGTTTTCGCGTGAAGGCGTAAGAAGAAAACTTATATTTCACATTTATAATATAGGATTAGGCATTAGGGATGTATTAAGAAGTATTTTATTACTCTGTATCAATTATCTTGTTGAAAAAATACATAAAGAACAAATACGATCCTCTTATAGTACATTATATATACAGATTTATGTCTGGTCAAAGATCTCCAGACGAGGGTTCGGGGCTTAAGTACCTAAATGAAATGTCTGGAGTTATCAATGTTCTATTCATAATAAGATGACAGACGTAACTAGTGATATCATTATTTTTAAATAGTCCTTTTAGCATTTTCGTAAACCATTAGCTATTTTCCGTACACTAATTCATTTTAATTTTCAAAAGGTTACCGATGAATATAGCTTTAGATTTTCAAATGTTTTATATTAACATCAATTTTAATATCGTTGCAACAATTACTTAATTTATTTATTTATTTAATTTTGAGGAGGAACAACAGCTACAACGTTTTCACGAATACACAATTTACATAGAAACATAAAGCTAATAATAGTTCCCCACATATAGAAACAGCAAGTTAAGTTAAGTTTAAGTTCGATAGTTAAACTTACTTTTAAAATTATAACGGAAATATCACTAAAGTCAGACACTTAAAAGAACACAACGAAAGAAAAAAAAAAACCGAAAAAAGTTTTCTGTCACATATCGAGCATCGAATTTACAATTTGTGTTAAAGTAACATTTATCTGAAAAAAGGTCAATAGTTGATAATATAATCCTATGATTAACACTATTATTAAATAGTCAAAATAAAATTAATATATATCGTTTTAGAAATTCTCAGAATTTCTAATATATTAATTTTAAGTAACAAGTTATATGAGGTCAGGGAAAAAAATTCTTCGTATTTTATATACAAATTCAAGACCTTTTTTAAAGCTTAATTACATTTAATAATATATATATATATATATATATATATATATATATATATATATATATATATATATATATATATATATATATATATATATATATATATATATATATATAATTTTATTTAGTAAGTAAATGTGTGTGGTTTGGCGTTATCATAATGAAAAACTACTTCTTTTCTGTTGATCGATTCCAGCCATTTTTCCTTAATTTATTGCTTGAGTCTCATTAGCTGTTGGCAGTAGAGATCCAAATTGTTAGTTTTGACCGGTGGTAAAAGCTCATAATGAACGATGCCCTTCCAATCCCATCACGCACACAGTATCACCTTATTACACGCAGTTAATCCGTGTTTCGCTACAGTCTGACGAGATTGACTACCCTTTTGATGAACATGATCTTTTTCACCCATTCTTGTCGTAGATGATTCACTTTTCACATCCACTGATCCATCTCTTCAAAAACAGTTCAATTTCATTACGTTTCAATAGAGAATTGCAAATGAATACCCGATTCATTTGGTTTCTTTCAGTGAGCTCGTGTGGTACCCAAATATCGAGCTTTTTCGTACAGCCAGACTTTTTTAAATGGGTCAAAGCTGTTTTGTGGTCAATTTTCAGTTCTTCGGCTATGTCGTAACGTACGTCGTACTTCCATGCCGATCTTTCTCTCCTTTTTTTCGTAGGGTGACTAGAGCGAGCCGTATCTTTGATATCGAAATTTCCAGATTAAAAGCGCTTGAATCAACTTTGTGCTACTCTTACTGACACTGCATTAGGTGCAAGCGTCACAAATTTTTATCGTGGCTTGGGTTGTATTTTTGCCTTTTTGTAATAAAACTTCAGGATGTGTCGATTTTCTTCGTTAGATTCCGTCATTTTGATGATCAGAAAAACAATAGAAAAATGGCGGGAAAGTCTTTTTTACTTTTTTATTTTTCTTTTTATTAATGTTCTATATTTATTGATATTAAAGCTAGCCAGATACAAACAGAACAATCAAAGAGATTTTTTTTCAATTTTATACATAGAAAATACGAAAAGACTTTTTCCCCGACGTATTATATTCGAAGCAGAGATAAAAGTCAAAACTATTTTGTAGTTATAGTTCGTCGTGCAATAAGTTGAGAACAGCGCTTTAACTTTCCTGCTGCTGCTGCACGATCACGCACAAGTGTGTAAGATTGGTAAAGTTGAAATAACCTCAATATTTACTTATTCTTTCTTTCTCTCTATGAACATATTTGCCTCTACTAACAATTTTTTGCCTCTTGGGTTAACCGGAGTACGAACGATAAAGAAAACATTCAAGTCACGAAATTCAGGAGGTACGACTAGTCAAATACTTTTTTAGATGTAGATATCGGCATATGCAAAAATAATTAATATAAAATGATTCACTAATTTTCTTTTAATTTATATTGAGCAGTTTGCCGAAAATAAGTCTACAATTTTACGACTTTTTAATTTGCAGTTCACAGCAAAAATGCATGAAATTATTGGTTTTTATATAATTTTATTATTACACCTGACATAAAACTAAGACTTATATTTTATAAAAACGTACACTGTCAGGTGTTATAATATAAAGAATCGAATTCCTATAAGATCACACAGTCCAACCAATACATATTATCAAAAAATGAAGTCCGAACTAGAGTTCAATAAATGTTAAATCAAGATATTATCCACAATCTTTTATATTTCTTTAAAGTACACTTATCTGGGTAGTATAAAGATAGTAGTAGTCCGAAATTAGACACGTCTGGTAAACGAAAAGGGCGTTTAGTCGTTGACTATTGTGTACAAAATATATCGTCACTATAGGTGACAGTTATACTCATCCAAATATCAGTGACATTTTAGATAATCTCAGAAAACATACTTAATACAGCATTTAATACTCCTTATGGTCCTTACGAATATAAAAGAATTTAATTTAACCTTAAAACGCACCTGATACCTTTTAACGTCTAATGGATTCTGTTCTCTAAGGCTGACAAGGTAAAAAATGTTTCGTTTAGCTAGAAGACATTATCGTTTTTACATCTAGCTTACAAGAACCCAAACAAAACTCCGGGAAGTACTCTCTAGGGTCCAGAAATATGAACTCAAAGTCTAACGTAACAAATGCGAATTTTAAAGATGTAAAATAGCATCGAAATGATTCTACAAATTTCCTATGACGAATATTCGATCAACAATAATCTACAAAAGCTTAGTTTATTTATATAATAAGACTAACAAAATCGAGTAAATCTCTTCTATTTCTATTAAAGTTTTAGAATATGCAGTATCACTAAAAAAAGACTATACGATATTACAACAAGTATATTGTTTATAAAAACGGGCGCGATCTATCCGATTGATACTTCTAGTCACAAATCTTATTATAACGAATAAAGACTTTTGCTGCACGTATTATCATAGACAATATACACGATATCCTGCATTCCATACCAACGATATCTTAAACTTATATGAATAAATTAGTTTATGTAATAGAATTTACATTGAAGATAATTAAAAAAATAAAATACTTTTTACATATTATATTCCATTTCCACGTAACATGCCAATATTCCTTATTATTCTACCCTATTTCTTGAACATAAATATCTTACACTTTATCCACACGTCAACAGTACCTGTCTTCGAGTCACCTCGATGGGTGCAAAATCATAACGCCGAGAAGAAGAATATTCAGAGCCACTACCACTATATTTTAAGACCTAATTGCAAAATGGCGACACTTCAATCAACAAACAAGGATTTATTACCATCCTGCAAGCCAGCAACATTCTCTGCCCATTTTGACACTTTCCAAGCAATCAATAATAATAAATGGGTACTTAAAAAGAGTACCTCTGGATATTTTATTAAATGCGTAGACGATCACAAAGAGATTCTGATACCAGCATCATCATCATCATCATCAGCATCACCTGGATGCAAGCTCTACACTACATTTGTAACCTTAAGCACAGAAAAAGGCATTGACTGAAATATACATCCTCTAATCATCTTGTAATACTGCACCTCGAGGACAACTGCATTTCGGGTAATTTGAAATTGACTTCTCCGAGCTTCGAAAATACATCATTTTGACGTTATTTTGTTGACCACCATTGGACTCGAAATGGCTATGTTCACTATCTTCGTGTAAATGTGCTATCCCTAGCGTCAAATCTGGCTTTTATGTTGGAGCCACTGTCGCGGTATAATATTTATATTATATCGACGAACAATAGAGAGATATTTAAGTAAAAGAGAGAAATAAATAAAAAAATATTAAATGAACAAATCTACAACATTTATTTTCATAGTGATATATGTAGGTAGGCAAGTTACAAAAATGTTAGAAATTTATCAATAAACAATGTTTTAAGGTAGAACTACTGGGAATTCAATCATTCTGTATTAACTTTTAAAAGAACATGAGCTACGTGGTTCAATTACTATTCCTGGTTCAGGTCTAGAGGTTAACCGGACGGGCACTTAACTATTGGCACGTGGAGCATGGATGACCCCAAGCCGGTCTCCGCCTTGGTGTAGGTGTCGGGCAGGATGTGCGCGCCGGGACACATGGACGGCGTACCCCGTCCGACGCTCGACGTCTCTCGCCGTAGAACGGTTGTAGGGATGGGCTTCCCTGCCCCCATGCTGCTTCCTTCTCGTAGCGAGATTAAGAAAAAAGCCTGTTGTTGGGGTCCGAGGTTCACCCGCAGAAGTCGCCACGTGGGAAGAGTTAGTGTCGACCGCTCTGTACGCCTACCCAGACCCTGGAAGGACACACCATCCGGTGAGCCTTCCCGTAGTCAACCCCCAGTTGTTTCTGGGTTGACATGGAAATGGACCACAAGACAAGGACACAACCTAACCAGTGGTTTATAGAGAAACACATTTTTTTTTAAATAAACACACTAGATAAAAATGAATTTTACATCTACACGACCTACTGAGTGGCATATACAAGCTTCTACATAATAATTACAATGACTCACCCAACAATTCGCACCCTGCACCGAAGAGACGAGGAAAAGGAAAGATTCTACCGAGCCCGTCCTTTTATAAGGGCTCGAGCGGCTCCTCCTCCGATCCCCACTAAACAATTCAGTGATAACAATACTACCCACACTGAACAACCAACACGCCTATCCATTCACGTGAGCAATTTCACCCTACGCAAAGGTTGCTTAATTATATTTGTTACACCACAACTGTAATGAATCCCAAAGTATCCAAATATTTAATAACTGCTTCGATAGCTCCAGAAGAAGACAGAATGTAAAAATTATTATGCCCTCCATCTCTGCTCCTGCATCTCAGTAGATGAAGAAGAAGAAGTTCGAAACCCCAAAAAATTGAGCACTTCAAAAAAAGCCCTATCTTTATTTTAAGAGGAGGGGGTGTTATGTACGACGTCTACAACATAATTAGCCCTAAGTCATTAACCACCTAGTTTATACTTGTAACTAACGTTTAAACCCATAAGCTTAGTAAATAAGCTGATTGTAGTTCCTACTCGTTAATTAGGAACTAAGCTAGACATCCGTTGCCTCGCCGCTGAGCAATCCCTCCTACTTTTGCAACTATATAAATACTCACTCTTTCCCAAATCCGACGGATTCCATCTTTGATTCCGATTTATAAATGTTCTTTGGTTCATTGTTATTGCACTGTATCCATTACTTTCTGTTTCTCTGTTATCTGAATGTCCATTTATGAAGGGTGACGAAAAGTGTGTGAAAGACGTTTGTTTTGCTAGGCAAGTAACAGTGCCCAATTTTATTAGTACCAAAAGAATAATACTTAAAGTATTATACTTTAACACATTCGCTGCCAGCCACTCGGATCCGAGTAGGGCTAGGTGCATTCGCTAGGTGCCGTCCACTCAACTGGCCTAAGGAAAATGAACGTGCGAGATACTCGGATCCGAGTGGACGGCACCTAGCTAATGCACCTAGCCCTGCTCGGATCCGAGTGGCTGGCAGCGAATGTGTTAAGTTGCCGTGTCATACATATCAGTAGTATCATTAAATGTAAATACGAGTATTATTACACTATACACACGACGACAATACCGTGTTATCTATCACTCACCTTATGTGTCAGCGAGAGTAAGCAAGACTGCATGTCGATACTGCCATTCTAATACGTCGCATCTCACATTTGGCAAATTTTTCAGGAGATGATAATAAACGTATTACGGTCGCAAATGAAAGAAAACTAACAACATTTTTTTTTCTGACGTATATTTTAATGCATATTAAGTAGTAATAATATAAGTAAAAAATTTTTTTTTTGATAAATTGTTTAATTATTATGTCGGTTATGACTAGGGGTGTGCGATAATTATCGATAATTCGTAACTACTCGATAATTTTGCATTCGATAATTATCGATAAGTGTTATTCGATAATTTTGATTCGATAATTATCGATAAGTTTTCATTCGATAATTATCGATAATTTTGTGCGATCCGATAATAATCGATAATTTTGTGCGATCCGATAATTATCGATAACTGTCGTCAACTATCGATAATTTTTATCCCATAATTATCGATAACTGTCGCTAACTATCGATAATTGTTTATCCGATAATTATCGATAACTATTCATTCGATAATTATCGATAACTATCGATAACACAATACGATAATTATCGATAATAAAATTATCGATAATTTTTTCCGATGAACACCCCTAGTTATGACATATTGACAGCTTGACTTTATTGACTTGCTACTTACTGTATACATAATATGTACAGTATATTAAAATGCGCGAAAGTTTGCGTGTGGGATACGATAATATATTAGAATATTTATTTAAAAATACTAAATAAACAATTTAACCTCTAAAATTTTTACAGAAGCTGCATATTGTCACAATAGTTCCATTTTTCAAAAAAAAAAAAGTGTAAATATAAATTTTTGTGTCACATTACATAGGTACCTATGTAATATACATATAATATGTAATGTAAATATAAAAAAAATTTAAATCACGAAATTAATGTTTTGTATTTTCGAATCGCGAAAATTGCGAGTTTTTCCATATTAGATTTATTCAGATCTAGGTGTGTGATTTTCAGATTTGTTCTCGCGATAAGCTGATATGATGTGCATACAGTGCAACAAATTGATGGTTTTGACTCAAACTTTATTTTCTTCTTTTCAGTGCATTGAAATAAAAGTTTATTAAAAATATTTTTATAATATTAATTTATTTTCTTATTTTTAGTTATCCCTGGACATATCATATTTCTTTCATTTCATATCCATATTGGGAGGGTTGTGAAAAAATATGTAATCCACCATTTTGTTGCATCGGCTATTTTGGATTAACAACAATATTGATTATTTATAATTGCAAATTGCCCTTAAAACTAAAGGTGTAATCCAAATTTCAGCTCAATCGGACACTGAGAAGTGGGTCAAATTCAGCTTGCAAGATTCGACCTAAACATACGAACATTGCAAGTTAAAATAATAATTAATAAATTAATAAAAGATTAAATATGAAACCTGTAATCGTGTTATTTTAAAATTCCGTCATTTCATTCAACGTTATAATATTTATTTAATTAATATTCAATCAAAAGAAAAAGCTCTTTAGTTTTTTAATGTGACTGAATATTAAAGATCTTTATCAAAGAGAAAGTGGATGGTAAAAGTCGAAGTGAACATTCAAGAAAAAATTTAATTAGCAGTGTGATGCAAATTGTCCTAAGTTACATAGTCTCTTGTATATATAATTGATGTATCACTCTTCAATTTTTGTTGTTTCGTGGTAAAACAACTGATTTTATTTATTATATCGTTAGCTTTGACATGTATGGTGAGTCAACTGACGTTTTTAGTTATGTTGAAGCGTAAAACAGTGGCGTTACACAAACATTTGTTACGATGGCTGCGTCAGAACGTAATAATTAAATAGCTTTGGTTTACTATCAGAAGCAATATTTTGTTATAATTGAAATAATTACTCTTTGGTGACGTAAAGCAGTGTATCTTTCGTGTAGTCGATACTCAGCTGGCAAACTATAATGCCACTAAGACAGGTTACTATAGAGACGGAAAAGCAGAAATGTCAATGAATTTTTTGAGAATATATTTAATGGTATTTTTGGGGACAGTAAAATAAGATGAGCTTTGATGCAAGACCTGAATCGAATTAATCATGCTACCAATAGTAATTCATTTGTATGCAGTAGTAGTATTGCAAAAGCTAAGTTAAATATCGTAATCAGTTACGAGAAGTACACGCTTGAGATATGTAATCAAAATTTTATTTGGAAGTCACTATGCTGACACACAGTTCGCTATGTCATCAGAGCCCGCTGATATCGAATCTCCGAGAGGTATATTAACTTTTTGTGGAATCAATAATTATTAGACGGAGAGGGCATCTCCGAATTTGATATTTTGTTTACTGAGGTGTCTCCTGGGATTCTCATATACTCTAGTTTGATACGTAGTATGTGCTTAGTTGCCCAATGCAAGTAATTGTACTACTAAGTCTACACTAGAAAGACTCACAAAGATAAAGTTGGCATTACACAACACAAGTCCTTTGTGTCATTATCTAGTTTGCTGGTCACTGTGTCCGGTGTAAGTTCGTGTATTTACAGTGATGTGATTGCTGTTAGACAAGAATGCTAACAAACGGCGACCGATAGTGCTATTAATGATACTTATAACATTTAAAATATATAATTTTCTATGTACGAATTTTTATTTTTATTTTTATAAACAACTCATTTATCAATGTACAAAGCATAAAATGTTATTTGAAATATATACTAACTTTAATACAAACTTTTGGTTCGAATTTCAAACAATTTACTTAATTAACTGAATTAAAAATTTTACATCTAAAAAATTTCTATATAGCGACCTTAAATCGACCTTATTTGTACTTCTTGTAGATATAAATTGCATCGTCTAGTAATATCAACATAAGCATTTCAATTTACGAGTATTGAACGTCACCCCACCTGCAACCACTGACCGGCGGCGATAATAGTCACCTACTTTGCAACTTTACTATTTTAAATTTAAATAATGTGTTAGGTTTAGGTCGGTAACAAAAAGTTTTGATCATGATTGTTTAAAAAAAAAAAATGAAAGTCAGTTTTATGTCTTTGAAAATTTGTACTGGACATTTTAAAAATGAAAATAAAAAACAAAAATAAAGAAAACGGAGTTTTCTTGTTTCGGTATTCGGAAAAGTCAGACGAGGCTGGGCCATCATTGAGTTCGGCAACTATTGAATCTTATGAAGAAGTCCTGATAGAGCTAATAGTTAACCCTTAATATAAATTGTTAAAAAATACGGTGATTATGTTTTTATGATTAAGGTTACAATTGATTGAATAACATTTGATGTAAATTAATAAATGTAAATAATAAATATTATGCAATCATTTCAACCCACCTTGGGTTTTATTGCAAATGATTGTTCCAAAAAACTTTATTTTGACGTAACAAGTACAATGATGTATATATGAATTTATATAATTAAGTTCGTAAGTGTGCGAACGGTGTGTACTTATGTATCCGTACATATGTGTGCATACATACGTGTTGTGCTCACGTATACGAAGGTGCTACTTTTCGATGCATCGCAAAATTAAAAAGTAGATAATGATAATATAAATTTATATTAGGTTCCATAAATACATCTTAAGAACTATTAAATTAAATGAGTTATGATTAATTCTCACTAGAATAATCATAAATATGGTCCAGTCAATATTACACGTGGACGTGACAAATGCTGTCTTTTTTTTTTAATTTAGAAGCCTGCGTAATTCAGAAGAAAATCTGCAACTTATATATCTACTAGCCTGCATTGGAACTGACTGAATAAGTTTCAATCCTCTTTCTCTTAAAAAAAAGGTTTATGCTCGGCAGTAAGACGTTTAAAGGCTACACATAGAGATGCAGAGATAATTATCAGCCCTTACTTTTTCATCTTTTTAAATACAATATGTATATAGTATATAATGGGGACATTTCGAAAGCGTATATTCCACTCAAGAAATAAAATAAATTCGCTTATACTGTACATTACCGTTTTATCACGAGCTGTTAACTCCTCATAAAATATTAAGACACTTAGAGCCAACCATTTCGTTTCATTACGGCGATTTGCTTTGAGCTTTAAGGTAATTACCACTTGGTAAATAATGTCGCTAAGATTTGTTGGCAATATAGTATATCTATATATATATTTTTTGTTGTTGTTAATGAATAACATGTGGGGAAATTAAAAAAGGAATGTATTCTTAACAAAAATAAATTACTACACCAACTGTAAGTTAAGATAAATGCTATGTGTCTTGGCATAACGTGTTTGCAATTTCACAACATATAATTACGTGTACACAAGAAATTTATATACAAACTGGAATGCGCACGTGCACTCAAAAAACTTTCCTAAGAGAGGGATTGCATCCTCTCTACCATGGATTCAAGGGAACTCATAAGAAAGAGACAAAATACCAGTAGTCAACGAAATGCTCGGAACGATTTTTTCACTTTACATGTTGGAAGCAAATGTTAACCTTATGTCTGTTATTTCAAGGTATACATATACATACATTACTATACAGTTTATATAGTAAGTACATATTTTACTATACAGTTTTATTAAGTGAGCGTTCCAGTTATGATATAAATTCCTCGTGTGTACATTAATATATGTCAAAATACGCAAATGTCAAAGTGCCTGTAATTTGCCTACAAGCCGCATATCATGTAATGTTTACTTTCAATTATTGATTTGTTATTCAATCTACTCGATTATACTTACATGTAGGAACGGTAATCCACCGATTTAAATATTCTTCCTAAGTTAGCTGAATCAGCCTTTAGACAGCCCACAACTGGGCAATGACCTCTTCTCTATTTAGAAGAAGGGTTGGAGCTTAATCCACCACGCTGCTCCACTGCGGGTTGGCGGATAATTTCTCTACCATGTGAAACGGTCGCGGTTTTTATATTTGTAGAATCATTTTGTCATATTTCGACGAAGTCCATTACGATCTTATTGTTTTAACTCTTTATTAATAAATGCCGTGAAAACAGCAAAACGTTAGTTTTCTTTGGAATCATGAGTGTAAATAAATGTAGATACCTACTACACGAAGGTTCGAGATTTAAAAAGTGTTATGCATCAAAAAACCAACATCGCTTCGAGAGTTTGAAAAATCGTAAATATGATAAAACTGCATAATCTTTTAGAGTACCGTTTTGCAAATTGGAGATCGCGCATTCGTGCGAATATTAGTGACCAGCAACAAACCTTTGAATGTTGTCAATAGGTATACACTAAAAAGAAAACTTTATCAGAAATAGAAAATGCTTAATAAAAGTACTACGCCATGATGTAATGGCATTTTTGCGTTTGCTCTTCGTTTCCTATTTGTATAGCCTTGTTTGGCGACGGGAGGCGAGGCTCGCGTCGCGGATTAGTGTCACGGGTTATATACGTATATTTCCTGAAATAATGTTTTGCGTCATTCCACTGCGGTCTCTATGAATGTTTCTATACAATTTTCAATTAAAATATTTTTATAAGAAAAACGAACGTCCAATATCCAAATAGTGAAAAAAAAATTGTTTCTGAAAAACCTAAAATTTATATAATTTCTCGTACAATGCCAGCTTTGTGTTTTGTGTCTATATTCCGTATGCTACTCTTTAAAGTCAATACAGTCAGTCATGCCAATGCGACATGAAATAATATAAAAAAAAGTCAGAATAGACTACAAATAACTACATAATAACTTCTTCCTATATGCAAAATGGATTTAAGGGCCTACATCCAAAATAAAACTTCGTTCGTTGGGCGGAGCTTAGTATTATCGTCGCGAGAAACGAGGGGGGCCCCGCCGCCGCTTGCTATCCGCGGTCAATGTTTTTGTCGATACGCTTTAGCACATCGAAAATCGGCCAAGACCGAGTCCGACTCGCGCACGAAGGGTTCCGCTTCCGTACCTACTATTATTTTTAAAAACGGTAAAAAAAAAAACATGTCTGTTGAATTAACCCCCCCTTAAGTATTAACTTTATTTTAATTTAATTATTTATTTTTAAAGTGATTAATACAACACAATATTATGTGAATATTTCAAGCATCTACAAAAAACGAGCAAAAAAATATATCACTTTTGTTGTATGAGACCCCCCTAAATATTTGATTTATTTTAATTTAATTGTTTGTGTTTAAAGGGAATATATAACTAAATAATATATAAAAATAATAGTGTCCCGTTTTACCCTTTGGCTACGGAACCCTAACCGTGCGGTGTGTTTGTATAATTTTCGATTCGTTACGTAACTTTTATTGGACAAATGTTGTCGGTAAAATAGGCACAGGTCCGACGTCGATGAATGTTAGCGGACGACTAAGTGAAAGTGACGCAATTACTTCTTATATGCAAAACAAGAGATGGCTATATTGAGCGTGTACTCGAAATAAAACAACTTAAGTGCCAAAACACATTTAATTATCTAAAAAATAAATTATGTCATCAAATAAAAATCTGCTTTAAGTAATTTTCGATACAACTATCTTCTATTTTTTAAATTAACTTCCATTGACTTAGTTAGAAATGCTTAGCTGTGGCAATGAAAAATGTCTAATTTTAGATGATATTTTAGTAATTTTTTCTATCGAGAAAATTTCATTTAATCGTGTTTTCCTAATTATACAATTAAAGAACACAGTATCAAAAAACATATATTAAAAATTTTGATTCCTAGTATGCATAATAAAAGAGTGGCATAGGGTAGAAAACCTTCTCTTTTTTGAATGTAGGCCCTTAAAATAGAATTTATTTTATAAGCTAACGGCATCAGGATATTGAGAAACAGAAAATATAACTAACTATCGATAAATACTTACTATTTTGCATTTATTTATATTATACACTCATACTCAAATATATTCTACATTGTAGTGTGCTGGTATGAAAGTCGTGCTTGTGCAGTTATGGGCTCATAATTATAGTATAACCAATGAACGTCCACGCTAGTTAGCTTGTACGGAATTCTTAATACCTCTCATGTTATAGGTAGTGCCGTAGTGAGAATCTGCAAAAGCTGGCTTCTTTGGATTTAATCACCTATTATGCCTTTTTGCTATTTATAAGCAATGCATTACTTATTCTAAAACGTAAGTAATATAAACAAGATTTAGAAAGACCATAAAATTGTACATGATCTCAGTGGCGGTAGCTTCATACAAGCCAAAAAGCCGGGCTTGCCCTACTTCAAATTCCGTACCGACCGAAAACATTGACTTTCATATTTAAATTTTCGCGCGCCAATTCTTTCACTTCGTTTTGTTTTTTATCTATGACTATTATAAATAGTGTCCGAACGCGTCGCGCCCGCCGGCCGCCAATTACTACGTAGCGTTGACGGCTCTATGCATCTCGCTCACACTCATTGGCTTGCAACGGGGCTTCGCGAGCGTGTATTTCTGCACCGTTCTAACCTATGAAAAAGTGCTATGTCTATAGATATAACTACTGTGTGTTTCTATAGCAATTAGTATGGAAGAATAAGCCCGGCTTTCAAGTTAGTCACAAACTAGCACCACAGTATTAGCGCCACGAAGTTGGTTTTTGTTTTCAAATTTCACGGTACATGTCAAAGAGTGTAAATATTTATAATGATGATATACATTTTGTTTAGTGATTGAGCGGATAACTGATACATTTTTCATTTTCGTGATTTTGATTTTAAAATGAGTTCAGATAGAAATCTTATTGTTTTTTTTCTGTGTTCACGTATCACGTAAAAAGTACAAAACCAATGTAAATAACTTTAATACATAAAAATTAAACATAACTCACAGTATAATTTAGTTTTTGTTTCATTGTTATTAAATTTAAAAATAAATATTTAAGAAAATAGGTCTAAGGAATCTTAAAAACTCAAAAAACTTATTTTTGAGTTATTATTTTTTTAACCTAAAAATTTTACTAAATATGTCGGCACAGTATAGTAATACATACAGTATTGTAACTCGGCCGTATCTTTGAAATAAATGCCAACAGTGACAGCCGCGCACTACGTAAACGTGCGATAGGGCTGCCCGCCTCAGCATTTTACTTACATTTGCCTACTTTGTGTTTCCATTTAGTTTTGTGATTGTAAATATACTCTTTTTATATAAACAAATAAAATACTTTGTGAATTGAATAGGAAGTGTTCAATAAAAATGCGTGTTGTTTTGATTGTTAGATTTAATTAACAAACCATGTTTATATTTGAATAACAAATCAGTCTTATAATTTGCGACCGAAAAATATTTGCTATCGACTGAGACGTAGCAAATGCTTTATTATTACATTTTAAAGTAAAAAAAACCGTATTCTAATATAAAGCTTAATTAAAAATACTTATCCATTAAAAATGGTTGTCTGTAAAGTCAGTTTACAGACAATAATTTTTACGTGATAACGTCATAAGAATACATAGATGTAGAATTGTATACTTTTATGAATCGAAACCAATTATTGTCGCATATACAATGATCGTGTGTATTACTTTATACATTGATAGTGTGATATTCAAGATTTTTCAATCTGAGTTATTTTACTGTTGTCTTATATTTACGCGAATTTTACTGTTTATGTTATTTTGTTATTTTGTTAAGAATAGGAAGATGATAGGAAAAGTAGAAAATCAAGGGGAGTGTTTCAAGTGGTACTTTCTTCCAAACAATTGACAAATCACAAAACAGTAGGGGTGTGCGATAATTATCGATAATTCGTAAATACTCGATAATTTTCCATTCAATAATTATCGATAAGTGTTATTCGATAATTTTGATCCGATAATTATCGATAACTGTCGCCAACTATCGATAACTTTTCCTCCGATAATTATCGATAACTATTCATTCGATAATTATCGATAACTATCGATAAAATGATTCGATAATTATCGATACTAAAATTATCGATATTTTTTCCGATGAACATCCCTACAAAACAGTTCGCGTGTAGATTGCGTGGCGCCATTGTCTCTTTTACTCGAACGCGGTCCGATGGAGTGTAAGACAGAACGCTTAGGGTAATCGTGCCTCTCTATTGCTTGTTCTGCGCTCTCGCTCGCACGAGGAACGTGACAAAATGGCGTCATCTTTGAAAAAAAACCCGATAGCTTTCATCAATTTACTAGACGTTATCACGTCAAAAGACACACATTATGTACCTACCTGCTAGTAAGTAAAATTATTTTATAGTTTTACCTTTCAGAGTTTACAGGTAATCTAAAAAAGTTATCTCTGGATGCGTTATTGTCGAATTCATGAAATCAAAAACAGCACAAATAAATCCTACTCGTCATATTAAATATGTAATTAAAAATTATTTTCAGTGAAAAAATCGTGCGGTTATTGTTAAAAAAAACAACACACGGGCCGTTCGTCACTGCGGCACAGTCGCGAATGTTTGCGTCCCGAGCGTAACCCGAGATCAAGGCGCGTAGACATATGTTGGAATACTGTATATATTACTATACTGTGATGTCGGATAGGAATAGAAATCGTTTTAATATTTTAGATAAACATCATTTTCAATTAATATAGGTACTAATAAATATAAAAACGATATTCTACTATTATACGATAGATGGCGCATGTACATAGGTAATAAAAAATATAAATTTATAATTTTTAAAATTTTAGTTAAATACCCGTACGAAGCCGGGGCGGGCCGCTAGTTTATCGAATAAAATTCAAAATGATATCATTCATTCCGTAGCCTATGTAATTAAATCTCGCATCGAGTTTGAGATCAAAATCACAAAATTTGTATCAATTATAATTACTTTATCTTATTATTACGTTAAACAATAAATGAAAATTTCAAAAGTTAAACTTTTGAAATTTTTAAAAGTAAACTTTTGAAATTTTTATTTGTTACATTATTATTACGTTAAACAACCAATAAATTTTTCAAAAGTCAATCGTGCAGTTTTCGATACCTATCATAAGCTTTTTTAATGCCTCTGTAATAGCGCCTTAACTTTTCATGTGTTTTGTTTTGTTTGTTAGTTTGTGATGTAGGTTTGTACCAGAACGCGTGGGGTTTTGTCAATGCTGACATGTTTATGATTTTCTGTCTAGTAGTAATATACCTTCAGTGTGCTCAGGGCCGTCTTTAACATATTGGAGGCCTGGGCATATTAGGATAATGGGGCCCCTATGACTTTGACAGAACACTATTTTTTTTTGACGTGATAACGTCTAGTAAATTGATGATAGGGTGCCCGTTCGAAGAAGATGACGTCATCATTGTCACAATTAGTGAGCGAGAGCGCGTAACAAGCGGTAGAGAGGTACGATCGGCTCGGCCTAAGCGTTCGGCTCACGATCGGTGGTCGGCCTAACTTACGACGCGTCCGAGTAGAAATGACAGCGGCAAATGGCGGGAAACTGTTTTGTCAATATATAATAAACTGTTATATCTGTAATTGACTGTAATTGCTTCGTGGTTATATCAATACGAAGTAACGTCAATTTATTATTTTTAAAGTTATAATAGTGACAACAATTGCAGCAAAAAAGGTAATTAATTCTTGCATTTTAAGAATTTGATTAGCGATATAATTTCATATATTTGTTATTTGATTATTAAAAAAGTAACATCAGTCGGCGAGTGCAGTAGGTAATATAAGGTTATATTACATTTTTGATTAAAAACTTATTAGGACTCATATAATTACGATCGTATAAAAATTTAGCTGCTTTTATTTAGTATATTTTTACTATTTTAAGTTAATTAAACTTAACTTCTTTATTAAACTTTATTATTTCTTGTATTACATATTTTCAAAGTATTTAACTTTATTTCGCTTTTATATTAAATACAATTAATTACCTGTAGCTTATATGCATATATATATATATATATATATATATATATATATATATATATATATATATATATAAATATATGTTATACAAAATAATGATAATTCAGTAATAATAATTCAATTCCATTCATGTTTTCTTATGACGTTATCACGTAAAAATTATCGTCCGTAAACCGACTTTACAGACGACCATTTTTTTTTTAAAAGACAAAAAAAGTAGATAAACAAGCTTAAATATTTATTTTTATTAACAATCACATGAAACGAATAGATAAATGGTACGTTCATAGGTAATAAAAAAATAATTCGGTAATAGGTACGTTCGCGGGCCCTCTTCTAATTGATAATTCATCACTTTCATAGGATTTTTTAATCTATGCATTCCACAGACCACATGCGCGGAAACGGAAATGGGACATGCGCAATAGTTTTTTATTTATCAGTTTTTAATTAAAATAATAAGTAGTGAATAAATGTAAGAAGATAATTTTGTTTATCTTTTATGAACAATAGCAAACAATTATTTACTAAAGTTTGACAGTTAAATTCAGTTTTTGATTAAAGAAGTATCATTTCCGCGCATGTGGTCTGTGGAATGCATAGATTAAAAATCCTATAAAAGTGATGAATTATCAATTAGAAGAGGGCCCGCGAACGTACCCTAGTCAACAAAAATAACTCTTTTAGCATTAGCAGGTTAGTGCTTAAAAATCTATGTTATTTGAAGAGGAACCCTTCTAGATTTCAGATGGGCAAAATCGTTAATCACTTCTTCAAAATCAATGCTTTTTAGCACATCAGATTCTATGGACATCAACAACAAACTGGTTAATCTCTCTTGAAGCATTGTACTTCTTAATTCAGTTTTAATTCTTTTTAATTTGGAAAAGGAGCGTTCCCTACTGCAGTTAGTTAAAAATTTTCTCAATGCGATTTCTACATTTGGAAATGTGTCTTCAATTTTGTTTTCTTTCAAAAGTTGATACATTTTTAATATAGAATCTTTATTTTCACTGTCAACAATTTTTAAGTATTCTGTTAAAATATGTAAACATTCTATTTCTAACTCTTTCTCATTAACATCTTCATAATAAAATTCAACAAATTCTTTGCAACGTTATCTCGACTCTTCAGAATTCAGAGTTTTCAACCGAAAAAATAAATCAAAACGTTTACTGATATTCTTATACGAACTTAATCGCTGTTTTAAATGAACGCTGAGGGTATCAATTATGGGAAGAAAGGTTTCTATTTTAAATTTCTCTCTTCCATTCAGTTGGACTGACGGTGCAGACTGCAAAATACTTTGTAAAATACGTATTATCCATCACACCACACTTGTTTGTTAAGTACGAAACGAATCATCATGTTGCAAATTATAAATTATTGTTTTTATTTAAAATATACGCAAGTAATAATAAAAAAGTCTTAATTTATAATAAAAAAACCTCAATGTAAATGGAAGTTCTCAAAAAAAAAAAAAAAACTATCAGATCGCAAATTCCATTGTTTTATTAAAAATCATTGTAAATGAATAAAATATGTACCTATTATTAGCATTTATATACCTAACTAATGTGGCATAAATTATTCTTGGACACTGATATTCAAACCAGGGCCAAACTTATATGGGATTCCATTCCAACATGTCCTTAAATATAAATTCAAACACATTTTAATTTTCTATGTAATTTCTCAATTAAATAAATTGGTTAATTCAAACTTGGAGCCTCATGCTTCGCTTCGTTCGCTTAATTTAAATAGAGTGAGTCACACTGATGAGTGAAAATGAGTATACCATTATATATTTAAATTTATCTAAGCATGCTGAAGTCGGAAAGCCTAACTATAAAAAAAAATCGAATCATAAACAAAAAATGTATGTCGGGCTTGCCCTGTTCTCAAGTACTAGGCACGCCACTGCATGATCTATGTATTAATGTAATATCAAAACGTCTAAACGTATACCTATTCTAGAATGGTCAAAATGCACGTTTTCGTTGAAATCAAAAACTTTAAATATTTTGTGAGAACAACAAATTAAAAATAGTTATAATTAATGTGAAATAATTTACATGTTTGCTATCTTTTTAACGGCTATCCTATCAATTATGGACAGCTTTTGCGAAAGAAAAGTTTTTTCAAATTAACTCTTATTTGTGACATAGGGATGCAATAATTTTAAAATTGGGAACCTGTTATCAAATGTAGATAACCTACTTTTGGATAATCATTTAGATTTCAACTAATACTTAAATAAATAATTATAAAGAATTATATTCTTGTGAGAAATAAAGATTCTTAAACCTCATTTACTTTTTAAATTTTATAATATTATACATATTTACAATATAAAACTTAAATTTCACGTTTTTTGTTTCCACTTTCAATTCCCCGTTAAATCGCAATTTTAATGCTCTGGGCAAAAAATGGACTAGCCCTCCTGTCACTAGTGGAGGCTATGAGACGTGGGGTCAATACTTTTAGAAGGTTTTTTTTTTGCACTGCTACTGTAAGATCCAAGTGTTTCAACAACTATATACGAGTACTTTCCAATGAATATTCTTGTATGTTTTTCTATAATTATATGTACAGTTATTGAGTAATCTTAAGTCTTTTTTCACAAATATTAATTAATTAATTAGAAGTAAATTACGAAAAAGTTCTTACAGTTTAAAAAATAAAAAATAAAGAGTTATTAAAAACCTTCTTTAAAATGAATAACAATGTGTCAAAACATAAAATGATATTTTAGAAGTAAACGATATTTCTGCATTTATTTTAATTATGAATTCTAAATTGATCAGTTTTATTTTACTTTTAACGATCGCTCAAAGTTTTTGTCAAATGGGATGGGAGCCGTGGGATGAAAATGTATCACCGGTGTCCGATGGTAGGTATTTTAAAAACTAAACTAATATTATTATTATAACTGTACAAATATAAACGCGTGTATAGCAATGGACGTATTTACATTCATTTACATTCCAGGTTGAATTTAGATAATCGCTAAAATTTGTTTGAACTGTACTGAACTGAATCAGCTCGTAAACGTTCCACTATTGGGCAAAAGCCTCTTATCCATCTAGAATAAGGGTTGGAGCATAATCCGCCACGCTGCTCCACTGCGGGTTGGCAGATAATTTTCCCTATCATGAGTAACGATCACTATCAGGTGTTTATGATAACAACGGGATCGACGGCTTTACGTGCTCCCTGGGGTACGATGAGGAAGCCCACCAGAACATACACCCAGATCGGAGGCAAATATTTACACAAATATAAATATCTGCCCTGAGCGGGAATCGAACATACAACCGCCGGCGTTGAGGCGACTACTCGCATCACTACACCAGAACCGTCGTCAAATAAATTTGTTTATTTTTTTCTGGAAATGTTTTTGTGTTAAATTTGCAGTCAGTACATGAAACTGTTTTTGTCCCTATTCTATTTTTAGTACTTCCTCCAGAGGTAGTAAACCTTTTAAGAGATAAAATTCGCAAAAATCTACGTCTCTACAGTTGTACGGTGATCAATCAGTCAATCAAACGAAACAGCTTATCTGATGTAGAAATTTATTTTTGTGTTAGACTTGTTTTTTTAGGAAGGCCATAAAAATACGCTATGACTGAAAGAAACATTAAGCATAAACGTCAAAACGTCTAAATCTGGTTTTCAAATATAATACAAACATTAATAGACGGTATAAATTTTTATTATATTTTGATTTTTAATTCTACAAAATTATGAATGAATATGTTATATTATATGTTTTATGTTATGTCTTGCAATTTAAGTCTAATCGTCTTTTATTATTTCAGCGGAAAAAGAACAAATATATTAAGCATTTTTTCACTACTCGTACTATAGGGTCGTGGGTTCGATTCCCACCCTGAGTCCGGGTGTAATATTTGTATATTATGCATGTATATTTACAAAAAAAAAAAAAAACGTATATCAGTTAGCTATTACCTAAAACACAGGCATTAAGATGCCTATCTTAGGAGCAGACGACCGTGTATGTTAAAATATATTAAAAAAAAATCTAAACCTTATCATTAAAATGTATTGTAATAAATAAATAAACACTTTACGAGTAAACCATAAAAGGATAATATTCCGTATCGGGGGTCCGGAAACACATAACTCATGTCCTGATTTAGACAAACATGCGTATGATCTATACAAACACTTTCACGTACGGGGATCGAACTCGCGACCTAGCTACCGCGAACTAGCTGATGAGCTAGCTCATCAGCCAGTTCCTGTGACCACTGCGACAACGCGTCGTCATAGTGGAATGAACGCGGATTAAAAACATATAAAGTTGAGGCAAAAGAAAACAAATATGCTAATATTACCTTTTCAAATGTAGTTTGATTAGAAAATTTATCTGAGATCGATAGAAGTTAAATAATGATCTCACGAATCGAAATAGATTCCAAGGAGAAACGATTTATTTTTACGTATATTTAACATCTCTCTCCGGTGAATCAATATTTAGTGTAATCAGAATATGATTTTATAAACAGTTTTATTCACTGCTGATAACGTTTTCAAGATAAGTTTATTTATATAATATTCGACAAAATAATATTTCACATCCTAAAGGGGGCCGGTTGTGTTTGAGGCGTTTAATTTATTTTTATATTTTATTACTAGTCGAAGCGTAATATTGTTAAACCCATTTTGTTTTTGTTCTGTATTTTCAGGGTTTTTCAATTATGAACAAATTAATAAAACTAACTCCATATAATTAATATTTACAACAGATTTATGTTAATGTCATTTTATTTGAGTTATTTTGTATAAGAACGATAAAAGCAGTATTTTTATATTAAAAATAAAATTATAATCTCATATCAAATTAACTTAAGTAAAATTACAATGACACACTTTTTCCGAAATGTATCCTATTAATTACCCATGGGTTAATAAAATTAACCCGTGTTATATTTTTTCAATTCAGTCTCATCCTGGTTCAAAATATTTATTTGAATAGTTTAGTTTATATATTTTTTTATTTTATATATATATAGCATATCTTACAAAAACATAGATCAAGGTTAGATCATTAATCAATTGAATTTTAAAGAAGCCGAGTACGAGCCGAGTGTGCGAAGCGAGCGTGCTGTATCAGTATCCGGCTAACTTAAAAAATAGATAAGAGAAAAATAAACAATGCAGAAAAAATTAAAAAAAGTGTCCAGTATAAAAATTGCATATTGTTTTAAAAATGTTTGGTAGTCATAGTTAGTTGTTGTTGTATTGCTTTATATTGGGTTAACAAAAGTACAAATACCTATATTACTAATTTATTAAATGGTGGTTTATTAAATTTTCTAAAGTAGGTACATTTTTTTTAAACTAGTATGGTGACTATTAGACTAATGGTTTTACGTAAGTGACAGATTTAGAATAGTAGTAGAGTAAAAGATAACGAAGTGTGCCTAATGAAAAGATATCAGCTCAAAGAACTCTCAATCAGAATGTTTTATTTTGTAATTATATATTGTACCATCAAATATCCTGTGTAATTTGCAAAAATTCCTCCAATATAATTTTAAAATGGAAAAACTGTGATTAAGTGATTAATAATGAAAAAAATTCCAGACCTGCCTTGTGATCATCCAGTCTGCGTTGAACCGTGCCCAGAAGCCGCACCGCCACGTTACTGTCCACCAAACATAACCAAATGCTCTTCTGGTTGTGTCTGCATGCTTGAATGTCAACAACCACAATATGTCTGTTTCCAAACGAAGTTCTGCATTTCGAGACGACGGTATTTATCGAGAAGACCGACTCCTGCAATAGTGTAATCTTCCAATATCCTCTCCATTCGAAGAAATATTACAAGTTTTTACCTTTCTAATTTTGTGTAATAACATATATACTTAGAATAATAATAAAAAACACTATAAGATACTTGTATTCCTACACATCTTATACGGCGAAAACATCTGCGCCCTCTTGAAACAAAAGTTATAACAAGAAAAGAAATAAGGTACCGAATAATGTATCGAAAAATATGAGATTAACAATCAATGGATAGAAACTGCTATCGTTTTCTAATATATTATTAAATCGAAAATAATCTTGTTTTCGTTTCTAGATTATAATTAATTTCCATCAACGTTTTTTGATAGAACATTTCGATACATATCATTATTAAAATCATACAGTAGACATACTTATGTATATGTATGTGTGTATGTATATTATACGAGAAATTCGCCTTAGTATGGGTACGATTTTCGTATAAAGAAATAAGATTATAACAAAAATTATAGAAACATGTGACTAAAGAAATGTGAAACTGAATGTCAATATTTTTTTGAGATGTTATATTATGCCATGGACTTTTTTTTAAATTTTATTTTTTCGTAGAAACAAAGACCTGTTATTATGAAACTAATAACAAAAAAAAGTTTCGAACTTTTTTTCAATAATGAATTTTAAAACGCAGAGGTAATAAAATACGTATGCAGATTATTACTTTATTTAGTAATGTTATACAAACTGGCAGAGTTTCTGCTTAATTCAATTGTTACAAAAGAATGAATCAAAATTAACAATGTGGGTATTTATATCCTCTTATTTTGTGGTGGGGTGTGACGTCACTTCCCACCGGCAGACAATCAATTGGCTTTGGCGTTGCTTGGCTATGGCATGGCGTTATAGGGCTCAGCACACTCACACAACATCTTGTGGCGTTACAGTCGGCCATCCTGAAACAATTGCTCCCGCAATGGGTAGGGCGTTTTATTAGTAAAAGTAAGTAACGTAAAATTATATTTATTTATATACAATTATATATTTATTAGCTCTCTAGAAGGTCAATGAGGTCTTCAGTTTCTAGCTGGTCATCAGAGCTGCTCGCGCTATCTGATACTAAAGCTATACTACGATACGGTCGCAAAGAGTCAGCGGACACCAGCCCGGTAAAGTTTTTGTAGCCCCTTAATCCCTTTATGCTCCTTATTCTATACCTATCGTTGCCGAGGACTTTAGTTATAATATAGGGTCCTGAATATAAGTCATCTAGTTTAGTGTTAACCTTACTAGCACTGCTTGTGGGCGCCTGCCTCCATAGAACCAAGTCCCCCTTTTTATAAATATGAGACCTTTTGCGACGTTTGTCAAAGTTTCGTTTCATCTTAGCGGCGGCCCTATCAATGCGCGCACTGGCCTTTTTGCGCTTGGACTGAATAGACTCTGATACCTGGCCTGGTATAGTTAAGTCACACACTGGCCTACCATCACGTGCAAACATTAAATCATATGGCTTAAAACCAGTGGTATCATTTAAAGTATTATTTATGCCCCAAATAACGTCGGGGAGGCAGTTAGACCAGTTATTAGCTGCCTCACTAGGGTCAGTAGCGCGTAAAGCGTTGAGTATAGTTCTATTAGTGCGTTCAACTTGTCCATTAGCACGCGGACACGCAATTGAATTTAATGTATGTTTAAATTGTTTATCTAACGCGAATTTTTTAAAATACCTACTTGTAAAAGCTTTACCATGATCTGTTACGACTCTATCTGGATAACCGAATAATGAAAATATTCTTTTGAGTATTCTTAATGTTTCTATCGAGTTTACTGTCCTGACAGGCTCTGCGATTACAAATTTCGAAAACGCGTCCGTTATAACTAACATATATACATGACCTTTCTTAGTCCTAGTGAATGGGCCTAAATGGTCGATATGGACCATTCTAAAAGGTTCTTTTGGCTTAGGGATCGGATGTAACATACCTTCCTTTTTACCATGTTCCCCCTTACCATAAGCACAATGCAAACAAGATGTTACATACTTTCGAATAAACCGTGTCATTTTAGGAAACCAAAATTCTTTTTTTATTAGATCTGTACAACGTTTTAATCCTACATGTCCTATTTCATCGTGATGCATTTGAACGATCTTCCATCTAGCTGGCCCGGGCACTACGAGGCGATTGCCATTGAGCGTTTTTCTATACAATCGATTGTCTAAAATGACATAATTATTAACTATATCTGGTCCTGCCGACTTACTGTTTAGTTGATCAATTAAGCTTTTCAATTTATCATCCTGATACTGAATCGTATAAAACCAATCCGCGATTTCGAGGCGATTAATATTTACTGCATCAATAGGATTTCTACTTAACGCGTCAACATGCTTCATTCGTTCGCCGGGTCTATATTCTACACTAATATCGTACTCTTGTATTAACAACCACCACCTAGCGATACGCGGAATAATATCTCGTTTCGTGAGAGTAGCACGGACGGCAGTACAGTCAGTGATTATTTTTACGTGCTTACCTACAACATACACTCTGAATTTACGCAAAGATTCTACAACTGCAAGTGTCTCTAACTCATAGCTATGATACATAGTTTCCTCCCTAGATGTTACTCTACTAAAATACATAACCGGACGCAAGGTACCGTCGAGCTGCTGCTGTAATAATATACCCGCTATTCCTACTTTACACGCATCGGTATGTATTTCTGTATTTAATGTAGTATCATATAAAGCTAAAACCGGTTTAGAACACAAACATTTCTTTAATTCATTGAAACTTTCGATTTGCTTATTGCTCCATAGCCACGGCACATTTTTCTTAGTTAATTCCGTTAAAGGGCGAGCGATAATCGCAAACTTATTTATAAACTTTCGAAAATAGCTACAAAGACCTATAAATTGACGTATTTCATGTACATTTTTAGGTGTAGGAAAATGTGAAACCGCAATCAACTTTAACTCCGCGGGCTTAATGCCGTCATGAGAAATTTCATGTCCTAAATAAGTTACTTTATCATGCAAAAAAGAGCACTTTTTCATGTTTAACTTTAAATTTTCCGATTTAAATTTTTGTAATACTAACTCTAACATTTTTATACCAGAAATAAAGTCAATTGAGGGTAGTAGTAAATCATCTAAAAATGCGAGAATTTCGTGACGTGAACTGTCACTCTCAGTACAACGGATCGAATTAACAATTTTGCTAACCAAACGCATAAAAACAGATGGAGCATTTGCTAAGCCAAATGGAACACGTAAATATTCATATTGACCCTGAGGTGTGATAAAAGCAGTTTTGTGAGTGTCCTCCGGTGCAATTAATAACTGATGATAACTTTGGGCCATATCAAGACTAGTAAAATATTTCATACCGGCTAATTTAGAAATGTGATCATCAATGTTAGGTAGCGGATATCTATCTTTTATAGTGACAGCGTTAAGAGCACGATAGTCAATACATAATCGACTGTCACCGTTCTTTTTCTTGACTAAGATGACTGGAGAGGCATAATTTGATTCGGATTCTCTTATAATACCGGCATCTAATAATTCATGGACTTTAGAATTAACTATTTGTTGTTCAGTGTGCGATAATCTATATGGCTGACGATATATTGGTTGCTGCGTAGTAAGTTTTATTTTCATTTGTAATAAGTTTGTGCAACCAAGATCTTTTGTATTAATTGCAAAGGTATGTTTATATTGTATCAATAAATTAATTAAACTATTACGCTCGTTTTCATTTAAACTTCCCATATTAATTTCGTGTATAGGCACACCGCCTATGTGGAGTTCAGATATTTGGTTCACTGTAAAGACGGAGGCAGGCGAATTTGCATTACCCATAATTAAAGCACTTCTACTGAGACATTTTTCCTTATTTAGCAAAGTATTAGATAGGTTAAGTAACAATGGCTTGGCTTGACTCACCTGGCTAGGCTGGCTGGCTAATCGATCACAACTCTCAGCTCGAGCTAAGATCTTGCCCGCTTTCCAGTCAACATTAACGACTCCAGTGTTAACGACCTTTATGTAGCCCTCACTGCCTTGGAGCAAGGTCGCTGGTAACATATAGGATACGCCTTGCAATTCATAGTGGCGTGGCGCTGTGCAGACATCGTTGCCGGACGTATTACCCAGCACTTTAACTTTGATGATTGAGACACCGGGTGGTAGAGACTCCCTGTTTGAAGTCACAACTTTAAACTTGTTCACCTCTTCTTCTACGTCAAACCCTGTTAAAGGATCAGGATCTACTCTTAGCGTAACTGTGCCATTTGTCACTACAAGTGATACGCGATCCGCGTTTATAATTGGTTGTCCAATTAATAAATGAATATCTTGCATATCCATTTCAGTAACATGTGCAGTACATTGTACTTGAATGTTATCGATTTCTAAATCAAATTTTACTTCGCCGCGGCTAGTAAGTAAACCACCAGAAAAACCTTTTAGGATAGTGTTAGTGGGCGAAACATTGAGTGACATAAGAGAAACAATTTGAGAATTTATAACATTCACTTGACTTCCCGTATCGATATAAGATTTGAGAAAAATCCCGTTGACCTTCACAGTCTTCTTATAAATTTCATTATAATTTTGCACTATTTTGATTTCCTTGGTAGTGGCAGTCGATTCGGGGATAGACTTAGCATGCGAAGATAATATACTTGAACAACGGGAGGCAATATGACCTTGTAGACCGCACTTGAAACAAACTCGTCGATCAGGTAGCGTACAATTTCGTAAAATGTGACCTGTCTTCTTGCAACGTGGACAGGGATCGATTTCAGGATCAATTTTCTTATCTGCGGTTGAGAACTGTTTAGTTTCCTTGATTGGTGCGCGTGCTTCGAAAGTTGGTGAACGATAATCATCGAGAGCGCATAGGAAGGCCTCATACAGTTCATCCGGACGCTGACATTGGAAAGCACGTGCATTCGGTTGTAATGAAATCGGTAATCCTCTGATTATACACGAGACACTAGCGGCGTCGGATAAATTGCAGCGAAAACACATGCCGATTTTATCTTGATAATATTTTGTCATCGTTTCGTTCGGCAATTTTTTTCTTTGCATCATTTCTTCTAATAAAGCACTATAATCACGATGTTTGGGAAAAGCTCGTATTAACAAGTGTTTCCACTCCTGCCAAGTATAGTTATACTCATCGAGTCTGTTGTACCACTTCCGAGCTTGTCCACGAAGTTTATCTTGTAGGTGAAAGGCTTTTACTTTATCGTCCCAGCCATGTATATCACCTAATTGGTCAATTTTTTTTTTAACCATGTTGATACTGTGCAATCTTCCCCATCTGGATCAAATTCTGGTATAAGGGACGCTGCACGATGGCCTTTAAAATGACCGAGTGGTAAGGCTTCTTGATTAAGATCATGTATAGCTCTCTCAACTTCATTTTCTAGCAAGCACTTAAGTAATTTTCTTGCGGGTGGAGACGGATATTCTTCATCTTCGCTGGTATGATACTGTTCTTGCTCGCTCCAACCAGGCGGGCGGACTCCGTTGCCGGTTTCGTTTGGGCGATTACGTTTCATTATACCACTTCTGAGTAAAACGCAGAGGTAATAAAATACGTATGCAGATTATTACTTTATTTAGTAATGTTATACAAACTGGCAGAGTTTCTGCTTAATTCAATTGTTACAAAAGAATGAATCAAAATTAACAATGTGGGTATTTATATCCTCTTATTTTGTGGTGGGGTGTGACGTCACTTCCCACCGGCAGACAATCAATTGGCTTTGGCGTTGCTTGGCTATGGCATGGCGTTATAGGGCTCAGCACACTCACACAACATCTTGTGGCGTTACAATTTACAAAACAAAAAAAAAATTAGCAAATTTTTATGCATGTATTTTTATAAATTGTAACGAAGTAAAAGTTTTCAAGATATTGAATTTTAAATGATAAACTTTTACCCTTCTCAGCATATTTCAACACCTGCGCTCGTTTAGATATAAAATCTAGAAAATAAATCTTACACTATTTATTCGCTTACATATTTTATTGCAGAATTAGGACTTGAAGTGAATCTACACATACTCTCGTTACAGAGGTATTATTACAGAAGCTAAAACGTACGTCTACGGGAAAGTTCAGCGACCCTGTTTTATCTGGCCATTTATTTCTTTATAAAAATCTACCTCCTATACACTGAACTGAACTAAGCCGAAAAAGTTTGCTTTCTTGTTTTTTTGTTTAAATGTTCTACTGCAGGACAAAGGCGTCTTATCCTATGGAGGAGAAGGGTTGAAGCTTCTCTGTCCTGCTCTACTTCTTTTTGGCAAAAGAATTCTCTATCAAGTCTAATGATTTTTATTAAATAATTAATATTTATCATATATACATGACGATGAAAATGTAGAGCTACAAATTTATTTTGACTTCTGGTATTAATTAATATAGTGCTTGTTTAAAATCATCAGATTTATTTTTTGTAATTATTTCCTTTGTAGTTTTATTTTATTTTATTATGATTATGTGGCGATTTAAAAGTATTTACATGAAAGTTTTATTGAGTAAAACTTTTATACGACATTATTTTTCAAATTACTTTATTTTGTTTCGTTTTATTTAAATAAACCTTCAAAGTGTTCTAACTTACTGACTGACTACCTAATTTGTAATAAACTTTAGCTTGTATTTTGTTTTATTTAGTTTGTTTGCTCTGTCTAGGTCATCTATAGAGTCTTTCGATTATAAAATTAGGTCACCCCAGTTACTTCCAGACTAATAAATATAAGAGTCGACATCCGATAGTTACGGTAAAGTAATTAATATAAAGTTCTAAATATAGCCTATGGTAATAACGAGGTAACTACTGTCGTATCGACTGATGACCCACCCAGTCTACGCCCAGTTGCAAAAAAAAACAGACTTACGCTTAGCAAAAAAACTGAACGTCTTATTTTATTTTACTGTTAAGAAATAATTGACAGTAAAGCTGATTACCTTAGGTATTTAATTTTTATGTAAAAACACAAATTGGTTAATTTTATAAAGTCCTTAAAAATTAGATTAGGTAGATCCGTTCTCAACTCCTTCGTTCATTTTTTCTGCGATAAATAGTTTTGAATATGACGACTCACGTACGTATGGATTAACTTTCTGGTGTCAGTTAACTCATTATCAGGTTTTAAAGTCACGTGGTGACGACGAATGGTTTCATTGTTGATCACATAGTAGAATGAGTATGTAGGAAATCAGGTGAATAATTATGATATTAGTGTAGGTACAGACAATATTTTTAGTTTAAAAATAATCAACTTAAGGGAAAAGTGAAAAAATACTACATTAAGAGTTTGGTGGTAATAAAAATCAATGAATTTGAAAAGTACGTTATATATATTTACAAATTGGTTAATTTTATGAAGTCCTCAAAAAATTAGATTAGGTAGAGCCGTTCTCAATTACTTCGTTCAATTTTTCTGCGATAAATAGTTTTGAATACGACGACTCACGTACGTATGGATTAACTTTCTGGTGTCAGTTAACTCATTATCAAGTTTTAAAGTCACGTGGTGACGATGAATGGTCCTTTAGTTTACATATCATTTACTTCATTTACTTTTTTTTTTCGTTCATTTAAGTTTTAAAAACTTTAAGTTTGACTAAAAATGTTGGTGTATTTTTAAATATATTAATTCTGTAAATATGAAATATGTTTAAAATATTGATAATAAACAAACAAAGTTTTTTTTTTTATATCAACAGAACATTGACGTCTGTACAGCAACTGGGGTACTCCAATAATTAGTAAATAGTTCACGTAGAGTAGGTACGTATACACACAAACACGTTGGCGCAGTGGTCACAGCAACTGGCTAATGCGCTAGCGGTCACGGGTTCGATCCCCGCACATGGCAAATATTTGTATAGGCCATACAGATGTTTCTCGTGGTCTGGGCGTTTGTGCTTGTGTATTGTGTGTGCTTCCGGACCCCGACACAGGATTCACATCCTACTGGGTGCCGTTGAGTGTGAGACGTTTATTTATTTATTTATTTATAGGCACACACACATACTATTCGTGTGTAAATAGAGGTGACATATTAGATAAGTTCTAAGCTCAGCGGTGGGTCCGCCAGCTAAACGCATTACTCGTAAAACTGTATATAAGTAACAAAATAAGTTATAAGATATGTAATATTAAAAGGAAAAGTCTTCTAGACTCATTACTTCAGAAGACAATAGAAGAAGCAACTTTTAGATACACATTTCCACTCCGGATAGGCTGAGAGATAAATAAAGAGAAAAAAAAAAACACCTATTTGGTTTATATTTTTATTTGGAATAAATATTACAAACTAGAAGGGACCTTGCTACGGCTACTACTGCCTAACTTCCAGTTTAATATATACCTACCCCTATAGTATACCCCTAGTATGTGTAATTAGTCATGTACGAGAATCGAATCTGCGACCGCGTATCAGTCACTTGCTCTGACTACTGCACCAATGCGTCAAACCACATGAACCATATGAACTTCCTATAATGGAGATTAAATGATATTATTTATATCGAATTCTATGCTTATAATTTCGAAGCATTGATTCAAGACAAACACTGATATTAATTTATTAAATATGATTTTTCTCAGTGCCAATTCGGAATAAAGAAATTCAAGAATTTAGAAAATATTGTAAGATGCTGTTTTTAATGCACGAATTTTAAGATACTCACCGCAAGAAACAAATTCAATTAATACTCGCAGTATATCCAATAAAGCTCTCTCGAATTGTTGAATATCGCAAACTAATCCAAAACTTGACAATAGAACAATTTGATCCAATCTTTGAAAAGTCAAACTGATGCAGACAATAAAGGGACTTTATATAATACCGTGCTCTGGTAGAAACGTCCAGATAATATCGATAAATAATTATTATTCTTTATGAATTCGTTTTCGTCCAGCAGACGGATTGAGCGACAAGACAAATAGACCAAAAAAATATTTAAAAAAAAATTGACTACTTTTTGTATAAAGATAATGGTTATGTGAAATAATAAACGACATTTTTGTTACCGTTCAAATTCATTTAGGAATGAAAAGTTTAAGTAAAAGTAAACTAATATTATGCAAGGTCTCAATATTCCATTTTTTTTTCAAAATGTACATAAAATTAAATTTTTCTGTTATGACAGATACATATGTTTGCGAGAGACATGATAGCATAAATTCCAATAAAAACATTATAAAATATATTCAGTTTTTATACTAAAAATAATTCAGAAATAATAACTGTTATTTTAATTTAACGATAATCTTATGTCAATTAGGCCTAAATAGTTCAAAGAGAAAAAAATAAGAAAAGAAAAAGAGTAAACAATCAATTAATAATAGTACGCAATTATATAAATGTGTTTTATTAATTTATTTACAGGAAATACAAAAGTTGACATATTTTACAGAAATATGAATTACTTAACACTACAAATAGTAGTAAGGTACATTTAATTATAAGTACATTATTTTAATTTAAGTATTCATATTTTTGTGGAATTTCTAATTTTTATTTCAATATTTTAAAGAGCAGTCTAAAAATAGATAAGATCATATCTAAGAATAGATCAATTTTGATTAAAATAAAAATATTTGTAATATTTGTAGAAAAAAAGAGAGTTGTCTCAAATATGTTTATAGAAAACGTAAAAATTATTCACCAAAATTATTATGGGTTATACAAGTATAATTTTATATATACAAATAATAATGAACAAGTGGCTTTATTCATAGCTATATATATTTTTTTCCGTAACGCGTTTGTATAATTTATTAAGGATGTCTCTAACTTAAATATTATGTACAACTTACAAAATTGAAAGATTTTGGATTAAATGGTATCCACTTAAAAATAAGTACTAAAAAAATTTAATGACACATCGATGGTATATTTTTAGTATTCTTCAATTATTTTCATTATAAATATGTCCAATTTTACTAAAATCACACTATTTTATGTGCTTAAGTTATAACATCAAGTCGGCGGATCGGGCGGCTGGTTTTTCTCCTTGTTGAGGGGACTGGATTCTGGACCTCCATCTGCACTGTTACCGCTGTTGATCGCGACTGACGTTAGTGGTACCTGATGAATAAATATACTTATTGCAGAGTACATAAAAAAGTAAGATGAGTCATTAATGCAAAAAGCATTATATATCCTCCAACGCAACAGAAATCGTTTTTAGGCAGAACAAAAGAATAGATAGTTTTGTTGTTAAACACATGAACAATAATTTTCGTGCGGCGATTTATTTATTTTATTTATTAGGAATGGTAAACAGCACAGAAAATCAATTACGACCATCTATCCGTTTCAAATTAAATTAAGTTTATAGAACAAACTTCCAAATAAAAAAATAAAAAATGGAAAAACAAACAATATGATAAAATTTTGACAGCCGGCTGGTCGAGTGGTCAGGCAACTGGACACTTTACGCAGCGGTCGCGGGTTCGAATCCCGCCAGGTGCAGATAATTTGTATGACGAATATAGATGTCTGCACCGGGTCATGGATGTGTATTTATGTATATATGTATTTGTATCTTGGATTTGTTTCCGTTCCTAGTACCCGTAACACAAGTTCTTACGAACTTAGCACGGGGCTAGGTTAACGTGGTGTGATTGTTGGTTAATATTTATTATTAATATTTATTTATAAATTACGATTAAAAATAATTTTCTGTATATTTAAAAAGTAGTATACATACCAAATATATAAAAATAATAATAATTGTTGTTTTGATTATCTTGGTTAAAGAACTGTCGTTTGATTTTATTTTATTTAGTGAAATAATTTTGACAATTTCATGAAAGGTTTGTTTAAGTTAGGTTAGATATGATCAATATTATATGATCTGGTGATGACATGTATATTTAGTGATCGCTTTTTAGCTTTAAAAATTATTAAGAAGTAATATTTAAGAAATTTACTAGCTCACAATGTTGTAGTGCCTATTAGTATACTTATAAAAATTCTGAAGCAAATTCTCTCGTAATCTACTCAAAATCTACTCGTAGCGATTAAACTTTTACAAGGCTATTCCTATAGAACTAACATTCCGGAAATATTTTAACGTCAGCATGACAGAAACACTTGCTAAATATTGCAACAGAAAATACTAAGAAAGGGAAATATTTACTGCGTATCTAAATTTAGTTTCCAATACCCGAGCAGATTGATTTAGGCGTGTAACTAATATTCTACTTTTGTGACTCGTAGCGTGATATAATATAGCCTTAAATCCTTAATAAACTGGCTTTAAAACTTTAAAAAAAAATCGGACGCGTTCAAACAAAGAAATGAACGAACGGCTTAATATTTTTAAAATATGTTTTTGTTCATAACGCCACTTCTAAGTTTATATTATTAAACTAGAACTACACTGATCAAATTTTTTATGATATTATATCAAAATCGTCAATTATAAATATTTTTGAGATAATTTATTTTAATTCTTATAAATAATTTATATGTTTCCGATGTGCGCTCGCCGGCCAGGTTGGAAGTTCCAACTGTCAAATAAACGCCCGTTAAATAGCAATTCAAAAGTGATATGTAGCATATGTTTCTAGTAAATAACCCACGATGTAATAATACAGTAATAATTAATAATTTATATACCTAAAGCAATCGCTCGCGTGATATTTGCACGATTATCGTAAATTACTTAATTAAAGCTATTAGCCAAGCCGGACGGCCTATTTTTATGACTGTGTGGACATATTATAATGGTCATAAATTGATAATTTAGTAAATGTGTTTACCGCACTAAATTGACGATATCTTGTTACCCTCGACCAGGGATGGGCAAACTACGGCCCGCGGGCCGGATCCGGCCCGTTAGAGGTTTTAATCCGGCCCGCCGAGCGTTTTTTAGAAAAATTTTAACATCAAGAATTCAAGTTGTATTATATTTTTTGGAATTAAAATATTTTATCTGTACACTTAAAACATAAAAATCTCGTACTTTTTATAACAATACTGCTAAGGCGACAATTTATTTTATGTAAAAATGTATAAAAATAAAAAAAAATCATATAAGTTTCTATAAAACATTGTTTTAAAACCTTTAGTCCAGTAGCCTTGCCCTGAATGTTATTAATTGACCGGCCCGCGGCATTATTTTTTCTAATTTTCTGGCCCGCGTCAAGAATTTTTTTAATTTACCGGCCCGCGATCAAAAAAGTTTGCCCACCCCTGAGTCCACCCTGTCGAGGGCCTCGACGGATATATATTTACAGTTTCTTGTTGTTCATACGAGTGTTATCGTTAAATAATTTGTAACTTTTCTTGAAAATCAGAAATCTTATGTAGATTTTTTTACAAATCTGTATTATATAATTCTGTTTAATATAACGGATTTATTTAACAAAATTTGCATATGATGACATACAACTCATATCTGGATTGTAACATTGGTTCAACGAAGACATTAAAGATATTTTAGCGGGAATTACATTTAAAAATCTTTGCGCTTGTAATAACGGCTACATTAGGTTGTATTTGCTTGTGTCTGTGTTACTATTACGTGTCAGGCATTTGGTATGAATTACCCGTATTATTCCGCACGGCATAAAACAATGTTAATGCCGTGCGGAATATCTCGCGTTTTCTTACCACTCGTATTATTCACGACGAGACTGCGATTATCACAAATTTTATTGCGTAAGATGTTATCCATAGAATACATAATTTGAAGATATCTACGTATGCACGTTGCTGTGATATTTTAAACGTCTTATTACGTTTACGGCTTATTACGTTACGTTACGTTGCGTAGCGAAACTTAAAAAAAATATTGACATAATATGTATTATATATTACATAAAAACATAGTAGTACGTAGTAGACACAATTGCAAGTAATAGCCTTGTATGTAAGGCCTTCTTTTTTCGTCTCTTGTATATCTCATATTTTTGGTCAAAAAAGGTTTAACTCTTTTTGACTAAATATTTATAATTGTATTAAAAAGATGCTTTATCCTACTCTATGAATATTAAAAGAGTACTTTAATTTTGGCAAAATTGAAATTAGCTATATTTGAACGAAATCAATGTTCCGGTCAAAAATGCGGGAAACTTTAGATAACTTTAGTAACTTTTTTTTAAAAATAATTTATCGTTTTTCAAAACTTTTTTCAAACGATCTTTTAACACTATATATTTATGTAAATGTATAATATATATTTTGTAATTTGTTTTCAATATTGTCTTTATAGTGTCATAAAATTATATACGAGTATATGCGTTAAATATAAAAATATTGTGATAGAATACATATGGTATAAAAAAAGATACCAAGTAAAACTTTACAAATTTATTCGGTGCTGCTGACGAAATTATTATGAGAGTTATTGAGACATGCGCCTATAAATATCGGATTTCAATTTAGGCTAATTACATAAAGTATGTACGTTTTTATTACAGTACCTGGATGACCGAGCTTTGCTCGGTTAAATTATATTTAGATACATTACATACTGATGAAACATAAATAATATTTCGATCTTACCGACAAAATAGTAAAATAATAGGAACTGGTTATTTAAATAAAAAATTAAAAGAGCTCTCAATAACAGTTTTTCTTAGAAAAGAAGAAACTTGAAAAAAAAAGGAAAAAAATCGTTCTGTAGACACCTGGATTCGAACACGGGTTTTCAGATATCCAATCCACCCGATTCCCATCCGAGCTATTATAAGGTTATCAATGACAGCGAAATTTACCTTCGTATTCTAATGATATTTTTTAATTGCGTAAAAAAAGGGATAAAACAACATTTTCTAAAAATGAATCCTAGCTAGATCGATTTATCGCCCCGAAACCCCCTGCATACTAAATTTCATAAAAATCGTTGGAGCCGTTTCCGAGATTCGGATTATATATATACAAGAATCGCTCGTTTAAAGATATAAGATAGTAGTTTGTTATATTGTATAAATATGTATATAGGTTATATCAGTTGTAATAATTGATCATCCAATGTTTTGTCATTAATCTAAGATTCGTTTTTGCACTAAGGGTTGGCTAGAAGATTTCGGAATGAAACTCAGTTATCTCTTATTTATTAAATTAAATTTGAATGTGAAATTATTTTTACAATATAATAAGATAAAATATTTTAACAATACAATAAGCGTTATTTTGTTATAAATTTGAATACATTGTTTTATATTTTAGATAATTATACAATTTAATTACTTTTTGAATATGAAAATATGGAATTAAAAAGTTATTGTTTATTAGTTTATTTAAACAAAATCCTATTTCAACCGCAGTGACAAATATTTTTGTCAATGCACATGTACCTACATAATATTAATCTGATAAATTATATATAAAATGTTACAGTAAGATTCTTTTTATATACTCGTACTTTCCGAAGTCTTTAGCCGCAAGGTTATAAATAGCCCGAACAGATTTTTTTCCATATAAGTATTGCTTCCATACTGCAGCGTTTCCTCAAATCAATGTGCTAAGCAACATTATACTGTGATAATAACTAAAATGGAATAATTGAACATAATCAACAATCAGTCGCTTGTCTGATTATTCTAACTTTGTAAGCTACAAAGTTCAGATTTTCTGCAAGAGATGACAAATGAGAATTCCTCTGAAGTTTTGAAAGATTTACGAGTATACCCAAGAATATTGTGATATCAATAACATTAAGATTTGTTCTTTAAAATTTTATGAAAACTTTTTTTTGTATAATATAAAACAAATTACGTCTTGAGTTTTGACGTTTTGAGTTTTAAACTAAATAGCTAGTAACTATTTAAAATTAAATTTTACTTAGTATTTAGTTAAACTGTAAGAATTAGGGTCGCTTTTATCGCCTGTCTTTTAAAGTATGTTAGTACTTTATTAATAAATAATTAAATAGTGTAAGGGTTAAGATAAAAATCCGATAACCAAAATAAATATCTTTAAATAAAAAATAAGGAGCACTTAATATAATAACTATTGATTTGTTTTATTTAAATAGCCCACTGGTCATTGTTGTTTTATTTATATTTTGTAAGTTTCAATAATTATATAATTAGAAGCGCCATGTTCGAAGAAAATGAATGGTATGTAAGTGTGTGAGGGGAGATTCCTCATCCTCGACGGAGAGTGGACCTTTGGCTCACACTTCGCTATGTTGGGACCGAAGGTCGTGAAGGTGGCGAGTGCACTGGGTAGACGCCTCCCGAACCTCGGAGGACCTAGCGCCGCCTGCAGGCAGCTGTACTCCGGTGTCTGCCGGAGTATGGCGATTTACGGTGCTCCGGTTTGGACGGATCGCCTCACTGTGAGGAATAGGGCTGCACTGCGCTCTGCGAAGAGTCTGTGATCCGGGGGTACCGTACGGTATTGTGGGCTGCTGCTACTGCTCTAGCTGGCAACCTCCCGTGGGAGCTCGTGGTGGAGGTTCTTGTCGAGACCTACCCATACATCTCGGGTAGGAGGGCTCTTGGCGAGAGCCCCACGCTGGATGAGATGCTACGGGTGCGTTGGATAGGGCAGGAAGCGCTAATGCGGAGGTGGGGGGAGGTCCTGGCGGAGCAGCTGTATGGCACACGCGTAACGGCTGCCCTACGCCCGGTCCTTGAGCGGTGGATACACCGAAAACGCAAGCCTCGCACCTTCCGTCTGACGCAGGTTCTCGCCGGTCACGGTTGCTTTTTTAACTACATGTGTCGGACGGCCCACAGGGAGCCGACGACTGAATGTCACGATTGTGGCGCGGCGGTGGACTCTGCCCAGCACACCCTTGAGGTGTGCCCAAGATGGGCGGCGCCGCGTCAGGGTCTGACGTCGGTCCTCGGAGGGGACTTGTCTCTTCCGAGCGTTATCACCGCGATGCTCGGCGACGACGAGTCTTCGAAGGCGATGGTCTCCTTCTGCGAGATACGGGTGTCGGGCCGTGATGGGAACCCGGTCCTGCTAGACACGGCGTCGTCGTGACTGTTCAGAGGTGAGCCGGACGGTCCGCATGGAGGAGAAGTCTGACCTTTTCGCCGAGGCCAGCCTGTCGCTGAAGGGATCCTGTTGCCTGCAGATCCAAAACCCTCCAATTAAAGCGGCTGAAGAGTGAAGGCTCCCGCAGGGGCTTAGTACGGTATTACATTCCCAAAGTGCTGAGTCCGACATAGGTCTAGGACTGCCTGGATATCATCCGTAAATGGATTTCCCTACGACACACACAAAAGAAGTATGTGAATGTATGATAAAAATAATTGTATCGTATTTAGACATACACATAGTAGATGACTCTGTCCTCCTATTTGGGGAATAACACATTTTCAAAATAAAATTATTTAATCAAGATTAGTAATTTACATAGTTGTCTTCAAAATTTCGATCTTAAAATCTCCATATACAATAACTTTATTTAAATTAGCTATTATATAATATATGATTTTTTTAACTATTACCATTATTGTCTTAAAAGTTACGTATACGAATACGTTATACAGTATTTACAGTATTATAAAATAAAAGGATGCTGGATGCATGAACCTTGTTCTTTTTAATTCTACGTAATTATCGTAACGTTGAAATGAGGTCATATCACTGAAATGCGTTACAAGCATCCCCCTTCGTTATGTCTGATAGATATATTGAATATTTAGACAAATTTTATGAATTAGAGCGAATAGTCTATATTTAATCTCAGGTTTGTGTGAGCGAATACATGACACATTATATCTTTGACACTATAAATATATGGAAATATGTTAGAATTTTTAAATTAATAATTCGATTTCAAGAATAAAGTTATGAACGATTTTTATTATGGAACTCATTATTGGTGTTTCAATGACGTGTTTTTTGTAGTATCAAGAATTTTGTAAAAATTAAGAAAAAAAAACTAAATTAATTTTCTAAGAACTTTTCTTAGAAATTATTTTTTTTCTTATCCTGGTGTAAAGTGTACTGTTGAGTTACGACAATTTACGACGTGGCGCGATGTGGAAAATTACTTCATACGAAATGTATTCAATATTTCCGACGCGATGTTGGCTAATTTTCTACGTAATCAAACGACAATTCCATTAAGATAAGGGTAGGTATGGTGAGACGGATACTACGTCGTGTAGCATAAAAATAGATTCAGACTGCGTCGCATCTCGTCGCAGACGCATTAATACGTCAAAACATAAAAGATAGGCAAAATATTTCAATGTAATATATTTTTTTGGTTACTATTCAACTTGAATGGGTAATATATACTAAAATATATATTTACCATAGATACCGCTGTACAGATGTTTGCATCAGAGGGTCGTGGCGGTGAGAAAGCAGCATCAAAACGCAGATCTAGTTGAAACAAGAACATTGCAGCTGCTAGAGTTGTGACTGACACTGTTAATTGCGCTGCCGCTACGCCTATACAAGTTGTGCTACTGCATCTATAACATGGCATAAGATTTAATAATTAACATTTAAAGGTATTAATAATTATTTTGTTATTTTTATTTAGTATTAGCATGTGAATATTATTTGTCAATAATTATTATTGCTATGCAAATTTGTATTCCTATTTATTTTCAGTTATACTAAAGTATGATAGACAGTAACCGGAGTGATTCTTAGTCGCATAATATTTTATGGAATTGGTTCTCTTTATATTCTTACCCGAAATTCATTAAAGATCTGATGCAAAAAGCTAACATAGCTATATGGGCGGTAATCGCAATAGTCCATAATAACGTCAGCGGTATAGCGGCACATGGTGATGGTCCAAGGGCTCTCCATGGAGCTCCCCAATTCCTTGTGGTTCTTGATCTAGCGGAGATCCAGCCTCCGAACCCTCGGCTGTAGTACACGGATGTCGCTGAAAATGTCTTTTAAATATGATTTTTTTGAGAAAGTTAGAAATTAATATGCGTTGTTAACCTTGAGGTTAAATCAGTTATGTCGAAAGTGTAAATGTTTAATTCAATTTGATACTTAGATAAAAGTAGACTAATAATTAATTATTCAAGTAGTTCTTCTTTCTAGATGCATGAAACAAGGAAGTTATTGTATTTGAAAAATTAAGAAATATCTTCCGCTCTCACTTACCAACACTAAAATTATAGTTAATAACATACAATGAACAACTAACTGTATCTAATATAAGTATAATGTATACAATCATAAATAATTACTATTATTAAAAATATTATTCGTCTTCATGTCATTTATCACAATGTTTGAATGATATTAAATTTTCTTGATAATAACGGACTTAAGTTAAAACCACAATTTCAGTATGATTTCCAAAAGTAATTTAAAAAAATATAAAAAAGAATTTAATATTACCAGCAGCTACTACAGTGACGGCTCCAGCTGGAACACCGAGTCCGAGCTCCGGCTTTTCACGTTCTTCTAACCATCCGACTGCTCCGATAACAAGTCCAGCAATCCCACAGACAATCTAAATGATATATAATTTTTAGACGATATTTTATATTATTTTATTATCTATATACATGTAATAAAAATGTAACCGGCCGACGTCTGTACATAAGAGATATTTAGAAAAATCTTTATGACAACAGCCAAAAATATATAAAGAAATTCCTATAGAATCTCTTTAGTTGAATTATGCCACGCCTGGCTGGCTTAAAGTTTAAATTAAGAGCAAGGAATTTAAATCATAATTGGAACGCTCACTTAATAAAATCGTATATTCCAAATTGAGTACTCTAAATTCTCATATAGCCTATACTATTTTGAAAAATTTACTTTTTGTCCCAAAATTAATGTACATACTTCGCACGAACCAATTTGGAAATTCCCAGGCTTGACCAATAAAATTGATGCCACTTTGAAATGTTCTTTAGAAAAAATCTTGGACCAAAGCTACTTTACCAATTAGAGATGGTGGCATCGGCGTGAGACAAATTTCTAGTGTCCCTCTTCCTGCTTTTCTTGCTTCTGGACATAGTATCAAAGGTCGATGTTCCGAAATTTCAAAATCAAATTCAATCCAAATTACAGATGCTACAGACGCAGTAGAAAACTGGAAGTTGAGGTGTCCTAATGACGATATCCCCAAGGAAAATACAAAACAAAAACTTTGGGATGCGCCATTGGTTCACAATACTCGTGAAAATTTACGCAAAATCTTACAAGTGACAAAAACCGTGCAAGGCTTCTTGCTTTATCAAGTAAAGAGTCAGGTCACTGGTTACACGCAATATCGTCAAAAAACCTTGGGACACTTTTAGATAGTGAAAGTTTTCGAATTTGTATAGGTCTCCGGTTGGGAGCACGTCTGTGTTTTGAACACAGATGTCCGTGCGGAAAGGAGGTTAATTCGTTCGGACTACACGGCCTTTCTTGCAACAAGAGTTCAGGTAGGTTTTCCCGCCACGGTTTCCTGTATGGAGACCATTAAAAGGGCTCTTGCCACCATCGACGTTCCTGCTCTTATTGAGCCTACTGGAATTAGTCACGATGATGGCAAGAGGCCTGACGGTTTAACAGTGATTCCCTGGGAAATGGGACGGGCGCTTTTGTGGGACGCAATCTGCGTCGATACATTGGCTCCGTCTCATGTCAGGGAAACGGTTTTAAGAGTGGGAGCCGCTGCGGAGAAGGCTGAAATGACTAAACGGCACAAATGTTCGTCACTTATCCAAAGTTATGTTTTTGTGCCGTTTGCAGTCGAAACACTTGGACCTTGGAGTAGCAGTGCAAAAAAAAAAATTCTAAAAGAATTAACCCCACGTCTCATAGACTCCACCGGTGACAGGGCTGGTGCATTTTTTGCCCAAAGAGTCAGAATTGCGATTCAACGGGGAAATGCTGCTAGTATTCTTGGCACCATTCCACGCGGACATGATTTATACCAAAACTGTTTGTAAATAATTATATTGTAAATATGCACCTTGAAGTATTTAACATAAGGTTGACATTGGTTTATAACATGTAAAGTGAAAAATCGTTCCGAGAATTTCGTTGAGTACTGGTATTTTGTCTCTTCCTTACGAGTGTTGCCTTGAATCCATGGTAGAAAGAGATGCAATCCCGGCCGTAGGAATGTTTTTAGGGTGCACGTGAGCATTCCAGTTTGTATATAAATTCCTTGATTAAGAGAGATAAAACGATGTCACAAGGAATGTTGTATTTTTTTAGTTATTTATAATTATAAGAATTTGTACTTATAGTCTAGACAACATGTGTCATTTTAGTCAACTTTTTCCAGCAGTCTCCGGAAATTATGATTGAGATGTCGTTCGATTAGGAATAGCATGTAAATGATTTTTGAAAAAATTGAAGTTCCGCTTGCAAAAATTGCAAAAGTTATTACAAATAACTAAAAGAAAAAAAAGATTTTAGTTTTTTGCAAATATCTCAAAAACTAATTAAGATTTTTCAAATAAAAAAAAGAAGAGGAAATTTCCTAAAAAAATATCGGAACTGTAGGAACAGTATTTATAATTTTTCCAAAGGGATTAAAATAAGGTCTAAAACGGGTGCTCTGGTTTATGTAAGCCACGCCTAAAATCACGTAATTTAATTAATTTTAATGAAAAACAAATTTAAAAAAAAATAATATAAAAGTATTTTTGAAGATAAATTTGGTTTTCACTATTTAGATAAGAAGGTAAAAAAAACTTATTCAGGATGACATGACAGCAAACTGCAAACAGATGTCAAACACATACGTTTTTTCAATTTTTGAAACTCGAAAGTGCATTGGTGTATTTTCCGATTTTTCTCAATTTCAAAAGATGACTTGGCTTTTTATTACGGTTTCCGATTATTCTCTTTTGTTTTGTTTGGCATTGTATTGATTGTTTTACTCCAACGACCACTTACGATAAGGAAGATGGGCTACAAAGTGAATTATTATTGTATTATTATAGTCAAAGAAGAAAAAATAAATGATTAAATTGTTTGAAATTAGAATGTTTTTATAATGGAACAATAAAGCCGTAGATACGGTAGATACGAAAAAAAAAACTTTGAAATTATTTTATTTCATATTTTTTGAAACAGTAATGCATTAATGCTATACCCAACCTATACTTCGACGTGACTTATACTGAGACGACGTGTTGACGCCTTGGTCACAGCAACTGACTAATGCGCTAGCGGACATGGACATGACAAATATTTTTATAGGCCATACAGATGTTTGTCACGGTCTGGGGGTTTGTGCTTGTGTATTGTGTGTATTTCCGGACCCCTGACACAGAATTCACATCCTACTGGGGGTCGTTGAGTGTGAGACGTTTATTATTTATTATTATTATTATACTTACCAAGTTATACATTCTCCAATGTTTTATAGATATGTTATAATGTACTTTTACAGGTAGACAGTAGTTGGCACTGTATATAGTACATAGATATGTTACGAGTATGATTAGTTACTTTTAGATAATGTGGTTGTTTAAAGATGAAAAATTCTAAGTTTCTATATATGTATATGTATATATATATATATACATAATATCAGTATAGACATGCAGTATACTTCTCTGTTTATTACAAGTTTCTTTAATAAAATATAAGGCATACTTTATTGTACATTTTTATGTGCTTCCGGTCGGACGTGACTTGGAACTTTAAAGGTTAAAGGTCAAATTAAAGTAAGATCGTCTTAAAGAAAGTACAGGAATGACAAGAGTTTTTATCTGTAGATGAAACATGATTTAAAAAAAAAAACTTTTACTTTTTGGTAATGGCATTTAAATACGTATTCATTATACACAGTGTTTTATATTACGGTTCTTTGGGTTGACGATTGTTCTGGTTAAGTAGTAAAGAAAGTTCCTAGCCCGAAGTGTGAAGTCTGAAAAAGTATTTGTATTTGTGAAAATATTTGTTTTTGATCTGACTGTTTGTCCTTGGGTATCCACCAAATCACAATCATCAGCTAAAGCTTATCAGTGTAACGCTTAGATGTTATTTCAGTCAGTGAAGCTGTTATTAAGATAATGATGTGGAGCGTAAGACGATTCAGTCTAAAATATATCATACCTTCGCCTTTTTTAATTCCTACTATTAGTCCACACTCTTCCTATATATATGTATGTACACGAGTATCTTGTTTAAATTTTCAATCGTTAGTAAAATACTATTTATTCATCCACTCAAGTTCAAATAATTTTTTTAAAACTTGTAATGACACTTGACTTTAATACATATATATATATTTTTTTTTTCAAATATGTATTACATTAAATAAATTTAATTAATTAATTTTAGTTTTATGTGCGAGAAAAAACCCTTTGTTGGTCTAAGTAGGAATTTACTTAAATTTTTTTAATATTACTTGTTTTTTTTTTTTTTTTTTTTTTTTTAAAAGTGAAGGTATGGTAAATTCGTGTTTCTTCATATTTGCCGCTACACATTTCTTACGGTTTCGCGTACATTAACATTAATAGGCTCAGCTTCATTATTGAGAGTCGTAAAGATGTTTATGGCCTAAATCTTTAATGGAATTAGTAGTTTCAAAGTTTTTTCATAGAAAATAAATAAATTCACTCAATAACCTATATAACCTATAATACTGTTAATAAATGATAATAGAGAGTTGAAAGTTACCTGCAATACTCTAACCCGCAACGCAATAGCGAAGGGATATATCCTAAGACCAGACGGCAGATGTATGTCCTGGTCATCACACTTCGACGCGCCGCTGACCGCGCTGCACACTGACTGCTTGCGCGACCACATCGCCTTTGCGTTTATCACTGAACAAACATTATTTTTTTAATGTACATTTTGTGATATATTAAAAATACAAATAAATTGATTTGGCTAAGAATATTTTTCTTCCGAATTACAGAGCGGAAAGATGTGACGCCACATAAGGAAGTGTCTGAAAAATTCGAATACTTGGGAAGCCACAGTGGCATAACAACAATGGTTTACCATTACCTATACCAACCGTATTTATAAAAAAAAGTTGAAGAGTTTGAAATCGATTCCAAGAGCTTAATATTAAATACCTTAAATTACCCGAGGAGTTGAAGCAGCTGTTAAATATAGCTGTCATATTTGCATTCTCACGTGCACTGTTTGTGATTGAATCTTTATTAAAAACATTGGCTACATTAAACATTTCCAAGTGCGTGAACGTTAATGAGATATATAATCGGAAATACAGGAATTGGAGAGATATAGCAACAACAATTAAATAGCTTTAAATTTTGACAAATAAGCAAAGATTTTTGAAAGAATTTCAAGTTGTAAAAAATACATGAAGGAGTTTGATAGTTGCGATTGAAGTAACCACCTTATAAGGGTTTAAATGTCGATCCAATTCAGCTCCAGTCACAATTTGCCATGGCCAGTCCTAAATCGGACACACTGTGATCGACTCTTGACCGGTCTGGTATTGTAGATAGTTTCTGTATAAAAATGTACAATTTATTCAGTTTACCAGATCGGAACGTGATCAGACAAAAAACAAATTGTGTTCGGAATTATAGTCTAGATAGACTCTGTCCCAGACCGAAAAATGATCGAATCATGACTGGAATTATAATGTGGATTAATATTTCATCGATTGCGAATCCATCTATATCGGTTGAGTCATTTCCGAATAGAGTAATTTTTGTCCTAAAGCAACTCATCCATATTTACGAGTATGTACATGAAATAAACATGATTTGTTTTTCGGGCAGTCGTGTAAAGTCATTGGTGTGAAAAATCGATTTTTATCGCAGTTATCATCACCATATCATTAATGAATACTGATAGCGTATTAAACCCTCCTTTGATGTAAGATAAAAATGCGTTTCATAATAATGTATATATAATAATTAGATTCGCTGTAAACAGAACTGATGACTGTTAAGAGAAGCGCATTCGAACAAACAAGCAACTTTTTACTGGTATTATTATAGGTCGAGGAAAACCTTTTCGCATTTTGTATATAAAATTGGAGACATACATCTCTTTGGTTATACTGTTTGTATCTGGCTGGTTTTAATCTATATATGAATGTTTTGTAGAGTAGTGTAATGTTGTGTCTTCTTATACTACCTACCAAGATAAAAAATCTTAATTTTAAACTACCTACCCAAACGTCACAATATAAAAGTAAAATATTTGTACCTATTTTTAAGAAAATTACGTATATAATACGGGTTAAGCTTCACAAACTGTATCGGAAACAGTATTAACATGCAATAAGGTGATGCTGTGTGTGTGTAGGGTGGGATTGGAGGGGCATCGTTATTATGGGTTTTTATCGCCGGGCAAAAACATTAATTCGAATATCTATTGCCAACAACTAATGAGACTCAATGAGGCTGGAATTGATCAACAAAAAGGGATTGGTCTTTTATGATATTAACGCCAGATCACACACATCTTTGGCCACTAATCAAGACCTGAGAGAGCTGAGTTGGGGAGTGTGTAAGTGTTAATGCACCCACCATATTATAGTCCTGACCCTGCACCCTCAGATTTTCACCTGTTTAGGTCTCTTCAGAATTCTTTGGGAAGTGTAAAGTTAACATTAAGAAAGGACTGTCAAAATTACTTCTTAATTTTTTTTGATAAAAATCCCAAGATTTTTACAGAAACGGAATTATATTACTACCCACAAAATGGAAACAATTTATCGAACAAAATAGCACATATATATTATAATTAAATGTCATTAAAATTTGGAAAAAAAAACTTGATTCATATATATATACAATGAAATTGTTTCCTCAACGTAATAGATAGAAGTATAGTATAGTTTTGACGTCTTTTACGACAGTCGTGTTGAGTTTCTATCCCTTTTTTTTTTAAATTAGTTAACATTTATAGTTACCGCACTGCTCCCATCAGTCATAACGTGATGTTTTATAGCCTTTAATATTACCCAAATAAACATACATATAATCTATATATACATACACATATTGGGCCATTTTTTTATCATATCTATAATTTATGAAATTTGAAAAAACAAACAAACTGAAAGGGAATGTACCCATGTAAGACACATTGGTTATTTCGATTCCAACCTCCAATAAAATGAAATTAGCATACTTTTATCATGTAACTTTTTTATCACCCATCACAGCAAATAAATAGTTAGGTACACACTAAAATATTCATAATCACGATCGTAAAATAAATATAATTACTTTAATCCAATCATATGAACGTGATGAGTAATAATTAATTTTCCACCGTATGTCATAAAATGTGAAACGTTCCTCACTTTGGTCATCTATACTTTTAATAAAACTGTGACGTTCAATTATATATATATTAGAGATACTCAGAGGAAAAATTTTTGGAGGGCATAAAAAAATCGATACTGAAGCCAATTTTTTTTATAATTTGTGTTCGCCTATCAGTCTCTCTGTACCTTGGTTACTTTTACGGTTTAAATTTTGGTATGATTTGAGTCAATATTACGAGCTATGATACTAAATACTTTTTTATCCCGAAATTCAGTACAGTTGAGATAAAGAGAATTCCGTCCTTGAGAGAGGAAATGAAAATCAAAATGAGTACAGACATTTATTGAGACAGCTATTTATATATAATCACCTATTTACATATATACATGTTTATGAGTAAGTTATCTCTAACACATATTAAAAATAAATAATATATTTAATTATTAAAACGTAGAAATATTTAGTTAAATTTTATATTGGTAAGTTTACATGTAATGAAATACAGCAAGTATCAAAAGTCTTTTCTTCATAATATTTTCCGGGATGGTTACTAGTTTTTGCTTATACGAGTATAGGATTATCCAATAGTTATGCTACAACATTGACAGGTAATAGCGTTAGTAAGACTTTAACTGTTAAATTTGGAAAGTATATAGAATAATTATATAAAAAAAAAATTAGGAATAGGTTGTGAAAATAATCTAAACAACAAAAGCTCGTCATTCAGAACAATGTACACCAAAACTCATTTATCAAATAACTTTGAAAATCAAATCGGAACAAACAAAAAATAATATTTGTACAATTTTTTGCGGCCATACCCATAGTAATTAATATTGTGTAAATAACCATGGAATTTTACAGTACTAAGCATATCAAAACATGCTTAGTTGAAGCATACGATGATTATTTTGAGCTTTGCTTAGTACATTACGATATTTTTAGAACTCGTCTCTTTAAGTCTTGTGTAAATTAAGTTAGGTAAACAAGTCATGAAATGACGAGTCGCGAGGTTTTTCAACAAAATTAACAAAATATTGTAGAATATTGGCAGACAGTCATTTTCTTGTCAAATCTAAGTTAATTGTCCATTAATAGTGTTTGAAGTCGATTACATACATTTTTAAAACTCTGGATATTAATGATATGTGTATGAATTCGAGAAACTTGTGCTGATTGACAAGACACGACAACGCAGTAATTGCTCTTAAGCATTACAAAATTAGGAGTAGAGGCGTTTGCCCAGGGGTGGGACGTTTATAGGCTGATTCAGTTTATTCAGTTCAGAAAAAATTAAACACAAGAAGTACCTCTTGCTCCGTAAAGTCATTTAATCATCGACCTCGAGCGATTTAACACCATTGTTTGATCTTTTTATTGACTATGTTTCACGACGAGTGAATACGATGAAGTAAGAGACGACTAATGGTTTGAAAGACAAAGTAATTAATACTATCAATAATATATTGAACTAAACTGAATTAAAAATGTCCCACAATTGGGCAAACATTCTATACAATAAAAGGGTTGTGGCTTAATCCGTTGCCAAAGGAGTCATTGAGAACTGGACACTTCGAATACGCGCTGGCCAGTGAAGCCATAGCGACTCTTGTTGATGTGTTTTTGTACATTGAATGTATTAAAATATTTTTATAATTAAATGTGTTGGGCAAATGAATATATGTGTATCATATTTATGAATGTTTGATTTGATTAGATACATAATTTAATATAAAATATTAAATTATGTATCTAATAGCTGTCGTTATTCAATCTGAAAATTCAACTGGAAAACTAAATTGAAACCTAAAGTAAATAGTTAAATACAGGCAATTAATGCGCATAATTTGTGAAGTTTCGTTTGAATGAATTTTTAATGTTATTAAATATAACGGCGACGAAAACTCATTATAAGTTTATTGAGTTGGAAATGATAATGATAAAATTTTCATTTTAACAACGAGTTTGACGAGGACAACCGGCGTTTTTACATTATTATATCTTTATTTTGTGTACTGTTCTCTTATATTTACGCGAATTTTACTCATTTAATTAAAAGTCTAGAACGGATTTTATCGCGTTTATTTTCTATTTTTTTGTGTATTTATTTTGTGTATTTTCAAATTCGTTTAAGTATTATTATTTTTATACCCTTAGGAAATAATTTCTTAAATGGAACATAATATTAATAATTTAGTAATTGTCATCAGTATGGATTGACAAAAAAGGACGTTATTATCAATCAATTCAGTACCCTTTTTTATGTGTGATGTAGTTATGTGTGTGTGATAATCTTTCTGGTGTAGTCGCCTCAAAATTGTCGCTCGGACCAAACATTTGTATTTATACAAATTTTTGTTTCTTGTCTGGGTGTATGTTAATGTGGGTCTCCACAGCGTGCTTTGCAGAGCGCGTAAATCCGTCGATCCCGTTTGTTATCATAAGCACTTGATAGCGATCGTTACTCATGTTACGGAAATTATCCGCTAACCCACAGTGGAGCAGCGTGGTGGATTAAGTTTCAACCCTTCTTATATATGTAGAGAAGAGGCCTTTGCCCAGCAGTGGGACGTTAACAGACTGATTAATTTTAGTTTTTATCTGTGACGATACAGGATTTCTTATAGAGTAGTTAAATTTTGATTATTATTTTTTTAAACTATAAAGCGTATATATATATTGATATTCGTACCATGCTAAAATTAAAGAAAATATATTTAGTTTTAAGGGTGAGAAAATCGGGAAAGATTGATTGTTCACCTACTAAATCATTACCTGCCAACTAACGATCGTAATTCTACTACGTATAATGTGGATTGGGTTACTCGATTTACTAAAGATTACCCTTTTTCAAAATTGTGTCAGGCTTAACTATGTTATTAGATGTATATTGTTGTTCTATTTTTGTATGTGATTATTGTTTATTTCCAAAATAAAAAGCATGCAATCGTAAGACAAAAATATAAAAGATTTGTCTTTCATCATCCTCCATCACTACTCAGGGCGCGAAAGCGCACAAGCCACTGGACCCCTGGACCAGCTGATCATTGAGCTCCACTTGGTTACTAGGGCTCACCATCTGGGGTAGCTAGGCGTCCAATGGTGGGCGGGGCGCGAAAGCGCGTTGGTCTACATGAGCACGGGGTTGCGGCCGGTGAGGGCGTGGCACCGAGAAGGCGCAGAGAAATGAGAGGGAAAATTTTCCCCCCATTTAGTGGCAGTAACGGGTGGGTTCGCTCGTCCGCTCTGTACAGGGGGCGCGTGGTGTGCCTGGCTCTCTTCGGTTCTTGCGTGGCTGCCTATGGTGAGACCCGACGTCGGGGGTGGCCCGGCTTCGGTAGTTGGGCAGCTTCTGGTACTTCTCTACCTGGCGCACAGTAGACCGGTCGAGCTGCTCCTCGAAGGGTCCGCAAGGTCAAGCAACGGGGCGTCATGGTTGTATGCGAAAGCGATCCCCTGGCGTCCCACTATGGCGCCGACGGTATCGATGGGGCTCCTCGGAGGGGCCGCAAGGTCAAGCGTCGGTGCGTCATGATTGTATGCGAAAGCGATCCACTGGCGTCATACTAAGGCGTCGACGGTATCGATAGGTTTTAGTAAGGTATTCGGCCTGCTGGGTTGACGTGCGATCCTGCGTCTGCGTCTGGCTGCGAGTCCCACATACCCGCAGTTTAACGGCGGGATGCGTAAATGAATTTGCTATCGTTAAAAAAGGTTTCATTGCCTCAGATACTTTTTTTATTATTATTATGTATTATGTTTTAATTTTTTATGTGAAAATATCTTTGGCAATGAAATAGTTGGAAAAAAAACTCAAAGTATATGTTGAGGATAGAAGGGTTGAATAAAGACTTCAGTGTTCCTCTATTCTTATTTATTTTCTTGTTCTTAATTTTTCCTGTTTTTCTTGTTTTCTTGAGTGCGGCGGATGTTCGGTAGAGAGTGCCTTTCTGTGGCCGGAGACCGCTTTCTTATAGCGATCCCCGTCACTGCGATAGTTACTACCCGAATGAGGTGCCCAATTGGCTCCTCCTATCGTACATCCGTCCTACTCTTACAATATTTACAATATATAATCCCTACTTATGTCTATGTATTATATATTTATACCGATTTATCTTTATTAATTATTTACAAAAATATAATTTTTAACAAAGTAATTAGGTTTGACGTAAGCCGTCCGTAACAGTATATACTAAAATAATTTGGAGTCATTTTGCAAAATTTATATTCCTGTAGATATTACAAATAATTTTAAAGCTTTTGACTGATGCTAGCATATAATCAAAGCTACAGCTTTAACATTTTATGTAACTATTGGAACATAACAAAAATCTAAGTATGTTGGTAAACACTCATTCTATTCAGTGACGCTTAAACATTCATATCATTCATGTCAATCATTCAATCATTGTTCATTCCCATGCAGTCTTGTAGTAATCTAATCGTCGAACTGTGGAGATTTTATTTTTCTTTTCCTCTGCGATCCATATACCATTTTTTTTTTATCGCAGGGGAATCCATTTACGGATGATATCCAGGACGCCCGGGTCGGCAGTCCTAGACCTATGTCGGACTCGGCACTTTGGGAGTGCAATACCGTACTAAACCCCTGCGGGAGCCTTCAGCCGCTTTAATTGGAGGGTCCCGGATCTGCAGGCAACAGAATCCCTCCAGCGACAGGCTGGCCTCGGCGAAAAGGCCAGACAGAAGCCTCCATGGGGACTGTCCGGCTAACCTCTGAACAGTCCCGACGACGCCGTGTCTAGCAGGACCGGGTTCCCATCCCGGCCCGACACGGGCACAAGGGCGTTACAGGAGGCGCGATCCATATACCAACAGTAACAATTGAGATTAGTATTATGTTTTAAAAATATATGACGTTTATACAGTATGGCCTGTAAAGCTTGACTAACGATGTTGTCTTATATCCTACGTACGGGACGTTTTTTTTTATAAACAAGGACTAGATAAAAATAATTGATTTATGTTTTGGGCTGTATTGACTTTATATGTAAAGACAGAAATATATTTGAACTGAACTAAACTGAATCAGCCTATGAACGTCCCACTCTTCTCTTCGTATAGAAGGTCTAACGCAACACTACTCCACTGCAGGTTGGCGGATAATTTCCCTACCGAGTAACGACCGTCATAAGGTGTCTGTGATGACAACCGGTATCGACAGCTTTACGAACTTTCCGAGGCACGGTAGGGAGTTGTCTGAGCTATCTATATCCACATAAAATTATTTATCTAGTACGTAGGTCACTCAAAAAGTTTTGAGACAAAAAAAGAACTGTACTAGATATTAACAACCAAATACTCTCCTTCACTTTCTATTTAAAGTTACATTCGCCTAAACCAACTATTAAAACACTTTTGCCAGTCTTGATTCGATAGATCTGAAATTGCGACTTCGTAGGCGGCGATGGCTTCTTTGGCACAAGAAAAAAAAAAGCTTTATTTTTTTTCCTTGATTATCGGGAATAAAAATAAACCATCCCTCTGGTTATCTCAGGCTAAATCAGGACTGTACGGTGGATGGAGCAAAGATTCAACACCGGATTCCTCAAGCAAAGCCTTTGTTCTGAGGGACGTATGTGACGAAGCGTGGTCGTGATGCAGCATGATTCCCGAAGCTCAGTCTTTGGTCTCCTCTCTCGCAAAGCTTGGAAAACTTTCTTGATGATTGATGATTGGATAGATGGATGATTTTCCAACATTATTGTCGACACATGCCTGCTGCGAGAAAAAGATCTAGCCCCCATTTTTTTACGTAATTGTAAGCATGTATGCATGATGTATGACAGTTCTAAAGCACTGTTGACCAAAGTTCCATAAACATCGCATCGATTGCATATTGAATCCCGATTCAATTTCGATATGTGAATTTGTACAAACATTTATTTTTGTTCTGGGTGTTTGTTCTTATGTATTTAATATTTATGTCACATACATCTTAATTCATTGGTCCAGGTTGTTATCATAAGCTCCTGATAAGTATCGTCACTCTTAATAGGGAAATTGACCTTCTAATCACAGTGGAGTAGAGTGGCAGATGAAACTTCAACACTTTTACAGCAGAAAAGTTCAAAGACTGTTTCTATTTAGTGCAATGATAAATAAAAAAGATACGACACACAAAAACACGGTAGGTAAAGTACAGTAAAACACATACAGATCTAATAATAAAAGTCTAACCGAAAATTTTCTCGACGTGGAAGACGAATGAAGCATCCGTAAAGGAAATTACCAATTATCGATATTTTCAAATTTGATTGCAGAAATTGGAAATAAATATTTTCATGTCAAAAAAATATACGAAATGTATTTCCATAAACATAAAAAGTTTTAACTGGTATTAATCACTATTTCTTGGACACAACTAAAAAGCTTTAAAACAAAAATTTATTTGAGAATTATTTATTTTATATTGTTAAAATCAGAAACTATATTTACTCCAGACTTTTAATAAAAACAACTTCCTGATTTGAATGAAACTATTCCCGAATGAATAATTCTAACTCTGTTTTTAAAATTCGCATTAATCAAAATTAAAAAAACTCAATAAAACGAGCTAGTTCTTTTAGAAATTTTTAATATAAAAGCGAAATAAAATTAAATACTTTGATATGTAATACAAGAAATAATCAAGTTTATTAAAGAAGTTAAGTTTAATAACTTAAAGTTAGCAAAATAAATTAGATTATCATTAACCACTTATGAAACTTGTAAAAATATACTAAATAAAAAATGCAAGAATTAATTACCTTTTTTTCCGCAATTGTTGTTGTAATAAACTATGGTAACCATTTTATTATTTTATTAACTTTTATTATTATTAACTTACATGTATTTGCTTATATATTATTAACTTATATTATTACATTACATTATATTATTAACTTGTCACTATTTGACATTACTTCAATGTTGACAAAACAGAGATTGCGTGCGTTTGCCGCCATTTGCCGCTGTCACTTCTACTCGGAGTTCGGACGCGTCATAAGTTAGGCCGACTGCCAATCGTGAGCCGAACGCTTAGGCCGAGCCTATCGTGCTTCTCTAGCGCTTGTTCTGCGCTCTCGCTCACTAATTGTGACAATGACGTCATGTTTTTCGTACATGCACCCAGTAGCTTTCATCAATTTACTAGACGTTATCACGTCAATAATGAAACTTTTTTAGTATTATGCATATCGCCTGTTGCGATAAAACTTCACGCTACATATTTTTATGGTGACAGTGTAGGAATTAATTTCGATACAGGTAAAACCATGCGTCTAGTAATGATAAATATAATTATGAGGAACGAATTTACAAGTATTGTTATTGTGTTACTTATAATTACTTTATATAAGGTTTCATTTGATGAATTGAACGTTTCATGCCTTCAAGACATTCCTATTTCAATACGCACAACGATCAATTGTCTCTTGCGCTAAAGTTTGCGAGTTCAATCGCTTATATCAAATATTTTTATAGACTTATGTTTGTTTCAGTCTGCTTGTTATTTGTTTCTGGTCTGACGTCAGTGAGGGCTGATGAGTGTGAAGGGATCAGTTACTAATTATTTGTCGAGTCAATATAGGTTATAAAGGTTAACTACGGACTGCGCATGTTGTTAATGATAAGAGAGGCATGCATATTACAATTAAATTTTGTGTATCATACAAATATTTGCCATGAGAAGAAAGAAAAAATCTGCAATGTGTACAGAATGAAATTGCACTTGCACTAAATCTATGTAACTAGGTCACAACACCACACGTATTTTATTTTTATGTAAATTTGTAAATAAATATTAATATATTCAACAAGTTTATTGTTAGTATACCTTCGCTATTTTATTGGCTGAGAATGAAATTCGGCATCTATTTTTCGCTTGATGCTTGTGAATATGAAATTCGTGTCTATCGGTACATACATATATATTGTATTATATAAGTTTAGTTTTAATTAAAATTAAAAAAGAAATACATATTTGTATTATTGTATTTTTGTCTATAAAATATTAAGTTACTACACTAACACTGATAGCAGACGGCTAAAATATTCGTATTTAATAAGTTAGTATCAAAACCTATAGAGAAAAAACTCTAGTTAGAATGGGTTAAATATTATTACATTGTAATTTGATTTAAAACAGATTATGATAAACATAATACAGGTAGGTACCTACTTTGTAATGAATATTTACATTTTCAATAAATATATTTATATATATTTTAACTATAAACAAGTCAGTAGTAAAATAAGATTATCCAGATTAAACTAAACAACCCAAAAAATAAATTCATTCTATATTGTCATATGTATGTATACCATTACGTGTTAATTGAATCATATGCCGTCACGCTGCGCTGTTCAATTACACGGCGTGTCACGCTGTCAGTAATCCTCGTTAGCTTGGCAACTGACGATTAATTCAATATCGATATATTAAATTCGAGCGAATATGTTTATATATATATATGTATATGTATTCACGGGCTTGTATCCGCAACTCGACGTCTACTGTGCGCCTATTTTGTGTTTGAAAAGCGGGCGGCTAGACCTGCCAACCCAACTCCTCCAAATATTTAATCAAACCTCTGGTGTCACCAATAACCCCGGGGAGAGTCGTCGGTGACCCCAAGTGTTTGGTCAGACCGAGAGACCGAGAGGTGATAATGTCGCTTTGTAAGGCTTGTAGTACTGATTTGCTGTCCGAGAGGATTCGGATGGAGTGGTCCTTTACCTTTCGAGACAGAGTCGCCGTAGCTGCTACTATGATGCCCATGCATTCCGCCTGGAAGACGGTATTATGAGCATCCAAGAGTGCAGCTATCTGTATATTTAGATCCTCTGAGAATATACCGTATCCTGTACCTGATCCAGTCTTCGAGCCATCGGTGAAGATCCTCAAGTCCTTAACATTAATCCCTTCATGCGGATCTTCATGCAGCTGTATTTTATATTTCTTATTTCGAGCGAATATGTTTAGAAAATATGACATTTTCTTGACTTACTCGATGTACAAATACCTCTATAACATACAAATTCAAGATTTCAAGATCTTGTATGTGTCCATGAACTTTTTTTAATTAAAAACAAGATCTTTCTTAGTTAGGAATGTTTAATCAAACAGAAACCAAACTGCTAACGAAACATTTGTTTGAATCTGGGTTACAATCAGACACTTGTTTTTACATAAAAGAAGTCATGTTGGGCCAAAACGACAAACTAAATGACTTTATTCAGACGTAATTCAAACGCTCGGTGTAACTAATGTGTGTCTAGTAATGAACCTGGTACAATGAGTAGATGTTTTGTATTGTAGATTAATCTTACGTAATCTCAATTACCTTTATGCAAATAATTGATAATAATTATTATTAATTATGTTACATATTATTATATTGTAAAAAAAATATATATGTTTAACATACACAACCTTTGTTTTAGGAAACAGCCAACTGATATATTTTTTTTTAAATTAATTATATACATATAGAAATAAATACATATTACAACCAGACTCGGGGCAGGAACCGAACCCACAACCCTGGAGCAGAAAGCAGAGTCACTGCTATCTGCGCCAATGGGTCAGTCAAAATAAAAATATAATGTAAAATTTAAAAACGTTAGTATAAATTAATTTAATGTAACACCGCGTTTTTCATTGTTGTTCGTGTCACGCTGCTTTTGAAACACTACGTCGTTACGCGTGACGTATTAATAACGAAATGTCAAACCGAATATACTTGGAGTCTTTTTTTAATTAAACAATTCATTTTATTATTTTAGCAGTGGTAGAAGTAACGGTTCTTAAGCAGTAAATATTATTCAGAAGAGTTATTTCTTACAGCCGTCCAACGGACACGTCTATACGTGGCAATGCTGTTGTTTCTGCGGTGTGGTAGAGAGGACAAGTGGTCAAACACTAACATTTAATCCTTCCTCTGTGCTAATATTCTGGATTCATTAGGGCTGACTAATCTTTATTATCTAAAACTTAGAACTTCCAAAGGTGTAATGGACCATTGAATGTGTTTTTATAATTCTTTGATACGACTATATAAGTTAAAAAAGGCCTTTAAAATATGTGCATATAAAGGGCATGCAATAATTTTTAAAGGAAGATTATCAAAGTGATGCGTTTATGTTTTTTTTTTTTAAATATAAATCATATTTTTATTGTAGACATATATCGTTAATGGATAAAACAAATACATAAAACAAGTACATTAATTGTATTGTGTATCAGAAATAGAAATTCCATTGCTTTACAAATACACCGAGCTGGGACTTATGTCCTATCTCCACAGCGTCACTGTCACGATTGATCTATACAAATACCCTACCTCTATAGTCTTTTTCCTTAACTCGAGTTTGTGTGCACGTGGTAGTATTTATTTAATAATTTTAAACATATATAATAGATAGTTTTAAGGCGTTAGGCTCTATCACATCACATTGCAATTCAAAGACACGAAGCAGTAATAAATTAATAACACAGAAATTGTGATTTCATAGGAGCAACATACGATTTCCAATAGATTATATATACTAGCTACCGCCCGCGGCATCGCCGGCGTGGGGGTATTAATAAAAAGTAACTTATGTCCTATCAAATTTTATCACAAACGGCGTAGCAGATTAGTCACGAAATATAAATTTACATAAACTAAACTAAAACTACAATTCTATAATCAAATTTAAAACAAAAAAGCATTTCTAATACGACTGAAATAAAAATAAAAGTAATCTATATTTCTATATAAAACTAAAACTAAAAATAATAATTATGCCTGGTGTACTAATCGTAATTAATAAATAGCTCCTAGAATCGAATTAGCTATAAGAAAAAAACTCAAAATCAACACAACCGTCTATGACCTGGGTTCCTAAACTGAGGTTCCCCCGCGGGGTAAATCAGCTATTTGACGTGGGTAACAAAGAACCTAATCTAAATTTAACATTAAAAAACTTGTGAATGCAAAACAGTACCAAGTTTCACATTGAGCCAACATTCACTAGTTTTTTATGTTAGGATTAATTAAATTTATAAATAAATTAATTAAAATTATTTTTCACTACTAATCAATGTAACTGGATATTATTGATCCATTGTTTATACGTATAAAAACGTTAAAATTCTAAGCAGGACTTCGGGGCGTGCAATGTATTCAGTCGCACACTCGAGCCTTTTGGAGGGGCATAAAATTGGCTAATTTTGTTTTAATAAAGAAATTGGCAATTTTTTTTAAAGTATTGTATAATTTTTTTGAAGTACGTGTACATAGGTACCTTTTTTTCGCGTGCACTTCCGACACATCAAAACTATAATATAATATAAACAAAAATATAACATATCGATATATTTCATCCTATAATTATCGATATATTTCAGTCGATACTTATCGATATATTTATCGGATATATCGATAAATATATTTATCCCATATGTCGGATCGAAAAAATTATTGATATAGTTTCGATAAAAATATCGATCCTTTTTTTTACGTGAATATTCAGTCCTACTCATAGTATTCGTTTAATGGCGTTCCATTCGGGCCAATTGAATTGGGACGAAAAAAAGATCATTAGCGCCATGGAATTGTATAGCACTTACGCGTTGTAGCGTGATATTTATTAAAATATGTTATATTATGGCCAAATTACACAAAATCTTTATAAATTGTAGCCTATGTGTTATTATTATGTTTTATTATTATAGCTATGTTACTGTAAAGTTTCATCTAAATCCGTTCAGTAGTTTTTGCGTTTTTATACATTATATATATACCACGACGGTGGCAATCAAGCATACGGCCCGCCTGATGGTAAGCGGTTACCGTAGCCTATGGACGCCTGCAATACCAGGGGCATCACATGCGCGTTGCCGACCCTTTAAAAACCTATTTACTCCCCTCTTGAAGGACCCCATACTGTAGTCCTGCGGGAAAACCTCGGCAGGGAGTTCATTCCACAACCGAATGGTCCGTGGGAGGAAATTCCTCTGATACCGAACTGTACGGGACCATTGGGGCTGCAATGTGTGAGCATGAATTCCCTGTCGATGGCGAGTGGTGCGATGATAAAAAGTGGCCGTTGGCACCATTTCGAACAATTCTTCGGAACACAACCCATTATACAAGCGATAGAGCACGCATAGGGATGCAACATCTCTTCTTAGACTTAAGGGCTCGATATCGCTCGTCAGTATTGGATCGTCGACAATTCTCACAGCTAAATAAATAAAATAATAAAATAATAATGAAAGAATAACAAAGATACAAACTTTCGCATTTATAATATTAATACGATTTAAGCGTGTGACTGTTAGTATAGCAACTTAAACATAATATGTTAAGCTATCGAACCCTGCTTTTATCACGAACATCTGATAACAAGTCTCACTTCTCAGTAACACACCGAGAGAATCGGAATTGCGATTTAACGGGGAAGTGCTATCATTGACGCTACCGTTCAGCATGGCTTTGTTCAGTCATGTTTATTTTGTTATATTTATAAAATATATGGGTGATTCTTTTCTAACTGTGACTTTTTTTATTAATAATTTTTGGATATCAAAAATATTTTTTTTTTAAATCTGTTTATGGATGTTATTACTCTAAATTATTGTAAAAATGAAAGTCTGAGACGACTTCGCTACAACTTGAAAATTTCGAGAGCGACAATCAAATTTCAAATTTTTCGTTCCACGGTACTGACTGATTTGTCCACGGTACTGACATATAATAAATTTGACGAACATTCTTTAGAAAAATCGTTTAATTTATTGTTTTATAACACTTTTAAACTCTTTAATATTAATTAACATTTAATTATTGAACATTTTTATAATGAATAATAGTAATCATAACAATTTATTTTATAATTTATAGCAAATATTAATCAACTACAATTTAACTTATATTTTATAAGAAATTCAATGTTAAATTATTACATTGGAAAAAAAGTGATGAAATATGTTCATGAATATATAATTAACCCAAAAATTTCATTTATAGATCATTAATTAATGACCAGTGAGAACAAACAGTAAAGGACATAAAAAATCACAGTTAGAATGGAATCACCCGTATATGAGGAGAGATTTTAAAAATATATGTGCATTATAATACATATTATAATACAAAGTCCCCTGACGCATCTATCTATCTGTCGGTCTGTCTGTCTGTTCGCGATAAACTTAAAAGACACAAACTTTAGGCATATATTCTGTCAAAGTTTTGTGTTTTCAATTATTTCATTCAATAATTTCCATTAATATAATAATAAATAAAAATTCGTTAAATAAATAATAAATAAAAAGTCGTAAATAATAAAAACAAAATTCAAGCGCGGGTCTCACACTGAAGACGGGACTCGCTTGACGCGTCTACCCCCGCGCCGCCGCCGCTCCGTTCTCTGTCACTTAGAACATTATATACTACCCTTGTGAAGCCAGGTTGCTAGTTTTACAATTTTGAAAAATGCAGGTTTCCTCGTTATGTAAAATAAACTTTATGACTGAAAATTCAGTGATGCATAGACAGCCGGATTGACTATTATATTTCACGAGCTCAAATCTACAGGCCATATTGGGTCACAAATTATAATAGAAATTTAGATTACTTAGTTTATCTTTATTATATATATCTATCTATATATATATATATATATATATATATATACATATGGTTTAGTTTCTTCAAAAGATATCCTCGGGATTATGGGATCCGATTAAATGTATCCAACTTAATCCAACTTCCGCTGTTTATACTCGTTACGGAAAAGATCTGGGGTTTTTATTTTAGGCTCAGAAAAATATACTTTAATTACATTATTTAGTGGGATTTTTTTTGAAATTTTAGATTAATATAGTTGTACTTGTACTATTTTATCGTTTAAATTATGAAAAAATATAACAGACGAGAAAGCAATGAAAAGTAAAGAGGTCACAAAAGTTGAAAGGTGTATAAAACAGGTGAAATACAGCCTATAGCTAATAAAAACAATTTGTTAAATCTATTAGATGAAAAAATAATAATTATGTACGTTGCTAAAATATTTAGAAACATCTATGTATTTCATCTTAATTGTAATTTATAAAATATTTACATAAAAATTTAGAATAGGATACGTAATTAACTCGCCAAAATAAAAAATAAAATATTTTATCAAATACTCTCTTCTCGTTATAAAACGTTACAGTAAATAAATAAATAAATATTAACCAACAATCACACCACGTTAACCTAGCCCCGTGCTAAGTTCGTAAGAACTTGTGTTACAGGTACTAGGAACGGAAATAAATTTAATAAATTTATATAAATACATATATACATAAATACACATCCATGACCCGGTGCAGACATCTATATTCGTCATACAGATTATCTGCACCTGGCGGGATTCGAACCCGCGACCGCTGCGTAAAGTGTCCAGTTGCCTGACCACTCGACCAGCCGGCCGTCTACAGTAAATAAGTCAAGAATATTTTATCTTATGTACATATTTCACGGATGAAATGAAATATTTACAACACAAACAAACCTTAGCAAAACTTTGTAGAAGATGTTTTACTAATTAAATGTAGCGTAGGCAATTTAAGCAGTAAGTTCAAATTTGTATAATTATATTAATAAAATTGTATAAAAGACTAAATTTCTTTCGCGGTTTCACCCGTGTTATTGAGTATGGATACTTTTTCACTACGTCGTAGTAGCGTGTATACGTTCAGAGAATATCGATTACAAACAAATTATTCCACTTAGTAAATATTTATGTTATACGTTAATATACTCAACCGTTTTGTTGTAATAGTGCGTGTAGTGTGTATATGCGCCTTAGCGCCAGCGGTCGCGGGTTCAATTACCGCTCAGGGTAGATATTTCTATTTGTACAAATATGTGTTTCTGGTTTGAGTGTATGTCCTTGTGGGTCTCCCCATCGTGCCTCGAAGAGTATGTAAAGCCTTCGGTCCCGGTTGTTATCATAGAGACCTAATAGCGACCGTTACTCATAACAAAATAGTTATCCGCCAACCCGCAGTGGAGCAGCGTGGTGGATTAGGCTCTATCCTTTCTTCTATATGGAGATTGAAGACCTATGCTTAGCAGTGGGTTAATTACAGGCTGATTAAATTCAGTTAAGTTATTATATTACATGCCCATTGGTAAGTATTAATATAAAATTTTCCATTTTACAAAAAAAGATAAAACTACAATTAAGTAATAGGTCTTTACCTATGAAATTGTCATTCTTGTCTAACGCACGTAATAGGTTAACGCACTTTTTTCTTAATTTTTTATTTTTATTATTCAAAGTAATTACCAATGGAATTAATGCATTTTTCCAACGTAGTAGTAACTTATTGATGCCTTTCTTGAAAAACTCTGCTGGACGGGAGGCAACAAACTCTTACAGTACAAAGGCATTTTGTACTGCCTCGCGGGTATTGAATTTTTTTCCCGCCAAAAAGTTATTCAAATTCTGGAAAAAGTGGAAGTTTGTAGGGGCAAGATCTGGTGAGTACGGTGGATGACGGAGAACTTCCAACCCCAGCTCTTGTAACTTGGAGACTGTCTGCTGTGCAGAATGAGGTCGCGCGTTGTCGTTCAGGAGCAGCGGAGCCGAGCGATTGAACAAAGCTGTGGGTAGACGTGCGAGCTTTCCGGCGCTAGGCCACTAAACAACTACCATCACTTTCTTAGGGATCATTTTTTGTTTAGGGCGTTGTTTAGGTACTGAACCAGGATCTAACCAACTAGCTGAGCACTTGCGATTGTCGAATAGAATCTATTTTTCGTCACAAGTAACAATGCGATTCAATATACCTTCGTTTGTGTGTCTGTTGAGCAGTGCAAGGCACGTCTCGACGCGCATTTCGCGCTGGCGTTCATTCAATTCGTGAGGCACCCATTTGATTTGTCGAGCTTCTTTACAATGCCAATTTCACACAAATAGACTAATATTGTTTTAGTGCTAACTTCGAAAGCTGCTGCTAATTCAGCTGTAGTTTGAGAATCATCAGCTTCCACAATCGCCTTTAATTTGTCATTGTCGACCAACATTTTCGGCCGACCACGTGGTCCATTTTTTAGGTCAAATTTTCCAGACGAAAAACGTACAAATGCGATGTAAACAGAACGCTAACCATTAAACAAATGACTAATTATAAAAAAAGAATACTATACCTATTTTTAAAATAAAAATAATTTTAAATTCGTGTTCTTAGCCATTTTTTTTTTTAGTTTTGTAATAGCTAGTACAACGAAACGGCAATTTCATAGGTTACACCTAATATAACCTTAAAACCTATGTAACAGTCCTATGAAAACTCAAGTAACTTTTCTTAGAAACGGGATTAAATAACAGACGCGCTGCTAAAAATATTATAGCATCAATGTTTATTTCATTATTGCGAAATTATGATTTATCATACTCGTATTTATTCCTGAACAAAGTTATCTCTTGGTAATATTGTTTTTTTATGCGAATTTTAGTTGAATAGATTACCGTATTCATTATTATTATAATAACAACAAGAGCTAGATATTTAGAATTATTTATTTATTTTGTTTTTGTTTTGTATAAATATTTACTCGTTAAGTGTCTGAGATGCTTGTGATGTCCCAAATAAATATATTCTTTATTTCTTTCTAGATAATTTTTACTGTACTATATAAATAACCCACTGTTGAGCAAAGGCCTCTTCTTTATACAAAGGAAGGTTTAGAGTATGATATTTGCGGTTTTGTATTGGCGATACTTATAAAAAAGTATCGCCATTACAAAACATGCTCCACAATAGTTTCAATAGGAATGCTGTTGAAGGCGTTCGCCACGTCTAGTGAGATGGCCAAGAGAATGTCTCTACTGGCTACCGCCTCCGAGGAGAGAGATCTCAGGGCGTTCAGGGCGTCCAGTGTGGAACGGCCCGCCCTGAACCCGAACTGCGCCTCTGGGACGTCCGGCCCCAACTTTTCGAGGTGCAGGACGAGGCGGGCAGCGAGAATCTTCTCAAGCATCTTGGCCGTCTCGTCCAGCAACACGAGTGACCTGTACGCAGAGGGGGAGTCTGATGGTCGACCCTACTTGCGCAACAGGCACAAGCGGCCCGTTTTCCACGCCTTCAGAAACTGTCCGGTGCTGAGGCACTTATCGAACAGGGCCCGAATCCGCCCTCTCAGTTGTTCCATGGCGATCCTCAGTACTCGCCCCCGAGCACCATCCGGCCCCCGTGCCGTCCTCCTGGCCCAGAGAATCTGGAGCCATGTCCATCTCCCCCTCGGAAACAGGAGGGATTAACATCTCGGACTCGTTTGAGGAAGACGGTGCCTTCGCGGGCGGAATGTGGCCCGGACGGTGCGGAAAAAGCTCCGACACTATCTGCTAGATGAGATCCGGTGGTGTCGTTTCTGTTAAGGAGCCACCCTGACCGCGCAACTTGTTATGAGCTGTGCGATAAGGAAGCCGCCATGGATCTCGGTTGAGACACGCCAGCAATTCCTCCCGGCCAATGTCCTTCGTCCGACTGATGGCGAGCTGCAGAGCCTTCTTCTCTTGAAGGTAGGTTGCGTGTACGGCTGTGTACGTAGGGCCTACGTGCCTCCGAACAGGCCACTCGGAGATCCGCTATCTCAGTCGACCACCAGTATATTGCACGCCACTGCCGCGGACGCCGACGCACTCTCGGCATGGCCGCATCGCAGACTTCAGTTAACGATCTGCGTATGCAGCCCGCCAACTCTTCCACGCTGGTTCCCGCAACATCTTCTCGAGAGGCCTATCGCTAAACGATCGCAGCCTCTCGAGCCAACTCCACATCCAGTTTGCTGAGGGCCCAGCGCGGAAGTTTGCTTTGGCCTCTCGGCGGATCCACCAAAGAAGACAGGTGAAGACGCTGAATCGGATGTATCTGTGATCCGACAGGGTCTCCACCTTTTCGTCTCCTCTCGCGCGACTGCGGGGCTGGTGAATGATAGGTGGACCTACTTCGTTAAGATGTCGCTAGGCCACTCGACTTCACTCGACTCATACATAATCTAGCCTAGTATCTAAATATTATATTTTTATTTGCTTACTAATTTTATATATTATATTATTCATTTATTGGATTTCATTTATTTATCATTTTATTGTACTGGAGTATATCAAAATATTTTAAGTATAACATTCTTTTATGTAAAACAGATTTCTTTCTATACACCCGGAAACCACGTCTATAGAAAGTACAGTACAATAGCAGAAGAAAAATGTACTTTATAAATTATCAAAACTGATAGATGTACTATCTATTTCAGCTTCTTAACGAATGATTTGCCATATATACTCATAAAAAAAATCCTAATCCTTATTAACGATCTCTTATAAAGCTAAAACATAAATGTGAAAAGATAATAAAAATCGTATGTGCTCGCCGCTGTCGGTAATGACATCTACGCCCGACATTTTCAGTTGCGAGACACAACAACAAAATAGTTTAAACATAACCAGTGTTTAAGACATCACAACAACATTTATTTTATTTTATTTTTTGAAGTGAAACTTCTTTAGAATCTTTGTAATTTGAAACGGGATGCAACGGAAAAAGCGACAGGTAAGAGACACAAATACAAAAATGTTTAGTAGAGAATGAGATAGTATGATGTCGCGTATCCTAGCAACGCGTTAACAACGCGTAAATAAGTAATAGAATGTTTAACTATAAATATTAATAAATTTTAAATTGAGTTTGCCAAAGATGTTTCGCTTCTGACATGTGTACTCCGTACACACGACATATTTTTTTATAAATTAAGAAGTAATAAAATCTATGAATACCATTCACAGACAATAGATAATATGAAACTGAGGTTATTTTAAAATAAGTCGAAAATTGTCTAATGACGTGAGGTGACAGAGTAGAAAGCGTGCATTGATAATAAATAGTCGTTGATTTAATTTGAGCTTTGAAACTTAACTCATTCCAAGGTACTGAAGGGAAACGTAGTGAGCTGAATGTTCGAAGGAAACTACTGAGACGCTTTCTCCTCTCAAGAAGCGTGACATCCTTTGTCCAATAGAGGGATGTTTAATCTGCCGTAATGCCCATTTAATATGTAGATTGCGGGTACAATCCCTACGCCGGGCAGATATTTTCTTCTTCTTTCTTATTATATGTATAGTTTCTTCGCATTTTATATACAAATTCAAGACTTTTAAAAGTTTAATTACATTGAATTATAATATATGTGCCATTTTGTAGGTAGTGACATAATCCCGTTCCTGTAGAAATTTTGAGATTTTTGATCAGAAAAATGCGACATGTTTAACACATGTTTTAACAGTCATCTCTTGATGTTGAAACCGAAATAGGTAAAAAATTGGGGGTGCAAAGTCAGGACTATATGGTCGATGCATTAACACTTCCTAAACAAGCTATCTAAATATTTGATTTGTGGGTAAAGATGTGTGTGGTCTGGCGATATCATAATGAAAGACCACTCGTTTTCTGTTGATCAATTCCAGCTGTTTTTTTTTTTATTTCTTGTTTCAGTCTCTTTAGCTGTTGGTAATAGAGATCCAAACAGATGATGAACGTTGCCCTTCCAATCCCACCATACACACAGTATCACCTTATTGCGTGTTAATACGGGTTTCGCTACAGTCTGTGGAACTTAACTAACCATAATCTTTTTCGCACGTTCTTATCATACGTGATCTACTTTCAATCATCAGTGATTATTTTTAAAAAAATGGTTAAGTTTTATTACGTTTCAATAATGAATCGGAAATGAGTACACAATTTATTAGGTTTTTTTTTTGTGAACTCGTGTGGAACCCAAATATCGAGCTATTTTGTATAGCCAGACTTTTTTAAATGGATCAAAACTGTTTTGTGTTCAATCCTCAGTTCATATTGTAATTACTAATATCCGATCTCGCTTAACCTTTTCAAAAATGGTATCTTTATTCGTATGAAGGCAATCAGAGCGAGTTGCATCTTTGAGATAAAAATTCATTGACTGAAAACGCTTGAATCAACTTTGTGTTATTCTTTCTGACAGTGCATTAGGTCCATTAGGTTGTTTATTTGCGGCTTGAGTCGCATTTTTTTTTTGTAAATAAAGCTTCAAAATGTACAGAATGTCTTTAAATTCACTCATTTTAACGGACTGAAAAACAATTGAAAAAAGTCGGGAAAGTGTTTTTAATTTTTTTTAGTATCCTTTAATTATTGTTATTGAAGCCAATACAAATAAGTCCGATACAAATAGTACAACCAAAGAGATTATTCTTAAATTTTATACATACAAAATACGAAAAGACTCTTGTCTGAGTATGTGTCCATGATTTTTTTCAAAAAGATATTTTAAAACTTATTAAGTATTACAAGTAATTATAAAATTTTCACGATAAGAGTCAGACCGTAAGCATATACCTTGTTACTAATTACCTCGCTGTAATTCAAAGTTGTTTAATCAGTAAACTACTTTACTTAAATGAAAAACCTTCTTATATTTATATACAACTGATACTCCATGAACCTATTCTGTTGTAGTGGATATTTATTTCAGCTCTATAAGTTGTGAGTCTTCTGACGGTGCTTAAGAGAGCACGTTAAGACGGTCTCAATTGTTATCACAAATAACTGGTAAAGATTATAGCTTTTGAGACAGAAATGACATACAATCAACGGTGGCAGAATGAGCTTCAAACATGCTTCTATGGACCTCTAGAAAGAGCGCTTTTGTTCGCTTTTGCTTCTTTTATTTAGTTCACTATTTTATAATAAAAACTTGTCACATAAATCACCCAATCAATTCAGACAAATTTTGTATTCGAACGTTGGCGATACGATTATTTGGATCTAGCTAAATAATGCGATAATATGTTCATTAAAATAGAAACAACAAAAATATAAGAAATTTAAAAGAAGAATTGACATTTTTATTTAACAATTTACCTGAACATGTTACTGTTATTTTGATATTAACCATATTATATTTATTTATTGTCATAAAATTATGTCCAAATAAGTAGTTTACCAACATAAATACCACACATGCAATAGCTGAGGGCTAAGTGAATAAAATATTCTATTCATATTAAAGAACTAATAATAGTCTTTTTTTTTTTTTTTTTTGTTATTTTAAAATGAAATTCTGTGACCATATTGAATTTCTGATATGGTGTTTTAATTTTGTGGTATTTGAAATTGTTATTTGCGCATAAAAATTGCCAGTTCATGTGTCAAAAGTTTACAAAAAAAAAAACATTAAATGTTTTCGAAACATGAATACTTAAAATATGGTTAATATAATTATTCTTAGTACGTTATATTATGCGAATAGTAATTGCACCTCTTAATAGTATTTTATTAATATTTAAAACTACATGTATAATGCAATGTGTAAACCGCATAATTATCTTCGCGTGACCGCAAATTTCAAATAGCCATTTAAATTTTGATTTAAAACATTTATATATTTACAAATGCCTATAAATCTACATAAATAAAAGAAGTGGAAGTTTTTTTCAATGCTGATTGCCATCTGACAGCAAGCTAAATAACTTTTAAAATAATTCCTTTTAAATAATAACGATAATTATAAACCTGACCCCCACAAAGAAACACCAAAACTACCATAGTAATATTAGCTCAATTACAAATATCCGCTTCAAATATTAATTAAACTTACAACCATGTGCGCTAAAAGAACCTTAATCAGCACTTCTTTCAAGCCGTATTAAGTACTAGACTCCTATGTGACACTCTTCAACTTAACCAAGGAATTTATATCATAACTGGAACGCTCACTTAATAAAATTGTATATTCAAATATGCACCTTGAAAGATTTGACATAAGGTTGACATTGGCTTATAATATGTAAAGTGAAAAATTGTTCCGAGCATTTCGTTGACTACTGGTATTTTGTCTCTTTCTTACGAGAGTTGCCTTCAATCCACGGTAGAAAGAGATGCAATCCCGGCCGTAGGAACGTTTTTTGAGTGCACGTGAGCATTCCAGTTTGTATATAAATTTCTTGTTCTAAACAATTTAAATATAGGCTATAAATAAATTATTAATATTTATGATTTGAAAGCCATCAAATAAAATGAGTGAATGAATGAATGAAATATTTATAGTGTTGAGTTAACTTCCTCTTCGTAACAAACGTTAAATGTTATGCTTTCGATCTGGATATTGTTTTGTGAACGTTAAGTCTTTCAGCTCTTGTTGCTATTACGAACTTCTAATAATAAATAATAACGCTATAAACGTGAAAATTATAAATAAATAATGTTTACTTACTCCTAAATGTAGGTCGCGTTATATTAAAAATTAAATTCTATGAAATAATTCGTGAAATCTGGTTTAAAAAGATAAATAAATTCATAAAATTATTTCAGAAAAGCGCGGAAGAGATAAAGGATTAAGGAAACCAAACAATGCTTTCATATTTTTTTTTAAATTTTAATACTGTCATTTAATCCTCTTTATATTTTTTTTTATATTGATGCTATATTTATGTTAAGCATATTAAGTTTAAGCTAAGTTTAAACTTCTTAAGGTCTTATATGATTTACACGTATATAATAACATTGATTTAATTACTAATTGAAGTTTATTTATTTATTTACTTTACAGTTTTATCACAAAAGGAATAAGAAGAATTTATTATTCATTGAAGTCATATTTAACTAATAATTTGAAGACGGCTTGGACGGGATGCAGCAGTCACAACGTGTTCTTACTCTAGTGGTCACGCGTTCGATCCCCGCTTAGGACAAATCGTACGGACCACACAGATGTTAATCTGAGACTGCGCGGATTTTCCGGTATTGGGATCCAATTAATTTGAGCTTTCCCTTCATTGTATAATTAAAAAAAATATGATTTCATAGTTAAAAAATATTTGTAAAACATTAAATATGTTTAAGTTGCATTAAATACTTAATACAGCATTTTTATATAAAACAACAATGAAAGTAAGCTTAGTTTATAGAATAAAAATTCTAAAATACATATAAATATGTATGTACATATCTATGCATGTGTCTATGTATTTGTATGTTCCTATATAGTATACGTAGTATAATATAGTATATGTATCTTAATTTATATATGTTGACCATATGTTCTAAACTTTAGTTTAATGTCTCTTTTTTCTTTTCTTCTCTTGCACAATAAACCCCGCGGTAACATTAATCTCTTAACATCATGTGTTGTTTGGTAGAGATCTCTTCTAGAGACAAGTTCGCCCTTGCCAAAACTCTTTGTACCTAACTAAATATTGTAAACAATTTTTTTTTACTATGCAATAAAGAATATATTAAATAGTATCACAATAATTATATTAACTAATGTTAAATGCTATAATAACTCACCGGGCATTGAAACTTTTATACACAATCACATAACACTATACACATTAGATTCGTATCTTTATATTTAAAAAAATATAAATATTTACATTGTTGTATTCGTTTATTTATTTTTCCTTTTCGTTATTTACAAAGTTCGTAAGAGTCTGGACTTACGGAAGCTGGAAACGTGCGTTCCCTTTCAGATCAGAATCGAGACTGAAGTGTGGTTAGTGGTATACTAGATAAGGATAGTAGTGTCTAGGTGTTCTTAATTATTATTTTTTTATTATTTTTTTCTCTCGTTCGTAAAGAACTTTCGTGAGAAGTTTTGTATGTAGACACTAAATCTATAAATTAATTCAATATTATTTGTTTATCAGAAAACATGTAATTTTGGGTATTTTTTTTTTGAAAATATTGTAGATTTAAGCAATAGCTTGTTTATGCTAATTTTTTCTAATTTTTGAAAGTAGTTTGTTTAAACGTGCTTATGTTAAGATCTATCGCATTGACTCTAACAAACATTTTTCCTAGAATATTAGAAGTGGAGCGATACAAAAATTATTGTAACCACGGGTAAAACCACGCGTATAGTCTAGTATTATGTATATTAACTGACAATACGATTTTTTGATAAGTACTGGTGTTATTATTAGAGCATACAAGTAAAATAATATGTTAAGTCCTATATAATATATGGCCATATACATACTGTGGAGTAATGCTACAGATATTGAGACTGTATTTATTTTACAAAAAAGGGCTATTCGCGGCATTTACGATCTTGGAGCTCGAGTCTCCCTACGGGATGTTTTTCCAAAGGTAGACATATTAACGGTTGCGTCGCAGTATATTTATAATAATATTATATATATTCACCAGAATATTTATTGTTTTGAAATAAATAGTATTAATCGCGCTGTAAACACTAGAAGGAATAACAAAATTGTAACTCCAAGCTTCCGACTGCGCAAAGTAAACGTCTCCTTTCTGGGTTATGGTATTCGCATGTATAATAAAATCCCACAAACAATTCTGGAGTTGTCTCATAATAAATTTAAAGAATTTATTAAGAAAAAGTTAATAGATAGAGCTTATTATTCGGTCCAGGATTATTTAGCTGATAAAGACGTGTGGACTTAGTGGCGCTGTATTACATGCAAGATATTACTAATTTTGTACTAAAACACAGTTTATATATTATTTTCAAAAGAGTAACTGCGGAGTTTCTTGCCTATTCTTCTCTGCAGAATCTACATTCCGAATCGGTGGTAGCTTTACTTTTACAAAAAATAATAATAATCACTACAATATTAATTTTGTAAAATGACGATTCGAAAGTGCTCGTAGGGCCTATTTGAATAAAGTTATTTTTGATTTAGATTTAGATTTTGATTTTGATATATGTTTGATATGAAAATATTTTTAATTAATGAAATTGAGGCCCATTAATCGGCTTTTTTTTTTTGAGTGAGTCATAAACGAGCGGAAAATCTCCTCGTAAAATCTTTAGAGATCTTCACCTCATGAAAGTAACTATTTGATGTGTCTTAGTGACGTTGACCTTGACGCTTAATGTATGAAAATGCATTACAGGCTGAGTACCCGTGGAACTATTTATGAAGTCGTTATATCTGGTTATAGTCTAGGAAAATATCAAGGAAATGATCACATCAAACACCCTTTTTTTAACGCTGGGAAATGCATTTACGCATCCCGGGGGACTGAGGTGGTGGGTGTCCGAAATCATGGACGCTGTAAAGGGTCCGAAACGTCGGGAAATAATTTAAAATATTGTTAACTGTAAAGTTTTAAATAAACGCGATAAAATCCGGTATAGACTTTTAATCAAATAGTTTTGTTATATTCTAACCCTTAAAAAAAATAACATTTGTAAAATGCTATTATCAAGTGAGGAAATATATATGTGTAATGGATAAAATCGAGATACGTAGGTATATCTTTCTAAAATAATGGTTCGAGAAGTTGCCTAAATGCCGATGGTCGCGGGTTCGATTCCCGCTCAGGACAAGTAATTGGACTTATTTAAAAACTTGTTTCTCGTCTAAGTGTATGTTCTACTGGGTATCTCTAACGTGACTTATAGAGCAAATAAAGCCGTTGGTTCCGGTTTTCAACATAGACGCATAATAGCGATCGCTTACAGGCTACTTAAGAGTTAAACGTATATCGTATATCAAAGTCCGTCACTTTCTTGTGCCAATTTTTTAAGTAAAAAAAACCTTCTCTGTATTTCGGAAATTCATTCTCAAATATGAATTTTCAATCTACGTTCGTAACAACGTTCATAAACCGCATTGGAAATTGGCATTCGATAATAATGAACTGCCGCACTGAGTGTGTTATTGTTATCTTGTATCGTAGATATTGATTTTATATCTAGCTTCTGTTTTTGCAATTTACGCAGATGTTAATGCGTATTTCAATTATATATAGGTAAATTATATTATGACATATAGATAGGTATCCGTGTATGAAAATTATTTACGAAACAGACATATTATATGCACTTTTTTCTATACTAATATTATAAAGAGGAAAACTTTGTTTGTTTGTTTGGTTGTAATGAATAGGCTCAAAAACTACTGGACCGATTTTAAAAATTCTTTCACCATTTGAAAGCTACATTATCCACGAGTAACATAGGATATATTTTATTTTGGAAAAAATAGGGTTCCGTAAGATATTTGGGTTTTTCGGACACAAGGTGTAAGAAATTAACCAGAAAAGTTACTTATTTTGCGTACGCTGCCTAAACTATAAAAGATAGATCCATAAAATGTTCCAATTAATTGTAGATCTTATAAATATCTACAATAAAGTCCGCGACACAATATACCTATCTATGTCGAGTGAGGCACAACAACCATTTTTTTATTTAAAAATCTTGAATTTTTTGGACTACATTTAAACGCGTTTATTTTACTCATGCTATTAATCCTTATCAAAATAAATTCATTTCATCACTAATTACAGTTTATGTAGATAATATTTGGTCTTTGAGTGATTAAAATTGGACGTTTGGTTTTGAAGTTATGGCGAAATTAAAATATTACGATTTCTGCTGCACGGGCCGTTGCGAAGAGCGGGGGCGTCACCAAGGCTGGGGTGCGCGTGCGGGAAGGGCATAGAATACTTTTTATCGCGAAAATAAGGGTAGAAGGGGTTGAAATAGGGGACGAAAATTTGTATAGAAGTTCCTAATTGTCAAACATAAAAATAAATCATGTAAGATTGTTCAATTGTTTAAGACAAAGACAAAAAAGCGTGCACGGGGAAAGGGGGGGGGCGTATCGGGCAGTAGGCTTACTATGTCGCGCGATATAGCCGAATTCCACGCGGGCGAAGCCGCGGGCGGAAAGCTAGTATTTTATAAAATAATTCTGTGTTTATAGTTCATTTTGGCATATGAAGTAATTTTCAAGTAGTATAAAACTACAAATTTACTACTAAATTGACTTGTCAAGTGAAATATATCCTTTTTTTTTTTTTTTTTTTTTTTTGACGCTGGGAAATACGTTTACGTATCCCGCCGCCCGAAGGTGACGGGTATGTGGGACTCGCTGACTGCGAAGTCAGAATACCCACTAAAACCCAGCGGTGCCCTCGTCGTCGTACAAGGACGCCACGGGATCGCTGGCGCATGCCACCCTGACGCCCCGACGGTTGGCTCGCCTACGCGGGCCGCCTTCGGTCATAGAGCACTCGCGGGCACCGTGAGCGCTCTATCTCCGCTGCACCAGAGACCGGCGAACGGGGGAGACTGCGGCAGGTCATGAAGACATAGCCGCAGTCTCCTCCGTGACCTGGTGCGATGGACTTTGGGGAGCGGCCGGGGTCTTTGCGACCGCTCTACCCTTCGATTTGGGGGGGCGGCAGTCCCGTCCCCCCATCAAGTGAGCCGCCGGTTTGCCGGCGGCTGCACACACGGCACAGCGCAGAGCTCCGGCGCAGTTGCGGGCAATATGCCCCTCTACGCCGCACCGGAAGCATGCGCCGCTGCGGTCAACCGCAGAAGTGAAATATATCCTGTGTTTTTTCTGAAATAACTCAAAATCGATTCAGTGTACTTATACGCTGTAATACTGCCTGTTGATATAAGACGTTTGTAGTTCTTTGTTCATAAATACATACAGTTGTGTATCATCTATAGGATTTATCAATTACGTCTTGGACCTATCTGTGTGGACCTATGAGAGATTACATCGTTTTTTTAACCTAATCTAACTTTAAATTTGCTATCTCGACCATTTTTTTTATTGTAAGAGGTGGCAAACGGACAGTTGGTTCACCTGGTGGCAAGTGTAAGCGACATCCATAAGCACCCGCTAAATCAGAAGATGAGCAGATGCGTTGCCGGCCTTTCAAACGGGCGTTTGCTCTTCTCTTGAAAGTTCCTAAGTCGTATCGGTTCGGAAATATCGTAGATCAGCTGGCTCTATAGACTGGTTGTACGAGACAGGAAATGCTGTAAAAATGGGGTTCTTGTAGATTTCCGGACATCGAGGTGATGTTGGTAAAATTTGGAATTTTGACGCGATGTCCGGTGGTGGAATAAATCTCATTAATTCATTTTTTCGTGATATCTGTGTTGATTTATAAAAAAATCTAATTTTACAAGTATAGAATTACTACTACTTATATGTAAGTAGACATTTCAAGTAGAAGCAGATGTAGATCTAATCAATTTTTTCAATAGATATAAAAACTTCAGAAATTACGCATTGGTACATTAATTTAAATAAATACTCATTAATAGCTATTTATTTTTGGTGCCAATAGATTACAATATGTATATTATTTTTATTTTATTTTTTTTTCATTTATCATTCAATTGGAATATCGATTCTATAGAAGAAAAAATATCAAGAAAGTGACTTGGTCACTTAATTTTAAAATGTAATTTCAATGGGTGTAGTCAGTGATTTAAAGCTGAATTTGAATCCCGTGAAAAGATGATGCATTGAATTTGGACAGACGAATTCAACAAAATCCATTAGGCATTAAGCTAGATTACACTAGAAACTAAATATACATAATTCAGTCGGAGCTTTGTTTTGTTTTCTGAATATCGAAGTTTTATTTTATTAGGTCCGTTTTATGGGCGCCCTTTTTAAATTGCATGAATATATATCTTCGTTTTACTGTACAGAAAAACCTCCAGATAATTCAATTTCCTTTTCGATTTTGGCCTGATTTCAATCAGCTTTCGCTGGCCCCTTGTGATTGTTGTAAATATAAAATGACGATGTTTCATTACACACGACTAGATATTTATTTTTATCGCGTCAAAAGATATTTAAAATTTAATTGCATTAGCCGTATTAAAATTCTGATATTATATATGTATCTTTAGATTTTAATAGTATATTATTTCTTATTTTAATTCCTTATCTCGAATGTGTCCCCAGTAAAACCAGCCTGTCAGTACTTGTGTTAATATACTCGTAGACATCTATCACTGTTCTCTCGTTTTTTTTAAAAACAAATTTTTAAAACATGTTACTGGTTAAGCAATTTCAGTTTTTATATTTTCATTCATATATACATATTCCATACACTCATATTCTTTTTAGTGTTTTATTTTGCGGTATGTCGTACACATTAAGATTTTTAACCTAGACATATGTTATGTATAAACTATTTCTGTATCTTTTATTGGCTGTAACCTGTTCTGTACGTGATTAAATAAATAAAATATAAATATGTATAAACCTTTCAAGTTTTATTGACAAGCGACGAACATTGGTTTAAGCTTGTATGGATCTAATAATTGCGCGAGCAAATACGTTTTATACATAAGGAAAATCATTACGATAAAGTCAAATTTTGTTTTATTGGCTGTACTGTGTATGCTGCTAGGCCGAGGGATGTGTCACTGTCATAAAACCAAAGCTACGTCTATACAAATACATACACATATGTAGCAGAGTGTCAAAATAAGTTTATCAATCTACAGATGCGAGTATACTAAGCCATTTCACAAATGTTGCGTTTTCATGGCCATGATTTGGTTGAAAATAATGTTATGGTTAATCCTTAGCTTCTGGGCCTTGTACAGTAAATTTGTAAAGATAATTTATCATTAATTTGTAAATTTTTTGTAACAAATCCCTTGTATCCTATGATTTTTATGATAAAAATCTTATATCTTAATCTTATTGTTATTGAGAGGGAGGGGTGACTATCAAATATTTGAAAGATAATAATCAAAAAATACTTTCATTATTTTAAAAACTTTTTCTTAAATTTAAATTCTAAAATGGGCGGTATACAAAAAAAAAACAAATTATATCTTTAATATAATAGTTTTATCTTTTTTTTAAATCTCTTGTGCATTAGTTTGAAAGGCGATCCTTGTCAAGAACGTTATGTTGCATATACACGCTTATCGCGCCCAAGGGAAAAGGACAAATGACGTTGTGCTATACAAGGATATATATAAATAGTATATATACGTACTACTAGATATCTAGCGTGGTTTTGCTCATGTTCATATTTATGGATAGTGATACACTCTTAACTTGAAGCGTGTTTTCAAGCCTATGTTAGTTAGTTTTTGGATAGTGTCCACTACATTATTAGAAGGTTAAATATACATTATATATATCTAAAGGTAATAAATAAATAATTTGGCTCAGTAGTATATCTCTTTTACTTATAACGGGAGCTGTGGTGCTCATGATTGATAACGCCTATGACTATTAAAAATGTCGGATATGAAAAAAAAAAACAACTTTTCAGGAGAGCGATGCAAAGTGTAAATTGCATGCGTCTTTTTACATATTTTTTTTTAAATACCGACATTTATAAATTAAGTGATTAAAAAACTATGCATAAAATAATATTTTTCTTTTCAGCTGATGATAGACTTGGTTATTTAGGAACGTTTTATAAAATAAATAAAAATCGATTTTGCAGTTCCGACGTTGTTAATAGTCGCTAGTGATTAATTATAAATTTAATAAATAAATAAACAAATCGCAACGGCTTCCAATAAAATTAAATCCTGTGTTGAGGAACCGAAAAATACAAAAAAAAAAAAAACGTTTAAAAAACAAAAACCGACTTCAAGATTATACCCACATGTACAAAATTTGTTTTATTGATTTTTATTAAAAAGCCCTAAATTGATTCCGATAAAATTTCTATGTGAACACCTCTGAAGTATGACCTATTGATAAAAAAGGATCATCAAAATCGATTTTTAATTGATAAAATAATCGCGTAACAAACATAAAAAACTGTCCAATTGATAATCCCCTCCTTTTTTGAAGTTGGTTAAAAAACTAACGCCCTAAACTAAATATCCAAATAATCTATACATTTGACATAAGCGGAGATTAAACCCGCGGTCGCTAAGCAACAGCCGACACACCGAAAAACATTTTTTTGAATAGAGATCAGTAGTTATTGAGGAAAGTAGCTATAAACAAACATCTAAACATTATAATATTAGCGTATATTCGAAGCTTTTACATTCCAAAGTGGAGTTTTCATGATTATTATAAGATAGCTCGAGGGTAAGTATTCGCTCGGAATGTGATCTTCGCTGAGATTTTATATGGTTATGGAATTTCATGAAATTGGTATTGAAAGATGTACGAGATTGTGCACGACTTGCTTCGCTTAGACATGGATATATTGGTTTCGTTGTTGAATGCTCCGTAAGAACCTTAAAGTAATAATTCATAAAATGCTTTATGCTCAGGCCACAAAATATGCTGCTAAGCTGTTTACAATCTTTCTAATATATCTTATTTATATGATCTTTTCAAAGAGTTTGGTATTATGAATAGTATACCTATGTATCATTTCAAGGAAAATTCTTTTTTACTTATTTTGAGAAGAAGGATTAGGATAAGAGATTAGCGTATATATAAATATCACGGAATTTTGAGAAACGCGCATTTTTTGACGATATTTCTTTGAGTTGGTAAATAATTTTGTTTTAGCGATGCTAGCGCAGAATTTATCTGACCACGTAGCGACCTTCAATTTGACCTTTTTCTTAAGATCGATATGTTTTATTAACTGGTCCGTTTCGACTTCAACATACCCTGACTTATTTACTGACTGACTATTTGACTCATTTATCATCGCTGAGTCTAAATTATTAAAACGAGAAACATTTAATTTAGACAGTAAAAATCTTTTGTAAAAAAATTAAAATACATATGATATATTTCCAGTAAATCTTCTGTAATTCGATAAGAAACCCTCACAGTGAACTTTTCGTGATGACATCCATATCAAAGCTCCTAATAACTGTGAAGGAGACCGAAATACGTACCTCCTTATAAAAGTACGGCTAACCGAATTCCAACCCTTTTTATCGTTTGTTTGAGGCAAGAAAATAACATACCGTCGTAACTCGTATCTATATAAAAACTGTCTATCACTAGTATATAAATAGTGGACAGTTGTTACTATTTTATACATTTTTTTTCAAGTGCTTAATGACTTTGAAATTCAAAAATAAAACATTGCGTATATATATATATATATATATATATATATATATATATATATATATATATATATATATATATATATTCGCCAAACTGTAATGGATTAAACGTCTCATATTCACATACTCAGCAGCTGTCACCAGTATGAAACCCTGTGTTAGATATCCAGAAACAAGCACTATCTATCTATGGCACGCTGACCGCCAACTGGTAGTGCGCTACGGCAGCTTTTTTGAAATTTTAGATATTTAAAAAAATGCATACAATGACGATTCAAAATAATTTAACTAAATTTCAAGTTGTCAAGTTTAAAATAATTATCTGTGCTAAGTAATTTAAAAGAATGTATTCAGTAATATCCCTGAAATACACTAGATAAACCTTGCTCACATTATTAATATTCGCTGTTATTGCTGTAGCTTACTTGTAGCATGAGCTATGTTTTCTAACAATAAAAATATACATTTCTATGGTAAATTTTCTCTGGAACTGCTACGAAAGAGGATTAAAATTAATGAGACATCTACAATATTTTGAGAAAGTTGTAGAATTTTCTTTAAATTGTATGCGTACCTGAGTGACCTACGGAAAATTTTAGCCTTTTTTTTTTTTTTTTTTTTTTTTTTATATCGCAGGGGAATCCATTTACGGATGATATCCAGGACGCCCGGGTCGGCAGTCCTAGACCTATGTCGGACTCGGCACTTTGGGAGTGCAATACCGTACTAAACCCCTGCGGGAGCCTTCAGCCGCTTTAATTGGAGGGTCCCGGATCTGCAGGCAACAGGATCCCTCCAGCGACAGGCTGGCCTCGGCGAAAAGGCCAGACTTCTCCTCCATGGGGACTGTCCGGCTAACCTCTGAACAGTCCCGACGACGCCGTGTCTAGCAGGACCGGGTTCCCATCCCGGCCCGACACGGGCACAAGGGCGTTACAGGAGGCGCATTAAGTAGCGCCTCCTACGCACCCCCATTCGTCGACCGCGGATGGAGGCCACGTCGGCGGCCTCCTCTCTCATCCGCTCGTCGGCCTCCTTCTGGGACATTACTGTTTCGCAGAAGGAGACCATCGCCTTCCAGGACTCGTCGTCGCCGAGCATCGCGGTGATGACGCTCGGGAGCGACAAGTCCCCTCCGACGACCGACGTCAGACCTTGACGCAGCACCGCCCATCTCGGGCACACCTCGAGGGTGTGCTGGGCAGAGTCCACCGCTGCGCCACAATCGTGACACTCAGTCGTCGGCTCCCTTTGGGCCGTCCGACACAGGTAGTCACCAAAGCAACCGTGCCCGGTGAGAACCTGTGTCAGACGGAAGGTGAGGGGCTTGCGTTTTCGACGCATCCACCGCTCAAGGACCGGGCGAATGGCAGCCGTTACGCGTGTGCCATATGGCTGCACCGCCAGGTCCTCCCCCCACCTCCGCATTAGCGCTTCCTGCCCTATCCGACGCACACGTAGGATCCCGTCCAACGTGGGACGGAAAATTTTAGCCTATCAAAAGATAATTCAATAAACTTTACAAATATCATTCAAAGTTAATCGTAAAATATTACGATTTTTTGTTATTTTTTACTGTCTTTTTATTTTAGGTAATATATACCATCAAAATTTGTCGCAAGAAAGCGGCTCGCCTGATTTTGTATAATTTTTTATTGTGCTAATTGTTTAAGAAAAAAAAATCAAAAACCGGTCTAATAGAAGTCCGATTCGTACATAAATTATTTCGTATTATCGCATAATTTACATCAAGTAAAAATGTTGAATAAATACGTAACGTTATTATACGCACACGTCTAATTTTAACATTATAAAATTTTCATTTTAATGTTGTGGATAAAGAAATATACGTACATCCTTTGAACATTCTGACATAGGTTGTGTCAATAATTACCGACCCATTTCTAAACTACGGACGTTATCTATAATTATTGAGAAACTTATAAACAGCGGTTTATTAATTATTTTGAGAATAATAAACTTCTCTACAATTAACAGTTTGGCTTTATATCTGATACTTTGACGAATCATGAAGTGCATAAACTTACTGATCATATTGTTACTAAATTATAAAAGAAAAATAAAGTGCTGGCTGTATTTTTGGAATAAAAAGCATTTGATACAGTCTTTGTCCCGTTACTGTTGTATAAGTTGGGAATTTTTTTTTTTTTTTTTTTTTATGTTAGTTGGATAGGCAAACTGGCAGACGTGCCACCTGATGGTAAGTGGTCGACGTCGCCCATGAACATAAACTAGTTTACCTGGAACTAGCCCAGCCAACTCATTTATGTGTTGCCTATCCTGAGACATATGATGTTAAGTCTCGGTGCCAGTAATTACACTGCCTGTCTTGCCCTTCTTTCCGAAACACAGCAAAGCTGTTTCACGGAAGAAATAACCAAGATGGTGGTACCCATGCAGCCGGGAGCGCGGCACAGAATTCGAGGTGATAACATCAAGTATCTAGTTGTAGTGGTTGATAGTACCCTAAGCTTCAACTACTATTTAGACCTGCTCTTCATTTTTAAAAATATCCTTCGTATTGCGGAAAGAGCAATTATAAACATGGTTTATCGGTCTGTCTGCCAATCTGTCTTGATTTATTACAATAATAGTATGGGAAGGTACTTGTAAGTCTAATCTTATAAAGTTGGAAAGGGTTCAGCGTGCGGCATTAAAGGTAAGCTATTCTAAACCATTTCTTTGTCCTACTAATGAACTTTACCTTTTGGCTGATGTATTAACTGTCCGCCAACTATTTATATTAAATACTGCGCTTAAACAACATGCGGCTACTAGTTAAGAAACTTCCATATCATGCATATCCAGGATGCCCAGGTCAACAGTCCTAGACCTATGTCGGACTCGGCACTTTGGAAGTACAATACCGTACTAAACCCCTTTTCTTTTTCTTTTTATTTTTGTCGCAGGGGAATCCATTTACGGATGATATCCAGGACGGCCGGGTGGCAGTCCTAGACCTATGTCGGACTCGGCACTTTGGGAGTGCAATACCGTACTAAACCCCTGCGGGAGCCTTCAGCCGCTTTAATTGGAGGGTCCCGGATCTGCAGGCAACAGGATCCCTCCAGCGACAGGCTGGCCTCGGCGAAAAGGCCAGACTTCTCCTCCATGGACCGTACTAAACCCCTGCGGAAGCCTTCAGCTGCTTTAATTGGAGGGTCTCGGATCTGCAGGCAACAGGATCCCTCCAGCAACCGAGTCCAGCCTACTCGGCGAAAAAGCCAGACTTCTCCTCCATGGGGACTATCCGGCTCACCTCTGAACAGTCCCGACGACGCCGTTACTAGTTACGACCCTTCCCTAAACATCAACAAACGATGCAAACATAATGTCTATCGCCCTAATACCTAGAAATAAATAAATAATTATTAGAAATAGATTCTGCTAATAGAAAAAGATTCTGATAAAGTGTGCAAATTCCTTAAGTCACTTGGAGTAGGCATAGTCAAGCAACAAGTTTCTGCACATTCTGTTGATCTTGATGGACTCAACAATTACTTTACGACTTCTAGTACAGTTGACAGTGCTACTAAGATGAAAACGCTTAGAAATCTTTCAGCCACGAGTACTCCTTTCGACTTTTTAAATTTTGAATTGTGTCAACTATCGGAATGTGATGTTAAAAGGAATATACTTGCTATCTGTTCGAATGCTGTAGGTTGCAATTCCATCAGTCGTAAAATAATCCATCCTATCATAGACTACGTTGTTCCTGTCATAACTCACATTTTTAACCATTCCTTTGAATCCAGTACTTTTCCTTCCAGCTGGAAAGACGCTCAAATTATTCCCCTTCCGAAAAAACCTAATCCATCTGCTTTTTCCGAATTTCGTCCAATTTCAATCCTGCCTTTTTTGTCCAAGGTGTTTGAGCGTCTTGTACATAAACAACTGTTATCGTTCCTTTCCTCTAATAATCTCCTAAATCCGTATAAATCCGGTTTCCGTAAGGGTCATAGTACGTTCACAGCACTCGTCAAAATCTCAGATGACATCAGACACGCGATGGATGATCGAAAGCTTACGGTTTTGGTTTTACTAGACTTTAGTAATTGACTGGTTTCATAGTTACTTGTACGGGCGTCGGCAGCGTTTGCAAGTCCAAGACACTTTTTCAGACTAGGCTAACGTAAATTCTGGCGTACCGTAAGGTGGCGTGTTGTCCCCTCTCCTATTTTCTTTGTTTATCAACTCTAAAACAACAACTAGCCGGAGATTTTTTGCAGCTGCAAGTTCACTCCGACGACTTCAACACTTCCTTCCTATGCCTACTAAGATTTCGTCAGCACAATCGCTACTCTTACCAATCCTTGACTATGCAGATACATGTTTTCTGGATCTCAAAGAGGAGCAACTAAATAAGCTTGAGCGCCTTTGAATCTTTGTATAAGGTTTATATTTGGTTTGCGCAAATATGAACTCTATATGTCTCCAACTTTCGCAAAAACTCAAGTGGCTCCCAATTCGGAATACGCATGTGCTTTCACTTCTCTACTACATACTTTTTAATCCTGATGCTCCTAAATACCTTAAAGAACGATTCACCTTTCTTTGTAATTTCCACGAACGTTCCCTACGGTCAGATTTAAATTTACTTTTAAAAACTCCGTCCCACTCAACTTCCTTCTACTCTGATTGACTGACAAAGCTGTCCGCCTGTGGAACTCTCTTCCGATTCTAATAAGACAAGCTCAATCGCTTGCTTGTTTTAAGAGCTGTCTTAAGCAGCACTATTTGTCGCTAAATACACCATGAATTTCTTAGTCATTATGTATGTATGTATATGTATATGTATGTATATTTGTATGTATATATGTGTATATATGTATATATTTATGTATATTTAAGTGTTTCTGTATATATGTATATTTTGATATTTACTTTATTTCGTATGTTTACTTATATTATTTTATGTCTAATTTCTCTTATCTTTGTGCACTTCCTAACTGCTGCTACTATATCGTGTCCTATGCGCAAAGGTTGTCTGGAAAAAATTGCTCTTTTAGCGATAAGACCACCTTTGTACGTCTTTTATTGCATAATTACTGTATTTGTTTATATTATGGTGTTCAATAATGAATATTATTATTATTATTATACGGCCGGCTGGTCGAGTGGTCAGGCAACTGGACACTTTACGCAGCGGTCGCGGGTTCGAATCCCGCCAGGTGCAGATAATCTGTATGACAAATATAGATGTCTGCACCGGGTCATGGATGTTTATTTATGTATATATGTATTTATATAAATTTATTAAATTTATTTCCGTTCCTAGTACCTGTAACACAAGTTCTTACGAACTTAGCACGGGGCTAGGTTAACGTGGTGTGATTGTTGGTTAATATTTATTTATTTATTATTACCTACTGGACTACTATTCTTTCAAGAAGGTCTTTTGGTTCTAAAGGTTGTTATTTATACAAAAAAATAAACAAAATAATCAACATAATATGTATTTTTTTAAATGTTAGTTGGATAGGATGCAAACTTGATTTTGTAATAACGTTTTTACTTATTGTAGCTTATCTATCTTATCGCCTTATCTTATTTGCCTTGAGTATGCTATATTGATCCGTATATAGTACAAGTATGCTTAATTAAAAAAAATCAAAAAAACCCGACTGCGTAAAATACTCTTATTATAAACTAAAAAGAATAAAACAATTTACTAGCTTTCATTTGATACCCATATTGCTACAGTAAGAAAAAAAAATTCAACTCCCCCCCTCATTAGGCCATTTGCGGGCGCCATTTTGAAAATTTATATAGCCTATGTCACTACTATAATTTAGACAAATCCAACGACACTCATATGTCAAAAACCGTCCAGCCGTTTGGGCTGTAGGGCGTGCCAAAGAAATGGACATACATACATACATACACTCGAAAAACATAACCCTCCTTCTGTCGCAGTCGGGTAATAAAATACAAACATCTATTCCGTTTGAACCAAATTGACTAGTATTTGCCTCGTTAAAGGTACAAGCTGTACAAATACGGGGTCGACATGGCCTGCATTATAAAGGACTTATGTAGTTGCAGAATTTCTATTTGAACAAGAAATGGTTCAATGTGACATTTAAAACCTGCTTGTGTAAATTAATCATAAATTAAAAATGTTCATTTATTCAAATTAATTGAGTGTTTCCCATCACTTTCTGGAAAATAATTAAATGTACACTCAAAATATATACATACCGTATAATGAAATTGTAACTGACCAATGTCTATACATGAGAGATAATATACAAAAGTAAAGATATACCTATGTACAATAGTATATTATGTCAAAAGGGACGAAAGTAACTACATTCTGTCCCGTGTGTGAAATTGCCAAATACGCGGGAAAGGATGTATTACTTTCGTCCCGTGTTACGCATACTATTATTTTTCCTGCCAGGCCGAAAGTACATAAAAAGATAATGTCCGAATCTCCACATGAACAGAAAATTTATGTATCCCTTATTAATTGAAACTTGATTTTTAATAATAGTCTAAAAGTGATCAAAGCCGCGGTTTATAAGTAAAACAAAAAAAAATTAGTCCCGATCAGTAGGTATATCAAATAGATCGTACGAATAAAAAATATTTTCCGATAATCGTTTGAAAAAGAAAAATATATATATATATTCGTATGATAATCGTATGAATAGACCCTTTCAAAAATACGTCGTTTAATAAAATGATTATACGTACAACTTACAAATAGTTGCAATAAAAGACAAGCACCAATAAAACCAAAAGACAACGACATACAAAAACTCCGTTTGTATCTCTTAAATTGGATTGCACTCGATATAAATATTTAAAATGTATTTTAAAACGTTTTTCTTATCTAAGAACCAGATTTGAATTAAACATAATAATATTGAATCAAAAGAAAATAGCTACAGTCTACAAACAATAAAACTTGAATATAATGTTTTTACTCTCTTTGAATCGTTTTATTTCAGTAACAATTTTATTGATAATCGTCTTCTGTAAAAAGGCCAGGCTAAATAGTTTTAGCGCGAAATTGTTGCAGCTTTCAACTGGTGGTAATGTTACAAGGCTTTATATTAATAAAAGTAAAGATAAAAGGAAGTAAAATATATTTTTTTCGTTTATATTTTAAATAAAACTATTTTCTTTATTTATACATATTTATTAAAATTTAACTCGTATTCGACTATAAAGAAAAATATCCAACGGAACTTGCAGGTCTCGGGATTGGATTGGGGGAGGATATGAAAATCTGTAGATATACCTAATACATACAAAGTATTTTGCTAATTAATACCTTACCCTTATCTAGTGCTTTACCCCTCAGCCACACTATGCTCCTCGCGCTGCTGCTCGCGCTCCTCGTCGCTCTGCCGTGAAAGTTGCCCTAGCGGCCACACTATTCCCTACTCGCGATATTCATCGCGTTGCTCCGCATTTCAGTACTCGCCTTGAAATGGATGACAACATTACGGCAGCATGCGCTTTATGCAATTTATAGTTTATCGAAGTATTTAAAGGTTTTACAAAACAATATATTGAAACGACGTCGTCCTTGTCAAAGGAGATGGTGAGTGACATCGATTCATCGTAGCAGGACGAAGTAAGTGCGCGAATGTGTGGCTAGTCACTCGCGCTCGTATTGCCGCTCCTTTGACTCGCGCCACAAAAACCGACAAAAAATGGATCGCCGGGCAGGACGAGCGGCATGACGAGCAGCATAACGAGTAACGCGGCCACACTACTTCCCTGCCCACTTCCCTCGCTATTTCCCTTGTCACTCGTCGAGTGTGTGGCCGCAGTATTAAATAGATTGTATTTGAAAATTTTAATTTAATTATTAAATATAAAAATGTTATAAATAAACCAATATATTCATTTATTAACAAATAAATAGGTTTGGTTTCGCTAATGACACTATGTATTACTCGAATAGTATTCAGTTGTAAAATTTCAAAAAATCCTAGATTAGTACGTTTTATCAAATACTACAAAATAATTGTAGCAAAAAATAAGTAAGTACTTTTAGTAATTGCTAAATTAAAAGATAAAAGTCAAGAAAACTTTCAATTAAGATAAGACATTTAAAACAAATCAAGAATAATGTTCTTAATTAAAAAGTTTAAGTAGAATTTATGATGATATTTCAACATTTAAATGCTTGAAAATAGTGTTATATTTTAGAAAGTACATACAGTTTATTAGTTGCTACAAATTTTAAGTTAATATTTTTTAGTTAAGTTAATAAAAATTGTAAGACTACCTTATCTGATTTATGTCTAAGATGATTCCTTTTTGGGTGTGCTGGAAGAAATCTCTTTTAGAGATAAGCAAATCCTTTATACATGTATGTCAATGACGTGTACTTTTCTTGCAATGTTCTGTACGTATAATAAAAAATTAAATAAATAAATAAATGCAGTAATAACAGAACTTCTTGTTAAATTGTTTCCATAGCCACAAAGATTTATTAAAAAAACTAGATAACTGTCAATAGCATGACGTGTATATCATATTTTATAGACGTGTATGTAGATATAGATTGTTATAAGCGTAATGTTTAAAAGAAAGGATAAAAACATTCAGAACAAACACCCGTCTTTACCTGTCCCAGGAACATCAAGAGACCCCGGTGTCATAGGAACAAGTGAACATGATTCAAAGGAACCTAGAGTGTCATGGACAAAGCGCTGTTGCAACTATATTTATGATAGAGAAAGAAAACTATTCTGTGGCAGAACTTGTAAAAGTTGGTTGTGTATTATTGCTTATTCCATTATGTATCTAGTCTTTTTGAGCACGTACACTATGATATTCCTCTTTGGTTCCTTATCTATAATAAAATTTCTTGACGACTATCAAACTATTGACAAAGCTGAACTTTTAACTTATTCAACTAATGGTATTGGACTATCAGCAACTCCGACTTCATTAAATATTCTGCCAGTTATTTGGTACAGAAACGATTCTAAAGATTATGCAAAATACGTGAATGAATTGGAAAACTTACTTGTTAAAAGAAAGAAAAGAGAAGCCAAGAATTATACAGACTTGGGACCATGTGGTACGTCTCCATTTGGTTATGGGAACAGCCCTTGTATTATTATAAGGATAAATAAACAGTTGAAATGGTCAGCAAGGCCATTGGATGAGGACATGGCACGTAAACTAAATGTCCCACTAAAGATAAAGCAATGGATGAAAATCGATCAAAAGTTGTGGTTACACTGTGAAGGAATTCATTCCTATGATAAGGAACATATGGGCAAAATTACGTATTATCCTGATCCCCCAGGATTTGACCCAAAATTATTTCCTTTGTCTAAATATACTGATTCGCCTTTGATAGCCGTGCAAATTTCTAATTTCACATTAGGCATATCACTGGCCATTAAATGTAGCTTATGGTATAATGAAGGAGTGTCTACTATTGAATATATGTTGTATGTTACACCTAAGAAAATAGAAAATTTACGAAAAACATAGGAAATAAAAAATGTTAAAAGTAAATGTTTATTATTCTTTATTATATTTTTATTTGGTATTTATATATCTATATTTACTGAAGTTAAAGTTTGTTAACAAGTTGTTCTTTTTTATTATTCGGTCACTATACATGCTTTTATGTCTTAACATTTTTTTTATTTTAGTCTATTAAAAATCAGTTTATGACATTTTCTGCTGACGTTGCCACACACAGTGGTACATCTCGTCCAAAACGTCCAACACAGTGGTACGTCTCAACCAAAACGAAAAATAAGCATCGCTAAATTTTAATAACTTCTTACCAGACGTTAGAATCAAAGTAAAGCACAAGTTTGTAACCTAATTTTATAGTTAAAAATAATTATTTAAAATTTATAACCGTTTAAGTTTTACCAACCTTTTTTGAGTTTTGTTTACTAATTGTATTTTCATTTAAAGTATTCTAGCCATATAATATACCAGAATTTTGTAGTTGTAAAAGGACAGAAACAAAACATCTACATAATATTAGAACTAAACTGAACTGAATCAGCCTGTCGTCCCACTGCTGGGCAAAGGCCTCACCCATATTAGGAGAAGGTTTGGAGTTTAATTCAATGCTTCCTACCATGAGTAACGATTGTTATCAGATGTCTGTGCCAAAATCGGGACCGAAAAATTTACGTGCTCGAGTGAGAGACCCACAAAGACGTACACCGAGACCAGAAACAAATATTTGTAACCATACAATTGTCTATCCCGAGCCGGAATCGTACCAGCGACTGCCGGCGTTAAGGCGACTACTGGCGTATCTACTCCAGATCCTTAATCATATATTCTACTTTTAGTACGGATGCTAATAATAAGATACTCGATGAATATTTTCTTTCTTATATTGAAACGTATACAAAATATTTGCTTAAGATGATGTATTCAAAAAAAGCTATATAGAAAGATTTAAAACTAAAACAAAATTAGCTGTAATCATTTTAAAATATTTAAGTAAATTTTCAGTCATTGGAATTCTCTTTGAAAAATATTTGAAATATGTTTTAGTTATGAGGATTTCATCATACAACAATCAAGTATAGTTTGTAAAAGTCATATGTATGTATGTTTTTTTTTAAACGACATGTTTATCCGGATTTAATCGAGGGGGCAGTTGGGTGTTAATAAAAAACTAATATTGTATATTGCTGCTACTATTATTGAGTGTTGGATGGTTTTAATACAATTCGTAGTCAGCGGGATATCTCATTCAATTATAGCTCACTGAGAGCTTTGTTCTGTAAAGGCAATGAAATGTCCCACAATTGACCTCGTAAGGCTGATTGTCCTATTAAAATATATCAATGTATCGCATGAAATAGTTATTATAATAAGTATTGCTAAAATTGTTGTAATTCTTAAAGCATGTATTTTTTTTAATAATAATAAAATGAGTTTAGATAATATGAAAATTAAGCTAAAATAAGAATTAAAAATGACTCCGACACTATAAAGGAAATTAACTCGAAAGAAAGTGACGTCATATTTCATATTTTTTAATATTAGCTGTATGACACGCGTGTAATCAAAGTATTAATGATAAAAAAAAAAGAAAACAATAATCAAAACTGCGAGACATCTAGTAGAACCTGTCAGCCTGTATAAACGTTGGGTACAAGACAGAAAAGTCCCTTCTTCGAGCCCTTGTAAGGGATAAGAATCATCATTATCAATTTAGAATACTAGACGGCAGCTCGTTTTATGTCCCACTGTTGGGCACGACCCTCTTTTCATGAATAAATAAATAAATATGTTTAACACACACACACACGGTCGTCTGCTCCTAAGGTAGGCAACTTAATGCCTGTGTTATAGGTAACAGCCGACTGATATACATTTTTTTAAAAATAAATATACATATAAATAATACATATATAAATAAACATATATTACATCCAGACTCGGGGCGGGAATCGAACCCACAATCCTTGGAGCAGAAAACAGGGTCACTGCAAACTGCGCCAACGGGTCAGTCAATATGACAGAATGAGGGTGAGAAAAATAATATAGAATAATAACACTTTCTTAATATCGCAATATTTTCCCGTAATTAGCCCTGGCAACATTATGTTTCGCGGATACAGCGCTGCGTCTGGGGAGTTCTTTCATGAAAAGGAGTTTATAGGATATGTTATATGGTTGAACTGTCAATGAGTTCAGTTTGCTGGATATCTATGTTAAATGAATTGTTTTCGTACAAGTAACTGTAAAGGTAAAATTTTATTTTTTGTTTTTGTTAAATTGTTTAAGCACGTGACAGATCGCTCACGTGCAACCATAAAGGTATTATAGATATCAAATAGATAGAGAGATAGATATCGAATAGATTAGATCTATAATGCCTTTATGCGTGCAACATGCGCATATTTTCGGGTTGATTTGCTAAAAATAAATTTCAAGCTTTATAATCTTTATTAGTAAAGTGAACATTAAATCTATATATATATAAGAGATTTCCACGTATACATTGACTCATCACGATATCTCTGAAACTATAAGGCGCAGAGACTTGAAATTTGGTAGGAATATTCTTTTTGACGAGTAGAGGTCAGCTAAGAACGGATTTTACGAAATTCTACCTCTAAGGGGGTGAAAAAGGGGGGCAAAGTTTGTATGGGACAACATGATTCCTTGGTCCAATCTACTTCAAACTTCGCATAAATATTCTTTAACAGAATTGGTTGAAGACGTGTTTCGTATTTTATCGAAATTCATCCTCTAACGATGTTAAAAGGGGGGAGAAAATTATTTTGATATAAATACTCCATAGTGATTTTGATTTAAATTAAAATTTATTTTGACACATGTTTGACAACCAATCCTTCTGTTATAAAATATTTTCCAGTATTGACGCAGGTGTAGGTAATAAAAAATATAAATTTATATTTTTTGAAATTTTAGTTAAATACCCGTGCGAAGCCGGGGCGGGCCGTTAGTATTCTATAAGTGTTTTATAGATAATTTAATAGTAATATATATAAAATAAGTGTTTTATAATATATACATTAAATATTCTATAAAACACTAGGATACGACTCATAAAAGTAGACCCTGTTCTTGACCACAAATGTTTCCTAGTTTTAACGAAGAATACGGGGGAACTTCGCCTACATTGTTTTTTATATAAAAAATGCATCTTATAAGCATAGAAAAAATATCAACATGATCGGAAGCAAAAATATACTTCGGTTACAAAATTTATTTGTAAGAAATGTTACTCTGGCATACATCACCGAACACATAGTGCCTATAAATATCGTTGTTTCTTAAATTGTAACTATATTAGCCTGTAAATCACCCACTCCTAAGCGAACGCCTCTTCTCCATATAGAAGAAGGGTTGAAGCTTAATCCACCACGCTGATCCACTCCGGGTTGGCGGATAATTCCCCTACCATAATGTAACCATCGTTATCATGTGACTATGATAACAACCGAGACCGGCGGCTTTACGTGCTCTCCGAGGCACGGTGGGGAGCCCCATAAAGACATACACCCAGACCGGAAACAAATATTTCTACAAACACAAATATCTGTTCCGAGCGGGATCGAACCCACGACCGCCGGCGCGCGGTTTGAGACGACTACTCGCACCACTACACCAGAACGATCGTCGTGTTAAGAAAGCTTTAAAAATTTATATTTAATTAGATTTTAAATTTATTCTTTTTTTAAAGATTTTACTAGAAATAAAAATTTGATGACTACTTTTAAACGTTTTTTTTTAATGACAAGCGTACAGCAAACGTGATTTTCGTTACATAGATTAACAAAAAATTGTGACAATGATTTGTTGTATTATTGTATACTGTGTATATATTTATATTGTATAAAAAATATACTTCAAAATTTCATTATTTACTTTTATATGAAAAGGTAATTATAGTTTGAGTAAAGCTATATCGTGCTTTTAAGTGCTATTTGTTCAGTGGACAATTAACCTCATAACACTTTTTCTGCTAGAACATAATTCTCTATACCCATGAATGTTGTAGGTACATTCCTTTATTGAATTCGACCATTACAGATAATTAGAAACGTTTTAAAATTATTTTAATTTATTATACTAAAAGGTTACCTCTAACGTTACTAAACAGTCACACAACCAGACAGAAGTTATATCATTTGGTAAACTTTATACCCCATAAAGTTTTTACAGGTCATACTTCTAGGCAAAAGTTCCAATTAATTTAGCAGCTTATTAAAGCGTTTTAAGTAAGTAATTTATTGTTTTATCTCCAACTGCCTTAAGTATATCCTTTTATAATTATAAAAACATAATTTATTACACATGACGAAAATAAATTTATATAAGTTAATTTAATAAGAGAAGCGAGAAGGTTTTTAGCCATTCTTCTTCTTTTTTCTTTATTTCTTTTTTTTTTGTTTTGAAGAAAATTTTATCGTTAGGCACCGCTGTAATAACTAAGTTAAAAAACAATAACTGTATTTTTTTTAAGCTCACAAATCATAATCTATAATATAAAAATAAGTCGGGTTTTCCTTCCTGACGCTATAATTCCAGAACGCACGAACCGATTTCCACGGTTTTGCATTCGTTAGAAAGGTCTCGGGCTCCGTGAGCTTTATAGCAAACTAAATTCAGGAAAATTTTCAACAGAAAAGCAGGAAAACAGGGAAAATCATACTAATATAATCTTATACTCTCATAATGAACTGAAGTGCATTGAATCAACTTCTAAACAACACATTGCTTGGCAAAGGCCTCTTCTCCATATAGAAGAAGGGTCATCATTGACTCTCATCAAATGATTTAAAAATTATAAATTTTGTAATCTATAATATAAAAATAAGTCGGGTTTTCCTTCCTGACGCTATAATTCCAGAACGCACGAACCGATTTCCACGGTTTTGCATTCGTTAGAAAGGTCTCGGGCTCCGTGAGCTTTATAGCAAACTAAATTCAGGAAAATTTTCAACAGAAAAGCAGGAAAACAGGGAAAATCATAATAATATAATCTTATACTCTCATAATGAACTGAAGCGCATTGAATCAACTTCTAAACAACACATTGCTTGGCAAAGGCCTCTTCTCCATATAGAAGAAGGGTCATCATTGACTCTCATCAAATGATTTAAAAATTATAAATTTTGTAATATTATCTATAATATAAAAATAAGTCGGGTTTTCCTTCCTGACGCTATAATTCCAGAACGCACGAACCGATTTCCACGGTTTTGCATTCGTTGGAAAGGTCTCGGGCTCCGTGAGCTTTATAGCAAACAAAATTCAGGAAAAATTTCAACAGAAAAGCAGGAAAACAGAGAAAATCATTTTTCACATACAGCGCCATCTCTGATACATAGCATGTACTACTTCATCTTTTAATCCCCAAACGAAATGTTACAAAAAAACGAAGCCATCTGGTGGCGAAACGGAGTTCGCCGGGTTTGCTAGTTTATCTTATGAAAATCTGTTACGTCACGTTATAGGGTCTGTTTACGATTTACGTTGTCAAATGTTCGTGCTATTTTTCCTTTATCGAGTTACGAAGACTGCTATAAAAATTTATGTGAATGTTGTCTGTACGCGAAATCTTTGAAAATTCCGACACGACGAAACGTTAAATCTATATTTGCATGTTCGGGATTCCCTCTACCAAGTATTCAGTTGGTCTTTTTATCTATCTTTTTTCTTCTATTATGTTGATACAAAGTGTATTAGGATTTCTTGTTGCGTGAAAGATAATATTTAGATAGCAAAGATATTTATGACTTTATTCCTTTATTATGTTTAAGGTTGTCCTCACATTTTTATATTTGTAACAATTTTAGAGAGTATGAATATTGTTCTACGGTAAAAATATTAATTTAGTTTCAAACAACTAATTTCACCAGCTACTGATAAAGTTTCAGATAGCTTATCTGACAGATAAGTATAATAATAATAATACTCTTTATTGCACACCACTAAAAAGAATAATATTTGTAATGAACAATGAAAGATGTACAAAGACGGTCTTATCGCTAGTAGAGCGATCTCTTCCAGACAACCTTTGGGTATAGGACTTGTCATAGTAAAAGTAAGATATATAAAAATTTCTGAAAGTAAAATATTTATAAAAAATTTGAAATATTTTTTCTGTTTTATTAACAAACTCAACTTTATCTATTTGAGACATTTGTATTCGCTATTTGTGATATCAAAGGTTTTAGTTCTTATCACACATAAGTTACCGATAAACTATCACATATTTTATCAACAGGAGGTGAAACAGGTCCTAAGCCTTGTTTCATAGTACATTTTAGTTCGATCCGTCCAAAGAGTGATGTATTGTAGTGATTGTAGCGTGATAGCGTGATATTTTCTAAATGTAATGTATATAGTGTTGTAAACAAATAAAAACTCTTTTGCTTTATAAAATAAGCCTATACAATTATATATTTTTACCCGACTGCGACAGAAGGAGGGTTATGTTTTTCGAGTGTATGTATTTAAGTATGTATGTATGTATGTATGTATGTATGTATGTATGTATGTCCATTTCTTTGGCACGCCCTACAGCCCAAACGGCTGGACGGTTTTTGACATATGAGGTGTCGTTGGATTTGTCTAAATTGTAGTAGTGACATAGGCTATATAAATTTTCAAAATGGCGCCCACAAATGGCGGAATGAGGGGGGGGAATTGAATTTTTTTTTCTTACTGTAGCAATATGGGTATCAAATGAAAGCTAGTAAATTGTTTTATTCTTTTTAGTTTATAATAAGAGTATTTTACGCAGTCGGGTTTTTTGATTTTTTTTAATTAAGCATACTTGTTAAAAATATGGGACAAAGATTTAAAGGTACACTTAGTGTTTGTAAAGTTAATATTAAAAGGTGTTTATTTTAATTATAGTAATCATACTATTAAGGTGAAAAAAAAAATAGTTTTTCATTTAGCAAATTTGTGTGGGAAAGGTTTATTATTCTATTCCTAAAAAAATGGTTTTTATCCAGTTCTTGGTAAAATTAATAATTATAATGTAAAAAGTATATAATTGTCTATATTTTATTGATTGCTGAGTTTTTATGATATACAATAGATAATTTTGTTTTCCAATTGTAAATCGTTGTGAAAAAACTGTTAAACGTCCTTTTTGTCTCGATTTTGCAATACAAATATTTTTTAAAGGGGAAGAATGTTAATTTATTATCTTTTGTCTAGTTCTATTACCCGAACGCATTTCTCGGTAATCCAATAGGGAGTATGCATATTTTTTTAAATTAATTTATTTCACTTTTGACGTCATTATAATGTTAAAAAATATGAATTTTCTTAGAAGTGCTTAAATTTATTTAAAAAAAAATAATAATAATAAAATGAAATAACGATTAAGTTAATCATGTTTATAGGATACAGTTATTATTTAAGGTTTTTTTTTTATTAATAAAAAATCATTTTATAGGTGTTCTATTACCATTATGCTGAATTTCTATTGAAAGAGCAAAAAATGAAGTATTTTTTTCTATTACAAAAAAATGCAAAAATACGTAAACTATTGTGTAAGGTTGTGAGAACTGATAATGTATTTACAATATCGACTTTAATCTGTTAGAATGCTATTACAAAGTTAGTTGCATGTAAACAATATTTGAGATCCACGCGATGGACAGACGACGTAAGAAGAATCGTCAGAAGCCGTTGGATGGAAGCTGCTTTGAACCGATCGTTTTGGAGGTCGATGGGGGAGGCCTACATTCAGCATATACATATATATATATATATATATATATATATATATAGGTATATATATATTTTTCCGAACTAAAAACTTAGTTGATCTATGTACCTATAATTTAAGTAATATTTTTTACTGTAAAATTAAACTGTATGTTTCCTTAGTAAGTAAATGAATAAATAACAAATTATAATGTATGTTACATATCAGTATATTGGTAGAAATTATTCTTGATTGGTATTCTTGAAAAATTTTTGTACGTTATGTGTGTCCACGAAATCATAAATAGTATTCAATATGTAAATAAGTACGTGTCAGAATTACTTAAATAATCTGTAGGTAATCATTGAGTGATTAAAAATATCTGAAATCGGTTCTATTTGAACATTTGGGTACAGGTATTTTAAAGTCGCAAGCTTTTAGGTTTAAAGAACTTTATTTCTCAAGAACATTAATTACAGTTCACTTATGAGTATAGTATTGTACATATAGATACTTTATTAAATATGTAACAAATAGTTCGACCGTATTTATTTAAATAGGTAATGACTCAAAAAAGGGAAATGTAGCAATAAAGAATCAAGTTTATTTATTTGTTTAATACGAGTATTATCAATTTTAAGTATGGTTTAGTTTGTATTTTCCTTTGATTGTAGGTAGTTTAATAAAATTATGTGCACGTTTATGAGTAATTTTTGTTGTGATTGTATTTTTTTTATTTGTTTATTTTTATATTTATTTATTTTTTTATATTTGTATGTTTATTTACACATTATATATATATTATATTTTTTTAATATTTATATTTCTTCATTTATGTTTAATGTTTATTTATACACATTATATTTCAAGTATATATTGTTTTAATTTATTTTTGTATATAGAAAGGTTTTCACATATTTTTATTTCATTTGGTAGTTTATTGTACCTCATGACACCATCATATAAAATGTTTCTTTTACCGTACCCTGTTCTTGGCGTAATAAGTGTCAGTTTGTGTGTATTTCTTAAGTTGTGTGTGTATTCGCGTTTGGTAAGAGATGTTTGCATACGGATGTGCCCAGATAACATTTTTTTTATTAACATGCATATGTTTACAGTGTATATTTGTTCAAGGTTAAGTATTTTAGTGGTTTTATATAGTATAGAAGTAGATGTTAGTTTGGGATATTGGAATAACACTTTAATAGCTTTATTTTGTGCGCGCTGTAATGGCATTATATTCGTTTTGGCGGCGTTGCCCCAGACCTCTATTAAATAGGTAAGTTTAGATTTTATAAGCGCATTGTACAGCATATATCGCATTTTAGGTGGTATACAAGAAGACATCCTACGTAGTGCCCCAATGAATTGTGTAAGTTTATTTTTCACGTGTTCTATGTGGGGTCGCCATGTCAATTTATCGTCCAAAATTAAGCCAAGGTACTTTTCCTGGTGTGATCTACGAAGAATTTCATTGTTAATATTTAGTGATATATCGTCCGGTATTTTTTTATTTTTAGCACTAAAAATCATGTAACAACTTTTTTTTGCGTTAACTGTTAATAGATTACATTGACACCAAATGCTGTATTGGCGTAGATCTTGCTGTGCTTGTTTTACCAATTCCGTTAGGTCCTTTCCGAAGTAAAAAAGACATGTATCGTCAGCATATAGTGTAATATGTCCAGTTAGTTTGATATTAGTCACATTATTGACGTAAATTAGAAATAATAATGGTCCTATTACGGATCCCTGTGGAATACCGCAGGTTATATGTTGGGGATTACTTGTATAGCCAGGTGTACCTATTTTTACAACTTGTGTTCGAGTTTCTAAGTATGATTGAAATATGCCGTAAGCGGGTCCAGACAACCCTAAATTTTTTAACTTATCTAGCAGTAAGGAATGACTAACGGTATCAAAAGCTTTTTGAAGGTCGATGAAGATACCCAGACAAAAGTTTTTTTTATCAATTTCTGTATTTATTTTAGTTATTAAATCAATTATTGCTGATATCGTTCCGGATTTTTGACGGAAACCGTATTGTTGCGCAGAAAGGAAATTTAAGCTCTCCAGATGTGTCATCAAACGCTTATATATGACACTTTCAAAAACTTTTGAAATCACAGGCAACACTGAAATCGGACGATAGTTACCCGGATCAGTTTTTGGTCCAGATTTGTGTATCGGAGTTATTTTTGCTATTTTTAAACTGTTGGGAAAAGTTCCTGTAACCAAACATTTATTTATACAATCGGTTAAATTTTTTACTATAAGGTCGCATATGCAGATAAGTGATTTTGTATTAATGCCGTCGATACCTGTACTACATGATTTGTCTAAACTTTTAATGATATTTTTTACTTCTTTAACGGTGCAAGGTTTAAAATGTGTTATTATATGTTCGGGATCTTCATTTAGGTAAGTCATAGTGTAAATAAGTTCATTTGAATGATATTTTGGTATTTTTTGAGCCAGTTCAGAGCCGATCGATGAAAAAAATATATTAAATTTTTCGCATATATCATTGCCATTGTGAATTGTTTTACCTGATACAATTAATGTTGGGGGATGTGAGTCGTTTTTAATTTTATTGTTGGCTAACTTATTAATTAAATTCCAAAGCTTTTTTGAGTCATTATTACAATTTTTAAAGGAATTATAATAAAATTCTTGTTTTGTGTTCCTAATTAATTTGTGTAAGTTATTTCTTTCGGTTAAAAATTGACGTTTTAATGTTTCATTTGTAGGATTGCCTTTAAATTTCTTCCATAGATCATTTCTTCTGTATATTCCGTTAGTAATATTTCTGTTAATCCAATCCTTCTGGGGTAAATTTAATATTTTTACTTTTTTTATTTTATTTGTTTTTATTTTATCCAATATATAAGATTCTAAAGTGGTGTAGTTGTGTTCTTCATTATTTAGTATATTTTCCTTCATACTTTCATATAATGCTATGTAATTTATTGCTTCATATGATGTCCGTTGTAGGGGATTGTGTTCATGCTTAAGTAGTTCCACATATATTTGTTTGTGATCAGATAGCGGCGAGTCAATAATTGAAAGATGAAATTTCTCATTATGGATATTTGAGCAAATATGATCTAATATAGTTTTGGTTGTTGTCGTCTCTCGAGTACAATATTTGATGTCTATTTTATTCAGTATGTCATAGCCAGTTGTTTGTAATATCTCTTTGTAGTATAAAGTTTCTCTGGTTTCGCTTAATAAGTCAATATTGAAATCCCCAAAGACGATACTTCGTTTCTTATTTTCCAGTTGCATGGTATATTTATCAAGGAAGGTATACAAATGTTTTCTTCCTGGATTGTAAATAGCACCAATATTAATAGAATACCTTCTTAGGTAAATCCATAAATAATGTACATCGTCGTCACAAACATCCTCCAGGATGTCATATTGAAGGCTGTTGTGGATAAAAATAGAGACACCCCCACCTCTTTTGTCTAAACGATAGTTGTAAATATGTTTATAGTTAGGTAAGCTGAAAGATTTGGCATCTGATTCGTTTCTTATCCATGTTTCTGTCAATATGATTAAATGAATGACAGTTTGTACAGCACTTAAAATACATTTCAATTCATCAAACTTTCCAGATTTGCACAAACTGCGTATATTTGTATAATAAAAAGTTAAACTTGACTTCTGTGTGGGTAGGTCTTTATAATCATTACATAGAAAGTGTGTATTTTCTTGATATTTTATTGGCAGCTGAATATCTACAATTGAGCTCCGTTTTTTGGCAACTTCTTCACAATTTTAGGGACATTTTTAATATACTTTATAGTTAAATCTAATTCTCCGTTTTTCTCACGGCGATCTAATTCCTCTTTAAGATGGTTCATATAATTTCTTTGAGCGGGTGTCTGATCAGAATATAAACGGATATTACACGAGTTTTTTTGTTGATTTTGCAGAAGGTATTTAGCAGTTTCCGCAGTGGTAAAGCATACTTTAAGTAATCTATTTTTTCCAGACTTGTTTTTTCCTAATCTAAAGACTTTAATTGGATCTGGGCATTCGCTAAAAATGGATTTAGTTAATTTTAATACTTCATTACGGTCGTAACTTTGTCTTTGTTCTAAGTTGTTATTTTGTAATTCATGTATACCCGCGATTACAATATTTTTTTGTCGCTCAATTCGTTGTTGTATTTCTAATACAGTGTCTTCATTACATGAGAGTAGCGATTTTTCAGTCGGTTTATCAGTTTTGTTAGATTTTAATGCGTGTAAATCAGTTTCTAGAGAATGAATTTGTTCTTGCATAGTTTTATGAGAGTTTTTAATTTCAGATAGTTCATTACGTAATTTTAAATTTTCTTGAATCAAATTTTCATTCATAATTTTAATACATCTAATTTCTTTTTTAATATCAACTAGCTCTTCCCGTATCAGCTGTGCGATTTGTATGTTTTGGTTTTCGGTAGATTTTTCCAACAAAGAAACCATGTCCTGGCGGTATTTTTGGAGTTCACTATCAACGTCTACTTCCATGTCGGGCAACTTTCGTTTTCTTTGGCCGACAAACGCATCATACCGGGACATAGATGACAAGTCCGGCTCCGAACCGCTTCCGCTACCGCGTATCGGTGATCGTTGTACACTCATCCTTAATAAACAAGTATGGTAACGTACCTGCACTTTGGTTGCGGCCGGGTACTTCTTTTGTTGAGAGATAGTTAAATATTTTATTGTAAATAGATCTTTCACAATATAAACTTACGTTTGACTTTACGTTGTTTGTATATTTTATTTTATAGAATAAACTTTGCACACGTCTGTTCTGATCGACTACTTGTTACTATTTACATTTATTTGCATTATTTAATATTCTCACCTCAAATGGTTTTCAAAACATACTTATTTTTCATTTTTCGTCAACCTTTACCACATTTGGGAGAGATAAAAGATTAACAGGTAATAATGAAACAAATATTAATATTAACGCAATAATTTATTCATACGCTAATAATTCAATAATTATTTTATTTCACACTATTTATAGAGTTATTTAAGTAGTGAAGACATTATAATCATTGCTCTTAACCATGAAATTACACATTACAAATCCTTCCGTCACTTTCTATCGATTCTCTTCGTTATATACAACATTCACAGACAATGAACAATTACATAGACACCATTTATACTTTTTTCGATTGGAATTTACATATTTTTCGTAATTGGTCCATATAATAAAAAAAAAAAATCAATCAATCAATTTCAAACAAAAATTTAAAATGTATCGAGTTATTAGGCAATTCTTCAACAAATATAAAATCAAGTGAAAGAATTAGTAATTTTTATTTTTTATATTCTTTATTTTTTCTATCTCAATCTAGGTATTCATTTTCGAGAACGGGAAGCGATGACATATCGCTATCTAACAGCATCGGCCGTAATTACTCGCTCATTTACGCTCAGATGGACAAACTTAATGGGCCTTTACTTTCTCGTTAACAAGAAAAACCGTCATCATTAGTATTCCGAAAATATTTCCTTTTCGGTCTGCCTTGATGGTTTGGAAATGATATAAAAAGTAATGGTTTCGTAATTTTCGTGTTAAGCCTTTTAATAATTGCGATTGCTTTTCAAAAAGTCCGATCGAAAAAAGTAAAAATGTACCACGAGTATTAAAAATAAAATTTATGAATTAATAATTAATTACAGGATCATTTTTAAATTCAATCTATTTATTGGCACTAACTAATTACTATCACATTTGGATGCAGCGGATGAAAAAAAAAATACACGCAAAAATGACAAAAATTCGAAAATCGATATAGTAAAATAAACAATGAAGTGATGAACTTATCTAATTATTTTATAATTAAACACATGGCAGTAACGACGAAATAAATATTAGGCATTAGAATAATAAAAGGACATGATTATATAAAAATAATAATAGTAATAAATAAATCTGATCATATTCAGTACTATTTTAAAAGCTAATTAGTTACTATAAGAAATTGCTGATTTTGCTAACGAAAAAAATTTAATTAACAATACGATTACAACTATGAATAATTTAAGGATATTATAAGAGACAGAACAAACATTAAAATAATACGAGTAGGAAAATTAATACTATTTTTGAACGATAAACTCGAACACAATATTTCTTACAATTAAAACATCTAGATAAAATTATGAAGCAAAAAAAGCTTAAGGTGACTTCAGATATATTGGAATGCTTAAGTCATTTTCATGTATTTTGACAGAAACGAATTTAATTGTTACATAGCTATCTAGGTCTAAGGGATAATTATTGAAAGTTCTCGCTTTTCTAAAATATCTCTTTCACCAAAAATGCCTTAATTGGACAAAATATCTTTTAGTAAACGTTATATAGTCTAAATATTGACAAAAACAAAAAAAAAAACTATAATTTTACTGTTTCTTTAACTTTCTGGTCATTTGTGATAGTGAAAGATTTTCTTGCAACAATGAGTATTTTCAACAACTATCCTACATGTAAATTAAATTTCCTAAATCAGCAATTTCGATTAGAATTGACATGTGATCAGAATCTGCATAATTACAAGCTGCATCTGCTATACTTTAGTAACCATTTTATATTCTGCTATACAATTCCCGTAAAGTTTAGCAATAATCGTCGAAGGCTTATCAAAAATAGAAGGATTAAAGATTAATATATATCACAAAATATATTCATTGTCACAACAAACGATAACATTTCGTTTTCAATGCCACAATAATTGGAAATAAAACACAATTTAAAATTATATAAAAATGTGATAATATTTTTAACACTTCATGTATTTCATACTTCATTATTGTAAGGAAAAATTACATTTCTCATACATACAACTTTATTTTCATGAATGAACTTTATTTAATTAATAGTTAATATGCCAAGTTATTGCTGTCATGCACATTTGTGTTGTCGATTTACAAATATATTAGTATATACAATAATTAATCAAAGCGTTTGTAACGAAGTGGCAATATATTTTTATTGCGGTATTGAAAACAAAATTTAACATGTAGGCCTGACACCATTCATTATGGACCACTGAAAAAGAGGTATACCATTTATTCACTCATTATTTTAAAATTTTAACCAAGCTACTGTCTAACATGCATCTGTCTATATAATATAGAAATGCAATAAAACGCGACTGTCTAACAGGTGCATTAAAATATTAAAAAATTCAAATGGAATCAAAGAACTAACTAAAGACTAAAGTAAATATTGATTTTTTTACAATAATTTTCCAGAAATTTTTACGAACGTCAAACGCCATGGACTAAGCGTTATAGTATTTTATATTGGAGTACTAAAATTCAGTCAATATAATTCTACTTAATGACGTATATACATCACGATTTATGTAATATAATATCTACTTACGTAGTAATATGCATGTATGTAATAAAATATTTTTCGAATTTAAACTAGATAACTTGATAGACTTTGAAATTGAAACAATGAAATTTAGAGGTTTTATATAAGAAAGCGATATAATTGAAGATACAACTCTGATTGAAAGTTACGTTAAGATAGTAAATTGTATAAGTAAAGCTTTATATAAATATATCACTAATAAGAACGTTAAAAGTCAAAGAACATTCGAAATAGATCAAATAGATCACGATGAGATTGAACGAAATGAAAAATGAGGCGAAAATGATGAAATTTACGATATCAACTATTCTAATACACAAACAGATATAAATAATATATATCTTAATAATGGACGAACACATATCATTCGAGTGAATGCAGTCTCAGACGATATTATTAAAGTCATTGCTTTCGAATGCGACTTAATCGCATTAAGTGCACTTCACTCACAATGCTAATACAGTTCCGATGTGTCGATTGTTAACAAAGTAAAAAGTAAGATTGTGCCAATTCTGATGAAACACTCATTAATTAAAAATAAAATATCTTATACTGATTCAGACTTTTACTACACATTAGTATGAAATTTGAGGAATCACTAATTAAACTAAACAAAGTTTTTTAATGTTACTGTAGTCTTACTAGAATCTATTTTTTTCTAAAAAGAGTATTAGAATATCATGCGAAATTTTATTCTAAAATATGTGAATATAAATGTTTTCAAAATAAAATCGACGAAGTGATCTATGTGAACTTAAATTTTGGTTTAATTAGTGATATCAGAATGTAAAGGAACTTTATCTACAATAGATTTTTTTTATGTCAATTGTGTAACGTACAGAATAAGATACGATATTTTTTTTGTTACGATTCCATTCTACGACATGAAATCGGTTAGATTAGAATTTAGTTAATGAAAATAACAGGAATACTTAAACAAAAAGTTTAGTTTATTTGATTAATTTTAGTTTACTAATGTGTGATATCAGAATCAGCACCAATATCATATATTTCAAAATTAAATCACGCAAAATATATCCGAAGTTACACTTTTAATACTTACACACGTAACTCAAACCAAATTCAATCACAATAAGAAATAATTAACATCTTTAAATGGTAACTTTGTAGAAATAATCAATTGAGATCACACATCGCTTCTGATTTATCGATAAATCACATTTATTTAGTAGGCTTCACTTGTTTTCTATTATTAGCAATCGTAAAACGTCTTTTACCTCTATCTCAATCCACTACGTCTTAAATAAATTCCGAAATCACTGCACTAAAAAGGTTTTGGTATTTCTGATCGGAAACAGTAGGCCACTTTGCAGGTACATCAAAATAGTTTTGACTAGGTTCGACACCCTCCTGAGGTTATTTCGTGTTGTAAACCATTTCCATAGCTTTGTAGAATTCTTCGGATATACCAAGGAGTCAAAATAAATCTCAAATGTAAAAGTACGTCAGAATCGACATTCCTATAACTATGTAAAGATTTGGTGATCTGAAGAATCCTCGGCTCCAGTCACAGTCTAAGTCCTTTGCTATCACCTGAGAAGATAATTATCATTTTAATAGGAATAGATAATGAGAAATGGTTAAAAACTTTCGGGTTAAACGCCATGTTTAGGCCATAGCTAATAGGAAAATAATTTAAATTGCGTGTACTAGCGTACACTCGTAAGAAGTGAAACTTATAATAAAAACAGTTTACTTTTTATACGATCGTAATTATATGAGTCCTGTGTTTGCGTTCGGACATATTTATATTCGAATTACCTACTCACTATAGAATACATCATACAATAACTGCAAACTTCTATATAGTGATACTTAATTTCACTCAAGAATCTTAGAGATTGCTAGCGCAGTGGCTGCCAACGCGAATTGAATTTCGTATATCGCTCGAGAGCTGCAAGTTCAAAACCCTGCTAGAGCCACATTTTGTATTCAAAATTTTATATTTGATTTATTTAGTTTAACTATTTATTTATATTATATAGGATTTCATCTACTACCACTCGGAATCTTCCTTGCGCATGTGTTTATTGAAAAACGACTGAAATACGCAATAATCAAGAACAAGATGGCGCGTAACGCAAGATGGCGCGTAACGAAAAAATCTTTCCAACCCCGATAAAGATGTTTCACTTCAAAAAAAAACTGAAAGCAAAACAAAGCGGTCAGGAATCCTAGATTAGACAGATCAACATGGAATTGTAAAGATTTGGGAATTAGAGGTTAAAATTATGAAAATAACATTAAAACGTTTACAGTGTTGGATTTGTTTTCAATGACATTTAAAAATCAATTAGAAGTAGCAAAATGTATTTCAAGGTGTATACATACATCACTGAAAGTCCGATTGTAATGAGAAGGACATTTTGCAAATCGGACATCATCTCTTGTCGCGATACAGTTTGATGGATCATCACAAAGATACTGTCTTCTCTTTCTGTCCCATGCTTGAACCCACCTGAAAAGGTAATTAAATTAAATATCAAAACAAGATGGATATTTTTCATTAGTTTCGAATCCGTTTCATCGTTTGAAACTTAATTTCGTAGCTTGATCAGCAGAGACAGACATACAGATTTATCTAGATCAGTGTGGTTTGAAAAAATAGTGATGGTATCAACGTAACTAACGTATTTGAGTATATTTATAGTTTCAGTTTAGCTCATATAAAAGTTTTATAAAAATTCTCAAAAAGAGTTCGATATGAAACAAATGAAGATACGACATGTAGATATTAGATAGATTATATACAAAGTCGAAACCGTCGAGTCACTAATCTAAAAATATTATATAATACAATGTCAAGAAAATTCAGCATTTCCAATTTCTTCTGAAATGTATATAAAATTGGAACAAAATAGGACCAAGGTTTTGAAGAAAGTTTTGACGAAGACATTTGCAGTAAAAAGCTTAGTCACAATTATTATTGGTTCTTACCCAATACGACAATCACATTGCAAAGGGTTTCCAGCGACATAGATATCTTGGAGGAACAGAGAGTTGGGGACGCCCGGCCACTCGTGTTTGGCAGGATTTGGTACTCTAGCGATGTTATTGTTCCTTAGGTCTAGAGTCAGGTTCTTGATGCGACCTGGTCTCCAGAATACTTCACTCTCTATTTCTTCGATGCTTGTATTAAATATCGTTAGTTTAAGTGTTTGTGATGTTACACCCTGTAAAAAATGATTTGATGAGTATAAAATAATTTTATTATTTATATTAATTTGGCTATAATGAAAAAAATTGATATCGTGACATTTTTTGTTCTTATTGAAAAATTCTTTGTGAAAATGTTATATAAAAAGAAAATAAAAAATTAACTACAAATTTTACGCTTGGAAGATTATATTCAATATTTTAAACCGACTTAATTAATTTATGGCTAAAAATAACAAAAATATTCCTTATTAGTTCTCACCTTTAGAAGATTTTGGGATAGGAATTTTAGTGCCCTTCCGGTAATAGTGATATTATTTAATTTGGAAGGCAAAAGTCCTTGCATTTCCTTGCTCAGATCGATTTGACTGTTGTCTACTTGCAAATAAAGGTTTTCAAGGGCATCATTGTGTGTAAGAATTTTCGGAATATTGAAATCCCTGACATTACCATTTACTGATATTTTGAGTGTTCTCAAACCATACATTTTACTGAAAGCTCCATGCTGCAATAAAAATGATTAATTTATGCTTAATTTTATTACAAAGGAATTCTATGGATATTGACTAAAATTAATTAAACATACCTCTAAAATACTTAATTTTAGATGCGTAACATCAAGATATTCAAGACGTGGCGAAACTCCATACATACTAGTATTCATAAGAGCCGATATGGGATTTCCAGATAAAGAAAGCCAGCGAAGATCACTTAACGAGTGTGTTGCCTATAAAAAATGAATATGCAAGAAATATTTTAGTACAAAACTTGAAATTAGAATGATTAAATAATCAATCAATTCAATTTATTTTCAATTTTATAAGGTACATGTAACACATCTCTCTTTATACTAAGATTGTAAGTTTAAAAACTTGTAAGTAAAATTGCAATATACGAGTATGAGTGTTTTTATGAAGTAATATTATTTACTTACTACTGGAACGTTCGTCAAATCATTGTACGAAAGATCTAAAGATCGAAGACGTGTCAGATTTGCTGTTATATCTGTCGCCAGTGAAGCAAGATTGTTGTAAGACAAATCCAAACTTTTTAGTTTCGGCAGTGGCATTGATGGAACCTAAAAGACATTTGTCACTTAAGAGCTATTCAGTTGAAATAAAAAGAGACCTATCAATGTTTATTTATATACACTTGTGTGGCATCCATTAATTACGTAAAGTATTTAGGGGGGAGGGGGGAGGGTGGGTTAGTGTTCGAGCGAAATCTCTCTCGAGGTTGAGACGTGGGGAAGAGATGGGTCTCGGTAAATATCACGTAATTTTTTTTCCGTCATTAAAAATCTCAAATACTAGTCTTAACTAGTCTTAAATAAAAAAATAAGAAAATTGTTAATAATAAATCTAATGTAATCGAGCATAGATTAATTACTCATTAAAATTACAAATACGCACTTTAAAAAATACGGGGATGGGGGTCGTGCAAAATCTCGCGACATCTTACCAAGGGAGGAGGGGTGGGGGTCGAAAAATCGCCAAAATTGTCTCACGTAATTAATGGATGCCCTCTTATGAGTAAGTCTAGTAGACTATTCTCTCTCCTTTGGGAATTTCAATATTAAAATTAGCCTGTAAATTCATACGAGTTTTTAACATTTAATTTACCAAGTTAGATTACAAGAAAAGATAACAATTATTAATCATTCCATCTTTACAGACTTTTGCGTTTACAATATTTAAGTATATATAAAATTTTGAAATACTTACAGAAGTTAGACTAACATTTCTCAGCCCCAAGTGGGATAATCTTCTTTCTAAGCCCTTAAAGATACTACTACCACGTTCACCGCTGTTGAACGGTGTGTTCATACTCAAATCCAACCAGAGTAACTTTGGCAAGGCCGTGAAAGAACCGCTTTCAATTCTAACCAAATGGTTGTCGGAGAGGTCCAACCAGGCAAGCGACTGAAAATATACCAAATATTATACATGATCGGAAAATATATATTTACTGATGACATAAAGTTTAGATGTAATATACGAATTATGAAATTTTGTGCAAAGCTATGTATATTATTATGTACAGACAAGCAATAAAAATCTTCCACACAAATTACAAAAGCAAGATACAAAAGCTGAGAAAGCAAAAAAGAAGTTTTTGTGGTTTTCTGGTTAAGTCTAGAAGAAAGAAAAAAAATCCATCGCATTAAAAAAAATATTTAAGTCTCTACTACTGCAACTTTATATTTTTAGGAATATCAATGCAATACCTTGAGTTACAGAACTAGTATTTTAGCTAATTTAGTAAATTATTTTTAGTTTAAATAAATTACATGTAAACAAAGCAATCTCATCACAATTTTTTTAAAGAATAAGTTTGTAAAAAAATATTTTACGATGGCGACCACAAAGGTAAACATAAAATATCTGGCAATTATCCGACAGACATGGGTAAAATTATACAACAATCAACGAATTCGTTTTAAGACAAATCAAAATAAAAAAGTGACGTCAATAATTTTATTTATATTGATATAACAATGCAGAAGAATTTGCTTATTCCTTTGCATACTCTCTAGATCTACTGGTTCGATTTGAAAATTTATTTGTTTAAAAAAGGTACTAAAGTAAAACATTAAGACTTATGAATTATGAGTAAGATTGACTCAATATGAACCAATCTTACTAAACAACGCGGGTGAAATTCTTAATATATAAAATTTATTTTGCCTGCAAACGAATTCATCTATAATTGTATTATATTATTTCTAAAACGGTTTTAAGATCAGGTAACTCAAGGTACGACACGAGAAGCGTTATGTGACACGGGATCTACCTTAAACAAAACATTCTGCGGGTACTGTATCTTGCGGTGCAGCACGCGCGGGTTGTCGCGCCTAGCGGTGTGGTACATGTATTCGTCGCTGTAGTCCTGCTCCTCCAGCCAGTATTCACTCGGTTCGTGCTGGACATTACAATTTAGCGTCTACCACACTGGGTCGAAGGGCCGAGCTTTAGCCCTAAACTTTGGCTAACACTAAAACCATTTTTCTTATATCGCAACTCTAAAGTACTGAGCTAATGAGTTTTTGTCCGCCAGACCGCAATTTATTAGCGTAACCAATGTAAGTTCAACTCTTTTCCTTAGGGAAAGATGCTTTTGCCCAGTGGTGGGATTGTTTTCAGGTGGTAGAGTACAATTAAGTTTTAATGGTTTTCGAAAAAAAGTAAAAAAAATAGGTTAAATTTTTATAGTTAGCATTGAAATTTATTACGATACTGTGGATGACAAATAATTACGGATTTTTGATATCTGAATGGAATACCTGATTTATCACAAATACGATAAAATTTAGAATTTATTTTTTTGAAAAATAAGTTTGATTATAAGGTAAAAGACCCAGTTATTTGATTTTTACAGTTTCTGACCTTTTCAACTTTTTTTCCGAATTAATTAAAAAAAAAATTTAATTTGAAAATATATATTTTTTTAATTTAATGTAATTTATTCTGTGCCTTATTAATCACAATTACAAACAATATAAACTTAATTAAAAAAATAAATAAAAAATAATAAACTAAAAATAATTGTGGAAGCCATTTTTTTAGATAATATAGTCTTAACAGTTTACGTTAAGAGGTACGACGATTGAGTATGTGCACTAATTACCATGTAAGTATGAAAATTTAATTCAAAATATACTAATATATCTATAATTAATTAAAATTTATTTTAAAATATCTATAAAACATTATTGAAATAAGTTTTATTACTGAAATGTAAGCGTCAAAAACTAGGCTTAATTTTAAAGGTATGTCGCAGTTGTTGACCTTGAAATTCTAACATACTACAAGCGAGGTTTTTGTCATATGTTTTTAGTCACATGTCCATAAAACGTAAAAGTAATAATATTTATTGTTATCTTAGAAACTTTTTAACTAATTTTCATAGTACAGTCATAAGTTAACATTTAATATTTATAAAATATAAATTTAATAAAAATATATAAATTTAATAAATAAAAGATTATACGAGTATTTAGATTTTGAAAGTACATCTTTTGAGTGATAACATTAGAAAAACAGAAACTGGTTCTCTGAATATCAATTTTTAAAACGGCAATTTAAGATATTCATTCAATTCAAATAATTATTTTAAGCACATGACTTTATATTGAAAATACTAAACTATATTTTTATCCTAAGCATTATTATTTTTAGATTTAAATTAATTATTGTGGTATAATCTCAACCGTAACTCTAAAAAGGTCAGAAACTTACCTTAATTTGTTCTTAGAAATTCAATAAAAATAAATTTACATTGATAATTTTCTGAACTGGTATACTATGTTATATATTCTTAAGGCTTTTCATTATTATTTTGATATGATTGAAATTAAGTAACATTCGTAGCTCAAAGCCCTGTACACACTAGCTACGCCACTGACTGGCAACACGTAACTATCTATTGGTTAGTAAGGTACACAAAGTTAATTTTGATTCATATCCTCCAAGTATTAAAACTATTATAATGATTACATAGTGAATAATTCAAATTACATGAAATAGACTATTTATTAAAAAAAATTAAAATTGAGTCCGAAAAACTTTTAAGACTATATGATAAGACCATAACAAAAGATAAATGCATATTTTAATTATATCTATCTATATAAAATACAAAACATAACATCACAAAGAGGATATGGAACAAAAACGTGGTTATTCTAAGTCATGGTTCGAAATCATATCAAAAAATGTCAAAACAAGACAATATCACAATTGATACATACGTACGTATATACATTACTTCAATTTTTACAATCAATCAAGCAGTTAGTACCGAACTAAGTAATAACAGTTTTATCTAACTAAAAGTTCTAGTACTTACTCTGAATCTTTGAACTAAGTCAGCGATGGCGACCGCAGGTATAGTGTTTCCACTCAAGTCTAGTTCAACGAGATTAATAGCCGCAGCTGGTGATAGACTGTTCGTTGGTATTCTTGATAGATCGTTATCGGATAAATCTAGCCTATAAGTAAAAATATTTTTGGCATTAATATTTACACTTTCAAGAGTTCATTAATTTATTTATTTATTAGGGACGGTACCTACACAGCACAGAAAAAGTTATTAAAGAAAAAAAAAATGTAATACAATTATGAAGGCCAATTACGAGCGATCAAATATTTGTTTTCGGTCTGGGTATATGTCCTTGTAGATCTCCCCAGCGTAGCTCGGAGAGCACATTAAGCCGTCGGTCCCAGTTGTTATCATAGACACTTGGTAACGATCGTTACCCATGATAAGGAAATTATCCGCTAACCTGCAGTGGAGAAGCGTGGTGGATTAAGCTCCAACCCTTCTTCTTTATGGAGAGGAGGCCTTCGCTCAGCAGTGGGTTATTTACAGACTGATACAGTACAGTACTTAGTAAATAAGACTTTGATAAGACAAGCTATCAATAGTGTATAATACGGACCTTTCCAAAGCGGGTGATATGATGAGGTTGTCGGCCAAGTTCTTGATGTTGTTGTCGGAGAGGTCGACGGAAGTGAGCGCTTGCATGTCGTGGAACACCTCCACCGGCAGATCGATCAGGTGGTTGTGGGACAGATCTATTATCTGGACAAACATACTCATTTATTACACAGGCCCACAAAAAAGTGCTCTGTACCTTTGACCAGACCTACCTAGGGCATTTCTAGGGTATTTCGCTTATATAACTTCATTTTATTACGATTTTTAGAGATTTTCAGTAGTTTTTTTTGCAATTTACTATAAATTTAGAGGACTAATGAGCTAATATAACTGAGTATTAGGATTCGGCGCATCAAAATACATAAGAAACACTCGATTTGCAATTTATTTTGTAACTTACTCTAAATTTTGGAGGTATATTGACCAAACTGACCTCAAATTCGGATTCCGCGCATGAAAATACATAACTTTAAGTAGGTCTGTTCAAAGGCAATTTTTTTGGTAGGCCTGTGGTTTTTTTTTAATTTTTATTATCCCTTATTCTATTCTGAGTACAATTCTTGCAACTAAGCAAAAAACTTTAGTTGTATTTAGAATAAATATGACAGTCTATTTATTTCTCAGGTTCTTTTTGATTGTTCTTATTTCTTAGTGAGTGAATTTTTTTTGAGAAATAAATAATATCCTAATCTTATCTTTTACGGCGTAATAGAATAGATTAGATTAGATATTGACTAGGATGACTTCTACCTCTAACTAACACAGCGAATACTCAAAATCCTCGTGAAGTCCTTTCTGAATAGCAGTAACAACGTGTGGTCCACGTAACAAGCAACTGTGACACCAACCGGGAGATTGACGTACAAGGTTACATTTTATACGAGATTTTACAATAACGGTCCTAGTACCAACCCCTGTGGTACTCCGCAGTACACTTCTCTTTGGGTCTTCGTGCCAGATCAGCCTATCTATGTGATGTACTTGTTGCCTAAGTAGTCACCGATGATCGTCAGAAGGCACACGGAGGAGAGAAAATGATTCCCTAACAGCGTCCCAGGGAGAAGTGTTAAAAATCTTAACGATATACAAGCTTATTGTCAACATTATGCCTTTTCGGTTCACCACCTGTTCTGACAGGGGCCTGCTATGTGTGACCGCGTTTATAGTCAAATGAAATGAAATGAAGTTAAATTTTATTTTGGTTATGTCAGGACTGACGTGAAATACCTATCCGCTGCTTTGCTAGAAAATTTTGCCAGTCTTTTGAAGCAGACATATAAGACGGTACGCAGAGGAATAGTCTGTAGGCCTGCTAATCCCAGTGCCCTTTAAAAATCGAGGGGACTAGGCTTGCCTCTTTTCAGGTCATGGAAAACGCACCATTACGTAGACAACTATCGAACAACCGTCTTTTCCCCAGGGAAGTCGAATCCAAAAAATTTAAATAATAGTTTGAAAATTATAACTTTGTTTTAGTAAATACTATAAAATTTAATATTAGTAACACATATTTTAAATAAAAAAATTAGACAATACCAAGTCAACAATTTGCTTTTATATAGTAGAAGAAAATTGTTAATATTATATTGACTTCTATTACAATGTTTGTTATTTGGGTCTCTTATCCAAAGAAGATATATGTATAAGAAAAAGAAGATTTTGACTACTGTTATGTTTTGTCATTATTGATTCCAATTTATTGGTTTTCGGCTTGTTTTATTACAAATATTCTCTTTCTTACCTGTAAGTTTTTCACTTTTTTAAAGCAATCATATTCCATGTGAAATATTTGATTGTGTGACAGATCTAAGTATTGCAGCATCAGCATCGAACCAAATACTTCGCGCGTTACGTTTCTTATCATATTATGTGAAAGGTATAATTCTGATATAGTTAAATCTGCATGTCTGAAAGTTTAGAAAAAAATTATTAACATGAATTGTTTAACCTTTTTTGACATATTATCAATTTGTATATGAAACAATACTCTAGAATCGAATAGGTTTTTCTTTTTCGTATGATAATTACCTAAAATAATATGGTGCTATGTAGGAAATATTGTTGTGAGAGAAATCCAAAACTCGTATATTCACTGATACAGATCCAAGACCTAAAAATAGTAAGTATAATTGTTATATTCAAAATTGCTATTAACAAAAATTTTAATAAAAATTGTCAAAACTAAAAACTGCAAAAAAATTATACCAAACATAAATAAATACATAAACAAATAAATAACAAGAAAATTTAAGCTGAAAATCACCTCTTTCGATTCGGAGAGGACTGGGATCCTCTGATACTAATCCTTTTAGGAAGTGAAATTAAAAATGCATGCAAAGAAGAAAGTATTATAATAAAAAAAAAAATGAGATCAAAAAGAAAAGTGAAAACGATTACAATAAAATAAGTGATAAGCCAAAGATAGAAACAGATAAATGAAATATTAGTAAGTAGTTAATAAATAAATAAACGAAATAATAAGTTAAATATAGAATAAGTTAAATTAATATAAAAAGTACAAAATCAAAATTAACGTTTATAATATTCAAAGTAAAAAGAAAGGAGTTAAAAACTCACTTTGGGCTTTTGGCGGCGGATAGAAGTTTGATGAAAAGAAACTCGGAGCATTTGAATCGGTTAACGATATGATTCGGTTGTACGAAACATTCACTTTCAAAGCCGTTGCAGATCCCACTTGGTCGAATATTGAAAATTTAAACGTTTCCATTTGATTGAAAGATATATCTAATCTGAAAAAAAAAAACAATGTTATGTCCCAAAATTACAAAACTCTTTCAAAGTCTGTTTCTTAAGAGTTTGGTTAATAGCTCTCAAGAGTTAAGAGAATAATTTAGTTACTATATAATATTTTAAATTAACGTGGTTATTTTTATTACTAAAATTATTTAAAACATGGTAAATATCCCGTTTTAAATAATTTTAGTAATTTAGTGACTGTTGTAAAAATCCATCTTTAAAAATTAACGTAAAAAAAAAAACATCTATAGTTACAATCTCCCACATATACTTACTCTTTAAGTGCTGGTAAATTTTGAAATGCTTCTTCGCTTATTTCAGTAATAATATTTCCTCTTAATCTGATTACTTTTAAATTATCCAAACTCGTGAATGCTCTCCTATATACTGTTTCTATTAAATTGTCTTCGATGAAAATCTCCTGTATCTCTTTCAAATTGACGAATGTGTGTTGATCGATCCTTTGCATTTGATTTAACGATAAATATACACTTTCTAGCTCTTTATGTATATCGCTCTGTAAAAATTTCACTATCACTTAATGCTATCCTCAGGGTTTTGGTAACGTTATCTTAAAATTTATAGCAAGTAGATGAAAATACTTTATTATAAAATAATCACTTGCTTCATTGGTTTATTTTTATTCATAATTTATTGAAATACTGTCTAAATTTTATAAAAGCATTTTAAGTACCAAACGTAATAAATAATTCCATATATAAACAGCTATTGTAATAATGAGACGAAACTACTATTTACCTGTAAAGTTCCTTTCGAAAATTGATCAATTAGGTTATCTTGTAAATTAAGTGTCTTCAATTTATACATAAAGTGGAATGAAGTGTCAGGTACGTTTTTCAATTTATTGTTGCTAAAATCCAAGTGTTCTAATTCGATAAGAGCCTTTAATGGCTCAAAAGGCAGTATTTTTACCGAGTCTGATAAACCATTAGCCATTTTTAGGCTTGTTAGGCTGTGTAACTGAAAATTGTTTTATTATTCATTATTCATTGTTAAGTGCAAGAATAGAAACGTTTCGGGAAATAATTTTATAATTTACCTCAGCGAATGCAAATGGATCAATGAAATCTATATTATTTTCAGATAGATCTAAACTTTTTATTGATCGCACATGTTGAAACGCACTGGCTTCGATTCGATTAATCGTGCTACCTATAATTTTCAAATCTTCCAATTCTACGCCGAATTCGAGAAAATCTTCTGCGATTATACTTCGCTTGATCAATTTGCTCACAGCTAAGAATCGCAGAGAACGCATTCTGGAATAGAAAACCGTCTTGCAGCATATTTATTTAATGTTTATATTTTATGTAACTTGACTAAAAAAGCGTTGTGCAACTAATTCCAATCACCTCTTCTAATTTTGTTCATGATACGCATTTACACAACCTAAAACTTTGTTTGTCTCACTCATGTGTGGGTTTAACGACTTTTTTCCATCACCTTCAAATTAATTAACACACTAATGACACAAATGACAGTGAACGACCTAATGTTTGACAAAATAATACAAATAACATAAGTGCAAGCATTTCATGATTAAAGCTTTATAATATTCCACAAAGCCGACTACAGGATTACAGTGATCAACTAAAATGAAGTTGAAACGAAAAAAATGTTCATTGAAAAAATGTTCATCGGTCGCAAACAAGTAGACACACAGATGAATCTTAAACAATAGAACATAGAACAGATAGTACGCACATGCACATAGAATATTCAATATATAATTAATAGAACAAATGATGCAGTTTGAACGAGATGAAAGAAGCGAAAAGCTGACATCCTTTCAATAAAGTAGTACAACAGACAAAGCCTCGATACAAACACAAACATACCGGAACTTACTTGCTCTCAGAGCGGCAAGATTGTATGTCTGACTCGTTTCTGCAATCAAAATGTAATAGCAAAGACTCGTACGAAGCCAATTATGTAAAGCGTATTAATTTAAAAAAAATTGGTTGTCTGTAAAGTCGACTTACGGACGATAATTTTACGTGATAACGTCATACGAAAACATTGATGAAAAATTGCATTTTTTTATGAATTGAATTGAATTATTATCACTGAGTTATTATGAGTTATTTTGTGTAATACAAAGAAGGAGCTAGTTGAAAATTACAATGTCAATTCAAATATTTTTTCTCTTCTACTCGGACGTATTGACCGATGGAGTGTAAGGGAGATAGATGCGTCACAAGCCGAACGCTTAGGCCGATCGTGCCTCTCTATCGCTTGTTCCGCTCTCTCGCTTGCACGCTCGGCTCAGGTGGAACGTGACAACGAGTCATACTTTTTTGTGCGTGCAGCCGGCGTTCATCGATTTAAAGGACGTTATCACGTCAAAAATCTTGTATAAAATCTAAAATTACAATTTATAAAAACCTAGCCAAGCTGATACTGTATTTAAAAGTGTTATCTTAAAAAACGTGGTAAAACTATTTGTATTTAATAGCTAAGACTAATCTACTACCACCCAGACAGCAAAAAAAAAAACTATATATTACTATACAGTAATAAAGAACAACGTAATTGAAAAAAAAAAAATTGGTTGGATAAAAAAATAAGTAATTTTTAAGTCACATTACATCTCAGTACTTAAAACTATAAATTATCTTAAGCTCAAACTTCAAGATACTATAACTAAAGATAAAAATAATACAAGATCAGCAACAGTGAATTACAGTGTACATGCAATTTAAATAACTTTTGAAAGTAAATGCATTCACTGAACTTCAAAATATATTAAGTTTAAAAAAAAAACATATTTAAATATTGCAAAAATAGATAAGCTGACATAGGAAAGTAAAGCCTGAGTATATTATAAAATATTTGTCCTAAGTGAGATTTCTGAACCATATGTATGTTATGTATTAACCACAATATGTATGTTATGTGTGGATTTAATACTTAACACAAAATATTGTATTTCAAAATTGATTTAGTTTAACTTTATTTTGAGAGTAAACATAGCTTTAATAGTTTGAATATACATATTACATTATATTACATTCAAACCAAAACAAAAAAATAAATAAATAAATAAATAAATTAAAAAAAAAAATAAAAACCGCTTATGTATAATAATATTAATAAACTTTTTTTTTATTACAAAATTTGTTAGTAGGTACTGTGTAACGGTAATTTTTTTAAATAATTATTAATTGATTATATAAATTTTTATTTATTTTTTTTATTTTACACATTTTTTTGTTTCTACTTTCGTATGACAGACTATATTAGAAAAAAATATAAAACTAGATTTTCAAAAAGGAAAAATGGGCCAAAATTTTTAATAAATAAAAAAAATATATAAGAAGCTAATAAATAGTAACTAATAAAAAGTTAATTATTTTAAATGACATTTATTACCATGTTTAAATGTTTTATCTGTGAATAGTTAAGGTTTATTTTAATGTTAAAAATGTATCTGAAACGTAAAACAAGTTTTTGGTTGTGTAAATACATATATATTGTTAGACTTGACATTATATATTATATATTTATAATAAAATAACTACTAAAAACTAACCTTCTGACATCTTGTAAGCTCATTTCGAGAGATGAGGAACCGCTGATGTCCAAATAAAACAATTTGTATTGGAAGTTGTTAATAGATGGCGATGAGTATTCAGAAGGATTGTACGTTGCTAGTAAATTTGTATCGACCTAGAATAAAATAGAACATAAAATGAAAACTCTTTTGTTCGAAAACAATAACCAATCAAGTAAGTTTAAATATAGCTTGAATGGAATATTTATATTTTCTTTAACACTAAACCTACCAGAGCGGTCAAATAGCCGCTTTTGAGACTAATTAAAATTGTTGAATTCTAAGCTTACATGTTTCTTTAACTCATACACGACTTTTTCTATAATATATAGCTACTTAAAAACCCTGTAAAGCGAAAAAAAAACAACTATAAAAAAATGTTAAACTAGAATTAAACAATTTTAATAATACTCTCAAAAGCGGTGATTTGACCGCTATGGTAGTTTTAGTGTTAAGATCCCTAAGTAAGCGATTTAAATTATAAAAGGATTCCACTGCCTTTTAGTTCCTGTCTATATGAAAAAGACAAAAATTGAGAAGACTTAAGTAGAAGCCAGGATATTTCTTAATTATGCCTTTTGTATATTGATATATTTGTTGTATTTTTTTGTCTAACTTCAACATTACATTAAAATGCTACTAATACTACTCGTCTAACTAAATATAACATAAAAATCTGAAAAATATAAATTATAAACCATATAAATTATATACCTTATTCTCTCTCAGATTCAAAAAACGCAACGAATCTAACTTGCTCAACATGAATTTCGATATCATCGTCAGATTGTTCTCAGACAGATCTAACGTTTGGAGACTATTTTCGAGTCCGGCGAAGGATGATGGAGACAGTTCCGTGACACCGCAGTCGCGGAGAGATAATGTTTTTATCTTAGCATTTCGGAATGCATCCTCCTGAAAACATAAAACATGCAATGTACTCGTAATACGGATTAACCTGATAAGCCTTCGATAGACCGATAATTCGAAATTCTGTAGACATTTTACTTATATTAGAATATACTAGTTGTCGCCTAGTGGTCGAAATTCGACCTAATCTATAATTGACAGCATTGCCAACATGATAAAAATATGATTGTGCATAACATGGTGAGCATATGCAGTAGTCATTGGACCTGATCTGTGATAATAAGTTTCGATAATAAATTCGTTGCAAGACCTGTATTCAATGTTGACAACAATAAAAAAAAATATTAGCATTCTGCATTTCTTCTCCATATAAACATTAATTGTGCGAAATTTCATACTTCTCCGTCCGCGTAATTTTCGTAAAAAGGGGTACAAAGTTTTTGATTCACGTATTATATTAATATATAGATAATAATCAGAATGCACTATTGCGTATACGTTCGATCTCACATATTGTCAAAAATTACGTAGAAAAATTCTGACACTTGGCATTAATGATAGAAGTCGATCAGACTATCGTAAAAATCTTCTAACAGATCTTCCTAATAATATATTATACTAGCTTATGCCCGCGGCTTCGCTCACGTGGATGTAGGTTATCGCGACCGAAAAAAAAGTATCCTATGTTACTTCTAATACCTCCAAGAATATGTGTACAAAGTTTCATGATGATCGATTAAGTAGTTTTCGCGTGAAAGCGTAACAAACAAACTTACATTTCACATTTTTAATATAGGTAAGTAGGAATGTTCATAGCTAAAACGTTATTTCGTACTGAATTGATGGAAATTAAGAAATCAAACAATAAGCCTACCATTCTTACAAGCTTAGCGAAGAACAAATTTGTCCTGGTTGTTATCATAGAAACTCGATAACGATCGTTACTCATGGTAGCTCCAACCTTTCTCGGACGTTTACAGGCTAATAAGTACGTACTGTAATGTACTGTATCAGCCTGTAAACTACCCACTGCTGAGCGAAAGCCTCTTCTCCATATACATAGAAGGTTTGGAGCTCAATCCACCTCGCTCCTTCACTGCGGGTTGGCGGACAATTTCTCTACCATGAGTAACGATCGTTATCAGGTGTCTATGATAACAACCGGGACCGACGGCTTTACGTGCTCTCCGAAGCACAGTGGGGAAACTTACAAGGATATACACCCAGACCGTAAACAAATATTTGTACAAATACAAATATCTGCCCCGAGCGGAAATCGAACCCGCGGCCGCCGACGCGCGTGTGAGGCGTCTACTCTCACCACTACACCAGAACGATCATCGGTCATCATGATAAGTATAGTTAAATGAAATTACAAAAACTGTTTTTAATGAGATATTTACAAAAATGTTGTAACTAAGCAATTATAAGTTATTATAGGTAAATATTGAAGTGAAACTTCTTTAGAATCGTTATGATTTGAAACGGGATGCGACGGACGAAACGACAGGTAAGAGACACAAATACAAAAATGTGTAGGAGAGAATGAGATAGTATGATGTCGCGTATCCTAGCGACGCGTAAACAACGCGTAAATAAATAATAGAATGTTTAACTATTAATATTAATAAATTTTAAATTGAGTTTGCCAAAGATGTTTCACTTCTAACGTGTGTACTCTGTACACATGACATTTGTTTTAATTAAATGAAATTGAATTATGAATCTCTTACGCATAAAAACTTCTGAATTAATCACTTCATTTTTATATTTCATATCGTAAATAAATTATTTATATGAGAGCTATAAAACTATTTTTACTTACTCTTATAGTAAATATTGGGTTTCCATTAAGACTTGTCGTATTTAAAATATTGAAGTATTTAAATGAACCAGGCATGAGAATTTTTATATTGTTTTGATCCAATCTGAAAAAAATAAATTAAGAAGTAATAAAAGAGTAAAAGATCAAAATAAATGTCTCCGAGTATTATTTATGACACAGCTAACAGTTTATAAGCAAATGGTTTTTTTTATAAATTTTATAAAAATTATGTCAAAATTCCATTCCGATTAGAAAAAATATGGACTTATTACATACATTATACAGCTTATCAATAAAAAAAAGAGGCTAAACTTACTTAAGATAATCCAGAGATAGCTTTACGCCATTTAGGTCGTGAGCCGGTGGGACTTGCTTGATGAGATTTTTAGAAAGATCCAAGTATCGGAGCTGACGCAGTGGAGATAGCTCTTCATAAGGAATCAGCGTTAGCTGGTTGTCTCCAAGGAGAAGCTGGAAAGATATAAAATAAAATAATAATAGTTGAGTCAGACGACCATTTTTTTTTTGAGTTTGACAACCGTTCTGGCGTAGTGGTGTACGAGTTGTCGCCACAAACCGTGCGCCGACGGTCGTGGTTTCGATTCCCGCTCGGGACAGATATTTGTATTTGTACAAATATTTGTTTCCAGTCTGGGTGTGTATCCTAGTGGGTCTCTCTATCGTGCCTCGGAGAGCACGTAAAGCCGTCGGTACCGGTTTTTATCATAGACACCTGATAACGCCAAGCCGCAGTGGAGCAACGTGGTGGATTAAGCTCCAACCCTTCTTCTATATGGAGAAGAGGCCTTCGCTCAGCAGTGAGTTGTTTACAGGCTGATACAATACAGTTGAGTCAGAAAACTATATTATTTAATTAAGCTGGTCAAATTTTATCTGTCCTAATACAATAAATCTTAAGCTAAGATGACCTTCTGAATATATTACGTGAATTGTTCCAGAAGGTCGTGTCGTAAATCCTGGCAACTGGTCCGTTGATTTTCAAGCACTAAATCTGTCTTTGGAATTTATTTCGTGCCTGTTCCTAATGGTATAAAAAACCACCGTAAGAAATCATTTATATTTCAAAAGAAATTATGACAGTTTACTACCAAAATATAAACTCAACTTTTATCCATTTAAACTTATTTACGATATCTCGAATAGCTTAAACAATGTGTTTCAATGCATCATTTCAAGGCATGTGCCTAAAATAAAGTCAATCCTCTTATGCAGTTTGTAAGGTGAACATTGCAGTGCTACAAATTCATGCATTCAATTTGGGCTTATTATTCGATTAGGTCAGTATTTGGCGGAAATTTATATTTTACTATCTAACTTTTTAAGACGTATTTTACGAACTCTTGCAAGAATATTTGTTTTTTTTTCGATATTTTATGTACTAGCTGCTGCCCGCGACGTGGTCTGCGTGAATGCTATTAGATTACACGTTACAGCATGCGTTGAAGAAATAAAGGTTCACTGCTCGTTCCCCGGAGGTGATAGCGTGATAATATGTAGCCTAAATGTTGACCCGACCTCTTAGTAATATTCGTGCCAAATTTGAAGTAAATCCATGCTGTAATTTTTGAGTTTATCCCGGACATACATACAGACAAACAGACAAAAATTCTAAAAACTATATTTTTGGCTTCGGTATCGATTGTAGATCACCCCCCAAGTACTCTTTAAAAAATATTCAATGTACAGTTTTGACTTTCCCATCATTTTATTATATGTTTAGAAAATCTGTATTTTTTACGTCACTCACCTTGCTTAGTCTGCTCATACCATCTCTGAAGACTCCACTATCGATTACAGATAAGTGATTCCCATGTAAATCTAATGTTTCAAGATATAATAGTCCTGAAAACGCATCATGAGGTAGAGTAGCTATTGAATTGTCAGTTAAGATTAATGTCTGCAATGAATTCTCTAAGCCTAGCCAATTGTCTCCCGTTATTTCTGTTATTTCGTTTCCTGTAATAAATAAAAAAAACATATACACATATTGGTACTTCTTTATTCGATTTAGTAATTAAAAATAAATTGTAAATCAAAACAAACATAAAATAGAAACTCTCATTGTAAAACAAAATATAATTACGTATTATGCAGATTATGCTACAAATGAAAAATTTTAAATCATTCGAAACATTTTAATTTTAATAAAATTCAGAATCTAATTAAGTACAATGTAAAATCGCATATTAAACTTCAAAGAAAATGAATGACGGGAATATTATATTTGTTAGGTTGTTGCCAGAGTTAATAATGTTGCTTGAATAATAAAAGCACTCTCCTCGAGGAAAAACCGTAATGAAGCGTTAAAGATATAACTCGAAGTGTTATAAGTTCAGTGAATATTTTACAAGGCGAATTACTCATTTAAATTTGGTTCATGTTTGTTTTTATAATTCAGCTAATAATAGCATAATCATGTTCAAAGACATTTTACAAAATTGGGCTTATTATATCTTTTTTGGATATACAACATTATTAATAACAATAACTTTATTATAAAATCAAGACTACTATGTCTACTCATGTATACACTAATTGAAACTTGCTTAAACTTACAATTTCATTTGCTAAATATATGTACGTACATATGTGCACGGCGTTAAAATAATTACTTCACAAGTTTAATGGTACTTTCAAATAAAAGCGTCATAATGTAGACACGGCTAAACAAGCAATTAACAACATCAACAAAACAAGCAAGTAATTGATGTAAACATTCCTTAGGGAAAATGAAGGCAGTGTTAGAAAATTTACCCGTAAGTTATCCGAAACAATTATTTGGAAAACTTCGAACATTATATCGAAGTATGTGAGATTTATAATTTTAAATTTCTTTCTAATAGATGTTAATTGGAATAAAAAAGCCGCAAAATATATACAGTGAAATAAATTTGACTTTAATGAAACAGTACTTAATAAACAACTAGCTGAGCCCGTACGGTTTCACTCGTGGTTGGTGCGTGTACAAAACGACTTCGTTACGATTTTACTACATTTGTTTATAAAGTAATAATTTTATTTCTAGACGGTTTTACTACATGAAACCTATGCTAGATTATAAGGTAGAACTCCAAGACCATAACTGTGAAATCACGTCTAATATCGTACAGCAGACTGTGTGATGCCGGAATTAATTAAAGTTTAAAAAAAAAACGAAATATCTCTTATATACAGACATCAGTTGTCTACTGTTTTATTATATCTATAGACTATAGATGAAAAATGAAAATTATCTGAACAGACTATTTATTAAGATTGTTAGTTCGGCCATAATCATTGATCCAAATCGATCGGAAAGGCCATTGTAGCAAGATTTAATATTTCCTTATTAAATTCCTTCGAGTCACTGTGAACATGTTAACGTCTTAACCACCTGCAACGACATATACGTATTTCCAGAATTTAATACCAAGTAACTAAATGGTACTTCTATTTTATTGTCGATTGAAACTATCAATTAGTAGAGTAGATGCAGAATAAGTGATATATTGACATTCCTATATTTCTAATCAGATCTAATATAACATTAATCGGTTCTGTAATTAAGTTATGGTGATCATACTTTATAATATATATAATATCTAGTGACGCACGCAATGTAAATTTGAAATATTTACAATTAAAAACTAAAAATTAGTACATTTTTTAAAGAATGTTATGAATAGATAGGTATACTATACAAATTTATTATAACAATTGATTACGAAAAATATTAAATCTCCTATCTCAACCACAACCTATATTTTTATGAACCAAATTAAATGCAAATGTATAAAAAAAATCCTTACCCGTTAAATCAAGAAGTCGCAATTTTTGAAGGTACCTCAGCGCTCGACTCGGCACCGAGGTTAACCTGTCGTGTTTTAGTTCCAATTCCCAGAGAGTATTGTCTAGTCCATAAAACGCCTCATCTTGGATACTCTCTAGCGGGTTTTGGTTTATAGCCAGCCTGTACATACCTGGAATTTATGATATTATACAAAATTGTAATACAATATTCCTTATACAATATAAACCTTGCGGATAATCAATATCTATACCGTCTGTTGCTTGTCTTGGGTTTCAATATTGGAGCAAAGAGAAGCAAGAAGAAATACTTGTCTGAAAGTTTTTTTTTTTCTATGGAAGAATTTTGGTTATGGACTTTGACTGTTTTCCGTAATTTTCTGTTTTATAAATATTAGCATTTTCGATTAAGTATAATTTAATAATAATTAATTAATTTTCTCGCATAATAAAATTAAAGTATTTTAAGAGAAATAATTTGCGTTTTTTAATCACGTACAGGATATTTCACTGATTATTTCTATACTTGGTGGTCAAAATAAAATTATAATTAAACGAGAACGTTAACATAAAAATGTTACCTAAACAAAATACAACTAAATCTACAATAATTTTTAGCGTAAATGATTTAATTAATTACGAGTATTGCATTGTTCACTTGAAAAGCGTAAATAGGTTAATGTATGCAGTTTATTTCATACAAAATGTTTTAACTTTCACGTAAAATGTCCACACACACACACATAGGTCGATTCGATCTCTTAATTAACTCTTCAAACAAGTTCAGGTGGGTCGCAAGTGGCAATCTCGGTGTTCTAACTTAGTTATTGTACTAGTTTGAACAACATAACGAGGTATTTAAGATATTTTCTCGAACTATAAAGAGGCAAATATTTTTTTTTTAATTTTCCTTGACTATTTCGTTATTTAATATGGATAATATATAATAACATAAATTGTATCGTTTCATACGGACGCAAGTCACTGACGTTTATAGAGTTGCAATTTGTATATTTTTTTTTCAAAGAACAGAGGAGTTCTTAATTTTTGCCAATTTTAATTTATCATATTTTAAATTAACATTAATTTTAACATTTTTTAAAATAATAAGCCGCCCTATGTTAACGATTGCTCGTTAGCTATTTTCAATATAAATATATTCAATAAAGGCTATAAATTGTTTCTGAACAAATTCAATACAAAATTTAGTTCAGGGATAGTAGAAATCGGTATCGGAGAACTTGTTAGTCTCCTGTCCACTATTTTATGTATAAATTGCTTTTGAAAGATATTTTTTTTAAATATTAAATAAAAATGAAAACGTAAGGGAAAAATCAAAAGAAGGTAAACATGAAGATGAAACGATTAAAGTGTGTCAAACGCAAGGTAATTCAGTATAAAAATTGGTTTAATTGCGATTTTATTTTTAAAGATGAAGGTGTACAATCTCCGTAATGGGTCACGAAGCCTTTCATTATTCAGAGCGTCCACCGCAGTTGGTTAGTTATTCTACTTTAGTCATTTCCTATATAGCCACCTGATCCACAAGAGATTTTCTATTGAGAGTTTTTCTCTTTCTTACGACTTACTGATGTTTATTGTAAAAGAAATTGAACAAGCTTATTGCACTGTCTTACTTATTTAACTTTTGAATTAGATTTATTTTGTAAACAAAGAGTTTTCAGTTTTTGTATTTAAGTAGCAATTGATCGAATTATTTAATTGACTAACTGAATAATTTGGAGTATTAAAAAAAAAAAAAACTTTTACCGCAATATTATTACCGAAAAAATATTTCCAATATTTTATATTTTAATTTGTGTTTACTTACCCGTTGCTTGAAAGAAATGTGGTTCAAGATCTCTGATCTTGTTTCCAGTGAGCTGTAGCGTAAACACCTTCGAACTGTTGACTGCAGCTGGTACCCTGAGGATGGGGACATGTTTACAGGTGACTATCCCTAAGTCACCAGCTGGCTTCGAACAGGTACAGAGTGCTTGAAAAAGACACGGTGGGTGACCAGTGTCTACGTGTAACTGTAATAAAAGAATAACATGTATTGTGTAGTCGAATCCCTTAGCTTAGGCTATCAGGCACTTGGTTTTATCTTGCTAAAGTTATTCCACCTTTTTAACATGAGATATTTGTTTTGTCAATTCGTTAAATCGTTTAATTACATAAAGTTTTCATAAAAATTGTCTTCTAAAGAATAATAATCGTTCAGTTTATTGCACTCCCGAGATTTGCGCCCATGTCGCAGTAAATGTTGCCAGTGCCCTAGGTACTTTGTAAAGTAGTAAAAGTTTGCAAAAAAATCGTCTTACAAATCGAAAGAAATCAAGGTTTTCTATTTAGGACTCGGTTCCGTAGTTTGTTTGCTCTAATATAGGTTAGCGAGTATCTTGGAATTTATTTTGTAAAATGGAACTTTCTTCACAGTTATGTTTTTGCTCACATCAAAGTTTGTACAAACTCCAAGACTCAAAGAATTTTGCTGGTTTAAAATTCGTTCTTCGACTGGTACATTTATCTTTCCATAAATAATTTTATTCTTAACAATTATATTGCCTATAGTGATATACAACAATGTTAAAAGAAACGTTTGATCATTCATTAATGTTAGGAGTGACTGAGACGACAATAATTTTAGTACCTTTGAAAAAGATAATAATAAAAGAGTTCGTGCTTTTTTAATTTTAAATACGGTTTATATTTATTTACAGGTAATTGTTTTATAAATTTTGAATCAATAAACAGCAACAAGAATGCTGGAAGCGTTTCCCCGGTGAACCGTAATTTCGATTCTCTGAACAAAAAACGAACCAGCGCGCCTATCAATTGTAAAGTTAATATAATTTTATTGATCGAAGGCAAAATTGCTATACTTGAACAGTCTGAGGAACGTAAAAGAGACGTCAGACTTTCATTTGTTGAAAGCAGCAAGTCCCTTTTCAAGTTTGCCCTATAAGAAAGACTCAATCTCGAATATACTTCACATTTTGTATTAGGATAGTTGTAGCCGATGGCCACTAATTGTATTAGGTTGGGGAAAAAAATTCTTCGTATTTTATATACAAATTATTAAAAGTTTAATTACATTTCATTATAATATGTGCCATTTTGTTCGATAACTTGTAGCCATCTTGTAGGTAGAGACGTAATCCTGTTCCTGAAGAAATCTTGCGACTTTTGATAAATAAATGCGACAAGTAGTTTTGACAGTCCTCTCTTGTTAACCCTAAGAAAGACTACCCAAATAATTCTGAAGCGACCGAAACAGAGAAAATCTGAGGGTGCAAGATCCGGCCTATATGGTGGATGTATTAACATTTCCCAAACAAGCTCTCTCAATTTTTGTGGCCAAAGATGCGTGTGGTCTGACGTTATCATGATGAAAGATCACTCCTTTTCTGCTGATCAATTCCAGCCATTTTTTCTCAATTTATTGCTTGAGTTTCATTAGTTGTTGACAGTATAGATCCAAATCGATGGTTTTGCCAAAACGCTTGAGCCAACTTTATGTTAATCTTACTGCATTTGGCCCATAAGCGTAATTTTTTTCGCGGCTTGATTACATTTTTCCCTTTTTTGTAATAAAATTTCAGAATGTATCGAATTATATATATCGTTAGATTCACTCATTTTAACAAAGAGAAAAACAATTTTTTTGCTGGAAAGCGTTTATTTCTTTTTATTTTTCTTTTTCTTAATCTATAATATGAAAATAAGTCGGGTTTTCCTTCCTGACGCTATAATTCCAGAACGCACGAACCGATTTCCGGGCTCCGTGAGGTTTATAGCAAACAAAATTCAGGAAAAATTTCAACAGAAAAGCAGGAAAACAGGGAAAATCATTTTTCACATACAGCGCCATCTCTGATACATAGCATGTACTACAAACCAATATGGAAATGAATTCATTACTGTTGTGAAATGTGAAAATTTTTTCCTTTTCAAATATAAAACAAAAAATATAATTTTTCTTCATCTTTTAATCCCCAAACGAAATATTACAAAAAACGAAGCCATCTGGTGGCGAAACGGAGTTCGCCGGGTTTGCTAGAATCTTATATTTATTGATATTAAAACCAGCCAGATACAAACAATGCAACCAAAAAAATTATCTTCAATTTTATACATACAAGATACGAAGAGACTTTTCCCCCGACCTTTTTATTTAATTATATCAGATAATTTAGTCATTTTTGTCAAACATCTACTGCATAATGCATTTGCAAAGTAAACCAAAGCTACCTTAAATCAGACTTTTACCGACCACCTTTACCGACTACCAAGGACCACCAATTACCAGTTATTGAGACTTATAATAAATATTAATATTCACGAGTATCAACAAAAATTTGACATGTCGTGAAGATATATTGCAGCCTTCCGATGAATTTCTATTACGATTAAGATTTAAAAAAAAAAACTGTTATATTATTAATAATAATAATTTAATATTAACGTGTATAGTATTAAACGTTAATACCCTGTGAAATTATAATATTATTACCTACTTTTTTATTATATAAAAAAGTAGGTAGTGTCCGACCGAAACAGGTTTTTCAGCCGAAACCGAAACCGAAACCGAACTTTCGGCCTTGCTCTCAGTTTCGGCCGAAACCGAAACCGAAACCGAAACCAGCATGGTTAAGTGTAGTCCTACCTTAATACCTTCTGCCTTATATCGTTAGTTATAGTAATCTGGCAACGTTGCTCTGAGTGTTTTATATATTTTTGTTTATATGGTCTTAGTATATACAAATAGTATTGCGCTTTCTAATAATAGTGTTATTAAATTAAAAAGATGAGAGCGTTGTGCACAGTGTTGCCAGATCACTATAAATTTAAAATAAAAATTAATTTTTATAATTTTAATATCTCGATAATAAAAACGTGAAGTGCTACTTTTATTTTTTAGCTTATTCAAAAAACATTTTACAACACTCTTCTAGTTTTTTTTCCCAATTATGTCGAGAGAATTTTTTAATAGGTACAATAAAAAATCGGAAATTATACATAAATAAATGGGACATTACTCTCAAAATCGCGAACTTTGTCTTTAAATATCTCGCGATCTAAACGTTAAAAATTATGAAATTTTAGGAATTCATAAATAAAGCTATTTCGAACCCGTGAAAAAGTTTTTAGCCGAATCTATCGAAAAGTGGTTTCATGCTGGAACTACCTTAAACATATTTAAAATTTTAATTGTAACTAACAACTAAAATCTAGTTCGTTATTACCTGACTGCGCGACGCAAAAAAGGGTAATGTGTTTATCATTACCTGACTGCTCGACACAAAGAAGGGTAATGTGTTTATCATTAACCGACTTCGCGACAAAAAGAAGGATAATGTGTTTATCAGCCTATGTATCTATGTATGTTTGTTCCTATGTGGCGTTGTTGAGATCAAACGCGTTGACCGATTTTCATGACTCTTACGTGAATCAATTCATCTTAACTCCGTGAATGTCACTAAATATATGATAATAAAAAAATTTAAATTGCGTGTACTTAGCGTACACTCGTAAGAAGTGAAACTTATAATAAAAACAGTTTACTTTTTATACGATCGTAATTATATGAGTCCTGTGTTTGCGTTCGGACATATTTATATTCGAATTACCTACTCACTATAGAATACATCATACAATAACTGCAAACTTCTATATAGTGATACTTAATTTCACTCAAGAATCTTAGAGATTGCTAGCGCAGTGGCTGCCAACGCGAATTGAATTTCGTATATCGCTCGAGAGCTGCAAGTTCAAAACCCTGCGAGAGCCCCATTTTGTAGCATTCAAAATTTGATATTTGATTTATTTAGTTTAACTATTTATTTATATATACCTATAGGATTTCATCTACTACCACTCGGAATCTTCCTTGCGCATGTGTTTATTGAAAAACGACTGAAATACGCAATAATCAAGAACAAGATGGCGCGTAATGCAAGATGGCGCGTAACGCAAGATGGCGCGTAACGCAAGATGGCGCGTAACGAAAAAATCTTTCCAACCCCGATAAAGAAGTTTCACTTCAAAAATCTTTCCAACCCCGATAAAGAAGTTTCACTTCAATAAATATTCACCACAGCCACAACCAGATGCCATATTGTAAAAAAAAGATGAATTACGTCAAGTGAGGTTTTGTTGAATAGGTATTCAAAAATTATTTTTAGGATTCTCTCATTTTTTTTTTCAAATAATGGTTTAGAATATAGAACTATTTAAATAAAGTTTTAAACAACCAGTTTCGCTAATTTTCATACATAAAATAGGTACTTATATACTTTATTATTTCGTTATTCTGCCCTTATTAGGCAGGGATAGTAGCAGTGATATCCTGGTGCTAGTGGTATGGCTACAGACTGCGAAAGCAGAGGTCGGGTTCAAATCCAAGGCACACAAAACAAGGGAGAAGAGACGTGGGTCTCGGCGTCTTGGGTCTCGGACTGTGATTGCGAAATTTACCATCTTATAATTCTAATAACGAAGCCAATGAATACTAACTAAAAAGTGTATAATAAAAAAAAATTAAAAAAAAAAAAATACCCGACTGCGTAAAAAAAACTAAAAGATACAGATAAACTAAAAGATACAGATAGATGAAATTAAAAAATTAAAAATAAATTAAAAAGAAAAAAACAAGCCCAGTAGTTTATAATGTTGTCAAAAGTAATACTGAACAACTACACCATTGAAATAGTTTTATAATCGATACACACATAATCAAATCATAAACTCTTTGCAAAATAGAAGGATTTTTAGTCGGAATCCATTCTTTAACCGATCAAATCTTAAAAAGGAGCCCTGTAAAATTTAAATGAGTCCCGGCTGTTAATCCTTCTATTTTATAAAGAAAGAAAAAAAGAATATAACTTTTTACAAAGTTTACAAAAAACTTTAGATGAATCGCTAATACTTTTTTCAAAAAAACTGCCAAATCGGATTTTTTTTTTGTTTTTGTGACCTTTTTTACTTGAAACAAATGAAGTACTTATACTTATTTCATAGATCACATATTAAATAAAATTACTGTAATAACTAATGAGGTAGGCACACGGCTTTCTGTCTAAATTAGGGATAATTTATTGGGGTAAATAAATATGAATTATAAATAGAAAAAAATACAGTACCTATCCAAACTGACTGGGCACTACGCGCGATCAACGGGAAAGGATGAGGCGAGTTGACTGAGTAGGTATTTCGCATAAGCTATACCTACGATTTTCAAATAGTTAAAATTAAATAAACAAAGGTCATGAAATCCAACGACAATTACTTATAAACACGTAAATTTGTCATTTAAAAATAAAACTCAACAAAATGAAGTTCAATGCTCAAGTTTCGGCGCGGCCGAAAGTTTCGGCCATTTTTTGGCCGAAACCGAAACTAAGGCCGAAACTAGATTTCTTGGCCGAAACTGGCCGAAACCGAAACCGAAACCGAAATTTCGGTCGGACATTAAAAGTAGGTAATTTCTGTTAAATGAGAGAATATAATTACCTACTTTTTGAAAAAAATTCTTCGTATTTTATATACAAATTATTAAAAGTTTAATTACATTTCATTATAATATGTGCCATTTTGTTCGATAACTTGTAGCCATCTTGTAGGTAGAGACGTAATCCTGTTCCTGAAGAAATCTTGCGACTTTTGATAAATAAATGCGACAAGTAGTTTTGACAGTCCTCTCTTGTTAACCCTAAGAAAGACTACCCAAATAATTCTGAAGCGACCGAAACAGAGAAAATCTGAGGGTGCAAGATCCGGCCTATATGGTGGATGTATTAACATTTCCCAAACAAGCTCTCTCAATTTTTGTGGCCAAAGATGCGTGTGGTCTGACGTTATCATGATGAAAGATCACTCCTTTTCTGCTGATCAATTCCAGCCATTTTTTCTCAATTTATTGCTTGAGTTTCATTAGTTGTTGACAGTATAGATCCAAATCGATGGTTTTGCCAAAACGCTTGAGCCAACTTTATGTTAATCTTACTGCATTTGGCCCATAAGCGTAATTTTTTTCGCGGCTTGATTACATTTTTCCCTTTTTTGTAATAAAATTTCAGAATGTATCGAATTATATATATCGTTAGATTCACTCATTTTAACAAAGAGAAAAACAATTTTTTTGCTGGAAAGCGTTTATTTCTTTTTATTTTTCTTTTTCTTAATCTATAATATGAAAATAAGTCGGGTTTTCCTTCCTGACGCTATAATTCCAGAACGCACGAACCGATTTCCGGGCTCCGTGAGGTTTATAGCAAACAAAATTCAGGAAAAATTTCAACAGAAAAGCAGGAAAACAGGGAAAATCATTTTTCACATACAGCGCCATCTCTGATACATAGCATGTACTACAAACCAATATGGAAATGAATTCATTACTGTTGTGAAATGTGAAAATTTTTTCCTTTTCAAATATAAAACAAAAAATATAATTTTTCTTCATCTTTTAATCCCCAAACGAAATATTACAAAAAACGAAGCCATCTGGTGGCGAAACGGAGTTCGCCGGGTTTGCTAGAATCTTATATTTATTGATATTAAAACCAGCCAGATACAAACAATGCAACCAAAAAAATTATCTTCAATTTTATACATACAAGATACGAAGAGACTTTTCCCCCGACCTTTTTATTTAATTATATCAGATAATTTAGTCATTTTTGTCAAACATCTACTGCATAATGCATTTGCAAAGTAAACCAAAGCTACCTTAAATCAGACTTTTACCGACCACCTTTACCGACTACCAAGGACCACCAATTACCAGTTATTGAGACTTATAATAAATATTAATATTCACGAGTATCAACAAAAATTTGACATGTCGTGAAGATATATTGCAGCCTTCCGATGAATTTCTATTACGATTAAGATTTAAAAAAAAAAACTGTTATATTATTAATAATAATAATTTAATATTAACGTGTATAGTATTAAACGTTAATACCCTGTGAAATTATAATATTATTACCTACTTTTTTATTATATAAAAAAGTAGGTAGTGTCCGACCGAAACAGGTTTTTCAGCCGAAACCGAAACCGAAACCGAACTTTCGGCCTTGCTCTCAGTTTCGGCCGAAACCGAAACCGAAACCGAAACCAGCATGGTTAAGTGTAGTCCTACCTTAATACCTTCTGCCTTATATCGTTAGTTATAGTAATCTGGCAACGTTGCTCTGAGTGTTTTATATATTTTTGTTTATATGGTCTTAGTATATACAAATAGTATTGCGCTTTCTAATAATAGTGTTATTAAATTAAAAAGATGAGAGCGTTGTGCACAGTGTTGCCAGATCACTATAAATTTAAAATAAAAATTAATTTTTATAATTTTAATATCTCGATAATAAAAACGTGAAGTGCTACTTTTATTTTTTAGCTTATTCAAAAAACATTTTACAACACTCTTCTAGTTTTTTTTCCCAATTATGTCGAGAGAATTTTTTAATAGGTACAATAAAAAATCGGAAATTATACATAAATAAATGGGACATTACTCTCAAAATCGCGAACTTTGTCTTTAAATATCTCGCGATCTAAACGTTAAAAATTATGAAATTTTAGGAATTCATAAATAAAGCTATTTCGAACCCGTGAAAAAGTTTTTAGCCGAATCTATCGAAAAGTGGTTTCATGCTGGAACTACCTTAAACATATTTAAAATTTTAATTGTAACTAACAACTAAAATCTAGTTCGTTATTACCTGACTGCGCGACGCAAAAAAGGGTAATGTGTTTATCATTACCTGACTGCTCGACACAAAGAAGGGTAATGTGTTTATCATTAACCGACTTCGCGACAAAAAGAAGGATAATGTGTTTATCAGCCTATGTATCTATGTATGTTTGTTCCTATGTGGCGTTGTTGAGATCAAACGCGTTGACCGATTTTCATGACTCTTACGTGAATCAATTCATCTTAACTCCGTGAATGTCACTAAATATATGATAATAAAAAAATTTAAATTGCGTGTACTTAGCGTACACTCGTAAGAAGTGAAACTTATAATAAAAACAGTTTACTTTTTATACGATCGTAATTATATGAGTCCTGTGTTTGCGTTCGGACATATTTATATTCGAATTACCTACTCACTATAGAATACATCATACAATAACTGCAAACTTCTATATAGTGATACTTAATTTCACTCAAGAATCTTAGAGATTGCTAGCGCAGTGGCTGCCAACGCGAATTGAATTTCGTATATCGCTCGAGAGCTGCAAGTTCAAAACCCTGCGAGAGCCCCATTTTGTAGCATTCAAAATTTGATATTTGATTTATTTAGTTTAACTATTTATTTATATATACCTATAGGATTTCATCTACTACCACTCGGAATCTTCCTTGCGCATGTGTTTATTGAAAAACGACTGAAATACGCAATAATCAAGAACAAGATGGCGCGTAATGCAAGATGGCGCGTAACGCAAGATGGCGCGTAACGCAAGATGGCGCGTAACGAAAAAATCTTTCCAACCCCGATAAAGAAGTTTCACTTCAAAAATCTTTCCAACCCCGATAAAGAAGTTTCACTTCAATAAATATTCACCACAGCCACAACCAGATGCCATATTGTAAAAAAAAGATGAATTACGTCAAGTGAGGTTTTGTTGAATAGGTATTCAAAAATTATTTTTAGGATTCTCTCATTTTTTTTTTCAAATAATGGTTTAGAATATAGAACTATTTAAATAAAGTTTTAAACAACCAGTTTCGCTAATTTTCATACATAAAATAGGTACTTATATACTTTATTATTTCGTTATTCTGCCCTTATTAGGCAGGGATAGTAGCAGTGATATCCTGGTGCTAGTGGTATGGCTACAGACTGCGAAAGCAGAGGTCGGGTTCAAATCCAAGGCACACAAAACAAGGGAGAAGAGACGTGGGTCTCGGCGTCTTGGGTCTCGGACTGTGATTGCGAAATTTACCATCTTATAATTCTAATAACGAAGCCAATGAATACTAACTAAAAAGTGTATAAAAAAAAAATTAAAAAAAAAAAAATACCCGACTGCGTAAAAAAAACTAAAAGATACAGATAAACTAAAAGATACAGATAGATGAAATTAAAAAATTAAAAATAAATTAAAAAGAAAAAAACAAGCCCAGTAGTTTATAATGTTGTCAAAAGTAATACTGAACAACTACACCATTGAAATAGTTTTATAATCGATACACACATAATCAAATCATAAACTCTTTGCAAAATAGAAGGATTTTTAGTCGGAATCCATTCTTTAACCGATCAAATCTTAAAAAGGAGCCCTGTAAAATTTAAATGAGTCCCGGCTGTTAATCCTTCTATTTTATAAAGAAAGAAAAAAAGAATATAACTTTTTACAAAGTTTACAAAAAACTTTAGATGAATCGCTAATACTTTTTTCAAAAAAACTGCCAAATCGGATTTTTTTTTTGTTTTTGTGACCTTTTTTACTTGAAACAAATGAAGTACTTATACTTATTTCATAGATCACATATTAAATAAAATTACTGTAATAACTAATGAGGTAGGCACACGGCTTTCTGTCTAAATTAGGGATAATTTATTGGGGTAAATAAATATGAATTATAAATAGAAAAAAATACAGTACCTATCCAAACTGACTGGGCACTACGCGCGATCAACGGGAAAGGATGAGGCGAGTTGACTGAGTAGGTATTTCGCATAAGCTATACCTACGATTTTCAAATAGTTAAAATTAAATAAACAAAGGTCATGAAATCCAACGACAATTACTTATAAACACGTAAATTTGTCATTTAAAAATAAAACTCAACAAAATGAAGTTCAATACTCAAGTTTCGGCGCGGCCGAAAGTTTCGGCCATTTTTTGGCCGAAACCGAAACTAAGGCCGAAACTAGATTTCTTGGCCGAAACTGGCCGAAACCGAAACCGAAACCGAAATTTCGGTCGGACATTAAAAGTAGGTAATTTCTGTTAAATGAGAGAATATAATTACCTACTTTTTTATTATATAAAAAAGTAGATAATTTCTGTTAAATGAATTTTACAAACCAATGGATCTGGATGTATCAGGATAAGGTCGACCTCATTTATTGGAATATTAAATTGTACAATTATATTACCGCAGATTTCGTTAGCATTTTTTTAAATATCTGGAGGCACGGCAGTGCCTCCGCCAAGTCGAGCAAAAAAAAAAGTTGCACGGCCGTACTATCTTTTCTCGAAGCAACTCAGGCCATTTTCGACCCCCTATAACTTCGTTGTGGATAAAACTAGAAGTCTGAATTTTTAATACCCAAGCAGGCATTGTATAAACACGGTATATTTCAAATTTCATTCAATTTGAACCAGTAGTTTAAGAATTATAATTAGTCAAAGTTTCGAATTTTGTCACTCACTGACTGACCGATCATCAAAACTCTAAGGCACTTCTAGCAGACATAGAAGCTTCAAATTTAGAATACCATTAGTGTTTAGTATATAAACCAAGGAAAAATTCAAAGATTTTGCAATTTCGGTCCAGTTTTCTAGATACACCAACTGCATAAATAACTTTGTAATCCCATATAAATATATAGGATTACAAAGTTACATTTGCAGTGAATGAATCAATGTACCCGTACAAGTATAACACAGTGGAATAATAGGTGTAGATAGGTACCTAGATATAATTATCTTCAAAGGTAACCTGTAAAATGGTCAACGGAATGAAAAATCAAGAATGGGACATGTCTTATGTAGCTGTACCAAAATCACGCAAAGTATTAAAGAACACTAATAAATCATAACCGCGACTGGTTGAGGTGATTTGCCCGCTCCACGGCTTCCACGCTTCCCGTACGTAAGTTATTTTATTCAGTTGGCAGCTATATTAAACCTATCCCTCTAATCGGTTTCTACACTGCATTGTAGCAAAACGCTCAATCGCTTGGCGGCACGTCTTTGCCGATAGGGTGGTAATTAGCCACTACCAAAGACTCCCACCAAAGCAGATCAGAGAAAGAAAATTTACTCTGCCGGGGATTGAACCCGGGATCTCCCGCTTAATATACAACAGCGCGCACCATTTCGTCAGCGTGATCATCATTTTTGAGTTCATATAATTATGTCATTATTAGAATGCACCTGATTGATTAAGTGAGTCATCACAGCAATAACTGTTAATTAATGTATATTAACATTAAATAAATAAAAATAAATATAGAAAATAAGGACTCAAAATAACTTTTGTATTTTAAAGCTATAAATTCTTGATGAGAGTAAATTTTTATACGATGCGCGTGTACTCTGTGACAAAAAACCGACAACATAAAGCTAAGTAGTAGGCGCCGCGCAATTGCGCTAACTTACTTCATTGCGCTGGATGTGTCAACTCACTTTTTACAAGCTTTTATTTTGTTTCACCTGTCTCGATATTTGTCATCAAATCTTGCAAATTAAATTTGATCCAAAATAATAGTAAATTATGTGACAATGCAATATTATGATTACATGGTGCTGATTTGATGGAGGAGCTAGAAGGTAGCCAAAGGAAGGATTTTGGGCCCGTTTGAGTCCTCTAGACGAGTAAGTTTGTCTTTCAATGGTAACCAGGGTCTGGTGATGAAGTTGGAATGTGGTCATAGGAACTCAGTAATGAAACGACGCAACCCCATCGAGTTTTGGCTCGTTTGGTTCGTCTTAACGAATACTTTGTTTTGAAATGGTTACCAGGGTCTGATCTGATAATAGAGCTGGAAGGTGGCTATAGGAACTTCGCAATGAAACGACACAAACTCATCGAGTTCGGGCTCGTTTGGATCGTCTTGATGAGTAGTTTGTCTTTCAATGGTAATCAGGGTCTGGTGATGGAGCTGGAATGTGGTAATAGGAACACCCTAATGAAAACTACGTAACCCCATCGAGTTTCAGCTCGTTTTATTCGCCTTGACGAGTACTTTGTTTTTAGATGGTTACTAGGGTTTGATCGGATGATGGAGCTGTAAGGTGGCCATAGGAACTTCGCAATGAAACTAAACAACCTCATCGAGTTTGGGCTCGTTTCAATCCTCTTGACCAGTAGTTTATCTTTCAATGGTAACCAGGGTCTGATGATGTAGCTAAAAGGTGGTTAAAGGAAGTCAGTAATGAAACGATGCAACCCCATCGAGTTTCAGCTCGTTTAATTCGGCTTGACAAGTATTTTGTTTCAAGACGGTTACCAGGGTCTGATCTAATGATGGAGCTGAGAGGTGGCAATAGGAACTTTGCAATAAAACGACACAACCTCATCGATTTCGGGCTCATTTGAATCGTCTTGACGAGTAATTTATCTTCCAATGCTAACCAGGGTCTGATGATGGAGCTGGAAGGTGGTCATAGGAACTCTATAATGAAACGACGCAACCACAACGAATTTAGGCTCGTTGATTCGTCTTGATGAGTACTTAATTTTTAAATGGCTACCGGGGTCTGATCTGTTGATGGAGCTAGAAGGCAGGCAAAGGTACTTCGCAATGAAACGACAAAACATCATCGAGTTCGGGCTCGTTTGGATCATCTTGACGAGTAGTTTGTCTTTCATGGTAACCAGGGTCTGGTGATGGAGCTGAAAGGTGCTCATAGGATCTCTGTAATGAAACGACGCAACCCCATCGAGTTCGGGCTCGATTGAATTGTCTTGACGAGTAGTTTGTCTTTCAAAGGTAACCAGGGTCTGATGATGGAGCTGGAAGGTGATCATAGGAACTCTGTAATAAAACGTCGCAACCCCATCGAATTTTGGCTCGTTTGATTTGTCTTGACGTGTACTTTGTTTTTAGATAGTTACCAGGGTATAATCTGATAATGGAGTTGGAACGCAGTCATAAGAACTTCGCAATGAAACGACACAGCCTCATCGAGTTCGGGCTCGTTTGAATCCTCTAGACGAGTAGTTTGTCTTTCAATGGTAACCAGGGTTTGATGATGTAGCTAGAAGGTGGTCATAGGAACTCTGTAATAAAACGACGCACCCCAATCGAGTTTCGGCTCCTTTGATTCGTCTTGACGAGTACTTTGTTTTAGTGGGTTTTCAGGGTCTGTTTACAGATAGCGCGCACCAACCATTAACTCGGCGCATCGTCTTATTATAAGTATAACTTTTTACGTACGTACATAAGTATACATTCACTTTTTTAAATATTTTTTAAAAGTTTATTTTTATGGAAGTTTAGGTGTAAAAAATCGATAGCAATCTGACAACACTGTTTCCGGCTAAACATACTTCATTCATCTCTCTTGTCAAGTATTTCAAGTTGTCAACTTGAGATCACAATATGTATGACATGACAATCAAATTATATATCTGTATCGTATCGGAAAAGAAAAAGAGGAAGAATATCTACAAAAATAAGAAAAGCTAATTAGACCTAGCGAAGGCTTTAAGAAAATACGTTGTAGATATTAAAGAAGTAGAAGACAGCGGAAAGGAAAATAAGTAGGACTGTCTACAAAAAGAAATGAGATGCCATCAAAAACATAACTTGTAAAAAGAAACCAAGTCTCGCAACTCACTTCTTCTTCCGTAAAAAGTTGTGAGATCCATGTAATACCAAGTCGGCTAATTTATTCAAACCCTACTTAAGCGTTCTTCTGTTTTAAATTATTACGTTAGTAGCTAAGCTAACAACATCGTATAGTGATCATATCAATATTAAAAATCTTTGATGTTTTAAATAAATAGATTGACTTGGCAATCGCATGAAAACAATGTATCTAAGAAGTAACACATAGGAATATTATATTAAATTAGATTGTTTAGTGCGATTGCCAAGTCAGTCTATTTATTTAAAACATCAAAGATTTTTAATATTGATATGATCACTATACGATGTTGTTAGCTTAGCTACTAACGTAATAACTTAAAACAGAAGAACGCTTAAGTAGGGTTTGAATAAATTAGCCGACTTGGTATTACATGGATCTCACAACTTTTTACGGAAGAAGAAGTGAGTTGCGAGACTTGGTTTCTTTTTACAAGTTATGTTTTTGATGGCATACATTTTAATCGTGAATATTGATAATTCCGTAATTATAAATGTCGTATCCTTTTTAAGGCTCTTTTTATATCTGATGTTTTTTTTTTAATTCTTATTATTATCACCAAATCAAAAAAGAAAATAAAATGTACGTACATATTCAATTAAATTCTAGGGTTTAGTGGTTTTTAGTTGTGCTAATAGGACACAGTAGATTTTAACTACATCACGTAGGATAGAGATATTTTTTTTTAACTTAAAGCATATTTCGAATGCCTTTGTTTCTTTTTTCATATATTAAAGAAAAACTTTTTTTTTCAAAAACATAAACATTTCGTATTATATCCTTATAAATATGAACTGTCAGATTTATGAAGATTTTTATTGTTACAATTTAATAGTGGTACTTACTTCTAAAGCCCTCGCTAAGGACGCCCATATCATTAACAGGTATGCGACCACAACGATGGTATATCCAAACTTGATTATCGCCATCAAACTCTGCAACAAAAGGGATTATGAAAATGTATAAAGTTTTGTGCTTAATCAATCTGTAGGATTCAAGAGAAAATGCTTAAGACATTTTTAAAGTCGACGTTTGCTTTCACAGCTTAAAATTTTTAATTAATTTTCTATTTATGTTTTTGTTTCATTGAGAAGATTATTTTTATTTGACGGTTGTAATAATTGCTTACAAATATAGTTCCGATAGTCAATCAAATTACATCACTAGTTATAGTTAAAATTATTAATATTGAGACTAATTGAAAGGTGAGCTACTCGTAGAGAAGATGTTAATCGATCGTTTACGCGGAACCATTTCTTGCTGATTGAAATTGTATCAACTTTTTTTATCGTTACACTATTGACAATTGCAATTGGTCGTTTAAAGGCAAAAATAAGTTCTAATCAACTTTAGAAGAACAAGAGAGTAGTAGGTAAGGAAAAAGATAAAGAAGTTTATAAACAAATATTACTGCTTAAAGATTATAGTACTTATATTTGATATAATGCAGATATAAATATATGTTTAATGAATATAAATATGATATATAAATAAAAATATGTTTATTGAAAATAAAAACATCTTCTAATTTTTAGAATTACAGAAGATTAAAATGAGGGGTATAAAATCAAAGACAGCTAAATCCATTTCTGATAATTTTTCACAAACAAAACAAAAGCTTTATTTTTACCACAAACTGGCAACATCTTATGAACAAAACTCTAAAATAAGTAGTGGGGAAATTAGAACTTGAGGAATAGCACACTGAAAGACCATAGCTACGGGTTATTTTTCTATTGAATAAATTAAAATGGAGTTAGCTGTATTTGTTACCAACTTTTGGATTTAGCTGCGTTTGATTATGACATAAGTGGATATGGCTGGATTTGTTTCTAAAAATAATCCAGTCACGTGACAAAAATAGTGATGTATTAAACATAAAGATAAAATAAGTTTATTTATATGTTTAATTACGTCGCTAATTCTAATATTAAATTAGTTGTATTATTATAAGAAATAAGGTGGTTATGACATTAAAGCTCTTTTTTGCCAAATTTGCTTTCCATTTCTCTGGTAATTTCGGACGTTTTCTGGACTTCCCCGGTAACGCTTCTGTTACAGGCACCTCCATTATACACTTAGTTACGTGTCTCACTACCTTTTTCTATTCAAGCTTCCAAAATAACAAAGTATTAGAATTAATTTAATAAGACACGTTCGAGCTCGACAGTATGCGGACGGAGATTTTGAATGAAGGACAATGAAGCTCTCTTATTGGTCGTTTGCAACTTTAGCTGTGTTTGATTCTCACTGACCGGGATTTAGCTACCTTTGTTATTAAATGGATTTTTCCAATGAGATTTGTGAGCGATTTAGCTGCCTTTGATACATAAAGATTGTCGAAACTGGTAGCAATTTGTTAGACGCATACAACGGCATTCTCAACTCAAAAATTACAAAAAATGGATTTAGCTGCCTTTGATTTTATACCCCTCAAATGATCAATGGTTTTTTTTTCAAGTAAAATTACAAAAAAAAAACAATTAAAATACATTTTAGCCCTACTGTCCACAGACTGCGCGTCGAGTGCAGTTTTATAATTACAACATTATGCAGCTCTATCGGAGCGGCAACGTCGCATCGCATTGTCGCATGCGAATTTCAATGTATCGTTTCGAGTGTCATACGCTGGACTACATCAAGCGCTTCGCCGAGCTTAATCATTGAATGGGATAATCATAGTACCCCGATTAAATGTATGTATGTGTTTCTATGTGTTTCAAATGTATCTGTATGATATGTATCCAATAATTCTTAGATACAGCGTGGCAAATATTATTCACTATGAAAAATGATTTTTAATACAATTGCACTATATATGTATACACTGTGGGGTATAAAATTTGTAATAATATTTTTACCGTATACAGAAATTGTTTATTATGCGTTTAGCAACACTTCGGTGGAAAGCAGGACTTATTTGTAGCGACATGTCCATCTCTAACAGAAATCGCCATACAAAAATGACATTAAGCATCAAAATCTATTTTATTACACAATTTTGGTACGTTATTTTTTTATATTTAAGAAATTCAAATAAGCCGACGGTCTACATCATGGTAAGCGGTCACCGTCACCCCTGCACGCCTACAACAAAGAGAGGTGATGGCGCGTTGCCGGCTTTTAAGTGACCTTTACATTTAACTTGATACAAAATAAAAGATAAAATACATTTAACTAATTAAACTATATTTTTTTATCGCGTCTCTATCATATCCCTAATTCATATCATAATATAATGTACTAAAAAAAATTGTGACAACCCTAGAGATGTACCTGATAATTAAAAATATAATTAGTTTAGTTTTTATGATATTATCGTTTAACATATACACAAAAAAATCAGACCAATTAATAACCTCCTGAGAGATCATGTACGATATAAAATGGCTATGTTTTAGGTAAGAAAATATATATATTTTCGAGTTATTATTTCAACGTAATATAAGAACAGTATAGCCGTATAAAGAAAAAACAAAATTACCTATGTAAAGAGAGTGTAATATGTTTTCATGTAAAATGTTTGTTTAGCCCTTTCGTTCGAATTTCGTTACATGAAAAGGTCGGAACAATTTGTCGAGACAAAAAGTCAGCTGAATTTTTTTCGTACATATACTATCTTTATAAAGTATTAAAAAATATTTGCTCAATTTCTTAGTATAATTTTGACATATTTTTGTACGCTAGAATTCACTTACTTTGATTTTTGATACAGTATAATAGAGACGATTTTGTAAGTAAACATTAATTTAAATCAGCTTCTTTAAGAATTTTGTTTGTACTACGATGTATTGACGACTGTTTTAGTATAGTGATAGTTCTGTTCTAGTGGTTAAAGAAAGTTCAATTAATTCAATTCTTCGATTTCTGGTTATAGCATACATTTTATGTGTAATATTTGATTTTATTTTATCCTCGTGGATCTTACCGCGTCTCGGGAGAACGTTTAGTCGTCGCTGTTGTTGTTAAAAGCACTTAACAATAATTATTCTTGGTAATTAAACTATCATTAAAATAAACAAGTGTAATAATAATATGTAGAGTGGAACAAGCTCCCATACTTCTTATATATTAGGGAAAACCCTTACCTAACAACGTCGGTGTTAATTGAGTTCTATTTATCGCCAAAACGATCGTTATAGTAATTATTAAACGGACATACATTAATCTAAGGACTATTTTTAACATTTTTTAAATCAATTTATATTTTTATATATACTCGTAGATAACAAAGAACATTGCAATCACTGTCCGAATTTTAACAATGAACTAGTGTACTGGAGTGAATGAAATATTTTACGATTTTAGACTCTATTTAGAATATTATAAGATTGTTTTTAGAATAAACAAGAAAAGCTTCAAATTATTCCGTTCACGATCGGCGATATGTTGACGGAATGCCGATTCTCCATTAGAAAGTTAAGTTTATATAATGGCTGTGTTATTTCGTCTATTAAACATTTAAAATAATATTATTTACTGGCTGGTATCAATAACTTGGTCTGCGTTGCTAATTATATTAACAAATTATTTACGTGCAAACGAAAAAACACGAAAATGATCGAAAGATTTAAATATATTTTGCTAAGCACATTTTTTGTAAAGCGCTCAATGCTTATAAAATTCGTTGTTTCTTAAACTTTTAACAACTTTATTTCAAACTAGCTGCTGCCCGCGACGTCGTCTGCGTGAACGCTATTAGATTACACGTTGTTACAGAATGCGTTGAAGAAATAAAGGTTCCCCGTAGGTGATAGCGTGATAATATGCGTGATAATATGATATATAGCCTTATATGTTGACCCGACTTCTTAATAATATTCGTGCCAAATTTGAAGTAAATAAATGCAGTAATTTTTGGGTTTATCCCGGACATACATACAGACAAACAGACAAAAATTTTAAAAACTATATTTTGGCTTCGGTATCGATTGTAGATCCCCCAAGTTTTCTTTTAAAAAAATATTCAATGTACAGTTTTGACTTTCCTACCATTTTATTGCATGTATAGATAAATATTTTTTTTTTTAGATATGTGTCCAAGTATCTGGCAAATAAAGTATATAAAACTTCACTGAAATCCGTCCTTTGGTTTTTCCTGTCTCATTTTATTAACATATTGTAGTGTAGTGTATTAGATTTAATATAAAACTTGCACTTTACCTTACTTATCATTAATTAATTATTAATCTTTAATTCCACGAATAATAAATTTCCCTCGCGTTCGATTTTTCTTTTGTTCTATTTCCTCTTTCAGAGAAAATGTAAAGGCATTACACGTTTCAGCCTAAACATTATTTATGTTTTAGCGCTATTTATAGCCTTCCGTTAATGGTGGTATAAACAAAAGTACAATTATCCTACACCAAAATATATTTTTATTTTACTGATGCTTAATTTATTGAATAAGAAGCCATTTACAGAAATGTATAAATCATTTATTTTTCAAGTGTATTTTCGTATTTATAATTTAACACTTGCTTTCCGTAATTTGATAAAATCGGTGTCTTTAAATAAATTCTAAGAAGTTAATGCAAACCGAAATGCTAAAATTTCAACTTGACCACTGATTCCTTCTTGACTAGCCTAGCTGTGATAAAGTAAAGATAAATATTTTAATTTTTATAATGAATGACTATCCACTTTTAATTTCATCCAACAACCTACAATAGAGTAGCGTGGTGGATAAAGCCCCGACCCTTCTCCATCACAAAAGAATAAATAGTATCCACTGCAACATAAATTGCTTTGTTTAATATAGTGATAATATTAAAAATGTTTTCGTAAGCTATAAAGGCTATAAAAGGTAAGCTTTTAAAAATAAGACGTATTAATTAAACTTATTTTTTATTTCAGTTTATTTATATTAAATAAAATAAAAAAAGGTTATTTAATATTATATAGAAATAATAAACGTTATAATATTTAAAAAAAAAAAATGTTTATCGAATATTAAATATATTTTTTTCGTTTTATATTAAAGATATACTTTGGACATTAATAAAATTATCCGACGGTTCCTATAAATATTTTTCATCGCTATTTTATTGCGGTAGAGATGATCAATGATACATAAATAATATATAACATGCAATATAATTTATATTCCTCGGTTTAGTACCTATATGGTTGGAAATATTATGTAGCTTTAAATAAATTATCGTCTGATGATCAGTACCGGGACATAAGTGTATATCATAAACCATTCATGTGTAATAGTGCAAAAGTACTATTAATGCCGACGGTAAGCGGGTTCGATTACCGCTCAAAAGCACATGTTTGTATTTATAGAAATATTAATTTCTGGTCTAGGTCTTTGCAGGTCTTCCCACCGTACATCGGAAATCATGTATTCATCGGTACTGATTGTTATCAAATAAAATAATAATTTGATGAACAATATATATCAATAGTTACTTCTTGATAGAGAAATTATCCACCAACCTAAAGCGATTCAGGCGATTTAACCTAAAACCCGTTAGTGTTCTCATACTATAATATATTAAGTTCTGTACATTTTTAATTAACTTTACATATTTACAATACAAAAGTCCCAAAAAATAAAATTTTGAGTATTTTATTATTGAAAATAAAGCTTTACATGTTTGATTAATCTAAATCTGTCATGTTAATTTTTTGTTATTTCTCATGCAAATGACTGTATTGTTCTAATTGAGAAAATAAAGATCTTTAACCTTATTTTCAAATATAATTTTACAATAAATGATATCATTTAAAATGAAAATTGTAATCGCTCAATCAATATTTGGTAACATTCAATGATTGCTTGTCAATAAATCGATTTCAATTTGTCGGAGTAGCAGCCAATATTCCTCTACACTCCCTCTTGAGCCACAAACAGAAATACGAACAAAATTGCTTTAGAACTTTGAACCGATTGATGAAATGATCGAAAAGAAATATTGACGGTGAAGGATTAATATATTTGTCTAAAAAATTTAATACAAAAATGTTTCTGTAAAGACAGACACACGAAGATGTTCGCTTCTTCTAAACAAGGCAGCTTATTAGAGATTTTTATAAAAGTTTTTCGGTACAATACATTCTAGTTATGTTAATGAAATCATCAAAAAGTTATTGAAAATCATCCATCAAATCCACCGTAAAATACATAGTTCTTTGTTTTATTTACGAGATTATCATCATGATGAACTGTAACATCAACAATGATTTCTTAACGCGTTCATCGGTCTAGTACCACTGTATTGGTTTATTGACTGTTACAGACCTGTCAGTGGCGATAGTCTAATGCCTATCCGAGTACTAATATAGTAAGGCAACTCATTTTCAACGATGGCGAGTCGAAGAGTTGTTAGTGTATAATCCTGACTACTTGGTTATGTTTGTGCAAATACTCACCGTTAGTAAGATGACTACAACCGGTAACAACAGGTCTAATGAATTTTCCTGAGCGGTGACACGCTCGACATTTGTCGGGAGTTCCGTCTTTAATAATATGTTTCCGGTAGTTATTCGTCTTAATAACTTCATCTTTACAGGAGGTACAGGCAAAACCTTCGGTCTCCCCAAACTTTTTCTCGTATTTATTATTTAAGTACTTAATATCTGGTAACAATTCCTACGGAACTTACAATGAAATATGACTGGCTGGCTCTTGATTGTTTTACGTATGAGCAATGGAGATCATAATCCAAACAATGTCGTGGTAGTTTGGTAATTGATTAACAAAGTAATTTTAAAAGTAAGATTTAAGTAACTAGTAGAGTTATACGAACAAAACACTGACGAATTAAATGAAAATATTTTAAATATTTTGCTTAACAAGATAACAAGGTACTCGCACAATAACTTTTCGTGTAAAAAAGGTAAGTTTTATGTTCAGTGCCTGGCTTTAAAAGAAGTGTTATTTTGTTAACGATTATTAATAAAATACAGAAGTATTTACATATAACAAAATTGTTATCTTTAAACCGAGAGAGATAATATTTTCCTTAATAGGAATAAAGGTCTTTACCCAGGAGAACATTTATAGTAATTTCGGAGTACGTAACTCATATAAACACTGAAAATTATAGTTGTTAGTCAGTTTATTTTAATGAAATGGTAGTTAAGGAAGTACCATGCAGGTTTCATTATGTATTCCGTTACCGCGGTGTAAGTAATGAATTGTAAACACAAATAAGACTTCATACTAAAACTTTACCCCGACATTCTAAGTACGTATTAACTTTATGTGTAATTGTATTTTCACTTCATTGTACAATGTTAAGGAAATGTAACTGTAATTAATTTTAGACTTCAACGACATATACATGTTTGATTGTTCTTATATAATTTTACCTCACTGAACTGAATCAGTCTGTAAGCATCCCACAGCTGGGCAAAGGCCTCTTTTTCATATAGACGGGCTCTGGATTAAGTTCCAAGCTTAATCTATCACACTGCTCCACTGTAGGTTGGTGGATAATTTCCCTATCATAAGTAATGGTCGTTATCCGGAACCGACAGCTTTACGTGCTCTCTGAGGCATGATGGGGAGACCCACAAACACATAAATCCAGGCCAGAAACAAATACATGCCCAAATACTTACAAACATCTGCCGCGAGCGGGAATTGAACCCGCGATCTCTACACCAGAACGGTTGTCCAATTAAACAGCTTACCTCACACATGTATCTAATTATCTATGTGTATAATACAGCTGAGGAATTTATTCGTTATTTGTTTAATCCCACTAATCTCGGAAGTAACCCTTTTCAATTTGTGTAGGTATTTGTCCTTTCGATCCATTTTATGCCTATTGTATTTTATGTTTGTGTTTGAAACTCAAATAAAAGGCATTCCGGTAACCATTGATTGGTTCGTTATTTATTAAAAGTAATATACGTCGCTACACAGCGTTCTCGTTCCGTCCGCGGTTCATAAATTCAAATAACTAGACTGAAAAATTCACATCTTCATACATATCCACATTGACATGTGTCCAGACCATAATTACGGTATATATTACATAGTAAAGTCAAGGTTAAAGTCTGTAAATAGCTTACTAATAGGTAAATACTTCTTCATCGGTAAAGGAAAACAATACGGAGCTCAAATCAACAAGCTGCTCCACTGCGGATTATCGAATAAATGATCAAGCCGACATATACATAAAAATCTATTTTAACATACGATTAGTAAAGTTTGATCTGATTTTATTAAATATAATTATATTTTAAAATACATATAAAATTATTTTTTGTGTAAAATGTTTAAATTTAATTGGTGTAATGTAAATAAAGTGCAGTGATATGCGGAAATAATTTGTTTAAACAAATAGCTACACATATATTGGAGTCATGCAATTGTTAGACCACATGGACTTTACTTTTCTCTTATATTTACGCGAATATTACTCATTTAATTAAAAGTCTAAATCGGATTTTATCGCGTTTATTTGTTTTAAAACTTTACAGTTTAACGATTTTTAATTAAATTAAATTATTTCCCGACGTTTCGGACCCTTTACAGCGTCCATGATCTCGGGGGACTGAGGTGGTGGGTGTCCGAATAAACGTCGGGAAATAATTTAATTTAATTAAAAATCGTTAAACTGTAAAGTTTTAAAACAAATAAACGCGATAAAATCCGATTTAGACTTTTAATCACATGGACTTTAATTTATAAGATGTCTTTCTTCACATGAAAGATGTAAATATGACAATAAAATTGTACTATAAAGTAGATAACATTTTATTTATTTGTATTTCATTAGGTAATAATAATAATAATAAAAAGGAATATTTCGTATATTTTTACGAACAATAAAAGTCAAAAAAGACACTTTTAAAATTCAGATCAAGCTTATTATATACATCATCTGGAAGTGGAATTATTAATATTATAAATAAGGTACCTCGTTGCAAATTCTACGCGCAAAATTAGAGCAAAGACTAATTATTTAAAAAATAATTAACAATGTTAACGTTTAATTATATTTTATGGTATCTTAATATAAAATTTTTAGAATCAAAAGCACATGATAAGAGAATATTCTTGTGATTGATTACATACTTTAACATTGGGTAATTCTTTTAACAAAATTTACGATTAATGGTGAAACGAAAAAACGAAAAACAAGCGGAGTTTGATAGAAGACTTAGAGAAGTTAAAATTATATACCTACTTGTTTCAATGTAACACAACTGAACAAATTTAAGTTTATATCTAAAATTAACGCATATGGATTTTCTTGCAGGATATTTAAATATATCAGTAGAAAATAAATGGATAGGTACGCGCTTACTGAAACAAATTTATTTCGTTACGTTGCTTATCGATACATTCAGATCGCGGTGGTATCTATTTACAGATCGAGTGATCGGTTCAGGTAGAAACTGTGTGACAAATTTTTAAAATAAACATTTATCTGTGTTAAACAAGTATGCTTAATTAAAAAAATCAAAAAACCCGACTGCGTAAAATACTCTTATTATAAACTAAAAAGAATAAAACAATTTACTAGCTTACATTTGATACCCATATTGCTACAGTAAGAAAAAAAAATTCAACTCCCCCCCCCCTCATTCCGCCATTTGCGGGCGCCATTTTGAAAATTTATATAGCCTATGTCACTACTACAATTTAGACAAATCCAACGACACCTCATATTTCAAAAACCGTCCAGCCGTTTGGGCTGTAGGGCGTGCCAAAGAAATGGACATACATACATACATACATACATACACTCGAAAAACATAACCCTCCTTCTGTCGTAGTCGGGTAAAAATAACAACAATTCATGATCATTTTAGTTTATTCAGATTTATTAACATTATTTTAGGTTAATAATAGATATTTAACATACACACACGGTCGTCTTTTCCTAAGGTCGGCAACTTAATGCCTGTGTTTTAAAATTAAAATATTTTTAGCAGTTTTACACATATTGACATTAATTAATGGCTGTTGGTACTATAACCAGCCAGTTTAAGTACTTTATCTCTGAATTTACTTAATATAAACAGACTTTTGACTTTTAGACTTTTTTTTTAAGTTTCATACGAATAGTATCAAAATTCTATCTATAAACATCAGGCCATAAATCGTAGAGTAATGTATAATCAGTATAATAAAGCCCATATCACTTCTAGAGAACGTAGATTTCTCATAGTATGTTTGAATAACAGTTCTGATTTAAATATTTTTTTTAATGTAATTGTTTATAAATTATAAATCTACTCAATTGATTTGCGACGGGCAAAAGATAAACAAGCCTATTTATCTATTTTTTTAATCATTATAGTTTTGCTTTATTTCATAGCCTGAATTGCAATAGCTTAAAAAAGTCTACATAATAATTTATTATCTAAAAATAACGTTTTTCGCGCAAAAACGTTCTAAATATTCTAAACCGAAACATTCAGACGATTAAAATGATAGACTTAAACATTTTCTTTTTTTTTTAAATTATAATTATTATTTACAGACAACCAATCTTGTGTTGTAGTTCAGAAATTTCCATTAACGCTGTCGTTCGTAACGTGACCAGTTATTGTGCTTGGGCAAATATTTTGGTCTTGATATTTATCCTTGTTTGTCTCCCTAACGTATCTCGTAGAGCACGTGAATAGGTCGGAACTGGTTTTCATGGTAAATACGTTATTACGATCGGTACTTTGGGCTGGAAAATTATGTCACTTCGCAGTTGAACGTGGTGGATTAATCTTCATCCATTTTCCTATCCAGAAATGGTATTTTTTTTAATGATGAATGTAGAAGCTTCTTCCGTTGTAGGCGTGGAGGAATTACCAACAATCACTTCCTTGTTTTGATCCAGTGACTCTAGGTGAATTTCCTAATGTCATATGTTTGCCTGCTGGAAGGTGTTCAAATAGTACGCTTTCGGTTGGTTCATCCAGCACCGCGACTGTTGTAAAATGTTATAAAAATGCAAACACTTTATAAAAAAAGAAGTAAGGCTTTTCGTTTACCTTCTTTTCCATTCACCTATATATTGGCTGTTATTAAAGTTTTTTTTTTGTAGCGAGAAAAAATAATGACACAAAGGAATGTTTCAAAATTTATTTAGTTTTTTATAATTATTAGCAGGGCTTTTTTGTGGGGGCACGTGAAAATAAAAGGCGCAAAATCAATTTTGAAAATATTGAAAAATTGCCATAAAAACGTGGCAAGAGGTGGGGAGGTGGTAAAAAAATTATGAACGTACAACATTCAAGAATTAGCGTGCCCCCAAAAAAGAAGTGAGAAAAAAAGGCCTGATTATTAGAATTTGAGAGTACCTACTTATATAATAATAAGTACCTGGATGACCGAGCTTTGCTCGGTTAAATTATATTTAGATACATTACATACTGATGAAACATAAATAATATTTTCGATCTTACCGACATAATAGTAAAATAATAGGAATTGATTATTTAAATAAAAAATAAAAAGAGCTCTCAATAATAGTTTTTCTCACAAAAGAAGAAACTTGAAAATTAAAAAGGAAAAAAAAAATAGTTTGTAGACACCTGGATTCGAACCCGGGTTTTCTGATTTTGAATCCACCCGATTCCCACCTGAGCTATTACAAGATTAATAATGACAGCGAAATTTACCTTTGTATTCTAATGATATTTTTTAATTGCGTAAAATAAGGGATAAAACGACATTTTCTAAAAATAAATCCTAGCTAGATCGATTTATCACGCCCGAAACCCCCTGCATACTAACATTTATGAAAATCGTTGGAGCCGTTTTCGAGATTCAGATTATATATATACAAGAATTGCTCGTTTAAAGATATAAGATAAGATCTTTAAAAGTCGTTTCTTTAATGTCAGAGTAACGCAAGTTTATTTATTTGTACTCTCAGAATAAAAGATAAATAATCTTATATACATTTTTTTTTATAAATAAAAAATGTTAACCTTTTTCATAATTTATATTCATATCCGATAAAATTCAGCATCCGTGTCTTTGTTAGCATTAGCTTCCCTAATATCTCATGAATACAAAAACATATTACTAAACTGTTTTAAGGAAAATAAATATTTAGTGTACTAAAGTTCTAAAGAGGTCAACCCAGTCGAGTTTAGGGCCAATGCAATAAAAACTTATAGTATATACGTGTGTTGGTGAGTAATTGAATTCAGCAATCGTTAAATTCACACGTTTTCATAGGAATTTATATTGATTACAACAACAAAGGGGTTTCATGTGGGACAAGGATATGAGTATTATGTGTCTATGTATTTTATACCTCCTTCTTATACGATTTTCAAACTGTAATTTTAATTATGGGTTTATTTATTTTATTTATTTATTTGAGAAGCACACTTACAACATACATATAAAAAATTCAAAAAATTAAACAATATATAATAATAATAATGTATCTAATATGCATGTCACTTACAAGTGTACGAGTACATAACACTGGAATATATGGATTAAAAACACAAAAAATCACAAATAATTAAAATATTTGAACTTTAAATATACATTAGTTCAATTCCATATTTGTAATATTTAAAAAAAAAAGTGACACTTTATCATCACCATAATCAAAACAATTAAAATCAAAAATAATAAAGAATAATTATCATGTTCAAAATAAATGGCAAATAGGAACAAATTATTTTAATCAATTATACAATAATTAATACAATTTATATATACATTAATAAAATTTAACAATTGCATAATTGAAATAAAAATAAGTACACCCTATCATCACAACGAAATGGGTTTATTTGATAATACGTAGAATGTTTTAATTGGACACATGTAGTATGAAATGGGTTTTTAGCTGCGCTAAGCATTATTAGCGCATAAGAAGTCACTCCACAGTCCACACTGATGATATACGAGTACATCTTATATATTGTCTACTTATTATAAATTACTATGAGTTGAATTCGTAGTTATTATTCCTATTTAACTATATATTATATTATATACTAATAATCGTAAATACGTTTTACTATTGTTGTATTGTATAATATTGTAAAATTTTGAAATAATCTATATATATATAGGAGACTTTCTATAGATATAGTCACTCATCACGATATCTCTGAAACTATGAGACCTAAAAACTTGAAATTTGGTAGGAATATTCCTTTTGCCGAGTAGAGGTCAGCTAAGAACGGATTTTAAGAAATTCTACCTCTAAGGGGATGAAATGGGGAGGCAAACTTTGTATGGGACAATGTGATTCCTTTGTCCAATCTACTTCAAATTTTGCATAAATATTCTTTAACAGAATTGATTGAAGACGTATTTCGTATTTTATCGAAATTCATTCCCTAACGGGGTTAAAAGGGGGTAGAAAGTTATTTTGATGTAAATACTCCTTAGTGCTTTTGATTTAAATAACATTTTATTGTGACACATGTTTGACAATCAATCAGTCCGTATAAATTCCAGTAATATTTTCCAGTATTGACGTGTAGGTGATATTTTTTTTTGGGTGCTCCTGATGAAACAGGCAAGACTTTATATTAAACGTAACAAAATTAAGTTGTAAATATACCGTGTGATTGCTTTATTGTAAAATAGTGTCTTATATAATATTTTTTACTTCAATATTGGTGTTGTGTTAAGTCAAGGGTTTTAAACTAAATGACTCATCAGCAAGGCATCTGTAGTTCACAATGATACAGATATAGAAGAAACCGAAGTGAACTTGGAAACATTTTTGGATTCGTATAATTTAGCATTAACACCCTAATTAGTACAGATTGGCACCACGGACTAATGTTGGAACAAGATCAGAAAACATTATAAATCATGTACCCATTTAACTTTATCTTACACTAAAACCAAGAAGGAGGAGATAAAAGCTGTCTTGGACTATTATTAAATAGAAATATATGTTTGACATTTGTTTTGTTTCATTTGCCACACGATCGTCTGTTCCTAAGGTAGGCAACTTAATGCCTGTGTTTTAGGTAACAGCCGACTGATATAATTTTTTTTTTATAAAAATATACATATAAATAATACATATAGAAATAAATACATATTACACCCAGACTTGAGGTGGGAATCGAACCCACGATCCTGGAGCAGAAAGCACTACCAACTGTGCCGAGTCAATTAAAATTTAAAAATTATTACTTGCGGGTTTATTCAAATCTAAGAGACAAAATCGTATTGACTTGTGGTGTAATTATACCTACGATACAACGAACGAAGCATTGATGACCGTTCTGGTGTAGTGGTGCAAGTAGTCGCCTTAACGCCTCGCCTCAATGGCGGTGGTCGCGGGTTCGATTCCCGCTCGAGGCAGATATTTGTATTTGTGCCAATATTTGTTTCAGGTCTGGGTGTATATCTGGGTGTATAGTGGGTTTCCCCACCATGCCCCGGAGAGTAGTAAAGCCGTCGGTCCCGTTTGTTATCATGGATGCCTTATAATAATTGTTACTTATGGTAGGGATATTATCCGCTAACCCGAGTGGAGCAGCGTGGTGGATTAAGCTCCAACCCTTCAGCAGTGGGTTATTTACAGGCTGATACAATACACTAAAGTACAGGAGCTTTTGTGGTGCATCTGCAGTCATGAAACTGAGCCTTACCATAAATATGAGAGTCTATATAAGGGGAGATGTTACAGCCGGACAGTACTCAGACATGTTGCTTAAAATAGGAAATAGTGATTTCCGGGAACCATATAATAATATAATGTATGAGTGTATATTATGAGTATGTATTTACCATAAACAAAGCTTAAGGTCAAACTCTTACTGTAGCGGGAGTATACATAAGCGAAAGCTGCTTCTCTCACAGTCAGTTTTATGTGGCATATTCCAGAATAGCCTGGTACCTATATATATTATAGCACCCTGAATGAAAAAAAAATTGTTTATAAAGAAATACTTCGGAAGGTGTAGTATTTCGATTTCGTTGTAAAAATATAATACCCCCGTGTAACTTTCTCCAGATCAAAGCCAGAGCTTCTTGATCATAAAATATAACAATTTTTATTTTTATTTTAATGTTTATTTAAATTTTAAATCCCTACTCTATAATAAAGATTGTTATATTTTATAAGTATTCAAATATTTTAACATAATAATTTTTATGTTATAACAAAATTAATAACGTAAAAAAAAAATCCTATTAAAACCATTTTCGACTTCTACGAGGACGAAGTCTCGGGCTAAAATATTATGTTTGACAACTCAATCCGTCTATTATTAAATATTTTCCAGTATCGACGCAGGTGTAGGTGATAAAGAATATAAATTTATATTTTTTGAAATTTTAGTTAAATACCCGTGCGAAGCCGGGGCGGGCCGCTAGTATATGAATATTTTAAAAATTATTTGCATATTTTAGTAATTGATATAACTATATATACGAGTACATATATCATTAAATTACCTTTTTATTTCTATAAAAATTTTGTAGTATTTTAACTGAATAATTTTATTTGTTTGCACGCGTTAAATAAGAATTTACCGGTCGGTCTCATTAAAAAATATATTTACGCAAGAAAGCCTCTTTTTGAAGAAGGTTAAATAACATGCTTCTACATATAGAAGCGAAATGAAAATAACAAAAGCTGGTAAAACCACGCGGTTCGTTTAGTCAATATATTTGTTTGTGTTATTTCAATATATAAAACATAGGATTTACAGGAACTATCTAAAAAAAAACCTAAATATCTAAAAACCTAAAAATCTAAAACATCCATCAAGACCCTTTAAAGGTCCATAAAACACTTAAAAGGTCTGTTTAAATTTTCTACAGATTTTATTCCAGTTTTTCTTAGATCAATATTTAACATGATAAATTCCACGATATACGAGTATAGTAATCGGGTATACAGATTGAAATAAATTATAATCGTTTCTACTAGTTTAGCTGCTGTAAAATATATTTTTGTATTTTTCAAGCTGTATCTGCGACTTTGTTTACCATTACACGTTGTGAATTTCACACGGTCTCCCTAGAGAAATCCACTGATTTTCGGGATGAGAATTTTCCAGTGTCTTAGCTCGTATGAAATCAAATCTAATGTCATTAAAATCCGTTCTGTAGTTTCAGAGTGCGGCTAAGATAGTCAGTTAAAAAAAAAAAAGATTTTTGACTTCACTCGACACTGAAGTGTCGATTATAAAAAAAGTCTAAAATATTTTACATAATTATTTGTTACAAATGTTGCAGTTTTGCTATAAGTATAGATTTTAATTTCCCTCTCAAAGTTTGTATCACTTATACTAGCAAAATAAAAAGCGCATACAACGAGTTCGTGTATTTAGATATAAATATTTAAAACCATAGAACCTATTAATATAATAAATGTTGATATAAATAATACATAATATATAAATAGTACATATGTAAATAATACATATAAAAATGAATATATAGGTACATTAAACTCAGACTCGGAATGTGAATCGAATTCACAACCTCGGAGCAGAAAGCAAGGTCACTTCCAACTGTGACAATGGGTCAGTCATTTTATTTGAGACGAACATAGGCTATATAACTACAAGCTATGATTTATACAAACCGAATATACATTAAGAATAGAACAATCTTGAGAATCTTTAAATATTTATATGTATTTTATGTTTTTCCTTCAAACTATAACCGAAACAATATAATGTTAAATAATTTAAAGCTTTCAAGTCGTTATCACGTAATGAACTCACCATGACTGCGGCTGTAAGTGCTCTACCCCATAAAACAGCATTCGGCTCAGTCGGTCAGCATCCTGAAAATATGAAATTGTTGAATGTAGGGCGAATATTGTGCTTAAAATGGTTTATTTTTTCGTTTTGATTGTTAATATTTTTTTTCTTCATCTCATTTTTGTATTTGGTTGTATGAATGAATCAGCCCATAAACGTCCCACTGTTGGGCGAAGGCCTCTTCTTTATAGGGAGAAGAAGAAGAGAAGAGTTGGAGCGTAATCCACCAGGCTGCTCCACTGCGGGTTGGCAGATAATTTTTGCCTATCATGAGTAACGATCGTTTTCAGGTGTTTATGATAACGACCAAGACCGACGACTTTACTTGCTCTCCGAGGCACGGTGGGGGAGACCTACAAGGACATACAAACAGACCGGAAACAAATATTTGTACAAATACATGCCCCGAGCGGGATTCAAACCCGCGACCACTGGCGTTGACGCAACTACTCGCACCACTACACCAGAACGGTCGTCGTTGTTTGTATGTGTGCGTGTATTTGTAAATACATTCACACAGCTTCGATTCGTTTAAGTGTTTTGTAGCAACACATATAGTATTATATTAATAAAAATAAGAAACAATAAAATTAATTTTTAGGAAAAATTATAAACCGACTTCAAGATTATGCCTACATGTACAAACTTGAACTAAAAAGTAGAAAATAATATTTTAATCACTTCAAAACAAAGAGCATTAAAGGACGATCAACGAAATTATCGACTTAGGTATATTCACAATTTATGATCAGTTATTTTTCGGAGTCGATGCCAAACAAAGCAAACAGAAATCGAAGGAAAGCTCCTCCTTTTTTTGAAGTCGGCTAAAAATATTACAAGGGACTGCTACATATCTATGATTCAACTTATTCGCAAAATAAATAAGAAACAATTATTTACTATTTCAATTAAATAAAAAAAAAGTTAATACGAAAGTGACACAAATATTTTATCTCTTTCACCAAATATTTGATGAAATAAACTAAATTATATTTCATAAATCAAATAGTGTTTAAGTCTTCAAGCTGTTTACGATATCAGTCAACTATATCCGCTATTATAATATAAACTGGAACTTATGTAAATACGATCTAACACTAAATATAATAACGTAAACAATATAATACTTGTATATAATTTTCGTAGAATCTTCGATGGAGTAGATAAATAGTAATAATATTTCCGGTTCGTATTATGTTTCGACCATAATTTTTATACTGAACGCAGCTGCAGATTACAAGCTAGTATTGTAATATCATCGTTTAACAATGAAAATCCAGTGGTAGATTTTCTTTCAATCATTTAAATTAGTTAAAATATAGATCAAAATTTAAATCACAAATTTTTCAACTGCTATTTTAGAAAAATATATTACTGTAAATGCTGTTAATGTTAATTAAATTTATTTAATAATTATTTTTTAATGTTAATTAAATTTGTGAATAATTTAATATTAATTAAATTAAGTTTTAATAAATAAATTAAATGCTGTTAATGAGGCCTACGTTCTCCAGTGGACTAAAAAACCGCTACCATCGTTTTCGGATAGAGATACCATAGAACTGACAAAACACTTAACAGTCACTCTTTTTAAAACTGTCAATACGTTACTTACGCATGAAAACCAGCAATACTAACTAGTAAACCTGCACATCTGTCATTTATAAAGTCAAGTAAATAATTCCTGAAATACGTGTTCGTTTACCTTCTCTTTCAACATAAAATATATTCACTATTATAGAAGTAAGGACATCTCATCAATAAAGGATGGATTTTATTAAAAGAACCTTTTGAAAACACTTATGGTTCCAACATTATATTGAATAAAGAGAAAAATGTGCGTATTTATCATATATTATTATATCGTTTTAATTATTTTAATGGTTTTACTAATGAATAACGTGATTGGTTTTTAAATGAAAGTGCTTCATATGATGGAAAAGAAATTAATTTAACTGGAAGATAAAATAAAATTTATATTTTAGCATTTTAAATATGATACATGAAGAAATTATTATTAATCATTTAATTAATTTGTTCACTTTAATTTTAATTTAAATTTTAAATTATAATCAACTCTAATCGAAATTTTTTGCGGGAAAATTGTTTAAAACTGAAGCTATTGCAAGAAGCCTGTCACTATCATAAGCTGCTAAATGATGTTACCAACCAAAATTGTTGTTTCATGAAATATTCTATCGCGATGCTTAGATTTTGTTAGTAAAGTAAACAGTTTTAACTCATCAATCACTTTACTCTATGGGTATCCACTGCTAAAAGTAGACCTCACCCAAAGAGTGCCAACAATCCCGATTGTGAGCAGTCCGCATTCATTCATTACTCATAGATTAAGTAATACTCTTAAGCATAGCCATTAGAAATTTAATAAATAATGAAATGACATCCGTTAAGCAAATTTTTTAATATACTCTGAAATATTACCATCGTGTCGGATCTAAAAAAACATACATATTATACACAATACACATAGTATACATAGTACTAGTTTTAACACAAACTGTCTAAGAAAAGTTTATTTACAACGTGTATATACATATATAATATGTACTTACTACTGTTTACAAAGGATTTAGCAAATTCCTCTTTTTCAAACTCGGTTAATAAACTTTAGAGATGTATCAAAACTATAATATGTACTAAAGTATAAAATATCAATACAATTTGTATTGCTTAGAATACATATAATTATGTATTTTTCAAAGTTAAACGAAACTATAAACGAGTGAGCTAAAAGTTTCTCGAATTCGACGTATCTATTAGCGTAATGAGATAAAAAACTGATCTTTATGTTTTTTACCTACCTTTATGACCTTTACGGTTTGATAAATAGCTTATTTGACGAAATTTTGCAATGAATTTAAATTATAACATAGATGTCTGTGTTACCACTATATTCTACTGAACTAGGCCATATTACTATTAGAATAATAAATTCAGAAAAATAAATTTTATTTAGAAGAAAAATTACGAAGAAATTATGGAGAAGAAAATTTTATAAAATAATTCCAATTTTTTAAATTAGCTAAAGTTGTAACATCGTTAAATTATAATTAGTTTCTTAGTTTTAATTACATAAAAATAAATTTTAATATATCGGAATGCATCTTCAACTAAACTAAAAAATAATTAAATATAGACGTAGAGAGTTGTATGAAAAATATTTAAAAACTGGGTCAACAATTTCTCTCGAATACGGTACGGTAATATCAATTTTTCATTTGGCTAATCTACACCTCGTATTTGAAAACGTGTAAATCAGCAATACGGCTAAATGATGAAGAATATTATGATGAAATGTTTTTGAAAATCGAACGTTATTTTCTTTTCCTCAGTTTTCTGATTGACAATTAAATAATGAGGTTCACATAAAAAGTATTATTAATAATCATTAAAAACCTAAAATTGGTTTTAATTATAGGTAGGTAAAGGTTGTTATTATAAGGTATTAGATATAAAACTTTTTTTTTTTATTTCAATTTACATTAAAAGTCGAACTTAAAAAATTTGATAATATTGTAATAATAATTTAAAAAAAATTGCAATGAAAAGTACTAGTAAATTATTTTTTATGAATTGGAACGAAATTGAAATATGGAGCATCAATTTTTTTACGGTAAATTATTAAAAATGCAGGTATCTGTTAGTATACTTATCTGCATATTATAAATTCTAGCAAGACTAAAATATGTGACAATACAATTCAAATTTACAATATAAAAAAATAGTTTATAACGAACATGGGTAACGATACCGGCGTTTATTTTTGCACGTTAATTTTACGTAGGCATAATTATATTTAATTAAAAAGACATTTAAATAAGGTACTAATTTGGATTCAGTTATTGATCAAAATACTCATTACCGCAAATTATTATATTAAGCAATAATTAAACTATTTTAATTCAAAGTATTTAATTAAATAGAAAAAATCTTAAATAATGACGAATAAAACGTCATAGAAAATATTTGAAATAAAGACGTATTTGATGAATTGAATTCTAAGTAGAATAAATTTCCCTTCGCACGTGGTTCTCTTTTAGCTGTTTAATGTTATAAATTAACTAAACGATAACCTTAACGACCTCCATATCACTTTTCCAATATCGTACTAGTCACGCTACTTTAGGTTAATTGAAGAAACGCAACGCTCGGTTAATAATTATTCTACTTAAATTCAAGATTATATTATCTTATAAAAATATAGATAATATAATACTAGTGTCCCACCCTGGCTCCGCACGGGTGCAATGCTGATACATAATCGGTATCTGATACAAATCGGTCGGTACCGCCGCAAGCGCTATGTCGTTGCATTTTAAAACTGTAATATCTTCGAAAATATTCATTTTAATTACATGCTGTAAAGGGCCATATTGATCTATATTAAATGTACAATGTATTTAAGGTACTTAATTGGATAAGGATTAACGTGGTATTGCTTAAAATCGCTTCGTAAATAAGCCATTATATCTCGTGAAAAGGATCAAAAATTGTTATTGTGGGTTATCCCTAACAGATAGACATATACCATCGCGGAATTTTTTGTAGAACTTTTTAAGGTGTACAATAATGTAGTACATTATTTTGATCTATCTTGTAGGGTTCAGTCAGCGTATGTAATGTAAACGCAAAATAATTTTATTTACGACATCACATTAGAAACCATGTTATATACATACAAACCTTCCCCTTGAATCACTCTATCTATTTAAAAAAACCGCAACAAAATTGGTTGCTTAGTTTTTAAGATCTAAGCATACATAAGGACAGACAGAGAGGGAAGCGACTTTGTTTTATACTATGTAGTGATAAAGTATATTAAAGATGCGTTGACGCAGTGGTCACAGCGACTGGTTGATGCGCTTAGTGTTTGATCGACACATATTTGTATTACCATATATCATGGCTTAGGCGTTTGTGTATTATGTGTTCCGGACCCCAAACTAGAATTCAAATCCTACTGGGAGCCGTTAAGTGTGAGGCTTTTATTTTTATTTTTATTATATAAAATAAGTACACTAGGCTTACTCTGTTATTAAAATTATATTTTTAACAATTAACGCCTGATGTTAAAATTATTTTAATATTGTCTGTTTTAAATTTATGTGACTATCATCAAATGTCTACTGCTGAACTTAGGCGTCCCCATCGACCTCCAGAGCGACCGGTTCACAGCAGCTTCCATCCAACGATTTCCAGCGGCTCTCCTCAAGTCGTCTGTTCATTTGGCGGACGGCCATCCGACGCTGCGCTTGCCGGTACGTGGTTTCCATTCGAGAACCTTTCTGCTTCATCGGCCGTCAGTTCTACGAGCTATCTGCCCTGCCCACTGCTTTAGCTTGCACATCCTTTGGGCTATGTCGGCAACCTTCGTTCGTCTGCGGATGCGATGATGACTATATCTCACACTAAATTCAGCGCTTAACTGAATTTATCTCATTTTTTTTTTTTTTTTTTTTTTTTTTATGAAATAATTTGAGCGCGTTTGACTTCTATCTTGTCTGATGGTAAACAAAGATGAAGTCTAAGGTGGAGCACGCAAACTCAAATAGTGCCTGTTCACTCTTGCCTTAAAAATCCCTAAATTGTACGTATCGGGAAACAGCGACGTAGGAAGAGAATTCCATTCCTTTGCAGTTCTAATAACGAAAGAAGATGCGAACCGCGAGGTGCGAACCGGAGGAATGTCGACCACGTATGGATGAAATCCCCGTCCACGTCGCGTCGTCCGATAGTGGAATGGTGCTGGGGGAATCAATTCGTGCAATTCCTGTGCACACTCACCGAAATGCAACCTGTAGAAGACACACAGACTAGCAACCAGACGGCGATGTTCGAGGCTCTGGAGCCGTCTTGAAGCAAACATGCCAATGAGTTTCCTGGCACGCCTGTCGATAGATTCCAGGGCTTCGAGCTGATACCGGGCGGAACCGTCCCACAGATGGCAACAGTACTCCATGCAGGAGCGGACTTGAGCTGTATAAAGTCTTAGCAGCTGGTCCGGTGTGAAATAGTGACGGACCTTGGAGAGGATGCCCAGTTTTTTTGAAGCAGTCTTAGCCCTGGACTCGATATAGTTTCCAAAATTGAGTTTGGACGATAAGTCTATACCGAGAAGTTCAAGATGGTTAGTGACTGGAACAGGTACATTTCGGAGAGTGGGAGCCAAGTTAAACGGGCTCTTTTTAGCGGTGAAGAGACACGCCTGGGTTTTAGAAGCATTGAATCTCACTAGATTGGCATCACCCCAATCGGAGGCAGCCTGAAGAGTAAGATTGGCACGGTTGACCATTGCTTCTCTAAGATCGTTCACTTCTGTTTGACTCGTTCTTGCACTGGAGAAGTATCTCTCCGCGACAGTGCTGTCATCTGCGTACCCAAAGATACCGGGTTTAAGCAGATCGTTTATGTGGAGCAGGAATAGTGTTGCGGAGAGAACAGATCCTTGGGGTACCCCGGCATTGATAGTCAATAGGTCAGACGAGCAGCCATCAACAACTACACGAATTGACCGTTCCCTCAAGAAATCAGAGATCCAAGTACATAGACTAGTGGGAATACCATAAGCAGGAAGTTTCGCTATAAGACCATCGTGCCAGACCCTGTCGAATGCTTTCGAAATGTCAAGTGAGACAGCAAGGGCCTCACCATATTTGTCGAGGGCTTCCTATATTGAGATTGTCTCGTGCAATGTAATATTAATAGTGGCTTATACTTAACACGTGAAAGTATAATTTCTATTTAAAAAAAAATTGGTTTAATATACACACACGGTCTTTTGCTCTTAAGATAGGCAACTTAATGCCTGTTTTAGGTAACAGTCGACTGATATACGTAAATACGTTTAAAAAAAAGTAAATAAACATACATAATATACACACACACCTAGACTCAGGGTGGGAATCGAACCCACTATCCTAGAGCAGAAAGCAAGGTCATTGCATACTTTGCCAACGGGCCAGTCAAAATGTTTAAAGATATATGAAATTTTATTTGTTTCAAACAAATGGCAAAAAAATGGAAAAAAATTTCAAATAAAAGGAAAAAAAAGTACTTAATGCACTAATTTAGTTAGTAAGTGACGAGTGTACACAACCAGATTTGTCAACCTATATAATTATTTGTACCAATATTTATTATCAGAGCTAAAGAGTTTGGTTGCGTTTTGAAGAGATGAAGAGTCCAACTCGAAAAAAAAAATGTGTCGGATAGTCTGTTAATAGACAAAATTTTAATGAATTAGCCTGAAAACGTTCCATTGCTTACCAAACGTCTTTTTCATATAGGAAAAGGATTGGAGCTTAATCCACAACGCTGCTTCGCTGCTGGTTGGTGGAAAATTTCCTATGATGAAAAATATTTGCTATCAATTATCTATAATAACAACCAGGATCGATGACTTTATTTGTATTCGTGGATCTCCCCATTGTGCTCTCCGCGGCACAAGGGGGAGATCCACGAATACATAAACCAACACGACAAATCAGAAACAAATATTTGTACAAATAGATATATATGTATCTGCATCGAAACGGTAAATCGAACCCGCGACCATCGGCGTTAAACTTCTCCCAGCACTATATAGAACAGTTATCATAGATCAAAGGTATAAGACGTGACAAATCACGCTAAAATTTATAGGAGCAAATCAGTGTACACATTAAGTACATCGGTCAATTTGATAAATACTTATAAAAAGACTCCTTTGTATAATACCTTGTTATATGTATATTTTTTTCTACGTATATAATAAAGTGTATTATTGTTATAAGACAAACCTGCGAAGAACGTCTAATCGACAACAATTATGTAAGGAGAAAATTTATACTTTTTCGAAGATAAGCTGAATATGAGGAGAAAACAACATAATGTATCATAATGAGCGTCGTAATCATGTTACGAATGTAAGATGAGGGGAAATGAATTCGGCTCATACACTTGAGTAATTGTTGTAATTACGCTTCACCCTCTTATACAGCTTTATGATCTTGATGAATCGCTATCGTTGTTTGAAGTTCTAGACATGTTTGGAAGTTATTTTATTAGAGGATGATTAATTTTTATCAATTTATATCTATGCCTACAAGCACCCCACAGTTGGGTAAAATTTCCTTCTTTTAAAACGTAATAATAGAATAACGTCTGAATTTCTCCCGAGACACGCATTTTTTCTCACGATTATTACCGGTAAGTATAAGATGAAATTAAAAAAATATATACATGAAATAAAATATACGAGTAGCTAGTTTAAAATGTATTTATGACCCTTCTCTTAAGGTTGACGCTTCATCAACTGGACCATATACTTACTTTGTAAATATCTCTCTCTTCCTTCGTTACACTCTTGCCAGAGCGGTTGTGGTCATCACCTCACAGCAGTAACACGCCTGACAATCCGTCTCCATTCCTCCCTAACAGCTGCTTTTCGGGAGCACACATGCAGGGGGAGCATTTGTAAATATAATGAGCGCGAAATTTAATTTTTATGTCATTACAATAGCCATAGTATTACATACAATCTATGAAAATTGTAAGTGTTTTAAGGTTCTAAGGATGTCTAAGTAAAAACCTGTGATAGACGGACGGATTGGCAACAGAGTCTTATCAATATAGTTCTGATGGCTCTCATTGAGGGTGAAACCTTAATATTTAATAGAAACAGCAATCGTTATAGCAGAGTAATTCGCAAAATATATTTAGTAGAGCTTTTATTTGTAGTCTAGCTAAAAAAGTCGATTTTTTTAACTGCTTAAATGTTATTCTACTTTTTATCTTTTACTAAACAAATCGTGTTAAAAAAAGTCATGATGATAATGTGAACGAGACATTTTTTGTAAGGAAGTCTATAGAAGCAATACATCGCTTGTAGAGTGTTATGCACATTGACTTTATTAGAAGTACTAACTTGTTGCCTATCAAACAGTATGGACAGAGTTAATAGAAGTTGTTTTAATTATTGTTTTTTCTATCAGTTAATAAAAATATTTTTGTGGTAGACGATGGTAAACTTTGAATTTCTATAAAGTTTTAATTATTATACAGGATATGGAAAAAATATCATTTTTGGTGAAAATATATAATTTCGTGAATATAAATTATAAAGTAGCTTAGCTTGGATTGAGATTTCCTCATGAAAATAGTGGAGGATATTTCTTGGTAAAAGATTGAACCCAATTCAAAATGAAAAAAAAAAATGTTTTTATAAAAGCTATGAAACTCATAATATGCCTTAAGAAACCGATAAAACTTTTTCACATTATTGCTTTATTTATCTTCTTTTTTATGGTCTTAGCCAAGCTGACGTAAAGTAATGACTACCGCCTGCTACAGTAACATCGCAGAATCTACAAATGCGTTGCCAGCTTTAAGGGATGGAGGGTAGTAAGAAGGGGATAAGAATAGGAAAAAGTGGGGAAGAATTTAGCTTCTGACCCTCTCACACAGCGTTCATAGCAATGCTAACCACGTAATTAGTTTTCTATGAAAGATGTAAAGTGAGGTTTAGATACTTATTAAGCTTAGCATTATTCAAGATCGAGGCTTAATAAAAATATTGACGTATACATAGAAATATATATTTAGAAGAATAAAAAGAAGATGAAGCTTAAGAAAATACTAGATTACAAAAAAACTTCTATAATTTTCTTTTTTGTTTCCATTAATGCAAACTTAAAAACGCGAATTTGACAGGTATTACCTTAAAATCATAATAAGTTAGTTATAATATATTGTGTATCTGTTTGCGTCTATAATATGACAACACGAATGAATTATGAAGCACACATCTGCGAGACGATAAAAGCGTTTTATTGATTTCGTAGGTCGGCACCAAAGACGTTTTAAGGAGTAGATTCTTTAGGACACATCGTAAAAAAAAAACTTAGAATACCACAGAAATAAATTTTAATTGAATAATAATTCACACACTCAGAAATGTATACTATGTAATAGAATAATATAAACATATTGTTTAGAAATGGGAACACTACTAAGTGTCACGCAGAGTAATAATATGGCTCAGAAGTAATATTGTAACGACGACAGTTTTTTTTTTTTTTTTTTTTAATAATATAATATATTTCTAATATAAAAATCTTCATCTTACAATTTTAAATATATTAACTAAAACAGCTTATAAATATCCCACTGCTCAATAGAAGATATTTATACACTCATTTGCAAAAAAAACGGGCGGTTTCGATTTTCTTCCTGGCGGAAAAAAATAAAATACCAAAAAGGTTTTAATCATTTGAACATGTTACTGGCCAGTTATAAAAGTGCCATAATGTTTATAAGAGTACATTCCAAATTCAAATTTTTGACTGAGCCGGGTTTTCAAAGAAAATAACTTTTAACTACATTTTGTGGCGCGAATTCCCTATAGTTAATATCGACTCTAATTAACTTTTTGTCAATTTTTATTAAATTATCTGGTGTCCTTGACATTTAAAAGTATTGTTATTGCTGTTTAGCAATCTCGAAAATGGTAGATAAAGTGATAAAAGCGAGCAAAATTATTGCGCTGCTTGAAGAAGGTTGCAGTCAATGCTTCGTGGCTCAGAGGCTAAATGTGAGTCGGTCGACAGTTCAAAGGACCTGGCAGCGCTATCAAGAGACCGGTTCCGTCAAGAGAAGGCCTGGTTCTGGCAGAAAGACATGTACCGAACCACGGGATGATCGTTTTCTAGTTAGTCAAGCGTTGAGAAATCGCAAATCTTCTTATGTGGACCTCAAGAACACCCTCGAAGAAGTAAGAAATGTGCAAATTAGTCTATGGACGGTCAGGAGGAGGCTTCTCGCTGCTAATATACACAGTCATCGCCCGACACGCGGCCCTAAATTACTCCGTGGACATCGAATTGCCAGGCTTAGCTTCGCTCGAAATTGTGTGTCATGGACTCATGAAGACTGGGATAGGGTATTGTTCTCCAATGAAGCCAGGATATCTCTGCATGGTGAAGACCGACGTCGGCGAGTGCTACGTAGACGAGGAAAACGCTTTGCAGAGGCATGTTTTGAAGAAATCACACCTTATGGAGGGGGCTCTGTTATGTTTTGGGCAGGAATAAATTCTATGGATCATACGGAGTTAGTCTTCATCGAAAACGGTACACTGACTGGACACCGATACATAACGGAAGTTCTAATTCCTTATGCACAACCCGCTTTAACCGCTCTTGGCGAAAACTCAATTTTTATGGACGACAACGCTCGCGCCCACCGGTCTGGCGGTGTGGATGCGTATATGCTAGAAGTCGGAATTCGTCGTTTGGACTGGCCAGCTAGAAGTCCGGACCTCAATCCCATAGAGCATGTCTGGGACGTTCTGAAGCGACGAGTGAGATCAGTGCAGCCGGCTCCGCAGACCATCAGAGAGCTAAAGAATGTGATTACCGCGGAGTGGGAACGTATTCCCCAAGAAACCATAAAAGATATACTCACTAGCATGCCCAGACGAATGCAAGCTGTGATTTCAGCAAGAGGGGGTCACACTCAATACTAAACTTTTATCTGCTTTTAATATATTCAAGAAAAACAAAGAAATTAACGCGTTTCATTTTTATTTAGCGAGCAGGTACAATCATAGTGTTTTGAGCTTAAACATTATTTCTTAATAATTTAATTAAAATGTTATGATAAAACTGATGAAAACTATTCCTTCCTAATTAATTTATAAAATTCTGAGGATAACAATACCTAAAATTGTCAAACAAACTAATAGTAACTATAAAATAGTTCTTTGCTTAAGTGCCCGTTTTTTTTGCAAAAGAGTTTATAAGAAAGGAGTAAAAGTGTATTAATTACTAGCTCTCTATTTATGCTGCGTTCTTTGCTAGAACTGTGAAAATTTGCCTCTTCCCGATCCCAATAATCCCGTTACGATGTGCAATATACGATAAACGTGTCGTAAGAGCGATCCCTCCGGTAATCTAACGAGTTACACAAATAATGACCAGAACAGTTGTATTGATGAATAGTTATGTAAAATCCGATATGAACGGACGGTGATTTGCCACCACTGTAGCGCGAAGGAACTGACCAACACACGCTAGAGGTGTTTCAGCGTGGGACGCGGGGTGCCAGATCCTACTTAAAGATTGGGCAAGATTGTGCTCTCCTTGTGTACATCCTGGCAGCGATGCTTCACATAGATGAGGCACAGAAGGCTTTAGTCTCCTTCTTGAGACCATCATAATCCAAAAGGAGACTAAGAGAGATTGACAGAGTATCGAAATGGTTCTCATCTTCATTTCTTTTGCAAACCGCTAACATGTGGATATCTAGAGTTTGTATTTCCTGCCATTTATAAACTGAGTAACTTCAGGATGATATTAAATATATAAGTTTTATAGTATATTTGTATATATATGTTAAAAAAATAAATATATAAAATTTATATCAAGAAAGAAATCTCAAAGATAAATGGAAACTATTTAGAAAAAGTATCAAACCGTAGGGCTCTCGAAACCCATTAAATGGCTGTAAAGGCCCTTACTTGCTTTTATATAGTTCTTTGCAACTATTAAATCGTTTTTCTACAAGATTTCAATTCGTGTTGGGAGCATTTTCTGAACAATTTTGCAAAGATCTTTCCCATTCATTCATTTCATTTTATGATGCAATTCATCCTAGGGTTTTAAATTGCGTAGAGAATATTTTGACTTTAAAAGGTTAAGGCGACCTACCTACTAAAAAATTGGCATTTTTGTTTTTGGCTGTAAACTTTTATGTACATTAAATAATATGTCTTACTAATATTAAATAATATGTATCATGAAATAAATTTATTTGAAATAACTTCCAGCGCTTAAGAATCGATAGGATTCACATAGAAATTTCGGACTTCCAGTTAAGTCAAGAGCAAGTACATGGTAATAATATATTGTTAATAGTGAATGGTACCAGAGTCTTGTAAAGGTATTTTTTCCTAAGTATGGAATTTGAATGATAATTATATAACATGTAATGTAAAATGACTGGAGAAACTGAAAATATCAATTTTATTCTTGTTAGCTTTAAGTATTAATACTATAAATATATAAAGCAGGCTTAAGGTAGGTACATACCTAAAGAAAAAACATTATTTGTCTTTACAAAATAATATAATATCTCTGGTCGGTTGCAGGTTACATTTTTGGGTACCCGTTTTCGAGGAATTACAGGGAAATGCTCGACCGTCTCTTCAAATACAGATTCGTTAGTCGTTTCGAAGAATTACTTTGTATACTTCAATTTAATTAAGCGTGAAATTAATAGAAATGACGCTCTGTTTTTTAATTAATTTGCTTTATTTAGAAATATCTAAAAAAAAGGGTTTAATTGAAAATCAAATATTAAATATAAAAAATACTGAATACTTGGTTTTTTCATACAAAAATATTAAAAAAAAAAACAATAGTCAATGGCCTTCAGTAGGATGAGAATCCTGTGTCGTCCTTGTCCGGAAACATCCACTATACAAACGAAAACCAAAGACCACGACAGGCATCGGTATGGTTTATAAAAACATTTATTATGCTGTGTTTTACTTACTGTTTTGAAAAAGATGATAAATTTCGATATGTGATAGTACATGACGTCTGTAAATTTAGTCTCCATTTAGATTATTATTAGACATTAGCGCTCAACGGCGTCTTTTGTGTCGGCGGCACAGACTAAAAGCGCTTTCTCTGCTTCCGGTTCACGACTACAGTAACAACGTATCGAGTGTCCCTCTCGAAATATTTTTGAAATAACAGAATATAGTACAACAAGTACAAGATATAGTACAAATAAATGCAGTTGACAGCTGGTAGTTTACCTACACATCGATTTGTCATTCGTTTTATAGTTCGAAAACCCGTGAACGCCACTCGTACATTATTATTTTATTAAAATCGAAGTACTGTTCCTTTTAAAGCACCTTACTATACGTAATAACGACTGGATATTATGAAATTTTAGTCACAGTAATTTTTAAACGTATTATAACCGCTCCACTGCCCGTGTCAACTACTAGTTGACAAGAGTTTACAAACTAACCGCAATAACCGCAAGCGCCCGTGTCAAGTAATGGTCGTCATGGCTATATTGACCATGTCAACTTTTTTTCAACACTGGAATTAGTACGCGAAGTGCATCTGTCAACTACAGGTTGATTAACGTATATTACATTATCACCGGTGAGAAATTACGTAACAAAACGTGAGAGGCTTTGGGTAGTTTTGTGCAGTTGGTAAACTAAAAGGCCCGGACACTCAAGCGGATAAGGTATACTGGACAGTACAGTTTCATAATGTCATATTACGAAGCGTGATTTTTTTAATACTTAAGCAACAGTGCAGTTTCGTTTCACGTCTTCAAGCCACCTTGTATGGTAACAAGAATTTTACATACTATAATTAAATAAGTAACTATTAAATTAACGTATGTAAAATTCAGTTAATTAAGGGATCGTTCTCTATTTATATATTTAAAAAAAACTCGTTCGTGATAAATTAGATATTTTTATTATATATTTAACATTAATTGGTTAAATGAGGTTTGTGGAGAAAAGAAATCATTCGTATCAAATTATAACTATTTTATTATTATACAGATGAATGAAAATAATATCCTCAATTTATTTTTGTCACTATTCTTATATGAATTATTGTATTCCATTAATACGGTCAAATTTGTTTTCTTTCTATATTTAAATTATTTTTATATTTATTTCTTTATCTTAAAAAATAATTAATGTCTGCTAAATTGATAGTGATATCATTAAATTATGGTTAATTTCCATAAAATAATATAAGTTTACTAATACTTACAATCAAAAGTGAAGTTAAGATAAAAATAATAACAAAATCACAATCACGTCTAGATTTTTCAAACCAAAAAAAATATATATCTCTTTTTTCACTATTTATTTAAATGAATTTCAATAAGTCCATTTATTATATCAATTGTTATCATTAAAATATTTCTTTATAAGTCACTCCTCGATTTAGGTAAACACGCATGGCGCGGGCGCCGTGACGGTACAAAGTGTCAGAAAATGTGACGATTTTTTTTCAAGATGGCGTCGGAAAGTGTGATATTTATTTATTTTTTACATTCCTTTAAGATTTCTCCCATACGTCGATAAAAAAGTTTCACTTAAAAACAAAAAACAATTCGCCTATGTTTGTATTATTATTATATGATTTCTAAGATTACTTAATACTTAACTAAAAAAAACTTCTTAAATCTAGCAATTTATAATATCAATAAAGATATACAAATATAATTTTTAAATAACCTTCAAGTGAAATCTTACTACTGATAATTAACAGAGCGACCCAATTCCCTTGTTCGCTCAGTCCAATCCGGATTAAAACGGAAACTAGGCTGGCTTCCTTGCCATAGGGCCTTCGGAACTGTTCGGATTTTTATAATCTTTAAATCCATAAACTAATAAATCAAACCATACTTAATATATTCAGGGCCGGGGATAAAGCTCGAACATCGAAGGTGAGATTATAACAGTTTTTAAATACTTTTAAAAAATGGAAAACCTCTTCATATTTTGAAAATGGAAAATAATAATATCTTTAACTGGCTTATTTAACTTAAAAATTAATTTGTTTTCTATTTTTAAGAATGCACCACGAGGTGGAGTTCCTCTTTCTTACTAACACGGTTAGTATAGTAAAAAATACAGCAAATAAATATATAGATAAAATTTCGCGAAGAAGAAGGACCAAACAACGTGAAATCGAAATCGAAATTGAAATCTCTGAAAACTTTTTCATTAAGCCACCTCAGATCATGTTAGATAAAAAAAAGAAATGTGAAAAAATGAAAACGTAAGATAGACTTATTTATGAAAAATAGACATATAATGAAATTCACTCACAAAAGGAAAATAAAACTCCCTACTTTTTGTGACAATTCAACTGTCAAAAATCGTAAAGCAAAACATCGAACAGTCGAAAGTGTACCTTACAATTTATGGAGAAGTGGCGATAGTTGCGTCATCATGAGATTATAGTGTGAATGGCAACGAAAATAAATTAGTCAGCAGTTAGTGGGGTAAACACGCTTCGCCCTTATTACCGTGACCTCTTTCAAGGTCCAACACTTACGGTTCTTATTAAGAAATGCTTTTCACTCGCTTTTTACGAAAGAAGTTGTTGTAAACACGAAAGATTTAAGGTCTCTGATTTATACCGCATAACTTTTTTGGTCATACGTAAATTCACTTTGATTACCTTTGCCTTAATATAAAGACTTATGCATATATAAATATACATAGATATTCATTAATTTTAAATTCTTATAGTTCTAAGGCAAAATGTAGAGAAAGAGACCACAGATAAAATTTGACATGCAACATGCAACGCATATCAGCATAGATAATAAATCCATAAATATATTTTTATTTTTCGATGATATTTATCTTTGAAATTTATACAACTTATTACGAACTACAAATAATTTAATTATATTATGCTAACTTAAAACGATTACGCGTAAACTGTTATTACCTAATATTAGATATCGGTTATTTAAATAGCTAATATTAAGTTACAATACAATTAAAAGAAAGTCATGACATTCAATAATTAGTTACACTTTTTTTATCGTGTAAATTATATGCCATTACTGAAATAATTGTTTGAAAGGTAATCGAAGTGAAAGAGATCCTTAAGCGATAATATCGTTTTATTGTTCATACAATTTGAAATCGTTTTCATGTTGCCTTTGTTGTAGTCTTTGTGATATCAATAAAGTACAATTTAATATAAAGGAACAAAAGTAAAAATAGACAAATATCTGGAAACTCATATATTGTTTCACAATAAAACAGACATAACGTAAGTATTGATTTCTTGTGACATCATTATATTATGACAGAATGTAATGATGCCTTATTTATACATATAATAAAATCGTAACCGAGTGAATATCCGACTAAATCCCTAATATTCTTATCCATATAAAAGAGAAACGAGAATTAGGTATTGTAATAAGGGCAAAAGAAGCCAAAAAAGTTTTGGTATTTTATCTGAGTCGTAGGCTTGACCTCGTATCACGCAAAAGCTATATCTATACAAATAATAAATCTGTTAAAACCTCCGTTTTATTAATACACTATATATCATCAAGAATAAATTTCAATAGCGCGTATTTTTTTGTATCAGCGCCATCTCTTATCGTGTTTTTCTCTGATCACGTATCACATAAAAAGTACAAAACCAATGTTAATAACTTTAATACATAAAAATTGGAAATAATTCACAGTATAATTTAGTTTTTGTTTCATTGTAATTAAATTTAAAAATAAATATTTAAGAAAATAGAAATAGGTACCTACGCCGCCAACGCCATCTGGTCTAAGGAATCTTTAAAACTCACAAAACTTATATTTGAGTTATTATTTTGTTAAACTTAAAAGTTTACTAAATATGTCGGATAGGAATAGAAATCGTTTTAATATTTTAGATAAACATCATTTTCAATTAATATACTATTATGTTAAATATTAATTATGTTAAATGTCACTAAATATAAAAACGATATTCTACAATTATACGATAGATGGCGCAGATAATTTTCTGAATCGCGCTGACCAAAACTTCGGCCAAAAGAATGACACTCGCCCGTATTTAAAAATCTGTTTTTCTTTTTTGTATATAATTAAATACTTTAGGGTACTACGGTCTTGATTGTTTGTTCGTTGTTAAAATTTAAAATATTTGGTTGTTATTTGTTTGTTGATTGTACAAAGTTGGATGGTTATAGCTATTTAAATTGTAATCTATATATATATATAATAATATGTATATATATAAAGTCGTGTTAATTACACCGTTTATAACTCGAGAACGAGTGGAACGATTTTTATGATTTTTGTGTTTTTGGATTTGTCTTCGTCGGGAATAATACTTATTAAAATATGGTATTCATCAATGAGAAAATAATTAATAAAAAAAACAGTTCAAATGTTTCATCCGTACTATCTATATACATATATATGTATGTATGTATGTATGTATGTATGTATGTATGTATATAGATATAATAAATCTGTCACTCAATCCGTCTATTATAAAATATTTTCCAGTATCGACGCAGGTGTAGGTGATAAAAAATATAAATGTATAATTTTTAAAATTTTAGTTAAAGACCCGTGCGAAGCCGGGGCGGGCCGCTAGTTAATAATAAATCTTTATTTGTAAGATTATCGTTTACATGGTGTTAAATTACATTTCAAACTATACACACACCTTACATTATAACATATTCTACCAATTTCGGTGTGCTAATATTTAATTATAACAATTTTGACAAAATCTTAATTGAAACGAAAATTGAAAATATTTATAAAAAATCAAACTTCTTAACAAACTATTGAACGATATGAAAAATAATTTAAAGCTTTTTAATTTAATTTGAATTAGAAGAGTTTGATTATAATTGAATTATGTTAATTTGAATTTCATATGTATTATGACGTTACGTAGAAAAGCTGCTCTATAATATATTTTTGATTAAATAAATAATAATAAAAATAAATAAATAAATATGTTTAACATACACACACGGTCGTCTGCTTCTAAGGAAGGCAACTTAATGCCTGTGTTTTAGGTAACAGTTGACTGATATACATTTTTTTTTTGAATAAATATATATATAAATAATACATACATAATACACCCAGACTTGGGGCGGGAATCGAACCCACAACCCTGGAGCAGAAAACAGGGCCACTGCCAACTGCGCCACGGGCCAGTCAATTCAGATTCAAACTATAATGTAACTATATAGTAACGCATAACTATAGTCGACTGAATCTGCATTTCCATCGTTTGTATTCTACATGTAGAGTACATATAGCTACTATACAATCGATTTGCTGTTGGAAATTCGTTCTCTTTAAGCTTCGATCAAGTAATATGAGATCACAATTGAAGAATGAGACATAATAAATTTAGTGAAAATATATAATCATCAATTATTGCTCTCCACTAAGGAGTTAACATATTTATGATATGCAAAAGTGTAGTTCAGTAATGTAGGTATTTATTTATATATAATAATATTTAAAGTCTTAAGATTTTCATTTGATTCGTTGTATTTTGGTAAGCTAATATAGTCTAGTCTGTAATGTGGATCCTGATCTGTAAGTACTATTATAAAAACTCTATTTTGCGCTAGAAACCCCGTTTCTTAGGGAAGGTTATGAGCTCTATATGTTACGACATGACTCATAAACGTAGCATTAACTGTAAACAACAATCCATGTAATAGGAAACGGAACTGCGTATAATATCTAGTTCTTATGTAAACGTAAAACATAAAATTTAGATTTCTAAGTTGAATTCATTTAATAATTATTAAGAACATAAGAAATACGGTATACGTCAAGAATGAACATGATAAGGTAATTTTGGTTTAATTTTTTTTTTTTTTTGTTATATATTATTTTTTAAAGTGAAAAAAAATTTACTTTCAAGTTGGAATACAAGTCGAGAAAAGACATATAATTTAACTATATATGTAGTTACATACATTCACAAAATAAAATATAAAATGCACTGATCATGCATACAAATAATAGCTGTGTCCGAAAGTAAATTACGAATTTTATAAAATAAACTATTTATCATATTCGGATTCGAAGCTAATTGAAATAAAAACAACTTTATAAAGTGTTTTTCATTTAAAAGCGAAGTGAAATTAAATTATAATATTGGTTATAAATAAATGACTGTTTTTTTTTATTTTTTATTCCTACATCAAACCTCGAAAATTTCGAAGAATAAGACGACGTAATAGCAATGAGAAACTATAAATAAATTTATAATAACAATGGTAGGGGATCAGTCCTGACGTGACCGAAAAATTGGCTTACCACTACGTATTATAGAACTCATCCAAGTTCAAAAGTTCACACTATATATTGAGATTAAAGTACAAAAAGAAAACTATGAAAAAACAGATTTTTGACTTGTAGAATTATATACAAACTTTTCAATTTTATATACGAAATATTTATAAAACTCCGCATTTTCGGATAAGGATCTTATCAAATCCTTAGTCAAGTGACACATTAATTAATTATTATTGTAAAATTATGCGTTCTAAATTTTTTACAGAATTTCCCAGAAATCAGTACTATACAGTATGATTTTTATTTTCAGGATTATACGAAGTTTTTGACGCATACTGTTATTTAGTAGAAAATTTGTGACATAATTATCACACTACTTAAATGAAATCAGCGTTTATTAATATTAAAACATTTTTAGAAATGACACTAAAATTTTTAACCAGGTACTTTATCAAATGTATTTTATATTAAGGCTGACTGAGTATGGGGAGAATTTAATAAAATCCCGCCACACTCCCCTTTAACTTAAGCACCTGGTCTTATAACGAAGCCAATTTTATAAGGCCTCCTTTTAATATCCTTCGGGCAAAGTGCTTTATAAATACTAAAAGATTTTTGTCAACGACGTACAAATTTTTTTATGTAAATTAAGCTATGTTTTTTTAGTATAGAATGGACGATCTTAAGTTTATTACAGCATTCAGACATGGAACTAAATATAAACGATCATTATTAGAGTTTATTTTCTTTTCAGATTTCTTTCTTTTTTAATTATTGTAGAAATATATATTTACATGTATGTTATGTCAGTTTTAATGTATTTTTATAAAGTACGTTTAAATTTTAAATTGATTACACTAATTAATTTACTAAATGACTAGAAGCACTTACAGCGGTCTATTTAAAGTTAAGCAGAGATTCCTTATTTAGTATGTAATCATTTAAATATATTACAAAATAAAAATATTTACGAGAAAAATGTACGAGACATCATTACCGTAGCCATATCGCAATAATTTCAAACGAGAAAATCCGAAGCTTTTATGAACAAGCTGAAAAATAATTATGCTACATTTATGCAAATACTTAAAAAGTACTCAGAAACACTGTGCAGTTATTAATAATCCTTAAGTAGACGGCAGGCAATGAATTAAAGTACTAAGGAATAAATTTTAACGATTTAATATAACTGTTTAGATTTTTTCAAACATTTTAAATGAGTTTTTATATTTCGCTCATTGTTGTCTGTTAATATTCTACTTTTTTACTGTCACATAAACCGCGTTTTTTTATCCCCTCTGAAAATATATCCTTGGCTTTACATAAGGATATATAGTTATAGAGAATAATAAATTAAGAAAATAAGTGTTTAATTTTAACGTTGTATCCAGATTCACATTACGATCATTATGTTCTATATAACTATACACAGCCTACGACTATCTAAATTTTAGATAACTTTGGTCACTTTGATCACTTTGCTCACTATTTTTTAATTCATGTGATGTAACAAAGCAATGCAATATTTAATCTTGAACGTACACGTAATAATGTTGACTTGTTTGGTGGTTTCTAAACTAATTATAAACTATAATTGATTATTAAGAATTTAAAAGTATTTTAAAATCAAACAGTAGTATTTTTTACTACAGCTTAGATCATCAAATAGTATAATTTATTTTATTATAAATGAAATATCAATCTCCAATATATTAATAGTTAAATATTAGTCACTGTAAAGTTGAAATTTTGTCAATGAATGAATCAGCCTCTACACCCAGATCAAATTATAACCAACATATATATTTACCCCCAGCGGGAATCGAACCCGCAACCGCCGGTGTTGAGGCGACTACTCGCATTACTACACCAGAACGGTCGGTTAATTTTTCCAATATTATAACACAATTATAGGTAGTAACCCAAAGCCGTTTACTAACACGATTTGCACGAAAATCCTAAGACAAGCGTATGCTGAAACATGTAAAAATAGTTTTCCTTAACTTACAAACTTCTCATAATCTACATAAACGATATATTTATATTTACTACACATTGTCTATTTTCGGCCAGAAGTCTGCTATTGCACAATTTTCGAACAGTGGTCGATTCTTAACATCATAGTGATGCTGCAGTGACACTACAAAAACACCAACACCAAGGTGGTGAACGTTATTATTGTGTGTGAGTTGTTGTGGAGTTTTAATAGCGTAACAGTTGAACGGTTGACTATGACTATACATTTTTACCCTTCACCGTTGCTTTACCAAAATCAACTATTATGAAATCTGTGATTATAAACTGATTAAACATAATATATTATTGCTTCTTTTCAGCATACGTTCAACCTTGTCGTAGTGCGTGTATGGTATTTCCGTGCCATGTTGTGTATCGTGTCGGTTATATAAAATTAATAAATATTAAATACAATTAGATTATAGCTTTTGAAGGGTTTCTTCAGCACATTAGATTTATGTACCAAGGTCATCATTGATATGGAATTCAATTGTTAATAGAATATATTGTATTTTTGTGTCAATATTTAAGTAACATTAAAAATTATTAATATCCTACAAAAAAAAAGAAAAAACAAAAGAAGAAGTAGAAATCATATCACCAAATATTTTTTCGATCAAGATCGAAGCTCGAGCTGCCAGCGCAGAAATAACGTGTTCATATTTTTTTTTGAAATATAGTACAAATACTAGTACCTACACAAAAATAAATGATCACCTGCTTTATATTTATTTTTATCACCAAGTCTGTAAAATGTATAAAAATATTGATATTTTATATAATAAACTTTTAAGACCATTACAAACTGAGTAGTAGAAGTGGCTTCCCGACCCGGAGTCTTCCCGATCCGAAGAAATCATCAAGAACTTACCTTGAATTTCAATCCAAAATTTCATCACTCACTCAGTTTTTACCTTTATTAAAAAATGCTGCATTTATAATCTGTACGTAATTACGATTATTTTTATTATCAAAAATTTGCCAACCATGTTGATAAGAAAGCCTATCTTTCATCAAAGAAGCGAAAATTAGTTTCATAATTCAATTTTTCACACTTCAAAGGCCATTAGATTATTCTTAAATGGCGACGCTTACTCGTACTTCGTTAAGGTAAAAATAGCTACTTCTTAGCTACCTATTAAATGTTAATGCTATTTTTAATTTGAACTTTAAAGCTTATATTGAAATAAAATGTCGTCTATAAAATAAAAAGTAAACTTACGTTATGTTCAAATTGAATTAATTAATTTATACATAGTCGTTATGGGTATAAACTGATTCAATTTGACTGTGATCATAAAATTCTCACAGCTGAGCTAACATCGGAGAACCCGATTAAAGTTACACGTCTCGTAATTACTTACAAAACATGCAGGTTTCATTAAGATATCTTGAATTGCGTCAAAGAGCACATATTACAACGAAGAAGATCTCACAATGAAATACTTGATTAAATTTATCTCACGAAAACACAATTTCATTTAAAAAATTCACTTATTTCCACGAAGAACATTTGAATTTTAAATACTATGTTTGCAAAAGAAATAACACAGAGTTAAGAAAATACGAGTTCGTGTATTAATATACATAAAAACTTAAAAGTTAGTTTCAATTTATCCTGACAAGTAACTCGCTTGACTAAGTTTTAACCCAGGTAACTTTGCAATTGTTACAAAACGGTTATTCTAACTCTGTCGGTGCGAAATAACTTATATGGTAAATGTAATAGGAATATAAGACTATACTACTTTAGAATACTACTATAGAAAGCAATATACCTAATTATCCTATGGCGACCCTGCACTTGTGAGTTGTGACCACGCAGAAACGCTGGTGGGAACCAGACGGACAGATGACCTTAAAAGGGTCGTGACGTGTCGTTTTTATAGTGGTGCAAGAATACCAGCATTTAACGTCAATGCAGTAGGTCTTTGTTTAACTGTGAGCGACAATCGATACCTGACGATAATGATTGTAAATAAAATTATTTTTTAGGAAAAAACAAAATTCGACTACAAGATTATACCTACATGCACGAACTTGAACTAAAAAGTAGAAAATAATATTTTAATTACTTCAAAACAAAGAGCATTAAAGGACGATCATCGAAATTATCGATACTTACCTATATATACCTATTCGCAATTTATAAACAGTTATTTTTGGAGTCGATGCCTTGGTGAGGGCAGACGACGTTGGCAGTTGTGTCTGAATGCATAAAAATTTTGATACTTTACAATTATCAGCTTTCCTTCGATTTTTGTTTGCTTTGGTTGACGAATTGAGAATCTCCTCCTTTTTTTGAAGTCGGTTAAAAATATACTAATGTTATAAAGCTGAATAAATGAAGCTTGTAAGAACTAACGATATTAATAATATTTTTTATTTATATAATCAGTATGTCAATGAAGGTCTTAAGATTAAATATGTATATGCATAATAATTACGCAGTAAATTATAGGAACAGAACATTATCCAAGATAACCACAAATAACTATCTCACACATATCGAATCTAAACACATGTGAAACTGGGACTTGACATCCATATTATTAAGCATACAAGAAAGAAACAATGCAATTAAGCAACAAAATCGATATCTTAAACAAATATATCTGAAGTAAGCATTCTTGCTATAACTATTACATTGATTAATGTCATCACTTGCCTACAAGTATATTTTTATACACATACCTATATATATACATATATCTTCCACAGTAGCTCTATAGATACTAGCAATAATATAATTGAATGTTGACAGACCTTGGTATGAGACAAACATCGGTAAAATCTATGTTAATATCGTAAAATCTTATTGGAGGTAATATATTCAGTAAATGCTATATTATTGTGACTAAGCCTTCAACTATTTATACCAGATTTTACGAGTTGTTTTATATATATTAATTTTTAATGACTAAACTAATAGTTCGTTTAGCTAGATATTTTAGTCACAAAGAGATTATTCAATGTTATTATTGTTTTATTTTTCTACTTTGCCTACATTCAAGTTATTGTAATTAATATTGATTATAATAAATGACATAGGTAATTATGTTTATGCGCATATATATATATATATATATATATATATATATATATATATATATATATATATATATATATATATATATATATGCGCATTGACAATTTTTTGTGAAACTTATTAATAAGAAGAGTAATTCAACATAACTATGATGCATTATATCATTAAAAGAATTCCAATAGATTACATTGTACTGGTATTTATGAATAATGATTCTATAGATTGTGCGCCAATAATTATGATTTACAGCTTATATGCTAACATTGAAGTGCTCTCACAGTGGTGTTAGGGGTGTGACAATACCGAATTTGAATCAAATATAAAACCCGTAAGTTCCGTTAACGCCGACATTCGCGAGTTCGATCCTGCTCGGAGCAGATTCGAACTTTTCTTTCTGAAATTTGAAATTCTGAAATCTGAATTATTTCTTTCTGAAAGCGTCGATTTTGATATCAGTATACTATGTGGTGGAACACATATATAGAGAATCTTCATCATTATTTGTCTTTTATATTAAATCATTTTTGTTTTTGTTTTATGCCATACATTTAATATGTAGTAGGCAATGTTTCGATAAAGCGATAATCACTGTCACACTTGTACTATTATTTATTCTGTGCTGTCACTTAAACACAGTAATATTTGATAATTTATCTCACCGTATTACGAGTAATAATTTGATTATATATTTTTATTAAATTTAGCGGTTGTCATGTTATACAAATTTTAAACTAATCACTTAATACTTTGCTTTATTGAAGTGAATCATCAGAAACAAATGCTAAAACAGTAATTAATTAGAGGCGACATGACACGAATTCAGGCGTATAATTTTTGGCAAAATAAACACTAAAAGTCTTTGTAATAAAGACGATAATAGCTTGAAATATATTATAAAAGAACCCAACTCCCTTAAACGAGTTAACGAGGACGATAGATATGATTTATTGGAGCACAATTAGCGAATATTCTTTGCTACTGAAGCAATTCTTGAATAATTTGCTCATTTTTGGCTTTCACAGTCGAGTTCTCTGGATCAGTTGTAATGTACTAAGTGAAATTAATTAATTTGAATTGAAATTGTGAATTGTTCCTGCTGCCTAATATGAAAGCCGTTTTTTGACTCACTCTACAAATCTTTGATTATAATCCTTTAAAGGATTATTGTATAAATTTTAAGTATCTTTTATTAACGTTATCAAACAAAATTTCTGATGAAAAATTTGTTTAAAAATCAAAATGTTAAATATTGATCTTAAAGATACAAAAAAAAACTCTTTGCTAAATAGTTTGACTTGCCGTTGGCGCAGTTGGCAGAGACCCTGCTTATTGCTCCCGGGTTGTGGGTTCGATTCCCGCCTCTAGTCTGGGTGTAATATATATTTATCTATATATGTATTCTTTATATGTATATTTATCAAAAAAAAAACAAGCCTAAGGAACAGACTACCGTATATTATATTTTATATTTATTATTCAAATAGTGCTTGGATATATTTTTTTTAAAGTAATGTGTCAGTCAATCTATCGTTACTGTTTATCCAATTCAAATGTATATCTCCACATTACATATATTATTATGTAGCGTGAGCAATAGTCAGTGTACCGAACAAATGAATAATTCGTAATATTTTCTGTTGATTAAAATAAAAATCGTTCTTCGCATATATCAAGTATACATATCGTAAACGTACCTCGTTACTTTAAGTCGTCTTTTATTTAAAAATGCAGTATTGCCGTTCATACTATTTAAATAAAATTCCGAGGGTACTTATAAAAAGGTTTCAATGTAATTGGTCGATTTTTTTAAAGAAATATATCGAAGTACAAATTTATTAGACTTTTGAAATGCTTTAATATCATCGTGAAGTAACATTTCTCGTTTCATTTGCCTAAAAATGTATTGATTCCTATAATATGATTGGATCGCACGTGATATAAACAGAGAGATTGCTACGAATGCAAATGGATTCTATAGATCTTCCTGGAGATAGGACACAGATGAAGTCCTAAATTGAAAAATTCTAGCCAGCGTATATGCGCAAATGGTAATTGAGTTTCGATCTTAGAACAAAGAACGTACTAGAAGTGATGCTGACAGTCAGAGATTGAATTTCCCTGCCATTGACGATATACTAGTCTCTATTTTTGTTTTTAAAATTAATTTTAATAAATTTTATTTACTGACTTGCGATAAAAATGATCCATCTATATATATATTATTATTTTATCAATAAATTAAATTTCACGTTTCTGTTTTTTTTAAGAATTTTTCGAATTTTCAAGAGAAACCTCACAGAATCTCACGTGGGAGATTTCGGTAAATATCACGTAATTTTTTTCCTCATTAAAAATGTGAAATAATTTTCATGTACCGGTGATGACCTTTTTTTTAGGAATAGGTATAGCCTTGAGGTAGAAACGCATTTTAAAAAATCTCATGCACGATTAGGTTAGGGGCAGGGGTTCGAGCAAAATCTCACGAAATCTAACCAAGGGGGGATCAAAAACGCCAAAATTGTCTCGCGTAATTTATGGACGGCCCCTTAAATAGATTTAAACATATCTTTCAGTTATATGTAATTATACTCGTAAGTATATAATGAACAACGTAACGATTTTTTTTTAAATATCATTTTTATATTTTTAAATTAAGCTGCTTTTATTGTATTGTTCTAATTGTAATTTTTCTACTATTTGTGCTTACTTTCATCAAGAGATTTAATAAAAACAGATACTATGATATCAGTTATTTGATATTGTATATATAATATGATAGTAATTTTATTTAATAATTTCTTTGAAATACTACTTAGAAAGAAACATTCTCATAAGAGAATTTTTCAATATCAATGAGACGATTCGTCTCGCACGTTGTAAGCGAAATTAAGGTTAATTTATGGGGTCGTAAAAGTTATGAAAGGCCAAAAGCTAAAGGTTGACCCGGCCTTTTAGACAATTTTGTCACTTGAATGGTCCAAGTTTGGTGAGCTTAGATTCAAGAGTCACACAGTACGAATATACTTAATATTTAATTAAAAATAAATAATGTTCGATACTTTGGATATTATAACTAAGCTTATGGTTGAGTTGAGTTGAATTTCCTTCCGATTCTTCTTACCAGAATCTATATTCCATATCGGTGGTAGCTGGGTGGTTTTATAATAACTATAATTAATTAAAGAATATTATTTATATTTACTTAGTACAATGACAATTCAGAAGTGCTTTCGAAGCCTACTTGAATAAAGACAATTGAGATTTTGATAAATATTATATTATTTTTATAGATGTAAAATAAATGAAATAATATTACGTTTGATACCGGAAATAGTTTCCGTAATCAGAATATTGGTTCGAACTTAGCTTAAAGCAAATATTTATCTGCATAAGACCTTTCGGCATTTGTCATTTTGTATTCCACTATGCTGTATTTTGTACAATAATTTGACAAAACACTTTAAATTTTTGTTTATTTACTTAACTTTTAGTTATTTAGTTAACTATTATAACTGTTCTATTTCAAAACAATGTCATCTGATTATATGTTTCTTCAAAGAGTTAACAAACTAGAGTAATTATAGTCTTAAAAGCTATGCAACTAAAGTGAGGCAATTAGTTACCTTCACATTTACTGTAAAAAAGCAAACTAAAGTTTACTTGCTAACTGCTAACTACCCAAACAATATACATATATTTGCACGAAACCGTCTGCCAGCGACGGCGTGAACTATGTTTTGTGAATTTCTAGTTCTTTTTAATTTAAAATACAAATTGCATAATCTAATAAAAAACTTTTTTTTGTTTTCACAAAATCTACCGTTTTCGGACATGCAAAAAATACATGTAAAATAGTTGTAGCAATGTTACTGACCAAAGATAATTAAGTCCATTGTTACTTTGATATAAGAATCGTCTTTTAGTAAAAGAAGTATATATAGATGAATTAAATACGTGATACATGTAAAATTTATACGATTGCACACTCATATTTGAGAAAATCTAGTGAAAGCTCTGAGAGATAATTGACTGGCCCGTTGGCGTAGTTAGCAGTGACCCTGCTTTTCGCTCCGAGTCTTGGTGTAGTATTTGTATATTATGTATGTATATGTATATTTACTACTTACTTTACCTAAAACACAGGCATTGAGTAGCCTACCTTAGAGCAGACGAGCCGTGTGTGTATAAAAAAAAAGAAAATAAAAAAGTCACGCCTAAGTGCAACAAAATATACACACACTAAGCACCTAAAAATTAAAAAAATATTCTTGGTATTGTTCTTTAACACTCTGTTACTTCTAGAAAAAGGTACTTATTTCGTAGCGGGTGTATGTTCTTACATACACAAGCTATCTTTAGTTACCAGACGATTTTTTTATTTACCATTAAAAGTTATCGATGCTGATAATAATTAAAACTTTTCCTTGACTCTAGCCTTTTGATTAAGATGCTAATTTTGTACCGGAACATTTCGTTTCATTCTTAATACTTTTAAACTCATATTTAAAACATTAACAAACTTTTATTAAACAGCCAAGCTTATAGCTTTTTTATGAATTAAGTGATAATATGACCATAGATTATACTACGCCGTCGAGCCTCTTTAGGTTACATAAGAAAAACTAAGGTCGAGAGCAATAGCTTGTGAAAACAATGCAATAAACATCTTTATGTCTTCAGTTATAAGGTTGAAGTTAGTCTAATTGTTCTTTTTATTACTTTTACTTGGACTCAAGATGCGGTGTTTTGTTCGCTAGTGAAATACAATGGTATTGTAAAAGCTTGATGAAGATTTCCGCGTTTTTGATATGAATAATGATAAAAAACATTGACCACTTAAAATTAAATTAAAACTAGTACAATTTTTTGGATTGAATCCATATTTTAATATAATTAAAATAAGTTTGTTCAGACTAATAAAATCTTACCGTTTCATTTCTAAAAATTCTTATCTCTCTTTCTCTCTCTCTCTCTCCTTATTTCTTACGTACAGCGTTTATTTTAGGTTATAAGCATTATGTTATGACGTATAGGAGAAAAGCGGCTGCTGATGTAATGGGTGTCAAAATTGATGGCGTCACTAACGTAGTTTAAGATTCGAGATTACTCTCTCTAGATGCGAAATTTATCTTTGTTTTACTTTGTTTTCTAACTTATCACATCTAACTTATCTAACTTAGTCTTTAACATAGTCTCCTTGGAGTAAAAATAATAATTACGATTCTTATTTTATAATTTTATCTATATTATTTTTTTAAACAAATTATGATACTATAAAAGTTAGTTATTTAGTATAAAATTGACTGTTAATTGTAGTAATTAAAAAAAGCAAATCAAAACAATTAAAAACCCGACTTTAATAAGTAAAATAAATACATATATACACTTCCATACCCTCTTTTGATAATCGGATAAATAGGTCCAATAGGTTTAAAAAAAATATGTCGTCATAAACTTACGATATTTATCTTGCAAACGCATTAAAGAAGAGTTATCACGATGATGGAGTATGCAACAAAAATTAAATTGAATACCTTAATAAAATTAATTCAAATTATTCCTTTTTTTATATTTTTTTATCATCCTTGAAGTGTATAGCGATTACATCGTCAAAATTACCCCAAACTTACTCGGATTTCGAAAAACTTCTATCAATTAAAATAGTTTTTCAAATAAGTATAAAATTAACTATTATTAAGTGAAGATGGATTTGACGTAATCTCAAATTCAACTTAACATAGAAATACAAAAGAACATATTTATTTATTTATTTATTTATTTATGCTTTATTGTACACCATTTTTATACACACAACTTAAATATTCTTAGTAATTAGATAAATGTACAAAGGCGGTCTTATCGCTAAGTAGCGATTTCTTCCAGACAACCCGGACTACACGGAATATGTATAGAAAAGGCAGGTGGTGTACTATTACTATAAACTTAATATATAGATGAAATAAACAAATATATATATGTATATATATATATATATATATATATATATATATATATATATATATATATACACATACATACACATACACAAATACCCACATTTACACATATAATTACAACATAATAATATATTTATATTAAATACAGAATAAATACATAATAAAAATACTTTACTATAACAGAAAGTTACTAAATATATAGTTAATATACCATGGTTATATACATAGTCATAACATATTTGAGGTGAGTGCCGGCACGCGAGATCTAAATGAAACACACAATAGAAAAATTCTATGGCGAATTCTGGGGCGAACCTACGGTGTTGAGGATGAATGAAATAAAATTTCGCTGGCTGAAATAGCAAACGACGTAAATTCATTTTTTGATTTGGTTCATCTCGGAAATTCTCATATATAAGCAATGTTGTTTGTACTGTACTTACTGTACTATTGTAATAAGTCTGTAATATATCATACTCGTATTGCTGTGTAATGGTATTTTCTTCTAATAAATAAATAATAAATAAATAAATATTAACCAACAATCACACCACGTTAACCTAGCCCCGTGGTAAGTTCGTAAGAACTTGTGTTACAGGTACTAGGAACGGAAATAAATTTAAATAAAAAGATGAATTAGAGCTTAATCCATCACGTTGTCTGGCTGGAATTGTCTTGGAATCTTTCCAGTAATTAGCTCGTGATGCCTATTTTTCTTTACCACAAAGTACGAAATAAAAAATTAAAAAATAATAATAATAATAATTTAATGACACGGACCTTGGATTTCAATCCGCAACCGCAAATTAAAATAAAGGCGTTTAATCAACTGCACCAGTTCTTATTACGATACGATATTTTTCACCTATTTGAGTCTTCCGTAAAAAATATTTTAGGCGTATACGAGGTTTGCCGACTTAACCGACGATATGCGTAAAGCAAATTGTAAGGCTGGGATCAAATAGACTACAATTATTTGGCAAGGTACAAGTTTATTGAATCAACTCTGGCACTCGCATGTGAGGAATTATTGTTATTTAATAATATTTCTATGACATTAATGACAAAATAATATTAGGTAATCCGAGACACGACGGACACAAGGATATATACTCAAAGTAGTTTTTTTTTTTTCTTTTTGTAAAAATGCAAATATCTGCTTTAGAGAATAGAATCCGCGATCGCCAGTACCAAGGTAACTTTTCGCACCACTAACCAGAATAGTTGTCATTTCACTTGACCGTATCATTTTCTGCAAGGACAAAAAGTCCGTGACAACGCTGACAAGGGTTTGACGTTATTTGTAACGAAAACGCGTAACATTTCAATTATTGGCTGACAAATATTTAAAGGTCTATCTATCTTATCTCTGTTTTTACATAGATAATTAATTTAACAATACATTTATTAAATAATCTATACATATAATAAGGTTCTTGTCTGTCTTAATGTGTGTTTGTTACGGTATCACACGTAATCTGTTGCACAAAATTTAATGCGATTTTCACAGCAGTGATTCTGAATGTAAAATAGATAGGACTTAAAATGTGGTGTAGGTTACATCTAATACACGGTCTAGTTAGAATAAAAAAATTATAGAGAATATTATGACAACATTTCATCCCCTTCTATAATGTTTAGATGCGTTACGACGAACAATATTCTCAATATTTATTTTTAATGATTTACCAAAAAATAAAAAAATAAACAAGCTTTTATGATACCCACACTGTTAAGATGAGAGTTGATTCATTTTTTGTCCAGAGAATTGGATGCGATTCGGGAACAAGCCCCTAAAATTCTTTTCATCATTGCTCACGGATATTATTTATGGAATAATTATTATTTTTTTATTATTTTTAACTATGTCAAAAGAACGAACGTGTTATTAACATACCATTTTTAGTGTTAGCGAGAGATTAACGCCATAAATAATGTAATTTATTTTTCATTGTAATGAAAGAATGAATAGATTTTATATTGCATTGTAAATATTATATGCATAATTTTAATATTTTAATAAAATTGGTCAGTTTTAATTATTAATTAAGTTTTATTTTATAGAGCGCTTTGATATATTATGTAAAGAAAATATTTATAAAGTGTGCAATTGTACATACGAAATGTATGTGTTTTATTGTTAAGAGAAAAATAAATTTTTGTTATAATTTTAGTAAGTAAAGTTAAAAAATAAATCTATTTATATAGACAGACATTTTGTTTTATATAAAAATCTATTTTAAAATGTAGTGGGTACAATTTATGACGTCATCAAACCTGACTCCCAAGCAGCAACTGTGTAAAATATAATAAAAGAATAGTGTTTGATCACTAACGTTTTAATATGAGATTTTTGATTATCCACTGCATCTGTATTCTCATAATGTCATTTTAATGACATTGCTTTAGCTATTAGATATATTATATATTACCAAACTATCATAATCAAATTCAATGTTATTAATCTACAGTTGAAATAGCAAAAATTACGTCTCTGAATGATTAAATTATAACGATTCGTAAAAAAAAAAATTATCGACATTTAAGATTAATATTTTAACATATTTCTAATCTTATCTGTTTTTATTTTTTATCTTTAATATAACGTACCTTTATTAATGGAAACATCAAGCATACGGAATAATTATTAAGTACTGTATTCGTATGTATTAAAGCAGAATGCAGGGTCCTTTGTGGAGTGCTCGTTTTCAGTAAAACGTGCAATTTAGGATATCGTGGTTGAGTTTTAAAATGTTTCCGACTTTGGGATTAACTGTTGAATGCTGTTTCTATCGATAAAAATATCTGTCACTAGCGTAATTTATCATTCGTTATTTCGACTGTCTTGTGTTGCCAACTGAGATGTTCCAAACCTTTTGGGTAAAAAAAAAAGTATATATTCTACAGTACGAAATTTAAATATGCTGAATAAAATCAGTAAGAAGGACATAATTCTAGTCAGTAAAAGGGTTTTTTTTGCGTTTTCTGTTATATTTTGGAACATATAATTATGATATACATAGGAAATGTATTTAGGAAAGCTAGAGTTATCAACAATTATCCCAGACGGGTTAATATTTTTTACTGAATTTTTAATGTAGTCTATGGCAATGTATCTTTGTGTAATACTTTCAAAATGAGTAAATATTTTGCTTAAATGTTGGATTGATTGGAGAGTGGATTCTGATTTTATATCATATAGCAAAAGTATTAATAGTACATAGTAAACCAACATAAATAAATTGATCTGGGTCTCAATTTCAGTCGCAATAAATTTTTACGTTTTGTACGAAATTGAGTAGTACTTAAGTATCAAATAATCTTTAAGATAAAAAACTCCTCTTATCCTACACTTTTACATTCAATTTACGCTAAATACAATTTTACATATATGAAACACCTTTATTTCGAAGGATATTTTTTGTAAATAATTGTTAATTAAACAAAAAATAACCGTTATATCGATAAAACAAACGTGTTTTATAAAAGAACAAACTTTAATAAATATTTAAATCCTACTTATAACAAAAAAATTATAAATTGGAGGGGTTGGATCTAACTTGAAGGAACAGAATTTTTTTAAATATAAATAAACGATTATTACCAAAAAAATATTTAATAACGAACAATGAAGAAGTTTGTTCTTGATTTTTTGACTTATTTTTTAATTTACATTTATTTGCACTTGTTAATTCAATTTTTTTTTTCTCTTATACTCGGACGCGTCTGCCGATGGAGTGGAAGAATAAGATAATAATAAAAAATATATGCATCACAAGCCGACCGCTTAGGCCGATTCTGGCTCTCTATCGCTTGTACCGCGCTCTTGCTCGCGCAACGTGACAATGAGTCATGCTTTTCGTTCGTGCAGTCGGCGTTCAACGATTTATAAGACGTTATCACGTCAAAATAAAAAAAATAAAAAAACATGGTAGGCTAACTTTGGTGAGCCGTTGTTGTCCAACACTTAAGAAACTGTTGTTTATCAAAAGATGAGCTATTGCAGTCCGTTTTATAATGAAAAATAGATATAGTAGAATATGTTTTTCGTTTGGTATTTAAAATATGACAGTTCATAGGTTCATATTTAAAATATGACATTCATTATAGAGCTTTTAAATATTATGAAACTTCGCCTCTAGTAGGTATACTTATAAATAAATCACAACGTCTAGTCTAAAGCCACAGACAGAACTTTGTTATTTCAGTTTATTATTTCAATTGACCAAATAACAGTTTTACAATTTAATTGAATTAATAACTGATTCAACAATTGTAATAAAATATTTCTCTGCCTAACCTGAGGTTAATGAAGCTAAGTGGTGTTATTCAATGACAACTTGGAATAGGGTTGCCAGATGAACAAATAATTCAGAACCGGTTTGTCTGGCAGATGTATCAATTAAACCTTTTTAATTATTTCAGAACATGAAAGCTCTTTTTCCTTTGAAAAGTCTTAAGTCTTCTGGGTATTCATTTATGTATTCAGGTATTTTAAAATTAACTCTTTAATGAATTTACGTAGAATTGACGAGAAATAGAATATAAGAGATATAAATAGAACTTAATAAATTTGGGGACAACATATTCTTAAAAGAGTTTCTAAAATCTTTTATCTCTTTATTAAATTTATAGGTTCAAGTACTTTTGTTATTTAAGTTCAGCGTATCGTATGTCACCATATGCAGAGTATATACATTGTATACATACTCGTACATTAAATTTGTTATATTCAATATGTATTCTTATGTTATGTAACTTTTGTCTATACAGCATTTCACGTGCATCGTGTATTCTGTTTATCATGAACAAATCAGTGTAAAAACAGCACTCGTGAAATAAAGTCATTTCGCACCTTAACTCCTCCTATTTTATTGTACGTGTACAAACAGTTCTGTACACCATATTATTACTAAAATTATTAGATTATAAATCTATCCATTGCATAGAGTAAAATTATAAACCTTCCCTGATCTTTGAAAGATATTGTGTTGGGTTATTGTTAAACTTTTTCAGTGCAAGCGTGCTACGGTCAAGGTCGTTTCTCATCAATTAATAAAAACAATTTAAAATCACAGTTTCAAATTCCTAGTTAGATGATAAATTATAGTAATTTAAGTATCAAATTCCATTATAATAACAATGACATAAATGATGTTAATACGTAGTAAATGACAAATTAATTAAAATCCTAAATAACATTTATAATTTTTAATTATACCGTAAAAGAAAGTTATTTGCTGTCACTGTTAAGAAGTATTCCATTGGGTTTTACGAAAATTCTTTAATGATCGAAGATAAGGTGACTCTTAACTTTTATACAATAAAAATAATAAAATCGAGCAATTTATTCATTAAAGTATTTTTAAAAGCCAATAATCGACCCTTATGACGATATCGACGTGTAGTAATTCATTAAACACATTTGAACAGCTGAAAAACCTTATTTCGTGTATAGAAGATTTGCCATCGTATTTAATAGCGATCATCAATTCGTCATACTTCCTAATTTCTGCAGTCATTTCCGTAGCCACTTAGTTAATTATCGTGTCATTTAAGGCGCCATTCTTAATTGCTTCCAATGAATGCGTGGGCGCAGAGCAGGTGCTTTACTTGGCGAAAGTTTGTGTTTTAACTGTGAGACATCTGTCTTTTAATGTTTATTAAAAATAAAATATCGAAAAAAAATTATACATATTTGTAAATTGTATCATTTAATTATTTATTTTAATTCTAAGATCGTATTAAGATACGACACTTATTAGATAAGTATTATAAATGGAAAAACTATTACGTTATACACGTCAATACGTGGCTACTCGGTGCTAACTTGAAACTTGGGTGTTGTAACTTAAAAGCCTTATCTGTTAAAGTTTTAATGGAACGCGGCAAATTTGAGATTTGGTGTCTGTGTTTCTGAACGTATTTCTAAAGTAAGAACTTTTTGGAATGCTTAAGATTAACAACATGCTTTACAAAACAATTCCGCGATTCCTTCATAAGTATTTAACTCAGTGGATACTGTTTTTGAAAAATTACAATAAAGATAATCTTAAATTCTCTGATACAGTAAAAAAAATCCGTTCCTTTTATAAATTGTTTGGTACTTATTAAATATGTATCTATCGTTCGGAAGTGTATTTTAAATATATGAATATGGTTTATTCTACTCTAGAATAATATGTGACCTTTGCGCCGCAGTGCAGTAGCAGCACACTTCCAAAATACTAAATAATACATATCAGAAAAATACATTGCAATGTTTTAATTATTACATCTATATGATACTAAACATAGTAGTTAGGTAGGTAGGTTAATTTAAATATTAAATGAAATTATAATCCACATTACAAAATATAACAAGAATAAAGTATTTTTTTGTGTTACATATATATTTAAATAGTTGTTAATATTTACTTTTATTAAATATTCTAAAAAGTTGATTGACATAATTATATTAAGTGTTACGATGCGTAGCTCGTCCTACTTTCTTTTTTTATTACGTAACTTGATCTAAATTAATCAAAACTATATAATAAAAATAGTAACAAGGACACAAGCATTATACAAAAACCTTTTTTTTTTTTGTAATTTAAAAAAAAAAAACGTAATATTTTATTGCACAATATTCCTCAGAAAAGATTGTATAGCACAGCAATATATTTATTGTTTGAGTCAATAGATTTTAATATAAGTATATCAGATATAGTATCTATATGATATATTAATATTTATTTTTCTAAGAGAGCAGATTTGTTATTGAATAAAACTTGAACTAGGTATAGAATTAGTGACCTTCTACGAACGAGTAGGAAAACGTTCTGATAATAAAGAACCGACGATTATTCATGGCAACTATTGCAACGTACAAACTGGTTTTTATGCGATGCGTTTACCATTCACGTGTACAATCAACCACAAAATTATACAACCAAATTATCCTTGATTTTAAAATACAAAAAAACGTGTAAAGATACTTCATACAAAATAATGAAGACATTAAAGGAAACGAATGTTACAACAATTAATATTATAAATATAAAAATAGTAAACATATGAAAATAGCTATTAAGTAACTTACGCGATCGCGAGATATCGCTGTGGTGTCGAATTTCAATAATAGCTGAGCTTCAATTAGTATTGAGATTCGACACCACAGCGATTTCTCGCAATCGCGCAAGTTACGTAATAGTCCCACGGGTTATATTTTATTGTTTTGAAATTTATTTGCGATAACAATGAAACAATTGAAGCGCAATTGTTTAAACACTAACTATCCTTTTTACGTTACTCATTAGTGAAAGTTCTCAAAATATGGGGAATACATGATTATTTTAGTGCCTTTTGTTATGACATAGAAGGTTTGAATGGTAATAGAACAATGACTTGATTATTAATATTATCACTTGCTTCAGGACGATGAGTACTTATGAATCTAAAAGAAAGACAGTTTAGCATTTGAAAAAGGAGTGTACTTATACATTAATAAGCTAAAATTGTATACATTATTATGACTCAAGTAATTATAAAAATGAATTAATATTTAGATTTAAAAACTATTGAAACATGAAATTGTATATTAAGATAAAGAATGAATCTCAAAAAATTAATCTAGATAATTATTATGTATGTGAAGAATATCTGTTTATCTTACTCGTGAAAAGCAAGTACAGGTTGATATTATAGATTTATAGCAGAATTAAACAAATAAAAAAAAATGCGTCATGTGCCATTACATATATACTTAATTATATATATAATTAAGAAATAATATTATATAAACTTTAATGTTTTCAATCCGACTGTACTACGAGCGCCGCATGTTTTAGGTCAACTTCGAAATTATGGTCACTATGAATGCTATTGTATAATGTTTGTATCGTTGCTGTTTTTTTTTTCTATTCAAATGTATTAACCGACTCCACAGGGAATAAGAGCGTAATGATTGAATATATTTTAGTAGTATTACCTCAACGTGTTATAGTGTCGCTAGATTCAGTTATATTTTAGTAGCTTATAGTTGTATGTTCGGTATGAGTGTACTAAGAGTCAGACTGCATATATAATTATGTTTGACAAGGCTATTGATATGTAAAACGGCAATATATAAATTGTTATAAAACAGGTTTCGTTACTCATGTTTTTTCCTTATACAATAATAATGGCAAAATAAAAAATCTCGTTTCGTTATTTTACAGTAAAATAATAATAAGAACAGAAACCGTCAAATCACAAACCTATAAGGTTAGTATGTTACGGTTCACAATATTTCGACAGTTCACAATATCGCGAAATAGATTATAATCTAACGGTATTTATAATTTTATGGTGACATATATGTATACTCCTTAACCGAACACATGTTCCAATAATACACACAAATGATCCAAATTTCTCAAGACGCATATCATTGTTTTATATTATTGGTGTCATCAAGTAGTTTATAATGTAAGAGTTATATAAAAACTCTTTCCATTGCGTTATATAAAGAGATCTTATTAAAAGCTTGCTTTAAAATGAATTAAGTTATACATTCAAAATTTTTAATATGTTGCGTCATTTTGTAAAAGTCGAAGATTAAATTTTCAAAAATAAATTAAATATTTTTGTATAATTGACTAGAATAGTAATCTGTGAACTCGTTTAAAAACTTATCGCTGTGTTTGTGTTTTTTTTCTAATTATAAACTTCAAAAAAAAAAAACCGTCAAACTATTTTCGTGTTTTTAAGAGACTTATCGTCCTTACCACACTAAAATTGGCAAATTATTTGAATATAATTAATAAATGTTTTTATATAAAAAGAATTCTCTTTTTCTATTTCAATCCTTCACATAACTAGACGTTAAGTTCGAAAACATAGTACGCATTTCCCCCACTAACCACGCACCATCAGCGATTGCTATGTCAACATTCGTTACGCAATGAGGCCTCGACCAAATCTCTAATACATAGAAATGATTTAAAAGATCGTATTCTGTTGATATTAAAGTTCACTTCTGTATAGCAAAATAAGTAAGACAAATAGAGACTAAGTAGTGGTGCTAACGTGTTACGAAATGCATGGGAATTCTTTCAACTTTAAAAAGTGCAAATATTAGACGTTACTCTATTAAGGCCAGTATATTCGAGCGTTGTAGGTATTCAGCGCTACCTCCCTCCCCGCGCGACTAGTTACGCGAAGTCTCCGATCAAATGAACTCTCGATGACCCCGCGCGCGGCGACGGCGCACGGAAATAATTAAATATATAATTTTACAGTAACTTACTAGGTTTTTTTTTTTTACTTTAGGTTATTTCATAATTCAGTTTTGTTTTCGATCCTGAAGGCACAGTATAAAATGCAACATAAACATTTAATACCTAAGAGAAGTAGATAAAAACCATTATTTAATTTTTTATGGGTTTATAGCTAAAAAAAAAAATACTATTAATATTTTAATTTATATTAATTATCAGTAATTTTTTTTTTTTTTGTTAATTAATACACTTTACAACATTTAATACATAAGAGAAGTAGATTTAAACTTTATTTCTTCTCTTAGGTATTAAATGTTTATGTTCCACCTATTACTGCCACCAGGGTCCTGCGCTGGGGCTCCCAAGCGGCGCATTCCTCCAGGGTGTGACGCGCCGAGTCGATTGGCGCGCTACACTCGTGGCAAAATCAGGGGTGGCTTCTCGCCTAGCGATTTGGTGCAGGTACTTACCGAAGCAACCGTGCCCGGTAAGCACAGGCAACAGCCGAAACGTAAGGACCCTATGCCGCCTGTTGACCCAGCGACGAAGGTGAGGACGTCGCTCTGTCCATTGCCTGTCTCAATTCGTTGTCGGCACCTCGCACGTTAGTCCCATTGTCGGACCAGATTTGAGCAGGTTGTCCTCGTCGAGCTTTCATTCTTCTTAAATTCATTATCACTGAGTCTGTGCTCAGTGACGTCGCTATCTCTAGGTGGATCGTTCTTACAGTGAGGCACGTGAATACTGCCACGTAACGTTTCTGTTGGCTACGTCCCACGGTGACTGTTAATGGTCTGAAGTAGTCCACCCCTGTGTATGTGAAGGGTCGCTGATGGTGAGCTAGGCGACACGCAGGTAGGTCTCCTGTTCTCGGGTGTGGCGGGATCGCTGCCCTAATCCGGCAGTGTAGACACTGTGGAAAGAGCGTTCTTGTGATGGGCCGCAGGCGTAGTATCCAGTAGTGCTGTCGACATTCGTTCACAGTCGCCTCGACTCCCGTGTGATGCCTCGTTCTATGCATCGCTATGATCCACAACTTCACTGTGTGATGATTTCTATCTAGTATCATCGGGTTTTTAGATGGCGTTGATAGTTGCTCCGCGGCGTTAATACGACTACGGACTCGGAGGGCTCTCTCTGCACACTCGATGCTCAGCTGCTTGAGGCGACTGTTTCGGGTAAACGACTTCCCGTCTTTAATGCTTTCTACTTCATTTGAGAAAGATTCTTCTTGGACTGTTCTCATGAATAGGTCTTCAGCTTTCCTGATAAGTTCCGCGGAGACCGGACGAACCTCCAAAGTTTCTTCGAGCTCTACTCTTATTTTCTGGCGTGTTTTCAGCTTCTTGTTCGTCCTTTTCCAGTCTGGGTCTTTTAACGCGCTTTTCTTAGTCCTTTTATAGTTGACTCGTTGTGTATTGGCTCGACAGAGTTCTATAAACTGTAGCACTCGAGCCGTCGTGTAGCGGAGTCTGTTCCAGCTGGAGTACCGTGTGCAGTCTGGTAACCCTTCTTTGAGTCGCGGCTGTTTACGATCGGTGACGTGATGAGTCCTTTCTTCGCCTGTAGGTTCGGTTGACGACGACAAGGCGGACGTTTCCGTGGGCCAGGTGGACTCCGGATGATAAGGAAATTCAGGACCTGTGTACTATCTGTGACCACTGCTGAATCCCGCTGGTACGTCCCGCGCCGCGTCGTCGGCTACGTTTAGCCTGGTTGGGACCCATCGCCATTCGCTGACCGTCGAAGAATCTTCAATTGCCGCTAGCTGCTAGCTAGCCGCTGTTAGGTGAAAATACTTATATAACTTATTGAAATTTTGGATATGCTAATATATCGGTCTAAGATATCGATGACAATCATTATATTCTAGCTAAAAATAGATTGAGTGTTCATTAAACTTACGAGTACTTATCTGATCGCTTTTCTAAGCTTACGTAGTTCACGTCTAGATATTTTCTTTTTATTTCTAGTTTTATTAACCATTTTATATCTACACTACACTGCTATACAGTAAAAACACTTCCAACGTTGTTAGAGTACTAACTAAACTAATCTAATAAAATAATCAATAATAATCTATACTAATAGATAAAACTGAAGAGTTTGTTTGTTTGAACGCGCTAATCTCATGAACCACTGGTTCAAATTTAAAAATTCTTTTTGCGTTGGATAGTCCATTTACTGAGGAAGAATTTAAGCTATATAACATCACGCTACAACTAATAGGGGCTGAGTAATAATAAGAAATGTTACAAAAACGGGAAAAAATAATCTTTTTTGAGAGCTTCCGTTGCGTCCTTTATTATTTCTCTTCTCAAGACATTTTTTAATTATAGTTCCACTTTTAAAGTAAATATAACATCACTCTTTTACTGTAAATTTTCGAAAAAAAAAACTCAGTAATATGTTGAACGACCCAAGAATCAAACCTGAGACCCCTTGCTCGGCAGTAACGCTTGGTACCACTGGACCAACGAGGCGAAAATATTTTAGTACGTTTTTCCCTCAAATTAACGCGGGTGAAACCGCGGGGCACAGTTAGTACTAAATAAAATTATCCAATCTATTTCTCAAACCACACTATCCATTCTCTGAGGATAGAGAGGTTCACTGGCGCTCGAATTCCTAAGAGACAAGACCGGACCCTATACATCGGTTTTCACACAAGAGGAAAAGAAGACGTTGATAGACAAGGGATACGGCACCGGACAGGGATCGAGCGTCATGACTATCCACGAGGCACAGGGACAGACACGCGAGGCAGTCATCATCGTCCAGACAAAGACTAGGAGGCTGCGGATTCATGACAGTGTTCCGCATGCTGTGGTCGCGGTGACCAGGCACACAAAGACCTGTGTCTACTACACCGACGACGGTGGTGATGCAATCGGTCGTTTTGTCGGCCTCGGTGGAGGCCACAACAAAGGAAATACTCGAGCACACCCTCAAGATGGCTATACATAAAAGAGACACCGCCGTCATTGAGGATGTGCTCGAACAGCTTCCCTCGGGGGATGGCTGCGGCAGAGTCTCCAATAAATAATACAAAAATAAAGAGCCCAAATGTAAATGTAGACAAGCCGTAAAAATGTGGTGGCTGGTATGTATGTACTAACAAGCAATGAAATATTAGATTATATTAGATCAAGGAATAAACGCATGTACATAGAAAATAGAAACATGATGTAAATAGATGTAAGAAAAAAAAAGACAAAATAAAATTATATATATATATATATAATATATATATGTGTGTGTGTGTGTGTGTGTGTATATGTGTGTATATTTGTATATGTAAATTATATTTGTAAATAAAGATTATGTTTATTAAAAATGATTATATGTATGTAAATATGATCATATGTATTAAAAAAAATTATAATAATAATAAATAAATAATGGTCAGTATACGGACTCGCGTCATAGAGATCCTGACAATAAGTCTAGCTAATGTAAGTCTAAAATAGTACGCATGAAACTATATTAACAATCTTATACATTTAATTAAAAAAAGGCACGGGCAAATATAAGCCCGTGGATATTTTTGTTATAAAAAAAAATCCAATCTTTAGAGGGGGGGGGGGACGCCGCCAGACAGCAGAGATACAAGTCCTACTTCGATGACACCTCGCAGGCAACTAAAGCGAGGCGCGCGGGCCGTTTTCTTATATAATTTAAATATTTAATATTTAAAAAAAATAGAAACATTTATTTAAAAAAGTAACCGTTAAATGTTCTACTAAAAGTTATTACCTATTTTTACATGTGAATATTGTAACTTAAAATCTGATATTCTTCGAATAAAACTCGAAAAATAATCAAAAACATCCTTTCTTTATGTTTTTTTTTTATCGAGTCAATTTACAATTATCGTGTTATGAACCGTTGAATAATCAAGAACGTTTGTTAAACTAAAACATATATTTTTAACGGATCAAAAAAATGAATATACTATGATTAAAACTCTATCAAAAACAGGTGATTTGGGATATACTGGCCTTAAAAATATTCTTCTTGTTCGAACTTACTGTGATGAGACATAGATTAATCCGTAAATTCTTCTCCTTAAAGACACAACTATTTAGATATCATAAGGCTTTACCGGTTACTGATAAAGTTTATCTCTCATATAAATTACTAAAGATTATCAGGTACTTTGAAAGTAGGAGGAAAAATAGGCACTTTGAACCCGCTTCAACTTATATTTCTATATACATATACAGAAATAGAAAAACATATCAGAAAGTTTTATCTGTTGGATACCGTTATGTGCCCGATATTTATATATATATATATCTATCAGCAACCAGTAAAATTGGTCCTTAGCATACTAACTAATAGGAATATTCATCTTTTCGAAGATATCCTTTTAATAATCTTAAAAATTCTAAACATAGTAATGATTTAACATTCAATGTTAACAGTGTGTACTAAATATGCCAAGGCTTGCTCGTTTGAATCTAAATTTAAGCGAAATCGTAGAGCTTATACTTCACATATCGTATTAAAAAGTTTGAAGCGTCGTAAATAACAGTCCAATTTATTCCCAGAGCTGTAAACTTAGTAAATCAAAACTTTAAGATCGAATGTTCTGTGATCCAACATACAAAATAACATAATATTATATAATAAATCATGTTACAGACGGGCGGGTTGGATTTATATACGGTATGATTACTATTCTGATACAACAATTCCTAGCGTAATGTTTTACAGCTCTCTTAACGTTTCTAACGTTTCAAATTGTCAGTAAATGTGCTATTTAAGGCAAAAGGATTTTTGTCAAGTCAGAATAGTAACTTCGAAGATTAGCGTACTCAGTAAACTCTTCGCGATGGTTTTACCGACGTTTTATTTTTTGCTTAGTGTTCTAATTTATTGAGTCATAGCGTGATATTGTAAAGCTTATTTAACTTGAAATTCTTAAGTAAACGTGCTTTATGACGCAAAAATATTTTCGTCAAAAAAATGTTTGAATGATATGAATCCTTAGATTAGCGCGTTTAGGCGAACAAACTTTTATTTTGGCTAATTTTCCCGCAATATGCTTACTATTTTGTGTCGTAAGCTGATATTTTATAGCCCACTTAACCTGAAATTCTTCAGTACGGGTACTTTCTGACGCAAAAATATCAGAATTTCAATTCTTCTCCTAAATACCTACGCAGATCAAGAAAAAATAATATTATATATAAATATGTAATAAAATCTAAGCTAATTTCAGTTATATTTATTAAAATTAAAACGTTGAAAAATAAGTTCGATGAATCATATTTTTTTACTTTGTCTAATAAAACCAAGTCTTTAGTATAGTAATTAGTATAAAAATATAGGAAAAACAAACAATAACAGGTATTGTATATGTATATCTATGTTTTTTATACATGTGTATGTACGGATGCCAATGACTCATGTCATATTCATCGAATCCATTAAATTATACAAACAGACAATTATAAATAATAGACGTAATCATTTCAATTTATAAATCCGTATCAGGATTTTGTTTTTATTTTATATTTTTATTCGAGTGCGGCGAATCCCAAAAGTGTTATTTTTTAACCAGTTTGTAAGCAATCGTCTACAAAAATCTACACATGGAAGGGTTGACATGTTTTCAAAATCTCTAAGCTTTCTAATTGTTAAATGTTTTTATTAGTAAATAAAATTATTACGATAACACTTATTTAAGCCGCATTCGTGTTTTTCAACTTAAGTAAACCATAACAACAAAAATATCGATTTGTAAGCGCTTTAGAAATGTAAACAAATTTATTTGACAAAAATACCTTACAAATCTTACAACAGAATTTGTGATAGATAAGATTAGAAATGAATTTGACTTTCATTGTCGTGGATTCAATTTTTTTAGTAAAACCTATAATATTTACAAAACAAAACCCCCCCCCAAAATGAACAGTAATACAGAGCCCAGGCGGTCGCTCTGGAGGTCGCTTGGTGATGCCTACGTTCAGCAGTGGATATGCAATGGCTGATATGAAGATGATGATGATGATGAAATCTATATACATATATGTATCTTAAAAGTAGGTTAACAAAATAATCTAATATGAATATCAGATTAAGGTCTTGTTCGTCTATCAAAAGGGGTAAGCTAAACGTTGTAATAAACCCTAATACGAATTCTCAACATCTATCAAATATTTGTTTAATTAGTGTTAGAGTTCTCTAACTACTCTTTTTAGATTGTTACGCTAAAACTTTTTAAATATAATTATAAATATATTATTAATACAATATATTATGCTACTACAAGTTCTTTTAATGTGAATAATGAAGATAAAAACGCGTCTAAAAACTTGAACAATCACGAGACGTGCATTTACAACTAGGGTAACATTGTAAGCTTAAAATAGGTTAATAAGTAACAAGAATACGAAGTAGGACATTTTATAGATGCGTTAAAAATTGCAAATGGCGCGATCATTTTTTTTATTACGATCGTTAAAATAAATTGAAATCGGTTATTTGAAATTCAAATATAATGATTGTTTGGTTACATTTTTGAAAAACTAATCGTAATTAGCGCTATTGTTTTTTCAATATGGCCGCTAATATACTGGTTCTTTCCAGAGAAAAACGGAGCTAATGGGCTACCTAATGACAGGAGAGAAAAATGAAAATTTATTTTATAAGAAAGCACCAAACATAAAAAATATGATTGATATTTATGAGTTTCTTGAATAAGTAAAACAGGTGAAATGGGTTAAATGGATTAAATGATAAATACTAAAACGAATTTTATTACGGTAACCGTATTTTGGGTACTCTTGATTGGTATATTCGGTTACTATATGGATTATTATTTGGTAACGTTACACATTTTACCTTATAATAATCGGTGAAATATGTAGATACTCTAAGCATGAATCAGTGGAATTTCATTATTTTTAAGTGACTATTCACTTTTTATCAATGTAAGAATCGTACCACGCAGAATTAGTGACAAAAATTCAATGCATAAATGTGTGAATATCAGAGTCCACTGATTTTATCATTAAATATTTGTATGTGTATTAATAAGTGTTCACTAAATTATTATTGAAATTCACTGATATGTAATGAATACAGCATCACTAACGTAATTAATGAAAATTCTACTGATTCTTGTTTAGAGAGTACCTTTCGAATTTATTGTTTGTTTTTAATAATTATGACTAAAAATTATGACATTTTTAGTTAAAACAAGTAAAAATTTATTTTAAGTATATTTTTTATTTACTCTTGTTCGGAATAACTTAAAGTAGGTAAAAACTAAAAGTAGGTATATTTCTTTCTAATCTAGATAACTTTAAATATAAGAGGTAAGAGAAGAATTAATTTAACGTTACCGATATCATGTTTAAATCGATAGGAACTTAAACTCATTACTCATAATAGTATCGCAGTCGAGTAATATGACTGTAGCATTGTATGTACTCGTATGTATATAATTCTAGTATGATTCATTGTTGCAATGTCCTTGTTCTTCTTCTACAGGTTTAACTTGTTTTACACTTGGGTAATACTATGGTCTTTCGAAGGTTTTAAATTACCTTTGTTCACTATAACAATATGAATTTTGAACTTAACCTAACTGATATATTTAGAGAAACTTTATTTTATGTATATATTTATACTTAAAAAAAAAATCTGGTTATTGCAGTATAATTATCATGCGAATGTCATTTTTGCAATCTCGCTCATAAATTTTAAATTATAAACAGGAAATTAAAATCAAATCTGTTTTCCTGTTTATAATTTTTACAATCATTAATTATAACTATTTTTCTTATTTATTATTTTATTCTATTAAACTTCTCTTCTCATATTCTATATACTTAAATAGATCTGTTGTATAAATATTTTAAAAATATTCTAATCTATAATCAATGAATAAATTATAAAATAGTATTCATATTTATATTTAGATCAAAAATGTCATAGTTGACGGTGCATCGTAGTGATCTTGCTATTGACGAATTCCTTGTCGATTAGACGAAACATGAAGAAATCTCAAAAAATAATCGCGTGATATATAAGATCTTTATGTAATTTTCATTAATTTTGATTTGTTAACAAACAATTGTCAATATCATCGAATTGTTTCGTCAAGTTTATAACAAAGAAATATTCTATTATAAATAAATAACGTTTCTCCACAAATAAGAAGTTAGTATTTTACTTTTTAATGTATAAAAATAGCTAGAAAATTTTAACTTTTAAATCACGTTAAACTTTGATTGATTTTTTAACTTCTCCAATCGTTAAATATCGTTTATACTAATTAACAACTTTCGTAATAAATTACTAAGCGTAGTTTATTGATTATCTTGATCGCGTTACAAAATTCTATGTATAATTTCAAGACCGAGTTAGTTTTAGGGTTTCGTACCCAGAGGGTGCAAAAGGAACCTTATATCTGCCTGTTTTCTAATAAAATTAATAAGGGCCTCTTTCATCAGTTCCTGATAAAGTTCATCTCGTTGATGACTTACTGAAAAGCCTTATCAGCAGAAAGGCTTTTTAAAGGGATTAGAAACTTTTTCACCTCAAATATTAAACTACAACTTATGGATTCATAAGTTGCTTATATAAATATTTGACAGATAAATGGAAGTTTGATGGTGAAAAATAAAAATGTCATGAGCTTTTATCTGTTGGATAACGCTATACGTCGTATAAACAGGAGAACCATGTCCTAAACATAGTTTATTGATCATCTTGATCACATCGTGATATACTTTAAATAATTTTAAGAGTAGTTTTAGGTTTTTAGGGCTTCATACCCAGAGCGATTAAAAAGAACACAATATCCGTCTGTCATAATCATCATCAATTTTTACAGAATACAAATATATTAATATGGCCACTAATTAGATTAGAAAAAATGATGTTAAGAAATAAATTCGATCCAAATAAAATACAAAGAAAAATACAAAGTAAAAATTAAATTAAGTTCCTATATAAGTGACATGTTTTTTCGGCGTTTTTAGTATCTTTTTAACATAATATTTTATTGTAAATGTAAATAAGTAATTTTGAGCGATGGTATGGTACCATTTTGTGTGAGTCCAATTCACACTTACTTAGTCATTTTTTTCACAAACGTAGTGTAAACTTACCACTATGACATAATTATGTCTAATTTACCAAGAATAGTATAACCATGGAACAAGTAATTTAATTGCCGATCCCTGTTAAAAAGTTAAAATGTTTTCTCATTATAAAGATTTTTTTAGATTAGTCTGTTCAGAAGTTTCGTTTTTCAGTTCTGAATTCACCAATAAAATTAATAATAGTTTTTTCGACCACCAGTAAAAATATCACGTAATTTAGGCACGAAACAAATAGTCAAAGTGAAAATCTCCTTTTTTTGAGTGAGTTAAAAACGAGTCGCATAAAATGCGACTCGTTATATAGGCTGGTATTGTCACGTTAACGTATCAAGTATTGTTGTAAAGCCTTAATTATATTATAGAAACTTATTTCGATATTAACAATGCAGCTATGATAAACAATCTCTTTTGAGTTTAACTTATATTGTATTTTTTTAATAATAAAACTATTTTGGAAGTATAAAATATTTTTTACATTCAATTGGAATATAAGATATTCTTGTAAACAACGATAAAATAGTTTGTTGATAGGTGTTGCATAGCAATTAATTATACTTAAATTATTTAACTATAATTAGTAAATGGTCACCAAAATACCACAAACCTCAGATCGAAAATGTAAACAAAGCTGAAAAACTGGGGAACAAAGCAGCTCGAAGGGTGATTATTGAACCAAAATGCACCAACCGCCCCTGAACTTGACGTCATTCGTTGCTATAGCAATCCCGGGAAAACGACCCTTGAAGTTCACTTTTAAAATAAATAAATTAAAAAAAAAAATAGAAAAAAACTAAAACACTGATTCGAATAGAAAACCTTTTTTGATAGGCACCTTAACTACGTCACGAAAAAAAATTAAAGAGCGTTTGATTTTCGAATCGCATATAAAGGCAGACGTGCGTCTAAGCGGCGGCACGAGGCTCACTACGTAAATGTCAGCGCGGTCGGCATGTGCGGGACGAGGTAAACCCGTGTGCATACTGAGACCGCTTTTCCTACCGCTCGATCGTTCGTTAATTGACGTAATTGCGACTCGACATGTGTCAGTCTTATTTTGCAGTGCAGTTGCAGAGTTATTTTAGATTTTAGTACAGATTTACGGTCCTTTAGCTATTTCAGAACTGTTATTATTGAATTTCACACAATTGTTTAACAGCTTTAGTAAGTACGACTCTTTAGGTAAAAAATAAATATATTTTAATTATGATGCATTCAAGTAAACAACAGTATTACATGTTAACATATTATTTTCGTTTAGAAAACAAAATACAAAAGAATTAAAAAGTGTTCATCCATACGACACATGCCCTTACAAAGTGCGAAAGGGACGGCAAACCGCCGGGGTTGTACATCCGCTTTTCTCAGCGTTATGTAAGCTACGGCCCTGGAGCCAGGCGACACCCCTCCCAAACCTCGCGATTCACCGTGTTACCATCTCGTAGCACTGGATCGCAATTATTGCACTCAACTACGAAATGAGACACAGTGCTCCTTTGCTGGAATACGCTGTGAATATTCGGTGTTCGGGCCTTAAAGAGAAGGAAGCGCTAAGTCAACAATTTGTTTACTGATTCACTGATGAATGGTCAGTTGGTTTTGTATAGTTGATTCGTTTGCATAATAAATTATATTTTGTTTGTATTAAATTTTACGACTTATGATGTTTTTATGAGTTTGTGAAAAACAGGCTTTATTGATGCCACGCTTAATACCTATTTTCAAATACGGAATGAAAATGTTGAAAACAAATTATCTTCATTTGAAATTTGGCTGTGTTCACAAGGCTTATTTTATTATTTACTCATATATATTCTTTATTGCACAGTAAAAAAAATTGTGTATTGTAAAATTTGTCTCATTTGTGTATTGTTCGGTAAAATATATTAAGGAAATAGGAAATTTAAATTTGGAATGTCATTAAAAACGAAATCTATTTATTTGAAATCGGAATAATATTTGTTTCCGAAGTCTTGCGAACATAATATTTTTTTTAAATCTAAATAAAATGACTTGTATTTCGCGTAACTTAAATTAAGTAAAATTATGAGGAAAATCTATGCAATATTAAGCATCAACATATTCCAACCGTTCCTTATAATATACTTCAAATTGGACGAGTGGCCAATTAGACGTCAATGTTCAACTGCATAATTAAAAAAATAAATAAATAGAGAAAGAGAAAAATAAACAAAAAAATGCGTTTTGTTAGACATTTATTTATTTAAATTTAGGTTTAACAACCAATACACTAATGAGCTAACGTTGCCATCTTCGTTAGTTACATATGAAAAAGCATATGAAATACTAAATGTATAGTTGATAATCTAGAACAATATAATAAATTAAGAACAAAAATAGCAAAACCGAGTAACAATTATGTGTTTGACATAGTATGACTATATACTGAATTTGACGGCCGGCTGGTCGAGTGGTCAGGCAACTGGACACTTTACGCAGCGGTCGCAGGTTCGAATCCCGCCAGGTGCAGATAATCTGCATGACGAATATAGATGTCTACACCGGGTCATCGATGTGTATTTATGTATATATGTATTTATATCTTAAATTTATTTCCGTTCCTAGTACCTGTAACACAAGTTCTTACGAACTTAGCACGGGGCTAGGTTAACGTGGTGTGATTGTTGGTTAATATTTATTTATTTATTTATGACATTTTATCTTTCATCGCTTTTCTTATATATAAGTATATAGAGGTAGAACTAAGATCTAAGACTTAAATTATAGACAGATTAGTGTTTTTGTTTACAATACAAATAATTACTCACTTTTATAGATATCAAAGCTTAAGTATAAAAGCTGAGGTGACTCAATGTATAGAAAACGTAGAGTCACATAAAAAAAATAAGTGTATGCTTGTCGGTAAAGTAAAATAGTGTTAAGAGATTAAGGTCCTGTTTCACCGGTTAGTGATAAAGCTATCTGATCGTATAACGGTAATCAAGAAATAAAAGTTTATGACATATTTTACTTTTTCACCATCAGACTCTATCTGTATCAGCCTGTAAACAGCCCACTGCTGAGCGAAGGCCTCTTCTCCAGATTGGAAGAAGAAGGAGGGGATTCAGAAGAAGGGTTGGAGCTTAATCACCCACGCTGCTCCACTGCGGCTTGGCGGATAATTTCCCTACCATAAGTAACGATCGTTATCAGGTGTTTGATAACAACCGGGACCGACGGCTTTACGTGCTCTCCGAGGCACGGTGGGGAGACCCACAAGGACACACCCAGACCGGAAACAAATATTTGTACAAATAAAAATATCTGTCCCGAGCGGAAATCGAACCCGCGACCGCCAGCGCGTGGCGTTGAGGCAACTTCTTGCACCACTACAACAGAACGGTCGTCTCTACTTTAATGTTAGATATTTCTATTCGCAAACTAGATCCAAAAATTATAGTATATTTATTGAGGTGAAATAAGCCCTATGGTCCTGTTTTATCTCCTGCTAATAGTATGTATATCAGTAACTATTGTGCCAAATAAACTTTATCAACAACCGGTGAAATATGCCCTTACAGGTTTCGGTAGAAACGTACATGTATCTGTCAATACACAAAGAAATGGATGATAAACGAAGTTGTTCTGACTGATACATAGACAGTTATCTATAGTGATATACATATATTTTCGTATAGTCGACTTTTACAAACACAAGCATTAAGTTACCTATCTTAGGAATACAGACGACCGTGTTTGTATGTTAAACATATTGAAACTCACATATTAGATAAATTCAATCCAATCACTCTTTCTTTTTAACGTGAGAACAGGTAAAGGCTTATTTATCTAGCAGTATGATATGTTCTAAAGTTACAGTACATTACAGTTATATACACATATAATAAAGTTGTAAAATTGAAGAGCCTATTTTTTTTTCAGAATATTTAACGATATTTTTGTAGAGGTCTAAAAAGCATTATTCATATAAAATTTCTACAATGTTTAGAAATGTCTGTCTGTCTGTCTGTTTGGTTGTTTAAACACGTATCACAGCTAAAATACTATGTGTAGGTTAAATATATAGTAAAAATCATAAAGCATATGAGGTAACATTTAGGTTTATTTCATCAAAGTTATTGTAATTTGTATTTTGAATAATAGCGTTAATAAATATAGATATTATTTAAATGCTTTTAAATGCTATTTAGATCATGAAAGAAGCTAAAAACCATTTTATACATATACGGTGTCCAAATACTATTAAAAGTATATATCGACTTTCACAAATCCCAAGGCGTGTTCTATGATGTCATATTTCTATTTTACCAATGATGGAGCGGTTAGAAAATTTGAAATTGACTTGCTTATTTTATGTAATTATATATTAACAAAATAATAAAACGATGGTTAAGGTGTAATGTCAGGACCGTAAAGCAACGGAAAAATTACAAAGAAGTAAATTTAAATCACCTAAATATCCCCCTATTAATAATAATTTTTGTATCTTATTGTTAGTATGAATTTTTATTTAAGTAAATACAATAGACTTCTGAGCAAAATTTAATTTAATCAAATCTACACAAGCGCCACAGTCGACGGCAAACTACTTTTCTGATTTTTGTGTTAAGATTATATTTATATTTCATAGTATATATATATATATATATATATATATATATATATATATATATATATATATATATATATATATATATATATATATATATATATATATATATATATATATATATATATATATATATATATATATATATATATACAGGGTGGCCGGTTCATTGACGTCATAAAAAAAAATTTAGGTCCGGCATGTTGTGGGCTATCCGAATCACCCCCATGTATGTTCCGCGATTATTTATAGTTTAGGAGTTATGATTTTTTTAAGATTTTTTGAGAAATTCCGACTTTAAGATCTTAAAAAATTTCTAAAAAAAAAGTAAAAGACTTTTTAAAGTTTTATTTTTTTGTAACTGAATTCGCATGAGTTGTTCTTTTGTGCATAAAATAATCAGCTTCGTAGCTTTGATAAAAGTTATGAAAATGTTGGTCTAAACTCAAAAATTTTCGTTCCGTGAATTATGACTTAAATTTTCAACTTTAAATTAAAAATCTAAACAGGTGACCTTATGATTTCTTAGATAGTCTTAAAAATGCGCCATACTCTTGGCTTTCATAGTAATAAAAGAAAAGCCGTACTTAATATGGGAAATTTGGCTAAAATCGGTCTGCAAAGACAGCAAGGTGGAGAATTCTTAAAATTAGACAATTGATTAAAAAAATATATATCAGTCCTAAGGCTAATTAATGATTAGAGAATGCTGGAAATTTATCGTATTGGTTGAATAAGAAAAGTTTTAAGTAAGAACGAGACCATAATGTAAAAATCATTTAATATTTTTAAATTTTATAATAAGTTTTCAACATGGCTACCTCCAGCAGCAATACACATTCTAAACCGTCGTAAAAAACGGCAACTTTTACCTGCAATAACAATAGGCTGAATGGATAAGAAACCGTATTGCTATCTCTCTCACTCTCAGTGGCGTGAGTGGCCGAGCGCAAACGATCAAAGCCAATGCAATACAAGTTCGTTAGTTACCGACCTCAGTTGTACTCATATTGTGTTTACTACTACTCGTGTCGCCATTTTGTTATACCTATACTATAACCTATACTTAAACAAGACGACTCCCAATAATTGATTACTTTCACGCAATTGCATTTTATAACAAAAATAAAATATAAAGTAAAATAATTTATTTTTACTATTAAAATTACTGGTTGTACATAAAACTATGATTTCGTGTCTCTGGATTTAATATGATCCAGTGAATAGGGTATATGACTGCATAACAGAAATTGTTAAGTATAAGCCAAGAGTATTACCACTAAGTTTCATCATCATCTCATAATTATAATTCTTGCTCTCTTGCTTCTCGTGCTCAGTGTTGAAAAAAAACAACTGATATACGTGTATTCGACGATCGTTCTGGTGTAGTGGTGCGAATGGTCGCTAGTCGCCTCAACTACTCGCTCGGGATAGATATTTGTATTTGTGTAAATATTTATTTCCGGTCTAAGTGTACGTCCTTGTGGATTTCCCCACCATGTCTCGAAAAGCACGTAAAGCCGTCGTTCTTGGTTGTTATCATAGACATCTGGTAACGATCGTTACTCATGGTAGCGAAATTATCCGCCAACTCGCAGTGGAGAAGCGTGGTGGGTTAAGCTCCAACCCTTCTCCTAAATGGAAAAGAGGCCTTTACCCAGCAGTGTGACGTTTACAGGCTGATTCAGTTACATTCCTGATCTAAAATAAATAGGTCGGTTAATAAAACGAACAAGGTTTAACTACGATCAAAATATCCTTGTAGTAAAGAATTTAACAGTCTAGTTGTCGCAGTATTAGTTTAGTTTAGATTATGAAAAGTAGTTTTGACTTTAATTTAAAATTTCATACATCTTTACGTTGTGTGAACTTTAGGGACATGAGGGACGTTATAATTTAAAACCCATAACTTAACAAGTATGCTTAATTAAAAAAATCAAAAAACCCGACTGCGTAAAATACTCTTATTATAAACTAAAAAGAATAAAACAATTTACTAGCTTTCATTTGATACCCATATTGCTACAGTAAAAAAAAAAATCAACTCCCCCCCTCATTCCGCCATTTGCGGGCGCCATTTTGAAAATTTATATAGCCTATGTCACTACTACAATTTAGACAAATCCAACGAAACCTCATATGTCAAAAACCGTCCAGCCGTTTGGGCTGTAGGGCGTGCCAAAGAAATGGACATACATACATACATACATACATATACATACATACATACATACATACATACATACATACATACATATATACATACATACATACACTCGAAAAACATAACCCTCCTTCTGTCGCAGTCGGGTAAAAATACTAGTAAAGACAATTAGATTAAGTTCCAACCTTTGTCCTAGAAGAAGAAGAATCCTTTACCCAGTATTGCACGGACTGTTTTAAATACGGTTACGAGTCATGTGTGAAATTATCTTTGAACAATATTTCTTAAAGACTATAATATTTATTTAATTCGTAAACTAAATTAATGATAGAGCAAAATTCTGATAGACTTGGGTACCTATATTCATTATATTTTAACAAAATGAATCACGTTTTAAAATAATTTATTCTAAATATTATTCGTCTTATTTATGCTAGACATTCACGGGATATTAATTTAGTCGAGTTCATTAATTTGTCGGGTAACGGGTAATGGGTTTATACATATATGACTGACAGGTTTCCGATATTGGAAAGTGTTTATTTTCCACGTTATTGTCAGAAAGCATGGGATACTGTTGCAATAAAGTTTAGCCCAAATAATTAGTAGAGAATTATGGTGTAGCATACCTATTTCTACATCAGCTGTTGAATGTCCACTGGTGAACGTAAGCCTCTCCCATCATCTCTGTGTAGCATATATCTGAATTAATAAATATAAATATATTTAACATACACACACGGTCGTCTGTCCTTATGGTAGGCAACTTAATGTGTGTTCTAGGCACAACTGATAAACATTTTTTAAAAATTAAATATACATATAAACAATACGTATATAAATAAACGTATATTACACCCAGACTCGGGGCGGGAATCGAACCCACAACCCTGGAGCAGAAAATAGGGTAAATGCCAAGTCAGTCAATGGGCCAGCCAATAAATAAATAGACTGAAGAGATTGTTCGTTTGTTTAAACAAAGGTAACATACCATAGAGGTACATATATATATTACACACAGTACAGTTATATGTATATATATATATATCAGGTTATTTTGTTAAGGTGTGTAAATTCATAACTGTGCTGCAACTCTCGTCGCAATTTAAAAAAGTATAAACTCAAATAATACCACCTCGGCCGGCTGGTCGAGTGGTCAGGCAACTAGACACTTTACGCAGCGGTCGCGGGTTCGAATCCCGCCAGGTGCAGATAATCTGTATGACGAATATAGATGTCTGCACCGGGTCATGGATGTGTATTTATGTATATATGTATTTATATCTTAAATTTATTTCCGTTCCTAGTACCTGTAACACAAGTTCTTACGAACTTACCACTGTGCCACGGGGCTACGTTAACGTGGTGTGATTGTTGGTTAATATTTATTTATATTTATTTATATTAAATACCTTTTTATCATACCAATCTTAACGTGTTTTTCTAAATGTTTTATTGTATATAGAAATAAGAGGTACACAATTTTGTTTAATGCGACTGAAACAGACAGCCCACGTATACAAATTAATTTCCGAGACGCTAAAAATACGTCGTTTTGACGAAATATTTGTGATTTTTATCCCACTCAATACTGATTGTCGAAAATTTACATAGCATGTGGATACTTAGTAAATTATTTTTTATTATTTAAATGCACAAAACCAAGTTAATAATAATAAGGTCATTCCATAGATATAGAGAATGCAATCGATTGCAAAACCCGAATGTCGAATGAAACAAAAGTATAACTTTAAGAAGAAGCTCACTGTGTTATTTACAACTACGCACATCTTCCCACCGCTGGGAAAAAACCTACCATACCGAAGGGCTACCTTAAAAGAAGGGTTCGAGCTTAATCCAAAATACTGCTCCTTTGTGGATTATCGAATATTTTCTCTACCAAGACTATAGTTGTAAGTTATTCAAGAAAACAACTGGGTTTTACATGCTTTCTGAAGTACTGTGAGAAGATTCATGAGCACACTGCACATCTACTCTAAGCGGAAATCGAACGCACAACTATTTAATTTCATGGAGATTTTCACACCACTACAAAAGAACGGTTGTCATGATATTATTAAAAACTTAATTCCTAAAAAAACATTAACAATGTAATAGCAAAAAATACTAATGGGCCTCATTTGGCGTGGTTTATATTTCAGATTATAGTTTTAACGAAATAATCGGATAGAAACGTTTATCGTTCTCATTATGTATTAATTCCGAACTAAAAGCTATTAATCGAAGTTTCACGTAAGCCTATTTTAGTGATTTCCAGATTATGGGTACAGAAATTAGACACTCATACACAAGAGTATGTCTTTAGACTTTAGAGTAATCGATATTTGGTCCGTAACTAAAAAGATTCTCATAATTCTCTGTATTTTTTTTAAATGTTTATTAATAAAATTTAAAAGTTGTTTTTTTAATTATTATTATTTATATAACATTATATATCGTTATTTAACTAATTTTATTAAATTTCTGTAATTTTTTCTTTTTTGTACTTTCTATTTCTGAAATGTGTGTAGCGTCTGTAATTAAGACAACATTTACACTTAATGACTATTGTAAACGTTTTTTTTTTTTTCTTTCACTAGCGTATTGCTGCTGCTGAAAGAAAGCGTACAATTTGTTGGTGTGGGTATTTAATATTTTTATTATTAAAAATCAATATATCTTAACATTTATAAAGATATATTGACGGATAGATTAATATATAGTAAAATAAGAATACCTGAATTCTTATTGCTTTAAATGATTATGTAGAGTCATTAGGGTCAAGTGTTGAGTAAAAGTTTTGTTCATGTTTATCTCTATTACATAATGAAATGAATAATTTTTTTCGACTTTCTTTAGGCAATAATTTTATACTCCAAATTGAATCTGCTACAAATATTTTTTAATTCTATATTATTAAATGAACTATATTATTAAATGAGGTACAGATTCCACAAGGATTGAGGTTGTTAACGAATTGTTATTTGACTTAATCTTGTTTCTGTTTTATGTAGTTTGTCAAAAAACCAATTCTAATAAATATCTATAGATACTAATATGGCTTAAAATAATCTTACTTATATTATAAACATGAGGGTTTGGATGGATGTTTGTTATTAAATAATTCATGAACAAACATCGGTATGTACGAGTAGACAGCCTGAGATCCTGAATAACACATATATTATATTTTGTCTTGAAACTCTCAAATGATAATAATAAATCAAGATAAATCATGAGTCGCGACTAGTAATATTAAAATATATACTATGATTATTTAACTTTAAGATTGAAATTTACAAACAAATAACAGTAATAAGAGATTCGAAAATTAATCATCCGAGGGTGAATATTAAAGGATAAGTTTTGTAATTTTCATCTATAGATTTTAATTAAATTGAGATGTCTTTTTGTAACTTAAAATTACCAGCTTTGTACAAAATTTGTTAAAAACCAATGCTGAATAAAACTATTTTTAAAAATTTTGTCTCTCTGTTTGTATATTTGTTTATTTACATGATATCGCTGCTTGAATACAAAAGGGACACAAATCAAACAGACACTATTTTACAGGAGAGCCATTCAAAGTTTAGAAAATTTATATTTGTCTGTAACTTATTATTCTTTCATTAATTACATGCATGTTATATACCGCTAAAAGCGTATTTCAAAGCTGCATTTAATGGTACGTAGTATTGTAGTACAAGTGTTGCCTTGAAAGATATATTAGCACATAAGTCCCTTTTGTTTAAAAAAAAATCCCTCGTTTTATGGTAAAAAATAGAATAATTAGACACAATTCAAAAAAATTGATGTTTTAATCAAAATATTTTTCCACTGACTTAGGTAATCTAGAAAAATTATGACATAAAAATTAAAATGGCAATGCTAGTTTATAAAAATAAATGAAATAACTTCTTTAAGTGAAAATCAAAAAATCAGCTTCAAAAAAACTAGAATTAAAATCTTCCTCTTAATAAAGAATTGAAAAAAAAATATTCAAAAATCATTAAAAGCTTAAAAGCAATTATTTTTATAAAAAATTTAGTTAATTGGCTCATTACTACAAGCATTTTACATCAATAATAAGGTTTTGTTAATTTATTAATTACAAAATTGAACTATCCATCATAAAAAAATATACCAAACTAGACTTATAGCTTAATATCAGTCTCGAAATAGATATAATATGAATTCTACTAACTAAACAAAAATTAAGTAGGATATTCTAATGTAAAAATGTAATTTTACAACATAAATGTCATTAGAAACAGTAAGAAATCACAACCATTCTTGAGCTAACAACACTATAGAAATTATATTTTCAAAGCTAAATTTTGAATGTGAATATATCAATAACAACTAGTCTGCATATTTCTATTTAAATAACAGGTTTATAAGCTAGAAAAAAACTCCTCGTAATAAAAATATGTAATCTTTCTTCAGTTGTAATTTTTTTTACAGCATTGAATCTCGCATTTTTTAGAACAAACTGGCCCTAAGATGTGTATGCCTTACCACTGTTCTTTAATAATTTTATAAGGTTCCTTTTCCATAAATTAGGATTTGCTTTCCTATTGCGACCTTTTCTTTCATAGCTTTCATTTTCATCACCCGGAGATGCCGTATCAACACTCGACGTAACTACACTGGGCACCTGAGTCAGTGTTAGCATTATTTGCTGACAGTATTATGTATTTTCGGCCGTAAAATTATCGTTTTTCGTTCCAATGTACCGTACAAATACAAAATTTTTACACAGATACTTTTCGACAGTAATAATACATATATCCTGCCTCTGAAGTGGAGACGAAATAAAAAAAAAGTCATCACCTGTACATATCCACTACATCTAATCTAAAAAGCTACAGTTAAGTAGTTAAAATTTCCATTTCGATGACATTTGAACGGAATAAAAATGTTTGCAAAATTATGTTATGCACGTTGGATTGTCGTACAATTTCGACACCTCTATGTTCGATCGTACCAAGTGCTAAATTATGTGATTTGTACGATAATTATGTGACGAATGCTAGCGCTGACCTGAGTGTTAACACTGTCACACCGAGAATCAAGGATAGATGAAAAATCGAGTAATTTAATCTTTTTAGACTGGATTTCAACAGGAGACAGTACCTAATGCTATCAATTTGTTATTTTGTTCTTTAAACTCTTTATTATTTTTATTGAAACCTGAAGGTTCAGGATCAGAAGGTAACAGCTGACTGTTAGTGAAAAAATTGAATTTATATAATTATCTTCATCGGAATCTGTGTCCGTCATCTCTAGGTCATTTTTAGTTATAAAGTTTAGATCTGCAACGTTGTCGTGTGAAGAAAAAACTGAGCTAGAATTTGTCAAACATGTAGACACAGAAGTGTCACTATCATAATCAGTTTCCTGAACAATCACGTTTAGTCTGGTCTTTGATCTTTGTAGTTCAAACCATGATTCTTTATTATCTAACAGGGATAAACTCAGATTGTGTTGACTATCAGGTATGGAATTACTGTTGGAGGAGTTATCTAACAGAGCAGCTGGTTCATTCCATGTTGGGTTTTCAATTTGTGCATCAAATCGGAGATTAACTGTCATCGGTAAAGTTATAATTTATAGCACTCATCTTTCTGCCTCATTTGGTGTGTGGTGTTCAATTTCCTAATTTTTATTCGTGTTTTTGTTGGATTTTAGCATTTCAAATATTCTTTGTACTTTACTACTCATTCTATTATCAAAAACGGTGATTAATTATAATAAATTACGTATATCAAATAACAATATACATTAAAAAATAATAATAATTTACTAAAATATTTAATTTTATTTTAAGTTTTATATTAAATTTATAATTATAATGAATTTACTCCCATCTAAAGAAATACAAAAGTAGCGCATTCCAAAATATGGCACTAACGTTTATCAAATAATATTACAACCTCTAAAATATTATAAGCAAAGCGGACGCTATGCTTAGTAAGGCCCTTTTCATTTAAAAGTGATTTTATACTTCTCTAAATCTGTAATACAAAATGGGCAATTTTGAAATATGGCACTTTTGTTAAAGAAAGAGGAATAAACTTACGTGATTTCTTAAGATCGAAACGGACATATTTCACTATATGGCGCTTTTGTTTATAAAATTACTAACGCAAGTTAAGGATTTTTTGAAATATGGCACTTTATCATAAAAGAAAAATGCGTTCGCTTCGATTATAGGGTCGCAACTGAGAAAATGGCAGTTTTGCTCATATTTGGTCCCCGAAACTCGAAAATACTAAAAAGGCGCTAGTATTATTTTCATATATTATAATGAGAAATCAATGGGAGTCTCTTTTAAATACAAAAATATGACCTATTAACATCGCATTTTTTAAATAAAAACGATTTCACTTTTTTTCCATTTATGTCCCTTTTGTATTCAAGCAGCGATATATATGTATAACTGTCATGCTAAACAGTGTTTACGTACCTCATATTATAAGTAGTAGCTATGTCTCCTTTTACACAGCTAGTCGATAAAAAATACTGTAGTTTAACAAATAGTCATATTTATAAAGTGCACGCTCCGATGCTAGAGACAGTTCTTGAAATTGCGATCATCTTTTAAAACTTCTGAGCTTAACTTTGCAAAGGGGTTGTGAATACGATCATACTTTATTGAACTTTAGAGCTAAAATACAAGATAAATAAAAAGGCGATAATGTTCCGCTATTGGTTTTTGTTTATATACTTATTAAAAAAAATAAAGATTTGTTCATTTGTAATTGAATCCATTAACTCTTAAAATTACGACCATTCAATAACTATTTTACAATTTAATATTCATGTTATCTAGAAAAACAATAGGGCATAATATAATATATAAATAATATAATAATATCGTCGCCAAGTTGTTATTAATAGTAGGGCACTACTTACAATTATTTTATTTACATGAAACTCGTTAAACGAGCCTAGGAAAAATATGACAGTAAAATTTAATGGCATCACATGATCGAGGACCTTTTCGCTAAAACTAAGCAATCAGTTGCTGATCACTTGCTAACTGTCATATACTCTTTTCGTACTGAATCTAGTCTTCATAGCTTTTACTTACGACTGACGACTTATACTTAGTTTCTTAAATTAAAATTGGATAGCAATATTTACAAAATTTTGCCATCGCTCGGATGTTCAAAATGTTTTTCATGTTATATACTCATTTGTGTGATTTTATATAAGTTTCAATTTAAGTAATTAAATGTATTTATGTTTAATATTAATAATATATTGTAGTGATAGGCAGAGAGAGCTACTTTTGCGTTTATAATATTTAGTATAATATACAAATTTCGTTACAAAATTGTAACGAAGCGCGAGCAAACTTAACGCTATTGTTAACGATATAGTCAAGTGAAATATGTCTGACCGTAATTAACTAGGTTGAACTTCGATAGTAAACTATGATCAAGTTTCGAAGTTTCCGATGATATTAACTATAAATAAGTTTTAAAATGTAGTTCTAGTCGCAAATAATTATATTTATATCTAGAAAAAACAATTATATTTCTAAAAAAAGATTAAAGAGATATCATCATCATCATATCAGCCATTGGATGTCCACTGATGAACGTCGGCCTCCCCATCGACCTCCAGAGCGACCTGTTCAAAGCAGTCTCCATCCAACGGCTTCCGGCGACTTTCCTCAAGTCGCCTACCTATCTCGCGGCTGTGCGACACTGCGCTTGTTGGTACGTGGTCACCACTCGAGAACATTTCTGCTCCATCCATCGTCAGTTCTACGAGCTATGTGCGCTTGGGATATCGGCAACCTTCGTTCGATATAGAGATATAGTTTTTTTATTATTCTTACACATATTTCATATCGATTATAGCGACAATAATATCACAATTACTTTGAATACTTTAAGTTTTTATTTACTGTATCAGCCTAGAAAGCATCTTCTCCATATAGAAGAAGGGATTGGAGCTTAATCCACCACGCCGCTCCACTGCGGTTTGGCATATAATTTTCCTACCATGAGTAACGATCGTTAGGTGTCTATGATAACAACCGTGATGGACGGCTTTACGTGCTCTCCGAGGTTTTGTGGGAAGACCGACAAGGACATTTTTTACTTATTACGGTTATATAAATACAGTGACAGTGGAACAGAAAAAAAGTTTTTGTAATACCGTTTTTCGTTGACACACTTTGGATAAGAAATCTTAATAAATAACCATAAAATCGCAATCGGTGAAGCTATACATACAATTTAAATATACAAAGGAAATGACTCATTAAAAGAGAACAAACTCTTTGTAAAGAATTTTAAGATTTTCAATATTTTTTCGTTCAAGACTAAAATTATTCGAATTGAAATTCCAGTCAATATTAATATTAATACATATATAAATTTCACGTCTTTGCTCCAGGGAAACCTTACTAGTTTACGTTCAGTGGAACGCTAGCAAATCGAGTTATTTGAAGCCACATTTATGTACCTACTGTAATATACAATACACGCGCAGATGGAATAATTGACTTAATATGTGTTAAAATAAACATTCTGACGCATTTCGCTGAATCAGATTAACAGTTGCAGACAATGCGGTAGATATTTGAGATATAATCTGGATTATTCTGAAAAGGTTATATTATCAAAGACTATTTTTTTACATAGATTAAGACATTTAAAGGTCTTTGATAACTATGAGAACATAATTGTAGATTCTTAAATCCTTTATTCTAATATTATAGAGAGGTAAGTCTTGCTTATTCTTTCGTAATCGAATAAACATTTGGTTCATTTTACTAATTATTTAATTTCGAGCAGTACATCGAAAGTTTGTATGTATGTTTGTTACTCTTTCACGCCAAAACTCCAGAATCTATTACAGTAAAACTTGGTACGTAGAATAAACGATAACGTAACACGATAGGAAATTGTGCGGGTAAAACCAGAAAAAGAAAAAAATCTCTATCATATTCACATTTTTCGATTATTTACATACACTCGCTGCATTAATTATTAAAAAATTGTTTTACTAATGTTAATTTTAGCAAAAATATGAATTTTTTGCTTCAACAACATAAAAAATGTTAAACATGATAAGATATAGTCAAAGTAAAGCCCTACGTGACATTGAACAAAATAATCCGCGTTCATATCACAGCACATTACGAAGTATTGAACTTGACGTAATGTTATTTGTTATATTAATTCAATAATGTTAATATATCGTAGCATTTTATAGGTCATTGTTTAGTTAAAAATGTTGCAATTGATATTTTTTATATATTTCTTTAATTTTAACATAGACGAAGCGATCTTTACAATCAGTTTGAAGCAATAGCGTAGCTATGTAACCAAAGGCCCTGGTGCAAAAAACAAACTAAGGCTCTAACTAAACTGTTTAAGTTTTATCAATACAAGCCAAAATATAAATAGTTATATTTAAATATTTTAAAGTTGCAAAGCTACTTTATCATCTGCTCTTTATCATGCACAGAAGGGCCCGTCCAGATTCTACATGTAAGCAAATTTCAATAGTTTGTTGGTCAGGCTCTTAGGGCCCCTTGAGCTTGGGGGCCTCGGTGCAAGGCACCGTCTAGCCCTCCGGTAGTGACACCACTGGTTTGAAGGTAAGAGAACAACACAAGAACACAATAATAGCAAATCTTTAATATATTGTCATACCTATTATAACTATTATGGTAAAGATGTACCACTCTTATAGAAAATAGGTGTGGAATGCTGTAGATGCTTTTCAAACAGTGACTAAGAGACCCAGAAGACAACGTAGGGAACTTTTCTAATCCTTATCTCTATTCCATTATCCTTGAGCCAATAACGCACTAGTGATCCTTCTAGTGCTGTAAATTGCAATAAATGGAAATGATAAACTTATGAGATGGAAACGAAGCTACTATTATTAGTGCAGGATTTGACTGCTAAAAAAATCATTTAATTTAAGACTAGGTGTACTTACGATTTGGTTTACAATATTTCATTAGTCTATAAGATAAAGTACAAAAGCCGGCTTAAGACGAGCCGTACGTAAAAATTTTTCTGTTCTTTCCAGATATTGGACCTAATTTTTTTACAGATTATTTTTCCTAAGTGGATCCCTTTAAATCTTTAGGGCAAGTAACGATATAAAACAACAAAAAAAAATTGTAGTAAGAATAATGATAATTATCACTACATATTGTAAAACAAAGTCCTCCGTTGTGTCTGTCTGTCTATTCGCGGTAAACTCAAAAACTAATGGAAGGATTTTCATGAGGTTTTCACAAATAGAGTGATTCACGAGAAAAGTTTAGATACATATACATACCCCGAGCCCAGCCGGGACGTACCGCTAGTTAGAATTATATAATGACTAAATGAGTAACACGAATTTGTCTACATTCGTAGTTACTGTTTCACCGCGATCCGCTAAATATCATCCGCATACTTAAATAAATAATAATAAAACTTATACAAGTATTCTGTCAGTCTTGATCGTTATAATGAACACCCGAAAAAGCTTCTGTTGGTAGGGGTCTACCACCATTGATTACAAACGTCAAAACAAGCAAATACACACACACACACACACACACACACACACACACACACACACATACACACACACACATATTATATACATTCTAACAAACTTTGATTAAAATAAGGTAGGTCTAATTTTTAATAGTGCTTTCGTCAATTTCCGGAACTATGCAAATATCGTTCGAAAAGCCTACAGCAGTAAATCAGTCTACTGACTGTGACTAAACATTGGAACCACGTGTGCGGAATAAACAGTACCGTATTACTTAGAATAAGTATTGTCTTGGAAATGGTATCGGGTTTGTTGTACAAAAAAATAAAATAAAATAAAAATAAAAAATTGAAATGTCACAATCAAATTACATATATTAAAAAAACTACTTTCATGATGATAACACTTGGCTGTTGTTTTATTAGTCGCGGGATCGATCCCTGTTCACGACATATGTTTGTTATTAAGGATATTCGTAGTGGTCAGAGCTTTTACATTTGTGGGAGATAGTTAATAAATAAAGGTCAAATCTCAGTCATGTGAGTTTGAAAAGTGAATTAAAATCTTTTGAATATAAAATAAAATTTTATTAATGAATTCGAATATATCTTTTTTCTTACACCAATTATTTATTTCTTAGATTGATGTTTCTGATTATAAAATAATGTATATTAAGTAATAAAACGGCGTTGTAAACTGAACTTTCACTTTCAAATTTATATTCTATATGATATAACTTCCAACCATAGAGGTATTATAGATACAGTAAGGATATGGCTGCCTGTAAACGGTAAAGTCCAACAGTTAGAAAGAGAGAGACGATCGCGGTACCCCATTGGCCTTGCAGTCTCAAGTTTAAATCTTGATAAAAAAAAATTGTGAACATCAATTATTTACTTCTATTTTAATTTTTCGACTACAAACAAATCATAGAAACAACTCTAATATGCACAGTAATATTATATATTTCTCTTTCTCGTCTTTCTCTTTCGAAACGAGGGATAGCTGGAGGCCTGGCTCCCCTGCTCTATCTATAATACCTCTATGCTTCCAACAGCTTTTTAATCTATGCTTATAACATCGATCGCCAAAACTGGCTCAATTCGACAATACTATGATGACCATTATTTCAAAATATTCGACCCCGGATATTTTCAAAATGCAATTTTTACTTAACTGCTATTCAATATGCATATATATGTACTTTGTGATTTATAATTGAATCAAGTAAAACTCTATTAATATGGTAAATACGAAACATTGTAAGGATAAGTAGATGTTTGTTTCTCTTTCACAAAAAAAAAAAACACAAACGATTGTGAAGAAATTTTGTACATAAGTACTCGTACTGGAGATCAAAAATAGTATAGGCTATATTTTATCCCAAAATTTCCTTGTGGTCGGATATTACGCGGATAAAAACATGAGGTGCAGTTAGTAGCAGATATTTACAAATGGAACAGTCCTAGAAGTGTCAAATAACTGGTCTCCCTAGGCGTCCTCTATTGTCGTGGCTTGTCCCCATTCAACAATTAGGTTAAAAAATCTTTTGGCTTAAGAAACTGGGAACGATATTTTATTCTAACCTATTTGACATGAAAATCCGGATATAACCGCTTACGTCCGGATTTAATAAGTGTATCAAAAATAAATATTTTTAATGCCCTTTTAATGAAATGGTTTTAAAAATATTGTGATAAAATGATTTTATTATTGATATTATACGCGTAAATAATATAGACAAATAAAAACTGTAATTGCTTGAAGATTTGCTTGTTCAAAGAATATAAGAATCAAAATGGGTAAACTAATGGGTAAAATAATCATTATTTTACCCATTAGTTCCTAATAAAAAAGTAAACTGCAAATAATAGTTCTTTAAAGAAAAGCATTAAACTTAATAGTTTTTTTTAATGTTATTTTATAGGACTCAGGAGGAGGAGGTCAGTACTATTCTTCTTTGACATTATCGCATGGACAGGAGGACCGCTGGATGACATTGGATGGAAACTGCTTAGAACCAATCAGTCTAGAAGTCGATGGGAAGGTCTATGTTCATCATATAATCATAATATCAGCCAGTGGTTGTTTACTGCTGATGATAATGACGATAATCTTTGCCACAAACGTCGCCATATTGGAAAAATCATGGCTAAAAGCAGCAGTTGACAGGTATTTGAAAACGGTATTTAAAAATAATCTTTTATTTTTAACCAAATGATTGTACTAAGAAAATTAGCTAGATTAATTAATTGGTAAGCACCCCTAATTATATTAATTGTAATTAAAAATACTACGTAATTCTTCTTCTTCTTCTTCTTTTGGTTTAATGGCTTTCAATGGTGCTAGAAGAGCACAGACGATTTCGACAATATCACTTAGAATACTTTATGATATATATGTGATAAATGATTTACAAATGCCGTTAATCTTTTACAAATGCAATTGAAGCCACTGTCAATTTCGTTACAATGAAGGGCATTGATGAGAATTAAATGATTGAACATTTTTATTAACGGGAGCGATTGAAGGTCCCAATTAATTGTTTACGCGGCCTCACAGTCAATTTGTCAACACTCGAATTGTTTTAAGATCAACCAAGGAATTCTTTATCAAGAATGTTAAACCAATATTCTTAAAATTAGTCTCCTGTTGTATCATTTGTTATTTAAATTATTATATTTTCTTTGTTTCTGTTTTTAACTGTTATCTTATTTCTTTTTAAAAAATTGCCATTTATTGTGATTTTTGCTTTATAATTTTTATGGTACGAGAAGTTGCCTTAACGCTGACGGTCTCTGGTTCGATTCCAGCTTGGAATAGATATTTTATATTTGCACAAATATTAATACTGGTTTAGGTGTATGACCTTGTTCATGTTCTCACCGTGCTTCGGAAAGTCAGTCTCGATTGTTAGACACCTAATAGCGATTGTTACTCGTGGTAGAGAAAATATTCGCCAACCCGCAGTGGATGCATATGGGGGAGGAGATCATTGCGCTGTAGAGAGACGTTTTCTGGTTGATTACTAAATCTTTTATCTATACGTGATAGACGTACACTACAGATTTAATAACTTTTTTATTTCCTTTATTTTTCACAAAAAGTAAACCGGCAAATGTAAAAAAACATTATTAAAAAATCAAAATCAAAGATTATTAAAAAAATCATCTACCAGTTTGGGTTTCAAAGTTTCAACTATACCGCTTCAATAGATTTGAAGCAATCGTCTGTGATAGAATCATTGATAAACATACAAGTGATCCCATATGTGTTCTGTTTTACTTTCGGATATACGGAACCTTAAGGGTAAAAAAATCTACAAGGGTTTAATTATTTAACATTTTCTTAACAATAGTTTATTTTTCATAACATGTTCCAAAATGGAAAATCATACCTATGATTCATTTTTAACCTCCTATTTAATATTTATATTGTAATTTTATTTATGAAAGTTTTAAAATATAAGTAAAAATGAGTTAATATGCATGCATTTTTAATTATTTTTTTTATACCAGTATGGTGTGAAACATGCATACGGTCCGCCTGATGGTAAGCGGTTACCCGTAGCCTATGGACGCCTGCAGCATCAGAAGCATCACAAGCGCAATGCCGACCTATATTCATAAAATTATCATTCATTGCTTTACCTGTAAAAATGTGCTCATTAAAAAATATATATTTAATAATTATTTTTTAATACTTTAATTATGACTGGCCTGTTGGCGCAGTTGGCGGTGAACCTGCTTTCTGCTTCAGGGTTTTGTTTTCGATTTTCACCCCGAGTCTTAGTGTAATGTATATTTATTTATATGTATTATTTGTATTTATATATATTACAAAAAAGTATATCAGCCGACAGTTACCTGAAACAAAGGCATTAAGTTACTTACTTTAGGAACAAACGACCGTGTGGGTATGTTACTACTTAAACATGTTTATTTATTTATTTATAATATTAATTAAATAATTATTTTATATACCTACTTACAATCGATAAAAACATCCCGTAATTAAGGTACGCATTTTTTTTTTTGTTAATTTAAATTTCTGTTCATTTTGAAGTCGGTTAAAAAAAGAGTCGCAGTATAATATACTGGTATTATCATTAACATATGAAATATTGTTTGTATTATTTTAATAGAGACTGATTTATTTATTCCTAATTACTTACAAGAGTCCAATCTGTGAAATGAAATTTAAAAAAAATGAGAGTATTATAGGTATATAAAAATAAAATAAAAAGATAAAAAAGGATTATTTCTGTATCACGAATTCCGTAAGAAACCTTTATTTACAATTACATTCATAATAAATGTATAATAATGTAGAAGGAATTTAGTATTCTTAGAATTTCCCTCAAAAACATGATAAAGTTCTTGTTTAATTGAGTTATTGTAATATTTTTACACAAAAGAAATTATCCTTTGTAAAAAATATATTTTCAGTTAATTTACTGATAAACATAACATAAATATTGAATTATTAAATTGAATTATTAAAATGAACAAAAGAACCTTTTGTACCGGCCCATTAGTTGCTTTCCGCTCCAGGGTTGTGGTTTCAATTCCCGCCTTGACTTTAGATGTAATATTTATATTACGTATAAGTATAACATACTTTTATCTAAAAAATATAAATACGTACATTAGTCGATTATTACAAGCGTTAAGTAGCCTACCTTGGGATCAGTCGACCGTGTGTATGTGTTTGTTAAACATATTTATTTAAAAACTTAAAAAAAGGACAAAAGTAAGATATTACTACTAATATTGAACAATTCCTTTCTTTATAGATTATTATTTATGTATATATGTATTTATATCTTAAATTTATTTCCGTTCCTAGACTCCTAGTACCTGTAACACAAGTTCATACGAACTTAGCACGGGGCTAGGTTAACGTGGTGTGATTGTTGGTAAATATTTATTTATTTATTTATAGATTATAATTATATTAAATGAAGTAACGCAATTTAAAAAAAAATTAAGTGTACGTCAATAGACTTATCAATTATATTTTCTATACTTAATATGTATTCAAAGTATTTTAATTCTTAGTAACTACTCGTAGTAAATAAATTATTTATGTGGTTTACTTAGGCAGTAGCATTTGTAATTTATAAGTCGATTATATGCAGTAGTCACTAAATTGTAATCTAACTAATATTATAGATGCGAAATTTTGGAAGCATCCACATGCTTATAACTCAATCACGTCAAAACAGCTGAATGGACCTGGATGAAATTTAGCGCAAAGATAGGTTATAATATTTGGAATAGTACAAGACTACTTTTTATCCCAGAAAAATGTTCCCAGGGAATAGTTATGTTTTTGTTTTACACAGAGCAATGGATCGACATGACGTGAAGTGGTAGTTTATTTGTCAGAAAATAAGCTAATTTATGTTTAAAAAAAAGAAAATTACTCTTTTCCTTTACATCAAACTTTCCACGTGAACACAGTCGCGGGCAATAGCTAATGCGAAAATATTCGTAAGAGAAAACTAAAAATTCTAAGGCTTTTACGAATTAATAGCGAACGTTGGAAAACCTTAATTAAGTAACAAGTTAAAAACGTTCAACGTCTCTCCGACCTCATTCTGTAGATTGTGACGCGACTTAATGCCAACGTTTCGAGAAAAAAATATATAAAACTGTGGCACATATAGCAGTGATATTTAAAATTGACTTCTATCTGGACGGAGTTTTTTCCAGTATCACACACTGTCTACTCCGTTTATTTATTAAATTTATAAATAGGAAGACGAGGTTTATCACGAAGAGATTTACTTTTAATATATTTAATATGAGTACACACACAGCCGTCATTTCCAAAGGTAGGCAACTTAATGTCTGTGTTTTAGATAACTGTCTATACCACCTATCACCACCACCGCCACACCAACCGTTACATATACATCGCTGAACTTAGGCCTCCTCTATCATCTGTGGCGGGAGTTTGCCAATACTCGCCACGCTTGTCAGGCAGCTTGTCCACCTAAAATACTGGCATTAAGTTAAATACCTTACTTATTATATATATAAATATTAATTAAAGATAAATATTACAACATTTTGAAAAATTATAATAATATATTATTACATAGTACCTGGATGACCGAGCTTTGCTCGGTTAAATTATATTTAGATACATTACATATTGATGAAACATAAATAATATTTTCGATTTTACCGACATAATAGTAAAATTAGGGCCTTAAAGGTAAGTTTGCCGTGTGGTTGCCGGCTTAGAATAGCGCCACTCCGAGTCGACCCGTGGAGATCGTAAGAGGCGATCGAAGGGATAAATATACCAGGAGATGGGCAGCAGCGTCTTCCTGAGGACTATTAAACCTACTGCGGTCACCAACACGCACTTGCCAAGCGTGGTGACTATGGCAGAAACCCCCAAATCATGAACATCACAAATAAACCACGGCCCCCAGTCCCCGGCAGCTCCGTTATTCCTGGCTCTGGCAGCGGTCACGGTAACGGCGGAGCAGGGGGTGCTAAGAATCTCCGGCAGAGATCGCGCTGCCACAAACGACGACTCTTGCACCTGGCAACATACAATACCAGGACACTGAGGACCGACGACAAGATCCGTGAGCTGGAAGACGAGATAGACAAGTTAAACTGGAGTGTCGTGGGATTATCCGAAGTCCGAAGACAGGGGGAGGACACGATAATCCTAAACTCCGGTAACTTGTTCTATCACCGGGAGGGCGAACATCTGTCCCAAGGTGGTGTCGGGTTCCTCGTCCACAGGTCCCTCGTCAACAACGTGACGGAAGTCGGGAGCGTGTCAGCAAGGGTAGCGTACCTTATACTCAGAATATCCAAGCGATATTCGCTGAAGGTCATACAGGTTTACGCACCGACCTCGGCACACCCCGACGATGAGGTTGAAGTTATGTATGAGGACGTAAGTAGGGCCATGCGTAACTCCAAGACTCATTTCACGGTGGTGATGGGGGACTTCAACGCAGGACTGGGTGCGCGAGACGGCGACGAGCTGAAGGTGGGGCCCTTTGGTATCGGGCAACGGAACCACCGTGGCCACTTGCTGGCTAACTTCTTGGAGAAGGAAGACTTCTATATGATGAACTCCTTCTTCAAGAAGAAGCCACAGCGCAGGTGGACTTGGATCAGTCCCAATGGTTCCGTAAAAAGTGAGATAGACTTCATTTTGGCAGACAAACCGCACATATTCAATGATGTCTCTGTGATCAGCAGGTTTAAAACCGGAAGCGATCACCGGATGGTCAGAGGCACATTGAATATCAATGTCAAGCTGGAACGGTCACGCCTGATGAAGTCTACGCTCCGACCCACACCTGCCCAGATCCAGGACTCCGAGGCCTTTCAGCTGGAACTCCGCAATCGTTTCGCGTGCCTAGAAACATGCAGTTCAGTGGACGAGTATAACACCAGTATGGTAGACACTGTCCACGAGGTTGGGTCTAAGTATTTCAAGGCCCCCTCCAGTGGTAAACCTCAAGTTCTCTCAGAACATACTCTCGGTCTTATGAGGGAAAGGCGGGAACTATGTGTGCAGTCTCCAACCTCAATGTCGAAGTACCGACTGCTCAACAAACAGATCTCTCAGAGTAGGCGACGCGATTTACGTGTTTATAACACCAATCGTGTAAAAAACACGATCGAGCGGAACAAAGGCTCGAAAGTGTTCGCAAGAGATCTGGAGGTTGGGCAAAGTCAGTTGACGAGGTTGAAGACCGACTCTGGCACCATAGTTACGTCTAAGCCCGAAGTTCTGAGAGAAATTGAGAGGTACTACGGACAGTTGTATACCTCCTCAAGAGCTCCCGTTCCCAAGGCGGCGAACGACAAGCGAGCCAAATTAACCCGGCACTATACCGAAGATATCCCGGACGTCAGTCTGTACGAAATTAGGGGGGCACTCAAACAGCTTAAGAACAACAAAGCTCCGGGGGATGACGGAATCACAACCGAGCTGCTGAAAGCGGGCGGCAAACCCGTCCTAGTAGCGCTCCAGCAATTGTTTGATTCCGTCATCAACACTGGAAGCACCCCGGAGGCGTGGAGCAGAAGCGTGGTGGTACTGTTCTTCAAGAAGGGGGATAAAACCCAGCTGAAGAACTACAGGCCCATCGCGCTTCTGAGCCACGTTTATAAGCTGTTTTCGAGGGTCCTTACTAATCGTTTAGCGCGCAGACTAGACGACTTCCAGCCTCCCGAACAAGCCGGTTTCCGAAAAGGCTATAGTACCATAGACCATATACATACGCTTCGGCAGGTTATACAAAAGACCGAGGAGTATAACCTGCCGCTTTGCGTAGCGTATGTGGACTATGAGAAGGCCTTCGATTCTATCGAGACCTGGGCGGTGCTCGAGTCTCTTCAGCGGTGCCAGATCGACTATCGGTACATCGAGGCGTTGAAGTGTGTATACAATGCCGCCACCATGAAAGTCCGAGTACACGACAGCAGTACGAACCCCATCCATGTGCAGCGCGGCGTACGGCAGGGGGATGTCATCTCCCCAAAACTCTTTACCGCTGCACTGGAAGACGTGTTCAAGCTGATGGAGTGGAAAGGGCGTGGTATTAACATCAACGGCGAACACCTCTCACACCTCCGATTTGCCGATGACATAGTGATCCTGGCGGAGTCGCTGGAGGAACTCGGCATTATGCTCAGCGACCTCAATAGTGCCTCACAACGGGTGGGTCTTAAGATGAACATGGACAAGACGAAAATCATGTCTAACGTCCATGTCACACCCGTACCAGTGGTTGTCGACGGCACTGCTCTCGAAGTTGTAGACGAGTACGTTTACCTGGGACAAACGATCCGAATGGGTAAGTCCAACTTCGAGAGGGAGGTCACTCGAAGAATCCAACTCGGCTGGGCAGCGTTCGGGAGACTACGACACGTCTTGACGTCTGATATACCTCAGTGCCTGAAGTCGAAAGTTTTCGAGCAATGTGTGTTGCCAGTGATGACCTATGGTGCCGAGACGTGGTCTTTTACTGTGGGCCTAATCCACAAGCTCAGAGTCGCTCAGAGGGCAATGGAGAGAGCTATGCTCGGTATTTCTCTACGTGACAAAGTCAGAAATGATGAAATCCGTAGAAGAACGAAGGTAACCGACATAGCGCTCAAAGTTTGCAAATTGAAGTGGCAATGGGCTGGCCACATCGTTCGCAGGACTGACAACCGATGGGGAAAGAAGGTCCTTGAATGGCGACCACGTTTAGGTAAAAGGAGCACAGGCCGCCCTCCTACCAGGTGGACTGACGACCTGAAGAAGACAGCGGGAAACCGTTGGATTCAGAGGGCCCAGGACCGGGTGGAGTGGCGTCGATTAGGGGAGGCCCATGTCCAGCAGTGGACTACCAAGGGCTGAAAAGAAGAAAGAAGAAGAAGAATAGTAAAATAATAGGAATTGGTTATTTAAATAAAAAATAAAAAGTAAAAAAAGCTCTTAATTCAAAAGAAAAAAAAAGGAAAAAAAATGGTGTGTAATCACCTGGATTCGAACCCAGATTTTCTGATTTCGAATCCGTCCGATTCCCATCCGAGCTATTAGAAGCTTGTCAATGACAGCGAAATTTACCTTCGTATTGTAATGATATTTTTTAATTGCGTAAAAAAAGGGATAAAACGACATTTTCTAAAAATAAATTCTAGCTAGATCGATTTATCGCCCCCGAAACCCCCTGCATACTAAATTTCATGAAAATCGTTGGAGCCGTTTCCGAGATTCCGATTATATATATATATATATTACGGCGGCAGCGACGGCTGAGCGATAGAGCCGTCTTCTTCTGAGTTCGATAGTACGGGGTTCATCACGATATTGTATTAAAAAAATAACTTGATGTGTGTATAATAAAGATTTATTATCACAAATCACACTTCACTATTATACTATGCACTAAGTAGGTAAACCGACAGTTTCGCCTTAGAGGTGCGGACTGATCGATTTCACAAATGTAACTCCTCGTTTCTCGAACGCAAGTGTTTTTATACAGTCACCCCACTCTCCAACACGACTCTGTCCACGTGACTTCAACAATAAATGACGTCGACGCGTTTACCCGCTACTACTATAATCATATCAGCTACTTTTATTTAAAATTATTGTTTTTCCACGACACGGCCAGCCTGACGAGTTACACGTCCTCGTGTTTATCTGTAACAAGATGATCTGAAGCATCATTAAAATCTCGGCCAACCTGACCGTAACGTGGAATTACATTGTTTACTCATCAGTTGACATTAACCACAAAAAACTACCAATTATTCGATCACAGACGAAAGGTTACTCTAACCATCATTAAAAAAAATAAAGATTTATTGACACAGTAGGATCACATACAACGATCATGGCCCGGCTGACTCAGCAGCTAGTGACAACTAATATTGTCACCCATATCGTCATCACCTCATGTGATACGATCAACACTTTATCTAGACTCCACGAGTCCCAGGTCAATACATGACCGACACAACAATAGTCTCCTATGAGACCCGGGTCCCCGCCACACCACTAGCTGCGCATCGCGCCCTGAACAACCCGATTGAGTTGCAATTACGACTACAGACTAGTGCGTGTAGTGCGACCAAATAGCCATGGTATGTGCTCTATTTACTGGTGGCGGTTCCCGCATTACCATCGTCCACGTTAAACAAATCTAACTCAGCAGGTACATCAGTAAGAGGAATCTTTCGTAAACGATCATGAGCATACTTATATGTTCTATTACCAGACAACTGTTTTAACAGATAGCGATCGCCTTCAAGCAATTCCACAACTTTAAACGGTCCCTTGTATTTAGAATCTAGCTTAGTTTGATTTATCTCTTCATTTTGAATTAAGACTAAGTCACCAATGTCAAATTTTACAATTTTGGCCTTATTTCTATCAAATCTAAATTTATCGTAAGTCGCACACTTTTCTATGTTCCTAGCCGCTTGCTCTCTCGTTTTGTTAATGTCTATTTCCGGTTCCGCCGGATGTTCGGTGGCACCGGTGCTCCGATCAGTTGTGATTATGACTCGACTCCGACACGGCCATCCTGCGTGCACACGTCCTTGTGTGATGGTTACCCTGCGAACAAAAAGTACACGAGAGAAATCTGTTCCACTCGGTCACTCCTGACCAAACTCTACTATTTTTTGTAATTTTCTCTGTAAGGGATTTAAAATGTAAAATCTTTCAAGAAACTAAATCTCTCTAACCGTAAATAATAATTAGGGAAAACGGTAATAAAATTTCAAGAGGATGATTGTTAACCATTACTTAAATCTGTTTTACACTGAATACTCGTGTTTGACTAATACCAGTCATTGCAACAACATTACTAACTCGTTTACTATTAAATTTCAATGCAAACTTTCTTTTACTAACGAACATTCAACACCAAAATCGTAAGTAAAACGTATCAATTCACCTTTGTGTTGCAACTTGCCAGATGGTGGTTGTACGACGCACACATTGACTCGCTGCTCGCTGCACGCTCCGCCGTTCGGTCGACCCGCTGCTGCTCGTACAACGGACGGCTTTGTTACCAGACTTGCCACACCTGAAAGAAATCAAAGGCTTCAATGATGGTTGCTGCACCCCTTGACTCTGCGATGATGCAGGTCTTGAAGGCTTTCTCCGCGTATCCATCGGTTTGCTTCTGCACTCAATACTACTTGCTGTAATTTGTCCCTCGAGATAACGTTTGTAGTAAACGCCATACGCTGAAGTCGCGGGTCAAACTGCAATATGTGAGCAAGCACTGTTGTTACGGCTATTTCTTTTCCTGTTGACATCTTTAAAATAATTAAACAGTGAAGTAATTAATCAACTCGCTAATGCGGGTAAGTCTCAGTCGGTTTTTCGCCATTCATTTTTTTTTTTTATGAGAGTACCCACCAATGTCTTAGTGGAAACAAATCTTGTCTTGAACAGTATCTTGCGCTCTTTCTATATTATTCCGGGTATACAACCTGTAACATCTTTAACGCCTTGCATATTTTTAAAACTTCTTTGGTTGAGATATCACGGACACGGATCGCCATTCTGAAACATTCAAATAATATTATTTGTAGGCTTGAGGAACAGATCCCACTTCTGATTACGGCGGCAGCGACGGCTGAGCGATAGAGCCGTCTTCTTCTGAGTTCGATAGTACGGGGTTCATCACGATATTGTATTAAAAAAATAACTTGATGTGTGTATAATAAAGATTTATTATCACAAATCACACTTCACTATTATACTATGCACTAAGTAGGTAAACCGACAGTTTCGCCTTAGAGGTGCGGACTGATCGATTTCACAAATGTAACTCCTCGTTTCTCGAACGCAAGTGTTTTTATACAGTCACCCCACTCTCCAACACGACTCTGTCCACGTGACTTCAACAATAAATGACGTCACCGCGTTTACCCGCTACTACTATAATCATATCAGCTACTTTTATTTAAAATTATTGTTTTTCCACGACATATATATACAAGAATTGCTCGTTTAAAGATATAAGATTATTATTATCTAGTTACCGTGTTTTTGTTATGTATATAAATAATCGTTTACACACGATAAAATATAAAATATCGGAAAGCTTATCCCGAGAGAACTAATACTCGTACATTGAGATAAAAGTTTCTTCGTAATTGAGTTGTTGAGGCGTGGAAATGATTTCATCACGCCAGAACTATTGGGTGAATTTTCAAATGAAACTCAACGTAAATTGACTCAACGTGATATTCCCATATAATTATGTATATAAAATAGTTTATTACCTATACGAAAGTTATAAATAGGACAGATTTGTTTAGTTTGTAATTAAGTAAAAGTTGATTTTAATATTTTTTTACACGAAAACCGTATTATCTAGTGGTAAGTTGGGCAAGTTAATGCTCCAAAATACTGAATATTATATTTCACTAGTGTATAATATGTATATTGCTTGTAAGTATTAAAGTGTAGATATTTGTGTGTAAGTTTATTATAATACATATAACTGCACCACTTACCCTATTTTGGTTTGTCTGGAAGAAATGAATAACTAGCCATAAGACCGCCTCTTGTACTACACAATTTGTATTTATCTTAAGTTGTCTGTATTACTATATTACATTTGTATGTTGTGATGTACAAATAAAGCGTAAATAAATAAATAAATATTATTTTATTATTTTTTAACAAACTCTCACAGCTGTAAAATGTTCTTAATGTAGAAATATATAGCGTATAGTTGTCTAACTATACGCCTGTGTTATCGGTAACAGCCGACGATATAAATATTTCAGTTTTTTTAATAAATGTATGTGTACATATATGTAATATATACAGGTATAGATATCACACCAAGACTCGAGGAGGACAAACAACTCAGCGGAAATCAGAGTTACCGCCAACAGCACCACCGACAACTCAAGTTTATTTTTCATACAATAAATCATATGAATTGAACAGTAACTGTAATAGATAAAATTAAATACAGTTTTTATTAAATGGATTGATCACTTAGCAGTGATGAAATAAATTCAATCTTTGTATATAAATATGTTTTCTTTTTTGGTAAAAAAAAAAATATGCTTAGGAAAATAACCTAACCCTTTCAATATTCAGAAAAAATTAATGAAGTGAATAAAAAATAAGACAAGTTTTTGTATCATTATTTGTAAATAGATAGACATAAAAATGTCTGTTGGGTCAGATATTAAAGAGTTTAATTTTTTTAATCTTTATTGTAAATCACATAATTTTCATCACAGAAAAACATCAAATTTATAAACACAAACTTCAATAGAGTGCTTAATGCTGGGAAAACGTTTTGAACGAGTCAGAAAACTTTATATATAAAAAGTTGGAATGTTTGCAAGCTCGAATTGAATCCACTTCGAATGATGCCTACATTTCTTATTCAGAGAAAAAAAAAACATGGATTAAGCGTTCCTCTTAGACAGATTTACAAATTATGGACGAGAAAATGCTAAGGGTTCCAGACGATATTTCTGTTAGAAATATATATTTGCAGAGAACGACGAAGTAGGGAATATATCATAATTATTTTTGCCTTACGTTTTATATAATGACATGCTTTTTCTTCTAGCCTCTTATTTTCTAAAACGAAAATATATTTTCTACATTTTTTTTTATTTTTCATTGGTGCTATGGGTATTTTTATTTGTGAATTTGAAAAATTCGTCTTTTAGTGGTAAAATTTTAAAATAGATCATTTCTAAAATTAATATATATATTTTAAAATAGCTTTATTGTATTTATATAAAGGTATTTTTAATAAAGATGTTTTCTTCGAATTAATTACTTTAAGTCTGTAATGTCAGTTGTTCGCTGGTTCCGTGTTCGTGTATGCACTTACTAAGAAATTAAAAAGTCCAAGCGAAGTGTAATTAAATACAACAAAGACGGCGAATCCTTGGAAGTGTTGCTACTAAGTAGTCGGAACAACCCTATTACACTTCACCGGAAAGTGTAATAACACTTTGTAATATTTAAGTGCAGTTCACACTGAACGCTGTGTGATGAGAAACGACCACCATATAATTATGAAAATTAAATAGGATTTTATCTGCAACGAAATACTTAACTTAGCTTATTTTAATATCTTAATGATAGAAGTAAAATTGTTGATAATGTTGGAATTGTAGAATATACAACCGTTCTGGTATAGTGGTGTGAGTCGTCGCCTTAACGGCGGCAGTCGCATGTTTGATTCCCGCTTGGGACAGACATTTGTAAATGTACAAATTTTTGTTTCCAGTCTGGGTATGTCCTTGTGGGTCTTCCCACTATGTCTCGGAGAGCACGTAAAGTCGTCGCTTTGGTCGTTATTATAGACTTCTGACAGTGACCTTTACTCATGATTAGAACATTTTTTGCAAACCCGTAGTGGAACAGCTTGTTGGATTAAAGATTCCCGGTAGACATTATCTACTCTAAACTTTTCTGCCCCATCTACGAGATATGTGCCCTGCCCACTGCCACTTTAGCTTGAGGCTTCAATCCGCTTACCGGCGATATCTTGACAAAATCAATTTTAATTATTCGTTAAGGTCGTACGTTTCCATTTTATCATAAGTAAAATACTTGGAAAATCTTTTTATAGGTGTTCCTTGTGTCGTTTTTCCATATAACTTTTTTTTAAAACTTTCATAGCTATGTAAGTTGTTTTATCTGGAGTAAATAGGATTTTCATCTCTGAGGACCTGTTGTTGTTGTTGTGAAAGTTATCTGCTGTATAACTGTATCCAACAAATAAAAAATTATGGTATATATTTATTTTTCATCATCAAACTCCACCTTATTTATCAGATATTTCTATTTGTCACCTGTTAATCAATAAGTTATAGTTTATTAGTCGAGGTAAAGCAGGCCCTAAGAGCATTTTTCTCCTTTTGCTGATAAAGCCTATCAATAACTTATATGCGAGATAAACTTTATCAGTAACTGGTGTAACTGGTGTTAGAATAATTCTAACAATAATTTAATAGTTACATAAAATGTATTAAAAAATCAGAATAGAAGCAATCGAAACCGTGTGAACTAGCTAGTATATATATACTAGTTAGTTACTTAGTACCTACTTTTAACAAGTATTGAATTATTAAACTATTTTACTTTATTAAACCTTTTACTCTGAAACTCTATTCATCCCTAGAGGCGAAAATACCGCCAACAGTTACAGTAAACAATTGCTTATTGATTTTCAAATCACTGATATTGACGGGAAAACAGTAGTATATATCTAAATAATAATACATATGTATATATTAAATTTAGATATATAGCACATCATCATATTTGGTAAATCAAATTATTTTTTTCAGAGAATAGATATTGTGTATTCTGTGAAGGGATGAACCTTTTAAAGCCCTTAATACCGCGAACGAATCAAAATCTATATTTATATTATGAACGTGATTGAATTTCTGTTCATTTGTAATATTTTCAGGGTTACATTACGTATCATCTTATAAATTCCTTTTACTAAAATTTTTTATGTGCTTCATAGGATTATTGAAATATTATAAGCATTTTGATAAATAATAAATTAACGATTTATACTCAACTGACCCCCGTAGGATATTTATCTTGTGTTGGGGTTTCGGAAACACACACAAGACACAATCACAAACGCCCAGACCACGACAAATATCCGTATGGCCTATACAGATATTTGTTATTTGTTGGGATCGAAACCGCGACCGCTGGCGCATAAACCAGTTGCTGTGACCACTGCGACAACGCCTCGTCGATACGACTAATACATAGTATTTTAAACAAAATTTTAAGTATATTAAGTTTTTCTAAGAATTACTTCCTTTTCGAAATGGAATATTTGAAATATGCAATACAAGATTTGGGTTAAAAACTGCTAGTTTATTTCTTTTTACCCGACTGCGACAGAAGGAGGGTTATGTTTTTCGAGTGTATGTATGTATGTATGTATGTATGTATGTATGTATGTATGTATGTATATATGTATGTATGTATGTATGTATGTATGTATGTATGTATGTATGTATGTCCATTTCTTTGGCACGCCCTACAGCCCAAACGGCTGGACGGTTTTGACATATGAGGTGTCGTTGGATTTGTCTAAATTGTAGTAGTGACATAGGCTATATAAATTTTCAAAATGGCGCTCGCAAATGGCGGAATGAGGGGGGGGAGTTGAATTTTTTTTCTTACTGTAGCAATATGGGTATCAAATGATAGCTAGTAAATTGTTTTATTCTTTTTAGTTTATAATAAGAGTATTTTACGCAGTCGGGTTTTTTGATTTTTTTAATTAAGCATACTTGTTCTTTTTTTTTAAGATAGTAAATAATATAAAAACCAGAAATTTAAAATTTCGTTTGGTTTAATTGAATTAGTTACATAACAATATTAGTTCGATTAACCAAATATCTTAAGTGACTGCACTAATGTAACATTTGAAAAATATTTCATTACATCTTCTTATTTTTTATTTATTAAAGACCGAAATTTACACAGTAATTGAGGATGGGGAAAAACATTATTTGTCGAATCGTTTAGCTATTGTCATACATGGGATATACATACATATGTTTGTGGATTAATTCTGCGGATACAATATCTACAATTCAATATAAATAGTTCAAATTCGATTAGAATCTCGGACTTTTTAAGCTTCTAATATATGTTATTAAAAGGGAAAATTGCTATCATTTCATTCGAAGACTTAATCTTAATAAAAGGGATCGTTCCACTAATGTGGAACATATTTTTATTTCTATGTATAGGATAACGTATAACAACGGTAAGTCGATTGTCTGCGATGTGGCTTAGGGTTCTAAATTTCGTTTTATACCAAGTAATTCATACAACCGTAAACCGTTATTAACACAAATACTACGGCTTCATCGACATGGCCAATTTAGGGGATGTAAAGTAATTCTACACCAAGTTTTTGTAGAACGCTCAGGTCAAGGCCGCACGGAGTTTAATATTAATAACAGCGTAAATAATATTGCAAGTATTGATTGTTAAAAAAATATAGAATACTATATTAAGTATTTGAAAAATATTATCATTAACAAATTAACGTTAATGTATTGGAATGTTACCTAAGCACCTAAAACTGTAACACCGTTTTTTTTTTTTTTGGTTAAAATCTTTAGTTCCTACTGCAACTAAAAAGGCAAGTTCTTATTATGAAGGAATAAAATTGTATGTGTTTAATTAAACACTTTTATATTCTAGAATTAATAAGCAAAACAATTAAAGGTCAAAATTTTAACTATGGTTTTGTCGATCAAACAAAATATAACACACATTTCTGTAGTCTATTGCAACAGAATGAATATAAATATCTTATTGTTGGGCTAAAACCCCTTCTACTGTAAACGAAAACGATTAAAGCACTTTTCGCCAATGTGGTTGAGTCATACATATACACATATGTCACAATTTGTTCCAATCTATGTAGGTTACTTTACGATGTTTTCCTCCTTCACCGCTAAACACGACTTGAATTTTAAAGAAAAACCAGATACACCACCGCAACAAAACTGCGGTATTGTATCTTTAAGGCCACATGTTTGTGCGGACACGTGTCTTCCGCCGAAATGTTGCAGAAAAACCTAAACAGAAAAAGAAAGAAAGAAGCAGTAATTTTTTGTGATAGTCATATACCTAATTATATAATTATTATCAAGTTAAGTGCTCGAGAACAAGCCGTACCGCGAGCGGCCGATGTTTTGGTATGACGGGCGTCTGCTATACCGCAAAACTCTAATAGTACAGAGGCTGCTTTTTATACCCACCGTGAGTAACCACTCCCACAGCGGATATTCAATATGTTGTGAAATGTACTAGATAATTTTACATATTATACATCTGCAGTCTACGGAAATCGCAGTTCCGCTTCCGCGATAAGTGCGGACAAATAACAATCCGTGAGCTCTTACACTGCTGTTGAAAAGGGAGCAAGCTTTAGCTTTAAGTTTTAAATGTACGTAACAGCTGATTGAGTTAGACAATTTAGATTAGACATCCTTTCCTCATTGCCTGTTATTATCCACTCTGCTCGTAATTAGATCAGTCAGAGCTCAGAGGTGACCGCTGACGCAATGGGTGACCCGCCTTTAATCGTCTTAGAGTGTACAGTGACTATTTAAATTATTATTATTTTTGTTAGTACTTACTTTGAGAAATATTATAATACCTCTTATCCTATAATTAATAGTTAATCTGTTGCAGAATTTTGTCGTACAAAAAGGAGTCTATCTCGCTTTTCTACAAAAAAAGTAAATTTATAACGGCTTTGTCGTGTTGTGTTTTTGCTACGAAATTTTTGTTTTTTATTAGAATCATTTCAATAACTAGAATAAAAGTGTTGTATTAAACAAAAAAAAAGTTTGATTAAATTACGTGTTGTTAAAGCCTATATAATATACTCCATTAATCTTCCAACTTAATTAAAATTAATTATAATTGACCGTGAAAGAATTTGTTTAGTTTCCCATTATAAATACGTACAGACGTCCGCTCTTGTACGTCCTAATGTTGTCTGGCATAAATTAAAAAGAGGTCGATGGGAGAGGTCTACGTTCAGCAGTGGACATCTAATGACTATTATTATGATGATGATGAATATGTATTATTATTCGAAAGATTGAATATAATAAATAAATATAAATAAAAAAACGTCTCACACTCAACGGCCCCCAGTAGGATGTTTATCCTGTATCGGTGGTCCAAACACACACAACACACAATCACAAACGCCCAGACTACGATAAATATCTTTATGGCCCGCGGTCGAACCCGCGATCGCTAGCGCATAAGCCAGTTACTTTGACCACTGCGCCAACATGTCGTCATAAATAATAAATAATAAATGTATTGTAATTAATAAATTGAATAAAAGAAGAAGTAAGTTAAAGTCTGCTGTCTTTCACAACTGCTTCAAGTACGAGTGGATTACCTGCATTTGATACTAACACGTGATAGAACTTAGGCTAAAATTCGTGTTGGTCTTATTATAGCAGAATATATAAAAGAAACATTATTACATACAATAAGCGTACATGACTCACGTTACGCCACGTAATGTACCCATAATATGAATGTAATCTTGCCTCGTCACTCATGTTTTAAATAATGTTGTATTTGATTATGTTTGGTTAGATTAAATAATCGGAAATATTTTGTGATTGAAAATAAACAGTTCATTATTTATTTATAATCATAAAAATATGATTTAATTATACTGTTTAATAATAAACAGTATATAGTAGTCTAACAGCTGAGCGTAGCCCGGATTTGAACCCACGACCTTTCGATTAAAATTATAATTCCTGTATTCCATGTACTGAGCCGTCATGGGTCATTTAATAGTATGGTCACAATCACTCCTAACGGTTATCTTTCCTAGTATTATTAAGTTATGGGTTTTAAGTTATAACGTTCCTTATTACCCTAAAGGTCATGCAATATGAAGATGTATGAAATTTTGAATTAAAGTCATAATTAGTTTTCGAAATCAAAACTAAACTAATAATGTAACAAATAGACTATTAAGTTATTTACTACAAGGATATTTTTCATCGTCATGAAACTTTATTGGTTAACTGATATATTTATTTTCGATTACGTAAGATTATAAGATTGTAATTATAAACTAGCTGTTGCTTACGAATTTGTTGAAATTTGGGATAGAGTCCCACGGGAACCCTCATTTTTTCCGTAATAAAAAGAGACCTTGTGTTATTCCAGACCGATCTCAGAGGCAAAATTCATTCAAAACCCTATAGGCGTGACTGAGTCTGATAAGCATCCATTTGAAAAATATTTCGCAAATAAAATATTAGTAATATTATTTAGTGCCTAGGACATGAAAGTAAAAAAAATATTACTAGGTATTACAATAATTACTACTATCTAACTAAAGCTATTGAAATAAATTAACTACTAAATGACTAACAATTAAAATACCTCTATTATCATTAAACTTACGACTTATGAATATTATTATAACATTATATTAAAAAATTCCGTATTGTGTTTTTCATATTGTGACATTATTATAATTTACAGATAAACAAAGTGCTCAGATTTACATTTTTATTAAATGTGTATAAACTTAACACAATATTGTGCAAAATAAAAATGCGTTAAAAGAAAAGGCAATAGTCAATTATTTTTGGGAATATCTTATAATATACTAGTGAACAGAGACGGCTTCGCACGGGGTCCTTTGAAAAATTTGTTGGTGCTTGATTGCTATTTGCATGGCTTTGTACTACGACCTATATTTGAACGACTTCTTCGCGGCATGATTTAATTGAAAAAGAAAATGTGTGTAAGAGAAAACAACAAAAAGGTTAACAAAATAATAAAAGAGCCAATACTACCTGCACACACTAACGTTAATGTAAACAGAAATACAAAATAAAAACGTTAAGATACGCCTTTTATAGGCATCCCACGACCTAAGGTGGCGCGTCGTGGTGCCGACCGTTTCGCTACAATATTGTTTTTTTTTTTTTTGGTTGCGTGAAATTTTAAATCTGTGGTGACTTCTAAAATATTCATTTAAATGAAATAAGGTGAAGGACAATTTTAAAATTTTTAAAGGCAAAGGTACTTCTACCTAAAGGTACAACTAATGTACTTATTTGGATAAAGATTAATACTGATTAGGAGCAATTAGGGTTGCAAATAAAGTAATATTTTTAAATTAATTACTTAAAGATAAAATGGTTACTGTGAGTCAACCTTAGAAGATAGATATATGCTATTGCGGACTTTTTTGTAGGCTTTTTTATGATATACAATTCCGCAGCTCATTATCTTGATGTATCTCGTACGGTTTAGCCAGCGTTCGCAATATAAGCGCTCGAAAAATCGTTTTTTTAACGGCTTCATTACAAAACATAGAATTTTCCCTATTATACAAATGCTTTATCAGATAAGATTGTAAGCAGCTACTATTATACCCAGTAAACAAAACAAATTGGAATAAAAAAGGTATGGGCAAAATGAGCCCGTGGACATAAATTATTTAAAAAAAAAAATGCTTTATCAGAATGTTTTGTATGTATAAACCTTTGGAGATTTTTTTTTAAATAATACTGTAAACTGCATTAAAACCCGTTGCGTGGTTTAAACGGAGAAAGATCACGAACAGACAGACAGAGTAGGAGAGGAGAGCGACTTTGTTTTATATTATGTAGTGATTTACAAGCTTGTATCCGCAACTTCATAAACAATGAATTTGGAATTAGATAACTAAATGATGACGTTCATAACTGCTCTTCTACAAGATTTTAAGTTACCTTAAATGAAAATTCTATATATTTTTTTGTTTGTATTCAATTGCTGTTATGTATTAAGTAAGATCGGTTCTATTGGCGTGATTCCTGACTCTATAATAATTTCGGTAAAGTAGTAGATTCTGTGATATTCTCGATCTTCAGCTCTACATATCAAGTTTTATGGTAATATATGCAATATTTTGTGTATAAAAGATAATGATGACCCATCCATGAACTGCACTGAAATAGCCTGTAAACGTCAAACGTGTAACGGTATTTGTTTGAACAAAATATGGATACCTACCTATTATAATATATTGTAACAGCGTGAACATTAATATATTACATTATTAATTATTGTATTACATTATTACTGAATTTATGTAAGCTTAAGTAGTTAAGTTGTAGGTAGAAGCTTAATTCACTACGTCATTCCCTTATGAGTTTTCTGATGATTTTCCTAACAAGAGTAACGATTATTGCCGAGTGTATAAACATTATAAATGACAGGGACAGACAGCACATCCGCTAGACAAATATTTTGTATAAATACAAATATCTGTTCCGAGCGGGAATGGTACCGGTAATGGTAATGGTGGTCGGCGTTAGTACCACGGAACATTTACATCACTATTCCAGAATTGTTGTCATCCACCCACCATCGCAAACTTTCCGAAGAATAATTTTAATGGGAATTACTAAGATGGACAGACATGTGACGTCAAAATTTTCTTATATATTTAAATAGTTCAAGTAGGCACTTAACGCGCTTGTGGTTAAAAGACCTAATGATATTTAATACCTAGAAGTCTTTATGATATTAAGGACTAGTAACAAATCGCCTATAATTAAGTAATCATTATTAATTTGAAACATTTAATTATATTTATCTGCAATAACATATAAAGCAATCATTTTTTTATAAATTATTATTTTCCGTCTGTTTTCATTTATATGTCACCGAGTATTTATGTGTTGTATATATTCGGATATTAGGATATTTCCGTATTTGGTTCTTGTTTCTTTTGGGTATTTTTAACAAAAGTTTAAATAAGTTCTGATCCTGGTTGCAATACCAATAAATAATATTCAATAATCAATGACTTATTAATTCGATTAGCATACTACAGAATCCTAACTCAGGCACCAGTTAATCCAAACAGACCACGAATAGCCCATAAGATTGAGTAATAAGGGGCTAATTAGCGCACGTGGCCCCGCAAGTAAACACCGTTTAAACACGGATACCGATAGGAGAACTGCTTACTTCAAACAATCGAAAATTTTACTACTATTGTTTGGATATTTCCTTTGTTTTGCTCCAAAAATTAAAGATTCCACAGAAAGGCATTTTGAAAAATATTAGGTTATTTATCAATGGAGAACTCGAATGAGATTTTTTTCTAAGTCCGTTGATTAAATAATTTGAAATACCAATTCTGTGAATAAGTAAAATATGTTTCTATATTCTATGTTATTTAGTTTCTTCAAATATTAATATTTTTAGAATGTCTTGTTACATGATTTGATTATTTATTGGTTTCAACGCCGTACGTAACTATAGTTTAATAACTGACTAAATTGAACGTTGATTAATATTGTGTGATGTTCACGTATTTATATAGGTATTTAGCAGTATTCAAATTATCTATATGAATACGACAGCGTGTCAGTTAGAAATGACATACGAGTAATTACTTAAACAATTGACTGATGCGTCATTTTATGTTACAGTAGTGAGAACTAAAGTGTTTAGTCCATTGCAATAATAACATTATGTTAATAAAATTGGGCTGTTGATAGATCATGTATTTGTCCATATAGCATAATTTGTATATACATGTATGAAATGAGTAAATATATTAATAATATTTTATGTTTGTTATGTTGTAGGTTAGGAACTAATAATTAAATGTACATTCACTATTTAAAATGTCTCCAATATTTAATTGAGGTTGGATTCTTGATTACACCGAACAATCTTCACTATGTCTTCTCTATCCCACATGACATTAATATTAACGGCGAATACATCAATCATCTTCGATTTGCCGACGTTATCTTGGTTATGACAGAATCTCTGTAAGACCACACCATAACAATGCTCGATGACCCCGATGGAGTTTCCCAACGTGTGCCTTAAAATAAACATAGACAAGACGAAAATTATGTCGAATATCTATTCGCGCCTGCCCCGATATTAGTTGAGAACGCCATTCTCAAAGTTGTTTGACAAAAGGTATAACTTGGAAAGTACACGGATTAGGTTACAGGTTAGGATGGGTACCTTTCGGAAAGTCAAAAAACGTCTTTTCATCCTTAATACCTCAGTGCCTCAAGTTGAAAGTCTTTGAACATTGGTCGACCCATTAGTGTGTTAACATTGATAACACGGATTTGAGACGTGGTCTCTAACTATGAGCCTTTTAAACAAACCCCAAGTTGCACAGTGGTCAGCGAACAATGAAGAGGGCTATGCTGATCGGATCTGTAAGATAAAGTGGCAGGACTCTCGTATAACTGACAGTCGATGAAGCAGAAATTTTTTCAAGTGGAGACCATGTACTGGAAAGCGCAGTGTTGCACCACCATCCAAAAAAGAGACAGACGACTTAAGGAAAGCCGCCGTAAGGCGTTGGATGAAAGCTACTTCGAATCGGTCGCTTTGGAAATCTGTGGGTGAGGCCTAAACGTTCAGCAGTGGTCATCTAATGACTTATATGATGAGGATGACGTAGGTGTTTACTTTGTGATCATTAACATTTACGATTACGAATTTAGTAAATGAGGGATAAAGTTTTATAATTAACTATAACATATAGATTATTTCAATTAAATACAATATAAATTATGTGGCTATAGATATTTTACGTTGGTAGCTAATAAATATTCTAGAATATTTATAGATATATTTCCCTACACAAAATAAGTAAAACAATTTGCAAATTTTTACTAGTAATTTTTTCTGCTATCCGTATATTATAATAAACTTCAACACCAAATCCGTCATATATCATATTCCGGCATTGAGATTAAGAGGGCAGAGTATGAGTACCTGTGTATATATAATATTTATATTGCAATTTGTCGATTCAACACGTGTTCCGCGGTAACTGAAAATAACCGATTTTATAATACATTCTCTGTAAACAAAGTAGCGGGAACATGACGGTCGTATTTATCGCATTGATGTTCCAAGTATGACTTGATACTACTACAACGTGATTAACATTACACTTTGAATACCAGATGTCACAAATAAAAGCAAGCCAAAACGTATTTATAAAATCAAAATATAATAGTAGAAATGATATTATTAATTTAATAAGTATTAACTTAACATTTAGTTCGTATTTATAAGACAATATTTTAATTTGAAAACGAACACCTATGTAGGGGAACACGGGGGAATCATAGCCACGGGGTAATGAGAACTACGTTAGTTTACGTGTATCTGATCGAGTTAGATCCTGTTTTGTTATTACGTAACATAGAAGGACGCGAGAGGGGTACGTGTGACTCGTCGCATAGCGAGTAAGTATGCCTTTGTTGTGCAAAGGACTGCACGTTGGTTTTTCGGCGAATCGATCTAATTTTTTACGATTTTCAAGAACAAATTGTGAGTATTAAAACTATTTTATTGTAAGTATCTCCTGGTCTTAATTGTAGATTTATCATCATAAAATAACGTAGAAAGATCCATTTATGTAAATAACTAACTGTATTTTGATAATTACATGAAAACTTGAAAATGAGTATTTGGGGTAATTGGAGTCGCATGGCTCTCATTGCCCCATGTCATTCTTTTTTTCTTTTTTCAGATGCCTCGAAAACGGGACAGAATTACGGAGAAGTGTCAATGGAGTCTGGATGCACTAGACCGTGCTATCATGAGAGTTAATGTCACGCCAATCAAATTAAAATCACGCCGTATGACATCGCCGGTCTTGTTTCAGAAAGCATACAGCCGAGTAGCTTCAATGGATAAGTGGTTTTCGCGCAACTGGAATAAGCCCAATTAATACAAATACATTTAGTGACGAGGACTATTACGTCGTTAATACTGCTTCCACCAACGTAGTGACTGACACTGAAGATCCTATTGAGATTAACCAACTTAATCAGAGCACTGCAATACTGTCTTCTGTCAATGAAATTCAATTGCCTGAAATGGTTGTTAGTGAAAATAACGAAAATAATGATGGATGTGTCCAAAACGATGTTCTGTGTCCCGCTTCTGAATCAAACTTAAATTCTGTACTGCAATATTTATCTTCATCAACTTCTCGAGAGGTTCGAAAACGAACACATAAACAGCATTCGCAAATAATCACTGCTACCCCAAATAAACGTGTACTAGAAGAAAAGAAAGCTAAACGTCTCATGAAAGAAAATAAACAACCGAAAGGAAAGGGTAAAAAAGTTAAACAAGCAAAGAAACAAATCACTAACAAAGGAAATAAAAAAAGATAAAAAAATCCTATTTAAAAACGATACCAACTCATCAGATGAATCAGTCAATGTCCAGAATATCTGCGATTACAACAGTAGTAACTAGGTTGATGAACGAAATGTGGTATAGATGCAGGTCCTGTGGTGAGTGGGCACACGCTAAATATTCAGGATGTAATTCCGCCAAAGATTATGTTTGTGATTTTTGAACCAGGCAATAAGTAATAATTTTTTTGAATTATAAGGCTGATCCTAAAGATAATATAATTACGTTTGACACACAAAGTATAAGCACATACAAAAATTTTTATGTGCATATAATTTTTGTTACATATTACTGTTCCGATTACCATTGCCCCGGTGGATCTCATAACCCCTATCGCTAGTTCTAATTACCCCATACTGTTGGGCAATGGTAGCCAATGTTAATTTTATTACAAATGAGTATAAATGTTTTTATTTGTTTTCTTTTTTAATTTTTGTCTTAATAAGATAAACTTGGCTAGTAATACTGTAAAAAAATATAAAAACTTTATCAAAAAGTGATGTTTTTCAAAAGATATAGGAGTTTTTTCTTAAGTGGCGCCAATTCCCCCGTGTTCCCCTACACACATGTTGTCAATTATTTGCTGATATTCCAATCCAGTTGCATAGACTTTGGTCGTGGCTTAGCTGAGTTGTTTGTCATTTTTGGTGATGTATGTCAAAATTTGTAAAATTTATCGTCCATAACCGAGAAAAGCAATAAGGAGAGTTTTCTTTAAATATAATTACTACTAATCTATATATGTTATATACTTATATATGTATAATATAATACATTTATTTTCAAAATGTATATGTTTTAAGATTAAGTTTTCTTTACAAAAGAAAATTAAGAAAAATAATACTAAAGAATTTCAAATATCTGATAACAAGGAACACGATTTAATGTGGAGCACATGGCCCGATGCGCAAACGCAGTTTCAGCTGTTGATTACTCTTTACGATGGTATGTTAATCGGGTTCATTCAGCTGTTTTATAAGTTTACGTTACGTGAAACAATGCGTGGTGAAATTTGGTACGAGAAAATATACATGCGGCTTTTAGTTCTCGAACTTGTTTTAGCTTGTGACGTATGTTTAAAAATCGTTTATGTCTAAAATATAAATCATTACATATTATAAAACAAAGTCCTCCGGCGTGTCTGTCTGTCTGTTCACTCACGGATACTACTACTGTACGGATTTTCATGCTATTTTCACCAATAGATAGAGTGATATACATACCATATGATAACGACTTTGAAAATTAATTTTAAAAAAAACAGAGGCATTATGTCATGGAATTACTTTTTGTGAACATTAATCATTATAACGAGACTTGTCGTATTGTAATCCGTTTGGGTTTCACCGGAATTTTCCTAATTTTGAAAACATCTATCTATGGACTATCAGGGGCGCGGAAGTATATTTAAAAATATGTCCTCTTACTATTTAAAAACCTGGACACTTTTTGTTTCAAAAGAAACCCGTTTTAATAAACAAGAAATAAAAATACAGAAAAAAATATAATTATTTTTTGAATATCATCAGAGTCAGGGTTTGTAAATTTTGCTGTCCATCTTTATAATTTTGGTGTCGACAGGCTTATACGAGCCCCACATAGTTCTAGGTACGTATTTAAATCATAAATTCATAAATGGGAAATTCCAATACAAACAATATGAACTTTACGTAAAGCAAATGTCAAACCGAACACCGAAATACGTAAATACATATTATATATTCACACGTAAATCATCGAATGGCAGACGAACTGCTGTTCTGTTTATTAACCGAACATCAAAGTACTATGTACATACGTGTTTATTGATGGTTTCTCTTGAACACTCTCTATATGCATTAGCTTTGAAGTTTTATTTAACTCAATAAGTGTTATTTTTTTGGGGTGAATAGAATCGTTAAATCTTGTGTCGTGTTAAGGGTATTTGGTGCATTAACTCTACCGCTTTTTACGTTGGTTGGCTTTAAAAGTTAAGTACTGTTCACAGTAGGTATATGTTATATATTAACACTGGCGATACTAATAAATTAGTTTACAGGTCCCATTCAAAAAAGTATTGTTGTGTTACAGAACTTGGTTATAGGCCTAGATCAGATCATAACGGATCAGTAACCATAAAAACGGACATAAAAACAAAGTAAAGAAAAACCATGTTTAATGTATGGTATGGTACTTTTGTTACTACATATTAAAGAGTAACTATCAAGTTTCCTCCCAGTTATTATTCCGTTTAAAGGTTTATTTAAAACAAGAGGCTAAGATAGCTGAGTGGATTATATCCAGATCTTGAACAGAGATCGCCAATTCTAATTCGGTAAAGAGCTTCTCACATACTCATAAGTGTTTGCAATTTCTATACCTATTTACTCCTGTTATTTTGTTGAACAAAACTATTCTTTGATATAAAATCTAAGATATCTTTATGAATATAAAGCAAAAGTTAATTAAGCTAATTTCAGGTATAATGAATAAATATAAATATTAATAGGCAATATTGCCTATTAATTATCGATATTATGCTTCATTTTATAACATAATGAGGTATAAATCAGTTTCATTGAAAGGAGATAAGAAAAAAATCTAGATATAATTAAATCAGTATATTTACAATGTAAAGGATTATCACTAACATGATTAAATGGTTAATATACACATACAATATCACATAATATCCTGATCATATAAAAAGGTATACAATTTATTATAATTAAATTATTATAGGTATATAATTAAATTATTTTTTTGATAAAAAATCTAATTTTCTTGTTAATTTGTTATTTAAATTGATATATTTAGTGCAGTTATATTTTAATTCTTCTATTGTTGTTACTTCTGCAATTTCCTCTGTTGGGTGTTCTGAAAAAATAAAAAGAAAGAAGAAGGTACTTTTATAAAATAAGTATACGGACTAAACAATTTAAAACTTTATAATTTAATTTATAAATAATTAACGTTTAGTATTTTTTTTAGGTATTCGTAGAGCTCATAAATCGTTATCGACGTTTTGACGTTTGCGGGTTTAAATTCGTGCTAGCACCGATGAATTTTCAATAAGAAAACTAGTTTAAAATTCATCTCAAATCTAGCGACGAAAAAAATACTCGTCAAAATTTGTATAGTTCAGGAATTCCAAAGCACAGATCAAAGTACTATAACGGATGTTAGGTTACGTTAGAGCTTAAATTGTTCACCTTAAAGACAAGGTGGAAAGCTTACACAAGAAAAAAAAAATAAAAACAACATAATTATGTAAACCGTATCCAATTATGAGCATTTTGTCCTTGATATTTGAATGTACATAAACAAAAAATAAAGTTAATATTTTTTTTCAACTAACTCAAAAACTAATATTAAACCATTTTTAATTCACCGTGAGTAACATAATTATATGCTACGTAACATCTCGTTACGACGCAAAGAAACAGAAAAACAAATACAAACGGCTGAAACCATACTACATCTTTTTTATTACAAGTTATTTTCTATTTTTAACATATTAATATATAATTATAAATTATTTCATTTACCTAAATTCTGCCAAACTTGCGGCGGAAATACTGGCATTTGGGAGAAAACGTACATAACTTTTGAACTTCTCGTTGACTTTTCTGATGTTTCCTCTTTTCTTTTCAGCTCCAATCTGTACCAGAGTGCGGGCTTTCTGTAGAAAAAATATTTTTTTCAAAATATTTTTTTAAATTAAAGTTTAAATTAGATACCATAATTTAATATATATTGTTATCAATAACTTATAGAAAGCTAGGAAAGTTGACATTACCTACATCACTGCAATTTTATTATACAAATTGTATAAAAAAGCATTAAATGTAATTCAGAGAAAAGATCCAAATTAAACATCCTTTATTAAATGACTTTATAAAACAAATCATGCCATATTTTGTAATAGTAGTCAAAACATAACATGATCTATGTCATGCTCGCAAAGATAGAGATAGAGAGAGATAGACGATGTCCGTGATAGTGTAGTGACGTCACGATCCAGACTGTACACAGTCATGCGCAATAATGTATATGTATAGGACGTGCCCGCTTTAATTAATATATTTGTATGAAGTTTATTATCTATACTAACTAATATAATATATCTGACAAGTTTGAATGCGATAATTTAAGGATACATTGATACGATTTAAAAAATTCTTTACTTAATTAGATATCGTGATTTATAAGCTTATAAACATCAAAAGACAAATACCAGATGAACTATACTTGTATACCTAAGTAACAGTTTTGCTTTTAGAACAACTCTAGGTGTAACGACAAAAAACAAAAACCGGATTTAAAATTAGACATCTAGAAAAAGTAACTTAAAATCACACCTTATTTCATATAATTTCTAAAAATAATTGTCTCATCTGTTCGTATATAATAAATAATTTTGGTTTCCTAAAATCTTTAAGGTGCAGTCATCGACTGGTTAAAAACTATACTGAGATAATGAAGGGAAAGAATTTGTTTAATTGTTTGACTATTCTAATCTGTTGATTTATTGGACTGATTAGATGTTTTTGGTTTTTTTTTTTAAACACACACGGTTATTTTTCGACGGAATTTTGGTTTCGAAGGAAGGCAACTTAGTGTCTGTGTTTTAGGTAACAGCCGATGTATATTTTCTGTATAAATAAATATATATTACATACACACTCGGGCGGTAATCGAACTCACACTCCTGGAACAGAAAACAAACTGGCAACTGTACCAACGGGCCAGTTAGTTCAGCTGTTTTAGAAAGTACAGTTACAGGCTCTAATTCAACATGCTAGCAGAAGTGATTTGGGGAAAGAGAAATACCCAAAAATGTCAATACGGGGTGGGGTGTCTGCACAGATCGTCTAATTTTATTAGTTACTAGCTTCTGTCCGCGGCTTAGTCCGCGTGGATGTCGGTTATCGCGACAAAAAAAAGTATCGTATGTTACTTTTAATACCTCCAAGGATATGTGTACAAAGTTTCATGATGATCGATTAAGTAGTTTTCGCGTGAAAGCGTAACTAACAAAGTTACTTTCGCATTTATAATATTAGTATGATGTACTCGTATATAGATGAACTCACTTCAAATGATCTTGAACAACACTATTAGCGATTGGTATACAAATCTTCTGAACGGGGTCGCTTAATAATTGTCCAACAGTTTTTATGGGAGATTTATCTGATACATAGTATTCAAATAGTTTCGATGCCATGGGTTTTAATTGCACTGAAACAAAACAAAAAAAGTAAATTGTTATAAAATATAGTATAAATTAAAAAAAAATGTTTTATGTTTATTCTAAAATAATTATTTTAGGTGCAATCTACTCTTCATAGGGGTTCTGGCAAAATTACTAGCGTAATTATATACCTCCACCACATATGCTGAGTCAGAATAATTTCACATAGGTACACAATATGCCTATGTTTTTTTTTAATAATAAACCTTAAAATTTTATTTGTGAATAAATTGCAAGAGCTTATTGGAATTAATATTATAACTATGACTGACTTATTTTTACGGGACAATTAGATTAAATTAGTGTATTTGCGATCATTGCTCCGTACTCGTATATTCTTCGCTCTATGTCAGTTAAAAAAAATCTATATATAGAATCATAAAATATTATTAAGAACAACAGATACAACTAACTATTATAGTTCTTTGATAACTTATCGATAGAGGCGAGACCGGTCGCTTGGCTATCGTTTTTGAATTGAAAATTTAGCAATAATTGCACAATTCTTGCTATTGCTCATCTATTAATGTCCTTACATTTTCTGTCGTCAGTTGAAGAGTTTCGTGTAAAAAAATTCAAGTATTATAATTTGGAGATAGAGAGGATATAACAACAACTGACAACTTAGACATCAAATATTTAATATATGAAATCGGACCTGAAATTTTTTCAATATACTTTGAAAAAAAAAACACATTACGTTAAAAAAAAATAGTCCCGCTGAGTTTCTTTCGCCAGTTCTTCTCAGGTCAGAGGCTTCTTCTTTCCGAACTGGTGGTAGACTCATGACGTTCAGTAAATAATTGTAATAATTTTATGCTGAATAAAATATTTTGACTTTGACTTTGGGCATATCAATGAAAATATCGGTGTTATGATATACATAAAAACATCAGCTCTATTGAAGATACAAAGACACCAAAGTTAGTTTGATGAAAACATTTTAATATATTCTGATATAATTATGATAGTATACCTGAAAAAGGGCGGGCAGTTCATCAAAATTTCATTCAGCACCGCGCGCCAGTATAACTTGAAATGTCTGCAACAATCTACTTTTGAAAGACTCACCAAAATCAGCTCGTAGACATGTTTCAGCGCGGTACAAATGTTCCAAGCAGACGTGAACTTGGGCGAATTTCATGAGAAGATTCTTCCATGGACTGATATCTATTTCATCTGATATTAAGGGTACCTTTCGAAAGACATAGTAAGTTAAATAGAATAAGAGAACTAAACCATTTCATTTAATCGATTTTTATTTGACTGTGTTTAATGTGGAATTATCTTGAGCGGCGCAAAGTTATTCATTCTATTACACTAGCAAATGGGCTTAATATGAAACAGCAATAAACATCTTAACCTTTCTAGAATATTGTATGACATCGATTTCCAAGTTATAATAATATGTATTGTCCACTACTAAAAAAAGAACAATATTTGTAATGAATAAAGTAAGATGTACGAAGGCGGTCTTATTGTTAGCAGAGCGATCTCTTTTAGACAACCTTTGGGTAGGGTAGGTATGTATAGGGACTCATCATAATAAAAGCTCATAAAGCATCAGAGTAAAAAATTCGATACCATAGCGATTTCTCACGATCGCGCAAGTTACGTAATAGTTTCAACGGTAGAGCTATTACGTTTATTAACTAGTACTTATTGAGGCTCAGCTGATCTTGAAATTCGACACGACAGCGATTTATCGCGATCGCACAAGTTACGTAATAGCCCAACGGTAGAGCTATTACGTTGGCTAATGTGTACTAATTGAGGCTTAGCTGGTATTGAAATTCGACACCACGGAGATATCTCGCGATCGCGCAATTTATGTATTAGTCCCACGGGTTACCTCATTGACGTCTTTCTTCTCGTTGACCAGGCCGTGCTTCCTGAGAGAGGCGAAGTCGTCGACGGTGAGCTCGTGGCAGTCGTCCGCGCAGAGCGGGTCCGCGTCGAGCCGCACGGAGTGCTCGCTGGAGAGGATCTCGAACGGGTTCAGGGTGAAGTCTCCGCCCATAGTCATGTCGTTGATCGTCTGGTTTATTTGTTCAATCGATTCGTGTAACCTTAAAATTTTTGTAAAATATATATTACCTACTTTCTGCCCGCGGCTTCGCCTGCGTGGATGTCGGTTATCGCGACCAAAATATAAAATAAAAAAAGTATCTATATCTAATATCTCCAAGAATATGTGTACAAAGTTTCAGGATGATCGGTTAAGTAGTTTTCGCGAGAAAGCGTAACAAACAAACTTACATTTCACATTTATAATATAGGATTAGGGATATATTACCTAACTGAACTGAGTCAGCCTGTGAACGTCCCACGGCTGGGCAAAGGCCTCTTGTCCATATAGGAGAAGGGTTAGAGTTTAATTAAATGATAATATTTCCTACCGTGAGTAACGATCGTTATCAGGTGTCTATAATAACAACCGGGACCGACGGCTTTACGTGCTCTCCGAGGCACGGCGGGGAGACCCACAAGGACATACACCCAGAACGGAAACAAATTTTTGCACAAATATAAATATCTGCACCGAGCGGAAATTGAACCTGCGACCGCTAGCATTGAGGTGACTACTCACACCACTACACCAGCACGGTCGTCAGTATATATTGATATATCTTTAATAAAATTCCAAAATGATTAATTCTTAGAGACTATATTAAAAACTATATCAGAATGAAATTACGATTATACTATTATTATATACTTTATTGCACTAAAAAAAAAAGAAGATACAGAAAATTATATGTATAGTTGATGGCAAAGATGGACTTATCCCTAGAAGAGATCTCTTCCAGTCAACCAATGGTCATGAGAAAGAGTGTCATATAGCGGGGGAGACAGTGCAAGAAAAAACAGCGTGAAGAAAATAGCTAAATAACTATAATATATTACATACTTACAAATATAAATACATGCACTTACATAGACACAGTCATATACATAGATACATACACACACACGTACATACATATATATACACAAATACAAATACACAAAATAATATTATAGGTAATTATAATTACTCTCATATTCACTAAGAGATGATTGTTAATTTACTTAAGAAATAAAGTGCTCCTTTAATTTAAGTTTGAAGGAAACAACGGAAGGACTTTTTTGGACGCTGTCTGGGAGTTTGTTCCACAGTACAGAGGCGCGTACCGCAAATGAATTCAGTTTGAATTTGGTATTGCATTTTGGTACATCCTGCTTTGTTGTAATGCCAGGGCGCCTGGAACGATTAGGAGAGGGTAGGAAGTGAAAACGGGATCGAAGATAATAAGAAGAGTTTGGATATGCATATCTCGGCGAAGGCGAATAGGGAGCCATTCGATCTGCGCACAGAAGTGAGAAATATAACTTGGAATTTATAATATAAGTTTAAATGAGCAACAGAATGCATAAGAATAAAAATTAAGACAGTATTTATTTATGGAGGACAAGGACCTGTGCAAGCCTCAACTACACTTCAAAGAAGCCTGGATGATATTGACATGTGGCTAGATAAGTGGAGAATCGTAGCAAGTGCTAACAAGTCCGTCCAGGTCACATTCACATTACGGAAAGGAACCTGTCCTCCAGTAAGACTGGGTGGTAGAGAACTACCTCAGAGCAACAAGGTAAAATACCTGGGTCTGCACCTAGATCGTCGATTGACATGGAAAAATCACATTGAAGCCAAAAGAAATGAGGTCAACCTTAAGTACAGAGGCCTATACTGGCTACTAGGCAGAAACTCTAAACTGTCAATAGACAATAAACTGCTTTTCTACAAGTCCAGCATAAAACCAATTTGGACCTTTGGCATACAACTATGGGGTGCTACTTGTGCCTCAAATATAACAAAAATTCAAAGAACCCAGAATAACATCTTGTAAAAAATAAGTGGCGCCCCCAGGTTCGTAAGAAACTCTGAGGTCCATGAACATCTGAACATGCCCACAGTTAGGGAGGAAATAGTAGCACATGCCAGAAGATATAGGGTTAGACTGGAAAATCACCCTAACCAGCTGGCCCAGCAGCTTACTTTGCCAGACTGCATCACTCGTCTAAGGCGACGATGAACATTAGAACTAGGCAGCATATGAGCTAATATATCTATATAGGTGATATTCCTAATGGGGAATACACCTCACCGACAATGTTCACACAACCTATCTGCTCATAGTCAATAAAGACTGATTGCACGATGCGCATATATATATATATATATATATATATATATATATATATATATATATATATATATATATATATATATATATATATATATATATATATATATATATAAAAGCTATATAAATACAGAACATATAAATTTGGTATACACTTACTTGGCATCACTATTCCAGATTCCAGCAATAAAGAAGGAATGTTCGAGAAGTGACATAATCTTGGTATACTCCCACATACACTTCTCTACCCCGACTTGAGCAATGAGAGACAACGTTTGTGGTGGACTTGATCTTAGGTTTTTGAGTACTTTTGCTGTTTGGGAGTGTCCTCTAGACAATTTGAGTACTAGTTTCGATAAATATGTTTTGTTGTTGACGTCGATCTGTTGACAATATTTTTAAATTTTACCTAATTTCGAAATGAAATAGATATATATTATTGATATTAAAATCCAACTGAAAAATTTTGATGTGCTTATTATTATTATTTTTTTCAAAATTTGTCTTCTACTCGGTATTGGTATGGGGAGCATGCTTGTTTCAGGTTTAATTCTGAGATTTACACATCCATCAGTCTACAATGAAGCAACACTGCAAATTAAATTCTTGCACTAATTGCAAGCAATCGGTTTATTAAGCAAATTACATAAATATCAAAAATATAATTATGTTACTTACAAATGGCCTTATTTTGCCAGATGAAATGAATTTCAGAGCATGTATTAATAATGTTATTAATTCTTCCGCAGTTTCACAGTCTGAAATAAAAACAGATGTCTAAATAATATTGATTTTCTTTAGAATAAAATTGAATATTGTTTAAGAGTGTTTAACTTTTAACACCCTAAAGATGTAAAATTTCCTCTAGGGTACTACACTATTATAAATGGTTTCTACTCGTTTGAAGGATAATAGGGTTCAGATATTCAATGAATCCAGGGCCCAGACTTGAATATTAAAAATTTATCATATTAAAAAAAGAAAAAAAAAAAAAAAAAAAAGAAATTGAGAACCTATGTTTAAAAGAAATCCATATATTTATTACAAGACATCCGTCGCCATTATTAACACTCAAGTTTTGATAGCAATAAATTTCGTAAATAGCATTACATCCGAGGTGAAAAATTATCTTTATAATTATATTAGTATATTAAAATATTAAAAGATCACCTCTCAGAATATCCCAGAGTTTGTATGTGAAATCATTACTAGACCCTTGAGAGCACATAGCATTCATACATTGCCTCAAGCTCGTAGTATCTTCTGTCACACAGATACAGCCTCCGGCTGGACATTCAGCTGTGTATGTATACATTTCAGTTTCGTTTAGGAGATTGTTGATTCGTTTCGAGTTGTTTAGACGTCTCATACCAGGTATTATGTTTCTAAAATGGTATAGAATATATAAGTGGCTACAGCAATGAACTGCTAATGCTGTATCAGCCTGTAAACAGCCCACTGCTGAGCGAAGGCCTCTTCTCTATATAAGAGAAAGGTTGGAGCTTAATCCACCACGCTGCTCCACTGTGGGTTGGCAGATAATTTTTCTACCATGAGGATCATTATCAGGTGTTTATGATAACAACCGGAAGCGACGGTTTTACGTGTTCTTCGTGCGGAAACCCACAAGGACATACACCCAGACCGGAAACAAATATTTGTAAAAATACAAATATCTGTCACATACGGGAAACGAACCTGCGACCATCGGCGCGCAGCTTTGAGGCGACTACTCGCACCACTACGCCAGAACGGTCATGCACTGCTGATGCGCTAGTGGTCAATCCAAACACATGACAAATTTTTGTATAAGCCATACATTATTGTAGTCTAGGAGTTTGTGATTGTGTTGTGTGTTTCCAGACGCCTTTGTCAGGTTTACATCATACTGGAGGATGTTGAGCGTGTATCATTTATTTATTACATTGCCTATGTAATAAATAAATGCTAGTTTTGTTACTCAATAATTTTTTTTTTTTTTTTGGTAATTGACCCATTGATGTAAATCGTAGCCTGATAAATTATAATTTTCTCAATAAAAAGGTTATATTTCCCAACATTAGGGAATTTAGTAGAATTAATAAATTTTTCAACTTTATTACATTAGTTATTTAGTATATTATAAATAATAAATAGTTATCCTTCAGAAATAAAGAATAATGTCCTTGAGAAATAATGAGTTCTACAATATAACAATATTGGAACTCATTAGTTCTCTCTTACTAATAATTAATAAAATTCTCTTTATTAATAAGGAAATAAGGTAACTCTCTATATACATAATTATAATAAACAAGCAAAGTTACTTTCACATTTACAAAATTATTAGAAGTAACACGTCGACGGTCATGGGGTCATTTCCACTCAGAGTAGATATTTATTTTTATACAAATATTTGTTTCTAGCCTGTGATTGTCCTTGTGCATTTCACCAACGTGCCTCAGAGAGCCTGTAAATTAATTAGTTGGTTGTAATGATGAACATCTGATAACAATTGTTACTCTTGGTGGTAATATTATCCGCCAACCCGTAGTAGAGCAGTGTGGTGACTCCATCTCTTATATGGACAGAAGCCCTGTGCCAGCAGTAGTACATTTATCATCATCATCATCATATATAGTATGTTTATAGGCTGTCTTAATTCATTTTAATTAATTAGTATATATCTTAATAAAAAAAGAATAGAACTATTACCTTATAATTGCGTTTTCTAAATTGACAGAGTTCATGCCAGCTGCTGTCATATCCACGAGTAATTGATTTATGTTGTGAAGTGAGGAAACAGATTTCCATATAGCGTTACACGGACTTGCTAAATGTCCCACTGTTACTTCTTGTTGCTGAAATTTATGAAATTTATATATATTTTTTTTTATTATATTAGGAACTCATTTTTAGATGGAGAAATGTAACAAAATCTTAAAAAAATAAAAAAATAAATAAACAAAAAACTAGCGTATGATTATTATTAATAGCGGCCCGCCCCGGCTTCGCACGGGTCTTTAACTAAAATTTTAGAAATTATACATTTATATTTTTTATCACCTACACCTGCGTCGATACTGGAAAATATTTTATAATAGACGGATTGAGTGACAGATTTATTATATCTATATACATACATATCATATACATACATACATACATACATACATATATATGTATATAGATAGTACGGATGAAACATTTGAACTGTTTTTTTTATTAATTATTTTCTCATTGATGAATACCATATTTCAATAAGTATTATTCCCGACGAAGACAAATCCAAAAACACAAAAATCATAAAAATCGTTCCACTCGTTCTCGAGTGGTTATATATATATATATATATATATATATATATATATATATATATATATATATATATATATATATATATATATATATATATAAACCATCCAACTTTGTACAATCAACAAACAAATAACGACCAAATATTTTAAATTTTAACAACGAACAAACAATCAAGACCGTAGTACCCTAAAGTATTTAATTATATACAAAAAAGAAAAACAGATTTTTAAATACGGGCGAGTGTCATTCTTTTGGCCGAAGTTTTGGTCAGCGCGATTCAGAAAATTTTATCTGCGCCATCTATCGTATAATTGTAGAATATCGTTTTTATATTTAGTAACATTTAACATAATTACGGTCTTACTCATAAACGTTTCTTAATATTTAATCCATTGCTTAACAACTGATCAGCAAAAACCTCACTCATAAACACTATTTAGCGTTAAGAAGTCGTTAAGTAATGCGTAAATAGCTGTCAAAATTAAACACAGCCGAGACATAGTTTAACACTCGTTAAGCGGTAAGATGGCGGATTTCACATAAATCAGCTGTTCTATTGCGACGTCTGATCTACTTACTTGCGTTTGTTTGTTAGTAAGAAGATATTTAGAATGAAATTCCCTCTATATAAAAATTAATATATACTAAATGAGCGTTATCTGTCTGTTTAATACAGATTTTTAGGTACCTAATTTTAATTATAATATAATTTAAATCAGGTTAAATCTTAAGTAAATTTATTAATTTAATATTTAATAAGCTTTGTTGAATTTTGTAATTGAGGATACGACTACTACCCATCAAAATAAAATTGATTAGAAATTAGAATATTGATCCAAGTTCCTGTCAATAGAGGTCACTAGTAGTGACTCACTAGGTACAATATCGAGCTAGAGTTTTCTCTATAATGTTAATAGATGTCGCTTGGATGTAATTTTTAACAATTTCGTTCATTCAATTTCTCTATGTAATCGATTATTTTGGGTATAATCTGTGCCAACTATCTATATATCGTTCTTTGTTCGTTTCTTAACTAAGTAACAGCTAGTCAATGTTTATAAGTAAACAAAAGTTAATCCTTGATTTATAGCTTATGAGTGGATTAACTAAACGGTGGCTAAGTATTACTTAACGAGATTTTTATAAGTAAGACGGTTAATATTTAACATAATAGTATATTAATAGAAAATGATGTTTATCTAAAATATTAAAACGATTTCTATTCCTATCCGACATATTTAGTAAACTTTTAAGTTTAACAAAATAACTCAACTCTCAAATAACCTAACTCAAATATAAGTTTTGTGAGTCTTAAAGATTCCTTAGACCAGATGGCGTTGGCGGCGTAGGTACCTATTTCTATTTTCTTAAATATTTATTTTTAAATTTAATTACAATGAAACAAAAACTAAATTATACTGTGAGTTATTTCCAATTTTTATGTATTAAAGTTATTAACATTGGTTTTGTACTTTTTACGTGATACGTGATCAGAGAAAAACACGATAAGAGATGGCGCTGATACAAAAAAATACGCGCTATTGAAATTTATTCTTGATGCTATATAGTGTATTAATAAAACGGAGGTTTTAACAGATTTATTATTTGTATAGATATCAATTAGATTATATGAGGTTTTTTTTTTAGTTTGGTTTATCTGTAGATAAACTAATACAGCAACAAGTGGAAGACAAGACTTGGGAAATTTACTTTGGGGTGAGACTCTGGATTTATATGAGTCATTTAGTGTTCAACCTTCCACATAACAGCAACAAATGGTCAGTTAATATGGAAATGCCTTCAAACCTTTCCAACTCAACATCAATCAATCTTCTTTTGTAAGAAATAAAAACTAAAAAAAAGGTTGTTAATTTTATTTTTAGTTTTAAAAGAAATGATGATAAGAGTGCACAATGATTTGTTGTATTATTTTTGTCTTTTAAAACTAAATTATATTATATTTTATCTACGTAAGAGCAAATCTTATACCATTACATTAAAAGCAAACTGACAGACAATTAATTCTATTGACTTACATGTAATTATATTTACTACGCACATAAAAGTATAACAATACGTAAAAGATAGAACAGACAAGTTTTCTTTCCATTAAAAAACTTTTCATATACATATCACTGCAGAAAGCTTATATCTAACATTATATATACTAATATTATAAAGCTGAAGAGTTTGTTTGTTTGTTTGTTTGTTTGAACGCGCTAATCTCAGGAACCACTGATTCAAATTGAAAAATTCTTTTTGTTTTGGATAGACCCTTAACCGAGGAAGGCTATAGGCTATATAACATCACGCTACGACCAATAGGGGCTGATCAATAAAAAGAAATGTTACAAAACGGGAAAAAATAATCTTTTTTGAGAGCTTTCGTTGCGTCCTTTATTATTTCTCTTCTCGAGACATTTTTTAACTATAGTTCCACTTTTAAAGTAAATAAAACATCACTGTCTTACTGAGAATTTTCGAAAAAAAAAAAAAAAAAACTCAATAATACGTTGAACAACCCAGGAATCAAACCTGAGACCCCTTGCTCCTCAGTAACGCTTGCGACCACTCGACCAACAAGGCGGGTACCTACTCTTATTGTTAGAGTAATTGTTTAAAAATATTTAAGTACGCTTTTCCCTCAAATTAACGTGGGTGAAACCGCGGGGCACAGCTAGTACAAGAATATAACAATGAAAAAACACAGTTATTAATATTATATAAATGACTTACAAAATGTACTTTACAACTTATAAATGGAGTGATGAGAGTCCTAGATGTCCATTCACAATACAATTCGGTGACACCACCATGTGGCGCATTTAGTTGTTCTTCCATAGTCAGTGAATCATATGATATTCCTGATACTGTGTATTTACAGTCCACATTTAAACTTATCTGAAAATATTTTAAAATAAAATATTATTATGGTTAACATAAAAAAAAGATACTATTTGATAATATATAATACTTAATACACCTGATGTAAAAAGAAAGTTAACTTTAAATAAAGCTTGAAATGAAAATCATATGTGATATTGAAAAAAATCATCACGATGTATTAAATCAATGAATTAATTTATGCAATTTCTTTACTTATGTAACTTTTGAGTAATAATTCTACTAAAAACAAAAAAAAAAACTTGCTTTAATCGTTAAATAATTTATTGATTAGAAGCAAACAAAACTTTTTTAAAATGATTAATAAAATATATTTTACTAGTCTTACTAATTATTCTTAAAAAATCCATTTTAACTAATCAAGAAATATATTTGTGATATTATATATTAATATTAAACATTGTTATTTACTTTACAGAAAATAAAGTAACTAATACAACGTTACCGCCTCCTCACTAATTTTTTCATATGTAATATAATCTTCAATATATTTGTCTATATCTATTTCTTCTAATGACATAGACCCCTCATATGTTACAACACCTCTAGCGAAGCAGTCCTTGTTGGACTGGACAGTGATCAATAATATTTTGTCATCAGTACTAGGGTTGCTGAGCACCCATAGAGATGTTGCATTTTCTTTAGTAAATTCACTACCGCTTTTGTTGTAGAGATTTGCTATTTGCCTTGAATTAAAGATAGAATAAAGCTTTGTTAACAATTAAAACAGAATAATATTCATTACAGATTATTTAAATAGAACTGAATTAAACTGAATCAGTTTGTAAATGTCCTACTGCTGAGCAGACTTCTTCTCCATATAGGAAAAGGGTTGGAGCTTAATCCACCATGCTGCGGGATGGCAGATAATATCCCTACCATGAGTCAAGAGATGAGAACATGAGAACAATCACTATGAGGTGTTTATAAATATATATATATTTTTTAACAGACCGGACCTATGGTTTTGGTACAGTGGGGAGACCCACAAGAATACACACCCAGATCAGAAACAAATATTTATATAAATACAAATATCTGTCCTAAGCGGAAATCGAACCCGCAGCCGCTGGTGTTTAAGCAACTACTTGCACCACTACACCAGAGCTGTTGTCAATTTCAATAAAATACTATATTTATTTATTTATTTATAGGGACCCACCCTGGCTGCGCGTGGAGTTAATATATGTACTAAGCCTTCCACATGAATCACTATCTATTGGTGAACGCTGCATGAAAATCCATAGAGTAGTTTTTGAGTTTATCGTGACCAGACAGATAGAGAAACACGGCGACTTTGTTTTATAGTATGTAGTGATATTTATGTGGAAACTGGTATGATACTATATGTACATAATAAATTTTATAAAAAACAAATATTAACAAATCATTATCAACAAAAGTTTCCAATAATATAGTTCAGAAATGTTTATTTGAACTTAGATAAATAATTTAATTAGTCATAAAAAAAAAAATACCTTGCAGTATCTACTTCTATTGGGCCATGAAATATTTCCTCTTTTCTCCATAATTGAGGTTCATCGTTTATTACAGTGTCATCCAGCATAGTATGTAGACTTAAATCTAGTTTAAGCGGTGATCCTGTTAGTTCTAATTCTTCTGAAAGAAAAAAAATGTGTCTTTGTATACCTACATAATATAATTATGATGTTCTTAATTCAAAATTTATTTTAATTGTATTTTTCTCATTTTATTTTACCATCTTCTTTTTACGATATTTTGGTTTTTTATCCATATGACAATTTCAAAATAGGTATAGTTTGTTAGTTCGTCTCAAAAGAATCGTTTTACTGACCTGCTTCATTTTTTTTATTGCTTCCTACATCAGATATGGCATTCGTTTGTTTTGTCTGAAAAATAGCATTCGTATTTTACAATATTGAAATGTTATTATTTAAACAAAATCACTTTAATAAAATAAATACCTTAGCGTATACTAGTATAATGTCAGATTTTTCTTTCGTATACATTTCAACATAACTAGACAACACCTGTTTTTCAATATTATACTTCGGAAAAGCTTCTAACAGAGGTTGTATTAAATTGTTCATTATTTCAATTTAAGAATATCACAGTTAGAAATATAATTTTTAATTTTCGAATTCGTTAACTTAGTATTCTATTTTTGAAATTTCAAATTTATGTCAACGTCAGAGATTGTCAAGTGATACCAAAGTTAATTTTGTAAAAACGATATCAAAAAAGAAAACAACACATTTTAATTACTATAAAATAATTTCAGGAATTAAATTTTAAGAGTTTTAGTATTTGTTTGTATTTAAATAATTAAAAAAAAGTTACCTTTCTTGGTACTACAGCTGATTGCGCCACCTACGTAGTTAGTGTGACATTATAAGTTGCAGTAGTTAAATCGTCAGAAACTAGATGGAGCTAAAAGCCTTTCTAAATATTATAAACTTATAGTTGGAGTAACTTTATCTTTCTTGTCCTAATATATTATGTATTTTCAATACATTTAGTTAATAAACCAACCTGGCTTTCGATAGTGCTAAAAAAGCACATATATGATTTCACCAAAGTCGTAGGATGGAGAATTTACGAAAGAGATTGATCAGTGCAGGAGTGGTTACAAAAAATAATTTCAAATGTGAATTAACGACTGAAATTAACGGCCACACTATAATAATTATGATAATTATTTAATTAAAATACCCTACGTCAAACAATTTTATTCAACATAGGCTTTAACTAAAAATCTACGAGTGTAATAGTATAAACAGACAAACATCAATTGGCCGGAACTAAGAATGTTACATAAACATTTTTTAAGACCCTGATTGGTCGAGAAGCGTGTTGCTGACATTAAAAACTTACTATTTTTTCAATTGGTTACAATAAAGGAACTTATTTAACTTTCTAAAAACGTAGTCAATATGCTCTAGAGAAATCTCGCGCTTTTTCGAGCTATATTCAAATATGGCGCGCAGCGTTTAGCGTTTTTTTAACTCACAGGTGGTAGCACTACCCTACACTATCACTACTACTACAGACTCCACTTTTTTAATTTTCTATTTGTAAAAAAAGATTTAAAACCATATTTATTAATTACTACGTGAAATAAGAAAATAATCTTTGCAACGAATACCTACCTACTCATGTACCTACTAGAAGCTTTTATATAAATTTTGTTATAAATACGAGGTTTTAGATAATTATAACTAAAATTTAAACAGACACTTGCAAGTATTTTTATAGGACTACACTGTATTTTCCGTGCACCAAAAAAGCAAAATTGTCAGTGACTAATTATGTAGTCTATTAACTTAAATAAACGCTTTACATTTTTCATCCGTGGGAAATCCGAAAACACACACACACACACACACAAACACTAATTATACATGTTTTGTACCAGATACGAGATGTTGGTTGGTATCTATATTTACCTTTACATTTTATTTAAATATTAACTAAACTGAATTCCATCCTACTCAGTATCGTTTAGCTACGGTTCATATAAAGTTCAGTTAATTTTTTTTTAAAGATCTAATGTATGGACTTTTTTTGAGCCACCTAATTGTAAGATCACAAAAAGAAATCCAACTGAGATAAAACAATAATTAGTTAGTAGTTATAATATTACTAGGTATTAATGTAAAACTAATTTATGACAAAATATTTTTAAATTTCTACAATCGAAATGCAAACATTTCCTTCGTTTTTAGGAGTTATAAAAGTGTTACTACGTGATTAAACTATTTCTGTGATTCGGGATTCTTTATAATAGGACAATCTACACTTTTAAATACTAAATACTAATAGATTTTGTGTGAGAAATATTCCGCAAGACGGCGGCCGAGACTGGATGAGGATTACGGGCAACTGGGATATTTGGTACGAACTTGGGGAAGCCTACGTCCAGCTGTGAACTGTGATAGGCTGAAACAAGCAAAGTCACTGTTAGCACTGTATCAGCCTGTAAGGCTGTAACCAACCTATTGCTGAGAGAAGGCCTCTTCTCCATATAGAAGAAGACTGTTAGCATAGGAATTAGGAACAGTTTATAAAAATAAAATAAAAAATCAACAGAAAGCCCGATTATTACCTACATAAGATTTTAAATGTTAAGTTTATAATAATAGTTGTTTGATATTGAACTCATTACAGAGATTAAAAAGCATTAAATAAATTATTTTTATGATAAATGCATTAATATACAGGATGACTGGTGAATTACCATCGACATTCGGGGAGAGCGCTCGGCGCACGGTTCCCACTCGAATCATGTAAAAAAATAGGTAAATATTAATAAACTTTTAAGTAAAGTTACTCAACAATTATCCAATTATTTACGCATCGTCTGGACACCCTAGCAGCTAGCTGCACTTTCGACACAAAACAGGTAGTTTATCTACGTCCAAACGCCGCCACGTGTAAACAGGGTAGCAGGATAAACAAGCATGATCCAGTCCCCCTTAATACTTTAATCCTGGCTTAGGAAAGGCAAAAATACTAAGATATTTTACTCGTTTAAGCAACAAATTTGTTGACTAGGTAAATTATGTGACTTTGGCAATTTTTAGGTGTGAACAAGCGACACATTACAACACCTGTGCATGTGCCGCCGGCATGACTGGAAAAGTGTCATCGCTTCATTTATTTGAATTGAAATTTATGAAAATTTGGTCAAAAATTAAGTACCTATTTTTATTGCATGACCCGAATGGGAACCGCGCGCCGAGCGTTCTCCCCAAATATCGATGGTAATTCACCAGTCACCCTGTATAAGTGCTATTACATTATCTAAGCTAACATTACTTTATAAAAACTGAAGTAGGTATCGATACATTGATTTGTTTGTGACAATAGCTTTATAAAAAGTATATTGGTGTATTTCCTGGGAATTATTTAGTTTGAAACTTGTACAATGATAATAAAAAATAATAACAATAATTAATTGTGGTCAGTTGATAATTAATGGGCGCCATCTGTTTTCTGGCATTAAAAATTAGCGATTTTAAAATTTTATATTAATATAACCGCCTAAATTGAACATATCGAAAATATAACCTGTTATTTCTCCAGCATTATTAGGATTGACGAACGGACTATCGTAAAAATAAGCCTACGTATTCAATTTATATTTATTTCAGTTTGTTTCATTTTAAATTATATCGTGCTCTGGCAGTGACGTATATGTGATTCAGTAATATAAGAATTCTTCAGAATTTTGATTGTAACTAGTAAGTCTTCTACCTACTCTTCTTGGTAGACATTATATTTCAAACCATGATACCTATACTTTTAATTTTAACTGCCCTTTGGTGCAGGTGGTAGTGACCCTACCGGGGCAATAGAATGCTCACGGTGCCCGCGCGGCCCGCAAAGGCAGGCTAACCATCGGGGCGTTACGGTTGCATGCGAAAGCGATCTCTTGGCGCCCTACTACGACGACGAGGGCACTGCTGGGTTTTAGTGGGTATTCTGGCACGTTCTGCCGTGTCAGTAATTCCTACATACCCGTCACCTTGTGCGGCGGGATGCGTAAATGCATTTCCCAGCGTAAAAAAAGGTTGTAGTGACCCTGCTTTCTGCTCCAGGGTTGCTGGTTAGATCCTATCCCGAGTCTCGATGTAATATACATTTATTTATATATGTATTTTAAACATTTTTTTATTTACTTTATCAACAAAAAAAAAATGTATATAAGTCGGCTGTTACCTAAAACACTAGTATTAAGTTACCTACCTTAGGAACAGACGACGCATGTGTATGCTAAACATATTTATTATTGAATTAAAAGTATCTTGTAAAATAACGATTAAAAATTGACTGATAAAGCTCACTTGAATCAAATAGATTTTTAGTTTGAGTTTTTATTTGAGCGTTATTTGCTAAACACCCAATGTTATGACTACACTCAACATATTACCTATTCAATCTTCAGGTAATTTATTGTGTTTTGAATTAAGCCCATAATATAATTAGAACCAGTGCCAATTTCATATTTCTTATTTTTATTTTTCATCATACAGTCTCACTTAATTTTCTACTGCTCTAATTATTAAAAGGTATTTGAAAAAGTAGCTGTAGGTAATTAAATTATATATTTCAATATGCACTCTTCTTCTAATGCGCTAATAATTTATTAGTGCATACACGATTATTGGTTCAGTTGACGATGTTCTTTGAAGCAAATACTAAGTAGTGACACTGAAGGAATAGATTTATTAGGTATGCTCAAAAGAGTTTGTTTTCAAGATATTCTATGGTAGCGAGTATTCAAAAAAATAGTAATATAACTAAAAGTCTAGCTTTTTATTAAATTTTACATTATTATATTTTATTATTAAAATGAAAAAGATTAATCTTTAATATTATCTGTAAATGTGATTTGATTTGTTTCAATTTATTTGTAAAACCTATATATTTTTCATACTAATCTTAAACATCCTTGTTATCCCTATCCCTTTTTCACTTATAACTATCCTAATATATCATATAATCTTTTTCGCTCATAATTAGAAAAAAGCCTCTCTTTTTGCACCCCTACGTCACGTAGGTCGTCCTACGGTAAACTTGTCAAGATATAGTAACTCCAGAAGCCATCTATTAAGAAAAATGTCAGTTCAACAGATGGGACCAGTCTAATGACACCAGAGTTGCCGATAAACCGGATATTTCCAGGACGTTATCAGATTGGACAATACGCTGCCTTTGGATGATTAGTTCCATCTACAGTATCTCTTCTGTCTTTGTCACTTTAGTCCCTAGTTTATGCAATACATAAGATGGATTGATTTTATGGTTACGGTATATTCTCTCCAGAGGACTGACTTCTTATTTCACATAGTCCTAGAACATACCATCTTTTGCTCTTGTTCAAGTTATACCAGGTGGTTTCGTTCTTCCAGCCAAAAATGTAGATAGACACATTGACATCCATATCTATCATTACAAAACTGTATTGTATTTTTTTATCAGATCGGTTTTTATTTTATTTATTTTTTTATAGATACACCTTTGTGTTAAAAAACCTGCTCTCAATAATGACCTACTGAAGCAGATTTGTGATCACAAAAATTATTATAAATAGTGCGTGAGGATATTATTTACGTAATGATCAATGTCTAAAGAAACTAACAAGCCATGAGGTCGAGTTATTAATTTTATAACCAGTGAAAATGAACGAGGATAAGATATATAATAGGGATGTGAGATTAATAGAAAAGAATCGATTAAATAAAAATCGATTAATCTTGATTCAATATTAATCGATTTCTCAAAAATCGATTAATACGAAAATAAATAATCGATTTTTACGAAAAATCGATTATTTCATTAATCTTTTCTTCTTCTCTTCTTAATCTTATTAATTTTTTTCTATTTTTTTAAAATCTACATGCTTTTCATATTCCAATAATAAGCCTAAGAGATTCATATTAACAATTTATCAGGTTAAAAATTAAATAAATAAATAACCAATTTTAAAATAAAAAACAATGCGAATGTTCCTTAAAACTTTCAAGGTAGAGAATAAGGAAGGACAAATTTTCAGTACGATTAAACGTTTTACTTTAATAAAAATGAAATGGTGAGCATCCCTACAAAACCTTATGGTCTGAAAAACTAAAATATAAATCAATTTAAAAAAATAGTCATAAATTTTCGGTACTATTTTATAATCACAGTACAATAGCATTTTTGTTGTATGGAATGTTTTTTATGGATCTAGCTGTATTTTCTACACTGATTCCAAATCTATACTCAGATTTATGCTAGCAGCTCTACTTTTTGAAAAATGAAATGTAGCTATTTTTATCAAAAAAACATGGTTTCTCGTCACATAACAATTTATTTAACTATCTAATTAGAACAAAACTTTCTTTTATGTGATTTTCTTGAATAAGTTGGAGTTTTATTACTTTTCTGGATAATCCAACAGTAGTCAGTACTATAGTAATCATACTTTCACTCCAATAGCCTTGTTAGCGCTCCTCCATGGTGCGAATATCCTGATGAAAGCGTTCTCCCTGCTCCTCGCTTAAATCTCAAAGATTTTCACGAAAGCGATCAAGGTTGCTATGAGGAAAATGCATCTTAGTGCTGTTGCATCCAAGTTGCTGAAAGTATAATAGTAACTGATTGACGTGGTCAGGAAAGTCGACGGACTTCTTATTTCTCAAAAAGTTTTTTACGAGCCAAATAAACTCATTACATGCAGTAGAGCGCAGGACAGGTCTAATATGAAGGGCACAGTAGGATAAACCCACAGGGAATGATTTTGGCGGTTTATTCCTGTTATGTTTACAACGCAGAAATAACAGTTGTTGTGGTAGTTCGACGGTTCACGCCAAATCATAGGAATAATAAGATTCAAGGGATACCTTTTATTATTTTTCCATAATCGTAAAGACTCCATACACGTTTTACACACTTTATTCGGTATTCAAGACCGAATAAAGTGTGTAATGTTTGTTTCCAATGGCTGTTGAAAGTACTACATTTAGGCATTTTTCACAAAGTCTGACACATTTAAACAGAATATTTTGAATTTATATTTACCACAAAAGTGACAAAATTTATTTGGATTGTTTACACAGGTCCTTATAGACGAAGCCATTACAAAAAAGAAACAGAAACTAGTAAAACGTTGACGATAGCGATATCAACAGTCAAATGGAGAGTACATTTTAAGGGTGTACCTGTATCTCCTAAACTAGAGCTGCTAAAAAAATCTGAGGATAGATTTAAAAAAAAAGTGAACCTAAATTAGTAAACAACAAGTGAAAAATGTCATACAACAAAAAAAAAGTTCGATTTTGTTGTGGAGTGAATAGACTAGTTTTAAAATAAAATACTTAAAACGATATGTAATTAAAAAACTAAACGACTACGTTGTGGTCTCAAAAACTAAAATATAATCTTTACTTTAAGTTTTTACTTTAAGTTTTTTTCATCCGTCGCATAGATGGCGCTATGATGAAAATCGATTTAAATGCGTAATGTATATAATCGATTTATTAAAAATCGATTAATATTACTTTAACAATCGATTATAAAAAATCGATTAAAATGAAATAAAAATCGATTTATATAAAAATCGATTATTTTTTAACATCCCTAATATATAAGATATTGAATACTTTATTGCTAGATAAGTGTTGTAATAGTTATGTAATAATTGTATTGAGAAATCAAAATTAATAAATAGAGACAACTGTTAAATATAATGGATTAATATAGTTTTTTACAGAAAGAGAAACGAATAAATTATATAATAAATCAAGCAAATAGCTTCGTAGACAGTCATTGATTTCTTGTATAGAAAGTTAAGGTCAGTCGTAAATATTTATCAATCGCTTTCGTGTAACTTAAATGTCAAAAGAAATTGTACTTTATTTTTTTAGGGTAAATGACGAAACTAAATTTAGACACTTATCTGTGATTATCAACGTATGTTTCGGTATTTATAGATTTGTATCTTTATAAACTTAATGCCAGATTTCCTTAGGATTCTTTAATTAAATTTCTGAATCATTTTTTTTGTTTTGATTGGTTGATTCAACCTCCTGAGGTAAATGTATTTAAGACTTCGACTAACTTCAATGCAAAAATCCACCACCAAATCAGTTGTTGGATGTCCACTGGTGAATTTAGTAGTTTGGCAAGCACAGTGTGTTGTGGCAGGATATGGTGAGTGGTACCGCCCGGGCTGAGGGTCATCTGTTATGCTGACGACACCTTGCTCACGGTCCGGGCGAGGAGCTTCGAAGAGGCGGCCCGCTTAGCAGAAGCCGGCACGTCGATAACGGTCGACCGTATCGAGATGCTGGGCCTGAGGGTCTCTATATCCAAGACAGAGGCCCTCCTATTCCATGGCCCACGCAGAGGCCCCCCCCCGAGGTGCGCGGATCGCCGTCCAGGGAACGGAGGTGGAGGTTCGGGCTCAGATGAGATACCTGGGCCTAACCCTGGACGGGCGATGGAGTTTTGGTCCACACTTCGACCAGCTCGCTCCGAGGCTGCAGAACGCCGCCGCTGCGTTGGGACGATTCCTTCCCAACGTAGGCGGACCGGACTTCCCTTGCCGGCGCTTATACGCCGGTATAGTGCGGAGCATGGCACTGTACTGTGCTCCCGTATGGGTCGACGCCCTTAGCGCTCATAACAAGGCTCTCCTGAGGAGACCCCAGAGGGTCATAGCGGTAAGGGTGATACGGGGATACCGTACGGTGTCCTGGACGGCGGCGTCACTTCTCGCGGGCGATCCGCCCTGGGAACTCTAGGCGGAGGTGCTCGCGAAGGTGTACCAGTTCCGGTCCAGGCAGAGAGCGAATGGCGAACGTCCAAGTGTGGACCAAGTCGGCAGGATCAGGGCTCTAGCTCAGAGAGCACTGATCCAATGGTGGAAGGAGGATCTGGGATCCCCAGCGGCGGGCTCAGTGAATGTGGACGCTATACGTCCTCACCTTCGTCGCTGGGTCAACAGGCGGCATGGAGTGCTTACGTTCCGGCTGTCGCAGGTGCTTACCGGGCACGGTTGCTTCGGTAAGTACCTGCACCAAATCGCTAGGCGAGAAGCCACCCCTGCCTGCCACGAGTGTGGCGCGCCAATCGACTCGGCGCGTCACACCTTGGAAGAATGCGCCGCTTGGGAACCCCAGCGCAGGGCCCTGGTGGCAGTGATAGGTGGAGACCTCTCGCTGTCAAGTGTGGTCCGCTGCATGCTTGATAGCAAGAGGTGCTGGTCGGCCGTGACCTCATATTGTGAGGAGGTCATGGCACTGAAGGAGGCCGCGGAGCGAGAGCGGGAAGCAGCTGCACACGCTGACTCGCTCCGCAGAAGACGACCAGGGAGGAGGAGACGCCAATACGCACTCCTCCACCCTCCGCAATAGAGTGGGAGAGGGCACCACAACCTCCCACTTGCCACCAGGGCAATAGAGTGCTCACAGTGCCCGCGAGCGCTCTATAGGCGAAGGCGGTCCGCATAGGCGGGCCAACCGTCGGGGCGTCACGGTTGCATGCGAAAGCGATCCCATGGCGCCTCACTACGACGATGAGGGCACCGCTGGGTTTTAGTGCGGTATTCTGGCACGTTCTGTCGTGTCAGCGAGTCCCACATACCCGTCGCCCTCGGGCGCCGGGATGCGTAAATGCATTTCCCAACGAAAAAAAAAAAGCATATGGTGAGTGGTGACCCAGCACCATCCTGGTTGGTGTACAGTTGTTTGTACCACTATGGCTTTAGTCGTCTTTTACGACACTTCTGCAAAAAAGAGGTAGAGACGGGAAGGTATTTATAATTCTTCTTGAAACGAACGTTACATTTATTTCATCTTACAAAGTAATTGTCCTGACTGAAACAATTTGTTCGGGTACTTTTTATAACTTAAATACGAAATACGAAATAAGAAACGGATTTTTATTCTATCGGGGGCCGTTAGATGAAAAGCGTTTATTATATTCTTATTTCATACACAAACAATTTCAATATTATAATAATATGTAATACAAATAGACATTTCATTAAAAAACTCTTTTTATAATCACCTATAACATGTAATATAAGCGTGTTCTTGGTTCCTTCAAGTACCGCGAATCGCAGCTAAACGTAACACGTATTATAGAGCTGATTAATTAAAACGAGTAACCAAGTGGGTGGTGAGCATCAGAGCATAACTATCGGTTCTCGATTTAATATTATTTCCTGTGTCATATTCGTGATATTTTTAATCTGTGTTGACATCATATAATCGATTTATAATTATACTACGTCATACTCAGATCTGATAATAAAAAGTCGTTAACGTGGGCTTCCTTAACAAGATAAGTTAAATGTGGAACCATTAAAAAGAACGAATGATTAGGTTGTACGATCATAGACAATAGCCTTGAAGATGAAAAAAAAAACGTCAATTTATTTTTTTATAAAAAATGAATAAAGGATTATTTTTTTCTTTGTAAAAATGTACTTCTATACACATGTATAAAAAAATTTACAACAAATAAAAACAATTTTAGATTTCTTAGCGAGGGTAGTTGTAATAAGACGGGCATGTGGAGTGACATAAAGGGCTCTTGGGAATATTTCAATTTTTTTATTCGTAAGCTCACCTTTAGATTTATCGTGGATTTAGGTAACATTTTGTTTGAATGCGGAAATTATTAATAACACTACAGTCTATCAATTAAGCATCTGTTAATTTTTACAATTAACCGTTTAAGTATGAAGACTTATTTGAATACATTTTTATATTATGAGAATTTAAAAATAATCCATACCCATATTATAAATATGAGGGTGACTTTGTTTGTTTATTGATCGCCATAATAATATTTTCTTTTAATTTATTTTAAATTTTGCAAGCTTTGCAATAATGATTAACTTAATAAATCATATATCTAAAAATTCGTTAAATAATTCCTATGTATTGTTAGCCTAGCTTTTCAGTCTGTATTTCCGCTGGCGAAACTAAAAGATAGTGTCTATCTAGTGACAACTATTCTAGTGATAACCGTTCTAGTATAGTAGTGCGAGTAGCCGCCTCAACACTGACGGTTGCGTGTTCGAGTCTCGTTTGGGGTAGATATTTGTATTTGTGCAAATATTTGATTCAAGTCTCGTTGTATGTTTTTGTGGGTCTCCAACCGTTCCTCGGAGAACACGTAAAACCGTTGGTCCCATTTATTATTACAGACACCCGAGAACGATCGTTACTCATGGTTGTAAATAATGTTATTCCATGGAATGTATCCGTCAACCCATAGTGGATCAGCGTGGTGGATTGAGCCCCAACCTTCTCCTATATGGAGTTTACAGGATGATTAAATTCAGTTTAGTTCAATGTCTATCATATTTCGTTAATTGTTGTAATACTGTGGTATTTTCTTTAATAGATCAAACCTTAATTTTATTATAATGAGAATATTATGCAAATATATAAGTATTTTTTTCTTCATGAAAGTATTAATATTTAAGATAAACTTCGGTTTTTTTTTTAAATCTGGTGGTTATTTAAGATTATATTCAAATGAAAATAATCTTCTACAGGCCTTCGCTCAGCCGTGAGTGGTTTACAATCTGATACAGTACAGTATAGTACAGAAAAAATCTTGTTGAGTGAGATTGACTGTTTATCTTTTTATAGATAAAGATGAAAGTATATAAGGTATATATACCTATACGCTATAACACACATGAGTGTCAAAGTAATTATGTTAAATATTCCAACTAGTAGGTACCATCTAGAACTTAGAAGAAAGTGGTAGTAGTCCAATGTAGGAAGCACAGATATCTCATAATTGACAATATTGAAAAATAAAATGTCTCACACGTAACGCCGCTAGCAGCATGAAGTTCCGTGTCGGGAGGGTATGGCCTATGTAAACATGAACGGAGATCAGACTTGGACGTCACAGCAGTAATATAAATATTCATACATATATTTACTCTAAATCTACATCAATGTTAGTTTCTATTAATTAAGGAAGATTCCCTAGTAGCATTTTTTTTCAGAATCGTTTAAAATAAAATGTTACGTTACCGATCTTTTTCGGTTGTACAGTGAACGTTAACGGATGCTCTTAACTGATTAAACATAAGATTTTACACTGATTGTATTCTTGTTCGATAAGTACAAGTAGTAATTAGGGTCCATTCTATTTAATTAGCTAAACCTTTTTAATTATAATTTTATTATTCTAAAGAACCTTTTCAACTATATATATTATTATGGCAAATATATTTGTACATTAATAACTAGATTAGTTACGCGATTATACGTATGTTTAAAGTTACCGGATCCAGTTATCTCAGATAGATTATGTGGCAAAAAAGTAAACTCACTGATTTCAGCCTTTGAACCAATAAAACAAAAAAACGTATCGTTATAAATATGATTTACCGATATACACCCAAATCTTGAGTAAGGGACTATAAGAAATAGAGATGACGCAAGATTGAGAATAATTTTTTCTCGGACATATCGAAATACAAATATAGTCATTCTTGATAACATCATCCATAATTTCGCAACTTACCATGAACTCTTTAAAAAAAAAAAAAAAAAAAAAAAGAATTCACACCGCTTTTCTGTCTAAATTCCTTATCACAAAATTACCACAGAATATTTTTTCGTATTTGGTGACCTGCAAGTCTCGGGAGAATTTCTGAGACACGTATGTATATGGGATATAAAACATTACCAGAAAACCTTTATCTCAAACAAAATAATGTAATACTTGTATCTGTCGACCTATACTTTAAGTCAACATTCAATCCTTCTTCATATGAGACATTTACTCAGCGATGAGACGTTCATAGTAATAGTATGTTGATTAGTATATTGAAATAGTTCAAGTAATTTTAGTATTTTATTAATAATAGGTCGGGAAAAAAGTCTTTTTGTATTTTGTATGTATAAAATTGAAGAAAAATCTCTTTGGTTGAACTCGCTGTTTGTATCGGGCCGGCTTTAATATCAATAAATAAATGACATTGCGAAAAAGAAAAAGTAAAAAACATTTTCCCGCCATTTTTCATTTGTTTTTCAGTCCGTCAAAATGAGTGAATCTATATAATGTAGAAATTTGATATATTTTGAAGTTTTAAAACAAAAAAGATTAATATCGGCATATTAGTAGATACGACATAGTCGAGGAACTGAAACGATCAAGTCATAGTCAAGAAACCCGGATTAACACGCAATAAGGCGATGCTATGTGTATGGTGGAATTGGAAGGGCATCGTTCACTATGATTTTATACCGCCGGGCAAAACCATCGATTTGGATTTTTACTGCAAACAATTAATGATACTAAAACAAGAAATTGAAAAAAAAACGGTTGGAATTGCTCAACAAAAAAGGGGTGATCTTTCATCACGATAACGCCAGACTAGGCTCTGTAAGCCAAGATATGCGCTTAAGACTATATTCACTCCTTTGTGAATCCTGAATGTGAAAAATGTGGAATCCGGTGATTAGATTATGCAAACCCTTGAACAATAATACCTATAAAAAATTCGCGAATCGATACGGTGAGTTTCGTCTGTAAAACACGGGATCGAGTGTCGAGTGCACGTAAAACAAACAAAACAAGGGACAATAGTAGGTGTGAAAGTGACAATGGTAGTGGTAACCAGTGTTTGCGCAGCAAACGTACGAGAAAGGAGGTAGTCCGATACGGATACTTCTAATGCCGTCAACATTTACCCGCAAACTTCAGTCTCGTGAACAAGACATTCGTAGATAATGTCGTAATATCGAGCTCCAACAAATAAAAAACAAAAAACATGGTAAATATCCCGATTTGAATAATTTTAGTTATAAAAATAACCATGTTAATTTAAAATCTTATATAGTACTAACTATATTTGTATTAAATCCCTGACCGTTATTTGAAGCTTACTGTTGGAGATAGGCCCTGTCTGTTTTCCGGTTATTTATGTCCTTCTCCTTCACTCCTATACATCTGTCTCGCTTGCACACTCCCCACCAGGCAGGCCCGAGCGCAGTAGGGCGCCTCGAAGGCATTCTCGAATCATTGGCGTCTTGTTTTCCGGCGAGTACGGTTGTCTTCACCGTAAATAGAAGTATCACCTGCGCGTGAGTTAATTTCATATTTTAACGGTATTACCGTTCGTATTTTAAGTCGATTTGATATTAACGTTTATAATTCAAATTGATTACGCAGGTATGTAACGTATTTTTAGCGTTATTTTTCTTAGTTTCTTTTTATTTCTAGAAACATTTACCTATTGTCCTTTCTCCTAATCTCAGTATAAAGTGTCTTAATTATACTGTGTCCTAATTGTAAATTTTTGTGTCCCTTTTTTTTTACAAATACCTACCTTTTTAAAAGTGTTTTACTTTTAGGATGGATGATTTAGATAAAAATAGTACATGTGTAAACGCGAGTGTTGAGGAACCGCGACATGATTTATCGCGGGATCGTGTGCCACGGAAACGTGCACGCTCAGCTAGGAGTTCATCATCTAGTAGCAGCCCTTCTTCGTCAAGTGATTCCACGGATTCCGAGAGCTCTTCCGAACGAAAGAAGAAACGTGGCCGTCACCACAAAAGAAGGGGAGGCAAATATAGTCACAAATCACGGAAGGACAATCGGCAGTGGCACAAGTTATTCCGAGAGGTGAGTGCATTACGTAATCAAATCGCTTTATCATCATCAGTGCCATGTGGCGGTGCGGAGCCCGCGTCAGTTATAGACAACGACTTGTTAATTGATGACAGTGTTAGTGGCATCTTGTACAATGATGGTAGTGATGCGTGCGCAAGTGAGCCTACTCAGGTTCAACTGCCGTTCAATTTCGATATTGAAACAAAACTGAAAGAGCCTGCGGTTCCTAAAGCACCCAATGATTTATTGAAAGCCCTTCAGGATATACAATATTTTAATAAAAGTGAATGGAGTGAGGTCAGGTACTCTGAAGTACAAAAATCATATTGTCATACGCCTGGTTTTATTGACCTAGAAGCTAATGAAGAGATTCGTGCGTATGATCAGTTGCGCCATTTGGCTTATGCTGACAAGGCTTACGCCGCTCTTACTTTTTGTGCGCTGAAACAAAGACAGGCGTTATCATCTACCTTGTCAGAACTACTATCCTGGGCTTATGCAGAACAGGGTTTAAATTTTAATAGCTTGCAGGATAAGATAACGGAGGTTTTTTCTAAAGGTGATTTCCACAAGGCGTCTTCAGATTTATTGCAGCTTATTTGTGGACATAGGGCTGAAGTTATACAAATGCGTCGAGATGGAATAACTAAACACGTTCGGGATCCTTTAATAAAGACAACGCTACGCAAGATCCCACCATCCGACCGCCATTTATTCGAAAGCGAATCGTTTACTGCTGCCCTGGAAAAAATGGGTGGGGTTAAGAAGACATTCTTGCCCTTAGCTAAACCTACAAGCGGCTCTGCTTCGCAAGCAGGACCAAGCAAGACTGCACGCTACCCCCCGCAGGGGTCAGCTCACTATCATGGACCCTCGCAGGGTACCAGCCATGGATGCTGCGCCTCTGTGTCTCATCCACATTATCAATACCGCCAGTCCTCGCAGGACTGCTATCATGAACGCTCTCAACGACAGAGCAACCAGAGTGACCGTCGCACGGCGCCTACAAGCAACAACAGAGGTTCATTTCGCTCGCGGGGTGGCCGCCAAAGCTACAAGCCTCAGAGTCAGGGCAAAGGAAACCGTAAACGCCTCGGAGTTTCCTCAGACTACAACTCTGGGAACAAAAACCGTAAGTACTGACTCGACAGAATTCAGGGCGGGTCGACTAGCACTATTTTACAATCGATGGGAGGAAATGGGAGCTCCAAACTTTCTGCTGCGCATAATAACAGGGTATCGCATACCCTTTCTTCTAAAACCACCTCTAATATTGCCACATTTGAGGAAAGGGCCTTACATCACACAGGAATCCGAATCGATGTCGGCTCTTATCAGTCAGATGAAAGACCAAGGTGTATTAGAAGCAGTACGATGCTCCCCGAGCTTCCTGTCAACAATGTTCCTTGTGCCAAAGAGCGATGGCTCCGACCGCCCAATATTCAACTTAAGAGCCTTAAACGACTATGTAATCACGGAACCCTTCAGCCTGATAAATGTATTTCGTATACCCGAGTTCCTCCAGCCAGGCGACTGGCTTTGCAAAGTAGACCTTTCGCAAGCTTACTTTCATTTACCAATATCTCCGGCACACAGAAGATTTTTGCGCCTCATTTACCAAGGGGAGCTATTGGAAATGACCTGCTTGCCTTTCGGCCTCAGTACAGCACCGAAGGTGTTTGCTTCTCTGAGCAACTGGGTCGCTCAAACATTGCGAGAACAGAATTTGCGCATAATTGTCTACCTAGACGACTTCCTGGTAGTTCACCAGGACAAGGACACTCTGCAAACTCATGTTCGTGTTCTCCTGAACCGTCTAGAATATCTAGGATGGCAAGTAAATCTAAAGAAATCAGTTGTATCCCCACAAAAGAGTCTTGTGTACTTGGGAGTTCATTGGGATCCTTGGGCCAACAAGAAATCTCTGCCGCAAGACAAGGTCAGAAATCTTATCGACAAGGTCTCTGCAAGGCTGAACTCAGGCAAGGCTTGCCTGCAAGAATTGCAAAGCCTAGTGGGCCTGCTAAACTTTGCAAGTTTTGTGGTGCCACAGGGCAGACTACATCACCGGTCTCTGCTCGGATTCCTAAATGCATCTCTAAATATGCCAGTCAGGAAGGAGATCCACTTATCAGACGAAGTCATAGAAGATCTTCAGTGGTGGCTTCACAACTGCCACCAAACATCTGCAATCCATCTACCACCACCAACTCACTTTGTGACCACAGACGCCTCCGATCTAGCTTGGGGAGCTCAGGTGGACGGTTACGCAGTGTCAGGTGTGTGGACTGCTCAAGAAAAACATCTACATTGCAACCTAAAAGAGATGCTGGCAATCTTAAAGGTTCTCGAAACCCACGGTTCTCTACTATGCAAGTCCACTGCTCTGTTCCAGTGCGACAATCGAACAGTTGTGGCCCACTTGCGGAACGAGGGCGGCACGAGATCGCCACCTCTGATGGAAGTAACGTACAGAGTGTTCCGCTTACTAGATTATCATCAAATAAATCTGACAGTCAATTATATACCCGGCATTTACAACGGACATGCGGATCACCTCTCCAGGCACAAACAAGTACCAGAATGGCACCTTCTGCCCGCTTGCACGGAGAAGGTATTTCACAAGTTTGGCACTCCGGTAGTAGATCTATTTGCGTCCAGTCGATCAAACGTGGTAGCCAACTACGTGTCTCTGGATTTAACAGATACCCAAGCGTTATTCCACAATGCCTTTTCCCGGCAGTGGAACTACCACCTTGCGTGGGTGTTCCCACCACCATACCTGATACCCAAGGTGCTGGCCCACCTCAACTCGGCGACCGGGCTGTACCTTTTAATTGTACCCCGGTGGTGTCGAGTATTTTGGCGGGCCGATCTCAAAGCTCGAGCAGTAGCAGCTCCGTGGTCGATCACCAATCTCAAGGAGAATCTAATAGACACCACGACCGGTCTGCCACCCCCCAAGGTTCAAGAGATGGTTCTCGAAGTCTGGAAGTGTGGGGGTGGTCGAAGAGTTTGACGGGTTGGAATGAAGATCAAATACAATTACTTAAATCCTCGTGGCGTACGTCGACTCTTAAAACCTATAAGGTGGCGTGGGATCGATGGGTATCTTGGTCGAAAAAATATAGCTTGGATCCTTTTCACCCAACAGGGCCCATCGTTGCTAGATATTTAGCGGACCTACATCTAGTCGACAAGTTTTCTTATAACACTATTTTGCTTCACAAATCAGTGGTGGCTACTCTATGCAATGCCGAAGACGCTGGACGAATAAGTTCACATACATTAGTAAAACATGTCTTAAAGTCTATTGCTTTAAAGAGGCCTGTCACCCACAAGCCTCCTGTATGGAATTTAGATACCCTAACCTCCTTTTTAAGTTCAAACACTGTAGATGAAAACAACCCTTTTGCCACTTCTCGACATACAGCAACACTCCTCCTCCTGTGCTCAGGCAGACGAGTTCACGATCTGACATTGCTGCTAGTGGACTCAGAGCATTGCATCGATGACGGCAGTAACATTATTTTAAAGCCAGTATTTGGCTCTAAAACCGACAGTGACACTCATAGACAATCGGGATGGAAGTTACTGCCTAATACGAGTAGTAAAAATCTGGATCCTGTGTTTTGGGTCAGAAGATTAATTGATCTTCTTAAAGATAGAAGAGATTCGGGTAATTGTCCAAACTTATTTATAAATATCAGAGGACAAGCAAAGGCGGCCTCTCGCACTGTGATTGCCGGATGGATTAAAACTGTACTAACAGAGGCTGGTATACCCGCTACACCTGGAAGTCTACGATCAGCAGTATCTTCAAAAAATTGGTCTGATAACTTACCTCTGGATGAAATTTTATCCAGAGGAAATTGGAAGTCCAAAGAGACTTTTACACGCTTCTACAGACGAGAGATACTGCCAGCCTCTGCTAGCAACAGCATTACTAGAATGTTCAACCCAGCTGATTAAATTTTTATCTTCTATATTTATTGTTTTTGGAATACAGATTATACTAATAGAGTGACTTTTGTGATTACAGAATTGTTAATGATTGGTTTTTGTTGTATTTATTTCTTGCACACTCCAAAGCTGTTTAATATAATAATATATTATCTTCCAAATAATGAATATCTATCGCTTAATCCATAGGTATAGATTATTCTCCTGGAGTCAATCAAACTTACTTCACATTGGCGTCCCCACCACCAGGCGATAACAAACACGTCTCAAACAGTAAGCTTCAAATAACGGTCAGGGATTTAATAGAAGCGTTTTTCCTGAAATAAAAACGCATATTAAATACTTACCTTATTTGAAGCTTACAATTAATTTCTGCCTGGTATTTTCGACTCAATGATTCGAGAATGCCTTCGAGGCGCCCTACTGCGCTCGGGCCTGCCTGGTGGGGAGTGTGCAAGCGAGACAGATGTATAGGAGTGAAGGAGAAGGACATAAATAACCGGAAAACAGACAGGGCCTATCTCCAACAGTAAGCTTCAAATAAGGTAAGTATTTAATATGCGTTTTTATTTCAGGAAAAACGCTTCTATTAAAAAGTTGAAGCTTTGTTCAGTACCAAATGTTAAGGAGCGTGTTTTTATTTGGGACAGTGATACCAACGACAATATCAATAAAAATGTATATAAAATGTTGCTACATAAAAATAAATTATCAAAGAATTTCGTGTGCATTATAATGTCAAGTAATGAACGCATGTTAATACGTATTTAATGATACATATTATAAAATAATAATTGTAAATAGCGTTAATACGTATAGTGTGAAAGGTTATATTATAATATTATCATTTACTTGACTTAACAGAATTACTTTCTCGATCGAAAAGTCTAGAAACTCAAATTGGTTTTTTAGGTTAATCCCAGGAGTAGAGTGTGAGATATTTTCAAAGGACATTTCAAAGCATTAAGTACAAGTGAAAGTTTAATTTTAACAATAATAGTTGAAATGGAAAATTTATATTTGAATAAATATTATACAAATTAGAATGTAATTAGAGTTTATCAGATTATTATGGTAATATTTGTTATTTTGTAACTATTCCAAGTTTGGACAAAAATTCTTTAATCATGGCGAAAGGCTTAATAGTTTATAATTATCGTATTATGTGTAAGTCCCTATTGGTTCTCAAACGTAGAAAGTTTTGATACTTTTTTACTATTTTGATACTAAATAACTATTATTATTGTAGTTGAGAACTATTTTTACTTCACTGCACTCGTGAGTCATAGGGTGGTGTTTTGTGGCTTATTTAATATTAATGTATAGTTTTTTGAATAAACGGGATTTGTAGATGTATAATTATTTTTTTTTAAATTAGTCTTGTCGCTCCGAACGAACAAACAAATATTTTTTTAAATTATATTAGTACAGATTGGCATACTTATATTTTACTGATTTGCAAGTTTTGGTCTAGATTTTTTTCTTTATCGTTGAGCAGAAAAAAATTATCAGTACTATAACGGGTAATAAGTATTTTTTGTTACCTATTATTACGTATTTGTTTGAAATGGTACAAATATTTATTTTCGTTGTAGGTAACAGTGAGGTATTATTTTATGTGACTGATAATTATCTTATTCTGTTGATTAAGAACTTTAGTTTAGTTTATCTACTCCCATGCTTTAAATCCTTTATATAAGATTCTGAAACAGTTAGCTTATTGCCAACATTAAAACACCCAATGTCATAATAACAATTAAGTATATCATCCAAACTGATGATATAATCCACTATATAAGTATATAATCTATGGATATAATGTTGTACTGGATTTCATTATAACACTCCTTTGTTTTTTTTTTCGATACCTTCTGCGCAAAGGGTTAACAACAGACAGCCACATTCTTACTGCTCGATGCATTATATCTGTATGAATTTCAAAAAAAGAACATCTGTATGAATTTAAAAAAAATAACATTGTTATTCACGCGTGTTTCACTACCAGAAAGTCGCGCGCTGTAAAAAAAAAGGAAATTTAGACTAGTCTGTATGGACTATATTCCCTTGCCTTTCCATATTGGGGATAAATTTTAAAACAACAACAACAACAACAACGTAAAAACAAAGAAAGGTAATCGAATCCCCGCCACTTTCTTCGATATTTTTATTGTTTTGTTTGGATTTAAACCATGGGTGATGGGAGTAGATAGTCTTGTATGCAACTGTTGATAATTAGGTATTAAAACACTCATGCGATACTATTTTAAGCCCACATTCGTGTTTTAATACCCATTATTATACAACAGTTGCATAAATAACTATTAAGAAATAGTCCTCATGGTTTCGGGAGGTCAAATGAAAAATTGAATGCATAGAATAGTAAACAATAAACAGCTCTTGGTAAAAATCTTAGAAGAGGTCAGGTAACAGAAGAAAAGGTTAATTGATTGTCTACGTGATGTTGTGAGCAGAGACTAATTAAAAATATACCAAAAGAATAATATAAGATAATATAAGAATATTTGTAATAAATTAATGTAAACCTCAAGCAGATGAAATATAAATATTTATTTGTATAATCTTATCCTCCATAAATGACTTTAGGCGTTCTTAAAACGCTCTTAAAATAGGGATTGGTATAATATTTGTTTAGGATCCTCATCAAGATAATCTTTAGATTAGCGATAAAATTAAATAACATAGATTTAAATTATTGTTAGAGTAACAAAAAAAAAAGTATTTAAGTGTTACCATCTCATATTATTAATAGTTTTGGTGAAATGTTTCTAAAAAGTCTAAGTTATTAATAACATTAAAAAATAATAAAAATAATATGTTAAATTTAACATTGTGTTGGATTCTTATAAAATATATAAATAAACACAATTTATTGTTTTTCATATTATTTGCTATTTATCATACGCTGTATTAAACACTATTGTAGGATTGTATTCTACAAAAAAATAACGATTAGGCTAAACAAAGGTTCTCGAGTGGAGACCACGTACGTGTCGTTTTCGAGAACATATACATACATATATGATTTAGAATGAAAATAGTTTTTCGGAATTTCTGTGTTATAAGTGAACTGAATTAGCTTTTAAGCAACCCACTGTTGGGCAAACACATCTTTTTCATGTAGGAGAAGGGGTAGGAATAACTACCCCGAGCAGGATTAGAACCCGTGACCTAAAAACAAACGAGTTAAAACAGCTATTTGCACAAGTACACCTGAACGGTAACTAATATTATATATTTATACCTACAATTACGTATTTATTACAACAGCCCACTGATATAATTTATTTAGTAATAAATATACATATAAATAAATATATATTTCAGCTAGACTCGGGGTGGGAATCGAAGCCACGACTCCAGAGCTGAAAGCAGACTGCTGCCTAACTGCGCCAAGAGGCCAGTCGTTTCTATTTAAAAATAATAAAAAAAATCGATAATTTGGATCAAAATACTTATAATTAATAATTTGATTACAACAAATTTATATCAGCTATTTAATAAATAAAGTGTATTAAATATACTTTTTTATTTACTTTTTATTAGAAAGATATATTAGTGACCAATAATAATGGAGGTATTTAAAAATGTGTATTTATACAGGTGGATTATACCGAAATGCAGGTTATTGCAGCAGGGCCGGATTTAGGAGAGGGCAAGCGGTGTAGCTGCCCCGGGCCCCCACATAAGAGGGTCCCCTGTGCTATTTACTATTAAATTTAAATATTTATGAGGAGTCTCTCGATAAGCGTGGATGTCGAAACGCGAGCCGGAACTAGAGAGGGCGCTTTTCCCTCTATGTCTACAGACCCGAAAGACGCCGTTTGAGCGCAGATAATAAGAATGAAATGAAATGGAATCTAAATGGAGTAATTCATAAACAATAGATATATAGAGCAGCCCCCACATCCACAAAAGAGTTGGTTGGAGCGGTTCGGAGTTGGGACGACTTTTTTTTGTGCAATAAAGAAAAAAATTCAGATCAAGGGGCCTCCACTCCTCTGTTGCCCCGGGCCCCCAAAACTCTAAATCCGGCCCTGCATTGTATGTTGATGTATGATCCACCTTTACAAGTGTATTATATTATATCTTTACAAGTGTATTATATTATATCTTTACAAGTGTATTATACTGGATTTCAGTTACAATTCTTTGTTTACAAATCAATGACGTTTGTTATGTACAAGCATAGAATTATATAATATGTATAAAAATTGTTTTGAAATGCTTGATAATCTTGAATATTTTGAAGCAATAGCGAACGTGACAAATGTTTTAACGAAGGAAACAAAGCATCGAGCGCATTGTGCGCTAAATGGAAATAGCAATCCGAACTTCGTACCCATTACCACTGTATCTAAACATTGTTAACTTATTCTGAAACGGACACGAGACCGGTCGTGAGTCGTAGAACTTTTCAACTCGTAAAAGCATTCTTTCTTCTGATATAAGTAAGCCCGGGCTAAATTTAATTTCATGTCTTCTTTTGTTTTTAATTCGAGTTTTCAATATTTTTATATGTGTCTGTGTATCTGTATATATGATTGTACATGTTTGTATGTATGTAGGGTTGCTCTGTGGTTATAAAGGATTGACGGATGTTATCATACTCGATACATTTGGGTATGAGCTTTGACTTTTCAAATCTTGTTAACAATACTTTCCATAGTTGACTATAAGGCTAGTTTAATATTAAAAAAGAAAAGGAAGGCTAAAGTAAATCCTCTTTTGAAAATTGTTTTTTTTTTTGTTTTGGAAACCCTGCTTAACAAATGATGTTATAGATTTTTTAACAGCATACTAAGGCTTATAGGGGTGGAGCAATAATTATATATTTAACATTTTTTTAATTTATGATTTTTTTCTTTTGTAAGAATTAGAACTTTTATCATCGTTCCAGTTGATCCTGAGCACGATTAAACGAACTGACTATTCAACTTTATTATATTATTATAAATATTAATATAGAACAAATGTAGGCTACATTTGTACAGAATATGAATATTAGAAATGAATTAATTAATGGTGTCATGACGGTGATGTGAGCTTAGAATACAAATGGGACATCCCGAAATTGTTTAGAAGTATGGTATGAAATCCAAAGTGCAAAACATATTTAAAAAAAAAAAGCGAAATGGCCGATTTAATCTATGGAAAAAATATACGAACCACGATTGATACGAATTATAGTTTAAATATGCGCCAGCATTACATAATCTTAAAGTGCTTATTTTTTTATAATTCAATTCTTCTTGGCGGTATAGGAGATTTGATAGAAGTAGGTTGAAAAATTCTATAAGTCCGCCAGTAAACAATAGAGAAAAGAATAATGACAGAGGACCAAATATGGAAAATATATAGTAAGAAATTAACTCTTTAATTTTTATTTTTACGTCAATCCCATTGGACTTACTAAGCTATATTAACACATAATTATAGTTAAGTGAGTTTGTACGTATGTACGTAGCTTCAATCAAGCTAAAAATTTTGTTACTTCATTACAAAACACTAATCTCGGCAATTTTATTCCGTAGGACAATACATTAATTGAAAATGGTTATAGGTTTTAAAAAATTAATTAACTTTTTCTAGAACTCTAAATATAAAGGTCTAGGCCGGGAAAACTCCGCATTACTTCAACTTACGCATAAACTAACATGATTGTGTTTAAGTTCGCTTGTACTATTTATGATATATTTACTTAGGATTACAACTGTTAGGATAACTATATTAGGCAATTACGAACTGTATGTTTGATAAATGATAAACTTCTGATGGAAGTTGTTGGAGTATCCTGTATCAATATTTTAAGCATATCGACAGATAGAACACTATGCGACTATGTGCACTAAGATTGCCTATTTAATTTGAAGCATTTTTGTTTAAACAGCCTAATGCTCTTAATAGTCTAAGATCCGACTGAGAAATTACTGTTATTAATAAGTGTTTTACATAATTTATTAGAATAATTTATGTCAACGTACAGCTTTTCCTGAAATGCCTTAAATGCCTGAAGTTGAAAATATTCGACCAATGTCTGTTACTAGTGATTTCATACGGATCTAAGACGTGGTATGGGACTATGGGCCTTTTAAACAAGCTCCAAGTCGCACAGCGTGTAATGGAGAGGGCTATGCTTGGTATTTCTCTGCGAGATTTTTAATGTGGGAATCACAAAAGTAATATTCAAATAAAACACCAATGAATCATAACTGAGAAATCATCTAAGATCTATATATTTTTTAACTTAACTTTCAGAAGTCGTTTTTTTTCTTCTTTCATTCGGTAGTTGCAATTAATTCTGATTAGAGTTATTACAAAATATGATAAAATCAATATTAAACTAATGGGAAGATATTAAAAATTATGTATGAAAACTTTTTAAAAACAGTTATAAAAATTTTGACAAAATAAAATCAAATTAAAATATAATAAAATTTATATGCAATTTATAATAAATAAAAATAAATTATCATCATACTAATATTATAAATGCGAAAGTAAGTTTGTTTGTTACGCTTATAACCGATCATCATGACACCTTTGTATACATAATCTTTGAGGCATTAGAAGTAACATCTTAGAATACTTTTTTTTGGTCGGCTGTTCGTGATTACCGACATCTATGCGGGCGAAGCCGTAGCCAGAAGCTAGTAATTAAATAATTATTTAAAATAGTTTTAGTCTCCAAAATACAATACACAGACTAATCTAGAACTTTCTCCTCTTAAGTCACTTAAAAATAAAAAGAATGAAATCTGATCAGCCGAAAATCATATTTGATATTAGAGATAGAGTAAGTAAGAGTAAGATATGAATTTTATTATATAGTCACGATTTTAGGATTTTCAAGTGTTGCACCGATGAACTATTCAAAGCTTTTATTATTTATATTTTGTTAACTAAGGTTACATAAGCATCAGAAAATGATTCATCATGACGTTTAGATTACTGTTAAAATATATTTATTAACAATGTTTGGCAATAGTACAATGCAATCGAGGTTAATATAAAAATAAAAAAGATGACAATTCAACAACATTTATCATTATTAATTTTTTTTTCATTTGCAAATATAGTATCTAACTAAAATATAGAGATTTAATCGAACTCAAGATTTGAAAACCCAGCTAAGAACCGTTGTTTTATGAACCTCTAATGATTGATAAGAAATGGACCCGTGAATAGATACATCATAACCTTAACCAAACTATTGCAGGATTTAATCTGAACTAGCAACGTACTATGACTTATATGCGTATCAAAATCGCTCCATGGTGAACATCACGACTCTTACGATATCAAATCATGTAAATTTTGAAGAAATTTTGAGGGATGTATAATGTATATCTAACAATCCGCAGTCCACTATCCTAATGGATAAGTTATGGGATATTTACAGACTTTTCTAGTCCAGTACAAATAAGATGTGTACAATAATAAGTTATATGGACCAAAAATATATGGACCAAAATGCACACATGAATGTTTCACGTATCCTTGAGTCTGTAAATATTTTTTTCTGTAATACTTCGGTAACTGCAAGTCTATTTGAAATCGAACAAATCAAGAATTGTAATCTCATAAACTGTAAATTTTTTTGGAAGTGTTTATCATAGTTATGTATTAATCATTCTTGCTCCTAAATTAATACTCTGACGTTAATTAATAAATATACATATATTTATATTCTGATACGATTACGTTTGATAAACGTAATTTAGTGCTATTTTTTTAATTTTTTTTTCAATAAAAACCTTTAAGTTTTTCCTAATTAAATTTTGACACAGACAACTTTCTATGCGAAAAATTAAAAAAAAAGCGATATCAAAATTCAGAAGAAAATACAACTGTTGACTGCAATTAACACACAATACAAATTGAAAGAGCTAAATTTAACCAGGTAACTTTTACGAAGTTATAAGTTTTTTTTAATTTCCCATCAATATCAAGCCAGCAGCATATTAAGCCAGGATTTATTAACGCCACTTGACTCCGGCTACGCCTGCGTAGCTCCGCCCTAAGCCCGCCCTAGCTCGCTATAAATTCGAGCGCCTCAGTCAAACTAGAACTTGTTGCACTACGCGTTCCGAACTTTCAAATTCTCTCCCGAAAGAACGTTACGAGGTAAGTTGTTTAGTTAGATTTGCATTTTACATGAACTTTCAATTATTATGAAAAGAGTTTTTCAACTATAATTTCTGGTTATTTTGTTTTTGTATTCATATTTCAAACAAGAGTATCGGCTAATCGAAATCATTTATGAGTAAAATCGAGTGATTAAATTAAATTATTACTTAATAAAAATAATAAATAAAACCGTATTCTTTAAAAGTTTTGAATTTTATTTCGACGCTAAAAGTATCTCCTTTAAAATGAAATAAGCATATATTTACAAATAACATAAAAATATCTCTTTTGCGGGTATTATGTTTCAAATTATTTCTATTATAGTTATGTGTATGGAATTTAGGCAATGGATATTTTCATTATTAAGCGATCGGTAATAAAGAAATAGTACAAAATGAAACAATGAAATAAATAGCCACAAGTTCCCGAGTTTATTGATTACCTACTAACAATCATATCTAATTTATAATGTCAGTATAGATTTAAGAGTTTAACATATTAAATATTTTTATTATTAATTTAACACGAAGCATAAATTCTATTTATTTTACTACTAGAAACTTAAAGTTTACATATATATTATGGTAACAATGAGAAAAAAAAAATCATAAAAGCAACTTTTATACATTCTTAAAAAAAACTATGTTTTTTTGTTATTTGTTATTTATACTCTTTTTATTCTATGTCATTCGGACTATATATATTAATATATATATATATATATATTGTTATAAATTGTTACAAATATCTAAAGCTCTTTTTTTCAATATTCATACATATTGTGCTACTGACGGTGTTTAAAAATCACATTACATCTTAGAGGTAGCGTTGTGGTTGTTAAAAGGAAATTAATTTTTCAAGAATGTATGTTAACGTCGTGTGACTCGCAATAAATTACACCTATATGGTGGTTGACTTAGGAAATAATATGGACGTATGTCTTACATTAAATGTTTTCACATTTATTTTTATCAGAGCAAAAGTATTCATTTAAGTACGTTATTATTTTTCTCTTATTTAGGTAACAGAATACAATTTGTTACCCATATATACATAGTTTTTATTTTACGGAATAATTAAAATCGAGTATTATAAATATATTTAAATATAAGTATATATATATTATAAAATGCTATTTTTATACGTACTTGAGAAAAATAAATCGTGAATAGATCAATGGGCGAACATTCTCATAACTTCAAAAAAGTTTGAAATTGGAATATTTTTATTTCTAAATAGGCATAATTGCCGCGAAATATAACTTCTAAACGAATTTTGTACAATTATAATTTTTAGATTTAGATAAACGATAATTTTTCTTCGATGTCTTCTTTTAAAGTTCTAAAAAACTTTTGAAGACTTAAAAAAAGATATTTTAAAGTTTTTTTCTTCTTCTTAAAACATATATAACACTAAAAAGTGACGGCCGGCTGGTCGAGTGGTCAGGCAACTGGACACTCTACTCAGTGGTCGCGGGTTCGAATCCCGCCAGGTGCAGATAATCTGTATGACGAATATAGATGTCTGCACCGGGTCATGGATGTGTATTTATCTATATATGTATTTATATCTTAAATTTATTTCCGTTCCTAGTACCTGTAACACAAGTTCTTACGAACTTACCACGGGGCTAGGTTAACGTGGTGTGATTGTTGGTTAATATTTATTTATTTATTTATTTAAAAAGTAATGAACAAATGAGCATAGAATCACATTTGTACGTATTACACGTGTTAAATTTACTTTGTGTAATAGAAACAGACAAAAGCGTTAAGGTAAACCTTTTATGAAAGTTTTCATATAAAACTAGCTTTTACCCATGACTTTGGGCGCGTTTACTTCGTTAAAACTTCACTAAATCGTTTATAGAATAATAACACCACTTCTACACGGTGTATCAAGATGAAACCTATGGCAGTTTTAAATTAGATCTCCAGGATAACAACTGCGAAAATAGTATCCAATATCACTATACGATTTTCCGTGAAGCCGGAACAAACATACAGACAGAGAGGCAAGATAAAATTATAAAATAATTATTTTTCCTTCCATTGAACCCATAAATATATTCGGTTAGACATTTCGGTTTTATAAATATCTCTCATGTACTAACAGCAGTCGGTTACAATTTTATTATATTTATACTTATATTATAAAGCTGAAGAGTTTGTTTGTTTGTTTAAACGCACTAATCTCAGGAACTACTAGTTCGAATTAAAAATTCTTTTTGTTTTGGATAGCCCATTTACCGACGAAGGCTATAGGCTATATAACATCACGCTACGATCAATAGGGGCTGAGCAATAATAAGAAATTTTATAAAAACGGGAAAAAATAATCTTTTTTGAGAGATTCCATTGCGTCCTTTATTATTTCTCTTCTCAAAACATTTTTTAACTATAGTTCCAATTTTAAAGTAAATATAACATCACTCTTTTACTGAGAATTTTTGAAAAATAAAAAAAGGTTAATAATACGTTGAACGACCCAGGAATCAAACCTGAGACCCCTTGCTCGGCACTCGGCAGTAACGTTTGCGACCGCTCGACCAACGAGGCGGGTACCTACTCTTAGAGTAATTGTTTAAAAATATTTAAGTACGTTTTTCCCTCAAATTAACGCGGGTGAAACCGCGGGGCAGAGCTAGTGTACAGATAATAAAGTAAGCGTGTACATAAATGAAAGTATAATAAAAATAATCTGAGTTACCCTAACAAGATACGTAAATATCGGAAATAATAAACGTAAATATTTGACGAAGCACGAAACAAAAAGATTATTGCGTGTATTGAGAACCACTTTTTCTGTTATATATGCCATTAAGTACATTATTTTTGAACTTCACATTAAATTACACTACAACAATGTAGTAAATTTTAGATTCCATAAAATACATAAGGCGTGTAGGCAAAAAGAATAAAAAATCTTATGACTCTTTTAAACAAAAACTAACGAGTTTTTAATATATAATGAGATTATTTTAGGTTTATTATATTGTATTTATTATTTTCGATTCACATATGGATTTCAGTTTATTTAAAATTTTAAATAATATTTTTTTATACACATAGCATTTTCTGCAGGTCTTATCTGCCCGTTTATGGGAAATTTACGGGTTATTACGTCATTTAATTTTTTATAGCTATACTGTTCAAATAGGTAATTTTAACACGTGCCTCTTAAATTGATTATAAATTTATCATACTTAACTATATATTACTTGTTTATACCTGAATATTGTTCTTTCACTTATAACTCACTCTTATTTTAACTCCACTCTCTCTCTCTTCTTCATTTAATTATTGTTTCTTCCACTGATCCCATTGAAAATATTGTTAGTGAAATACTATGCAAAATGTCATAAGTCGACTGCACACATTAATAGACATTTATAGCCTGTTTGAAGATAAATCAGTAATTTATCAGTGTGTCGCAATTTTCATCTCCCTGTTTTGGTCTTTCTACCATTATACTCTCATTCGTCTAGTAATTATAAAGCATTTACTAAAACCCTAACCGTTTATATAAAATAACTTCAAATTAAACTGATCGCATATAAAATAATCAATTCGATAATCCCAGTAATATCTTTTTTTTATCACTATATATAATGTGTATTCTAGAAAAAAAAAAATGTCATCATGATGTTATGAACGCTAGGAGTTGGGAAAATATATCAAAGTATTAATTTAAAAATTTGAATTTAAATACTGTACTGAATCAGCCTCCCACTGCTGGATAAAGGCTTCCTCCCCACATAGGATAATAGGCGTATAATCTAACTTACATATGTGTAACAATTGCAGGTGTCTAGGAAACAACCGGAACAGACGGTTTGACGTTCTGTCCGAGGCACGGTGGTTACCCGAGACATAAACATTCTCGAAATTTAGATTCATAAATAATATTTTAATCATGATTCATGGTTAACATCGGCATTTATTATCATCTGATGACACTAATGTTACTATAGAATTAAACTTTAGCTTCGTTGATTAAATAAATTTTCCTGATTTCACTTTTAATTACTTTACTGTGTTTGATGTTAAAAATAATAGTTTAGACATCAGCTTTGATGCAGTTGGTTTTTAGAGCGGTAACAGAAAAATGATTTTTTTTCTGTTATTGACTTTTAGTGCTCAAAATTATTCGTATTTTTAATTATTCTATCTATTCTTCTGAATTTCTGTATATATGAAAAATGCTCTAATTATAATTGCCTTATAATTTTCTAAGAAGGTTAATCCTAGGTTAATAAAATCCTAGGTTAAAGGAAGGTTAATACTACTAGCTAATCCTCTAATTTTTGCGATTATAGTTTATTTCCATCTTCCATATTTTCATCTTTAATAATTTTTTTTACTCTGATGTAACTGATTGATTCAATATTTGCGTAACGATTCTAAGAAGTGTAAGATCTATGCGTACCATAAGGCGGGCTACTATAAGGTAGGCATAGATCATATTATCATAGGTATCATAGGCATAGGTATCATATTTTTTTAGTTCCTGTCCCTAAAAATATTTCTTTTCTTTCTTACTTATATGCCGATAATCTAGAAATCAACTCAAAGTCAGCATTTTAAAGAACAACCTGAAAGCTTTTTTTTTATATATTTTATAAACATCTCGTAAGTATACAACATTAGAGCCAATTATAGGATTTGAATGTAAATCCTTCAAAAAATAAATATGTATCAGCCATTGGATGTCCACTGCTGAACGTAGGTCTCCTCCATCGACCTTCAGAGCGACTGGTTTGAAGCAGCTTCCATCCAACAGCCATTCTGGCGACTCTCCTTAACTCATGTGTCCATCTCGTGGATATCTGTGCAATAATGCGCTTACCGGTACGTGGTCTCGACTCAAGAACCTTTCTGCTCTATCAGCTACCAGTCTTATGCTCATAAGACTGATAGCTGATGGATGTACATATGTACTCTATCTATCCACTGACACTTCAGCTTGCAAATTTTCTGTGGTATATTGGCAACTTTCATTTGTCTGCGGAGCTTATTATGTCGGATTCGATCTCGCAGAGAAATACCAAACATAGCCCTCTCCATTGCTTGCTGTGGGACTTATAGAGCCTGTTTAAAAGACAAATAGGTAGAGACTACGTCTCAGATCCGAAATTTCAAAAACTCAGGTGAAAAACAGGTTATTGTTAAATTTATTTCTTGCGTTGACTAGTTACAGCTTTAATCAGTGAATATTCGAAGAACATATAATACCAATTAACGATAAGGATTATCCTGGAACCTATTTTCGACATCTGTTGGATACCTCAAGTTGAGATGTAAATAGAAAATTTGAAACTGCAATAGAGTAGTTCTCCTAAAGTAATTCGAGTTTTAAGAATATACAAATTCCTTCACTGATGAAGATTGTCGTCTTAAGAGTACACTACCACTGTTCTGTGTTGTATAACCATTGTCATCACGTTCTCATCGATTATCGAGTATATGTGTCGTATTTTGTATTGTAATTTTTTCGCGCTCTCATCGTCCTCTTCGTTACAAACAGTTCTCTATTCAAAGTTTTGCCTGAAAAATATCGCTGTTTAGGCCTGTTCTAACTATACATATCCTTCAGTTGAATTTATTAATGTTTTGCGCATATTATTGTAACATTGTTATATTGGTTTATTCATTTATTATAATAAAAAATTAAACAAGTGCAAGTTGGACTCGCCCATGAATGATTCCGTAGCAACAAGCAACATCATATAAAAGTTAACTTTGATGGATGTTTTAATAATAATGTATATATTTACAAAAAAAAAAAAACTATTTACAAGATCTCATTCAAACGAATTTTCGGTGGAAGTTTGCATAGTAATGTACATTATAATATATATTTTTTTAGTTTTATCATTCTCTTATTTTAGAAGTTACAGGGGACAATGATGCTCAATTGTTAGCTTCATTTCGTAGTGTTTTTTTGCCTGTGGGAAGAATCGTAATCTATTTATTTATTCATTTATTTCACAACCATAATATATTGTATATATAAAATACAAAAGATATTTATAGACTCCGCAGGGGCACGAAATATTTAGGTAGAGAGGAATCTATCTATAAATCTCTCCTTTTATATTGAACGTTTCGTACATGTTGATATGCTCCTCTTTAAAATGTAGGTGACAAATATAATCAGTTGTTTTCATTGTAGTGCCCAAAGCCATAGTCCATTTTTTTTTAATTTTGCCGGCGTCTGTAAGTTAAAATAAAAATAAATACTAATCGGTTGATTTATCTATATAATCATGAAAGTTGTAATCTGTTAATTGAGGAAATAATAAGATACTTATTAATTTAGCAGATATTTGACATGTTTTGTAATTTTATGACAATTTTTACACAATAGCACTTTTTTCAACAATTGTTTTGAATAACAATTTTTTCGACAATTTATTTTGGCAATTATTATAAGAAATACAAAACTGTTATAGGTATGTTAACTTCAGTATCTTTAAATACACGCACATTTTACCACTTTAGAAGTGTCTCTCGCGCAAACTATTCAGTTTAGAAAAAAATGATATAAAAAACCTCTATATCATTTTTGAAGACCCCACATGTATGGGTTTGATAAAAACTTTTTTTGAATTTCAGTTCTAAGTATGGGAGCCCCCAAAATTTATTGTCTTTTTTTCTATTTTTGTGTGAAAATCTTAATGCAGTTCACAGAATACATCTACTTACCAAGTTTCAACAGTATAGTTCTTATATTATAGTTTCGGAAAAAAGTGTCTGTGACATACGGACGGACAGACTGACAGACATGACGAATCCATAAGGGTTCCGTTTTTTGCCATTTGGCTATAGAACCCTAATAAAAATTAAATCATCCATTGTGGTTTGATGACTCGCGGTGGATTTTATAAGTGCTGTCTCTCTACTATACGACGTGTCATATTTTATAGCCTTGCTTACTGCCTATCTTAATTATTCTTTTGGAAGTTTTATACTTAGTCGATTAAAATTATATAATAATTGTATCATAAAGAAAAAAGATATATAAAAATAAATATGTTATTTATCTTCTATTATATAATAATAAAATAACCCGACGCAGTATTTCAATAAAGTATTACCTTATTATTTAATTGTATTTTATTATTATTATTTATTTTATATAAGTATTTACCTTTCTTAATGAAGCATTGTTCAAAGAAAAAAAAATTATTTTAACTCTAGCTTAACGAATTAACGGAATCAGCATTCTGATAATCATCAAAATAAAAGTATAAAAATATAACAAAATTATTGCATATCCGTTAGTGCATAGATCGGAAATCGATAGACGGATTTTAATGAGATGAAACGTGTCATTTGTTCCGACTCTCGTACTAGTCAGCTTTTTTCAACTTGGTCTTGATAATTTTAATATCGTCCAAAATTTTTTTTAATAGATATTATTAATATAAAATTTGTGATGGAGACATATTTAATACTTTTTCAACCAAAACTACTGAATCTCTTTCAATAAAACTTAGTATGTAGATTGATTATCTGGATTGTTACAAGGGCAACATTTTTTTTCAAAATTCTTATATTCTAGGTAACGCGGCCAAATCAGTGGGACATTTTAAAGAAACCAAATAAAATATTTTAGTATTCATATTACATTATTCCGGCAGATTGTCTTGATAGGTCACGTAAATTTAATTAAAAGGTTGTTAATTCAAAGTCTAATACCGCTGATTTGTACAATAATGTGCTAAAGTTTTTATCTAAAATCTATTTTGTGCTTGGTTCACCGAGATAAGTAAGGTAAGTTATAGGAGACAACGCGAGGACACATTTATGATTGGAAGAAATTTTTATGTACGTGTAGAAAATGTACCCACCAGTACACACTGGAGTAGAATAGTGAATAAAGCTCCCATACCATTATAAATTAGAAAAAATGGTTGATTTATATAGGGATGATATAATATACTTTTAATACCAGACTCTTACATTTTTTTAAATATATAAATTACGTCATCTGTATATTAATTTTAAATACGTAATTTAATTGCACTAAAACCTAACGCTCGAACCTAAATATGCTTAAGAAAAAAAAACCTTCTAATGTAGCAGTGACACAATAACGAACAAAATCAATACATTTTATTTAACTCATTCTTTTTCTCCTGTAACCGGAGTATCATTAGAAACAAGATTCTAAGACTTCCCAGTTGAAGACTGAAACTTACGTTATCTCTTGGAACTGCTTAAGTTTTCTCGGCAACTGTAACATAATTAAACCTTGATTAATTATTTGTTAGACGTAATCCGATATAACACTCACGTGTATAGTTTTGTATCGTGTTTTAACAATTACTATGTATTACCTAGCTTTGTCTTGCTTCTAATCTACGGCCAGGCTAATATATAGAAGTTGCATGACTTCAAACGATTAGATCATATTACATTCGCTTGATTAGAAAACCTTTTGACATAATAAAATACTTTTACTTTTAATAATGATTTAGCGTAAATAATAAGGACCTATGATTGGTTCGTTACACTTATTGTAAATACGATTGATGAAGAGCTTACAGGAAAAAAGGGTCTCTTTTATGAATATATTATATAATATGTCCTTAACATGCCATAATGTGCTTAAAATAATATATTTTTATTTGCTCATTTTTTGTAGGTGTGCTTATTCGACATCTTATTCAATAATAATTATTATTCATCTCTCTATTCTGTCTCATCTCAATTGATTATTATTGAAAAAAAATACATAAAAAAATAATGAATTAAAATTAAGCACAACGTTCTGTATAAAAATAACCATTCCAATTTTTTATTTTTTTTTATTTTTATTTTTTTTTTAAATTTTATTTTTAAAAGGTCATCTCTCGAAAGTTTCGTTTGTTGTCTTCGTAATTGTAGGACGTAGTTTTAATTTAGAATGCTGTTGTAGATAGAAAACTTTCGGAAAATTAATCGAAAAAAAAAAGAAATTAATTCTAAATTTAAATTGTAATCAAAACTGTAACGTACAGTTTCGAAAATTCGCTGTTACGTGTTTCTATATCGTCAAAATTTTCGAATCAGGGGCTCTATTTTTGATTCACTCGTATCGCGTCGAGTGCTCGAATTCTACTGATTTTCGTTCGCCATCTGAAATTCCGTATTTTTGAATCGCTCGACTGCAACGAATGATCCATACCACTCGTCGCGTATGGCGATCGGTATCGATATTATTTTTTTAATTTCTGCGTGGAATATATAAAATACAATACTTCAAATTGTAGTGGCAACATTTAAGGCGAACGATTCAAAAATACGTAAAAACGAGATCATGCGACATAAGACCAGTGTGACATAAGTCGCATTCGACGATACAATTTCATACGAGTGAATCAAAAATAGAGCCCCAGAACACGGTCTAAGATTAAAGTGAAATTTGTAAACTAAAAGGAAGTGAAATCTTTGGACTACGCTGTGTAAAAGCTTGTTCTCTTGGGTTGGCGAAGAAATCTTCTAAAATAAACAATTAAAATATAATTTACTAAGCCCACTTCTAACTTTCTTCATTAGATAGTTGCATCCGTGAGACATTGGCATGGCTGGCGTACTGGCGAAGTATGATATAACAGTTATCATTATACATACGTATTTTCATATATAAATATATATTGTATAATACACCCAGACTATAAATAAATAATAAAATAAATAAATAAATTATATATATATTACACCCAGACTCCGGGTGGAAATCGATCCCACAACCCTGGAGCAGAAAGCAAGCTGTGCTAACGGGTCAGTCAAATTCATCTGAAAGATACAGAGAAGATGATGAGGTCGAAAATGTCTAGAAAAGTGATTTATTTTCGATTTTAGAAAAAACAAATTGATTTGATAAAAAATTCAAAATTGATTTTACTACCAGTATTCGTATAAAGTAGGTATATATGTTTATTTTTATTTTATTATATTTTTTATTTTAAAGTTATTTGAACTGAACTGAACTGAATCAGCCTGTAAACGCCCCACTGCTGGGCAAAGGCCTCTTCTCTATATAAGAGTAATTTAATATTCGTTGATTAAAAATCTAATATCTTTTGAGAAGATCTGTTCTCGGATCTATTAGCTGCAATTAAACAATTTGCTACAATCACACAACCATAGCGATTGATTGCTCTATATTATATATAGTAATTGTTACAGTATTACGTAAAAAAGACTGCTGGAAGATAGAAGTATTAAAAATAATTGAGAAACGATAATTGCTATTCGCTGTTCTCATGACTATTTTAACGATTTGCAAAAATTGCACAATTATCACATTGAACTGTAATGTTATTTCAAATCTCGTAAGAGCTCGGAGATCAGATGATTACCATTGGATTTAGATAATATTTAAAAATTCTGTTCTACGAGTAGATGTGTAAAGTTCCTATTTAATTAAAAATGAAACATGAGTTAAACTTTATATATACCTATTCAGTTAAATTAATATTTTTAACTTCGTAAGATAATCAGTAGTTTCAATGTTCAAAATGTCAAATTAAAGGAAAAATATATTTTTAAAAACTTTAATGTAGAAAAATCTCGAGCAAATTAATATTATAAGCTGGTGTAAGTCAAAGATTAAAAGTAAATAATGGAAAACAATCAATGTAAAAATTTGTATTTGTAATTCAAAGCGAGTGTTCGAACGTAATACAATAGGCGATACAAAATCCCGTGGAGTGAAATTAAAACATTTACGTAGTAACAACAAAAGAAAAACGGTTCATCTTTCATCATATATTACCGATTTATTGATAAATGATATGTTATCAGCTTATGTATGAATTAAAATTTTGCAAATTAAAGTTTGTACTAATAAAAATTATCACGTCTGATATAGTTAAGTATAATTTTTTGTAATAAAAATATTTACAAGTTGCGAGAGTAAGCGAAGAAATCTCGTAAGCCAGTCGCATGACTATAATATATACTAACTCCTTCGTGTCTCCTACGTAGCATTAACGAAATCAAACGTACTTCACTGGTAAAACTGAAAGTCAAAAAACTATTAATAACTTGATATTGACAACACTACTTGCAGGGAAAAGTTTATGTCACAATATTTATGTAAATGTTTTTTTTTTATTATAAAAAATATTTGTCATTTTTGAGAATATATGCGTTAATTTTCTACTTTTTTTCGTAGTTGAGAAACGTATTATAAATACTTATAAAACCTATAGTCTAACCCTAACCTATAATAAAAACACGAATGACAAATAAATTCACATAAAATGTGAATAAAACAGTATATAAAATATGAAGTGATCGTGATTTACCACGGGTCTCTAAGGTTATTATAGTATATTTTCGTAGAAATAAATAAATAAAATAGCGGGCAATTGATACTTGCCCTCGGGAGAAAATAAGATTTATAATTTTAGCTTCGTATTGTAATCAGGTTGTTTATTTTTATGAATCAATTTAAATAATTATTTAAATAAAAAGTAATTAAGAATGGGAGACACTGAGGAACTGTGGAGCTTGTTCAGTGGTTCTCAATCTGGAGAACCCGAATTAATAGCATTCTATGATATATCAATTATATATGCGTATCACACAGAATATATTTTAATGTAAGTAAATGCCTTCATGAATATAAAATTAACAAGAAGTTAAAACCCAGATTTGTTCAAAGTATTCAATATGTTACGTATTTTTATCAGAGACTAATATAATTCGTGACCTAGGAATAATATTAAATAGTAACTTGGACTTTGAAATCATCTCAACTCTTTAATATTGAAAGCATGGAAAATATTAGGTTTTGTTAAACTTACAAGCAGACTTTAAAAATGTGGCTAGTATTCTTTCCATAAACTATAGTGCGATCGAATCTCAAACGTGTTTCTTAACTTTTGAACCAATTTTATAAAATTCACTCATTCGAACTATAATATATAATAGAACGTATACAACCAAATTTTACTACTGTATTTTTTTTATTTTGTTAATATACTGGCTATCCCTATTAGCTGCGCGCTGCGCAGCGAACAATCGCGGTGAGGGTGATTCGGGGGTACCGTACGGTATCGTGGGCTGCAGCTACTGCTCTAGCCGGCGACCCCCCGTAGGAGCTCGTGGCGGAGGTTCTTGCCGAGACCTACTCATATGTCTCGGGTAGGAGGGCTCTTGGTGAGAACCCCACGTTGGACGGGATCCTACGTGTGCGTCGGATAGGGCAGGAAGCGCTAATGCGGAGGTGGGGGGAGGACCTGGCGGAGCAGCCGTACGGCACACGCGTAACGGCTGCCATTCGCCCGGTCCTTGAGCGGTGGATGCGTCGAAAACGCAAGCCCTTCACCTTCCGTCTGACGCAGGTTCTCACCGAGCACGGTTGCTTTGGTGACTACCTATGTCGGACGGCCCAAAGGGAGCCAACGACTGAGTGTCACGATTGTGGCGCATCGGTGGACTCTGCCCAGCACACCCTCGAGGTGTGCCCGAGATGAGCGGTGCTGCGTCAAGGTTTGACGTCGGTCATCGGAGGGGACTTGTCGTTCCCGAGCGTCATCACCGAGATGCTCGGCGACGACGAGTCCTGGAAGGCGATGGTCTCCTTCTGCGAAACAGTAATGTCCCAGAAGGAGGCCGACGAGCGGATGAGAGAGGAGGCCACCGACGTGGCCTCCATCCGCGGGCGACGAATGGGGGTGCGCAGGAGGCGCTACTTAATGCGCCTCCAGTAACGGCCTTGTGCCCGTGTCGGGCCGGGATGGGAACCCGGTCCTGCTAGACACGGCGTCGTCGGGACTGTTCAGAGGTTAGCCGGACAGTCCCCATGGAGGAGAAGTCTGGCCTTTTCGCCGAGGCCAGCCTGTCGCTGGAAGGATCCTGTTGCCTGCAGATCCGGGACCCTCCAATTAAAGCGGCTGCAAGCTCCCGTAGGGGTTTAGTACGGTATTGCACACCCAAAGTGCCGAGTCCGACATCGGTCTAGGACTGCCGACCCGGGCGTCCTGGATAGCATCCGTAAATGGATTCCCCTGCGATATATAAAAAAAGAAGGCTATCCCTATTAAGTAAGCTATTGTACAAGGCTTTCTCACTTCAAAATGAAGTTCGCTCGAAAGTCGCCGTAAAATTGACGATATCTTGATATATACAGTATACAAATTAATTAATGGAGTATTATCATCATTAGATTTACTTCTTTAGCCTAGCCTATTAAAAAATCCTTTTGTATTCCAATTTCAAGAACAAACTTAAGTAAATATTAAATACGCAACCCTCAATAGACTCATGAATACGTTTGAGTTATCATCAATCAGCGATATCGACTTCTTTTATCATAATAACAAACAAATTGTTAACCACTGCAAGGATCTCATTTAACCGATTTTGTGAAATAATAGTTTAGTTTTTAATGTCTTTTAACTTTGTTTCCCTTGTATATTTATAGACAATGTTTTTTACACTTTTAACGAAGTATCATTTCGAATAATGCCTTAGTTATATCTTTTGTTAATCTAAATCTATTATAGTTATATTAATTTGTATAAATAAATATTTTTAATATTCTAAATATTTCTTTATTGATGAATAAAGGATTAGTTATACCTCGTCTTTCCAAACAGCAAAAAATAAAAAATAAAAATATTTTACGTTAAAACACATCAGTTTTATTAGAAGTAATTTGTATAAAAAAAACCTAAAATTTGAAAGCATAATCGACTGGATTAAACATTATTTTCTTTTAAAATTTTGTTTTCTTTTTTATATTTAGTTTATTGGTATATAAAACATATTTTTTAGAAGGAATTTATTTAATAATATGAAAAAGATTAGGAATCCTCGATCAGACTTATTGACGTTAATTCTATCAATGTTATGCATGATCGCAAAATCTTAAATGTAATTTGTTTTACTAGACGTCAACATGTTTAGAAATTTGTAGAAAATATCATGAGATACTACTTTTATCCCTTCTTTTTCGTTCTTTAACATTTTGTCGTAACTTTATCACGTACTTACCCAACGGCACTTATTCATTAGTCTATTGTGGCGGCACAAAACAGGTTGAATATTTATATCTTTACATCACAAAATAATAAAACTTCAAGACAGAATATTAAGTACTTATTTTACAATATAAACCATAAGAATGGTTCAAAGTGAGTTAATGGACGATTTCCTTCGCTCATTCTAATAAATATATACATATTATTGTATAGCTTAATTATAAAGTGTAAACATATGTTTTTTTATTTTTTTATTTAATCAACATTTTTGAGATAGACCGATTAATAATTAAAAATAACGCTTTATTGTACACCAAGAAATTTCTTTACGTCTCTAAATCTAATAGAAAAAATACATACAAATGCGGTCTAAAACTTAGGATTGATATCTTCCATGCATACATTCTATCTATGGGTGAGGGAAATGTATGGTATATTGATATTATACAGTTAAGTAGGGGTACAGTTTTTAATACACATATATAAAAAAAGAAAAAGTATATATCTGTACAAAAGTATATAAATACATATTATACAGCATATAAGCATAATAAACATTATTAACGCACACAATTCTTGCCATTATTAAGCTTGAATGTCCATGAGTAACATAGGCTATTAAAAGTCACTTAACAACTTGTAGCGGAACAGAAGAAATAAACATCAACGCGAGCAAAATCGCGATGGGATCTAGTTAATGAATAAATAATCTAATTGCAATTCATTGCATATGTACATATCTTTAATTAATTGCTTTCTCAAAGCTATGTACCTATAAACGTATGTGTATTACCACAAATGATAACATCTGATAGTATATAGTTAATACGCTTCATGATCAACGCAGTATCATATTAATGGATAAACTAAGTTAAACCAACCATTGTACATTAATAGCCATTGTACATATTAGTAGGTCATCTATAAATAATACAGATTTAATTGTAAAACTTTGTAATTATTTAAAAATAATTTGTCCATAAATCTTAATCTTCATCATTATCATTGTCATTATATCGGCCATTGGATTTCCACTGCTGAACGTAGGCTTCCTCATTGACCTCTAAAGCGAATGGCTTAAAGTAGCCTCCATCCAATGTTTTCCGGCGACTCTGTGTCTGTCCATCTCGCGAACGGCTGTCCGACGTCACGCTTGCCGATTCGTGGTATCCCCTCGAGAACCTTTCTGCTACATTGGCTGTCAGTTCTACGAGCTATGTGCCATTTCCACTGCCACTTCAGCTTGCAAATTCTCTCATTGTAAGATGTCATAATTTCTGATTTTATCTCGCAGAGAAATATCAAGCATAGCCCCTCTACATAGCTCGCTGTGCAACTTGGAGCTTGTTTAAGAGGCCCATAGTCAGAGACCACGTTTAAGATCCGTATGTCATCACTGGTAACACACATTGGTCGAAGATTTTCGCCTTCAGGCACTGAGGTATGACGGATGAAAAGACGTTTTTTTACTTCCCGAACTTTGCCCATTCTAGCTGGATTCGATAATTAGCCTCTCCTTCGAAGTTCAATCTAACAAGTTGGACCTTTTGTTCTAGGTAGATGTACTTGTCAACAACTTCAAGAGTAAAATTTCCAACTGATATCTTCCCATATGAGAAATAAAAATCTTTTATATAAAATTATCTATACTTATAAATAAAATAAAATATTACTGACTGATTCAGCGTAAGTGTAAATTGGTTAAACTAGACAGACGAAATTTGGCCAGAAAATACTTACAAACTAATGGGAAATTCGGAAATTCAATAAAATAATGAGGCTTAATAGGGGATGAAAGTTCGTATGTAAAGAAGTCCGGAATTTTCAGAGATTTCAGAAGATGGAATCTTTATTTTTAGGCTTTTTAAATAACTATGAAAGAATTTTTATAAATGTAGGATGAGTGTTTCAAATTTAAACAATTTTTTTATTGTTACTATTGTTCTAAAAATATTAAAATTACATGACGAATTTTAACTGATTTTTCAATGTAATGTATGTATATGCAATGTATTCGAGTAATTTTGAATTAGTTTATATGCATATATTTATAATTGACAAGGTCGAAAAACGAACGTATCAAGGGATTATTCCTTTACATCAGTCAAATTTCTACGGATGGGCTTTGATTTAATCCCGCGAGATAAATCTAAGAGAATATGTTAAACAGCAGATTTATATTTTCTCTTTGTAAATTGATAGTAAAATTAATACTGACTTTGATAAAACCGACTAACTTACGAATTTAGGTTACAAAAGAACTCTTTGATAAAAATAAAGGTCATAGGGTGATATAGTACCTAATTATTGTATAAATGTCAAATATTGCAATCAGTAGTGAGTAGAACGTAGTAAGTATTAGTAGATGTAGAAAGTGCATATAAAAGCGCAGAAGTCTTATAATTCCCAGTGAGTGTGAGGTCCCCAGTGAGATGTGAATCCTATTTCTGGGGGTCCGGAAAAACACACAGCGCACGAGCACGTATGTCCAGACCACGAAAAAGTCGCTATGTCCTATATTAATATTTGTCATTTCACAAAAACTATCTATACAAACAAATACAATGTAACTTCAAAACATTCTAAAATACAAAACAATTTCCTTAAGAGTTAAATTAAAATTATAGCTAGCTTAAGAGCTGTCTCACTTAACGACATTTAAAACCTACGTGTGACGATGCAATACATTTGATTAAGCTGTAGTCGCTAAAGGAATTGCACCTCTCTATCTCTCACCTCTGATCTGAAATGCTAGTAGTTTACTTATTTCCCCTATTTGTATTACGCTTTCATTTGACTATCTCTGTTCAAACGAGTTTATTTTACGGATCTGTTAGTTTTACATTCGTTAGTCTTTGTTTGAAGTTTAGCGACGGTAACGAGAATTTAATATTTAATTACTTTATAAGTATCGTTAATTATTATTTATTAATAAAAAAAAATTACAATGTGCTTATAACAGTGATCATGTAAATATAAATTTATGCGAATTTTACCGCATACCATAGTCCAGTCGATAATATAAAATTATATTGAACATAGTCAATCTGTCAATTTGTTCATCGCCTAATCATGAATTTGCTGTACAGCTTGTTCTGTCTGTCTGCCTATATGGTAAACTGATACAATATAAGAAAAACGGGATGAAAAGTTTTGTACTTACAAATTTTAGTTTTTTTTTTCAATCGGGTTGAAAATCTTTATTTCCCATAAACATTTAATATATTATGTAATTAAAATTTATTATAATGCTTAAAAGAAAATATTATGAAAAATTGTTTATGACAGAAAAGTTTGTAGACATGTAACATACATTTACCAAAAATCTTTAAAATAAATAAGTAAATCCTAAAATGACGGCCGGCTGGTCGAGTGGTCAGGCAACTGGATACTCTACGCAGCGGTCGCGGGTTCGAATCCCGCCAGGTGCAGATAATCTGTATGACGAATATAGATGTCTGCACCGGGTCATGGATGTGTATTTATGTATTTATATCTTAAATTTATTTCCGTTCCTAGTACCTGTAACACAAGTTCTTACGAACTTAGCACGAGGCTAGGTTAACGTGGTGTGATTGTTGGTTAATATTTATTTATATTTATATTTATATTTAAATCCTAGGATGTCCCAAAATTGACTACCATGGTTAAATTATCACAAAAATCTGAAATTACCGACAAGTCAACAACAATTCGGGTTTTTTATACAATAACATGTATTTATCAAAACGTGATATGGTAGGTAGGTTTTCTTATCGAGGCTATTGTGGTGTTTACCAAAGTAATACGCCCATTGTTTGATTATTTTTATTAATCAATTACCAAAGGAATCACGAACTTTTTTTAACCATGTTCGTTTTGGAAAAAAAAGGTAATAAATATTTAATAATCGACATTGTGTGGTATTTTTTGCATTAAATTGTAATTACTATATGTGACAATTTGAAATTTAGGATGACTTAATGAATTTTTCCGATACTTTGTCACAGTGTGTATTAGTACTTAAAACGAGCCGAGTTTTAACTTTTATGAATACGAAAAAGTTTGAGGTTGTATTCGACAGTAATCCAAACTCAAACTATAACTCCAGCTTGGACATTGTACGGGAATGTTATTGATAAACTTATTATACAAAAGATTAAATCACGATTAAAATTTTCGGTGATTTATCTAGGTATTTAGACGGTCTATGTGATTGTAATTTCTAGAATATTTTTTATCTATCTGTTCTTTCGATTTGAGATATTTGTACTTTTAGATTTCCTAAGGATAGGTTGTACCCAAATAGTGCTAATAGAATTTTATTAGTCTTTTTGTCATAGTGCTGTCTGAAACGGTTATAGTTAGACGCCTGATTTTTTTTACGAGATAAGTTTCTTGTTTATGACCCGAGTAGTTTTTTTAATTTTATCGTATGCGAGTGTCAAATTTTCACTTGACTTTGAAATAAATTATGTTATACTGTACAATAGAAATTGTATATACGGAGAAATTATTCTAAATTCTATAATCAAGAATAATTTAAGATTTTAAAAATATATGCAAACATCTGCATAACATATTTAAGAAATTAAATCAGTTCAGTTAGTAACATATACCGCATTATAACAATGGGAGATTTCCTAACATAGAAGAACGGAAACTTTACCAATTTAACCGATATTAAAGTAGTTTTAATACGTTCGTAAGTTTGTTCGTTGTTCATTATAAACTTTAAAAATATAACTGATAATTTTTTTTATATATTATCTTGAAAATTTTTATATATGTATATAAAACATTGTATCTCATAGGTACCATTTGGCCTGCGATAAGATTTGACACTTGTCGTTTTGAGTGACATTTTTTATTGCTTCGTAACGTGACTTCAACTTGTTTTGCTTTAGCGTCTTGTTTATCCTTTTGTGATTATATAAAACCTAAAAAAAGTATCATAATATATAGCATGTATACTAAATTAGTACGCTAGCTGTAATAATACGGGTTTATTCTGAATTTCGTGATAAAAAGCACACAGTGTCCTAGCTCGTAGTATGAACTCAAATCATGTAAAAGTTTCATTCAAATTCAATAGTTGCGGTGAAATGTGGCGCCAAGATACAGACATACAGACGGATAGACAAAAAAAACATATTTCTGACTATCGATTATAAAGAACCTTTAGGTACAAAGTTTTGAAATATCTTTTATGCACAGATTTGGACCTGCTTACAGTTTTATTAACATTATATTTCCTGTGACTAATATTTTTATTATTGAAAATGCTTATGGATTTTTGGTTTCCTGCAATATTTCGATTCAATTAAAATACAGTGGTTTACAGTTTTTTTTTGTTGATTAATCACATTATATATTTTAATAGGTTGTATGTAACGGTGTAACCTGCTTAAAAACCAACTCTCCAACACTTCTTCTATTTTAGAGAAGAGATCTTTGCTCAGCAGCTTGTTTACAGGCTGATACAGTACAGTACAGTAGGTACCTACTGCTTAAAAAAACGCGTCAAATAAAAACTTGACTCTTAAAATAGAAACGTAGTAATAAAATTGACATCCGTAAAATTTGATATAAGTAAGGGTATATCAATTGTCGTTATAAATAATATTCAATTCATATACGCATGACCTCACACACACAGCTACAAGCTTAACAATATATGATTTCTTTGATATGGAATTATAATATGGGTACGACCAAATGTGTCAGCATAATTTCCAAGCTCCGGTCACCGTTGCTCATTTCACCGTAAAATTCATTGATGGAAATTGTCAACTACTATACTCGTTTAAAATATATTATTAGCTATATGAAACATATATGACTTACCTACGTATATCCACAAAGACTGCAAAGTTATAAGTACTATTTTCAGTGTGATAAAAATAGACAATATTTTCTGAAAACTGATGTCAAAATATCTTCGGACTCAATATAGCAATAAAGTCGTTGTATATGAGTCAAATCTGAGAAATAATATTTTTATATACAAAACTATATAACATTTTTTTTTTTACTTTAATGGTACAGTGACCATTGAAGTCATATTTGTTCCCTTAAAATTTAAATTTTAAATTATATAGTGACAGAGTCGACAAGTAAAAGGACTTGTCATGTAATTATGATAAACCAGATTGCCACTCAATCAACAAATCCTAATGACAATCTTTAGTTTTTTTTTTCTGTGACCATTTCAAATAGCCTAAAAACTATAAAGATATATATCTGCTGGTAGTTAATAATCTGTTGAGTGTTATGTAAAGTCTAGGTGACAATGCACCATCAGATTAAGAACATACTAATGATGTTAATCAAACTTGTGGGCACACACATATACATACAGCTTGTATTTTACTATAAAAAGGGTGATGGTCTTTAACAGCTGAATATAGTTTTTAAATATAGCTAAAAATAATCCAAATTAAGTAACCCTAAAAAAAGCAACATTAACAAAATTGACTCTGTCGTTGAAAAATTTTAATACCGGTTCTATACTAACCCTTGTTTATTTTTACATTTGTTAAATCTTCTCTTGTTCTCTAGATACCATGTTCAACAAGAAGATTGTCGTTATTATCGCCGTGGTCCTGGCCATGTTTTATTTCGCCGAGGCTCGTGAGGAAGGACCTCACGACATGGCTGATGCTCTACGTATGCTGCAGGAATTGGACCGTCTCTACACCCAGGCTTCTAGACCAAGGTATGTTTTATAATTATATACATTATTTAATACTAAATAGAGTGTTGTCATATTTATTTTTTCAAAATCAGTTCAAAGTCTTATTTAGTACTTAAAACATAAATATGTATTTCCATATTCTTTATTTGAGAAATGGTAGGTTCTTCATTCAAAGATGCTTCTTTTTCATTTCTGTCTAATATACAAACAATCTTTATATCAATTTTTGATAAATAATTAATTTGTAGTTTTTCCATCGGATAGATTTCGTTGACATTTAGTTAGCCAAATAGAGAAACCTGACATATTTATGATATGTTATGTATATACATATAACATAATCTACGTGACGCGTGACGTGATATCAATGCTAAAATTTTTCGTAGTTTTAAATATTTTATCAGAATAAGATTAGAGCTAGAATGAACTACATTGTTAGATCGGCCTGAGTTTTGTTTTTAAATATAAATTACTTTTAAATACGATGAAATTAGAAACATTTTGATATCGTCAATACGTAACATATTACAAAAGAAAAGCCTCGCGTCATTTTGTAGTTTTTACAGTATTTTTTTCAGCTTAGATTATATAATATCTACAATTATAAATGTAAGCAGAATACTTCATATTTTTCTTATATGAAATAAATATATAATATAAGGCTCTTATATAAAATAAGGCTCCCTTGATGATTTCCTGCATGCTAAGATGATAAATGACGATAGCTTTGAAACCCCCATGTCGAGTGCATACGGAGTATACCGAGATTTAGTATTAACATTTTAAGAATAACAGTTCTATCAATCTATCTGCCTGTCTGTCATAGTCACATTTTATCATTTTGTTAGTTATCTTTAGAATAACTTTAAAGGTAAGTGAAAACACTTAGAATTATCAATATTAAAGCACAGTTTTTTGATTTATGTGATTGCACTATAAGTATTTTTTTACTTAGTTATTTTTTATAAAATCTATTCTTTAAATAAAATATATTATTTGAATCTTCCCATTAACTTCCTACTTCCTTTATTTTAATAGGCATATCTGTAAACATATCACAAACAAGTAATAATAATAGTAGAAATACACAGATGTATACAAAAATGAAACAAAACTGTTGCTCCGATATCAACAGGCTGGACAAAGATTAACAACAAGACAATTTTTTAAAATATATTACAATAACGTTCAACTTGACTGTACTTATAGAGAGAGGATGGAAGGATGCTATAATGTAGAGCTTTCTTATCAAGTGTTAAGTGTGTTATAGTGTTTTTTGATAAGTTACGCAAACTAGAATTGCTTAACGTGTCACATATTATCTCGGGCCATCGTCGAGGGGAGATTAGTTGATAATGACGTTTGGATCGCAGCCAACAATCGAGTGTCCTCGGTCAATTTTGAAGCAGTTCAAAGAACTATAAAAATCGGTTTTTAAGTATTGACGTGGGATGTATTTCAAAATAGAATTGAATCAACTTTTGCCATTATAATTAACAATACGTTGTCTGATAATACGATTTTATTTAGTATAAAATATTTATAACTACAAATTGTATCAATGTTTAATGAAGTCATGTAGGTGGCAGCAAGAAGTTGGAGTGCAGAAAATTGTTGAAATAAAAATACGCTATTGTAATTGTCATTAATATGAAATAATAAAATTATTATTTTTAGATAAAAAAGAATTAAATAAATTTTAAACATTTAAGTTTGATTCAAAAATTTGATAAATAAAAATAATAATTCATATTTTAACTTTCATAATTTCCGAATATAGTCTAGTCAGGTTAATTTTTATGGCGTTAATTATTTCGTCGTGTGGTAACCAATTTACAAAGGGGCGTTGTTTTAATTTTTTTTTATATAAATTTATTCCAAGATATACAATAACTATTACGTGATGAGTTAATGAAAAATTATTATTTACAAAATGGTAAAAGAACAGAATAAGAAAGTTAATAGAAAGATCAGCAAGAGAAACATCTATTAAAAGTCTGAAAAATAATCTGAACTCTAGGAGTGAGTCACTCGTTTGTGTACAATTTTACTGTCATATGCTTCAAATTTTATTACGAATAAAAGCTAGAAATAAAACAAGCATTAGGAATATCGTTATAAGAATCTAATTAAAGTTTGTTAACTTAACTCACCTGTACTTTAAAGGTTTAAGAAAAAATAACTAAGTAAAAAGTAAGGGTAGAAGTGAATAATTCAAGAGCCTATTTGACTTGCTTCATTTTATTTTTAATTTTCTTTTATTTACACATTCGCGGTTTCATTTCACTTTAATTTTGGGCGGCTGTTTAATTTTTTTTACGTTTCTGTTATAGTTATTATAAATGTAAATTGTTTAACATAATGAATAATAAATATTTGATTGCAAATTGGGGACGTCGAGTCTTATTAAATACTTTAAATTAAAGGGTAGAATTGTATCAATTAGTTTTTTATTTTGAATATGAACAGAAGTTGAGTTGATTTAAATCAAAATTATTTTTTTGAATAGGCTTTAATGTACTTTCGATCTGAAATCATTGTACAAAATTATAGTTTATCATATACGTTTAACGTATTATTAAGTTTTTTTTTTATTTTTCGAAATTTCTCAGTAAAAGAGTAATGTTATATTTACTTTAAGAGTTGAACTATTAATTAACCGTTCCTGTAACATTTCTTATTATTGCTTAGCCTCTATTGGTCGTAGCGTAATGTTATATAGCCTATAGCCTTCCTCGGTAAATGGGCTATCCAACACAAAAATAATTTTTCAATTCGAACCAGTAGTCCCTGAGATGAGCGCGTTCAAACAAATAAATAAACAAACAAATAAACTCTTCAGCTTTATAATATTAGTATAGATCTGGAGGCACGGCAGTGCCTCCGCCAATTACAGTTTACATGAAAAAGAGACCATCGAGTTGGGAATGTATTTTCTGCGGAGAAGAACCAGCATAAAACTTCCAAAACCAACATTTGACCTTATGATCTTTACAATATGTGATTTTTTTTTATTTTATTTAATATTTGTGGTCGGTCCCGGTTGTTATCATAGACACCTGACAACGATCGTTACTCATGGTAGGGAAATTATCCGCCAACTCGCAGTGGCGCAGCGTGGTCTATTCTAACCCTTCTTTTATATGGAAAAGAGGTCTTCGCTCAGCAATGGGTGGTTTACAGGCTGATACAATACAATATTAGTTGTCTTCCTGTGAAAATGTACTATCATTAAATACGAGTATTCTTTACTCTATACCAGGGGTGGACAAATATTTTGATAGTCGGGCCACATTGCAGATGAAAATTTGACCCCGGGTCAAATAGTTTTTTTCTATTTTTTTTTTATTATACATACTGTAATAGACAAAAACTAATATTTGTGTTTTTAATAATATTATATACAATGCTTCTTCTTGCTTAATAAAATATTATTATAATTTATAAAATATTATTATAATGCTACCGCGGGCCGCATCCGGCCCGCGGGCCGCCATTTGCCCAGGTCTATACGATCACTCGAGTCAGATTTTTATCTTTAATAGATTTTGCGTGATGTCCAGTCAATTACAATAGATTTTGTGTCTAATTTTAATTTAATAATATATATTTTTTTAATAGTAAAACTCTACGTAATACATACCTACGAATGTATACAAAGAAAAATGAAAATAAGGTATAAAATCTTAATGACAGGGTCATATATCGTGTGTCGTCTAATTGTGATGCAATGTTCAAAGCATTGTTGTCAAAGGCTCGTTAAATCCGCATTAAGCATTCATTATACAGCACCGGTAATAGATTAACTTTACCACACTGATATTTGCTATTTTAAAGTTAACAATATTTTTAATAGTATCTCTTTAAATAATATGCGGAGGATGTTACCTATTTATAATTATATAAGAATTATGACAGCGCTCATTTAAAATATAACAGACATTTATGCAGTGGTTTTGCTCGTACCAGTTTGAGTTGCGTGTGCAAATTTAATTTTCTATCAATGATTATTAAATTATTAAAATATCAAAACAATACTTACTTTTTAAAATCCTAAAGCAATAGTTTGGGAGTTGTTTTAATACTGACGTGATAAGGTCTAGTAAATCGATAAAAGCCAACTGCACTTCACGAAAAAGCATGATTCACTGTCACGTTCCGTGAGCGAGAGCGTGGAACAAGCGATAGAGAGGCACGATCGGCCTAAGCGTTAGGCTTGTGACGCATCTATCTCTCTTTCACTCCGTAGGGCGATGCGTCCGAGTAGATGAGACAGCGGCAGCACGCAACCTACACGTGAACTATTTTTAAAGAAGCCTTTACTAATAAAAGATGACTAGTATATATAATCTCGGTATTGCATTTTATTTCTCAGTTTTTATTATTTCATCTATTACCTATTATTATAAAATATGACGCATTGCAAGTAGCCATTTTTGTTTATCATCTAATTATGAATCATATTAGTTACAAGATATAGATAACTGTAAAATGTATGTACAGAAACTGGTTTTTTTTCAATGTGTTAGTTTTATTAATAGTATATTACGTCACTAGGGAGGTGTCCGGAATAAAATTCGGGGTTTGCAATGAAACACTTCCCTCCCGTGTGACGAATAGTGTTATTCTGTGTCACGTACGAATTATTACGAGTACAAGAAAATTGTAAGATTAAACTATGCGATCTGTCATAACTCTGACATTTAAAACAATATATTTGCATCGGACTCTAAAAATTATTCATCATTTGGCCGGGAGGATATGGCACTTTCGTCCCTAAAATTACAATCGAAAATCGAACTTTCGATCCAGGTGTTATAAAAATTACTTTTTAGTTCGTATCAATTGAACGATATTTTGATAAAATAAAGTTAAAAATTAAAAATTTAAATAAAATTGTAAGATATTAATATTGATTTTTATAACCGCCATCTGTCGCTAGTCGCTAATAACTTCATTAACAATTACGTTACGCTACAGGTGAAAATTATAGATGGCGCGTGCTAAGAACTTGGCGCATAGTTTTATTATACTCGTAAGTATAACTTCTTACGTGCGTATATAATTACACACACACTTTTTTCATCAATGTTTTCTTACGATGTTATCACGTAAAATTATCGTCCGTAAATCGACTTTACAGACAACCAATTTTGTTTACAAACTCGTTTGGTTTTTAGGTCCTTGAAGAAAATTCAGATAGCTAGAAATACTTTCACGTTTCAGTCAATATTTTCGTTTTAATAATTTTCAGGGTAAAACTGTCATAATCGTTTCCCTATAAAATTGCTTTGGTGATACGATAAAGTGATGCGGGCTAACCAAAGAGAAATATTCGCTTTTACTTTGAACTACGTTGTGATAGGGGTGCGGACTATTATATAGTAAGATTACAGTTATATGACAAGATTTTATCAACTGTTTCTATGTGTTGTGGCAACGGTGGCGTGAATTTTCGATATTAACCGTATGAAAATTGTCTCAATTCAACTTGTGGATGACCAACTAATCATTATATATTATGTATTCCTTATGTTTTGATGAATAAGCTTACTATAAAATAAAATAAAAAAGAATCCCTGGAGGACGTCGGTATTATGCACAGTGACCTCGATACAGTTTCCCGACGGGTAGGCCTTAAAATGAATATGAACAAGACAAAAATCATGTCGAATGTCTATGTTGTGCCCACCCCGATATCGGTTGAAGATTCTACTCTCAAAGTTGTTGACGAGTACATCTACCTAGGATCAGGTATCTATGACAACAACCGACATCGACGGCTTAACGTGCTCTCGGACGGTAGGGAAATAAACAAGGACACACAACCAGACCGGAAACAAATATTTGCACAAATGTAAAATATCTGTTCCGAGCTGGAATCGAACCCGCGATCGCCGGCGTTGAGGCAACTACTTGCACCCTTACACCAGAACAGTCGTCGTAATTACTACACTATTAAATAGTATTCAATATTAGTTCACACACTATTAAATATTAGTTCTATTACTTAAACTTACTTGACCTATCTACCTACCTAATTGACTTCTCGAAAAAATATTAATTTAAAATGTTTGGAGTCTCAGCCCTATATTTTTAGACCATTATATAAGTTGAAATATTTTCTACAGCTGATAAGTCGTGGGAATAGCTAAATGTTATTTACGTAGGTATATGAGCACTCGGTGTAGGCAGTGAAATAATAATTCTTTGATGACTTATTGTAGAAATCTAACGTGTTGTGAAATATACAGTAATTTCGCTGACCAAAGCGTGACGTTACAAGGGACGTGAGAGCAGACAGGAGAAAATTACTGTTCGCGAATACAGGCTGTCCACTGGGAAAATTGTAATAGAAATTCAAGAAAGAGCTTAGTTATTTCAGCCGTCACCTGGTATTGCTTGATTTTACAAAATATTTATTTCCTTGTGATTTTGCTTTGCGTTTCTACGTACGTTTAAGATGATAGGTGGACGATAGAAATAGGTGTCAATGATTCTTCAACATATAGATAGTGCTTAGAACGATATTTAGATCAACATATAGATAGTGCTTAGATTTTTTGATAACGATAACCTAAGAAATGTTTATTTTGATATCAAGATGTAAAAAAATAATAATTTAATATTATATTGAATAAAATGATTTAAAAAGTAAATATGTAAATAAATAAACGTCTTACTCAACAGCCTTTAGTAGGATCAAATCCGAATGGGATCCGAAAATATAAACAACAAAAGCAGCTTAACCATATTATAGTAAGTAGTGATCAAACCCGCGACTGCAACTTGACGCAACTTTAATATGTCGCAGTCAATTGACATTAATCGTCATTGCTCCGATCCTTTAAGTTGTAGATTGTTACCTTATAGCATAAAACATTATTTAATGTTTATTAAGGCTTTTAATTCTAGATTGGTGTAATGGTATAATAGTATAACTCAACAACCTTTAGTGTTATTATAGTATTTCTAAATATAGTTTGACGATTGTCTTATTTTTTAAGACTTCGTAACTATCACAGCTTATACTTTCTGTTACTTGAACACAATACAATTAAAGTTTTTCTTTTAAAACTTGAATTCGAATATCTTGAAGATGGGAAACTCGTTTGAAAGTAAACTTTAACTATAGTTTTTCTGTTTTTGTTGATATTGGAAACATTTGTTAATTTCTTTATTGTATTCCATTTTCGCAATTGAAGGTATTCTGAAATATAGTAATTATAACTAGAAAATTATAACGATATTCCGTCGAGTATTCATTTTAAATTCCACTTAAATATTGTCTATTTCCTGTGTATTTCCACATTTAAATATATATATATTTTTTTTTACTTAGAGTTGTATTACGTATATTATTAAATGTATATTGGTCAAAAGTTTTCATTTAAATATATTTTAAGAAGGAAGAATTTACTTTCGAATACACACGAGATGAGATGAAGATTAGATGGTTCCATTATTTTATTATCGATCTTTAAAATTTGATTATAATGAATTAACCCCACGACTCCTAGCCTCCACTGGTGACAGGAGGGCTGGTGCATTTTTTTCCCAAAGAATCGGAATTGCGATCTTAATTTATCATTATAAAACAACCTTGTTCCCCGAATGTGTTACAATCTCCTAGAGACATATTTTCTTTTTAATTAACTACTACGACGATTACGCGCAGTTTTCTCCTGTAATTCACGCCGACTATCTCAAAACGGTCAAAATTCATCGCAAGTTTTCAGTGTGAATACGTTATTAGTGCAGTTACTTAATTGAAGTCAATTGAATTATTTGAAAACTTTTGACGACCAGAAGACTGAAAATTAAAGTCAAGGGATATTGAATTTCTAATATGAGTTATAGTTAATAATATTTTACGTTTCAAATGAAAATAGTTTATCTTAAAGAAAACAAAATGAAATAGTGAAATAAAAATAGTTTCTACTATAAAAAATAATAAATCGTATTCTACTGCTCATAACTCGGAGTATTACAATGTATGCGATATTACTATAAAATATGTGTATTTGAAGTTATAAATTTCGATAGCACTCAGCTATCATATAATGGCATAACATCTAAGCTTAAAATGTTAGTCAATAAATAATAAAAAATACACACACATACACAATTACTGTAAAGTGAAAAAAATCATTTGAAGCTAACATTCAGTACAGAACTAGAAATTGACTTATATTACATTTTGAGACTAATTTTATAGATATTTTTGACTAGCGTTTTTTTAAATGTCTTATACAATTATGTGGCAGTATTTAATAATATACTAAAGAATTAAGATACGAAGACAAACAGAAGTTTTGAAGTATATTTCAATTTTGTAGCCTAATCACTTAACACAGTAATGTTACGCATTATTACGAAGTGGTTTCCAGGGAAGTTTTACCTGGTGAGATTTGAGTGCTCGTAATATGCTTCATAATAATATGAATATAATGGTCTTAAGGGTATAAGACTAAGGTATTCTAGTCTAGAAGCCCGAATTTCGGGCGTTTTTTGATAGTCAATAAAAAAGCAATCAATTTTTCTACTACACATTTTTTATCATTTATTTATTTATATTTTAAGAATTCACAAAAAAAAAGTATCAACAATCACTACATATTATAATACAAAGTCCTCCGCCGCGTCTTTCTGTCTGTCTGTTCACGATAAACTCAAAAAATAAAAAACGGATTTTTATGTAGTTTTCGCCAATAGATACTTTATAAATACAACATATACTTTTGAGAATAGTTGTAGGTAGTAGGTATGTACATATATGATCGTACATACCCTGGGCGTAGCCGGGGCGGGCCGCTAGTAAGTATATAAATTTCACAAAGTTACACGCTGTTGAAGTAGAGGGGGAAATTGCATGTCCTGGTTTACACGATTTCTACCTTTCTGGAAGGTTTTATTACGATAATAATTAGAGAGAAAAAAAAAACAGTTCACAAATAATAAATAATATTCAATTTATTTTCTCTCTTGTGTTTTGAACCATATCATACAATACTATACTACTACTCCACTATATATTATATATTACAATATATAATATATAATATATAGTGGAGTTTTTCAAACTTTATATGAGTGTTTTAAAAACTGTAACATTCTTTTGTGAGAAAATTTATTGGATGCGTGTAGAAGTCTACAACATAATTATGTAATAAAAAAAAAAATAATAAAAATAAAAAAGTAATAATTTGCACAGTGTCATGATATCGGGATCACAAAATTGGCTCTCTTAATTGGGTCTAACTTTATTGAGTAATTATTCTAATTTATTTCAGTTACTCAATTATCAGAATGTTATTTACAAAGTTTTTGAGTCTCTCAACATTGAACTTCAAGTTACGTTTTAATAGGTTATTTTTATATACATTTTTTATTGTACCTGCCCGCTGATGTAAGTATGTTCAAATCTTTGAAGGTAAAATAGAAAAATCGACCACCACTCGGGGCCTGCCCTCGAGTGGTGGTCGATTTTATAATAAAAAAAATATAATTTTTATAATTAGTATTTTCAATTTTAATGTCGCCTCAATGTAGAAAATACCCCTGCTTTTAATTATTAATATAAAATTGAGCTTAAAAATAAAACGGGAAATAAATGTACGAATTGAGGTTTCGAATTATTATATTTCGTTATTATTTTAAAGATATTGCCGGGAAAATATTATTAGGATAGACAAAGACAAAAAATTTATAGCAACAGTAATTTTTAAATGAAAATACGAGTAATAATAAGATTTAATTGTTTTCATTTTATTTTATTTTTGTTAAATAAATATTTAAGACATTGGTTAAATAAATATTTAATATTCTGGAATGTCATGCTGATGTTTTATTTTAAAAGAAGTGTAAAAGAAAATATGAAAATATTTCACATATTAAAGTTGGTTATGCGATGTATGCAGGAAGAACAAAATAATAGTTGAGCCGCCTTTCGGAACCGTACTTTATAATGAAGATTTATCATATATTTTATAAGTAAAACAATTTTATGAAATGATTTATATTTTGCAATAAGCTATTACGATGACGATTAAGTTTTAGTAAACACTGTTAGAGTTTCAAAGTTCAAAGACGTTTATTACTGTACTTGTGTAGTTCTAAATTAAATTAAATTTTCAAATGACGGCTTGAACAAAAGAAAATGATTCTTTTATATAATTTTTGGGAAGAATTGATATTTTATATAGAGTATGTAAAGATATCGTTCTGGTGTAGTGGTACGTGAGGTCGCTTTAAAGCCGGCGGTCACGGGTACGATTCCTACTTGGGGAAGATATTTGTATCTATACAAATATTTGTTTTTAGTCTAGATGTATGTCTTTGTGGGTCCCCGTCGTGCCTCTAAGAGCACTTAAAGCTATCGGTCCCGTTTGTTAACATGGACACCTGATAGTAATGATTACTAATGGTACGAAATTTATCCGTCAACCCGTAGTGAAAGAGCATGGTAGAATAATCAACCCTTCTCTTATATGAAGAAGAGGCCTTTGCCCAGAAGTGGGATGCTAATAGGCTGATATAATTCATGTTTTCACATGATACAGGTCGTATTTCTATATATCTTCGGGGTATATTTTATCTCGCTCCTTAGCATTTCCAAACTCAGCGGTGCAGGGTTTTATATATAGGACCATTTTAGGTTGTTTCATGTTAATTATTTTATTGTATCTAAATTTTTTTTTAACGTTTTTAACGTTAATGTTATTTTCAAGATATATAATCGTGTATATAATAATTTTACTTTATACAGTTTGTTGCTCTCGAAAATTATGGATGCTATTATTATGTTACTAAGCGTGTTTTACAATATAGAAATTAAACCGTTATATATTATATATCATAATATATTCGAAATAAATCGTTTCAATTGAGAATAAATATAAATAAACTCTCATTAAAACAATTTTTTAACCGACTGCGCCAGAAGAAGGGTTACGTTTTTCGAGAGTATGTATGTATGTATGTATAATTTTTTGACATGCTGTGTGGCCTGAACGGCGCGATGGATTTCAGCTTGAGAGGTGTCGTTAGATTCGAATTTACTGTGAGTACACTGGCTATATTAAAATGAAAATAAAAACCAAATTGCGGATTTTTTGGCGTCAAATTCATTTGATTTCCAAATTATACAGAAACGCAGTCGGGTTTTTTAATTTTTTTATTTTATTAGTTTGTTTTATTTAGATGAAAAAACTGATTTAACCCATTCGTTTATGCAGTACTATAATGTAATGGGTCAATAATAGATAAATAATTAAGTCTTGATTTGTTAGAATGTTCTTGATTTATCTTATATCTTTAAACGAGCAATTCTTGTATATATATAATCGGAATCTCGGAAACGGCTCCAACGATTTTCATGAAATTTAGTATGCAGGGGGTTTCGGGGGCGATAAATCGATCTAGCTAGGATTTATTTTTAGAAAATGTTGTTTTATCGTTTTTTTTACGCAATTAAAAAATACCATTAGAATACGAAGGTAAATTTCGCTGTCATTGACAAGCTTCTAATAGCTCAGAAAGGAATCGGGGGGATTCGAAATTAGAAAACCTGGGTTCGAATCCAGGTTTCTACAGACCACCAATCTTTTTCCTTTTTTTTAATTAAGAGCTCTTTTTATTTTTTATTTTTTATTTAAATAACCAGTTCCTATTATTTTACTATTATGTCGGTAAGATCGAAAATATTATTTATGTTTCATCTGTATGTTATGTATCTAAATATAATTTAACCGAGCAAAGCTCGGTCATCCAGGTACTTTTTTATTAAGTTAAGAGTTTCTGTGGATGGTGTGTATATTAAATTCTGATATTGTAGAAGGCTCACGAGTTTTTACATCATACAGCATTAAACTGAAATTTAAATAGTATCAAGTTCGATTGTATTCAGTACAGATTAAAAAAAAAGTTATTAATGTATAAATGTTACAAATAGTTTATCGAAGAAACAAATGAATCGGATGAGTTTACCTTTCTCAAAGTACACTCTTTACATCTGTCACTTTAAAAATCATATGTTTACGTAACTAAAACGGTTTAGCGAAGTGTCACTCTAATGAGCAATACATCGATAATGACTTATCGATAATCATATTATCGTGATTAATGTATGCATTCGACTTAACAGTTTTTTGATTAGATTGTAACAAACTCGTATTAAACGTTATTACAAGATAGTTTAAGAGTCCATGACGAATTCGTCCTATATTTTACTAACAATTTTTTTCCTACATCTGTTTGAGCTAAAACCGTTTTCATATATTTTAACCTAAAATATAAATATACAAATTGTATATTCCAAAAACAATTTGAATATTTAGAATAGATATTTCCGACAAAACGATAATTAGCGAAATTAAATCGCTGTCGTATCTTGGTCGTCGTTAGTATTGTAATCACATATCATATCGATATCGATATATTGGCAGGATTGACCGCCGCGACGTTGCGGATGGGGACCGCGTCGACCCAGATCTATTAGACCGTGCCGTGCGGCTCCTTCAGCTGCAGAAACTAGACCGCATTTACTCCTACCACACCCGACCAAGGTACGATATCGATGTTTCCTGACCTTCCTCGTTCTTTCCCATCCCTATTCATCCGTCACAAAGTTATATTAGGATGAATGTTATATGTCTTTTATTTACAGTTATGGTGGTAAAAGTTGATTAGTACGGAAAAAAAATGTTTTTGGTTATCATGTAGGTACAGGTATTTAATAGGTCGGGGAAAGTCTTTTCGTATTTTGTATATAATAAAAAATATAGGAAACATTTCTTTGGTTGTACTGTTTGTATCTAGCTGGTTTTAATAAGAATAAGAAATAAAAAAATGACAAATGTGACTTAAGCGGCAAATAAACTTTGTAACGTTTATGGACCTAATGCAGTGTCAGTAAGAGTAGCAGAAAGTTGGTTCAAGCGTTTTCAGCCTGGAAATTTTGAAGTCAAAGATGCAACTCACTCTGGTCGCCTTCATACGGATAAAGTTGCTGCCATTTTTGAAAAAGTTGAGCAAGATAAGAGCGGCATATTAGTAGTTACGATATAGCCGAGGAACTGAGGATTGACCACAAAACTGTTCAACTTATTTAAAAAGTCTAGCTATACAAAAAAGCTCGATATTTGGGTGCCACACGAGCTCACTTAAAGAAACCTAATTAGTCGTGTACTCATTTGCGATTCTCTATTGTAACGTTATGAAATTGAACTACTTTTGAAAATATTGATTACTAGTGATAAAAAGTGGATTACCTACGACAAGAACATATAAAAATATCAATGTTATATATAAACGGTAGTCAAGCTCTACTGACTGTAGCGAAACCCGGATTAACACGTAATAAAGTGACGGTGTGTATGGTGGTATAGGAAAGGCATCGTTCATTATGAGCTTTTACCGCTGGGTAAAACCATCGATTCAGATATCTATTGCCAACAACTAATTAGTCTCAAGCATGAAATTAAGAAAAAAACGTCTGTAATTGATCAACAAAAGGAGTGGTCTCTTAATATGATAACGCCAGACCACAAACATCTTTAGTCACAAATCAAATATTGAGAAGGCTTGGTTGGTTAGTGTTAATGCATCCAACATATTGTCGTTACCTTGCACACTCAGATTTTCACATGTTTCGGTGTCTTTATAAATCCTTAGGTAGTGTTAGGTTATGATCATGAGAGGACTGTCAAAACTACTTGTCGCATTTTTTTGATCAAAAATCCCTAGAATTCTACAGGAATGGGGTTATGTCACTACCTATAAGATGGCAACAAGTTATCGAACAAAATGGCAAATATATATTAATTATAATATTATAAATATATATATATATATATAATTAAATGATATAAATGTAAATTATTTTGAAAAAAAATCTCGAATTCGTATATAAAATACGGACAAACTTTTTCCCCCACCTAATATGTATATTAAAAGATATTTGAATCTTTATTATTATACTATATATGTATATCATAATAATGTACAGATTAAAATGTTTAAGGCTTGTTTATTTATATTTCACTTATTTTAATTAAAATGTTATAATTTCTTTTGCATCTGTAAAATAGCTTTATAAGTAATTATCTCACCGACAGAGGAGAATTTATTTGATATATATACTAATTGCGATTCGTTGATAAATTCCATATAAATTAAATTTTACATCTTTTTTTTAAATTATTATGTAAAAGAACATGGAATTGTATTTAAAATAATATTAAAACGAGAAAGATAATGTTTTTTGTGCCTTAGTTATTCTAGTAATCGTACTTACTGCTTTTAATTAAAACAAAATACAGTCGACTTTCGATAATTTGACACTCGTTAATCTATCGATAATTTGAAAAAAAATTCCGTTCCCTTGAAAAATACTCGATAAATTGAATAAAATCTATGTTAATTGGTCCCCTCGGTAATTTCAAGTTGAAGGAGTAGTATCTTGCTCGTGAACATGCGGTAATTTGAAGTCCAGGCTTCCCTAATATCTATATTTTGAAGCATTTATCACGCACGGACCTATTGATTGTTTACATAAATGAGATATGAGTAAGTTTATATTCCAGTCTTCTTTCAAACGTTAATGAGTCATGTTAATGTTTGATTAGTGGTATTAGTCGAAAGTAAAGTCGAAGTAAAGTCGAACATTTCATGCAGATGTTTTTTATTTTTCCTTATGCGAGGATCAAAGATACAGGATATTTATAATTTGCATTTCAACTATGTCAACATTAAAATAACAGGTTCTTTATTTTTGTATGGTTTTGATAATAATATTATGTATATAATAAATAAATAATAAACGTCTCACACTCAACGGCCCCCAGTAGAATGTTTATCCTGTGTCGGGGGTCCGGAAACACACAACACACAAGCACAAATGACCAGACCACGACAAATATCCGTATGGTTTATACAGATATTTGTCATGTGCAGGGATCGAACCCACGACCGCTAGCGCATACGCCAGTTGCTGTGACCACTGCGCCAATACGTCTGTGTCTATTACTTTATAATTAAGCGTAAATTCATTAACTTAACCAAAAACATTTGTTGACAGGTTTGGCAAGCGCTCCGAAGCTTTCTCGAACTGGGCTAAGGACCTTGAAGTAAGTATACGTTTCTTTTTTTCAACTTTTCTAAGTAAACGTCTTACTTAGCCATTAGTTTACGCGTATGTAATAAAATCCTACAAACGATTTTACAAGTTCCATAAAATAAATTGAAAGTTTATTTTTAAATTACCGTAATAGTCAAAACATATTATTCAGTAAACAATTATATAAAGGACAAAGATGTTGAAATGTGCGGCGTCGGGAGATGAAATAATACAACGAGAGTCGATTCTCAAATGAACATGTATTGAAGGAAAAACAATAGTTTTTATAGTAGACTAGCGGCCCGCCCCGGCTTCGCACGGGTATTTAACTAAAATTTCAAAAAATATAAAATTATATTTTTTATCACCTACACCTGCGTCAATACTGGAAAATATTTTATAACAGACGGATTGGTTGTCAAACATGTGTCAAAATAAATTTTAATTTAAATCAAAATCACTATGGAGTATTTATATCAAAATAATATTCTCCCCCCTTTTAACATCCTTAGAGGATGAATTTCGATAAAATACGAAACACGTCTTCAACCAATTCTGTTAAAGAATATTTATGCGAAATTTGAAGTAGATTGGACCAAGGAATCATGTTGTCCCATACAAACTTTGCCCCCCTTTTTTACCCCCTTAGAGGTAGAATTTCGTAAAATCCGTTCTTAGCTGACCTCTACTCGGTAAAAGGAATATTCCTACCAAATTTCAAGTCTCTGCGCCTTATACTTTCAGAGATATCGTGATGAGTCAATGTATACGTGGAAATCTCTTTTATATATATAGATTTATAAGTAGGCCAACAAGTCACAGTTTTAATCTAACATTTTACGAGTACTTATTTGTAATTAGATCAGATTACAACCATAGTTATGGAAATAGATATATGATATTTAATGTTTATTTAATATTATAGAAATGGTATTTGGTAATGGATCACGTTACAGTCACACGATTTCCTAATAAAATTAATCTATTATCCTAATAAAATTAATACAGTATATTTTATTTTCTTTGTTTTTAATACATACGTCAAGCATATGTGTAGGTTTATAAAGATGTGTGGGTGGTTAACAAAGATGTGTGAATGAGTGGTGTTGGCTTTCATGTAAGACAAATGACTGAATTTATACTAATTGAAATTTATATATATATAATGACTGAGTTTTTGAGCAATGTAATGACGGTTTCTTTTAAAGATTAACTTGAATTTTAGTTGAGTTTTTGAGTTTTTTATTCTTTCCCCCTTTTTCTCGTATTTAATTCAAATAAAATCACATTTCATCCTCATAAAAGTTTGTTTACAGTAAATTACGATAAAAATACTACTTTAAACATAATATAAAACTTGCCTAAATAACTGACTGCTTTGTACTGTTCTGTAAAAGTAAGTGTCCGACAGACTATGATAGGCACCTTCTTCTAGTCAGGAAAATGATTGGATCATAATCCGCTAATGTGATCTACTCCAATTTGGCGTAAATTATAATATCAACGTATTATTGGAAACACATCGTAGCACACAATAGCTAGCCAAAATAATTTCATCTGCAATTATCTAAACTGATCTCTGTTTGCTATTGACTAATTAGGGATGTTTATGAATTTGTGGATTGGGATATGACACAATTGCATATACACATACTTGCTTACAATAAAGTCATTCAGGTATGTTGACGATATATTCCTTTATTACTGAATATAATGTAATTTTATAAACAAAAAAACATTAGGGCACTAACGGTCTAGCCTGAATTTGAATCTGTGACCTTGTGAGAGACAGCAGTTCTTACAATAGCTTTTTTTACTTATTTCTTTACATACATCACAAAACTTAACTTCATAAGTATTTATAAAATTTAATTCTACGATCGTGTCTGCAGGGAATGGTGTAAAACAGTAGCGTTTCATTACGATAATTTCTTCAAGGTTAAATTGTTATCAAAAATTGGTTCATGCAAGATTAGCTTCATTTATAGTGCCATACATTGCTTTTTATAATCTGGATGCTATTATTTCCTTTAATATTGTAATTGAGACCGGCCGCAGTATAACTTTGTCCGGAAAAAGGAAAAGAAAAAAAAATAGCTATATAAACGTACGACATCCGCTAATTAAAATGACACATCCTCGAATTGTAATATTATTTAATTAATATTATTGTGTAAAGAATATAGAAATAGAAAAACAATTTAGTACAAACAAGTTCTTTTCATTAAAAACATTTGTGAAATTAATTAAAATAGAATATTATTCCTATTATCAAAAAGGTGTGGATGAACGGAATAGAAACAATTTTAGCCACGAACTTAAAACTATTTCAAACTAAAACATTTTAGTTAGTTGATGGACAACTAACCGTTATACGTTTATTTATAACTAGCGGCCCGCCCCGGCTTCGCACGGGTATTTAACTAAAATTTCAAAAAAAAATTAAATTTATATTCTTTATCACCTACATACGTACATACTGGAAAATATTTCATAATAGACGGATTAAGTTTCTAGCCCGCGACTTTGTCCGCGTAGAAGTCGAAAATGGTTATAATAGGATTTTTATTTGTTTTTTTTTGTAAGTTATTAATTTTGTCATAGCATAAATTATTATGTTAAAATATTTGAATACTTATAAAATATAACAATCTTTATTATAGAGTAGGGATTTAAAGTTTAAATAAACATTAAAATAAAAATAAAAATTGTTATATTTTATGATCAAGTAGCTCTGCCTTGGATCTGGAGAAAGTTACACGGGGGTATTATCTTTTTACAACGAAATCGAAATACTACACCTTCCGTAGTATTTCTTTATAAACATTTTTTTTTTTCGTTCGATGTGCTAGAATTACCGACTATTCTGGAATATGCCACATACAAGTGACTGTGAGAGAAGTAGATTTCACTTAAGTGTACTCCCGCTATAGTAAGAGTTTGACATTAAGCTTTGTTTATGGTAAATACATACTCATATACACTCATACATTATATTATTATATGGTTCCCGGAAATCACCATTTCCTATTTTAAGCAACAGATCTGAGAACTGTCCGGCAGTAACATCTCCCCTTAGATGGACTCTCATATTTATGGTAAGGCTCAGTTTCGTCACTGCAGGCCACAAATGCTCCTGTACTGTAGTGTATTGTATCAGCCTGTAAATAACAAACTGCTGAACGAAGGCATTTTTTCCATATAGAAGAAGGGTTAGAGCTTAATCCACCACGCTGTTCCACTGCGGGTTAGCGGATAATATCCCTACCTATAAGTAACAATTATTATCAGGCATCCATGATAATAAACGGGAAAGACTGCTTTACGTACTCTCCGGGGCATGGTGGGGAAACCTACTATACACCCAGATATACACCCAGACCTGAAACAAATATTGGCACTAATACAAATATCTGCCTCGAGCGGGAATCGAACCCACGACCACCGCCATTGAGGCGAGGCGTTAAGGCGACTACTTGCACCACTACACTATAAACGGTCATCAATGCTTTGTTCGTTGTATCGTAGGTATAATTACACCACAAGTCACTACGATTTTGTCTCTTAAGATTTGAATAAATCCGCAAGTAATTATTTTTTAAATTTTAATTGACTCGGCACAGTTGGTAGTGACCCTGCTTTCTGCTCCAGGATCCTGGGTTCGATTCCCACCTCAAGCCTGGGTGTAATATGTATTTATTTCTATATGTATTATTTATATGTATATTTATAAAAGATGTATATCAGTCGGCTGTTACCTAAAACACAGGCATTAAGTTGTCTACCTTAGGAACAGACGATCGTGTGTGTATGTCAAACATATATTTATATTTAATAATAGTCCAAGACAGCTTTTATCTCCTCCATCTTAGTCTTAGTGTAAGATAAAGTTAAATGGGTACATGATTTATATATGTTTTCTGATCTTGTTCCAACATTAGTCCGTGGTGCCAATCTATACTAATTGGAGTGTTAATGCAGTATAATTCAAAAAGGTTTCCAAGTTCACTTCGGTATCTTCTATATCTGTATCATTGTGAACTACAGATGCCTTGCTGATGAATCATTTAGTTTAAAACCTTTGACTTAACACAACACCAACATTGAAGTAAAAATATTATATAAGACACTATTTTACAATAAAGCAATCACACGGTATATTTACAACTCGATTTTGTTACGTTTAATATAAAGTCTTGCCTGTTCCATCAGGAGCACCCAAAAAAAGATATCACCTACACGTCAATACTGGAAAATATATTATAAAAGACGGATTGATTGTCAAACATGTGTCAAAATAAAATGTAATTTAAATCAAAAGCACTAAGGAGTATTTATATCAAAATAACTTTCTACCCCCTTTTAACCCCGTTAGGGAATGAATTTCGATAAAATACGAAAGACGTCTTCAATCAATTCTGTTAAAGAATATTTATGCAAAATTTGAAGTAGATTGGACCAAGGAATCACGTTGTCCCATACAAACTTTGCCTCCCTTTTTCATCCACTTAGAGGTAGAATTTCGTAAAATCCGTTCTTAGCTGACCTCTCCTTGGCAAAAGGAATATTCCTACCAAATTTCAAGTTTTTAGGTCTCATAGTTCCAGAGATATCGTGATGAGTGACTATATCTATAGAAAGTCTCCTATATATATATAGATAATTATTTTTATACGTACAATACGTGTATAAAACGTAGGTATGTCAATATTGTGAGAATACTTTCGAGTTTCGTTTATTATAATAAAATTAACAATAATTAAACTGTTTCAAATTGTGAAATATGTTTAATTTAATTTATTCCGATGACTATTCTGATTCAAATTCTTAATTTTATAGAATGAAATTTGAAGAAAAAATGATTTATTTATTCAAATATATGTTTAGTGATATTTAAAATTTGTATATATTATATATAAATACGTAAAAACTAAAAAGGTATGTACAATACTTTAAAAAATACTGTTTAAGTAAAGCATATAAAAATTAAACTTTGTTGCACGACACGATGAAAATTAAGAATATTATTACGGATCAAAGCGAAATTAATTTTCTAAAGTACACATCGTCGTAAAGTTGACGAGGCGTCAACAAATATTTCCTTTTTTTAAGGAAAGTAATAATATCTACATAATGTTATTATTTTTATCATGTAATTGTATTGTTTTCACCAGATTACTCCGGAAGGAGAGTAACGTATTTTAGTATATTTATATGTATATGTCTATTTGTTTAAAACGCTGTTTATTTCTGACATTATGATGTGTGATTTTTTAAATGACTTGGGGCTTAATTATTTTAAAGTGAGTGGGAAGAAAAAAATAGTTGGGAAAATCCAAAAGTGTACGCCTTATAATCTCATTTTTAACAATAAAATTGATTATTTGTAAAAGTGTATATAAGTACGTAGATGCACTCGTTCCCATGTGCTAATTATATTTAAAAACAATTACACCACATCTAATTAGACCGTGAAATTAAATAGAACTTTATGCCTAGCTATAGTAGTAGAAACCGTAAGAAAAGAAACTCGATTAGTGAAGTCTTTCGGTCGTTATCGTGACCACATACAGGATCCGCACATTCACACGGACGACCAAGACAGAACTTTTTTAAACAGTTTTTTAATTAGTTTAAATAACAAAAATGGCATTCAAAGTATCAAGAGTGTTAAAAATTGTGTTTTTTCTTAATATGTGTGTGTATATATTATTTAACAAATGCAATATACGATAAATAGAGACATTTTAAGTTAGAAAAATCACTCGTTTTGCGTGAAGCGAGAGAAGAACCCATCTCAACGCTTTGCGTATGAGGTGTGCAATATTTTTTTCATGAAAATTTGTTAATAATTAACTGACAACAACGCACGCGGTTAGATTCAAGCTTATGGTTATTGCTCATCTCTTAGGAGTCATGGGGTAATGTGTGTGTGAGTGTAGTCTTCGTAGGTAAATAAAGAAAAATCTCTTGTTCTATTATATTATTGTACATTTACATATTAATTTAATGTAAAGTATATACGCAAAGAAAATACTACAGATTGTAAGAGTAAATATACATATTTTCAAATAAAAATTGTGAAATATAGAAATTACATTTTAAACTAAAATTTCCTAGAGGAATTCTAAATATATTACATTATACATTAATGCCTAATAATATAATATTAGATACAATAATTTAATCCATGTATTATTAAAAAATATAAAAATAATATAAATTTTCCAATGTATAGGCGTTTTCTTCTTTCAAAGAGATGGGTTGGAACATAATCTGCCATGTTGCTTTACAGCCGGGTAGTACAAATTTTATGTCTTCTATCTAGACATGCAGATTTTCTCATCAGCTCGAGATTATTTTACTGGATTTGAATCCCATACTATCAATTAGTATTATCTCCAGAACCATCCCATTTTCATAATAATTAGACGATTCGTTTTATTTTTCGGGTATAGATGTATTATTAATATTTATTTGTTATAAATAGTCCAATATTAATTTAATAAATATGAAACATTTTTTCTCGCTATAGTTTCAATTTTTACTAATTACGAAAGGATACGTTAAATATTCTAAATAATATTTGAGGTATTTTGATTATACATGACTTTCCTCATGATTTTACCTTCATTAGTTTCAAATATCCCAGATCGATTAGTCTTTTCAAATCTTCATATTCTTTATAAGATTGACATTTTTTGTTTATAGGCTACATGTTCACCTTATCCTCTTCAAAAAGGGGATATCTAATGAAGAAATTTTTTTTTTAAATCAACCGGGAGTTAAGCTTGTTTATTTTTTTAAAAGTTTTAGTATTTTTACAAACATTATAAAAAGTTTATTAGAATTAATAAAAATAGCAATAAAAAAATTAAAATAGGTTGCAGTGAATAGAAAACGAGAATATTATCCGAAAGTTTTCGGATGCTAATCCAGACTGGTACACCTTAATTTAAAGTATTTATTAGTTAATTGATCTTGTACTCGTCGTCGAAAAAGAACATAATGAATAAAACTTTACATCTCAGGAGACATTCTAAAACGTGAGTGTTTCGCAACCCTCAGTAGACTAGTGTGGCGCAATTATTTCCACTAATCATCTATAATCGAAGATTTGCCCAGTAATGAGATATTAACTGGCTGTGACCCCGATTTTTATTTAAATTTAAGCATTGACTAAATTTTTTTAATAATCGTAACGAAATGCAATTGTAAAATATTTGATGCATAATATATAGACGTCACTTGCAAAGGCGGTTACATATTAATGTTAAATTCGTATTTATCAAATTCACATCAAATATTCTCTATGAATACCGCGTGATGTCATTTACTTGCATTTCAAAGAGATTTTAAAATAGCTTTACAACCACAATATGAGCTCGTATTGAATATAACCGATATTAAATCCGCCTGCCGTTTATGCGAACTGGGATATACTTCAAATATTTATTGTAATATGCTTACGTTTTCTTTGTTATTAAGGTAATAATTTATAGATATGTCAGATATGATAAGCTGTGTTATTGATAATGTAAGTGAATATAATTTACTATTATATTGTCACATTAAGATTATATGATGTACAACAGAGTGCCGAGTTTGACCGACACTAATCGCCTCTTGGTTCTTTAAGCGTAATACATTTAGTACCTGGATGACCGAGCGTTGCTCGGTTAAATTATATTTAGATACGAATTACATACTGATTAAATATGAATGATATTTTCGATCTTACCGACATAATAATAAAGCAATAGGAACTGGTTATTTAAATAAAAAAAAATGAATAAAAAGAGCTCTCAATAATAGTTTTTTTTTTCACAAAAAAGAAACTTGAAAAAGAAAAAGGTAAAAAAATTGGTGCGGAGATACCTGGACTCGACCCCCCTGTCTTTTGATTTCGAATCCGCCCGTTCCCCTCCGAGCTATTACAGACTTATCGATGTCAACAAAATTTAACTTCGTGTTTTAATGATATTTTTAATTGCCTGAAAAAACGGATAAAACGACTTTTCTAAAAATAAATCCTAGCTAGATCGATTTATCGCCAAAGAAACCCCTTGCATAGTAAAATTCATGAAAATCGTTGGACCCGTTTTCGAGATTCAGATTATATATTTATATATATACAAGCATTGCTCGTTTAAAGATATTAGATTGTAATGTAATTTCATATCGATTTCGATTCGATCGATCATCTCAATTTAACACTAAACCTACCAGAGCGGTCAAATGATCGATTTTGAAACTTTATTTATAATTGTTAAAGTCTTTCAATTAATATCAATTGTTTAATTTTAAATGTAAACCTAGAATTTAACAATTTTAACGAAAGTCTCAAAAGCGTTCATTTGACAATTTTAAAAGGTTTAGTGTTAACATAAACCGTTTTCGTGAAGTGGTGACAAAGAAGTTCAATTAAAAATATTTGTTTTTAATTGCGATATTAATCTACTCACTATGTCTATATCCTAGTAAGTCACCTCTCTATGTATTAAGAAGCACGAAGAGTTATCTTTCCCTGTTAACACCTGTTATGGAAATAGTTCGCCAAACGGCGATAAAGCAGAATAGTAAATGAACTCTCAACCTTTCTTCTGTATAGAAAAAGAAGCCATTCCTTAGGAGTGGGACATCTACGTTACTTGGTTAGTGGCCCAGAATTCAATGCTTATTATAAATAAAATAAATATGTAACATACACACACTGACGTCTGTTCCTAAGGTAGGCAACTTAATGCCTGTGTTTTAGGTAACAGCCGACTGATATACATTTTATTAAATAGCTGAACTGAATCAGCCCGTAAATGTCCCATTGCTGGACAAAAAAGGCCTCTTCTCCATATAGAAGAAGGGTTGGAGTTTAAATCACCACGCTGCTCCACTGCGGGTTGGCGGATAATTTCCCTATTATGAGTAACGATCATTATTAGATGTCTATGATAACAACCAGGACAGCCGCCTTTACGTGCTCTCCGAGAGATAGTAGAGATCAGAATCGGGGTCGTACGAGTATCGAATCCACAACCCTGGAACAGGAAGCAGGGTCACTGCTTACTGTGGTAACGGGTCAATCTAAATTATAAAAACATTTTTGTTCGTAAATTTTAGCCTTCACTAAATAAAATACTTTTTAATTATTTTCTTCTTATAGACTTTTTTAGTAGCAATATGGTAGGTGATTTTCGCGGCCTCATTTACGTTTACAGTTACCTTCAAATCTCTGTAACATGTAGCGTATTCGTCTATAGCACATAAACTGTCTCAATAAACAAGTCATCTCAACAGAGAAGTAATGTTACAAAAATGAAATCAGACCTGTATATATCGAAATAAATGCGTTTAAGCAAACAAATAAATACTTCATATTAATAAAATTAAGTATATATCATATATATGATTTATAATTTAAAAAAAAATATATAAATCAGATATGTACTTTATTTTCACATCTTCACATTCGACCATGCAGGTGCTTTTTGCCATATTGTTCCATCTTATGCTTTGTAAAATTGGTGCCGTAATTGGTGTTTTACAGACCCAAGATCGATATATCTGAATCTGACCCCGTGTCACAAGCTTCTTGCTCAATTTCACTGTCATTGCTACGTTTCTATAAATGGTCGTCAATATCCACGTCTGAAATAGCTTGGGAGTCTTCATTGTCAGAATCAGACTCTTCTAACAACGCCACAATTTTAGCTGGGTCATTTGTTAATGACATTTTCACAAAAAAAAAGTCTATAAAAAATAAGGTTAATTAAACATTAAATACCAAATAAGCAAATAAACGTAAGTCAAGAAATTAGGATAGAGGGTAGAGGATGGCCGTATCTCTAGCTATAAAAACGTTTAAACCATACGTCTGACGGAAAAATAAAATATGTCAATTTAAAATTGCCTCGGGTCAATATGACCCAGCGTCATTGTCGCCGGGTTTGATTCAAAGCAGTGTTATTACTGTGAAAGAGTGTTTACTCGTCAATATTATGGAAATTACATAGGCAATATATATTCTTTTACTTTTATACGATGAATTTTTTATTACCTATTTCTTTAAACAAATAATAATTTATAAACCGATTCAAATCGAATGCTGCTACGTCACAACTTTGATGTGATTATTTATTGATCTAAAAATTTCATTAATCTTCTTAAGTTGACATATTATTAATAGTTTTGATATTTGTAGAAAGCGTCTATACTGCGTATTCTCTTTGTGGCCGCTCTTTCTGGCTCCTGTCTTGATGCTGAAAACTACTAGGTTAACGTCCCAGTAAAAATATAATTATATATATTTTAATATACAACAATAGTATACGAATTGATTAAATATATTTAACCGAATTGAATCAGCCTTTAAGCGTCCCTTTGCTAGGCAAAAGCCTCTTCTTTATATAGGAGAAGGGTTAGAACTTAATCCACCACTCAGCTAATATAAACTACGGATTGGTGGATAATTTTCCTACCTGAGTATCAATGGCTATCAGGTGTCTATGATAAACAATCGGGAATGACGGTGTCACGTGTTCTCCGTTGATAGATGGGAAAAATCATAAATACATACAATCAGACCAGATTTTTCTACAATTTCAAATATCGAACCTACGAACGCCGGCGTTAAGACGACTATTCGCATCACTAGAACGGTTGCCAGATTAAATAATATATAAAATTATACTTTACAGAAGCCGGACATACCAGCATGGCTGGCCTACGCCAGGAGATGAGGGGCGCAACGTCAAGGAGTTCACTAACTTAACAATGTAATCATATGCAGCACTCAATGGTTTACAATAGTTATCGTTTCGTTCGTTAATCACGCTTTTTCCACTAGTTATTAAATCAAATAATACTTTAACAATTTGTGTTCGATATTCATTTTGACTTAAAGTAAATTTAGCTTCAGTGTTTTTTATTACATATATAGTATATTATTTATATTAGGTACTTTAAATCATATTGTATATCGATAGATATAATTAACGACATCAATTGTACCATTTCAATTAATCATTATAATGTTATAAATACAAGCAATCGATAAAACGTAATATTAATATGTTGTTTTATTTATTCATTTATGATGTTACAGAGATATTTAAGGTATAAATATTATAAATAAATTAGAAAAACTCGTCACACTCAACAGTTCAAAGTAGGAACGCTGAAAGATCAATAGGATGAAATTGTGTGTCTGGGACACGGGAACACACATAACTCACACACAAACGTTTAGCCGACGACAAACACCTGTATATCCGGTACAAAGATATGTTATAAGCGAGGATCAAAATCCGTGACAGCGCTCAACAGTCTGCTTCTGTGACCTCATTACCAAATCTTATTCTATCATATAAATTAGCCTATTAGGCCACTTTAGTATATTCCTGTGATTGCTTATCTTAAAAGATACGATGTATATTTAATATTGAAACTTTTATGGCATTTTTCATGATTATGAATCTATATCGATCAGTAACTTTAATATAAAATTTATTTAATTTAGCTAGTGCCTATTATTACTTAAACCTTATAGAGAAAAAAAAATTGTATAATATATTAGCCAGTGAATCCATTTACTCACAGTAAATATTTTCGTTGTTTCGTTGCAGCACGTATACAATCACGTGAAATATTTTTGTAGTCAACATTCTGATCAATGGCAAGAAAAAAGTCTATTAGCACTGATTGAATAAAGGGAATAAGAAAAAAAAAAAAAACTTGCGTTTCTTGCCTTATTAGGGTTCGCGATCATTAAACTTTTATTTTATCTGCCTTGGTTATAAACTTAAATAAAATAAAACAATGTCTTTTTGTGGTATCCTTTATCCATTCTAATTAATCTGTGTCATCAGTATATCAATTTATTAATAGGTGACTATCTTACCAGTAAGCACAGAAATTAATTAAAACGTTAAAACTATAATATATAAACTAAAAAAAATTATGCATTACTATAATGATATTATCATTATAGTAATGCATAATTTTTTTTTACATTTGAAATTGACAAGAATCCACCGCTCAAGCACCTATTTTTCATACAACCGTACATTTATATGAATTTATAATTTATCACACTTAAAATTATTAATTAATGCTATTCACTTATGTATATTTCTATGTGAAAAAATACAAGCCATAATTATTATCGGAATATTTATTTTATTTTAGAAATTTTACAAATTAATCCAAATTATTTTAAACAAGTTCTAGTTCTTTAGTAACATTTTAGTTTGAAGTTTAAATGCGATATGAGGTTAATAAATATAAATAAATATTATGATTATAAATACATGAAAAAAGAATGCAAGACTGATTTTTTTTTTTGGATCAGAAGACTACAGTAATTACTATAAAGACGCAATCAAGTAATTCCTAAAAGGTTAAGGTATATAGTATACACTAGAAACAGATAAAAAATTCTAATCTAACAAATTTAACATAAACATCTACGAACAGCTACAGTTACACCGGCGCCAATAGAGCAAAAACTCGTGAAAATCGTGAAATCTTACGAGTCTTCGTCATCTATCCACACGACGAATTTGATCGCGCGAGTATTCGCTAATATTAGAGAATACCCTGTCATGGATGGACTTCGTCGGACGTCCGGCGCCGGTTTATGAGACTACATTACATACAATAGATACAGAAGAATAGATTAGACGGATGGAAATTCTGGGGCATCGCATAATTATACTAAAATCTACGAAATACAATTACTAGAGGGTAAATACCAATATGATCTAAGAAGACATAGAGCTAAAAATTTCTATTATTAAACGGGCTTGGCAACTAGGAAAGTATGTACAAAATGTACCTTAGATTCAAGATTAGACTATACTAAAAATTAAATATCTTTACAACCATTGAACTTATGCAGTCGAAGATTCTTATTAGTAGAATACTGTAGACGTTGTTAAAAATTAAATCTTAAATTACAGTAGCTTTTAAGAAAAAATAATTTAGATTACTTACTTAGTCAGCAATTCTAGCATTTTCTAAATTATCTTCTTTAAATTAGCTTTACACGAATCATAGTTTTAAAACTTTGTTTATTTTTTAAGGCGTAAAAGTTTCTACTCGTTTACTGTATTAAAAAATTTGGAAGCTTACTTTTGTTTCGTTTCGAGATTGTGATCTTAGATACTATTTTATATATTTCAGGCTTTGAGCATAAGAATATTACAGAGAGACACACATTTTAATAGTCACAGCACATAACTTCATTTTTCTCATCCAATTACGCAAATACTCCAATATTTACAGCACACATCATTCTAAGCAATTATAAATAAATTAGTGCAACTTTACCGATCTAACAATCAACAATTAATGTGCTTTAGGAATTTAATCTGAATTTTATTATAGGTTTTACCAATTTAAATATGGAAGTGAATATTACAAAAATACGCTGAAGTCTTTGTGCCTTATACATTATATAACAACGAAGCTTATAAAGAACGACTATTATTATTTTGTGTTAAATTTGACACATCGCTTAATCTATTATGAAGTTGAATTTTATCATCGATTTTAGAGTTGTTATGATCAGTGCCTTCTTTTAATAATTCCCAAAGGTTGTTTTTGTCTAATACCTCAAAACCACCTCTGTTTTCAGGGGCAATGTCAATCTTAACAGGATTGTTTAATGATTTAGATGTTTCAGAAACTGGTGCTGATGGTATTTTATGAATTTCTTTGTTTATTGATTTCACTGGTTTTGGAACATATTTGTCGGGTATTACTTTTATTATTGTTTTGTTTATAACCATATCCGGTTTAATGGTTTTATTATCATCGATACGTTTTACGTCTGTTTGGTTTGAATGCATAATTGGCTTTTTAGGTTTTGGTTTTTTTGTTCTGTAATGCATTGTCTTAATATTGCTCTTCGTTATTGCTGTTATTGTGTGTGGTATCGATGTAGTTTCTGGATGATTTTTAATATCAGCAGATTTTGTTGTTTGCATTATTTTATTTTGTTCATCAGATGATGAATTAAGAATAGAACTACTAATATCCTTAATTTTTTCTTCTTCTTTTATTAAAACACCTGGTTCATGTGTGGTAATTTCATTATTTTTACCTATTGAAGAATTGGAAGTATTTATTTTATTATTTTGTATCAAAATATCTGTATCATTATTTATTGGTAAAGCCTCGAGTGGTTTTGATTTGATGAAATATTTATCATGTTTATCACCATAAGTGGCCTTTAATGTACCCTTTCGCCTTGGCAATGACTTTTGGTATTCAGGCTTCTTCACATATATTTTAGATACTGGAATTTTTTGAACAATTAATTCTTCATTTACTTTTGAAACAATTTGTTGAATATTATTATCAACATTCTGATTATCAGAAACATTAACGTATGTAACTGTTGGAATAATAATTGGGTCATCCGAGTTTATAGTAGAAAATCCATTATTTGGCATTGAGGTTGTTGTTACGATTGTGCTATTTTCAGGCAATGAATTCAAAGAACTGCTAGTAATTTTGTTTTTTATTTCGGTAGAAGCGGAAACATTAGATGAATTTTCTTCTTCAGTTGCTGTTGATGTTTGCTCCGTTGATGTCAAAATATTATCCGAAACAGTTATAGATTCCATAGAGGTAGACACATCAGTTGTAGTACTAGTTGCTTCAAGAGCTTTAAGTTTATGCATCTTTTCATAATCTTTCCTAAATTCATAATCCCTGCTACAAATTCGCCCACATTCACATATGTTATCAATATTTGCGCTAGTTTTGAGACTTGCGATTTTAGTTTTATCAAACCAAGTTATAAAGTCATCATCAGTAATTCCTCGAAGTAAGGGACTGCCAGGCCTCGCATGGAAAAAGGTTTCAACGGCTAAGTCTGGCCTACTAGAAGGATATATTTTAGCGAAGGCTGGACGTAAGCTAGTTATAACGAATTTAGATCTTGCTTCATAAGTTGCGCAAACCGGACATGTTGAGCTGATCTGTAAAATTCAACACATTTTTTTTGACATACAGAGTAAAAAAATCTTAACACTTCTTATATAATAGGTTATGTCATAGCCTTTATAAAAGTATATATTTTGCAAAATTAAATTTTTTATTAATTCATTATTTGAATCATTCGAGAATGAAATTTGGAATGTTTTTAAAAATATATACATACTTATAACTGCGTCACAGTATATGTATATTCATAAATTTCTAATGCATGAGTTATAATTATATTGACTTTTTTTTAAAAAGATAAGCTGTTAAGTTTTTTGCCGACTATTTTTAGCAGAATTTAAATTCCGCAACGGTGGTAGCTTCACACTAACTATAGTTAGTTAATTTAAAATATTATATACTGTGTAAATGACTATTCAAAAATACTTATGAAGCCTACTTGGTTATATATTTTTTATTTGATTTAATTTGAGAATGATTTAAAACTAATGTTAATTATAACTAATGTTAATAAACGATTTTTTTTTTAATTATTCCATAAATACTCACGTTAGCAAAAACGAACCATAGAGATTCGCCTCTTGAACCGTAATGTAGATCAGCGAAAGTAGCGCCATCTAGTACTACTGGATTGACTGAGTACAACTCATAGCCGGAGAAAAGTGAAGTTTCGAGACGAAGTATGCCCGAACGTTCTTTACCTTTCCACCTTAAATAGAATATAATATTACCACATGAACATATAATACTATTTTAGATTGGCTTCTTTATAATTTTAAAATTATTAAATATTGAAAAAAAAAGTATTATCGACAGCAAACAATTGTTCAATTATCAAACAAAAGCAAACAATGGTTATAAATATTGAGTGATATTTGAGAAAATTTTCAAGTTGCACTTTTACGAAAAATTTAATTTCAATTATTTTTATAATATTCGTAATTATAATTAGGTACTTACTTAAAGCAAGTTTTTATAATCAACGTCGGTAAGTTTCCTTGTAAATCTTCAATAGAACTTCTCTCGGGACGTATTTCCTCAATAATAGCAGACTGGATATTTAGCAGTGCATTCTCTGGTTTTGGCGAATATGTGGAATACATTATCGTGCCCTGATAACAAAATAATCAAATAATGTAGAAAAAATTTGAATCTTAAACCCAAAAAATGATTTTTTAAATTTTTTACTGCAGTATTTGTAACTGTATAAGCTATAAAGCGTCTCCTATATTAGAAAATATTTCTCTTAAAAATGTAACAAAAATATTTCTCTTTAGCTGTAATGAAATCTATCAGAAAACATTTTAATTTTTGGATCATCATTAATACTAGATGCATCAGTTTTATGCGATTTATTTTTTGATATGTTTTTCAGATTGTTTGACTATAATTAATATTTATAATATACTAAATAAGATTTAAACGACTCATAAAAGAAGAGCAATAGCTCTGCTTTTATGAGTCATACCGTTTTATTTTATTGGCGTTTTTTTTACCCAGATAAATCAAATCAAAAGATTTACGACATTTATATATAGGGGTAATCACGGACGGCGGGTAATGGCGGACACACAGGTTTAACTATGTTAAAGCAAGATAGGACATATTTTGAATGACGCAATCGTAAGTCGACCCTGAACTCAGTGCCAAACAGTAAGTGCTAAAGTGAGGACGCGCTCACATTTCAAAGTAAGTAAACTTAAAGATTTTTCTATTATTTGATCTTATTTTTGTGTAAAAATTAATATGTGCATCTTACTGTACGTAAAACATAGTAGGATGCTGTTTTTATCCTGAAAAAACTTATTTTTGAACAACGTTTTAAAGCACTGGTATCGTGCACCGCATGGTTCTAAACTAAAAAAAACATACTTATTGCGTTTCTGGGAAAGTCGGCTAATTGCGGACGATTTGAGTGGGGTAATTACGGACGTCCGTAGTTACCCCTAAGCAATAAGTATATAAAAATGGCTAAACTGTCATTTTTAAATTTATGGCTAATAATCAGGTACCGTAACCAAATTGTTATTATAATAAAAATACAATGTTTCACTTGTATAGAAATCATATTAAAATGATTAAATGTTCTTTAGGTGTATTTTGGTATAAAGATAGTTAATAGACTAGAGTTATTATTTTTTAGATATTTGTTATTAATTATGAATAAACATTAATTTCAGATGCCAAGATATTACCAAAGAAAGACTGAGACTAAATATAAGTTAGTGGACTTGGAGAAAGCCGTTGAAGCTGTCAAAACCAAGACACTTTCTCTGAGAAAGGCAGCTACTACTTATTCTGTACCAAAAAGTACGATACATGACTACCTCAAAAAATAAACAATTAAAACTCCAAAAACTGGAAGCAAGCCAAGAAGAAGAAGCTTCTTAAGAACAAGAAGCTGAACTGGAGAAACATATTTTAAAATGCTGTAAACATTTTTATGGTTTAACTATTGAGATGGTCCGCAAAATAGCCTTGAAGCCTTCACATTTGCCGAAATCAACCATTTAAAGCATAATTTTAATAAAAAATTCCCGAATGGCCGGAAAGGACTGGTTCTATGGGTTCAAGAAAAGGCATCGCAATATTTTACTGCATAGACCTCAGTCTACTTCTATTAATAGAATTACTGCCTTTAACGAAACAGAAGTTAAAATGTTTTTTAATACCTTGGAAGAACTGCAAATAAAACATCAATTTGATGCCAATCGTGTATATAATAATAACCCAAAACAAGGCAAACTTCTAGAAAGAGGCATTCAACTTTGATAACCAGCACTCCCATGAAAGATGCTTTAGAAGAAAAAAAAACAGAAAAGAAAGAAGATAGAACAAATTAAATTTAACGAAAATGTTGTCAATAAAAATAAAAAAGGCGTCAAGAATCTGAAATTTTTTGAAAATAAAAATAATAAAGAAGAGAAAAATACTGAAAAAGTTACATCGGAGAGTCAAGAAGAGCATAATTGTTTGATTTGTAAAGAAAAATACGAGGAACCGATTATCGAAGATTGGATAATGTGTTACAAATGTCAATTATGTTATCTTCTGTATAAATCGCAAGTCCGCCCCCATATGGAGTACTGCTCTCATCTCTGGGCGGGAGCACCGGCATACCAGCTTGGCCCTCTTGACTCGGTTCAAAGGAGAGCTGTGAGAATTGTCGACGATCCAATACTGACGAGCGATATCGAGCCCTTAAGTCTTAGAAGAGATGTTGCATCCCTATGCGTGCTCTATCGTTTGTATAATGGGTTGTGTTCCAAAGAATTGTTCGAAATGGTGCCAACGGCCACTTTTTATCATCGCACCGCTCGCCATCGACAGGGAATTCATGCTCACACATTGCAGCCCAAATGGTCCCGTACAGTTCGGTATCAGAGGAATTTCCTCCCACGGACCATTCGGCTGTGGAATGAACTCCCTGCCGAGGTTTTCCCACAGGACTACAGTATGGAGTCCTTCAAGAGGGGAGTAAATAGGTTTTTAAAGGGTCGGCAACGCGCATGTGATGCCCCTGGTGTTGCAGGCGTCCATAGGCTACGGTAACCGCTTACCATCAGGCGGGCCGTATGCTTGATTGCCACCGTCGTGGTATAAAAAAAAAAATTATGGGCCCATGAGAAGTGCACGAGTGAAGAAAGCACTTCCAAGGGATATTTATGTGATTTATGCTCTGATTAGATTGTGTCCGTGGTTACCCCACTCGGTATCCGCCATTACCCCCTACAGTGTGGGGTAATCCCGGACACCAGACGTTTTGTTTTTTTTATTATAACTTGATTATTTTCAAAAATATATCTCTGTTGATTATTTAAAGATAAAGTTAATTAATGAAACTAAAGACTGATTAATAAAAAGCTTTAATGACTTAAATAGTTTTCGTTTTATTTTAGTTTTTCCTTAGGTGTTCGCAATTACCCCACTCTCCCCTACATAAAATATTTACAGTTTACCTGTACTGTAGCACAGCCAGCACCTGTAGCGTATACAAAGACCTTTGTCGGTAATCCAGGTAGTTGTAAAGGACGTGGGGGAGTTTTAGCTCGTAGCTCCAATGTGTCAGTTAGTTCCATACCGGCTGTTGCGAGTGATACTGTGAGTGCACGATGTCTGTGGAATAGTTAAGATGATATATAGTCATAATAGAATTAGGGATAACTATTAAAAAATTGTCTTAGTGCGAGTTGAAAACGCTCCAAAGCACATGAAGAGTTCCGTAGGTACTACTGTTTTAACACTAAACATTTAGTAAGTTTGATTAAAATTATCGAAACACAAGAAAAACTATATTAGTTTCTTGTATGGCGACTCCATTAATTTTAAACTTTATTTATTTATCGTTTTAGCGGCCATGGCAAGATATAGTTTTTGAAAATTTGAAGTGTCTCTCTTTTATAGTTCGATATATATAACTCTTAGACAAACGGGATATAGCATCTTAGTTATATAGTTATATTAGATCTTTACCTATGAAATTGCCGTTTCGTCGTACTGGCTATTTCAAAAGTAAAGATACACAAACGAAGGCATATTGAATCGCATTGTTACTTGTGACGAAAAACGGATTCTATTCGACAACCGCAAGTGCTCAGCTAGTTGGTTAGATCCTGGTTTAGTACCTAAACAATGCCCTAAACGAAAAATGACCTGTAAAAAAGTGATGGGAAATGTTTGGTGGTCTAGCGCCGGTGTAATTCATCACAGCTTCTTACCAAACGGCATGAGCATTACTGCAGATGTGTACTGTGAAGAACTAAACACAATGATGGGGAAGCTCGCACGTCTCCAACCAGCTTTGGTCAGTCGCTCAGCTCCGCTGCTCCTGCACGACAACGCGTGACCTCATACTGCACAGCAGACGGTCTCTAAGTTACAAGAGCTGGGGTTGGAAGTTCTCCGTCATCCACCGTACTCACCAGATCTTGCCACTACAGAATTCTACTTTTTCCAGAAATTGGATAATTTTTTGGCGGGAAAAAAATTTAATACCCAAGAGGCAGCATAAAACGCTTTTGAAGAGTTTGTTGCCTCCCTCCCGTCCAGCAGAGTTTTTCAAGAAAGGCATCAATAAGTTACCATTACTTTCCCGAATAAGTATATAAATAAATAAAAAATAGTAGGTCACCTATCATGAGCCAAAGCGGCATATTGCGCCGCTGCTTTTGTTGCGCTATAAGCGAGGCTCGGGTGTCGTTGCAGTGTCGACGCTCTGTAGTACAGGAACCTCGCAGCTGCTTCCCCTTCGGCGAGAGCGCCTCGAGCACAAGCTGCCAACAGTACTCTGACCCCGGCCACGTACTGTTCCATTGTTACCGCTTCTGTAGTCATATGAGGGTTTGATTAGAGTAATTTGATTAAATGAGATTTAAGTAAGTTTGATTATTGTATTGTTTTTAATACATTTATTGTAATGTTTTTAGGACTTTTAATAACGACCGTTATGGTGTAGTGTTGAGAGTAGTCGCCTCAAACAGCGCGCCGGTGGTCACGGGTTCGATTCCCGCTCGGGACAGATATTTGTATTTTTACAAATATTTGTTTCCGGTCTGGGTGCCTCAGAGAGCACGTAAAGCCGTCGGTCCCAGTTATTATCATAGACACCTGATAACGATCGTTACTCATGGTAAGGAAATTATCCGCCAACCCTTCTTTTATATAGAGAAGAGGCCTTCGCTCAGCAGTGGGTGGTTTACAAGCTGATACGGATTGTTTTTATTAATTTAACTGGATAGCTTATTGACATTTAAAATAATCTACAACATAGATTATTTTAACATACTAATCGTTAAAAAACTATAAAATTTCAGCACTGAGTAATTGATGATTAGAGCTAATAATATTTTTATGAAAAAGTAATATTTTCATTATATCATTTGATCAACAAATAGTTTAAATTTTTTTATTTTTATTTATTTATTTATTTATTTGTTCCATCATCTTACATCTAACATTACAGGATAATTATCCTAATTCGTTAGTGTTGTTATTCTATTGTCTTGTTGTTAAAGATAAGAATACAATAATTGACATCATATTCAATAATTCCATTGAGTCATTAAACAAAACAAAAATTATTAGTAAAAATTCACAATAATCAAATTACACAATCAATTTTAATAAAAATTCAATAATTAAATTCAAAAATTTCCATTAATATAATAATAAAATAAATTTAAAACTAAAATCCAATAAAATTATTAATAAAAATTCAATTTATACAATAAAATAAAAAAAATAAAAAAAATTAAAATCTAATAAATAAAATACTAAAACAATTAATTTAAAATGCAGTCATTAAAACATAATTCAAATCAATTAGCAATAATATAATAAAAAATAAAAACAAATATAAAACCTAGTCAACAAAACATAATTCAAATTAAATATTTTATATAAATGCAATTCGTCAAAATATAATGTATCAATCATTAGCAATAAATAATAAAATATAAACAAATGTCAAAAACCTAGTCAATAAAAAATAAAAATTAAATACTTTATAAAAATGCAATTCGTCAAACTATAAAAGATAAGTAAAATATAAATGACCAAACAATTAAACCTGATATCATTTTAATTCGTACGAGACGACTCTGGTTGCGATCCTCGTGAACTCGTTCAGTGTGCAATTAAATAAATCAATTCTGTCGGCCACTATGTTAAGCGTGCGTATAGCTCGCGTGAGCGGGGCGTCACGCAACAAGTTGGTGCGTGCATGGGGTAGTGCCAGAAGGCTGGGGCGTCGCCTCCGCTGCACCGCATTGTCCGCCGCGCACAGCCTGAGTTCTCTGAGAATAGCTGGATTGTCCGTTTCACCGCGTAGAACCTTCAACAGGTACGTAGCCAGGGAGACTTCGCGCCTGGTCTCCAGTTTGCTGTACCCCACCATGCCTAAAACGAACAAGGTATGGTACAACAATGGATAACCAGGGTATACCCCATATAATTTCTGGTACAGAACTCGAGCAAATTTGTTCTGTATCCGTTCTAACATTGCTTTATATTTGATCTCACTTGGAGCCCATATAACCGAGTTACACTCCAAATGACTCTTTACCAAGGCTTCATACAAGGCCCGGAGAGCATTGAAGTTGGTAAAGCTGATCGATTGCCTTAATATGAAGCCAAGGTTTCGGTACGCTTTTTTGCATACCCCGACTATATGTTCCCGAAAGTTGAGATCAGCGGTGAACCGGACACCCAGATCCTTTACCTCGAAGACGCGCTGCAGTGGCTCGCCTTCGATATGGTACGGGTGATGTCGCGGAGAGCGCGCGCGGCTGAACGACAACACGGAGCACTTGGCCACGTTAAAGTACAATTTGTTGTCGTGGCTCCACCTTACAATCCTGTCTATATCACGCTGCAACTTGATATGGTCTGAGGTTTCGCCCACTTCGCGTACTAATTTCAGGTCGTCAGCAAATAGAAGGCACGTAGACTCATGGACCACCTCCGGTAGGTCGTTTATCATAATGACAAATTGGAGGGGACCCAAATTACTGCCCTGGCTGACTCCTGATCTTGTCCAGTACTGTTCCGAAACGCATCCGCCACAGTCGACGTACTGACGCCTGTCCCGTAGATAACTAGCGAAGAAGGCCAGCGTATGAGGTGTGCACCCCACACCCGCCAGCTTGGTGAGCAGGATGTCATTATCAACTGTGTCGAACGCCTTCCGGAAATCGAAGTAAGCGACGTCCACCTGCCTCCTGGCATCCACCGCCGGCAACACCCGCGCCATCAAATGCAGCAGGTTCCCGGTTGTCCCTCGTCCTGGACGAAACCCGTGCTGTGCGTCAGACAACCGGGCCCTCACCTGCGCATACAATGAGGTATGAATCGCCGACTCAAATACCTTGGCTGGTGCGCTTAGAAGCGCCACTGGTCGATAGTCGCTTGGTTCTGGACCACCCCGTCCTTTCGGCACCGGCACCACTCGTGTGAGTTTCCACCAGTTGGGAAAGGTAGCAGTTGCGAGGCAGATATTAAAAAGGTGCAACAGGGGCCTCTCCAACACGAAACGGCAGTCTTTGAGGATGAATGGTGGAATGCCATCTGGTCCAACTGATCGCTTCGGTGGCAGCCGCGCCAGCGCGTGACACACATCTGCTTGAGTCAGGTGCGTCAACTGTACGTGCCCGCTGCCCCCCACCGTTGCGCTGACAGCCGAAACATCCAGTCGTGGTGGCTCTGGATTATAAACAGATTGAAAAAACTGTGCAAACATCGTTGCGCAGTCTTGATCCGACAGTTTAACTCCATCCTGCACCAATTCATACCGCCTAGAAGTACCCGTTTTCGCCCTTATGTAATCCCAAAATGCTTTTGGATTCGAAGCGAGGGTGTTCTGTACTCTGTATCGGTATCGGTCATGAGCAAGCGCGGTGTCCGCCTTTACTCTCGCCCTGTACCGAGAGAATGCCTCGTAATCTTTCGGTGATTTAGTAATTTTATATTTTTTGTGCAATTTGTATTTTATCTGTATATTTTTAATTATTTGCGATGTATACCATACCGGGTAAATGTACCTAGTATCCTCTGGTATTTTATTTTTTTTAACGGGTACACAATCGTCAATAACGTTCGTGATTTTATCATAAAAAAAATTCAAAACCAAATTGGGATCATTTAACAAATATAATTCATTACAACACTGAAGTTTATATTTTTTTTTGCCGAAATTTTAAGGTCTGTATGGTATTATTTACCATAAGACGTCGTTTTAATATTTCTCGAAGTTTCTTCTAGCAACCAGTCAGCGGCGTCTTTTCTTGGAGCTGGCCAACCAAATTCACCTTCTTCAGTTGTTGATGCATTTCGTAGTATTACTAGAGCTTCAGGAACTTTTGGACTTCTGCAAAATTTAAAATTATATTATCAATTAACATATTATTTCCTTGTAAAAAACATAGTATAGTACTAAGTAAAAAAAAAATCAAACTTCAGAGTGATAAATAATCAATTACCCAACTGTTGTAATATTTTTTTAGATATAACGAAATGTAAATGTTTTTTGCGCTATAAGCGCGCTGTACAAAATTGAATCAAGATTTCCTCTTAGACCAATTATCTTCTCAAATAGATATTGCCTCTATATAGTCGTACATATATATTTATTTGTACCTATTTGTTCATATTTTAAAATATTCTATATAAATAGTACTTGATATACTATTGGACTATCTCAGTCATAATATAATTGTGATCATTACATTAAAAAATAGACATAAATTAAATATTATACATGTTTTAAAACACTTATATAAAAAAGACAAATCTATATATACCTACCTAGCTAAAACTAAAGCCAATACTGTAGCTGCCAAAGCGGCGGGAGATGTTAAGTTATATATATTATTTTCCAAATATTTCTGAGCTTTTTTTGCTATGTCCGCATCCAACTGAAAAGAAAGCCATTATAGGATAATTTAAAAATTAGTTGAATTTCAAGATGAATCATTTAATAAAACTATTAGTAAATATAAATAAGAAAGAATGCGACTCTTTTACATAAAAACTTACTTGATTCTCGACACCAACTTCCAACAATGTCACTAAAGTCTCAGCAGTAACCTCGACTGTCCGTTCCCATTCTATTTCATCTTGTGTCATATTACCATCTCTATCGTAGTAATAATATTCATTTACATCAACTTCTTTATCAGTACTATTAACGTTCTTTATTTCAACTGGATAGTAATCAACTTCCTTATCAGCTGCTAAGGGTGTAAAAGATCCATCAGGGTTTTGCCTCTTTTGTATCCAATTTTTGATAGATTGCAGTAGATTTGGATCAATAGGATAGTAAGATTGAATTTTATTAAGAATTTCCAAGATTTTAATAGTTGATAAGTGGCTGCTTATCGCTGGATGATCGCTAAAGGAATTGTCGCTTTTCCGGAAGGAGAGAAGAATTTGAACCTGAAATAGTTGGAAATGTTTTATGAAATGTAATGTTGATGCAGAGAACACATAAAGTAAATCTCCAATTAGCCTAATATGAAAAAATAAATGTCATAATTTTTTCAAGAGAAATATAAGACGAAATGGTTGACATATTCTTAAAGTTATCAATAGTGTTTAGTTTTTTTTTTTGGGTTTTTTATTTTTTTTACTCTCGTAGACAAACTTTACTTTTAATAAATAATATTGTACAACATTTTATTGTAGCATAGTAATAAAACTTTAAAAAACATAACTTTAATGTGATTTATTCATATAGTTTAATAAATTTTTGGCATTCTTATTTTGTTACTTTAGACGTTTATGATAAATAATCCGATATTGGCATATTATTATGATATCGACTCTGGCTTGATCTTAGAATTTGTACAGTTGAGCATTTCTGTAATAAAAAATATGTTACCTGTTCTGGAAGCTTCTTTAAAATCCTCTCCCTCTCAGCTTCATCAACTAAATGCGGGATATGTTCAAGCGCTAACAACGGGGCTAGACTTGCAGATGCGGCTGATAGTTGTGAGTCTTTCCAAACATCAGCCCACTGATCAGTAATGTCTGTTTGGAAACTGTACAGCGGTAAGTGTAAACCACCAGAAACGAGTAATGTTCCACTAGCTGACCCAGGAACTACACCATGTGGAAGACCCAGCTCTAAAACTTGGGAGAAGCCAGCTTCTTCATTGAAGTTCCATATTCTGAAATACAAATTGTTAAATTTTTACTATATTTATACCACTTAATTGAGAAATTTAAAAAAGGAATAAGCTTTACGGCTTTTAAATGAGTCTAATTACCTGCAATGCTTGCGTAAAAGACATTTATTTTTTTCAATTGGAAAATAAGTAGACTATTTAAGAAATTAATTTTTTACTTTTTTTTTTTGTTTTAAAATAGAACCTAGCAAAAGCCAGTTATACATATCATGATGATATATATATTTATTGATATATGCTCGTATATTAATCTAGAAAAACAATATATAACCTAGCTTACCTAAAATCAGCTTTATCTCCCCATAAAGCACTAAAGCCAACGTATTTGATCCTCATATCAGAGGTTAATGGCCACACTAGAAGTCTCCTCTCAGACGGAGCGGCACCTTTCCCCACAGATAACCTTCCTCCCTCCCACCAGACCCACCAAGCACACCAGGCATCTGCACCTGCGCATTCCACGTCACTTTCCGTTTGTTCTGCACTTGCTAGGTGGACATCGTATCCTGGAAATATTTAAGGATTTAGGTTATAAAAAGTATTTTTTGGAATAATTTTATTAAATTATTTCAAATTAAGTTTTAAGGAAAACGTAAACGAAAGGATTAAACGTTTAAAACAATTATATTTTGTGCCAATAGTCAATGGAGTCTCAGGGCAAACATTAATTTCACTTTTCATATTCATTTTAGGTTAATCAGAACATAAATGTTAACAGTTACTTCTCCTCGCTCTATATATTTATCTACTGTCAATTATTGAATATATTTAGTGCATTACATCTGTGTGGTACCCTCTTTGTTTCCGGCTCCAACGATTGCAACATTTTATCAAGTGCCTCTCTCAAAAATATATTTGAAATAACGGAATATAGTACACTCTACTTGTATGAGTTTTATCATTATATCGTCCGTAACATTTCTTTATAAAATAGCTTGCTCGAATAAAAAAAAATCTGCTTCAGAATATACATACAGCTTACCATGCTTTCCTTTAGCAATCCAAACACGAGTTTTTTCAAACACAACTCTATACATGTCATCTGAGGGCTCTCGTATTGATGATAATGCAACATGCGCAGCTCCCTGAGCTCTCAGTTCCAACACCAATCCAGCGCGATTGCGTGGGGCAGCTACCCACTGCCATTCCCATGAACCACGGGATGAGACGGCCAAATGTTCTGGAAGGGCAGAAAAGATTGAAAACGTTTTAACTACAAACAAAGTATTTATTTTATTTAACATAATTATATAATTAAAGTACTTGACGACCTGGCGAGATTTTTCTGTTTTTATTACATTAGGGCAAGATCACGTCAACTGGACCCCCCATTTTCCACTTGATCATAAAAATTAAGTTCATATATATTTTTTATAAGTACATACCATCACAAATTGATCCCCCAAAACGATTTTTAAAAATTTCGATTTTAACAACAATTTTTTTTACAATGAAAATTTTAGGTACTTTTAATTAAAAAATGGATTGTAAATCAACCGTTAAAGTTAAATTAATGGGGTTTGAAGGATTTATTTTTAAAATGTTTATATTTTAAGAAAATATTGATGACTAAAAATTATTTGTTTATTATTATATTGTTAATTAACTTTTAAGTTAACAAATGCAAATTTCATTGACTTCTCGGTGGAAAAATGAAGTTTTATTTTATCGGTTACATGCTTTATTTATTAAAATTTAAGATTTCAGAAAAAAATTTCACTGCTCGCGACTAGTTTAAGCAATATGAATTTATTTATCATAGCGCGCCGAGCGCCAGGCGCTGTCAGAATACTGCGCTGTCGAGCGTCAGACTACGTCGCAGCTTCGATTCATTATAATTAAAAATATAATTATCAAATAAATTTTATTATTATTATTATCATATTATTGTTATTATTAAACAAATTTAATCTTGTAAATATCATAAACAATGCAATGAAATCATTTTTTATTTATTCATTAAACAGGGAAAATTAATAAATAATCAATTAAAAATGTTACAAAACCGTGTATTTTATATTTATTTTTGCTTTGTATTTTAGTAAGCTATCATTTTTAAATTTACGAGTAAGTACTCCACTTTTAGTTTAAAAAAAAAAATGGTTGTCTGTAAAGTCGGTTTACGGACGATAATTTTTACGTGAAACGTCATAAGAAAACATGAATGGAATTGAATTATTATCACTGAATTATCATTATTTTGTATTATATATATATATATATATATATATATGTGTGTGTGTGTATATAAGCTACAGGTAATTAATTGTATTTAATATAAAAGCGAAATAAAGTTAAATAATTTGATATTTAATACAAGAAATAATCAAGTTTAATAAAGAAGCTAAGTTTAATAACTTAAAGTTAGCAAAACAAATTAGATTATCATTAACCACTTATGAAAATTGTTAAAATAAATGGTTACCATAGTTTATTACAAGAACAATTGCAGCAAAAAAGGTAATTAATTCTTGCATTTTAAGAATCCGATTAGGGATATAATCTCATATATTTGTTCTTTGATTATAAAATAAGTAGCATCGGTGGGCGAGTGCAGTAATATTAGGTTATATTACAATTTTGATTAAAAAGTTATTAGGACGGAGGTACTTACTCGTGAATTTAAAAATGATAGCTTACTAAAATACAAAGCAAAAATAAATATAAAATACACGGTTTTGTAACATTTTTAATTGATTATTTATTAATTTTCCTTGTTTAATGAATAAATAAAAAATGATTTCATTGCATTGTTTATGATATTTACAAGATTAAATTTGTTTAATAATAACAATAATATGATAATAATAATAATAAAATTTATTTGATAATTATATTTTTAATTATAATGAATCGAAGCTGCGACGTAGTCTGACGCTCGACAGCGCAGTATTCTGACAGCGCCTGGCGCTCGGCGCGCTATGATAAATAAATTCATATTGCTTAAACTAGTCGCGAGCAGTGAAATTTTTTTCTGAAATCTTAAATTTTAATAAATAAAGCATGTAACCGATAAAATAAAACTTCATTTTTCCACCGAGAAGTCAATGAAATTTGCATTTGTTAACTTAAAAGTTAATTAACAATATAATAATAAACAAATAATTTTTAGTCATCAATATTTTCTTAAAATATAAACATTTTAAAAATAAATCCTTCAAACCCCATTAATTTAACTTTAACGGTTGATTTACAATCCATTTTTTAATTAAAAGTACCTAAAATTTTCATTGTAAAAAAAATTGTTGTTAAAATCGAAATTTTTAAAAATCGTTTTGGGGCATCAATTTATGATGGTATGTACTTATAAAAAATATATATGAAATTAATTTTTATGATCAAGTGGGAAATGGGGGGTCCAGTTGACGTGATCTTGCCCATTACGTTTACTAGAATTTATACCTAGTTATTTCAACATTATTTTGTAGCTTTCATAATACCTTCCTTAATAAGCTCGCAAAGTAAAAAAAAAAAATAATAATTAATTTTTTTTTTACTTTGTGAGCCTAAGATCAAACAAATTACAAACACAAAAATTATTCCTTTATATTAAACTTAGTATCATAATCCAGACACTAAATAATAACAACATTTTTTGAAAGTTATTCACTTGAATGATATTTTTTTCAGTCACTTAAATCATACATTCGAAATTTTTTCAATTTCAGTATCTAAAAGTATTTTATATATTTAATTGGGAAGTTTTAAAATAAATGATTCTTTTAATATTCCGATGTTTCGTGTACTTTTCGAGTTCAACAACTTGTAAAAAGTTAAGATATTGTGTACATTAGTGCCTTCTATACACTCTAAGAATATTACTTACGATACTAAATACAAAAATAATCTTCTAATATTTTTTTTAAATACTAACCATTAGCACAGAAGTATGCGCTCTGTGTGTCACTTCTGTGCAAGCCTTCTGGGAGTACTAATACGCTAGCCGATCGGATGACCGAGCCAACTAGAGTCTCGTTGTTGAACGAAGTGTAGGATACGGAGCAGTTATCAGCGCTGTATCCTGTGACTTCCACTGTAAATACAGAAAATAAATAAATAAAGCAACTTAAGCTATGATCACTAATTGCCATAAATATAATTATGTAAAAAAATATGCAAATGTCATACGCATATTATTTGGACTGTTAGGAAGACATAAAAGTTTATTACACTTTTTTATTGATAAAGTAATCATTAATTAAATATTATCTACTATATAACTTTTCTAAACTTAATAAAAAATTCAAGTTTTGATTCACGAATCTGTAATTATAATCCTTACACGTATTATAAATAATGTATTTTATAAATTTATTATTATTGAGATATTTCAAAAGAGCTGGCGAAGGTATACGTATACGTAAAAATTTTATAAATATCCCTTTATCGTTTATTTTTATATCAAAGATTTTATAACTCGTATATCTCTAATTATAAATGAATAAAATATATTTAAAATGATTAATGAAATTGGGTACAAAAAATAAACATTTACAATCCATTATCCAAATACGAGTACTATTAATGTATCAATGGTACAGAATTACGATCACCTTAATCGTATAATAAAGTATCTATAAAATAAATTACGAAATATTTTATGAGATGAATTATTTTAGTCACGGATATCATAATCTTTTATTTCTCGTATTCTGATCTACCAGTACTTGAATAAAATCATTTTATTACCATAATAATCGTAATATTTTAATGGTATGGCGAGTTGATTGAGACGATATTTTAATATAGACTGCTTATCTTTTTTGGAGAATATTATTTTTAATAATATTATAAGATTACTTTTTTTTTAAATATTATAACACATATACTCACATGTTACTCATTAATTATTTTACTAACGTTTGGATTTCAAATGCAAAACTTACTTTCAAAATTACAATTAAAAATTATAAAATAAATAAATTCTAATTAATTATTTATTTCTATAATGTAAATTATTATTAATATTGTAATTTATTTATAATTCAACTATTGAAATTTTATTGCATTATTAATTACTTTAGACACAAGAAAAACTAGTAAATAAACTAAACATATAAACTATTTAAATTGATAAAAGAGCAATCGTCTCTGAATAACATTTGAAGAAAAGACATTAATAATGAATCTAAACCAATTTGGATTATATATTTTAACAAATATCGTTTTGTAATCGCTTTATTCCATAAATTGCACCAAGACATTAGGAGCACCACAACAAGACGGAGCTACCGTCGTAATGGAATTTCAGCGGGTTTATTGCCATGTTACGATGTTGTTCGAGAAGCAATAGTCGTCCGGAAAAGATTCATGTATGTCCTTGCGTTAAATATAAATAACCTTTTGTTTATAAATATAACATATCGAGTAAGCATAAATTTTGTATTTGACGTTTTCTTGATATGCTATTATAATAGCTAATATTGAGAGTTCTGTTACAAAAAAAGATTCTGATTCATTAATTTTATAAAATATGAAATGATATGACGCTTAATTCGCATAGCTACTCCAGTACCTATTGGTGGATAGAGTCATGTCTATCTGTTTAGTATTTCTGTTGAAATATACTGGTCACGTTTTCTTTCTCCATCAAACACTTTAGCGTCTTGAAATATAATAGATACCTATACCATATCAAGCTTGAACCCATGATCTATGTGTTCCATCCAGATTTATTATATTAAGTAGCCGATACCAGTTGTTTTGCTTACGTATGAGGATATTATAGTTATATATTTTAAAAATAAAAATTTTGTAACAAATTAATATTAATAACATTCTTACTATGATAATGATTTTTATTTACAAAATATTGGAAATGACAAATAAGTGCGACTCATTCATTGACTGTTTGTGGAATAAAATAATATGTTGGTCGTCGTCGGGGTTCGGAAACATTTGTCATGGGAAGGGATCGAACCCGTGACCACCCGTGATAGTGCCACAGCCAGTTAGATGATCTCTGCATCGATATATCGTTACGTATTTTAAATATTACATATTATTTTTTGGAAAATAATGAAAATTACATCTTAATTAAAATTTCATACCTTTAGGGATAGGATTTTTGAAACAGTTAAACAGGTGACTATTAATTTTAAAACAATAGCCTAAAGGCCTAATTCAGGTTAATTAATTCCACTTATAAAATTTTTCCTTATTATGCACATTCAGAAGTAGAGCTTAAGCTTCTTAAGAAAACGCTGAATCACGTTCTTATTGTTTTCAAATGATAAGCCCAAAAAATATCCACCGTTTCATGGACTTAACTTGAATTCATTTTAAACCTTAATTTGGGTCCCTGAGACTCCATCTGAAAATTATTTCTAATTTTTATTTTGTACCTTTGGTTTTTGCGCGGATGCAACGCTGTTAAAATTAGCTTCTACTAGTAACAAGTTTAAATTTAACCAGAAGACATGTGAATACTATAAACAATTCTAGTTTTAATGTTTTATTAATTATAATTATAAATAAATTATAATTATTCTAATGATTCATATTTCAGTCAAAAGTAATGAAAACTCTTTATACTTCTACAAATAGTGAATTTTTAGCATTAAAATTATCCTTATATTACATTCAACTTCATTTGATTATTATTTAGGCAGAGAATTTCAATAAAAAGAGAGAAAACCTATTTCATCATCATCATCATCATCATCATAATATCAGCCATTGGATGTACACTGCTGAAAGTAGGCTTCCCTTATCAACCCCCAGGACCAACGGTTCAAAAAAACAACCTCCATTCAACGGCTTTCTTCGACTTTCTTCAAGTCGTCTGTCTATCTCGTAGACGGCCGTCCAACGCTGCGCTTGCCGGTACATTGTCTCCACTCGAGAATCTTTTTGCTCCATCAGCCGACATTTCCACGAGATATGTGCCTGCCCACTGCACGTTGGGCTATGTTGGCAACTTTCATTCGTCTGCAGATCTCATAATTTCTAATTCGATTTAGAATTATTTACTTCATTAAATATTAATTAGAAATAAAGCATAAATTTGCATATTTCATCTTTTTATAAAATTAGTGTAAATGTAGATTTAGTTCGGATTCTGAATTAACTAGATAAATAATTATAACTGAAACAGATTGATCGATACATTCTCAATTCCACGCACTGTGATTATTTTCCTCATTTGCATAATACACGTAATGACGTCATTAAACGTGATTGTGCTGACATATGTATATAAATGTTAATTTGGATGTTTCGGTTGTATAATTATACATTTCGAGTATAGATTATTGTATTAAATTAATTACCGAGTTATATTAATACATAATTGTATCTGTGAAAACGGATTTTATAGGGATTAGTGCTGCAGTGAAATGGTCTAAAGCTAATCTTGTTTTGTTATATTGACATTTTGTATGTTGGTTGTGGCTTATATCAACTATTAGTAAAGTCAAAGCGATTAATCTCGTTTATGATATAATTAAGTTCTGATCTTTGACACCGTAATAAATTGATTTCAAAATAGTGTTTAAATAATTATTTAGTTACAAATAAATGCTGTTCGATTTAATTGAAGATTTAGAAATGCAAGTGGCATTTTTTGTAGATAATTTTACGACAAACAATTTTTATAATGATCTCTATTGACCTCCGAGTAATAGGTAGCGTGATATTTGCGAGAAACTGATTTTCGTGATCTTTTGACCTTTGAGTTATAAATAAATTTTATAGCCCTCACGATATCATTGTAGATTTTTCATATCTTCATTACAACGCCGTAATAAAGGTGTATACAAAAAATCTGCATACTAGGTATTTTTCGGCAGGTAAAACCTAAAATTAATGGGTTAGTTACAGTAGGAGCAAATTCTGACATCTGTTTTAAGCTTGTATGATACAGTAAATGTGTGCGTGTTTGAAAGCCAGTCAAGTTTTTAAATAAAAATGCATGTTGAATATGAATACATTTTTATAATATAAAATATTATTTCTTATATACATATCAAAATATGAAGGTTTTAAGGTGATTGTACGTATGCAATAAAGCGAAAATAATACGTGACGATAGGACTACGATGGGCGTGTTACTACACACACACACACACACACACACACACACACACACACACACACGCCAATAACTAAATAACTACACGAAAAATGTCATAAAAGAGCTCTACGTAGTTATTGCTATTGATTGATAGTCAAGACAAGACAAGAAGTATTTTACATATTATTGTATCAATGTGGGTGAAATCTTGTTTGTGTACTTCTATGTATGTTTGCACAATGTGAATAAAATGAAATCTCTACATTGACACACAACAACAAAGTCTTCAGAGGAATATTACTTTTGCTATGAAATGTATTTTATTTCTTCTATGTACTGTATGCTATTTCTCTCCATTCTATTCCCATGCTATTTTTTTTTTTTGCATTCAAGCAACGTATATGTTATTTGCCTTTAATAATAAATAATAATAAATACCTTTAATATAATATAATAATTATTTTGCTTTTATACATAATATGTCGTTTCTTAGTTAAACAGCAAAATGCACGTTACGGTTTCTATGCGTATCAATTATTAACCTATACAATTATATATAGAGTTCCAAATATTAAATTCTTAATTAAGTAATGACGACTTAAAACAAATAGACATTTAAAGTTCTCAGGGATATCATTAATATACATTTTGGTTTTACTATCGACCGTTCTGGTGTAACAGTGCGAAAGTTTTATTACCACCTTCAGTTTGGTTCCCGTTCGAAATTTATTTTTGTATTTGTATAAATATTTGTTTTTAGTTTTGTTATTTTGAGTCACGAGCTTTGCAAACCATATAAAGCCCCTGATCCTGGTTGTTATCAGAAACACCTGATAACTATCGTTACGCTTGAAATTACCCGCTGACTACAATAGATCAATGTGGCGGATTAAGCCCCTTCTCCTATACATAAAAGGGGCCTTTGCCTAGAAGCGGGATATTATCAGCCTGTTTAACTTCACTTCAAATTAACTATTATTTCTGATTGGATAAAACAAAATCCTTTCCGTTCATATAATCTTTAACTGTTTGATATAAGCTGTATGTCATACGAAGGTGCATCTAAAGATTTCCAATGATTTCAAAATACGCGAAACGTTAAAATAAAAATAGCTAAAATACTAGTTTTCTAAATCTATAGCCAGTTTTTGTATTTCTTGCAACGTAGCAGCGATCCAGGTCGAGATGTTTACACGGTAAACTCCATCTTAGCGAGTATTTCACTAACACAAATATATGAGAAAATTGCTTCGTATAAGTTACAACGGGTTTATGCAATAAAGCCTGAAAACCTTTGTGGGTACGCTGTTGTTGTAACTAGATTTTGTTCAGTCTTTGCTTTGTATTTTTCTAGAAATATTTTAATCTCATCTTTAAAATAGGGACAAAGGTATGTGGTATGTGTTCTTTATATAAGACTTTGTTGTTAAAATGATCTGTTTTCAATTTAGAGCACAGCTAGTGACATCGGAGATGAAATGTTACAATTTTAATTAATTTTATTAATGCATTCAGTGGAATCATGGATAAATCTTTTACCAAATCATCAATTTTAAGTTGAAATTAATATAAGGTCTTTGGGCTTATAAGATAAATATTGAAAAAAATACTTGAAAAACAAAGTACAGACACAATAAACACAAAAAACTGAACTGAATCGGCCTATAAATATCCAACTGCTAGGCAAAGGCCTCTTCTCCATATAAGAGAACGTTTGGAGCTTAATAAACCACGCTGCTCCAATGTAAGTTGGTGGAATATTATCCTACAATGAGTAATGATTGCTATTAAAAGTCTATGATATGAATCGGGACTAACAGCTTTACGTGTTCTCCAAGGCACGGTGGGGAGACCTACTCGGGCATCTACCAGACCAGAAACAAATATTTGTGGAACGACAAATATTTTCCCTGTGCGAAATTCGAACCCACAACCGCGTTTAAGCAACTATTCGTATCACAAAACGGTTGTCGCACAAAACACAATAAAATATCGTCTAAATTATCTTTATAAGGTTATTTTATTAGTTAGTTTCAATTTAAAAAATAGGTAATGCATAGTTTAATGAGTAGAAATTCTGGCTGATAAGATTGTTGAGAGGTATTCCATTTTTGAAACACGATCATGATTGATGTAAATCAATAATAACTTTAATTAAGGACTCGTGGGTCAGTAGAACAATAGTATTTTTTTTTTGCTTTCTATAAACAGTTACTTAAATAATTCCAATTTTACACTTAAAGATGACATTTTTCACACGTGAGATATATAATCATTAAAAAATTACAATCGAGATTTGTTTACAATTGAAGAAGACATCATCTAACATAAACGTAATATAGAAAATATTAAATTAAGAATATTATTTCGAAGTCTATTAAACATAAATAAATAATTTTTTAAATGTATCTCTCAATTAATTATTCTTTATCAAACCTCTCTTGTGATTTAAACTGCATTGATTTTTAATATCCATTAGATTCGTGGATAATAACATTTACTTAAAGGTAATAATTATATTATTATATTAATATAATAATAAGTAACAGAAAAGCAGTACGAAGACAAGACAATCCCTACATGCGCTTATCAATTCCTTGTCAACTCTTCGTTACAAGTCCACGCTTTAAATCATACTCTCTTAATTTCGATCGGTTTACTATCTAGACATTCCCTTCAGAGACACTACTTTATACTTGTATTTGATTTAACAATTGCTACATGAAACCCGAGGGTTCTTATTATGGACTTCATTAAAATATTTTGCTCGAAAGATTATTTCTTTGAGGATGATGAATAAAAGTGCTTTGTCTTTTGATAAGTAGCCTTTACGTCGTTGAGACGTTGAGCTTTTTATGGTAATGCGGTTAAAATAAGTAGGTATTAATTGTTAAGATACGAACTTTTGCGGTCTTTTTCAAAAATATAAGGTTAAAAAATTAGAAATAAAAAAGAACTAAATATTAATTGAGAAAAAAAAGAAACGTTATTTAAGTTTTATGTCGTTTATTTCCACTGATTTTATATATAATATTTATATAGTGAAACAATAATAGTTAAGCTAGATAATTTACTAATAAAATAATTATAAATAATTCTAAAAATAATTATATAAAAACATTGCTATAATTCTTTACTTCACCGGGGTTTTATCAACTAAGTTCCCGATCTGGTAATTTTCGAATAAATAGCACCCTATGTGTTAGCCCAGGTCTTTAATTATTTGTTTACTAAGATATATGGCAAAGGGTTTAGTAGTTTCAGTGTTAGAGAGTTATAAAACCCATCCTTCATTTAACCATTCATTCATAGAACATTTTCCGTTAATAATTACGCACCTTTACCCACGTCGAAATGTATGACTACTGTTCCGAGCCTATGAGTCTTATATATATATATATATATATATATATATATATATATATAGACTTATTATAATTACACTCGTGAAACCAATTTGTTTTTTGTAAGATATCGGATAATTACTAACCGGTAATATTCTTCCTGCCCGGTGTGTTAACAGCGACCCGTACAACTAATTGCGTGCCCCCACGAGGTCCGAGTCTCAATCGCTCCGTGACGTAGAGAGCTCCTGTACTGGCGAACGATGCGCCAGCGCTTAGAGCTAGTAGGGCTGTCACCTTCGGAAGAAAAATATATTATTTTAAATTAATTGAAGAAGGTAGTTATTATTTTAATCTTAAGAACAAAGGTTTTACTTGAGTTATTAATTACTGGTAATGCTTCACTTGTCTCTATCTTAGCGTGTTGTTTTATAGCCTATTTTTTATGTTTAACTTTCTTATAATAAAATAATTGTTAAATTTAGTTTCAAAGGTTTAAAGTTTGTCAATTACAAGCAAACATAATAATATTTTCTATTTATAATACTAGTATATGCCAAACAGCATTTGTTTTGTTAATTTATATGCTTAATGGTATAATGAGTAGTTAGATATGTACCATAGGGTCTTAAAACACTAAGTAATTTTTAATATATTATTGAAAAGAAGTACCAATAAAATTTTACTTTTTTATCTATGCATCTATACATATTATAATAAAATGGTAGGAAAGTCAAAACTGTACATTGAATATTTTTTTTAAAGAATACTTGAGATGTGTTTTTAGATTTTTTGTCTGTTCGTCTGTATGTATGTCCGGGATAAACTAAAAAAAGTACTGCATGGATTTACTTCAAATTTGGCACGAATATTATTAAGAAGTCGGGTCTACATATAGGCTACATATGATCACGCTGTCACCTATGGGGAACGAGCAGTGAACCTTTATTTCTTCAACGCATTCTGTAACAACGTGCAATCTAATAGCGTTCACGAAGAAGATGTCACGGTCAGCAGCTAGTAAGCAAATAAGATTCAATGTATACGTATTTGAAATTTAACCAATCTTACGATAACATTCTTGGGGATCATAAACAGTCGGTCCTTTAACTCTCTAAGTTTAGGATATCTCTTGGGCATCGTAAATGTCAGAACTACGAAGTAAAATTAATGCTAAAGTGACTACACGTTTCGATGAACACGGATAAATCTGTAACTATATTATAGGTTGGTATTTTGGTTTTTTACTTTTGATATTAAATAAATTTTTATCATAGTTTCATTATGCTTGAACATATTCTAAAAAAATGTATAAATTACATATAATATTTTTACCGAATTAATTCATATCGGACTAGCAATGAAGGCATCAATACAATTAAATTAATAAATGCACGTAACACTAAACTTAAGATTAATGATTTATTTTAAGATGATATGTATTGAGGGTCCGAAAATAGACAAAAAAACAAATGCCCAGACAGCGAAAGACAGTAAAATAATTAATAAATAAACACCTGACACTCAACGGCCCCCAGTAGGATGTGCATTTTGTGTCGGCGGCGGCGGTCCGGAACCAGACAATATACAAGCACAAACGTCCAGAACTCGACAAACATTTCTATGGTCTATACAAATATTTGTCATGTAGGGGGATCGAACCTGCGACCGCTATCGCATCAGCCAGTTGCTGTGACCACAGCGCCAACGCGTCGTCTAATTTGTATGGCCCACGATAAAACATGGAATCCGCAATGGCTTGTGAAACACCTATCACGTATTGCATATACTTTCTTAATAATGCCAAAATCAAATTTATAGGGTAGTTTTACTATCATACCAAACGATCCATGTGATTCCACTCCCATTTATGGTTCCCAGTTCGATCTAACATTAGAGATTTATGTATGTGTCACAAAAATTTCGCTGTGACACATATTATAGCTTGATGTTTTAGATAGTTAATAGTTACCCATAGTCGGCTTCTCCATAAGAAAGTTATGATTTTCTTATGATGTACCAAATTTTTTTTTCTGTTTGCCTAAAGATTGACTGGGAGATAATGCCCCTATTGGGTCCGCCTTTTGTCTTAAATTTTTATTTTTTATTTTGTTGCTTATTAAAATTACAACACATAATATTCCTGCGTATGCGATATATTTAAATACATTTTCATTTCAAGAATGATTTTTATAATCAAACCGGTATATTCTCAAATTAGCATTCAAATAAATAAATAAACTCTTCAGTTATATAATATTACAGAACAAAGCCAAAGTTAACAAATTAAAATCATAATCAAATATGATGATGACATTGAGTTATTTCAACAATAGCAATCGTGAATTAAAATGAAAACTCCTTCTCAAAATCACAGTGTAAATTTTCAGTATAACTGGAATGATTGTTATAATCAGTTTGTAAGCTATCTTCGTTTTCGATTTGTAACAGATTTTACTTATTTTTATATTTTTTCTGATACCAAGTAAGAAGCATCTTATTAATTTTATAATCTGGTGTTTTTCCTTAATATTTTTAATTAAAAATGTTACTGATCGAAATAAAATCGAATTTCAATATCTTTTTAATTAATTCTAGTAATTTATTATAATTTCCTGACTCATTTTTTCGTTAAATCATCTTATTAATAAATATATATACGAAACACAGTTATGATACTAAGATTAATTATACTAAAAGAAATATTATTTTAGACAACGTAAATTAAAATTAATCTTACGTCGAAAATTTGTTAATACACACAACATCATGACCAACGATGAACATTTGTGTGACCTATAGAAACGTATCTCCGGGACGAGTCCATAATATATTTTCGATCTACAGAAGTATTCTTTACGAGGCAAATCAATATAAATATATAAAAAACATTAATACTTATTTAATTCAATTTGTATAATTATATCATGGAAGTCGTCATTAGTTATCCAAACCGAATTTTACTTTAACCGAGATACCTGAATAAATTTAACGTATAGAGTTAGTAGACGTGTTCAGTAAAACTGTTGAAATTCTGTACCCCTGAGAGACATTCGAACTGGGACAATGCAAACTAGTTGGCAAGTCCGCTTGATTACAACTACGACGAAACGAGGGAGTGTTTCGTAAAATTAAAACTTTTATCGAGTCTGTGTACCCTCTGTCATCTACAGACAATCGGGACTTGGTAATTATATGCAAACTCAAAGATATAAGAAAACTTTTTCGTACAATCTTATCCTAAGAGACGGAATAAAATTTTTGTTTATGTTGTTCTGTTTATTTAGGAAGATTATAGGCAATTAAACGTCATGTTATGAACGATAGTCCTGACGTAGCAATGAAAAAATTTTATAATGAAAATTGGCGCAATCTTATAAGTATTAAAGGTATTATTAATATATATAATATTATTTGATGATGGTATTGTATTGTAACTACACTCGAAACCAACTTACTGCAAACTTTTTACACTTTTTCTAAAATAATAATTATCTATCATTAGTTGAACAGTCTCCAACGGATATCACACGGATTGTTACACGGTTATTGTATATCGTCTAAATTTTTATTGCTGTATTAATCAAACATTTGAGAACAAAATATATATTCAAACGTTTATCCATATGCATTGATCGATAAGGAAGAATTGTCTTTGATTCCGTTCCCTCCGTTGGATGTCGGTGGATATTTCAGAATCCCCAATTGGGATTCGATGAGCGACGCCGATCGCAAACAAATTGCTAACGCACGTGCTCTATCGTATCTTTTATATAATAGGACACGATATTTTCAGAATAAAATTATTATATTACTTTTAGAAAAAAGATTTTTGTATAAAATCAACTTTTTACACCAATTTATAGCTTTAAAATAGCACGCGAGTCGTTAGTTAAAGGACTAATACATTACCATTATGATTTATATGCAAAACGGAACATTTTCCATGTCTACATATATTATACTATATATAATATACATAGTGTCAATTACCATTAAAGTTTAAAACTTATAATATTCCTATAATTTCGTAGGCTGAAAGATACCAACTTTTTTTTAAGCTATGTACTGAACTGAACTGTATTAGCCTGTAAACAACTCACTACTGGGCGAAGACCTATTCTCTTGGAGCTTAATCCACCACTCTGCTCCCCTGCGGGTTTGCGGATAATTTCTTTACCATGAGTAATGGTCGCTACCAGATGTCTACGATAGCAACCGGGGTACCGACGGCTTAATGGTATAGGTATTTTAATTAATATTTTACATTGAAATATTTGTTTGTCTATGTAATTCTGTATAGAGCTTCTTTAATCGTTTTATTGAACAATATGATAATCTTTATTTTTGATTTAAGATTATAAATATTAATAAATTAATGGTTTAATAAATTTTGTATGTAATTATGATTTTTTTTTTTTTTGTTAAAAGTAAACGCAACTTTTTATCATAATTAACTTTATGATATTTTCTACTTTACCATTTTTTCCTTATTACTCTATCAAACGATTTATCGTATAACTTAAAACGACTTTCACATGTGTGTCTAACGTTAGAGTAATCGATAGCTATAAAACTTTTCGCAAATTTTAACGATATTTTTTTCACTATTTTTGTTACACTGTTAGATCAGATTTAGACATTTTTATATTTTATTTTACGCAACATATCCGTAACAGGAAAAAATAAAGAAAAGAATAATATTATATGTCATTGAAATCGATACCTTTATTTCTTTTTTTCCTGTAGAATGTATGTTAATATTCAAAACTTCTCGTTGACAAAAAAAAAAATACCTACATAAAAATTGATGAATTGTATTTCAAAATAGTTAATTACTTATTATAATGATTTTTGTTCGTATACTAATAAAATACGCTTAAGTTAAGAAATTAAATTAATTCATGAAATAAATAAAATTTTAAAACGGCCCTGATTATTTATCGTTTTAATTATATAAACTTTGCTACATATTCAATTAGCTTTTCTCGTTCTACCGTCATTTAATAAAAATCATTTACTGGATTATCCGACACCTTCATACACTAATTGGTGTATCTCAGATCTAATTTACCTTTGCAAATATACCTCCGAAACATAGTACAGAAATTCCACAATAATATAATAATAATGACTACACTTAGTACAATAGCTTTGAGGGAAACACGACTCTCTTTTTACTAATTTAACGTTACATTTCCTTTGATTTAATTTCCTTGACGCAGTAGCAAAGAACAAATTAATTTGTGTAGATATTATTTCAGGTAACAAAAATAACGTGAGATGACGTATATTAGGGTGCGTCCTAAATAAATACTATTTGTTTCATAATTTCTTTGTCCTCACATGCTTATTAAAGCATAAAATCACTACTGTGTCAGATTTATTGTTTTTGTTTTGTAAATGTAAGTAAACAAAGACAAATTTGAAACTTGTATTATGCAATTAATATAATTTTATCCACTTAATAAATTTTTCAAAATATTGTAGTTGATAATTTTTTATATCATATTTGACATCATTGTTATATAATAGTCGATGAAAAAATAATACACAGCTATAAAGTGTGATAGAATAAATTAAAAAAAAAGCTAAATTTATATTCCTTAACGAGACATTAATATTTCATATTAACTTTAACCTGGACTTCACCGACAAATACCGGCTTTAAATATAATGTTGCTTAGCTACCAAGCAGATTTCTTGTTATATTCTCAAAATAAAATATCGGAAGTTAACAAAATCGGATAAATAATAAGGATGGCGGGATTTTTTTTAAACTGAAACCTCCAACATGAGGGTTGGAGCCTGTGACAAGTGACACACTGTTGTCTATAATACTCTTTTATACTCTATATATACTCTTATACATATATATATATATATATATATATATATATATATATATATATATATATATATATACACGTATACACACACAAGGTCGTCTGTTCCTAAGGTAGGCAACTCAATGCCTGTGTTTTAGGTAACAGCCGACTGATATACCTTTTTTTTAAATAAATATACATATAAATAATACATATATAAATAAACATATATTACACCCACACTCGGTACGGAAATCGAACCCACAACCCTTAGAGCAGAAAACAGGGTCACTGCAAACTGCGCCAACGTGTCAGTCTAATTATCTATTATCTTATTCCTCTCGTAATTTCATACTTCATACAATATCTTTCTTTCATGTGGCCTTTCATACTGAGGATGGATTTAATATATATAATACATATTCATTTCATTGTATAAAATACGCCTAAGCCTTATAAATAAGCCTAAGTTTAAAATTATAAAAAAAAAAATAAAGTACTTACATCCATACAATTATTAATGTTATTGGTGATCTTCACGTCAACTTCCACAGTTTCTCCGACCTTCAGTGCTGGTGGCAGAGAGAAGTCAAGCTGGATCGGTCGAAAGACGTTGATGGTCCTCGGAGCTGAGAATCGAAGACCACGGTTCGACAGCGACAACGCCCAAAGAGACCACCGACCAGCTTCTGATGGCGCTGCTATAGTTACTCCATCGGTTGATAGTTGTGTCCTGTAGGGAACATGTTTCTTGATAATATATTTATATTAATACTATAAATAAATAAACGTCTCACACTCAACGGCCCCCAGTAGGATGGTCCGGAAACACACACAATACACAAGCACAAACGCCCAGACCACGACAAACATCTGTATGGCCTACAAATATTTGTCATGTTCGGGGATTGAACCCGCGACCGCTAGCGCCTCAGCCAGTTGCTGTGATAACTGCGCCAACGCATCGTCATTTTCTATCTATGCAAGTAAAATAGTTAAGTTTATTAATAAAGAGTTTGTTTAGACGTAGTCAGGAACAAGTTTTTTATGAAATTGTTTTACTCTTAGTTCACATGGTTTTTGAGAAAGCTTAGAGCTTATTAAATATCACGTAATTATTAAAACGGTAGACAAATCTGATTATTATCGAAAGTTCCACTGAAATCACAAGCACGGAGCACGCTCAGTTTTCACATACGAATATTTACTACGATAAATTAAAGTTTAATGCAAAAGAAACCCTCCTGACAAAAAATAATAAAGATTTGCTTGTGATTAATGTTAGCATACTAAAATGAATCGGTCTGTCGTCCCACTGCTGAGCAAAGGTCTCTTCTCCTTAAAGATAACGGGCGTAATTGGTTAGAAAAGGGTTTTTTTTAAAGGGTGAAAAAGGCGGATACTTCCCGAGCAACGGTTGGGACCCACAAAGATACACTTGGACTAGAAACAAATATTTGTACAGATACAAATATCAGCCCCGGCTGGGATTCGAACGTACGACCGCTGGAACAGTTATTAGCATAAAATTGAAAAGTAAGCGTTTTAGGAATTCTATAGAACTGCTAATGAGAAAAAATATTGTGTCTTTTTACATATAACACTGAAATTGGTTAAGGAAAAATTTAACATATTAATTATTCTATATTTTTTAGAATGATAACACGGACACATACTACGACACACTTTTGAGTCCCGTCGCGACTATGAACCATATCTGCTCCGAAATTTAATTTAAAGTTATTTATAATAGATTTATTAATTATCTCGTTTTCAATTAAAGTTAGTTATAATAGACTGAATAGTACACAACTCAAACCTTAGTGGTTTTTTGCTGTGCTATAATATGTACAAATGTATACAAAAAATTTATGACAAAAATATACACATAAAATGTAATTACATATTAAAAAAATTGATATTTACAAAAAGTATATGGTATATATACGTATATATATATTATCATGTTATAAAATGAGTTTGTTGTATGAGTAAAAGTTAAAAAAAAATTTTTACGCGTTTACGAACAGTCAAATCATTTTTAATCTAATTCTATTTTGTTGAAAATATTTATTCATTATCTAATCTCGTCAATATGAATATGAAAATTGGCTTTTTGATGCCACACATAATTAATTGTACAAGGGTAGTGGATATTGTTAAACAGGGTATTACGATAATTTGGTACACGCATGTTACCAGTTCAGTATTGTATGATAATTAAACAGCACAATAAATTGATTTTATTGAAAAACAATTTTCGGAAACAAATTTGATGTACTTAACTGATATGTTCGAAATTGTGAACAATATGGAAATATTTTTGTCGTGTTATAGTGACTCACTTTATTGTTTAAAAGGTAATAATGACTATTATATCATTTGTCACTATCACAATTGACGCAATTATATTTGAAAAACCTCTTTGATTTCTCAATTTATTCTTTCCTGTTATTCTATTCTTTTTTTTTATAAATAATTGAAATAAAAATTATCTTTGTGACTAATAATTGGTTTAATATTAATGTTTTGAATATTTATTCTGCAGTGACACTAAATGATTTTATTGCCTTAACAGATTGAGTTAGTTATTAGTCTTTCTAGCTCCTTTGCAAGATTAACTCTTTCAACATTATCAACAATACTATATTGCTGTTTTATCTTCTTATGTTTTTTTTTTTGTATTTTAGACAAAACCAGCATTTTCATCTGCATCTGGAGTTACTGCTTCATTATTTACATTAGAATGACTTTGATCGCCGATGTGTAAGGCTCTGGTATAGACCATGAACAAGTCTAGTAAGGAAAACAACATCAGATATCATCTAATAGATTGTCATTAAAAATTATTTGAAAAAATAAAATATTATTTATCTATAATAATGTCTGATCAGTCGCTTTATAAAAATAGCCACTGAAGCATTCGAATGCTTGAACGATGAGACATCTAAAGTAATATATCATTATTTTTATGTAATGTACGCTTTCCGGTTATTTCTGCCGTGAAATATGTAATAAAATGTTACTTATAATTTATAATATTTAATATTTAACCAAAACAGACATATTATAAGGGTTTCGTTTTGTAGTATAATTATCTTTAATCGAAAACCTATATTATTTAACCATTGTTCATTTATTCATTAAGACAAATGGTTTTCAATTGCACCAAAATAGCAAGTATAATTATCGCCAATGTAATTTAGAATGGAGATGACACGAAGGAGATTGATCTGTGATCTACCAAACTTTAAAAAAAAGTCTTTTGATTTTATTAACAACAAATATAATAACAAATATAAATATATCGCTTCTGTAGCATATTCGGTATGGAATACACATTAATATAGTATAATATATACAAAAACGTTTGTCGCTCGCGCCGGGAGACCATGATTTTATCAAAATGTCACATAGCTTTTTCATTTGCTTCAATGGAACATTCCAGAACGTCGGGCAGTTTGTCATTCGGTTAGCGCATAACTTACCATTGGATGAGTCGCCTGATCATGGATTTGTTTATGGACATTAGGTATGGAAAACTTACTCATTGATGAGCAACGGCTTAAAATCTTTTGATTTTGTAGGACTTTGTTCTAGCTCAAAATTTTTGTTTTTTTATCGACTACATGATTCTTAGATGGGAATATGAAAAAAAATATTTTGCACTAAAATGAAGCACCCTAATGGATATACTATATTTATTACAAGAATGTAAAAATATTTTTGTATTTCATATATCTCACTAGATTGTTCTAAAAGTAAGGTTATGAAGAATGTCAGCAACAAATTCCAAACACTAATAAGTATTATAACGTTATAGCTTAATCCACTACGCTCTTTCACTAAAGGTTATTAAATGTGTATGTCTTAAAAATGCCTAGAAAATATAAGTTTTCTTGTCGTTTTCCTTAACCGCAAAGCATGACATGAATCTTAAGTAGATAAATATTAGAAATTTAAACATTTATAATCCGTGCGCAATGAGAATGGGATGCTACCTTTTGTAACTGAGACGTTTCGTCGACCATCCGTAGAGTCTGCAAACTAGGACTTTTGATATATATTTTTTTAATTTTTGATATTCGATATATTTTTAAATACATAAATATCGAAACTTGATATATCGAAACAAAAATTGGTCTGTAAAGTCGATTTAGTAAAATGTCTACTATCGATCCAAAATTTTAGCGCGTTTAATGACTTTGAAATATTTGGCCGTTTTAATATAAAAAGATAATAAATATACTAGGGAAATAAAAATAAAATAACCTAAATGAACTTAAAAAAATATCGACCATCGATATTTACATTTCAATATCAAACTATCGATATATCGTCCAAACAAATATTAGTAATAAATATCGCTATTTCGATATTTTATCAACAGTCCTGGGGTAAGCTCGCATCGAAGCTCTCGTATGCTAGTTGTTTTCTGTGTGCGTGGATTTCTCTTTGAGTTTTATTTTAAGCGAGATTATACTAATTATTATTATAATAATTAATACTAGCTAATACTAAAAAAGAATTAAACTCATTTGTTCCGCACTTTTTTGTTAACGCTACTTGAACTACTAACTGTCATTTTAGATTTACTTAGACAAGGTTCCGTCTAAATTCGTATAAATCCGTCTAATTCTCATCGCGCACGGATTATATAAGGATAGGTGAATGCATGTTTGTTACTCTTCCATACTGAAACTACTGCGTTATTTACGATGCAACTTTGTACTACAATTACTATGATATACTTACGTATAATTAAAACATTTCCACATCCACAGTCTATCATGTGTCGCTGGTGGTACAAGGTGAGCTGGGGCTCTTGGTGCTGGTGCAGTCTTCTGACGGTAAAGAACCCCACCACCACACGCTCCGCCACCCACGAACAACGACACACCGGCTGATACAAACTCCGGTCCTGGCTGTTCTTCGTGGTCGTTTGAGCTGAAAGATAAAATATGTGTTAGAGAAGTGATTAAAAAAATCCTTTTGCTATTTTGGAAAGCATGATTACTATAGTATAAAACTTAAAATTTAAGAATACCATATTTAGATAATCATCATGATTTGAAATTAAAATATACTCATAATTATATTTATTTAAGTTTATTTACAAAAAAGCGACCAGATACAGTTGCAATAAACGTAAATGTAATCCACTCTGACGAGTAAAACAGCACGATGAAATAGCAAGAGACGTCTAGTACAGATGTTTTATATAAAAGCATAGCCAGTTTTATTTTATACCAATCTATGAACGACATAAAATTATCAATTTATCAACATTTGACGTGTTATTTTCGCACTAGTTGATAAATGATCGGATCTTTGTGAAGGATTTCCGAATGATTAACTGAGAATCGATACTAACGTGATACGTGATATATAACACTAAGCCCGTCACTACTTGCTATTAACGTGGACTAGTTGCATAAATTAATTTAAACTTGGATTGCTATGGATACGTTTTAAGATTTTTTGTAAAGTTTAATATATTATATTTAACTTTACAAAAAAAAAAAAAATTCTTTTTTCAATAAATAAATTTTTTTCTTGAATGATCCGACTAGATGCGTGATAACATATATAATTATATATTGGTCATATAAATATTTGAATCTTAATAACATTAAGTATTATTAACTTTTTAACCAATTTCGTAAAATGAGAAGTTTATCCACCTGTGTGTATTTACATAAATTAAGTAGGTTTAGTAATTTTATAAACCGTAATTTAGTACTATTTTTCTGAGCGCCATTTTTTTTAGTAAACGATGAAAAAAAAAAAAACGTAAATTCCTTAACTAGAAGCTTTAAAATATTGAAAGAAAAACGGTAATTTCATGCATTAAATCGTCGCTGTGTTACAGCGATGTTCTTAGAAAAATTCTTAAGTAGCGGTGTTATTAGAATGTCCGTTAATAAGGAAAATTGATCATGTAATATTGTAAATTGCGTTTAATGGAATTGGCGTTTAAGAAATGATACCAATTACTTTTATTAAGAAAAAAATCTTTATTAACTTATAATAGCAGCAAAAAATATTTTATCGAAGATACAGGAAAGAGGCAAGAGCAGTCTTTGTAACTTATCATATACCTACTAACATATTCTTTTATACAAAACTAGCGGCCCGCCCCGGCTTCGCACGGGTATTTAACTAAAATTTCAAAACAATATAAATTTATATTTTTTATCACCTACACCTGCGTCGATACTGGAATATATTTCATAATAGACGGATTGAGATCAAACATAATATTTTAGCCCGCGACTTCGTCCGCGTAGAAGTCGAAAATGGTTATAATAGGATTTTTGTTTTTTTTTTACGTTATTAATTTTTTTATAACATATAAATTAGTATGTTAAAATATTTGAATACTTATAAAATATAACAATCTTTATTATAGAGTAGGAATTTAAAGTTAATTAAAAATTAAAATAAAAATTAAATTTGTTATGTTTTATGATGAAGAAGCTCTGCTTTTGATCTGGAGAAAGTTACACGGGGGTATTATCTTCTTACAACGAAATCGAAATACTACACCTTCCATAGTATTTCTTTATAAACAATATTTTTTGTTTTTCGTTCGGAGTGCTAGAATTACCAGGCTATTCTGGAATATGCCACATACAACTGACTGTGAGAGAAGCAGTTTTCGCTTAAGTATACTCCCGCTACAGTAAGAGTTTGACCTTTAGCTTTGTTTATGGTAAATACATACTCATATACATTCATACATTATATTATTATATGTTTCCCGGGAATCACCATATCCTTTTTAAGCAACAGGTCTGAGAACTGTCCGGCAGTAACGTCTCCCTTGGATGGACTCTCATATTTATGGTAAGGCTCAGTTTCGTCACTGCAGGCCACAAATGCTCCTGTATTGTAGTGTATTGTATCAGCCTATAAATAACCCAATGCTGAGCGAAGGTCTTTTTTTCATAAAGAAGAAGCCTTGGAGCTTAATCCACCACGCTGCTCCACTGCGGGTTAGCGGAAAATATCCCTACTATAAATAAAAATTATTATAAGGCATCTATGATAACAAACGGGACCGACGGCTTTGCGTACTCTCCGGGGCATGGTGGGGAAACCCACTATACACCCAGGTATACACCCAGACCTGAAACAAATATTGGCACAAATACAAATATCTGCCCCGAGCGGGAATCGAACCCACGACCACCGCCATTGAGGCTAGGCGTTAAGGCGACTACTTGCACCACTACACCAGAACGGTCACCATGTTTCGTTCGTTTTAGCGTAGGTATAATTACACCAGAAGTCAATACGATTTTGTCTCTTAGATTTGAATAAACCCGCAAGTAATTATTTTTTTATTTTTAATTGACTCGGCACAGTTGGTAGTGACCCTGTTTTCTGCTCCAGGATCGTGGGTTCGATTCCTGTCTCGAGTCTGGGCGTAATATCTATTTATTTCTATATGTATTATTTATAGGTATATTTATAAAAAAATGTATATCATTCGGCTGTTACCGAAAATACAGGCATTAAGTTGCCTACCTTAGGAACAGACGATTGTGTGTGTGTATCAAACATATATTTATATTTAATAATAGTCCAAGACAGCTTTTATTTCCTCCTTCTTAGTTTTAGTTTAAGATAAAGTTAAATGGGTACATGATTTATAAGATTTTTTTCTGATCTTGTTCCAACATTAGTCCGTGGTGCCAATCTGTACTAATTCGGGCGTTAATGCCGTATAATTCTAAAATGTTTCTAAGTTCACTTCGGTGTCTTCTATATCAGTATAATTGTGAACTACAGATGCGTTGCTGATGAGTCATTTAGTTTAAAACCCTTGACTTAACACAACACCAACATTGAATTAAAAAATATTATATAAGACACTATTTTACAATAAAGCAATCACACGGTATAGTTACGGTATATTTACAACTCAATTTTGTTACGTTTAATATAAAGTCTTGCCTGTTCCATTAGGAGCACCCAAAAAAAGATATCACCTACACCTGCGTCAATACTGGAAAATATATTAGACGGATTGAGTTGTCAACCATGTGTCAAAATAAAATGTAATTTAAAAAAAAAAGCACTAAGGAGTATTTATATCAAAATAACTTTCTACTCCCTTTTAACTCCGTTAGGGAATGAATTTCAATAATATACGAAACACGTCTTCAATCAATTCTGTTAAAGAATATTTATGCCAAATTTGAAGTAAATTGGACCAAGGAATCACGTTGTCCCATACAAACTTTGCCTCCCTTTTTCATCCCCTTAGAGGTAGAATTTCGTAAAATCCGTTCTTAGCTGACCTCTACTCGGCAAAAGGAATATTCCTTCCAAATTTCAAGTTTTTAGGTCTCATAGTTCCAGAGATATCGTGATGAGTGACTATATCTATAGAAAGTCTCCTATATATATATATATATATATATATATATATATATATATATATATATATAGATTATTACTTAATGACTATAATTTAATTTGTAATTTTGTTAATTTGTAAAATGACGATTCGAAGGTGCTCGTGGGGTCTATTTGAATAAAGTTGTTTTTGATTTGTTTTGATTTGATTTGACTACATATAACTTTACGAAAGGTAGATGAAAATTATGCAATAACTAAAAACGAAGGTACCAGATTGAATTGAATTAACTCATCGGCCATTAATGAGTATCTTTAAGTTTGTGACCAATGCGAGGTACTATCAGCATCATCATCATATCAGCTATTGGATGTCCACTATTGAACGCAGGCCTACACCATCGACCACCAACCGGTTGGAAGATTTCATCGAACGGCTTCCATCTCTCGAATCGCCGTCCGACGCTGCGCTTTCCGATATTTAGTCTCCACTCGAGAACCTTTCTGCTACATCTAGTTCTACTAGCTATGTGCTCTACCCACTATCACTTCAGCTTGCAAATTCGCTGGAATATTTCAGCAATCTTCGTCTGTGTATATAATTATTTCTAATTCGGTCTAGCAGAGAAAAATCAAGAATAGCCATCTCCATTGCTTGCTGAGCGACTTGGAGCTTATTTAAAAGGCCCATAGTTAGAGACCACTTTTCAGATTCGTATGTCACGACTGGTAACACCTATTGATCGAAGACTTTCGATTTAAGACATTGAGGTATTACGCATGAAAAGGCGTTTTTAACACGCTCTTATTAACTTGGTATGTATATATGTTACGGAATCTTTGAACGTCATTTTCACCCTAGTCAAAACGCTCTTCATCCTAACTGGATTCGAGGATTGATTGACCTCTTTCTCAAAGTCGGACCTACCAAGTTGGAACTTTCGTCCTAGTGAATTTACTCTCTAACAACTTCGAGTACTTCGAAGTTATCGAAGACATCCAAAAAACCAAAAACCAATTCTTCCGAACCCACCTCAGAATACTGTGAGTATTTTTAATAATCACTTTAATAATATAAGAACCTCATTTTGTAGAGAGAATACTTACATAATTTAAAATTTTAATAAGTACATTTTAAAACAGATGTTATCGATAATGTTACACCAACCGGTTGGAAGATTTCATCGAACGGCTTCCATCTCTCGAATCGCCGTCCGACGCTGCGCTTTCCGATATTTAGTCTCCACTCGAGAACCTTTCTGCTACATCTAGTTCTACTAGCTATGTGCTCTACCCACTATCACTTCAGCTTGCAAATTCGCTGGAATATTTCAGCAATCTTCGTCTGTGTATATAATTATTTCTAATTCGGTCTAGCAGAGAAAAATCAAGAATAGCCATCTCCATTGCTTGCTGAGCGACTTGGAGCTTATTTAAAAGGCCCATAGTTAGAGACCACTTTTCAGATTCGTATGTCACGACTGGTAACACCTATTGATCGAAGACTTTCGATTTAAGACATTGAGGTATTACGCATGAAAAGGCGTTTTTAACACGCTCTTATTAACTTGGTATGTATATATGTTACGGAATCTTTGAACGTCATTTTCACCCTAGTCAAAACGCTCTTCATCCTAACTGGATTCGAGGATTGATTGACCTCTTTCTCAAAGTCGGACCTACCAAGTTGGAACTTTCGTCCTAGTGAATTTACTCTCTAACAACTTCGAGTACTTCGAAGTTATCGAAGACATCCAAAAAACCAAAAACCAATTCTTCCGAACCCACCTCAGAATACTGTGAGTATTTTTAATAATCACTTTAATAATATAAGAACCTCATTTTGTAGAGAGAATACTTACATAATTTAAAATTTTAATAAGTACATTTTAAAACAGATGTTATCGATAATGTTAAATATATATTAATCACTCAAATGTTATAATGTGTCGCTTTTGATTTGACTTTTACGCACTAGACAGACAAAGTTGCAAATCTTAAATGGGTATTTTGTTATCTTATCAACCGGCGTGTGTATACGCTATAAATACGCCATACATGCTATAATTAAATAAATCGTACCTTACCTAATTGATCGCGTGATCTTATTTAATATCTAATTTCAACAGAATCGATGATTATGCGTATTTCGGGTAATTAAGGTACATCAATTATGTTACATATGAGTAGATATTATATTTATTGCAAATAGTTGCGTATATTACTGTAACGTTCAAAGCTTACTATATTTACCTATTACTTTTAAACAGCAAACAGTAAGATGTTACAAACTGTTCAGTGTTTGAGGAGGAATACGAAGAAAATATTCTGACAGACTAATTATTTTGTTCAGTTTTTAGCAGTCTGTACTGAAAGATTGCAAACGTTATTTTGAAAGCAGCCTTAATGTTCATTACATACATATTATATATTTATAAATTTAATCCTAAGCTTTGGTTTGAAAGAGGATGACTTATGTCCTCCGCTTGATTCACAACACAAAGGCGCGCAACCACTCTGGGTTAATTTTTCTCATTCTTTTGTACATAATTTCTCACTAGGAGACTTTATAAAATCTTTTTCTTTAATAAAATATTATTTTTGTAAAAAATATGTGATAAATGCCACAATTGCTTTGGTTTAAAAAGGAATGGGATTGCTTAAGAAAACAAATTTTCGCAACTTTGTGAAAATGACAATTTTTTTTCTTTTACTTACCTTTGATGAACATCGAATCGTGAGTCAAGCGGTGCGCGTGCGCCGATCAAACACATCAAAGAGTCCGTTGGAGCTAGTACCCTCAACTGCAGCGCTGCTCTGGGATACCACCATCGCCGTTCTTCTACCGCTACCACTACCTATTGAAAAAGATAGTAGTATTTATGTAATTGGGAATAAAATATTTATAAGACAGATATACAAGACATGGTCTTATTGCTAAAGCTGTAATCTCTAATTTTTTAGACTTATCTAACTGTAACTTTAACTAATAAACTAAAAATGTTTCATGTTTATTAGTTCAAGTTACAGTTATAAAAAAAAGTTTTTTTTTTAAATGAAATTATATGTAAGTTCCAGAGTCACTCGCATTATCAAGATCCACCATGGATGTATAATTTGTTAAAATCGGTTTTTCCGCTTAAGAGTTACGAGGAAATATGACAATCTTGGACTTACGTAGATACGTCTATGCTTTATGGTTTTGGGTCGAAAAAAAAAAGCCGTTAAAGTTGCGTAAAATAAAAGCTGAGAAAGGACAAGATCAATAAATTAAATATTCATAACAATTGACACAAATCAAGTTTGATCTAACTTCGTAATGAAGCGAGTCGCCATATTAACCAAATTTCGTTCAACTGAGTGAAAATTTTCAAGACAGACCGAATTTAAACTAAGAACCTCGTCTTTATTTAATATTTATCCCAATTATATGGCTTTTCAGGCTCATCCGCCGTGAAATTGAACCAATGCTTACAGTGCCTAATTAGTGTCGACATTTAGAAACTCCATTTATTTTACGTTAAAGTATAGTTAATTCTAAAAAATATTTTAAAAGTTACTAATAAAACTTAGCAGTCGCAGTTTATATTTCAGCTCATGACAAAAGTTTAGGTCATACGGATTTTTGTCATGGGAGTTTATACTTGTTTTTCTAAACAGCCGATATGGGATTTTCGTCCTACTGGGAGTCGTTAACTGTGTGACGTTTATTTGATTATTTGCTTAGTCATTTATATGATAATTTTGGACATGGGTATAATTACAACATTTTTTTTTTAGAAAAATGTTTGAATTTATATTTATATGTCTCAGATATTTGACGCAAACTTGGGGAGGCCTATGTCCAGCGAAGCGTGTAATAATAATTATTTTGTGTGACTAAGTTACTTAATAATTATAAATATTGTATTGTTGGAGTTCTTATTTTAATAATTGTGATTATAATATCCCATCTACGATGTTAAACAAGTAGACGATCAAAATATGTAGCTTTGTCATTAAGCTTAGGAGTGAGATTCTAACAGCTTAATGCATTGCATTAACTGCAATTCCTCTTTGTTATTAAGACGTAATCGTATTTTCAATATTTATGTAGTTTTAGTATTTTTCTCTAAATATAAAATGTATATATATCGCGTATAACTGTTAATGGTTATCGTGTATAATTTTAAATTAAAGTAATTAAATGGCTTCGTATACCAAACGAAAATATTTTTTTTTCTTTTAGATATTTGTAAGGGTTTCGAAAAGTTTTTTCGGAAAATTTTCGAAAAACTTATGTGCATAAGTATTTATTTTGTAAAAATTTGAAATATTTTGTATTATTTTCGTCTAGAAAATCAAAATGCACTAGAAAATTCAACAAACAAGTCCTATCACTAAACAGGCGATATTAATAAAATGTTTCGGAGGAAAATTAATTGGAATGTCCCTTTTAATTAGTACTAATAGTCGTTCTAGCTGTATTCGGGAAGGCCATTTCCTCTGATAAATTCAACGGAATCGCCGCTGAAGCAATTACATTTATTAGTTTTAGGCTAAGATCCATAACTTAAACATTTTATAAAACATTTTTTTAATATCGCGCGTTTTTATAAGCTGAATCTAAGCAAAGCGATTGATTCATGTGGTTATTTAAGAAATATTTGACTTATTATTGTTTTTAAATTTAACTTTTTGATGGCAAAACATATAAAAATTTAATTATTATCAACAATATATTTTGTAGAAATTGGTTATTAAAGTATTTGATAATTATCGCAACTGTTTTATAAATTAAAATAAGATAATATTTACAGATGAGAACTTACACAGACACTATTTTTAGATGATTTGAATTTTAAATCGGCTTAAATTTATATTGTTTAAACTGTTTCTAGTTCAACGCCATCTGTTAAAGCAACTTGTTTACGATTCTATATATCTTCTAATGATTTCATGGCAGTACATAGACAATTACATTATTCGCGTTCCAGAACCACAATGCTTAGATGTGATCAACAGACTAATATGTTACCAAAATGCAATTGGAGGATAATCAATAACCGTATAACGTCTTGAATGATTAACTTACATTAAATCTCATACTTTATAATTATATATAAATATATATTAATAAACTTGTAATCAGAAGAGGATCAATTTTTTCCAAAAAAAAAAAAAAAAAAAAATAACAAATGGTTAAGTATTTGATCTATCGCATTAGTTTTTTATCAATTATATTATATATTCAATATTTTCGCTGCAACGGATTTTTTTTTTTTTGATTTTCCAAAGCATTATAAAACATACAATATATTTTTTTAACTTTCATTGCTCGTAAATTTATTCTTAGGATTCGTTTAAAACATTTTTTTATGTATAGAAAACGCCCGGTTACAAAAATTTAAAATTACATAATTTATATTTTTTTTTAAATTATTTATTTATTTTATAATATTAATATTTATAATTTTTCTTATCGTATTATTAATACTTTCAGATTATCTCACTCTGATAATTGGTAATTTTTTATAGTGAGCACGTTTTTACAAATAACCGAGAAATTTAGATAACCACACAAATTCTTACATGGAACTATATTATTTTGTGTTATTGTATTTTGGAAAGGCTTAATGAAAAGATACACTCGTTATGACGATAGTAAGAGACGTAACTGTCCTACGGAGAGAGGCTTATTAGCAAAGTTTGGCTAATGTCAAGGTCATAGTCAGCTGGTTTTTGGTAAAAAGTAATCAGAGTGACTAGGGACGTAAAACTTTGTGACACAGGTGGCAGTGTGTTAATAAAGTTTAGCTAAGGACTTTAATAACTTAAAGGACAATAGTATATAGGTAGATCTTTTTTATATAGAAAATGTAGTCTTATTTTTGATACGTATGATCAACTATTCAATTTCGTAAGAATTTTCCAATACTTTTGTGTAAAAATATATTTTGTATTAAAGCGATGAAAGAAAACACCGTAGACAAAGTTGACATATTTGAAGTGCAATCTATATGTCTGCTAAAATGCATGTGGTGAATCAAGTTTTTGTCCACCAGTGTGAGGTTGGTTACTTTTACTACTATACTCTACAGCATGTTAATTTAGTAAAATGTGTATTTTCGATTCTCATACTCGGCTTTTTATAATATTTAATAAAACTGTTTTGTTTGTTTTTTGACTCGATATTGAAACGCAATTTCTATTAATATTATTGGAAAACTCAATGTAAAATGTACATGTATTCATACATGTCTTGGTTACTTACTAACAAATATTTATTACCCATATAATATCAAAAATTTCATTTGTACTAAATTTTTCATACAAAAATACATTTCACAGCAAAAAACCCGTAACATTTTAATTTTACAATCGGCGAGAGAGAATGTCGCAATTTGTTTTCTTGCATCTTTTTATTCGGGGTTTGAATGTACGTAAAAATATACAAGCCATTTGCATCTTATTGCATTTAGCAATACAGTTACAATTTCAATTTTATAATCTACAGAATTTCGCCCGACTAATGTAGATTTTCTTATTACGTTTTTAGAATGCATTGTACTATAACAGCATTTGGCACGTCTCACTAGTCGGTCTGATGGTCCCACGGGTTGGTGGACAAATGGCTTACAGGGACAAATACTTATTTATTAAGTCGAAAAAATCTTCCCAAATGTAAAGATCAATCTTAACGTATGTATAATTTACTATATCACCGAGCTAGAGGTGAATTTTAAAGATATTAAAGATTTGAATATTGTGAGTTGTCACTCTCAAATTAGAACCAAAACAGATCTCAATCTTTAGAAACAGAAGAAACAAAAATCCATTTTGAACTTGATGACGATTAAATCAACGTGTAGTATCCACTTAATAAAAGGCTTTGAAACTTGCGATAAAATTATCAATATCTCTTAAATTCATTCCCTTTACATTAAAGTTCTCTCCTTAAAGTACAAAGTACCTGGATGACCGAGCTTTGCTCGGTTTAATTATATTTAGATACATTACATTTTTTTTTTTTTTTTTACGCAGGGGAATCCATTTACGGATGATATCCAGGACGCCCGGGTCGGCAGTCCTAGACCTATGTCGGACTCGGCACTTTGGGAGTGCAATACCGTACTAAACCCCTGCGGGAGCCTTCGGCCGCTTTAATTGGAGGGTCCCGGATCTGCAGGCAACAGGATCCCTCCAGCGACAGGCTGGCCTCGGCGAAAAGGCCAGACTTCTCCTCCATGGGGACTATCCGGCTAACCTCTGAACAGTCCCGACGACGCCGTGTCTAGCAGGACCGGGTTCCCATCCCGGCCCGACACGGGCACAAGGGCGTTACAGGAGGCGCATTAAGTAGCGCCTCCTACGCACCCCCATTCGTCGCCCGCGGATGGAGGCCGCGTCGGCGGCCTCCTCTCTCATCCGCTCGTCGGCCTCCTTCTGGGACATTACTGTCTCGCAGAAGGAGACCATCGCCTTCCAGGACTCGTCGTCGCCGAGCATCGCGGTGATGACGCTCGGGAGCGACAAGTCCCCTCCGATGACCGACGTCAGACCTTGACGCAGCACCGCCCATCTCGGGCACACCTCGAGGGTGTGCTGGGCAGAGTCCACCGCTGCGCCACAATCGTGACACTCAGTCGTCGGCTCCCTTTGGGCCGTCCGACACAGGTAGTCACCAAAGCAACCGTGCCCGGTGAGAATCTGTGTCAGACGGAAGGTGAGGGGCTTGCGTTTTCGACGCATCCACCGCTCAAGGACCGGGCGAATGGCAGCCGTTACGCGTGTGCCATATGGCTGCACCGCCAGGTCCTCCCCCCACCTCCGCATTAGCGCTTCCTGCCCTATCCGACGCACACGTAGGATCCCGTCCAACGTGGGGTTCTCACCAAGAGCCCTCCTACCCGAGACGTATGAGTAGGTCTCGGCAAGAACCTCCACCACGAGCTCCCATGGGGGGTCGCCGGCTAGAGCAGTAGCTGCAGCCCACGATACCGTACGGTACCCCCGAATCACCCTCACCGCGATTGTTCGCTGCGCAGTGCGCAGCGCCGCCTTATTTTTCGCGGTGAGGCGATCCGCCCAAACTGGGGCACCGTACGTCGCCATACTCCGGCAGACTCCGGAGTACAGCTGCCTGCAGGCGGCGCTGGGTCCTCCGAGGTTCGGGAGGAATCTGCCCAGCGCACTCGCCGCCTTCACGACCTTCGGTCCCACCATCGCGAAATGTGGGCCGAAGGTCCACCCCCCGTCCAGGATGAGCCCGAGATACTTCATTTGCGGGCTCATCCTGACTCTCCCCTCTCCGATCTGAAGGGTAGCCCCCGGTGGAGGTCCCTTGCGGCCGGTCCCGCGGAAGAGCAGGGCTTCGGTCTTGTCAATCCTGACACGAAGCCCTAAACTCTCTATGCGGCTGATCACGAGGTCGAGTCCGACCTCGGCCAGCCGCACTGCCTCCTTGTAGTTTCGTCCCAGGGAATAAACGAGGGTGTCATCCGCGTAGCAGATGACACCCATCCCGGGGAGGAGGCGGCCTCGCAGGACCCAGTCGTACCCGATGTCCCACAGGATCGGACCCAGAACGGATCCCTGCGGGACACCGCAGCCGACTCGCCACCACTCCACGGACCCCGACCGGTTCTCGAGGCCTACCCTTCGATCGGAGAGGTACGCCTCCAACAGCCTCCTTAGATACGGGGGCACTCCGAAGTATTTTAGTGCCTCCCGTATCACCGCGTGCGGCAGACTGTTGAAGGCGTTCGCGATGTCCAACGACACCGCGACCACCACTTCCCTTCCGTGTTCCGCCTCACCCGTCACCGCCCGCAGGCGTTTGAGGGCGTCGACGGTCGACCGACGTGCTCGGAACCCGAACTGGGATTCTGAAAGTCCGGGTCCCGAGCCCTCCTCCAGGTGCTGAACGAGCCGGGAGGCCACCATCTTCTCCAAGGCTTTACCGGCTTCGTTCAGCAGCACCACCGGTCGCATCGCCGAAGCCGAGTCCGGGGTCCGCCCTGCCTTAGGTAGTAGGCAGAGCCGACCTTCCTTCCAAGCCTCCGGGAACTGGCCAGACCGCAGGCAGCGGTCAAACAGCTCACGGAGGCTGTCGCCGAGGTGCCCGAGAGCGATCGCAAGAACTCTCCCGTGCACCCCGTCTGGACCCGGCGCCCTCTTCTTACTCTGGAGACGGGTAATAACCGCCTCCATTTCAGCCTCCGTGACGGGTAACGGAACACCCTCCTCCGTGTAGATACATTACATACACATGAAACATAAATAATATTTTCGATCTTACCGACATAACAGTAAAATAATAGGAACTGGTTATTTAAATAAAAAATAAAAGAGCTGTCAATAATAGTTTTTCTCACAAAACAAGAAACTTGAAAAAAAAGGAAAAAAAAATAGTATGTAGACACCTGGATTCGAATCCGGGTTTTCTGATTTCGAATCCACCCGATTCCCATCCGAGCTATTATAAGCTTGTCAATGACAGCGAGATTTACCTTCGTATTCTAATGATATTTTTTAATTGCGTAAAAAAAGGGATAAAACGACATTTTTTTTTAAATAAATCCTAGCTAGATCGATTTATCGCCCCCGAAACCTCATGCATACTAAATTTCATGAAAATCGTTGGAACCGTTTCCAAGATTCAGATTATGTATATATATAGAATTGCTCGTTTAAAGATATATGATTACTGAATTCGTTTTTTTATGGGCCGTAGCGTTATATTAGCAGCCAATAAACCTTCTATATTCAGGTAATTTAACTATACAATAAGTTTTTAATCAGCTGTTTATTTCCTAGAATTTGGAACTTAAAACAAGAAAACATACTCATATAGCGGTATATTTATTTTATTTGCTATGATGCTCTAATATCTCAAAAAAAAAGAACTATTAGTAAAGTAGAGTTTGGTGAGCAAGAAATAAAGAATGTAAGATTTTTCTCGTTTATTCTACTTTATAATTAAATATTGAAGAGGCTTGGTATCGTCAGGGACCTAGGATGTATACTTATCGAGCAAAATAGGTCGAGCGAACAGATAATAAGAATCGATGTGTCAAGTACGTCTAGAGCAAGGAGCAAAACGCAATTACCTTAAGTATATAACCGCTTGTATTTTTAAAAATTTAAATATTATTTAATAAGTAGATTCAAATAAGATTAATATAATAAAAAAAATGAAATCGAGAATAGAGACTACTTTACACTTATGGTAGAAATAAGCATTTTTTTTCCTTACCGTCTACAGAAACTATAACCTAAAACTATCAATCTGAAGGTCATCTTTTATAAAAAACAGCAACAAAGACGAAATTTCGAGTAAGCAAAACTTAAATGAATCTGTATTAAAAATCTCCATACAAAAACATGCCATTAAAACATTACGATGAGAATCATTTTTTATTATCGTATAAGTTTCATACCAAGAAATCTCCGCAAATAGAATATATTTTATTGTACACCACTTTCGAAGGGCAATCTCGAAGCTGCGATTTGACTCCATTGGACTATTTGTTTGTGGAGAGACGTTAAAGACAAGTGTTACGCTAACTATCCAGAGACGATTGACAACTTGAAGCATGAAATTAAAGTTGCCATTGACGGAATAGAGTCCCAAACATTCGAAAATGTACTGAAAAGTTGAACTGATCGAATGGGGTATTTTAAAGCAGGCGGAAAAAGGAAAGGAAAAAGCAAAGCGGCAGACATTTATATGATGTTGTCTTTCATTCCTAAATGGAAAGGTTCAATCTTTCTAAAAAACTCATAACTTAGAAAACATATTCATTAGTTTTTTTTTTTAATTTTTTATTTTGCCGAATCAAATTTCAAATTTTAAATTGCCCATCCTTACAAAGGTGGTCTTACCTCTAAGTAGAGATTTCTTCCAGACAACCAGATACTATACATTATAATTAATGCTTTAGCATATTTTAAATTGTTCTTCATTCGACTGTTAAGCCTGTGCGTAATCTGTTATTCAGGGTCGTTCTAACGGGACGTGACGTGAGGTGACGAGATATAATGGAATTAATACTTCATGTGACATGAATTAACGCGGCAGCCCAGGGTAGCTTACCTATATGCACAATGACTATTGGATATTTACTAATCGCGTCATATAGCGTAGCGTCGTCGTATTTATCGCTCACGGTGTTAAGAATTTTAATCAATATAAATAAATTAGAAAAGCAGCACTTGTACGTAGCGCCATCTAGTGAGCTATAAATATACGAGGACACAAACATTTATTTGCCTCAACTGTATCATACGCTAGTTGGAGACGATTAACTAAATTCACTGGACATGTTTCATTTTATAAATTCATGTATACAGAATGAATGGTGAGTTACTATCAATATTTAAAGAGAATTCTCGGTACATGATTCTCATACGAATTATGTAAAAAAAAAATAGGTAAATATTTTTTTTTATGATATTTGGATAGGCAAACTGGCAGACGTCCGACCTGATGGTAAGTGGTTGACGTCGCCCATGAACATAAACTAGTTTACCTGGAACTAGCCCAGCCAACTCATTTATGTGTTGCCTATCCTGAGACATATGATGTTAAGTCTCGGTGCCAGCAATTACACTGCCTGTCTTGCCCTTCTTTCCGAAACACAGCTAAGCTGTTTCACAGAAGAAACAAGCAAGATGGTGGTACCCATGCAGCCGGGAGCGCGGCACAGAGCATCCCTCTCACCGGTAAATTAATAAACTTCTAAGTAAAGTTACTCATCAGTTATCTAATTATTCACGTATCGTCTGGACACCCTAGCAGCTAGCTGCACTTTCGACACAAAACAGGTAGTTTACCTACGTCCAAACGCCGCCACGTGTTAACCGGGTAGCAGGCTACTTTTGATAAACAAGCATGATCCAATCCCCCTTAATACTTTAATCATGGCTTAGGATAGGCAAAAATACTAAGATATTTTACTCGTTTAAGCAACAAATTTGTTGACTAGGTAAATGATGTGAACTTTGGCAAAAGAATCAGAATAACTTTACAAATATTCAAATAAATACTTATTATAATACGCTTTGAGGTTTCACCTCAGTTATTTAATGCACAATTATATAAAATATATTGAACAAAAGGCGGTATAAAAGCTATACAGCATTATATCCCAGGCAACACACACACACAAATATACATATATGTTAAAAAACTACCGTATCATTTCGAAAAAGATTTTATATAGCCCAAAAATAATATTTTCAAATTAGACATACTAGTTTTCAGCAAAGTTTAAAGCAAACTTCTTAGATTTTTATATTAAATTAGAGTACATAACAAAATTTTTACTTTATTTTAACGACAATAACGCACCTCCTTATGCAGGAGCCTGACGTGGAAGCTGGCGACGTCACTCACAGGCTCGCCGGCCTCCGTGACGTAGTAGACGAGCAGGGAACTGACCGGCGCCATGTCAGCTGTCACAGGGAACCTGGGGTTAAATAGACGTGTTTTATTGTGCTGTTCACTGAATTTCTCTTAGTCAGTTGTGTTTCAGGCTTGTAGGCATAAAACCTGTTTCGTACAACTTTATTTAAAATACGTAATTCGTATTATTTTAAGTGTATTATTTACTTAGTAACCCTCAATTATAAAACATTATTATATATTTTGTTAGAAATTCTTGTATACCTATGTATAATTGTATATAATATTTTGTAATTAAAAAAAATGTATTAGTAATTTCAACTACCTGCCTGACACGTGAGAAAATTTCGCACAATATTATATTCAAATAATAAATGTTAATACTATGTGCAAATAAGTAAATGTATGAGTTCTTGAGGTTCTATAAAAAAAAACTTTTAGAAATAATATTTATGATCGTTGTTAGTGATTTAAAACGTTAAAGATTTATAGAATTATGTATCTACATCAATATTTACTAATTTTCGTGTTAGACCAGAAACACTTACATAAAATGGAAATAATGTAATAGCTGTCATATTAGTTACAAAAAAATAATCATAGATGGCACCCCATGTACTTATAGTGTAGATATAATTGAATACTTAATTAACAGATGGCGATCGTATCATTATGAATATTTAAAAAAAAATTTCTGTAAAGTCAGTTTACTGAGAATATTTGACGTGATAACGTCGTAACATTCACGAAAAATTGCATACTTTTATTAATTGAATTGAATATTATTATCAATTCAAATCATAAAAGTATGCAATTTTTCATCAATTGAATATTATTATTACTGAATTATCATGGTTTTCTATAATACAAAGAACGGGTTAATTGAAAATTACAATTTTTTCGATAAATTAACATTTATTATATATAAAAGAATACCTAGATGTAAAGAGAGATAGATGCGTCAGAAGCCGAACGCTTAGGCCAATTGAGCCTCTCTATGGCTTGTTCCGCGCCCTCGCTTTCCCGCTCGGGTTAGGCGGAACGTGACAAGGAATCTTGCTTTATCGTGCGTACAGCCGGCGTTCATCGATTTATAAGACGTTATCACGTCAAAAAAAAAAACTATAAATTTTTTTGAATGGAAAAAAAAAGTTTTTAATTATTTTTATATTTTTCGTCAAAAGCAGGAAACATAAGCTTTAAAATGGTATATGAATTATTAATTTTGGTTCAGCATTTAAAACGATCACTCTACACTCCCCATGAAAAAAACACATTTCGGAAATAACACATAATATGATGATGATTAGTATCTGTCAAATTTTAATAATCTTAAGGTTAACATTAAAAATACATGTAAAAGTATAATATCTTATAATGATGTTATGAATTTTTGAAACATTAGTGTTTGTTTAAAAAAGTACGTCAACAAAACTGTTCTTCCCTGTTTCCTAAACCAGTGAAATATTACATAGAGAGCTAGTAAATAGATTTAGTTAAACTGGAAAAATTGTAAAACAAAAAACTTAAATATGATCACAGAAAATATAACGAACAAAACTTACACACAGCGTTATAACGTAACAAGCGAGTGACGAGGCTGTATCGGCTGTCAGCCCGGGAAAACGGATCATAGCTGCGGAGCACAGCATTGACCATAGATTATACACTTATATATAGTGATCGTGCCGAACAATGTTTTATTACATATTGCTCCAATGTTAAGGTATAACCGCTTGAGTGTCCGGGCAATGACCTTTTAGTTTACCAACTGCACAAAACTGTCCAAGGCCTCTAACGTTGTGTTACGTAATTTTAAACCGGCGATAATGTAATATACGTTCGTCAACCTGTAGTTGACAGGTGCACTTCGCGTACTAATGCCCGAGTCGAAAAGCAGTTGACATAGGCAATATAGCCATGGCGACCATTGCTTAACACGGGCGCTTGCGGATATTGCGGTTAGTTTGTAGGTTCTTGTCAAATAGTAGTTGACACGGGCAGTTGAGCGGATATCTTAGTGTATAAGCAACAACACCCAATTTAAAACAAGATATTTCTAATCAAACATAAATAAAATTGACTAATCTGTAAATTCAAAATAACAGTCATTTTATGGCTATGAATGTTAACTTTATACTTATATCATAGAAACATAAAATAAAATTTTTATGTTTCTTTGATCAAGACCAGGCAACTAATGTTTATTTAAGATAAGTAATTAAGTTTTAGGGTATGTTATTAAGCTAAGGGCCAATTTCACTTGTTACTAATAAAGTTTTAGATAGTTAATATCTGTTATTTAGTTATTGTATTCAAAAGATAAGGTTCTAATTATTGACGTGATAATGTCTAGTAAATCGATGAAAGATAGCCGGTATTTACGAACAATTGTCACAATCCGCGAGCGAGAGTACGGAGCAAGTGATAGAGAGGCACGATCGGCCTAAACGTTCGGCTCACGATCGGCCTAACTTATGACGAGTCCGAGTAAAAGAGACAGCGGCAGACGCGACGCAATTTTGAAACTACACACGAACTGTTTTATCAATTTATTGTATGTAAGGTTAGTAAAAAGTTAATGTGTTTTCCATTGTTTATTACAACAACAATTGCAGCAAAAAAGGTAATTAATGTTGCATTTTAAATATTTGTTCCTTTATTTAAAAAAAAGTAGCATCGGTCGACGAGTGCAATAATAATAGGTTATATTACAATTTTGACTAAAAAATTAGTATGACTCATATAAACGATCGTATAAAAAGTCAACTGTTTTTATTTAGTATTCAATGAAAAGAAAATGATATAATATATAAGTTGTAAATAAATTATTAATAGCACATTGTTACTTGTAATTATTAATCTTCATAATTTAATTTAAAACAATATTTTGATTAACGAGTGCAAATAAATGACAATTTATCGAAAAAAAATAAATGAAATAACTCCTTCTTTATAATATTATCTTAATAATGATAATTCAGTGATAATAATTCAATTCAATTCATAATGGTATGCAATTTTTAACAGTGTTATTTTGTTTTAAAATTTATCCCCAATAGGGAAAGCAAAGGACTATAGCCCATACAGCCTAGTCTAAATTTGTTTCTTATCAATGTTTTCTTATGACGTTATCACGCAACTAAAATTATTGTCCGTAAACCGACTTTACAGACAATCAATTGTTTTTTTACCATCAAACTCCACTATGTTACAAATTCAAGACTTTTTTCTTCAAAGTTTCATTTTATTAAATTATAATATGTACGAGTCATTTTGTTCGATAACTTATTGCCATTTTGTAGGGAGTGACATAATCCCGTTCCTGTTGAAATCTCGGGACATTTGATATAAAATTGCGATAAGTAGTTTTGACTGTCCTCTCTTGATCTTAACCTAACACTACCCAAATAATTCTAAAGACTGAAACAGGTAAAAATTCTGAGGGTGCAATATCATGACTATAATTATGTTCAACGCATCAACACTCCCCAACCAAGCTCTCTCAATTTTGTTTGTGGCCAAATATGTGTGTGGTCCGACGTTATCATGATTAAAAACCACTTTAGAGACACCTTATCAATTGAACAATTCGAGCCGTTTTTTCTCAATTTCTTGTTTGAGTCTCATTAGTTATTGGCAGTAGAGATCCGGACAGATGGTTTTGTCTGGCGGTGAAAGAATATAATGAACGATGTCCTTCTAATCCTACCATACACACAGCATCACCTTATTGCGTGTTAATCTGAGATTTGCTATAGTCTGTGAAGCTTGCATACACTTTGATCTTTTTTTGCAAGTTCTTATCGTAGGTGATCCACTTTTCATTTTCAAAAATGGTTAACTTTCATTAGGTTTCAATAGATAATCGCAAATGAGTACTCTATTCATTAGGTGTCTTTCAGGGAGCTTGTGTGGCACCCAAATATCGAGCTTTTTAGTAGAGCCGGGCCTTTTCAAATGAGTCAAAACTGTTTTGTCCTCAATTCCTCGGCTATTTCGTAACTACTAATATGCCGATCTTGCTCCACTTTTTCAAAAATGGCATCAACTTTATCCGTACGAGGGCGACCAGAGCCAGCTGCCTCTTTGTCATCAAAATTCCCAGACTGAAAACGCTTGAACCAAATTTATGCTACTCTTGCTGATACTATATTAGGTCATAAGTGTTACAATTTTTTTTCGCGGCTTGAGTGGCATTTTCCCCTTTTTTGTAATAAAAACTCCAGAATGTATCGAACTTTTTTATTTTTGTTTATTGGATTGAAAGTGTTTTTAACTTTTTTTTTCTATTTCTTTTTGATACTAAAACCAGGCATATATAAACAGACCCACCAGACACAAAGAGATTTTTCTTTAATTATATAAATACGAAATACGAAAAGACTTTTTCACCGAGCTATTACAACAAGTGAATAACGAGCTAGTATAAACTGTCAGCCCGAGTACAAATGGATAAGAACTATTGCATACGACCGAAGTCCATACATATTGTTTCCGAAAATGTCAGCGACATATCAATGATTATGATGCCTTCATATATTACTTATATTCGGGCATTGTATTATAAATTATGGTTGAAATTTTGCCACAGAACGTGTAATTCTACGAAATACTGATCCGTTATATATTCCAAACCTCACCGTAAACACACGGTACGTTTTGTGCATTAGTGCAGTTACGCTTAGGACCTCCATTATTCATGGATCTTCAGTACATGCAATTTCAATACACATATAATAAATGTTGCACGTGGCTGTTTTGAACTACGAATACTAAAAAATGAGCCTGACGAAACGAGACTACAGTATAAACCGGACCCAGGGATAGCTCAGTTGATAAGAGACATGATTGAAACCGACGTGTGCGTATTCAAATCCGCAAAATTTATTAAAACTCTTGTATTTGTCAGTGAAAACATCGTATGGAAAATTGCATATTTCGAGATTAACTATAAGCTACGTTACCTTTAATCATATTAATAGTAGCCAACCCGTGCTGCACCCGAGGTATTTATATATACCTAAACCTTCCTTATAAATCACTCTATCTATTGGTTGAGTGCGTAGTTTTTGAGTTTATTGCGAACACACAGAGAGACAGACACGGCGGAGGACTTTTTTTTGGACTTATTTTTTTTTGCTTTATAATATGTAGTGATAACGCGGTGGCTTAAGTTTCAATAAAAAAATTTCTTACGTGGTGGATTATGCTCTAACCCTTCTAATACCTGGAGAAAAGGCTTTTACCCAGCAGCAGGACATTACATTCGTTGTTACGGAGGCTAATTTAGTTCAGTTAATTTTTTTTTTAATAGGTAATGGCAATTTGTGTGAAGTGGAGAAATTTTATTTATATTAAATTATTAATACAGCATAGATCGGGCTAAACGATATATTTTGATACATTTTGCTTGTAGTGACGTCAGTGGATCTTATATTTAAAACGATACCGATGGAATATTCTAAAACGCTTCTATGAAATTTAAAGTAGCGACGATTTATGTCGTAATCTTTCATCGAATTTGAATATCTTTTATTTCAAGAAATTGAATTAATATATAATTATCTCAAATATTTTTTACATCATATTTAAAAGAGTAATAGATATGTTCTTTTTTTATTCCGTTATAAAATCTTTATTATTATTTCGGACTAAACTCCAACTACTATAGAGAAGAGGAACTAAGTATATGGAGAGGAGGCTTTCTTCTACCGGCGGGAATTTTATAGTCTTACACCGTGTTCCCACTACGCCGGACCGGCGAAATCGCCGGAAACCGGATCCCGGAATGAGGTGCTCACATTACACCGGATCGGTAAAAACACCTCACAAAACACCGGATCCGGTGTTTTCGCTGCAACCGGATAAATGTGAACAGCTTCATATAAAATGTATGGGCACTAGCCTTTCCGGCAGTTTCAGCAAAAAAAAAAAAACAATAATTTAACCTCTTAATTGATTTAGCTTTGACGACACGTTGGCGAAGTGGTCACAGCAATTGCCTGATACGCTAGCGGCTGCGGGTTCATTTCCCGCACATGACAAATATTTGTATAGACCATACAGATGTTTGTTGTGTTCTGGGCGTTTGTACTTGTATGCTGTGTGTGTATTCGGACCCCCGACACAGAATTCACATTCTATGGGGCCATTGAGTGTGAGGCTTTTATTTATTTATTTACTACGATACGAAGTTATACTTTGTATGGGGTTACTCGATTTTAATGATTCACTTTCATTAAATGTTGTCCTACGAATACGAATTCAGCCTTACCAATAATTCTACCATTATTAAAATAGTACATTGTATGTTGTTACGGAAATTGTTCCGCAAACATTTAAAGGGAAATATTTCCATCATTAATAAAATAAAAAATAGCACAAATTTGTCGCACTGTAGTGCGCGTGAATTTTCACGTTCAAAGCCTCCGGATTAACCTGAATCGAATTTACTGTGCGCTAATAATTCTTTCGGTTCTCTAAATTTTCAATTCCCCAATTTCCGCGTATAATTAAAAGGACCAAAGTATATCTTATGGAGAGTCGGTATTAACGATCATTTAAGGGTTCCTTAGTCATCTGTGAAAAACGGGACTCTATTTCTAAGACTTCGCTCCAGCTATTCATTTAACCTCTGTCAAAGGTTTGGAGTCTTTAGAAAAGTAATACTTACTACTGTGAAAACTATATTGGAACAACCTATACACTTCCCAGTGTTGGGCAATGACCACTTTTCACGTGAAAGAGAAAGGTTAAGGATTAATAGCTGAAACATGAAGGTTTAACGGTTTTATCTTTCTCCGAGTACGGGGTTAAATTCAGAAACATGATTTGATATTCAGCGGTACCAGTGGTGCAGAACCCGTGACTGTGTTATGTGACTTGTGTCGATTCATCTGTTGTTTTCTAGCCATCTACTCTAATCTATGTTATAATTCTTACAGAATATAATTATATAAGAATGTAAATAATATGTTTAACATATGCACACGGTCGACTATTCCTAAAGTAGGTAACTAAATGCCTATGATATAGGTAACAGGTGACTGGTATAGATTTTTGTAATATTCCTTTTAATAAATACACCCACACTCGGGACGGGAATCGAACTCACAATCCTGGAGAGAAAAGAAGTCTCTATCAACTGCGCCAATGAGCAGATATATATCAATATCTTACTTTAAAAATAAGTAGTATCAAATGTATTACGTTAGTACGGAACACCTTACTCGCAAGATACAATTGCACTCGGCCTGTTATTTAATAATTCCGTCGATTTTATTGATTTCGAAAGCGACAAAGCTTTGTGTTAAGCTGTATTGCTTTTAAAATTCAAAAGTGGATATTAAATATTAACTGTACATATACATATTTAAAGGGTTTATTTTTACTGTTCGACATGTCATGTGCTTTTATGCTGAATAAAAAAAGACTTTTTTTGTTCATAGGTTCTACAAATTGTGCTCTACTAAATTTTAATTTTAATAATTTTAATTTTTATTTGAAACCGATAATCCTACAACAACAATTATTAACAATTTGACGTCCGGCTGGTCGAGTGGTCAGGCAACTGGACACTTTACACAGCGGTCGCGGGTTTGAATCCCGCCAAGTGCAGATTTGTGTGACGAATATAGATGTTTGCACCGGGTCATGGACGTGTATATATTATATAAATTTCTTAAATTGATTTCCGTTCCTAGTACCTGTAACACAAGTTCTTACGAACTTAGCACGGAGCTAGGTTAAGTTGGTGTGATTGTTGGTTAATATTTATTTATTTATTTATTTAATTTATACAGAAATATAAAGCTGAAGAATTAAGAACCCTCTGACGTTACGATAGTCAATTTATTCACATATAAGATATCGGATGTTTATTTGTCACTCCGCAACTTAACGAGAAGAGCAGCAACTTTGTGTGTCCATGTAGTTTAAGCATGATTTGGGTTCCGATTAATATCAAGCTTAATGTAGATAGAATGAATATGATAGAATAGTAGAATGGTTTAAATTTAAATTAAGTTTTAAATTTTATAATAGAATCATTTTGTAATATAAATGATCTAAAGTATTATATTGTTAGTGTACAGCAAGCAAAAGCTTTTTTTTTCTCATCGAAGAGAAGAATTAGGAGCTAGTTCTACTTCAATGCGGGTTATATTATGTACTCGTATAGTTATTAAGAAATTTTCTTAGACAGACAATAGATATTCTTTTATAATATCCTGCTTTAGTATGAAATGAAAGATGGATTTAAACATAAAACAGCTGTCCTATTCCGAATTTAAATGATCAGCGGTATAATTTAATAATATGAATATAAGAGAGACCTTTTTAATTTTTTTGTTTTGTTTTGTGTTTTTTAAGAAAAAAATTAAACCTTATTGTTATACCAAGTATTTTCAATATACTAAGTGGGCTCTAATACGAACCCGTCAGATGCAATAAACATAGATTATACAATGATCTATCGACCTTTAGGCTAAGTTTCCCCATTACGGCATGAGCCGCCTATAGACGTCTCTTTAACTTAAATTACTTTTGAAGTTAAATGAATAGTTCCTTAATTGTGATATAAATTGAATTTGGCGACTATAAATTGTGGTGCGCAGTGAAGATGTGGAATGATCATCGATTAAAATCTCGAAATAATGAGTTTTTAAGTGGAAATGTAAATTTGTTTAAAAATCAGATAAGCATTTGGATTTTTAACATATAAAATTACGCCTAACTTGGTATTTTTAGAGTACCGTGCACAAAGAGTGCAGAGATAATGTTATTGCTAGAATTTATCAGGCCATTCATCCGTTTGTCACAAGTAAATTTTTCTAATGAGAGTTTTTACTAGGAGTCACCCTTAGAATGAATGTCCATTCCATGATATCTCAGAAAGAATGTCCATTAGCTCTTCCGCAAGCTGCTAGTTAACGTCTGGGTTCCAATAACAGCTCGCTGCCACTTCTGTAATGTTGTTCAGTGGAGCCAACAGCTGTACAAATTATCAAGTACTTGAATCGTTTCAAGTGCGAGTCGCTGTTGGAGCTGTTGGAGTGTCCAGTGCACCAGTCTGATCGCCTGGACGTTGAGTCAATACTTGACATCAAGATGGCAACAAATTATAATTCATACAATTTTAGCATAACATATATAGTACAATAGTATATGTAAGTGAAAATTGTAATTATAATTAGCATATCAAATAGAAATACATAGTTTTAAGACTAAAATTTAACTAAGAAAGTAATAAAAAGTTCTCCTAATAATATAGTAATGTACAGTGATTTTATCGATAAAAGTATGGGCACAAAATTAAATGTATTAGGACATAAAATTATAAATAATTGCTATCCAAACTTAAATTATCTGGATATTATGAAGAACATATATAAATCCAAATTTGATTCAAATAGTATAATAATTCTACTAATTGCCAATAGGGGAAACATTAATAGTGAACAGTTAGTTAAACATTTAAATAAATTAAGTCATTTGCCAATTAAAAACATTGTAATGTTCACTTTTCCCTATTATAAGAATGCGCCAGATGCTGAAAATAATATAATTTATAAATTAAATCAGAAATTACATTTATTAAGTAATTATAACAATAAAATAAGTATTATTGACATAAATAGTATATTTAGTTCAGACTCTAACAGTAGTGTTAGTAAAAATAAATGTAATTTAAAATTGACCAAAGGAAGGACTTCCCTTCCTAGTTATTTATCAAGACGGATAGCTAAGTCGCTATCATATTTTTTACATATTACAGCTAAGAATTTAGCTAAACTATCTGCTTCTATTGAGCAGGATAAATTTAAATTTGACATTACCAATGCTTTGGAATTTGTTCCAAATCATTTAAATTAGTCAGTAAGACAACAGAGATTATTCCCTCTAGCGTTATACTGAATAGTAACACACAATTAGCTCATAATTGCCCTATAAATATTGTTAAATCAAATAAAATAAATAATATCAACCTGGTACATCAAAATATTTGTTGTTTAACACAGGGCAAAGAATTAGAGATGGAACTATTCATGAATTCAGAACAAATTGATATTTTATGTATTACAGAGCACTGGCGTAAGGGAACTGAACTCATCTTTAGTTTCAGCAACCACCGGGTTGGTAGTTCATTCTGCAGAGTCAACACAATACATGGGGGGTCGTTAATCTTATTAAAAAATAATATAAAATGTAAAGAACGGAAAGATATTGTGTCCCTCTCTGTAGAATGCACAATAGAGATGTCTTGTGTAGAACTTAAGCAATTCATAATAGTGTGCGTATACAGGCCTGGTTCCTCTGATTATTTTAAATTTGAGGAAGTTCTTGATCAAGCCTTAAGCAAATTGTCAAAATCTAATAAACATTTGATTGTATGTGGCGATTTCAACGTCGATATTCTTATTAATTGTTCACAGACTTACAACATCCTAAATTTATTTAAATCATATAACTTGTTTAACTTATTTTTGGAGCCAACTAGATATTGCAATACAATCTCAACATGCTTAGATAATATATACTGTAACATTAATCCTGATAGTAAGATAATATTCAATAAATTAGATTCAGACCATTGTGGTCAACTAGCAAGTTTTAGTGTAGAAAAAAAAAGGGTCAAGAAACGAAAAATAGTATGTAGGCCAATGACAGCAAGTCGCCTGAATTGTATGAGAGTTAATTTGTGTAATAAGCTTCCTTTCTTGAGTAATGACATGGACCCCAATTTAATGTATAAAATATTTTTTGAGACATTTTTAAATGAATTTAACTCCATATATAAATCCAAGGAGATTACAGTTTGTGACGCCCCAATATTTAGTGAGTGGGCTACTGTAGGTATATATAAGAGTAGACAGAGATTGTATGAGTTGTACGCAGAAAGACAGTTTAACACAACGGAAAAATTTCAAAATTATGTTAAATTATACTCAAAAACATTCAAAGTAGTCTGTCAAATTGCAAAGAAGAAATATATTAGTGATAAAATATTAAATAGTGTCGACAAAGTGAAATCTACTTGGAAAATTATAAATGCGGAAACGGGTAAATTAAAAAGTAATGAGAGTGACTATAAAATTAATATTAATGGCAAAATCATTACTGAAGACCTAGAAATTGCCAACGAATTTGAAAAATTCTTCACTCGCATACCGGTAGAATTAACTAAAACCCTGAACTCATCTACTCCCATTGCAGAATCATTGTTGAAATCTAACGTACCTATGTGTAATGTAGAATTTAAATTTAGTCATGTGAATAAGTATTGTATTTTAAAGGCTTTTAAATTGTTAAATATAAAAAAAACACCAGATATCTGGAGCATTTCTGTACATCTTATACATTCCATAATTGAAATAGTTGCTCCAGAACTGGCTTTAATTTTTAATAATTGTATTGATAGTGGTGTGTTTCCTGACTTGATGAAATTTAGCAAGTTAATGCCTTTATTTAAATCTGGAAGTACCGCAGATCCTTCTAACTTTCGTCCAATATCGGTACTTCCCACTTTCAGTAAAATCTTTGAAAAAATTATCTTAAATCAACTTCAAAAACATTTTGAAAGTAATGTACTCTTACACAATAAACAATTTGGTTTTACTCGCGGCCGGTCTACTACTGATGCTGGAATAAAACTTTTAGAGACTATTTATGAGGCCTGGGATCAGTCACACGATGCCTATGGTGTATTCTGTGACCTTTCTAAGGCATTTGATTGTGTCCAGCATCAGACATTAATCAGGAAACTACATCATTATGGAATCCGGGGTACCGCTCTTGATTTTGTCACTTCTTATTTGAGTGGCAGGACCCAAAGCGTGGTGATCAACGACAAGCGGTCCCCCGGCTCTCTTGTAACAATGGGAGTACCTCAAGGTTCGATTTTAGGTCCCTTTCTATTTCTGGTTTATATTAATGACCTCCCTCATCTTGTTAGAGATGATCATGAGATAGTCTTGTTTGCAGATGATACATCTTTACTGTTTAAGGTTAAACGTGAACAAAATTCACTCGACGATGTAAACAGGGCTCTCTCTAAGATTATCCATTGGTTTAATGTAAATAATCTACTTTTAAATGAATCCAAAACAAAATGTGTGAGATTCACTTTACCGAATGTTAAGTTGGCTACAACCAGTATCAGGATTAGGGATAAGGAAATAGAATTGGTCGATCAGGCTGTCTTTCTGGGTATAACCTTAGATTCAAAATTACAGTGGGGTCCTCATATTGGAAAGTTATCTGGCAGACTCAGCTCCGCAGCTTACGCAGTAAAAAAAATACGCCAGTTGACGGATATCAAAACCGCGCGATTAGTATATTTCAGCTATTTCCACAGCATCATGACTTATGGTTTACTGCTGTGGGGAAACGCTGCTGATATTCAATGTATATTTATTTTGCAAAAGAGAGCTGTCAGAGCTATGTACGGTATGGGTACCCGTGAGTCTTTACGAAATAAATTTAAGGAAATAAAAATACTAACTGTTTATTCTCAATATATTTTTGAAAATTTATTATACACACATAAAAACAAAAATAAATTTGTCAAGAACTGTGATAGACATAATATAAATTTAAGAAATAAAAATAAATTGGCAATTCCTAATTTTAGGCTCCACAAAATAAGTAACTCTTTTGTAGGTAACTGTATACGCATGTACAATACACTGCCTGGTAATGTGCAAGACTTGTCCCTAAATAAATTTAAACACTTCATTAAATCCAAATTATGTAGTACCTAAGGCATATTATAGCATTAAAGAATTTTTAAATGACAAGGCTGCTTGGCAGTGACATGATTTGCTCGTTCTCTGTGAATATTTTTTTTTTATATTGTATGTACAAAATATGATATGGTAAAAAGAGTACCGAGAGTTTTTTTTCCTCCGGCTTTTTTTCTCTCGGCCTACACTAGGAACATTATTATATTATTGTAATATTTAGTAAAGCCGATGATGAAATTGTAGATGTCTACCGAGAAATTTTTTTTTTTTTTTGACGTTCGTTGAGTGTGTGTAATCAATCACCTAATAACGAATAAAATATTTTGATTTGATTTTTTTGATTTGATAATAACATTAGTAAAGTAGAAACAAAATTTGTGTACTGTAGTACTTCTAATTAGAAATAAATATAGAATAAGAAAACGTATTTAACTTAATAAAACAAATAAGAAATAGAAAGAAAAGTTGTAAAAGAAAAATGTTTATTTAAAAAAAATTGTTACCTATTATTTTTCCACCCATACATATATATATATATATACGTATAACGTAGACAAGAACCCCACCTAGAATTGGAATGAATGATAATGATAAGAATGGTCTCCGGCCAATATACCGGATGTTAGTATTTAGTATTAAAAAAAAAACCATATTCATAAAAAGAAAAAGAAAAAAAGAACGCAGAACACATTTAGCTAGTAGCAGTATCGAACTTGGTCCGAATACCTAACATGAAACTACGTACTATTTAAATTGCGTACTAAATTTTGATTACGCTATGGAAGCTAACAGTGCGAGCTACGTCAAATATAAAAAAAAATAATATTACAATGTTTAAAATAAGGTTTAATTTAAATATATTAAATTAAATATAAATCTGAATTAGCCGTTTTCATTCATTTAATTAAAAGTCTAAAAACGGATTTTCAAATGAATCAATTCATTATTCGGACACCCACCACCTCAGTCCTCCGAGATCATGGACGCTGCAAAGGGTCTCAAAATGTCGGGAAATAATTTAAAATAAAATATTGTTAAACTAAAATTTGAAATAAATGCGATAAAATCCGTTTTTAGACTTTTAATTAAATGAGTAAAATTCGCGTAAATATAAGGGAACAGTAGCCGTTTTATGCAAAAACTTAATTATTGATAGAAAAGCTATACAAAAACAAAATTTAGGAGTTCTATCATTGCCAACATCTTTCGAAAGATTTACTTGAGAGTTTGAGGGTTTTAAAAACAACAAAGAGCACGATGATGCTAGCGCAAAAACCAATTCACTGTTATAGCTTCGCAAAAGAATGGTTTTACTCGATATACAATATTCATATATTACGAAATATTTTTCTTGTAAAAAAGATCCAATAATATTTACTAGACGCACACAAGATGAAACGATCCCGAGGGTATGCTACCGTCTTATGAATTATGCTTGTCTTAAGATAGATCTTTTTTCTTCGATGGGTCTGACCCTGATATTTACGTGGCTTAAAGTATAAATATTTCTAATTTAAAATTTTGTTTCTTGTCAATGTTGAATTTATTTTTTCATTTCCATAGATATGCTTTATTAATGTCTTAGGATACTGAAAGAAATCTCAACATTTCTTTATTTAATTACACTTATCGTATGTAATGCGTTGACTTAGCCACAAAGTGAGTGTGCTCGTATTTCCATTCAAATATAAAAAAAAATAAAATTTCCTTAGGATTAAAATTCATTAATCTAATATAAAATAAGGATTAAAAAATATTTTTATTTTATTTTTACAAATATGATAGACTAGCTTTTGCTTGCGACTCTTATACAACATATACATTAACTTAACAAATATATACATTTGAAATGTGACTTCAAAAATTACAATCCTCCAGTAAAAATTTATATGTCTTACTTATCCTCCTGACAATCGTTCTGGAGTAGTCGCCTGATAATAATCGTTACTCATGATAGAGATATTATCCGCCAACCCGCACTGGAGTAGCGTGGTGGATTAAGCTCCAACCATTCATCTATATAGAGAAGAGGCCTTCGCTGTGGGTCGCAGTGGGTTGCTTACAGGTTGATACATCAGAGTACAGATTTTATCGTTTTTATTTGAAAAAAAAAATCATAATATTTAAAACTAAATTATATACTTGTTCTTGAAATCCCTTTGAGCTGATAATCTAACAAGTTCACGATCTTTTGTACGTTATACAATGCCTACTTATTCCTTTTTACCTTTCATATTTCCCTTACGTTTTTATCTTAGACAACGTCAGCTCTTTGATATCGTCCATTTTCTCTATCTTTATATCTTTAATTTATTTATAAAAACTGTAAACAATAGTCAACAAACATACTACGATAGCTTGATGTGAAGCATTTTGTCAACTGTCTTATCTAAAATTAAAAGTTATTACATTTTTGCAACTTTAGCTCCTAGTCTGAACTCAAATGGTGACTGGTTTCGTTTAAATCAGTAGTTTTGACGTGATGCGTGTTTAAGATAAAAACAGACAGACAGATAAAAATGACAAAAGCTACATTTTCGGCTTCAGTATCGATTATAAAGACTCATACAATTATATATACTCATTCAAATTATGTAAAAATATAACATAAATATTAAATAAACTTCTAAGTAAAGTTACCCAACAGTTGTCTAATTATTTACGTGTCGTCTGGATACCCTAGCAGCTAGCTGCGCTGTCGACACAAAACAGATAGATTACCTTCGTCTAAACACCGCCACGTGTTAACAGGGTAGCAGGCTACCTTTGATAAACAAGCATGATCCAATCCCCCTTAATAATTTAATCCTGGCTTAGGACAGGCAAAAATACTAAGATATTTTACTCGTTTAAGCAACAAACTTGTTGACTAGGTAAATGATGTGAACTTTGGCAATTTTGAGATGTGAACAAGCGGCACAATACAACACCTGTGCACGCTTCATTTATTAGAACTGAAGTTTATGGTGCTCAAAAACTAAGTACCTATTTTTTTTACATAATTCGAATGAGAATCATGTACCGAGTATTCTCCTTAAATATTGATAGTAATTCACCAGTCATCCTGTAGAATGGATGCCAAAAAAAAAATTCTACTGTTTTATTATATGTAATGATATCGAAATTCAGAACTATTTACCAAAGTTCTCAAATGCCAAATAGTAAATTAAAAAAAAAAACTTTTCCATTCCCATTTCCCACTCACTGTTTCACGTAACAGCACGAATGCATTAACATGAATTGTTTATTAAGTGTAATAATTAATTACGCCTATCTAAAATACAGCCTCGTACAACAATGTAAGCGTCCTAGTACTGAAACAATTTGTATCCTGTCAGCAAACGATACCCCTGGGGTCAAATTACATTGATTCATTAGTATGTCCCCTTTGCGCTGTCACAATTGATTAATTTTAAACGTGTTGTAAATTAATCTTTTGTTGTTTATACACTTAAAAAAATTGTTTTTTAAAAACATAGCTTGGGGTTATATTAACCCCTACTAACACACGTGAATATTAAAAGTGATATTTCCGTATTTATGGTCATATAGTCAAAATAGAAGATATTTATGGTTATATAAGAAGTTTATAGAAATAGTATTAAAGTAAGCAGTTTAATAAAACTATTTAGAAGGCTGTTTTTGCCAAAAAACAACGTCTAAATATATTACAAGTGATTAGTTGAGTTAATCAACCCACACTGTAGCGAGTGAATTAAGATGAACTTTGATCAGTGGAGTAAGTCCTTTACCCACCAAAACATTTAAAGGCTGTATCAGTTCAATTTAGCCCAGTCGTGTTTCAAGGCTTCACCCATAAACAATGCTTAACCTATTAAATAAATACAATATAGTTGGACAATCATATCAAGGATTCTCTACCACCTAATACCTAGCACCAAATATTTGGACCAAATATTTGGACGGCCGGCTGGTCGAGTGGTCAGGCAACTGCACACTTGACGCAGCGGTCGCGGGTTCGAATCCCGCCAGGTGCAGATAATTTGTATGACGAATATAGATGTCTGCACCGGGTCATGGATGTGTATTTATCTATATATGTATTTATATCTTAAATTTATTTCCGTTCCTAGTACCCGTAACACAAGTTCTTACGAACTTAGCACGGGGCTAGGTTAACGTGGTGTGATTGTTGGTTAATATTTATATTTATTTATTAATATTGCACGCCTCATAAGCGAAGCGTTGAGGTGGGTTCTACTCTCACTTCACGCAGAATGAGTGATTTTTCTAACTTAAAATGTCTATATTTATCGTATATTGCACTTGTATGTATAATAATGTATAAATAATGTATACACACACATATTAAGAAAAGACACTATTTATAACACTCATGACACTTTTAATGCAATTTTTATTTTATTTTAACTAATTAAAAAACTGTTTAAAAAAGTTCTGTCTTGGACGTCCTTGCGTTTTTATGTGCGGATCCTGTATGTCGTCACGATAACGACTGGAAGACTTTACTAATTGAGTTCTTTTTTGTTCTTACGCTTAAGTATAGTTAGGAACAGAGCCCTATTTAATTTCACGGTCTAATTCGATGTGGTTTAATTGTTTTTAACAATTTTACTGTGAAAAATGGAACCACGAGGCGCGAACTTTTAGATTTTCCAAACTATTTTTAATTGATATAAAAATACTAAAGAAAACACTTTTCGTATGTAAATCTTTTTTATTTCATCCTGTACTTATAGCTAAAGTGGTCACAGTAATATATATTATGTGAAAATTACAGCAGTTTACCTGTTTAACAGGTAACAGTTTACAGTTTCAAAGGTACTCTTTTTATCATCGCACCGCTCGCCATCGACAGGGAATTCATGCTCACACATTGCAGCCCAAATGGTCCCGTACAGTTCGATATCAGAGGAACTTTCTCCCACGGACCATTCGGCTGTGGAATGAACTCCCTGCCGAGGTTTTCCCACAGGACTACAGTATGGGGTCCTTCAAGAGGGGAGTAAATAGGTTTTTGAAGGGTCGGCAACGCGCATGTGATGCCCCTGGTGTTGCAGGCGTCCATAGGCTACGGTAACCGCTTACCATCAGGCGGGCCGTATGCTTGATTGCCACCGTCGTGGTATAAAAAAAAAAAAAAAAAAAAAAAAAAGGTACAACAGCCCTGTTACTAATGGATCAATCTTTGGGTATGGAACACTAAAAAAATCTATAAAATCGAGTCATAAAAATTAACTTAATTGAGACTCGCTCCTAATTCAAAGAAGATCGGGAACATTCTTCACTATAGCAATGTACGTATTTTAGTTGTTATTGTTGGGATAATAGCTCTGAAGTAATAAGACCTCACTAATGAACCTTTTTATTCAAGTCTCTAACTCATATTACTATGTGAGGGACAGGATCCCAACAATTACTTAGTCTTTGACATGGACATTTGTAACAGTGTTCTTAATATCGTTGGACTATGGTAAGCTATTTAGAATATAATTTAAATAAATAGGATTGTTATATTAAGTTTAAACTGTTATGATTTTAAAAAAATAAGATATTCGATTTTTTTTTTGTAATTATTAATATTATAAACGCCTCACACCCGACAGTATTGGTTTAAGAATCTTGCGTCAGACGACCGAAACCACAAAAAAAAAAAAACACTCAAACAATCATCTGTATCGGCTATACAAATATTTTTCATTGGTCGATAATTGTGACCACTACGGTATTTCGTCTTCTAATCTCTTACCTTCTGCCTAAAATTTATGTATTATGTACAATGGATGATGTCGCATTATAATGTAGGACGGTAACTTCACTATGTTATAATATGTCAAAAAGGTTACCTTGTATGTAGGTAACCTATTTCTACAAACATGCCTCTACTGCAAGACCCTGACTTTGACGTGCACTGTTAACCTAATTTCCTCCCTTGTAAATGAATCTACATACATTTACTTAGCTAAGTACATACTTATAATAGCTAACGTAGCTTCACTTTCGGTAAGTTTTTTAAAAGTATTTGGTTTAGTTTGCTGTCGTTTTAACGTACAATGTTAATGATTTCTCTATATATTTGTATACAGTATTGTATGTTTAGAGAGAAATGAACTGAAACGTTTTGTACATTTTTCACTGCTGAGTGAAGGCGTATATAGGAGAAGCGTTAAGCCAAGTTTAATATGCAATTTTGCTCTACTGCGGCTTGGCGGGTAACTTTCCTACCAAGATCAACGATTAGTATCAAGTGCTTATGATAACAACCGAGACCGGTGACCTGAAAAGATAAATATCAAACTTGCAATTAAATATTTGTACTAAACAAATATCCAGTTCAAGCATGAATCGAATTCAGAACCGTCTGAATTAATGTATGATTCGTCATCACAACAAAATAAATTGAGTTTAAATATTAATAAAATGAATTTATCATTATCAATGGTATGGGATGTACGGTAAAAGTCTACTTCAACCACCAAATCTTCATCATACATGAATACATAAATAATATACTATAACGTATTCCTCATACAATAAAATCCTAAATAATCAGAAGAGGTCCTTGAATATAAGATTGAGGATCGCAGTGGAATTATTAATAAGATATTTCATATAGTAACACGTACTGAATAATTCAACCCAATAAAAACTAGATGAATACAATTACAAGACTATTAATATTTTATATAGATGCGAATGTTTATGGACGAGTATGGTAAAGATAAATACTTACTAGTAATACTTTAATTGTTTCTAAGATATACGAGTATGTTTGTTCCTTTTAAAACCGGCTATGTGCAAATTGGACACGAAGGGATATACAACACTAAACATTGAATATTTTTTTGAGGTTGAGGATAAATCATCGCATCAAAAAAACAAATTTTGCATCGCAAGCCCCGCAGTTGCTTTATATTAACAAATAAAAATATTTATAATATTATTATTCGTCTTTAAAGCGGTCATAGTTATACAAATTAAAAAAGAATTGTGAAATTTCAAGTGTCTATCTATTACTAATTTCTAAGGTTAAGATTATACATTGTGATAAATAGTTAGACGGATAAACCTCGGAGTTTTATTAATACGGCTTTAGTAGTTTTTGTAATAAATTTAAAGGAGGATGCCCAAATCCTTAGGAGTCTTGGCCCCCTAGCCTCGCAAGACAAAACTTGTCGTGATGAAAAGTACTCAACAAAACATGAAAAACAGTCAGCGTAATCAAAGCTGTCTGGGCTGTTCTTAAGAAGATATAGGTTGACAAAGTCTCGGACTCAAAATCGGTATTTTATCATGAACCTATATTTTTAATTTGATACAAGAATGAAATTTTACTTTATTTTAACTCTTTGATTATTAATTAATAGATTTTTAATTAATATTTAACAAAAATTAAGAATTTTAATCCAGAGTTTTCTTTTACGAGATGTTTCTAGGCGCAGACGCGAGTTAGACGCAAGCGCGAGCTAAGCGCAGGCACCGGTGGTGTTTTTTAGAGTACTCATAAAGATCAATGGGTGGCGCCACATATTCTATTTACTAATTAAAATTCCTTTGGCTACATTGGTTTAAACTAACGCCTTGTACTTTATATTTTTCTAAATAAAAAAAAATTAAAATACATAAGGGGGCGTCCATAAATTACGTGAGGTGTTTAAGGGGGGGAGGGGGTCGAGTCAAATCTCATCTAATCTTACGTTGGAGAGAGGGGGGATCTCGGCAAATATCACGCAATTTTTTTTCTGATTGAAACAAAAAAAAAAAATATACTATTTTGGTCCATTTAATCCAGATTGTACATGCTTAAGATTTAATCTTGAGCGTAATCGCGTAATACGATTAAGATCATTCGCTAATTCGTTCGAAAGAAAAAAATTTAATTCATACTTCGACGTTATACATTTACTGACTGTCAAACCACCATATTTGTTTTATACCAAATAGCTCAATTTAATCTGAATTTACGGTACAGTGTAGCCCGTCCGTCCTAGAGACGCATGACGCGTGGCAAAAGCACGAAGCAATTTATTTTTTATTTTTACAATAACAATCCAACGCGTTTAAGTGAGAAACCCACATTTTGAAAAATCTCACGTGAGATTGGGGGATGGGGGAGGGGGTTGAAACAAATCTCACGACATCTCACCAGGGGGGGAGGGAGGTACAGAAAATTTAAAAAAACACCTCACGTAATTTATGGACGCCCCCTAACCGAGGTGACGCCTGGGTTTTCGCTTAACTTTAAACACATGACATTGGTCTCATAGAATTTTTTTATTGTCTTGATGAGCTGAATCGATTGCCATTGGTTTTCTTTTGCGAGGACTGGGGGCCGATTTGGGCATCCTCCTTTAATATTTTTAGATTAACTGAGTAAAGGATACCTATGTTATAAATTTTAATGTTGCCACCAACGCTACGCTGATGTAATTTCAATTATATTTATACATTTTATATAATAGAAAAAAAAAAAAATCGTTAACAAAGTTTATTGAACTAATAAAATCTCTATATATATATATATATATGTATACGCTAACGATGTATAAATCACCGATACAAGTGCAATCGTATGGTTATGACCCGGGAGGCGCATTCATCATTCACACAATCTTGTTTCCGTATGACGTACGTGTTGGAAAATATATTTCATTTATATTTTCATTTTAATTACTTTTATTTGTAACAATACGAATTTATATTGTTTTCGAGTTACTTTACAGCGATTAATGTTTGTTATCGTAATTTATATAATGTGTGCAATTTTAACTGTTACTTGTGTTGTAAAAATATATAATACTAGCGGCCCGCCCTGGCTTCGCACGGGTATTTAACTGAAATTTCAAAAATTAAAAACTTATATTTTTTATCACCTATACCTGCGTCAATACTGGAAAATATTTTATAATAGATTGATTGAGTTCTCAAACTGCAAAAAGCACTAAGTATTGATATCAACTTCGAAGCAAATAACTTTCAACCCCCTTTTAACACCATTAGGGGATGAATTTTGATAAAATACGAAACACGTCTTCAATCAATTCCGTTTAAGAATATTTATGCAAAATTTGAAGTAGATTGGACCAAGGAATCACGTTATCCCATACAAACTTTACCCCCTTTTTCACCGTCTTAGTCAATTTCGTAAAATTCGTTCTTAGCTGATCTCTATTCGGCAAAAGGAATATTTATATCAAATTTCAAGTCTCTAGATCTTAAAATTCTAGAGATATCGTGATGAGTGAGTGAGTGAGTGACCTTTCGCTTTTATATATTAAGATTACAACTTAAATAGCTATAATCATCCAACTTTGTACAATCAACAAAGAAATAACGACCAAATAATTTAACAACAAACAAACAACCAAGACCTTAGTACACTAAGCTATTAAATGCAAAAAAAGCGTTTTTTTTTTTATGTGGGCGAGGCTCATTCTTTCGGCCGAAGTTTTGGACAGCGCGATTCAAAAAAATATATTTTGTATTCTGCGCCATCTATCTTGTTACGATTCGTTAGACCAGCTGTTAATAGATGGCGTCACATTAGGTACATATTTCTATTTTCTTAAACATTTATTTTAAATTTAATTACAATGAAACAAAAACCAAATGTTACTGTGAGTTATGTATAACTTTTATGTATTAAAGCTATTTACATTGGTTTTGTACTTTTTACGTGATACGCGCACAAACAAAGCTAATAAGAGATGGCGCTGATTGAAATTAAATCGCGCTATTAAAATTTGTTCTTGATGATATATAATGTATTAATAAAACGGAGGTTTTAACAGATTTATTATATGTATAGATTTAAATATGTTTAACACACACACACGGTCGTCTGTTTCTAAGGTGGGTTTAATGCCTATTTTAGGTAACAGCGGATTGATATAAATATTCAATTTATTTAGTAAATATACATACACATACATAAATAGACTCGGGGCGGGAATCAAACCTAAAAATATTGTATATTATAGCTTAAATTCATGACGATTGATAATGTTATTGGTAAAAAAAAATTACGACTTAATAATATTCTTTTTAAATTTTCATATCATACACTAATAAATATATAATATAAAAAATTAGAAAGTTTGTGTATTTTGTTTAATAATTTGTACAATGGCAGATGGTGATTGAAGATTCAGCGCTAATGAACCACTTGTTTTATCAGCAGGAAATAAATCAAGACATATTTCACCTCAACTAATAAATTACAACATTTTGTTTACTGCTAACGAATAGAAAAATCTGAAAGATAATGTGGAGTTTACTGAAACAGCAACTTTTATCTATTGGGTACTATTAAACGTTAGATAGCAGAAACTTTACGAGTAGCAGATGAAATTTAGCCTCGGGATTATTTTTGGGTAAAAAAATTTAGTTACTCCAAATGGTTTAAGGCTATATAAAAGCGATCTGTATGTAATTTACAAAAGCGGGTTACTTATCATAATTTAATCTAACATGTGTACAATTTCTATGCGTCAAAATCAGTGAGAAGAGTTTAGATTTAGTTTCTATGTAAGCTTAACGTATATAATACCTATATGCAGTAACGCGTTTGAAGCATTTATTTATTAATGGTACAAGGCTCTACAGCTTGGCTATTTATGATAACGTCTGCCAGTAAACGTGCGTAAGTATGCAACATGTTTGCCAAGAGATAAGAATACATCGAGTTACGCAAATTTAAATATTTTAGATACTGTGTGATGAGCGTTGTGATATCTATTGTAAATAGCTTACTCAGTCTTTAAGCTTTGAATTTTGTGTTTTGTATAACAATAAAATTATTGTAAAATATAATTGTCGACACAAAGGTCGACAAAAAGGAAGTCAATAACTTTGAATGATAATGTATTTTTTTTTCCTCGTCTAAGATAGTTTATTGTAACTTACGTGTAATTGAAACGGCATAGGTCTGTGTTAACAGCTGGATCAGGTGCAGGAACCGCGGCCCAGTGAACAGCGCGACCACCACTCGTAACAGCAGCCAGTAACCTTTGCCGACAGCCGCATGATGACCACACACTTGCACTTGCGATACCACCGGCCTATGGACAAATTGTATTATAGATATTTATTAATAAGTTACGAAGGATACAGCCGAAGGATCCAAAAAAAATTACTTTAAGTTATTTAATTAAAATAAAACGATTACTAATGACCAAAGCTGTCTGATGCAACGCGATGTTAGAAACAGAATGACGCAAATAATTTTAGTTTCCTACAATACGAGAAACTTGGGAACAAAAGTGTAAGACGACAGGCTGACGAATTGCTGACTCCGTGTGAACTGCCGGTCATGCATCCTTAGGTTGGCACTATAAAGGAAGCTATGCGATATAACTAATATTATTTATTTATGTTTGTATTGTGTTTATGTTTGTTTTAAGGAATTTGTCTCAATCAAAAATTCCCTAACGCAACAGAATAATATTTAATATTTTTTTTAATAAATGGACCACCAAATACTAAAATGAGCATGTACAAACAAACAGACAAAATATATTTTTAATATCGAAAATTAATACAATTTTTTTTTTTTTATGAATTGATTTTATAATAATAAAAAAATCTCTAAGAGTCTACTGATTACTGGAATACATCAAGTTATTAATAGTAAGTGACGACTAAGATAAACAAGAATAATTAAAAACAAAACAAGTAAAGACAAAAAAAGCAAAAGCGATGTTCAAGTAGTTTGTGTAAGTTTTTATATTTTTTGGGTTTTTACGACACTACAGTTTTTTAGGAATAACATTAGTTTCAAAGATTTTGTGGAATTATCTTTGGAAGACAGGTCTGTAGGATTTTTTGAATAAAGAGTTTATTGATTAATACATTTTTGTTACATCATATCTCATGGTTTGAGATTATGTTACCATACATATATTAAAAGTGTATTTATTGTTCGAAACGCCCAAGTTTTCGTGTTTGAAAAGTCAGTTATTTATTCTCATGAAAGGTGAATACTAATTTTACATAATAATAATAATAATACTCTTTATTGTACACCATGAATAGAACAAAAGTCAAAACAAATATAGAAAGATGTACAAAGGCGGTCTTATCGCTAATAGAGCGATCTCTTCCAGACAACCTTTACATATTACAAGCCTACATACAGTTTTAAAGTTTTAATAAAAAAATTAGATTAAAAAGTATTTAATAGCCGAAATATATAATTAGAACAAAATAATGTAATGGTAATGATGCGTGATTTTGTAACTAGTTTTCGTACAGGATTTCTGATTAAATTTATAATTTTTAAATTGATGTATTAACAATGTTTAAAAAGAGCAAATTTTTAGTTAATTACTGGTTTCGTATATAATCTATGGTAGATATTGATTAACTAATTTATTGTACAAAGATGATGCTGAGATTAATTAGTTTTTAAGTTTTGCATCGTAAGTATGATATGATATTGTCAAATTTAATATATGAAATTTATGAAAGTTTTCTTTTGTCCTGTCAATTTTACTAACTACAAAAATATAAAATTTATTTTAAAATTTTTATAATACAATATCACATGATGGCTCATTTTCCTTACTGTCACAGTTTACTCGCTACTATTTATTATAAAGTTTGAGCATTAGGTTTTTGTGCATTGTCATCTCAATTTATAACATAGCCTATTTGTCTCTGTCAGATTTTCTGGCTTCCATTTATTATTATTAATACTATCAATATATATAATAATATCAAGCTAGATTACTTTCACCGGCATTGATTTTTCTGGAAAACAATTTAACCAATTACATAAAGCTAGAGATTATTTATATTAAGCATAATATTTATGTGTGAATTCATCTCGTCATCGGTTGCTATGTATGCGAAAAACTTGTACACGTACAGTTACACATATTATGTTGTGTCAGACGTACAGTCAAATATGTTTTTATACATGTCTCGTTCTTTCAAATTTTAATTACAAAATATCTGAATTTATAATAAAAGTTTTATAATATGTTATCGACTGTACTACACACAGAACATCTCAATATGAAAACATCTTGTTTTGACAACGGCTGTCGTGTTACTGTCATACAACTATAGTGCACGTACACTACCAAGTCCACGCTCACATACATCTGCTTAGTTGAACGTTTCATATTACAGATACTATAAATAAGAATTGCTGTTTTGTGCAAGACAGTTCGATTACGCTACAATCTACGAGAGTTATGGAATGAATATAAATATCAGCTAATATGACAAGTACCAATATTTGGGTCTTTTCCCCAATGTTTAAATAGAATCAACGCACCGCGTACACAATGCTCGCGTAGCATGTGAAGAATGGCTTACTATCTGTCTTTATTTTAAGCAATAGTTTATGTAACGCAAATGCTACGTGCATCACTGTAGTTTATCAAGCGTCGAAGGAAAGCGCATGAAAAACGCTAATACGATAGCGGCCTTAACGCAGCTGTAGCATCAAAACATGACTTGGTTCGAAAACTAAAGACATTTCATCTCCAAGTTAGATTAGTATTACCTGTAACGGAGTCGGTAAGTTCTCGACCAGTAGATAACACTTGGAAGTTGAATTCCAGCGTCGGATTCGCTCACGAGCCAACACGTAGTGGGTCTCTATTTCTTTCCCTTCAACGGCCACCAGTTCCGCCTGTAATAAAAGAGATGAGTGAGTTTTTGGATTTTTAATAAATTATTTTTAAAAACTACAGAAACTAAAGGCAAATTTAAAGGCAATTAATACATTAAACGGATTTCAAATTATATTAAAAAATATATTTTCAGAATTTAAGCACATTATAAAATAGTCGGTGAAGATATATTATCTTCATATTAGTTTTAATAAGTAAAAATCGTTGAAGTTTTTAGAATATATGCAATATTGAGAAGTAAACTAATGACAAATATATAATAATCATTTTCGCAACCATCACTTCGATCTTTAAATGATTTTAGATGAGGTTATGAATCAAAAATATGTCTAGAGGAATTGTGAGAAATTTTAATTAAATCAAAGAAAACTAGAAAGAGAATGTTGTAGTTTACTAAATATAATAATTAACCAATGAACTGATATAGCCTGTAAATGTCCCACTGCTGGGAAATACCTCTTCTTTATATCAGATGGAAATAAGATATGCAATATACATGTAAATAGCGTAGGAATAAAAATGGATGTTAGTCTTCAAGATTTTAACATAAAAATATATAACTTGCAATAATAGAAGTTTTAGAATATAGAATATTTATCATTCCTATGGTCATAAATATAAGTTTTAAATTTAATGAATATCAATAATATGCAAAGTACTCGTAATTTATTTTGGAATTGCTGGTAGCGACTTGGTAATTTTTCCACTCTTATAATATTGTATCGTGTTACTGTAAATATAGACTTGAAAAATCACGTAAAAAAATCTGTAAGTGGGCATCGTGAACTAAAATCATCACAGTAATACGGTGATATTATAAGATACATATTATATAAAATAAAACAAAAAAATAAAAAGTTTTTATTATTTCTAAATCTTATACAAATAAATTGTGGTTGAGTCTTCCCTGACCTCGTATAAGATATATGTTATAGTTACTTAACTTAATAAATTGTCTGTGCATTGAAATATTTATGATACGTAGGTATCTTTCGACACAAATCCATTTGGTCTCTTCCTATCGATTTACGAAATCTATATTTAAACTTAGGTCTCCTATGACTTTTTCATAACTAAGAGAAATTAAAATTTGAGATACAGACCCTGAAAATTGACATAACATTCTGTAACACACAATAAATATTTCATTATTGGGTAACTGTCTCTTATTCTATTAAAGGAAAAGAAGGATTAGAATCTAGCACTACACTTCGTGTTGAATGATTTATATTTTAAAATATCTTCCAAGAAATACAACTTGTATTTTCACAATGTTTTCTTAACAAATTTAAAGTAAAAACCTACAAACTAGATTGAACGCTCGTCCTTCAGTTTTATGCAACATTCTATCAATCTGGCCTTCTAGAAAATAAGCATAGTCAAGTTCTTTGAAACCGTAGCGTTATTAGTTACTTTAACAATCTTACTGTAATTATAGTAATTAAAAGTCATTATCGGCAGTCTGTTGTAGATTTTTATAAGGATTTTGAATATTTTTTATTAGATCTTGATTCTTATCTGATTATTGCTTAATCTTGAAAAAGACAAATATCAATTAAATCGTTTTGAAACTTAAGATACTGATAAACTCATTTGCATAAGAACATTCATATCAGTGGCCTTCTTCTCGTAGTCGATTAAAACTGAACTGTGGAACGTAGTTGGGTAAAACTGAACTTTTAAAAACACTATACATATTTGTACAAGTTGAAACTACATATAGAATTATGAATTAAATATTAGGAGGAAATAAAAAAAAAATAAAAAAATTGTGTCAAAATATTTAGCAGTGTTCGTATAATCCGACGTATAAGGTTAACTATAGTGGGTATTATAGATATTATTACTTATTATACGAATATTAAATTCATTTCATTTTTATCAAACATTAGATATACATGAATTAAATGTTTTAATAGACCTCTTGGATTATATGAATAGGCACACCTAGGCTTGGCTAGCAAAATAGTTTTTCTTTTTTCACTAATATAGAGAAAAAAAGAAATTGTGAAAAGGCATGCATATTTTGGGAGAAATTGTGAAACACCTGTATCCATCGATCCTTATTAGAGTTGAATTGTATATTAAGCTCCAATTCTCCCTCTTTCCCTCTCTCTATCTCTCTTTGCGCCATAGTTTCAATAAACATTGGAACATAAATTCAGCTAAAGGTACTGTTACAGTGTTGGAACTTAAACTACGTACGAACTGCGGAACGCATAGTTGCTTTGTTTTAATACAACCGAATAATAAAAAGTTTTTTATCTTTCACATAGTAAATATATGTCGTTGATATTTCATTATTTTCTCTTAGTCATTTTATTTTATTAAATCTACTTTTATCACTCAATTGTGTCGAATCCTTCTTTGAGACTCGTAAATATTAAGGCGTTACCCTCGAGTCGTGTGTTTGCCACTGATACAGGATTTTATTACGTTTTATTTCTGCGTTTATTGGCTCATCTCTATCGAGAGGATGTTCTTTTACTATATGAAAATATTTTCTATCTCCCATAGATTCTTTATTGAAGATTGTTTTATTTCTTTTCGTTGTTGAATCAGATATTGATTTTAGAAGTTCATTAGTCTCGAGACAAAAATTATTTATTGTTTTCTCTTGTATAATTTTTTATGTTTATTTAACTGAATGTTAATAAATAACATTTATGATTTAAAAATAAGTCAAAATGTACATAAAGTTAATATAATTATAAAAACATACTTAATTGCTAAACTGGTTGTCATCCAAAAAATAATTATTTGAGCGGCTGAAAATTATATTATAGTTTAATTTTTTGATAATTTAATAAAATAAATTGACCGAAAAGATGGTCTATTATGTATCTCAAGTTTAATATTATTTACATTGATCTGAAATTTTATTTGCGGAACAAATTTTAGAACGGTAAAAGCCAAAGTAATAAATTTATATTGTACAAAGTTTAATATTACAGGACGAGTAAAATATATTAACCGTCTTAATATGACATTGCGGAAATGTATAATACCCTCTTATACTTGAGGTACTATCAACTCGTATAACATTTTAATATCACAATTTCTATAATCTTTTTTTATACTTTTCTTTTCCTAAATAATATTCTCACATTTATTACACTATATATTATTTTACTCGCATTTTAAATTTTGTCACACAAATTTATATATTTTTTAATGAAGCAGTAACTTGTATGAGTTCAAGTGTATAATTAAGAGTATGCTTTTTATAATATAAGTACAGTTTATTATAAAAATAAATAAAAATAAATCTAAATCGTACTGAAAAAATTAGGAGAATCTAAATCGCGTTAAAATATTATTTTATTGGTAAAGAATTATGTACGATCTAAATTAATTAAAACTTTTTCAATTCTTTTGTTTTGTGATGTGTTATTGTCTCCAAAACGTTAATGATTGGATATGATTGAAACATTTCATTTCGCTTTTAGATATCAAATCAAAATTAAATATTGCAAACTACAATAAACGTTGGTGAAACCAGACTTAAGTCGATATTATTTTCAGAAGAGTAAATCAAAAATATATAGAATCATATCCAAAAATATTCGATTAATACGAAAGTAATAATCACTATATATTTAAATTACAAATAAAAGTATAGAGCAATATAAAATAAAATAAAAATGAATACCTCCGGCCTTTTTAGGTCAATAACCTTTTTTTTCAGTCAGCTGAAAATAGAAAACCGAAAAAGAATATGAAACAGCGCTGTTCATCTTTTCTCAAAGCAAATACGAGCAAACGGGTTTCGTGCCAAATTTACTGGAAGTCTATTTTAAAAGAAATCACTTTTCGGTAGGGGAGTATGAAATTGTATTGTGGTCACTGTAGTTAAAATATACATGACTGAATCGACTAAACCTTATAGTAGTTATCTTACTTCTGGGCACAGGTTCTTCTCTAGTAGAGAAATAGATTCGAAGTTTAATTCGTCACACTGCTTCACCTTGGGTTGACGTTATCAAGTGTTTATGATGACAAATGAGAGTAAGAACTTCCTTAGGAATAAATAACTAGAGAATAAAACAAATATTTGTACATATACAAATAGTTCTGAGTGGACATAGAACTCGCGACCATCAGCATTAATTGAATTTATATCATTATTACTCCAGAACAGTAGATAAAATATAATAAATGGATTTTTATATTAATATTAGAATTGTTTATAAAAATAATTGTAATCTGGCTTGACTCCCTTTTTGGTCAAAACAAATTAAATTGTTCAAAACTACCATCAATTGTAAAGGCTTACTAAGTAACGAGGCAGTTGTCATGTAAAAAATATTTCATTACAACTACAACTTTAAACTAATTTTAATATACTTACTGTGAGACTACCACTACTTTTTGACTGCAAAACTTGTTGCAAGAAAGTAATTTCTGTCATCTATCTGTCTGTAGCAATAGTTGAATAACTTCACTTTTCGTAGAGCTTGTTTATCTGATATGTAACTATACGGGTGATTAACTAACGCCGAGTTGCACGAAACAAATTTTAAATTTAAGTGTTTATTAAACTAATTTAATCACAAGAATCGTGATTATCTGTTGCACGAAACCTACACCTGATTAAGTTAACAAAAAAATTTAGTTTAATTAAAGACCTATGTAACGGATGATTAATTCCAACAGCTTTAAATTAATCATGAGATCAACTAATTTTAAGATTAATTGCAACTTAACTAACGGAAAGTTAGTGACGGTTTCGTGCAACTCGCCGTACTTCTATTAAAGATCAGAAAGTCAAAATTTGCATAATTAAATGTTATATGCTGTAATCTTTGTTTTATATATTTATTTATTATTTAATCTTTATGCTATAATGTTTGTAAAATTGTAACCAAACGATTTCGTCTAATCAGTAATTAACTTCTAACTAATGATTAAATGATTGACGTATACGTTTGTATCAATTTATTGAATACAATATTCAATATGTATGTCAATATGTATTTGAATATCCTTCAAATCCTCGTTCGTGCACGGTTTTTTACGACTCGAATTTTTTAACACACCAACTTTTTTTGATTTTGGAAATGAAAATTTGCCTATTAAGGAACTCGTAGGAGCAATGCAGTAACCACGAATGCATTAAGCAAAACTACGAATATTAATATACTAGATTACCGATAACAGTTTGTAAACTAAAATACCTATTTAAATTGTGACATTATTCATGAAGAAGGTTAAGTTCAAATAAAACGTTATAATACTACTTTCGAATTCAGAATAATTTTGGTGGTATTTTAATTGCTTACTTTGTATTCTACGACTGTAAAAGTTTGCAAATTAAGGTATCGCTTTCAATAATTAAATTCATAAAACGAATTTAGATCAACTCGTGTTGATCGAGTTGACAGAATTTACCTTATCCAAGATCGAGAGAAAAAAATTATAATTTAGTTTTTTTTTTCAGCCTAACTTTGTTTTTTTATTTCCTAAATATTATAAATAATTACATAATTTTTAACTTTTAAACAACACCTAATAATTATTATATTTCCCAAATGTAAGCTAGTGAAAACAAACATTAAAGTACAAAGAGTTTTAACAAAATTAAAACTTTTCACAAAGTTGAATAAGTATATTCTTAGCTCATTAGCTCGTCTTATCAACTTCTAAGTCATTTTGCTCACGGATTAAGGAAAGCTTGTTTTTTCTTCGGGTTCCTGCTATTATGCAAGGCGAGAATAACTTTCATCTCATTGATTTTCTATTGTTCGCTCACTGTGTCATAGAATAATCTGGAATAGGATCGGTTTCCCTGATATTTACATTTCGAAGGTGATTTAATCACAAAGGCTGAATATTTACTGTAGTATAATATTTTTTACCTATTCTTATTCATAAATGAAAAAGACAGTATTTGTTCTCATAATCAAAAGCATTTGTAAACGATTGAAGTTAGTAGGTAGATATTCAAATTATGGATGAAAAACTATTTAACGGAAATTTGTAAAAAAAAAATTCGTATATATATACAATATGTCATTTTAAACATAATTTTTATTGCTTAAAAATATTAATAAAAATGAATAAAAAGGTAAAAATTTCAGTTTATATCTGTTTTAGTACTAAAGTAGCTATTTAATATATTTTAAGTAATTGGTATTTTTAAGTTATACGATGTTTGAAGATTAAAATAACTAAGAAACTTTTTTAATTAAAAGTCTAAATCGGATTTTATCGCGTTTATTTGTTTTAAAACTTTACAGTTTAACGATTTTTAATTAAATTAAATTATTTCCCGACGTTTCGGACCCTTTACAGCGTATTAAGGGTAAACAGGTATTTAAACGGTGCTTCTCACCATCATCCTAGACAACTCTCTGCCGTTTGTTTGTCTCTGTTTCAGAGAGCTCGCGGGATCTGTGACGAGAAACACCTGGACGCAGAGCTACAGCACGTCGAGCAGGTACTGCGAGACAACAACCTCCGAGCACCGCGTCAGCGTCACAGATCCCGGAGAAAGAAGACAGCCACAGTGGAGCGCCAGCCTGCCGTACTACCATATGTCAAAGGAGTCACTGACAAGATTGGCTACATCTTGAAGCGAGCTTTAATAAAAACTTACTACAAGCCGCCAACGAAGATAAGTCAATTATTACCATCTGTCAAGTGTCAAATACCCTTACAAGATGCAGGGGTCTACAAATTAGACTGTGAATGTGGTCTCTCATATATAGGGCAAACTAAGCGGAGTATAGAGACACGCGTCAAAGAACACATAGCTGACATGAAACACCAACGGTCGACAAAGTCTGCTGTGTATCAACATACTCAACATGGTACCAACCACTATATCAGATTTGATAAGCCACAAATTCTCGCTAAAGAACACCGATTCCTACCAAGGATGATTCGCGAGGCTATTGAAATCAAAAAACATCCTAATTTCAATAGAGAGGATGGTTGGAACGTACCACCAGCTTGGGAGCCAGTACTAAAATTAATTGAACCCAAGGAAAATAAGAACACAGCACGACTTCCAGACACAATAAGCTCATTCTGCATGAATAGGAACGGTAAAAAGTAATAATTTATAATTGTATAAAAAGCGGGGTATGTAACAATTGATTCATTATTCGGACACCCACCACCTCAGTCCCCCGAGATCATGGACGCTGTAAAGGGTCCGAAACGTCGGGAAATAATTTAATTTAATTAAAAATCGTTAAACTGTAAAGTTTTAAAACAAATAAACGCGATAAAATCCGATTTAGACTTTTAATTAAATGAGTAATATTCGCATAAATATAAGAGAACAGTATAAGAAACTTTTTATATTCAATAAAATCTGCGATAAAAATTCCCAGCACCGTGTTGAAATAAGATCCATATCTTAGTATCAAATTTGTGAATTCGCTTTGTTATTTAGACAATTTAAGATTGTTACTTTACTTTTCTTAATACCCTCGTAATCTGTAAACTTTGATTTAATGGCCGCTTTTATAATTAGACTATAAGTTTTTAATTAGACTATAAGTGTCGAATAGCTGCTGCAAAAAACAAAATGGTTATCTCCCTCCACGCGAATGGTTATTTTTTTAATAATTAATTAAATGTCATGTCATGTATACAGTCTGTGGCATAAAGATATGGATAACAGATTGTCAGGGTAGTAATATCGTACGAATACCACGTGCTTTGTCGCCATAATGGTAAATATTAATAAAAATAATATTTACAACTGCTTTTAATAGGTAAATATTAATAAAAATCAATTTAGCCGTATTGCTGTCATCTTATTACAGTACGAAGCTCCCGCGTAAAGCTAATATGCACCGTCTTCACGGCAGTGGTTTTACAATAATTCTCTAAATTTAGTATATATAATATTTTAGTTGACGTTAGAAAATATTCAAAAAAATATAAAGACACCTAGGTACGTAACTGGCTTAAGTAATATTTTTAACCATTATGACCTCTATAAGATATTGGAAAAGTAAAGAGATCGTTTGTACAGACAACTTTTTGATATTATCTTTAATAACCAAACATTACCACAAAATTTATTAAGACTGTAATAATCGGTGATTTTATTAGGGCACAGTAGGACTGATTTATTAAAATAGGGTAATTATTATCTAACATAGGTCTATAATTTATTACACCCTATTATTTATCCCTTTAAATAAATACATGTTAATTTTAAAATATTTATACTTATCGTGTCTCGTAGATGTCAACATAAAATAACATACTAATTTAATATAAACGTACCCTGAGGTTAATCGAGTTAACTTCCACCTTACCCCAAGGAGTTGAAGCTTAAAAAAATGTCTATCTAACTTCTTGAAATGTCGTCAGCCTAATGAGATTAATTTTAAGATTCCCCTTAGTAAATGAGGGTAATTTAGAACAAAGAACATTTAAGTATATATTTAAACATACATAAACAAAAGTTTTGAAATTTGTTTGAATGATTTATGTCTTTCATTTGCCGTTAATTTGATTTTAACAAATTTAATTAAAAAATGATTTTATTATATTAGAAAACATTAATATATATACATAAGAGATAAGATACAACCTTCAAAAAAAAAAAAAAACACTAGATATAGGAACATCTAGTTCTCAGACTGGCCCGTTAGTGCGCTTGCCAGTGACACTGCTTTCCGCTCCAGCGCTACATAATATTATATTATGTGTGTATATCACTTGGCTTTCACCTAAAAAACAGGCTTTATGTTATCTACCTCAGAAACAAACTTTAAAAATTTAATAATAATAGGACGAATAACATTCGGATTATATTTTTATAATTTCAAATATTAAGCTGAAAATTTCGATTGTGTCGAAATTTTTTTAACACTGTGTCAATGAGACGTTTGAATTTTTGATAGTCTTATTTCGGTTATGTTGTGTGTTCGATTAATTAAAAAATCGATTTTATTTTTTAAATATATATTTATCTTTTTTTAAATTAGATAACTTAATTCGTCATTTAAAAATAAAAATTATGAGTTTATTATTAAGTTCAAGTAATTATATAATTAATAAGATTAACTTGTTTGTACCTTTAATCAGTAATTCAATTCATATACAGAAAAATAAATATCTAAAAATGTATTTTTAATAGTAATAAAAAAGCCCTTTAATTATTCAAATAAAGCTGAAGTGAATTTAGCAACAAATTAGATCAAAATATTTTTACTTAATTATATAATTATAACAACGTCGGTATACTATTAAAATTATGCAACAATATTCAAACCACATCGCAACTAGTTTGCAGCGTATGCTCGAAATATTCCTGTGCACAATTTACACAAAGGCTAACATAATATACAAGCGTAGTTCTATGATGCTATTGTATACACAGTACGTTGTGTTAAAATGGTTCTTTATATGCTACAGATGCTATTTATGTTTATAATTTTAAAGGTGAAACAGAGATGATTCTGTAGCGATATCTATCTCGCCACATATGAACTGACGCATCCTACATCGCGCTATCGAAGTTATCCGAGCGATTGAGTGTATATACAAGAACCCGAAAAGAAACGTTAAGTGGGGCAGTAGCCGTCACACAACACCCGTCTGGCCGGAGGATCCTCCCTTTTCAATGGCAACCTCTACGCCAAAATTAAAAAAAAAAAAACATGAAAATCTAAGGACTCGAGCCGCAGTATCGTGAATTTCTTAAGTACTTTATTTTAAAAAGTCATTCTTGAAAGACAGTGATGAATGACATCATGAAAAAACTTAACATAAAATGATTGATGAATAATTTATTATTTATATTAATTAAATTATCCTGAACAAACCCGTATGGCTCATTAATGCGCATCGTCTTTTTCTGCTACAAAAAGAAATGTTGCAGCTTATGCTTAAATATTACAACGCTTTATTGCGGGTTATCAGCACTTTATAATAACATGGTGAGGACACATGGATGAACACCCAGACCAGAAACAAATATTTTTACGAATTTAAAATCCACTCCGGTCGGTGTGAAGTGAATTTTCGTCAATATTTCCCTAGAAAAGCGTCATAATTATATTTAATACTAGATTTACCTACCTGTCATTTCGTTCTCTATTACATACTTCGACTGTTATACCTTCTTTCAAAGAAACCGTACTGAATTTCAGAATAAAAAGTATCAAGTGTTCTAGCCTGCAGTATTGACTTAAATCACCCTAAGTTTGATTTCAATTAATTCATTAGATTAATACATACAGAAAGACATCTAAAAAAAATTAAAGTACATTTTAGTTATATGTGATGCGTAGCTAAGATGCAGACAGATAAACAAAACAAAAAAAAAATAAAATAAAAAATGTGGCGTTATTAACGATAACGATAATTTGCAGATGTGTTTTTATTCAACGTTATAACGATAGGTGGGATTTCTTTTTGTCTGAGAATAAGCTCGTTTACAAGAGCTTTTGTATATATTTAATTTATTTAAATATTATTCAGTAGCAAATGACGTGATTTTAACTGGCCCGTTGGCGCAGTAGGCAGTGAACCTGCTTTCCCTGCCACAATTCTCTTCTGATTCAAATCTTGGTGTAATATTTATATACATACATATGAACGAATTTATAAAAAAAATATAAATTAGTACATCTATCGGATGTTACCTAAAACACAGAAACAGAGTTATCCTCTTTTAGAAACAGATGAGTATGTGTTTATGTTAAATATATATATTTTTTATTATTATTTTCAAACTCTGTATAAATAATATATACTCGTGTATCGTGGACGTTATAACGATGACAATGGGAAAAAATGGTAAAATAAAATCTGGTAATTGGACTTTTTGCGTAGAACGATTCCTAAAGTATTTAATAGTAAATAATATACTTGACAATTGGCGCTTTTTAATATTAATTTCAGTTTGATATTAATCTTAATTAGCTTTAACGTGTGAAACAAAAATCTTATCTTAATAACAAATTAACATACTATATTTTAGGATATACATATTTACGAGTATTACATCTCATTATTTGTCACACTAGTGTTTAAATTAGACCAAGCCTAAATAAATAAATATAAAAATATAAATAAAAAAAAATAATAAATAAATATATAAATAAAATAAATAAATATATAAATAAATAAATTTATAAATCTTAAATGCGACATTGTCCAATAACCTTAAGAACTCAAGCATCATCAATTAAATCTTCTATTTGATAATACGCGCCGATAAACTAACATTGCAAATCAAGTGCCATGATTTTATTAGAAAAAGTGGCCACTACCTATTAGAGAAATATTCATGTACTATACTATTGACGACCACAAAATTACCTACGCTTAAGGTCGAATAATTTCTGACGGTTAACTAGAGAGTTTGCTACTAACAATTTGTTACAAGTCACGCAACATATATTCAATATTCGTTACGGACGTTTTAGATTGACATCTCAAATACCTAGAGCCCTCTAATATCCCAAATGGCGTCACACAGTACAATTCAGTGTCAAATCATGTCACGTTATGTCACAATTATATCATAGTGTCAATAATTGGCCAGATAAATGCAGGAATATTTCAGGGAATTAACGACCCACGCGGTTTTACCTGCATTTATAGTTTCTCCACTCATACCGAATACCAGCGTGATGGTTTTATAACGAAAAGTAAAAAAGGTGTTAAAGTAATTTCAAAAAGGAATCGTTGCTCTTAGTTTCGACGCGCATAAAACAAAACAAAAAAGTTGCGTAAGTAATTTCACCATTAAAACTTATAAGTATCACAAATGTTGTTGAAAATTCCTTTTAAGTATAATAATATTCGTACCAAAAGATAAAACAAATAAACAAAATTATAACTCTTATATCGTGGATATAGATTTTGGAATAGAATGACGCGCATAAAAAATAAAATCATAAAATCTTTATTTCACCATTAAATTTTACGAATATCACAAGAGTTGTTGAAACCTTTTTTTAAAACCTTCTTTTTGGTAAAACAAATAATAATCAGAATAATCAGTTTAATAATAATATTTCACTGCACACGTTATTCAAACACATTTCAAAAGATTTATAACAAATGTGCAATAACAGCCTTATCACTAAAAGTGATTTTTTAAAGGCAACCCTGAGCATAATTAAAATACTACTTATACAATATACGACCGTTCTGGTGTAGTAGTGTGAGTAGTCGCCTTAACTTCGACGTTCGTGGGTTTGATACCCGCTCGTAGCAGATATTTTTATTTGTACAATTATTTGTTTCCGATCTGGGTGTGTGTCCTTGTGGGTTTCCCCACTATGCCTTGGAGAGCACGTAAATATACGCCAACCCGCAGTGGAGTAGCGTGGTGGTTTAAGCTCCAACCCTTCTTCTACATGGAGAGGAGGCCTTTGCCCAGCTGTGGGTTGTTGACAGACTGATTCAGTTCAGTTCAGTTATACAATATATTAACAAAATGTAATCAAATATACATCCAAAGTTATACAATAATAATGAGTTTTAGAAATATATATTTTACGGATAAGTAACTAACTAAAACTCAACTGAAGTCTAAGTTTCCTATTACAAAGTATTTAAAAGTGTATAAGAAGCTTTTCGAAAATTATATATTAATTTATATGCAAGGAGAAGTTACGCCTTTTGAAAACACATATGCTTGCCAAGTACGGACCGAACTTGCCATGTTAAAGCTTCGAACGTACGCGAAGTTTACAACTTTATACGCGCTGGCAATAAAACACAACTATTGTAGTTTTACGAGTAAAATCTGCACATTATTCTATAGAATAGTGTAAAAGTTTAATAAATGAAGTATCCATTGAATACGCATGTGAACGCCATTGATTTCAATATTAAATAAATTTAATAAGTATCTAACGAATATAAATTTTATTTTTCATTCGATTTCATAAGGTAATTCGAATCGACCTTTTTTAATTATTTGCTTAGGTAATATTTCTGCAGAATTTATGCACTGTTTATTGATTCTTCTCCTGAATTGAATCCTCCCTCCTACTAATATTATACAGTTGTTGCGAATGTTATGTTATAACTGACAAAACTACATTACTTGTGAGAAAATTATTTATTATTTTAAAAGCATAAGTTTATGAAGATGCATGGTAAGAGATATTTTTCAAGTAAAAACTATATAATTGACTACGGTATTATTTTTGGTATGTAATCTGAAGATGAGATGCGTAATAACAAATAAACAATATTTATCACAAATTAAAAAGGTAATTAGGCGACATAAAGATAAAACCGAGAATATCAGGTTATAAATACTACGAATATGATTCTACCTTTGTTAAATCAAAACTAAATAAACGACTTTGTTATCAATTGGATATTCAAATATTATTTCACTGTTTCGATTAAAGTAAATAAATAAATACAAAAATACATAGAAACAAACAAGAATATAGATAACACCGAATATTAACTTTTTTATTTTTTATTTTTACAAGAGCTTAAAAAAGTAGAGCTAAGCAGGTACTTAAATTGTGAAGCGAATGAATACGTTTTGAATATAAAAAAGTTGAAATTTAAAAAAATATCGGCGAAACGTTGCAGCGTGTTGGTCGTGAGCCAAGAGAAGTGGTATTGCGGAACTGAAATTCATTTTCTTTATTAATTTTGTTAACATAACAAACGATGATAAAATTTCAATCTTTGGCAAACTTTTCGAAATCACATTAACATACATACGAGTATTGTTTTTTTATCGTTTTTAAACTTAAATGTATTGACACATGTATGTGAATATTATTTTATATACCTCATTTTCACACATTTTGACATTTATATAAGAAAAGACAACACTATACGTAAATGTTCATAAATTATGATATATTATTCCGTTTTTTTTAATTGGCTAAAAAATGTCACGCACATTTCCGCTAAAACAAAATTTGGCAAATAAATTCTTTATTTGCAAAATTTTCATTTCATAACTTAAATGCACGAAGTTAATAAAATATCTTCAAAACTTAAGAGCCATAAGACCGCAAAACTGAATTAATACGCTATAATTTAACTAATAAATCAGTTTTAAGTGGTCATTAGCAAATTGCAAATTATTTAAGGGAGAGTCTGGCATTAATTCTTGTATAAGCAGTTAAACTCTCCGCAAACGCTCGCAGGAGATATGGACTATCCGGTAACTTGTTAGGATGTAAGCTTCTAAATCGTGTCCAGAATTCTTAGTACTTACTTATGTTGCATTTCGACTAAAACTGTTTTAAAACAATATTTAGTAATGTTTCTGCAATCAAGAGTGCAACCTGACTGTGACATATGGCTGTTTATAATAAAAATACTAAAAATTAAGTAAAGTCAAACATAATATTAGAAAGGAGGTTACATACAAGTAAAGCATTGTATACAGAATATTCGCATGCTAATTTTAATTTGCATTTCGACAAATTTTTAGCTATCATCCGAAACAATTCTATGAGCACTTGTAATATGTAAGACTATATGACTGATAGATACTAATTTTTTGTATTCTTGTAAGTTGTTTGTAGACAATGACTAAAATAGTCATTGGACTGGCTTTTTCTAATAAAGTTTATAATAAATAAACAAAATAATAATTTAATGAAAAATGATAGTCATTAGATCTAGTCATTAGCAAAAACACAGATTTAAAATTACAATATCATGTTAGATTATTACAAGATAGTAATATATTTATAGGTTTTTAAGATATAAGCTTATAAAACATGAAAAGAGGTATGAAACTCGATTTATATTCGATTATTTCAATTATATTTTTATGTATGCAAAATTATTGTAATTGAAAACCATCTTCCTTATAAATATAATAGTCTAATTCAAAATAAAATAATTAAAAACGAAAATAATAAAAACTATCAGAATCTGCTGTGAAAAGATGATAAAGAAGATCAGATCTTTTAAGACAGAAAAAAATTACTAATTAAGTTGATGAAGTCCTTGAAACAAAGCAAAAATATTAAGAGTCGTACAATAATAATATAAGTGATTAAAGTTATGCTTATCGCAGTAACTTTTTTTGTTTTATATAATTTGATTTTATTGTAAGGTTCCTATTATCTGTGGAAGGCGATGGTCTCCTTCTGCGAGACAGTAATGTCCCAGAAGGAGGCCGACGAGCGCGTGAGAGAAGAGGCCGCCGACTTGGCCTCCATCCGCGGGCGACGAATGAGGGTGCGTAGGAGGCGCTACTTAATGCGCCTCCAGTAATACCCCTGTGCCCATGTCGGGCCGGGATGGGAACCCGGTCCTGCTAGACACGTCATCGTCGGGACTGTTCAGAGGTGAGCCGGACAGTCCCCATGGAGGAGAAGTCTGGCCTTTTCGCCGAGGCCAGCCTATCGCTGAAGGGATCCAGTTGCCTGTATATTTGGGACCCTCCAATGAAAGCGGTTGAAGGCTCCCGCAGGGGTTTAGTACGGTATTGCACTCCCAAAGTGCTGAGTCCGACATAGGTCTAGGACTGCCTTTCCGGGCGTCCTAGATATCATCTGTAAATGGATTCCCTTGCGACACAAAAAAAGGTTCCTATTATCTGTGCGGCGTCAAGAAAATATATATCTTGGTATTAAAGCTGAAATAATTTAGAGCTTTAATAAAAAAAAAAAAATTGTTAAAATGAAATAACACCATGAAAATGTAAAAAAAGTATTATAAAACATTGAAAGCGTGAAACGTAATTTGAACGTTCAGCTAAGCAAATCCAATCAGCGCTGATTAATGAAATTAGTCTGGCATGGGCTGATTCAGCAAACTTGCTTGCGGTTACTTACGAATATCTCGTGCGCTGGACGAGATTAATATCAAAATCAATACAAGTAGAACACTGTACTAAAGCAATATCATATTATATGAACTTCTGACTGCATTAACTCTGGTGAATCGGAATATTGATTTATAAGCGATTCCAAGAAGGAATGACAGGAATGGAAAGAAAATGTATACCTATTTATGTTTTTTTTTACATGGAATCCTGTAATCGGACTGCGTTGTTATCTGTAACTGTTGTTTTGCCGTTTATAATAGTATTATTCAGATTAAATAATTTTAAATTAATACTGCACCGTATTATGTATATTCACCAACATTTTTTCACTGCAGTTGGCACATTAGGTTCATCTAATTAGATCCTCTTTTTTTCAGAACAGTCTGTCTCTAAGATATTTTTTTATGAAAAATTGTAATGTTGACATCAAATACTGCTGCGATTCATACAAACATTCATACATAGACAATCTGTACCCGCGACGAGATTTTGGCTTATATACTTTCTCTTTTATCATCGCTCCCAAAGGACCGTAATGAATTTCGGAATAAATATTATCTAGTGACATAGCTCCTAGTATGGACTTTAATCATGCTAAGTATCATTAAAATTCGTTTAGTAGTTTCAGCGTGATGAGCGGTCAAGATACAGAAAAACAGATAAAAATTGAAAACGGAAAAGTTTGTTTTCAGTATCAATTATAGAATCTCTAAAACAAAAAAAAAAACAAAAACAAATTCAAACTATAATATACATAATAATTGGTCTTGTCAATATTTTATTGTAAGTATAAATTGTTCTTGAATGCAATAAATTACCAATCGAGTCGATGCACTAGCCTAGCATATCTTTATAAACAAAGTGACTTTTTTATTTTATACTTGTATATCCCTACTGGGATAAAAAGGACAAAAGAGACAAGACAACGATCAAAAACATCAAACAAAGAATAGCTGACACGATAAGTTCTAATTGTAGACTGGGATATATATCATAAACACAAATTATAGTTTTTTTGAGCAGACAAAACCTAATATACATATATATTTAATTATTTATATAAAATGCATTAAATTTATAAGCTAGTTTAACATAATGAACACAACTTCAATGTGTCGATTCTTATTATAATTCTCATCATGTATGAAGTTCCACCCTGAGAGTAATTCTATTAATCCCCAAGCTTAGCTAAAGTCGACTACCCTGAGTATTTCTATTTAATTTATATATGAAATATTCATTTCACAGCATTGCTTATACTGTTGCTCTTATTAATTCTGTATAAAATACAGAACCTAACTTTATTAATACTAATAACAAAACGCAATAAAAAACTTGACAAGTTTTATTAATAGAGATAACTATTTTAATTTTTTTTTCAAATAAATATTGATAAATGTTTGACTTTAATTACCATAAACCTTTTTTTTTAAATAAAAAAATTAAAGCCCTAATAAAACGAAAACTAATATAACTGAATGAGATTTATATCATATAAAAGTAAATTTACATAATTCTACATATGTTCAATGTAACAGATTAGACTAACAAGTTTGTCCGTTCAAAGTGAGTCTTCAACTTCAATTAATGATCTCGTGGTTAGACCACAGTCTGCAAATCCACCAAATGAATTGATTCCCAGCTAAATTTCAGCTTAGCTAACTCTTTGAGACACGTGTCGGTTTTCCGACGAGAGTCAAATTAAATTCTATGAATTGGTTTTAATCAAACGAAACACTCCAATACCAGTTCTTATTAGCAACATTGACAAAATTGTAATTATTGTATACTCTAGGTTGTTGTGAGAATTTTAGAATATATACAGGTTTATATTTTATAGGGAACGCGTCCTTAATGAAAATGAGTTTTTTTCGAAATGTTGTCGATGAAGTTATTTAAGTACTTATTAATTATTGTATGTAATTCTGTCTCATAAGTTTCAATTAAAAACAAAATGGCTCATAGTAATAATGAGTATTTAAAGCTTAACCTCCGGTATTTCAGACATTTGGTTAAGTAGGCTATATAAGGATTAATTTTCTTTGAAATTATTTTAATTACCAGGGAAATATAAAGACGTATTCACAGGTACTTAGAAGTCTGAGTGGTACTTCTTTAAATTGAAGCTGTGATCTTTAAGCACGTCCACGTAGCCACTAAGCAACGTTATTTTAATTATTTTCAATGAGAGTAATTACTAGAAAATATAATAGATATATACCGTAACTTGAATTAAGCTAAAAACTTTCTCAGAAATAAGAGCAAAAAACTCGCTTAGGTAGATTATTCGAGAAAATAAAAAGGCTATTAGGCTGATGGAGTTCGAAAACCGATCGATATAATGAGACCTCTACGGGCGTCAAATTTGATGATAGAAAGTTCTTTTAATGGTAACCATCTTATTTGATCGCGTTCAAAAGTCCTGAGACCATCCAATAATGGACTTACTTAAAGTGAACGACTCCTTTCGTTGCCAAAATTTCGAATTTCGACGTTGGCTCCAGATTTTAGCTGATCAACGAATAACTCCCGGCTTAAGGGTCGTCATGTTTAATGATGTTATTTTGTGGGTGACCTATAAAATTTTTGCTTATGTAATAAAACTTTCTGCGCCAGTTTTACGTACGATGCTATAATCTTCACTACATATTATAAAACAAAGTTGTCCGTCGCGTCTGTCTGTCTGTCTGTTTGTTGGCGATAAATTGAAAAACTACGGCACGAATTTTCATGCGGTTTTCACCAATAGATAGTGTGCTTCATGAGGAAGGTTTACATATATATACCCCGGGCACAGCCGGAGCGGGCCTCTAGTTCTAATGTAAATGACAATCCAGATTTAAATAGAGTCAAGAAAAATTATATTGAAACTTTAAGACAATCCGCTTTATTTAAGGCCAAGATTAGTATACTGATTTTTCTTAAAGGGCTTTCTACAAATTTAATGGCCCGTGGGATTATTTGACTCTAGCTTGGTATAATTTATCTGGTCGATGGAGCTTGGTCCGGAAGCTCTTTAAAAAATGTTCATCGATAAAATACAAAAAGAATTTTCTGGAACAGTTACAAACGAACCTGGACGAACAACGGGAATAATTGTAACAATACGCTTCGGAAGCGATAGGAGAAAGTAAAGAACAAATTTTTATAAAAAGATATTAACAATTGACATAATACCATTTATAAATATTTGTATTGTAATATTTTAAAAGGTTACTGTACTGTGCTGTAATTGTATGTAAATATACCGCTGTCGGATAAAAACCTCTTTTCCTAAAAAGGAAAAGGGTTTAACTATAACGCTCCTAGCTCACATGTTTGGTAGATCTCGCAATTTTTTGGATTTTTTCTTTCACCGTCGGCCACTCGATAAAAGACAAAGGAGATAAATTTTCTATGGGGATAAGGGGTAAAAGTTTTTGGTAAAAAAAACTAAACTTTTCCAAACTATACACACATCTGCGATTATTTTTTGGACATTGGTTTAAAGTAATTTTATCACTCGAACGTTATTTTACAAACTATTTAGTAATAGTAAATTGAGTAACACTGATCCTGATTAGCGAATAAAAAAAAGTTTTGTTTTTTACGATGTGTCCTCTTTTCGCTTAGCCATTTTCAATTCACAGTTTGGCGATTTCCCAATGATACTTTATATTTAAGCTAAGAATCTTATAATTTATAAACACGGTAATATTGGCGTGATAAAACATATAGTCGAGGAAATCTATCTAGGAGTGAACAAAAAAATTAGTAAAAAACGAACTATACATAAACAACTAATCAATACATATATAAAACAACGTATTAAATAAATAGTAAGTAAAGAGTTATATAAATAGTTAGTTAAAGATAAAATAAATAAGGTATTCCATAAGCGTGCAGCTTCAATACTGAAGGACTTGCTGTAAAAAGAAGAAGAGTGCCTACGAATTTTCAAAGAGAGATTTTTACTAGCACGAAGTAATATAATATGTGAGTCACAGAGAAACACAAAACGTTCTTTTAAATAGAATGGTAGAACAGGATTTAAAAAAAAAAAACAGAATGAAGAAACGATAGTATAAGAGTATTCCTGCGCCGACAAATTATTGATAAAGATATACCTTTAAAACATTAACTGCTTATCGCCTCATAATGCTTATAATAAATATCCGAACCTACGAACTATCAAGCTGATTCGAAACAATGTAAAAGAAATCTTATACAAAAGAAATAAGGCCTACAATGTTCATTTCCTCAGCCAACACTGTTATAATATGTTTATGTGGTAGCTTTACAGATAAGGAAACCTGTCGTAGGACCATAATGGCGTCAAATAACCGGGAAACTTGGTTATCCTTACTCTGGATTAACACTGTAATTGAAACCAATCTCCACTTTATCTAACACGTTCAACTGCTAATAACCATACTAATTGAGATGAACACAAAGCTACTACAAGTTAACTTACCGTTGATTAATGTATTTAACATTTGTACATAGTAGAATATTAAATCGTATAATGTACTGAGATAAATATTGAACATAAAAAAAAACAGATTACATTCTATAGGTACAAATTATAAATATATACCTACTTATGAGTGTATCTTTGACTGTCACGTAGTCTGCTCAAAATAAATAATAATCCTGACTGATTAACTGACCAACTGACTCACTAATTCAGCCTGTAAATATTCCTGTGTAATGCTGAGCAAAGGCCAATTCTCCATATACGAGAAGGGTTGCAGCTTAATCCACCACGCTGCTTTGCTATTAATGGGTTGGCGGATATATTTCTTGCCGAGTAACGATCGCTGTCAGTTGTATATAAATAAGTACAGGGACGGCCGACCGTACTCTCAGAGGTACGATGGGGAAACTCACATGGATATATACCCAAATCAGAAACAAATATTTGGTGAAAATACAAATATCTGCCCCAAGCGGAAATTGAACCCGCAATCGCCGGAGTTAAGTCGACTAGTCGCACCACTATAACAGAATGGTCTTTAGGAAGATTTCAAACCAACATGCTCATTTTGTACTTAAATTATAATAAGTTTATAATAACTTCACAGAATCTGCCTCGTCACGTTTATTCAAATAATTCATAAGATAGTTATCAGGTCTAAAAGCACTTTAGCCGGATTGCCAATCCCGTTCAGGCAGCTATGTATTTGCATGATGACTATGTCATAACCACTCCCAACTCAGTAATTGCTTTCCTCGAGTGACGTTAGGAAGATGGATTTTAAAAATGCTTGTAGTGCATTTTTATTTAAAAACTTGAAACTAATTCACTCCTTGGATTCCTATTGTGGCACTTTCACATTAGGCAACGCTACTTTAAAAATTAAATAAAAATTAAGAGTTAAAATATAACAATCTTATGGCTCTCTAATTTAAATTTTAATTACGTAAATTCCCTTTTTGTTGCTTTATTAAATCTTCTTTATAAGAGTCATAAGTTGTAAAGTTTTGATGTAAAATTTTCCAAGAATCATGTTAACATATTTAGCTACTTTTCGCCAGCGGCGATTTAGGATGAAGACAAAAGCGTTTTTCATTTCGTAAAATCTTTCAAATATTTTTGCATAGTCTTTATCCTTATGAATATTATAAAATACAGATTTTATCTGGCAGTATACATGTTTATTCGTTAAGAGTCTATTAGTGTTTATATGATATGCAAATATGTTTCATGAATCAAAGTCAAGTATTCAAAAGGTATTTTCCAACTCTTTCCTTTGCTCATTTAAGTTTTTTTTTTTCTATCGACTTTGATTAGATCTGCCACCACTTAACTGTCAAAGACCAGACTTGTTTAAAAATGCATATTTTTTCGATGCTATAGTATGTCGTATGTAAATTTGCATGTTTTCGAAGAAATAAGAAGAAACGTTTCTTCGTGTATCCGCACATTAACAGTCAAGTAGCATGGCGGACTTCCCATCAATACTTTTGGAAAAAGAATTATTTCGTTTGATATAAAAAGACGCGAAAACCCTGCCATTATCCTGTCAATACAGAAAAAAGTAATGATCATTAAAAGGTTCAGTCAATATCCCGCAAAACGTAATCCCAGTCAACACTCCTTTAACCGCAGGGATTAACGCAAAGACGATACCGAGCTAGCGTAATGGACGAAAATATCGCCATTTGTATTCCGTACTAGTACCACGATTACTATCCAGGGGTATTGAAGTTTCACAAGTCCCTAGCCCTATTAATGAGGCGATTAAACTAAATTAGGTCGGAGGCGCGAACGACCGATTCGGACGTGGAGTGATCTCTATGGATCTGATCCGAATTAAACAGCTGGTGACACATTGCGGTGGATTCGATTCAGAACTTTAAAATTACACCGAGTTTCAAGTTGGAATTGATTTTATTACTTTAATTACTTTTTGGATCTGAATGGGAATAAAAGTTTGTTGTGTTCGGAATATATTTTGTTGATTTGAAAGGCTAATGTCTATGGTGTTCCCTTATTTGTGTTGTTTTAAACTTTTTGTTGTTGCTTCATGTTATTTAAATTCAAAATATTTAGTGTTTTTGTTTTATTGAATCCGTTTCACTCATTTAATTTTGAAACAACGTACTTAATACATTTTTGGCGATCTTTAAGTGTTTTTTACCATACAAATACGTATCTTACGACATTTTACATAACACCTAAAACTAATATTACTTATTACATTTTACGACCACGGCGTTCTTCAACATAAGCATTTATTAATTTTTAATTATATAACTTACTTGTAAATTAACAAATGGAGCATCTGCCATCACAGTGGGTACGATGAATCCTCCTTCGCCAGTGGACATGTCTATGTCTTGACTGTAGATATCGGTTTTGTCATCGTAAAGTTTCACTCGAACTCGAACCCTCTTTTCTGTGCTCACTGCTTCCACCTATGGCGAAATGTTTATAGGGTTTACTTCATAAATACATGTATCTATTGCAAAAATATATATACATATAAAATATTAAATAAATATTAAATATTAACCAACAATCACACCACGTTAACCTAGCCCCGTGATAAGTTCGTAAGAACTTGTGTTACGGGTACTGGGAACGGAAATAAATTTAAGATATAAATACATATATACATAAATACACATCCATGACCCGGTGCAGATATATATTCGTCATACAAATTATCTGCACCTGGCGGGATTCGAACCCGCGACCGCTGTGTAAAGTGTCCAGTTGCCTGACCACTCGACCAGCCGGCCGTCAATACATATAAAAGATATACATATAAAATAATATCAATATTAACTGATGATAATATGTCTAAATTATATATGTCTAGTTTATGAAAACGGTCTATTTAAGCAAGTTTTTTAAATATTTTTAATTGAAGTGAAGCTACGACCGGATGTGAATTTTGTTTTCTATCGTAAAAAACCGGTTCGGTATTTAACAATATAGTCCGAAGACCTGATGATAATTGCTAGATAAACATAAAGTTAAAATATAATAAACGTACAGACAGATTAAGATTTTTCTGTATTTACATGTATTTAAATAACAAATAAGGAAAAAAAAGATTATTTCTTATTATTAAAAATAAAGATTACATAAAATCAATAATTTATTTACTTATTCATTTATCATTAATGATTCTCATAATAACTTTGCATGAGTCTACTTTATTAATCGTACGTGAATTGATTCGTGGCAATAGAAAGATAAATGAAACATATTAGATCCGATTGTTATAGTACGAGTGTGTCTTAAACCATTCAGAGGTTAAGCCGTTTGATATTGAGGCAAAGAGAACAAACATTATTTTTTCTAGACTGTAATCTTTACTAAATCCTCTTACATACCTTCATATTACGAGAGGAATTACATAATGATGTTACATAAATTTCGATGTATAAAATGTGAAAACATCTGAGCACTAATATTTTTGCGTTGATAGTAAATACATTGTAACAGAAAATCCATTAGATGTAAGGTTCGTGGGTTGTGAAAGGCGAACATGATTCAGAATTTTGTTTCAAATCCCCTTGTTTGTTTGAATGATCTAATCATTGTATATAGCTACAATTTCTTCTTCTTATGCTTTTTTTGCGAAATATTACTGTACTATTTTGTGAGTCATTAAGTAAACAAATTAAACTGAATAGTACAAAAAAGGTAAGGTTATTGAACTTTATTTGACCATTTTATTTTAAAAGAATTTTGAATAATTTACGTAGTTGACATTATGAAATAGTTGGGTTGACATAATGAATGTTAACACCAGAATCATTAAAATTAACTATCTTTAAGTATACCAATAGTTGTATTTATGAAATTCTAGGCACGACAACCTTACTGTTCCATCAAATAATCCGCCGCCATTACTAAAATGTGAACGATATTACGTCGCCGACTTAGGCTTAATTAAGTTATTTAGTCGACCCGACCTGGCTTAGCTCCAAAACCTGCCGACAGTCTTGTTATGAAATAAGAGTAGTAATTAAACATTATCAAGTAACTTTGAAACGAGTATTGTATCGCTATAATATATTATATTTAACCTGAAACAATTACGGATAACAAAATTAATTTTGTTTAGCTAAGGATGTGTTGATTTTATACATTTTAATAAAATTTTCATTCGTGGGAAAAATAACGATACACATAGAGGTTATTTAGAAAAGAAACTGTTTAAATATACAAATTACAACTCTTAATAGCATGCCTCTATGATTTAATTCCTATAAAATTTAATTGTACTTACAAGATATATTGCCATAATTATTTGACAAATTTAGTAAAAATTGTATATTAATTAAGACTTTTAGATGCTATTAAAATAACTTACATATGTAAATTTTATTTTTATCCATTTCGATTGCTGGCCTTTTATTAAGGCCAAGATAGCATAAATTTTACTAATGTAAATAGTATATTATTCGTAATACAAGTATTATGAATAACCAATATAAATAATAACGATATTACCCATACCATATACAGATATTAATAAAATAATTATAGCATAGCGTAAAGCGTAAACGTCAGAACAAATTAAACATATAAGAGTTATCACCCAATATTACGAGAAACTCTGCGAGTAATGAGACAATCAATCATAAAAGCACAAAAACACGATAGTTACACTAATTCAAAACAGAGTGATGCAACAAAGGATCATGATATAGAGCCTCTTCGTTAGACAGCCAGTAATTTATTATATTGTAACGCTGCCAAGAAAGAATAAAAGGGAACACGCCGAAGAATACAAATCGATGTAAGGATGTTGTTATTTTGTTTTCTATTTTCTGTTTTTTCCTGTATGTTTTTTCAAGATTATTCAAAATAATTTTATAAAGATTTTATTTTTGTATTGACAACATAGGTATGAGCATGTGGGTGTTTACAGTTAAAACATTGTCGGATGACGAAAATGTTTTTTTTTTCTTCCCATTGTGGTTTTTACTCAATTCTATTCTATTTTTTTATATGGAATTTTGATTTTTGTGCTGGCAACATTGGACTTATGAGCTAACATTTGAAACATGTCGGTCGGTTATTAAGTTGACGACACCGTGACACGGTTCGGCATAGCATCGTGACCATGTTATTCAACGGATGTAAATAATTTAAATGAACGATCAGTGTGATTTTACTTCTGTGTTGTTCGGAAATCGGGAGGTCCATATCTAAAACAGTGAAATCCCGATACTTTACAGTTTTGGAAGTAAAACGTAAATTACGTAACGTAGATAAAATATGACACGACAACTCGCATAAGACGCCTTCGCACGCACTACTCAATGTGTGACTCCATGATGTCAGTATTTTTTATTTAAAAAATTTGCAAATATATTTGCTGTATAAAATAAAAATCTGTATTATTTGGAGGTTTTAAAGTGTAAACAGATTCCAAACATACTTTATATAAATAAAGCAAATTATAAGACGGAAATTAATTGAGTATAACTTATAATATTATGAATACTTAAAAAAAAAAAGCTTTAAATTGTATAGCTATAGATTCGAATAAGAACTTTTTATGAAGTTCTCTTGATATATATATTTAATATTATTTAGATTTATATGTGGCTGGCCCATTGGCGGAGTTGGTAGTGACCCTGCTTTGTGTTTCAGGATTGTGGGTTCGACGCCCGCCCCGAGTTTGCATGTAATATATATATTTTTATATGTATAATTTTTCAAGAAAAAATTAAGTTCAAGATTTTAAATTGACATGGTTATTTTTATTACTGGAAATATTTAAAACGGGATCTCGTGATCAAGACATTTGTAGATAATGTCGAAATATCGAGCTCCACCAGATAAAAATAAAAAACATGGTAAATATCCCGTTTTAAATAATTTATGTAAAAAAAAGTACATCAGTCGCTGTTACCTAAAACACAGACATTAAGTTGCCTACATTACAAACAGACGACCGTGTGTGTATATATTAAACATATTTATTTAATTATTATGTAGTAAATGAAATACCCGAGACAATTGACCACTTTTTACAACAACACATTATTCCTTGTTATTTAAATATAATGTTATATTCATGCAATATTTTCCTCATTATTTGTGACATTAAAGTAATATTTATGAGTACTATGGTATGGCCGGGTAGCCATGTGCGAAGGACTGCGCTCATATAAAAGAAATATGAGTGTGATGGGTTGTTACGTATTTATATTTTACCTATTGCACGTACAACATGTCATTACTATTCCTTTGTAATATTTATAATAATAATAATAAATACTCTTTATTGTACACCATATAGAAACACACAAAATAAAATTGATACAGACAAAGAAAGATGTACTAAGGCGGTCTTATCGCTAATAGCGATTTCTTCCAGACAACCTTTGGGCATAGGACAGGGCATAGAGAATGAGAAGCGGTAGGGAATGTACTTATATTTTTATTTAATTAATTTCGAAAAGCTTGATAGTTTTAAATTATTTATATTTTTATCTATGATTATAAAAAAAATTAATGTGTGTGTAATTGTTTTGTGTTCATTTTCTGGTTGTCAAAACTAAAAATATATTTTTTAATGTCTTTATGCACAAAATAAATTAATAAAACAAACGTAGCTGACTGCACGGTAATATGTATTTAAATAAGCAATATGTATATGTGGTATTATGTATTTTAATAAGCGTTGCAATAATTAAAAAAAAAATATTAAAAAAAAACTGTAATAAATTTTACTATTATACTAGTCCTTATTTGAAACGACGATTATCGCTTGAAACCTACGAGTTCTATTCATTGAGCCATCGCAGCTCTTTCAATAGTAAATTTATTTTATCAGACAAAGTCTGAAGTTTCAAACTAAAACAGAAATCAACAAGAACTCAAAGTAAATTAAATTAGACTTGATAAACTAACTTAAAAGTTTAAATTTTAGCCATTAAGCAATTTTAGTACTTTAGTTATATTGACAATACTTAATAATTAATCGCAAGTAAACTAGAAGTTATAATATTGTGTAAATAATTGAAATGACATCATCTCGTTGCTGTACCAATCTTTAGTGTAGGTTTTTGTTGTTTAAAAAAGTAATTTAACGACCTTAAAACGTCAATATTTTGTAACTTATAAGTTTACAAAAAATACATAATCTTCTTTAGAGGTATAAAAATCATATGAATGGGAACCAAATTTAATAATAAATATGAGTTATTTAAATTTTGAAATGAACACAAATGAGTAAAATGAGTGGTAAACTACTGTTACTAAGCATTAAAAGTTTTCCACTTTAATCACATCACATGAACAGTGACTAGAACAAATTGTTTTAGTTAAGCTTTTATGATTTTGTTCTAGTTTCGAACTAACCTAACATCAAAATTAGTATTGTATTAACGTACTCGGTAAAATATAATACGAATTTTGCATAAATGTTGTATGTGACAACTGTTCCGATGAAATGGTGCAAGTAGTCGCCTCAACGCCAGAGGTCGCGGGTTCAATTCCCGCTCGGGGCAGATATTTGTATTTGTATAAATATTTGTTTCCGGTCTGGGTATATGTCCTTGTGAGTCTTTCCACCGTGCCTCGGAGAGCACGTGAAGCTAGCGGTTCCGGTTGTTATCATTGACATCTGATAACGATCGTTACTCATGGTAAGAAATTTATATGCCGACCCGCAATGGTGCAGCGTGGTGGATTAAGCTCCAACCCTTCTCCTATATGGAGAAGAAGCCTTTGCCCAGCAGTGGGACACTTAAAAGATAATTCCGTGCAGTTTAGTTTAGTTCAGTTGTATGTGGTTTGTGGATCGTTTAAAGCGTTTTATTTTATGATAAAAATTTTGGTTTTTGAATAAAAAATGTAAATACTCATTAACTTTCCCGTTTTCCGATGATTTGTGTGTTACTGTAGTGTATCAGCCTGTAAACCACACTGTGTGATTCTTTTACAACGTACAACGTTGTAATCACTTTGTGTGTTACTTTTATGGGTATTCAAGCATAAGAAAAAAAAAACACATACTATTTTATTAAAATAGTATGTGTTTTTTTTTTCGGTCTAAATAGTTAATAGTTTTTGTCGGTTTAAATAAGGAAATGAAAAAAAAACAACCTTTCCTTTCTCTTTCTATCTTCATCATCTTTTGTCTGTAGTACAATTTAGTTTGAAAAGTGTAAATATTAATAAATAAAAGATAAAAAAATATTAAAAACGACAATAATTTTTAAGCAATTGATGTTCGTATTCTGGCACAATCATTTTACTTATAAGCTTATATGGCATTACATATACATGTACATATGTATGTCGTTAGATAAAAATGGCATATTAGATCTATGTTCATTCTAAATTCAACATGAATTTATTCACACGTTTTGTCATTTCCGTGAATACATTAAGACATCCGTAACCTGAATTTAGTAATAGTTTCCATGGTGATCTGAGAACTTAAATATTTTACGCAAGTTTTCCTGCGAAATTAAAGTCAGAGTTTGCTAAATAAAATGATATTGAAATGACCTTGCAAGGGATATACATAATACTGTTTTAACAAAAGTGTAAGATTAATCAAAAAAAATTAAGAGAAAAAATTATGTAAAATAAAATTAATAATATATTTTTGTTTAAAATTAATCTTTAAAGTAGTTTCTTTCGGTATTTGAATAAAGTTGAAAGCTCAAGAGAAAAAGACCATATCTTTGACCGAGATGTGTACTTCAAATATAAAAATAAAAAAGGCTCTTTCTTATTTAAAGGATAAATTTATTATATATGTATCTCGAGACGATTTTAATTAAGTTTTTATAGTATCAAATGTTTTTATTATATAATTTATGTCATTTTCATATTTTTTTATTATTTTTTAAATTAATATTTATATATGTATTAAAATAATAATATAAAAATAGTTTACGTGCAAACCATACCCTACATCAAGTTAAAATAAAAGATTCAAGTCCTGCTTCTCTCTTGTATAACACAATTTTAATATTATAATATATCGTGTCATACTCTTAATTTATTCATATAGCTGTAAAAATTTAGTACACATATAAGCATTAAAAAGTTAAGTTACCATAAATATATCTTTACTTACTCTGCCAACAAATGGTAATCCTGGCTTGTATCTTCTTCGCATGCTATCAGCGAACTTCAACTCCACGTAATGTTGTTCAGCGGCAGGGGTCGCAGAACTTGCGCTTGCTAGTCCAGTCCCAACAACGAGATCAACGCGAGCTGAACTTCCACCGCAGTGGACTTCGATACGCCAAGTACCTGAACGTGCTCCGGCTGCCAGGATTGCATTGAGTTTGCGGACGCCTGATGACAAGTAAATACAAATATTAATTATAATCAGTCTTGGAACACTAATATAATCCATTTCATTTAAGATGTCGCGTGTGATGTGAATGTTATTTCATTCATAGACAATAATATTGTATATTTTTATTCTTTCTGTTTATTTTTTAAACAAAGATGTTACAATTTAAATTTTTTTGATTGATATCCTTTGTTGTTCTGTTCCACTTACGTGAACAATTACGACTTGTCATTGTAAGTAACAAGTTTATTTGCTATACTTAGTACAGTCATGGCATGGTTGTTTTAGCTAATATCAATTCTAAATTATGCAGTTTTCTAATGGGAAAATAATTATCAAAACAGTTCAGTACTGTCAGTTTTTACTACTCTTTTTTATTTCAGAGAGACTTTCTACTTTTATTTATTAAAAGAAAAAACAAGAAAGTAGCAACATAATATAGCAAATAGCAACAAATAAAGCGACCCAGTTTAAAAAAAATTGTATTAAAAACAAAATCTTCTACAAAGTTTTTACTTTTTCTAGCTCTCGACCCAATGACACGCGTTGAGCCTCACTCACTTTGTTTTTGCTGCAGGATATGACACATGACTCCAAGGGTTGACGAATATAATTAATCAAACCTCAACCCTTGGTGACAGGGAAACACGACGCATTTCATTATTAATGTATTAAAACAAGAGGAAATTACTACGATGAAACTTTGATTTTGTTAAACAAGACCGTTTCTTTCTTTTTTCTTTTTTTTTTTTAAGTAATGCTCAATAAAACATAAATTTGTAATGGATGCTGGTGTATTTTTAATTTTTGAAACCTTATTTTTTTATTAAGTATATAGTAGGTAAATGTTTTTATGATTGTTTAATTAATTAAAAAAAATCACTCGAGTTTAATTTTATCACCTTGACTTGGACTGATTTCATCGACGTAGTAAAATACAATAATACTTCAGACTAGCTGTTTTCGTGACTTCGTTTGCGATCACCTAAGATATCCATGGTTAAGCCCAGAGGCTTTCCACTTTTTTTCCCTTCTACTGTCTTATTTAACTACCTATTCCACCACATCAGAAAACATAAAAATCAAAATTAAAATCAATTAAAATAAAGTGGTAATTATGGTATCACTGATTGAAATAACAAAAAAAAAAATAGAACTGATTTAAGTTATGAATTATGTTCAAAGCTAATTACAGGCTCATTTTGTCGATAGGTGGTGCTTCTTTTAATGATTTATATAATTAGTTTCAGTATTTATTCTTTTTCTTGAAAAGATTAAGTTAGTAATATGAGTCCTATCTCATAACATTGAGTAAGCCGGTGGTTGAGCCTTAAGTTAAAGTAAGATGAACAGCATGTTCAAAGGTTTCTGTACATTCTGGGTTCCAAGTTATGTGGCCCTGATTCAGTATCAATTTTAGAATATCTCCCGAAAAAATTTTCAAAATATATTCAATGTATGGAATTTTAACTTTAGAATCTACTTTAAGACAACCGTTCTGGTGTAGTGGTGCGAGTATTTGTCTCAACGCCTGCAATTGTAGATTCGATTCATTACTATACATAACGTTACTACCATTTTTGGATCACATTTAAATATATTAACTCATCTACTCTTCTCTAACAATTATATTCAAAATAAAAAATTCAAATTACAAAAAAAAAAACATTCATTACCATCTCCACCATCATCATCATCATCAGCCATTTTGATGAAATAAAAACTAATTATTACCTCAAGATATGCTTTATGATATACATGTTAATTTTTTATGCTAGGCTTATTACTTTATCTGTAATGCGTGTTTACACAAACAAACAAACAGACATATAGAAATTTTTAAAAATTAGAGAATTAATTTATATTAATTATAACCCCAAAAATATTTTTTGTCAAAAAATTCAGATAAAAATTAAACGTGAAATTTACAATTTTATTATTTGTAGAGATACTGTCCTGTAAAACCAAATTGCTTATTGGTAAATATCAACTAAGCGTATTTAAATATTAAAAATATATAAAGGTTTCAAACAAAACATAGCCCCAAGTAAAAGCACTTTATCAGCACATCTGGTAAAATACGTATACCCAATAACCTGTCAATAATATGTCATATAAAACTAAAGCAAAACAATGTCGAAAAGGTTTTCCGTGTTAACACGAGGGTAACCCGTACCGATGTCAGGTGTAACTTCTTGATCCCATGCTTATGTAAAAGAATTCTCTGCTACCCTGTGACGGTTTTATGATAAATCCATCATTCTGTAAAAAAATAACAGGAAATAGGAGATTTTATTTGAATATTTCGATATGTATATAAGATTTTATTATGTCAAAAACATATTTGTTGCGATATTATGAGAAAAGCATCTCTCAACTCACAGTGGAGTAGCGTGACGGAATTGCAGGAAAGTAAAGAATAATATTCTTATAAAGTTATTTAGTACTTTGTCAGCACACTTTTTCTCGGAATTTCTCTTTTTCAATACTTATTTACACCTAAAAAGAACTTTTATTTTTATATTCCACACTAATATACGCTATGTCCTAATATACAACTATATAATACTTTAAATGTATGTATGTGACAACTATTGCCCCACTGGTGACAACTCTGGCTGCTATGCTAGCCGTCACGGGTACGATCCACGATTGTGACAAAAATATGTGTAGGACATAGATATGTTTGACGTAGTCTGAGGGTTTTGTGTGTATGTGTGGAAACACAAATTTCTGGGAACGCCGACGCAAGACTTAGTACTTACTTGAGTACGAAATGTAAATTTATTTATAAACATTATTATATTGTTCTTTTTTAGTGTAACTTTTAAAATAATATATGAAAAAAGAATTTAATTTTATTTCTTTAATAAAAAAGAATCGATAACGGAATATCAATGCGTCAAAGATACTCTTAAGTCGTTAGACGAAACCAATCTATCAAAATTTGACACGGGTTATACAGTGCAAGTGACAAGAAAAGGCTTTTACAAAAACGCCCACCCGTTGCTCTGGCGACTACGAATTTGACAGTACGTCGGAAGTTAAAATAAGTTTTATTTTGAAAGGTCTATAAGATTTTCGTAGAAGAAAATATGATTATGATTTATCAAAGAATTTATAATGGAAAAATTTCTAGTGTAAGATTGTGCTTGTCGTTCTTGTTTATGATTATTATTTATTTTATTATTATTTATTTTTTTATTTGTTTATTTTTTTTTATTTATGTTTTTTTTTGGTTCATGTTGAATATTAATCGTGAATTCGGCTCCTATGATTATCAGTTGTACTTTCAAAAGAATGAATACTAATTTCAAGGTTAAAAGAAGTAGGTTTCGTATGTATGAATTAGGTGTTTTACAACAGTTATAAAATGAAGTAACAAATAAAAAATTGAGAAACATATTCGAGGAAATATATCTCTACAAAATTTGTTGGTTAATAAAAGAAATCAGCTTGACTGCAACTTTTCAAAAGTCGAATAATGTTGTAATACTAGCTTTTAGCCCGCGACTTCGTCCGCGTAGGATTCGAAAATGGTTAAATACTAATAGTATTTTTAAATTGAATACTTATAAAATAAACAATCTTTATTATAGAGTGGGGATATAGGAAATTTTATTAGATTTCATGAACACGAAGCTCAGCCTTTGGTGACAGTTACACGGGGGTATTATCTTTTTACAACGAAATCGAAATATTACACCTTTCGCAGTATTCCTTTATAAACATTTTTTTTTGGTTTATCATTCGGGTGATGGAATCACCAGGCTACTCTGGAGCATGTCATGGCTATGGCAGAAGCAGCTTTCCCTCAATTAGTATACTTACTCTCACTACTTTAAGAGTTTGACGTTAGGCTTTGTTTATGGTAAATACATAGGTATTCATTTTCTATTTTAAGCAACAGGTCTGAGAACTGTCCAGTAGGGAGATGTTACTACTGTCCAAACAAAAATCCATCCGACCGATGTAACATTGTAGAAGCGTCTATTATTTTCAGTGTTCCTATTTAAATTTTACTTTGAAGCAATGAAAAGTCTTAAAATTTTCGGACGACGCTTGAATCTTTAGGGACTTTTGTGCTATATGATTTTTTTAAACATTTTTACAATTTTTTAAATTATTTAAATTAAGAAAATAATATGTTCGTTATTGCAAAGTTATGTCTATCAGAAAATTTACATCTGTCAAAAAGATCAAGCTAACTTGTACAGGGTATAGGAGATGAATTTCGATAAAATACCAAACAAGTGTTCAATCAATTCCGTTATCGTGGATCAAGGAATCACATTGTTCCATACAAATTTTACCCCACTTTTTCATCCCCTCAATGGTAGTTTCGGTTTTTTTTTTCTTATCGAATACCAACGTCATATAAAGAACACACCATCCAAGTTTCAGGTCTCCACAATCAGCGGCTTAGGCTGTGCGTTGATCCATCAGTCATTCAGGACAAAGTATTTTATATGTATTTATAGTGTAGATTCATAGCTGTTTTTTCTTAAAGTTAGTTTTTATATTTTCGATATTGATTATAAAGAAACAGTAACCAGAGTAACGAAGTGGGGTTATGATGAAAATAAAATAGAAACAAAAAATATACAACGCTATCGTATTTCTTTTACGGAGGAAAAAGGAAATTCTTTTAATATAAAATTGTAGGAGAAATGTTTTGTAAATTTTACTATCCAGAATTTTTTTAAACAAAACATATGAGATTAAAATAAGCGTAGTTATAGTTTAACGAAAAAATATTAACCTTTTTTTATTAAAAAAATTGACCTAATGATAACTTTTTAGCACTGCCCAGAGTTCAAGAGTCGAGCCAAGTAAGAAGTAAAGTAACAGCGTATTAATGTTTAACTGTACCAAAAAAAACCTCCTTTACTTTAAAAAATGATTCTTTCAATTCACGACCATACCACATGGTACATTGACGGTATACGTATACATATATGTCTCGGAACTGCTCTTAATTAATGTGTATGTGTGTATGTAACTATTTGTTTGCGTATGTAACTAGCATGCCTATATGTACTCATATATTTACTATAAATACTTATATTAATATTTGTACACATATACCAATGCATTACTATTTCCTGGGCACAAAATTTGCCTGGAAGATATCGCTTTTTAGGTATAAGGCCGCCATTTGTACCGTGCCATTCTTTTGTGCTTTAAATTATTTTGTATATACTGCTTTGGTATACAATAAAGTGTAATTATTATTATTGTTAATTTGTGCATCATTTTTTTAATTAGTATGTATTTTAAATACCAATAAACTTAGTACTGAACAACTCTTGGCCATATCTGCACCCAATAAAATATATCTTCTATAAAGAAAGAATTATGCTTTTATATACGTAATAGAATATTCACACCATATCTCAGTAGCAGATGTTATCCACAAAAGCATCAAAAATACTCGAATCCAATATTGGATTAGCGAATATGAAAGCGTCCAATAACTTCCTTGCTCGAGCGAAACAAAATGGAGTACTTCGTTTATTGGTCGTAACTTCCAAACAGGGCCGAATTATTTGTAAGCAGCTAAATATGTGTCAAGTTATTTCTTGAAGTCTTTGAAGAAAGTTCGTTATACGAGTATATTAATACTTTTATTTGTTAAAAATTTTCAGATCAAGATCTGTCCTAGGCAGTCTATAATGGTTAGACATGATGTTCAAAAGGGGTACCAGAGAGCAAGTTGTTAAATACATAGTAAAAAATGAGCACGTAATTGATACTATTATTTTTTATGTAAAAGTTTGATTTTATTCAACATCATCATCATCATCATCCTATCTGCCATTGGATATCCACTGCTAAACGCAGGCCAGAGCGATCGGTTCAAAGCAGCCTCCATCCAACGGCTTCCGACGACTCTCCTCAAGTCGTTTGTCCATTTCGTGGACAGCCGTCCGACGCTGCGTTGTCCGGTACGTGGTCTCTATTCGAGAAACTTTCTGCTGCATCAGCCGTTAGATCAGGGCTTTTTGCCCTGCCCACTGCCACTTCAGCTTGCAGATCCATTGGGCTATGTCGGCAACCTTCGTCCGTCTGTGGATCTTATCATTTCTGATTCGATCTCGCATAGAAATACCAAGCATAGACCTCTCTATTGCACGCTGTGCGACTTGGAGCTTATTTAAAAGATCCATAGTCAGAGACCACGTCTCAGATCTGTATGTCATCACTGGTAACATCCATTGGTCGAAGATTTTCGACTAAGGTATGATGGATGAAAAGACATTTTTTAACTTCCCGAACGCTGCCCATCCTAACTGAATTCGAAGATTTTATTACAAACAAACAATTAATAATAGTAGTGGTGGTTAAATTCAACCTAATCTATAATTGACAGCATTTCGACATCATAAAAGTATGATTGCGCATAACATGGTAAGCATATGCAGCAGTCAATAATTTAAAAATATAATGTTTGGTTTTGGTTCTAGATTTAAATGTAATCTAAGAAAGAAAGTTCCATCAGACTTTCATTACCAAGAAGCATTATGGGCAACATTACTCAATCCGGCCCTGCTTTGGAGTCAGGAAGAGCAACAATAACAAAGTTACTTCACAATTAGAGGGGCTTGTCGCTGAAGATACGCAAGTAAATTCATCTATTGTGCACGGTAACTGAATGTGTACAAAAGTTAAAAAGATTTATAAAGGTCACTATAATGATAGTATATTTTTGCGCCTACTTTTGATATCTGCGAAATTCTGATATATGAAAAAAATTACAAAATGATACCTAATTATAAAAAAAAAAAAAAAAAAAATTATAAAGATTGCTATCACTGGTGTTACTTGTCATCCAATTAATAGTAAACTAAGTTCTCGATTATTTTTAAATACCCCATCTACGTCGACGTTAATGTTAACGGTTAAATTTAATGAAATGGGTGTTTATTATTGGCACTACAAATGGCACTACAATTAACACCTTATGTAATTAGTATGAGATTTGAAAAAACTTACGGCATTTGTAATGGAACATAAGCAAGCAAAAATTTGCACATCTGCATAACGTTTTAATTATCCAGATAGTTATCACGTTATGCTACAGATAGAGCATCGATAGGACACAAAAAATAATAATAGAATATTACAAAGTATTTTATAGCATTTATTAAACAAAGTAATACTTACATATAATATCATCATATTAAATTCACGTTGAATGTATAACAAATTGCTTAAAAGCTTTTTCAGGTTCTAGATGTTAATTAATTATGGATCAAAGAAAATATTGTTCGTATTTAATTTCTACAAAAAGGTCTAAGAATGACTAGATAATTTCTGTTTGTCAAATTCTACAAGTTGATTAGACTCAAAGTAATTTAAAGTTGGAAAGGTATCTCCGAGCATGACAAGGAACAATTTGCTTTGATAGTTCCTAAACTTATCTAGCTCATTTGTGGCGTGCCAAAGTTAATGGAGATTAAGTCTAAGTCACTTCCTTTTGATTAGAGTCTCATTTCATTTTTTGTTTGTATTTAAATAAGTAAAATTTTGTTTACTACTGCTTTTGTTTAACTGTCAAAACGAGTAAGTAATGTTTATTATCTCTTCTATTCTTCTTCTTCTAGTTAAATCTCTAACTATAAATAAAATAAAGAGGTTAGATTTTTTAACACAATTTAAGAACGTTTCAAACTTCATTCACTAAATTCACTTTTATCTTTGAACTCGCTGAAAAGAAATAGTAAAAATATCTTAAAAATAACAAATGTAATGATAGTTTTACCAGTTGACAATCAGCGAATATGTCGTGTAATCCTATCCTATTAATATTATAAATGCAAAAGTTTGTTTGGATCTTTGTTACAATTTCACGCAAAAACTACTAAATGGATTTAAATGAAACTTTACAGTAATATAGCTTAAACATCAGAATAACAATTTATAAAGATTTTATGAAATGTAACCGTAATATAACATACTTTAAAAAACATCACGTGAAAATGCGTAAGTGATGCCTATTCCATGGCGCTTACGACCTTCTTTTCGCGGGTATTTACTAAAGTGTCGACTGGGGGCAATATTACTGTGCACTCTGCAAACGCGGAGCAACGATTTTTGTATAAGAGTCTTCATTACGTTTGTAATAATTAGATACGTATAGTCTGAATTCTGAGGAGGGACAGTGGCTACTTTTTGTCAATACAACCACGCGGGAAGCTAGTATTACATAAATAAAGCCATTTGGATGGTATTACACGTACTTTTTATAAAGCCTGCATGTCACTGTGAAATCCTTCTTACGCGTTAAGAAGAAGGATTGTATGGTTAATCCAGTACGCTGGTCTACGTAAGACAAAAGGTTTTCCTAAGCATATATATATCTTATTGTGTAAGAAAATCAAAAGAGGCTATGCTAGCCTATGGTTGTAATTTTTAAAAATTGTATCCACTTGTCATAAATTTATTTTTGATTTGATTTGAATTAATTGTTTAAAATTCTGATTATAAATATTCTTGTTTCACTTGTAAATAGTAACAAACTGATTGGTTTAGAGTTATATGTTATTTATAATTTTATGTGATTATGCTGTTTGTTTGTTTGTATAAAAATAATAACACATATACTGTATGTTTCAGAGCATAACCGATCACGGTAAACGATAGCGCGAGATGTGATGAAATGTTTTTATTTTTTTTATTTTTTCTTAATAATCGTAATTTTTTTTTTCATTACAAGTAATTAATTACCTAAATAATTTACTGACTCGTTTCTAATAATCATAGAGTGTTGTATTAAAGACTATAAAATTCCATAATAAACATTTTAAGCTAAAGAATTTTTTAAAATAAAACATTAGATATTATTCGGAAAATAAATATCTCACTTTTATTATATTTTTAATATTCATATCATAAATTTGATATCTTTAATATCTTAAATCTAATATATTATTATTACATTTTTTTCTTATATTTATAATATAATTATAATTTAAGAGCAACTAAATTCCTAAATGAAATCCCGAAATCAATTTCCGAATTTCCTTTACGTACATAAAATAATTACATCACTTAAGTGTCGTAACAGTGAACCTTTTTCGACATCTCTGATTTCCAACACCGTCTCGATCCTAAGATTATTTATAATCGGAAATTGAATCTGTCAGAGCTGATCGCTGTTGATGCGACACAGAAAACCTTTTAGATGGTAAACATACGAACTCTATGACAAAGTAATGTAAATACTAGTCATGTTGGGTAAGTCAAATTTTAATCTACGGACCGGTGTCTTGTTCGCGTTAATTAGGGATTTTATGTATGCTATGTTATATAATAGACTAGTTCTCACTGTTGGGCATGCTATGATGATTATGTGTGTTGCACAACACGATTACACAGTCATGTCGAAAGTTCCATTGTATCCAACAGTCACGGTTTTTATACCTGCTCAGAGAAAGTACATTTTACATTTGTACGCATATTTGTTTTGGTGTTAGTCCCTAGCCGAGTATGTGAAGCCACTGGTTTCGGTTGTTAACATACACACAATAACGACCGTTATTGTAATGGACATTTTATTAAAGTAAATCACTGTTTTAAGATAAATAGAATGTACAGGCTTAAAAGGTTAAAACAATAAAAAAATACATGACACTATTTAAGACACAAAGTCATAATTCAGCACTGAATTTTGTAAATCGTAAATCAAAAACAGGTAAAAAAAAGAATAATAGCTAGATGAATCCTAAATGTTATATGACATCTAAAAATATTTTTAGAACATTAATTTGTTAACAGATTTTGTGTACGTCATATGTATTTTATTAGTAACTCTCATGTGATCTGTGCTCTCAACACAGCTCACATGAAAGTTCAGAAGTAAATATTTATATTTAAAATAATTATGATAAAAGAATAAAATAATATCTCTTACTACGTTTATATATAAAATACTTATGCTACTAACTATGTTAACCTATTTTGAACACTATTAATTATTATAAAACTCCATTTTATATTTATAAATTATTAACAATAATATATACTCTTTATTGCACACACACCCCTTTCATCCGCATCCATTCTCTCATTTAAATATTGTTAATAGTATTTTTTAACTAAAATAAATACAATAATACATAAAAATGTCCCATTGACTAAAGTTGGTAAAGATAAAGTATCCACCTTGGCTTAAAAAGCATCTAATTAAGATTAAAAAAAAAATACTTTACAGATTTAGAGGTTTTAAGAACCTGCTAGATGAAATACCACTAAGGATTCTCAACAAAAGGTGTAAATTCTTTGCGAAAACCTGCACCAATAATTATATAATTAAAACTAAGGACAATATTAAAAAGGAACCAAAAATTTTCTTTAGTTATCCTAAAAAACAAGCGTTTCAGCGTTACTCAAATACCTCAAATTATGATTTTAAATTCTTCAAGTTCAAGCATGTCAAATGGTTTAGGTATACCGTATACGTAATTTTTTTGCGTCTTACTTTTCATCCATGTTTGAACACTCCTCAAATGCATGATGCACTGCTAGTACCTACCAATGATTGTAGCTCACTTTCACAGGACAATGCATGTAATTAATTCTATAGGTACTAATAATTATTTCACAAGATAGAAGACCTGATAGAATTTCATCATATTTCATTTAACAGGAGTTATCCACTTTTCCTTATTGTGAAAAAATAATATGGATAGCCTTTTAACCCATAGACAGCTTTATGACATGGCATTTCTTTATAAAGTATTATGAAATGGAATTGCCCGCCCCTCTTAAGTTGTTATTTAACCAGCGTGTCCTGTAACGTTTGCCTAAATGACCGCCAGCGACTGGACTATTACAGATATCTATTGCCAGAACTACTATAATCTTTAACAGTTCTCTGATATATAAATAATATCAAAGCAGTATAATGCTATGTATTTAGCCCAAGTTTAAAAGAAAAGTTTTAGATCAATTAAGAAAAATTAACCGTGTTTAATAATCTTTTCACTTTTTGTTTGCATTACTTTAAAAAAAAAATCTATTACATTTAAATTTTATATTGTTACTTAATTATACACGCTCTGACACCTTAAAAATTGTGCATTGAACTACGTGTGTAAAACAATTTACTAGATGTAAGGATAAATGTAACAATTATTAGTTGTCCAAAATAAATAAATAAACACCACTATGAAAAGAACAATTATCGCAACAAATAAAGACATATATATATATATATATATATATATATATATATATATACAAGTCCAGTATTATGGCTAGTAAAGCGATCTCTTTCTTTTCTTTTTTGACAACCTTTTGGTATAGGACACAGCAGATAGTTATTATTTATTTTGAGATATATCATTTTACAATGAACATTTGTAAGTCCTATTATCAGAAAATACGAATATAATAATAATACATAAGCCAATAAATAAAATGTTTTAAGTTATCCTAAGCTGCCTAAATATTAATAAGGTATCATCATATTTTAAAGCTTTTGGATAAGAAAAATTCAAATCCATTTTTACGTCTTTCTATATCAATAGATTTTTCTAACTTGAAATTGATGAATTATTGATACATTAAGCTAAAAAAGGAAGCCTTGACAGTGAGGCTTCGGCGCTCCTTTGTGTATCTGTCAGACTATTCATTTGCGTGTTACGATTAATCGTAGCTTCTATATAATTGATATTAATTCAATGTGATAAAATTGTAAATGGTGTGTATCTATATGTAAGAGATAATTAAGAAAAACGAATAAAAGAGAAGTTTAGCTGAGAAAAAAAAAAGGATTCAGGTCTCATTTAATATTTGGTACATTTCTTATCTTGTTACACCGTATTTAAGTCGTCATTATTAAAATAATAACAATAATGAAACATCAAAAAATAATGAAAAATATAAAAATAATGAAACATCATAATAGTTTATTCCCGAAGCTTATACCTTATACTTGTATATGTATCCAGATACTAACATATTGGGCTAGGGAGCTCTTTTTAAGTAATGGAATTAACTTGTGCCAGGAGAACAGGAATAATTTAGATAACTAATTCTATGGAAACTACCAAAGAGTAATATTATTGCCGTATAGAGTTTTATACAAATTGAGCGAGTTTCAATATATTTATTTAACTAATACGCTTACCTTCGTCCATAGTCAGTTGATCCCATATCGCCACTTTCGTTCCAGCGGGATCACTCAGTGCCACGTACGCTATTTCATCTCGAACCAAGCGGAGATCATGGTCCAACGCGAGAATCCAAAATGTTACTGCAACAAAGAAACAAAAACATTTGAACAAAATATAATATTCCTAAACTTATACAAAATAATACGTAAACTCCTATTTTTATTTTTTATTCATATTATGGAAAAACAAAATATAAAAAGTTTTATTTAAAACTTCCACACCCACATGCAATACAATACAATATAAAGTCAACTGCTTATAAATCATATACAATACTTTACGGAAGTAAGTAATAAAAAATAAAAAGTTGCAACTGCGTCCTAGCCAGTGATGAAGTAAATATATTATGAATGATAAACCCAATAAATAACCGATAAGCCGCTTATAAAAGGCATAAACAACGCGTTGCGTATGTAGGATTATATATTTCTCTCATAACTTTTTCATTAATAGGGATGTACGTGTACAAGTTTATGGATGTCGAGAATTTCATCCAATGTTAATATAATTATGTATAAATATATGAATATTGACATTAAGGTTACCTTAACTAATAAATAGTTCACGTGACATGAAAAATTAGTAAGAAAGGAGACTCCTAATGTACGCGCAAATTAATATAAAATTACTGAAGCAAAAACACCCGCTTGATTCAAATTATATTAAAAGTTTAAATTATTTATCAGGATTTTTTTGGTTAAGCAATGTGTTCGCTGATTAAAGTTACAGACTATATGAACGCAACAGTAATCGTAACTATCAACAAGTTGTGGCAGCCAAATATTTATTTACGCGAAGGAGAAGATATTATGCTGTAAAGCTTTGCTGGCCCACTGTGAGTTAGTTCATAGGTATTTCTCAGATTTTTTTAATAATACATGCAAGTTTAGTCACGACAATCGTATCCAATGTTATGTATGAGATTAATTTTGGAAATAATTCAGTCCGGATTTGAACGAGCGACCATCTGGTGTTCACCTGTTTAATCCACAGCATTGAATTCTGATGCATGAGGGATGTCAACCATCTAGATTCTAGCATCAAAATTATAAAACAAAAAGAGTAATTTTTTTTATTATATTATTGTTATGATTATAAATTGAGTATAAAAAAAGTATCGATACCTTATTTCCCGGTCTATTTATTACCTGATTTTAATAAAATGGTTAGATTAATCTGAATAACAGTTATCGTTTTTTAATGGTTTGTACGATTCGAACACAGATGCGATTTTTAATTTGCTTAATGTAGGTATGTGAAATTGATGCTCAATTCTTTAAAGTTATTCAAAATAACTTTTCATTTATATATATTTGAAAATAATATTTTCAAAGCAAAACCTCGAACGTTTCAATGTAATGATATATTTAACGTTATGTTTTTTATTATTAATTAAATGAAACATTAATAATAATAATACTTGATAATGTTATTAGAGATATTACGAAATTTAACAACAGCTAATTGGATTAAAATTAGTAAATTAATTAACCAATTTGTTGTTCTGTTGTTTCGAGGGAAAAATAATTTGAAAGCAACAAGACATAATTGTAGGAAATTTTATGAAATAATAACTTTAGTACGAAATTTTTTGAGTGGGTATAAAAGTAGGTACTCTTAAATTTGATGTTTTAACATTAAGATATTTTAAGTATTAAAAGTATTGAATCACTAGAAACCGTCTAATTTTTTATTATGTTATTGATTATCTGTTAAGTTTGTTATAGTTTTACCGTTTCTTTAAATATGAAAAATGAGGGGTATAGCGGTCAAATTTAATTGATTTTATATCTTATTCATTCTAAGTAATGTAGCGACATCTATCTCGCCATATACGAACTAGAAGAAACTAACGAATCCTACATCCCGCTATCGAAGTTTTCAAAGCGATTGAGTATATATACAAGAACTCGACAATAAGCGTTAAGTGGCGCGTAGCCCACCAGACACAACTCCCGTCTGGTCGAAGGATCCTTCCTTTTCAATGACAGCCTCCTTACCTACAAACTGGTGACCCCGAGCATGAACGTCAGCGCAGCCTTCGCAAATCTACGTCATCGTAACGTCATCATCACTTCCTCAAGCTTTCGAGCAGCGAGTCGTACAGCCAGCCAGCATCCACGGCTACTACGGGTATCCTGACCACTAGCATGCAGCGAACGCGCATTCCTGGTCATCGCCTACAGCCTTCGCAGCGACCTTGGCACAGCACACTGCACTTCGGCCGGTCAGCAAGCAGAGACGCACTTCTCTCCTGGTCGACGCAGCAGCCAGCCACCACGCAGCACTGCACCACCCCGACTCACTGGGGCATCACCGCAAACAGTTCCGACTCACCGCGAACTATGCGGCATCTGGTTCCGACTCACTGGAACATTCCACTGGCCCGGCAAGCATCACAAGATGTAGTATGGACGACTCAACCTGCTATCGACCTCCGGTCTCGGAGGGGGAGTGATGTAGCGCCATCTATCTCGCCATATACGAACTAGAAGAAACTAACGAATCCTACATCCCGCTATCGAAGTTTTCAAAGCGATTGAGTATATATACAAGAACTCGACAATAAGCGTTAAGTGGCGCGTAGCCCACCAGACACAACTCCCGTCTGGTCGAAGGATCCTTCCTTTTCAATGACAGCCTCCTTACCTACAGTAATATTGTCGAAATTATCGATGCTATTTTTTCTATATTATAAGCTTTTAAGCACTTTATTGAAATGAATAGTTAACGAATTTATGCTTAATACACACAAAATAAAGAAGCAGAAATTGTAAAAGGTATTTTATGAAAAATTAATTGTGACATGCAAACTCTTTCACGAAACTCTCTTTAACGAAAATCGTTACCAAAATATTGAACCAAAATAAATCACAAAGCGTAACGCAATTCGTTCATTGACTAAGTTAAGTCATCAATAAAAACGTGGCCACAAATCCCCGTGAAACAGTTGAAAGACAATTTATCCAGCTAAAACAGTTGCCGGTTATGTATGAGCCGTGCGCCATTATTAATTACTCCAAGCCGTGTTACGCTTTAACTTGGACGATGAGGGAAATTTGGCAATGTTCATAAAGTTGGCCTAAGTACCGTAAAATACGGGTTGACTGCTTTTTTTTTTTTTTTTTTTTTGTAAAATACAATTTGCTGTTTAAAGAGTTCCGCTCACCAACGGTATCCAATCGACTACAAATTACAAAATTAGTCAGGTGCGACTCGTTAATAAAGAACCGTACCGAAATAAAATATTTTACACTACATAATCTCGTAATGATGAATGATAAATAATGAAATCTGGTTTTCTTTCATTAAAATATATGGGTAAGGTAAACAGCGTTAATTATTTAATACACACGTTGGTGTAATTGTTGTAGTCTGATTTAGTTATTTAGCAGTTGTATTTAAAAACAACTAATAATGTTGATTAGAAAACGTTAATTCATTTCGCATGAATGTACTCAGCAATACATTAAAAAAAAAAATTACATGTACTAAGAATTATACTTACGAAAAATAAGGGCACTGAATTTTCTATAAAATTAAATAGAGTATTTTCAATAAAACGAAAGAAAGCCTTGACAGTGAAGACTTGTCTCTAATAAAATTTTAGAAGCCGCCAATCATCACGGTGACAAGGTAATCGAAAATCTAATTAATTACGTCCAATACCTTTCACCTTCGTCCGATCATAATAGATGCTCATTCAATCAATCAATTTAAAACTTGAATATTTATGAAGAAAATCATTACCTCGAAAAAATGAACCTTCGAAAATATTCTATACAAATATAAAATGAGACTTTCAAAGACCAATGACTTGACCTATTTAAAGAATAATTGATACAATCATCTTTAGATTGTATTGAAATTATATCTTTAATCTGTTTGTATGGCTATTTTTTTAATTAAAATTTTTAGGTTCTGTACGCAGAAAATTCGGGAACATTAAATGTTTACTTTCACAAGAATTAATACATATTTTTAAAGTATTAATTACTAAGTTTTTTTTTTTTTTTTTTATAATTTCTTCTCAACAGAATCTAAATTCCAAAACGCTGGTAGCTTCACATTAACTATAATTTATTCTAAGTAAAATTTCTAAAAGAATTGACCCCACGTCTCATAGCCTCCACTGGTGACAGGACGCTGCTTGAATACAAAAGGTACATAAATGGAAAAAAAGTGAAATCGTTTTTATTTAAAAAATGCGATGTTAATAGGTCATATTTTTGTATTTAAAAGAGACTCCCATTGATTTCTCATTATAATATATGAAAACAATACTAGCGCCTTTTTAGTATTTTCGAGTTTCGGGGACCAAATATGAGCAAAACTGCCATTTTCTCAGTTGCGACCCTATAATCGAAGCGAACGCATTTTTCTTTTATGATAAAGTGCCATATTTCAAAAAATCCTTAACTTGCGTTAGTAATTTTATAAACAAAAGCGCCATATAGTGAAATATGTCCGTTTCGATCTTAAGAAATCACGTAAGTTTATTCCTCTTTCTTTAACAAAAGTGCCATATTTCAAAATTGCCCATTTTGTATTACAAATTTAGAGAAGTATAAAATCACTTTTAAATAAAGTAAGGCACTAAGCATAGCGTCCGCTTTGCTTATAATATTTTAGAGGTTGTAATATTATTTGATAAACGTTAGTGCCATATTTTGGAATGCGCTACTTTTGTATTTCTTTAGATGGGAGTAAATTCATTATAATTATAAATTTAATATAAAACTTAAAATAAAATTAAATATTTTAGTAAATTATTATTATTTTTTAATGTATATTGTTATTTGATATACGTAATTTATTATAATTAATCACCGTTTTTTGATAATAGAATGAGTAGTAGAATACAAAGAATATTTGAAATGCTAAAATCCAACAGAAACACGAATAAGGATTAGGAAATTGAACACCGCACACCAAATGAGGCAGAAAGATGAGTGCTATAAATTATACCTTTACCGATGACAGTCAATCTCCGATTTGAGGCACAAATTGAAAACCCAACATGGAATGAACCAGCTGCTCTGTTAGATAACTCCTCCAACAGTAATTCCATACCTGATAGTCAACACAATCTGAGTTTATCCCTGTTAGATAATAAAGAATCATGGTTTTAACTACAAAGATCAAAGACCAGACTAAGACCCAGTTTCACCACTTGTAATTAAGTTCCGGCTAACCTAACTGGAACTTTTTTGACAGGTAATTGTATGGGTTATCTGTCAAAATAAGTGCCAGTTAGGTTATCCGGAACTTAATAGCAAGTGGTGAAACTGGCCCTTAAGGTGATTGTTCAGGAAACTGATTATGATAGTGACACTTCTGTGTCTACATGTTTGACAAATTCTAACTCAGTTTTTTCTTCACACGACAACGTTGCAGATCTAAACTTTATAACTAAAAATGACCTAGAGATGACGGACACAGATTCTGATGAAGATAATTATATAAATTCAATTTTTTCACTAACAGTCAGCTGTTACCTTCTGATCCTGAACCTTCAGGTTTCAATAAAAATAATAAAGAGTTTAAAGAACAAAATAACAAATTGATAGCATTAGGTACTGTCTCCTGTTGAAATCCAGTCTGAAAAGATTAATTTTCTCGATTTTTCAGACAGTGACAGTGTTAACACTCAGTTTGTGACAGTGTTAACACTCAGGTTAGCGTTAGTATTCGTCACATAATTATCGTACAAATCACATAATTTAGCACTTGGTACGATCGAACATAGAGGTGTCGAAATTGTACGATAATCCAACGAGCATAACATAATTTTGCAAACATTTTTATTCCGTTCAAATGTCATCGAAATGGAAATTTTAAACTACTTAACTGTAGCTTTTTAGATTCGATGTAATGGATATGTACAGGTGATGACTTTTTTTATTTCGTCTCCACTTCAGAGACAGGATATATGTATTATTACTGTCGAAAAGTATCTGTGTAAAAATTTTGTATTTGTACGATACATTGGAACGAAAAACGATAATTTTACGGCCGAAAATACATGATACTGTCAGCAAATAATGCTAACACTGACTCAGGTGACCAGTGTAGTTACGTCGAGTGTTGATACGGGATCTCCGTGTGATGAAAATGAAAGCTATGAAAGAAAAGGTTGCAATAGGAAAGCAAATCCTAATTTATAGAAAAGGAACCTTACAAAATTATTAAAGAACAGTGGTAAGGCATACACATCTTTGTCAAAAACTGAGAAAAATATAGAAGAAAAAAAATAGGGCCAGTTTGTTCTAAAAAATGCGAGATTCAATGCTGTAAAAAAATTACAACTGAAGAAAGATTACATATTTTTATTAGCTTTTATTTATATTTTTTTAGCTTATAAACCTGTTATTTAAATAGAAATATGCAGACTAGTTGTTATTGATATATTCACATTCAAAATTTAGGTTTGAAAATATAATTTCTATAGTGTTGTTAGCTCAAGAATGGTTGTGATTTCTTACTGTTTCTAAAGACATTTATGTTGTACAATTACATTTTTACATTAGAATATCCTACTTAATTTTTGTTTAGTTAGTAGAATTCATATTATATCATATATTCTTTATTGCACTTTTAGTAAAAATTCGAGACTGATATTAAGCTATAAGTCTAGTTTGGTATATTTTTTTATGATGGATAGTTCAATTTTGTAATTAATAAATTAACAAAACCTTATTATTGATGTAAAATGCTTGTAGTAATGAGCCAATTAATTAAATTTTTTATAAAAATAATTGCTTTTAAGCTTTTAATGATTTTTGAATATTTTTTTTTCAATTCTTTATTAAGAGGAAGATATTAATTCTAGTTTTTTTGAAGCAGATTTTTTTATTTTCACTTAAAGAAGTTATTTCATTTATTTTTATAAACTAGCATTGCCATTTTAATTTTTATGTCATAATTTTTCTAGATTACCTAAGTCAGTGGAAAAATATTTTGATTAAAACATCAATTTTTTTGAATTGTGTCTAATTATTCTATTTTTTACCATAAAACGAGGGATTTTTTTTTAAACAAAAGGGACTTATGTGCTAATATATCTTTCAAGGCAACACTTGTACTACAATACTACGTACCATTAAATGCAGCTTTGAAATTAATTTGGGCTAAAACAGCTTTGGAATTACATTTAGCGGTATATAACATGCATGTAATTAATGAAACAATATTAAGTTACAGACAAATATAAATTTTCTAAACTTTGAATGGCTCTCCTGTAAAATAGTGTCTGTTTGATTTGTGTCCCTTTTGTATTCAAGCAGCTGGTGGGCTGGCGCATTTTTTGCCCAGAGAATCAGAATTGCGATTCAACGGGGAAATGCTGCAAGTATTCTTGGCACCATTCCACGCGGACATGATTGATAGCAAAACTCTTTGTTAATAATTAGTTTAAGTTTTGCATTGTAAATATGTATAATATTGTAAAATTTTAAAATAAATATATACATTTGAAAAAAGAAAATTATATACTTTCTAAAATTACAACACAAAAGTGCTTTCGAAGTCTACTTCAATAAAGATATTTTTGATTGTGATACAACAAAAATACTTGTTTGGCTTACTTGTTTCTCCAGGTCGGTAATGATGTCGGGCTGGTCGGACAATAACGTCTCGAACTGGTCCAAGTAATCTGATGACGCTGTGACTTTTAGCTGTACACTCGTCATTACCGACGCAGCCGACTGTAGTATGAAGAGTACAGTGAGATGCCGGTGATGATGGTATTTTGAGCGGAATGATTCCGTAACCTAAAACAGAAATAAATTATAAATTTATGTTCAATTCATACGTAGGATTTTTTTACTATATTCTAATGTTGGAATAAAAAAGCATTTTTGTATTATGTTAATACAATACTAGAGACTAGAGCTACTTGAATTACGTAGTAATTAATACTAGTGGTCGCCCAGTGATCGAAATTCGACCTAATGTATAATTGACAGCATTGTCAACATCATAAAATATGATTACGCATAACATGATGAGCATGGTGAACAGTCATTAAAGTTTCGATGAAAAATTCGTTGCAAGACCTGTATTTAAAAAAATAGTTGCAAAACCTGTATTTAAGACCGTGTTGACTACAGACTTTGACAATAAACAAAATTTGTGTATATATATAAAAACAACATATGTACATTGTACATATGTGTGTGTTGTAGGTGTGTAGTGTTTTTTTTTTTTTTAATTAATTTAATCTATTTTTTGAGCATTATTATAAAAAAATATTAGCATTCTGCACTCTTTCTCCAAATAAACTTTAACTACGCCAAATTTCAAAATTCTCCATCCACGTCATTTTCGTAAAAAGGGGTAGAAAGTTTTTGCTACACGTATTAATATATAGATAAAGGCTGACGACGAATTTTATAGTTATTTCAACTTAAGCGTCTGCAAGTAGTATTCATCTGCTAAGAGTCTATCGTCTGTTATTTCTCTCACTAAGTTAAGCGTAATAATAATATTTAAATAGAATGGAAGTGGTACTCAATTAAAGGCCAAGTAAAGTTAGACACTTCGATACCGACAATAAAAGACCTTGGAGCACCTCCAAATGGAAAAGATGTCGAAGAAATTTCTCGGACGTTCGCCAACCACTCAAATGAACCAGACACTATTAAAAGGTAAGAATGATTATATCTTAGAATGGTAAAGCGATTGGTGAAATGCTATTTCATATTGGAAATCTTTTTCGGATTTAATATTTGTTGATCTCATATTTTAGGACGTTAAAATGTTTTTCGTTGAGAGATTTGGTGTTAAAATGACAGTATTTGTATTAACTTCACGACAGAGTAATACGTTACAGTTTTAGTTAGCAAAAAGTATTTAATATATACTTTAAATGATTTGTTTGTATTTATAGGTAAGTGATAATATTCGAGTCTAATATTAAAATCTACTAGCAAACCCGGCGAACTCCGTTTCGCCACAAACTTATTTTCGTGAGGGATACTCACACCACGTATTGCCGCCATGCAAAACCATATTGGTTTGTAGTACATGCTATGTATCAGAGATGGCGCTGTATGTGAAAAATGATTTTCCCTGTTTTCCTGCTTTTCTGTTGAAAATTTTTCTGAATTTAGTTTGCTATCAAGCTCACGGAGCCCGAGACCTTTCCAACGAATGCAAAACCGTGGAAATCGGTTCGTGCGTTCTGGAATTATAGCGTCAGGAAGGAAAACCCGACTTATTTTTATATTATAGAAGAAAATTTTCCTGAATTTAGTTTGCTATAAAGCTCACGGAGCCCGAGACCTTTCCAACGAATGCAAAACCGTGGAAATCGGTTCGTGCGTTCTGGAATTATAGCGTCAGGAAGGAAAACCCGACTTATTTTTATATTATAGATTAATTATTATTTGATTTTATGTAATACTTAAAAATATACGTAAATGAACAGTTAAATATTATAAAAATATAATAAATTTAGTGTACAAAAATAAATTTTCTTTTCGCAGATTGATAAAAGTTATAGGCTACATAATTATTATCCCAACCTTATATAAGCAACATACTATGTAGGCTTTAATAGAAGTATATGAAACTGTAATTTTAAAAGACACGTATGTATAAATTTAAATATTCTTTCAGGACTAAGTGATGTGACTTTTTTCTTTTGAAAATTTCATTTGAAATTCAAACGAATACGCAGACTTTGTTACATATTAATAAGGATAATAACTTGAACGTTGTCTCTGGTTTTTTCATACGAATTTATAAGTTCAGCAATGAATCTTCATATGTGTATGTTGGTATATAACGTTTTTTTACATTACATTGTTATAATATAATTAGTTAAATTAAATAACACACACGGTCCATTGTTCCTAATGTAGGCAACTTAATTCCCATGTTTTTGTTAACAGCCGACTAATATACATTTCTTGTAATACTCGGCATCCAGACTCGGTGCTGGAATCGAAACTACAACCCTGGAGTGGAAAACGTGGTCTCTGTACAAGGTGCTTTTATAGAGTTGTTGTATTGTACAAGTCAGTAAAAGTTCAACCGGTGAGCAAGGGCTTCTTCGACTATTAATGAAAAGGATTGCAACTTAACCCACTCTATTTCATTATGGATTAGTTGATATATTAATTTCGAAATTTCCCGAAGTACTATCGCATGCATTCTAATCTTATCCATTTTAAATTATTCAAATTTACTCAGCGGTGCGATATTTTAAAACAATTCAAGAATTTAAAATTTAATGAAAAAAAATTTAAATTGAATTAACTTTGATTGCAACAATATCTACTTGTTTTCAATAATTATTGTTTTAAATTATTATATTATTAATAGTATATTAGATGAAACATGTGGTTTCAAATGAGCTGACATAGTAATTAATTTATTACTAACTAATAATCAGTTAGACAAGTGATTTAATCACTCTACAAAATTGTGACGTAAATATATTTAGCAATAAAAAATATAACTGTTGTTTTTATATAAGAGTTTAAAATAGAAGCTCTAATAATAAGAAATAGCACTTTTGTATGTGAAACACGATTCTTTCCAGCAGCCATCATGAATCCTAATTAAATCACATCCCATTGTGACCCGTAACTATTTCCACACGACAGTGTTATTAGCACTGCACAAAATGGAGGCCATAAAGACGACAATTGCCTGCACGGTTTGAAGCAATTTCCTTGCATCTTCGTTATAATCACTGGAGGATAGGAAACTTAACTGGATATTCTTCGATACAGCTATTTGAAACTCTATTTATACTAACGAAGGTTTAACTAAAAATAATATTAAAGAATATAATAACAGTTTTGTAGATTAACAAAGTTTTCCTTTTTTTTTTTGCAATTACACTTTATTTAAATGGACAATAAAAATAATGAGATAAATCGTACGAATATTTTCGAAATAGCATAAATGTTTTTAACAATATTCTACCGTATATGTTATGTTTTCTATCTTTGCTACACTGTGATAATTTATAAAAGCGCGAAGAAATTTAACTTCTACCAAGGAATTTTAGCGTTAATTTTACGGTTACGATATTCCATTTTAAACAATATCAGAATTTAACATGTCAATTTATTTATGACATTCTTCTTTACTACTGAACACTACTACTACTTTCAAATATTAAATAGAAACATATTAGGCCTGTGCTAGCTGATATTTTAACAGCACACTCGTGTTTAAGTTTACGTAATCTACTGAACCACCTATCCTATATCTAGTATCTGAAGGTATCTTATTGGGATCGTGTTGTGCACTTTTTTGCCCAGCTAGATTTAATGTGCGATTAAAGAAAAAAAAAATAGCAGCACTGCTTAAATTTTTTCTGAGACATGAAGGTATATTTTGTAAGGACAAGATAAATTTAAAAAAAAAGAACTAATAAATAAACAATTTTAGTTCGGATTTGAAAAGGTCGTAAAGAGACAGAGAATAGGTCGTGTATACTTTAGACTTAAAATTTACACGACTTATTCTCTTGGCCCACAATCATTTTAATAAAAAAAATTAACCTTCTATAAAATTTAAGTATAAATCTTTATACGAAATCTTTTATAAAATATATTTTAACATGGATCGACAAAGTTCCTGAAAACTATATTGTTCACTTAACTGAGATTGCATTATACATTCGCAAGCGATTGTCGTCCGCTGAGAACTTCCGTTCTTTTTCCAATATAATGCAAGTACCAGTTTGAGCGAATGGACAAAACGGCTAGATTGTAATCATTGGCCGTGAGTTCAAATTCTAACTAAAATTGTTTAATTATTAGTGTGGTTTATTTAAGATTTATGTTTTCCTTACAAAATATACCTTTATATCTCAGAAAAAAAATAAGAGACTTAAGACAGAATTATCCTGATTAGATTAAGCCTAAATAGAAGATTCTTTTCCCTAGCAGTGTGACATTTACAAGACGGTTAATATAAATACTAAAAATAATCCCGTAATTCGCATCAAGCCCTGACAATATTTAAGGACCATTCATCTGTAACTGTAAAACTTAGTATTTCGTATGACTTTTGTCACGGATTTTTTTACTTGTATTATAATTAATACGTTTTAATATTTGGGGGATATACCTACTTTTAAGTTTTTATTTATTTCTAAGCACCAAAGAAACAGTCCTCTAGATGGTTTGATTACAATTCTATCACTATAAATTTGGCAAAATATTATTGCGAACGTATTACGGTTTAAGAAACACTTCCATGTATTATAATTGATGTTAAAAATTTTAAGATAATTATAAAAAATAAGAAAAAAACGACATGAAGTAGTATGTTATTTATTAAATGATGTAAGTAAAATAGAGCGTGAACGATATAAACCTCATATTTAGATATAGGTAGTATAAGAGGATGTAGGAGGTACACCGTTACGATTTTGTTTTGTATAAAGCGAACTACAATAATTCTACAGTCTTTCTGGTAGATTATTTTGATGTAGATTATACTTCTTTTTGGTGTATTTCTTTAATACGTAACTGTTAGTATGATAAAGATTACAATTACCGTTTTTAGGCTTAGATTTTTATCGATATTTCGGCCCAGTTACATACAATACATGATCCGTAGTCACAACGCGACTGCTGTGGAGCGATGTGTTAACTGTCAGCCGTCACGGCTATATCGTGGTATGTACACGTTTCTATCTTAAAAAAAAAAAACTAAAGATTGCAATAATTATATTATATTTTCAATCAAATTTGGTTATATTTAGAAGCCATATGGTATGAGTTTCTAGCTTACGTAAATCAACATGTAATCTTTTATACCTTATTTTAAAAATTATATCACTTCGGTTTCTCTTTTTATATACCTACTGATTCTAAAACAAAAATTGATGCAAAATTAACCTCTACAGATAATCAAATTCGCTTTCAAAGAGTCTTGTTTTATTTTAAAGGCAGTTAAAAAAAAAAAAAAACACTTCCTACAGCTCTCAGTACGACAGTGAGGATAGTTTTTTAATATTTTATACGAATTATACGAAGATTATAGATATCATAATTATATTTATGTATGATTATGTGAATAGTTTTAGTTTGGAATATTTGTTTTTTTTTATAAAGTTTAAACAACAACAAAAAAAAGTACTCTAATCATATGATACTCGGTCAAAGATCAATATTAATATTTAAAAAAAAAATTAATGATAATCATACCGTATAAATATATTGAAATTCTGATTGACAGCAACCGATAAAAATTGATGTACGTAAAAAGGGGTTTCATTAAAAAAAAAAAAAAAAAAACTATTACTTTATAAATTAGGCTTAAATATAGGTCAGAGTCTCCTGTGTAAATTGGTTTTGGCCTCATGGGACTATGAATTTGACTAATTTTGACTTTATTATAAATTATAGCATAGTACAGTTTTCGTTTAAGCCTGAACTGAGTTTAGATACATTTTCTATCAAAATGGAAGATAAATATCCTCCAATATCCCATGTGTAATCCTACGCGTTTCTCGAAAACAAAATCAAGAGTTCGCAGAATTATCTTGTTTTTATATTATTTCGACCTCACTTAGAAATTAAGTTAACGTAACAGACTGTACAACAAATTTATTATTAGACGAAGGTGGGGCAACAAATTGACAGGCCTCGGAATAACACAAATATTTATGCTCATCCACTTTCAATTAATGTTTCCATTATCTTCATTTTATAATATATTATATAAATAACTTTGTCAACATGGCTATGGTGTACGGTAAAATTCGTATGAATTTATGTTACTATCATTATTATAAACACATAGTAAAAGTTCTACTAATGAAATAAATAAATAATTAAAATGAAAGGAAAACCAGCGCCACTTAACACGAAGAGACTGACTAACTGACAAAGATGGTATAGGTATCTTTCTCATTTATAGAATTGAGTATTAAATAATATGTTTTAGTCATAAAAGTATTTTAATATAAATTTTAAATTTATATATGGAAAATTGTAAAATCCTTTGCGGAATATTAATATATAATCGAATACCTTGGCCTAGAAAGGTAACGGTAACTTTGTGAAATTAGATACTTGGAGTTATAATTTTATCATTCCTTCTCATGTACACCCCGTTACGTGCCCACTCTTGCCTGTACGTTTGTTACTGCTTTTATCAAAGTAATCGATATTTATGTAGACGTATATAATAATAATATATGTATACTATAAGCAATTCTTAGTATGTCTATCTCATAAGAGACATCCCGAATTCAAGTTACATAGAGAGATCTTAGATGCCACAAACAGCTTTTTTGTAATATAAATACACTTTCAGTATCTGTAGCGTTACTCCACAGTAACAAGCCATTAGACAAGATATTATGGCGTAATTGAAATATACTAATCGACCAGTCTTAATGTCGGTTAATTGATGAATTTTTCTAGACACGAATGCTGTGGAGTTGACTTTCCCAGTAGTGTGTTTTTTAATCCAAATTTATTCCTCACAAAAGTATGGTGTCATTAACAGCAAAAGCTCTTGTTTTTTAATTTAAACTAGTAATAATAATAATGTTTAACATTAGTGATATGTCACCAGCAAACAATACATAAAATGGGAGATAATTTATAAAATAAAAAAGAAGGTGCTTATTGATCCCTGTAGAACGCCCATTTTTAACACATATGCAGATTTTGCTCCATTTATTAAGAAATGTAAAATTATATTAGTAAAATATGAATCAATGAGAAACGTAATACTCAACTTTACGTAATAGTAGTTCAAGTCCGACGCAATCGATGATAAGGGTTCAGCAATGGACATTGAACGGCTGTTGTGGTGACAGGTACATATTGTTCGTGATGAATTTACATTAATTTTTCTTCATAAGATAATTATTCAAGAGGGATTTTCGTTAATACCAAGACTACTAAAAACGTTATTTATATAAGTAGAATATGTCTTAATGACTCGAGGTAGTTTACGGTATCTGTGTTAAATAAATGAATCAATCAATTTCTAATCTTCGTTTTCTTTAAAATAATTATCTACATTGAAATCATCGCGCACAAATAAATGTTTGATACTTTTAAATAATTTTTTTCCAAATCCTCCATAATTGTCTTAAATACTTTTAAATTACCTATACTTTTAAAATACCTATATATAAAAATTCCACACAACAACTCAACATTAAGCTCAATAGAAAGCACTTCAATTTTTTTTTTTTTACATTTATAGGAATATATTTTATGGTAATTAAAAATAAAATGTTTTCTGTTAATTTAAATGTAAAGTGAAAATTATTTATATCTATGGTTATATAAATACGCATTTAATGTATATTTGTGCTTATTCTATTCATATTTAAAACTATGAATATGGAAATGTATTTAATATAACCATACATTTTGTTTTATTTTGAATCTATAATAAGTTGTCCATAGTTTTATTAAATCAGATTTCTTGACATGTTGTCACCATGTACTAGTAGTAAGGTAAGAACAGAATTTACATTTAATTGATCATCTAGTTAGTGGTGAAATTATTTTTATTAATCTGATATCCATAGCTTACTCCGGTTAAAACAAATTAAATTACATTTTTTATTTCATTACGAAGCAAAGAGCCAAATCTTGGACTAAGTGTATCTGACAATATTAGATACTATGTTGTTTTTTTACAACAGTTACTTCTTTAAAAAAAAACTGTTTTGTGGCTTTTTGCAAGTGTCATTCTGGACCTGCAATGATTTCTTGAATTGGTTATTTTTTATCACTAGTATTTAAACACACTTGATTAGTAATCAAGTGTCAATTTTGTGAATTATTAATTTTGTGAATTAGTAATTTAGTGAATTTATACATGTGTGTCATTGTCTGCAGTGCCTTTTTGGGATATTGAATTGATTTAAAATTAAAATATTATTTTCACTCATTTAATTAAAATTCTAAAACGAATTTTATCGCGTTTATTTTAAACTACAGTTTAACAATATTTTATTTTAAAATATTTTTCGACGTTTCGGACCCTTTACAGCGTCCATGGTCTCGGGGAACTGAGGTGGTAGGTGTCCGAAACGTCGTCGTCGTGTCGAAATAATTTAAAATAAAATATTGTTAAACTGTAGTTTTAAATAAATGCGATAAAATCCGTTTTAGACTTTTAATTAAATGAGTAAAAATCGCGTAAATATAAGAGAACTGTATTATCTTTACTGTTACTATCAATCTTAATTCCTAATGGTACGTCCCTTATATTCGTAATTGAACCAGAAGCACACTCAACCTATTCCTCGTACAAAGCTTGAGTCAAGCAATTACCTTGATCTTTCCTTACACTTTCAAACGAAGGGATTTATTTCCTAGCTTCCTGGAGACCTAATTCTAGTTGTATGAGGCGATTGAGAGCTATCTCATGTTTATCGCTACATTGGTTGAATGAGGTTACAATTGTGTAATTGGGCATGTTCCAGCTCCATTTTGACATATTTAGTGTCAAGTTCAGAAAGATTAGCTTTTATATAAGATATTTTTATAAGATTCCATACATTCTAGATAAAAATCCTAGCTAATACCAATGAATTCCTAAATTTGTTTTAAATTCATCTCGTGCTCAGTAGTAAATATAACCGTTCTGGTGTAGTGGTGCAGTCCTCTCAACAACGGCGGTCGCGGGTACGAATCCCGCTCGAGGCAGATATTTGTTTTTGTACAAATATTTGTTTCTGGTCTGGGTTCATGTGGGTTTCACCAACGTGCCTCGGAGTGCACGTAAAACCGCCGGTCCCGGTTTTTATCACAGATATCTTATAGGCATTACTATTCATAAATCATCATCACTGATTAAAAACATTCACCAACCCACAGTAGAGCAACATGGTGGGTTAGGCTCAAACTCTTCTCACTAATGGAAAGGAGGCGTTTGCCCAGTAGTGGGACGTTTACAGGCACATTCAATTTAGCCCAGCAATAAAGGAAAAAAAAATCAAAAAAACTCTAACATTCCAGAATAAATTCTAAGACATGTGCATCAAATAATGTGCTTGTGTGTCACAATGCATATTGTGCTACACCATATTGCAAAGCGGATAAACCCTCAACCTATCATTCAAAAGCTATACAGTATCGTGCATCACGCTTTTAAAACCATCGCAAAAATGGATGTTTTGAATTTTTAAAGTAGTACCATACCTACCTCGTGTATTCGTAGTTCATGTTCAATAATAGTGGTACACAATTTAGCGAATAGTCTTTAAAACTGCTTCATTAAGCGGCCGCATGAATAGCGTCGGTTGAATAACTCTGCATTTGTAATTTTGAAATGACTATATTTTTGCCCTAAGTTTTTTGTTCCCTTTGAATATCAAGACAGATTCGAGAAATTTAACGTTTTTTAAAAAATGATGACGTGACACTTGTTTCCAAGCTAATCTGTAATTGTTAGATCTAGATTCAAGGAATTTATATCATAACTGGAATTCTTACTTAATGAAATTGTATATTTAAATATGCACCTTGAAATAACTGACGTAAGGTTGTCATTTGTTTCCAATATGTAAAGTGAAAAAATCATTCCGAACATTTCGTTGACTACTGGTATTTTGTCTCTTTCTTACGAGTTGCCTTGAATCCGTTGCAGAAAGAGAAGCAATCCCTCTCTTAGGAACGTTTTTTGAGTGCACGTGCGCATTACAGTTTTGTTTTGCTTAAGAAAGTGAGATAGCAGATATTAAATTATAACAATGTCATAAATATCATCTAATCTACTGTTTATGTTTTAAAATAGTGCAATCATTTCTTTTTAATAAAAAAACTTTTGCCGTGTTTTCTCGTGTGGTAGCTGCAACAAAACTATCTGATTTTTGAAAGTCACATAAGATGTCTAGTAAAATAATAATTTTCTTACAAATTCGAGTCACGAATAAAATATAAACTAAACTGAACTGAATAAGCCTATCGTGCCAATGCTGGACAAAGCCTTCTATTCCCCATATAGGAGAAAGGTTGGAGGATAATTTCTACATAATGATTAGTGATTGGTATCAAACTTCTATGATAACAAACGAGACCAACAGATTAACGTGTGCTCTGAAGCACGGGTAGGAGACCTACAAGGTAAATAAAAATATCTGTCTGACCGGAAATCGAACTCGCAACTACCGGCGTTAAGGCGACTACTCGAACCACTACACGAGAACGGTTGTTCTTGATTGAACAAAACATTATAGTCGTGTTTATTACATTAATCCATATCTATTAAATTATCAAAGATTTTCAGAGACAGGTTTCATTTAGTTGGAGTGTTTAAGGAAATTATTTAAATTCCGTTTGTTAGGCGAGTTGGTTCATTTAAAATTAAATCGGTCGTAGTGTTCTAAAGTTTGTAATATTTAAGTTTCTTTGTATTTCTCGAATCACTTACTTTGTTCTTAATAAATTACTAATTATTTACTTACGCAATCAATACGTATCCGATTTCCTTAAATATTTCTAAACTTTATAAACAGCTAACGCTTATATCAAAATATTTATAAAGAGAATGTGAAGAAAATCTGGAGCTGCTGAGTTCATAAAAAAAACTTGGATGGCTCTTATATTATTTGTTTGTATTTTTTTTTCTAGTATAAGACCGTAAGACATAACACAAAAAAGCAACTGAAATAAACTAATCGAGCTGTATTTTGATCAAAACGTGCTGCGGAGGTAATTTTTCCAGTCAAATTATTGTAAAGCAAGCGTCTAAAACTAAACTTTAGTTTTAAACCAATATTTTGTTATTGAAATTGCTTTTTTGTCTTTTTTTCGAACTATGGGTAATATAAGTAAACTAAAATATATCTACTAATGAAATCTTACACAAGAGAGTTATACAGTACTCTTGATTGAGAGCTACAATATAATGACGAGATACAATTTGCATCACTACGAAGCAATATCAACATTCTACTGAGATAAATCTCATAGCTTTCTTTATTATGAAAGATATTAATAACGAAATATTTTTAACTCTAAAAATGTCGTAATTTTTTCAGCAAAGTACGTAAATTTTATGAAAATTATTAAAATGAAATTAACCACAAAAAATGTTAAATAATCTGACAAAATGTCGAAATTTATCTCGGGTGTAGTCGCGTAATACGTCTTGTAATTATAAAAGTATCCATCGATCTGAGTAGATTCAATTAAAGTTTCGTCAAGGGAATTAAATTCTCCCCCGGCGTCGCCTTCTGAGGGGATCAAATGTGGCTTTCCTCAAGAACACTGCTTTCGACAGATTACTATTTGAGGGCTCCTTTATGAAAAATATAAGTCCCTGCTTCGTAATATTAATTGTAATTTAATGAAAATGATTCGTAAGATATCGATGACAAATTGTTTTATTATTCATTTAATTAAAAGTCTATAACGGATTTTATCGCGTTTATTTAAAACTTTACATTTTAACAATATTTTAAATTATTTCCCGACGTTTCGGTCCATGGTCTCGGGGGACTGAGTTGGTGGGTGTCCAAATAATGAATTAATTGTCACATACCCCGTTTTTTATACAATTTTAAATTATTACTTTTAACCGTTCCCATTCAAGTAATAAGTAATAATTTAAAATCGTCACGACTGCTTTTCACTGGGAAAACTATATGTTGCCCAATCAAAATCGGGTTGCGGAGAAAACCAGTATTTTCTTCCCCTCGGTTGGTTAAAAATGGTTTAAAAATATTTATGTATATTTTTCCTCAAATTCACGCGGGTAAAACCACGGGGCGCAGCTAGTATATTATAAAGTTAGGAAAAAAATCAACGGAATAAAGTTGTACGAAACTCGTCCCTGCCCTCGGGATTGTACAAACTCAAACGAAACTGATTGATAGCGAGACGAACTTCTCAAACTTACTCGTACTTGAAACGGTTTCGAATACTATAAATAAGGCATGAAATGTACTTATAAAAAGTACTATTGTACTAAAACCAACATTGATATGAAATGCACTTTTCATAAAACTTGTATTTTTTTTTTTTTTTTTTTAATAAACTGTCAAATTTGAATTTTATTCGAGTAGGCATCCAGTGTTTTGAATCGTCGTTTATAAATATATTATAGTCCTAAGTGTGACTATGACTGATATGAATTCTGTTTTTTTTTTTTTTTTGAGAAGCTGGTAATACTCGTAATGTAATTTAATCTTTTTAATCGCCATTGGTTAACTTATTGTAACAGGTTTATTTAATGTAGCACATAGACTTGAATTCATATTTTTTTTTAAGAAAATTAATTAGGTTATACTCATATTTGTCAGTAAGATGTAATCCGACATAATGACTTTTCAAACTCATTGCTACTTGAACAAAATGAGATTACGATATCTCATAGATCCTAAATAACAATATGTCAAAACTTCATACAAAGTTCTAGAAGCGTGGTCTTCAGTTCGGCCTTATTCTTAATAATTTTTGTGGCTTATATTGTAAGTTATAGCTCTATAATATTCAAAGTATAGCATAACATATATACATATAGCACAATAAACAGGTGATAATAATATCTGCTGTTAAAGCCAATTATTTTTTTTTTATTAAGATTAATTAGTATATTTCAAACTATGTGAAATGACCCGAAATAACCGTTATTCATAAAATACACCGTTCTGGTGTAGTGGTGCGAGTAGTCGCCTAAACGCTGGCTGTCGCTGGTTCGATTGCCGCTAGGGGCTGTTATTTGTGTTTGTGCACATATTTGTTTCTGGTCCGGGTGTATGTTCTTGTGAGTCTCCCCATCATGCCTCGGAAAGCGCGTAAAGCCATTGGTCCCGGTTGTTACCACAGACACCTGATAACAGTCGTTACTCATGGTAGAGAAATTATCCGCCAACCCGCAATGGAGCAGCGTTGTGAACTATATAGAGAAGAGGTCTTTGATCAGCAGTGGAATGCTTATAGGCTGATTTAGTCAGATTCAGTTCAGATAAAATACAAATCAAAGGGCGCATGTACTGAAAGGGAGGCTAAAAACTCAAATTACCTGCCAGCTAATCTGGCTTAAACTTTTTTACTAAAAACTACTCGGAACAAATGCGTATTGCGTATTGGGCTTATAAAAGATTATGTTTGGTATTTGTATAGGTTAAGGTAAGGTTGTTAAGAATGATTCTTTGTTATAATTTAGAAATTTTATTTTGTATTATCTTAAGTGGCCAATAAACATTGATTTTAGAAAATAAAACGATTAAAGAAGATCATTTAAAAAATAATATTAAATGTATGTATAGAATAGTGAGTGTAAGAACTTGTATAAAGGTTGGGTAGGTATTTTTTGTTTGCTTGAATACACCAATCAGATTTCTTAATTTATTTTTATGTGAGAATTTTTTATAGGATAATAGTTAGTTAAAATAAAAGATTATATGAAACAAAAAAAAAATCGATTAGATGATTTTCTTTCAAAAAAAAATTAAGTGTTTGCAGTAGCATGATGAATTGAATTTAAACCACGACCTAGATCGTCATGGGTTCATCGCGATAAATTCAACCGCGATTTATGACAGCAAATGTATTAGCATTAAATTTCTTGTTCCTTTAGTACTATTCCCATTTTTCGTGCAAAAAAAATAATCTAATTCTTTGCTATAATTAACGAAACATCGTATGATGCAATACAATGTAGTACGTCTTATTGTATTACTCTAAAGCTTATCTTTCTAAAGTACGACAACTTTCTACTCAAAATCTTTCACCGTTCAAGTTGTCCGACTTTGAAACTTCTTACTTTTATCTATTACGCTTTCTCAAACACGTTTTTTTTTTTTTGTAAATCTATAAAACAGCGTCTCCTTCAAATGTAATCCTTGTCTTTATTAACCTTAATTTAATTATCTCTTATCATCATTTGCATATATATTATACATATATACTAATATGTATATACTTTTGTATTATTGTATTAGTTTTTTTTTTATTTCTGTACTGTACACGTATACCATGTATATACCATTTTCTATACCATAAAATTGCCTGAAACCGATCGCTCTTTAGTGGTAAGGCCGCCTTTTATATTTATTTTCTTTTTTGTACTGTTTCTTATTCTCGGTGTACAATAATAGTTATTATTATTACGACTAAATACTGTTTCAAACTCATTGTTAATTGAATAAATAAGCGAGATTACGATATCTTGTAGATGATACTAAACAACTATAATATGTCAAATCTTCACATAATGTTCAACAAACGTGTTCTTCAATTCGTGATGTGGTCAATTCCTAAATAATATTTATAAAAACCTGTCTATTCATTGATTTGACGCTCATCTAACTCCATCTTTCTTTTCGTTTCTTAAGTTCATCTTAATAATATCCAGCAAACCTCTCCTATATTTTAGACAGACTAACATGACGGTAGTTTTCAATTTAATAGTGTTCTGCTCTGCCTATTATTATGAGATAATTTCGGTGCTTATGATATCGTTAAACATTTCTGTGAGGTCGTTGTGTACTTTTAACTTTCATGTACTCGCGCCACATTCTAACAATCGTAAATTGACGTTCTACTATATCAATAAATTTTAATTTCTATTTCACAATATTTTTAATATGTTTTGCCTTGGTCACTTTTCTCTGATTTTGCCCTTATACTCGTATTATCCATTCAGTTATGATTCAGTTTTAGTTTTTTCAGTTTGAGGTAACTGTCTTGTAAAAACTTTTTATTTATTAAAAATTTAATAAAAATAGCAAAATTAAGAATTAAATAATAAAAAAATAGTTTATTTTAGTAGCATTAATTATACAAACATATTTAACTAGGTAGTTCCTTTTATTATAAGTAATTGAATTAACTTGTGCCTGAAGTCTCCGCTCTTCCACATACATTGCAATAAAAATATACCATCAGATCTTGTATGGCTATGCTAACCATGGATTATAATGTGTGTGTATGTGTGTGTGTGCGCACGCATGAGTGTGTGTCAATATACTTTATTCAACTTTACAGTAATAGTTATATTTGTTGCATAATTTTTTTTTTTTTTTTCTTTTTTTTTTTTTTTTTTTTTTTGTCGCAGGGGAATCCATTTACGGATGATATCCAGGATGCCCGGGTCGGCAGTCCTAGACCTATGTCGGACTCGGCACTTTGGGAGTGCAATACCGTACTAAACCCCTGCGGGAACCTTCAGCCGCTTTAATTGGAGGGTCCCGGATCTGCAGGCAACAGGATCCCTCCAGCGACAGGCTGGCCTCGGCGAAAAGGCCAGACTTCTCCTCCATGGGGACTGTATTTGTTGCATACAACCTATTACTTCTTTCAACATAAATTTTCAGTTTTGTTGTAGTTCAGTGTCTTCACCAGGTTATTTTAAAATTTTCTTAGAATAATATAGATTTATGTCAAAGATGTTTAGTTCTCTATTAATATTATACAGATTTGTCTATTATAATACGATATCTCCTGGCAAAGCTAGTTTCTACGGGAATAGAACAATAATAATCTTTACATCTATTGGATAAATAATACTTCAATATTGAATCCTATCAAATTATGTGATTTCACGATAGAGAGCTGTATGTATAACAATCTAAAATTAAAAATGTCACGGTATTTAGGTATATATCATCATCAGTTCAAGGTAGGAAATCTGGAGCAATTTAAATACAAAACTTTTAAAAGCAGCCTTTGAGCTGTCTCTCCAAAAATTTGGTTTTTGGGGCACCGTCATAAATAGGAATGAACTAAGTTAGCACCGGTGTAGCTAACGCAACATTTACTTTACATAGCAATCCTTTTAGCGACTGTGCTATCCTTTATTATAATTTGTAAAGTGTATTTTAAATATAAGTTAATCCCATGATGTCTTGAGATCACCTTCAAATGGCGTAAAATTTTGAAACGTGTTTAAAAAACAATCTTTTCTCGCAATCATCTTTAGAACAAATGTAAACCAGTAAAGAATGTTACAGACGATTATTTTAAATACAACACTAAGCAATCACGGGAAAATTACATATCGTGAAAAGGTTCGAGAAAATCCTCTAGTCTTGTCACAGCTTTATATAATTTTTCCTTAAATATATCACTCATGTAAACCGAAAAGTAACAATTTAATTTTATGTACGAGTATGGATTATTTATTAAGCTATCTTAAGTTTCATTTATGTATTTCAAGAAATGCTATCAATGTGTCTCCGCGTGTTTTTGACACCATTCCAAACTGTCGGAATAATTAGAAGTCAATACTTGAGGTGGGTTCAATTAAAAGTTTCTGATTGAATCGGATTTACTTATTGTTCCACATAAGAAAATAAGTGACATGAGCGTACGTTTTGTTTATTAGAGAATTTAATTTAAAACTAGGCTTATACTGCAGTTTTACCAGCGTTAATTATTCTTTTGTTCAAATCGGTAGATATTTGTGATTATTTTTCATCTTTATGTCGCACCGTAGTCTTCTTCAACATACTAATTACATAATACATACATATACAACATAATTTAGTAGATATCTATACTTTTATCATCATTTTATAATATAAACACACAATAACGATATATAAGAATTTCCAATTCCTAATGGAATAAAAAAGGGGATAAAAGTTTGCATGGAAGTTCTGTCATTTTGTTTCTTGCAAATAAATAAAAATTTTAACCTTGAGGGTGTGAAATGAGTGAAAGTTTATATGCAAGATAAGCATCTGTATCCTAAATCACATAATCAACTAAAATTTTATTATTTACTAAAAGAAGATATGTTTAATTTATATAAACGCAACCAGTCAATATAAACTTCTCAGTACAAATACGATACTAGTGGTAGAATATATTCAGAAGACAATCTTCAAATGGAATACGTGGAGCCGAGTGTAAGAAATTGTATTCAGCGACCATTACAGTGGATCGACGTCAATATTTCAGAATTGTCACCAATTGCTCTGTCCGATACCGATATTGTATATATTTCTGGCACAACTTATCTTAGCCGACTTGTTAAAGTGTATTTTGTTTTGTATATTTTTTGTAGGTAATATTTTGATATTATTTTTATTGAATAGACTATACATTACTTTATCTTATAGGGTAATGAAAGTAGTACTGCTAGCTGCTGCTTTATAAGAAAAATGGGGAGCAAGAACAACGCGTAATGCATTTTAATAGATATCTAGATATATAGAGATCAAGCAACAGGAATAGGAGGCCTTTATTTTTTTATGTGTCATTTATGACATCCATATGTAAAACATTTTGAGATCATAAAAATAAATCAAAAATCGTGTAAGGATTTTTTTTTTGTATTCGTTTATTAGTGAACATAATACTTGCTTTAGAGATAATCACACTATTTATGTTGGTCCGAACAGAAGGATTATTTGCAAAATTTTCACTACAAAACATAAAAGAATCTAACATTTCATTAAAAGTAACAATAATGCACAATTATAGCAACGTTTTTTTTTTTTTTTTAATCTAGATTTAATTTATTTTTTTATAAAATAATTTATATATATTTCTCTTTAATATTTTAAGCACCGTTAGTGTATAAACCATCGATTGTTTAATAAAAAAATATAAATTGCTTAACAAAAAACCTGGACTAGTTTTGAACAAGGTATCAAGGACAAAACAACCAACAAAATTCAGAATAATAAAGGATGACATAAAAATGCATCGTAGTTATTTTAGTTGCTATTGTTGCCAATTTATGATGACGATAGCTTGTTATTTAGTGGCGTTGCATTGGGGAGGCCTGTCAATCGTATGATATTGTTTTTAATTTAATTTTTAATATCACTATAAAATCATCGACATTATAAAATCATGACGTCAGACATTGTGACAAAATTGAAATAGTAGCATATATAAAACCTGACAACTATGTATCAAGACAAATATTACGAAGTGAATGATCGAACACTGATCTACTCTTTCTTCTTCTTTCTTCTTTTCAGCCCTTGGTAGTCCACTGCTGGACATGGGCCTCCCCTAATCGACGCCACTCCACCCGGTCCTGGGCCCTCTGAATCCAACGGTTTCCCGCTGTCTTCTTCAGGTCGTCAGTCCACCTGGTAGGAGGGCGGCCTGTGCTCCTTTTACCTAAACGTGGTCGCCATTCAAGGACCTTCTTTCCCCATCGGTTGTCAGTCCTGCGAACGATGTGGCCAGCCCATTGCCACTTCAATTTGCAAACTTTGAGCGCTATGTCGGTTACCTTCGTTCTTCTACGGATTTCATCATTTCTGACTTTGTCACGTAGAGAAATACCGAGCATAGCTCTCTCCATTGCCCTCTGAGCGACTCTGAGCTTGTGGATTAGGCCCACAGTAAAAGACCACGTCTCGGCACCATAGGTCATCACTGGCAACACACATTGCTCGAAAACTTTCGACTTCAGGCACTGAGGTATATCAGACGTCAAGACGTGTCGTAGTCTCCCGAACGCTGCCCAGCCGAGTTGGATTCTTCGAGTGACCTCCCTCTCGAAGTTGGACTTACCCATTCGGATCGTTTGTCCCAGGTAAACGTACTCGTCTACAACTTCGAGAGCAGTGCCGTCGACAACCACTGGTACGGGTGTGACATGGACGTTAGACATGATTTTCGTCTTGTCCATGTTCATCTTAAGACCCACCCGTTGTGAGGCACTATTGAGGTCGCTGAGCATAATGCCGAGTTCCTCCAGCGACTCCGCCAGGATCACTATGTCATCGGCAAATCGGAGGTGTGAGAGGTGTTCGCCGTTTATGTTAATACCACGCCCTTTCCACTCCATCAGCTTGAACACGTCTTCCAGTGCAGCGATAAAGAGTTTTGGGGAGATGACATCCCCCTGCCGTACGCCGCGCTGCACATGGATGGGGTTCGTACTGCTGTCGTGTACTCGGACTTTCATGGTGGCGGCATTGTATACACACTTCAACGCCTCGATGTACCACCGCTGAAGAGACTCGAGCACCGCCCAGGTCTCGATAGAATCGAAGGCCTTCTCATAGTCCACATACGCTACGCAAAGCGGCAGGCTATACTCCTCGGTCTTTTGTATAACCTGCCGAAGCGTATGTATATGGTCTATGGTACTATAGCCTTTTCGGAAACCGGCTTGTTCGGGAGGCTGGAAGTCGTCTAGTCTGCGCGTTAAACGATTAGTAAGGACCCTCGAAAACAGCTTATAAACGTGGCTCAGAAGCGCGATGGGCCTGTAGTTCTTCAGCTGGGTTTTATCCCCCTTCTTGAAGAACAGTACCACCACGCTTCCGCTCCACGCCTCCGGGGTACTTCCAGTGTTGATGACGGAATCAAACAATTGCTGGAGCGCTACTAGGACGGGTTTGCCGCCCGCTTTCAGCAGCTCGGTTGTGATTCCGTCATCCCCCGGAGCTTTGTTGTTCTTAAGCTGTTTGAGTGCCCCCCTAATTTCGTACAGACTGACGTCCGGGATATCTTCGGTATAGTGCCGGGTTAATTTGGCTCGCTTGTCGTTCGCCGCCTTGGGAACGGGAGCTCTTGAGGAGGTATACAACTGTCCGTAGTACCTCTCAATTTCTCTCAGAACTTCGGGCTTAGACGTAACTATGGTGCCAGAGTCGGTCTTCAACCTCGTCAACTGACTTTGCCCAACCTCCAGATCTCTTGCGAACACTTTCGAGCCTTTGTTCCGCTCGATCGTGTTTTTTACACGATTGGTGTTATAAACACGCAAATCGCGTCGCCTACTCTGAGAGATCTGTTTGTTGAGCAGTCGGTACTTCGACATTGAGGTTGGAGACTGCACACATAGTTCCCGCCTCTCCCTCATAAGACCGAGAGTATGTTCTGAGAGAACTTGAGGTTTACCACTGGAGGGGGCCTTGAAATACTTAGACCCAACCTCGTGGACAGTGTCTACCATACTGGTGTTATACTCGTCCACTGAACTGCATGTTTCTAGGCACGCGAAACGATTGCGGAGTTCCAGCTGAAAGGCCTCGGAGTCCTGGATCTGGGCAGGTGTGGGTCGGAGCGTAGACTTCATCAGGCGTGACCGTTCCAGCTTGACATTGATATTCAATGTGCCTCTGACCATCCGGTGATCGCTTCCGGTTTTAAACCTGCTGATCACAGAGACATCATTGAATATGTGCGGTTTGTCTGCCAAAATGAAGTCTATCTCACTTTTTACGGAACCATTGGGACTGATCCAAGTCCACCTGCGCTGTGGCTTCTTCTTGAAGAAGGAGTTCATCATATAGAAGTCCTCCTTCTCCAAGAAGTTAGCCAGCAAGTGGCCACGGTGGTTCCGTTGCCCGATACCAAAGGGCCCCACCTTCAGCTCGTCGCCGTCTCGCGCACCCAGTCTTGCGTTGAAGTCCCCCATCACCACCGTGAAATGAGTCTTGGAGTTACGCATGGCCCTACTTACGTCCTCATACATAACTTCAACCTCATCGTCGGGGTGTGCCGAGGTCGGTGCGTAAACCTGTATGACCTTCAGCGAATATCGCTTGGATATTCTGAGTATAAGGTACGCTACCCTTGCTGACACGCTCCCGACTTCCGTCACGTTGTTGACGAGGGACCTGTGGACGAGGAACCCGACACCACCTTGGGACAGATGTTCGCCCTCCCGGTGATAGAACAAGTTACCGGAGTTTAGGATTATCGTGTCGTCCCCCTGTCTTCGGACTTCGGATAATCCCACGACACTCCAGTTTAACTTGTCTATCTCTTCTTCCAGCTCACGGATCTTGTCGTCGGTCCTCAGTGTCCTGGTATTGTATGTTGCCAGGTGCAAGAGTCGTCGTTTGTGGCAGCGCGATCTCTGCCGGAGATTCTTAGCACCCCCTGCTCCGCCGTTACCGTGACCGCTGCCAGAGCCAGGAATAACGGAGCTGCCGGGGACTGGGGGCCGTGGTTTATTTGTGATGTTCATGATTATGGGGGTTTCTGCCATAGTCACCACGCTTGGCAAGTGCGTGTTGGTGACCGCAGTAGGTTTAATAGTCCTCAGGAAGACGCTGCTGCCCATCTCCTGGTATATTTATCCCTTCGATCGCCTCTTACGATCTCCACGGGTCGACTCGGAGTGGCGCTATTCTAAGCCGGCAACCACACGGCTAACCTACTGATCTACTATTGTGAAGCTATTATAAGATGGAACCTGTTTATGAATGTAAGAATTATAAGTTGTGACGTCACAATAACCGACAAATCGAAACATAGATGATTAAGCTGATTCTGTGTGATGCCGTGCCGGAACAATCATACAGACAGACAGAAAAAAACTAAAAAAATAGTTATATCGACTTCTATTGCTTTCATAAATGCCCCTACAATTGGTTTTTCCTTTCTCTCATGTACATACATCGCCTGGGTACAATTCTGTTATCTATACACATTATAATAATTTTTTTTTAAATACTTGGAGTACGTTCTAAAATCGATACCGAAGCCAAAAATATAGTTTTTAGAATTTTTGTCTGTTTGTCTGTTTGTTTGTTTGTCTGTATGTATGTCCGGGATAAACTCAAAAAGTACTGCATGGATTTACTTAAAATTTAGCACGAATATTATTAAGAAGCCGGGTCAACATATAGGCTACATATTATCACGCTATCACCTACGGGGAACGAGCAGTGAACCTTTATTTCTTCAACGCATTCTGTAACAACGTGTAATCTGATAGCGTTCACGCAGACGACGTCGCGGGTAACAGCTAGTATATATATATATATATATATATATATATATATATATATATATATAATATAAAACTAGTACTCACAATACAAAGTCTCTAGTTGCTGTTGTACGGTCAAATAAGCGAGACCGCGTTTAAAACCAAACACTTTAAAAGACAGCGAAGTTTAAAATTGACTTATTGTTCTCTATGCCACTGACGACAGCATAAAACGTTGTATAATATTTTGCTGAACCTTTTGCATACAGGGATTGGCTTTGTTCGCAAACATTCAAAGGAATTCTAGAAAGCTCGATTGAAGTATTCATATTTGGAATGGAATAATATGAGAATTATTTAAAGTACCTCTTAGAAAAGCACGGTTTTTTTAAATTCTGAATGCGTTTTTGTTTTCACTGTGTTAGCGCTTTTGTGTTAAATTTTCAAATAATTTTAGTGTGATGTACTTATTTATTTATATTTTTTTTTTACGCCAGACAGGTTTTTGCAAAAATTATAAACTTTAAATTATTTGATAGTGATTTGATTAATTTGTTGGTACGAGCTTAACGACTATTTACATATAGCCTCATACGCTCATCGGCCCTAGAAGGATAAGGATCGTGTTTTGGGGTCCAGAAATATACAATAAAACAACACAAGCAGAAACGCGAAGGCCACAACAAACGTCTTTATGGCAATATTCCACCATAAATATATTTATTTATTTATTTTATTTACACTTTTTGCACACCAATACAATTTAGAGATAATACATCGAAATCAAATGAATCACATAGCATCAGTTGCATCAGGCGGCCTTATCGCTAACACAGCGATGTCTTCCAGGCAACCCTTGGGTAGAGGACTCGCATAGAAGGTTACATGATATAATTGTTAGAATAATTCTATTCCTGCTAATCCAATGTTCCGACGACCGTTCTGGTGTAGTGATGCGAGTAGTTGCCTCAACACCGCGCGCCGCTGTGGTCGCGGGTCGATTCCCGCTAGGGACAGATATTTGTATTTGTACAAACATTTGTTTCCGGTCTAGGTGTATGTCTTTGTGGGTCTCCCCACCGTGCCTCGGAGAGCACGTAAGGCCGTCGGTCCCGGTTGTTATCATAGACACCTGATAACGATCGTTACTCATAGTAGGGACATTATCCGCCAACCCGCAGTGAAGCAGCGTGGTGGATTAATCTCCAACTCTTCTTCTACACGGATAAGAGGCCTTCGCTCAGCAGTGGGTGGTTCACAAGCTGATACAGTAATCCAATGTGCTATGAACGCGTGGATTCGAATCCCATACTCATCACCAGTGAGACGTTTAAATAAAAAAACGTCGGTGACACAGTTTATTTACAACCAACGCGGTCAACGAGCGCGACAATAGATGCGACGATCGACCGTATATAATAATAACACTTAATACACTTAAAGAAGACTAACATAAATATCTTTTATATTATGTGTTAATAATTTATATAAGTTTCTGTATCACGTTCTTGGTAAGTATTCCAGAAAACTACACTAAAATGTTGTCCTGAAATAATAGTTCTTCAACTAAATATCTTGAAACTTTAACATTGAGTTCACAAACACTTAAACCATGACAAACAACTATGTAGCCCATATAAATATTTGGCGTGAGCGGATAAAACTCTTGACTCTAAGTGCAACAGTCAATAATTGCTATGCGTCTATGGGCTCGTTGAATTTAAATTAAACACACTCATTGATATTTTGTATATGCCTTAACTTAGCCTCAGTAAATATAATGAAATCGACTAATATATTTTAACTAGCACACCCGTCGAACTCCGTTTCGCCACCAGATGGCTTCGTTTTTTTGTAGTACATGCTATGTATCAGAGATGGCGCTGTGTGTGAAAAATTATTTTCCGTGTTCTCCTGCTTTTCTGTTGAAATTTTTCCTGTATTTTGTTTGCTATAAACCTCACGGAGCCCGAGACCTTTCCAACGAATGCATAACCGTGGAAATCGGTTCGTGTGTTCTGGAATTATAGCGTCAGGAAGGAAAACCCGCCTTATTTTATATTATAGATAAATAATAAAGGCTATTAAAACCGGCAGATTATTTCAAATATTTTTGATTCTTATTAGAATTATCTGAGAAGAAACATTTTAGGATACGACGTAAACATTTAGTAAGGTCAATGTACCACCACTTTCAGCAATTAGTTCACTCGTTTGGTTTGATACTTGCCACTTAAAAATGACTAATTAAAACCATTATAAAAATTACTAAACCAATATCACAAACCAATCTTATTTTGTACGATGTTCTTATAATGTTAATTTGCAGTACTTAGTAGGTACTTTTTATTGATACCATTCATATATTGTTTTTATTTGAGTATTTTTAGAGATGCACTAAATATTTTCTTTCTTCTATAAGGATCCTTCAATAATCTATCGTTTTTTATAGTTTCAATATTGGCGAAGCTATCAAAAACCTAACATAGTAACATAAAAAAAAAAAATCAATAGAATTGTGAACTTTTATAACATCGGTTAAACCGCGGTCCTCTTCTGACAAAATTTGTAAAAACGTTACGAAAATCATAAAATACTACCAGTTAGCGTGGCAAACAGAATCCATATTTACTCGTTCGTCTAACAAGAAGAACCTCCTTTTGCGAGATGTAATTTTTCCGTTCCATCTGCCGGTTAACGGCTCGGTTCGTTAGACACGGAGCAAATCGGATTCCTTCGATAGAATTAGCAATTACTATCATTAGCACTCCTTTGGGTATTTGCATTTGATGTCTCTCTATCTCTTTCTCTCTCTTGTTTGTGTATTTCTATACCTACGAGTATATATGTGTGAGGGTACGGGCGTGTGTGTCTGTGACTTTATATATATAACATTTTTTTCTCTCTCTTTAACTCTTTCTTTATAACTTGTTTCTTGGGTAAGAGATTTAATAGTTGGTATAGGTGAAATTTTGACGATCCGTTCAACTTAATCTAAATATGGATATATGCATGGACTATCGAATAATTATCAAATAAAATTAGAAAATTAGATCAATAACACATCTAATGTACGATGTACAAATAGTTGACCATTTTTATGTAGTAGTCTTTTTAGTAGTGGTGAGGAAAACTATTCGCCAATGTACAAAATCATAAATTATACACTCAGTACTTTTCTTACAAAAGGTGTCACAAAATTGGATCAAATTAGGTACTTAATGTAGGTTCTAAAAATCAACGTAATTGACGATTTTTTTTAAACTTGATCGAAAGTTGGTGTCAAAATATTTGTAATAAATGAACTGAATGAACTAAATTGAATCAGCCTGTAGGGGTCTCACTGCTGGGAAAAAGCCTCTGCATGGAGCAGAGCATAGGAGAAGGGCTAGAGCTGTAATCCACTACGTGTTTCCACTGTGGGTCAGCGGATAATTTTCCTTCCTTGAGTAACTATCATTATCAATCGTTCATGTTAATAACCCAGACCGACGGCTTCAGATCGTCTCCGAGGAAAGGTTGGAAGACCCGTAAGGACATACACCCTGACCAGAAACAAAGATTTGTCCCAAACGGGCAACAAAACCGCGACCGTCGGCATTGAAGCGGCTACTCGCGCTACTTACCAGAACGGTTGTCGTTAATGAATCGAAAGGACAAAGATGTAAACCTTACACATATTTTTAATAAATAATTTTATATTCTCTGATCGTATTTATACAAGTATTTTAATGTAAGCACATAGCTAGACTTTAAAAGACATACATATAGGTATATTAATAATTACTTGCCAAAGTTTTCAATAAAATAATTAATTGCTCAGTAATTGATCTTTGAAGTTTAATTTTAGAAGCAAATATAAATTTGCGAACGGTTCGAATATTCAACAAGTCTATCATCGATTTGTGTAGTGAATGAAAAGTAATTTTCTCATTTAACATAATTATGTCGAGATATAAAGTGAACTATTGGTTCCACTATTAGTAGTTCTATATTCCATGTATAAATGGGTAAATTAGTGTAGTTTAAAGAAAGTGAACATTTTTCATTACTTTATTTAATGACATAATATATATATTTTCAAGGTTTTATTTGTAGTTAGGAATACCTACTCCTATCTGATTTTGTAATGTCGGAACTGTTTTTATTTATAGTTTTCAACGGGTTTGATTCATTTGGAGGATAGTAACTTTACACATAATTTACCACGTAACTTAACACGTAATTTTACACTACAAGGTAGACTGAGAGTAACTCAAAACCATTTATACGCTTGCATTAGACATCACTTCGGAATCGCGTTGATTCCATCACTCGATCCTCAATCATTAGGGATGCTGAGGCACGCTTTGATGTATTAGCGCGTTCGAACGTATCATGGTTCGTTTAATCAACACTGAGATACCACAAGATAAATATGCGTGATTGTGACTTATCTGTTTAGGTAAGATTAATTTATCTATATTAATATATTGATAAAGGTGATTTTTAGAAACTTGTGTGGCAAATTTTGAAACAAAAAAAAAAAACAAAAACAAATTACAGATTTAAAAGTATTAAACTAATGTTTTCTTTTTGATGTGAAACATCTATAGCGGTGGATTATCATCTATATTGGCGACGCATCGCGACATGCGACATGTGTCTCGCCGTACTAAGTTGATATATCTATAACTGTCTAGCTCGTGTACCTATACTGTATAGATGGTTGATTTCTTTTTTTTTAGTATCGATTCAAAGCCATATATCAAAAGTCGACATCGGATATTGAAACTATTTATAGCGATATTCTAGTATATCAGATATTCAAGAAGTTATATCGATAAACGTTTAGTAATTTCGTGCATTCGATACGATTTAAAAAATCGATATCTATAATTTATTTTTATCGTACCTTTGGTTTGTGGTGGCTGACTTTTTCTAATTAACAGAAAAAGTATTTATGCAGTTTTCTCAGTCGTGTCATCTAAAGGTGAAAATTGTTTCTGTACATACACTAAAATCAGTGCAGTTGGCAGTAATCCTGTTTTTCACTCCAAGTTTTTTGGTTCGATTCTCGCCCCGAAATTCAGTGTAATATTTTACAATATTATATGCATTTTTTTAACACACACACAAGGTCGTCTGTTCCTAAGGTAACTAACTTAATGCCTGTGTTTTAGCTAACAGACGACTGATATACATTTTTTAAATAACTATACATATATAAATAAACATATATTACACCCAGACTCGGGGCAGGAATCGAACCCACAGCCTTTGGAGCAGAAAACAGGGAAACTACGCCAATGGGTCGGCCAAATATGTATATATATACATATTTAATTCAAAGCTAACATTTGGAAAAACAGGTAAAAATATAACAAAAAATTATTTTATTATTTGTAACCGTAATTTTTTTTTTCAAAAGTAATAAAACGTGAGAAAACGAAATATAAAGGTTATTAAAACTGGAAAATGAACGGAACCCAAATAAACTTCTAACGATCCTCCCTGAAACTGGAACTGCTAAAGTTTTTCTAGACAACGAAATGTCTTTATGATTCCCTTAGACGTCGTAAATTGATATTCTGAATATTTCTATTACCACGTACTATTCGGAGACATAAAAGTTGTTTTTAATGGAACCGCTAGTAAAAATCACTATGAAGGTATTGTAAAAGTTATTTTACTTGTTATGACCTAAATGTCTATAAATTATGGGGTAAAGGATCATATTTAAAAATACTTTGTTAGAAATTTAATTTATTCAAAGGCAGTGAATCTATACTTATAATAAAACTGTAACAAATGTCTAATTCTGTATATTGAAGATATTTTGAATTTTTGCAGGACACTATATTATAATCGATAGTGAAGCTAAAAATGTTTTTTTTTTTTTCATTTTTATCAGTCTGTCTATCTTTATCTTGTGTCTAACGAATCTCACCAAAACTGTTTAATGTATTTAAATTAAACTGGGGGTGATTTGAGTTTATTACAAATAATAAGCTAAGACACTGGATACTTTTTAGCCTAAACTTCGGCACGATTACCTTATTAGAAGGGGTTTAAGCCTAAATATGTTCACAGTTATAAATCAACAATGTGTAATGTGATCTAATTAATTTGTAACAAAGGAAGATACGTTAAATATCATCCTGTAAATATTACGAGGTATTTGGTTCGACAGCTCAAAAATTACAGACATTATAAACCTCGGACTTAATAGGTACATATCTTGAATGTACAGAAACATTTTATAATTTACAAAATTCAGAATATCATATAAATTCCCAATAAGCATGTATTATATGTTAATTGAAATTGATATTTTGCACAAGATTTTTTACATTTCTCATTTTTCGGTAAGGATATTTTCCGACTAGACGTGTGGTGAACAAGTGATTTAAATTCCAAGTGGTTTTTAGTGAATGCGCTTAAAGAAAAAGACAATTTCAAAATATACCAACTCGAAAACTGTTAACTTATGCAAATAATTTATCGATAATACTGGCGATTTTTGGTGCAGCTTCATCTTATTATTACTCTATGTATTATTAAGTTAATATTTTTCAAACTACGCGTTGGGATGTAACGATTATTTGATATTTCACGGATTAACATTACATCCATCACACTCTTTTATTTTGAATTATTATAGTTATAGAATTTTTCCCAAGTCATACAAATATCGTCACAATGTAATTCTTCAATGCAAATTACATACCATCCATTTTTCAAGAAAAGTAGTCCATATTTCAGCAGTACTATATAGATTTTAACACGTGACCATTCTGCTTACATCCAAATTTTTTATCTTCCGACCTATCTTGGTTCGTTCTAGTAGTGTTTCCATAAAAAAAAAAAGTTTATTGCATACTAATATGATAGAGAATGCAATTTGTTAGTACATTTTTTTTTGAACGATAACCTTATACAAAAAATAATAATTTTAGTCCATCATTTGACTTTTACGAGGAAAATTTTAACTTTATTTTCTTTGCAATACCAAACATAATTATTAGGATTCTAAAATGTAATCTGTTTTTCCCTAATAACTGAGTTTTTATTTATTATAAAAATAAAATAATTATATATTATTTATGTACCATGACTTATAATAATAGACTATTTCAATAACAAAGGATTAATCAAAATTGATCAATTATTACCAACAAACGAAAACCTATTCGAATTGTAGATTTATCTATAAAGCTATCGTCATCATCTCACGACAGCATTATCATCTAGTTAGGGTTACCTTAAACTTGTCTGAACTAAAAATTGATATAGAATATTCCCATTCAATTCCAATTTATCAAATATAAAGTCAGATTATGACAATGCACAAAATTCAAATAGTAGGAATAATGGAAAAATATTATTATTCTCAAGATAAAATTTTTCATGATGCAGGCGTTGCATATTATATAAAACAAAAAAACAAAAAAATATATGCTAAATATGCCCTTTTTTCAAGTCAGTTAAAAAGCGGAAACATAAACATCTTTATATGACGTAGATATCATAGCGCTATCTGAAAACTTTCACGTCGATAAGTCACAATACTGTTGGAAACACTTTTACGGAGCGCGCTTCTTCTGAACTTTATAACTCATGCAAAATAATTTCGTTAAAGTTTTCAGATATTTAGTCGAAAGAGTTTTATTTACGGACAAAATTTTAGTGTAGTTTTCTCGAAACTTACCAAGAACGTGATACAGAAACTTAGATAAATTACTAACATATAATATAAAAGATATTTACGTTAGTTTTCTTTAAGTGTATTTAATTACAGTAACTATCTAATATCATTCAACATAATCATGGTGACATATCGCCATAAAGACGTTTGTTGTGGTCTGCACGTTTCTACTAGTGTTGTTGTTGTGTGTGTTTCCGGATCTCCGACACAGTATCTTATTCTAATGAAGACCCTTGAGTGTTAAACTTTTATTTATTTAATATTCGTAATAATTTCAAAAACAAACTTAAGTAAATACACAAACCTCAATAGACTTATGAATACCTTTAACGAGTTATCATCAATCAGCGATATTGACATTTTTTATCATAAAAGAAAAGAAATTGTTAACTACTGCAAAGAGCTAATTGTAATCGCATTTTTTTATTTTTGTATTGTTTATCACTTATTAATTTGTTTCTTCCTTTCTTTTCTAAACAAATCTGTATTGTTGTTTCTTTTTCACTATTTAGACATTTAAAAATTATTTTTTAAAGTCTTATTAGTTTAGTTTCCTTCATATATTTATAACGCTGCGCTTGCCGGTACGTGGTCTCCACTCAAGAACTTTTCTGCTACATCTGCCGTCAGTTCTACGAGCTATGTGCCCTTTCCACTGCCACTTCAGTTTACAAATCCGTTGGGCTATGTCGGCAACCTTCGATCGTCTGCGGATCTCATTATTTCTGATTCGATCTCGCAGAGAAATACCAGGCATATCCCTATTACATTGCACGCTGTGCGACTTGGAACTTGTTTAACAGGCCCATAGTCAGAGACCACGTCTCAGATCGTAATTGATTTGTTTTAAATAATTTGTAAAATTTGTCAGAAAACTGTTATTTTTAATAAAATTCTTTTAAAGAAACCATTTCTTTTTAGAATTTATTTCATATAAAAGGTGGTAAGATTAATTAGATAGTAGTATGTTTGTAGAAGAAGTTTTATTTATGATCGACTAATTGCGTTAGTAAACTCGAACTGAGGCTGCAGCTCACACTATATTAATTTACCAGAACTTAGACATAAGTTAAGGTTATACGCTTATGTTATATTTACAAATAATTGATTTATATTAAATGACAATTTGTGCTATTTTTATTAGTAAGCCAACTCGTTCTGGTGTTGCGGTGTGAGTAGTCACCTCAACGCTGGCATTCGCAGTTTCGATTCCCGCTTGGGGCAAATATTTGTGACTGTAAAAATATATGTTTCTATTTTTGTTTTGTATGTCTTTGTGAGTCTTCTGACCGTGTTTTTGAGAGCACACAAAGCCGTTGGTCCCGGTTGTTATCACGAACACCCGATAGCAATCGGTACTCGTGATAGAGAGATTATCCGCCAACCCATAGTGGAGCAGCGTGGTGGGTTAAGCTTTTCTCCTACATAGAGAAGAGGCCTTTGCCCGGCAGTGGTCCATTTACAGGCTAATTCAAATATTATAAATATGAATATGAATTTAGGAAATAGGCACTACCTTATTCATCGTTATTTTATTAAATAGGTAAGATATTTTAATATAGGGTTATTTACATATTGTTTTTGTATCTAGTTAAAATGAATTAAGATCAATGTTTTTTACAAGTAGATATTTACAACGTGTATAATATGTAAATTTCAGAAGAGTTTTAATCAAATTGAAAATTTTACAATTTTGTGTCGGCCGTGTCTGCAATTATATCTCAGGTAATATTTATTTGTTTATCTGCTTAAGTAACTTACCTGTAATCATCTGACTGGCAGTGGTCAACAGCTTCACATCATTATCATCATCTTGAGTTTCCAGCCTAACTGTTACGTTCAGAGGGTCCAGGGTTCCATCTTCAGCTCTTCCGTGAAGAGTAACGAGGACAGCTGTCGTCTTTCCCGGTACTGCGACTTCCGGTGCTACCACTGAGAAGCCCCTGTGAACAAAATGAATTATTGTATTATATATTATTTTTGATTGTGACGGGTAACGTAATAGCAAGGGGTCATCCATAAATTACGTGAGACGTTTAGGGGTAAGGGGTTCCATCAAAATCTCACAGAATCTCACGCGGGGGGAGTGTGGTCTCGGCAAATGTCACGTAATTTTTACTTAAACAGTTGTCATGTACCGGTGATGACCATTTTTTTTCATGTGACAATCCCTAATATAAGTTTTGTACACTTTTCAAAAATCTCACGTGAGATTAAGATAGGGGGTAGCAAAATCTCACAAAATCTCACCAAGCGGGAGGGGGGGTAAAAAATTGCCTCACGTATTAATGGACGCCTCCTAACAGAAATCGTTTGGTGGCTATACTAACATTTGCCATTAATGTGCGTTTGTGTTTATTTGTTTCCTGACTCTACACACAGAGTGTAATCTGACTGAGGACCGTTGAGTGTAAAATGCTTATAATCTTGTGTTCTAAGTTTACTTGAATAAAAATATGTTGAGTATATATATTTTAATTAGTTCTTTATATTAAAGGTGAATGCTTAAATATTCTTATTGCGTTACATTATATTACATACGGTGTAAGCAGTTCATTTTGTTTTGCTAGTTTTCATCACCTATACTAAGTTTTTATTTTAAATTTTTATTTATTATCATCAAAAAATAATAAATTTAACAATAAGTAAACAAACTACAAACACACATAAAAATATAAAAGTAAACAAAACAATTCCGAAGATTAAGTTCGTATATTTTGGTATTCCATCGACAAATAAAAAAAGTCTAAGAAGAAAACCAGCAAACATCCCAATAAATAAGAATACATTTGTTACCAGCAACACGCAGCCAACAAAATGACTAACACAAAATATCAAATAGTCGAATATTGAAAAATCCACTTCAGACAGCTGCAATGCGACAAATCGTATGGACACGTTCAAATTATTGTATTTCCTTCATGTGTATGGAATACGGAATTTTTGTTTGACGTATTCATGTGCGTCTCCTTTTAAACACTAATGCTGAATGATTATACAAATCAGTATTGTTTAGACCAATGTCTGGGTTCATGCCTGGTCTCGATATTTTAGGAAACTGCATGGAAGTCTTTAAGAATAATATTTTCCGATTATCCATTCGTGAGTTCTTATTTTAAGTAGTTCTGTTTGGTAATTTTATTGCATTTTTTATCTTATTTTTTACATTTTTACGATATTTGCGTTCTTCTTACTGATATCTATATCACACTTCTTACTGATATGCATATGAATGAGCATGAAATTGTTCTAAAAAAAAATCTTGTTGGTATTTTAAAATTAATTTATCGGTAGGCAATCAGATAGAGAGCTATAGAAATATATATGTAATCTATACATATAATAAAATGGTAGGAAAGTCAAAACTGTACATTGAATATTTTTTTAAAAAAATACTTGGGGTGTGATCTACAATCGATACCGAAGCCAAAAATATAGTTTTTAGAATTTTTGTCTGTTTGTCTGTTTGTCTGTTTGTCTGTTTGTCTGTTTGTCTGTATGTATGTCCGGGATAAACTCAAAAAGTACTGCATGGATTTACTTCAAATTTGGCACGAATATTATTAAGAAGTCGGGTCATAACATAGGCTACATATTATCACGCTATCACCTACGGGGAACGAGCAGTGAACCTTTATTTCTTCAACGCATTCTGTAACAGCGTGTAATCTAACGACGCATATTTGAATGTTGTTATTATGTTAATAACCATGCTATAAGCTATCTTCACACTATAAAAATCACGAAATATAAGTAACTTAGGCTGATAAACATAATAAATGTAAGAATGAATGTAATATAAGAAATGAATATAAGTAGTATCAAGACAAGCAGCGCCATCTATGAGATTTTAAAAACATCAAGTCGAATTACATGTGTAAACCCTTTTTGGATATAAATAATTTAAATTTGATCATGTTGGCGAGGTTAATAGTTGTTTACAAAAGTCATAGATGGAGTTGTGCATTTTAATAAAAATTAAAATGCACAACTCCATGATGAGCAAGACAATTTAAAAAATGTGTTTATATAAGTTTTAAGCTGCTTCATCTATGTCTTATAAAATTCATCGAGTTTTTCTGTATGTAATAACAAACAGAACTCAAAAAGAACTGAATAGATGTATAACAAAATTTAAACTCGAAAACGGCACGCTATTGCTGTAAGCAATTTGAGCTAAATAACGAAGAAAGAGGAAAATGAAGCATGCCATATATGTTATAAAGATAAGAAATGCTTATGCTTCTCCGGAACCTATTTCCTCAAAAGTTGTGGAACGGGACCCGCCTTAAAGTCATCTCGCTCCACAGACACACCATTGAGGTGGAAATTCTTACGGGTTGTGGCGTCGGCGAAGCAGTATTTATACCACGCATTCCCCTCATTCCTCATAACTTCCCGTTCCAGTTCAAGCGCGTACAGTTCCTCGTGAGTGTTTGCTTCGCGATGACCATCAATAAGTCGCAGGGGCAGACACTGAGGGTAGCTGGTTTCGACCTCAGGACGAGCTGCTTCACACGGGCAGCTGTACGTCGCGTCGCTTGCTCCCGCGTCATCAGTCCTGACTCTCTTTACATTTTGGCTGCGGAGAGCCAAACTACTAATGTTGTTTATCGAGAAGTCCTATAAATATGTATTTTTACCCTATTCTGTATTCCTTATTTATTATTTTCTCCATCCGTTTCAGTCACAACTTATGACTTAATTCAGCAGAATCACCATAAAGTCATTTATTCAAAGCAGGCTAAAAATAAGCACTTTTTGAAAGTCAATTTTACAAAAGACAGTCTCCCTCTGTTACTGTACTTTCTGTAGATATGAAATGTAAAGAAGAAACGGGTAAATGAATGTTATTTTAAAAGGTATAATCGTAGGTATTTTTGTTGCTGTATAGCGTTCACGCAGACGACGTCGCGGGCAGCAGCTAGTATATAATGTAATTACAATTTATACGTGTTTATGTCATCATATACTAGAAGAAATCATAAACTAGAAGAAATTTTAATAAATCATGAAATTAAACAAACACTTTACACTAATGGTCTCCAGTAGGATAAGAAACCTGTGTTAGAGGTTTGGATATACACACTATACAAACACACGCTTAGACCGTGACTTTTATTGAGAGCGAAATTGAAGCTGCGACCACTAACACAACAGCCATTTGCTGTGAAAACTGCGCCAACTCGTCAAATAATAGTTAAATTCCAATTGTGATGTAATTCGAATGATTTATTTTTATTAATTTCTTAAATAATTTTTCAATCATACCAGAATATTTTAATAATCTTAATAGATAATTAGAATAGATATGAAATATATATTTGAATGAAGGTTTAAAGGTGCCGAATAATATATATTACAAAAAAAAATACACATGTCATATACAGTCATGTCTATCTCCTGATTATTATCATCAGAGCTATTTTAACGTTCGATTTGTAATCTACTACGAGCCTCCTGCATAAATGGACTAGTTATTTCATGTGACCCATCATAAAGCATCTGTTCAACTAGTGAAAGTATTGCTAACGTTGCGTTTCTCAGTGGAAAGTAACCATTCCAGCATCTTGGAGTAGGTACAAACAGTCATCAAATTACTTCCGCTTCAGCTCAATTACCCGATGTACGTAATCATTTTACGACACAATGAAAAAACAAATTTCGATCAATATTAAAGTAACTATCGAGTTTATTGTCGGATCTACTCGATAGAATCAACATTCCGTACCAGTGATAGTTTGTGACGCGATTCTTGAGTGCTTTCAAAACAATTCCGATTTGGGTGTTTGTTTTGGTTTTTGATCTAGTTCCTCCGTGTTTGTTCGTGTTTAAATTGCGGAAATCGAAAAGGATATAGAGTGTTACAATTGAATAACTACTATAATATTTTTTAAGTTTTTTGTTTTTATTTCATTTTTATAGTACCTATAACTTGCTATAATATATAGTACCTATAGCTTGCTGATAATTTTTTTGATGACTTGTGACGGGTTTTCTTACATTATTTTCTTTTAGCGTACGTCAACAGGATGGGATAAATTAAACACATATGTAGCACGTGGAAAAACATCAGTGCTAGTCTGGATTCGAATAGTGTCTATTTCGGTTAATTTTTATTTATATATCTTGATTTACTTGATATGATGTTTCTCTTTAAAATTTGCAGAAGCATTGCGAATTGTCCTGTGATGTTAGAGGACTTTAGGCTGCGAGTACCAAGAGGAGCTATAAAGAGAGTGGCTCGTGCCTCTGGCCTTTTCTATCAGCCCTTCGCTAGAACCAACCTCAAGCAGCACTCTTTACACGTAAGACTGATTAGGACTTATGACCAGTTGTGTGGCAGTGTCGATATTTATAATGATAGTATCCAGAGCTACAGGAAGAGTGTGTTATCCTTTTAAAAAAAGTCCAATAAAATTAAGTTAAAACAGGAAATTGTAATAAAAATATACCTAATTATTTAATTTCATAGACTTAAGCATGCTGTGACACTTGCAAAGGCTGTAAATCAACCTTATTTGTTATTTAGTATAGTATTAGATATAAGATTTGCTGTAATCGCTACTGGTAGTCCACAAATAAATAAATAAATAAATATACTAAACACTTTAAGCAAAATTATTTTAAAAGATATTTAACCTCAAATTTATTTTAAAATTATTTAAAATATATATGAAATTGGAAGTGCTAAAAATACGTGTGTGCTTTTCAATATAACATAATATTATATATATTATATCTATACATTTTATATTCGTATAATAATCGAAATATACGAGTAGTAAACACAAGTAAGCAGATACTCCACAAGGTAGGGGTTAACCGCAAAAATGTTATACCACAGCCATTTAAGACATAAAAGTAAGACAGCAAGTCCTCACCGTATTTCTCAGTAGTTTCATTCAAATTTTAAGTAACATACTATATAATATACTCGTACACTAAAACCTGGTTCGTGGATAATAACAATAAGTATCAATATGTAAGGACAATAGATTATTTTCTTCTAAAGATTTTATGAATTTACAATTGAGTATACGTTCAATAATATTCCGAAAAGTGGGTGTGATAGCTATCAGTCTATTGTTGCCCGGGTCTACGTGATACTGTTCTTGATTACTTGTTGCATTTTATAATTTTTTAAAAATTTCGTGACTTGACGAGAATAGAGAGGCAAAACAAGCGTGTTACTACTGCACACAACTCGGTAATGCAATTTCGCAAGAGTAGCCTTTATTCATGTCGACTTCACGGAGGAGACCTGTAACTAGTTAATATGGATCTACGGCATATTGCAGTCACAGAAAATCTTACGTGATAACATCCACTTGTAGCGCCATAGGCGACAGAACTCTTTTTATTGGCTCTAGCACAAAATTAACCTTCAGTTACCGACCCTTATTTTTAGTACTCATTCGCCGAGGTTTGGTCATGGTGACACCCGATTTGAAGTTACATTTTTAATAAAATCTTTATTAAAAATTTGTTAAAATTATGTATAACCTGAATGATTACTTAATAAACATTGGTATGAAATCATAAAAACGACAAAAATATATTTTATAAACTTTTAATAGCAAAAATATAAAAATGGTACATTTTTTAGGAACATAGTTTAGAGTCTTTGAAAAAACTTAGTAAGTCATAAAATATTTTAAAAAATTAACTTTTCTTATTATAATCAATAATCAAAAACTCTAATCAATAAAATACCATAATATTTCAACGATATAATAATGTAAGGCACAATTCTGGCAAAGTTTTTGGGCGTCCTTTTGAGCTTGGATGGACAAATGTTACAGAACTTCCTCTTTTCGCTAACTACAACTTCTTCATGGTCTTCTGGTTCTTTGGCTGTCGAATATTTACCAAGGATACGCTTTATTGTAAGTGTCAGCTCCCTTAGCAAATGTGCGTTATAGGCACGTCGATTCAAATGCTGCAAAATATATGGCTGCGGCTATCAATAAACTCAGACCATAAAGTAGCAGGGCTGATACGTTCTCGCCGGTCTCTGGTGCAGCGGAGATAGAGCGCTCACGGTGCCCGCGAGCGCTCTATGTGCGAAGGCGGCCCGCGTAGGCGAGCCAACCGTCGGGGCGTCACGGTGGCATGCGCCAGCGATCCCGTGGCGTCCTTGTACGACGATGAGGGCACCGCTGGGTTTTAGTGGGTATTCTGACTTCGTAGTCAGCGAGTCCCACATACCCGTCACCTTCGGGCGGCGGGATACGTAAACGTATTTTCCCAGCGTAAAAAAAAAAAAAAAAAAAAAGGGCTGATACGTTCTCATTACCTCTGAGATATATTTCTGACTATATTATGACTCAAAGATCTACAAAACCTTGGTATAGGCTCAGAAGAACTTTACTTCTATCCATTTTTACCATAATATGATTTTTCTGTTCTTTGTCGTGATTAAATGTTCCAAAAAGAATCTTTCGACGATATCTCGCTAGCACTTGAAGTATCTGTGTCTGCCTTTTGAGTTGATTATGCAACTCACGTAATGGTTCTTCTTCCTCAGATTGTTCTGAGCCTGTATCATACTCCCTAAGCAGGTGAAAATCTGGGTCAACGAATCACTAAAAGTTACAAGAACTCTTCGTCTAACCACCTCTCTAGAATAATTTCATCACTAGGGTTATTCAAATTCAGTTGTTTTTTTCTTTTACGACCGATTCCTCGTGGACTTGCTTGCGCCATCCAAAAAATTAAGACAAAATAGGAATTTCACAAAAAACATAAAATAGTAACATTAACACCGACCTTACGTCACGTTGACATCGGAGGTCTGGTTGCGGGAACACCTGTGTACGTACCGCCTGTGCACGACCGACTAACGAAAGATCAAGTCAAAACAAGCAGCTACTGAAAGAGACAGATTTACAACCCTACTGGTTGTTAAAATATTCCTCTTTCAATTTACGCGGTGTAACAGTGACACCACCTCGGCAATTAAAGATAAAAAAAAAAAAACGAACCTTCCAGTTGATTCCAGTTCCAAAACGTTTCAAATTTTCTTTATATCTAAAAAACATACCTAATGTCTCTAATCATTGGACGTAATGATTAATTTTCATTGTTCTATCAAGTAGAACCAAACAGATCACATAATTTTTTTTATTTTTATAATTTACCGAGGAACCCTATAAAGTCATTCAGCAAGACAAATAGCTCCATAATGTCTCCATTTGACGAGGGTTGCAAGTTTGACACATTTGTAAGGGATTTATACATCTGGCGGATTTTATCTCTATCTAAACACGCGTTTATCCTTTATCAGTGTCTTTTGATAGCATTTGTTGGTTCACTTTCGAACTTTATAAATGTATGACTGCCACATAAACCTTAAATTAAAATAAATAAGATTAACAATATCTTCAAATTTCTATTAAATCAATCGATATTGTAGATCACTAGAGTAACACTGTATATACTCTAAACCAGCGATTCCCAAAGTGGTCTATATCGACCCCTAGGGGTCTATGACAACCTGCAAGGGGTCTACGTCAGCGAAAAAAAATTTGGGGTCCATGAAATGAAAATAGGGGTCCACGATAGTGGATCTCAACACATACGCTGATAGTACCTATTTACTTATTGTATTATTACATACACTTATCAGGTTCATCCTTCTCTCTAAAATATTGACTTTTTGCTTATGTAATTTTATTTATTTTATGTTTATTTAATGTTACGTATATTTTACATAACAGATACAAAATTTTATTTTGAGTAGTTTTAATTTAAATTCAATTAATAAATTGTATAAATTAACATGTGTTTTTACTTTAAGTTTTTAACACTAAACTTCACTACAGTTAGAAATTTACAGGAAATCAATATCAGGTAAGTAGGGGGTCTACCCAACACGGAAAAACATGGGAAGGGGTCTACGACACAAAAAAGTTTGGGGAACTCTGCTCTAAACCTTCTTCTATTTAGAAAAAGAGGCCTTTTCCTATCTGTAGAAAATTAACAGATATAATAATTTATTAAGGACAATTTACAGTGTTAAATGTCCTAAATATAACAGTCCTTATGTACTAAAATATATCAGCAGCAAATGTGAATATTTTGAAATTTTCTAAAATTTCCCGTTTTTTGTCAGAAACGTTAGATATCTGATGACGTCATAAAGAATCACAGCGACCCTCGGAATACTGCGTATTGAACCCTAATTTGACAAAAATGGCTTGGATGTGAATATTTGAGTACTCTCAATGACTCATATGAAAAGGTTTATTTGCTATATAGACGAATACGATTTTGTTTTTTCTTGTTTTAGTTGTCTTTGTTCATTGTGAATTTAAAAAGTGAGTAATTGAGTTTTTAAAAAATTTTATGCCAATAGAAACTAGATTAAAATAAAAATAAAATATTTTCCGTCTTCGAAAAACAACGCATTCTAAAGAAAAAAATTATCTGCCTTTTTTCATACCTATTCTGAGGAATAGAAACACTAGCTCTTCTAAAATTTTGTGCAGAAAAATATCCATAAAAGCTAACAAAGTTTGAAATGACTTTCGATCAAACAGAAACTTGACTGAATTATTGTCTTCCGTAGAAATACCGTAGACAATTTACACTATCGAATTGAACTAGATCGGAAAGAATTCCAGGTTTATTGCAGGATTAATTGGAGTGATTGATACAGCGGCTACATTTGTTCTGAACCACTTACGTGCTCCCTCAGAAATAGAGTGATCTTACAACTCCCAGATTAATTTCCTCGGAATAAATGCGTTTCCATTCGTTGAATAAATAATCTCACGGAATCAATTAAGATTCACTGAGAATGGGGAATCATTAGGAGCGTCGTTCTTAATGTATGTTAATTATGGCCTCGAGCTTAACTAGCTGCTTGTATCTCATTTGCTACAAGCAAATCACTAATTGTTTTTCTTAAAGTAAACATAATACGAGTCCAAAAATTCAAAATGAACGCATTAAGACTTGTTGGTTAACGTCAACGTTGGTTGACTATAAGCTGAACATTATGCAATAGTCAATTTTCTAGTATAAATTCGTGATATGCATGATACCATACAACCATAGCTTAAAACATTTTTTATCAAGCGAACAGATTACAAAAATAATTAGGTTGTATATTAACATATAACCATGTCGCTCCGTTTTTCTTTATTATATTTTCTAAATTATTAAGCATATTTTTTATTAGAAACTTATAAAGTTTTTAATATATTTTGAACATTATGTTAAATAAATAATTTTGTCCTAATAAGATAATAAAAATTCTTTATATTATTTTAATCCACATATGACATTTTTTTTTGCCTCAAATTATATTACCAAATATTTAAAAGATTATTAAATGTACTTCAAGAAAAAAATCTAGATTTCTTATGACTATGATAGGGCTAAGAATATCAACAATAGTGCACCACACTTTTATATTATGAGGAATACTTAACAAACAATTTTTCCACATTACTCTGCTGCATATTTAAATATTTTCTCTGTATAATGTATTTTATATATCAGTTATAAAAATGCTGTTAAAAAAGTATTAAATGTAAATGATTTTCTTAAAATAATAATAATTCTCATAAATAAAAGTTTTGTTTGAACATTTTAATTTTTAATTTTTCTAAAAGGTGGCAAAACATCACATAATTTTTGACACGTTTTATTTGATGTTTAGCTCGACTGTGTTAAGATTCCAACGACAGATCCGGCTTATTCTGGGCTTAAAATAAGAACCCACATTTATAATTCGTAAAGGTGTAATGGCTTTATGAAAAAAGAATATAATCCCTCGTCGTTCTTATATGGTATGACAAAAAGATTCACAAACATCCGTCTAAAATAAAATAAAATTAAAATAACTAAAAATTTGAATTTATAGTATTTTAGTAGTAGGTATAATTATTGATTAATAGATACATATAGATTATATGTATATAAATTAATAATATATAACTTATAGTAATAATATTGTAACTGGACGATATCTAGTTGTTAGAGATATTAAATAAAAACAAATTTTAGCAGTCTATGTGACAGAATTAGAAACCAAAAAAAATATTTTTAGAATTTTTATCAGTACCTACATACACTAATATAATATATGATACACTATCATGGAATTTAAATTATCGATTTAAACATAATTATAATAAAATCGTAACCAGAGAATAACTTTTACATAGAATACATGATTTCATTACTTTTACCACACCGGTTTCGTAAAAATATGTTTTTTTTTTTTGTTATTAAATGTCTATGTTTTGTTTGACAAATGTGGGCTATGTATGTGCTAAGCCAGGGGTCGGCAACCCTCTTCGGCAAAGAGCTAAATTTCACCGAAGGTCTACAAATTTTATATAAAAAAGCCTCACCATAAAACAAAGTTCTCGTAAAGAGCCAACAAAAATCTTTAAGTAAATATTTTGATCCACTTCCACGTAAACTTACTTACTTTCCACTTAAATATATACAAATACGTTACAAAATAAATAAACGACACTATTCCAATTTAACGCTTTACTGCTCTTCAAGTAGAATAGAAAAAAAAATACGATATAATTAAAGCGTTAAAGAATAAATTTGTTACATTCAACACTCACCCACGTCGACATCTTCTTCTTCATCTGCGCATTAAAAAAAAAAAAAAAAAAAACATTGTCTATAATAATTCTCAATCCACACAACGTCCACCCACATAAATAATAAAAAATACAATAAGTTACATAATTCAGTATGAGTTATAAGTAACGTTTGAAAAAAAAAAACTGGATAAGATTATCGAAATTTTACTACATTATTAAGGACTAACTTGGCGACGCGCGACGCAGCGCTTTAGCGCTAAGTAGTTATTGTTCTACAAACTGTCCTGCGTTATCTTAATATTTCACGTCGCATAAATAATTGGTCACATCATCGCATATTATTATCATTGTGCTTATTTCGTCGAAGAAAAAAGCAAAATATAATAAATAGCAAAATAGTGTCATAAGTACTCATCACTTTTTAAAATGCTTAGTGTCCACTTACTCCGTGTCAGCAAATCCTGTAAATTATATGCTTTACATTCGTTGTGTATCCTACTTAACTTCGCGTTTTCTTCATTCTAATAAGTAAATCAAATTAACTGGAATTACTATTATATATCCCTTTATCTTAAAATATTTACCGAACGGACGCCTTACATATATCGGATAAGCGTGGTCATCGAAAATTTCCGATATCGCCTGAGGAAAATGACCTATTTCCAGTGTTATGTACTTCTTATATGCTTACAGAGAGCCAGAAAAGTGTATAAACGTGACTTCATTTTGTCGTTCAATACTCGAGTTCAATACACACTTGACTAGGTTACACGGTAAAGTCGAGATGAATACGTGCGAGGATTTATTAGCTCTAAAGATATCTTCCACATTTTCCTTTGAAGATATCAAAGTATCTTTTGTTAATTATAGGAGATAAGTTGTTTCAGAAGATGGCATTAACTCAGATCTGTAACAATGCCGTGGAAGAAACATTTGTAACAATTTATCTATTATTTCTAAAAAAAAAACAGAGCATTGTGTGTTTGGATAAACCAGTTTTAAGGGTCACATACGTTGGAAGGTTAAACGAAATCCTTCTAAGCAAGCTCAGTTTTGACGGCCGTTCTGGTGTAGTGGTGCGAGTAGTCGCCTCGAATCGCTTGCCGGCGGTCGCGGTTCGATTCCCGCTCGGGACTGATATTTCATTTGTACAAATATTTGTTTCTTTGTTGTCTGGGTGTATGTCCTTGTGAATCTCCCCATCGTGCCTCGGAGAGCACGTAAAGCAGTCGATCCTGGTTGTTATTATAGACACCTGATAACGATCGTTACTTATGGTTAGGAAAATTATCCGCCAACCCGCAGTGGAGCAGCGTGATTGATTAAGCTCCAACCCTTATTCTGTACGGAGAAGAGGCCTTCGCTCAGCAGTGGTTTGTTTACAGGCTGATACAGTACAGCACAGTATGCTCAGTTTTATTAGGACTACTGATGCTCTCAATACAAATATACTATCACCCTAGTTACGTAGACATTTTTGCAATCAAGTTTTAGTACGACTTTTAGATTTATATCGACAATATTTTGTAAACTGTGGCCACTAAATGTAAAAAAAAGTGACGTAATAGGCTTTGCTTCATTATAGATACGAACTTTTTTGTAATAAAAATAATACAATTTTTTTTTTGAAATAAATAAAATATCCCAGCTTATATTTTTATATCTGAAAACAATCTACGAGAGAGGTTGGTCATCTCATAGTAAGTGATCATAGCTGCTGGCCATGTATATTTTTAATACTAGAGGTATTTATTTAAATATATGTATATAGTGTAGAAGATAGCAAATGAGGGTAAAAAAGGGGAGAATCATAGTTAGTGCACATGGACTTTAAGAGTGTGTGGTAGCTACTTTGGCGAGCTGGATATACTCGTATATGTGGTATTTGTTTGATTGACAACGCGTTGGCGCAGTGGTTAAAGCAATTGGCTGATGCGCTAGCGGTGACGGGTTCGATTCCCGCACATGACAAATATTTGTATAAGCCATACAGATGTTTGTCGTGGTCTAGGCGTTTGCGCTTGTTTGTTGTGTGTGTTTCCGGACCCCCGACACAGGATTCAAATCCTACTGGAGGCCCTTGAATGTGAGACGTTTAATATTTATTTATTATTTATTTAAACTAAGATACCACTTTCATAATCTGTGTTTTTAATATTCCCTATAAATCTTACACTGCTTGTCAAAGGTACTCTCATTATGCATTCATTTGAATCAAATTCACTTTGGAATTTAACTAGTTATTAATGAATAACGATTTTTATACATTTTTTATTTAAATTATTCAGAAAAACTCAGTACTATTAAAGATAATATTAAATCAAAAACAATTCCGTAAATCGCTGCTAAAATTAGATGTATCAATTATATTTTTTAATTCTATAAAAAAAAAAAAGAAAAACATACCAACGAATAAATAGAGGAACCTAGGAAAAGAATTTATTTACACGCTACGGCAAGATGACGTCAGTCAGTCGATAAAGGCTAAACCCGGGTCACTTGGCTCGTACATGAATAATTTATTAAGACGTAATGAGCCGCGGGCGAGTCGGTACAGATTCTATGGACTGCCTGAGGAGTTTCTCAAGGAAAGATTCTTCTGACGGGTATGTAATTATGATATAAAAGATTACCCGTCATTGTGTGGTTTTAATAAAAAGTGTAATTTATATAACAAGTTTCTATTGACAACACGATTATCAAGACACCGAAAAAAAAAAAAGATTTTTTTTTAATTCTAAGATAATGATTCGTATTTGTATAAATATGACACAGCCTCAATTTGTTAAATTTTATTTGAAATAAAACTGCAAAAGGAATATTTTACAAAAAATTACCTGTTATTATTACTTAAATAGATCTTAATTATTACATAACTATATCTAAATGATTAAACTATACGGAATACAATTATAGGACATTAAAGTAATCAAAATTTTTAACGGAAATGTAGTTTCAAATATTTAGTTCCATTTCGAACTTCAAATCGGACGTTTCAGTATGGATTAAGCGTATTTTATAGTAATAATAGTCGAAACGGATCCTTATTACTATTAGCGTACATTTGCGGTATCGTTGGGAACCAAGCAGATGACGTCACGTGCTCCCTACGTGCTTATTGTGAGAATAGTGTGGATAAAACGTATATTGTAGATGTTTCATAGACGCGATATACGAGAAAATGGTTTGTCCCTAAATTTTCCTTATAGAATGATTTTTCTTGTCGTATAATATATTTGTTTAGGTATATATTGACAAAATGTAAACGAATTTTTCGATAAGATATTTCTGCACATGTTTTATAAAAATTATCTACAAGGTATAAGAAAATCGAATCGAAAAATATTAAATATTTATATTTGAAATAAAACTTCTTTAAGTGCGAGGTGTGTTCAAAGGTGCGTTCTAAGGGGTAACTGAATACTTTGTGCGACGACAATGCCAGTTGCATTGTCGTCGCACAAAGTATTCAGTACTTATACGCGTTACTGCGATGACACGTTTATATAGTATAGCATCCGATTTTTAAATATTTAAAGTAAAATGATAATTAAATTATTGTGTTTATTATATTTATATAATGTTTAATGCTCGATATAAATAAGTGTATATATTACTGCCGTTATATATCAATATATAGTTGTTTTTTTTTTATTCTACGATCACTTATTTATTTTTAACCGTACCTATTTGTCACAATGTCAAAGAAGTTTTACTTCAACCGCGTGTAAAAGTTACACAAACTCGTTTTTTTTTTATCATTCACCCTTCTTCTATATGAAGAAGAGGCTTTCGCTCAGCAGTGGGTGGTTAACGCATAATTGATATAGTAATGTGACATTAGCAGTATGTTTTAGTTTCCTTATTATAAAATATATTAAAATCCTTACTAATACTAAACGTAACCGCTATTAACCTTATAAAAGTATAAAGCTGTCTTTTAATAGATTTAAAACATATTATTCAAGCATAATTTATCTGTACAAAATCTACAAAGCAGTTGTTCAAAGAGACGTAATCGTTGACAGACCGAATTTACAGCTTGTAAATGAATTTGCTTTAAAATTCATGTCTCCAATTGCATGTTTTATACGATTCTGTAATCATTCAAGGGTGTCTAATCTCTCACTGTACACGTTGCATTTAATAAATCCCCACAGGGAGCAATCAGAAGTTGGAAGATTTGAGGATCTTGCAGGCCATGGGGGAAGGATTAAAATTATTTTGTAAGAATATCATTTTAACATTTTCAGTAAGATTATTTATTATCTTTTTGTAAAAAAAAAAGTAAAATTTCTTTGTTAATGTCATAGCACATGTATGGAAGTGCATAAAGTCAAAGTTTCAGCAATATCTCGTGTTATTTAAAAAAGTCATTGATCTAATTTTACTCATTGGGTAACTCATTTTCGAAATCAAATCAAAGGTTTTTGAATATTTCGTATATTTACGGAATAATCAACTACGTGCACACTTAACGATTACACCTGGTATATTATATTGCTTCCCTTTTATTATATGTAATTCATGAATTTTTATATTACAATTCATGGAGACTCTTTTTAAAAATAAACCTTTTTATATTTGAATTATTTTACATCAAACGGCAATATGAACTGAATTGAAAGATATTTTTCCTTGCGTTTGGTACATTTGACCTGAATTTATTTCAGGTTAGTCCGTGGTTGATATTTGGTCGAATACCGACGCAATATCGGAACAAAGTCTTCTAGGGCCTTATATTTTGTTACACTATGATTTAGGTGATATAAAGTGTGTAAATTTTTTTTTTTTTTGTTTTTATTAAATTATTTATTGTGTTATTATAAATTAATTATTTATTTTTCGATATATAATTAACATTATTATTACTAATTTTTCTAATTACTTTATCATTTTAATAATAATCTATACTAAACAAATAAAATAAAATTGTATGATAGCTGTTCTAGTATAGTTTTGCGTGAAGTCGACTTAACGCCAGAGGTTGCAGGTTCGATTTCCCTCTCGGGGCAGATATTTGTATTTGTACGAGTATTTATTTCTGGTTTAGGCGTAATATGTCCTGGTGTGTTCTTTGTATCGTGTCTTGGAGAGCACGATAAGCCGATGGTCCCGGTTGTTACCATAGACACTTGATAACGATCGTTACTTATTGTAGAGAAAATATCCGCCAACCCGCATTGTAGCAGAATTAAGCTCTGACTATTCTCCTATATGGAGAAGTGGCCGTTATCCAGCAGTGGATTTTTACAGGCTGGTACAGTTCATTTCAATTCAGTACCACCAATCTCGTGACATAATTCGCGAAATCGATATGAAAAAACATTCGAGATTCTGTAAATGGATATTAGGAAGTTTGGAGGCTTAAAATATAGCATATGTGTCACAGGAGCTAGGTTTAAATGTCAACCAATAACAAGTGATTGATAAAATTTAAAATAGGTGGAAATGAGGGAAACGTCTAGTAAATTAGGTGACATACACTAACACAAGTCATCAAAATTCATCTTACACTTGTAGGTCTACGTATCTTAGGGTATTATGTTTCTTGAACACGGAGTAAAAAACACTTGTAAAAACACAATATTGCCAGTCTGACATTATGTAAGTGAAGGAAATAAACACTTCACACTCACACACCCTGAGCAGATTTTTTTTTGCGTCGGGGCTTAAAAAAGAAACAAAACAAACGCAAATATCACGAAAAACATCTGTACAATCCATACAAATATTTTTAATTAACAAAAGTCGAACACGCGACCGGCACAGCAGCCAGTTCTCAGTGACCACTACCCCAACTCGTTGTCAACTTGAACAAGGAGTGAAATTTAAATACGGATTACGGAAACACTGGAAAATTCAATGATACTATTCTCATGTGAATCTATGACAATACATATGTCGTATCCGCAAGGCCGTTTTGGTTTTCAAAATAGGTCATGCTTCAGTTTGCTGTATTCTGTTCATCATATCACAATGTTTGGAATCAGAGATAGGGTTCACTGTCTGTTCGCATCAATTCAGAAGACTACAACACGAAATATCAGTTGTCATACCTTTTCCATTACTCCTTTTTGAAATATATAACACCTCGGTGAACATTGGTGACAGTTCAATGAAGAATTTTTATTCTGTAAGAACTTCACGAGATAATACGATATTGTAAACTATTAATGTATATATATTTAATAATCTACATTATATCTAAGCTAGAAACAGATGTTTGGTTTTGTATTAATATTGTCTCCCCAAACACAAAGATTGGAACATTATTCGTCAACTCGTAGTGAAGCAGTGTGATGGATTAAGCTCCAATCTTTATTTTGTACAGGAGAAGAGGATGTTAACCAGCAATGAGACATTTACTGTTTAATTTCAGTTCAGTATTTACTAAACGCACTGCCACGTAGAGTGGTAGTATTTAACAAATGCATACTTTAAATTAGGTATGTAGATAGAATCTTTTTTGCTATTGAAATTTTACATTTTTCATAGGTTTTTCAAAAGTTCTACGTTTAACAATGAAAATGGCTACTAGTCTAATTCAAATTTTAAATTTTTTTTTAAAATGTATCATAATAATTAATAAATATTTTAATTTAATAAGAATACAACAGTATCCACGTGTAGCCTTAATTTAATTCAAATTTTTAAATAAAAGTAAAATAAATAATATGAGCAATTACTACAAATTTTATTTGAACTTAAATTTCAAAGGTTCAAAGCATTTCATGACCTTGCTCGAATTTCGTCATCAAAATACATTTGAAGCTCGTGTCAATAGTAACTTTACTTTTTACCGGCTCAAATTCAGAACACTTGACCTTTTAAAAGTGAAACCGTGCTTTTAATATGAAAGACGCTTTTATGAAAAACGCCGGGTTAACACCGAAAGATGAAAGTGGAAATATGTCAAGTGTGAGTGAAAATACAGCTGCTTTACTGGTAGCTTGTGACTTTCATTTAAATGTCGCTTTCGTATGAATGAGAATGTTTGTCTGTCACAAAAAAGCGATTGAAGTTTAAATTAATTTGAATTTAAAACTTAGTAAAACGTACGTTTAATTTTATTGCTATCAAATACATTTCAAGATTAACTTTTAATATAACAAAATTGAAACTAAAAAACAACACCGCATAATATTGGTAAGGTTGGTTGGAAGAGATCGCATTTTAACTTATGTTCTTTTAATATAATGATTTCTTTATTTTAATTAAATTCATTAAATCCTTATTATAATTAAGTTTATAGCACTCGTATAAAGATATAGATAGGTATACGTATATCGATAATCAAGACTAAGACATATTGGGTATCCCAAAATATTAGAGAAAAAAAGCAAGATTTAGCTATATTTCATTTAACAAATGAATTGTATATTCTTAAAGCTCTGTCAGATTTGTTATATATTATATTGATTCATATGTCTGTGATTTTCAGCCATAACGGCCATTAAAGCTTAAAAAATTCTGAAGCTGAGCCCTCGCGTGAATGGCGTGTCAGCTATTATCAATGGAACGACAATTCTTGAAACTATTTCTTCACCCGTCTTCGGATGAATCCACTTAATACCATCATTGAAACATTTTTGAAGTTTTCTTACAAATGCATGCATGGTTCTAAAACGTATTCATGTTTACAATCTTTATCATACCAAACTCCAACTGTTGTCAAATATAACTCTCGAAGATATTTTGGAAGTTCAGCAATTAAAAAAATAATTGGCTAAAACAATAACTTCCACTACTTTTAACTATAATGAAAGACCATCTATATTCAAGGCTATATACCGTTAAATCATATCTTTTACTATTCGCCCGAGAATTAACTCTAATGTATTCAGATCCATCTGGAAAAAATGTACAGATCTGATCAAAGATGAACAGACATGAGTCTTCAGGTCTGATCAGATATGAAAAATGACCGGGTCTGAACAGACCTGACCAGGCATGTACATGTCTGATCAGATCTGATCAGATATGAACAGGCATGAGTCTTCAGGTCTGATCAGATATGAAAAATGACCGGGTCTGACCAGACCTGGCCAGGCATTTTCATGTCTGATCAGATTTGTTCATTTTTTCCCGGGTGGTCACAAACACGACGATTAATGTGTAAAACTGGATTATATTTAATATGTTTATTGTTGATTATTTTGAATTACCGATATTTCGGCACCATTGGAAGTGTCATCGTCACGAGTACACTCATGATGAATGGGAAACGGTGTTCTACATACAAATTATAAGATTTGAACTCCTTAAAATATTATTCACGCTTGTGGACTGAGCCAGTCTTACACGAAGCACATTAATTTAATAATAATAAAAAAACAACCACTGATGTAAAAATATATCATTAGATTTTTATTTCACACGCCCCATAGGTTAATTAAAAATAAAAAACCGCGATTATCCTTGTTCGAAATAATATTAAAGAAATTTGTTGATTTAAAGAAAAGTTAACTGTTATAAGATGGAGCATGCACGGCCGCCATCAGAACTCAATATAAATGGCATCGGGGGGCCCGTTAGCAGAGCGGATGCATAGAAGAAATGGAAGCAACAGTTTTTATTGTTTATAAAAGCCTCGGGTGCCTTCAAGTGTTCAAGCTAGTTTACTGGTGAATCTTATATGTCCTGATGGGTTTGATATATATCAAACTTTTACTTTTGAGCAAGACGATGACCGCGATGATGTAAACATATTATTAAAAAAAATTGATAAATATTTCGGAACGAAATCAAAATTTTACCAATAATTGACTATGGTGATGTGTGTTACTTAGACCTCAATGAAGTTTATTTGAAGAAACTTGATCGATTACTTAACACATGCATTCGCGTCATTTTCGGTTTGCGTAAATATGATCATGTTTCACATTACAGATCCCAACTTAAGTGGTTACCAATCCGTAAACGTAGCAACTTAAAAATTCTTTGCTTACTCTTTTCTCTCTTATTCCATCCTTCTACTCCTCCTTACCTTAAATGTAAGTTCACTTTTCTTTCCGACTCTCATGATAGATCACTTCGCTCTGTAAATAATCTATCTCTTTCTACTCTAATTCATCGGTCTGGGTTTTTGTCCAATTCATTTGCTGTGTCTGCTGTTCGTCTCTGAAACATGTTACCTGAATCTATCCGTAAGGCTCCTTCACGTGACTCATTTAAGAAACAAGTTAAGAAATTCTTTTTAACCAAAATTTAGCCTAATTCGATGAACCCAATAAACATCTGTGTTTTGATTATTGTCGTCAGCTTGTTAAGTATTTATTATGTTTGTATATATGTATCTGTTTATGTATATGTATTTATATATATTATGTATATATTGCTCATGTATTTAATATAATAATTGTTACGAAATATTATCATTTTTTTGCCTTTCAAACTAAATATATTTTCTTAATTTCCAATTTTTGCAAACCTACCAACTTTCGCTCTTGTACGTCCTAAGGTTGGCTGGTAGAGAATGCTTTTAGCATTAAGCCCGCCTTTTGTAGAATTCAATTTTGTGTCGTGCAATAAAGTATAATTAATTAAATAAATAAATAGTTAAAATTGTTAAAAGAGTGTTTCTATTTTCATAACTTTATTGACCTTAGAAAACGACAGAGACACTTTATAAACGCTGAGCTCATTTCACCTCCTTAAGGGTGGAATTTTTAACTTTATAAATTTTTTGCTAAAAATAAAGTTTTATAATTTTGACTTAACGGATTTTCATACAAGCTTTCTTACTTTATTTCACCTCCTTGAATATGAACTTTTAATAAACGCACGCTGCGCGGCTACACCAATAATTTAGGTTCAGCGATATTGAAGTCAATTAGTAAATCAGTAAGTGCAGATTTTGTAATGTAGCTTAACTGGGCTGGTGGCTTACCGGTGTCTCAGTATATAAGATATTCGCGTACTGCTTGCTTTTTAATCATCTAGAAATATACATAGTCAAAGCAGATTATATAGATATCTATATGATCTGCCATTGGCTATATTTGATGCGTATGTAAATGCTCTAAAATACGTATAAAATATATTATAAAAACCAATAACACTTAATACGATCTACATTACTACTTTTTTTTTTGACTAGCAAAATAAAAATAGTTATAGGCAAAATACGTATTGACGATAAAATATAATACTACAAATATCTTGTTAAAAAAATCTTCGTTTCAGATGATTAAAAAGACATGTGAATCTAAATCTAAAACGATTTAGAAAACAAAAACGATATAAGTATACTTATATGTACTTGAAAATGTTTAATAGTTAAAAATTAAACACTAAAAAATTACTTCTTTTTATATACACAAATTTTCTTAATATTTTTGAGTAGTTATAATGTGTTCATATTTCTACGTTTACTACTATACATACTTTTTACGTGTTACGTTGGTTGTTTTCACCAAGATGACTTACAGTTCCAACCAAACTGTTTTCATTAAGCAGGGCGCCCTAAAACTTTATGACGTCTACGAAACTTCGACGATAATCATTTTTCAAAGGCCATGGGGTGTTGTAAAACGACTTGCAAACAATGAGTTCTTCAAAGGACTAATTTCATTCTGAAAAGTCATTCCCTTAACGACATCTTAACTTGGGTCTTGTTGTCTCTCAACTAGATTACACGGAATATACTGTCATATGTTACTTTACGTTATTTTTTCAATAATATTTTAATAAATAATTAATTATTATTTAATTAAAAGTCTACACTGGATCTTATCGTGTTTATTGAAAAAAAAAAAGAATTTAAGTTTAACGATTTTTAAAATTATTTCCCGACGATAATTATTACCTTAAAAATATGCACTTATATATTTTTTATGTTACATACTTTGATCGTCTTTGTATTTGTTTCAAATTTGTAAGCCATCATATTTTAAAATATTCGAAAATATCGGTAAAATACGAGTCAGACTCAAATGTGAGCATGTTCAGGGTTCCGTACGACTGTACAATGTTAAACACAAACCACTCGCAAACTTACCTAAATAAATGAATTACGGAATCAGCATATAAGCTTTCGACAGCTGGGCAAACGTCTTTTCATATAGAAGGGTAGGAGCTCACTCTAGCACTCTTCTCGACTCTGGATTGCCGGATAAGTTTCCTACCATTAGTAACGATTACTCTCAGGTGTCTATGATAACAACCTACATATTATATATAAATTTGAAGTATTATAATATTGATGTTCCAAAGATACAGTCCTGTGATGAACGGATGGTCAGAAGAACAGCAATGTCTTGTTAATATAGTTCTGTCTGTTTGTACTTCTTCACTTTCACGAAATTCTAAAAAACAAAGTACTATTTATATTTTTGTCCATTTTTGCAGATATCGGTGCATTCATCATATTCATAACAATTTAACATACAAAAAAAATCTTTCAGAAAAATCCACCAAAAATCATTAAATCTAAAGTAATTCAATCTCCGTCAAATAAATAGAACAGTCACTTCTTAAAAATAAAAATACTCCGTTAGCTTAACAAGTACCTGTATTGTATTATCTGCTCGTCTCGTTAAAGTCAGTCGTGATGGACACTGCTAATGATAGCAGCCTCCGAAACGTTTCCACTTTATTCTCTCGTTATAACGACCTTGACATTTGCCGCTTTAGCAACGTCTTTGTTAAAGAATGCGCTTGACAACTGTAAGTTAATTCGTCAAAATAAGAGTCGTTATACGACATCAAGTAGAAACCAGAGATGGTACAATGGAAATACGAATGGAAAGTCACTTGACGCTAAATGGTCACAGAGCTTCGATCTATATAAATCTTTATTAGTATCTCCCTGTCTTTATCTCTATATCTATCTATATTTTCAAATTATTTATGAATTTAAAATTTACTTAACATTCTTTGTAGTCTAATCAGCGTATATTTTTATTTCTTTTAAAGAGAGTGACATTTTTTTAAACTATTTCTTATGAAGTATATTGTGAAGTTTTATAAGCTACAACTATCTTTAATATTGTATAAAAAATATTGGTAAATAATGTATTGATGAACATATTTTGATATTACTCTAATTCTAGGAATAAAATTAAATAGTAAAATCAGATATTTATATGATATTACCAGACACGAAGTTTGTTATTCAGGCGTTTCATTTCGCGCTATTTCGCGCCTTACGAGAAAGCGGGGCGCGAGTCTCCGCAGTAACATATAGTATACCTATTGACATCAATATCAAGTTTTATTCGTAAACGCAATTGTAACACAACAAGCTTTGTATTGTTAGCATCGGTACTGTTTAACATTTTTATTCAAATTTAAAATACCTGTAACTGCGCACATTCTTAGTGACTTTTGTACTTGATTTTTTTTACTGTATCAGCTTGTAAACCACCCACTGCTCAGCGAAGGCCTCTTCTCCATGTAGAAGAAGGGTTGGAGCTCAATCCACAACGCTGCTCCACTGCGGGTTGGCGAATAATTTCCTTAATGGGTAACGATCGTTATCAGGTGTCTATGATAAAAACCGAGACCGACGGCTTTACGTGCTCTCCGAGGCACGATGGGGAGACCAACAAAGACATACAGCCTCATCGGAAACAAAAATTTGTACAAATACAAATATCTGTCCCGAGCGGGAATCGAACCCGCTACCGCCCCGGCGCGCGGCGTGAGACAACTACTCGCACCAGTACACCAGAACGGTCGTTATTTTTTTTACGTCGTGAATTTTTTACGTTGGTATTATATTATATACAAATAAAAAACATTAAAATAAATAAAACTTACGTAAACATGGTGTATGTAAGTTTTGAATATTAGTATTTATACGGTCTATTTATTAATAAAATTGTAAGTAAAAACTGCAAATTTAACAAAACGATAGTGTATACTGTAAATTAATTTTAACTTAATTAATGAAAATGAGAGGTAAGGTCGTTTAGATCTCAAATATATATATTCTTTATTGCACTTTTAAAAAATGAACAGTAAGTAGTATAACATGTTTGTTAGCAAAGGTGGACTTATCTCTAGAAGAGATCTCAAATCTATATACAGGGTGACTGGTGAATTACCATCGATATTTGGGGAGAACGCTCGGCGCGCGGTTCCCATTCGGGTCATGCAATAAAAATAGGTACTTAATTTTTGACCAAATTTTCATAAATTTCAATTCAAATAAATGAAGCGATGACACTTTTCCAGTCATGCCGGCGGCACATGCACAGGTGTTGTAATGTGTCGCTTGTTCACACCTAAAAATTGCCAAAGTCACATAATTTACCTAGTCAACAAATTTGTTGCTTAAACGAGTAAAATATCTTAGTATTTTTGCCTTTCCTAAGCCAGGATTAAAGTATTAAGGGGGACTGGATCATGCTTGTTTATCCTGCTACCCTGTTTACACGTGGCGGCGTTTGGACGTAGATAAACTACCTGTTTTGTGTCGAAAGTGCAGCTAGCTGCTAGGGTGTCCAGACGATGCGTAAATAATTGGATAATTGTTGAGTAACTTTACTTAAAAGTTTATTAATATTTACCTATTTTTTTTACATGATTCGAGTGGGAACCGTGCGCCGAGCGCTCTCCCCGAATGTCGATGGTAATTCACCAGTCACCCTGTATTTCTAGAATTTTTAGTCGACAGTTCAATTACGATAAAACATGACGAGTAAGTGTCTATTGCAGTGTTACGCAAACTTTTTGTGTTCAAGGTACACCTAGGATGGTAACTAAGATGAACGAAACAAAAACGCATCGCTCGTGTGCTCGCGTGAATATGTGTACCTAATTATTTATGTTATCCTTACTTATTTACTTATAATAAGTTTATAAGATAACCTTATTTTTTCGAATCACACCGATTAACGCCAGTGTGCCGCGGTACACACTTTGCGGAACACTGCTCTATTGGAAAGTTATTTTTACTAACAGTTTAAAACAAGGGTAAAGGGTAAAAGGTAGGGTAAAGTTAGGTTCAACCTATACAATCGTTTTTAAAGATCAATTTATTGTTATATTGTTGTACATTTATTTACTGGGAAATTTTATTATACTTTTGTAAACTTGCGCGAAAATGCGTTCGTGCAAGGAAATAAATTTTATTGACAAACTAAATACTATATAATTATTATCTATACTTATAGTAAAATTCTGTACATTAAAGATAGTTTATAAATTTTTTGGGGGGCATTCTATAATCAATACTGAAGCCTATATACAAATTCATTTTCGTCTATCCCTCTCCCTGCCGTTTTTCTATATCTTGGTCACGCATGACGCCAAGACTGTTTGACTGATTTGAATGAAATTTGGTGTGATTTGAGTCCCTACTACGAGCTAGAACACGATTATTTTTATCACGAAATTTGGTACAGTTCCCTTGGAGAAGAGATGAAATTCAAAATGTGTAATCGTGAAAAATATCGCAGTTACGGCTGGTATTTAATATAATAAAGCTAAATAAAAAATTGCCCGTTTATATCATTTCAGCTCAGGACTGGTCCCGATTTAGTTGTTTTTTCGCATTTAATAATTAATATTACATTTGTTTGCCCATGTTTAGGAACGTTATTATATAGGTTTTAAAACAACATCAACACCGATAGGTGTATAAAACGAAAATAGATGAAAAAAGAGAAAGATCGAACGTATGTTTAAATAAATAAATGAAAGGACGGCCTGTAGGAATGTGTAATAATTATATTCCAGGTGAATAGGTTTATTTTTGTGTCATTATTATAAGAAAGTTTTTGAAAAACTAGAGTTTATCGTCTTAAATTATTTTTTGAGAACAAAAATCTGTTATTACTTACGATTATTCACTTATAAAGAAATATCTTAGAAATTTATTTCCTTTTTATAATTACATGTGATTTGGGCATTAATTTCTATTCAAATTTTTCCTTTACGTAAAAAATCTGCGAATAAAAGCTTTTAATATTCAAAATGACAATAAAGCGATTATTTTTTGAAAAATCGCACAAACAATTATTGTAAAAATTTTCAAAGGTTGAATAAGGAAAGGGAAGTCGATTTATTTCAGAAAGTCATCTATTTAATTGAAGTGACTTGACGACTGCTTTGAGAGCGTTTCAAAGGTCTCTTAAGTGCCCCTATAACTTTTTTCTATTGTACCACCCCTTCCGAGGGTTCCGTATGGGTTGTTTATTTAGAGTCGTGTTAGCAACGTGTTTTTTTTTTCATCTTATGATTAAAGGCGGCGATATATTCATATAATTGGGAAACGAATTAATTTTAGTTTTTAGAGAAAGTTCTTTGCGGAAATTCATCTTAAATTAACACATCTAAACGCAATTAGTTAAGTTAGTTATTCGTTTTTTTTTCGTTTTTGTAATCCACGGCTTCGGTTGTGTCAAATATAAAACTATCAATATTTTCACGAATAAGAATTATGTTGACTTAGAAACTTTTCTGTTTCTACTGTGGTATTGCATCTTATATCTTTCTGTTTCTACTGTGGTATTGCATATTACATCGTTTCAAGCTCAAGGAGAGTCCGTCGTGCGTCTGCGACCCTGGGCAGATAGAATCTGTCTTCTACCTCCTCCTGGACTGTCCTCTCCACGAATACGAACGGATAAAATTACGGAGCATGTTGTCAAACAATTTGGATCCTAATACATTAGAATTTGTTATGAGAAATGATCAAGATCGAGATCTTTTCCTGAAATACTGCATACAAATTGTAAAGAAAGCAAACTATAGGAATAAGTAAGTTGTGTTGTCATTATATAGTGTATATATAAGCATACAACGCAAATAGATTAAGCAAATAATAGGTTAGGACGTAAAAATTAGAGTTTAATATAAATCATATCGTAATATTATTAAAATAAACAGTAAGTTAATATTGTATCACCTAAATGTAATTTAGTATAAGAAAATCTAGTTTATTATAAAAATAGAATTAAGTAGTAAAACAAGCCCCCTCTGTAAATGTGTGTAAGTCTTAGTAGTAAAAATTTGTTAATATATATATAAGTAAGTTAATATTTATGAAGTAGTAATAAGCACTGCCTCCGATCATGTTGGAGAATTAGAAAAAAAAAAAAAAAAAAAAAAAACTGTGGTATTGCACCCCCTTATCGTTAACCGTTTTAAGTGAATGTAATTGTAGTGTCCAATATAAATACTTTCATATATAAAAAAATAAACACTGACAAGACAACGTACATACAAAAAATCAACCGAATTAAGAATCACTTTTTTTTAATTGTAACAAAATTATAGTGCTTCTTTTTTGGTATCCGAAAAAAAATTAAATTAATAGAGTTTGAATTAATTGTTTCCTCTCTAATTAGTTGAAGTCCTTGTCAATACTTATAAGATTAATAATATTTTTGTGACAACATTAATGATAGCATAAAACAATATATTCGTTCGATGACCGTTCTGGGGTATTGGTACGAGCAGTCACCTTAACGCCAGCGGTTGTGGGTGTGATTATCGCTCGGGGCATAATTGTACTTGTACAAATATTTGTCTCCGATCTAGATGTATGTCCTTCTAAGTCTCTCCAACTTGTCTCAGAAAGTACGTGAAGTAGTCCATCGCGGTTGTTGTCATAGACATGTGATAAGAATCGTTACCTAGGGTAGGGAAATAATCCACTAACCCGCAGCTTAACCTGCTTGATTACGGTCAAACCGTTCTTCTATATGAAGATGCCTTTTCCCAACAATAGGATGTTAACAGGCTGATTTAGATCAGTATAAAGCAATATATGTGTATCTATAAATTTTTGACATGATAATTATACATTTATTAGAACTATGTACCTATTAATACAAGATATAAGTTTAGATTTCCAGTAAATATTGTTATTTCCTCTTATCTAATTCAAGGTTACGTAACACGGCAAGCTATTTCAATGATTTATAAGTATACTAAGTATCCAAAAAGTACCTAAAACTTTTGAAAACGTCTTTGCTCTGGCTAACAATAAGACATGAAAACGGAAATTTCCATCACATATAATACATTTAACAGTAGCATTGAATTCGTTCACGATTAGCATATCTTTCATTAAGTCTATAAAATAAAGTATATAACTATATAGTATATACGCTATCTTAAGATGAGCCATACTTTGAAAAGTTTCTGTCCATTCCGGGTTTCAAACTATTTGGACATTTAGTGAGGAGATATTATGTCTGTTATTTCTGAACTAATAAACTAAAGACCTTAAAATATTTACGGGACAATCATTCAAATATTTTCTTGCTAACATAAAAATAATGAAATTGAACTACGCGTTAATAAATAACAACTAAGCACATATTTCTACTTTCATCTACCCTTCCAAAGGAACCGTAATGAATCGGAATTAAAATTACCCAACGTCTTATCTCGTAGTATGAACTGAAACCATGCCTAGCTTCGTTTAAATACATTTTTTTTTGTTAGTTGGATAGGCAAACGGGCAGACGTGCCACCTGATGGTAAGTGGTCGACGTCGCCCATGAACATAAACTAGCTTACCTGGAACTAGCCCAGCCAACTCATTTATGTGTTGCGTATCCTGAGACATATGATGTTAAGTCTCGGTGCCAGTAATTACACTGCCTGTCTTGCCCTTCTTTCCAAAACACAGCGAAGCTGTTTCACGGAAGAAACAAGCAAGATGGTGGTACCCATGCAGCCGGGAGCGCGGCACAGCGCATCCCTCCCACCGGTATTTAATAGTTTTAGCGTGATCCGCGGCTAAGACACAGAGATAGACGGACAAAAGTGAAAAAAAAGAACATTTTTGGCTTCAACATCGATTACAACCCTAAAATCTCTATAACACTCTAAAAACATTTTCAAAATATCTTCAATGTTCAAGAATTGGAATTTGGAATTTTTGCACTATTATTATAATTTTAAATTTTAGTGGAATCGAGAAAACTGCCTGAGAGTTTTACCCACCTTTACACAATATTACTTCACAAAAAAGAAAAATACCGAACATATGTAGCTACCATTCATATAGAATTTATTTCCTCCAATAATTATTTTTAGTAGAGTAGGTATACTGAGTAGGTCCATATTTTCCTTCAGGCAATAGACGAACAAAATTAATAAATATATTTATTATTTGAAACATAAATTTCGGTATTTTTATTTCACTTTCATTTCATATATCACTTTCATTAATTACACAATAACGTTTGACGGTATAACCCACGAGCACATATGTGATGTTCTAGAAGACCAGAAAATTAATTACATTCTGATGATTCCACTTTAAAAAATAGAAAACGGAAGGGAAAAGAGATTATCTTCACCCTTGATAGGTGACAATCGCTACGACTAACAGAGTGATGATGTCGGCGACGAAGCAAAGTTAACTAAACCTTCTCTTTTTGAACATAGTTCTCTTTTACTTTTCTGCTAATAAGCTAAATATGATACTCTTAGAGTTATCAGATGTCGAATAATAACTAGTGTCAAAAGTATTAGTGTCAAAGGCCATACAATAGTCAATGATAATTCATGCTTTATGTCCAATAAATACATATTAACGTCATGCCGCACAAATTGAAAAACAAAATAGATTCTCTACTCCGCGTGACCTGATAGTCCCCGCACGAAATTATATATTGGAATGATGCTTTTATAACAACAGCTAATATTCAGCATAGGACAGTAGAATTTGGAAATATCAAAGGTGTTCTTCCCCTTCCTTTTTTAAAACATTAAAAATCATAACATAAACTTACGTAGTACAATTTCCCGCAGATGCGACCGCCAAATGAAGAGCCAATAATATAGCGATAACAGTCATCCTGTGGCACTTCTTGATCATTGCATTTGATCACACCATATTTTCTTAAACTAGACTTCCTGAAACAAAAAACATATCTATTTTAATAAAAAATAACGTCTATTTTCATTAAAACATTTTATTTTCCAGGAGGTGTTTTCTACGTAATTAAATATATTACAAACAAAAAAAAATACGTCATGAATCTGCATCATCACTTATTATATCATCTACTAAAGATACTTTTTGAAGTTCTAAATTCCTTTAGAGATTCAGTTCATTTTAGTTTAGTATATATGAACTTTTCAATTCCAGTTTGTAAATTAAAAACACAGAGCCGATGAACAGAGTTAAAACATCGATATCGTATAATTAAGTCCATATCGTAATTTAAAGTTTTGCCTGCTAATAGCGGTCTTAAAATACCTCAATTTTAACGGATCATTAAGTAGAGCTTCATCTACTACTGTATGATAAGTTTTAGATGAACAGTTTCGAAACTTCTGTTCTCCAGGTTTACGGCATCATTATCGTTTTTAAAGTTTTGAGTCCGTATAGCTTAAGAAGCACTATAGTGCATATAACTTAAAAGATTATAGAAATTTACTTGTTAATAAAACAAGAGTAACATTTCTCGAGTCATAAACTTGAGAGCACTTATAATCCGGAGTATTTATGATACATAAAACTATTATAGTTTATAACTTTAATAGAACTGGTGACTTGCTGACGTTGTATGTCTTTTATATATATACTATATGATAAAAGAATTAGAACAAAGCTGAACCGAAACAGTAAAGGCTTTGTTGGAGTTTAATCCGCTACACTGTTTCACTAAAATAAGAATATGAGATTACAATGTCCAAGTTTCTTGAATTCTAAATCTTTATTTTTATTTTTATTAAGTATAAAAAAACTGATTGATCACATTTAACTATTAGGTTATTAATATGAATCTATTTACTTATTTATTTAACTCTTTATTATACGTACAGAAAATTACAAAAAAGATACAAGTCCTTTAAATGAATGTATAAAGGGTTTGCTTATCCCTATAAGAGATTTCTTCCGGCACACCCGAAAAGGAATCATCTCAGACATAAATTAAATAAGGTAGACGTACAATTAAGGACAAAAAAAAAACAAAGTAAACTAAATGAAAATAGAACTACATTATCAAACAAAATTATGGGCGAATAAAATGTAGAACATACTATATTTATTCATATCCAATATGTATACACTAGACATAAATAACATACCTACATATTATACATTACATAAATTATTACTTAAGTACAAAATTAAATATATAAATACATATTTATATACTATAAAATATCATGTCAAGGACAAGAAATGCTGTTTTACCTTTTTTTTTAAAGATTTTTGTACATTTACTGATAATTTATATTATATAGCTATTACTATATTTACTGAGACTATGACTATATTTACTTGGCTATTGCTATATTTACCTACTGATAATCTATATTATACAGCTCTAAAATTTAATTTTAAATGTCATTAATTTGAGGTGAAAATTGATCTTAATAAAATTAAAAGAACCTATACACAACTATATACTAGACATTGCAACATAATAAGAAAAGCAGTAACAAAATTGGAAGCGACAAAACAACTAATTCACAGTGATGGCACTCCTGCAATTTGCCGACCTCATATTGTTTCTACGACTTGCTACGTGATCCGAGTGTTAAAGGAAATGTATCTGATAATAAAAAAATGTGAAAGAACCGTGCGTCATTTCTTGTAAACGTTGTATCTTCATCATTAAGTTGATATATTGTGATAATATTTACCTCGTAATATGAGAATTTTATGGCATATTTTGGATTCTTGCGTGTTTTTAGCGCTTTCGCCGATTTCATGCAGGACATATAACAGAATTTTAATGGTTGAATAATTAGTACTATACTAAATTAGTACTATACTAAGTTTTAAAAGAAAAACTTTTGAGTTTCATTCAATTTACTCTCAGCAGAATATATTTTCCGATTTGGTAGTTGCTTTACATAAACTTTAAGTAATTAAACAAATAATGTTATTTACTTCATAAAACGATGTTTAATAAGTGCTTTTGATGTCTTCATGAATTATGAAATCATAGTTTTTTTTTTTATTATTTTTCATTATCATTGTCTAGCGACCTTTTCTTGAAAATAATATGTAAATAAATTTTTGCTAATTAATAAAATTAATTTCTGATTACTAATTGCTCACTACGTAAATTTTAGTTTTTTTTTTTAAATAATGTTATTTGGTTAGGCAAACTGGTTCCACCTGATGGTAAGTGGTTGACGTCGCCCATGAACATAAACCAGTTTACCTGGAACTGGCCCAGGCAAACCATTTACGTGTTGCGTAACCAGAGACATAAGGTGGTAAAGTCTTGGTGCCAGTAGTTACACTGCCTGTCTTGCCCTTCTCACCGAAACACAGCAAAGTTATTTCACGGAAGAAATAACCAAGATGGTGGTACCCATGCAGCCGGGAGCGTGGCACAGCGCATCCCTCCCACCTCTAAATTAGTAGGTATTAAAATATAAACAATAGTTTATAATCTAATTCATTTATATTTAAAAAAAACGTATCTCATTTTAATATAGACCAGGCGTCGGCAACTGGTGGCTTGTGAGCCGCTTGTGGCAATTTTTCAATTTTTAATGGCTCCTTGCAAAAAATCAAAATATTACCTAATGACTTTTGTTAACTTTACGAGTACTTTTTTCTGGTGCGGTTCTTTTACATAAAATTTGTAGACTTTTGGTGAAATTTGGCTCATTGCCGAAAAAGATTGCCGACCCCTGACATAGACGTATGCAATATTTAAGAGTAAAAAAACCTTTATACCCTTATATAAACCCTTCTCCTATATGCAGAAGAGGCCTTTTCTCAGCAGTGGGACGTTTACAGGCTGATTCAATTCAGTGCAGTTCAGTAATAATAATATTCAATATCCTCTCAATATAAAATTTTTCATATCAGCAACAGAATTAAGATATACATGTACATATACATATATGCCAAAGGGTCACGTGGGCGTTCGTCGCTATTCGGCTCTTTACTCATTTTGGGTTTTGTATTTTTTCAAAATAAAACTCTGGTTATTCTCATTAGATTAAATTGGTTAAATTGATTGTACCTTATTTCAAAATAATCACAGGTAGGGGTGGTCGCCTGCCTTAACATTCGAATTCACCCACATTTTAGTTCTTATTTCCGACATATATATATTATTTATATTTAGCAGGCGTAATGATTCACCAAATCAATTGAAAATTACACGAAAAAAATAACAATTACTCGCATTAATTGTGAGAATTGTAAGGAAACTCACTCGCTTGGTCTCGAACAGCACCACAGCGCTTTCTGTGAAATTCCTTAATGATGATGACCTGTAACAAAGAGTACTGTGGTTCTCTGTTAATTACGAGTACGTTAGGTAACACTTTCAGATGCAGCAATTATGTACTCATATGCTATATACAGGTATATATAGCATTTTATATGGTTAGTGAATCAGAATTAACACCATATCAAAATATAGTCTATTCAAAATTTTTTTTTTAAATATTGTCATATCGATATTTTTATTTTATTTAATATTAGGCTATCACTAGCTAAAAATATAATTTATGCTTGAAAGGGCCCAAAAGAAAGTTAATAGTTACATTAAAAATATAATGAATTAATAAATCTATATATCACAAACCAGAAAAATACTAGTATATAATACATAATACGCTAAGCTTTAAACATAAATTTACGGCTACTCTAAATATTCATATTAATTGCTTTAAATAAAAAAAATTTTTTTTTTTATTGATTTTTGATTTTTATTTAAAGGGAACTTATTTTCCAATAAAACGAGGACAACAATAAACCAATAGATGTTATTTAAGTATAATACTTCATGCAAAATTCATACTATTTATTAATATTATCACGCTCGAGTTTGTTGACAAAGGTTGTATGTTGTATTCGCTATGATTCTAGGACACCACTTTTCACTTGGGCCATAGTAAGTGTAACACAATACAATATTACGTATCTCAGCGTACAATCATTCTTTGATCTGTCTTTTGTTGGTAACACCTATAATATATATAGTCTATGGTTGTGTGCAAGTCATTGGTCGCTGAGAGTCGCCATATTGGTTAATTGTGATTGATAAACAAAGCGTTAGGTACGTAACATGTAAATGATTCATTATAAAACTAGAATAATAACAGTATATTACATTTAATTTGGTTTTGTAATCACGATTAAGCTAATGCAATAGTATTAAGTGATAGAATAGTGAAAATACGTCAGATACGGTGACTAATGTGATTTAATTGTGATTAGTACTACTATGTTCAAATACATAATATTAATCTAGACTCGAGATTTTAATTCAATAAACCCTCTTCTGAAATGATTCTTACATCTCAGAAGTGGGATGATCGGAACAATAGTTATTGTTTCGTTACCACGCCCGCATGACTTGACATTGAACATGATAGTATTATTCGCGTAAAATCACAATCTGAATACTGGAAATGCATATGATAATATAATGCATGTGATGTATAATTGTATGTTGGTGGATGCGTAAAATAGTTACGTCTCACATGATACTACTGGATTTTGTAGATTTATATTTTTTTATTATTAATTAAAATATAATAGTAATAAAAATTTTATACATAAACCGTCTTAGTTAAACGAAAGAGTACATTCTTAGTTTTAAATGGATTTTTTTTTTTGTTAGTTGTAACTTCAGTATTTAGTATAAAAATGAATAGATAAAGTAAAATATACGAAGTTTTAATATGTGATTTCCTACTTAAAGTATTTTAATTTTCTTATGTTTTCTACATAATGACATTATATCAAGAGTGGGGCAGCGCCTAATAGAATATAAATAAAAACACATAGTCGTCAGTTTCAGAAACATGAGTGACCGCGAACGAGAAATTAATTCACGACGAAGCTCTCACCGGTCGGACCGACAGGTTCGAGGCAGTGTGGCTTCTGGAGGCTGTAGTAGGCGCAGTATACGTCGAAACGAGAGGCGCAGTCGTAGCCGAAATCGGAGAGAGAAATACCACAGTCGAACACGGAAGTCTCGCAGTAGCAGCTCTCAACGAGCTCGTCATTGCAGAGCTAGTAGGCGTACAAGCAGCGAGGAAGTTCTACGTGACCGAGAGCGTGAACTGTCTGAACAAAGAGAAAGACTGAGAAACTTAGAAAGGAAGGTATGTAAAGAACGCAGGAGATTAAGTAGATGGGAACAAAATAAATCATCTTCGAAGAGAATCGATTCACCTAGACCTGGCCCAAGTAGTGTTAGTGATATAAACAAACGTGTGGCTCGTGATCGATCTTTAGTGACGCCACCTAAACGGAATCCTCACACAGACGATGATAATGAATATGGTGATAGCAAAAAGCGAAAAATTACATCCACCAATCTGATAGAAGATTTTTTAAATATAATTAAATCAAGCGCTGGGGATCGTGAATCATTTGCACCAGGTAATACTGTAATCCCTGAATTTGACCCTCTGTCTAAAGAACAGACTGTTAGCATTTGGCTAGACAAAGTCGACGAATGTGCCGAAATTTATAATTGGAGTGAAAAACAAACGATTCACTATGCCCTGCCTAAACTTATTGGATTGGCAAAGACTTGGTACCAGGGCTTACCTTCCATCAAGCATACTTGGATAGAATGGAAATCAATGTTACGAGAATCCTTCCCGGCAACTGAAAATTATGCTGAGCTATTGACGGACATGCTTAACAGGCGGGTACGCTCTGGTGAGTCTTTTGAGCTATATTATTTCGCAAAGTTAAACTTGTTGAATAGGTGCAAGATATTTGGAAAGCAAGCTGTGGATTGTATTTTATACGGAATTGACGATAGAGGGGTTAGGGTTGGAGCTCAGGCTGCAAAGTTTGACAAACCTGAAGATGTTCTTGAATTCTTCAAGACCATCAAATTCCATCATAAGAATCCATCAGATTCATACAAAGATTTAAATAGAGATAAGCGTACTAATAATTTTTCCTTAAACAATTCCACGAGAAATCTACAAAATAATAATAATCCACCCAAAAATAATAGTACTCGACCAGATATTACATGCTTTAATTGCCACAATATAGGTCATCCTAGTTATAAGTGTCCTAAGCCATTAGTGAAATGCACAACCTGCAACTTTCTCGGTCATGATGCCTCAAACTGTAGTAAGGGAAAAGAGAACAAAAACACTCTAAAAGACAAAAACATTCTTGAGGTGTTAGTGACTGAGGACAGTAATGATAAATATAAAATCCTCATAAATATAAATGGTATTGTCACTAAAGCTCAGTTAGATTTAGGGAGTGAGGCCACCTTAATCCGTGAAAAGGATGCATTAGAGATAGGACTCGAATGGGAAAAGGTAGATGGTCCCTATTTGAGAGGATTAGGAAATATACCGTATTTGCCATTGGGTCGTACTTTTGTAAGCATAGGTGTACAGGGCATCCTTGAGATGAACGTGGAAGTTTATATAGTAGATGACCAGTTGATTAACTGTAGCGTGTTACTCGGTCACAGTTTTACTGAAAGACCCACTGTAAAGATAATTAAAACCCCAACAGATATTAAATTTACACGTATAGGTAATGAAAATTGTGACAAAATTCTTCTCACCACTATTTCAAACATTAAAGTTGATGTGGGTCAGATGATTACCCTACCAGTTAAATCTAACCCACCATGTAATGGCAATATCTATGTTGGCGGGTCAGTAAGAGGACCCGCTGGGCAGGAGTACTACCTATTACCTGGTGAATACCAGATCGATAGCGCAGAATGCAATTTGTTAGTACAAAATGTCAGCCCTTCCGTATTGCACTTTAAAGCAAATACCCTCATCACCCGGGCACGGTTCTTAGGTCCAATTAATAAAAACTTAAATGTTTTAAGAGTTGATGATAGCCTTCTATCTTGCGAAAAACCTAAACTTAAGTGCGGAGGACAACTCTCAGTCAAGCAGAAATGTCTATGTAAAGATCTTTTAGATAAATATAAAGATTGTTTCTCCACAGGTATGAACGATTTAGGCTTCACTAACATAGCAGAAATGGAAATCCATCTTAAGGATTCCAAACCAGTTGTGTATAGGCCATACCGGTTACCTCACTCAGAGCGCAGATTGGTTCAGGATATGATTGGGGATATGATGAGTAATGGGATCATACGTGAATCAAATTCACCTTACGCTAGTCCTATCGTCCTAGTTAAAAAGAAGTCAGGAGAAAAGCGACTCTGTGTGGACTATCGCGCACTAAATAGCCGCACGATTAGAGACCATTATCCTCTCCCCAGGATCGACGATCTTTTGGATCAGTTATCTGAGAATACATTATTCACTTCCTTAGACCTGGCATCAGGCTATCACCAAATAGCTATTGCCGAAAACTCTCGCGAAATGACCGCGTTTGTGACTCCCGATGGACAGTATGAATACAATCGTGTTCCTTTCGGGTTAGCAAATGCACCAGCCATATTTCAGAGAGTTATCCATAAGATATTGAACAAATCGAAAGTCGGGTATGTCGTTATATATATGGATGATATTTTGATACCTTCAAAGAGTTTTGAGGAAGGGTTGAAACGTCTTGAGGAGGTATTAGGTCTTCTAAGAAATGCAGGCTTAACACTAAAAATGGAAAAATGCAATTTCTTTCAAGAAAGTATTGACTTTCTTGGATTTGAAGTCAATAAAGACGGCATTAAGCCTGGGGCCCAAAAGACCGAAGCAGTCTCGAAGTTCCCTACACCACGCAATCAGCATGAGGTACGAAGGTTCCTGGGCCTCGCTAGCTTTTTCAGAAGATTTGTTAAGGGGTTTGCTCTTATTGCAAAGCCCTTAACTAACCTCTTAAAAAAAAATATTAGTTGGCAGTGGAAGGAACCAGAAATTCAGTCCTTTGAAACTATTAAGAAACTGCTTTCCGAAAGGCCCGTACTCGCACTTTACGACCATACTGCGGAGACACAATTGCACACCGATGCAAGTAAGTTCGGCGTTGCAGGTATACTACTTCAACGGAAGGGTAATGATCATTGGCGACCTGTAGCATACTTCAGTCGCCAAACTTCGGCTGACGAAATGAAGCTACATTCGTTCGAATTAGAAACTCTAGCCGTTATTAATTCATTGAGTAAGTTTCGGACATACCTTATTGGAGTTAAATTTACCATAGTCACTGACTGTAATGCACTGCGGTCGACTTTTACGAAAAAGGATCTCATACCACGTATATCTAGGTGGTGGATCCAATTTTTGGAATTCGACTGCGACATTGAATACCGGCCTGGTGAGAGAATGTCTCATGTTGACGCACTGAGTAGGGGACCAATAGAAAAACTGGGTACAGATGACTTACATACCTTAGACGTCTTATCCGTAAAGACAGAGGACTGGATCACCACGGTCCAGTCCTCGGATGAAGACGTTAAGCGTATCAAAGAAGTGTTAGAGGATCCAGAGACATCTAAAATCGTAAATACTTACAAAGACTATATTATTAAAAATGGTAGAGTTTTTAGGATCCTGCAAAATGGTGACACCAGATGGGTTGTCCCAAGAGGTGTACGTTGGCATCTCTTAAAAGCAAATCACGACGATGTAGGTCATTTCGGCTTCGATAAAACCTTGGAACGGATACGATCCTTGTTTTGGTTTCCAAAGATGCGGAAATTTATCAAGAAGTACGTAAGTGCATGTTTGGAATGTGCACATCATAAAGTACCATCAGGAGCTAAAGAGGGATTACTGCATCCAATTCCGAAAGTAGATGTGCCATTTCATACCTTACATGCAGACCATCTTGGTCCATTCCCACGTAGTAGACGAGGTTATACATACATACTGGTGATAGTAGACTCGTTTACTAAATACGTATGTATAACACCTGTCCGTAGCACAAAAACTAAAGAGAGTATTAAAGCATTTAAGACTCTATTCAGTTACTTTGGGTCACCGACACGGTTAATAACTGACAGAGGTTCAGGTTTCACCAGTAAGAAGTTTAAATCATTTATACAGTCTGTTGGAGCCAAACATATCCTTAACTCTGTTGCCACACCAAGGGCAAACGGGCAAGTCGAACGGTATAACCGAACGATTCTTGCGTCCCTTGGTTCCATGGCCCACGACAAGAAAAAGAACAATTGGGACGAACTTCTGCCAGATGTACAGTTAGGAATTAATACTACTGTACACGATGTTACAAAAAAGACTCCTTCAGAGTTACTATTTGGTAGAATAGCTGCTAACCCATCTCAAGGACCGCTAAATAATGTTATTGATGACATAGGACAGGCAGATGATAAGACTATAGACGAAATTCGATCAGAGGCTAGTGAGAAAATTAGTAAAAACCAGGTAGCTAATAAACGTCGATTTGATAAACATAGGAAGCAGAGTACAAATTATAAAGAGGGTGATCTTATTAGAATAGCGAGAGCAATAGTGACTGAACCAGGTCAATCTAAAAAGTTGGAATCAAAATGCCAAGGTCCTTATAGGATTAAAAAGATTTTACCGAATGATAGATTTCTCGTGGAAGACACTCCTTTAACTAGAAAAGGGGCAAAATATGAGACAATCGTTGCTATTGATAAGATATTTCCATGGTTGAGCTTTAGTGCCCCTGATTCTTCTTCCAATGAAGACAGCAATAATGACACAGATGATGAGTAGCTTAATGGTCGAGTTGAATTGTATAATCATCTTTAAATTTTTAATTTGAATATCATAAAAAAAAAGATTATAGAATAGTTATAACTATAAGTAGACGATTGTTCACATCTCTTTTTATATTCCGTTAATTAATGCCATACATTTTATTCTATTGTTATTTAAGTGAATTAAAGTGAGTTATGATTTGGTTAAATAGTGAGTTAAACTTTTTTTTTGTCATTATAAAGTATCTAAGGGATCTAGTGAGGGTGTTTTAAGTCGGGCAGGAATGGCGTAGGAACTCGCCGCCCAGGAGTGGCTTAAAGCATCGCAGCCAGTTACAGAGTGACGGTGAAGGAAGTAACCTGAACTATGTACGGCTATAATTAAGATTCAGTGAGGATGCTCTAGGTCGGGCAGGATTGGCTTATGAAATCGCCGCCCATGAGTGACTTACGGCATCGCAACTATTGATGGTCTTGAGGCGAAGGAAGTAACCTTAATACCACATTGCTATAATTAAGTGAATTGACATTGTTTCAACTTATTATTACTATTAATTATATATAACTAAACGTTAACGTTGGAGTTACTGTTATGTTGATTTTATCCTGTTCTTAATTTGTGTATGTTTCCAAAGGATGTTGATTGATTAGTGTAGTAAGGAACGAAGGGACTCGTTCATATGGAGGATGGCCGACTGTAACACAATACAATATTACGTATCTCAGCGTACAATCATTCTTTGATCTGTCTTTTGTTGGTAACACCTATAATATATATAGTCTATGGTTGTGTGCAAGTCATTGGTCGCTGAGAGTCGCCATATTGGTTAATTGTGATTGATAAACAAAGCGTTAGGTACGTAACATGTAAATGATTAATTATAAAACTAGAATAATAACAGTATATTACATTTAATTTGGTTTTGTAATCACGATTAAGCTAATGCAATAGTATTAAGTGATAGAATAGTGAAAATACGTCAGATACGGTGACTAATGTGATTTAATTGTGATTAGTACTACTATGTTCAAATACATAATATTAATCTAGACTCGAGATTTTAATTCAATAAACCCTCTTCTGAAATGATTCTTACATAAGTTAGAACCATATTCAAACTTATATAATACCATTATCTGTTACCATTAAGTGTTATAAATTAGCCAAGGAATGTAACCATATGATTGTATTGTATTTTTACCTACTGGCTATAATTTTTCACCATAAGCTTAAATACATCAACATTTAACATCGATTTTTTTAAAACAACCTCGAAGATATTCGTGAAATTTTTTTTAGTTGTTTCCGAAAAAATAGTGGTATATACATTACATTACACATACATTATTATACGTATATTGTAGGTACAAGAATTGCTTGTTCAAAATATATAAAACATGATATTTATTGCATTCAATATTTTGGATAAATGTTTAATTTAACTAGAACGAAGTCAGAGCTAGCACGTATTCAGAGTTGGGGTTGGAGGAGGCGGCTAGCCGGCTCTGCCACGCATTCACTGCTGTCTGCAGAGCGGCTATGCCACCCGCGAAGCGCCCACCCCCGCGGCGGGCACTCTACTGGTGGTCGGCTGAGATAGCCGGTCTCCGGGCCGCCTGCAACGGGGCCAGGAGACAATATACACGGAGCAGGCGGAGACGCCCCTAGGACGTGGACAGGGACGACAGGCTGCGCAGGATCTACGTGGAGAAAACGAAGATCCTGCGGCAGGCCATATGCCAAGCCAAGGAGGAGGCCTGGTTGGAGTTAGTGGGGGGTCTGGAGAGAGACCCCTGGGACCGACCGTATAATTGGGCGCGGAACAAGCTCCGCGCTCAGTCGGCCCCCATCAGCGAAACGCTCTAGCCGGACCAACTGGGGAGGATCATCGGGGAACTCTTTCCCGACGAACCCGAGGGCTTCGTGCCCCCCAGAAAGGCTCAGCAGACGCCACACGAGGAGGATGGTGTTCCGCCACCCGTCACAGAAGCTGAAATAAAGGTGGTGATTACCCGCCTCCAGGGTAAGAAGAGGGCGCCGGGTCCAGACGGGGTGCACGGGAGAGTCCTCGCGATTGCTCTCGGGCACCTCGGCAACAGCCTCCGGGAGCTGTTTGACCGCTGCCTGCGGTCTGGCCAGTTCCCGGGGGCCTGGAAGGAGGGTAGGCTCTGCATACTACCTAAGGCAGAGCGGACCCCGGACTCGGCTTCGGCGGTGCGACCGGTGGTGCTGCTGAACGAAGCCGGGAAGGCCTTGGAGAAGATAGTGGCCTCCCGGCTTGTTCAGCACCTGGAGGAGGGCTCGGGACCCGGACTTTCAAAATCCCAGTTCGGGTTCCGAGCACGTCGGTCGACCGTCGACGCCCTCAAACGCCTGCGGGCGGTGACGGGTGAGGCGGAACACAGAAGGGAAGTGGTGGTCGCGGTGTCGTTGGACATCGCGAACGCCTTCAATAGCCTCCCGCACGCGGTGATACGAGAGGCACTAAAATACTTCGGAGTGCCCCCGTATCTAGGGAGGCTGTTGGATGCGTACCTCTCCGATCGGAGGGTAGGCCTCGAGAAAAAAAAGGTAGATAGTATATATAGGTAAAAGGTAGATATTGTTTATATACATATGTAGGAAAATATATATATTATGCAATATATAAATGTTCCTATTATACATTTAATCAGCAACAAGAATGCAGTTTTCAAACACCCCAGAGTGCATACATCGAAAAAGTTCTGGGACACTATATGTATACATGTTCCGTTGTTGGTGTTCCGCTTTCTGCGTTCCTCTGCGTATATATTCGCAAACTTGAAACATGACAAGGCGGAAAACTTAATTTAATTATGTATTTTCTGATCGAAGTATAATCAACAAATATTAAAATTTAACATTTTTATAAATAGATTTGTCTGATTTTAAATTTATAAAAATAAAATATTTATATAGTCAATAAGGATTTTTTAATGTAAAGAAACGTACTTGACTGTAACTTTTATTACTCATTCACAGTAACTGTGTCTATGTAAGTTTAACTCACACATATCACCAAGTGAGAAGATTATTTAAAGAACACAGACAAGTTTAAGTTTACTAAAAATAAAATCATAAGTAAGAGACTGAACTCATCGACTGAACTTTTGTATGTATGCGTTTATATCAATACGTTCTCATAAAATCTGCTCTCAAACTCTCATAGATTCTCATCTCCTTTACGTGCTCTCTAATCTAATCCACCTTGAATATAGACGAGATGATTCACCTTTATTGGAAACATAGTTTGCGACTGAACGTGAACAATGGGCGTTAGCGTTTGTGTCTGAACAAGTCCATTGTGTCCTTGTCTAATTTGAATTGTTAGTTCATTCTATCGGAATATAGATACAATGTTCGGAACGTAGAACAGAGTGGAATGGAAATGGTTGTAAATAAATTTTGGATCGAGAACAGATTAAGCTAGAATTGGCACCGAATGTTCGGCAAAACTACCTTTGCCGAAAAAATAGCATGTGGTGCAAAGAGCTAATTACATTTACTAGGTAATATCTAGTTTTACTATGATTATAATTATGTATATAAGGGGAAATATTTTTTACTTAAGTTGGCAATGTTAGGTACAAGAAATATAAATAGCATTTCCTAGAAGCAAACATTAGCAAACAATATGCGTAGGTGCGTATATGTATATTATATAAAGTATATGTATGTACCCATTCTGTTTTCTTTGCAGTCTGTGTTGTTTAGTGATTGAATTGTGTAGAGCAGTAACTTTTTATTCTATTGTTCTATTTTATATATCTACATTTCATATTTATTTGACTTTCGGAAAGAGAAAAAATATTATAGACAAAATAACAAGTACATAATTTAAAAAATTGACCGCTCCAAACGTTTTGATAATTTAAATAATAATATTAATGTTAAATGTTCAAATAAACTATTAACTGTACGGTCGATCCCAACGTCATTCTACAAGTAAAATAAATATTTATTACCTGCTTTCTCTCGATAGATGGCGTTGGATCGAATTAAATCGCGATATGGTTTCATTACATTGAAATTTATTAAGTTTTTAGTTATATTAAACCAATTGTCTCGCTCTGAGGTACTTCGTTTCATTTTAAGTATCCCAGGCTCCAAGGTATTTTGTACCCAAACTTTACAATTAAATATATTAATGTTGTGAATCAACTAACAATTAATGATCTAGTTTTTCAAAATAATAGATTAACAATATAAATAAATCACTTTAAAAGAATTTCAACACACACGGACCCACAGTCCCACACATACACTCTCTCGTTCTCTCTTCTCTCGAACACACAAAAAAATATTTAATAAATAGTGTGCATAATAATACCTAGACACTGAGCAATATTTTCTTGATCAATATTCCTCGATAGCTGAAGACGATAGACTTTTCGAATAGTTCATGTTGTTGGAAGTGACCCTGCTTTCCGCCCCAGGTTTGGGGATTTCCATTCCCAATTTGGGTTTAATATATATTTGTATATCTAATATTTGCATGTAACATACATTTATTTAAAATATATCAGTCAGCTGATACCAGGCAGATATATTATGGTAGGTAAGGAGTGTAAAAACACAGCCATAAAGTTGCCTTACCTTAAATAAAAATGTAAAATGACCTATGGCTCCGAGACATAGACGCCAGCTGGGTGACTACAGGGCCTACTATATACTCGCGTGCATATATCGCCTTCCTATGTGGACATAGGAAGGCGATATATGTACGCGATTTTATCAAGAATGACAAAAACTTTTTTTTTTTATATATGTTTAACATACACACACAGTCGTCTGTTCCTAAGGTAGGCAACTTAATGCCTGTGTTTTAGGTAACAGTTGACTGATATACATTTTTTTTAAATAAATATACATAGAAATAATACATATATAAATAAATACATAATACACCCAGACTCGGGGCGGGAATCGAACCCACAACCCTGGAGCAGAAAACAGGGCCACTGCCAACTGCGCCACGGGCCACTCAAAAACTGGAGAAGTCAGTTCAAACTGGAGAAGAACCGGAGTAGCTGATCGAACATCGTATAGGTAATACATCGCGTAAGTAATTTGGCAATGGGTGGGGAATGTAATAAAAGAGGCTCAGGTCTAGCAGTGGACAGCCACCGACTGATGATAATGAAAATAACGAAATATATACTGCTATTGAAAGTCTAGACACAAAAAAAAATCTCACTAACGGTCAAATTATACGATATACAGCTCCATCATTAGACCAACGGAGCGAATTCAACAAGAGGAAATATAAAATTCTCTTCAATTCCTGTAAAGGAAAAGTCTAAAAAAAGCTGGACCCTTAGTAAAGCGCCCTTACATAAACTGACAAAGGTGTTAACAGTTAGGGCCGGTCCATATGGGCTCGGAGGGTCGAAGGGTCTGACAAAGACAGGTGAAACATAAATTGTGGTCCCTTTTAGTTGGCAAATTACAAAAGTGGTCGCTAACGATGTCAACCGCACTTGTTCTCTAATGATAAGTAATGGCTGGAGTTCCATTTTCTTTTTTAGTTTAATGCTTTGGACCTTTTTTATTTCTCTTTTTGTTTTACGATTTTGTTCGTATTGATTTCAACAAAACTGTTCTTAATGATTGATTGATAGACTGATCTAAGTAAAATATTTTATATTGAGATTAAAAAAAAAAAAAGAAACTTATGAAGTGTTTAAATGTGGGTGCGATATCAATATATGGTAATATATTCAAATTATATTAAAGGATTTGTCCTTGTCCGAAGCTCGTTTTGAAGAGTTAAATGAAGAGATAGACAACCTAATATCTATACAAATAATAAATCTGTTAAAACCTCCGTTTTATTAATACACTATATATCATCAAGAATAAATTTTACTAGCGCGTTTTTTTTTTGTATCAGCGCCATCTGTTATCGTTTTTTTCTATGTTCACGTATCACGTAAAAAGTACAAAACCAATGTTAATAACTTTAATACATAAAAATTAAACATAACTCACAGTATAATTTAGTTTTTGTTTCATTGTAATTAAATTTAAAAATAAATAAAGTACCTATTTCTATTTAAGAAAATAGAAATAGGTACCTACGCCGCCAACGCCATCTGGTCTAAGGAATCTTAAAAACTCACAAAATTTATTTTTGAGTTATTATTATTTTGTTAAACTTAAAAGTTTACTAAATATGTCGAATAGGAATAGAAATCGTTTTAATATTTTAGATAAACATCATTTTCAATTAATATAGGTACTATTATGTTAAATGTCACTAAATATAAAAACGATATTCTACCATTATACGATAGATGGCGCATGTAGGTGATAAAAAATATAAATTTATAATTTTTAAAATTTTAGTTAAATACCCATGCGAAGCCAGGGCGGGCCGCTAGTTCAATAATATAGTCAGATATTCTAATGATTTTTTTTTTTTTTTTGTTTAAACAGTGCATTCAAACAAAAAACAAACGATCATACCAATGAACAGTACTTTTTTATAAAATAAATATATATATTAATTTAAACTTTTTATATAGGAACAACAAATTAAGTACAAAATGATAACGAAACTTATTGAGAAATTAAATGGATTCAAATAAACAAGTATAAAAAGTAAGTACCTACAGGTTTATTTCAGTATAGGTTTTATTCACTTGCTTATAAAAGAGTAGCTTTCTTTTCATTCGGCTTACGCAATGCTACGGCTGATTAACGCCATCTATTGATAAAAAATTAAAGAATAGGTATAACGTTACTTACAGTTACCTATCAATTTTATATTAAGTATTATAAAATTCTAGTACCTAAAATAATTTATTTATAAACTTCCAAAAGCAAAATTTTTCATTTGATTGACACAAACGTTATAAAGTGTGAACAACAATGCGATTTACTACAAAAACTAATACCTATGTTAAATAAAATATACTAATATTATATTGCAGTTGAAATTAATATTTATATAATTTAAGTAGATACCTTTCGAATAGCACTAAAACAAGGAATAAGATCATTGTACTTCCCCCTACAGAACGTAACGCATACACAGTAAGTTATCTTTGCAATAGTTATTACTAGTAATAATTATGTTAAATAATAATTAAGAAGTAAAAGAGAACAATAGCGTATGAGTGCTAATATTTATAAGTTAAAAGTGTATTTTATGATATAGGTCGCTCCACCACAAGTTCAGAACTCCTCGAGTTATATATTGTAGTTGTTTTTGCCGTTAGTATTAAAGTTGGCGCACCAGCTGTCAAAGCGTGTGAACATTTGTGACCCAGTTTGGTTTAAATTAAGCTTGGAGTGCTAGAATAAGTTTTTCTTTTTTTGTTTATTTTACTCTTATATTTATTTAGCTAAAATCACATATGACTCAGAATCGTAAAGGTTCGAAGAATTTCTTGATACTAGCTCTGAGTCTGATGGCCTTCTCGTTTATAAACTAACTGGTACCTTAACTTATCGTGACTATTACGTAACTTGCGTGATCGCGAGAAATCGTCGTAGTTCGATTTCAATATCAGCTGAACCTCAGTCAGTATTGAAATTCGACACCACAGCGATTTCTCGCCATCGCGCTAGTTACGTAATAGTCGCACCAGAACCTAGTAGAACCGTAGTCACCCTCGTAGTTTTAAAGTCGAATACTGTTTTAGCTTTGCTTAAGCTGTTTGAAAATAATTATTTTCACAAATTCTCTATTCATTGATAGTTAACTTCTTTCATCAATTTTCTCTCATACCAACAGGACATACAGATACAGTCTTTTTTTATATTAGAGGGGGCAAACGGACAGTAGATTCACCTGGTGGTAAGTAAAAAAGACATCCATAGACACCCGCTACATTAGAGGATTAGCGGGTGCGTTGCCGGCCTTTAGGAAGGGGAGGGATGTGCCACCGGATTTGTGGAGGGAACGGAAGAGATGGGCCAGGTAAGGAAGGGCTGGGCCACCGGATCTCTCACAAATCGAACGAAACACGACGACAGTGCCGTCATTTCACGTCGGTGTTAAGTGAGCTCGAAGTACTTCCCCGGGCGCGCCGGCCAATTCAGCTGGAAGCAGCATGGCGCTACTTCGGCTAAAAGTCTATCGTTGTCTATGTATTTTTGCTATATTTCAGGACTCCCGAGTAAAGTTACTGTTAATTTAATACTAAGTCCTATATATATAGTCCTATATATTGGGAGTCATAAATATTTAATGCGCTGCTTATTTAATATACCGCTAGTGGCTAATAATATAAAGTTCATAAATATACGAGTATTTAAGGATATTCGTCACTTAATGTAATATCATAATAAATAATAAATATCTTCGCGATTTTTTTTGACCGTTTTCAATACTTATAAAGTTAAACTTGGTAATTTTATAAATTTCATTTATACACGTAGCGAGACAATAATATAGATGAACAGACGATCATAAAATTACACTTTTGGTAATATATAATAGTATATTATAATTAAAAATGTCGTAAGCATTTTGATGTGATATCTGTATTTAAACATTTAAAAAAATGGGACATTACAAAAGTGATAAACAATTAATTTTAATACGTGAAATGTATCAGGAGCGTAAATCAAAATATATGCCAGTGACTAAGTAAACGGTATAGCGGTATCAGCATAATAGATTTGTTTTTAAAAACAATTCAACTGGTGTTTTTATTTTTATTATTAATATTATATATTCTTTATTGTACACCATACAGAAAATAAAATAGTACAAAAAAAAATTATGAGAGATATCAAAAATGCACAAAAAGGTAAGCTTATCGCTCAATAGCGATTTCTTCCAGGCAACCTTAGGGTTAGAATTTAAGAAGTATTTTTTTTAAATTATTATTATCATCTTTAACACGTTACACGTAACTGCCCAAAGTAGGTTGTGTCCGTGTTTGTGGGGAAGGAAAATACATACACACACAAACATAAATGCCCAGAACACGACAAACATGTGTATGGCCATACAAATATTTGTTATGAGCTGGGATCGAACCTGCATCTACTAAGGCAACATTCCTTTGCTGTGATCACCTCGTCTTTGAATACAATAACATTATGAAGCTTAAGAAGTTGTTTGTTTATAAGTTTGAGTTCACTTACGTCATGTTCTACTAATCCGATTTTGAAAATATTTTTCTTATAGAAACAGATTATTTAATATGGTACCTAATCGAGCATCGAAATACAACTCAGAGGGACGCAGAAATAACTACGAATTTTAACGCGAGCTAAAATCACATCAATCAATCATATTGAAAACTTATACGAGTATGTCTAGACGTAGTGATAACATTTTCATATTAAATTAACCTTTAATAATATTTCAATATAAAAATATGCCGTCAAAACGCTCTAAGTTATGTCAAAACTTTAATATAAAAAAGTATTTCATTCCACATACCAATATTTGGTACTAATATATGGAATATTTTATTTAGTATTATTTGTAGACATCAGTAGAAAATCAACTGACTTCAATGATAAAATAAGAATAATTCACTTCATTAATAAAATTGTATTGTATTCGTATGCATTATTAAATAAACTTTATCGCAGTACACCTAATTATTCTACTTAAAAAGAGCTATAAATTTAAATAGATCATTTGATATTTAATAAAACTGAATCAGGAGTACGGCTTAATATACAAAAATACAAAATAAAATACAGAACTGAAACAGATTTAAAAAGACTTTTATCGAATACTACTTAAGCTAATTAATCTTTAATCGAGATCTCGTGAAAAGCATTTATTAATCATGGACTATAAATCTTACTCAATGATAAAATACTGCAAGGGGAGTCGGCAGTAATTATTGTTGTTAAATTTATGTTCTCGCCTCAGACACAATGGACTTCGAATCGTTACCAGATTTATAATAATTTTCAGTTACTTGAATCGTTACTTAATGATTGACGATGTGAGGGTAGGTCAATAATGAATTGTAAGGATGGATGAATGTTAAAATAAAGATCAGACCGTTACATGGCGCAGTCGGTAAAGCAAGTGTGAGTTATTTTTTTTATGAAAGTTCAAGTATGGAGAGTATATTGTCACCGCCACCATCATTTTGCTATGATAAAAATGCATGGGATATCTCGAGCCTTAACGAAAAGTGGGCAAAATGGAAACGAAGTTATGAAATATATAGTAAAGCTTGTGAAATAGATAAAAAACCAGTGGAAATACAAGTGAATATTCTGTTACACATTGTGGGTGAGCAGTGTCGAGAAATTATAGATAGTTTACCGGAGAAATGTATGACTATTGAAAATATTTGGAAAAAACTAGACGAACAATTTCAAACAAAGAGGAACGTTACTGTCGAGCGTCATAAATTCTTTATTCGAGATCAACAGGAGAATGAATCTATTGAACAATACGTTTTTGTACTAGGAAAATTAGCTCAAACTTGTGAATTTCGAGACTTACATGATGAATTAATAAAAGATCGATTGGTTTGCGGTATTTCAAGCACTACAATTCGTGAACGCTTGCTTAGGGAGGACGACTTATCGCTAAAAAAAGCAATGGATATATGTCGAGCAGTTGTAACATCCCGGACATATTCGGAAAGGATTAAACCTGAAAACGAAGGATTGGAGTTAAGCGTGCATCGATTAAAACAAACACAAAGAAACGGGTCATTTATGAGGTCTAGGCTGACGTCATCGTACGAGCGAGCAAGACGCGCGGGATGCGAGTTGGAAGCGGAGCGACGAGGCGGTGCGGTGTGGGACGAGCGCGGGGTGGAGACACGCTCGGCGCGTGCGAGCGTGCCGCGCGGCCGCTCCCGTGTGACCAGTGGATACAACGTCGGTCAGCGGCGATCGGTCCCGGGTTCAAGTACGCAGTGTAATTATTGTGGAAATGTGCATAAAAAGTTTGAGTGTCCGGCTTATGGTCAAAAGTGCGCGCGATGCTCAGGGATGAATCATTTTGCTCGTGTGTGTGGAATTCATTATATAGTGGAATCAAATGAGAAGGTAATTTATTCATTAAATAATAGTAGTGAGTGGAATGTTAACTTAAAAATATGTGAGATCTTTATTAATTTTAAATTAGACACAGGTGCTGATGTAAATGTTTTACCGTTAGAGTATTGTAAAAAAATGAACATTTCTCAAGATTGTTTATTGCGAACAAATACTAAATTAAGTGGTTATTCTGGTGCAAGTATAGACGTTCTGGGGAAAATATTTTTAAATGTTACCTACAAAAAATGTATCTACATGCTCGAGTTTATAGTGGCCAGAGTGCACTCAGTTCCCATTTTAGGCCGTCATGCTTGCACGGAATTAGACTTGGTTAGGCGTGTCATGTCTGTACGTAGTAGTGATAGCAATCCAGATTTTCTTATTAAATTTAAAGACGTGTTTCGTGGCCTTGGCTGCTTACCGGGACAATATAAAATTCATTTAAAAGAAGATGCTAAGCCTGTAGTTCACGCGCCTAGAAAGTTGCCCTTTGCTATCAAGGAAGAGGTAAAGAAAAAATTAATGGAAATGGAATCACAAAAAATTATTGCTAAAGTTGAGGGTCCGTCAGACTGGGTTAACAGTATAACGTTCGTTAAAAAACCTACCGGTGACTTACGTATATGCTTAGATCCGAAGGAATTAAATCGAGCGATTAAGCGGGAACATTTTAGACTACCGACATTAGATGAGATTGTAGCAAAGTTATCGGGAGCTAAATATTTTAGTACTTTAGATGCATCATCAGGTTTTTGGAACATTTCCTTGGATGAAACTAGCAGTGCGTATTGTACGTTTAATACTCCGTTTGGGAGGTATAGGTTTTTAAGAATGCCCTTCGGGATTTGTTCAGCATCTGAAGTTTTTCATAAAAAAATGATGGAAAATTTTGATGACTTAGAGGGAGTTTGCATGTACATGGACGACTTGCTAATATATGGGTGTAATAAAGAAGAGCATGATGAAAGGTTGAAGCGAGTGTTAGAAAGATGTAGAAAAATAAATCTTAAATTAAACAAGAATAAATGTAAATTCGGATTAGAAGAAATAAAATATTTAGGTCATAAAATTACAAAAAATGGACTGTATCCAGATGACAGTCACATAACAGCTATTACTAAAATGCCCATCCCTAAAAATAAAAAAGACATAGAAAGATTCTTAGGTCTAGTTAATTATATAGGTAGCTTTATTCCTAATTTATCAGACAGAGTTTATCCATTGCGTGAGTTGTTAAAAAATGATATTGAGTGGCACTGGGATGATAGACATGATAAATGTTTTCAAGATATTAAGCGTTGTTTGGCTAGTCGTCCTGTTTTACAATATTATGATGAAAATAAATCGATTACAATATCAGTAGACGCAAGTAAGAGTGGATTAGGTGCATGTCTGATGCAAAACAATCTACCAGTGTGTTATGCTTCGAGAGCTTTGACTAAGGCTGAACAGAGATACGCGCAAATAGAGAAGGAGTTGTATGCTTGTGTCTTTGCATGTGAGAAGTTTTATGCGTATATTTATGGTAGGTCAGATGTAACGATCGAAACCGATCATAAACCGCTGATAAGTATTATTAATAAACCTATTACCGACGCACCAGCACGCTTACAAAGAATGTTATTGAGGTTGCAACGTTATACATTTAAACTGATATATAAGCCCGGTAAACAACTTTATATTGCCGACGCGCTATCGCGTGCATATGAAACGGCTGAGACCGCGGTTTTGCATTCGAGCCGAGATTCTCTTCACGACGAGGTGTGCGCCGTCACTCGCGATGCGTCGTCCGCGCTTTCACAATACTTTGATAATGCACAGTTTATAGCTTTACAGAAAGGTACAGAGAGGGATAGCGAACTACAACAGGTAATTAAATACATAAATAAAGGCTGGCCTGAAAACAAAAATTGTGTTACGGAATTAGTTAAACCATTTTGGCATTACAAAGAAAGTTTATACTTTGCTTATGGGTTGATATGGAAAAATGAAAGGGTAGTAGTACCGAAAATCTTAAGGAAAGAAATGTTGAATAAATTACATATAGGTCATATGGGTTTAGAAAAAAGTAAGTTACGGGCTAGAGAAACAATATTTTGGCCGGGTATAAATAATGATTTAATTAATTTAATAAATAGTTGTGATGTTTGTTTGGCACATAAAAAATTAAATCAAAAAGAGGAATTGCAATCTCACGAAATCCCTGATGGTCCGTGGATTAAAGTGGGCGTTGATTTGTTTCAAATTAAGGGTTTAAATTATCTTATGATAGTTGATTACTACAGTAAGTTTTTTGAAATAATTGAATTACAGTCAACGGAATCCATATATGTTATTAATTGTTTAAAAAATGTTTTTTGTCATCAAGGAATCCCGATTATATTATTTTCTGATTGCGGTCCGCAATTTAGTTCTAACTACTTTAAGGATTTTGCAAAAGAATGGGGTTTTAATCATATAAATTCTTCCCCTCATTATCCTCAATCGAATGGACAGGTTGAACGTATGATTCAGACGGCAAAACGCATAATAATTAAGACAAGAGAAACTGGCTCAGATTATCGCTTGGGTATATTAGAATATTTAAATACTCCGCTGGCAGGAGAATTACCCTCTCCCGCAGAATTGTTACAAAGTAGAAAATTTAGAAGTATTCTTCCTATGTCAAAAAAATTACTCAGGCCAAAAGTTCATAGAAATATAAAACAGAAATTATTACAAAGGCAAAAGAAACAGAAATTTTACTACGATAAAAATGCAAAAAATTTAAAAGAATTGAGTAAGGGTCAAAGGGTAAGGATCTATGATTTGCGTAGTAAGACATGGATACCTGGTTCGATAAGCAGTATTTTAGGTAATAGATCTTATGAAGTGAGTATGTTAAACGGGAAAAAATTAATCCGTAATAGGCGGTATATTATTACTGATACGGCAATAAGGCATGGCACGCCTCGCTATAGTTGTCAATATGATGATATTAATTGTAATACAGAAACAAAGATAGAAACAAATAACAATTATGTAACTCGTTCTGGCAGGATAGTGAGGCCTCCGGATAGATTGGGGTTCACATAAGAAGTTTTTTGTTCAAGAAGATTTGATGAATGATGCATGTTTTGTTGTAATTCTCTAGTTATGTAAATAAATAAAAAAATAATAATAAAAAAAAAGTTATATATATAATTTAATAAATTTGAATGTTAATATAATATTAAATAATTAAATATATGAAAGTTATGGTAATGTGAAATCAAATGTAATGAATATTATAATAACAAAGTGTTGGATAGAAATCATAATTTTTATTATTATGATCACATATCTAATTTGTTAAATGTTTTAATAGTATTTTGTGATATGTTGTGTTTATCAATGTCATTGAATTTGATTAATTGTTGATTATGTATACAATGTATTAGATGTAATTTATCATTTGTTTTCTTAATTTAAAGGGGGAAGGTGTGAGGGTAGGTCAATAATGAATTGTAAGGATGGATGAATGTTAAAATAAAGATCAGACCGTTACAGACGACACGTTGGTGCAGTGGTCACAGCAACTGGTTGATGAGCTAGCAGTCGCAGGTTCGATTGTCGTAAATGACAAATGTTTGATAGGTCATACATATATTTGTAGTGGTATGGGTGTTTGTGATTGAGTTGCAAGATACACAGATTCACATCGTGAATCATCAATGAATTTGATAAAATGTCGTTTGCATAATTAACCCCCACCTCGTAAGAAAATAACACAAAGTTGTCTTTATAATCAAATGAGCCTCGTACAACATTTTACCCGCAGATATGCAAAAATTCCGGAGATACGCAACTTAATGCCTTTGTTACTTAAAGATAACAGCCGACTGATATACTCCTACGTATTTATAATATTTTTCTTTAAATAAATAATACATAACAAACGTATTGTTTAAAACATCCTAGACTCGAGGTGGAGCACTCAGATCGACACAAACAGCCAACTGCGCCAACTTACCAGTCACAGTTATCAGTCAATTAATTTAAACGAGAACAATACGTACGAATTTTCAAAATTCTTGTATGTTCACACTTGTCCAATGAGCAGATTTTTTAAGAATTTGTTATTTTTTATCTGATTAAGCTTTAAATCACTCAATATTAAGATTTATGGAATAAATAGCTACTCATCACATTTTGCCGCAATAAAAAATCACTCCAACAAACCATAACCTTCAAGAAACTCCAGAAACGCTATTAATTTAACTCAATTCTGACATAAAAATAACACATGGTTTACATCTGACCTAAAATATGCGTTATTTATCCATGAAATTTTTGTAAGGTCCTCGGACGGCTTGACGTTGGCTAGATACCCGCAAATTTACGACCTGATAAAGCTCTTCCATTTAACTCTGAGCCCGTAAAACAGGCTGAGGTTCATGAATTGGCCTTCAAGTTTTTCCAAGTAAGGAGAGCGATGGGTCAGTATAGATTGGAAAGGTGTAGGGTTGTCTACCGAACGGATTATTCGATTAAGTATGAGCGACCTCTGACCCGCATGGGGTGACGCGTGATTAAATCCCGGCATGGATTTAACGCGACATTGATTTTTACATTTTACAATCGATTTATTTTTTAATACTACTGTTATATGAACTGTAAGCATATATTTTATGAGTATAAATTTTTGTTACAATTCTGTTTTTTATTTTTTATTTTATAGTTGCGAGTAAATATATACTCCCCCTCCTCCACGAGATGATGTGGAAGCCTACGTTCAACAGTGGACAGCCAATCGCTAATGTGATGATGATGATGATACGTAAGACGACTTTACAGCACTTAAAAATGAAACAAATACGTTTCAGGTTGATGGTATAATATAACGATTTAAAAAAAAAGGCAAAAAACAACTATTTTTCGAATATCTATAATAAAAGGTTAATAAGTATGGGAGTTGCGGTTGTTTTAGAATCTGTAGTTTCCTTTTTTTCCTTTTTTTTGTTAAAAGTGGTTGTACTTAGCAAAGGGAGTAAAATATTAAGCTTATACATATGTCAGTATAAAATAAATGAATTTATTAGTAAGAATACTCAAACCAAACTATTTACTACCTATGTGCTTAATGATTCAAAAAAAATACAACTAAATTAATAATAAAGTAAGTAATAAGTAATCATTAATTTTATTTATTTATTAAATTAAAAAGAGAGTATTAGTATTTAAGTGAGTTCATTGATAGAAAGTACGGTATAAATATTTAACTGAGTCTTTTTCTGCTACTTTTGTGATTAGAATAAGCTAATACTGATAAAATTTTTAAATATTTGATTACACTGTGTATCACTGTGCAAAATATACTGTTCTCTTATATTTACGCGAATGTGTGAAATATGCAAAATTTAATTATAAATTCTTATAAGCATTATCTTAACCTCAATTAACACGAAATGGGTATAGTGGAAAGGATGGTGCTCTCTCATGTACGTGCTACTCTTAAATATTATATCTATCTATGACCCATGATTGTTGTGATATCACCGCTAGACCATGTTTGTGGCGATTATCATTAGGATATTTTTAGGTAGGACTATTTATTTATTTATTTATTATATGAACCACCAACAAAATTATATGTGAATCTGACATAACAATTATCTTTCCTTAGGTTTAAAAATACATATAATTTCACTTATAGGTAGTTACATCTTGCACAGAAATTTGTACGATAACACATTAAGCTATAATTAAGATTACATAAAAAAAAAAGTATTTTATTTGTTACAAATAAAAGGTACAATTTACACTATACAATTTTGTAGGTACATAGAAATGTATTTGATACTAAAGTGCACCTGTTATCTGAACTAGTTAGATAACTGTATCTCAGAATAACAGGGTTCTTCCCTCTAGGAACATATTCCCTCTAGGACATAATTTTTATTTGACAAAACAAAGCGACATTTGACGACAGATTGATTTTAGGGATATTTAAATTAGTAGGCCCAGACCAATTCGACAATAACAGGTACAGGTTATAAAGTATACAACAAAAGCAGAATTTGATACAGACTGTTAGAACTTCACCGTCTTAAACTAATGTTATTTCTTATTTTTGTTTTAAATTCAGCTGGGTTGTTGCTAAACAAATCAGTGGACCCATCCTTCCCACTGAGTTACCATATAGCCTACATATCCTAGGTATTGAGGAATGGTACCTAAGGTTTTTTCTGTATCGCTTAATGCCTTAGCAAAGGAATGGGGTACCGTGGCAAGCGAGAGAGTACATTAAAAAATAACTGGCTTAGCAATTCCGTGTTGTCAATGGTTCTATTTAACAGTTTATAAAGAAAGATCATGTCAAATAACATACGTCTATCTGATAATGTATTAAGATTGAATTGTTTTAATCTAGCGTTATAGAGCAGTTTTTTATTAGACCCTACCGAGTAGAATTTAGTAAATCTTCTCTGTGTACTTTCCAAGCGATCTTTATGTATTTGGTAGCTTGGGTTCCAGATAACTGAGCCATACTCTACTTTGCTACGGACCAGGCTCCTGTAAAAAAGTTTTTTAGTCTCCAGTTTCTTATATTGCTTATCGTTTCTAAGTAAAAAACCCATCATTTGGCGTGCGGATCTACAAATATGGTCAATATGGAGGTTAAAATTTAGCTTTGTGTCCATTATAATGCCTAGGTCGCAGATAGAATCCTTTTTCTAAAGTGGACTGTTGTTTATTGTGTATTTGGTTTCCAGTATCGTGCGTCGACGAGAGAAGTTCAAATAAGAGCATTAAGCTATCTAGAAAGTTCATATTATTCAAATCTTACACATCAAAGGCATCGAAGAATTTTCTGTTTTTGGCTCCTGCTTTTATGCTTTGAAATTGTTTGAAAAGACTTTGTAGAAGTAACTATAATAAATAATGAATAATAAATAAATATTAACCAACAATCACACCACGTTAACCTAGCCCCGTGGTAAGTTCGTAAGAACTTGCGTTACAGGTACTAGGAACGGAAATAAATTTAAGATATAAATATATATATATACATAAATACACATCCATGACCCGGTGCAGACATCTATATTCGTCATACAAATTATCTGCACCTGGTGGGATTCGAACCCGCGACCGCTGCGTAAAGTGTCCAGTTGCCTGACCACTCGACCAACCGGTCGTCTATTAATTCTACTTGATGTATTAAAACTATTGATCACACTTATTGACTATACAGAATTACATTTACAATATATAAATATTAAATAGTACTAACTACTTAGATATCCATATTTTTTTTAAAGGCTCCAGCATGCTTTGAGAAGTCAGGATATCGTAAAACGTGATTATATCATTCTTTCAAATGATGTCAGATAGATGAGAATACTGGAAATGGCATTACATTGATATTACAAGCATCATATATAGCTATGATAAGCTATGTTTGAAAGTAATATGATATTTGAAAAGCTATAACGAATCTATATCAAGTTCAAGATGAACGTAAGTAACATTGAATGATGAAAATAAAGGTTTTTTCCTTTTTTTGTCCAAAAACAAAATGACAATCAAATACATTTATTATTAATATTGTAAACATGTATGATTACATTTTTCTCGATGCAGATACGAGATACGACTACGCATGTTGTGTCTGCATCTAGTTAATTATATATTTTTTGACAGCTATTATATAAGTTATCATCTAACCTATAGACAACTTGTTACTAAAATTAAAATTTATTACAGAATTAAATAGAAAAACTTTAATATATGTTAAAACAGTTGACATACATTTTTTCGTAATGAGTTATATTATGTCAAATATATTTAGTAATGAGTTATATAAATTTATGTCAAATATATTAGCTTAACATCAATAAAATCACTTTCTGCAACAAAACAGACTGAGCTATTCCCAGTTATAGTATACTGCTGTTTTATTGTAACAGATGACGTCATGAGAGTTATAATCACATTAGTCGAAGTGTTCTGAGATAACGCAATATTATTTTCACGAGTCGGCAATACGAGTGTAAAGTGGAACGTATGATAAAATACAAAGGACAGTCTTGTAACCTGGATTTCGTACATTTTTTTATTAAATTTATAATTTATAAAATGATATCCTGTAAATGTTTTCGAGTGTCTTTTTGCTTTCTCATCAGAATCTTTATTAGAAATGTTGGTAGCTTACCAAAAGTGCTTTAAATGATTCTATTATGTATGGTTTGGTTGGATTTGATGGATAATGAATAGGCAGAATCAAAATAAACTGAACTAAATCAGCCTGTAAACAAAACACTGCTGTGCAAAGGCTTCTTCTTCAATACAGAATACCACTAATCACCAATACCACTGCAGGTTGGTGGATAATTTCCATATTGTGTGTTGGTGGATATAACAACCGGGACCGGCGGCTTTACGTGCTCTACGAGACACGGTGGGGAGACCCATAATGACATACAAACATACCAGAAACAAATATTTGTACAAATACAAATATCTATCCCGGACGGAAATGGAACCGGCGACCGCTGGCGTTAAGGCGACTCCACGCACCGCACCAGAACGACTGTCACTACACCAGAATTGTTATTGTATAGCCAGAAGTAGGTATTTAAAAAATACAGTATCGAGAATACAGTATCGAGGTACAGTTCTGAGTTTACTAATATTATAAAACCAAAAAGTTGGTTTTTCTTCACAAATTTTAGGATAAGGATATGTCCTATCCTATATCCTGTCCTCCTACATATGTGTAGGAGTTGTTGTGAAATTATGTGTCAACGAAACCGCGGGTAACGGCTATTCTACATAAGGTTCGTTGCGTTACTAAGTCAATTCTGTGAAATGTTGTGGTACATTTCAGCATAAGCTTAGCGTAATACTTTTGTCGTCATTTTGATTTAACAACCGACATATACGTTATGAGATAAAACCGCCATACGATTGTATTACCAATGTTTATTGGATTTACAGTTTTGTTGTGAACCAGTATATCAAGAAATTACAGATTATTACGATCATTCAAAAATTAATGGGATATTAAGGTTCGTTGTATTTGTGGTTTTATAAAATTATAATAAGTTTTTAATTTGAACACGTAAACCTAGTAAAAACTAATTGAAACCAGTTTATACGGGATATCTTTGTTATAAACTAGAATTTTCTAATTAAAATTAGAGTTTAATGTTGTAACTTTTGATTTTCGATTAAAATAGTTTTAAAATCAAGCATCGGTTTGGGCTAATTTATTAACAATTTATTTATTTGATTAAAAATTCGACCGATGCATCATTACACCCACGCACATTTTTCCAGAATGAAACGTTATATAATATATAAATAATAAATTTGTTTTTTATTTTTATTTTTTATTTCTGATACTATTAGTTAACTACTGTACTATTTGTTAAATAAGTATAATTATACTCGTATAAAGCTCTTGTGTAAAAAATGTCTACGTAAAAAATGTGTACCTTTCATTTTATTACATTAGCAATTTAGATAAAAAACAAATATTAATTAAATACAAGTACATGTCATTTATTATAAAATGACTGTTGGACTGTAAATAACCTAAGGTAAAATAACTGAACCGATCTCGAAAATTATTGCAATTTCGTTACATCGAAGGACGTAATAACACAGAGTACGTAATTACACTGAAATTTCATTTTGTTTACGACTTTCTGCCTAATTCATTTAGTAAGCTATCATTACATTTATTTATGAAAAGTATAAGTTATAAAAAGGGCGTTATTATATTATACTATGATTCGAATAGTATCAACTATCAAAAATAACGTCAAACTAAAAACGAATTTTGATGCAGACGTAGATTAATCATTACGTATTTTTATTTATTTTTTGTTTAAACTTAACTTTTTTATTTATAAAGTTAATTTACCTATTTAAAAAAGGTTTCAATCTGTTTTTTATCATATAAAATCAACGAAGTAATATGAAACGTCATCAATAAATTTTTTAAAGAAAGCAATATTAAAATAAGCAATATAGGTCAAGATGAGTGATAAACACGGCAATGCAACGCAACACGACACGAAGTGATACAATCGTTTTTTTTTTTATAATTATTTAAATTTGAAAAGTTGACATGTATACAATATGTCCTATGAGGTCGCATTTATCTCGTGACGTAAATACCTATTTTTTATTATTAACAACAGACTAAGATTCTACTATATTTTGCTGTCAATAGTTCTTATAAAAATACATCTTATAAAATGACAAAAATACTTGTGTAAATGCTTTTAAATAATGTTGAAATGTAGTGCCAGTTAAGTACGTTTCTTTACATAAAACTGCATTTTTCTTTTAAAATAGTGTACCTAATGTTAAGTGTGCCTCAAATGAAACATCTATTCTTCTATAGCATTTATTTATTACTCCCCCGTTTCATCAAATTGATGCCTTAAAAAATTGCGTGGTAGGTAGGCAAAGCGTTTATAGACTGTATATATAAAAAAGGGATAACAATTTGTGTCATTTGGACAACGACTACTGCGTGACTAGCACACAAATAAGCTGCAGATACATGTTTCACAAGACACACAGTTAGCACCACGCGCCAATATGATCTCAATTATCAATAAGAGCATTAAGAGTATCCTGAATAAAATTGATCGTTTTATATATTATTTATTAATAATAAAGAATATTAACTCTTGATATAATGATACTTAACATAAAATATGTTACTTTGTTAATGTAAATTCCTCAAGATCTACAAAAACAAACATGAAGAATTTATTTTTGAGTTAGTTAGATGTCATTATCTGTGTCACTTAAAATTACACTAACATTTAAACGAGCGAAACTATAACTGAAAATGTCTACCAATATGATGAGAATTGAAACCCAAGGGAGCTAAAACTGCAACACATGTATTCTAATAAATATATTATATAGAAATTATATAACATCAATTAGTTACATTAAAAATGTTTAATAAAAATAGAAGAGTTACACTTAAAATTAGGTTCTGGGTCTGAGTTATAAGTATTTACCGAACATGACTTAGTATAACTATTGCGTTTGAGCAAAAATTTTATTTAATGAAAATTTAACGATTGCAAAGAAAACCTAAATCCAAACATACCAACGTCTATTGAGAAACTTGGCAGAACAATAAATAACTCTACTTAATCTTAATGGTTAAATTTATGGCTTGATAAAAAAAGCTATTTGTCTAATTGATAAAAACAAATTCTTTGTCTAGAGAAATAACTTCATTTAATTAACTTTCTTTTATAGTAGACCTAAGACCGGTTACACGTCAAAGTTTTTGCAGTCATTTACAAATAAAATTAACTATATGAATAGTAAAAAATGCCTTATTTTCAAATCAGTACTTATTAATTTTAATTTAGGTTAGTTGCATTTAATATTACCGTTTGCCATGCTAATATACATTTATACGAGTACCTACTTGTAGATAAGTTTCAGAAAAATGACTAAATGATACGAACACAAATAAAATACCTGCGGTAAACGCATGTGTTTATAAGTAGACACACTAGCGTACATAGCAAACAAGATGCATTGCGTAATAAAGAAAATGTAACTATATTGTAACTATAATTTCATCGCTAAACTTGCTAACTTGATTTATGGGTGAACCGATTTCTTTAAATTTACCACATTTAACCTACACACACACACACACACACATATATATATTTATATATTTGATTACAAATATGTAACACAAACATATAAATCGTTAAACTTTTAACATAATTATTACTTTTTTTTAATTAATAAAAAGTTTATGTTTACCACTATGTTTACTACTGCTGTTACTATTACTACCTGTTACAATGGTTTTATGTTTAACATACAGACACTTTTCTTGCCAATGTATATATGTATGCGTTTATTATGCATAAGAGTACATCTAATTACATCTACCCTTTTAATCAAATATTACAAAGGAGCCATAGAAAACTAATCAACAGTACCTAATTCGAATAAAACCAGTGTCGCATCCAAGCGGGAGCTCTGCGTACACAAATACAGGGCTAATCGCGTTAGCGACGCATTCGCCCCTACTTCCCCCTTCTAGTCATGTGACGTCAACATCGATAATACGTATCGATAATATAGTTTTTATATATTTTAGCCAAATATAGATTCAAACTCGAAAAAAAATACTGGTTTTAAAATAATACTGGTTTATAGATTAAATAATTTGATTGTATCATTTAAAAGTTTCATAGAATTACAAAACATCAAACTTTTAGATCGTGTTCACACCGCATGAAATGATAATATAACTACGTAGAGCGTAAATGACATTGGGATTGTTTATTACGTCGATGCGATGATCTGACGTAAAAGTTGTATAATTGGACAGTTTTAATGAAAATATATGTTTCATTTTTGTTTTTAAATCATTTAAAGAAGTCATGTGCGAAAATTTTATTTACTAACAGAAATGGAACTGTGTCTTTGGAATCGAAATAATTGCTTATATTTAATTATTGTCACAATTTCATTCCACTGCACGTTCAGGTATTTTTTTTCGCTTGTCCCTTGGGTACTTGTTATATTAATTGTATCACGTAATCAAACCTTATAAAATTAGTAGTTGATTTATGTATGACATTCTTCAAACAGAGAAAAAAATACGTGCTATGTTAATAATAAGCGCTATTTATAAGAAAATGAATTTTAAAACTTAGTAAGCAATAGAATAGTTTGTTAATTTGAGAAATCAGTCCTCCTCGTTTTTCTAATAGAAGACTTATGAAGATAAATTAGGTAGAAATTAACCTTTATTACTGGAATAACTAAGTAAAAAATATGAAATTATTTTAATTATATCCTAATAAAAAAAAAAAAAAAATTAACGAAACATAATAGATGTCGTCACAAAGTAGTCTAAGGGTTTTATCCTGACACTTAGTTTTGTGTAATAAAATATTATGTACAAGCATTCCTCTAATTCAACTGCTTTAATTACCGTAAGCTTGTTAAGGCCAGTATATCCCAAATCACCTGTTTTTGATAGAGTTTTAAACATAGTAATATTCATTTTTTTGATCCGTTAAAAATATATGTTATAGTTTAACAAACGTTCTTGATTATTCAACGGTTCAAAACACGATAATTGTAACTTGACTCGATAAAAAAAACATAAAGAAAGGATGTTTTTGATTATTTTTCGAGTTTTATTCGAAGAATATCAGATTTTAAGTTACAATATTCACATGTAAAAATAGGTAATAACTTTTAGTAGAACATTTAACGGTTACTTTTTTAAATAAATGTTTCTATTTTTTTTAAATATTAAATATTTAAATTATGTAAGAAAACGGCCCGCGCGCCTCGCTTTAGTTGCCTGCGAGGCGTCATCGAAGTAGGACCTGTATCTCTGCTGTCTGGCGGCGTCCCCCCCCCTCTAAAGATTGGATTTTTTTTTTATAACAAAAATATCCACGGGCTTATATTTGCCCGTGCCTTTTTTTAATTAAATGTATAAGATTGTTAATATAGTTTCATGCGTACTATTTTAGACTTACATTAGCTAGACTTATTGTCAGGATCTCTATGACGCGAGTCCGTATACTGACCATTATTTATTTATTATTATTATAATTTTTTTTAATACATATAATCATATTTACATACATATAATCATTTTTAATAAACATAATCTTTATTTACAAATATAATTTACATATACAAATATACACACATACATATATATACATATACACACACACACATATATATTATATATATATATATATACATATATATATATATATATATATATATATATATATATATATATATATATATATATATAATTTTATTTTGTCTTTTTTTTTCTTACATCTATTTACATCATGTTTCTTATTTTCTATGTACATGCGTTTATTCCTTGATCTAATATAATCTAATATTTCATTGCTTGTTAGTACATACATACCAGCCACCACATTTTTACGGCATGTCTACATTTACATTTGGGCTCTTTATTTTTGTATTATTTATTGGAGACTCTGCCGCAGCCATCCCCCGAGGGAAGCTGTTCGAGCACATCCTCAATGACGGCGGTGTCTCTTTTATGTATAGCCATCTTGAGGATGTGCTCGAGTATTTCCTTTGTTGTGGCCTCCACCGAGGCTGACAAAACGACCGATTGCATCACCACCGTCGTCGGTGTAGTAGACACAGGTCTTTGTGTGCCTGGTCACCGCGACCACAGCATGCGGAACACTGTCATGAATCCGCAGCCTCCTAGTCTTTGTCTGGACGATGATGACTGCCTCGCGTGTCTGTCCCTGTGCCTCGTGGATAGTCATGACGCTCGATCCCTGTCCGGTGCCGTATCCCTTGTCTATCAACGTCTTCTTTTCCTCTTGTGTGAAAACCGATGTATAGGGTCCGGTCTTGTCTCTTAGGAATTCGAGCGCCAGTGAACCTCTCTATCCTCAGAGAATGGATAGTGTGGTTTGAGAAATAGATTGGATAATTTTATTTAGTACTAACTGTGCCCCGCGGTTTCACCCGCGTTAATTTGAGGGAAAAACGTACTTAAATATTTTCGCCTCGTTGGTCCAGTGGTAGTACCAAGCGTTACTGCCGAGCAAGGGGTCTCAGATTTGATTCTTGGGTCGTTCAACATATTACTGAGTTTTTTTTTTTCGAAAATTTACAGTAAAAGAGTGATGTTATATTTACTTTAAAAGTGGAACTATAATTAAAAAATGTCTTGAGAAGAGAAATAATAAAGGACGCAACGGAAGCGCTCAAAAAAGATTATTTTTTCCCGTTTTTGTAACATTTCTTATTATTACTCAGCCCCTATTAGTCGTAGCGTGATGTTATATAGCTTAAATTCTTCCTCAGTAAATGGACTATCCAACGCAAAAAGAATTTTTAAATTTGAACCAGTGGTTCATGAGATTAGCGCGTTCAAACAAACAAACTCTTCAGTTTTATCTATTAGTATAGATTATTATTGATTATTTTATTAGATTAGTTTAGTTAGTACTCTAACAACGTTGGAAGTGTTTTTACTGTATAGCAGTCAGTGCCGGATTAACCAATAGGCAGAGTAGGCAATTGCCTAGGGGCCCCGCTTCCACTAGGGGCCCCATACTGAAGGCCGGATGACTTTTTTTTTTTTTTTTTTTTTTTTTTTTTTTTTTTTTTTTTTTTTTTTTTTTTTTTTTTTTTTTTTTCGTCTGCCAGTTTGCCTATTCACTTAACATTAAACACAAAAGTAAAAAAAAAAGGGGGCCCGAGTATAGCATTGCCTAGTGTCCCTGACAGGGTTAATCCGGCTCTGATAGCAGTGTAGTGTAGATATAAAATGGGGAATAAAACTAGAAATAAAAAGAAAATATCTAGACGTGAACTACGTAAGCTTAGAAAAGCGATCAGATAAGTACCTACTCGTAAGTTTAATGAACACTCAATCTATTTTTAGCTAGAATATAATGATTGTCATCGATATCTTAGACCGATATATTAGCATATCCAAAATTTCAATAAGTTATATTAGTATTTTCACCTAACAGCGGCTAGCTAGCAGCTAGCGGCAATTGAAGATTCTTCGACGGTCAGCGAATGGCGATGGGTCCCAACCAGGCTAAACGTAGCCGACGACGCGGCGCGGGACGTACCAGCGGGATTCAGCAGTGGTCACAGATAGTACACAGGTGCTGAATTTCCTTATCATCCGGAGTCCACCTGGCCCACGGAAACGTCCGCTTTGTCGTCGTCAACCGAACCTACAGGCGAAGAAAGGACTCATCACGTCACCGATCGTAAACAGCCGCGACTCAAAGAAGGGTTACCAGACTGCACACGGTACTCCAGCTGGAACAGACTCCGCTACACGACGGCTCGAGTGCTACAGTTTATAGAACTCTGTCGAGCCAATACACAACGAGTCAACTATAAAAGGACTAAGAAAAGCGCGTTAAAAGACCCAGACTGGAAAAGGACGAACAAGAAGCTGAAAACACGCCAGAAAATAAGAGTAGAGCTCGAAGAAACTTTGGAGGTTCGTCCGGTCTCCGCGGAACTTATCAGGAAAGCTGAAGACCTATTCATGAGAACAGTCCAAGAAGAATCTTTCCCAAATGAAGTAGAAAGCATTAAAGACGGGAAGTCGTTTACCCGAAACAGTCGCCTCAAGCAGCTGAGCATCGAGTGTGCAGAGAGAGCCCTCCGAGTCCGTAGTCGTATTAACGCCACGGAGCAACTATCAACGCCATCTAAAAACCCGATGATACTAGATAGAAATCATCACACAGTGAAGTTGTGGATCATAGCGATGCATAGAACGAGGCTGATGCCTCGATGCATTGATGCGGGAGTCGAGGCGACTGTGAACGAATGTCGACAGCACTACTGGATACTACGCCTGCGGCCCATCACAAGAACGCTCTTTCCACAGTGTCTACACTGCCGGATTAGGGCAGCGATTCCGCCACACCCGAGAACAGGAGACCTACCTGCGTGTCGCCTAGCTCACCATCAGCGACCCTTCACATACACAGGGGTGGACTACTTCAGACCATTAACAGTCACCGTGGGACGCAGCCAACAGAAACGTTACGTGGCAGTATTCACGTGCCTCACTGTAAGAACGATCCACCTAGAGATAGCGACGTCACTGAGCACAGACTCAGTGATAATGAATTTAAGAAGAATGAAAGCTCGACGAGGACAACCTGCTCAAATCTGGTCCGACAATGGGACTAACCTGCGAGGTGCCGACAACGAATTGAGACAGGCAATGGACAGAGCGACGTCCTCACCTTCGTCGCTGGGTCAACAGGCGGCATAGGGTCCTTACGTTTCGGCTGTCGCCGGTGCTTACCGGGCACGGTTGCTTCGGTAAGTACCTGCACCAAATCGCTAGGCGAGAAGCCACCCCTGATTTTGCCACGAGCGTAGCGCGCCAATCGACTCGGCGCGTCACACCCTGGAGGAATGCGCCGCTTGGGAGCCCCAGCGCAGGGCCCTGGTGGCAGTAATAGGTGGAACATAAACATTTAATACCTAAGAGAAGAAATAAAGTTTAAATCTACTTCTCTTAGGTATTAAATGTTGTAAAGTGTATTAATTAACAAAAAAAAAATTTACTGATAATTAATATAAATTAAAATATTAATAGTAAATTTTTTTTTTAGCTATAAACCCATAAAAAATTAAATAATGGTTTTTATCTACTTCTCTTAGGTATTAAATGTTTATGTTGCATTTTATACTGTGCCTTCAGGATCGAAAACAAAACTGAATTCTGAAATAACCTAAAGTAAAAAAAAAAAACCTAGTAAGTTACTGTAAAATTATATATTTAATTATTTCCGTGCGCCTTCGCCGCGCGCGGGGTCATCGAGAGTTCATTTGATCGGAGACTTCGCGTAACTAGTCGCGCGGGGAGGGAGGTAGCGCTAAATACCTACAACGCTCGAATATACTGGCCTTAAATGAGTACTTATATTACAGGCTAATTTATTTGGTAGATACTTTACACGCAGATTCAAATTAACTATTTCGATGCAAATTACTTGCTGTAGTCAGCAGTGTCAAGAGAATAGTGCGTAATATACACTGAGTTAATCATGTTAGAACGTTCTGCTTTCAAACTTATAGCAGTAATGATGTCGATTTGTCGATAGTTTTATTAGTCGATTCGATTCCACTAAAACAATTTTTAAATAAACTCATTCCATTATTATTTATTTAAGGATACAAATTTATTCCTATATATTTTATTTCGATTGAATTATTGCAATCACGCAGTTTAATATTTACGTATTAAATTTAACTTGATTAGAAATAATTTAACATAATTTTCAAATCTGTTTTAATAGAAGCATAATCAATCATATTTATATTTTGAATGATTCATTGAAATTGGTTTTGCCGTTATTATTTACAAATATTTTTTAAATATTTTATATTATGCAATCTCCTATTTTTATTATTTTGATATTTAAATTATATATTAATAATACTCATATGAAACTTAATCAATACTAATTATAATGTCACTTTTACGCATTTCCTTTCGTCACGCTACGTATGACATAGGACGCCAGGAACTAAGCGTCATGTAGAACAAACACGTGTTAATTTTATTAAGCTCAAGACCATGTTTGCTTAAACAAGTTTCTTGCATGATATTTAAAATGTTCTTTTTATGTTACATATAATAAAATAAAGTAAAAGTGATCATTTTTTTGAGAACAATAATAAATAATCCAGAGGGTAGAATAATGCACTTTTTTATCATAAAACAACAAATATAAACAATCGTATAAAAATTTCTTTGCGAAATATTAATTAATTTAAATAAATTTACATTTATCGATATTATCGATATTACCTTGACATCACTATATTTTTATTGCGAATTCTTGTAAAGGCGTTCTCGACTGAAGATTTATTAGATTATTCAAGTGATTAAATTAATGATCTTCTTAGAAATATAATACTCAATTTATTTACCATTTTTTATTTACTTTGATTTTTATATTTTTCACAGAAATAAGGCATCTGTAATTGTCATCTGAGATGATAATGACATTTTTAATATTGATAACAAACATCGAATATAGATTGATAACAAACCTAATTTTTTTTCTTTTTTTTTTAGAATTTCTTAAATATTATAATTAAATAAATAGCTCAACGGCACTCAGGATGATAAAATCCTATGTTGGGGATCTATCGACCAACACATAAACGCCTCGACCACTAAACGAGTCCGTGATTGCGAACGCAATACCGCACGATAGCTGAGCCTCAGTTAGTATTAAAATTCGATGCCACAGCCATTTCTCGAGATCGCGCAAGTTACATAATTGTCCAACCGTTGCTATGAAATAAAACTTTTACATTATGCGTATATATATTTTAATTTGATATCAAACAGAAATCTATGTTTACTATGTTTCAGATAAACACGGACACAACAAACACAATTTTAAAGTTAAAATAATTAACTTAGAAAAAATATTATTTGGTTAATTTTGAAAACCAATTTTACAACCAAACAACTTAGTGTATAAGAATTTTTCATCACTTTTTTGTACACCATAAAAGAGGGAAAAAAGAAAGGTTTTCTCTTAAAGGCACTGATATAGCGAAGAAACTAAGGCGTCTTTTTACGGTTAAATGCCGAAGCTTGAATACGGTCATTAAAATTCAACTTTGTACAACACAGTTCAAGAAAATTTTAGGTCAAGTTAAACATCTCTTAACCGCTTGTGAACAATAGTTGCTCCCCATCGTAGGCGAAACATTCAAGATTAAAATTTAAATAAATTAAGCGGTGATTGTCTATTGTTAACCTTTTAACAGTTTCCTTTTGATTTTTAATGTATTACGTGATAATAGGTAAATCATTTTTAAGTTAAAGAAAAAACGTTTATCTTAATTGAATTGTATTTATCCAATTATATTTAAGTAAATATTTAAGTATTTACCAGACATGAGGAAATGCATAAAGGCAATGTAGCCAATGATATAATAAAGGATATATGTCTTAATATGAAAATATAAGTATTCAAGAAGTTTGGTATTAACAATATAAGAAATATCACATTTATTTCAATAAACTGATCGATGTGTTTAAATTTTTCCCGAAATAATATTTAATATTCGAGTACTTGTTCTTGTTTATAAATATATGTAATTGGGATCAATATTGAGCAAAATTTTGGGTAAATTAGGTAGTAAATTGTTTTGAGATCAGCAAAGTTTTCTTTATATATATAGATAAACTGAAAAATCCGCGTGGTCTTTTACGTTGAGGTTTATGGTTAACTGCTCTGTTCATCCCTCATATTATTTTATACATAAGTACATATATAGCCTAACTTGTTGGGTAAACAGTCTTTCTAATATAAAATAATCTTTAAAATCGATCTGGTAAAACCTTCACCCGTTTAAGCATACAATGCTTTAAACTTTATTATATTCATAAAGATAAATAAGTTACGTTGTCTTTATTTCAAATTAATTTCAACCAATGATTTCCGATGATTTTCAATTTCCTAAATAACAAAATAAATCAAACAATCTAGCACTTAAATTTAATTCAAGATACCAAGTCGAAGTTCCACAGTCCGGTAACGCTGCATTACGGCGCTGTCGTTCGAAGACAAATGGTGTTTGTTCAGCAAATTGACTTAAGACTTCGATGCTTTGCCTCACGTGAAGTTGTCGGAGTTTCGGTAGTTTGATCGAAATTTATGTTTGTTCATCATATTAGCGCTAAATATGCTTTCTTGGTTAGTCTTAACGACCAAACGATATGAATAAACCAAGGTATGTTATAATAACTATTGTTCTCAAGCATAAACTTATATTGTACTCAATTATTGTACACTTTTACATTATGTTACTAAATATTTATTTAGTTACGTGTACGGTACGGTAAAATATTAACGACTAATAAATAAGTTGTAAATATTGTGATTTGTTCTAATACCAAGCAAATATTTGTCTCAAATGATTGTATAATAACCAGGGTTGGCATTGTTTTAAACAATTGTTTAAAACAAGTGTTTTAAACAGTGTTTAAAACACTTAGAAAAACGTATAGGTGTTTAAAACATGTTTTGAAACAATTTGTTTTAAACGTGTTTTAAACACTCATAAAAAACACTAATGTTTTATATCTTTTTTTACGTGTAGAGACTAATAGAATGCATCCAAATGTTTTGGTAGATGTTATCTATAAAGCTGCCAACTCTCATTTTTCTATTACTGGCCTTACATTCCCAAAACACAGAAATAAGGGGTGGCTCGTGTATATGGACGGATGAGATTTGAGTGTGTGCGACGTGTGTGTGCGTGTGGGTTAGCAAGTAGAGGTGTCAGGTGATTGTTTGTTAGACGTTTCTTGTTGGAATTACGTTAGAAATTGTTTTTGACTAGGATATTGTATATAGCTTACTAAGGTTGTATGATAAACAATTATGCATGGTGTGAATAGATATAAATATTTTATTGACAGGTATAATACCTATAAGTAGAAGGATTATCATTTTGATAATATCTTAAAAAAGTTTTTTTAGGGTTCGGTACACAATTGACAAAAACGGAACCCTTATGGATTCGTCATATCTGTCTGTCTGTCGGTCTGTCCGTAAGTCACAGCTACTTTTTTCCGAAACTATAAGAACTATACTGTTGAAACTTGGTAAGTAGGTTTATTCTGTGAACCGCATTAAAATTTTTTACACAAAAAAAAACAATACATTTTGGGGGTTCCCCATACTTAGAACTGAAACTCAAAATGTTTTTTTCATCAAACTCATATGTGTTGGGTATCTATGGATAAGTCTTCAAAAATGATATTGAGGTTTCTATCATTTTTTTATAAACTGAATAGTTTGCGCGAGAGACACTTCCAAAGTGGTAAAATGAGTCGTCCCCCCCCCTCTGTAACTTCTAAAATAAGAGAATGATAAAACTAAAAAAATATATATGATGTACATTACAAACCCATTTGTGTTGGGTATCTATGGATAGGTCTTCAAAAATGATATTGAGGTTTCTATCATTTTTTTATAAACTGAATAGTTTGCGCGAGAGACACTTCCAAAGTGGTAAAATGTGTCCCCCGTAACTTCTAAAATAAGAGAATGATAAAACTAAAAATATATATAAGATGTACATTACAAACCCATATGTGTTGGGTATCTATGGATAGGTCTTCAAAAATGATATTGAGGTTTCTATAATTTTTTTCTAAACTAAATAGATTGCGCGAGAGACACTTCCAAAGTGGTAAAATGTGTTTTCCTATGTACACTATAATTAATTAAAATTTATTTTTTATTAGTTTGATTTTTTTATAAAAGTATGTTTTTTAGTTTTTTTTAACTACAGTAGAACCTCTATAAGTCGAACATCAAGGGAGATGCCAAAAAATTCGAGTTCTAGAGTTTTCGACTTATAGGAAATTTCGACTTAGGCGGATTTTGATTCGACATAAGGAGGTTGAGATTAACTCTTATAAATTTTGAGTTAGAGAGGTAAAATAAATAAAACATTCAAGTTGCAGAGGTGACACACATATTTTTATTTATTATAAATCAACATTATTTCAAAACATACTTAAAATAAAATAAAATACCATTAAAAAAACCAGTATTTTTGCTTTAGATAATTCGGTTGTTCTCTATCTATAGCATTGTCTAAGGCAGTGATTCTAAACCTTTTTTTTGTTGCGGCACATATTTAACGATTTCAAAATTTGGCGGCACACAAAGAAAAAGATAAAAATTATTTACTTACTACAACACACTGCATTAATAGTTTATGACAAAAATTTTAAATATACGAAATAAACTAATATATACTACAAGAATAACTAAACGTTTATTAAGGAAATATTTTTCTTTTTAAATCATATAATTTAATAATATTAACATTATTATATGTATATTTGAAAATTTTGGCGGCACACTTTTGAAATTTGGCGGCACACAAAAGTGCCGCGGCACAGTGGTTGAGAATCACTGGTCTAAGGTATAAAGAGCAGAAAATTCTTGTTCTTCAGAGTTGCTCTTCAGAGAGCTTTAAATCCGTTTAACGTAAACCGAGATTAGAATCAAACTATGAACTCGATTAAGCAAAACGTAGTTTTATTAAACTTGGTTTCGAATACAAATAGTGAAATCAGCCCTTAATTGTTTTCTAAGAAACAATGATGTACTTACACTGTCGGTGAATTCTCGCCGGTCGGTAAGTCGGTAACTTATTTTTATTCGAACAATAGAGGTAATTTGTCTCAAATAATCGAGTTGTAAAGGAGGTAAAATTTAATTTTTCGAGTTATGGAGGGAAAATATGTACCAAAATGGCTTGGTGGGACTCACTGATTATTTCGACTAATAGAAGGTTGAGATATCGAGTAATGGAGGTTTTGGTGTTTAAAGGGAAGGGAACAAAACATTTTTTCGCGATTTGGAGGTTTTCAACTTATCGAGGTTCGACTTAACGAGGTTGTACTATTTATTTTTTATTTTTTAGTTGAATTTTCTATAAAAGCGTTTTTTTAGTTTTTTATTTTACTATTTATTATTTATTTTATTCAAGGTCATAACTTATCCGCGAAATAAGTTATTTGGGCTCCTGCTGTTTTCTCGGTTGAAATAGCTGGTTTTCATATTAGTCAGTAACTTATACGAGAAATTGGTGATCGAGTAATGAATAAAAAATCGCTAATCCTGAAGATTCTGGTAAGGATATCAGGGCTAACTATTTAAATTATTACATTGTCATCAGTCCCGAAGTCGGTAACTTATCCGAGAAATAGATGATCGAGTAATGAAAAACAAATCGCTAGTCCTGCATATCCTATAAAATCTGGAGGTGGTGGTGAAAATGGTACAGTAGGTATAGAACTTTGTAGATCAAATTGGAGATCGAAAAAGAAACTTCATTTACTAGGGTATGTTTCTTGGGTACAGTTGTTCAGTATGACCAGGAGATCATGTCGTTAAAATATCATCGATTGTCCCAGAATTAACCAGTATATTAGAGTAGAAGTACTATGGTTGTTTTACTAATAAGATATACATACATTCTTATTAATTAATTTAAAACAATGTTTTAAACATGTTTAAAACGTGTTTTAAACAGCTGCATAAAAAACAAAATATTTTTTTGTTTAAAACATGTTTTTTTAAATATTTTGTTTTAAACATGATGTTTTGTTCTTTTTAGAGAAAACTGTTTTTTTTTCAACCCTGATAATAACCATAGATGAGAATGAGAGATAACGAAACATGAGAATATAACGCTGCAAACTGCGTATAGAAAGCATCATATGAAAACTATATATAAAATATAAATATATGAAACGATTTACAGCAAAGCTTTCTAGTGAGTCCTACTTTGAATATATCAATTAAAATACTGGTCATATAAAAATAATTTAATTACTTTACACAGCAGCTAAAAAGCTCTTTAATATCTCGCTTTGACACAAGAGTGGAGCAGTGATAGCGACGGAAGCCTTATCTAGTATGTAATAATATTATATTAGACGATTTACTGGTGCAGTGGTGAAAATTAACATATATATTTATACAAGTGAAGTAGTAGATTCTTAGAAGAATCTGATGATATTTAGCAGAAAAATTTACGTTTCTTTAGATGAGAGACGTTAAATGTAAGACATTTTTTATTAAAAAAATAATATTCATGTTCAGTTGATATTTGATCTAATATACCGAACCTTTTACATTAATGTCAAGATCGTACTAATAACTGTAAAATTCATTGTTATATTTTATTTATATACAGCCCAAACCACATTAAGCATAATTATCTAAAAAAAGGTGTTTAAATATTATTAAATATTAATTCCTACAGTTTTTACATACTTTTATTCTAATGAGACACTATGTAAAGGTAAAATAGATGGGTCGTATATGAAAAGCCACGGATTTCGATAAGAGCTAACACTGCAGTACTAAATTCGTTAGAAATTGAATTTGCAGCTTATTTGCAGTACGTCTTAGTAGATTCTGTTACGCTGACTTGTAATTCGTATATAAAAAATAACGTGAGCTAAATAAAGATGAATAAAAAACCTTATAATCCCAAAGTATTTCACACGTTTCAGTACCTAAAACATTAAGCTTAAAATAATAGTCAAATAATTTCCTTTATGACTGTAATAAATTAAAAGATTTATAGACGTATTGTTTATAGCTATATACGTGAAAATACGTAGCATAACGTAACATAACGTAACAAACATTTACGAGTGTGTCATTTGATCTGATTTATTTTTACGCAGTTATTAAATCGTTTTTATAGCTGAACCGAATCAAAATTGACGTGGTAGTAAAATGATACTCTAAATCTAAATAGATACTTAGTTATTTAATTAAAAATCTATATCGGATTTCATCACGTTTATTTAAAACTTTAAAGTTAAACAATATTTTAGGAAAATAATTTAAAATATTGTTAAACTGTAAAGTTTTAAATAAACGCGATAAAATCCGATATAGACTTTTAATTAAATGAGTAAAATTCGCGTAAATATAAGAGACCAGTAGATATTTAGTTGTTTATTTAGAAATCATTAAAATATAATTGTCATATTTTCCTATAAAATATTTTGCAATGATAATAGCGTTTCTATGAGATTGAAATATTTTTTATCTACTTTATGGGTAAGGATAAAATTCATGTAATTTATTTTTATTAAGTGCTGTGTATTGTAGAGAAATAAAACATGGAAAATTATTATTAAATTAAAGTTTAGATTGTAAAATAGCTGTGTTGTCGCCATGTTGCTCGCACATAAGTTTTACTTTAATAAGTAGTTCTGTAAATTATTGAAGGTTGAACTAAACGCGATACAGAAAGCATTTTCAGCACCATCTATTATAATAGTATCGTACTGGGATAATGTTTTTTTTTTCGACTTTTTCGTTTACTAAGTTTTGAATATGATTATAAATTATAAATTATTATTAATTAAATTATAAAAAAAGCATTATTTTACACATGTTGTTATTACCGTTTTTTGATCATGTTTAAATGTATTAACGAACCTATACTAATCTACCTTAAGCTTCATTCAAAATACAAAATTCAAATTACTTTTGATAGTGAAGCGAATTTGGAAAGACTAAAATATATCACCTAATAATATGATTTATAAATTTGATGCTTATATTTTAATATAAACTTAGTAGTATAGTACTTTACTATGTGTTCAAACCAATAGACAGACATTTCTAAAAATGATAGAAATTGATATAATTTGTCTTTTTAACTTCAGAAATTATCTTAGAGATACAGCGATACAATATTCTGAAGGGTCCGTTATTTATTCATTAATTACCATATCAATTCCACAATATGATACAGGATTTCCTAACAACTTCCCCTGTACGTTATTATTACAGTTAGTTTAGAAGGTACTGTTGTAGGCTATTCAATTTTCAACCTACTTATATAAACGTTACGATGTAATAGATATGCAAATTGTATTTAAATGTCGGATTCATTGTGTTTGTATAAATTAGGGATTAGGTTTTGATATTTGGCAGATGTTATTTTTAATTGAATCATCGAGACTGGAAAGGGAAAATATACTAATTAAATCCCATATTCCTGATATTCCATTTTTAATTTATTATTTTATTTATTTATTTATGCTTTATTGTACACCATTTTTATACACACAACTTAAATATTCTTAGTAATTAGATAAATGTACAAAGGCGGTCTTATCGCTAAGTAGCGATTTCTTCCAGACAACCCGGACTACACGGAATATGTATAGAAAAGGTAGGTTATGTACCATTAGTATACACTTAATATATAGATGAAATATACACTCGTACATATATTAACATACACACAAATACACACATACATACATACATACATAAATATATACACATACACAAATACCCACATTCACACATATATACATTCATAATACATACTACATACTTTGTGTCTATTTTTATTTAGGCTATACTTATATTATTTTCCTTTACAGTGCAGCTAAATAAAATGAAATAATCATTTCGGAGATTTTTCAAATCCTGACCTCGAGTAGACTACTCGCTACTTCTTAGTTATCTTCAATCATTAATTGGGTCACTTTTTTTTAAAATAAATCCTATTATTCCTTTTCTTTTTATAAGTATTCATTATAGCGAACGAGGAATATCGATTTGTGAGTAATATTGTTGGCGCCGTGGAATCAAAGTGGACTTCAAAATATCAACTTCAATTAGAATGATATTGTTTTTTATTATTTTTTATTATTTTTTTATTTTTTTGAGCTTACTCCTTAAGAATCGAGTTTCATATAAGACGTATTTTTTTTTTCCCAGGTACTTAATATATTTTGATAATTTCTTAAGCGATTCAACGTCTCTATGTTCAAGTATTACTAACTTTTCAACGAGATTTTGAATAAATATTACAGATTCTGTAAATTTATTACAGTGTGTACCAACAGTACACGTGTTGCTTGGTTCACGAATAGAGCAATGTTTGTATTTGCGTACGCAGTGGAGCCAGTGTACATAGCTAAGCGTCATGTGTACCTACGTGTATACTGTATACAGTGTGCATTGCACGTGTCGCGTACATTTGTAATGCATAGACTTTTACGTGCAAGAACCAAAGTAAATACGTTTATATACTTTAAATTTGGAACTCGGCTCTCGGTTCGCCTGTGATAAAAAAAAAAACCTTTACAATTATAAACTACTGTTTTATATCGTATTGATAACAATACAATACATACGTTTTAGCCACGCTTGTAATTACAGCAACGCTTTTATGAGTCGTGACGTGGTTTTTTATGGTTCATTAATTTATTCTAAAAGCCAAAAGAAATATTTCAAATCAGACAGGTCTTGAGAGTAATAATATTGAAAGAAACGTTTTAGTATATGTAATATGAGGTATATTTTAAAATGTATTAATGAAAATAAATTTAATTATATTTAAATATCTACTTACAGTGTTTGTTATGAATAAGATAATGTAAATATAACATTATTTGGCTTTAATAGAAAATAAAATTTTGATAAGAACCTGTCATTTCTGAAAAACAAAATTACAAAACTTTGTAGACATAGCAGCAATGTAACGACATTTATATTAGAAAACAAAGTCTCTATCTGTTCGTTATTAACTTAGATATTACTTAACGGATTTTTATGTGGTTTTTAAAACAGATAGAGTGATTCATGAGGAAGATTTAGGTATATAATATGTCAATGTTTTATGTAAATTTGTTAAAATAATTGTTGAAAATGTCGAAATAAGTTAACCCGCCTGAGAGTTCTCATCGAAAACGCTACCTAATTACTTTGAGATAGAACAAAAGAATATTTGATGGAATATTTCTCTTTGATAGATTTATAGTAAAGGGTTCAATATCATATATCTATCTTTTATGGATAGCTTGCTATACCCATTATAACTTTTAAAAAAAATTGGTCATGTACAATGAGGTAATAGGAAATTTGTTTAGACGGGTACAGTATTAAACCTTAATAAGTTAAATACGTTAGTTAACTTAAGCATTTGAAGCAAACTATATTAATCCTTTACACTATATAATTTAGATGAATATCTTAGGAGTTATTACAAAATAAATACTAATGCGCGCGAAAATAAATTCTAGCTTACGTAGGCATATTATGATCTATTAAAGCATACGAAGCTTGGGTGGGTTGCTAGCTACTAATATAATTATAATTATAATCCAGTTAAATATATAATAAAACAAAACAAATAACCAAACAAAAATAAATAAACATCCAGATGCTTACAAATCAATCAAGAAATTTAAAAAAACACGTTACTTTTTTACAAACGGTTATTATTTTTGTTTTGCTGACCGTACGGTACTAATTGGGGCTCGTTAGGTGCCAATTGTTTGTTGTCAGATGAGCAGCCGATACGCAAACAGAACCACAACCGACCAAATTGGAAATTGGTGAAACATTTCAGTATTTTTTTTTCAACTGTAAGTACCACTATTCTATTTTATGTTAGCTCAATAATCCATCATTTAAAATTTTTGATATAATACTAGCAAATGCATTTTTGATAAATATCAAGGTATCGATATCGATAGATTGATACAATAAATATACTTTATTGTACTGCCTACTACGTTTAGAAGATATGTAGAGAAAAGGTAAGTGGTGTCTATTGCTATAATCTACAAACACATATCTATGCTTGTCTGCTGCCATATTCGGAATTGATTTTTTTAGAATATCACAACGTAACTAAAGTATTAACAATTTTATTGGTTCAATGAACTTGACTCACACTTATTTATATACATATATATACGCTATTTACGCTTATTTATAAGCATGACAAATTTGTCAAAGTAAATTACTATATATTTTAGTTATACTAATCTTAAGGAGATAAAGATTTGTTATTTATAATTCATAATACCCAAAGTTATTAATATCATTAATAAAAATCTATACTATATATTAATATTATAAAGCTTCCGTTTCCTTCCTTTATTATTTCTCTTCTCGAGAACACCACTCTTTTACTGAGAATTTTCGAAAAAAAAAAAACTCAACAATACGTTGAACGACCTAGGAATCAAAGCTGAGACCCCTTGCTCGGCAATAACGCTTGCAACCACTCGACCCTTTGGCGGGTACCTACTCTTAGAGTAATTGTTTAAAAATATTTAAGTACGTTTTTCCCTCAAAATAACGCTGGTGAAACCGCGGGGCACAGCTAGTTTATTATATTATCTCTTCGCAAATAATGATATTTCAAAAGCATAGCAGAAAAAAGAAATACATCATTGGAGTATCCTACAGAAATCATATGTGTTACAAAAACCTTACTGAATTAAAAAAAGTCTGTGGACTAATTAATATACTTATCACCAAACCAAAACCACAGGGCACCCCTAGTATATTATAATACGTAAATATAAGCGTAGCGTATCAGCTTAATATCTTATGTAGCTAATGCATACACTACGTATTCATCACTTGCCAGATCGTGTTGAAATGTTTGCTACATAGGTTATACTATTTGGCAGAATAGCTCAGACGCTGATGAGATCTCCAGAGATGCCGGTTATTAGTCTCGACGTGGATTAGTGTCTTATAGGATTCGATTAAGGTCTACTAGCCATTGAGATGCGATAATAGTATCTTAGATCGAACTTGAATGTTGCTTCAGTATAAAGAAGTATTAAGCTTTTAATAGAATTTGATATCCAACTTGATCCGTAACTAGTCACCCGACCCGGCTTCACACTGGTGCAATATTGTTTGTGTAACTTTTAAGCCTGTTCAACACATTTTCGACTATAATTTTACCCGCTTATTGTTTTTATTTCGTATTATCTTTTAATCATCTCCATCAATTAAAATACTGTAAAATATAAACTTTATCTCCATGATACTTCCATTTCAGACTAAATCTTGTAAAATTTATTTTACTTTTAACATAAAAATCATCTTTCTGGCTGAGATATTAAACTTAGATATATGCTGTTGCATACTTTTTTGTAAAGCTAAAAGTAATGGATATATAATATATTTTACATTTTTTTCCTATACTTCAATCCGTTCAGGCAGCGCACGCTATATTATAAAATTTTTTCCGACTTCAATTACACTCATTGTGATTAATTATTAATTATCGCTATGTCATATATACCACATTTTTTTTAAAAATAGAATATACATTTATTTTAAAATTTTACAATATTATACATATTTACAATGCAAAACTTAAATTAATTATTTAAAAATAGTTTTGGTATAAATCATGTCCGCGTGGAATGGTGCCAAGAATACTAGCAAAATTCATTGCAATCGCAATTCCTATTCTCTGGGCAAAAAATGCACCAACCCTTCTGTCACTAAAATAAAAAGTAGTCTATAGTAATCATGGATAATATACGTTACTATCCGTTCTAAATTTTCAAAATTGGCTCAGTAGTACCGGAGCTTACACCGAATAGATTAACTTTAACTTCAATTTGCTTTTCTAAATGAAAAATTAGAAATTGAGTTGCACAATGTATTACTTTTAATATAAACAAATAAATAAATAAATATTAACCAACAATCACACCACGTTAACCTAGCCCCGTGCTAAGTTCGTAAGAACTTCTGTTACAGGTCCTAGGAACGGAAATAAATTTAAGATATAAATACATATATACATAAATACACATCCATGACCCGGTGCATACATCTATATTCGTCATACAGATTATCTGCACCTGGCGGGATTCGAACCCGCGACCGCTGCGTAAAGTGACCAGTTGCCTGACCACTCGACCAGCCGGCCGTCAAATAATCAATATATTTTGAACAAAATAAAAATACGAAGTAAGCAACTAAACCGTTGTTATTCAAACATCTGACAACAATCGTTACTGGTAGGTAGGTACTTCTGCCAACTGGTTATGGAATAGCGACGCGGAATAACCTATAACACTTCTGAGTAGAAAAAAAAAAGCTTTGCTAGGTTGACTTGCTTTTATTGTTACTGTTCAGTTTCGTTCAGTAAAGAAAAATATTTTATTATGAATACTTAGTAGAAAAATAAAATTTCTCTCACGTCTAGCTGTCTAGTATAATAGCGTAAACGCGTAAAGATCGCTACATTGAGCAACAAAGCGCTGAACCCATCCAGGCTTCAGCCGCGGGCTATAGGCAATTATCGCGGGATAACGCTTCAAAGAGGAAAACGAGGTATGAGGCCTTTCGTACGTCGTGCGATGTGCGTGTTGATGAGACAGATATGAAACTAAGATATGACTACTACATAAACATTCAATTACAAGCATATTTATAAGAATTACAATAAAAATTAGTTACAACAGTACACGCATCACTTAAGAAAGACTGAACTAATAATAATTGAAATAACGTCTCACTCAATTGATGTAAGATTAAATCCTGTTTCGGAAGACTGAAAATATATAAAAGTATATATAACACAAACACAAAATCCAGACCGTGTCAAATATATGTGTATTGTACTGTACTATATCAACCTGTAAACAACCCACTGCTGAGCGAAGGCCTCTTCTCCATATAGAAGAAGGGTTGGAGCTTAATCTACCACGCTGCTCCACTGCGAGGTGGCGGATAATATCCCTACCACGAGTAACGATCATTACCAGGTTTCCGTGATAACAACCGGGACCGTCGGATTTACGTGCTCTCCGAGGCACGGTGGGGAACCTACAAGGAATTACACCCAGATCGAAAACAAATATTTGCAAAAATACAAATCTGTCCTGTGCTCAAATGTGCCCGAGCGGGAATCGAACCCGCGACCGTCGGCGCGCGGCGTTCAGGCAACTACTCGCACCACTACACCAGAACGGTCGTCAATATATGTATGACCTTTACAAATACTTCTCATGTGATTAAATCGACCCCTGACTGTAATCACTCTCAATTATGACATAACAACTGTTTTTAATGTTATGTGCATACATTAATGAATAAGGTTTTCGCTTAGTGAGAAATTGAAATAATTATCTCGAAAATTAGTAATTTCGCAAAGAAATTAACATGATATTTTCTAATCAGCTATATAGGATTCACTATATACAATTCATAAGCACAATGAATACTCGTTTTTAATAAAGATATTGTAAATATAGTCTGCAGGTTGTAATTATAAAAATCATTGCAAAGGTCACATTATAAATTCAGAAATTTAAAACGCTCTAGAGACGATCAACAATCGACAAATTGGCGTTACATTATGGACGTTACATATCGGAGTGACATTATGCACAGTTACAATTGAAGTGAAATTGACGCAGTGCTAATTGCAACATTTTTAAGCTCAGGTGTGTTTTGTTTCAATCGTTTGAGTGCTTACAAACTATGTAAATCAATCAAAATGTTCTTTAATGGGTGTCATTTAAAATTATTATCAATGGTGTTCGATGACGTAAATACAATGACTTAAATTACACGCTTTAATAATCAATTGCAATAGTCAATCACGTAGAGTTATCAATTAAAATTGATCGTCAGTGGATGAAAATTTAAGCTTAAATTCACGAATCGCTAGTTTAATAAAACCTTTCAAATTAATTAAGAAACACTAAAACAAAAGACGATATTCTGGCATGCTTGTTTTATCTATAAATGCGGCTTAAGGGGCTTAGATGAGCGAATGACCTTGAGCGTTTGAGTTCCGCATCTCCTCCCAACACCTTACCTGCCCCTCGCTGCCCGAACGCACAGGTTCAACGAACCTTTTTAACTAACGCCATCTCTTCGCTAAATAAGGAATTTTAGGTTCGGAGCCCTCTATATAATATCTATAAAACTTTTTCGTTTTTTGCTCCTAATGCGAACCCATTACATACACAATCTAAATGTAAAGTTTCTTTTTATGAAAAATGACTTTTAATAATAAAACTATAAAAAACAAACAAAAATTAAAAGTGACATTAGACATTATAATAATAATAAAAATCTTTTGAAAATAATTTATGTAATATCCACTAAACATTTATTTTGTAATAAAATCATCTGTAAACTTACGACCGTTGATCATAAAGCAGGTAACAAAATATGTATCAACAAAATATCAATATTTTCTTCAGTTCTAAAAAATAATGTTTATGGAAGTATGTTGTACATAAGTATATGGGAGGGCTGGTATTACTTACAAAATTTTATTACCTAGATTGCAATATGGATGTCTACGACCAGAACTTTAGCAGGTACGACAGGGCTCTCGGTAATTTTTTTACAATATCATATTCAAGCGCATATTTATATATATTTTGTCAATTCTTTTTTTTTGTAACTTAATTTAAGTATTTGTAATTTTATATGCTATTGTATGTATTAAATGTATTTGTAATTTTGTATGTTTGTTGCTTTAATTGTATACACAAATACTTCTTTTGTTTATTTTTTTTTAAATTGAACTACGTATATTTTATTCTTTTTTTTGTATAAATATTATTATATATTTATTATATATTATATATTATTATTTATTATATATTTTTTACCTTTTTTTTAAGTATTTCTTTTATTGTGTATTAAATTATTTAATTTTTATGTGTAACAGTGTATAAATATCTCTCAATAAAATTCTATTCTATTTGTTAGGGTCCTATGACTAAAAGAGAAATAAATAAGACTAGTGGACTGTATGTAGGCTGGTATATTGACCGTACAAAAATAATATTATAAGATAGGTTAAACGTGCGTCGCCGGTGGTGTCCCGATGCAAGTCTCGTACTGCGTGGAGCTATTGGCCGTGCTACGGCCCCCGCCTGCTACCCGCTGTATCCCCGTCGCAGCGCGCGGGCAATATCGCTCGAACAAGCTCCCCGGGTTGAAGGGTAAACTTCAAAGAGGTAGTGGGCAAATGTTGTTGAAGACGCGCCGTATCGTGCCCTTCTTTGTCTTGATATCCGCCACTCTCGTCGCTCCGTCACCTCCTGGATACACTTGCACAATACGTCAAAGACACCACAATAGAGGAGGCAGGGCCTTTTCTTTTATGAGTACAAGAGATCCTACTTTAATGTCACTGGAAGATGTAGACCGCTTGGTCTTCTGTTGCAGTAGATGTATGTACTCCGTATGGTACCTGTTCCAAAAATGTTGTTTAGCTGCTCCACCCTTTGGAAGCGTCCTAGTCGGCCGATACTGATTTCTGTTAACTGTGGATAAGGTACAGATGTTAGTGGTCGTCTAATCAAAAAGTGGGCAGGTGTTAAGGCAGAGAAGTCAAGAGGATCGGAGGACAGAGGAGTTAGAGGTCGGGAGTTTAAAATTGATTCAATTTGTGTAAGACACGTATACAGCTCTTCGTACGTGAAGTGATGCTGGTGCAGCAGTCGAATTAAATGATGCTTGATCGACCGCACGGCGGCCTCTGCAACGCCATTGAAATGGGGAGAATAAGGTGGCGTGAAACTAAACTCGATGCCTTCCTGTGCAACACACGAGTCAAGATTAAACGTCTGCAAAAAAGTATTTAGTTCATTACAGGTGCCTACAAAATTAGTTCCACTATCGGATAAAATCGTGCGTGGTTTACCACGACGGGCTATAAACTCTGAACAGTCCCGACGACGCCGTGTCTAGTAGGACCGGGTTCCCATCACAGCCCAATACGGACACAGGGGCGTTACTGGAGGCGCATTAAGTAGCGCCTCCTACGCACCCCCATTCGTCGCCCGCGGATGGAGGCCACGTCGGCGGCTTCCTCTCTCACCCACTCGTCGGCCTCCTTCTGGGACATTACTGTCTCGCAGAAGAAGACTATCGCCTTCCAGGACTCGTCGTCACCGAGCATCGCGGTGATGACGCTCGGGAGCGACAAGTCCCCACCGAGGACCGACGTCAGACCTTGACGCAGCGCCGCCCATCTCGGGCACACCTCGAGGGTGTGCTGGGTAGAGTCCACCGCCGCGCCACAATCATAACATTCAGTCGTCAGCTCCCTCTGGGCCGTCTGGCACAGGTAGTTACCAAAGCAACCGTGCCCGGTGAGAACCTGCGTCCGACGGAAGTTGAGGGGCTTGCGTTTTCGACGCATCCACCGCTCAAGGCCTGGCCGAATGGCAGTCGTTACGCATGTACCGTATGGCTGCCCCGCCAGGTCGTTCCCCCACCTCCGCATAAGCGCTTCCTGCCCTATCCGACGCACCCGTAGGATCCCGTCCAACGTAGGGTTCTCACCAAGAGCCCTCCTACCCGAGATATATGAGTAGGTCTCGGCAAGAACTTCCGCCACGAGCTCCCACGGGGGGTCGCCGGCTAGAGCAGTAGCTGCAGCCCACGATACCGTACAGTACCACCGAATCACCCTCACCGCGATAGCCCTCAGCGCAGCGCGCAGCGCTGCTTTATTTCTCGCGGTGAGGCGAACCGCCCAAAATCGAGGCACCGTACGTCGCCATACTCCGGCAGACTCCAGAATACAGCTGCCTGCAGGCGGCGCTGGGTCCTCCGAGGTTCGGGAGGAGTCTGCCTAGCGCACTCGCCGCCTTCATGAACCTCGGTCCTACCATAGCTAAATGTGGGCCGAAGGTCCACCCTCCGTCAAGGATGAGCCCCAGATATTTCACTTGGGGGCTCATCCTGACCCTTCCCTCTCCAATCTGCAGGGTAGCCCCCGGTGGAGGTCCCTTGCGGCCGGTCCCGCGGAATAGTAGGGCTTCGGTCTTGTCAATCCTGACACGGAGCCCTAAACCCTCTAACCCTACCCTCCGATCGGAGAGGTCGGGAGGTATAGGTAGGGATTATCTTCTCCAAGGCCTTCCTAGCTACGTTCAGCAAAACCACCGGTCGCACCACCGAAGCCGAGTCCGGGGTCCGACCTGCCTAAGGAAATAGGCAGAGCCGACCGTCTTTCCAGACCCCCGGGAACTGGCCAGACCGCAGGCAGCGGTCAAATAGCTCCCGGAGGCTGTCGCCGAGGTGCCCGAGAGCGGTCGCAAGGACTCTCCCGTGCACCCCGTCTGGACCCGGCGCCCTCTTCTTATTTTGGAGGCGGGTAATCACCGCCTCCATTGCAGCCTCTGTGACGGGTGGCGGAACACCCTCCTCCTCGTCCGGCATCTGCCGAGCCATTCTGAGGGAACAAAGCGCTCGGGTCCCTCCCCAGTCGGTCCGGCTGGAGCGTTTCGCTGATGGGGGCCGACTGGGTGCGGAGCTTGTTCCGCGCCCAATTATACGTTCGGCCCCGGGGGTCTCTCTCCAGACCCCCAACTAACTCCAGCCAAGATTCCTCCTTGGCTCGGCATATGGCCTACCGCAGGATCTTCGTTTTCTACACGTAGATCCTGCGCAGCCTATCGTCCCTGTCCACGTCCTGGGAGCGTCTCCGCCTGCTCCGGGTAATTGTCTCCTGGCCCCGTTGCAGGCGGCCCGGAGGCCAGCTATCTCAGCCGACCACCTGTAGAGTGCCCGCCGTGGGGATGGACGCTTCGTGGGCGGCATGGCCGCTCTGAAGACAGCAGTGAATGCGTCGCAGAGCCGGCTAGCCGCCTCATCCACCCCAAGCTCCGAAAGCGGCAGGAGACTCCAGCGGCCGACGATTGCGACTTCCTCTGCCAGTTCCCCGTCGAGCTTATCCATAGTGATATTAGCTCATATTGCACTGGTGGTTTATATTTAGCGAGTGACCCACCGTACGCGAGCAATAATATTCGGTTTACATCGAATTGTACATACATGCGAGTGGTGGTAGCGGTTGTTCCAGTGTCTATTGCATCATCTTCAGAAATACACCGTCGTTTTCTGGAAATTTTAATTATATATCAAAGTATGATCTTTATTTCACAAGTATGCTTAATTAAAAAAAATCAAAAAAACCCGACTGCGTAAAATACTCTTATTATAAACTAAAAAGAATAAAACAATTTACTAACTTTCATTTGATACCCATATTGCTATAGTAAGAAAAAAAATTCAACTCCCCCCCCCTCATTCCGCCATTTGCGGGCGCCGCGAAATGGACATACATACATACATACATAAATACATACATACATACATATATACATACATACATACATACATACACACACACACACACACACACACACACACACACGCACACGCACACGCACACGCACACGCACACGCACACACATACACACATACACACATACACACATACACACATACACACATACACATACATACATACACTCGAAAAACATAACTCTCCTTCTGTCGCAGTCGGGTAAAAAAAAATTGATTAAAAAAATAAGTAAGATATATAAGTATTTTTCCTACACACACAAGTAACTGCATAAAAAAAATAATAAACAAAAACATAATTCTACCAAAACTAAAATTTTTTTGAGGATCGAACCTAACGTCTCAAAAACTTAATTCTGTCGCCAGACCACAAAGCAACGCTGTCAATACAGATATTAGTGAAATAAAGGTACACTAACAGCAATTGATTAACTAGTTAATTAATAAATTATAATAATTTATTACTTACCTTTGCACTTTTACCATATGTAAACCTTTATTTTTTCGGGCCCTTCTGGTTCCTCTTCTTTTTTTTTAGCTCTTTATTGCCCATTTTACTAGTATTTGTTCTGTATTTTCGTGAATATACGAAGCGCGTTTGGAGACTAAAGCGACACACGTCTATTTAGCATCACGTTTAGACTGTCACTGTCGAACGCAGCGAGTAAGTGAAGGAGAACCGATTTGAAATCGCTCGGAATGGATGGCGTAACCGACAAATTATAATATTGATAAATCATGAATGAAAAGTACAAAAATATCGAAAACCCAACATCAAATAATTCAATTTTAACATGTTTAATATTCTGAGAAAACTTTTAGGTGGTTGCTCGTTTGCTTTCTTTATTTAAACCGTTTCAAACCATTTCAAAGACCTTACTTTGTGATTATTTTCTATCGAATGAAGTTATTTCTATCGTGTTTTCGTAATTTCACCGAAACAGTAAATATCTTGAAGATTTCTATGCATATTTTTTAAATACGAGAAAACGCAGTACTTTTGCTGAATATGAATTTCTTTAACTGCAATAAATCCCGGATATTTATTAAATTAAATGAAACTTTGCGATACGTTACGACAAATAAAGACTCATTGACTATAAGCGTTAATTATTTAAACAATGGAATTGATATAATTATTTATTTATAAATTATTAAAGAATTTTGATCATTAGTTACCTTATTTATTATTCTATTCTTAACATTTATCTCAACAAATAAATTCAAAATCCAGAGAACAAAATTCTAATCAATTAAATAATTAAAACTTAATTTTTAAAATCATTGTTTTGCTTACTAATGTTGGTCTTTAAGATCATTAGAAAGTCAAAAAAGATAAAGAGATTATCAAGTTACTAGAATCTGACGTAGAATATTTAGGTACTTTAATGAAAGAAGTAAAGGAAACCGGTATTTAATGTGAAATCGTGTCTATTATTCTTTATATTAGATTTTGATGACGACGCGTTAGCGCAGTGGTCACAGCAACTGGCTTATGCGCTAGCGGTCGCGGGTCCGATCCCCGCACATGACAAATATCTCCGTTGTGCTTGTGATATGTGTGTTTCCGGATCCTCGATACAGGATAAACATCCTACTGGGGGCCGTTGAGTGTGAAACGTAATACTATAATTAATAAAATTATTAATTAATTATCATCATTGATTTATTATTTTTGTTGTGATCTACTAATACTGAAATAAATTTTTGATTATTCCTAAAGCGATTTTGTCATTTGACTAACTAAATTTGATAATTTCTCTATAAAAGATTTGTTTTCTTTGTTCCGTAACAAAAGATTTAAAAAAAAAATTCGTTATCATATCGCACCTTCGGTGCAACAAAGTCACAACAGCTCATTTTTTAATTTTACAGGAGAGGACTTTTAATTTTTTTTTCGCATTTATTTCCTCATTTCTGGATTACTATTTATAGTAGGTTTGAAATCTTTATAAAATTAATAGTTTATTTTGTTTGCTATAGTTTTACGTTAAAAATCTTACATTGAATTATCAAAAATTCCTAATAAAAGACATAACAAAAAAAAGTGTCCTGTATTGTGACTTTGTTGCACCAGGAATTTATTAGTTTTATGACTTAAGCTATATTATTAAAGATAAGATTTTAAATAAAATAATGTGTCTTAATCAACATAATCGTATATTTTCTTCTCGAAAAATCAACTACTAACAAAAATAACTCAAAACAAATAAATTCTTATAACTACAACATTAATTGGCACCATTTTTATACTTTTAGTTGTAATCAAATTTTAGGAAAAACAGTCTTACTTAATACTCAGTCTTTTAAACTTAGGAACTTACGAACAGTCTTATAGTGAGTCTTATAAATGGTTGAATAATAACAATATCAACAATAATCTTCAAACTTATAAACAATAAAATTCTTAGAAAAATCAAATCAAACTAATATTATAAAGCGAAAGTTTGTGAAATATTTTCATCAAAAAAGGTACAACATAATCGCTTTACTTTTTGTTGTCATTATAGCAGACAGCAAACGATATTAAAAAGCAATAAGTAGTAAAAAATATAACAATGTTCTTATTATTAATAATTAAAAAATATATCAAAAAATTCTAAAGATCCAGTAAAAAACGAACTTTTACAAAGTTTTATACTTTATCTTAGTAGTTTTTATTTTAATTACATTTAAGCTTTTGTAAATAATTAATCGAATAAACTGTTAAACGTGTTTTCATAATATTTTCGAACTATATTAGCAGTTATTAGTTGTCGAATATCTTGCTTTTTATTGTTCGCAATTGGCAACTTAGAGCTATAAACAGCACTTAAATTAATATCTGCGATATCTTTTTTGCCTGCACGACTAATTTTAATTTTAGCTATGTTCCAATTTTCAGTTTTATACGTTGTTTTGTACAAATAGGTATCAGAATCTTAAATGAATTTCACGACTTTGACATCAGAAATTCTGATTGTTTCGCCATCAATATTCTTGACAGTGTTCAAGTTAATATCGTTAGAAAGTAACTTTAAATCGTAGAAACTATTGAAATTCATTTCATTAACAGTGAAACTGTTACCGGTCTTTTTGGCATTACGGATTAGAGCAACATATTGATCTGGGGTGTAAATTGGTCCAGATTTTTTTGCTCGACGAATATTTTTCTCTATTACCGAGTGGACGCTATCCGCTTCGTTTTGCGTGTGTCCACGAATTAGGAACTTGTGTGTTATAGATATAATTGGCAAGTTTGAAACGGCATAATAATACAAACTAAGAATGAATTTATTTTTTTGTTGACCACAACAGTTATCGGAGAAAAAAGTTATGTTTGAATTTGGTTTAGTCGAAGAACATTCTTTTAAAAAATCGTACAAACAAGAACCTATTTCATTGGCTCCTCGTTTACCCAGACCCTCATGCCAAAAGAAGCAGAATGTTTTCTCATCCTTAATATCTGATACTGTGAAGTTATAACAATTAAGTTTACTTTTATAAAAAAATGCCGACGATTGACCTATAGGACAAGGCAATACGGCTTGAAGATCGAATATAGCCACAATGCTGTTGCTATCAGGCTTTTTACACTCGTCTACATCTTGTTTTTTTTCTATTCTACTTAGACTCTTTTCCTCTTGATGTAGATTATAGCTGGACAATAACGGTTCTTTATCTACAGCATTCTTAAAGGCCTCGCATACGTCACATTGGTCTTTGCGAGGAATAAAGAAGCTGATATTAAATTGGGTATTGAAAATACGATGGTATGCGTCGTAATTGGCTGGTGTCTTGTTGTTAGATATACGTTTTTGACTATAGTTACGGTGTAGTTCGGCTACAGTCAAACCTCCATCTATATACTCTCTTGATGAATTGGCTCTGATGTAGTGGCTTTCCATCCTAGGGATCGAATTAATGTGGTCACGTACAGATTGTATTATTTCAGCATCCAGCTTTGACTGTTTTCCGTGCTTACCGCGTTTATCTGTTGGAATTACGCTTAATATGGTTGCAAATTTATTTTCAGTTACAGTACGTAGTGGTTTATTACTTATAGCCAATGTATTCAATAGGAACGTTTTACAAACCCTTATCTCACTACCTTTATTTACAAGAAAGTAGGATGTGTTTGGTTTTCTGAATTTTCTATTCACGTCTCCACCTTTTCGAATCTTGATGGTACGGAATTCAGGTTCAACTTGCTTTACACAAGAAGCAAGGAAGTCACGCTGTCTTTGAAAAGAATTAAGGCCCCAGTATGTCTTAAATATTACATTCCTATCGTCTGTGGAAAACTTATTCGAACAAGACAATCGGCAGGTACTCGTACAAGGTGGACGAATACTTTTTTCCGGCATGGCTTTACCTCGAGTTGACGTATATGCTTGACCAGTGTTTTTTAAATACTTTCTCTGGTTTTTTTGCCATTGACTTGGGTTTCTGGTCCTTTTTTTAGACTTTGTTACAATACTTGCTTGTTCAGTACTTGGTTGAATATTCACAGAGGCTGCATTATGATGTACAATTGACACATTAGAAACACATTTGGAGCGAGATGTAAATTTGGAGTCCTTGGAACGATTGCCAGAGCTAGATGAATTTGAGCTGGAAGATCCGCTACTTGAGCTGGAGGAATCGCTGCTAGAGGTGGAGGAATCACTAGAGTTGGATGTTCTACGGATTGGCTGAAAAACTTTCTTTTGTCGCTTTTTTCGCGGTGGTTCATATTCAGATCCATCACTCACGGAAAAATCTTCATTATTATCTGGGTTCATTTCATTAGCATTTGAGATGGTGTCTTGCCTTAGCATATTTTTTGCTAAAGTGTTTTCTGGCACTATATCTGTGATAACAACATTGGAAGAAACTATTTCTCCATCATCCGAAAGGTTAAATCTTTCGCTGTCTGTAGTAATTACTGCATTTTTAATATCTTTCGTTGCGACATTCTCTATTACGGTATTTTGTAAAATTGAATCAGCGCTTACTTCTTGTATTAAAACCGTGTCCACGTCATTATCACATTTTGTGCGCCTGTCAGTAACTGATAGTTCATTTTTTGTATCATATGAAGTATTGGAGATATTATTTATTGAAAAACGAGAGGATTCTAAATTGGAATCATGATCATTGTCCTGATCTTCCGGATGAAAGTTCGCTAACCAGGTTTCAACTAATGTATTTTTTTCCTTTAAATTATTGTCTTGAATTAGAACCATAGAAAGAATTTTTTTACTTCGGGAATCCATTGCTCTCTGAAATAAAAATAGTTTTTAAAGATATTTGTAAATCAGATTTAGATTTTTTTATAATGCAACTTTATGAATTCTCAATTTTGTTTTTAAACTAAACAGCTAGTACTTATGATACAAAAAAATGGAATTAAAAAGTCACAAGTCTTTTTATTATCAAGTTGTAAATATTAATATTGGACTTTTACAACACTTTTATAGCTTAAGACTTTGTAGATCCAATAGAATAGTTGAAAAAATAATATTATTGGACCTAAAAAAGCACTTTTTAGTTAGTGACTTTTTAGTTCCAAGTTGTGTAGTTAAATATAATAATGTTGGATCAACAAAAACGCTTTTATAACAAATGCCTTTGTAGCTCCAAAATTATTGTAATTTATAAAAAAGAATTGAGGTCTTAAAAACACATACGTTTTTGTCGCTCCAATGAGTGAGAATAAAAATGGTCATAAATACCTTTGTGTGGCTGTAGCTCCAACGTACGTCAAACACTCGCGGGCGAGGGGGCACTACTGTCCAATGAAACGTTGTCGGCCCAAAACGCATGGAAAAACCGCCAATAACCACAAAGGCACATGCGCCATCTAGTAGAATTTTGAGATAGTTTCGTGGATGTTTTTGTTGCTCCAAGTATAGGCATGGTTCAGAGACAATTTGGCATACTTACCTCAATTTTGCAGTTTTGGCTATTTGTGACTTTGTTGCACCGAAGGTGCGATATCTGTAAGTTATATATTAAAAGTTTCTTACAGTTAGTGGTATTGTATTAAATATTAATAATATTTTGAAAAAAAAAAAAAAAACAATTTTGCTCAACTTTTCGAGTGTAATTAATTCAATCATTTCGGACAGAGCTGAACTCAAAAAATAAATGTTTAATTTACGAAAGGTTCTTTTCATATAATATACTAAGAATATTAAACGGGGTTACATAATGTAACAGATGGTACATATTACACAGTTATACCACTTCTCTTATAAGGAAAAAGTTTGTATAATATAATTATATACAATGTTTACTCTTATTTAATCTATTTAATTTTTAAGCATTACTATTATTTGCCGATTCTTCTCTGTTGAATCTACATTCCGAATCGGTAGTAGCTTTACTTTTACAAAAATAAAAATCACTTTAAAGTTTTAATTTGTAAAACGACGAATCAAAGGTGCTCGTGGGGCTTATTTTAATAAAGTTGTTTTTGATTGATTGATTGATTATATCTTTATAATATTCAATAAACAATTCCACCTTTTTTCTTCAAAGAATAAGAGCTTTTTGTCCAGCAATAGGACGTTTACCGGCTGTTACAATACGGCGCAGTTATCTGACAAAGTCTTTAAGTTTGACTTTTAATTCGCTCCTTCACGCCCCTAATATCCTTCGACAAGATAAAAGCGGACTTTGAAGTTCTCTTACGAAAGAAAGTTATTTATAAAAGTCACCAGAACTTTAATTAAAGAGGTATTGTACCGAGCGAAGTTTATTTTTTTATTTTAATTTTTAATTGATAAATGAAAATTTCGTTAACTTTATTTTTTATCAAAAAAAAAAAGGAACATTATAATAAAATATTAACGTTCCTTATGTTATAAGATTAAAATCGATAATCTTGAGCAGAAAAATATTTCTGTTACATTGAGGTAAAAAAAAAATACATTTGCACTAATTGAATCGAATTCAATGACGAATTTAATGACTTTTCAAATATTAAAATAGTTTCGACCATTTATTCTACAAAGCATTTCAAGGTATTGATGTATACATACACTCGAAAGATATAACCCTCCTTTAGCCATCAGCTACAAAAAAATATTAGGTATCCAAAAAATAGGTCATGTAATCGAACATAAAAACACCTTTTTACGTGAAAGGAAACGTAAATTGGTGAGCTTTAAATCATTGATATTATTAACCAGTAATACCGTTGGAACGGATATGGCGCAGAATAAGCAGATTTCGTCCAATTTCCCACCCTCATATTTATTGGCCCTACGGAACTGCTGACCGGTGTAATGTGGGAACTATAATTTCAAATTATTGGAATTTTACTTCTAATGCACATTGTAATAGATATTTTTTTGGGAAAAATTATAAAATATATTCTCGATATGGTTTTCCTTCATTTTAATTGCATGGTTAAACCACACGTTATATGTAACATTAACATTCTATCACGCAGCTACGACTATTAAATTTGTTGTTTACTGTTCTTTGATAACATGACATTGAAATCTATAAAGTATTCTTAGTTAATATTTTAACTTTTCAAATAAGTGTATCAGAATATACTTTTATAACAATTTACAGCTTAATAGATTTTTTTCTACTTTAGGAATTTCTGAAAGTGGTTGTGCCTGGGACAAACGATATTTATTTATTCATAACAAATAGATTTAGTACGTAAAACTGTATTCTTTTGTCTTACGCAACCAGGCTGACGAAGGTATTATTGCGTGAACTATTTGAACTATTCGTCAAACAAAACTTCTGACTAAGCAGGAATAATTTAGTGCGTTACGTTTAATAAACTCTTGAGACATTTTTATTATATGATAAGATGTTTACATATATTTTTTGAAAATACGATGAGCCACAAGTATTTACCCGCTTTGACGTTTATGATTACTGCTTCGCAACTGTGAGTCATAGAGTGATATTTTATAGTATATAGATTTTCTAGCTAGATGGATCTTGAGATTGAGTAAAAGTGAAAAAAAAACTCTTTTTTATATTAGTATGCATAATTCTTAAATTTAATATTATATTATTGTTATCCAAAGCTTTAAATACTTAATCAAAACATCGTAACTAAAAGAGCCTACGGTATTCTCAGCTGAGATCTAAGAGATAGCACCTGTCTTAAATATAATCCGTACATTAAAACATTAATTATCCGAACATCGCGATCGCAGACGTTGAGGATTATTTTGAGCTTGGGCTTTTAATGTGAAATGTACCAGATTTATTAAAACATTTCTAGGATGTTTATGAGTTGTGATAGTCAAATAGAAACATTAAAATAATTTTGTCTTTCAGTGTTCTGTAGATTTTTAATGTTTATTTTAGTTATATAATGTAACTTAAGAAGACTGCCCAGAAGAAAGAATAAATGCACGTTAGATGAAGGGCCACGGGGTTGAATAATTACGAAATTTTTTATATACATCTGTGACGGTGAAGTGTGATATTGTGAAGCAACTTTAAACAAAATTAGAGCTTGAAGTTTCAGCGGTGGTACCTTTAGTTTGCTTATTTCACCATTGGGCTGTTTTAGTACTCGTATAAATGAAAATAGCTTGGGTGCCACATTATTGTACAACAGTAATTACAGAACGGAAGTAATGGGGACGTGTAATTTTGACAATTGTTTCTTTTTATAACGTAGAGGTGATATTTTTGTACAAAAGGTAAACGGGGGTGGTGTATGTTGTATGAGACATAGAAAGATCCTTACCTAATACTGTGTTTAGCACACAAAATATAAAACAAAATTAAATTAACACATATTTCATTTTGCAAAATTTATTTCTATTAATTTAGTTATAAAGTTTCTGGATATTTGACTGACCACATCAGATTTTTTAAAGAAAATAATAAGTGGAATCGGTATAATTTTAATTGACTTGACTGAGGAAATGTTGTGTTTTGATATTTTATTTTTTATATACCGGTGGGAGGGATGCGCTGTGCCGCGCTCCCGGCTGCATGGGTACCACCATCTTGCTTATTTCTTCCGTGAAACAGCTTTGCTGTGTTTCGGAAAGAAGGGCAAGACAGGCAGTGTAATTACTGGCACCGAGACTTAACATCATATGTCTCAGGATAGGCAACACATAAATGAGTTGCCAGGTAAACTAGTTTATGTTCATGGGCGACGTCGACCACTTACCATCAGGTGGCACGTCTGCCAGTTTGCCTATTCAACTAACATATATACAAATTAGAATAAACGGTTTATTCGTATGCAAAGTTTATATTTTGTTTAACTAATAAATGGGAATGAACAAAAAAACTAAACAACAGTGAAACTAAAAAAGAATTTATTACTGAAATAATAATTTCATAAATAATTAAAAAACATTACCCATGTATAGTTTTTGTAGTTTTCGAGGTGGGTTAATTCTAATTCTTTGAGCCAAAGATACGTTTACCCTGCTTCTATGAATTATACCATGATATTTTATGGCCTATATTTATTTTGAATCATATTGCTTTTCTAACAGTGGAAATATATATTCGTTTATTTAGTTTAAGTTATAATCATAAACGCCTCTTAATCAGCGGTTCCCCGTAAGATGAGAATTGTTTTTCTGGGGTCCTGAAACACTCACAATACACAACAATATAATGAGCACAAACATCGAGAGCACACAAAAAAATACGTATCTATGACTTATACAAAAATGTGTCATGTAAACACGCGGGCCTTAGCTCAACAGCTGGTTACAGTAATTACTGCACTTACCTGTTCGTCGTTAAAATATTAATATTATATTATTACAAACGACCGTTCTGGTGTAGTGGTGTGAGTAGTCGCCCCAACGCCGGCGGTCGCGGGTTCTTTCGGAGCAGATATTTCTATTTCGACTTATCCGTAGAACAGAGTCCGATGTGATCATGAGGCAAAAATGAGTTAAATAGCTAGACGAGATAAGCAATTTCAACTCTACAAACGTACGTTTTTAGAATTTTCGTATTTTATTTAGTTTCGAAAATATGGAATCGAATAACGTTCAATCTGACATTTTGCTCCGCATAAAAACGCACGAAGTGATCAAGCGACGGCGCGAGGGTAGCTGAAGCGGCGCAGGCGCCACGTCCGTTCCTCACTCCGGCCGCTGTTTGTTGGAGAACGGGTGTTTTTGTAGCATGCGCTTAGATTTATTTCGCTTTGATATAAAATTGTAATTTATCGGTGTTTTGCATGAAAAAACATATTTTTAGAGATGTCACGATCTCGGAAAATGTTGGATATGCTCAAAGATGATGCAGAAGAGCTTGATCTTGTTCAACATTTATATAATATGATGTTGTTTACACGAAGAAGAGCACAAATACTAGTAAGTTGACGATTTTTTATTGCATTATTTCGTGATATAACATTTAGATCTTAAATTAATAAATATTACTATTATATATATTTTTTATCGCAATTACTAGTTGTGGGCGTTCGATTTTTATATACGACGTTTTTTGACGGAGATGTAGTGGAATAGCATTTTGAGTACGGAAATACGTTTGTCGTAACACATATTCACTTGAGAGCCATTATTTATGTAATAATAAACAATAAAAAGTAGAAGTCCTATGTAATATTAGGCCAATTTTATACGAATAAAATTGAAATTTGAAGCGTTATATGTGACTATCAGACGTTTTTCTACGGAATCTGTGATACGATTTATCGGTTCGATATTAAGATAGGACGTTGTTACAGGGAAAATTGAATCAGTTAGGACGTTGTTTGTTTTTAAATATTGTTATTTATAAATATTTTTAATTTGAAATTTGTTTCATTAGTTGCTATGTACACTGTCTTGATATATACATATAATATTAATAGTAATTTTATGAATACCTACAATAAATACAGTGTTTTTATTTTATTTTAGTTGTGTATGATAACGAAACCGCCATGACACATCAAAGGTCACCATTGCCTCCTGGTGCGAAAGAAATTGGTCAGGAAGTAGCTGATGTGTGGGAAGAAATTCTAATGAAGATGATGGAATCAAAAAAACTACCTGTGACAGCTCAATGCCGAATAGTACATCTGATCCGTCTACCGAGAGAGTCTACAGCAATCAACCTAGTACATTTTCTTTGCAAGCACCTTCTAGTTTCGAAAATTCACCAATAATAGAGCTTGAAGACTTAGAAGTTCCTGACGATAGATCTACTCTGATAAATTTGGAACTATCAGTGTCAACTCCCATTCCGTCTCCTACTAATGTCCATAAGTTCTGCGATGACATATTCTGCGCTATTCAAGTAGACTCTGTGATTTCTTCACCCTCACTTAGCACTATGAATACGCCTGCTCTTTCGCACTCAAGCGATTTTATCCCACCTACTAAAACTTAGGTAAAAATACTTAACAAAAAAGGGTAAAGCCGTAGATGAAAAAACAATGGGGCTATCATGTAAACACCGTTACAAATGATCTGATTTCTAATAAAATATCTCACCAACAGCGGCTGGACTGCTTTACAAAATTTTGGCAATTGGGTGATCAAGCTTTGCAGTGGTATTTCATCATCAAATATTCTAATAAAATAAAAAATAAAATTGCCTAAACAAAGACACTCCTAATAATAGGAAACATACTTTTAAGTATTATCTCCAGCTGATTACAGGTTCTCACTGAGAAAAAATCGAAGTATGTCAAATTATGTTTCTTCATACTCTTGCAGTTTCAACTCGTATCTTAAAAACTGTCTGAAAGAAGTACGATGGAAGTGCGAATATAAGAAGAGGATACACACAGGCTTGCCACGAAAAGCATAACATTATTATAAATGATGCAATGAAAGAAGGTGTCTGTGACCATATTCGAGCATTTGTACCCATTGAATCGCATTATATCCGTAAAAACAACCAAAAACTTTACCTACAAGGGGACTCAAGTATTACGAAAATTTTAAAATTATATGTTTAATGAATCGACTCAGAGAAATACACATCTAAAGCTATAAAAGAACGCCAGTATCGTGTCATTGTCAACAAACTTCAATCTATCTTTCCATATTCCCATTTCCAGTCCATATATATGGACTTAATGGATATGTGCATGTTATTCTCTTAGAGTATCATCTATAGGTACTTTAACTCTTTGCCACATCACATTACTGTTGATGTTTCTGAAGAATCGTATGATGACCTATCGGAATAAGATATATTTTATAATTTTTTTTTCTTTTTTTATACTTATTTTTAGACCTAATTTCTTTTTACTAAATCAATGCTAATTATAATAATGTATTTTTTGTCTACCAGCACCAAAAATACCTACGACTATACCTTTTAAAATAACATTCATTTACCCGTTTCTTCTTTACATTTCATATATACAGAAAGTGCAGTAACAGAGGGAAACTGTCTTATGCGTCGTTAGATTACACATTGTTACAGAATGCGTTAAAGAAATAAAGGTTCACTGCTCGTTCCCCGTAGGTGATAGCGTGATAATATGTAGCCTATATGTTGACCCGACTTCTTAGTAATATTCGTGCCAAATTTGAAGTAAATCAATGCGGTACTTTTTGAGTTTATCCCGGACATACATACAGACAAACACAAAAATTCTAAAAACTATATTTTTGGCTTCGGTATCGATTGTAGTAAGTATTCTTTAAAAAAATATTTATTGTACAGTTTTGACTTTCCTACCATTTTATTATTATTAAGTGATTTATTTTGAATTCAGTCACTAGTGAAATATTTAAAAATACGTTTTATCCATTGTTATGATAAATATTAAAGTACGTACCTTTATAAGTTTAAGACTGCTATTTAATTAAAAGTCTAGATCGGATTTTATCGCGTTTATTTGTTTAAAAACTTTACAGTTTAACAATTTTTTCAATTGACATGATGACATCTCATGGATTTGTTACCTATTTTGAGATTTTTTTCAATTAAAAAACAATTAAAATGATATTTTCGTGTTTTATTTAGTTACATCGGAGAGTAGTTATAATTAGGCTAAAATTATGTTTTATATTTCAAGGTAATTATTCACAAAGGACTCTTAAAGGTATGGGTAATTCCAACAAAAAGCGAACCATTTTAATATGGAACGTCACTTTTTTTAGACGTTTCCGTAAAACAATGTATAATATACACTACGGACTTAAGTTATTCCGCAATAAAACGTCATATGGTAACATGGAACTCACTATCTCGTGTAATAAAAGATTAAAAAATATACGCTACAAAGCATTTTACTAGACAGGGGCGATGTAACAACATACCAAAAAATCAAAATGTCAAGTCTCACCGTTTAAGAGTTACAAAAGTCTACGACTTCTTTTGCCTCTACTGAAAACAATCAAATCTGCAGATCGGACTTTATTCTACGGATGAGTCGATTTGTTTAAATATTTTTATACGGTGTGGTGTGGTTTGTCCTTATAAATCTTCCTACCGTGCCTTGGAGAGCACGTAAAGTCGGCGGTCCTGGTTATTATCAATTTAATAATGATCGATACACACGGTAGAGAAATTATCTGCCAACCCGCAGTGGAGCAGCCTGATGGATTAAGCTCCAACCCTTTTTCTATATGGAGTAGGCCTATGCCTAGCAGTGGGATGTTAACAGGCTGATTCATTCATTCATTATTACAAAAAAACAAACAAACTTTTTTTTTCTCTTCTTACTTTTCTGATATACGTCTACAGAAGTTCGAATAACATCAGTTTTCATTTATTAATGTAACATCAAACTAATGGAAACTTTATAAAATTTGAATTCAAAATGTCTGTCATATAGATATCAATCCTAGTTAGAGTCAGGACACGTGTCAAAGTTAGAGCCTCGTTAAAACAGAACGACGCACAGGCAACTGTAATTATTAGTTTTCAGTTTTGAACAATTTCTATACCTATTGACACGGACGACATATTGTTCTGGAATAAATTTTTGCTAGCCAGGTCTGTTTTATTTTTCCCAGTATCTTTATTGCTTAAAATCTATTAAGTAATTGTTGTATACCATAAATGAATATATGAAATATATCTTAAGTACAACAAGCTAGGCTTTCCATAACTTAACTAGATACAAATTCAGTGTAAAAGCGTAAAAATATTCCGCTGGGTAAAAAATTAATACATTTCTGTTTGACTTTCTAACGAGAAAGGATTTCCTTGCGAATTTTATTATAATTTTTATTACAGTGTTTAAGATGAATTTATTTTTTTCTAACAAATTTTACATTTGATAAAGACTTATAACCATGCTAGCTAATTTGAATATTGAACTCATGGTTTTATGGTTGAGAAAACTATTATACAATAATTTTCATTAAATATTTTCAATTGATAAACGTTTCGCACAGATAATTCAACGGCGCAAACAACCCCCCCCCCCTCCCCCCACACACTCACACACAATTAGTAATATCATTCATGCTCCATCAAAAATATTGCACGTTTTCATTCCTATGTTTCAATTAGGTAGCAGAAGGAATTAAGAAGTTAGGTGATTACCACAACATATCCCTAGTGTGTCAATCTGCTATATATAACTTTAATTATTGTGTTCTTTTTTTTAATAAAATCAAAAATTATAAAGGCATGATAGTATCATTTTGATTTTTATGTAAAACGGGATAGTTATCATGTTTGTCGTTGGTCATTTTGAGTTATGACACTCCGGCACTATTGTAAGCGCCCTAGTCACTGGTACACTGACCCGTACTGACAAAATGTTACATACCTAAATATAGGCATATACATAGTGTTAGTGACTACGAAAAGTAATAAAGTTATAAAGCTATCGTTTTCAATATTTTTTGTTAGTTAACTCTAAGTCTCAAACGTACGCTTAATAACACATTATTATACTGAAGAAATAGACAATTCCTATTAAATTTTCGTTTAAAGACGTCATTTCCATACCTGTTCCCGTTCCAAGCTATTTCCTGTTGTTAATTATAAAATCTATGATATTCTATATATGAATACTCGTATATCCAACTTAAATGTAAATTGTTTTACTTATTGAACAAGAGAATATTAATTGGTTATTAACAGAAAACTTATTATCGGAAATGTATTAAACTATATATGTACTTTATAAATGGTTACAGTTTGTTTATTACAGACGTGTTCTTAAATACAGCTTAGCAAATCAATTCAAATGATGACAAATTTTATAAGTAATAATTATCCTTTCGTAGAAATTTCATGGAAATACTAATTTTTTTTTTATAGATACTTTCCCAGAAATTATTGAAAGAACTTATTATATTTTATTCAGTTTAATAAATTAAGTTATAAAGTTTCTTTTATTGGTTTTATAGATTATTTTATATATTAATGTTCGTTTAAAAGTAAAGTTTTTTTTTTTTTCTAGACTTCCAAGAAACTGCGCTATCTTTTTTTTCACAGTTAAGGTTCTTCAGTTAGTTTTGAAGACCTAAGCTACACGTTTAGCTGATTTCATGGCGATTGGTCAAGTACTCGTACCTGAGTTATAAAACTAGAGCATAAATAACACCGATTAATGAAATATGACTATTATTATTTTAAAAAAAGTATACTAAAACGTAACGTAAACGTTTTAACAAAAACTTGTATATTGTAAAACTTATGAGAATAAATTAGGTACGAGTATATTAAACCATTTATATGACATTGAATTTAATATTTTTTCTGTAATAATTCTATTATAAAATTTAAACAAGAAAAATAAATAATAAATATGTTTAACATACACACACGGTCGTCTGTTCCTAAGGTAGACAACTTAACCCTGTGTTTTAGGTAACAGTTGACTGATATAAATTTTTTTTTAAAAATAAATATACATATAAATAATACATGTATAAATAAATACATATTACACCCAGACTCGGGACGGGAATCGAACCCACAACCCTGGAGCAGAAAACAGGGCCACTGTCAACTGCGCCACGGGCCAGGCAAACACAATACTGATATCAAATATAACACAATACGGATATCAGAGCTATCCATGTAACGTACCAGGTAGCCCGGACGTTAATAAATATGTATGCCTAGGGACGTCAACTGAACATGGTAATTACATTCCATATACATTTCATGCATATTTATAAGTCTTAATAATAAGAAGAAGGTCTTGTTTCTTGATATTTTTAATAATAATTTAAAAAATAAGAAATGTAACAAGCTCTTTGTATGTTTAGAAACATTATTTCGAGCTCAGGCTGATGTATTTACAAAGCTATTTAGTGAATTTTAACAGAGCGAGTAGTAGTGCAGGCACTGTGCTAAATATATACTCTAACGAATCTTTGATGATTCGATAATGAGACGAGACGCTGTGCTTGATCTCGGTCGCTGTAAATTACTGTATCCTGTGTCGCTGTAAATTACTGTATCCTTTGTCGTCTTGAGGTAGTATAGGTGACGCAAATTCGATCCGCGATTTTCTGCTTTGCAATGTCGGTCGTGTTACGTAGTGCCCCTTGTACTTTGACATCGAGATTGAGGCTATTGTATATAACTTCAGTCGGTACTTATACATACACTGTAAGTAAAACACTGTATTTATATACTCGTAACATACACCGTGAGTCTCTCGCTCCGATTAACCAAGAATCGTGTATGTACCATGTGTAACTAATTAACTATTTTTTTAATATCTTTCGTTGATTAAATATATCTCAATAAACGAATAAGCAAATTTTATTGAGCGCTGCTGAGACCATGATGATAGTTCAAGTGAAACGCTACGGTAGTGTTAGACACTGTGGATTCTGTTCATATTGTTGATACATGTATCGTTTATGCGTGAAGTGCGTTTGATGCGCATGTAATGTAAATATTATATGTTCATCATTATCATCAGCAGCAGCAACATCATATCAGCCATTGGATCTCCACTGCTGAAGGTAGTCCTCCACCATCGACCTCGAGAGTGACCGGTCCGAAGCATTCTCCATCCAACAAGTCGTCTGTCCATCTCGTGGACAGCCTTCCGACGCTGTTTTTGCCGGTCCACTCGAGAATCTCTGTGCTCTTTATTGTACATTATAGAGTATATAATTATAAAGCGCTCAAATTTTTTTTCTTCGTTGGTTTGTTTGTTGAACGCAGTAGTCTCAGGTTCTATTGATCTAATTTTATTTAGTTTTAAAAAGTTTTTAATTGGAAGGGTAGGCTGCAAAATATCGTTTTGTTGTGTAAAAGCGTAACAGTAGGTACACATTAGATAGATTACTTAGTAAACTCACTCTCAGTATTGTCTATGCAGAAAATAAAGTCTTACATAATGCCCATGGCGATGCGGTATATCCAACAAACTATATTATTGAGAGTTGGTAGATATAGGTAGATTTACAAGTCATATAATCCCTTTTTAATAAAAATATCAATACACGCAAGGTCATATGTTCCTAAGGTAGGCATCTCAATGTGTGTTTTTCAGGTAGTAGCCGCCTTTTATATGTATATATTTTTTAGTAAATATACATGCCATCAAAAACATAACTTGTAAAAAATCCAAGTCTCGCAACTCGGTTCTTCTACTCTACCGTAAAAAGTTGTGAGATCCATGTATTACCAAGTCGGCTAATTTATTCAATCCCTACTTAAGGGTCCTTCTGTCTTAAGCTATTACGTAATTAGCTAACCTAACAACATATTATTATAATGACCATATCAATATTAAATTTTTTTAATGTTTTAAATAGATAGATTGACTTGGCAATCGCATGAAAACATAATGTATCTCACAAGTAATGCATACGAGTATTGTATTAAATTAGATTGTTTAGTGCGATTGCCAAGTCAATCTATCTATTTAAAACATTAAAAAAATTTAATATTGATATGGTCACTATAATATGTTGTTAGGTTAGCTAATTACGTAATAGCTTAAGACAGAAGGACCCTTAAGTAGGGATTGAATAAATTAGCCGACTTGGTAATACATGGATCTCACAACTTTTTACGGTAGAGTAGAAGAACCGAGTTGCGAGACTTGGATTTTTTACAAGTTATGTTTTTGATGGCATCTCATTTCTTTTTGTAGATATTCCTACTTGTTTTCCTTTCCAGTGTCTTCTACTTCTTAAATACCAACAATGCATTTTCTTAAAACCTACGCTCTGTCTTATGATCTTTTTTTATTTTTGTATATAATCTTCCTCTTTTTCTTTTCCGGTACTACTTCTTGAGTTTCAGCTATTACTGGTATAGATAGTACTGGTACGCAAGAGTTTTTTTGTTTCTTACAGGAATACGATTAACAGATATAAATACGATTAGTAAAATTTAAAAATAAAAAAATCTTTTATTTGATCGTCATGTCATACATATTGTGATGTCAAGTTGACAACTTAAGATACTTGACAAAGAGAGATAAATTAAGTATGTTTAGCCGGAAACAATATTGTCAGGTTTCTGTCGATTTTTTACACCTAATTCTCCACGAAAATAAACTTTAAAAAATATTTAAAAAAGTGAATGTGTACTTATATACGCACGTAAGAAGTTATACTTACAATAAATTGATGCTCCGAGTTAACGGTTAGTGCGCGCCATGTATAATAAGACCCTGATAACCCACTAAAAATAAAGTAATCGTCAAGACGAAGCAAACGAGCTGAAGCTCGATGGGGTTGCGTCGTTTCATTACAGAGTTCCTATGACCACCTTCCAGCTCCATCATCAGATCCTAGTTACCATAGAAAGACAAACTACTCGTCAAGGCGATTCAAACGAGCCCGATTTCGATGAAGTTGTTTCATTTCATTGCGAAGTTCTTATGGCCATCTTGCAGCTCCATCATCAGATCAGACCCTGGTAACCATCTAAAAATAAATTTCTCGTCAAGACGATTCAAACGAGCCCGAACTCGATGTGGTTGTGTCGTTTCATTACAAAGTTCCTATGACCACATTCCAGCTCCATCACCAGACCCTGGATAACATTGAAAGATAAACTCCTCGTCAAGACGATTCAAAAGAGCCTGAACTCGATGTGGTTGTGTCGTTTCATTGCGACGTTCCTATGGCCACCTTCCAGCTCCATCATCAGACCTTGGTTACCATCTTGCATTGAAGTACTCGTCAAGATGAATCAAACGAGCCCATACTGGATGGGTTTATGTCATTTAATTAATGAGTTTCTATGGCCATCTTCCAGTTCCATCATCACACCCTGGTTACCATATAGCACCAAAGTACTCGTCAAGACGAATCAAACGAGCCTATATTCGATGTGATTATGTCGTTTAGTTACTAAGTTCCTATGGCCATCTTCCAGCTCCACCATCGGACCCTGGTTTCCATTGAAAGGCAAACTACTCTTCAAGACGATTCAAACGAGCCCAAACTCGGTGAGGTTTTGTCGTTTCATTGCGAAGTATCAGTGGCCACCTTCCAGCTCCATTATCAGACCCTGGTTATCATTAAAAGACAAATTGCTCGTCAAGACGATTCAAACGAGCCCGAACTAGATGTGGTTGTGTCGTTTCATTGCGAAGTAATTATGGTCACTTTCCAGCTCCATTATCAGTTCAGACCCTGGTAACCATTTAAGAACAAAGTACTTGTCAAGACGAATCAAACGAGCCGAAACTAGATGGGGTTGCGTCGTTTCATTACAGAGCTCCTATTACCACATTCCAGCTCCATCACCAGACCCTAGTTAATATTGAAAGACAAACTACTCGTCAAGATGATTCAAACGAACCCGAACTCGATGAGGTTGTGTCGTTTCATTGCGAAGTTTCTATTGCCACCTCCCAGCTCCATTATCAGGTCAGACCCTGGTAACCATCTAAAAACAAACTACTCGTCAAGACAAATCAAACGAGCTGAAACTCGATGGGGTTGCGTCGTTTCATTACGGAGTTCCTATGACCATATTCTAGCTACATCACCAGACCCTAGTTTACATTGAATGACAAACTACTCGTCAAGACGATTCATACGAGCCCGAACTCGATGTGGTTGTGTCGTTTCATTGCGAAGTTCTTATGGTCACTTTCCAGCTCCATTATCAGGTCAGACCCTGGTAACCATTTAAGAACAAAGTACTCGTCAAGACGAATCAAACGAGCGGAAACTAGATGGGGTTGCGTCGTTTCATTACAGAGCTCCTATGACCACATTCCAGCTCCATCACCAGACCCTAGTTAACATTGAAAGACAAACTACTCGTCAAGATGATTCAAACGAACATGAACTCGATGAGGTTGAGTCGTTTCATTGCGAAGTTTCTATTGCCACCTCCCAGCTCCATTATCAGGTCAGACCCTGGTAACCATCTAAAAACAAACTACTCGTCAAGACAAATCAAACGAGCTGAAACTCGATGGGGTTGCGTCGTTTCATTACGAAGTTCCTATGACCATATTCCAGCTACATCACCAGACCCTAGTTTACATTGAATGACAAACTACTCGTCAAGACGATTCATACGAGCCTGAACTCGATGTGGTTGTGTCGTTTCATTGCGAAGTTCTTATGGTCACTTTCCAGCTCCATTATCAGGTCAGACCCTGGTAACCATTTAAGAACAAAGTACTCGTCAAGACGAATCAAACGAACGGAAACTAGATGGGGTTGCGTCGTTTCATTACAGAGCTCCTATGACCACATTCCAGCTCCATCACCAGACCCTAGTTAACATTGAAAGACAAACTACTCGTCAAGATGATTCAAACGAACCCGAACTCGATGAGGTTGTGTCGTTTCATTGCGAAGTTCCTATGGCCACCTTCCAGCTCCATCATCCGATCAAACCCCGGTAACCATTTAAAAATAAAGTAGTCGTCAAGACGAATCAAACGAGCCGAAACTCGTTGAGGTTGCGTTGTTTTATTACAAAGTTCCTATGACCACCTTCCAGCTCCATCATCAGACCTTGGTTACCATTGAAAGACAAACTACTCTTCAAGAAGATTCAGACGAGCCCACTCGATGAATTTCTGTCGTTGCATTGCGAAGTTCTTATGGCCACCTTTTAGCTCCTCCATCAGATTAGCAACATGTCATCATAATATTGCATTATCACACGGTTATTATTATTATTATTTTGAATCAAATTTAATTTGCAAGATTTGATGACAAACATCGGGACAGGTGAAACTAAATAAAATCTTGTTGAGCTGACACATTAGCGCAATGAAGTAAGTTAGTGTAATTGCGCGGCGCCTACTAGTTAACTTCATGTTGTCGGTTTTATTATTTTTGTCACAGTGTGCGCGCGTATCGTAAAAATTAGTCTCATCAAGAAGTATAACTTCAAAATACAAAAGTTATTTTGAGTAAGTAGTACTTATTATTAGTACTTATTATTTCTTTTTTTTTTCAATTTTCTCTACTTTAATTCTTTTCGAGATTTTGGTACAATTTCATAAGACATGTTCCATTCTTGCTTTTTCATTCCGTTGATCATTTTATAAGTTATTTACTTTTATTTACATTGATTTATCCACTGCATATGTAACTTTGTAATCCTATATATTTATATGAGATTACAAAGTTATTTATGCAGTTGGTGTATCTAGAAAACTGGACCGAAATTGCACAATATTTGAATTTTTCCTCGGTTTATATACTAAACACTAATGGTATTCTAAATTTGAAGCTTTTATGTCTGCTAGAAGTGCCTTAGAGTTTTGATGATCGGTCAGTCAGTGAGTGACAAAATCGTTAACTTTGACTAATTATAATTCTTAAACTACTGGTTCGAATTGAATGAAATTTAAAATATACCGTGTTTATACAATGCCTGCTTGGGTATTGAAAATTCAGACTTCTAGTTTTATCCCCAATGAAGTTATAGGGGGTCGAAAATGGCCTGAATTGCTTCGAGAAAAGGATAGTACGGCCGTGCCACTTTTTTTTTTTGCTCGACTTGGCGGAGGCACTGCCGTGCCTCCAGATATACATACACATACTTAATATACAAATATTATAGCCAGACTCCGCGCGTCAATTGAATCCAAAATCAGCTTCAGAGCTGAAACGGAATTGAATAGTCAATACATCAGTTCGTTTTGTTTTTGTCTTAATATTCTAAATTCATTTAAATTTAATTAAGTTTTAATCTATACTAATATTATAAAGCTAATATATAAGAGTTTAAGTACTAATATATAAGAGTTTGTTTAAGTACTAATATATAAGAGTTAATATACTAATATATAAGAGTTTGTTTGTTTGTTTGTTTGAACGCGCTAATCTCAGAAACTACTGGTACGATTTGAAAAATTATTTTTGTGTTGGATAGCTCATTTACCGAGGAAGGCTATAGGCTATATAACATCAAGCTACGACCAATATTAGGCTTAATGGCTTGGGGGCTTACTTATTTCAGTGCCTGTATAATAATGCACGCTTTAATGCAAAATATTCAACCCAAAACGTGTTGAAGTGACTTTAGTAGACCCTTTTTTCATTCCTCGTAAAATCCTTAAAGCGAAATTATTTTTCTCCAAAACTTATGAGCGATATATTAAAAGTAATAAATCAAAGTTTATTCTTTTCATCTCGATATTAGGGTAGTACTTTATCTCCTCCTGCTTTGACAATAAAGTCAACATTTTCATAGAATATAAAAGTATATTAAAAGTGTAATATTGTAGTTAATATACTTGGGCATTAACTTTAATATTTCACAGCATTTAAATCAGATGACAATAGATATGCTGCATAATTTATTTGCTTATAGATAGATGTAACTATCTGTAAAGTTAAATAATGGTTTCAACCATTGATTTTCAAGATATACTTATATATAAATGAAAATATCAAGAAGTAATCAGAGAGTAAGTACAGAGAAATTTCAAACAACAGCTTGTGTAAATAATACATAATTTATAGCAGTAAAAATACGAAAAAGTAATGCAAAAATCAAATCTACTACCCCAGGCACGAAAGTTTGTACAAGCATTCGACGTGTTTGTGTTACAAATTCGAGGCGTTACGAGATATTTCACATTCCCAAGTCCAAACAACAGCATCGCCTATAATTCTCAAAGGGAGAGATTTACTTGAAAAGTATTTGACAATCTTTAAATTTACCGTTCTAAGATTAAAACCTAGATCTTAAAAACAAAATGAAAAAGAAAGAGAATTCAGCTAAGGAAAAACACAATTGCATTTTTAAATTGTGGAACTTAATGAAAAAGATATTTTTGTAGCATTTTTTTTTTTTTGGATTTGAATAAGGTTTTGCTAGCAGTGTATATAAAATCGAACTAATTAGTACAAAATTCATCGATACGGAAGTTTATCTTTTTATAAAACTAATCTACGCATTCAAAAATATTATTCATAGCACTTATGTAAAAGAATCCCTTCTACTTATTTATACGAAAATTATAATTATGATACTTTATTATAAAAATATTTTATGTTAATTATAAACCAATCGGTTCCGACATGCTTATTTTTCACGTTCATGATGTTATATTGAACATCTTTAATGAAAATTTAGCTAATATATTCCATTTTTTAAATGTATAACTTTCATAACAATATCAAATAAAATATAAATACATACTAGAAATTAAATACGTTAATAAAAAGAATATTTCATAAATTTAATAAAAAATACAATGAACCTTGATACGTCAGCGCCATGAACGTTGGATTTTACCTAAAACAAAAAAAAAATCAAATTTATTTTTATTCGTAATATATAAAATTTTTCTTAAAAGAGATGATATTGTTTTATTATTTTTGTTTTATAACGACATTTTTCTATAAATTTGAATTTAAATTTAAATTTATTACCCGCGTATTAAGTCAATATATGTCCAATGGTTCAAACATTAAAGCTTAGCGTTTTAAAATAAATAAAATAAATAAACGTCTCACACTCAACGCCCCCAGTAGGATGTGAATCCTGTGTCGGGGGTCCGGAAATACACACAATAAACAAGCACAAACGCCCAGACCACGACAAACATCTGCATGGCTATACAAATATTTGTCATGTGCGGAGATCGAACCCGCGACCGCTAGCGCATCAGCCAGTTGCTGTGACCTCTGCACCAACGCGTCGTCGTTTAATCGTTTTGTATGTAATTCTACATAATATCCTAATACACATACAAAATATAATCAAATTTCAATATATTTTACACAACTTTCAACATTTCGAAATAACAATATTCTTATCTAAAACTAAATCAGATTTAATTTTTTTCTTATTATATTTACTATATTTGTATACACTATTAAATAAGTCATTAAAAATTTCAAAAAGTTTTACACAATGAATATTATTTTCCTTTGCATCAATTTTGTTTAAATTTATATTTAAAAAAAAATCGTATGAAACTCAGACAGTGTGACAAAGGTATAATTGAGTCTGCACACAAAGCAAGGGTAAAAAGACAGCAGACAGGGTGATATGTAAAAAATATCATAAATATTCAGTTCAAAATTTTCATTTATATGCAGTTCGTATTGTCTACACAAGGCTTTATATTTTTATACTTGAATAATAAAGTGTCGGTACTTAATTAAAATTTGAATCACGAACACTTCGGAATAATAATTTGAGTAGGTATAAATTAACACTAAGTAGAAATCATTATTAAGGCACAATCAAATATTGTGAACATAATGAATGTTCGAGTTTACTCATATTACATATATTTATTGTTCATTGATTCTAATAAATTTGTAACAATAGTACCAATAAAATTTTGATATTTTTTTTTTATTGTTTAAAAGACGTCTAAATAAAAATAATTCATTATACGAGTATCTATGGATAAATTCAATACTATTGGTAAGGAATATTTTGCTCAAACGTAGTTTTCGTACCTAATTTATATAAGAAAAATAATATTAATACAACAATATTTTGTATAATAAATGTAAGTAATTTATTAAACAAACCAGAATCAACATTATTATGCATGTTTTTGTAGCTGTAAATATTTTCAAAATTTTAATTTCACAGCCTGACATTACCATGAAGGGTAAGTCGAGAACCATAATATTTGATATGAGTCATAGACCTTATAACAATCAACTCAAAGTTCAAAATAAAAAATCATTTGTGTGGTCTATCGTACGTCATGAATAATGCAACCGTCCTCCCCGAAGCGAAACAGTCTGATTAAAGGTGCTCTGAGCCCTTGCGTTTATTACTAGGCTACGTTCGTCCAAAACGTAATATGCGAATTTCATCAGCGATGTCGAACTCTAAAGAGGACCATTAGGTAAAAAATTCCATGGTCTTTTCAGTAGTGATAAAATAAAATTGAAAATTTTGTATGTATGTATTTTATTTTTGCGATTCAAAATTGTGTGCATTCAGAATTTTGATTAAATGTTGATTTACAATAACCACTTGTATAATTTATTCATGCTATCAAATAGATAGAAACTTTTGCGAAGTGTTATGTGACAATCTTTGTTATAATATGTTGATGTAATTTCTTTGTCAACAATGTTATATTTTGATATGCTAACACTCGACACACAAAGCTACTCGTATTCGTATAGTCTGGATACCTTTCAAAAAAAATTGAAATTAACTCAATTCGAGCTTCGAGATGTAAAGTATATTATTTTAATTGTCATTTTACTATATTTATTAACCGGCTGCGACCAGGTTATGCATATGTAACTAAACCTTCCTCATAAATCACCCTATCTATTGGTGAAAACTGAATGAAAATCTATGCAGTTTTTCCGTTTATCGCGAACAGACAGATAGACAGACGCGGCGTAGGAATTTGTTTTTCAATATGTAGCGATTATTTCACTCAAAAAACTGTCAACTATATTTTAGAATTATTAGTTACAAGTTCTGATTGAATGCAGACTGCATTGCTAAATTAACGGATACATATCTTATTCAACTCATTATTGTCCAGATATGAATAACTAGGTGTATATAACTTCTATATGTTTTTAGGTATATTTATAAAATGCATTTAACACGTTAACAGTCCCCCATACAAGGGTCATTTTTTTCCTGTCACGTCCATTTGTATTTTTGTAATAATGTATTGTTTAGATCCTATAATGAAACAAAATCAATATATTTTTTATTAATTTATTAAATTCCTATAAAAAAAACAGCAAAGAAAATATGACTCTTGATGGAGTCATAAACGTATCAATTTGGAATTACACGACTCTTTATGGAGTCACATGAACGTTTGGCGCTAAATTTAAATTTATGAGAAAGATTGGTAACATTATTTGTCTATGCTAACAGTAGTTTGTTACAAATGTTAATTTTTGTCAATGGTTTTGGCGGTTTTTTTTTTCGTAGGTAGATTTGAATTAGGTTCCTACTTCAAATCTTACATCTACCTGCAATTAGTGGCGATATGGCGCGAATAAGCGACAAAGATATTGAACGTTGGCTGGAAAATAGTGATTGTCACTGTCTTCAAAAAGAGGATTTCGTTTTTAAATTTTTTGAAAAAAAGTTTTTTCTTTTTAACTACAGAAAATTCCTAAAACAGGAAATAAGACGAATAAGAAGAGATGTTTCGATTGCTACCACAAGGAAAGGAAAAATGGAAAACCCGCTAAAGCATCATCTGCTTCTGCATCTAAATCACGACCTGGTGTGTCAAATGTAAAAAAAAGGATTTTGTATTTACTGTTTTAGTAAATATCATAATATTTTCTAATACTTTATGATGATTATTACTAACTACGTTGTGTTGATTATAATACAAAATAATATGATTCTTGATTATGTATAAGAAAAGAGTTCTAAGAACTACAAATAAAACATTTAATAAGTATATGGTTTTTTTGTAATAAAGTAAAATAAAACTCTAAATTATAGGTTATTAAGAAAATTCGCATCTTTACTAACTGTCGAGGTATATATATTGCAAAAATCGCAGACATATTCAAAACTTACCAACTCACAAGTCTAAACCAAAATCCAAACCCAATTCACACGTCCAGTCCAATATTTCATCCTTTAAAATCTATATAATTTTCGACTCCATATGGGGGCGTGGACTTATGACTGAAGTCAATTTGCGACTCCAAATGGAGTCGTGGACAGTGAACGTGTTAATGTTGTATTATTAATTATTATTTATAATAAATGTATGATACCTAATCTTAGATATTGCTCAAATAGTGCTCGTCTACCAATTCATATTATTTCAATGTAGATTATTAATAATAAATTATTTTTTTTATTTATATAAAAAATCTCCGTAAACCTAGTGTTAACACTAGGTTTACTGGACGCGTCATTTTGACGCATTAAAAATAATATAATATCATTATAGGTCATTGGATGGATATTTCTTATTAACTGTACGTAAAGACACTCATATCCTTTTTGACTTTTCTTTATTAGCTATTCAATTGATCACGAGCAACAATAAATCTTTTTTCCTTCCTTTAATGATTAACATTCCGAATCGATTGTAATAGGATTTTTTACGTAATTATAGTTCAATTTAATATAATAGGTTTCAGAAATACAATTTCTCTTTAGTTTTAGTATTGTATTGTATCAGCATGTAGATAACACACTGCTGAGCGAAGGCCTCTTCTCCATATAAAAGAAGGGTTGGAGCTTAATCCACCACGCTGCTCCACTGCGGGTTGGCGGATAATGTCCCTATCAGGTGTCTATGATAACAACCGGGACCGATGGCTTTACGTGGTCTCCGAGGCACGGTGGGGAGACCCACTATAATAATAACTTTAGTATACAATGAATCAATTCTAATTCAATAAATGATTTGTCACTTATTTTATGTTTTCTTTTCAAATCTTCTTTATAAATTTAAGAAATATACTCGTAATTTCATAAATATTTTATAAAAATATCATAAAGTTCCATACATCCTTTATTTAATTTACAAAATATCAATAATAACAATCATAAATATTTATTATTTTAATATTATTCCCATTTTATCGATCTTTTTTTTTAATATTTTGCTTATAGTGTATATCCAATTATCAATGTACAGATAATAAATAAGTTGACGCTGTATTTTTTTAATATGTGCAAGATTTATACAAGCTTGGATTACCGCATTGCCTATCAAATTGGATTTCATCATGATTACGAGTAGCAACATGAGTGTTTTCTTTCTCAAAGTTATTTCATTAAAACGTAACTTAAATTCATCTCAACTTTATCCCATGCAATTTATATTCTAACTCGCAAAGCTTGGACATAAACATTGAAAATCGAGCAGTATAACCCGCGTACATTATACAGTTTCATGAGGCATCCTGCTATAAAATCGAGAATATTCGTTTAGGCTAGCGATATCGAGGGATTTAAATTTTTCAGTTTCCGAGCAAATCTGTATTGACAAGCTTAAAGCTAGTATTGAGAATGCGGCTGGAGTTAGCTAGGTTTGTTTGCATCCATGCAAGAAATCGAAAAGGTTTTGTTCTTTCAGCACTGATCTTTTTTATTTTAAAGCGGAATAAAATGGAATTGCAGATAGTATGCAGTTAAAAGGAATATTTAGATATGAAAAAAAAAAAAAAAAATTGTCGCTAACAATTTACAATAGTTAAGTATTTTAATGAATAAAATGTCTATCGATATGAAGTACTGTTACATTTTATTTTTCATCGACCCTTGTTAGGGAAAAAAACTTAGAGCAAGGACGGGCGTTGCGGTTGATTTCGATTTGAAGGTGAGCTTAAAGGATTTCGATCCTATCAGAATAAAAACGAGTTTGAAATCTCGGAACACGTTCGTACTTCAATCCAACAATATATATTTGCATTATATTTCCTGAAAATAAATCTTTTAGTTTAATTTTATATTTACTTAATTTAATAACTAAAAAAATGTAATTAAAAAAGTTTTGACGGCTTTATGACCGAAAACACAGTTTCAGTACATGAACTCACACAAAAAAAAAAATTAAAATCAAAGTAAATCTACAATTTTAGATTATGCAAGTTGTTTCCACATATAATTATGTACAATTTACATATAAACATAACGTAGCAATTTAAAACGCATTAATACGATGATCAAAATTAACGTTTTCGGTAAAATTTAATCAGTTAAAGATATTCATAATTACATACTGTACCCTTAAAAATGAAATTTTTAGCATAGTAATAAGTTTTGATATACAACTAATTTACCTCTCTCGAAGCCTTAACTGAGAAACAATAGTTTACTGGAATAAATTTCAAACTTCAGTAATCTATAGTAATAATGACTGCTATTCCAAGGCAGTAAAGTTCATACGTTATTTTAAATTTCGTCCAAAATTATTACTTCGATTCAGACCTTATTATGTCAAGATATAAAAGCAATTTCGTAATGTAGAATTTGTATCCAACGCACCATAATAGAGTTACCCAGGCTTCACCAAATAGTTTGAGGGCATTGCTAAAAGTTGGAGCTTTGTTAAACGTGACCAGAACGACTGATTAAAACATCAAATTGTCATGAAATTAGAGGCCTCGAGTCAAATTAATACATAGGTCTTGAACCCAACTCTTATAATGTTGTAAAAATCGAAGCGGACTAATATATATAATTACATTAAGATTTTTGTTCATAGCAATTTCATTCAGCCGTTTTCTTTTTGTACTTATAGATAGAAACATTTTTTCAATACATTTTGTTTAATGACAGGTAACAAAACGATTATGTTCTTAAAAAAATAGACTGATACTTACGAAAAAAATATAATTAATTAATTTAACTCATTAATTGAATTAACTCCTTCTTTGTATTATACAAAATAACGATAATTCAGTTATAATAATTCAATTCAATTCATAAAAGAATGCAATTTTTTATCAATGTTGTTGTTGTTTTAAAATTTATCCCCAATAGGGAAAGGCAAAGGACTATAGTCCATACAGCTTAGTCTAAATTTGTTTTTTATCAATGTTTTCTTATGACATTATCACGCAACTAAAATTATCGTCCGTAAGCCGACATTACAGACAGCCAATTTTTTTTTTTTTTGAATACTTCACATTTGACATACCCCCAAAAGTTTCCAGAAAAAAAGACACTTAAAACGTTACTAAGTAATAGCTCATAAGTCGTATCAATATTTTTGAGAACACAAAGACATATTTATAAGTCTCAGTTCGCCGACTTTCTTATAATTATTAACAATTGCCTTGAACGAAGCTTATTTCAGTCGTGAAATATAAATTTAAATTGAAACCCATTAATTGTAATTCCGTACGAAATTGTCAATTTCAAATCAATCTCAGGACAACCTCGTGTTAAAAGCTTTATAGAAAATTAATTTCACGAAGAGAATTAATAAACTTGTTTTTCTCTTTTTACAGAGCAATTTGTTAGAAAGCCTCCTGAATTGGATAAATTTTTGTAGAGGATTTTTTAAATGGGTCCTTTATCTTCTTTACTTTAAAGCCTGCTGATGATATATAATATACTCTAATTCATTAGTTCAATCTATATTAACATAAAGTTAGAAGTTCGTTTGTTTTAAATAGCTAATTTAAAAAAAAAAAAGCGACATAGACATTTTTCATTTGTCATTCAACCAGTTCAGAACTAAAATTCTGAAATTATTTGATTTGTAAGCTTTAATAGTATTGAATTTTTTTTGTTAATTTTTTAATTATATTAGTGTAGGGTTGTATTTGTTGTTGTCTAGTATAGTCGAATAATATATTTTATGTTTCTGAGTTCTGACAACTTGTAAACAAAAAATGTTGAGTCACCTATAAAGGTGCATGCGTCAGAATTACTTCAAGAATATGTACCTTTATCATAATTGTGTCAACGTATGTACCGCTGGTGTCCTTTAAATAAATAAATAAATAAATAAATAAATTTGATGATCTACTACTATAAGATAGAAAGGCAATGTAAGTCACCCAATAAATAACCTTTTACCGGTGGGATGGATGCGCTGTGCCGCGCTCCCGACTGCATGGGTACCACCAACTTGCTTATTTCTCCCGTGAAACAGCTTTGCTGTGTTTCGGTGAGAAGGGCAAGACAGGCAGTGTAATTACTGGCACCGAGACTTTAACACCTTATGTCTCTGGATACGCAACACATAAATGGGTTGCCTGGGCTAGTTCCAGGTAAACTGGTTTATGTTCATGACCGACGTCAACCACTTACCATCAGGTGGAACGTCTGCCAGTTTGCCTATCCAACTAACATTTAAAAAAAAAAAAATAGCCTCAAATTAATGTATAAAAACTGACGCCATTGAAATAGTTAAACTATTTTAGTCATTCGTATAAACGGATGATTTTATAACTAAATGTGCAATCATATATTTTGTAAGGGTATTGGTTTCAACATCAAGTGTGTCAGTCTGTCAAAGCCAAAATAAGATGTAATTTGATTCTTCCAGGTGACTAAACATATTGAGTTAACAGTTTTGTATGATTCAAAGAAATCCATTTATTTTTGTCATAATAATATTTTTTTTATATTAATTAAAAGTTTTGATTAATTTTTTTAAGTACCATTTTTAAATATTAGGATATTTATTAAAACTAGTGGTCGCTCACTGGTCGAAATTCGACCTAATCTATAACTGACAGCATTGTCAACTTCATAAAAATATGATTGCGCATAACATGGTGAGCATATGCAGCAGTCATTGAATATGATCTGTGATAATAAATTTCGTTGCAAGACTTGTATTTAAGACCGTGTTGACAACAGACTTTAACAATAAACATTATTATTTACATATTATTATTATACATACATATGTATGTGTGCTGTAGTGTGTGTAGTGTTTTTTTATAATGAATATAGCGTATTTTTTTATCATTATTATAAAAAATATTAGCATTATGCACTTCTCCATATAAACTTTAACTATGCCAAATTTCATACTTCCGTTTCATACTATCGTCCGCGTAATTTTCGGAAAAAGGGGTAAAAAGTTTTTGCTTCTTGTATTAATATATGCATATATCAATATATTTTATTGTAAACATATGGTTATTCAAAATTATATATCAGGTTATTGCAATAAAGTTATGTATAATCGATCAATTTGTTAAATAAAGATAAATTGAATGAGGGTAGTTGGAAGACTATCAAAATTATAAAGTTATGTATGTAATCGAGGATTGCTTTCGGATTCCTTATTAACATAATATGCATTAATATGGTATTGATTTTAGTTTATGAGCATGAATAAATCACTATACAAATAATCCTCATTAAGTGCTCCGATAGGCATTAAAAGGCAAAAATCTTTTTTTGTTTTTCAGTACATCATGGTTCGATTAAAACTTAACTTACTTTATTCGTCGTTTTAAACTTGTGATTTTTATAATTCTATATATTATTAGGGATATTTTATAATTTATACATTTCCAATTTTATAATAATAGATAAAAATACGACATTATACGCGAATAATAGAGTTCTTCGCTTGTAGCCTAAAACGTTTTATTAGAACCTTATCAGAAGATCCTAAGAATTTTCGTTTAAATTAATACTCTACACTTTATAATATTAGTAAAAAATATTTAATATTATATAAAGATATTGTATAAAGAATAAACAAGCGTTCAACCGGAATATAGCTACATTTATCATAATCGAAGCGTGAGGTTCACAGTCTTACAATTGCTCCCGAATGCAACAATGCGTCGCTTCTACCTACACTGGGGATTTGTATGTTCAACTTTAGCAAGGGAATGCTGCAAGTGAATAGCACAAAGAGAATGTAACTATTATAGAAATTATCTTATATGTACATCAAAAACAAATTAAAATAAGCTTTATTTGTATAATGTTATAAATGGTATAATTGATTTAAGTAAACATAAAACTAGATAAGGATACAACATTATAATTGCTTTTTTTTATATTTTACAGATGTAATATAACAGATATTACATATAAATTTTAATAATAAGCTCAAGAAGATCTCAACATGTTGTTCGAATGGTTTCAGTACAACTTACTAACTATCAATATATCTAAAACATGCTACGTTATATTTAGGACTAAAAACAAAAAAGTACCGATACACGACCCTCTAACAATAAATGACACCCCACTTAAACAAAAAACTTGCGAAAAATACCTTGGCCTCAGAATGGATAATAATTTAACTTGGAATAAGCAAATAGAATACATAAAAACAAATTATCATCACTTGCGGGCTCACTTCACAATTTAAATCAATGTATACCTAGAAAACTACGCTTTAATATCTACAATTCCCTGGTAAAGTCTCATCTATTATATCTCATAGAAATATGGGGAAGTGCTGCCAAAACAAGACTACAAGAATTACAAAGAGCTCAAAATAAAGTAATAAAAACACTTTTCTGCTACCCATATTTAACACCAACTCATATCTTCATCATCTTCAAGGAGACAAAAATAATGAACATCCGGCAACTTTACTTGTGCAGTACTTGCATTTTAATTAAGAAGATTATAAGTAAAACCATTCACACGAATCTATCTTTCATAAAAAAAATCACAAGTTTCCAATCGCAGTTTACGACGGCCAAGCTTGCTCGTGTTGCCAAAAACTCGGACTAACTTGGGAAAAAAAAGTATAACCTTTGAGGGGGTACATTTCTATAAAAAACTACCCTCAGCTATAAAAAATCTAGAGTCCCTTAACATGTTCAAGTCCCAATTACGCAATTACATAATTGAAAACTACTCATACTCTGAATAATAATATCATAGTATAAATATGTGTATGTATGTGTTTATATATAGGTATAAGGAGGGGTAAATACATTTTCTTTTTGATTTAGTATAGTCGTCTACTGAATGTTTTGTGCATATTTACCCACTTATTGTAACCAACATTTGTTAAAATGCGTTGACTATTGTTTTAATTAAGTACTTCTATGATATGTATTGTTCTCATGTAAGTGGATTTATTATAATATTTTATGAGAATAAATTCTTTAAACCTATAATTTAAAAATAGATAGATAGTTTTAAATTAAAATAAGGATATTTTCCAAATAGTTACCTACAATACAAATATGTGTTGAATATAATATCTACAAATATGAATTTATAAACGAATTCAAATTTTAACTTTATTAAAATACTAGCTGCTGCCCGCGACGTCGTCTGCGTGAATGCTATTATATTACACGTTATTAGAGTATGCGTTGAAGAAATAAAGGTTCACTGCTCGTTCCCCGTAGGTGACAGCGTGATAATATGTAGTCTATATGTTGACCCGACTTCTTAATAATATTCGTGCCAAATTTAAAGTAAATCCATGCAGTACTTTTTGAGTTTATCCTGGACATACATACAGACAAACAGAAAAACAGACAAACAGACAAAAATACTAAAAACTATATTTTTGGCTTCGGTATCGATTATAGATCACACCCCAAGTATTCTTTTAAAAAAATATTCAATGTACAGTTTTGACTTTCCTATCATTTTATTATATGTATTGAGATATAGTATGTCATTAGGAAGAGAAATGTATATTAAATACGTGTTCTTCCTCCTTCCATTAACAAATTATTTTCACTCATATTCACGCTTACCACTCGCGTTCTATATATTCTGTATTTAAGTCTATATTTTTAATGTATATATATTATTACTAGGGGCCCGCCCCGGCTTCGCACGGGTATTTAACTAAAATTTCAAAAAATATAAATTTATATTCTTTATCACCTACACTGAGTTGATACTGGAAAATATTTCATAATAGACGGATTGAGTTGTCAAACATAATATTTTAGCCCGCGACTTTGTCAGCGTTGAAGTTGAAAATAGTTATAATAGGATTTTTATTTGTTTTTTTTTTACGTTATTAATTTTGTTATAACATATAAATTATTATGTTAATATATTTGAATACTTATAAAATATAACAATCTTTATTATAGAGTAGGGTATCTTATGGTAATCTTTATTATAGTAATATATCTTTATTATAGTAGAGTAATCTTTATTATAGAGTAAGTTTAAATAAACATTAAAATAAAAATAATAATTGTTATATTTTGTGATCAAGAAGCTCTGCCTTTGATCTGGAGAAAGTTAGACGGTGGTATTATCTTTTTACAACGAAATCGAAATACTACACCTTCCGTAGTACACCTAGTACCTACTACACCTTTCTTTATAACCAAATTTTTTTTCGTTCGGGGTGCTAGAATTACCAGGCTATTCTGGAATATGCCACATACAACTGACTGTGAAAGAAGCAACTGTCGCTTAAGTAGTCCCGCTACAGTAAGAGTTTAATCTTAATTTTTGTTTATAGTAAATACATACTCATATACACTCATACATTATATTATTATCCATATAATCGGGACCCGTGTCCCGGAAATCACCATTTCCTATTTTAAGCAACAGGTCTGAGAACTGTCCGGCAGTAACATCTCCCCTTAGATGGACTCTCATATTTATGGTAAGGCTCAGTTTCGTCACTGCAGGCCACAAATGCTCCTGTACTGTAGTGTATTGTATCTTCCTGTAAATAACCCACTGCTGAGCGAAGGCCTTTTTTCCATATAGAAGAAGGGTTGGAGCTTAATCCACCACGCTGCTCCACTGCAAGTTAGCGGATAATATCCCTACCATAAGTAACAATTATTATAAGGAATCCATCATAACAAACGGGACCGACGGCTTTACGTACTCTCCGGGGCATGGTGGGGAAACCCACTATACACCCAGATATACACCCAGACCTGAAACAAATATTGGCACAAATACAAATATCTGCCCCGATCGGGAATTGAACCCATGACCACCGCCATTGAGGCGAGGCGTTAAGGCGACTACTTGCACCACTACTCCAGAACGGTCATCAATGCTTCATTCGTTGTATCGTAGGTATAATTACACCACAAGTCAATACGATTTTGTCTCTTAGATTTGAATAAACCCGCAAGTAATTATTTTTTAAATTTTAATTGACTCGGCACAGTTGGTAGTGACCCTGCTTTCTGCTCCAGGATCGTGGATTCGATTCCTGCCTCAAGTCTGGGTGTAATATCTATTTATTTCTATATGTATTATTTATACCTATGTATATTTATAAAAAATGTATATCAGTCGGCTGTTACCTAAAACACAGACAATAAGTTGCCTACCTTAGGAACAGACGATCGTGTGTGTATGTCAAATATATATTTATATTTAATAATAGTCCAAGACAGCTTTTATCTCCTCCTTAGTTTTAGTGTAAGATAAAGTTAAATGGGTACATGATTTATAATGTTTTCTGATCTTGCTCCAACATTAGTCCGTGGTGCCAATATGTACTTAATTGGGGTGTTAATGCCGTATAATTCAAAAAATTTCCAAGTTCACTTCGGTGTCTTCTATATCTGTATCATTGTGAACTACAGATGCCTTGCTGATGAGTCATTTAGTTTAAAACCCTTGACTTAACACCAATATTGAAGTAAAAAATATTATATAAGACACTATTTTACAATAAAGCACACACTCACACACACAGTATATTTACAACTTAAATTTGTCACGTTAAATATAAAGTCTTGCCTGTTCCATCAGGAGCACCCAAAAAAAATATCACCTATACGTCAATACTGGAAAACATATTATAATAGACGAATTGATTGTCAAAAATGTGTCAAAATAAAATGTTATTTAAATCAAAATCACTAAGGAGTATTTATAAAAAAATAACTTTCTACCCCCTTTTAACCCCGTTAGGGAATGAATTTCGATAAAATACGAAACACGTCTTCAATCAATTCTGTTAAAAAATATTTATGCAAAATTTGAAGTAGATTGGACCAAGGAATCACCTTGTCCCATACAAACTTTGCCTCCCTTTTTCATCCCCTTAGAGATAGAATTTCGTAAAATCCGTTCTTAGCTGACCTCTACTTGGCAAAAGGGATATTCTTACCAAATTTCAAGTTTTTAGGTCTCATAGTTCCAGAGATATCGTGATGAGTGACTATATCTATAGAAAGTCTCCTATATATATATAGATTATATCAATGGTATCAATACGGTTCGAAGTATCCCTTGCCGAAATGATACATTAAAATTCGGAATACACAGAAATTACATTCTTGTAATAAAATATAAAAACGCTTTATCATATGACAAGCGTCCCTTGTGTGACAAAGAAAGATTATATCTATCTTTCCTTATCTAGAGTTATCTGTTTTTCTAAGCAATTGAGTTGATCTGAGCCCTGTACTTTAATTCGGGTTAGGCTACATGGGGGGATTTTTTCCAATACATTAAATTTCCGTTTCGTCTCACAAGCAGAGACAGGGTTTATATCTAATCATGTCTTATTTTACTAATAACTTTGTTATATAATCAAATGAATTACTTCATTGTAAATGATTACAATTTAATGCAAACCTTTGAATTTTCGAGTTACAGGTTCGGTTTTGTAATAAGACTGTAAGGAGATCTGAGACGCAGTGTTATACTTAATATCTTAGAAATATTATAATTTATTCGCAGTATCTCTTGTTATTACGCAAGATGACATTTATATTGCTACTATAAATCGTAGCGTGATGATTTGTACTCCTTGTTACTTTTGGATAATGTTTCTCCAGTAGTAAATTACTGAAATCTGTAAGTTTTTTTTTTTGCTTTGGATAAAGTTTGTATCAAGCAAAGCTAGGTTTTAAATTTTACGTTAAAGTCAAACCAAAAAAAAAAAAAAAAGATACGGATAAAACCAGGAAGAACGTTTAGTTTTCATAATAATGTAAAAACCTATTACATTTTAGAATATATAGGTTTCTTACTTTCTAAAAAAGAATACTTTTTTTTCTAAAAGAAAAATAAACATTTATGTGACCTTTTTACTGTCTAAAAGTTTACCAAGCGTGGCGTTCGCTCACACGGGCGATGTTTCCAAGCGTACACGTTAAATAATTTTATTTGCTTATGTAGTTGTTTGTGTCCAAGGTACCTACAATTTTTATACGGAACAGTGAACAAATAAATCTAAGTGAATGATTTCATATTCTGGAACAATGTAAAGAAGATATGTTTATTTTGGAATAAGTAGATGTGTAGTGTCTTGATATATAAAGCATATTATATTTTATTTATATATCGTACATAGAACATTTATTACTTTGTTATTGATTTGGAACATAAATATCCTTTCTTCTAATTCTACTGCTATTGTCAATGAAAACTTTGGTTATGGTGAATATACGGACGTATTATTTTCTTTCTCGAAAAAATATTTAATCGATTGCTTTAGAACTAGGTTATGCAAATAACCGAAGATACATATTAATATATAGGCTACTTACTATAAAATTTTCATGGGATCGGGATTTACACGGCTAAAGCCTTATGATCCAACTAGTATGATATAAACCTAGGTTACTGTTAATGTATTTAAAAAATGATAAGAGAAAATCATTCCCATACCAACTGACAGATTTACGTGCTCTGCAAATCAAGGTAGAGTGACCCACAAGAGCAAGCGACCAATCCAAAAATAAATATTATTCGTACAATTACAAATATTCACTCCAAAAGGGAAACGAACCCGCGACGATCGGTGTTAATCGAGCTTTTGTCTGAAATACAACAGAAAAATCGTAAAAAAAATTAAATCAAGTCATATAACGAGACAATTTTTTTTGTCTTATTTACTTAACATTCAAACCAAATGTGAGTTGGTAAACAATTCGTTATATTTTCAGATTTCGTCAAACATCCTCCCAAAATTAACTTTAGTTCCTAACTAGACTCATTAACAGTTGTGTTTCAGGCACGGCTTGTTGAAAATTTCTGAATAAATCTAAACAAAACATACTTCCATTATAACCTCTTAGGAGTCCGGTGTTTCATAATTATACTCATAACTGTTTTAACCACCATTGTTTTATGTACTCGTATGTATTTATAAATGTTATATTAGTTGATGCATAATTATAAAGTCACTTTTTAAACTTGGAGAATAGATCTCTTATTACACTGATAACATATCTTAGCGCCTTCGGTGTAAGGAGTGTCGTTTGTGGTTGACCAACACTTCTACTGCATGCTGATTTACTGTGAAATAGCTGAAATATACATATTTTCATATTTTGTTTCGAAAAAAAAAGGCTTCCATACAATACTTTTCTTGACGAATAGTGTGCGTATCTCGAATTTTCATTCAAGATCGTCGTTATGTCTATCCACTGCGTATCTCGGTTATACTGCGAGTAGCAAGCCTGAAAAAATCCAACTGCTGGACAAATCTCTCTTCTCCATATCTGAGAAGGGTTGGAGCTTAATCCACTACGCTGTCCATTGCACGTTGGCGGATAGCGCCACTGTGGGTTGCCGGATGGCGGGAGCTATTAAGCTAATATACTGTTAACTACTCTGATATATCCTTTATTATATTAGAATTAGAATAAATAAACACTTCTCAATTAAATAATATGCCTCACACTCAAGTCATAATGTTGAGTTTCTTTTGTTACAAATACGGTTGGTTTTTTCATTGTAAAAAAAACTATACTCAAGCCAAATTCGATATGGAATGTTTACCAACAAACCGTTGCTTAGCAACCAACCATAGGCAGATGTTAACAGCCTATTGGAAAATAATTATAATAATTATATTTTTTCATATTTATACACAGTAGTACAAGCTACATAAAACTTGAAATAAATAAGCCAGGGAGTTAGATATATTTATATATTATCTATAATTATCTGTTATGGAGGTAAAATTTACTTGTTAACGTGGGTATAATTAATTTCCAAATGAATGATTTCTAAATATTTTCATAAATATATATATATATGCCTATATTAAAAATAGATACACTATCCCTGAATAGCATTCAAAATAAAACATTTGTTTTAAAATGGATTTAATATGATTAAAAATCTATGTTCAGACACTCATCCTCTTTTATTATTTATTTTACTTTACTTACGTTGAATAAACATATTAATTATAATATTTAAAATTGTGTATAAAAATCGATAACAATTTACCTTTAACAATATAACGACTGAACAAAAAAAAACCATATGTTGCTTATCTGCGAAATTTTCCTGTCAGTGCAAAAATTTAGGGTTGTTAGATGTATATTAGTAATTACAAATTTATTAATTTTTGTAATAAGCTAATTTTCTTGTATATTACGTAATTGGTGATTAACTATAGTTCTAGGAAACAATGTTAAAGTAAAATTATTAATTTATAAGTAGGAAATTGGTGATAAATTACAATTTTTCATTACTAAGTATGAAAACCCTATGTACGATGACATTTGGTTTGTTTACATAAATTCCACGTCGAATTTGGCTCAAGTATAAGTAAAAAATGATAATTTAATGTCAATAAAGTCACGGACGTCATTTTAATTTAATCGTGATTTTTAAACTTATAAAAATTCAACTTTAAAAACATTTCGACTTTATTAAACTACTTAAAATAATTTAACACAGGTTCAGCAGGATTTTTAAGTAAACACGGAAATATATGAGTAAAACAAAATAATACTTAATATGTGTATATCATACCGAATACAAGTGAGACGCATCTTGTTCGGTAAATAATATTAAATGGTAAGTTGCGTATATAACAGGATAAGCTCAACTTACTGTTACAGGCTAATGTTAAACGAACTGTATCGAATGAGAAAAGTTTTGTTTTTCTTTTAAAGAATTTTGTGGAATCATGAAGATTGATCTAGTAATACAACGATGGAAGATAATAATCAATTTTATATAACGTATTGGATATGATCACTATTTATAGATCTTTTTATATATATACGTACTTACGTGTAGGTACATATAATTCTTGCTTATGGTATTTCTTTAGGAAGTAATCTTACTATTAATTATAAAAGTGAAAGTTTGAATGGATGGATGTATGTTACTCAATCGCGCCAGAACGAATGAATGGATCTTAATGAAATTTGGGACCGACATAGTATATAGTCTGGAATAGCACAATTAAAAAACATATTAGTAAAATATCAACACAAACGAAGTCTCGGACAACAGTTAGTAACTAATAAATTGTTCTTAAATTATAAAACCAATTCGAGATTTAATTTTAATTATACCTCGTAAGTAATTTAATTAAACGATAATAATACATAACTTATCCAATATTATTAACAAATTCATTAAATATTTTATTCGCCAAGCGTTTTACAAACACATCTCGTAATTAATTTGAGCATATTATGTTGTTATTAAATAACTACTTTATTAACTGAATATGATATATGATATAATATTAAGTACCTGGATGACCGAGCTTTGCTCGGTTAAATAATATTTACTCTTAGATACATTACATACCGATGAAACAAATATTTTCAATCTTACTGATATAATAGTAAAATAATAGGAACTGGTAATTTAAATAAAAAAAGCTTTCTATAATAGTTTTTCTCACAAAAGAAAAAACCTTGAAAAAAAAAGGATAAAAAAAATTGGTCTGTAGACACTTGGTTTCGAACCCGAGTTTTCTTATTTCTAATTCGCCCGATTCCTATTCGAGCTATTATAAGATTGTCAATGACAGCGAAATTTGCCTTCGTATTCTAATGATATTTTTCAATTGCGTAAAAAAAGGGATAAAACGACATTTTCTAAAAATAAATCCTAGCTAGATCGATTTATCGCCCCCGAAACCCTCTGCATACTAAATTTCATGAAAATCGTTGGAGCCGTTTCCGAGATTCAGATTATATATATATATATACAAGAATTGCTCGTTTAAAGATATAAGATAAAAGTCAATAACATGTATTCATAGTTAGTATTTAATTAATTATTTTGTCAAACAAAGAAAAAAAAACAGGGGTAGAGCAAACAGCTTACAGTGTTATTAATTGTTCTGTAAATGATAAGTTCCACTCTCAAGTCAATTATTATGATTGTGACTCTGTATTGTACTGTACTTTATCAGCCTGTAAACAACCCACTGCTGAGTGAAGGTCTCTTCTCCATATAGAAGGTGGGTTGGAACTTAATCCACCACGCTGCCTCACTACGGATTGGCGGATAATTTTATTGCCCTACCATGTATAACGATCGTTATCAAGTGTCTGTGATAATAACCCCGGTTGTTATCACAGACCCACACGGACATACGCCCAGACCGAAGACAAATATTTTGTACAAATACAAATATCAATTAATTGTAAATCTAGTGTCCCAAAATGTTTTATATATACTAACTTATAGAAATATTAACAATATGAAACGGTAATTATAATACTTTCTCACAAGTATGCGTCAAAACAAAATATTATTATTTATCTATACATATTGACTAATAGAAAAAGGCATTTGCGTTTGTTTTTGCTCAAAGTTTTGGTAGAGTTGCATCCGTTGTAGTTACGAGCTGACTTGCTAGGTCGTAACACATGTGGGTAACATAAAACATACGACACTTAATATGAAAAACTTTGATATTAAAACGATCAAGTTATATAAGTAATTTGTTCATATAAGTAATCACAAAAACTGACCGAAACAACCGTATGAAAAATTTCGCTTGTCAATTAATTATAATTAATCACAATAAAATCTGTTAATGGATCAATTATGTAATTTTTTATTATTTATATATGTATTACGGTAAAAATATACATAGCTATATAATATATAAACTAATGTTATTCGATTTCACGTCTAACTTAACAATCTTAGCAACAGACTAAAGCCCTCCAATTCGAGTAAACGTGCACAATAATGCAGCGACTCACAGCTCATAAACTTGAAAGATTTTCTTACAACGTGTCTGCACCCTGCTTAATGTACCGTTCTATTACCCTGATGTATCCTACAATGTTCTATATATTTCTCGAATGATCTACTCATTTCTCGGAAGTTCGGTAAACTCGGTCGATGCCAGCTTTGCATTGCCAAATGTACATGTATGAGTTGTCTGAAAGCGTTGAATATTTAAAGTTATTTGCAAAAATGTTTTAACATGTTATGTGTTATTGTAATTCTCGTACACAAAGTACGTAATTAATAAGTGAAGAAATAAAAATCATTTTTAACTCAATCATTATTATTTTCATTTGCAAAATGTGGAAACTTGTTTGGTTGATGTAAAAGTTAAAGTTGTGTTAAAATTAAGGCATTATAAAACTGTTTGTTTCCCTAATAAAGATAAAATAAAAAAATAAATAAAAATTACGCAGTTTGAAACGCAGTTTAGTATATGACATTGATAATATACAGAATATTGTAACAATCACTTTGTATTGATATGGCAATAGTTTTGCTTACCTATTTATCTGTGGTATGGATCATACGATCACGACTATTACGAATACACGTCTGTTGAAATATCGGGCAAAAATAAAAAGCCAAAATACCAATTGTGGTAAAAAAATGTGAATAATACTAATAATAGAAGCCTAAAATATAAAGTTTGTTTGTTTAAAAGAACTAAATCTGCAGTCGCCAGGTTTTATAGGCTTTATCACGATAAACTACCAGTTTCTATGTCTGATGTATATTTTCATATCTAATAATATACTCGTAATAGTACAAATATTTAAAATATTTTTCGAAGTTTCTCGACTATTCTATCTTCGATTTCAAGTAAAAAAAATTATAAATGAGAAGAAACTTTAGCACAAATAGCGTATCCTAAAATGTAAATAGTGGATGGAGAATCATTTTCATCGCATCAATTTTCTAGATTCAGTAATGAATGGAGCTTCGAATGTAGATTTTTTAGTCCCTCATTGTGCCAGGATTTCGTTAATACAGTCATTTCAAACGAAAAGCCATCTCCAGCCAAAAAATTATTTGATAAAAATTTAATATGTATATTTCCCATCAGTTGTAAAATATAAAACTAAAAGAGATTTAAAAAATGGAGTAATAATTGGAAAGTTTTATAATTATGATTGTAATAACTTTGGTTCATTATTTCTGATTACTGGAGATAATGCTTAGTAGGAGGCGTAGAATTTGTATTAAAAATAAACTGGATCAAAGATTATATCGTAATTATTCAAATAATAAATATTTTGGTAATTGATTTCGAGCCTATGTATTTTGCAAGGTATTATATTTTAGAAAGCAATGGCATATTTTTGTTGCAATTCAATCAAGTGATATAACAAAATCTAACACAATTTCACCAAGGAGTAATAAAGTAAATAAATATTTCGTTATAAATTCAAAAGGGTATTATTGTCGTCACAAAAATTTAACATTTAAAAACATTTTTGGTCTTCTAATGTAATATTTTAAATAGTTGAATTAAATTATTGAATAATAATATATTAAATAATTGAATCTTTGTTTATTTAATAAGTTAGAAGTAAAGAAAAAAGATACTTGGTATAATTTGTCATCCAACAAAAATTGTATTTTAATATAAAGATATAGGTATAACACGAGAGTATAAAATAATGTTAACATAGCAACAAAAATATGTTGGTATTAAGATTGCGAAGTAAAGTCTAGACTCTAGAGTAAGAATGTAAACACACCTAGACTTGAAGCGAACAAGATTACCTGTCTTCAGACAAAATTCCTTTTCGTATATTTTGTGTTCGCTTCGCTAAAAAGTTCTAATATACCTACGTATTGTTTGAACAACATTCTAGAAACACAATATTTTCGGTATTAAAACTTCGTTGTATATTAAATATTATTCATTAATGTGTACTGATAAATTTACTGTTAATATTTTAAGCGTGTAGTTAATACGCTTTTGTTTATAAGGCTAAGAATGTTTGAAGACATATTTTGTGTTATATCGTTAAGCAGGAATACTTCTACTCTTATATCATAATCGGGGTTGTCATCAATAGTAGGCGCAGGTATTCGACTAAACATATTTCGTTGACGTATTTCCTCAACTCTTGTCAGCTGTCAATGAGTACCAATACGGGTAGTTTATATTTAGCAGATTGATTAATAAAATTATACATAAACACTAACTTATAAAAATAATTAAAAGAACAATTTTTTGTATATACCTAAATAAATACAGCCGTTTTATTTCCCTTAACTATTGATACTCCTATTATAATGCCTTAACATTTAAACATTAAGGTATATTTACACGCGCAAAGAAAGCAATAGGCAATTAAAACAATAGCTATAGAAGAGTTTGTATGAAGTGACCCACCTGTTACGTTGTATTATTAATTTATCTGTACTACAACTAATTATGAAATAAATTACCATTAATATAGCTCTCGACAGAACTAAATAAAGGTAAATTATTCACGTTCGGATAGAGTCCGTCTAATAAAGCCGCCGAAACTGTTATTACTGTCGTAGTTAGCCACAAAGTCCCTACGCTTCCTCAACGACGAGGTTAACGTTATAGTAATTATAATTATACTTGGTTCAAATTATTTTTGGTCCAAGGACTTTGCTGTTGACGTAATTTGCGGTATTTTAAGGATTAGTTTATGTTTTAGTTAGTTTATTAAAACGTACTAAGTAAATAAAATATAGATTTAGTTTAAAGTTTCTATTAATGAAGTCGCCAACGTACATTATAGGCGGTTCACCCGATGTTTAGCGATCACAATTGACCTCTTTTTTTCCAATACCCTCCGACATGGAGATTGGAGACTGTGTCTGCTACTTATTTATACCAGTTCTCGCTTTCATGTCTCGCACTTTCATTCCTCATACTTTATCTTTCTTAGATCCTTCCACACTCTCTCACAAGGTGTGGTTTCCCTTTGACTATTCTTATATAAATATCGAATACTTGCAGTAGGTACCAGAAAAATTTGAAAAATGTTCCCGGCTAAAGCAATGAAATGAGGAGCTAAAATTGCAAATGGAGAATAGAAGAGAGAGGAGATATTAGTTGTCGGTTATTTGTGCGATATGAAAAATTAAAACACTTTTTTTATGATCACGTTCCTACTAGGATTCCTCTAGACTAATCTAGATTAATCTTATAACTTAAGCTGATATCAATTAATTAAGAACATACCATGTATAATAAATTTATAAAATACAGATTATTGCAAATAAAGATACAAGTTAAGTGTGCAATCGTTTAGCAATAAGTGCATCATTAATGACTATTACTAATTTTAGCAACTCGAAGAAAATATAATTTAAAAAAAAAAACTGTGTGTGTCAGCTTCAACGCACGACTGGAGTTTACTCCTTAAGATCGATTCTCTCAATAGGCGCAAATAATTCGTATGTGACACAGAATAACACTAATCATTTTACAGTTTTAACGCAAAAATATAGCGATTTCTGAAGCAATAAATTGTCCATTATTAATTTGGTTTCATCATCAAAAAGACTCGATAAGCGTGCTCTCACGTCAAGGTCGTCACTAGTAGTGGGAGAGTGCGAGGTATGAAAGGATGGTCGGGCGTAGCGCATACCTACTCGCTCCTCAACCACTGATTCCTCGGAGCTCGCGCGCGGGCTACATATACGTCTTAATACTCACGACTGAAAAGTGAAAACAGGTTGCGCACAAAAAATACAACGAGGTCATTCGATCAGTAGAAGTTACTTCTCATATTATTTTTCATACCGGGGCGCGGGGGCCTTATATGAAAATCAATTCTTAAGGAGTAAACTCAAAAAATCTAGGTCTGTAACAAGTTTCAAAAATGTATGTATCTAAGTTTCAAACTACATTTTGATCAAGACAACGAAGATAAACCTGACAGACTTTATACTTATGTTAATTTATTTTTATGTAAAGATAGTGTTAAGTCAGTCAATGTCGAGCATAACCTTCGACCATAGTTTACGAAGATTTTTATTGGGGTATAACCAGTTAATAAGTCAACTTTGCTGAACTAACTTTGTTTAATATTAACTAAGTATTGTTGACTTTATCAACTATGAGGTTGCTAAAATAAGATTACTGAGTAGGTACCAAAAAAGTAAATAAAGATCTTATAAAATAAAACTGATGGCCAAGACTTTACTTCAAAGCAGTTTATTTTTAAATATTACTTAATCATCAATCATGATTTTGAAGAAAACTTTGTTTGCTCGCATTAATATAAAAAAACTAGCAAACCCGGCAAACTCCGTTTCGCCACCAAATGACTGGCGCCATCTGCTCCACCACCATGCAAAACCATATTGGTTTGTAGTACATGCTATGTATCAGAGATGGCGCTGTATGTGAAAAATGATTTTCCCTGTTTTCCTGCTTTTTTGTTGAAATTTTTCCTGAATTTTGTTTGCTATAAACCTCACGAAGCCTGAGACCTTTCCAACGAATGCAAAACCGTGGAAATCGGTTCGTGCGTTGTGGAATTATAGCGTCAGGAAGGAAAACCCGACTTATTTTTATATTATAGACTAGCGGCCCGCCCCGGCTTCGCACGGGTATTTAACTAAAATTTTAAAAATTATAAATTTATATTTTTTATCACCTACATGCGCCATCTATCGAATAATGGAAGCATATCGTTTTTATTTTTAGTGACATTTAACATAATAGTACTTATATTAATTGAAAATGATGTTTATCTAAAATATTAAAACGATTTCTATTCCTATCCGACATATTTAGTAAACTTTTAAGTTTAACAAAATAATAACTCAAAAGTAAGTTTTGTGAGTTTTTAAGATTCCTTAGACCAGATGGCGTTGGCGGCGTAGGTACCTATTTCTATTTTCTTAAATATTTATTTTTAAATTTAATTACAATGAAACAAAAACTAAATTATACTGTGAGTTATGAATAATTTTTATGTATTAAAGTTATTTACATTGGTTTTGTACTTTTTACGTGATACGTGCACGACCAAGAACGATAAGAGATGGCGCTGATACAAAAAAGAACGCGCTATTGAAATTTATTCTTGATGATATATAGTGTATTAATAAAACGGAACGTTAACAGATTTATTATTTGTATAGATTAGAGATATAGAATAAAGTATAATAAGAAATATTTATATTCGCTTAAATAAACATATTTTCTCATCATCTTGTTAAACAGCTTCTATATATATATATATATATATATATATATATAGAAGAAATAAAAATATATATATATATATATAATATTCTGTTCTAGTATTATAGTTGAATATCATCACATGCTTTATGCACTGCGCCATGTTTGTATGTTAATTTTTACAATAGTGAATTTTAAATTAAGCGAAACAAAAAATTGTTCATAGCACGCATGCTTAGGTTACGCAAAAGTAACCAAAGCTTAGGAGGGCAGTATGAATCCAGCGATCATATATTTTTTTAATCTGCTAATTTTCGAGCACAGTGGATAATCTTCCAAAATTAACCACTCCGACTTGACCGATATATTATACCTTCTCAAAATTTTGTCCCGAGCCAATACCTGTTTCCTCTTGCTCTATTTACTTACAGCAAACTTTTTTTTTATTTTTGATTTTTGGAAATACACCATTTAACATGACGTCATGAAGCAAACAATTAATAAGCAATGCGCTTATTTTTTCTATATATTCGGTAGTAATATTTTATTCGTATATACTAACTAATAACGAGAATTAAATAATAACTGTTAAAAAAATAAAACGACAAGGTATGTACTCGTTAACAAACATCGCTTGTGATTCATGATCAAACTACATTAATTATTATTATTAATGAATACATGTGTCGTTACTCTTTTAAATTCATAAAGTTTTTGAAAATAAAATTATCCACAAATTGAACAAATTAATTCACATAAATGTATAGCTTATGTACTTAATTTGTTTCTATAGAATCAAGTACAATTATATAACTGAACTACACGGCGGACCTCTGGTACCTCTTGTGAATCACTCGACGATCACAAACGACACCCATTGTCGTACGGTCTGTGTATTGAATTCAAAATTGTACCAATATGGATGAGTATGGATACACTCAAGCTCGTGTCAATTTTCATAAATACGCATATGCTAGGGAGGAGTGGGGGTTAAGTTTCGAGACTATGAGGGTGTCACATATATACGCATATGCATTTATTTATTTATTTATTTATTTTACTAGGTAATCCAACAGCGTTATGGTACAATAGTACGATACAATAAATATCTATACAAATAATAAATCTGTAAAACCTCCGTTTTATTAATACACTATATATCATCAAGAATAAATTTCAATAGCGCGTATTTTTTGTATCAGCGCCATCTCTTATCGTGTTTTTCTCTGATCACGTATCACGTAAAAAGTACAAAACCAATGTTAATAACTTTAATACATAAAAATTAGAAATAACTCACAGTATAATTTAGTTTTTGTTTCATTGCAATTAAATTTAAAAATAAATATTTAAGAAAATAGAAATAGGTACCTACGCCGCCAACGCCATCTGGTCTAAGGAATCTTTAAAACTCACAAAACTTATATTTGAGTTATTATTTTGTTAAACTTAAAAGTTTACTAAATATGTTGGATAGGAATAGAAATCGTTTTAATATTTTAGATAAACGTCATTTTCAATTAATATACTATTATGTTAAATATTAATTATGTTAAATGTCACTAAATATAAAAACGATATTCTACAATTATACGATAGATGGCGCAGATAATTCTCTGAATCGCGCTGACCAAAACTTCGGCCAAAAGAATGACACTCGCCCGTATTTAAAAATCTGTTTTTCTTTTTTGTATATAATTAAATACTTTAGGGTACTACGGTCTTGATTGTTTGTTCGTTGTTAAAATTTAAAATATTTGGTCGTTATTTGTTTGTTGATTGTACAAAGTTGGATGGTTATAGCTATTTAAGTTGTAATCTATATATATATATATATATATATATATGGGACGTTCTTTGTCAACCGGAACACCGCTATACCCAAAATTCCTTTTGACCTAAAAATATTTAAAAATATGGAAAATTTAGGATTTTTTATGTACTTTCCATTAGAGCGTGGCCTTTTTTGAAATTTCGTTTACAGACAGAGCAGCACGTCCCCTAACTTTAAAAAAAAAACCACTTTACGAAATGATCAGGCTGTCAAAAATCACAGGAGCTCAGAAAAATTCCAGGCAACGACCATTTTCATGTATTTTTTGCTGCTAAACATGAATCCGGCGGTATATTTTACCGATACCTCAAGCGTTCGCCCCTAACCTCAAAAAACACCCCCAAAATTGCAGTTTCGCGCATTCGAGAGCTTTGTCCTGTGATGGACGCGAGGAAAATTATTGACAGACAGTATTTTTATGTATTTTTTGCTGCTGAATACGAATCCGGCGGTATTTTTTACCGATACCTCAAGCGTTCGCCTCTAACCTCAAAAAACACCCCCAAAACTGCAGTTTCGCGCATTTGAGAGATTTGTCCTGTGATGGACGCGAGGAAAATTATTGACAGACAGTATTTTTTTGTATTTTTTGCTGCCCAACAATAATATATAATCATTTAAAAGAATAGATTTTTTTTTCGTTTTTTTTTTTTTTTGTTTTTATTACCATTTTTTACCATTATTTAGCAGTAATCCGTTATTGATAATATTTTGGAGGCATTAGAATATCTAAATGCAGAAAGACAACGTCAAGTTATTACAAAATACGCATGTCACACACATATTACAAATTACATTCTTTTTTATTCGAGGGTAAAAGAGAATTAGTAATTGATTCATAAAGAAACAATCCATATTCCATAAATACGTATTACTTTATTATCTCTCCTTATTATTTTGTATTACAGTGATATTAATAAAATTGTATTTTTTGTAAAAAGTTATCGGAGAAAAAAAAAGAATTATTGAAATACCTTTAAAATTTTCAAAGAAAATTTAAAATATATAAAAATCACTTAAAATATTTGAAAGTAACTAAGAATTTTCTTTATTATGTAATAATATATGAATTATAGATTCTCTCGATTTCATATACTTTTTTTCTTAGTTTGAATTTCAACCACAAATTTATTAATTATTACAACGTGGTATAAATACTTTCCCATACCATCTAAATCAAAATACCCGCGTATGTAAAAAATATTTTTTAGTCAGTTTTTATGAGAATAAACTATTGTCAATAAATATTTTTTTTTAAATGGTTTGATTTTAGACAATTTGGTCCGCTTGTACTATTGCAAATCTTCGTGTTCAACATCTCAAAATACATAAAAATAGTCTCTGTCAATAATTTTCCTCGCGTTCATCACAGGACAAAGCTCTCAAATGCGCGAAACTGCAATTTTGGGGGTGTTTTTTGAGGTTAGGGGCGAACGCTTGAGGTATCGGTAAAAAATACCGCCAGATTCGTGTTCAGCAGCAAAAAATACATAAAAATACTGTCTGTCAATAATTTTACTCGCGTCCATCACAGGACAAAGCTCTCAAATGCGCGAAACTGCAGTTTTGGGGGTGTTTTTTGAGGTTAGGGGCGAACGCTTGAGGTATCGGTAAAAATTCCGCCGGATTCGTATTCAGCAGCAAAAAATACATAAAAATACTGTCTGTCAATAATTTTCCTCGCGTCCATCACAGGACAAAGCTCTCAAATGCGCGAAACTGCAATTTTGGGGATGTTTTTTGAGGTTAGGGGCGAACGCTTGAGGTATCGGTAAAATATACCGCCGGATTCATGTTCAGCAGCAAAAAATACATGAAAATGGTCGTTGCCTGGAATTTTTCTGAGCTCCTGTGATTTTTGACAGCCTGATCATTTCGTAAAGTGGTTTTTTTTTAAAGTTAGGGGACGTGCTGCTCTGTCTGTAAACGAAATTTCAAAAAAGGCCACGCTCTAATGGAAAGTACATAAAAAATCCTAAATTTTCCATATTTTTAAATATTTTTAGGTCAAAAGGAATTTTGGGTATAGAGGTGTTCCGGTTGACAAAGAACGTCCCATATATATATATATATATATATATATATATATATATATATATATATATATATATATATATATATATATATATATATATATAAAGTCGTGTTAGTTACACCGTTTATAACTCGAGAACGAGTGGAACGATTTTTATGAATTTTGTGTTTTTGGATTTGTCTTCGTCGGGAATAATACTTATTAAAATATGGTATTCATCAATGAGAAAATAATTAATAAAAAAACAGTTCAAATGTTTCATCCGTACTATCTATATACATATATATGTATGTATGTATATAGATATAATAAATCTGTCACTCAATCCGTCTATTATAAAATATTTTCCAGTATCGACGCAGGTGTAGGTGATAAAAAATATAAATGTATAATTTTTTAAATTTTAGTTAAAGACCCGTGCGAAGCCGGGGCGGGCCGCTAGTTATAAATATGGCCAAAATAGGAAAAGATAAATTATAAAGAAATACATAATTAGTTAATTTTAAACATTTAGTTAAGCAAGCAAACGGCTATGTTCGATCCCATCCATTGCAGTTAGAAGTGTGTGAATATGTGTGTAAGTGATATGCGTAAGGTGAATATGTGTTCGTGTAAGTGTGTGCATGTGCATTAGATTCACTTATGAATTAATTTGTCATCAGGCGTCATAATACTTCTGTTTGATTAATTTATTGCCTCATACCTGTATTCATAGCGGATTTAATAGAATATGAATTATTCTGACGGCGACGCAAAATTTAATGGAATACCTTGGAAAGTTCCTCGTTGTTTCGTGTTGGAGTCAACCGCGTACTGTAACTTTTGTGAATTTTGATAGTTCTCTGCAGGTCCTATATAAGGTACCTATTTCTTCTTATTTTATGTATATATAACAGTTTTATACAAACAGAAAAAAAAATTTAATAAGGGAAATTACAAAAGTTTTAATTTTTAGGAAAGGTCTGACACTTGACCAAACTTTTTATTAAATAATCGTCTCTTTTTATTAGCATTACATGGTAATTATGTTTAAAAAGAAGTTTTATAGGAGAGTTTATTTAAGATTTATCCATTGACAACGATTTGTTCGTGTTAGCATTTTGTCTTCTTATATCTTCTTATACCATTTAATGTTCAGCTGGTTATTATTCTTAGTCAAGAAGAACGTATTTAAATGAATATTACATGGAGTGCTCTGGAACATTACAAACAGCTTTCTTAATATAAATGTTTAGTTAACGCAAATGATACAATTAGCACTGAAACACGCACATATTCCACGGTGATAAATCTATTCTGCGGTTTACACATCAACAATTCCTTATCTCAAGATTGCAGACACCTGCAATGCGGCACGTCTGTTTCTTTAAATTCCGTCTTTACCTTTTTCCTTTTTTTCAATTGTCTGTCTAATTTTATCTCAACAATGGGTCTTATATTCTTGACAATAACATCTTTAGTTTTGGAAACCGCCTACAAACCGTTAATGCCGTTTTATGTAAAGAGTTGTAGCAACTGGAAATATAATTATAGTAAATGGTAATAAATATATAAACGTCTCAGACTCAGCGGCGCCGAGAAGGAAATGTTTGGTGTCCAGAAAAATACAAACAGATAAAGAGCAGAGTCCACTGCGCCTTCATGTCTTAAAATCGTAAACAACAGAAGTTGTGTTGCTTCAACTAGAGTTGCCACATTATCACGGCATCTTATAATAAACCGTTTTGTTAAAAACCCTTCAAGGCGCTTCCAACTATAAAATAAATAATTACAGCACTAACATAAACGCTTATAGGCACTTAAAGTTTGCTAGTTCTGTTATGTTTTGCAAATTTAGTTTAACTTTCGCTACCTAAGTTCTAGATGAAGCGTGTACCATTATTAGGCAAATAACATTGTTTAGAATATTAATATTATTACTATATCAGTACTATATTTTGATTTCAACATGATCAACCTTCAAACTAAATTAGCCTTTTTTTATACCGAATCAAGTAGAAACTTCTTAAAACTTTTCAAAGTAATTGTTAATATTGTACCATTAAAAAAACAAAAAGTATTTTTTGAAAAAGATTAAATATCCAGAAAGAGAATAATACGCTTGAAACACACAAAGAAAAACAACTAGTTACTGTCAATTTATATTCTGTACGTTCTCGGCTCTCTCATAAAGATTTTCAGCTCTCTAGAAATCATTACTTCGCACCTTTAGATGTTCTTTGACCTATTTCAAGTTCAAAAGAAATATAACTTAACTGAGGTTTTCGTTTCGTTAATTTCGATAATGCGTTAGAATAAAGCTTTTTTTGTAGTGTAGCATCGAAAATATTTAATTATAGTTTAATAACTAACCACTACCAAACGACTGTTCTGGTGTAGTGGTGCGAGTAGTTGCCTGAACGCCGGCGGTCGCGGGTTCGATTACCGCTCGGGGTAGATACTTGTATTTGTACAAATATTTGTTTCCGGTCTGGGCGTATGTCTTTTTGGATCTCCATACCATGCCTCGGAGAGTACGTAAAGCCGTCGGTTCAGGTTGTTATTATAAACACTTGATAGCGATAGTTACTCATGATAGGTAAAAATTATCTGCCAACCCACAGTGGAGAAGCGTCGCGGATTACGCTCGAATCCTTCTCCTATATAGAGAAGAGGCCTTCGCATAGCAGTGGGGCGTTTACGGGCTGATTTATTCATTCATTCATTCAACTAACTACTTATTACAAATAAAAAAAGAAAGAAAAATAATCATAACAATTTAAAAAAAGAAAAATAATTTCAATATTATATGGGAATTCGATGAAGGAATATATTAGTCAACATGTTCAAAAATTATGTTTGATATTGTTTTAATATAGAAAATTTATCATTTATTACTAAAAATCTCCAATGAACCACTCGCTTCCCGTATAAATCTCATGTCGTAGTAAATAGCTTTGTGTGAATCTCTTTGAAGTCAGCAAACAGGAAATCGAAAGTGCCCAAAGGCCGAATCAATAGTAAATAATAGCTGGTGGTTAAAACACGCTCCAATGGTTTTGACATTTTCACTGCTTTCGAATATATCATTAGAGATTTTTTGATTTATTTCTTTAAAACCATAAACTGAAATCGAGAGTTTCCTGTTTATTACGAAAAACAATTTTTGAGAAAAAAAATAGTTTTTGAGAATTTTGTGAAAATAGTATACGAGAAGGCGGCGGACATTATGATATCATAGTAGTAATGTGAAAATTTTTTGTAAATGTAAATTTTCATAAATTTAGTATACAAATAGAACTATTGGCATTCAAACTTTGGCTCTCGCAAGCACATTACGAACAACATGTATAAAATAATTCAAACCGATTTTTAATATATTTTAGTAAAATGCCAGTCCAGACAGCCGTATGGGTATAATCAATTAGTTACAGCTAGGGTTTACTATTACTTATTATCCTAATAAATATTCCAATAAATATTTACAATATAGTACATAAACTCTTATTGGTAATTACTTTTTTTTTCTAAAAATATCGCTTATCTTTTATTCGTCAAAAAGTCTCGATAATACCGAATTACGAAAATATTTCCAACGATCTCGCAAGAACCAAAATTATGTTCACATATGTAAAAAAAAGTACTAAAATTTCTATTTAAAAATATATGACCAGTATACGCTAGAGTTATTCATAGCAACAAAATTGAATCCTCAGCTGTTTTCGGTATACGCACATTGCATCGCTAAACTGACATTATTATTTATTGAGAAAGGAGTAGATGTGAATGGGCGACCCATTTAGCTGTGGTCGTGAATAAATACGCAGCCGATCAGCTTTGGCTTCGGTTCTGTAAAGAATAGATTGTGACCTCCATAAATCTTACATTCGTGACTGGGGGTTCGAAGAAAGCATAAAATATTTTGGTTCAAGATATAAGTATTAGCGATGAAGAAACTTTTCGAAAAAATAAATTAAATGTCGTTGTAAGCCTTTATATTGTATTTTCAAAGTACCCTCATCGATTCCTTTAACAAAAGTTTTAGAAGGAGTTGGTAAAATTTTTTTTTTATAAAACAAGTGAAATGATACAATTTTGTAAAACATATAGTTTGCAGCATTTTTTTTTTGTGTGGAAATGCGTCACGCATACCCGGCCACTTGGGAACGTCCGGGTTATGTGGGACTCCTGCCATATACTGGCAGTATACCCACTAAAACCAATCTGTGTCCACATTCGTCGACCATGTCGAAGTCGCAGGAATCCAAACTCGTCTGCAAACCCTGACGGCATATAGTTTGCAGCCTTTATTAACCTTACTAAACTTAAGATAGCTAAAACGATTTATCTAATATTATTTGATTACAAGCGCAATAACCAGTCAGGCATCAAAATAAAAATAATAACAGTTTAATATTTATTTTTCAAGGTAAAGTTAAATGTATATACATATTACAAAGAATATTTTAGCAGGCTATCGCATAATAAATGTAAATTTTCTTTCGAAATACATATTTGTCAATATAACAGAAATGGTAGTCACTGTTAAAATACGCTATTTTCTTATGAATTAAACTGGCCCCTCGGGACTGAAATTTTTGTATCGAACCTTTAGTTATGTTAATGCGTATGACCAGGATCCGTCGAATAAGGGAATAAGTTGTGGTGTCTCACTGTGAATTTATCGGTCTATCGCGATGGTATTCCATACTAAGTGACACTTGGCTATTACACCCATTCTATTATGCAGGTCAGAAGGCTAACTTTATTTACCAATGTAAAAAATGTTATGCCTGATAATTGAAAAATTATTGTTTACTTCCCATTAGTAAAATTATGTCTAAAAACATTTTTCTTCTAAAATAAATCGAAAACCAAACACTATTCGAAAATATTTATTATGCCTATTAATTATTCTTTCTTCCAGTATCTTTATCTTTCTTGAGTTCTCATAAATATTTAGGAACTGCAAATATGCAATGATGACGATCATGATGATGATTATATCATATAAATTTAGATTTTTTTTTTTGTGTTTACTAAAATAATCAAATAATAATAATTGCTATGGAAAAAAAGTTGATACAATATTCTAAAACATGATCACAGCATGTGTAAATCTGGGATTTATTTAAGAGCAGGATTGGAGTGTGATCTCCACTTTGTGGAAATATTGATCCACTCATGACCTCAGAATTTCTCCCGAGATATGTAGATTTACTCATAATATTCATATATCTTCATCGAACCCGAACACGCGATGAATGAAACGAAATAGCTAATAACGAAATAACTAAAAACAAAAACGAAATAATTAAATACTAAAATAAATATTTTCATTTTATTTCATTTAGTTTGTAAAGACCAAAATTTCATTGATTTAGTAATAACAATCTACCGATTTCCTGTATTAGCATTATATAAGCATGCCGAATTAGCTTACCGAAGTAGCGCCATGCTGCTTGCATCTGAATGGGCCGGCGCGCCCGGGGAAGTACTTCGCTCTCACTTAACATCAACGTGAAATGACAGCACTGTCGTCGTGTTTCGTTTGGTTTGTGAGAGATCCGGTGGCCCATCCCTTCCCTTACCTGGCTCATCCCTTTCCTTCCTTCCAAAGATCCAGTGAAACATTTTGTTATCGATAACGTGAAGTCTAGATCAACACACCATTAATACGAGTAGATTAAAACCATACATATGTATTTGAGTATTTGTAGAAGACGGCTAACACCAAACCGTTAATCGTAATTAATTAACAATTTGTCTCTTTACCGTGGTATGGTATAATAAGTTTTCTATTAAATCTAAATGCTTATTTTCATTAAAATGTATATAGCATTGTTGTTTTTAGGAAATGATTCATTTGTTATAGTATATTATTGTACCTTTTATCAGCCTATAAACCACCCAATGCTGAGCGAAGGCCTCTTCTCCGTGTAGAAGAAGGGTGGGAGCTTAATCCACAACAATGCTCCACTGCAGGTTGGCGGATAATTTCCTTATAATGGGTAAGGATCGTTACCAGGTGTCTATGATAACAACCGGGACTGACGGCTTTACGTGCTCTCCGAGGCACGGTGGGGAGAGCCACAAAGACATATATCCAGACTGGAAACAAATATTTCTACAAATACAAATATCTGTTCCTAGCGGGAATCGAACCCGCGACCGCTCCGGCACGCGGTGAACGGTAGAAAATAGAACGGTGGTCGTATAGTATATTATTATTTTATTGATAATAATCATAGCCAAGTTCTTTACCGGCTATCCGGTTCAGTAACGTTTATTATATGGGATAATCCACAAAAGCCAGTAGCCTTGCGGTAAATCCTGACCATTTGCACCATTGCAGTGTCATACGAGTTAAACACATTCTAGGACCGAAATCAGAGGACGCCCCTGAATATTACCTCATTCGCTTAAATGCTGCGCTTACAAAATATTATATTAAATAATTATGTGATCTATCGTATTTAATGTTACTTTTAAGTAAATTAATAAGATTAAAACTTTTTTAACTTTTTTAAAAGTTGTCTTATTAAGACTTTATGTGTATTTTACATTGTTAACTTTCCAATTATTTTTTAACAATTAACAAGATTTCTTTGTTATTTTCTATTTTGTGACAGTTAACGATATTTTAAATAAACAGACTTTTATATTTCGACATTAATGAGATCTTAAAACAGAAGGTATTAAACGAAGACGTTATAAAATAATGGTTCATATAATGAATCCTTGTGGACTACCAGATGTTATTTCTATACGCAGCTTGAATTCTTTTATATAAAGCTTTTTGTTTGAGAGGGGTCGATTCGGTTTCGCGAACCATATCAAACTGTAGACACCTAAACCAGATCGAACCGAAACGACCCGTCGCATTCGGTTTAGATTTAACCAGTTAAGTCGAAAGTTTGCGTCATATCGTTTGATTCAAATCGTTCTAATGGACGAACTATTGGTACGAATATTCGATCGCTGCTTTTATAGCTTTTGGTTTTAATTAGTTTTTTTTTTTTTCAATACTATAATTATAAGGTTTATGTCAGTTTATTTAACTGAAACTAAAAATGTATGGCGTAATCATTAACATAAATAGTTTATTTCCATTAAATATGATGACGGTTGAGGGTTTGACTATTAAGTAACTTGCGCGATCGTGATCAGTGGTGTTGAATTTCAATACTAAAAAGGCTCAGCTAGTATTTAAATTCGACAATACAGCGATTTCTCGCGATCGGGCAAGTTACGTAATAGTGGCACGATTTTCCAATGGTTTTAATGTTTGGTTCATCACTAATTTTACCCACAAAATGTATTGTTTGTATAACAATGAATCATAGAATATAGCGTTAATAAATCGTAGCCGTAATTTACTATGTTTACTACTTTTTGAATTTACTTATATTTCATTAATTATATATTTTCACTAATGATGGGTTGACACAGAGGTCATAGTACGGGCTATACGCTGAATATCGCTAGTTCGATTCCCGCTCATAACAAAAATTTGTATAAGCCACTATATACTTAATAATACTACTATATATAATACGAGTATACGAGTATTTCATACATTTGTTTGTATATTGATTACAAGGTCTCTATGGCAAAAAATGAAAATCGGCTCAAAAAGATTATAAACCACGCCTTTTTAATACTCCGTAAATCGTGGTATTATCTCAAATTACCGTTGATTATGTAATTTGAATTTTTGGGGTTAAGTGTATTGTTTAACCAGAAAATGTTTTTAAGGGTGAATGAAAAAGTAAATGTCAACTTGTCATATATACCAATTTCCGATAAGATATATTTCTCTTACCCTACTGACATATCTTTTCGCATGTTTAGACTCGCTCACGGATTGATTGCTCTCTTCGCGATAAATGGAAAAAAAATTTCGATAACTCCTCTTTGATCTTACGTGAACTTTATCAATAGATAATCATTTGATTTTGTGTCTAATGGAAAAAGTAAAACAATTTTTTTTTTCCTGTCTATATTTTTTTTTACAACGATTATTGATTTTAATAGCAAGCTACAATTATGTGAATATAAGTTAAAATAAAAGTGATAAATAAGTCATCAATATGGAATGGAATATCTATATTAAAAGGATGGGTCTTATTAAAAATAAATCCTTCGGGAGATCCAATTTCAATTAGCAACCCTGTATGCCCAGATTAAATATAACGAATTACTATCACACCTTTTAATTTCGACGTTTTAAAGCCAGACTCCATTTAGGTTTATCGAGCCTTTAGTAACTGAAAACGAAATTGTGTTCGATTCAATTTCGAAAAGTGATTGAAGTGTATTTATTTTTAAATATATAGCTATATAGAAACGTTAATTGAAATCATTGGTTCGTTTTACGTTCGATTGTGAAAAATTATTATTATAAAATCAACAAATACTTGACTGAATCGTAAACATGGATATTGTTTGTTTCGAGGCAGTATACAGAAAAAAAAACATTAAATATACAATTTCGGCACTAGAAAAATAGATAATAAGTCCTATATTATAATGTACATTTTTTGACGCGTTGGCGCACTGGTCACATCAATGGCTGATGCGCTAGCGGTCGCTGGATCGATTCCCGCACATGACAAATATTTGTATAGACCATACAGATGTTTGTCATGGTCTGGGCGTTTGTGCTTGTGTATTGTGTGTGTATCCGGACCCCCGACACAGTATTCACATCCAACTGGGCGTGCTGGGGGGCGTGGAGTGTGAGACGTTTATTTATTTATTTATTTTAATATAATACTAATGTAGAGCCAGGCAGATGTAGTCACAGGTAGACACAATACAGGTACATATGTAAAACAATAAGTTTTATTTCTTACTTAAATGGTAAGTTAAAATTAGAAATGCCTAGATATTGATTAGTGAAAAGGACGAAAGTCCAACCTGTACTAGGTTGACACTAAGTGTTATTTTTAATTTTTGATCAAATATTTTGTGTTCTTTTAGCCAAGTTTCTAAAAAAATCTTACCTTAGCTATAGGTATGAATTGTAGAATGCGAAAATATATAAATATTTTTGTTCCTTACTACTTTACTTAACTTATCTTTATGATTTGAGTGAAATCAGAAATATTTTTTATTCTAAATTTTTTTTACTGTGTTAAATTATAAAAAAAGAACGCTTATATGGGCAAAAATTCACTTAATAATTTTATAGTAAAGATCTATTTAATAAGGCGAAATATATATTTTAACAAAACAAAAACAACATCATTTTATTTTTAAAGTATAACGATCTATATTAAACTTTAACAAAACAAAAAAAAAACTTTTTTTTAAACCCATTCTGAAATATTATTAGAAAAAAATAAATAAATAAAGAAAACATGTTTATTTGTTCTGGTATAAAAGTTTTGCCTAATAACTGATACCGCCATCTTAAAATCTTAACATAATATGTGGGTCCATATATTCTATAGTCTGTCGGATGTATTTACTTTTATATGTATCAAGTATTTAAATGTCGCCATAAAATTTCCCAAAATTTTTGAAGCAAAACTTTTATATAGACGGGTGGTCTTTGGATTTTTATGTCACAGAAAAGTGTTATAGTTTGAGACTTGGCTGCGAAATTAGTGCACACATCGAGTTTTTTCTAAAAACCTAATTTTTGGAGTTTACTCCAAAATAATCGATTTTCATATAAGTCCCTCCGGTATGAAAAATATTTGAGAAGTAAACTACTACTGATCGTATGATTCCGTTACGTTTTTAATATAAATTTACCTATAGGATAGATAGGCATCCTGGTAGATTTATATTCTCCTAATCATAAATGTATGAAAATGAAATGGTTTTCAAATTAGACAAGTACATTAACAATCTACCCGTAAAACTTCAAGTAAAAATTTTGTTGCGATTCGTTTTTTTCCTTTTCCGTTACCATTCGTTTTTCCACTTGTCCGTTGCGATTCGTTTTGCCACTTGAAGTTTCACTTCTACTATGTGTCCCAGCACACATTTATTTTTTTTGTGTAATCAGAAAAGGGAACATCAAAGTATTTCAAACTCGACTTGGTTTTCCATACCAATTAATCCATAATAATATACATAGGGATTAATATCTATTAAAATGTACGTTACAAAGGCCGCGTTAATCAAGGCGAGCGGAAGGGTCATTTTGTATGGCCTGACCGTTGTAGCTTGGTCTCTTACCGTTAAATTAAATCCGATGGGGCTGTTCTGCGCTATGCTCTGGTTGATTCTGACCTTTTTATTTATTGTGTATATAAGTGTAAAAATGTAATTTAGGGTTGGCTATAAATAGGTAAGGGACAACATTCTGGTGTAGTGGTTCAAATATTCGCCTTAACGCCTACGGTCGCAGGTTTGATTCGCGCTCGTAGCAGATATATGTTTTTTACAAATATAAGTTTCTGGCCTTGTATGTCCTTGTGGGTCTCCCCAACATGCCTTGGAGAGAACGTAAAGCCGTCGATCCCGGTTATTACCATAGACATCTGATAGCGATCGTTACTGATGGTAGGGATTTTTTATTTTTTTTATTTAATATCTTTCTGCTTTATCAAGAAGAGGCCCAGCAATGAAAGACAAACTGATTCGGGTCAGTGCAAACATAGGTAAGATCATTAATGGAACGAATGATATGTTGACGACTTAATTTTATCATCGTTTTATATTTATTGTGGTTTATTAAATGCATTTTTTTCAACATTTATATTATAATTAATATTTTCTAATTGTAAATTCAAGCATAATAGATTAATTATTAATCAAACCATTACATTAAGGTGTATTTTTTTCTAATAGTCACTTTTTCTTCTTTACATGCCATAGAGAGAATAATGAATAAGGCTTAGCAAGAATTAAATGCAGTACAGACAAACTATGATATTATGAAGTTTTTTCCACAGTAAAAACTAATTTCCATTATACTTCCTTTTTTTTGTTAAGGGTGGTTATTCAAAATATCAATTTATTGTCACAAATAATACTTATATTCTTATAAAAAGTCTTCACAAATGACATATCATAGCCCAGTGGAAACTATTTAAACTAGACACATGTAATTTAGCCAATAGGTAGGTAGCCTTTTCATAATTCAAACATTTCACTCTAAGGAATTTTTGAAAATTCTTCTTCAGGTTAAAATGGAGAGCAAAATCTTATAAAAGTTTTGTTATTATTTACATTGTATAAGTATGAAACTTTATTTAATGTTTCTTGTTAAATATAAAGAAACAAGTCTGTTTACCTTTTTGGAAATTCAACCCTTAAAATGGATGAGATTATAATAAATTAATAATATTGTTATCCAATAAAAAAGTTATTGAAATTAGTTCACAAAAATTTTGAAAATATACTTCAAAAATATACAAAATATTCACAAAACCGTATAATATTTAATTGCAAAAGTTTTTTTTTTTTTTAACACACCGGCGTTTGTCTCTAATGTAGGCAACTTAATGTGTGTGTTTTAAGTAAGAGCCGACTAATATACATTTTTTTTAAATTAAATATACATATAAATAATACATATATAAATAGACATATGACACCCAGACTCGGGGCGGGAATCGAATCCACAACACTGGAGCAGAAAACAGCTCCAACAGACCAGTCAAAAAGTCGCCAGTCACTAAAATTTTACTACGCAGGGACATCTAATACTAATGTAAATAGGGGGAAGGTCCTGTTAAACTGGTTAAATCATGTTTGTTGGAATCAGGGACATTATCATATAAAGAGCCTAATTAGCGACTGATAAGCGACGGCTTTGTAGAACATTTAAAAACAGAACTTAATACAACCCAATATATGACAGTATACAATAATGTGACTTATGTGAATACTGTTTTGCTTCTCCTTGTATTAAGTTATCGATATTTAGTTTAATAAATTCAATGAAAATATGTAAATACTAGAGACCACCCGCGACTTCGTCCGCGTAGAAACCCTATGAGCGGCTTCTCCCCCCACCTCACGCGCCGCTCGTCGGACCGCCCGCCCCGCCCCCGCTCCCGCTACCGCCTTCGGCGCCACCGTGTCGCTGAATCGCGCATTCAGTTTTCAGAAGCTATAAATGTATCTATTTTCAATTAGGAATCAATGCCGCGGGAATTTCGTGATACAAAGTAGCCTATGTGCTATTCTGGGTCTTCAGCTACCTACATACCAAATTTCATCGTAATCGGTTCTGTAGTATTTGTGTGAAAGAGTAACAAACATCCATACATACGGACAAACTTTCTCATTTATAATATTATAGTAGGATTAAGCGAAAGGTATAAAAGTTTGATGCAAAATAAGGAACAAAAAAAAAACAAATTGTTATTTATTTTCCTTTCTATTGACACGTATGACAGCTTATAAATATACTGATTATTCGATATTACAATTTGCGTTTCATCTTAATATTGTCGCATTTGTTACTTTCGTAAGACAATGGGTAAGAAATCATGTTTCTGACATATTCATAACCATTTTAAATAATTCAAATTTATAACTACATATCTATACAAAAATAAGCTACAAGCAATAGCTTGCTTTGCATTTTTAATTAGCTCGTATACGTATTTTTTTCGCTTTACTACTTCCTATTTGTATAATTAACTTATATGCTGAAGAAATAAAATTAATAATCATAAATATATCAGGTTATGATATAAATAATATTATTGTTTCATTCAAGATATAAATTATCATACTACACAGCTCTCGAGGTTCATCAATTTGTATAAAAAGTAATACAAGTCAAGAGGACTTTTCAAGAATGTTTTCATAATAACAAGCTGATATTGCTACTCGAAATATTGGAATTAGACAAAATATGTTTATGTTTTTGTAAGGTCTTTTTTCTTAAATTTACATTAATGATTAGTTGTTCATTTATATTATTGTTATCTGCATTGTAACCCACTGTATACGTATAAATACCAGGAAAATGCTTGTTTACTTAAGAAAAAGTAAAATTGGATCTCAATCTGCTGCGTTGCTGTTTGGCGGGTTATATGTCTGAGAATGTCTACAGAAATATGCAGGTTTCATATATTCTACTCTACCACCTAACACGAGACAAATATTAAGGCCAAATTTACCACTTGAAGTGTGTGTCAGGAGTCAGTATGGACATAAACCCGCGATCGTATCGTTAGGACATCGATTCAAGTTATGTACTATCGATCTTGACTCTGCGAACAGTATTTTATAACAGAACTGAATCTGTGCATAAACTATAAGTATTGTATTCATATATAAGTAACAGATATTATAAAGCGTTTAATAACGACTAGTAATAGTAGCCATAAAAATGTACATGCAGCAGGTAAAGCCACGGATATCTAGTTATAAATTTAATGAAATCAATCGTAACGGTCTTTTTATGGAACATTTTCTAAACTAAGAGATCCCTAATCACAATGAAAATTTAAAGTTTTTTTTTATTTAAAGTTTTTTTTTGCATCCTTGTGATATTTTTTTTTTGTTTCTTTTTTTACACGAATTTATCAATTGTATTTTATTATAGTTATGGAATCTATTTTGAGTCTAATTTCAAGAAGATGATGAAATGATGATGGTTTAAAAAAATAATAATGCTGGTATTTATTTATATATCACAACTACCACGTCTCATCTTATATTATATCTGTATTTACTATCGGTTATTATTTACATTCGTTTAATTTTTATTTACATAAGAATTTATGTAGTCTATTTTATTTTAGTATTATTTTTTTGTTTTCCACTTGGTTTTGATTTTTTAGGATTATCGACGTGTTTTATACTTTTTCCGTCCATTTATGAAACTTATATGATCTTAAGAAGAAAAATCAGACTCCTCCGTTAACCAAAACCCGCTATCTTCCTTAAGCTTTTTAATACACCCAATAAGACTGAAAACCCGAAGGCGAATCAATTAAAAGCAATTTATGCGATTTATAGTTACAAGGGGTGGGATATATGAGAAGAACAATACGACGCATTAGCGCAGTGGTCACAGCAACTGGCTCTTGCGCTAACGGTCGCGGATTCGATCCCCATACTATTGTGACAAATATTTGTGTAAGTATGGCAATGAAGATACACATCCCACTGTGAGCTGTTGAGTGACAAAATATTTATTTATTTACTATTAATTAAACATAACACTCTTTTTGAGCTTGGCGGTAGTAAACTAAAAAGTAAAATAAAAAATTAAGGAAACTCAACATTATCCGAATGTCGTCAAAGTTGAGAGCCGATCCAGTAACCTGTAACTTCATACTAATTGTAGTAGCTACTAACTACCCTCTAGGTATCATTTCAGGTCACTTCTTATCTCCGTAAGCCGCTGAAAGGCGCTTAAAGTTTTTGTAACTATTTCTTAGAAAACCTTCTTCATCGCTATCTTGCTTATCTTTCACTTTTAGCTGACCAAGTGAAGTATTTGCGACTCTTGCTTGATTAAATGTTAATTTTTAAACCGTTTTTTTTTTTGCTTGTTTCGACGTAAACTTACGTTTTCGTTTTTTTTTAAACTTATAAACACAAAGAAATAAAAGAATAGTTTTGTGAGTATGTTAATATATTTATGTCTGGCTGTATATATTAACTACCATGCGGTGACCGGCAAAGAAGAATAGGCTACTAAGGCCATAATGGTGCGAACAACTGTACACTAACCAGAATGGTGATGGGCAGCAGCGTCACCATATCCAGCCACAATATACTGCGCTCGCTAACCCACCTATCAAGCGTGGCGAGTATGGGCTAACGCCCGAAAAGTTATAAATATGTTTTAGATAATATGTTTTTTTAACACACACACAACGTCGTCTGTTCCTAAGGTAGGCAACTTAATATCTGTGTTTTAAAAAAATTAAGGGGGAAGCTTACGTTTAGCAGTGGAAATCCAATGGGCGTGGTATATCTTAACTATCAAAAAACTGATCGAATTATGATTTATTATTATTTTTATAATAAAATTGAAAGTCCCATATTTTTGAGACAGTCTGAGAGATTAGAGTATTGTAGACAGACTATCTAAGAGTAACGCGCTCTTCTTTATTTTGTATCACAGGCCATCACAGTTTAGTGATTAATCATCATACTAAAATAATATTAATCATCATTCATAATTCTTCGACAGTTACGATTATGTAATAATTCTAATAAACTTTCAAATTCTTGAAAATTAGATCACTATAAAATCAACTGCAACATTCGTACTTTTGAACATCATCTGATCTTACCCAAATGTTACTGTCTTTAAACGATCGCTCGCTTAGCGAAAGGACCGCCTATTGTGCATAATTTTCTCCAGTGTTTTCTCACTTCGTGAAAGCTGTCATTTCGTGTAAAACAATACGAGTACAAAATATTACTCTTTTTGTTCCATGTACCGAAAATTAAATGAGAGCTAAGTAACCATTGAAGGTTATTACTGCAAAAATTCTCTAACTTTTGTCTCTGCCTCTGTTGATAAACTTACTCGTAGATATTCTTAATAATTTTTTTCATGCTTTTGTCTTTTTAGTCTTTTCTTAATTCTATTTGTTCTGCCATTCTTACTTTGACTGATAATACTATCTCTAATAAAAGATAGCATACCTATAAACAGCTCTTTCAGCAACTTTATTACTTTTGTGCTCGTCTAAATAAATATTATAAACGTGAAAATTATTGTGAATACGTACATTTTGGGTTTCTTTCTGAACTGGTCTGAATCAATCAGTAAACGTCCCATTGCTAAAAAATTCACTAGGCTGCTTCACTGCGAACTGGCGGATCGTTACTATTAATAGTAATGATCGCTATCGGGTGTCTATGATAACAATTATTATTGGAATAGATGCTTTTGCGTGCTCTTCGAGTTACGCTGGTACGTCCAATACCATACACAAATATTAGTATTTATACATCCGCCCTGAATGGGAATCGAACCCGCAACCGCCAGCATTGAGGCGACTACTTGCACCACTACACCAGAACGGTTGTCTGTGATTGGTGGAATTTTTTTACACTGTAACAACTAAATCGTTTCAGTATAATTCTGCATATATATAAATATATCTGACGGGATATAGTCTTTCGTCGGCAAAACCACAGAGTATAACAATTTAAAAAAAGGAATAATGCAACTTTTTAGAAAAAATTAATGACTATTTTATTTCTCTTTTTAGACGAGGTCATGGATTCTCGTAATTGTAGTAAATTGAAAACTCTCCTCGTTTTTCCTCTCCTAATCTTTTGATGGCACTCTTTGTTTGCGTTCGGAATTAAGTATTAAAACGGAATAAATTGCTTTGGCGTTGATATTTTATAAATAGGGCAACGTGTTTTTTGGCTGCCGCTTAATACGTACAATTGTTTTTTATTTTATTTTTTGTCATAAACGTTTTCTTAAAATTCGCTTTCATAATTGTTATCGTAGAATAGCTAATATTAATTGATTATATTTTATTAATTAAAATTAAAATTTGTAGTTATAAATTACAAAACTTGATTAATATTTATTGTTAGTTATGACACTAATCTAGTCAAGAAGTTGCAAGAATTTTGACTCTCAGGAAATGAACCAGCGCTCCTGTTAACAGTGGAGGATATGATTCGTGAAGTTAAATCTTTAACAAATATGTATCTAATAATACCAAGTTGATAACTTTCTTTATCTGTTATGAAATTTGTTTTTGATTATTATTTGAAATTAAAATTTTATTAAATTAGTTTTATTCTACTATTAGCATACGTATAAAATGTCCTAGTGTTCACTTTCTATACTTTCCAACTGTCTCGCACTTTAAAAGTCATTTTATTACATATCAACAGAAAAATTACTTCATAGATAATTTATCTTAAAGTTTTTTTTCCATCTTTATCACATTTAGCGCAAGGATAATACTCTAATACCCTCTCAATCCGAGAACATCTCTTCAAAAGAACGCCAGGAAACTCATTAGGGCGCTACCATTTTGCTCCATACTTCGTCTACAAACAAAGGCAAAACCTCTGATCCGAGTAAATTCGACGGTTATGTTACAGCGAGAGAATAATACAGTACAAATGACGAACCAGATTAGGGTCCATACACGGAAACGTTGTAATTGTTAGCTATCTCGTAGCATTGTTTGGAAGAAACGCTAAATTATGGTCCAAATATAAGCGTTTGTTTTGCAAATAATAAATTTATTCTTTACTCTTTTTATTTATTAAATTTAATTTCATATCCGTTTCCGTTGCATATCCGTTCTTATATAACACACTCAGAGCCTTATTCACCGGTTGATGATAAAGCTATCTGATGTATAACAATATCCAACAGATAAAAGATTATGATATATATTTATTTTTCACCATCAAACTCCACTTTATCTGTGAGATATTTCTATTTACAACCTGTGAATGCAAAAGTTGTATTTTATTAGTTGAAGTAAAACGGACCTAAGGAGTTTCCCGAAGAATTAAGAAAAGATCATTTTGCCAGTAAATTAAATTTTTAAAAAATATGAATAAAATGTAGGTATAAACTATTTTAAAGGGAACAACAAACATTTGATATAATCCGCGATATAATAATTCCACCAAACCTTTAAATACAGGTAAAAACATTCAAAATATTATAATAATATGTTCCTCATTTTTTCCATAAAAATATATGTTTTCAATTCTATGAAATGCTCCATAAATAGCATTTTACTAATGTTATTAATGCGACATGTTTGTAAGAATCCATGAACACATAGACATCTCTTACGTAAGTATTTTGTGCAAAACTACTAAACCAACGACAATAATTTTTGGCATATAGATAATTGGATATCAAGAATAATACAGAGGCAATATTTTATTTAAAACTTCACTTCACACACTTCAAAAGATAATTCACGAGTGAAACTGAGAAAAAATAGCTAGTTCTAAAACAACAAGCTATCGAGCATATAAATTGTACGGATTTGGTCAGTTAATACGACATTGATTGTAATGCGGTCTGTCGACAACGTTTTATTTGTCGAGTACATTTTATGTTTAATATTTTTATTGTAGTTAAATAAAATTCTGGCTGTATTTTGTATTTCAGTTTGACGAAAAATTATTCGAATTCGTGCAATTCTGCTTAAGCTTAATTGTTAAAGGTGAAATAGTTTGTATTGTATTGTATTTGTAGGAGTATTATATATATTTATTAATGTAAAATATTATTCCTTTCAGATACAAAAATTGTTGGTTACTTATTTTGTTTTATATAATAATATGATCAGCAATCAAAGTAGTGATAAAAATATATATTTTTTTTAACTTAAAACCTTATCTACGGATAGTTAAGTAAAACACGTTATTGATATCAATAATAAAATGTAATACAATAAATAATAATAAATAAATAAATAAATATCAACCAACAATCACACCACGTTAACCTAGCCCTGTGCTAAGTTCGTAAGAACTTGTGTTACGGTTACTAGGAACGGAAATAAATTTAATAGATTTATATAAATACATATATACATAAATACACATCCATGACCCGGTGCAGACATCTATATTCGTCATACAAATTATCTGCACCTGGCGGGATTCGAACCCGCGATCGCTGCGTAAAGTGCCAGTTGCCTGACCACTCGACCAGCCGGCCGTCAATAGACAATAAGTTATAAACTTTAAAAGTGACACAAGTATAATGAATAAAAAATCTGAAATGACTAACGTTACAAATATTCGTTACTTATGCCAAGTTATGTTTTTATGCCGTTTGCAGTCGAAACACTTGACCTTGGAACACCAGTGCAAAAAAATCTATGAGAATTGACCCCACGTCTCATAACCTCCACTGGTGACATGAACGCTAGTGGATTTTTTGCTCATTTTTGTCGCGATAACCGACATCCACGAGGTCAAAGCCGCAGGCAGAAGGTAGTACAAAATAAATAGTAATAATAATTTATATATAATATTTTTCATTAATCCTTAACACACACTCTTATGTGACTCCTCTAAACAAAAATAAATGAGTAAACTTTCTACTAGTAACCGTCCAATCATTTGACAGTTAAAGAGTTGCTCAAAATGAAATCCAGTCGCAATCTTGGCGTAACTTGAACCATTTGTTACAGCAAAGCTATCAAGATCGAAAACTTCGATTTGTTTCCTATCCGTAACACGTTTTAGTGCTCATTTTTTTTAAAATTACTTTGAGTGCCATGTGTATTTTTCGAATATCGAATTAGGAAAAAATAATAATATTTGTCACGTATTAAATTTAGTATATAGTGCTTTGTTCTATCTCAATAAACTGGCTGTTTCACGCATCAGTTATTTGGCAGTAGTAGCGTCTTATAGTATTCTAATTTTTTTTACACTAACATATCATCTAACAGCTATTCAAAATAATTAGTCGCCCAGTGGTCGAGATTCGACCTAATCTATAATTGACAGCATTGACATCATAAAAATATGACTGCTCATAACATGGTGATCATATGCAGCAGTCATTGGACCTAATCTGTGATAATGAATTTCGATAAAAAATTCGTTAATTAATTAACTAACCTGTATTTATGATCGTGTTGACATCAGACTTTGACAATAAACAAAATTTGTGTATATATGTCAGTGTACATACGTATATGTGTGTGCCGTAGTGTGTGTAGTGTTTAGTCTTTAACTGTGCCAAATTACATACTTCTTCGTCCGCGTAATTTTCGTAAAAAGGGGTAAAAAGTTTTTGCTTCACGTATTAATATATAGACACACTAAATTTATATTGCTCTACACTATTCACTGTTGATCTATGTGACGACTACACGGTTACATACATTCTGTGCTGTTAATACTTTACTGATCATATCTGTAGATTAAGTCTCTTCAATAACACTGAGACGCAAAGATGGAAGATTATCCTACTTAAGGTTCAAAACTGAATTTACTATAATACTGTTTCTAGTCTCCGTCTCATTTGATCTTTGCTTTAAGGTACACATTAATATGAGTAACAATACCACATTACATCAGCCTATCACAGTCCACTACTGGACATAAGCCTCCTAAGTTTGCGACAAGTATAACTATAAGTTGCCATCGATTCAAATGATAAATGTTGTTATTTATTACACTACTTCAGGTTTTGAGTGCTTGGTTAATTATAAAATGACTGGGAGTAAGTACTTGTATATCACGTGGTTCATTTCTTAACGGATATATTTTTTGATAATCATAGATGATCATTGAGTTTTTACACGGCTTCTATCTGACACACTTATAGAATAAAATTCATCGTATGTATGTATGTTATGTTGTTCAATTACATGCTTTAGATGTTGTTTAAAACAATGCACTTGTATTTCTCGCATACAGATAATATGCGGGGAATACGGAGAATTGACATAATAACTAATTTTTTTATTTAAAGCACAATCAAGAAACTTTATTTTTGAAATTAATAGAGTCACACAATGAACGAAATTCAAACCATGTTTGATTATTTTTAAATTTTCAAATACCCTCATGTCCTTCGATACGGTAAAATATTTCGCTGAGAACGGTACTTTCGAACTCACTTAACCCCAGCGCCACAGCTTTTTTTTTACAGTGACTCGTATCTATATTGCACAAACACCATCATGAACATTAATGTATAAGCTCTATGCGCTCTCAGGTTACACATATCTCAATTTTCAGAAAGATATTTTTTGTTTACAAACTAAGAATTTTAAAGCTTTGCGGTGTCTGCCTGGATTTTAATTGAACCTGAGCTTTATTAAAGTGTTCTATACAGCGCGATGGTGCACCATCTTAGAACTAAAATTCACAATACGATAGGGCCGTATCTCTAAAAGCTTTTAAGGCTTATCAATGCCTATCAAATCCCCTTCGCGTTCCTGACATTAATACTTACATCAAAAACGCGTCAACCGAATCTATTTCCTAAGGGATATAAATTCAAAGATAAAAAGACCCTTTTCCCAAGCACTCGAAGGAAATAATTTAGTGGCTGTTAAAATCAGCTTTTCCGTCCGCGTTTGTTCAGTATATTGTCTATTTTTTATCCTCCTTTATGCTTAAGGAAAATTAATTAACTACCTTTGTTTTTTTTTTCTTGAGTGCCGTTTTGTAAGCAGCTAGCATTTTTTTTGCGAATTCTTTTGCCGAATAATTTGTTCCATGTATGTTTTTTAATGATGTATATAGAATAATATGAATATACCTTATAATATGAAGCCTATTTTTTATTGAACTTCCTTTTATCAATTATGAAAATAGATTTATATATTACCAGTATTGGATTTTTAAATTAAGAATATTTTCATCTTATTCTCCCGAGGCAATGTCCGGGAAAAGCGACGCGATGCTAAAAAATTCGATATGACATGATTATTAGTTCGAGTGACGTGTATTAACGAGACAAAGTAAATTACTTACAGATAACATGATCATACCAAAGTGGTTTATTTGTAGGTGTGAATGTTACAATTTTGTTTTTATACTAGTATTGTACTCAATTAATTTCATAATTATGTTAAATACGGCCCTCTAATATATATAATATGTTAATTACATACACCCGGCTGCGCCCGGGGTATGTATATGTACCTAAACCTTCTTCATTAATCACTTTATCTATTGGCGAAAACCGCATGAAAATCCGTGCAGTAGTTTCTGAGTTTATCGTGAACAGACCGACAGACGCAGCGGAGGACTTTGTTTTATAATAGGTATATAGTGGAAAATGTTAAATAAATAAATAGTTAATATATTAATGAATCACCCTACAATCATATCACTGCTGGGTAAAGTCCTCTTTATATAAGAGTAGGGTGGGATATAATATATTATTACATATGACGTATACACTAAGAGATCATGGTATATCTGGTTTTCAAAAAAATACATGTATAAACATAATCAACCATGTAATTTAATGTAATGCACGTAGGATATTTAATTTAATTTAATTATTTAAACAAACAATTATTAAATAATTTATATAAACAATGTTTACTAACTTTCCAATACTTTAATTATTAGATATTTTAATATTAAAAATAATTACGTTTTTTGATTAATAGTAAAAAGATGACATTTATTAAAAGATTCTATTAAAAATTATCAAAGATAAAGATTGTTTAGTTAAGATTGAAATCACTTTCTGAATATTGTTTTATAAAATACGGAAAAACCTAAAAAAATACCAAAGTTTACTGCGTATATTTAAAATAAAAGAATATTCTTAGGAAAAACAGGGCGTTAATATATATTTTCCTTATTGAGGTTCTTTGTATGTTACAAGAACCGACAGCTGGTAGAGAATAGGAACGGAAGTGTACAAAAACAATTCCCAACCCTTCGAGATATGACTCATATATTTTCTCGTGTTTTTCTCGAGAAATGATCGCTCGTCTCGATTATGTAAGAAACTTCACACACAGAACGCATTACGTAACCGTTAACCGCAGCTGTCGAATTTATTCAAAATAAAATTACAATCTAACACTAAATTCCATTTTTATTTGTTTTATATTTATTCTTATTTAATTCTTTTTTAATCTAATTAATTTAATTAATAGACATAATAAATTATAAACATAGACATTATTGTTTTAGGAGTCATAAATGTCCATTAGTCTACCTATAATCAAAAGCTGTGGTAAATCGTTAAGCACTTTTACTTTTGATCTGTATTAAAAAGAAAAAACCCTGTCAACGGTATAGCGCAATTATAAAACGCGATTTCCCAAAAAAAAACTCTGTTATTTTAAGTCGCTTTGCGTCAACGTGCTTAGTGTGTTGAGTATCTAAAACAAAATACTTTACAGAACAAAACGAAACAGAGAAATATTAAACCGCCACAGAAATAATGAATTGACTTCCTCAAAGCTACATCGTAAAAAGTAAAAAGTTTTTTTTTGAGCTTTTACTATTCTTTGTTTCAAATTCATGTATAGCTGAATTTCAGCAGGGATCGTTTTATCAAAATCAATACCTTAACTGATGCTATATATTATATAAATAACGTACTTTTCAGAAATTATACACTGAGGTATATAGGGCTGTACAAGTTATGTATGGTGGTGATTTGAATAAATTAATGATTTCAAAAAAGATAATTGTAAAAATGATGTTAATGAGTTCAAACATACCTTTAATAAATCATCTGGCACTTAATACAATACGCATAATGATCATTACAACAAAAATATGTAGCATGAAATAAGATAATTAGGTTCAATAGTATTAGTAAACCTAATTCACTGTCTAGTTGAATAAATTGCTGATTCGATCCTGACTCTTATCAAAATAAATATAATAATATATTTATTTTGATAAGAGTATTATATATATTATAATAATAATATTTATTTATCCAAAAATTTTAAGGAAAATAAAGTAGAAAAGTAATTAATAATATTACCGTAAAACACGCTTACGTGTTTTATTTTTTTTAATAACATAATTAAGTTAAATCGCTTGAGATTCTAAGGAATTACAAACCAAATCAAACAGTAAGAATTAGACGGTCAGTGACGAGATTCGCATATGAACAAAATACAAGAAGAGTTGTTTGTGTGTCGACTTTGAATGTACTCATATCTTATAAGCGTGACGATTATAAGCCCCCTTAGCTTAGCATGCCAGGAATACCTTACCAGGTAGATCATTCCAGAACTTGCAACTATGTGAAAGATAAGATATTTGTGTACAATTGCAGTATTTACATATTACATATATACTAAATTTCATATCTAAGAGAAATTTCAGAAATAAATCAAAGAAATTTTTGAGTTATTAACAGATATACATAAGTTTGAAAATAGATTATATACTTAAAAATAAACACATAAACTCATTAATGAGAAATGTAATAAGATAGCAGATGTACCCTTCGTTAAAATAAAATAATTTCTTATCTCGACCCTGATTACGTTCAAAATTATTATTCTTTCCTTTGCTTTAACAATATATAAAAAATAAGTACTATAGAATAACTTTTACATAACTGTGATAATTTAAAAAAAAAAAGAAAAAAGAAAATTTTAAATATCTACTATATAAAATATAACTATATGATGAGCAAAATTTAGGTTGTTAAATTATTATTATTATAAATAGTAATAAATTATTGCGTAAATAGTAATAAAATATTGTGATTATATTGTAATAAATCAGTCATCAAATACGTAAAAGATTGGGCGCTATTAATTGAAGGAAAAGTAGATTATTACGAGAAATGTTATTGTTTTTATCTTTTAGTAGTGTACCAAAACTTAAAAAGCCTGAACTGATCTAGGTGCCCATGTTTTTTAACACAGCATCAAAGTTTTTAAGGATCATTATTTTTCCTAAAAACTCTTTACCTACTTTTTTTCCCCTTTACTTTTAAAGAAAAATCTTGTTTGATAAATTCAGCTTGAAAAACTTCATTAGAAAGAAATTACCACTTCATTTATTTAACAAGTGTTAGTTGCTTTTTTCAATCGAAATATTTTCTATAAATATCGGTTGAAAGGTTTATTACTTATTTCCGTCCTAAGCGTAGTCTAAGATCCGTTCAATCGAATATTCTCGAAAAAGACGGCCGGCTGGTCGAGTGGTCAGGCAACTGGACACTTTACGCTGCGGTCGCGGGTTCGAATCCCGCCAGGTGCAGATAATTTGTATGACGAATATAGATGTCTGCACCGGGTCATGGATGTGTATTTATGTATATATGTATTTATATCTTAAATTTATTTCCGTTCCTAGTACCCGTAACACAAGTTCTTACGAACTTAGCACGGGGCTAGGTTAACGTGGTGTGGTTGTTGGTTAATATTTATTATTATTTATTATTATTATTTAATGCTTAGGATTGATATGCTAATAATAATTTTCCAATTCAAAAATTGTATCCGTCATTCTATAAAACTATAAATTATAAAATTCACAAATAACTGTTAAATACAATCTTTGACTTCTCGTAAACATTACGTATTCAGAATAAAGTAATCTTGGTACTATTTTCTTTACAGTAGCAAAAATAATGAGTAAACCAAATTGCAGCTTCCGTCTACATTTTGAAGCTGTTGTTTAATATACCTGACAGATAAGAAATCAGAGACAACCATTCGGGTGTAGTGGTGCGAGTAGTCGCCTCAACGCCGCCGGTCGTGGGTTCGATTTCCGCTTGGCAGACATTTGTATTTCCGCAAATATTTTTTTTCTACGGTGAACGTTCTTGTGGCTCTCCCACCATGCCTCAGTGACCATCTAAAGCCATCTGTCCCGGTTGTCATCATAGACACAATGATAACGATCGTTTCTCATTGTAGGGAAATTATCCGCTAGCCCGCAGTGCAACGGATTAAGCTTCCCAACCCTTCTCCTATATGAAGAAGACTTTGCCTAGAAGTGGACCGCTTACAGGCTGAATTAATTCAATTCAGTTTTTAAGAAATGTATATTTAAATTATAATGTATTTACTTAAGAAATTAATAAATTAAAACCAAATAAATATAATACAAGTCACAACAACTAAAAAAAAAACCTATACATTATACACAAATAAGTAACAAGTAGGTATACACACAATATTATTAAAATAAACGATGTATATCACGAGTAGTACCTCTGGCGTCCTCCAGTGTGAGTGTATTAAATATCTCATACAGACCCTACACACAATAGAGCCTTACAATGTTCACATCTCAAAAAGCTACAAGTATATTAATCTTATGTTGTTATATCAGAAAACCTTACAAATAACCAAAGAATTATTAGATACTTAACTGAATTAAAATAGCTTGCGAACGACCCACAGCTGGGCAAAGTTTTTTGAGTTTATTTCACGACATTTCTCATCTGCGTGTTTGTGAATAGGTTGCCTACTAAGAGTAACGATCGTTATCAGGTTTTTATGATAACAACCATGAGCGACGGCTTTAAGTTTTCTCGGAAAAACATTGGAAAGACTTACAAAAATAAGCATCCAGACCAGAAATGGATATTTGTATAAATATAAATATCTGCCGAACAGAAATCGAATCCAAGACACAATTTTGAACCATTACACTAGAATATTTGTCAGTTGAGTACTGAGCAAAAGGAAAAATAAAAATTACTGTAAAAAAAAATAATAACAGCATTTCTAAGAACTTAAATATGAACTTACGACATATTATGTCATATCCATTAAAATTTTCAAGATATAGTTTTTACAAAGGACATACAGACTCGATAAATATTATCCTCAGTATTAAGCATCAGTTTAAAAAGAATTATTTTAACTTAGCTGCATTTCATTTGTATAAAAATTTATTTTCGAAATAAATAAATAAAGAAACAGTTTTATAAATATACCTACGTAAATATAAATTGTATATACGTTAAAACTGAAAAATCAATAATAAATATAAAAAAGCTTGAAAATTGTAAAGACTACTTAATTCTACGTTTGAATTTATTAAATACTAGCGGCCCGCTCCGGCTTCGCACGCATATTTAACTAAAATTTTAAAATTTATATGAAGAAATTCAATTTTAAATGGATAAATATGTTAAATTGTTTTTTTAAACTTCACACTCTAATAAACTTAACAAAATTAAATTCAACAAAATATTAAACAAGTAAACAATATTTTTAACTGGCAATAACCATAGAGCCTTTGAAATTGTTATGAGAATTCTAGACGTCAAAAATATAATTTACTATTTAAAACATTATATAAATCAAAAGAGAATGGTCTAGAAAATGTCATTCTTTTTATATAACCAGATCTAAGAGTATAAATCTGACACTGGCATAAACACTATCAGTTCTATTGATTTCATACATTTAAATTAATACGTAAATCATAAAGTAATTTTATCTTAAAGATATTCCCCATCTTGTGATTTTTTTTATAATAGAACAAAAACAAATGTTTATAATAACTTACCTTAAGAACCACGTGCTAAATCAACGTTCACAAACACTGAACAGTCACTACAGTTTTATGTTAGGGTGCTATCAAGAATTATTTTGATAATTGTCATTACAATAAAATTGATAATTCGCGAATGCTAATACGTATCAGGCGGGGCTGAATCGTGTCAAGGTCTCTATTTCAACTACGGCGTAGACGTCCGCTCTGTAGCCGGTCTACGGTACGACAGCCTCACGTTGCTACGAGCTACGCGGGGATCCGCGGCCAATCGAAGTGAGGCTGCGTGGTTCGGAGTATGCTCTATCATTTTTATTCAATATAATTTGACGTTTTGATTCCTTCACTATTAAAAATATATCTATCTATCTATTTGGTATTCTTAGTTAATAAATTACCGAGATCAGTTTTTTAAATATATTTGTACATATAAATGTTTGTAATAAAAGTATAGCATTACAAGTATAATTATGGTAATTATGTATTATCACAAATAATGATAATAAACGAACAATTTTAGTTTTAGTATACAAACAACACTATATGTAATTATTCAAATTATTAATTATAATTTTTATTATTTAATTGTAGAGCGTATTACAGTTAGCGGCATTATAAATACATAGGAAGGAGATAACAGTCCAAGTTGGGCAATTGCGTGCCTGTGCTGAAGAGAGATAGATGTATACTTATTTCGATAAGCCAGAGCAGGATACATATACAAAGAAGGTTAAGTTTCTTGAAATCATCATTGATATAAATTAGCTTTTATTTTGCTAATTGACTCTAATTCAGGTAAGTTTTCATTTTCAACACTTATAATAATAGTGCGTATATATATATCTATAGACATAATAAAATCATAGCGAGGCCAATTCTATGTATTTAATTTTTCTTCAAAAACGATAAAAGTTACATGTTGTACTTATGCTATGTGGTTGAAAGACAAAAAGTATTCATAATTATGTAATTTTTTTTTTCCGTCAGTTTATTGCTTATAATTACTGTACAGTGTGCAGAGCTTTGCTTTTTTCACATTATCTCCTTCACGTCAGTTGTCTGGTTGTACATAGGTATTTTATATTGTAATGAGGATCAGTAAAGGTATAGCAAATTCAATAGAACTAGTATCCACGTTATTCTCTATGACATAAGAATGATATTCCTTTTTGAATTATCCAAATCGGACCATTACTTACGAAGATATTAAGTTATAAACATTATGCCTTCCTGCCGCTAAAAGTTAGTGTACGCGGGTGCGTGTGACGTCATTGTGCCCGAACGAGCGCAGTTCACGAATCAACGGAGCGGCGGCGACGCGGTTTTATTTGAAATTTATTTAAATATAGTGTTGTTATAAAGTGTAATTTTCTGATATTTAAATATAAAACGTATTTACTAATCGTACTAATAAAGTAGAAGCTGGTTTTGTGCAAAAAACAAAGAAGAAATATTCGAAGATTATGATGAAAACTATTGTACTGATATTTTAGAGGAGTCCACGCATTTTTGGAAAACATCAATATTTCCGAAACGAATTGAGATTTGAAATTACTCTTCTATTAATAATATGACATGTGCTTTTTATTATGCAAGATTTCGAAATAAAACTCTATAAAAGAAAGAAAAGCATTTTTATTTTTAAACTTGATTACTAAATAGACAATCCTGTAAATTAACTAAACTACAGGCTATTGTTACAATATTATCCAAAAAATTTATGTATGAAATATCGACACATGCGTCAGGTTCGATCATTTTGAAGTCTCTCAACTTCCATATGCTTCTTTCAATGTGAACTTTTATACCACCAATTCTCTCTGTTTGCAAAACTTCCTCTGCTATAGGTTTGGAGTTGGAACTCACACACGGCGAGCCGTATGCGGAAAAGCGCCGCTCCCTGGCCGAATTGGGTACCCGCTCGAGTGCTGGTCCTGGTCCTCGACCACCTGAAGTCCCGCATCAGGGTACTGTTCGACACTAGACTGGTGTCCGGACGATTCCCTCACAGCTGGAAGGGGGGGAATCTCGTGCTACTGCCGAAGCCGGGAAGGCCTTCGACATCAGTCGTTGGCTTCAGGCCCATCGTGCTGCTGAACGAGGTACGCAAGCTGTTGGAGAGGGTAGTCACTGCTCGCATCGTCCAGCACCTCACGCGGGTCGGCCCTGACCTGTCCGACGTCCGGCTCGGGTTTCGGGCTGGTCGGTCGACGCCATTCTGCATCTGAAGTTCGTGGCTTCGGAGGCCGTCGCCTCGAAGGGAGTGCTGTTGGCGGTGTCTCTCGACATCGCCAACGCATTCAATAGTCTGCCATTCGGCTGCATCACAGAGGCACTCCGGTTCCATGGAGTGCCCTCTACCTAAGGCGGCTAGTGGCAGACTACCTTGAGCCGCGGCCTTTACTCTTTGTTTTTTTACCCGAGTACATCCCTGTGTCATTGTTTTGACCTTGGAATATTATATAGAAATCGGAACGAGCGAATAGGTAAGTACTTAGGTTTATCCACAAAACACAGAAAAAGTAAGTAGGTATGTTTTTATTAATACAGCAGGCTTAAAATGAGTGAATACTTAAGTACATGACACGTTGTAGTAGGTACCAACTTATATTCATATTAACTAAATAATATAGGTATAGGTAGTTATGTAGGTACTTACATCGAAATTATCTTCGCAACAATGTCTTGTAGCCCGGGAAGAAGGTGGAGTTTTATCATCTATTTTCGCACCGGCATAGTATTTTTCACGTAGTTTTGGGTCTTTCGGCACGTATAAAAAGAGTTTTTCAGGCTTTTTAAAAGAAGTATTTGTACATCACGGCACTATACAATATTCATACATAGTTAGAAAGGAGAATTAGACACAAATCGGACACGTAATTTGTTTCAAAGACACAATAAACCAATGAAAACACCTACGCGCCTTATCACTGACAACGGGTTCGGACACAGTGACGTCACAGCCTACCGTGCCGGCCGGTTAGTGAACTCCGCTAGTAATTTGATCATAACTTCGTCAATTTTTGTCGTAGAACAAAAATTTTTTCACTGTATCTTAAGGATTTCTTAGCTCTATAAATCTGCATTCTCAACTAAAAACGTTACGGATCCTCATTAAACCGTATCTTTCTTTTTTTTTTTGTGTGTATATAAAATGAAAATAAATATTATTCGCGGTATCTCTCACAAAGTTTTTCTTTGTCGCTGTTCACAACAGTATGAAAATATTAATTACATTAAAAAAAAACATAATTCTTATAAAACTAAACACGGATAAGCCACATTTAGTTAATATGATTTCTTGAACTTGAACTTGAAAAACACCTTGATGCGTATAATTGTAATTCAAAAATATTGGAAACCTTACCAAACATAAATTGACTAACTAGACAATTATGCTATAATGCAGATAACGTTTATTGTGTTATTACTTAATTAAAGGACCATCATATCAATCATAGGCCATCATTGTGGCAATTTCGTTTATATTTTTTTTTTCAAATCCTCTGACATGGAGATCGGAGACTGCGTCTACTAATCATTCATACCAGTTCTCGCTTTCATGCTTCTCACACTTATCTTTTTCATACTATATTTTTCTAACATCCTTCCACAGTGTCTCACTGGGTGGGGTTCCCCTCGAAGTAACTATACTTTAGTATAACTATTTAGGAAGAAAAGTACGGTGTTGAATGATTTATTTAATAAAAAAAAGCTTTTGAATTAAAAAAGAAACAACATAAAATAATACTAGATTATACCATAATGTCAAATAAAATAATTAAAAACTCGTTTACAGTATTTGGTAGTAGTCAGAGAATTATGAAATATTTTAAATCTGGATAATCGAGATCCAGATAAACGAGTTCAAAAGGAAGAACCGTAAGATAAATTGAAAAAAAATATATATCCACGAATACATATAATAAGGATAAAAAAAAAATTCAATAACTTCCGTGTTTACAGATTATCGTTACACATAAAGGTGAGTACATACTGGAAGAGTTACTCAGAACAAAACATCGAACGGCTCTAATATAACCAACCTTTTATGAAAATCGAAAACATTATGGACGATGGAAACCAAACTATGAGCACAACACTACCACTTTTCTACGAAGATCAAACACAAAATAGTAATAAATGATACCGGATTCGCCGTTTAATACAGATTAAGATTTACAGATTATTTGATCTCACTACTGTCACGGTGATTACTTCGTACATATGGGCATGGATGCACGAGAAATTGTGTAGTCTACCCTCTCCTTAACGGAAATATTTAGAATGTTTGTGTACGAAAGGGGTAAAGGGTCGCGTCCCCGGATTGTTAGATATTCATTAAGCTTTATTCTTTGTTTGATTAAGGGAGTTTGTTTTGCACCGTATCTGTTCGCTTACACTTGAATAACATTGCAAAAGATTTGAAATCTATATGACACTTGCGAGTTTTGTTTATTGTTTCGTTTTTAAACAATTCTATACTACGAGATATATAATAAAAATTAAAATAAAAAACTGAAAGCACTTTTTTGGAAATTTGTTCGAATTAGAAAAATGTATTTTTCCTGAAAGTTTATTAGATAAAGTTATAGGATGTGATTTATTTTATAAATTTATTTAAAAAATCTCAACCAGTCTGAAAAGTGTAGTGTTAATGTATACCTACATAGCACTCTAAGAATTGAATTGACCTGACCTTTAGAATGAATGTAAAAAAAATTAGTTATTGTTTAAGTACTTGAGCAATTTTTTAACTAAATTAGCTCAATTTATTTTGCCATTTTAATTGTATTTGGACAATGTTTTTGCAAGAACTACATATGTCTCTCTCATATATTTTTGAATTTCCTAGAGTAACTAATTTCGTCACAAATGCAGTACCATGGTCACGGGTACACTAAAGTCTATGCGGGTGAATATTAAAAATGTTTATAGGTAGCAACATGCCCTTTTTCTTTTACTTTTTGAACTCTCTTTCCTACTACATTTTTCAGATTTTACGAATGAAACTCGAATATTTTTTTTTCTAAATATTGTAACCGCTAACTTTTTATGCACGTTTTTAAAGTTGACATAATTTCACCACTGGATTTCATATTTTAGACAATTTCAATCCATCCTCCTGGTTGAAATTTGTATATTTAGTCATTTTGTGTTGATACGCGGATAATCCACAGTTAATTTTAACACGTAGCTCAATGCAGAGCTTAGTTTCCATTTCTAAAATACATTTAATGATGACTGACTTTTTAGGATCATTGTTTTTTTGCGGTTTTAACACAATATGTTATGACGACTGTTCTGGTGTAGTGGTGCGAGTCGCCTCAAGCCGCGTTCCAGTGGTCGCGGGTTCGATTCCCGCTCGGGACAGATATTTATATTTGTTCAAATATTTTTTCCGGTCTTTTTATATGTCCTTGTGGGTCTCCCCACCGTGCCTCGGAGAGCACGTAGTGCCGTCGGTCCCGGTTGTTATCAAAGAAATCTAATAACGACCGCTACTCATGGTCGGGATATTATCCACCAACCCGCAGTACAGCAGCGTGGTGCATTAAGCTCCAATCCTTCTTCTATATGGAGAAGAGGCCTCCACTCGGTAGTGGGTTGTTTACAGGTTGATACAGTACAGTACAGTACAGTAGGGTCTTTTAAGAATGTCTCATTAACGTTTTATTTTACATTAAAAGGACGTTTTCTTCGAAAAGTTAATAACACCGTTAATAATCTTCTGCAGATGATAACACTCGCAAGTGTAACACGTATCAAATTAACTGCTTTATGACCGTATACTCATGTTTTATGAGTATTTCCACATGCGACAGGCATTATACGTGTAACTTAATTGGCAGATAATATTACACGCGATACTTAGAAAGTGGTACTAGCTTATCTTTACTGTTATAATAAAATTTAATATTTTGTAAATACTTATTCTTTAAAGAAGATTATAGTCTGTAAATGATATGAATTATAGAAGCAAGGTGTTAGCAATATTAACTTTGACGTAGGTGAAGTAACGCAAGTTGTTTAAAGTAACTACAATTTTATCTATAGTATTCATATAAAAATATGTAAGTACCTAGAATAATATTATAATATTAAAAACCATGATGGCTCAGAATGGATGATGAAGATCGAATTAATTAAAGTGGCAGGTAATCATGATGTCGTAAACAAGATTTTAACATAGAAATAAGATTAAATAATATTATTAATAACAAACAACTTACTTTTAAATGCCAAGAAAATTAAATGCGTGGTGTTTTCTTTGCCTAATATTACATAATATACAATTTATAATTTAATAGTAAAATAACGAGATCTTGTTGTTGTTAATGATACCGCAACTTTCTTAGGAATAAATTTAAATTCAAAACTTCAGTGGAATTCCCATTTGTCATTCCTGGTAGACTCGACTTCGCAGCATTTGCGGCTAGAAAAGTTTGACAACTGACCGACGTTCATGCTCAATTCGTATATTTTAGTTATTTCCATAGTATAGAATATCGATGCAGGTATTGAAAATGTATTTGTCCTTCAAAAAATAACTATTCAGAGTATTTATAATCTTGGACGACCGTTCTGGTATAGTGGTGCGAATAGTTGCCTTAAAGCTGCGCCGGCGGTCGTGGGTTCGATTACCGCTCTGGACAGATATTTGTATTTCTACAAATATTTTTTACCGATATGTATGTCCTTGTGAGTCTCCCCACAGTGCCTAAGCGTTACTTCTAGTTAGATGTACTTGACATCTACCTAGGACAAAATGTCCAACTTGGTAGGTCCAACTTTGATAGAGAGGTCAATTGTCGAATCCATCTAGGATGGATAGCATTCGGGAAGGTAAAAAATGTGTTTTTCATCACTGGACAATTCCAATGGCTGATATGATGATGATGATGATCAAATGTGCTTATATAAGTAATACACCACAACACACAACACACACAAGTAATAGACTTGAGCCGCGCCAATAGACCAGTTAATTTGTTTTAATTTGAAATATATGTGAAGAGGACATACACATATTTTTGTGTTGTATGGGAACGGATGTGGTACAGGAGATAGTGAAATTATAACTAAAATTATTCAAATCGAGATATTTACCATGTTTTTTGTTTTCATTTGTTGGAGCTCGATATTTCGACATTATCTACGACAGTTCTCGTAACATGGTAAATATCCCGATTTGAATAATTTTAGTTATAAAAATAACCATGTTAATTTAAAATCTTAGATAGTGAAATTATATGTGAACAAAAAATCTTAATTAATTGATATCAGTCTAAGTATAATTATAAATTAAGTATAATTTATAATATATACTTGTATGCGCCACTTAGGCGTGACGATTAATTCATTTTGTCACTTACTTACTCGATACATGCACCCGAGTTCGCGAGAAGACATTGACGCGTGAGTAGATTTTTCGTTGCACGCCCGTGACCTTCAACTCGTTCGCGCTAATTACCGTTACGATATTACCGGCTGGTACCTAATTCGGGTGATATTATCGTTAAGAGGAAGTGAAGACTGAGTGGTTCCAAGCCCGCCATTTCACATGTGTGTGTCTGTGTACGCGCGAGAGACAGCTCAGGAGCATACCATCAGCCCAGTTGTATCTAGTGCAGGTTGCCGCTGCGTCCCCACTATCCGCTTACCAAGTAAGTCCATTTTCCTATCACCCTTATCAGTCCTTTATACCTCTCATACCCATCTCTGCGTGTAACCGCCCCTAGCGATCACAGTACTTATTTACTTTACTTTCTTCAAGTTACTGATACTCTTATTCATATAATTTTACTATTTAAATAAGATTAAACTATGTTGTTTTTTATGTAATAAATCAGCTACTTCCGTGCCTCGGAGAGCACGTAAAGCCGTCAGTCCCGGTTCGGTAACGATCGTTACTCATGGTAGTGAAATTATCTGCCAACCCGCAGTTTTTTTTTTTTTTTTTTCGAAGGGGAATCCATTTACGCATGATATCCAGGACGCCCGTGTCGGCAGTCCTAGACCTATTTCGGACTCGGCACTTTAGGAGTGCGATACTGTACTAAACCCCTGCGGGAGCCTTCAGCCGCTATAATTGGAGGGTCCCGGATCTGCAGCCAACAGGATCCCTCCAACGATAGGCTGGCCTCGGCGAAAAGGTCAGACTTCTCCTTGGGACTGTCTGGCTCACCTCTGAACAGTCCTGACTGCCAACCTGCAGTGAAGCAGCGTAGTGGATTAAGCTCCAACCCTTCTTCTATATGGAGAAGAGGCCTTCTATAGGTCTAGAGAGGGAGACAGGTCGCGTCACACTCTCGAGGAGTGTGCCGCTTGGGGGCCCCAGTGCCATGCGTTGGTGGCCGTGATAGGCAGATACCGCTCGTTATCGAGCGTGGTCCGCTGCATACTCGGCAGTGAGAGGTACTGGTCGGGCGTGGCGTCCTTTTGCGAGGAGGTCATGGCTTTGAAGGAGGCCGCGGAGCGGGAGCGTGAAGCAGACGTTAACGCTGACCCGCTCCGCAGGAGACGACTGGGGAGAAGGAGACGCCGCTACGAACTCCTTCACCCTCTGCACTAGAGTGGGAGGGGCACCTACAATCCTTCCACTCGCCACCAGGGCAATAGCGCGCTCCCGGTACCCGCGAGCGCTCTATAGGCAAAGGCGGCACGCATAGGCAGGCGAACCGTCGGGGCGTCACGGTTGCATGCGCGAGCGATCGCGTGGCGCCCTATTACGGCTATGAGGGCACCGCTAGGTTTTAGCAGGTATTCTGGCACGTTCTGCATTCCAGTGAGTCTCACATACCCGTCGCCATCCCGCGGTGGGATGCGTAAATGCATTTCACAGCGTTAAAAAAACCGATCGGGAAATTATCTGCCAACCCGCAGTAGAGCAGCGTGGTGGATAAAGCTCCAACCCTTCTTCTATATGAAGAAGAGGCCTTCGCTAAGCAGTGGATTGTTTACAGGCTGATACAGTACAGTAATATAAAGACATAGTAACTGTAGAATACAAAATTTGATTTATGCTCCTACTTACTTTGTACAGGGTTCATTATTAAATTTAATACTTTATGATCAATTTACGGCAAAATACCTATGAATTTATGTTTACACCATCATTGTTATAAACACATTAAAAAAACTGTACTAATGAATAAATAAATAAATATGTCATCTTCGGCGTGAAATCAGCCCAAGTCGTTTGTTCGTCTCGTGGATGGTCGTCCGACGTTGCGCTTGCTGTTACGTAGTCTCCACTTTTCTGCTCTATTGGCTGTCAATTATATGAGCCACCAATGTCGTTTCAGCTTGTGAATCCACTGGGCAATGTCGGCATTCTTTGATCATCTGCGGGTATTATCATTCCTGATTGGATCTCGGAGAGAAATACCGAGCATAGCCCTCTCCATTGCTCGTTATGCGACTTGACCTCTCTCTCCAAGTTGTATATACCAAGTTGGACCTTTTATCCTAGGTAGATGTATACGTTAACAACTTTGAGAGTTGAATTCCCATCGATATCGGGGTGGGCATGATATGGGCATTGTATGTGATTTTCGTCTTATTCATCTAGCATTATTCTGAGGTTTTCAAAGAATTCTGCCATGAGCATTGTCGGCAAATCGAAGGTTCGTGATGTACTCGCCCTTTACATTAATGCCGAATCGTATCCATTCCATGAACTTGAAAGCATCATCAAATGCAATAGGAAACACTTTCAAAGAGATAACATCACCTGTCTCACAACTCGCTGCATTGTAATCGCTTTTATGCTCGCTCGAAAATAATATATGTATATCGAAAATAATATATATAAATTATCCTGTATTGTTCCAACTCAACGAGCTACATACGAATGCACTTTTACGGTTCCTGAAGTTTAAACCGCTTTGATGTTCAGTTTGTGAAAGAAAATTCCAACGAGTTTTACGATCCTTCGTCTTGTTTCATCTTGTTTACGTACTTTATATTTGAAGATGAATTTTCCGTATGATACGTCGTGTTGCTTAAGCTGGTCATAATTTTGACATCAAAACTATCTATTAATGAAATAAAATAAGTAGCAATAAAAAAAATAAAAAATAAAACTCATATATTTACGCGAATTTTACTCATTTGATTAAAAGTCTATACGGATTTTATCGCGTTTATTCAAAACTTTATAGTTTTACAATATTTTAAATTATTTCCCGACGTTTCGGACCCTTACAGCGCCCATGATCTCGGGGGACTGAGGTGGTGGGTATCCGAATAATGAATTATTCTAAATATTGTAAAACTATAAAGTTTTATATAGACTTTTAATTAAAAAAAAAAACTCATTCTCTTTCTGGTATTATATATACTCCATGAATAAAAGCATCGCCAGAAAACTATTTTGAATGAATAAATAAATAACTAAATGAATAAATAAATATAACGCCTCAGACTGAATGGCCTCAGTAGAACGTGAATCCTGTCTCCGGTCTGAAAACACTTACGACACACAAGCACTTATGTCCAGATCGGGTCAAACATCTCTACGGCCTATAAAAATATGTCTAAAGCAGGGATCAAACCCTGCTATACCATCTTCTTCAAGTTCAAGTTCTTGCAATTCATGAAAAATTATTGAGAGGTTATTTTTTTTTTTAATTTTATTGTTTGCCATAAGCACCTTTCACTCTTTGGATTTTTATTTCACTTATTTCATTTATTTTTTATTTTTTAATATGTCTCAAGAAAATTTTTGGTACATTTGCTTTCGTCAATCAGTAGAACAACAGCGTGAGGGATTATACTCTAAACCTTTTTTTAAAGATTAGTGTTTTTTGCTGGCGTTGGGTTACTTTAAAGTTGCAACAGTAGAGTACAAAAGAAAAGCTTGGCTACATAGTAAAATATACAAAGTACATGAACTTATACATGTACGTGAGCGATGAAAACATTTTCCTTCAAGGAAACATTTATAAAAACATAAATCTTCCAAATTGAAACATCAATCGAGTTTGAAATACTAACACGTTGCAACCCCTCGTGAGGGGCTGGAGTGAATTAGGGGCCGTCAGTCACGTATGTATTAATATAATAAAACACAAGCTTAAGTCCGTGTGTTGACGAATCGCTTTTGAAAAACCTTAAACGTTTATAAATATAATTTCTTTGAAGAGATTGTAAAAAAAGTTGTAATAATGTGATGTGAACAATATCTATAAAATATTGTATATGATATGATTTCTTTTCTTTTTTCATCTTATTAAATAGATTTATAGAACCAGATGTTGTTCCATCCCTGTAAGAGTGTATTACACTAAAAAAGAGTTTTATATCAAACAACAGACACACATTCACAAATATATTTTAGATTATTGATGATAATTTACGAGTATTTACGATTACATAAGTCTATAATTGTAATCGTAAATATAGTCAATAAAGTCCATATTAGAAGATTAGAAGTACCTAAAAACACATTACGTATTATTTCGTAAAAAAAAACCTAGAGGAGTTATTTTATCAAAAAATAATTAAGTAAATCCACGTATTAAATGTATACCATTAGTAATTTTAACTAATAGCTGTACCCGCGGCGTTACCCGCGCATAGCTTACTTATACTTTAGTATGTAGTAGTGTGTTTGAAGGTACTAACTAGACTAGTACCTACTAGTAATCAGCGCCATCTATTATGATAAAGTCGTACTTCAAAGAATTGTGGGTGAAAATAAACTACAATCTAAATTTTACGTTTTCCTTTTGTCTTTTTTTGTTTACTGAGCTTTAAATTTAAATATTAATGATTAGTTGTTATTATTTATTTTTTGCATCACATTTAAATGTTTAATACATTTACCTACCTTCTCTTTTCTAATATTGTCATTCAAAATACAAAATCTAAGTTAAATTAACTTTGGATATAGTAAAGAGTGAAGCGATTTTGATTTAATGAATTATACCGTATTATAGTTTATGAACCTCGTTTATTTTTAATTATTTGTTTAATCTATACCTACTTCGTACTTTAACAATGATGCGTCATGAAAAAAAACAGACAGACTGATATTTCTATAAATTATAGAAATACATATTATAGTTGATGGTATTAGACCAAAACTTTATTTTTTAAGTTCTAAATGACCGACACGTAAATGGAAAATTGTTATATGTACACAGATGTGTAGTATTGAATATATACATATATATATATATATATATATATATATATATATATATATATATATATATATATATATATATTTAAAAATACAGACAAATGGTTGACTACTAATGTCAAACACATAAAACAGGCACATATTAACCTTCGCTCATACACATAACACCAACTTACACTTATAAATAAATAAAGCAAAATATTCACGTTATGATCGCGTACGTATGACTTAGTATTCAGAAATATAACGGTTGACCCTTAAAAGGGTGACATAATCATCCCTTTATAATAGTAGATTTAGTGTTTTTGTTGTAAGATTAACAACTTCCCTGTCCCAGTACAATGTATTTGTATACCGCCTGAAGTCCAAAATTGTATTTTTCAGAAAATAATAATATTATGTTTAAAATGCAAGAATATATTGTTATAAATAGATAATTATACGTATTTCCCCTTTTTTCCGATTTTTCTTTTTTGCTCATATATGACTCATGAACGTAGTGTAGTGGTTATTATCATCTACGTCCAATGAGTCATATATGAACATTTAAAACAATTCGTGTTTATATTGTTTTTAACTGATCACAGATAATCTTTTCGTGATTTTTAACTACTTTTCGTTTTATTTTCACAATTTGTGGGTATCAGTAAAAAATTACAATCTGTTTGAGTGATTTTGCGGGTATTTGCGAAAAGTATCGAAGTGATTGAAACATTGCAATAGCATCTTTACTATGGTTCGTAAAATATATACGGCAGAAGAAATACAACGTTACTTGGAAGATTCAGATGTAGAAGATTTTAGTAGTGGTAGCGATGAAGAATATCAGCCCGATTCCGACGGCGAAGAGAGTGAAGACACTAAGGTTATCCAAAACTTTATTGTGAGGAGTGATCCAAATGTAAGTGACCCATTTCTTACGCATTTGCCAGGCACTTCGGCTCTGGATTTAGAAAATGTTTCGCGTAATCTTGCATTTCATTTAGAGCACACTTCATTAAATTTAGAGACAGAGTGGAATAATGATGTTTTGCATGTAGGTAGAGAAGTTTTTACGGGTAATGGAGGAATGCGAAATATGGAAGCGATCATACACAAGATGGAACAGTAAACCTTATCAAAATTTACGAAAATTTCCTGACAAACGAGCTTTTTTTTGCTCGTCGTTTATTATTGACAATTCCTTTGACTTCACACATCAATAATGTCCGATAGAAAAAAAAATCACTATACTTTTTGTTTTTAGGTTAGAGTTCAGGTATTTTCCCACAAGTTCAGAAACTGATACAAAAGATATCGTATCACGTTCATAGAGAAAAATGCACTTGAAGTTGTATGGAGAAATGAGTCACATATGATTCATGGACTTATCAGAAAACGTTCCTATGAGTCATATATGACTCATGGGACAGGGAAGTTGTTAAGTAAATACAAGTGAACTTAAATATTTGATTATAAAATTAGTTGAGTGTTTATTTATGAGTTCAATATTTCGATATGAATTTGAAAAGTTTTAACATACATTATTACAAAGTGAGAATACATGTATATAAAATAAACAATAACAAAATAATAAAGTAAACGAAAAGAAAAATAATATTTTCCAAATTTTCATGTTTGTCCATCCATTAAAGTACAGTTGTATATACTATGTATGTTTAGTAGTGTTTTTGTTTCGGTATCACGCAGCTCTGCACAAAATTGGATGTCGTTTCATCTTAGTTGTATATTTAGAGTTCTAAGCTAAATCTGGTGCATGTTTTATTTTGATTCACCGTCTAGGATTTGAGTATTATGCTTCTAAAAAAGATATATTTAAGAAAACAAATATCAGAGTTCTATATAAGAAATCTAAAAAGTCAGCTCAGCAATGGAAATCCAACAGCTGATGTGGTGGTGATAGATTTGCTTGATTGATATTGAGGTGAAATAATTTAATATATATTATATATTATAATTTCAAAATTTATTATTTATTTATTTTAAATTTAATATATATTATATATTATAATAATATTTAATATATATTATATATATTTATAACAAAGTAGTCAAATAAATTATTTTATAACATAGATCTAAATAAAATCTGACAGGTATACCTATATTTTATTTGTATTGAATTATATAATGAGCATAATGTTTTAACGGTTCGTCAATTATTTATAAAAAACATTGTATTAAGACAACACAAACTCCTAACTTTTAACGGAACCATGTCAGTGGCAAAAGACGATACAACACTACTGTGTTACTCAGATGAATACAATGTTGATATACTTATCGACATTGTATTCATCTGAGTACTACCTTTCCTAAACGTTTCTTTTGCCATTTAGGTGAGATACCTATACAAAAAAATTAATAATAAAGTAGAAATATATAAACTCACAAATTCTCAAAGACCAAACGCAAAAAACAATTAACTGCCTATCTACAAACGCTAAACTATGACGAAACTGAGAAAATAATTGCAAACTAAAATTCTAGTGCTAGTTCCTGATGTTTAGATAACGAAATCACACATACACATCCTAAACTCTCCCCTCCCCCACACTCACACGCACAGACACAGCCTCAACGAACTCCACACATACATTCTCACACGTTCACTGCCACATATGCACTAAACGCACACTAACTACTTACTAATATTATTATTCTCATGTCTAAATATGATATTGCATTGTTTTTATATTCTACTACATGTATTAACAATTCAGTAGAATATGTACACTTTAAATTGTATAGGGTTGGGGTCCTGGTGTCCTGAAACACAGGCTTCGAGTCTAGCTCAGGCACCAATCTCGCACAATATAATATAATATATATAATATATAAGTTTAATTGATTGTATTGTATGTGTATTGTGGTGAAAAAAATAAACTGATTATTTATTATTTATTCATCAATCATCTAGACGTTGAATTGTTAATTTATTTATTTTTTTGCCTAATTTCATATTCTAATTGTATGAAAGGACGGAAAAGCTAATGTAAAAGAAAATTTTATGTACAATGATTTACTGATTTTTAAATTAATTTTAACAACACTTTTTGATATTTAATTAAATAATAATAAACTGAAGTTAATTACTCAGATAACATCAAACCCATTTAAAATAATTAAATATGAAAATGATAACTGTTTTTAATATACATTTTAAATGATCCCAAATTATAAGAGACGCTTTAAGCTTTCAACGCTTTAAAATTTTGACTTATATAATATGGCAGATTTTATGATGAAAAGTAAAGTATTATCAATGATTAATTTGCATGTAGTCCTTAATTAATATATTATAATAAAATTAAAAAATAATAAACCGCACTTACGAAATGAAAGCGGACTGCTTAATCAAATCGGCTAGCTTTTAGATTCGAGTGTTTACACAAAGTAATTAAGATCACTCGCTCAGTAAAATTGATCTTTATTCAAAGACAATAAGAGCTATTGCATACGATCGAATAAATTTGTACTAATATCCGAGAACAAAAGACCACTAGAGCTATGTGAAAACACTGTTAATGGTAATATGAAGGGAGCGCCGACCCTTAGGGTTGATTGGTATTCTAATAAAACAGCGTAGGCCTATTCACATTAATAATTTTTAAAACAAATATTATTGATTGAAATAGGTAACATGACGTATATAATTTTTCGGTTTTTGATGTTTTGATATGGTTTATTGTAAAGACATTGGTAGATTGTAGAGACAGTATTTTTAAAAGCTGTTTGTGTTTAGACTCATAGTATTATTTTTAATTAACTATCGAAAACATAGAGTACTAAATAATACATAATTAATTATACTTTAAGATAAAGATACTTTTTATAGATATGACCTAACATAACTTTAAGTCAAAGCCAATAATTTTTGATCGGCTCATTTTTGGCGAAATAATTGTTTCAAACGATGCTTTTAAATGCTTCTAATAAACAAAGATTTCAAACTTCAATTACTATTGCGAATGATTGATAGATGTAGACGACCGTTCTGGTGTGACAACGGTTCTGGTGTAGTTGTGCGAGTAGTCGCCTCAACACCGGCGGTCGCAGGTTCGATTCCCACTCGGGGCAGCTATTTATATTTGTGCAAATATTTCTTTTCGGTCTGGGTATACCTCCATGTGGGTTTTCTCGCCGTGCCTCGGAGAGCACGTTAAGCCATCGGTTCCGCTTGTTATCGTGGATACCTGGTAGTAATCGTTACTCATCAACCAACCCGCAGTGGAGCAGCGTGGTATCCACAACGCTGCTCCAACCCTTCTCCTATAATGGAGAAGAGGCCTTTGCTCAGCAGTGGGTTGTTTACAGGATGATACAGTACGGTACAGATAGATGTAAAAATATATCTTTTTCTCTATAACATACACATGATTGTAAATTAAAAATAATAATTTAATAATGATAAATTTTCACTTTTGACAACCCTACTCGTAATGGATTAGACATACCCTTACAATTGTACCCGACTATGAATTTATTGAAGTAGTCAGAATATATTTACATTTTATGATTGACGAATTTAAACATCGTCTGCTGTGAAAGTATTTTTCTTATTATTGTTTTAATGATAAAGGTATATAAATAAAAGACGCGCAATTCGATGAACCGATATTTATTGGGAGTTAAAGATTCTAGAATGGTCGTGAACCAGAAAGTCACAGGATATGACTGACCCGTTAACGCAACTGGCAGTGACCCTGCTCTCCGCTCCAGGGTTGTAAATTTGATTGCCGCCCCGAATTTGAGTGTAAATGTGTTATTAATTTTTACATTTAAAAAATTTATATCTATCGGTTGTTACTTAAAACATAGACATTAAGTTGCCTATCTTAGGAACAGTCGACCGTGTGTGTATATTAAACAAATTTATTATATTATATATGTATATATCAAGATGCGCAAGACCACAAGTGTTAGAGATTCATGCAGGAGACTTATGTCATGTAGTGGATAATCGTCAATTGACGATGATTTCAAAATTTATAAATTAGAGTTTTATTTCTTACTTCCGATTTTAATCAAGTTTGTATTATTTTAAACGTCTGCTATTGTAATTTTTCGCCTTTAAAAAGTTCCGTTAATATTTCACACGCTTATTACATAATTGTGATAGTAGTTAAATTGCGAAAATAAATCCTCGTTAGATTGTCTGTTTATTGCTAATAACTATTGACTGTAAAATATTTTGCCACATAACTCATTGGATCGAAGGAACCAAGAAAACAATCAATCAGAAAAACATCGAAAATTAGAACGATGCGAAACCGCGAGAAACTTCTAGAATATGTTCGCGCAAAGTAAGTGCAAAAACATACATGTGTAAAAAATCTAGCGAGGAATTTAAAACGGTAAACTGATAGCATGAAATTACTCATCAAGCTGTACAAATTAAATTCGCTCCCGCATCATTTCTCTCACGCACATCTGCGGCCGGAAATTGGATAAATCTAAGGAAATTTTTAATGTCATGCATATTACTTGTATCGTGAAATCTATTTACTTTTTATTTGAAGACATTTTGTTATTTATCGTTTTATTTATTAGCGAATTTGCATATCAATTTTGTTTAATCAGCGACGAGCATTGTTATAAATTATAATATTTAAGTAATTTAACATGTTCGTCAAAAAATACTCCTCATAATCATACTACTATTTCTCGACTTTCCAAAATAATTTATTTCGTCTGCGAATCTCATCATTTCTGATTCGACCTCGCAGAGAAATAGCATAGCCCTCTCCATTGCACGCTGTGCGACTTGGAGCTTGTTTAAAAGGCTCATAGTCAGAGACCACGTCTCAGATCCGTATTTCATCACTGGTAACACACATTGGTCGAAGATTTTCGACTTCAGGCACTGAAGTACGACGCATGAAAAGACGTTTTTTAGCAAAATTAATAAATAATGAAAAAACATAATGACATAATGGAAATTAATAATAAAAATTACATATGAATAAATAAAATAACATTTATATTTCCATATTTATTATAAGTTTACCTCCATCCACCCATCAGTCAAGTTCCACAGAATCTATTGTCATGTCTTTTCCAAAATACTTTGTGTATAGATCTTTAAATTGTGCATATATATTCTTAACATTACCGGTATCATCATCGGTGTGAGAATACCTATGACCACAGTAACAAACGTGGTCTTTACCACAAAATGCCGGTTTGCCTTGATCCATACATTTTTTTATACATTCTCTAGCTACGTCGAGATTGGGACAAAAATGAGCTATATGGTGTCTCAGTGCAGGTCGAAGCGCGTAGAGAATTTTGTCGGATTTAGGGTCAGCACTTGAAAGCATATCTGGTGACAACAATGATAAATTATTAAATTTATCTTTATATATACATTATATACTTAGTTTATAAAGTGTAAACGAAAAACTAATATATTTAATAGTTTTTTAAATATTTTAGAAATTTGTTGATAAGTAATGGTATTCATAAACTCCGATCCGAATAAAACAGAATACTGTTTTTATTCTTGTTATTTACGCATATTTTTCGCAAATTGTTATTTATTTTTCACTATATTAAGATTCATATTTTCTGTCTACTGGACTCTTGCACTCTCTCAAAGAATTGAGTATTCAATTGAAAGTGTAAATACAAAAAATATAAAACTAAAGTAAATAAAAGCATCACAAATAAAGAAAATTTTCATAATAAAAGAAAAATTGAAACATTTTAAAGTGAACAACGTTAAGAGCCAGACAGCTAGACTACCTAACAAAAATCCACACAAAAAAAACCGACAAAGAAACTTAAAGAGAGAAATTGTATTTACGTGGTTCATCGTCGTCTTCATATTCCACATCTAATTGATCATCTGGTATTGCTTCACCATTTTGAGAATTAGGAACTGAAAAAATCGATCTACAAAATTATTCTTTGTATTAGTTTGGAAAGGCAGGCATTATTTGTATTTTATAAAACTTTTTGTCGACATTTTTATAGTGGGCTTATATCATAAATCTCAACTGAATCGCCCTATAGACGTCCTATTGCTGGACAAAAGCCTCTTCTCTATGTAACAGAAGGGTTGGAGCTTAATCCATTATGCTGCTCATGCTAACGATTGCTATTAGTTGTCTATGATAATAACCGGGACCTATAGCTTTACGTGTTCTCCGAGGCACGGGACCCAGATGGAAATCACCAAGACCAGAAACAAATATTTGTACAAATACAAATATCTGCCTTAACTTAGAAGTCCTAAAATAGTTTTGATGCCACAATTGTGTGATATTTTATTTACTAATTAAATATTCACGTTTCAACACTCAAATTGTAGTGTAGCGACATCGATCTCGCCATATATGAACTGACGCATCCTACATCGCGCTATCGAAGTTATCCGAGCGATTGAGTATATAATATACAAGTTAAGTGGTGCAGTAGCCCACTAGACGCAACTCCCGTCTGGTCGAAGGACACTTCCTTTTCAATGGTGGATGAGGAACTTTACACCCTGTTCCTCACTCACCCCCCAAAGTAGCTTAACAATATTAATTAATTAATGCAACCACTAACCGTAGTCTAATTATCTTAATTCTTACCGATATTGTCACTTGCAGATGTAAGAGTGAGACAGTAACATTCCTTTTGAATACAAAGAGCTGATTTTACGTCGCATTTAATCTGACAATATATTTGTTGTAGTTTATTCTCGCATGACAATGAACGGGATCGCAAGGCGGAACGGTAGTAATAGTCCATATCAACTGTAAATTAATATATATATTCCTTAATATTTACCTGTTTGAGCAGAAGGATGAACTCGTTTTCAAAAAGGTACATTTTTAAATATAATTTACAAACTTTTAACAAATTAGTAGTAGACTTGTTTTGTAGTGTTTTTGGATTATTGTATTTTTATACTAAAGAAGAAGAGGTTTGCTCAGTAGTGGTACTTTTACAGGCTGATTCAGTACAGTTCAGTATTTATATATTTTTAACGATAACGTTAGATGAATACACACGATAACCGATGCTAATTAAACATATATATATATATATATATATATATATATATATATATATATATATATATATATATATATATATATATATATATATATATATATATGTTTCTTTAATTTAGAAAGGTTACAGTCAGTTAAATAAAAAATAAAAAAACCCTCAAAATTGATATTTAGCGTATATGCATGTTATTCAACAACGAGAATATTGTCTGAATGTGCATTATTATAGCACGCCATTGTCAATATTCATAAGCAAATCCAATTAACTAATTATATTACTATAACGTTATGCTACAATAACTAATTATTAATTATTATATCTAAATAGCAAATAGTTATATACAATAGTAGAGATGTTATTTGTTGACTTTAATTATAATAATTGAAGTTGTTATATTGTGCGCAGTCGAATATATTGCATACTTTTGAGTACTATTTAACTCCTTAAAGTTATAGTTTAGACTGTACTTAACGGAAAAAAGACGACTCATTAATCGATTATAAACAAAAAATCCCTTTTTTTTTATTCATCATAAAAAACTATGTAAAACCTTTACTAACAAACTTATAACAACCTAAAAACATTTTTTTTTTTCAAAAAATAAGTTTAGTGATAAAGTTGTGCTTGCTATTCAATATTTATGAGCTCTGTGAAAGAAATAAAGTTTCAAAGAATTTAAAAATTTAATTAAAAATTTATAATTCTATGTAAAACTTGCTAATTCTATAGAAAAGTATAATAACGTATATATTTGTTATAATATCCTTGCTAAAGTGTAACATGTAAAGCTATTTCATATCAGCATACTGCCACTGAATGAATTTTGATCTAATCCTAACTGATATTATAAATCTGAAAGTTAGTTTTGTTTGTTTGTCAATTGAACCATGAAACTCAGTATACACGTGACTTATGACATTGAAAAAGAAATGCGTTGTTCTTTAGGGATATCGAAGAAACGCTACTGCCACAACCGTATGTCAGAATTTTTACAAATGTCCTCGTAGATTCAAAGGTGATACGATATCAAGTAAAATTAGTAAAATAACAATTGAGTCATATAGTATCAAAGATGTCAGTCTCCATGTTTTTCTCAAAAAAAGTTATTTATGCCAAAAATTTCCTCTATAATCAGCTCTTCCATCTTAGTTAATAAAAAATGGAGTTAAGAAAAAATGGAGACTTCCGTTTTTGATACTATATGACTCAATTGAAATAACTCAAAAATTTACAAAACAAAAAGAAACAATCATCTATCTATCAGATGATTATATTATACATATATATATAAACTTTATATTTTATTTTATATATGTATATATTAAATTCTATTGTATTATATTGAAATATATTTTTACTTTGTGGAAACTTTCCGTTTATTCAGTTCAAAAAAATTCAGTTCATTTCTATTTATTCAGATCCTTTAACTTGTTTGTCTGTAAGATAACATTGTTTGACGACAAGACCTCCTTTGTATATAAAACTTTTAGTAAAATATTTTGATATCGATGTTTTTCTTTTCTTTTTTTTTTTTGTTTCTGTGTAAAAATAATATGAATTTACTAATTTGTATTGTTTTGAAATTAGTTACAATTTGCGTTTTCTGATTTAATAAATTAACAGCGTTTAGTTTTAATAGCTTCTAAATTTATAAACGACTTCGATTTTTATTATCTAACACAATAAAAAAAAATTTTGAGGGCAAACTAATAAGACTTATACCTCCTATTATTTCGACTGAACTGGACTGACTACTGATACATGGTAACAACCAGGTTCTGAGCTAAAATATAAACTGAGCTTGTAAACGTCCCACTGCTGGGCAAAGGCCTCTTCTCCATGTAGGATAAGGGTTGGAGCCTAATCCACCACGCTACTTCATTGTGGGTTGGCGGATAATTTCTCTACCATGAGTAACGATCGTTACTAGGTGCTCTCCGAGGCACCACCGTGCCGTGGAGACCCACAAGGAAATACTCCCAGACCGGAAAGAAATATTTGTACAAGTACAAATATCTGCCCCGAGCGGGAAGCGAACCCACGACCGCGGGCGTTAAGGCAACTACTCCCACCACTACACCAGATCGGTCGTCACGAACATTATCTGCTGCGAGCGGAAATCGAACCCGCAACCATCAGCTTCAGACTTTCATCACGACTAAATTCTAACAGTCATCTACACATATAATGAACTAAAAAAATAAGGTTATACTAAAATTAAATCATACCTCCATAACTGGTACGCAACACTATTAAAAAGATAAAAAATATATAATTTTGAATAAGCATTTTACTTTGCGAGACGATTTAATAATATTAAATGAAATACTAGTGATCATCGTATCGCCTGGAAAATGAAACCTTAATCGATTTTACCGAGAAACAATTAAAAGACTCTGGTTAATTAATTTGAACGACTTGTTTGATTAGAATTTTAAAAACATCATTTTTCGATTTAAATTCCGATTTCATTAACCATTGAATTCAAAAATACTTATTTCAGATGAATAAGACCGTGTAATGGCAATTCAAATAAAAAATTTTAACGTTTATTCAAATTTATTAATATAAAATAAAATTATGTAGTTACATAGCAACCGATTAATATAACTCGACGACCGAAAAAGTAGAGATCCTATAATTTTTTTAAAGCTATAATTTGTTTAAATCGAGAACGGCAACTCTATGTACTCACTAAAGTTGAATTGTTACACCATAAATATAAAAAAAAAAAATAAAAGAAAAAAAAAATTAAAATATATATATATATATATATGTGTGTGTGTGTGTGTGTGTGTGTGTGTGTGTGTGTGTGTGTGTGTAACCTCCCTAGTTGTATTCAATAAAAGACCCAGAGTCAGATTTTATTTTGTATTCGTCACCCTTGAAGATGTATTTATTTCTATTAGCTATATATTAAAAATTTCAATTTCAACCGCTGAATGAAAAATATTCCCAAGAAACTGACATCAAACAACGCTGAGTTAAGTCCAATTACAAGCAAGTCGTAACGAGTCCCGAGTGGCCAAAACTTCATTCTCCTACTTATAGAAAGTGAAGCATTTCTTCTCTGTAACATTTCTTGTGTATGGAAGAGAAACTATAGGTACAAGGTAAAGGAAATACATTTTTAACGTAGGAAATAATAATGAATAAAAATTTAAAAACTACAAATATTTAATTATTTAAGATTAAAAGAACCAATTGGACCGCAAATTAATTTAACACATGAATCTCAATCATGAGTTAGGCAACGACAATTAGTTCTTCAATTGATTTTGTGGTTGGCAGTCGGAATTGTTAATATATCGTGGCGTGTATTGGCTATGTTCATAAGAGTTGATTTGTAAAATACAATTACAGCGTTTGTTTCGTCAGAGATAAATAAATTTAATAATAAATAAACGCCTCACCCTTAACGGCTTCCAGTAAGTTTTGTGAATTCTATGTCGGGGATAACCCACAGAATACACAAGCATGAAGCACTAGACTCCGATCAACATCTGTATGGACTATACAAATATTTATCGTGAGCGAGAATCGAACACGCAATCGCTAGCGCATCAGCCAACTGCTGTGACCACTACGCCAACGCGTCGTCAAAACATAGTCGTATAGCCATTTACTCGTATATCAATAACTTATTGATTCCTTTGTAAGAGAATAGAATTAATTAATTAGCTTTTGTATTTTAAATAAAAATGTATTGTATTTTAATTAAATAATGACATAAGAAATAATAAATCGTTATTATTTTATATACAATTTATTTTTCAATAAGTATAAAAGAAAAGTCTTAGAGTATGTATGTACATTCATTTCGTACACAAAAAAGTATTTTTAATTCTAAGATGTTATTAACAACATTGGCACTATTATAACATACAATTAACTTATTAAAAAATATTTAGCTAGATAAAATTTATGTCCTTCAAAGAATGCCTGGCACAACAAACGCTTCAATTATATACTCAAATCTGTTTTTTTTTTTTCATTGGTCATTAGAGAAGACGGAAATCCCTTATAATCCCGCATGCCATAACAATTAATAGTTTTGAATTATTTTATTGAAAGGAAGAAAGAAACACATTTATTTGGGACATTACACAAAATCACAAACAACAACAATTAAATTAAAGATTAAATGAAAGACAAACTTAAGAAAATAAATAAAAAAGACATAAAAATTACCTACCTATTAATTAGAGAAAAAAATATTAAAATATTAAAAGCAAAAAAAAATATCTCCATAAAAAAACAATCAAAACATAAAAAAGTAGGTAAATAAAACATTAATTAAAAAAAAGACACAAATCTGTAACTTCGTGTTGTGCCCCAAAAAGGATTATCTTCAGCATTAAGTTGGTTTTGAGAAGAAAAAAAATCCAACACTGATTTTCAGTGATAGCCTATTTGACAGTAGTCATATATTAAAATTATTTTGTCTATATTCCGTGCTTTCTAATTTTGCACTTCGATTTGATTTGCAAATCTTGGAAGCATTTTAATTTTCACTAAGCATTGAGTAATTTTTATTACTATTTCATTAATTCTGCAATAAATTATTTAAAAAAAAAATCTCAAAATATAATGTATTATTTAAATATCTATAACTTACCTTAGTGTGGGGATCAAACATTTTTGATATAAGACACCACTAACGTGTCCTGGAGTGGAGACCACGTATCGTCAAACGCAATAGGGGACTTCCTCCAACCCGCTGGACCGACGACTGACACAAGGTCGCCGGTGAAAGCTGGATGAGGATTGCGGAAAACCGGGATATATGGCGCGATCTTGGGGAGGCATATGTCCAGCAGTGGACTGCGATAGGCTGAAGTGAAACGAACTTTCATATAGCCTTTTTTTTTCTTATACAAACAGATTATTCTCCTGTTTTGATAATCAACCATGAACACTTGCTGGACCTGAAAAACCTCGAACAATTTGCTAGATGAAGGAGGATGAGGAAGGAGCTAATGACCGAAAAGGAAAAAGGTCGAGTGATGTTGGCTTCCAGCACTTTTAAATGATCTATTTTATTATGTACCAAGCCCTTAGAGGCTTGGTTTTATTGCTAAATCGCTTCATCTTATCCATTAGCACAAACTTGAAAGAAACGATCTTAATGAACTCTCTGCAAACTGTTCCAAAACTTTCCAACTAGTCCACTAGACTTGAACATTAAGAACCTTAGATTTTTTTACAAATTACGACGGTGGAGTTTTTGAAATAACGGAATAAGTTACAAAAACTTCGTTTCTCGATTTAATTAAAAAAAAAATTTAATAGTCGAATAAGTTTTAGAATTGAATTAAATTAAGAAATTCATTTTTAAATTTTCACTGTAATCGATGAAGGAAATTTTTTATTCCGCATATAATACCTACCAATAAAATATTCTTTCTATAAAAAAAAAGAAATCAGAGGAACAATACATATTATCATGTGTCATTACTTTCGCATGTTTCCTATAATATAAATAATTATTTATTTAATTCAGTTCAATTGAACTGAAAGCGTCAAGTGTCCTTTCTATTTTGGTTTGGTTTGGTTGGTGCATATTTCTCTACCAAGAATAACACTGACACAATTTTATTTTGATCTGTGACCGTGCTATTAATGAAGCCGTACAGGCACATAAAAAAAATTATTTCGCAGCCATCGATCAACACCTTAGCAAAATAGCAATGAGCCTTGACTCGAGCTGCGACAAATTCACTATGAGAATATTAAGACACTTTTTATAATACGTTTATCTATAGCTTTTTACGATATTTAAACAATGAGTTGAATGTTTATTCATATTAATAAGTTTGATACATCTACAAACATGTGTTTTTATTATCAACCGTTACATAGTCTAGGCTGTGATAAATAGCTACTCTTCAAGGCCATTAATTAATACTTGACGTTACGCAAGACATAATTTCGGAACACACCCATAATAACTTGATATAGACGTATTTCAAGGTTACACCTGTTGATAATACCAAAAGGGTCGAAAATATTGCGACCCTTCGCACACCGACCTTCTTTTATTAATCAGGGCTTTTGTTAAGGCTCAGATGAATATAAGGATAACAATGATAACAATAACTTTGTTTTTGTATTTTGTCACAAAATGAGTAATATCTTAATAATTCCTAGGTAATATTAATTATATAATTCCTAAAGATATATTCGGAATATAAGATATGCCATCAAAAACATAACTTGTAAAAAGAAACCAAGTCTCGCAACTCACTTCTTCTTCCGTAAAAAGTTGTGAGATCCATGTAATACCAAGTCGGCTAATTTATTCAATCCCTACTTAAGGGTTCCTCTGTATTAAGTTATTACGTTAGTAGCTAACCTAACAACATCGTGTAGTGATCATATCAATATTAAAAATCTTTGATGTTTTGAATAAATAGACTGACTTGGCAATCGCACTAAACAATCTAATTTAATATAATATTCCTATGTGTTACTTCTTAGACACATTGTTTTCATGCGATTGCTAAGTCAATCTATTTATTTAAAACATCAAAGATTTTTAATATTGATATGATCACTATACGATGTTGTTAGGTTAGCTACTAACGTAATAACTTAATACAGAGGAACCCTTAAGTAGGGATTGAATAAATTAGCCGACTTGGTATTACATGGATCTCACAACTTTTTACGGAAGAAGAAGTGAGTTGTGAGACTTGGTTTCTTTTTACAAGTTATGTTTTTGATGGCATCTCATTTCTTTTTGTAGACAGTCCTACTTATTTTCCTTTCCGGTGTCTTCTACTTCTTTAATATCAACAACGTATTTTCTTAAAGCCTTCGCTAGGTCTAATGAGCTTTTCTTATTTTTATAGATATTATTCCTCTTTTTCTTTACCGATACGATACAGATATATTATTTGATTGTCATGTCATACATATTGTGATCTCAAGTTGACAACTTGAAATACTTGACAAGAGAGATGAATGAAGTATGTTCAGCCGGAAACAGTGTTGTCAGATTGCTGTCGATTTTTTACACCTAAACTTCCATAAAAATAAACTTTTAAAAAATATTAAAAAAAGTGGATGTATACTTATGTACGTACGTACAAAAGTTATACTTATAATAAGACGATGCGCCGAGTCAATGGTTGATGCGCGCCATCTGTAATCAGACCCTAAAAACCCAGTAAAACAAAGTACTTGTCAAGACGAATCAAAGGAGCCGAAACTTGATGGGGTTGCGTCGTTTCATTACAGAGTTCCTATGACCACCTTCTAGCTACATCATCAAACCCTGGTTACCATTGAAAGACAAACTACTCGTCTAGAGGATTCAAACGAGCCCGAACTCGAAGACGCTGTGTCGTTTCATTGCGAAGTTCTTATGACTGCGTTCCAACTCCATTATCAGATTAGACCCTGATAACTATCTAAAAACAAAGTACACGTCAAGACAAATCAAACGAGCCAAAATTGGATGGGATTGCGACGTTTCATTACAGAGTTCCTATGATCACCTTCCAGCTCCATCATCAGACCCTGGTTACCTTTGAAAGACAAACTACTCGTCAAGACAATTCAATCTAGCCCGAACTCGATGGGGTTGCGTCGTTTCATTACAGAGTTCCTATGACCACCTTTCAGCTCTATCACCAGACCCTGGTTACCATGAAAGACAAACTACTCGTCAAGATGATCCAAACGAGTCCGAACTCGATGATGTTTTGTCGTTTCATTGCGAAGTTCCTTTGCCTGCCTTGTAGCTCCATCAACAGATCAGACCCTGGTAGCCATCTAAACATAAAGTACTCATTAAGACGAATCAACGAGCCTAAATTCGTTGGGGTTGCGTCGTTTCATTACAGAGTTTCTATGACCACCTTCCAGCTCCATCATCAGACCCTGGTTAGCATCGGAAGATAAATTACTCGTCAAGACGATTCAAACGAGCCCGAACTCGATGAGGTTGTGTCGTTTTATTGCAAAGATCCTATTGCCACCTCTCAGCTCCATCATCAGATCAGACCCTGGTAACTGTCTTAAACCAAATTCTTGTCAAGCCGAATTAAACGAGCTGAAACTCGATGGGGTTGCATCGTTTCATTACTGACTTCTTTTGACCACCTTTTAGCTACATCATCAGACCCTGGTTACCATTGAAAGATAAACTACTGGTCAAGAGGATTCAAACGAGCCCAAACTCGATGAGGTTGTTTATTTTCATTGCGAAGTTCCTATGGCCACCTTACAGCTCCATCATCCGATCAAACCCTGGTCCCCATCTAAAAACAAAGTACTCGTCAAGGCGAATAAAACGAGCTGAAACTCAATGGGGTTGCGTAGTTTTCATTAGGGAGTTCCTATGACCACATTCCAGCTCCATCACCAGACCCTGGTTACCATTGAAAGACAAACTACTCATCAAGACGGTCCAAACGAGCCCAAACTCGATGAGTTTGTATCGTTTCATTGCGAAGTTCCTATAGCCACCTTCCAGCTCTATTATCAGATCAGACCCTGGTAACCATTTCAAAACAAAGTATTCGTTAAGACGAACCAAACGAGCGAAAACTCGATGGGGTTGCGTCGTTTCATTACTGAGTTCCTATGACCACATTCCAACTTCATCACCAGACCCTGGTTACCATTGAAAGACAAACTACTCATCAAGACGGTCCAAACGAGCCCGAACTCGATGAGTTTGTATCGTTTCATTGCGAAGTTCCTATAGCCACCTTCCAGCTCTATTATCAGATCAGACCCTGGTAACCATTTCAAAACAAAGTATTCGTTAAGACGAACCAAACGAGCGAAAACTCGATGGGGTTGCGTCGTTTCATTACTGAGTTCCTATGACCACATTCCAACTTCATCACCAGACCCTGGTTACCATTGAAAGACAAACTTACTCGTCTAGAGGACTCAAACGGGCCCAAAATCCTTCCTTTGGCTACCTTCTAGCTCCTCCATCAAGTCAGCACCATGTAATCATAATAATGCATTGTCACATGATTTACTATTATTTTGGATCAAATTTAATTTGCAATATTTGATGACAAATATCGAGACAGGTGAAACAAAATAAAAGCTTGTAAAAAGTGAGTTGACACATCCAGCACAATGAAGTGAGTTAGCGCAATTGCGCGGCGCCTACTACTTAGCTTTATGGTGTCGGTTTTTGTCACAGAGTGCACGCGCATCGTATAAAAATTTACTCTCATCAAGAAGTTATAGCTTTAAAATACAAAAGTTATTTTGAGTCCTTATTTTCTATATTTATTTTTATTTATTTAATAATTATTAATTTTTATATACATTAATTAACAGTTATTGCTCTTATGACTCACTTAATCAACCAGGTGCATTCTAATAATGACATAATTATATGAACTTTAAAAATGATGACCAAGCTGGCGAAATAGTGCGCGCTGTTGTATATTAAGCGGGAGATCCCGGGTTCAATCCCCGGCAGAGTAAATTTTCTTTCTCTGATCTGCTTTGGTGGGAGTCTTTGGTAGTGGCTAGTTACCACCCTATCGGCAAAGACGTGCCGCGTTTTGCTACAAAGCAGTGTAGAAACCGATTAGAGGCATAGGTTTAATATAGCTGCCAACTGAATAAAATAAAATAACTTACGTACGGGAAGCGTGAAAGCCGTGGAGCGGGCAAACTACCTCAGCCAGTCGCGGTTATGATTTATTAGTGTTGTTTAATACTTTGCGTGATTTTGGTATAGCTACATAAGACATGTCCTATTCTTGATTTTTCATTCCGTTGAACATTTTACAGGTTACCTTTGAAGATAATTATATCTAGGTACCTATCTACACCTATTATTCCACTATATTATAATTGTACGGGTACATTGATTCATTCACTGCAAATGTAACTTTGTAATCCTATATATTTATATGGGATTACAAAGTTATTTATGCAGTTGGTGTATCTAGAAAACTGGACCGAAATTGCACAATATTTGAATTTTTCCTTGGTTTATATACTAAACACTAATGGTATTCTAAATTTGAAGCTTCTATGTCTGCTAGAAGTGCCTTAGAGTTTTGATGATCGGTCAGTCAGTGAGTGACAAAATTCGAAACTTTGACTAATTATAATTCTTAAACTACTGGTTCAAATTGAATGAAATTTGAAATATACCGTGTTTATGCAATGCCTGCTTGGGTGTTGAAAATTCAGACTTCTAGTTTTATCCACAACGAAGTTATAGGGGGTCGAAAATGGCCTGAGTTGCTTCGAGAAAAGAATAGTACGGCCTTGCCACTTTTTTTTTTTTTTGCTCGACTTGGCGGAGGCACTGCCGTGCCTCCAGATAATTAATCAAACGCATTATAAAAACTTTCAATAGAATAATAAATAATTAATGGGTTAATTGAATATGAACCTGTGCCGCAATAATAATGCAACGAAACGAACTCTATATTGTTTTAAGCAACACTCTTCCAAATATTTACTTATATATTCGTAATAAAGCCGAATAATTTTCTATCACGAATCACCAATCAATTTTGAGGGCTACAGAACCAATTTATTAATACTTTTGAGTTGTACATTATATTTATTACGCAATTTCATAGAAAATTATAAGCTGTAAAACTAGCTAAAAATATCAAATAAGCTGTCAATAACGAAATTAAATGCAAGTGAAATCGCACGAGACGTCTAGTTGTTTGAAATTTTCTTGTACAGTATTTAAATTCGGTATAAAACAAATTTTAAAAAAGTGGCCTTTCAAAATGTTCAACAAAGTCAACAGTACCAAGTTTAAAATAAACATTGACGTTTGAAATATTATTAAAACATTCTATCATTTTAAAAGTATCTTATCTTTTTTTTATTATTAAAAAAGATTAAAAGTACAAAAGTAAAAAATTAAAAGCCAGTTTCTAGAAGAAGAACAACATGTAGCCTCATCACCACGCTGTTACTACTGCATTTGGTAAATATTCGACGACGCACATTAAAAATATTTGTTCAAACCATATAAATGTTTGATGTGGTCTAGTTGTTTGTGCTTGTGCTTTGTGTATGTTTCCGGACCCCCGACACAGGATTCTTGTTGTTCAATACTAATTGAGGCTCAGCTAGTATTAAAATTCAACACCACAGTGATTTCTCGGGATCACGTAAGTTAGGTAATAGTCGCACACCGTTTAAATCAAAGTATATAATATATATTCAAAAGTTTGGGTGGATGTTTGTTACTCTCCGATTGCCACTAAACTAATTGTAACATAGATAACTGGAGATCCAGAATAACACATAAGCTAATATTATACTGACATTCACAAGTGACACGAGGTAAACCACGAAGCGCAACTATTATAGTAAAAAACAAAACATCGCAGATAGTAAAAATCAATCAAAAATTATTTTTCGTTTCCCATGTTCATTATCAATCTGATATAAAGATTATATTTTTTTATGCTCTTATAAAGATTTTATTAATTTTATAATTTACGAATATCTGTTTCGTATTATGTCAATATTGGCTTACAATTAATTATACTCCGATAAAATACTCTCAAAGTAATCAACGTGTAATATTATAATTGAAATTATATGCTTAATGGAATATAAAAATATTACGAACATTCACTTATTTAATATTCATAAGAATTGTTTTCACATATTATTTAAGTATTATTTTGAAGAATGTTGAAAACAGGTTATGCATAAAATCTGGAAAGTTCACCAGTAAAAAAAATACTAAAACTTATTTTCATTACATGCGTTTCCCCTTAAAGTAAAAAAAAAAAAAAAAAAAAAACGTTAATTAAAGTAAAATAGTCTACTCGCTGTGGAATTATGTTTTAATAAAGCGAAAGAAAAATTCCTTTGTTGAGTCAAAGAGAGATTTAATTTGTTAGATATAAGGGAGATCAACACGGTGTATCTCTTATATGGCCATGGGCACCCCAAGTGCAAAAAAACTTATGCGTTATATGGAACAGACTTCATATTATGACGCAAAAAAATGAGCTACAATTAAACTCATAATAAGCTACAATTTTGATTTATAGCTGTTGCACTAGCCGATCTTTGACACAGATTTTATCCTAATTTTATTCATTCGTTCAGTGTGACACGATTTTCTTTATTTACATGCTTAAAATTTGATAGGCATAAACTAAACTGAACTGAATCAACCTATAAACGTCCCACTGCCACACTGTCCCACTACGTTTTGGCAGATAATTTTCCCTATCATGAGTAACGATCGCTATCGGGTGTTTATGATAACAACTGGGACCGACGGCTTTATGTGCTCTCCAAGGCACGGTGGGGAGACACACAAAAATGTACACCCAGACCGGAAACAAATATTTTTACAAATACAAATAACAGCCCCGACCGGGAATCTAACCCGCGATCGCCGGCGTTGAGGCGACTAATCGCACCACTACACCAGAACGGTCGCTTAATAATAGGCCAATTTATTTATTTAATCACGTACAGAACAGGCACAGAAATAGTTCATATAACATAACAATGTCTAGGTTGAAAGCTTTAATGTGTACGACATACAGCAAAATAAGACATTAAACAGAACAGAAGTGGTTGGAATATACATATATAAATTGAAACTTAAAAACTAAAATTGCTTAACTAGTAACATGTTTTAAAAGTATGGTTTTAAAAGAAGCGAGAAAACAATGATATATGTTTATATCAACACAAGTACTGACAAGTTGGTTGTACTGGCGACACATACGACATAAGGGATTATAATAAGAGGTGTTATTACGATAAACGTCAAGAGAGAACACCTTAGGTCTTCTAATACGGTAGTTAATGTTAAAGTTAAGTTGAGACAGCAAGTATGGTGAGTCAATGAAGTAATTAATTATTTTGTAGTATCATAAAATCTAAATATTCTATTAGAGCCATCCGAATAATATTATATTAAAGCCTAACATTGTATAAATTCTTACAGATATTGAAATGTGAATATCAAACGAGTCACGATTCTGACACTAACTCAATAATGAAAAACCTAAAACTTCTAGATAGCCTGATGATATGAGAAAATTAAAATTTGGCTTAAAGCAACCAAATAACTTTCTAAAATTCTTATCTAATTTTAAAACGGATGTTCTTGGAACCTGAAATTTGGCATCAAGGTAAGTCATTAGGTTGTCGGACAGAAGGTAATTAAAAAAACTCCGCTTATTTGCTTATTAATTTATTTTTAATCTCTATTCATAGATTAAACGTAAATTTCAGAAGTTTTTTTTTTTTAAACGACTCTCAGTAAAATATAAATCGTGTGTCTGGGGAATATTCCTAAAAAAAACGCCCAGGCCATGATAAAAATTTCAATGGTTTATACAAAAGCTTGTCATGAGCGTGAATCGAACACGCGATCGCTAACGCAGCTGCCAGTGTGATAATTTGTAATTATTTTATATAGCAAAAATTCTAACATTATAAAGATTTAAAGTATTATAGGCCTATCCTATTAATGACTCGGATGCAGTCCACACTAATTCAGTGGAGTTAAAAAACAAGTCACCCATTTAATTTACTTATTGAGATAAATGAAAAACCAAGTGCGTTGTATTTTCGTTGCCTAATGTTAAACATCCAAATTATAATTTAGAAATAAATAACGAGAGGCTTATTGTTAATGATACTACAGTATTCTTAGGGATAAATCTAGACTCAAAACTTCAGTGGAATTCCCATTTGTCATCCTTGAATGGTAGACTCATCTCCGCAGCATTAGCAGTTAGAAAAGTGCGACAACTGACCGACGTTGCTACTGCGCGTTTAATATATTTTAGCTATTTTCATAGTATAATGTCTTACGGTTTGTTACTGTGGGGTAATGCTAGAGATATCGAAACTGTATTTATTTTGCAAAAAAGGGCTATTCGTGGCATTTACGATCTTGGAGCTAGAGTCTCCCTACGGGATGTTTTTCCAAAGATAGACATATTAACAATTGCGTCGCAGTATATTTATAACAATATTATATATATTCACCAGAATATTCATTGTTTTGAAATAAATAGTATTAATCGCGCTGTAAACACTAGAAGGAATAACAAAATTGTAACTCCAAGCTTCCGACTACGCAAAGTAAACGTCTTCTTTCTGGGTTATGGTTTTCGCATGTATAATAAAATCCCACAAACAATTTTGGAATTGTCTCATAATAAATTTAAAGAATTTATTAAGAAAAAATTAATAGATAAAGCTTATTATTCGGTGTAGGATTACTTAGTCGATAAAGATGTGTGGACTTAGTGGCGCTGTATTTCATGCAAGATATTACTAATTTTATACTAAAACAAATTTTATATGCTATTTTTAAAAGAGTAACTGCGGAGTTTCTTGCCGATTCTTCTCTGCAGAATCTACATTCCGAATCGGTGGTAGGATTTACTATTACAAAATAATAATCACTTGAAAGTGTTAATTTGTAAAATGACGATTCGAAAGTGCTCTTGGGGCCTATTTGAATAAAGTTAATTTTGATTTTGATTTTTGATTTTGAAATGATGTAAGATGAGTCTGAATATGTGTCAAAAGAACTCATTGGGCATGTCTGTTAAATTGCTGTGAAACAGCGGGAGAGTCAGGCCTTTTAACAAATGAGTCTCGGCTTATTTGGACATTTATTTGATAGTCACTTAGATTTTTTAATATTCCAAAACTACTTTCAAAATGAATTAATGAAAGATAACTCCCACTGCTGAGCACCACTGAGCCTTTTCTTCTTATCGCCGGATAATTAAGCTTTTCACACAACTACAAAAGCACGGTCAATGGTTAATATTTTAAACTACATAAATAAAGAACGCCCAATTGCACAAAGATAACCATTATATTTATTATTAGATTAGGACCTTTTATTTCATTAATTTAGCTCTCTCATATCATCAATATTTTAATGACAATCTTATATCAGATTTACAAAAAATATTAGCTTTTTATACTAGATAAAAACAAATAATATTTTATCCTACAAAAGAAAAAAGTTTAAATCCCAGGAGAGATAATCGAAAAAATCTATCGCTTTACCCACGCGAACAAACTTAAAACACTCATATTGAATAAACAGAGAAAATAAACAAAGTCACGCTCAACTTATTGTTCGTGAAACAAATACACAACTCGAAGATTCGATGGATTGCAAAGTAAACGTGAGAAGTTCCTTAAAGTAATTAAGAAGAAAATAATGTAGAAGTTTACAACTTACGCCTGCAGAACTTTAAGGTGGTTTACGTTCGCGCACATAAAATGCGTTATTAAAAATCGAAAACGTTTCTTTCCTTTTTTAATGGATTCAATATAGCAGAAGCATCTTCCATCCAACGGCTTCCAGCGAGTCTACTTTAGTCATCTGTCCATCTCGTAGATGGTCGTATGACGCTACTCGACGCTTGCCGGTACATGGTTTCCACTCGAGAACCTTTCTGCTCCATCGACCATCAGTTCTACGAGCCATGTGTCCTGCCCACTGCCGTTTCAGCTTGCACATCCACTGAGCTATGTCAACAATACCGTATTAGAGCTTTTGAATGACTTTAAGTTGACTTTAAGTGCTGTTTGCTGTGTTCCACGTGTTTTCAGAAACTGTGTCCCAGAGCCGTACTAATCTCGTGTAACCTGATATCCGGTATGTCTTTGGAATAGTGTCTGGTGAGCTAAGTTCTTGCATCTTCAGCCTAGCTACGAACAGATTTGGTGATCAAGGTATACAACTGCCCATAAAACTTCTTGCCCTCTCTCAATATCTCAGCTATTCTATTTTCAACTTCGACAACCGGCTTCGACCAACTGCCATATCCCTTGTAAATACTTTGGAACCTTGATTCCGCTCTCGTATCTTTAATATAGTTTTTATTAAAGACACGTATATCGTAGATCCGCATATACTATTTAGTGTGCTTCAGCGTCACTAGAGGACTGCTTGTTTAATGAGCGTCTTCTACTTATTTTTTTCCTCATTTTATACTCTTTGTTGTTCACCAACATTAATTTTCATGAAGATAGTGAAACAGATAAGAGAAGAAATGTACAAGAGGCGGCGTTATCGCTAAAACGACGATCTTTTTCGAGCATTCTTAGGCAGAGTAATTTAGTAGATTCTTAGTCTTAGGCACCTTTTACACCCCAGCAAGAAAGATGTCGGGGACTATCCTTACGGTTTTTTTTTTTTACTGAATTTCATTAACATTACAATTTTTACACTATGGGATAAAAATGTTTATTCTATAGATAATTGGATATGCTATTATTATTCTTTTCTGTCGGTCAACGCGCGGAAAATTACTATAAAAAAAAGTTAATATTTTGTTTGTTTGTTTAAACATTTTCGCCGTGTTCATTGTGCTCATCGCTATAGGCAATGTCTTTTTTTATAGTATAGGGGCAAACAGATTTTAAATTTATCGAATGGGACTTCAAAAATAAAAATAGTTTTTACGAACTATACAGTATGAAGCAGTGGAAAAAGGACATTAATTTTGTAGATTACGTTGAACAATTTTCAATACCAATAATAAAAATAAAAATGATATAAAGGTATATATTTTAACACCTATAGTAATGCACGCTCCGTGTTTAATTTCAAGTTATATTACTATACTATACTACTACTGTTCAAAAAATATAACCGAGTAACAGATGGACGAAAAGCAAAGCTTATAGTACAGAGTTCCTTTTGCCACCTTTGAGTTGTTTTTAATAAAGTAAACATAATATAATAGCTATTTTGTTGCAATTGTTTTTTCTGACTTTCTACAATAATCCGATTTTCATTATATATTTTTAAAATCCTTTTTTTTTTATTTTATTTGCCAGTTATTACAAGATCAGTCAGTCATATCTCAAAAGTGAACAAGCTTTGAGAATTATACAAAGGAAGTTAATTTCTCATATCAGAGTAATAATCAAAGTGAGTCCGACCTCTCTCTCTACATTTAATATTTATATCAAAATGGATATTTCGCTCGCTTAACGAAAATATTTGTACAGAATTATTTTCTTAGAATTTTCAATTAATGTGAACGTTAAAATTATATTTATAACAAAAATATATGTCTGCACAATTTATATATACCTCTACATACAGAAATAGTACTATTTTAAAAATTTGTATATATCGTAAAATTTTAATCTACACAATGTCTGCTATCAACGTTTATTAAGGCGGTCGGTGGTCTGCAACAAACGCCGTAGGTCGCGTCCGGCATTTGTTGACGCTGGACGCGGCTTCCAGCGTTGTTTCCGATGGTCACTCGGAAATGTTTTCGTTTGAGTTGAGACGAGTGATTACAATATGGATGAACAGACAATTTTAAGAGTTCTTCTCGAAAAGGGGGATGATAATTATCTCGTTATATAAATGTAATGTAATGTCTATAACAAAATGTAACACACGTCGGACGCGACCTACGGCGTTTGTTGATCACCGCCTAAGAAAAACTAATAAATAATATTGATCTATTTTGTACATAATGTACTTAGAATTATTGTTTTACATTGTTTTATTTTTTTTCTCTTTTCACACAAAGCTAATCGCAAAGTGGATACGATTGTGTTACGGGAAGCTTACCTTAAAACCTAGGGGATATTAAATCTTGATACACCATCTACGTATAGCTGATTTAATTAATGTGACAAAAGTGTTAATTAAAGCAGGTATATAACCTAGTACCAAATCTAATGAGTACTACAATGCGAGAGAATTCGAGATTCGAAAATATATAACTACAATTAATTTAAAAAAAAAAGACTAATCGAAAACAAATAACTGGTCGAAACATTAAAAAAAAAAAAAAAAACTTTTGATTATTTTATTCGAAAATCAAAAATATAAATAATTCGTGTTTTCAATTTACAGAGGCTCGACTTTTCTGGATGCGATGTACTCCTTGACACCCGGTAGGTTTTGTACATTCTGCACAAGGGCCTTAATGTATGGGTATTTACTTTCCACTTTCTCTCCAAGGAAATAATTTGCTGCCTCTATGATGCCAACAAAGACAAAATCAGCCCAGCTCAACTGTAAAAAAAGATATACACATGTAAAAGAATGAAGTAGACAAGTTGGAAAATAAAGAATATCATAGTAAAATTAGCTTCAATATACATATATTATTATATATATTATATTGTATATATTCAATATACACACGATTCAATCTTAACGGTCCCCATTTTTTTAAGAATCATGTTAGAGCGTAGAAACGCACACAATATAAATACGATTACGAAAAACTGCCAGACTACTACAAGAAAAACATTCGAATGGTCTGTACAAACACAATAATAAAAGTTATGTGCATAGATCGAAGCCGTGACCTCTAACGCAACAGCCAGTTGCTGTGACCAATGCGCTTTTGTCTCAAAAGTGACAAAATGATTAGTTTATAAGTACATACGAATACAAAAATTTATAGATACTAAACACGAATAAAACAGCAAGGGACAGCTAGCACCAATTAAGGATTTATGTATGTATTTATATGCAAGAAAGAAACAAACATTTTTTTTTTTTCATAAATATTGATAATTTTCTTTTTTATATTGTTATAAACTTTACCTTTCCACCAAAGTAACCGTTGTTATTCTTCAATTCTTTTTCGAATCTTGAAAAGAAGTATTCGACTTGTTCATACAAGATTTGTTTTTTTAATTCTTGTTTTTTAACGGGATCCTGTTCCTTTAAGTATGCTCCGACAACTGGAAATTCATGAACAATATTTAATGACATATAAAAAATGTTATGTCAAAACACAACGATTAATTTTTTTTATTTTATATAGCTGTCTGAAAGTTTAAACGACACAAGAACATTCTTGCTTTGACTCTAGACTCGTTCTTTGTGTAAAATATGACAAATAACTAATTTAGTATACAACGAGCATTAATCTTTTTTTACATTGATATTAAATTTTTACCATCGAAATAAAAATAATGTATCCAGAATGGTTTATTATTATATATATGTATATATACATATATATGATCATATATGATCATATAAAACAATGCGTGAACCCATGCCACGCTTTAAGACGAAAATATTCAAAAGCGAACGATAGCTCGTTTTACGTTATTTCCTTCATATTCTTTCAAGTTACCTATTCATTAATTACTTTGACGTAATCTTACACTCCAGCCTTAAGTTCAGCGGCAGCGTTTATTGGTACTTTATTTGTTGTTTGTTTATTTTATTACCAGTTGGTAGTTGGAGTATTTCAGTTGTTTCTATTAATTAAAGTAGTTACCTAACTATACCATATTAATACATTTAATATGATAATGTTATTATATTTATTTTTTATGGTTATATATTAAATGGTTACAGTGGTACATTTATTTAACACAATGTAAGAATCCTGTAGCTGTCTCAATTAACGATGAACCGAACTCGAAAAATAATTAACCACCTATAATAAGCGTTCGATAATTTTTATGTATTTAAAATATTTATTATCTAAGAAAGTAAATAAGGCCTATTAACTATGGAATTCAACAAAAAGTCCGAATACCGATAGTGATTGGCCCGTTGATAGTGACTCTTTTTTCCGCTACAGGTTTGTGGTTTCGATTCTCACCCTAACTATTTACTAAAAAACTATTTACGCATGAATACGTACTTACGATAAAAATATATCGATTTTTCGCCTAAGTGGCCGATAGAGGGGGCCTAACCGATAGAGAGGTCACTTACCTTAAGTTAACTAGACATTGGAGTGATCTGCGAGTAAAGTAATGTAAACAGAATATCCAAATACTTAATTATTCAATTTATACTGTACTCTCATACTGTATATTTTTATTTCATCATATTAAAATTGTTATGTAAGTTCTTGAGTGACTTAGAAAAAGTTAGTGAAATTCTTACATTTAAAGAAGTCGTAAATGCTGTAAACCACAGCATCCAAAACAGCTTGCTCCCAAGGGTCGGTTGGTACGAGTTTGCTATAGTATGCGACGTACTTCGCAATGGCCAGCGACTGGTTCAAACTCTTATTCCCTTCTTCATAGAGAGGGAGTTGACCGTATGGAAGTGCTAAAAAGACAATACGATATTGATTTAAAAAAATAGTAATCAGTATATTTGTTTTGATGATTAATGCATAATAATTTGGATGCATATTTCGAAGGATCTCATATTAATTATGACTGAAAGTATCTGAGCTTGAAGTTCTCAGCGAAATAAAAACAGTCGCAGTAATTAGTCATTAACATAGTGATGGAAACATAAATTTTTTGACTTCTATTTAATAAAACAATTATATTTTTTATAAGTGATGTGTACATCATAGTAATCAATCGCAATATTACTATTGACTACGTTTTACGGTTTGGTTTGGTTTTTTATACTGATTTCAGTCGAGTTGACTTCTCTATTCATTGCCTCACTTCTATGAATTGTATTTCTCACTAAATGAAAATTAATAAAATTAGACCTGTAGTTATTAGTCTATTCAAACAATCAGATAAAATAATCCATTTTATAATTTAATAAAGATACATTAAGGATCTGTTCACCGGTTGCTGAAAAAGTTTATCACGCACATAAGTCACTGATAGACTTTATCAGCAGGAGGTAAGACAGGCCCGGGGTGCCCGTTTCATCTCAATTAATAAACTACAACTTTTTGCTTCACAGGTTGAGCATGGACTCTACTGATGTACTGTATCAGCCTGTAAACCACCCACTGCTGAGCGAAGGCCTCTTCTTCATGTAGAAGAAGGGTTAGAGCTTAATCCACCACGCTGCTCCACTGCGGGTTGGCGGATAACTTCCTTATATAAATGGGTAACGATCGGTATCAAGTGTCTATGATAACAACCGAGACCACTGGCTTTACGTGCTCTCCGAGGCACGGTGGGGAGACATACAAAGCATACACCCAGACCGGAAACAAATATTTGTACAAATACAAATATCTATCCCGAGCGGGAATCGAACCCGCGACCGCTCCCGCGCGCGGCGTTGAGGCAACTACTCGCACCACTACATCAAAACGGTCGTCATAGATAGGTCGTCATTGAGCATAGAAATACTTGACAAATAAAGTGGATTTTAGTGGTGAGGAAGAAAGTTTTTTTTTTTTTTTAATTTTAAGTGAATAGGCAAACTGACAGACGTTCCACCTGATGGTAAGTGGTTAACGTCGCCCATGAACATAAACTAGTTTACCTGGAACTAGCCCAGGCAACTCATCTATGTGTTGCCTATCCAGACTTAAGGTGTTAGTCTCGGTGCCAGTAATTACACTGCCTGTCTTGCCCTTCTCTCCGAAACACAGCAAAGCTGTTTCACGGGAGAAATAAGCAAGATGGTGGTACCCATGCAGCCGGGAGCGCGGCACAGCGCATCCCTCCCACCGGTAAATATATATATATATATATATATATATATATATATATATATATAGTAGTATATCATAATTTTTTATCTGTAGGATACTGCCATATGTGAGATAAGTTTAACAGACACCGGTGAAATACTTATCACTTAAGTGATAAGTATGTTTAAATCTTAAATGATTTTTAACCGTTGTTTATCATATGACATGTAATACGAAGACAAAATATTTGACAGATAAATCACACTATGTCAAGGCAATATAAATATATAAATTGTGAATATTTTTTATTGTCTAATGTTTATCTCCGTTATAACCGAAATGGAAACGATAACAGATAAAAAAGAGACCATAACACTATTGTAACATCTTCAACGTAAATATTGGGTAACTTATCAGTAAAAAAATTATTTGTTTGTAATTGAGCTGGGTCTTACAGTCTTGCTTACATTAATTACTTACTATTGACTATGTTGATTAATGTTCAAAGGCATTGACGTTCTCCTATTAATTGTAATATTACAGCTTAATAATATAATGGATATATATTTTTTTATAAACAGAATATCTAGAGTAAAAGTAAAATACTAAAGCAGTCTGGTTCTTAAGCGTTTACAACCAACAAATACTAATACAATGACAATGTAAGTTTAATTTTAAGCTATTGTAAAATTATTTATATTATTTAATTTTTATTTGTAAAAAAATATAGCACAAAGAATTATACACACAATATTTACACAATTACGATACCAAGCTTGAAAATACAGTTTTACTAAATTTTTATATAAAATTCCCAAAACAAAAGAAAAATATTGATAAAATGGCAGTAAGAATTCTATGACCCCAGCAAAAATTAACCATTAGGTACTCCTTCGAGTGCGGGAATTTTATGTCAGAATTTTTATTTTTATTTTTTTAATGGTTGTACCTACGCATGCGACTGATAAAGATATTCTCGATGAAAAACCGAGATGAAATCTTGATTAGAGTGCGTTGTTACAGAGAACGTATGCTGAAAAAGTAGCAGATAATGTAGGTTAAATAAGCAAAGATAATTCAACTTACAATCTTTAACACTTTTGATAGGCCAGTCCTTGCGTTTGTACCTCACATCTTCAAACTTGTGCTTTCCGTAATGCAGAATGTATCTGATCGGCTCTGCAAGACCGATTATAGTGTCGAAGTAGTGTAATTTCTTGGCCATTGCAACGATTCTACTGAATAAATGTAAATAAACGCGACGGTATTTATACTTTTATTTTATCACCTCGTTATGAACACATGTGTCGTACCCTCGCTGTGACTGTTTAGTAATATAAAAACATATTTTATTTTGTTATTATTTTTAACAAAATAGCAAATGATTATAATCAATTATGAACTGAACAGAACTGAATCAGCCTGTTAACAACCCACTGCTGTGAAAAGGTGTCTTCTCCGTATAGAATAAGAGTTGGAGCTTAATCCACCACGCTGCTCCACTAAAGGTTGGTGGATAATTTTTCTATCACAAGTAACGGTCGCTATCAGATGTCTATAATAATAACGAATCAATTATTAATTAAGATAATAATAAAAGTAATCAAAATGTTTTTATAATTTGATATATAATTAATACAGTAAATGGAATGTAATTCATTTTGTAGAAATTCAAATAAACGTTCGTAATATGGAATACATGGGTGGAGGATTATGTACCGGCAGAGAGATCAAACGGCCAGGGGTTAAGGCTGTAGGCTGAGAAATCGGCGGACAATCCTAGCAGAGTCGAGCAATACCGCTTTCTGCATACTGGCTGCGAGTGAACCATCATGGATACTCAGCTGCCTCAGATGGTGAGCGAGGCTAATCGGGATCAAACCATTAGCAGATATCACGATAGGAATGATTTCATTGGACTCAACACCCCACATGTCGACAATATTGTGCGCCAGATCCAGATATTTATGTTTTTTCTTTGTTTCGGCTTTCACAAGGTTCTCGTCATGGTAATGTCAACTAAAAACACATTATTATTATTATTATTACATTGATTAATTATGATTTATGAAAATTGTTTAGAATATGCTTAATGTACAAACATACACATTACCATTTTATTTTAAGTAATGTTACATGTTTATATTCATAAATTTGCATGACTTGTGATAATTAATGAAAACAATCGAGAATCACGATAAATTCAAAATTGTGTATCTTAAATTTTAAGTGTGTTATCAACTGATACTTATTTAATTCGTGAAATAATCATTATTATTTAACTAATTAAGAAAGTAGAGATGTTTTTATAAATTAAGATATATTTTTTTTAAACTTTTACTTTTATTGTATATATTGTACCTTGCAGTTATTTTTATTTCAAGAGAAAAAAACGTTTTAGTGACTGGTCGTCTAATAATGACAAAATTTCCATTAACAATGACGTTGCCGATTCGATTCCCGCTCTATTTTATTGTAATATTTGTTTCGAGTCTCAGTGTGTATCCTTGCGATATCTCGGACTGGTCAGACGTTGTCTCGAAAAGCACGTAAGCCATAGGTCCAAGTTGTTATCATCAAAACTTGAATTATACGCCAACCCGCAATAGAACAACGTGGTGGTTAACATCAACATAATATATACAAAATATTTTATCAAATAAGTATCCGTTTAGGAGGATGCAGTCAGATAGAAACCTACAGATTAGTTATACACATAAAGACGGTATGTCTAAAACTGACAATTTTTACGAAAAAAAGTGACACTGTGCGTAATGTCATTTTACTTCTGTAAGTTTAAATATATGGTCCTGATAATAACAGAGCAGTGAATTTCGCGGAAACACTAATACTTTTACTTCTCCACTATATACAAGTACTGTGTCGATTTTTCCCAAGAGAATTTATTTATTCTAATTCCAAATTAATTTATTCTAAATCGGAGGTAGTTGCACATAAATCATATTTAATTAAAAAATTTATGCATTTTTGGTAAACCGACGATTCGATGGTGCTATTGAAGTCTACTTGAACAGTTAAATTTTTGATTTGATTTGGACTGAAAAAATTGAAAAAATATTTCAATTTCCAAGAAAAATTATTGCCCTATGTTCTTAAAAGAAATCTTAAAACTCTCTTTTTCTTCCTCTTTTTACTATACCCATTTCTCTCAATTTTTTGCTGTCAAATTATATGGGATTTTAAAACTTGTGTAGAAGCACATTACCACAGTATATTTATAGATAATGTTACCGTGACATTACTTATCTCTGTCATACATGTCAAATACTTAATTCCCGTAATATTTAGTTGTTATTTAATTTGGTACAATCTGATTTCTCCGTGATTGTGACACGGAAAATTATTCGAGGAAGTCTAAAGATTTGCTAAGGCTACCTTTTTAATAAGTAAATTTTAGTCCTATCTTATATCTTTACACGAGCAATTCTTGTATATATATATATATATATATATATATATATATATATATATATATATATATATATATATATATATATATATATATATATATATATATATAATCTGAATCACGGAAACGGCTTGAACGATTTTCATGAAATTTAGTAAGCAGGGGGTTTCGGGGGCGATAAATCGATCTAGCTAGGATTTATTTTTAGAAAATGTCGTTTTATCCTTTTTTTCACGCAATTAAAAAATATCATTAGAATATGAAGGTAAATTTCGCTGTCATTGAAAAGCATATAATAGCTCGGATGGGAATCGGGCGAATTCGAAACCAGAAAAGTCGGGTTCGATTCCAGGTGCCTACAGACCAGTTTTTTTTTTTTTTTTCAACTTTCTTCTTTTGTGGGAAAAACTATTATTGAGAGCTCTTTTTATTTTTTATTTAAATAACCATTTCCTATTATTATATCGGTAATATCGAAAATATTATTTATGTTTCATCAGTAGTATCTAAATATAATTTAACCGAGCAAAGTTCGGTCATCCAGGTACTTAATATTATAAATGCGAAAGTTTGTTTGGATGTTTGTTACTCTTACACGCAAAAATAAAAGTTTTATTTAAATCGCATGACCTAACCTCACATTTCGATAGTTTATCGGCATAATTTCGTTCTGTGACATCTCCGGTGTTGCGGAAACCCTTCGTTCTTGCATTAGAAAACACTAGACACTTGCACTTGGAACAACAAACACCATTGTTAATATTTTTCTAATTTGTGAGAAAAGTGAAAACACTGAAAACCTGTTATTGTTATGGTATTCAACTATTCAGATGTCATTTACTCTATAGTCTTTGGTTTATCAAATATCAGAATGCGTTCATTACGACCATAGATAATACAATATATCTTAGAAAATGATATAAATATATAAAAATTATTAGATACTGTAAATTATGTTTATAAGCAATAAATATACATTTTGTTTTATTTGTATAATTACCCAGAAAAAGTAACCTCGCTTAACAGACATTGACTTCTGCCTCAAAATAGTCACAGAATGGAATCAGCTTACCCCGACTCCACGTAGTCTTGTTTGCCCCACCCCTAGAGTGTTCTTTAAGAGCCGGAGGCGCGGAGGGAGGGCAGCCCCCGCCCGCCGTAACAAAACGCAGACACCGTGGGTGTCTGCATTTTGTTACGCAAGGGCGAAGGGGCTGCACCTTCCGAAGCGCCGGAGACGTCACGGAACGAAATTATGCCGATAAACAGTCAATTTTGAGGTTAGGTCTATAGGATTTCTTTTTCTTTCTTTTTTTCAGGAATGGTGAGTACAAATGAATAAACTTGCATTGCTGTGAAATTAGTTTTTAATTTAGCATTATATTATATTATGGTATTATCTATGGTCGTAATGAACGCATTCTGATATTTGATACATAAACCAAAGACTATAGAGTAAATGACAACTAAATACCATAACAATAACAGGCTCTACGTGACATTGGCGGAATCAACCGTGCTCAGCTGGCACAACTGAAAGCCACTAACCCAATCAATCAATCAATCAATCAATCAACAATAACAGGTTTTTTCACAAATTAGAAAAATATTAAAAATGGTGTTTGTGGCAAGTCCAAGTGTCTAGTTTGTTTTCTAACGCAAGAACGAAGGGTTTCCGCAGCACCGGGGATGTCACAGAACGAAATTATGGCGATAAACTCTCTAAATGTGAAGTTAGGTTATGTGATTTCTTTTTCATTTTTTCAGGAAAGGTGCATTACCTTGTATTGCGAGTGGTATGGGGAAGGTTAGGGGACACCCCCCCTCCCTCCGCACCCCCTCTCGTCCTTAAATTCGTGCCAAACGATTCTAAATTTCAACCGTATTTTGAATAATTTAGCTGTGTTTATTATTACGATTTTGTATCGTTTAAGATGTTTTACAAAATTAATCGATCAACGGACTAAGTGTATAAAAGCAGCTGTGCTGCGATATTACACGGACTGAGCAACACTGGCAAAGATAAGTAGATTTTTGTATATTATTGTTATCATGATTATTTTCCATTTTGTGATGATATTGTGTTATTGTTAATTGTTATAGTATTGTTATAATGATGGAATATTGTATTTATTATTTTAAAAGAGCAACTGTTGAGTTTCTTGCCGATTCTTATCGGCAGAATCTGCATTCCGAATCGGTGGTAGCAAAACAATAAATATAGTCAATTAGTATAAACTGTATACTTGCACAATGACTATTCGACAGAGCATTTGAAAGCCTCGTTGTATAAATAAAATAATTATTAGTATTATGTGATGAAATATACCATATTATTTTACCATCCCGCCTTTATTCTTTTATTTCACTTTTTCCTAAAACTGAAGGTATATAAATAATTATTTGAAACAAAATATTAAATTAATAAAATAATCAAGATTCCTTATTCAAGTATTATTAAATAACTTATTACTTTTATTTAAATAATTGTTCATTTCTATTTTTTTAACTCCCGTTCTAAAATCTGACACAAGCATGAATGATAATGTGTAATCTCGCAATTTCATATAAAAGACTTAGACGTCCATCATGGTTTCACCTTTATCGTAAAGTTCATTGATTAAAATACTACTGCACAGCTCTGAAGAATCATAACATGATTTTATATAGCCTAGACGTCTAACAAAAAGCCTTCTAAGCAATTGTTTTAATAAGAAGACTTATAACTCATGAAACTAAAGTGTTTGTTGTTCATAAACGGACAATCACAGTCAATTAACACTAAACCTAGCAGAGCGGTCAAGTTCACATTTTTATTTTTTAGGTTTTTTAAGTATCTATATATTATAGAAAAAGTCGTGCATAGGTTCAAGATTTTTTTTTACAAAGAATTTAACAATTTTAATTTAAGTCTCAAAAGCGGTCACTGGGCTACTCTGGTAAGCTTAATGTTTAAAAAAAAAGAGACTAATTGAAACAAATAACTACTGGTCGAAATACAAACAAAAAAAAAGTTTTGATTATTTTATTCGAAAATCAAAAATATAAATAATTCGCGTCTTCAATTTACACAAATTCGACTTTTCTGGACGCGATGTACTCCTTAACGCCCGGTAGGTTTTGTACATTCTGCACAAGGGCCTTAATGTATGGGTATTTGCTTTCCACTTTCTCTCCGAGGAAATAATTTGTTGCCTCTATGACACCAACGAAAACAAAGTCAGCCCAGCTCAACTGTAAAAATAAAAGATAGGTACACATGTAAAAGAATGAAGAAGACAAGTTTAAAATAAAGAATATCACAAAATTAGCTTTGACATACAGACACACAATTCAATGTTAATGACCCCCATTCTTATAACAATCATCTTGGGGTGTAGAAACTCACACAACACAAATACGAATACGAAAAACTCCGAGACTACGATAAACATCTAATAATCTTTACAAGCACAATAATAAAAATTATGTGCGAAAATCAAACCCATGACCTCTAACGCAACAGCCAGTTACTGTAACCAATGCGCTAACCTTTTGTCAAATTAAAGATTTTAAAAGGCAAGATGTCTTGCTTATAATCGATAAAGTCTGAAAGTACTAATTTTAATACTTATCTTACCATTATATAATAACATTAGCGAAGTGACAAAGTTTTTAGTGTTTATGTACATACAAATTATTATACGGTATAGAAACTCGAGTAAAATCGCAAGGGACAGCTAGTAAAATACTAAGGATTTATGTTTAACGAGATGTATGTATAATATGCCAGAACCAAACATATATTTTTAAATGTTTTCATTAAAATAAATATCAAAAGAGTATTGATATTGCATTGATCTACGAGTATAATTAGATCAATGACATATTGTTATAAACTTTACCTTTCCGCCAAAGTAACCATTGTTATTCTTCAGTTCTTTTTCGAATCTTGAAAAGAAGTATTCGACTTGTTCATACAAGATTTGTTTTTTTAATTCTTGTTTTTTAACGGGATCCTGTTCCTTTAAGTATGCTACGACGTCTGGAAATTCATAAACAATATTTAATGACATATAATAATTATCTTATAAAACAAGTAAATAGTGACAAACGTCAAAACACAACGATTACATCTCTTTACTTTATTTTTTTATACAGATGTCTGAAAGTTTGAACGACACCTGAATATTCCTGCTTTGACTCTAGACTCTTTCTTTGTGTGAAATATGACAAATAACTAATTTAATAAGCACGCAACATGAGTATTTTTTACGTTGAATAATTTAAACCATCGAAATAAAAATATTGTGTCAAGAATGATTTTTATTACTACATTTACATTCGGTAGTTCCTTCATATTCTCTCAAATTATTCATTAATTACTTTGACATAATCTTACACTCAAATTCAGCGGCAGCATTTATTGGTACTTTGTTTTTGTATTACCAACCGAGTCTCTCAGTTATTTCTATTAATTAAAAATAGTATTAGTATTGATATATTTAATATTACGTAATTTTTATTATTTATGTATATGGTTACAATGGTATACTTGTAGTCGTATCACAATATAAGAATCCTTTACTTATCTCAATTAACGATGAACCTAACTCAAAAAATAACCACCCCTCAATATAAGGGTTCGATAATTTTAATGTCTTTTTATTTATTAAAAAAAATTACTATCTTAAACAGAATAAGGCCTATTAATCATCTAATCCAACAAATACTCAAAATACCGATAATGATAGGCCCGTCGGCGCAGTTTTCAGTGACCCTGTTTTCTGCTCCAAGGTTGTGGGTTCGATTCCCACCCCGAGTCTGGGTATTATGTATATTTATTTACATCTATATTATTTATAATATGTACATTTATTACAAAATAAATATGTATATCAGTCGCTTTTTATCTAAAGCATATGCCATTTTTTGCCTACCTTAGAAACAGACGACTGCATTTGTATCATAAACGTTTTTTTTTTTAATTATAAACGAGTATATACCTAAAAAGTAGTTATTATATATGCCTACTATACGTAGGAGTAATTTGTCAATAGAACAATGTGAATGGAATATCCAAATACTAAACTGTGTATTTTTATTTTATCATATTAAAATTGTAATATAAGTTCTTGAGTGACTTATCAAAAGTTAGTAAGATTCTTACAATTCCAGAAGTCGTAAATGCTGTAAACCACAGCATCCAAAACGGCTTGCTCCCAAGGGTCGCTTGGTACGAGTTTGCTATAGTATGCGACGTACTTCGCAATGGCCAGTGACTGGTTCAAACTCTTATTCCCTTCTTCATAGAGAGGCAGTTGACCGTATGGAAGTGCTAAAAAGACAATACGATATTAAGCGATTTAAAAAAAATAGTAATACATATAACTATTTGTTTACATCATTAATGCATAATAATTTGAATGCATATTTCAAAGTATCTCATATTAATTGTGACTGAAAGTATTTGAGGTGGGACTTCTCAGCGAAATAGAAACACAGACACATATATATATATATAGGTTTATATATCATAACCTTATATCAGTTGGATATTATTATATGTCAGATAGCTTCATCAGCAACCGATGAAACAACTTATCTGATCTGAACTGAATCAGCCTGCGAACGTCCCCGTCCTGCTGGACAAAGGCCTCTTCTCCATACAGGAGAAGGTTTGGAGCTTAATCTATTACGCTACTCCACTGCGGTTGGCAGATATTTTTCCCTATCATGAGTAACGATCGCTATCAGGTGTTTATGACAACAAAAGGGCCGATGGCTCTTTCGGGCTCTCCGAGGCACGGTGGTGATACCTACAAGGACATACACCCAGACCGAAAACAAATATTTGTACAAATATAAATCTCGACACCGAGCGGGAATCAAACCCGAGGTGACTATCCATATAATTTTAATTAAAATCTCAAAAGCGGTCATTTGACCGCTCTGGCAGGTTTAGTGTTAAAATGACCCAAAAAAATATTATTTATATATTATTTTATATATTAGTAATTTTTTTTATTATATTAGTAACCCATCTAAACAGGAAAATATATTTAACCCTTTAAAATTTCAGGTTACGGTCATATATTTACAATATGACAATGTCAGTTTAGTTTTAAGCTATCGTCAAATTATCGGTATTGTTATTTATTTATTTTTTATTTTTTTATTTGCAACGAAAAGAATGATAACAAAAATATTTATAAAATTATGATCTCAAACCTGAAAATATAGGTATACTTAATTTCTGTACAAAATGCTCAAAGCAGACAAAAATATTCTTGATGGAAAACAAAGATGAAATCTTGATTAAACTGCATTCTTTTCGGAAAACGTACGCTGAAAGAGTAGCAAATAATTTAGCAAAGATGATTGATTCCACTTACAGTCTTTAACACTTTTGATAGGCCAGTCCTTGTACTTGTATCTCACATCTTCAAACTTGTGCTTTCCGTAATGCAGAATGTACCTGATCGGCTCTGCAAGACCGATTATAGTGTCGAAGTAGTGTAATTTTTTGGCCATTGCAACGATTCTACTGAATAAATGTAAATAAATAAAGACGGTATTTATACTCTTTTTTTATCGTGTCATGTCATGTGTGATACCCTCACTGTTTTTATTATTACACTTTTTTTTAAATAGTATCAAACGATTATAATCAATAATAAACTGAAACAAGACTAACTTAACTTGGTTTCGTAATTTCATAAATAATTAATACATTTACTGTAGTAAGGGATATATTTCATTTTGTAGATATTGTAGTACAAGTTATTCCGTAATAACTTGTAACTGCTGGTGCAGAATTCATTCATCAAAAATTTTATTATAAGGCTAATCCGATAGTCATTATCCTACAAGAAAAAAAATCTTAGATATCCATTACAGCGCCACTTCTTAGCTCTACTTGCAACTCATGAAACACATAAACACTAACTAATATTATACTAAAATTAGTTCCGTACCCATAGACAGAAGAATTATATAAATATATAGATTGGCTATTTTCGTAGGTTTGTGACAAATTGAAATATCATTAAAAAAATATTCCACGGACAAACATACACATTGCCCTTTTTTATTAAATGATTTCAGATGTTTATGTTTATAAATATGTGTGACTTGTGATAATTGACGAAAACATTCGAGATTCACGATAAATTTAAATTTATGTTTTTTTTATTTTTATTTATCAGTCTGTTATCGACTGACACTTACTTAATTCGTGACATAACTATTATTTAACTAATTAAGAAAGAATAGATTCTTTAAAAATTAAGACATATTTTTGTTAAACCTCCTCTTTAATTGTAAAGATTATAACTTGCGGTTAATTTCATAAATTAATTAATTAATGAAATATAAAAAAAAAACTGGTTAAAGAGCGCAAAAATTTCCATTAACACCACACAAACACAATACGTTGCCGGTTCGGCTTGCGTTCTATTTTATTATAATATTTGTTTCGAGTCTCAGTATGTATCCTTGCGATATCTCGGACTGGTCAGATGTTGTCTCGAAAAGCACTTTAAGCCATTGGTCCAAGCTGTTACCATCAAAATCTGATGTAACGATCGTTACTCTTAATAAGGTAATTATACGCCAACCGACAATAGAGCAGCGTGGTGGATTAAATTCTAGCCCCTTCTCCTACATTACTCCGCCACTTTTCGTGTTTACTTGTAAAGCTAAACCAACCAGTGACCGTTATGGTGTAATGGTGTAGTCGCCTCAGCGCCGGCGGTCGCAGATTAGATTCCCGCTTGGAGCAGATATTTGTATTTGTATAAATATTTGTTTCCGGTATGGGTATATGTCCTTGTGGGTCTCCCCACCGTGCCTCGGACAGCATGTAACGCCGGTCCCGGTTGTTATCATACACATCTGATAACGTTATTCAAGGTAGGAGAAATCTGCCAACCCGCAGTGGAGGAGCGTGGTGGATTAAACCCTAACTCTTCTATTATATGGAGGGGAGGCCTTTGCCCAGCATTGGGACGTTTACAAAAATTGATTAGGTAAGGATATTAGAATCGCATTCATTTTCTTTTAGTTATGTATTTTTTATCTACGAGTACATATATTTTTTCTATTAGGATTTTTCTCTAAAATGCTCTTAAGTATACAATATACCTTGAAATAAACTCTTAAATTTGAGGTGCCTTTCCATATACTTATATGGATATTCTTTCATTAAAAAAAACTAAGCTTTTCTGAAATGAAAACAAAATCGATATAAAGATACCGACATAGTTTTCCGCGAACTTGCACATTTTCCGTAATAAAGTGTTTCCTTAGGCGCAACTAACTACAGCAACGTAAATTACTAGAGGGTTACTCTTGTCGCCACAACTTCTCGGAATGGTCACACTGACAGCGGATTATCATTATTTTTTTAATGGGTAATGGGTAATAGCAATCGTTTATTCGTATAACAGATCAGTAAGCAATGTCTTCAAGACAAGTTGTTTGATAGAGCGACTTTCTGCAGAACAATACGTCGTGGTAATATCCGATAGAGTAACGCTCAATGGAGTAAAAGACCCTCATAAGTGTTATAAAATCAACTGAAGCTATTAAATCTTTTGACGTGCATTGAATGGTTTCATCGACGTAGTCATTTTTAGAAAAAAAAAATTAAATTGAAGTAGAAAATTACTGTATTATTAAAAAAAAAAATGAATAAAAATTTTCTTTTTCAAAAAATTTTTGTTTTTTTTTTAATTTAAAGAAAAATATTATTAGGAAACTGTGTACTCTTTTTTATACCATTGTTTATATTGATAAAATATTAAATTGTGATAATTTAGTATCAATTAAATATATTTATGAATTTATGTAAAAATAAAAACAAAGCTAAATGTATAGTCAAATAACAAATGTATGTAAATGTATATGTGTAGTTATTGAAGGTATGTTATATCATTAACTTCAACATTATTATAGTCATCAGCTGTTGCGTTATTATCTGACTTATTTAAAGATAATAATTATGTTTAGAGTCTTTCAAAATAGTTCAAATCTATCACGAACGCTATCTGAACTGTCGCTATCATGAACTGTCGATTATAAAAATAGTGTAGCCAGTTCTTATAAAATACCCTTAAAAGTTTTAGTCTATATTTAGAGATTGTGTTTATAATGAAAGATTCTGACCCATACATTACATACGAGTAGAAATCATTAATATGATTGTACCAAGTGACACATTATATTTGATACATTAACAAAAATGTTTTAAAAAAAAAAACAATTGATTGAAAACAAGAGTTATTTTTTCAATTTTGTTTTTTTTTTTAAATAAAATCAAGTATCTCGATGCTACTATTTTAGGTAAGCTAAGACAAAGTTTTTAATATATAAAGAGATATCAGCTTTATTAAATATATAATTATCTAATATATATTACACAATACTGGATAATTATTAGATAACATGATCATTATCAAAACATTCGATGTTCCATCTAAAAGATTTTACGATAGTTCTAGCGTTTTCACTTGTGCTTAGTTTTGGTACTTTTCAGATTAGTTGTCTTTTATGGTTACTGTTTTTCATGGTGTGTTACTTCATGAATAAATGAAGTATAAACAAAAAAAACTTTCAAACCAGACTTTGGTACATGAAAAAAAAGTTAAAAGAAAGTTAATCTTTTATTTTACTATTGAGAATTAAAAAAAAAAGATGAATTAATAGTTTTGTTTCAAGTGTAATATTTGATCTGTGTTATCTAAAATAACAGCTGATAATGGTTTTATAGTTAAAACTAAGCAATCTCAAAGGTGAACATGACTTTTATTTATCTTTATAGTTTTGTTAATGTGTTTACCTGATATTATCAGGGTAGCTTGACCCATCGATAACTCTAGAGATTATAGAAAAATGAGTGTATTTTGTCGTCATATTTATAATTAAAGTTTTTTTTTTTAACTTTAATTATTTTTTGTTACATTTAGCTATTTTAGTAGTAGAGTTGTTGTAAATCTTAGAAGTAAAAGAATTATTATAGGTGAGAAATTATAATTAAACAAACACATTTTTCGTACTGATAACGCAATTGTTTTTTTTTATTATCATTTTTATTTATTTGTAACATTAAGTATAGCATATATTACATTACATTTACTTGCAAAAGCCTAGGCTTGTCCGCAAGTAACAGTCTCACACATTTTATATAACACTTATACATATTGAATAATATTTACAAAGACAAATCTTACACATATTACTACAATATTACGAAAACACAATTGTAAAAACATTTATTAAACACACAGCTTAGACATTTTTTTGTTTTTGCGTCTACCCTACTTACTTGTTTTAATTTGCTCAGGTTAGCTAGCAGTATACAGGTTGTTATAGATAAATAGTTAGTATTTTCATGTATATTTTACTTTTATTTATTGATCATTCAAAAAAAAAAAAGAATTTTTTTTAAATTAAATTATTAATATTTTTCATTTTTTTTGCAGTTGTTCACAGTAATATTTTTTAAGTTTATATTTTTAATTATCTTCTGTAATATCGTAAAGTATAGTTCTGGGTATTTGGTTAAGTAAAGTGGGTATCTAATATCTATTTGTGCGTTTACCGTAATAGTTACGAACTTTAGGTGTTGCGAGTTTATTTTGTGAAATTGTTCATGTCGTGATTTTATGGTTAATTTTAATTTGTAATTTCTTGTTGTGAAATTGTTCTTTGTTAATAAATTAAGAAAGTGAGATTAAATAAATAAGAAAGTGAGAATATTATTCCAATGATTGTAAAATGAATAATAACATAGTTTATTAAAACTTACCTGACTGTCTCTTGCAACATTAATATAATTATGTATACATTGTCTTACTGTATTTATTTATTTTTTCCCTCTGTGACGATTCAAGTTAAAAAAAAAAAACATTTTGTAAAATTTAGTTTATTTAAAATGTTTGTATGATCTATTTCTGCGCATACATAGGTATATAATATATACGTGACGACCGTTCTGGTGTAGTGGTGCGAGTAGTTGCCTCAACGCCTCGAGCCAGCGGTCGCCGTTTCAATTCCCGCTCGGGACAGATATTTGTAGAAATATTTGTTTCCGGTCTGTTTGTATGTCCTTGTAGGTCTCCCCACCGTGCCTCGGAGAGCACGTAAAGTCGTCAGTCCGGGTTGTTATCATAGACACCTGATAACGATCGTTACTCATGGTAGGGAACTTATCCGCAATGGAGTAGCGTGGTGCATTAAGCTCCAACATATATATATATATATATATATATATATATATATATATATATATATATATATATATATATATATATATATATATGCATATTCATTTGCATACAACACCTAATAATTAATAAGGTGTAGCCTATTTTTTCAACTAAAAATATATTATGATTATGATAATAAAACGCGAGGGAAGCTTTTGTGAATACAAATACCTATCTAATATTTTAATATAATTATATCATCTCCTATTCAAATACATTTTGCAAAACATATTTTAACTCAAAGTATTTTATAAAACATATGCACCTCCATGAAATAAACTGTTACTATCGCTGCAACTTAGACTCCACCCTATTTTCTTTCACCACAGCCTTTAAGTGGTATCGTTGGGATGGATCTTGTTTATTTGCTAGTTTCCCAGCGGTCGCGGTTACGTAAATAATGCTAAGTAATTGGTAGCGGAATATAGTGACCTTGCCACCTGAACTTAGTCGATATTTTCTGTGTCTCGAAGGAAGAAATGCTCGAGCTGGTCTTGTTTCACGGCCTAAAAATATTGAGTATTTCTTTTTTTTTATGTTTCGTGTATTAAATATTATTATACCTTCAGTAGATTATAATAATACATGCGTATGGTAGTTACTTCATGATAGTTTTTATTTTCAGGTATATGAATGTAGATATACTGGTACGTACGTTGGTATACAGTACGTTACGTGCGTTCGCACGTTCTATAAGCTGGATGTATATAACAGTCATTTTAATAATTGAGTGAAAAAAATGTTGCTTCAACGTCGTCTTTTTAAATGTGTTAAAAGAAGTACTAAGTTGAATTTCTTTAGGTAGTTTGTTCCAGAGCGATGCGCCATACACCGAAAGAAGATTGCAACAGAAACTTTGTGTTGCTCTTCTGTATGTCGAGGATCGTAGTGACGCAAGGCCGCCTGGTACGTGAGGGAGTAGGGAGAATTTGGAAACATGAATGAACGTATGAAGGACAATTAGGATTATTGAGTACCTTAAAAAGGAACGAGAGGATGTGCATATCACGGCGAAGGCGCATTGGGAGCGAAATTGAGAGCGAAAGTTTGATATGTGATAAGGCTTACGAAACCCAAAAATAAAATGGATAGCAAGATTTTGAAGGTAACGCTGGGTTTTAGCGGGTATTCTGGCACGTTCTGTGTGCCAGTGAGTGCCATATACCCACCGGCTCTCCGCGGCAGGATGCGTAAATGCATTTCCCAGCGTTAAAAAAAAGAGTGGATAAAACACCTGAATCGTTACAGAAAAGTCATGGACTGAAGAGAAAACATAGTAGAATTTAGGTATAAAATTTGCTTAAATCTCATAAATAATATATTTAACATATTAAGATCGTACCTATTATAATTTATCAAAATATGCAATAACTTGGCAACGTCAACTTTGTTATGGATTAACTCGTGTTATATCACAAAACAGGTATACATGTGCACTTTAGCAGAGCTATTTATTACCCAGCTTCGGCTTAGAGTATCTCAGACATCAACGATTATGGACAAGAGCCAAGAAAATAAACCTCGGAAGACGGAATCTACCAATCGATCTTAAATAATGTAACCAGCCTGACTGCCTGAGGTTACACTTAAAACGTTTCCGCCATATTGAATTTTGCGGTTTAAAATTTGCTCTTTTTATGTTGAATTTTTTCTGCTATTTATAAAGTATTTAGTAAGCATTTTATAAAGAAATGTGTGTTACGAATGAGATTTAAATTGTAACGTTACTTATGAATAATATGTAAATATAAGATCAGTTATAAAAAACTCAAAAGTAAAATCAGCTAAAATAAAATAAATCACTCAAAATCAGAACAATGTTTATTATTACATACTTATTTAGATCAGTCTTTTTCAGACTTACGCTCCTTTCTATTCGAAAACTTAGTTGACTGTCTTATTAAAATGTTATCAAACGTACCACTTCAAATCTACCATACAGATTAAAAATATATTGCCACCTTTTTAATACTAAATTCGTTATTACTGCCAGTAACTAAAGTCATTCGTTATACAAGTCAAACACTGCTTTAAAACGTAATTAAGCCCATTAAATTCATAATGAGAAAGAAGCTCAACCGGCTTTTTCAAAATCAAAGTATTTGTTTCGTATTTGACTTTAATAAATGTGGCACCGTTCGAATAAACCGAATCCCGAATTCTCATGGAAAAAAACTGCTTATTACTAATGTACGCCATCATGTTAAGCCAACGTAGTTAACCTAGTATAAAGTAGTGTGACCCCAAAAGTGTAAAGCTTAACTTTTTTTTTCAATTTGACCAAACTCCAGACAGTAACAGTCCTAACAGTATTTTTTTTTCCGTAATAAAAATATACTTGAATATAATTATAAGCTGAATTTTGATAAATAGTGTTTAGTTTAACCATGAATATCATTTTCATATTTTTGATAATGATATTAAATATTTGCTAATGGACAAGTTTTTGAGAGACAAAAAGGCATTATATTATACATATTTTTTCCGTTAATGTCTAATGAAATGGTAATTGTCTTACTTATAATAATAATAGAGAAATTAAGTATATACATTTATTTTTGTGAAATATGTGTATAGTTTTAATAAATTTTGGCGTGGAGAGAGGCTGTCGTTGAAAAGGAAGGATCCTTCGACCAGACAGATGTGTGTCTGGTGGGCTACGCGCCACTTAACGTTTGTTGTCGGGTTCTTGTATATATACTCAATCTTGTTGAAAACTTTGATAGCGCGATATAGGATACGTTAGTTTCTTCTAGTTCGTATATAGCGAGATAGATGTCGCTACATCACTCCCCCTCCGAGACCGGAGGTCGATAGTAGGTTGAGTCGTCCATACATCTTGTGATGCTTGCCGGGCCAGTGGAATGTTCCAGTGAGTCGGAACCAGATGCCGCATAGTTCACGGTGAGTCGGAACTGTCTGCGGTGATGCCCCAGTGAGTCGGGGTGGTGCAGTGCTGCGTAGTGGCTGGCTGCTGCGTCGACCAGGAGAGAAGTGCGTCTCTGCTTGCTGACCGGCCGAAATGCAGTGTGCTGTGCCAAGGTCGCTGAGAAGGCTGTGGGTGATGACCAGGAATGCGCGTCCGCTGCATGCTTGTGGTCAGGATACCTGTAGTAGCCGTGGATGCTGGCTGGCTGTATGACTCACTGCTCGAAAGCTTGAGGAAGTGATGATGACATTACGATGACGTAGATTTGCGAAGGCTGCGCTGACGTTCAAGCTCGGGGTCACCAGTTTGGCGTACGGAGAGGCTGCCGTTGGGAAGGAAGGATCCTTCGACCAGACGGATGTGTGTCTGGTGGGCTACGCGCCACTTAACGTTTGTTGTCGGGTTCTTGTATATATACTCAATCTTGTTGAAAACTTTGATAGCGCGATATAGGATACGTTACGTTACGCGATATACGTTAGTTTCTTCTAGTTCGTATATAGCGAGATAGATGTCGCTACAAAATGATGGATAAAACGTAACGTGCTTAAAACGTAAAAGTTACAGTTAAAATTATTGTAACTATAGAAAAAGGATTTATGATTTTAATTTTATTACTTTCTCAATTATCATTATTATGGAAGATATGTCTGTACCGTGCCTTTAAATGTCCATAACGTAAACAAAAACATTTATTACCTAATTATTCTTATCTCATTACCAGTAAATAAAGTACCTACACGTACTCAATTAAGATGGGTTTATATATATATATATATATATATAATATGAAGATTATTATAAATAATCATAATTTCTTCGAATCTCCCAATTTCATGAATTTTGACAATTCCTTTTTATCTTTAAAATATTTATTTCCATGAACCGAGGTGAAAACAAACTATAAAGTTTTAGTTTTATTTTCTTCCAATTTCCTTCCCTTTTCCTTAACTAACAATAATTAATGCATGCTCTTTCATGTAAATTACTTAATGCAACTTAAATAATGCCTTGTTAAGTACAGAGTTGGTAAAACGTTTGTCGGATTATTGTAATTTTGTCTATTAAATAAATACCATGTCATTTTTATCCATTATCAAACTCAATGTGAGTGAATAGAACAGTACGTACAAAGCATGCATACATATGCAAGGCCGTATAAAAGTCATTTTCCTTTGAGAAATGGGATCCACGAGGAATCCTCCCCCTACTTCAAAAGAGCTCCAGTTCAAAAATACCGCAACTTTATTCTCATCAGGGACGATCAAATATGCACCCTCGTGTACTATCTCACACCATCTTAGACATACACAATTTTAACATCAGAACATTTATATTTATTCTCTTTACATTGCTGCTTTTGTCAAACAATATTCAATTTATTTAAGAGTAAAACATCAGTGCATCTTGTGTGGTTAAATAGTTTCACTATATTAACATGTCATACGAGTTTAAAGTGATATGCGGTGATCTTATCGATAATGTGTCTTTTAAACGGGGTTTCGGTTGACAATGGGATAGTCATTGGCCAACAACGTTTGGGTTAGACATTGAAATGGGGTTCAGAATGTTTAGGAAAATGACTTTGCTTATATTGAAATTTGTAATCTCCAATTTTTTTATACTTTCACCGATTATATATAAATACTCTACAAAAAAAAACTTTATTACTCAATTAAAGCTAAATATCCCACTGGCTAGAAATGAAATGAAATCAATAAACTCGTATCTATTTCGCTATAAGGTGATTATAGACTCTTAACGAAAGGCAAAAAACAAAAGTACTAATTTTTTAATTAGCCAAATGAGGGTAGCAAAATAAACATTCAATCCTAATTTTAACGTTAAGTACATTACGAACTTAGATAATTTACCTGTCCAATGTTATTTAGCTACCTAAAATTTAATTACTCTTTTTAACTTTTATAAAGACAGAGATTAAACCGCAGCTAGAATTTTATTGTAAAATAAAACATACATTACAATGAACGAACGACTTTTTTTACTAAGCCGGATACTACATTCAGGAAAAGCTAGCTTGTGACCGTTCCTGAGTATTACATTGTGTAAGGCATATCGATTACTACGGCTATAAACATATGCATATTTTTACGTATATAGGTACATAATATTTTCATAAATATATTGCGGTGCAAGAGTCAGGATATTTATCTCTTTAAAATTATTTCTCTCTTTCTCTTTAATTCTTTTCATTCCATTTTGTATATATAACGGATAGACCTTTTTTGCAGAATGAAAATAGCATTGATATGCAAAATGCTATGAGAAATTATACTATGGAAGTAGCTGAAATACATTAATCTAACTGTATCGACGTCCGTTAGTAAGCGTACCCTTTTAACCGTGTATGCTGCTGAACTTTATCTATCCGCCAATCAACAGATATGGAATCTGGCCTACGGACATCTTCTTATACAAAATAAAAGTTAGAACTTATTCTACTACGCCACTCCACTACGGACTGGTGGATAACTTCTCGACCAAAACTAACTACTTATTTTCTAAGTTTTACTACAAATTTTTATAAGTGTTGCCAACTCGGACCAAAGGCCTTGCATACTATCATACACCTATAAAGGTAAACACCCAGACTAAAATCAAATATCTGTATAAATACCCGCACCGAAAGGAAATCAAACCCTGGATTATAATAATATTTCCGAACTAACATCACTACTAACTCAATAACAACTAGTAGCATCACCTAGTCAAAATATTTTCCACGAATCTTACGATACACTCGTAGTAAAAATATTTATTTAGATAACACAAAAACAATATATTTTTCCACTACCTTACAAGGTCAGAGCTCCCAATACATTTTTCGTGTATGAAGTATTAGTACCTGGATGACCGAGCTTTGCTCGGTTAAATTATATTTAGATACATTACATACTGATGAAACATAAATAATATTTTCGATCTTACCGACATAATAGTAAAATAATAGAAACTGGTTATTTAAATAAAAAATAAAAAATAAAAAGAACTCTCAATAATAAAAAAAGGAAAAAAGTTGGTCTGTAGACACCTGGATTCGAACCCGGATTTTCTGATTTCGAATCCGACCGATTCTCATCCGAGCTATTACAAGATTATAAATGACAGCGAAATTTACCTTCGTATTCTAATGATATTTTTTAATTGTGTAAAAAAAGGGATAAAACGACATTTTCTAAAAATAAATTCTAGCTAGATCGATTTATCACCCCCGAAACCCTCTGCATACTAAATTTCATGAAAATCGTTGGAGCCGTTTCCGAGATTCAGATTATATATATATATACAAGAATTGCTCGTTTAAAGATATAAGATATTGACATAACATTAGGAGACACATTTACTAATCCAATGTTCTTTTGACATGTAAACGCCTTTGACATTATGTCAGTGTAATTCCTGAAGAAAATAAAGATGTGACGTTATATCGACTTTTTCTTTGTGTTTCTTAAAATACTCATATTTTGTTTCACATCGTTGTATATTACTGAATATCTCTTTACGATTAAACGATAGCCTGTCGTGGGAGATGCAGTAGTCACGGCAGCTGGCTATTCCTTTAGCGATCGCAGTTTCAAGCCCCGCTCATAACACCTATTTATATACACCATACAGTTGTTTGTAGCGAACTATGCGTTTATGTTGTGTATTTCTGGAGCCCCGACACAGGATTCCTACCTACTGAAGGACGTTGAGTGTGTTGGGTTTATTAAAATAATTTTTAGTACATATTTGTAAAAAATATGGACATTTTTACGTCATAAATGAAAAAAGAAGGAAGGAGTGGTCTCTGTTCATACAAATATTTGCGCAACATAGATTTAGTTATATCTTTAAAACTTTCCATATTAACTTTCTATCCCCACAATCCATATTAACTTTATATAATAGTTGATAAGTATAGCATAACAACAGGGAATTTATTATCACATACCTACCTGCATTTAGGTTATTATCTTAAATGCAGTGGAAGATAACGCTTGGCCTCTGTCGCTAGGTCAATTCGATTGGTTCGAGCTTTAATCTCATTCGAAAGGTATGTAAAACATAATATCAAATAAAATGCATCCGTCACCCGTCGTTCCCTTAATTCTGCGACGTAAAGTGCCGTTGAGGCAGCTAATAGGCTGCTACCCCATATTTAGACGGCAGCCTAGGATGATACGAATTCTATCCTCCTTTGTGCCGCTCTGGTGGTGCACCGCCTCATGGGAGCCTAAACTTAAGAGCATGCAATACTAGGAGGCAAAAGAGCGGAGTATATTTCCGAACTTTTTCACTACAAGGATCACTCACTTAGCTCCTAAATCTGCCAACACCGCTAACCTGGTAGGGTTAGCGGTGTTGGCAGATATGGCAACTACCGCCCCATAACGTGTCTGATTTTCATCTATAAGATCTGGAATCCGTTCTAAGTTGTAAGATCTCTCGTCAATTTTGACGAGCTTAATATCTTGTTTTTATCTCAGAATTGATGTCGTGGGGGCAGTTGCAACAACAAGGAGCTACTTATTATTACACTTTTGAGGGACAGCTTATTAAACGTAACCGTCGGAACTAATTCACTGCCCGAATTGACTACAAGAAAGCATTCGTCACGGTACCCCATTCATAGCTTCTGAGGATCCTCGAATATGTCATGTCAATGTCATTAATAATGCAGTTCGAGACTTCGTCGGAATATGCGTGGGACAATGGAGCACGATCAATTGTCCGACTGACGGAGAGACCGAATCAGGTAACGAAGCGGTATTTTATAGGATGATTGTTTCAGCCCACTTTGGTTCACTTGTCCTTGAACCCTTTAACCACTCTGCTGGAGCGTTCTGCGACAGGCTTTCAGTTTCAGAGGAATTACTACAGACTTCTGTACATGAATAACCTCAAGCTGCTGGGACAGGTGATGAAATCAACGGAGCTTAGCTTATAGCTGTCAAACTTCAAAACTAGATAAATGAAATACATAGTTTAATTTTGTAATTAAATAAAATTATATAGAATGTAAATATAAAAATTGTATTAATTATGGTATCGTAAAATGACACCCCTGGACAAAATGGACGACCACGATCAATGTAAAAAAAATAGTAATAATTATAATTTTGAAATGATGATGAAAATTCAAAATAATTATTCATTTAAACATCAAAAGCTGGAGTGAAATTAATTCGATGTAACAAACAAGAATGCACATTTGTCCAAATCTCGTCGGACGTGACGTAATCCCGTGGCGTGACCGCTGTCGGATTCACGCTCTAAACTTCCTATGAAATTTGTCCCGGCATTCACATAGACAATAAATACCTTTAAGCCTATTATTGTTTGTTGTTACGATTGTTCTTTTTTTTTGTTAATTAAATAGATTATAATAGTAATACATACCATATATATTTTTGCGGCAGATTGTAAAAAATTGTAATGAAATGAATTTAGAAATATTAGGGATTTGGTAATTAATTACTTAAAAGTCACTGAAAAGTGAAATGTGTTAGTTAGTTATACAATTTCCTATCTTAGGAACAGACGACGCTAAATAACATATATATATAAGTTAAACTAAAATCTATACGGCGTAGTCTAAAGTTATAATTTTAACCATATTTTAGAATGACAATATTCAAATCGACTGTCCCTACGTACAGTATCGAAACTATAACTAACATAAAATTTTCAGGCTTTTTTGGTGACGTAAACATCACCTTTTATTATTAATAATATTTTCAGTCTGCGCTACTATAGGCTCAATTCCATCGTCAATATCTGATTATGATAGAGAACTGCTATACTCACACAGGAACTCAATTATGATAGAGTATTAGTATACTTTACTGGTGATATAATACCGTTAGCATAGAATACTACTGAGTATAGTATATACTCGTCCGCTTGCAAAAGTAGGGTCTCTTGAGATTGGAAAATAAACTGGTTCATTAATTCACAAAGATATAAAAGTAATAATACTTTGCCACACCTTGTACATACTGAAGCAAATAAGGATCACCTTAGGATAAAAAGAAGCGAGGGATATAATACAAAGAAATGCTCGCGGATACTGACAATCGTTGAGGCTTACAGACTATCTTCCAAGCAAAGAGTGATTGTAAAGATGCAGTACTGAAGGACTGCTCTGATACAAGATATTTAATATAATAATGTTGACTGGCCCGTTGGTGCAATTGGTAGTGATCTTGCCTTACGTTCCGGGGTTGTATATTCGTTTTCCGCCCTAAGTCTGGGTGAATTATTTACATAAGTATGTAATACGTATATTACGTACTTATATAAAAAATTCATATATATAACATAACATATACTTTAAAAAATGGAATCGCCCGTTAGGAATAAAAAAAAAAAACATTGTAACCCTCACATTACATTTATTAAGACACAGTTCACATCCAAAAGATACCTCATATCAAAAAATTTGTTCAATTCCAAATTCTTCAACATTGGTGGAAACTGCGGGACATGCGGGGAACAACACGCGCGACGTGATTAGTATTAGATATTGTAGTAGATAGTAGAATACTTAGTACTTTAAAAAGCGTCATTGGTATATGATAATAAATAATTTATTTAACTTTAGTAATTTTGGATTAGTTTTAATTATTGAATAAATTAATTATTAAATATTAACTTTAGTAATTTTGTATATCAAAATTTTTATTTATCATTTCGGTTCGCCTTTAGTCGTGTCTTAAATTCTTTATATACTTTTATAATATACTTGTACAAAAATGTACAAAAAATAATAATTAGATTAAAACAAACACCACAAAATACAATTGAAAAAATTCACATTAACGAAACAATTAATTATTATTAAAAAGTTTATATATTTTGGGTTTACTAAATATTACTCAAATAATATATTTTGTTTTAACGTATATAAAAGTCATCGATACTTTTCGATTTCCGACATAACTGATTTAAAGGAACATGACATTTGTATAGATACAATAATCCCTAATATTATAAATGTGAAATGTAAGTTTGTTCGTTACGCTTTCACGCGAAATGTGAAATATCATCATGAAACTTTGTACACATATTCATGGAGGTATTAGAAGTGGTCATGGAGGTTTTCAGTAATGAAATTCCAACCCTGAGTACTGTAATACTGTTGCACTGTATTACCAACCGACGCGGCGACGGTCACGTCAATATCCAATCAAATCATACTAAATATTATAAATGCGAAAGAAAGTTTGTTTGTTACGCTTTCACGCGAAAACTACTTAACCGATCATCATGAAACTTTGTACACATATTCTTGAAGGTATTAGAAGTAACACAGGATACTTTTTTTTGATCGTGATAACCGACATCCACGCAGGTGAAGCCGCAGGCAGAAGTTAGTTACTTATAAGTGAAAAAGGTTTTTCAAAATTACGTCCAAAGTGATAACTGTCCACTATAATTTGAATTGCACTAGAATATTCGAATGAAATTTATTTTATTTACCGATAAATTTTTATGACTTTTTATTATTACTAAAGATTCAGATACTAAATAGATTTTGACATTTAAAAAAAAAACATTATTTAAGTAACACCTACCTTTTTTTATGTGGCATTATTGTCAAGTTAATGGTAACGGTATTATAGAAATTTTTAATGGAATAAAGCGTTTTTGAACATATAAGGATATGTTATTATATTATGTTATAACACCAATATCAATTATTAATAAACAGTATTACTATAATAATATATGATGTAATAATGTAACAAAACTATCAATATGTTAACTAAATTGTTTTAAAAAGTATCAGTTTCGTAATACACTCGTACTTCTTAAATATTTAATGCGCTTATCAATATTAATACAATTACAAGTTCAGAAAAAAAATTCCCTAGCAAAATTAATATTTGGTATTTCAGAGTCTTACTTTATAAACTTCGTGTTGAATTAATTGACGTGACAAAAGAATGGCATGCTGAACTTTTTTTGTAAGCCTAAGCGGACGTGACGTAATCCTGCCATGACCGCTGTCGCAGTCACTCCATAAACTTTGAACGAAATTCGGCTTGACATCTAGGGTATTCACCGGTAATCTAAAATAGAATATTATCCTGCTTTTTTTTTTCTTCTTTTTTAAAGATTATTTTATATGAGATTAGAGATTACATAGAGTACAGATATTGCAGTGATCTTGTAAATGCTCTCCAGTGTGGCAAAGAGCTTTTACATTTTAAGAAATGAATCTTAACTCACCATGTTGCTCGATTGCGAATATGAAAATACACACACATATCGTAGAATTTCTCCCAACCCACGAGATGAATGTTGACTGCGTATAGATTTCTATGTCGTCTGCATACATGTGATAGAGAGAAGATATATTCTGAGAAATGGTGGTAATAAAAATAGAAAATAATAATGGTGACAGCACGCCTCCTTGCGGTACCCCTGCATAGACATCGCACCGAACTGACAATGAATTATCATTTCTAATACGATGTCGACGTCCATGCAGGTAATTGCGAAACCATTTAATTACTGATGGAGATATGTTAATAGATCGTAGCAACGCCAGTAGGATATCAAAATCAACATTATTAAAAGCATTACTAAAATCAATCAATGTCAAAACGGTGAGTAGCTTATTGTCCATTCCCAAACGAACGTCGTCGGTAACTTTTATCAATGCAGTAATCGTACTATGACCACTGCGGAATCCGGATTATAAGGGATTTAAAAGATTTTGTTTATTAGAAAAAGATTCAATTGTTGATATACTAGTTTTTCTAAGACTTTGGATAGGAGATGTAAAATAGATATAGGATGATAGTCCGAATAATGATGAAGGATTCGACTTTTTAGGAAGAGGAATAATTTCTGCATCTTTCCAAATTTGCGGGTATTCACCTAAATTAATGGAATGATTAAGGATGTGAATTATAAGCGGAGTAACTATATCAAGGATGGGTATGATCATATTACAACCGATGTAGTCACTACCGACAGCGTTAGATGAGATTGACAATATATTCTTTTTAACATCACATTCAGTGAAGCCTTATCTGCACTGCACTGACTATTAAATAAAGATGAGAAATAAGAATTTAAACTTTCAATGTCAACATTAGTTAATGAAGAATTTTTTTTAAGTTTTTCCAACTCCTAATATTTTAAGAAATTTCCATACACGAGCTGTGTTGCCGTTCTCGACTGATTTGTGAATGTGGCGTTGCCGTGCATCTCTACACAATGTATTACAGCGGTTTCTGATTTTTTGTACTTATAATAATTTTTTTTCCGTTCTATCAGATTCGTAAAGCGATTTGGCGTAACATTTTTTGGAAATAAGAGTTTTGGTGGAGGTGTCAGTCAACCAGGGCGCAGGAAGATGTTTCATCTTCATCTTATATCTTTAAACGAGCAATTCTTGTATATATATATATAATCTGAATCTCGGAAACGGCTCCAACGATTTTCATGAAATTTAGTATGCAGGGGGTTTCGGGGGCGATAAATCGATCTAGCTAGGATTTATTTTAAGAAAATGTCGTTTTATCCCTTTTTTCAGTCAATTAAAAAATATCGTTAGAATACGAAAGTAAATTTCGCTGTCATTGATAACTTTATAATAGCTCTGATGTGAATCGGTCGGATTCACAATAAGAAGATCCCCAGGTTCGAATCCAGATGTCTCCAGAACTATTTTTTTCTTTTTTTTTTTAAGTTTCATCTTTTGTGAGAAAAACTATTATTGGGAGCCCTTTACTAACTGTATGACCGAGCTTTGCTCGGAATTTTATTTTTTTATTTTTTGTAATTCATGTTTTTGGAAACTATATTTACATACGAATTACGAACTGATGATATATAAATAATATTTTTCGATCTTAACGAAATAATAATAAAAAAAATATGAACAGGTTATTTAAAAAAAATCACGAGTACAATTAAAAACTGTTAGAATATTATTAGAATACGAAGGTAAATTTCGGCATAATTTACAAGGTTATAATAACTTAGGTGGGAAATCAGTATACCTGGGTTCGAATCCCGATGCCTCAAGTCCCATTTTTTTTGCTTTTTTTTAAGTTCCCTCTTTTGTAAAAAAAATAACTATTATTGAGAGCCCTGTACTACCTGGTTGTACGAGTTTTGTTCGGTATTTTTTTTTTTAATTTATTTGTTAATCGTTTTTTTTTTGGGAATTATATTTAGATACGATAGAACTGATGAAATATGAATAATATTTTTCGATCTTATCTATATTATAATAATATACTATTTTGTGTCACAAGGGAATGAACTTACTATTTTTTTGACCCTCATGTGAAATTGCCGCCCGAGCCGAAGGGGAGGGTAGCAAACATACGGGAATGGATGTAGTACTTTCGTTCCATGTTACACACACTTTTTTTTCCTCCCTAGGACGAAAGTTCAGGTTTTGTCTCTGTGAAGTGGGGACAGAAAATGTCACTTTTGTCCCGCTTCACAGGGACGAAAATCGAACTTTCGGCAGAGGTAGGAAAAAAAATATAAACTGGTTATTTAAATAAAAATGTCGAGAGCAATTAAAAACGCTAGAATATCATTAAAATAAGAAAGTAAGTTTCGCCACCATCTTAGATAAATTTATAATAGCTCAGGTGGGAAATCGGGCGGTCTCGAAAACGGAAGATTTTTCCTTTTTTTCAAGTTCCTTTTTTGGTGAGAAAAAATATTACTAGGCTCTCTTTTTATTTATTTTTTTATTTAAATAACCAGTGACTATTGTTTTATTATTATATCGGTAAGATTGAAAATATTATTCATATTTTATCAGTATGTAATTTGTGTCTAAACATAGTTTAACCGAGCAAAGCTCGGTCGTCCAGGTACTTGATTTTATTGGTGCATGAGTGTCATATAATTTTGTTAGTAAAGTGTTAAAAATTATGTGTCATATATGTCATATATGTGTGTCTTATGTGTCATAACGCACCTTTTTACAACCATAATTTGTCTTAATAAACAGGCTGTCTAGTGAATATTCACATACTTTAAATTGGTCGCCTAAATCTTGAGATTAGCCTGTTGAAACCAAATAACTCTATAGCTATATTAACACATATAAGTACAAACAAAATGAATGATTACCTACTCTTTTTATAAAAGGTACTTTATTTGTGACCCACTGAAATGAAAAAATACTTTCCTTATTAAACCCAAAAAATATGACAGCCCTAAACATGTCGGAGTCTATTCGGGATAGCTCATTTACTATTACTAACTGTGGTACAAAACATAAGCTTCGTTCATATTATATTTTAACAATACCTACTATGTAATCGTTTTTTTTTTACATTGTTTTTTTTAATACTAAAAAGAATATGATTATGTGTGCCACGTTATTTTAATTTAAAATTAAGGTAAGATGATAAATAATAATAATACTAGGTAAGTGTGTCTGTGTTTCATTTCTAACAACTGTCAAACATTGTAACAATAAAGTGCAAAGTACCCGATACGAAGACACAATAGGTGAAACAAAAATATAGACAATACCGCGTGTCGTTCTGAATGTTTCCATAATATTAAAACATTTTTTTTTGCGTCTTAAAACACATACAGTTTACGTTAAAAATTGTTAATTACTTATTCGTTACAGATTATCATATTTTTCAAATCACGTGTACATACATACATATGTATATATTTATTTATTAACTCACCCTCAGGTCTGTAAAAGGCCTTGTAACGAACAGCCGGAGTCCATTACTCCGGCTAATGGGTGGAATATGGAATGTGAAATGAAAAACGTCACAAAATACATTTATTTATGAAGCGGAACGATAGCATCCATATGTGTTAAAACAAGCTTGTCTGCGGGTTTTTCCCATCTATTTATTTCTTTCGACGCTCCTCGCGGTTTCACTTGCTTTTGATCCCGTTATATCTCAAATTGTCTGACGGTAAACTTCCTAATCCTCTCTTATACATAAGACGCAGAAGTATTTTGTAACTTATAGATTATCTTTACCAATCCTCTACAATATCTTATCCAAAATACGAAATATACAAAGAATACATAAATAATACAATGTCAGATTAGCCTTACTTAGCGAAACAAAAACCAATTTACATACACGTGTTTTTTGAAAAACTTTCTCTGGAAAAGCGTTTCAAACATAAATATACAAGGTTTATTCAAAATTTGTTTACAATCGAAGAACATATCCACAAACATAAAAAAAAAAAAGTATATTGACAACATAGAACCTCTTTTGAAATCGATTAAAAACCAACTCTTAATCCTAAACCCATATAAGTTTCTGTTGCATAGCTCTTTTGTTAGTTGCGCCCAGTGTTACCAGATACACGATAATTACCGTAGATGCACGGTAATTTTTAGCAAAACACGGTCTACGGTAATGACCTACTACCGTGTTCTTTTCTACGGTATTTTTAAATATTAATTACCGTGTAAATAATTCTCAAGTTCGTACTCAAAAACGTATGTTTTTATGAGTAGTACTTAATTAGCAACAATGGCTGTCACTGTTGGGGAAATCCCTAACGATTTCATTAATTGGAAGATAATATAATCCGGCAAAATATAAAATATTTTTGATAGTGTTTTTTTTCACGAGTATACTTTATGTTAAAATAAGTAGTATTGTCATTAGTCATTGTATTACTTGAAAAAGTTTGTTGCGATGTAACTGGTGGGTGTTTGAAATATTGGAATACTTTACGAAATCGTACAGTTACGAGAATATAATTATCTGCGACGACAGCGATGAGTGACAGTGATGGTTATGATCCTGATGTTAGAACTGGACCGATATCCTCCGAATAGCGAGAACTAGACAAAAACGTTAGCATTGATATTAAAACTTCGGGGAGTGAGGAACAAGGGTTAGAGTCCCTGATGCACCATTGAAAATGTGAGGATCCTCCGACCAGACAGGTATTGAGTCTGATGGGCTATTGCCCCCTCCGGTTGTTGTCGGGTTCTTGTATATATATTCAATCGCTCGGATAACTTTGATAGCGTGATGTAGGATACGTCAGTTTTTCGTATGTGGCGAGATAGATGTCGCTATAAAACTAAAAAAAGAAATAGACTGATAACGAAGATCATAAAGGGAAATATTTTGGCTCAACAATCCATTAGCTGAAATGGAAACGGGTGCGTTGATTTTATATCATCATAAGATATGGTTACTAAAATATCTTCGTCGATTTATGACCAAGAAGTAGAACTTTTGTAAGAGTAGTTTTTAACTAACTAAATAGATTTATTATACAAAAGTGTTTCTTTTTTTATCGACACCGTAATATACACAGTAATTTTAAAATTGATTTAAGGTAATTTTACTTAGAACAAGGTAATTTTAGTCCGCTGACAAGGTAATTTTAAATTTTCATCTGGTAACACTGGTTGCGCCTACAACTCATTTGATACCGGCTTGCCAAGCTTCGACAAAACATTAAACATTCAAATATGTAAATGAAGTGTTTGGTTTGGATTGTGTATATACTTGTAGACGATTTAAATATTTTTTTAATGATTTTTGCTGTACGGTTGTATTGTTCGTTGTTTTCTTAATAAAACCACTGTTAAGGTCTTTGGTGTTCTTTATTATTATTTATTTTAATATTAAAATATTTCTTAATAATTAATATTTAATCTTATTACAAGTTAACATCCGTTCTCCGGTGAGGCCAATGAGAGAGAGAGGGGTCAATCAACTATATTGCACAAAGAATTTATATCATAACTAGAACGCTCACTTAGTAAACTTGTATATTCAAATATGCACCTTGAACTAAACGACATAAGGTTGACATTTCTTACCAACATGTAAAGTGAAAAATTGTTCCGAGCATTTCGTTGACAACTGGTGTTTTGTCTCTTTCTTACGAGTTTTGCCTTGAATCTATGGTAGAAAGAGACGCAATCCCGGGTTAAGGAACGTTTTTTTAGTGCACGTGAGCATTGCAGTTTGTATATAAATTCCTTGATATTGCATCGATGTGAAAGACGTTGACAAATGACAAGCAACGTTCCGTTACTACAACGATATCGAACTTCAACTCGTATCATCAGTAAACCGTTTGAAAATGTTCCTGTTGTGTTAGTGATGTTGCACTATAAACAATAACATTTTTTCAAATCTAATATCCTCTCTACTACATTTTTATTTTTCCCCTTTGTGATTGGGTTGATTGTTTCTCTAAATAAAATAGACAAACATGCAGATTATACAGGTCTACCTTCTCCTAAGCGTGTGGATATCGATGATTGTTTCCTAAATTTAACCGAGTGTTTCTAGAGTTAAATATTAAGCGCGTGGTTCTACTTTAAGGAACAATAAAATGTTTAAACTAATTCAAGTTAAATCAATCTTTCATGCTTTTAACTCATCCCTGAATATTATAATTACCGCCAAACATTCTTCTTTCAGACCCTATCCGTGTAGACTGTAGTTTGCTTGTCTCTGGTTTGGTGATCTCTATAAGAGTATCATTAATTTCAGATATTGGAACCCGATTCCTGTTTCTGAAGTTTCCAAGATTGAATCAGAGATTTTCTTTCGAGTGCGCTCAATTTTTACATCCTGATACCGGATCAAAATTTGACCATTGATTGATGACGTAGTCGGTAATCGTCGCCATTAGTAGCTATGAATAGTAGGAACTATACCCTGTACAAGTTAGCTTGATCTTTTTGACAGATGTAAATTTTCTGGTAGACATAATTTTGAAATGACGAACATATTATTTTCTTAATTTAAATGATTTAAAAAATTGTAAAAATATTAAAAAAAATACATATAACACAAAAGCCCCTAAAAATTCAAGCGTTGTCCGAAAATTTTAAGAATTTTCATTGCTTCAAAGTAAAATTTAAATAGGAACATTGAAAATAATAGACGCTTGTACAATGTTACATCGGTGGGACGGATTTTTGTTTCGAAAAGGTTTAGGTGTTAGTGTGTTGTCTTCGTTAGTGCAAAAGGTGCATGTTAATAGAATTATTTTGGCACTATTGAAAATCATTAATTTTAATTAAATAAATTAATTAAATTTAAGATGAAGATTGAAATTACATATTTTCACGATTTATTTCAAGTACTAACAACAATATTTTTTTAAATTATTTAATTAGAAATAATATAAATCCGTTTCACCTTAGTAAGAAAAATAGCAAAAAATGGCAGATGCGTTTTTTTTTCCGTATCCGACAATATACATATATAACTCAATTGCCGAAATAATATAAAATCAAAAATCAAAATCAAAATCAAAATTAACTTTATTCAAATAGGCCCTAAGAGCACTTTGAATCGTCATTTTACAAATTAAAAATTTAAATTTGATTATTATTTTGTAATGGTAAAGCTACCACCGATTCGGAATGTAGATTCTGCAGAGAAGAATCGGCAAGAAACTCCGCAGTTACTCTTTTGAAAATGATATATAAACTGTATTTTAGTATAAGATTAGTAATATCTTGCATGAAATACAGCGCCACTATGTCCACACATCTTTGTCGACTAAGTAATCCTGCACCGAATAATAAGCTTTATCTATTAATTTTTTTTTAATAAAATCTTTAAATTTATTAAGATGTACGGTTTCAATTATTTATCGGGATTGTATTGCAAAATTGTGTTCTACGTAATTTTAATGAAATTTAAATATGTAAAATAATATTGTATGAATAATATCTTTTCAAAACCACATACCATAAAATATACATATAGGTATATTGTCTAGACTTAGGGATGAAAAACAACCAAACATATGTATTCAAATATATGCCTTGTATATCATATGTGAAGTATTTTCGTATGTCAAGTTAATTAATATTACTCTACTAAACTTTTGTTACTATCAAATAATATAATTTGTAATAAAAATACTATTGAGAGTTTATGATTAAATTTTTATAAAGCAAAACAAAAAATAAAAAAGCTATGAAAGCCTACTAGGCATATAAAAAATTTAAATAAAACACTATAGTTATATAAATAGTTTTCTAACAACTACGAGTAAAAGATAGTGTCCTTTGCGTATATAAGGACGCATTAGGAGTATTAGGACAAGAGCTGAAATTTTAATAGTACACGAAATTGTTTCAGTTGTACTCAAACCATTGTTTCAAACCACAAGTACGACGTCCTTCCCTTAAAATTTATATTTAATTAAGATTAACAATCGGGGAAATTTGCTTTTCCACCAAAATATATCACTGGACTTAACCACAACCCGAAACCGCGTTTGGTGTTGTAATTTTACTAATGTTTTAATAATATTGCATTCACTGTAATTGTTGTATGTATTCTCTGGTGATTAAATTTTTAAATGTTTTTTTAAAACACCACTCACATGGTCATATCTACTTTGTCCCTATTTTTTATATTATTTATTTTACGCAAAAACAAGAACTATGTAGAACAGCATGGTCAAAATAATGTTAATAGAAAAAAAAAGGTTCACTAAAAATAAGATATTATACATCAACTACAACAAAATATATATAAAGAAACGTTAAAGTTGATTTTCGCTCGTATAGCAGTTTGGCTAATTAATAATAATAATAAATATATATTTATTTATTCAAAAAATAGGCTCCATAAGTAAAAAAATGATAACGTTAAAAAACGACGAGACGTATATAATTGAATATCGGTTAAACAGATTTAGAGCAGAGTAGTGAATCAACATTTAATATAGCAAGTTAATGTGGTCTGGTCACGTATGTTGCAGAATCGATGGCTGCATGAGCAGATATATCCTGGAGTGAAGACCGCGTATCGGAAAACGCAGTATAGGGCATCCTCTGGCTCGCTGGACTAACGACTTACGCAAGGTCGCCAGCGAAAGCTGGATGCTGATTACGAAAAACCAGAATATTTGCCGCGAACTTTGGGAGGCCTACATATGTCCAGCAGTGAATGACTCAAGCGCCAACCCTTCTAAGGAGAAAAAACATTCGCCTAAAGGTGGGATGTATACAGACGATTACAGTATTAGCAATGTTATTGGTAATTTTTTTGTACTCTCGATCTTATTTTATTACCAGGTATTCCTTCTGTGACATAAAACCAATAAAATATACAATATAAGTCTAACAGTATTCGTTTACTGTATACTAATTCATATTATTTATTTTTGTAACATTTATTATAAAATGTCACATTGAGAGTTTATTAAAAAAAAAAGACAAAAGAAACAGATTATAACAATCCCATTGCTTAGCATCATTTTTGTTCAGACTTGTTATGACAGTATCTAACCTCGCGGTCTTAGCTTTACGGTGAAAACACTGTGGAACACGGTGTTCGTGGAAAGACTGTGTGAAATGATTAGGAAACACGTTTTCACAGTATTTTCTCGCAGAACCCACGGCACTCCACAGCAAATCATAGTTTACATTCGAGCTCCATAGAAGACCTCAGGATTATGCTCAGTGACCTCGATAGAGTTTACCGACGAGTCGGCCTTGAAATTAATATGGACAAGACAAAAATCATGTCAAATGTCCATTTTGTGCCCAACTCGATATCGGCTGGAGATTCTACTCTCGAAGTTGTTGACGACTACATCTACCTGGGAGAAAACGTTAAACTTGGTAGGTCCAACTTTGAGAGAGAGGTCAATCGTCGAATTCAGCTAGGATGGGCATCGTTCGAGAAGTTGAAAAGCGTCTTTTCATCAATCATACCTCAGTGCCTGAAGTCGAAAGTCTTCGACCAATGTGTGTTACCAGTGATGACATACAGATCTGAGACTATGGGCTTTTTAAACAAGCTCCAAGTCGCACAGCGTGCAATGGAGAGGGCTATGCTTGGTATTTCTCTCGATCGAATCAGAAATGATGAGATCCGCAGATTAACGAAGGTTACCGACATAGTCCAACGGATTTGCAAGCTGAAGTGGCAGTGGGCAGGACATATAGCTCGTAGAACTGTCGAAAGATGGATCAGAAAGGTTCTCGAGTGGAGAGTACGTACGGGAAAGCGCAGCGTCGGACGTCCGTCTACGCGATGGACTGACGACTTGAGGAATGTCGCCGGAAGCCGTTGGATGCAGGCTGCCTTGAACCGGTCGCTCTGGAGGTCGATGGGGGAGGCCGACGTTCAACAGTGGACATCCAACGTCTGATATGATGATGATGATGATGATGATGGTTTCATTAATAGAAAATAATATAAGGTGGATTTATTAGTTAATTTCCCTTCGCCGACAGCGCAAAAGCTGGTCGCCTGCTCTCCATCCCCTTGAGTGTAGTCACTATGATAATTCCGTGGAAACATTATTTACCGCTGAAAAAAATACACAGTGAGAGCACAATGACGTTAGTCGTGATTACACGGTGTCTCCACTTTGTTTTCACCGTGAAGTCATGATTGCGATGGTAATAAAAGCTTAACTTAACGCTTGTTAAAACTTTTGCGTCAATCTTCATTATCCCAAATCATAGTTTACTGTAACCGCGTTCCACATCAAAACAATTTGAAATTATTTCAAATATGTCAGACTAAATTGTTACGACGACAAACGCCTTCCGAATACCAGCTATTATTTCTGAAACAATGGCGGCCGGCTAAAAACGCCTTCGAACATTTCCATCTAGAGTAGATTTATAGCAAATTGCCTCCCACCCACCTTCAGGCGCTGTTTTATTTCCACTGAAAAGGAAATTCGTTTTCATAATACCTACACGATGCCATATTTGAAATTGGGGTTCCGTGATAGTCTGTACTGATTATTGTTTACATTTTCGATATTTAAAATTAAATAATTTTTTAATTGCTTTAATCTTTAACGAAAATTGAGCCTCGGTTAATAGATTTTTTTAAATATTAAAGACAAATTTCATATCTGGATAACCTACATTTCCAAAACACACACACACACACATATATATATATATATATATATATATATATATATATATATATATATATATATATATATATATATCTTGATTTATTTATAAATAGTATAACATTAACAATATAAATGGGGAAATATATTATAGTCGTATTAAAGAATATCAATGGTTTATGTTAATTGTTTTTTTTTAATTATGAGTTCTTCTTGTTAAAATATCGTGAATAAATATACTAAAACCAACTAAGAGGAAGGTTGCTGAATAGCGTCCCTACCAAGAGTGGCGACCACTACTATCAGGAGTTAATAATAACAACCGGGACCGATTGCTTTACATGATCTCCAATGACAAAAGGTTAGACAGCAAACAAATATTTATACAAATAACAATATTCTCTCCGGGTGAGAATCAAACCCGTAACCGTCAGCATTAACGGAACTTTCCAACCTTTACATCAAGACGTTCGTTCATATTAATAAATGTTCTGTAAAGTCAATTGATTACAAAATGTGTTATGATTCTAAAGATGAAAAGCGGACAGACTTTTAGAAAAATTACTGCATTATAGGTACAACATCTTGTATGGAAACTTAAAAAAAGGTACAAAAATACTCGCTATCATCACATTCAACACAGACAATAAATATATCTACATGGACATGTGATGCCAAGAACACACCAAGTATTTATTTAATAATTCAACTTATTGTACAAACCAAATTAGTTTCGAAACTGCAAATTCGTGTGGTTAAAAATAATCCTCTTGCGATTTTGTGTATCTAATTAAAGCCGTTAAGGCCAGTATATCCCAAATCACCTGTTTTTGATAGAGTTTTAAACATAGTAATATTCATTTTTTTGATCCGTTAAAAATATATGTTATAGTTTAACAAAGGTTCTTGATTATTCAACGGTTCAAAACACGATAATTGTAACTTGACTCGATAAAAAAAAAACATAAAGAAAGGATGTTTTTGATTATTTTTCGAGTTTTATTCGAAGAATATCAGATTTTAAGTTACAATATTCACATGTAAAAATAGGTAATAACTTTTAGTAGAACATTTAACGGTTACTTTTTTAAATAAATGTTTCTATTTTTTTTAAATATTAAATATTTAAATTATATAAGAAAACGGCCCGCGCGCCTCGCTTTAGTTGCCTGCGAGGCGTCATCGAAGTAGGACCTGTATCTCTGCTGTCTGGCGGCGTCCCCCCCCTCTAAAGATTGGATTTTTTTTTTATAACAAAAATATCCACGCGCTTATATTTGCCCGTGGTTTTTTTTAATTAAATGTATAAGATTGTTAATATAGTTTCATGCGTACTATTTTAGACTTACATTAGCTAGACTTATTGTCAGGATCTCTATGACGCGAGTCCGTATATTGACCATTATTTATTTATTATTATTATAATTTTTTTTTAATACATATAATCATATTTACATACATATAATCATTTTTAATAAACATAATCTTTATTTACAAATATAATTTACATATACAAATATACACACATACATATATACACATATACATATACACACACACACACACATATATATTATATATATATATACATATATATATATAATTTTATTTTGTCTTTTTTTTTTCTTACATCTATTTACATCATGTTTCTTATTTTCTATGTACATGCGTTTATTCCTTGATCTAATATAATCTAATATTTCATTGCTTGTTAGTACATACATACCAGCCACCACATTTTTACGGCTTGTCTACATTTACATTTGGGCTCTTTATTTTTGTATTATTTATTGGAGACTCTGCCGCAGCCATCCCCCGAGGGAAGCTGTTCGAGCACATCCTCAATGACGGCGGTGTCTCTTTTATGTATAGCCATCTTGAGGGTGTGCTCGAGTATTTCCTTTGTTGTGGCCTCCACCGAGGCCGACAAAACGACCGATTGCATCACCACCGTCGTCGGTGTAGTAGACACAGGTCTTTGTGTGCCTGGTCACCGCGACCACAGCATGCGGAACACTGTCATGAATCCGCAGCCTCCTAGTCTTTGTCTGGACGATGATGATTGCCTCGCGTGTCTGTCCCTGTGCCTCGTGGATAGTCATGACGCTCGATCCCTGTCCGGTGCCGTATCCCTTGTCTATCAACGTCTTCTTTTCCTCTTGTGTGAAAACCGATGTATAGGGTCCGGTCTTGTCTCTTAGGAATTCGAGCGCCAGTGAACCTCTCTATCCTCAGAGAATGGATAGTGTGGTTTGAGAAATAGATTGGATAATTTTATTTAGTACTAGCTGTGCCCCGCGGTTTCACCCGCGTTAATTTGAGGGAAAAACGTACTTAAATATTTTCGCCTCGTTGGTCCAGTGGTACCAAGCGTTACTGCCGAGCAAGGGGTCTCAGGTTTGATTCTTGGGTCGTTCAACATATTACTGAGTTTTTTTTTCGAAAATTTACAGTAAAAGAGTGATGTTATATTTACTTTAAAAGTGGAACAATGATTAAAAAATGTCTTGAGAAGAGAAATAATAAAGGACGCAACGAAAGCTCTTAAAAAAGATTATTTTTTCCCGTTTTTGTAACATTTCTTATTATTACTCAGCTCCTATTAGTCGTAGCGTGATGTTATATAGCTTAAATTCTTCCTCAGTAAATGGACTATCTAACGCAAAAATAATTTTTAAATTTGAACCAGTGGTTCATGAGATTAGCGCGTTCAAACAAACAAACTCTTCAGTTTTATCTATTAGTATAGATTATTATTGATTATTTTCTTAGATTAGTTTAGTTAGTACTCTAACAACGTTGGAAGTGTTTTTACTGTATAGCAGTGTAGTGTAGATATAAAATGGGGAATAAAACTAGAAATAAAAAGAAAATATCTAGACGTGAACTACGTAAGCTTAGAAAAGCGATCAGATAAGTACTCGTAAGTTTAATGAACACTCAATCTATTTTTAGCTAGAATATAATGATTGTCATCGATATCTTAGACCGATATATTAGCATATCCAAAATTTCAATAAGTTATATTAGTATTTTCACCTAACAGCGGCTAGCTAGCAGCTAGCGGCAATTGAAGATTCTTCGACGGTCAACGAATGGCGATGGGTCCCAACCAGGCTAAACGTAGCCGACGACGCGGCGCGGGACGTACCAGCGGGATTCAGCAGTGGTCACAGATAGTACACAGGTCCTGAATTTCCTTATCATCCGGAGTCCACCTGGCCCACGGAAACGTCCGCCTTGTCGTCGTCAACCGAACCTACAGGCGAAGAAAGGACTCATCACGTCACCGATCGTAAACAGCCGCGACTCAAAGAAGGGTTACCAGACTGCACACGGTACTCCAGCTGGAACAGACTCCGCTACACGACGGCTCGAGTGCTACAGTTTATAGAACTCTGTCGAGCCAATACACAACGAGTCAACTATAAAAGGACTAAGAAAAGCGCGTTAAAAGACCCAGACTGGAAAAGGACGAACAAGAAGCTGAAAACACGCCAGAAAATAAGAGTAGAGCTCGAAGAAACTTTGGAGGTTCGTCCGGTCTCCGCGGAACTTATCAGGAAAGCTGAAGACCTATTCATGAGAACAGTCCAAGAAGAATCTTTCCCAAATGAAGTAGAAAGCATTAAAGACGGGAAGTCGTTTACCCGAAACAGTCGCCTCAAGCAGCTGAGCATCGAGTGTGCAGAGAGAGCCCTCCGAGTCCGTAGTCGTATTAACGCCGCGGAGCAACTATCAACGCCATCTAAAAATCCGATGATACTAGATAGAAATCATCACACAGTGAAGTTGTGGATCATAGCGATGCATAGAACGGGGCATCACACGGGAGTCGAGGCGACTGTGAACGAATGTCGACAGCACTACTGGATACTACGCCTGCGGCCCGTCACAAGAACGCTCTTTCCACAGTGTCTAAACTGCCGGATTAGGGCAGCGATCCCGCCACACCCGAGAACAGGAGACCTACCTGCGTGTCGCCTAGCTCACCATCAGCGACCCTTCACATACACAGGGGTGGACTACTTCAGACCATTAACAGTCACCGTGGGACGCAGCCAACAGAAACGTTACGTGGCAGTATTCACGTGCCTCACTGTAAGAACGATCCACCTAGAGATAGCGACGTCACTGAGCACAGACTCAGTGATAATGAATTTAAGAAGAATGAAAGCTCGACGAGGACAACCTGCTCAAATCTGGTCCGACAATGGGACTAACCTGCGAGGTGCCGACAACGAATTGAGACAGGCAATGGACAGAGCGACGTCCTCACCTTCGTCGCTGGGTCAACAGGCGGCATAGGGTCCTTACGTTTCGGCTGTCGCCGGTGCTTACCGGGCACGGTTGCTTCGGTAAGTACCTGCACCAAATCGCTAGGCGAGAAGCCACCCCTGATTTTGCCACGAGTGTAGCGCGCCAATCGACTCGGCGAGTCACACCCTGGAGGAATGCGCCGCTTGGGAGCCCCAGCGCAGGGCCCTGGTGGCAGTAATAGGTGGAACATAAACATTTAATACCTAAGAGAAGAAATAAAGTTTAAATCTACTTCTCTTAGGTATTAAATGTTGTAAAGTGTATTAAATAACAAAAAAAAAAATTACTGATAATTAATATAAATCAAAATATTAATAGTAAATATTTTTTTTAGCTATAAACCCATAAAAAATTAAATAATGGTTTTTATCTACTTCTCTTTCGTATTAAATGTTTATGTTGCATTTTATACTGTGCCTTCAGGATCGAAAACAAAACTGAATTATGAAATAACCTAAAGTAAAAAAAAAAACCTAGTAAGTTACTGTAAAATTATATATTTAATTATTTCCGTGCGCCGTCGCCGCGCGCGGGGTCATCGAGAGTTCATTTGATCGGAGACTTCGCGTAACTAGTCGCGCGGGGAGGGAGGTAGCGCTGAATACCTACAACGCTCGAATATACTGGCCTTAAATGTAGAATTATGGTTAGTTCGCTTGTCTTGTTTTATTCTGGGCAGTGGCTATGTACAGTTATGTATTGCTAAAGAAAGTAGTTAATACTTTGAGTTCCAATTATATCAACAATAACAAGACAATATAAAAGGATTTTTTTAATGTATATAGAGAATAAGGTCTTGCTTATTAAAACGTGATTAATAACAAGATGTGTTAATAATAGATTAACAGCTTAGTATAAGATATCATATTTGTCTACATAAGAGTTTGTATTTTAATTTTATATTAATAATCTAATAGTATATTGCAAGTGTTTTTTGATGGCACGAATCACAGATTGGTAGAAAAAGATTTTAAAAATTATTTGTATTAGATAACGTGTTTAAGGAAGGTTGCAGTCTAATTAACATTCGTCTTATAGGAGAGGAACAGGAAGCAAAATTGACAGCCCGTCTTGACGATCGAATAAAAATCATCGAAAAACATCGAATAAAACATCGATATATCGTTCATAAACTTCGATATTTTTAACATAAATGTATCACTTTTAAAAATATCGATGTTCAAATATCGATGTTTTTATGAGTGATGTTGCATCCCTGAGTGTAGCGGTATACTTTCATTATTTTTTTTGTACATGTTGCGCCTTATGGATTTTAATGAAACTTGGTAAGCTTTTAGGCAAGGTATAGACAATTATTATATATTTTTTTCAAAGTGGTAATTCAATTCGATCTGATAGGAATCAATTTTTTTTTTTTTTTTGCATTTTTTCATACCTATATTTATACTTGGCTCATAGAAAATTGCTATAAAATAAGCTGTAAAGTCTACTATAACAACTGGAATTGGTTTTATTTTCCTAGCTTAAAAATTAACAACAATATACCACTTTGAAAAAAAGTCGCCCCCCCGACACTTTTTTTCAAATAGCTGCTCAAATGATTAAGATATAGAGCCAATATCTCCTGGATCAATTTACTATTAGTACCCTCTGCAATATAACATAGGTTACGATATAGGTTCCTATCGGGGGCAGTTTCGTTATGAAAGTGCGGCTAGACCCTTTAAAGCGGACGAAGACAACAAGACGCGAAATCTTCATTGCATTATTTTTATTGTTATGGCTTCGCTCTTATGACTCTTAACTAACTTAAGGTTTCATAACTTGTGACATTCTTCAATAAACTGACTATGTAACACAATACGCAATAACAATTTTACGGAATTCAGGTTATGAAAATAAAAATATAAATAAAATGCTCCGACTTCGAATATAACAGCATTTTAATAAAAATACCTAATAAGCATAACTGATGTAACTTTTTATGTGATTATGTAACATTACCCTTAAAAATGGTTAATTAACTATGGAATAAAATAGCATATATATGTTAAAATTTACTCAAAATAACTGAAAGTATTTAAACGATTTTTTATATCATTTCGTAAAATTAGATCCATATACAAATGAACGCCTATATAATACTTCTTATTTAATTATTTTCTTTTATATGTTTAGTTGAGCGATCATTTCATCATCACAACTTTAAAGTACGGTAATTATTCCCAAAGAGCATACATTCGTGAGCAATTACTTATCCAAGTGATTAGCAGAATGCTTTGTAGATTTCTATGAGACGTATTTAATTATACCACTATAACTACGAACAAAGCTACATAGATACAAAGTTACGAAGATAGGATAATAATATGAGATCGACTTATGCAAATAATAATAAAAAATATCTGTGGTAGCGAGTGATGATAATAAAATAAACTTTATGAAGGCTTCAAAAGAAATTCCTTTAGACTTCGGGCAATAAAACCTAAGTCGTAGGTATTACATAAATCATTGTCCTTCCTTCGTAATAAATGAAAAAGAGAATTTGGCATATTAGAATGGCTTAAGTTATAAGAGTTTTTGCGAAAAATAAACTAAGACCAATTTTTTTTTTTTTTTTTTGGATAAATCTATACATAAATTTTAACTATCGTTTGACGATTAAATTTAAATGAATCAGAAATAGGCATATATCTAAATATTTTTAAAATTAAAATATAAATTGTTTCTTTTATTTTTTTATTTCGAATTAAGATAAATTCTTTGTATATTTAATGCAAAGCTAAATATTTCCTTTTAAAATACAATAACTGAACTCTAAAAATAGGTTTTATTAAATTAAACTAAATATTTGAACTAATTAAAATAATTTGTAACGTCTCATAAACAAAAGTGTTCTTTTAATGTATCAATGCACTTATATAGTAGGTATATGTTTTATAGTTCATTATTTATAAATGTAGATATAGCGTTTTTCCTTGAACCATGAAAAATATTGTTTCCTTTAAAAGCCTCTATCCTTACCTTACTAAAAACGAAATGAAACCAAAATATTTTTCCTTCTCTTATTAAATCCAATGATCTCCGGTAATTCACGAGATTATCTCAGTTTTGTTATTTTTAGGAATATAGTAATAATATATTAATTTATATCTATAGGATGAGAAAGATTTAAGAAAATATTGTTATAGTTACTATTATAACGTTAGATCATCTTAGTCTATTCTTTTGATTACTTTAATTTAAAAAAAAAATAACGGACAATTTATTGCCTCAGAAATCTAAAGAACGCTATATTTTCGCATCAAAACTATAAATATACAGAATAACACCCATGTGTTATTCTGTTTCACACACGAGAATCATTTGTGCCTATTTAGAGGATCTTTCGTAAGGAGAAAACTCTAGTCGTGCGTCGGAACTGACATACAGTTTCTTTTTTTTTTTAATTTATGTTTCACGAAATGTAAACTTTTGTATTTATAATATGTAGCAGCAGACTCTGAGATAATTGTATAATATTTTTTTGGTTGGTTTATCTCCAGTAGTTCATATAAAAAATTACCCTAAAATAATAAGTATTTTTTTTTACTCACTACCCGCTCCCACTCTTACCGGTGGGAGGGATGCGCTGTGCCGCGCTCCCGGCTGCATGGGTACCACCATCTTGCTTGTTTCTCCCGTGAAACAGCTTTGCTGTGTTTCGGTGAGAAGGGCAAGACAGGCAGTGTAATTACTGGCACCGAGACTTTAACACCTTATGTCTCAGGCTAAGCAACACATAAATGAGTTGCGTGGCTAGTCCCAGGTAAACTAGTTTATGTTCATGGGCGACGTCAACCACTTACTATCAGGTGGAACGTCTGGCGGTTTGCCTATCCAAATAACATTAAAAAAAAATACACTTTTAAAAATTAAAAAAAAAAAATTAACTAAATATAGAGCTCATTGATAAAGGTTGAACTATATCCAAAGATGTCAGTGAAATTTCATTAGCAGACTTACTATGCTAGACCCTTTTAAATGATATCAAATATAAATTAATTATAGCATTATACATATTTACATTGAAAATAAATAAACAAGTATTAAAATTTAAAATTATGGTAAAAATCATGTCCACGTGAAATGGTTGCAATAATGCTAGCAATATTTTTCTGTTAAATGGCAATACTGAATTTCTGATGTAAAAAAAAAAAAAACAACCAGCTGTCTTGCCACGAATGGAGACTGCATTAATTGTGTATTTAAATCATATCAGAATTTTTGTAGTTCAACTACGATAAGCCTCATGTTTTAGCATGTTATAAATTTCATCAGAAAATTTTAATTTAGAAATGTTTTTTTTTTAATATAAAACAAATCTCAAATAAGCTTAGCAGTTAAAATTTTGCTAATATAACATTTAAACGATTACACTCAGAAGAACTCAATGGTTTGTTTTTGTGAGTTGTTAATGAGAGTAAATAGGAAGTACTAAAAGCGAAGAATTTTAAAAGTTGTTTTTAAAAGTATGTAGTTTAAATTCAGTACAAGCGATATTTTATGCTAGCTAAAAAAGTAGTCGGTTCTAAATGTATAAATTGCAAAAAAATAATCACCCGAATTTTCGGTTTATTTATTAAAATTATAGAAGCCAATTACCTAATACTTCAGAATTTTTGTTCTTAACCCACATATACCTAATAAATATATTTCACAAGCACATACAGTAATTTATTTCTAAGGTAGGCAACTTAACTTACTTGTATTTCAGGTAACAGCCGACAACATGCATATTACATACTTATATTAATAATACACCCAGATCCAGCAGGAACCGAACCCACAACCCTGGGACGGAAAGTAGAGTGCCAACGGGCTAGTCTCATCTGATTTGTGTTTCATTCAGACACTACATATTAAATACACAATAATGGAATTTTAAACGGTTTTTAAACTATCAAAATTTCAAACGTGTAATTTGCTAACAAAAGCGTTTATATAACATACTGTGAACGTTACTGTCAGCTGACAGTTACTTCATAGTTTTGAAGCTGTTAAAGTATTAATCACTTTTTATTTTGAAAAATATCGATCTCTCAAACGGTTATTGGATATCTTCGAACATTTCAGATGAAATATTATTCTTATCAATAAATCATAATAATGATGTATTGTCATTACTATGACTTGGACCGTAGACATTCCAAACGAGGTCAATGGGCTATGGGCTAGGTAATTTGACATAAATCCGAGGAAAGCTATCGACACGCCTCCAAGAATGTATAGCAGCACGAATTCTTTCACAAATTTTATTTTATTACGAAGGAAATCTCAATGTTATTACCATTGCAGCGTTCCCGCTTAATTTCTTAGTGGATTTCTGCCAAATGTTCTAATAAACAAGGATAAGAATCGAATCGTTTTCATGTTTTGCTTTTAGAATTTCCTCTAAGTCCTAACCTAACCTAATGGTGAATTTATTCCAATGAATGAATCGAGTTCTCTTTTTTGTTCAACTTTATTTATAGCGAATGTTAGAACCAAAATAATGTGTCCTACTTTTCTATCACTATATTTTCTGATACAAATATAATATTAGTTTTTACCTTGAAAGTTTTAAAAATAGTATATTTTGAATAGACGTCAACATTGAAATATATAAACGTATAAAATTATTAGATTTATTTATTGTGTTATTTGAAATTCTACAACCCATATTTAATATCGGTGTCGGTTTTTACTATTTCTAGATTTCCAGATAAATCTATATTAACGTTCTATAAAATTGAGTAGTTCTTAGAAATAAAATATTATTATGAATACAAATAAATAACTATAGAAGTAATAACGCCTACATGTTTTTAATATGATATGTTATTTACATGTACCTATTTTTAGTTTGTAAGCAAACACAATGTTATGCAACATTTGTCTACTTTTTATGTATTTATGTGTGCTGGGCAAAAGCCTTTTTTTCCATATAGGAGAAGGGTTGAAGCTTTTTCCACCACACTGCTCCACTGCGGGTTGGCGAATGATTTTTACTACCATAAGTAATGATCGCCAGGTATATGTGACAACGGGACCGACGGCTTTATGTGTTCTCCGCGGCACGGAGAGGTGATCCACAAGGACACACCTATACGAGAAACAAATGTTTGTACTAACACAAATATCTGCTGCAAGCGGGAATCGAACCCATGACCGCCAGCACCAAGGCGACGTCTCGTAACACTATACCAGGTTGTCGTTGCTGTGCTATACTACATAGGATTTTTTTTTTATTTTATTTACTTTACAAATGTTGGTACAGTAATCTTATTATATATGCATTAAAAACCACTGAGGTTTACAATTTTGCATATAATTTACAGTTTTTAAATAATTTACAACAAGTTTTGCAACAATAAAATTGGATTATTAAGTAGGTTAGTTATAAATTTATTTAGAGACAAAATTTTTAACAAATTCACATATTTATTGAATATATGTATGAATCGTCATTTTCTACGTAACCATTTATATAAGAGACCTATAAAAACGTCGCGTTTAATTAATAAGAAAACAATATGAAAGTTAACGCCTTATCGTTAACATCATTTACGTTTATATTTTAAAACAACTGACATACGAATCTTTGTCTTACGTTAAATGTTCTGAAGAGATTAAAATTTGATCATTCTAACAAATACAACAATATATAATGATATGACGGCCGGCTGGTCGAGTGGTCAGGCAACTAGCACTTTACGCAGCGGTCGCGGGTTCGAATCCCGCCAGGTGCAGATAATTTGTATGACGAATATAGATGTCTGCACCGGGTCATGGATGTGTATTTATGTATATATGTATTTATATAAATCTATTAAATTTATTTCCGTTCCTAGTACCCGTAACACAAGTTCTTACGAACTTAGCACGGGGCTAGGTTAACGTGGTGTGATTGTTGGTTAATATTTATTTATTATTTATTTATAATATCTCAAAAGCTACTAATACCTTGAACCTTGATTGTACAACAACGCTGTGTTGAGTGATTTACTGACAAACTGTAGCTTAACCAAATTGTAGCTTAGTTTACAGAAACAGCGTCGCTACATGATAAACTTGATAGTGATATTGAACTTTGATATTTTAATTTCTATACTCTATTCGAGTTCGACTGTCGATAGCTCTACTGGATTCCCAGTCTACCTTTCATATTTTTGGAATATAAATAAAGATACTTGTCCACGATTAGGTGACCCATTTCCGTGATGCCACCTACTCTTCCCTCCCTTGAGTGTTATCGAATGCCATAAATCTATATTTAATATTTTGGATTATAAAAATAAAATTGTCGCAAAACAACTCTTTTTTATTTATAAATTTAAAAATTTTTTATGTTTTTTTTTTTTATAATTTTTACAGTATGTAAAGTTTTCAAGAAAATAGAATTTCTATCCAGCCAGAATTAATATTTTTAGAAAAAATTGATATTGTCCTTTTCACTAGCGGTTAGGACTTGATACAATATTCACATCTTAACTAAATCTAGTATTCTGTATCTGTACTTAATGTACAGTAAAATATATTTAATTAATTAAAAAAATATTTCAAAAAAGGTATAGACTTAAATCTCTTCAAAAGCTTGAAATTTTGTTTAAAATTTAAAATAAAAATGCGCCAAATATTTGCCGGAATATTTTATTGTAGCAAAAGATAAAATACCCTGACACGGATTAACATTAAAAAGTTTCGAAACAAGAAAAAAAAAAATAACTTCAGAATTTTTTATTTTCTGTAAAGAATTTTTTAAATTCGAATTTCGAATTTTCAGTACGCTTTCGTTCAACAGTTCTGTACACTGTGAGCAGTGTTGCGAATATTTGTCGAGCTTATGTAAATATTTGTTCTGGACAGGAATAATCGGTCCAACCTCAGATGCTACCACAAAATTCACTTTTTCTTTAAAAATATTATTTACACTATTTTTTATTTAAATATGATATTTTTTGCAATTAAATATATTGTCCGTTTATTATAATATACTTTTAGCGTTTAAACAATATATATTCGTTATTCACAATTTTATTTTTTAAAACCACCAAATTACGTTTCACTATCCCCTGACAAAATTCTTAATCATGCGCCGTAAGCGCTTTCTAGATCGTTCCTTTATATCCCAAAGTAAATGTGTATAAAAATCGCGAGAGAAAGAGCTAAAGTCACATATGCCGTATTAATAATACAATTATTTATTAATTATGATAAAATGAGATGTTACGAATATTTTTTACTAAATATGAAACCTAATATTATGGCTATACCGAAATTTTTTTTCTTTAGTCTCCTGTAAGAATAAAAATTTTACAACAAAATCGTTTCTTACTGAAACCTTTTCTGTAAATAACTTTTGGTATTTTAATCGATAATTATTATTTATTTATTTATTTAAGTATTTTTGATGCATGTGCAAATAAAACGTTTGTATGGAGTATAGATCATACAGATTTTGTAGTGGGCTGAATGTTTGTATTAGTTTTGGGTGTATTTCAGGACCCCCCGACACAGGATTCTCATCCTATTGGATTCTATTGGGTATGGTGGGATTATTTATTTAATAATTAAACTAATTTCAAACATTACTGCAAGTTTCATGAAAAACTCTGTTTCTATATTACGTAGACAATTACGATTTAAACTATTTTCATCAAATATATTTATTATTTAAGGGTTATCATAATTTAAAGTATTATAACAATTAGAATTCTTGATCTCACAATTTGTTAAAGACTTGTTTTTTTTTTTTTGTTCGTTTATTTAGGAACAAACAGTTTTTTTTAATATATATATAATGTAAAAAATAGGTAGATAAATAACATAACATATAGATACATATATGATAATAATTTTAAACCTATAGTTCCCTGAATTATATATAGCTAGTAAATTTATATTGTTAGATATGGAAAAGAAGAAAATATTTATTAATTTAATATTCTAATTAGATCTCTTTTAAACATGGTTATGCTCGTACCAAATATATCCATATCATTTAATTTATTATTAAACAATTTGCACGTCGCGTCGTATGAAGCTATTGGCAGCGTAGCATGTCCTACTTTTAGATATATATATATTATTAATACGTGAAGCAAAAACTTTGTATCCCCTTTTACGAAAATTACGCGGATGGAGAAATATGATTTGGCACAGTTAAAGTTTATATGGAGAAGAAGTTAAAAATGCTAATATTTTTTATACAATAATAATGCTCAGAAAATAGTCCACTCAAAAAAGCAAGTGTAGAGTGCGTGAGCTGGCACCTAAACAATTTCTTCAGAAATTTGTTCAGGATGGTTAGAAAGTAAACATACTAAAAATCCCCACCCCTAGGAAGGGCGCCGGAGTGGGGGGAGGGGTTAAAGTTCCCACTTTTGAGTTTTTCTCTAATATCTTTAAAATGGTGCATCGTAGAGAAAAAGTGTCTACCACAACATGAAAGCTAATAAAATTTCCTACAACTTTTATCCTATACACTTTTTCGAAATCCTCATCAGTTTTCGAGCATCGCGCTCCGGAATAGTGAAAATGAATGTTTTTCAGCGAAACGGGCATTACCTGTGCAAACTGTAAATTATGTATTTTATTGATAGCATAAGCTGGGAGTACGTCCACGCGGTGAAGGCGGTAACAGTTTGAGATCGCGTTTTCAAACAAAAGAGGGTAATAGAGCGAAAGCGGGTCACCACTTTTTATATGCGATTCCCACTGTCAGAGAAAACGTGATCTTGCTGGCTAAATCTCCAATTCCCATTATCATCCATGCCTTCGGGCTTATGTTATCTCGTCTATTGCCTCATATTGACTTGTTTGGAAGTAGCCTACCCGGTAACGCAGGGGAGCAGCCACAAGACCATAAAGATTCTAGAGATTCTATAAAAGTTATTAGTTACGTAAGGACGTCACTGAGATGAAAGAAAAGGGAATACTAGGCCTTATCAAAGCTAGTCAAGAACGGAAAGATGACATGCACCAAATTATCCTTGGTTTAACATCTCTTTTGATTCACACGAATTGTCGTAAAAATTACACCCGGGCTTAAACAATTCATAAAGATGTAAGGGATGCCTACACAACTCAGGAAGAAGCAGGGCCGTCTCAGCTCAGGTCTTCAGCTCCCCAATTCAATTTCCAGAGTAATTGTTTTTTATGTGCGCATTATGTACAAGAGAAAACCAAAAAGCCTTATTGCAAAAGGATAATAATAAATAAAGTTGAAACTCTTGCCCTTCAATATCGTATCAGGGAGGTGTGTTCTATGAGGAAGGATTCCTGGGGAGATGTTGTTCTCGGTCGCTTGTCCTCGATTAACGATCTTGTGGCTGAGGGAGCAGTATACCACAAAGACTGCTACTACACTTTTGTTAAGCCTATCAGTTGCTCAAGTTCGAAAGCTGAGATCCCCAGAGACAGCCATGTCTCAGAGGCTATGCAAGAGATTTTTGACTACATGGAAAGTAGCATCGATTGTCAGTTCTCTCAAGACGAGATACTGGGCGTCGTAACAGGGGTTAAACCTCGGTGGCGAACCATCAAGTCTGAGTTAGAAAGAAAATATGGGGATCGAGTATTGATCACTCAAGGGGTAAACAGATTCAAATCACCCGTAGTTTGTTTTAGAGACACCGGGTATCAAATTATCAACCAAACATGGTACGAAAACAGGAACAAAAACGAAGAAGAGGAGAAGTTGAGGATTGTTGTTAAAGCTGTGGAAATTATACGGCAAGACATTCAAAGTCAAGTGTATAGCAAAGATATATATCCACCCAGCGATGACTTTCTGAAGAATCCTGGTGCACTGCCTCTACTGCCAAGGGAAATGTCTCAATGGCATGTCTCTTTACGAAGAGGATGTTGAAGATGACGTAGAGCCCCTCCAGCAAGAATCATCCACTGAAGATGAGCGTGCTTTGGAAGAAGAACCCTTGCCAGGACCTTCACAATCTAAACGAATGAAAATATAAAAAAAATATAAAAAGTAAAAAAAAAATGAAAAACGTTTCGACACCTCTATGGCTGAACAGATTTACATGAAATTTGGTATGTAGATGTATTAGAACCTGGATTAGAATGCAGGCTATTTTTCATCCCGAAATAACACGATCGAAGTAGCAGGCAAGAGGAAGTGTTTGATAAGTCGTTCTTTTTTTTCCAAAATTTCACTCTTCCAGAACATGTAGTTCAAAAACGGTTGGGAATTCGAAAAATTGTGTAGAACAAAAGTTGCAGACAATTTTATTAGCTTTCATTACGTACTAAACACTTTTTCTCTACGATGCACCGTTTTAAAGATATCAGCAAAAAACTCGAAAATGGGAACTTTAACCCCCTCCCCCCACTCCGGCGCCCCTCCTAGAGGCGGGGATTTTTAGTATGTTTTCTCTCTAAGCATCCTGAACGAATTTGTGAAGAAATTGCTTAGGTGCCAGCTCACGCACTCTACACCTGATTTTAGATTATTCTTTGAGCGAACTAAAATACATTAAATTAATTTAAAAAAAACACTACACACTCTACGACAAACACACAAACACACATATGTACATTGTACAATGTACCTACATAGATACACAAATTTTGTTTATCATCAAAGTCTGTTGTCAATACGGTACCTATTTAAATACAGGTTGCAACAAATTTTTTATCGAATTTTTTTATGACAAATCAGGTCCAATGACTGCTGCATATGTCGCTCACCATGTTATGCGCAATCATATTTTTATGATGTTGACAATGCTGTGTTAATTATAGATTAGGTCGAATTTCAACCACATGGCGACCACTAGTTGTAAATAAATCCTTTTTACGAATACTTTTTCTTGCCTGCGTGGAATACGATAATACATATTAGAAACCAGGAAAGGGGCATGATTTACATCATTCAAAATCTTATATAGATACATCGGATCATTACAGTCTGAAAGTATTTAAATATTTAACAAACCAATTCATATGTCTGAACATTTAATTTCCATAAATTACAATAAGAAATGAACTCAAAGAAAGTGCTTAAATTTTGTCTAAAATTTTCCCCAACAAAATGGTCTGATTGAGAGAATTACTTATTTTTATTTATTCAATAAAAATAAAAGAGATAGTGAATAAAATAACAATAAAATTGTACAAGTAATTGTTTCACGACTTCACATAATTCTAATAATAAATTAAGATTTTACCGTACCTTTACTGCTATGCTCAGCAAATGTATATTTGTCGAACCGGTCAAAGATCTCTTTTAAAATTTCTTTTTATTTACTTTCTTTTAAAATATATTTATTTTTATTACAATTTCTGCTTCTATTTGGTTTGTAATAATCTTTTTTTTTTATTTGTTTTTTTTTGCACTGATTTCTTTGCTAGTAAAAAGAGTAAGGCGAAGTAAAAGTTCTACTTCGCAGTAATTATATGAAGCAGGAAAATAATGTGCAGTATTTTGACAATATGATTTTTTTCCCATTTCTAAGCACAAAAACATCAAATAACATTATAGATATAAGAATACCTAAATTTTTTTTATATATCTATTTATTTTCGAATGTTTATAATAAAAATTTAATTCAATTTATTAGTATAAATTACTACCATCTGAAGTTAATTTCCGTGAACGTTAGAAGTTTTAAGTAGTATTAACCTCTAAATAAATTACTTTTAACGTCAAAGAAAATGTCTGATGGTCTTAAATTCAAATGTTATTTATAGCAAATATATTAAAAAGCTTATATTCATTATGTGCCTTGAATTTAAGTATGTTTCGACTTTTTAATATAGTAGCTTAGAATAGATTTTGATCAGTATTAACTTTATTTGCAACAATTTTTTCGTTCATTGGACTGCATGTGTTTGTGTGTGCGATTGTGCTGACAGCGACTTAAACTTCTTTTGTAATCTTTGAATACATCTTTGGATTTTCGTCGTTTTCCTTTGGAGTGTGTACTCGCAAAAATGATCATTTTAAATCCCCGTTTCTAAGGCGTTAGGAATTATATTTTTATTATTAACTTTATTTATAACTTCTTTACTGTCTTCACTTAGAATACTGTTTGTAAGAGTATGTATGACAGTGCTAACACAGCGGCATTAGCAATAATATACAGCTGAAATATTTGTTATATTTTTATCTATTGTCCCACTGGTCGGCAAAGATTTGCTCTTCATAATATAGGCTCACTGTTAATGATAACAACCGAAACTGAAGCCTCGTGCTCACGGAAAAATGGTAAGGATACCCACAAGAACAACAAAAACCCAGGCCAGATTTTTTTTTTATACAAATATAAATATCTGCTTCAAACGAGAATCGAAACTGCGACAAATTGCGTTAATTGAACTTTCGTTACCAGTAAACTGTAACAGTTACCTTTTAAGGCTCATTAATAAGTTATTTTTGCATAAAATGAAACAATAATGAAATAAATATATCTAAAGGAGGAGTAACTCATCTCATCCTATAATTTAAATACTCGTAATATTCATATTGCTAACAAACATATCATGTTACATACTATTAAATGTAATCATTTTTTTTTTCTCTATCTTTACTAAAAGCTACATTAATTTATTGTGAATTGTATAATTTAACTTTCTAAAATTGAAATCAAGCGATGTGATGACGATTACAATGCAATTTTGGACTTATGAAATTCTTTCATTTAAATATGACAGAAAACATGACTTATTATATACAAACTGGAATGCTCACATCACTCCAAAACCGTTCCTAAACCCGGGATTGCATCTCTTTCTCCCATAGATTCAAGGCAACTCTCGTAAGAAAGAGACAAAATACCGGTTGTCGTTGCTCGGAACGATTTTTCACTTTACATGTTATAAATCAATGTCAACCTTATGTCAAATGTTTCAAGGTGCATATTTGAATATACAATTTTATTAAGTGAGCGTTCCAGTTATGATAGAAATTCCTTGCTTAATGCTTTATTTATCTAGTTTTCGAATATGATGACAGCTTTTTTGTAGAAATTGTGTAAAAATTCACGTACATTGAGCCGTGCGGTGACCGGCAGAGAAGAATAGTTCTGACCTGCTTCTTGCCCAGGTGTCGTAAAAGTCGACGAAGGCCTTAATTGTGCAGACAACTGTAAAGCATACAAGATCGTGATGGACAGCAGCGTCACCATACCTTATCGCTACATCCTGTGCTTGCCAACCTGCCTGCCAAGCATGGCAAGTATTGGCAAATCTCTCCAAAAGGACCAGCAATACAGTCGGTCACTCTGGAAGTCGATGGGGAAGGCCTTATTTCAGCATTGGACATCCAATGGCTGACATGATGATGATAATGACATTAGTATATGACTTTAAGTCGAAAGCCTTTGACCAATTTGTTTTACCAGTGATGACATACGGATCTGAGACGTTATCTCTGACTATGGGCCTTTTAAACAAGCTCAGAATCGCACAGTGTTCAATGGAGAGGGCTATTCTTGGTATTTCTTTGCGAGATCGAATCAGAAATGAGCAGATCCGCAGACGAACGAAGATTTCAAACATACATTACTTGATGATACATTGACAATGTACCGGCAAGCGCAGCGTCGGACGACCGTTTACTAGGGGACAGACGACTTGAGGAGAGTCGCCGGAAGCCGTTGAATGGAAGCTGCTTCGTACAGGTCGCTCTGGAGGTCAATAGGGGAGTGGAAAAGTCGGAGCATGGATGGGCAACGATAGTTGATATGATGATAATGATGATTTTGAGTAGACATCGTTCTCGGTCTCATTTGCTGACTGGGTATAGAAAAGTTTTTTAAGAAGATTACTTAAAATATATGTTGTTAACTTATTTTATAGTTTTTTATGTTATATAAAATACTAATCTTCTTCCTTTTCCACGGATTTTTGTTGTCAGCAGACGTAAAAGAAAAAATTAACTTCACAGCATTCAAAGCAGTTTTAAGAATTACTTGATCGACTTACTCAAAAGAATTTTAAAGCATTAAGACGTATCGAAACGACGAGTATAATAGACACTTAAAAGAAACGATACGTATTAGGAAATAACAAAAACAAAAACAAAATTTCCCTTTTTAATTATTAATATGTATGATAGACATTTTTGATTGTTTCGAAAAAAATATAATGAACATTTATATAGTTAACTTTAAGCAGTGGGAAGGAGGTTAAGCCTCAAGAGCTAAAAAGGACGTATGTAAATGAATATAAGTGTTATATTCTATAAAAAATTAAAAATAAGAATCTTTAATTTTCGCTCCGAGCTCTGACTGTATCGATTATAAAAAAGTATGAAACTACAAATATGGACTGTTGTAATATCAAATCCAAAATTATTTTATTGGTGCAACTGCTTAAGTTTATTAAACTTGAACGTAATAACAATGTGAAAGTTTCCACATATCTTCCCTATTTTATAGGTATACCTTATTCTAGTATAGTATTATAAATATATAGAATATAATAAAATTTAAAAAAAAAATCTTTGACAATAATGGAAATATTTGGTCAAGTTATTTTTACTTAAATCATATTTCATAACCACTAACAGCTACAAAACATTCAATTATTAAAATTAGTTTACAAAATATTTACAAGCTATTGTAAGAAGCAGAACTCAACCTATTGACATTTAAAGCAGTATTAAAACTGATAAACCTTAAAAAATTCAGTGAAGGTATGAAAATTCCATCATTTAAATAATAATTTCACTTCCATCTAATGTGTTATACATTCCCGTTGTCTGCGGTTTGTGGCTTTAACAACTGCGACGCTTTTTGAAAAATAAAGTTCAATTTCCGCAATCTTTAATCCTTAGACAATAAGTACTAAAATAGAGTAACACAGCTGCAAAATAATTCCAGAAAATTTGACAAAATTTTGTTACGCTGCGCAATTTAAACGGTGTTATTACAAAAGATACAAAGTTCAAAATTGCAAAACATTTAGGATGTTAAAGCGGAATACAGTTATTATGGGTTTTTGTCTTCGAAATAGAAACATTTTGTATTAAAAGAATCCCTCTGCGTAGTGTAAAACTGCCGCCATTTGCCTGCAGTGAACCGGTGTATTGAAATAATTAGAAAGTAACTACGCTATTACCTTTATGTTAAATTAAGTTTTACGGTATGGGGATTTGAGTGATTTTTTAGTTAAATCTTGAATAAAATTGTAGATTTTTGAATAACGTTGATTCATATCGGAAATTTTAGATACTTTAGCATTAATAATTCGTCTCATACCTTAAACTAAAATAACACTGTAATGAAACTGACAATTATGTATGACTACCCAAACAATCACACATAAAAATAAAAAGACCGGGGTTGAAATTCAGAGCCGATTTAGAGCCGCCTACGGTAGGACTTATGTCGGACCTCTGGGCTCAAACTCGGTCTAACATGGGTTATGTTAAATTAGCTTCGACTTAGCACACAAAAATGGAACAAATTTCTGTTTTTGCCACTTTACGGCTTAAATCGTAGAATAAAATTTAGGGCCTATAATAGGCGCTAAGTCGGATTTAATTTAACATATGGTTGGGACCGACTTTGAGCCCAGAGGTCCGACATAAGTCCTACCGTAGGCGCCGCTAAATCGCCTCTGAATCGGGGAGCTTATTAATTTCTTCGCGTACGCAGGCGACTACCTCAGCCTTGAGATCTGGTTATTGCTGTTCGGGATCGGTCTGAGTGTCCGCACAGGTTATCTCAGTGTCGGAGCGTCGTCATGATCTCTTCAGAGGGGCGGGAAATTAATTTCTTATTAATAGCGGTGACGCTGTGTTTCTCTTTTATCGCCGCTTGGATGTGCTCGGCAAGTGTAATGATGTGCATACTTTTTAAGTCTTTCACGTCTTTCGCTCTGGCTGGAAGGGGTTTGGCTTCCTCAGGGGGTGCCATGTTGCCCGATTAATTACAATTTTTCACTAAAATCTCATATGTACAAATTTGGGGGGAGGAGAGGAATATTTTTCAATGTGACGAAAGTAGATTTAATTTAGTAGAGAAAGGTGAAAACCGCGGTAAAATCTAATGAAAAATGACCGAGTTGATTCTTAAAGATTTTCCCAGTTTTAAGTTACGTAATTCGATTTTTTATTTGATTTTTTGTTTTAAAAATTAGGGGGAAATTTAATGTTTCTACAAATACATATATGCAAAAAAATAGTTTCACGGTTCTGTGTTAAATGGGAACTCGTGGGGGGCCCGTCCGACTTATTTGTCGCAAAACAACTTTATTGAAGCGGTCACCTCTCACTGTTGTTGTTTTTATTTAAAAAGTTTGTGAAAATTCAAATTTTGACTTTTGAATGTTCATGAACTGTTCTAAATGTTTTAATATTCGGGTTTTAATTATATTTTGACGTTCAAGATACAAAAAAGTTTGCCTTGTCAGCGCACAAATTTTTGTGATATATAAATGATAAAAATCTAAGCACTTTAACTATTTTTAACGATTATCTTTACGGAGCGTTTTATTTTCGCTACGTTATCGGCGCGTTAAATATCGTTTAATACATTATTTATTGTTTTGGATACACATTTTGATACTTTATATCATTCATACATTTAATAAAACTGTAAAACGTATCTATACAATATATATGATGTACTCGTAAAAACAGACATATGTATTTGATGCTGGCTTGGCGCAATAGTCACACACACACACACACACACACACACACACACACACACACACACACACACACACACACACACACACACACACACACACACACGTGGTTTTGACGTCTGTGTTTATGTTGTATTTGTTTCCGGATCCCCAACACAGGATTCTCATGCTCTTTGAGGCCGTTGAGTGTGAGACGTTTTATTTGTCTGCTTATATGTCATTGAGCTAATTACAAAATTAATTTGTTATGAATATCTATATATATTTTTCTAGCGGACATATGCTACATAATCGAAACGACCCTAATGTGTGAGCTATAAAGCTGAACTGACCTGAACTGAATCAACCCGTAAAAGTCTCGCTATTGGACAAAGGCTTCTTTTCATATAGACGAAGGGTTTGAGCTTAATCCACCATGCTGATCCACTGCGGGTTGGCGCATAATTTCCCTACGATGAATAATATCAGCCGTCGGTATCAGATGTCTATGATAACAACCGGGACCGACGGCTTTACGTGCTTTTCGAGGCACGGTTGGGAGACCCACAAGGATATACACCCAGACCAGAAACAAATATACAAATACAACTATACACAACAAATACAAATATCTTTCTCGAGCGGGAATCGAAACTGCGATAGTTGACGTTAAGGCGACTTTACGCACCACTATACCAGAACGGTGAGAGCTATAAAAGGCTTAACCTTTTAACAGCGATTAGTTAAATAGCTTCTTTGACCATTAAAAACCAAAAAATATTATACACATAGCTAGTACACAGTTCATAAATAACTAGTAAATCCTCGTCATCATTACAGAGAATAGCAATGACGTATAATACAATATAACACTTAATCCCCATTTAAATATTCTGCGCTGTGTCCAATACAGAGGAGATAATCCTCGCAGTCACATTCAAAATTCCCTTGTCCATGACACACAAGTCATAAAGTCGCGAGCTACCGAGCATTTCATTCCAACAAATATATTTCCCCAGGCAGGTTCCGATGCAGCGCAATATGGGGCCGTTAAACGAGCGGATGATACTGTAATCAATAAAATAATCCAAAATAAAAATAAAAATAATAAAAATTTTGACGACAGAGAAAATCTTTGTTATATGTTTTACGTTTTAAAATAAGAACTGAGGATGTTTATTTACGATTATTTACTAAAAAATTGTACTCGCCAATGAATTCCAAATCCAATTTTTCCAAAACGTATTTCACTCACACGTTGTACACACTCCTCTTAGATCTTCATCCTAGTAAGTTGTCTAATACATATGTTAATAACGTTTCTGTATTAACACGGTAATACTTACACATAAACGCTTGAACCTATGTCTAAGTGTATATGTGTATTATTAGGATTGTTGAAGCCTTAAGCATATTATAATGCGTTAATAATACATTTATTTATATATCATGTTCAAAATTATTTAAATTATTACACAAAATATTTAATCAAATGTATATAGCATTTGTGTTAAGTGTCATTCATACTTTAATTAAGTATTGGTTTAAATCAAATAAATGACGAGAATTATGGCTTTATTACGAATATAAATCTAATAATTCGCGCATTTAAAACTTTTATATTCAAAAATAGTTTGTTTTAAAGTTGAATCAATAAAATAGCTTGAAGTCTTAATAAAGTGTGCTACTATTTTTTATATCAGTCGGCACATCTTTTTGTAATTTCTAATGTACTCATATTCAGTAATAAATAAACGTGGTGTATTGTTGCTTAGATTATGCTAAAAGTAATATTTACATACAACATGAGGTCATGGAAATATTATTTTTAATATAATTTTCGTTGTGACGTATTTATCGTGAAACATTAAAAAAATTATTAGAGCGGGTCGAATAAGCTTAAAGCCGTAATACTTGAATATAATATAGTAAATTTTGGAAATCAAACAAAAATTTGTTACAAAAAATTCAGCCTAGATTTTTAGGACACAAAACATAACACGAAACAACTGTGTGTATATTCTAAATATTAACTAACGAAGGTTTGAAGAATTTCTTAATAAATATATAAAATAAAAATAATTTTTCTTCCCAAATAAAAATTCAAAGATTTTCTTAATTTATTATTAATAAATTGAGAATATAAATCGTTAATTTAAATCACACATCTTATGGCCCCACGAAAAACGCTCTAATTTATTTTGTACAGAAACGAGAGGAATCATAAATGAGGCGACAGTAATTTTTTTTGGATTTTTTTTTTATTTCATCGTAATCATGAAGATTTTATCACCATTGTGATTAATTATCTCTTCAAACAATACTTAGGCTCAAATTTATGATACAAAACAAGAAATACTCAAATTCCATGATTATACAGCGTGTGGAGTTAAAAACTTCTAAGTTGAATAGAAGATCGCGCGACTTGATCCGTGCCATTTCATCACTCCTTTATATCCGTAAGAATAAGCGTAACACCTTAGAAATAATAACTCATTAATATTAAGCGCAAGCCTTTCCAATGAACAGATTTTAAAACGTAAATAATGCACACTAAATTCGGAAATTGCTTTCTACACCATACACATCTAAGAGGCTTACCTCGTAAGGTCTAAGCCAAGTAAGACAAGTCGAGGAGTGGTCGGTAATATATAAACTCAAGGTCACGTCCGCGACCACAGACTTATTGTTAACACTTGACAATTTACACGGAATTTTATTACACAGATATGGCGTAAGTCGCATCTATCTGTCGTGACTGTAAGTCTTCTCCGATTAAATGCTCACTCCGATGATATACAGATTTAGACTAATGTATATTATTGAAATACATGCAACTATATATGCGAATGCGTGATGCGTGCACACTAATATATTTCACATTTGTTTCTTTTATTGATAAATAGTGCTAATAGTAAGACACATTTTCATCAATAACACATTAACAGTTTTTTCATGATCATCGATCATATAAAAATGGAATATGTATTCTACGTGATTTTCTACGTTTATAATTTCTTACATACGTATTACTTTTACCTACAGTTTTACCTTATTTATTCCAATTTGTTTGACTTGGTTACTTTGTGTCACTTTTTTGTTCTATCTATATATATACGAGATAAAATTTTTGGTATTGTATAAGTATTATGCTAATTTATTTTAAAAATATTGTTTCTCAAAATTGTTACGTATATAATTGTAGACCATCAAACGACTGCTATGATTTAAAGTATAGATATATACATATTATTATTATTTACAGCTTGTTTTAAATTTTATCTTAATAACAAATCAGCCGAGAAGTGTAATTAACGATAGAATCTTTTTAATGTGAATCTTAATTAGAAATCTCATTTTCATTACAGATAATGAGCGTCACAAGATTTACTAGATCAGATGGAAATCTAGACCGAAATTCTTAATATCTATTTCAAAGTCTTATTCTGGATGGCTAATTTTATTATAATTTGGGTCTTTATTTTAATTTAACTAATGTTACGTAAACTAGTAGTATTTTAAAATACATGTTCTTTCTAGAGTACTGGTCCATTTAATATTCTCGTATTATCTAACGACAGTGGAATGTATCAGCAATGAGTTTCATTTTCATATACCTATTACATATTCGTTATGGATCTGTCAGACAATTATTATAATATTATTAAGCAGTCTTTTCTTTTTTAAATATATTACTTATATTACTAACAATATTTGGGTATTTTTATCGTAATTCAATTGTTTTAATATTTTCTAGGTTAAGAATAAACTATAAAACACCTACAATTTCTACAGTCTTCAAAATACTATTGAGGTTGTAATCTCGACCGCACAAACAATCTCCTTCGTGTTTTTTTCATTCTACGTGACATTGGCAAAATAATGCCTTCTATATTGGCACTATTGAAAACCATTCATACACATGAATTAATCAACATTATTAGGCAGTATTCCATCCACTGAACTGAAATAAAGGGGCACTAATAATAAAAAATAGTTACCAGGTGTTTATAGTAACAAGCGGTACTGATTGCTTTATATGCTACTTATGCTTGGTGAGAAGATTCAAATTACCACAATATAAATACCACTTTAAGTAGATATCGAACTAACGATCATCGGTCATACAAATATGACATTCCATAAAATAGCTCAAGACCTAAAATTCTTACAATGTTAACAATATTAAATTAAAACACGTGTTTGGTAAGAATTAAAAAGGCTTGCGCGAAATTCAGAATATCTTTTTAATAAAAATTTTCCTTCACATTTACCTCGATGTCCCTTAGGTCTTCTAAGAGCTCCTGCTGTTAGAACTAACTTAAAACGGAATTATACTATATCAAGATTGTCCAAAAATTTTAATGCTTTGAGTGCCTTTATGGATATATTTAACGACAATCTGTTTTCAAAACTGCCGTGTTTAACCAGGTTTCCAATATTTAGCAGTCTCTTTTTATACTATTGTTATATTAATTTACCACAGTTGGCTTTTTTTGGTTTAGTTGGCATTATTTTACATTAACTGGCATGTGGTCATTAGTTAATAATATATTTTTTTTGTTAATTGTCATTTTGCGAATGCTGTGGCACCTATAAGTAACGCAATTATATTACGTTTTTTGTAAAAAAAAAAATATAGTTGTAAGTATTTATTGTAAACACAACTAGTTGTCTACAAATAAATAAATAAATAACCTAAAATAGATAATTTTTATTTTATTTTCAAACGAGTGTTAGGTATTTTAAGTTGATTATCATTATTACTAACCAAATAATACTATTGTTATATTATTTTCCTTTATTCAATCGAGTATCGAATATTCTAGACACAGATTTTCCATAATATAGAGAGACTAAACGTTCAATACCCTTCGATGAAAGGAATAATTTATCCGTCGGTAGAGCTTTTTAGATAATTTGACACACAATCCGAAGCAATTTTGTGAACTTACTATTATTAAATTAATACTTTTATTTTATACTAGCGGCCCGCCCCGGCTTCGCACGGGTATTTAATTAAAATTTTAAAAATTATAAATTTATATTATTTATCACCTACATGCGCCATCTATCGTATAATGGTAGAATATCATTTTTATATTTAGTGACATTTAACATAATAGTACGATAATTGAAAATGATGTTTAGCTAAAATATTAAAACGATTTCTTTTCCTATCCGACATATTTAGTAAACTTTAAATAATAACTCAAAAATAAGTTTTGTGAGTTTTTAAGATTCATTAGACCAGATGGCGTCTATGTCGCGTAGGCGTATTTCTATTTTCTTAAATATTTATTTTTAAATTTAATTACAATGAAACAAAAACTAAATTATACTGTGAGTTATGTATAATTTTTGTGTATTAAAGTTATTTACATTGGTTTTGTACTTTTTACGTGATACGTGCACGAACAAAAAATGATAAGAGATGGCGCTGATTGAAATTAAATCGCGCTTATAAAATTTATTCTTGATGATATATAGTGTATTGATAAAACGGAGGTTTTAACAGATTTATTATTTGTATAGATTTATTTTATTACTGATGATGCGTTTATTGAAACTTGAAAGTATATTTAATGAAATGTATTTAGTGTAAAAAGGATGGGACACTGTTTTTATACAATTTTATATTAATCAATAAAAATCTAATTCACATATAGAATTTAATGATTTTATGTACAACGCGTTTCAAAACTTCTGCTGAATCGTGTACCCTTACAAAGATTCAATCTGATGAATTTCTAAACAAATATAACATTTACAAATTTAGTGATTTATTTCTTATTTATTTATTTATTTATTTATACACTTTATTGCATACACACAGTTATGATGAACATTAACATAGTAAAATATATTTATATATACATATACCTATATAGAGAAAAAAAAATGGAATTTTTTTCCTCAAATGTGAATAAGCTGGCTACAAAATTTATAACAGTTCTTTGTAAAAGTTAAACGGTAAATCGCATTGAGAGCTTTTTATTAAAAAAAGCAACCAAATAAGATTTCACTGTAAAGTTATGGCCCTGCTTTACTTTACTAACTTGATACTCTTTTACTTTTACTGATAAAAATGTTGACTGTGCTGTGTTAATTGTTTGGGATTTTTTTGATTTTTTTAATTTTTTTAAAATCTATATATAATCACTTTTATCAGTTAAATCAAATTATCTTTATGAAATAAATTAATGTAATGAAAGCGTTTGTATAATTATTAGTTTTATTTGTTTGTTTTTTTTTTATTATTTCGTTGCCCTCATATCGCCTCTTTAGAAGAATAACGTCATATTTTATAAATCACAACTTTACAGGAGAGCAATTTCAAACATTTAAGAGTTGATAAATTCTAAAATATTGATAATTTTACTGTAGGAAAACAATTAAATAGTAAGTAAAATTATCAATATTTTAGAATTTATCAACTCTTAAATGTTTGAAATTGATCTGCTGTAAAGTTGTGATTTATAAAATATCACGTTATTCTTCTAAAGAGGCGATATAACGTTAGCATTTTTTGACTAAGACCTTGTCACTTCGACTGAGTTCCTATTTGACAAATGAAGCTTCAAAATTGTTATCAAATATGCCTTCAAACAATTTTTTCTTCAAACACGTCAAAAGTATAGACCTGTCGTCAACCGGCTTAAACAAAGGCACACACTGAAATATTTGATCAAACACACAGTTTGACAAACAGATAGATCGTTTACCAGCGTAGCAGTTGAGTGTTGAATCTCAAATAAATGAACCCAGTAACTTATTATTGAAGTAAATATTTTTATGTTTCATAATAATAACCCAATCTTGATTACATTTGTACTCTATCTGTAATTTAATAGCTTATCAATCACCAACTGCTGAACAAAGATATATTATTATGGAGAATGATTCGAATTATTATATACATATATTTACACAAGTATCTGTATTATAAAATTTCTTAAAAAATGTATTTAAGATATTTCGATTGAAAGAATATATTAAATTTGCTATACAATCAAATCTAATTTAACAAAAAATTTATATATAAGGAGAGAAACGAAGACCCAATCTTTTTGTTTAATTTAGCGAAAACTTCAAAGTTAGTTTCCGACATAACTGAATTTCTTTTCCTTTTTAAAGAAGTTTTCCAGCGAAGGCGAATTTTTAATTGGTAAAGTTACATTATTTCCTTAATATTAATTTTTAATTTTGTCAACTTCGCCATTTTTATCTCATCTTTTTGTGTCTTCAAACGGTACAATCGCGCCAAAGTTGTAAATTTAAAAGTTTTTAATGTAGTCACGAGGCTTACGAGACACTAGAGATTCCTTGCAATTTCTCTCGTGCTAATTTTTAACCGACTTCAAAAAAAGGAGGAGTCGTTAGATATATATTTAAAATAAAACATGTAACTGAAGGTTGAAGGTTTTTAATAAGAAGGTACACCTATCTAAACAAAAAAAAAACATAACTTTTATACATATTTATTGTTCAATACCTTAAGATTAACCAATAAAAGCAATATAGATTTTCCTTATTCTATTTTTAGAATTGATATTACTTTTCAATTTCAAATTTAAAACCTATATTTAACCTTGACACACTTCATTTTATCTAGAAATAGGTTAGTCGTACATTACACATAATAAATATTAGAGTTGCGTTTCGTCAGGTATAAAACCTGCATGGAAAGTCCACTGTAATAAATAAAATAAATAAATATATAAATTATGGACATACAAAAAAGAGAACAAAAAATTAATATATTAAAGGCAGTCTAATCACCAAGAGCGAGCGATCGATCACTTCCAGACAATCTTTAAGCAAAGAACATGAAAAAAAAAACGTAAATAATGCATACAAATGATAATTATTTTTTTTCATAATTTTTTTATTAAAGTAATTTTACAATATTATACAATTATACATATTTACAATTCAAAATTTTTTTGTGGGACGCAACCTGCGTCGATATATTGGCTCCGTCTCATGTCAGGGAAACGGCTTTAAGAGTGGGAGCCGCTGCGGAGAAGGCTGAAATGACTAAACGGCACAAATATTCGTCACTTAGTTATGATTTTGTGCCGTTTGCAGTCGAAATACTTGGACCTTGGAGTAGCAGTGCAAAAAAATTTCTAAAAGAATTAATCCCACGTCTCATAGCCTCCACTGGTGACAGAAGGGCTGGTGCATTTTTTGCCCAAAGAATAGGAATTGCGATTCAACGGGAAAATGCTGCTAGTATTCTTGGCACTATTCCACGCGGACATGATTTATACCAAAACTGTTTGTAAATAATTAACCATATTAAAATGCTGATAAGTTTCAGATAATGGTTTACACTTATTTTACTGCGACTACTACCTTCCTCAATAAACAAACTATGCGACATGATTTTTTTTTATAATATAGATCATTTAATTCATCTCGACGCGCGGCTTTGTGTTTGTAGTTTTGAATAAGTATCTTTAATCTGTGTGATAGTGACGCGACAGTCACTGCTGTAGCACTTACACACTCAAGTTTTAGATTAAAAAATGAAAAAATATTTATTTATTAGTATTAACACTATAATACTGTGCGGAACATCCTAAGTTTTTTTTTAAATAGGTTTATTTGAATGGTTTCTTTCTAAGCACATTTGCGGGTAAGATTTATAATCGAATTGTTAACGCATCGTAAACATTGCATGCGATTATGAGCATAATTATATAACATCTATTTATATATCTATGTAGTAATAAAATTGAACCCAATAACATCGATTTATTTGATTAAAAGTCTATACCGGATTTTATCGCGTTTATTTAAAACTTTATATTTTTACAATATTTTAAATTATTTCCCGACGTTTCGGACCCTTTACAGCGTCCATGATCTCGGGGGACTGAGGTGGTGGGTGTCCGAATAATGAATTAATTGTTACATACCCCGCTTTTTATACAATTTTAAATTATTACAATACAATAATTATACAATTTTAAAGTATAAAAAGCGGGGTATGTAACAATTAATTCATTATTCGGACACCCACCACCTCAGTCCCCCGAGATCATGGACGCTGTAAAGGGTCCGAAACGTCGGGAAATAATTTAAAATATTGTAAAAATATAAAGTTTTAAATAAACGCGATAAAATCCGGTATAGACTTTTAATCAAATGAGTAATATTCGCGTAAATATAAGAGAACAACATCGATTTAATCATGACATCCAATAACAAAGATTTTTTAGTAAATACAGTAGCCATTTCACTAAAGATGAATCTATCGCCTACACTACATGAGAATATATAAATATATATAATATCTCTCTACTCATTTGTCTGTTCGTTCTGGTATTATTAATATAACTGTGTTTACTGTGGTCAGTGTGTAGTAATTTTGAGTTATATTTTTGATGTCTAACTTAAAACCTGAAGCATATTTTATCTCGACAAATAAGCAATGTAGTTGTTAAACTTAACAAAATGAAATCGCGATAAAATCGTTTCTTTACATGGATAATTTTTAGCATTTATGCAACTGTCTTCAATATTAATACAGAAATAAAATTAACACAAAAATATATGTCTCTCTGTCTGACGTTCTACAAGCGTATCACACGAAAACCACACCACAACCTTCAATGAGACTTCGAATAGTTAGTCGTTACATACACGTCCCGAAGAATTGAATTATTTTCATCAAAAAAGCAGAAAATTAAAAGCGCTAGATTAGTCCTTTATGATAAATATTTTCGCATGCGAATGAGGCGTGTCTGACGTTTTCATATGCGTTTTAAAACTAAAATCGGTTTTTTTTAAACATTGATAGATTAAAATAACAATAAAAAATTAATGAACTAATATATTGTATTAAATGGAAAAAAATTATAGTTGTATTTTTTTTTTATTTAATTATGAAATACAAAATAGAAACAATATTTACAAATTTATAACTCTAGGTAGCAAAAGAAAACCACTAAGGTTTGTACAATGCTACTATTTTTTTTTTTTTATAGTACAATGTAAAATTAAACAATATATATAATTTTAGTTGTTAAATTATGATTATTACAATACAATATACAATATACAAAAAAAAAATTTATTTATTTTTCTTCTAAAGACTTAGTCGATAGGTAGTGCATTTTAAGTTTTTGTTTAATATAATTTTTTTTTATACATTCAACTAAATCAGATGGTAGTGAATTTAATAATCGAGGGATTATGTAATTGGTCGTTCTCTCACCATATAAATTGTTGGCGCGAGTTGTGTTGAGTTGGTTTTTCGCTACGGCCCGTGTAAATGTAGGGTGTATAACACGCTGTCTAAATTTACTTTTCCAAAAATTTTCTTTTAAAATAGTATACTGAAACTTATGTTGTATTGGTAATACTTTACAATAAGTAAAATATGCCATTTCGTTGTCATGAAATTCAGTCCTAATTTTCTGTGAGACAATGTTTTTTAATATTCTTAGTTGTCATTTATATATTTTATTCAGATTACTGCTGTAGGTGCGACCATAACTACTGAGGCCATATTGGATATACGAGTCAGCGAGAGCATAATAAAGTAACAATTTAATTTTGAATGGGATTCTGTTTTTTAAAATGATAATGTTAACCAAAATTATCTTATAAATTAATATCTTATTAATTGTCTTAATTTGTCACATACGCGATCTATTTGTGAGCTCCATGAAAATTTGCTGTCTATCATCAGACCCAGGTACATTTGCGAATTAACAACTTCAACAGCTGAGCAAGTACAGTTATTATTATTATTTACTTATTTAAAAACAGATAAAAAATACGTATAATACACGTTGTATATTATGTCACAAATTGCAGATACATATAAAACTGAATATTAAAAATATGAAAGCAATGCAAGCCAAAAATTATTTTAACATAATGTATTCCCAAATTTCACATGTACAGTAACTTCGGGCAAAGATAATTTTTAATATAGTAATAGAACGTTTATTTATTTGTTGTTACCTAATTTATAAAAATAAAAGTTACGATAAATTAGAGAAGATTACATTACTTTTATACATAAATTTTCATTTGAAAAAATATACTATAATGCGATTTAAAATTTAAAAATAATCTAAGTATACTAATCCAACTAAATGAAATAGTAATTTTGGGGTTCCATAATTATAATTATTTAAAAAAAAATCAACTTAATGAAATGAAATGAAATTAGAAATTTAGGGATTCCATACAATTGAAAGAAAAAAGAAACCGTTAAAGACTTATCTTTTCGTGTATAATATATATGCTTATATATTCTTTTCTTAGAGCCAAATTGCTTCGACATTACTTTACCGAAAAGTATGTGTGATGTATCAAATGAACGATGATGATATTCTCAAATTATTTCATCGCTATCTTGCACATTATATATCTATTAATATTTAGAAAATAAGAATTCTAGTCTTATCCGTAGGAAATTTTCAATTATGTAGTTTTCCTTCTAAACATGTGCATAATATCAGTTAACACTTGCCCGGTTTTTTGTTAGTTCATATATCGCTACCAATCACGATCAGATAAATCTTCATACTGTTGTCTCAAACCAATTTTATTTATCAAAACCTCACGTAAGTTTCGCAGATATTTTTAACTCCATTTAAAAATCGTTGACTCATTGTATCAATTACGTATTTTGTCATCGGTCATGTAATGATTTTAAGATGATATACTTAATGTAACATGTATAATATATATAAATAAAATTATAAGTCGTTTCGTGTCTTGTACTACGCAAAAATGATTGAAGATATCCAGATGTATACATATACATTTATTTCTAAGAGCCCAACTATAAAACATAGAAAATATACATAATTAATTACTACAATAAAAAACGTGGCTAAAAATTTTACAATTAGTTAAGACCGATAAAATTTTAAGTGAAAGTAAATACCGTGAGAAAACCTGCACACCTCTGTAAAAATTGTGTGCCATATCTGTCTGATAGTTTACAGGCTGATACAGAAACAGACTGAGCTCCGATCTTAAATAAAAATGATGCGGTTTTTAACCAACTGTGAGACATTTATAATATGCATCTAGTTAATATTAAACTGTATCATACAATAACATATGTAAATAATATTATATTCAACACATATTTTCATTTAATTTGCCTATTATTCATAATTATTTAATTATTCAAATTACATCGATATGACGTTAATAAGAATCGTAAACGATTTATTAACTCGTGCGTAAATAAAGTCTAGCGCACACCATGATGTAATTCCACGCGGTTTTTTTCTTTCGTAAATTTTTTAATATAAGTTTTAACAAGTCCCATGGAGATTACGGATTAGATAGTAAAAATGTGTAAAACTATATCTTTAAATATCTACTGACAATAGAGATGAAAGAGTAACAAATATATTTTCATCTATGCATCCTTATTTTCGTTTTTATAATATCTATACGAATTTTAAAGTAAGGTTTGTGCTATTTCTTTTGCGATATTATACTTTATAATAAAAAAAGTGCAGCTAACTCGCCGCAATGCAGTGCGTGTTAATACTAGTAGGTATACGTTAACCAAATTAGCAGTTATAAAAAAATGTTGGCTGTCAATCACGCTCTTAATCATCATTCTCTTTTTTTCCGTCATCTATATCACGCTATCTCTATCGACATATTTGTTCCTTATTTGGGTGTAAAATTCAGCTTAAAATTAGAGCGTTTTAAGACAACTTAATTGGGACTAATACATCTAGAGATATAATTATGTTATTAGCTCTTTGTTTAGCATACCATTCATGAATAGCAAGTTTTAATTTAAATAAGCCCGAGTTATCGATAGTCAAATAAAATAATAAATTGAAGATATTTTGAATTTTTTTTAATTATTATTTTAGGGTAAATTATAATACATAATGAGTCCAAAAAACGTACTTTTTTATTTTTTGTCTGTCTGTACCTTTGCGGTGCGTCACGCTGGATACGTGTTATCCCAAAATTCAGCACAGTTCCCGAGGGATGAATGCTAAAATGTTTTAACTTTTTTTTTGTTTTTCTTTTTTTTTGTGGACGTTATATTTTGTCTTGTCAATATTTCTTGGTTTTTGGTTTGTTAGTTCAAGAATTATGGACATCATAGCCCTCAGTCTTAAGTCCAACTAACTTGAAGGCTGGAATCAATAGAAAATTCTGAACATACAAACCATCTTAAGCTGATGTATATATTTAATACTGACTACCAACTAGCACAAGCATAAAGTAACCTTAGGAACAGGCATGTGGGTATCTTAAAAAAAAAAAAAAAAAAAAACTTAAATACTTACTACCGTTTTTATATAATTGGATAACTCGATGATTTTATCAATTAATCGAGCGTTGAAACCACTTATGAATCAACAATCAAACACAAGCTACGCTTAAATGATGAATTCTGTACAACATTAAATATTATGCTAAGCATCTCAACATTTTTACCGATATTTGTATAAAATATATTTTTATGAAGATAATATTTTCGAAAAACAATTTTAGTTGTTATAAAATTATTTAATTATAGTTAAATGAATGCTCTTTCATTATTAAGATATTCAATTAGTTAACAAATTATTTTTTGTATCTAGGCTAAGAACTGCGACCTTCGCAGAATGTAATATAAAATTAAGAGAAGAATGCAGGTAAGAAAAAGAGTTACGCGGAATCTTTACCCATTAAAACTCCTGCAATGGTCGTCCTCGACGCAGATTAGGATATCCCGCAGAGATTACTCCTTCATGCACATCACCTTGCACTGCGAGACAGATGAGCTGTAGGGATTTTCCTATTTATATTATTAATCTATTTTACAATACACTCAAGGTATTCACAGAAGGCGGACTTAACTGACTGCTGCATTTTCTACAATAGTAAAGATGTGCAATAGATATAATATATTATGACCTATTAATGTCTTAAACATACAAATAAAGCGATATATTTATACATATACAATTTGCTAATCTACGGCCTCCCAAATCCGTAATCCGCTCCGTGCGATTTAACCTAAGTCAACAGCATAAAGCTAAGTACTAAGCTACGAGTACCTATACAATATAGTATCACGCTACTTAGTACTTAGCTACTACTACTTAGTACTTAGCTATATAATGTAAATTTATAAAAATTATATGTCATATAATATTTTGTTAACTTCATAAGATGAGTATCATCTTTCTACTAACAAGTAAGTAAGTCATGTGAAAGGTGGACAAAGAAACAAACTTTCAAAATTCATTTTATTACTATGCACACGAAGGGAATCCTTCCACCTAAGATATACATATAACGCTATATGTTTTGAAGATAACTAAAAACACCGCAAAAACATTTTTATTATAGGGGCACCCGTTTAATTTTCAACTTAATTGTATTGCTTGTCATTATAATAGTTATAACTTATAATTATATAATATTATAACGCATCTATCATCTATAACAATCTATACTAATATTAAAAAGCTAAAGAGTTTGTTTCTTTGTTTGAACGCGCTAATCTCAGGAGCTACTGGTTCGAATTGAAAAATTCTTTTTGTGTTGGATAGTCCATTTACCGAGGAAGGCTATAGACTATATAACATCACACTATGACCAAAAGGAACGAAGCAATAATAAGATATGTCCTTTATTATTTCTCTTCCCGAGAAATTTTTTACTATAGTTCCACTTTTAAACTAAACATAACACCATGCTTTTTATTCCCCGAATGCGTAGGCAGAGATGCACATATTAATACACAGGGCACCATTCCAGACTCCGTGCTAATTTCTAAGAATTTTCGAAAAATAAAAAAACCTGAGTAATACGTACGTTGACCGACCCAAGAAACGAACCTGAGACTGAGAGAAAAACTGAGAGAGGCGGGCACTCTTAGAGTAATGGTTTAAAAATATTTCAGTACGTTTTTTCCTCAAATTAACGCGGATGAATCCGCGGGGCAACAACAAAGAAACGGAAAGACAGACGAAGACACTTATGTGGCTGAGTGCTTAAATCTATAAATAATTAGTGGAATTTACAATTTCATATTGAATTAATTTAATTTTATATTAGTTTAATTTCTAAAATAAGACTCTTACCGTCTTGCAGCATTGTTGCGTCGTTGAATTGTAAATGGAATTTCACTTTTTATTAAACATTTTATTCCATTCAAGTTACGTTTATTGAATGATTATTATATATATATATATAAAAAGATATTATGTATCTACCTAATACATAGTTACATCGCTTTATTTGTATGTATTATACATTGATATATTTATTTATCGGCTTCACGACGTGTTTTCAGAAGCAAAAAAATGTGTATATAATTGTGAAAACAAGTAATTTTGAATTTTGATTTGTAATTGTTAGTTTCAAATTCTAATATTTCACGAAATGGTAAATATTTTTTAAGTATCCAAATGAAAAATAAACGTATAAATTCTATGATTTCTAACACTTGCGATTATAATTAATATTTCAAAAAAAAAAGCCAAATTTTTTATTATTCCAATAAAAATACATATTTTTAAAAGAATTTCTTTGCTTTATTTAATACGAAAATATTAAAAAATTAGGTCATTGATGTTGTCTATACACCATACAAATTAGATTGTAATACTAATTTTATTACCGTGGAATGTCGAGAGCGATGTTGACGGAATTTCTGCGCTTCAAACGAGTGTTTATAAATACTAAACAGAAATTTGAGTCTGAGAATTCTGAACAGAAAATTCATATCTTAAATTGGAATCCTTTACATGTAATATAGAGTTTCCTAGGGGACGTAATCAATTTATCTCTGGATATTACTCTTATTAAAGAACGGAAGATTATTAAATATTATTCTCAATACAATTTAAAACAACGACATGCAATTTAATATAGATCGAAAATAATATAGATCGGTCTTATCGATGAGACGACCGTCTGCTTTGTCATTTTGTCTTTTCTTTGTATGGCGATATAAAATGGAGTAAGCACATTCTTTCATTCAAACACCTATTTCATTTATTCATAAAGTAAAGCTGAAAAGTTCGTTAGTTTGCTTGAAAGCACTAATTTGCGTTTTGCGATTGATTTTTTTTATAGCTGCTTTTTTACTGACAAGCGCAGCGTTTGACGGCCGTTGGCGAGATGGATAGACGACTTGAGGAAAGTCACCGGAAACCGTTGGATGGAGGCTCTGGTGCTCGCTCTGGAGGTCGATGGAGGAGTGGACATCCAATGGCTGATATGATGGTGATGATGATGATGAATAAAATATAGTTAATACAATTCTAGAATGTAAAACATTACGCTACGACTTATAGATGCGGAGAAGTAATCAAAAACGTTTTTAGTCTGTCTAGTATCCAATTCAAGGTAGATAAACCACAAAGGAAATTTAGTTGTAGGTATATAAAAATACTTAGCTCAGACTGAGTATGCCCAGATTGTGCAATGAAATAAAAAATGGTGAATTTTTAAGTGACACTGCCAACTTTTATCGCTGTTTCGCTCGCGTAATATCGATTTTTCCACGGGTTAATCATTTAGCCGTAACTCGTTTCAACGCTGATTCGTTAAAACAAACAAACAAACTTTTTTAACATAATATGGCTTAAGAGCTGACAAAATTTTAAAAGCGTCTTCTATCGTTTCGGGTTCGATTCCCGCTCGGGCCTGATAATTGTATTTGTACAAATATTTGTTTCCGGTCTGGGTGTATATCCTTGTGGCTCTCCACACCGTGCCTTGGAGAGCACGTAAAACTGTCGGTTTCGGTTGTTTTCATAAACACCTGATAACGATCATTATTCATGACAGGGAAAATTATCTATATATGCTCCAACCCTTCGCCTATATGGAGAAGAGGCCTTTGCCCAGCGGTGGGACATTTACAGGCTGATTCACTTCAGTTCGGTTTCATCGTTTGGTTTTTATCTCTATTTTTACGATTATTCTATATATCTACAACTAGATTAACAAGTATGCTTAATTTAAAAAATCAAAAAAACCCGACTGCGTAAAATAATCTTATTATAAACTAAAAAGAATAAAACAATTTACTAGCTTTCATTTGATACCCATATTGCTACAGTAAAAAAAAATTAAACTCCCCCCTCCGCATTCCGCCATTTGCGGGCGCCATTTTGAAAATTTATATAACCTATGTCACAACTACAATTTATACAAATCCAATGAGACCTCATGTGTCAAAAACCGTCCAGCCGTTTGGGCTGTAGGGCGTGCCAAAGAAATGGACATACATACATACATACATACACTCGAAAAACATAACCCTCCTTCTGTCGCAGTCGGGTAAAAACAAGTGCAAACAACGCTTGTATTTTTGCGCTTAAATAATCTGTATATGTATGTATGGAACGTAATTTTCTTTTCTTGTTTAGATCTCATTCTAACATCAGACATTTTCGATAGGTATAATTCGTGTCGTAAGGAATCATAGTCCTAAAGAACTGAACAAAATGATTTAGCGTATGATGATTATTTTGGATGATTGAATGGTTTTTGTATTTGATGAAAATGACATGACTTATGGAATGTCAATGACATTTATATTTAATAGATATTTTTATTTGTTTGAATAAATTTGAGTATCGTCAATTTTAACACCGCAGGGCCTTGAACGGTCTCTAGACGATAGACACTACATGGTGCTAGGCAGGACCAGCCCTAGTCTGTATTTGTTTCTAGGATGCCAAAATGTTTATAATGAGTCCTATAATTCCTCAATACGTATATGAATACTTGGATAAACAAACACATTCCATAACTGAACACGACTTGTGTCTTTCGCTAACGCTTCTTCAAATTAGAAGTAATTAGTCTACTAATAGTTATCATAAAAGAAATTTGATGTTGTTAAACAAATGTTGACATTTCTTGAAAGAAAAAAAAAAACCAGGCCAAAATCTCTCAATAAAATTTTTCCCGCAAGTTTCTGTGAATTTAATAATTTACACTTATCTGTTTTGTAAGAATTTTCTAGTAAAATTGTTGTGTGACTTTTTTGAAGGTGAAGAATTTCGCACAAAACAAACAAATCTCATATAAAAAATCACCCAGAACGACGTGAAATTTAAACAGGTGCATTAAAACGGGAAAAGCAGCAAAGTTTTCACATAATTTAGATGTAAAAGTAAGAAATACATATAAAACAACTAGAGTAAAACTTCCACAAAGTAATAAATACAAACCAATTTCTAAGATAATAACGAAGCTCTCAAGCCTTAAAAGCAATAAAATATACCTGAAATAAACGTACGATGCTAAAGGTCATTGAAAGCGTGTCGGATTTCAAACAATCATATTTACTTTATTTTGATCGAGATTGCGAGAGATTACGAGTGTTCCAATAAACTCGAATCGATGAAAATAAACGTAATATTCTGTAATACGAAGCATGAATACTTTACTTGCTTAATTTAAAAATCGGATCATATTACAAATATTAATAATAAAGCCTGATTGAATGAGTATTTGAAGGATGAAGTAATTAACTAACGTTAAATTATACTAACTATATATATTTGACGCCTATTGACGCTATATTAAAACTTAGAGCAGCGATCTGAAGCCAAAAAGAATTATAGCCTAGCAGTATGCATGTCTTTGATATTCTAGTTATTTCTAGCGAATCTAAACCAACGGTATAAGTACTCAATTTAGTGAATTGTGCCTTTAATAAATTGTAAACATATATATACATAAACATACATATATAATTGTATACATATAAAAATAAATTGATTTATTTTATAATAAAACTGTAACAGGTCCAGGTAAATTGAAGATATTTAAAAAAAAATTTGGTGGGTAGTCTTTAATTTAAAGTAAATGTAACTTTTTTTTAATTTTGTATGTCTGCATCTCGGCCGTAATGAATTTGCATGGAATTTGAGTTTATAATAGAAATTAAAACTGTGGATTGCTTTTTTATTGAAATTCGGTACGGTTATATTGGAAGAGGAGATGAAAGTCAAATGGTATAATCGCGAATGACGTCTCGTGTACAGCGAGTTAGTAAATAAAATAAAATAAAAAAGAATAGAAATGAAATTTGTAAAGAAATTTATGAATGAATTGAGGAATGAAAATGTAATATGTAGGTAGAATACTAGAAGGCGACCGCTGAGTTTCCAAATACCAAAACTTAGGCCAAGCCAATTTTTTACCAAAATAAACTTATTTATTTATTTATTCATTTATTTCACAACCATTATATATTGTATAAAATACAAAAGATAATATCGGTACACAAAAAAAAAATTGTCTGTAGGTACTCCGGGCTCCACCTATCTACGGGCATGTTTTTCGACCCGCTGAATACGAATATCAAGTCAGTTTAGGCCGTCCAGCCTTCAATTTCGAGTAAATTGCAAAAAACCCCAAAAATTAGCGAAAATTCGATGTTTTGGCAAGAAAAAAAAATTACTTTCATCACAAACTGTTTTAAATCTAAAAAAAAAAAAATTGTGAAAAATCATCAACAATTGCAAAAATCGAAGAATATTGGGATTATCTTGGTATAAAAAAAATTATTCACCCGGATTGACGAAGATTTTCATGTAATATAATCTGCCTGGTCTGATTCTGCAATAAATTTGGCCCATAGTTCCCTCAAACATTCATAAAATTGCAAAAAATCGATAAAATAGCAGAAAATTGCTGCTTTTTTTTTTGGGGTTTTTTGCAATTTACTCAAAATTGAAGGCTGGACGGCCTAAACTGACTTGAAATTCGTGTTCAGCGGGTCGAAAAACATGCCCGTAGATAGGTGGCGCCTGGAGTACAGACAATTATTATTTTTTTGTGTGCCAGTGTAATTATGGACCCCGTAGAGGCACGAAATATTTAGGGAGAGAGGAAACGCTTTGTTAGGTAAATGTAATTACTTACATTACTTTTAATATATGTTAAATTATATTTAGTATATGTATATAATAGGTGATGTTATTGTTTATCATTTAATATATTAAATATCATAAAAGATCATAATATAATATAAATATCATATCATTAAATATCATATATCAAAATAAACTTATTTATCAATAATAACTTAAAATATCATATACCAAAATAAAATTATAATAATATGTATCTAAATACAAGACAAATCTTAGGGCGGGCCACTAAGATACCTAGAGCGTATATTCCAGATCAATAATCATATCACGTATCAATGAATCCGTATCAATTCTTAATGTTTTCAATATAGATATATTATTAACTCAATATAACCTCTTACGCTTATATAAGCATTGTTATAATGACGATAGAAAGCCTTAGTCTACAGACACATAAGAACATTATTGGACATTACGATTTCATTATGTACAATTGCAGTAACCGTATCTAAAGAAATATGTGTTGACTAGCTGTGCCCCGCGATTTCATACTCGTTAATCTGAGGAAAAAAACGTACTTAAATATTTTTAAACTATTAATCTAAGAGTGCCCGCTTTGTTGGTCGAGTGGTTGCAAGAGCTACTGCAGATCAAGGGGTCCCAGATTCGATTCCTGGGTCGGTCGACGTATTATTGGGGTTATTATTTTTCAAAAATTTTCAGTACACAGCACGGAGTCTGGAATGGTGCTCGGTGTATGGAAATAGGCTCACCCTATTTACATGGGCCTCATAACTGACGAAAAGTGGGTGTTACATATGTACAAAAAAAAAAAAAAAAAAAAAAAAAAAAAAAAAGTGAAACTATAATAAAAATGGGAAGTGGAATAATAAAGGACGCAACGGGAGCTTTCAAAAATTTGTTGACGAAATTTTTCTTCTAAAAATTTCAATTGGTACGTTACAAAAATATTTTTAATATTTCTGTCGTTTATAAAAAATTGAAAATATTTCAACGTCGAAATATTTTCACTTTTTTACTACAGTAATTTTTCATACTTTTAAATTGTTTGATATTATTAGTCCTCCTATTTTATGAGTTATAGCGTGATTTTTAATCAGAATACGTGTCCTTCCTTAATAAATAAGTACTCTACCGCAAAGACGATGTATCATTTCCTTTCTGAAAAAGAAATCTAAGCGTTTTCTGTTTGATCTTTTCATTACTGCGTTCAAACAAACTCAATATCTTTATTGTATAAGAATAGATAGCATTACTAATTATTACGATACATGCATTTTATAATGCAAGTCATTTCCTCTCAAGTAAATTGACAAGTCAGTTACGTTCAAGTCAATTGTTGACTGTCAATCTTAACGAGATAAAAAGCGCTGATCATTCTCAGCGTCTTCACAAATCGATCGAGAGATTTTAAAATCATTTATCATTCTCGCGATAAAGCTCTTTCACTGGATGAAATAAACTTTTTGGTTAAATTTCACTTAACTTTCCATCGAACAATTTTTTAGCGTTTTCGATGTTGATTGCGATATTTCAAAAACATAAAATACCTATAAGAGTTATGTTAAAGTTAATGATAGTCAGATATTGTATACGCTATTATATTTATGGCAAGTATTATATGATATTAAACCTAAACAAGACAAAAAACTAAAGATAAGTAACTGTTTTTACTTTATAGAGATCAATTCTATTGTTTCATAAACAATTTAAAAAATCAATAAAATAAAAAATAATTAACTATATCAAAATGAAGTACAAAAATATTTGGAATACATCTATATAATTTATATTATATTTAACTAAAACGAAGTAGACATGATTATAACTGCCTATTGCCCTTTTCATATAATTATGTCAAACCAATAGATTATATTGAACGTTCACATGACTGAACGTGTTGATTTTTTTTGATTGACGAACATTTAACTTAAGGGCATCCATTAATAACTTAAGCTATTTTTCATTCAGTTTAGACTCCTCTAATAAAATAAACACTCAATATTTTTTTTCATTATTATCTGTAAAATAATAGGTATGTATATATTTTTTAAAGTTGACGTGTGATTTTCTATTATATCCCCTCAGTTCAATTGGCATTTAATCCCCCCTCCCCCCCCTTTTGAGCTCACGTAATTGATGAATGCCCCCTCAACAAATATATACCTATAAACAGACACACTTATTTTATTTTTATAATATTTTATTTAGGTACACTATTCAAAATTGATATAAATGTATTCATCATATCGCTCCTTAAATACAAAAGTCACACATTTCAAAAAATATCAAAATTGATTTTTTTGCATAAAATGCATCTTAAACGATGAAACTTTAATGTTTTGCTAAAACAGCCGTCGTTTTATGATTAAAAACGCCCGTAAACGCACATACGTTAGTTTTGTTTTGTACAGTTTCTGTAACTGAGTTCCGCGCAAAAGTACCACATTTTCACTTGTCAACAGTCATTCGGCACGAGCACATGCATTTTTTGTGAAAAACTACCACATTCCAAATAACTACTAAAAGACAGGTTAAATTATATATTGAAAAGTGTCACATTAAAAAATATATTCGTATTGCAGATCACATACACGTAAGTATCTTATCAATTTTATGTGCAATAGTAGAATATTTCGAAATAGGCTTGTTTTGCATTTACTAATCTTAAATTTTCTCTTATTTTTGAATGCAATACTACCATATTTTGAATTAAGTTAATTTTGCAAAAAAAAAATTAGAATTATTTTCTTATTTCTTTATGCTAAAGTAACATATTTCGAAATATGGTATCTTTGTATTTTAAAGTCATCTCTAAATAGATTTTATTGTACATTAAAAAGCAATTTTTAGTTTTAATGTCATTATGTCTAAAAGTTTTTGTAGTTTTTGGAGTAATATTATGGGTTGAACAAATTAATTTAGAAGAGCTATTAAAACCAATTAAATTTTACTTACCCACATAATATATAGAATTAGAAAACACCTATTTACGAGAAGGTAAATTGGTTGATACAGATAGATACTTATTTTTTTTTTAATTTTTTTTTTCAAACGACAACAAGAGCGCACCGTATTTTGAACATGGTACCACCTGTAAATGACCCTTGACATGAACAGCAATCTCCGTCAACAATACCACCTAGTGAAATGGATTCAAGTGACATTCAGACTGACAATATTATTTATCATTAATATGATGCTGATGACGTTCTCGACTCTCTACCGGACAGTCAGTTTTCTTTAGATATTCTGAACTCCGGTGAAGATAACGAATATATTAAAGCAACGTCTCCACAACACAGAATATCCAATAAACCATCTGTAGTTATCCAAGAAACAGACTCAGACTGTGACTCTTCCTCTGATGAATCTTCTAGCTCTTCGAGAATTTCTAGTTCCAGTTCTTTAAGTAGCTCCAGTTCTACAAATAACCTAAAATATTTCTCTTCCGATGATATTGTCAAAGATTCTACGTATGAAGATCGATTTTCTGAAAATCACAAAGCCCAGTCAGATTCCGATGAAAGGCAACAACCACAAGCACAGTTCCCTGGCTTGGCTATTCAAGACTTTCCACAATCAGCCGTGGATAACCAGGAGTTATTTAATATTAATTCACCATCACCCAGAGTTGATGATCAGCCACTTAGCTTTGACGAGCACCTATCTAGCGTCGGCGAGCAGTCTCCTAGTGTTGATATTATGTTCTCTTATACTTACGCGAATTTCACTCATTTAATTAAAAGTCTAGACCGGATTTTATCGCGTTTATTTAAATTTAAAAAACTTTACGGTTTAAAGATTTTTAAATTATATCCCGACGTTTCGGACCCTTTACAGCGTCCATGGTCTCGGGGGACTGAGGTGGTGGGTGTCCGAATAATGAATTAATTGTTACATACCCCGATTTTTATACAATTTTAAATTTTTAATTTTAACTATTCACGCAGAATGAATATAATCGGGAAATAATTTTGAAGGTATCTTACTCCTTGAGTGCCTTATTTAACTTATTTTTTAAGACTATAACTGCTAATACTATTTTAAGTTAAAGTTACCTCTGTTTCTCAAACGCACTGTTATGGACCAAGTTGATTAACTTAGCTTTAATGCTTCATTTAAATACATAATAGCAAAGGAGTAATGATCTTATCGTAAGTCAGTAACGAAAAATTTATTTTACTGCGAGACACTATTTAGACACAAGTCATTATAGATAGCAAATTTCGTTTAATCGATAAAATATTTAAGAGTGTTTAGACAGCTTAATATTAGGTACTTTTCATTATTGAACTGCATTCCATAGACCATACATCTCTATCTATATAAGTATGCTAATACAGCTTTTCAAAAAAGATACTCAATGTTTATTGTGTTTATGTAGGGCGTGTCTACCCGGCACATTACAAAACATTTAAGTCCTAAGGTTTAAGTCCTGTAATCTATAAATTAGTCTAGTTTCGTTTTAGCTATGATAAAACAATACAAAGTATTTATTTATTTATTTAATTTTGAGGAAAAACAACAGCTAAAATATTTTCACAAATACACAATTTACATAGAAACATAAAGCCAATAATAGTTTCCCACATTTAGAAACACTAAATTTATTTTTAAAATTACTCTATTTAAAGTCTCATTTGATCGCGATTATAGCTTTAATTTTAATTATTAAATTATAGTTATTTTTTCGTTTTTATTTATTTAATCGCTTGTTCAAAAAGGTTTCAGTGAACGTTAGCTCAATGTGAGAATAATTATAAGTACCTATATTGTTTTAACTGAAAGCTGTTACCTAAATACCTAGGTAGTGTATTTATTTTTACAATAATTCTTATGTTTGTTTTGTTCATTCTATGCAAGAGTTTTATGTATCTTCGTTTTTATAGCTGAAAAGGTTGGTTTTATTTATAACTTAAAGTTACTCTTCCCTACTAATATAGGCAATATTAATTTAGACTTAATTTATGATCCCCTGATAAGATTTAACTGTTTTACCTTAGCAAGTATACTATGTAGTAAGTTAGTATGTGCCGTTATTTTTCTTAAATTGAAGTTTTTTGAGGTTGACAACTGAAAATAAAACTCGAATTTGCCTAATTATGGTGGTTTAATTTTTAAAATTTTAATGTTTTCAAAGTCGAAGTATATATACAAAACTAACTTATTTGCATTTTTTCGAGGGTCCATTGGAGGTTTGGTTCAGATTGCTTTATTGAAAAATAGGCTATTTAATTACGCATCTTTTGATACCAAAAAAATGTACGTAATACCAATAGTTTATACAAAAATCATAAAATAATCGAAATTATTTTTTCAAACGCCGCTCCTGTATAATTTGCTTATTTTGACTTGTGGTGCTTTTGTATTTAAGGAGCGATATTGCAACGTAACAGCGTGTAAACTTTCCAATACTAGGCAAAAACCTCTACATAGGATTGGAGCTTAATTAATCTCGGGCCTCTAAGATTCTACATATTTTATTCACCGCCGAACACAAGTAGTATATTTAAATTAATTTAGAACTTGAATTTTTATGGCTTTAACATATTCCGAACCCAGAATCTCTGGGTTCAAGTCCACGTTTTCTATCGATCGCGGCCATCCATACTTATATTTTATGTGTTTATTACCTATATTTTTTCCATAATATTACAACGTGCAAGAAAATAAATTATTTTTATCATAATATTAAGTCAATTTTTATAATTTTGACAGTGTTTCGATTTCAAATCAATACTATTAAAAAAGTTTGTGCAATTCGAAATTACCGTAACAAATGCATATGTTATAATAATCCTTGGATATCGATAGTTGCATTCGTTTTCTCATCATATATTACGACCGGAACAATAACCGATTACGATTATCGATTATATCGAATCACGAACCTGTCGATTTCAAAATCGATTCGCGTTTGCGTGATATATTTTTTTCCGCAAAGACCGATTGTCTTCAATTATCTTTATTAATTGCAACCTCACGAGCAAAGTCATGAGTTCAACAATGCGTTTATTATAACAAGAATGTTACCCCTACTATTTGTTACTATGAGACTGGAGAGGTTTTTATTTTAATGTAATAAAAATATGCTAATTATCGTGCTTATTATGTAAGTTTTTTTTAATCTATTATTTTAGATTTTTCTTATAGGATTTAAGCATCGAATTAATTTCGCTGACATTACGATTATATTTACAAATTACTAACATACTGCTATGGTAAGCAGATCATGTAACTTAAAAAATTTCTAACCTACCTTGTTTTTTCTTAAATAAACATTTGTGACGTCAACTAATTACGACAATTTTATTATATTTATTGTATATGTATTTTTAAAAGAGCCGAAGTTTCCCAATGGATAGATTTTCGATCGTAGCAGTACTATTGAATTAACACATTAGTGTTTAAATTTTTGTATTGATATAGTATTTACATAATATACGAATACAAAACTTAATTTAATAAATCATCATCATCATTATAAATCATATCACCCATTGGATGACCACTGCTGAATGTAGACCTCCCCTATCGATATCCAGATCCGACTTCCGGCGACTCTCCTCAAGTCGTCTGTTCATCTCGCTGACATTCGTCGGACACTGCTCTTGCCGGTACGTGGTCTCTACTCGAAAACCTTTATTTAGTTATTTTATTTAACTTATAATAAAGATATTATACTTACAGAAAATTACGAAAAAGATACAAGTCATTGCTATAAATGTATAAATTTGGTTTACTTATCCCTATAAGAGATTTCTTCTGCTCCATCGGCCGTCAGTTCCACGAGCTATGTGACCTGACCACTGCCACTTCAGCTTGCAAATCAGCTTAATAAATATGTACAAATTATTATTACAGAAAGCATTTGCTTAAAATATTGGCTTGCTAATAGCCTACTCCCAGTCATTATTGCGATTCTTTAGATGAATAATGAGATAACCTTACTTGTTTTGACAACAATTAGTAAGGGACGTTGGTCCCGACGAAAGTGATTAGCGCGAAATGAGCCATGTGGTATCAACGTTCAGAATCAGCAGAGGCATAAAACTGACAAATTTACGTCATATTTTCACTTCTTGTTACATAATCATCCTTACATTCGTAGAATTGTTTTGATATAAATAATTTTCACCAATATTGTAAAACTGTGAAGTTTGTTTGTTTGTTTGTTCCAAAACCTTGAATTTAGGAAATGTCTATTATATTTTAGTTATTATATTTTATGATAGAAACCTTATTATTCGCCAAGGTTTTATGCTATAAGTAAGTAGTCAACATATGTGTAATTAGAATGGAGCTGGAACATAAGTATTTGCATTAATAAGGAAGAAACGATACGGTTAATCGAGTTTTTATATAGTATTGTGTATAAAGGTGAAACATAAATATTGTCCATCTAACTATATATGTTGGTTTTATATTAAATATTGTCACATGTGAATAGAACATGATAGAATTGGAACTAAACTAAATAAAAATACAAATACATCGACTGTCCCTACGTACAGTATCGAAACTGAAAATTTGCGATTTTTTTTATTGCACTAAGAAACTCCTTTTTATATATGTTTTCATACAAAAAAGAGAATAAGCTAAAAAATACATATTAAACCACATTTTTCATGAGTATAATATCGATACTTAACAAATAATTGACAATTTTGTACACAAAATTAACTTAAAAGTGCTCTCCTGTAAAGTACCTTTTTTTCATCATATTTGTATTTGTATAAATTCTTGCTTCTGGTCTGGTGTCTTGTGGGTCTCTCCACCGTACCTCGTAGAGCACGTAAAGTCGTCGATCTCGGGTGTTATCAAAGACTGATCTGATAACAACCGTTACTTATGGTAGGGAAATTATCCGCCAACCAGCAATGGTGGAATGTGTGGTGGATTAAGCTCCAACCATTCTCTAATATGGGACGTTTACAGGCTGATCTAGTTCAGTACAAAAATAAATATCTTATCTGAGCGGGAATCAACCCCGTTATCATTGGTGTTAGTATAACTTTCACAACACTACACCAGATAGATTGATTATATTTATTACATTATCTATTTCTTTAGATATAATTATATTAATTATAATGAAATAGCAGTGAAAATTACACACAACAAAAACCAAAAAATAAATTATATGATAAAAATATTTAATTCATAAATCTTTCTGATTTTAAACCGCTAACAATTACTCTAAAAACATAACGCAATAAAACAAATTGTATTTAATTTAATCTATTCAATAAGCAGTCATGGATAAACATCGAAAAAAAATATGTATTTTTACTTAACATTCGGGTCAAATAGAGCCTCATTCTTTATTTGACATTGGATAAAAACAATGTGTTTCCAAATAATTACGCGGTCAATGGACTTATAACTTAAAATACTTAGTATTAAAATAGTTCTATAAAAAATTGCGTAATTTAGAACAATTTCAAATATTTTTATTGCAAAAATCTAAATATTTTTGTACAATACTGTATATGCATCGAAGCCTTACGAATTGGGACTAAAAGATACTTCCTTCACAGGTGGGTAATAGATCAATGAACCTCAAATTATATAAGTAGGATTTAACGAACAAAATATTTCACAAACAATTTACGAGTTATAACGAAACAAGTGTATATTTAATACAACAAATGAAGCATTAAATTGAAGAAGATATAAAATGACAAAATAAACATTATTATTTGTTAAGATTTGTTTCAGAACACATTATTAATATAGATCTCATTATTTATTTACGATTTAGCAATTTTAAATTAATCATCAATCAAAATCAATTCTGATGGCTTGTTTAGACTTTTATACATAATGTTTATAATATGTATATTATACATATATGTATATGTGTAGGTATTAATTATAATATGTATGACATGTACCTACTTGGATATTTAATTAGATTTAATATATAATAATTTATTAAGAACATAACAAATTTTTATGTATATATTATGTACATGTAGGTAGCAACGGTGCACCTTTTCTTTACATTTTCTGTTTAGTCTGGCTTGTCTGGAAGAAATCTTAATAAAAATTATTTTGTATATTTAAATTATATGAAATATCCATATTTCCGGTTTTTCACACTTAATAACCTCCGTTCTTGTACGTTCTAAGGTTGGCTGGTAAAGAATACTTTTAGGATTATTATTATATTAAAATAATAACATTATCAAGTTAAAATTTAAAATCAAAAACACACGCAGAACCACGGGCAGAAGTTGATTCCAAATCAATAAAACCGTTATAAAAAGCTAAACACCGTTCACGTATAAAGAGCTGGGTTTGTGAATCAATTATCGCACACAATATGGAATTAACCGTTGTATTTCCTATCTTCAAACGGATCCCACACAAACCGACATTATTAATGAATATCTTATCATACAATAACATTATTTAGTATTACTGTGTGTACATAATAAACACTATTTATACTTATTCTATTATAGACTTATAGAGTAAAAATAAAATACTTAATAATATTCGATACTGAAGTCAAAACTGTTTTGTTTTTGTCTGTCCATTTTGTTATAACTTGGCTCAGAATCACGCCAAAACAACTGAATGAATTTAAACCATGATTTGAATATGTGGCAACCACAACATAACTGAAACCTTTACCTTTATTAAGAAACAAGGATTATTTTGGAAAAGTACGTACGGCAACGTACGGTGTATTTATCGAATTGCAAATTATGTATTTAATAACAACGCTTTGTTTTAAAATACGCTAAACTCAGAAATCCGCTCAGTATCCATTTCTTTTAGTGTAACATGTCCTACTTATCACGTTGGGTTAAAAACAATTCTGTGACGGTGCGATAGTAGATTAGAACTAACGTAAACTAGAGATCAGCAGAAATTAATAGAAACCAATTGTCGTAAGTTCAATTCCAATCTAATAAAGCTGTTTACGAGTACAAATTTTATATTCATCTCGAGATTAGCGAGGTAAACAAAACGTTTTATTTTATAACGATAAAGTCATCCGCAATCACGTTATCATTTATCGTTTCATCTGCCTGGAATAAAAATTAATTATTCCCGTAATATACATATATTTGTACCGTTCTTTCAAAGTACATAATGATAATAATACTCTTTAGTCTTTATTTCAAACCACAATGAAAAGAACAATAGTCAAACCAATGAAAAAAAATGTACAAAGGCGGTCTTATCGTAAATAGAGCGATCTCTTCCAGACAACCTTTGGTAAAAGCGGATAATGAAGTGTACAAAGTGTTTGACGTTATAATGAAAAGCGTAAAAACAGTAAAAAAACACTACAATCAATTTACTTATATACTCCATACTGGAGTAAAAATAAATAAATAGATAAGCGTAGTTAAGTATATATAGATACATAAATAATACGTAACTATATATAATATGTGCATAAATATTATATAATCACATACAATACGTATGTAAATTATATAAAGATAAAGAAGATTGTGGCGTATTTAGTGAGAAATTGTGTGCCTAAACATATTTTTTAAAACTACAGTGAGATTGAGCTTTTCTTATAGAAAGGGGAAGAGAGTTCTAGAGTCGAACTGTCTTAGCAGATAAAGAGTTAGAATAAAATGAAGTGCTACGAGAAGAGCGATAAGAATTAAATTAGATGATACGACTTACATAATTTTTTTTCGCTTTCTTTAAACTATTTGTTTAAACAAATTCAAATTTTAACTAGTGGTATCCGTTCATTATGTTTTCATTTTTTGTTATTAATACTATTTTTATATTAATAAGCTAGTATGCATTGCACCTACCTTAGTATTTTGTAAATCGTCAAGACTTCATTAGTGTGTGTAATTTTTTGTTTATTTCTTTTATATGTTATGTAACTAAATACTGTTTATATTCCAAATAAATAAATGACTAATATACTAGTTTATTATATAAACTATGTAAAAAATAAAAACTAATATATCAGAATATTTTTGTACTGCTTTTAAGCATTTTAAATTCATTTTTCTATAATGTGTCTATGCTCTCTATACTTCATATTTTACGAGGTTTAAGCTTAAATGTTGTACAGAGTATTATCTCCTTACTTCGCGGAATACTGAGGATTAGTCTTTGCAATGCTTATTATGTTTCTAAAAAAGTGACTTAAAATTATATTAATTATGCAAAAAAAAAATTAAACTGAAACGATCCGTGAATGTCTTATTACTCAGAGTAAAGTCACTTTTTTATATAAGTAAAGAATTGGAGTTTAATTCGCCACACAGCACCGATTCGGGTTGGCGGATATCAAGAGTAACGATTGTTATTAATGGATTTTGACAATACTCGGGTCTGATCGTTTTACGTGCTCTCCGATGTACAGTGGGGAGATCTTAAAGAACAACTACACTTGTTAGAAGCATTTACTTGTACAAATACAGAGTTCCGCTCCTATCGGGATCGAACCCATGAGCGTCAACTTAAAAGAAACTTTCACCACCACAACACCGTTCGGTTTCCTAGTCGTCAATATTAGTTCAATTATGAACTAATATTATTATTTTAATTGTTGATTTTTATAGAAAAGTGAGTAACTTATAAAACACTCCAATTGCCATACATTTCTTGTCACATAACGTGTGAATGTGTGACATGGTTGGCTTAAAAACAAATATGTAAATTATAAACGCATCACACAACGGCCGTCAGTAAGATATGAATCCTGTGTCGGGGATCCGGAAACATACACAACACACAAGTATAAACACTCATACCACGACAAACATCTGTACTGCCCATACAAATTTCTGTCATGTGCAGGGATCGAACCCACCACCGTTAGCGCATGAGCCAGTCGCTGTGACCACTGCGCTATCGCGTCGTATAATAAATGGATTGGAACGTTAACTGCAATTACTAGTTCCATTCACATGTTCTGCTTGTCTGTTTTATCTCGAATCTGCTCTCGAATCTGAAGTTTATAGGTATATCGAAAACAAAACCTTTTCTTTTAGAATTATAAAAAAAAGCATTTACTGTTAATAAGCTACTTTGTCTGTTGTCCATTATTGAAATTCGTTTTGTATCGGATTTTTGAATATTTTGGAAACAAATATTTCGGATTATTTAGAAACAATATTTTACTGTAACTTAGTATGAAAACGTCTTACTAGTTGGACACTTTAATGAAGGAAAAATCGGAAATGAAAATTTGCTACATCGCTGCGACATACTTTTATGTTTATTAAAAAATATATATATATATATATATATATACTTTATAAGCTAATAATATCTACTATATATAAAACAATGCATATATTTTTAATGCCGACAAATATTAATTATATAAACATTGATAATTTTAATAACGAAATTGACAAAATATGTTTTACTCTAATGGGAAAAAGTACCTACATAGTTATTTTTAAACACATGAAATTATGAAATGAGCTAATTATCTTAGGAGGCTGTATAAATTTATATCATTCCGACAATATAGTAGGTAGCTTTTGGACGAAAATAATTACTGTCCTACCAATGTCTTTGTCGGATTCGGGATCACATAACACACAAGAGAGTCTAGCATTCTATCCGAACGTCAAAAGGACATACACCTAGATTTAGTAACAATTAGGTGGTAACACTCGATGCTTACATTTCTTTGATATAAGATCCTCTATGAAGCAAGTATCAAACGAATAAGTATCTTTTACGAGGGATAAACAATAGGTACAGTAATATTACAATTTAAATATTAAACGAGTTCATACAGCAAGGTTCTCCCTGCACGATATTCAAATTAAGATTTGAGATGTAAAAGTCACATTAAAAACCGATCGTCCATTGTTGATGGCGCTATATTGTGCGATTAATTATTAATTTTCTCGTAACCGAACTCCATATTTTTTACATTTTTCAAGTTACGCATTGTATCGACATTAACCTTAAACGATCAATCAACCTTGAAGAACTTTCTAAAATAAAAATATTTCTTAAAAACGATTTAACGCATTCAAGAAAACGAGTTCGCATTTTAATATTAAAATGTTTTATTATAATTGTTTGTTAATTACTTACAACTTGTTATTTTTAATAGTTATAAGATATATTTGTAAATATGTGTGTACAACCAAAGCAAGGCCAAAAAATATCAACAACACTTCATAATATTCGATAATATGCAAAGACATTTCCGTTGAATGGGAATCACCTTATTATTAGATTGCAATCAAAATTATGTTAACCAGCTTAAATCTAGCGATATAAAAAATATTTAGTAATCTTATACACCGTATATAAAATAAAAATTTATAATTTAGTTGCTAGATCAAAAATGATTGCAATTTATTTTAATGCTAGGCAGCGAGTCACTTAAGTAGTAAATTTAGTTATTAGTGACTATAAAATAAATATATCGTTTAAAAAAAGTATTCTTTATAGATTTTTCTTCTTTGTATATTAAGACAGAATTTAGCGAGTCGAGTTTATAACAAAATGTTACAAAAAAACTAAAACTTATTATAATCCCATTAGTTTAACTAAACCCTTACCTTAAATAAGTTTGTATAAGACTATATTTAGGTTAGGTTACAAAAAATAGAAGGAAAGGAAAATTAACGAATCGCAATAAAAATGAAAAAAAAAAATATGTATATTACACACAGTGCTATATCTGGCGATGATGAAGTGGATGTCAGACCTGAATAGAGTGTTTGCTTTTACCGCCGTACATAAACAGAAACAATGAGTTCATTTCGAGAACAATTTACAATTAGTGCCTGCACATTCGTGTTTATGATGTTCTTTAAACAATGTTGCTTCTTTGCTCTTATGTAATTTTTTTTAGAATTTTTTAACGTTTTGTTCATATTTGTGCCGCAATTTTTCACACATTTGAATAACAAAACATCTTTGTATGACTTAACTGTGAATGTAGGACTATTTTTTAATACTTTCAAAGTGAAATTCTTTAATAAAATAAATGAATTAATTGTCTAATTTTAGACAGGTCGAAAATAATTAAAGTTATATAACGTAATAATTTACTACTTGCAAAAATCGCCTTAAACTAAAAATAAATAATATTGCTTTCTGAATTGATATTGACAACCATTTTGGTGTAATGCTGATAAAAGTTCCATAAAGAACAACTATCACGGGTTCGATTACCGCTATGATCAGTAAATATAATAATTACTACAGCATCTGCAATCAACCGTTTTTTTTTTTAAATAGAAAAAGAGTAAGAACTCATATTTAACTTGAGATATATTTACACCAAAAATATCAAAGTGTTCATATCTGAATATAAGATAAAACTCTCAAGTAATCATTTCATCATCGCTCATAATGCCCTTTACTAAAGTTTTCTTAAGCATATAACTCTTCTCATATTTAATTTAAAATATTTTATACATTAATTTAAAAATTAACATACAAAAAAGACGTAATAATTTACGCAATAAATGTAGATAATATAATAAAAAAGAGCGTAAAAGAGAGAAACGTAAGAGTACTTTAATTTGCATTCCTCGTAATGAAAAAAAAAGAAACAATCTTGTATTCGAGTAGTGCGTCCTACCTGTATTGAAATATGGCATCGAGACGTAGACACTGACGACGGGATAAGTACACAAATTTAAAGTCACTCAACGTGCTATTGAACAGGCTATGTTTGGAGTCTCTCTCAAGGATAAAATCAGAAATGAGATTATCTTCGAGAATACTAAAGTAACCGACATAGCCCGTAGAATCAGCAAGTTGAAGTGCCAGTGAGCTGGTCACGTATGTCGCAGGACCGATGGCCGCTGGAGCATACGTGTCCTGGTGTGGAGACCGCGTATCGGCAAACGTAGTGTGGGGCGTCCTCCGACCCGCTGGACCGACGACTTACGCAAGATCGCCGGTGGAGGCTGGATGAGGGTTGCGGAAAACCGGGATATTTGGCGCGAACTTGGGGAGGCCTGCGTCCAGCAGTATACATCCAAAGGCTGATGAAGTGGTGTGGTATCGTATTTCAGACTAATCAGACTAGTTGACACCTTTCGTTGCAATTCAGTTTTTATATAACCCATCTTGATTTTAATCTTATAGCCTTATTCAATAAACCTTTAGTGGGAAAAATGTTTAAAAAAATTATAATGCTTAGTATCTGAGATTTGCACATTTAACAAATTCCTAATTTATATAACTAAAGGCAAATAATGAAGAAAAATAATAATCGTATGCTCATAAGTAATTGAAGGAAATAATGTCATTAAAAATAATAATAAATAAATGTCTCTTACTCAAAGGCCACCAACCAGTAAGAAGATATACTGTTTTCTGTCTTGTCTTGTGTCCGGCATAACCCACAACAGAAACACAAACTAGAACATGACAAAGATCCGCATGGCCTATACCTACAAACAAAAATTTTTCATGAGCGGCCAGTTTTTATGAACAAACCGACGTCAAATTGTTATTGATAATAAGATTTTCATACCATAAGGTATCCAATTTATTCATGTCTAACACACTAATAATAAATTGACTGACCCGTTGTCGCAGTTGGCAGTGTCCTGCTTTCTGCTCCAAGTTTGTGGGTTCGATTCCTGCCCCGAGTCTGGGTGTAATATATATTTATTTATATTTGTATTATTTATTACAAAAAAAATGTACAGAACAGACGAACATGTGTGTACGTTAAACATATTTACATATTTGCAAAATGAATACAACAAGTTTGTCTGAAGTTAGATAATACACAGTGACCTATATTCCTATAAAATTATAGTCCAATAGTTTTCTCATATATTTTTGTTTTGTTTCGTTTTCGTTTTCGTTTTTTTTTTTCTAAAGTTTGTTCTCAAATCTACACCTAACAGAGAGTGATATGGCTATACACACGTTATAGATACTTTTCCTAATCGTAAATCGGTAATGTTTTTTACCCGTACCCAAAAGGTAAAACGACCCTACTACTAACCATATTACTAAGACTCCACTGTCCGTCCGTCCGTCTACCAGTTAGACAGTTGAAATTTTCACAGATGATGTATTTCTGTCGCCAACAACAAATATTAAAAAACAGAATAAAAAATATTTAATGGGGGCTTCCATACAACAAACGTGATTTTTTTTTTTGCTCATTTTTCCTCAATATTGATAACGGCAACAGGTAGACGTTTGAAATATTTACAGAATATTTAGTTATAAATTCACTTGAAAAAGAAATAATTAAATTGAAATAAAACAAATATTTAAGGGGAGGGGGCTCCCATACAACAGATATGATTTTTTTACCGTTTTTATAGATAATGGTACGGAACCCTTCGTGCGCGAGTCCGACTCGCACTTGGCCGGTTTTCATACATTTAAATATCTTCTTCAAATTTTTAAGTGTTAACATAATACTTTTTATTCATCCACTCAAGCTCATATAATTTTTTTAAACTTGTAGTGGATGACTTTTGATATTAATAGTGTTTTCAAATATTAATTCATTAATTTAATTTAAATAATTATTTTTTTTTAAATATTTGTCTATTGCAGAATGTTTGTCTCTTTATAATTTTATAATTATTTACCGCCAGAAAATAGAGACTTCTTGCATCTTTTTTCATTTGCTTGATATAATATACATAACTATGCCGTACTGTAGAACATAAAGAAAAGATTGTTTATTGTACAACCGTAATTTAAATTAAATTATATTAAAGAAAATGTAGTTTCATACACGTATGTAATTAAGCTGTGAATTTAATAAAATCTGCCCGTTGGAAATGTAATTGTCGTTTAATTACTTAATTGTATAATATAATAGCTTGTACATCTGCCACTGTTAGAAAGTAACCTCGTCTTCTATTATCGTGAAGGATTAGACCTTAATCTGCCACGCTGCTCTACTGAGGATTATCCATTATAGCAGGGGAGCCAGGCGTCCAGCTGTCCCTCGGTTAGAAAGAGCCGATCGCGGTACCGGTTGAATTACATACCAATATGAAATATCACAGTCTAACTAACAGTCGTCGAAGCCGTCTGGACAGGGCAATCGTGCGGGGTGTGAGTAGTGAGACGCAGGTAGGCGAGCCCGAATTGCATACGCTGCTGCCGCCCGAATGAGTTAGTAGCTCGGGACACGACTTCAAGGGCTAACGCGTGTTTATTTTAATTTGCAAGCAATTAAAATGTTTCGTACATGTGAGAGATTGCACATCGTCATCACGCATAATAAATATTTATCCGTTGTCCATTTGTAAAATTGGTGATTTAGAAAATTATTCATTATTCATTTATTACATTATATTAAGTTTTTACCTATGAAATTGCCGTTTTGTCGTACTGGTTATTGCTAAACTAAAAAGAAAAAAAATCGCTAAGAACTCGAATTTCAAATTATTTTTATTTTGAAAATATAGAATTCTTTTTTATAATTAGTCATTTGTTAATTGGTTAACTTATTTCATCAAAAACGGAAATTTCATAGGTAAAGATGTATTATTAAACACATTATATAAAACATTGTGAAAATCTATTTCAATTTGTCTCTGCGAAATGCCTTTTTGTATTCGTTTCTATGAATAACTTCAATAAATGACTATATAATAATATTATATTTTAATTAAATGATAAAAAAATGACAACCCTACGTGCTGCGGAGCACGACACACGGTGTTGGCTTTTCCTCAAACATCAAAGGCGTTGGACCACTATATATTTCTGTACACTGTGCCAATATAATATTACTGTGCATATTAGAGTTGTTTATATGATTTCTTTGTAGTCGAAAAATTAAAATAAAAGTAAATAATTGATGTTCACAAAAAAATATATATTTTATCGAAATTGGAACTTAAGACCGCAGACCAATGGGGTACCGCGATCTTCTCTCTCTTTCTAACCGTTGGGCGTTTCCGCTTACAGGCAGTCGAATGTCTTCCCTACTCTATCTATAATACCTCTATGGGATTATCTTATATCTCATAAAGCTCAGAATTTATCTCGAAGAATGTAAGTGTTGTCACTATATTTTGCGTCAACAACAAATACGCAAAAAAAATTTAAACAAAATCTATAAATTAGAAATTCAGCATTGCTATATAACATTTTACTATTCGACCTATAAGTTATGATCCACATTTCTTCTGAAACATTTTCAAAAATCTAAAACTTCGAAATGGTAATCCAGTAGAATTCGAAATGGAAAACAAAACGTAAAAAGACGAATAAGTTACAACAGTAATTATTTTAAGCAGAAAGCAAGCACAAAGAATGTGTGTTACTTCATATATATTCAAATTAATTAAAGCACACTCTTACTAGTTAATTCTATTACTTTATTATACATTGTAAGTAATTTTACTCTCCGTTATGAAAGTGTGACGCTAGCGTAACATACGAGTACATATGACACGCTTTGAATTTTTAAATCCGTAAGATTGATTGATATTTAAGTTGGTGTTACGCTTCTATGATATTTTATCTTGGCGTATGTATATTCGCGAAAATGTAGTTTTCTAATGGTTAAAATTAGAATCTGGTTATATAGTATTCAAGTATAATAATCATTTATAATATAAGCGTAGACTAGAAGGTGAATTATTTTAATATATCATATTATTATATTTAATATCAAGAGTTGTATTTTGATATCCATCATTAACATCATATAACATAAGTGAGGGATGAGGGAGACCTAATGGGGGAGCATTATATACATATTATGTATATTCATATTCATAATATTTTTAATATTTATTATTACTCATCTGTTCCTTTGAGTCGTAACATATTTTTTTTATAACGTATGCTGCTTATGGACAAAGTATTATATATTATATGGTGCTAGAATTATTAAAATTGGTTAAGTAGTTTATCTTTCTTGCTTAAAAATTTTGAATAGATATACGTGTAAGTCTAAGTTGATCTACTTCAAGTGTATAAGCTTTACAGTTCCAGGAATACCACGAAGGAGAAACGAATTTTCCTAACTTTTATTTATTAAGTTACCTTAAGTATTATTGGTTTGAAAGTCATTAAAAACAATTTAATTAGTATCATCCCAGTACAATTTTTTAATGCAAGGAATAGCGTTCTTCAATCTATATTCCTATCTATTTTAATTATTTTACAATTTTTGAATAACCTGTTTTTTTATATATTTTTGTTACTTTCTGGAACTCATAGTCATTGCTAATGCGTTAGGTCTACATATACCTTTGACGACCGTTCTGGTGTAGTGGTGCGAGTAGTCGCCTCAACCCCGCACGCCAAAGGTCGCGGGTTCGATTCCCGTTCGGGACAGATATTTGTATATATGTAAAAATATTTTTTTCCAGTCTTGTTGTATGTCATTGTAGGTCTCCCCAACGTGCCTCGGAGAGCACGTAAAGCCGTCGGTCCCGATTATTATCATAGACACATGATAACGATCGTTATTCATGGTAGAGAAATTATCCACCAACCCGCAATGGAGCAGTATGGTAGATTAAGCTCCAACCCTTCTCCTATATGGAGAAGAGGCCTTGGCTCAGCAGTGTGTTGTTTGCAGGCTGATAAAGTACAGTACAGTAAAGTAGGTACATACCTTCTTTTGGTGGTTTAAGTCTTTTATTTACTATATTTTATGTATAAATATTTGTATATAATAAAATTGTATATATGTTATCATAAAACTATATAATATACTTAACGCATATTCAGGAATTTATTTCTTATTAAAAATATTTAATAAAATTATTTTTTATAATTTTTTAAAGTTTTTTCTAAGTATTATAGAAAGTTTCTTCTAAAGATACATGTACAACATACCTAAAATCCCTTTAGTCGTATCAGGAATCGTAGCAAGATTCCATCTGAAACTAGTTGTAGCTAGAAAATAGGCATTAGATATTCTGGTTTAGCTACGCATTGGAATGCACTCGCATCGCTTTTATGGCTTTAGAACTAAGTGTTACACAACGGTAAAGTTAATCCGGAATTATGACCAAGATATTCTAAATATTGTTAGATAAGAATTTCGTTACGAAATGAACAATTGATATGTAAAGTTTGCGCAAATTAAGGAAGTATATTAGAAACGTTTTGTTTTCAAGTAACCGAATGCTAGCTGAAGTATTTCGAACGGGATTACTTGAACTTACACTTTCAAATCGTAATGAATGAGTGGACAAGTCAGCCACTTTCTCTGTCCGACATGTTAAAGATGACGCCTCTATAGATTCCCTGTCTATTAGCTTCTTATTTTTTATTTTTTTTTTATTTCGTTCGGTGACGTCACAGCGATTGTACTGCTTCGGCTGGCAATCATTTGCGTTCTAACATGAGACGATGTCAGCCGTACCTGACGTTACATTAAACCATAACAGTTAGGCGCGTGAGTTTACGTTCTAAACTCAAAGGTTTTGCGAGACAAAACACTGGTTTTTAGTTTATTAATTGTAACGTTTACGCGCGTTTTATTGTTGAGTTTATTTATCGTTGCGTTCGATAAGTTTGTTTTGGTGACTGACATCGAAGATCACCGGTTTTTCGGGGAGATGGAGTGTCATTAGTGTAAAAAGGTAAGTTCCGAGAATTTCCCCTTCTTAATAACGACTGTTTTTGTTTTCCCTTGTAATGACTGTCGTTTTGCGAAGTTAATAAAGTACGTAAATATATCGAAATAATCAATCTTCTTCGTGTAAAGGTTTCTGTGTTGTTTTCATTTTAAACGGTGACTTTAAGAATTTCGGCTTTATTTTTTTATTCTAACATGTTAAAAATTGTTGGTTGTCTGGAAGAGATCGCTGCTTAGCGATAAGACCGCCTTTTGTACATAAGTCTTTTATTTTATACTTAAACTGTTTGTTACTTGTATGTGTACAATAAAGAGTAAATAAATAAATAAATAAATGTTAAAAATATCCCCAAAATAATGTATTAAGATACAACCGAGATTAGTTTAATTAATTGACTAAATTAGACGTTAAAAATACAAAAATTAACGAAATAGTAAAAGTAACAAATTAAGACATTTATTTAACTATTCCACAATTAAATATATAAAATGTACGCAAAATAATCTCCGCTTAATATGTTAATAATGAAAGTAAAAATATATTTACATATGAGCTATTCCCGCGATTTCATTGGCTTAGTCATTTTGAAAATTTTTCTTTCTATATTATGCTATATAAGTAATAAGTATGCTAAAACATTTTATATAACCTAGCAACACATTGAACTATTATAATATATATAATTAAATTAAGTTTAATTAAAATACTTTAGTACTTTCCATAAACAAAACAAATAGAAAAAATACATTTATTAGTTACATTTAAGAATAATACCATTATAGTTTCATTATTTTATATTTTTAATTGATCTCTTTCAATGAAGTACTTTTTTATAAATATTATTAAAAGTCAAACAAGTTTCTTGACATTACTACACATATAATACAAAACACATTTTAAAATATTAAACGTATAATCGTTTTTTAAATTGATTTATAAATAAAAACAAATATAATAACTAATAAAATAAATATAACTACAATAACTTATGATAGAAGAGATTATATGATGCGTGTAAAAAATAATATAATACGTAATTATCCGTAAAAAAAATGTAATCGGAATAAACATTTTAGCAGAATTAATAATCATTTTAAATGTTAAGCTATTGAGATGATTATTATAATCAAAAACTATAATTTTTATATAGATAAATCCGATGATATTTCCCAAAATCCGATGATATTTTTATTGAAATGAAAACTTAGATCTGAATCAATGCCTGCGATTTTTTATTAAAAAAGCCTGAGGTAAAAGGAGGCCGTAAGTTTGAATTCTACGTGGTTTGTGCGTATACGTTTTATTATTTTTTAAATTACATCGACAATTTCCATTGAATAAAGATCTATCCAGATAATCTTATTGTTAATTATATTAACTAGAAATATCTTACTGAACTAAACTTAACTGAATCAGCTTGTAAACGTCCCACTGCTGGGCAAAGGCCTCCCCTCCATGTAGGAGAATTGGTTGGAGCTTAATCCACCACGCTGCTCAATTGTGGGTAGGCAGATAAATTCCCTACCAGTACCAGTAACGGCTTTACGTGCTCTCTGAAGCACAGTGGGGAAACTCACAAGGACATACACCCTGATCGGAAACAAATATTTATAAAAACACAAATATTTTCTCCGATCGGTATTCGAACCCGCGACCGCCGGCGTTGAAGCGACTACTCTCACCACTACACCAGAACGGTCGTCGGAATTATCCTAACTTGTTAAGGAATCTTCTTTTTTTTTTAAACGTTGTAAATGTAAGTCATACTCATATAAGTAATGAAATTTCGAATATAAAGAATCTAAAGAACTGCAATGGTTTAAAAGTTGATTATACAAAATTTAACTCACTCGAAACATTTAAATTTACTAATCGAAATTTGAATGTGATTGTACAGTTCTATTTTGATGCAGCTATGATGTTAAAACAGAAGACATTAAAAAAATATATATTTCAGCTTTATTTCCAAAACAGTTTTCTCAAACTTTAATTACAGACAATGTACTTCTGGTACCTAATTAAAGGTTTTATTAAATGTAATTTAAGTTAAATTAAATTAGTAATATACTCGTAGTGTTAGTGGTAATCTATTATCACAAGTATTTACGAGTAACAATGTGAAATCATGATATTTCATAACAGTATTATTATAATATGTAGATAGAATGTTTTTAAATGGAAATTACACGAAATTTCTTAATATTATGCTGTTAACGGGTTATAATTACGATATAATTATTACGGAAATTAAAAATACGTTATTTTTAAATATATGTTGATAATGTTAAGAACCAATAATCCATGTTGTTCTCAAGTAATTAGAACAACAATAATATAACACAGTTAGCTGTAAGATTGTTCGTTCGAACATGCTTATAAAATTATTTTTCCGTTGAATGTTTGCTTAATTAGAAAAGTATATTTTATAAAACCTCATGCTATACGCAAAGTAATAGAGCAGTAATCCTTAATTTCATCCATTTGTACTTAACACGTGTGAAACCAAAGGACGCATATTCCATGGAGGAGAAGTCTGGCCTTTTCGCTGAGGCCAGCCTGTCGCTGGAGGGATCCTGTTGCCTGCAGATCCGGGACCCTTCAATTAAAGCGGCTGAAGGCTCCCGCAGGGGTTTAGTACGATATTGCACCCCCAAGTGCTGAGACCGACATACGGTCTAGGACTGCCTACCCGGATGTCCTGGATATCACCCGTAAACGGGTTCCCCTGCGATACAAAAAAAAGGACGAATATTAATAATATTTGTACTGAAAAGCAAATCGCGCCATTTTCTTAAGTTTCTCATTGATAAAGTTTCTATTAAAAAGGTTTTACTGTCTCAAATTTATTATTTAGTATCAGTTTAACTGAATTTTAAATTGCATACTAACAAATATTAAGATTTAAGTTTCTTGTCTTCTCTTTCAACACATTTAACATTCGTTGTGGCTATATATTCTGTAACACGGTAAAAAGTTCCTATAAAACGAGAATTATGAAATGTAATGATTTATAAACTTGTAGGTTTATTTATCCATTAGTGGATTAATACTAAGTCCATTAATCCTCTTAAAAAATGTTTAAGATAAAAAATTGATATATAATGGGATTTAAGGCGTCGTCAAACAAATTGCGTACTTCACGCAAATCAAAGTGCGATACAGTTTGACACGTACTGACATTGCGATAAAACCTCTTTTTGTGTTCTATTATAATTATACAACCCTATCTTTCAAATTTATTTGAGGGTACAAGTCCGCTTGGAAACGCTGCTTTGGATGCGGGAACCACGAATGGGCGAGAAAAGCACCAATTACCATTCAGTTCTGACAAGAGTGTACTGAGAAGAAGAAGAATCTATCAAAGCCCTCCAGTGAATATAGTGTAGATTAAGTGACGATATACACAGAGTGGGTGGCAGCGGATGGAATTTGAGAATTAAAGAATGGCGTGCCACTGAAGAAGCATATCCAGTGAAAAAAGACAATGATAATGATCAAACAACATACAGCTCTATGAAACATAGCTTTTATACTAAAAATATAGGTTATAACGCTATAACGCTAACGCATCCAGTTTGGCAAAGGCATTAGGATCAAACAATCGAGAATAAAATAAAAATGAAAAAAAAAAGGTTATGAGATTTCTAATACATTAAGCTGGATCTGAATCAGATATAAGTCAAAACCCGATACGACCCCATTAATGCTTCTTTCTGTCGATAGCTTGTTCACTTCGTTTATGTGTGTGTGTTAGGATGTGTCTATGTAGTGTGAGTATAGGTATATGACAAGTGTATAATACATATTGTCTTGTTTCGTGTTATTAATTAACACCAGTAAATCTTTTTGCTTTATTGTTATTGTTGGCATGTCCTTTGCCAAAACCTTTGGGAAAAAGACACGACAAGCAATAAAGACCGTCCTCTGTACATTTTGATACTTGTTTCTTCTTTTTTATTTATATTTATTATGGTTCATTCGTTCAGAGTAAAAAAATATTAATTTGTATATGCATTCTACTAAGGGCTTGTTGATCAAATTTATTTAATATTATGAGAAAACCTACAAGTCTCAGTAAAAATTCTGAGACATGTATTTCTGCCAATCTACTGTAAAAGTGGCTTAATCTACACTCCTTAATTGAAGAAGAGAACTTAGCACACACACACACACACACACACACACACGAACGCATATTATATGCATGCACGCACGCGTACCCTCACGCATGCACGCACGCACGCAAAACTTTAATTGGTTGCGTTCTCAATGCCAATATCAAAGATAAAAAAAATAGACCAAATGTCGCAAAGACAGTAATTTTAAAGAATCGGGGTCGATCTTCGGTCATTGGGCTAACTGTTATTACAAGTATTAACAAATTTACCAAGTATTTATTCAATGTCACAGCTGGATTCATCTACATAATTATACATATTTACAATACAATACAATATAAATATTCTTTGTTGTACAAACTAAAAAAAAAAAAAAAAAAAAAAAAAAAAAAAAAAAAAAAAAAAAAAAAAAAAACGAAATAATATGCAATAAAAACTAAAATTTAAATACAATTTTTTTATAATAATTTTAATGATAATTTTCAATTTTATCATCATCATCATCATCATCACATCAGCCATTGGATGTCCACTGCTGTACGTAGGCTTCTATTTTCTTTTTAATTATAATAAAAAAGTGAATTTCAACACAGTTTGCGTAAATAAATTAGGATAAATATATCATCATATATGAGGATATTCTTTCTTTTTTGTTTGAAAACGTATCACTGATACAGTACGATGTTCATGTTTTTAATTGAAAAGTTATAAACTCTACCATACCATTTTTATGACACGAGCGAAATAATGCGCAGACGACACCGCGGGCACAGCTTATCAAATATAATAGGATATAATTATAATACCTTAGAGAAACGCTCGCGTACGTGCACTAAATCCTACAAATCCACGCTCTTCTAAGTTTTCTCAAACGCTTTCCCTTATTGTATAGTACCTCAGATATTGCTTACAGTATTTTGGATATCCGGTTCGAAGTAATTATATTCTTGTAAGCGTTACACCCACCTAAGCATTACATCATAAAGAATCACGCGTGGCGCGCTCATTCAAGTTTAGTACTTAATCAAAGAAAGCTATAAATCTATTGGATATATTATATTTAACAGAAACATTTATATTATTCTAATTAATTAACCCAAGTAGTGGGTAATCGTCATCACAAATCAGGATAAATAACTAAATGTTTAAATCTTCCAACCACCTTCAGTTTCTTTTGATAACATCCAGGGTCGGCAGCTTTAGCTAGAAACAAGTACGTATTTGTACAAATACAAATATCCTTTCGAGCGGGAATCGAAAACGAGATCATAGGTGTTAATGGAACTTTCGACACCCCTACACCAGAGCGGTCGTTAATCAATTCTCTTAGTTCTTCTTAAATAACAGATCCTAACCAGACGGAAGTAAACAATTTTATACGAATGAGAGTATGAACAGAGTGTTGCCATAATTTTTATTTAACTTCGATTTAGGAACTTCTTAATAATCTCTATTTCCGTTTACATAACATTTAAATTTGAGGTAATTTATAAACTGATAATTATGTATTTAATTAGTTAAAAATATTTTACATAATACAAAAAAATACCATAATTTATAATACTGATTTAAATATTAGCATTAGAATAAAATTAATTACTTAATGTTTTTATAAATAGTTCATTTATATTAAATATACAATCATAACGATAACACGAGATCACGTAACAGAGAAACATAATAATCATTTTACATAATGCGATTTTAAAATAATAATAATAACTATAAATTTTCTTATTTTATTAAAAAAAATATAAAACATTATTATTCATTAAACAAAACTAAATTGTTATAGGATATCTGGATCATTTTTAGAACAGAGGATTAAAATTGCTATTTATGGAATAATATAAATATACAACAGATGCAGAGTAATTTTTATTATACTGTCGGTACCTATGTGTAAAAAAAAGTTCTTTTTCATAATTTATGCATTTTTTTTACCAGACTAAAATATCAAGTAAATGCTACAAGAAACTCAGGAATATGCAAATTTAATATTTTAAAAATACTCTTCCAAGATTCTTCTACAAAGCTTACTTCTAAAACATCTTCAATAAATCACTCGCTTATTGTACTCCTTTTTAGTATACATATTACTCGTCATTTTGCTTGCATTGTATTTTCCAAAGCTGTCTTGTTCGCTACCTGAGGCGTTATTTTTCTATTAAATTTTTTATAGCCAATTAGAACGGAAACACCGCATTATTTTTAGATTATTAGTATGACTAAGACTCAGTTAACAGTACAAATTCAATTTAAAAAAAATTGTACCCTTTGTAGCCTGTTCGATAAAGATGATATATTTATAATACATCATTGTAATGATGATATATTTATAAATAGTCTATAAAAAATAACGCTTTGACTTCATATGATATATGCGAATTGACAACGCGTTGGTTGTTTTCGATCCCATGCATAACAAATATTGTATAGGCCGTCGTCGTGGTTTGTGTGTTTGTGCTTGTGTATAGTATGTTTTTAGAGCCGTTTAGTATGAAGCGTTTGTTCATAATTTATTTATATGAATATAATCATCAATAAGCGTCCTTATACATACAAGGAATGCGTAAAAATAAAAACGTTCAGTGCATAAAATGCATAAGTTAAAATTCGACTACAGTTGTTTTTTTTTTTGTTTTTTTTTTTTCTTGATTCATTTTATTAGCTAACTTTTATACTGTCGTAAACTTGCTTTAGTCATAATTTACTGTCTATAAACATTCTATTATTATCAGACTTATTATAAACCTTAACTATCATTCGATAGAAAGTAGTCAGGGCCATTAAGACATTAATACTTGTCTTGTTATTATTTTCACTTTTTTTAACAAATAGTAATATAATATAAAACTAAGTAATATGATATAGTTCACGCTTGACGCACTTCAGTTTAATGACCTCTGATGTAAATTATACAATTTACATACTATCCGATAATTCATTTTCATAGTACCTACGTATAGAGGAAAATAATTTTAAAAATTATGTAATATTGCTTAATTTGAGGAAATTTTCTAAATTATAATCTTCAAAAAATAATTATTGAGTATTGAAAAGTATAATGCAAACATAACAGTGTATGTGTTATGGCCTCTCCACATACCCGCGCGAATCGCGCGCGAAGCCCCGAACCACCTACGAAACATGAATTTAGTACCGTTTCGCGTACGTATCATTCCCGCGTGCCTGTTCCCCGCGAGCGTGGTATTACTATTACGTATTATTAATCGTATTAACGATAATTTGGTGGATCAGTGGATTAACTAATATATATTTAGATTTTAAGGTTATGGTGATTAAGTGAGTAATACATTGATGTTATAATTACGCCTTAGTAATATATGAATAACTCTAGGACTCACATAAAACGGCATTCAGTAGAATGAGAATCCTATATGGAAGATAACGTCCAGACTATGACATACAACTATGTGTCCTATAGCGGGAATCGAACTCGAGACCGCTAGCGCAGTAGCCAGTGCTATGACTACAGCACCACAGTATAGTAATATATACAGTAGGTACTCCAACTTCATACAAACGGCCTCGATCTCGGGAAGCACTCGGAACGCAAACAGTCGCGACTGTGCCGCAGTGACAAACGGACCGTGTGTTATTTTTTTTAACAATAACCACACGATTTTTTCACTGAAAATAATTCCAATTCGAATTTAATATGACGAGTAGGATTTATTTGTGCTGTTTTGGTTGCATGAATTCGCCAATAACGCATCCAGAGATAACTTTTTTTAGATTACCTAGAAACTCTGAAACGTAAGACTATAAAATAATTGTACGTACTAATAGGTAGGTACATAATGTGTGTCTTTTTACCCGACTGCGACAGAAGGAGGGTTATGTTTTTCGAGTGTATGTATGTATGTATGTATGTATGTATGTATGTATGTATGTATGTATGTATGTACGTATGTATGTACGTACGTACGTACGTATGTATGTATTGTATATAATATGTATGTATGTATGTATGTATGTATGTATGTATGTATGTATGTATGTATGTAAGTATGTATGTATATATGTGTGTATGTATGTATGAATGTATGTATGTATGTATGTATGTATGTATGTATGTATGTCCATTTCTTTGGCACGCCCTACAGCCCAAACGGCTGGACGGTTTTTGACATATGAGATGTCAAAAACCGTCCAGCCGTTTGGGCTGAGGCTATAAAAATATTTAAAATGGCGCCCGCAAATGGCGGAATGAGGGGGGGAGTTGATTTTTTTTTCTTATTGTAGCAATATGGGTATCAAATGAAAGCTAGTAAATTGTTTTATTCTTTTTAGTTTATAATAAGAGTATTTTACGCAGTCGGGTTTTTTTTAATTTTATTTAATTAAGCATACTTGTTAATGGATAAGTATTTTTAATTCAACATTATATTAGAATACGCATTTTTTATACTTTAAACTTTAATAATAAAGCATTTGGTGCGTCTCAGTTGGGGAGCAAATATTTTTCGGGTGCAAATTTATAAGACCGATTCGTTATTCAAACATAAACATGGTTTTTTAATTAAATCTAACAATAAAAAAAAACACGCATTTTTTTTGAACACTTCCTATTCAATTCACAAAGTATTTTATTTGTTTATATAAAAAGAGTATATTTACAATAACAAAACTAAATGGAAACACAAAGTAGGCAAATGTAATTAAAATGCTGGAGGCGGGCAGCCCTACGCACGTTTATGTAGTGCGCGGCTGTCACTGTTGGCATTTATTTCAAATATACGGCCGAGTTACAATACTGTATATATTAATACTGTGACAGCACCAACATGTCAAAATCATACATATAGTTAGGTATCACTTGATTTACTATAGATTAACAATTAATATATCAGATGAGTTTTTAAAAACGAGACCTGTAGAAATATATTTAAGCGATTCGAGCTTGATTTTGTATCCGCAATCAGTGAATAAGACCTAGTTGCTTATAACAATACTTCCTACTTAAGTAGATTACTAACAATAGTGATTTAACTTAATAGGTGCTCCATTAAAACATTTCAGACAAATCTTGTGAATAATATAGTTAAAAAACTGCTTATTTTAAGAAATAGTACGTATTTAACATAATTATTATTTTATATATTTATCTAGATAAAGTATTAGTCAATTAAGATAATAGATAAGTCATAGGAGTCATAAATAACAAAGTTTAGTTAAATAACTACACTTAAAAATAATTGTTTAAAATTACATGTCATCTCAGCTATTAGCCTACTTTTAAAAAATTTTTCATTTCGTAATATATAATAAGCACCTACGCCTAACGTTTGTGTACTGACTTTTAATATTACTTAAGCATGGATTGACAACCTTTTTAAACTTACACTTTTAAATAGTTGTATAATAAAATACGTGTCTTTGCATAAGATATTTAATAAAAGATGACGTGACGGAACATAAAGTATCTTGGTTACAAATAATCACGAATCGCATTATTATTTTTTATAGAGGTAATAGTGTTGGCTTAAATTTTTTTGTATAAATAATATATAAAATATTATTATAGTAGTACATAATATATCAAACGTTACTGAACCCTGCAAAACTGTTTCGACATGTCAACGATTACGTTATCAATTAATCGTTCACAGTAGACTAGCTCTGGCTTGCGGCTTCGCCTTGCTTAAGATCGTGATGAAAGATGAACGGTAACATATTATTATGTAGAGCTGGAATTAATTGAGTCTGTTACACACCGAAGTATTTGTAAATTAAGATAGTGCATGTGGAAATATTTAATAACAAAAAGTAATTTAATACGAAATTAAGGTAAAAAATATAAAAGGGAATAATATAATTAATTAACTGACGCAAATAATAAATGTCTATATGAAAGTTTTATTAAAAAGTAAATGATAAAGGGATATTGATTAAGTTGGTCATTACTCATTTGTCATTTTGAATTCCCGATTTTTGGCAGTGTACACAAAAGTCTGTAACTTTGACTATGGAAATGAAAGTTTAAAAAGTTATAATGTCATTAAAATAACAAAAAAAAAAAAAAAAATAGAAATCAAACCTAAAGCTTTCAACTATGTTTGACAAAATATTTACTTGGAAAAGATTTCGTAATCATTAACTGCGGATTACTATTATCATAAAAATCAATATATCCTACGTAAATATTTACGACATATCATATTACGGCTGTTCTGGTGTAGCGGTGACGAAAGGTCGAACGACAAAAGTCGGGTGTTTGATTTCCGCTCGGTGCGGATATAATACATATGTATATGTACAAATAATTGTTTATGATCCTCGTTGGTCACCCCACCATGCCTAGGAGAATATTTGAAAATTTCGGTCCCAGTTGTTTTCATAAGCACTCGATAACCAGGGTGACTCTTGAAAGAAAATTATTCGCTAGCCCACAGCGGACAAACGCGAAGAATAAGCTTCTACACTGCTCTTATATTCGAGTACAACAAAAAATCTTGTCCAGCTATGGGAAATTTACTGGTTTTTTCATTTCAATTTATTTCAGTAATATTTAATATAGTAAATGATATTTATAAAAAAGATTCGTAAAGTTTTTAATTTTATAACAAAATTAGATCTTTTTAATATATTAAAAAATAACTTCAGAATTTCTCAAGTATTACAGACTTAATAGAAATTCCTATTTATAATTTAATGTCAACCCAATTAATAATCTCAGAGTAAACGGTTCAGTAAAAATGATATACTCGTATATTATGAAACTAACTTTCAATATTGTCAAAATAGTACTAATGATTTAGCGAATGTCACATAGAAGGGAGAAGACACGAAGGAGATTAATTGGTGTGGTCGAGATTACAACCTCAATTAAAATTTGGAGACCGTAGAAATAATATGTACCTTATAGTTGATCCTTAACCTAAAACAAGACATTCTCTCATATTATATTATATATATTATATTACATATTATCTTCTCTTATATTTACGCGAATTTTACTCATTTAATTAAAATTCTAGATCGGATTATTCGGACACCTACCACCTCAGTCCCCCGAGACCATGGACGCTGTAAAGGGTCCGAAACGCCGGGAAATAATTTAATTGAAAAATCGTTAAACTGTAAAGTTTTTAAACAAATCCGATCTAGACTTTTAATGAAACAAGACATTATGTCTGCTGTTCCGTTACTGAGTACAATGAGATTGATGATTTATAGCCTACTTTGCACTTCGCGGCTTTAATTCGGCGGCGTGGAAATTCCAGGATAAAAAAGTAGCCTATGAACTATTCTGGATCTCTAGCTATCCACAAGCTAATCGAATTAGAAGTTTTTGAGTGGAACAAACGTTCCCCTATACATACGTTCCAACAAACTTTTACATTTATCACATTAGTAGGATTTAATGCATAAAGTAGATTTTCAATAGTATTATCAATATTGTTTCAGTACTTTTAGGATTTTACCTCATAGTTCTAAAATAGAATATACATACCTTCCAAATTAGTAGTGCTACTAATTTGGAAGGTATGTTATGAGTTGCTCAACTTTCCTTTTTTATATGTATCATCGACATATACATTTTAAAAGTACCTATGACTACAAAAATGTATTTTTTTTATTCGTCACTCACTGACCATCTCCAATACACACCTTATTCAAAATATGTTTACGACACGGCTTGTGAGGTGATGACCTACAACACTTCTAACACAATGCCTATTCTAAGTATATAATCAAAGTGAAACTCCACGTCAACTTGTAACTCGGGAAATATTTCCCCAATGTAATTAAACTTTCAACAAAATTAACTTTCGATGTTGTAAAGTTTTTGCAGCTAATTGTTTTAGAAATGTTTCACATTTTTTTTTATCCTGTGATGGCAAATCTTCTTTAACTAAAGTTTGAAGCAAGACTAAAGTTTTATATCTAACTAAACTACTAACTAGAGTATAGAAGTTAATAGTGAATAAAAGAAAACAGTAATAAAATATTTTGGTGTAAAATTAAATAAATGTTTTTCATACATATATGGTGGTCTGTTCGTAAAGTAGGCAAACATAATGACTGTCTTTTAGGTAAAAGTCGAATGCTGTACATTATTTTTTATTTATAAACGTAATAATAATGATACATTTAAATATATAAATAAATATTACACCCTGACTCAGGCGGGAATAGAATTCACAACCCTGGAGCGGAATGCACTGTCAACTGCAGCAACGGGCCACTCAGCAACAAAAATTACAGTAAATAAGTAATTTTATATTCAATGAAACAAATACTGCTCTCTTTGGTATAAATAGGTACTTTTTAAAATTCTGTTTTTTTTTTTCAATTAATTTCTTTTGTACATTCTATGTAATTAAAAGTAATATTTGTCCTTATTATAAATGCTAGTCATTAATGGTCTTAGAATAATTGCTTATTAATTTTTTAAAACAATTGAGGTTGTACTGTTCCAAGAAATTCTAATTACCTAAAATATTTTGACTCAAAATACCATCAAATAACCGAAGTAAAATAACATTGTCGTTATAAATATTAACATTAATTATTTATTAGTCATCATTATTTCTTTATTAACCGAAAATTAAATTGCAACAAAATATTCATTTTGTATATAAATAAAATATTCATTTTGAAATATACACATATTACGGTAAAAAAATCCGAAATCATAAAGTGAAACTTTATAATAAACATAAATACTCGAATAATCGTTAAAATTTAATTTTCAAATAATAAATTTCAATTATAAAATCGATCCATATAGCCGATTAAGAATAAGTGACATATAACACGCGAGTTATAACCGATATATATAAGCTATTATAAAATTACCGTTCCGACTTCAATGGCTGTGAAAGTTTCATACGCACACGTCAGACAAAACTGTCTTACGACTGTCGCTATACAAATTAAAATACGCTATTAATTATTAAGATGATTTGTATAAAAATTTTGTATATCTACTTTTTAAATTAAAAATATAACAGTAACAAGTATGCTTAATTAAAAAAATCAAAAAACCCGACTGCGTAAAATACTCTTATTATAAACTAAAAAGAATAAAACAATTTACTAGCTTTCATTTGATACCCATATTGCTACAGTAAGAAAAAAAAATTCAACTCCCCCCTCATTCCGCCATTTGCGGGCGCCATTTTGAAAATTTATATAGCCTATGTCACTACTACAATTTAGACAAATCCAACGACACCTCATAATTATGTCAAAAACCGTCCAGCCGTTTGGGCTGTAGGGCGTGCCAAAGAAATGGACATACATACATACATACATACATACATACATACATACAAACATACATACATACATACATACATACATACATACACTCGAAAAACATAACCCTCCTTCTGTCACAGTCGGGTAAAAATTGAGCCAATATGAGTTTGGAATTTTATTAACATTATAACGAAATAGTTGTAGCATAACTAAGACATTAATTAGAAAGATTGTAAAATAATTATAACTTTATTAAAATTTAAATAATTACAATAATACGACGTAATAATATGTAGTAAAACTTAATTTATAATTTTAATACTAGTACATTTAATACTTTCGCGTTTGTATCATTCGTATGTTACGTGTCTAGAAATAGTAAAATTAAATCAAATATAATTTATAGTTTATATACTTACCATATTTTTTAGTATGAGGTTTTGAAATTTTTGTAAACATCATATCATATCGCAGAATGCAATTTGCATTTAAAATTATGCTGGAAAGAAAAAAAAACTCTCATCATTATTATAAAAAAAAAGAGTGATAATAAATCTATATGTTACTTAGTACATGATATTTTAAGATTACACCTTTCACCGCCTAACAACGATGTATAAAATCTTACGTCGTAGCAAGTATATTTGTATATTTTTAAGACTGTCGCATGTTTGTTTCATTAATTATCTTATTATAACTTTATATTTTTATAAGATTGTAATCATAAATAGTCCGATATACAAAATAAAAATGTAACACTACACACTAGTAAGACGAATCTAAAGACTCAAAAGCCCTAGCAAATATAATAGAATCATAGACGTATAATATATTATTTATTATGCTATCTAACTGGTAGAAATTGAACTGTCAACTCATCTTAGCGCGTGGCTGTATGTGAGCGTGTACTTGTACAACTTTGAGTTGTCGAGTGACGGTCATTGTCATAGTTCTTATAGCTATGTCGGGCGAGTACAGTTAATGAACAAAATTGACATTTTAATGTAGAAATTTTGTATCTTTTTATATTTGGAAAAACAAGAAATTGGCATTCAATATACTCGTACATTTTTAAGTATCACACACATGATACTCACACAGTATCCATACTTGACATAAATACACCTTGCACACAACATGTATTTCAATTTTTAGGGAACAATAGTTTTAATTAATATTTTACTTTTAAAAACGTACAAGCATAAAAGTATTCGATTACCAATTAAGTCTTTTTGATTTTAATGCTTTGTAATTTTACTATCATGTCAAACCGGTATAATAATTATTTTTAAATCATACACATTTTAATCCAAGCCACGGCTAATTATTCCAATAGTACCATGGTAACAAAATTGACATTACTAGCTAAATTTAATCAAAGATAAACTTAATTTTTACTAAAGATGACTCTTATCTGACGGAATGATAACGTACTGCAAATACGAGGACTAAGCGAATGACTTTAATGGAAAAAAGAAATCACATTTTAGAGGGTTTATAAGAATAGTGCTGACCTCTTTCTTGCCGAGGTGCCGTAAAAAAGCGACTACGTTCATATTGCGAACAAATGTACACAAACCAGGATGGTAATTGGTAGCAGCGTCACCATATCTTACCACAACACACGACCCCAAGCGTGGCGTTTACTGGCAAGCCTCTAAAGATATGTGAGGCGGAGAGGAGGCCTATGTTCAGCAGTGGACGTCCAACGGCTGATGTGGTGGCAGATACCACAACCAAAATTGATCCATGTTTTTTAATAGTCTGTAAATGTTTTACCAGCTTGTGACAAAAAAGTCATTTGAACGTAAACGATTCTGCGGTAACAAATTAACCACAATGTTTATAACATTTCCTTTTATCGTTAAATTTATTACAAATGCGGAACAATTCAAATCAAAAATACTTTCATTCTGTTCAATAACCTGGTTAAGAACAAAAAGTTATTAATGAATATAACTTATTTTGTTTTTATTTATCCATTATATTAAATGAAATTATATTAAATCACATTTTGCATAAGTAGGTATATACATATATTATATACAACTTTATCTAAAAATAAACGTTTAACTAATGAAGTATTGTGATAAATTAGTTATTTTAATCTAAAACTTATATTATAAATCAGAAAATATTTAAACTCCTACAAAAACTACAAAACTAATTTTATTAATTCTTCATGATTATTAGTTAGCTATATATAAAGAAGTAACATAAATAAAACATCACGATACGACTAATTTAATAGTAACGAAAACCAGCTGACAGAAACATAGGCTATATGTACATTTCTTTATTAGAAACATAGGCTATATGTACATTTCTTTATTAGAAACATAGGCTATATGTACATTTCTTTATTTCTTTATTAATACTTTATTGCATAATTCATTACTGAATTGTACAAAAGGCGGGCTTAATGCTAAAACCAATCTCTACCAGCCAATTTTTTAAATAATGAATTTACTAGGAAGAGACGAGAAAAAAAATATATTCAGTATATTTATATCTATTATACGTTATATATTGATAATTAACAGTTTATTTATTTAAGAATAAGAAATAAATTTATAAAAGGTATATTCTTATTCCCACTAAAGTAAGTAACAATTGAGCCGAAGTGAATACCGTTCGCATTTCCGTCACATTTACTAGTTAACCGCATGTTCTCTCGTTCTAAATTAATTCTAAATGAACAACAATACTTTCTTTTAAAAGAATAAAACAATAAAACTTTCACTCTCACACAAAAGTAATGTTTAATGACCGATTGAATCTCGTATGAATTTCTCAAAATCACAATGTATTTTATTGTTAATTATGAAGTTTAGTTTTGTAATACCATCTCAATATAAAGAATTAAACAATAACAACGATTGTTTGTTTGTCTCAATACGATCAACCTAAGAAATATTTAAAAAAATATGTTTTTGTTCTAGAACTAGATAGATTGAAAAAGGTTTTATATTTATATTAATCGATACATAAATCGGATTAAACATATTCTAGTACATATCATTGAACTAAAACATCTTCCCGAGTCGAAATTTAGAGCCGATTTAGCGCCGCCTATGGTAAGAACTTATGTCGGCCCTCCGGACTCAAAGTCGATCCTAACCCATGTTTTTTTTTTTTTTTTTTTATATAAATGTATGTCCACGGGCTCATTTTGCCCATGCCTTTTTTATTCCAGATTTAGGTATACTTAGTACAATGGTAGCTGCTTACATTATTGATGTCTAAATTAAAAACTTAATGTCTCTAATGTTTAACATGAGTCCACCGACCAAAATATGTAGGTATTCTTAAATCTAATGACATGCATTTTTTTTTTTTTATTTTTTTTTTTACTTTGCTAATGTACAATATGCTATTACTAAAACTTAACTTATTTTCCTAATAATGGTTTTATATCTATTTCTTATAAATATATTTCTAACAACTATGTCCTCGCACCGATGTTTTTACTCAACATATCGAGCACACTCTCAATGACGGCGGTATCTCTGTGATGAATCGCCATCTTGAGACTGTGCTCGAGGATTTCCTTTTCCGTGGTCTCCGCCGCCCTCGCCACAAAGCGACCAATTGCGTCATCACAGTCGTCGGTGTAATAGACACAGGTGTTAGTGTGTCTAGTCACCGCGACCACGGCGTGCGAAACGCTGTCGTGAATTCGGAGCCTCCTCGTCTTAGTCTGGAGGACGATGACGTCCTCGTAGGTCTGGCCCTGTGCCTCATGGATGGTTAAGACGCGCGATCCCTCGCCAGACCCATATCCCTGGTCAGTCAACAATCTCTTTTCATCTTGCGTAAAGACCAGGTATAGGGTCCGATCCCTTCCTACGGGGATACGCGCGCCTGTGAGGCTCTCCACTCGCAACGATCGGATCTTGGCGCTGGAGCTATATATGGTTCCGTAGACCTCGCTGATGGCAAAGGCGACATCCTTGGGGTTGCGATGCGTGCATGACAACTCGCACGAGATGGTTGTTAGCAGGGTAGGTCTACAGTACCGCATTTCGAACAGGTTATCCCTGTCGATATACGGCAGCTGGTTTATATCTCCGATGAGGATCACCTTCTCTGCACCGGATAGTCGGGCGGCCATTACTATGGCTCCGAAGTGGTTCATAAGGGCTTCGTCCACCGTTAGGCGGGTAATTGTCGAGCCCTCACGGAAACCATTTACCAAAACGGAGGCCATAGTGCGCACCTTTTGCTTGGCTTTGTTGCCATAGTGGTGGGCCAGTTTTTCTTTTAAGTCTTTGGCCGCCTCGACTGTGGTCGTGATCACGACCTCCGTGTCCTCGTCGAAGTCCCTTACTATGCGAGTTGTCTTGCCGCATCCCGGTACCCCATTTATCCATTCCAGCAATGGTAGTCCCCAGGTCACGGATAGTAAGCCGGCTTCCCAGTCGTTCGAGATGGTTTTCGCCATCTGAAGTATCCGGTCCCCCAGCATTACTCTCGTGCATCTGGCCACTACCACCACCGGGTCCCCTTCGGGTGTTTCAAAGGTCTGCGGCTCCTCATCTTTCCCCTCAGCCTCGACGGCGCTCACGAAGCCTGCTGTGCTGTTATATGCAGCCATATATGTACCCGACATCTTGCCCTTGAGTACTTGTCGTGTTTCGCTGTTATATATGGCTGCTTGGGCTTCCTCGAGTTCCGTCTCCAGTAACCTTTGATGGTCGTACCGGTAGGTCTGCATGATCTTATTGCAGATGGCCAGGCTTACCTCGCGGTTTGCCTTTGTTATAGCCAGGAACTCAATTAGGGCGTTTTCCGCGTGTTGGAGCGGTGTGGACGCAGGTCTAAGTCTCGGTGGTGATACCTGCCCCATGTCGGCTCTAGTTCGAGCGGCCGGTGACGCCTTCGGGTGCCTCCGACTGTCGTCTTTGATGAACCTGTTTAGCGCCTCCGCTTGCCGCTCTTCTTGTTCCGCCTTTTTGGGAGAGGAGTGATGTGAGTGCTTATTGTGTTTTGGGGAGATGGTAGCATGGATAAATGTCGCTACTGCCATCGAACTTGGCCTAGACTCGGGTGCGGCCCTTTTTGAGAGTTGTTCTGCCTTCTGGACCTCGACCCTGAGCTGTAAGCGCTCCGAACCGCTAGGTGCGGGTTCATCGACAGCCGGCGATGCAGGGGGTGAAGGTGTTATAGATCTCGGTCTTAAATAACCTAGATCCTCCCCCCTGTCCTCGTAGACAGTGACCTCACTGTTCTTGGAGGCCATTAGGCAACCGTACCTGTCCGATACGTCGCCTCTGTCATAGCCGACTCTCATTGAATCTACACTGATTCTTCCAGGGATTCCCCCGGGGGTCTTGCTCAACTGCTGCAGCCACACACTAGACTGCGCAAAGGCTGACGTCTCTCCCCACTCGAACAGCACGATGAGTTTGCTTTTCAAACGTACCAAACGGTAGGTCGAGTCGCCCTCCTGTTCTTGCTCTAGCGCTTCAATCTTTGTGCGCTTAATGGTGGTCTTTTGTGTGCTACCCTTTATCAGTAAAGCGAGCCCCGGTGAAATCACCAGCCGATCGCGTGTTTCGGAGCGACAGAAGCAGATTCCTATCCTCTCTACCCCACTGTCCATGAAAAGAGCCACGCATCTGGTCTTAATTCCAACTTCTCCGCCTCTGATCTCTTCGCTGGGCGAGGATTGCATGATCCTGCTATGGGTCGGTTGCGAAGGTGCGTTATTGTTGGCTCTTTTCCTGAACAGCTTTTGCAAAGAGGAGGGTATGGCTTGAGTTATTCGGTCCAGAAGGACACGGCCAGGAGACACTGGCGAAGCCGTTGGAGTGGTCTGCTGAGCGGTTCCTTGTGTGTAGAGTGTCTGTGTCTGTGTTGCTTGAACGCCTAACCCATGTTAAATTAGGTCCGACTTAGCACCCAAAACTGGCACCTGGTCCGTTTTTTCCACTTTACGACTAAAAACGTGCCAAAATGGAATAAAAATTAGCGCCTGTAGGCGCTAAGTCGGACTACTGCGCTCTAAATAAATCGGTTCTATGTCGGACTTAGAGAGCTATGTCGGGTTTAAATTTCGACTCGGGTTGTACTTCTTCTTACTAAAACTTATCTACTAATACTATAAACGCGAGGTTTGTGAGGATTTATTGATGGGTAAATGAATGTTTGTTACACTTTTGTACAGAAATTAATACGCCGATTGCGATGTCACTTGCTATGGTATGCAGCTATTGATGCAAAATAACACATTTTATGGTTGTTATAGTTAATCTCTTTATTTCAATAAAATTCATGAATTTTAAAACACGAGTAAAACTGCAAGGTTTACGTTTTCTATTACGTATTTTATCTAAGTTTTTTATTCCAATAAAAATCTCTTTAAAATATATAAATTAAAAAATTTTACTTCCTTCATTATAAAAGAGGATATGCACGCGTCATGCTACTAAATAACAATCGTTTCGAAATAACAATAAAATGAAGCATTAATAATAAATCTAGGTCACTATATCTACGTAATAGTATATGAATTAAAACATATTCTAAAATATATTTTACTAAAGCGAGCGTTCATAAATTGCTTTGAAAGTAAGATTTAATTGACAATCTTTTTTTTTGTTTAGTTATTCAAGTAATAGCACGTAGTCATTGATGAGAAACACTTTGAATCGACTTTTTTTCTGTGAACTTATTCAAGAAACAAAAGTTACAACTCGAAGTTATTTTAAATTAGTTCCAGTCGATAAATAACAAATTATTTCATTAAATTTTGGGGACAAATATGTAAATATGTGTTTGTTGATACACACATATAGATATGTACCTATATGTCCGGGTGTTCATTTAATTTTTTTTTTTTTTTTTTTTGTACAATAGTAACATTTATAAATCGTGTTTTATTACATCGGTATTAGTACGGTATTATGTTTTATAATAATAAATCAAGTGTGGAGTGTTTCAAATAAAAATATTAAAGAAGACTTGTTCTGTATATAATATAATATATTTTCTATTTATATCTAATATATTTTTTATTTATTTTTTAAAATAAAATTTATGTAATTTTAATTATTGCTCGACTCAATTTCAAAAGAAGTTTAGTTTTTTTAATGTTTCTTTATTTTCGAAATAATTAAATATAATACATATCCACCGGCTTCGCTCGAATGCGGCTTAGTAATTATAAAGACAGTGAGAACTGCGCTTAACAAAAGAATAATTAAGTACTTTTTATTTTCTAATGTGTTTTTTTTCCCCAATGGTTAAGGCTGTCAGACATTTTGCATTTGTGGTTGAATACATGAATACATAACAGCAAAACTTCCGACTTTCCCCGTAGATTTTCTTTTATAAGAATCTTGTCCTAACAATTACGAACACAGAAAATTTTGTCAAATTTGTTGGACCGGTATAAAATGAGAATATATTATATATGTGAAAAATCTATTTATCTGAAGCAAAAGAGTTTGTTCGTTCGAACATCCTCATCTTAATATTCACTGGTCTAATTTTACATTCATAAGGAGTGTTTATCTAGAAATTATTTAGGCTATAAAATATTAAGCTATGACTTGCAAAGGCAGAATTGAAACCTTAATACACGTTAACACATGTAATAACTTACGGGTCTTTCGGTAAGGTGATAAAGTTTACGAATTTCCCAAAAAATTGACAAACAGATTGACCGACACTGATCGAATAACCCGGCTAAAACCCGGAGGAACTTCTAGTATTAAATAAAACCATTAAAATATAACAGTTTTTATTAATAACTAATATATTACCGAATGTTTTCTTCAATCTGGATATCTGATACTCAATATTGCAAATATAATAACATTGCAAACTTTTCTGATTTTTTAATAATGAAACGTTGCAGATCTCCTCTGAATCCGATGTATATATTTAAGTTTATACTTGGACTGAATGTTTTAATAATTGATTTTCAAAAATTTACTAGACGACGAACGCGGTTTCGCATTCCCTTATTTTTCAATATAAGTCGAAGTTTATGATGAACGATATACACCTATGAGTCGTTAGAAGGTTGTTCCCGAAAAGTCGTTAGTAAGCGTACTTATTGTAGTACAAGTATTCTTACATTACTGATTTCCTTTTAATCGGATAAAATCGAGTATGATCGGAAGAAACTAAGAGATAATGTAACATAGTATTTACCTTTTTTATAAAATAATTTTAAACTTTTTAATATAATTTTTAATATAATATTAAGCCAAAAATCTAATGACCAGACCGGATATTACTGTAACCCAAAGCCGTTCCGTAATTTTTTTTTTTATATTAGTACCATGCTATCCCAATATTGAGCTACCTACTTTGAATAAGTAATTAAGTTCAGTAACTCAAAATTTTTATTAATCTCATGTCTACATCTTTATTGTACACAGACCTTTAGAATTAACAAAACTATGCATCCAGAATGAAATAAAAGATTATTCATACTGAGTACTTAGCCCCGTCTTTTTCTATAGCAACATAGGTAATTAAGTTCATGGTTAAAGGCCACTAACGTACATGCGATTCATCAGCACACGTTCGTCTTACGCTTAATTCGCATTAATACGGCTCCCAAGCGGCATTCGGGGTGCATACTGGAATATATGGATATTTCTTTTAACGACATAAACAATTATATAAAAATTCTTTTTGATATAAATAATATTAAAATTCCCTATATGTTTATCTAAAAAACCACTTTTTTCTTGTCATTTGTTATGAAGATGCGAACACTTACAAAACTCATTAAGTGACAATTTTTTTTTTTTTTTTGTTTATTTTATCACTTGAAATTCAGTAACATAAAATTATTAACTTAATGTTTGATATAACAATTTAGGAAAAACGAAAAATTATAAAATAACGTTTCTTCAACCATCAAGATTAGCATAACGGCATTAAGCGATTTTGTTTTTTCATTTGTGATTTTTTCAAAAACAATTTTTAGCTCATACGCCAAACGCCCCAATTTTGGGCCTTAACGACTTTTTTGTCTAACGAAAGAAACTATGATAGCGGCCCTAAGATCAGTGAGAAATGGAGGTGAAACAAAAATACTATAATAATAGAGTAATAAACACGCTTTATTACATTGTTTATGATCACAAATATAAGGAAGCAAACGAGCTTTCTTAAGAGGTTGATTGTTGACAAAATATTAGTAACATTTAAATTTTCTCATAACCGTAAATCTGTCTTTGTATGTGGGTGTGTGCACGTTTGCGTGTTGCGTATGTTTGTATGTGTTTGACTTTGTATGTACATGTATGGAAGAAAAAGAGAGAATTTAAATTTTTGAATAATTCGATAATTCTTTATTTTTAGAGGTTTACTCTTGACTGACTTTGTTACCCCTGTCAGTTCATCATTTTGTACATAATACATCACACCATTAAAAAAAAAAACTATGAGAGATTAATTGATTGTAGATTTATATTTTATATTATGGGGTCACTACAACTTATAGACTTGTGTTTATATATTACTATAAATTATTGCAATCGTGTTTCACATGTTACTATTTGCATGTATTACAGATTAGCGACTTCTTGATCTTAATAGGAACATAATACCAATATAAATATAGTACAATGATTAACTATACTTTACTGTGTGTGTGTGTGTGTGTGTGTGTGTGTGTGTGTGTGTGTGTTACTGTGTAGTGTCCAATTCATGTAAGAACATTCTTGTTAAATATTAATAATGTTTTTTTTTGTCACTATACTATGAATAATATTAGATTGAGAATTTTGTTACTAAAATGAAAGTACCTACTACAAAATATTTATTATTGCAGTCTTTGAGTTTAGTTTCGAACTTATTAAATTGGTTAACTTTTATGATGCTGTAGCTCTCTTAAATATCGTCATATGTTGTTATTGTCATTAAGATACGCCTTTTTAAATCGGCCCTTTCTATATCGGTATTAACGCGCTCAAAGAATATACATCTTTTAGGTTTTTTATATTGATTTTTTTATTATTATTTAAAACTAGACATCCACCACGGTATTACCTAAGTTAAGTAAGTTTTCATATTCTTCGATTGGCATTTATCGTTACTTACATATTTCTATGTTAAGTGATTTTTTAAGACTATGCCGTCCTATATAATAGGACTTGTCTCTTTTTTAAATTATTATTAGACTAATGGACTACTGAGACTGTTAACCATACGCCCGTTGAAATTTTACGAAATGGGTCTTCATAAATAAAACTATTTATTCGACGCTAAATATTAGTTATAATAAAGCCTTCGTGTGATAATTCAACTCTTATTTAGCCTATTTTATTGTTAATTAATTGAATCATCTTTTTTAAATTATTATTAGACTAATGGACTACTGAGACTGTTAACCATACGCCCGTTGAAATTTTACGAAATGGGTCTTCATAAATAAAACTATTTATTCGACGCTAAATATTAGTTATAATAAAGCCTTCGTGTGATAATTCAACTCTTATTTAGCCTATTTTATTGTTAATTAATTGAATTTTTGAATATCTATCCGTTTGTTTTCACTGACTCGCGACACTTAATTTGCAACACCAATGTCACCTAACAGGTGATTAACCATCAGCTGATCCACTTAACAATTTTGGTCTTAATAAAAAAACAGCTGAGCTGTTTTATTTAGGCAAGTTATGATTGCTTCAAATTATTTATATAAATGCTTCATGGTGAAAACATATATATTTTTTTTATATTGTCTTAAAAATATTTTTACTAACATTATCTAAAAATTAATTGTTTTAGTAAATGTGTATACTTTTTTAAACAAAAGACGAGCGTACGTTACATATTTTGAGACAATATTGAAACTGATGAAATCCTGGTGAATAAAGGGGGTCACACGCAAGACAAATACGAACACACCACTACAAACGTCACAAAAACATTTGTCATGAGCGGATATTGAACCAGTGACCGTTAGCGCAACAGACAACTATGCCAACGTGTTATCAATATAAATATTATTTATATGCGCCAATGGTTTATAAATCAAAGTTTAACCTAATATTACACAGTTATGTACACATTAACAAGTATCTTAAGTATTTGAACAGATTGTTAATGTCAATGACCTTAGTTCAGTTCGCGATCTTAGAAATTCCGCAAACTATTTGTAGGTACTTCGTCTTTGGTTACAAATACAACAGCATAACTTTACATAGACATATATTTCTCTGTAAATAATAGAATTTTAAATTAAATAGGTAACTTACATAGCTTAAGTTAATCAAGTTGTTAATAATATTAAAAAAAGTTTACTAAATATTATTAATTATTATATGTATATTGTTTATTAATTATCATAAGTATTATAATAAATAAATGCGAATATTACAAAAGTAATTCGCATTGAACCCATTCATTTGAAATGAACTCAATTATAAATACAATTATTCAATTAAATCAATTTGGGTTTATTCTATCGGAAAAAAAATACCATATAAACTAGTTAATTGATTGGACTACCGACAATTATATGTTTTGTACGTAATGCTAATTATTTAATAAGATTATTTATCGTGATCATATGATTGTACTGTATCACGCTATAAAAATCGATTTCTTAATAAATAATTAGATACGCAAATTAATATGACATGCGACAAATAGAAATCAATGATATCTATAAATTTAATTGTTATAATTATTTGGCACAACGAGATCCTAACGAATTATAGTTAATCTTGTTTCTGTCAGTCTCTAATTATGGTTTTTTTTTTTCATTTATATTATCTCTCGTTTATAAATTTTTAAGATTGACAAATAAACATTTTATTTAGGCACTTACGTCCTTCTAAATATCCTAAACTGAGGCTTAATTGTCATTAAAATAATTTATAAAATAAAAAATACTCACATATTTTTAAAAACTACAAAAAGTTTAATCTAAGATTCGATTAATTCGGAATAGCTTTTGTTATTCCGAAGCGTCCTCAACGAAGTAATTTCACGCTACATTCTAGAATAAAACATTTATATTGAATATAAATACACTTATTCTTAGAAGTCTATTCATTTTAATTAATTTAAGTGAAACGTTCATGGTATTAATTAGTGTAAGATTTGTCAACTAACATTACTTAAATATAATCTTAAGTATTTGAAAGGCAGTCGAAACATTATAACTAAATTAGAAATGGCTCAGTTCGTTAAAGTGATAGTCATAATAAAATCAGAACAGAACAACTAAAGTTTCATTATGACTTAAATTAAATTATTATTATGTTATTAAGTATCACGTCAAATGTTAGTTTAATTAATATTAGATATTATGGATAAGAAAATAAAAGTTGCTCATAGATCGTTCAATTTATTATATTTTCCAACAATCGCGAAACCGTTAATCGCTTTATTGTACAACTACACTGAATCAAAAATAAAACTACACCTTTTGATGCAAGTATGTTTTATTATATAAATCTGATAACAAATTAATATATTCATTCCTTTTAATATATCAAAACGCTGTTGACTGTACTTCGTTGTTGTTGAAAAGGAATTACTGTCGTCCATACAAACTCAATGCACACAATGCACCTTGCGCTAACATCACTTCGACCATCGGTGACGTATATATCATAACTAGACAATTAGGTCGGTTTCACTCGCGTTTTTAGTTACTACTTCGTTTTTACCCGACTGCGACAGAAGGAGGGTTATGTTTTTCGTGTGTATGTATGTATGTATGTCCATTTCTTTGGCACGCCCTACAGCCCAAACGGCTGGACGGTTTTTGACATATGAGGTGTCGTTGGATTTGTCTAAATTGTAGTAGTGACATAGGCTATATAAATTTTCAAAATGGCGCCCGCAAATGGCGGAGTGAGGGGGGGGTTGATTTTTTTTTTCTTACTGTAGCAATATGGGTATCAAATGAAAGCTAGTAAATTGTTTTATTCTTTTTAGTTTATAATAAGAGTAATTTACGCAGTCGGGTTTTTTTATTTTTTTAATTAAGCATACTTGTTATATATCGTAGCTCAATGTCTTTTAATGTTCAACATTCCTCAATATATTTGTATGTCATCTAGGAGAATTGCTCAGATATATTTATCCACCAGTCCGCAGTGGTACTGTGTGACGGATTTACCTCCTATTCCTCTCCATAACAAAAGAAAACGTATTTGCAATACGTGACTGCAAAATACTTAGTTACGTTTAAAAATCAATTTTACTATGCTTTTACATTTTGCTCACTTTACTTAACAAAATCCCAACATATATCTATATATCCTTGTATAGGATATATAGATATATGTTTTGGTTTAGCCAATAAAATAAAACGTCGACATCGAAACTCAAATATGTATATATTAGATAATTTCGTAACCCTTTGGTTATAAAATAGTACGTAACAAACCAGAACACATTCAAAGAAAATTACAAAATAGTTTACATTTTGTAAGTATTTATGTTCAAAGTATTTTCTTATTACTGCCATACGTAAAACATATTTCGTACGAGTATCCTAAAAAGACGTTTAATAGAATGATGTAAAAAAACAAAACGAGACACAAAGTACTTCAATTGTAATAAAATGTTACGTAATTTCTTGCATTCCGTGAAAATTTAACAGCACGGAAAACACTAGATCTTTATTGCTACGTGGAGACAGCGCAAACATCAGACATGACTTTTTAAAGCAAAGTATCCGTGTATGTAATAATGTCTTAGAAACAATTTTACAATTACCATTAAATTTTAAAGTTTATATTAAAGTATTTCATAGTAAAAGCATATTATTCAGTACAAATTTTATAAATGACAAAAATGAGTTTAGTTACGTTAGTCACCATATCCTGCCACAATACAATGCGCTAGCATGCCTGCCAAGCGTGGCACTCGCCATTTGCAAACCCCTTCAGAGATCATGGAGTAGGTTTATGTTCAGAAGTGGACATCCAACGGCTGATGAAGTAGTTGTAGTAGTAGATTGAATTTACAACTATTTAATTATGTACCGATAATTTAAAAAAAAATGTGACAGTGGAGTTGCTTGCTGTATCCTTTCAGCGGAATTTATACTCTAAAATTCTAAATCAAATGGTGGTAGCTTTACTTTAAAATAATAAATTAGTGTGTATTAATGAATCGGAAGTTTGTTTAAAGCCTACTAAAAATAACCGCCCTTGCACCATTTTCTTTTTGTTATTTTTGTGTATTTCATTATTTTGTGTATACTTTTATGTAAGTGCAATAAACCGTTTATGTCTATCTATCTATCTAAGCAAATTTTTCATTTGAATTACAAATTACAATTAATAATTCGTTTATAGCAATATGATATTTCACTATAGTTATATCGGCGACGATCTTGAATTACATGATACCTGATGAAATATTGAAAAGAAAGTAATTTAGAGAAAAATATTCTTTAAGTATCAAATTTAGGAGAGTATCTAGTTATGTGAAATGTGAGATGATATTATTATAAATATAACATAAAGCAAAACCAATTCGTCGTACTTTAATGTATAAATATTATAATTAATATATTTTATTTTTATTTTGTTGTTTGTTGGATTATTCTTGTGTACCTAATTTTTTTTACAATATTGTTCTTCTTACAAATGTCACAATGAAAATAAAAAAATTGTTTTCAAATTGTAATAAATAAATATGAAAGATATCGACCTTTTATGTTTATTTTTTTACACGAGTTCTATAATATAATGCGCTTGTATAAATGTTGCTTTTTTTGTACTTGTCCCGCAGTTCTAGTTGAATTGCGTTTCTCTAGTTCATTATTTACCTGAAATATGATCACTTACAGCTTTTTAAATAAGTTGTTTTGGGGTTAACATATTCTAAGGAATAAAACCCCTAATTAAAACTAGATGAAAAAAAAAATAAGTTGTTTCTGAAATTACCCTCTACATACATGTATATATACACAATCTCACAAAATATATTATGATCTAACTTTAATATAATAAAAGGCAGACTAATGTCTGCGCTTGAGCAAATGCAACATTCTTATCACAAAGATGTAAATGCTCGTACTTGTTTACACGTCTTTCTACGTATTTGGGTCAACTAAAAGTTTAAAATATTTCAAAATTGTCTGTCATATAAAATGTTATTTTATCGCAACATAATTACTTTGTCGACAATTTATGTTAATAAATAAATAAACGTTTTACACTCAAGGGCCCTCTGTATGATGTGAATGTCGTGATGTACATGTGTCGGGGTTCTGAATTTTCTGAAAACCCACAAAACACAAACCGAAATGTCCAGATCACGACAATCATCTGTATGACCAATATTTATCATGTGTAGAGACCGAACCCACGATGTGCAGTTGCTGCGACCACTGCGCCAACGCGTCTTGAATATTGAACTTTTTCTCCCATATCTATTATATTTATCATTTTTCTAGCTAAAAGTATGTCAGGAAAATATACTTTTTCTTATTTCTGAGACTTTAAGTAGGTATATTTCGATAAAAATACAGTTAGGCTAGTACGCCGTCAAGATGAATGACATTTAACCTCAAGCAACTGATCAAAACTTGTAAAAGAAAAAATATATAACTATGTTATTCAAAAATCGATCATATAATCAAACTCCTTTTACATCAATCAATAAAATAATTGTATAATGAGACAAGACATTACTGTTTGAGTACCCTATTTACATATTAAAAAATAAGTGACAGTTTTAGATCAGAAAAAAATTTAATGGTCACTGAAATTTGAATCTTATTTACACGTCATATGGCATATAATCAATTGTGCTTATTAATGTTTATAGTCGATGTGTGAGAGACATAAATCTAGAACGATCGTGACGGAAAGAGGAGATCAATTCGTCACGCACGCCTTTGGATGTGACTGCACAAAGGTTGGACCTACTGATACGCTCGATTCGCTGTTTTTCCGTCTCATTTTATTTTTGTAACAAAAATCATTCGACACAGATAATATAGATAAAAGTAGGTTAATATGAAAATACGACTGTAATACGTGTCTAATAAATACGGGAATTATAATTGAGTTAAATATATTAATTTTTATACGAAATATTAATGACAGCTATTTTACCTAAGTACGTATTTATTTAATTTTTTTGTTTATTTATATTTTATTGTACACTTAAAAAGAAGAAATTAAATTTACAAGAAGAAACCACTAAACAGAGCGCAAAGGCGGTCTTATTGATAGTGATTTCTTACACACAACCTCTGTCTATATAGGAAACATTAGTAACATGACAGACACATAGTGCAACTAGCCTTAAAATCTACTCATATATACATAATAGACATCCTTTGCCATTTCAACCGTTTTGTCATTTATGATTTCTGTTCCGATACGATAAGTCGCTTTTAGTTTTAGAATCTACTGTACCTATTGGTTGACAGCTGGTATTATTGTTCAACTTTATTGATGTTATATAGTCAATTTTATAGTCGATTAAAAGGGAATGTCCTTTAGATAACGTAGTTTATAATTACGGAAGAATTATTACAAAAGTTACATCGTTTCATAGTTGTCGATTATAAACATACAAACTATTTTATAAAATTATATTATTATTATTAGGTACAGAGGCATAAAAAGCATTATACTCCGTCTTTATGACAAAGGGCTTCTTTTTTAACGTATAAAGTAGATACTTGAAATTTTCACAAAATATACAAAAGTACTTCCATTATAACACAAACACATAATAATACAAATAAAAAATAAATAAATATGCTTAACATGCACGCGTGGCTTTTCGTTCCTAAGATAAGTAACTTAATGCCTGTATTTTAGGTAATATCCATAATAAATAATATAACATAAATAATACAATATATAAATAAATATATATTATACCCAGACTCGAGGCGGGAATCGAACTCATAGCCCTGGAGCAGAAAATAGGGTCACTGCCAACTGACCCAACGGGCCAGTCAAAAATATTGAATCACTTAACTGTGTTATTGTAGATAAGCATTGTAATTAATTCCTTATCTATTCATATCTGTAAAAGTATTTTCAGATAAAAAATTGTATTCCTCTTTATTAACACGCAAAAGTATTTTTCATACCTACCTTTGTTTTTGTGCTCCGAATGTGAAAAAATTATGAATAAGTATAAATGTTTTTAAATTCCGATTTAATATATACTTCTGTTATTTGTGCATTAAAATTGTTATATTAAATTGATAAAGCAAACGCCTGTTGCTTGAAAATTAATTTAAAATAATGAATTATTAAAAAATAAATAAAGATATATTTATTACTAGCGGCCCGCCCCGGCTTCGCACGGGTATTTAACAAAAATTTAAAAAAATATAAATTTATATTTTTTATCACCTACACCTGCGTCGATACTGGAAAATATTTCATAATAGACGGATTGAGTTGTCAAACATAATATTTTAGCCCGCGACTTCGTGCGCGTAGAAGTCGAAAATGGTTATAATAGGATTTTTATTTGTTTGTTTTTTTACGTTATTAATTTTGTTATAACATAAATTATTATGTTAAAATATTTGAATACTTATAAAATATAACAATCTTTATTACAGAGTAGGGATTTAAAGTTTAAATAAACATTAAAATAAAAATAAAAATTGTTATATTTTATGATTAAGAAGCTCTGCCTTTGATCTGGAGAAAGTTATATGGGGGTATTATCTTTTTACAACGAAATCGAAATACTACACCTTCCGTAGTATTTCGTTATAAACAATATTTTTTGTTTTTCGTTCGGATTGCTAGAATTACCAGGCTATTCTGGAATATGCCACATACAACTGACTGTGACAGAAGCAGCTTTCGCTTAAGTATACTCCCGCTACAGTAAGAGTTTGACCTTAAGCTTTGTTTATGGTAAATACATACTCATATACACTCATACATTATATTATTATATGGTTCCCGGAAATCACCATTTCCTATTTTAAGCAACAGGTCTGAAAACTGTTCGGCAGTAACATCTCCCTTAGATGGACTCTCATATTTATAGTAAGGCTCAGTTGCGTCACTGCAGGCCACAAATGCTCCTGTACTGTAGTGTATCAGCCTGTAAATAACCCACTGCTGAGCGAAGGCCTTTTTTCCATATAGAAGAAGCGTTGGAGCTTAATCCACCACGCTGTGGTGGGGAAACCCACTATACACCCAGACCTGAAACAAATATTGGCACAAATACAAATATCTGCCCCGAGCGGGAATCGAACCCACGACCACCGCCATTGAGGCGAGGCGTTGAGGCGACTACTCGCACCACTACACCAGAACTGTCATCAATGCTTCGTTAGTTGTATCGTAGGTATAATTACACCACAAGTTAAGCGATTTTGTCTCTTAGATTTGAATAAACCCGCAAATAATTATTTTTTAAATTGTAATTGACTCTGCACAGTTGGTAGTGACCCTGCTTTCTGCTCCAGGATCGTGGGTTCGATTCCCGCCTCATGTCTGGGTGTAATATGTATTTATTTCTATATGTATTATTTATATGTATATTTATAAAAGATGTATATCAGTCGGCTGTTACCTAAAACACAGGCATTATGTTGCCTACCTTAGGAACAAACAATCGTGTGTGTATCTCAATCATATATTTATATTTAATAATAGTCCAAGACAGCTTTTATCTCCTCCTTCTTAGTTTTAGTGTAAGATAAAGTTAAATGGGTACATGATTTACAATGTTTTCTGATCTTGTTCCAACATTAGTCCGTGGTGCCAATCTGTACTAATTGGGGTGATAATGCCGTATAATTTAAAAATGTTTCCAAGTTCACTTCGGTGTCTTCTATATCTGTATCATTGTGAACTACAGATGGCTTGCTGATGAGTCATTTAGTTTAATACCTTTGACTTAACACAACACCAACATTGAAGTAAAAAATATTATATAAGACACTAATTTACAATAAAGCAATCACACGGTATATTTACAACTAAATTTTGTTACGTTTATTATAAAGTCTTGCCTGTTCCACCAGGAGCACCCAAAAAAAGATATTACCTACACCTGCGTCAATACTGGAAAATATTTTATAACAGACGGATTGGTTGTCAAACATGTGTCAAAATAAATTTTAATTTAAATCAAAATCACTATGGAGTATTTATATCAAAATAATTTTCTCCCCCCTTTTAACATCGTTAGAGGATGAATTTCGATAAAATACGAAACACGTCTTCAACCAATTCTGTTAAAGAATATTTATGCGAAATTTGAAGTAGATTGGACCAAGGAATCATGTTGTCCCATACAAACTTTGCCCCCCTTTTTCACCCCCTTAGAGGTAGAATTTCGTAAAATCCGTTCTTAGCTGACCTCTACTCTGTAAAAGGAATATTCCTACCAAATTTCAAGTCTCTGCGCCTTATAGTTTCAGAGATATCGTGATGAGTCAATGTATACGTGGAAATCTCTTTTATATATATAGATTTATATTAAATATATCTTTTTTTTTCAAGGATTATTAACGAAATTTACATAGAGAGATATCAGACATTATATATCATTAATTGCAACTATTTTCATAAGAAAATATTAACTTAATTAATAAAACTTTGACACTAAAATATAAAGTTAAAAAAATTATGAAATAAAATAACTTAAATAACACATTACAATTTCTTCTTAAAAATACAATTACTTCTTAAAAATACAAAGACTAAAGTAGTAAGTAATGATAGAATATATCATTGGCTAATATAAAATCCTGTAGCATTGATCACATATTATATTCATTTTGGCACTATGTTGTTTCTAAAACATAGTTCTATATTCTGATGGATCAATAGGTTTAGACTTCAATATATTTGGATGAACATTCAACTGATAAGGTATTTTACGACCCATCAATAATTATGCTTGAGTACCTTCTTAATTCCTTTCTTGGTGTGCCACTATAACTAAGTAGCGCTTAAAAGGAATCTTCATTGATTGCAAATGAATTTTTTACATCTTCTTAACAGTTTGGACTGCACATTCGCTTTTACTATTTGATTGGGGATAATTTGGAAAAGAAGTTACATGATTGGATTCCCATTCACAAAAAACTTTTGAAAGTAAAAAATTATAATAAGTATGTGTGTAACAACTTTTAAACTTTCGCGTTGCATTATTATATTTAAATGTTCATACGGGGATTAACACGAAATTAACTTTACGGTAAAATATATTAGGCAGTCTGCCTGTGACCACGGCTAGTGTAACCTAGCCGAAACGTCAGGCCTCAAGGTAATATATTTTACCGTAAAGTTAATTTCGTGTTAATCCCCGTATGAACATTTAAATATAAGTATGTGTGTAATTATAAAAAAAAACGATAATTCAGAAGACATTATGATTTTTTCTTTAATGTTATATTGTATACAGACAAATAATTTAACACAAATAGTCCGACACGGCTTTACCTGCTTTTAATTTTGGTACTCCTCAGAGTCAACAAGTGATATTTCATACCTTCTACTTTCTTCAATAAAAATACCTACACGAATGACACAAAAACATTTTTTTTTTAAAGACTAATAAATTATTTATCACAAACGAATATCGTGGTCAAGCAGTCATCAACGAATCATCGATCAATCAGTCATCTTACGAACATAGAAGTAAACTAGCATTGGGTAAAGACGGTGCGTTAAATTCCATGTTATGTGCAACACTTGAAACTAGATCACTGCATCTAAAGTACGAAATACCTAAACGCTCCAGTGCAAATGAGGTATGTAGGCAAATCGTAATTGAAAGGGTGTGATTAGTTAAAAGAAGACGCTGGTGTCTGGGGGCTCGGGGCACGAATGTTGTAAGTTCATGAAAGAGTGGCCGACGACAATAACGACAAACTGAAAAGGAAGTCATTCTTACCTCACCAGTAACCCAATCAAAACTAGGCATAAATGTTTTATTGGATGTCCACAGCTGAACGTAGGCCTCTCCCATTATCACCTGGAGGATGGCTCGGGACCCGGACTCTCAGAGTCCCAATTCGGGTTCCGAGCACGCCGGTCGACCATTGACGCCCTCCAACGCCTGCGGGCGGTGACGGGTGAGGCGGAGCACAGGAGGGAGGTGGTTATCGCGGTGTCCCTGGACATCGCGAACGCCTTCAACAGTCTCCCGCATGCAGTGATACGGGAGGCACTGAAATATTTCCGAGTGCCCCCGTATCTACGGAGGCTGTTGGAGGCGTACCTCTCCAATCGGAGGGTAGGCCACGAGAACCGGTCGGGGTCCGTGGAGTGGCGGCAAGTTGGCTGCGGTGTCCCGCAGGGATCGGTTCTGGGTCCGATCCTGTGGGACATCGGGTACGACTGGGTCCTGCGAGGCGATGATGAGGATGACACCCTCGTTTACTCCCGGGGACGTGACTTCAAGGAGGCGGCGCGGCAGGCCGAGGTCGGACTCGACCTCGTGATCAGCCGCATAAAGAGTTTAGGGCTACGTGTCAGAATTGACAAAACCGAAGCCCTTCTCTTCCGCGGGACCGGACGCAAGGGACCTCCACCGGGGGCTACCCTACAGATCGGAGAGGAGTCGGTCAGGATGAGCCCTCAAATCAAATATTTGAGGCTCATCCTCGACGGAGGATGGGCCTTCGGCCCACACTTCGCAATGGTGGGACCGAAGGTCGTGAAGATGGCGAGTGCATTGGGCAGACTCCTCCCGAACCTCGGAGGACCCAGCGGCGCCTGCAGGCAGCTGTACTCCGGTGTCTGCCGAAGTATGGCGACGTACGGTGCCCCGGTTTGGGCGGATCGCCTTACTGCAAGGAATAGGGCTGCGCTGCACTCTGCGCAGAGGACCATCGCGGTGAGGGTGATCCGGGGGTACCGTACGGTATCGTGGGCTGCAGCTACTGCTCTAGCCGGCGACTCCCCGGGGGAGCTCGTGGCGGAGGTTCTTGCCGAGACATACTCATACGTCTCGGGTAGGAGGGCTCTTGGCGAGAACCCCACGTTGGACGGGATCCTGCGGGTGCGTCGGATAGGGCAGAAAGCGCTAATGCGGAGGTGGGGGGAGGACCTGGCGGGGCAGCCGTACGGCACACGCGTAACGACTGCCATTCGCCCGGTCCTTGAGCGGTGGATGCGTCGAAAACGCAAGCCCCTCACCTTCCGTCTGACGCAGGTTCTCACCGAGCACGGTTGCTTTGGTGACTACCTGTGCCGGACGGCCCAGAGGAAGCCGACGACTGCATGTCACGATTGTGGCGCGGCGGTGGACTCTGCCCAGCACACCCTTGAGGTGTGCCCGAGATGGACGGCGCTGCGTCAAGGTCTGACGTCGGTCCTCGGAGGGGACTTGTCGCTCCCGAGCATCATCACCGCGATGCTCGGCGACGACGAGTCCTGGAAGGCGATGGTCTCCTTCTGTGAGACAGTAATGTCCCAGAAGGAGGCCAACGAGCGGGTGAGAGAGGAGGCCGCCGACGTGGTCTCCATCCGCGGGCGACGAATGGGGGTGCGTAGGAGGCGCTACTTAATGCGCCTCCAGTGAGGCCCCTGTGCCCGTGTCGGGCCGGCATGGGAACCCGGTCCTGCTAGACACGACGTCGTCGGGACTGTTCAAAGGTTAGCCGGACAATCCCCATGGAGGAGAAGTCTGGCCTTTTCGCCGAGGCCAGCCTGTCGCTGGAGGGATCCTGTTGCCTGCAGATCCGGGACCCTCCAATTAAAGCGGCTGAAGGCTCCCGCAGGGGTTTAGTACGGTATTGCACTCCCAAAGTGCCGAGTCCGACATAGGTCTAGGACTGCCGACCCGGGCGTCCTGGATATCATCCGTAAATGGATTACCCTGCGTCACAAAAAAAAAAAAAAAAATAGGCCTCTCCCATTATATATGGGACGGTTTGCCAATTCTCTCCACGCTTGGTAGGCGGGTTGATGAGCGCGGTGTGTTGCGGCAGGATATGGTGACGCTGCTGTCCATCACCATCTTGGTTGGTGTACAGTTGTTCACACCACTGTGGCTTTAGTCGCTTTTTATGACGCCTTGACAAGAAAGAGTTCGGGACTACCCCTTAATGCCAAATACCGGACGGGGAAATAATATATAGGTATAAAAACATATAACTTAACTTTATTTATTTATTTTTTATTCATAATATGTCATTTTAACGTTACATTTTATTAGGAATATTAAATAACAAAGAGTAATTTTATCAGGAAATGTTGAAATTTAATGCGTTTTAATAACTTTAATAATAACGATGTTTATGTCTAACAATTGGGTTAATGACAAATATTAAAAATCAATAAAATGTTATGACTTATTAATTAAGTATAGTCAAAATATTCTAAAAATGTATTTGTTTTTATATAAAAGTGCCGGATTAAATAAACAGAAACTCAAAATAACGTAGGTACTGTGGTCTTACATGTTACATGAAACTCCAACAAGAGCGTCTGAGGTAACTTCTATTTAAATACATCTTAGCTCAATAAGTCTGCTTTCTTTCGTTATCTATTTATCTCTGTGGATGATATCTTTGAGCGTTTTTGTGCTAAATAAGAAAGAGGATTAAAAAATTGAAAATATTATTATTTTTATAATATTTAGTTTTTTTTTCAAAAATAATGTTTATTTAGGTTAAAGTAGACCCATCTGAGTATTACAATAGAGTTCTTTTTTTAAATTACTCATCAACCCTTTTGTCTATATATTAAATTTTATCAGTTCGATAAGTACTGAGTGTTTGCCAACTTTATCTATTTCAAACTAGCTAACCGCTCCGGCTTCGTACGGGTACAATTTTCTAATTAAGAAACTGGGAAGTAGGTATGTGTAAATAAAATGAATTGATTGTTATTATGAAAACATAATATCGCAGAAGTGTTAAAATAACGCTTATTGAATATTCTTAAGATTTTTTTCATAAAAAATTACATTTAAATTTATTTTTCAATAAATTTTCCAAAATTTCTTCTAAAAATATATTATCTTCATAAGCGCGACGAAATAAAAATAAACAAAATATATCAAACCGTTCTCGATTGATATCCTGAAAAACATTCCAATGGAAAACATTCTTCACAAAAATTTACAAACGATATGCTAAAGCACAAACTTCTCGTAATACATTAGTTCTGAAATTTAAAAAAAAAGTAGGTATATATTGTAGTACTGGCCCCATCGCTGATCATGTATTTGTTTACAAAAAACTAATTACAAAAACAATAGAAAGATTATTTTAGATTTATTATTACATAGTTAATTAATAAAAATGTAAACAATATAAATAATATGATATAAATAAACCGTTATCTAGAAAAGGATGCACACCATACAATATTTATGCCACAACGTGGAAATTGATTGAAAGCAAGTGACACCTAGGTATAGCAAACCGATATAGTCCTTAATACCTAGACATAAGAAATATTCTTATCATAATCATGACATTGATATTATTCTTATATACAACGAAAGATAATGTCGGTAATTTTATCATCAGTCCCCTTTCTGCCCGTGTGCTAAGTGTGTTTAAGTAATATGTAATAAAAAAATATCTAAAATTAAAAAAATAAATTAAAATTAAAAACAAAGACAATATATGTGAAAATTTTAATAGTTGCAGTTATAAAAACATAAAAAGAAAACAATCAAAAATAAACGTCCGTGCGTGAAAGTTAATACAAAATAGTTATTATACGTAAACAAATTATTATAAATTCACATAAAATCTAATAAAAAAGTGAAACTTTGGTAACCGTGAAAACGTTAGCAGCTTAAAACAAAATATATATGTGCAATTTAAGTACATAATAAATAAGGCTCTACATGACTTATATACATACGCGTATGACTTTAATTTTAATTACAGTTCAAGTAATATAGTTTCCAAAATTTTGATGAAGAATATTCTCTTTTTACTGTTACGTGAAAACAATTTTTTTTTGTTAATTATACTTATCTGTTAACCTATTTTTTTTTTAATCATTCTTATAGTTTGTTATTATAATGGTTATTAATATTTGGTAATCGTTATGTCGTAAAAAAGAAAATAACTTACATGAATTTTAGTGTGTGTATTTTGTGTTTTGGGTTTCAAATTAAAATTAAATTTATTTTCTTATATTTTATTATTAAGTAACAGAACAAACGGAAAGACTTTTATATCTAAATAATAATTATTGTTTTATTATATATTTAAATGGATGAATATTATGAGAGTAACAATTTAAAAAAATTAATATATATTTTATTTACAAATAATAGAAACATATAAGAAGAATGTCGCTAGCTAAGTGTATATGAAATAATAACTCGCTCCTAATTCATACTGTTAGGATATCTAGCTAGACTGTTCCAGTTCCATACTGCTATTAATCGACTCTCAAGACAACCAGTCGCTTTAACTTTGGTATAACACACAGTATTTAGGAGACTAAAGAAACCTCAGCTAATTTAAAAATTAATATTATGATTATAAAAAAAAAAAAAACATTTTAAATATAATAACTTGTTTACTACACAAACTTTTAATTACAATAATTTACTTTCCTTGCAACGGTAATATTTATTTTAACGAACCGTAAATATATGTTATATATATATATATTATATGTTATATGTTATCTTATATCTTTAAACGAGCAATTCTTGTATATATATATATATAATCTGAATCTCGGAAACGGCTCCAACGATTTTCATGAAATTTAGTATGCAGGGGGTTTCGGGGGCGATAAATCGATCTAGCTAGGATTTATTATTAGAAAATGTCGTTTTATCCCTTTTTTTACGCAATTAAAAAATATCATTAGAATACGAAGGTAAATTTCGCTGTCATTGACAAGCTTCTAATAGCTCGAATGGGAATCGGGCGGATTCGAAATCAGAAAACCTGAGTTCGTATCCATGTGTCTACAGACCATTTTTATTTTCCTTTTTTTTCTTTTGAATTGAGAGCTCTTATTATTTTTTATTTAAATAACCAATTCCTATTATTTTACTATTATGTCGGTAAGATCGAAAATATTATTTATGTTTCATCAGTATGTAATGTATCTAAATATAATTTAACCGAGCAAAGCTCGGTCATCCAGGTACTATCTTATATCTTTAAACGAGCAATTCTTGTATATATATATATAATCTGAATCTCGGAAACGGCTCCAACGATTTTCATGAAATTTAGTATGCAGGGGGTTTCGGGGGCGATAAATCGATCTAGCTAGGATTTATTATTAGAAAATGTCGTTTTATCCCTTTTTTTACGCAATTAAAAAATATCATTAGAATACAAAGGTAAATTTCGCTGTCATTGACAAGCTTCTAATAGCTCGAATGGGAATCGGGCGGATTCGAAATCAGAAAACCTGAGTTCGTATCCATGTGTCTACAGACCATTTTTATTTTCCTTTTTTTTCTTTTGAATTGAGAGCTCTTATTATTTTTTATTTAAATAACCAATTCCTATTATTTTACTATTATGTCGGTAAGATCGAAAATATTATTTATGTTTCATCAGTATGTAATGTATCTAAATATAATTTAACCGAGCAAAGCTCGGTCATCCAGGTACTATATATATTATAAATTAAATTAAATCAATGTTTATACGTATCGAATAACTCAATAATGAATACAGATGCATCTCTTTTTACAAGATTACTAATAATTATTCGTGTAATTATTGTGTGTATGAATAATTCGTAAATATAGGCGTCCGTTATTCTAATAGTTTTTTTTTTTTTTTTTAATTTTACTGTACATCCACAGGCTTTATTTGCCCATGCCTTTTTTTATGAACATTTTTTGAATATTATTATTATTATCGTTAGTGCGTACTTATTTAGATAACGAGACTTAAACTAGCTTAGGATCTCTATATCGCGAGTCCTTGCACTGACCACAAATTTACTTATTTAATCTAAAACTTAACTAAAACTTAAATAATAAACTTAAATAATAACTTATAAACTAATATTACTTACATGCTTTAAGTCTAAGTTCCAGCCATCACATCTTCACCACCAGTCTTGTTTTGCGTTTCTTGTTTTAATTTTTTTTTTTTTTATTTTTTTTTTATCCGACTCCGTCCCAGCTCTCCTAGAGGGACTTCTCAGCTGTCTGAGCACATCCTCAATGACGGCGGTGTTTCTATTTTGTATCGCCATTTTAAGGGCGTGCTCGAGTATTTCTTTTGATGTAGCCTCCATCGCCCTTTGGACAAAACGACCGATTGCATCACCACCGTCGTCGGTGTAGTAGACACAGGTCTTTGTGTGTCTAGTCACCGCTACCACAGCGTGCGGAATACTGTCATGAATCCGTAGCCTCCTAGTCTTGGTCTGGATGATGATGACTCCCTCGCGTGTCTGTCCCTGCGCCTCGTGGATAGTCATGACGCTCGACCCCCGCCCGGTACCATATCCCTGGCTTAACAACGTCTTCTTCTCCTCTTGTGTGAAAACCAGGTATAGGGTCCCGTCCTGTCTTTCAGGGATTCGAGCGCCAGTGAATCTCTCCATTCTCAGAGAGCGGACAATGGGGTTTGAGGAATAGATGCTTTTATAGACCTCGTTGATGGCGAGTGCAACATCCTTGGGGTTCTGATGCGTGCAAGACAACTCACATGTGATGTGAATGGTCATGTTGGGTCTACAGTACCGCATTACGAACAGGTTGTCCCTGTCGATATACGGTAACTGATTGATATCTCCGACGAGGACCACTTCCTTAGCCTCCGACAGTCGGGCGGCCATCACTATGGCCCCGAAGTGGTTCATGAGGGCTTCGTCCACCGTTAAACGGTTTATTTTTATGCTCTCATGAAATCCATTCACTAAGATAGAGGCCATAGTGCGCACCGCTTGGCCGCTTCGAGTGTGGTGGTGGCTACTATTTCACCATCCTCGTCGAAGTTCCCGACTATATGTGTTGTCTTGCCGCACCCGGGAACCCCATTGATCCATTTCAGTGCTGGCAATTCCCAGGCCCCGAAGACATCGCCGACTTCCGGACCGCTCGTGAAGGTTTTTGCCATCTCAATTATCCGGTCGCCTAGCATCACTCTCGTGCACCTGGCCACTACCACCACTGGGTCCCCTTTAGGCGTGTTAAATGTCTGAGGTCCTTCCTTTGGTCCCTCAGCCTCGACTGCGCCCACGAAGCCGGCTGTGGTGTTATAAGCGGCCATATACAATCCCGACATGTTGCCCTTAATTACTTGGCAGGTGTCGTTATTGTATATGGCTGCCTCGGCTTCATCGAGTTCCACCTCCAGCAGGCCTTCATGTCCGTACTGGTAGGTCTGCATGATTTTTTCGCAGATAGCCAGGCTTACCTGTCGGTTAGCTTTTGTGATAGCTAGGAACTCAATGTATGCATTTTCTGCATGTTGTTGTGGTGTAGAAGCTGGTCGAAGCTTTGGTGGCGTGACTTGCCCCTTGTCAGCTCTCGTTCAATTGGCTGGTTGCACTTGAGGGAGCTTCGGACTTTCGTTTCTCATAAACCTTCTCAGTGCCCCCGATTGCCTTTCAACAGGAGATGCCGATTTTGGGGCAAGGTGGGATAGTCGGGTGCCTCTCTTTAGGGAGATCGTTGCCTGGATCACTGTAGCAATCGCTGTCAGACGGGACTTGGAGCTGATATTACCATCCCTGGAGGTACGCGACTCGAGCTCTGCTCTTTGGGCCTCCACCTTTGCCTGTAATCGCTCCGATACACTGAGCATAGTCTCTTCAAGAGCCGGCCTTTTAGGGGGTGAAGGTGTTCGAATCTGAGCCTTTAGATATCCCAGATCCTCCCCCCTATCCTCGTAGACTATGACCTCGTGTATTTTCGAGGCCATTAGGCAACCGTATCTATCAGCTACGTCGCCTTTATCATAACCGACTCTCATAGAATCCACGCTTATTCTTCCGGGGGTCGTCCCGGGGAGTTCGCTCTGCCGTTGCAGCCACGAGCTCGCCTGCGAAAAAGCGGACTCCTCTCCCCACTCGAATAGAGCGATTGCCTTGTTGTGCAACCGCACCAGACGGTAGGTTGAGTCATCATCCTGTTTCTGCACAAGCGCATCGATCTTCGTACGCTTAAAGCTTGTTTTTTTCGTGCTACCTTTTATCAGCAGAGCGAGCCCCAGTGAAACCACCAGCCGATCCAGCCCCTTAGCTTATTCCAATTCTCTCTGCTTCACCGTCCATAAAGAGGGCCACGCATCTGGTTCTTATACCCGCTTCCCCGCTCCCATTTCCCTCTCTGAGCAGAGACTCTAATGTTGTGCTTTGGGTGGGTGGCGGAGGTGTGTTTTGAGTGGTCCTCCCTTGAAACAGTTTCCGCAGAGCGGACGGTGTGGCCTGTAATCTGAGACCCAGCGATGCTCGAGTCGGGGATTCCTGAAGAGGAGCTGCGCTGCCTGTCTGTGTATTTGGGTTTTGTGTTGGATGTAGATGCGGGGTGGCTGTGATCGTGTTTTGGGCCTGTGGTACAAACAATGGAGCTGGTGGTAGAGCGGTCGATCCATTTCTTTTCGCCGCTATCACGACGGCATGTCTTGCGAATGCGAGGAAAGACGTTCTGTCGGCTTCGTTTTCCATGATGGTATGGAGTGAAGGCTGGTCTAGTTTTCTCTGGAGTTTAATCTCCAGATCTAGCCTTCCTTTACCGAATCTCGGACATTCCAACACAATGTGGAGAACTGTCTCCTCGCAATTCGGATCGCAGACGCACGAAGGACTGTCCTTCAAGTGAAACCGGTACAGATACGCCGCAAATCCTCCGTGGCCGGACAGAATCTGTGTATCGACGGGTGTTAATGTCACTTTTCTTACCAGCTTGCAAGCGGTTTTTGCATCTGGCAAGAACATTTTCGTGACCGAACCAGTTTGTGAAGAATTGTATCTGCCCTGCCACAATCGGACAGTCTCTTCCCGTATCTGCCTCCTGACGTACGATATTGGGACTTTGTTGTAGTCAGGGGCCGATTTTTTCGTGAGAGCTGCCTTTTTAGCCAGCTCGTCCGCTCTTTCATTGCCCGGTATTCCCACGTGGGCCTTCAACCAGAAGAACCGCACCGATCTATTTTCCTCTTGGATCTGCCTGATGCATCTCTTCATTTCTATGGCCAAATGGTGAGTCGCCAATGGGCTCTTGAGCAAGTCGAGCGAGGATCTTGAGTCGCTCAAGATATTAATTGAGCTCTCTTTCGACTTTCTCACCATGTCCACAGCTCTGAAGAGCGCGTACATTTCCGATTGGAAGACCGTGTTGTGCGGTTCGAGCCGGAATGTGGAGTATCTTGCTTCCCTTCCTTGGTCCCACCACGTCAGGGCTGCACCGACTTTACCCTCTATTTTACTTCCGTCGGTGTAGATTAATGGCCCGTCGATGTGATGTTTCTCAAGAGTTTCGGGGTTCAGATTCAACAAGCACTCATACTCAGTTGTTTTGAGTTGAGATGGGTGGGGATTCTGTAATGGTCCCACCCTGCGCTCCAGCTCGCTTCCCGGCGATAGAAGGTCCTCGCAGTGACCCTTCTTGGTCTTATAGAGCATAGCGGCTTCCCGGATCTGAAGGTCAAGTGGGAGCAAGCCTGATAGGACGAGTGCCGATGTTAGAGATACCGTTCTATACGCTTTACAAATTTTTTGAGCAAAGCCTCTTTGCAGTGAGTCTAGTCGTTTTCTTATTGACAACTTCTCTGCTGCAGGAGACCATGCACTTGCCGCGTACAAGACGATGGGCTCTATCACCGCCACGTATATGGTTCTCACTATTTCTCCATTCAGACCCCAAGACACCCTCGCCGCGCATGCGAGTTGTTTATATATGTCTGCTGCTTTTTTACATATTGCAGATACATGCGCATTGAAGGTGAGCTTTGAGTCTATTATGAGTCCCAGCAGTTTTATCTCTTCTACAAGCCTCAACCGTGTGCCGGACATGTGAACTATGGGGGTATCGTATTTGAGCTTCCTTGTCATGACCATCGCTTTTGTTTTATGTGCGGCGAAACTCAAATATATTTTAATAGTATTTATAATACAATGACTTAAATTGAACGTTACATTTCTTATGAATGAATGAATCAGCTCATTATCGTCTAACTGCTGGGCGAAGGCTTCTTCTGCATATAGGAGAAGGGTTCTCCACATAGGAGAAGGGTTCTCCATATAGGGGAAGGGAAGAAAAACATTTCTAATAAATAATGCAAAATTACTGCAAATATATTGAAGTGTTGCTATCCAAATTATTAAAGAGAAACGTTATATATTTATTATTTATTAAAAATAAATATTCGTTTTGTATTCATGTCAAATTAGACAGATGTATGTATGTATAAATAGCGTTCCTAAACACACAGTTGATCCTTCTTTAGAGATATATTTTATAAAAAGATATCATAATATTCTAAGTTAAATGTAATATTTCATCCGTAAAAAATATCTCATCACATTTAAATTGAAAATATTACAACTTCGTTTCAACATTATTGTCACGAATTATTACTCCAAAATGACATTTCATAAATATAAAGTCTGTTGTAAAAATAAGTACAATTTTTTTACTAAATTTTTTTCTAAACAGCAAAAACCTATGACCTCGGAACGTAAATCATATTATCTGACTGTGTGATAAGAATAAGAAACAAGCCGCTTGTTTTTGAAGACAAAACATTTTTATGTGCCTCCTAACTGTTATTATTCGATGTATAAATTAAATAATGATAAAATAAACGCCTTAAATATGAATAAATAAACGCCCTACACAAGGATATGTGTTCTAGATAATTATGTTTATAGGTCTAATCTAATCTAAGGGATCATCTTCGTATTATAGATCTTTTGGTAGGCCTATTTTTGTATTTATTTATTTATTTATTTATTTATATCTTGATGGTATTGTTTTTCGAAAAAAAAAAATTACACCCGTTTCAAGTGATTTATATACTTTTGTGTGGTAAAAGCGCTATTGGAAATTTACTTAATTAAATATGTGTGTATTATATATTAGACATAAGGTAATTTAATTCTAAAGGTCTCTGGTAGACAAAAAAGAAAAAAAACGAAGGATTAATAAACAGACATAAAATGTAGTGTATTTTATAATTATAATTCCAGTAAACTTAATAAAAGCAGAAAAGTCGATGGTGGCAAGAGCTCTTTTAATGGTTTCATTCAGGAAACAGTGGAAGTACCTCAACTCTTGTTGCAAGAAAGGTCGTGTGGTCCGAAAGAATCTATTTAATTTTTATTTATATTTATATATATATATATATATATATATATATATATATATATATATATATATATATTTATCAAATATTACTTTTACAAATACTTTTTGTTGATTGTCACGTTCAACGATTGCGATGTTGATTTAGTTTAAATAAGCATAACATAAAAAGAAATCAAGAATCGATTTCAGAATATTCTTGTAACCATTAAATTTAAACAGATTTAATAATGAAGAGAGATTTTCGAAATGGATTTATATTTCCTGAAAAACGAGTTCAAACATAAAATCAAAAGCTCTTTTAAGCTGAATAATCCATTTTCGATAGACAGGATAAAATCGTAGCGAGGACAATTTTGTACATTAAATATTTTGTTTGTTATGTATTGTACTTATGTTACTGTTGCAAAAAATACAAATTAAATACATTTAAGATTTTTTTGTATATATGTGAGAACGCGCTAATACCAAAAAGAACAAAACCGATTTTGATGATATTAAGAAAAATTTTGGCTTATAATTGATCAAAAGTTAGGTTATAAAATATTACTTTACGGCTCAAATGAGCTGTACAGTAATCATAAATGTAACTTCTATGACAGATATTTTTACGCAAGTAAAATTTTAATTCTGTCTCATATTACCTACTATTTAGTTTAGGTAGAAATTAAAAGATAAGTGAGTAATAAAAATAATAAAAGTTTTCAGAGGTAAAGTCATGTATTGAAAAAAAAATCACGAACATTATTCTAAACGATCAGTCATTTTCGACACTATCTTAGCGATGTTATAATCTCATCTTCCTGTATCGTTCATTCTTATATCATAAAACATAAAGCCTAATGTACGAAATAAGTGTAAAAAGATATATCAAATGACCTTGAAGGTGACAACGTAAAGGGCGTCACGTTGAGATAATCTTATCACAGAAACCATAATGTTTTAGTTTCGAGTTGAGATGTGAAATACTAATAATAATATATTTGTATATTTTGCTTATGATAAAACGTAATATGTACAAACAAAACTTCGGTAAATTTTTACTTTTAGGCACATAATAAATTAAAATTCTAAGAATATAAACCATCATCAGTTTATATATCAACCAGATTGTTACCTATCCTAAGTATTATTTTTTTTTGTCCATTAAAGTTAAATAAATATGTTTAACATACACGCACGGTCGTGTATGTTAAGCATATTCTCCTCCTCCTATACTTAGGTGGGCAAATTGATGCCTGTGTTTTAGGTAACGGCCGACCAATACACTTTTTTTAGTTAAATAAATATGTAGAACAACCAAGCTTGGGGTAGAAAACGAACCTACAACTCTGGAGTAGAAAACAGGGTCACTGCCAAGTGCTAACTATATTAAATATATAGTTGGCAGTGATCTCATATATGTTTATATTTATTTATTATAATTAGTTATATAGACGATAATATTACTTAACGTCTATATAATTTAGTCGGTGTCAAGTTTTGGTGGCGCAAAATACCATTAAATAAATAAATTAAAAATATTTAGCACAAGAAACTTTAAGCTAGTTTATTTTTATACATTATCACAATAATACATATAGAGGATGTGATGTGGGAATATAAGTTCAATGTTAATTTGACCCAAATATGTAACCTTGTTTTTGATAAAAAGTAAAATCTAACATAATTCTGAGAAAATTAAAAAAAAAAACAACGACTCAGATCGTCCCATTGTCCAGAGATTACAGTAATTATAATATCTATGAAGGATACCTACATGAAGAATCTCTAGTTATAATTCTCAAGAACTCAATAAGAATTCATACAATCACAATCCTCTTAACGTGAAAACGAAACTTTTCAAAGTTAATTTCGTTGTCTTTTTATAAGCTTTTGTGTAAAATATAATTCTAGAAACTTTCTCGAGTTAAGAAGTGGAAGCGATATACTTGGTTTCTCATTTTACAATAATTATAAATAGAAAGCTGGTAGAAATTTTGGTCTAACATTACATTGTCACTGAATATATACCTAATATTAATACAATGCGGCTGTAATCTTTTGTAACGCTTTGTAGATCTTTCACAATTTATTATAAATTAGTAAAAACAAAAGTTATTAATATTTTATATTTCAAATAATTATTCATACTTTATACAATAGAACAATAATTGTTAAACAAACAATAAAAATACTCCGCCCAAAGAAAACAAACGCACCATGCCTTTATTTACCAATAATTTTGATACTTGAATTATTTTATCTTTAACATCCATCATAGATAAGACATAATACATACAATCAGAATTACAAATATTTTATGAATCAATTTATAAATAAAATTGTTAAACTGTAATGAACAAGTGTTAGGGCGCTTGTGCACTACACGGAATTTTACTGCCCGGCGTCCGATTTTTTACGGTCCGACATGGCACGCCATATAAATGTATAGAGCGTTTGTGCACTATCCGTAATTTTACCGTCCGACATTTTACTTTTCCCTATTCCGGACCGTTTTTTTGAGTCTTAAAAAATAAATAATAATAAAATACAAAATATTTAAGTATTATATATAAGGAAAATTTATAAATAAATTGATTGTATTTTATTAGTTAATATTCGAATAAATAAATAAACATGTACATTTATACGTATATATATTTTCATAACTACGATTTGTCTATCAACTTTAGTTATAATATTATTTACCAAAACGATCTAAATCCTAGTTTATTTACATATTTATGCACAGTTAAGTCTTTATACAAATATCTTATTATTATTTACATTATAATATTTAAAAAAAATCACTTCTTAGCGCCATCTCGTTTGAGCATGATTAGTTATTGATTGGTTCGAGTCTTAAAAAATAAATAATAATAAAATACAAAATATTTAAGTATTATAGGTATATAAGGAAAATTTATAAATAAATTGATTGTATTTTATTAGTTAATATTCAAATAAATAAATAAACATGTACATTTATTGGTATATATATTTTCATAACTACGATTTGTCTATCAACTTTAGTTATAATATTATTTACCAAAACGATCTAAATCCTAGTTTATTTACATATTTATGCAAAGTTAAGTCTTTATACAAATATCTTATTATTATTTACATTATAATATTTAAAAAAAATCACTTCTTAGCGCCATCTCGTTTGAGCATGATTAGTTATTGATTGGTTCGAGTCTTAAAAAATAAATAATAATAAAATACCAAATATTTAAGTATTATATATAAGGAATATTTATCAATAAATTGATTGTATTTTATTAGTTAATATTCGAATAAATAAATAAACATGTACATTTATTCGTATATATATTTTCATAACTACGATTTGTCTATCAACTTTAGTTATAATATTATTTACCAAAACGATCTAAATCCTAGTTTATTTACATATTTATGCAAAGTTAAGTCTTTATACAAATATTTTATTATTATTTACATTATAATCTTTAAAAAAAAATCTCTTCTAAGCGCCATCTCGTTTGAGCGTGATTAGTTATTGATTGGTTTAATTTTATTCAAAACTACCGGTATCTTGTTGATATACAAGATGGCGCTACACGTATCTGCAGTTTTTTTTAAATTAAACTATAAAATAATTGTTTAATAAATTCTATTCTATCACAGAGCACTCTATTAGAATAATTATATTAAATAACTAGTTTAAAATCTCTTATCTTTTCAGTGATATAAAATTCGCAAGGGTACTATACTACTATACTATTACCGGTAAAATTCCGTGTAGTGCACAACCGCCTATTCGTGTTTTTCATTGCAAAATCGGACCGTAAAAAATCGGACGCCGGGCAGTAAAATTCCGTGTAGTGCACAAGCGCCCTTAGTTTAATCTTCTGATTCATTGAAAATTATCATCGTTATCTTCGAATCTACGTGTAGTTTTCAGATATTAGCTACAATCCAAAAGGACAAAGTACACGCATAAATATTACATTGAATTTTTTTAAATATTGTATAATACAAGCACACAATAAAGGTTAAAATTCTTTGACTCAATTTTGCGCCTCCGGCTGCGTTCGCACTTGTAAGATAAGATTAGTATGTTTACGGGACGGCTAATGAAGTTGGACATTCGTTTAGTGATCTCGCTTGGAAATTTATCTGAATAAGTTTAAGAGAAAAGTTTTAATAAAACTAAGTCAAATGTGAATTATTTTGGATTGGTTGTCAATTCGTCTTGATAAGATTTATTTGTAAGTCACAATTGTCTTAATCATTTTATTTTATCTCTTCAATATCTAAATGCAAGTGGAAAATGCTCCAGTAGGTACCCGTATCTAGAAATCGGTAGATACCTATAAAGCATCTCTAGTGATACAATTTTAAATTTTTTATCATTATAACAAAACAGCACGTATTCAAATATTTTATTTATAAACTAGCCTTTGTGCGCGATTTTTAATTCAAATCTAATAATAATAATCTTAATCTAATCGATAATTTTAATTCAATCAAAACAAAAAGTATTATAAATTAAACGTAAATTATAAATATAACTTCATTCATAAATACGACTGAGAAAACTGCATCTTACTTCGTACTTTTTTTGTTTGTTTTCTGTTTACGTTTATTTTTTTATTTTTTTGTTAATTATATAGGCAAATGTTTATGTAGCACCGCAACAAATATGCAGACAAAACTATAAAAATAATTTATTTCGATACTATTATACTAATATACTGTAAACAATATATTATTAAATATCTATATATTTTTAAATATCTTTCTCATACTGACATCGGCATATTTTCATTTAAAATTTAATCTACTAATATTATTCGATTAAGAGAACTGTTGATTTTTCATTTTAATAGATCGTAGTTTAAATGGGTAGAGTTAACTAAATAAACAAAAAAAAAATTATAAAAATGTCGGATAGTATTGATGAAATATCAAAAAAATACAATGAAGATGTCTTGGAGGAACACGCGAGGAGTGTCGGTTTGTAAAAATTAAAGATTTTGTTTGTGTATTAAATTATTTTTGTATTAAGTTATAATTAAATAAATAAATAAATATAAATATCAACCAACAATCACACCACGTTAACCTAGCCCCGTGCTAAGTTCGTAAGAACTTGTGTTACGGGTACTAGGAACGGAAATAAATTTAATAGATTTATATAAATACATATATACATAAATACACATCCATGACCCGGTGCAGACATCTATATTCGTCATACAAATTATCTGCACCTGGCGGGATTCGAACCCGCGACCGCTGCGTAAAGTGCCAGTTGCCTGACCACACAGCCGGCCGTCATTATAGTTAGTTTGTCTCAAAATCCTCGGAATACGGTTTTAGAGCATTGTATGTTTTAAAAATATATTATAAATTAATATATTTTTTAAAATAATTACCTAACGACTGAGTTTAGTCCAAGCCTACCTATAGACTATTTCTATAGCTATACTTAAAGAAACAAGAAATAAACTCTATTAACATAAATCAGTGAAATTTCATTAATTTTAAGTGACTATTCACTTTTTATCAATGTGAGAATCGTACCACGCAGAATTAGTGACTATTCAATGTATGAATATGTGAATATCGGATTCCACGGATTTGATCATTGAATATGTGTATGTGTGTGTGTATTAGCGAATATTCACCAACTTGTTATTAAAATTCACTGATATGCAGTGAATATATTTTCACTAACGCAATTAATAAAAATTTACCTGATTCATGTTTGGAGATAACCGTACCGTATTTTGTACTCCCAGAAAATAATTTATTTTTAGTTAGCCAATTACTTTAAGTTTATAAATTCATTTTATTCTAGGGACGTTTAAGCTGTCCAATAAATGAGTAAAGCTTTCAGAGCTTGAACAACTGGATTTTAATACTTTTTATGACCTGCTATTTTCATTTCTTTTTCAGGGTTGTTTACAATCCCCGAGTATCCTGAATTCGAAGCTCAGCGCGGCATGTGGTCTTCCGCGCTGAACGTCATACTGACGACTCTTCGCTACCTCGCACCCGCTACCCTTCTCACGCTTTTCTGGGGGCAACAGAGTTTCCTGTTCAAGCTATTGAAATATATCGACTCCGCTTTTAGAGCTTGTAAGTGGATACTTAAACTGCAATTAATGCATATTTTTTGTAGTGTTTCTATTTAAATTAAGAATTCGTCAATGTTTAAATAATTAATTCAAACTGAAAGTGTGTCACTATTTGTATATTTGATGAATGTCAATCGGAAAGATTTAAAACTTTACAAATTTCTTCTTATTTAAGCCCACATTGTATAATCCAATATACAAAAATATAGGTAACGTCCTCATAAAATTAGTATACCATAAAAAAACTAAGTACTTTAGATAAATGAAACGTTTTCGATATCTAAAATTTAAAAAAAAATATGTGAAATAAGAATTTTATAGTTTAAAAAAAATTACTACACATACTCAAATCAATCAATATAGGTAAACAGTTTGTGGACAACATATTTTGCTAAAATAAATTTGAAACCACGTCTTAAATATAACGAAAACAAATGTAAATACAGTTTTAGAAGGGAGATGTATCTTTTTCTCTAACAATATTAAAGATTGAAACGAGGGTAAGGTGATGTGTAGAGCAAACATTTCATTTTCAGCTCGGTGTGCTGCACGTGTAAGCAGAATAGAAATTTGGCTAGATATCTCACATCGTCCATAATTTAATCTCATCCTAAGTCTTAGTAATACTCACTAGGTAAATAGGTACTTACACAGTTTCAGACATGACTAACTGGATCATAATACGCATTGCGTAATTTATAACGCCTATTATTCATCATATATAAAATATTAAACATAGTTTAATGTACCAATAGACCTAGATAAGCATATCGCTAGAAATTAAAAAAGATAAAAATCATAACATAGGTACTTATTCATTTTAGTAGATACTCTTCCATTTAGTCCCTAATAGTTGATTTATTATTTTAGTTAGTAATGAAGTATATAATTTAGTGTAACTGTAGTTCAAATTAGGTAACACTTATTAAATAGTAATAAATATTGAGATGTATGAGTGTATAATAAATTTGTTACACAATAACAAATATATTATAAGTATCTATAAAGACCTGGACCTATAGGTATTTATTCCTATGAATATTCTGACTTTACTTCGGCGAGCATGTACAGTTTTCGGTCCCTATTTTTCTGTTACTGGCTTGCCTTAAGAACCGATCAGATTCTGGTTAAAATCCAGGAAAATAATAGATAATAGTAGACTATGTATGTTGTTCAAATTTATTCAAATTTAGTCTTTCGGAGATTGGATTGATAGAACATATTTTAATAGTTTTAATAAAATTTTAAAAATAAATCTTATACAATTATATTTATTTAGCGCTACTCTCTATAACTACTTTTATTGCAGTAATATTTTCTAACGAGGAGCAAAAGCAGTCAATCCTACAATGGCTGGCAGAAGCAGGACCAGTGAGGGTCGACAGCCTAGAGATAGTGTGGCGACATGGTTGGATAGTTTGTGGAGTATTAGATACAGTTCTTCCCGGCGCATGCGCAGGCCATCCACCCACGAGGCTCTCTCTTAAACACGCGCAGGCGATAGCCGATCATTACCTTGGTGTTAAACCGGTTAGTCAACTATTGATAAAAAATCAAATTTGGAAATACTTACTGATATTTATTTTTGGTCGTTGCTAAAATGTTTATATTTATTTTAAAATACATTAAAAATACCTATGGAGCATTTTTTATTATAAAAAATAAATAGAATTAATTTAGTAATTATAAACTATAATAAACCATTCAAAAATAATTTTTTTCTATATATACTTTCATTATTTAAATTCAAAGATTTCATTTAAATGCAAATAAAAAAGGTTTTATTTTTCTATTCAGTTTGTCAAATGATTGCGGTAAGATATTGAATATTATAGATATTTCATTTTTTTCAGGCATTTACTAGGCAAGAGTTAGAAGCAAATGATTCTTTAAGTAAACATCAAGAGTGGAAACTGATCAGTTACTTGGAAAAAATTCGAGTAGCTCTATCTAAACTAACACCGCCAACTACCAAGCCGACAGCTCAAATTAATCAAAAAGCCTCACCGCAACCGACCCACTATACTTTAAACTACATCGCTCGAGGATCGGGGCTCACAGCAGCTCAAGTGAACAACAAAGCCCATTTTAAAATATATCCCACAGCTCAACAATCTTTAGATCCTGGAGAAATAAATGTACTAATAAATGGTCCAAAAGAAATTTACGGAACGACTGTTGTACCACCAATATTAGGCAAAGCTCAAATGATAAGACATAACATACTAGGGCTACAAACAAAAACAGCTTATACAGAAAATGTTCTTCCTATAACACAAGGTACGACATACTTACGAACTTATGGAAAAAATGAAATGAACAAAACATTCCATATTCCAAAAACGAAGTACGACATAGAAATTGAAATCGAATTGAAGCAGGATCATGCGAGAATTAGTTATGAGGCAACATTAGAAGGCAACTACGAAATTTCAATTACTAATAGAGGACAAAATATTGTTGGGTCTCCATTTACCGTTACAGCTTCGAAAGATATTGTTGGAATACTCGAACGAGATAGTTTCTGCTTAGAAGATGGTGAAGAAATAGACATTGTCGATGTTAAAACAGAAAGAAAAGTAGTATTACGTATAGTAGATTTCGTTACGGAAAAAATGCTGTTAAGGGAAAATGGCACATTGGAGAAAATAAGTGAAGAAGAAGCAAAATATTTGATGGAAAATGATGACATTGAAAATAAAAATGATGAAGTACTTATTAATTCTAACAAAACGAACCACGAGAATTTGACAAAAATAAATATGATATCGAATAAGTTTTACAGCTCAGTTAACAAAATTTTAACAGCAAATCGTTTTTGTAATATATTGAAAGATATTAAAAATAAACAAAAATTGGCTTTAAATGATTATTATAGTAAAATCTCTAAAAATAAACAAGATGTCCCAGATATTGTTAATTCAACGTATAGCGACGAACGAACTAAATCTTGCCGAAGTGAAAAACGGGACAAGATCATAATTCCAGAGAATATTTCAGTTTCTTTGTTTACTGAAAAACCTGAAACTGAAATCAAATATAACAACGAGACAGAAAATTTTAATCTTCCTATTGAATTTATAACCAATAACAGTATATATACAAGTGACCCATTCGAAGATGACAATATATCCGTTGATACTATTCAATCTTCAAATAACCCCTTCCTAAGTGACATATGCAATGAAAATTACGGTATTGAAAAAGCCTTTGGTTCCTTTATAACTAACGAATTCGAATCAAATAATTCGCAAAACGAAGAAACAGCAAAAGCGAATGTAAAAATAATTATTGAAAATGAAACTTCCAGTCAGGCAACAAATCCATTCCTTGATATCATTGAAATGGAACAACCAAAAACGCCTGTGTATAGAATAATTACTGGACAAGTTACAGGCCGTGATGATTCAGTTTATATAGAAGAAGAAAAGATGAGTAATGAAATTATTTTTAGTAATTCAGATAACCTTTTTATAGATCAAGAGCTAGATCAAACTAATACATATCAAGATAAGCCAGATTTCATCATTGGAGCTCCTGTTTCATTACCACCCATTATTAATTTAAAGTCAAGTACTTCATCAGTAAATAATAATGTTACTGAAGTTGCTAAGATTAAACAAAAGAAAAATAATAAAACAAAAGAAGCTTATAACTATAAAGGTCTTGCTACAGATTCAACAGAAATTCCTATCACATCGGTAGATACAGATAAATCATCAAATAATTCAAATTTTTGTAGTAGCTTGGATTCAAATATGACAGAAGATGTAAATATATCTCCAAATAGTAGCCCAACGCCTTCTAATGCAAGCAATCAAATGCAAACAAGTAGAGGAACATCACCAAAAAAAGACACGTGGGATTCAGCATATGTTAGTATAGATGATAATCATATCACAGAAAATCTTGATATAAATAGCGAAACATTAAATAAGAAGCCACAACTTCCTAATGAACAACCAAGATTGAATTTGATTGAAAGAGAACAATGGCAAGGACATCAAGATTTAAAAGATGTTAAAAACGCTGATGATGAGTTAAACAAATATAAATGCGAGAAAAGATCGGAATTTATGCCAATAATCGAAGAAAACGAAAAAAGCTTTTCGAATAGCATGAAGGATAAGACTGTGACGAGAAATGAAGCGGATGCAGTATCTGTAACATTTGCCGGAATAAACGATATATTTGACGATTTATTTAAAAATTCTGAGATTAGTTCAGTAACAACAACCCAAGACTGCCAATTACAGAATTTAGAAATTGATTTTACCTTAGAGCGAAACGATGACCATGTCGATTCTGCATCTGAATTAAGAACAGATGTGAAGAGACAAACGAAACTATTAGAAGGAAAGATTTCTGAGATTCAGGCGAATGTTACTGAATCCGTTTCAGCAAGTCGAAACCTTCATGCTAAAGGGAAGCAAAATTATAAAGAAGAAAATAATAACGAAAATATCGATCGTATAAAATTTGGTGACCCAAAGTATACAAACATTGTTTTAGAAAAGAAAAAGTACTGGGATGAAAGGATACGACAGATCGAGGCCGCTAAATCGGAAGAAATTAAATCACAACAATATAGAAGGCGATTAACATCTAAACACTTACGCCGGAACGATTCTTTGTCAAAAAGACGAGGTAAAAAAATTGTTCAGAATTTCTTAAGCACAAACCAAGATGAATGCAGCTCTCTTAAAAAATCTATCGATCAACTGGAATCAATTGATATTCAAAATAACTTAAATGTTGATGAAAATGAGAAGAAAAGTTTGAATAAAAATATTGAAATATATCAAGATGAATCTACATCTTGTTTTAGACAAAAGTCTTTAGATGATAAAGATCGATCAGTACTCGACGCCTTCAAAAAATTAAAAGTAAGTAGTGTCGATTTAGTCGATACGGTTAAAGATAACGATGAACCGAGTTCAAATTTACACTTAAAACAAGAATTATCGGAAAAACTATTCCAGGCATTTGAAACAAGCCCTAAGAGATTTTTCGGTACATCTAGAAAGCATATTTTAAACAAAATCGACACTTTTTTAGGATTACCGGATAATGAAAATGAAACGAAAAAAATCACCCGTGACATTAATCACGAAACTGGCTTAGTTTCTAGTCGAATATCTTTGTTCCATAATATATCACAAACAGAAGACTTATCTTGGTCACGCAGAAAGTGTGTATCGATGAATAATATAACCCATCAAGACAATGAAAAATATTCTAATCTCAATAATAAATCAAAAACAATTCAAGACTCTAAAAATGTTACTAAAAGAGAAACAAGAAAAATCAGCACTTCTTACGACGAACCAAATACAAGAGTTGATAAACCTGAAAAAAATGAAATCTCATTAAAAGAAAAAAGAGCAAGAATGATACAAAATAATTACAATAAGAGTTTTGATGAAACATTATACGCACCTGCAAACTATACAGAAGACTCATACGAATACGTAAAAAGCACTATAAAACATTTTAACAAACACAATGAATCGATAAATAATTCTACTTTTAAAACATCTCCACTTAAATCTATCAGTAAATCTGAAATGGATATATTTAACAAAATTACAATCACGCCGGAAGAAGTCTTGGAAAAACATAAATCATATGAAGAATTACCAAAAATTAATGTAAAAAGTTTCATATCACTGTATGAAGGTGTTTCTAAAACCTCTACCACAAAAAGTCCAATTATAAGTAGGAGTAGAACAAATTTTGGGTCTTCAAAAAGCTTACCAGTCCCGAGTTCAATTGGTAAATATTAATTATTACACTGCAGATGCTTCAAATTATCTTGGCGCGCGTTACTATGTGTGCTTCTAGCTTATATAAACTGTCACTGCTTGTGTGTGACAAGATGTACAGGCAATTACATTTTTTACATAAAAAAATGTATTTGAAAATGTCAATTTCTCGCTATTCCAAATTTTAAATACCATATTTGTATATCCTAATGTATTTTTTTTTTGTCTGTACTTACATAACAAGGTGTTCACTGTTATATTTACCCGAATTTTACTCATTTAATTAAAAGTCTATAACGAATTTTATCGCGTTTATTTAAAACTTTACAGTATAATGAAATTCATTATTCGGACACCCACCACCTCAGTCCCCCGAGACCATGGACGCTTTAAAGGGTCCAAAACGTCGGGAAATAATAATTTAAAATATTGTTAAACTGTAAAGTTTTAAATAAACGCGATAAAATCCATTATAGACTTTTAATAAAAAGGCGTTCACTATCATACAATCAAACTTACATTTTTTTGAGTACATTAAATGAAAACAATAAACACACAGCCGCGCGCCAAGAGGAGCTATATTCAATGAAGTCTTTAATTCTTCCTTAATTTTTAGACTTGTCTTGTAGTAAAAATAATAATATTTTTTATTTGACAGGAACTGCAAATAAATCAACCACTTCACCCACTAAAACCGAACTGATACAATCATCTTTAGAAACTACCAATAACGAAGAATTTATCTCATTGAATGAACGCAAGCAAATTTTAAAAAATAAAACCTTAGAATATCCTACTAGAGAAATTAAGAGAAACTATAAATCTTCAGACGTTGAATTTATGTCAAATCAGGACAAAGACAATGATTTAATCTTGTCGGATATCGAAATAGAAATTATTGAAAAAGATCCCGAAAATACTTCAGATTCGCCAATCGAAAAAGAATCTGCTCAAATAGAATACAAAAATCGTTTTGCAATGGCAAAAAAATATTTTCAATCATTAGAGGAACTAAGAGACGTTAAGAAAACAATAAATGTAAATAAAAACGAATCTTTTACAAACAGTGTATCTACTGAATCTCTTGAAGAAAACAAGCGACCGAGAGTAAGGAGTAACATTAAAAAATCACGGTCGATGCCATCATCGGAAATTTCAAAGATCTGGAATCAAATGCAGGAGAAAGAAGCAGAAAGTAAAAAATTAGTAAAAATATCAGAAAAGTTTAATGTTGATGATTTATTCGAAGACGTTATGGAAGGGAGATTAAGTCGCCAAGGCAGCTTAAGAGGCATCCCAAATAAGAAAGCGGTTCTCGAGACGTTTCGATCAATGGAAAATTTAAATGATAATAAGCTCAACTCCTACGAAATGGCAGTATCGCAACTGAATGACTTTGCTGAAGAAAATAAGATAAAGAATGCTCAGACTTACTTAAGCGAATATCCTTATCTGCCTACAACTGATCCGTCCAAGTACCACTCAAGGCTAGATACGAATGCGTCTGGTCTGATTACACTAAGAGAATTAAAGAAAATACCTAGGCGAAATAGCGTGCCTGATATAAGATTGAATCCAACATTTACTGCTAATTTATGAAATACTTAACTTTCTAGAATTTTCGCGTAGATAAACATCTCGTTTCTTTAGTAAATAGCAGTATTTTATGTACCTTATAGTTATATATTTTTGATAAATCGAATCATAACTTAGGATAACATTTTTCATTATCATTATAACATTGAAAATACTTCACTGACATTTTAATTTAGTATGTACAATTGCTTGTACAGATTTTGAATCTTATTGTAATTTTAAGGAAATATTTTAACTATTTATTAAATAATAAAAATTTTATTCAAAAATAAGTGTATTTTATTTATCTTACAAACCAAATAACAGTTATCACTATATCAAGACCAAAAAAATTATAACTAAGGATAGATTTGGTGTTATGCATTATATGATGCATAAATAAGTAATAATAATTACATTTCTTTATCTGCAGTGTAGAATGGAAAAAAGCGAAAAACTTGAGTTACTGACTGTACTTAGTGTCTTTAAAATTCAAGGCCGATATGTTGTTCGAGGACATGGTATGATATTTATTCCTAGGTAAAAAAATTACTCAGTACATGGATTTCATTAGATATTTTAACTTTTTTGATAATATAAGAACTAGCACAAGTGTATAAAAACATACTAATTGGGGGTTGGGTCAATTTTTTTTTTTTTTTTGTCCAATCCGGTGGGATGATTAGTCTAAAATAAAAGACCATACAATATTTCCTACATTTATTAATCTCATTTAATGTGTATTTGTACATATGATGAAGTTGTATGGGCTCGTCTCGCTTTCAACCAAGCGGTCAGTTTGGGATCATTCCTGTCACCCCTCGCTTCTAATTGCTGACAGTATGCTTCACGTATAATACGGAAAGCGTCTACACTTCTATAGGGCAATTTTGTTATAGGATCTATGTAGCGAGCTGGTCGTCTGAAAAAAGATAAAATATATGATATCAACACAAAAAAAAATCTTAGACTTAAGAATAATTAGTTATTCCACATATATAGGTTCCATTATATTTAGGTTAATATAATCTGAACTGTTCTGAAATAGTACAATGTCTACTGCTGGGCGAGTTATCTTCTCATAATATATAGGAGACTAGTTATCAGCTAAGCTAGAGATTAACTCTTTACATTTTTCTTCTGCGGGTTGGCGGATAAGACCAACAGTAAACATGATTATCATTACTTTGTGATATCAGCGTTCAAGTATTACGTAACGCAATTACGTAATACTTGAACGCTGGGGGGGGGGCTTGTTAAAACATTACGAAGCGTTACAAGGAGGGGAGGGAGGTTCATACAACGTGTTATGTATCATTTTTTTTAAATAAAAATCTAGGAAATAGCAGTCTCCCAAGTTGGCAACCCTTTTCGTTTATGTTTTACGGCGAGTCCCTCGATTGTATGTTATGTCATTGTTATTTTATTCTCCCCGTATTACGAGTTAGAAATCTCTTATTTTATTTATTATTACTACAAACGCGTTTAAAACAATAACAAAGGTATTTTAGCGAATTTTCGGTACCTTGCGCAATATAGTTGTGTCTTTTGGTGTGTATGTGTGGTAAAAATGGTAACTTGGGTGTTACTTAACGTTTAGGGAGAGAGGTACAGAAAAACGTTACACCGCGTTACATGAGGGTAAGGAGGGTCAAAAATCTTCAAAATAGCATAGCACTCATGACTGACTCACAAAAATAAACACTCATTGTCAGACTAGAAACAAAATTTTATACAAAAATAAATATTCACACTGAGTATGTATCTCGATAATCTCGATAATTCTTCTTTTATATATATAATATACAAGTACAAGCACTGGTTACTTTTATATATATATATAAAAGTAACCAGTACTTGTTATTAAACTGTATAGTATGTACAATTTTGTACTAACTTTGTAACAGCACATAGTAATTCCCGTCGTCTCTTCGGTTTCCTTTGAGGGAAGCAAGCGTTGAATGCTTTGTTCTTAATATCATTTTCAAAGGAAATTAACGTTCTCTCGTGGTATTTAATATTTTGTTTCGCCTTTATCGGTTTTTCTTCCTTCCTGTAACAAATACGATTATTTGTTTAATTAAATCATAGCAATGGTTGTAATCACAAATAATCTTCAAAATTCATAAACAATAGAATTTCGTTTATCACATTTTATTATTATTTCTAAACTGGTAAGTTTTATTTCTTTATTATACTAAGTTTTAATAAAGAAAATTGTTAGAAACAAAATTTAATAAAGATATAATTAATATTACTTTACTTGAAGATAAAGAAACGACGAAGTTAGCTAGATTGCTAAATTAGTTTATGAATAACGAAGTTTTATGTTTATATACTTTACGAATCAAGTAACACAGACAAAAGTGTATACTCCATATAACATATTATTAAATATTAACTTAATAATCTGAAAATTTGCCAGACCGATTTCGAAAATGATTTGTTGTATTTAAACTTAAAGTTAAAAAGCTTAAGCTGTAAAATCATGCTATGATTTAGAGGACCAGGACAATAAACACGTGGATAAAAGTACTAACTTAATATCAAATACGGCATAAGAAAATAAATTAACCCAATCCGTATGTATAATAGACAGATGTTGTCATTTCATGGTACAACTACTAAGCCATCTGATGAAACTTGACAGATACTGCAAAAATATTAACTCATAGATTACTTTTGATTGGCCCGTGGGCGATCATGTCAGTATCTTTTGCTCCAGGGTTGTGGGTTTGATTCTCACCCCGAGTCATGGTGTAATATATATGTGTTATTTATATGTATATTTATTACAAAAAAAAAAGTAAAGACTGTCACCTAAAACACAGGCAATAAGTTGCCTACATGAGGAACAGACGCCCGTGTGTATGTTAAATATATATTCGTCGCTATATAATATATATTATTTATTTTTTTATTTTATTTGATCCCGATATTATTCCGAGATCAAGATTGAAGTGGTAAAAACGCGGTATACAGCTAGTAAAAAAAATCTTACATAGTAACGTTTTCAATGCTAATTTCGTCGTCCGGTCCCAGAAAGTCGACATCCATTTTATTCGTTTCTGCCTTTTGTTCGTCGGTTTCATTCTTAGATTCGGCTGTTGGTCTGTTCGTATCACTGAGGTCGTCTGCTAATAAATCTGAATATTTTGAAAATGAAAATCAAAAATTTCTTTATTTAGAAGGCTTCAAAGGCACTTTTGAATCATTATATTACAAAGTATATATTATTATATATTCTATAGTTAATTAATTAGTTTATATTATATAATATATTCTAGTCTAGTTCTAGAGTTTGTATTATACAGAATGACTGGTGAGTTACTATCAATATTTAAAGAGAATACTCGGTACATGATTCTCATTCGATTTATGTAAAAATATAACATAAATATTAATAAACTTCTAAGTTACCCAACAGTTATCTAATAATTTACGCGTCGTTTGGACACCCTAGCAGCTAGCTGCGCTATTGACACAAAACAGGTAGTTTACCTTCGTCCAAATGCCGCCACGTGTTAACAGGGTAGCAGGCTACCTTTGATAAACAAGCATGATCCAATCCCCCTTAATACTTTAATCCTGGCTTAGGATAGGCAAAAATACTAAGACCCAGTTTCACCACTTGCTATTAAGTTCCGGCTAACCTAACTGACACTTTTTTGACAGGTAATTGTATGGGCTATCTGTCAAAATAAGTGCCAGTTAGGTTATCCGGAACTTAATAGCAAGTGGTGAAACTGGCCCTAAGATATTTATTTACTCGTTCAAGCAACAAATTTGTTGACTAGGTAAATGATGTGAACTTTGGAAATTTTTAGATGTGAACAAGTGGCACAGTACAACACCTGTGCACGCGCCGCGGGCATGACTGGAAAAGTGTCAACGCTCCATTTATTTGAATTGAAATTTATGGAAATTTGGTCAAAAATTAAGTACCTATTTTTTTTTTACATAATTCGAATGAGAATCATCACATGTACCCAGTATTCTCCTTAAATATTGATAGTAATTTAACAGTCACCTGTATATTCTATGGTTAATTAATCAATGTGAAGCTACCGCCGATTCAAAAAAGTAATTTTTTTTTTTTAAATAATCAGCAATAAACACAAAGAATACTCTTTTAAAAATCATCAATACTAATGTATGCAGGACATGACTTAGTATATAATATATTGGTCGAGTAAACTCAACACATGACATAATTGATTATGTCCTACATGAAAGCTGGCAGTAATAAAAACATCTTTTGTCATTTATACGATCTGGAACCGAATATGTATTATAAATACGGGGGCATCTATTAATTACGTGATGCGTTTAGGGGAGGAGAAGGGGGTTGGTGGAGCGAAATCTCACTCAATCTCACGTGAGGGGATAATAACTCGTCTTAAGTATTATATATGAATTGTTTTTTTTTTTTTTTAATAAATCTAATGTAATCGAGCACAGATTAACTCATTTACATTACAAATATGCATTTAAAAAAATCTTGCGTGAGATTAGGGGTCGGAGGTGGGGTTCAAGCAAAATCTCACCAAGGGGGGAGGAGGGGTCGAAAAATCACCAAAATTGTCTCACTTAAATAATGTATGCCACTAATATTTATATAAATAAAAATAATTTGTCAAGACTGGATGAAACGTATAAGTAAGATCCTAATAATAACGTCGAAAATATTTTTTTATTATTTTTTATTTGTCGTTATAGTGGGCTTAATAACGCATATTCTGTGGAAATTTTAAATATTTTACAACTCCAAAGATGAGAAAGCTAATGTTTTGATGATGAAGATGCTTTGTGAGAATTAACAGGTAAAACTTAACAGGAAACTTAGTAACGGGTTTAAACTTTACTAATACTTTTTGTTATGAAATTCTAAAAGGTATATGTCACTTAAAACACATTAATAGTTATTAGATTAGATTTATATTTAAAAATTACCATCTTCACTTTTTATTAGATCGCTGAGATTCAATTCTGAGATTGGTGTTAGACAAGGTTTGTCCTCCGGTGTCACTTCTGTTATTAGTGGTACTGAAAACGAGTGGTACCTATAACAATGGAATAGAAATGGAAATTAAAATTCTGAATACACTAAAACACTAATCCTAATACTTTAGCAGGTACATAAAATTTGTATGACAGTTGTCATCATAACATTTTTCAGACTTTTTGGGAATCGCATACTTAAGAGAGAGAAATAGGGTACAAAACGTTGTATGGGAGTTACGCCGGTCTTAGAACTAGATTTGGAGAAGTTTACTTTTGGGTTTCTAGCTAAAAATAAATACATTGCAACCTCGATATAACGAAACTGAAGACTTAGAAAATATTCGTTATACCAAGGAATTCATTATAATGAGGTTTGTTATATAGAGGTTAGGTTGGACTACGATTCGTTGAAACAAGTGGAAGTAAGTGGAAATAATTAATAGGATACGTTATATCAAGGTTCTTAGTTGAAAAAATTCGTTAAATAGATGTAAAAATACCTTCTACCTATATTCTGCAATGATTGAAAAATTCGTTATAAAGAGGTTTTCGATAAATGTTATTCGTAATGTAGACGTATATTGTGTATTAGCTCTTACAGGAAAATTCAAAGGGATTTTAAAAATTGGAAAATTAAAAAAAAAAAGGATAAAAACAATTGTTTTATGTCCAGGATTTCATTATGAACTGAAGACAAGGTTTAAGTGCTAAGAAAGTGTAAAAAACAGTAATCAAAAACATTGTGGTACTTTTTTTTTTGTTTGTAGACATTTTGGTTACTCAAATTTGGCTTTAAGTGACAGTGGCTCTTATCATTAATTTTTTTGTTTACCTTATAACTGGTCCGGTGATTGATTTCTTGATTGGTCGAATCTTTTTCCTCTCTAATTCACTTTGTTCAAATCTTTCTAGAATCAAAAAGATAGAGTTATAATAATCAGAAATATGTCTACAGAAATATAATGTATGTTTTCTTATTAAAAGTATTAATTTTTTTTAGCTACAAATATTAAAAACCCATATATTATGTAGTGAATGGTACAGGGCTCGTTTTGTATTAATAATATTTAATTTAATTTAATGTAGTGTGTGTGATTCTTTTTTTATATAAATTAGTTATATTGGTTGATAAATGTTAACTAATAACAAAAATTGGAAGAGTTTACTAGTATGTTCTAATATCAGATTATTACCGACTCAATTTCAAAATTTCTTTATGCTTTAAAAAGTTTTTTTATGAAGAGTGTCTTTTGCTTTCTATAAAACAAACAACTTTAGAAATAAAAAATAATAAAAAAATAATAGCAGTAATAAAAACTACAGGAAAAATTACATGTAAGATGTTTAGTATCAGTGATTTTAATATTTACCAAGACTTTTAAGATTTTCCTTCTCAGTAATAAGTGCCTCTTCAAGTAATTCTTCTTGTGTTAGAGCTTTTTCTTCCACTTTTTTAGGTTTTTTCTTCTTAAGTTCCGATCTAATTTTGATTCTCTGTTGTGTTTCTGCTGATTTGACTGCTGTACTTTGTCGTATTGATTTTCTTTCTGAAAATATTTGATCAATAATAAATTGACAGTAAAAAAGATTATCTTAAATTAGCTTAACATTAAGATTTTTGCAAACTAAACTACAAGCTGTTTTTTTTTTCTGATTAAAGCAAATTATTATTTTTGACCAAAAAAAATGTATATCTAAAATATAAGGTATTGATTATACAATCTTATGTAATTGAGAAATAACGACAAAATATTTGTTTGCTCGGCTTTAACTGCTTAATTCTGCCAAAGCACCTGGCTCCCAGGATTAAAAAAAATGAAAATATGTTCGGCAGAGCTATATGTTTACTAAAGTAATGCATACATATTATGAATAACCGATACACAAAAAAGCCATTTATTGATGAAGTTAAAAGCCACATACATGACACTTGGGAAAAAAAAACTGGTGAAAGTACACTACGCACAACAATTAAGGGAGCAGAAAAAAAATCCAAATTTTTGGGGGATTTTCAACAGGCTGTAACTAACACAAAAACTTATACAAAAATGGTCGTACAGCAAAAACAAAAAAGCAAATTGTAGCTCTAAGTGCCTAGTTTTTGGACCTGAGTTTGAAAAAATTTTTTTAAACATATTTTTCGAATTATCATAAGAAAACCACCGAAAAAAAAATTTCGATTTTTTTTTAGTTTTTTTTTTTATCTACGGACGTGGAAAATTTTTTTTCGACTTAACCTCTATATGGATCGAATAGCTTTTTTATTCAGCTTTAATTTGGTTTTTTAAAAATCTCGATACGAGCATTTCTCGCTGAGATATCGGTGTTTGAATGGAAAAAGATCATTTTGTCTTTGATTACCAATATCTCAGCAACCAATGATCGCACAGAAATTTTGAGGTTGGTTTCATAAACTTAAATAAATTATCTACAAGGATCGGCAATTGAATTTTGAAAATAAAATTCTTTTCAATCATTACAAGAATTTGAAAAAGCAACCAAAAAAGGGCTTTTTGTGGTTTTTTGGAAAATGAAGCGCCCAATCAAAAATATTGCGGAAATCACAAATGTTAAGTGTGTCTTTTAATGTTCAATATACCCACAAAAACCCTACGAAGTTTCAATTTAATCCAGCCAACCGTTTTTTTCCCCACTTGATCGAATTTTTGAAAAAATTAAAGGAGCAAGAATTTCGCTCTGAAAATGTCATAATTTTTAACAAAAAAAAAAAAAAAAAAATTCATTTTTCTCTCAATTCTGTATTAGTGACTTGGAAAATTTAAGAAAAAAAATCGAAAATTTTTGTTGCGTGACGACGACCTTGACCAACTCGTCGTTGACATGGTTTCAATTCCCGCTCAGGGCAGATAAATATCTGTAAATGTATTTGCGCCAAAATGTTTCTGGTCTGGGTTTGGTTCTTGTGGGTCTCCTAACTGGGCTTCAGAGAGGAGGTTAGGTCCCGGTTATTATCACTTAAACCTGATAACGATTGTTACTCATGGTAGATAAATTATCTGCCAACCTACAGTGGAGCAATGTGGTGGATTAAGCTCCAATCTTTCTCCTACATGGAGAATAGGCCTTCACCGAGCAGTGGGATGTTTACATGCTGACTTGTTCATTCGTAAAATAAAACATACCTATAGAAGTGTCAATGAAAGATTTCTCGGTTTTTTCAGCCTTTTCTGTATCTTCCTTGGATTTTGGTTCTTTTGGCTTTTTAGGTAAAGCTTTCTTTACTTTTTCCACTTTCTTTTTTCTATTTGGGTCCTAAAATAAGTAAGAGGTTATTCTAGTTCCTTTACAAGTATCTATATATTAATAGATGAAGCAAAAACTTTGTACCCCTTTTTACGAAAATTACAGTTGGAGAAGTTTGAAAATTGGCACAGTTAAAGTTTATATGGAGAAGAAGTGCAGAATGCTAATATTTTTTATAATAATGCTCAAAAAACACATTAAATTAATTTAAAAAAACACTACACATATACAACACACACACATATGTATAATGTACAAATGTATACACAAATTTTGTTAATTGTCAGTCTGTTGTCAACACAATACTTAAATACAGGTCTTGCAATGAGTTTTTTATCAAAAAATTTTATGACAGATCAGTTACAATGACTGCTGCATAATATGTTGCTCACCATGTTATGCGCAATCATATTTTTATGGTGTTGACAATGCTGTAGATTATAGATTAGATTGAATTTCGACCACTAGTTTGTTGTTATTGTTTACCACAATTTTTTGATAAATTTTATTCTAAATTAGCAATTAAAAAAATTTAATGAGACATATCTGTTAATGCCACTAGTACAACTAAGTATTCAAATTCAAATGGTTTATATGCTAAGCGTATACAAGATTTTATATTCCATATATGCCTTTTACAGGCCGTGCAAAATACATTAACATTTTGAGCACTGCTTATATTATAATATTTAAACAACATTATCAATATATTATATTGACTATTATGAATTATAAAAGGTTAATTTTATTTTATATACAACACAGTAATTACACTATTCAAAATAATTAGTATATTAGTATAATATTGTACCATTAGTACTAACTACTATACCATTAAGTACTGTTACTTATTAATATAGTTAAATGTATCCTCAAGACGAAATTTATGTTTGTGTTATCAGTTAGATCAGCAAGTTAATTACAGAATGATCTATCACCGTCTAAAAAAATATTCTTTGACATATTTTTTGGCAATAGTATAAAGTTCTTAACATTTATTTTGTAACCGTACCTTATAGGCTTTGGCGTTTACTTTGCGTTTTTCTTTCACTTCATCCTCGTGGTCGGAAACTGGTTCATCATTTTCATCAATATCAAAATCTGAGTCCACTACATCTTCAGTTTCTTTTTCTTGTCTAAAACAGCGTAAATTTTTTCAGATAAAATGGAAAACATACAAATATGTAATTATATGAGATTAATAATAGGTCTTAATGTAGTAACATAGTACTTTAACTAATAACTGACTAATATTAACATGAATCACTAAATTAGAAGACAAACATTACACTTCTTAAAATCTTAGCATGCAAGTAAACTAAATATTTTCAAAATTGACTTCTGAGTACTTTAAAAACAAATTTGTGTTTACTTGTCTCACGATATTAAAAGGTAGACAAATACTATATTTCTACACTCGTTTTAAACCTACATGTACTCTCAAATAGACAATATATTTTACTAAGTAGAAGTTTAATTTAATTTTTAAACTAACATATACTCTCGATCCTCTTCCTCTTCTTGGAAACCACCGTAAGTGGTTTTATAGAAATCGTCCTCTTCCTCTTCGTCAAGCAACTTTGCCATACGATTGCCGGCATTAGCCCGGCGTTCTCTTTTAGCCATTTTAGCTTGAGATATGAAATATAGGTAATGATTATTTATTTATATTGTGCTTGTTAGTTGTTATGATAAAGTTAGAGCAAAATTATGTATCGCTGTCGAAAACATTTTGACAGCATTGAATACACAGACTTTGACTTTGACAATATCTACCATTTTGACGTCAAATAGTTGCTAGCTTTTAAAATAGGTACCTAGATATTTGTGCTAAAATGGCAGTTCATAGCGGCTCTTTAGAACACTTGTAATTCTTCTAATAACCAACGCTCTTTGGCGAAACCTCATTTTGACTAGTCTTGGAATTCTTTCTGGATTAAATCAAAATCGGTTAAGGGAAAATTCTACGCTGCCGTACAACCCAATATATTAAGACGAGCATTCGCATGCGATCGCTTGACGAATGGAACGACCGGCACCGAGCCGGGCGATTATAATCACAATAATGAATTGTTTATAATATTAAAACAGTAATTGTTGAATAATTTTTAGATTTAGTTCCTGATTGTAAAATTTAGTAATAGTAAAAAACAAGTAAAAAGCCCGGTATTATATATAAAATTAAGATAAGATCATACTTTGTAAGCTGACTATTTTTATAAGCATCCTATAAAAAAAAAAAAAAAAATGTTAAGTGTAATAAGGGTAGGAAGGGGAAAATTTATATGAAGTATGTAAGTGCAAGAAGAGAAGTGCGAAAGAGTCGAAATTAAGTACATGTAAATAAAATCTCTGCCAATGGTAGAGGATAGTAACTATACAACTGTTGTAAAAAATATATATATACCACGACGACCTAAGCTCTTTCTTCATAGGCATACCGACCGTTGGGGTCATTATTTTAAGCAATAGAATACCTTAAAATATTTCTCGTGTGTCTTTCAAAGTCAGAACTGTTTCATAATATAATTCTCACAATAAAATGCGTTATCATTTTGTCGCATTAACGTCTCTGTGACGTCATACAAAAAAATGGATAATATAAAAATACTAGCGGCCCGCCCCGGCTTCGCACGGGTATTTAACTAAAATTTCAAAAATTATAAATTTATATTTTTTATCACCTACACCTGCGTCGATACTGGAAAATATTTTATAATAGACGGATTAAGTTGTCAAACATGTGTCAAAATAAAATGTAATTTAAATCAAAAGCACTAAAGAGTATTGATATCAACTACAAAGCAAATAAGATTTTACCCCCTTTTAACCCCGTTAGGAGATGAATTTCGATAAAATACGAAACACGTCTTCAATTGATTCTGTTAATAATATAATCAAATTAACTTTTATAAATAAAATATTTTAATTAAGTCTTAATTTAATTACTATGGGAATTTATCAATAAATTTATATTTTTTATAGAAAAACAATAAATATTTGTACACCTTTCATTTTGTTTGATTAATTTTATGTACTAAGTATAAACGTACTAAAATAATGAGCGGTTGCCTTTGGGGCACTTGACAAGATCAGTAAGATAGAAAATAATATATGATGGTTATTTGAAAAGTTCGAAGCCTTATATAGTTAGCAGTACGGTCTTATAAAGAAGGTCTTACAACGAAGCCCAATTTCAGTACTGAGAGATTAGTACGATATCTCTCTATCTCTCAATCATACGGTGTACGTATATTTTTATTTTCCAAGTATTGTGTTATTTAATAGTTGTTTTACGATTTTGTTGTTATTTTTGTTTTGTTTAGATTTGACATTGTTCAAAACATGATTTAACTTCGTTGCACAGAAATCTGTCATCATGCCTCTAGCGACCGTAAATTGAAAAGAGCAGCCACGTTAAGGTATTTATTTATTTATTTATTTATTTATTTTAATGGAAACAAACAGTATATAATAATTTTCATAAAATAGCACATATCTCGAAAATCATCACCAAAACAGTTTCCAAAGATTATTAAACACATAATAAGTACATAGCGTAGATGCGTCTTATGAAACCAAGCAAACTATGATGAATTCTTGAGAATACAGAGTATGAAAATCATTCTATTTACTGACTACAATAAAAATAATAAAAATAATAACAATTGTATCGATCAAAATAACATTAGATTATTAAATAAAATTTAAATTAAAATCAAAAATGATTATAAAATGATAGTAATAATTATAATTTTTTAATTTCATTTCAAATTACCATTAGTTAATATATTTTTAATATGACAATTAAATTTGGTTACTGAAAGATCAAATATATCACAGTCTAGAAACATTTTGTTGTACTTGTAACAACTTCTATTAATAAATAAATTTCGTGCGAAATTAGTTCGGGTTGCAGGAACGCAGAATGTCTCCTTACGTCTAGCACTAGTTCGCGGACAGTGGAAAAACAATCTCGAGAGCAGATAAGGAGAATCAACATGACTATTTATGATTTTACTCAGTAGTACTTGATCTCGTTGGACACGACGGTCAGCGGCCGTCATCATCGTAACAAAATTGTTCTGGTTAAAAGTTGAGGTCAACTTAAGGGCCCTGACAAAACGATTATGAATACGTTCTATTCTAGAGATGTGATTCTTATACTGAGGATTCCAAACAGAAGAAGCATACTCTAAAATAGATCTAACAAAAGCATTATATAATAATATAAGTGTAGATGAATGTTTAAATTCTTTTGAAATCCTCAGCACAAAACCAAGCATTCGGTAAGCCTTATCAGATATATAACCAATGTGATAATCGAAAAGCAGCTTAGAGTCAACGTAGATACCAAGATCCTTGATAATGTTAACTCTAGAAACGACCTCATCGCATAATTTGTACGCAAAATCAATAACTAATCTTTTCCTAGTAAACGTTATCACATTACATTTTTTTAAATTTAGAAATAAAGAATTATTTGAACAATAGGAACTGAAACAGTCAAGATCTTCCTGGAAACACAAGCAGTCCGCAGGGTTTTTGATTTTTTTAAATATTTTATTGTCATCAGCATACAGCAAAAACTTTGAGTGTTTGAAGACTGAATTGATATCATTAATGTAAATATTAAAAAGCAACGGGCCCAAGTGTGATCCTTGTGGTACCCCAGATGGCACGGGAATGAAAGATGAGCAAAAACCCTTTATTGTAACTGCTTGGCTTCTATTAGACAAATAGGATTCGATCCAACGCAGGAGGTCGCCATGTACACCAATATATCTTAATTTTTCAAGGAGGATAGAATGTGAAATTTTGTCAAAAGCTTTAGAAAAATCAGTGTACACGGCGTCCACCTGGTAACCCTCATCCATAGCATTCGCGACAAAGTCAGTAAATTCACATAAGTTTGTTTCAGTAGATCTTCTGCTAATAAATCCATGCTGCTGGTCTATAATAATAGGTCTTATAATAGGTTCTAGATAGTCATATATGATCTTTTCAAACAATTTTGGGATACAACTCAGTTTTGAGATAGGACGATAATTTTTGACATCGTGTTTATCCCCATTTTTAAAGACTGGAACTACATACGATCTTTTCCAACTAGAAGGCATTATACACATTTTTAACGATAAGTTAAATAAAATGTATAACGGAAAGCAAAGAGTTCCAGAGCAGTTTTTTAGGAAAATTGCCGGTATACCGTCTGGACCACTACTTTTGAATGTATTCAAGGATTTTAAGTACTTTTCTACGGCAAACATGGAAATATTAACAGAAGACAAGTCAACACTGGTATTAGAAGGCATAGCAACAACTTTATCACTAGAAAAGTTCTTGAGTGGACTTAGTTCAAACGACGAATGAAAATAATTATTAAAAAGGTTAGCTATGTCCTGACCCTCAGTAGCAGAAACACCGTCCAAATAAACAACTCCAGGCAAATCCAAGCACTTCCTTTTAGATTTAACATACGACCAAAAGAACCTAGAGTTTCTCGAAATTAATGTTTCCGCGTTATCAATATACCGCTTGTAGCATTCATTCTCAACCCTCTTCTGCCTCTTACGGAGAATTCTAAACGTACAATAGTCACTGTAGTTTTTATATATTTTCCATTTTCTATGAAATTTTAATTTTTCTTTGATAATTTTTTTGAGTGATGTAGAATACCAAACAGGATACCTACTGTTGTCAATGACCACCTTTGTAGAAACAAATGCATCGATAACACTATTTAAAATTTCATAAAATACCTTAACTGAACCATCAATGTCCAAACTACCAAAACAAGCCAACCAGTCAACTTCCGATAATTTTTTATTTATGTCAGTATAATTAGCCTTATGAAAAAGTTTTACAGTTCGTGGAATACCAGATATGTATCTAGTATATAGACCCGAAAGTTCAATATCTAAGGCAGGATGATGAAGATCTTCTGGAACTATAGGATCTTTACTATGTTTCACTATTAAGTCCCTAGAATTGCTAATAACCAAATCTAAAAATCGATCATTATGGTTAGGTACCGAGTTATACTGGCTTAAGTTATTAATATGTAAGAATGCCGACAAAATGCTCACTTGGTTGTAAGTGTTTCCATCTGAATTTGCAATTTTAAAAGCATGCTTGTTATCATCCTGAGTCCATTTAGCAGTAGGTATATTGAAATCACCAACCAGCAATAGTATGTCCTTAGGATTGGAGATTACAGATTCCGAAACTAACTCATAAAATTCAATTTGATTATCACATTGCAGTGAACATTGTGGAAAATAACAACAATACACCCGACAAAATACAAACTTACCACAGGATTGAATACCGATACATATAGAGATGGCATCATAAGAACAAGTATCGGATGATGGTTGAACCATTACATCCTTAACAGTAAAACCCTTGCGACAAGCGATCAGAACTCCACCACCTAGTCCATCATCGCGAGAAGCGTAGTCGCGATCACAACGATAAACAGTGTATCTACAATCAAATAGTTCTGAATCATAAATTCCTGGCAGTAACCACGTCTCAGTTAGACAAATGATATCATAATCGGCGGACAATAAATTCGAGAAAAAGCAAGATGTTTTAGAACGTAATCCACGCACATTTTGGTAATAAACCGTAAGACAGGTATCCATTAAAGTAACTTTAAACAGAAATTTATATAAATAAAGCTTATAAGGAAATAAGATCCCACGTTCGAGCAACCAAAACAAATGAAAATTACAAATAAACATTTCTGTGATGCTTTACTGAATAAATTCATCTCCAATGTCATAATTACAGATAAACAAACAAAAAATTGATTAAGGTAAATTAAAGAATAAAAAGTACAAACATATAAGTCCAAATAAACAAAATTACAATCAATAATAGAAACACATTCTCTCATACCAACGTAACAAATTTTATCAATAATAATGGAAATTATAAAAAATTGCGAAAAAGATCTCATAAAAGGACAATTAGCATACAATATGATATATACTAGAACCAGAACTACAAGTAGGATTAAACAAAACAATAAATTAACAATATAATTCAAAACGCTCATGAATGAATTATCAAATTTAATAATTAATTTTGAGCATGCAGAACTATTAAGATTAATTAGTACATGCATATAAATAAAATTGTTCCTACAATTTAAACAATACACAATATAAACAAATCCTATAATATTTTTTTTAAATCACTTTCCGAATGTATATGTAAAACAGGACTCGTGTCATTTTTTCTAGCCATAACTGAACAGTTTTTAACCCACACAAATCTATAGTTTTTTTTATTTGCTAGGTCCTTGGTTTTTCGAAGAAGGGTTTTATTAAAGCTGGTCAAGTGATCATTAAAGTAAATTCTATTGCTATTGTCATTATAGCCAATATCACGACACATCAAACTTTTTTCTCTCAATCGAGCCAAAAAATTGTCTTTTTTGTATCTGGCGAGAAAACGGACTATAATGGGTCTAGGTTTATTTGAGTTATTTTGCTTCGGAGTAACTCTAGTTACAAAATCGATATCCGACTCTGTTAACGTATTAATGTTGGCTGCACATGAAATCTTATTTATGATATTCAACAAATTCTCGTTTTTTGTCTCGGGAACTCCAATTATTTCTATATTTGAACGTCGAGCCCATTGTTCCTTATTATTAAGGTCTGATACAAGCGATGACACAACTCCTTTAATGTCCGAAAAATCTGATTTAACCGAATCCAATAATTTTATTTTAGTTTCTAGGTTATCCACCTTTTTAGTGATTCTGTCATAATTGTCACTAATAAATTGCAAGGAATTATGCAAAGTCGATATCTCGGCCTTAATATCATCAAAGTTATTTTGGAATGCACTGAATGCCTGACTTATTTCCGCTTTGATTATAGATCGTATTTCTTCGATTGTAATCTGTGCCGGCAACGGGGCGGCGGACTCTTGTACTATTTTGGCCGCTTTACTACTTGCAACAGACGTCACCTTCTCGCATTTTTTCTTAGATCGCTTTGTAATGCGACAAGGAGTATCGTCGTTGTTACCACGCGGAGAAGTGCCACAACAAGATGGGCACCGCCAAGTTAGCCGCAAGTCGTCATCCGGTTCCCACTCCGACGATCTCGAAGGTAGCACACAAGCAACATGGAAGCGTTGCCGACATGATGAACATATTAACGGATCATATGCGTCCGATGTGGTTTTTCTACAACATGTAAATTCCATAATTGTATATAATTAAATCACTAAACAATATTTGAAAAGGAAAAAGGCACGAGCAATAGCTAGGTTTGAACTCGGATCTCGACCGCTCACTTTGTTAAATCCGTCGCTGTCACCGTTCGGCCAATACGTCTTATATCTGTTTTAGCGAAAAATACAATGTATATATTTTGTTTTTGATCAGATGAATATGAGACAACAGTCTTCAATTCAAAGGTCATTCACATCACACACCATTACCCGCACTAAACTTGTTTTTCTATTTAAAATAATGTTAAATATTACCACTATCTTAATCAGAACTTGCACCTATTGTATTAAAGAGATCAATCCAACTATATTTTAAAGAAATTTGATAAAATATGCACTTTAAACTACTTTTACGAATTATTAAACTGGACAATAACAAAAACACATCCACAGCTGACTTTATCGCACAGCGAACTATATGCTAGGTAGTTCCAGTATGAAACCCGTTTTCGACAGATTCGTCTAAAAAAATTTTCACAGGTTCAGAATAGCTTTATTTATGAATTCCTTAAATTTTATAATTTTAGATCGCGACATATTTAAAGACAAAGTTTGCGATTTTGAGAGTAATGTCCCATTTATGTATGTAAAATTTCCGATTTTTTATTATAGGTATTAAAAAATTCTCTCAACAGAATTGAAAAAAAAAAACTAGGATAGTATTGAAAAATGTTTTTAGAATAAGCTAAAAAAATAAAAGTAGCACTTTTTTACTATCGAGATATTAAAATTATAAATATTAATTTTAATTTTAAATTTATAGTAATCTGGCAACACTGCACAACGCTCTCATGTTTTTAATTTAATAAATGTTAATAAAACTATTATTAGAAAGCGCAATACTATTTGTATATACTAAGACCATATAAATAAAAATATATAAAACACTCACAGCAACGTTGCCAGATTACTATAACTAACGATATACATAAGGCAGGAGGTATTAAGGTAGGACTACACTTCAACACACTGGAACTACCTTAAGTCGACGTTAGTGATCCGAGTGGACAAATATCTGTTTATTGAACAGTAAGTTATTTGGCTATTTAACCAGTAAAATATTAATTTTCTGGTTAAATAGCCAAATAACTTACTGGTTACTGGTACTTGTTAAAAATTGTATGATTATAGTCAGTCTTTATTGGCATAATTATTAATTTTTTATCATTTATCATTGATAACTATTTATTTATTAACTCAATAATATTGAAATATAATAGATGATTGCTAATAATTTTAGTCTACATTATACACATCAATGCCACCCACGGAACAAAATTAACTAATTTGGTTATTTATCCGGTTAATAACCTGCTGAAAATCGGTAAAATTAGTAAGATATTTATTTTACCGGTAAATTCTCTTCCCTAGTTGACGTTACTGTTACTGTCGACTACTGTCGTTGTAAGACCTCTATTATAAAACCTTGGTTAAGAACATGCTGTTTTTATGAAACTACCCAATTGCGTAAAATTTAATTTCCTTATTTGCATTCGTTACCGTTTCTCACACTGTAACGTCGAACAAGTAGTGATAATTAAAAAATAAATATGATAAAATCTAACAACGTTCTGTGATTTTATGTACTATCCGTGCGTAGAAACTTTGCCGATGACCACCCCTCCCACCGGAGTTGACTGCGTCCCTCGCTCGTCTGAGGTGTACCGCTAGCAACGCAGCCGATACGTGCGTGTAATTTTTTGCTTTCACTACGAATTAATTAATTGTCGTTTTCTTAGGTTTTACTTGTTTTATTTTTGTTAGTTATTTGTTTTCGTTGTTTGGAACCATTATACTTTTATTTTACGGCTACGTTTCATTCATTCACTAAATATAAATACATAAAAATATATAATCTACCTAATAACAACAGCGTTTTTTATTTAATATTTATAATTACACTTTATATCAAATTTATAATTCGACCGGGACTATTTTTTATTAGTTTGATGTAAAATATATACAATAATAATCTACATTTATGTGACCTTTTTTTTTCAACCCTACTGACTATGGACGCGTGACGTCTCAAGGCCATCGGCAAAGTTTCTGCGCACGGATTATATGTACTTGAATAAGAATAGGTTTTAGCATCAAAACAAATTTATGAAAACATGTTAGCAACTTTAGGGAAATCTGGACCATCGTATACTACTGTAAAAAAGTGGGCAGCAAAGTTTAAACGTGGTTGAAAAACTGTCGAAGATGAGCCACTTAGCGGTCGGCCATAGACGTCTACCTTCGACAAAAACATTGAAAAAAAATGTGATTTCATTTTATCTGACCGGAGATTGACTGTTAAGAAGATAGTTGATAACATTGTCATCTCATCTGAACGAATACACCACATTATTAACACTGAGCTGCAATTTTCAAAGGTGTCTGCGCGGTAAATCCTCAGCTACTTTCAGTTCAACAAAAACGCGTTCGACGAACGATTGCTGACTGATTGGAGCTATTTGAGGCTGATCCAACTGAATATACTATAGACTACATATAAAACCTGGATGCACCACCATACTCTAGACACAAAAAACAATCTAAACAATGGAAAAGACCAGAATCTCCAGCACCAAAAAGCTAAAGTGGTTTTGTCGGCCGGTAAAGTGTTGGCGTCAATTTTTTGGGATGCAAAGGTGTGATAATGATGGATTACTTAGAAAAGGGTCAAACAATATATGTATGTTTACGTGAATCAATTATTTAAAGAAAAAAGTTCTGGATTGTTACGAAGAAAAGTATTGTTTCACCAGGATAATGCGCGAATTCACACATCATTCGAGACTATGGCAGAAGCCTATCAGTGTGGCTTCGAATTGTTACCCCATGCCCCGTATTCTCCTGACCTCGCTCCATCTGATTTTTATCTATTCCCAAAGCTCAAAAACTTTGTACAAATGAGGAGGTTGAGGCTGCTGTCGACGCATATGGACGAAGACTTTTTTTAAAGCTGGTATAGAAACCCTGCACGGCCGATGGTAGAAATTTATAGAACTTGGGGGATCTATCTATCGATTTTCCTGGTTAAGCTACAAACTTTTCAAATGCCTCTCGTAAAAACTTTGTTATATTGCCTAGGCCAGTCATAATATTACGCATCACACAGTTTTCTTGTCTATTTGGCGCAGAATGTGGTTTTGTATTTATTTATTTTTTTACTTTTGGATTTTAGGTATTCCGGAAAACTTACTGTTTGATGAGCAATGGCTTAAAATCAAAATTAAGGGCTTTGTTATAGCGCAAACTTTTTTTTTATCGACTACAAGATTTTCAGGTGGGACTGAGAAAAAAAATATTGCTCTAAAAGCATCCTATTATATACATATGTATTGTTTTTATTATAATGTCTTATTAAAATAGTATTTATCAGTATGGTTCCTCGATAAAAACAATTGCCAGTTGTAAAATAAAACGAATGTAATATTTTGTGCTCTTTATTCAATTTTTAACAGTTATAATAAGGTTTTATTTCAGTCATCGTTAGTTGTTATTGGAAAAAAATCTAGTTTATAGATTTGATCGACGTTAAATACATTTGAATGTTGCATGCAATTTAAGACTATCGGTATCAATCTGATACTAATACAATGTGATTAAGTATCGTCATATCAATTGATTACAATTTTTAATTTAGTAGATATCTTACCGTTATGTTAAAAATAATAGGTAACTATTACATTATTTTCATTGCCATTTTTATTTTCGTTTCAACATCATTTTAGACCTTAACATATTATCCTCGAAATATTTCCCTACATGTGTTTAAACGTCTTTGGAAATTAACAACAATCGTAATTTTCGACAAAACTTAGAAATGAATATTTATGATTATGATAAAACCCTAAAGCGTTAACAAAATTTTATTTTAATTTAAATATAATTTACTTCCATCTAATATAAATATTTAATGACTTTCAATAATAAATAAATAATTAAAAAAAAGGTAACCAAAAAGACGGTGATGGAATGTTTAAGGTACAGATAAATTTGTGATGTAAATATCATTGAAAATATTCTTATTTAAATATTATAACTATTACATACATAGATAAACTCTCACTCATTTATATATGAGTAGCACTAACATAGAAAAATGAATCATCTATTCTGTCCGTCGTGTTAATAAATTTGTCCCTTTCTCACTTAGAGAATTTGTATAAGTGCGAGAGTGACAAAAACGTGTATAACTTCAATGTTTATTAACAAGACGGTTTAAATTTCAACGAATTAGTCTATGACTACTTAAATTAAAAATCTATAAAACACAAACCTTTTTAGAGATATACCTATGATACGCGATGTTAACATTAAAACATGCTTTGCATTAAATTAATATTTGCTATTCAACTTTCAAAAGAAACAATAAATAATATGTCTGACATATTCATAAATAGTTTTGTTTTATTATTATTAATTTCTTTATAATATTAAACATTCAAATATTTCTTCTTCGTAATAACATAAAATAACATAATTACAACATTTAAAATATCGGGAATGATTTCTCTAAGTAAATAAAATTTATTTATACTAGATATAGTTTAATTTTACATATTTAATTACTATAGATAACATAGCTTTTTATGGCGATGTATGAACGTGTTTTTATAGTTTTTATATGTACCGTCTATTAACATTGAAATATGCAAATAAATAAATGTTTTTAATGTGACTAATTTTTTTTAATGACAACACTAATATAAGTCAAACAAACGAGTGCTACTCGCACGCCGTTACGTCACACACTTAACGATAAATTCATGTATTTATATTACTTTAACTACAATTATTCTTACCTCGCTCCCTTACATTATGAAAAATTTTAAGATTTGAAAACATTATTTTTTGAGAAATATATAAATAAAATGTATACATACATAGCGTATAGGTTTTCATTTTATCGCCTTAGCGTTTTTTTTAACTTTTAATGGTTTAATAGCGATTTTTTTTTTCAAATAAATAGCTACAAAACTATTTTGAAAAATTCTTTAGTCGAATAACGAAGAATATAAATAAATTTTAGTGCAGGTATCCGAAAGCATGTAGAAATTACTAGAAAATTATTAAGTGGTAACTAAAGTAATCATATTTCTTGCGTACTCTTAACTTCGAAACCTTATTACCTGAGCAATCTTAGGTTGTTGTATTGAGCAAACGATTTGAAATACCTGCATTTAAAATTCAAAATAAAAATGTAACAATTTAATTAGCCGTCCTTACCTGCTAGAAATTACTTAAATTAACAATAGTGAAAGTGAATTATATAGTAAAGTTCAGCTAATAGGTAGTCTGTACAGGAATGCCAATGTGCATAAGGTAAAATTGAAAAAGCTTTCAGAAAGGCGACCAATTAACATTTATTTGTCCATTTTCAATGCCAATGAAGATAATACACAAATAAAAAAAAATTAAAAAAATTACAATCTTATACTGAACGATTTAACTATATTTTGAGTAAAAATAAAGTACGTTAATGTCGTGTGAAAGTAAAAAGAAATCGTTTTGATCGCCTTATTGAAATAATAAATAAATTCAAGAAAATATATTACATATATATGTAGGTATATAAAATAAGGAAAAAATAATTTATTATTTATAAAATAATGATTGCAATAATTTATACATGTTCCGCGTACACAAAATCTTACAACTAAAAATAAAAACAAATAATAATGAAAATACTACTATGTTCCTTGCAACCCTGTGACTTCTAAGAACCTGTGATATAATAGTCAAAAAGTTTTCCAACTAAGAAACAATAGAAATTTTTGTTTACTGTATGATTATCGCACATATGCGTTTAACTTATAAATAATAATTAATATAACTTTAGATCATCTCTGGTTATAATTATTATTAATTCGAAATATAATCAGAAATGATCTGTTTACTACTGTTATTAAAACTAGCAGTTACAAATGGAAAAAAAAAACTTCTATAAAAATAAAAAACAACAAATCGTGTTGTGTTGAGTTTGTTTTAATAGTTTAAAACAATTTTTTCAAAAAAATAAAAAAATTAAATTACAAGTATTTTTTTTTGATAAATTGAATTGACATTGTATTGTATCTCAGTTGGATAACCATATCATTACCTATAATAGGATAGACCTTACAATTAAATATTGAAGTAAACATTTGAGCTACAGTACACTCTAAAGAGTTTGTTTTATCATTCCCTCTTTGTAAATTACCTACTAATGTATAATTTATGTACATTGTTCTTAAAACCGTGAAACAGAGTGATGAAGATTATTATGATACCAGTCGTCGTTTGGCACAAATTGTTTTGAGCGGTATTGCACCAAAATAAGACTCAACTGTTATCAATAATTTAAGAAAAATAAATTACAATAAATAATTACGACAATTATCACTAAACATGTAAAAAATAATACTTTTCAATTAAGTTTTAAATGGTTTTAAAAAACAAATTTTAAATGGTCTTTTATTTCACTTTTTTATTTTAAAACCATTCCCTTTTTCCTAAGCACACATCAAACCGTAATTTTCTACATAAAGGCTTTTATAAGTTACACTTAAATTATATATATTTTTTTAATTATTAATAAAATAATTCGAGTTTCATCCAATGTGCCATTGTGCCGATCATTTGAAGTGTGAAAAATTTCTATAGCCTGTGATGAAAAAGTTCACTTCTCTAATTTTTTAAATGTCGTTGTATTTTCAAATTTAATGTTCGATTTTTTTTTTTAATATTTAATTTTTTCACTTCCTACTCGATCATAATATTTTTATTGAAATAGACTTTATTACTCGACTGAGAATGTTTCAACTTAATTCTATATTACATATGCAAACATAGTGTTTTCATTTCTAGATACAAAATATGGCACTAAATATTACAACTCAATTTGTACCTTAATACGTTGACATAAAATCTATTTTAACTAAACGAAATTAACAGTAATATATATTTTTGTGTTAAAAATAACAAGTATTGTGTTTTATATAAAATGTATGAAGCTTCAAGCTACGAGTGTAGATAAAAATGTGACGTTTCAGAATGAAAGTGACTACGTACGTGGCCCTCTTCTAAGTGAAGATTTTCTTCACTTTGACAGGAGCGTATGCGCACGTCATTTAGTGTCCATCATGTCCCATTTCCGCGTATGTTGAATATATGACGTGCGCATGTGCTCCTATCGACGTGAAGAAAATCTTCACTTAGAAGAGGGCCGCGATCATAGACATTACAACTGTCACTTAAAGTCGTGTATCCGTGAAACGAAGGCTTTATAAAAAGTCAAGTATGTATATTAACGCATTCAAAATATTTAGGATTAAAACAAAAGATCTATTTCAGATCAATACTAATAATATTCTCTTGAAAGCATAACCGCCTTAACTTGAACATCCAGGTTTATTAGCTATTACATGTCGATATATTCGAAACTAAGCCGTATCATAAGAACATAAAGTCTATTTCAATTTCTCTCACAGGTCAAAACACTCAAGAGAATTTAACGCATTAACAGCGCAAATATAATTCGAAGCTCCATAAAGAAACAAGAGTCCTATCAATACAGTCAAAAATAAACCGTATGTTGAAACTATAAGGTCTATTTCAGTTGGACTTACAAGTAACGGTCAGACGAAACTACAACTCGTAGCTTCATAAAGTATTAAGCGACATGTCAAGACAGACAAAAGTAGACCGTATAGTAAGATGATAGTCTATTTCAGTTTACAGGTAGCAGTCGGTCGGTCAAACCTAAAACTCGTAGCTTCATAAAGTAGTAAAGGACACGTCGAGACAGACAAAAGTGAACCGTACGGTGAGACGATAAAGTCTATTTCAGCTTACAGGTAGCAGTCGGTCGGTCAGTAGACCCAGGAGACGGGCACCCACTGCGGCGAGGAGCGCATGCGCGCGAGCGCCGCCTCCAGCTGCGCGAGCGTGTCGTCGATGTCGTTGTTCACGATGGACATGTCGAAGTAGTGGCCGTACGTGCGGCGCAGCTGCTCCGACTCGCGCGCCAGCACCTCTAACGATCCGTCGTACTGGAATTGAATAATACGAATTTAATTCTACTATTACGGAAAGTACCCATAATACGTGATTCATTTTTTGACCACTATCTTTTCATCGGTGCGTTATTACGTAACTTGTGCGATCGCGAGAAATCGGTGTGGTGTCTAATTTCATTACTAATTGAGACTCAGCTAGTATTGAAATTCGACACCACAATGATTTCTCGCGATCGCGCAAGTTACGTAATGGTCCCACCGATCTATTCATCGGGGATTGTTATCTCCTATGATATATTAATTAATAACTTTCAAATAGAATATGATACATTAATAAATTACTCAGTTAGTGTTTTAGTACTTTTATATTCCTTAGTTGTGATTTTGCACTATTGCTAAGTTGTGTGTTTTGTTTTTTTGTAATGCCTGCTATGTCCACATCTAGTAGACTCAGTTGTACATACATAATTTACATTTTGTACTTTATATGTCTATATTAAACGATTGTGGTCGGTTTTATGGACTAATAAAATAAAATAAAAGTTAGTTTCAAATAGAAAATGTTCCACTTACATCGGCAACGTTGTTCAGCGACGGAGCGGCGACGAACACGACATACGGCGCGAACTCAGCGGTTCGCAAGATCTTGAGCGCCTGCGGCTCCACGTCCAGTATGGCGATACGACGCTCCGAGTGTATGCGGCGAATCGTCTCCAGCTTCGTTCCGTACATTGCGTCCTCGTGAGTGCCTGGATGAGACATATTTGACGAAGTTATAAACAAATTCTGATATCAAATTTCAAATTGGAAATTTACGTTTTATCCGCTTGAATGTCCGGGAATAACATGCGCGGAAATGGAACAACATGATGTGTAGAGGGGTCATGTTACTTTTGTAGGTAGCTTTACTTTGGTAGGATTACATCATGTTGAATGTATGACGTGCGCATGCGCTCCTATCAAAGTGAAGAAATCTTCAATTAGAAGAGAGCCGCGAACGTACCCATTGTTAATATTTATAACACTCGTAATATTAGTTAATTATATTAATATAATTATACGAAGAATAAACTTTCAGATAAAAATATTTATATGTGAAAATGTACTGCCCCACTGAAATGGGTAGAAAAGACAGTACTGTCGCCTGAAATACAGATTTCAAATAAATTAATCATTTTATCAAATTCTATTTTTAACCAAAGTTCCAGTAGATGTAAAATATTAATTTAACTGTCAAGTATTCGCAATTTTTTAGCATTTAATCATTAAGTACATACCGTATTCTAAGTATTCGTTAGCAGCGATATCGGCCATCATCTCGTCATGTGTCACGAAGTAGTAATGTCTTCCGTTTTCTTCGTCTGCACGAGGCGGTCTAGTCGTATCTGAAATATTAAATATTTTCGTTAATAAAACCTTTTTCAGATGATGTTTTAATTCTACATTTGAAATAAAATAGTTATTTTGACAACCGGTCTGGTGTAGTGGTGCGAGCAGTCGCCTCAACGCCGCGCGACGGCGGTCGCGGGTTCGATTCCCGCCCGGGATATATATTTGTATTTGTACAAATATTTGTTTCCGGTCTGAGTGTATGTCCTTGTGGATCTCCCCACCATACCTCGGAGAGCACGTAAAGCCGTCGGTCACGGATTTTATCATAGACACCTGATAGCGATCGTTACTCATGGTATGGAAATTATCCGCCATCCCGCAGTGGAGCAGCGTGGTGGATTAAGCTCCAACCATACTTCTATATGGAGATGAGGCCTTCGCTCAGCAGTGGGTTGTTTACAGGCTGATACAGTACATTACAGTTTTAACATCTAGTTTCAGTCATAAGTGCTACTTACGCGGTATGGGATAGGCGTATTGGTCGGGATGACGCGCTATGAGCGTATTCTTGATATGACGACGACCAACACCATGTGCGCCCAAAAGCACTATTGTTTTTCTTTGGAATGCTGAAAATTTAAAACAAATTATATTAACGAATTTTCATTTCCATAGTTAATACATACAGGGCCGGCCTGAGGGGCATAATAACATCCGATAATTATCGAGTAATATCGATACGTAGAAGCGGTAACCTTTCTTTTTGGAGTTTTTTTTTAAATTAATACTCATAAGCCTGGAGGTGTAAATATCGGTATGGGGTCGCGACGACCTTTTATGTTTTTTTTTTCCGTGTGCATTTTCGAGACAGGTTAATTATAGTTATTTTCAGTCAACAATAATCAATAATAATAATAAAAATCATAACAACAAACTATTAATATATAAAATTCAACAAACTTACAAGGAAGTTTGACGACTTCTTCGTAAGTAACAACATCGAGCTGGTCGAACACGGCATTGTGTTTTGCAAGATATTTGTCTTTGGCTTGTTTCTTCTTTCGTCCGAATATCGAACAATTGACTGTAACAAATACAGAGAAAAGATCATGTCAGAAAAGTATAGAAACGAGAATTTATACTTTCTCCGATTTCAAAATAACATCGAGAAAAATAATTATCTAAAATGATTGTCAACAATAATCTTTACATACAATTCAACACCCAAGCGTACGATTGTATTAGCAAATACAATGTTTTTAAAACTAAAATGAAGTATTGAAACATCGAAATACGATTACAACATCTTATATTACTATTTATCGTTAGTGACTGTTCAAGATTATTACGCGAGTCATTAATATCATAAGTCCATTATAATCTAACGAAATAAAACAATATAAATATTTTCATTAGATGTAACAAACTACGTAATTTTTTACTACAAAACATATTTCAAGTATCATCATTTACAATATTATATACAATTTTTTTTATAAAAGTTTTTTGTTTTGTTTTTCTATCCAGTAATCAAATTTATACCTGTATTCTCGCACCCATCGGTATGAGACACGCAGCCTTCAGCTCCTAGCGGCACAACATTACAACACGATCATGCAAACAACGCAATGAACTGGTATGATAGCCTACACAGGGCACACATTGGGGGATGCTTAGCCAAAACCGGGTCTGAATGTATACTTTGACACAAAACGTGTAATATAACTTTGTATTAAAGTACGAGTGTGTTAAGGAAGAGTGACTTCTTTTGGCACGAGAGTTTATTGCACTCAAAAGAAGATGCCAAACTTTGTGAAATTAATGTAATGTATTGGTTATTGATGAAGTAAACATTCTGTTAATGAGATCTAATAAACTTAGTATTGTATGAAGTAATTTTATGACCTCGTCTTAATTCTTTCATATTACATGGAAACAATCTGTAATAGGTACATATGGCGATCAAAATACTATATAGTTACCTATGAAATGAGTTGAATTTACAAATGTGACGTATTAAACGGGTTTCTTCATATAATGAAATTGGGACTAAAGTGAAATTTGACTAAGCACATCCCAAAGAAGGAAAATATAATACGGAACAAACTCCCTCAGTTTTTTCATGATATTGACTTGACGTCAATATCATTTTAATTAACAAGTATCTACACGATTCACACATTTATAAGGAAATCATCGAACACAACCAGGGACATTTACACTTTTAATGAATCATTGGGATCGACATAAATACATGACTAGTACCATGCATACTTAGGATTTTATGACGTCATTCAATAGAATCGGGAGCTTGTTTAATCAACGGAAAAAGGAATGAAAACTTTACATACCAACTGTAGATGTATCCATAGATGTAATGTTTGAAAGAAAATATGAAATGTTAATATTTTAAACAAATACTAATGTTAATGACGGTTGTGAGTTAAAAACTCAATAAACACATAAAACATTGCACGAGTAGTGAGATAATAATAATTAAAAGAAAATGCAAATATTGAGAAACTAGTAAAATTCACGATTTAAAATGCAACGAAAAAAAATTGAAAATTATTAATCCTTTAACGCAATTAAATCGTGTTATATAAACACTAATACAGAAAGCTTTCGTCTAAGATAATTCAGACCATTGTATTTTTTAATACGAAACAAATCCTAAAACAACAGAAGAGGGCAAGGATCCGCTTAAAATTTTGATTAAAGTAAACACATCGTACACAAAAACTCTAAATTAATTGAAAACAGGTCAGGCAATTCGTGTAATAACAAAAATAATCTAAATAGCACCTTAAATGAAAACTGAATACAAGCATACCTGTTAACAAGTCGTCAATATTAATTACGTATTATATATTCGCTTTATATTTAAATTTTCAGATCTATTAATCATCATGTTTGCCAATTTTGTTGAAATAATTAATTGTACTCAGATTTCTATTAGCCTAAATGAAACATTTGCTGGTGAGATTTTTCAAACAGTTATACACCAATCTAATCGCAAAATGGCTAGACATTGAACTTTCGAATTTTTTCTGCCAAAAGTAATTTGCAAACAATTATCTAAATTTTACAACCACCATCCGTACCATATACCGGACCATAATATAATGGCACCAAGCAACACCACGTCTTCCTAGTTTAGCAAAAAACGAAATTTAGGCAGATGATATTGTATTATTTATGTAAATACCTTGGTCAGTGTTAGATCTTTCGGCTGCTGCACAAGCTGCTCTCCATTCTTGTAGTTCTGGGCTTGGGATAAGACCAGCGGATCCTCCTGAAGCGTCTTTTCGAGCTTGCCACCAATGAGCGTCATCTTTACTAATAATCTACAATTAAACCCAATTATTAAAATCGAAATATATGACATTTTATTATAAATTAAAGCCTGAGAATGTACTTTTCAAAATAAATTATTTGCTTCTATTAAGCTGTTTGTTCATACCTGTAATATATCTCCGGTGTTAAAAGCGATGCCCGCTTGCGCGCAAGGTATCAATTCATCTTCCAAAGGATCATAGTCAAATTGTGCCCTTACAAAAATCTGAAAGCATATCCTCTTATTACTTCAGTTCCACAAAAGACGCAGCTGATATTTAACTTTCAAATTTTGATAACGTTTGATTTCCGAATTCTAATCTGATTACGTTTATAAGTTCCGTTTTCAATTTAATAACACGATTTACTATAACTTTATTATTCTATGGATTTATTATATTAACTACTTACTCATATTACATTTACTGAATAATTTTCGCAAATATGCGAAGTAGATTTAATTACGTCAGTACTAATCTAACATTTGCACATGTTACAAATTAACAATTATGAATATGATTTAGCTAGAATTAATACGTTAAGAGGAGTATGAAGTAAAATGGAGATGATAACAAACAATGAGTTAATGAAGCAATGGTAAAGAACAACAAGCGCACAGAAACGGAGGAACGCGAGGACGCGCAGCCATGCCCGGGTGAAAGAACAATACGACACAAAATAATATAAATGAAAACAAATAAACAAATATATGATAAACAAAAAAACAACATAAAGTAGCAACGGCTCTGGTAATCGCTACTTACTAGCACGGGCGAAGGCTTTATCCGGAATAGCTAGTTAGAAGAAAATAAAAAATTGGTTTAGTTATTTTTTTTTTTATTTACAACCAGCTTTAGTATGCTTTTGAGACAAGCAGTAAGTGGTTATTTATGTGCGCTTGTCGACTTTTAATAACTACTTTTTATTAATTCTCAAAACCACACAACTATTTCAAATAAATATTAGTAGCTACATTAAACACATTTCAATTTCTAACATTAGTAAATTTGCCTTCTTTAAATAAAGTTTTAGCAAAATGCACAGCATTCCTAGAACACAGAGCTTCGAAAGTTTTGCCAAGAGCACTCTAAATAATTAATAAATTTCATAAATTATAGTAATTTAAATATATTACCTCGCAAGGAGGTGGTGCCGACCGATACGATGGTACTATTTTGAAGGTAACCGAACCGCGAGCTTCTCGCTGTAAGTAGATTAATATTATTTATTAATGTCGAAACGATATTTCAGTTTCGTACAAAAATAACTCGTAAATATGTATAAGATGAATATCATTATATATTTCGAATTCAATGTTTGATGTTTTATTTCAAAACTTTCTTCTACGAGTATAAGAAAATTGTGACCTGGAAAAAAATTGAGGGAATTTCTTGTATCATCTTTATAATTAACATGATTTTCGGGAATAACTATGTATAATATTCATACCAGCATCCTTTGAAGTTGTGCAACAGACTGATTAGCGACCGGTGTCCCATTTATTTCCTTGATCTCGTCGCCCACGTGTAATGTAGCCTGTCTGTGGATCATGCCACCGTGCATAATGCGTGCTACGATGCACCGACCGTCGTCTGCTAGTTTCAATGTTATACCCTGAAATTTGTTTATGAATTGTAATATTTTATAGAATTAGAACTTAAGTACTGATCACAGATATATTTGAGCCAAAATAATCAGTTAATTCACCTTAATATACTATTCTGCAACGAAATAATACTCTAAAGGTTTCATAATATAGGCTGGTGAAAATTATCATACTTACCATGGGTTCATCGGTGTTCTTCTGGAACTGAACGAGGCGCACTCTGGTCACGTTTTCGAACTCAGGTTCGGTGTCGTCCTCTTCTTCAGTCGGCGGCTGCGCTCTGCCGTTGACTGGTGGCGGAGAAGCGCGTAGCGACTCCTCGCCATACACCTCGCGTGCGACCACATCGTGTGCTTGCAGTAGGGCCTGTAAAAAACGTTAACATTAAAAACTTATTAAAAAATTAACATTAACTTATACTTTTTATATGTGACTTGCTATCTTACTTATCTAGCTACAAAAATAATAGAATTCCCATACAAAATTGTATCCCCATTTCACCAGCTTCTTTTCAAAAAAAGCAGAAGCACGTGTTTATTTTATTCTTATCAAATACCAAAAATAAACTTTTCTAAGCTCAATAACAGCAGAACGTCCTCATAAATCATTCCCGCATTTTATACGTGTTCAAGTAAAATTAACTAAAAGACGAATCAAAACCTCACAACCTAAATTACATACTTTCAAATTTTCATCCCTTATTTCAATACCTTAGGAATAGAATTTCAAAAACTCTTATTTATTTTTATATACATTATAGACATATATATTGCATAGACAGTCAATCAATAAGATAGGCAGAAAATAAAATTATAAAGTATCTACCTTTTTCATATCTTAATTTCATATAGACTTGATTAAAAAATCAGTGCAAGCACAGTCAATTATTTTTATAATGATTAATAAAATAATATAACGCTATAGTGATAATATTTTTTACACTTTAGATGATTATTATTGTTTAAAGATCCATATTGTGCTACAAAATATAAAAAATATGAAATCATGTTATGTGTTTAATCGTATACAACTCCAGGAATTTCGCAAAGGCTAAAATTGAGAGTATTCCCTCTAGAGCTGTCGATATTGCGGTTATCCTTTAATTCGCACAATGTTCTCACCACAACATCCCACAAGTTCTGTAAAATCAGAGTGGACTGATGTGAGAGTCGATAAATCGATTATCATCGGATTACTGTTTGACTGCAATAATCGGATTATTCACTTATTTGGAAGGTACGAGAATTTCGGTAATATACTGTATTGATTCTTTTTAATATGATGCGTATATGAGTTAACTCAATATTAGTTTTCTAATACCATTAATTTTTGTAAGTCTACTTTTTACTTTACTAAGATTACTTCACATTAGTATTAGTCTTTAAGAATAATAAAAGAATAAATAATAGCTGAGTTTTAAGAACTAAAAAGGAAGAAATATATTATTCAACATTGGATATTTTTACATCGCATTTATAGCCAGAGAATCCCATAATACTATATTCTGTAATGACCAAAATGTAATAAAAGTTTTTATGAAAGACATAAATAGTAGGTACTATCAGTTTGACCGAATTAACTAGTAGGTTAAATAGGTCTCCGTTTGCATACAACCCACGTCGCTTTAGGATCAAACACCCGGAGAAATAAGGCAATGTGACCTAATGGAAGTTAGAACTTCAGGAAAACATTGTCTGTGTCTTTAATTTTATTTATCGTTCATAATTTTTTTTACTATTCTTTTTTTAAAATTTTTAATTATATAATGTATATAATTTGTGTAAAATTGTGTCTGTCTGTTTATCCATGTGTTGTTTGTATGAACACATGCTTTCCTTTATCTACTTATAGCATCGTATTGGATTTATACTGTTAGGATGTTATAATTGTGTCTTAAGTAAATAAATAAAAAAATAAATCAAGCTGAAGACTTTAGCCATTGTTTTAGTAGATGATTTAATTAACCACTATACAGAAATAAAGTGATATTAAAAGCTATTTTTCAGATAGCTCAAAAAGGTAGTTTGGATAAATTCAATCTTAATCATCAATGGACAAGTATTTGCACGACAGTGGAACAACAGATAATTAAGCTCTTCAATTAAATTTACGATGTTCTATGGTGAAATCAACAGTCTTTAATCTAGTACGTGATTGGAAACAGAGTCTCGACAACACGGCGTTTTCTCTTTTTATTTTGCCACAGCCAAATTCTCTGTTAAAACTGCGGTTGCGTTGATACAATTAAGGTTTTCTTTCCCTATTACGAAATACAGTGATTGCTTTTTATCACTGTCTAAACTATAATGGAAGAACTCGTATAGCAAGCCAAATTTATCGCTTAGATAGCTTTAAAGTTCTTTAGTGTTCCTATAAATTTCAATAAAAATAGTTAGTGCGAGTATAAATTGTTACTTTTACAATTATTTGTTTATACAAAGGGTAAGTTTTACGAAAAGGTAATAGTCGGTCGTTCTGAAAACCGCAGAATTCAATCATGGATTACGTGAATCTTATATCTTTAAACGAGCAATTCTTGTATATATATATATATAATCGGAATCTCGGAAACGGCTCCAACGATTTTCATGAAATTTAGTATGCAGGGGGTTTCGAGGGCGATAAATCGATCTAGCTAGGATTTATTTTTAGAAAATGTTGTTTTATCCCTTTTTTTACGCAATTAAAAAATACCATTAGAATACGAAGGTAAATTTCGCTGTCATTGACAAGCTTCTAACAGCTCGGATGGGAATCGGGCGGATTCGAAATCAGAAAACCTGGGTTCGAATCCAGGTTTTTACAGACCAATGTTTTTTTCCTTTTTTTTTTCTTTTGAATTAATAGCTCTTTTTATTTTTTATTTTTTATTTAAATAACCAGTTTCTATTATTTTACTATTATATCGGTAAGATCGAAAATATTATTTATGTTTCATCTGTATGTAATGCATCTAAATATAATTGAACCGAGCAAAGCTCGGTCATCCGGGTACTTTTAATATAAAATTCCACAAGGTTAATTTTACTTTAACTACGAGTATATTGACTGTGGCATTTTAGTGGTCTTTTTTGTTGTATTCATAGTTTGACAATCTGGAGGCACGGCAGTGCCTCCGCCAAGTCGAGCAAAAAAAAAGTGGCACGGCCGTACTATCCTTTTCTCGAAGCAACTCAGGCCATTTTCGACCCCCTATAACTTCGTTGTGGATAAAACTAGAAGTCTGAATTTTCAATACCCAAGCAGGCACTGTATAAACACGGTATATTTCAAATTTCATTCAATTTGAACCAGTAGTTTAAGAATTATAATTAGTCAAAGTTTCGAATTTTGTCACTCACTGACTGACCGATCATCAAAACTCTAAGGCACTTCTAGCAGACATAGAAGCTTCAAATTTAGAATACCATTAGTGTTTAGTATATAAACCAAGGAAAAATTCAAATATTGTGCAATTTTGGTCCAGTTTTCTAGATACACCAACTGCATAAATAACTTTGTAATCCCATATAAATGTATAGGATTACAAAGTTACATTTGCAGTGAATGAATCAATGGGTACATTGATATTGTACAAGTATAATCTAGTGGAATAATAGGTGTAGATAGGTACCTAGATATAATTATCTTCAAAGGTAACCTGTAAAATGGTCAACGGAATGAAAAAGCAAGAATGGGACATGTCTTATGTAGTTGTACCAAAATCACGCAAAGTATTAAAGAACACTAATAAATCATAACCGCGACTGGCTGAGGTAGTTTGCCCGCTTCACGGCTTCCACGCTTCCCGTACGTAAGTTATTTTATGTTATTCAGTTGGCAGCTATATTAAACCTATCCCTCTAATGATTAGAGGATTAGATTAAACCGATTAAACCGATGGCTGAGGTAGTTTGCCCGCTTCACGGCTTCCACGCTTCCCGTACGTAAGTTATTTTATTTTATTTAGTTGGCAGCTATATTAAACCTATCCCTCTAATGATTAGAGGATTAGATTAAACCGATTAGAGTCTAATCGGTTTCTACACTGCATTGTAGCAAAACGCTCAATCGCTTGGCGGCACGTCTTTGCCGATAGGGTGGTAACTAGCCACTACCAAAGACTCCCACCAAAGCAGATCAGAGAAAGAAAATTTACTCTGCCGGGGATTGAACCTGGGATCTCCCGCTTAATATACAACAGCGCGCACCATTTCGCCAGCGTGGTCATCATTTTTGAGTTCATATACATAATTATGTCATTATTAGAATGCACCTGATTGATTAAGTGAGTCATAACAGCAATAACTGTTAATTAATGTATATTAACATTAAATAAATAAAAATAAAAATAGAAAATAAGGACTCAAAATAACTTTTGTATTTTAAAGCTATAACTTCTTGATGAGAGTAAATTTTTATACGATGCGCGTGCACTCTGTGACAAAAAACCGACAACATAAAGCTAAGTAGTAGGCGCCGCGCAATTGCGCTAACTTACTTCATTGCGCTGGATGTGTCAACTCACTTTTTACAAGCTTTTATTTTGTTTCACCTGTCTCGATATTTGTCATCAAATCTTGCAAATTAAATTTGATCCAAAATAATAGTAAATCATGTGACAATGCAATATTATGATTACATCGTGCTGATTTGATGGAGGAGCTAGAAGGTAGCCAAAGGAAGGATTTTGGGCCCGTTTGAGTCCTCTAGACGAGTAAGTTTGTCTTTCAATGGTAACCAGGGTCTAGTGAGGTTTTAACATTGACTTGGCAATCGCATGAAAACAATGTATTTAAGAAGTAACACATAGGAATATTATATTAAATTAGATTGTTTAGTGCGATTGCCAAGTCAGTCTATTTATTTAAAACATCACAGATTTTTAATATTTATATGATCACTATACGATGTTGTTAGGTTAGCAACTAACGTAATAACTTAAAACAGAAGAACCCTTAAGTAGGGATTGAATAAATTAGCCGACTTGGTATTACATGGATCTCACAACTTCTAACGGAAGAAGAAGTGAGTTGCGAGACTTGGTTTCTTTTTACAAGTTATGTTTTTGATGGCATATTATATTTCTTTAGATATTAACTAAAGTAAACTTAAAAAGGAGGAAGTATTTAAGACAATCTTTTTTTTCTCTCTATAAATCTTATCAAATAGCTCATTAGCGATTCCACAAGTAAAAGTTCTATTTCACGAAAAAATGTAAAATTATAGCTGCTCTAATAAACGCCTCTGGTAATGAAACTTTGCCAGGTCGATTCGGACAGTTATTTGCAGTCTGCGTTTGCCAAATTTGCGGATAAGTGTGCCTCCTACACCAAGTGAGGTGAACCATAGCAACGTAGTTTAGAGATTTATCTGACATCCTAAAGTAGGTTAACCAGTCAATGTGAAAATTTGGTTTGGTCAGAGAGTTTTAGAGCATAATTTTATTAAATCAATGTTATCGATAGTTTTATTTATTGGGATGTTTTATTTAAAAAGTTAAAAAACTTCGTCAAAGTTTTAATTTATAATAAGATTTTGTAAAATATAACCATTATACGACAAATATGTGTAAAGAAACGCGGGAAAGGTCAGTTTATCGGCCTTGCTTGTTCTGCTGAAGTTACATGTCCTTTGGCCATGTCGCCGTCAACTGTTTTTTCCCTTAGCAGCAATCTCAAATTTTAGGTGTTTCCTCTATCTTTATCCTGGTTCTACTAGATAGTAAATTTAATAAGTTGAACATATCAGTTAGTAGTTAGTTCTGTTATTACAGTTTGTTTAAGGGTGCCCTTAGTTTTTTATTGATCTCTTGTAATAAACAAAAAGAAGATTATGTATTTTTAAATTTAAGGAGATATATAGGAGTTGCTAATAATATTTTACAAGAACTAGTAGAGCGTAAATTACTAGCCCCGTATAGTTGATACTGTAGATACAACCATTACGAAGAGGAATTTCGGTCGAGAAGGTAACGTAAAGGTTTCCAAAATCTACTCAGCTGAAATTAATACGGCGGTTAAACTCTTTTTCTCGTTCACATCTCGAAATAGAACTATCGAGTTAGATCGCCTATTCTACTTACTACTACTCCTTTATACATAAAGATATCGTAAACGTATCATCTAGTAAAACCACCACTACGCCCATCGCCACAATATGAATTGAACTTGAATCAGTCTGTAAAAGTCCCGCTGCTGTGGCAAATGTCTCTTCTCCACATAGAAGAAAGGTTAAAGCTGATTCCATTGCAGGATGGCAGATAATTTCCCTAACATGAGTAACGATCGCTTTCAGGTGTCCTCGATAATAGCCGGGATCTCGGGTGCTCTCCGGGGCACGGTGAGGAGACCCACAAGGACATACACACAGACCGGAAACAAATATCATATTGACGTAATAATTAATTCTTCTTCTTGACATTGTACCTACATATACAAATATCAGCCTCGAGCGGGAATGGAATCCGCGACCGCTGGCTTTAAGGCGACTATAAATAAATATACACGTTACATTCAACGGTGACCGCTAGTGCAACAGTCACTTGCTGTGATGACTGCACCAATCAACGACAGTTTATTATATTATTAAGCCACACCGTCGAGTTTTGTTTAAGTCACAACGTTCTACTCGTATTGTCTGTTGCGAAGAGATGAAAAAAAAAAACGATATTTAAATGTAAATTAGTTATTACGTCTTTCTTTTATAATATTTATTTTGATAATTATGTATTAGTAGGTATGTATGTATGTATATATGTATTTATGTGTGTATATGTGTGTGTATGTATGTATTTGTTTATGTATATATATATATATATATATATATATATATATATATATATATATATATATATTAATTCCTAGTGTATTTAATACTAGCTTCTGTCCGCGGCTTCACCCTCGTGGGTGTTGGGTATCGCGACCAAAAAAAAAAGTATCCTATGTTACTTATAATCAACTCTCTCAATCTTCTAATAACCTACAAGAATATGTGTATAAAGTTTCATGATGATCGGTTAAGTAGTTTTTGCGTGAAAGCGTAACAAACAAACTTAATTCACATTTGTAATATTAGTATGATAATGATTTTTACTAATTTACCAAGATTTGCTGATTACAAATATTTGTAGAGGCCATAATCATATTTGTTGTGGTCTGGGCGTTTGTGCTTGTGTATTGTGTGTGTTTCCGGACCCCCGACACAGGATTCACATCCTACTGGGGGCTGTTAAGTGTGAGACGTTTATTTATATTTTATATTAATAATAGTAGATATATTATATAAAAATCAATTCAGCATTCAAATGTTCAAGGAAACGTTGTCATAAAATTTAAAGTAAAAGTAAAACACTGAAATATATTTCATTATTTTCAATTATTTTAAACTAGACAAATATCCTGTACAGGGTCGTGATAATCATCTACACAGTAGCGTGCAGGATCTAATTTTTTAAATAAACTTTGCTTTTCCATTCGCAATTTAGAAACTCAACGTATTTTTTTTAGAATGTTTAGTGTTTTATACTAACGAATTGTTGAAAGTAAAAATAAAGCGTAGCACGTACATTCTACTGTTTGACAATTATTTATAGCTTTTAATTTATACAGATATAACGACCTGCTCCGGTTTCGCACGGGTCCAACTTATCAGTTAAGAAAATTATAATTACGCTTAATATATAAACAAATCGAATGTTGCATTTTCAAGGCAAACGAAATAAAAATTTATAAAAGTAAGATATTACAAAATTTTGACGACCGTTCTGGTGTAATGGTGCGAGTAGTCGCCTCAACGCCGCGCGCCACCGCACCGGTCGCGGGTTCGATTCCCGCTCGGGACATATATTTGTATTTGTCCAAATATTTGTTTCCGATCTAGGTGTATGTCTCTCGGGTCTCCCCACCGTGCCTCGGAGAGCACGTAAAGCCATCGGTCCCGGTTGTTTAGCAGCGAGATGGATTAAGCTTCAACCTATCTTCTATATAGAGAAGAGGCCTTCGCCCAGCAGTGGCCTGTTTACGGGCTAGTACAGTATAGTATAGTGCTACGAAATTTTAGCATTTGCTTTATTTTCAGTCTTTTTTTCGATCATATCCTTAAATTAAGAACTGAACTGAAATGTCTTCCTATGCAGCTTCGTAACTCATGACTCTTTTATGTATCCTATTGGTTATCTCAGGCAGTACTTTATCCGACATCTTCGTATTCCATTTTATTTCATTTTTACTGCTACCATTATTCTCTCCATATATGTATATAGGTACATAAAGACCGAAGTTGTCGAATGCGCGACCATAAACGTATCATCTATTAAAATCACCTCTACGCCCATCAGCACAGTATAAAGCAACACGAAAACAAGTTGAATTTCGGAATACAATGCGAATACTTTTGATATGCAAATATGTACATTGTATTCTAAAGACGCGTTTTATCCGAGACTAGCTGCCAGATGTCCTATTTATTTCAGCAAAACATTCATCTTTTCGACTAATGTTATTTTGTAATCTGCTTTGTTAGCTCGCTTCTGTAACATTTTCGTTGAGTACTAATTATTTTCATCTATATCACATATTAAATCTTATCTCTAATAATTATGAAATAATTCATTTTGAAATTATATACAATTCGCCGAAACATTAAGATGAGACATCGCTTTTGTGGTAATTAGTAACGAGTGCTTAGTATTTCGGAAAATTATTTATTTATTTATACTTTATTGTACATCACAAATACATTATTAAAAATATATTAAAGATAATTAGAGATTGTGTAGTACAACGGCCGGACTTATGGCTAATTAGCCATTCTTCCAGACAACCTAAATGGGAAAAGGAAATATTAACATGGGGACCGGGTAGTTGGTGTAGAGTAATATAAATAATAGTAGGTATAAAAAATAATATCAAAATTATTTCAATTTATTCACACTGTACTCGTATAAGGACATAAACGATTATATAAAAAAAATATTTAATATGGAGAGGATTTCTGTGTAAAATTGTAATTGTATAATGCCTGTTTACAATCTAACGGTCAGTCACAACTAGAGATGGGCATTCTGCCCGGCATTTTGGGCAGATTGGATAAATTCCTAATAAGCGCCCATAAATTTCTTACCTTGGGCATTTAACTGGGCATAAATTATATTGTTCCAAAAATTATTTGTTTATTAGATTTATGCATTGGAAGTTAATAAAGTAATAGTTTTTAGCTAGTGTTTATCGTTTAAAGGTAAAATTTTATAAATTTAAGAACGTTTCACTAGAAATATACCTATAATTCAAAAAGTACGTTTCTCAATTTAAATAACACGAGCGCGGGAACTTATGATATTTGCATAGCGTAAAGGATGCGGGAAGAGGGATGCGTATGTGCGTTCGCACCGCCGCCGTTTTGTAGTAGGGATGTTCATTATCAGTGGGAAAAAATTGTCGATAATTTTATTACCGATTATCGTATCGTGTTATCGATAATTATCGAATGAGCAGTTATCGATAATTATTGGATGAAAATTATCGATAGTTGGCAACAGTTATCGATAATTATCGAATGAAAATTATGGATAATTATCGGGTGCTTGGTTAATTATCGAATGTACTACAGAATTATCGGTTGAAGGATGACAAGTATCGGTAATTTTTGTGTATCGCAAGTGACGACGAAAAAAAAACAGTCGTCCGAGATCTGGCATCGATATTTACCCCTGCAGCCTATCCGAATTCCTAAAAAAAAGGTCATCCGACATCCAGTATCGACGTTTACCCCTATACTCTATCCGAATACCTAAAAAAAGGTCATCCGACATCCAGTGTCAGTTTACCCCTATACCCTATCCGAATACCTAAAAAACAAAAAGATCGTCATTTCTCCCTGTCAAACTTATTACTCGATAATTATCGGCTGACGCATATCCATAATTATCGAATCCCAATAAACTATCGATAATTGTCGGATGAAAAATTATCGATAGTTATCGATAATTATCGAATGACAAATTACCGATAATTATCGGATCAAAATTATCGAATTACACTTATCGATAATTATCGAATGAAATATTATCGAGTAGTTACGAAATATCGATAATTATTGCACACCCCTATTTTGTAGTTAATCGCTCAGTCGCTCTCCCGTTTTCACCACGCATTTTCGTCTCTATCGCGGTTAGCAATTGGCTAAGTTTTTTAATTGGTTGGTGTACTTAAAAGTGTGCTCCGATTTACAGCGACTTACAAGGTAAGTTTTCTTAACAATATCCTATTAATATTATAAATGCGAAAGTTTGTTTGGATGTTTGTTACTCTTTCACGCAAAAACTACTGAACGGATTTAGATAAAACTTTAAAGTAATATAACTTATTCATCAGAATAACACATAGGCTACAATTTAAATTGATACCTTACAAAAATTCCCTTGAACAGCCTTGGCAAGCAACCAGAATGCACGAGTTCCCGAAGGAAGTCGAACCAATATCTCGCCAATTCTGCTCATGTACTCCGCCTTTGTCTCAGCAATTAGTCTTTTGAAGGACCTGGAGGCAAAGTTATACTCCTTTTTTAATGCGCTGGTCGTTACATCCTTGGATATCGACATATTGGCCCAAGCTCGGTAGCTTTGCAGCTTATGGCGTGCAGTCATTTTGCAAAGCCGACCAAACCAGGGATGGGGTTTTGCCGCCTATAAGCACCGCAGGGCATGGAATGAAAAGTTCCATGGCTTGTAGCACCACTTCGGCAACAGAATCAGCAACGATGTCTGGATCATCCAGCGAGAAGAAAATTCGCCCCCATGGGTAAGATGCAAAGAAGAACCGAATCCTATCCCAATCAGCTGACCTATAGTGCCAAACGCGGCGTCTGCCTGCAAAGCGAGGCCATAGTGGGCGTGTGATTGGCGCAGAACTCCGGACTAGACAGTGGTCTGAAACCACATAACTGTCCGGATGAGAGGTCAGCAGAAGGTCCAACAGGGAATGCATATGATCTTCCACATCAGGGGTACGCTTTGGTGATCGTCGTAAACAGATCTTCCCGCATGATCGGTTGTTCGCGAGCCGAGACACTCGGTGTGATGGGCGTTCAAATCACCAAGTATCACTATCTCTGCGATGGGATCTGTTGTAGCATGGAATCTGTAGAGTTCATCCAAATGTGAACTCTATGAGACGATCAGTTTCGTCATTACCGCTGTGAGACGTATATAGGCAGGCATAGATACGGGGATGGTCGTCGCTGTCTATGCGCAACCAGAGGATGGAGGGGTTTCTACCTTAAAGACTGCCAAGGTGACGAGAGCAGACATCCTCCCTGACACACGCGCAAACTTCAGCCCACGGTACAAAAAAAGTGTTCTAATTTGTACCCCGGACAAGAGAGATAAGAGGTATCGGTTGGAGGGGATATCTGTGTCTCTGTCAAAAAGAGCAAGGCCGGCTTCGCTGTCTGGAGGTGGTAGTGAACGGCGTTAAGATTAGTATGAAGCCCCCTGATGCTACAGAAATGCACGGTCATAGTGGTAGGGGACTTCTGCCGACTGCTTTGTCTACCCCAGTCAGTTAAACTGTTGAACACAGATTTGCGCCATGAATTCGCGACGCTGCCCAGGCTTCCGGGCTTAGGTTTAGGTCTTAAGCCCGGAAGTAGAGAGGGATTCTCCGGTGTTTTGGCGACTGGTACCCTCCTGGGGTAGTCTTTACGAAGTCTGTGCTGCCATATGTGTGGAGGGAGGGGAGGGATAGGTCACCGGATCCTCAAAAACCGAACGAAATACGACGTCAGTGCCGTCATTTCACGTCAGTATTAAGTGAGAGCAAAGTTCTTCCGCGCGGCCGCCGCGGGCGCGACGGCCTATTCAGCTGCAAGCAGCATGGCGCTACTTCGGTAATATATATATATATATATATATATATATATATATATATATATATATATATATATATATATATATATATATATATATATATATATATATATATTATATATATATATATATATATATATATATATATATATAGAGGTTATATTTTTACTGTTATTTGTATACTTATACTATGCGCAGATTTTTTTTTATTTTTATTTTTAGTAGCTTTAAAATACATGTACCTTCATTTAAACATGAAGATATTATGCTGCTTCGTCCCGCATACTAATCGTAGATCTCATTACTGTAACCTAGATTAAAAATTCGAAAGTTTTGTTCCTATTATAGGTAAATTACATACTTTTTGTTTAATTGTTTTACCCTGTATTAACACGCAACAGAATACAAAATGTTATTTGATCTAAAAGTGACGATAAGGCTAAGTATTATTTTTATTGTGAAATATTAACCAATGTTATCATTTTTTTTTATTAAAATACGTTCAGGACTTAAATTTTCTTTTTACTCTTTGAATACTTCCTATTTTACATAAGAAAAATATCTATCTTATCTATAAATCTTGTAAACATAACATTAAAATATTTGCCCTATGATTGGGCATTTATTCAGGCATAAAAACATTTATGCCCAATATGCCCGTAACTTACCATTTATTCCCGCCGGGCAGAAACAGATTGCCCATCTCTAGTCACAACAAAAAATTCTTATATCAAAACGTTTATAAAAAAGCCAGGACAATAAAAATTCGAAGAAACGTGTTTTATTATTGGACAACGAAATTAAATCTTATTCTGTCAATTAGGCTACATATGTTTTACGTTTACGAGCTACTATAAAATTTTCATTCAAATATTGATTCCATCAAAAAGATACAGTAAGAAACTCCGTAGATTGTTTACTAAATGAATTCAATTTAATATTTTCATTTGTTTTTAAATTTATTTAGGTAGTAATAACTGATATATTTTTATTTTGGTGTATCACTATAACATTTATCTTATTAATCTAGTATTTTTTTATTATAGAATAAATTTTACAATATTATACATATTTACAATTCAAAACTTAAAATAAGAGGCTATAGGCGAGTTGCACGAACCCGTCGCTAACTTTCCGTTAGTTAAGTTGCACTTAATCTTAAAATTAGTTGATCTCATGATTAATTTAAAGCTGTTGGAATTAATCATCCGTTAGATAGGTCTTTAATTAAACTTAATTTTTTTGTTAACTTAATCAGATGTAGGTTTCGTGCAACAGATAATCACGATTCTTGTGATTAAATTAGTTTAATAAACACTTAAATTTAAAATTTGTTTCGTGCAACTCGGCGTATGAGACGTGGGATTTATTAAATATTTAAGTATATTGAAGACTAAACTGAATCGAAATAATTAAATCCATGGATACAAAAGACACGTAAAGCCGCGAATTTAATATTAGTTTGTTACATGTTCTGTTGAACTTGACACTATGGTAGTCTATGCTTTCATTTCCTATTTTCACATCTATGTGATCAGATTTCGTCATGATACAGGATTTATGACGCAGACAATTTCAAAATTCACCTAAATTCTTGTTACTACAGTGACATGTTTCTGTTCACGCTACGCTCGCCGTCCCTCACGGTTTTATCTATTTTATTTTTCGATACTTGACATACTGGTTAATATTTATGGCACTAATGGTGTTTTACAGCCTTTCATGTCACTTGTGATGTAACTTACAAAAATGGTACAAGTATTTTTACTTCAGTACCAATAGGGTTTTCTGGTCAAAAATATACATTTCAAACAAGACTTTGCCGATCAACATACAAAAAGCACAATTTTAAAGATCCATCAAAGTCAAAATTTGTTTGCCATAACTGAACAATAAACTATGTAAATATCAACATTTTTCTATTAACGGGAAAAATTAGAGCGTAACTCGAAACGCTGCTTTTATGTCGATTGGCAGGAAAAAGAAATATTAATAAAGATAAATTAATTTAATGATTATGATTTAAGTATAGTTATTTTTAAGGAATGACAAGAAACTACACGAACAGACTATCCACTAGATGGCAAGTGGTCATCGTCGCATATGGACACTTCAATTTAAGGATAATTGCTTGTGTTACCGACCTTGAAAGAACCTGTACATCAATATTTATACACACTTATATAAAAGTAATTCCCAAGAAAAACCTCTGAAGGAATAAAAATTCACAATTGGTATGTACAAGAGATGTTAAGAGATAATAATAAATAAATAATAATAAATATGTTTAACACACACACAAGGTCGCCTGTTCCTAAGGTAGGCAACTTAATGCCTGTGTTTTAGGTAACAGTCGACTGATATACATTTTTTTTTTAAATAAATATACTTATAAATAATACATACATAAACAGGGTCACTGCAAACTGCGCCAACGGGTAAGTCAAAAGAGATCGTTAAAGAGATGTCAAGCAACCACTTACTTTGCATGAAATTTACTAGACAAATAAAGGATGCAATGGCGGGATTATGACTGATGACTGAATCAAAGAAAAATTTAAAAAAAAGCCATTCGTAATTGTATGATGAACCTGTAATGAAACTCATAATTTCAGTTTCTTGAGACCCAACAACAGTAGTTAGTTGTTGCTGGGTAAGTATGTTAGAAATGCAAGTGAAGTTGTATAAGCTCACTGGTAAGCCACCCAGATCTTGATAATTTACACAGTACAGCTGATACGATCTGAAACTATCTATAACTCACTGTTTTCAATATTTTTAAAATTTTCATACGATCCTATTTTTCGGATTTTGGAAAGATCAGCAATTCCTGTCCCAAGGGTTTCTTTATTAGAGTTATTCGTGAAGCAAATGTTTTGATTGAAAGCTTCAGCTAATGCTTTAATTTAATAAATATAAATATATTGCATATTATTGATATGTCTTCAATACCAACCTCAATTTTTGCAACATTTCATAAGCAGTACAGAATTGAAGTAGCCTATAAACGTTCCATTGCTGAAAAAAGGCCTATTTTCTTTATACGAGAAGTTTTGGAGCTTAATTCACCACGCTTCTCCAATGGGGGTTGGCGGATAATTTCCCTACCATGAGTAACGATCGCTTCCAGATGTTGCTACTAGATGATGATAACAAGCGGGGCCGACGGCTTTACGTGCTCTCCGCAGCACGGCAGTGAGACCCACAAGGATATACAATTATACACCCAGATCAACAACGAATATTTGTGCAAACACAAATATCTGCCCCGAGCGGCACTACTACACAAAAAACGGTTGTAAAAGCTGTTATATGTAAAACACACACACACACACACTTATTGAAAATGTGTAACGATAAATGTTCATAGAGTTCTTACATTTAAAGGAAAGAAAAAGGAACAAATCTTAATATCTTTGGTGAATGTTTAATTAAACAGTTACTAACGGCCCGCCCCGGCTGCGCCCAGGGTATGTATATGTACCTAAACCTTCCTTATGAATCACTCAATCTATTGGTGAAAACCGCATTAAAATCCGTCTATTAGTTTTTTAATTTATCGCGAACAGACAGACAGGACAGACAGACGCGACGGAGGACTTTGTTTTATAATATGTAGTAATTATTTATATTATCTGATAGATATTTGTCGAAATCCGATTTATAGGAAATAGATTCGTGTTAATGTGCCAAATAAATTGTAATTTTATATTTTTCGACAAACTCATAACACGTTTTACTTTATTTGTTTTTTCATCCAGTTTAACAAATTTACATAACAATCTTATTTTCTATTATCTTTCTATTATATATCTTATTTATTAAATGTAGTATAATTTGTTTGTTTAAAACAACAAATATACATGCACGGGTAACTTGTACGGACAAATTCTCTCACGCGATGCCTTTAACAAACTTTAGACTGATCACGCTTCGGCGAACACGTTGAATTGAGTATTAGGAAAACCGCACATATCTAGCCAAACTGTCTGCTAAAACTTCCACATAAATGTAAAAGTATACAAATATAATGTTGGAATTAAGTGAATTTATTCACAAATTCACCAATCCATACAAAGTACAATATGGCAAATATAATCTAAAGATAATATAAATGCGTATGTATGAAAAATAACTTGAGAACGAAATAACTTATATATTACCTATGTTAAAAGTAATTTAAATAATTATATTCACCAAACAAAACGCTTCCTCTCTACCTAAATATTTCGTGCCACGGCGGGATCCATAATTATATTTTGTATTTGACGGCCGGCTGGTCTAGTGGTCAGGCAACTGGACACTCTACGCAGCGGTCGCGGGTTCGAATCCCGCCAGGTGCAGATAATCTGTATGACGAATATAGATGTCTGCACCGGGTCATGGATGTGTATTTATGTATATATGTATTTATATCTTAAATTTATTTCCGTTCCTAGTACCTGTAACACAAGTTCTTACGAACTTACCACGGGGCTAGGTTAACGTGGTGTGATTGTTGGTTAATATTTATTTATTTATTTATTATAAAATTACAATACTATGTAAATTATGGTTGTGAAATAAATGAATAAATAAATAAATATATAAACTTTGGGTAATATTTTTTAATGTGTTTATAATTTTCAGGACAAGTTTTAATGAAAATAGATACAAAATTACTATAGTTGCTAACATTTTTATAACTTAAACTAATATAAAAATATTATAAAGTATTAAATCGCAAAATTATACATGCGTTATAAAGTTGACTTTCATGCAGGTTATTTGACAAAATTTTTAATTAGGGAATGAAATTAAAAACTGACAATTAAAAAAAATGTAGGTACCATTGAGTTTTTTGTTTGTTGTTCTCATAATTATTAGAATCCGCATTGCGAATCGGTATAAGCTTCACAAAAACTATATCGATTTAAAAGTAATTTTATAGTCTATTTGAAAAATATAAATTGTACATTATTAAAGAGATCAATCTTTTAATTATGTATTTTTAACCTGTCACCGTTTTAGAGAGAGATTTGTTATTACATTTTGATTAATTTCTTGTTGTATTACTATCATACTTAATAATTAATTAATATTAATTAGTATTTATTTATTTAATGAATTATTAATTCATTAATTTAGTTATCATTTACCTTATCAATTGATTGTTATTTATTTAATATAATTATAATATATAATTTAAATAGTTATAATAGGATTAAGTTGTTTATAATTAAATTTTCAAATAATCTATAGTAGTTGTACTATTACGATAATATGAATTAAAATGCTTTATCTTAATTAGTACGTACTCTGTTTTACGATATTACAGTCGGTTTGGTTAGCTTCTGTAATTGTAATATCCAATCAATTAATTGAAGCGCACAAATACAGATTCAGCATACGAAATTAACATTACAATAATGCTAAATGAAATGAAAAGTACAATAGTAAATACGGACGTTTGATTACGACACGTTAATTAATAAATTTGAAACCACCATGGTATTAAGTTATCTTAAACATATTCAAAAGCTTTGATTAAAATTACGGGTTTTGCTTAAATATCAAACTATACTTAACCGAAATAATATTAGATATTAATTAATATAATTAGACTTTATGAGATTTGAAAAAAATCAGGTACCTTCAAGATATGTATTTCATCTCTTACAGATCAATTAAAAATAATTTAGATTTTTTTATTTTTATTGAAACATTCTTGACTAGTTATTCTTGTAAATATTATGCAAAGTAATTCGTTTTAAAAATGGACATCAAATATTTTTTTAAATGCTTTAGAAAATATTTTTTCCTAATTGTAAAGTTCAATTAAGAGATACAAACATGTACCTTTTTTTTTTTTTTTTTTTTTTTCGCTGGGAAATGCATTTACGCATCCCGCGGCCCGAGGGCGACGGGTATGTGGGACTCGCTGACACGGCAGAACGTGCCAGAATACCGCACTAAAACCCAGCGGTGCCCTCATCGTCGTAGTGGGGCGCCACGGGATCGCTTTCGCATGCGACCGTGACGCCCCGACGGTTGGCCCGCCTATGCGGACCGCCTTCGCCTATAGAGCGCTCGCGGGCACTGTGAGCGCTCTATTGCCCCGGTGGCGAGTGGGAGGATGTGGTGCCCTCTCCCACTCTATTGCGGAGGGTGGAGGAGTGCATATTGGCGTCTCCTCCTCCCTGGTCGTCTTCTGCGGAGCGAGTCAGCGTGTGCTGCTGCTTCCCGCTCTCGCTCCGCGGCCTCCTTCAGAGCCATGACCTCCTCACAATATGAGGTCACGGCCGACCAGCACCTCTCGCTGTCAAGCATGCAGCGGACCACACTTGACAGCGAGAGGTCTCCACCTATCACTGCCACCAGGGCCCTGCGCTGGGGCTCCCAAGCGGCGCATTCCTCCAGGGTGTGACGCGCCGAGTCGATTGGTGCGCCACACTCGTGGCAAGCAGGGGTGGCTTCTCGCCTAGCGATTTGGTGCAGGTACTTACCGAAGCAACCGTGCCCGGTAAGCACCTGCGACAGCCGAAACGTAAGCACCCCATGCCGCCTGTTGACCCAGCGACGAAGGTGAGGACGTATAGCGTCCACCGTCACTGAGCCCGCCACTGGGGACCCCAGATCCTCCTTCCACCATTGGATCAGTGCTCTCTGAGCTAGAGCCCTGATCCTGCTGACTTGGTCCACACTTGGACTTTCGCCACTCGCTCTCTGCCCGGACCGGAACTGGTACACCTTCGCGAGCACCTCCGCCTGGAGTTCCCAGGGCGGATCGCCCGCGAGAAGTGTCGCCGCCGTCCAGGACACCGTACGGTATCCCCGTATCACCCTTACCGCTATGACCCTCTGGGGTCTCCTCAGGAGAGCCTTGTTATGAGCGCTAAGGGCGTCGACCCATACGGGAGCACCGTACAGTGCCATGCTCCGCACTATACCGGCGTATAAACGCCGGCAAGGGGAGTCCGGTCCGCCTACGTTGGGAAGGAGTCGTCCCAATGCAGCGGCGGCGTTTTGCAGCCTCGGAGCGAGCTGGTCGAAGTGTGGACCAAAACTCCATCGCCCGTCCAGGATCAGGCCCAGGTATCTCATCTGGGCCCGAACCTCCACCTCCGTTCCCTGGACGGCGATCCGCGCACCTCGGGGGGGGGGGGGCCTCTGCGTGGGCCATGGAATAGGAGGGCCTCTGTCTTGGATATAGAGACCCTCAGACCCAGCATCTCGATACGGTCGACCGTTATCGACGTGCCGGCTTCTGCTAAGCGGGCCGCCTCTTCGAAGCTCCTCGCCCGGACAACTAGTTGAATAACTCAAACTAGTTGAATCGATTTGAATGTACCTTTGATTTACTATATAATAAAGCTGAAAAATTTGTTTGTTTGATCGCGATAATATCAAAATTTACCTTTTAAAAAATGAGTATGCCATCCATTGCTATTATAAGCCATTAATTGAGAAAAGCTAATAGGGCATAAATCCTTCTAATAAATGTTATTAAAACAGCAATAGCCAAAAATATTAATCAATCTCTCATATATCAGAGAGTAAAGCCGCAAGTAATATTTAGGGTACCATAACAATATAACAATATTGTAATAATGTAAATCTTCTGTCGTAAAATATAAATTTTATTGCGTTAGAGTTATATTCTAAAGCAAAGGTACTAATGAACGCAAGGATAAAGTGAGATGACGTTTTGGAATAAGGTTAAACATTATCAAATCCCTCAAGCGACGAGCTCGAAGGCAATTCGCCCCAGGAATGCAATATTCTCCCGACGTCATTACTGAACTACCGACAACTACACGGTCATAAATTTAGATACCTAAAGCGTTGCATCATATATTATGCAAAATATGCAATTGTTTCAAATTACATTAATAATACAATGCAGGCAGTAGGATTGTATTTAATTACAATTGTGAGAGAATGTTAAACGCTTTTTACAAAACTGGAGAAAGAATAATTATGCTAATATTTTAAAGCTGTACTAATCTTGGAAAGTAGTGAAAAAAAAGATTTTAGATAACTCGTTACGCGCATTTTTTTTTAATACTTATTACAAATGTAATATTAGGAAGTATTTCTTCAATTAATTTGATTTAGTAAGGGTTTAATTATAATTAGACTAAAACAATTAATGAAGTTAATTATATTCAAAACGTTTCTGTTAACATAGAGGTGTAAATGGTTTACCACTGTATACCTACCTACGAAATTAAATGATAATTACTACATTGTACATTACTATAAACTGAAAGCTGAGGCCTATTTAATTAGCCAATCGTATATATGTACGTAAAATGTGTACAATGTAAAACGTGATAGCAGAATAAGGTGCCGTTTTAGGTAACTTTTTTTTTTATCGCAGTGGAATCCATTTACGGATGCTATCCAGGACGCCCGGGTCGGCAGTCCTAGACCTATGTCGGACTCGGCACTTTGGGAGTGCAATACCGTACTATACTTATACTTTATTTATTAATACTTTATTGCACAATACAATAATGAACTGTACAAAAGACGAGCCTAATGCTAAAAGCTTTTTCTACCAGAGAATTTTAGGACGTACAAGAGCGGACGTTTGTAGGTATGCAAAATTGGAAATTGAGAAAATTATTTTATCTGATTGTTATCTAGATATGAACAGATAGATTTTAAAATCTTATTGAAATGTACATATATAGTCTTCAGTGCTAAAGCAGAACACAGCCATATAACGTCAAAGTTCACAGCGGGTGAGGGTACGGCTAGTTTTTATAGCGTTACAAGAAATTATCATAAAATACGTTTATAACTGAAGTTTCGAGTTCGGAAGTTTATTTTAACATACATAATTATTTATATAATAGCTTAATACATATATAGAGCACAAGATGACCAACGTGATTTCACCCACTTTGAAGTGATAGGTAGATATTATAATTATACTTATGTATATCCTTCTCCCGTACTAGTCTTGAAGTATTCTCAATAAACAGGTTATAAATATAGATTTTTTTAAGTGAAACTTCTTTAAAATCGTTGTGATTTGAAACGGGATGCGACGAAAAAGCGACAGGTAAGAGACACAAGTACAAAAATGTGTAGAGAATGTTTAACTATTAATATTAATAAATTTTAAATTGAGTTTGCCAAAGATGTTTCACTTCTGACATGTGTACTCCGTACACACGACATTTTTTTAAATAATAATATAGGCTTGCGTTTGACCACTATTTCACCTGATGTTAAGTGAAAATGCGGTCTAGGATGGAGCACGCTTATCTAGAAGTAACCTATTCACTCGCGACTCAAAGATCCCCAGGTTGTAGTTATCCGGAAACACAGACGCTGGTAGAGAGTTCCATTCTTTAGCCGTACGAATTAAGAATGTAATAGCGAATAGATAGATAAAACAAAAATTAAATTGGTTCCAAAAATATCGGGACTAGTGCGTTCAAACATACAAAAGAACAAATACTTTAGCTTTAGCTTTATTACAAGTTGGGGTCACACGAAAATCATTTAATCTTGGAAATAAAAAGTTTAAATCGAAATTTTAATCTTAAAAGGAAGAGGTGAATGATTCAATTTCGCTCACTAAATTAAAATTCAAGAGTTGTTTGCTTAAAACAAGAAAATTGTCTGCGATGTTCAAGTCTTTAAAACATAATCTATGTTCGAGACGAAATGAGAAAATGCTTTTGCCATTCCGTCTAATAAAGGGAACTAAATGAAAATTCAAATTAATTTCGTTATTTCGAAAATACGCAAGTTTTTTTCGTTGACAAACAATCTCATATTTTAGATATTTGAAATGAAATAAAAATGTTTGAAGGCCCAGTGAAATTTATGATATTAAATGATAAAACTTATGATGATTTGTTACAAACAATATATAGAATAATAGAAATAACGTTATATAATATTATTATTACAACTTATCCAACAACACCTTGGAGAAATGAACAACCAAAATATATATGATGCTTACGATGCCGTAAATATGACTAAGCAATTCTTTCTAGTTCATTATTCCTATCGGTAACTTCAGAATGCTACTTATTTTCTAAAATTGTTTCAAAATAAATACGATAAAACTGAGAAAGCATCTTCGCGCTGTTCATAAGCAACGTCTATATTCAACATTGTCAAATTGAGATTAAAATCTCAGAAAAATGCTACCATATTAATTTTTATGATGTTTATCAATTACTTTCCATTATTTGATGTATTTAAAAAAGTATAAAAATAAGATTGTCATATAACAGTTTTCTATTTATAACGTTTTTCTTTAATTCAAAATTCATTTCTTCCTTTTTTTTTTTGGTATTTAAGGGATATAGGAAAATTAAAAGATTATTTTCAAATATTATATTATTTTCTGAATACATTGATTCATCCATAACATTAAAATCGTTTAAAACAGTATTTTTATTAGGATATAACTCTAATTTTCTGTTGTTTTTTTTTTACCTATATTTTAAAATAGAAAATTATGTTTTTACATGGCAGTTTGCAGGAAATGTTTTACGAAAAATGAAACATTTTCAAACTATTCAAACAAGTTGTTACTTCCAATTTCCGGATAAAAGTTTCATATATATTAGAAACAAATTAACATGTGACGTAGCAGAAGAAAGTATTACAGAAATAAAAATGAAACGATTCGGAGTGTAAATGTGTAACTCACGGTTGGGAATTTAAATCCACGCTAACAGCAATCAGTTCTTAAAAAAAAATGTTTTTAATAAACAATATGTGAGTATCGAGAGGACAGTAAAATACGTTTTTATGTATAAAATGGATGTTAATTGTATCGAGTTCTGATTTTTTTTGTTCAAAATTGAAAACAATATAAAATCAGTGTAAGTTAAATTTTATTTTTATTGACGGTAGTTAGTCAAAATAAAGCGATAAAAACAGATGTAGCTTGTACGAAGACTTCACGTCACTGATACACATATACTCGTATACTCACTCAACCACGCCTGCAAATAGGAGTGAAACGATTGGGTGTCACAAACGTTCAGTTTTATCTGTGCGATAAAACTGTGAGTCGAACTGTACAGGTAAATCGTTTGTGCCCCGACAAGCACACACACGTTCAAGTAAAACTGCGTAGTTTATTTATTTCATTCCGCAATGGCATCGACAGACAACGCATTAGCAATTCTTGCATTATTGTTGATAAAAAAACAAGAAGCAGAAAAAATCGTGACATTGCTTGGATTTTGTTTTCCATAAATAAGGTTATTTGCGATACATGACAATTAACTCTTCAAACCACTCGTGGTTAAGCATTTTATAAGCACGAACCCACGTCATTTCGATACATGATCCATGCGAAAAGTGAGCACTCGACATACACACGTTACGATTATCGATACAGTTTCTCCGATTCCGTTTTATCTATTGAAATTTTCAATCTATTGCGTTCGACGGTACAGTTTGTAAAAATCATAAAAACTGTACAGTTTTTATCACACACACGTTTCGATTATCGGTTTAGTTTAAACGGTAAAGTTAGATCGTAACGATTTCTCGTAGCGTGTGCCACCCATTACTTTTATAGTTACAACTCGTACCTTTCTCGTATTATACGATATCGTAAAATGTACTTACGATAAAAGATAAACTAGCTTTTAAATCTAAGCCCAGGGATGAGACCGAGATCTACTGGCTAACGATCTGTGAAGATCAATTTTAGATAGACCATGTGGATACGAAAGAGCAATAGCCCAATGTTCGTGAATTTAGAACCAAATTTTTGTGCTATATACCTTACTATCTAAATACAAAATATTTTTATTAGATATTCTATGACTAATAACAATACACATGGAAGAATGTAGTAAAATTGACATTAACATTGTCTACTTTGTACAACATATTTTTTGTGGGATTATAGGCCCCCATATGATTGTTCTTGTCCATATAATTTAATTAATCATTAGAATTTTATAAGCTAGCCTGAACAAAACGTTCCTATTTATTTCACATAAATTTAGAAATATGATATTTATAATTCGGATGTTAATAGTAATATAAAAATTTGCATTGCATCCAGCTCGATTACCCCGATGATCCCTATTGTAGATTTTTCCTAGAGCTTTATCTAAATCTATTTACTTTAACAGTCCACTTTTCAAGAATATTCGAAAAATCTGATTATTTTAGGGTTGAGTTGCGGTGTATATTCCGCGTAGTCTCGACGGGAATATCTTCCAAAGCCTGTATTAAGGTTACGACGAAACAAATCATATAATATCAATATCAAGTGTGTGTTACGAAAATAATTCTCAATTTTCTTTCTTAAATGTCGTTTGGGTATATATACTTTAATTTAAAAGTATCTTAAGGTGAAAAAGCGACCATCAAAAGTCATTGACTTTCAGAAACAATTTAAATTAAAAGTAAATGATCTTAAACCGAAGATTTAATTCTATTATCTTTGTTCTTTAAAGTATTGCTCTTTTATTTTAAATTTCTTTTTACTTTTTTAGTGTGTATATTAGAGTGCTTCATTTTAGAGAATTTTTTTTTCTCGTACCATCTGAAAATCTTGTAGTCGATGAAAAAACAAAAATTTTGAGCTATAACAAAGTCCTTAATTTTGATTTTAAGCCGTTGCTCATAAAACAGTAAGTTTTCCATATTAAAACCTACGAAAACGTCTGTTTTTTTTTTAGGTTATTGAATATTGTTTTATGTTAGCGACAGATGGCGGTTATGGAAATCATTTTTATTATCTTACAATTTTATCTTAAATTTTTAAGTATTTTATCAAAATATCGTTCAACTGATACGAACTACAAAATAATTTAATAAAACTAACACATTCCAAAAATAATCTAATTTCAGCTGTCTATATCTTGTAATTAATATGATTCATAATAGGATGACAAAATAAATTACTACTTGCAATTCATCCTTATAATTAATAGGTAATGGATGAAATACTAAATAAAAACTGAGAAACAAAATGCAATTATTAAATATTATATATTATATACTAGTCACCTTTTATAAGTAAAAGCTTTTTTAAAAACAGTTCACGTGTAGGTTGCGTGCTGCCGCTGCCGAATAATATAATAACGTGTAATAAACTTTTACTTCAGTTCTAACAAATAAAATGGGGTAAGTAAGTAACCCTGTTTTTGAGATTTCATTACAGGTAGCCCCTAAAGGTCTCCGATGACCTATAAAGGTTTATTGTAACTAATATGGAACACGAGTGTGATTACCTTATTATATTTTATATTAACTTGTCAATTTCGTGGGGGCGTTGAGTCCCAAGAGTGCTCCCTTAGTTGTAGTTACACTTTTTGTGCAAAATATATGCTAGTTACAATAAAATCAGCCGCTTTAAAAATAACATATTAACTATTTTTTATATATATATATTTTTATATTCTTTACTGAACTTAATTACATCATTCTACAAAATAATATTCCATTGCTGTGCCAATGAAACATTTATATTTATTAGTTTTCTCTAATATCTATTAATTAATTATAATTATGTATGTAAAATCTTCTTTTGGCCATATTCATGTTTATCTAATATTGTTTCATAGCGCTGTTGGATTGGCCTAATAAAATAAATAAAGAAATAATCTGTATTTTTACGAAAATTATATTTATATATTCATGACATATTTATATTGATTGTGAATTAAATTATTGTGTCTTACTGTTCTCTTATATTTACGCGAATTTTACTCATTTAATTAAAAGTCTAAAAACGAATTTTATCGCGTTTATTTCGTTTATTTTGTTAAACTGTAATTTTAAATAAACGCGATAAAATCCGTTTTTAGACTTTTAAATATTGTGTCTTATTTTTCAACCAACACTTGTTTTGATTGAAACATATTAGGTATAGAGTAAAAGTGAAACTTAATTTATATTTTAAAATTAACAATGACATTTTAACGATCGTTTCTGTAAATTCAGCAGCAGGAAATGCAGTATAATAGTTGTATAACTACGAACATTCATTTACAGTGCAAATAATAACAAGTGATTTATACGAGTATATACAACAACATACTATATTACAACACAAACAACAAATTATAATAACAACTAATACGAATCGGCTTCTAATCCATCGAGTTTATTAATAATTAATTTATCAACATCAAATAACACAACATGAACACGGATAAGGTAATCGAATTAACTCATATGATAACGCTTAACGCATCAAGAATTCACAAACTGTAAGGATACTCGAACCGTCAAACAAACGCTTAGTGGCTCTAGTTTATGAAATATAACTTTTAAACTTTCATGGCCACTTACGCTATAATTTTTAATATGTAAAACGGGATATTTGTTTACTTTTTATTTTATTTTATTTGGAAAAAAAAAAACAATTATTACAACACTCTTTCAATAATAATAAACAAAAAAAAAAAAAAAACAAGGAAAACATTAATCAACCAAGTTTTCAACCAAAATATTTTTATTATACATTTACTATGGTTGTTATTCGTCATTTTGAGTTGTAAGTGCCATGCTCACGGGTAGGTATACTTAAGTGATACGGGTGGATGTTGCACAACAAGGGATATATCCCGTTTTAGAAATAGCTGATTTTGTTTATGAAATTTAGGTGATGGTGGTGGTGAAGATTAGGTACGTAATTGATTTTAATTAATTAATATTATTAATTAACAAATATATAATTTTCTTCCCGTAAAATATAACATTATATATATATAATTAAATGATGACGATAACTAACGAGTTAGTTAAAGCGGATTGGATGGATTATATTAACAAAAAAAAAATAAAACGTTTCGAAAATGCTAACAATGCGAAAGGAGACAGGAATAGGTACGGTTATTCAAAAAATTAAGACCGACCTGAAAAAGGAATCAAAAATAATTCGAAACCCACAGCAGTAGCGTTATATAAAGTGTTTCGACCAACATTTATAAAAGCTACGGTGCTCTTTTGTCCGCAATTTTTGTTTAACTTTTTTTTTTGTAATTTAAATCGCGATTTTTTTGTTTCATTTAACATCCACACGTACCAAATAACGCCGGGAAGTAGAAGTCCTGAAACGTAACTCAGTTCATGACGACTTTAAATATTTCACACGGTCATTTAAAATTACATTATAATAAAACTTCAGAGAGTCTTATCTTCTCTTCATTTTTACAATCAATCTTCATTTCATTTATTAACATTTACACTTTCATTATTTTTAGTAGATTTAGATTTTCCGTAGTTATAAATGTTTTAATAACTTACATATTTATGATTTTTTTAAGACTATTGACCGACACGAATTTGTCATGTTTATAATCGTATATTTCCCAAATATTCTCTAAAATACATACCTCCTGCGCGATGATATTATTTATTACAAAAACTACGGAACAGTTCCGTATCTTCTGACGTCTAAACAAACCTAAGCTGCGAACAAAAAGCGAAAACCGCTAAACATAAATCGTTCGAACGGAATCACGGATGCAAAGCTCGTAATAAATTGTTGTTAGTGCAGTTTAAACACTTTACCTATACGAATATTATAATCCATAAGAGTTTGTTTGTTTCTTTAATACCTCGAGATCAACAGATTCTTTTTGTTTTGACTTGGAACTGAACTGAATCAGTCTGTAAACGTCCCACTTCTGGGCAGAGGCCTGTTTTCCGTATAGGAGAAGGGTTGGAGCATAATCCGCCACGATACTCCACTGCGGGTTGGCAGATAATTTTCCCTATCACGAGTAACGATCGCTATCAGGTGTTTATGACAACAAACAGGACTTGACGTGCTCTCCAAGGCACGATGGGGAGATCCACAAGGACATACACCAAGACTTGAAACAAATATTTGTAATACACATATCGGCCCCAAGCGGGAATCGAACCCGTGACCGCCGATGTTGAGGCGATTACTCGCACCAATAAACCAGAACGGTTGTCTATTTTGACTTAGGCACTCTATTTGTTTTCATCAGTTAGGCTTTATTTTAAGCACCATGCTATGACTAATCAAAGCGATAAATTAATTCAAGTGAAACCGCACGTGTTATGTAGTATAGATATTAAAAGCATGAAATTTTATATAAATAGCAGAAGGTGTTTTATCAAAAGACAACGAAGCGCATTCAGATGTATCTGACACTGATTTATCAACTTTTATTCGTAGAATAAATCCTTTGAAGGCGACGTTTCGCGCGAAATAATGAAACTTGGAAAATTTAACAAAAAATTTGGGATATTTATACCTTGGTAATAAACTTATAAATGTTTGTGTAAACTTTTAAATTTTACAAGAAATACAACAGACGATACTTAAAAAAAAATACTTACAAGTATTAATTATAATTATTGAAGAAATAATTAATAATATATTTGGTAATTAGTAATTGCGTAGTGATCACAACAACAGTGTGTGTGTGTGTGTGTGTGCGTGCGTGCGTGCGTGCGTGCGTGCGTGTGTGTTTGCAGTGTTGGGCTTCCGCGGATGTGATCCCCTCTCATGAGATATGTTTGTATAGACCAAAATGATGTATCATAATCGTGATCTGGAAGTTTATGTTTGTATCATGTGTCTTCCCTGACCCCTGACACAGGATTTTATTCAAGTTCCGTTGATTGAGCATCGTTAATTTATATATTCAAAAAAAATAATGAAATGAACTAAAACAGCTCGATTCTTGGAGTACAGCTTAATTGTTGAAGTGGAGTAGGTACATAATTTCCCTACCAAAAGGTACTACAACTATCGTTATTAGGTGGACCGATGACTTTTTCATGTTCTCCAAGGAGTAGCGGGGAGTTCCGCTAGTAAAAAAGGCAGAAAAAATATATTTGTACGCTTACAAATATCTAAGCGAAATCGAACCTGCGACCATCAGGTCCGTAGACTAGTTTAGTCGTCTTTAAAATTTGTTAAACAAGAAGTAGGAAGCTATTTTTTACTACGATTTTAATAAAGATCCACTTTGGTCTGTATAGAAACCCCTTGTTGGCTAACGACATACAATCATTAGCTGAGCGAAATCTCTTGCTTAAAGTAAGATTATAAAATATCTCCGCGTAAAGCTAAACTTTTTAATGATAACAAAAGGAAGAGAACACTACACTAACTCGGTAGTTATAATACTAATAGCGTCGTAATATTTAACATAAGTTTGTTATCATACCAAAAGAGAAATAATATTCGTTGTACTTAAAAAATCCTTCTCATTGTTTGTGACCTTTTCCAAGCAATGTCACCTCAACATAATTAAATTTAATAACACAAAGATTAATTGGATTGGGATTTTCACATAAAACTTTTATCATAAATCTTAGTTTTAAAGAGAAAATGTAATCTAGAAAAAGGGAAAGGAGTTCCTGAAACAAAATGGTTCCCAAGGGATTGTCAAAAAAAATGTATGTCCATCTCGAAGCCGCCCTCAAGACCGCGGTTCGTAATGAATAAAAGAATAGAACCCAACATAGAAAGATGTGGACCATGAATAATGGAAAAACAAATTAAGTTATCTTTACATAAATAATAGATCTATTGACCTTCTATTCTCAGGAATTCTTTAATTCAGTCACATGAGAGCTGGAATTTATCAAAAGAATTATTTATTTATTCACTCGTTCTCTATACCAATACCCACAAAGTAACAATGAATGGAATTTCAAACAATCAACTTGCATCAGTCGCAAATAGTGGCCTTATCACTAATGCAGCGATTTCCAGGCAACCTTTGGGCAGAGGACTTCAAAAATATGGGAAGGCCGCAAAATTCTGTATAAAAAAGGATAATATATATATATATATATATATATATATATATATATATATATATATATATATAACTAAATAAAAATAGATGCTTTATTTTTATATTATAATTGTATGATAACAGATTATTAACAAGTCTGAGATAAATTTTTTTTCACCATCAAACCACCATAAAGTAGACACTTTATTTGTTACGAGTAGATAGTTCTATTTGCAACCTATGAAGCCTTCTAATGGTCTGATTTACCTCCTGCTGATAAAGCCTATCAGTAAGTTATATGCCAGGTAAACTTTATCAGTAACCTGTGAAACAGGCCCATCCTTAGTACACTATTGTATCAAAATTAAAATTTTTATTTGAATGTTGACAAAAAATATTTACATATATACTGTTAGATGAGATGACAATATAACGCTGTTAGTGGTTAGAGCCAAAACACATAACGGCGTTGCGGCGACGCAACGCTAAAATCGGCGGTTTGCGTTGCGGCGTTGCGGCGCCGCGAAAAAGAGCGTTGTTGTAGGGTAACCAGTTCTTCGTGATTTTTTATTGTGGATATTAATTTAATTATTTTAAATATTATGGTTCACGTGAAATTTGTTAATTATTGTTTGTGAAGTTGTTATTTAGTAGAATGCATAAAAAGTAATCCTTTGTACCGGAAATAATTTTGTGAATCAAGTTTGTATGCTGGTAGAATTTTAAACAACTTTTGTCTCATAAAGCCTAAACAAAATTGAAACAAAGTGATACATAAATTAATATCTTACTATATTAGTTTTATAGATTAAATATAAATAAATAGGTTTTGTCCGCGGCTCCGCTCGCATGGTACAGGCACCAACGGTAGTCGGTACGTAAAGTAGGTACTCTATGTACTTTTCTGTACCCCAGAAAACTGGTATGCAGAATTTCATGATGATCGGGATTCAGGTTAATAGTTAAGGCGTAAAAGCGTAACAAACAAAAAAACTCACTTTAGCATTTATCATATGGATGAAATTAGCATAAAATTAATTTACATATTTATTTTTTAGGTACATCATACATGTCACTTGTTTGAACCGAGTCTTAAATTAGCTGTAAATCTAATAGTTAAAAGTAACAACATAACAACAATTGAGCTGAACTGTGAGCCGGTTCACAGCTCCGGTTCAAGCATATGGCTCATGAGCTGATCTGCGGTTCATACAAATTCATTGAGATACCCATGTCTAATAAAGACACAAAAAAATAAAATATAAAAATAGACACAAAATGTCAATAAATCATGGTCAACAAGTATGACGTCACAACGCCGGAATTGGCGGTGCCGCGCCGCTAAAATTGGCGGTGACGCCACCGCCGATTTTAGCGTTGCGGCGCCGCAACGCCGTTATGTGTTTTGGCCCTTAATGTTGATGGTAATACATAGAATAGACAGAAACTTAGATGACTGCCATTCACCACCGGTCTACTATAAAACTAAAAATGAGCTTTATTATTTATATGTAAAGTTAAAAAAATCAGCTTGTAACGGTAAAATAATCAACAAATGCAGTTTTTGTATATAAAGCCTACCGACGCTAGTTCTGGTGTAGTGTTACGAGTAGTTGCCTCAAAGCCGCGCGCCGGCGATCGCGGGTTCGATTCCCGCTCGGGACAGATATTTGTATTTGTACAAATATTTGTTTTCGGTCTGGGTGTATGTCCTCGTGGGTCTCTCGACCGTGACTCGTAGAGCACGTAAAGCCGTCAGTCCCGGTTGTTATCACAGGCACCTGATAACAATCGTTACTCATGGTAGAGCTCCAACCCGTCTTCTATATATGAGTAGAGGCTTTCGCTCAGCAGTGGGGGGTTTACAGGCTGATACAGTATAGTAAATAACTTGATAAATTAAGACGAATTATAATATGATATATACATTTACTTAAGTTTTTTAATTGTTATGAAAGATATAGATTATAGTTAGTGTTAAAAAGAAACTGTCAACAGTATGCTTCTTACCAGTCAATAAAGTTTTTAATGAAGAAATTTTTATTGTTTACTTGTCTAACTGCAAAAAATATATAACGTATATGCATTGCATGTGTGGGTTAGTATTTTAGGATCAGGTAATAGGAGCTTCTTTAAAGCACTTCTGTTTCCATTTTCGTATAATAGTGAATATAATCAAGCAATAATTGACACTAAGCTATACATTAATCATAGTGATGTACCTAAAACAGTACCATCTGTTAGTTGTAATATGAAAGTTAAGAGTCATCATATATCATTTCTTCCGACCCTTTTTAGGGATACTGAGTTCTTTCCTTGTATCCTACTCTTATATGAAGTGAACAAATGGACAAGCATTATAACAATTTTTTTTTGTTGTTACAATGTTACTAAATTTTTCATGTGAATGTATAAAGAGAGTAGTTTTTTTTTAAATTGTTAAAAACGAAAGTAACTGAACAATATACTTTAATATTATGTACTCGTATATACAAGGTATTCATTGTTAAAAGGAAAATAAAAAAAGGATGACTTAAATAAGAGAAACAGATAATCGTAAATGAAATAATGAAAAAATTACAAATAGAAAAAAAGGTAAAGAATAGAACTGAAAAGAGTTATGGACTTATGATTTCATTTAAATGACCCTCACATGATATCAAAAATAAAATCTAAATCTTTTTCTAACGGTATAGGATTATAGTATAACACAACTGAGTCAAAAACTCAAATTATAAACAGAATACCTACTTATGGAGAACCCGAGTTGAAATTTAAAGCCGACATAGCTCCCTCAAGTCCGATATAGAACCGATTTAGCGCCTAGTAGTCCCATTTAGCGCCTATAGGCGCAAATTTTTATTCCGTTTAGGTCCGATTCAAGTCGCAAAGTGGAAAAAACGGAAATTTGTGCAATTTTTGGATGCTAAGTCGGACCTTATTAAGTCCTACCGTAGGCGGCGCTAAATCGGCTCTAAACTTCGACTCGGGAAGCTATGGCCGCCTCGGAAATCTGCTGAGAAGAATCGTCAACAGTTTTCTTTCTTTTTCTTTTTATTTTAATTTCAGTAATTATATCTTGAACAGTACAAATTAAATAGCCTTTACGAGATTCAACGTTCACTAAACTAAACATTTTAGTCTAAATAATCTTTTTAAGAATGTTATATTTTATCTTTGTCAGAATAATAACACATATTATGTACAGTTTTATATGAATGCTTTATTATTCAATTATGTTTCTATCCATCATGTTTTTATTATTCCGGAAAATAATAAGCATGCAAATTTATATTGAGAAAGTCATAAAAAAAGTGATCAACATTTCACATGTTCTAGTTTCAGTTTTAGTTTTATCTTATCGAATTAATATTCTGAACTGGACATAAATTAAATCAGTCTGTAAATATCTACATATGGGCAGAACCGACCATGCAGCTCCGGGACGGTGGATTATACAAAGTCATCAATCATGGTAGGTAATTATAATCAATGATAATTATAAATCTTGATCACATGGCCTGCTTCTTAAATCTTTAAATGAACATTATAAAAAGTTATATGTACAAGTATAAGTCAAAAGAATTTCAATGCACATTGCATCACGAGGTCTTTTTTTATTTGTTGTATATTATATGCAAAGTAGGTAGATACATCAAATAAAACATAATAAGAAAAATATTTTTATACAAATATGTTCTTCCTTGAAAAGTAAATATTACTAGCTTTGTGTGTACGATAAAAATATATGAAATTATGTAAATATTTCACATATTCATACATTGTCTTACGTAAACAAAAAAAAAAAAACTTACATCGTTTCCGTGAAAGCCATTACTCTCGTGTACATAGCGAAAATAAATAGATGGAACAAAATTAATATGTTTGCGTCGAACCAAATGTGTTACATAGGAATTTCTCTAACGAGATCTACGAGATAACGCAAGAATAGACAGTGTGAGTCGTCCCTAATGGTTAAAAGATAAGGAGATATGATTCGGAAGAGAAATTGTTTAATCTACACTTGTGTTCTAAATAAGCCGTGAGGACCATAAAACTGTCTGAGAGAAAGTTTGCCTGTTTCAAGGATGGAAGTTTATTGGGATTAGTAAGTCCGAGGATCTATACAAATAAAATTGTAGCTGGTCGATGTTTGTAAACGAGATTTATGAAAAAGGAATATTAGATATATGAGAGTAATAAGTTTCAAAATATTTTTGTCTTTATGTTTGAAATGAAAATATTTATTTCGCCATAAGGTGATTTCAAACACTTAACGAATGTAAAAAAAAATACATTTTTTTAATGTAAGAGGGGGCAAACGGACAGTTGGTTCACCTGGTGGTGAGTGTAAGCGACATCCATAGACACCCGCTACATCCTTACCGGATTAGCAGGTGCGTTGCCGGCCTTTCAAATGGGTGTATGCTCTTTTTTTGAAGGTCCCTAAATTATATCGGTTAGGAAATACCATATGAATTTTGAAATAAATACGTCATGATGTAGCGACATCTATCTCGCCATATACGAGCTAGAAGAAACTAACGTATCCTACATCGCGCTATCGAAGTTTTCAAAGCGATTGAATATATATACAAGAACCCGACAACAAAAGTTAAGTGGCGCGTAGCCCACCAGACGCAACACCGTTTGGTCGAAGAATCCTTCCTTTTCAATGGCAGTCTCTCTCTACTCCAAACTGGTGACCCCGACGTGATGAACGTCAGCGCAACCTTCGCAAAGCTACGTGATCATAACGTCATCATCACTTCCTCAAGCTTTCGAGCAGCGAGTCATACAGCCAGCCAGCATCCACGGCTACTACGGGTATCCTGACCACAAGCATGCAGCGGACGCGCATTCCTGGTCATCGCCCACAGCCTTCGCAGCGACCTTGGCACAGCACACTGCACTTCGGCCGGTCAGCAAGCAGAGACGCACTTCTCTCCTGGTCGACGCAGCAGTCAGCCACTACGCAGCACTGCACCACCCCGACTCACTGGAGCATCACCGCAGACAGTTCCGACTCACTGGAACATTCCACTGGCAAAGCATCACAAAAAAGTATGGACGACTCAACCTGCTATCGACCTCCGGTCTCGGAGGGGGAGTGATGTAGTGACATCTATCTCGCCATATACGAGCTAGAAGAAAATAACGTATCCTACATCGCGCTATCGAAGTTTTCAAAGCGATTGAATATATATACAAGAACCCGACAATAAAAGTTAAGTGGCGCGTAGCCCACCAGACGCAACACCGTCTGGTCGAAGCATCCTTCCTTTTCAATGGCAGTCTCTCTCTACTATAATATATTATCCAGCTATCGTTAGTTAAGTACTACTAGTTAATCTCTAATAATTATTACAAGCTAATCTCTAGTGTCTCTGTAGCCATCACCTTACTATTATATTATCGGATTTATTAAATATTAAAATAAATAACTTAATCTAATGTCTGTAGTGTTAGCCGAGAGGGAAAAAAAGTCGGCTGAAAAAAGGAAAACATAATTATAATATACGATATATTAATGTAACGCGTACATAAAATCATTGTATTAATTTCCAGTCTTCATTTTAGTTTTTCATACTAAAAAACTAACCAAAATAACTAAACCTTAACTTAACTATTTCCTCTGATAAGATTTACAATATCCGTTCGCTGAGTCGGACGCAAATTGCTTAAGTAAAGTTTTTGTCTCCAGGCTTTGACTTAAGTTTCGTAATTCTAAAGTCCTAATACCTTTTAACTAACAATGTACATAAATCATTAATTAAATGACTTTATAACACGATACGGCTAGAATGAAAGTTTCATTTTTAATTAATTAAATTGAAATAATACTAGTTTAAAAATATATGTTTGACTTGTATAATGTTTCTGAAATCTAAATTATAGCTATAATGAAAAAAAAAATGTCTTTATGCTATTTGTTAGGTCGGTTAAAGGTACATTTTTCCATAATCATCATTTGTAATTTAAAATAAAATCTAAATGACTGACCTTCCACCCTTTTACATTTATTGAGTATCTGAGGTATCTGAATAAGGACTGATGTGAAAATTTCTTTTTATATTCAATGAAATTAATAAACTACCTTTTATTTATGTAGATTTAAATATTACCTACGGATTATTGTCTGGAAAGTTTTTTGTTTCTTCGTCATTTATTAATTCCTTTGTAATGTGGTACTAATTGTGAAAATTTATTTAAAAAGACTAATTTTTGTATTGTAATTTACATTTCAGTTCAATAACAAAGATATAAAGATAATAATAAGACAGATAGATAAACGTTTACATATAAATATTTAAAGATTCAAAAGTTCATTTAAAATGTGAGTTTTCGTATGAGATGCTAACGAAACTTTACATAACTCATGCAAATATCAGAGCCGTCAAAAGTTCGGGGTATATTTCAACAGTTTACAGTCACTTCTCGCTCGTACTTCAAATAGACAAATGTTGAAAGTTTAGATGCCTTTATGTTGACTTTATTTTCGAAAATATACTCACGAAATATATAGTTAAACTACTTTTAATGCATTGAAGTTTTGAATTTTTAAGGTCCTTGAATTTATATTTAACTTTATTAAAATAGTTTTCAGTATAGCGATGTTTGAACTTTGACAGCTTATGGTGACACTATGAATTCTAGTGAATACTCAAACAACGCCAGCAAGATTTTTTTTATTACTATTTAAAACGGAAGAACCGCAAACAAAAAGCAAATATAACTTGATGTTGTGATGTTAACTTATGTTGAGAAAGAGTGGTAGCTTATTTCTCGTCGTACCAAATAATTTGTCAATCCACACAATGCAATCTCAATGATAACCAATTCTGTTGCCTAAGCTCTAAGATCTGGGGCTACTTGACTGAGGCCAAACAATGTATGAAACAAATGATTTTCTGTACGCTAAAATTCGACGGTATAGTAATTTCTAGCTAGTTACCGATGGCAGGTGATAAGCACCATTAGAATTTTTTTAACTGGCACCTAGGTATCTAAGTCTAAGGTAAAGCTGCAGTGTTCGTTTAGTAGATATGCAGTGTTTATTTAGCGGATGTATACTAAAAAATGTTAGAAAATATTCTTTCTCATAATATAATTAAAATAATTATATTACATACACACCTTTTTACTCAAGTTTAAAGTTACTTAATAGAAAGACCTATATAACACCAGAGGGGTATAAAGTTTTTGTATATGTGAAACACCTACGTTAATGCTCATAAAACAAAAATAAAAAAACTTTTATTTCACCCCGAGAAGTTAAAGTTTTTGTACATGTGAAACACCTACGTTAATGCTCATTAAAAAAAACTTTTATTTCACTAACAATAAGTGAAACAGACTATTAATCATAGCCATAACGTAAACATTACGAAATTAGTAATTAAAAAAGTTGAAATTAGCTTTACACCTACATAATCATTACCGTTTCAGCATTACCATTGTTTTCTTATTGAAAAAATTATCACTAAGCAGTTTTCCTAACGATGAAATGTTAAAAAACTATACCCAAAATAAACTTCTTAAGTAATTTGTCTATATTTGAGAGATTGACTTTTACGCCATCGTGACTTTTTCTTTGGACTGAGAATATAAACGCCTTTTATCTTCGAATTGGTTCAATTTTAACAAAGAAATCTTTATAATAAAAATAACTAGGAGATGCTCCTACATAAAATATCATATATCAAGAAAATGAAGTAGAACAACATTTAGAATAATGTAAAATGTATGTATACACACGGTCAAATATTCTATATAAGATGGCATATAAAACAATATTACAGATATAAAAGGTAAACTGTCTGTTCGTACAATTAAATTAACGTTTGTCCAATTAAATCATTATATAAAAGTCGTAAAAAGAATAGACTATTTTGAAAGCGAAAACTTAGTTGAGTTAGCAAGTAAACAAACGCAAATTTAAGGGTTTACCCTGAGGTATCTTAGCTGCGAAGTTCATAAGAACGTTGCATACCAAGTTGCAAGTATGTTACCAAGACACACACTCTTGTTTGTTTTAAACCTTCAACAAAGGTTGCAAACACAAAAGAGAACTTAAGACTTTCGCTAGATTAAAGGGTACCTTTAAAGATGGCACCGCTTCTAGAAAAACAAAACAATTGAAGTGTGTGTGTGTTGGTATTACTATTATAGTATGTGTAGACACGAGTGCGGAAGGAAGATAAATATTGTATCTAAAATGAACAAAACGAGCGAAACAAAACAAATTTTATAGTCATAGACGTTATAGTATGAAATGTGTTTTTAGAAGTGATTGACTGACTAATTAACCGAATGACTTGTTCTAAAAAAAGCACAAACCACAAACAAGTTTACAATGGACATAACATACAAATTAAATAGTACACTTTTAGTTATTGTAAACTCAACACTGATGGTCACATTAGATATTAGAAAATTACAAATGGTGAACCTGTGTTACAATTCATTTTTTTTTATATCTATAATTAAATTGTATGAGCTTAAGTATTTATTGATCTACCCATTATGAATATACCCATATTATTATACGGTGATTAGAAAAATATATTAAGATAGTATTTTTAAATATATTCCATACTAGCGGCCCACCCCGTCTTCGCACGGGTATTTAACTAAAATTTTAAAAATTATAAATTTATATTTTTTATCACCTACACCTGCGTCGATACTGGAAAAACTTCGAAGCAAAAGCAACCCCCTTTTAACCCCGTTAGGGGATGAATTTTGATAAAATATGAAACACGTCTTCAATCAATTCTGTTAAAGAATATTTTATGCAAAATTTGAAGTAGATTGGACCAAGGAACTACGTTGTCCCATACAAACTTTGCCCCCCTTTTTGCCCCTTTTTGGTAGAATTTTGTGAAATCCGTTCTTAGCTGACCTCTCCTCGGCAAAAGGAATATTCCTACCAAATTTCAAGTGTCTAGGTCTTATAGTTCCAGAGATATCGTGATGAGTGACCTTTCGCTTTTATATATTAAGATTAAGATTATAAAACGGACTCGTTAACACATTTATTATATATAATATATATTATATTTACGGCGTATTCAAGTTGTGGCCTTATTAAGGATTTAAATAGATATATGAGAGTGGATGGATGTCTGAATTCAGTAGAGGACCGCATGACAAAACTGTACATTTGAAAGGCTTTACTAATAATGTTACATATGTAAGTGTCAAAGTGTAGCTTGTTGTCTAATGTTATACCCAGGTCTCTAATAATTTGTACTTTATCGACATCAGTATCACAAAGTGAATACGTGAAACTCCTTACCGTTTTTCTTTTAGTGAAGCTTATGCTTTTGCATTTGTTGAGGCTAAGCTCTAATTTATTTTCATAGCAGCACGTGGTGAATCTATCCAAATCTTCTTGAAGCAAAATGTGGTCTTGGTAGTTATTTATTTTTCGGTATATTTTCAAATCATCAGCATAAAGAAGAAATTTACTATTAAGGAAGCATTTGTTAATGTCGTTTATGAAGATGACAAACAATAACGGACCCAAGATAGATCCCTGTGGGACACCTGAAATTACATTTGATGTAGGTGAATCGTAACCCAAAACTACTACCTTCTGTGTTCTATTATAAATGTTATTTTTGGTTTGTTAAGAAAGCGTAAGTATTATAAGTATTCTTTAAATGGAACATATACGCTTTAATATATTTGTCATACTATAGCCCTTTTGAAGTTGATTTTAAGATTAATATGGTTTTTAAATGATTTATACTCTGGTTATTAAAAATATTAAGTAAAAAACAAAAAAAAAAAAAAAACTTTTATAAGCAAAAACGTGAACCCTAAATGTTTGCTTATCTAAGCAAGCTGTTAAAGGACGAATTTGATGTCGTTGAGGCGACAAAACTATCTATCTAGAGACTGATTCTTCACATCTTTCAGATGTATTTCAAGAAATGTAATTCAACATTAGTCAAGAGTTGGCAGCTAAGTCAGCAATTACTTCAGTTTAAACATACCCCAATGTTGTTATTATACTAGTTTTCGGATGCATTTACTTCTACATACCTACTACGATAACGGCCATATTTTCTTATCTATATATTTGTTCAATACTTATTTAAGCAAATTATATATAATAAAATATTCTAGGACTTATTAAATGGTTGAACCGATGCATCTAATAGATAATAGGTAATTGTCTAAAGTCTCTAAATGTTTTTCTTCCATATATGAGAAGTGTTGGAGTTTTATCCGCTAAGCTGCTCCAACGCTTGTTGGCGGATAATTTCAATACCAAGAGTAATTATCTTGAGCAGGTGCTTTTGATAACAACCGGAACTGACGAGTTAACGTATTCTCTGAGGCACGATGGGAAGAAGGAGAGACTCATTAAGAAGGAATCCAGACCCGAAAATTCTGAAAACCCCTGAGTGGGAATGGAACTCCCTGATTGCGGGCTTTAATAGAACATTCACTACCCTTACAGTGCTTACACTAGAAAGGTCGTCAATAATCAAATAAATCAAGTACTGTTTTATTTTATATACGTACATATATCTTTTTAATGTAAATCACTCTTGGGATAAAATTAATATATAGAGGTAATTGATGAATTGTTTAACTACAAACAGAATTCGTATTAAACGTCACTCGAGCATTAAACAATTTCGATTGATTTACTTCAGAGCAAATATAACAAAAGGTCGAGTCGGTCCCAGAAGAAATATCGTACAGTCGACGGAAATTAAGCCCTACTATTCGTGAGCTACAGGCGATATTAATTTTCTTTTATTATAATAATAATTACACTCTGAACTTAGACTATAGCGATTAGTGTTACGACGTTCGACAATAAATTCCAGAAACAGTAAAATGTTTAAAAAAAAATCGATTTAGCTGTAGGATTCAAAAATGTACCTAAATCAATATGATACGAAATTTTGTACAATATTTAAAAAACAGATGCCTCTTAAAAATAACTTTTAGATGAATCTGAACAAAACTAAATACTATAATCAAAATAATATGAATAAAAAAATTTCCTTTCCTGAAATATACTCACGATTTTAATCTCGTACGATGACGTAGAATATTAAAAATTTAAAAACTAAATCTTTAAGGTTAATGTTATGAGCTTTAGAAAGTGGCATTTTCCCAACTCCTTTATTGGTAAATGGAATAAAAAAAGACTGCAAGTTAGGGTTTTTAAAAGTTTGTGCTTTAAGAATGTGATAGAATTTTATAGTAGCACTTACCACCTGGCAATTTAAGTACGAGAGACCGACATTTCGTGTTTTCGAGTCAAACTTGACTTTTAATAGCGCTGCACATCGCTGCTTGAATACAAAAGGGACACAAATCAAACAGACACTATTTTACAGGAGAGCCATTCAAAGTTTAGAAAATTTATATTTGTCTGTAACTTATTATTCTTTCATTAATTACATGCATGTTATATACCGCTAAAAGCGTATTTCAAAGCTGCATTTAATGGTACGTAGTATTGTAGTACAAGTGTTGCCTTGAAAGATATATTAGCACATAAGTCCCTTTTGTTTAAAAAAAATCCCTCATTTTATGGTAAAAAATAGAATAATTAGACACAATTCAAAAAAATTGATGTTTTAATCAAAATATTTTTCCACTGACTTAGGTAATCTAGAAAAATTATGACATAAAAATTAAAATGGCAATGCTAGTTTATAAAAATAAATGAAATAACTTCTTTAAGTGAAAATAAAAAAATCTGCTTCAAAAAAACTAGAATTAAAATCTTCCTCTTAATAAAGAATTGAAAAAAAATATTCAAAAATCATTAAAAGCTTAAAAGCAATTATTTTTATAAAAAATTTAATTAATTGGCTCATTACTACAAGCATTTTACATCAATAATAAGGTTTTGTTAATTTATTAATTACAAAATTAAACTATCCATCATAAAAAAATATACCAAACTAGACTTATAGCTTAATATCAGTCTCGAAATAGATATAATATGAATTCTACTAACTAAACAAAAATTAAGTAGGATATTCTAATGTAAAAATGTAATTGTACAACATAAATGTCATTAGAAACAGTAAGAAATCACAACCATTCTTGAGCTAACAACACTATAGAAATTATATTTTCAAAGCTAAATTTTGAATGTGAATATATCAATAACAACTAGTCTGCATATTTCTATTTAAATAACAGGTTTATAAGCTAGAAAAAAACTCCTCGTAATAAAAATATGTAATCTTTCTTCAGTTGTAATTTTTTTACAGCATTGAATCTCGCATTTTTTAGAACAAACTGGTCCTATTTTTTTTCTTCTATATTTTTCTTAGTTTTTGACAAAGATGTGTATGCCTTACCACTGTTCTTTAATAATTTTGTAAGGTTCCTTTTCTATAAATTAGGATTTGCTTTCCTATTGCGACCTTTTCTTTCATAGCTTTCATTTTCATCACACGGAGGTGCCGTATCAACACTCGACGTAACTACACTGGGCACCTGAGTCAGTGTTAGCATTATTTGCTGACAGTACTATGTATTTTCGGCCGTAAAATTATCGTTTTTCGTTCCAATGTATCGTACAAATACAAAATTTTTACACAGATACTTTTCGACAGTAATAATACATATATCCTGCCTCTGAAGTGGAGACGAAATAAAAAAAAAGTCATCACCTGTACATATCCACTACATCTAATCTAAAAAGCTACAGTTAAGTAGTTAAAATTTCGATGACATTTGAACGGAATAAAAATGTTCGCAAATTTATGTTATGCACGTTGGATTATCGTACAATTTCGACACCTCTATGTTCGATCGTGCCAAGTGCTAAATTATGTGATTTGTACGATAATTATGTGACGAATGCTAACGCTGACCTGAGTGTTAACACTGTCACACCGAGAATCAAGGATAGATGAAAAATCGAGAAAATTAATCTTTTCAGACTGGATTTCAACAGGAGACAGTACCTAATGCTATCAATTTGTTATTTTGTTCTTTAAACTCTTTATTATTTTTATTGAAACCTGAAGGTTCAGGATCAGAAGGTAACAGCTGACTGTTAGTGAAAAAATTGAATTTATATAATTATCTTCATCGGAATCTGTGTCCGTCATCTCTAGGTCATTTTTAGTTATAAAGTTTAGATCTGCAACGTTGTCGTGTGAAGAAAAAACTGAGCTAGAATTTGTCAAACATGTAGACACAGAAGTGTCACTATCATAATTAGTTTCCTGAACAATCACGTTTAGTCTGGTCTTTGATCTTTTGAAGTTCAAACCATGATTCTTTATTATCTAACAGGGATAAACTCAGATTGTGTTGACTATCAGGTATGGAATTACTGTTGGAGGAGTTATCTAATAGAGCAGCTGGTTCATTCCATGTTGGGTTTTCAATTTGTGCCTCAAATCGGAGATTAACTGTCATCGGTAAAGTTATAATTTATAACACTCATCTTTCTGCCTCATTTGGTGTGTGGTGTTCAATTTCCTAATCCTTATTCGTGTTTTTGTTGGATTTTAGCATTTCAAATATTCTTTGTACTCTACTACTCATTCTATTATCAAAAAACGGTGATTAATTACAATAAATTACGTAAATTAAATAACAATATACATTAAAAAATAATAATAATTTACTAAAATATTTAATTTTATTTTAAGTTGCATATTAAATTTATAATTATAATGAATTTAGTCCCATCTAAAGAAATACAAAAGTAGCGCATTCCAAAATATGGCACTAACGTTTATCAAATAATATTACAACCTGTAAAATATTATAAGCAAAGCGGACGCTATGCTTAGTAAGGCCCTTTTCATTTAAAAGTGATTTTATACTTCTCTAAATCTGTAATACAAAATGGGCAATTTTGAAATATGGCACTTTTGTTAAAGAAAGAGGAATAAACTTACATGATTTCTTAAGATCGAAACAGACATATTTCACTATATGGCGCTTTTGTTTATAAAATTACTAACGCAAGTTAAGGATTTTTTGAAATATGGCACTTTATCATAAAAGAAAAATGCGTTCGCTTCGATTATAGGGTCACAACTGAGAAAATGGCAGTTTTGCTCATATTTGGTCCCCGAAACTCGAAAATACTAAAAAGGCGCTAGTATTGTTTTCATATATTATAATGAGAAATCAATGGGAGTCTCTTTTAAATACAAAAATATGACCTATTAACATCGCATTTTTGAAATAAAAACGATTTCACTTTTTTTCCATTTATGTCCCTTTTGTATTCAAGCAGCGACATGTTCAATGATGCATCGTTCAGCGAGGTCCGATTCTAGACGACTTTTTAACGAGTGCCATATTATTTATAAGGGCATACAGCTTTCCGTCGAATACATTTATATTGGATCTATGTTGTAATATTATTAAAGAAAAAAGGTGTTCATTGAAATTAAATTTGCCAGAAATATGATACCTAAATATAAAAACAAAACAATATTATAAATGTTGTTAAAATATCGTTATATTTACTCAAATAATAATTCATATTTGGTAGAAAACTTTAAAAATTTTAGTGTGTAGATAAGAACGATGAAATAAAAGTTTAATTTAATACGCTAAATAAAAAAAAAAAATCGATATAAAACACGCCATAAACAGAAAAATTATTCATATTGACACCATTCCACACCATTTAGACTACTACAACTACGAACAAAACTTACGACATGCACTGAATTAAATACTCATTAATACTCGGAGACATCGCGTTGCTTGCAATATTATACTTTAAACGTCGTAATATATCGTCCGCACATACATCCCCCTACATCCGAGTATGATTTAGTAACGTTGCACGAGATTGTAATATATCTTATCCGAGTATACAACGTAGAGTCTAACAGTATATGATTTTAACAATATCTTTTTTTTTTTTTTTTTTATAATTTGATAGGCTTGCGTTTGACCACTATTTCACCTGATGATAAGTGAGAATGCGGTCTAGGTTGGAGCACGCTTACCTAGAAATAGCCTATTCACTCGCGACTTGAAGATGCCCAGATTGTAGCTTTCGGGGAACACAGACCATAATAACATATCTTAAATCAAAGAGAAGTTTATCGCGTTTATAACATATGTGTAGATTTTCACAGCTAATATTTTGTGTTTAGAAATGCTAGTGGGTACGAGTATACGAATACTTTGTCCATATTTTATTTTAACATAGCGTTAGAAGTATTTCACGATAAATTAAAAATATTGCGTATCAATGCTTCTAAGGTTATTCTGATTGTATTTTAAAGTAATAAAATCTTGTAAAATTCCAATAATCTACGTTAATTGAATTAATTTAAGAGGCTATTTCGAAGTCCCCTTTGTAGTAAGATTATTATCAAATTAAGTGAAGGATATTTCACTTTAAGCTAATTAAGATAAAAATTTCTTTAAGGCTAAGATTTTTTTTATAAATTTCTTTGACATTCATTAGCATTTTATATTATCACAGTTATTGGAAATATTAAAACGTCATTTATATTATTAAACTCATTACACTTAATAACAATAAACTAAAATGATTCTTATAGTCTGTTTTAAATAGATTCCTAAAGACTGTATCAAACTCGGATTTGTTGGATCCTTTTCTGTTACAGAAAACTTTGTAGCTGAGTTTCCACAATTAATTAAGAGATAAGGTGCCCTAGCTAGAGTAATGGATAGTACTAAACACCAATTTAAAAGTCAGTTGAAAGTCGTTTAAGTCGATTCCATTATTAAAAATACTATTACGATTCGAGTGCGTTATTATCAACGAATCAGTTAATAAGTAGCTGCACCCCGTGGTTTTACTCTTTTAACTTTGATCTCTTCAAATATCAGGATATATAAAGTAGCCTATGTTAATATCGGGTTTTAAATTTAATTGAAAGTCTATATCGGATTTTATCGCGTTTATTTGTTAAAAACTTTACAGTTTAACGATTTTATTAATTAATTAAATTATTTCCCGACGTTTCGGACCCTTTACAGCGTCCATGATCTCGGGGGACTGAGGTGGTGGGTGTCCGAATAATGAATCAATTGTTATATACCCCGCTTTTTATACAATTATAAATTTTTATTATATTTATATAAAAAGCGGGGTATATAACAATTGATTCATTATTCGGACACCCACCACCTCAGTCCCCCGAGATCATGGACGCTGTAAAGGGTCCGAAACGTCGGGAAATAATTTAATTAATTAATAAAATCGTTAAACTGTAAAGTTTTTAACAAATAAACGCGATAAAATCCGATATAGACTTTCAATTAAATGAGTAATATTCGCGTAAATATAAGAGAACAGTCGGGTTTTAAAGTTTAACGGGATTTAAACGTTATTCTGGGTCTCTTGATATCTACGTACCTACTTAATTCATTTAATTGCGATTGGTTTAATAGTTTTTGCGTTACAAAATAACAAAAACCTATCCAAATTTTTATATTTTATACCAGGTAGTCGCCTTAATTTTTTTTCGCATTTTACTTTCGTAAAAGGTACTAAAATTGTTTATTTGAATATGTGAGAGCAAAAATTTTGAATAAAAATATAATCTTCTGATATTAAGAAGAGGAATTATACACTGAAGTGAAATATATTAATATTATATGAAATATTTAATTAACCGACAAACGATGTTCTCAGGAATGCAATATTCCCTGGTCATTGCGAAAGTAATAACGGAATGATTGATGAAGATGAAATATAGGTACATACGTATATACATGGTTAACACTATAACATAGATATAAACTCATCATAACATATTACATAGATATAAACTCATCCGTAAAAGATTTATAAAAAAAAAGAAAATAAGGTAGACGTGCAATTAGACAAAAAAAAAAATTAAAATAATATGCAAGAAAATATTTATCGAAGACTAATTATACATAAATACAATGCAAATATATATATTCACATATTAACATGTATAAATCGGCAAGATAGAAGTCTTGAAAAGTAGGTATAGAAAACAACTGCTTAAATTCTTTTCAAAGATGTAAATAGTGTAATATATATAATATGTAAATATATATATATTATGTAAATATATATATATATTATGTAAATATGTATATATAATATGTAAATATACGTGTAGATTGAGGATGGCAGTAAATTCCACAACGCCGCTGCATGGAAGTTATACGAATTAGACCAAAAGTTGGAAGATCGTGTTAAAATTCGGTAAAGATAATGAAAAAAAAAAATCTATGTGTTAGACACTTGAGTTCGATAAATGTTTATACTTATAGTTTTGTGTTAAGTTTAATTAAAAACGTTTAGTATTATTTTTCGATTTACGCATTCATATAAACGCAGAAAGTAAGAAGTACAAACATGTACAAATAGACAATAATAAATAATTGACTTCCTTACAATTTTACTATAGTTTATGTACATAGGCAATAGTGTCAATTTACATAAAATAGACACTATTATATAACTGTCTGATTCATACGTATTAGAGTAATTAGTTGTCATATGCGTATGTTGCCACAAGCATGAATTCTTAACATTCTAAAAAGTACAAAATATACCCTACCCGAAGCCTTCGTCAAAAGCACGTCTGTTCTACGAGTATATTGGACGCTTGTGCGAAGAAAGTGTGACATTTTTTCGGGTGACATTTCCTGAATCTTTCAATCGTCGTTAGATTTAGAGTCCAATTTTCGAAGGACAGTTGAACACATTGTCCGATTTCATCGAGTAATTAGGATCGAAACGGGTAGAGATGCTTCGGGCTATTCTTTCTATGTTCCGAAATAGCCTTATTGAGGAACATACTGAAGCCACGCAATTCTCGAAAATCTCGTTGCGTTTATATAACTGGAAGTATTCGTAGGTTTCTGTGGCGTTATTAAAACACGGGATTCACGCGTGTTCATTTGAAATTAAGAGGTCATTTATTCTGAATTAAGTTACAAGATATGTATATTTTCCTTTTTTTTTTTCGGACTCCACAAACATAAAGAGTGTCACGTTCCGCCTGAATGAAACTAGAGCGCGAATCAAGCGATAGAGAGGCACGATCAGCCTAAGCGTTCGGCTTGTGACGCATCTATAAATAAATTGTTAAAATAGCACATTGTTCCTTGTAATTAATCTGTATAATTTAAGTAAAAATGTATTTTAATAGACGACTGCAATAAATGTTAATTTCTTGAAAAATTTTTAATTTTGAATTAAGTCCTTTTTTGTATTATACAAAATAATGATGATAATTCAGTGATAATAATTCAATTCAATTCATAAAAGTATGCAATTTTTAATCAAAGTTTTCTTATCACGTTATCTCGTAAAATTATCGTTCATAAGCCGATTTTTTTCGTTAAGCAAATAAGCATATTTTGTTATAAAATACCTCGAGTGACCACTGAGACTATAATTTCATCAAATCGATAACATTTATCGCAAAAATATAATTTATATACAAAAATTGTAAAACGTTTAACTCATTCAGCATTTTTAGTAATATCCCTCGCAATTTTAGCAAACAATTAAAGTAAGACATAAAGGAAAGCTGACAGATGCTGACAAGACGATAATACTTTTGCTGGAAACTATTTTAAAGCCAGAATTTCACTGAATTTAATGCATTTCTCCTTTTATTAAGAACGCTATAATTTAGAATTTCATTTTAAATCAAAGCAAAAGCTTTGAACCGGTCGCTCTGGAGGTCGATGGGGAAGGCCTACGTTCATCAGTGGACATCCAATGGCTGATGTGATGATGATGATGATTTTAAATCGACTGTTTTATAAACAATGGCACGTAGTTTTATTAAATAACTAAAACCACTTGACATCGTAACACAACTTTCAAACTTCTTTTACGATAATAACAATAAAATACTATAATTGTAAGAACAGTTCTTAATAAAACGATTATTTATTTTTTTGGTTAGTCCTTTTTCAGAACAAGATACACACATGTATATAAAACTGAAAAAAGTTGAATAGATTCAGATATGAAAAAAAAACAGATAGAGATAGATAATAAGGTTTAAGAACATGTCTATAAATTCGAACATAATAAACGAGAATATGCGGTTACGGATATATGTTTCAATGGGAAATAGGACACATCAGGTGGGATTTACTAACAAAATGTCCGCATCCTAGCAGTGTCGCTAAACTAGTGCTTCGTACAATATTTACCCACGCTTCTCTTGCTGCGAATCCACTTATCTGTTAGGTGTGATTTTCAACGAAATAACGCCGGGCCTTTCAAGCGCTCTTGAATAATAAACGAATCGTGACTCAAACGACGTTTAAATTTACGCTACTTTAGGACCAACTGCTACCCGCATCAGAATCCAGCTTGTCTACGAGGTAGTGCTTGGTTATATATACTAGGGTAAAAGAGTTTGTTACTAAACATATTACAAAATATTTTTAATCTGTAAAGTATTTTTATCGAAAATGTTCTACATAAAAAATGTTCGACATTTTACGTTAAATGTAATCGAGTCGAGTAGTAGTGGTAAGTCGAGTTTCTTGCTGGTTTTTCTAAGTACAATCTTCATTCCAAATCTGGTGGTAGTTATTACTTTATTAGGAAAATTCAACAGTGTTTTTAAAGCCTAATAGAATAAAGTAAATTTTGATTACAATATAAATTTTGATTATAATATAATAATATATATTTAAATTTTAGTTTTTTTTTATACAGTCTAAAAAATATCACTGATTCCTTTTAAGGTAATGTTAACGAAAGAGAGAGTCCATAACCATATACTAACATAACAATTTGAGTAAAAGAATAATGTAAATGAACGTAATTATATTTGTAAACTCATATTGAAAGTCTATACCACTAAATACCATTTAATGTAAAATAACAATTTCTGTTGATATATCGATATTACACGAGCCAATATCTTCGACGACAATAATTAAATGAAATGTGTTTATGTGAACATAATACTATTAATTTTTAATCGATACGACAGTCTAGTGCAAAATAAATGCTAACGGTAAAGTACTGGCAAAACTAAACCACCCAGTAAATTACTTTTAAAATCAAAAGCTTGTTTAAGCGATACATTTTAAACCTGGATAAATTCTTGATTTAATTTTATATTGACTGTTTGTTTACAATTTACAAAATTAAGTATATAGATGGATCAAACGTTGGAAAAAAAAGCACTCATAAAAAAATACATACCAGTACTTACTCATCAATGTATATATTTAATAAAAGCTGAAGAGGTTTTTTTTTGTTCGTTTGAAAGCGTTGAATCGGGAGCTACGAGACCGATTTGAAGTGGTCGAAGTACTTCCTCATCAAAGTGATAGTTACCGTCAAAAGATACGAGTGCACTCGGTGTATTGAATTTTTTTCGAATATCGATATCAATGTACCAATTCAAATGATGCGATAAAAATATAATAAAAACAAAATAATAATAATAATAATAATAAATAAAATTCAATATTGCAAAAATAACTATATACATTTAGCTATGTATAAAATTAAAAATCATTTGCACGATACTTCTGGTGTATCCATTGTTTGCTACCATAGGTGTGGAAAAAAGTTACTAATTTGAAAATACAGCAAAAGAAAATTTCAAAATAAATATTATAATTAAATTAATATTAATAAATAATCAGTAAATTGTACAAAAGTCAGTTCATTCTAATATATTTTCACATACAGTCTAAAATATAATATTATATGTATATACTATCATCCGCCCGCGGCTTCGTCCGCGTGGATGTTAGTTATCGTGACCAAAAAAAAAAAGTATCCAATTTTACTTCCAATACCTCTAAGAATATGTTTACAAAGTTTCATGATGATCCGTTAAGTAGTTTTTGCGTTAAAGCATGACAAACAAATTCAATTTTCCATTTATAATATTAGTATGATTTAAAATATTAATTTCAATAAATATAGTAAATTTTGTTATAAAAATAAAAGTAAAACAGCGAATGTTTTATATTGTTTGTTTTTAGGTTTGAATCGCACCTTAAACATCAATACGTTAGAAGCCTTATTGCACGCCTTATAAGCGTAGTGTTGAGGTGGGTTCTACTCTCACTTCACGCAAAACGAGTGATTTTTCGAACTTAAAATATCTCTATTTATTGTAAATTGCACTTGTAAAATAATGTATACACACATATATTAAGAAAAAAGCACTATTTTTATCACTCATGATACTTTAAATGCCATTTTTGTTATTTTAAACTAATAAAAAAAAAAAAACTGTTTATGAAGTTCTGTCTTGGACATCCATGTGTCTGTATGTGCGGATCCTGTATGTGGTCACGATAACTACCGAAATACTTCACTAATCGGTTCTTCTTTTTTTCTTACGCTTCAGTATAGTTAAGAATAGAACCGTATTTAATTTCACGGTCTAATACGATGTAGTTTAATTGTTTTAACAATTTTATTGTGAAAATGAGATTACGAGGCGTGCACTTTTGGATTTTCCAAACTATTTGAAACTTACATTACTACTTACTGTAGACGGAATTTTTCATACAGGTACCTTATTATTTACGTTGCATCCTAATGTGACCACATCCAAATTCTAGACATTTTCCTTTCTAAACATAAATATATAAAAAAGTAATGGTAGTTGAGAATTCATGGAGATGAAATAGCAGCTTTACTGGCCTTGTCCATTACGTTGTATTGGCTATTTCGTTGGCGTTACTGCAACGACAACACGGGTATTTTTCATTTTCACGTTACTAACTACTACTTTTCACGTTGTAAAAAAAATTTGTGTACTTCGTATAAAATATTAAGGTATTGTGTAATGAAAAAACAAAGAAAATACGATGAAACGACATAATTAACATTTTTATTAACTCAACGTAGCGTAAATATAAAAATGTATATAATATAAAAGTATAAAAATCACAGAGATTTTTCCTTAATGATAAATTAAACAAATATTGGTTTCGTCGTAACGTCTGTACATACGTAATCATTAGTGTAGTTCGAACAGCTAGATGCCGATTTAATACAATATGTTTGTAATTAATTAAAAACAAAATTAAATTTCTTGATCTTAAAGACAATTTTAACTTTAAAAAAAAATAATTTGCCAAGAAGGTCAAGAAAATTTATAAAATATATATTTTTTTTAATTCAAGCTGCTTTGAAAACTTAAATTAAGCACGTATTCGTGAAGAAACATTTATACACAAGTAGAAAAAAATCTCAAGACGTTTAATATAACAGGTGCTTTAAATTAAATTTTTTAATGTCGTGTTTTTTATTTTTAATAATACAAGCGCATCTGGAATTTGGTACAGTTCCGTGTTATTCATAAAGAACAGAACGTGGTAACTAGAAAATTAACTTAAAGCTTTATTATTTCAAACCTAAGTATTGTGGTTGAGAATGGTAATCTAAAGTGAATTTGTATGTACAGCACAGCTTCTATTAATATCTCCGTAGTTGCTATTAATAGAATTTTTTTTATTAGAGATATTAATTTTTGTCTATGCTTACGTAATTGTAGTGGAGGATGATCTCCGAAATTAATGGTGTATTAAAAAGTTGTGCTTGACAACCTATCTGTTGAGGAATAATATAGGCTATAAATGTATTGACGCTACCGCTCGGAAGAGAGATGCGGTAATTGACGATCTGATAAGATTGAAATGGTAAGTTTATAACGTAAATGTAAGTTCTTGTAGTACCTACATAATTTTATTTTTATTTTTGTAAACAGCTTTCTACTGAAAAAAATAAAAAAATAAAAAATAAAATAAAAATTATCGTCACCGAACGCGGGTGACCATGAGGGATGCCTAATTTTCAGTTAAATAATTAAAAAGGGAAAAACTTTATTTAAATAACTTTTAATAATTTTTTTTTTTTTTTTTTTTTTGTAAATCTAAACAAGACATAAGAAACAGACTGTTCCACAAAGGCTTCTTCTCCTAAAGAAAGTAAAGGAGACTTATACATTTACTTCTTATAAAAATGTATTGTTTCAAACATAAACATCAAACTTAAATTAAAAAAAAAGTCTCACAGCGGTAAAAAGAGACATAATATTTCAACAGAAATTATAAACCGCAACAGCTATTTCTCACCGTAGAAATATTTTTGACTGTATTTATCACAGGAAGGCTCGCAGCGCTCCGCAGAGCTTGAACATTACGCGTAGTTTCTACCGTAAATTCCGTGTAGTTTAGATGAATTTAGAGGAGATAAGTTTGCGGAGCATTGAACACCGAAAGTGCTTCAATTTTTCTTTCGCAATATTTCTACAGAGTCTGAATTGTATAATGTAGAGTACCTGGATGACCGAGCCTTGCTCGGTTAAATTATATTTAGATACATTACATACTGATGAAACATAAATACCAAATATTTTCGATCTTTAGAGATAATAGTAAAATAATAGGAAGTGAGTGAGTGAAAGGAAGAGAAGCGAAAAAGAGCTTTCAATAATAGTTTTTCTCACAAAAAAGAAACTTGAAAAAAAAAAAAGGAAAAAAATGGTCTGTAGACACCTGGACTAGAACCCGTGTTTTCTGATTGCGAATCTGCCCGATTCCCATCCGAGCTATTATAAGATTATCAATTATAGCGAAATAATCCTTCGTATTCTAATGATATTTTTTAATTGCGTAAAAAAAGGGATAAAACGACATTTTCTAAAAATAAATCCTAGCTAGATCGATTTATTGCCCCCAAAACCCCCTGCATATATATATATATATATATATATATATATATATATATATATATATGCAAGAATGGCTCGTTTAAAGATATAAGATAACAGATACAAATAAATGTACGTTCAGGAACATTAATTTTTAGTAAAGGATAATTTGACACTTTTTATGTTACAAACAACCCTAATAAATTTGTTTGTTTGTTTGGGTTTTTTCGTGCTGTTATACTACAATTCTACACATAAAATTTACGAAAAGGTCCTACTAAAATTAAACAATCTGATTTTAGTTTAAAAGTAATCATTCTTATATATGTTTATATATTAATCTTCGTTACGTGTATGTATTACAATGTCTCTTAAGCGGCTGAATTTATTTAAAAAATGCTTTTCTATATATTCACGAAGTTTCCTGAATGATTTAGATGTACAATCGGCCTAATAGGTGGCAGTGTAATAGATTCTTAGATTTTTTTTGGGCAGGATAATGTCTTTCGGATCTGCAGTTTTGTATAAAACGAAAAATAAAAAAAATAAAATAAAATAACAATTCATTCTATCTGTTAGATGTGAATTTATTTTATATATCTTACTTAGCAGAAATTTTAGCCATATTTTGGTACGAAACTGATTTGCGTACGAATAACAACAAAACGAAAACATGGACGAAAATTTATCTGCATGTTTTCGAGTCGTTTCAAAAGACAAGGTCAAACGAAAAGCGTCAAGATCGACAAAAGGAGAAAAATATAGTTTCCGAGGAAATAACTTTATAAGTCGAGCCATTCACAGATTCTCTTAATAAAAACTTGATAACACAACATTAAGCACGACGGTATGGATGGCAGTATACTTTATCGTTAGAAATAAATATATTATTAGACGATAAAGACGAAACTTTACTCAGAATCCACATAAACGAAAAATGCCATTAATCTGATTTTATATAATCGTATCTACTGCCGTTTCCTTTTTCCGAATCAGATGGGTAAACTTTTTTCATATCGATTTCGAAATGGTATTTTAATCTTGGTTCTAGAAATTTTTAAAGTGAAAATAAAGTTACGTACTGACTGACGAATTCATTTGTAGAGAAATTAAAATGTTTGAAAATGCATTTTATCGTGTAATCATCTTGAATCGTTTTTGCTTATCTAAGAAAGGTTCCTATATATCTAATATGGTATTATATTATTAAAATTTTTTAAATTGGAAAAACTTATAATCACAATATACAATCGGTCGATATTGAGCGGGAACGAAATTCAGAATGGTTCGTTTTTTGACAGCCGTTTTACATTTAAAACTATTTCATCATCATCACATCAGCCATTAGATGTCCACTGCTGAACGTAGGCCTTCCCCATCGACCTCCAGAGCGACCGATTCGATGCAGCCTCCATCTAACGGCTTCTGGTAACTCTCCTCAAGACCGGCCGTCCGACGCTGCCTATACGTGGTCTCTAAACTGAAACTATTTAGAGCAATAGCGTATTATCTCTCACTCCCCCATATGTAGTTACTAAGTGTCGATATAATTAGCAAACGAATAGCTTTTTTTTCCGGAATATTTTAAGTCACAACTCGTTTCAAATTAAATGGTTCATAAGCAAAATGAATGGTTTACTAAATAGAGGATATAGGAATCGGGCTTTAGTTCTTCGATTTACAATAGGGTATTCTTCTATGTTTGAACAAGTACTTTAAAATGTTGATTTTCCTAATAAAAAGCCACAAAAATATATATTTCGGCAAAATAAACACGCTTTCTTGCCATAGAATCAAATTAAACTTTAAACCTTTTTTATTCCCGCGGAAAGGCTGTCAGCCATTTTCGTGACGTAATATTGATAAAAACAACAGTCGTGTATGTACGACCGGCACTCATTCAACATTAACAGCTATAAATATTTGGTGTTTTTTGGGAAATTAATGAACTACAATCGCTATCGTTAAATAATTTCATGTTTACTTTCCTATTTTTGCAAGAGACACAGTAAACACGAAATATATAAATTTATTTGTTACTAGATTGATAAAGCGGCAAAGTAAAAAGTCTGAATTTAGAGGTTTTATGCAAAAAGAAAAAAAAAAAAACGTAATCGATGTGTGTGAAAACAGCGACGTTAGAATTTTATTGCAAATATTTTATTTTAAAGAGTGAATTAAATATTTCTCCAGTAAGGAAATTTATTACAGACCATGAATGAAACTGAGAAGTTGTTAATTTGTTTGCGAAACCAAATGATTGGCAGTCGACGTTGTTTTTGCTTTAAGCTTAAATCGGGATGAAAGGAAAAAGTATTCATATAAAATACAAAATAACAATGTTTTTACGTCAACGACAAAAAAAAAAAAAAAGAAATTAATATTTTCTAAGTAAAAACCTTTAACAAAATGTTTATATTACATATCTCAACTCTGAATTGAAACAAAATGGTTCTCATAAGCTTCAAAGTATTTACAGAGATATGCATGAAAGTCTATTTGTTGATGTCTAATGTGGTTTGCTTTGAGCCTTCCACAAATAGTATATGAAGGTTATATAAAATTCTCAACGAAACGAGAATTTTTCCGGTGGTCGTATTACAATAAAAGATAACAAGGTTATATTAAAAACTAGCTTTCCGCCCGCGGCTTCGCCCGCGTGGAATTCGGTTATATCACGCGACATAGTAAGCGCGCTGCCACCACTGCCGCTCCGCGCCCCGCCTACCGCCCGACACCCCCCCCCCCCTTTCCCAATGCACGCTATTTTTGTCTTTGTCTTAAATAATTGAAAACAATAAGGAACTTCCATACCCTATCGTCTACTTTCGTACCCTATTTCAACCCCTTCTACCCTTATTATCGCGATAAAAAGTATCCTTTGTCCTTTCCCAAGTTCAGTTCTATCTTCATACCAAATTTCATCAAAATCGGTTCAGTGGTTTAGGCGTGAAATCGTAACAGACATACAGACAGACAGAGTTACTTTCGCATTTATATATTAGTAGGGATATACGGTATATTTACAAAAGGTTTCATAGTTTATAAATAAGTCAGTATGAGTATTAGTTAAGCCAACTTTTTTTTAATGAAATCAACGATAAAAACGGTTGCGATATAGATTTACCGAGATTAAAAAAGTTCGATAAAAATATTTTTAAAATAACGTGGCATCCATTAATTACATGAGACAATTTTGGCGATTTTTCGAAACCTTCCCTTTCCCCCTTGTTGAGATTTCGTAAGATATTGCTCTACCTCCCTAATCTCATGTAAGACTTTTTAAAATGCATATTTGTAATGTAAATGAGTTATTCTGTGCTCGATTACATTAGACTTATTATAAAAAAAATATAATAAACTTTTTTTTATATATTTAAGACTAGTTAAGACTAGTATTAAATATTTGTAATGGCGAAAAAAAATAGTTACGTAATATTTGCCGAGACCACCCTCTCCCCCACGTAAGATTGTGTGAGATTTCGTTCAACCCTCTCCCCCCTTAAAAGGCTCATTATATTATATATGTATAATATATAATGTTATTATTTACATTATTTACAGTTTATTATATATTAATTAATAATTAATATCCGTATATAAGTACCTAATTAATATCCATTAATTTTATATTAAGCCCCCTAAGCTTCTCAGCAACAAAACAAAATAAAAATATAATTATTAGATAGATGAAAAGAAAAAACTAAAAAATAAATAAATCCTAAAAAAATATATCACAACAATGGATATTACAACTTATGCCCCTCTGGTATCGATATGTACATATATTTCAATAAAAGTTAGCATAGACATAAATAAATGGATTCAAATATATTTAAGCCTTCGTCGAAAATACAATATTTCAGCCTAAGTCGCAGTCGCAACGAAAAGTAAAAACACAAAGGGGATCCTAGATCTAGAGGATTCTAGTAAATTTCTTTTATGTAACATTATTTAAGCGTTATTTAATAAATCTGAATTTTTTATTTAATTTAATGAAATTATACCTGATAAATTATTCAACCTACATTTTGTATATTTTTTCAAGCCTAAAGCGAGTTGGAGCTGAGGAATTGAAATACAAATTATATTAGTTCACGACGCATACGCTGAAAAAAATATTATCTGAATTTTTGTAACTCATGTACTTACTACGCGTTTTAGTCCTTTTTTTTAAAGAGTTTTCTTGTAATGGAAATTAGAATAAATACATGAAGTGTCTTCTTTATTAGAATATTTTGGTTAATGGGATACCATGTTACAATTATATTTATTTCTAAAAAATGCTTTTGAAAATAATAACAGTGATTTGCAGATGTTAAAATTAATTTAAATAATGCTCTGGAATAGGAAAGATTTTTATTTGCCAATATAACGATGGTTTAAGCGACATATTCTAAAATGTTTGATAAATATTTTTACTTTGTGTATTACAAAACTCAACCTCTTTTAAGCAATGGCCCAAAGGAACCCACTACTTTATTTGCATTTTGAATGGTGATATTAAAGCAACTATAATATGGCAAAGTTGATTATATCGACATTAATGTTGAAAACTTTTTAAAGCACTCAAGTTCTAGAATATTCTTAAGGAAATTGTAGTTACGCTTTAATAGAAAATCTTAAGGCGAAAGTTGTCGAGATCATATATTAAATCTTGCTTACAGGTACGTACTTCACCAAAACAACGTTCTAGTTTCTTAAGAAATTGCCGAAGGAGGATTGTGTTTTTTAGCGTATATACTCGTATGTATGTATGTTACCTTAGTATTTATATTGGTATGTAAGGCCTTTTCTTCATATAGAAGAAAGGTAAGAAAGAGCTTTAGAGCTCCACTGTGGGTTGGCGGATAACCTACCATAAGTAACGATCGTTACTAGGTGTCTATAATAACCACCGGTACCGACGGCTTTACCTGCTCTCCAAGGCACGCTGGGACGACCCACAAGGACATATACTCAGACCGGAAACAAATATTTATACAAATACAAATATCTGTCCCGAGCGGGAATCGAACCCTCGACCGCCGGCGCGCTGCTTGAGGCGATTACTTGCACCACTACACCAGAACGGTCGTCAGCGAACGGTCGTCGTGTAAGTATGTGTCTCAATTAATCGTAGCAGTTCGCTCTACTAAAAACGGTTGTACGGATTTTATAATACGTTATGACGCTGGAATGGTTTAAATGTGCGAGTAAAATGGGCTTCCAGGGAAGTAAAAATAGGTGAAAACGTTTTTTTTTTTAAGCAATACGGTTAGTTCGTGATGAAGACGGATGACGACAATGTGAGATTATAATATTTGATACTTGTGATGTTATTAGTATTTTAAAGGGTATTTACATGTACTAGTGGTCGCCCAGTGGTCGAAATTCGACCTAATCTATAGTTTACATCATTGTCAACATCATACAAATATGATTGCGCCTAACATGGTGAGCATATGCAGCAGTCATTGGACCTGATCTCTGATAAAAAATTTCGATAAAAAATTCGTTGCAAGGCCTTTATTTAAAACCGTCTTGACAACAGACTTTGAAAATAAACAAAATTTTGTATATAATATTACTAGCGGCCCGCCCCGGCTTGCCACGTGTATTTAAGTAAAATTTCAAAAATTATAAATGTATATTTTTTATCACCTACACCTGCGTCAATACTGAAAAATATTTTATAACAGACGAATTGAGTTGTCAAACATGTGTCAAAATAAAATGTTATTTAAATGAAAACCACTAAGGAGTATTTATATCAAAATAACTTTCTACCCCCTTTTAACCCCGTTAGGGGATGAATTTCGATAAAATACGAAACATGTCTTCAATAAATTCTGTTAAAGAATATTTATGCAAAATTTGAAGTAGATTGGACCAAGGAATCACGTTGTCCCATACAAACTTTGCCTCGCTTTTTCATCCCCTTAGAGATAGAATTTCGTAAAATCCGTTCTTAGCTGACCTCTACTCGGCAAAAGAAATATTCCTACCAAATTTCAAGTTATTAGGTCTCATAGTTCCAAAGAAGAAAGTTCTTTTTTAATTAATTTAATGTATTTTTTGAGCATTATTATAAGAAAATATTAGCATTCTGCACTTCTTCTTCATATAAACTTTAACTGTGCCAAATTTCATACTTCTCCGTCCACGTCATTTTCTTAAAAAGGTACACAAAGTTTTTGCTTCACGTATTAATATATAACAGATAAATAAATAACAAAACAAAAAAGTTTTAATGCAGAAAAGTAATTGACAAATAAACAGAAACGTATTCAAGTAAAGTTTTAGTAAAAGAGTCCAATCACTAAAGTTCAGACACTATGGTTAACAAAAGTTTTTAGAAAAACACAACGTCAGCGACGTAATGCATTTATATACACTTTCTAACTTCTTAGGAAGAAATGGATTCTGTAGGTAGATAGCCAAGACTTGAGCAGTGTTTAAGCTGTTTACACTGTTTCGTCAGGTAAATGTACTTTAATCTTATAAAACTTTTGCAAAATAAAGTCTAACAGAAAATGTTCGCTAAAAATATGTAAAGAATCAACCATTATCAAATCATGTATATGTAACAAAATTTTAACAGCATCAAAAATGGGGAACTTAAAAGTATATAGAAAGAAAATTCATATAATATATATCGATAAAATTCTTTATATCAATAATATATATTCTTTTTTACAATTCTAGGTTCAATTTTATCCGTCTCTATTGTAACAAGTTCAGTATCAACCAAATATATGATTCCATCGGATTAACTATGGTACTTTGATATATCAAGGTCTATCATTGTAATATCGTCGAATGATGTATATCAATATTATATCCTTTACAACCCTTATATTGGGTCGTTTTATCTACATCTTTGTGTAAATATGAAACAAGATTAGGCCAAAAATTTACGACGCGTGGTTTGCATTGTTGTATGTTACTAACGTCACCGACCATTCCATTGTAATTAATCTTATGAAATTGCCCGTTCTATTTCTGCGAGAACATTGTTTGTAATAACGTTTTGAACATTGTATAGTATACATAATATACCTACTAAATTTTCTAGTAATGAATCGAAAACCTTTGATACAAAACTCTTATTAATATTTGCGGTCTGCAAACATAATTATCCTGATTAGAAGCTTTCGAAACATGTAATCATATTCGTTTAATATATTTATTTGATATTATTTACATCATTTAATTCTTGTCATCGAGGTAATTTAATTTGTCTGTTTTAACATTCAATTTATGCGGCTTAACTATGCTGTGGGGAGGCTAACGAAGAGAGCGAGAAATCGTAATGATCGTAAATATAGCTCATCCTTTCCTCTGTATGAAATTGAATTTGATTCGGATGTAAACCAATATTACGAATACCAAGTGCTCGTTACGTAAGTACTATAAGTTAAGCCAGTTTAAATATAATTATGGTGAACTTGGTATGGTAGCAATAGTAAACAAGTGCGAGTCGACTACGAAAGGGTACCTACCATTACATAAAATGCTGTAGTAGCATCCACTGGCGCCGGATAAAAAGAATCGCAGTTTGAGCGATTGTTTATGATTGATCGAGATTGTTAGTTAAAAATATTAGACACAGCACACAAAATAAACGAACGATCTCATTATACTTACTTCGATATAGCATTAAAAGAGGTATAAAAAATATTCAGAAAAGTATTAAAATAAAAGGTGTACAAAGCGTAAGATGCGTGAATGGTTCCCACGTTCTCGTTACAAACGGTAGATACTAATCCGCAATGTTGCGGTCGCCGTAAGAAACTACTTACGGCGCAGATGTAGAACCCTAAAAGAACAATTTTTTTTTTTTTTTTATGTTAGTTGGATAGGCAAACTGGCAGACGTGCCACCTGATGGTAAGTGGTCGACGTCGCCCATGAACATAAACTAGTTTACCTGGAACTAGCCCAGACAACTCATCTATGTGTTGCCTATCCTTTTTTTTTTGTCGCTGGCGAATCCATTTACGGATGATATCCAGGACGCCCGGGTGGCAGTCCTAGACCTATGTCGGACTCGGCACTTTGGGAGTGCAATACCGTACTAAACCCCTGTGGGAGCCTTCAGCCGCTTTAAGTGGAGGGTCCCGGATCTGCAGGCAACAGGATCCCTCCAGCGACAGGCTGGTCTCGGCGAAAAGGCCAGACTTCTCCTCCATGGGGACTGTCCGGCTCACCTCTGAACAGTCCCAACGACGCCGTGTCTAGCAGGACCGGGTTCCCATTCCGGCTCGACACGGGCACAGGGGCGTCACTGGAGGCGCATTAAGTAGCGCCTCCTACGCACCCCCATTCGTCGCCCGCGGATGGAGGCCACGTCGGCAGCCTCCTCTCTCACCCGCTCATCGGCCTCTTTCTGGGACATTACTGTCTCGCAGAAGGAGACCATCGCCTTCCAGGACTCGTCGTCGCCGAGCATTGCGGTGATGATGCTCGGAAGCGACAAGTCCCCTCCGAGGACTGACGTCAGACCCCGACGCAGCGCCGCCCATCTCGGGCACACCTCGAGGGTGTGCTGGGCAGAATCCACCGCCGCGCCACAATCGTGGCATTTAGTCGTCGGCTCCCTTTGGGCCGTCCGACACAGATAGTCACCAAAGCAACCGTGCCCGGTGAGAACCTGTGTCAGACGGAAGGTGAGAGGCTTGAGTTTTCGGCGCATCCACCGCGCAACGCAGCCGTAACGCGTGTGCCATACGGCTGCACCGCCAGGTCCTCCCTCCACCTCCACATTAGCGCTTCCTGTTCTATCCGACGCACCCGTAGGATCCCGTCCAACGTTGGGTTCTCACCAAGAGCCCTCCTACCCGAGACGTATGAGTAGGTCTCGGCAAGAACCTCCGCCACGAGCTCCCACGGGGGATCGTCGGCTAGAGCAGTAGCTGCAGCCCATGATACCGTACGGTACCCCCGAATCACCCTCAGCGCGATTATTCGCTGCGCAGCGCGCAGCGCCGCCTTATTTTTCGCGGTGAGGCGATCCGCCCAAACTGGGGCACCGTACGTCGCCATACTACGGCAGACCCCGGAGTACAGCTGCCTGCAGGCGGCGCTGGGTCCTCCGAGGTTCGGGAGGAGTCTGCCCAGTGCACTCGCCGCCTTCACGACCTTCGGACCCACCATCGCGAAATGTGGGCCGAAGGTCCACCCTCCGTCCAGGTTGAGCCCGAGATATTTCATTTGGGGGCTCATCCTGACTCTCTCCTCTCCGATCTGAAGGGTAGCCCCCGGTGGAGGTCCCTTGCGGCCGGTCCAGCGGAAGAGCAGGGCTTCGGTCTTGTCAATCCTGACACGAAGCCCTAAACTCTCTATGCGGCTGATTACGAGGTTGAGTCCGACCTCGGCCAGCCGCACCGCCTCCTTGTAGTTTCGTCCCCGGGAATAAACGAGGGTGTCATCCGCGTAGCAGATGACACCCATCCCGGGGAGAAGACGGCCTCGCAGGACCCAGTCGTACCCGATGTCCCACAGGATCGGACCTAGAACGGATCCCTGCGGGACACCGCAGCCGACTCGCCGCCACTCCACGGACCCCGACCGGTTCTCGAGGCCTACCCTTCGATCGGATAGATACGCCTCCAACAGCTTCCTTAGATACGAGGGCACTCCGAAGTATTTTAGTGCCTCCCGTATCACCGCGTGCGGGAGGCTATTGAAGGCGTTCACGATGTCCAAAGACACCGCGACCACCACTTCCCTTCCGTGTTCCGCCTCACCCGTTACCGCCCGCAGGCGTTTGAGGGCGTCGACGGTCGACCGACGTGCTCGGAACCCGAACTGGGATTCTGAAAGTCCGGGTCCCGAGCCCTCCTCCAGGTGCTGAACGAGCCGGGAGGCCACTATCTTCTCCAAGGCCTTCCCGGCTTCGTTCAGCAGCACCACCGGTCGCACCGCCGAAGCCGAGTCCGGGGTCCGCCCTGCCTTACGAAGTAGGCAGAGCCGATCCTCCTTCCATGCCCCCGGGAACTGGCCAGACCGCAGGCAGCGGTCAAACAGCTCCCGAAGGCTGTCGCCGAGGTGCCCGAGAGCGATTGCAAGAACTCTCCCGTGCACCCGGTCTGGACCCGGCATCCTCTTCTTACTCTGGAGGCGGGTACTAGCCGCCTCCATTTCAGCCTCCATGTGTTGCCTATCCTGAGACATATGATGTTAAGTCTCGATACCAGTAATTGCTTTGCCTGTCTTGCCCTTCTTTCCGAAACACAGCAAAGCTTTTTCACGGAAGAAACAAGCAAACAAAATTTATTGAAAATTTTCCACCAGAATAATATATTTGAAATACAAAATGCCAGAATAATATATTTGAAATACAAGATGCATTCTGCTGCTTCAATTGTATTCCAGTAGTCTGTACTTTATGTATTTTTTTTAGGGATATATTTTCAGAACATTATTATGACACCAATACGACGCTATCACAATGCATGAATGATGATGATAATGATGATGATGATGATATTTGAATTCATAATAGATTTGAGAGTTGATTTAACAATAAAATTTATTCTTTCTATAATTTTAATTTATAAACAAATGAAAAATATTATAAAAATATATTTTATACGTTAATTAATGTTCAGAAATCAAATATAATAGATAATATTTTCTTTATGGACACATAATAAGTTGACAGGTAAATAACAAAGTTCTGGAGGTTATGACAGTTTTTAAGACAAAGAAGAAACAAAGAGGTCTTTTGAATAAAATCTATTAGGTCTCAGTTTGTTCAGAATACAAATGTTCCCTAATCAGGAAATGTAGGACAACTTTGAAATAAATTACTCTCGGAAGGAAAATTAGGAATTTCAATGAGTCATTTTTAGTGTTCCTAAAATAAAATAAAAAGTTTACGTGAAGCACTTATAAAATAACCCTTTCATCTGTTTAATATTTAAATGTTCACGAAAATTCAGATCAAAGGCCAAATTTCGAAGAATCGACTTCGAAGGTAGGTTTGATGAAGTATTGGGGATAAAGTGTGACTATTAAAAAATTTAAAATCTTAGTTATGGTGTTAAATAAAATATTCAAAATGGTTCTTTAAAAATATATCATTCAGTAGAAGAAGGTAAAGTTATCAAAAATTATCAGATGATAGAAAGTTTTTTATAAACAATGATCATATAGGTCATATATATAAACTTGACATATTTTTTGATATTATCATAGACTACTTTTACAGAACATTTGTATTCAAAATTAAAAATGAAATTTGAGATAAAGAGAGTACCTTATCGACTTGAAATATTGCATTCTCAAAGTTACAGGAATACGCAGAGATCAAGTGGAACTATTATATATTTTATATATATCCGGCTAGTTGAAATTATTATACATACATTGTCATGTATAAATGTCAAAGCAAATCCAATTTGCAAGATAGACACCAGCCGCAGCAATTCTGAAACGCATATATAGGTATTATGGGTGGTATTGGACGTTTTATTTACAATGGTAATTTGTTATTCGTCGAGAGCAGTGATGAAATTAGGTTATGGATTTTTTTAAGGCTTTGATTGATAAATTGATTTTATTTTTATTTTTATTCAGCATGATATCGGTACTAGCTGTCATACGTAAAAATTTACTTTATGCTATTTATTCTGTATTCGACGAATTAAAATATAAAATTCAGCGAAACTACAGTGCTTCGCTCGGAAGGGTTGGAGCTAAATTCGCAATGTTTTTGACCGCGTGTTTTTGATAGTGTGAGAAACCGTAACGAAACCGAAATGAAATTTTACGCAATCGATCAAGAATAATGTAGCTTCAAAATGAGGGTAGTTTCATAAAAATAGCATGCTTCTAACAATATTAGGCTACGAACATTTCAAATGCCCATCGTAGTTAATGACTAAATTGTTGTAGCATTATAACCTTAGTTTAAAGCGATAATTTTTTATATATTTTTAATTATTATCATTTGTCCGTTACAGTAGTTCAGATATTGATGTTTAGCCCACAGATCACTTGATCTATTGTTTAACCTACTACTTTCTCCTAAAAGCAAGCATTCTATCGAAAACATCATGTTCAAGCCAAACTTATAAAATGTGATAATAGCTCGTTTAAGCTTCGAATAAACTAACTCTTTGATTTTTCATAACCATCTGATATATTTATTTTGAAGTTAGTATGGTTAAAGTAGATATATACTTGCACCCTTTGCTTCCTTATTTATCAATAAAACAAATGAACTGCCAGCGTTTACGCCGTTTATGTACGCTGAATCGAAACTGCGAAACTATTTTCCTATTGTTTGGTATTAGTCTTTATTTTTTCAATCATAAAGTTTCTTTTTGGGTGACTAAACCAACTTTCAGTAGGTAAAAGTGTAACAATAATAAACCTTACGCTTCGGTCATACGGTACAAAGTGTATTCTATGTAAATGGTTACACAAATACAGTCCGGCAATGCGATGGTTTTTGAAAGCGATAGTTTGTATTCCGCTCAGACGCTACTGTATCGAAAACAATTCATGGTGTTCTCCTTAATGTCTCATAAACGAAGGAAGCAATTTTCGAACGTAATACAGGAACGTACGCATTAATTTTAGATACAATAAGATAGTATCTATTTATTTCTTAACCTTACCTCATAAGAAAATCTAAATAAGTTGTTTGTAGTTTTTGTAGTTATACCTCTTTTGTCGCGTTAGGGAAAAAGTGAGGAGAGTAAATTTTTACGATGCGCGCGCACACCTTCACGAAAAACCGACACCCTGAAAGTATGAATTGCCAACGTCCATACCCCGGTTTTCATTCGATCATTCTTGATAATTTTTAAACTATGTTATATTATGGCCAAATTACACAAAATCTTTATAAATTGTAGCCTATGTGTTATTCTGATGTATAAGCTATATTACTGTAGGTAAAGTTTCATCTCAATCCTTTCAGTAGTTTTTGCGTGAAAGAGTAACAAACATCAAGACAAAGCTTCGCAATGAACATGATTAATTAATTTATTATTAAAATAAAAAGTTAAAATTGTAAGATATTTAAACTGATTGCCATTACCGCCATCTGTCGCTAGTTGCTAACAATTACGTTACGCTACAAGCTTGTAAGTGAAAATTACAGATGGCGCGAACTACGCATTAACTCGGCACATCGTTAAGTATAACTTCTTACGTACGTACATAAGTACACACACACTTTTTTTAAGTTAATTATTTTATAGATTAAATAAGAGATAATAATAGGGGGGGGGGGGTTTGTAGCGCTCCTTTTCATGCAAAATACCAGGAAAAATTATTAATTCAAGTAACTATAAATAAGAATAAATATGATTATATCTATTAAATTATATTGACAACTTTTAAGAAAAGCTCTCAAGTATCTGGAAGTTTCTTCTTATCATCTGAATTGAAGTCGATTGCGGCTTCAATAATTATAAGCTAACGACATTTATTTATTTTGAAAGGTATCATGCTTAAATAAAATATATTCGATTTTTTTTTACTTGATTGATCAAATCAAGATAGCTTCATACATAACAATATGTCTCACTCATGAGGGTCGTAGAGCGTAGGTTTATATATTATTTCGAAAAATGTTAAACTGAAGTGTATATATAATGATAACGTTATCAACGCTAACCATGTTGACGATATAACAATAAAATTAAAATTTAGTTCATTTAGACTGAACTTTAATTATAAATATATTAAATTGTTTAGTAATTGTTCACACATACACGGGCTCATTCGACCGAACACAAACTCTGAGTAAGCGAACAAATTGTACAGTTTCAGCCGGCTTTGATGCAATAAATTAGTTTAAACTTTGGTGCTCTAATTCTATTTGGGAAATGGAACTACTAAATGCATCAACGACTTCTATTATGTCTATGATTTGATATTATAATTTAATTATTTTTAAATCTATTTCACTTTTTTTTTCGGTCAAAAAAGTTTAAATCAACATTCGTCAATCATAAATCGTAACTCTTTACTCCTCAGATTTTTAGTCACAGAAAAGTAAATGAGCTTTGTATTGTAAAAAGTATTTAAAGTCTTCTTCAATATTAACTTTAATTTGATTTAAGGCAAAAAAGAGTTTATTTATGTATCTATGTATATATTTTTATCAATTATTAAATTGAGATACAATTTTTTTTTCTTGTTTGTTAAAGCATTTTATTTTTACTTTAAGCGTAACAAAACGAATTTTATTTATTTTATGTATCTATGTATATATTTTTATCAATTATTAAATTGAGATACAATATTTTTTTTCTTGTTTGTTAAAGCATTTTATTTTTACTTTAAGTGTAACAAAACGAATTTTCTTAATTTATTTAAAACATGTTCTGGATGAATCGTTGAAAAAAAAAACTTCATCTAAAAGCCAGCATTAAGGATTCGAGACAAATGTAGCGTAACTAGTTTCAATGCGGTCCCTTGGCTTATAAATAAGGGACGGTTGGGAAGAACTAAACACACGAACGAAAGATATCGGCCGTGAGACGATCGTTTTGGAAAGACATAATTCAAGCCTATATTACCTATCTGTTTCTTGTAACTTTACACGGAATTATCTCTGTTCCTTTAATTCGACATAATAATAGTAAATAAACCTAAACCACGCTAGAACATTAAGGAAAAATATTTTCAATATTTATTTTTTATAATTATAAGACAATGCAAGCAAAAAAGAAAATGCAATCAATTTAAAACAGTTGACTTTATATGTTAAAATAAAATGATTCTATATTATATTTGATGAAGAAAAGGGTATTTGTATCAAACGTCGACTAAGCTTATTAGTAAAAGATATTGAAATAATATATTATAAAAAAAATTGGTTGTCTGTAAAGTCGGTTTACGGACGATAATTTTTACGTGATAACGTTATAAGAAAACATGAATGGAATTGAATTATTATTACTGAATTATCATTATTTTGTATAATATGTATTTATATATATCTATGTATATAAGCTACAGGTAATTAATTGTATTTAATATAAAAGCGAAATAAAGTTAAATACTTTGAAAATATGTAATACAAGAAATAATCAAGTTTAATAAAAAAGTTAAGTTTAATTAACTTAAATAGTAAAAATATACTAAATAAAAGCAGCTAAATTTTTATACGATCGTAATTATCATATATGAGTCCTAATAAGTTTTTAATCAAAATTGTAATATAACCTTATATTACCTACTGCACTCGCCGATCGATGTTACTTTTTTAATAATCAAATAACAAATATATGAAATTATATCGCTAATCAAAATCTTAAAATGCAAGAATTAATTACCTTTTTTGCTGCAATTGTTGTCACTATTATAACTTTAAGAATAATAAATTGACGTTACTTCGTATTGATATAACAGTTTATTATATATTGACAAAACAGTTTGCCGCCATTTCCCGCTGTTATTTCTACTCGGACGCGTCGTAAGTTAGGCCGACCGCCGATCGTGAGCCGAACGCTTAAGCCAAGCCGATTGTACCTCTCTACCGCTTGTTCAGCGCTCTCGCTCACTAATTGTGACAATGATGACGTCATCTTCTTCGAACGGACACCCTTTCATCAATTTACTAGACGTTATCACGTCGAAATGTTTACTAATATTATTGTAACTATCAAAAATTACAAAGAATGTTTCATTACGCACTATCTCAGTAGCTATCAATGCAAATTTTTTTTACATTGGCCTATTAGTGTAGGAATATTTATGCCTCTAAATAAATATAAGAGAAGTGGAATAGTATTAAAAACTTTCTCACAAGAATCGAATCTCAACGTAAAGATGAAACCACGGGAATCGTGCAAACTACAGTGACAACAGATTTTACCATACTATATAAATAAAGCTATAAATAACGCAGATATTCACAGTCAAGAAGTTTCGAACAAGTCGTAAATCACAACATCGCTAGTCTGGGTTTCCAATAACTTATACAAATGTCAAATTTACTTTTTAATCATTCATGGCTATCCGCAAACTCTACATTTCATTCTGAATTTAATATGGAATATGAAAGTGCATATTTTTAAAGGTGACGTTTTTTTTTTCTCTTTATTCTTTTAATCTTATTTTGGTTTTATAAGTCATTGTTTGCATAAAGTTACGACAAGTACACATTTCATATTTTTGTTTATAGCTGATATTGTAGGTATTTTATTATATTATATATATAAGGTATTATATTATAGATTTGTAGGTATTTGTGTATTTGTATGTATGTATGTATATATATGTATATATGTATATATATATGTGTATGTATGTGTATGTATATGTGTATGTATGTATATATATATATATATATATATATATATATATATATATATATATATATATTTATTTATTTATTTATTTTAATGTCTGTTCATACATATAGTTTTGCGCCCCTTCCCACACCTTCTACGCTAGTCCTCTGCCCAAAGGTTGCCTGGAAGAGATCGCTGTGTTAGCGATAAGGCCGCCTGATGCAACTGATGCAATGTGATTGATGTAATTTACCTATATGTATTGTCTCTTTATTGTATTGGTGTGCAAAAGTATAAATAAATAAATAAATAAATAAATAAATATTGAAATACATACTTCGATGACGAATTTAGTCTTGTAATCAGAGACAATTCTAAATTTATTGACAAACTTGTATTATTTAGTAATATTATCTAGTTAATTACAATGTCAAATTTCATAAATTACTTTATAGTATATATATGATATAATGAGAGGCCGAGCAAATGAACTGGTGACACAAAAGTTACGTATGTTATTATTTAAAATAAATACTAAAACAAAAAGTTTTTCTTTTTTTCAGATAAGTCTCGGGTATTTTACAACGCGAAGCTTACGTTTTTAATATTAAGAACAATATATCGAAAAATAGTTAACTACATACGTGCCTAAACATGTTTGCACACGAGATTCACTGACACAGTACGAAGGTGCAGTATAAGGTGCAATATATAATTTACATAATACGAGTACATAATATTTAAACACGTAAATCGCCCTCTCAGCTCTTTGCACAAGCACGGCTCGTTTTAGCAACTTTAAGACGACGTCAGCTATAAACATTACTTGAAAACAAGCAAAGACACTCAGAATATCATTAATTAATGAACTTTCAGTTTTAGACTACGATAGTATACAACTACGCCAAGGGCCTCTATCAACCACCTACATGTAAAGTGCTACTTGTTAATTTTTTAATTAAATCTCATCTGTGAGTTAGACTTTTGACATAGAGTAGAGATAGAATTTTGACATAAACCATATAAGGAATATGTCAAATTTATATAAACAGTAAGAAAAGTTTTTTATAGATTAGATTACTGAAACCGGACTTAGGTTGTTTTAAGTTTTTCAATTAATTCTTACGTTAAATTTTACTGTTTTAACGGCTCTAGCTTTTATTTTCATCGCGTCTTCTCATATATGAATATAATACATAACATCGTTGTTTTTTTTTCCTTTTTATATCAATGACACGTTTTAATTTTTTTTCTTATATACTTATTTTGTACTTAAATACAAAGTTTTTTTTTTGTAATAATTGCTCGCCCATTAAAAGTACCTACTTATTGATTAAAACACTGCTAATAAAGATAAGAGCTAATTCATTTATTAGTTAATGAAATTCGAACATCGTGAAATTCACATATTATGTAGAATCACCGGGAGTCACCGGTGACTCTAACTGGTGGTTAGCTCATTTAACACTTGAAAGAAGCTCTAAGTATAACTTCTCATTAATCGAATGATATCACGTGACATGTATTCTACAGCACCAACGGAGACACAGAGATGATGATATAAATACAAAGTATGAAGGTTGACCTTCGACAAAGTGAGGCTTGCTCCAATGCCGATCACGACTCATTGTCGATATGGTTAAATGTTCTCAGCTAAGAAATAATGAGACCATTCCCACTATCAAGTTAAGTTCTTTAATAAGCCAAGTTCCGGTCCGATCTCATTCTAGTCACGATCTCACATGATCAGACCGGAGGTATTCTACATCGATAGCCTAATTGTCAGAAGTCCGTAAGGTTAAAAGGAAGAAATATCTTATTTTGGATTTTATAGTAAATACAATGATGTTTATTAATATCATTCTATTAATAAAAATAAAAATAAATACTTTAGCAATTTTTAAAATGATAATTTAATTGTATTCAAAGTATTATGGATCAGGTGTCATTGTAAGCGATTGATAAATTAAGTCAAAAAATTAAAGACGTACAAATTTCAGGACTCTCTCGACTAAAATTGAACTTATAATGAAGGTCGATTCTTTACCACCGGCATATACAGGTTATGACCGGTATCAGGTTATTTTATAAAATTATAGCAGTGGACGTAATGTTTTAAAAATGACGTCAATATTTAATACATTCATACCTGACATAAAAATGGTCTGTTTATGTCATGATAATCATATTTACTTATTGTACATGTTTTTATTAGGTACTACGTCACTCTGTATTTAAAAAAAAATGTCTACGATTTTACATTTTAATTACAATAGTCATTTATATAAAAGGATGACCTTAAATAAAATACAACAGAAGGTTACTACAAAATTCCATAAAGAAATCTTTTTAATAACGTAAGATCTGCATTTAGCTGCAACTGATAAGATTTTATATATTTAAAGTTGTTTCAAAATTATCATACAATTGTTTTAAAATAAGTAACTGCATTAATAACTCCATTTTTAATAACTCCATTTTTACATTTACATAAAAATGAATCTTTGCAGTCTATCGTAAAGTTTTCCTAAATCCAAATTTCCTTCTTCAATATTAAAATGCCTCATAAGAAATTGCAAATTAAAGAATGTCAAGGACTTTTGCTATCCATCTAAATAACGTATAGTGCGGTGATGTAGGACTATCATAAACTATACAGGAGACAAGGTAATATGTACCAACTTAGAATGATTTAGTGACTACGCAAACGACAGCATGTCACACAGAACACATACAAAGCTGAAATGGAAAACACCTTAAAAGCTGCTCTTAAGCTTGATTGATCACGCGACCTAAATAAATATAAAGAATCAGATTTCGTTTGCCGAGATTGAGTATACTCTGACCGTGAATATAAATCGTAGGATATCTTCTTAGGATTACGTAGAAAAAAAAAACTGTTTTTTTTATAGCGCTAAGTAATAAAATGTAAATTTATACGAAATAAAATATATTTGGATTTTATTGTAAGAGTATGTATGTTTGATAAGGAAAAAATAAAAAAAGATTATCTTATACAAATGTGAAAATATACGCTTCGACTTCGCAGAACTATTAATATTCTTAACAATGTTTTACGTTACGTTTGTAAATGCTATACTACATTTTAATGTGATATTTTTCGAATTTTTCAGAGATTCAGAAATAGCGATAAGTTTGTACAATTGTACATGTACGAAAAAAATATAAAATTAATACGACATATACAGAAACAGGTATAAAACACAGGTAGGAAATACACGAGTATAAAAATAAAAAAAACTTATTAATCTCTAAAGCTACTAAATAAAATATACTTACTTAATGTAGTATAATTTATTAGTTTTAATACTAATAATACAATTTAATTTATTACTATTTAAATATTAGAAATCATCAAAGCGAACGTTAATTAATGGTAATATTTCAGTAAATAAACAAGGATGCTGAGAATGAAACTTTAAACGTGATAACTATTTTGAAATGAATCCGACAGAATATTAATTTGTACATAATTAAAATTTGTTGCTTTGATTGAGAAAGATAAAAAGAATAATAAATTTTATTTATGATGACATGCGCATTTTTGTTCAACATCTATTGAGTTTGTCAAATAATTTTATTTTTATTTTAGATAAGACATGCGACTGTGCTTGCTAATCTCCAGTAAGTCGTATCGCGATATTTTATGACTAGAAAGGCTTTCTCATAAGATTTTTCAAATCGATCCTTTAGACTTCAAGATCGGTACATTATTTATTGAAATAAATGACAAATTCGTATTCGTAGTACTCTACCGTCGCGAATTGAACTCTGTGCCGTCTTAAGTACGAAAAGAATTTTTAGTCTACCAGTGTGGTAGATATAGCAAATTTAATTAATTTAAAAAAAATTACAAAAAAAAAAGAAATAACATATATAGACGAAAACATGAACCGTCTCCTTTTTGGTAGTCGATTAAATATTAATTAATACTAGACACTAATCCAAATAAATCATCATTTAAACAAATAACAGAATTCAGGATACCAAATTAAATATGTTTATATAAATGTCACAAACAAATATGAAATACAAGAGACTATTGCGAACATTATATTAAAACTGTAATACATAACACAACAGGTAGGTAGGAAGTTCCTTCGGATATAGAAGGAACACAATTTGCAAAAAAAAAATTGCTTATCTTTATATATATTTTTTTTTGACGTGATAACGTCTAGTAAATTGATGAAATCATCATTGTCACAACAAACAAGCGATAGAGAGGCACGATCGGCCTAAGCGTTCGGCTTATGACGCATCTGTCTCTCTTCTATTCTCTCACATCGGACCGCGTCCGAGTAGAAGAGACAGCGGCAGCACGCAATCTACACGTGAACTGTTTTTAAAGAAGCTTTTACTAATAAAAGATGACTAGTGTATATAATATTGGCCTTGCATTTTTTTTCTCTATTTTTATTATTTCATCTTAGGTAGATAAGTTTAAAATTTATATATAGAAATTGGTTTCTTTTTCCAATGTGTTAGTTTTATTAAATTACTTTGTAGTTCGTATCAGTCGAACGATATTTTGATAAAATAAATTTAAATATTTAAGATAAAATTGTAAGATATTAAAATTGATTTCCATAACGGCCATCTGTCGCTAGTCCATAATAACTTCAATAACAATTACGTTATGCTACAAACTTGTGAAAATTACAGATGTCGCGTGACGAACTCGATGAATCGCTTTATTATAACTTCTTACGTGTGTACATAATTACACACACACACTTTTTTCATCAATGTTTTTTTATGACGTTATCACGTACAATTATCGTCCATAACCGACTTTATTTTTTTATAATTTTGCTGTTTGATTTTTATTGAATTACGTAAAAGTATTTAGGAAATTTAATATTTTATAAAATACAAATAATGTAAAATAACGTCGCTTGAGGCCGGAGTCTGTCGCGAGCACGCGCAGGCGCTCCTTGCACCACGCGGAGTCGCAGTGTGGTGCTGCAGGCGGCGGTCGCGTACCTCGTCCCCGCACCGTCGGCTCGCGCACTGCCGTTATTTATTTTTTCTTACGGTTTTAGTCTTACATTTTTTTCAGTTTGGTCGCGCAGCAAAATCCCCATCTCCTCTAAGCCTGCCGTAAGGAACTTCGTTCCAATAACATAAAATCATAGCTCAGTGTTAATATTAATTCCTAAACTTAACGTTAAATTCCTAAAATTAAGAGTTTATGAAGTGCCATGTCGGAAGTCATAACCGAAGTCAACTCCAATTTAGAATAGATTTCCTGAAACCACTTGACGTCTATGGCCGAGATTACAGAGTAATTAGTGTCAAACTTCTCCACAGTTAAATCGTCGGAATAATCAATTACGGGACGATGTTGAATTCAAAGGGATACCATTTATCAGGAGAGCAAAGCAAATCCGCACCTTCCAATTACAAACCACTTGTCCGAATCACGGGCAATATAGTGACATAGAGCTACCAAAAACTTGGTAATGTGCAATTATTCATCCTAGTTACACCTAGAATAGTCTTCTAAAATATTCTTAATGAAAATTAAGTCAGTAAATATCGATGAAGAAATATTTTTTGTATCTCCTATTCTTTTAAGTATCTGCACTATTTAATTAAAAAATAATCTTTATGAGCCACGATGCAGGATCGCAAAGGATTCCAACGATTTCGACAAAATCTAGGGTAAAGAGATTTTTTTTTGGTCTCGAAGTCGGTTAGAAAAATTAATTTTATCCTAGCGAGGCACGGTCTCCCAGGTACTAATTTATTATCTGAGTCAATCTTAACTTTTCCGTATTTATCGACGAAAGGAGGAAATTATTCAGAATTATTAAAACTTCGTCCGCTCTGACTCCAATATGTTAATGGAAGTAAAAATCAATTTTGCGTCAAATTTTAAAGAATTTAATTTTATTTGGAAACCTGTATAATTTTTAATGGATAAGTTATATTATACTTTAAAAAAAAACTTGGACATAGTTACTCGGTTTTGGTTAATTATCTATACAAATACTAAATCTGTTAAAAACTTAAAACTATAGGAATATAAATCGTTTTAGTATTTTAGATAAACATCAATTTCAATTAATATAGGTACTATTATGTTAAATGTCACTAAATATAAAAACGATATTCTACCATTATACGATAGATGGCGCATGTAGGTGATAAAAAATATATATTTAATATTTTTAAAATTTTAGTTAAATACCCGTGCGAAGCCGGTGAGGGCCGCTAGTTTCTAATATAAATCCTGGTAATATAGAAAAAAAAAATTGGTTCCTTGTAAGCAGAAGCGCCAAAAAATTTGCTATACAAAAAACAGCCGTTAATATTTCGATGTAAATCTATGCTGACACTATGAAATATGTATAAATGCATCTAACGATTTACTAAAAATCCGACTACGATAGATGTTGAAAAAACTCAATCATAAAATCCAATGTGCATCGGGTTAGTCCGATGCGATTTGTATATCGGGTTGACGATTTAAAATTGAATTTCGAGGACTTAACGGTTTTTGATAGTATCTAAAATTCAACATTTTCACACGGTCGTCCGCTCCTAAAGTAGGCAAGTTAATGTCTGTGTTTCAGATAACAGCCGACTAATATACATATTGATGATATTTTTTAAAATAATTAGGTACATACATATATGAATATTACACCCAGACTCGGGGTGGGATTTTAACGCACGACCCTGGAGCGGAAAGCACTGCTATCTGCGCCAATAGTGCAGTCAGAGAACAAATTATTCGAAATTCAAAATTCCGCTGACAGCTCTAAATATATCAGCCGATTATCACTTATGTTAACTGTAACGATTTATGGCAAACAAGCAGACTAATAAATTCATTCGCTCTAGGAACAAACCGTTGCAGTACTAATTCAGACAATCCTACCTATATATAAAATAAAATGGATTCAACATATCGCAAGCGTAAAACGCTGCACCGGATTGAAATATAACTTTAAATGGTTTGTGACATCGTTACTGCAAATCAACGTACAACTATATTCTAATATATGCAAATGAGAGACGAAATTGGATTCCGTATAAGAGCGATAGAAGGTATATATATGTATAACATCCCGTAAGTCCCCGATATTAGAAATGTTATGCCAAGCGTAATACGATCTAACTTCTAACACATCTTCTATAAATAGAAATTATTTAACCCTTTATAATTGACATATTTACATCCTCATCAAATAACATGTAACATTTAGGATTTCAATGAAATGTTTATTTAGGTAAACCTCAAATCCATCTCTACTACATTCAGCGTGACATATGTAATGAACCATAATATAATTAGCCGAAGAGTAGTAAATTTTGTATTTTAGTACTTTATATATACCTTTTGTTGATTATTGTCTCCATTTAAATCTAGTGTCTTTATCTTATTATCTGCGCTCAAACGGCGTCTTCGGAGTCTGTAGTACAGACAGAAAAGCGCCCTCTATAGTTCCGGTTCGCGACTACAGTAACAGTATATCGAGTGTCTCTCCATAAATATTTTTGAAGTAACAGAATACATATTATAGTACATTTACATAGGACTACTGCAACATTTTGGTAGTCGTATACTGTAGCCGTATTATATCCTCATTAAATCAACGCTTAATTTTACTTACCTTAAACGAATTATTAAAAATATAGGATTTAAAAACCCGGCAAAGTGAAAACGTCCCGTGGTTTCCGTACCAAAAACATAATAAAATTACAACAATTAAAAGAAAAGAACAAACGTAATTAGAATAAACGTAAAAGAAAGGACAACTAACTTTCAACAATCATAATTTTTCTACTACAATTATACATAATATGATTAAAGTATTTCAAATTAATTAACAAACCAATTTTTTTTTGCTACTGGTAAATATGCAATCAAAATAAACTAGAAAGTAAAATAAGTTAGAAAATAAGTAAGTAATAAAATTAAAGTAAATTTATGTTTGGCAATAAAAAACATTTAAGTTGTATAGATTCAAGTTAAATAACTGTCAAAACCACGAAGCATTGTAATTGCTTCGTGGTCAAAACTCTTATCGTGTAACTTTGGATAGTTAATATTTGCGAACTATGTAACAAATAAAAACGAAATATCCTATTTATTAACTAAATCCCTGACGTTAAAAATTGCATAAAATTATAAAAATAATTATCACATAATATATTGATCTTGATGCATGAATAAATTTGGTCAAATGTTTGGGCAAGGTCCTTTCAACTGAATCGGTCGAACAGATACTCTAATTAATTGCCAATTACAGACGCACAGATAGACACATGAGTGATGATCATACAAGGGGTCAGTTATTAATTCAGAAGTATGGAACCGTAAAAAGAATAATCACTGTGCACATTATGTTTAATGAAGAGTCTAAAGCACTATCATTTGAAGATGTTGTTTGTCTGACTATCTGCCCATTGCTTGACACGCGGGTACTGATACTTAACTGAACTGCATCAGCCTGTAAACAACCCACTGCTGGGCGAAGGCCTCTTCTCCATATAAAAGCCAAAGGTTAGAACTTAATCCACCAGTGACACCACGCTACTCCACTACGGGTTAGCGGCTAATTTCCCCAGACCAGAAACAAATATTTTAACAAGTTAACATATCTGCTCAGACCGAGAATTGAACCTATGTCCGCTAGCTTTAAGGTGACTACACATACCACTACACCAGAACGGTCGTTGATACTGATATATTATAGAAGATAAGTTATATCTAGACGAAAAGCGAAGTCCCAGCTTAGTTATGGGCACAAAAACATCGTTACTTAGCAAGAAATTGCAAAGGTCTTCAGTATCTCTAATCTTAATCGCTCTGGTGCAAACATGCATAGTTTATACTTGACAGTGGAAAGCTCGAAGGATTATACTTGGACTTCAGCAGATATTTTTTACAATCTACTGATATTAAATTGTTCATTTTACTTCGTCAGCTTTGCTGTTGATAAAGCTAGAAGAATAAAATTATATTTATGTTTGGAATATTCAAAAGAAAAATATGATTAGAAAGAGAAAAAAATCTTATGGTCGTAAGTCATCAACCAAAAGTAGTCAAAAGTGATCTATCTTAAAGTCCCGAGAATGCTTCAGCAAGGAGAAATATTAAAAAAAAATTTTTTACATATGTTTGGGATATCTGTGTTGAGACTAGTTTTGTTTCTAATATGACAATGAAAAGCAAAATAACATTTCAAATGATCTTCCGCGAAATATAATTTTAAATATATTTATTTTTACTACGTGTAACTACAGGGGTGTGCCTCTATTTTTTAAAGACTAGCCATTATTCTACGACACACATTAAAGACGTAAATATTCAATGAATTAGGCTCTACAGATAAATCTGATGTCTTTGTGGTGGTTCAATAAAGATCTCAGACAGATTATAATATTGCCAATACGTTTGTACTAAAGCAACTTACACAAAGCTTATCAAACGCTGTCATTCTGACAGGTTCGTCAATCTTAAAAGATTAGTTTAGATTATAAAAAAGTAAATAATTATAAACATAGTAAAAGAGTAAGACAGTTTGACAAAATTGATAGCTTATAAATATTAAATATCTTCTTAGAAGGTGCCTTCTGGAATAATATTTTTTAATTACGTCAATCGAATTTTCTAGTGTCAGTAGTTTTTTTTTTTTTGGTGCACCGTGAATCGATTAAAATTATTTAATTTACAAACAATTTATATTCTTACAACATGACGAAGAAAATGAGATGTCTTTGAGAGAGAAACAAAATGTCTTCTGAACTGAACTGAATCAGACTGTAAGCATCCCACTGCTGGGAAACTGCCTCTTCTCCATATAGGAGAATGATTGGAGCTTAATCCACCACGCTGCTCCACTGTAGTTTGGCGGATAATTTCCTTACCATTAGTAACGATCGCTATCAGGTGTCTATGATAACAACCGGGAACGACGACGTGCTTAATGTTTATATGAAAAATTCAAACGTTTTAAATTATATATCAGAACTTGTGGTAATATAACGAAAACTATATAAGCTCGGATAAAATTATACACGCGCGAAAACACAGCCTAATAACTTACGGTAGGCGAGAATTAATCAAATTGTTCTAATGAAACTTCCCTGTTAGTTTGAACATAAGTAGTTTAATTTAACGCATATATAGAAATTAATAGGAAACTATAATACATAAACCGAACCGTCATATTACGTCACGTCACGTCATAATTTTAAAATATTTTAGGTATGAATAATATTACGATATTATTAACATATAGTAAGTCACCACACAATATATGATGTGTGGTGACTTACTATATGTTTCCGTCAATAAGTTCTAATCAATCTCCTCTGTGTCTTCTCCATCCTACATGACATTGGCCGAATCAACAGTGCTTCACTGGCACAACAGAAAGTCATAAAATCAATCAATCAATCAATAAGTTCTAACGAGCTACTACTAAAATATTGATTCTGAAGTATGTTTTTCTTGGCATCCTTTATCTGTTATATGAATGACGTTTTACAGAAACTGGAACCGCTGCTCCAGGCATTCATTCAGGTATTTTATTAGTCGTGTTAGCTAGGTAATGAAAGTATTGTAAAAGCGAAAATTATTCATTTTCAAATAATAACAGGACATCCGTATTGAAAATCTCTCAATATATTTTTTACTATGTTTGGCGTATGTCTGTCTGTATTACTGTAGTGATACTAAAATCTATACTCTATACTAATATATATAGCTGAAGAGTTTGTTTGTTTGTTTATTTGTTTGTTTGAACGTGCTAATCAGGATCAGGATTACTACTTGTTCGAATTGAAAAAATATTTTTGTCTTGGGTAGCTAATTTAGCGAGGAGGGCTATAGGCTATATAACATCACGCTACGACCAATATGGGCTGAGCAATAATTAGAAAATACTAATATATAAAGCTGAAGAGTTTGTTTGTTTGTTTATTTGTTTGTTTGAAAGCGTTAATCTCAGGAACTATTTGTTCGAATTGAAAAAATATTTTTGTGTTGGGTAGCTAATTTACCGAGGAGGGCTATAGGCTATATAACATCACGCTACGACCAATATGGGCTGAGCAATAATTAGAAATGTTACAAAAACGGGAAAAAGTAATCTTTTTGAGAGCTTCCGTTGCGTCCTTTATTATTTCTCTTCCCGAGACATGTTTTACTTTTAAAGTAAATATAACATCACTCTTTTACTGAGAATTTTCGAAAAAAAAAAAAAAAACTCAATAATACGTTGAACGACCCTCGAATCAAAACTGAGGCTCTTGCTCGGCAGTAATGCTTGCGACCACTCGACCAACGAGGCAGGTAGGTACTTAATTTTAGAGTAATAGTTTAAAAATATTTAAGAACGTTTTTCCCTCAAATTAACGCGGGTGAAACCCGGGGCACAGCTAGTATACATATAATACATACTAGCAAACCCGGCGAACTCCGTTTCGCCACCAACTTATTTTCGTGAGGGATACTCACACCACGTACTGCCGCCATGCAAAACCATATTGGTTTGTAGTACATGCTATGTATCAGAGATGGCGCTGTATGTGAAAAATGATTTTCCTTGTTTTCCTGCTTTTCTGTTGAAAATTTTCCTGAATTTAGTTTGCTATAAAGCTCACGGAGCCCGAGACCTTTCCAACGAATGCAAAACCGTGGAAATCGGTTCGTGCGTTCTGGAATTATAGCGTCAGGAAGGAAAACACGACTTATTTTTATATTATAGATATACATATTTTAGTAACAACAATATTTTTTTTTGACAAACAATTAAGTAAACAAAGGAGTTTATTGCATTTTTAATACAAGAAAGACGTAAAAACACAATACCACATTAGTTCTTTCTATTGTATAAATTAAATTAATAATAATTAATTTAACGAATTGTTTTAATTAATAAATCAAGAAACATTTTTAGGTCACAAAGCAATGAATTAGACAGTTTGATGAAACGAAAGTTTTAAAGAACGATAAAAGTTTATTAACAACGTAGTGAAAATGGATTTACGATATGATTTCATCCTTGTCGTAATAAAAACTTGACATGATTCTTCATTTCTCAACTGCCTGATAAAATCCATTTAATGGATTCAAAGAGACAGTCGCGTTACTTTCATAAAGTTCGTTTTTAGTAAATTGATACCTACATGACAATTTTGAGCTGAAGTTTTTAATCAAATTGTGACGAAAAATTGTATCTTAATTGTTTTAGTAAGTACCTACTAGATATTGGTCAAAGTTATATATATTTTTTCATATTTTAAAACAAATAGTTAAAAATGTTAAAAATTTAAATCATTTATTAAGTGATGATGTGATGAAGGATGCGTTATTAAAATATATAATATATGTACATCGTATTCATGTCAAAACATAACTTTGAAAACGTTGAAAAATAATTTTTAAATTGGTGTAAAACATTTTATTATGGTGGGCTATAACGGCATACCTACGAGATCACACGGATGATCTAGATTCTAGATGAAGGGATTTATTTTCAGTAGCTTAAAACATTAACAGTCAATCGCCAATTAATTGTTACAAAATATAATATATCATGTATTTATTATACATACAGTTTTTAGTGCTTAAAAACTTTATTATTTTCTACTTGGTTAACTTTTTTTTCAACTTTTTAATTTAGTATTGGGTTAAGTTTAAATTTTTCAATTCAATGAAAGGAAAGTTAAATTATACCACTTATTAGAAGGCATATATCTTAAATGTCAAGATCTGCCCAACTGATTTAAAATAAAATTTCATCCTCAGATAACCTGTTTATCGAAAAAGGTTTTATAATGGATGAATAACATCACGATACAACTTATTGTAGCGGTAACATAATATATATAAACGTGAACTAATTTGATAAATATCGAAATTTTACGTCTGTCTCACAGAAGGAAGAGACGATCGAAGGGTGCGAGAAACGGTCAATACGAGTACGTATATAGAAAAAAACGATATTCAGACTTGGTTTTAGCCTTAAATAACACCATATGCAAATAGTTTTGGTTATAAACTAGAATTGGTTATATGTTATTAACTGTACCATATCCAGATAGTTTTGGCATTTAACCAAGACTTTGTCATTGAACGCATAATTCACCCAGGACAATTTTTTATAATTTTCATTTTATAACTTAAAAAGAAATCCGGTAAAAACAGTGTCGAAGATAATATTTATATCAAATTAAGCAATCGTTATTTTTAAATAGTCGATTAATGTTTGTTCACAATTATTATCACTGCTAATGAGAGAGATAAACACATGTAGTCATCTCGTGCCAAGTGACGTCAGCAGCATCAACATCGCGGTTTGGGAGTTCAGGATTCAAATTGCTTGACTGTTCGAAATGGAATATTGCAAGCGATAAATGATAGCGATTATAGATTTTCATAACAAAATAGATTTGCGGGGACGTTGTAACTGAATACCTATTAATTTTCAACTTTGAATGATTCTGGCTCTGTGAGTAAAACAAGTTAATCCTATTTAACATTGCGATTTTAAATCCGCGCAAGAACCACCGAGTTCTTTATGCTAAAAAGTTTACAATTTATCTGCTATTTTGCGGAAAAAGTCTTTGTCAGAAATATCTTAATTTATGGCATCTTTCTGAGACGTATAAATGCACACAACCGATTAGGATGTAGTATTTGTCTTCAACTGAAGACGATTTTAGACACACATATATTTCACTATAAATATATATACATATATATTTGTCTTGTTTTGGCGAATAAATAAACTATAAACAAGTTGCTTATTTAATATTTATATATTGAATGAAAAAAGAACTGACTGATAATTATATTTATTCCCTTAGAGTTCTAGACTCTTTTCAAGATAATTTACCAAGAACATTTTAATCATTATTAGTACTCTGTGTCACTTCAGACTCAATCGGAAACAATGGAGTCTATTTAAGAGTCAATAAAAGATTTATTGCATTTCCATAGCAAAATGGGTGAGTTTTAACAGAATCTTCAAGCTGTATTCCAGCGTCGTGTCCTACTTCCAACATTCCAAACTCAATTTAGCATTTTTCACAGCTTTGTAGCGACTGCTTTGGAAAGCCTTCAAATGCAAGTCAAAGAATTATTCAAATAGTAAGATCTATTAATAAATGCGAAGTTTAAAGAAACACACAACACTACGAGTAGCACAATTTGTTACTAGTAGTTTGTATATTACTTTAAATATCACCAAATAATTAATAGTTACTTCATGGACTATAATTAGAATAAAAATCTATAAGTATAATACAGTAAGTATTTTAATAAATAAGAACATAAAAAACCCAAAAACAATCCCCGTTTATTCCAACATAAACATTCCTAACGCATTTTTCCAAGTAATAAGACATCAACATTCTTTATCAAAAAAAGTCCATTGGAAATATTTTTGAGATAAAATTAATATGAATTCTTGAATAAAAAAAGGTTTTTATTATAAAAAATAACAATAAATTATCTACTTGTTCTTTCGAATTAAAAAATAAAAAATAAAATTATTAGCCATTTTGAAAAAAAAAACTTCTTTTATTATGTTACTAATATTTTATAAATTATTTTATTTTTAAATCTAAAATGTGAAAATTGTATGTCGTAACATAAGTAATTCGAAACCTTTCACTTGAAACTTGTAACTTAAAAGTGCAACCTAATTATTGTAACCTACGAGTTACCGACCTAAATATTTTAATTATTCTCCTTGTAAGTATAAAGTATTTGTACCTAACCTGTTTACGTTAAAGAAATATTATTAAAGAAATCTATTGTTAGTGATAGGACCGCTTTCTTTATGATTTTGATATTTTATCTATATTCTTTTTCTTCTTTATTTTGTTATATTATCCTTAAATGCCGATTTATTAGTCTTCAGGTTTGCTTTTTATGTGTTGTTTCTTCCATATGTGTACCACTTTTTTTTATTACATAGTAACATTATCTGAATTTAATATATGAAAAAAATTCAATAAATATCATACAAAATATTAGACTTCCTGCGGAATTTCTTTACAACTGAAGTTAATTCCTTCGCCACACAAAAAAAATTAAACACGTAACTCTGATCGATCCTTCAAACAAATGAATTCTTCACATTTATTAAATATGTAAATATTTCCCGAGCCATTGAGAGCTCTGTCAAAATGAGTTCGAGCATTTCAAATATTACAAGTATAAATTAAAAATAACAGCGTTGTTGTTTGTAATTACAAAGCTGCTTATTCTGTGCACGCCATGTCGAAAGTCCAGATGAATCTTATGCTATTTTAAATTTATTAAACACATTGAATTGGAGTTATATTTATCGTAATCTGGACGAGTGCTCCGATTACACGAAATATTCAATAATTCAAAGCAGATAGAATTATTCAATGTCTTTTAATCAATACCAGATAATTCAGTTCCATTTACTTTGAGAGCTATTAACATGCCAATGATAATAAAATACGATTATTCTTGTTGTTTCTCTAAATTCTCAACAGTGTCGTTTATTTAGTAATAAAACTTTTATAGTGACAGATTCGATTCAATTAAACATTAACTAGACTTGAAACTACGATCTACCAAGTTATCCAGTTGCTCATTTCTCAGTTTGTTAGATAGCTAATATCAAAGAGTTTTATAAGTGTTTACGTAACACTTTAACACTTTAAATCTGCTAGGAAATTATAAACTTGAAAGACATCTTGTCGTCTATTCCAAAGGATATTCTGAAACCAAAGAAACGTGTCCCAAATTGGGCTACATGCTGTATAAGTTATGTATACCAGTGTATATACCATATAGTATATACATACATATACCAGTGTACAGCTTGCTTGGAGTGTAGAAAGAAAATACATATTTTAAGACCAGACTTTGCATGCGTTAGAAATTATGTCAGAGTAGGAATCTCAATCAGATATCGAATCCACATCAAAGGTCTCAAATCCTATTAAAAAAAATTCTTTACCAGTAGAAGGCGTCTTAAAAGGTTATTTTTGGTACCTAGCAAATCCTAAATACCATACAATTTAAGCTATATGTGCGCAATAGCCTACAGGCTACAGTTCGAGCACCATGCTTACATGTGCAGTGGTGCGCTATCAAGGAGTACCTTCATTCGCCATTTATTTCTGTTAATATATACACTTAATACTTTGTTTTATTTCATGTCTAAAAGAATAATGGGTCTGAAAAATTCTATTCATATAACGAAAAATCAACTGATATAATTCGATTCTGAATCTACCATCATTAGCAACATGTTCACCATAGTACGACTCTGCTTTATTTAATTAGTAATATCCTAACGCTATAAAATAAACCTTTATTTTAAACCGATTATATACAGCTGTGTATAATCAAATAATGGAAATGATTCATAAAAAAAAATGATGATTTTTGACAAAAAATTCCATGTAGGTTTATTTGTCATAGACTTTCCGACGGACTACTCCATTGATCCCTACAAATCAGCTCAAGCATGTATAATAATGACTAGATATGAGCTGAGTATTTACACAGTCTATAAATATATTTTTGTACACTGTGGTATTTACAACGCTCTTCACAATGACATATATGATTTAGTTATACGTGGATGGCCCAAATTCATTATTATAAGGGACACAGTTCTTTTTAGTTAATACTTGTAAACTACAAAAATGTATTACTTTGCAATGGCCAAGAATTTCTAACGCGGTTATACCTACTTGCATTAAATCTGAATTCTTTCAGATTAACTGAACTGGAAATAGCCTGCACACGTCAAGGCAAAGCTTTCTTCTATATGGGAGAGTTTTGAATCTTCCACTCTGCAACACTGCGGATTGACTGTTACCTTTTAAAAAAGTTATCATTTATAGGTACTTTGGGGGGTCAGTGAAAAGGGAGGATCCTCCGACCAGACGGGTGTTGTGTCTGGTGGGATACTGCCCCACTTAACATTTGTTGTCAGGTTCTTGTATATATATTCAATCGCTTTGAAAACTTCGATAGCGCGATGTAGGATACGTCAGTTCGTATGTGGCGAGATAGTTGTCGCTACAGTACTATTCTACTTTTAATCGTAGAGTAATGTTTTAAAGACACAAAATTACCGTTACTTGCGGCATTGCTAGCACATATAGTTTTGTGCACGTTTTTGTGTGGTATTATATTTTAGTAATAACTGGATGGTATTGTGCAATGGGCATTGACGATGAGAATGAGGAATAATACAGCCAACATCCAGTCCACAGCGAACAAGAATATGACATTATACATACATGATATACACATCACCTTTATCTTTTTTTTTGTGGACTGGGATTGTATTTCTGTAACCTTAACACGAGACGCTCTAATGGAGCCTATAATGGATGCCATTAAATGTGGGGTGCATTTATTTATTTTATTTTTATATCTATATAAGACTGTCCAATAAAATGATGGATATAATGTTACGAGCATTAGGGATTTTTTTTATTTTTATTATTTACTGCTAAAGTTTTACAACGGGTTGGCGCAGTAATCATAGCTACTGCCTGTTATGCTTACTGTCGCAAACGTGATTCTCGCTCATGGAAAATGATTAGACAGACTATGCAGAGGATCGAAACAGTCTGGACGTTATTTTTGTATGTTTCTGGATCCCTGAAACAGGACTTTTATCCTAGTGTTGTATCACTAAAACCATTTTATCATCGATGACAAAAGCTGGGTGAAATACTTGTGTTTTAGTTGTATATTTCCAATATGAAGATAAATACATTCAGCGAAGTGTAAAAGAATAACAACTAGTAAATAGATAAAACTTTATCGCCAGAAAAGCAATGAGGCTTATTTGGGTGGTTGTATAATTCTAGGCTCGGGTCGTAACATAAACGTTTATTTGGAAAGGTTGAGAGGATGATATAGCTTAAAAGATTAGTAAATTGAATAAAATCTTATAATTTTTTTTGTTATAATTAAGGTACATTTTTTCGTAATTACTTCTAGGCATAAGTATGTTTTATGAGAGTGAATGAATGGTCAATGTATACGAATGTCGGGGGTTCCAATTGAGTTGGATGATGCTGAATTTTAAGTACTAAATTTGTCTTTAAAATTCATTTCGTGCTCCATGTTAAAGGAAAACATTGTGAGGAAATCTGTATTTTGTATAGAAATTCTGAGTCCTTCGTCAATCTGTAGTAGAGTAGCAAAGAAAATTAGGCTTTTAAGACCACCATTATTTTTCATATAAATAGTCTTTGCCCAGCAGTCAGTGCCTAGGGACGTATATAGAATAGATAACTAATTGTTATAACGACCAAAACGATCGTTCTATTGTAGTTGGTAGTTTCCAAAACCCTAAAAGACCGCGATTTCAATATTTCTTCGATATCTGATCATTTGTTTTTTGGGTCTCCCCACTACGCCTCACAGAGCACGTAAATCTATTAGCCTCGGTTATCATGAAAATCTTGAAATAACCGTTGTTTAAGAACAAGCTCGAGGGACCTTAGTGGAGAACATTATTCTTATCTAAAAGGTTGTCTTATCAACCAAATTATTAAAAGATCCGAATCTTAGAGTAAGCTATCAATTTGGGTAAACGATTCACCGGTCATAACAACACTAATCGTTATGATCATGGTTCCTTGTTTGAGATAAGCAATGTCAATTTAGTTTTACGAAGCATAAACTGTGGCGAAGATAGCATTTAAATAAACAAACTTGCCTTACTCGTAAAGTGAACCCGGCTTTAGATGTGCCGTTTATATCAGTGTGATAGGAATCTTATCTGATAAAATATCAAAGGTAAAGAAATGGCATCCGTTATCAATGCAAAAATATTTTAATCATTAAAATTTGGGGTTGGTTTTAAGACCAATTTTATTCGTTGCCTTTACAACCATCATATCAGTTTTACGCCAAAGTTTCTTATGATGTAGTGATTTCAATCACAAATTCTATAAATAAGATCTGATAAGAATCATGGAAGTAGTTATTTTAAAGCACTGATATTTGTTAGAATTATTTTTAAATTAAATGTTATTGATATTTAATTTTTTTTTTTGTCTGGAATAGACGGCTAATTAGCCATTACCGCTTGTGTTATTACAACTTGCAAACAAATGACAATTTGCAATTATCTTTAGCTTACCATGTTTTTGTGGTGTATAAATAAATAAACGAATTAATATTTTGTTGTAGGTTATTTGTTACAAGTATAAAAAAAAAATATGTATCGAGGAATGTCATTTACCACACATTCAGAGAATGATAGTTGCAAAATATTTCTTTACAAAAAACATTCACCGCTTAGTATGGATACTACATACATTAAAGATTTTTTCTTTGAAAGTTTTGGTGGTATTTTTGTAATCGATACTGAAGCCAAAATTGTATTTTTTTTTCTTTCTGTATGTATCTCGGCCGCATATGACGTCACAACTACTGAATGGATTTAAATGAAATTTTACATTATTTGCGCCAATATTAAGAGCTATAAAACTGTATACTTTTCATCCCGATATTCAATATAAGAGCGAGTCAAAATATGTTTTAGCTAACGAAGTTGCAGTACGGCTTATTAAGTAACATATTTATATGGTTTAAGAATTTATTTCTCAAAAAAAAAAAAAAATACAAGTCACTCTAAACATTTGAGAAAACAACATTAACATACTTAGAAATTTTATATGCGATACATGGGCGGTATACAAAAATAAAGACCAGCACAAATCTCGACAAAAATAATGTAGGCATGACAAAAACAAACTGCAATATTACGTATTGTGTGATAGCAATTTGATATTATGTATATATTTGTTATTATGTTTTTCTGCCTCAAGATAGACAATTTTTTTTCATCATCAAAAGGTAAACAGAATAGATACTTTAGTCACTTTTATAACAAATAATACGAATAAAGATAGAATAATTTAATATGAATCATATGAAGTTACGGATATGTGAAAAATATGTTGCATTTTATGGACGAACAATAAAAAGTTATTTTTATGTCACTGTATTATAGTTAACATTGTTGGTTTATAACCTATCTATTGTCGGCCGTCAAATCGTGAACCGGTACAAATTTGAATTTGTTTTATTAATTCCACCTAGCCGTGCCGGCTGCGTCCGTGGCACGCTCAATTTGCTCGATCAGTCGCGCATGTTAAAAATATTAATAATAACCTACCCTAATCTAAATTTTTGCTCACTAATTAATAACGGATGGATTAACTGACGATTTACAAAATATTACGGTGACATTTATAAGAAAATAAAATATAATTTAATAAAATATTGTAACTTTGATTTACTTTCTCAACAGAAGTTCATACGTACATACATGATGAGGAAGTACATGACACAAATGTGATGTAGCCATTTGTTACAATTACTTGAACCCAACGTCTATTAGCGACCGTTATCATATTGTGACTTTCTGTTTACAAAAATTTATAGTGAAAAAAAAAAACACGTTCCTCATTTAACAAATAACAAGAGTTGCGAAGTTATTTTTTTAGCAATACAGTACAACCTTGATAATTATAACGAGTCACAATGTAAGAATTTCTCGATTTAACGAATTTTTCGACATCCCCTAGAACTACCCATAGGAGCTAGTGCAAAATATACCTCTACATTATGAATAACATTTATCAAAAATTTCTTTATAGTGAACTTTTAATCATTGCAGAATATAAGTAGAAGGTATTTACCTCTATTTAACGAATTTCTTCAACTTATAACCTTGACATAACGTATCCTATTATTTATTTTCACTTAATTTCGCTTTCTTACCTTGTTAAAACGAATCGTAGTCCAACCTAACCTCTATATAACAAACCCCATAACGAATTACTTGGTATAACTAATATATTCTAATTCCATTCAGTTTCGTTTTATCTTTGAATTTTCTATATATTATTTAACATATGAGGTGTTATTAGGGTAGTCATAGTAGTGCAATTAACATTTTAACTTGTCATTAAATTTACTACGTTTTACGCGTGATTTCGATCGCACCAACTAATTTCCGTCGTGTTTACACCATGGTGTATAATTAGCATAATGGCGTCCATTCGATAGCAATAATATCCATAATGCGAACAAATTTAATTCAGGGAATTAGGTAGAATCATTGTATAGAATATAGACAGAGACAGAACAGACAACTGTCACTGTCTAACTGTGTCTTGTATGGAGTATTGCTGCCACCTTTGGGATGGATCCGCCAAATACCAACTGGCAACTTTGGACTCGGTGGAAAAACGAGCTAAGAGACTCATAGGTGACCCTACTCTGACAGACACCAAGTTGCAGAGTCTCGATCATCGGCGTACGGTAGCTCGTCTGTCGGTGTTCTACAGAATATATTTTGGTGAGTGTGCGAAGGAACTGCACGATCTAATTCCCCCAACAACCTTCCGCCATCGGGACACTAGGCGCGGTCGATCGTTCCATCCTTATGTCATTGATATGCCACCTACGCGCACAAAACGCTTCGGCACTACTTTCTTGATGCGCACGGCTAAGGAATGGAACTCGTTGCCCGCGTCTGTGTTTCCCGAACGATACAACCTGGGTGCCTTCAAGGCCAGAGTGAATAGACTGTTATTAGACAGGCATGCTCCACCTTCGGCCGCATCGTCACTTAACATCAGGTGAGATAGCGGTCAAATGCCTGTCTATTTGTCATAAAAAAAAAAAAAACTGTCAACATTTGACAGTTATTCGGGAGTGCCAGTGAATCCTTTTAACGCCGAATGTGATGTGGTAGACCGATTCGAGATCGAAAACAAACTTTTATTTTTATACATGTATTTATGTGTTATTTATAAATATAAAAGTTTATGTATTATTGCTTGTGTATTTATTACAATGTTGTTTTTTATTGCCCTTCATTCCCACGTCCTCTCTTGTACGTCTTAAGGTTATCTGATGAAAACACTATTAGAATTAAGACCACTTTCTGTGCAATATATGTATTATTTTGGTTATGTATTATAAATTGTGCAATATCACTAAATAAATACCTTGTAATAAATAATCTACATAATATTCTGTATTAAAAATTACTTTAGAATAAAATTTAAATTTTACCACCAAGGGTTTTTTATGGCAAACGTGTGCCGTGTATATATATACCTATTTGTATGTTTAAATGTGTTATATATGAGTCGTATATAATCAAAGGCGGCTATCTACACTTTAACTAATTTTTGGTAATCTAAAAAAAATGATTTCTCCTAAACTGTGTGACTGATGAATAATATATAAACTATAATTATAATCTATGGTTATTTTTCTTGCATGGTAGCATGCAGATAATGTGATGGAGTTCAAGAATAAGCTACTATTAACGTTTTTTTATTGACAATATATTATATCATAGGATATCTGTCATAAGCTAATTGAGTCGAGTGAATATTGAGTCGAATCAAACCAAGAAAATATTGACGGAAAATGAAACAAGAAACTAATTTATCCTGAACAAAATATGAGAATAAAATTTATTAAGGGTATTTGCCATTTCGAAACTACCTGTTCATCTCAGGACAACTAGGGAATCACGTTACAAATGTTCTATGTAATATGCCCAACGATATAAACTGTCCAATAAAGTAAAAGCAATTTTATAGACATATAACTTTTTATTGATGTCACCGTATTTCTAAATTCTAATACGTTCAATACAATAAGCTGCAATAGTTTGTTTCTTCACATGTCAAGAGATCTATGGTTTAATGAATCTAGGAAACAATGATTATAAATAGGTTTTTTATATAAAAAAATTCTTACTTATTTTTTTTATAACCGTGAATTTGTGACGTTATATAATTTTTAATAAAAAATTAAAATACTTTTTTTATATATATATATCTAAGTATAAATTAATAAAAATAATGTTCCGATAATCCTAAGATCGTTTCGGAAAACGATATAATTATTATCCGGCTGTAAAAGATCGTCCTTACTGAGTTTTTAGTGCGCTATTCGTTTTTTTTTTTGCAGTTTTTATCAGCTCTTTTCTCTTAAATACCTACCGGTTACCAATTAATGTTTAAGATTAAGATCTAAAAATATTGTTTATTCCTGTCTAATGAAAGTAATATACATCTAATATCATTAGTAAAATTTACAATGTCCTTTTTGAACAATATCCAAATAATATTTGGTGTATTGGTAATAGTTTTATCAAAGTCCGCCAGGGGGCGTTCGGACGGCGATTTTCTCACCAACGACGTAACGAAATTGGCAGTATCTAATAAAGTACATGCAATTTATCAACGCTTTATAAATCGAAACATCGAGAACAACACTCTACTGAACCCCATCAAATTCAGTAATGTTATAAGATTTTCACTATCTTAGAGAACAGATGGACGCTCATTGGATTTCGTTTTATAGAATTCCTTATAAAAGATATTAGTGGACGTGGAAGTAATTTATGTGATCACGTTACTTATCGAATATTGAACTATTTTTAATATTTCTACAAATATAAAAAGTACACGGTTCGATGGGCCTTTTCTTCTATTAAAAAGAATCGGGCCATAATCCGCCAATCAGTTCTGCTAGGGATTTACGGCATGCATTCCTTAGAGTTGATTCCAAGTTATCCATTTTTTCACGAACTTTTATTCCACCGCCGCCGAGCAAGATATGCATTGTCAAACTAAAGCAATTAAATTCATTTTCATTCAGCGCTACTAGTTCGGATCTCAACCCGTTACGTACCGGTTAATAAATATGTGTTCTACTTACTGGACCATATTGGATTTCTGAATCAACGCACAATTGTGGAAATGATCCCTTTCATTTACTAAGTAAATAATCTTTAGGTAAGATTAAAGCCTATGAAATTAAAAAGCTTGATCAAATAAATAAAACCTTATAAAAATCGGCTTATAATAAATTTTTATTAATGTCAGAAAGATTTACAGCCAATTAGATGGTTTTATTAGAATTTTCTAAACTTTGTTTTTTTTTTCTCTAAGAAAAATTTATCGTCGTATAAAATTTACTAACAATTCAATATTTTTTTATAAATGTATCTAAATGGTATGCATATAAAAATATAATTGTATATTCAAAAATTTACTTACATAACAAAGCATTTCGAAATCAGCATTTATTATTCCACGTTGTATCCATAATTAATTCAAATTTGTCTTTCTTATAAAGTTAAAATTAATAATTATACTAAAAAAATACTTTTACATTTTAAGCAATACTTAAAATCTTTAGATAATACCACAATTTTTGCACGACAACGCTTTTTAAAATGCCGAACTTTATATAATATATTGTTAATGAATTATGCATGCAAATATTATTAGATTTATTGTTTTCACAAGTTTCCTTACGAATTACGTACAACGTGCGATACTTTTAGAGTTCTATGAAACAATCTCGACACGTCCTCTCTCGCGCGCCGAAGTTGGCCGACTGAACTTCAGTTCGTTCAGTCACTGAAGTCTGAAGGCTCAAGCGACTGTTCATACTGAAATTTGAATGAGCGAATATTGCATCCTCAGGGAAAGATTTGAAAGATTTTTTTTTATTCATTCACTCGTTTAGTACCTATATTAATTAGCCTTTGTTATTCGTATGTTTATAATATCTAAAAACTTACCTTTTTTTAAACTGAATGCTAGATGGATAAGTTTGTTTTGTTGAGTATCTATGATAAAATACAAATGTATGCAGCCTTAACATCTTAATAAACTTGTTTTACTTTGTATTATAAATGTAAGTATTCGTTCGTCGTTAGTCGTTGATTTTATATATCTTGTGTAAGAAACCAAATTTTTTATCGGTGCTAACTTGCTTAAAATTAATATATTCTAATAGCAAAAATATACACAACTAAGAGTAAACATTATTGTTTACATTAAAAAAATTAAATCTTTCTTTACGAAAACACGATAAGCTCGTAAGTCGCGTCTGTTCTGTTGATCCAACGTTTTAGTTTCAGCGATTTAACTCCATCTGACAATTGGATTGCAAACAAACTCGTTTTTACTTGTGTCATTTGGACGAAATTAGACCAAAATAAAAAAGAAGTTATATAACCTCTCCGATTAGCGTTCAAAGCGTGCAACAGATTTTGTCCATTCGATTTCAAACAAAAAGTAAAAGGTTACAACAGTTGTTGGTTTCAATTATAAATTCCAATGAATCTATATATACTATCCTAAAATGCTGTTAGTTTTTTACATACTTCAAGCTGGTACTAGTTACAACGTATCAGTTATAATTACGTTATAATGAGTATTTGCGTTGTATCTGTACAAATAATTTTTTCATGATCGTCGTAGTATCTTCCCGTTGAAGGAAATATGAAACGGAATAAGTTCCTTCATTACTTTTAATTACAGAACAAAGTACATTGTTTAACTAAGTTTAATTACAGCAGAAATATCAAGTGGAAACATTAATTCAAATTCTTTCCCATACCATCTAGTTATATTGTGCTTGAAAAAAATAATCTCTAACTATTAAAAGGAAATTATAAAAACTTTTTTTCTAATTTTTAAGCAAATTTTATTGCAGTTGATACGAAATTTTATTAAAAAAAAAAGAGCATAAATGTGCATAAAAAAAGAACCTCAAAATATTAATACAGTTAACGATGATATATCATCAACTGAACATCGATTTATATTTATCTCATTCATTCATTAGCCAAACTGTAAATAAAACAATAACTTGTATAAAATAATATAATTATTACTGTAAGAGTGGGCATCCGTCAGTGTCAAACGGACGATTAGACCGAAGCAAAAGGGAGTATTTCACCAAATTACTATTAATCTACTAAGCGATCGAGTACAAGAAAATTTATTTAATTTCGAGCATATTTCTCAAAATGTCATGCTAATAATATTATAAAATAACTAATCAACCGAAACGAGTGTTTATAACATTTGCGTCCGAAGAGGATTCTGATTAATGTAATAGTTTGAAACAAACTTTTATCGGGTGAGAATAACTTTGTAACTGTTGATGTGTTAGTGTTATTGGAATTTGTAACAAGTTACTAGTTTAGGGAATACTTGGGAAACACAAAAGAAAAAAAATATTAACAGATGTACTTACAATATCTTGTAGACATAGTGCACTAAAATATTTCGGACTAAAAATAATCGAAACGAAAAACAGATACAGTGGGCTATTACGTAACTTGCGAGAAATCGCTGTGATAAACTGAGGCTCAACTAGTGTTGACATTCGACACCACGGCGATTTCTCGCGATCGCGCAAGTTACGTAATAGTCCACCAGTGTACTAGTGACCATGTTGCTTGCGACAGTGCCGAAATAATGTAATATAAATAAACTCAGAATGACCGACATAATATCCTGTTTTACGTTTTAATAATAGTGTTAGTGGCTGTGTGAGTCCAAAAAGTTATAATCGAAGTGTTCACATTTTTACTACGTTTACTACTATCATACTCTTGCATATACTATGGTGTGGTAACCGACCGGAACTGTATTTTTCGCCTATGTATCAATCAATCATACTCACAATAATAAGGATTGATGATAGACATCTGAAATAATACTTTTATAAGTAGGAAAGACGAGACACGAAATTTCACACGTGTTGATATTTTACACGTGTTGATTTTTTTCGTTTTTAACAAACGGGCTTATAATTGCTAAAAAAAAAAAGATTAGTTCAAGCAAAATCTTAAATTGCAGAAGTTAAGATATGAGAAATGTATTTTTTTATTTACTTAAACACCAATACACAAAAGTAACAAGTATCATTTAATCTTTAAAAAACTTCCAAAAGCAAAAAAAAAAACCGGACATTGCAAATATCGATAACGAGATCTTGCAACCGAGTAATTATTCCGAATATCAAACTTAATGCGGGGCATCAAATAAAATTAAAAGTGATTGTAGTCCCATTTTCTCAAAATCTGAACAGAAACGTTTTATGGGTGACTCCTTTAATAATGAATTTTACAATAAATTTGACGTTTCATGTTCTTTCGTGGTTATCTTCAACACCATTAAAGAAATACCGTTTTATCGTTATATTTCCTGATTTAACGTTTTTTGGCTTCATTTACTAAAAAATCAAGTTAGATGTTGGAGTCATAAGCTCTGAGAGACCAAACATGTCGCTGAGTGCAGGATGTGTAGAGATAAACTAAGGTAATACCTATAATCCCGGTGCTAACATTCGGTTGACAGTTTCTGGATTACACGTGTCTAATGCGGCTTTATCTCTGTTACGTAATAAATTTAAAACAAATATATTTATGTAATCTTGGATTTCGTGTATCGAAATGTTATTTTCTGTTATTTGGTCGATCGTTATCCTTAGATATGTGATTATTAATACTTATAAAATATATAAACTCTTTTGCAAAAAAAACGGGCACTTAAGGAAAGAACTATTTTATAGTTACTATTAGTTTGTTTGACAATTTTAGGTATTGTTATCCTCAGAATTTTATAAATTAATTAGGAAGGAATAGTTTTCATCAGTTTATCATAACATTTTAATTAAATTATTAAGAAATAATGTTTAAGCTCAAAACACTATGATTGTACCTGCTCGCTAAATAAAAATGAAACGCGTTAATTTCTTTGTTTTTCTTGAATACATTAAAAGCAGATAAAAGTTTAGTATTGAGTGTGACCTCCTCTTGCTGAAATCACAGCTTGCATTCGTCTGGGCATGCTAGTGAGTATATCTTTTATGGTTTCTTGGGGAATACGTTCCCACTCCGCGGTAATCACATTCTTTAGCTCTCTGATGGTCTGCGGAGCCGGCTGCACTGATCTCACTCGTCGCTTCAGAACGTCCCAGACATGCTCTATGGGATTGAGGTCCGGACTTCTAGCTGGCCAGTCCAAACGACGAATTCCGACTTCTAGCATATACGCATCCACACCGCCAGACCGGTGGGCGCGAGCGTTGTCGTCCATAAAAATTGAGTTTTCGCCAAGAGCGGTTAAAGCGGGTTGTGCATAAGGAATTAGAACTTCCGTTATGTATCGGTGTCCAGTCAGTGTACCGTTTTCGATGAAGACTAACTCCGTACGATCTATAGAATTTATTCCTGCCCAAAACATAACAGAGCCCCCTCCATAAGGTGTGATTTCTTCAAAACATGCCTCTGCAAAGTGTTCTCCTCGTCTACGTAGCACTCGCCGACGTCGGTCTTCACCATGCAGAGATATCCTGGCTTCATCGGAGAACAATACCCTATCCCAGTCTTCATGAGTCCATGACACACAATTTCGAGCGAAACTAAGCCTGGCAACTCGATGTCCACGGAGTAATTTAGGGCCGCGTGCCGGGCGATGACTGTGTATATTAGCAGCGAGAAGCCTCCTCCTGACCGTCCATAGACTAATTTGCTCATTTCTTACTTCTTCGAGGGTGTTCTTGAGGTCCACATAAGAAGATTTGCGATTTCTCAACGCTTGACTAACTAGAAAACGATCATCCCGTGGTTCGGTACATGTCTTTCTGCCAGAACCAGGCCTTCTCTTGACGGAACCGGTCTCTCGATAGCGCTACCAGGTCCTTTGAACTGTCGACCGACTCACATTTAGCCTCTGAGCCACGAAGCATTGACTGCAACCTTCTTCAAGCAGCGCAATAATTTTGCTCGCTTTTATCACTTTATCTACCATTTTCGAGATTGCTAAACAGCAATAACAATACTTTTAAATGTCAAGGACACCAGATAATTTAATAAAAATTGACAAAAAGTTAATTAGAGTCGATATTAACTATAGGGAATTCGCGCCACAAAATGTAGTTAAAAGTTATTTTCTTTGAAAACCAGGCTCAGTCAAAAATTTGAATTTGGAATGTACTCTTATAAACATTATGGCACTTTTATAACTGGCCAGTAACATGTTCAAATGATTAAAACCTTTTTGGTATTTTATTTTTTTCAGCCAGGAAGAAAATCGAAACCGCCCGTTTTTTTGCAAATGAGTGTATATAGCATCGTCTCTTGAATTCGGACTACACTTATAGGATTTATATTGATGATTACAATGATTTATTTTTGATTATTCTTTTTATGTGAATATAAAAAATATAATTCAGATTTGTTTTACAAATTTCATTGGATGTCCACTGCTGAGCGTAGGCCTCCCCTATCGACATCCAGAGCGACCGTCCGACACTGCGCTTGTCGGTACGTGGTCTTCACTCGAGAACCTTTCTGTTCCATCAGCCTTCAGTTCTACGAGCTGTGCGCCCTGCTCACTGCCACTTCAGCTTACAAATCCGTTGGACTATGTCAACAACCTACGTTCGTCTGCGGATTTTATCATTTCTGATTCGATCTCGCAGAGAAATTCCAAGCATAACCCTCTCCATTGCACATATATTGCATTATATCAGGATATCATGTATCAAATAAGAAACATACACAACGCAAACAATTATACTGCGATATACGTCCTTATGGCCAACGTAAATATTTGTCATACAGGGGGTGTTAACCGCGACCACAGCTGTGGTGCCAGTTGCATTGACCACTGCGCTAACCATTTTAGGAATTACAAGATTATTAATTCAGAACTCGAAATTATAAGCTATAATGTTAGGATATATATAATTATGTATTCTGAAAATGCACTTTATTGAAATATAATAGTTAATAACAGATTTAATTACTTAGTGAAATAGATACAAACTACTTTTATGAGTGTAATGAATTTAAAAAAAAGTAGCCCGTAATATTTCGTATGTTTGTGTCACATTTTGTCTATGAGCACTTGAGAAAAATAATAGTAGGTAGGTAGGTAACCTATTATAAAACTGATATATTACATAAATTATCAAAATGTTGGAGTTAAAAGATTTTCAAATTTTTAAAAGTATAAACAAAAAAATCAACGAAACAAAATAAAACAAAAAAAAAAAAGTAGACAAAATCAACAAATAAACAAAATTCCTAAGCTTAAGAAAGGAGTTTAGTTTATTTCCTTTTATACGATTAAACTCCGTTTCCATTATATTTTTAATCCTTCCTTAAATGAATACAATACTTTTCACTTCTCTACAAAGTAAAAAAGCATGTTTCGTAAATAATTTACTATCATTATTCTTCTCAAAATTTAGTATAACGGCGTGTATTGTTGTATTATTAATAGTACTGTTGTATTATTTTCGAGGACGGATATAAGGCTGGATTTGTTACTTTTTTACAAGACCTAGTAGTACCTACGAATATCTACGCGTAGGTAGATACTATATGTATATCTAATCGTACGTTGCACATATTACTAATTTTATTAGATAGGCTTTATCTGTATTTATATATACTTATTTTTATTATATTTTAAAATTTCCATGTGATCGAAAGTAAAATGGTCTAAATCGCGACGCGCTGCTAGTATTATAAAAATTAAATAGCTCATACGTGTTTTATTATCAAAATAAGTTAGCGTAACGAGATTTACATAAGCTACTTAGGTACTGAGATTACATATCTCGTTCGTCACGAAGAAATTCTATTCAGCTTAACAAACGCTAACAGCTTAATAACTTTAAGAATACCAACGACAAACCTTCACAGAAGTTAAATACGGCTCAGGTTAGGTTTTATATTCTTTATCTCCATTTAATTTTTATGTTAGCAGAAATTTTTAAATAGAACGAGAAAATCTTGTAGAATTTTATGAGCATCGTAAAGAAACGACTATTTATTGTTTTTATTATTGCATGGGACAATCATAAACGCAATAAATATGTTCTGAAAACAGTCAAGCTCCACAGCTGGATATGTATGATTGGTCTACTTAAGGATGTGTATGCGGTATTATCATTTTTGTTGTGTATGCATTTTGTTAAGTTATAAGTGTTCAGGACTGTTCAGAGGTTAGCCAGATAGCCCCCATGGAGAAGTCTGGCCTTTTCGCCTAGGCCAGCCTGTCGCTGAATGGATCCTGTTGCCTGCAGATCTGGGACCCTCCAATTATAGCGGCTGAAGGGTCCCGCAGGGGCTTAGTACGGTATTGCACTACCAAAGTGCCGAGTCCGACATAGGTCTAGGACTGCCTACCCGGGCGTACTGAATATCATCCGTAAATGGATTCCCCTGAGTAACAAAAAAAAGATTTGTATAAGTGTGACAATCATTCGTGTTGGTTATGTAACAAACAATGCAATTACAATGTTCATCCGTTCGTCATAGAAATCGATACCGACACCTAGTTATGAGATATTTGATTGAAATCGTAGTGACATATGTCTGATGACCGACATAATAGGGTACGACTAGTAATTTGCGGTGAGATAAAATATCTGGACTGCGAATATCTTTGTCTCAGTGCTGTCACATATTTCTTGTAATTTATATTATATTCAAATAATTTATAAGTGGTTTATTTATGACAATGGTAAAATAAGTAGGTATGTATACTTTATTGTATACATATAATTATATATGTTAAAAATTATATAAAATTACAATATACTATTATTTTTTATTTACTAGATAGAGAATTTTAAAATTAATTCCATTCGATCAATACAATACAAGAAAAAAGATAGATTATTAAAATGGGTCGTTAATATACATCAAAATAAATTAAAATAAATTTGCAGATTATATAATTATATATTTAACTAAGAGTTATATATTTTAAACACTGGACGATCTGCTTCTAGACAGTTATTTGATAAACGTGTTGCCCAGCTAAATACATTATGACTTCAGCGTTATAATAATAGGACATATACGCCGAGTTGCACGAAACAAATTTTAAATTTAAGTGTTTATTAAACTTATTTAATCACAAGAATCGTGATTATCTGTTGCACAAAACCTACATCTGATTAAGTTAACAAAAAAATTTAGTTTAATTAAAGACCTATCTAACGGATGATTAATTCCAACAGCTTTAAATTAATCATGAGATCAACTAATTTTAAGATTAATTGCAACTTAACTAACGGAAAGTTAGCGACGGTTTCGTGCAACTCGCCGATAGATATACAACATAATATGTAAATGATGATACATGCAAGTATAGATTGTTCAACTCATTTTGTGCGCGGCTGTACGTGTGCGTATTTACAAGTACACGCACACATACGGCTCTAAGGCCCAGACTCCACCAGAGCGGAGATGTGCGGAGATGTGTTTAAACAACCAATAGAATTTCGCTATTCACTCACCTCGTCTCCCCCCCGCTTCAGTGGATACCACTAAACGAAATTCTATTGGTTGTTTAAAACATATCTCCGCACATTTCCGGTCTGGTGGAGTCACACCCTAATGTGTGCAGCTTTGGTTTGTGTGATAGTGATGTCTCACTCGTCCTAGCAAACACAGGACAGTTGATGAAAATAAAACATGATATTTTGACGCAGATAAGAGTATGTTATGTTATTTTAAATTATGAAAACATATAAATTGATATATAAAACGTACGAAAACGTACACACACAATATGTAGTTATTATATTCCATACAAACTTGACACACACATAAAATCGCATGTAAAAACGATCAAATCCTGTTTACTAATATTAATCAATCAATCTTCTTTATAAGAATCTGAAACATCACAAATAAAATTATACAGATCAAATACATTTCATTACATCTTGACGAAGTGATTCAATTTCTTACTGGAAATATGAGCGATTGGTGTCCTTAGACATCAGAATGATAAAGTAATACAATATACAGATATAATACTGTTCGTTCTGCTTTTTATCGACGACGAGCCGGAGATAGTCAAATCACATTTCTATTCGTTTATGTCTGTGTGAGTGTATAAGACCATGAAATATCAATACCGTTCTGGTGTAGTGGTGACAAAAGTACCTTTCCCATTCTTAGCAGATATTTGAATTTGAACCAAATACTAACTGATTGGTTTTTATAAATGTGGGTCTCCCCTTACCTTGGAGAATATGAAAAGCGGTCTGGCCGGTTACCAAAGCAACTGAGAATGGATTGGTATTAATATTTCTATAATATATTTATTAAAGAAATTATCTGCTGATCCGTTAGAGAGCAATGTGGTGAATTAAGCTCGAAACTTTCTTCTAAAATTTGATGATATCTATGCCTAACAGTTGGATGTTTATAGGCTACATCAGAGCATATTTACATAAATGTATGACAGTCAATTTAAATATTGTATTTACGTTTTTATTATTAAAAAAAAAATTTAAGTTATTTTTACAAATTTTCTTTTAAATTTTCTACTGTTTATACGTACATTAAATCTTTTAACGGTCATAGAAAAGTGTCCCTCGTGAAGAAAAAGAAAGTATCTTTTCATTAAACTCTGTCGCGTAAATAGAGGACTGCTAAAAGCCCTGACCTATAAAACTTAGACGATATAAGTCGTTACAAAACATTAAGACTGTATGGCGGCAAGAATTTTATTTTATATATTAGAGTTATCTCTGTTAAGAGGCACGGTTGGCAAGTTACAATTAAATTATCGCTTCTTAACGTAAATATATTCAAGGTTAAAAAGAAAGATCATTTAAGTTTCTCTTGTCACATTCATTATGACGACCCCGTTGGCGTAATGGTCACCATGCCGGACTACCAACCAGAGGGTCCCGGGTTCGATTCCCGGCACGGCCAACATCTTTGTGATGAGCAAATTTGTTGGCTGTCAGTCTGAGTGTTCAATATGTATCGATATAAAGTATTTATGTATGTATATGTAGTACATCAGTTGTGTTAGCACCCAAAACACAAACTATAGTTTAGCATGGGGCTAACCAGCCGTGTGTGAAATGTGTCCTAATATTTATTTTAATATATTTATATTAACAATTGATGCAGTTGCAATAAGATTGATCTAATATCGCTTATCTATAGACCAACTTTCATTATAAATAATTACACGGTCGACTGTTCCTAAGGTACGCAACTAAATGGTTGTTGTTTGTAGGTGTTTAGGTAATTGCCAACTGATTGATACACATTTGTACATACTTTTTTTTTTAAACTAAATGTAATATATATAAAAGTTTTACTCAGATTTAGGGGCGGGAATCGAATTAGCAACCATGGAGCGAACTTTCAACTTTTATTTATTATTCAGTTATTACATAACTATACATGTTTGCGATCTTTTTTCTGCACAACAATGTCATTTGATATAATTATTTTTAATATTTAAATACAAAGGTCGAAGCTGAAACTTAGGTTATTTCATATAATTTTATTCTAGAAAAAACGAGAATCAAGAATGAAAAAAAAAACAAAGTTACTCTTATAAGACTCGTTGAACAACACCACAGAGTACAAAAGAAAACAAAGATTCATCAAACATAGATTGCCGTATATAGCATCTTCGAGCTATATGGCGCCTTTGGGGACTATTTTTAAACAAGATAGGCATACTTGGCAGTGACGGTTATGTAACTTTATGTTAAACCTAGTTTTTTTTTTGCTGCTTCTCACGTAGAACATGACATTTGACAACGGGTGGGTTAGCGCAGTAGTCAAACTTACTGACTGTTGCGTTAGCGTTCATTGGTCGGTGTCACTGGTCGGCCGTGGCCTCCTTTTGCGAGGAGGGCATGGCTCTGAAGGAGGCCGCGGAGCGGGAACGTGAAGCAGACGTTAACGCTGACCCGCTCCGCAGGAGACCACCGGGGGGAAGGAGACGCCGCTACGCGCTCCTACACCCTCCGCACTAGAGTGGGAGGGGCAGCTATAATCCTCCCACTCGCCACCAGGGCAATAGAGCGCGATATATATATATATATATATATATATATATATATATATATATATATATATATATATATATATAATTTGATAAGCGTGTTGTCAAACTAAACACATTATGACAGCGTTATAATAACAGTAGCGCAGTAGTCAAACTTACTGACTGTTGCGTTAGCGGTCATGGGTTCGAACCCCGCTCACGACAAAAGTTTCTATAGGTCATACAGATTTTTGAAGTTTACTCCTTAAGAATCGATTTTCATATAAGGCTCCTGGTATGAAAAAAAAAGAGGAATAAAATCTACTGATCCTCGTTACGTTTTTTGTGCGCAACCTATAGTACGCACTTACGTGTATTTCGTTATTTACGTATCGTGCGTATTTACGATGTATGTTTCCGGACTGCGATACAAGAGCCTACTAGGCCCTAATTGAGTATGAGACATTTTGAATTAAATTTTATCTGGCTGTCAGAAAATAACAGCATTTTACGAGCATAAATGTATGTGTACTTCTTGGCATGTTCTGTAGCTCAAATTAATGGAGGAAATATCGGTAATAATTGTCCTACTAGACCACAACCTAAGAAGACATTTCATTTTTTTTTTTTAATTTTCATTAGTTTAGTTTCAGTTTTGGATTTCATATACCTAATACATATAACGTAATATGGTACGTTATTTAATTTTTATAATAAAAAACTAGAATATAGAGTCAATTGCTTAACATTTTATTTCAACAACAACATTTTTTCATATTCTCTTTCGACCTATGAACTTTTATCTAACAGACCTATCTCCGAAGCTCTTTTTGTATAATGTGTGTATTTTTAAGAGAGTCATAAAATAAAGGGGACAATAAAAGTATTTATGTAGATAATGTATTGTACAATCAGCGAATATGAATTACTTTATTATGTTAAGTGACAAATATTGTACAGACACAAGAAAAAATATACTCGTAACACGACGTTTACGACCTCGCAGTCATTTTTGGGCACAAAATATAATAAAATGACGAGAAACATGATTAAATTTACCTTACCGTTCAATAGAAGATTATTTTGTACATCTTTAATGGATTAATATTTAGAACCAGACGAACCTCAATTCTAGGACGCTTAATCAATCGGAAACTTTGGTAGAAGAGACTTATGTCCTACAGTAGGTAGTTTACTCGCTATTAGTGTACAGTATGTATTATACATAACAGTCGACCAGTATTAGATGACATTTGGTGATATATTTTACAACATATGATCTTTTTCTGGGAAATGATTTTTTACAAACCATATTGTCAACTCTTGCGTTTGAGTGCGCTTGTAAAAAAAAAAAAAAAACTGGTATATGGTACCTTGAACTTAATTTCCTGGGCGTTAAACGTGTATCATTTTTTTCTTCACAAAACGTTTAGGCTTCTTCATGATATGTATTTCACCGTCGAGCACAGGATGAATTCGTTAAACAAACATAGGTAGTTATAGATTGGAACACACGACCGCCCAGTGTTAATTAATGTTTTCCACCCATGGGCCGTCTAGGCTTTTAGTATGACAAGTATACATACATAGAGATATGGATACATTGTATCAAACGTATCATATCAAATATATACGTAATGTCGACTTGCACAAAACTATTCACAATCGATGAAGACATGTATTCACAGACACGAAAAATTAAGTAAAAAGAGTACCTTCGAGTATATATGGAACTCTATTAAAAACAGTGGTTTTATTAAAGATCAATTCTCTTGCAATGTATTAAAATGGAAAGAAAAGAAAGACGAAAGAATAACTGAAGCTTGGCTGTTCTTGTCGATAGAATCAACACTAGGAATCGGTATCTACTTGGATTATTAAATGAATAGAAAAATGCTTGAAAATTTATATTCGAATGAGTACTTTTTAAATAAAAAATTGAAATGTATGTAATAGACATATATATGATAATATGTGATACTGATAGACAGACTCGAATAGTTACGCTTTAGAGAGATACCTCTAACGTTTTACGGAATTTTTTTTCTTTTCTAATAGTAACAAAAAATATCTCACTCTAAGAATACATTTCTACGGTATAATTTTATCACAGTGTGCGTTTAAGTTATCGTTCAAACATTATGTGATAGTTTTTGTAAAAAAATAAACAATAGCCTAAACTAAAACAATATTAACCGACCCGTTGGCGCATTTGGCAGTGACCCTGCACTTCGCTCCAGAGTCGTGGGTCCTATTCCTGTTTCAAGTCTATAATATTTGCATATTTGTACATTATTTATGAATATATATATATATATATTTATTAAAAACCATTACTTAAAACACAGGTATTGCATGCCTACCTTAGGCACAGATGACCGAGTGACATACACTGTCATAAAATAAAACATATATTTAAGAATCAGATAAATGTTCGAACTGTACCAGTAAAACAGTATTATTTTTCTAAATAATACAGTATTACAAACACAGTCATTCAATGAAACTTGTTAAAAAGAAAAAAAAAAGTTGCTGAACTCGTTATAGTTACCATGAAATAAAATTTTCGTAAGTTTAATAAGTATCAAATAAAAATGGATGGCGATCGAATGAAAACTTACTAAGTCATGAGCAGTTCAAAAAGTAAGGAGTCTTTTGTGACAAACTGTGAAGAATACAATTTATTGGGGTCTTTAAAAGTTAAGTTACGATTTATTTGAATGAAGCGAAATTCAAGTTTGTATATAGTTTTACAGTACCTATTATAAATATCGAACATTTAATAATATAAAATAAGTAGCTTGAAAAATGATAATCAAAGATATATTTTTTAAATTAATTAATTAATTAAATAGTACAGATAAGTCAAATATGTATATTAAATATTATCTATAATATAAAAATAAGTCGGGTTTTCCTTCCTGACGCTATAATTCCAGAACGCACGAACCGATTTCCACGGTTTTGCATTCGTTGGAAAGGTCTCGGGCTCCGTGAGCTTTATAGCAAACTAAATTCAGGAAAATTTTCAACAGAAAAGCAAGAAAACAGGGAAAATCATTTTTCACATACAGCGCCATCTCTGATACATAGCATGTACTACAAACCAATATGGTTTTGCATGGCGGCAGTACGTGGTGTGAGTATCCCTCACGAAAATAAGTTGGTGGCGAAACGGAGTTCGCCTGGTTTGCTAGTAACCAATAAAATTTGTGACCAACATTTAAAAAACCCAGACACAATGAAAGCAGAATTAAGCAGTAAACTTTAAATATTAAAACATAATCTTCCGTAAAAACAAAATATATTATGACGCAAAAAAATTCCCGCCAAAATTTCTACTTTTTTGTAACAAACGATAAAACGGCATTCTGAGATTACACGATGCGTAGACTAGACACACAGCACATGTGTTTAATAACAGTCTGTCTTTGTGTGGAATAAAAGGCTAGTTTAATCTTTTCTATTGTGGCACAAAGACACGGCTGTTGTGGCTGGCAAAATGATTTCTGAAATTTTCTGATTTTAAAGTCGTTCATCCCGATTATTTTTTGCAGTTTTTTAACGTTAAATTTTACAAGTACTACTATTTTTTTAAGTTCTTTTTTCACATTTCAGAAATTAACATTGTTAATGCATTCGTATTTTATATAACGATGCATAGTTTAATCTATAATTTAATCCATTTTTAGGGTTCCGTACCTAAAGGGTAAAATGGGACCCTATTACTAAGACTCCGCTGTCCGTCCGTCCGTCCGACCGTTCGTATGTCACCAGGTTGTATCTCATGAACCGTGATTGTTAAACAGTTGCAATATTCACAGATTATGTATTTCTGTTGCCGTTATAACAACAAATATTAAAAACCAAAATAAAAAATATTTAAGGGGGGCTGGGGCTCATACAACAAAAGTGATCTTTTTCCTCGTTTTTGCTCGATATTGATAACAGCAATAGGTAGACGCTTGAAATATTCACAGAATATTTAGTTATATATTCACATTAAAAATTTACAGTAACTAACGTGTGTAATTTTTTTATGTACATATTTCAGTAGCTTAATTATCCTCGTATTGTCGAAACGAACTGTACGAAAAAACCGGCCAAGTGCGAGTTGGACTCGCGCAAATTAATTTAGAAACGATAAAAAATATAATAACACAATACCTCTCTATGTCGTAAAAAGGGTGAAAAGAATAACATATGCAAAATTGCGATGTCTATAAAATCAGAAAAATAGGGAATAACAAGTTGAAACTTCTGTTCGTGGTAATCGAACTATACAATTAGAATTCAATATGTTTTATTATTCTGATGTCGAATAAAAGCGACGGCAAGTTTACTTTTTAGTTGCAAAGTCTATTTCAATTACGTATCAAGTATTATTGAAAAACGGCCGGGAGTTGATATGAAGTGCAATATTGCATTCCGCGAAGCGACGCGAATGGCAAAGCAATAACGGTTGTCATACATCGTTATTGCTGTTCTGCCGTATTAAAGCGATCTTACACTGGGACTGTATGCGGAGCGGAAATTTGTCTACGCATTATCTCATGTCTAGAAATACATACAAAAATTTATATATACTATTGTTATAAACGTGCATGATCATTATATTAAAGAATTCTTTCATTTTATAGAAGTTTCATGGGTAAATATATTTTATAGTACCTACCGTTATTGGTAAAACATAGGTTTTTTTTTTTGTAAACATTATTTATACAGTCGCAATGATCTGCCAACATGGTTAATTCAGAATTTTTGGTTTTCTATATATACTATTAACGTGTCAAAATGAATTTTAAGTATGAAAGTTAAAATTTTAATATCGGTTTGGAGGAATATCATTACTGAGTAAGACGACCAATACCTTCATTTTTCATATTGACAGTTTTTTAAAGATATTAACCCTTGGAATACATTTTAATATAATTATGTATTCGGTATATTTCTAGTATTTTATACTTTTACCTTTAAACAATTTTTTTTTTACAAATATACACACAACGATAAAAGGATGTATCTAATACGATACTATCAAGAAACGAAGAAATGAACGTAAATAAATTCAAATTGCACCAATTCTTGAAACAAATTGAATGTATATTATGTTGTTTTTTCAATAAATACTGTATATTTTACATTTTATTTGTTTTCTAAATGTGTCAAAATAAGGCGAGACAATTTTGGCGATTTTTTTAACCCCCTCCCCCTTTGGTGAGATTTCTTGAGATTTTACTTGGAACCCCACCCCCCTACTCTAACCTCGTGTGAGATATTTGAAAATACGTATTAGTAAAGAGTGAGCAAGATGTGCACACGAAATAAAAAAGGTCATCGCGGACCCTGTCCCGATGTTTTCACCTCCAGGCTACACATATTCCTAAAAAAAGGTCATCGTGACCTCCGTATCGATGTTTCCACCTCCAGGAGTACGTGTATATAGGCATACGTATTTTTAAAAAAAGGTCATCACCGAGATACAAGAACTTTTAACTATTTTACATTTTTAATGAGGGAAAAAAATTACGTGATATTTGCCGAGACCATCCTCCCCCTACGTGAGATTCTGTGAGATTTCACTCAGATTTTATTAAGTACGATATTATAGGCTTATAGCAATGTGTGTAGGTAAACTCTCAATATAATGACGAAATTAATGTGCAAAAGATTCTTTTTAATTAAAATAATTAAATATTAATTTTAGTTGAACCGAATATCTTAATACCAACACAACTTTTCATAAAAGGAATTGTATAGAGTTCATAGAGTTTATGTACAGTATAAGCGTACCGTGTAAGAAATTCAGAAATTTTCATCAAGAGCAGCGCATTTCTGAGAAAATGCACCGACCTGAGATAGTTTCGTCTTAAAGGATTTAAAGACAAATGCTCCAAAAAGCAAGTTATGAGAGGGTAAAATATTACTAATTACAATTAGTAGGTACTCCATGAATTTACCCGAGTAAGTTCCGATTTCATTGGATTTTTAATGAAAATTTATAATCAATGTTAGTAAGGGTCTTCTACTATTTACGTTCTAAGTTTCATTGCAAACAACTCAGCAGGGTTAACATGAAAGAGTAACAAACATATATTCAGAAATTTTCACGTTCCGCGTTGTGAACTCTCTTTTAGTAATTACAAAATTGGAACTTTGGTAAAAGTTAAAAAAACTCCTGATTGATTCGCTTCGTTTTAACGAAAATATTGCCATATTAATAATTAAATTCCTGTCTGGAATATTTTTATTGTTTGTAAAACTTGTTTTAAAACACAAACGTCAGAATTTAGCTAACTCTGTTAGAGCCAAAACACATAACGGCGTTGCGGCGACGCAACGCTAAAATCGGCGGTTTGCGTTGCGGCGCCGCGAAAAAGAGCGTTGTTGTAGGGTAACCAGTTCTTCGTGATTTTTTATTGTGGATATTAATTTAATTATTTTAAATATTATAGTTCACGTGAAATTTGTTAATTATTGTTTGTGAAGTTGTTATTTAGTAGAATGCATAAAAAGTAATCCTTTGTACCGGAAATAATTTTGTGAATCAAGTTTGTATGCTGGTAGAATTTTAAACAACTTTTGTCTCATAAAGCCTAAACAAAATTGAAACAAAGTGATACATAAATTAATATCTTACTATATTAGTTTTATAGATTAAATATAAATAAATAGGTTTTGTCCGCGGCTCCGCTCGCATGGTACAGGCACCAACGGTAGTCGATACGTAAAGTAGGTACTCTATGTACTTTTCTGTACCCCAGAAAACTGGTATGCAGAATTTCATGATGATCGGGATTCAGGTTAATAGTTAAGGCGTAAAAGCGTAACAAACAAAAAAACTCACTTTAGCATTTATCATATGGATGAAATTAGCATTAAATTAATTTACATATTTATAATTTAGGTACATCATACATGTCACTTGTTTGAACCGAGTCTTAAATTAGCTGTAAATCTAATAGTTAAAAGTAACAACATAACAACAATTGAGCTGAACTGTGAGCCGGTTCACAGCTCCGGTTCAAGCATATGGCTCATGAGCTGATCTGCGGTTCATACAAATTCATTGAGATACCCATGTCTAATAAAGACACAAAAAAATAAAATATAAAAATAGACACAAAATGTAAAAAAATCATGGTCAACAAGTATGACGTCACAACGCCGGAATTGGCGGTGCCGCGCCGCTAAAATTGGCGGTGACGCCACCGCCGATTTTAGCGTTGCGGCGCCGCAACGCCGTTATGTGTTTTGGCCCTAAATAAATATTTATTGGAATTGTTATTTTTAGAGATTTTTAATATTATTGATTGATTCCGATTGTTTTAGTAGAATAATTGGATTCTGTTTAAGATTATTGTAACTTTATATAAGAGATCAAAAAATGTAATAAAGGTATTGTTTATGGATAACATTTTTAAACATTATTTGAATCAAGAAGGAGCAAATTTTTTTATAAATTTATACTAATCGATTCGTAATGACACTAAGGTAAATAAGATTAAACATCATATACTTATATATTTTGACAAAGAAACATAGACGTGCTTCTTCGAAAAAATACTTCCAGTATGGGAGCGGTATCAGTTTAATCTAGAATTTCTTAAGTAAAATGAGAACAATTATAATAAACCTACAAGTCTATGAATAATTAAGCGACTCAATAAATCATCGTCTTGAAAATTAATGTATATAATTAAAGTGTAGTGTTAACAGGACTTGTTCGTTAACACCGATGAATACATAATATAAGAGAATTAATTAAAAGTGGTATACGTTATTTATTACATAACTTTTCCTTACTAATTCAACTGAACCTCTTGTTTTGACATGTATAATTAATTATTGCGTTTAGGCGGTATTTTTTTTTATAAATAAGCGTTATAAGGTCGTTCTTTTTTTTTGTTTTCTTTTTTTTTTTGATAAAACATACGTCTGTATTTTTATTTGGTAAAATTATATGTTTTATTTGATAATGTGATAAATAAACAGAAAGGTATATAGATAAAGAAAACGGATAGATAATTATAGTATGTAAAATTTCTTGTCAATCACACGTGACAATTCTCTATAAAATGATATCAAATATACAATCAAACATATAAAACTCATTTTTAAGTAAACGCCCATTTTATACAGGAAAAAGAAAACCGATAAACCGAAAAACTAAACTTTCTAACATACCTTTACATAGTAAAGACATATATTTTACTCATCAAATAGAAAAAAGGAGTGAAAATACGTTTTTGTTATTCACACAAAAAGCCTCTTGTCTTGAAAATGGCTTATCCATTAGGAAGGATTCATAAGCTTGCGGAGTCTAGTGGAACTCCGGTTGAAATGTCACAGTGTGAATAGTTCAAAACTTCTTTTGAGGAAGACGGTTTCTTCAAGTATTCGAGACGGGGTAGATTAGAATTTAGATCGAAAGAAATGTGTAAATTTCGCTTGAATTCTACCCGTCTTTATGAGTTTTACTTTGATTATATCTGTACAAATAAAAATGAAATGCTCATTGTTGCTTACTTCATAATTTAAGAACGACTGGACAGATTTGTATATTTCTTTTTTATGGACAGAAAAAAAATTGAGAATTTGGGTAAATCTTAAAGTGATCTTATTTATGGGCTTTTGGAAACTTGTACTAAAGTGGATAGCTATATAACTTTAATGAGTTAAGTCGTTCTTTACAGTTATTTTACTTGTACAAGTCTGTTATTAATTTCACAAGTGATGTCGATTTTATGACGGTAATTAAAAATTACATATCTACAATTACCAATATCCCATAAACCTAATCAAACAGCGCGGTTTCATGGCGGTTGACTTTTTACACATTTAGGGAATGAGTTTTGCCAAACGATATAATAGGTGTTAATTTATTTTTACCAAAAAGATATGCTAAATTTTAGATTAAAAAAAAGGTTTTTTGTCACGCATGCAATCGTTGCCAGTTCACACCTCTTTCCGAATCGTATTTCGAAAAACCGCTCCTTAGAGAGTCTTACGTTACAAAAATACTAGTTTTCTAAATTCAAATCAGTCATCTCCGATTCAGATATACGATGATTGACTATTTTATTCTGTTTTCATAAATTTTGTTAGAGTATACAACTTTAAGATAAAGATAACAAATAGGTACCCATATTTTACATTCAGGAAGTAAACATTAGACTATATTCGATGACATGTGTCGCATCGTCCAATCTTAAATAACAATTGTTGTTATGATAACTTGTGTATTTAAACAGTTTTCAAAGCATAAACTTGACATGTAGTTCCGAGTTACTGCAAGTAATGTTACAACCGACTAATACTGTGGTGGATCAATTATAACTTAGAAATAGCTTTATTTCGATTTCAATATATAAATACAAAAAATGTGAAAACAATAATCATTATAAAATGTTTATTGGGATAGATTTAACGAAAGTATTTATGCATTTACAATTACACACTGTGAGCCGAACTAGTAAGTAGCTTGGGTATAAATAATCTACATGCAATTTATAAGCCCCAGACTCCACCAAAGAGGTGATTTGCGGAGTTGTGTTTAAACAACCAATACGTTAACGATTTTACGATTTCGTTATTTACACACCTCGTCTCCCCTCCGCTTCAGTGGATACTACTGAACGAAATTCTATTGGTTGCTAAAACACATCTACGCACATCTTCGCTCTGGTGGAGTCTCGGACTAAGAGTCTTTGTTGTATGTTGCTCAATATGGAGATGAGGCTTTGCCCAGTAGTGGAACGTTTACAGGCCGATTTAGTTTAGTTCATTTCAGTGTTGTATGTATTTATAGAAACGTAATTATAATAATCATTGTACAATCATATTTGAAAATGGGTTAACACAGTGGACAAGGCAACTGGCACTAGTGGTCAGTTCGAGAAAGAGAGATTGTGTACAGGAAGTACAGATATGTACTTTAATGATCTAAGCGTTTGTTTGTTGTTTGTGTACATAATCTAGTCAGATTGCATTCTACTCGGAGAACTACGGTGAAATAATTCAATTTGCACTATGTCTAACTGAATCCTGTAGGAAAGATAATATTTCATATAAAAGTTATAATAAAAATAAACGGTAATACGACAAAATAAAAATATACTACGCAACGTTACGAAATTTAGATTTCACGACATAAATTAGAATTGTCATAATCACATTCGGTTATAATGCCGAGGGTTAATCTCGCAGCTTGATTGTCCATCAACGAGCATTCAACATAATTTATTATCACTAATTACGGTACACGTAGAGCTGCTGTTAATGTACATCAATTTCTACAAAACAACGAATATATCGCGCAGTTACATAATCCTTTCATTCATATTTATGAGTGGAATGCAGCGCTTTGTTAACTTTGTTACCTTATACTGAAAAAGAACTAACATTTTTTAACTTAAGTTTATGTATAATGTACGTAATTATTGAAACACACAAACACACATCATGTGTGGGACTATGGCTCTGATATAATGACATAGATCATACATAAAACGTGTATTATTGACGTGATAACGTCTAGTAAATTGATGAAAGCTACTGGATGCCAGTTCGAAGAAGATGACGTCATTGTCACAATTAGTGAGCGAGAGCGCGGAACAAGCGGTAGAGAGGTACGATCGGCTCGGCCTAAGTGTTCGGCTCACGATCGGCGGTCGGCCTAACTTACAACGCGTCCGAGTAAAAATGACAGCGGCAAATGGCGGCAAACTGTTTTGTCAATATTGAAGTAATGTCAAATAGTGAAAAGTTGATAATATAATGTAATGTAATAATATAAGTTTATAATATATAAGTTAATAAATAATATAAATAATAAATCATAAAATGGTTACCATAGTTTATAACAACAACAATTGCAGCAAAAAAGGTAATTAATTCTTGCATTTTAAGAATCCGATTAGCGATAATCTCATATATTTGTTCTTTGATTATAAAATAAGTAGCATCGGTGGGCGAGTGCAGTAATAATAGGTTATATTACAATTTTGACTAAAAAGTTACTAGGACTCATATAATTACGATCATATAAAAAGTAAACTGTTTTTATTTAGTATATTTTTACAATTTTCACAAGTGGTTAATGATAATCTAATTTGTTTTGCTAACTTTAAGTTATTAAACTTAACTTCTTTATTAAACTTGATTATTTCTTGTATTACATACCAAAGTATTTAAATTTATTTAGCTTTTATATTAAATACAATTACCTGTAGCTTATATACATATCTATAAAAACTCAAAATTGTTCAGGGGAAAAAAACACCTATCTTATTGACTGACACCCATCCTTTGCAAAAACTAAATAATATTTGAAAATTAATGATTTATAACCAGTTTTAAAAATATTTATGTTTTGATGACAAGTTAACGCACTGCAAGGGAATATATTATAATATCAAGCAGATTTTGGGAGGCTTTTCAAAAGCATCATTTTCATGAATTTGATTTATGGTTTCAATTTCATCGTTTTAATAAATTTCGTTCTTGTATTACATATCAAAGTATTTAGCTTTATTTCGCTTTTATATTAAATACAATTAATTACCTGTAGCTTATATATATATATATATATTATACAAAATAATGATAATTCAGTGATAATAAATTCAATTCCATTCATGTTTTCTTATGACGTTATCACGTAAAAATTATCGTCCGTAAACCGACTTTAGAGACAACCATTTTTTTTATACAACTACACGTTTCACCTTCGTTGATTGTCGATAATTTTCAAATATTTGACCATTTTGGCTGTTGCCACCCTGAAAGCCATAGTTTTTTAGCACATAATCTTTCTTAATACACTCTTTCTGAAACTATTATTAAAATTTTTATTAAAATTTCTATTCTTAAATCGGTCCTGTAGATTAAAAATTATTAATTAAGCAAACAAACTCTTTTCCTTTAATAGTACAATATAGATAATATAAAATAAAACGTCTAAAGTGTTAAAAACAATTTTTTTGATAAATATATTTAGTAGGTATACCTATATATTTTTTTTTAAGTTTTTATCTAACTTAAGCAAGCAACATTTCCATTGTCATTATCCGTCACACTATAAAAAAATCTTAATTGTTTTTCTAAATAGGTCTCAAGGTTGCCAGAGAACTGATCAAATTTTCAATCTAGTCCACATCAAGAGGTCTTCAATATCGGGGCTGACGAAACTTTAGCGACCGTTGTAAATAATATATATAAGATAAGAAACGTGCTCAAGTTTGTCTCGGTCGAGATAAGATACAGAGTGAAGAAGTAAATTGTGGAAGTCGTCCTTGAAGCCGCACCATGACGGGACGTTGGAAAAGTGGTATATTAAAAGAAAGTTATGAACTCGCCTTTTATCTATTTTTAATGACCTCCCACTAAATGTTCGGTCCGTTAAGCTTACTCGTATATAATAGTTATAAATCATACTTTGTAGTAAGCTAGCTGCTAGAGAGTGAACGACTTTTGAGGTTCTTGAAGGACAAGTTATCCCTTTTCTTTTAATAAAATTATTGAACATAATTTTAATTTTTAATAAAATTAACAGCAGCGAAACAACACATTTTAATTTAGTCGGCTCACTATAACAACATGGAACCATTTTTTTCATTTTTATGTATTGTAAGTTACATATATATGTATTTTTATAATTTCATAACTCTTAAAGTATATTTATTTGTTTCCACGTGCGACGCTAAGAATAACCTTGTATATAAACTTTTTATTGAGCAAACGATAGGCTATAAAATAATAAATAATAAATATTAACCAACAATCACACCACGTTAACCTAGCCCCGTGGTAAGTTCGTAAGAACTTGCGTTACAGGTACTAGGAACGGAAATAAATTTAAGATATAAATACATATATACATAAATACACATCCATGACCCGGTGCAGACATCTTATTCGTCATACAAATTATCTGCACCTGGCGGGATTCGAATCCGCGACCGCTCCGTTAAGTGTCCAGTTGCATGACCACTCGACCAGCCGGCCGTCCGTATAAAACATGTAATGACTCGTAGGATCGGAACAGCAAACAATCTAGATGAGTATAACGACGTGATTTGTTTAGTATTAGTATAATGGATACTATTACGAATTTGTAATTAATTTTTTAACCACGATTTAATTCATTCAATTTTAAAATGTATCTTAATTATCATTAAACAAAAAATAACTTCCAATACTTTCAATTGTATTCCAATACTTTCCGTTTCCAATACTTTTAATTGTATATTTCATGACGTTCAGTAAATAATTGTAATAATTTTATGCTGAATAAAATATTTTGACTTTGACTTTGACTTTGTCTAAAAACTATAAATAATATCGGTGTTTAAAAGGTTTTAAAATTTTCAACCCTTTTACTGGCGTCTGATTGATCACAGGCATAATATCGTAAATTAGTAAATTCATAATGGAATATTACGGTTATTTGAATTTTGATTACGAAAAATAAGGTAGCCAACTTATAAATTCAGTTTGTTGTATACAATATTGTATTTTTTTTAGAATGGAATTTAGTTAATGTAGATATAATTTACTTCAAAAAGTGCATAACTTGTGAACATGGCTAGAACATGCATCTTTTACGAACAGTAGCAATATTTTAAAATAAGTGTACGTGTAATAAGTTACATTGTAAACTAAATATCTATGAAAGCACATATAAAATATTAGTATCTAAAATATTAAATAAAGGAATAAATTATTGTTTTGAATAAAATAAATAAAAACCATTAATTTCTGCGCTTATTTCATCGCTTATACGAGTATGAATAATATTGACCGATAAAACATCTAATAATAGTATGCCTGTGTCAATAATAACCTTTTGAAGCTGAATTTTTATGGTAGTCTTGACTCCAAAAAACGTCCTTGAATATTTAATTCAACATATTTATTATATGTAAAAAATAGAGAAATTATATTTATACGCGTAAAAGCTTTTTATTAACACCCCAAGAGCCTATCCATTTCAGAGATGACAAGTGAACGCGTAAAACATGTACGATAAGGAATTTCTGCGATATAAAGGCATAAATTCCACATAAATTCTTGTCTTTATTGCCGAAGGAGCGTTTTGGGAAACACTTTTAACTCGATGAAACTTTGTTACCCCTGTGACAGGACCGTACATGTCTGTAAAGATCGTTTCATATTTTTCTCAACTTTCAATATTATTTGATCTACTCGTAAGTTAATACTTTATTCACATTATTCGTCAATGTTGCGAATTCAACAAACATTTAGTTATTATGATGATGTGACAACATAAGCATTTTTATTGACGTACATTTAAACGCGTGGAATGGATCACGCTAGTATGGAAAGGTCAACGAAACACACGAACAACAAAAGAAACACAAGGAAAGAAAACAATCAATAAAAGTGACAGATAATTCCGTTAATTAAGTTGACAAAATTCAACACTCTCATTGTTGAACGTTATTTCAAAACATAATGGCAACGACATAATTTTGCAAAATATTTGAAATTCCCAGAACAATAATTAGAGAATATAAAAAATTAAATTATCATTTTTAACCTTTTTTGTGACACATACCAAGTAAAGTTTATGTTGATATCCCTAAGGAACTATGAAGTCGTCTATATATCGAAGAAATCTATGTCCTTTTCGGGGTCTAAAGATACGTGCATGCTAAATAATAATGGCAATTAGTCAAGCGGTCGATCCGTGAAAGTGGAACAAAAATATAAACTCACTTATGTATTTATAATTTGGTAAGGATTAAAAAGTTTTCAGGTAAGCTTTCTGTAAGAAATCTTTTGAATTGTATTTTGTAAAAAAATATGTACAAAAATAACATGATATTGATGCCGTCTCTGGATATTTAGAACGAGAGTAAAACCGAGTTGAAAAGCGAAACATCGTAAATATAGTAAACAACAAGAAAAATGAAAGATAGCAAAAAGTTTAATTTAATTAATAGGTATACAAGTAATTAAATAATTTTCGCGTCGTTCTATAAAATCTGTGTCAAAAGTTTCAGCATTATAAGTATTAAAATTATTATGAGTGAGAAAAAAGGTTTGTAAGGGATTCCTGGCATTCGTAATTAATTGAAGTTGCATTAAAGTGCACGTAAACTTGCAACAGCAAGTTTTTTAAACGTTTAACAGACTCGACGACTTAAAACAATAAACATGAGTTTCTTTAATAGTCTACAATATTTTTCTTCAAACAAACAAACGAACAAAATTCAACTAAATATAGGTAATTATTTTAAATGAAACTTTTGTAATAAAAATTGTATTATTTTATAGAAATATCTACGACGCTACAAAATACCACAATGGTAAAATCGATTTTTCTTCATCTGATAATATCATTGGAAAATAAAACAAGATAGGAAAATAGGCAACCTTAAGCTGATGAGTATACTTCGTAAATTTGTTCAAGTGTAGGCAAGCGTTACGCTTGGCGTTATGAGTTAATCTTCGTTTAAGCGCCTTCATATGGATTTTGAACGGTACGAGTACATTAGAAGATTTTGGTTTACGCTGACTTGTTTTACTAATTATTAACTTGTTGCAAGTAATAAAAAAATACAAGAATTTGTCTCATATTTTTTGGAAAAGTAAATCCTGTTAAAGTATTATATCTTCAGCGGAAAATTGTGTTATAAATTGAAATGTTATATGAAAAAAAAGAAACGACTGTGTTATGTAAGTATTATACAACTAAATTAAGAAGACATTGAACTTATATTTCAACAGGATTTCTTAAATATCAGTGGCAAGCGCTTAAATAAAAATAATATCAACACTTTAAAAAGCATCTTAATAAAATTAAAGTTTGTGATAGGAACATAGCTGTATTCTATTTTTTTTTTGTTTTTAGTACGACTAGGTTAGTCGTGTACTTGGCAAAAGCGGAAAACGGAATAGCTTAATGTACATGAGCTAATAGAATTCTTGATTGTGATTAACATAAGAGCCACTGTAAGATCCTTAACGACTGTTACCCTGTTTGAGGCTCATTAATAATTAATAATGATTGCCGAAGTAATACAATGGAGTCTGTAAATTTAGTTGAAACTAATTATTAGTATTGCTTTCATGTATAATTTACGAGCGTACCTACCTGACATACGTTCCTGTCCGAAAAAAGGATTTAGAAGCCGACACAACTATTACCACCGAATCTAAATCGTTCAAGAAGCCACACAAACACATATTTGCATCAAAATACGTATTATACAACGACAATATTATAGTATACGTACGCACATAAAATATATGTTTTACATATATACAAAGATGTCGTAATTAAATGTATTATCTAACAATTTTTTACAAAATTTTCCAGAGAATAAATATAAGTATCTGACAGCCATGCTTTTAAAAGCTGCGTTGATTTCAATTTGTGATAATTTATTTCTCAATTAAATTTAAAAGTATGATTCATTGCACGGGAACTTTAATAATAAAGGTAAAATTATGTAGCTCATGTGAATTTTCCGTCAAATAAAACAACTTTACCATCTAACACAGCTCCAGCTTGGCAAGTCAGAATTGAAAAACGAATACATTTAACCAGAACCCTAATAGCCAAATTAATATGTTTCAGGAATGGTAATAGACGCCCGAAAATTATGCGATTTATACACCAAGCTTTTGCGGGTACAAATATAACATCAAGCGAGTACATAAATTCAGTCGCAGATCGCATTGATTTTCTGAAACAAAAACTCTGTGCATGGGCAAAGCGCATAAAGCGGTATAAAAAACGCAGGGATCGATATTATCAAAATAGCATTTTTCAAAGCGACCAACGAAAAGTATACAGGAATTGGGAACAGTGCACTACTAATGTGGTCAATGATGATTTACCGGACCGAGATGCGATAACAAATTTTTGGCGAAATATTTGGTCGGATCCCATTGACCACATTGATAGTGACTGGATGAGTGTTGTCAGGAGGAGGTGCAATTCACTTCCACAAATGGAACCAACCACAATCAGTCCAGATGATGTAAGTTGTGCAATCCGTTCCTCATCGAATTGGAAATGTCCTGGAAGGGATGGTTTGCATAACTTTTGGCTTAAATGGTTTCGTAGTTCGCACCCCGTCTTGGCAACCCAATTTCAGGATGCCCTCATTACGGGTTCACTTCCAACATTTATGACAACTGGTTTCACATTCCTGTTATACAAATCGGGAAGTACCACTGATCCAAAAAACTACCGTCCCATTACTTGCTTACCAACCATCTATAAGCTACTTACATCCATTCTTGCTACTAAAATTATGAAACATATAACGACAAATAATATTTTGGCTACAGCTCAGAATGGATGTAAGTCAGGTAGTCGTGGTACTAAAGAACTTCTCCTCATAGACATGACTATTTGCCAACAGGTACGTCGAAACCGGAAAAATTTGGCTGCCGCTTGGATTGACTACAAGAAGGCATATGATTCAGTGCCACATTCATGGCTTATGGAGACCATGAAGTTGTATAGGATTGATACAGCTTTGTGTTCTTTTCTAGGCTCGTGTATGGAGCAGTGGACCACGTATCTTCAGTATCCTGGCGGCATCAATGTTCCTGAATCGACCGAACCGATAAGGATCAAGCGGGGTATTTTTCAAGGCGATAGTTTGAGTCCATTGTGGTTTTGTCTGGCCATGAATCCTTTAAGTACTTTATTAGAGGATTCAGGGTTAGGCTTTCACCTTCGTAAAGGAGGCAAAGCAATATCTCACCTTTTTTACATGGATGATCTGAAGCTGTTCGCATCCAAACGACCAGAGTTATACAAGTTGCTAAAAATAACAGAAACTTTTAGCACTTGTATAAAAATGGAATTTGGTGTGGATAAATGCGCTTTCATCCATGTAGAAAGAGGTAGAATTATCTCATCAGAAAATTTGCAACTTACCAACTCTTTGTCTCTTAGATCTCTCAACGAAGGTGAAACCTACAAATATCTCGGAATGTCAGAGGCATTGGGCATTGATGACGGAGCCATGAAACAACTGATAAGGGAACGATTCTTTGGCCGGCTGAAGAAAGTGCTTAACAGCTTTTTATCGGGCGGTAACAAGGTACGTGCCTTTAACAGTTGGGTTATGCCCTTAATCGTCTATACCTTCGGCATTCTGAGATGGACTCAAACTGAGTTAGATTGCCTTGATCGCAAAGTCCGTAAAATGTTAACAATATACCGAATGCATCACCCTCGTTCATCTTTGATGAGATTATACATCCCACGAAAATGTGGTGGTCGAGGCTTTTTAAACGCAAAAGACCTCCACAATCGTGTGGTGTATAATCTCCGAGAATATTTTTTAAACATCAAAAACGATATGCACAAGGATGTTGTTGCCGTTGATAAGGGCTTTACTCCGCTGTCCTTAGGCAAAGAGAAATGGCGTAAACCTATAGTAATGAGTACCATTGACCGCGTGGCCATATGGAGGAACAAAGAACTACATGGTCGGTTCTACAAAGCTCTGACAGATATAGATGTAGACCAATCCAGTTCTGTGTCCTGGCTACAACACGGGAATCTGTTTGGGGAGACTGAAGGTTTTGTCTGTGCAATTATGGATGAAGTTATCAAGACGAACAATTACCGGAAACATATCATGAAAGATGGAACTCCAGACATATGCCGAGCATGTCGTAAGCCTGGCGAATCCATCAGACATATTGTTTCCGGTTGTGGTCGTCTTGCTAACGGTGAGTATTTGCACAGACATAACCAAGTAGCCAGGATTATCCACCAACAACTTGCTCTTCGATATGGCCTCGTTGAAAATGAGTTACCGTACTATAGATACAATCCAACGCCATTTCTTGAAAATAGTCATGCGTTGCTCTACTGGGATCGGTCTATTATCACTGACAGATTTATTGCAGCCAATAAACCTGATATAGTGCTAGTAGACCGATCTACGCGCCGAGCTATTATTGTTGATATTACAATCCCGCATGACGATAATCTCGTAAAGGCGGAAAAAGAAAAATTAAGTAAATATTTAGACCTTGCCCACGAGATTACCGCCATGTGGAATGTGGACTCAACAATAATTGTTCCTATTGTTGTGTCGGTCAATGGCCTATTAGCGAAGAGTTTCGACCAACACCTTAAGAAACTCTCGCTCGACTGTTGGATCAAGGGTCGGATTCAAAAGGCTGTGTTACTTGAAACGGCCCGCATTGTGAGGAGGTTCCTCAGCCTTAACCACCGATGGCCTGGGACTCAACCTGCCACCGGAGGAATACCTTTTTTATATTTTTAAATATTTTTATTTGTATTTTTTATAAATATATTTAAAAATGTAATTATAGGGAAAAATGTTGAATAAAAGAAATAATAAGGTAAAATTAGAAAAATAAAGCCGATAAAAAATAGTTTTATCTATTACTAGCGGCCCACATCGGCTGCGCCCGGTGTATGTATATATATCTAAACTTTCCTCATGAATCACTCTATCTATTGGTGAAAACCGCATGAAAATCCGTGCAGTAGTTTTTGAATTTATCGCGAACAGACACAGACAGACAGACAAAAAGACAGACAGACGTGGCGCAGGACTTTGTTTTATAATAATATGTATTTAATACAAGAGTTGTACCTAACTCGCCTTTTTCTATAATATGTAGTGACAATGTATAAAAATGAGCTAGCAATAGTTTGTTATATGTATACGCCTAATATCCTGTACAAAATTATTTATTATAATTATATTCATGGGATAAGGCTAAACAGTGTGTTTGCTTGTAAAATTAGTTTTGCCTCTAAATGTCTTTATTGAGGCATGCTATTATAGACTCGACGCAATGACTTACGAGTCAACAGTTATGTTAACGCCGGTGTAACCACGCAATTCGTTAAGTTGTAAAAGTTTAATCATCAAAAAAAAAAAAAAAAAATTAGAAACTTTGAAATGATTTTTGGTTATGGTTGCAATAAAACCATACAAACGCAGTAATTCTGACTAATTAATACTCCGACCAATATCATTTGTATCGATAAAACGACGATATATCTCGAAAACAAGGGAATCTGAATCCGACAAATGCGCCTGTAAATCCGATCGCAGTCATATCAGAGCCTGGTATTTACGTGAAAGAACGACATTATTAGCATGTGGCGGATGACAGAGGCCATATTTATAACCGGTGAACTCGATAACCAAAATGCAAATTGCTTCAAACATAAAATATTGGTATATGTAGACATGCTATGTGTATTCAAAATTACCTTATATTTTTTTCATTTTATTTTTATTTTATGCGTACATTTACAACGCATTTATGAAGAACATATTTAAAATAATATTTTAACATACACACGGTCGTCTTCTCTTAAGATAGGCAATTTAATGCCTGTGTTTTAGGTTACAGTCGACTGATATACGTAAATATTTCATTTGTAAATATAGATATAAATACATAATAATTATACAAATTATTAAAACCCAGACTCAAGGTAGAAATATGGGTTCACCATGGTCCATGATCTTAGAGCGGAAAGCTTCTTTGCGTGTTGGCAATTTCAAACACGTGACAGAAAGTAGTGCTTTCGTCCTTTGTAACACAATATATTCAAACAAACTCCTACCCTAAGGTTGCTTAGAAGAAATCGCTATTGAGCGATAAGGCCGCCTTTTTGTGCATTTTTGACACTGTCATACATTTTTTGTACTATTTTATTTTGTGTGTGGTGTACAATAAAGAATATATAATAATAATAATAATGTACTATTTACTATACTTTTGTTTTAACGTGCTGCCCTCTATGAAGATATACTAGTACAAATTTCTAAATCAAACAACCCAGCTTCAAACCCTATTTCGTTAACATTATCAAGAGCCAAGAACCTATCGAGGGCAACTTCAATTTAGTTCCCATTTCCACCGCCGTCACTTACGCCATGATGTAACTAAAAGGTACGGGAAAATTCCGCTAGATGGCGTTGCTACATTATTTTGCTAATTAAACTTTATTCGTAGTCTATTTAAAAGTAAATAGGAATAGTATAATAACTATTTTAAGGGGCCACCCTACCTCAGCTCGAATTCAGATTTCACCCCCACTTCGTCGCAACCGCAACACGCTCGCGGGGAGCGCGCGCGTCTTTTCAAAACATGATTACACCCCAAGTATTCTTTAAAAAAAATATTCAATGTACAGTTTTGACTTTCCTACCATTTTATTATATGTATATAGATTTTGAATGAAAGTATACAAGCTCAAAAAGTAAAAAGTATAGTACCGTCCTCCGTTCAATTCGAGCGCAAGCGACACAGGTATCCCTTACGAAAGCCGGAACGGTACTGACAAATATGAGAATTGAGAGCGCTTGGTTGTTCGTCGCACGAATTATAGGTATTTTCTCCCCACAAACCTTATCAATAGTTATTTTTTTAAAAACGCAACATATAAAATGTTCTTCATACTTATTTCAATTACCATGCTTAATCTCAAGTTCATAACTTCTATATTTACTGAGATATTAAGGATTTAATAAAAAAAATAGAGGTAACTTTGCGATTTTTTTGTATCGATAAAATTTTATGGAATCGTGTTTTCGAAACATATGAAAGATAGTTTATGTCCTGAACTTTACCATACATCAATTTTAAACTTAAATATTCAGTAGTTTGGAAGATATGGACATCCTGCCGAGTGGAAAATAAGCAATTTGAGGTAGCATACACTCTTAATGTATGAAATGTAGATTATATTTTGTTTAATATCACTTGGATATAAGAGTAAAAATATAAGATTATGAAGAACATATTAAACGTTTACATTTATCTATTAATATATATATATATATATATATATATATATATATATATATATATATATATATATATATATATATACGTACACTAGATAATGGATTTGAATTTTTGTCAGACAAATTTGTTAAAGAAAAAGACAACCACGTGTATATTGTTTTTACATACCCAGAAACAGCATTTGATATCTTACCTGTGAACAATAAAAATAAATTGAAAATTAGTTTTAAATGTAATAATTATTATAAGGCAAAATAATACCTTCAACAAATTCTATATTAAGATAACCTCGTCAATGGATAATACATAAATACGTAACAAAAATCAAACCGGAAGATAAATACGGGTTGAAACCTTACAAACGCAAAATAAATAAGTATCTTATTAAATGCTAAAGATAGACCTACTTATTATAAGCCACTGGTAAATTTCGCCTATTAAGGCCATGATCACATTAACAGTATTATCAAAACGCCAAAATTACGTGAAAAATATTTTATTGCACACTAAGAAATATATATGCTTTTGATAAATAAATTATTTAAGAGTAAAATATTGCCGTATTGCCTATTATGTCAAAAAATGTTGTTGTCCTAACCCTAGTGACTGATAATCTCTAATATTTTAATTAGCAGACTATGGTTTTACCGGGGGACGATTCCAACGATTACGTTGGAATGTCCCCACAAGACATATTCATGGAGTATGACTTCTAGGTACTGTTTTAGCCTTATATAAATATTCCACTACTGGGTAAAGAACTCTTCTTATATCGAGTTAAAGGGTTGGAAGCTTGATCCACCTCGGTTCAACTGTAAACCTATTTTTATTATAACAAAACATGAAAGCCTTCTCCTTTATCGATTACGTAAACTTTGTAAAGGTACTAATAAAAAGCTTGGTAAAAACTGTAAAACTGTTAATTTAAAAGTTTAACTAAGCTGGGAGAAACTATGTAATAATATTACGTATCCGAACTCGTGATAAGTTTAATTTTATGTTATCTGTAGACGGTTTCGAGATTAGTACTAGTAAATAAATAACAAAGAAACAAACAATATTTCAGACCGAAAGTGTGAGATATAAGGTTACCAAGGTTATAAGGTTTTGCTGCTTGTATGCCCGTCAATCTATTATATGAACTGACGGACGGATATAAAAAAAAATAAAGGAAGACACGTTTTACTTTTACTTAATATTTATTACGCCGCTGGAAGTTAAACGGATATTTATGAGTGATTTTGGCCGTTTTTCGGAGTAAATAATGTAGCACAGAATTACAGTTCTAACTTAAAGGCTACAAGAAGAAAAGAAGAAAAAAAAAACAGAATCTTCACGAAATATTACTCAGTAAAATATCAACAATTTAAAGAGTGAAATTGTTCGTGAAAAGGCGCAGCACAAACATGAAAGCGAAAGTCTCTTTCAGTTTTTACTTTTTTCTTAATTAGGAAAAACGAAGCAAGATTTCCTAATAACACAATTTGAACGTTTTGTTGATTTACTTTGTGAGATAAGTACGAAATATTCCGGTTTGAATTTAATTCATTAGTACGATGGAACAATTAGTATTAGTTTATAATTATTGTTTACAAAAGTTTTGAAAACATTTTACAAATAATACAGTTGTACAGTTTTATTATATTACTCTTTATGGGTACTATTAATAAATTCGTAAATTAAAGTAGTATAATAATAGTGTGTCGCTATTGTGAATATAATTGACACCGTGGTTTTCGACTAATTAACAGTACGATTAACACCTAACCTCGACAAAGTTTATACTAGAGTTAACATAATTTATTCATGATTAAATTTGAAATGTATTAGATACTATCATAGATAATTCTCTATATACCATACATACCAATATTTACATAAATACATATATAAATATACATAGATATTATATCTATATATACATAGAAATTATGACGATTTCGGAATAATTTGAGTGAGAAGGTGTTGTTTCAGTTTATTTTTAAAACAATTAGCTGAGGGACTAAGTTGGATGTCTTTAGGAAGTTTGTTCCAAAGCAATGCACCATATACTGAAAAAAAAGGAAAAAGGAACTTTGTATTGCTCTTGGGTGTGTCGAGCATTGTAGTGATGCAAGGCCGGCTGGAACGTGAGGGAGTAGGAACAATTTGGAAACGTGAATGGAGATATGAAGGAGAGTTAAGGTCATTAAGTATTTTGAAAAGGAACGAAAGGATGTACATATCACGGCGAAGGCGGATAGGGAGCCATTTAAGTTGAGCACAAAAGTTTGAAATATGGTCATACTTACGCAAACCAAAAATAAAGCAAATAGCGAGTTTTGAAGACGTTCTAATTTGTTGGTTTGCTCCTCAGTCACATCTAAATAGCACGCATCGGCTTAATCAAGTATGGGGAAAAGGAGCGATTGAGCAAGCATAATCTTGGTTTTGAAAGGGAGAAAAAATTGGACACGCTTGAGAGAGTGGAAAGTATGATGCATTCGTTTGCTGTACTCCTTGACATGAGTTACCCAGGTCATATTACAGTCCATAATTAGGCCCAAATTTTTCACTTTGTCGCAATATGGGATTGGGACGCCAGAATAATGAACCATAGGTGTTGAGTTCCAGTCGATTTTGCTCCTCAGTTTACTGCTACCAAAAAATATACATTGAGATTTTCTGGGATTTACAAACAGATCAAAAGACTCTGTCCACGACTGGACTTCAACAAGGTCCAAGTTTAATATATTAATGGCCTCATTCAACTCAGTCAGCTTAAATCTATACAAATAATAAATCTGTTAAAACCTCCGTTTTATTAATACACTATATATCATCAAGAATAAATTTTAATAGCGCGTTTTTTTTTGAATCAGCGCCATCTCTTATCGTTTTTTGTTCGTGCACGTATCACGTAAAAAGTACAAAACCAATGTAAATAACTTTAATACATAAAAATTTAACATAATTCACAGTATAATTTAGTTTTTGTTTCATTGTAATTAAATTTAAAAATAAATATTTAAGAAAATAGAAATAGGTACCTACGCCGCCAACGCCATTTGGTCTAAGGAATCTTAAAAACTCACAAAACTTATTTTTGAGTTATTATTTTGTTAAACTTAAAAGTTTACTAAATATGTCGGATAGGAATAGAAATCGTTTTAATATTTTAGATAAACATCATTTTCAATTAATATAGGTACTATTATGTTAAATGTCACTAAATATAAAAACTATATTATTACCATTATACGATAGATGGCGCATGTAGGTGATAAAAAATATAAATTTTTAATTTTTAATTTTTAAAATTTTAGTTAAATACCCGTGCGAAGCCGGGGCGGGCCGCTAGTTTAATATAAAATTAATAAATAATCAAGTTATTTAGACTAAAAATATCTCAATGTCCTAATTTCATTTAGGCACCATGATATTGATACACAGTATTACGTCACATTTCATAGTGTTATATTTTTTGGGTTTTATTTTTCCGTTTCCCACATTTACGTAAAACTCTAAAATCACTTAGTTAAATGTCAATCCGACCAAAAAGCCTCAGAATCAAAATATTAGTCTAAAATTCGAGAGTCGTTTGAAATATAGTCGTGGTATATACACAAGAGACAGACAATGAAAAGAGTGACTTTCAAACAAATAAAATACAAACTGTAAAACTTTATTATCCTATGTACAAGAGAGTTATTTGACCTTGACAGATCATCGTATAGTAGAAACTACTTGAGAAAGAAATAGTTTCTTTTTTGTAACTTAAAGGCTCGCTAAGAGGCGTTTTTTCGTAGTTTGACTCTTAAAAGGGTTAAAGGCAGGCAAGGGCAATAGAAGGAAGGGAATAGTAAATACTACTTTGAGGATGAAAAAACTTTATATATTGACTTGAAAGTTTGTACATAAATATTTCAATAAAAAGAAATTAACGTCTATTCGCAAATTTGCCAAAGCTCATTCGCTAGGTGTGTAAAGACATCAACGCTGTTGAAACCGTGCGGGTTGATTAGTTCTTGTGTGGATTTCTACTTATAAAAATTCCTAATAGGGAAGGATTTGGTATAGTCATTATGAATATTCTAGTTTAAATAAATCATAATATACCGTGAAGTAGAAACCAAAATTCTCCTAAAAATACCAAGTGTACATAGACATTATCATACAACCGTTACCTAATATTTAGCTAGTGCAGTGCCTAACATTAACTTTTAATTATTAATACCATAGCAACATTGAAGTCGTAAAAATTTTGTTCCACGAAACAAATTTAAAGCTGTTGGATACAAAATTAATAAATATAACAATAATTTAAGAAGTCAATCTTAACTTGATTTTCTCTTGAACTTTGAATTTTGAATTCAAAGATCTTCAAAAGGACGATAAACTTTCTCCAAACTCGATAAAATAACAATAACACTATGGACATTACAAAATAACTTAAATTCAAGTATTTCTTTGTCAAATATAAAAGAGAATATATTACTTGAACATTTATAATTATATGATTTTCTCATACGCGAGATACCCAAGTGGACAGTGCCTAATACAGGGGCGTGCGCTCCTTGTAGGCAAAAATGCAGTGCTTTACTTGTCATTCACAGATATTTTAATAAAACGTTCGTACGTTTTAGATGACTTTAATTGATAGTAAATAAATGAATAAATAAAATATAATAACTTAAAAACGCAAGCACCTATTTGCAAGCACACAAACATTATGTTTGCCATGCGTTTGGCGACAAGCAAGCGGCGCTGCAAATAATGTACCTAATCAACCAAGTCATGCCGTCGCGTCCCGCAGGAGATTTGTTCGCATGTGTGTAGTAATTTTGGTGTCCGTGCACAGTTCGCAAACGCACACACCCATGAATATCGAAAGCCGGACCAGCCGCGACTCCTGCGGCAGGCTACGAAAGTTCGGCATTCGTCGGGAGTATTCGGAAATGTTAGTTACCTATAATCCGAGTAATGTAATGTTTAATTGTGTTTCGTGGGGGCCATTTTGCTTTTTTGTGTGATAAACATTGTTTACTATTTTATTTGCGCCAGTATATTTATAGTTTTCTTAGAAGATTTTTCATTTTAACATTTGAAAGTGTGTACATTTAACTGTTTATTACTGAGTTTCTATAATAATTGTAGTGATTTGCTTTTACTAGTGCGTTTTTTGTTTGTTTTTAAATGTTATTTGATTGTGAGGTTTGTGTTGAAAATGTGTGTTTATTAAAAATTAATAATAACAAGTTCTCACAAATTGTCATTCAGTGAAAAGATTCAAATTGTGTCTAAAGGTAGGTACAACAATTAAACCAGCAAAAACGGGAATGTAATTCGAAAGTTTCATGTTATAAGTAGTTAATGTCAATAAAAATGTTAATATTTAATAAAATAAAAGTTATGAAACGTATATGGTTGTGTACACACGATTAAATTATTTTGTTTTCCTTGCACATTGTTTAGTAATTCTAGTACAGTGTTGACTGATTCGGGATATTCAGATTTAAATAATTTCTATTCCGCGGCAAAGAAGCATGATCATACAGAAAAACATCTGATGTGGCTGTGGCTATGCTAAAAATGTATAAAAGAAAAAAATTTAGTGACCGAGTACTCCGTCGCATACCCAGTGTCATAATCCTGTGCACGCCGCTGGCCTAATATGACCAAACAAATTTGAAAAAATTTAAATTTTCAATTAACTACTTTTAATTGATTGACAGCCGTTCTGTTGCTGTGGTGTGAACAGTCGCCTTAATTCTGGCGCTTGCAGGTTCGATTCCGGCTCGGGGTAGATATTTTTATTTATATGAAAATATTTGTTTCTGGTCAGGGTGTATGTTCTTGGTGGGTGGGGAGACTCCCCACAGTGCCTCGTAGAGCAGTAAAGCTGTCGGTCCCCGTTGTTATCATAGACATTCGATAGCAATGGTTACACATAATAGGTAAATTATCCGCCAACCCGCAGTGGAGCAGCGTGGTGGATTAAGCTACAATCCTTAAGATGGGTATTGACGACCAGTTTTTCGCGTCAATTATTTAACTCATCAGTTTATTGCGCTCTCCAAAATATGATCGTGAATGTATTATCATCGCTCCAGAGTTTTAACTGACGACGCGCCACGAAAATACTGCCGAACTGCTCGTGTGTAATCGTCATTCCAACCAATCGCGTCATTTCGCTCGCAACATTCGCAATGATCGATCGTGCTGTATATAGTTTTTGTTTTTAAATGCTAATTGTAATCGTAATTCTACAACTCGGGTCTCAACATAATATGTTATGTGAGTATATGGCAACAAACAGTAGCCGCAGTAAGAATTAATGTTTCTTCTTCGGAATCAGAATCCTTTTTTTTTCTCGACAAAAATAGGTAGTACCTACACGTCCTTTAAACAGCCCGGCCTGTCGAAAACTGAAGAGCCGGAGCAACGCCAGTGAGTGGGGAAATAGTTCAACTGATGCGAAAAACTGATCAGTTAAATTGACGCGAAAAAGTGATCAGTTAAACTGATGCGAAAAACTGATCGTCAATGTCCAGCATTAGTCTATATGGAGAGGAGGCTTTTACCCAGTAGTGGGACGTTTACAGAATGATTCAGTTCAATTACTTCTAAAAATATTAATCTAAAACTATATATTAAAATTAAATTGTTAATTCAAGAAAATAAGCAACAAGATAAATAATAATAGTCATAGCTATGACACAGCAAAGTACGAAAAGCACATAATGTCCCTTTCTGAAAGCATTAAATGTTTCCCGGCTAAAAAGCCAGCTAAGGGAACATTAAATCTGACGTATAGGATCCGCGTGACCCTAATCATATAGGACGAGACGCACATGATCGTTTTAAAATGTAAACAACTGGATGAACTTACGGATTACTTCCTGTTGACGTACGGTACATAACATGGGTATTAAGTTAAACTTAAAATATTTTTTACTAAGAGATGCTAAATTGTGCATCATAATTCAGCAATTTAGGAACTTCTGGCGTCATTTTAAAGCAACCGTCAGATCGGAAAATTGATTTAGGTGAAAAACAGAGTAGTTAATTTTAATATATACATTCTTTTCAATCTCATGTATGGTGAAGTAAGTAGGTAAAATGATTTGTAATTTCTTTCGAGTTTGAATGGATGAAAACAAAACTAAACGAACGACGGATTCTCCAAAGCTTACGTGATCATGAGTTAATCAAATATAATTATAACATACCCTAGAGTAATATACCCTTTGATACAAACAAACGAATTTGACGAACAAAGCGATACGCAGTATGTAAAGCTGTAAAATAAACTGAATGTTCGGAACCTCCTAAGATAGATTTGTATTAAGCCCTAATACCGAGGTGTTTTAGTGATAGGCTTAGTTTACATAAATTCAGAACACTAACAAAGTGTGTTTAGCTTTTAGTTAATATATTGTTTAATATTGTATTATAATAATAAATAATAAATATGTTTAACACACACACAAGGCCGTCTGTTCCTAAGGTAGGCAACTTAATGCCTGTGTTTTAGGTAACAGCCGACTGATATTTTTTAAAAAATAAATATACTTATAAATAATACATATATAAATAAACATATATTACACCCAGAATCGGGGCGGGAATCGAACCCTTGGAGCAGAAAACAGGGTCACTGCAAACTGCGCCAACGGGTCAGTCATCAGTATTTACATGAATCTTTTTATTTTTCTTTTACTTTACCTAAATAACTACAACACTTTAAATAGTAATACTATCTAGCATTTTAGAGAAAGAAGAACGAGGTTCCTTTTGTATTTCATTCTCTCATTAAAAGTTGATATCAGATTAAGCCAACTACTGTGCGCCTAAACAGTAAATTTTGCGACAGACTGTTTTTAAACATTTCTATTTGCAGTTGAAAGTGATTTCTAAAAATATATCGCTTTTAATAACAGGTAAACAAAAACCATATAAGTTGTTTTCATTAAATAATGAACGACATATATAATTTATATATTAACATATTAAACAAAATGATTCAAATGGAAATTGACGTCAAACCTAAAGAGCGGCTTACGACTTGATGAAAGCATTAAGTAAAGAAAACAATGAAAATTTTCAAACGGTAGGTACTAAATGCAAATTATATTTGAAATGAGAGACATTCAGATGTGTGCCAGTTTGTTTTGTGCGCCCTGGAGGAATTTGAAGTAAAATTGTACATAATTACCACCGCCACAAGACAAAGCCCGATGGAGTCATATTTTAGATTTGTTCCCCCGGAGGCGTAATTAGTGGATTTTACTACTATCTCATGTTACGCTCCACTTGTGACTATTCAATTGTTAACTTTGTCATCATAACGATTTCTAGACAAAATTTTATTAAAACATTCGCATTTAAAATACCTGTTAATAATTTATATATATTAAAATTATTAAATATACAAAAGAAATGAAAATAAAATATTTTTGGATTCTTTTACAATATTTTAGAATTTATGATAGTAATTTGAAAATGGTTCTGAATGTTTATATTCTTTGTTTACGTAAAAATTCAATTAGTGCTCGACTGTGAAGAGAAATATGTTACTGTAGCATGCAATTCTCAGAATAAATTCTGAGACATTTACATCACGATCACTTACACGAGTAAAATTTTAAATATTAAAAATATATATACAATATATTTAAAAAAAGGAAAGAAAACTTTACTGCTAATTTAGAAGCAATTGTTCAATAAAATTTCGAGACAAAATATTTGTTCATTAAAGAAATAAGGAATCGTAAGTTAAATAATAAAACTGCTTAGGTATTTATCACACAACAATGTTACAGTACATAACAAAGAATTACGGCCTTGAAATATATGATTATTTGTGCTTCTATAATGTTGTCTTTTTTACCTTTAAAAATACAATATAGAGAAGTAAATAAACGTTTTTCAATAAGACCGTTACTATATACGTATAGCAAACTATCTTCACGCTGCGTTGAGTTCAGCAGATTGCCTCTCATACAGTGTACAATAACTGCCTTCATTATTTTGTTCAGTGCGTACCGACAGACAGCATCAAATAGCTTTTGAATGCAAGTGAATACAATAGCTCTAATACACGGAGTGCTTTTTCAGTAATGGATAGAAAATCAGTCCAATAATTGTGACCACTGATATTTATTATGAGACGTTTTATGATGGGTATTTATTTTAAATAGAAAGTATAAGCATCAGTTTTTATTAATATTAAGTATTGTGTCGACGGTGGCAGGTTTCATTCGCGGTCAAGGCAGTTATTGCTATTAATAGAAATATTTATTTCCGTTCTGATTGTTTATCCTTGTAGTTTTGTCCACCTTATTTCGGAGACCGCGTATAGTCGTGTTAGTCTTTGCTGTCATCAGACACCTAATAGCGATTGTTACCTAAGACAGAAATTTATGCGCCTATTCACAGTGGAGCGGCGTAGCGAATTAAGCTTCAACTCTTGTCCTGTATGCAAAGGAGGACTTCGCCAAGCAGTGGGACGTATATAGGTTGTTTTAGTTTAGTTTTATATAAGACTAGCGGCCCGCCCCGGCTTCGCACGGGTACTTAACTAAAATTTTAAAAATTATAAATTTATATTTTTTAATACCTACGTGCGCCATCTATCATATAATGGTAGAATATCGTTTTTATATTTAGTGACATTTAACATAATAGTACCTATATTAATTGAAAATGATGTTTATCTAAAATATTGAAACGATTTCTATTCCTATCCGACATATTTAGTAAACTTTTAAGTTTAACAAAATAATAACTCAAAAATAAGTTTTGTGAGTTTTTAAGATTCCTTACACCAGATGGCGTTGGCGGCGTAGGTACCTATTTCTATTTTCTTAAATATTTATTTTTTAAATTTAATTACAATGAAACAAAAACTAAATTATACTATGAGTTATGTTTAATTTTTATGTATTAAAGTTATTTACATTGGTTTTGTACTTTTTACGTGATACGTGCACACATAAAAAACCAATAAGAGATGGCGCTGATTGAAAAAAAAAACGTGCTATTAAAATTTATTCTTGATGATATATAGTGTATTAATAAAACGAAGGTTTTAACAGATTTATTATTTGTATAGATTTATTTATTGAAGAAAAAGTCCAGGTCTGTTGGCATAGTTCTATTTTTAGGAACATAAAAACGTTCAAGAAATTCGTGTATATTGTCATGAAAAATGTAATATAACTAAACAATAATACAAATACAATTGTATTATATCTTAGACTACTTATTTGTAGGCGGAAAACCTTCGTCATCTTTGTAAGCGAGTTCCGACCGACGGACTTGATCGGACGGAGTGTCCTTAGATATATAAAGAATCCGACATTATTTAGCGATGAGTTTATTTATACAAACTGCCCAAGTTTTAACTAAGTAAAAGCATTTTTGCCGGCCTTTTGGCAATTTAATTTTAACGTTATAAAGACTTACTTATAAATTGCTAAAAAAGTCGGTTGAAGCGAGACCTAATTTCTTAGCGCACTTCGTCTTTTTAAGATCTCTTAGGTTTTGCTTTTAGCCGAGAAGGATTTGAGTTCTATATTATAATATATGTCAAAATGTACAACCACACTGTTGCTATGTTGATCACGTGTGACATAAATGTTTACTAGATTCAAAGTTTCAGTATTCAGACAATGTTCTTTGTATGTAATAAGAAACGAAAACGTAAATCATTTTTTTTTTTTATTAAGATTTCTTTCAGCGAAAGTCTACCCTGTCGTGGCGACTACAGTTAAGGCAAAGATAAATTACTCTTTTATCCCGAGGCAACTTGTTCGTTATCCAAGAGAGAAAAATAAGGTCGACCGTGGACATTATACGCTAAACAGAACAATTCGACACGATGATAGATGAAGCGGAATTTCTGTAATATGCAAACATTTAAAAAACTAAAAAAGAAACAAGGAAACGAATATCAGGTGTTTCGCTATTGATTTTACAATATCATTTTTTCATATTAATATTGTCAAATCGGTAACTAAACACGATTTATAACTCGCCCGTTGGCGCAGTTGGCAGTGACCCTGTTTTCCACTATAGGGTTGTGGGTTCGATTTGCGCCCTGAGTCTGGGAATAATATATATTTATTTAGATGTATCTTTTATATATGTATATATTTATAAAAAAAATATTTATATCAGTCGAAAGGTCTAAAACAGGGGTATTAATTTGCCTACCGCGTATGTTGAACATATTTATTTATTCTTAATTTTTATAGATAAAAACAATAAGACAATAAGATAAAAACATAGATAGGATGCAGATCATTTACCAATATCCAGTAACAGGAATGAAAATAGCTTGAGCTTAGTTATAGATTCCAAGATTATTCCATATTTTAAATGATCCAATAAAACTGTTGGAAATACAAATTTCTTACAATTAAAGTGCTAGTATATCTACGTAAAAAAATAATTTATTTTACAGGAACAGATACAATTAAAAATGTAGGTCTCGACGAACTGCGACCGTAACGGACAATTTACAACATTTTCCCTGAGGTGGAATAAATATACAATTGCCTAGAGAATGGGGCAGTAAAATCGTTCTAGATTGTTCCAAATTGTGGCATCGAGTCTTGTATAAAAATCGACCTCTCAGTCACGTCTCCGCAATTTCTAGTCAACGTCGAGTTTCGTTCTGACATACCCAGACAATGACGTTGTTCTAGATTCAATCTTTGATTTAACGCTTCGCATGCATGACATATCTTAAACATCGTCTTTTGTTCTTGACACGTGACGAGCTTTACCTTCGTAAATACCGGCGTCGATTAGTGTAATGTTAAGTACGGGGATAGTAGATACGAGATAATTACTAATAATACTTCGGTAATAAATTATTTTGGTTGCAAAAATATATTTGAAAAAACAAAGAAATAAAAATAACGGAATCGATACGAATCCAACTTAGCATACCCAGTGACATAGTGTTTTTTAAATTAACTTGAAAAAAATAAAACAAAACTTAAACTACCAAAAACATGAAAAAAAAATAAGCATATATTTATTATAATTAGACACATTTAATTCAGAATCTATTGGGTTTTTCTTGTTTTAATTAAGTTTGGTAATATTTTTATACAGACCAATTGCTGTTTGACCTAACTGGAATAACAAATGGGATCGTTGGCTCGCCGTTAGAGGCATTATTGAGAGACATGCCCAATACAAATCTTCACTAAACAGGAACAATCGCTCGGCTATAAACGTGTAAACAGGCTTCATAACTATCTGTTTTATGACCAGATAACTAATAAAAACATAAAGATATTTTGACAAAAGGAATAAAATTGATGACATGCATAAAAATATTCCTTGCTTCTTGAATTAAGCAAGAAATTATTGTAAAGGAAGGAAGAAAGTAAATCTAACAATAGCCTTAAATAAGCATATATTGATAGATATGTTAATCAATATGATAATTAAAAAAAAATACAATAATAAACTAATATTTTAGGGTATGTTATTATGACCAGCGTGGTGGATCAAGCTCCAACCCTTCTAAATGAAGAAAGCCAATTGGAAAAATTGACAAAGAAGAAGGCCATTGCCCAGCAGTGAGAAAATTAGAGCCATTCAGTTCAGTTATTATTTAAAAACGCATCGATAATATTAACAATATTGAAACAAGTAAAAAGCCCAGTATTATATTAAATTAAGGTATGATCATACTTTGTAAGCCGACTAGTTTTTAAGCATCCTATAAAATAGAAAAATAGTTAAGTGTAATAAGACTAAGAAGGGAACCCACCCTTGAATGAAAGAAGTAAAATTGATAAGAAGTATGTTAGTAGTGTGTATATATAATTATGAACAAGTATGAAAGAATCGAAATTAAGTACATGTAAATAAAATCTCTGCCAATGGTAGAGGGTAGTAGCAGATAGTAGTAGTAGATAGACACAATATTGTCACAAACGGTAAACTACTAATGTACCTACAAATGAGGAACATAATAAAATGAGCAAAAGTATTTCAATTAAATAAAAATCACATCGCATTTCTCTTTTGATCCTAAGAAGAAGCAATCGGCGATTAACAGTAACAGGACCGTTTCTTCGTATTTCAAATATACTACCAAACAAAGTGAATTAAATCATCTTTTTCTGAATGTTAGCATTGTGTTACTATCAATACTCGTAAGCCTCGCCTGTCACAGAGCGTGTTTATTTATAACGTAACAAGTGAACACTTTAATTTTTATTTAATTTGCTTTACCACTTTGGCCACTAATCGTAATACAATAAACATATGAAAAGTTGAATATTATAAAATCGAGATATAGCGATTATAGCTGCTGAGCAAGTGGTATGAAATGACTGACCCGTTAGCGCAGTTAGCAGTGACCCTGTTATCTGCTCCAAGTTTGTGGGTTCGATTCCCACCCCGAGTCTGGGTGTATATGTATAATATGTGTGTGTGTAAATATTATAAATGTATACTCGTACATTAAAAAAATGTATATCAGTTATCTGTTACTTAATACACAAGCATTAAGTTGCCTACCTTACAAACAGACGACCGTGTGTGTATGGAAAAAAATCTAAAAAAAAAAAACAGAGAAGGGTTGGGGCGTAATCCACTACGTTACTTCAATGTGGGCTTGCGAGTAGACGTGTCTCAAAATTTCTTCCTAAACATAAAGGTTTCCTATTTAAAAGACAAATTTAACAATTGAAATTGAGCCGTATCCAGTACGGACTTGAGACAAAATTCTTATCGTTTTAAAAGCCAATCTAATATATATTAACAAGTTTAAACTGCCGAAATATCACAATAAGTTCTACCTTGATGTAAGCACTTTAGGGAGTCGAGAAGCAAACGATACGCTTACGTCAGGGTTAAATTATGTCCCCAATAAAGGTAATAAGGACCCTTTACAGTCCGCCTTGTTACACTACAGGATTGGCTATTGTGAGACTTGTATCTAAGGCTTTCGTATTTGAGAAAATTCGTAAAATTCCGAAGTTTATTCTGACGATTTCATATAATTTATGCCATTTTATATACGACAATTTCATTTTTATTGCTGAAGTGCTTAAATTCAAATAAGATCAAAGATAAAAGGTGAAGTGATACTTGACTATAAAATTTCGTAAGACAAATACTTATTCGTATCATTTATAAGGATCTTAGACTTAATAAATACTTTTATAAGGTAATTTTTCTGTTTGAAGTGTACTTTCGTTTAACGGTTAATATTGAATTTAATATTATAATAATACATAGTAAATACTGTACTGTACTGTATCAGCCTGCAAATCACCCTTTGTTGAGCGAAGGCCTCTTCTCCATATAGAAGAAGGGTTGGAACTTAATCCACCACGCTGCTTCACTGCGGGTTGGCGGATAATTTCCCTATCATGAGTAACGATCGTTATAAGGTGTCGATGATAAAAAGGTAAAAGGCCCGGTTGGGAGACCCACAAGGACATACACGCAGACCGGAAACAAATATTTGTGTACAAACAGAAATATCTGTCCCGAGCGGGATTCGAACCCGCGACCGCCGGCGCGCGGCTTAGATGCGACTACTCGCACCACTATACCAGAACGGTCGTCGGTAGTAGTAAATACTACGTATTCCTATCACTATTCTCCAGGTTGTTTACTACTCCGGCTATACTTAGATGCGTTATAATGCGACATTTTATAGCCAGTACATTTCTCAATAAAAATGTTTTCTGTTGTAGAAAAACAGACAGACAATCTATTTTTTTAATGATAAGTTATATACTCTTGTTTTCTTTAATATTATTTAATTAAAGGATGGTACCTCCTTTAAAGTTTTATTATAAGTAAAGAATAATTACCTATTAGCGTGACGATCATTAGAAAGCAATGTGGAGTAAACTTTGAAAAAGTTTTTCCGACTGGTTCATCAACTTCGACTAGCTTGACAAACTGGTGTCCTTCGAAGCGGATGATCCCGTAATTAATTAATTGACATAATTTTAGTTAAATTGACAACCATTCTGATTTAGTGGTGCGAGTTGTCACCTTCATGCCGGCGGTCGCGGGTTCTGGGCTGTTTGTATTTCCACGTGACTCGAAAAGCACGCTAGGCAGTTGGTCCCGGTTTTACCACAGACACCTGATAGAAATCGTTACTCATAGTAGGTATGTTATCTGCCAACTCGCCGTGAAGCAGGGTGGCCGTATATATTAAATAAGTAATGTAAATGAGATTTATTTTTTAAACGTCGATAAAACATTTAATAACATTATGAAATGAAACAAAATGAAAATATTTATTTCGCATTAAGGTGATGATAACACACACTTAACGAATGTAAAAAAAAATCTGCATTTAAAATAAATATATCATGGTAGCGAAATCATTTACAATGCAGAAATGGCTTTATTTTAATATTAGGTACATTACAAACTTTAGTAATGTAAACAATATTATCCAGCTAGATTAGAAAGAGCAAACCAAGAATCGCGTAATGCAACTGAAAACAAACTTCATATTGCAATTGACCAGGTCGAAATAAACCAAAGTGCAGCAGTACTAACGTTCGACAATTGAAGAGAAATGTTTTTCAAAGTACCCACTCTATTATGAGAACCTCGAACGAAACATCGAAGCAGAATATATTGCATGCAATAAATATTGAAACAATTTGTTCTAGAGGCTGGCAGATAAACGGTCGCGGTTAGGACGCTATCTTGTTTCTTGGGAATATCCATCATATCATATCTTTAGCTATATTAATAAGATTTATTACATTATCATATTTAGTTGTTAATATATGTTTTACGTTATTTTGTTATATCCATATTTATATTCTGACAAAAGATAGTATTTATCTTTCTTTTAAAATAATTTATAAATTGTAGAAAATGAAAGTTCAATGATCTTTGGACGTTTAATATTCGTTTCGTTAAAATTTAGTACTTGCAAAACTTATATAAAGCAAATCTAATTGGACAAGTCATATTTAGTAGATGGTGTCGTGAGCGGATGTGAAGAAGTTAAGAGTTGAAAATTTTTACATTATCAACAGTCACTGTACAGTAAAGGTCTCTCGCGGTTTCTATTGTGTTGACATTTATTCAAAGAGAGTCATAGGAAAATGTTTTATAAGCTACATAACTCTCTTCTTATATCGCTTAATAATAAACCGAAATAAGTCAAAAAAACACTTGTGGGAAATCGCTGTTTTGAACCTCTACCTTGTTGGAGGCATTCTGTCGTCTTTTTATCCATTAAATCGGTCATTTTGCTCTGTTTCGCGTGGCAACCAGATTGTACCTATTCTTTGAGCAGAGATAGTTAATTTTATTAGAAAAAGTAGAAATCAACAAATTTTGTCTTATTTCGATTTATTATTAAACGCGCGATATAATGGTTTAAAAGCACTTTTGAAACGTCATTTTACAATAATATATTAAAGTTAATGCGAAACTACCACCGGATTCAGAATGTAGATTCTGTTGAGAAGAAATAGTGTCAAATAAATAGCAGAATGCGAGTTATTAATAGATTTCAATATGAGTACCGTCATACCCCATATAATATTCCATCTGAAGGGTCTAAACGGAAATCCCTTTTAATGCTCTCGCTCATTCGTTCATCCGTCTGTCTACCGCTTAGTCACAAGGGTCACATACCGAGAAAACCTTATTAAGTATAATATAGATCCGGATTCAAATATAAAAAAAATAAATAGTTATTTTTAATTTTTATGTGAACAAGTAACGGAGAGCATGAAGTAAATTCTTGCGATTACGTATTATTAGCACGTAGACTATTACTTTTATAGCTTAAATAGCTAGATTAAGATAATATTTGTTGTTTTCAAAAACAATGGAAAAAAAGTCAATTAAAAAAATACGTAATTAAATTCATTTTATTTTTCACATCCGAAATAAAACACGTATAAAATTTCAAAATGTAGTATTGAATGCCAAACCTAATTTACACAATTACGCATACAACCATATTTAAACATAAGCGAAATCATTATAGAAACTTTTAGAAACGGATCTTCGCCAACTGGCAGTGTCAATGGTTAACACATGAAAACCATATTTATGTCTTTGCCTTTGAGAAATAAGACACAACAAGACCGTTTATACGCCATACTTATTAAAAAAAATTAATAATTTAAATTAATTATAAACAATTTCTCGAAGAAAGTAAGATATTTAATATTGAATGAGTAACGTTCGAGTTTAGTGTGAAAGTTTGTTTGAAGTTTTAATTATTTCCCAGAGAATTGGTCGAGGGCAAACTTTAATTACGTCGTGTACACAAAGGCGTCATAATCCAGTTTGAAAAACTGTGGAAGATAACAGTTCCGTGAATTTGTTGTTTACAGAATATAATTTTGTTAAGTAATTACGCTTGCAGAGCTCACTTTGAGATTTGTTTTTATCGTGACTTCATAATTAAGTTATATACAGTAAAAATAAAATCATAAATTTGTTGACTATTTTAAAAACTTTTACGATTAGGTTAATTTGAAACACATCTCTATGAATTAAAATTTTGTTTGTTTAAGGAAATCCCCACGTTTTAAAATTATCTGAAATATTATATGCGCCAATTTGTAGTGGAGCGGGTTACTGGTTTAAGCTTTATTTCTCCAATATTTTCAATAGGAGAAGAAGCCTTTTCTAGACAAAGAAACATTAACGGTCTGTTACAGTACAAGCAATGTATAATTTTGGAGAAATTAACTTCAGCACATTATTTCGAATATTAAGTATCAAATCATACTTGTAGACTGATCCGACCCCCAAAAATATTTATTAATAAAATTATTTGTAATAATGCAGTAACTCAACCTAATAGTCATTTATTATAAATGGCTGACTAATTTTCCTAATGTCACGATAAAATAGTACATTCAAGGAATCAATCGTTCTCGAAACCACTTTTCATAACTTATATAGCAATACAGTATCAAATAAGAAATCGTACTCGTATAATTCTAACTAATACATATTTAAATATATTCATCGTCCGGGTGACCTATATATCGAATTTAGTGTCTAGATAACCGAGAGAATTCAATAGACTCGTCCTAATATATTGTCCATGTACGTTGGCACCGTACAATATTCCACCGACACATAACACAATACATCGAAGGACGCCCGTACAATATTGGATACCATGAAATAAATCGGCTACCCGATGGACTGAATTTAGAGAACTCTCGAGGATGCCAAAGAAAAAGGAGCATTATAACCTAGCTCTCCGCGAGATGTGGATAAGGAAACGGTTACGTACGAAATGTTAGACGAAAAGGACGTCGCCTCTATTCCATTTGTTAAGTATATTGAAAAGGATGGCCAACAGAGAGCTTTAGAGTGAGAGTGATGCTAAGATTTTCTTGACAATACGAACGATACCTCAAATAATATTACGTTAAGATGAATAAGTGAACGATTATTATAAAATATTGTAGTTATTATTTGATAACACAAACTTTTACGAGAATATAGAACACTTTAAGCACTTCTTGTTATGAAATTACAACATACTACTACTTCTATGAATATGATTTCTTCTACGACATTAGAATCTCTTAGGGTATTTTTTACAATTTCATAATTTAATCATCTATAGTCCTTATTCGTTTATCGTTTGTCCACATATGTATACGATTCAAGGAATCCATGCAAATTAAAAATCAAAAACCCGATCACTATCAACAAAAAAAAAAATCTATAGAACACAAAGTAATAAATATTCGCCTTATCTAAATAGAATTCGGGAAGGTGGTGTACGGTGTGTATATAGTGAAGTGCAACAAATGTATCATTTTCTTATCTGCGTCCATTCGCGAATGCTTGCTGGAGTTTATGGGACACCCGCGAAACATATTTCCACGTTCAAATAAATACTCATCGTATTTTAAATAAGCCATATTTTGCAACGTCTCATGAACGCGCCATGTGGGTATATATATATCACCTTGCGTTACATTCTAAGGACGTTTAACAATGGCCGGTTTAGAAAACTTTGCACTTGTTTTTGAAAATATTTTCTGTGAAGATTTGTATAGCTGTCGATATTTCTGTACGGTATAATTCTTTTTATATTTTAGTTAATACTCATAAACATAGGTATATTTATTTGTAAAGTTATGTATTTAAGAAACAAACGCACGCAGGCACACTCACGCGCAAACGCATACGAGTACAAATATACACAAACATTCGCATACGTACGTACCTACATATAAAATTAGTCGAACGAAATTTCTTAACTACGAATCTGTAACCAACCATGACCTATATTGTTTACTTTACACAATTCCAAACCAAACGCGAACTCAAATACAAATCCATTTTATAATTAGATATCTACTAAACTTTGTCTGCTTGGTGTGAAATTACCTAATTAATATCACTAGTGTCGCTCGGTGGTCGAAATTCGACCTAATCTATAATGAACAGCATTGTCAACATCATAAAAATATGATTGCGCATAACATGGTGAGCATATGCAAAAGTCATTGAACCTGATCTGTGATAAAAAAAATTCGACAAAAAAATCGTTGAAAGACCTATATTTAAAACCGTGTTCGATAAATAATTCGTTACAAGATTTGTATTTAAAACCGTGTTGACAACAGACTTGACAATAAACAAAATTTGTGTATATACAGGATGACTGGTAAATTACTATCAATATTTAAGGAGAATACTCGGTACATGATTCTCATTCGAATCATGTGAAAAAAATAGGCACTTAATTTTTGACCAAATTCTCATATATTTCAATTCAAAACAAATGAGGCGGCGTAGGTATATTTCCAGTCAGCAGCGGCGCGTGCGATGTGGTGTTGTACTGTGCCGCTAGCACCCACACTCCCGCCCCGCGGCTAAGGCCAGCCGCAGGCGTCTAATATTGCGTTCAAAAATTTCATGTACTTACTTTTTGGCTATCGTTTTTAAAAGTGTATTAAAAATACTAATTTATTAATTTAAAATAATGTAATTCACGTGGAATAAATATTATGTAAAAATAATAAATAATATACTAATAAATAATAAGCTGTAATCTTTTCATAATATTAATAAAAATCATAATGTATGTGGAGAATACTGATATTGTATGGAATTCCGGGCTTTCTGAATTAATAATATGAATTCAGAGAGACATTCGGATGTTTGTAGCTGGCTTAATTCCCACTAATTCGCTCGACGAATTCCGCTAGTAGGTCACTAGGTCAGTAAGGCGTAAGCCTTGGCATGGCGCGTACGCGCGTGTCGTCCCGGCTCCTGCGCGTCTAGTGATCGATCATACGCGTATACCTAATCTGTCGTGTGTGAGTGTAATCTGTCATTAGTAATTAGGTATGGCTTATCAATACACAAATGCAGAATCACCATTGCTTTCGAAACTGTTAAAAGTGACTGTGTGTGTGTTAGTGTAGTTATGTAGGTAAATAGGTAGTTTAATGAGTGACAATCGTTGTAAATAAGTATGATTCCATTTTAAATACGCCGGAAATACCAAGATAGGTAAACAGTTCATATTTATTTTTGTTCAAAGTTTACATTATTTACCTAGTCAACGAATTTGTTGCTCATCACATCAAAATCAAATGGAATAAACATATCTTTCCACTCGTAAGTAATATTTAAAGTAAATTATTTATTTACCATGCCTCTATCGGCAAGTAGCAAAACTACTGGTCTCCCAGGGTCGTACTTAGATTTTTTTTAAGTCGGACACTGACTACGAGTTTATTGAAAGTTTATTATTGAAGATAGCTCACTCACTCAGCGAATAAGGTGTTCTTCCGAGGCAATTTCAGTCGAATTATTGTAGTGAAAATTCTAATTATGTAATTTAATATTCTGGGCTAAGGTTCGAACCGGTAGTAGTTGGTTTTGACGTTCAATATTTGAATTATGTAATGTGATGTAGTAAAAAATATTTTCTTTCTTGCTATAATAAGAATAGTAAATCATGATAATATTATGTAGCCGTGTGTACCATCCAACTTCAAATCACACCTATGATTAACAAAAAATTCTGAGTACAGCCCTCTTATTGCGACACCAAGTGAAATATAGCAGAACTATTACGTCTGCCAATATTATAATCAATTAATTGTTTTGGCTACTGGTCGCTAGATGGCTTGATTCTATTATTGCTTGCTTTTATTTAATAAACAACAGTTAGCTGTTCAACAAATGACAAAGTTTTTTTTTTGTTGTATTTTGTTGTTTTTTTTTTTGTTTAAATATTTTCAAAAGTAACTATCATTTTTCAACGTATAAAAAAATCTTCTATAAAATCTGATCTTATTCTATGATCTTGCGATTTGAAAAAGAAAAAAAATTGATTCTTTCCTAAAAAAATTTAGGAAACTTTTACACTTTTATATTAAAACACTATTAAAAATTACATTTAAAAACTATTTAAATTAATTTATTATTATTAAATGAAAACACGACACGCGACGTTCTGGTGTAGTGGTGCGAGTAGTTGCCTCAACTGCAACGCCACGCGCTGGTGGTCACGGGTTCGATTCCCGCTCGGGACAGATATTTGTATTTGTACAAATATTTTTTTTCCGGTCTGAGTGTATGTTCTTGTGGGTCTCCCTACCGTGCCTCGGAGAGCACGTACAGCCGTCGATCCCTGTTGTTATCATAGACAAGATAACGATCGTTACTTATGGTAGGGAATTATCCGCTAACCCTGTTAACACTTGGCGGTGTTTGGACGTAAGTAAACTACCGCGTGGAAACTAGGGTGTCCAGACGACGCGTAAATAATTAGATAACTGTTGGGCAACTTTACTTAGAAGCTTATTAATATTTATGTTATATTTTTACATAATTTGAATGAGAATCATGTACCGAGTATTCTCCTTAAGTATTGATAGTATCTAACCAGTCATCCTGTATATACATTGTACATATTATGTGTGTGTGCCGCAGTGTGTAGTGTCTTTTTTTTAATACTTAATTTAATGTATTTTTTGAGCATTATTATAAAAACTATTAGCATTCTACACTTCTTCTCCATATAAACTTTAACTATCCCAAATTTCATACGTCTCCGTCCGCGTTATTTTCGTAATAAGGGGAACAAAGTTTTTGCTTCACGTATCTATAGATAGATAGATATATATGTAGATTAGATGTAGGTACGTCGCGTACGTCGAGTAAGTTCTATTTCATTTGCATTTGAGGGGCATTCGTAGTCGGTATAAAATGTAAGATTTAGGAATAAAGTGTGTGGCTAATTACGTATTGTATACATTACAATTATTGTATGTATTTAATATAAATTGTGAACCGAATTTAGATGATCATATAAATTTTCTTGTACAATAAAGTCACTAACTAACTACTCATGTCATTTTATTTTTCAATTTTACTTTTTATTTTAATTTAAAAATTTTACTTTTATATATTTTTTTCTTAGTAAATACTTTTTTATACATGTTATACACTCGTTGACAGGATCTAGATTCTTAAATTGTTTTACTGCACTGTTAGATTGTACTGTGGAATTGTTTATAAATATTTCTGCTGTTTTATTTGACTTTTGAAAATTATTTGTTTGGTCTTTTGCTGTATAAACGATAGGACAAAGTTCTTTTATGTAAGCGCTGTGTACTTCTATAAGTGATAAGTTCACCATAAACTGTTTCTGAGTATTTGTATCCTATACTGTTTAATAGTGAATAAGTCGTTGAAGTACCTTATAAGAATAAATAAATAAATAAAATAAACTAAATTAAAGTTGGTTTAAACATGTTAGCCACATACCTACTTTTATATATTCATAGATATCAAACATGATACAGATTGGATCGTTAAGAATACAGAAGAGTAAAGAAATGACAATACTATAAGGGTTATTGTATTAAATTAGAAATTTTAGTAATCTTTGGTACTGTTTTCGGTAGTTATTTGATGTTTTGTATAAGCTAAATGTACAATTTTAAACATAAAGCAATATATAGCTGTTTTGTGATATGTAAAAAATTCAGAACATTAGGATGTACAACGAAGTTTTAAAGAAAAATAATTGCAGCTAAGTAGGCTACAGATGAGCGAGTTAATCTCGGCTAGCTTAAAAATGTACTTGGAGAAGAAAATGGAAAAATCTTACAGTAATAATTTGGCAGTTTTTATACAATATTGGGAGTGCCGCCTTATTCTGGATTTAACTGGATTATCGAACCTGCTGTAAGGAATAATAAAAAGAAAAAAGTTTTTACCCATCGTATTCCATTACGAATTCTGAGTTTTATTTTGTTACAACTATGACATAAAGTTTTCAATATCAAAACTTTTACATAAAAATGCTTTTATTTGTATTAATAAGTTATATACATATATACAAGCTAATTGCGTAACGACCAATTATAATTATATTAAATGATTATCCTCCATCAAATTAATCACACAATGTTTAATGTGAAAATTAATTATATTTATTTCAGAGTTATACTTATACTGCAAATTATCAAGAAGCAACAGTATATGCATTTAAGAAAACAGAGTGTTGTTAATGTATCTAACGAGTAAGGGTTTATTCACAATTTAGTAAAAATTCATGCGATTTAATATTCAAAAAATTAAGTTTTATTAACAGAATAATATTCATTAATACCTCAAAAAATAAAATTAAAAAGAAAATTTTAAAATATATTTTAACTAAATAGGATTTTAAACACTTTTTCATCACAATTTTATAAATGACTAGCAGCCCACCCCGGCTGCGCCAGAGGTATATATGTACCTAAACCTTCCTCATGAATGCCTATCTATTGATGAAAACCGCATGAAAATCTGTGTATAGTCTTTGAGTTTATCAGAACAGACAGCCAGACACGGCGGAGGAAAATATAGCTTTCTAATGGTAAAAGAATTTTTAAAATTGGTTGAGCAGTTTTTGAGTTGAATTGTAACAAAAAAAAAATCTAACCTTTATATCTTATATATTTTAATCATAAAACTTATTTATATATTTTATTATATTAATTAAAAGTCTAGACTGGATTTTAGCGCGTTTATTTGTTTAAAAAACTTAACAGTTTAACGATTCGTAAATTATTTCCCGACGTTTCGGACAATTTACAGCGTCCATAGTCTCGGGGGACTGAGGTGGTGGGTGTCCATTTATTATTCAACTAGTACTAGTAGTAGACGTCTAGACTTTTAATTAAATGATTAAAATTCGCGCAAATTATTTATATATTTTAAACATCAAATAATTTAAAATATTTAAAAACGAACAAATTTTGTTTCTAAGTTACACGTGATAATATAAATATACCCTGCGCTTTATTAATTGTCATTTCAAACGCTAATTTTTTACTGAAAATTATAGCCGTTTGAATTGGAAAGGCAATTCTGAGGGTATCATTGTACAAAATAACAACACAAAAAAATGCGACCCTAATATTAATTTTAAAATGATTTACGAAATGACAACAAACAAACAAAACTAAAATTGCAAAACATTAACATTTAAAACGATATAGGTCTACCTACAATGTTAAAACAAGCCGAAAAAAATGACTAAAATTAAATGAAATTAAGTTTTCAAAAAAAAATAAAAATTTTGTTAAATAATTTTTTTTTAATACTTTTTATCAAAAGCAGGGGACATTTTATATTTATTAATTTGCCTGATAGACAATTTATATAATGTCATAGCTATGATATTAGTTACAAAAATGATTCATAGATGGCATCCCATGTATTTGTTGTTCTTGTAGTGTAGAGATAGTTCAAAAACAGTCAACAGATGACGCTCGTATCGTTATAAGTAATATTATTTTTTTATATAAACTTTTATGGCGGCCCGCCCCGGCTGGGCCCGGGGTATGTATAACCTAAACCTTCCTTATTCATAAACATTCTATTCCAAGGAACGATCTCCCCCAAAAGAGGTGCCCGACCGTCCCACCTTGCCCCAAAACCGGCTTCCTCGAATGAAAGGCAATCGGATGCGCTGAGAAGGTTGATGAGAAACGAAAATCCGAGGCCTCCTCAGGTGTCACCAGCCAATCGAACAAGAGCTGACAAGGGGCAAGTCACACCACTAAAGCTTCGACCAGCGTCTGCATCACAATAACATGCACAAAATGCACACATCGAGTTCCTGGCCATTACAAAGGCGAACCGTGAAGTAAGCCTGGCCACCTGCAAAAATATCATGCAGACCTACCAATACGGACTTGAAAGCCTGCTGCAGGTGTAACTCGATGAAGCCGAGGAGGCCATATATAATAAAGACACCTGCCAAGTACTCAAAGGCAGCATGTCGGGATTGCATATGGTCGCTTATGGCACCACAGCCGGCTTTGTGGGCGCAATCGAGGCTGAGGGACAAAAAGAAGGACCTCAGACCTTTAACACGCCAAAAGGGGACCCATTGGTGGTAGTGGCCAGATGCACGAGGGTGATGCTTGGCGACCGGATACTCGAGATGGCAAAAACCATCATCGGGTGATCCGGAAGTCGGCGATGCCTTCGAAAAATATAATAAAAAACCTTCCTCATGAATCCTTTTACCTATTGGTGAAAACCCGTATGAAAATCCGTGCAGTAGTTTTTCAATTTATCGCGAACAGAAAGGCAGACGCAGCGGAGGACTTTGTTATATAATAATATGTAGTGGTGTACAGTGTTATGTAAGGAGGCAGTTCCACGTTGCCGTTTCATCATTTAAATAACTCTGTGCACACTGCACAATAATAACCTTTGGCCGTCAGTGACTTTTAATGTAGACTTTAAACTAAGGTCCATAGAAGACAATACATAATACCTTTGTAGAAACCTAGAGTCGCATTAAAATTCATCTTCAGGAATTATGTGGTCACTATGAACTAGACTTTATCATTTTCGCTAAGAGATTGATCAGCGCGGGGCTAAGTTGAAGGATAATAATGACTCACTATTTTCAAAATGAGAAAGAAATATGACTCATCCAGCGATCAAAATTATACTCCATTAGACTTTTGTGTCGTCACACTTTGCCCAAATATTGTTCAAAATTATGATTAAATTACGTACGAATAAAATTAAAAATGTGTCCAGCCGTTTATTATCTTTTTGACAGCTCATGTCTATAAATTATCGGTTTTTTTTTCGGAATAATGTACTACAGTAATGTCGTACTTTATTGTTCTTTATTGACGGGTAGTTAAGTTCCCTGTACATAACAAACAACCACAGACTATGAAACAGTTCTTAAAATACGATAAATCGATCATATGATAAAAATAATTTGACTTCATGTAAGTATTGTTTCTATAAAATTAATAAAAAAAAAGGAAATAAAAATAGTATCTATGACTCCGAGATTGATTATTTGCAAGGAATTAAGTCGACATCTTGGAATTTAAGTTTAAACTAAAAGTAAATAACAATAATTCTGTTCATTCGTTTAATTATTTTTTGACGACTGCCCTAAAATGTAATTATGGACGTGTTAAAAAAGAACTAAGAAACGAATACTTAATAATTAAACTAAAAATATTTCATTAAATCGATTGAAAGTTCTTCTTAAATAAAATCGATTATTATTTCAAATCGAATTGGTAACATGTGAGGATGTCACTAATGTCGAAATTTCTTGAGCTGTCAAAAAGATAATAAACGGTTGGATAAGGTATAACGATTCTATTAACAAAAAAGTAAAACTTTTAATTGATTTTTGTAGTATCCGAGTGGTTTTATATGCCTTTACGGCTACTGATCCATTAATCTAAGTGATGTTCTATAGCCTATAAACATTCTTAATACACAGATTTTTTAACGTAAAAAAGATCTCATTAAATGGTACCACCGATAGATTCTGAGATTATCGCATTCAAATATATTTATTTTTAATATTTCTTATATTAGTACAGATGCTTAAGTCTATTAATTACAGACTTACGCTAATTAATTAATGAATTGTGTTGAACAGAATTTAGTAGGTTCATAAATCCTCCTAAATTTTCCCTCTTATTCAATTAAAAAGGATTCCGAATTCTGCTAAACATAAATATCTCCAGTGAAAAACGCGATTTGTTTAAGAAAATCGTATGGATAGAAGAAAAGTTTACGATGTGAATATTATACGTGGAACGACGAAATAATATGTACCTAAATAAATCCAAATTTACGGTGTTTTGAAGTTTACCTTTTAATAATTTTCTTTATCTCATATTGTTGTCTGGCCAGTACTTACATATTTAATGTTGTTATTTGTCTAGAATAAACAATATTCGTATAACTCTGCATATAATATTCGGGAAATTAATTAAACTATTGGTCGCCCAGTGGTCGAAATTCGACCTAATCTATAATTGACAGCATTGTGAACATCATAAAAATATGATTGCGCATAATATGGTGAGCATATGCAGCAGTCATAATAATTTCGATAAAAAAATCGTTGCAAGACCTGTATTTAAAAAACTTCGTTGAAAGACCCGTACTTAAGACCGTGTTGACAACAGACAATTCGTTTATATATGTCATTGTACATATGTGTGTGTGCCATAGTGTGTGTTGTATTTTTTTAAATAAATTTAATGTATTTTTTGAGCATTATTACAAAAAATATTAGCATTCTGCACTTCTTCTCCATATAAACTTTAACTGTGACAAATTTCATACTTCTCCGTCCTCGTAATTTTCGTAAAAAGGGGTAAAGTTTTTGCTTCACGTATTAATATATAGATATGTGTGTGTCTGTGTTTATCTCTCAGTCACTTTTTTGATATTTGAGTAGGTATTCTTTTAGTATTATTAAAAACGAATCCACTTTATGAGATTACTTCTTTCGTGAAGAATAGCGAATGAATGACGTGAAAATTACAGGTCTTGCTGATAAATTGTCAGTATTTATTTAAAACATCTTTATAATTAAAAAAAATATAATATTTAAATTCAAATAAAATTGTAATAAGTAGGTACTATAATAGTTATTTATGCAACTGTTGTATAACAACGGGTATTAAAACACGAATGTGGGTTTTTACGTTGTTGTTATTGTTTTAAAATTTATCCCCAATATGGAAAGGCAAAGGAATATAGTCCATACAGCCTAGTCTTAATTTCCCTTTTTTTTACAGCGCGGCGTCTTTTTGGAATTGAAATGCGCGTGAATGACAATGTTCTTCTTTTGAAATTTATAAAGATGTTCTTTTTTTTTAATTCATATAGAACCATGCAATGAGCAGTAATAATGTGGTTGTCTGTTGTTAACCATTTGCGCAGAAGAGATCGAAAAAGAAAAACAAAGGAGTGTTATAATGAAATCCAGTACAACATTATATCACCCTTTTGGATGATATATTGGTTATTAGGACATTGGGTGTTTTAATGTTGACAATAAGCTAACTGTTTCAGAATCTTTTATAGAGGATTTAAAGCATGGGAGTAGATATAATAATATAATTATTATATACATATATCACTTTTAAGTTAACAAAAATTTAATATAGAGAAACAATTTCGTATATATTACGAGACGGGATCGCAAACAGTATTTCGTACTTTATGTACCTGATGGATATGATATAAAAATGTAAATAGTATATTCTCGAAAAATAAATATCAAAGAAGCGTATATTCCCTATCATTGACACAGAAGCACGTATCGTATATGTTATGAAATCAGCAAATAAAATTATTATGGAAGAGACCTCTGAATAATATAAAATCGTGACTTGCGGGATGCGATGACACACTAGTCTATATATATGAAATAGCTTGGATTTTTGATGTCCATTTTTTGTCATTGAATTTTTTTTTTGAGGTATCTAAGAAGAATCATATGAGTGAAAAGATTACACTTGAAAACCCAGTGGCACCGTCATCGTCTTAATGGGGCACCATTGGGTCATCTTACATAATTATACTCCAGCAACGACTCGAATCACTATACATATTATATTATCCACATATTAGAATTAAATTGGCAAAATGGCGGGAAATAGGAGACCAGCACACTTTTCCCTAAGTAACAAAACTTTTTAATTTTTTTTTTTAAATAATATCTAATAGAAATAAGAAAGAAAAAAAAAGCATCAAAGAGTAATTCAAAATTCATATAGATACTATTCATATCATATATACATAGTAAATTTTTCAATTCAAGTATTAGTTTTAATTTAATTAATTGTTAACGATTTTAATACATTTCTGGAATTGAAATTTTGATATAGTCTTATTACGTAATTGCGATATATTGTATATTTGGTTTTTTTTATTATTTATTTATTTTCATGTGTAATATAAAACATATTGTACAACTAGCTGCGTTTCGCGGTTTGACCCGCTTAAATTGCAATATCCAAAATATTTTGGGGTAAATAGTATAAGATTAGCTTATGTATTATTCTGAAGCTCTAGCTTTCTGTACAAAAATTTTAATTGCAATTTGCAAGATGAATAATACCTAACAAGATACCTACAGAGATACATAATACCTATAAACGTTTACATTTAAAAAATTAGAACAAATTGAATATGATCATATGTTACTGTCACATCGTGTTAAAACTCGAGACGATACAATTAATTTATTAGAGCAAATCAGTTATTACGGTCCTCACACTCACTGGCCGTTACTAGAACACCACAAAGAACAGTACTAGGGCCCAACTCAAACAAAAACTAGATCATGATAAATACCCGTATGTCCTAAACATATATTTGTCAACTTTGTCAGAACATACAATCTAGAAAACATTAGGATATTTAGCATTAATAGATATATTTAGCATTAAGAATGGATATAGCATACCTATGAAAATGTAATCTTGCTTATAATGTCGTCGAGACACGGCAGAGCATCCTAGATAACGATTGGTAAAGCCAATGTGTAATCTCCGGTTGTCACTCAAGTATTTAGAGCGATGCAGTTCATGATGTGTTAACTGTTAGCTCTACTATTAAAGCGGTGAGATGATTGAGCAGATAGAACATTCAAATATAAGCCTATCTACCTGACCTAGAAATTATTGCACAAATTGAATTATAAGGCAAACTACCTACCTACCTAGACTTTACTGTAGGAAACGAAATTTGTTTTTTAAGTCAAACCGACCACTTAAGAAACTACAAACATTGTACACATGTAAATATCTAAGGCGAAGATATCGCATTAAAATCTGTTAAATTGGAAATTATTGTTTTGTTAGTCGGTTAAGATAAATTAAGGTTAAATTACTGGTAAAGTCAATAAATATACATTTATGTGACAAATACAGAAACTAGAAAAGTGAAGTGAACCCACGACATTTATCTAGTTCAACAGTAATATAAATATTTTCATCTAAATGCTTTCAACGCTGTTGAGTCATAAATCTACAACAGATTTCTCATCGATGTGTCGTCGCTGAATAATTTATTAACGCTATGTTGTATTACATATATATTCAGAGTAAGAATATCGGTAATATCGACCACACTCGCATAACTGTAAGCAACGTTGAGGTATCGCTCAACCGTTAACATATTTATCACATACCTACACAAGGATATAATTATTAACACTAAACCTATCAATGTGGTCAAATGACCACTTTTGAGACACTAATTAAAATTGTTAAATTTTACATTTACATTTTTCGTTTTTAGGTTTACAGATTTCTTAAGCAGCTATATATTAAAGCAAAAGACGTGCATGAGTTCAAGAGAAATGTAAACCTAGAATTTTAAAAATTTAATTAAAGTCCTAAAAGCGGTAATTTGACTACTCTGGTAGGTTTAGTGTTAATAATTATAAGCATATTCCTTGTGTAGGTATGTGCTAAATATTATAGCGGTTGAGAGCTATCATATTTTCTGGAAGTTGACCGCTACCTAACCTACCTGGGTTTAGTGTTAAAAAAATGTGAAATCTCATAGTTATATCCACAATGACGTTTAAGGTTACTCCGCTGTCACTAATGCAGTGTCAGTCGTATCGTGACATTTTATAGCCTACAAACTGTTCTCAAGAAAAAGTGTCCATGCCCATATCAATATCGAGACAGTAATAAGCATTCTTAAATAATTTTAAAACTGGTTTCTTAATTTATTAAAAAAATATTCTAAAATTCGTGTTTAAACAAATATATTTTTCGGTTTATTATAATATCGATTCAAAAGAATATGTTTGTGTCGCTCAACTCTTTTAGTTCTATAAGTTAACGGTGGATAGAATGTGTCTAGAACAGCTCCGTGGACTGTTACAAAGATAATGTGAGAAAAAATAGACTTTAATTTTAAACATACTCGTATTATGTATGATCCACTGTGCGATTCCGGTAACTTTGTCTCTTTCATTATTATCTTAGCTAATGGATTCCTAGTGTCATTTTTGTATTAAATTTTATCTCAACTGATTAAATATTATTCAGAGTACTTTATTAATTGTTTGACTAAGTTATATATAAATTTCATTTTTTTTTTGCTAAAAGCATTGCTAATTCTACTTAGCTCAAGTTGCTGGAATGGTGACTGCGTCGTTACACAGTACAGCGTTGGCAAGCTCCTAGCCGCTGTTATATAGCAGTGTAGGATCGCGAACGTTCGAAATCCATACTGGATGTTTAAATACAGCTGAATAGATACCAGTTTTTGTTTTTCTTTTTTTTTTATAAAGTAAATAAATAATAAAATATCGTTAATTTAAGCCTGTCTTTGCCCTCTTTCATCGTAGGATTTTAATAAGTCAAGTATTTACCCATTCGTTAATTATTAAGAGAAGTAACTGCTATCTAATTGGCAATATTACGTTAAAACGTGTTATTAAGTTACCTTACCAAATTAATGACCTTGTAGAGACGACCGCAGCGTATAATTGGAGTGACCTAATTATATCTAATTTTAGATGAAAGCCTCTTCGCTCCCGTGCTTCGACAAAACAGGCGAAACTGTCAAGTAATTACTTTAGGTAGTAATCCGTCAGTGAACGGCTAATTTATAAAAATATGTAAATGTTGACGTGAATTATGCATACAATGAGATAAGGAATATTTTATATAATATTTATTTACATTTAAACATTTCAAATAAAATAATATGGAGATATTTGCTTTTGTATATATTAGACATGTCAATTAAAAAGTGTTATTATGTGTATTTTTTTTATTAAATTTCGATTATTTCTTGACACACGAGTAAATAGAAGTGGGCGAGTGAGTTCAGTGTGATGAGTATGATGAAGTTGAGTATTATTATTATTTACTATTTTAAGAGTTACAAAAAACTCAACAAAATATCTTTAACTTCAAAATATGAAAAAGTTATCTAATATATAGTAGGTAGTAAGTAGGTACAGTTAGAAACAATTTTCAAGTTATTCGATTAACAATTTTCATATTCGCAAGAACTCAAAAGTTAAGTAACCGCATTCAAAGATGGACCGTTTCATTATATAAATAAATAACTAAAAAGGGGCGAACTTTCGTAGCTTTTGTTGAAATTTGTTATAAGCTACGTACCAGTTCAGACATAAGACAGCTCTATTATTATATTTAATTTCCGAATAGAAAAAACAATCATTGGTCAAACTTTAACACATTTTATGTTAAAGAGCTAAGACATTTGAGTAAAAAATCCTTTAAGTGTAAAAGTTAACTGAATGAATTCTCATGAAAAGAACTAAGCAAATTGCGATACCGGTATCCGCTTTCCAGGCTGAATCTATCACGCTCTTTCCGTCTATTAAGGCAAGAAATTTCTATAAAAAAATGAAAAAAAGAAAGATAACTTATCTTGCTAATCTTGGTAAATAAGTTATTTAATTTTATATTAGGTGTATAAATAAATTTTAGGATACTTTTTATCTCTGCGTTGTTTTTGCGTCTGACAAGTTTTCATCCAGCAACGCTTGCAGTTCCTGGTCGTATCCCGTTGTAGGGGCTCCGGTACGTTCACGATGATGTCGAAATCCCCTTCTTCAAATCGCTTAACTACAAGTAACTCAACTACATGTACTTTTAGACACTGTGTTGTCCCCGAGAAGAAAACAGATAGATTCACATGCTTTTCGAACACACCTTGATAGAATTCATCACGAATGCAATGTCTAATGAATAGCTTATCAGTTCGCATGTTTTATTCACAAATTTCGGACACCCACCACTTCAGTCCTCCGAGACCATGGACGCTGTAAAGGGTCCGAAACATCGGGAAATAATTTGAAATGATGTTAAACTCTAAATAAATTTAATAATTAAATAAAAAATCCTTTAGGGGAGACTGGGTACGGTTGTGCCAGGGTACGGTAGTGACAGTCGTCTTATTAGCGAAACTATATGGAATACGGGAGAGGGTGCTATGGGAGAGAGAAGCGGGGTGCAAGTCTGAACGCGTTCCCCAGCATTGTGACAGCCATCGTGCGACGTTAACGTGCCACCATTGCTTTTGAACAGTCAAAAGTAAGTATTTTTGTTTGATAACCTTTAACAATTACTTTTATATATATATACAAATAGATTACCGCGTATTTTTTTATGTTATAAGTTGAACAATAATAGATAATTATGAGTGATTAATTTTTACATAGATTATTTGGCAAAGTCGTGGCAATTTTTTGTTTTCGAAAGAGTGCGTCGGGTACGGTTGTGACAAATTTTGTGGGTACGGTTGTGACATATATTATTTACATGTAATTTTGTTTTTTGTTTATAGATGCCTAGAAAATGCTTGCGGAAGACCAAAAGAGTGCGGTGTGACATCAGTGAATATGAAGATGCTTATAAAGAAGTGAACCTGAGACCTCTTTCCAGAAATACCTCTTTAAAGCTTTTTATTATAATTTACAAACTGAACATAACATTCAAGAATATTATATTTCATCATGTTAAATATTTATATCAATAAAACTTATTATATACCATTTTGTTGTATGTTTATGCATGTCACTACCGAATCCAACTACTGTCACAACCGTCCTTGCCCTGTGGACGGTTGTGACACTTTCCCTTTTTTTACCCGAATGCGACAGAAGGAGGGTTTTGTTTTTCGAGTGTATGTATGTATGTATGTATGTAGGTATGTATGTATGTATGTATGTATGTCCATTTCTTTGGCACGCCCTACAGCCCAAACGGCTGGACGGTTTTTGACATATGAGGTGTCGTTGGATTTGTCTAAATTGTAGTAGTGACATAGGCTATATAAATTTTCAAAATGGCGCCCGCAAATCGCGGAATGAGGGGGGGGTTGAATTTTTTTTTCTTACTGTAGCAATATGGGTATCAAATGAAAGCTAGTAGATCGTTTTATTCTTTTTAGTTTATAATAAGAGTATTTTACGCAGTCGGGTTTTTTGATTTTTTTAATTAAGCATACTTGTTTAATTTGATCTTATGAGTAATACAACGTATTTAGAGATAGTATTTTAGTATTTTTACGTCGACAAATGAACAAATTATGATATAAATTACTTATCTACCAGCTTACCAGTAAATTAACAAAATTATTGGCGATAAAACAAAAATTGTCACAACCGTACCCAGTCTACCTTACTTTATTTTGAGTGTAAAATAAAATAATATTTAAGTACTACAAAAACCACGTTCGTTTATTAAGGGATTAATTACAAGTTACTGATAGGAATACTTTTAATCAGAAATTGGAACTTGATATTTTTTGATAATTTATTTAAAGTTGGTCCTAAAAATTCGAGTAGGTTAATAACTACTGAAAATTCGAATTTACACACATTAAATGAATAAAATTGTAACAACATTTTTAAAGCTTTTTTTAATAAAAGATGACTAGTATATACAATATTGGTATTGCATTTTATTTATCACTTTTTATTATTTTATCAAATTCTCACTTTTTATTATTATATCCTATTAATTATTATTAGAAAATATGATGCGTTGCAAGTAACCATTTTTGTTTGTCATCTTATTATGAACCATATTAGTTACAGGATATAATTATGTAGATAACTTTAAAATTTGTATACAGAAATTGGTTTCTTTTTCCGATGTGTTAGTTTTATTAAATTGCATTGTACTGTTCTCTTATTTATACGCGAATTTTACTTATTTAACTAAAAGTCTAAACACGGATAAACGCAATAAAATCCGTTTTTAGACTATTAATTAAATTGCATTGTAGTTCGTATCAGTTTAACGATATTTTGATAAAATAAAGTTAAAAAATTAAAATCAAATTGTAAGATATTAAAATTGATTTCCATAACCGCCATCTGTCGCTAGTTGCTAATAACTCCAATAACAATTACGTTACGCTACAAGCTTGTAAGTGAAAGTTACAAATGGCGCACGCCACTAACTCGGTGCATTATTTTATTATAAATATAACTCACACACACACACTTTTTTCATCAATGTTTTCTTATGACGTTATCACGTAGAACTATCGTCCGTAAATCGACTTCACAGACAACCAATTTTTAAAAAAAATGGATTTAAGTCCTATCTTCCAAAAACTTAATCTATCCTGTTAAAATAATTTGTAAATTTTCCTCATAAATTATACTATTTCATAGCTTAAACATGATTGTATAAATATAAGTAGTTGTCTTTAATTTAAGCTTTTAAGAAACAAGTTTTCAACAACAAGAAGAAACCAAAAGAAGTTAAAGAAACAAGTTTTACTTAGTGATACATTTCTAAAATTTGGCGGCACACACGCGGCTCTAACGTTTGGCAAAAATACTTTTAATTTTAAACAAACCATTTTTGTTCACTAACATCTAATTCAAAATTTTTTACTTTGATTCAGTGTAAAATTTTATTTGAATTAATAGTAAAAATCCATTTCTTAAAGCTTGCTATTTCATTTTGTTGTGTTAAAAAGTCTAACAATAACAACCTAATCTACGTCCTCTGTTTGTGAAACTCCGCGGGGTGACCGGCAGAGAAAAGTAGTCCCGACCTCTATCATGCCGAGGTGTCATAAAAGACGAGTAAGACCATAGTGGTGTGAAAAACTGTACACCAACCAGGATGGTGATGGGAAGCAGCGTCACCATACCCAACCGCGACACACTGCGCTCGCCAACCTGCCCGTCAAGCGCGGCGAATATTGGAACAGAGTTCAGCAATGACATCTAACGGTTGGCGTGGTGGTGGTGTCGTGACTTATCAAACGACGTTTTGTTTTTTATTTTCTACTTTATCCAAGCCTCGGGACGTTTTTTACATTACATAGTATTAAATAGATTGACTAGAAAGGGTACATAATAATAAACGATATACAGAACGATAGAGCGAAATATTTTTATAATAAGTAGACGAAGTCGATATTATACAGAATGACTAGATATATAATGCTATGAATGAACGATACCTTGTATGTATGTAATATACTATAATACTGCATATAATAAACAAATGGACATTGATTAAAACAATCCATATATCATCATATATCATCATACTCTTTAATATTACTAAGACCATTAAGTGGTACGACAAGTTTGTCGTGGCGCATGATCGTGCCTGACTTAAATATCGAACGGGCCTCTGTTCGAAATAAATTAGGTTGAAAACTTAATAACGAGAATGTTAAAGACTAATTACTGGCATAAGTGTCTTTTACGAAGTTCAAAGTAATATTTTTGTTGACAAAAAAAAATGAAATTTTAAGGCGCCATTAATCATAACCTTCAACGGCAAGGAATGTGTAATTTGTATAAATATTCATGTTACATTCACATTAAGAGTTTAGTTCTTTTTAGAATAAAAATATAGGCTCGGTAAATCAATCTTGAAATGTATTTATACTTAACGACTGGCTTAAGTTCCCGCTTTCGCCTGCTTCGAGTTTCCCAAGAATCAAAATCAAAAACAACTTTATTCAAATGGGCCTCACGAGCACCTTCGAATCGTCATTTTACAAATTAAAACTTCAAAGTGATTATTATTTTTGTGAAAGTTACCAACCTTTGGTAAGGTAAAAGTTATTTTTGTAAAAGTAAGATTGGTAAGGTAAAAGGTTATGTCGATTCTGCAGAGAAGACAGTCAAATCTATATTGTTGGAAAATGTTCTATCTTCCTGAACGTGTAAAAACTTTAGGAAAACTAATGAGTAGATATGAAAAAATAAATATTTCCAATATATAAATAATGGGAAGATAAGAAGTTTTATATCCCTTGATTGATTCTTAATAAAACACAAAAAATCTGAAGAAAAAAAAAAACGTTGGAGAAGATTCTGTTAGACAAAAGTATAACTAGAGATAAGTCACGTTCAAACAGCTTTAGGTGGTTCGGCTTCACGAAGTAAATTTAATTATAAACTTTCTTATTATACGTAAGTAGATTATTATAATACATTTAACGCTCCTTTGCTTTTATTTTAATCACCGTAACGCATTAGGGTTTTACATGACCTTGTAATATAAAACACTTTCAATGCCCTTTTAGAAATCTAAAGGATTATAATTTCCATGGTTCAACGATACATGTGTTATCCAGCAAATGGAAACTTGAAGTGGATTAATCTACCACAAAAAAAAAAGAAAGAAACGGCTGAAAAATATTCTACCATTCGACAAGCAACGTCATACTTATTCTTAATATTATAATTATATTTAAATATTATTGTTATAAATATAAAATTAAAGGGGATTTAAGATGAAAGCGGGAACTTAAGCCAGTTGTTAAGTAATAATAGTATAAAATATTTAAGACATAATGCTTATTTCTAATAAACAATATAACTAGGTATAATAATCTGGAGCATATACAACTAAATTGACGTATTCATTTATAACATGACATTGATAGTGTGATCCAGAAGTAGCTCTATTACTTAAAAGCAAAGTTTTCTTTGGTACTAATATACACGGAAGCCATGGGCGATAGGAAACTGCTAATAGGCAAGAGTATTTTTAAATGAAAATTTAGTAAAATAAATAACAAAAGACTAAAATGTCAGACCGTGTACGACCGAATACACGCTTCGCAAACATTTTGTAACAGACGTTATAGATAAAGGATCGACGAGACATAATTAAACAATTTCTATTGGTAAATTCTGTCACCCAACTAAAGTTCGGTTTACGTAAAGTTGTTAAAAATTTTCAAACAGTTCCAGTAATATTTAGTGTATACGTTTCAATTATAACACAGTATTAAACGCATAGAATTCCTATTTCTTCGGTTAAATAGGAACGTCAACCCTTTTTATTGATAGATGAAAAAATAATTACTATATCGATTACGAAGAATCGAGACAGGAAATAGACTTTACACAAAGGTAACATGAGTAAAATAAGCGTCAGCCCATGTCAATTGCTGTCAATGCTCGCCTCGAGGGATAGAATTACCCTCATATTACATTATCTTGCGAAAATGTATTTAACAGTGATACGCCAATTTCGTCGCTTCGTGAGCACGTTAATGATATTTCGTATTATTTCCCTTCGTTCAATTCGTTGGAACTGACAGCTTGTTGAAACGTGGAAAATTTTACGACTTCAGTTCGTGGTTCATGTTATATTTTAAGTTAAAAAACAAAATTTGAAAACAAAAAGTTTGTTTTGTTTTTGAATGGAAGAGACGGCTGAAGGAAACTGTGTAATTTTTGTTGTATTTAACTTTAACACAAAAAAACAAAAACATAAAAAGACTTTTGACGAAATATAACGTGTATTTTTTACCATGAAGTTGAAATTTTACATAATTATTTAACTTATAATTTATATAATTAATATTCATATGATGTTTCTATATTATACCTATCGCTGATGAGAAATCTGTTGAGTAGAGACAGGTTGCATTTACGAGTATATAAAATAATTAAAAATAAAGGCAAGCATAAAAAAATTAATTAGGTCACTAGTGAATTTAAAATGGTGATTTAAATTACATATGTTTTTAAATAATAATAATAATACACCAATGAAAAAACTGTCACTTTAAATAATTCAAAAAGAAAAAAAAAAATGATTTTTAAGCTTAATACGTAGAATAAAATGAAATAACTGATTTCTTTAGGTGGAGCCAAACAAACAAGCAAGTAAACTGCGTAAAGCATAGGTTTTGCCACAGAGCTACATGCTCTATGGGTTTTGCTCATTTTAACGGTTTTTTTTTACATATAATTGAAAGACAAAACTATTTGACGAACTGACGATTTATAAGGCAGCTTTTTTTCTTATAAATAAAACGTTTAAAGTGTTACGTTCGAAATCGCTGAACGTCATTGCGTACAAATATTCGATTTCCCACATATCTCTGTGCAGACGTGTCGTTTTTAAGCGACGAAAAAACGGAGGAGATAATCAATTCGACCCATATATTTTTTATGTACGAACGCGCAGAATTTTTTTTTACAGAATATCCCGAATTTATATTTTTTTTTTTATTGCAAAGGGTATATCGAAATGAGTACGATATAATTGTGTAAAAAAAAATCATACTCTAATTCACTATCTCTGTTTGATGACGACTCAGAATTTGTTATTTTAATTACTTTAGAATTTATGTATTCAGTTTAAAAGTATTTTATTTTTAGTTTTTCCGATTCTTTTATAAATTATTTATTTAACACTTTATTATACGTACAGTATTATAGAAAGATACATGTCATTGAAACACAAGTATAAAGGCTGTGCTTAATTTAATTATTATTTAATGTGTTCATTTAATTATATGCTATAACTAAAAAGAAAAATTCAGTTGTTTAGTATCGTCAACATAGCAAACTTATTTAGACATATACATATTTGTATACATACGTACATAATATAACGTTTACATTTCAAATGGATGATAAATATTTTTATTATATTAAAGTGAATACGGTATAAAATATTATGATAACGTGAACCGAAATGGTACGTTCCAGCGACATTCAATTGATTGATTGCGGCATGTGTGACACTTTTTTTTTCAATTAATACAATGCATTAAATCTTTACCAAGGTATTTACTCGTAAAATATAGCGTTTATATACAAATATATTTTTTTTCTGCCATTTAATAACCTTTAAAGATCCCTTTCACTTTTTTTCATCTTTTTTTTGGAATTCTTATTTTTTTAATTTTGTTTTTTTATGACTCTAGCGTCTGTCAATTTTTTATGATGTATATAATGTGAAAGATTTACTAAAATCGATCTGAAAGTTTCAAAGCTTATAGATTTTATTATATAAAAATCAAAAAAAGTCTTTTCTCTTCCTGGTAAGTAAAGTATTAGTAAAGTTTTTAGTGCAATTTTGTAAATGTTAAAATATTTTTAGCTTTAGAACCACAGCGGGACGTCTTGAAAACGTACGTCGTTTGAAGGCAAAAGTTCTGAAGTTTCCGACTGTCCCCGTCGTTTGAAACAGTTTCTCGTTCTCAGATTCGTTGTTCAGTGCGCAGTCAATAGTTTATATCTGGGTCACGGTACTGCCGCAAAATATGTACAACTCGGTACGTAATGCTATTATTTATTTTTTAGAAATAATTTGTGAATTTGTATTGCATTTATTTTTTTCATTAATCTCTTACGAGTTTTCCATGTGATACGAGCTTTATTTAGTGTATAAAGATACAAATTAATTAATACATAGACATAAATGCAAGAATGCAAGATGCAAGATTTTTTATTAACTGATACATTTTAAAATATTGTTACAATAATATCCTAATTTTATTAACAATTTTGACGAATTTATATAAAATTACAAATTATGAGTGATTAAAATTCATTTTAATATCTTTATATTAATTAAAATTGACAAAAATCTTGATTGTAAGATAAAATAACATAAAAGCCTTATTAGCTTATATAGGTAACGTATTTACTTGAAAAATGGAAAATATAAATTCGAAACAAAAACAAACTTTTTAAATATAAATGATTTATCTGTATCCTCCTCTTTCTTTTTTTTTTTTTCTTTTTTATTTATCTGACTTTGTGTAATAAAGATTTATTCATAGACAGTATGTGAATTGTTTATTACCTAAATGTAATTTATTTCTGTTTGCTCTGAGCTTCTTATACCCATCCCAAATTTATTTTGTAGATTTGTGTTTTTATGTTGTTTTGTTTTTATTTTTATGAAAACCGTTATGGTATAGTGGTGCGAGGAGTCGCCTCAACGCCGGCGGTTGCGGATTCGTTCGATTTCCGCTCAGGACATATATTTGTATTTATGCAACTCATTGTGGGGAAATTATCCGCCAAGTCACAGTTGGGCTATGGTGGATTAAGCTCCAACCCTTTTTCTATATAGAGAAGAAGCCTTTGCCCACCAGTGGGACATTTACAAGTGATTCAGTTCAGTTTTTTTTTCTATTTCTATCATATGTTATTATTTAGAATAATTTGAAACCGACCTAGAAAATAAATAAGTTTTTTGATAGTCTGTAGTATATACTCGTATATATATTTTTTTATAAATTGATTTTCATTTTTTTTTTGAAAAGAAGGTCATAACTTTAAACAACTTCATTAAATACATATATATGTTTTTCTTTTACCACTATAAGATATTTTTATTATTTTACTAGCCGCCCGCCCCGGCTGCGTCTGGGGTATACGTATGTACCTAAACCTTCCTCATAAATCACTCTATCTATTGGTGAAAGCCGTATGAAAATCCGCGCAGTAGTTTTTAAGTTTATAGCGAACAGACAGACAAACAGACGCGGCTGAGGACTTTGTTTTATAACATGTAGTAATATAGTCGATTGTCATCGTTTAATTCTGAGGGGTTATTGTCACTCTATAAAGTTTAATTAGGATTGACGCGGGCGAAATCACAATTCAATTGTAATATAAAAAATAAAATCATTTGTTTATTTGTTTGCGATCGATTCACTCTCAAAATAAATATCTCAATTTAATAATTCATGTTGAGACAGATATTATCATTTAAATTATATAACTTTTTAGACCGAAGACAAAACCGATAGACCGACCAGATATTAAATCGACGGTTGTTTCGAAACGTTTCTTTGAAATCGAATTCTTAATATCAACATTAAATATATTAAACAACGATAAAATTTAATAGTATTTGACCTGAAACCAATAACAGTTAACCGATATAGTTAAAATATTAGAAATCACATTATACGTGTTTCGTATACCTATACTATTTGTACATATAAATGGATATTAGGCAACTTAAATTTACATAAGCTTAATTGAATTGAATACATACATTATACAGATACAATATATGTTTATTTATTTCTACTTTCAGTTTTTATTTGTATTTTTAAAACGATATATTTATGATTTTTAATTTAATGTAAGAAAATACTGTGCTATTTTTTCATGAAAACCAAACTCCATTAAGTATTAAATTCCTTGTTTCACGGCTTTTAGTAGTAAGTACATTCGATACGCTTGTCAAAGTCTGGATCTATTCGCAATGAGATATTTTTAATAATATTTTTAGTGTCTAGTTTTTGTTAAATAATATGAATTTCAATGAAGGCAGAAAACTAATCTTATCATAGATTGTACTTGCGTAGGTGACACTGACAGCTTACAAAGAACTGCTTACATTGTGTGCACTAAATTTAGGAGACAAGCTTGTTATAACATAAGTATCATTTGAGTTGGTAGTATTGGTAACCAATATTTCAATTAAAAGTTTTTATTTTTATGAATACAAAAAAAATCCTTTAAAAAAATAAAAAATTCTCTGGGACCACCTCTGAAGTATGACTTACCGATTAAAAAAAGAATCATCAAAATCGATTCATAATTGAGGGAGTAATCGCGTAATATACAAAAAATAAACAAATAGACGAACTGAAAACCTCCTCCTTTCTTTGAAGTCGGTTAAAAAGAACATTATATCGCTGATATCGGTATACATAAGACAAAAATTCCAATACTGGCAGGTGATAAACTTACAATTTTACTACAAATGCAAATATATATCCTTGCGTGAACATAACAACGGCTGACACTTGATTTACGCAGCCGTAAAATATGGGACAATGAGAATATTTTACAGTCAAAGCTTTGAGATGATGGTGTACGGTGAATGAGGTGCAGGCAAATTGTTTGTCACATATGTGACTAGAATGTTCTCGTATTAGATAAGTAGATAGCATATAAAGTTTTTCACGAGGATTTTACCGCCACGAAAGTGCTACATTTTAGAGAATAATTTGAAGTGCGTATTTATTAATTTTAACGTTTGAATTGCCACTAGATTTCACTTTTTAGTGCTGACTTTATTAGTTAGTTCCTTTGGTTATGTTATATTCATGCACTTTTTTTTCTAGATTAATCTAAAATCACGAGAGAACTGAAATAAATTAGCCCGTAAAAGTCGGCCAGCTGATTGTGTTAAATATATGTCAATATTTTCCATAAAAATATTTACCCTTTAATAGTTACAAATAAAAAAGTAGAATATTATAAGTATTCAGTGATGTGACATAATTGCAACTGATTTATAATTAGATGCGATGACCTTTTTATAAGCTTGATATAAATCGCCATCGATCAAATCATCAATTCAGTGAACATCTATTTTATCTTTACTTATACTCGTAATAAAACTAATAAATAAATTATTTATTTATTATAATAAAACTGTAACAGCTCCAATTATGTACATTGAAAGTATGTAACAAAGCCTTTTGGAAGGGCATTCCATAATCGACACTGGAGCCGAAATTGTAGTTTTTTTTTTTCATTTTTATCAGTATGTCGCAAAAATTCTAAATGAATTCAAATATTTGATGGCACGATTTGAGTTTATAGTACGAAGTAGGATATATTAGCTACTTTTTATCCCGACATTCAGCAGGCTTCCCTTGAGAGGAAGGAGTCAAAAGGTGGTAGATAGGTACTTAGTTGTAAATTATTACTGCGTAGTCCGAAAGACTTTATTTTTGGTTTGTTGATTTTTGTTGATTTATGATTATTATATGAAAAAATAAACATCATCATTCTCAGCTTTAAGCCAAATAACTTGGTTCCCGGAAAGTACAGAAACATTTGAACGTATAGCTTATTTTAAACTGGTGTTTGCCAGCTTGATATTATAGGTTTATTAAAAAAGATGGATAAACTCAATCGTGGAAGCAATCAGATCACAGTAAAAATATTTTTATACAACAAGTAAAAAATTCGATTACGGAAAACCTTCTCCGCTGAAAATTAATTTAATTTATTTCCGCCTAGGAGCTTAGTAATTAGTAAGATTAAAAGGTTCATATTATTTTTCGTTTCCTGTTTTTCGTGTTCAAAATTTAATTAATTAAAAAGGTTTTACTTAAAGCTTAGTTTAATTATAAAAGCAAAAAACATAAGTATGTAAATTAAGTCTATTTAAATAATTTAAAGTAAATTACTATTTTGATTGTTAAAAAAATAGTATATACAAATAAACAAAATACTAAAACAAAAAAAAAATCGAATAATATGCTTGTATTATTATAATATTAGTATAGGAAAAAGTCGAAAAAAAAAAATGTTTCGAAATAATAAAGGCACGACAGCGAAACGTGAAATTAATTTTAGATGAACATTGTTCGAATGAACCCATTGCAGTGATGTGTTTTGATTGGATAGCTTTGTAAATAACATCAAACGCTGCTATACAATCAGACTGGAATACGTTTATATTTTATTTTATTTTGTATTCATCTCATTGTACGTGCTTAGTCGCACCCTTCACCTTATCCTTTATTAATATCGAAAAGATGGAATTGTATTAATGAAGATTCGCGTATATAAAAGCGCGTAGGTGAGGCGTAGGTTGTAGTAATATGATAGGAAAAACTAAAAAACATCTTTCTTCTCGAGTTTGGTAATGATTATATAGAACTTTTTCAGTATTGATTTTCTTATATCAGTAAAGGTGAGGTGGTTGTATTCTACATATATAAAGAGATAGATTGAGATTTTTTTTACTGTGCCCACTGTATAAGCCATTACATGATTTTTTAAAGTCCTTTGTTAAATAATAGGCTTTTTAACGCAGACATTTTTTTCGAATCGGTCTCAATTATGCCAATTGCCAACGTTAGTGTATCCATAGCATATAACAAACTAAGAAACAAACGTTTTATTGACGTTTTCATATTAAAACTACATTCGCATTTCGAATACAGATGGATTATTTAAAAATAATACTATTCGTGCCGACAAATACAGACATAAAAATTCAAAAAATTACATCTAAATCGGTTCAGTCTGCTTCAAGTATTGTTTATTAATATTTCATATATTAGGCATTACAATTAATTTATATAGATAAACATAGTAACAATATGGTTCAAAGCGTTTATTGTTAAGACACTAAATAATCTTGTTACTTTATTTTATACTTTACTTTTGTTAGGTTAAAATAATGAATGGCTCGTTAGCGCAGTTGGAACTGATCCTGTTTTCTGCTCTAGGGTTGTGGGTTCGATTCCCGTAAAGAGTCTGGGTGTAATATATATTTATTTATTTTAAAAAAAAAGGTGTATCATTCGGCTGTTACCTAAAACACAGGTATTAAGATACCTATCCACCTACATACCTTAGGAAAAGACGACCGTGTATGTATGTAAAAAATTATGTATTTATATGTAACAATCTTATTTGCCTCAAAAATAAATGAAAAAGACTAAAATATAGTTTGTATTTACTAGTAAATATGTATAATAGCAGTTTATAGTCGCTTGCGAAATTCGCTGCGTCAAAAAAATTAACTTTTGAAGAGACACAAAAAACTGCAGTTTACATAATATAATAATAAACTAAACTAAACTAAATAAATACAAGAAATTAAAGTTAGTGTCGGGAATCGGAAATAAATATTAGTTTTAACAATTTCCTAAATATTATTCTTTTATTTTTTTATTTTTTATAATTTACAATTCTATGCCATATTAACTTTTTTAGTCAAAAATGCCGGTAAAAGGTGTTTACATATCGAATATTATTAGTAAAAATGCGTTTTTTTAGTATAAATTTATTGTAATTAGTCCTTGACTATACAATAATTATTGTTATAAAGATAACAAACTGTATGTCCCTTTTTGTTTATAATAAAGAATACCTAAAGAAAGAAATAAAGCAGATATACAAAAAAATGGGCAAAAATAAATATAAATATAACCTCAGAAACCAGCGAACCGTAAATATTTCTAACTAGAATACTTCTCTAACTGTAGGAACGGAAGTAATAACAAATAGTCGAGGTTGATGTTGATGTTTACTGCAGTTGAATCTTAATGGGACACAAGTTTTCTTACACTGAAGTGCATAAAGTTTCTTTTAAGGAGAATAGTTGGACAAAACTTAAGAGTTTTAAAAGTTAAACTTTCTCGTAGTAAATATTAAAAGACAAAAATACATAGTTATTTTTCAATGGAGTTACACTTTCTACTATCCGAGTACATTATTTGGCACGTTAAGACGGAGCATAAAATTCAAAAAATATTTCAAAGGTAAAACTTTTTAGAATTAGGTACAGTTTGTTAGGTACTAAAAAGCGGTAACAGGGGGCTGTAGTAAGGTTTTTTTTTTTTTATTGAATCTATTTTTATACTTAAAGTTAAAGTATTTGAAACGAATAATAATTAATCAGACTCATTAATTATCAAAATCAACTTTATTCAAATAGGCCCCAGGAGCACCTTCGAATCGTCATTTTACAAATTAACACTTTAAAGTGATTATTATTTTTTTAAAGTAAAGCTACCACCGATTCGGAATGTAGATTCTGCAGAGAATAATAAGCAAGAAACTCCGCAGTTACTCTTTTGAAAATAATATACAAACTGTGTTACTAGACGTCAATCGCGGTTTTGATTTAAGATCTTTTGTTCCAATCAGATTAGTTGATCTGGAAATAAGATGATATTAGATATAAACTAGATTTACTAACGAGTTCTTCTGATTTATAATACAAAGTTCTCTTTGAATTTTAGTGTATATTTTTGTAATATCTCCTCTTATCCCGGTTTCTCGAGACACTAAGGGCCTGTGAAACTGTTTTCATCAACTAATAAACTTCAACTTTTGGATTCAAGGATTGCTAATAGAAATATGTATCAGATTAAGTGGAGTTCATGGTGAAAAATAAAAAATATATATTAGAATTTAATCTGTCGGGTATCGTCAAATAACATTATCAGCAACCCCATATGCCCTAAATATAAAAATATATATATTACAAATTTATGTTTGATATACATTATTACTTCACAAAATGCTTCTAATACAAAAGCGTACCTTCAGTTCAAGTAGATATTATACGCTCTTAATAATAGCTTCACAACCTACATCTAAATTGAGACTTATACTTTCAACCCGTTGTCACATTAAATTACGATACGAGACATAATCAAGGCAGTTTAATTATGGAGTCAATCTGTCAGGTGGCATTGATGTTCTAATAGGCGATAGAAATTTTAGATAGATATTTAGTGATACTGACATTTAATTAAACGGTTAAGGTCTGACAGAATTAACTATAACATGTATAGAGTAATTCATATTATATTAGACAACTCTTGAGGGGTTTGTATGTCAAGGCTAAGATTGTTCCAAAGTAAATTCATTCCACTATATAAAACATAATTAGAAACAGAATACATAATGGTTCGAATTTCGCAGAATTCAATTCGCTATCATGTTTGTCTATAAATTACTAGCTTTTACCCGCGGCTTCGCCCGCGTGGAATTCGGTAATGAATTCGGTTACATCGCGCTTCTTAGTTTTCCCGTATATATAGAGTTTAGAGTTTTTAAACCAAAACTGCGTGGTAAACTATATTATATGTTTTACGTTGGGGAGCAAAAACATGCAAATTTTGGGCACTGGATACCCGGGAACACGCTACATAGAGCTGGCCATGCGAAAAACAATGCTTTTCTAAGTGTACTCCAGCAACCCTTAGAGTTTGACCTTGTGCTTTATTAATGGTCATAGCAAATGAAACCCTTATAGGAAATTGAAGTCTTTTAAACTGAAATGGGAGGTCTGTTGGAATAATCGGAATCCGAGGAATGAGTACACTTTCACCCTTTGCAGCGCCAGTTAAAATAGTGGCGGTAATAATATTCCGCCCAAGGTGAGTGACACGCAGCCTGGTACCATTGCACAGTCTAGGGGCATCGAGATTACGCATGAGCATCACCGGAACCCCTACTTTTAATTTTAATTTATGTGATGGCACCCCAGATAATTCCAAAGAAAAGAAAAAAACTATAGTGAAATTAGGTTAAACAGCAAATGAGTCGAAAAGTGCACCGAATAAGTATAGGTAGCGTATGAGCTATAGGTTAAAGCGCGAGATGTCATTCCACTACTTACGCATCTTAGAAAACACAACGATACCACGTTTTAAAAACCACCAAGCGCCATCTATCGCATACCTTAAGAACTAAATAGCGTAATTGCTAATACTTTATACTTATTTCAGTATATTTGTCATATTTGCACGTAATAATCTACTTTTTTTAAAATTTCTTCACTTTTGTAAACCCTCTGGAACAGTATTATACCAGAATAAAGGGTAGGTAAATAATAACAGAAGTTTTTGCAAAGAAAATTATAACTAGTTGAGATTATCTTTACTATATTTCAAAAGCATATATCTTTTCTAGTAAAATAGAAATGGATTTTGTATAATAATATATACATATTATATATTTATTTTAATATATACTTTCGATTTTTTATATAATTACAATAGTTTCTTTACTCTTAAGGCTTTTTTTAAACAAACCTCTAACCTCTTTTCAGGATTAGTAAGCTAAAGTGGTAGTAGACCAGTCACATATTACACGGAACTGACAACCGTTCAAGTAGAAGTATTTTGCAGTGGAGACCACGCCTGGTAAGTATTATAGTATTGGTACATATTTACAGTTATATTATTAGCGTAGATACAGACAGTTCAATTCCATTACAAAATTCTGTTATCAAATAATTTATTAGCGTAGAGAGAAAAGAAATATATCAAAAAGAAAAACGTCTATTATTTGAGAGAAAAATATCATTATAAGCGTAGAAGTCTTCGTAAACTACATAATATCAGTAGCAAACCAGTATTCAATACAGTACTTATTATGTATCTCTTTTCATATGTTAGCGGTTTCAGTTTCTAATTTATCTCCATTTAGAAGACAGTTATAAATATATGGACGAAACACGTGGTTTCACAATGACATATATTCTTACCGCTTCGCCCCTATAAATATTTGGTAAATGAATAATTTTCAAAACGTAATTAAATTCCAACAAAAGATTTTCTTACTTAGACTTCATTATTAATGTATAAATTTCTAACAAATAATGTTATAAGTTTGTATCAATTGTAAGAAAATTAAGCGAAGAAAAGTTGATAAAGTTTATAACTTGTTGTTGTATGTGTAATATGAAGCGACAAAAAAAAACTTCTCTTTTAGAGTAATGCCAGTATGAGCTTTTTTTTTTTGTTAACGTTAACTTATGTTATTACTTATTACGGAACTGGATCTATAATTTATCAGATTAAAACTTCAACGTAAGACTTCTCATTAACCAATTTTAGAAATTGATGTAACACAGCACTCATTAAAATTGAATTATTGCTTTGCTTTATTCGGTTGGCAAATACTTTAGTCTCGAGCAAACAGAGCTATATGTTTTCCGCAATGCGTCTAAAACTATTTGAGACTTTGTAGTCTCGCCAAAATTGGTAACCTTACGATGGAGCTGACAGTCGGTCATGAATTTTAACTTCAAACTTTCAATGTGATACTTACTGAGAAGTATCAATTCTGGCGTATCTTAGTAACAAAGTGATATCGTGTTTCAGTGCGGGAACAGAATAGTAATAGGAAGTTTTTTTCTGACTTGTTAAAGTGGCCAATACTAAGTATGAAAATCGGAGGAACTGTTAGTTAAAATTAAGATATCAATTATCTCTCACCAAGTACTATATAGATACACGTTTATACATTAAAATGAGTCCTAAAAATAATAAAGTGAAGACAATAAATGCTCTTTTTTTTCGCTAAATTGCAATTTGACAGCAATAATTACATAATTATCGCTATATGCTCGGCTATTGTAAGTTACTTAATAGTCCGGTCGAATTGAACATTAGATCGAGACGATAAATTCGATACAAGGCAAAGGTTTCGGAAGAAGGTAACGTGTTCTAATTATTACTACACTCACTATAGTACACAAGTCGCCTTTGCTCCACTATCTGGTTTACCACGTTACTTCTTAAATATTACTAATGGAGTTAAATATTTACATAAATAGCAGAATTTTCTCATTCGACATTAGTTATTGTCAACGTCTATTTTGATATTCGTATTATTGTTTCAAACCATGACAAAACAGGACGTTTCATTAGTACAAGTGACAGACGGGCGTCAGTTTTGAATATTCTATTGTTTAAATTACATTCCATCATTTAAATGGACAAACGATGTAATTAATCTTACGCCAATTTGGCAAGGCGAAAATTACATATTAATTTCATAAAGAACTTTGTTTAAAAATATAGTTTTGTTTAACAAATTCATTTGTAAGAGAACGTAAGAACTATCGCTCATTGTTGTGTAACTTAGTACAAGACCAAGTTTTAACTTGTATGTCAAAAAAGGATCAATGCATTACTCACAAAATTTAAAACAGATTTGAACTAACGAATTTGTGCTTGACTGACGAAAAATTGAATGTGATTCTGCTTTAAACTATTTTTGGTAAATATTGGGAATTGAAAATTACAAAACTCATTCGCAATTTCGCAGTACTACAAAATCCATTTTATTAAATTACTTTTATTTTCAACTTGCTGTCTGCAGGTGCTTTTCAAGCCAGAATTTTATTGATGTGTCAATAATAGAATACAAGACAGTTTTTGAACGACATTTCCAATTTTGATCCCTTTTCACATTGTTTGGTTTTGGATAAAATAATTAAAATAGTATTTCCAGTTTCTCTAGTAAAGCATAAATTATTATTAAAATATATCAAAATATATAATATCGCATAAACTAAATCATCAAGTAAATCAAGTAAATCAATCATTAAGTAAGTAATCCACATCACATTTTCCTGGGTATTAAAGTAACAAGCTCATATTTAGTACAACTTGTAAGAACTCCTCAGATATTTGTTATTATTATAGAACGCTAATTAAATTGTTCAATACAAAATTTATGCAGATTATTTCTAAATATTAGAATCGGAAAGCAACAGTATGTCCGTTGAAACTCCGTAAATGAAGGGTCTGTTCTCGACTACCTGTATTAGGGCTGTCATAGGTTAAATTGCTAAACATAAACTTATGAATGCGACATATAATTTAATTTGAGTTTTATACATGGACCCTTTAAAAAAGAAACTCGAACTAATTTTAAAGTCAGAATTATTTTATTATATAATTTTTATATGAAATACAGTCGCATGGCAGCCCTAACATGAACTGTTAAATTCGAGCTTTATTTTGATTCTTAGAAACAAATTCGCGTAAATGTTAAACTTTTTTCCATGAAGACAACTTCTAAATAGTACGATCTTCTTAAATTCGTGAAGATTTTATGGTACTGTCGGCGCGATTTTTACTGATTTTGCACTAGTAATAATAACTCGACGACCGGATTGGTGTAGTGGTGCAAGAGTTCTATCAAAGTTGACTTATTTGTTGTTTTTATTGAATGGTTTGGATGTTTGGGCTTGTAGGTCTCACCAGCGTGCCTGGGTGCGCATGTATCTCAATTTTTGTATGGCACCAAAAACGATTGCAATCGACTAGAAAAGCAACATTAATAAAGAACACAAATTATCATTACTCATAATAATTAGTAAGCCTTCGAATTAAAATAATTTTCATATGAAATTAGATACAATGTTATTTTGTAAGGGATAACCTTTTTCTTACTGTAATTTTTTTCCATTTCCTAGAAGGCAGGTTTGATAAGTTGAGTTTTAAATATTTGTATATATACTACAAATTTAAATAAATTAATTGTAGGTGTTTTACTAATTACTTTAAACTAAAAAATTTCAGTCTTATATTTCTACATATATGAAAGTTCTCCTTCCGCTTAATTAAAAAAATATATATATACACGAAAAGTGAATACATTACGAACACTTTCATGGCAATATCTACAAATTCACTGAACGAAATATTTCATACTCACTCCTAGCATTCTTGGTGACTTTTATCTCGAAATAGTCATGCGGGAGCTTAACCTACGAGACAGCGTTTGTGGGTCTTAACGTGATTGGCAGGAGTTCTTATCGTTGAGTGCCAGGCATTTTTTTTTTATTACGAGGTAGAGTTCATCTCTTGTATAGCGAGTATAAGTAATTACGTTTATGTTATGGTCACAGAAAATTATGTCTCATATGCGGAGTAGTAGTTGTTAGAATCACCGACAAAACTTTGAGAACTTTGGAAGTCATTAAAACAAGCTTCAATACACGCACGTAATAAGGGGAATCTTTTCATCGCTGCGTTTATGTGCGTTTGGCGAATGAAGAACGCGGTATCGTGATGTGCAACGTAACAAGTTAATATTGATTAATAATTCAATTTTAAAATTAAGTATGATATATTCTATTCTATTCCATTTTTGTTTTGACGCATTAATATTAATGTACTGAACTGAATCCTGTACACTTCCAAAGGCATCTTCTCCACATAGAAGAAGGGTTGGAGCTTAAACCACCACGCTGCTAAACTACGGGTTAGCGAATAATTTCCCTATTATGAGTAACGATCGTTACCAGGTGTCTGTGATAATAACCGGGACCGACGGCTTTATGTATTCACTTTCGTAGGCACGGTGGAGAGACCCATAATGATTTAGACCCAGACTAGAAACAAATATTTGCATAAATACAAATATCTGCCCCGAGCGGGAATCGAACCCTCGACAGCCGGCGAGTACTCGTACCACTACACCGGAACGATTGTCGTATAAATATTAATGCCACAGGTATACATACGAATATGATATAATAATTATACAAAAAAAAAAACGTGTTTATATATATAAGTCATTAAACCTAAAACATTTTGATTTCCTAAAACCATTTTTTATCATTTAAAAATTCAACATACGACCCTTCGTTCCCTAACAACTCACTCACAAAACAATATTTAGAAAAAAAAAACATTTCACTAATTTTCTTCCGTATTTCGGTAATTAAATGTTTCCATATTCACGTACAATAAAAATCAGAAACAAACTCGGTGAGCGTATCAAGGAACTTTTTAACAACGTTTTTCTAACTTGACGGGTTATGAAGGAAATCCATTTAGAGTTAGATTTTCCCAAATTAAGTTTTGAGCAATGAAATCCACAATGGAAAAAAATTGGGATATTATGTGGGCGTGGTAGAAGTTCATACCCGTTTTATGGTATTGAATAGAGATTGTTTAGCTGATAAATGGACCCGGATTTATGTGAGTAATATTCTCTGGCCATCGAATCGGTTTTCCTTTAGTCTCGACATAGTGGAATTGGTATGTCTATTTCTTCAGGTTAATAAAGACAACCGCTATCGTGTTAGAATAACAATGATTATTTCTATTCTACAGTTTGTTTCTATACGTATCTTTTATGCGTTTATTATATTTGCATGTGTCTTATAATTATGTCAGGTTTTTAGTAGAGATAGTTTCTGCGCTAAAATTGTGTAAAAATACATCTCGTTCGTGGCTGTAAAAAATATATTCTGAAGACAATAATTTTTGGTACATGTATACGGCATGTACTAAATATCAATGTCGAATTGTGCACAAATTCTTTTCCTTTTTTTAAGGGCTTTTGATCAGCATCGGGTTATTTAATGTTACAATATCCAATATAATCTGATAAATGTAGGTAAAAAAAAACATGTAGCAATTTTTTTTTCCGCAAAAGACTATATAATTTTTAAAAGTCAGTAATAATATTTATCAGACTGATTTTTTTAAAGAAAAAACCTTTTTAATTTTACTAGTATGAAAAAATTCCAATATTACAAGTGACGTAGGTATATCTAGCGAAAAAAGCGACATAATTTACGTATAACTCTCTTAAAATGGTAATTTTTAAAACGTTCGCAAAAAGCATTTCTCTGTCAAGCGTTAGTAATAAATCAAAAAAAGTTTTTATCGCTGAAGAAAGCGAAAGACTGCTAGGAAATTAAATATCTGTGCAGATACGCGTTTGATGGCTGGAATTCGCATCGGCGGTTTTTTTCAATTTGGATTGATACAATTCACTCGGTTGCGTAGATTGGATGGAATAAATCCTTTGTTAGGAAATTCTCGGGTACTTATATTTCAACGAGGGATCGAAAGGGACAAAGTTGATATCGAATTATCTTAGGAACAAAAAAGATTTTTACTTGTAGTTTAATGAGATTAATATTAGTATATTGAGTCGTCTCTCAAAATATTTTATGGTTCCATGGAAAATGTATGTAATAATTTTACATATATATTCATTATCGGACTTGGTACGGCTCTTAAAATTAACTGGCTTTTTTTTTCAAATAAATAAATAAACATAAATTAATTATTAAATTACCACATTTATACAGACACAAACATACAAGATTAAACACTTACCCGTATTTCATATTTTCAATGAAACTTAAATTATAACCATATAAATGCCGAGATATGTACCTACATATAGGTTACAATTATAATATTTCTTATCTAGTGAATTCGATTCATGTATAATAATAACATGATTATACTAATATGCTAATATTAAGGCTACAGTAACAGCTATTTTTGACGGGATAACGTCTAGTAAATTGATGAAAGGGTGCCCGTTCGAAGAAGATGACGTCATCATTTTCACAATTAGTGAGCGAGCTTTTATATTAAATACAATTAATTATCTGTAGCTTATATACATATATATTATACAAAATAATGATAATTCAGTGATAATAATTCAATTCCATTCATGTTTTCTTATGACGTTATCACGTAAAAATTATCGTCCGTAAACCGACTTTACAGACACCCAATTTTTTTTTTTTAAAGCAATATACATATGTACAAAAATAGCTAGGTTACGAAATTATTATCATTTTGTTTACATTAATAGGACCGTTCTGGTATATTGGTACCAGTAGTCGTCTCAACGTCGGCGGTCGCGGGTTCGATTACCGTTCGGGGCTGATATTTATATTTGTAAAAAAAAAAGCTATCGGTCTCATTTTTTAATACGGACACATAATAATGATCGTTTCTCACAGCGAAACAGCGTGGTGTATTAAGCTCCAAGCCATTTCTTATATGGAGAAGGGGCTGTTTCCCAGAAGTGGGATCTTTACAGGCTGATTTAGTTCAGTTCAGTTACATTAATAACTCCATTCCTAGTGTATCAAACCAAATAACATGCACCAGAATTTAAGACAGACCACCTGTAAATACGACAAAGAAAACCGCATTCATTTTTATGACTAGAAAGACTATGTGTGACTCCTGAACAAAGAGACAGACAAAGTTTTGGTATCTTTCGCCTTCATAGGGGTCATAAGGGGTCTACCCTTAGCATTAATTTTTCTTAAGCATCTCTTACACAGAAACAACTAACTGAGTAGTTATAATTTTAAAGTATTTATGTGTTACAATGAGTAATATAATCAAATTTTACTTACGCATTATGAGATAACAGTTGTACTCGTATATGTAGAAACAAACATGAATTACCTGTAAAAAAGAAACTAAATATTTAGTATCGGTACCTACATTCATTTATATTAAAAAGTAGAACGGTTCGTTTTATATTTAAACGTTGTAATTTCAGAATTAACTCTTCCAACATTTAAAAACTTTTTGAGTTAGATTGCATGTTTTTTTTTTAATGTTAGTTGGATAGACAAACTGGCAGACGTTCCACTTGATGGTAAGTGGTTGACATCGCCCATGAACATAAACTAATTTACCTGGAACTAGCCCAGGCAACTCATCTATGTGTTGCCCATCCAGAGACATAAGTTGTTAAAGTCTCGGAGCCAGTAATTACACTGCCTGTCTTGCCCTTCTCTCAGAAACACATTAAACTTGTTCACGGAAGAAACAAGCAAGATGGTGGGACCCATGCAGCCGGAAGCGCGGCACAGCGCATCCTTCCCACCGGTAAATGTATTTCGGCGAAGATAACATGCTATAAAATATTACGCTAAGACTTAGGTAAATAAAATAAAATAAAATAAAAAAATAGCAGCAGAGTAGTAATTTGACACATAGGTTGTTGTTAAGGTATATAAAGAAAAATTTACCAGTCAATCTCTAATTACGTCTAATCGATTCTTAAATATTATTTCGTGTGCCTACGATAATTTCGAAAGTATATATACACTTGGTGTCAAAAAAATCTTCTCAGACGAGACGAGTGTGCCTTTTCTGCAACGACAGACGCAAAATAGTGTACAGAAAACAGGGTGAATGTTTTGCCCAAGCCTGCATCCAGGAGATACTCAACATTACCTTCGTTATTGATGCCAAATATGGTTTAAAATGGTTTGAAATAGATTTTTTTAGAGGTGTGGTTTTTTGACACCGAGTGTATATATACTTTCGAAAAATAATAAACGATACACGACCATCAAGTGACTCAAAAAATTACTAATTGAGTTACAATTTTAAATTTTCGAACTAAATCGTATTGAATTCGTAATAAAAAACATTTGTTTTTATAAAGAAACATTTAACACTTGAACCCGTGTTAGTTTAACTTGCGACGGGATCTAATTTATTGCTCAAATTAATTGACTCCGTTTCCGAATCGATTCGGAAGTACTTATTTAAAAGTTTTATTTGGATTGGATTCGAGGCAAATAACGTTACGAGCACAAGTGGCCGGGTGTGATGTCGATATATGTTTCGCTCTAATAAAATTTACTACGTGCGAACTTTTTTTTTTATACTACTTGATGTATTTTTAATGATTTTTAACTATTCATTTATTTTTTCTTTATTGCACTCCACAAATACATTATAAAGCATAGGTACAAGCTATTTAAGTTACGTATAGTACAACAGGCGGCTTATGACTAATTAGCCATTTCTTCCAGACAACCCAAATGTAAAAAGAGATTTCAACAACGAAACCGGGTCGGTTGTGCAAATATATAATAAGCTTACATACATACTAATACTTATACAAGATACATATATAATTGAAAATATAACAAATAACCCTAATACAGACTAATAAATAAATATTAAATATAAATGACGGATATAAATAAACTAATATATTAATATGAACATATTAATCAATTAACTGTTTAGATTTTATTAATCGCCTCAATATCTACTGAATACCACAAAAAAGTGCAATGAAAATCAGAATAATCGAAGAATTATAAAATACACCAGTATATATATATATATATATATATATATATATATATAAGTGACGTTTAAAGGAAGAAGACGAACTATTATAGTAGAGAAAATAACTTTTTTAATTAGTCCCGAAGGCGCCGCGTGTAACATACATTCCGAATTTAATAATTAACGTAACCCTCGCCGTCCCAAAAATTTATCGTGAGGTTATAAATATATGTTACAGAGAATTTTCGAAATGTGGAGTATTAACGATTCACAGTTGTTGAGTCTAAGTATTAATACAGAACGCCAGTTTTGTAAATCACCAGTCATTTGTTATATAACATTTTTAAGCTGCATTAAAACAAATTCGATCGATTCGATTTCACCCGGCACTTATCTGTCTCACTCTGTGTAACAAAGCACAGGTACTGTGTGAGCTACAGCAGCTGTAACTCCCAGCAAGCTGTGGATGGAGGCTGCGGTAATGAGCATGAAGCTGCGTTTAGTTACGCCAAGGCAAGGTAGGTTGCTCATTCCACAGCAGAAAATACCTCATCAAAGAGCTTAGGTGTATCTTAAGAGTAATTGCTGTATGTTATACTACTTAAGTAAACAACCTTGTAATCGAAGTATCACAAGATACACTGGTGTATTTAAGTATTCACAAAATTCAGACATTCATAGTGAACAATTTATATACTTTCACTACACGTTGAACATAAAATACCCACTATGAAAGCTTGTAAAACAGGGATGTGTTACGCCCAACGACAGTTGATCTGTGTCACTATTCAAAATACGAAAGAGCTGAGTGAAAAGGGGTTGACGCATAAAATATCAGGGATCAACACAATCCGGTTGTGTTTATTCTCCGATAACGAGTGCTTTACTGGTCGAATTTAACTGAGTTTCCTTTTTCATCATTTTTTATTGAATGTATTGCCGCATATGTGTACATTCAATAAAACTGTATACGTCTTCTGTGTGATGAACGGTTTTTGATATCTCAATATATACTATACATGCAGAACGTATCTACCACTGTAATATCTATATTGATTTAGTTTCAAAACTCATAAGCTTGTCTGGCAGAGATCGCTATCTAGCGATAAGATTGTCTTATTGTGTATCTTATGTTAATCCTTAGTTATTAAGTTTTTTTGTATTATAGAAATTTACTATGTGGTGTTCAACAAAGTATAAAGTTATTATAGAATAGTATTATTCTTTTATACAATAACCCAACTATATCAACGTGAAAATTTAATAATATCAATTATTTATTAAACTAAATAATTATTTTAATTCATTACAAAATTTTTAGGTATTTTACGTATGAAATTTTATTTGTTAAATTAAAATGTAATGCAATGAAATATTCTTGTTATACGGTACTACATAATTAAATCAACTAACCATACTTTCTACAACCTTGTAAGTGAAATACGACTCAACTTTTATACGCTTCAATTAATGCAAAAGCAAAGAAAATGCGACAAGGATTTCTATTTTATTTAATAACGAATAATGCACTTTCAAAGGAATATTATATTTTATTACTTTCTCAATTAGCGACGACTTCTAAAGAAATGTTTCCTTATCGAAACCAAAACATTTTAATGTATACAATTTATTCTCTAATTAAACTCCTTGGATTATTTTCTTTAGAGTCGTTTCGAATATTCAAATTAAAACATTAAATTATTCATTGAAATATTTATTACGTGTGTATATAAATACGTAAATAATCATATCTTAGGTATATTTTTTTAAATATGTTTGAATTGAATTATATTTTACAATAACATAAATTTACTTCAGTTTTTTTTTTAACTTTATTTTAAAACAGCATATATCCGATATAAATAATGACCATACTACAAATTAATTTTATAATAATTTAAATTTCGCACGCAAATTATAAAAATTAAAAATTTTCTAAAAATATATTTAAATAAATTTAAGAAGCGTAAACACAGCATGTGTAAGCCGCTGAAGATATGTCGTCATGAGAGATTATAATTATTTAACAATTTACAACAAGATAGACCTTCGCGCTAATTACAATGGTTTAAATTGAGTCGTGAAAATATACTGCCGCACCAAATATGACCCTCATGGTATTAAACGGAAATTTTAACAAACCTTAAGTAAATACCAGAGCTTATTGTTAAGATTCGACTTCAGTGGAATATTAAATAATTTTAATCTATCTTTTTAAAGAAAATAGTAAATACGTTCATAGCTTAATAGGAACTGAGAGAGATATGTAAAAATATATTTAAATAAAATAGTACCACAGTTTGGGTTAACATGGATGCAAATTTATATTTAAAAATAAATAGATAGGCGGCACGTAATGCGTCCTGTATTTTGTTTAAGGTCTCAATTCAAAGTATAACAGTGAAAACTTTTATCAAATACTTGGCGCGGTTTTGAAAAAGTATGACGAGAATAGAAAGACAGACGCAGACTAGATACCATTATTTCTATCTTATTTTATATTATTGAAATTAAAAATATTACAAATATTTATAAAAAGTAATAGCACAGCGCATTAGAACTAACACACCGCCCGAAACACCTAAACATTCAATAAACTAATTAAAAGTGAGGTAATTTACTTCATAAAATACACTCGAATAACCAAAAGTAATGAAGTTATTTAAAAATTGGAAATACAAATTGCGCTATATAATATAAAAGTTTCACTGCACTAATAATCTTTGCTAGGGGTCTTTAACAAAATTTATGACAGTCTGCATAAAGACGCAGAACGACGCCGAGTGGACGTAACTTTGTAAGTCAAAAATCTTTCAAGTTTAAAAGTCCATCAAAACTTCTTACATTTTTCTCAATCATAAAAATGCATGCAACCTTATTTACATAGTTTTAGTTTAATAAGATAAAATATAAGTTATAGAAAATAGCCTCATTATATTCTGAAAATTCATTTTTACTTACCATTAATGTAGTAAAAAGTTAATTCGAAGTTTTATTATTAAAATTTAAAACGAGTAGTGTGTTTGAAATTAGAAAAAAAAACACACACATACACACAGATATACACAAAATGAATATATTATATATTTACCGAGATTTTTACAACAACATCAAGTTTTCTTATTATACGTATATCATTTTTAAAAATAAATATTTACAATCATTATAACAACAAATTAGCCCAACCGGTCGATCCACTCTCAAGATGATCTCTGACCAATGCTAAACGTAACACTTCTAGAGGGCAAACTATCCTTTTTTTATTTATTTATGCAACCCGAATCAACCCGCTGCTTTGCATTTTTTTTTAATCGACTATCCACGTGCTATCAGAAATCCGTAGCTAAGTTGATTTAAAAGCTGTGTTCGCCTCGACCTGTTGGCTCCACCGTCACAATTTGGAGACATGAACAACCTACTTCATGTACTTCAGCCCATTTTAATGTAGCTGAAGTTTATTATTTAGCGAATGACTTCATTTCAAACTTTATCTGCCAGAGAAACTCCAATTATTGCGCTCAACATCACTCGGCTCGGCTAGAATTTGTAGACCACGTTTTTATGTATTGTGGGTTAGATGATTCAGAATATGACGTAGTTTTGCCGCCCAACCTAGTCACATTTTTTTTTTGCTAGCCTCCTTCACGAAGTTCAAATTGCACCCTTGCCAACTTCCATTATAACCTTGAATTGTCAAAATGTTTTAGGGTGAAATAAATAATATGATAATAGAATCTCATTAATTCATTATGTTGCGTATATTACGAACTGACGACCATGCATGTATGTATAAATATATTTATTTATATATTATTAATTACGCGCTTATATTATGTTGTATTTGAAAGTGCTATTATTGTTCTTCAGTTGCTTACAGGAAACGGTAAAATATGGTGAAAAACAAATTGAAACTATAAAATGAAACCGAAATGACAACAAATTGTTCACAATAAATGCAGTCGCAGTAAGCCAACAGTAACAGTTCTTTTGCAGTGGGTTTTATATTTCTCATGACACTCTTTTACGCAAAAGTAATAAAATAATAAATAAGTTTCCAAGTGTAAAACATACAACATTAACAAAACACGAACCGCTTCTCTGACCCGGAGTCACGTAAATCAAACACCTCGATAGAGCCAAAAGAATACTCTCCATTTAATCCAACTCTGACTCAAAATTGTATTCGGGACACTAGTCCATTGAAATGTTACATTTTTTAGGCCTTACCTTGCGTTTTTTAGAGGACGAAATTTTATTTTTTTGATGTGTAGGGAGGCTCAGTGTAAAGCTAAAACCAAGTTTGTGGGGTCGCCACCCTTGTCCCACGGCCGCCATCTTGAAAATAGGGGTTGAAATGGTTTTTACGATATATCTCTTAAACTATTTATCTGATAAAAAAAGTTCTTGACATTTTTTGTTGCAAATTAAATTATCTACAACTTTGGTCCAGTAACTTTTTGTCGTAGAACTTTAAATAAAAAAGTTATAAGCGAAAATGTTCAGAAATTCGAGAAAAAAATTTAAATATTTCGATATAACTTTTTTTTTATCATTTTACGAAAATGATATCAGACCATTTTTGTAGATCGTTTTTTGAGGAACAACTTTTTAATAAAACATTTTTTCATTAAGTCAATAGCTAAGGTTTTACAGCGCTCCGAAGTTTGTATTATTTTTCAGTAGTCTTAACTATACATATATTATACGTGTGTACCTACTAACAATGTGTCATCAGTTATTGTTTTTTTTTTCTTTTTTTGTTATAATTTTTTTAATTATTAATTTTGCAATTTTATTAATAATTAATTATTAATAATTATTAGCGTTTGCGCCGCACGAAAAAACACCAGTCGATACAATTACAAATCTAACTTTATTTATACTTCTTAAAACTGTATTCTCGGAAGCAGGTTTCACTGTTGACCAAGCAGAATCAGATGCAGACACTCTTATCGTTCGCTCTGCTCTTGCTGCATCTCCATTATTCAATACCGTTACTATTGTAGCTGAAGATATTGATATACTGATATTGCTGACAGCACTTGGTAGAAAACAAGCAAATGTATTTTTTTTTAAACCATCAAAAGGACGAACAGCAGAACTATTATATAGTGCTTCAGTTTTTATATACGGAGATGTAATTACGGATAACTTGCTGTTTCTTCATGCCTTTTCAGGATGTGACACAACTTCAGCTCCTTACAATATCGGTAAAATGAAATTTGTGAAAACCCTGGAAAAACACTTAAGAGTTTGCAAGTAGAACGGCCTTGTTTCTCAACAAGAGAGTTGACCCTGCTTTGCTCACTGTAATTGGTGAACGTTTTTTTATCTCTGTATACGGTGGTAATAAAGATGATAATTTTCTTGACAACCTAAGATACAAACAATTCGCCAAGTCAGTGACAAAAAGTACATTTAATTTATCTTCACTTCCTCCAACACAAGACACAGCTCGCTTTCATACTTTCCGAGTCTACCATCAGGTCCAGTCGTGGCTTGGTAATAATATTGATCCTGAAGACTGGGACTGGAAAAAATGTGGAAAATTATTGATGCCAGTGCAGAACTCTAAGCCTCCAGCACCCCTTGAGCTTCTAAAATTGATATTTTGCAACTGCAAAGGAAACTGTGGAGCGATGTGTAGATGTCGAAAAGCAGGGCTGAAATGTTCTGCAGTGTGCTTCCATTGTTCTGGAGAGACTTGCAGCAACGTAATGGGGCTCTCAGAATTAATAAATGAAGATGACTTTGATGATGAACCGCCGACATTAACACCCCTTCCTTCTCCAGTTCTCCCACTGATATTTAATTCATAAAGCCGATCAGATGCTGAGCCGCAGCCTGGTCCATCGAAAAGACTGAGGACGGAGTAGTTGTAATATAGAAAATCACCGTGGAATTATGCCTATTGGGGATACCACGTAAAAGCAAAAACGCGCCTCCAGACTCTACACATTGTTAGTACACACGTATAATATATGTATAGTTAAGAAAAATAATACTCACTTCGGAGCGCTGTAAAACCTTAGCTATTGACTTAATGAAAAAATGTTTTATTAAAAAGTTGTTCCTCAAAAAACGATCTACAAAAATGGTCTGATATCATTTTCGTAAAATGATAAAAAAAAAAGTTATATCGAAATATTTAAATTTTTTTCTCGAATTTCTGAACATTTTCGCTTATAACTTTTTTATTTATAGTTCTACGACAAAAAGTTACTGGACCAAAGTTGTAGATAATTTAATTTGCAACAAAAAATGTAAAGAACTTTTTTTATCAGATAAATAGTTTAAGAGATATATCGTAAAAACCATTTCAACCCCTATTTTCAAGATGGCGGCCGTGGGACAAGGGTGGCGACCCCACAAACTTGGTTTTAGCTTTACACTGAGCCTCCCTACACATCAAAAAAATAAAATTGCGTCCTCTAAAAAACGCAACCCCAAATGTAACTTTTCAATGGACTACACGTAGAGCCCAAACCATTAAGCTTAACACGCCGAATTATTTATTCAAGCACTCGAATACCCACTATTAGAGGGATAAAATCGGTACAAATAAACATTCAGTTTTTCCTTCACCGTACATAACGAAGTTAATTTAGTGGTTTTAAATACATTGAGGAAAATTAGGATGATCTTCTTTTTCTGAAAGATTTAAAATAAATACAGTCAAAAAGATCGTCTTCATACTACAGATTCATTTATGGCGTGTTTACAGGTTGAGCTGAAAAAGATTTATTTTTACAAACTTTCACATTTATTATATCTGTTCATATCAATTTAAAATAATCATAATTAAAGCGCTAGCATAACAATCTTTCAAACTCTTATAATTTATTCCATTCATTGAAGTGAACCTTGATGGGGGTTGATTTGAATTTTTTATTTCGAACAAGGCAATAGCAATTCTGTAAAGAATTTGCTTGAGAGCGGCTAGATAATGTCGTCACATCAAATCAATCGTTCACTAGATAGCGCCTTACTTAAATAGTGTGTTCGTTGAATTGTGATTATTTTGGGCAATAAATTATGAAATCGGATCTACGTATTATTATTATCCACCCACTATATGGTATATATATCCATAATCCAGCCACTATATGGCTCATAAAGAGGGTTTCGAAGCCCTAAATAGATCTTTACAAAATATTAGGAATAATAATTGTCAAATCAAATCAAATGGGAGGAGTTATTGTTTTAGTAAGCAGGCGATTTCCGGCCGACTTTACCAGTAGTGACCAGAGAAACGCGAGCGGTCGTAGTTAAAGCGTATAGTGAAACATTAACGACCGTTCTGGTGTAGTGGTGCGAGTAGTCGCCTCAACGCCTCGCCTCAATGCCGGTGGTCGCGGGTTCGATTGTGTAAATATTTATTTCCGGCCTGGGTGTATGTCCTTGTGGTCCCGGTTGTGTCGTCGGTTCAGGTTGTTATCATGGATACCTCGTAATAATTGTTACTCATGGTAGGAATATTATCCGCCAACCCGCAGTGGAGCAGCGTGGTGGATTAAGCTCCACATATACCCTTCCAGCCCACATTCCTATACCCTTCTTCTATATGGAGAAGAGGTCTAGTCAATCATAAAAAGTTCCACCTTAGGAAATTAATTCAATAAATATAAGCAATACAAAATTTTAAATTCACGCAAATACAAGACTCGAATATTCGAGGCAGATTCATATTGACAAACTCGTTTGCAGCAAGTCTCTGGCGCCAACCAAGAAAATTTTTGGATACGTTCAAAAAATATCACCAGTTTGGAATTCGATATTCTCCGGCAAATGGATGAAACAGGAGCAACAAAATTTTCAGGTTTGTTATAAAGCGACTGAAATTTATCAGCCAGTACTATAGAGATGGGTCATTGCAAATAATATCCTACAAACGACCTAATACTGTGTAATGTCGATTTTTCCTACAAAATAGTCATTGTAGGAATTAAAATATCTTGAAATGCTTATTAACATACGATAGAAAATATCTTAGCGGAAAAACTCCTTCATAGGTAACATCACATCACGCATTTGTCGTAGATGCTAAATCAAAATCCTTTCTATTAATATTATAAATTCAAAAGTTTGTCTGGATGTTAGTTACTCTTTAACGCAAAAACTTTACTATAATATAGCTTATACACCAGAATAACATATAGGTTACAATTTAGAAAGATTTTGTGTAATTTGGCCATAACATAACATAGTTTAAAAAATATCATCCGAAAACGCGTAAGTGCTACCTATTCCATGGCGCTTACAATCTTCTTTTTTCGAGAATTCGATTGAACAGAATGGAGCGTCAGTCAACGTGGCGCACAGGTAAACGGGCGGTCCAAGTAATAAAGCGCCATCGCTGAGTGCGCGATCTGAACGCAGGCAGACACGTGACGGCAGACGCCATGTCAGTTTTGTACATTTTGAGTATTTTTCTTATAGCTAATTCGATTCTCGGAGCGATTTATTACTTACGATTAGTACAGCAGGCATAATTATTATTTTGAGTTAGTATATTTTAAGTGCATTTTCGTATTAGAAGTGCTTTTTTGTAATTTGATTATAGGATTGTAGTTTTAGTTATTTAATTTGTATTTAGGTAAATGTATGTCTCGTGGCTAATCTGCTGCGCCGTTTGTGATGAAATTTGATAGGACATAGGCTACTTTTTATCAATACACCCACGCGGGCGAAGACGCGGGCGGAAGCTAGTAATCAATAAATTGCCAATTTATTGATTACTAGCTTCCGCCCGCCCATTATAAATGTAAGAATTTTTTTCTTTCTCATCTGTAGATATAGAAATTAGCATTATATTATTATACGTAATCTTCTTCAACGAAGAACCCTAAAAAAGTTAAGTGTCTTCGACGTATTAGAAACAAATTCCTGGAATTGAGTGATAGTCTAGTCAATAAGTTCAAAAACGTGTTAAATAGAAATAAAGCTCCTAAAAATATGTGCCATAGCTCATTGGATTCGGAATGACGTCTAGAAAAATGTTTTTTAAGGGTATATTAGCACATAAAAAATTGCGATTGTTATTAACAAAAAAAGAAAAAAAAAACAAGGTATTTAGTTTTTCGTTACTAACTTTTAAAATAATAATATTTAAGGAATTTTGAAAAAAGATCCTGAAAGAGGAGAAAATTTCCAATAAAAAAGTCCCAACTCCCGGAACTCTATCTATATTATTTATAAATTTTTTTTAACGCTGGAATTAGAGCTCCGCGAGGGCGTTACGGCATAGACGCGCCGCCTAAAAAGCCGGTATATCACCTAAAATATTTTTTTTAAAATATTAAATAACAATTTAAAAATCTGAATAAATTACAGTATAATCTAGACACTTGAGCGAAAAAAACCTCGGTGAAAAAAAATTTTTTTGTCGATTTTTCAAAAAGTTACACCATTGTTAATTAACTAATTTTTTTCCAATCTCTGTTTTTATAAATTACGGTATAAAAGTTTAAATAATTGGTCTAAAAATATTTCGCTTCGTGGAGCTCTTTCTGTTTAGGTACTTAATAAAGTTATGCAAATTTTTTTTATTAAAGTTAATTATTTTGTTAATTATAATTTTTTTAAACTAACTAAAAATTAAATTTCTATAAAATGTTATCAAAAAAATTTTTTTTTGGTAATATATTATTATTGCTGTTTTCGCACTTGATATAGGTATTAATTAAAATTGGAAAAAAAAATTTTACGTCATTTTTTAAGAAATTTTTTTATAAAAAAATAGACTATTTAGGGATTTTTAAAAAAAATTTTTTTACTATCTTATAGCATAGGTGAAATGGTGATTTTTTTAACAAAAATTTTTTCTTAAATATTTTTTTTTATATTTTATAATCGTTTTTTTTATATTTCAATTGTTTAAAAAATTAGTTAAGAAATTATTTTATTCTTAAAAATCATCATTTACCCTTTTCAATGGAATAACAGAGAAAATTTTTTTTTTTATAAATAATTTAATGGTTTATTAACTTAACAATTTGTTATTAACAAATAATATTAACCGTTATATTTTTTTTCGAAAACTTCAAAAAATTACAAAAACAACCATATATAACAAAGTTAAGAAAAAATTTTTTTGTATTTTTTTTTACAAAAAATTGTAAAAAATACAAAGAAAAAAAATTCTATATATGGTTGTTTTTGTAATTTTTTGAAGTTTTCGAAAAAAAATATAACGGTTAATATTATTTGTTAATAACAAATTGTTAAGTTAATAAACAATTAAATTATTTATAAAAAAAAAAAATTTTCTCTGTTATTCCATTGAAAAGGGTAAATGATGATTTTTAAGAATAAAATAATTTCTTAACTAATTTTTTAAACAATTGAAATATAAAAAAAACGATTATAAAATATAAAAAAAAATATTTAAGAAAAAATTTTTGTTAAAAAAATCACCATTTCACCTATGCTATAAGATAGTAAAAATTTTTTTTTAAAAAATCCCTAAATAGTCTATTTTTTTATAAAAAATTTCTTAAAAAATGACGTAAATTTTTTTTTTCCAATTTTAATTAATACCTATATCAAGTGCGAAAACAGCAATAATAATATATTACCAAAAAAAATTTTTTTTGATAACATTTTATAGAAATTTAATTTTTAGTTAGTTTAAAAAAATTATAATTAACAAAATAATTAACTTTAATAAAAAAAATTTGCATAACTTTATTAAGTACCTAAACAAAAAGAGCTCCACGAAGCGAAATATTTTTAGACCAATTATTTAAACTTTTATACCGTAATTTATAAAAACAGAGATTGGAAAAAAATTAGTTAATTAACAATGGTGTAACTTTTTGAAAAATCGACAAAAAAATTTTTTTCACCGAGGTTTTTTTCGTTCAAGTGTCTAGATTATGCTGTAATTTATTCAAATTTTTAAATTGTTATTTAATATTTTAAAAAAAATATTTTAGGTGATATACCGGCTTTTTAGGCGGCGCGTCTATGCCGTAACGCCCTCGCGGAGCTCTAATTCAAGCGTTAAAAAAATTTATAAATAATATAGATAGAGTTCCGGGAGTTGGGACTTTTTTATTGGAAATTTTCTCCTCTTTCAGGATCTTTTTTCAAAATTCCTTAAATATTATTATTTTAAAAGTTAGTAACGAAAAACTAAATACCTTTTTTATTTTTTCTTTTTTTGTTAATAACAATCGCAATTTTTTATGTGCTAATATACCCTTAAAAAACATTTTTCTAGACGTCATTCCGAATCCAATGAGCTATGGCACATATTTTTAGGAGCTTTATTTCTATTTAACACGTTTTTGAACTTATTGACTAGACTATGAGTTTAATACTTTATGTTATTATTATTAGGTACGCATACGATTTATTTTTTACAATGTGCCGTAATTAAAAATTTCCTTTGTATAAATATGGGACCTTTCACAATTTTAGATAAAATAATTTCTACTAGCGTTTCATCGGCGTTGACTTTTATGGTTACTGTTCTGTCGTAGTTACGTTGTATTTATAGACTATAACAGCTTTCTTCAATAAAAAGATTTTCCAGGGAAGAAATATTAAAAAAAAAATGGTTGTCTGTAAAGTCGGTTTACAGACGATAATTTTTACGTGATAACGTCATAAGAAAACATAGATGTAGAATTGTATACTTTTATGAATCGAATTGAATTATTATCACATATATAATATGATAGTGTGTATTACTTTACATATATATGATAGTGCAGTACTTTTTATATATATATATATGATAGTGTGATATTCAAGATTTTCCAATCTGAGTTATTTTGTTAAGGATAGGAAGATGATAGGAAAAGTAGGAAATCAAGAGGAGTGTTTCAAGTGGTACTCTCTACCAAACAATTGACAAATCACAAAACAATAGGGTTGTGCGATAATTATCGATAATTCGTAAATACTCGATATTTTTCCATTCGATAATTATCGATAAGTGTTATTCGATAATTTTGATCCGATAATTATCGATAATTTTTCATTCGATAAATATCGATAACTATCGACCGATAATTATCGATAACTTTCGTCAACTATCGATAATATTTATCCGATAATTATCAATAACTGTCGCCAACTATCGATAACTTTTCCTTCGATAATACTCGATAATTTTCCATTCGATAATTATCGATGTGTTATTCGATAATTTTGATCCGATAATTATCGATGTGTTATTCGATAATTTTGATCCGATAATCATCGATAATTTTTCATTCGATAAATATCGATAACTATCGACCGATAATTATCGATAACTTTTCCTTCGATAATTATTGATAACTGTTCATACGATAATTATCGATAACTATCGATAAAACGATTCGATAATCATCGACAATAAAATTATCGATATTTTTTATCGATGAACATCCCTACTTCTACCAAACAATTGACAAATCACAAAACAGTAGGGGTGTGCGATAATTATCGATAATTCGTAACTACTCGATAATTTTCCATTCGATAATTATCGATAAGTGTTATTCGATAATTTTGATCCGATAATTATCGATAATTTTTAATTCGATAATTATCGATATCTATCGACCGATAATTATCGATAACTGTCGCCAACTATCGATAACTTTTCCTCCGATAATTATCGATAACTATTCATTCCATAATTATCGATAACTATCGATAAAACGATTCGATAATTATCGATAGTAAAATTATCGATATTTTTTCCGATGAACATCCCTACAAAACAGTTCGCGTGTAGATTGCGGGGCGCCACTGTCTCTTTTACTCGAACGCGGTCCGATGGAGTGTAAGACAGAACGCTTAGGCTAATCGTGCCTCTCTATCGCTTGTTCTGCGCTCTCGCTCACTAATTGTGACAATGATGACGTCATCTTCTTCGAACGGGCACCCCTTCATCAATTTACTAGACGTTATCACGTCAAAAAAAAAAATTAGTCAGATGTTGGTAGCAAAAGCTTTTTGTTCCGGAAAGTTATGAGAAAAGCGGTGACATTTAATGTCAACTATTCCGAATCGTGCGAAACTCAACGCAATTAAAACTGAAAGAAACATCTAGTGAAAAAATAGGTGGAATAAAAGAGCTGTGAACCCCTTAATTGAGAGCCCAATGGTAACTATTTCAATTTAACGTATAATGAATTTGAAACATCTGACATGGCACATCGCAATTAAACTTGATCGGAGTTTTAACAAAATTTAGTGACGCGTGAGCTGTGAAATATTCATCGAGTCAACTTAAATGAGGTTGTCGCGTTACGTACCTCATTCCGTACAAAGTAAGGACATATCTACGAGTATGTTTGAGTTTTACGAGTTTTAGGTCTAATTCTACTTGAAAATGTATGTTGAATAAATTAGTTGTGAATTACAACTACTTTCGTTGGAACAATTATGCTTGATAACTATATGTTTTCTTGGAGCATATTGGTAAAACTCCCTAGATTATTATTGCACTCGCAGAGTTATTTACTTTATCTGAAAGATAAGTATAAGGTAAATATTATAATTATATATCTGATAATTTAAAGTAATTAGTCTGTCAAGGTTAATATTAAGGTTATTTGTATTCCTAGACGATCCACGGTTATGTCGCTCTTAGTCTTATTTACAATATTGTATAGCTTGTAAGCTTACTCAAATGTCCACTCATCTTTTTAACGCTAACGAATTTTTGAAATGGAAATATTAGCGCATTTAATTAATAAAAACAAGTAAATAAACAATCTCTTCAGCTTTATGGTATTAGCTTAGATATGAGATAACATGAACAAAACCTAACATAGTGCCTCATTTGTAATCAGCATATGTGCGACCTTTGCGGTCTCATCATGGATGCGCGTTTCTCACCGAAGCACCTTTGTAATTTTGATCCCAGTCGGAGCGTTTACTGGGGACCCTCTTAATTACGGGACTGCTGAATTGTGCGTCTATTACGAATGTCACACCCGTATTTATCTTGTAAAGCTGATAGTAGAATTTATACTTTAGTAGTATAAAAGATTGACATTAAAGGTCAAGTTGTTATATTCTTTAAAAATATACAATAGTTATAAATGAAATTAACTGAACTGAATTGAAATACGCTGCAAATGTTAAACTGTCCGGCTAAGGTCTCTTCTCCTTCAAGAAAAGGAAAACTTTTCCTCCACGCTGTTTCACTGCAGATTAGCGGATATAATACATACACTCATTTGCAAAAAAAAACGGGCGGTTTCGATTTTCTTCCTGGCTGAAAAAAATAAAATACCAAAAAGGTTTTAATCATTTGAACATGTTACTGGCCAGTTATAAAAGTGCCATAATGTTTATAAGAGTACATTCCAAATTCAAATTTTTGACTAAGCCTGGTTTTCAAAGAAAATAACTTTTAACTACATTTTGTGGCGCGAATTCCCTATAGTTAATATCGACTCTAATTAACTTTTTGTCAATTTTTATTAAATTATCTGGTGTCCTTGACATTTAAAAGTATTGTTATTGCTGTTTAGCAATCTCGAAAATGGTAGATAAAGTGATAAAAGCGAGCAAAATTATTGCGCTGCTTGAAGAAGGTTGCAGTCAATGCTTCGTGGCTCAGAGGCTAAATGTGAGTCGGTCGACAGTTCAAAGGACCTGGCAGCGCTATCAAGAGACCGGTTCCGTCAAGAGAAGGCCTGGTTCTGGCAGAAAGACATCTACCGAACCACGGGATGATCTTTTTCTAGTTAGTCAAGCGTTGAGAAATCGCAAATCTTCTTATGTGGACCTCAAGAACACCCTCGAAGAAGTAAGAAATGTGCAAATTAGTCGATGGACGGTCAGGAGGAGGCTTCTCGCTGCTAATATACACAGTCATCGCCCGGCACGCGGCCCTAAATTACTCCGTGGACATCGAGTTGCCAGGCTTAGCTTCGCTCGAAATTGTGTCATGGACTCATGAAGACTGGGATAGGGTATTGTTCTCCGATGAAGCCAAGATATCTCTGCATGGTGAAGACCGACGTCGGCGAGTGCTACGTAGACGAGGAGAACGCTTTGCAGAGGCATGTTTTGAAGAAATCACACCTTATGGAGGGGGCTCTGTTATGTTTTGGGCAGGAATAAATTCTATGGATCGTACGGAGTTAGTCTTCATCGAAAACGGTACACTGACTGGACACCGATACATAACGGAAGTTCTAATTCCTTATGCACAACCCGCTTTAATCGCTATTGGCGAAAACTCAATTTTTATGGACGACAACGCTCGCGCCCACCGGTCTGGCGGTGTGGATGCGTATATGCTAGAAGTCGGAATTCGTCGTTTGGACTGGCCAGCTAGAAGTCCGGACCTCAATCCCATAGAGCATGACTGGGACGTTCTGAAGCGACGAGTGAGATCAGTGCAGCCGGCTCCGCAGACCATCAGAGAGCTAAAGAATGTGATTATCGCGGAGTGGGAACGTATTCCCCAAGAAACCATAAAAGATATACTCACTAGCATGCCCAGACGAATGCAAGCTGTGATTTCAGCAAGAGGGGGTCACACTCAATACTAAACTTTTATCTGCTTTTAATGTATTCAAGAAAAACAAAGAAATTAACGCGTTTCATTTTTATTTAGCGAGCAGGTACAATCATAGTGTTTTGAGCTTAAACATTATTTCTTAATAATTTAATTAAAATGTTATGATAAAACTCATGAAAACTATTCCTTCCTAATTAATTTATAAAATTCTGAGGATAACAATACCTAAAATTGTCAAATAAACTAATAGTAACTATAAAATAGTTCTTTGCTTAAGTGCCCGTTTTTTTTGCAAAAGAGTTTATATGAAAAAATATATTTACGAATATATTTTATGACTACGATCTACTTTTTACTAACTAGCTTAGCTAAGATAGTAAGTAATCAATCTAATTAGATTAATTACTATTTTAAACTTCGTTAAGAGAATCGCTGCATTATTCTTCAGTAAGATGGTCAAGTTACGAACTCTTGTGAAAATTAATAGGTTGAGTAATAGTTAGGTCACCTAGTTACCGACTTTATCTCAAGAAAGTAATATGCTCTCAATTTTTTTAAACATAGATTTATCATTGGAAGTATAGTTTCTAAATTTTGTTTAGATTAATGTACGTTATAAATTAAACATACATTAATTTATACAAACAAAATAGGCTTCGACAAATAACTGTCCTTTGCAAGTACACGTTTCATTGAAACAGCACGGAGCAATGAGTCGGTGGACATAGAAATATACGAGCAATAAATACGGCTCGTACACCTGGCCCCTAATTTCGCAACGGCAATTGAAAATAAATTCTGATATCAATTAATTAAATAAATAAATAAAATATGTTTAACACACACGTTCACAAGGTCGTCTATTCCTCAGTTAGGGAACTTAATGCCTGTGTTTTAGGTAACAGCCGACTGATATACTTTTTTTTTATAAATATACATACATATATATATATATATATATATATATATATATATATATATATATATATATATATATATATATATATGTAACTTAAACTTGTAATGCCTGTAACTCGCTTACGCCGAGTCAGTAATTCTTTTTATAGACAATGTATACGCTTATACAACAAGCTCCCAGAAAACGTTCAAAAAGCTTCTATTGCCAAATAAAAAAAAAAATGTGAAAGAACGTTTGTGTACTAAAGGATATTATTCTATCAACGATTTTCTAGAAGACAGTACGCCTTGGGAATGATGTGATCGCCTCCAGGCTATTTCAACTTATAGAGAATTATTGTTAATTTCAATTTCAACTTACTTTGAAAAAAAAAAAAAACCATTACGTAAAAAAAAAATATTAGTCCCGCTGAGTTTCTTTCGCCAGTTCTTCTCAGGTCAGAGGCTTCTTTTTTCCGAACTGGTGGTAGACTCATGACGTTCAGTAAATAATTGTAATAATTTTATGCTTTATATTTTGACTTTGACTTTGACAAAGATAGTCTGAAATCAGATATTGTATAAAATGTTGTAAGTTTTTTTTTCTTCTTCTTTTAAATTTATATTTAGCTTATTGTTAGTGTTAGATGGTACCTACGCTTACTTTTTTTAAAATACATTTATGGAAATATATAAATATCTAGGGCATTCGGCGGACACTAATAATTTATCTTTCTGTGTTTTGTAAATAAGATATACTGAGAGAATAATATTAGTGCTATCTTAAAAATAAATAAATTATGTGTCGACGTTTCTAATTAAATGCGATTACTAAGTATGAGTAGCACAGTAACAAGAATAACAAATAAATCTGGTTTAGAATGCCGTATCAAAAAGTAGAGGTTGAGAAATATCTATTTCGAATAACCCTCTTTCACAGGATACAGTCACATCCTAAGAGTGCTTGTCGCGAAGACACAAATGGAAGCAAGTTATTTTTATGGCGTTATATTTTATCTTGGTTTTTGTTCAGGAAATCGGTCAAGAACTTTGAGTTAGATTTAAAAAAAGGATTTTTTTATGAAAATTTTAAATTTGTACATAAATATTGCATAGTACCTACACAAAATAAAAAATAAAATCGTTGAAAACCGTTTCTTGACGCCAGCGGTAGCGGGCTCAATTTGAACTCGGCGAAGTTATTTGTGTTTACACAAATGTTTTTTTCTGGTCTGGGTCCTGCTAAGTCCTGCTGGATCTCCCCACCGTGCCTCGTAGAGCACGTAAAGCCATCGGTTCTGGTTGTTATCATAGATACCAGATAGCGAGCGTAACTCATGCTAGGGAAATTATTCGCCAATCCGCAGTGGAGCAGCGTGGTGGATTAAGATCTAACATTTCTTCTATATGGAAAAAACATCTTTGCCCAGTAGTGGGATGTTTATAGGCTAATTCCGTTTAGTTCAGTTCATACAAAAAAAATTATAACCGCTATCTATTGTAAATTTTTCGATATTCGGAGACAGAAATTATAGAATAAAAATGATACGAACGATTTGGAAATAGCGATATAAATGTTTAATACTTTGTGACTAAGGCCGAGTGCATGTACATAATGTAAATGTAAATTTATTTACTAGTAAGCTAGTACTGTTTTTATGTTTGGAATGCAAGCCTCATAATAGCGGTTGAACCTATATGCCTACAATAAGCGAAAAGCGATACCATACGACTGCTCTGTAACTGTTCCTAATGGTCTTACCATAAGGCCTATAATATAACAAGGTTGTGTGCGTCAATGTTGCTCATTGTACTTGCCATACAAGCCATATATTGTTTTATATGGCACGAGTCGCGACCCGCTACGGAAGTACTACGAGAGACGTCGACAATGCTACGTCGCTACAAAGTTGCGAGTAGCACAAGAATTCCTTTCGTAACTCTTTATTTATTGAATTAATACAAAAACAGTTTTTTAGGTTTTTTTTTCATTCCGTCAAATCAATGACGTTTTTAATTTTTCTTCCTTCTTCGCTCACACGAACGAAAAAAAAAAAACCCCATTGACACCCAAGTATTTTATGATCTTAGTTTTTAGTATGGACTTAAATCGTGGCAAGTTTCATTCAAAACCATCCAGTAGTTACAGTACAGAATTGTACAGATTTGTTCCCGTTACATTTTTATAAGTAATTACGTGGTTTATTTTTATTTTTTTCTTTATTCTTTTTTTTATAATTAGTGTAATGTTTGCGAAAATAATTAAATTCTTCCCTAAATAAACTTTATTACGAAATGATTCAGATTAAAAACGTTTACGCGTAGCCCGGAACGTCAACTGTAAGTAATTTTCTTTTCGGATTTCACCCTCGCAAATATGCAGCTGTCTGTGTGCGTAAAATGAGCGTGCTTTCTCACACTGTAGTTAAAGATCTACATCGGCCCATATATATACAGTTAAGAGCGTTCCAAAAAAAAAAAAAAAAAATATATATATATATATATATATATATATATATATATATATATATCTTGGAACCACGGTCAAAATTTTTGTTTAGCCAAAATAGGCCTATGAAAATATGACCCCCTTCATATTAATATTAAGATTGTCCGCATCACACTTTTCCTTTTCTCATAAGAACAACACAGGAAATAAAATTTTATAACTAATGAACGATAAATTGCAATCCGTTGTCTATAAATAATATTTTTGTAGAGAATTGAGCGCTCTACAAAAAAGGTCTGATGTCATATTTCTATGAATTAACTCAATCAAAAGTTATTCGAGGTCAAAGCTTACATTAGTTTATGGTTATAAGATTGGAATTTTAGTTGTAACCATTTAATCTTATAATTATAGAATATAATCAAATCAACTGTGACACCCCTAATATTATAAATGTGAAATAAAAGTTTGTTTGTTACGCTTTCACGCGAAAACTACACAACCGATCATTATGAAACTTTGTACACATATTCTTGGAGGTATTAGAAGTAACATAGGATACTTTTTTGGGTAGCGATAACCGACATCCACGCGGGCGAAGCCGCGGGCGGATGCTAGTACTTGTATATGACTCAATTAACCCTATAATATATATATATTGTATATCCAGGTTTAAACAACATTAAATGAGCCGTTTGAAATATAAATCATTTTTGATTTATAGAAAATAAATTGTTACCACCTAAGATTTAATTATTAACAGTTGAATTTTGTTTGAAAATTAAGTATGAACAGGTTTTATTCGTTTTCTTGGTAAAAACAACTTGGTTTATTTCCTATGATCTCTGAATGAATTTGAAATTGCTGCGTTAATAATAAAATTACCACACAACTTCTCTCAAATTAAATACCGTTACTCGACCGATGTCTTCGCTGCAGCTGTGGTACTCGAAGATGCCCGAACGCATCAATCGTGCGCGCTCGGTTTTCATTGTCTCGCCACTCGCTATATTTTCCATATTTTCGTTTTCCTACTAGCCTAAACCTTAGCTTACTGCTTTCTGTCTACTGTGCTGCTTTATTCTTTTGTACTTTTCTCCTTCTGTACTTTAGTGACAATATAATAACTATTTTTATGATAGTATTCGTTTTCTTTGTCTCTGCATAACTTGCCTGCTATACATGCGAACGATATTATAAAATTTAAGTAGTGTATTGTACCTATTCATTGAAGAAAAATAAATAAATGAAAAATACAAGGACAATGCTCTCACGCATGACAAAGGGCAATATAGGTCAGACGGACCACTGAGCTACGCATATATGTATATCGATCTGCCACAGTAATCAACTGATGTAGTTGATATTTGGTATTAGGTATACCAAATAGATATATTTAATTTAAACATGGGCATGTAACTTAAATAAATATATGATTATGATGATTATTAATATGATTTATATATTTATTGACAATTCTCACACAATGGCTTTGAGCAATTGAGGCAAATCGGCTTTAGACAATTACAGCAGCAGTATCTTGTTACTCTTTTTATTTTAGTTAGGCATATGTGAAATAACTTCCTTACACTTGTTGGAAGAGATTGAGTTTTTGGAGGTGGAGGGGAAAAACAAAACCCTCCTTCTGGCGCAGTCGGGTAAAAATCGTAACGAATATAAATGAAATGAAATTTTACACAATTGTTTAAGAATAAAACTTCAAAATGGGGGTAGTTTCAAAAAATAACATGCTCCTAATCACGGTCTTATATAGAAGGTCTTGCAACGAAACCTAAATTCTTATATATATATATATATATATATATATATATATATATATATATATATATATATATATATATATATATATATATATATATATATATATATATATATATATATATATATATATATATATATATATAACGTTTATTTTTCATGTCAAGTTTCATGGGTACGTCGTTGTGACAAGTGACTGTAAGCGACTATACCTTGTCCAACCGTTTATTATCTTTTTGACAGCTTGCGTCTATAAATTAGTTTTTTTTTTTTTTGGAATAATGTACTACAGTAATGTCATACTTTAAAGATGGGTAGTAAAGTGCCCTGTGCATAACAAACAACCACAGTCTATAAAACAGTTCTTGAAATATATCGATCGATAAATCGATCATATAATAAAAATAATTTGACCTCATATAAGTATCGTTTCTGTAAAATTAATTTAAAAAAAGGAAATAAAAATAGTATTTATGACTCCAAGATTGATTATTTGCAAGGAATTAAGTCGAAATCTTGGAAGTTAAGTTCAAATCAAGAGTAAAGAACAATAAATCTGTTCATTCGTTTATTTATTTTTTGACGGCTGCTTACTATGCACGCGTTAAAAACAAACTAAGAAACGAATAATTAATATTTAAACTAAAAATATTTTATTAAATTGATTGAAAGTTCTTCTTAAATAATATCGATTAATATTTCAAATCGAATCAGTAACGTGTGAGGGTGTGACTAATGTAGAAATGTCAAAAAGATAATAAACGGTTGGACAAGGTATAAGTCCCTTGTATAAGTCTCATTTCTCATTGACAATCATACGGCGTATATTTCAAGACCGTGCTCCTAACTGTATCAGGCTAGGAACTTTTCAAATGACTCCCTTATCTTATAATATTGAAAAATAAAATTATAAACACTTGATAAATTCGGTGAAAACTGACCAACCTTTCCTTCTTTCAAATATTTAATGGAAACAGATTTAAAAAAAGTATCTAAGATTCTAAGTAATTTAATAGACAGTTTTAACTTTTTTTTCTTTTTTTCTTATTTATTTAGTTTAGTCTTTAAGTTTCAAATAAATTATTTAAAATTACATATCAAATATATTTTACAGCGTGGTTTTACTAAGTATATGATTACCCAATAAAAATCTAAAATTTCGTTACGAAATTTGTTCCAAACAATGCCCTTAACGACTGTCTAGATTTTGAAACCAATGTATTTGTATTTCAGAGCTTTTCTTGTGTATATTTTCGTTTTATTTATTCTTTATCTAATGAAAAAAAAATCGACTCTTTTACATCTAGGACTTCAAAAGTAATTAATCTACTTCGTAATATAAGCTTCTCGTTTCATGAGACGATTTAAAACAAACGTTATTAACCGCTGAGAGATTTAAAACGAGAACACTCGAACCAAACGACACTCTGAGCAGAAACGAATTAAACGGAAAAGTAATTATAGTGCAATCAAAAGCAACAAACACCACTCGACCGTGGAAAAATGGAAAGTTGGAAATGTTTTCCTTAGTTTTAAGATTCTTACCAATAATAAATGCCAGGAATAAGTAATAAAGTTATAAATATGATCGAAATGGTTTTATTTATGAGCTGTTCATGGAATATTTGTTTTGATTTTAGTTATGTTGTTGTAAGAAACCAATTCTGATGATTTTATATTACCTAACCTTTCCATGCAATTGCTTAACATATTTGTATTATATGTTGTGTATTTATATGTATGATATATTTATTATATGTACATTTATTTTTATACACGCTGTACCCGCCGCCGTAACAAAAAATAAATAAATAAAATTGTTTTGGCGTGGTGTGCAGCCATATATAAGTTTTTTTTAAATTCAAATCGGCCAAAGCATTCTTTTCTTTACGTTAACGTTAAGGTTGGTATAGAGAGAATGCTTATATAATGAAATTATTAACACATTAATCTCTTAATGTGTTAATATTTTTGAATAAAATATAATCTAAATACACTCATTTGCAAAAAAAACGGGCGGTTTCGATTTTCTTCCTGGCTGAAAAAAATAAAATACCAAAAAGGTTTTAATCATTTGAACATGTTACTGGCCAGTTATAAAAGTGCCATAATGTTTATAAGAGTACATTCCAAATTCAAATTTTTGACTAAGCCTGGTTTTCAAAGAAAATAACTTTTAACTACATTTTGTGGCGCGAATTCCCTATAGTTAATATCGACTCTAATTAACATTTTGTCATTTTTTTGAAAAATTATCTGGTGTCCTTGACATTTAAAAGTATTGTTATTGCTGTTTAGCCATCTCGAAAATGGTAGATAAAGTGATAAAAGCGAGCAAAATTATTGCGCTGCTTGAAGAAGGTTGCAGTCAATGCTTCGTGGCTCAGAGGCTAAATGTGAGTCGGTCGACAGTTCAAAGAACCTGGCAGCGCTATCAAGAGACCGGTTCCGTCAAGAGAAGGCCTGGTTCTGGCAGAAAGACATGTACGGGATGATCGTTTTCTAGTTAGTCAAGGGTTGAGAAATCGCAAATCTTCTTATGTGGACCTCAAAAACACCCGCGAAGAAGTAAGAAATGTGCAAATTAGTCTATGGACGGTCAGGAGGAGGCTTCTCGCTGCTAATATACACAGTCATCGCCCGGCACGCGGCCCTAAATTACTCCGTGGACATCGAGTTGCCAGGCTTAGCTTCGCTCGAAATTGTGTGTCATGGACTCATGAAGACTGGGATAGGGTATTGTTCTCCGATGAAGCCAGGATATCTCTGCATGGTGAAGACCGACGTCGGCGAGTGCTACGTAGACGACGAGAACGCTTTGCAGAGGCATGTTTTGAAGAAATCACACCTTATGGAGGGGGCTCTGTTATGTTTTGGGCAGGAATAAAGTCTATGGATCGTACGGAGTTAGTCTTCATCGAAAACGGTACACTGACTGGACACCGATACATAACGGAAGTTCTAATTCCTTATGCACAACCCGCTTTAACCGCTCTTGGCGAAAACTCAATTTTTATGGACGACAACGCTCGCGCCCACCGGACTGGCGGTGTGGATGCGTATATGCTAGAAGTCGGAATTCGTCGTTTGGACTGGCCAGCTAGAAGTCCGGACCTCAATCCCATAGAGCATGTCTGGGACGTTCTGAAGCGACGAGTGAGATCAGTGCAGCCGGCTCCGCAGACCATCAGAGAGCTAAAGAATGTGATTACCGCGGAGTGGGAACGTATTCCCCAAGAAACCATAAAAGATATACTCACTAGCATGCCCAGACGAATGCAAGCTGTGATTTCAGCAAGAGGGGGTCACACTCAATACTAAACTTTTATCTGCTTTTAATGTATTCAAGAAAAACAAAGAAATTAACGCGTTTCATTTTTATTTAGCGAGCAGGTACAATCATAGTGTTTTGAGCTTAAATATTATTTCTTAATAATTTAATTAAAATGTTATGATAAAACTGATGAAAACTATTCCTTCCTAATTAATTTATAAAATTCTGAGGATAACAATACCTAAAATTGTCAAACAAACTAATAGTAACTATAAAATAGTTCTTTGCTTAAGTTCCCGTTTTTTTTGCAAAAGAGTTATATGTTTTCTGGCTAAGAAACGGCTTTAAGTATTAGTGCCTGTATTAATTATAATAGTCAAGATATGTGTTCAACTGTTTGAGATAGAAAACTAGCCTGTATATTATTAACATGAAGCATTGTTTCAGATTTTTTACGTTGAATAATTTAAAAAAGAATTGTTTGTCCATTTACATGTCAACAATTGAATCGATTTAGATATCCAAATTTTCAGATTCATCACGGATTCCATCACATACAATTTTTATACGAGTCAGTGGAAATTCGTCAGTAAAATAACCAATTCTACAATGGGAAGTACCTACACTAAAATTGATTGAAAATGTTTAGTTACCATACCGTTAAAATGATTCTCTGAATTTTTGTTCAACATAGGATTTTTATCATAAATAATTTATGTGGTTGTTATATAAAAAATAATTTATTCTGACTGAAATTAACTGAGCGATTTATCGTCGTTGAGCGATTTATATTCGTTTTTGTATCTAGAGTAGGAATGACACTTAATTTTGAGCTTTTGATTAGAAAATAATAATTAATTTTATTTGTTTCGGCTATTTTGTAAATTTAAACTTAAACGAAGTTAAAACACCACGCATAAAGAGCCAGTAATATGAATAAACAATGGGGATTTGCGTACATCTATAATAAATAAATAACAATCAAAGGCATGTAACATATGTAAGACAGACATACACACACACTCACTCACTTATCCACACACATATAAACACACACGCACACACACACACAATTCAATCGTACAAACTATGAAAAGTAATATAAAAAAGGTATTATGTATTTTCAAAGATAATCGAGTTTAAAATTGAATTTCAATTTCAGTAATGCAACAAGGCAGCCGTAATGGCTATAGTTAAGCAGATAATCGGATAATGCATTTGATATTAAATCCGGATTGTGGTGTAACGTCGACTATCATTCATAAACGGTGAATCTATAACGACGTGTGCTTAATAAATCATGCAGAAAGATAATGACTTGTGTATCGCGAACCGACTTCTCTTAACCCGCTTTAGTGTGACAGAAAGGGACGTTTACGTCCAGTGCAGTTCTTTGTGTTTCTCGAAAACCTCAATGACATTGTTATATAACAATTAAACATGCTTTCATTTGGTAACTTATTCATAATACATGTCTGACGCAATTTCTTGTCACTAACAATGTAATGAGAATTCCATTCCCTCTTTAGCTTTAATCTCATATAATAATATATGGGTTGGTTATGAAAAAAACTGAAAATTGTACAATTTTAATTCATCGATTTTTTTCTGTGCATTCTACATGTTAAAACTTTAAAGATTTAGTACATACATAATTATGTATTATTGGTCTCAAGATGGATGCAACTCCGTCGAAACGTCTATTAAAAATAAAATGTACATAATATATACCTACTATCGCGATATGCGTAAGAGACAAATATAGCCAATTCGTTGTCTCTCAATCAGTTTATTAATGATTATAAGTACGATATAGAACAACCGAATCAGGCGAATTGCCTCAGTAGATAAATCAGCTCAATTAGCGGAGCCTCTGGGGAACAATACTAGAAGGGTACTTGTTGAAGATTGGCTGTGTCGTAACTCTTTTTCGATAATGTTTTTTTTTGTATTATTATTTAAGGGCAAATATGTTGTCAATTTATTATTCGCAAAACTAAATAAAAATCTATTTAACATATCTGTAATATTTTATACACATTAAGTCGAACACGTAAATAATTGGTTAATTAAAAGGAGTACTGTACTGTATCAGCCTGTAAGCCACCCACTGCTGAGCGGAGGCCTCTTCTCCATTTAGAAAAAGGGTTAAAACAAACATTTGTACAAATACAAATATCCGTCCCAAGCGGATGGAATGGAACCCACGACCGTCAGCGCGCGGCGTTGAGGCAACTACTACACCATTAAACCAAAACGGTCTTTCAGTTAATTAAAAGGAGTACTTTCATATAAATTATGAATGTTCAGATGACAGTGGAATGGAAAAAGAAATTGATATGAACTAGCTATTTTTTTTTAAACGTTAGTTGGATAGGCAAAATGGCAGACGTTCCACCTTATGGTAAGTGGTTGACGTCGGTCATGAACATAAACTAGTTTACCTCGAACTAGCCCAGGAAACTCATTTATGTGTTGTCCAACCAGAGACATAAATTGTTAAAGTCTCGGTGCCAGCAATTACACCACCTGTCTTGCACTTCTTTTCAAAACACAGCAAAGCTGTTTCACGGGAGAAACAAGCAAGATGGTGATACCGTATGCAGTCGGGAGCGCGGCACAGCGCATCCCTCCCACAGCTATATGAGCGTAATATTAATGTTCCTCCAAGTACTTTCCGGGATATGCCGCATTATATATAAAATATGAGTATTAGATAAAGAAAATCAATTTACTGAGATACTGTAAGATCTAATCTAAAGGTTTTTTTTTTCTTTCTTTTTTTTTTTAATGATTTACACCGAAATTTCATCATCGACGACATTATTCAAAGAAAACAATAAACAAGATATATTTTTTTTCCAGTAATGAAATGATTATAAAACTATACGATATTTGGAAAAAAACTTTTGTTGTTTTTTTTTTAATGTATGGTGTATCGTCGATATGTTTTTTTTTTTAATATAAAATGAAAGATAAGGCACTGAGATCGAATATTTTTTTCTATATTATTGATTTTAATATGTGTTTTGTTCTCTTAATCAAGCTTTTCAATAAAATTTCATGAATTTCTGTAGCATTTCAATAAAATACTACAAAATAACATTTATAAATTTTACGTGAGAGCGCTTAACGTTTTAACTAATAGTATGTTGAATTTTTTTCGTAATAGTTTAATCTTTTCATCGCTTTATACAAAATCGCATACAGGTTAAAGTTTATTCAATGACTACCAGAATAAAGCAACTATATATAAGACATACATATATATATATATATATATATATATATATATATATATATATATATCGTCGTTTGAGCGTTTGTATTTATGTTGTGTTCCTGGACAGAGGGTACAGGACACAGGACTTTCATCTAACTGAGGTCCGTTGAGTAACACACGTTATAACAACGTAATTGAAAACGTATTTTATCACACACTTATATCGACTCCATGTTTATTTTTGTTCACAAACCGATGATTCAAACTTAAGCATAGCACAGTACAACCTCGATATAAAAAAACTGAAGGGAATTAGAAAATATTCGTTATATCATGTAATTTGTTCTAACAAGGTAGCAAAGTGGAATTAAGTGGAAATAATAAACAGGATACGTTATATCAAGGTTCTAAGTTGAAAAAATTCGTTAAATAGAGGTAAATACCTTCTATCTATGTATATTCTGCGATGATTAAAAATTCGTTTTAAAAAGGTTTTTGATAAATTTTATTCGTAATGTGTTTTTTTTTTTTTTTATACTACACCTCCGAGGGTCTGGTTCGGAGTCGTTTTTAGACTACTAATATTTAATACTAGTCCTCTTTGTCACTCTTCTCGCGTATATTCGAGCATTCATACTGCATACCCAGTGCCGGATTAACCAATAGGCAGAGTAGGCAATTGCCTAGGGGCCCCGCTTCCACTAGGGGCCCCATGCAAGCGACAAGAAGAACATAAAAGTTACTGGCACCGAGACTTTAACACCTTATGTCTCTGGATAGGCAACACATAAATGAGTTGCCTGGGCTAGCTCCAGGTAAACTAGTTTATGTTCATGGGCGACGTTAACCACTTACCATCAGGTGGAGCGTCTGCCAGTTTGCCTATTCACTTAACATTTAAAAAAAAAAGTAAAAAAAAAGGGGCCCCGAGTATAGCATTGCCTAGTGTCCCTGACAGGGTTAATCCGGCTCTGTGCATACCTTTATCGTCTAGCAACATACACAGTCATTCAACGGGTATATTTTACCCGGCAAAACAAAATCAACTATCACTTAAGGCTATGAATAAACAAAGTAAGGCTACGGGAACAGACTAGGATATTGGGGGATTGAGGGGGGATGTGTTTTTATTTATAGTTTTTTTTCCCCTCTTTTTTCTTTTCTTTTACATTTCCTTAAAAACTATTGCCCATGGACATGCCATGGACTGACATTGCCATGGACTGCCATTACCATGGACTGCCCTATATATGGCCTGGAGCGGTACAATCTAGAATGTAAGATTGGTGTGAAATTGACTCAGGATTTATTATCAGAAATTGTTAAAAACGTTGATAGCAGAGATCTGTTCCTTAATTTTTGCAGTAATATTTGTAAGCTAGTGAATAAAAGTAATAAGGCATAAGCAAGCTATGTTATATAGTTATTGATATAAAATAAATAGTAACATAGAAATAGTGTGAGATATATAGTAGGAACATATTGTTTTAAGTTATTACTATTTTGTATGATGTAGTTATATAGAAATAGTTTAAAACTGTATTAGTAGTAAATAAGTTAATATAAATGTTAATAAGTTTAGTAGTCTAACGCCGAGTTGCACGAAACAAATTTTAAATTTAAGTGTTTATTAAACTAATTTAATCACAAGAATCGTGATTATCTGTTGCATGAAACCTACATCTGATTAAGTTAACAAAAAAATTTAGTTTAATTAAAGACCTATCTAACGGATGATTAATTCCAACAGCTTTAAATTAATCATAAGATCAACTAATTTTAAGATTAATTGCAACTTAACTAACGGAAAGTTAGCGACGGTTTCGTGCAACTCGCCGTAAGATTGTAAGATTGTGCCTCCTAGTGATGTAAGTGCATTTTGAAAAAAAAAAAGCTACAAATTGTAAAATTAGTTAACAAAAACATTAGCATAAGAAAGTTTATTATTAGAGATAAAATGTATACTAATATGTAATATAGTTTGAAAGATAGTAATAGTTTTTAAGGTATATTTTGTATTAGATCTTACAGGCAGTAATAGGGGATATCAAAAAATTCGTTAAATCAAGGAATTAATTATATTCAGGCTCGTTATATCAAGGTTGTACTGTATGAAGTCGGTACGTTTAATTCGATCGTCGATATGACTGCCAATCCGGCACAGGAAATGGCAATGCAAGACGACGTAGTACCTACTCAAACAATTTCCCCTGACACGTGCCAACTCTACCTCAGTTTGTTTATCGTTTCAAGTAGAAATGTTTATCGGGAAACGTAAGAATTTAGGTTATAACTTTTATTAGTTGCAGTTTACAAAGTTTCGATATTAAATAACTTTCAAAATTTTCTGTTTTATTGCAACAGTTTGAATTAAATATTTTACTTGATTATATAGGTTTCTGGAAATAGAATAAAACTTTTCAAGTGCGACATTTAAGATGAGAATTTTCAGAGTATTTAGTATTGGAACGCCTTTTAGAAGTCTTTGAATCCAATTTATACTGTCTCACAAAATACTTTATTGCTCGATTCCGTCTCGAATAGGCTTTAAATTGAATTAAAATGTACATTTTATTACTGTTTGAACTTATTTTCTAAACACATACTTTGATATTTCATATTTCGATAGTAACGACTCAATTGCACACATGTTCGTGTGTGGTATTAGCGTGTTATGCCAAATTCTCCGGGAATAAAAAGAAAAAAGGCCTCAATAAGCTTAATCTACTCGTAGCTTACCAAAGCAATTGTTGCTCGGTTAACGACGTTAAAGACTTGATAATAAAAATGCACGAACAATATATAATACCAATTCCTACACGAGCTCACTGGGGAATTAAGGAAATCTCATTAGTCGTGCTCTAGTGTTGTTTCGGTCGCGTACAATATATGCGCATATCGTATACGTAATCACGCTTCGATGTATGGATTGATGAGGTAATACGTGCGGTTGTTAAGAAATTAATAAAATAACACTTGGAATTAATTTACTGTTTACCGCGTTCAGTTTCATGGACTTTTTTTTTTTAAATCTCTGCTCATATATGGCTTATTTATAAAAATGATTCAAGATTTTAAGAAATAATAATAATACCTATTAATACTTATATGCAAAATTCGAAGGTTCCTTCTGAAATTATCGTGTAGGTACTTACGCTATATTAGCATATTTTCTTTTTCTACTCGTGTTCAAGTATGCGGATAAAAGTTATGTTGATTTATATTAGGACCAATTAATTTATATCTCCAATAGATAGATATCATGTTCGAATTTGGCTTGATTTAATGTCATGCCTTTCCATTACAACCACAGCTTGAGAATCATTTTTTTTTTCTTCTGTAATGTTTTTATTTTAATCCTCAAACAACTGTGTATTTGAAAAAAAAAAAATTTTAATACGCGCAATCTAGATTTTGATCACAACGTGCTTTTACGTTTCTCTCATATTTTATTTACTTAGCATGCTTTTGCATAGATTTAGAATTCTTCTATATTATGTATGTATATATAGTATATTCATATACCCAAAAATAGGTATCATCATCATCATATCAGTCGTTAGATGTCCACTATTGAACGTATGCCTTCCCTATCGACCTCCACAGCGATCGGTATACATTACATAAAAAAAAACTCTAATTTATTTTTTAAGTTTATGCGATTTTCTTATTTTTAATTGTTTAAACAGTCACAAACAGTAAAATAACCCATATCCTTCTCACGATTCTAAGGTACATAGAAATGTATAAAAACAAAAGAACAAAGAAGCAAACTCACATCGTACATGAATATCAGTATGGATTGTTTTTCTTAATCTGAATACCATTATAAACATTATCTAAAGTCTAAGTACGATGTGAACAATGAATTTTGTTTATATATGTATATTAGACAACTAGAGTGTAAGTAATAAATAAACCTCTATCGTGTCATAAATATTTCATTATTATAGAAAATCGGAAGTAACTTTCAATAAATATGCCCGAGGTATACAATACTGAACCTTTATATCAATCAGAATCAGTAGAATGTTGCTACGCCAGATGCAACTACGAATAAAAACGATTAAGGTTTGAATAGAGAAAATGTACTTCGCAACAATAATGGCATAAAAAACACTAAAAAAGTTTATATATTAACTCGTTGTAAAAGTGCTGCGAGTACCCGATGTATAAAAAGCTCAATTCACTTATCGCGGGTGTTTTTTTTTTTGTTATTATTTACTGTTTATAATAAAGTTGACTTGGGTATATTGTTAGACTAGCCTAACCCCACGGTATCGATGTGCCTTCAACTTTACTTTATACGAAGATAATTAACTCAATATTTTTTCATATTAGAAACCCAAGTGTGCCTACAGCCGTATTTCTCTGTATTGCACACGGTGCAAGATTTCAACGTCATTTCCGGTGAAAGATTGAAGTCAACGGAATACGACCACCACAGCGCCGGCCCCGACCATGAACACTTCTTTTTAGTTATGTAACTTTAATTAATATTTTAATTGTAATTTTAATTAATAAAAGTATTACAATAAATTGCCTTTTTTGACACCAACGACTGCAACAATCGTGTAACTATTTTAATTAACATATAACAAATAATATTTTTTTTATCTCAAATTGTATATCTTACAATTTCAACATGAGATGTTTATTGTTCTCAATCCTTTTAAAATCAACTACAATAAAAATGTGCATTTTGAAAAATCCTGAGTTACACAAGGTTTTTGTTTTCGGACTATAAAGTCAGATACCAAATGTTACTACCACCATTCCGATTGTTATTTTTCTCTTCTCTTTTCCTATTGTTCTTTGGAAAAGATTGCTATAAAGCGATAGTACCGCCAATTGTAAGAGTTTATTATTTTAATTATATATTCTATGAGCATGCGATGCACAATAAATAGTTACAAAAGTAAAAACAAAATTTATTACTGTTAACAATTAAAATTTTAGAAATATATACTCTACATAATGTTGCGATCAATAATCGAACTTTAATCGTTAACCATACAGACTATTGTTGTCTTTTCCATTATAAAAAGAAGTAGATGCTCGTACAATATTACAGAAAAAGGTTTACCTACCCGCGACTCAATAACAATAATATACCAGGTTAAAAAGGCTGTACAGAAAATGTAACAACCTTGATACAAATATTCTACGCTTTTTTTCTTTATTATAAAAGGATATTTGAAAAATATAAGGATAACATTTTAAAGAAAAAAGAAAAAAGGAATATATTTACTTATATATTATATTAATAAATTACCTTTTATCTTGTTTTGGTTTTACCGTAGATTTTTTCATTTTTTTTTTTAATTTTATCTTTTAGCAACTAATTCTCCTGTATATCTTAAGCCGTTAAAATTTATTTGTATTTATACTGATAAATTACGTAATTAAGTACGGAATGTTTTACTTGTTTCGAGTTTTATAATAATGTAGACAACAATTAAGAAGTTAATAATCCAATTAAATATCAATACTTAAAACAAATGAACAGTCCAAAACGTTTTTATGTTAATTTATACAAAAACAATACATATGTTGTAACAAATGTTACTTGAAATATGTTAATTTTTTTGCAGGATTAGATGGGATTAAGCCGCTTTGAAGACGGTTTGGACTTTAGGATTCAATGTAGAACGAGTAGTATATAACGTAAAAGTTCAGATAAATTATTCAGATGAATTTATATCCTCAAATCACACCCTGAAAATGTAACAAAAGAAATCAGATCGGCTGGTAAGCCAATCTGAGTAAAATTTACGTGGGTCAGGTAGCTCATTAAAAGTAAACGTTGGAAGAGGCTGCTCCTAAAAACACAATTCACTTCGACAAAAGGCGGTAGCATTTTGAAAATGGCTTCGCGTTATTAGAACAGCCGGGGAAACCTGTACCCCGAAATAATTTGTCAAGAAACCTTGACCTAGTTTCTATGCGCAAATAAGAAAAAAATTGTAGCTGTTTACTTTGAAAATCGTTGAGAGGCTTTACTAAGATATTTTATTATTTTAAGGACAATCTAAAATCGATTACATTTTTAGTACCTAGGTGTTTTTTTTTTTTAAATTCAAATGTACGTGAATTATATCAACGTAATTTGTAAGATTAAGGTCGAGATGGAATTACTAGAATAGCGCAGATAAACATCCTGGTTCATGTGGATCACCTTTGAGTTATGAAGTGCTAATTAATACTTAAGTCTTTAAAATTAATCGCAGTAAGAAAAACTTGTTAAGGAAAGTTTTAAAAGAAATTTTTAGACATTATTTCAGCAGAACAAATGAACATTCTGCTTTCGCCCAGAAATAAGCAATACAAGCTATTACAATGCAGTAAAAATACGATTACACATACATACCTAAAATGTAATATAGTAGAAATAGCTTAAACAATTCTCATGTAGTATATTTGAAAAATAACGCAGATGAAAGGGTTATTTATTTTATTTTTTTATGCAAGAGGGGGCAAACGGACAGTCGGTTGGTCTGGAGGTAAGTCAAAGCGATATCTATAGACAACCGAATATGAGTATGCTCTTTTCTTGAAGATTCCTAAGTCGTATCGCTTCGGAAATACCGTAGTACCGTAATATTCTCTTATGACAAAACAGTATAAGATTAAATTCAAAGAACGCTAACATCGAATAAAATTAACGTAGCATCCTTTCTCTGTAAAAGGAAAGTTTTCGAATCAGTTGTAATGTCTAACTTGTTAGAGGATTTCAATTTAAAGACCCGTTCGTACCTACATACCTACTCGTCTAGTTGAGCAAGTTGCAGTGTGTACAGATAGTTAACAACGGAACTGTTTCACCTCAGTTAGTGTTTGGGTTTACGTTAATATTGAATTACGAGTGCATTATTTAGTCGTAACGAAGTACGCTAGAACAATATAATGGAATTACCAATCTTCGATATTGCGGTGGACGAGGGTAAACTTTGAACACGAATATACTTAATCGAACAGCGCATAAATATGGATTAACAGTTTGTTACACGAAAATTTGAATACAAAATGGAAATTTAACTTAAATTTATATTATATTATAAAATATCTTTAAAGAAAAATCAATATATTTTTAGTACCATTTGGTCTACAGACAATTTTTTATAAGATTTTATATTATTTTAAAACTATTCACACAAATATTCATGTAGAGAGAAAATTTGTCAAATAAAATTTTCTCGACTGCTACATGCTGACAAAAGAGCCCTGCATTGCACTGGATTCTACACTAATATTTTTACAAACGCAACGTTTTCTACCTTTTATTTGTCACTATATTAATGCTGACAAAACTATTCATGTGTTGTGATAACAGTTTACAAAAATGTACAATGAATAAAAATATAAATGCAGCGTATTTATATAAAGGTTTCACTGACTGAATCAGCCAGTAATCGTATTAATCCTTCAATTCCCATTCTCAAGAGTTAAAGAAATGTTTTGATTTTAAATAAAATAGGTATCTTAGATAAATTTGGATAAGACAATAAATAATGGAAAAAAATAACTAAATTATCCCCATTAAGGGGTGACCTACAGGTGACACTGGGCATTGTGCAGTTAAGACTGAAGGACACGCGATTTCTTTTATTCTTTCGGTAGCAGTAAAACATCAATTTTTATAATAATATTTATTTATACTCGTATGAAAAAATATAACATTTATTTATTATGAAAGCTGTACCAACACTTTAGATGTAAGCCAATATTGCACTTGATACACATTTTTCTAGTGCGTTGGTGACAATATCCGCATATTCGTAGAGAGCAGTTGATTTTTATTATTATTTTATTAAATTAGCGTCATTTATTTTTAGAGAGTAATTTGCTATACTATAATAGTGATAAAATTTTAAGAATAACATTTTCGTGTAAAAAGAAAAAAAAATAAGTTTCCGTCACCTGCAAGTTGTACTGGGAATTAAAAAGTTAATGCTGGCCAAAGGCCTCTTCTCCGTATGAATATAAAGTAAGAAATGGGTAACTACTACTACACCAGAACCGTCGTCGTATAAAGGTTTGTGATAAAATATTATAGTACAGTATAATCTGTCGCAGATTTATGTAATAAATATACTATGTATTAGTGCATAATTCTAGCCTTATCAATTTGTAAGTGAATTTAGATATTATTTTCTCATCCCCATATTTCATACAGTTGAACGTGAATCACTCGGCCGAGATGTCTCGGAGAATAGAATTTCCATTCGTTCATACATATTAAACAACCAAAAGGACAGCACAATGCCGTATAAACTTTCAATAATAATTTATAAAGGTGGTCTAAACATAACTACTTCTTTTTTGTTTTTTACAATTCAACGTTTACTCAAATTTTATGCTTATAATATTATAGAACTGCAACAGGACTAATGTATATTGTAGGTATTTTTTTTTTTTTGGAGAGCGTTCTGTTATCGACACTAAAGCCATAATTTATTTAGTTTTATTGTTTTGTCTGATCGTCTGTATCTTCGTCGCAAATCACGTCAAAACGACTTAATGAATTTTAAAATGACTATTCTTTAAAATATAAATATATAATAGTAATTATAAAAAATAAATAATCTGTCTACCTTCTAAGATTAAGTTATAAGAAAAAGATTAATCGAGACCGATATATGAAACAATCACTCAAAATCCAAGAAAGAAAGATTCAGAAGCACTCAACCATAAATATTGAAGCTATTAGGTCTCCGTCAATAGTTATATACTTTAGTGTATACAGGTATAATAAAACAGCGGAAGGAATTTCGACAGTATTTACTTGCGAGTACCAAAATTAAAGCAGTAAGTAATAATCTAAAACAATACACTGATATTTATATAAAAATGCTTCTGCCCACCACAGCGCGGCCGTGGTCTGCATCCTACGAAGGTTGACCAATGGTGCAGGCATCTACGCCACGCCCATTTGTTATTCGGACGAATGATGCGCGAGCGCAGGGTCGTAGCGGGAGCACCGTCCCGGGTGGTCCGATAAGTAGGCGGCGTTTCAGATATGGCGTGATCGCATCGTATGATTTTGGTGCCTCGTTTGAACGTGTGGGCTACTCGCCACACCACTCCCCCGCTGAGACCGTGACTACGGGCGATAGTAGTCGGGGAATCTAACCGTTCTGCCGCTTCTTGTCTGTCTGACTGGGTTATTTTCTGGGACTGGAACTGGTGCTGGAGCTTGAATTTGACCTGGGTTTAGGTCTTCTCTCGTCATGTACGCTGGTTTTACGCGGTCGACCGTCACCTTCTGTCTCTTCCCGTGCACTTCTATGTCCAATGTCTTCTGGTCGCGAGCAAGGACTTTGTGTGGACCTGTATATGGAGCCTGCAGGGATCTTCGTGCTGGGCCCTCGCGGAGGAAGACATGGGTTGCTATGCTCAGGTCTTTCGGGATGTAGAAGAGACGGTTGGATTTCGTGTGCCATGACGTAGGCTGTGGTGTTAGCTTGGCCATGTGTGTGCGTAACCTGCTGACCAGGTCGGTCATGTCCACGACGTCTCCGGAGGCTTCAGAGAGGAACTGTCCAGGTAAGCGGAGTGGCTCACCGTAGACAAGTTCGGCGGTAGTCGCGTTAAGGTCTTCCTTCCACGCGCTCCGGATGCCTAGTAGCACCCAGGGAAGAGCCTCGGTCCAGGTTGAGCTCGCGTGACACATGATGGCGGCTTTCAGCTGGCGGTGTAGTCTCTCGACGAGGCCGTTGGCTGCGGGATGGTAAGAGGTGGTTAAGTGGTGGTTAGCACCTATGAGAGCGGCGAGGTTCTTAAATGTTCTTGATTCGAACTGCCGTCCGCGGTCCGTGGTAATGTGTTCGGGACAGCCGAACCGTGCAATCCACCCTGAGATGAGGGCTGAGGCGCAGTTCTCTGCGGTGATGTCCTGCAGCGGGTACGCCTCAGGCCAACGTGTTGCGCGGTCGACAATCGTGAGGCAGTACCTGTAGTTAGAGGACAGAGGTAAGGGACCAATCAAATCCAGGTGGATATGGCGAAAACGACCTGATGGTGGTTGGAACTCCTGTAGCGGTGCTGAGGTATGACGTGTCACCTTGCTCTTCTGACACGCTATGCATTCCTGTGCCATCTGTCTACAGTCCTTTCTAACACCTGGCCAAACAAACCTTTCAGTGACCAACCGAACACTTGCTTTCCTTCCTGGATGGCTGAGGTTATGAAGGGAAGTGAATACCTGCTTACGAAACGACCTTGTTACGTAAGGACGTGGTGTACTCGTTACGTCGCAGTAGATCTCGATGTCAGATTCGGGTAGCTTCACCTTCATCAGCTTTAACGATGATCCTTCTCTCAGCAATTTCTGCAGTTCGGGGTCGGTTTGCTGTTCTTTGGCTAGGGACCGGTAATCTAAGGGCAGATGGAGTTCGTTAATGCGCGAAAGAGTGTCCGCGACCACATTGTCGTTACCAGCAATGTACTTGATGTCCGTCGTGAACTGGCCTATGTAGTCCAAGTATCTGAATTGGCGTGGTGTGCAGCTGGAACGTGGATTTGTAAATGCGTATGTCAGTGGTTTGTGGTCGGTTGTGACGTGAAATACGCGTGCTTCGACCATGAATCGGAAGTACCTAATAGCCTCATAAATAGCTAACAGCTCTCGGTCGTACGGACTGTACTTCTTCTGAGAAGGGCTGAGCTTCTTTGAGAAGAATGCTAGCGGCTGCCATTTACCCTTGCTCCTCTGTTGTAGTACAGCTCCGATTGCTGTGTCAGAAGCGTCTGTCAGGATGTTCAGCTCGGCGTGTTGGTCTGGGTGCACCAAGAGTGTGGCCTCTGACAGGCTCTGCTTGCAGCTGTTGAAGGCTTCCAGCAGTTCTGGTGTCAGCGTGACTGGATGCGATCCCTTGACCTTGGGACCTGCTAGCAAGCTGTTGAGCGGTGCTTGTTTAGAAGCTGCGTCTGGAATGAAGCGGCGGTAATAATTGAGCATTCCTAGGAAGCGTCTCAGCTCTTTGACGGTCTTCGGCGCGGGAAATTCCTGTATGGCCTGAACTTTGCAGTCCAGAGGCTGGATACCTGCTGCAGAGACTTTGTAACCCAAGAATTTCAGCTCTGCTTGGCCGAAAAGACATTTGCTGGTGTTTAGAAGGACGCCGTATTTGACCAACTTCTGGAACAGCTGTCTAAGGTGCTGCTGGTGCTGTTGAGTGTCCTTGCTGAAGACCAGGATATCGTCGAGATACCCGTAGCAAAAAGGTAGGTCCCGCAGAATCTCATCCATGAACCTCTGGAAGGTCTGGGCAGCATTTCTGAGTCCAAAGGTCATGAAGGGGAACTCGTATAGACCGAATGGCGTTGTTATTGCTGTCTTGGGTATATCTTCTCTGAAGACTGGGATCTGGTTGTATGCTTTTACCAGATCTATGGTGGAGAAGACAGTACTGCCAGCCAACTCGTGAGTGAAGTCCTGCAGGTGCCTGATAGGGTAGACATCCGGGATGGTGCGGGCATTCAGAGCTCGGTAGTCTCCACAAGGACGCCATCCATCATTTTTCTTTGGCGCCAGATGTAGTGGTGAGGACCAGGCGCTCTCTGATGGGCGCGCTGTTCCATTTTGCAGCATCTCTTCAAACTCCTGCTTCGCCATCTTGAGGCGATGTGGATCCAGACGACGTGGACGGCTTGACACTGGAGGGCCAGGGGTGGTGCGAATGTGGTGCACCGTATTGTGTTTTGGCACACCTGGTTTTCCAGCTGGACGAGTTAGGTCTGGATACTCCTTCAAAATGCGATGGTAGCAGCTATCCTGTGCTATTGTGCGGACTGATGAGATGGCTTCCGTGGATTTGGACTGTGGTGCCTGGACTGTGAGTGACGTGAGGTTGTCAATCAGGCGCTGGTTACGGCAGTCGACAATCAGATTATAGTAAACTAGAAAGTCGACCCCGATAATTGGCTTGGAGACGTCAGCAACTATAAACTTCCAGGTGAATGCACGACGAAGTCCAAAGTCCAGTTTCAGGGATATAAATCCATATGTGTTGATGGTTGACCCGTTTGCTGCGAATAACTCGTACTTGGTCTTGATGCGAGGCTCCCGTACAGCGGATCGAGGGAAGACACACAGGTCTGAACCCGTATCTATTAGATATTGCACCTTCGTATGGCGATCCGTTATGAACAGGCGGCTTGTTATTGCATGGCAGTCGTAAACCGCCTTTACTGACTGCCTTTGGTGTTTACCGGACTCCTGGGTTTGAAGGCACAGGGCTGCGTGCACCTGCGAGCGTTATCCCCGAACCGGTTGTGGTAGTAGCAGTACTGGTTGTCCCTGATGCGTGATTGTGATCGGTTACGGTACTGGTTGTATCTGCGTCTTGACCTGGAACGTGAAGACCTGCGACGCAGCTGAATGCTCATGGCTTCAAGCTTCCGGGACAGTTCTGCTACTGTCTGGGTGAGTGCTTCCACGGCGCTGTTCTGCTGGTTCGCTACAGATTGTGAGCTAGCTACTTGCCCGTGCACAGGCGTGCCAGTAGCAGCAACTTGCGCCGTTACTGGAACAATATCGTTGATGCGGTCCACCAGTTCTGCTACTTCTTCTAATGTGGAACTGGTCTGCATCGCGACGATAGTCTGCAGGTTTGCTGGTAGCCTGTTACACCAGATAGACCTAATGAAGTCCTCCGGGACAGTGGGACCGGCTAGTTGTTGCAGGTGTCGGAGGAATTGGGTTGGCTTGCGGTCTCCCAACTCCTCGTGCAGGAGTAGCTGTTTGATCTTCCGCTCCTGGGAGTCGGACAGTCGCTTGATCAGTTCTGCCTTCAGCTTCTCGTATTTGCCGGTGGAGGGAGGGTTTACGATGAGGTCGCGTACTTGGGCCGAATGTTGAGGTTCCAATTGTGACAACACGTAGTAAAACTTCGTGGAGTCTGCCGTTATGTTCGAGAGGATGAACTGGCCTTCCAGCTGTGCAAACCACAATTGAGGGTCATCAGCATTAAACGCTGGAGTCTTGATTCCCACTCGGCAGGACATAAATAAGTCCTTTTCTTCTTCCGAACGGCGTTCCATTACGAAAGTCGGGTGCAGAGCTTGTATATTTCAAACGGTACTATAGTCGGTGGTCACCAGTGAAGCTATTAGGTCTCCGTCAATAGTTATAATATACTTTAGTGTATACAGGTATAATAAAACAGCGGAAGGAATTTCGACAGTATTTACTTGCGAGTACCAAAATTAAAGCAGTAAGTAATAATCTAAAACAATACACTGATATTTATATAAAAATGCTTCTGCCCACCACAGCGCGGCCGTGGTCTGCATCCTACGAAGGTTGACCAATGGTGCAGGCATCTACGCCACGCCCATTTGTTATTCGGACGAATGATGCGCGAGCGCAGGGTCGTAGCGGGAGCGCCGTCCCGGGTGGTCCGATAAGTAGGCGGCGTTTCAGATATGGCGTGATCGCATCGTATGATTTTGGTGCCTCGTTTGAACGTGTGGGCTACTCGCCACACCATCATGCAATCCGGCAAATTTACGTCAAATACGCGAAACCAGAACAATAACTGACACGGATACTGGCGTTGGTTACGTAGCGGACCGGAGTCGGGTTAGCCGCACGGTGACGTGACGAAAAGCGAATAATACTGAAAAGGCCCTAAATTTAATGAGGGTAAAACCACGGTGTACAGCTAGCTCTCAGATAATCTGAAATTCAATGTACATTATCTACAAAGCTCTGTAAACTACTCACTTAGCTCTCACTTTTTTCCGAGTCGCTGAGATTTCCAGTATTAATTGCATTAATCTTGAATTCCGAGACTAACGTTTTAAAAGTTCTCTTCGTTAAAATGTCACCCGCTGCATCCATCAGTTATTGGTGCTGGCAGTTTATTTCTAGTCGTTCATCTTGTAACTAGTTTTCCCGTTTTTCTACGTGGTGGTTACAGCGTGATTTTTTTTTGTTTTTTTATTTTCTCATAAGAACCAAATAATAAATCTGAATAGAAGTTAATGAAATTAATATTAAAATATCATTTTAAATACAGTAATATAATTATATTTAACGTAAATCAACGTAACGTAATGACATAATCAAGACTCTTATCAACCATTTTTTAATTTTTACGGAACGATATTGAATTTAGAATAATCCAATAAAATGTGGTGTATTACGACAAGTTATTTAACGGGAAAACTTTACCAATTCAAGAAATGATTAACGAATAATTGCCATGCCTTCTACGTTTAATAGAACTCACTTATATGTGGAAGGTTGCGTACAAATCAACTACCCTGAATTATTCCTTTAAATTCTCATTCCGTCATGACGTAGTCAAAATGTGCAAACCACTCGACCGATACATGTGTCAGAAACCAAATCCAGCCCCAAATGAACCCAGACATTACGGAAATAGACGAGCGAATGTTTTGACATTCGGGCCTATGGTATCATTAATCAGAGCGTGTCATTGTACCATGAAATTTATTTTGAAGTATTTCATTCGATTTGTTGCTATCCGTGGTTAACTATGACCTGAAATATTAAATGTATTTTTAGGATTCTGATAAGGTTTTTTTTGGTGTCTATTAGTTTTGTGGCTATTTGACCCGATTTTCCGTTCTTATGCGAGTCGAAGAATTATCGTTTATAACATGATGTGGATAAATAACATTCGAAATGGGAGAAAAAAGTGTTTTGGGCAAATCATAAGAACATCCTTAAAAAAATATTTGCCGATTTAAACGCTAGTCATTCATGTTACACTCATTGAATTGGAAAGTTCTGCTGAACATTATAACTGTCATTTTTGAGAAATGGGTGTGAATTTTGCGACTTCATCGTCGATTTATTATCAAGGGAGATTCGACTCAGCTTCTACAATATTTTCTACCTACATTATTTATTATTTGTTTTTTATTTTTTTTACATACATACATATAATCACGCCTCTTTCCCGTAGGGGTAGGCAGAGACCACTTCTTTCCACTTGCTACGATCCTTACATACTTGTTTCGCTTCGTCCACTTTCATTATTCCCTTCATACATGCTCTTCGGTTTAGGGTACTCTTGACCTGGCCTTTTTTCAAGACGTCCCTGATTTGATCTTGAAACGTTCGCCTAGGTCTACCCCTGCCCGAACTTTCATTCACACTCGCCTTATACACTTTTTTCGTCAATCGTTCTTCATTCATTCTCTCGACATGGCCAAACCATCTTAGCATACCTTTCTCAATTTTAGTCACTACATCTTCTTTCAGACCACAACGTTTCCTTATCTCACTATTTCTTATCCTGTCACTCAGTTTAACTCCTATCATACTTCTTAACGCTCTCATCTCAACTGCATTTATTCTGCTTTCATGTTTCTTCTGCCATACCCATGAGAGTAAATATGCTGAAATATTATGTAGCTGTCTCTAAAAAAATCGGTTTATCTGTTTAAACACCATAAATTCTCTTATATTATATACGAAAGGAAGCCAGTGACTTTCATAAGTGGAAATGATTTGATGTTTGTTAGTCTACCACTACGATACATGATTCATCGATATTATCACAATAACTACATTATAGATCGATTGTAATCATTGTCTGGCAATAGTTTAAATACTTTATCAGCCATCCCGCGGTAGAGCAGCGTGGTGGATTAAGATGGGTTGGACCATCTTCTATATGGAGACGAGGCCTTAGCCCAGCAGTGGGTTGTTAACAGGCAGATTCAGTTTAGTTCCATTTAAGTAGAAAAATTAGAAAAATATATGTATGTTTTTATTTGTTGAGTAATGTCAAAGTTACAAGCTTCTAAAACTTCGAACATTACATTACTACTAATTGATATCGACAATGAACTGATTTTTGTAATATTTGACTATATAGAAATGTTAACGTTAAATTGGATGTAGTCGCGTAACCAACGTTCGTTGATGCCGATAGTAAAAAATTGATTCTAAAATCGGGGACGATATAGTCTTAAAATTTCTTACAAATAGATTCGTACTGAATCAAACGCTCAGGCCATTATTAATGCTAGATTAAATTACTAACGCCACATAGTGTTACATAAGAATGTTTATTTAACAAACAGCGACGTCCTATCAGAGTTTTTGGTTTCCTACCCCACAATTATAAGTTGTAGCGGAATGATTTATAGGTAGTTCTAAGAAAATCTCGATTTGCGTACATAAAAAAATAATAATAAAAAAAAATTAAAAAAAACCAAACACTTTCTCATTCAGCTTTAATATATATGAGAACAATCTGTACAAAAACGTATTTTGTCCCTTTTTTATAATTTGAACTTAATTGGTCTGTAATATGTGTATCTATTATAAGTTTTTTTTTTTTTTAACAATTTTTCATACCCACGGGCTCATTTTGCCTATGCCTTTTGAATTCCTATTTATTATTTTATCAGTTCGTACTCAGTACATTGTAGCTGCTACATTTGTAACTTAGTATTTCTAAACTTAGAATCTCTAATGTGGAGCGTGAGTCCACCGACCGAAAAATTTTCTCTTAAATTTACTTACACCTATATATTTTTTTTAAATTTTTTATATACATCCAGGTCAGAATAAAGATTATTTCATACTTCATAGTTCAAAAGAAGATTCTGAAGCATTATTACGGCTAGTTATTATTTTAAAATTGATTTATTATAGCTGGATATTGTGGCAATTTCACTGCCAACGCAGATGTTTATGCATAGTATTTTGGCTTTAATAAGTCATTTTCGCGTATTTTGCAAATGTGTCACCCTCGCCTCAAATCTATTATAAGTTACCAAATTGAGACCTGGTTGACAAGTTTTACATCTATTATATAAAATTCATCATCATAGAGTTGAAGGACCTCATTCAGAGGCAAGTCATTTGACGTTCGGTAATTTCCTACAAAAGATTACTAAAGACAACAAAGAAAACGAAATGGAGAGCACCATATGGTTTTATTTTATTGGAGACCCTCGATACGTTCGATATGCTGAATTTTGTAGACATTTGAATTCAGTCAACGAATGTAACGCGACTGGAAGATTTAACAAAGGAGAGCTATTTTACTCGAAACTTCGAAACACTTTTTTCGAAAGCGTTATTATTATTTTATTTTATTAGGAGAACGTCTAGTGACTTATAGTTGACTAACACAATTTACAGCGCTATTCAACGAAAATTCGTTCGTTCATTCGATGGAATTTTTTTCTTTTTGATAGTTATGTTTAAATTATAGAATATATATATATATATATATATATATATATATATATATATATATATATATATATATATATATATATATATCTCCCACGATATATTATTTTTTAAATTTTAATTTGTCCCACAAAAATGATTCCTAATTTTCTAAATTCGTTACACGTCCACTTTCATGTCACAGAAATTCAACCATGTGAAGCAAATTTTAACCGAGTGTGTAAATTAGATTAAATATAAATTACATATTACAGATGGACATACAAAATCTACAAATAAGATTACATAAGTTCGACTTTTTTTACTATGGCGTACTGAAACCCAAGTCATGAAATAACACAGTAAACATCTTATTAAATAAAATAATCATTTAAATATCAATGCACATAATATTAAAACACATGAACGTCACCACACAAAAGTTCACGATCTAATTACAAAAGGAAATAATATTCAATTGAATTCAAAATTATTAATTAAAGAAGCCAGTCAGTAATGAAAGGTATACTTGTTAAAACAGTGTTCGTCGCTCTCATTAAAACGACGCTTTATATCGAACTTTGGAGTCACAGTAGAATGTTCTTAAATATTTCATGAAATGTTCTCGAAATAAGATTTAAATAACTGAACAAAGCCTTACTATATATAAGAAACTGCATATTTGAAAGGCGATCACGGAAAAATCGCCTTCGTTTGGGAACTTCGTCGTATTTATGCTTGAATTAAAGTGCCACAATTTTTCAATTCGATTAAGAATCATGTACCGAATATTCTCCTTAAATATTGATCCTATTTCACCAGTCATTCTGTATATAAGTATACACCATTTGCCGCGTTGTTTCAATGCGACTGACGAATATACGTGTCTCAGATTTTACGAAACGTGCTGGTTTCGGGAGAAATTGTGATATTCGCACGACGTTTTTCGTTTATGAATTTTAAAAACAAATTTAACAATTGGTAACTCACTGGTGCCTACCGGGATTTGAACCCACGGCTGTCAGCTACGTTTCACAGAATCCGTCCACCGAGCTTTTTCGGCTCTCAAAATAATGTCACAAAAGAGCAGGCTTTTATGAGGTCAAATAAGATGATTCAATTTGTATACGAAAAATCTAACCTATTAAAACTATCTAGATAAGTTCCTTACTGTAAAAGCAATTTATCGAAGAAATTACGCAAAGAAGGGTAAAAGATGTCACTAGGAGAGCGATTCGATTCATGTTTCAGATGTTTCTTTGATAATAATGACGGTTCATGTCCCTACTATTGGAATTTATTCGATTATATTTGAATTTCAATCTCATTTCTTTGAACATTTATCGAAATCCGATTTTATTGACAACATTTAAAACAACGTCATTTTGGAGGTATAATTTTTAACGTAGTATTTGAATAAGGAGAAAAAGTTTCGTTATTATTTTCTTGGAAACAACTATATTTTCAAATAAAAGTGCGCTGCGTATGCGTATTGCATGTAATTTATCACCATTCTTTATTTTTAATTATTTATTCAATGGCAGAATTGCAATATTTTTGGCCGTTTGTGTTGAAAAAATAATATTTAATTTAATTTTCAAAAACTACAAGAAATACATAGCATACTTAGTTAATAGTAAAAAAAAAATTCTCATATTTAATATTTCTAGGAAGATATTGACATGTCTCACGAGACGCCTAACTAACGAGTGTTAGAAAACTACCTCAACTTTGTTCGGAGCCAAACAGGCAATAGTTGAAAACTTTACTTTTCATTAATAATGTTTTGTATTATTAAAATTTCAGTATTTATTAACATAAATTGTTTATAATAAAAAATCGTAAAAAAATATATTACTAACAATATTTTAAATAGGACACAAAGCGTAGTGAAGTGTTGTTAGATACCTTATAAGATTTTTTTAATGTGCGAACATCACGTAAACGAATCTTGCAAATTTTAGACAATTTCTTTCAAAACCAACAAATTTAGAATTTATACGTAACTTCGATTAAAACGAAATAGTATGTTGATATGGATATTATCTTATGATGAAATCACAAAGTGGCATAGTAATTAGAAACAAATTCTTAACATAAATTCAGTAGTGTAAGTGTAGTAGTATTTACTTATCGGTTTTATTAGCATAAGCACCTAGACGATATAGAGTATAGTGAATCAGTTGATCATATAGCATCATACTAAATTAATTTAAAAAAATCCGATTGATTTAACCCTTGTCATATCACAGAATTTGTTGTTCTAAACTCTGAATTATTTAGTCATTGTGTATAATCTTCAACAGCAATGTAAAAGCAATTTTCGTTTATTAATAAGAACATTTATATACAACTGAGAATTTGAAACTGCGTTATCTCCAATCGAATATATAATGTATTTACTAACATTTTAGTAATATTGTATCGGTTCATCGTATAGGCACACATACAAAACAAGCTATATAACGAATTCAGGACTATACGGAGGAAGCGTGAACAAGTTGGCAGGCCTTGAAATAAAAGAAATATTTTCAAATTATCCATTCTTGATTAATGTTTGTATTATGTTTTTATTATATCAATGTATTTTTTATTATTTTATAATATATAACTGTGTATATAAAAAGGCATTGTAACTGTAGAAAACTTTATTATTTATGTTCAATTTATTTTTGTATTGTCGACTTGACTGTATGTTACAATTCGTATGAAACTATGTTCACACCATAATTGTTATAAACACATTGTAAAAATTTTACTAATTAATAAATAATAAATATACGAAACTTCTTATAATGAAAAAGTAATTAACGCGAAATTATTGCTCGAATCGCTTTGCTCATAGCGTCTGCGACTAGCGACGTTAACATACGACTATAAATTTTATTGAAATACGCTAATAAAATTTTAAATGAATCATTTTAACGCGTTTAAATTATTACTATTTAGATTTTTTTTTTACTTAAAATACTATAGCTGTACTACTATAATTATGTTTCTGCAGTTACCCGCGTATCTGTTCTGTAAAATAATATTAAATAGTATTAGGACTTGCTTGAAAGATTTTATACCACTAGCGAAACCGCGATCTTATGATGCAATCATATATTCATAAAGAAAATATATAAAATGCATACACATAAACGAAAGCAACAAAATTAATAATTATATATTTGTTAGTGTAGAATCAAGAGTAATTAAATTGTATACAATAACTTGACTCTTTATTTTATTTAAAACGATTCTTTTATTATTTTTTTAGTAAAAAAAAAATACAATAGTCTAAATACTAATAATTTAGTAATAAGAAAATTTGCTGATTTTTTTTTTTAAAGGATTTTTGTACTGATCACGAATATTAAAATAATAAAACAAATTAAGTTTTCTCGGTATTCTGATACATTCAAATAATTTTAGTGCAATTTTACCATAATACCGACAAAAAATTATTTTTAAGTTATACCTACAGAATGTTATCCCAATACTTTTATGAACCCTTGACAAAAATACCCCTTTTACCACTCCTTGCACTCAAACGATAAATTATATTGACGCAATAACTGACGGACCATACGCGTCTTGTTTTCGCGTGAAAATTATATATATATATAATATAATTTTACACTGCATTGCATGCAATTTTATATTTTACACTGCATTTTTAATGGTTATCAATGAAATTACGGTATCAAGCGACTGATACTCGCTCGCGATATGTTTTAAAACTCCACAATGATATACCTACTCGTATAATGTTACAAAGGAGTCCATACTATGGATACACGCGCGGCAATAGCAGAAGTTTTATTTTACAATTATGTTTTCTCCACTACTGTATGGAGCTTTTTGTTAGACATTTTTTTTTCAGTATTAACATATTACTTGCTTTTAATGTTTTATAGAGGCGGTACAAACACATTACATTTCGCATATTTTCACAAAATTACACGAATATTATAAAAGAAAAGATTTTTTGGCGCACGTTTTAAACTTAAACAAAATATAATCGTAATAAAACACAATAGGCGCCTTTTATGTCTAATATTCATTATTTCATGGTACCGGCTTGACAAACAAAATAAAAAAGGAAAAACAATTATCTGTTCTTTGCATCAAATAGACACACACCTACTTTCATGAAATCTTATTATATCACGGCCGCTTTCCAGTAAAATTTATGCAGCGAACTTTCGAAAACCTCCGTGAAATTAATATTAATAGGCATTAATTTCGAAACAAAGTTATAAGCGTAGTAGACTTATCATTTTGACGCATGGTCGTAGACAAAAATATTCTTATTAACATAATATATATAAATGGGAAAATGCTCAGATATGATAAAATATATAAAGCATTTTCTTATGATAAACTTGTTTAAGCGCAGGATTAAGGACAATCGCTGTAAGAAACGAAATAAAATTTAATGAATACGTTCAGCATTTTTATCTCTAAATAAACCACCTTTGAAATCTAGAATATCGAAAGATAGGTACTTCATAAGTTTACAATAGGCCAATTTAATCTGATCTTCGAAGTTTCGAACTGATTGAGACAAATAATAGACTTCAATAGTCAGATAGATAGATAGTCGCAAACTTTGGTAGAAACTTCTAGAAAACCTATAGAAACTATAAAAACATTTTCTAACAATGATATTAGACGCCATATTGATATTAAAATGACTCAAAAGTAAAAGTAAACAGTTAAATACGAGAATTTATTATTTATTTTGGTTGTAATACATCAACTATTTATCCTTTTTTTATTTTTAGTTGTTACTTCTTTTATCACCAGAGACAGTCATGCAATACACTCATTTAATTAGCTGTAATTCGATCAATACTAATAGATCTACAATACCAACATTTAGAAACGATGCAGACTTATTCCGATATATAAGTATATATACTTTTTTAAGTACATATATATATATATATATATATATATGGGATGTTTATCACGAACCTAAATCGCAATTAACAAAACATTCTTACAACGTTTACGACTATGTTTCACATACTTATTATATATTGTTTTCTTATATTTATGCATCAGACGAATCATTGAACTGGTTATAATTAAATTTAGTATAGTAGTTGCTTTATATCAATTTATCGATATATTGTTTACAAGCTGTACCGTCGAGTATTAACTTTTAAATCCTCTCTAAAGAGGACCGGGATGAATTTCGGGAAAAAATTACCCAATGTTCTACCTGTTAGTATGAACTCAAATCATACCAAGTTTTATTAAAAGCCATCCGGTAGTTTAAGCGTGATGCGCAGCCAAGATACAGACTGAGAGAGAGAGAGAGAGAGAAAGAGAGAGAGAGAAAGAGAGAGAGAGAGAAAGAGAGAGAGAGAGAGTGTGAAAGAGAGAGAGAGAGACCAATATTAAAAATATAGCTTCGGCTTCAGTATCGAATAAAATGTGCCCTCAAAAATTTATTCAATATATCTTTAATACCTATATAGAATTGCACTCGATACAGTTGTATGTTGTCGACACTATGAATAATAACAAATATCTCCAAAATACTGTATACAATATTAGCAATAGTAACAATATTAGCATCATGAATGTAAGGAATATTTGGGAATCATGGAATTGTTATGTAAGGTCATATCTAAATTCCGAGAGACCGAAGTCGTGGGTGCTATTGGTAATTAATATTCATTCTTATAGTAATAAATAGAAAAGCAGAAGTCATTATTTTGAAAATTTTTGTTGTTAGTTCAATATCCCAGAAGTAATAAATAGCAGTTAAAAAATTAAACATACAAGTTAAGAACGTATTTTCTACTTTAATGAATAATTATAAATGTAGGTAAGGAAATATGGCGTAAAACGTATAAACGTTGGAAATAAGTAGTGAATCAGCTGTTTTAACGTTGAAAGAAAACTCTTAGGGAATCACAAAAGACGATTTAAAACGCTAAAGAGCGCTATTCGAGAAAATTCGAGCATTTAAAAGTATCAAGAAACTATTTTAGAAAAGTAAATTCATTGAGAGATTTCTTTAATAGGAAAACCGATCAAATCATAAAATAAATATATAGGTATATGTTAATACCGTCAAAATTTAATCTAACTGTAACAAGGTTTTACCGTTTAAAATTTGTTAGACAAGCATTTATTGCAAGTCATAAAATGAATTTAATTAAAACTAGTTGTAAGACAAAACGCGTTTTAACAAAACAGTATAGTTAAAACTACAATTTAAGCTCTTTATTGCGATCTGCGTTTTAACAAAAAAATCCTTTTAATGTTGACTTCTAAACTGTTATGGGAATTCTATAGATATACTTAAGTGTCAGCACGTTTCGAAAGCACTGGCAAGAAACCATTGTCGATTTATAGATTAGCTTTAATATTTTATTTTACTTGTATAACAACATATTGCACGTGATATTTGCCTTTTTTTGTGCATTTAGTTTTAGAACCTTATGTGTGTGTTTTATGTATAGACTGATGTATTATTGTAACAATTGCTATTAAATAAATAAAAAACACGTGTGCGTCACGGGACGCCCGACAGAAGTGATAACTTTATCTAATAATCAAGTTAAATTAATATGGAAATATCTATCTATCTATATATATATATATATATATATATATATATATATATATATATATATATATACATATATATATATCGCGTAGGTGTAGGTACATATAAATACACCGCACGCAACCGGGGCGGGCCGCTAGAGTATGATTAAAAATAGGATGACACTCAACGGACCTTGGATGAAAGTCCTGTGTCCTGGAACACATAAAACAAATACACACGCTAGACCACAATATATAAATATAATGGTTTCGTGCGTGTACAATTTAAAATACTGTTATCATAATTATTTTTTTCGAAAATAACAAGTGGCCTAAGTCACCTAACTGGTATTTGCTAGTAAGTCGCCTGAATATCGATCCATCCATTCATAAGTTTAGTGAAATTGTTATGTTTATATTACAAATAGAAATTTCAATTTCATTTTATTTTATATATTTTTGGGCATAGGTAATCAATCGGAAATCGCCATCGGAAAACCTATTTTTCTAAGCGATGTAAATTATATTTCTTTGTTATTTGTAACTGTTAATTAATCTAGGTACTTTTACATATACTAAATCATCGACCTATTAAAAATTATGCCAAAGACAAAAATAAAATACTTTTCAACTCTGCAAATAATGTATGTAACATAATTTGCAAACCAAATGAACTAAGGAGACAAAGTAGACACCAATAGCCACGCCTATTTCATAATCGAAACTAAATGACGTTTTATTACATTTATAAAATTTATTGACTTCATAAAATTCACGACACAGTTCTACCCTCATAATATTCTCGTAGGTAGGGAACAAGAATATTGTCAGAGGTGTTACAACGGAGCTTCAAAATCTACCGCCTACGCATTCTAGTCACGTCGTCCTTAAATAGACAAGCAAACAATTTTGACGCGAGTTAGGTGATAATATACATTTAACGAAGCTGTTTCATTAAGGGTTTTACGTTTTGTCACATTTTAATTTAATCAAGAATCCGGCTTAATGTTGTGGAGCAACTTTTTTAATTATGTATCAATAAAATCTTTACGATTTCAATTGTCATCGTTGGTAATAAAATTTATATGTATCTAATATAATTTAGGGAAAGCGAACATCGTTCTTATAATGGAATTAACTTGAACTCCAAGAAGATGCATTTTTATTATCATAGTACTCCCTCATGCCACGATAGAATTAACAGTTTTCTGACCGTATTTTTCAGATAGAAAAATGAAAATTCTAATTTTTTTTTCTTTCATATGCCTCATTCTACAACTTTATTCTTAAACATAATTTTAATATTATTTTTATTCTGAAATTAATAAAAATGAGGCTTGAGTTTCGTAATACATTTTTACATATCTATAATATAAAAATAAGCCTGGTTTTCCTTCCTGACGCTATAATTCCAGAACGCACGAACCGATTTCCACGGTTTTGCATTCGTTGGAAAGGTCTCGGGCTCCGTGAGCTTTATAGCAAACGAAATTCAGGAAATTTTTCAACAGAAAAGCAGGAAAACAGGGAAAATCATTTTTCACATACAGCGCCATCTCTGATACATAACATGTACTACAAACCAATATGGTTTTGCATGGCGGCAGTACGTGGTGTGAGTATCCCTCAAGAAAATAAGTTGGTGGCGAAACGGAGTTCGCCGGGTTTGCTAGTTGTTATTTTATAATTTAACATAATAAAGTTATTCAATCCGTAGTATTTTATAAAATTAAGAATATTTGATATTTAAATAACGGAGAACTACTTTAAGCGATGATATATTCTATTGTATTAATAATTTAACGATTCTGACCAGACAATATTACATATGCAACAGTGAACGACACGTAGTTAATATTCAAGCTGGTAATGTTCATTAGCCTACTCGAAAACCAATCGACCTCTGCCGATTAACAACTGATAATCGCCTATAGGCAACAGTCTAACAAATTCTATAGATTATTCAATGTTTACGGAGACAAATAAATTTTCGGTTCACTCTGTAATGCACGTGTGACCGTGTTTGAAACGAGCTTCGGCATTATTAATGAGAGTCAATGCACTGCGGCCGCTGGAGGAAAGGCTTGACATGAATTCGCTTTAAATTTCCTCTTTACTGAATTAATGTCGACAAGGTAAATGGTGGCACGGTGGTAACACCGTTTAATTCAAGTCAAACGCCGGCTGGTTGCGCGACTTTGTGATGGTAATGGGTAATGTCGATTGCGGATGCTGTGTTGTGAACGTTCGAGAGGATCAGTGATTAGGATGGTACTAGGATCTGGTCATGTCTGTAATTCAGCTTTAGGAATGACCATTCATTTTCTCTATGACACAAAACTGTAATATATGAAAAGTGTCGGTGTTCAGTAACCGATGTTGTCATTGTTGATTTTGAAAGCATATAATAAAAGACTTTTATTCTATATATATAATAATAAAATTGTAACTAATTGACGTCTACACATGAGAAAGGGTTGAAAGAATATTGGGGCTTTAAATTTTATAAAATATGGAACTAAAAAAATTTCTGTCAGTCTCTCTGTGCTTCTCGTGAAAATTTCCGTCAAACCGCTGTGGAACAGATTAAGCACCAACCCTTCCACTATATTGTAAGAAGGCCTTTGCACAGCAGTGAAACATATATAGTCTTTTTACAAATAGCAATATAAACCAAACCAATATTTTATAAAAATACGTATTCATCATCAGAATATAACAAATATATCGTCTGGAATAATGAAATTAATGTAATTTCATTTACTTAATTTGTAATTCCACACATACAAACGAGTGCAAAAGCTAGCTTATCAATAAATGTCAAGGGACGTAAAGGGACAAAGTCGGTAATCTATTTCGAATATAACTTCTGAAGCATATATATGTAAATCATCCAACAGCGATGAGGTACTTCTGGGGAGTATCCGGTTTTATATCGTCATGGATCATCGGATTTGGTAACTTTAATGCAAATATACGAACGAATAAAAATCTCAATGTTTTATTTCTTTATAAAATAGCTTCATTTAGAAAAGAACGGAAGTATAATGGTCTATTTGTTCGTTCTAGCTTAGAACAAAAACAACTAAGTTTAATAGCTGGGAAGTTGCGAGGAAACTTTGGATTTGCAGTATTTTTTTTTATCTGAGAAAAATTACTTAAGAAATTGAAACATCTTTTGAAATATTACTTTCTTTCATTTTCAATTTAATAGTATTATGTATACCGTAAAATGTATAATATAAATATGTACCTACATATAGGTCCATATTTAGATTTTGTAATTCCCAATTTTAAATAAATTAACCAGTATAGAATAATACCTTGTTTTTTGGATCTTAGTTTTATAAGCCTTTTCGTTTCATGATTTTTAATGAATAGAAAATGCAGACAATACATATTATTGTAATAGGCAACTGAACGTAATCAAATCCCACATTGAACGATATATATATATATATATATATATATATATATATATATATATATATATATATATATATATATATATATATATATATATATATATATATATATATATATATATATATATATATATATATATATATATATATATATATATATGTTTTAAGGTTAACGCGTAAAATGTACATAACCTATCAGCCGATGAATTTCAGATAGTGGTAATTTCAACGCGCCATTACCTGCAACAAACAAAAGATTATTTACCTCATGGTTGTTATCACTCATGCGTTAAGACGTTTTTATTCGAAAGCAATTATTTTGTACCCTAAAGGTCATTTTGCGATTTGCTAATAAGTAATAATCCGATTGCTAATAAGTTTTTTGAATAAAATATAGATACATAACATTACAAATTCGAAATTAATTTTGTATTAATTTCTGTGTGTTATCACGGTTAAGCTACTGAACTAATTTTATATAAAAAAAAAATAAAAATAATAATAATCTTTTGATTATTTTAAAATATACCTGAGTAAATTGATGCCTGAAGCGGCAACAGAAGCTGGTTCTAAATAATCGTTTCTTATCGTTTGTACTTTAAATTTTATTACTCAAACTTATGAACTCAATTTTATTATACAAAAACGAAAGTTATCAAAACTGGAAGGTAATTTAAAAGTGAGCAGTTTAGTAACCATATTAAACAGTGAGAGAAAAAAGTATTTATTACCCGACTGCGACAGAAGGAGGGTTATGTTTTTCGAGTGTATGTATGTATGTATGTATGTCCATTTCTTTGGCACGCCCTACAGCCCAAACGGCTGGGCGGTTTTTGACATATGAGGTGTGTTTGGATTTTTCTAAATTGTAGTAGTGACATAGGCTATATAAATTTTCAAAATGGCGCCCGCAGATGGCGGAATGAGAGGGGGGGAGTTGAATTTTTTTTCTTACTATAGCAATATGGGTATCAAATAAAAGCTAGTAAATTGTTTTTTACTTTTTAGTTTATAATAAGAGTATTTTACGCAGTCGGGGTTTTGATTTTTTTAATTATTTTTTTATTTAATTTCATTTAATTCTTTATTATACGTACAATAAATTACAAAAAAGTAGGATTCGAATAATATTTAAAATAAAAATGGGAACATATATTTATCTAATAGATAAATATAAATTAGTTATGTTTTTTGTTTGCGATAAACAAAATTTCAGCAATGACAAATTAATTAAAATACGATATTCTAGTATAATACTGACGCCACAATGATGGCGGAAATATAGGTTTACTTTAAAAAGTTGTGAATCTACTTATTTACGTATGTAAACATTGTTCACCTAAGAGAAAACACAGCTAATAAACGAATCGTTAATGTTGCTTTATAACAAAACGCACGATGTTGGCGTTAGATATAAAATTTTAGAAAAATTAAGGGTATATATAACAAGTGTGGGTATCACCGTGGGTGAGAATATTACCGCGGATTTTTTTCATTAGATTATAAACTAATATATAATTGGTTGTAATATAAAAAATTTCAGCAATAAATGTAATATTTCAAAATTTTTATTAACAAACAATCCGGTATCAAATTTAATTATTCACTTTGTTACAAATTATTGGAAACTGATGATCGTTTTAAGAGAAAATTTCATCTTTTTCTTGCAGTTAGTGTGTAACTATAGGTTTGAATAAAATGTGTTTTTCAATTAATTAATACAATGATATATTTGTTGTATTTCAGAGTAAGATTATACTTTTTATACTCAAAAAATCAAACAAATATTCAATTTGAATTCATTATCATTTTTAATTTACTTCCACGGTAATTGTCTCCAACTTTTTGAAGCATGTCAGTATTACCGCGGTTTTATTATGATACTACGGTCCCTCGCAGTCTTGACTTCTGAACATTTCGACAATGAAAAAACTTTTCCTCTTCAAGATTTATCTATCTTATCAATCTGACCTTGAAGTTGAAAAATTCTCTGAAGCATACAAAAACCGGTAATCCGATAAAAATTCCACCTTCATTAAACAATACTTAATGTAAGAATAATCGATTCAAAAAGCCAAAGAAAACGAGAAACAGTTAAAAAAAGAAAATGCAGTTTTAAGAAAAAACAGTTAAAATTGAAAAACAAGAGATGAAAAACGAAAAAGAACGTGTTCGAAAAGAAGAAAAAACACTTAGAAAGGAGCAAATTAAATCTTAGAAAAAGAAACAAAAAATCATTAAACAAGAGCAAAAAAAAATTAATAATTTGAATTTAAAAATAAATTAAAAGAAGAATCATTATTTAAAAAAAAGAAGCTTGCAGCTGAATTGAAAAGAAAAATCACAGAACTGCAAAAAAGAGAAGTAGAAATAGAAAATAATGATATTGATTAAATACAATGTTTTTATATTACGTACTAATAATTTTAATTGTATTCGTCATCTATACCAAAATTCAAACGTGCAATGCCTTATTAAAGTTAAAAGTACATTTTTTATTTTAAATAAAATATATATATATATATATATATATATATATATTTATTGTTTTTATTAAACGTTTTCTATCAGATTTCGAGGTAATTGTCACACGGTAATTGTAACTTCCGCGGTAGTTGTAACGCGGTTATTGTGAAGTTTTTTTAAGGTCCGCCGTAATAGTATCACTTTTTTTTTGTCATATTTTAATTATTTAATGAAATCACCATTACCACCTCTTAATTTTTATTCAAGTTTAAGATAATTTGATTATCGTTAAAAAAATTAATAGTTAGTTGATATCTTATAGTTAATCTTTAAAATATAATTTTAAAGTTAGACGTACACATCAAGCCACGCTAATTATTATTATTTTTAAGAATATATTTTGAACTTCGAATTATATAATATAGACCACCTGTAGCGCTCGACACACAAATTGTTCGGTTACACAGCTGAGGTCCTAATAGCTTTAAGAAGCATATTGATAGAATATGTATGGGGAAAACGATCTTCCGGCAGCCCGACGATAATATGAAGGGATCAGGTGAATAAACATTACAAAACCAAGTGCCTGGAGCTATAAACATATCAATCGAACAAAATAACGGTCACAGTTCTCAGTAAACGAGTATAACTTTTGATTCAAAAAGTCATCTGAAACACTATTATTTAAGTAAACTATGACAACGAACAATCAAAAGAACGTCCAGAGATCAAAAATATTTATTATACATAATAATTTATTTTATATATATTAATTTATTAGTTAATACTAACTGATTAAATATTTTATGATTTTTTTTTTGACGATATATAATAATATATAAATCTGTGAATCAGTAAAAAAGTTGTATGAAAAGAACAGTTTCTTAGTAAAATAAAGAACAAAGGAGGCGCTAGATTATTTTATGATATTTGCTACAACGTAGAGCAAGTTATAATAGAATGGTCTCATTTGCATTTGAATGAGTTCATATTGTTGTCCACTTTCAGTCTGAGACAAATCGACCAACAGCTAATATTGAGGACAAAATAGAAATAAAATATTCGCTTGTTCCGTCTAAACAAAGGGACATGTTGGGACTTTTGCAGAGTAGGCACATCAAAGTTATCGCCAGCGGTGAGCACGTTACGCCCGTTATGTAGTATGTAGTATGCCACCTTATACCGATCTTAAATTTATAGGAGGAACACATGTACTAAACGCTTACGCCATAATAAACGTTAGGCATTTGCTGAACGACGTTTCATTTTTAGGAAATCATCATTATATTTTGTAAAATGCTGTTAACCTATACCTACTATAAATAAATGACAAATCTACTCGTAATAATGTAATAATATAAAGCTCAGATATATTATATATTTTGAAAATTATTTTTAACTTGTGTAAATTACATTATTATTCAGTAAAATGGCTTAAATTGTTATACTTAAAGTGAATTCATTAAGTAATATGGTAGTTATTTAAGTGCCTTAAATAAAGGATCTTAAAAAATACTAGCACGCCAGTTGTTGTAAAATAACAAACAAGCAGAGGAAAATCATCGTGTTCTGGTAACCGCTCGTGGTCACACGTTAATGAGAACAAAAATGGGTCAGCTGAAGTGAGCGTCCTGCATGGGGATTCATTAAAGAGACGGCAAAGAAAGGTCTATCCGCAAAAACTGAATGAAGCTTTCAATCCGATTCTGTAGCCTTGTAAAACAACTCTTTTATATCTTTAGTGTAACATTTACCTATAGTAAGATTGGCTATTGAGCGCATATAAATAAATTTTGAGTTTAAATATGTATTAATATTTTAACACAACAAAAACAACGTAGTTAAAATAAATTGCCAGATAGTGTTTTAGATGTTACAGAAATTTTATAAACTGTACCTGTACTAAAAAAACAAAATTGAAGAGTAAAAACAAAGCATTTTTTCTTTGAGAATATTATCGCGTCCTGTAGGAAAACTTAAAAGAAGTACCAAGAGGATTAAAAATGAAAAATACGTTGCTTGCAGTAAATCTGTGGATTTCAGATCTGCGAAAAAACAAAACGACAAGTTAAAATTTATACGAAAATATACACAGGGATATCTCAGATAAGCGTAAACAACTAAATGAAACGTTAGTCTGATTGTGTGTTATCGTCTTTGCACATTACAAAAGTCGGCATTTTACAGTAAAAAATATGAATTACGCTTGGTTCAAAGAAACAATGGGCACGCAAAAAAGCTTTGCATATAAAATCACAAAGAGAACGCTGCATAAATATAATATAAAATAAGAGAAATATTTATTATTAAAAATGTATATTTTACTGGTCTTATCTACCAATAATTCATTTTGATTAAGGATGTTCAAGCCCAAATTGCTGGTCGGAACTGGTTTAATATAGGCTATATATAAAAGCGATTTTCAGCCACAAGCTCGTTGAAGTGCAATGTGACTTGAATTTCAACAAGAATTTCGGATTCTGTCTGACTGCGGCTATTTCGTAATCCTTCAAACTGGCTTTCTTGTCATCAAAGGTTTAGAGGATATTTGAAAATAATGTAATTAAATATTTAAACAAATTTAATACTATTTTTGTAAACGGTTATATTCGTATTAACTAACATCAAGCGCATAGCAAAACTGAAGTAGAAGCGAGGTGAAACGGTGTTTTGAAATTCATTGTGATTGAGATCATTTGAGATTTACATTATACAATGTTAAATTTCGGTAAATTTTACAACAAGATTTTAAACATTTTGATAGTAAACTAAATTATTATAAGTATAAACTTTCTTATCTTGATCTTATATATAAAATTCTCGTGTCACGGGGTTCGAACTTGAACTCCTCCGAATCGGCTCGACCGATTCTCATGAAATTTTGTAAGCATATTGAGAATCGGCCAACATCTATTTTTCATACCCCTAAGTAATAAGGGTTGTTCACCCTTAAAAATTTTTTTTTAATTTTTGGACGAAATTTTTTGTTTTTATTTTTTTATAATGTGGCATTAAAAAATACATACAACCCTAAATTTTTACTTTTTTATCACCAACCCCTATTTTTTTATTACTTAAAGATTATTTATATGGCAAAACAACGTTTGCCGGGTCAGCTAGTCTTATATATAAAATTCTCGTGTCACGGGGTTCGAACTTGAACTCCTCCGAATCGGCTCGACCGATTCTCATGAAAATTTGTGAGCATATTGAGTAGGTCTGAGAATCGGCCAACATCTATTTTTCATACCCCTAAGTAATAAGGGTTGTTCACCCTTAAAATTTTTTTTTTAATTTTTGGACGAAATTTTTTGTTTTTATTTTTTTATAATGTGGCATTAAAAATACATACAACCCTAAATTTTTACTTTTTTATCACCAACCCCTATTTTTTTATTACTTAAAGATTATTTATATGGCAAAACAACGTTTGCCGGGTCAGCTAGTTTTCTATATGAAACTATAACATATTAATAATTTCGAAAAAAACATTCCAATATTATTTACAAAACGTTTCCGGAATAGGGAGGTAATAAAATATTTATTCTTGTAGTAACTAGACCTATTTCGATTCTAGATGACTGTCATAAGTTCTGCTTTAAAAGGCGTTATTTTGTTGAGTTTCTTTTTTTTTTTTTTAACAGTCGCTGAACTAAGCCACATAATTAATTACAACATTCAGAGCTGGAAGCGTCTGCTATTGTTATAGTTATTTTCGCATTTATCAGTAGAGCTTAAATAACATTTATCTAAAGACCGATACAGACTCAGGTAATTATTACCGAAGTTTTAACTTTAAACGAAAATTTAAACTTTTCGCCTGGTTGCAACAACATGCGAGTCATTAAAAGTTAACAAATATTTCGTAGCATGGAGCGTATAGTAAGCGAAAGGTATTTTTTTTTTTTTTTTTTTCGGGGTAATGGTTTACCTTTATAGGAAGCAAATATTTAAAAAATATTTTACCTTTATCTAAAATTTAATTTTTAATATATTGATATATACTATTCAAACGCCGAAAACTGGATACAACAAAATAAAAATAAAAAGTTTAATTGCATAGAATTAGTTAAGATGTTTCTATCCGACAACAAATATTTTAAGGTATGAAGATCATCAATTTACAATAATTGTAGAAAGTTCAACAAGAAAGAAAAATACAAATAGACTATCTTCAAAAAAGATTAGATAATGTTTGCAAATAATGTACATTATGTTCAACATGTGAAGATATTAAAATAATAATTGTTATTTAAAAATAAAAGAATAATTTTTTTTTTTTAAGTTAAGAATCATTTATTTGCCGTTCGTTAGTTATTTAACAATGAAATGTTTTCTTATAATCACATCAAAAACACATTAAATGAGCATTCTTTAAAACATCATAATTTGAACTTTTTTTTTTAATAATTTATTTCTATAATCTTTGTTACAATTTATCACCGAGTCTTCCCAGTAAGTTGTCAGAGACACTTGTATTGGGAATGACTCGCTACTTCCCTTACGGAAACTGATAAACGGTTTTTTTTTTTTTAATTTGTTACACCAAATGTTCAGCCGACGTTCGTAATCGATTCAAACATTATTCGGTCTGTTTCTAATATATGCATATATTACATACATAGACTAATTTACTTATTAAGAATAGAAACCGAGAGAGTGAACTAAATTGAAGTATTCAATTTCTTGCTTCTTCATTTCCAAAATATTCCACTGCTTATTTATTAAATAAAAAATAGTAAATATTGTATTTTTAATTGTTTTGTTATTATTATATAAAATGAAATTGTGACGTTTGAAATATGTTGAGTGTGTATCAATATTATCTTTTAATTATGATATAACAAATAGTTACAATTTTTTATTAATCAATCCACGAATACCAATGCTTTGATTGTAAATATTGTTAGTAAATAAACGTATATTCATTTTACCTTAGAATTACATCTAATAATTAATTAAAGCTTGAGTGTGTTTGTATAAAAAACCCGATTTAAAAACTACCCAATTAAATTTTGAAAATATTTTTTTAGCTGGTTTGTTTATTAAAAAAGGAAGAAGGATGGCCACTAAACTTTCTTCTCGTTCATAATTCATCATTCAATTCATCATCTGGCAAGTATATACTATGCGAAAATAAACACGACCGAAATCGCGAGGTATATCTAGATAAATATAAAGTAATTGACTTTCAGAATCATTAGATTTCTCAGTTGAATATATATATATATATATATATATATACATAGTGTTATAACAACTTATATGTATAAATAATTTTAAATTAATCGAAATAAATTATCAAACCGTAAATTGAGATAAGAATTAATATCTTCGTACTTAAAAGGTTCATAATTTACATAAATAATATAAAATAAAATGGTAAGAATATTAATATTTAAAAATTTCTATTCTATATAATATAATTTGAAGCGTAACCACAAAATTCAATTTACAAAATTATTAGCCTTTGTTTGTCGATGTAACGAGGGATCGCGGTATGATTTATTTATTTAGGTTTCCCCTATGACCTCCACAGTTTTATTTTTTATTTTATTTTTTATGCTTTAAACACGTTGGTAATATTTCACGAGAGCATTGTTTGTATGGAAAAAGTTTGTTTTACAAATCCGCTTTGAAGTAAATTTCATATATGTATATACTTTTACTTTTATGTGTCGCGACTTCTGTACGACGTCTCGAGTAAAATATTTATTAAGATTACACATTTATTTCTTCTAAAATTTTCCCCTACCGTACCGTCCTAAAAGATGATTTTACTAAAACACGGAAACGCACTTTATATCTTACCAAAATTATAAACATGGATATGCATATCCCTAATTTGAGAAACCCACTTCAGTATACAACCTTTCAACCCTTATTACAAGTTAATTGTGCCCTTCTGCAATGTCCAATTGACAGGCAGAGACGTCACATTCACACAATATTAAACTGAACATAACTAAATTGTGTTCAGAGTGAATTAATAAATGTGATGAAATCATTAAACCGATTGACGATATTTTTTAAAAGTTAAATGTCTTACAGCTGGGGCAAAGGTATCTTCTTCATATAGGAAAGGGGTTAGAGCTTCAACCGCCACGCGACTCCACTGAGAGTTAGCGGATAATTTCCCTACCAAATTAGTTATGTTTTTCATAACAAGCAGAACTAAAGGCATTGCTCTTCGAGGCACAGCAAAAAGACCCTCAAGAACTAGAACCAGACATAAAAAATATATAAGCACAAATACCTGTTCTAAAGCAGAAATAGAAACTACGACCATTGGAGATAGTGGAACTTTCGCACTACATCATAACGGTTGTCAATTTTAAATTCTTGCTACAAGAACATCCTGGACGTCTATATATTTACTGTTAACGAGTCAAATTGTTTCTATGTTAACATTACGCGTGGCTGCATTGCGGCAATCGTGGTGAGAAATTGATGAAGTTACTACACGCTTAACTATGTATTTATTTATTAAATTACCAACGAAACGAGCTTGAACGTAAAAAATATATAACATATACATATATAACACACATATTTTAATACAACCTAAAACATTTTTATTATTAATGACGAGTTTATTATTGTAACAAGAACGAAAACAAATGTTACTAAACAATTTAAGTATCACGTCATCAAAAATTTATATTTGTACAAATTATTTTTTCATTAAATCAAACTCAAGTATAATTATACAATCCACTATATTAATAATTATGTTATATCTCAATCTTTTCGCCACATCAAATTCGTCTACGAATCCCAGTTTGAAATCCTCCTTATAATTTACATATGTATGTCTATCATTAGGGTTAATAGAACGCGAGCTTATCAAGAGGTCACAGGTACCTCCGGTTTTTCCTAAAAACTTAATTCATATTTTATCGTATGCTCTGCAGGTTCGAGATAATATTCTAATGAAGCAGAGATTATTGTGTCTAATAACATTAAACTAAGCTATTTTTTGCATGTCAAATATTTTTACCCGAATTAATATTAAGACATAACTGAAATTAGAAATAATTAGAAGGGAAATAGTCGAAATTTTTTTAAATTTTTAATTTAGTAATGGAGATGAAATAAAAATATATAAATAAATACATATTTCGAAAAATAAAATTTTTTAAAAATCAATATCATGTTTAATAAAACAAAATCAATTGTACCGCCAGTTCGGAATGTTCAGCACCATCATGCGTCACTCTCTGTTATGTTAATTATTCACCGTCATAAACAACAAAAGGACAATTTGTTACTTCTTCTTAGAAGTCGTTATAAAAAGACTTAATTAGATGTCTCGAAAGTAACGACGTGGAACGTTTGTTGAATTACATCGAGTTTCCGCCAGTGTTTCGCTTAACTTGGCCCGGGTTCATGCAATTTGGCAAATTGTAGACGAAGTTGGAGATGAATCTTTAACTGTAAGTACTAAAACGATATAATCCGCGGAACTTGTACAACACGAATAATGCATCAAAACGATCCTTGCTTTAATAATACAAATATTAATTCATATTGCATATCAATTGCTATCAATATGAATACGAGTACATACAATAAATACACGCTCATCGCTTGGTAAAGTTTTTATTAATTTTACCGCTGGTACGATGTAATATTGGCATTGATTTTTATTGACGTACATAATTATGACATTGATTAAAATAACAAGCATATTACTGTAAAGTTTTAATAATATTGTATAGATTTTAATTTGTAAAGTGGAACAAAATAATTACTGAAAAAGTACTAGTACTCATATTTTCATTAATATGCACAATACTATGCATGACATGATATTAAAATAATTTAAATACTTATACAAATACGTCTTTTATCAAGCCCCGCTAAGTCTTTTATTTTTATTTATTGGTGCGCTTAGAATTTACAGTAATATAATATTTTTTACCATTGAAAAACTGTATACCATGATGTTTACCTATTTATCATTTAAATATATACATATAAACACAAAATTAGGTATACAAAAAAAAAAACTATTTACTCCAAATAATTTCTTTTCTTCGTTGTTTTCTAAGACACAGAAACACTCACAAACTTCATTGATTTTTTTTTATCTAAATATCATTTATAAATATTATTCAAAGTCCATCTGTTATGTGAACAATGAACGATGTAAAATACAAAACTTCATATCTATCACATCCAAGCGTGTACTCGTACTTAAAGACAAAAGAATTATAATCTTTTACGATGTGTTTAGAAACATTCATTTACAGCATGTTGAATTGAGTACTATTTGTCAAATGTAAAACGTACAGTGAACTGTATGAATTGTAAGCTCATTGTGAAAACTAAACATTGTTAAACGAGAAAACCGTCACTACTGTCGCACTTGCAGATTAAACTTTTAAATTAATGTCTTTAATTACATCAAATTTATACACCTATCTTAATTTTAATTAATTATCTAGTATCGCAATTTTTAAAATAGTAATGTTATTTATATTTATGTCATGTTTTTAACACACACGGTTTACTGTTCCTAATGTAGGCAATTTAATGCATGTCTTTTAACTTTTTAAGTAACGGCTGATATACATTTTTGTAATAAATAAGACATATATAAATATATATGACACCCGGATTCGGGGCGGGAATCTAACTTACAAACCTGGAACAGAAGGCAGGGTCACAGCAAACTGTGACAACGGGCCAATCATATTTATATTTTCTATTATCATATACGTAGTGTTATTTTTACAATAATACTTCTTAACTCATAAGTACATTACAAGTTCTTACAAATCCAATGTTATCTTTAACCAAGTATAAAAATGTATTTATTTTCTTGTATTTGTAAATTTTTCTATATATTGCTCTTTCACATAAATATTTAAAAGAAATGTCTGCCACTTCTGTATTTATTTTGCCTCACAATTTAAATATATATACTTACGCAATAATAATACATTGCATCTCATACATATACGTAATTAACACATCATGATTAATGCATAACATTTACTGTCATTCAAAACAGAAAGAACACTGAAACTGGTTTATAATACTGTAAATTATACCATAAAGGATATAATTACTTTATTCTTAGGACCCTCATTAAATAATAAACTCCTTTGATTCCTTTGAAGATGGTATACAATGTATTTCTATAATAATATTTAGATTTCTAAAAAACAAGTTCATTCCAAAAATATTGTAACTCGACCTCAGTACTGTTGTACTAACGTTATTTATTCACAAGAACTTCCAGTTAATAAGGGAATTGATTACATTACCCGCATATTTGTTGATCGTTCTAAGTTATAGTTTTGTTGGCAGCCCTCCAGCAATAAACAACAATATTGAAGGAGTTAATATATAAATTAAATTATATTTATTTAATGCTAATTCAGTTTTGTAACTGATACAACAAATATGCATCTCCTATTAAAACTTTTAGGGTGCTTATACCTTTTCGAAAATAACTTTTCTTATGTTATATAAACGGAAAAAGAAAAAAACTATGATTTAAAACTGAACTGTATGAGCCTGTAAACGTCCCACAGTTGGGGAAAGGCGTCTTCTCCATGTAGGGTTGGAGCTTAGTCCACGATCTTTAATAACTATTGAGTTATAATTCCAGATACACTAATTTTGCTGCCAGTGCAAATTCCATAACTTTACGGTTACACGAATAGCTTTGTGAAAAACTACAAATTAAAAATATGACAAAAGAACATTTTAAAAATAAGTATTATTTAGGCATTTATTTATTAAACATAATTTTATTATCTCATCAGACGAATCATCTAGCAGCATTTTGTTACTTATAAATCACATCTATCAGCAAGTTACTTATCATATAAATCAGCGTACATGACGCGTTCGTTCACAGTGTATTGTACATGACTCTTTACTGGTAAATCTGTTCTCGTTTCCACCACAACCAGAATAGAACATCGGCATACACTTGCGTCTGATGATATCATAGAACCAGACCTTATACATCCTGTTACAAGGTCCTTTAGAGGGCGCTTGGTAGCAATAATACGGTATGTTCATTAAATTGGATGGAAACGGCCCGTCATCGGCACCTGGAATTGATTAAATAAATTGAACGCGACCCGAATTCGAGCATTCATTCGGCGATGCTTGTAACACACGAACGTACAAACGTGCCTAATATATTGGATATAACTTCGGTTTAAGCTTACGTTTCACTTAATAAAATTTATATTGTTGATTTGTTAACTTTAATTATTAGGAATAATTTATTTTACCCTGAGTTAGATATTTCCGATTACAGGAAAGTATTTTCTGATTTATATGACGATGTTCAAGAGACGAGAATGTCACTACTTTATATATAAAATATGTATTACTGTATGTGCCTTTTAAAACATTTTTGTCAATTAAGTACGAATTTTCCTATTAATTCAAAATTATTCACATAAAATTATAAACAATTTAAAAACCGAGAGTTAACTCATCCAAGAACTCTCCTGAAATAATTTTAAAGGTATTACGCATAGACAGTAAAAAGTAATCTTCAATTCATTTATTATTTATTTTCCGTGCCTTGAATAGCATATTTAGTAATTAAAATGCAAGGAAACGTCGGTTTTAATTAAATAAAACAGTGTATTATTCAATTAAGAGCGTCAAGAAGCGGAAAAATCCTTGCCAGAAAACCATGTCCCTTTTATAAAACCTTTTTTAAGCGACGATAATTAAATACAAATGAATATAGATAAAGGCGTATTCGGCAAAATAGAGCTACAAATAAATTTACCTACATAATATTACTATATATTTACAAAACAACTTCGATTGTTAAAAAGTGAGACTTCTCGTTTGGATTTGAAAATTCATTCCTTGACCGACATAATATATAAGAACTATTTCGTTTGTAGTGATTTTATAAAAAATAAAACTTTACAAAAAAAAAAAAAACTAGCGATTGAATCATCGGACGTTTAAAAAGACATTATGTTACGTCATCATTTACGAACGATAATGTTCAGACGATGATGAAGGACAGGATTTTTAATTTTTTTTTCCAGATACGTCAAAGCTTCATATATACTTACGCCCATATTTCACGTAGTCGTAAGCAGCATATACAACAGCTAGAGTCGCGATTAAATATACTACTGTACTCATGAACGCCATAGTCGAAACATATAGTTACAGTGAATATAATTGCGATAACCACTCGACCATCGCAATCAGAAACAATCAACTGTTATATTGGATTCGTTTTATTGCACGGTATATGAGTTTTAGATGACCGAAACGCAATTGAATCTGACTTTCAAAGAACTAATATCAATCTTTCGGCACACACACAGATATGATTCTACTTTAGTATGGATCAAAATCGTACAGCACGATTCGATTCGAAAATTCATCTGTGAAACAACGAAGTGAATTTTCTTTGTAGCTATTTTACTTTGTTTTAATGATTAATGTCATTCGATATGTTATTGGTTCGTAATCGTTTTATAAATTATTCTAAAATGTTAAGTCGCCACCATTGTACAACAAATTCATTTTCCTGCATAAATCAAGTATAAAATATTTTTAATATATGTAAACGCAAGTGCGCTTAGCATCGATCTTATAAACGCCCGCCCGCATACAGCGCTCTCTGAAACGCTTGCCAAGTTTTCTACTTAAGTAAAGAAATCCTTATTTAAATCTGTAAAATATTTTATGGGATGAAATTAATAAGGAAATATTTTTTTATAAAAATATCAAAGATTAAGGTGAACTTTTTAAGTATTTTATTTATGAAATAAAATACTTAAAAGCATAAAATAAAAATAAGAAATTAATATTTGCGAATGAAATCGAAACAACACCATATTCTACTTGATTCGGAAAAAAGTATTTGAAGAAAAATACTTTTTTTTTTCAGTAAGAGAGAGGTCAACCGTCGAATCCAGTTAGGATGAGCAGCGATCAGGAAGTTAAACAACGTCTTTTCATCCGTCATATCTTAATGCCTGAAGTCGAAAGTCTTCGTACAAATTGTGTTAGCAGTGATTACATACAGATCTGAGACGTAGTTTCTGACTATGGGCCTTTTAAACAAGCTTCTAGTCGCACAGCGAGCAATGGAGAGGGTCATACTTGATATTTCTTTGCGATATCGAATCAGAAATGATGAGACACGCAGACAAACACCGGCAAGCGCAGGGTCGGAAGGCCATTCACAAGATACACAAACACGATAAACACAACACGAACCAGTCGCTCTGGGGGTCGATTGTGGAGGCCTACGTTCAGCAGTGAACATCCAACGGTATGATAATAATGATGATTTATTGTGTCTAAGAATGGAGTTAAAAAAAATACAATGCAGATTAACAAAGCTATATATTTACCTAAGGACTTTTATGTAGGCTTAAATATTCGTATTATTTTTAATAAAGCATAGTCGCAAAGTTTACTATTCAGATTTAAAAGACAAAAATAATTTTTTCCTAAATCTATTCGAAATAACGTTACATATGTCCCATATGTAACGTATCTCACATAACACGAAAACGATTTGCTATTGTATACGTATGTTGGAATTTTGCATTTACGACTATTGTAAAATGTGGTTATGCATTTTATTTTTAGTTACAATATGTCTGGTAGAAAGATTGCTCTGTTTTATATAATAATTCAAGTGACCTATAATAAGTTTTTTGTCCAGTAGGAGTGAGTAATCGCACAATTAATCAGCACCACGTTCGACAATCAATCAATAAGACAGAGGGATCTTGAGGCGTGGTGTTGCCATGGTTACCGTGGAATTTATGTATTATTAGTTGAAACATGACGAGACAGGAGCGTCTAGAGTCTAGACTCTAGACCCTAGAGTAAATTTTAAGTAGAAGTTGTCATTGTGAGGTAATTAATGATTATTTTAATGAATAAGTTTGCCGATACGAACATGGGCTGCTAGCTGAAAATTAAACCACGATAGTTCAGCAGAACCATTGTTGCAAAACAATTCAGTATTCGCAAGCTTATCTTACCAAAAATACATAGATATTTTTAATTATTATTGATACATTTTAATTTGTGTATACAACTAACTCGTATTATTTTTATTGAGAGCTTAAGGCAAAAATTAGTATTATTAAATAAAGCACATTTGCGGGTCACGGATAATGATATCACTATACATACGGGTCTCACGTATTTAGGCGACATGAAATAAGATATAGTGACATAGACAACTGACAACGATAAAGAGTTTTTATCATACAAGAAATATGAAGAATAGTTATACAACAATACATTGTATGAGATAAGGAGCAACCTTTTATTCCTCTCAATGTTCCCTGTTTACTTATTATTTATTAAGGAAAAGTTTTGGTAGTAGCTTTTTATTTTAGGACTTGGACACGGACAGTTTAACATTCAAAAATATTTGAAATTTTATAGGCCTAAATCTCAAAAAGTAATTTATAGAATCAATCAGAGAAAGTGACCCAATGTTAACAAAAAAAAAAAAAAGACTAAACACGATAAAGATTTTTCCTTGTATGCTAAGCTTAAATTTCATTTTTTTTTTGTGATAACTCGATTAAGAATAACCATATTTAACTAAATATTCGCCTTTATGGATTTTGATTATTAATATACGAAATAATAATAATAATAATAATAATAAATAACTTTATTGCACATTAAGTTAGTTTACAAACCTTAATACTAGATACAAAGAGTGCAATGGGCGGTCTTATCACTAAATAGTGATCTCTTCCAGACAACCCATCAGAAAGAAGCTTGCATTGTAACGGGCTTGCGCATCGGTAACAAAATTCTGTTATACTTTGATATATATCTATATATAAATACATATACATACATACCTGCATACACATATACATACATACATATATACATACACATACACACACACATACATACATATATACATACATACATACACATACACACATACATACATATAAATATACATAAATTGAAGAACATAAATGCAGATACATAAACATATAAATACACAATACTTAAACGAGTAGATAGATATGTGCTAACAGACGCACAAGTATTCACGATACAGAATAGGTAGTTACGGACATGCAAAGAAAATAAGATACCATAGACGTGACGTTTAAGTCAAAGTTAAGTAGAAGTTCTTTACGCGGCTTTTAAAGACTGATATAGACGGAGATTGGCGAATTACAGATGGTAGTGCGTTCCATAGTTTAACAGCTCTTACAGTGAATGACTTAGAGTATGAACTAGAGTTGCATACTGGCACACTTAGTTTGTTATCGTTTTGAGAGCGAAGGCAAAGGTGAAGAGAAGGGTTGCCAAGGAGGGAAAAACGTTCTTTAAGGTATAGCGGTGAAGTAGGATAGAAAAGGGTTGCGTAGAGTAGAGACAGAATATGAAGATTACGTCGATGTTTTATTGGAAGCCATCCGAGCTTAGTGCGATATTCAGAAACATGATCAAACTTCTTCAGACCGAATATGTAACGTATACACAGATTTTGGAGGCGATCGAGTTTGTTGACAAGTTCTTCCGATAATTAAATTCCGAAATATTATTAAATATAACAATAAAATTTACAGAAGGCTTTCTAAATAAGAAGTTATCTAATAGATGTTGTCGTATTGTACTCGTAATGAAATAAAATATTTTTTTAAGAATAAAATGTAGGTATTATTAATCTATTCACGGGTTACATTTTAGAACAAGTTGTTTTTATTACTCAAATATTTCGAGACTACAATAAAATTAATATACTTCTACGAATTAAATTTTAATTTACTTTAACAAGTTTATTCATAGCGGAGACTAATTAAAAATTAAAATAATTTGAAGATGTTCAATGTTTCAAATTTATTTCATTCGTAAACAGTATATATGTGTGAATATTAATACTTATTTAATACACACACATTTCTTATTAATGCGTATCTAGACGTTTTGTTCTTTGTTCTTCAGACATTCTTACTGTACTACCTTTTAACCGGGCCACAGGTGAGCAGCTAGCTCCGCCACGCTGCTTCACTGCAAATTGGCGCATTAACATGTCCCAGAATATTTTCCGAAAAATAAAGGTTTCCTCGAGCTAGAAACGAAATTAATTTTGAGACAAATTAAGCATTTCAAATTGCTAATTTTTGCGCAGATTTCAGCCCGCTCGCATCTGACGAAGATTCTCGTGTTACGTCCATTAGACCATATCGGTTGCCAATGACATGATTTGTTGAATGAAATGCAGAACTATATGGAATCATTAAGAAGTAACTGATTGATTGTACTGATGGTTCTTAATGGAAATTCATGTTTACTAATAAAACTACAATCTTTTTACACGATACGGTTTTTACGGTTTCGAAAAAGTCCGGTCGGTAAATTACAATTAAAGTGAAATAAAAAAGTGGAAAAGTATAAAAAGATTGTAGTTTTATTAGTAATCATTAAGAAGTTCTAACATTTTATACATGACTGTAATAGAAAGATAAGAGAAATTGCTTAGAATTTATACAAAGAAAGATTCATACTTATATATAATTATTTAATAGAAGGATGTGTCGTCTATGTCGACAACCTTCGTTCGTCTCCGGATCTCATCATTTCTGATTCGATCTCACAGAGAAATACCAAGCATACCCCTCTCCATTGCAAATTGTACCACTTAGAACTTTTTAAAAGGCCCATAGTCAGTCACCATGTCTTAGATCCGTATGTCGTCAGTGGTAACACACATTGGTCGAAGACTTTCGACTTCAGGCACTGAGGTATGGCAGATGAAAAGACGTTTTTAACTTCCCGATCGCTGCCCATCCAAACTGGATTCGACGATTGACCTCTATCTCGAAGTTGGATTTACTTAGGTCCTAGGTAGATGTACTTTTCAATAACTTCGAGAGTATAATTTTCAACTGATGGCACGACATAGGAATTCGGCACGATTTTTGTCTTGTCCATGTTCATTTTAGGGCCCACCTGTTGGGAAACTCTATCGAGGTCACTGAGCATAATACTGAGGTCTTCCAGAATTTCTACAGCACGATATTGTTGGCAAATCGAAGGTGAGTGATGTACTCGCCGTTTATATTGATGCCGAATCCTTTCCATTCTAGAAGCTTGAAAGCGTCTTCCAATGCTGCGATAAACAGTTTCTGAGATATAACATCTCCCTGTCTCACACCTCGCTGTATTGGAATCGCTCTCGTGCTATGCTCCTGTACTCGAACCAAAATACTAGCATAATTGTATAAGCACTGCAACACTTCGAAATACCGGTAGACAATATGGAATCGCTGGAGAGATTTCAGCACCGCCCAAATTTCGATCGAATCGAAGGCTGTCTCATAGTCTACAAATGCCAAGCACAAGGACCGATTATAGTACTCAATCTTTTGTATAATCTGCCACAGCGTACTTACGTGGTACTATAGCCTTTTCGGAAACCATATTGTTGGAGGCTGGAAGTCGTCAAACTTGCCCGTCAGACGATTCATAATGACCCTAGAGAACAGCTTATAAATATAGCTCAGAAGCGAAATGGGCATGTAATTCTTTAACAAGGTGTTATCACCCTTTTTGAAGAAGAGCACCAACACGCTTCTGATCCAGGGTTCCGGCATCACACCCTCAAGCAAGACGACATTAAAAAGCATCTGAATGGTTTTAAGTACCGGTGTCCCACCCACTTTCAGAAGCTCTGACGTAATACCGTCCCCCCGAAAAAGATTGAAATGAAAGATTCATACTTAAATATATCAATCAATAGATGAGTAAAGAAGATCAGTAAATTTGAATGGATTTCATACAAAGAAAGATTCATAGTTAAATATAATCAAATGAGATGTATTGTATTAGGATCTTTTGTAGATTTAAATTTACCGGGCTATAGATAGAATATTTAAATTTTCAAATCGAAAATCGCCTTTTGTATCGAAAATTTTGATAATAATCTTTGATGACTACAACAAGCTATTCAAATTATAATATTTCTGGCATGTTTGACACGAAATTATCTTGAACATCCGATATCGAGTGTCGAATCTAAATTAAACCTATTATTATTAATAGCTAAAGCGGCATAAACGCTAGTCACGTCAGCTCAGTAGAACCAACTACTGCTGTCCCTTGGGTGCTATCAAGCCACCTTCTCAACTTTCAAGCTATTAAATTTCCTAATCCAAGAAGATTAGGCGAACCTTATTATATACAAAATATCCTCGAAATAAGATTACGGAGACATTTTTTAAGGAAAAAGGTTATCTTTTCACGAAATCTTATTTTAGAGATACAGCGGGCTATAAGTATATTTTGAAATACATTGGGCAAGGTACTGGTGGACGAAAAAATTAGCACAGAATCCGAAAAAATCATCTACTGCTAAAACTAATTCATTTTTATGTAAAACTGATGATTAGTAGCTATTTCACTTAATACAATTAAAAGTATTCATATTATTAGTATTCATATTTAGAGTATTATATTAACTCTCTTATAACTTTGTTTAGGTCATGCAAGTGAATTTAAACCAGCTATCACTATCATTGAAATTTTGCAAAGACATTTTGGTTTGGATGTCATGCATGGTTGGCTAAACGCCATGCATGTTCAATGCCATTAGTGTATATATACATGTCTAAAACCTTGTTGACCTTAATACCTTTTACCTATATTTCTTAAGATAAAGATTTTGCTACAAAGCTTAAAATATGACAGTGATGAAGCGATCACCGTGGATCATATTCCGACAGGGTAAACTGAAAATGGTAAGTTTTACGTCGCCAAATATATTTATGAAACTAAAATAGTTTTTACATTAATCCTGAACGTAATTACTTTTATAATATAAAAAGTATTGATAATAAAATATGTGAAACATTAATAACACTTGTTTTTCCCGTGTTTGCAAATAAGAAATTTTGTTTTTTTGTTCGAAAAATGCAAAAAGTTTTGATGTTTTTTTAGCTAACGACATGATTTTCCTCTTTTTCTTTTGATTTAAGTAAATAATGAAAGAAAAAAATATTGATCTTAAAAAATTCTCATGACAATACTCGAAAATAACCTTCATGGTCTTTTTTACCCGATGATGTGATTTGCAAATTTAAAAGGTGTGTAGGTACGTTTTAAATTGCAACAAGCACATTTCACAGCTAATAGCTCCTTAAAAATATATTAAATAAATTTATGGGTACTAAGATTCATAAATTAAAAGGTTAAACATTATGGGTTGGTTGTAAAGTACGTAATTACGTCATCGCATAACATTTTTATGACATCAAATGCGTTTACTTTTTATATCCATATTTTTCTTGATCATGAAAAGAAGGTTTATAACTTTATTAACTGAGAATAATGCACAGCTGCTAGGTAGGGTGTGGTATTTATTCCATTTTTTAATTATTGTAAGCCACTAAAAACCAATGTAAGCAAGTAAAAAAACATATTTTCATTGAGTTATAAAAATAAAATAAAAAATTAGTCCTGAAGCGATAGTTTTAAATTGTTTTAAAGAGAATATATAGTATAACTTTCATTGTAATAAAATTAAACGTGTAATAATATTTAAAAAAAAAAACTAATGTACCTATTCTAGAGCGACTGCCTTTTCTCTACTTTGGGAGAAAAATACGAAGAATAGAATCAATACGATGTCTGGCTATTTTACTGCGAATAACTTTTCATTTTTTTTAACGATGAGAAATGCATTTACATATCCCGCCGCCACTAAAACCCATCGACCGTCTGAGCCGTAATGAGGCGCTACGGGATCGCTAGCGCATACAACGACGATACATACACGACACCCCGACGCTTGGCCCGGAGGTCCCTCCGCATGTGGTTGGAGCCGCTCGACTGATCCACTCTGCTAATTCAGAGAAGTACTAGGAGCGGCCTCACCACCGAAATCTGCGCGCCCTCTCGGTACCACGCCCTCACCAGCCGCACCTCCCGTGCCCACACTCTCACCGCACCCTCGCGCCCCGCCCACCACTGGACCCCAGCTACCCCAGACGACAAATCCCCTGAGCTGGGGGCGCACATCAGATGGTCCAGGGGCCCAGTGGCTTGTGCGCCTCCGCGCCTATCCACTGCGACTCCCCCGCCACCGAATGGAGGGAGAGAGCGAGTCATCCCCCTCCTGCGCTTTAGAGCCCACCGCAGCTGGTTTTGGTCCACGTGGGTCCGAGAACCCCGAACACTCGCGAGGCGTTCGAGTGGCTTCCCCTATCCGCCACCCGGGGGACGCGCCCAGTAGGAAACCAGCAATTCCCTTAGTAAATTTACACGTCTTAGAATCAATCACGATACACGCAAATTAATAAACAATATAGCCTAAAATTAAACCGGAAAATATCAGCTCTTAGTAACACAAACAACAAATAAGACAAAGACAAGGTCAAAAGGAAACAAATAAACTAAGGTTCACATTAGCAAATAAGACTTAGGTCATAAAGATAACAAAACTTGAACATCTTGAAACTTCATGTTATACTCGTAAGTGAACAATGAAACTTCTGTTTGATAATGTACGACAAGCTAACAGACAAAGTAGAGAAATGATGCCACGAGACGGGGCTCTAATTACCAAGATACTCATTATTTGTCTTGAAATACGATGAACCTTTATTTACATCAGAAAATATTAATCATTGTATGTAGGTTAACTTTGACTTATATTTATGAATCAACTTTTTCATATTAAATCAGTTTTGTTTATATGAAATCAATGAGTTATATATTATTTAAACTTTAACATTCACTTAAAAGACTGTGTCGGTATTAAATATCGTTATTTCATCATTATTTCAGATCTTATTTTAATTTATTTGTTAAAACTTTTTTCTTTTGTATTCAACGATATATGATAACATCAGATGATTTTGCCACAGTGGCACTTTTCATCACGGTTTTCAGACTTTGAGTTACAACGTTACAAGTTACCAACGGCAAAACCTTATATATATAAAGAAAAATAAAAAATAAATGTCAGTAGAAACTGTTACTTGTTAGAAATATTTGAGCTTATTGATCGACGATCGTCTCCTATGGGAACAATACATTAACTATGTTTGTGACAAATTACGCGCCCTTCTGGCAAAATTAATAATTATAAAAAATAAAATTCCTTTTTTGACACTTTTAACAATTTATAAAACATTAGGCGAATCTATAATATTATATGGACTAAGTAGCTATGGCCTAACATATAAAAGTCATATAAATCAAATATATCAACTTCAAATGCGTATTTTAAAAGCCATAGTACCTAAAAAAATTAAAGAACAACATAAACAAAACTATCATCTCCTATTCAACTACTGCAATGTCATGCCAGTTGACGTTAAAGTAAAATATCTTGTACTAATAGAACAATATCTGAACACAAAAATCCAAATAAAAGTTGACAACTGTAAAAGACTGAGAAGTAGTAAGAATCCAAAATTAGAAATTCCCAGTCATTAATAACTACGGCAAACATTCACTTAAATATATTGTTCCTACTTTATTGAATTCACTCCCAAAAACGATAAAAGATTAAATGAACGAAAAAAATTACAAACATAAACTCAAAAGCACTTTTTAGAGGAATGTGTATAATAGATACCGGTTCTGCTTACGGCGTTGATGCGATGGACGGATCAATTCCATTTTTATATTTAGATTACATACTACTATAATTTTATATATTATTACTTACGTATAGTTTAACTACAGTGCACAGTAAAACTAACTTTTGTTTATTAATAAATATAAGGTATCTTTTAAACGCTTAATTTTACTAACGTTAATATTGCATAAGGATATAGAACTTTATAAAAATCCTTCTGGAAACATCGTACCCATGTTTTTCGCTACTACAAAAACATTTTCATTTAAACCTACTACTCCGAGTTTATGTTATTCATAACCACGTGCACAAAAATATTTTTTTAAAAATATTTATTTGCTCATTTACTTACACAAACGTTTCAATTTAAAAAAAATCACTTAAATCAACTGCAACAGAGATCGTCAGTGAAAACGGTAAAGTGAATGGGAATTTTTCGATGCAACAAAGACATTCTTGGTAGTAGAAAGTTATTTGAGCTACCAAAACATGAAAAAGCAAATCTTGAATAAGCCTTACAATTTTATAGATCAGAAGAAAGTACGACGCTACATTCAGTGTCATTCAGTCATACCTCGGTGCCATAATGAGGTAATATTTCAACGAAACTGAAGTTTTGGCCCAGATTCGCGAAAACTTTTATTATTATATCTGGCAGTTATCATCATCTTACTGTCATTTCCAGCTCGACATTATTTAGCTTTAGAAGTTTCAGCGTAAATAGTTCCTTTTAAAATTTTATCTTTTTAATTATTTTGCCAGGTTTGTTTTTGACAATAATTATTTATTGCCAAGCTTTATTTGAAAATAGAATTCGTTCCAATCGAATCGTAAAAACAATTTTATATCTGTCTATCGGTTTATTACAATGACAGATGATTCGGAAACGTATGCAGATCATAATTCAATAGTCGATGACAATGTTCTCAATTTTGTGTCGATGTTGCGGTTACGACATCAAATGCCTAAATCGATTGTGACAATTTTCATCGTACAAGAACAAATATGTTATTATATCATAATGAATTAAAGATATTAAAACGCACAAGTTATATAATCGGTTCTGAGTCAATTATCAAATTGAAAATGGGTAAATAGAAAAACACAATGAAAGAAGTACCAAGATTTAATTTCCTGTTGGAGTATATACGAAAATATTTTTTTTTAGTAATTGTTTATGCGCTGTGTTGTTTTTTTTTTACTTTATGACCAAAAATTCTTGATAAAGTGAATGAATAAAAATATATGTAATGCATTGTCAAATTGTTAACTTTTTAAATTGCACTTAAATAAATATGGTCACCATTTTTGTATCAAACGTCAGGTTTTTATTATTACAGCGAAAAGTTATTAATAATTTCCGTAGCAAAGTGGCACCCTAACTATTCCCACTCCATTACGTATATTATGGACTAGATCACATCAATCAAGAGCATCTGTAGCGTATGACATCGTTATCACCAAATATAGAACATTCCAGTATCATATCGTATACAACATCAAAATTGAGTGTGAGCGTGGATAAATTAGGTTCATATTTTTGTTTGAAACAAAAATTGTTGTCTTAAATTAGTTCACTTAAAAACTCAGACAACAGTTACTCAAATATATTTTCATAAGAGATACCTCATCAAAAGTATTCACTGAAATATTACTTTTCCGACGACGATTTTTCAATAAGGACCGACAGCCATAATTATTCGTTTACTTTCACCTTGACGTTGGATTTTAAGTTACATAGCAATATCGCATATAAAAGGGGAAGTGCTCTTGCCTAAAATTCAGATAGCTTTTGATCGTAATAAATTACGTGCAGATGACGCTATCCGTAACAAGGCCCCGGAATCTGTTCCCACGTGCATTTCCCGGTACATAATACCGTGTGTGGTAACGTGATACGATAACGTATATAATAAATAATATCATAAATTGTACGAAAACGGATTTTTTATATTATTTTATTCATCACTTTTATTCATCGCTACCATTTCATATCTGGCTTTCTATGGGTTAAAAATCAATAAGTAAATCAGGTTTGTTACCTGAGAATGAGCAGCGCAATATTCAGGAGTCGGCTGTCTGAAAGGACTGTGAACCGGACACGTCGCGTGCTGCGCGTGCGGCAGATGGTGTGTGTGCGCGTGCTGATGAGTGTGAGCGTGGTGTGTGTGAGGGCCGAGCGGCGCGTGGGCGGCGTGTCGGTGCGGCAGCCGCGGCTGGGCATGTCGCGCGCACAGGTGAGTCGTGCTGCCATGGTGCTCAGCGAGCGACAGCGTCGAGCAGGACGGCCTCCAGTACACGCCTTCCTCCATCTCAGGCCCAGGGGGGCATCGCGCTGCGCCGCAACACGCGCAGCGCCTGGTACACGTCAGCGCATGCCGCCTCGCCTCGTGCGGGCACCAGTCCTCACGCTCGCGGCCCGACACCCTTTCCGCTGGCCCCTACCACTGTCGCTAGCGTCTCCGCCGCGAGGAGAACCTCCGACCGCGCATCGTATCATCCGCACCAATGCCAATAATTCACTTTTTCTTTTGTTATATCACGTTTTAACACTTAAGCATAACACTCAAGTTTCAGTTAAATAAATCACAATTTAAAACCACTAGCTCCGCATGGTATAAAACTTTAATGGCTATGCACTTAATTTACCTATGTATTTTACCTCGTCAATCTTTTCGTTTTTTATTTAGTTTCAATATTTTTTCTAGTAACAGTTACAACCGTTATTATTATTTCAACTAATTAAATTAAATATACACGTAATATATAAAAATTTCATTAGGTACACTTTCAGCTTGGTGAAAAAAATTACATTGTGATAATAATAAATCGGATATTTATATTATTATTACAAAGATCAATTTGTTGCTAGGAAAACAGATGACAACGAAACGATTGAATAGTTAGATATACGACGGTTGCTAAGTGATGTTTCAATCAAGAAAAGGTAAGTTTAACTTATGAAATGTCCAATACGTTATATGTTTTACTTCTACGAGTATACGCACTGACTATAGAGAAGACAGCTCAGCCTATTTCGGGGCTTTGTACTCGTATCTTAGCCGTTATCACTTGAATTAGCGGTGTCTGATCGTTAAAATGGTCAACAATTACTGTAATTTAGTATCAGTCAAAATTATTGAACTTTTGCCGGACAATATCAGATCTAAATTTAAGAAGAATTAAATACTATGGATATTAAAATTTTCCAGTAGCGACGAGACAATAATTAATAATGCAAGCTTATCTGACAATAACAAATATATGGCAGGGATATACGTTAAAAACTTATCATCATATCCTACATGAATTTCGTTGAGCCAACCATGAAACAAAACGACAAGGACGACGTGTTGCAGAACTAGGTCAAAGATTTGCATCTAAAATTGCTTTTTAATGTTTCGATAATGCAACTATATTATATTAAAATTCACTTAATGAATACTTTAAAGTTTTCAACATTTAAGCTCATATTGATCTATATATTATACGAAACTTTACGTCATGGAAATAAAAATTTAGAATGATTATGCAACAATTTTAATCAATTGTTTAATGATCTGGTAAATTTCAATTCTTCAATATATATTTCAAAGAAAAACTATTGATATTAAAAGATTTTTAGATGGCAAATTCAATAATTGAATATAGCATATATAAAACACGCACAAGCTGTTGGCATAAGTCAATAAATAATGATCTCACGTATTCGAAAAGTGGGATAGCAGAATAATATCGTAGGTTTGGAATTGGCTGAGTCCCCAGACACTTGACTACACTGCGGTAAGCCACTGACACAGTCTTAACTGATCTATTCAACTCTCCATGTCACGTCCCTAAGGTACACCTGAGTTACTGGATTCAATCAACAAACGTTTTATTCAACTTTAAAATTCACACATTACCTTAGGATACTTATGCAAATTGAATTAATCGTGAGAAAGTTATCGAGTAAATATTAGAAGAAATCACGGTTACCTGATTAAAACCGATTAAAATGATTGGACTGCAGAACCTATTATCAATTTTTAGTATCCTATCAAAATCAAGTTGAAAAATATTCAATGTCATTCCAGCGAAACAAGCTGTTAAGAATGTTTTGAGTAGGTAATGAGAAAAATCGAAGCAATAAATTAGATAATCCTGTCGATTTAACGAAGGTTCGGCAATTACCCGTTAACAAGAACGGTAAATCCCTAAACCGGACCAAGTGCCATTTTATACCCCATTTAGGAAAATATAAGCCACTCTAACAAAATGTATACGGATATAAATAAAGGCCCAAAATGAAAATGAATATTAATTTAGTTACGAATTTTATATTCCATTTACATGAATTGCTAAATCAATTTGGAAGTTAAAAAAACAGATCAGATGCAGTCATCAAGCCTTGACCTAAATGTGACTCATTAAATTTCACTGCCTCGCTCATACCGATTGCTGAGCGACAATTAAAGGGAACCTTGCTAGTAATGGCGAAAATGGAACCGGCATTTTATTACCTTCATACTTTTCTTTACGAGCTTTTTAAATACAAATGTCGCAGCAAACATAAACACTACAAGCGTTTTTAGAATTTTATCAATTGTACCGGAGCTTTCTCCGGAATGGATATTTCAAGTTTATAAAAATTAAAAATTATATTTGGCCACTAGTATATTTTATAATGCTGCTTACTTAATTAATTAACTTACATTATTAAATTTACTGCTTATAAATTAGTGAAATCAAATCTATAGACAAACTCGACTTTTTATTTTTATTTTTAAGACTTATAATACTTATCTACACGGACAAAGGAATCGCTCAAATGTATGAATGTGAAAGGGTTGAATCGGAATCGGTGCCAGAAGTTAAAAACAAAATATTATGGTACACAGGTCACTAACTGCTGCAGTCCAGAATGAGGTCACTGGGTCATCAGTTCGGTGTCAGATGTCATACAATGAGATATCTGCATAGCTCGGTCTTGCATAGACTCAAACGAAATTCGCCGAAGACAAAGACGTATATATATTGAATGAAAAACATTCTATTCAGGAAAATTTCATTTTCTTGCCAAAACATTACTGTAGGTACCAGAAGGATGTATTCTATGGAACAGCTGAAGAAGAAAATGAATTTAACTCAACAAGGAAACTACACTTGGCTGTGTATCGTGAAATAATGATACGTATAAATATAGGTCTCGAAATTAAACCGATGTCATTACTCTTTCAGGGTTAAATAAACAAGCTCTTATTGAAACATAATGCGATGTGGTTGAGGAAAATCTTCATTCTCGGGCGCGAAACGTAAAACAATGCGGGTCGGTTTTTATCTATCCCTTATTTGTTTCATCTTTCGAAAAAGGTAAAGCTTCTGTACCGGGTTTATACAATTTGTATAAAGAACAACATTAATATTGTACTTATTTTGCTCATTTTAAGAACCTTGTTTTGATAATTAGCTACAATATAAATAGTTATAGTTATTATCAATAAAAAAAAAAGTATTATTCTGCTGAAGTCTTTAAACCTTATTTAGTACTAGCAATACTCAGAACTGGGTACTTTGTATGTAAACCTTAGCTTTTGTGGGAAAAAGCAGCACTCAGTTACATAGACTGTTGACTATTTGTAATTTGCATTTCATTGAATCAATTAATTTTATTGAATTAATCTAATATACGATACTCTCACACAGTAGACCCTCTCATTTGAGACGACAAGGTAAAATGGGTCACGGCCACATTAGGTAAACATCCACACACCCTGATTATTTGAAGAGGGGCGGCCGAGCAATCCGTGAAGCGTCAGTGTAAACATAATCAATCGTTTGTGATATATCTATTTCGTCTTATACGTATATATATCATATTCAATGAAATGTAAATTAATAATTTTTTAATTTTTTTATATCAATTAAAACAATTATATGTATGAGTTTGTAAAGATCTTACAGTCAGACAAAGACCTTTTCTCATACGAATGTGAAAGGTTGGAGCTTAATCTGCTGCGACAGTATACTGTCAGAATCTCTTTCAAAATATTTAGGTTTCCCTACATGTTTTTCTAAAGTTTGAATTTGAAAAAAAAATATAACACACCTCAAAACTGCAATACTAGCCCGGATTTAAACTAGCGACTGTTCAGTTCAATTCACGTGTTCCATACACTAGATCGTGTCGGCTCAATTATAAATACGCGTAAAGTAAACCTTCGTAATTAAATTTGCATACTTATAAACACTAAATCATTAATTTAATATGCGTAAAACAAACACCTACTGTTAATAAAACAATTAACTTGGTTACCAAAAGGTAAAAATCTAGTCGTGGGTTGAAAACGCTTCATAAAAAGGTGAATAAGAAGTCAATTTTGGATCAACAAAATTAATTTAGGCTCTACACAATGGACGACACAAAAAGTTGACTAAAAATAAGCTTATACAATCCCACAAACGAAGCCTTACTCAGAAACCAAATCTTTTTTAATTCCTCAGTGTAATTTTGGATTTGCCATTTTGTTATTGCATGAAAAAAAATTATACCATCAAAAACGTGTACCCATTTGAAAATATCCTCGAGAGCGACATTAAAATACGTTTTATATTAGATTTAATGTATGGTACTAATGTCCGTATTTTAGTTGTTCACAAATTACTGCAAATTATACCAAACTTATAAAGGTCCATAAAACTTCATATGAACAAATTCTAAATACGAAACTACAGAATCCGCATTAGAATATTTCTGGAAAAGCTATTAACGAAACCCCACATAAAGTGGACAACGTAATGAAATTAAACTTTGTCAGCCAAACCTTTGTCAATTATCTCACCAGTACCCGAATAAGATATACATTAAAAATGTAAGAATGTTAGAAAGAAAAGGTTTATACAACTAATCTAATATTAATCGATGAACTATCGATTACTACTAAATCTTATTTAAAAAAATTTAACGTATTTTAATGAGAAGGATGTTTATTTGTAATTTGAATGACGTGTCCGGGTCGTATCAATACCGACTGAAAGGTGCGGAACACGAAATTGGAACATAGATGGTTAGATTACGGCAGTTAACAGAGACTTAGCGTATATCCGTTCGATCTGTAGACCGTAGTCGACAAAGAGAGTTCCAAATGTCAGAAGCTTGCCAACTGGCAGAATTATCACACGGAGGTCGAATATATTTTGGCTTGGAATTTATGCTGTATAAAGCAATTAAATAGATGGATCGAATATCATCGGAATTGGAAAGCGATATTAGAAAATTGTGGTAAACTAAAATATAATATATTAGTTAATTAGTCATGCACGGAATAGATTATGAATATAACTTAACGTGTATAACACGACATAAACATGTATGACAATTACATGTATGACAATATTCACTGAAATATTACTTTTCCGACGACGATTTTTCAATAAGGACCGACAGCCATAATTATTCGTTTACTTTCACCTTGACGTTGGATTTTAAGTTACATAGCAATATCGCATATAAAAGGGGAAGTGCTCTTGCCTAAAATTCAGATAGCTTTTGATCGTAATAAATTACGTGCAGATGACGCTATCCGTAACAAGGCCCCGGAATCTGTTCCCACGTGCATTTCCCGGTACATAATACCGTGTGTGGTAACGTGATACGATAACGTATATAATAAATAATATCATAAATTGTACGAAAACGGATTTTTTATATTATTTTATTCATCACTTTTATTCATCGCTACCATTTCATATCTGGCTTTCTATGGGTTAAAAATCAATAAGTAAATCAGGTTTGTTACCTGAGAATGAGCAGCGCAATATTCAGGAGTCGGCTGTCTGAAAGGACTGTGAACCGGACACGTCGCGTGCTGCGCGTGCGGCAGATGGTGTGTGTGCGCGTGCTGATGAGTGTGAGCGTGGTGTGTGTGAGGGCCGAGCGGCGCGTGGGCGGCGTGTCGGTGCGGCAGCCGCGGCTGGGCATGTCGCGCGCACAGGTGAGTCGTGCTGCCATGGTGCTCAGCGAGCGACAGCGTCGAGCAGGACGGCCTCCAGTACACGCCTTCCTCCATCTCAGGCCCAGGGGGGCATCGCGCTGCGCCGCAACACGCGCAGCGCCTGGTACACGTCAGCGCATGCCGCCTCGCCTCGTGCGGGCACCAGTCCTCACGCTCGCGGCCCGACACCCTTTCCGCTGGCCCCTACCACTGTCGCTAGCGTCTCCGCCGCGAGGAGAACCTCCGACCGCGCATCGTATCATCCGCACCAATGCCAATAATTCACTTTTTCTTTTGTTATATCACGTTTTAACACTTAAGCATAACACTCAAGTTTCAGTTAAATAAATCACAATTTAAAACCACTAGCTCCGCATGGTATAAAACTTTAATGGCTATGCACTTAATTTACCTATGTATTTTACCTCGTCAATCTTTTCGTTTTTTATTTAGTTTCAATATTTTTTCTAGTAACAGTTACAACCGTTATTATTATTTCAACTAATTAAATTAAATATACACGTAATATATAAAAATTTCATTAGGTACACTTTCAGCTTGGTGAAAAAAATTACATTGTGATAATAATAAATCGGATATTTATATTATTATTACAAAGATCAATTTGTTGCTAGGAAAACAGATGACAACGAAACGATTGAATAGTTAGATATACGACGGTTGCTAAGTGATGTTTCAATCAAGAAAAGGTAAGTTTAACTTATGAAATGTCCAATACGTTATATGTTTTACTTCTACGAGTATACGCACTGACTATAGAGAAGACAGCTCAGCCTATTTCGGGGCTTTGTACTCGTATCTTAGCCGTTATCACTTGAATTAGCGGTGTCTGATCGTTAAAATGGTCAACAATTACTGTAATTTAGTATCAGTCAAAATTATTGAACTTTGGCCGGACAATATCAGATCTAAATTTAAGAAGAATTAAATACTATGGATATTAAAATTTTCCAGTAGCGACGAGACAATAATTAATAATGCAAGCTTATCTGACAATAACAAATATATGGCAGGGATATACGTTAAAAACTTATCATCATATCCTACATGAATTTCGTTGAGCCAACCATGAAACAAAACGACAAGGACGACGTGTTGCAGAACTAGGTCAAAGATTTGCATCTAAAATTGCTTTTTAATGTTTCGATAATGCAACTATATTATATTAAAATTCACTTAATGAATACTTTAAAGTTTTCAACATTTAAGCTCATATTGATCTATATATTATACGAAACTTTACGTCATGGAAATAAAAATTTAGAATGATTATGCAACAATTTTAATCAATTGTTTAATGATCTGGTAAATTTCAATTCTTCAATATATATTTCAAAGAAAAACTATTGATATTAAAAGATTTTTAGATGGCAAATTCAATAATTGAATATAGCATATATAAAACACGCACAAGCTGTTGGCATAAGTCAATAAATAATGATCTCACGTATTCGAAAAGTGGGATAGCAGAATAATATCGTAGGTTTGGAATTGGCTGAGTCCCCAGACACTTGACTACACTGCGGTAAGCCACTGACACAGTCTTAACTGATCTATTCAACTCTCCATGTCACGTCCCTAAGGTACACCTGAGTTACTGGATTCAATCAACAAACGTTTTATTCAACTTTAAAATTCACACATTACCTTAGGATACTTATGCAAATTGAATTAATCGTGAGAAAGTTATCGAGTAAATATTAGAAGAAATCACGGTTACCTGATTAAAACCGATTAAAATGATTGGACTGCAGAACCTATTATCAATTTTTAGTATCCTATCAAAATCAAGTTGAAAAATATTCAATGTCATTCCAGCGAAACAAGCTGTTAAGAATGTTTTGAGTAGGTAATGAGAAAAATCGAAGCAATAAATTAGATAATCCTGTCGATTTAACGAAGGTTCGGCAATTACCCGTTAACAAGAACGGTAAATCCCTAAACCGGACCAAGTGCCATTTTATACCCCATTTAGGAAAATATAAGCCACTCTAACAAAATGTATACGGATATAAATAAAGGCCCAAAATGAAAATGAATATTAATTTAGTTACGAATTTTATATTCCATTTACATGAATTGCTAAATCAATTTGGAAGTTAAAAAAACAGATCAGATGCAGTCATCAAGCCTTGACCTAAATGTGACTCATTAAATTTCACTGCCTCGCTCATACCGATTGCTGAGCGACAATTAAAGGGAACCTTGCTAGTAATGGCGAAAATGGAACCGGCATTTTATTACCTTCATACTTTTCTTTACGAGCTTTTTAAATACAAATGTCGCAGCAAACATAAACACTACAAGCGTTTTTAGAATTTTATCAATTGTACCGGAGCTTTCTCCGGAATGGATATTTCAAGTTTATAAAAATTAAAAATTATATTTGGCCACTAGTATATTTTATAATGCTGCTTACTTAATTAATTAACTTACATTATTAAATTTACTGCTTATAAATTAGTGAAATCAAATCTATAGACAAACTCGACTTTTTATTTTTATTTTTAAGACTTATAATACTTATCTACACGGACAAAGGAATCGCTCAAATGTATGAATGTGAAAGGGTTGAATCGGAATCGGTGCCAGAAGTTAAAAACAAAATATTATGGTACACAGGTCACTAACTGCTGCAGTCCAGAATGAGGTCACTGGGTCATCAGTTCGGTGTCAGATGTCATACAATGAGATATCTGCATAGCTCGGTCTTGCATAGACTCAAACGAAATTCGCCGAAGACAAAGATGTATATATATTGAATGAAAAACATTCTATTCAGGAAAATTTCATTTTCTTGCCAAAACATTACTGTAGGTACCAGAAGGATGTATTCTATGGAACAGCTGAAGAAGAAAATGAATTTAACTCAACAAGGAAACTACACTTGGCTGTGTATCGTGAAATAATGATACGTATAAATATAGGTCTCGAAATTAAACCGATGTCATTACTCTTTCAGGGTTAAATAAACAAGCTCTTATTGAAACATAATGCGATGTGGTTGAGGAAAATCTTCATTCTCGGGCGCGAAACGTAAAACAATGCGGGTCGGTTTTTATCTATCCCTTATTTGTTTCATCTTTCGAAAAAGGTAAAGCTTCTGTACCGGGTTTATACAATTTGTATAAAGAACAACATTAATATTGTACTTATTTTGCTCATTTTAAGAACCTTGTTTTGATAATTAGCTACAATATAAATAGTTATAGTTATTATCAATAAAAAAAAAAGTATTATTCTGCTGAAGTCTTTAAACCTTATTTAGTACTAGCAATACTCAGAACTGGGTACTTTGTATGTAAACCTTAGCTTTTGTGGGAAAAAGCAGCACTCAGTTACATAGACTGTTGACTATTTGTAATTTGCATTTCATTGAATCAATTAATTTTATTGAATTAATCTAATATACGATACTCTCACACAGTAGACCCTCTCATTTGAGACGACAAGGTAAAATGGGTCACGGCCACATTAGGTAAACATCCACACACCCTGATTATTTGAAGAGGGGCGGCCGAGCAATCGTTTGTGATATATCTATTTCGTCTTATACGTATATATATCATATTCAATGAAATGTAAATTAATAATTTTTTAATTTTTTTATATCAATTAAAACAATTATATGTATGAGTTTGTAAAGATCTTACAGTCAGACAAAGACCTTTTCTCATACGAATGTGAAAGGTTGGAGCTTAATCTGCTGCGACAGTATACTGTCAGAATCTCTTTCAAAATATTTAGGTTTCCCTACATGTTTTTCTAAAGTTTGAATTTGAAAAAAAAATATAACACACCTCAAAACTGCAATACTAGCCCGGATTTAAACTAGCGACTGTTCAGTTCAATTCACGTGTTCCATACACTAGATCGTGTCGGCTCAATTATAAATACGCGTAAAGTAAACCTTCGTAATTAAATTTGCATACTTATAAACACTAAATCATTAATTTAATATGCGTAAAACAAACACCTACTGTTAATAAAACAATTAACTTGGTTACCAAAAGGTAAAAATCTAGTCGTGGGTTGAAAACGCTTCATAAAAAGGTGAATAAGAAGTCAATTTTGGATCAACAAAATTAATTTAGGCTCTACACAATGGACGACACAAAAAGTTGACTAAAAATAAGCTTATACAATCCCACAAACGAAGCCTTACTCAGAAACCAAATCTTTTTTAATTCCTCAGTGTAATTTTGGATTTGCCATTTTGTTATTGCATGAAAAAAAATTATACCATCAAAAACGTGTACCCATTTGAAAATATCCTCGAGAGCGACATTAAAATACGTTTTATATTAGATTTAATGTATGGTACTAATGTCCGTATTTTAGTTGTTCACAAATTACTGCAAATTATACCAAACTTATAAAGGTCCATAAAACTTCATATGAACAAATTCTAAATACGAAACTACAGAATCCGCATTAGAATATTTCTGGAAAAGCTATTAACGAAACCCCACATAAAGTGGACAACGTAATGAAATTAAACTTTGTCAGCCAAACCTTTGTCAATTATCTCACCAGTACCCGAATAAGATATACATTAAAAATGTAAGAATGTTAGAAAGAAAAGGTTTATACAACTAATCTAATATTAATCGATGAACTATCGATTACTACTAAATCTTATTTAAAAAAATTTAACGTATTTTAATGAGAAGGATGTTTATTTGTAATTTGAATGACGTGTCCGGGTCGTATCAATACCGACTGAAAGGTGCGGAACACGAAATTGGAACATAGATGGTTAGATTACGGCAGTTAACAGAGACTTAGCGTATATCCGTTCGATCTGTAGACCGTAGTCGACAAAGAGAGTTCCAAATGTCAGAAGCTTGCCAACTGGCAGAATTATCACACGGAGGTCGAATATATTTTGGCTTGGAATTTATGCTGTATAAAGCAATTAAATAGATGGATCGAATATCATCGGAATTGGAAAGCGATATTAGAAAATTGTGGTAAACTAAAATATAATATATTAGTTAATTAGTCATGCACGGAATAGATTATGAATATAACTTAACGTGTATAACACGACATAAACATGTATGACAAAATAACAAATTTGCATGACCAAGTAAATTATGTTTTCTATCGATAAATACCCTTACACAGGTGAATAGCGACTAGCGATTGCCGACTAGTGACATGTGATTGGCGCGTACATCAATCTTTCCGCCCAACGACTCATGACCACCGGACAAGTCTGGTAAATTTATCTTGATAATACATAATCAACGGTAGCAACGGTTGTAAATGCTAACTAAGAACGTATAAGCTATGAAAAAGCAGTACCTGATGGCGCTAATGTTTTATATACCGAATTTAATGAAAAGATCGACAGGTTTATATTACACTCGTCTGACTGAAATAGTAAAGATTTCGTCGAGCGTATTACTTACGCTGCTAAAGTTTAGCACGTTTGATTGACACTATTTAGTCAGTTGTGAGGGTTGTAAGGCGAGCGGTGCGTGGTTGAGCTCGCTAGTCGCGGCGTTGACTGGCGAAGGCCGGGAGCATCGGAGGCTGCGCGAACAGTCCGCCCCCGCCTTCATTCACTCACACACCACCGACAAGGCCTAGCCCAAAAACAGCCGGACTTTTAATGCGGCATGTGCCGTTTTCCCACAAAAACGTTAGAGTTCGATTTATAAAACATTTTTTACATATTTTTAATTTATTGTTAATGGTATGAAAATAAAAAATATATACATATCTATCTTCTATATATATAGGAGACTTTCTATAGATATAGTCACTCATCACGATATCTCTGAAACTATAAGACTAGAGACTTGAAATTTGGTATAGACTACTATAGACCTAGAGACTTGAAATTTGGTAGGAATATTCTTTTTGCCGAGTAGAGGTCAGCTAAGAACGGATTTTACGAAATTCTACCTCTAAGGGGATGAAAAAGGGAGGCAAAGTTTGTATGGGACAACGTGATTCCTTGGTCCAATCTCTAACGGGGTTAAAAGGGGATTGAAAGTTATTTGCTTCGAAGTTGATATCAATACTCCTTAGTGCTTTTGGTTTAAATTACATTTTATTTTGACATGTTTGACAACTCAATTCGTCTGTTATAAAATATTTGCGAGTATCGACGCAGGTGTAGGTGATAAAAAATATAAATTTATAATTTTTGAAATTTTAGTTAAATACCCGTGCAAAGCCGGGGCAGGCCGCTAGTTATATATAAAATTGTATTGAATGTAACGTATTTTTTACTACATAAAAGGATTATCAGAAAATAATAATGATTCTAACACAAAATATTACTCAAATACGAATTATAAAATCAGAGTATTACGAGTAGCTACTAAAAATACTTTATATAAATTATAAAATGAAAGAGCAATTATGAAAACGTAAGGGAGAAAAGCAATTACAGGAAAGATTTACTGCCTTCGTACTTTTTTAATAAGACGATAAGTAACGAACGTCTCAAGTATCAGAAGAACAACCGAACGAAGCGTAGATGCGACAAGAAAACAACTGCTACCTGTTAGCTAACCAGCGTGAAAAATTACCCGACAGATGAACAGACTTCTCTAAAACGACGAATAAATAATGGCTCAAGTAAAGCATCTTGACACTTCGTTGCTACGCGTATAATAAATCAAAACGTGAAGTTAGAATCCTTTCGTACGATTCGAATTCTGTTACCGCAGAGGAAAGAAGCGATGCGGAATTAATTTAATTTTAGGGGTGGTCATTGGAGCGAGTAGTATACCCCTAATTTATTCATAAATAAAACAGCACGTACCTTGTATGCCTTCGACAGCTTTTATAGGGTTGTCGAGTTCAGATACTTGTTCGGCACGATTCGATTACGACGCCGATGGGAGGGATAGTACGAGACGACGAGGGAAAATTACACAATGAGATTAACGTGTTTAAATTGTCTGTGCCTTTTTCATCAGAAGCTTTTTTATTACGTTTATTCTAAACATTTGAGCTATTAAGACACGCCTAAATATTTCAAGTAATTTTTACGTAGATTTCTACGTAGATAGATAGATACTTACGTAGATTTAATATCTATTCAAAGTAATTTTACGTAGATTTCGAAATGTCTGAAAATGTTTTTTGTCAATTTTATTCAGAAAGTAAAAGGGAAATATAAAAAACACAAGCATTATTAGATATTAAAACATTGTCGAAATCTAACATATGTAATTTTTTGAAAATCCGTAGAGTATATAAAAAGTATGTTCAAATTATATTTTGTTCAAGTAATTTTGTTGAATTTGAGGGCAGTAACTTACCATACTTATAGTTTAATATTGGCAAATTCCCTTAGCTTACCTGAAACAATGACGAAATTTTGTGTAATATTATATATATGTATATATAATTTAAAAATTTATACAACATTATAATTATGAAATGTACATACATGAAGAATGTACTAAAAAATTTAATTGATTATTCAAGTTAATTTTTAAATAATTATTATTATACATGTTATTTTTATAAAACTAATTGTATTACATAAACAAGCATTTAATTGAAATCAAATAGATGCAATGTCATAAACACGATAACTATTTAATAAATTTTATGAGCTAAATGATTAGAAAGCAAAAAAATAAATATAAGACTGTCGGTGTGTAGGTGAACGATCACCTAGAATCTGTGTCGTTTTATAGCAAAAATTTCATGTTAAAAGCTTTACAAGGTCACAAGTCATGTGCTTACATGTCACGAAAATCTCTGAAGTATTAGAGCAATATTAATTTTGAAGAAAAAAACACAAGTTACGTTTGTCGGTGAGACTCCTAATAACAAGTTGTAGGAACAGATACCATAGAAACTGATAGATGTAGATCCTGTCAGCTCATACTTAACTTTTACTATTATAACTCAATACATCGTACACAAGTCTCTCTTGACTAATGCCGCTCAACTTATTACCATGGTTCGTTTGATGGATAAATTTAAAATAAAAATTCATAGATTGAAGTTATCCTAATGTACCTTCCAATATCAGATATCTGATAATACTTTATCCCATCAATATCTGATAATTAAATTAATCAAATTAAAAGAAATAATAGTTCGATTCACGTATAACATTATTTTTTTATTCATTTTCAAAACCAATAATATAAGCAACAGATTATATTTTACGTCGTGATGTAAAATGAGATAACCATAATAATATGGAAATAATGAAATTTTTCATTGTATTTAATTCCCTATTACTCTTTAAGCCTTGCCAAAAATATTATTGTAATTCAATGTATTTGTTAAACCGAATCCTTAATGTTTTTTTTTAGCGACATTGACGACGCTCTAAGAAACTAAAGCCAACCGATTCTTATTTCAAAACTAGATGTGATATTTGCTGGGTACTGCAACTACGAAAAATTAGGCTTTCTAACATATAGGATGGTGAACACAAAATATGTTACAATGTACATCCGGTTCGGGCAATTAGCTATTTCAAAGTATATATACGAAATTTATTACGACATTTTCTTTTTCTGAAATAACAGATAAAATCAGCAAATTCGTAAAGCGATGTCGTTCGAAGCATTGTATGCATTTTCATTTACGAATGGATCTGAATATTTAAACGAAGAAACGATTTCTATAGATGAAGTTTTAATGAGTAGAATCTGAAAACATTCTCCCAAAACGATAACAATTATTACGATGTATGTTTTATAAAGTAATTTGAGTATTTTCTACGAAACTAAAAATATATTTTCATATCTATTATATTACGTTGTTTAAGTCGTTAAATATATTACACAACACTATTATAGGTAATTATTTTCTAAATCTATCTTAATAAACGTGGGCAAACGTTCCTTTATTTTTCACGGTATTAAACCAAAAAAACTTCATGAAACTATTATTTACGTGCTCAATCCTGTCATACTAAGGATTTCCTAAATAAATTTCGCACTATTGATTAATTGGTCTAAAAGTTTAGATCGGACAATAGTCGATGTCTAACAGTAATCATAGATTTTTCTTTAATGTAGGCGCTGACACAAATATAAATGTTAAAAGTGATTTACCTAAGTTTGTAGAAGCAAAGCATTTGCAATTGTTGAATTAAAAGTATTGGAAATAGGCATTTCAAAACTAAAATGATATCAACAATCAATCATTTAAAAATTGAAATGCAAAAGAAACTTTCGTAATGACGTATCTATACAGATAATAAATCTGTTAAAACCTCCGTTTTATTAATACACTATATATCATCAAGAATAAATTTTAATAGCGCGTTTTTTTTTTTGAATCAGCGCCATCTCTTATCGTTTTTTGTTCGTGCACGTATCACGTAAAAAGTACAAAACCAATGTAAATAACTTTAATACATAAAAATTAAACATAACTCACACTTAATTTAGTTTTTGTTTCATTGTAATTAAATTTAAAAATAAATATTTAAGAAAATAGAAACAGGTACCTACGCCGCCAACGCCATTTGATCTAAGGAATCTTAAAAACTCACAAAACTTATTTTTGAGTTATTATTTTGTTAAAATTAAAAGTTTACTAAATATGTCGGATAGGAATAGAAATCGTTTTAATATTTTAGATAAACATCATTTTCAATTAATATAGGTACTATTATGTTAAATGTCACTAAATATAAAAACGATATTATTACCATTATACGATAGATGGCGCATGTAGGTGATAAAAAATATAAATTTATAATTTTTAAAATTTTAGTTAAATACCCGTGCGAAGCCGGGGCGGGCCGCTAGTAGGGTAATAATGTACAAATTAAGTCCGAAAGTAATGCGCTAATCTGAAATATCAGAGGGATTTTAAAGCAATCTTATTTCAATGAGTTGAATCAACGGATTTAAATAATTAGTTTTGAAAGTATCCACGACTGTTTTAATAGACGTATCTAATTAAATACTAAAATAAACATAGTAATTTTTTAATAATTAAATATATCATCAAATAACTTTAACATATATAATATTTATATGAATAGGGTACCTAATATCTGGCGTAAAATATGTTAGAAAAGGTTTCTAAGAATAATATTATCGACATACAAAGGAAAATTTGACCAATATTTCAATTTTCAAAGATACTAGTGAGCACATATCAAGTGGAAGTAATTTAATGGAATTTAACCTGTTTAGGCTTAAACACTCGCGGTTTTCAAACATTGTTTTTTAAGGATAAAATGTATTAAATTTTTGTCGATATTTTGGACCAGTTACATGATCCGCAGTCATGATGTCTCGTCAAAAAACTATATCGTTTATGTACTCGTTTTATCCTTAAAAAAAAAAAAAACTTTGATGGAATTAAACGACAGTCGGTGTAGTAAAATAGCTTTTTAGAATTAACATACACGACACTTACAAGATACGACATAAAATTACGAGGATGTCCTATATAGACAAAGGTTGGCTGTAAGAAATCAGTATCATTGATAAGACCGCTTTTGAACTCTATTTTGAATGTTTTTCTTTGTTTATTTTTTTATTTATTACTTAAGTGTGCAATAAAGTTATATACTTATAAATAAATAATACTGCTGCTGATATGTTCAGAAAAAATATACCCCTTGTTTTAAACTAACGCGATCAATATTCATATTAAAATTTATATTTGTTCACTGTCAGTATAGTGTGCCGTAGTGAACAAGTGCTTCCGTGTTCCGAAACTAGTCGACCTAAACGAGGAAGATAGAGGGTAGACAGATTTTTCTGATCTGCCACCATCCACCATCACCGTACTATCCAGTCTCCCCGTGATCATGGCGATTGAAACATTGCCGAAATATAGGGACCTCAATAATATTATAAGCGCGGTAAGCACCCGAACAAATATAAATTTTAATAAGTATACCCCTATAATAAGAATGTACATGTAAGTGTGTGTATCACAGGCGTTACACATTGCAAATTAAACTTCATTACCTTTTTGAAATAAATCACGAACAATTTTGAGTAATGATAAATAATCAAGTATTTAAATGACATAACTGTAACAATCAACTAGTAAAACGTCAATTAAAACTATAAAAATAATTTAATACAATTGTCAATTACTTTGCACTAGTAAAAACCATTAATCCTAATTAATAGTAATGAATTAATAAAATAATTTTTGTACCGTCATCAATATTCGAATCTTCTACATACAAATATATCTAAATTTAAATAGTCGCTAAATTCTGATCACGTCGGGATCACCAGTTTGGAGGTGAAAGGAACAGAAACCATTGAAAAGGGAGGATCCTTCGACCAGACGGGTGTTGTGTCTGGTGGGCTACTGTGCCCTTACGGTTGTTGTCGTGTTCTTGTACATATGTGCAATCGCTTGGATAACTTTGATAGCGCGCTTTGATAATGACAGTTAGGATACGTCAGTTTCATACATATCGTTCAGAAGCTGATCTATGTGCGCTAGCATTTTTTTGACCTTAGACTATACTTGATCGTTTTATTACGAAATCCTAGAATATTTAATTAACTTTGTATTTAGTGACAGTTAGGTACTATTGTACTTATACATTTTACTTTAATAACTATACAAAATTACAAAATAAATTTAATTTTTCCAATATTTTCTTTGCAATTTTAGTCACAATCAGTTAGACTATATTGTAAGTTACTTATATGTTTTTAACACTCATTTGCAGTTCGTGATGATAGTAACCAAAGCGTTTCTTAAAGTCTTTCGAATGAAAAAAATCACTTCAATTTACTTGTTTCATGAGGTAACAAATACTCAAAGTATTTCAAAAAAATACATTATAAAATGATAAATTGATAAAAAATTATGTGTACAGATTTTTAGGTTCGTTAAAAATCTGGATATAGAGTTGAAAGCATACTACACCGTCACAGCTCAGCAATCAACCTACCTGTCCGAGAGACTGCAGTAGAATAGTTTTTGTTAAAAAGCCTTAATTTCAAATCGTTATTTGATATTTCCTATTTTTGATTTTAAAATAATTAAACAAAGAGACTTCTAAAATCTATACAGATATCGTGTTCAAGTCATTCCACCATGAGAATTTGGAATATTAAGAGACCAAAGAGTTGGTATCATTCCAAAAACCTGATGTTAATACATTATCTAAACACGAAGCGAATTAATGTCGGCGAATTTCCATTACATAAGATTTAATACGTTTTATATGTCCATTACTAGCCATTTTTATTTTTTTTACAACAAATTGTTTGATACTTTAATGGTGTAAACAAAACAAGATGAAAACGTTAAAACTTTTAGTCTCGGAATAAAAATTCAATTGAAAATTGTTGGAAAAAACTTTCTAGAAGATAACGTTGGTACGTAACGTTGCAGGTAAAATATACTGAGAGTATATGAGAATAAAATATATGAGAAATAAGATACATCACGTGTCTTTATTTTTTGTAAACTATTAACAAATGTATTCGCATTTGTGTTGTATGAAATATGTCGATGAGAATACTCGAACTTATAAATTAGACTAAAAACTTATTACCGAAAAAGCTATCATATATTCTTCAAGATTCTATGATATATAAAGGGCATTGTAGAATTGATATGTGTTGAATTTTGCGCTTCTCAAAAAATCAAGCAGAACGTATCTGATTAACAAGCTAGCTATTAGCGATATTTAATACATATTACAATATTTATAAAATATTCTACAACAGTAACAATTGAACTTCTTGCTGACTTTTCGCGATAGAATATGCGTCCAAAATCGGTGGCGATAGCTTCGATAAGAACCGACATAATAACAGATTTCCTAAGGTTTCGATTCATGAGTATAGGTACATAATATAAGACCATAATAATAATACTAGAATAATATATATTAGGTATGACTATTTAAATTGAATTTACATTAAAGAATTTAATTTAATTGAAGCATGTTTTTATTCATATTATTATTTAGTTTTTGTAAAAGATAGGACGTGTCCGTTCAGTGTATTTTACTTTTAAGGATTTAGAACTAATACATAAAATTCCCTTACTTTAATAATTATTATGGATGTAACTATTTATGATTCAATCCAAATATGGTCCTATTTTGATCGTTTCCTCAATCAAATTAAAAAAAGTTGTTAACTTCAGCTATCCTTTCCACAACACCATAGGTTATATATACGACAGACAACACTGGGATCAATATATTACTATTTATATTATTCATTACGGGCAATTCAATACACACTTTTTTATTTTTTGTTTTAGAGCTTTTATATCTCACTTAAGTTTTTAAAGTTTTAATTGTTTTTTTTTTGTGTTGCTAAGACTGTTCATTGCGTCTCTATGTTATTGTATTTCTTTTGATTTGTACTCATTATGGAAATTTAGCCTCTTTAATGTTTACCTCAGCATTTTAATATAAAATGTGTTGGTCAATGTGCGCTTACGTACCTAAAATTAATAATTCTGAGGAAGAAAAAGAAAGATATACTAACGAGATGATCGACTAGTATGTAATAGATACTGTTATTATGATTTTAAGTTAAACAACATTATTACATTATTAGAATTTTGTACCCAAAGGGCGGAAACAAAACTCTATATCTAAGACCCCGTTGTCCAACCGTCTAGACTCTAGAGCTTGATCTTTACATATAAATCGGTGCTAGGTAAAGAGTTGAAAATTTCAAAGAATATGTATTACTCTGGTCGCTATAATGAAAAATAATAAAAACTGAATAAAATTAAAATTAAAGGAGGTTCCAATACAAGAAACGAGTTTTTTTTTCTTTTTTTTTGACATTTTTACATCGTAAAGACTAACGAATATATATATATACTAAAATTATAACAGTGATTTTATAGTAAACTAGCGGCCCGCCCCGGCTTCGCACGGGTACTTAACTAAAATTTCAAAAATTATAAATTTATATTTTTTATCACCTACACCTGCGTAGATACTCGAAAATATTTTACAACAGACGGATTGAGTTGTCAAACATGTCAAAATAAAAAGTCATATTGATATGAACTTCGAAGCAAATAACTTTCAATCCCCTTCCAACCAATTTTGTTGAAGAATATTTATGCAAAATTTGAAGTAGATTGGACCAAGGAATCACGTTGTCCCATACAAAGTTTAGCTCACCTTTTCATCCCCTTAGAGGTAGAATTTCGTAAAATCCGTTCTTAGCTGACCTCTACTCGGCAAAAGGAATATTCCTACTAAATTTCAAGTCTCTAGGTCTTATAGCTCCAGAGATATCGTGATGAGTGACTATATCTATAGAAAGTCTCCTATATATATATAGAAGATATCTAAAAACGAATAGACAATTCCTAGGTTATGTCGGTCTTTAAGGACTTTCGCGAGAAAATTACAGATTAGAGCTCACAATGACATAAAAAAACAATGTCCCTCTCATAAACAGCCTGTTGAAATGATGCTTTAAAAAAAATTACAAATTATCTTCAGAGTGCAAACAGGTAAAATGAGATTTATTGCACGACGTAAAGCCAAGGATTTTACTTTTCTTCCCTTTCACCGTAAAGGTAATGTCAATGTAGGAAAGATATTCGGTTTAATGGTCCCTTGTTAGACTTCCTTACTTATTCGGAATTCTGGCTATTTGTATATATTAGATACGGCGAACTTATCAAAATATTAGCTGTATTTATACACGAAGTTAGAACATTTTAATTTTATTTTTTTAACTAAATAGTTTCCTCGATACTAATTTATGTTTCGATTAAATATTTTTCTAAGATTACAAACTCAAGAAAAAACATAACGGGAATGTTGATAAATTTTAGCAGTAATTTTATTTAAATTCTTTATTGTAATATAAATAAACTAATTCAACAGCTGTTTACAAAAGAAGGGCTCAACGCTAATGCATTTTCTATTAGCCAACCTTGGTATGTGCAAAAAAGTGTAGTGTGTACGTGTACAATAAAAATAATACAATATAATACAACAAAATATAATACAAAATAATATAATATAATGTATTAAACTATAAAAAGTGATAAAATAATATGGCGTTACTTCAACTCAGCCATTGCTTAAGGAGATCCTGATTAAGAAGATATTTTGACGGAGATTTTGAAGTTTTACATATTCAAGATAAAATTTTAAATTTGTGGCATTTTAATATAAAATATAAAAAATATATATTATCACTCCGTTCCGGGTTCCGTACTTCTGTATCAAATTGACCGTATATATGTATTTTGTAATAGTATATAGAAACATCACATAAATATGTAAGTGATTTATTATCATCCTCTGAGTACGAAACACTAACAAATACCGACCGAAAACATAGCTTTATTCTTTAGTCTGTTAGAAACAATAGTTTGATAGAACGCGCTAATCTCAAGAGTAACAATTCCAGCTACTTTTATGATTTACAAGATTTATTATAACCGCTCCACTGCCCGTGTCAACTACTAGTTGATAAGAGTTTACAAACTAACCGCAACAACCGCAAGCGCCCGTGTCAAGTAATGGTCGCCATTGCTATATTGTCCATGTCAACTTTTTTTCGACACGGGCATTGCTTCGGTACGCGAAGTGCACCTGTCAACTACAGGTTGATTAACGTATATTATATTATCACCGGTGGGAAATTACGTAACAAAACGAGAGAGGCCTTGAGCAGTTTTGTGCAGTTGGTTAACTAAAATGTCATCGCCCGGACACTCAAGCGGATAATTTATAATTTATATACTGTCAAGTCGAATAAAAAATAATGCATTCAACCCGAGGTAACAAGAATAACAACAGCAATAGATGTTTACAAAGCATATTTTGAACATAAATTCGATTATCGTTAAATAAATAATGTTGCATGAAATTAGTTTCCATCACGAGGCGCGCGTAAATATTCTACTATTGATCGAAGACCTCTCCTAGATTGCAGAGGGATTAAATTTCATCGTTATTAAAATTATGATAGTATCATATAACTTAATTATAAGTGTATGTATAGATCACTCAATGTGGCACCGATACTGACAATAATTTAATTTTTATATAAGATTTTAAATTAACATAGTTATTTTTATTACTAAAATTATTTAAAACGGGATATTTACCATGTTTTTTATTTCGCAGATCTCGATATTTGGACATTACCTACGAATGTTTTTTTCACGAGACTGTAGTTTGCGGGTAGATGTTGACGGCATTAGAAGTGTCCATATCGGACTACCTCCTTTCTCGTACGTTTGCTGCGTATGGAGACATCTAATATCGTCAACATCGAGCTCCGCAAAATAAAAATAAAAAACATGATTAATATCGTTTTAAATCATTTTGGTAATTAAATTTTTATTTCAAAATTTATTTTATTTAAAAGTAAGATATCGATTTAAGGAATTTTTAAATCGCAATCTCCTATTGATATAAAACTGTCATCGGTTCACATTGCTGATGGCTAGTTTCATTATCACTTCAAACGAAACGTATATATACATATATATAAAATTCAATGAAAAAACAAACGATGGGCCTAAGACATTATAATATAGAATATTTCAGATACAATCGAGAGGAGATAACACTTAACCTTTCAACCTTCACCGTTAGTTGCTTTTAAATCTGCTTCGGTATTATACTGCCAAGTTAAAGGGGAAATATATATCCTTAGGTTATACCTAAATATAATACCCATTATGTCGTAGGGTTAAAACTACGACCTTGTGACGAGATCAGACCTTCTTTATTGCTATATGTCAATGACACCAGCGCTTGTTAAAAAGGTGATGTAACAATTATCGCCAAACTATTTTATTGGCATTTATTCTGGTTAAACAATTATAGATTAGAGCCATATAAAAATAGATAACTAGTGTTATTATTTAAGAACGTATTGCGATCTGTTGATCTGTTTTTCATTATTTTTATGTAGTTTTCTACAAGAACTAAGAAGAATAATTACAACAAATAGAGCTAATATAAGAGATAATATATAGCAAATAGAGTAAAAATTCGAGATCACATATTTGAACTCAAATATAATCAAACTAAAGTAATCAACTAATAAATTTACACACATATACGAATTTGAACTAAAATCCAAACAAATAACAGAAAACCTGACCAAGCATAACTTGATTGAGTTAACTTGGGAACATCCACGAATTTCAACTAATTTATTCATAGTTCAATTCCGTAACGGAATGCTAATTTGACCCTGAGCTAAAAAATCCAGGTCGATGGAAACTAGAAATGTGATGTTATATTCTAGAAAAACCTATGCATGCTGAACATGATAATATTTTGAAAAAATAACAAACGCTCTCTGTACAGGAATAAACGGAATTTTTTGACAGGAGTAAATAAAAGTTCCTGTATGATAATATTTGAAATATAATAACTAAAAAATTTCTTTATTCACTCTATTTGAAAAAGCATTCTCATAAGAGTAAAGAAATAAAACATCATACACGTAAGTAATGCAAAAATGATGTAAGTCTGCCAGTGACGGGCGAGATTAAATCCCAAGAATTGAGAACGTGTTTCGTCTTATAAAAAACGTAATATAACGTGGTTTTCACTTGGCATCTAAGAGAAAAATTTGGAACGAATGTGTAACATACAATGTCTAGGTACACATTACATACAAAAACCTGAACAGCATTAGCATAGCATTAAAGTTTATAGTTTGTATGAAGTTCCTAAGGTTATATTTCTAACGCCGTCCCTAAAACATTGTTCAATTAATCGTTTTAATCATATTTTTTATGATTTTGTGAAAATATTTGTTTGTTTAATATTAAGTTCAATACATAAAACATTTTTTTTTGATTACCCAAACTTACTACAAAAAAGAATAAAAAGTTTGATTTATTTTCTTCCGAATCGTAGCTTGGATAATATTTGGCACCTCTGGCACAATTTTTTATAATGTAAGACAAATCCCCTAAAACTTTTTCATAAAATCCCTTAAGACTTTTTCATAAAAGACAAATATCGTTAAATTAAATTTTATCACAATATCATACTGAGATCAAACTGCCTCCTTTATAATAGCTAAGAAGGTGAGAGGCGATAATAAAATATCTCCCAGAGAAGGAAGTCGGAGTTACATAATGGCTACTTACTGTAATCGAAAACCATTCCCAATATCGACTCCGTTTGTGGAAGTCATTCATCTTAATAACAGCCATGAATTCTTTGGTAATTTTGTTTTTACGGAGCAGACATGTGCTCGTTTAAGACCGGTTGTGAAATATTTATCTAATTTACGTGCATAAGATGTATATAAGAAAATATAATAAATCACCACATATTATAAAACAAAAGTCCTCCGCCGCATTTGTTTGTCTGTGTGTTCGCGATAAACTCAAGAACTACTGCACGGAATTTCATGCGGTTTTCACCAATAGATAGAGTGATTCATAAGGAATGTTTAGGTACTTATACATACCACGGGCGCAGCCGGGGCAGGCTGCTAGATTAAATATAATTACGGATAATACCAGGAACTTGGAAAATTTGTCAAAAATAATTTTCCTTTATTGACATAAGTAAAACAAATTCAACTCTAAAATGTGCAATCACGGAAGATCTCGGTCAGGTGGTTGAAACTAAAACAGTGTCCCAGTTTACCGTTCATCCCCGTCTAACTAATCCTTACCGAAAACCAGTAATAATTCAACTAAAATTCCTAGGGATAACGAAAACGGAACATTAATTTCATAATTCTTACATTATAAAGTGGATAACAAATTACTGACACAATACCTCTGTTATAAATTGTTTTATTAATCTTTTATTTCGTTTATATTAAGTTTACTTTCTGGACAAATTCAAGCTACTCATGATTTCGACTTAGATTTTTGGTCAGGATAAATATTAAAGAAAATACATAATTGTTATATATATCCAAACATATCAGCTATATATAAGTAGGGTACATCGACAACTTGTAGTACATTCTGAAAATCATTTTTTTTTTTTTATTCTTTTAATAAATTAGTCGTTTAAGTTCTCAGTGAAAGTATGTTATTCTTTACATTTATTTCGATTTCGATTGCATTTTCTACGATGTTGTCAGGATTAGATAGGTTAAGTAGGTAAAAATTAAAAATCTCATGTGTACGGAGTACAGATGATTATTCTAGTTCTAGTCTACTGTCATACACGAGAGAGAACGGTCGCATGTTATTAACGACGAAATCTTCCATTACTACCCTCATCCTCAATAATGGTAATCAAAAAGTGTGCCAAATGTAAAAAAAACATTACCAAAAAAGTACCTGGGCTGGAATGCAGTAGACGTAACAAAATAGTACATGCAGATCCAGTATGTTCTAAGTTGTCCAATAAACAGCTAAACACCTTGAGAAATTCAGTAGGAGTAGAATGGAGCTGTGAAGACTGTTTGACGAACATCTCGCGCAAGTCTTCCTTTGTGACTCCTGAAGAGGCCGATGACGAGGACGACTATGAGGCTGCTGAAATTCCGGAAATGGCTAAAGTCCTTGACACAAAAAAACTGGTTCAGGACATAAGCCGAGAAGTGAAGAAGACATTCCGTGAAGAAATCAGAGGTCTACAGAGTTCTCTCGAGTTCTTGAGTGAGCAACTAACAGAAATGGATCAGATTATAAAAAAACAAGACAGCAAAATAAAAGACCTGGAGAACAAAAATTATGACCTTTTAAATAAAAACAAAAACCTGGAACTAAGAGTTGATGCCCTGGAACTCGGTCTTAATGAGTTCGAACAAAAACTCCTCTCCTCGTCACTGGAAATAGCTGGCTTACCCGAAATACCACCCAGTGATATAAAAAAAGTTGTCCATTCTGTGGCGGTACAACTCAAGATTGAGGACAAGGAAATCCAATCATCGCTACGACTGCCAGGAACCAAAGAAAAACCAGGATCTATTGTCGTTGAGCTGAAGTCCAAGGTGCTCCAGCAACAATGGTTAGAAGCTGGGAAGAAACATCGTCTCACCGTGAGTCAGCTGATGTCAAACGCTCCGAAAGGAAAAGATGAAGATCCTATTTACATCCGGGAAGCCCTAACCAAATACCAAAAATCTTTATTGTATAAAGCTAAAACCCAGTTATTAAACAAATCTTGTAAGTACGTTTGGTGTAAGAACGGACGAGTGTACGCGAGGATGTCTAACGATAGTAAAATTTATTATATCCGCACATTGAATGATATCAAACAAGTTGAAAAAATTTGTTGTAGTCAGTTTGTGAAACAACCAGAAGTGTCAACGCCTTTGTAAGTCATTTAAATATTGCAATACACATATTTATTATTTTTAAAGTTATGGATATAAATATAAGAGAAATTTTTAATTGTCGTTCTACGAATAATTTCTTTAAACATATTCCATCAAACACTAATTTAAGTTTAACTTGTTTACATTTTAATATCCGATCGATTATAAAGAACTTTACGCAACTACAACTAACTATTGATACTTGTACTTGTCCATTGGACCTCATAATTTTAACGGAGGTAGGTATCTCGAACAATATTGTTAACCTATACAATTTATCCGGCTATAAGTTGTACTCACATCTGCGAAAGAACCAAAAAGGTGGTGGGATTATTATTTACGTGCGAAACCATTTAAAATTTACACCAATCGAACAAAACACTAAAACTTTTGAAAACCTTACTGGAACCTTAAAATTAAATTCAAATCGAGACGTAGTTGTGAGTGCAATCTATAGGCCGCCATCTACAAACATAAAAGTATGTATCGAGGAACTCAATAAACACATCAATAAGTTTAATTCAAAACAAAACTTCCTTCTTATTGGTGACGTGAATATAGATTTAAAAGGAAACTCGGCATACAAGCATTCATACTTAGGGGCACTTTGTGGGCATGGTCTAGTGTGTGGAATAACGGACTTTACCCGAATTGAGTCGAAGAAAAATTTAGTTACAAAATCATGTATCGATCATATATTTACACGTTTTCCCACATTACACCCGTTCACGGCGGTGCTCGATGTCGCACTGGCAGATCATCGAGGAATAATAATAGCCTGCGTTGAAGACTCATTCTCGGCGCCGGGGTGCATACAGGTGATTCTAAAATTAATTTTAATTACAACACCTTATACGAGGAACTTAAAAAAGTTGAATGGTTAAAAACAAAAAATATGAAAAGTCCTAACGAAATTTTAAGTTTTATTTATAATTCCTTTGATCACGCGAATAAGACCTCAAATAATAAAAACACTTATAAAAATACTAGGATAGGTTTACGAAAAAAATCTCGTTCGCCCTGGATCGATAACAATATAATCCAGCTTTGTAATAAAAGAGATTCGATATTTTCTAAGTGGAAAAAAAGTCTTGATCCAAAAATTAAATTAGAATACAATAAAATTAGAAATAAGATTCATAAAATTATAGAATACAAAAGAAATAAATATTATGTACAATATATTAACAATAATTTTAGAAACACACGGAAAATATACAAAATTGTTAACGAAATGTTAGGAAGAATAACACTGTCACTCGATAGGGCAATACATAGGGCCTTTGATGCACATGTTATTAGTACCAAAGACATTACTGAGAATTTTGCAATTGCTTTTGACGGAGCGGTAAAAGATATTATTCCCAAATGTAATACAAAATGATTTGATTCTAAAGCTACTCGTAAACCCTTGGACCCGAGTATCTTATTCAAACGAGCATCAAAGGATAGTATACATAAAATTATTAAACAATTAAATCCAAGGAAAGCTCCAGGTCTGGATGGTATTAGGGTTTCTGATATTAAGCTCTTAGGCGACAATATTTCTGGTTCGATTTCGGACTTAATTAATCGTAGTGTTGAAAGTGGTCAGTACCCGGATGCTCTAAAAGTAGGTTGTGTAAGACCAATACATAAAAAAGGTAAAAAAAACGATTACTCAAATTATCGCCCAATAACACTGCTCTCGTCCATAGACAAAATCGTTGAAAGATATATTTCTGCGCAGATACATAGTTTATACAGGAAGCATGATGTAATCAACCAAAATCAGTTTGGGTTTCAATCGGGTAAAAGCACTTCATCTCTCTTGTCAAGGTTTACCGATGACATCAACAAGCACCTGAATGACAAAAAAATTGTTCTAGCTCTTTTTATTGACTTCTCCCGTGCCTTTGATACATTGGCGCATCGGCAGTTAGTTGACAGAATTGATGACTGTGGTGTGCGTGGCCCACAACTGAATTGGTGTAAAAATTACCTACACAACCGAACCTTCACTGTTAAAATCGATGATGTATGCAGTGGACCTATGCCTGTGACTGAGGGTACAGCTCAGGGCTCCGTGTTGGACCTTCTTTTCTTTTTATCTTACGTTAATGACATGAATAACTGTATCAAGAACAGCACATGTTTCCAGTTCGCGGATGATACATGTCTTGTAATTGCTGACAGGAATCCTCAAGCCGCTAGAAACCGTCTACAATTCGACCTAGACGTCTTAACACGATGGTGCCATGACTCTGGTTTAGTGCCCAACGCAAATAAAACAACACTATTGATCATTAAGTCTCCGTACATAAGGCCAATTACAATATGAGGTTTGATAGCTCATAACCACGACTGTCTTCACACTGAAAGCAAAATCAACTGTAAGTGTTCACCTATAAAGATTGCCCAAACACAGAAATACCTTGGACTGATTATTGATGACAGGTTTAACTGGAACCACCACATCGAACATGTATGTGATAAACTAAGGCAGTTTTTAGCAAATATCACCATGATTAGGGGTCGCATTCCGTTTAAGTTGAGACTTATGCTGTACTATGCATTGGGAGAATCTTATATCCAATACGGCCTAAGTAGTTACGGACGTACATATAAAACTAACCTTGATAAGATCTATAATCTTCAAATTAAAATTATTAAAAAATTAGTGTCACCTAAAATAAAAAATAAATTTTGTAATAACGAAACCGGCCTATTCAAGCATTGTAAAGTTCTACCCGTACACTCACAAGTCAATTTTGCGCTGCTTAAAGAACAATTTTATAACGATTCTTTAAAAAATGTTATTGAACATTCTGTATGCACTCGTGCGATCACCGAAGGACGGCTACGTACTCAGGGCGCTAACAATATGTACGGTAAGCGTACAACTGGCTACATTGTTCCTCGACTTATAAACAACCTACCCTCCGATTTGATTAAAAATATTTCAAATGAAAATATTAAAACTAAATTGAAACAACATTATTTAGACATTCTGTATTAAAAATTAGCATGACGTAAATATTTTTTGTTTCTTTGTTATTTATTTTAAGTACTGTGATAAGAACATTATGTGTGACCAATCATAAATTATATTATGTATAAGTAGACTATGATAGCTCAGGTCGAAACCTTAAAGGTTTTTTTGATGCTATTATTAGTTAAGTTACGTATTGTGAATTATATAACCGATAATAAATGAAAAAAAAAAAAAAAAAAGATGTTAGAAGTGAAACATCTTTGGCAAACTCAATTTAACATTTTGTTAATTAATAGTTTATAGATGTCAGAGACAAAAGAGAATATTAAAATGATATCAGTCAATAAATTGATGCTTATAGGCCTTTAGAAATAAAGTCAAAAACACATAGATGAATTAATATTTCTTAATTAAAAAAGACTCGATTAGCGTGGTCTCACGTCAAGGTCGTCACTAGTAGTGGGAGAGTGCGGGTATGAAGCGACGGTCGGGCGCGGCACACACCCACCCGCTTTCTCAACCACCGATTCGTCGGAGCTCGCGCGCGGACTATACTTACTATCTCATTCTCTCGTCGACTTAATTATATACATTTATGTATTGGTTTCTTTATCGTGACGCATTTTCATTACATCGAGTTTTAAATCATAACGATTCTAAAAAAGTTTCACTTTTAAAAATTTTATCCACTTCAAGAACGTAAAAATACAAAATAACTATGTGGAAATCATACGAGTCTTAGTCATATGTTAAATGCAAAAACTGGTTTGAATTAATAATACCCAATAATACAAACTTTAGCACGAAATAAATATTCAAATCAAAATGTAGGATTCCGCTTAACATTCAAGCTATAAAAAGATCAAACAAGTAAAGGCCTGACCTACATTAGTGTACAGACCACGTGCATTTACAAAGACAAACATTGCTCAGCCACTTTGCTGTTATTCAAATGGGAAAAAGAGAAGGAAATATTTGGATATTTCATTCAGAATGCATTAGGAACAGTAAATTTAAAGAATGTGATACAAGAGTTCTTCTTTACAAATGTAAGCAAAATTATACAACATAAGAACACGAACAAAGGAAAAGATACTGGTAGCATGAAAATGGAAAATGTAGGTTATAGTATATTACCTTTTTTTTATAAATAACGTTATTTTCTGTTCAAACATTCACAGCTACAAGTTTATTCAGCGATACCTTATTATTTTTAAATCTTACTAAATTATACACAAACATTTTAAATGCAATATTTTTTATCGCAAACATAAAAAGAACAAAAAAATATATATTGTTACAAAGTTATAGTAAATCTTACCGACTGTTACAGATTGAAACTTCGAGAAATCTTCACATACAAGCACTAGAAGGAAGTAAACAGACCATTGCATGTAGCTCTATATGTACATATTTCACAGCGAAGTTTTGACATACGACCCACAAGCGAAACTCGCATTTACTCAGTTTCAAAATGACTTCGTGGTCCTATTTGTCAAAAGCTTGTTTTCTATTTCGAACCATTACATATGTACAAATAATTTCATTTTTTTTTGACAAATATGTCAAAAGTAAAAATATTTCGTAGTGTGTAATTCTATCTACTTTTTTGTATAATTTATATATTATATACTTAACTTCTGCGAAAATATAATACAAACTGTATAACGATCGTCAAGACATTTATAATATAAGGCAATTTACTTCAACATATATGAAGCTTTACATTTGGATTTGAGGTAAATATTCATTAAAAAGGCACCACAATAAGACCCATTACACACGGTTTCTAATATAATATTTTAATTATTTTAAACAGCTGTAAGTCGTCGGAAGCCGTTGGATGGAGACTGCTTTGAACCGGTCGCTCTGGAGGTCGATTGGGGAAGGCCTACGTTCAACAGTGGACATCCAACGGCTGATATGATGATGATGAAACAGCTGAATGAGTACCTATTCTTTTTTTTATCTTTTATTTAATAAGTACCTATTCATTAGGCAGAAAACCCACGGGACTTAGTTGATCTTGTGGGCGTCCCGTCTTGTTTATGAGAGCACAATGCAACCGTCGATCCCGGTTACCATCAAAAACACACGATAGCGATCGTTACTGCTAGTTAGGAAATTATCGACCAACTCGCAGTCGAGCAGTATGTTGTAATAGATTCCAATCTTTCCACCTTTCAAGAATCATCGCAATCGGGTAACAATGAAATGTACCTAACAAATAAAATAACATGAAATATCCAGAAAAGGTATTCAATTAAAAGAGATACGTATGTACGTCACTCGCTTAAATAATGGGATTGCGAGAATGTCAGGAAGGTATTAAAGTGTTAATTCAGGGAGAAATAATGACAAAGTAGACGTTTTGACTGAAACATTACTTTTATTAATTAGGTCAGGTTTAATTAAATGACAATGCTTATTACATATATTTTGATTTTCAATCAAATAAATTTTGATACAAAACATTTGAACTATGGCATAGCTTATTAGGTAGCTAGATCGAGTCATTGTATTATTTGTTATTCGTCTAGACATAGGTGATTTAGATTTTATGTATGCGAATAAGACTCGAATGAACGAAGACGAAAAACAAAATAAATAGAAACCAAAAGAACATGGCCCGATAATTAAAAATTATATTTTATGTTTCATAAAGAAGTAATTATTTTTCTTAGAAATTCTATTATTAAATAAACATAAAACGACATATGGTAATCGGCGAATCACACCATTTATTATAGGTAACTTTCATTTGAGAGCAGTGAAGCGTTAGTCTGTTTCTATAGAATCGAGTGTTTACTAATAGGAGCGCATAAGGGTTTCCTACGTTGATATCGATTTTTTCTTCTATATATATAATAAATAAGGAGTAGGGATTACCCTTAGAATAAAAGAAGGCAAAAGAATTTCACAATATAAGAGGTAATTGCAAATGTTAAAACTCCTTCGTAATTTTGTCTCGTCGCACACGGGGCAACGAACTTATAAATATGAAGGTCGAAGCTCTTTGTGTAATTTTTCCCGGTGAGTACGTTGTGCTAAAGTATTCTACATACTCTACAGACGCACTTTTCACAGACAACTCTAGTACAGTAAAATTTGAGCATAGGCAAATATTTGTTGCTTTTTACAAACAAAAAGCAGAACAGAATTGAAAATTGCTTTTAAACGGATAAAACGAGAAAGGAATAGAAACAAGCCGCGAGTGCGAGAGCAACGTTTCCAAAGAACAATGAGTTGGCAAGAACAAAGAGCTCATTTCTGCAGGATACTTGAATACTTGCGTTATCGATATATTTCTGTAGGCTGCACAGGTTTGGAGGCTTGAATAGCGTCGCTTGTTTGTAGAGCCTGAATTGCGAACGTAGATTCCAGGTCGTCTAACTTAAGAACAAACTCTTTGCGTGTTATACTTTCAAGATAAACATATTCACGAACGCAATATTGCATGGACAGCTAAATACTGAAAGGTTTATTTAACATATGATAAAACGAAATTTTTTAGATACTTGTTTATCTATACTTGTATGAAAACTGGAACATGACCATTTCTGTACTTTAAGATTTTTTTTTTTTTTTTTTGACTAGCTTATTATAATCGATACAGAATCCTAAACTGTATTTTTTTTGTGTGTGTCTGTCTCTCTATCGATATCTTGGCGGCAGATCGCGCCCGATGAAATTTTTGAAAGAATTTGAATGATACTTGGTATGATTGAGATCATTCTACGCGCTAGGACACTGGACTGGAATTCAGTTAAGTTCTCTTGGGAGGGGAATTGAAAGTAAGTTACAAAAATATAACAAAAAAAAATTCTAAATAAAGTCAGTGAAGTAGTTTTAAAATTTGTAAAACAAATACTGTAAAAAATCAAGGGAGTAACATTTAAATCCCCAAGTAAAAACAACGCAAAATTTATATCCAAACATTTTACGGTAAATTATCATAATGGAACCGGAAATGGAACGGTTTCGTCGCAAAGCGCTTCCGCGATTTTAAATTAATGTTTAATTGTAATTATTAAACTAATGCAACCGATATCCGATATATAAAATTTCTGATTTACCTTTCAAAAACCATTTAACGAGACGCAATATTTTAAAATAATAATAACAAATCAACATGTAAAATATATCAGGGGATATGTAAATTGTAAGTTTCACAAATGTACATATTTGTAGAGGAGCTAATGTCAGTGACATTGGTACAAAAAGCTCTGGTGCATTTGCTCGCCTCTCCACAAGTTTTTTTTTCTTTTTTTTTTTTTTTAGAGAGTGGCAATATGTTACGCCAGTAGCCAAACACATTCTGGATAAACAGTGCTTTCGTAAAAAGAGATGTTACTTTTACAAAGAAAACTCCCAATCGACAGAAATATTATTATTTTTTAAGCAAACCGTTAGTTAATAGATATTCCATGTACAAAGAACCATTTAAGCGTAACTTTGGCGACGCATTTTTTGTCCTTAATTTTTTACTTCACTACAAAAATTAATAAATTTTTATTATATATGTACTTATATATACTTCTAAAAGTTATTGAATCAAAAAGTGAGTGAGGGGAGGAAATCGACTGAAATTTTCAATTTTGTCTAAACTTAAAATATTTCATCGGTATTAGAATAAAAAGATACCGCACGGAAACTCAGTTTTTTATGAGTTTATGCTCCGAAATGAAAAATTACTTTGCTTGGCGCTGGCGCGGCACAGACATTTCATGTTAAAGTGCCTACTTTGTTATTTCTACTAAGGAAATCTGTTCTAGTGAAATACTACCGCATTCCTTTTATATCTGGAACATTTTATGCATAATTTGAAGTTATAAAACACGTTTTTCAACCTTCGTTACACAAGTTTCATAATGACAAAATAAGTGGGCAGAAATCTAAAAACATAGCCAAGGTAATACGAGCAATCTACAAGTATATATAAAGAACAAGTATATATGTATACTTTCAAGGCGTACATAGTGCTGGATGTACTTAGCCTTTAATATTCAGGAATCAATATGGTAAGCTTATATTTGCCCGCATAGCCGTAATCCTCTATCAAAGGGAAGGACCGTCCAGGTATCTTGCTATAACATAATAATGTTATAAGGCATGTGGTCACAAATATTATGGCAAAGGTATTTTTTTATCATCATGATATTGCTGGAACATAAAATGATACTTCTTATCTTTAGACGTTGCTGTCTTAAATTGTATTTTACTTTTCATAAGTATTAAATTTTTATGTCTATTCAAAAATATAAAATTAAATTTAACAATCAATCATAACAAAACATGAATAAACCAAACATATTTCGAGATTTCTTTGTATAATTTAATGTACATTGAAATTTTGGTAATGAATTACCAATAAACTGAATTTATCGACACATCGTGATCCATTTGTCATACATAAGTTTAATGAACATTAGTTTCTCCACAGAGACCACGAATGCGACACTAATCAAACTCATCGTCTATATAGTGTCCGATCATAATGTTCATTATACACGTATTACTGGAATTAATGGCAACCTTGCTGGCATAATCTCTCCGGGGTTATAATTAAAGACTTAGCTACACCTGCGTCTTGACTATTATCTTGATTATAATTGCAATTTCAGTGGAGCATAGACTGTTTTGCACAATTACATTAACATATCATTAATACTTATTAAAATGCTAAATCATATTTGGTCCAGACTGTTAAGAATTTCAATTTAATGGAAAAGACTGCAAACCTACTGCTTGTAAATTATCTACCGTAATGGAAACCAGTTCCTTTATTCTTATTTACTACAGTAGGCAGAATATTTACTGTTATGAAAAACAGAGACGAATCCAAAGTCTAATTCAGTTCGCCACATTATTTACGAATATATAAATTTTTGTTCTGGAACCATTTTTTCATTATCATACAGTAATGAGAAAAAAAAAATAGCAAGGGATGCCTACGTTCGATGGAGAAGGCCTACGTTCAGCAGTGGACTTCCAATCATTGATATGATGATGATGATGAGAGTGATAAATTTTAATTATTACTAATATACATTTTAAATATTCATCGTAGTTTCGGTCACATTTTGATAATCCTAATTATTAAAAAATTTGATTAAATTGACCGATACATAAAAAAAAAAAACTATACTAAAACATGTTTCATCAGTCTCCTGGCATAGAATTGTGGTGTAAGTTTGTCCTTTAATAGCTCTAGTTGATTGATTGCCGCTGAACGTTTTGAGGGATGACTAATTGGCAGCGAGCGACACGTGGTGCCGTTATACGGTAAAAAGTTTTACCTCACCATTTCAAATTGCCTAATATTCATTACGGGAAATTTGTTTTACCATTCAAACAATACAATTAATTTTGAAATAATTTAACGAAACTCGTTACAAATTTCGAAATTAAATTTCAAACGACGATGTGTAAGTAAATTGCGCTGATTTAATTTGATGATATAGTCGATTTCAAATACCGCGTACTCTTAATGTTAAACCCGTCACAGATATGATATTGAATTTTTTATTACTACTGAAAGGGAACGGGAAATCGAATCAATGTACCACATCCTACTGAATTCTATAGATTTGAATAACAACATGGGAAGGAAAGGATACGAAAGGGAATTGCCAAGCGGCAACTGGCACAAGGTCACTGTCTTGGGGTTGCAAAATTAAGAAAAATATTATATCTTAATGAATGAAACGTCGTTTTATAAAATTATCGAATTTTTTTTAATTCGTAAAATTCGGAACAAAAACATAAATTATTTAAACATAAATTAAACACTGTGTCTTAATTTTGAACGATGTTCTAGTGTAGTGGTAACGAAAGATCTATTAACGCTGACTGACGGTCGCGGGTTCCATTTTCGCTCAGTGCAGATATTTTGTAAAAAAAAATGTAATTCGTTTTAGATTCGTCTTTTCCATCACATTTTCTAAACGTTCTAAGATATCAAAATTCAATGATTAATGTGATTTCAGTCATTAAATATAAAAAGCAATTTTTTAATAACTAAATTGAATGTCAATCAAATAAGTTCTAAATATAAGTGAATGCTAAACAAAATAGCAATTTCGCATTAATATAAATGAGATAGTAAAAAATAAACTTTTAACAATAATTTTAAATTTAAATAAACGACGGTCCTAACACAGTGTCGCCATGGTCTAGACTACTTATTTTAAAAAATAAGAGCTGACGCTAACACAAACGGCTTCTTGCTCAGGAATAAATTAATGCCGAAAAAAGGTAGTGATAACGGTATAATGAAAAGGAAGATAGGAAGGACTAAGCCATTGTTCAGGGGGCAATAATGTAACCCATGTAAGTATGGTGGCTGTTTAATAAAGTCTCGGTTTAACGAGAAGACGTTGTTTCTCTCAAGGCTTAAACGCCATTATGGATTTGAATCTTATTATGAACATTTATTTACCTGCTCATATATTCCAATTACCATTTATTTACCATTAAGCATAAGGTGTGGTAAATTTTCTCTTTGTATTCTGACAGCATTGTTACTTAACATTTATTAAATTTAGAAATGTCAAGAAAGATATAGATATAATGAAGGTTTCAATTTTCGAAAACAAAAGGTGCGGCCAACGGATGGATATCACAGTAAATGATTATTATTATCTAAAAACAGACTTAATATACAATACCCGATAAAGTCTTATTATTAACAATCCTTAACCAACAACACTATTATAAAAATACAATCATTTTACACATTTAGAAAACCGGTTCTAGAACGTTTAATATCCTTTAGTGTTGTCCCATCAATAAAACGCAAATACTTTCACACGCATGAAACCAGTTTAATAACTTATTTTCAAACGAAATATAAACCGAAAGATACTGGGACATTTGTTTTCACGCGAAAAATATAACGCAATAGACTATTACTAAGTAGCGTTCAACCGGTAGAACATTGAAACGCAAAAAATAAATAAAAAACTTATCAACAGTACAAAACTTTCGCGCTCGACAATATGAAGACCTATATTTCGTTTCTCGCAACAAAGCTCGGAAACGTTTTCCGATCGATTTGCTGCTCAGTTTCAACCTTCGTATATATCTTTGCTACGAAATATTTAGAAAGGCTACGTTAGATAAAACGTCTTACATTCCCAATGAACCAAAAGTAGGCGGATGTCGAATGTATAATACATGGAATCACGTGTTTCATATTTTATTCATAAAAAATTCACACTGGATTTCGAGGTCGGATTTTCCATGTGAAATTATTTTCTTTTTCTTTTATAAAAATTTTATTTTGTTAAAAAAAAAATAAGCTTAATATTTGTTTTAGGTTTCTTTTAAATTTATTTTCGATGGGAATTAATGTAATGGGAATAATTTATTAAACAGGATGATCGGTCGTTACAAACACAATAACTACAAAATATTTTATATTCTAAATGCATAATAAATTGTTGTCATCATTTACAGGTTGATGATGGAACCAATGAATTGTAATTTTTCACTAGAACAAACTTTTTTTTTAACTTTAATTTGAGTCTCTATGTCAGTTAGTCTGATTCTTCTACAATTATCCCTCATTGAGATTGAGAGAAAGCCGAAGCTAAGTTCCAAGCGGCCATGTTGGCGATGCGAACCGTGATATAATATGCCAATGCAGGGTCGTAAAACGAGATTCTCGGGACAGGTATACATAGGAGCGCCCATTACGGGAGTACTTTTATCAGTTACTGCGACCATGGTTGCCCTAGCTGACGAAGAATCCAGACCCAAATATTCTCTTCCTGATGATCAGGTTGTCCACTTGTTTATACGCCATCGCCGGACATCTAGTACGGCGAGTTGTGGCTGATAGAGCGCTTGGATGCTTGCATACCTGAAACATCGTTCCCAGCTTGGACGGTATTCCAAGACGTGCCTGAGTCTTGACTTCGGCTTCCATAGTTGCTGTCATAATGCAAACTTGACTTTATAGGTCTGGAAATAGACAAGTGTGATTCTTTTGAAGAAGAATAGTAGGGCAGCACTCTATCTCTGCGTACTATCTCATATAACTGCTGGACGAGGCTAATTAAATCTTCGAGCGGATTACCGATTTTGTCCCAGTGAGCATCAAACGTGCATCCACCCCGATTAAGCCGAAAGCTAGTTTCGCTTCAGAGAAACAAAATTTCTTATTATTATATTTCATTGAACTAAAGGAACGGATTTATTCCAAGAACTATCTCGGCATAAAAACGAAATAGTTTCAGTCAGTTGGAATACAATTACTTAATCTAAGTAAACGGTTGAATATTCAAGCTAAGTCTATGACAGAACACAGAAGGTTTCTTGCTATTATACATTTGTTGCCGAAATTCTCGCCGTATTATACGTATTGTATGATTTGTTGCCATGACCATTAATCTAATCATTTTATTATCTTTAAGTAACGAATTGGAACTAAATAAAATGTAACGAACGTATCTGAAATTGCATATCTTAAAATCAATGAAATCTTCATCTTTATTTCAAATTTTTTTTTGGTGTATAATATAAATAAATCATGCACATATACGAGTACTATTTTTGCCACGCAGTATGAACTGTATTTGATATAACCGTGATTGATTGCGCATCTTAAGATAAATGAAAAAGAAAATATAACCTATCTATTAACCCGAATAACTCTTTCTAAATCTTATAATTCACCATAGAGATAGTAAATATAATAAGATATAACTTTTATAGCTTTAATTATTGGAATTAGGCAATCTACTCTTTATTACAGACATTTGTTAAATTTATTTTAAATTTAAACTCTTGTTGATGACTCTCAATAACTAGAGTCTAGTCACTAGATGCGAGTTTGCAGCCGCAAGTTACAAAACGCAGATGTTTTAATTGCACAACTTCGGCTTATTAATGTTAAAAAATACCTGAAGCGAGACAGATATGCGCCACGTTGATCTTCAAACTTGACTATCACCACCAGGGCCGGCCTAAGGGGAAAATTGCAAGTGTGCAAGACTCACATCTTATGCCCCTATGAAAACATCATCGAGTTTTATTATCCATAATTATCCTGTGTCGAAAGTGTTCACAAGAACTAAAACCACCAAGCTATACGTATTCCTTAAAAAAAGGTCGTCCGAGATCTACCATCGATGTTTACCCTTGTAGCCTATCCGACTTCCTAAAAAAAAGGTCGTCCGAGATCCACCATCGATGTTTACTCGATGTTTACCCTTGTAGCCTATCCGAATTCCTAAAAAAAAAAGAAGGTCGTCTGAGATCCACCATCGATGTTTACCCTTGTAGCCTATCCGAATTCCTAAAAAAAAGGTCGTCCGAGATCAACCATCAACTGAAACCTATCCGAATATCTAAAAAATATATCCTACCAAAAAGCTCAAGTGTGCGGCTGCATACTTCGCACATCACTTAGGCCGGCCCACACCACGACATATAGATGATAGATAATTTCTGACTTACAACTTAGAGTGTTGGTAAATCTTACGAGTCTCAATGAAGCAAGACGACTATCAATGATTTAATTACTTTGTAATCTTTATCCAGTAAAATAATTTCTTGTTACACCGACAATTAAAATTTTTTTGTATGTCTTTTTTCTTTTAAATTAAATTAAAATAAAATAAAGAATTTAAAGAAATGCTTTTAAATTAACATAAAAAAAACTATTTTATTTGTTACAAATAAAAGGTACAATTTACACTACACAATTTTGTAGGTACATAGAAATGTATTTGATACTAAAGTGCACCTGTTATCTGAACTAGTTAGATAACTGTATCTCAGAATAACAGGGTTCTCCCCTCTAGGAATATAATCATAATAAAAACGTCTTTGAAAAAATCATATTAAAACGTTTTTGTTAGTGAATAAAAAAATAGTTTAGAAAAACAGTAGTTGCAAAATACCATACAAATAAAAGAAGAAGAAATACTATACAAAATAACAATCATTTATTATTCCAAGTATTTTATGGTTTTAAACATAATTATCATGAAATGAAAGTAAGTATAGTTACCTTAAAATTCCTAGACGCAATTGCGTTGAGTCGGTTCTATTTTCTCGAATTCAATTTGAAAGCACCGCTTATTGACATTTGCCTTATTCTTATATTTAGCAAGCATATTGTAACTTTTTATAATATCAACATACATTAATCTTTTATACGAGTAGGTATATATAAAAATCCCTATGTCCCTTGGTCGCGCTATCACTTGAGAACGACTTTAGGTACCGGTTTTATTCGTCTTTTTTTTCGTAAGTTTTCTAATACTTTGTAGAAGTTTCTTATGGAACGAAAAATTAAGAAATTTTCGCAGAAAGTGTAAAATTTCAGAAAACTTTACGGTTATTTAAACTTCAGGCGCTTGACAGTGCGCGTCTCGCTTTTGACAGTTCGCACGCAGTAATGTCATTTATTCCAGTAAATAATAATATAGGATTTAATGTCCATAGGTAAGACAGGGCAAGTCCTATCGGATTAGCTAGTTATTATATAAAACAAACTTCACGGAATCTAATCTCAATTAAAAGAAACTGACTCCTTTATTGCACTTTCAATCTACATTATGTGAAATTTATTGGGACTTTGTATCTCGAAATAACGTTGTGTAAGGGAAAAGGGTAATAAGGTCGGTGTCCATCTGATGATAAGAAATCATCTTTGGTAAGCCAATGAGAGCAGAAGCAACGTCATTTCTGTTTATGTTAGTTATTCATTATATAAAAGTATTTTTTTCTCTCTCCTTTATTATATGTGTATCAACCTAACGGGATACCAATAAATTACGAATTGACCATTTCATTAAAATCGATAAAAATAAAACGAAAATTAATTGTCATACAACTGGCAACAAATGTTAAAGTTAATTGTCATACAACTGACAACAAATGTTTAACTATTGTCTAAAATATTAGAAAAAAAAAAACAAAAACCCGACTCGATTTCAAAGGATCGAGTCGGGTTTGTCTTCTCTCATACGAATTATACAGAAACCATTATTAACAACTATTGAAAACTTAATAAAAAGTATTAAGTTTTCTATATATAGTACATTTCTTTTGGACCACTGCTCGAAGGGCTTTTATAGTTAAAGTTATTTCACGGCATTATTTTAATAAAACAGTGAAAAATTACAGATTAATAAATAAATATGTTTAACATACACATACAGTCGTCTGTTGCTTGGGCAACTTGATTCCTGTGTTTTAGGCCAACAGCCGACTAATTTACATGTACATTTTTTTAAGTAAATATACATAAACATACATAATATGTAAATATTACACCCAGACTCGGGGTGGGAATCGAACCCAGGACCTTGACACGGAAGGCAAGATCACTGCCAACTGCGCCAACGGGCCAGTTAAGATTGAATTATTCAATAACTGACAATGTAATTTTTCGAATGAAGTTTGATAAAATTATATTTAGGACGATAATACTGAATTGACGTTTAAAATGGTGCAGGAAAATACAATGTTACACGCAATAAAAAAACACGTAAAACTTACACGAAAAACCGGGTAATGACTAATTTTTTAACTATGTGGCCATCGTTAAACGCTTATATTTGTAACGAAAGTTAAAATTTACACCGTTAAACTCTAATATTTGTAACGAAAGTTAAATTTTACACCGTTAAACTCTTTTATTTGTAACGAAAGTTAAATTTTACACCGTTAAACGCTAATATTTGTAACGAAAGTTAAATTTTATTTCGTAGAACACTGTACCTAAAATTACCTTCGGTTAAATGTTACTAACTGTTATAGTAAGGATAAAATTAAGATCCTTTACATCTTTAACGGACGTGTACGAGTAATCAGCCCTTAATATTAAATTTGAAAACTTTTCTTACGTATTTGTTGAATGAGAATTATTTATTTATTTATTTAATGCCTTATTATAAGTACAGAAAATTACAAAAAAGATACAAGTGAGAATTATTTATAATTTCGTAAATAAAAAGCGAAATTTTGTAACGTTCAATTTTATATGAAATCACACAAAGTTACTCGATTGAATCTACCTACTTTCGAAGAATTCCTTCGGCAATGGAATACTAAATAGGCCTACAAGCTACAGTTAAATTAAATACTTGATTTGTGCGAACTATAAGCGTAAAACTTTCCGTCCTACATTTGACTTTCCCGCCGCCGTTCTGAAGTCGTTGTGAATTTTCTGAAACATAATTAGCATTCGGCCTACGCTGAATGTGACGCTATAGAAATAATATTTGCTGCTTTTTAGTTCGTAATGAATAATCTAATTAAAACTTGTTTTATGACATGATATGAGTATGTTTATTGTTGAGAGTTGATCTAATGAGATCGTTGGTTTTATTTTTCATAATTATTGATGTAGAAATTATATACAATATATAACTACTAGCTACTTTACAGAAAATATTACTGATTTTATACTAAAAATATTTATATAAATTCACTATATACGTTTCGTCATTGTCAAACATTCGGTAATTACAATTTTAATCAACTGTAATAGAAATTTTATACGAGAAAAATAATTATGTAATGCGAAATTTGCATGGAACAACCATTTGCGTAGTTTGTAGCTTGTCCATATTACATTCCCATTTGTATGAATATGTTTCTGAAAAAATAGATAAATTACCTTAAGATTATTATGATTATTTTTATTAATAAAAATCTAAAATAGGGTACTAGTGAAGTGAGCTGAACTGAATAAGCTTGTAAACGTCTCACTTATGGGCAAAGGCATCTTCTCCATATAGAAGGGTTGGAAGCTCAATCCACCACGTTGAAATATATAATATATAAAATAATATATAAAAAAATTGGGGATTATTAAGAAGTCGACTTTATTTTACACTATTTTTTCTTGATGACATGAAAAACTTGAAAGTTTTGTCCCCAACTGGCAAAAATATAAAACAATGAGACATAAATTAAATAGACAACCATGATGAAAACGAAAAAAAAAAACAATACTTTTTTTTTTCAACTGGAGAATAAGTAAATAAAAAAGGGGAATACGTTTAATAATATAAATTCTATTTCTATTTTCTACTTTATAAAGACGTGACAAACTTGAATAAACTTTGGAATATATGTACTCGTATATTAATACATTATCTAATTTTCTTGTAGACATTTCTCATACATGTTTTCGCAAATCCTATTAGATATTTGTAGTAGTAGCTCTAAGCTATAAAACGGCAAGACCAGAATATTCTTGACGAGGAAATACTTTAATCCTACTTTATAAGAATGGAGGCCGTTGCTAGGATTTGAAGGCTCTTTCTTCTGTTAAGATTGAAATACAATATAACCCTTTTATTTTATCGGTATTAATTTAAACCGCTGAAATATCATTAGCTTATGTACCTAACGTTTACTAACTAATATAATAATAATTTAAAGAGTTAATGTATCATTTTAAATATGTCGCTTAGTGATTTTAAAATCCGAATTTCGACACCATCTCGTTGAACTAAAAAACACTCGTCCGACGTATTATTATTTACCCATTAATATGTTTTTATTTTATTTTTTGGCTTGGTTATTTAGTTAGTTGTTATATAATTTTAGTGATATATATATATATATATACGGTATAGGGCGTATATATTATCATGCATTCATATTTTTAGTAGTAATACAACAAGTAATGTAATAAACAGTGTCACTATTGTTGGTTAACAGTTTCGTCTTCTCTATAAGAAGCACGCACTCAAGGCCTCAAGATTGCAAGGGGTATATTTGTTTCCGGTCTGGGTGTGTGTCCTTGTGGAGATCCACAAGATCCCCACCGTGATCCACCGATATCTGATAACGATCGTTACTCATGGTAGGGAAATTATAAGCCAACCCGCAGTGGAGCAGCGCGGTGGATAAAGCTCCAAAACTTCTCCTCATATGGAGGAAAAGCCTTTACCCAGCAATGGGATATATACAGGCTGATTTAGTTCAGTTCTGTATCTTTGAGAGTAAGTAAACGTAACGTATTAATTATATACAAAAGCTAACTTTATTGTAACAAAAGTTACGATATTCATTCGTAGCAAAAAATATATATTTCATTTTAGTCTCTCTAGAATGCGAATTCATGCAAAAATTAATTAAATTCAATTCCACGAAACAGATTTTAGCGGTTATGTAAATATCAGGAAAAAATATCGCTTAAAAATTTATCGTCAGACGTTAATATGATTATGCAAGCTGGACTTTTGCCATTTTTTAATTTCATTTCGAACGTACAATTCGTCCACTTTTCAATATTAGTGTGGATCCGACCAAATTAGTATCGAGTTTTACCTTCTTCGTTATATAAGCTGGCGATAATCCAAACAAAAAAAAAGTTATTCGTTGTTAAAGATTTTGCGTTAACGGCTTATATAAATTTTACCCATTTCATTTATTTCTAAAAAATAATTAAAACAGTTGGTAACTAAACTGTTTGTCCTTTGATACAAGAATTCGAATAAACACTAAAATCCCAAGTAAGAAAATACATAATTAGGTACATATGTTATATTTCAAACTTTTATTCCTTAAATTTTGTGAAATGTATTACGCAAAATTGCTACAAGCAATTATAATTTTAATATCAGAACCGTGAATCAATCAAAACACTTATTTGATGATAACAATCATTTATAATAATTTCTTACTACCGTCTTTTTATCCAAAGTTATTATTTCATTATCAATATCCGCACTTTTCGTAAATTCATTTATCATCGGTATCTTCTAGTAACATCATATTCGTTTCTTGACTTACACATCACAGTTCCTGACTTACACATTACGTCGCGGGGAGGAAAACACCCTCCAACATCATTAACAAATACCAGAATGTGTTTTTCGTAAGTATAAATGTGAAATTATGTTTTTTCTCCATACAGTCATATCAAGATAAATCGGAATGAAGATTGCGAGAGCTATGAATGAATGAGTCAATAAATAAAAATTGTAAAAACTGTCTCTTTTGGCCAAGTTGGAATTCTAGTACATATTACAAAAAACTAAAACCCTTGGAATGAAACATAAACCGAAGACAGTCCGATAGAATGTTAATGTGATATTCGAGGTCAAAGGTCGGAAAAATTTATTTTTTCGTGTTCCCCATGGTTTATATATTTTCATATATTACAAATATTCTGAAGCATTAAAGTCGTAACAAAATTATCAAAAGCATTTTTAGGGTTATTTTTAGTATATAATATGTAGTGCAAAGAGAGTACTGAATAGTGAGTGCATACTTAGCCAGGACAAACATATGACAAAAAAAAGTTTATATTAGCTTTAATTCCCAGGTTCTCCGTAAGCGATGATTATACCAATATTAAGAAAGTAAAGGCCTAATTAATAAATTAAATTGTTATTATTTCCTAAAATAAAATGAATATATTTATTTACTCCAAGCTTTATATAGCTGTTGTGTGTGCGTGTGAAAACAGGTGTCACTACGATTGTAACATTTATGGAACACGAATTGAATTATTGTTACATGTACATAATATTAATATTTCAAACTAAAAATTCATAATATACTTCAATATAAGCACTTCTCGATTGTTACTTTACAAATCTGTTTTATATTTTTTTTCTGGTTTATATTTTTCAGCTAACTAGTTCAAAAAGCCATTCAATTGGATGGCTAACACTCCATTAGAGCAAAAGTATAAATGTCAGTTTTAAATAATATATATTTTCCACTTTTACATAAACCAATAATATCTGGTAATTATATAAAATAATGAATAAATATACATTTAAAAAAATCAAAAAAAAAAAACATGTATTAGTGTATGTTATTCTTTTAAAAAACTGAAACAAATTCTGGATTGAACTAAAAATGCAAAACCAAGGGTGACTAGTTCCATATAAAATAATATTGTACTCTACTGTGAAGATCACGGAGGAAGACAAAAGGGTTCTTCACCTATTAAGGACAAAGAAATGTAACTTAATCCGCCAAGCTGCTCGAGTGCGGATTGATGGATATACATATCTCAGATTTTCTCCCGAGACATGGAGGATTACTTGAGATGTTTTCCTTGTTTTTGAAAAATGTTTGGTACACGTTGTGGTGAAACATTTGTACTGTTTATTCGATTATATAATAAAATAGAAGAAAAAATACTAAAAATATAACACAGGACTTTCATCGAAACATACTCGTAAATCGGGATATTTACCACGATATTTCGGCAACGTTGCAAGCGTGGTCACGGTGTCAAAGTGTACCCATTTAAAAAGTTATATCACAATGAACTATGTTTAAATGTTTCATATTATTCAAAATATGCAATAGGTATATATTATACGTATACTTGATTGCCACCGTCGTGGTATAAAAAAAAATTAAAACGATTTTTCAATTTCTCTTAAACAATGCCACGGTAAATTACACGAAAAATATTTTATATAAAATTATAAGAGACGTTACTTCCAGCGTGTCACACTTGCCACGACAAATACCTAGTAACATGACATTTTAATTCCTATCCTGAAATACTGAATTTTTCCCTTTTTGTGTAACTCTGAAATGTAACCAACACCGCAATGTCCGCAAATTCAAAAGTAAATTGAAACATTTTGTTAGGCTAAAAAAAATGTGAATTTAGTAAACAAGAACGACAGGAAAATTGCTATACTGAATTTTCAACTTTAAAACTTCAAGTACCTATATAATTAGTCAATTCTTGAAATAACGAAGATTTTTGATGAAATTAACAATATTTACGTTACCTTATTATTCTTCACATGTATAAGTTAACAAGAAAAAAAAAATTATCGCTGAAATAATACTTTATAGAAAGTAATGAATGTCCACTTTAATTTAGTCAAATGGAATAATTTGAAATAGTTTATGTTATCTAATATAACTGAATATATACGTACAATGTACATACATATCATATTATTATTTGTAGATCCATTCTATGTGATTCGATAACTGTCTGCAAAAACGCACCATTAAGATATATGAAACAACGAAATATTCGCATAAATACACACGGTTTTCATACAATAAACAAATGATGTACTCGTTTAGTAACATAGAAATTAAGCTCTTAATTAAAACTTAGGATGCGAGCACGCCTATAATGGTTGTATTGACTTAAAAGATGAGAGTACAGAGTAGAACTGATATATTATACGAGGTAACATCTGGAGTAGATTTATTCGTCAGACTGTTGTGGAATCTGTAATATAATAAGTCCGTAAAAAAAAAAGATATATTAGACCAATAAAATCCACTTTAATACTGACTCCAAACACGTTATGAGAGAATATATTGCCCAAAACATTAAAAAAATTTAAACCTTCAAAGGGGTACATTCTTTTTATAACCTCAAAGCGTAGTTTGGTCGAAGCTATTCCTCAAAGCCGAACTCAATAGAAGCCCGATCTATAGGATGTAGTACGTGAAATTTCATTAAGCAAAAGCGGTGCCTTTAAGCTGCTATACGGTTAAGTCGATCATAGAACTCCATTACTTCAATACAGGTGGCAAGTTTAAAAATTGAATTTAGTATGACCTGGTTGAAATTATTCAGTTAATAGACCCTAATCAAGTTGCCAGTTGAGGCGCGTCTCGTACGGCACATTTATCATTGGAAATCTAGTTAGTCCCACATCGCGGCTCTAATGTTTCCTAACTTATATAATACACTTTTCTAGCTTAGAGTTACACGAGGGATGTGTTCAATTTTTTTTACTGCTTAGTGCAGAACTACATGCAAACATGTGTTTTATGATAGTAGTAAAATATGGAAATCAAATATAAAATCGATTTATAATCAGTATTATAGAAACAATTTTAGACTTTTTCATGACCTTCCTTCGCTGTTTATCGTATAATTATTTAAATAAAACTATCATCAATAAGAAAATAGGCATGACTTCGAATTATTAATATGTATATTATAATAATATTTTTTTACAAAAATAGTGTTGCCAAATATGCAATCTGTCGGCTGTCATTAGTATGATTAATGAGTAACATGATTAGGATTATGCATTAAATCAAAAAAATCTCATTAAGCCGTGAAAAAATTCCACGTCATAACCTTTGGCCCCTCGAATTTTCCGCTTGCGTTTTAAACCCATTTTTTGAAGCATCAGGTTAATTTAGATACGGAAGATTATTAAAATAATTTGTGTGAATTTTTTTTCTCTTTCACGTCATCTAATTTAGTAATGAACATAAAAAATGTGTAGCTAGTAAAAACATTGCATACATTTAAAAAAATCTATTTGCTGTTAGATACATATTGTTAAATCATATTTAACTTAAAAATAAGAAATATCTTTATCTCGATTATTACCTAAACCTTCCACTCCTTTTCTTTGTGGGACAGTTTAAAAAACACAAATATTATCATATATGAATAACTTACATTTCACGAGAATACGTTTATCTGACATCACGAACTACAACTTTTTGTCTTAATGTAATTTATGTGGATATTATGCGGTAACACTTAAAAATTAGATATTTAAAAAAAAAAAGGAAAAAAAAAAACAAAGATGAACATCTGTGTATATATTGTTGTTGTCCAACGCTACCGGGCCCCTCAAACAAATGCAGTAAAACACCTTTCAATCGCAATTTTCCGTATCCTTTCTAAATCCACGCAGGTTATTTATTGCAAGTAAATTGTGTGTCATTGCATGGCGCTTCCTGTATATAATTTTTAGGACACGAGAAGATATATTTTTAAATTACTAACATTTCGTCATCATTTAGGGATTCTCCAGTTCGCATGCAGATTCTGCTAGGAATTAGCAGTTGCTTTTTAAAATGTATCAATGCGTCATTTTAGGTATTATCATTATAATTAGATGAATAATACCTATTGGCTATAAAAGGTTTTTAGATACAAACTAAAAATTTCTTTATGATAAAATGTAAAAAATAATCGCGGCTATTTAGTTTATAGTTAATAAAAATATAAATATTACTATTTAATATAATAAATATTGTATGGGTTAGATACTTAGATTATCAAATTACCCACGAGTTTGTTGCGCGACACAACTTGGCTTTCATCTCTTCTCCCAAGGGATCCATACTGAATTTCGGGATAAAAACCTCGTAGCATGAACTTAAATCACGTCAAATATCATTGAAATATCTAGAAGTTTCGGCATAATGCGAAGGCAAGATACAGACAAATAGACAAAAATGATAAAAATTTACATTAACAGATTCAATATCGATTATACAGGAACTCCAAAAAATAATTCTCAAATAACGTCAACAGAATTGAACCTTTTCCAATTTTATTATAAGTGTAAATTTTATCTTAGCTGAATCTATTTATCCTACATCTTATTTTATAACATTATCGATAATTATATCGATTTCTCTTAAGTTGTAAACTTTATTCTTTAACTACATATAATATATAAAAATAGACAATGGTAAACAATATTACATAATTAACCAGGAACATACTGTAGATTTGTTCTAGTTCGTGTATTTGATTTCTTTAAGGATTCTGCTATTGAAGTCATCCGGCGAAGCTGTAATTAGTTGCTTCATTAACTAACGTTTCTCAAGTTTCTTGTTTCATTTGAGCATCCTTGATTTTAAAGAAAAACATCTTAAGGAAACCAGTTTCAAACTACTGTAGCAGTAGCTTCACCATATTATCTTTATAATATTATACAAGTGCAGAGAGTTGGAATTAAAATGTATTCTCTGTATAGTTCGAAATTTTACAATATATGTATGTATATTTGTACTATAAACATTTTTTATTATATATATTTAACACACACACACAAGGTCGTCTGTTCCTAAGGTAGGCAACTTAGTGCCTGTGTTTTAGGTAACAACCGACTGATATACATTTTTTTAAAATAAATATACATATAAATAGTACATATGTATATATATACATAAATAAATATATATATTACACTCAGACTCGGAACGGGAATCGAACCCACAACCCTTTGAGCAGAAAACAGAGTCACTGCAAACTGCGCCAACGGGTCAGTCATATAATTATAACACTTAAACTTCTAGAAAGATTTGAATCTTCTATTCTAGAAAATTTATAACTTTAAGATAATCATATATCATTGATCATTGAATAATCTATATGCAATTAGGTACGTAAGTAAAAATCTTAAAATTTGGAATTCAAACTTTGAGAGACAGAAACAAATTAACACAAGTAATTGTTCTTCTAACTTACTAAAATTAATCTCACGTAAGACATAATAGAAAGATAGATTAAAGTAATAATATCGCCAAACTAATACCGCAGAATATCGTACCAGTTCGAAGCTACCGGCAATATCATGTGAGATTATCATCATTCATATCCCAAACAAAGTAAAACTTCTAACATGCATAAATAACAATCATAGTCCTGAAACTCAAATCGTATATCTCGAGCATTTCAATTAGTCTTTTCATACGAACAATGATCGGTCGCCTCGATCCAATTAAATTAGAAGCGCGAGAAAACAATCAAACGTTGGAACAACCTATTATCGTTTATGACTATTTCCATTATTTGGGATTCGTATCGCTTTATCTCAATAATAGAGTAGGTTTAATCGTTCATTAATAAAGTATAGTATTAATGTCTAATACATACATATTATATGTCTAATATTGACTTTACAAATAAGGAAACTTCAAGTAAATATATCACTGAAAAATGACTGTATCGCATTAAAGAAATAAATCAATAAAATACGCTATTCATACATGAAAGTATTTTTTTTTCGGAAAAAGATTTTCCTTGTATGTACATTTTCTTTGAATAAAAATTCAAATATAATCTTAAACACGATTTCGGTGAGTCATTCACATGTCTATAGAACAACAAGCTACTTTTCGTTTCGATCTTCTAAAAGCAATATAATATTTATGTATAGGTATATAAACATAATGTAAATATAAAATTTAAAAAAAAAAAAATGGGATAGCTAGCCCTTTAAATAATGAGCAAAAGTAAATATAACGAATAAATATCATATATACAAAAAACAAAAAACAATAAAAAATACCAAACAAAGTTTTTTGTTGCGTTAAACGTTTCATAAATATCTCTTTTTTTTGTGAATAAAATACGACGTTTTATCTTTCTGTATGTAAAAATGGGCACGTAGCGGTCGCTATCATAAGGGTTGGTTTCTAAGTTAAAGGTTGAAAGTGTACTGAATTGAAATAAAGTACTATTCTGCACTGTAAATTAAACTGCTGGACAGAAATCTTTTCGCCTATAAAGTGATGGCTAACACGCCAAAGGAAAGAAACAAAAAGGTAAACAGTCACTAAATACATAAACTAAATAAACGCCTTAATATACACGGTACCTATAAAAGTATTTTCTGTCTTGACCGGGCACCAGCGACTACTGCACTAGCCACGTCTTGTGACACTGAGGCAACTGTCATCAAAGTCGTTAGTGTGATTTAATATATAAAGGGGTTGTTTCATCTTGGGCCAGGTATTTGTACGGTATACCAATAAATAGTAAAAAATCATAGAAATTTTAATAAAATATGCTTTTTAGTAGTTTAACAGTGATTAAGAGGTAGTTATAAAATTTATAATTGGATACATTCGTAGAATAGCAACTCTCGAAGTACATCAACCTGCTTTTGTTGTCTATATTTGATGACAATATGTTATCTTAGTGTCATTTCAATTGTCAAATGTCAAGTCATTCATTGGCGTCTTGCTGCGTAGGAGTGTTTTTTCGTTGTTTTTTTTTGTTACTGAATATTTTTTTAACGACCCAGGCATTTCTTTGGACTTCTCGTCTTCGAAATCTTTCGATCGACTTAGTGTTGGATACGTACCTATTTTTTGTGGTTATTTATATTGAAAATGTTATCACAACGTTTGTGTATATGTCATTGTCAAAAGGGATGACAAGTTGTTGCGATTTTATTTTGCAAATTAAAACTACCTCGTAAATAAGGCGTTTTCATGAGAAATAAAGAAAAAATATTCATTATTTCATGACCCTGAACATTTTAAAATACTGTACAAATACCTGGCCCAGGCTCCATATAAATTTGAAACAACCCCTTTACTCAATTATCACTTAAGATTATATGTTTGCGCGACAGCTATAAAATGTTATCATAATTTCGATATTAAATTTATATCCAAACATGAAACTGCCATATATTTTATATTCCTAATAAAGCTAAATCACCCAAAGCTTTTAAATCGTACAGTTCTTTTTTTTTACCAATTTGACGTATTATTTCGTACCATTTAGTACAAACGTAAGTGAAAATTTAGGTTGGGGCAGTAACCGGACATATGAGAGACATAAAGAGAAGTTACCACAATCATTGCAGCTACCAAAAAATATTTATTCTACAAATATTTTTTCAACGTAGTTTTTATTTTATTTTATTATATGAGACAACATCCAGGGGCTTTTAATGCCTGGACCATTTTTTATTACATCACGCTATTTACATTGCTTATCCACGTTTACTTTACATAAAACTTGAGATCAGCAGCCCTAAGACTGCCTAGAAAAGATAGGAAGTGGTCCGACGTTAACGGTATTTTTTTTTTTTCATGTTACGATTATGTTATTGTTACTTTTTTCGATATTCGTTTTTCTTTTTTTTTTCTTTTTGATAGTATAGCCGAGACCTAGCCTCCAGTTTATACTCATACAATTTTCGCGTTAGTTTTTATTAATTTAAATATTGTTAGTTTTTTTTTTTTTCATTACATATTTCTCTTATTCTATATCTTATTTATAATGTATATATTTTATTCACTACTTATTTATACGCTAGATTACCAATACAATCATTTTATTGTGTATATATTTGCTGCCAGTGAATATCTATTTGAGCTTTAGTTAACATCTTAACCCTTTATTCCTTCATGGACCCTGTTCCATTTTTCAGCATCTCGAGCGCAGCCCTCGTTACCAAAGTATCGCGTTTGTATACGTGGCTGTTGCTTGCCAAGCCTATGTTTCAGAACGACGTTATTTTCATCGTAGTACTGGCTCCCAAGCTGGTGGTACGTTCCAACCATCCTCTCTATTGAAATTAGGATGTTTTTTGATTTCAATAGCCTCGCGAATCATCCTTGGTAGGAATCGTTTTAAAACTTTTCGATATTCTCTCGAAACAGTAGGTAATTCGAAATAATTTTTGACATATAAAGCCTACAAGATAGAACAAATTTAATTTAAAAATTGATTTAATTGAGAACGAAATTCATAACAATATATTTCAAATTATACATTTTTTGTATTATTACTTTTTAATTCTTCACTGGCACAACAGAAAGCCTAAAAGTAATCAATCTGATCTACTTTTTAATTGAAAACAGTCATTAAGAATACTGGTATCAAAACCAATAATTAGAAGGTATATTTATTTCAACAAAACATCTTTGCAAAAATATTGCCCTACGTCTAAAACTGACAAAAAAAGTTTCACCATAATTCGTAAATACGAAGCGCAGGTGAACCAAAAGCAGCAAAACTAAACCTAATGAGATCTGGCTCTTCAGTACTCGCCACTTTAATTTCTGCCCCACCTGCTGAAAATTCACCATGACATATGACAAGCGTTGCAGCGTCCCGAAATGCAAAGTTTACTTTCGTGATTGTCTCCTCAACGTGTAACGCTAGCGTACAAATTATACAAAAACATTAAAGATTTTTAAATGAAGTTTGAATCATTCTTTTTACTGTAACAATTTTTTTTTCATTGCATTGTTAGTTGTTGTGATGAGGAACGATCACGTAATTCGTTCAAATTAAAAATGGAGGAAATAAGAAATTTCGTAAAAGAGTTCTCATTAATTACTATTATCATATTTATTATATATCATATCATATTCATTATCATATTATTATATACCCTATCAAATATTTCAAGAACACATATTAATTACTCAAAAATTCGAGAACTTACAATAAAAATAAAAGATCGATACGTTTAACCTTCTTCAGAACAAAAGCTTCTATACTCATACGTCTGTCAGTACGTATTTTTTGTGGTATTTCTTATATAGGATATGTTATTGGGTTTACTCAAGACAAATTTATCTAATGAATAACGAACCGTTAAATCAATAAATCAACGTGTATGGTAATAACGTAAATAAAATCACGTGTTCGCTGTATGCTTAGCTAATCTCTAATACTTTGACTTATTTACTCGTATATTTATAACGAAGAAGTCGTCGGTATAGATTCACTTATGAAAGTATACAACACTAGCGTATATAGATAAGAATAATTTAAAAAAATCATAAAAAATTAAAGAACGAAGTATTATATATACGTCTCGCAAATTAACGACGAACATCCAAGAATTCTTGTTAACGTAATAAAGACATCTTATTGTTTCAGTTTTATCACTTCATCTAAAAGTTTTGACTCGTAGTCTTATGTGATATGTACTCAGCAACTACTTACAAGTTATCATATGAAATACACCCAAAAGTTAGACAATTTCGGTAAGGAACAAAATATATCCTAAGTTTCAGATAAGTTAATCTAATATTCCTACGACTAGACGTAACTCGTTTAGTGTTTTTACGGAATTCGGAATTAAGTAATTCTTATTACTGTAAGACTTTGATTAACTCTGAACTCTCGGACTTACTAAGGTCGAATTTTAAGTTATAAACTTTGTTAGTGAGCTCTTGAAAGGGTTTCATTTGTTTATTTAAATAAAATATCAAAATTTGGGTATTTCGATTTATTAAAACGTAATTTAGCAGTCTGAAACCTAATTACGTAATGATTAAAATTTTATTTTAATGGTTTAAATAGGCTTACCTCATCCTTTGTGAATACGAATACCCGAATGTTGGTAAAAATGTCAAGATGCGTTCTTTTTTTTTCTTAATTAGGAATAAATTTATGAGTATCAGTTTCCAGTGTACTGTATTATCTTTCTAATTATAAATTTGAGTTAGTACGAATGGATGATAAGATGTATATTTGTTTTATTCTTATGAAAAAAAAAACTAAAAAACTGATGGTTATGAAATAATATAATATGAAAAGATATATTATATAACAATATAATATAATAATAATAAATAATAATATCTAATAATATGTGGATATGATTTATATATTATATAATAGCTGAAGATCCAGAACAATACTTTTATTTAGAATTTCCTTCGGGATCCGAAATAACACTGGTAAAAGCATGAAGAGCAGCTATTATAGCTATGCATTGAACTGAATCACAGTTCCACTGTAAACTTTCCACTGCTAGGCAAAGGCCTCTTCTCCATATTGGAGGATTGAAGCTTAATCAACCAATGCACTTAGTTGGATAATTTTCCAATCATATTGATCACTGTCAGGTATCTATGATAACAACCGGGACCGATGGCTTTACGTGCTCGCTGAGATACGGTGAAGACACACCCAAGGACATATACCCATACCAGAAAGCGTCGGAAAATCTATTCTGTACCTTGTTTCGTATAATAGGAACCATTTTGTTTGAAACGAGTTTTTTTTTTGTGCTTGGTTGATGTGTATTTCAAATTTACGTATGTATATTATCTGTATTTTTTTAATAAGATATTTTGGCAAAAAAAAGCTATTCCACCATACTATCCTTGCGATTAAATGCATAAAAAACATATAAATATGGGTGGTGTAGTGCGTATTTTCATATAATCTCAAAAATTACTGAACAACATTGATGAAAGTTAGCATAATGATTAATGATACATATGTTATCACACTATGATTCCTACAAACGGAAAAATGACAATTGACAATAATAGGTACAAAACATCGACTAGTACACCAAACCAATTCTTAAAAATCAAATCAATTACAAAATCGGTAGTGTTCTAAGCTCGAAAGTAACACAAATTTAAGTTAAATAATTTATTAATTCTCAAACATATCAAATGTACGTGTAGTTGTTGTATGTAGTTATAAAAAAAAACACGAGAGTTCATTTAAGTTATAAAAACGTGTGAGACGTTTAGGAATGGACTTAGAACATAAAGCAGCGTACATATGTAATAAGCACGTTCATAGCACAGCTTGAATAAAACACAATAACAAACGGGACACATTCAAGCTGTACCACTAACTGGTCCTTAAATTAAAGAGGGTTGACACTTGGCAAGTTTGTAAGGATAAATTATGAGGGACCGACGAGTGGCAGTCATTAATAATAACGTTAGTTAGGGCACGATGTAAGCTCATTCTTAGCGCGAATTTAAGGACTTGTTAATATCGTACAAGATCCCGTTTAGAATACGTATTTGCTTTACATTATGAATAGTTATCTGGGTCAGCTGTTTATAATTAAACTATTTTTTTTTAAATTAAAACTGTAAACGAATATTTATACGACTTTGCAGGATAATGTATTTAATACAGATAATTGACAACAGGACTTCTGCTAGGAGCTACTCTGTGCTGAAATACTTGAATTTATACAAATAATTTGCTTGTAGAATTAAATGGTACATCTAGATAAAAATATGTGTCGATTTTTCCCCTAATTTTGGTTGTTATTCTAAATACTAAAAAATGATCCTCACGCTTTATAAATGAACTACTAAAACAATTTCATTATATGTATTCTATACATATAATAAATTAGTAAATTTGACGTCTCGACAATTTTTTTTGTAGAGGTATAAAATCACTATATCCTGTACAAGTTAGCTTGTTCTTTTTGACAGATGTTAATTTTTCTGTTCGACATAACTTTGCAATAACGAACATATTATTTTCTTCATTTAATGATTTTAAAATTGTAAAAATAATAAAAAAATACGTATAACACAAAAGTCCCTAAAGATTCAAGCGTTATCGGAAAATTTTAAGACTTTTTATTGCTGCAAAGTAAAATTTAAATAGGAACACTGAAAATAATAGACGCTTGTACAATGTTACGTCGGTGGATGAATGGGACACGAATAACAGGCAGTAACTGTTACAGATATCAATTACAAAAAATCATTATTAAAGATCATTGCTAAGTTATTGTTACGAACGGGGGTCCTTTTGGTTGGGGTCTCTTTGGCTAGTTGTTGAAATCTCTTTAGCTGGTATAACTCTTTTTAGAAAAATAAGGTTAAAAAATTGAATTCTAATTTGAATTACGCATTCCATCGTTCCATCGACTGGCCATATAAGCCGAACGTCTGTCTGTCGAAGCTGTGCTCCTCGTGTGCTCCTCCTTACTAAAAACTGTTTTAAAGATAAAACTATTTTATTTTTCAACCTTAATTTTTACATACAGAATTATTTTTATCACTAGCCCGTCTGTCAAAAACATCAAGCTAACTTGTACAGGGTTTAACTATATCATTTATATAATTTCTAGAAATGTCTGTCTCACTGTTTTTTTAAGTACGCATCACTGCTAAAGTACTAAATATAGGTTAAAAAAATCAGCATGAGAATCATACATCATATCCTGACGTAACATTTAGTCTACATTTCATCAAAATCGCTTCACTCTATCGAAAGTTATTGTAACTTAAATTTTATATTTTGAATGACGGCATTCGAAAACAGTAGGTAAGTTATTATATTTAAATGTGATCCGAAAAATTGCAATAACGTTGTGTAAATTAATAATAATTAATTAATTCGTGTTTATATTCAAAAATTTATAAATAAAAGACGATTAAAAAACGAAAAAGAAAACGTCAAAATGTTTGATTGTGATTTATTTTTACTATTGTTTGAAGTACGACACTATCATAATAGATGGCGCTGAGAGTGCTTTCGGAATCACAGTTGGTTAGTGTAGTTATTAACCTTCAATCACTTGCACAATTACCTACTAAAGTAAAACTCATGTACGGGCGACGCCGCAGACACAGCTAGTACACAATATACTTATTGAAAAACTAATTTTATTCAAAAGTATGTACAGCGCCATCTTACAGAATACCACAGAATTAGATACTTAGTAAGAACACTGGGAATATCTGTCCAAAAACCATAAACATAGGGATATTTAGTAAATATTATTTTCTTTTATCAAACCGCGTAAAGGTACTTCATTGGGTATAATTTAAAGAGTACCAAGCTAATAAAAGCCTGTTAATAATGCGCTCTCGTATGACTTCGAGTAAACATTATGTTGTTATATTTAACAGCGCCTTAAAGATGCGTGTCGTTATCCATTCACATACTTACGTTTTATTGCCGACGCCGGGATAATAAAGCCTTATCGTTCTTTCAGTTTTAACTGCTCATATAATTTTGGGTTCAATTTTAGTGTACATTTTTGTAGACTTCTTTGGATTTCAGAACAAAATATCGAATTAATAAACGAAATGAGCTAAATCTTACTACAATTCGTCATAGTCGTAGAATAGTGACGGATCTTACAAATTTAAAACTTTACAGGGCAGACACTTCAAACAACTATGTTGTTGTTGTTGTATGTTTTGTTGGTGTTTCGTCATAGTCGTAGAATAGCGACGGATCCCACAAATTTAAAACCACACAGGGCAGACATTTCAAATATACAACAACAACAACATAAGTGTTTGAAACGCCTGCCCTGCAAAGTTTCAAATCTGCAAGATCCGTCACTATTCTACGACTATGACGAATTGTAAGTAAGAAAGTGTAGATAAATATATGTTTGTTACTCAATAACGAAATTACAGCAGAACGGATATTGATTAAATTTGACAAATAGATACACAAGGCTAGTTTTAATCTCGAAAAAAATTCAAGTTTCCGAAAGGATAGCAATACTCAAAATAATCTACAAGAACCGTATATTTAAAAGGAGTTTCGTCAAAGTTTGTGGAAAGAGTTCTATCACATTTTTCTCAAGAAGGCTTGGCACAACAGGTAAAAATTTCCATGCAAACGAAGTCGCGAACACCAGCTAGTACCGTGATACTATTTTAAAAGATACCTACTTCTAGAAATTGCTAGAATACTCAAACACATGGCTCACTCTAACCGATTTAATTGATTTATGTTTATTGTGTTTGTAGTTACGTGACAAGCAAATAAGAATGCAACATCCGACAATAGCTACCGGAAATATCGGAAAATTTCGATGTTGTTCTGATTTGAAAAATAAGTTTAATAGTTTTACTATGAAACGGTTTCAGACGACGCTTAATATAAGCCACTGAAGATGGTCTTATTAATTTTAATCTTATTTCGTAGCGTTTACTGAGAAAATTTACCATAGTGATGTAAATTTTTAAGATGACTTGCATTTACGCGCTTCAATCGAGATTCGAACGCAACCTTGTAACCTACGCACACGGGGCGAGTTACAGTCGTACAGGCATGCTGAAGTCGCTCGTAGCTTCCGTGCGATTGGTGAGCGCGCGCCTCTCTCTGCCTCTTCTCTGCCCCTTTGTATGCACGTTCGAAGCAATTCAAACGCAACAATCAGCATCTACGGCGCCGGAAACGCGCTTCGTCTGCGTGTTTAATATACGCCGTGTGCTTACGCTCTTACCCTGGTTTAATTTAATAAAAAACAAACAATCAGTCACTGCTCACCCCAACCCCCCCCCCCACTCACCTTGACGTGCGGCGCGGCGAGCAGGCGGCGCAGGTCGTGCACGGCGGCGGCGGTGGCGGGCGCGGCGGCGCCGGGCGCGACGCCGGAGCGCAGGCGCGCGGCCGCCTCGAGCGCGGCGCGCGCGCGCGTGCGACCCTCCGCCGCCGGCGCGCGCCCGCTCGTCACCACCACGGTGCACGCTATACGGTCGTACACCTGGCGACGATACGACTATTGAAATCACATTTGCCAATAACGTCGTTAGTAATATTCCTAATATCCATTGATCTATAAAAAACCCTAGATACACAATCAGCATGTCAAAACGTCCACCAAAAGTGCACACATAGTGTGCTCATTTCAATCAAAAAAAGTATAGAGTAGTAGAGTCGATTTTTTTTTCTTTTTATTATTCTTTGTTTATTATGTTTATTAAGTTTTGTCCTTTTTTGTATTAGTATATAGATACATACCGGAAATTTTCATAGAACGATTGCAAATGATAACGAATTTTGTTCTGTATACATGAACGTGTTGTTGATGACCGCATTACTAAGTTGGAGCAAGGGGTTAAAGTAATAAAAACTAAATTATTATAAATGTATAAATATATTTGTTTAGAACACACAATATATATAAATTTTAAAAACTTAAAATACTAAGTTAATGTATAAAAAATATAAAGTGTAAAAATATACTCGACTCAATTAATGCCTTCTCCTATCAGCAAGCTCTTATCATAAATTTTATTGGTTTTTGGACGCTGCTTTGTAAATACAACTTTAAGTTATGTGCATAAGGTTGAATTTCTAAAAAAGTATGTCATGAACATATATCCTTTTATTTATTTGGAGCATGTTTGGCGACACTTTCGAGCGTTACTTTTGTATGAGACTGTGCTTCTAGGGTTTTTATAGATCAATGATCTACCAGTACTTTGTGAATGATATAAAGATACTAAAATATACAAACCTCTAATAGAGATCTTAGTTGCAGATCATCAAGCACGCTGTGAAAGAGATCAGGGTCCATAAAAGACGGTCCGTCTTGAAGGACAGCTACGTCATCTAGCGACTCTACTATGAGATTAACCGCTGTAACAAACAAAATTTAATCTGATATAAATGATGCCAACAACAATGCGGTAATCGCTGGATCGATTTATCTATACCACATACACGCATATACAGGATGACTGGTAAATTACTATCAATATTTAAGGAGACTACTCGGTACATGATTATCATTCGAATTATGTTAAAAAAACAGGTAAATATTAATAAACTTTTAAGTAAAGTTATTCAACAATTATCCAATTATCTACGCGTCGTCTGGATACCCTAGTAGCTAGCTGCACTTTCGACACAAAACAGGTAGTTTACCTACGTCCAAACGCCGCCACGTGTTAATAGGGTAGCAGGATAAACAAGCATAATCCAGTCCCCTTTAATACTTTAATCCTGGCTTAGGATAGGCAAAAATACTAAGATATTTTACTCGTTTAAGCAACAAATTTGTTGACTAGGTAAATGATGTGAACTTTGGCAATTTTTAGATGTGAACAAGCGGCACAGTACAACACCTGTGGACGTGCCGCCGGCACGACTGTAGGGTGTCAACGCTTCATTTACTTGAATTGAAATTTATGAAAATTTGGTCAAAAATTAAGTACCTATTTTTTTTACATAATTTGAATGAGAATCATGTACTGAGTATTCTCCTTAAATATTGATAGTAATTTACCAGTCAGCCTGTATATCAATTGCCGATTATTCGCTAGTTGTCAAAATTGATTTTTGCGTCGAAATAAGGTTTAGTAGCAATGACTGATACTAAAACTTTAATTCACCGATTTCTCACCACGGACAGAACTATCGCTAATTTTGCTACCGTTGTTTGTGGCGCGGCGGCCGCTCGCCCTCCTACACGCCAGTGCCCGCTCGCGCTAGCGACTCACCCGCCGCGTTGGCCTCCTCCACGAGCGCGAGGCGGCGCGGCGGCCGCTCGCCCTCCTACACGCCAGTGCCCGCTCGCGCTAGCGACTCACCCGCCGCGTTGGCCTCCTCCACGAGCGCGAGGCGGCGCGGCGGCCGCTCGCCCTCCTACACGCCAGTGCCCGCTCGCGCTAGCGACTCACCCGCCGCGTTGGCCTCCTCCACGAGCGCGAGGCGGCGCGGCGGCCGCTCGCCCTCCTACACGCCAGTGCCCGCTCGCGCTAGCGACTCACCCGCCGCGTTGGCCTCCTCCACGAGCGCGAGGCGGCGCGGCGGCCGCTCGCCCTCCTACACGCCAGTGCCCGCTCGCGCTAGCGACTCACCCGCCGCGTTGGCCTCCTCCACGAGCGCGAGGCGGCGCGGCGGCCGCTCGCCCTCCTACACGCCAGTGCCCGCTCGCGCTAGCGACTCACCCGCCGCGTTGGCCTCCTCCACGAGCGCGAGGCGGCGCGGCGGCCGCTCGCCCTCCTACACGCCAGTGCCCGCTCGCGCTAGCGACTCACCCGCCGCGTTGGCCTCCTCCATGAGCGCGAGGCGGCGCGGCGGCCGCTCGCTCTCCTACACGCCAGTGCCCGCTCGCGCTAGCGACTCACCCGCCGCGTTGGCCTCCTCCACGAGCGCGAGGCGGCGCGGCGGCCGCTCGCCCTCCTACACGCCAGTGCCCGCTCGCGCTAGCGACTCACCCGCCGCGTTGGCCTCCTCCACGAGCGCGAGGCGGCGCGGCGGCCGCTCGCCCTCCTACACGCCAGTGCCCGCTCGCGCTAGCGACTCACCCGCCGCGTTGGCCTCCTCCACGAGCGCGAGGCGGCGCGGCGGCCGCTCGCTCTCCTACACGCCAGTGCCCGCTCGCGCTAGCGACTCACCCGCCGCGTTGGCCTCCTCCACGAGCGCGAGGCGGCGCGGCGGCCGCTCGCCCTCCTACACGCCAGTGCCCGCTCGCGCTAGCGACTCACCCGCCGCGTTGGTCTCCTCCACGAGCGCGAGGCGGCGCGGCGGCCGCTCGCCCTCCTACACGCCAGTGCCCGCTCGCGCTAGCGACTCACCCGCGGCGTTGGCCTCCTCCACGAGCGCGAGGCGGCGCGGCGGCCGCTCGCCCTCCTACACGCCAGTGCCCGCTCGCGCTAGCGACTCACCCGCCGCGTTGGCCTCCTCCACGAGCGCGAGGCGGCGCGGCGGCCGCTCGCCCTCCTACACGCCAGTGCCCGCTCGCGCTAGCGACTCACCCGCCGCGTTGGCCTCCTCCACGAGCGCGAGGCGGCGCGGCGGCCGCTCGCTCTCCTACACGCCAGTGCCCGCTCGCGCTAGCGACTCACCCGCCGCGTTGGCCTCCTCCACGAGCGCGAGGCGGCGCGGCGGCCGCTCGCCCTCCTACACGCCAGTGCCCGCTCGCGCTAGCGACTCACCCGCCGCGTTGGTCTCCTCCACGAGCGCGAGGCGGCGCGGCGGCCGCTCGCCCTCCTACACGCCAGTGCCCGCTCGCGCTAGCGACTCACCCGCGGCGTTGGCCTCCTCCACGAGCGCGAGGCGGCGCGGCGGCTGCTCGTCCTCCTCCTCGTCGTCGACGGACGCGGCGGCGAGGGTGGCCGCGCGCAGGCGCCGCCGACTGTTGAACTTCTTCAGCTCCTCCACCGTACCCGCAAGGTGAATACGATTTTGCTTGTCACGATCCTAACAAAAAATTAATGTGTCAATAAATAATTAATTTACATTAGGAGTCGTCCACCATCACATAACCAATAACCACCTCCCCCTCCCCTGGTGATATGTGATGAGATTTTACAATAAACCATACCCAATATCACGATTTTTTTTTTTTGGATAATTACATTGAAATTTTCAGAATATTATCTTTAAATACAGGTAACCTGATTAAATTTTGGAAAAAAAAAGGTGAAAAGTTATATGTAATCACAATTGATGAAATTATACTACGTAACATACTAACAAAAATATACAATGAAAATTTAGGACCTTAGAGAGAGTTTGTTAAGAAAGGCTACAGACTGTTAAATGATAAACTTACAGTAGACGTAAATCTAAAATCATAGTTTAGACTTTAGAGTTTGTTTAATTCGAGCGAATCGACCAAAGCCGTAAGTAAGGCCTGATTTACATTATCTTAGTGTTTAGGAGAGTATTTTAGTACAACTTGAAAGGCAAGTTCTTTAGTGCTTTGGTGCGCTGCGAGTGAACGTTTACATTTCTTCCAGTAGAGTTCAATTTAACGCCACAATGAACGCGCAATGAAGTTGCCAAATACGCGCTATTCTACGCAAAATACTAACTGTAGTTGTAGAACAAATAGAAGACGACATTTTATTCGAAATAAATAAACCGAAACGAATATGGGAGCGTCAATGGATTAGTCGCAGATAAATGCTTGGAGTAAATTCTTCTGTTTTTAATGTTCCATAAAAATTCGTGAACAACATATTCAGACACAAATTTAATAGTCGTGTCTTCCGACCATTTAGCCGTCTTTATTCATCAAAAACACGCACGCGTTTCATGCGTTTCACGGCACTTGTACACTCTCCTAAAGATTTTGCTAAATTACGTGTTTACACACAACGACGGAAGAGCCGAGTGACACGCCGGGGTATGCGCGGGTGCGGGAGGGGTATTACTTGAAACAAAAATAAAAAGCGATTCTATTTTGATTCAACTTGAAAGTCAAGTAGAACCGTACTAAAGCAAGTAGTGTTTACATGTTTCAACTAAAGTACTCTGCTAAACACTAAGATAATGTAAATCGGGCTTAACAAAAGTCACGAAACTATAGTATTCGGCAGTTTCTTAACTTAAAAAATACAATACCCTGATCCATCTATGATTGAGAACTTCTTGAATGTTAATTCTTTGTGTGTGATCCACCGTCAACATCCGTTGCACCAGATCTTTCGCAGCATCACTTACGTCGTCCCAAAGAGGTGCATCGAACTTAAAGAAAATTTTAAATATAATGAAAAACAAGCACAAAAGTACGATAGGCTATTTTTTACCTAATAATATGTATATTTGTTCTTATAAAAGATTTACTACATTTATTAATGCCTTTCAGTGCTGCTTCAACAGCAATCTTAAATATTCCATCTATTATCAAATATTAAGCTCAACCCAGCATATAAATATACCCCTATAATATATAAAAAAGTTAAGACCAAATTTATCCTTTCCAGAGTAAAAAAAAATCTTCTGTTTTAAATTGTATACACTAAGACGAGATTTATTATTATACATTAATTAGAAATGTATTCTATTATTATTATTTATCGAGTCGACATTTAAATCTTTTCAAATTGATTTTATTCTTATACAATTAATTAATACTTGTTGTTAAAATTTAATATTTCAAATCACATCTATGTAGCTAACAGTCATTACAATTAGTTATAAAATAAATAATAGCGTTACAAATCTAATATTTTGAGTAGATCATCAAAAGATGATGCATTTCGTCTCCGGTTCTTTGTGTGCGTCAAACTTGTATAGATACAGCAAAAAAATGAAATGTTTTGTTTTTATCAAATGTTCAAAATTTTTTTAACAAACGTTCTAGTGTATTGGTGCGAGTAGTCGCATCAACGCCACGCACCGGCGGTCGCGGGTTCGATTCCCGCTCGGGACATATACATATATTTATATTTGTATAAATATATGTTTCCGGTCTGGGTATATGTCTGGTCTGGTCTCCCTGGTCCTGGTCCCTGGTCTGGTATGTATGGTCTCCCCACCGTACCTCGGAGAGCACGTAAAGCCGTCGGTCCCGGATGTAATCATAGACACCTGATAACGATCGTTACCCATTATAAGGAAATTATCCACCAACCGCAGTGGAGCAGCGTGGTGGATTAAGGTCCAACCCTTCTTCTACATGGAGAAGAAGCCTTCGCTCAGCAGTGGGTGGTTTACAGGCTGATACAATGCAGGCCTTATTTTATTTTCTTATTGTTACTTACACGTAATCTTCCACGACAAATAGCTTCGAACAGCCGCTCCCTAGTTCCAGTAAAGGGCAGATATCCCACAAGCAACACATGTAGTAGAATTCCAGCCGCCCACACGTCAACTGGTTTTCCGTACAATTGACTTGAAACGACTTCCGGCGCCATGTAGTGAGGAGTGCCAATACGACCTTAATATAATAAATTAATATAAAACCCTGGTTTGCAAACACTTATTAAATATTCAGCTTTAAATAAATGTTTTTAAATGAAATTAAATAAATATTTAAGATTTTGTGGTAAGCGATTAGTGCCATTATATATAAATCAAGAATTCTATGCCATTAACACTTTTAGAACTACCAATGTTTCAGACGATCACAATTACAACATCACAAATGTATTTAGGTTTGTATTTGAGCTATTAAATGGATAACATTTATTTATATACCAGTTTATTTAACATTTTTATGTTACACGAAAGCCAACGACGATTAATTAGAAACAAAAAAGGATGAAATATTTGGAAATAACTCACGCTAATTTCTTTTAAGATTACTTCATTTAGTAGACGATTAAAGAACATTGTTAAGATATCTTTTTTAATAAGCTAGTACTTGGACAAGCCGTCTATGTGTTACTATCTAAAAGTAAAAAAAAAATGACATTAAAAATGAGTTAAATCCAAATATCATTAAACGATTTATTTATTTATTAACACGGGTTACATAAAAAATAATTACGAGCACAGTGTTAAGTGATTGCGCTAATGCATAATAATTGATATAGTGTATTAAAATAACGTGATCACACTAGTCATGTCTGTTTTATGAGACACCTAGTAGGTGATTATGAGCGTGACGTGTGCCGATGAAAATTGCTCATTATATCCATGCAGTTAGGGCACAATTTGCTTCGCTGTGGAAGTCTTACCATACTCGTCTGATTTGAGATATGCTTGGCCCATAGGACCCACTAGAGGTCGATTGTCCATCACCAGTTCTGTGCACAATTTAACTCTGTCAATAGCTTCACAAATGGAATACTCGACAACATCATACATTTAAATTTTGTGCATAATATAATTTAATTTGTGAAAGTCAAAAACGAAAAATCAAGATTAAGATATTTTTGCTTGAAATTATCTGTAATTTGCTGATTAAATAATAAAATATTTCTACAAAACTTAACACGTAATGTCTCGAAATTTGTAAGTTATAAAATTGCAAAACAATTAGACTCGAAACTAACATCTCCTTTAGGCGTCAAATCTTAAATAAATATTATGACTTTCCTCAAGTCGTCTGTCCATTTGGCGAACGGCCGTCCGTCGCTGCGTTTGCCGGTACGTGGTCTCCATTCGAGAACCTTTCTGCTCCATCGGCCGTCAGTTCTACGAGGTATGTGCTCTACCCACTGCCACTTTAGCTTGCAAATCCGTTAGGCTATGTCGGCAACCTTCGTTCGTCTGTGGATCTCATCAATTCTGATTCGATCTCACAGAGAAATACCAAGCATAGCCCTTCCCATTGCACGCTGTGCGATTTTGACCTTCTTTACAACGCTCACAGTCAAAGACCACGTCTCAGATCCATATGTCACCACTGGTAACACACATTGGTCGAAGACTTTCAACTTCAGGCAGTGTATACCACACTGCCTGAAGTTGAAAGTCAAAACGGATGAAAAGATGCTTTTTAACTTCCTGAACGCTGCCCATCCTAGCTGGATTCGACGATTGACTTCTCTCTTGAAGTTAGGCCTACCAAGCTGGAGATTTTGTCCTAGGTAGGTACTCGTCAACAACTTCGAGAGTAGAATTTCCAACTGATATCGAGGTGGACCCGACATGGACATTTGATGATATTTGTCTTGTCCATGATCATTTTAAGGCCCACTCGTTGAAAAAACCCGAGAAACTCCATCGAGTTCACTAAGCATAATGCTGAGGTTTTCCAGGAATTCTGCGATGAAAACGATATAGTCGGCAAATCGAAGGTAATGGATGTACGGGCCGTTTATGTTGATGCCGAATCCTTTCCATTCCAGAATCTTGAACGCGTCTACCAATGCTGCGGTAAACAATTTCTGAGAGAGTACATCTCCCTGTCTCTCACCTCGCTGCATTGGAATCGCTCTCGTGCTATGCTCATGTACTCGAACCGACATACTAGCGTTATTGTACAAGCACTGCAACATTTCGATATACCGGTAGTCAATGTGGCAACACTGGAGACTGCAGAACCGCCCAAGTTTCGATCGAATCGAAGGCTTTCTAATAGTCCACAAACGCCAAGCACAATGGCGGATGATGCGTCGTATGCATGTGGTCCTTTTCGGAAACCGGTTTGTCCGGGAGGCTGGAAGTCATCAAACTTGCCTGTAAGACAATTCGTAATGACCCTAGAGGACAGCTTATAAACGTGGCTCAGAAGCGAAATGGACCTGTAATTCTTCAACAAGGTGTTATCGCCCTTTTTGAAGAAGAGCATCACCACGCTTCTGTTCCAGGCTTCCGACGTTACGCCCTCGAGCAAGACGGTATTAAAGAGCATCTGAAGGACTTTAAATACCGATGTCCTACCCGCTTTCAGAAGCTCTGACGTAATACCATCTTCGCCCGGTGCCTTATTGTTTTTAAGCTGTTCCAGAGCCGTGCTAATCTCGTGCAAGTTGATGTCCGGGATATCTTCGGAATAAAATCGTGAACACCACCTCGCTCCTGTTCCAGGCTTCCGACGTTACGCTCTCAAACAAGATGGATCATTTATGTTAGGATAAAATGACTATATTATATTTTCGCATCGCATTGCATCGCGTTGTATTTCACACTCGTGGTTCACATAAAACTGATGTTACTAATGAACCAGTAGAACATTAAATTGTTGGTACAACTACCCAAAGCACGTAATAGCTCGAAAAGTTATAAAGGACCAAAAAAACAAAACTTACCTGAAGAAACTTAATGCCCTTAGCAATTATGACAATCGTCATCCAGCAGTACTCATTTGAATGTGAATAAGTACTAATTACAAGTGGTCAACTAAAAAAGAAACATTTAGTGCCTTGTAATTATTCGACGTTCACCTGACTATGAGGAATCATGTAAGGCATACGGGCATTTGGACAGTGTCCTCTTTACCCGAGCATCTTCTCGAGAACAGACCCCTGTCCGTTCACGCTTTTTGCGTCAGTACCTACCCGACTTAAGCAAGGCGGCGTAGCGAATAATTGTGGGAGAAAATGTGGGGTATGAAATGTGATAATGAAAATATGAGTTTACGCAGTCACTTAGTCATCCTGTGCCTACACCTGTGTCAGGCAAATCTTGTTGGCAAAGTGTCGGTAACTGAGCAACGACACCGAACTAGCAGTACCAGCAGCACGACACGTCAATTCCTTACACAGAATAATATGTCATAATACTCTAGAGGACACGTTCGTGTATCAGGAGACAAGTGCGTATATACGATATATCTGGGTGGTCATCGATACGCAATAGGTATCGGAAGTATGGCGAAGACATCGAACCCTTCGAGCTGTACAGGCGAGCAGTTATCGCGGCCAGTCAGGAAAACGTTTCGAGAAAACCATTAGACCGAGTACAACTAGGAAGTATTTGCTGCGCGATAGGTTTCATACTACTAGAGTAATTGGGGGCCCAACATTTAACAAAACGTATCAGCAGAACTAATGTACACATGTTAAAGTACACTAAACGAGATATCATTGTGCCAGGAATGTGAATGTCGATTCTGGGTAGCGACCACGAAATGGCTGAACTTTACTGGTACACAAATCTCACAGCTCAACATAAATACATTTAGGAACACGTCACAGTGTACTAGGAGAAAATCACTAAGCCAGAGGATGCGCCAGATGGTGCATCACAATAGTAATACAGAAGCCATCATGTAGTTTCGTAAGCGTACAATTGTTATAATCCGCCAGCAGTATACAATACCCGAATAAGGCGAACTCCTCATAATATTGTAGGAGACGAGTAAGTCTCCGGGAAAAATTCATTACCAAACCAGGAACAGCAGCATCAGTCCTTTACTAATGTAAAGGAATATGTCACAGAGTAACGGTGGACATGTAATATAGTTCACAGATATACATGCCAGCCCCGAGGCAACAAAGTAGTGGAGGCCCCTTGGCCCCAAATTATTTTCCAAATAAAATGGACAATTTCTTTCAGTCGAGTTTTCCAATAAATAATTTTTCTGTGAAAGCAAGTATAGATTCTTTTATTATAAAAATATGAAAGAAAAAGTTGTTTACTAGTATTTACTATTCTAAATTTGATTTTTTTTTCCGAAGTCTATTGCGGGTACCCCTTTTTTGTGGAGGGGCCGTAGCCCCGTTTGCCCGCCCTAAATCCGGCCTATCCAGTATAATATATCCTATGTAGGATATATCATAACGGAGGAAACATCACAAAGTACCAGGAGACTAGTACTAACCAGGAGGTGCTCGATGCGCAGTAGGCGTCGGCAGCTGAGCGGCGACACCGAAACCGCCGAGTTTCACCGGCGCGCAGTTATCACGGCCAGCTAACAGCACGCAGTGGGGACGAACGTCGCGGTGAACTATATCGTTCTCGTGACAGTAACGAAGTGCTTCAAGGATCTGACGCATGTAGTGGCTAGAAAACGATAAAAGAAATAATAATAATAATTTATTTTCCATCACAATCAGGTTGATACAATAAATCGACTGCTTATGATCTAACTACTAAGATGACAACTTGATTAGTGAAGGACTGGTGCCCAAAAAAGGTATATAATACCTGTACTATAGGTCACCAGGTCCCCCCCACGGATAGAATGATCATGATCAGATGTTCAGAATTTAAATAGAAACAAATCTCATATGTGATGTTATGAATAATTTATTATACAATTTATGTCAAATGTTAAACACGATACAATAATTGCAACACAGAAAAAAAAAGAAAGAAAGAAAAATAATAATAATAATAATAAATAAAATTACAAAAGCAAAACTAAAGTAGACCTTTTTCTATCAGTTAAGTCAGCTGATTAAGGAATAAGGAGGTTTTCAGTTTCAATATAGGTGAAAGATTTGAGCCAATTGGTAATGGTGAATTTACATTTGAGTCTTGGAAGGTGATAAATGGGTATTCGTGAGTTAATCCTATTATACAAAAAGTTCCCTAGGTAATAGTAATGTTTTCGAGCTAGAGTGGTGGAAACCTTGACGGTGGGAAATCAATTCCATGATTGTATAATAGTTATTAATGCAACTGTTGTATAATAAGGGGCATTAAAACACGAATGTGGGTTATCACATGAGTGTTTTAATACCTAATTATTTTTTATTTTTTTTTTAATCTTTATTTAATTTAGGGATTTTAGTACACTAGAGTGACTATGTCAATCCCATCGTACTTATCTATATAATCATACATTAATAATATTTAAAATCAATTTCTACTTAAAAAAGAATACAGTATCTTAGCTGCTTCAGATGTCGGGCTGGCCAATATACTATTAAATACCCCGACATCCAAGAGCGATAGATTGAGAGAAGACAATAAAGTAGTTCTTTTTTCGACAAATCGAACACATTCCACCAACACATGTTGAACATCCTCCTTAATGCCACATAACTCGCAATTGGGTGAATTTGACTTGCCCATGAGAAAGGCGAACTGGTTCAGTGGAATATGTCCAGATCTTAAACGGTGTGCTGCAATAATTTGGCCACGACATAATTTTGCACCTACGAACCAAGGTATATGAGGAGGCTCACATTGAATACTTTTGTACCAGATTCCTTTACTTTTTGACCGCTCATTAAAGTGCTCTTTCCAAAGTGAATGCCATATCTTTCTATATTTACACAAAATTTCTGAAGCGCTAGGCAATAAGTTTTGATTTTGTATATTTAACTGTGTAGCTTCCTTGGCTAACTTGTCAGCCTCCTCATTACCTGACAAACCTACATGAGATGGTATCCACTGCATAATTACATGTTTCTGGCACCGCTTAAAAGCCTGAATTTTGCTTAAAATTAAATATGATATGGCTAGACCATTTTTACCATGATATACACATTTGGACAAGTTTTGTAATGCGCTTTTACTATCCGTGCAAATTACAATCTTGCTTACATTTAATGTTGAAATATATTTTAGCGCTTCATAAATGGCGAATAATTCAGCTGTCATAACTGAAACATAATTATTCATTTTATAGATCCCGTGACTTTTGTTAAGTGGATCATAATAAGCGGCACCAACTCCATTACATGTTTTGGATCCATCCGTGTATATAAAATGCCAGCCGCTATATATTTCATTAAGTTCATAAATAGTATTAAATTTTAGATTGTGTAGATCATAATGTGATTTTGGGGCCTTAATATATGATATATTAAGTCTAATAACATCCCTAATATCTATGCTTGAAACCCATGTATCCATCGAAAACATCTCGAGTGGATAGGAAGACGAAACCTCCTCCCGGTTCAACATATTATGTGTTGTTACAAGCAGAGGTTTCCTCTTCCTACTCCAGTATCTATTCTGTGTCATGTAGCTAAGGTCAGAGAAAAAATTCATATGTAGGTTATTGGTCTTGGATCGTAATTTTAAGTAAAATTTTATACAGAGAAATTGTCGTCTTAAATGTAAAGGAGGGATATTAAGTTCACTCTCCATAATATGTATTGGAGTAGATTTAATAAAACCGCCAATTACCCTTAAAGCCTGATTTTGTAATTTATCTAATTTATAAGTGTGACTAATTGCAGCATTATCATATAAGTAACCTCCATAATCAATTCTACTCCTAATAAGCGCAATATATAATCTTCGCATGTGAAGAGGATGCACACCCCAGGACGATCCCGCAAGAACTTGTAGTAATTGTATTTTCCTTTGAGAACTACTATATATTTCATTGATATGTTTACCCCATTTTAAACATTTATCTAGCCACATCCCTAAATACTTAATATAATCAACGGATTCTAATGGTATATTATTTATCTTAATATCAGCAGTAAGTCTCCTACGACCTCTAGTAAATATACATAATTTTGATTTATGACCTGATAATTCTAAGCCCAAAAGTTCTAAACTTGAAGTAAGGAAATCCAAAGCTCTTTGTATATTATCAACGGTTTCTTGAAATCTATTATAATTACAATAGATAACGAAATCGTCTGCGTATTGACTGATATATACATTTTGGATATTATTACATATATTTGCTGTGACTATGTTAAAAAGTAGGGGTGATAAGGGATCTCCTTGGGCGATTCCTTTACTAGTCCATCTTACATAGCACCTATTGCTTTCTTCAGCTTTGATGGTAAGACGTCTTTCTTTCAAAAAGTTCCAGATGTAGGAGCATATGTTTATACCCACATCCATAGCATTTAAAGAGTATATAAGTCGCTCAATAAGGACGTTATTATATGCTGATTCCACGTCTAAGAAAACCGCAAGAGTTGGAGTATTTTTTGTAAAACCCATCTGAATGTCAATAGCTAGACGTGACAAACTATCCAGACATGAATGAGCTCTTCTAAATCCCGTTGTATTGTGTGACAATATTTTCTTTTTCTCCACGTACCATTCCAATCGCTTTAAGATCATTGAATGAAATATTTTACACAGACAAGACATCAGTGCAATCGGTCTAAGCTTACACTCAGAGCCACCACTGGTCTTAGGGATCGGTACTATTTGAATATTCCGCCATTCGAGGGGAATATCCGATGTTTTAAATATTAAATTATATAATTTTAATAGGTATTTTTTAACAATCATAGGCAAGTTAAAGATCATCGAGTAAGAGATATCATCTAGGCCAGGAGACGTGTCTTTTGTTTTGATACAAGTCTCTAATTCTTGCAACGAAAACTCACAATTCAAAGGTGATTCATTATCAGTAAAAACGGGAGTTGAAACTGAAACAAAATCTGGTGCTAATGTATTGAGAAGTTCTCTTTTTTTCTCATCTGGTGAATATAATCTCGTCTGTTTAAAACCTTTCATCCAACGCATTTTCCTCCACACTTCTGATGAAGTTGTACACTGATCTACACTGTCACAAAAATTATACCAGGATTTCGACTTCGCTTGTCTAATTAGCCTTTGTGCCTTGGAAATCTTAATTTTGAGTAAACTTAAATTTTGTGGTACAGGATTTTTCCTAAAGTTGGACAATGCTAAACGTCGCTCAGCGATAGCTTTGAAAGATCTTGATTCCAATATAATTTCGGTTTAAATTTACACGAAGGACTATTACAAAATTCTTTTTTAAATGGAATTGCCATGTTAGCTGCTTTATTAATTTGTTTAATAAGAAAGTCATACATACATTGAACATCTTCTATTGTAGGAATCTCTATAAAGTAATTTACAATGGTTTGCCGGTAATACTTCCAGTCTGCTTTTTTAAAATTCCGCTTTTGGGTAATATTAATTGAATCTTGATATTTAAAGTAAATTTTTATTATAAGATGATCACTGCCGAGACTTTCATTAGTAACACTCCAAGAGCTATTAATGATTATATCATTAGTACAAAATGAAATATCAGGGGATGATTTTTGTAAGAATCCGTTAACGAGTTTCATTCTAGTAAAGTCGCCGTTATTTAGGGATATGTATTCATTATCAATAGAAGCCTGAAACAACTGATTACCTCTAGAGTTTATTTTATTTGACCAGCTGGCATGGTGCCCATTAAAATCCCCCGCTATTAATGAGTTTTTAGGAAATTTCGCGAATAAATTTTCCCAATCTGTTTGAGATGTTCTAACTGAAGATGGACAATATACTGAAATAATATTATTAATAAGTTTGCAATTAATAATTTTTATATGTACAATTTCTATGCCAGAATTAGTCACACTTATAGGGACAGCGTATGTTTTTAAAGATTTATGTGAGATAATAGCTACGCCACCATATGAATCATGTCTGTCTTTTCTATAAATATTATAACCACTTAGATTTATGTTGTCACTAGGATCTAACCACGTTTCACTTAATATGGCTAAATGAATATTTTCTTGATTTAATAATAATTCAAAATCAATTAATTTAGGCTTCAAACTCTGAGCATTCCACTGGATAATGTTTATATTAAATGAACTTTGACTTTTATCCATTTGAGAAAAAAGAAAGCAATCTACTTACAACATCAGTGTCTTTAAAAAACGAACTTATAAATAACTTAACTTCTTCAATTATTAACCTTACAATATCGCTAATTTTTTCTTCAAATGATGATCTTGACAACAAAATATCCCTACTCTTTTTAAGGAAGCTTCTAAAATTAGATATTTTTTCAGTTTTGTCCACTTGTTCGTCTTGTCTTTTTTCATTCTGATCTTTTTCTATTTCTTTTTTACTATTATTTTTTGTTTGTTGTTTCTTGCCTTGTACATCGTTTCGTCTTCTGTTTTTCTTTTGTTGTGATGTAGTTACATGCTCATTAATTTCTTCATTACTACTATGTTCATCGACTGCCATATTTATCTCTTCATTATTATCCAATAAACTAGAATCTTGAGCCGATAACACAACATCCCTATAGCTTTTCTTATGTGTAGAAGTATTAGCAGTTATATCCACTAAAGAACTTTGGTTGAAACGCTCTTTTTGTTTTTTGTTAGTAAGATATATATCCAAAGCCTTTTTATAAGTGTAACTGTTTACACTCATAATGTTCCTTATAGTTTTTTCTTTGAGAAAAATCGGACATATTTTACTTAGAGCCATATGAGGGCCTTTACAATTAATGCACGAGTACTCTTTAGTTTCGCAATTATTGTGATCTTGTCCACACTTCGGACATTTGATTTTTTGTGTGGGGCAATATCTTTTCATATGGCCAAATTTCCAGCATCCTGAACATTGTGTAACAGGAAATTTATATGCTTCAACCTTAAAACGACATCCATAACCATATATATAAGACGGTAAGGTTGCGCCTTTAAAGGTTATACGGATAACTTCACTTGGAATCCACTGTCCATTCTCATCTAATCTTTTCAGTCTATTAATAGTGAGTATATCTACGTCACTTTGAAAAACATTCAAAAGTTCCTCGTTCTCCATCTCTATATCAATGTTTTTTACTACACCATAAGTTATACTCAATTGGTCTGTTCTTTGGCATCTAAACTCTAATTCTTTAAACTTTTGACAGGTAAGTATTTTATTTGTTTCTTCTTTATTTTTTAATTGTAAAAAAACCTTGTAAGGACTTTTATATTTGATTTTTAATATATCATTTATGTCAAGTGACTTTAATAATTTTGCCATACCGACCATTTTAGGGAGTATCGTCTTCGATGTAAGACATACCTCAAAATATTCTGTTGATTGCGTATTGTTTTCAGAACTACCTACATGATTAACATTTGTGTTGTTACTGTGTAACTTACTACGTGGTAATTTTTTGGGTCTTCTATTAACTGTAATATAGTCCTCATTATCTTCATTGTTTTCCTCACTATCGTCTCTCTGCCTCTTCTCCACATTTCTCTGTGTATCATTTTCGACAATATTTTCAACGTGCACCATAATATATTCTGTATTATGCTCTTCTCTGATATCTTTCATCAACTCTTCATTTATATTATCATCTGCTATACTTGAACCCACACTCAAAGATCTAGTAAAACTATCCATTCTCAATTACATTTAAATACATGAGGGTAGTTGTTAAAAAGTAAAAGTGATACGACTGCTAATGTAACACGTCCGCGCGTCTCGCTAATCCGAAACGAACTCACCTAATTATCAACAGTTGCATACAAGACTTTATCTACACCCATAATATTTTTGTAAACAAAACAATGAAAATATCAAAGAAAAATGGCGGGGATTCTAATAACCCACATTTTGTAAGGCGCGCGGCGTTCAGGTAGTGAAACGCGCGTGAATGACAATGTTCTTTTTTTATATTCATATAGATACGACGCATCGAGCAGTAAGAATGTGGCTGTCTGTTGAGTAAACCCTTTACGCAGATTGGATCGAAAAAAAAACAAAGGAATGTTATTATGAAATTCAGAACAACATTATATAATAAGTTTGGATGATATTATGGTTATTAGGACATTGGGTGTTTTAATGTTGGCAATAAGCTAACTGTTTCAGAATCTTTTATAGAGGATTTAAGGCATGGGAGTAGATAAAGGAATTAAATAAGAAATGAGGAGCAGCGAGAACACGTTCATTAATCCGGCACCTCCCGCACATGTGAGAAAAGGCCTTGTTTTACTATGAATTTTTCTATACAATTCAGTATTTGAACATTCAAATAATAATGGCACCCTCTGATTTTTAATAGTGCGGATTAGTGAGATTCTACTGTAGTATAGTTTCATTAATTTGAAGAGAGACAGACAGACAGAGTTAAAGGAAATCCTTTAGTGCAGATATACACTAATGTAAAGGTACGAATGATCCACTGGTGTGTGTATATTGAATATTGATACACTGGACTATGAGCATTTTGACTAATACATAAACTGTTAGTAATTATTTTAACTGGATATAAAATATAGTTTAAATTCAATATTTTAACATACTTCCAGTTATTAGCACACATTTCACTAATACTGAAAAACATTATAATTTAATACAATTTTATTATAATATAATAGCAATATTCTATTATATTCTACAAAGTAGGTCAGTGCTAACACTTCACAGTGTCTGTTTTATCTCATTAAAAAGACTCGAGGAAACCTTATACTTTATTTAATAACTTAATTTGCATATGAAAGAAGATGCTTTGTATAATTCTACCCATGTAACATTTGATTTTATGTTTTGCTATAGGACATGATAGATTATGTAAAGATTATGTAATTTAATTATTGATTCCTGTATGAAAATTATTTCATAAAATCTTATTTAGGCAGCCCAATCTAAATGTTAAACTGTTAAAATGACAATATGATATCAGGGTCATCTTTGGAGATCATGGGGCCCTAGACCCGGATCACTTTGGGGCCCCTAATATTAAAATCAAATCTCAAACCATGAAACCACCAACCCAAAGCCCAGTGAGTTGGAAAAACTAAATTATTTGAAAGAATTTGTGAGATTATTGATCAATAAATACAGTCTAAGTTATTTAAAAAAATTGAATCACTGCCTTAAAAATAACATTTTTTCGTTCTTTTTTTCAAATAAATTACTTTTTTAAATAATTTCATCAAACTTGATGGGGCCCCTAGAAGCGCGAGGCTCTAGGCCCGGGCCTCGTGGGCCTGTATACAAAGACGATCCTGTATGATATACATAAAAATGAATAAACCAAAAATGTGTTACTTTTTGTTTACTTGACAATTACTTGGAAATTTGAAATAGTTACATTAGTTAAAAAATTTCACAATTTTAGGTTAAGTTAAGGTAATTACAATAACATTATATACCATGCTACTGCTTCGCTGTAGACAAATCCTGCAGTTGCTCGACGAACAACTTCAAAGCACAAATCAGATCCATCCATACTGAAATGTGAATAGGTACAAAAAATTAAAACAAACATTTTCCAATTATTGCTAATATTTCTAGAGGTGGGATAGAAAATTAAATCAAATTGAAAATTGCAAAAATTGAAACTGCAAGGTTCATATATTTAGAATAATAATTTTTATGTACCATAATTAAATTAAGATTTTTGATTAAGGACGCGTTTGCGATTTGGACAAAATTATGCTGTTTTTCGGTACATATTTTGACAAAACTAAACAAAATCATATAAAACGAATAATTACATCATATAGATTGGTTCTTTATCTTCAAACAATACTAACTTTTTTTAAAAAAAAGTAGTTTTTTAATATCGTATTAAACGTTCTCCCATTACCATTTTTCACAAATTAACGAAATCGGGTAGACTTTAGGTACATTTTTGTTCTATTATCTACATAAATAAAGATTTCTAAAAATAGTATGAGCAAGGAGATATGTTTAATTCTAAATCATATTAACAAAACAATACAAAAGTGCCATCAATAGTCGTAGAAAATATAAAAACTGGACCTGCTTTTTTTACACATTTTGCTATTAATCATGACTCTTATCCCATTGCAATAAGGTTTATTTTATCGTTGGTTTTTGTTTTGATTTCTTGCACAAACATTTTCATTTTTCGAATGAGACCTCAGTCCGCGCTCGGCCGCTGTCGAGGGTGGACATTGTGTCGCCTGCTAGCAGCAATTCGAATTGAAAAACATCGCTGCTCAAATACAAAATATTCGATAAACCAAATTTGATACTTGACAAGGTAAGATAATTTTATAACCACATATTTTTATTTTATTATTTTATTTCGCAAAAAGTACATAGGTAAGTAGTTTCTATATGCCTTATCCTCTCGGACTTGAGTAAACCTGAAGTTGTACTTCTGTGACTGCTACTGGAACTCCTCGACGATTTGAACTAGGTGTGCCAAGTTTGAATTCGTTTTGTTAGTTATGATGAGACTTTACCACCGGACTTGATGTAATGACCTGAAGGTGTACTTCGGAGACTGCTACCGGTACTCCTCGACGATTTGAACTAGGTGTGCCAAGTTTAAATTCGTTTTGTTGGTTATGATGAGACTTTACCACCGGACTTGATCTAATGACCTGAAGGTGAACTTCGGAGACTGCTACTGATACTCCTCAACGAGTAGAACTAGGTGTGCCAAGTTTGGATTCGTTTTGTTAGTTATGCTGAGAATTTACCACCGGACTTAATGTAATGACCTAAAAGTGTACTTCGGAGACTGCTACTGGTACTTCTCAACGAGTAGAACTAGGTGTGCCAAGTTTGGGCTCGTTTTGTTACTTATGATGAGACCTTATCGTCGAACTTGATGTAATATGTATCTTGTTTATAAATTTTAATAAAATGCATTTTTTGTAACTTTCATAACTCAAACATAATTGAATTGAAAACGTCACGATTATAGTTGAGAACAATTATTGTCATAAGTTATTTTTTTTACAGAGCTTCTGAAAGTATTCACAATCCTCGTGATACATCAAAGGTGTATCCAGAAAAATGTAATCAAACGGGTTGTAGTACTTCATGAAAATATTTTGGAGACGTCCAACGTAAGTTAATAATACATTTCAAATTACATACTATTGTTTTATATTCACTTTATCACAAACTTTATTTAGCATAAAAAATAACACTTGTAAAAATGTTTTTTTTTTAGAACTCCAAATATGAAGAAATAAAACCGCTACAGGTTTCAGGACGAAGGATCATAGAAATGGCATATTTTATTAAACAACTTCATGAAATTGCGAATCATACTTCGATGTTCAATTGTAATTTAAGTACTGTTACACACAGTACTCTACCACATTTTCAATCAAATATTTTAAAAATAAATAATTGATTTCGTTTTATTTGTGGTTTTATTAATCATCGATGTTTACCTTTAGCTCACTTCATCTAATCCAGAGGTAAGATCTTATGATAAATATCAAAGCGAGACAAACTCGGGACACCTAGTTCTACACGTCAAGAAGTTCCAGTAGCAGTCACTAAAGTACAACTTCGGCCTACTCCGTCGAGTCAAGTGGTAAGGATTTATCATAATTATCAAAACGAACCCAAACTCAGCACACCTATTTCTACTCGTCAAGGAGTTCCAGTAGCAGTCACTCAACTATACATTGGGGTTACTCCATCAAGTCCAGGGATAAGGTCTTATCATAACTATCAAAACGAGCACAAACCCCCTGTCTCTACTAGTGGAGGCTTGCTTACAGTGCCTAGGAAATTAGCAGTGACTGAAGTGTGTATTATATATTATACTATTGGCATATTTATAAATAGGTATAATTTAGTGAATACAAACAGCAATAAAATATATATTTGTAGGTACCTACTTATTACAAAGAAAAAAAAAAACAAATTGTAAAGTATCAAATAAGTTCATTTGACTACAATTCTCGAACCTAACCGTGCGTACTGCGTCGTACGCTTGTGTGTGTGAGTTGTGTCAATGTAGTAGTTCGATTCTATACCCATCAATTTTGTAAACGCGTCCTTAATATTCACAAAAAACACTGAAGATACTGCTCTAAGCAAAATCAGCGAAGATTTGTTTTTTTTTTTTTTAATTAAAAAATGGGCCAGTAATTTCCAATATAAATGTGTTCAAACAAACTTCTTCACTTAATTAATTATAATATTTATGTAAATATAAAGGGTTTTAATAATAAATAATTAAACTTACTATTCAAATACCATGTACAGCATCCCCTCCGAGCTGTAAGTCTCTAATAGCTCGACAATATGTGGGTGTTTGAGCATGTGACATATTGTTGCTTCTCTTTTTAAATCTGTGAAAAAACATTCAGAAATACTAAAAGGTTTGGTTTAGTTATATTGGTATTTTTTTCTACAGATATTGATAGATTAAGTTGTGTATTCTAATTTGTTCAAGAGCTTATTGTTAAGTACTACTGCTATGAAAAGATTATTGTTAAGGTACAAAAGAACAATTATTGTACATTGTTCAGATTATTTTATTCTAAAAAGCAAAGACTTATTAATAAACTAATTGTAACTCATAATCTAATAATAATACTTTATTTATGTTTTGTAAATTAAAAGTATAGTAATGAAATAACACACCAATCAAGTGTTGTATTTTAAAATTTAAAAACATGATTTGTGATATTTACCTGCAGTGCTCAATCCAGGGCTAGCAGTAAAACGAGCTACATCCACAATCTTTACTGCAAACTGTTGTCCTGTTTGTCTATGCACACATCGACGGACAAGGCTGAATGGACCCCTATTGATTAAAAATTTATAATTCTTATATGCATATGTAAAAATATATAATTTGATAATGTTTTCGAAAAGTCTAAATAATTTGTATTTTAAAAATAGGCATTCACTAAATAAAGACAATTACAATATAGTATGTTAGAAAGTAGTATATAATTGAAAATTGTTTACCAGTTTTTTTATTAATATTTTAAAATATCTATCCTAAGCTATTTTTCTCCTGAATTTTAGACATATATATATTTAAATAAAATAATTATATTATTTTGTAATAATTCGAAAATGTAATAGGATTTGTCATTCTTTGATTTTTTAAATAATATCTCATTTAACAATTTGTAATCGACTATGAATGATTACATGGTGCATTTTGTAAAATTACAATGAATAGATCAATATAGCCAATTTGTAATTTTCATTCATTTGTATGAAGTAAATTTATATTTCTGACTAGACTTCAGGGACAGTTTCAAAATATTTACATTATTACTGATATGCACCCGTAATTGATAATTTTTTATAAACTAATGTTTTATAAAATTTTTCAAATTGAACTTTAACACTTTCAAACAAACTCTTCTGTTTAACATAATGATTGTGCTATTTCAAGATACTTTTATTTCCATTTAAAAAAAGTCTTATACATAGTTACATGAATACCAGTTATTAGAATACTAGGTAAATCTCTATGAAAAAAAAATGTTTACCATGTTAATTATTATTTATTATGTCAAAATTTTAATAATAATAACAGAAACACCAAAATAAATTATATATTTAGATAAAATGTTTATATTATTTTAGAGTTTCAAATATCTATGATTACTTTTTCAAACAAGATTATTTCCATGACTCAACAATAAACTGAAAAAAGTAATCTAAACTTAATATATAAGAAATTATAAAAATTATATTTGTGGATACCAGCATTTTTGTACAATAGTAATACTAGATTCTTTACTGATACCAATATGATTTAAATAAATCTATATATTTAATTTAACGTGCCTATATCTTGTTATCTTTCAGGTACTTAAACAGTTCATATCTAAAGCAAAATGGTAAATTTAAGGTGAAAAAGCGAAACAGAAAAATACTCGTAACTTCAACTTACTTGCCAATAATTTCACAGAGTTCATACACATCATCAAAAAGAACCTCGTCTTCAGCCATATTTACCACTAATACAGTGCACTATATTTCAGAAAAACGCAAAAAATATAATATTCACATCGCCACAACCCCGAAAGTTAAAAGGTTACGCCCAGGGTCGTAACATCTAAATTACAGTAGTTTTTACTTTATTTTCAACATTAAATTATACTAGATTTAATTATCTAGTGCATTAGTTACGATCTTAGTTTATTAACTCGTGATTAGACGTAAATTGTGCACTATAAAAGGTGAAAAAATGATTTATTCGGTACTTTTTTTTCTAAAACTTGTAAATACGTTTTATCACAATAAAAATACCGACATTAGAGATATACAGTAAAAGATTATTAAAATTGCGTGCGCACTAATTAATATTAGAATAAAAAGTTAAATTATCGTAAAATAATTTCCCATCTCTTATTTTCTATTTATTTTTGACATTTACTAAGGGTTGCAAGACTTGAATGTATGGATTGAAGTTTAAAAGTGGCATTTGGACATTGAGTAGCCATATCAAAAAATTAAAATGGTAGAGTAGGCACAGTTCGCAAACGAACTAGTACGAAAGAGCACTCCCTTAAACGAAATACGCGAACTGGTTCCTAAAATTCGCGCTTCTTAATTCGTTAGATCGTTTAGCCGAAGACTGATTAGGCGCTCTGGACCCCTTTTCTGTACTTTCGCTCACTCTAGTTGTCACGTAGGCAAAATGAGCGAGAATGCAACGCTGCCGTGTCTATAAAAACTATTTTTAGTAAAATACCTCTTATGTTTTATGGTAAAATATTTCATAAAAACTGCTTATTTTAAACGTATATAAAGATGATTTAAAGCAGCTTTTAGCTATAAAAAGTATTTTTTTTTTCTCCAGGAATAAGTACATGACGTGTTGTGTATTGTTTTAATGTTGTTGCTCTGGTATGCAAACTAAACTATTCACAACGAAACGTTTTTTTATAGATTATTACTTGTTAAGCTCTTGCGAACAAAATAATAAATAATTTAACTATAGAATTAAGATTTCATGCGTGTGATAATTCCTATAAGAATAAACAGATCGTAAATTATAAATTTCGAGAGCACAACGTATGTAAATAGAAACCGATTGAACACTACAATAGGAATACAAGCTGAAATAAACGCATTTAAAATAATATAACTCATATTTCCTTGTCTAAATCAGAAGTTCCCAGAGTTTTTTCTCATATTCCCAATTAACAGACGAAAAAAAAGTAATTGCGTCACTGTATTAATATATAGAACCTCTCTACCTATCGAATATATTATATAATTATATCGATAGTAAACTAGGCCCACTCCTAAAAAAGGTCATTGCTATATCGAATGCATGGAGTATTTACGAAATATCGTTATATATCGCACACTTCTATTCGACACGTTGTACTCAATATGGAATAATATGCAAGTTTTAACAAGTAATAGTCGCTGAGCTTCCTAAAATATTATCTGCCTACATTGATAGGTGAAGTCAAGCCAACACTTTAGTTGTTTACTATCGAAAGCAAATAAGTTTTCGTGATCCCCTACGAATTGTTAATAATCCAATTTTTTTGCCACGTCAACGTAGACCACCGTCGTGTCTCCCGTGGACCTCTGGGAATTAATCGAGACTACTTTGGAAACTAAGGGTCTAAATAAATAACTACACACACACTTAAAAAATAAAAAATGCGAATTGCTATGTTTCACGACCCAAATATTCTTTCGACAGATAAAATACTATATTGCGTTCAACGAGACAAGATACCAAATGTAAACAACGCCGATGAAACATGAAAATATAATCTATCTCTTTCTATCTTGTTTGTTTACTATCTGCTGCACGGCTCCCGACTACAACCACCGGCACCGGACTAGACTAGACACCGGCAAAGTTTAGCAGGTACGGAAAGTTATTGAAAAAATCGCCGTATTTTAAACGCGCAGACGACGTACAGATGACGCGCGTATACGAGCTTCAAACGAGATTCGAACGCAACCTTGTAACCTATGCACACGGGGCGAGCATGAAACGCACCTCTACTGCGCGTATACGCGAAGTTACAGCCATACAGACGTGCTGTAGTCGCTCGTAGTTTCCGTGCTATTGATGAGCACGCGTATCTCCTCTGCCCCTTTGTACGCGCGTTTGAAGCAATGCAAACGCAGCAATCAGCATCTAAAGCTGGGCATTGATGATCGGTTTTTCGCGTCAGTTGAACTGATCAGTTTTTCGCGTCGATCAGTTTATGGCAACAAACAGTAGCCGCAGTAAGAATTAATGTTTCTTCTTCGGAATCAGAATCCTTTTTTTTTCTCGACAAAAATAGGTAGTACCTACACGTCCTTTAAACAGCCCGGCCGGTTGAAAACTGAAGAGCTGGAGTGACGCCAGTGAGTGGGGTAATCTAGTTGGCATAAAACCAGCTCAACTGACGCGAAAAACTGATCAGCTCAACTGAAGCGAAAAACTAATCGTTAATGCCCAGCTTAAGGCGCCGAAAACGCGTGTACTCAAAACGCGCCTCGTCTGCGTGAAGTTACCAAGCGTGGTATTTTTTAAGAATTCCCCCCTGAATAGATCACGTAGTATGGGTACGTTCACTAATATACCTTATGCCTTCTAAATGGTTTTGAAAATAATTTGTATATGATATTAATTATAAATTTGTGCCAGGTTAGGTATTTTAAAATATTAATTTCAACATTTTAAAATACCTAACTCATATTTAGTTGATTATAATCAAATTTCTAATAATTGTGAAGTTGAATAAATAAAACCCAACTTTTAACATAAGCAATTTTTATTTTCACCAAATGGCAAACTTATTCAATTTCTAAATAGCATAGCAAAATTACGAGAGTTGAAAATTGTCGCTCGTCTATCTATTTCAATTAAAAAAGATTTAATAATAACAGAGGGAACAATTTCAGAGTAATAAAAGACAAATAATTTAAGGGTTTTTATTACCAACATTTGAGAATAGGTACAATCTTAATGTTATAAAAAATATTTAAAAATTGAAAGTACTACGTAGGTAGGTACTTCCACATTATCAAAATATCAAATTATTATTTTTTATATTTATATCGTATAAAATCTCATAAAAATATTAATGGTATATTTAGATGTTAACATTAAATCTGTATTTCCACCCTTTAACAGTCTATTTTGATTATTACACTAGAAAATTAAATAAATATACAACTCTTACTTACTATAGGCGATTAGTGGAATAATGTCCCAAAATGTAAAAAATTTAAGTAATATTTAGCCTTATAATTTAATTATCGACTTAATCTTAATTTAAATTCAATCCAAGCTCTGACCAATTTAGGGTAATTTTAAATAGACAGCCTCAATGAAGTAATTTAAAAATATTCTTTAAGGTTTACAGTTCACTGTTGCCGTAGTCACTTTCTTCTTAAAATAGTCACACTGGGGAACGGTTAAAATAAATTCTGAATCCGGCGTTTTCGTGTTCCATGACCTATTTATGTTCACTCTGTACTTGCATTTATAATCCAATTCGTAAATTTCGAACGAGTTTTGCTGAAATTGAAACAAATATATATTTTAATTAATATTAGTTACTTAATATGTTGATCATTAGTTTATATTATCTTGTTCTGATTACGACTTAATAGTTAAGATCACATTTTATCATAATACAAATTAGAAACAAGGTCTTAGTTTTTAATGCATATTACCTCAGTAACTGCCGATAACTCCTTTAATTCCTTAACTGGATGTTGACATGCTATCATTTTCCAGTGCACATAATACCTAGAAGATAGGTATATGTTAATAAGTAAAACTAATGTTCCTACTTCACTTGTAAAATATAATTAAACATTATCGTACTTATTGCTACTTGCAAAACACGTCTTTAATAATTATAGATTATAAATAGAAAATAAAAATATATATTGTTTAGTTTAGTACTGTTAGAAATTCACTGATAAGTCAGATGTTGTTTTGAAAATTAAATAAGAATTTGACATAGGTACATTTGACACTAATGGAATAATAAAGTAGATAACATTTTTGATATAATTATGTACTCGTATGCCTGATAAGTTTTCTTTTTTTTTTGTGGTACGCACCAAGAATGTTTTATTTATTTTATGTAGATTTTTCATTAGTATACCTACCTCTTGTTTCCCTTAGGTTGATAAGTTGGTTCCCATGATATCTTCGCTTTTATTTTATGGTCCAACCATATGAATTTGTTTAATTTTACAGCCTTGATAATCTTCTCGTTATTTCTTCTCGTAAGAGCTTCTGGTGGATGCTCTTTAAAGTTTTAAAAACAGAGAAAAAAATATTACCGTTACATACTCGTCAATAACTTGAGTAGTTACAAGAGTTCATACATATTTAAAATGCACGTATTAGAAAACTTGCGTGATTTCCTGAAAAATTCTTCGTGCAATTTAAATTCCATGTAAACACATAATGAAAAAAAACATTAAGTGCACGAAAAGGAAAGGAATTGTATAATAAGTTAATTTTATAACTTTTACCTTCTTCTGCACTTGTTGTATTGTAGAAAATAGCTGCTTTGTCGCTCCTAAGTTTTCCAAGACCGAATACACTGATTGTTTGAACTTGCAGGAAATACATTGAATTGGGTTGCAAGTCGCTAATTTCTACATATGTTTGTTCCTGAAATCCAATATTACTGTAAATGTATGCAATTTTCACCACAATCATAAAAATAAAACATTAAACTACGAAAACAAATATAAAAACGTAATTATAGAATTATTATCGTGTAATATTGATTTTTCATTAGTAATTTATTATTTTATCACTGAATGCAACCATAATTTGTGTATGTGGTGTTAGCCTGTAAGTGGTTGATACATTTAAATATAATTTTTTTCTCATTTGTATATGTCAATGAATTAATGTAAACAATCGTTGGTTAACCTAATAATAAAAATAAAAAAAATTCTCAGCTTACCTTTGGAACTGTTTGATGGTTGACAAGAACTGAATCCAGTTCTCCTCCTAAGCCTCGAACGCGTCTACTCCAGAAAACTTTGTAACGCAACACGGGCAAATCAGATCGTGGTTCCTTCCATTCTAGTCTTATTGTTACTGTACCTGGCGAAAGATAGTTTCATTAGCAAATGTTCGACTATATACTTAGAGTAATGATTGACTAATAATCTAAAAAAAAAAACAACCAAATTTTTTTGAGTGAACTAGTTTAATTTTAGTTGTGTAATATTAAAAAGTATATAAATCACATATACATTTATTGTTAGATAATATTAAATTAGTTATAAAACCTTACGCTTAAAGTAATCGATTGTGTTCTACATTTTTACAATTAGTAATTCAAGAAAGATAATTTGTGATTTATGTTACCTTAAAATAGTCATCAAAAGATACAGGCAATATTTTTTAATTCATACCATTTTCGGATCGGACTGGTGAAACTTTAAGTTTCTTTGGCGGTGGTGGTGGCCTCGGTCCTTTACGTGGAGTGAATGGTGAACTTGGTGCCGAATATCCTCTAGTACCAGATGAATTAACAGCAGCCACGCGGAAACGGTACCATCGTCCCGGTTTTAAAAGATTACGAAGTGATACTTTTGTCCTAAAAAGAAGTTATTCTAAATAACTTTAGCTAAACGATAAACAAAAACTTGTTATCAAAATTCAATTCTAAGAAATCTACCAATGAAACATTTTCGATATGATCTGTTTTCCAACATGCATGGTCATTGCGGTTAACGCACGCAACAAAGAAAAGAGTATAGAAAGCATTATTGCAAATAATGACTACTTTTATTTCATTGAAACTCGTCCATTTAGAATTCTTAATAAGAAGAGCTTGAATTTAATAATTTAGCTTATAATTAATTTAATTAGCTGTTTAATGAACAACAGTAAATATTCTAATCACAAAGATGAGAGGTATTGATTATTATTTAAAAGCAGTGCAAATATATTTTTCAAAACTATTTTATTAAAAAAAAAAAATGTAAAAATTAATTAACAAACAATAATTAACAAAAAATTTAACAATTCCCTATTTCAATGTCTTTTAGCATTAAAGTGCCGTTTCACCGATAATAAGTAAGTACACTGTATTGAAAAGAAAAAAATTTGAGTAAAAAAATGAGTGAAACATCAAACAAGTGTAAAAATATAAACAACGAACGAAGGCATAATATTGTTGACACTACATTTAAAACGAGCTTTCGATTTAAATGTACTCGTAATTTAATTAATAATGTAATTAAATTTAGTCATCATCTAAGTTTTTTATAATAGATCATAATCTTATAAACAAAGGACAACGTAACACGGACTATATCGAAGGCTTATCCGGGTTCGATTACCGATTCAAGTGTCTGTGCCGGAACTAGCAAAGTAGTATGCTCTCTGTTATGGCTTTATGACTTTTATTTATATGCATGCTGTTTCTGACGTTCATACAAAGTAATACATTTTAAGTCTATCAGACAATGCATTCATAATTTTGAATATTCTTAGACAACGCGATGAATTAATAATATTAATGCAAATGTAAAAAAAAAGATAATCGGACAGATAGCTACGAAGACTTTTCAAATTTAAGCTTTAACAAACAATTTACGTAAATATGAAGGCTCATTCATAAATATAACTACTATTAATCTTGGCATTGTTAGTTAGAGTCATTTTAATTAAATGTCGTAAGAAATGCGATAGGTAAATAATTAGACATAAGGTGTGACAAAATGTCGCAAATTCATGACGCAAATCGTATGCTTACTATCAAGGAATAAGAACCCAAGCTAATCATGTTAATAGATTTAGCTTTTTTTATAACCAATTGTATGTATGTATATAATGTATGTTCAGCTATAATTAGAAAGTTAAATAAGCAATAGGACAAAGAATGAAAACCTTAATTATTGCTTTTAAATGTTCTTACTTATTGGTTCTTAGTATGAGGTTCCAGTCTCCAAGTCTTTCTTCTTCATACTTAGGTCCTAAATGGTGTTGTTCTTCTAAGATATATAAGACTCGTCCGGGTACAGCTCTTGCTGTATCACCTACACCATTAGACCATTTGATCTGTACTGCACGTCGTCTTTCTTTTATCTCATCCATTTTTGGCAGAGCTGGCAGACCTTTAAAAAATATAAGACACCCAATTAATATGCATAACTTTTTTTTATAATATTGTTATATGGTAAACTTTTTACTAATTCTTTATATTATCAATTTATTCTTATCTCTTTTACTACTTTGTAAAATATTACGCAAGAATAATTACTTTGTGCATTCGATTTCTTTTATTTGTTAGGCTTGTTAGCTTTAGTTTCGCAATCAACTACTTTCTGTTACAATATTAGTTTCAATAAAAATCTTATCTTTCTTGGTTATCTGCAATCGAACAAAGTGCTCTTTAGAAAAAATATTATCTCGCAGGAGGCTGAATTTTCTTTATTGCGAACGAAATCACGATAACCTAGCAACACAATGTTTACTGCAAGTAGATTTTATGGAGATAGTTACGAGATTTATATTTGAATATCAGGGATATTTACACACTAACCACACTAATAATTCAATTCCTGTTATATTTGATTATTAACATAAAATTATATTTTTATATAAACTTTATAATTTACCTGATACAGTCATCAGATCCACGGGCTCACTACACATAGAGCTACAACCATGTCTGCAGCAACGTTGGGTACCATCACATTGCGAGTCCTGGTTGCAGGCCTCAACGCATGAAGCCATCCACCTAGGATCATCTCCAGCAGGACAAGTTCCTGGCTTTCGCTCTTCTGAACGACATGTTGAGCGACACTGTATATACCATAAGTACATTATTAAACATAGCTTATAGATATTTAGAGATTGTATACTCGTAGTACAACGGTCGGACTTATGGCTAATAGTTTCCTATTATGTAAGTGAGAATATATAACAGATTTAAATTTTTTGTTTTTTTTCCCTACACTTGACAGTCCTGGCATTATAACTATTATTTTCTTATTGTATATGTATACGTATTTCTTATAGCATATATATATATATATATATATATATATATATATGTGTGTGTGTGTGTGTGTGTGTGTAAGAAAGTTTAAAGTAAGCGAAAAATGAATTTGAAATTTTCGAAACGCGCCGAAAAAAATATGACGACACAGTATAAAACATCGTAGTATTTATATTTTATCGGCGTCAATTCATACTATGCTGGTAGTGTTTGAGAGAAAAATTGTTTTATTTATATTCCTGTTGTGTTTTTCATCAACAAGTGCGATTATATTGGGAATTATCAAGAATAATGATGGAAAGTAATTTTGTTAAAGAGAAACCTGACAATATATCTAAACTATATTTTTTTATGACGATATTGTATAAAAACCTAGATTTTACGTCCCTAGAGGTCAAAGGAGTTTGCAGCTGCAAAGTAAATTATTATCATACATAAAAAAAACAAACTACAAACTTTCACTCTTGTACGTCCTAAGGTTGGCTGGTAGAGAATGCTAAAAGCATTCTCTACCAGCCTACCAACATTAAGCCCGCCTTTTGTATACAATTCAATTTTGTATTGTGCAATAAAGTATTAATAAATAATAAATAAATATTTTTAAGTTAAGGTGTTGATGCATATTAACACATATGTGTACTCAGTGTTGGATTAGGCAAGCGCGGGGCCCGTAGCAAATTCTTTCAAAGAGCCCTTGATTTGCTATGGGTTCTCTAGTATAAAGTGGTAAAAAAATTATTCTATACTTTTATTTGCCATCTATAGGTTACAATTTTGTGGGTATATAGGTTCTATAGGTCCTGCTACCTAGGTAGTTCTGACAGGTAGAAAAAGCCAGAGATGAAATTGTCTGGCGCTAGAGATAATTTTTTTTGTAGAGCTTGTACGTTTACCGTATAAATAATTGTGTATAAATACCGTGTTTAATGTACGCCAAGGAAATAGTCGGTTACCGATTGTCTGACGTGCATTGTCCTAGTAGGAAAACTTGTACCGTTTAACGTTTTTGTGACGTCAAGTAAATTCAATATACCTATCACATCTTAATAAGTTTCACTCAAAAATTTACGCTCAAACGGATATGAATGGGTTTCAATAAACGGGGCCCCCTTTCGCGCGGGGCCCGTAGCAATTGCTACTCTTGATACGATATGTGGTCATGCCGACACTGCGTGTACTCAATAATATTTAACTAAAAAGAAGAAAGCGTCAAATGTTTACATACTTTATTATATCACTTTATTACATTATTTTAACACAAAAAATTTAATTTTGTGTGTATGGGTTGTTAAAGGGATAGTCTTTTTAAATGAAAGTTTTGCTTTTTTGTAAATATATGTTAGGAATATTCACACAAAGTTACTTTCCACCTTTTATGTCCAATAAAATAAATTTTCGATAATTCACACCATTTAACTATTGAAATAGAGGAATATTATACAGAAATCGAAATGATCTTCACAATAATATAAACTCGATGTTGGAAATAGATTATCTGTTCTCATAACCTTACCACAGTTTACGTATTTTGTATTTTTTTTTTTCGTAATATAAATTTCTAGGCAATACCTACAAAATTAAACGATTAAAAATAAAAAACCTTTAAATAAATAATAAATGTATCCACATAGTAAACAACACAGACGGCGGCCTGTAACGTATCCGAAGCACGCGAACAATGGCACCGTTCAAAGATGTCAAATTAATTCGATATTTTGTATATTTTTTTCAAAAATGAATTAAGCATTCCAACAATATTTATATTTTTACGTGTTATAACGACGTGAATGGTAAAATAAAAGAATGAAAAAAAATTATGCATATTCTCTATTAGCCATTTCTTCCAGACAACACAAATGGGAAAAGGTCATCAGGACCGGTTAGATGGTGTGGTTATGTAATAAACCTACATACAAATGTCTACATTATATTTACATATGTATTTTGTTTTTAGTTATATTTATATACAAATAACATATATAAATGAGAATATGATATATATCCCTATTATAAAGTAATAAATATTATATATTATATAATTTTTATCTGACAGATACTGTAAAAACTTAATTCAAGTCGTCTCCAGCTTAAAATAGTGATCCTTAACGAAATTTTTAAATGTCGATAGTGATTTAGCCACCCTTAGATTATATATTGAAATCGTATGAATTAAGGTGTTTACGGCGAGTTGCACGAAACAAATTTGAAATTTAAGTGTTTATTAAACTAATTTAATCACAAGAATCGTGATTATCTGTTGCATGAAACCTACATCTGATTAAGTTATCAAAAAAATTTAGTTTAATTAAAGACCTATCTAACGGATGATTAATTCCAACAGCTTTAAATTAATCATGAGATCAACTAATTTTAAGATTAATTGCAACTTAACTAACGGAAAGTTAGCGACGGTTTCGTGCAACTCGCCGTTAGTCTAATCAACAATGTCAGCTACTGCATACTTAAATGTTCAAAAAAATAACAAACGTTATTCATGATTTATTAAATTATTGTAAAACTCTTTTTACAGTGTAAGCCAGTTACATAATTATACTCAATAAGAAAACATGCAGAATCCTCCACTTATTAGTACATGGAAATTGGAACTTCTAACACGTCATAATTATTGAATATACATGAGAAAAATCTCACGCTTACGCAAACAAAAAGTAGATTTCTCTTTTGATGAGACAGTTCAATAGTCAAAGGTAACCTTAGGAGAGCGACAACAATGATTTACTTGGATATTTTAACCTTAGGTTAAAATATCCAAACAAATCATTGTTTGTACAATGTGGCAACAAATTTCTTTATCATCTTATTGGTTATATTTTAATAAACGACAAATTAACATGAATTATTTTTTTAAATCCTTAATGACAAGTTTATTTATTTTTGTTTATTTATTTAGAATTATTGAACATAAAGTTAAATATGAAATAATTGGTTAAATAAACAGAACTCTGATTTGTTTTTTTACAAATACATTTTAAAATATTATGCTAGACAATGACTTAAACAGGCTTTGTAAAATTCAAAGGACTCGAGGACAATAGTTAGTTAAAAATAAGAATCAGATTATGCAATAAGAACTTTGAATTAAAAATAAACTCTAGCTATTGTAAGGCAATCTCAGTAGAAAGCTATGAGGTAAAGTCAGCGTCAGACAGGTTCATTAAAAGAGCATAATTAGCGTCCTCGCATTTAAAAACATAATGGCTCCTTTGAAGTCCTACGTGACTCAACTACGAAACTAACTTTATAATTGTGACCTTTATGTTACGAGAATAGAGGCTGATATACAATGCACCGATAGTCTCATTAGAATTTAAGAGTAAATTTGTGGGTCCAGGAAGAACGTGATGTGTTCTTTTAATATATATTTATATTTATATACTCAATCATAATAAAAGTACTTATTGTTAACAAGAATAATTTTAACTAACTAATAAAACAACAATGATATTTTTATAACTATAGAAGATTTGCTTATTTTATTGCATATTGAACCACTATTAATAAGATTATAATATAATGTTTAAATAATTATGTATATTTTATATAGATTTATATTTTTGTAACTTGAGTTACAGTTTTTTATGTCCCTATCACAACACGTGATTTGGTTATATTTATATATAATCTATGGGATTTTTTAATAAGCACTCTATTTTAAAATTAATGTCAGTGAACTTTTAAGCCAAATTAGCGTAAAATATTTGTATAAAAACATCCTTTCGTTAAATTATAATTCTAAAACTTCACAAGTTGTTATCTAAACAAAATAAGGTCATTTAAATTAATTAATTATCGAAGAAAACAATTTGTAACACGATGAAACCAGTTCCCTTAAAAAACGTTGGTCAAGTGTGAGCGATACTCGTGCATTAAAGATTTCGTATACGAGTGTTTTTCAAATAATTTGCTCGTTGCGTAATCCGTAATTCAATCCAGAATAAAGAAAAATATATAATATCTAATAAGTTTCTAGAATCGTAATGTATATCTAATTTCATAAAATTGTAAATTTCAAATTTTTTCTTTTATAACTTTATTCGTTACGATAAATAAATATTCTAGGCAACATGTGCCATTTTAGTCAACTTTTTTCAGCAGTCTCTGAAAATTATGACTGAGGTGTCATTCGATTCGGAATGGCACTTATAATGGAGTTCCACTTGCTAAAATTGGAAAAGTAATTAACAAATAACTAAAAAAATAAATAAAACAGGGTTTAGTTTTTTGCAAATACCTTAAAACCTAATTAAAATTTTTAAAATTAAAAAAAGTTTCAAATAGAAAAGGAAATTTCCTAAAAAAAGTCAAAGCTCCAGATGAAAATACGGCCTAAAACGATCACGATCGATCGATGCTCTGGCTTGCGTAAGCCACGCCTACTTTGGATACTTTATTTATAAAAATTGTTTTAACATATTAAATATAAAATTTAAGAAATAAAAAAATACGGGGGTTACTGGATATATAAATGAACAATAATCCGCCTGATTAAAATTTAAATCACAAGTTTTGAATTACTTATGCAATAGTTAATTTAAAAAAAAAATCTGCTTGAACGAACATTGCAAGTGTGACAATTGTTAAACTCTAAATTTGAGATTTTTTTCCTTTCTTAGAGCAATTCTTGAAAGGTATCAAAATAAATCTCCGTTGGAGAAATTAAAAAAATATTATTTTTCAGTTTCTTTTTTTTTTTTTGATGATTGATTGAACAACCCTAAAAATTCTGCATATTTTTGTAATTCGATATGAATATGTATTCGAATTGATATAATTAAATATGGAACTAATTTACGTACAAATTACAAATTTTATTGGAAACATTATAAATAATTGATATAGAGCATCGTGGTTACCAATGCTATTTTTTTTTTTAATTTGACAAAAACGATATTGAAATATTTACATAATTGGAATATATTATATTATAATTTATCTATTTATTAATTTGCATTATACGAAATAAATTATAAATTTCTAATAAAAATATTAATCGAAACCAATATAAATATGAAAGAAATTCTAAAATAATAATAACTTATTGAAGGACTAACTATATCCGCGACTTTATTTGAGATTGCCATATAACATTCCGTATGTTAAAAAGTTTTTTTCTATACGGTTATTCCGGGTTTCAAGTTATTTGGACTTAATACTGAGGATTATGATGTATAGAATTTCTGATATAACAAACCAAAGACCTTGAAATATGGTATAAATGCATACGATTATCGTATTATTATTTATTATGATTATCTTCAATGTACAAAACTAGCCCTTGTAAAGTCTTATTATAGGTAATAGGTATACTTTATAAATGTTTGAATATTTTATAATACATACTTATATTATTACTTACTATGGAATCTACCTTTTCGTTTTAGGATATTCCAAAATAAACTAAAGCTCTATTTCTTTATATACTTCTTTATATACTAGATAATCTTGTTTCACCTGCATTTATATGTACCTATTTAATGTTTAGCTTCTACGCGTAAAACTTTAAAAATCGGATATAGGATCCCGAGTATTATTTTTTTCTAACTATTCGTTTAAATATACCTTTCCGGTTTCTAATATTAGTATAATTGTTTTTATAGCATGTCTTCAGTTGTAACGACATGTTGGCGCAATGACCACAGCAATTGACTATTGCGCTTGCGGTCGTGTGTTCGATCCCTGCTCTTTGACAAGTGTTTGTATAGGCCATAGAGATGTTTGTTGTGTTTTGGGTGTTTGTGTTTGTATTGTTTGTATTTTTAGGACTTGAAGGAGATTACGACACAGTATAAAACATAAAATATACATCCGTAAAAAAAGTAGTTCAGGGTGTGCGTTATTTGTCTCTTAGAGTTCCTTGTTGTTATTGTAACGTATAATAGCAGAACTATAAAATTAATGGTGACATACTTTCATTTCAATTTTCTATTCAAAAACATTATTAAAGTTTTGGATAAAGTTAGACTTTTCTGGGTTTTTTTTTCTTCTTTTTTTATATAAATCTTGTCTTCGAAATTACGAACTCAAAAAGTGACTTCAAACATTAGGACAAATAATTTTCTACAATTACTCAAAGAGAATATTAAACGAATGTAAACGAATTATACTTCGAAAAATTACTATCAGACTACTTTTTTGGTACACCTATAAAATAATTCAAATATTCATACTTAAGAACATGGTAAAATAAGAACATGGTATTTTGCAATCTGATATTGATTTGTTATCAATCAAGTTCATTAGAGATTTTTCTCGTAGTGATTTATTAGTCCTTTCAAATATCAAATAAATATAATGAGTTGTTTGTTTATTGATTCGAAAACGCACTTCTCAGGATCTACTGTAATAGTTTAAATAAATATGTTTCTATTTGAAGTTATTTTCATTGAAGATTGTTTTGTCTATTAAATATCATTCTACGACTAAAAGATAAGCAACGGTAAACTTTACTTTTTATTTATTAATATAGTATTAATAATGTATTTAGTACTGAATGAAATAGAATCAGTCTGTAAGCGTACCCATCTTTCCCACTGGGCACTCTGGGCACTTGCCCAGGGCCCCGTCATCAATAGGGGCCCCACTAGTTCTTGCCAGATCACTGAACGATAACAAATCTTTATCACCGAAGTTTTTTTTAATTTGAATATTCCGCCAATGAAAAAAACCCGGAATCTAGAAAGACTACAAGGACGTATCTCAGAGAACAAAACGCAGAAAGAAGCTTTTGTGATGTCTCTGCAACGTCAATTGAACTAAATGGAAGAGAGAAATTCAAAATAGAAACCTTTCTTCCCATAATTGATACTCTGATCATTCATCTAAAACAGCGATTAAGTTCGTATAAGGACATTAGAAAACGAATTTGATTATGAAGACGTTAATGAAAAAGAGTTATAAATGGAATTTCTGCATATAACAATAGGTTACCTACTTGAAAATTGTTCGGTAGATCGAAGGAAACACAGTGAAATCGAAGGAACCCATATTATATTGGAAATATATCAAATTTTGAAAGAAAACAAAATTGAAGACATATTTTCAAATGTAGAAATCGTATTAAATTATTTTTAAGCATGATGGTAACTATCTGCAGTGGGGAACGCTCCTTCTCCAAATTGAAAATAATAAAAATTTATAGAAGCATGTTTATTTACCTTCTTTGTCTATTCTAAGAAAATAGTGTTCTGTCAAAATCATAGGGGCCCCATTACCCTAATATGCCCAGGGCCTTCAATAGGTTAAAGACGGCCCTGCGTTTAAGAACGAGAAGGGTTGGAGCTTAATCCACCAAACTGCACCACTGCAGTTTGGCAGATAAATTCCCTACCTTGAGTAACGATTGCTATCAAGAGTCTTTGATAACAATGGAAATCGATGTTTTTACGTGTTCTCCGAGGCACGATGAGCATTAATTGATTAACATTTTTTTAAATCTTAAAACTTCTATCGTAAAAAAGCTACTTAGTATATTGTTTTCAATCTTAAGATTCTTCATTGTATTTTGTTATGTACAGTAACATATATGTGTTATCAAATTAATTTCTAAATTTTATTATTAGCAAATATCAAAACAGATTGTGAACACACTAGGAATTATCTTAGTGCTAAGCTTTGTTAGTCCTATTATTTTATCATTCATGTATGTTTTTTCAACTGTAATGGAAATAAATATGTCAGAATGAACAGAGGACGAGAATAGCTAAAAATCGTATACACGTACATGGTGACAGGAGGGCTAGTTTATTTTCATTCAGAGAATTGGGATTACGATTTGACGAAGAAATGCATTCCGAATTCTTGTCACCATTTCAGGTGGACATGATTAGTGCAGTAAATATTTTATTATTATTAATGAATATAGAGATATGTTTCTTTCCTTGAATTTCTATAATTTTTTGTTACATTGGTGTTTTTGTGTGTTTGTTTATTTTAATATGAAAAATTATTATAGGTAGATACGATTATAAAAATAGATAAATTTTACATTCGACAAACCGTTAACTGATAAAGGTTACAGACTTAAAAACGTGACACAGAATGTCTCAGAAGAAAAATAATGACCAAAATGGCAACAAATCTAAAATTAAATTGTAACGAATCTGAAATTTAAATTATTTAAAAATATACATATATCATTTGGTTAGATTTTTCTCGTAATACTGATTCCTTGTAGTTTGTCTTGAACATCTTAGACATTGACATTTCCACACGCTTCAAGATCTTATTATTAGAATAGGAGAAGACAACAGTCAATATTAAATCGAACAGGTATTGAGTGTCTACTCATCAAGTCACGAATAGGAATCATAATTGGAACTTAATTCATCATAACGTTTCTCTTTTATTCGATTACGTCATTCACTGCGACGAATTTGTGGCACTGTACTAGAAGTCAATTATGTATTTATAATCATATACTCGTATTGTAATTTTTATTTTATTATTTTTTAATTTAACAACTTACGTATATATATATTACCTTTTATTCGATTTATAACAAGTGGGCTAGTGCGTTTTTCAGTTTCTCCAAAAGAATAAATTATAATACTATTATATCTATAGTTCACACGTTAAGAATCATAATGTTTTTATAAATGGTTTATTGCGTGTAAAATCAAATTTATATATTCTAATTAATTAAATATTCATTAAGTAGATAGATGCCATGCCTAATAAAAATAAAAAATACCGTTCCAAATACGCCGAGTAATTCTCAGTCAGCCATGTGAGTAAAAAAAAGTCAACAAGGAAGGTTGAAGTCTGAAGCGGTGGTCAGTTTGTTGTCAATTGTATCATCAAAATATTAAGTTTAATTCCTTTAAAACCTTTTACTGCGCCTAAGTTAGCGTACGTAATTTCTTGACAAGCTTTGCGGAAGTCTTACCTTCAAAAGTCAAACAAATATGCAAATTATATGTATTCATTAATTAAGACTATAATTATATATCGTGTTATAAATATAATATTATGTTTAATTTATCTTTTGGGATGAATGGAAGTCACTTATCTAAATTCTTAGTTTTTTTTTATTAATTATTGTTATTTAGAATAATACATTTATTTAAGATTTTTATTACTATCTTTAGATAATTAAATAAATAAAAATTAGTAGATAATCTTGTAAATTGTTAACTATACCTGAGATTTCGTCTCCTTGCTTGCATCGATGCATATTAAGTCACATCGCGTCTTTGACAGTGGATCTGTTTGCAGTCGCAAAAACCTTTTCGTCTTTGCTAAAGTTTCAGACATCAAAAACACCGCAACAAACAGTAGAATTATATTCGATTGCATGTTGCTATCAATATAATGTTGTATTTTTTCTTTATAATTCTTATTATATTAATCTAGACGATTAATAGTAACATCTGTAAAAAACGAATTCATATCTAATCTTAATAAAAAGTAATTAACTCTGGTTAATGGCTAATAAACATCGACTTCATATAATCTGTCCAGATTTAATAACGATTAAGGACATTTATTTCAGACAATCATTAAATTAAAGGTCTTAAAATTTTATTGGTTGAAATAAAAACATGCTGTTTGATTTTATGTTTCGTTGAATTGGGAACCGCATTGTCTTTAATGGTCACATTTACAACATCCATAATTACTCAAAAATCGGTGTTTTTTTGGTAGAGCTTATTTTTTTTTAATTAATACAAATTTGTTTGAAATAAACTTTACTGATACTGGTGCACATTATTTAATCTTTTTTAAGATAAGAAAAAAATTCTGTTCTTCGATATTATCACACCGGTTTGTATTTTATTTTTTGAGGAACTGACATCACTTTGAAAAATAATAATCACCTCATCCAATCCGTTATCATTCATCAATGGGCCGATATTTCTAAATCAACTGAACAAAATCACATTTCGATCTCCAAGTGTCATTGAACTGGGGCTGGATCGTGAGTACGTTGAGCGGTAGCGCGTTCACAATGTTTGAAATACGCGGTACGACTGAGTGCGCGTACGCATCACAAGCGACTTCGTGTCCCTACTTCATTAATACTCATCGCCGATGCTTTCCTGTACAGCTATGACGGAAGGTTGCTACTACCAAGCCGGTTTCCTAATTAAAAAATGAATGTCGTCTTCCTGCTAACATTTTGAAGTTTTCAAATACAGTTAATGACTTCTGCGGATTCTTTGACTGAAGGATTTCAGGCCTGAGTGTCAATTTCTTTAAGAAAAATTTGTTCTAATTTATTTGTGCTTTACTAATATAAATTTTTTATTTTATGAATTTTGTGTTTCTGAAATAAATAGACTGCAATAAATACACATACGTCTCAAAAATCGTATAGGTATGTCAAGTACACCACACACGCTTTCTTCTTACAAAAATAAAATTAAAAAAAAGGTAAATATTTGGGCAGTGTTATCAGACTATCCTATCAATGCGTAACCCACGAAAGGGCGATCCAAGGGAACAGAAGCACTAATTAAGCTCTTGAAGGGCATCCGGCCCTACAGCAATCAACCGGTCGTTGCTACTCCTGGTCTTTGTGATATATAGTTAGCCTTTTTTTTCTTACTCCACTCAAAGGCACGCGGCTAATGAGACAGATTGTTTTGTTGTGGTAGAATGAAATCTAAACTAATAAATTATACTGAGTGTATTTCGTTTTACATCTTACATTTGTCACGTTTATTCTTTTCAGACAAGCAATTTTGACTTATATGTAAATAAGCTATGGTTTTAATTTGTGTACCTGTCATATTGCTAAGAAGTTATTTTTAAGATTTTTTAAAGCGTACACTTCACACAGTCTTTAAGAGTTGAATATTTTAATCTTTAAACTATCCGAGATAAAATAATGTATCCTAAATTTCTGAGGTTGAAGTAGGATAGTTTAATATCAGCATACAGTGTTTCCTGTAACACAAGTACAGCCGTACAGACAGATTACTGTCGTATTTTTAAGAAATTGTGATCATAGTGTATATATATATATATATATATATATATATATATATATATATATATATATATATATGCATTATATATTATATAAACAAATACGTGTGTATTTTTTTATATAATATATAAATATATTTATAATAATTTATAATAATTAATATATTTATAAGTATAGATCTCGCTGTTGAATTCGACTTTTACTAACGCACATATACACGACGTATCTCGAGTGGTTATTGCATGAAAATTGTCAAACATATAATCGATGTCAGAACACCTTATTTAATTTACAGTTATAGAAAGATACGTGTTATTAAAACACAAGTATAAGAGGCTCTGTTTGTCCGTAGAAGAGATTTCTTCCAGCACACCCGAAAAGGAAGTATTACAGACAGAATATAGAAGATGCTAGACGTATAATTTATAGCAGAAAATATTAATTTTTTTAATAATAGCAATAACAAATAAAAGAATATTTTAATACTATAATATATATGTAATATGTATATACTCCAATACAAACATACATACATAGGTATATGATTAACACAATAAAATCATGACAAGGACAGAAAATGCTCATTTAACTTATTTTTAAAAATAAATATAGACGTGCTAGTACGTATTAACGAATGTAATAAAACCTTGTTGAGTGGACGGTATAAGAATTAGAGAAAAAAATTGAAACATGTCAAGGAATTCGCAATAGGAGTTGGACAAGGGACTGGCTTGAGGAATCATGGAAGAGATGCAATAATTTAAAACGCTCACGAAGATGATAATTAAAAGCCGAACAGAAAGCAACTTGAGTTCAGCTCGAAACGTAGAGACATGGTCAAACTTACGAACTCTGAAAATGAAGCGAAAGCACAAATTCTGTATTCTCTCAAGTTTCTCAACTTGTTCTTCAGTAGCGTCGACGAAACAGGAGTCCGCATAATCAACAATAGGATGTAAAAGTAATTGAACAAGGAGAGTTTTAGTTTTAATATGAAGGAAATATTAGAGATTTTTAAGGGAATGTGATGATGATAATTGATGCACGTATTTTGATGCACTTCTTTACAATTATCAGTTTTCCTTCGATTTCTGTTTGCTTAGGTTGGCACTGACTCCAAAAATAACTAATCATAAATTGGTATATAAGTGTTGATAATTTCGTTGATCGTCCTTAAATGCTCTTTGTTTTGAAGTAATTAAAATATTATTTTCTACTTTTTAGTTCAAGTTCGTACATGTAGGTACAATCTTGAAGTCGGTTTTTGTTTTTTTCCTAAAAATTAATTTTATTTAACTTCCTCTTGAGTAACCGATTCTAACGCATAATAAAAACACTGTGGTAATATAATTCGAGATAGATCCGAAATAGTTTTTGGTTTTTCGAGGTAGTATAGTGTTAAAATCTACTGAATTGTTACCAGAAGTCGCAGATTTTCCAACACCTAAAAATTAATAAAAATTTCATAAGATAAACACTTATCGTTTAAAAATAATATCAAAAAATATAAAATTTTATTTGTTTAAGTAAATAATAATAATAATTATATTTATCATTCATATTATACTGTTAATGTGCCTTCAGTATTTATTACTTATAAATCATATTTTTATCATTTAAATGTTGCAGCCATAAGAATTTGATAGCTTCTGAGTCATTTGCTATTAATGGTTGTTTCATAAAGTTGCTCCGACGTTATTGAAAAGAGCAATCGCATCAGTGTGTGACGTTACTTCAATGATGTCACACACACATTCACATTATTTTATATAATTATATATTTACTTTGATTTATAAAGATGAATAGTGTGTTTGTTGACCCAGGAGCTAATGAAATTTAATTTAAATTAACTTTACCAATAATTGATTTAATGGCTGCTCCTACATTTATTAGCGTGAACTCATGTGAAAGGATGGAGTAGAAATTATAAACAAAACTGAAATTGCGCGGGTCATAACTACGAGTAATATAGTAAAGTGAAGTTGTCAATATGGTTTGGAAAATTGTTTTCGCGTTAGGCAGACTATTTATTAAACATGGTTAGGCTTCAAATCACGGTATTTCCGAACTGATACGACTTAGGGACTTTCAAGAAAAGAGAAAACTCATATTTGAAAGGCCGGCAATGCACCTGCTAATCCTCTGATGTAGCGGGTGTCTATGGATGTCGCTTTGACTTACCACCAGGCGAACCGACTGTCCGTTTGCCCCCTATTGCATAAAAAAAAGGATTCATAGGGATAAGGGACTACTTAATATATTACTTATAAACATTATACGAGTATAATATATCCTTGTAAATATTTTATAAGGTCAAAGACCCCTTTCCCTATTGAAACAAGCATAGCGAGCAAAACTCAAAATGTTACTAGAAATTTCCAGTACCATGTACATATATCAAAATCGCTTTCTTTATAAGATTATAAGGTTTTCGTTGATTTTTTAACAAGTATTAAAAAAGTAGTAAGTAAATAAATATTCCACACTTTATAAAATCCATAAATTTGCACGGTAAGGTACCAACATATTTATAAATTCATTACAATTGACTGCTATTCTTAGACCTAGATCATTTTAATACTAAACGTGAAACATTATAAACACACTACACGTGTCATAGATTTCTATAAATACTTCTTATTATTATGGTAGTAGTAAGTAGATATAATAAATCGATAGATAGATAAGAAAAAATTAAACATTTCAATTTCCATATTTAATTTAAGATACCATAATTATTATTATCTTTATATCTTTTATGTAATCATTATCTGATATGTGCGGCGGTTTTCTAAGATCACGTACGATAATATAACATTTTTGCATAACGGTCATAGGTTTTTGTATTCTATCTGATTTGAAAAACATATTTATTCGTGATTTGACCATATTGAAGTTTGTTATTTCATAAAGCTGTTTTTTTTTTTTCACTTTATCGACGACCAGTACGACCACTGAAGGCAGAATGTAGTAGTATTTTCTCATAAATAAGTACTAACATAGACTTACCTGTATTAAGTTTCCCATTTAAAATAATATGACTAAACTATATAATATATAGTTTAGTTATTTATTCCGTTCCTGTGTATATATTATATATACAGGAACGGAATAACGCAATCCAGTAACAAAATACCATTCAATGTAAGTTTCGAGTAAATACTAAAAAATGTCCAAATGCTGACATTTAATGTAATCTTAGTTAGAAATGTAATATACATAAAGTATATTGTAAGCCTGGAATAATTTTTATACTTTTTCAATGTAACACAATCTTGAATTTTTAGTATTATTTTTATTTTCATATTTAAGGTTAAATAAAATTTTGTGATTTCTATGAACGAAAATATCTTGCTTATAGTCTAGTCAACAAGACCAGAATGGCACTTGTTAACTAGACTATTTATGGGTGCGCTTATAATTTGCGTACTTAATGTGAGTGCGGTAACGCAACGCCAAAAGTAAAGTATAATTAATTTTATACACACATTTCTATTGTTGTAATATTAGGCATTTTTCACAATCGTTATTGATTTTACACAATTTGAACAATATATAAATGTTTAACAAACAATAATAACAATATGTAATTAATATGTTATGGTTTTTTTTTTCTTTTTTTTTTTTAACAATTCAATTGAAACATTTTTTTGAAAATTTCTATTTATAATGAATAGTCCAAATAATTCAAAAATATGTTAAAATAATCTTCTTTTAAAATCTTCTAAGGGTTTAAATAGTTTAATAATCTTGGAACACGAAACTCTCAAGTCGTGAGTCTAATAAATAATTAATCAGTTTTCGTAACTCATTATAAACAGAGAGAAGAAAAAACTGTTTTGTTTTTAACTTAATGGTTGAAATAATTTATTATAATTCAAATAATTTACTTATTAGTTATTAATAATTTAAACAAAAAGAAATATAAGTACTTACAAATAGAAATAAAACACTTCCTTTCTTGAGATTTTTTTTTAATCCGCAAAGCTGTAATGGAGTAATTCGTTGGACCCAGGGTCTGTTACACAAATTTAAAAACAAAGTTATGTTATTCGAGTAAACCGTAAGATAAATGTGTACCTACATAAGCTCCATCTAGTTAGCCCCCCAAATAGTGAAATTCGACCTCTTAAAAATTGTCCAAATTGGTCACGAAATGGTCATTATAGGTCAGTGATTTTTAGTAATTGGTCAATACTTTGACAATAGTTACAGAGGGGTAAAAATTTCAAGGACATTGAAAAATTTTTTGCACCCCAAATTAATCCTACAATTTGGTTCTAAAATTATTTCAATTTATCTCAAAATAGTCAAAATTGGTCAATTGATTTTAATAATTGGTCAACGTTTTTTTATATAAAAATTAAAAAAATAATAAAAAATTAAAAAAAGAATGAAAGTTTTATTATTTATTAATAATTAGTTAAAAAACGTTCACCAATTATTAAAATTAATTGACCAATTATGACTATTTTGAGATGAATTGAAATAATTTTAGAACCAAATTGTAGGATTAATTTGGGGTGCCAAAAATTTTTCAATGTCCTTGAAATTTTTACCCCTCTGTAACTATTGTCAAAGTATTGACCAATTACTAAAAATCACTGACCAATTGTGACCATTTCGTGACCAATTTGGACCACTTATTAAAAGGTCAACTTTCATCATTTGGGCCGCTAAATAGATGAACCTATCTACATATTACAATTACAAATTTTTTAATCATTTCAAATATTAACGTATAGGCATTGTTATAACTTCCTTCAAAATATATTATTTCCTTTACGAAATACCGTTTACGTTCATATATTTATTAAATACATATATCGTGAATATATGTGTGGGCATCCTTATTGTTATTTGTAATTGCGCAAGTTCCTGAATGCTCGATGAGGCTTTCACTTCGTTCATACATTACTGTACTTACATAATTACATATAATTACAACACATTACTATTATAAACTGTAAAGCAATGTATGTTAATGGAATATTTTAGTGTTACGTTAATTTATCATTTGATAAATAATTGAAGCGTGTTAAGTGTTTATTTACATGAACTTAATAATAAAAATTTTAATCATATACAAAATTATTTATAAATCTATGCTAATAATTTGCCGTTTCTCATTGAGCACCTTTCAAAACAGATATTTATAGATATAAAACTTCTCTGTTTTTGTTGTTATTCTTCTTCTTCTTCTTACAAGCAAACTGACACTGTTACATGTTTACATGTTTCGAACGATTGAATTAATTGAAAAATAAATCCTAAAATCTCTTTTTACAGTGCTACCCTGTCTCGCGTGTCATATTTGAATGTGATAAAAGGAACTTTTCTTTATTTTTCGCTATAAAATATAATCTAAAAAGGTTAACAGATTGAGCGCGCGAAATCGTAGGTATATAAAGGTCAATATAAATCTTCCAATAATTGATATCAGAAGTCAGTGATGTTACAATTTCTTATATCACACAGAAGTAGGGTGATGACGTGTTGGAGTAGTAGTCACAGTAACTGGCTTTTGCGCTAACGTCTCTAGTTCTATCCCCGGCGTGACAAATGCTTTTATTGGCCATACAGATGTTTACATTTCGCATTACATGTCTTTATGGAATAGTGCCAAGAATACTGGCACCGTTTCACCGTTGAATCGCAATTCCGATTCTCTGGGCAAAAAAATGTAGTGCTATGTGGTGCTGCTATGCTAATGGGGTGCTAGACCCCTGTCACCTGTGGAGGCTATGAGACGTGTGCATGGTCAATTCTTTTAGATTTTTTTTTGCACTGCTACTTCAAGGTCCAAATGTTTCGACTACAAACGGCACAAAAACATAACTTGGAATAAGTGATGAATATTTGTGTTGTTTACTCATTTCAGCTTTCTCCGCGGCGGCTCCCGATCTTAAAGCTGTCTCTCCCTGACATGTGACGGATCCAATGTATCGACGTAGATTGCGTCCCACAGAAGAGACCGAGCCCTTTCCCAGAAAATTAGTGTTAAACCATCAAGTCTCTCACCATTATCGCGACTAATTCCAGTAGGCTCAATAAGAACAGGATCATCGATGGTGGCAAGAGCCCTATTAATTGTTTCATTCAGGGAACCGTGGCGGAGAAATATATCTGAACTCTTGTTGCAAGGAAGGCCGTTTAGTCCAAAAGAATCAACCTCCTTTCCGCACGGATATAATTGATAACACTATAATATATTTCTGATACAGTACAGTACAATAAAATAAACCGAATGATATAATTAATAACGTTAGGACGAACCTGTATACTATAGATATTAATAATCGTTTGTTATGATAATTGAAACCAAAAACAACCAAATAAAACCAAATAATATTCTCTCCACATTTTAATAGAAAAATGTTATAATTGGCGAAGAATGGAGAATCAGACTAGTAATTGAAAAGAAATAAAACAATATCATTTTAGATAATGCTCATATTTTAATTAATATAAAAAATGGTTTTGGTTTTTTTATATTTACTATACTACAGATAACGACCTGTCATAAAATACATACAGGTGACATAAAACATATGTTTTATTTATTATTTATTTTGCAGCAGCAGTGGTAGGTGCCGCGGTGGTTTCTGCTGCGGCGGTATTACCGGCAATCGTAGTAGCCGCTGATGAAAGACCACCGGCTGGAGGTGTCGCAAAGCCAAATCCATTTTGACCAGGTTGTAGAGCGTCCAAGTTGAAAGACCAAACGCCGTTAGTATTATTCAAACTTAAATTCATTCCATTTGATGGCGCTAAAACAATAACAGAAAAAAATATAAGTTAAAACTTTTTAAATTGAAATCATTATAATATATACATTTTAGATACAAATACAAATACTTTTCAGACACAAAAATGTCTATTACAAAAGTCTGTTAGTGTACCACGGCTACAAAAAGATATTTTTTAATGAAAGAAAAGAATTATAGCAGAATGTGCCTCCTCGTGGATTAACAGTTGTCTACAACTCAGAATTCATTCTCGGACATCATGCCGATTTTCTTATAACGCTTTAATTTTTTGTTGACCACGAAGCATATTTTTATAGAGGTTCTAGTTACTTGTGATGTGTGTGAGGACCATGACGAGATGAAATGAGGCCATCCATAGATAATAATCTACATTTATAATAATACTGTAACTGGTAAAATTCTGGACATTGAAGATATTTTTTATTTATATAATTTATTTATTTATTTATATTTATTTCTTTTGAAAAAAAATTTGAAGCCCACTCTAGAATTATAATCGACTAGCGGCCCGCCCCGGCTGCGTCCGGGGTATGTACATTTAACATATAACCTTTTATTTATCAAATACTCTATTTAGCAATTAATTTTTTATCTTTATGCAAGGTTTGAAAAACTCGCTATCATGAATATTTCTTTTTTAAATAGATATATTGTCATCATCCTAGTCAGCTTTTGTTTTTATGAATAGTGAAACAATAGTTCGAGGAGACAATGCGTACAAAAAGAAAAAAATGTACGTACATTTCTCGATTGTTTTCTAACTTGTAATTGTAAATATTTCAATATTCATGTTGTGTTATTCTTATTGAAAACGTACAACAATAGGTATCTGTTCAAACTAATAAGCAATTTACAATTTGAATGGAACATCCCTCTTATTAAAATTGAATTCTAGCATATTTTGTGATAATTAATTTTGCGGTAATAATAGAGTTTTGTTCGAGAGTTGACGAAATAAACTATTTTCAAAGTTTTATTTATTCAAACCGAAAACTTTAAGTTACGTAATTAATAAACCAGCGCCTGTTGCTATTATATTTACCTTCATTACATTTTAAACGGAACGGAATGCTTTCAACAGAATTGCTCGACTGGTGATCTTCTAATATACTTAACTCAGTGACGGGTGGAAGCAGTTGAGAGCAAGGGGGAAGCGCTGTCGGTTAGTTTGGACATAGCGAAGGCCTTTGATCGACTATGGCATAAGGCACTTCTGACAAAGCTACCATCCTATGGGCTTCCCGAGCAATTGTGTAAATGGGTCACCAGTTTTTTTGGCAGACAGAGACATCAAGTTCATTGTCGACGGTGCATGCTCGAACCTCAAGTCAGTTAATGCTGGTGTTCCCTACTATCTCCTACCTTGTTTCTTCTGCATATCAATGACACGTAGAAAACTAGTGGCATTCATTGTAATGCGGACGACAGCCCCGGAAATGCCTTATATACTGGCCGTTCTAATATTTCTCGGGAACAAGTCGATGAGTGTCGGAACAAACTTGTGTCTGAAATCGAGTCTCTTTTAGCCAAAGTCTCGCATTGGGGGCGACTTAATCTAGTCCAATTTAACCCCAACGAGACACAAGTTTGCGCGTTTACCGCTAAAAATCTCCCTTTGTCGTTCCTCTCCAAATTGAAGGCACTCCTCTAACTGCCTCAGCCAATATTGAAATACTTGGCGTCGACATATCTAACAATGTGCAATTTCGTGGTCATTTGGAGGGAAAGGCTAAACTGACATCTAAGAAACTTGGTGTGCTCGGTAGGGTGAAGCAGTATTTCATGCCTTCCCATCGCCTACAATTGTACAAAGCGCAGATCCGGCCCCACATGGAATATTACTTTCACCTGTGGGCTGGAGCACCCCAATATCAGCTCCTTCCAGTTGACCGCGTTCAACGCCGGGCGGCTCGAATCGTTGACGACAAGGTTCTCTCCAATCGGCTTGATTCTTTGGCACTGCATAGAGATGTTGGATTACTCTATATCTTCTACCGCATCTATCACCGGGAGTTTTCTGAGGAACCAGCTGCCATCTACGGTATTTCCGAACCCTTACAACTTAGGGACTTCAAGAAAAAGGCATACACCGATTTGAAAGGCCGGCAATGCACCTGCTAATCCTCTGATTTAGTGGGTGTCTATGGATGTCACGTACACTTACCAACAGGTAAACCGACTGTCCATTTGTCCCCTCTTACATAAAAAAAACCATATTTTTTATATGTATAGAAGATATGGATTGAGTACGGATTGTATCCCATTAGACTCTCCGTCGTACCATCTCTCTACTACTATAATTCAACAGCGCTCAGCTATTACCATTCTGATGGAAATGTATATAATGTGGCTAGTACTTATAAGGTTTCATATAGTGAATGAAAGAGCCACAAGCTAGCACACTCTCTTCCTCCCTTTCCCGTCCTAATCTCTTTTCATTGATTTAGCCGACAAAACATTGATTTATCTTTTGTCTCCTCAGACCAGAGCAGTAAGTGTTTAAGAAAAATATATTTTATTACGAACAACGTAAATCGTAAACGACGTAAATAATAATAATATTTTTTTTCTTTTCGTGTCAAAAACTAAAAATCTAAATCAGTACCTACACTTATTTTTAAAATAAATATGATTTATTATATCTGAATCGGTATTGATTAGGTATTCGGTATTCGGTATTGCAGAGGATGAAGAGAACTATTTCCAGCTTCAAGCAAAATAATTAACTTTCTTAATGAAAATATGAAGATCTCTTGTGATACATCAGACATAGAGTATATAAGACGCAAGGGTAAGAAACAAGCCACTCCTAGACCCATAATTGTAACTTTTCTTACAATGGGGAAGAAGCTGGAAACCATAAGAAACAGAACATATTTAAAGGGTAGTAAATATAACATAAATGAAGACTTCCCAAGACATATCCTAGAATGAATAAATAAACAAATAATTTTATATATTATCCATATTGTTTTAAATTATATATTTTATCATTTTTGTTTAGCGTTGCCGATATGATTCAACCACGTTTACTGTATGTATATTTTATTTCCATAGCTAAGATAGCCATAAAAGAATACTTGAATTTGCAACAGAAGGAAAAATATATTAGATTTAAATCCGGGCTAACAAAAGAAATTCTGACCTATTGACAAATCCACGTGGAGGGATGGTAGAGATGTTATAGATTTGAAATTTCCGATATAATTTTGAAATATGAATTATATTATATTGGTTTCAGTTAGAGTAATCGAAATCATTTTGGATTATTAAATTAAAATATTAATTATAATTATTTCGGATGATCCATAGATTTCGAATAGTTTTGGTTACGCATATTAGTTTGGATGACGTGTTAGCGCAGTGGTCACAGGTGCAGTTTAATCCCTCTAAATATTGTATATTATATATTATAATATTGTATAGACCATCCAGATGTATGTTGTGATCTGGACATTTGTGCTTGTGTGTTATGCGTGTTTCTGGGCTACCTACACAAGATCCATAACCTACTAGGGTCCGTCGAGTGTGAAGCCTTTTATCTGTATCTGTATCAGCATGTAAACAACCCACTGCTGAGCGAAAGCCTCTTCCTCATATAGAAGAAGGGTTGGAGCTTAATTCACCACGCTGCTCCACTGCGAGTTTGCGGATAGTTGTCAAAGTAAAATATAAATAGTAAATGATTTGAGTTTATTTTTCAGTTATCATTTAATACTACAATTAGTTATGTAGGTAAGTAATTAAAGGGTACAATTCTTTCTTTACGAGTATATTATAAAGACGGAGCTATGTTCAGCCGCGGGACTTGAAAACGCATAATTTTATTTAATAAAACTGAATGCAAAAATATATTTAACCATAATATACGAAACTCAAAACGATTAAAATATTTATTTTTCTTGAAGTTTATGAAGAACAATTATGCATCATTAACATCATGAAACATACAAATTTAGATTATACCTACAATATTGTAAATATACCTACACATGAAGCCATTAATATTTCATATAATGGTTAGTAGAAATGATGCGTGTCACTAAGTAATGCGATGTTCAGATGTATCCATATTATATTAATACGTGAAGCAAAAATTTTTTGCTCCTTTTTACGAAAATTACGTGGAAGGAGAAGTATGAAATTTGGCACAGTTAAAGTTTATATGGAGAAGAAGCGCAGAATGCTAATATTTTTATAATAATGTTAAAAAAATACATTAAATTCATTTAAAAAAAAAAACACTACATACACTACGGCACATAAATATGTGTACAATGACATATATACACAAATTTTGTTTATTGTCAAAGTCTGTTGTCAACACGGTCTTAAGTACAAGTTTAGCAACGATTTTTTTATTGAAATTTATTATCACAGATCAGGTCCAATGACTGCTGCATATGCTCAGTATGTTATACGTAATTATATTTTTATGATGTTGACAATGCTGTCAATTATAGATTAGGTCGAATTTCGACCACTGGGCGACCACTAGTATTTATAATTAAGTTACGGTAAAAATTATTACATTATTTGCTTTGTGTAGCCCAAAAACAGGATTGTCGATGTCAAGGCATATTAAATCAGGAGAAAGGAAAATTTAGATCGGTACTCTTGGGATTCGCTAGCGATTACATATTTATACTTTCATCCGCTCTACCAAGGGAATCGAACTTAATTTTCTAAGCATTTTGGTTTTGAAAACAAAAATGGCTTCAGTATCAATTATAGTATACCCTCAAAATATTCAAAATATCTTCTATGTACAGAATTATTCCTGTTTTAGTTTTATTATAAAAGTTAAAACGAAAAAAATTAACATAAAAAAATTAGTGTCTGTACCCGCAGTTGAAGTAAAACTTCTTTGACATTGTGACAGATGACACTGAAGTTAAAAATAATATAATACTAACGTGACTTATTATATTATTTTATAATGAATTGAAAAAAGTATATATTGATAACATAAGAACAATATTATAATACACTTATAATATACTTATATTATATATATATATATATATATATATATATATATATATATATATATATATATATATATATAATATATAATATATATTATACTTTAAATATGATATAATCAAGGAATTTATATACAAACTGAAATGCTCACGTGAACTCAAAAAACATGCCTACGGAAGGGATTGCTTCTCTTTCTACCATGGATTCAAGGCAACTCTCGTAAGAAAGAGACAAAATACCGGTTGTCAACGAAATGCTCGCAACGATTTTTTACTTTACATGTTATAAACCAATGTCAACCTTATGTCAAATACTTCAAGGTGCATATTTGAATATACAATTTCATTAAGTGAGCGTTCCAGTTATGATATAAATTCCTTGGCTATAAATACATATTAAATTCAAATATTTAAAAATCGAATTCTATATAAAGTCGTTATCGCCGAAACGCGTTTTCGTTGCGTTGTCGTCGTCTAAAGTATTCAGTTAGAAATTTTACTTCAATAGATCTACCTATCAAAATTAACATTTAGATTATTTTGACAGATCAATCATGGCTATCAATGACACGTAATAAACGACAAAGTTTAATATGTTAATGCTACTTATATACTTAATATAACTTACGTAATCTCAAGTTAAATGCAGATGGGCCAAACTGCTGCCTATTGTTAGGGCGCCTCGTTGTAGGGGTGCAGTCGCATACGTCGAAAAAGTCCTCGGTACTTGAGCTCGTCGTGGTTGTAGATGTGTCATCATCATCACAAAGCAAGTCGCATAATAAATCGAAGAGAAACGGCTGAAAACAAGCAACAAAGCTTTTTTACAAGTATTACGATATGTATATTAAGGTTTTTTTTTTTGTTTTTTAATAAGTACATGCTTATTTTGTTAAGATTCAATTTAAAAAAATGTAGAGATATAGAGCATCGTTAAAATTAATGAAAAATTAGTGTACATAACATGTTAATATCTTAAGGGGTCATTTGTTATTTTTTATTTCATAATTCTTAATACGTAGGTAACTAAATAAGTTTTGAGACAAGCAAAAACTATACAAGATACTAAGAATATTTATTTTAAACTTTTTCGAAAACCTCTCCTTCATTCTCTGTGCAAAGTTCCATTCGTCTAAACCAACTATTAAAACACTTTTGCCAGTCTTAATCCGATAGGTTTGAAATTGCGACTTTGAAGGCGGTCAAGGCCACTTCGGCACACGAAAAAAAATTTCCCTTTTATTTTTTATTTTTTTTTGATTAACGGGAACAAAAAGCAATCACAGTAAGCTAAATCAGGACTGTACGGGAGATGGGGTAAGGTTTCAATACAGTCCTCAAGAAACGCCTTTGTTCTAAGGGACGTATGTGACAAAATGTTGTCGTTATGCAGTATGATTCCCCGAAGCCCAGTATTGGGTCTCCTCTCTCGCAGAGCTTGGAAAACTTTCGACAGTGATAGTTTTGTATACCATTCCAAGATAACAGACTATGATTTTTCATCATTGTTGTCGACATATGTCCACCGCGAGAAAAAAACTAGCCACCATTTTTTTGACCAACGTTATGAAGTCCCATACTAACGGCTGTCTCTCATTGTGCGGATCTTTTGATTGATAAAACCACATTTCTTCACCTTTGACGATTTCCGAAAAACGTCTTGACGTTCCTTTTTTTCTTCACCTTTGACGATTTCCGAAAAACGTCTTGACATTCCTTTTTTTTAAATTGCAGACGCATTTCACGACACCAATCCACACTGGCCTGTTTTTCAGTGTCTCAGAGCTTTTCTTCAGTATGTAATCAAAAAAAAAAATCCCATGACTTGTCTTCATTGTCTTCTTACTTGCATATGTCATCGAATCACTCTGACTCATTTTCCAGTATAAGAATTGAACGACAAGCAGTAATGAGGTCTCTTAAAAATCTTGATTCATAAAAAGGGCCCGGATCAGACAATATTCCGTCAATCTTTATAAAAAAATGTGCTGATGAGTTAGCCATCCGTATGAGCTTAAATTTTAATCAGTTCCTTAGATCCGGCATCTTTCCTGATCGATGGAAACTTGCGAAAGTCGTTCCTATTCTTAAACCTGATGTTGGAGCTGATATAGTTAGCAATTATAGGTCATCTTCGAGGTTTATTTTACCCCTTTTAAATTCACCGAATCATCTAAAAACTGTTTCTCGAGATGGGGCAGACTCATCTAACGCTGGTTGTAATCGTTGAAGGCTAAGTCTTTCAGTTAACCCAAATTTAAAATCATAAAATATCATAGCTCGCAAATGTTTGCGCTTAAGCTCCATCGTTGCATAGAAAAACGCGGAAACGCGGGTTAAATTACTGGAACATCATTTTTTTTTTAAACCAGCAACCTGGCTACTTGAGTTCGATTTTTAATTAAATTTGCTTTTTAAAACTATATAATACAGATGCGTTCCGAACATTTTTAAATTACGAGCATCTCAAAACTTATCGAGTGACCTATTTATTTATTTATTTATTTATTTATTTATTTATTTATTTATTTATTTATTTATTTAGGATAATTTACAAAACATACACTGATAATTGATTTACAAACGTGTTTTACATTAATATGATGAGTGCTGCTTTTTTACAAGTTATCACAGCATGCTATATGTAAACATTTAAAGCAAAAGAAAAAAGAAATATATATATTTTATACACTTAAAAAAGATACAAGATATTCTGTCAATCGTGATCGACTACAATTGACTACCTATAAATGAATCCATATCAAAGTAACAATTTTAGTCACAATTTAATCAAAATAATGTTTCAAAAATAATGTTTCAAAAATAGTACGTTTGAAATTGTTGAGGCCGATATGCAAGATGTCCAAGTCTTTATGGGTACGAGACAAATCGTTGTATGCATGTGTTATTCTGTTTATTGGAGAGTGCTTTCCCAGCTACCTATAGACGATTAAGTGCACATTTCTCTTACAAATAAATGAATGGAGAATTCATTGAGTTATATATGTGTTATTGAAATAAATTATTTTTTACAATAAAAAAATATGGTATTCACTATCTGAATCAGATTTTACTATAAGACTGTTTACATTATATATAATGACATTTTTACTTAGTTTCTATTGAAAGTATGTGGTGGAATTAAATTCGATTTGTTCATATTTTAAATATTATAAGAGTATCAATAGAAATAACGACCAGTGTATTTCAACCCTTTATTAATGATTCACCCGCGTTAATTTGAGGGAAAAACGTACTTGAATATTTTTAAACAATTACTCTAAGAGTAAGGTAAGGTTACTCTAGGAGAGGTATCCGCCTCGTTGGTCGAGTGGTCGCAAGCGTTACTGCCGAGCAAGGGGTCTCAAGTTTAATTTCTGGGTCGTTCAACGTATTATTGAGTTTTTTTATTTTTCGAAAATTCGCAGTAAAAGAGTGATGTAATATTTACTTTAAAAATGGGGCTATAGTTAAAAATATCTCGAGAAGACAAATAATAAAGGACGAAACGGAAGCTCTCAAAAAAGATTATTTTTTCCCGTTTTTGTAACATTTCTTATTATTGCTAAGCTCCTATTGGTCGTAGCGTGATGTTATATAGCCTATAACCTTTCTCGGTAAATGGGCTATCCAGCACCAAAAGGATTTTTCAATTCGAACCAGTAGTTCCTGAGATAAGCGCGTTCAAACAAACAAAAAAACTCTTCAGCTTTATAATATTAGTATAGACAAAATACTAACAGACATATCTATAATTTCACATAATTAATTTGATTTGTGTTTAAATTGTATATCTTGTGACCAACCGCTTCTTTAGGTGCGTATTTATCTTTAGATTAATTGAAGTACCTACATCGAATTTTCTTGCTTATTTGATAAAGAAATTGAAAATTTTCGTTCAATTAAATATATGGTATTACAATAAGTTAATGAGGTATTCGCGTGTTTTATTTATTTTAATTCACGATAAACTGTATGTAATTATATAGTACATATTCTATTCGTGAGCAGTGAGTATTAAGCTTCATTTATATCTGTTCATTTGTATTCTGTCTTCATAATTATCTGTCACGAAATAATTTTCTTAAGCTTTGAAAAATAAGGACTATATGACTATACTATATGCCTTTACTTTTGAACAATATTCGGTTAAACAAAAATGTCGACAGTTTTTCATAAAAACTCTAATTTAACAACTTTAGTAATTTTATGTTATATTAAAAAGTAAATACAAAACCTTAGAATGTATAGATTGTAACTGCACTAGTATCACGACCAAAACCACGTACACTCGAATCGAACTCATATTCTTAGTATTTTTTTTTTTAATAAAAACACTGAAACGGTTTGAATCGTCCTTATAACTAGGTTTTGCGCAAGAGGCCTGAAATATTAATAGGTGCGACGCGTCAAAGAATATTTAACTGACTATATTTATTTATTTATTTATTTTCAATAAGTTTAATTGTTATGTATTTTACTTATCATCAAAAAGTATATTAGAATGAAAATGCGGAACGTATTATTTGCTTTCATATAATATTATATATAAAACATAATCACAAATTTTAATAGATCAATTCTATTTTTGTGAATTTGTACATTAATACTTGAAACCTGATAAAAATGACTTGTTTTAAGCAACAAATTGCGATTGTCAAATACATTGCATCAGTAACGACAAAAATGCAATATGTATTGAATACAGTACAATTGCAAAAATTATAATCGGTTGACCGATTATGTTTATATTACCAAATCCATACTTTTGTAAAATGGTCAAAATTAATTTAATATACAAATACATTTACATTACTTAGCAACAAATATATATATATATATATATATATATATATATATATATATATATATTACTTTACACACATACACTTATTGTTATCTGTTTAACTATCTTTTGTATAAACTGGGCTATTGTAATAAACACTTAGCATAATAACTTGTAATTTATAATTAGAAAGAAATGAAGACCTAACTACATATATATTTATTGTACATATTAACATTTTTATTATTTCTATAGATATAAAAAAGTCATACCTAAGCAACAAAGTAAATTAGCAATCTTACAGTTCCGGGCTTTCACATTGTGTTGACGTAGCATTGCGATAATAGTTCCTTTCCACCATCGAGCACGTGTATTTGATCCTTATAGATAACCTCAATTTTCTATATTCAATCAATATCACATAATGATATAAAATTCGGACAACATCCATTTATCGGAAATATGTTATACCTATTACTGCTTAAAGTGATTGCTACGAGATTTCATATGAATTTATCAATAATAGATTCGTTACCTAATATATTAAATATATATTTTTTTTAATGTTAGAGGGGGCAAACGGACAGTCGATTCACCTGGTGGTAAGTAAAAACGACATCCATAGACACCCGCTACATCAGAGGATTAGCGGGTGCGTTGCCGGCCTTTAGGGAGGGGAGGGATGTTCCACCGGATCTGTGGAGCAAAGGGAAGGGATGGGCCAGGTAAGGGAAGGGACGGCCATCGGATCTCTCACAAACCGAACGAAACACGACGACAGTGCCGTCATTTCACGTCCATGTTGAGTGAGAGCGAAGTACTTCCCCGGGCGCGCCGGCCCATTCAGCTGCAAGCAGCATGGTGCTACTTCGGTAAAAAATTAAATTCTCGAAAAAATTTAAATCTCGGAAAATTTTATAATATTGATTAAAAGAAAATTAAATGCTTTTTGTAGATATCCGGACTTGTTATTTTTTTATAAATGGTACTTGACAATGGATTTTTTTCTAACCAACTTTTAAATAGCCAATTTAAAAAAAGTACGGTAATCTGTGAGTTGTCTTTTGCCGTAAAAAAGTTTTTTTTTTTTTTGGAGCATCTGCGTTTGTATTTACTTTTATAAATCTATGACGTATCCTTCGACGAGTTGTGAAAATTAACTAATCCACATAACGAATATTGTTTTGCCTGCAACGGTCGTTATAATTTTACTCGGATATTGTTGTTTTAGACACGGTCAAGTTTGAATGTCATCGTGAACGTCAATACGGAGGTTCGTGCTTACTTATTGTGTTAGAGGCAGACATACATCTCCGGCATACTAATTATACTGTAGAACAATGTACATGCCCTATCAGTTCTTTGAATTACTCAACTGCAATTGAAATTGTGTAGGGTAATATAATTATTTATATATTTTAAAATGTTTGTAAGTCACACAATAATGATTTATTGTTTTCGAATAGGTTAATTATTGCTTCAGTGTTATTCTACACCATTATAGTTTAAAGATAATTTAACCAACACGGTTAAATGTATATGTCGTGGCCATATCGTAGAATTGGCCACATCATTAAATGCTCGAGAATATGTTATGTTAATATGTTAGATTAGTTTAGAGTTTTTTTAAATCATTGATCTTGATAGTCTAGACACATTATGATGTGGACAATGGTCAGTAAAACGTTACATGAAATGCAACCAGTTCATGAAATTCTAGAGTATTTCATGATTTGGCCAATTCTACGATATGACCACGACATAATATATAAAACCTTTGAACAACACGTTGCTTTACTCGTATCAAAAGGTCGCAGTTTCAAATCTAAGGTAATCGAAACAAACGTTAGCTTAAAAATTTATTTTGTGGTCGGTGGCACAGGAAAACTTCTTAAGAAAACTTTTATATTTCTCGGGAGAAATTCTGGCATACGAGTATATCCGTTGATCCGCAGTGGAGTGGCATTAGTAGATAAAATATTTTTTCTTTGTTTTTTGATTATTGAACTTATAAAGAACACAAATCACTGTCATGCAATTCACGTTAAACTAATAAATATTCTCATACTAATAAACTAACGTTAATTTAGTATAGAGAATGTTTCGGGGGCGATAAATCGATTTAGCTAGGATTAATTTTTAGAAAATGTCGTTTTATCCGTGTTTTCAGGCAATGAAAAACTATTACAATGTCATTAGAATATGAAGGTAAATGTTGCTACCATGTTGTATGTTGTTATAATAGCTCAGGTGGGAAATCGGGCGGTCTGGAATACGGAAGACCTAGGTTCGAGTCCAGATTTCACCAGGTCGATTATTCGAACTGGAGACATCTGGACTACTATCCTCTCTACTCGATATTTCCTTATTTTTTTTTTCAAGTTCCTTCTTTTGTGACAAAACTATTATTGGGAGCCCTTTTTATTTATTATTTAAATAACGAATTCCTATTTTTTTTTTATATTATGTCGGTAATATCTAAAAATATTATTCATGTTTATTTCATCAGTATGTAATTCGTATCTAAATATAATTTCCAAAAAAACACGATTTACCAAAAAAAAAAACGTTCATCCAGGTAGGTACTTATCATTAAACTATAACTAACTTAACAAACCTGCTAAATGATTTTTGTTCGCTAATAACTTATGTAAGACCTCGCGTTTTTGATTATTGAATTTTTAAGGATTTATAATTTTCATTACATTCTTTTTAATTTCCATTCTGAATACTTACCTACATAATCTTTAAATAATCTATCTCCTATAAATAGGTATTAAATATTAACATTGATCGTCAGAGAATAATTAAAAAAACAGCACTTATATTTTAATTATAAAATACTAAAATGAAATAATAAAACAAAGGAATTATAAATGTAAAACTTTTATTGGTTCCGTGCATAACATAATGATATTAAAAGTTTTCAAACGTTTTAATTTCCAAAAGCGACTTTGTAGCTGACACCTGGTCTCTTTGGTGTCTTGCTGCCAACTTCAACGAGAATGGGTGTGTAGTCGGACTTAGCCGGCTTGTCACTGCAATTTTCATGAGGGATCGGAAAGACGTATTGAATGTCCACGTCGTACCTGAGAACAAATAACAGTAAAGAATTTGTGCAATATTCTAAAAAACTGTTGTCATTTTTATTTTTTTTACTTTTTTATTTTAGATAGTTTGTCGTATTCTATTTCAAATTAAAATATAAATATATTAAATACATTGATGTTATATGATGTTGTTGTTATTATATCGAGGCATTTTTCTGTCGAATTTTTTTAATTTAATAAGAATGTAAGCTTTTTGTTTATGGTCGCAAATAACTTACGACAATCAAGGACTTAGGGTCCACAAAAAATATAATAAACATGGGTAACACAAAATAAAAAAAACATGTGAGCCGTCACGGGACGCCTGGCAGATGTGAAACATCGACATTATTTTGTAAAAGTAATATGCAGAAAAGAACATATTGTGATAGGAACTAAATATGTCATAATGATAAAATAAAATATTACGATTTTTTTCCAGATAACGATGACTATTTATTGAATAAACATTTATTTTCATTAAATACAAAAATTTACGAATTTATTTCAAATCGTGACTACTTATCTTAATATATATAAATCTCGTGTCACAATGTTTGTCCTCAATGGACTCCTAAACCACTTAACCGATTATAATAAAATTCGCACAACATGTACAGTTCGATCCAACTTGAGAGATAGGATAGTTTAAATCTCAAATTATAGTCGCAATTCTATAATAAAAAAAATAAGTCGGGTTTTCCTTTCTGACGCTATAATTCCAGAACGCACGAACCGATTTCCACGGTTTTGCATTAGTTGGAAAGGTCTCGGGCTCCGTGAGGTTCAGAAAAAATTTGAACAGAAAAACAGGAAAACAGGGAAAATCATTTTTCACATACAGCGCCATCTCTGATACATATCATGTACTACAAACCAATATGGTTTTGCATGGTGGTGGAGCAGATGACGCCAGTATGTGGTGTGAGTATCCCTCACGAAAATGATATATCATTTGCAATACCCCGGGCGGAGCCGGGGCGGGCCGCTAGTACGTATATATATACTATCGTATAGCGTGGCAACGCGTCGCCACGGCATGCGTCGCCACGCCAGAAATCGGTTTTACGTGCGGCTATAGATGTTTCACATCAAAAATATAATAAAATGAAGTAAAAAATTATTATACCGATTTAATTTAATTTGATGTAAAATTTATTAATTTCAATATATTCCTATATTCTATTTAGACAAGTTATAAAATTGTCTTATCAATACTTGAAAAATATACATTTACATATAAATACCTTGACTAAATTTCCAACCGAACAATACGTATAAATACGAGTATATTAGATTTCCGGTTACTGGTATGTTGGCATTTTGCCATTATTGCAAGTTAGGGTCAGGCTAAACATCAAATAAAACCAAACATATGTACGATGGCATTTGGAATTCACTTAGTATATACTTGTACGTTAACTGGGAAAACCAGGATATTTGGCGAGAGCTTGGGGAGGCCTATGTCCAGCAGTGGACTCCGATAGGCTGATCCGATGCGATGCGATACTCGTACGTTAACTACGAATAACTTTATTACGATCACGATACTGACGTTGCGCACAATTTAATCACTTTTTTAATTTCATATTTCATTCATTCATTCATTTATATTAATAATTTTTACAAATATTGTACAATGTTTGAAAGTGGAAAAGTCTCTTTACTTAAATTATATTATTATTTTAATTTATACAATATTTTTACAAAGAACGAGAAAAAGAGGGAGGCCCTTTTTTAAGGTAGTTACAAACTATGGGACCATAAGTTGGCCACACTAATATGCCTTCACTGTGAAAACTGTTATATAAAAAATATGACAATAGAATAAATTCGAAAAAATCTGACACTCGTACTCGTGTAGAGTCGACATTTGCCAAATCCATGATTGAATGCTACTATACATTACATACATTAGAAAGAACTAAATCTTGGCATAGAATTCAATTTTTACGTAACTGAAGTTGATATAATGTATTTTATTTCAGTATACAATATACATGTTATCTAACACCTAATCTTTGAGATTTTTATGTTGACATTTTTAATATTAGCATAGTAATATAACGTTACCAAATTTTGACTTACGTTTTTTGAAGTAGTAGACTAAGAGTAAGACTATGTTTTAGCTATATTTGTAGTTATCGAGTTCCTTTAAATTATTTAAAAATATACTACATATATACTATTTAATGTGTTTAATTGTATTTAACATCAGTTACATTACGAAGACTTCATCCACTTTAAATATAACTTTCGACTGCTATTGGTGGCGCAGGAAACGTTTGAATTAATAAAATACAAAAAAAAAATTCTTATATAAGAACCACTATGTAAGCAATGATCAACTTTTATTATATGATGTAATAGTAGAATAAGAGACCAAATTGCAAAAAAAAAAATTTTTTTTTTTTTTTGGTATAAGTACAATGAAACCTATATGCGTTAAATAAAAAGCTGTATTGTATATTTTGAAGCTACAATTAGAAAGATGACTTTACCAGAATAGCTTGCACCTTAGCGGTTTTTGTCTCATGATTTTTATTAAAGAAGTGTCAAATGTTTTTTAGAATGCACTTTTTAAAGGGTTACCAATCTTTAAAACGCCGACGAAATATAAATGAATTTCTATTATACGACCTAATATCATTAACGTGTAAGAGTATTCTGCATCCATCAATCATTTTCTCATTACAGGCCCTTCATTAGGTAATAGGATTTTTAATAACTTTTGTTATCAAAGTTGAGTGATGTATAATATTGTGTTGTTAAAATTACTTCGATAGGTATATTGCTGCACAGTCGAATTTTAATAATTATTATTACATAAGAGTAATAATATTATGAATTGTATATAACAGACTAGACTAACTAGACATTTTCCGTGATTCACCCGCGTTTAGTTTTAATATCTGTCAGATTGTCTGAAATGTCAGCTGCTGCACTGTTAAGAATTATCTGGTTAATGTGTAGCTTTCTAATATAATTTCTATCGATTAAAAACATATACAATACAAACACTAATTAATTATGATATATTTTTTTTGCGATTTGTTTAGTGTTAAGTAATATATATATATACGCATTTTGTCGAAATCAATACTGCTCCATACACTGCTATTTTTTTTCTTTAGCGAATAAATGTAGAAAGAAGAACAACAAAAGAAACGCGTTTATTGTAATTTTTGTTTGTCTGCATTTAAATTTTCTTACGTTAATAATATTATTTTTACGATCTACTTATTACAAAATCCTAATAATATAATAAGACAGATTACAATGATAAAAAATATAACGAATAAACATAATATAATTACCAAAAATTTCTGTAAATTTATGTATGATTTTAATGTGGTAGCAGTTGTCATACAGACCTTGGTAATTTATCCCTCAAGTATGCCATAACATTTTTAGGTAGTGATGTTTTTCTCGACAGCACAAATGCACTGAGATATCTTGCGCCCTCTCGCTGTTCAGCACAATGCAGCAACAGCATCCAAGTCTTATACTCAGTATCTAGTACATATGTATTGTAAATGCCATCATCTAGAAAACAAAAATTAAAAACATTAGTATATCATAACTGTAAAAATAAAATATGTAATACATTTTGTTAATATATGTATTTTAATTCAATTGTAGGCTTGTGTGTCACTAACTCTAAATAACAAAACTCTAATAATTATAATTTTTTTTTATTAATAAATAGGTACCTTAGGATTTTTTGTTGAATATAAATACCGATCGTTACTAACGTTTGGGATTCGTAAATCTAAAAAGAATATTTAAATATTTATATGTTTTATCACACTTAGCTCAATCCTAATTTTTTTTTTTTTGTTTAATGAGCAAACACACACGGTCGTTTGTTTTGAAGGTGGCAACTTAATACTTGTGTTTTATGTAATAGACAACTGATATAACTTTTTTTTTATTGGTTTCGGATACGTTTTATATAATAAATATATTATGTTATAAGCGGACTCGGGGCGGGAATCGAACCCATAGCCCTTGAAAAAAAAGCAGATGTCACTGCCAACTACGCCAACGAACCAGATTTTTTTTAGGAAATGTTTGAATAGATATTCTTTTTATAATACTTAATTTAGTTTCATTCTGTAAACGGCTTCTGAAATACAAAATAGCATATGAAATAATGATAAATTAATTTCAATCATGAATAATATGTAAAGCTGTTACAAAACATAAGATTTGTAATTTTTTTTTTCAAAAGGATACAAGGAAGGATCAGTCAATATATCAATTGAGTTAATTGTTTTGAGTCATGTGTTGTTTCTTGACAATATTAAATGTCTCTTTTTAATCTGTTTTAATTTTCTTGTATTGAAAACAGTTCAATTAATAGAGATATGTTCAATGCATAATTTATATATTCTAAGTGAAAGTTACATGTTAATAGAAGTTAAAAAAGGCAACTTTGTCTTATTAATCTGTTCGTTGTATTGTTATAATGATAGAACAAAAAGTATTTTACTGCATACATATGCCACATGCTCATAATTCAAATTAATGTAACTTTAAATGACCAAGCTTTCTAGATATCTAATATATATTTTTGAGTGCTGTAAACATCTAAGAAGCAGACACGATTTTATTTATATAAGTCCGAAAATTAATGTATTAATTTATTAATTTCATAAGTGAAAAAATAAATATATTAATTGTATTAATCTTAACTTTCAAGAACATTATTATGGTAATCGAAGCTGGATGTTATATTATGAAATCAGCTCCGTGGTAATCTAAAACTTGTGAAGAAACTAGTATCATATCCTTCTTGCTTCACGGCAACTCGTACCTTGATGTAACGCCACACCTTGATAATTCAATATTGAACTAGGATATTATTATAATTGCTTAAATTGTAGTTTCCATTCCTAACATGGGAAAAATAAATTAAATATCTCTAAGAGTTTATTTTAATATGTTTATTTAATTATGTTTATTGCTTTGAGATTCGACTTGTAACTAGAAATTAATAGTATACTCGTATATTTAAAATTTAGTAACATATTTCTCGTGTCCTGTCTTAGCTATGAATATTCGAAATCGATAAAGTCTCTGTCACGTTAAGGAGTGACCAATAGAAATAGAGAATCATTATATATTATAAGAAAATCCAGTAACATAAGTTATATCACAATGTAATGTTAATAAACGAATTTTAAGGTTTTATGTGTGGTACAGTCGAGACATTTAGGAGAGTGACCATTAAGGCTTAAAAAATTTTGTAAGGCGTTTCTTCTCGGTGCGATATACCGATCCCTAATTTCGATGACGCTTTAGTGCAGCGGGCACAGCACTAGCTGGTGCGCTGGCGGTCACGAGTTCGATTCCCGCAACCATCTGTAGTCTGAGCGCTAATCCTATTGGGAGCCGTTTAGTGTGAGGCGTTCATTATTAGACGTTCGTTATTTATCACATAAAATGTTATTCCAATATGTTAAAAATTCGATAAATCAAAAGAATAAATTATCAAACTAATAGCTATATACAAATAATATAAATAGTTTTTAAAGGGTTCTTAGATTCAAGTGGAAATTAATAGCTAATATTTATTCAAACAGATATTACGATACTTACGAGTAGAACACTTAGATCTATAAAAAAAAAACGATGAACGAGAGTTTGAAAGCAATGGATGTAAATATAGGTATTAAGAGAGTTCTGTAAGAAACATTTTTGCTTATTTCAGCTATGTATTCATTTGTAGACTCAAGAAAAGAAACATGTCCCTGATAAAGTATACTCGCAATCTTTCTCTTAATGGAAATATCCGCCCATACCCAAGGAAACAAAATGGCGGATCAAACATTCAGTTCAATTCAGTATTTTATTTCAAATTAAAAGCTTAGTAAGAATCAGAACAAACTCTAAATTAATCTTTTTTTTTTTTGATTGATTGATGACAGCTTGCTGATGTAAATGTATCTACTATTTAAATATTTGAGAGTAGAATGGAAAAATCCTCCACTACGTCAGCCTTTGAATCACCACTGCTGAACGTTGGTCTCCCCCATCGTCTTTGAGGTGTATTGTCAATACTCGCCAGGCTTGGCAGGCAGTTTAGCGAGCGCAGTGTGTTGTGACAGGATATGGTGACGCTGCTGTCCATCACCATCCTGGTTGGTGTACAGTTGCTCATATCCTTATGTCCTAAGTCACCTTTTACGACACCTCAGCAAGAAAGAGATCGGGACTATTCTTCTCTGCCGGTCATCGCACAGCTTACAGTCTAATTAAATTACTCACAAGTAATTTCAGAATGAGTCCAATGCGCCGGTTCGTTCATATCAATTTTCCAAGTTATGTTTCCCAATAAATTTTCTCCGAGAGGATCGTCCGCGAAGCGGTAAGTAAAGTTCATTGTTACTGCTGGCGTCCATTCGATAGAACCGTCTGAAATCGTAAAATGTAAAATTATATTATTTCTATTACGAGCAACCCAAACTTGGCTTTACAAAGCTACAAATTAAATTACGGTGTCGTCGTGCCGGCCTGAACATTAATTGTGAATAATGTTTTTGGTTGACAAACGCGGTCGCTATCGAATTTGTTTTATACGATTAAGATGGAAAAGGTAGGAGTTAAGGACAATATTGGACATATTTGGATTATATTTTTCTTAATATTCAATTGGAAGCAATTAAATATTTAAGAATAAATTAAATAAGCTATGACTATAACTTTTTTTAACATTACCACATAATTTGCGGATAATGCCTCTATACTATCAAATGAGATTTTTATTCCTCGAAGAGATAGGAGACATTTAGTTGCTTATTAGACATTGAATTAAAAAGTAAATACATAAACGAAAAAATAATATATTATCTACTGTACAGTACTGTGTATACACATTTGTTCAAGAAAAGCGTGTGGATATTTTAAAATAAAATTTTGATTATCATTGAGAAATAAAATTAATGAGTGAAAGATTTTCTGAATATGTGTAAACAAAGTGATATGAATTACCTTCAGCTTGAACATGGTCATCTTCAATGAATTCAGCTTTCATGCAGCTATAAGATAGAGCTTCTTCAGCACTGGCGTAGTATTCTACTACGTACCAGTGACCAAGCATCTGAAATCATAATATTTCTAGGTGAATAAAGCTATGATTACCATCCACGTCTAAAAGTCTAAATGTCAGAGGATCATTTAAAAAATATATACTAAAATTAGAAAGGTGGATATGTCAAAGGAGTAATTTTTTTCTCTAATATTTTATGACGTCAGCCTATACGACATTAGTATAGCTCTCAAATAGTAAAGTTTAACTCTCAAATAGAAAGAATGAATAGTGAAATGAAAATGCCGCAGTGCTGGCTCCTATACAGGATTACTTTACGAAATTAATCCAGAATTAACTGCGTCTTAAGTTGGTAGCAATGGCAGTTACCATAAGACTCTGCACCAGACAACCTTAAACGAGTTGGCGTTGCAGACTGCGAATTTTAGAAAATCATAAAGGAGGATTATGTAAAATAGACGATAGAGAAGAATGACTATTGGTAAATGATAACGATGAAGATGGTTTTTCTATTTAATACTTAAAAATAAGACTAAATAAAACAATAAAATGGATACGCCTGATAACGGTTAACTGGTAGTTATGATTGCATTGTCTTAAACGCCTACTATAATTTTATAGCTATTATGAAGAACATTTATTTTGCATAGCTGTAGTTTTAAGGTAAATGTTTATATTTACTCTATAATATGTATGTGTTTTTTTTTTGTGTATTGAATAGGTTTTTGTTAAAAATTTAATTTAAATAATTACGAAAATATTACATTAATACTTAATTATATACTAATGAAATAAATCAAGGAATCTTTTGTAACGAAATATTGTCAACAAAGTATAAAAAAATACATCAATTACAAAAATAAAAGAAACGAACTTCAAAAAAGGTATTGCCTTGAAAATACATAATAAAAAAAGTTTTAATAAGTAAAATTAGAGAATAAAATTTGGAGTAGTTTTAAAACTGGTTCATATTTAAAATGCATTTTGTAAAAATACAAAGCCCGATAGTCATGTTTAGGCTGACAGTTCTTAGTAATGATTTGCATACATTATACAGCCCATTTTCAATACTCATTAGTCTATTTTAAAATACTCAATTATAAGTCTTATTTTCTTATGCCGAGAGCTAATATTTGGGTGTTATACTTATTACAATGATATACAGTATTCAGTTTTACTTTCGAATCAAAGAAATATAATAAGTTAGGTAATGTTGCGCGATTTACATAAGCACTATTGATATGTGGACAGTTATCGTAAATTATCTCCACCCTCACGGTTTCACCCGTGGTACATATTTCTTCAGAACGAGTGCGTTACTACTTCATTACAATTTTTATAGAACAATAAATCCTCTTCTAGACGGTTCATCAAAATAACCATAGACTAAATTCTATGTTAGACGTCCAGAGCTACAACTGTGAAAACCGTATCCAATTTCATGCAGCAAATTTTTCGTGATAGAAGAAGCATACTGAATGACATAACGAGAGATTAATAGCACGCAAAAATTCTAAATATAATTGGATAAAATACATATATGAATATCAAACTAGTGAATTATTTCAAATAACTATCGCAATTAGCAAGCAACACTATATAAAATTTAAAAAGACTACAAACATGGTGATTACGACTCATCGTAAAGGAATTACCTAGTACTCCTAGTATTCATAAATGTCGACGTAGGTAAATGAAGTTGCGTATGTATGCTGGACGTACCTATAGTAGCCAGTAGGTAATTTCTATAGTTAAATATAAATTATTTTAATGTTTACTTTCAAAGTGATTTTTTTATGAGGAAAATATGCAGTTTTGTTTTTATATATATTATATAATATGTCAATTACAATTGTTCTTAATTATTTTACGATACAAGTGATACAACTTAATTTATGAATTGAAAAATATTATGTCAATATTTTTTAATTGAAAAGAAAGAAGAAACTTCATTAAATCTAAATTGGATTATTTTAAATAACAATAATAAACAAGCAACATTCAGAATCGGTATGATACTTGTACGTAGATACATTTTGATGTAATAAATACAATAAAAATATACTAAACATTCAGATTTATCGAGATATTCAAACATAAATAATCTCGAGTACGTATTTATATAAACATATCGTTAAATATAAATTAGCTGAACCAGTAATCAAACTATGTTAATGTAAGCTGCGCCGTTAGAATGTTTAATATTAGCGGTGCGGGTTCTCGCGTGACATTCTTTTTTATAGGATATTAGAAAAATCATCTGAGATATTCATCACTTGTCTCAAACAGAGTTTTTATAGTTTTTTTTTTTTTGTTTTAATTGAAAAATAATGTGAAGGAATTACTATGCTCTGCAATATGACACTTTTGACATTAAAATGAAGTTAATGTAAAAGACATTACGATTATATCCATATGTTAAAAATAATGAATGAACTAGCTATCAATTCTTTTTTTTTTTCTATTAACGATTCTCTTACCTCTGTTTTTTCAGGCTCCCTTTCTAGTAAAAAATAGTTATGGTAATGTCAGCATGTATCGTCTGCATCCAAGTAATATTCATTGTTTTCTATTACCAAATAATATATGTCATTTAATTCCACTGGTTTAAATAAGATGGTGGAGTTTCATTTTTAACGGACCTAAAAACATTTATCTATTCGAATGTTTTTTTCTTGAATTCTAACACATCAGCCATTCCATTTATAACTTTAATCTAGATCATGTACATTAGTAGTTTTTACACAAAGTTTTGTAATGACAAAAACTTGTGTATTTGTTAGATAAAATCTAGTAACAAAGTAAAACTAGGTAGGTTTTTGCTCATAATAATTAATTTAATATTTAACTCAATTATATATGTTCTTATAATTTTATTAAAAATATGTCAATCTAACGGAAATCTTGCATTAGTTTAACATAAATTATACAGTTATTAATAAATCATTAAGAAATATAGCTACTCTCACTCTTACGAGATAATAGGAAGGCGAGGCCTAAACCTAGCTATAAACTTAAAAGCTATCATCAATATTGTAAAAACGAAAGAGTAGGTATATTAATAAATCATAAATGTCCATTTCTTTGGCACGCCCTACAGCCCAAACGGCTGGACGGTTTTTGACATATGAGGTGTCGTTGGATTTGTCTAAATTGTAGTAGTGACATAGGCTATATAAATTTTCAAAATGGCGTCCGCAAATGGCGGAATGAGGGGGGGAGTTGAATTTTTTTTCTTACTGTAGCAATATGGGTATCAAATGAAAGCTAGTAAATTCTTTTATCCTTTTTAGTTTATAATAAGAGTATTTTACGCAGTCGGGTTTTTTTGATTTTTTTTAATTAAGCATACTTGTTAATATTATTATCTTTAATGAAGATTAAAGATACATGCCAATCATTAACCTAATAAAATTATGAAAAAAAAATCGTATATGCGTATTTTATTATTAGGATTTATGTTATTTAGTGATAAAGCTGTTGTCTCCAACTATTTCCTACTTCAGTCGTATTTATTAAACTCTCAACTGAGCGAACTAAAAGCCACAAAACCTATAAATCGAATAAAAGTAATGGTTTTCATTATCTCGTTAAGGAACTCGAATAACGTTACTTTAGAAGATGTATCATAATCACTATTTTCAACATCATTCTAGCTTTTAATGAAGCCTATCCAGTTGTTATATATAATTAATTCTGATTCAAATTATAAATTAATATTGTGTTCACGCATTTTAAAAGAGAAAATAACATTTATTGCCACTGGAAAATCATTTATTTAAACATATTTTTGTCTGCTTATTGTGAGATTCGATACTGATTATATTGGTTACCATTTATGGTACAGGTTATGATGTTACATAGTCTATAATCTTCTCCCATAGGCATGATATCGTAAGTTCTGAGATCAGCGGTTTCGAATAAATGAATGAACTCGTTGGCTTTTTTATATCTATATAGATTATTAATTTTACAATTATAATTTTATTTTTGATGGAAATACTTTGTAACTAAAATCTTTGACGTTACGAGGGTCATTTGAAAAGTTCTTAGTCTATAGCATCTTATTTTTATAAAACTACCTTAATTTTGAAGATACATTATTCTTGAGCAATTGCATGAAATTATATTTCTTTATTTGAATTCGTTACGGTTTCTCACACTATAACGTCGAACATTTCTTCAACTCACATTACTGACTATAAATAAAAAATTAAAATTTCGAATATTTAAAAAAAAATGGATGAGATCGAACATCGTGCTGTGATTAAGTAATTGAATTAGAAAGGTTTATACCAAAACAAATGTATGAAGACATATTAACAACTTTAGTAGAATCTGGACCTTCGTATGCTACTGTAAAAAAGTGGTTAGCAGAGTTCAAACGTGGTCGAGAAAGTGTCGAAGAGGACCCACGTAGCGGTCGACCATCGACGTCTACCACCGACGAAAACATTGAAAAAATATGTGATTATTTTTTATCTGACCAGATATTGACTAATATGGGGATAGCAGACACTATTTCATCAGAATGAACACACCACATAATTACGACTGAGGTGCACTTTTCAAAGGTGTCTTCGCGGTGGGTGCCTCGGGTGCTTTCAATTGAACAAAAACGCGTTCGACTAATGATTCCTTGAGACTGTTTGGAGCTGTTTGAGGTTGACCTAACTGAATTTGTTGAAAGATTTGTAACTATGGATAAAACATGGGTGCATCACTATACTCTAGAGACAAAAAACTAATGTAAAAAATTGAAAAGACCAGGGTCTCCAGTTCGAAGTAAGCTAAAGTAGTATTGTCGGCCGGTAAAGTGATGGTGTCAGTTTTTTGGGATGCGAAGGGTGTAATCATGGACTGCTTAGAAAAGGGTCAAACAATAAACTCGGCATATTATTGTAACCTCCTGCGCCGTTTACGTAACTTAATTAAAGAAAAACCTCACGGATTGTTACGTATGTCCGTTTTCAAATGCCCCTCGTATTTATTTTTGAGTTCTTTTTTTATTACTAAAAATTATCTTTACTTTGCCCAATAAAAAAAAATATTCTCGTTCCTAATAACAATAATGTAATCTTTTTTTTAAATATTATAAATGAATTCACATGATTTATTTAACTATAATATTTATATATGCTATATTTTTTGTATATTCTTTATTACACAGTAAATCGTTTTTACTTTTTTAGTCGCATTGAAGTTTGGCAAGGGCGAACTTATCTCTAGAAGAGATCCATCTACCAGTCAACCCATTTTCGTAAGAGATGATGTTACCGCGGAGTATATAGTGCAAGAGAAAAAAAGACAGTAAAATATATTAAAAAGCATACGTTTAATATACAAATTAAGCTACATAAGTTACGTACATTATATAGGTACATACAAATATATACATACATATGTAGTATGTACATACATATTATATATATATAAACATAAACATACATAAACACACATACAATAGTACATTCGACGTCTCATAAATTAAACTAAATACTTTAAGTACCAACATACTTAAGTAATGTTTATTTATTTATTATAGTCATTATTATTTAGTATTATTATTATATAGTCATTTATATTTTTGTCTAATTAGCATATATAATAGAGGTACAGTCTAAACTAATTACAGTATATAGCTATAGATTTTAGTTATACTCTGCTATCAATCATACGTCCGGTGCCTACACAGAGGCTCATTGACTTGCTACCAAAATAAAATATTTATATTATTATTCTACAGTATATATAAATTTATGTTATTAATTTTATTACTTGCATAGCGAATCACTACATATTATAAAACAAAGTCCTTCACCGCGTCTTTATGTCTGTTCCCGATAAACTCAAAAACTACTGGATTTTCATGCGGTTTTCACCAATAGGTAGAGTCATTAATGAGGAAGGTTTAGGTACATACACACACCCTGGGTGCAGCCGAGGTGGGCCGCTAGTAATAAATAATTAGTTAAGTCTTAGAGGAACTTATATGGTCAAGTTATTTATATGTATTAAACGGAAACCTATTAGTACTTATATAGAGACAAATATAAACATTACACTAGTTAATTAAAATACGTTAAGCAAAAACAATAAAGTATTATTTGTATCAAAATAAAAGCATTTTCTCAAAATCCTAATAAATGAGTGCAACAAAGTTCATGATGTTGTATATTGTATGATACCTGGGATAGATCGAAATGCGGTACAGCTCTAACTTCTGGACATTTTCGTTTGTCAAAGATTTTACCATCCACTGAATTTACCACCACAAGCACAATTAAAAACATCAACACTCGATACATTCTTTAAAATTTTAGGCACTGCAGTGTAATGTTTCTTTAGCAAATTGAACAATAAAAAAATTAAAATTAAAAAACCCGGATATAAATTTTAAAATTTTTTTTTTTGTTTAAAATGTCACGTTATCTGACGTTTTATACAAGCGGTTGATGATGTTGGACTAACAAAAAGGAATTCTTATCAATTTGTATGGGACGTTTGTTAATGGCTGCCGGGACGCGATCAGCATTCCATTATCAGCCAGTGTGACTCATATACTCATATTTTGTTGTGATTCTGAATGAATTTTTGATTACCTTGGACAGTTAATAATATTAAAAATCATTAGTAAGTCATTTGAGTAAATATTTAAATATAACTCTGTAAATATAAACATTACAGATAAAAAGTAAATATGATAATTGAGTGAAATATCTACAAAGAAAAAAAATTAAATATTTGTAGAAATTATTATCGATTAACTAGTATGACATATGATCTCTACTTTTTAATCACGACAGCTTGAGTTACATCCTATGTAAGCTTATACTATTCAAGTGCGTCTTATAAAGGGGCTTAAAAGCAAATTTGATTTGTATCTCAATTTAATTGTATTATTTCTATTGTAATGCCACAGTCTAACTAACTAGTAAAATCTTCGCCAATTGCGAACCGATTACGATAGTAATATTTTCAAAGAGAGCGTCGTGTTTCAAATGTATCAATATTATTTTGAAATTCTACTATATTCTTATTTCATGCCACTGTACTGAGTGGAACTGACTGTAAACATCCTACTGCTTGGAAAATGCCTCTTCTCTATTCATCCATGTCTAAGGAACACCAATTCCGCGATTCCGGAACTATTTCAGATATTGGAAACAAATGTTAGACTGGAATACAAATGATACAAACAGCAAAGAAAAATACAAGTTTTCGTCTACTGAAAACTAGGAACTAGGTTTTTTTTTATACCACTAGGGTGGCATACAAGCCTTCGGTCCGCCTCACGGTAAGTGTTTACCGTAGTTATAATACCAGGAGCATAACGAGTGTGTGCCAACCCTACCTCGGCTGTCAGCACAGCGCATCTTCAGGAACTCTGACCACCTGACTCGCCTCAGGAACACAATCTCTGTAATCTTCTGTAAGATTGAGGTAATTCTCCAGACGAGCTGCTCTAGACAGTGTATCTTAGATGTTTTATCTTAAACATTCATTAGATATTAAGGTAAGGCTCTAGAAATATTAATAAGAAACCAGTGACTGAGCTTGTGCAGTACTTTTGGCGTAGTGCCAGAACAAAACACAGATAGATCGCAAAATAAACTCATAATATAGTTGCTAAATATTCTGACATCACTCAGATATAATTTTGGAAAAAAGGTTGAAGTTCGTCGAAATAGACTAATCACTAACGTTTAGCTTAAAGTAACTATTTAAGATTTTGACTTATCAATGAGAACCGTACCATCCGTTGGGAGGTAAAGTATCGTTAATGTTGTAGTATCTTATAAGCTAAGTACTCAAATTCTAAGTGTGAATAAAATCCGTGCCCCTGTTTTCATGTGATGTTCACACACAGAGACAAGCAGACGCATGAACTTGTTTTTAACAGTGAACTTACGAACGTATATATATATATATATATATATATATATATATATATATATATATATATATATATATATATATATATATATATATATATATATACAGGATGATCAAAAAGTCGTGGATCAAACGAAACAGGGAGATAGAGGAGGTAATTTCCAACAAAAAATCTTTCTACAGCATGGCCATAACTTCATTGCACGAAAAGTTATGAATATTTTTGTTTTTTCAATGAAACTACCGACTTTTTTAACAATTTCATCAATAAAAAATTAAATTGATTAAAAACAATAAAACAAAAAGTGCTTTACTATGACTTGATAATGTATCAATACTACAAAAATTGTATTGCAGCTCTTGGTACCAAATTTAACGAGCGATGAATTTTTTTCCGTAAGATTTGAAGCGATACAAAAAATTACTTCTCACTTTAAGAGCATCCTGTGAAAAAAAATTGTACTACCGAAAAGTGACCCTGTATTAGAATTTTTTGCTCATTTAATGCTGATTCAAATGAGGTACAACACTTTACTGTTTGAGCTTTAGTTTTGGTTTTATGGTCGTTTTTTCATATCAAAGTGCAAATTTCATTAAATTTGCCTTATTCAAAAAAAATTATTAGTTTATCATAAACGGCCAGTTTTTTGTACGTTGGAATGCTATAACTGTTATGTTCTTGTCACTATTAAGGAACCGCTCGTTCAAATGTCCTTGAACAGAAAAAATGAGGCCGGGCGCCGTCTTGTTGCAGCCACATTTCTGAAAAATCTTAACTTCGTTGAGTATTTGATTCAAATTATTTTATGAAAAATTCAAATACAGAGCATCAGTCAGCCTTGGTGGCATTTCATGTAGCACAAACTGCTGGTCAATTGTTCTAGCCCACATGTTTATACCAAACAGATGCTGGAATCGATCATTTCTGATGAAATGTGGGTTCACTCTGGAGTAGAAGTTTAAATTGTGGATGTTAAAAATTCCCATTCTGCTAAAATTTGACTCATCAGTCCATAACACTGTTGAAAAACTTCGGATCCTCTCTGTTTCGTCTAAACATCTTGCTGCAAAATCTCACCCCCAAGGTCCACAGTCAGCGGGCAGCAAAGCTTGCACTCTTTGCACGTAGTAAGCTTGATATTTATTTCTTTTAATAGTAAGGTGCACCGTCGATCGTCAAATCCCGAAATTTCCTGATATTTGGCGTTAGCTAATACCAGGGTCCAGTCTTAACTGTCTCAGTATTTGCTCGTCATTGTCAAATCGTACTACTGGTCTACCTGTTCTCGCAGCATGCTCAATGGGTAAGGTTCCATGTACACATTATGCACGCGTATAAAGACCCTGTAGTCCGGGAAACGGTCTCAGTTAGTGTAGCTTTGTCGATATCTTCGGGCAGTAGCTCGAGTATTGCCTTCACAATAGCCATAGAGATAATGCATTTCTGCATACTCCCGTTGGGTGTATGCTCTCCTCGCAGCAGCCATCTTCCACTTATCTAGCCAATCCGTAGCGAAAGAGTGTCTGTCCATTTCATAAATCCTAAATGTGACAATAACAGAACAGTTATAGCATTCCAACGTACAAAAAACTGGCCGTTTATGATAAACTAATAATTTTTTTTGAATAAGGCAAATTTAATGAAATTTGCACTTTGATATGAAAAAACGACCATAAAACCAAAACTAAAGCTCAAACAGTAAAGTGTTGTACCTCATTTGAATCAGCATTAAATGAGCAAAAAATTCTAATACAGGGTCACTTTTCGGTAGTACAATTTTTTTTCACAGGATGCTCTTAAAGTGAGAAGTAATTTTTTGTATCGCTTCAAATCTTACGGAAAAAAATTCATCGCTCGTTAAATTTGGTACCAAGAGCTGCAATACAATTTTTGTAGTATTGATACATTATCAAGTCATAGTAAAGCACTTTTTGTTTTATTGTTTTTAATCAATTTAATTTTTTATTGATGAAATTGTTAAAAAAGTCGGTAGTTTCATTGAAAAAACAAAAATATTCATAACTTTTCGTGCAATGAAGTTATGGCCATGCTGTAGAAAGATTTTTTGTTGGAAATTACCTCCTCTATCTCCCTGTTTCGTTTGATCCACGACTTTTTGATCACCGGGTGATCAAAAAGTCGTGGTATACATACATATTATGTATGTATATATGTATAGTATAAAGTATAGCAGGTACTCCTGCAGATGATAAATAAACGATTTAGTTACGATATTATTAAAATGTAATAAAATAACTAAAACAGGTTAACGGGCATACAAATTTTAATTATTATATAATATAATCCTCACATTCCTCATACTTTAACTACATTTAATTCGATGATTTTTATTATTGATAACGGCTTTTTAATAAGATATTTTTTAATCTTAAAATACTAGGTTAATATAAATATTAAGTATAATCGATAGTATCAATTCATGTAAATGAAAAAAAATTTATTAGTATGACTCTATATAAGAACTTCTTATCTTTTTATTAGGCATTTAAGTTATAATACCTACTACTTAAAATTATTCTAATCGTCCATCGAGTAACTAATAATATAATATGATTTTAATTGTAAAAAATGTTTAATTTTTTTGCATAAATTTATTTTTTTATTTTTTGGTAAAATAGAAATTATAACGCTGAAAAAAAAACGTGTTTAATTCATTGGATCTACTTTATTTTGTTTTTATTGTGTACGAGTATTATAGCGATAAAAGTCAAAAACGTTCTGTAAAAATTTCAATATGTCAAAGTGTAAACCCTGTATCAGGTGAAAAGGATGGCCGAACAGAATTGATGTGTTCTGCTCTCTCTAACTAAATTAACTCAGAACTTAATTAGAAATAAAACAAATATTTCGTTACCTTTTTGAGTTTTTTCTGACCTAACCTCGGTTTCAAGTTTTGTTTTTGTTTTTTGTTAGTTCACGAGGGCTCAGCCGATACAGCTTTTGGTTTCCAAGATCATCTGTTCTTTGAAATATGGAGGACCACAACACAACGTTAAAGAACCTCATCAAATTCTCTAAAATATTTTTTTAAAAATAAATATGTTAAAAATTAAGATTATGTCTAAGGTAGATAATCAGGTTCACCTTCACCCATTAATCGAGCAAATCATTTCTAATCTAAGGTCCAATTTTGAAAAGGGGATAAACAGCCAAATACAGATAAGTCAAGTAATCGAAGCTAGAATATACGAAATAATGAGTTGCGAATCTCAAATGGCAAAAGGCACTAAAAATATATGAGACTAAATTAAAACATAAATTTAACAGTTGAAATACGCGATTTTAATTAACAATTTTTGGATTTGCATTTTACTCACAGATCCAATTCACTTGGCTATCGAAGGTAATTAAAACAATATGTAAAACTTGTAAATCTATGTTTATTGAAAACTGCGATAGTTTTAATATATAATCTCATAGATGTTTATGTATATAATTATTAAAAAAAAAAAATTCATACGCATTAATGGGTCTTAGTTGTTTCATCTGTATTTCTAGTAATATCTCATCAAAGGAATAAAAATTATTGCTATTTGTTGGTCAAGCAACTCAAATAAGTCAACGAATCTGTAACAAAAACGAGTCTTCAACGGTTAAAATATATCAGTTAATTGTTAAAAGTTGGACAATTAACCTTGTTAGGGTAAAAACCGCAAAACAACTTTTCTCGGTAATTCATATATTCGAAAATTAGCCTGGCTTATTACACACCAACGAAACCACAAAGTACTCTTTCCTCGGGCACATCTGGAAACTAAGGAAGTGAGGCTGTGAGCTGTAAATATAAGTCTGTTAAAAACACTTCTTAATGACTTTAGATTAAACATTTAAAATTATAAAACAACAAAAATCATTTAAAATAAAAATTATTGCAATTAGTATAGTAGTTCATTTAGGGCGCTACCATATGTTGCTTGAATGAACGCTATCCTCCGATCCTTAATCAATGTTAATTCAAGCATTGAAAGGCAGACATAACACACATCCCTTATGCACGCTGCGCTGTTGGTTAATAATAATAATAATAATCACTCTTTATTGTACACATAAACAGAAGCTTACAATTCAAAAGACAATGCACAAAAATAAATGCACAACGGGCGGTCTTATCGCTAAACAGCGATCTCTTCCAGACAACCAGCGTGGAGGAGATAATGTGAAAAAAGCGGTAAGGGTGTACAAAGAACTAACAAAGACTATATATAAATATATAGATAAACACGCATACATATATATATATATATATATATATATATATATATACACATATACACACATACGTATATACATATAAATACACATACACATACATTTACCCATATACATACACACATACACATACATACATACACGTACATACACATACATATTACAATAATATCAACTATACTAAATAAACTAAACATAAACATACATAAAAATATATACCTATTATACAATATACAACATTAAACTACAGTAAAACAGTTAAGTGTACATTTCTCAGTTGATAATGACGATGAGGATGACAGTAGTTTCAAAGTCGTAAGTAATGTTCCTTAATCTTTTTTTTAAACGATTTCAGTGATGTTGCTTGTCTAATGTGTAATGGCAAAGTATTCCATAACCGTGCGGCCTCAATGCTGAAGGAATTACTGTAGAAAGTAGTAGAGTGACTACAAATTTTCAGAGTGAGATTTTCACTAGAACGAAGTGGTCTGTTGTGCGAGTCACAAAGAAATTCAAAGCGTTCTTTCAAATAAGAAGGAAGGATAGGATTAAACAATACAGAATATAGGAGAGATAGTACATGAGTATTCCTGCGCTGACGTATAGGAAGCCACTTGAGCCTCTCACGAAACTCAGAGACGCGGTCATACTTGCGGAGTCCAAATATGAACCGAATACAGAGGTTTTGGAGACGCTCAAGTTTATTCAGTTGATCTTCTCTTAAGTCTAAATAGCAAGTGTCAGCATAATCAAGGATAGGATGAAGAAGAGATTGGGCGAGAGCAATTTTAGTTGGAATAGGAAGAAAATTACGTAACCGTCTTAATGAACCGATTGAACCAAAAATTTTTCTACTTACTTCACAAATTTGTGGGTCCCATGACATAAACTTGTCAAATATTATACCCAAGTTTTTAACTTTTTCGCTATAAGGGATTATAATACCGGAAAAAGTTATATTTGTCAGATTTGGCCAGTCAATACGTGAAATAAGCTGTTGGCTTCCGATAATTATAGCCTGCGATTTTGATGGATTAACGCTAAGGCCAAACTCTTTGCTCCAACCGTTGATACGTTCCAGTTCCTGATTCAAGGTGTTTATCGTACTAGGCAGCTGTGCTAAGTTTGTATGCAAGTATATTTGGAGATCGTCAGCATACAGGTGGTAGGGAGAAAATATATATTGAGAAATAGTATTAATGAAGATCGAAAACAGGAATGGAGACATCACGCCACCTTGCGGTACACCGGCATTAATACTAACATAGTCAGAAAAAATATCGTTAAGTCGCACACGTTGCCGGCGACCATGCAAATAAGAGTGAAACCAGTCAATCACAATAGGAGATATGTTAAGAGAATTCAATATGGCAAGCAAAATGTCGAAATCTACACTATTGAAGGCATTACTAAAATCAAGTAATGTCAAGACAGTGAGCCTTCGTTTATCTTTTGCCATGCGAATATCATCAGTAATTTTAACTAATGCAGTAGTCGTACTGTGGCCTGAGCGGAAACCGGATTGAAATGGGTTTAAAAGGTTATATCTACAGAGGAAAAGGTTAAGTTGATTGTAAGTAAGACGCTCAAGAACTTTAGATAGGAACGGAAGAATAGATATAGGGCGTAGATCGGAAAAAGAAGTAGAATTGGGTTTTTTAGGCAAAGGGATGATTACAGCATCTTTCCAACAGGATGGGAATGTACCGCTACTAATAGAAAAGTTGAAAATGTTTGTTATAATAGGAACTAAATAATCTATAATGGGAATTACCATTTGACGACTAATGCAATCAGAACCAACACTATTAGATGATACGGCTAGAATATTCTTCTTAACATCACTATTCGTGAATTGACTAAATTGAAAAAGGGGAGAGTCAGGAGTTGTAGAAGCTGAAATTTGAGAAATTGTATTTAATTTAGTTATGTTATCTAATGTAACAGAGGATGAGAAATGCTTATTAAGTAAGTTTAAATCTAAGTTTTGGGAATTAATATCTTGTTGCTGTTTCCCAACTCCCAGTGACTTGAGGAAATTCCAAACACGGGCAGTGTCGTTGTCCTCTATAACTGACTTATAGATATGGCGTCGATGTTCATCCCTACACAACCTGTTACAGCGATTCCGAGCTATTCTATATTTCTCACGATTTGTTTCGTTGGGATCGAGTCTAAATTTAGCTTTAGCAATATTCTTTTTCTTTTGTAGGCGCTTAACTTCGTCAGTCAACCATGGAGCCGGTAGATGTTTTATTCGCACTGGACGAATAGGAGCATGCTTGTCATAAAGATGAGTTAAAAGGAAATTAAAAGTATTTAACTTCTCATCAATTGATGAAGCATTAAGCACTCCGGACCAGTCGATATTTGAAGCGTCATCGGTTAAACTTTCAAAGTTGATACCGTGAAAATTGCGCCTCATAAGAATTTTTCGTTTGGCTTTAGGAGGTCTTAATTTATAACACAAGAAGAGAAGATCGTGGTAAGAAAAAGCAGGAGCAACACATTGACCAAATTTTTCGACATGACTAACTGAGGAGACAAGGATTAAATCGAGAAGAGAAGGTAAACAATTAGGGAAAGTGTGAGTCGCAGACAATGGCAATATATGCAAATCAGCTGCCTGTACTATAGATGTTAAGCGTGAAGTACGACAGTCTTTTTTAAGTAAGCAGGTATTAAAATCACCCATAATTATTGTGTGAGAGTAAAAAGGAACAAACTTTTCTAGAAGGTTTTCGAAAGACATAAAGTAATCAATGGTGAGGCTAGGATTATAATAAACACCGAGAAGAAGTTTAGTGTTGGAAAATAGAACTTCAATGAAAAGGTGTTCAGCTCCAGGACTATTATGGTGTTGTGAGAAGTCAATAACTGTGAAAGGAATATGAGATCGCAAGTAAATGGCAACACCTCCACCAGCTCGATCCAAACGGTCATTCCGAATCAAGCGAAAACCTGGTAAGCAGAATGATGTTGAAGGGAGACATGGCTTCAACCAGGATTCTGAAACTAAAATAGCGTGTAAGTTTTTATTTTGAAAGGAAGTCAACAAATCAGGAAAATGAGCGGGTACGCTCTGGGCATTAATGTGAACCAAGTTAAAAAGTTTTGATGCGTCACAAAAATGTGCATCTAAGTCATCACTGAGTGAGGGTAGACTGAGAAAACTGTCATCGCTATCTGTTTCATCAGAAGACGTAACAGAACAAAAGGTGTCAGATGAGTCGTCATTGTTGCATATCATAATAAGCTAACGATTATACAAAATTAAAATATATATAATAAATATATAATTAAAATAATATTTATAAAACAAGGTAATGGATGTAATTATAATATAGATATATAATAAATATAAGTTTTTTTTTAAATAAAACAAATATACTATATAATAAAAATAAAAATGAAATATATGTACTATTGAGCTCAATTCACATACCCACCAGCTAATAGAAGAGACATAATCGCAACTAATACGTACTAAGAAATAATAAAATAGAATAAAGAAATAACAATAAAAAAAAAAGCGGTAAAAATAAAAGACAGAAACATTTAAACCACTAATAACAGGCAAAAAAGAAACTTTTTTACAGCGAAAAACCAAAATTAAAAAAATAATAATAAAATAATTAATAAATAACAAATTTAAAAAAAAACACAATTAAGAAAATCCAAATTAAAATAAAAAACAATTTAAAAAAAAGAGAAAAAAAAAAAATAATAAAAAAAAAGAATTTAAAACCTATAAAAACAAATTAAGATTAAAAGTAAATATTTACATAGTCTTAAAAGACTAACATTCACGTCAACAATTTGTTTCTAACATAATTTATTATTAGCTACATGAAACAATAGTCTGTGGTAAAATATCTAGTATGTTATTCGCTAATCGAAGGACGACATTACAATAACAAAAATACAACATAATAAATATAAAGTAACTACAGCTTATATAGATTTGTTTATTTGTTTAACGAATAACGTTTATAAAAAGACTATCTACAAATTAAAAGCTATATAGTAATCAAGGCGCGAATTGAGAAAAGAATAATATATTAATGAAGATCTACTAAATTGAAATTTGAGTAAAAGTAAACAACTACTTTCTAACCACCCTTTTAGATCTTATAAGTGGAGCCTTACTGTCCGACGTCTTACTGGTGGCTGCAACACTTTGGACCGGCGACTTTGTACTCGTTGAAGCGATAATGCGCTCAAGATCACACATTCTTTCGACCTTATGCCGTGATCCGTCCGGGGCAATGACCTGTATAATTCCATCACGCGTCCAGCATTTGTTGACTCCGAAATGCTGTCTCGCCGCGAGAAACACACCGTGTCGGGATTTGGTCAAGAACTCGGACTCTGTAATGCCGGTACCCTTGAACTTGGTTTTAGCGTACCACACCTTATTTCGTACATTGACATCCGAGAACTTAACCACAATCGGGCGAGGTTTCTTATCAGTTCTACGACCCAGTCGATAGGATGTTTTGATAGAAGTTGTAGAGAACTGATCAACATCGAGATGCTCCGCAACAAGGCTGGTCACCCGCGCCGAGGTGTCTTCCGAATTTTCTTCAGGCACACCGTGAAGCAGCAACATCTTTCTGCGAGAACGCATTTCGAGCCGGTCAAATTCGCAGGTAAATAGTTCCACCTGACGTTGAAGAACATTTAAAGCTGTGATGACAAAGTTTTTAAAAGCGGCGAAGTCCGCAGCAAGGGAAGACGCAGTAGCTGGAGAATTCGTTTTTTGAAGATCTTGTTGGAAGTCCTTCATTGTCGCGTTAAATTGTTCAGCCATAGATGATAAAATGTCTTTGATCGACTCCATTTGAGAAAAGCCACAGAACAAAGCCTTGAAACTGTTAGATGGGCTGTTATTTCGTAAATTATCACAGGATACTATTTGCTGGGAGGTATTGTGAACAGTCAGTACATAATTTTAACTTTTCGTGTATTGTAACTTATTTAAATGAATAAAAAATACTATTTCAAAACGGAGAAGATGTTATCACTTTCAACGCCTACCCGCCGAAAACGCCGCTACATTCTTTGAAACGGCTCTGATTACTTATAGTTGTAAATGATATGACCACAATAATACTTCTGCTTGGATCTTAATATTTGAAAACATAAAATAAATATTTTAACAGTTTAGGAGACCCCGGTATTTAAAACTCAAAAGCATTTAGTTTCGTTCTAATTGCGAACAAGCAAGTTACAGCTCTTTCTCCGTTAAATACTCGTATCTTCAATTAAACTCAATCAAAAGGAATACTTTTATAATTTTCACATCGAGTTTAAATTATTATTTATTCAAGTCACAATTCCACACGTGTGATGCCGAACTGGTTCTAAATGTTTCTCGTATTGGCAAAATTCGTGTCATTACGACTAGTTTGAGCAACCCACTTCCGAATGTAGGTAAAAATGTTGGAAACTTCGTTTAGTGCTTAACATATTTGTTTTGTGAATATTATAGATATTTGCTTTGGATTATTACTTAGATGTACCGTTATTTTCTGTAAGATTTATGTCTCTTGATCGTTTTAATATTTTAAATTATATGATTTTAATTACGAAGACGGTAACGCGTAATTAATTATTTTATTTAGAAAGTAATATATCACAGATTGAAAGAAAAATTTAAAAGTTTCTGTCGAGTATAGAATCATACTCGATGACAATTTTACATAGAATTTCATGAGCATGACACATCCAATTCGCGTGAATGGTTGGTACCAATATTGTTAGCCGTTTCCAGAAGCCTTTGCAATGTTATTTCCTTATTAATATATTATTTGAAAAAGGAATATTATATGTGTAAAATGTCGTTCTAGTAACTACTTAAAATAAGGATTAAAACACAATTGTTGTCTAGTTTTCGTTTTCTTTAAATGCCAAATAGAAGTAGACGAATCGAAAATAATTAAGAAGTCTAAATTTAATATAAATATAAAATAAGAGAAATTCTGTACATTTGTATCACAAAAACCAAACTTTATATGATAATGTTATCTCCTCACACCAAATTAGGCATAATAAATTCATACCCAAGCTTCGTGCTATTATTTGCTAGATTTCTTAAAAGAACTGAACACCGACACAAAATTATGTCAACTTATCAGTTTCATCTCAAACTAAATCGCAGAAAGTGTTTTTACTTTTGCCCGTGTTACAGTAGACCACACAGGTTGTAGTTGACTACGATTCTGAATCTTATTTAGTTGTAAAAGGAGTTTGAAATTTTTCTTTTTATGTGTAGGTCCGTACCCATTTTCACCGATTTAGCCGTCCTTATCTCAAGGCGGTCAGGGGAGCGTCTTTATTATTCACGCCTGTACGTTAGTGTTTGGTACTTCTGAGTGTATCGTGACATTGTTTTATGTAGAAATGGCAAGAAATAAAATGGTTTAACTTATTTATAGATATAAATATGTACATAGGTATAAATCTGTCGAAGTATTCATTCTATTAGAACTATCATCTCCGTATCTAACAATTAATTGAACCGCAAGCGATTTAAATTAATAAACTTTTTAATGAACTTTAAGAGGCCGCCATTAATACGTCAATTTCAAATGAAATATCGAATAAACGACCTAATCATAATATTTAACGGGTATTAACAACCGTATGAGAAAAACGGCTCTATCACAAACATGTTAAATATTGTCCTACAAATCATTTATTATATTATTATGGTATTTTCACTTTAGAAAACATTATTATTGTGTGACACTGACGGACTAATAATCTATAATCACATCGCTGGTGGCAAACAATTAGAACTGAATGGTTTAATAGCAGCTTCTATTAGCTATCGTCTTATAGTTTATTTATAAATTATTATCTTAACGAACATAATATTGAATGTTATCGGCCGTGTTCCGAAATACACTGCAACCACTGTTAGGTGTGACGTCAATTCAATACACTGTGAAGCTGTTACTTTTTATTTTGCTACAGTGTAATATTGGTTACTTACCGGATTGCGTTCTGTAATGATTCTCAATTTTTGACTTCAGTTATCATGTGGCGAAAAAAAACAACAACATTAATAACTCTCTTAAATAAATATGCATAAACTAAAAAGTCATTGTATAAATCAAAAATGACGAAAGATTCGAGGATTTATCATATTGGAGGATTTGTCAAAGCGCATATAGAATAATATTATATGAAATATGAGACAAATATCTTTTCAGAACAAGTGTTTATTTATTTGTTTTTACTTTACATAATTTACCGATAATAACGGTGTCCATTCAACGGAACTTACAATGGGACTAAAAGCCAAAAAAAAACAAAGTATACAATATAATAGTAACATAAACAATTGATATTACACCTAAAACGATGGATAAAGAATATTTCTCATGTCCGGGGATAGAACCCGGGACCGCTAGCGCATCAGCCAGTTACTGTGACCACTGCGCTAACGCGTCGTCAAAATAAATATTTAGTACAAGAGTAACTCTTCGTAACACAACAACTGTTGTTGTGTTGTACCTAAGTCGTCTTTCTGATTTTTACTATTATACTCGAACCAATCGAAATTTTGCATGCACATTTGGATTGGATTGATAGTGTTATTGTAATATGGTAGATTCCTAAAGATGGTTATTTATTTTGTAGCATCTCAATTATATATTTATTAAGTGAAAGAGTTTCTCGAAAGGTATAGACAATATGGTAGACGTTCCAGGATGGTGGATACAATTTCGTAACCTACTACCACAATAAAGATGTCAAGGGAAAGGATTAGCTGAGCGTAAGAGAAAAAATGAAAACAAAAATGGTAATAAATTTAATAAAATTAAAAAAAAAAAGAAAGTTTAAAAAGCTTTTATTCTTAATAATTGTTCAGAGCAATTGAAACCAATATAATGATTGTAATTATGTAAATGTACATATAAATAATACATATATAAATAAATATATATTACACCTAGACTCGGGGCGGGACCACAATCCAGCCAGGTCAAATGTGTACTTAAAGTAATAATTCACTAATGCGCAGTCAGATTTTATTCGTTCTTTATTGTTAGAGAAGAGATATTGTAGAGATTTTCCGTTAAATAATACAGCGTTTTGTTTGTTAGTTCAGAAATAACAGATATCATAACCCTCGATATTAGATTTTGTTCGGTAGGTAGAGCAACTAAATATATTCATAAAACACAGGTATGCCATGTCTATTCGTTTACATCACGGTTCTCGACGAATCTCTCGGCGAATCTAAATTAGCTTGCGCCGAAGGAATCACAATCGATGTGTTTTGTGGCAAACCTGCTGTAAACAGAGCACGTACATCCCACCGCACTTTCCTAGCATTCCTTCAATACAGCACGATACAAGTTTTACTACAAGGCTATTAACATAAATTCAACACTCATGAAACATTTTGGTAGACCCTAACAAAGAATTTGTTTGTTAGTATGTGTGTTGTTGTAGTTAAGATAGTAAAGTACGTAGTAAGTTAGTAATAAAACTGTAAGTAATAATTCAATTATTTTATTTTTTATTTTTTTATGAATGTTTTGACAAGTTTCTCAAAAATTCGACTATTTCAAATGTCATACGGCGTCGTGATGACGTGTCTTTTGCCTATAAGCGAAATTAATTAACAAAATTAATATAATAAACGCTCACTATCTCTCATCTAGTATTAGATCACAGTTAAAATACCAGAATTGCCACATAACTACACTACACTTAAACATGGGGAACCTATTTATTATTATATGTTAATATTTAACATATAATAATAAATAGGTTTTAATAATTTAAACAAGTTGCAAACGACTCAGAACAAAATAATCAAAACTTTATTTCATTATCCCTATCTGACACCGACAAAGCAAATATACAAGGAAACAAAACTATTAAATATAAGACAACTACATAAATATTATACATGTATCCTAGTCCGAAATATTTTTACTAATTCAGTTCAATCTAATTTAAAATTTCATAAAAAAACATACTCGCATAATTTAAGAAATACTGAAAAACTACAGCTTACTAGCGCACGCACCAGTTACGGAAGGAGGTCGATATTGTTTGAGGGGGTACAATTTTAGTACAAGTCTTTAAACCTAATATTCGTTCGTGTGTTATTTTATATATAATTATAACTTGATTTTTTATCAATTGGATTTTTTATTTATTTCAAGTATTCATAATAACATGTTTCCTATTTATAATTTTCACTAATACTATTATTGTATGTACTTGTATGTATTTCTGATTTTATATGAAAAAAAAAACTATATATTAATACTAAATAATGTCACTCTTAAATAAATATTCCTGAATATATCTTATGATCATTTAAAAAAGTTCACATCTATTTTATAGTTTTTAAACTTTATGTAAATATTTTAAAAAGAAAATATATGTATATTATTAAATTTTTCGATCGAACTCGAACAAGTTGTTATAAATTTAAAAAAAAATGCTAAAAAAATAAATCTTTACGAATTTTGTCTTTTAAAATACACCTTTATAACACTGAATTATTTACTAGATAAAATATGATTACTGTGAAATGTTCCGGATATTTTATTATCAATAAAATTTACTACTGACTTTTATTCGACTTGATCAAGAAGATATTAAGTCGTTTCGGTGACACTGATTAATTTATAACACTCATTACCTACTTATCCAGAAAGAATAGTTACACTTTTGGGCACAGTTTTTCCATCATGTCCACTACAAGGGTACGCAATTATTGAACTTAAAATAAATTAGAACAAATTATTTTTGTTTTTTGTTTTAGATTGTTTTGTATTGTAGTAAAACGAAATGTTACATTAATGATGACGGTCGTCTCTTCGATTCCCACTTGGAGCGAATATACTTACATAAATATTTGTTTCTAGATGTTAGTCCTTGTGGTCCCATCATACTTTAAAGAACATACAAATCGATAGGTCCCATGAGGCTATCACGATCGCGAGAAATCGCTGTGGTGTAGATTCAATACTAGCTGAGCCTCAATTACTTATCATAAACACCTGATAACGATCATTACTCTTGGTAAGGAAATTATCCTACTACCTGGAGGAGTGTAGCGGACTAAGATTAAGCTCCAACCCTTGTCACATGATTAGAAAAGTCCTTAGCCCAGTTGTGGAAGGTTCACAGGTCGATGCAGTTAAAGTCGGATAGTTGCTATTTTTAAATAGAGTTAAATTATATCTAAAACTCGTTTACTAAAAACTAATTTGCATACATCAAAAACCAGTGAAAATTCAATGTCGGAAGACCTTTCGCCTTATTCTCCGAAAACCTTAAAAACACTTGCGCACAAGGGCATGGCATGTGCGTGAGAGCTTATTTAGCATTCCTTTGGGCCACTGCCCTTCCGTAATTAATTTCGAAAATACGTAGGCGCTTATTTACATTTTCATCACTTTCTTTTAACAGTCGCTTTAACCTATTTATATTCTAGTTTAGATGTTTTATTACTGCTTACACTTGTTCAAAATTAAACCGTAATTGGCTTTCACTTTTTGATCGAGTTTAATTATTATTTATAACTTACAAATTATTTTTACTCGTATCCGTATAACGTTGTACAACTACTTTAAAATCGTAAACTACGTTTTTAGGTCGTGGCGTTGATTAATTTGACTTGACTATATTCATTACTCAGTATCAATCCTCACAAAATACTAAAAGATTGTCTAAAATGAGCAACTAAAACTCAGTCAAATAAGAAAATATTTTGTATTAATATTTTATATTTGAAAATAGTTACTATTAACACATTGAAGTATTAACTTTGATGTTGTAGGAATTCGCAAAATAAAAATAAAATCGGCAAAATTTAATTTAATTTCACTTGCACAATACCTTTTTCAATTAATAAAAAAAAAAAAAATATATATATATATTTTGATAATTAAAAACAATGACTTGCTCTTATACAAATAGAGCCAACGTACGCTAAATGTGTACTTTCCTAACTTCTAAAAATTATTTCGAATAAATAAAAAAGTCTCAATCATTAAAGCAAATGTCTCATGAAGTTACGGGTATAGCTTACTTGATTACTATTCATTTGTTGTTAGAAATTAAGACAAGCAACTGGTAAACTTCTCGTAGAAAGTGTAAATGTGATGCGTTTTTTAATTGGTTAGTAACGGTAGGATGCGGTCGAATTGTATAGAAATATATTTAAATTTAAGCAATGTGCTATTCGTCCCAAATAAGGGCGTTATTAAGAATGGCTTGAAATTTGTAATTAATGTAAGACTCATAAATACGTATATTTTTGTCTTTTTTCGTCAAAATTTATTCCATTGACAATTTGATTTAGTATTCCTTTTGATTAATATCTGTAATTTTCATTTCATTAATGCTTCCTAAATGTTGAGTAGAAACTTTACCATATTCTTCAATTCTATAGAAATGTCATATGTTTGGCGGCGTGCCATTGCTATTTTTAACGATAAGTGAACTAGGTCTTCGATATGAACTTTTTCTGTAAGAAAATTTAGATGATCTGATGCTAGTAAGAATGTTTAATAACACAAAATAAAGATAGTTTGATAATAATTATTGTTATGAAAGATCGAAATATGTTTTTTAATAATTCTTATCATTTTAATAATTCTTTAACCATAAGAATATTGTATAGATGTATCATATTCTATTACCGCTATAAAAAAGATAGTGCTTATAAAATATATTATTATATAAGTGTTATAATCCCATTCTATAAAATCGATAATGAAGCCAAAAAAAAAAAATTGAAAGAGTGAATTGATTTTAATGAAATAAAGACTAAATGTCATAATCAGGATTCGCTTTATGAATTTCATGTTGATTTTTATCCAACATTTAGTACGTCTGTACTAACAGTGATATGTGTTCAAGCAAACAGGCAGACAGACATACAGATAGACAGTTCTAGATGATAGAAACGTGAAATTTGATTTTAGACCCTCTACAGAAATTTTCGTCTAAAAATCCTAAAGAAAATCGTAAATTTACAATTTTATTATATGTGTAGATAAGTTTTGATTTTAAAATGATGTAATTCATTCCTTGCTTTTTTTTGTGTCCGTGTCATTTGATATGTATTATTATTATATTTTATTATTACATAATCATATATATGATTATTATATATATGATTATATATATATATATATATATATATATATATATATATATATATATATATATATGATTATGTATTATATTTGTATTTAGTCTTTTACAAAGCATGCTGTGATCTCTTATAGGTATAATTGAAGGAACACAATGTATAGTTATTTAAAAAGTTTATAATTTTTTAATTTTACGTGTGTATAAATTGTCGGAGTTCGATTAATAAATAAATAAAAAACTATCAAATAAATTTAAATGAAACTAGACATGATTTAATTTCCTACGAGTTATGTTGATGTATACTTTTTATCCCGAAATTCAACAAGGTTCCCAGAGAGAGGAGATGCAACTTAAAACGTGCACTTTGTTTTAAGTTATTAACGAATTGTCCGACTTTATTAATTCTATTCTTGTTAAGAAGGAGATATTTCAACGAATTCTAGGTATTTGGTTTATTAGTTCAGAAATTACAGAGAAATCAGCCAAACAGAAACCTTTGAATAAACGGCTAATCTTAAGCTGGCATGTATCTTTCTCTTATAGCCTTCATGAAATGAATGGCAATTGCGAACGCAGTGGCGGGTAGGTACATCTAGTACCTAGACTATATAATATCATAATATAAATAAATAAAAAATGGGTTTTATAAATTAAAAAAAAAATGCAATTCCTTTATCGATTAACGAATATAATTTGTAAACTATCAATTTTTTCACAGAATTCATAAAATATTAAGATTTTTAAAATTTATGCCAATAGAATCGTTAACCGCTGACCTTAGCGTGATAATATTTAATTTGAATACATATAACAGCAGATTATCGCATAAAATTATTCGATATAAATTAAAAAAAAAAAAAACAATTTGCTATAGCTGTATAACTTGAAGACTGGTTGGCGCAGTGGTCACAGCACCTAGCTGGTGAACTACGTGTCGCAGATTCGATGACACTCATGACGAATGTATGTAAATGACTTGTATTGAGTGTGTTACTCAATATAAAAATCTCATCTAGGGGGCCATTAAGTGTGCCGAGTGTGGGTGTGTGAATTAAACCGTTTAAAAAAAAGCAGGGTGATAAATGAATTTTATATCATCACCTTAGTACACTAAAAATTAATGGATATTTATTACTCTTTACTATTAGAGATACTGAATATGTAACATTGGATATTGAAAATTCTTTAAACAGAAAGGTTTAAATACTTGTAAAATGTGTTTAATTATTAGACCGTTATTGATAATTCCTGCGGATGTTTATATTAACTGCGAAAATCCAGTATAATATAGTGAAACCATTTATAGTCTATACTCACCATCAAATACACATATATTTCAAGGAAATTTTTTAAAATAAGAATCTTTATAACATGCAAATCTTTAGCATTATTATATTAAGATAAAATAATATAGATTGATAATTTTATAGAAGTGATTAATAATGAATTGCTAATATAAAATATTTAATGAGACTTATAAATCTCCATAAACATGTATGAAAAAATAAGAATATCAATTTCCAAATGTTTCTACGCAATTTAGTTATACATATACGTACCTACGATTAAGCTTTCGTTTAAAAAAATTACCACTGATACTATAATCGATAGTAAATCAATATAATTATTATAAACTATATTTAAGTCAGTCCAAAAGTTTGGGCGAGATTTTTTAAGAGAAAGTAAATCATTTATTGCGAATACATATTACTAACCGGTCCTATCTCTGTAATGGGTTAGCAGTTAATGGTAGTAATGCCATAGATTTATTGATTACTATATTCGAAGAGTTCACATTTTGAGACGCTTTAATTATATTATATTAAGTTTACAATAATAAATCTCTTCGATTTATGTATCTTTATATAGGATTATATGAATTAATGATTATTATTTCATTATACTAAATAAGATAATTCTAATTAAGAAAACTTAAAACGGTGTTCTCAAGACACAGACCAGTCACAGTTGGCACAGCTTTTTATTTAATTGTAAGGTATTAATTGATAAAACGAGTTTTATTGCATATTTGTTTTACTTATTGTTTAAAAACTTTTAATTTTTTTTTTTGTACAAATCGTAAAAGATCTAACCTGGATTTTTCGTGAAATTTCCGCAGGTACTGTCTACATCCGATCGGACCTAATCCATCACAATCTGGAATGCTAATCGCCGGTGAACGCGTCGAGAATTCACAAATAAACAGATATATAAATAAATAAAATTGTGTTAAGGAAAAATTTGTGTCAGTGTGCTGGGCGCGTCCGGCTGACTTGAGTGCGATTTAAGACTTTTCATATGTAACGTAGGAATTGTTTACTACGAGTACAATTAACGTAAGCTCAAATTATTTGTATTGTATTTTAATATTGATTATTCATCTTAAAAAATAATATACATTGCATACCTAGAATTTATATGTACCAATAAAAGCATAACCAGTAAAAGTTTGTGTATACAGCGTCTATACATGTACTTATAGAGTTTATTAAACACAAATCGTTTTCCGACAAGTTAAGTAGATTTTTAATTTAAATAGGTTTTTAAAGGGTCGGCAACGCGCATGTGATGCCCCTGGTATTGCAGGCGTCCATAGGCTACGGTAACCGCTTACCATCAGGCGGGCCGTATGCTTGATTGCCACCGTCGTGGTATAAAAAATATAAAAAAATGTTAATTTAATTTAAGATCCGTATCGTCTGAATAGACTTTTATACGCTAGAATAGTGTTACTATTGAAGTTTTTATATCTTTCTCTTGGACATGCAATGGAAGAAACATTTTATAATATTAGAGAGCATTTTTGTTTTAAATTATCCATATTAATTTGAATGTTTTAATTTTTATTCAAACTTTTTATGTAATAAATATTATTCTTAAAAAAATATAACATTACTTTTTTAAATAGCGAAATTTGTATTCCTATTTAAATGCATATTATAATATTGTTTTATTTTTAATAGTAATTTGATACTTTATTAATGTTTTCTAAAAAATATAAAAATGAAATATGCGAGCAGATGACAAATATATGGTCTTAATATATTTAAATATAATTCTTTGCTATTAATACTGGAGTATAAAATAAAAAATCGACATTATTATAGTCTTATTAATCATCTGACAAATTAAAATGACACCTGTTTAATATGTAATTAATTTTTTATTAATTTTTTTTTAATGTAAATAAACCTTCATTTTTTGGTTATAGTTTAGATTAGAAATAAATTGTCATTTATAATGTATGTTTGTAACTTGCTTTTTTTTTGCTCTAGACCTCCGACGATCTGAAAGAGACGGTCTTTGCCATATAATTTTCTTTACTGACTCATTCGTACATAGATCTCGCTCGCACTTGCATTTCAGTAACACGGGGACAATGAGGGGAGGACGGGAAATAACTTTTATTCTTTTTACAAACTTTCCTTATAATCTAGCTTATTTTATCTAATTGTAAACTACTTTTTTATTTACTTTATCTAATATATACAAGCAGAGAATAACGATACGAAATACAAAATATTAACAACACTATACTATTTCTCTTTATTCTTTCTTTATTTCATAACAATTTTTGTTTATTATACAAAATATTTTATAAAATAAAATATTACAATTACAAAACTTATAAACTAAATTAATGACTATGTTCCTTATCCTATTACATGTTTGTATATGTTTGTCCAAATATAATTCACTATAATTATCCAACATATTTTACTAAATCCTATTCCTATTGTTAACAATTTTACACAGTTTTTTTTTTTACAGTATTCTAGGACCACGTCTCTGTCCTTACTATAAGACAACTCCGAAAGCGGAGACAAGACAGACTCCGAACACCCAGATTCGTAGACGCACAATAGACTCTCCTTGCACTCGAAACGGTGCAAGTACTCGAAGAATCCGCCGTGCCCCGTCAATACCTGGGTGACAAATCTGGCCACTTTTATTTTACCGATGATCCGATATGCGGCTATCGCGTCAGGGAAGAAGACCCTGGTGACACTAGCCGTTCTGCCTGCCTGGTGTCGCTGGTTCCATTCATCAAGCGATCGCATTCGAATGCTTCGCTTAATGAATGAAACCGGGCAGCTGTCATAGTCAAAAGCGCGTTTTGACTTAAGCGCAGCTTCCTTGTTCAGATGGTTCGTTCCCATCTAGACCCGTGTAACTTGCATTACGATAATCCATATTGAATAAGTGTTGCATATATCTTAACATTAAACCTACCAGAGCGGTCATATGATCGCTTTTGAGACTTTAATTAAAACTGTTAAATTTTAGGTTTACATTTTTCTTAAACTTATGCACGACTTTTTCTATACCTAATTAATAGCTACTTTAAAAAAGACCTGTAAACTTAAAAAACCTAAAAAAGAAAAATGTAAACCTCGACTTTAACAAATTTAATTAAATTCTCAAAAGCGCTCATTTGACCGCTCTGGTAGTTTTAGTGTTGACCTTTTTTTTTATACATTAAATCCAAATAAAATTAGTAGGAAAATAAAGGTTCTATTTACATACCATGTATAGAGATTGATAGGTAAATCCAAAATATAATCAAACATTACACTTTATTGTATCAACTTCTTGGCAGGCAGAACCACAATTTCTTAAAAGAGGACAATTTGTGTTTATTTATTTTTTAATTTTGTTGTCAAAAGGAGGATTATGTTTTATTGTACTTTCCAGATTGAGTTATATTTTATTTTTTTATAATATACATTTTAAGTCGTTATTTATGTCATAGATAATACAATATATACTTGGATAAATTTAACAAATTAATAACTTCTACTAAATAAAAAAGGTGAATTTGCATAAACATTAAAATTTATTTTCAATGCATATTAAATTTGTCTACATTTATTTCTAAATCGAGATAGCCTAGTTGCCTTAATTCGTGAAATAGCGGGTTGATAATAGCCTAAGCATACTAATTAACTTTTTTATATAACAAGAAAATTTTAAAGAGAATTATCAATTTTTTTATCGATAAAAGCCGACGGCTTAACTTTGACTTCGGCAATTGAAATAAATTAATAAATATCCATTATTAGGATACTAGGTATTTGTTGCAACAATATAACACAAATTTTAAGACCATAACTCGTTATATCCATGACAACAATTTGAGTAAAAATATAAGGATCCAAACCGTCAGCCAAACAGCTAGTTTTTGTGATTACTTTGCCAAAGTCTTTGAAGAAGTTAGAAGTAAGTAAAAACATCACTAGAAAATCATCGACGTACTACAAGTTACTGTTAGTTGTGTGCGTCTTTTACGAGTATAAAATAACATAGAATACTGATTTCGGAAAATATGCTCCATATTGTATCGATTAAAAAAATCATGATCATCAAAACATGCATGTTTGCTATAAAAAGAATCACGGTGCACGTTAACTGGCAGGATGTCAATATTCCAAGATAATATATCTTACAAAGTCTACTTACGATTCCACTCCTTTTTATTTCAATAGTTGACCGATCTATAGTCATTTATGTTTATTACCGATTCAAGAAAGTCTACCATGATATTTTTAGCCTATTTATATGTATGATTCTAATATGTTTAATAATTAAATGACATTAATACTCAAACCGCAACTCAGATTCGGAAACCGCACAGTTGTAAAATAAATCTTTCAAACAAGTAAAGCAAACAAAACGTTTTGGTCACAGATAGCGAAAGCTCTTGGCATATTGGAAAGTAACCGGAACAGTTTAAAAATGTGGAAATATATACTCTCTATTGTTATTGACATAAGGTTCAAATTATTTCAAGTAACAAGTAATAAATGTACAGGGGATAAATGTCGATACGCGATTTCTTGTGCTATTTAAAATGATTAAATTAACATTACTCAACTAACATATTATGTAATATTTAATTTTGTTATTAAAATATATTGTCATTTACGATATATATGTGAATTAAAAAATGGGAGAAAAACATAAAATGAATTTCCGATAACTTTCCGATAATGAATTTCCGAAAACACGATTACATGTATCTATTTGTTTTGTAATGCATATTTATTATTTAATGTTTTTTTAAATACTTGTATCTATATAAAAAAGTCTGTACGATCAATTTAATAGTAAAGTAGCGGACCCGACAGACGTTGTCATGTAAACACGTAAAATCAAATTTCAATCTTTTTTGAATAATTTGTAGCAATCTAGACCGTTTTGAAAAAAAAAATAATATAAAAAAGTTATTATAATACCTGATGACATAGGTATGATTTTTTTACATGCGGTAATTTCGTCCGCATATGTAGCACGTGAAATAATTGACAATGTATGTCTGAAATCACCAGACAGCAGCATTAGAGCACCACCAAAAAAACCTATTATTTAACGTATTATTTTTATATCTTTCAGCGTCCGGCGTCCTGTCGAGAGCTTCAAGTGAATATTTGTATGGTGAATTTATGCCAAATAATAATTTTGCATTTCCTCAAAACTTCAGCCATGCCCGAATGCTTCTTTATGTTACATATTATAATAATTGATAATGAATATTCAAAGGTATTTTAAGTGCTGAAAACGCAGTCTGCTCACCATCAAGTAAGATTGTTGCAATTCACGACACGTATCGTGTATAATACCATTGGCTTTTCGCAAATATTGGAAGGATCTTCCAGGTCTGTCCAGGAATCTGTCCAGGAACGTTAACCAACAACAAACCTAGGAACAAGCATTCGCGTTGCTGAGGATATACTGTATATAGGCTCTATATGTCTAGGCACATTTGTATACATTGATGTCATTGCGAATGGACCAAAAACACCTTGTCAATTAGAAAGGTTGAAAAATTCAGTTAGAGTAGTTTTTGGAGCAGTATTTGGAGCAGTTAATACCTTGATGGATACCAAGATGCATAGCCAAATGTATAACAGCAGGATCTCTTTCATGTACATGAAAACCGAACATGCATATAGCTTCGTTACTACTAATGTATTGGGCCCTTTGATAACTTGCTATTTCGGTATAATAATTTACATTTTGAATATAGCTTTATCACTGCCCTTACGAACGTACTTGCAAATGTACTTGATGGACTTCACCGAGCTACATAACTCAACATTTATGTGTGCTTTGTATGTTTTGCCGAGCAATGGTGAATATGGAAACACCCAACGATTATCAATATCTACTCTTATATCGTTTGACATACGCAATTTATATAATTGAACGCCATTGTATATGTCTCTAAGGCAGTAAGATTGATAACTATTGGTGATAGTATCGGTTACAAATGATTTTAGAAAACGCTTCGTACGTTTTCCATTGTCCATACATAGTGATGTCATGTTTAGAGTACCGCATGGACCATGAATCATGTTAGTATGATCTTGCATCCGCTGTTGATTATGGTCTCTGTGTGCGACGGTCGCTCGTTGACGAGCCTTTCGTTGTCATAATGTATGCACGAAGACGTTGATTGTGTTACTCTAAACATTCATTTGCACGTGTATTTGCATCTTGATCTCTTAAATTTACATTATCCATCGAGTGTTTTTCAACTGCTCTATTTAATCGACTATTATGGATCAATTGCGGATCTTGGGTACATCGACCAACGCACGTGTAATTTGATTTATAATCATGTAAAATTCAATACCGCACCAAATTTGTACAATATATAGTTCTTTATTTACACTTCAAAACCTTTCACACACTAGTTACATCTGAATGTAATATTTCAATTAGCACGCGATTTATTTTATTAGAAAAATATTTTGTAGTGGACCGAATTGTGTGAATTTAAACCATTCTCGAATCCACTTAAACACAGAAAAAAAATCATTTAGGAGGAGTTCAGTCACATACACATCCACAGAAAATAATATATATATATATATATATATATATATGATATGCATATATTATATACAGAAAATAATAAAAACTGAAATCCAGTAGTTCAGTTTTTAAATGTCCCAAGCTATTATGTTGTATCAATTCTGTTCTGTTTCTGTTCTTTTTTGGAATTTTTCGTCGCCACCATCAGAGCAACAATCTGGTGTAAAATCAAAGTAGACATTAACCTCGACGTAAACCGTAAACTAGCACAATAAGCTTTGCTAGTTTGTTCACTCTTTTCAAAAGCTGTCACCATCGTCGTTTGAGCTGCTATAATGACTTAATAGTCAATTCAAAATACATCTTCCCTTCTTTTGATAAGGTTTCCTTTTCTATATTCAATTTCCACATTTTCATCCGTTTCATCACTATTCAGCTATAGACCTTCATTTATTCAACACTGCACTTTAAGGTGTTTGAAAGACGGTAGTTAATAGCTTGTATTTTAATGTGATTTATGACGTTTATCGGTTGACGACGATGTCTTTATCGTACACGAGGTTTGTACTGAAACAAAAGTTGGTCGCGGCGACATCATTAACAAACCGGATCCCAGTTGTGCGACTGAGTTTCATTGACGGCTCTTAGTTCTTATATGTTACTATCGCTTCCATTATACGTTGCCACTTTGCTCTGCTCGAAGCGAGGCAAAATTGCAACTTATGCATCAAAGAATGAATCACTCGCTGGGTATGGATATGGCAGTTTCAAGGTTCTTATTAAAATGGATAGGTCTTCTAGTTGTTATGGTATGTTGCGTTTCGTCTTATACGGATTGCTGTTGTAACGCCTTATCGACAGATTGCGGCACAATCCATCAGGCTGGTGTCGTGCTTGTACTTGCCATTAATTTGTTACAATAAATCATTTGTAAGGAGAACAATGTTAGAATTTAAAGTATAATATGTTACTCGTATTTTGTATTTTTATTTCATAATTATGCTTTTATTCTTTGAGCGCTGAAAATTTAAGTAATTAAGTGATGTATTACACTAATTAATACATCTCAATATATACATACAACAATATCATAACATATCGCAGCGAATGTGTATCAAACTTCCATATAAAATTATTTTAACGTTCATTTAATTTATATATTAAATTCGTTGTTACTAATATAGGTGTAATAATAATTTGTAAGCGACGAGGTGTTTACTAATTGCTTAATATATTATAATTTAATTAATATACTTGTAATAATATTTACAATTTGTAGAGTTCAATTTGAAAATTGCAGTTTGTAGTTTATACATATTATTTTATGGCTCAATGAACATGAAGGGCTGGTTGCGCTTGAAATGCGGACACATTGATATAGCTGCCTGTGGTGTTTTCGAAAAAAAAAATCTATTATTCTAATTTTAAAGACAAAATATTTCCAATACCGCCAAAAATATTTTTTTAGTCTCTTGTATAGCAATAAAGCTCTGAATATTTTTTGTTCTCTATGCATATTGTTAACATTTAATTAGTTTATACACTTGGAAAATTATTTAATTAAGCTGTGCCCGCGATTTCGTTTACGATTACCATGCCTTGCTTCTTCTATAAAATAAAGTATGTACGTCAGCTTATAATGACTTGTATGTATCAAGATTTGAGTACATTCCGCTTTCTAAGTTATTTTGATTTATTAGAGGGTTATAAGGTCTGTAATTTTTAAACTATCAAACAATTAATCTTTAAAATAATATGTCCTTTCTAACGAAAAAGAATTAATGAAATCAAACAACGCGTTAATGAATTACAAAATACACATTTTGAAATTCAGTTTCTCATCCAAAGGAACCGTACTTAATTTCGGTATAAAAATTATTCAGCGTCTTCGCTCGTGGTATAAACTCAAGTCGTGACCAGTGACTCAGTCATACTGGACACAGGTGAGTGGATCCAGGCAAGCGAAGGAGGCTCTACCGCATATAGACCGGAAATTATCCCGCAAGCTGATAAAACTCACACGCCCAAGATTACGTAAAATAACTCATATTATTACGGGTCATGGCCCATTTAACAAACATCTGTTTAATCTAGGTGTTACAGACAGCCCCCTTTGCAGAGCTTGCATGGAGGCAGAGGAGACGGCAGCACACATTGTTCTGGAGTGTACGGGTCTGGCCAACTACCGGGCCAAACACTTGGGGTCACCGACGACTCTCCCCGAGGTTATTGGTGACACCAGAGGCTTAGTCAAATATTTGGAGGAGTTGGGTTGGCAGGACTAGCCGCCCGCTTAACAAACGCAAAATAGGCGCACAGTCGACGTCGAGTTGCGGACACAGGCCCGTGAATACATATACATATACATATACATAAGTCGTGACCAGTTTTATATAAATTCAGTTAAAAGTTTTGACGTGGATTCACGGCTAAAACACAGACAGATAGACAGACAGACAGATGAAAATATATTTTTTTTTCAGTATCGATTATTTATTTGTTTCTTTGTTTATTTATCTTTAACAAAAGATACACACGTAAAATTGACAAACTATACCTAAATTTTAGAAATGGCTAACATTTAGTATCCTTCAATTATAGAATGCTTTATATAAAACTAAGTAAAAGTGAGATAGAAATCTAAATACAAATACAAATCAAATGACACACATATGTATAAATTACAAGAAAAATAACTGATTACACAATGTGTGAAAAAAAATTAAAGTATGGGTTACAACAATTTACAAACAAAAATTATAGACCTTTAATGTACTACTAATGGGCAAAGGCCTACTCTTACATAGTAATAAGAAATAGATTGGAGAGGCTGGTCGTGTGCGTGTTAGTGGACAATTTTCCTACCTAGAAGAATGATCGTTATGAGGAGTTTACGATAGCAACCCTGACTTTTACGTGCTTTCCCATATTATGAACTAAATCAGGCTTTTAGCGTCCCACTGCTGAACAAAAATCTCTTTTTTATTTTTTATTCTAGACCTCACATTTATTTGTGTGAGACTGTGTTTACATGAATATTATTCAACTCTTTCATACGGTTCTCGCAATCGTTCCACTTTCATGCTTCATAACAAATCTTTCTTATCGTATCCTTCCTCAATCACACTTGCTGAAGGCATTTTGTTAAATGTACTTATGACTAAAATTACGGGGACAATGAGGGGGGAAACAGAAGTAACATTTTTTTTTACAAAGGTCTCTTCTTCATATAGGAGAAGGGGCCCATATAAAAAGCACATCTAGTTTAGTAGTTTAGGTTCGGCGATAATGAATACGACAGTTGGGACAAGTCATTATATGAGTATGAAAGTTAGTATTATTTAATCCCATACATCTGCTTTATATATCGTGCTCTTACTGTAACCTCCAATTTTTTTTCTTTAAGGAAGATGTTCTGACTACCCAGTATTACCTGCAGTTAACTTATAAATAATCAGAACACTTTTGTAATTATTGCTTTGGTGTGTAAGGAAACAATTTTGATACTTTACTGTAAAACACGAATGACTGGTGGTTAGGTGATAACTAAACTACACAGATAGATAATATACTTCTAATGCTTTTTTTATTTTATGTATTTTGCTAACTAGCTATTTGTAATTTACGAGTAATGTTATTTTCACTAAAAGGCTTAAAATAAATTATAGATTGGATCATAAAAATTTCTTTTTTGTTAGAACTCCTGTTTATTAAGTGGACGACGTTGGATATCTACTTCCGAACGTAGTCCTCTCCCATTATCTCCTGGGGGGGGGGCAGTCTATTATAAATATGATATAAAAACATAATATAGTTTTTTGGTAATCACTTATTGAAAGTTAAAACTTTAAAACATTTTATTTAATAAAAATGGTCAAAGCGATCGATTCGAAGTAGTAAACTTTAAGCGTCTGCATTAATATGACTACAGTAGGATAAATAGTCATCTTCTAGAAATGTATGGGTCATATCCGGGCGCAACAGCACGCGACACGTACGTACTCGGCTAACTACATACGCTTAGAGAAAGTGCAAGATATATTCTTTTAACATACGATATACATAGTTGTACAAAACAAATGCTTTACAAAATATCACGTATATGCTAACGCTACTTTTTAAAACATAGTAACGGATAAACTTTGTTCCATTCAATAAATAACCACTAATTAATAGCTTGTTATTAAAATACACATAAACATTTCTGTTGATTTAAAACATTTTTTTCGGAAATAAAGGACACGAAACCCCGTTTAATTAAAATATTAAAATCAATTATTTTTTATGTCTCCCCTCGATCGCCTCGTGGTGTGATTAAGCCTTTTCATGTTATGGTGAAAAAAAAGGGCTATAGCTAGGAGCGAACTATTTAATAAATGCAAAGGCTAACTGACATTTTTAGCTCTTCTATTTTGGTATCGAAAATAATGTTTTGTATCAACTTTTACCAATAACAAATAAGCACACATTATGTACTTTTTTTCGATTCGGAATTCAGTTTCTACTTAAAAGAAACTCAACAGTTACTTTAAAAAACCGTTAATACATAATTCATACATTATAAATTCAGTTATATGTCTTTCATGAAAGACAGCGACACTAAACTCACACATATTTGCCATTTATATAATCTTATACAGCGTAATATGCTTCGGCTTTTAAATACCTTTTTTACATAAACATTAAATTTATTAATTGGCAATTGTAAAATCGTTACAATTTTATCGTTCCTTCTCATGTTTATACTATGTTTGTTATTGTTTTTGTCAAGGCAATTAATATTTTTAATATACATTATTTATTTTTATAAATATACTGTGACGCAGTTGTAAATGTTTCTTATTAAAAATATGCCGGAGGTACTGGAGCTCCAAGATCATAAATGCCGCGAACAGCTCTTTTTTGCAAAATAAATACACTCTCAATATTTGTAAATTTACCCAACATCAACAAACAGTAAGCTAAAACACTAATTAAAATATACTACTACTAATCGAACAGTATCAAATTCGGTCAGTTGACGAGCTTTTCTAACTGCGAAAGCTACGAAGCTGAATCTTAAAGTCAGGGATGACAAATGGAAATTCCACTGTAATTTTCAATCAAAATTTATCCCTAATAAAACTGTAACAACAACATTTTCATAATGTATTTTTAAATAATAATTATGGGATAGGTACATCAGATTTAATAAGTAAGAGCATAATCAATAACATCTAGATAAAACATTATCAATAAATGATTGTACCTGTATTCAGCGTACGTATCAACGTGCGCATACGCAACTCAGTGACAGCCCACTTGCGCGTATCCTACTAGCGACCTTGCGGCCGACATGCGCCCCGAGGTTTCACTTCCTCTGCGCATTACTGAAAAAAATCTTGATTTATCGGTGTATATGTTTTACACCTGTATTATGTCCTACTTGTCACATACATATAAAACTGTACTTTTTAATGTATGTTAATTGGAGATTAAAAAATAGAACTATAATTAACTTATTAATTGGAACAAAAACTATTTGAAATCGTTTTTAAGTTTTGTCATTTTGTTTGTCTGTACATCATTTGAAACATCGGGTATACATTTTTCACTTTTGTATTAAGTGAAATAATCATACAAAAATTTTTACTCTACTACCGTGTTAGACAAAGGTATAGGAAGAGAACAAAATGTTCTCCCGAATGGTACAAAAACTCGTATATAAAACATTCTATTTTATTAAATTTTTTTTTATGTATTTATTTTTGTTTTCTTTTACTAGTTTTTTTAGTGCCAAACAGTTTGCCATAACTAGTATGCAGTGAGTCAGCCTTTGACACAATTTAATATTGATAGACATTATTTATGAGACAAATTTCAATATGTCGGATGTATTTTTTCAATATTTTTTGTCTTCTGATCGAAGAGCGCTGGAACACGGTTTGAGATTTTTTATCTAATGTGTATTTTCTCACGAGTTCCCAATTAGATTTCACCTTCACCGGATACATTGTGTTTGACAATTTGCTTAAAATACTAATAAGAAAATATTGGAATAGCTTGTTTTAGAAAATATTATCTATTGACCGATATAAATAGGCATAGCCGACATTAATTACGAACGGGTTTTAAAAAACTGTTGAATATGATTTTGTCCTTCGAAAGAATTTAATAAAATGTTAATTAGCATAAATTTGTGATTTATGTAATTTATTTAGAGCATCTTTCTAGATTTTTCTAATTAGAAAAGATGATATATGATGATGATATATGATATATTATAAATTGTATTCGAAATCTAGCGATTTTGGTGAACAAATTCAAGTGCACATAGTAGCAGACACTCTATAGCGACAATTAATAAAAATAAGAAAATGCAGAAGATATTTTAATTTAAGCTCGCATAAATACTTACTAAAACTATAGTGGTTCCTATTATAAAGAACAGAACTGGGGACATCTCGGATAGAAATAACTACCGTCCCATCTCTCTTGCGAACATAATGGCCAAGGTGCTGGACGGCCTGCTTAATGACATTCTTTTAAAACACATAAAGCTGCACGAAGCCCAATTCGGTTTCAGGAGTGGGCTTTCCACTGAAAGTGCCATATTATGTCTTAAGCAGGCTGTACAGTACTATACGGATAGGAAAACCTGGACTTGTCAAAAGCTTTTGACACGGTCCTATATGGTAAGCTCTGGGACAAGTTGGGCAGTGCGGGTGTGCCGGTGGAAGTAGTATCGTTGCTACAGGAATGGTATCGCTGCCAGCAGAACCAGGTGAGATGGGCTGGAGCTCTATCCGAGCCTTACGGTATGGATTGCGGCGTTAGGCAGGGTGGACTGACCTCTCCTTTGTTATTTAACCTGTACATGAATGACCTTATCGGTGAGCTCAGCAGCACTCATACCGGTTGTCATATTGATAATGTATCCATCAATAATATTAGTTACGCGGACGATATGGTGCTGCTGGGACCAACGGTGGGAGCTATACGCAAAATGTTAAATATATGTAAATCATATGCGGCGGAGCATGGACTGACGTATAACACTAAGAAAAGCAAAATACTCCTTTTCAATGGTAAATCAAGTGTATACGTGCCGGTCTATGTTCCTCCAATTAAATTGTACGGTGAGGAACTGCAGCGGGTAACCAGTTTTAAGTATCTCGGGCACATAGTGACGGATAGTCTGTCCGATGACGAGGACCTGGAAAGGGAGCGCAGGGCACTGGCGGTCCGTGGGAACATGATAGCCCGTAGATTCGCTCGCTGCTCCACTCCAGTAAAAATAACGTTATTTAAAGCATACTGCCAATCTTTTTACGCGAGCAGTCTATGGGTGAGTCATACCCGTCGGGTTGCCAGAGTCCTGCGCGTTCAATATAACAACATCTTTAGGATGCTGTTGCGGCTGCCTCCATATTGCTCCGCGTCGCTTATGTTTGCTGAAACTCATACGGATGGCTATCAAGCGTTAATTCGTAAAAAAGTTGCCTCATTATTAAGACGGTTGAGAGACAGCAGCAATGGCATCCTCAGGATGATTGCCTCACGCACAGATTGCCCGATCCAACACAGAATGATGTGTATCACAACAGGACAGCATTGACTCATTTTAATTTAATTGATATTGTGTTATTGTATTTTTATTATTTAATAATTGTATAGTATTATTGTTTATTATTTTATTTTTATTTTTCTAATCATGACATTTAATCTGAATTTTTGAACTTTGACGCAATGTTATTTAATTATTATTAATTTAAATTGACTGACATTACCTTATATTGACTTACATTTAATTTAATTCAATGTTTAATTATGTTTTCATTTTTCTTTGCTTACTTCTGTTATAATGTTATAATGTTTGTAGTTTTTATTTCCATTTTCTATGTTTTACTGTGTTCTACTTGTATCTCCTAATGTAAAAAAAAAAATGTTTATTTTATTTTATTTATTTATTGTAAATTTTATATGGACTTTTTGTCTGAAATAAAAGTTTATTTATTTATTTATTTATTATAAATAAAAATAAAAAAACGTTTTTATGCTTCGTTAATAAATAATAAAAAATAAAATTATATATGATATAATATTAAGAATAGGAAAGTAGATCTGACTGTTTAACCGGATATCTGTTGCTGAAATTATATTAAAATGTTTTGTGGAAATTCTTTAAATCTTAAAGAGAGAATAGCCTAGATAAGATAGTATTTACATACCTCAAAAAATTGCCCATCACTTCTGGGGGGTATTTCAGAATACTCGTCACGCTTGACAGACGGGGTGCCGAGCGCAGTGTGGTAGGTTTTGGTGACGCTGCTACCTATCACTGTTCTGGTTGATGCATAGTTGTTCGCGCCTATATGCTCTATGGCCTTAGTCGCCTTTTACGACACCTCGCCAAAAAAAGAGGTCGGGACTATTCTTCTCTGCCGGTCCCGGCTCGGTACAAAAACTTCAGAATGTAGCGTAATTATTTATTTAACTTTAAGAGTACTTTTACACTTTCTTTACAAGTAAGTCGAAGCCGACACAGGCATTGCCGCGGGCAAAAGGTCGTACTACATAAGTCAGTACAGGACATACACTGTCATAGTAACACTAATGTAATTAAATTTTGCGCAAAAATGTATTCTAAATCGACTTTTTTATAAATAATAATTACTTGCAAATTAACTATCGTTTATACAGTTATTGACCTGAACTAGATCTTCTAAAACGCACACACACACATATATATAGTACCGTAATACTTTATAAAAATATTATATTATTTGCGTTATTTTCAAATAAGCGTACATGTTTTTTTTTTATTTGCTTCGACTTCTTTTTTTTTTTTTGGAACGAAGTTCCTTACGGCAGGCTTGGAGGAGATAGGGGTTTTGCTGCGCGACCGAACTGAAAAAAATGTGAGACAAAACCGTAAGAAAAACATATAACATGTGCGGGTGGTGCGGAGGACGAGGGATGCGACCGCCGCCTGCGGCACCACATCTGCTACTCCGCGTGGCGCAAGGAAAAAATTTTATTACTTAAAATGTAATGCTATAAAAATGACAAACATTTTATATGTATCTAATGAATGGTTTCATCAGACATTTCCTTCGGATACTATAGAAGCAACAAAATTTGCAAAAAATATATTGCTTATCTTTATAAGATATTTTCTTGATTTTTAAAGCATTTTTTTTAACCTAAAAGCACATAAATTAGGAATTCTTGGAAAGATATTCTCGTGGTGTATTGATGTAGGGAAGGGGGGGAGGGGCGAAATTGAGGGGTGAGTGCCTTGGGATATTGGTAGGGGGTTACTTCTGGTGTCCTAGGATGGCTGATTTTGGAGCTAGGCGGGATGATTTTAGGGGTCGAAAAGTGGTGTAAAATAAAATAAAAGTATTTAGAAATTTTAGTGTTTTAGAAAATAACAAATAATATAAAATAAATAAATCAAACAAAAAAATAGTAATTCAAAGTAAATTTTAAAATTATTAAATTTTTTAAATTAAAATTAAAATTTTCCTTGCGCCAAGCGAAGTCACGGATGTGGTGTCGCAAGCAGCGGTCGCGTCTCTCACCCCCCTGCACCGCCCACACACGCACTTCCGTTATATGTTTTTCTTACGGTTTTAGTCTCACATTTTTTTCAGTTCGATCATGCAGCAAAACCCCTATCTCCTCCAAGCCTGCCGTAAAGAACTTCGTTCCAAAAAATACTCGGTAAGAACTTGAGCGGATCTTTAATTATTTAACACCGGTATATAACACGATTTCCACGGTATACTTGCTCGTCCAACATCTAATAGGGCTATAATCCTGTTCAGATTCATAGGTCACATTAATTACCTAGTTAGAATTAGATTATGATGAGACTGGCGTGTATTAAAGTCTCTAAAAAATAAGAAAAAAATAACTAAACTCTAATATCGAATTCAAATATTTCATACGTACAGCTAATGAGACGTACTAAATTCGTTACCGCTCAACATCTACTCCGAGATTATCGATAACGTCAAAGATAAAATCGAGCTCATGATACGCTACTGATAGAATGGATGGCGAACAATCCGTCATGTTCATTCAATAATAACATACATCGTGAGCATTATTCGAAGACAGGTAATCATTTCGTTAGGTGAGTGATCGGATTATGTATTGATAGTATGTGTAAAATATTTGGTGAAAGCTTATAGTGAAACCGATCATTTTTATATAAACGTACTTTATAGGTTTATAATAAAAGTAAAAATGTAATTTACTGATAATTAAAGCAAATTATACCCATATCAGCAGCGTGGTAGATCGTTTAAGAATCGTTTAATATGACACAAATATTGTAGCACTTACATACTATTATTGTACATTAAAATAAATGGAAATAAAAGTATATTACAACCATTTTAAAGATAAAAGTCAACCGACGTCGTCTAATATCATTCATACTTTTCGAATCATCTTTTTTAATATGCACGGCCAAGGAGTGAAATTCCCTACTGGCGGGCGTCCGTATTTCCGAGTACATACAACCTGAATGTATTTACAGCGCGAGTGAATAGGCCCATAAGAATATGGGCGAGCTCGCTCCATCTTCGACCTCGTCTCTGCTCTAGAGCTAGACTTACGTCAAGAGTAAGCCCATAATTTATTTAAAAAAAAAATACTGTCACAATAAATAAAAAGGTTGAACCGAAAATTAATATCGCCCTTAGGTCAGAAATCGTGTAGTATTTATTTTCTGGTCATTTAAATGACTTATGCGAATTTTATAATTGACCATTTCACGGTCAGTTATGACCTTTCAGATCGGAACGCAATCGTATCTCGAAGTCACTGGCGTCATAATTGATGAAGTTACGATTGCATGTTATTTTCATTTTACAATTTTGTGGGACAATTGTTTTCGAGGTGCAAATTATATGTTCGTATTACGTTAATAAACTTTTATTATACCTTATTTCGTTTAAAACAATAACGTGAAAGTACACATAATTATTATTTGTGAGGGAATGATCAAAGAGTATGTACCTACTACTTGTTCTCAACGACATTTTTGTAAAATTATTTCGTTACTCGAAATAATCTACACGATTGTATCTTCTTTCTTCTTTTTTAATTCTATCAAACATGAGTTTTTAATTTTAGTTGTAGCATAATTTCATTAATAGTGATAGTTCAATATTATATATATTATAATAATTTAAATAAACTTCTTCCCCTAGCTCTACTGTACCGTATCAGCCTGTAAACAACCCACAGCTGAGCGAAAGCCTCTTCTCCATATAGAAGAAGGGTTGAAGCTTAATTCACTACGCTGCTCCACTGCGGGTTGGCAGATAATTTCCCTAATATGAGTAACGATCGTTATCAGGTGTCTATGGCCGACGGCTATACGTAGTACTCCGGAGCACGGTGGGGAGACCCACAAGGACATACACCCAGACCGGAAACAAATATTTGTACAAATACAAATATCTGTCCCGAGCAGGAATCGAACACGTGACTGCCGGCGCGTGGCGTTGATACAACTACTAGCGCCACTCCACCAGAACGGTCGTCACTAGTGCTACTAATGTTTACCTATTTAATAATAATAATAAATAATAATAAATATTAGGACACATTTCACACACAGCTGGTTAGCCCCATGCTAAACTATATATAGTTTGTGTTATGGGTGCTAACACAACTGATATACTACATATACATACATAAATACTTTATATCGATACATATTGAACACTCAGACCGACAGCCAACAAATTTGCTCATCACAAAGGTATTGGCCGTGCCGGGAATCGAACCCGGGACCCTTCGGTTGGCAGTCCGGCATGGTGACCATTACACCAACGGGGTCGTCACTATTTAGTTAGTAGTAGTAAATTTTTTGACTTACTCTTGACTTTTCATACAGAACCATTCATAATAATATGATGTTGTGCAATCGCGAAGTCAAACACGCAATGGTGAAGCTATTATCAATTTAAAACTGTTGTTTAATAAAAGTTTGAGTACATTTTATATTGTAAAATTACATTTAGCACTGGTTTTTTTTCTCTAACTTCACAGATACATATTTTCGCTCTCGATCAGCTAGCAGTTGAACTACTCGTTGCATTGAGCCTTACCTTTTATGAATGTTCTCAGTCTTCAGTAGCACCAAACAAACTATTGTTTAAATGCTAATGTCTAACTGTGCTTTGCACTACAAGTGCACTTTACTATGTTTTTAATTTCTAGGAAATTAATTATGTCGATATATTTTACATTTATTATTGTTAAAGTTATAAGTTTAACATTTAGCAATTGTTAATATTATGCAATCACAAAACAATAATAAGGAAATTTAGTATCAGTAATTGTTTCAAATTTAAATCAACTTAAGGTAGTTCAAATTATTACCTTAATCTGATTCTATCTAATTTGTAGGAATCCTTTCTAATCTTAAGAAACTTAAAAAAACGACGACGCTGCACTCAAAACTTGATATGAGTTTATTTAAATGTTAATAATGTTAATATACGTGTAATTCATTTCGAATGAATACTAATTTATGTAATAATTTCCAATCATTAGTACGCAATGATATCGTCGGATATCAAGGAACAGCCGAACGAGTTGAACCTGCGTAACCTTCAACGCTGACCTCTCGCTTCATTCATCACACGGCCTTTAATTCCGACTCAATCAGTTCGAAAATTTGGTATGTATGTAGGCAGACTTTCTCCGGGTGAAATGGGTGTGCAGAGAGGGGGCCCGACCTTGTTAGAGGGAGGCTGACACCTGCGCAGTAACCACTTGTCACTCTCAGTCCGGCGCGCGCGCACCGCCGCGTTCGAAAACCAAACGTAATCGCACGTGCCGACCAATTTCGATTATTTTTTTTATCTGTGGGACCGATATCTGTGAGAACTGTGACCTTGTGTGTGGTGTTCGTTTCATTTAGGAAGATCACACGGTACGTTTCTCTTAATCTTACTTTTTTAATTCTGAATTAGCTCTTTTCTAGCAGCAGCAAATGGTGCATGAGTGAAATGGTAATAGTGTGTTTCTCTTCTATTTATCATCTGTATGTACGTATTTTTAACTATACATAGTGAACAACAATGTGACTACATTTAGGTTATTACAGTGGCGGAAAAACGTATGTAGTGTTAGCAATATTCAGAGCAAAACGTCAGATTTGTAGGTCAAAGAGATGCATGCTCACTCTTGTATTACAAATTAAATTAATTTTATTGAATACGTTCATATAATGAGCTAGCTGAACTATTCTTGTCTTAGTAATGATATTCTAAGTTTATAATAATTATATGAATAATTAAGCGTACGACTATGTGTAACTGTTCATAAAGTAGATCACTATTTTATATTCAAACTCTTTTAAAGAACGTTTCGAAATTAAATAACTCCCGAAATAAAAATTAATGATATAACTGTAACAAATATAGTATTCTAAATATTATATTCCTAGTTCCAATTATATTCGTTATAGAATCCTTAAAGAGTGCGCTACGAAATTGGGTATCTGGATCGTAGTAAGCTACGCAACGGTCGTCGCACGCGCATTGCGTAAACAAGTCGCTCATTGACATTGTGAGTTCAACCAGCCTTGAAATTCGACGTTCTGCATCGTTGGTTTTACTGTCCTATTACTTAATCAGTATTTATAAACATTTAATTACAATATAATATATGTCAAATAATAAAAATCGATTCTCATTAATTTTTACATCAGTATATAAAAATTCTTGATATCTATCTATAACTATCTAAACTTTGTATCTAAATTTTTACTCAAAAGAGTAAAATATGTAATTTACAAAACTTTATTGTGCGGGTAGTTATACACAATGACATGAAATTATATGCAAAAGCTCATTCAGTCAACTCATTAAATCATTTTAATTTTTATTCGTTGATCTAAATTATAAACAAACCATAAATTATCATGATATCAGCTATTGGATGTCCACTGCTGAATGTAAGCCTACTCTATTTATTTACATGCTTCAGTAACATCAGAGGACTGCAGGTTTAATAAGCGTCGTTCTTCGATGAGACGTTGAGATTGGTCAGAGAGTTTTTGGGGGACACTTTTACGGCCGGGTTACAGATCCGTCGAAATCAGCTCCCATCTGCATGAACGGTGTTCACCAACCTGCTGTTTATATCGTCCACAGAAACGCAATAGTCAAGGCAATCGAAACGATTAGATAGTTCGAACTGAAAGCTCTCGGGGTTTTGGATATGTGCATTAGATGGTCACAGTGTAGATTTCATCAGGCGTGACCGTTCCGTTCACTGATACTGAACGTGCCTCTAACCAATAGATGATCACTCCCAGTTTTCACCCTATGGATCACGGAAACATCATTGAATATCTGTCGTCTGGTGGTCATGATGAAGTCTATTTCATTCCTAATGAAACCATTAGGACTTATCCAGGTCCACTTCCTGTGAGACGGCTTCTAGGAGAAGGACTTTATCATAAAGAGTCTTTTCTTCTCCAGGAAACGGCCAGCCTCTGTCCTCTTTGGTTCCGCTGTTCATATCCAACTTTTTTAACCATAAATAGAAGTCATAAATAGTTAACTGACTTCGTATATGGAAGAAGAAAATCGACTTTTAAGTGTTTAATTAATGTAATGATTAATGGCATAAAGAAATAAAATAAAATAATTTCATTTACATTGTTCTCTCTCTATCGCCTTATTTGTTGCGAAACATTTGATAACTAAAAATATATCTAGCAAGTAGCAACATTTTATAAAATATTGTTCAATTAGGCTTCTTTCTCGATTAAGTTCTAGGATGCGTAACAGATTTTACCACACTCCATTATGGATTACCGGATATATCTAAGTATTTATTTTAACGCATGGAAATATTATTTACTTGATCTCTATGATTTTTAATTATTACGACATCGAATTATCTATACTCAACCTTATATGATCATTATAATTATGTGTTTACAGCGGTCATCGATCTATTATTTAATACACGTTACTAATATGTTTTGATTATATTGATATATTATATTTTATAGTAATGCATTATTTACATTATATAACTTACCCGATCGGGCTAGTTATATTATAATATAATGTGACATGAATAATTATATAAGTATGAAACTTAACACTTGATGCAACACGAATAGTATTAGGTGTATGTTATTGGTGTTAATGTAAATCATATCGTCCCTTTTATGAAGTTGTTTAATATTTATTAATGCTTCGTTAATTACTTTAGTTAGTCGCTAATAATAATAAATAAATTATTTTAGTTATGTTATATCAATTGTTTATATAAAAATTTAATATTTTTATAAGCTTGTATAACCTTAAAAATAAAAGTTGATATTTATCAAAGCTGAGAAATTTTATATATGTAATATATTATTGTAAATGTGACACTTTTTATAACATCCTACAAATATTATAATTTTGAAAGTATTTATTTGTTTGTTCCACTTTCACAACTCAACGCCTGCAACTATGTTTGTGAGTGTGCGTATAACATATATGTATATTTACGCATAGGTAATATATCATAATATGGGTACTTAAATTGTAATTTAATTTTAAATTTACATACACTTTTGAAAATTTAAATTCATTCAATAGTTGACATTAGTTAGAAATATTATGATATTCAAATTTTAATCTCGAACAATATCCGAAACCTTATTTCCCACGAAAGACTTGTTGTATTTTTTTTTTGTATAATAAAAAAAAATTGAAAATTTAATGACTCAGTAAATTAATTTTTATTTATTTTTAGTATTTTTACAATTATTCTGATTCATTAAAAGTAGTAAAAGCGGTAATAGTAATTAAGATTCAAACGTTATTATTATAAGTATAAAATCCTAGTTGAAGTACGTTGACCCAGATTATTTCTTGATTGAAATTCGAAAGACATAAATTGTATCTCAAGGCAATTATCTAGATTTTAAAATATTTTTTTCTCTGTTGTCTTTATTCAAACGTCAATAGTCGTCTGTTGCTGGACTTAGGCCTGTTGTATGAATTTGCAACATACATGGTCCCGCCTGGTCAAAAATCAGCAGCTCTCGGGGAATCTTTTTAGCTCTTCCGTTCGACTGGTTCGGAGTGGCTGACTCATATATGTATTATGCTACGCTTCCTAATCGGTGTCACCATTTCAGAACCTATAAACTATAATGGCTATCGTCTCCTTAAACTATGCGCCTTGCCTATTGCTCAGCAATATTTAGCTACTAGATCATATCTTTATCTTCATTATAAGAATTAGATCATAAACATTTGATAAACCTTGGCGCTTAAGATAAGCAACAATGTGTCGCGGTGTAATATTAGTAAGAGAGAGAAATACATATTATACCGACGAACAATAAAGAGAAATAAATAAAACCAATATTTTAAATGAACAAAACTACAACATTTATTTTATATAGAGATATTTATGTGGGCAAGTTACAAAAAGTTAGAATTAGATCAATAACAAGGTTTTTAAGATAGACTACGTGGTATTAAATTTTAAGAGAACATGAGCACGTGGTTCGATAACTATTCCTGGTTCAGGTCTAAGTGTTAACCAGACGGGCACTTAACTATAGGCACGTGGAGCATGGATGCCCCCAAGCTGGTCTCCGCCTTGTGTTAGGTGACGGGATGATGTGCGCGCCGGGACACGTGGACTGCGTACCCCGTCCGACGCTCGACGTCTCTCGCCGTAGAACGGTTGTAGGTCACGAAAAAGAACCCGGTTATTGTTGGGGTCCGAGGTTCACCAGCAGAAGTCGCCACGTGGTAAGAGACAGTGTCGACCGCTCCGTACGCCTACCCGGACCCTGGAAGGACACACCATCCGGTGAGCCTTCCCATAGTTAACGTTTTTATAAGGGCCCGAGCGGCTCCTACTCCGATCCCCGCTAACATTCATAGACACAATGCTACCCCCAATTAAATATGTTACAAATGAATACTGTCCCGAGTAAGAGCACAATATAAAGAAAGAATAAACATTTACAGTGTCTTTGTGTCAATAACTATAAATATTATAATTACTTATATGTATGTATTAACTTTATATGTCCATGAGAAAATATCACACACAGATACAGAAAACTAATTTAGAAAATAAAGCTCATAAATGAAGACATAGTTTATAAATCAATTTCAAAAGCTGCATATGTACCCACACGTTGTTTTAGTGTGGCCATATTAGAATATATCTGGTCTTTTTGGCTCTCCAAAGAAATTTATCTTATTAACCTTGCCAAAACTGGGTGGTAGAATAAAAACGTTCTCATACTTTAGAGTCTTCTATATATAGTTTATTTCATCATCATCATCCTCCTATCAGCCATTGGATGTCAACTGCTGAACGTATGCCTCCCCCATCGATCTCCAGAGCGACCTTCGGTGATGGCTTCCGGCGACTTTCCTCAAATCGTCTGTCCATCTCGCGGACGGCCGTCTGACGCTGCGTTCATATTACGCATACTCATATTTAACGGAATATTACAGTGACACTTTTGTGATATTGAACTTACGCATTATTTATTTATTTATTTACAAATATATTACAAACGATAATGTGTCAATTGCTAAATTCACTTGAAAATAAAGTGATCATCTTAAAGGCTTGATGATCATACGCAATGAAAACCAAACACTGAAATAACACACACAAAACAACGAAATGTATGTAACTGTTGGCCCTAACCAAGGCGAGTACCCCCAAGCGAGTAGACCCAGCTGTGAAAATTCCTCCCTCTCTCGGAGGAGCCCTCTCTAGGGCTCAGAATGAACATTTGTTCTAAGGGTGTCTCCTAGCGTGATTGCACCTCGGCTTAGAACGTCGTCGAAGTGGAAAACGCAGTACAACACTGCATTAAAATTTTGTAACGAACTCAACAATATTCTAAAAATTTGTTTTATATGGTTCATTAGAAGCTCCCTGGCTTAACGTTTCGTTAATTCTTTTTAGAGTTACCGCAATTTCTCGCTTATCAAGCTCGTATCGAATAAATATTGACCAATTAAAATTGTCGATGTTCGATCGATTGTTATTTGTCGATTTTCTAATGGAATAACAATAATGACCTCAATACAAGGTGTTATAAAGATAACGTAATATGTTATTGGTGTTCCATTTTTGTTAAAGATGTCATAGGTTACACTTTTACAGTTGTTTCGTCTTATTTTTGTTGGAATTTCTTTCAAAAATACTTTATTATCAAACAGCCTCTTTCTTCGATGCTTTTTTTTAGGTTTTTAACTAATTTCATTTCATTTTTTATTAAAACCTTTGATGAAAATATAATATTAAATGGAATTGTAATCGTTTAACAGTATTTTTAAGACTTCCATAACTATTATTCATATTAAACCCACGCACAAGATAAATATTAGAAATTAAACGTAATAAAGGCCGCTATCCTGTCCATCTGTCACAGCAATAAAAGCAGGCCGTGGCAAATTGAATTAAGTGTAATTGGGTAAAATCATCAATGAACACGCCATCAGTCAAGTAAACAGGAAACTCGCATGGCGGCCATCTGCCGGCATTCGGTTAATAGCTGTTTAATCGTTACGTTAATAAGAGAAACTCATCTCCGGCCGGGCCGATGGCGAGCGTCCCGGACGGTTTTTTGTAGGGCTTTCTCCGCTTAAGGTTATAAATACTACTAATTATATGTATCGAGATGTTTCATTCGATGTTGTTTTTTCAAGGAAAAATTCGTTTTCATTTTCAATTACTCTTAAAACTTTTCTCTTTTAACAAAATAACAAATATATCGTTACCTTTTTTTGTAAGCAAGAGGTTCTCTGACTTAAAAAAAAGGCTTCTTAAAGTTACGCTATAAGAAAAGAATCACAGTTTACCTCCTTCAGTTTCAGCCAATCATCGCCATTAAATCAGCAGTATCAAACACACCTCAAAGGTATTCGATATCACGTCTCGGGCAAACGTGGTAACACGTTTATATTACGGTAACGATTATCTTAGCCATTTTGCAAGTCTCTTCCTTGAGTTCGGTTCTAATGTTATCCATAATGAAATTATTCTTAGATGAATGCTAAATGTTACTCGTACTTACTTCATTCGGGAATTAAGATGTCACGATTTATGATTCTAATTTTCAGTATCTTAGTTAATATTTTATAAATCATCATGTATGTATTTAATATCGACCTTTTTATCATACAAAAATATTGGGTAAGAAAATCAAGAAAAAAAAAACTTCCTTAACTATTTATCAAACATGATTAACATCAAACATGACTTTATAAAATATTATTATATTTTTAATCTTTATAGTTCTATCGTCGGAATAAAGTTCTCACGTCGAAAACTCAGCAAAAAAAAAAAAAAAACAGAATTATATAGACAAAAATATAAATTTAAAAACGTCATAACCAACAGCAATATTAATCTATCACAATCATCTTACACGAAGTAGCCAGCCGTTAGAGAAAGTCAAGACATCGAAGGAGACGCGACTTAACATTATATTGGTGTCAATAGAATATGTTAATAGAATATTCATATAAATTGATAACAACAAAAACTGCAGTAATCCGTTTATTTATCTTTTTTTTTCCGCAAACATTTATTTTATTACATTTTTAAATACAGTTAGAAAATTGATTAGCAGTACTTAAAAATATAAACTAAATTAAAATTTAACGTCATAAAAAATAGTTGTTCATGTTAAAAGACTTAAAATCAACGGTACATAAATGTAGGATATAGGCACTTATCTAACAAGTCCTAAGTAGAACGATTTTAGCTGATAAAAAATGCGATAATTTTATTTATATAAATGTAATATATTTTTACTAACCGAGATGACCCATTGATCGAACGTGTGAATCGTTAGCATACATTTGCAGATTGAATATATATTTTTTTCTTAAAATAAAAACAATTATGACAGAAAAATTATAGACAATCAAATTGATACATAACTTTAACAAAAAAGTAGATAACGCTCAAAATGAATACACTTGTTTCTTGCGGCGATGAATCTAATGAATAGTATATAAATTAAAAGTCCAGATTGTCATCTGGAATGTTCCATCGCAATAATTTCTGTTGTCCGTCATAACAAATGAAGTGGAATTTTCAATCGAATCAACAATCATGTCAAGTACGTCACTTATTTTTTTTTTAAATTAACACCTTCAAGTCACCACGTGTGTTGAATATGCTTAGGAAAGTATTATTACTCACACAGTTAACAAAATAGATTCATCTTTCTTTTCAGTTGATCGCTAAACAATGTGTTAGTTAAATTTATTTTAGTATTGTGTATCTTAAACTTATTAATATAAGAAATGAAATAGTGATGTCATTTCATGTCAAGTTAAGATTTATTAATATTTTTCGTACAAGAGTAATTATCATTTTCAATTATATTTCAAATGGCAATATATAATATTAAAAATATGTGTATCAGGTATTTGCTGTATTTTTTTTGTACAATCAGCTACTACTCCGTATTTCTATTTTGAGATTTTTTATATTTTTATAATGTATTAAATAGCATAAAATAGTTAAGACTTCATTACCTTGACATTTATCACGAGTCAGGTCTACCTGAGGTATATATAGAGAAGCGGGTCAGCCTGTGGTGACCCACATAACTATCGTCCCCACCGACCTTGTCCCGTGCTTTAATAATAATCGATATTGCTAGCAGGATGAAACTTTTCACAACGGATTGATCTTAAGTGCGCCTAATTTTTAAAATAATACTTATACATATATACAAATATATGCGAAGGGCGAGAGTTTGTTTAAATGTATTAATTTCATGATCTACTGAACATTTTTTTTTACAAATTTTTCTTTAGAAATTTCGTATCGGAGTATATTAAAGGCCGGTTTCACCAGTTGATAAAGCTATCTGTCGTAGAACGGTATCCATCAGATAAAAGTTTATAATATATTTTTTCTTTTACACCATCTAACTCTATTTTATCTGTCAGATATTTCTATTCGCAACCCGTGAATACAAAAGTTATAGTATATTAGTTTAGGTGATCTCCGGCCCTCAGTGTCTGTTTTAGTCTCCGCTGATAAAGCGTATCAGTAACTTATGTGCGATATAAAATTTAACTTCAAACAGTGAAACAGGCCCTAAAAGGTAATAAAGCATCACGTCACTTATAGAAGCAGATAATTAATTATTAACATGGATGAAACCGTGCGATTTTTCTAGTACAATAAAACCGCATTTTTAATTTTCTCTTTGTAATTGAGATTATGGTTTTAAAAAAACTTGTTTACTGGTAAAGGTTAAGCCTGCAACTGACGTTTAGTAAAAAAATAATTCAGTTACGGTGTATGAATGAATGAATGAATCAGCCTGTAAACGTCCCACCGTTGGACGAAGGCCTCTTCTCCATATAGGAGAAGTGTTGGAGCTTAATCCACCACGCTGCTTCACTGCGGACTGGCGGATAATTTCCCTACCATGAGTAACGATCGTTATCAGGTCTCTATGACAGCAACCGGAACCGACAGCTTTACGTGCTCTCCGAGGTAAGGTGGGAGGTCCACAAGGACATACACCAGACAGGAAACAAATATTTGTATAAATACAAATATCTGCTCCAAGCGGGAATCGAACCCGTGACCCGTGACGGTGTTGAGGCGATTACTCGCATCACTACACCAGTACGTCTACCATGAGTTTCCGAGACGATACACGTTAGCGAGTGTAGTAGACAATTTGTATGGAAAGTTGAGCAGCGCCTCTACCGGATACTATCATTACTATTGCGTTTCTACGTTTACTACTGTAGTTATGTCATGTGCGCTTGTAACAAAAACTCATGGTAGACGTACAGAACAGTTTTAGTAATTACGATGTAATTAAAAATAATAATTTGAATAACAATTAAGATTTAGCTAAAATAATTACGTATTTTTTAGATCTAATAAAAAAATTGTAGTGTAGTAATTATTTAACGAAACCTTAAATCTAAGGCTGTTTGTTATAATTAAAGGCACAAAATCACCAAAGCTAAACGTAATAACGCTATAACGTGCGTATAATCTCTAAAGAATATTCGACATTAAAGCCCGGTAACTAATATATTCGGAAAACAACTCGTTTTGCTTACGAACCGTTGAATTTTGAAACGTGTTTTCACTGCAAAATATTCCCTATAAAAATCTATGAATTTGCCTATTGCATTGATACACCTATGTATGATATTATAATATAAGTATACTTCAATCAGATAAATTTATAATTACAATTCACAATCTTTTTGATTTTGAGCGGTAAAGAAATTCGGAACGGTCCGTTTTTTTTTTTACAGCTATTCGACATTTGAAAATATTGTCTGTTCTTTCCATACATTTTTACTACAATCCGTTCTACGCAGACCCCCAAAACTAAGAGCCTAAACACACGGCGTATTTGAAACGCGCAGACGACGCGCGTTTTAGGTACGCGCGTTTTCGGCGCTGTAGATGCTGATTGTTGCGTTTCATTGCTTTGAACGCGCGTACAAAGGGGCGAAGAAGGAGCAGAGAGGCGCACGCTCACCAATCGCATGGAAGCTACAAGCGACTACAGCACGTCTGTATGGCTGTAACAGCGCGTATACGCGCAGTAGAGGCGCGTTTCATGCTCGCCCCGTGTGCGTAGGTTACAAGGTTGCGTTCGAATCTCGTTTGAAGTGCGTATACGAGTGTCATCTGCAAGTTTAAAATACGCCGTGTGCTTAGGCTCTTAGCCTCTGAGCAAACGAATAGTTTTTCATTAGATTTTTTTTGTGTTACAACTTGTTTCAACTTGAACGGTTCGTAAACAAAACGAATCATTTTCTGAATAATAGGAACCGGGCTTAAATCAACTCTAGTAATCTCCATTCGAGCCCTTACTTTATCACTGACGGAGTTGTACGACAGCTTTCTTCGACACAGATGGCCTTTACACATATTAAGAGGAGTCTCAATGAAACAAATTGTGTAGAATATAATTATTAAATGTGCTATTTTCTATATCTATACTGATATTATAAAGTTATATAGGTTTGTTTGAACATGCTAATTAGTCCATAATTATTTTCTTTGTGTATCATGACATCAGGATTTCTTTACAGCATGTGTAGCAGTAAACACTTTCATAGGCATCGAAATTTAGTGCAAGTAAAATTGTTTAGTTAATAATAGAACTCCTTTGGCATTCGGGATGATTTCGGGAGTTATAGTATAGTGCTTAGTGTCAAACGTACCATGACATGTAAATAAGATGATTAATAAGTTTATAATTAAATTGCTATTCTCTGTGCAGATTTTTATAATTTAGGTATAAAAATATAATTAAAATATGTATGCGCATGTTAATAAAACTTAGTAATAAGTTATCTTGATCCATCATTGAACTAAACTGAACTGAATTACTCATTAATCAAAGTTCCGCTCCTGGGCAAAGGGCTTAATCCACCTTGCTGCTCCACTGCGATTGGCGGATACTCTAACTACCATGGGTAACGATCGTTGACAGGTGTCTATGATAACAACCAGGAGCGACGGTTCTCCATCACTGATGAAATAAAAGAAGGAAAAATCACCAACCTTTTCTTTTGGATCTTTCTGACGTCTAACATTTTCTTATAAATTTAATTAAATTTCTCGTTGATTTCCGTATAATTTTATAGTATACCTACTTGGCGTAATCTATAGAACCAACCTATATGGCAGAATCTCTGGAAGACCTCAGCATTATGCTCAGTGACCTCGATAGAGTTTCCCAACTGGTGAGCCTTAAAATGAATATGAACAAGACAAAAATCATGTCAAATATACATGTGGTGCCCACCCCGATATCGGTTGGAAATTCAACTCTCGAAGTTGTTGACGAATACATCTACCTAGGACAAAATGTCCAACTTGGTAGGTCCAACTTCGAGAGAGAAATCAATCGTCAAATCTAGCTGGGCAGCGTTCGGGAAGTGTAGGGTCTTTGACTATGAGCCTTTTAAACAAGCTCAAAGTCGCACAGCTAAGGAAAGGGCTGTGCTTGGTATGTGCTCTACGAGATCGAATCAGAAATGATGAGATTCACAGACGAACGAAGGTTGCCGACATAGCCCAACAGATTTGCAAGCTGAAGTGGCAGTGGGCAAAGCACGTAGCTCGCAGAACTTACGGCCGATGGAGCAGAGAGGTTCTCGAGTGGAGACCACATACCGGCAAGCGCAGCGTCGGACAGTCGTCCACGAGATGGACAGACGATTTGAGAAGAGTCGCCGGAAGACGATGGATAGAGGCTGCTTTGAACTGGTCGCTCTGGAGGTTGGTGGGAGAGGCCTACGTTCAACAGTGGACATCCAATGGCTGATATGATGATGATGATGATGATACCTACCTACCTTTGTAGTATACTTTTTTTCAGGTATATGTAGGTCAGTTTTAATTAAAACACCTTATTGTTAGTTATTAATTATATACATATATTGAAGGATAATTGCACGTCCAACTCACAATAAAGATGTTCTCGTAATCTCTACTTCATATAAGTTTTAACTCGAAAGCTGTTGCAGAGAAAAATGAACCGTAAACTGATATTTTAAGTTTCAAATTCAATTGTTTATATATTTCTTTTCGTGAGATAAGGGAAAGCATTCAAGCTTCTAATTGGCGTATACAAACGATCTTTTGTTATTCAATAAAGTGTACAATATTTCACACAGAACACAAACTTTTTTATCACAATTGAAATATAAAGTGAAATTTGAATGAGACGTAGTAAACGTTCGCACGAGCTTATTGTTACTTTAGTAATGGATGTTAATTAGGTACATGTTACATTGAAGTATTGAACTTTTTAACTGCATTTGAGTAAAATAATAATTTTTAATCCAATGATATTTACGAGCTATTGGTTTTACCTGCGTAAGTTATAATTTATTTAAAAATAATGTGTCTAAGTACCTTTGTTGAGAGTATTTCAATATAATTAATGCAGAAGTAAACTTGTGAAAACAAAATAAATGTTTAGATTGTATTTAAAGCTTATTTTCACTGGTGAACGTAGGTCTCCTCCATCATCTCTGAGGGGGTTTGCGTTTGCCAATACTCATCACGCTTGGCAGGCGGTTTGGCGAGCGCAGTGTGTTGTGGCAGAATTTGGTGACGCTGCTGCCCATCACCATCTTGGTGGGTGTACTGGCTAAAAAGGGCGGGACTAATCTTCTCTGTCGGTCGTCAAATTATTTAGACACAGTTATAAAAGGACATGAAAAATGAATAAAATATATATTTTGATTTTTATATTAAACGGTTGACGTCTATTTAATAAACATCTAAAATTAAGTAAATAACATTTCATTTAAGTCTCGTGAATATAAATAAAATATTTTTAAACTTATTAAAAAAAAACAAATAAGTATGTAATGTCTCTCTTTGAATTAAATTACTCATAAGGATAAGCACTTCTTATATCAAATATGATTGAAGTCTCCGATACTGCTAATTAACATTCAGTTATGTACATGTCACTTTTGACATGCGCATGTTCGCCCACCCAATCAAATATCAAGGCGACCGAGCATTACGAGCGGCGAGCTTTGACAGTGATGTAACATTTCACTTGTCGATAGTAATAAAAAGTAAAAAAAATATTTTCATATTACTTTCATTCCATTTTATTAAGAGTTTGTAACAATTATTACAATTCTTACTCAATAATAATATCGATTTTAACGTAACAACTTTTTCATCTACCTAATTATAATTTGCTTATAAATAACTAAAATTATATAGACATTATGAAACGTATATATTACGTAACTGTTCAACGGGAATGTTTCATAATTACAATGCTACCATTCCAGACTTCCAATCGCCTCCAATATATTGTTGTGCGACCAAACCCACTGCATGAGGTCGGGCCTCAAATACCACCTAAGTTAATAGACACTTATAAACATCGATATCGACATTGACTTGGCATAAAACATCGATACTCGTATCACTAATTAGTTGGTGAAAGTAACCGACCGACTGACCACAATCCGATCCAAACCCGATGTTTCGGCGATTTTAGATCGATTCTACTTTCGTTTTCCGGCTTCTCTTACCGTTCACTAAGTTGATTGAAACACTGATTTATTCCGTTCATAATATATGATTTAAATATATATTATATGTAATTATATTTCTTGTAAAATATTCCCAGAAGTTTTATTTTTTATTTTTTTTATGTGTTACTTTCGATAAACTATTATACTACTACTACTATATATATATATATATACATGTATCTATCGATAATGTATTCAAAATGTTTGTTATATTTTAATCCTGTATGCGAATAAGAGATATGAAAATAATTTATTTTTGCGTCTTTGCTATAGAAGGCAACGAATCATGGAGTAGAACTATCTCATATGGCTGAATGACAAAAAGGTGTCAACAAAATAGTATTAAATAAAGGGGGCGCTGGTGTAGTGGAGAATATCATCTATACTTAACTGTTTTAGATGAGTTGAAGTTTGCCTAGTAGAAGTAAGTAAAATTTCAAGTATTCTCATAGACACTAGTAGTTAGTAAATGTATTGTAATTGAAAGTTAAATGGCTAGCGAGTTAAATTACCTAACCTAAAAATAGTTCTCTGGTACAGCAACGCAACCTTTATTTAAGATTACTTCAGAAACACTTTTCATAACACAAGATAATGCTCCTTTAACTTAATACTCCATGCATCGAATATAACACTGCAGATGCCTTATTCGATGATTTGACCAAAACCATTCACATTACTGTTCATTATAACAAAAAATAAATTAGTATTATTTTTTTTCACTAAAAAAAGAAACAGATAAGTCCCTCAATTTATAAATGTAAAACATAAAACTTCATTTCCGTTGTCACTTAGTAACGGTCTAGTGTGACTCTAAATTCGTGTATGACCCTAGAAAATACTAGAACCATAAACATTCCAATATAATAGTAAAATGTTCGTATAACCGGCTCCAACACCTTACGCATGCTTCTCGAAATTGTAAAATTTACTGCTTAGATATCAGAAATTAATATCATTCACGTGGTTTTCTAATCGCCGGAGATGACCCGGCTATGTGTGTCATGGGGTCTTTGGGTTTACAACGCAACGGGTTCCCAAGGCATTGTCTGCTATAATTAATGTTATGACTGTTAGTTTCCTAGGATTGTATGTGAACGATATTGCTAGATGAGAATCGCTATTTATTAGGGTATATAGATTTATAAATCGTTATTGAAAATGCTTGAAAAAAGGATTAAAAATGAAAAGTCCCATATTATATCAAACGAGAAATTGTAGTTGCCTTTATTTTATTCAATAGATGGCGTTAGACTCTTTTTTTAATGTTAATTATTTGGCACGCTGTTCGTATGATATAAATATATTAGATATGTTTTAAGATATTTAATTCATTGACTCTATACTGTACTGTATCAGCCTGTAAACAACCCACTGTTGAGCGAAGGCCTCTTCTCCATACAGAAGAAGGGTTAGAGATTAATCCACCATGCTGCTCCACTGCGGGATAATTTCTACCATGAGTAACGATCATTATCAGGTGTCTATGACAACAACCGGGACCGACTGCTTTACATTATCTCCGAGGCAAGTGGGAAGACCCACAAGGACATACACCCAGATCGGAAACAAATATTTGTACAGATACAAATATCTGTCCCGAGCAGGAATCGAACCTACGAGCGCCTGGCGGGTGGCGTTCAGGCGACTACTCGCACCACTACACCAGAACGGTCATCATATATATATTGACTCAATAATTTAAAATTATTAATGTCTTTAAAATATTTGTAAAAATAATGTCAATTGAAGATATATTTTTATGAGTATTAAGCATGATTTTGTTTCACTTTTATAAATAAGAATAAATAAATATTAAATAAAATAGGAATTTTATTCTATGGCACACGAAATTATACAACTAAGAATTATTTTATTCAAAATAAATGTAAAATTTTAGTTTCTCTAATAACGTCGACTAATAAATCGTATTTGAATTCACAAAACCACAAAGATTTAATATAGCATTTGAATATAAAGTTATTTAAAAACATTTTTTTAATATTAAAAAATGTAAAAGTTTAAATTAATTCCTTCTTTCACTTTTTTCATAAAATACTTATTTAGATCTTGTTTAATCGAGTACGGAGGAATACGTCAATCCTTTTGACGCCAAGAGCAAGTGTTAATTTTCAAGGTTCATTGAACGTTATCATAAGGTAGCTCGATAGCCCGTCTCATTCTCTCAACAACGATTCTTACGTGAGATAATGAGATGTAACCTGCGGGTCCTCTTAACGTCTTTGGACGGTGAAAGTGTAAACACTAAGAACGCTTTCATTTGAGAGTATTTTGTTTGCTCTTACAATACGTCAGATTATTATCATATACATATTTAATAGGCATTTTTAAACGGTACTCATTCAAGCTTAGCATTATTGGTAATGTACAAATAAAAATAAAATGGGTGAAATTCGCACGTTTGATTGCATTTCGAATAGTTTTTATAAAGAGAAAAAAAAAACTAACAAAATTTAATTTTGTTTTCTTTTTTTGCCTTAAAGACCATATATGTCCCTAAAATTAATTTAAATAATTTTAATAATTTGTTTTCTTTGTTTCATTACATTAATGCTTTTTTTCGGTTTAATTGAAATAAATAAAAAACCCGTTTTATGAATTTTAAATAAACGCGATAAAATCCGGTATAGACTTTTAATCAAATGAGTAAAATTCGCGTAAATATAAGAGAACCGTTTTATGAAATCGACTATTTAATGTTACTACATTTAAAAGTCGATTATTTGATTTACGAATTGAGCAATCAAGTCTCTACATAATTTAAAAAATCAACTTGTTTAAATTACACAATCAAAAAATCTAATATTTGAAATCCGATTCTTCATTCATCAATTTGAATACAACGCATTTCAGACGTTCATTGTCGCAATCGAGTAATCGACTCTTACTTTCGTTTCGGTTCAACGCACCGGGACGATAGAGATACGACGAGATTCTGAGCCGTTGATATGTCTGCGTCCTGTCTAGCTTTAAAGTCTTCTTTTTTACTTCAACATAAAATAACATATTAAATGCTTCGGTTATTTATTTATTTTTAAGTTAATTTGGTTAAAAAACCTCAGTAGGGATTTATTATGTTATAAAAAATCGAATGTTCATTAATTCTAGTGTGGCTATGACAAATCTACTGCACTCTCTGATACTATTTTATACTCTGATAGCTTTACACTGTCTTATAGCAGTCCCAATATCAATTATGCGTATTATCAAATAATGTTATAATATACAAAGAAAATACAGTTTTTAGAACTCACCTGTTCTTACATTCATCTGCAAACGATGTCACCTGTCATATATAAATAACCTACAATTTATTACATACGAATTTTAGGTCAAAATTAATTAATTAAAAAAATAGATTTAAAATTTTGTTCATTTACTTGTGTACTACAAGTAATTTTCTATCTTAAATCTTTAATTCGACTGTAAATTTTAGTAATGTCGTTAATGACACACTGTAAAATAAATTGTAGAGTACCAAAATAATTGTCCCCTCGTAATGAGACAAATCCCAGTTCATTTAGCGGCAATTAAAATTAAGCCTTCATTCATCGATATACTTAATCTATAAATTTATTTTGTGAGCACGTTTGCTTTTTGTTTGAAATATAACTATAGTAAATAAATGTGATTTAAATAATTAATTAAAATAATGAAATAAATACATACATGCAATGCTTTTTTCAAGTCAAATTTAAATACCACGGATATGTTTCGCTTCCTAATTATTGCAATCATTGAAATCCGAAGTCTATATTATTAATATTATAAAAATAAAGATTTTTGTTTTGTTTGAATGTTGTATTATATTGGAAGGTAAGACTTTTTAAACTTTTAATTATTAAATTACAAGTAATACATTAAAAATACGTAATAGTCAAGTTGTATACACGCGTTGCTTAAATTATAGAATTGAACTTTTATTTGAGGATATTAAATGACATTGAATGTAACAATAGTTTATTTAATTACCTTTATTGTGTTATAGAGGTACATGAAAATATTAAACATATTTTTATTGGGCCTTCTTTAGAGTTCTGGGAAAGTAGCGTCGATACCAAGCGTGTGAACCTATTTGGTGTAAAAAAACTTTTTTATTTATATATTAGACACTCGTTGCGGTTTTACTCACGTTGATTTTTAACACACATTTATTGAAATTTATAGACATGGATATTACTATGAGAATTATGTTCTTTTAAATACAATTTTTCTAATGGCTACACACTGTTTCACACTAAATTAACTATTTATTTTGACACTTTTCGCAAAGATTTTTTTTAAATATCAGTAGCAACTAACTTATAAAATAAATTAAAAGATAAAAGATATGTGTAATGTCGCGCACCTGTATTAATTCAATTCTATTCTTCGTTGCATGGCTTTTAGTAGAGTCAATTTGACATGAATTATTTCGCTACTGTCACGTGGGATAAAGGAGACACAGTGAACATTGTACGGTGTGATCGAGAATCCAATTAAAAAGTATTAATTGTTATATAGGTGTAGTAGTGCGAATAGTCGCCTCAACGCCGATGGTTGTGGGTTCGATTCCCGTTCGGGGAAGATATTTGTATTTGTACAAATATTTGTTTCTGGTCTCGGTGTATTTTTTGTGGGTCTCCCCACCGTACCTTGAAGAGTGCGTGAAACTTTCGGTCGCAGTTGCAGGTCCCGGTTCGGTGTTATCATAGACAACCAGATAGCGATCGTTACTCTTGGCAGGGAATTATCTGCCAACCCGCAGTGGAGCAGCGTGTTGGACTAAGATCCACTGTTCTCCTATATGGAGAAGAGGCCTTTACCCCAGCAGTGGGACGTTTACAGACTGATTCATTTCCGTTCACTTATCACCAATCAATGTTAGGTATTTACGATAACTCTTGTACGCACATCCGTCATCATAATATGATAGTAAATTGGAGAAGAAAAGACACATTAAATTAAAAATAACATTTTTTTATTTTTTTATCTAAGGTTTTCATAGCACTTATATAAAAATAAAAGTTGATAATATTTATTATATTATAAAATTAAAGAAAAGTAATTTACATAATTTATGCAATTTAAATAAGCTTTCTAACTATACTATGTAAATATTTTATATAGTTTTAAATTGCATTTTGACAGTAATTTGTTTTTAGTATGATCCTGTAATTTATTGTTATTGTTCAATTTAAATGGTAAATAATTATAAAAATATTTTAAAAAAGAAAGTAAGAGAACACATTCATCAGAACTTATCGTAATATGTTCACAAAAATAACTCACCTTAAATAAAGTACTATTACAATTACACAATCATTACAATACCAATCGCGTAGCATTCCATTGCTTACCAAGAAAAAAAACCATTAAGTTCCTCTCAAAGAGTTCCGGCAATCCGGCGTTCACGAAAATACTTTCTCGCGGTAGTCCCACGACCGACTTGCATTACAACCAGCCCGATATTCTGGAACTCCGAAAATGTTCATGATGAACCGATCGGTGTGGCCACGGATTTACTTTCGACTTCACTCCTTCCAATTAAATTTGGCAGCCGACCATTTCGTGTTTTGTGACTTTTATAATCGTGTTTTACACATCATGTTAATCGGAAACTTTTGATTAATTACGAAAAAGAGTGTACCTATACGATTTATTTTAATGATTTCGATTTCGAGTTATCGTGTAGGAAAACCATTCTCGCTCACAGGGCCACAACACTTTTACTGAATAAATAATTATGTATATTTGTGTTAAATTTAAATTTTGTTCTCTTATATTTACGCGAATATTACTCATTTAATTAAAAGTCTAAATCGGATTTTATCGCGTTTATTTGTTTTAAAACTTTACAGTTTAACGATTTTTAATTAAATTAAATTATTTCCCGACGTTTCGGACCCTTTACAGCGTCCATGATCCCGAGATCGAGATAAAATCCGATTTAGACTTTTAATTAAATTTAAATTTTGTTAATGTTTCTCACATCAAGTATATTGCGGTTCGTTAATTGCCGTCATGGATTTTATTTATTAACTGGTATTTTTACGTTCATAAAAATAAAAATAAAAACTTTATCAATGATGCGTTATGTTATCATAATGTTAAATACATTCATGCGTGATTCCATACTTCATTCGTGCTTGCTATATAATATTCGTTACCTACTGCATATCAGGAATGATATTAATAATTTTCTTTTTAATTTTTTTGAGATTTAATTTTTTATTTAAATTTATTTAAGTTAATATCTATTCCTCCGTGAATGCCAATAAATATTATATTTATTTATTCTTAGTATTTATTCTAATAAACATCAAATGATGAACGAACGTGAAGATATTTTCATTCATATCGTTAACTATTTCCATAAATTCACAATATGAATCATTATTTTACAATTTTCCTCACGGAATGAATGCTTAGTGATTATGATCGGGAGACGGCTACGACGTATTCGCCTCTGACCCCTATTTTCCAATCTTTCATTACCCAAGTACGCCTATCAGATATTTACTTTTTGACAAGATAACATATGAGAGTATCATAGGTAGAGTTTATACACAACTTCGTCTAATTTCGTTCAGATGTTCCCAAGAAGTATGTATATAAAAGGAAAGTATTAATTTCTATAAAAAGTTATTATTCTTCTTTTACTTCTATAATTAACAAAATACTTATATTTTCATATTTCAATTACAATTATTATTTAAGCGTTGTAGTTGTAATATACTATTACATATAATACCGTATAACCGACAGGGCTTTATAAAAAAAAAATAATAATAATAAGTTTTTATTACTTCTAATATTTTTTTTACGTATAATACCGTATAACCGACAGGGCTTTATATGATTCTCAATTTTCTTTAAATTTTCATTCCAACTTTTTTTTTTTTAAATCTTAGTCAATTTAATAGGTTATTGTGTATTTTCGTTTTCATTTACCAGATGTTAAAGATTGACTAATTAACCAAAAATTATGTTCCCTTTTCTAGATGATATCGTACCAATAGCAGACATAAGTAATCAACCCACTTACAATTAAATAAAAATTTGTCTCGTGGGTACAGAACTACAATGGGCGGGACCGCTCGATGAGAAAGAAAACGTATATTTGTTAGAAACTAGGTTTATTATGGGAGACTAGGACGGTGATTAAAAACTCTTCGGTAGGTAAAAAATACTACTGGTCTTATAAAAAAAAAGTCAAATTAAAACTGTCTTTGTATGGTAATTAATTACCTAAATACCAGATACCTATATCCAGATATTTTTTTACACTTAACATACACACGGTCGTCTGTTTCTAATATAGGCAATTTAATGTCTGTGTTTGAGGTAACACCTAACTGATATACATTTTTTTAAATAAATACAAAAATACTATATACATATTACACTCAGACTCAGGTGAGAATCGAACCATCAACCCTGGAGCAGAAAGCACTACTAACTGCGCTAATGAGCCAGTCAATTCGTGTTATACGCAATCATACTATAATATAAATGTATTAGGTGGGTATGTAAGTTGACGATGTAATACATACATGGCAATGTTGAAACACATTTGTTTCAACACCCAATCAAACTACACAAGTATTTATTATGAAGAAAAAATTCATTACGTATCATGTGTAATCAAAATTTCGCTGATTTATTTAAAAAACAAAAATTTTGAAATTTAAGTTACGCGCATTTTTAAAATTACGATAAAATTTCACAGTCTACATAATTAATATGAAATTAGTATTGTATATAACATCACTAAATCATTACTTATTTGAAAAAAAAACTATTAAAAATACTACACTATAAAAGACTATTGTATACTGTTTTCTTATATTCAAACACAACCTCAGTGATCAGTTCCCCGAGAAGATGGACGCTAAAAAGGGTCCGATACGTCGAAAATTAATATTAAAAAAAAAATTAAACTGTAAAGTTTTTTTTAATAAACGCGATAAAATCCGTTGTAGATTTTTAATTAAAAGACTATTGTATGTTTTCAATAGTATTTATTGTAGAAAATTAGTAAGTTGTTTGATTTGTTATGTTTACGTCAAATACAGTACCTAAATTCATTAGGAATCCAATGTTGAAACTTTCCTTTTAAACTAAGTGTACTCAACAAATATTTGAACTTTCGCTTAACCAATAGTGGGTATGGAAGCTATACTTATATTTTTTGTCCACAGATCACGATGCGACAGAGACGCGGGCTGGCTTTAGGGATTCTTCTCGTATTACACGTGGTGAGACTATTGAATATTTTAATAATTTTTATCAATAAAATTAACTGAATATAATAATAATAATAAATTATACTTTATAAATTATATCTTTCATTTGTAATTATACAGTGGGTTTTTTTATATTAAGTAATAATGTCAGGGAGTCGAGGCGTCTAACTACAATTTAATATTTGCACCATTTATTTTTCTGATTCCGTGATGGATCTGAAACTGATTTAGTTTTGAAACAAACATAAACTGACAAATCTACTTCTAGTTAGCAGAATTTTCTTAACTTCTTTTATCTATGAAAGAATGAGGTATATGCACTTTAACGAAGTTGTTTATGGCCTTATCAATAGATCATTCGTAATATCCATTATACATATCAGTTATGTTAATATAATGGTAAAATATCTTTCATTCACTTTAGTAAACTCTTGTTACTACGCTAGAACATTTATATAGTAAATATTTAATAGTGAAGATGTCGAGTTTTCCTAGAAAACTTTCTCTCGTTCGGTTTATATGTCTGTAAGGTCACGTACATATACCTACGCTATTCACGGATATAGGTAATATAACATTGTAAGCGATTGATGATTGGTTAGAATTGAAAATGATAGTCGCTTAAATTAAGAAAATATTCATAATTAACATTTTTTTTTTTAATATAAAATCACATTGAAGATTCGTGATTGCTCGCACGAAAAAATAAAATTACGATCTTTGCCAGCGTTCAAACTTTGTATATAATAACAATATCATATAATTACTACTTTATATAAAAAATACACTCATGTTTTACTTGTTTTAAGACATCTATAATGTTATTATAAATATTTAAAACACAAAATTTAAATTGAATCGATATCGATAAATAAAATTACAATTAACACATACCATTAATCTATTTTTAGTTTCTAAATGTCGATATAAACACAGTAATTCAACTAATACGTAAGCTAATAAGTTGGCGTTAAATAAAATGGACCGGCGCTTGAAAGTTAATGGTTTTTAATCGACACACTGTTCCTTATATGGCGCATCACTAGAGCGGCGAGCACATTTGTCTCGATGTTGATGCTTTTACCACATTATTATATGTTATTAAGATCTGAGTGTTATATTTTATTACTTTAAAGATTTTATTTTTCAAATACTACGTTTATAACTGATTGGTTGTTATATTTGGAATTGTATTTTGTAAATTAATGTATAAATTAAAATATATATCAAGTTTCCTAACACATTAACTTGAGTAAATATCATTAAAAATATTTAATACATAAATTATATACTATAAATGACAACAAAATATAAAATATATGTACATACTTATTACTTCATAAACTTGTTTTTTCGAAAACCAAAATATATAATTAACACCAAATGTTAAATCAAATCCTTTTATTTTTACAAAATTAGGCTTAAAGTTCATCCATATTTAGTTACGATGTGTGTAAAATTTCTTGAAATTTTTGGTTAGTAATTCTTTCTCAATAAACGTAATATCTTTTTTTTTTTCTCCGCATTTGATTTATTTCATTTTACGTTAGTATTTTTATATTGGAAAAGTAACTTTAGATAAGCACATTCAAACAAACAAATAAACTATTTAGTTTAATTATGTTTATAATATATTTATAAGAAAGACAAAAACTCATTATAACGCATGTTACAAGCTAATCACTTCTGTTTATATATAAATATGTACAAAAAATATATAATTGATTACATGAGTTTTTTAATTAAAATGAAAATTTTAATGCTACGTTCCGAAAAAAATCCTTATAATCTCTCTTAATATCATATCAATAACAATAAGTAAAGGTAAGGCATCTCTAAGTAGTAATAAGTGTAAGGTATGTCTTCCACGAGGAAATAGTACCAGATAGAATCAAATACGGTCAACGGGTAAAAGGCCCGAATATGGTCATTGACCCACTACACTGAGGACGTGTCTGGTTCCGTCTATGTACACTATTTACCTGTTTTGTCGACGCCAGTAGGAACAACTAACTTAAATGGTATCATTGTGGCTTAACGTTGTAAACAACTCCCAGTACTGTGTTACCGAGAAACGTTAAAAAAAAACCGTTGCACTGATTTCAGTAATTATCTAGACACGTGCATAATAGCTTGCGAACTTTCCAATGAATATGACATTTAAAATTTCACATCTTAACATATTTAAAATAGCCATCGATTTTACATTGACAATATTTAAAAAAAAACTCTTTTAAAAAATTTATTTAAATTAAAAATGTCAAAGTGACGACGTGAGATCGTGTCGATTAAATTATATTCGATAAGTCGAATTCGAAATACAAAAAAATTCTTGAGATTGCTGTTCGAAAATATTCGCTGTAGCAAAGAATATTATCGCCTTAAAAATAGTATCAGTGTGACCAACACTTAATATAATTTAGCTCTTTTTATGTCATATGTTTGACTTTAAATTTTAAATATTTTATTTAATTTAAAAAAATTTGGTTTTGTTTAACGTTTCGGTTTTAAAAGAAATCATTGGCAGTAAAGGTAAGCTAAGGCAATAGCGGTTGGCGACAATAGACGGGTGTCGTAAGAGTAAAAGTCAGCTTTCCCGCCGGTCGGCCATGCGACCTACAGCGACGACACACATTGAACTTGAAATCCTGCTCGTCGTTCTAGGTATTGTACTACAACTTCTTTACGACGTTTTTATGTTTATATCAAGATCACACTTATTCGTTCATGTTTTTGAAACAATTTCATTTCGAAATTTACCTACTTGTATAATTTTGTGTCAATAAATAATATTTTTGAATAAGTTCATATATATATTATATTTTTCATACAGTAATAAAGAAAAAATTTACATAGTTTATAATCATTTGTTATTTCGTCCATTCGTTATATATATATTATTGAAGTTATTAGGGAAGTGGACATCAGGTGCCAATCAAAATACCAATTGTAAATTCATGCGACGTTTCGATATTTTATTAGATCTTCATCAGGCATCTACAAATAGTTCTACATAAATAAAAAGGCTGAATGTATAATTCACAATATATAAAGAAAAATGTCCACTTCTCTAATTGTTTATAATTTTTATTATATAAATATTACTACAATTAATATAAAATGTTAAAAAGTTAAAAATATTACTATTAAATATTCATATATTTGCATTTTTGTAGAAAGTACAACATACTTCCTGTACTTATAATGATGTATCTGCCTTTTGTTGACCTGGAAAAGTATAAAGATAGAAATATTAAGAAATATCTGTGAGTATAAGTGTTAAGGCATTGGTTTAAAGTATGTACAAGCAATGCAAACAAGTAACCTGACGATTTATTTAAATACTAGCTTCTATCTACGTTTAAAATTATAAATTAGCTAAATTAAAATTAATTAATTATTATAAAAAAAATATATTTTTGCTTCTTTTGATTTCGTATCTCTTATGCACAGACATCGTTCAGATAATTTCATTATACATATACATCAGGTATATTGAAAATAAATGTATATAAGTTATGGTATATAAGTTATGGTTACATGTAAACTAAACAAACCGAAAGTTACGAATTAGCGATGCGATAGCCGTTTAATGAAAGTAAAATTAGTCCATCGAGGCAACGACCGCGCGGTGACACAGTGCACTTGGCGGCCGCGCCTCGGCGGATACGACCGCGAGCAAGCGGATCTCGATCCACTACGATTAGCTCGGTCGAGTTTGCATCAGCTTTAAGGCTTAAACTTTTCTAGATTTGCGAAGCGATTCAATGCTATGGGATGTGACGCGATATAACACAAATACATTTTAGGTTACTTAAACGCGATAATGTAGAGTCCCTTTACCTAAGATTACCATTTGTTATTTTCACGTTGCGCACCATTGCCGCTATGCCATTGTTGTTCTCGTAGAACAATCGGCGTTTTATTATCTAATACTTAAATCTGAAGAATTTTCGTGACCGTATATTTGATGTCGCCATCATATGATATACTAGTTACTACTTCACTAGATCGATTAGTTGTATTTGAAATAGTTTATTTATTCAGAAAGTTTATAAAAACTGTAAATATTACAGCTGATAAGAATTTAGAAATAATCAAAAACAAATTATTGCGATAAGACTGAAATTTACGACAGGCAAATCTTCAAATATATTGTATCGTATGCACTTCTTCCAATATGTATATCATCTATCAAAGTGGAACTTTGTTTAGATTCAAGATGTTCCATCACCTAATATCATATTCTATTTAAAATTTGAAGAAAACGAATAGTTTTTCGACAAAATATATCACAATATGAACATAACGAATGTCCTAATAAACACCATTTTACGTTCTTAGAATAATATAAAAATTAAAAATACTTTATAGTTTTAAGTTTAAATGTAGATAATAAAGCTCAAAACTTTTATTCTTTATATTCCAGCGTGATTAACTTCGCAAGTTCAAATTCAATGGCCTTACTACGTTCTCGACGAGTTTCAACTTGTTGACATACTTCAACGTTCTATCATGAACTTGATTTAGTAAATACTACCACGGCTTACTTATATTTTTTCGTTTAACGTTAATTATACTTTTTTAGTTTTTTTACCGTTAGGAATTTTTCAAAGCATATTGGCGACCCCTATAGAGGCAGTCAAAATATTTTATAGTTTCAGATTTAAGTAAGAAACATTTTCACCTTTGTTAAAAAAGTCCCTAAGCAAAAGTATAAAATAAAAATAAAATAAATATTAATATTTCTGTCACGTATAATATTATTTTATAAATAAAAAAAGTTTGTTTATTTAACTAGTGGATTGAGAATTTAGATTTATATGGAAAAAGCTTTCTTAAATAAATTCTAAACATTTGACGCAGAAGACAATCTTATCAATGTTACCCAACGTTGGACTCTCCGAATCATTTTTTTTATAATGACTATCCGCTTGAATAGTGTAATTTCTTATTCGTTTCAACTTTCTCTTCTGTATATTGGGTTACGTAATATTAATACGCGTAGAAACAATTGAGACACGTCCATCCAGATTCCTATCTTGAATAATTACTGGACCCAACTATCCGCTTGGAGGATGAACCTCTATATATTTAATCATAAATCTTTATTGATGAAATAAAATGCCTTCATATTTCTTTACTAAGGTCGGAATCGATACTTTCTAATTTCATAGCCCGAGGCGAAACGAATGAGATCTATAAAATTTCGACGATACGATAATACTAGGGTCATAGATGGATGACGATTAATTTTTAATTAAAAACAGGCGACAAGTTTAATATTTTATAAATACCTCCTTCCCATTGCCCAAATAATTCAAGCTGAATTCGACAAGAAGCCTGAAAAACGAGAGAGATATACCTAATTAAGTGAAGTGTTAAGTTATTAGAACTAGTTTAATATATATTCCGAGAGCAGAGCGGTCAATTGAGCGATGATTTAAAATCAAATTCAAAACCAGAACCATGGCAACTTTCACAATATGATGATTCTATTCATGTCGAGGAAATTTGAATCCAATAGCCATCTAGTCAGTTTTGTTTTATCACAGAACATAGGTTTGGGTGTTGTCGCATAACTTGAAACGGGTGCTGGTTTGAAAACTTTAAGCGGTTAGTGTGTCGTATTAAATAACTCTTAAAATATTGCCTACGCGCTAGTGAAAGCTTCAAGTGCTACAAAACATATAATTTTCTTGTCAGAATAACGTACGAGATTTAAAAGGATGCTTGTTAACTGGCTTAATTATTTTTTTAGTAAGGCGAACGCGGCTTTTAATTTCTCAAAAGTGAGTAGCCATGAATAAAACACAAAATAAACAAAAAAAAGCTCTATAATAAGCTATAAATTGTATTTGCATTTCTCATAAAATTATTATACAACAAATGAAGTCAAATATTGTATGTCTGTCTGTTTCTATAAATGGCATCATGCAAAATTATTACATAATTTTTTTGATTTTATGAGTTGTATATTATAATATTAGATGTATAATATAAGATGTTTAGTATAAGTAGGAAGTCTAACTTAAAATCAGATTCGTTTCTTTTTACCCGACTGCGACAAAAGGAGGGTTATGTTTTTCGAGTGTATGTATGTATGTATGTATGTATGTCCATTTCTTTGGCACGCCCTACAGCCCAAACGGCTGGACGGTTTTTGACATATGAGGTATCGTTGGATTTGTCTAAATTGTAGTAGTGATATAGGCTATATACAAAATGGCGCCCGCAAATGGCGGAATGAGGAGGGGAGTTGAATTTTTTTTCTTACTGTAGCAATATGGGTATCAAATGAAAGCTAGTAAATTGTTTTATTCTTTTTAGTTTATAATAAGAGTATTTTACGCAGTCGGGTTTTTTGATTTTTTAAATTAATTTGAATCTTGACAAAGATTCAATATATAAAATAAATCTAATTAAAAACGTTATTTTGTTAAAAAGAAAGAAAAAAAAACAATTTTTAATTAGATCATAAATCTTAAAATTTGATAAATTTACTTTATTTAAAAAAACCGATTATCTAAAAGTGTAATTACTATTTTAATTATTTATTTACGCAAATCCTTATAACAGACATACTTAATTGCAGTAAAAAGCCTAGCAGTTATTTATTAAATCGAAAAATATAATTAATTGAATAAGTCACGACGTATAAAAACGCATTCCTTTCTCATTTTTCAGAGTGGAACTTTTAGCGATCAAACATCAAATGAAAGCGGAGGCGGTGGAGGCAGCCCTAGCTCAGATTCAAACAATGCAGCAGAACCATCAAGCGATCAACTAGCTATGGAATCAGCAGAGCGAGAAACACCTAGCCATGCGTATAATGGTCCACCGCCACCCGTCCCACCGCCGCATAACAGAAGACAGAATCCACCACACCTTCAGCCACACCACTCGCTAGGTAATATATTATTTTCATATAACTTTAAGTAAATTTACATATTCCTATGCTATATAGAACTTTTAAAAGAATCAGTAGTTCAGATTTTAACATATTTTTTCAGGTATGCCAAGGATTCCTAATCATCATCAAATTCACTCAAAGCCGTTTGCGCTCGGCCCCCCAGGCTTTCGAGGTCCTCCACCGCCACCTGCACCACCCGCCGATGCCCAAACTTCAGCTAGTGACAAAGTTTTTAGTACAACAGGAGATGTTTGGCCGGCACCAGCTCCTGACATGCCGAAGATTTTATCACTCGACGTCAAGTGTGAAAAAAATGCTATGAGAGTATTTCTTAGCTTTGATAAGCCGTTCTTTGGTATAGTATTTTCAAAGGGGCATTATTCAAATCATCAATGTGTACATCTTCCACCTAATCTGGGAAGAACATCGGCTTCATTCGAAATTGGTGCACATGCCTGCGGTACTGCTGGAAGTGGTGATCCTAGATACCGAGGTGATGTCGCGGCGGCCGGAACATATTTCGAAAATGTCATAGTGATACAATATGACCCACAAGTACAAGAAGTATGGGATCAAGCGCGCAAACTACGTTGTACATGGCACGATCAATATGAAAAGGCTGTTACATTCCGTCCATTCCCAGTAGATATGTTAGACGTAGTTCGAGCTGACTTTGCTGGGGACAATGTAGGTTGCTGGATGCAGATTCAAGTCGGAAAAGGACCTTGGGCTTCAGAAGTATCAGGACTTGTTAAGATTGGACAAACAATGACAATGGTATTGGCGATTAAAGATGACGACGCGAAGTTCGATATGTTAGTTCGTGATTGTGTGGCTCACGATGGTCAACGCGCACCTATACAATTAGTCGATAGGCGAGGCTGTGTAACCAGACCAAAACTTATGTCAAGATTCACGAAAATAAAGAACTTTGGGGCAAGCGCATCAGTCCTCTCATACGCTCATTTCCAAGCATTCAAATTCCCAGATTCAATGGAAGTTCACTTCCAATGTACAATACAGATTTGTAGATACCACTGTCCTGAACAATGTTCCGATGGTGGCCCGAATGTTATTGCACCCCACGCAGAATACGGACCCCCACAGATTGACTCGTACCCAGTTAGTGTGGAAATTAGGAGGGATGAACGACGAGTTCGAAGACAACGTAGAGCCACAAACCCTGAAAAAGAAGTCGGTGTAAATAGAGTGATTCGCGTAGTATCGGCCGGTGATTTAAATTTAGACACCTCAGAAGAGACAACAGCTCCGAAAATTGTACCAACTCCAGGTTTAGTTTGTATGACAACTCCAGGTTTTGCCGCAACGCTCGGTGCCCTTCTTGTCACATTAATATGTTCTAGTGCAATGTCAGCCGTTTTATTCTTTAAACTACGACCTATTTCAAAATTGAAGAAGAAAACCACAGCAATCAGCACGATACCACGGCCACATCCGACGACAGGACCTCATGTTATCTCGAAAAGTCGATTTTACTCGTAACATGTAAAGCTCTTTTAATTTAATTTGTACATAGTAGTGTAATGAGACTGAAGTATGACCATGCCAATACATCGTTAGATATGCTCAAATAATTTAGATACTATTGGAAAATGTTTAGTTTTATTAATGATCAATTGAACACAATGAATTGCATAATTAATTAAATTAAAACACGCCACCTAGAGGCTTTAGTTGAGTCTAGAGGCTTCAGTATTCTCGGTCAAGAATATAAAATATATGAATAAATTACTAACTTTCTCGTTAAGCCCAAATGTAGTATTAAAACTTCAAGTACAATCTTCTGTTACCTCTTATCGAACAGCGTTTGATACAGGGGCAACGGAAAATCAAATACGTGGTATAGCATCACTTAGGTACACCGCTAGATATAATTATTTAAATTAACTTGTCATTAGTATTAATATTATTTATTTTAATTAAGTTTTGTAATAGTCATTGCTCTATATATCTATTGTTTATGATTTACTCCATTTAGATAGTCTCTTAATCTTATTATCTACGTTCAAACGGCGTTTTTCGGGTCTGTGGACATAGAGGGCTAAGCGCTCTCTCTGGTTCCGGCTCGCGTCTCACATCCACGCTTATCGTGTGTCTCCTTATAAATATTCAAATTAAATAGTAAATAGTACATGGCGCAGCCGTATTTGAATTTAAAAGTAAAATATTAAGTATTAAAGAAGATTAGAATTGTTCAAAAGTATCAAAATGGATAAACTAATGGTGAAATTGCCGCCTAGCTTTGACTTGCGAGCATCCAACGCCGCGTCAGAATGGCGATTATGGCGCGCATCGTTTGAAGATTATTTGATTTCAACAAAACAAGACGTTAGTAGTGACAGAATCAAATTAGCGCTACTACGAAATATGATCGGCATTGATTCGGCTCGAGTTTTGTTAACTTTGCCTTTAACTGAAGACAAAGCGAGTAATTACGAATCGGTAATGGCGGCGATTGAGAAATATGTGAGTCCACGTGTTAATGAAGTTTTCGAAAGATATAAATTTAATGAAAGGAAACAGAAACAAGGCGAGGCCTTCGATAATTTTTTCACAGATTGTAAGCAGTTATTATTAAATTGTAACTATCGGAATTGTAAGGGCGAGTCAATTGAAGATCAGCTTTTAAGAGACAAAATTGTACAGGGGATCGCCGATAAAAGTATACAGGAAAGTCTTCTTCGTATTGACGGCTTGACGTTGGAGAAAGCCTCAAATTTTTGTAGAACGTCTGAACAGAGCAAGCTTCAAGTGAAGGAGATGAATCCCACACTAGATATTGACTACAGCCGGAGCCAGAGCAGCAAGACCAACCAGGGCTGCATGAACAACCGAGGCAGCAACAACAGCAAGACCAACCAGGGCTGCATGACCAACCGAAGCAGCAATAACAACAACAAGACCAGGTGGAGCAACAAAAGCAGCAGATATGCCAATAACAAGGAGGAGTTCAAGTGTAGGCGTTGTCAAACAATCCATGGCCCCAGAAAGTGTCCAGCCTATGGTCAGAGATGCAACAAATGTGGTATTAAGAATCACTTTGCAGTGAGCTGCAAGGTGAACCGGGTCGAGAAGTGTGATGAAGAACTTTATTGTCATATGGCTAAAGTGGTGTCTAGTGTGAATAAAAGTGATTGGTATGAAAACATTATAATAGAGACTCTGCCTGTTAAGTGTAAGCTTGATACCGGTGCCGATGTGAGTATTATGCCGTTAGAAATATTTCAAAAGATTAATAGTAAGTTAAATGTTAAATTGTTAAAAACAAATATAAAGTTAGAATCTTTTAATGGTAATGTTGTTGAACCCTTAGGTATGGTTAACTTAATGTGTAAATTTAAAAATACTAAAAGTTTTGAAAATTTTGTAATTGTGAAGTGTAAAACTACCTTGTTAGGTCTTCCAGGCTGTATTTCATTAAACTTAATTAAAAGAGTGAATAGTATTGAGTCTAGTGTTGACATAGAAAAAGATAAATTTATATTGAAACATCAAAGTGTTTTTCAAGGGGTAGGGAAACTACCGGGTAAATATACAATTGTTACTAAGCCATTTGACCAGCAAATATGTCATCCACCCTCTAGGATACCTAATTGTCTTCTAGACCCGTTAAAGTGTGAGCTAGATAGGTTAGAAAATAGAAATTCAATAGTTAAAGTGGACAAAATTAGTGAAAATTCTTGTATAAACAGAATAGTTATTGTTGAAAAATCAAATAAAAATGTTAGATTATGTTTGGATCCTTCAGATCTTAATAAATATATTATAAAAAAACCTAAAATATTGCCTACTTTAGATCAACTTGCTCTTAAATTAAAAGGTAAAAAGTTTTTTTCAGTTTTAGATTTATCAGAGGGTTTTCATCACTTAACATTAGACGAAGAGTCATCTTGGAAGTGTTGTTTTGCGACTCCATTTGGTGTTTATAGATATCTAGTATTACCTTATGGTCTCATGAATGCGCCTGAGCTCTTTCAAGATGTATTAGAATCATATTTTAGTAAATTTAATAATGTTGTAGTATGGGCTGATGACATACTTGTTATGGGTAATTCTGCTGAGGATCATGATAGGGCACTAATTGAAGTAATTAATAAAGCTAAAGAGATAGGTATTGTGTTTAATAAAAATAAATTTCAGTATAAACAAAAAGAAGTAAAATATGTTGGTCAAATTTTCAATGAGCATGGCATGTCTGTTGATAAATCTAGAGTAGAATCTTTAATAAAATTAAAATCACCCACTAACAGAGATCAATTAATGAGTATCATTGGTTCTTTCAATTATGTTAGGAGATATGTACCTGAAATGGCTGAATTAATGTCACCTCTTTGTAAGCTTTTAAAGAAAAATGTTGAATTTATGTGGTTACCTGTGCATGAAAGGGCCTTTGAAAAGTTGAAAGAAAAGGTGAGCTGTGCTCCAGCATTGTGTCCTTTTGATCCAAATAAGAAAATAATATTACAGTGTGATGCTTCGAGTAATGGCTTGGGTTGTTGTATGTTTCAACGGGATGATTTAGGCAATTTGAAATTAATAGCTTGTGTGTCTAGGACTATGAATAATTTTGAACTAAATTATGGACAAACAGAAAAAGAATTATTAGCAATACATTTTGGTACAAAAAAATTTCATAACTATATATATGGCTCTCATATTGATATTCAAACTGATCATAAACCCATAGTTTCAATAATGTGTAAACAAATAAGTAAAATTGGTTCTCCTCGTTTGAAAAGATTAAGGTTAAAATTATTAATATATAACTTAAATGTTTATTATGTTCCTGGTAAATTAGTTCATTTTGCTGATATGTTATCTAGAAATTGTTTAAATTATACAGAACATGATCATGAGATGTTACAAGTAGTACATACAGTGTCAAAGCATATACCTATGTCAGATGAGAGAAAAGCTATTTTCAGAAATGAAACATATAATGATCCTGTATTATCAAAATTATGTAGTTACTTTTATCATGGTTGGCCTTCTAAATTAAATAAAGATATATATAAACATTATGCTAAATTAAAAGAACAATTGTATGTTCAAGATGGATTTTTATTTTATTGTAATAGAATTGTTGTTCCACAGAAACTTAAGTCTTATGTAATTGGTCTTGTACATGACGGTCACATTGGAATTAATAAAAGTGTTTCAAAGGCAAGGCAGTTGTTTTATTGGCCCGGGTTATCTGATGATATTCAAAATTTTGTTTCAAAGTGTCGCACCTGTGAAAAGTTTAGATCTGCTAATGTACACGAACCCATGCTTCCTCATAAAATACCTAAATATAGATACTACAAGGTTCGTATGGATATTATGGAGTATGCAGGTAAATCATATTTAATAATTATAGACTATTTATCTCATTGGCTTGAAATTAGACCTTTAAATAATAAAAATTCTAAATCTGTAATTGATAGTATGCAAGAAGTATTTACTAGGTTTGGATATCCTGTAGAAATAATTGCTGACAATAATCCATTTAAGTCTTTCGATTGCTTGGAATATTATAAATGTAAAGATATAAATTTAATAACTAGTAGCCCTTATTATCCTCGCAGCAATGGTTTAGCAGATAAAGCAGTAAACATAAGTAAAAATATTATAAAAAAAGCCCTTGAAGATGGCAGGGATTATAGAGATTATCTTATGTGTTATAATAATAGTCCTTTATCAGGTCTGTCAGTATCTCCCTCTCAAATCTTGAATAGTAGGAATGTTAGGTCCAATGTACCATCATGTATGTCCTATCTTGAGCCTAGGATTGTAACAAACATTCATAAATTATTATCTTTAAAGCAGTCAGTAACTAAGGCCTACCATGATAAGAGTGCTAAAAAGAATGAGGTTCGATATAAGCCTGGTGATAAAATTGTTTATTGTACTGAGAAGGACAAGGTCTGGAGGAAGGGTGTAGTTGTTAAAAAATGTAAGGAGCCAAGGTCATATCTCATTAGTAGAGGCTCTAATACGAGGCCATTTAGACGAAATAGCTATCATTTAAGAAAGTCATACAGTAATGTTGATAAGTTTTATAGAGATAAATATGTACCATTTGAGAATGAAATTTTGGAGGGAAATATTGATATAAAGAATGACAATAGTAATAGGCTCGGCACAGATAATCAATATTATGTCACTCGTAGTGGGCGAACTGTCAAACCAAAAAAAAATTTTTTCTTATAAATTTTATATATGTTAGTACAAAATATTTTGATATATTATTTTGATATGTTATATGTTATATATTTTGAGGGGAAGGTGCTCTATATATCTATTGTTTATGATTTACTCCATTTAGATAGTCTCTTAATCTTATTATCTACGTTCAAACGGCGTTTTTCGGGTCTGTGGACATAGAGGGCTAAGCGCTCTCTCTGGTTCCGGCTCGCGTCTCACATCCACGCTTATCGTGTGTCTCCTTATAAATATTCAAATTAAATAGTAAATAGTACAGTCATTACCTATTTACTAGCTATGATATTTACTTTACCACCTGAGTACCTCTCCTTCTTTTTAATGTTTAGTTATGTTTTCTTGTTTTATTTTATAATGACTATGAATTGTTATGTGTAATTGATGTCGTTTGTAGAAAAACTGATGTCGAATGCCTTTATTTGTTTCGCTATTTTAATGAAATGAATGTACGACAAAATGAACAGATGTAATATTGAATATATATAAACAGTATAAGATTGTGTAAGTTTTATTTCTTATTAATATCTCCTTAATTTAATTCCTAAAAAATAAAATACTGCAAAAATTACTTATTAAAATATTAAACAAATCTGTCATATTACAGTACCCATCACAAAATGCAATTCAACATTTTAATCACTTCATAGGCAGTTCTTCTCATCTTAGCTTTCAAATTACAATAGTTACTATTGTTATTTCAATAAAGCAACTAAAATCAGTGACAAAAACATTTTTTTTTTGATTTATTATTCTTTATTCAATGGTTATTAGTTATGTCAATATAACACATATTATTTCGCCATTCAATCAATCCGCAATTCAAGTAGGATGGAGACAGCAATGAAGTTTATACGGTACAATCGAGAATCCAACCTTAATTAGATTTTTCATCCATTTTAAACAGAATGCATTCCATTGTTAATCCTTAACCTAGAACAACACAAACAAACAATATTTATAATAGACATTCATTAAATAAATATAACATATAAAACTTTCTCTTGTTTTATTGGAAATTTATTTATAATAGATTGAAAAAAAGTCCCACAACTGGGCAAAGGCCTCTTCTTCATGTTGGAGAAGGGTTGGAGCTCAATCCACCATGCTGCGTAGCTACGGGCTGGCAGATAATTTCCCTACTGTGAGTAACGATTCTTATCACGTGTCTATGATAACAATCGGATCCACGGCTTACGTGCTCTCCAAATCACGGTGGGGAGACCCACAAACAAAAGTTTGTATATATATAAATATTTGCCCCGAGCAGGAATTGAATCCATGACCGCCGGCGTTGAGGTGACTTTTCGCACCATTACACCAGGACTGCTATGGGTTCTTAAATATAAAGTGGTAAAAAAATAATTCAATAGGTACTCAACTTACTATTTGCCATCTATAGGTTACAATTTTGTGAGTAATTAATACTCTAGTAGATTACTATAAACCCTGCTAAGCTCTGACATGTACAAAAAGTCTGAGATGAGATTGCCTGGCACCAAAGATGTGGTTTACCATATGAAACTCATTGTTTTATTTACGCCAAGGAAATAGTCGGTTACCGATATCTGACGTGGAATGTCTTAGTAGGAAAAGTTGTAACGTTTGACGTGTTTGTGACATCAAGAAAATTACTATACCACATCTTAATAAGTTTCACTCAAAAAATTACGCTCAGGCAAAGATGAGTGTCTTTATATATACTTTTAATATTTCGCGAGGGGCCCGTAGCAATTGCTACTCTTGCTACGTAGTTAATCCGGCACTGCACGTAACATCTTATATCAATCGCTTCATAATCTTCGTATATCTGATTATCATAAATTATCGCATATTGTAGCAATTTTTGCACAAAAAATCAGCTTCAGCTTATCACAAATACAAATCTTCGAATTCTTCAGTGATTTAAATACAAAATAAGGTCAATAATTGTCAAAATATTTAAAATTTTAATACCAAGTTTTTTCGATGCTTATATTATGTTACTTTAATCGAATTACTACAAGATGTAAAAGTTTTCGACTTTTTTTAATAACAGTAACTTTGCATTTTATTTGACACGTTATAACTATGGAGATACAATCCTGTTTTAATATTATAAATGCGAAAGTTTGTCTGTTTGTTTGTTACTCTTTCACGCAAAAACTTATAAAAGGATTTAGATGAAATTTTACAGTAATATAACTTATACATCAGAATAACACATACATATAACGCTACAATTTATAAAGATTTTGTGTAATTTGGCTTTAATATAACATAGTTTAAAAATTATCACGAACGCGTAAAATGAATACGCGTAAGTGCTCCCCTTTTTAATGGCGCTTACGACCTTCTTTTCGCGAGAATTCGATTGGCCAGAATGGGGCGTCCGCGTCAGTCAGCGCGGCGCGCTGGGCGCGGGGTCAAAGTAATGACACGCGATCGCCAAGTGTGCAACCCGAATGCAGGATACGCGGGTCGCGACCACTGTCGCGACTCGCGGGCAGACGCTTGAGGACAACTGTCATTTACATTTGTGTTCACAGTTCAACAATTTATTATTTATTACAGCAGGCACAATTATTATTTTTATTTAGTATATTTTTTATAGAAATATAGATTATTTTTTATTTTAATTTCAGTCGTATTAGATTTTTTTTTAAATTATAATTTCATTATAGGATTGTAGTTTTAGTTATTTAGGTTGTATTTGTGTAAATGTATGTTTCATGGTTTTTTTTTTCTTTTTTTTATATATATATATGTTAGTTGAATAAGCAAACTGGCAGATGTGCCACCTGATGGTAAGTGGTCGACGTCACCCATGAACATAAACTAGTTTACCTGGCAACTCATTTATGTGTTGCCTATCCTGACACATATGATGTTAAGTCTCGGTGCCAGTAATTACACTGCCTGTCTTGTCCTTCTTTCCGAAACACAGCAAAGCTGTTTCACGGAAGAAATAAGCAAGATGGTGGTACCCATGCAGCCGGGAGCGCGGCACAGCGCATCCCTCCCACCGGTTAATCTGCATAAAGCTGTTCGTGATGATATTTGATACGGATAGTCTAAAGTCTGGGGAAGGCTATAGGCTCCTTTTTTATCAATACATCAAAGCGGGCGAAGCCACGAGCGAAAGCTAGTCTAGAATACGTAGAAGAACTGCCTACCTGCTGCCTTTAATAGTATCAAAGAGTGAGTAATCAGTATTGAATATTCAAAATATCCAGATCGTAAAATGTTTGCACATATAAGTACCTAATTTTTAAAAACTTATTAAATAAATGACAATATTTATAAACAATATATACATATATATTAGGAAACTCACAGATAAGCGTGTCGCATCAAATAGCTCATCGCTATTTGGAATGGAATTTTTCACAGATGTCATTACATGACTTATGGGGATGTTGCGTGGAGTCATCAGGTTATTATCACTACGTATCTGTTATACAATATACAACTATCTAGTAATGCTCCATTTTGATTACCTGATAGAATTGAGGGGGGCTGCAGCTAAATCAAATTTATCATTACCCGGGAAAAAATGATCAGGCCTGACCATGCATGAAAAATGGCCATGATCAGGCCTGTTCATGTATGATCAGGCCTGATCTAATATGAGCAGGGCTGTTCATGTATGAGCAGGCCTGAAATTAGACAACATCAGATCTGATCAGGTCTGTTCATGCATGATCACATCTAAAGAGTAAAAATAGATTCAGGCCTGATCATACATGGTCATTCTTACTCATGCCTGACGTCAGACATGATCATGCCTGTTCATGTATGAGCGGGCCTGAAATTAGACATGATCATGCCTGTTCATGTCTGATCAGACCTGTTCAGTCCCGGTCATTTTTCATGCATGATCAGGCCTGATCATTTTTTCCCCGGTACTTCAAATTGCTCAAAAAAAAAACTTTAAAAAGTATTTTTTATTATGATTATCTGACACCTTGAAATAAACTTTACGAGGAACTTAAATTAATGAAAATATCTCAAATTTATAAATATTACACCTGCATCCTCATTCGTAAATAATAATTTAATAATAATTTCTTTAATAAATAGACTTTTACATAAATAAATAAAAAAATTGTAAAATTTTAAATAAAGATGTACACAGATACAAATTTTACTAAAAACCCCAATTACATAAAATGAAACTTAGAAGAATCAAAATGCAAGTTTTTATTTTTTTATGTATGGTATACAATGTAATGTAAGTCCCAAGTCCTGATTCAAACAAGAATTACCAAACTGCTAAATAATAATTACAATATAATTGAATAACTAATATAAGTGTCTCGATGAGTCATAAAAATGTCTTAGATAAGAAAACATTGCCAAAAAATATTATTAATTGAGATCGCAGCACTTAATTTTAAGACAAAAGATGAATTTATGTAAAGTATATATAAAATCCGGATACGAAGGGGTATTTTCCAGGGTGATTTTCTGAGCCCACTTTGGTTTTGCTTGTCCTTGAACCGTCTAAGCACTTTACAGGAGCGTTCGGGGACAGGCTTTCAGTTTCGGAGAGAAGGTACTAAATCCCACCTTCTCTACATGGATGACCTCAAGCTGCTAGCACCTAATGGTGCACGCCTTATGGAGTTGCTGAAAATCACTACTGAGTTCAGCGGCTCCATCAGGATGCAGCTTGGAATGGATAAGTATATATTACTTATGTAAAGTTATTATTAATGTGAAAAATAATCTGTATCATCCTACTTTAGGAGAATATATTTATATATACAACGTCACCATAGTACTGTGAAACGTGTACTTAAAGAATGCAATTATATAATTTATCTTTCACGCTATTCATATTTTGCTTTAGGAATTATTTATCAAAAGTTAAGTGGCGCGGCGTGGTGGAATAAGCTACAATCCTTCTCCCAGCAGTGGGACGTTTACAGGTTTCTGCAGTTCATACATACATATGAAATTTATACTGACTCACATTTTGAATTGTTATTTTAAATAGGGTTATAAATAATAATAGGTTATTTGCTTTTTTATAAATCGTTTATAAGCAATAAAAAAATCTGATTGTATTATCAACATAACTTTTATTTCATTAAATATTAACAAGTGCGTTTAGACACCTTTCGTCACATTCATACATGTAAATCAAATATAAACAAACTGTTTACAATAAATATTAAATTAACTTCCCATTACAAAAGAATAAATGAAATACAATACATGTATAGCATAGATATATACCAAAACCATTTTGTAGATAAAAAAAGTCAATAAATAACTTAAATACGTGTAAAATTGCACTCGAAACGTTATTTAAGAAGTTTTCTCACAAAACTCTATGTTGCTTATGAAATAATAGTTAAAATAAATGCAAGATTTTTGGGTGGCAATCGTATGATAATTATTATCTTAAATACATAACGATTGGAAGACCTTCTGCGTATATATATTTATAATTATCAATCTAAATTTAAACTCGAATATTTATTACGTGTTTTATTATTTCATATATATGTTTAAAAATTAAGTACAAAAAAAAATTTAAAACTTTTTAAATGAAACAAATTGATATCGGTCTTTCAATCAATTAATTAAAACTTAAATAATTTAAACAACTAATTCTGAACTTAAATTCTAAAAATATAGATTATAAATTTTAAAGTTACATTTGAGCAAAATTAGGATACAATAATAAAGAAAATAATATGAATCGAAAATGCTGGATAAATGCATATTATTTTAAAACAATGCGCTTATTAAATATTACATCATTATTGTATTCATTGGTGTTTGATCATATTTTACAATAATATTAGCATCTTTAACTTAACTAAATTATTCTACTAATGTACAAACATCATATATAATTATTATATAAGAATTGAAAGGAATAAAAATAATCAAGTTACTAAATCAACAAAAACACATTTGTATTAAAACAATACAAAATATATTTTTGAGATTATAAATAAATAAGGGTCATAATAAAATTATGACTGTACCTTTTATTCACTTGTTCCTATCAACCCCACTTTATATTTGATAAAATTAAAGTTTTATTAATATTAATTATTAAAAAAGAACTTAAAATATCATAATATATAAATTACATACAAATTCAGATATACATATTGAATTATTTGTTTCATTATCAACTTTGCGATGTTAAAATAAACTCTATATAATAATAAAGACTTTTAGACATTTGACACAATATAATATGAAATAAAATATGTTCATTTATGAATCTTTAATTGGTATAAATGTAAAAAAGGATATAATTGTAATTTAAAAGATATCGAAAAATATATTTTATCTAAGCTTATCCTAATGGCATGACTCGACGTTTATCCTTAATCACTAAGTATGAAAGAACACTGATGCTGTATAAAATACATAAAAAAGAAATCTGTACAAAACTTAACGTATATAATTATGTATAGTTTTCACAACATCAAAGTGAATATTATAGATTTATAATTTTTTTAAAATACGTAGCACTCATTAGCACCATCGTTGTAATCGAGGCATTTTCGAAATAGAATTATTGATTTCGAACAATTTAAATATTCTTGACAAGATAGAGTTATCGATTTAGGTACAATGTTAAAATTAATTCAACTGACCAATTAGAAGGGACATGATTTAGGTGACAAAACATAATTCACAAAAATATATTATTTCAAAGAATATATAGAAATGAATATTTGAAAAACAAATTTATAAATAAAAGCTAAATGTCAAACAAAAACGAACTTTTTTTTAATATTATTATTGGACTGTTTGGCCGACTAATGTACCCAAAATCGTTTTAAGTATTTATTGATCAGTTTTAGAAACGTCACCACACTGTTTGGCCGACTAATACAAATGCAAAAAATAAGTCCTTACATCTCGATCAATCAGCCTTCTGTAGTATGGTGGGGATGGGGGGATCCTAGAAGTCTCAGCGCCATCCAGGCCGCGAGCGAGTGTGAGGCTGGCGCCGCTGTCATGGCGGCAGGTTGTGACGTCATCCGAGAGCGAAGCTTCTGTAGGAGCACCGCAGCGGCAAGCGCAGCGCCCGCCGCCGCGCCCGCTGCTGATGCGAACAGCGCCCCGAAGCTAACCGCTCCCATACATATTCCGTATACAACCTGAAAACAAACAGATAATCCCTAATCATTTTTTTTATAAATAAATATTAAACAACAATCACACCAAAAAAAAAACATATATTTCATTTATCAATACACCCACGCGAGCAAAGCCGCGGGCGGATGCAGTGTAATACATATTACACCATTTTCACTCGCGTATAACTTGATAAGTCGTTCTCATTCTATAAATAAGCTTTAAGTCACCGAACTATTGACATAACTGCGTTAAACTAAACAACCAAACCAACTCAGTTGTATATGTTAGTATAGATATAATGAAATATTTCTAAATCAAAGAAAACAACGATTATCCAAAGGGTGATTACCAAGGCTATAATCTAATCTGAACAAAATTAATATTTAATCAATAGAAATATCCCATTATATGTATAAATTTTGTATTTTATTAAAACATTAACGAAATAGTATATCAAAAAGTTCTAATTCCTAAAAACAAAAATTGGTTTTATTGTACATCGATATTTTTGTCAAAGCACAATTACTTTCAATTAATAATAATACCAAAAGCTTTCACATAATATATAATATCATAATTATTCGTCTCGAGTTGATATCATAATATTAAATATAGTAGTAGGTAGTATTATATATAGTAAACAATTAATCAAAATTATGCGGGCTTTTAACAAGACAAGTTAGATAAGGCTCTACGACAAAAATTACAACAGTAACTAAATGCTCCTGTACCTACAGATTATTTAAATTATCGAAATAAAATTAATATTATTAGAAATTGTTTTACGACCAATGTAAGTAAAAAGAAACTATAGAATGAAATTGTGCAGTATTCACAGATGTAATGTGCAAGCCTTAAATTGGACGGATTTTTTATCTTAATATATATATATATATATATATATATATATATATATATATATATATATATATATATATATATATATATATATATATATATATATATATATATATATATATATATATATATATTCCAGCAGTTCTTACCTAGGTAATAATTTAAATATCTAATGCCGAATACCATACGTATGAAGTCAAAAACTAGTCTCAAACAAAAACAGTCCACATTTTATTACTTAAATGTTCTGTTAGAGAACAGAAGTTCTGTTGCTATAATAAAACTTACTATAAACTTTGAAGCGCTGAACTTAACTAATATAACTTCTAAATGTTTTACTGTATGAAGTTCGAAGCCTCTCATATATAGGAGAAAGGTTCGAACGTAATTCATTATTCTGATCCATTATAGGTTGATAAAAAATAAAAATAAAATATAAGTTAAAACTTTTATTGATCATTAAGTCATTATTATTAACGATCATTAAGTTAAAACTTAATTATATATCCTGTTATCTATTCAATTGACGTAACGAGAAGAGTATCACGTGCACGCATGCTAGCTAATGTAGACATAGAGATAATACGAGAGAAGGGGTAGACGCAATTTTGTCGTACGAGCATGCTAGGCCGGCAGGGGTCAGAATTGTTATCAAATATTTATGTTAATAATCGCAATCGACGAATTTATGTGCTTATCGAAGCACGATAGAGAGACTAAAAGACTGAATAAAGATAAACTAAATAATTATCCTAATACACATATCCGCTCCGAGCGGGAATCGAACCCGCAACTGTCAATCGTAATGTAACTTTTATCACTACTACACCAGAGCGCAGATCAGGTTTAAAGCTTACATCACAAGTAATAAAATTGTATGTCTATACACACAACATTAACAACAAAGTAAGTATTACTGCAGGTAGTTAAAACAGTGGCTAATTTATTAATAAAAATAGCTATTTTATGTGTACGTTAATGAGACACTTAACTAATAAAGATACAGATAATACATACCTCTTCCCGTATCCTTCCACTGAAAACGGTGACGGGTTCCCTTGTAGGTCCAAACGCAAGGTCAGCTTCGGAGACGACATCGTAAATGCCAGATACACCTACGTCTGCGGATCTGGCGTCCCTTACTGTTCGTCGCTTGCGCAAGGACCTGGGACCAGCGACGGCTGGTCCAGTAGGTTTGGCTGGTACCACACCATCCCCTAAGGGTTCAGTTTCTCCAGGAGTTGGTTTATTGGGACCGAGATTTCGTGGACCGTGAGGGAAACGCTCGTCACTTAGGTCAGATGGTCGATCCTGAAATTAACGCACTTATCTTAACAATTGGTATATGATGTTATATAAAAATTAAATTAATTTCATGTAATTGTCAAAATATATAGTTGTAAGTTAATAAAAAATTTGTTACAAATTCTGAAAATATCACTGAAAATTATCTTTATTAACAAACAATGCAAGCAACTTCAACAATCTAAACTTTTATTATCACTATTCCGCTATTAAGACTTGTATGTAGCGTGATGTTTTAGTCTATTAGTTACTTCTGAAAAATAAACTTCTTTTTTATTTTTTTTGGAGCACTTGTTCTAATGCTAAAAAACCATATCGTAACGTTTAAAACAGTCACGTAGAGTAAAATGCTTAGATATTACAAATAAGTGAGTTTATTTGCTCTTGTCTTGCACTAACTAAAAAGCCACTAACCAGCGAGTAGTCACTTCTTACTTTTCAACATAAATGACATTGTTCAAAATGTTCTCTAACATTCCATTATAATTATTTCATTAATATTTTTAATAATTTTGTCACTTGGAAGTCACCGACCTCTTTTTTCCACTTAATACAAATGTAGTGTTATGGAAAAATATCAAGTCATGTATCCCATCATGTGTCATGTATTTAGAAAAATGTGCGAAAGAGTTTTTTGAGATAATAACAAAATAAAATTTTTGGTCGTGCCTTTATATACAGAGGACTTAAACGCCTTTTATAGTCAGGTGACGGTATTTGATGACCGTTCTCGTGTAGTGGTGCGAGTAATCGCCACAAAACGTGCGCCGGCGGTCACGGGTTTGATTCCCGCTCGGAACAGATATTTGTATATTTTGTAAAAATATTTATTTCCGATCTGGGTGTATGTTCTTGGGTCTCCCCACCGTGCCTCGGAGAGCACATAAAGCCGTCGATCCCGGTTGTTATCATAGACACCTGATAACGATCGTTACTCATAGGTAGCGGTAGGGAAATTATCCGCCAACCCGTAGTGGAGCAGCGTGGTTGATTAAGCTCTAACTCTTCTTTTATATGTAAAAGAGGCCTTCGCTCAGCAGTGGCTTGTTTACAGACTGATACAGTTCAGTATAGTACAGACGGTACTTAGAAATCATCGCTTACAGTGAACGGTCTCGCTAGTGCTTCCATGAGCTCCTCGACGGCGGACATGCGGTCGGCGTGTGGCGGCGGCTGCTGTGGATGAGGCGCGGGCGCTGGCACGGCGTCACCCGACACCTCGTCGCCAAACGCTTCCAGCGGCATGCGGTGATCTTCTGCCAGGCTCAGGTCCGATTCTTCGATTGATGAGTCGCTGCAAATAAAATAACACTTAACTAATTTTGTTTTTGTTATAAAATAAAGCTTAGTTATGTTTAGTTCTCTTCTTCGGTAAACCATTTAAAAATATAATCAGGTATAAACAGAGAAACAGAAATCTGTCTGTATGTTACTTAAATCGTACAAGACACATGAAAATTGGCAATTTAAAAATACTTAATATATAAGTCTAATTGAGTAAAGTACAGTTACAGTTTAAGTTTTTTTACGATTAATTATATTTCCCAAGTTAGAACTATGAAAGTTATTCATTTGACTTAAGGATATTTGTCATTTATCATTCGTGTATTAAAATATTCAGGCTTAATTTTTCATTCATAAATAAAAAACACAAACAAATTATTATTATCGAGTTGCATTAGAGTAAATGTTTTTTTATTACTTCTGTTGACAGGTCAAGTTTTAAGTCAATCTTTACCCAATATCGTTATGATCTTGATGTGTTCTGTCGTCCTTCCTATCCAAGGCACCGTGTCCTTGAGGTGCGATGCCAGCCAGCTGGCAATGATCCAAACACCCGTGTCTACAAATTTCCACTTTACATCTAATGTGCACGCTCAAAGCGTCCGGGAATTTGAACGCGTGGAAGAACGCGTAAGTTATTACCGTTGCACGCTCATCTGCCGCTTTCGCTTTGAGGAATCTGGAATTGTAATGTGATGTGTTAATATAAACTACCAATGCTAATAATAAATGTTAATATAAACTACTAATGCTATTACTTCATCTCATTGTGTTCTATTTTAGAATGTGAGTGTCAAGTACAATTGTTTAAATGTGTGGTAAATTTTGAATTCTGATTTTTCTGATCGAATTGTTGTTAATAAAACTATTTTTTTTTTAATCAAATTTAGTTTTCTCCTTTAAATTGTCTCTTCTATTTACGATTTTCTTATGTTCAGTATCGTAAATATGACGGACATACCTAGATATCATTTTAGGTCGTAAAACGCAGCCATATTCATCTGAAAGCTGTATTACGTGCCCGGAGCCGTCAGACGCGGCACATGACTTTACTCGCATGTCGAATTCACCTGGAAGAAAGAATAAAATACGTGAAAAACTTTAAGCGTTTTTTTTTTAAATATCAACGACAATTTATTTTACTTTAAAAGTGTTATATCTATAAATTTTTATATATCTTCTATACTTAACACTTTTATGATTGCTAGAATATTTTATCTAATTAGGTGATTCTTTGAAATCAATTATTAAAACAAATGTACCCTACAAGAACTCCATGATACTGTACCAATTTAGGAATCTCTCAGAAATAAGTACTTAAACATGCAGTCTGCATACTTTTTCTAGAAGTGAAAGATAAAACAACTTTAAAATTCCAGTACATAACCAAACATATTTCTCGTAAAATTGCGAATTGCGGTAAAAACATTGTTTAGATTTGAGTCACGTACCGAGTAACCACAATGGCGCGCATCTTAATGGAAACAACGCAAGATGCTAACTAAAACATAGCCTACTCAGTTGAGCGTTAAGTGAAAAGTAATTAAAACGAAATGCGCAAACCGCATCGTACCGTGAACACGGAAATGCATAAACAAATAATAATCTATTAAGCAAGATGAGAGATGGACTCGTGTGTACGTTTTCCGTGAAAAAATTTAAATTACAAGACAATACTAGATATAATATAATATAATACAAGAAAAAACTGTTCATGTTATAGAAATTGGTTACAATATTATATACATATGACAAGGAGCTTTAATCGAAAGTATATATATTATAATTATAACTATACTGGAAAAATATGTATAGTGTTAAAAAAGCAAATAATGTAGAAATATATTTTTTTCTTTTCAATTGATATTCTTTTTATATTATTTAAGTTTTGTATCATGTTAAAGATTTATGATGTCTTATAATCGAAGTTGAATTTTCGATTAGACACCAACTTTTACAGTCAATTCTGCATTATAATGATTTGTTCTTTCAATAAGCGTAATCTATATATAATTAAAATGTAAATTTTACCTCTGTTTTTTGTTTTCAGAATTTTTTTATGAAAATTTTTGTAGGGGTCTAAAAACAATAGGGTCTATTTGTATAAATTTCTATCATTTTTAAAAATCTCTATCTGTCCGTTTGTTTTTAAAACTGCGTCACAGGTAGGTAAATAACTAAGTGTAGGTTAAATTAAAAAAATTTTAATTTGAATTTTGTATTTTGAATTATGACGTTAGAAGGCAAAGATTAGGTAAGTTAATACAATTAAAGGCGATCCAAAAAATTGTAATAACGTTGTGTAAAACAACGCTTTCTAGCATGTAATTAAAACAATTAATATTTAATATTCATGTTAAAAATTCGATATCGCTTACAAACTACAAAGACGAAAACAAACGTCAAAATTGCGGTTTATTTTTACGCAAAGTAAACAACGCTTCGAAGTACAAAACCATTATAATAGATGGTGGTTATGGCGCGTTCTGGATCGCGGTTAGTTAGTAGGTACCTTAAATAACACAACTAAATACTAAACTTTAAACTTATGTGCGGGAGAAGCCACAGGCACAGTTAGTAAATAATATAATAATATTTTTGTAATTAGTATATTTGAATAAACTAATAAACAATGTTTGAATATCATATACGTATATTTAAATAATGTACTGTACCTACTGTAACAGCCTATAAACAACCCACTACTTAGTACTAAGCGAAGGCCACTTCTCCATATAGAAGAAGGTTTGGAGCTTAATCCACCACGCTGCTCCATGCCGTATTGGTATGCTGCGGTTGGGTTGTATATTTAAATATAACATTTTTTAATTATTGTTACGTATTTTGGTATTATATTGATTTTACTTTCTATAAGTATATATTCTATTCATACACTTTTCCTTTTTAGTGTTCCGTAGCCAAATGGCAAGAAACGGAACCCTTATGGATTATTATTGGATATGGATCGTCATGTCTGTCTGTCTGTCGGTCCGTCCGTATGTCACAGCCACTTTTTTTCCGAAACTATAAGAACTATACTGCTGAAACTTGGTAAGTAGATGTATTCTATAAACCGCATTAAGATTTTCACACAAAAATAGAAAAAAAAAATAAAAAATTTTGGGGGTTCCCCATACTTAGAACTGGAACTCAACCTGGACCTATCTATGGATAGGTCTTCAAAAATGATATTGAGGTTTCTAATATCAATTTTTTCTAAACTGAATAGTTTGCGCGAGAGACACTTCCAAAGTGGTAAAATGTGTCCCCTCCCCCCTGGAACTTCTAAAATAAGAGAATGATAAAACTAAAAAAATATATATGATGTACATTACCATGCAAACTTCCACCGGAAATTGGTTTGACCGAGATCTAGTAAGTAGTTTTTTTTTTAATACGTCATAAATCGTAAACCGCAATTTACCTTTCATTCAATCAACTCAAATACAATTAAAAAAACAAGAACTTATATATGATGCTATTTGCTGCTACGGAACCCTTCATGAGCGAGTCCGACTCTTTTATCTTGCAGTGTCTCCATACTTTGTTAAGCTAAGACTTTAACCTAAGGTTATCTGTCAGAGATTGGCTGTAGGAATAAGGCCGTCTTTGCATACTCTGTGATTGTACATTTATTTGCTATATTTTAATTTTATATCTTGTGTGAAATAAAGCATTTGTAATTAAATTATTACGAGTCGATTAGTCAACGCTCAAGCAATTTACTTTTTTGACAACTTACCTGATATTGAGTCTAACATTTTTGTCATAACATAATTAATAGTAATGATTTAAACAATCAACTGAACTTTGGGGTTCCGTGTAGGCCTAGCCGTTCGTGTAGCGCTTTGAATTTTCGTTTATTTGTGCCCAAAATTACTAAAACTAATGCAGGTGAACGTGCACCTCTGCGGCGTCTTATGCAATCATATAATGATAGATTCACAAGAGTTGACCTTTTCCGTTTATCACTACTCTCCTTTAAAAAAGAAATTATTGAAACACTAAATGAATGATTTACCGTATTTTGTTATTCCTTTATATTTTTATTCTGTTATTTAAACTATTGTATATGCAACTAACTTTTTTTGTCTGATCCTTTTTTTTTTGCTGAAACTACTTTGTAAGTATAGATTGTATAGTAATCTGAGGATAATGGTGCTGATTGTACAACAACACATATGTTTAAATTACAATACTTGTTCATTTTTATCTACTGTACAATTGTTTTTTGTCCTTAATAAAATAAAATAAAATAAAAACTTCATATATTTTAAAGATCGTATTCAAAAAATTGCTGTTCAAAAGAACTATGTACTATTAAGAACAATATTAATCAAAGTATTATATAAAAAAAATATATATACTATAAGTAAATAGACGACTACAATTAATTTTAATTTGCTTCTTTGATATTTCTCACGTTCGGTTTGATTTCGTTCAGTCGAAGTGATCGTTTAATCATTTTAATTGTAGTGTGGGAAATAAAATCTTCTGTTCCATACCGAAATCTTTGTAACGAAATTGAGTTCATTAAACGCTGTCAGAATACATCTGATTGAATAGAAAAAATATTATTTTAATAAGATAAATTGATGTTCAAATGATTAGCGGTCTCATTAATTAGAGTCAACGAAAGGTAACAACTTAATTTATAGTTTGGTCTTTTAAATGTATATTTAATTTAAAATATAAAAAGCAGTTACAGTGATATTTATAAAATATTGGATTTTTAAGTAGTTAAGTAGTTAGCTCATTATTTTAAATAAGGTATTCGAATTTCATGTGTGTTAATTAAATTTAATACATATTAATAAGTTACATTTATTTAAGTGATTTACTTCTAAGTCAAAATAAGCTTGAAAAACGTTTCGTTACATTGGCCGATACTTAAGTACCTACTTGAACAATGTATTAATATTGTTGATAAGTTAGCTATTAAAAGTTTAAGAAGAATGTTATAATGGTAGAAGTTTTTTATTCTTAAAATACATGTGAAAAATATGATTTAAAACTATTTAATAAAACGCAATGCTTAGTGTAGTTTGACACATATTCTATATCTTAAGTGACATACTTAAAGTAGGGGAGAAGTCGTATAGAAATACTGATACATCACGAACTGTATTCAAAGAGCTATTTAAGTATTTCTTTACTTCAGGATGTAACACTTTAAAATACACGTAGACCGTGTCACACTAGTAATACAATACTTAAAAATACGATATAAAAAATTCTAGTTATAATTAGACGAGAATGAAAAAAAAAAACTAGCATAATATAAATAATAAAGTTAATAGCTCGTGAAACATTTTACTATGACTAGAAAAGAGAAATAATTTTAATAAAATGGAATTTAATTTGTCTATTCTATAATTAATTTTGACAATTCAACACATTTAATCTTTACAAGGCTAATAAAACAATTGCCAACGCCCAGTTAATTATGTCAGGCTCTTCGTAAAACTTATTTCTTGTAAATATTGGATTAAAACTCGATTCTAGCTAGTCGCAATCCCCGTTTCCAGTCCTTCCACAATCCTTGTACTGTTTACAGGGCTGTCGACGTATACACTCAATAATTTTTAAAAACACTAAAATATTGACACTATTAGAAATGTAATTTTCGTTAAGAGTATAAATGATTAACTATTTTATTTTACACTATTTTTTTTTAAATAAATAATAATAAATGTTTTATATAATATACTAGAATACAACAAATTATGCTACTTGAATGTAAAACTCAACATATCCGTTATAAGCCGCTGAAAAATAAAATAAAGACAAAATTATAATAATGGAATCTGTATATGTATATATTCCATACAATACTAATCTTAAATTTTTAATAACTGTTTTTGTAAATTATTTAAAACTAGTTTTAATTTTATCTTGAATATAACATAACAAATACAACATTAATTATATTTTATGAACCCGTCAACCATAGCTCGCGTCTCGACCCGTTAAGCAAACTCATTCGTACGTATTTGTCCAGTTTACTTTTTACTATTCTTTGTACCGTTAACGTGTGTTTGTACAGTATTATTACCCTGTTAGAGACGGTTTTACGAGGTGTCACCAATAATTCGATGGACGATCAAGTAGTTTTACGTACAAAATTAGCTATTTTAGAAAATATATTATCAAAAAATCACCATCCTGTTAAAAGAATAAATATTTATTGGTTATTTATGCGGTTATTTTTTTTCGCTTTTAATCGGATCCTATGAGATTTTTTTCAATATTCTATTTGTTTTTCACTTTGTTAAACCAAAAAGATAGTAGTATAGTATAAAGTAGGCTTTAATACAAGCTGTGTTAAAAAATAATGATATAGAATCAAAGATATGTAAAAGATAAATCATTATTCAATAAAAAATTACTAAAATGGTTTTCTTTTAAGATAATCTTAGATAAAATTAAGATTTAAAATAACTTATGATGTTATTTTAGGTATTTATATTATATTAATAAATATATATAATATACATATTTATTACGCTTACAACTGTCATAGAAACAACGCATCTCCACTTACCTCAAAATTATTTACACAAATTTATCATATCTATATATCACATACAGATAATATAAATTAACAGTTATAGCTAAAGTTTTTACCAAAATTTAATACACAGACTTTCAAATTATCTATTTTGAACTTTGTTCACTTATTAATAAGAACAGAATTTTAAAAAACCTTATTAAATAATAAAATATTCTCACTTAAGTTTTAAAATGTATTTTTTGTTCATCAGTGATTGTTTTGTGATAACTTTATTTTAAGCCTTTTTTTGCAATAAAAGCTAATCAGGTTATTTTATGTTACGTCTACTTTTACAGTAATAATTATTATAATAATAAGATAAATTTATTTGAAAATTTTACAATATTATACATATTTACAATGCAAAATTTAAACTAATTATTTACAGACAGTTTTAGTATAAATCATGTCGCCGATTTTATAATGTTTTATAAAAATTATATATTATTATGTTAGTTATAATATATAATATAATTTGGTAAAAAATATAAATAAATAAATATGAAATTAATTACTCTTTTTTCTTATCTTTAGTTTTAAATTTAATTACTTATATATTCACAGACGTTAAGATTGCATTATGTTGCATGTATGTATATCTACCAGTATATATAGAAATATTATAAGTTAGTTTGATTGTTTGTACACTAATATTATTTTTAAGAAGACAAATTTTAAAATTATTTTTGCGTGTAGAAAGTCAGTTTATTGTGGAATGTTATTATTATAACAAACACGCTACATCTTTTCAATGCGCAGCAGTAAGAATAGGCATCAACGCGGATGAAGCCTCACCGATCATCAGTTAATATCAAAAGATTCTGGAATTATTGACCTTGTACTAGATTCTAAATTTACATGGTGAGCTCGTTTGCATTACCCACAGTCTAAAATCACATTGTTGACTGGAGCATAACATAGATCTGATAAAGTTCGAACTAACATCTACAACTCATTAGCCAAGCCCAACAGGACTAGTTAAAGAGAACAGGACTAATTGAAACCACAGGACTAATTTAACCCAACAGGACTTATTTAAGAGAACTTCAAATATCCCACAAGTATTTGTTAACAGCTTTATTCAAAATTGACTACCACTTCTCCACTACAGAACTATAATTATAAGAAAACTGATGTAGGGTTCATAGGTCAATTATAGGTAAATATACAAAACATGCATACTGGTAAGAAAGACACTCTTAATTGTCTTGCACACACTAATTATTTTTGAAATGAAATCTCATAAAAACTATACACTATACATAAACATAAATTACAATTAACTAAAGCTAAAACTAATTACGGTGTGTAAAGTATACCGTTTAAAGAAGCGCTACTGTATAACAGCCTACCAAAAGAAATATTTAAAGAAAATTCATTTTCAAAACTTAAAACTACATTTAACGGTTCTGACGTAGTGATGCGAGTATTCGCTTTAACGTTAGCTGTCGCGGATTCAATTAACGCCCGGGGCAGATATTTGTACAAATATTAGTTTCTGGTCTGAGTGTATATCCTTGTGGGTTTCCCCACCGTGCCTCGGAGAGCACGTCGGCCCCGGTTGTTATCACAAACACCTGACAGCGATCGTAACTCATAGTAGTGAAATTATCCGCCAACCCGCAGTGAAGCTGCGCTTGGATTAAACTCGTACCTGTTTAAATTAAGAAGAGGCCTTTACGCAGCAGTGAAACTTTAACATGCTGATTCACTTCAGTTCAAAGCTGAGTTTAAAAAAAGAACTCTGTCAAAAACAAACTCTGTAACTTAATTGTAATAGTAATAAGTTAAGTAAGTTAATCTGTAAAGTAATTGTCATATTATGTTAATTTGTTTATTCTGTTATTTTTAAATTGTATCATGTCACCGTTATAAGCTCTGTTATTGCAATATAAAAATATTATTTAGATAAAGTGTCTCATTTAAGCGAACTTCTTCTTTCTGGAAAATAAACTAAACCTAAATGTAACCTAAGCGTTCTAGTCGGTTCCGTTAGACACATTTTCACAGACTAAGCGTAACGTTTATTTTATTTAAATTTTATTAACATTTACTAATATTAAAAATATAGATTGGTTTTTTTAAAATATTGGATAAAGTTTAAAACTACTTTGGTTTATCTCTTTACAATTTTTAACTATTATTTCATCATTAAATACATTATTGATAAGTATAGTAGGCTATAAAACATCACGTTATGACTCATTGTTGCGAGGTCATAACTGCGATGGTCATCTTAAGTTTTATATTCCAGTCTTGTTTACTTTCTATAATTAAAAGCACATTTGTGTACAATGTTACAACTAGTATATTACAATGTTAAAAGTGGAAATCGCCATGATAACCCGTTCATAATAAATAAGTAATAAAAACTACAAAAACAACAAATAAAATAAAATTATATTTTATTATCACATATATCTAGTAAATTTACTTTACGTCAACATCTATAAAACTTCCTACCGTATCAAAGATTATAAAAAAAGAAATTAGAAAACCCTAAGAAATATGATTCTTCAGTACATTGCAAAGAACTTATTTACTTGTATAATACAACATTTTATGTTGTCTCACACATAAACTTGACCCTTGATGTACCGTAGCAGATATTCGTAACAAGTCAAGTTAATTTTAAAAACTAAAAAACCCAACAACGTGTCTGTGTAATTTGGAAAATGAAATTAATTTGGCGCTAAAAAATCCGCAATTTTATTTATTTATTATTTTGATATACCCAGTGTCACTCTCACAGTAAATACGAATCTAATGACACCTCTAAAGCTAATATCATCGAGCCGTTCAGGCCACAGAGCGTGCCAAACAATTATACATACATAGAATATAGATACATACATACATACTCTTAAAAAAGATAATCCTTCTTCTGGCGCAGTCGGGTAAAAATATACGATAAGATTTTTTTTTAAATCGGAAACGAACACGCAACAAAATGGTTTACTTTATATTAATTAAGGGAACATAACCATATTTAGTTACCAAAACATTTGAATTATATTATATTTACGAGTAACTCATGTTGGATTGATTGACATTTATGTTTGCTGTTGATTCTTCGATATTGTTATTTCGTATATCGATATCGTGACGTGATGTCGTAGAGTACGTAGAGCCTTAACCTTCCTCAAGATATATTGTTTTAAATAAATAAAAAATCTATTTAGCTTTTTCATATCCTATATTTTATTAATATCGAATATAATATCTCCTTCTAACATTACCCTTGTCTAAGAATAAGGATCAAGTTTTGTGACTTTTAAGATAAAAAAATACTGAATCGATTGTAATGAAACTTGGTAATGTAAATAGTTGCAAGACTTGTACCTATAGCATAAAGAGTACTTTTCATTTCGAAATTTCCAATTACGCGTGTAAAATCGCGAGGTACTGCTACTACTACAGACAGAAACTTATACGCATTGTATAAATATGATCGACGCATAATTAAAATAAATAATAATTATACATGACATGTTACTTTACACACGTTTTTGTACCTATCACCACTCATTAACATATGTATAAATTATATTATATTTACGACTTAGTCATAAACGTTTTTATTGCATACAAATTTCCGCTTTATTTTCTGAACGCGATTTGGAATCTCTAGGAAAATGCAGAATTGAAGACGCACTCTAAATTTTGTTCGTGTTTTAAATAGGTGATTTAATAATTTCAACTTCAGCAAGTTAAATTTGATTCAGGTTCACTATTTCAAAATAATAAATCAACAAATGTCAAAACTTTACTACCTGATATGCTATTGTGCTTTTTCGATCGTATTCCGCCATCAGAAATACGTGACGCTATCATGACGCCCTTATGACTCACTTGAAATAGCAGCATACCAAACATGTCAAAATTATCTTTACGAAGTTTGCGATTGACCACTGATTTCTCATTGTGGCACGATTGTAATTGTAGAATACAGGGCCAGTCTAGTAGTCCAATTAACTGTAAAATCATAAACCAAATTGTTCCAATCAGTATCCGCTGTATTTATTGAGTTCTGTTACTATTAAAATATTTAACGCTTGTAATTTTATTATAAATGTTATGACTATGAAATAAATTCAAGAAATTTGTTAAGTTAATAAATAAGTCGTTATTGAAACCAATAAACTAAGTTATAAAGTTGTAGTTCTCGTTAAAGTACACATTTTGAGGACGCGTTGGCGCAGTGGTAATAAACTGTCCGCAAACGGATGCGAATTCGTTCGTACTCGGTGCTGTAAGGGGCGCAGTGAGATGCTTCATGCAAAAGGCCGAGACTCCACCAGAGCGGAGATGTGCGGAGATTAACAACCAATAGAATTTCGTTCAGTGGTATCCACTGAAGCGGCGGGGAGACGAGGTGTGTGAATAACGAAATTCTATTGGTTGTTTAAACACGTTTCCGCACATCTCCGCTCTGGTGGAGTCTCGACCTAATTATTCTGCATAAGATTGTTTTACATATACGCTAGTACCTACATACTATAGCCCAAATACGTGTAAATTATAATGTAAATTTTGCAAAGATGTTTTTATTTTAAGCTGTGTTAGCTGTGTATGAAGTATAATAACTATGAAGAAAATTTTCCTATATTAAAGTCTAACTTTATGGACGATAAAAGTATTATAATAAAATATTTTAACAAGATAATCTATTTATAATTGGAACACAAATATCCGCAAATTAATATTTTAGTTATATATCTTTGTATGTATGAAACTCGAATCAATATACGCTTTATGTAATGTGTAACAAAAAAATAATAATAACAAAAACGAGATTTTAATTGGAGGTTCCGAATGGTTATAGAAACTTGATTGGTCAGTTCTATAAAACAAAATTTTGGAAACTACGGTTTTTATACAACGCATTGACCTGCTGTTGAAACAGAAAAAACATATCGACATTATATAATGATGAAATAATGTAATTTTCCAAACGGTTAATCTTATTTCACGGTATAAAATATGTATGGGATGTAAAATATGCACGTCCGTGCAAAGCAGAAGCTTCTTCGGCTCAGAATCGTATTTACCACACCGAGGTTTATCGGTGACACCTACCTTCTCAAATAATGCCGTTGTAGACAGCCAACCAATTTTACTTTTATTTGCTATAAGTATTTCAACTGACAAATGTATTCAGAGTAAAAATAATTTAATAAGACTTGTTTAAATTCAAGAGATGAATCTTAAACGAATGGTGCATTTGAAAATTCAGTGATGTGGAGGCTTCATACCAGTTTTAAGTCTTCGACTTTTCCGTTAAAATACAAGGAACTCATGCCCTGGGCTTTCTTAACTTATTGATTAATTATATAAATTTTACGAATATAAAAGTTTATAAAATGTATGTATGGATGGATATTTATCACTCTTTTGCATTACAACTAAGTATTTAAACAATTACGATAAACATTGGTGTGTACTGGTATGATGTGGCTGGAGCTCCAAAGGCATTTCTTTTTAGTGAAATTTCCACGGGATTAAAATATGTGCAGTAAAAACTGTGAAATGCAACCATTATTCAAGAAAATAATATTAATTTATTAAATATAAAAAATTACATCTCTAACATGTATAATTATATATTGTTCACGTAATTACGCTTATCCGTTTGTGGTCATTATTTATTTAGGACTAGGTTGTTTTACGGGCACACTTTCGTTATGCATTGAAAATACTTGGGGTTATCAGAGAGGTTAGTGAATGAATGGCTCGAGTATCTTCTCTATTCTATACTATCTACAATTGTATAACTATAAAGAACTTTCTTAAACCCGTGGATATGAGAGTCCAGTTTCACACAGACTTGAATATAATCGTGATATATAGCAATAGTATCTAAGAAAATGCATTTAGTGTGGGTGTGTGTAATGTGTTATACTGTAAATATATTTATATTTTAACCAATAAATAATGATAACGCTTAGTATGATAGAATTATGAATTCGTTTATTTGCTTAGGTATCAAGTGCGACGTTTTTGTGTTGAGTTTGAAGAATTTATTTATATAAGTTTTGGTTACTACTTCATTTGTACTAATAGTACAGCCTATATATTCTAGCCTTCTTTAATATATCTTTAGGCTATTTGACAAAAAAATGCTCCCTTCAAATTTCGATGCTTGGAACTTCATCGAATTAATTAAATTAATTTCTAAAATAAATTTTATAATTGCGACCGGTTTTAATTATAATTTAAAATACAGATTTTTAATTTAAATCAGAATTTATCTAAACACAGTTTTAATTTAGAATTCTAGAAAATTATTTAGATATTTTTTTTACATAATTACAAAAGCGCGATGTACTTACGTGATTTAAAAACGGTAAATATTTCTATTAAATGTATATTCATAAAATCGTAATGGGTTCATTTCTATAGATACATACATTTTTTTTTAATTTTACTTTTTTTGTTTAAAAATCGACTGCGACGGTCTTTAATGTCGATACCGAGACCGATTCCATAATTTATAATAATAGACACATCGATTATTATGTCGATGAAAGACACAAGCAATAATACATGCAATTCATGAAACAACGGAAACTATTTATTTTTTATTGTTATCAATAGCATAAGTAAAATTTCCGAAATAAATTATTTTTGCCTTTATATATTTAAAGTTAAATTTATAATTTTAAATAATAATTATATATTCCATAATTTATAATAATAGACACAAGTAATAATACATACAATTCATGAAACAACGGAAACTATTTATTTTTTATTGTTATCAATAGCATAAGTAAAATTTCCGAACTAAATTATTTTTGCTTTTTTATATTTGATGTTAAATTTATAATTTTAAATAATATATACCTAAAAGAGTAACTATTGAGTTCCTAACCGGTTCTTCATGGCAGAATCTACATTTCGAGTGCGATGGTGGCTTCACATTAACTGAATACATTAATAATAGAATAGAATGAAGACTCATAAGTGCTTGAATAAGTTTAGATTTTTTAAATTTTAATATAAGCAGATAATATATAAATGCCCTTTTACAAAAATAGCTTATCAGTCACAAATATGAAAACAAGTGAAAGAACCAACCTCGGCAACTCAAACCTAAACAATTTTCCATAAATATAGTCAAAACGTGCTGTACAGATATTATTTCATATTAATCTTAATCTGTGGAAGTCGTATATTTGATTGTAGACCCACTGACGAGAGGCCAAGCGATATATTGCTTTAAGTTTTAATCGCGGTCTGTGACTTCTTTTTAGAGTTCCGTACCCAAAGGGTAAAACGGGACCCTATTACTAACTTAATCTTCATTTCGTGATGAAATCCGAAATAGCTTTGGGCCTGGGAGACCCCAAGTCAACAGATAAAGGTTAGTAATTAACATCCTACCTCGATAGTCGTTGATAGCAACCACCAGCGTGAGGGTCGAGCCGAGAGGAACGATGCCGGACACCGGCGGCGCCCACGGACCCTTGCCTGCTTGAATCTCCATCCAGCAGTCTACGTTGTCCCCTGTTTAATATTTATTTATTTATGTACGTCTTATAAGTATGTTGGTACTTACGCTAATATAATGGATGTTAACAAATGATTACAACAAGGATAGTGATTACAACATTATGATTTATATGCTAAACGGGATATTGACCGCGTTTGTTGTTGCTTATTTTGAGTTCCTGATATTTCAGCACCATTGCAATTGACATGGTCACGGGTACCTACACTTGCTTATGGGTGTTTTACATATAAATTATAACAACTTAATTGTATAAAAGCAATAGCTTCTTACTTTTAAAAATTTTATAGCACTAAGATTGTTATAAAATCGCTTCTAAGTGGTGAGAAATACCTCTCTACTTCTTTTGTATTAAGACATTTTTACTCATACGTAGACTTATCATCTATATTTTAATATTATAGAGTCTTCTAGAAGCTAAATCACACTTGTGTATGTTAACTATTTTATACTATCTATACTTGTGACGTATGTATGTAGCCGATGTTTAAGACCTTAAGCGGCGCGATTTCACAGCTACTAAAGTGTCTTCGTTATTCTAAAATCAGTCATATTTTATTTCCTAAGCAGCTTAACATGAACGCCTTACCTCTGAAGTCTAATTGCACGACATCTAAATCAGCGATAACCATGGGTGGTTTGGAAGCTGTTTTTTCGTAATCGTTGAACCATTCGCATCTAAGACGCTTCGCTTCATCCCATACTTCGAGTAGATCTTTATCGTACTGCACTACCACCGTGTTCTCGTAGAACTGCCCGTGGAGATCTGAAAATAAAATAAAGGATAAAGAAACAATTTGAAAAGGTTTATATTAACAGATCACATGGGAATTACACGAGAAAGGATTTTTATGTTATTATTTTGTATTTTTAAAGTAAAAGACTAAATTTGTAGTAAAGTGTAATGTAATTAATTATCGTAGGTATAAGACTAGCAAATTCATCCGTCCATCTGTGCGTCTTCGCAAAATTTGCATTTTATTTAAATATGGTTTTCTTACAAATATAGTTTTAAAAAATTTGGGTCATTCGTTCAAGTTACCCTCTCATTGACATATAGGATTGTTTACAATCGAATGACATTCAATAAATTATTCACTTTTTGATAATAACATCAATAAAGTTGTTAAAGTTTTCAATTTAATAATAGTCATATATTTTCAGACAGACAGATTTTTAATCGAGACAAATTCGTTTGAATATTAACACTTTTAGGTACCTATTATTTGATCATTGCACAACTAAGTGATAGGCTTTATTATAACTCTAATCTTAATTGAGTGTTATAATTACTAAAGTATGCTTATGTTGGTAGTATGTGGAGTTGTGTATTAACACAGAATAAGTGTTTGAAAATTTTACTATTTGCTATCTTCTAAATAATTTAAAATAATGCTAACAATATTTCGGGTTCTTACGCCGTAACTTTATAGATGATATAGATTTTTTTTTTAAATAACGAGAAATTATCTCCCTTTTCTAAGGTACTATTTAGCTGCCTATTTACCTAAGAGCTTACTTACTATTTATTACAGAAAAATAAAATTATTAATAATCCTGTCTCGTGTTATAATCCAAAAATATGGTTATATCTTTTATACAATTTTGAAAGATGTTCCTTTTTGTAATAACTAATAAACTAAGCCCATCGACCGTTAACGTCTTAATAACCGTGAAATTTCGCGATACGTATACAGAATACGCACGGAACGGTAATTTTTTTTTAATTAGTAGAAAAACATTTTTTTTTTAATTCTCTTTATGCTGTAAATATATAGTAATTTAAATTATAAAAATCGTAGCTTTGACATCGATGTAATTCTATATAGCCTTAAAGATTCTGTAAGTAGTTACAGCTATAAAACGATTATCAAGAATTTCATCAAAACACATAATATTAATAGTCCATAAAATTTCAAATCGATTTCACACATCGGCGTAGAAATAAATACATTATTACTTTTACATACCGTAAGGAAATTAAATTAACAAAATTTATTGATATATTACTGCATACAGTGATTGATTTCACTAAGGTTTAATTTTTAAATCCTTATTATTGCTAGCACTATACGCGGATGAACTCGCGCAAAAAGTTGAAGTTGTTCAAAGAACGCGGATCGAGCCAGAAAGCATGCCACCACTGGCGACGCGCAAGCGATTATGATCCTCAAGCGCAACCAGCTATTTCACTTTTAAACTTGTGATTCATTAGGAGATTAATGTCGCAGCTTGCAACGCTAACGTCACATCAAAACTCTATGCACAGAGCTATAAAATTGAATTTACATTGTCGTCACTTGTCAAGATTCACCAAGTGTTCTTAGAGTCGTAAATAGTTAGTTATATCGGGAAGGAAATACGCTTGAAGTTAGTGGATTCAGGATTGGCGTCTCCATGCCGGGCTGTTACGGGAATATGGGCCCTGAATGCTACGCTATGCGGTGTGGCGGGTGGCGTTTCTTAGAAACAATGCTCACACAACATTCGAAGAAGGAGCGGGTCTCATGTCGTCCGTTACTCCACACCGGCCATAGAGGACACGACTAGGAATCGGAACGAGAAAAACTTTACTTTACTTTGTTAAAATGAGACCGACGTAACTTGGAACTTGATCGAGTGATTTATTGCGAAATGGTTGCGAATCAAAGATAATTACCGTCACTTGGAGCGATTAAATAATAATTAATGAGTAATTATGAGCGAATCCATCGCATTTAAGCTCGTCGATGATGTTTATAACGCTATTTTGTTTGATAAAATATAGACTTGATAATTTATTTAATGATGGGTTAGTATAAAATACATCCACATTAACTTCGCTGCTTCGCTTATTTTAATCACAGATAAATGTTAATATCCTATGTTATCGATTATTATTATGATTGTACAAAACAGTTATATAAATAATATATAAACGAGTAAAATAAATAATATATTTATAATCATTACAAATAAAACTTATGCGTTGTGCAAAGATGATGATGACAGAAATAAACTGGCTAAGTGTGAGTCGAATTTTCAAAGAAGAAAGAAGGTGAAGGATTACATAGTACAGTACAATATTTTGTTATACTTTTTTTAAAGTTTTCAGTTAAAACCACTATAAAACACATTTGGTACATGGAAGCCTCTTTTTATTTTAAAATTTCTTTTATTTTTATCAATTTTCAATACATCGGCCATTATAAAATTAAAAGACACTAAAAATTTCCAGTGTCTTCCTAATACAAGTACAAATACAGCAGCACTGTGACAAAAAAACGTACAGACGAAATTTTTGTAATAGAGTCTTGTTTGTACGCTTTTGGTACGGAACCCTAAAAATTATTATTTATTTTATTTATTTATTTATATATAAGGTCACCAACAAGGCACATATCAATACAATACAGAATACAAAACAATTTTTTATATACAAGCTTAAATGGTGCCTCAATGACAGGTTACACCGCATTCATGTTAGCAACTTTAAGAAAAGAAAACAATAATTGAGCAAGATTAATATAGAGCAGCCAAAACAATTCTTATTTTTCTCTCGCAGATCAAGTACTTTCTGTTATGCTTAGAAAAGCTAATATTTATTTAACGTTCCGGAAAAGAGCGTACAAATTATTTTCTTCAATACAAGTTTTGAGTCAGCAAATACATCGATATTACATGTATTTTATAAAGTATTGAAGGATCTTATAATTCTGTTGAGAGGTGCATTGTAACCTAGATTAGACTTAGCATCACCTATTCTAAATATTATCGAAGAGTCAACATTAATTTTGCAAATAGTTGAAACGTTCATCTAAATATTGAATAATATTTTGAAAAGTATTATTCCTTTAAATCGGCTTTACTTTTATAGTATGAATATGTGTTAAATTTAACTATTCGTTTAATTCATTTGAGTTGCTTGGCTTGCCACTAGTCAAGATAGTACAGATGATTTCGTCAATGTCACGTGGAATGCAGAAGACTCAAAGGAAATTTATCGTTGCGGTAGAAAATTACAGCTTCAATAGAATTTTGAAGACTGTAGAAATACCTACGTTTTATGATTAAACTTTACCGTAAACAAACATTTAACTTAACTATGTGGGAACTTTAAAATATACGTCGTCATAACCATTACAAAAAAAAATTTTTTTTTTTTGGTTAGTACCTAAAATCTGAAATTTTTTACGTTTGCAACAACACTTAACAACACTACAATAAAGTGTAGTCGCACAGGTATAGATATAGATAAGAGAATAAAAAAATATATATTAAAACAAAGTGTACGTAATAAAATGTATTACAAGTAGAAAATAATGAATAATATATGAATAGGATATTTGTAACGTCGTGTTAGGTTTCAAATCAACATGTAATCCATTGCGAGTGAGTAAAGAGGAAACTCCCGACGTATTGCTGGCATGTTTATTATCTAGTGGTTCGAAACTCTAATACTACCTTTTATACAAAAGATACGATACTCGTATTCATATAAAATCCTACAAATGTATTTTACACTTAGGTATATGTACTTTAATATTGTAAAATTTAGGTCTTTATGCATTATAATAAATAATATTATTGTAGTTTTAAGAAATATATCACACTACCACTTATGGGAGGAAAAGAAAAACAACCGCGCAAAAATAACCTGGATTATCTAGTTAAAGTTATAAACTTAAAATTATTATTACCCAGTTACTGGTTATGCAGCAGTATAACTTAGTTAAAGACAAAAAGATTAAGATAACTAAGTAATTATTTAGACGTTAACACACACTTTTTTTTTTAATTTTTGCGATCAATCTAGAATGTATAAAAACCATACTTACATATTATGTTGAAAAATTAAAAAAATATATAAATATTCTAAGAATTTTTAATGTATATTATTTAACTACACACATAAATTCATTATTTAATGTGCAGAGATGTGACTTATTTAAGATACAAGTATCTGAAATACAGATACAAGATACAAAATACGTATTTTGTATCTTGTATCTAAAATACTTTTTTAAAATGTATTTTGTATCTTGTATCTAAATTCCTTTTGTTGGGTATCTTAGTATTTTGCAAATACTATGTTTGGTAAAATACTTTTAGTAATAGTTATTCTATGCATTCATTCACAAAATATGGCATAATCCAGTGATTTTAGGCATTTTAAGCCCCAATCTGCGGATAAATTCTAAGTGAGCTGAATTTTTGTATACACTTTTATTACGGCGTTGTAATGAAGATGTGAAAAATCGACATTGTAATCGTGCCGGCTAAAAAAGTTACAAAGGTCAAAAGGTCACAAAAATCAGTTTTGTTGCAAATATCTCGCGACCTATTGCTCGGAGGTCATTCCAGGTCATTATAAAAGTTATTCATCATAAAATTATCTACAAAAAATGTTTCATGCATTTTTCTGTAAAATTAACCGTTTTTGGAGTAGAGCGCTGAGAAAGCGACTAGAATGTACTCACATACGGTTTTGTATACCATACACCAAGGCGTAAACTCTATTGATTTTTATTTGGAGCTTTAACACAAAAATTTTTATTATAATAACTATTTGTGAAACTCTGGAAATTATACTGAGTTAATTGAAAAATATTTCTTGAGTGTTAAAGACTTTATTTTATTAGTTTCATGCTCTTCAACAGTTGATCAACCAATGATGAAAATAATAAAGATTTCGATTTAAATATAGGAATAAGACCACTCGACGTTTTGTCAGCAACTGTTAATGATATAAAAAACTGAAGATATCGACAATTATTGACAAAAAAAAATTGTAAGTATACTTACTATATATTATTTTTTCTGAATTTATCATTCAAATAAAAAATTATTCACTCTTAAAAAAAATCTATTATTAAATATCATGGATTATTCATACGGGGAAAACCATGTAAAAAAAAACGAACCTTGGATTCTTCTCGAGGTAGGTAGTGAGGAAAAGTGCATGTAGTCGCTTTCTCCGCGCTCTACTCCAAAAACGGTTAATTTTGGAGAAACATGCAAGAGGCATTTTTTGTAGATAATTTTACGACAAACAATTTTTATAATGATCTATATTGACCTCCGAGTAATAGGTAGCGTGATATTTGCAAAAAACTGATTTTCGTGACCTTTTGACCTTTATAACTTTTTTAGCCGGCACGATATCAATGTCGATTTTTCACATCTTCATTACAACGCCGTAATAAAGGTGTATACAAAAAATCAGCTCACAAAAAAAAAAATCCGCAGTTAAAACCTAAAATGACTGGGTTGTTTCTATGGTGACATTAATTTTAAATGTTTTTTAGAGGATTCTGATTCCTCTATTGCAAGTGGCGAAAACACAGGGTCTACTGGTAACACCGCTGACTTAAAAACACTGCAATACCTTAACAATAAAGATACAACTTAAAGAGTTTAAATGCTTACTCTACAATAAGAAAAATATTTTTCAAATATAACACCTGTTTGCCAAGTTCTGCTCCTGTGGAGCGACTCTTCTCTTTTGGAGGTATGATTATCAGGCCTTATCGAAGAAAAATGAGTGATAAAATGTTTGAAGAACTGGTTTTACTTAAGTCTCAATTAAAACCTTAATAATATAATATTTTATCTTCTCACTTTTACGCGATCAACGCGATGTAGGTATTTGTAAATAATTCATGTAAAAAAATAATCTTACATTCAATAAAATGTTATTTTCTTACAAAAGTATTTGTATCTTTAAAAAGTATTTGGAAGATACGTATTTTGTATCTAGTATTTCAGATACCATTCCAGAAAGGTATTTGTATCTGGTATCTGAAATACTTGATTTTAAAGTATCTTGTATTTTGTATTCCAGATACTTTGTAAAGGGTATCTTGTACATCACTGTTAATGTGTAAATTAAAAACGGAAACATTTCTCAAACATTTTGAATTATTTTATATTCAATATCAAACGATAATTTAAAAGTTTAAATAATTATGATAAATTACGAAAAATATTAGTCGGTAATTAAATATCATCCCAATAACCCGAAGTAGTTAGTTTCAAGTCAACACAATCATACATACATTGAACCCTACAACGGAAATGGCGTTAGGGAATGTGGTCGTGCTTGCGACTTCTATTCATTTGTCTCATAAATTATACACGCGGTGTGTGTTATGCTCGACACACACCATAAACGATACGATATTCTTGAAACGATAAACTTGGAACAAGATATTTTGTCGTATTACTTTATCTTATATAGTATTTGAGTTATACCAAAATATTGTAAAGGATTTTTTATTGCCACAATGTTATTTGTTTTATTTAATTAAATTAAAATTAAAGCTTATTTTTATAGGTCGTTAACCTAGGTATTTATTCATTTAGTTCACTGTTTTTCAGTTCCTACAGAAGTATATCTAGAAAGAAAAATAAATAAAATTCAAAAAGTGTTTTCAACTTTCGAATCTATGGTGCGATTATAAAACAAGTTAAATTTAAATGTTATCGTCGCATAATCCTATAATTCAACTCTCTACGACCGCTTAACGAATTAGTGGGTGATATACGACATGGAAAATCTGACACAAAAATGTTGTTAACAAAACATTGTAGAACTTTAAATAGTCATCTTCAAAATTTCTTACAATAAAAACATAAATTAAAAAAAATCAAAAAACCCGACTGCGTAAAATACTAACGGTTACGTACTACTACGGTTCTATTCCTAACTATATTGAAGCGTAAGAGAAAAAAAAAGAAGTCAATTTGTGAAGTCTTTCGGTCGTTATCGTGACCACATACAAGATCTGCACAGACACACGGACGTCTTGAACAGAACTTTTTTAAACATTTTTTTGATTAGTTTAATTAACAAAAATGGTATTAAAGTATCATGAGTTTTAAAAATAGTGTTTTTTTTTTCTTTTCTTAATATGTGTGTGTATACATTATTTTACAAGTGCAATATACGATACATAATATTATTTAAAGAGTAGAATACATCTCAACGCTTCGCTTATGAGGCGTGCCATACATAACTATTCAATATCTTAATTCCTAAATAAGTTCGTTCCGCAAGCTACTGCGGAGAGACACAAAACTTTCCGTCGCAGCCATATTAGGTAGTATAATTTAATAGTAGATGATAATTCAGCCTAGAGAAACAATCTTAAAAATCGATGTTCTAATATCTATAGTATTATTAATAATTTTAATTAATATCTTTCTAGAAATGTGTTGGTGGTCACCAAATGAAAAATGTGCCTTAGAATCGTTTAATATATTTAAACTATTTTGATTTTAAGTGCTTTATAATAACGCTTCTTTTCCTTTGATAGTTTTGAGATATGACTAGCAATATGAGTACAACTATGATTACTGGTTAGTAAAGTGATTTGTCTACTATGCCGACGGACTAAAAATTTGTTAACTTGAATTTACACGCCGTAATATATCATAGTCACAACGGATTGAGATATATGTTCGTCTTTTGCTTCACAAATTAAGTGTGAAAAATATACTTATCGAATTATTGAAACTTTAACCGTTTGTTTGATTGAACTTGACGAAGAAAGTATTAGTTCACTAAAAATTTTTCATAAAAATATTGTTAAAACCCGAATTTATCTTCTTATCAATTAAAATGAAACAAAACCACGCGGCTAAAGGCGTAGCAAGGCGCGAACTATAAGTAGTAGCGGTAATAAATAAACTTTTTTTTTTATTATTTATTTTAAAAATATAAACTGTGAGTATCTACGAGTAACCAACAGTATAAATAAAAAATATAAATTACATTTTTTCGCTTATTTCTGATGATATTGAAACATTAAACAAAACAAAAAAAAAATGTTTCGAATTTACGAAAAACACCAAATTTCAAGAAAATGTATGTATGTAAAATGTATGTATGTAAATATTTAAGTTTAATTACCGAAACAAATGTCGACAAAAACTCATTCACCTACATAAAAGGTCTCACGTGTTAAAATAAAAGTATTATAAATAAAGCTACGAACATTACAACGAGACGTACAATTTCATAAGTTTGTCGGAAAACTTTTCTTGAATGGTAGGATTCTGGTTGTGCGACGTCATAAAAGAATAACGGACGCGTAGTAAAAACCCGGCAAAGTGCTAGCCGGAGGCTAAACGTTTCAATATTCCGTACCAACGTAATATTTAACAATAAATATTCGTTAGTATTCAAGGTAAAAATGAAGACAAAAAATTCTTCTATGATGACCTCCTTTAACTTTTAGCTTTCTTGTTTTTTACTTTTTTATTTATCTTTATAGCATCCATAATACATATTCTATGAGAGTATGAAGTGTCTACCTATTATGGTTCCAAAATATAGTTTTCTTATAAATTTATGAACAGACAGCGGATATTCAGACTTGTGTGTGGAACTCAAAAAATTATAATTTAACTACTTATACCTTTGACAATAATTTGTTACAAAACTCTTAAATCTATTGTACCTCTTTTATTACACTTAATATTATTAAAAAAATAAGTAAGATGACCAATATATTTCAGTCAACAAAGACTTTTTTATGTATAATAACTAAGTAATTGTCATTTTTTAATAATGCCATCTCAGCTTATTTTGTTTAGCTCTGCAGAAACTATCAATTGCAATCGTCAATTGCGTAACGTCATTGGCAATCGCGATTGAAGTGCAATTGATGCAGTTACAATTGCCACGCCATTGTTTTTTCCCTAAGTCGTTTTGTTTCAATCGTTCGAGTATTGACAATGAGAACGTAAATAATGAAATGGTTCTTTTAGTATTAGTAGTAGCCTACCAATGAGCATTAATTTAAATTTCCATCAGTTTCATTAAACTTAGTACTAATAAACGCAAATTTACATTACAAAATGCAGTCTCGAAGGTTTGGAATTTTGAATCAGTTTTTATAAAGATTATATACAGGCGTACTGGTGTAGTGGTGCAAGTAGTCGCCTAAACGCCGACGGTCGAGGGTTCGATTCCCGCTCAGGGCAGATATTTGTACTTGTGTAAATATTTCTTTCCGTTCGGGGTATATGTCATTGTGGGTCTCCCCACCGTGCCTCGGAGAGCAAGTAAATCCGTTGGTCCCGGTTGTTATCATAGACCTGGTTCACATCGACATGTAGATTTTAAGTAGGTAAGTACTTTATTTACATACACAGTCGTGTATGTAAATAAATAATGTGATGTAATTTGTTTTATTTCCTAATTTTACAATTTATAATATTTTTTTACCCATTTGGAAAAAAGTATCTACTCAAACGAGGATAAAATTGTAAAATACAATTTAGATTTTATACAATATAATTGTAGGGTCAAATCTGGTGTGGCATAGCTGAATATTCAATTGTTATTTCCAATTTAAAATTCATCTCATCGGTTGTAAAAGAAAACAGCGTGAAGAAACCCACGTAATATACGCCTAACACTCAACGACTTCCAGTAGATATTCTTATTTCTGTGTCGATGGTCCGGAAACAAAGAGAATGTAAAGACAAACGTCCAGAGCATGACAAACATCTGTAAGGCCTATACAAATGTTTGTCATGAGCGGGTACCGAACCCGCGATCGCCAGCGCAATAGCAAGTCCACCAATCCACTAATTATGCTGCAATCCTTCTCCCTCATAGAAGAAGAAGTAGTTAGTAGAATAGTATATAGTTTGAAATTAAGAGTGGTCTTTATTGCAAGAAGACGAAACTGCAACGAATCATAATTCGAGCGGAATTGTAAACAGTGATGTTAAAGTTTAAAATCAAGATCTCGAGTCGTGTAACCCTTTGTCATACATGAACGACAAAACGACACGACTCGAACCGACATGTTACGACTAAAATGTGATTTTTTAATTTAAGAATTAACCAATAAATGACTTAATCATTAACGACATATAGAAATCGCGGTTATATCTCTGTCGAAAACATTCTTCTCACTAAATTTAATTCGAATTTGAAAATTTATTTGTCTCTAGCAAAATGTTCAAACTGGGTGAGTATGCCTCAAGATACACGTGAATCGCGCGCTTTCCTGCTGTTTAGACATGAACGACAACACAACAACTTCATAGCTTTGTAATTTCAACGAACGCACCGCGAGCGTAAGCCGCGGGCTTAACCTCTACTTCCGCCGCATGTGCATTTCGTATGTGAATACTTGTTCACAATGTAAAAACTTTAAATGGTCCACCGCCTTTGTAGTCTCGTGAAATGCCGCCTTATGTCATTGCCGCAGGGTTACCGCAAAAACATATTTGATTGTTATTTATCTACATTTACTTAAGTTTGCATATAGGTAATACATAATAATAGAACAGATCTATATAAACTCTTTTGCAAAAAAAACGGGCGCTTAAGCAAAGAACTATTATATAGTTACTATTAGTTTGTTTGACAATTATAGGTATTGTTATCCTCAGAATTTTATAAATTAATTAGGAAGGAATAGTTTTCATCAGTTTTATCATAACATTTTAATTAAATTATTAAGAAATAATGTTTAAGCTCAAAACACTATGATTGTACCTGCTCGCTAAATAAAAATGAAACGCGTTAATTTCTTTGTGTTTCTTGAATACATTAAAAGCAGATAAAAGTTTAGTATTGAGTGTGACCCCCTCTTGCTGAAATCACAGTTTGCATTCGTCTGGGCATGCTAGTGAGTATATCTTTTATGGTTTCTTGGGGAATACGTTCCCACTCCGCGGTAATCACATTCTTTAGCTCTCTGATGGTCTGCGGAGCCGGCTGCACTGATCTCACTCGTCGCTTCAGAACGTCCCAGACATGCTCTATGGGATTGAGGTCCGGACTTCTAGCTGGCCAGTCCAAACGACGAATTCCGACTTCTAGCATATACGCATCCACACCGCCAGACCGGTGGGCGCGAGCGTTGTCGTCTATAAAAATTGAGTTTTCGCCAAGAGCGGTTAAAGCGGGTTGTGCATAAGGAATTAGAACTTCCGTTATGTATCGGTGTCCAGTCAGTGTACCGTTTTCGATGAAGACTAACTCCGTACGATCCATAGAATCTATTCCTGCCCAAAACATAACAGAGCCCCCTCCATAAGGTGTGATTTCTTCAAAACATGCCTCTGCAAAGCGTTCTCCTCGTCTACGTAGCACTCGCCGACGTCGGTCTTCACCATGCAGAGATATCCTGGCTTCATCGGAGAACAATACCCTATCCCAGTCTTCATGAGTCCATGACACACAATTTCGAGCGAAGCTAAGCCTGGCAACTCGATGTCCACGGAGTAATTTAGGGCCGCGTGCCGGGCGATGGCTGTGTATATTAGCAGCGAGAAGCCTCCTCCTGACCGTCCATAGACTAATTTGCACATTTCTTACTTCTTCGAGGGTGTTCTTGAGGTCCACATAAGAAGATTTGCGATTTCTCAACGCTTGACTAACTAGAAAACGATCATCCCGTGGTTCGGTACATGTCTTTCTGCCAGAACCAGGCCTTCTCTTGATGGAACCGTCTCTTGATAGCGCTGCCAGGTCCTTTGAACTGTCGACCGACTCACATTTAGCCTCTGAGCTACGAAGCATTGACTGCAACCTTCTTCAAGCAGCGCAATAATTTTGCTCGCTTTAATCACTTTATCTACCATTTTCGAGATTGCTAAACAGCAATAACGATACTTTTAAATGTCAAGGACACCAGATAATTTAATAAAAATTGACAAAAAGTTAATTAGAGTCGATATTAACTATAGGGAATTCGCGCCACAAAATGTAGTTAAAAGTTATTTTCTTTGAAAACCAGGCTCAGTCAAAAATTTGAATTTGGAATGGACTCTTATAAACATTATGGCACTTTTATAACTGGCCAGTAACATGTTCAAATGATTAAAACCTGTTTGGTATTTTATTTTTTTCAGCCAGGAAGAAAATCGAAACCGCCCGTTTTTTTTTTGCAAATGAGTGTATTTGAAGAATGATTGTTTGACAAAGTTTTTAAAAGTATGTGTATATTATAGAAATGTGTGTTAAATATTTGTGAATTGCACTGGCCGCCGCGCACGTAAATTAACAAAAACTAGCACTAACGAAGATTAAAAAATAAAGACGATGACAATTGACACAATAATAGTCAATCGTTCAGTGCTACAAAAGTTAAGTTAAATATATTCGAATTATGTAATGGAAAATAAACTATGTAATGAAAAAAAAACACCGTAGAAAAGTAGCTTCTCAAGTTATTTTACTATTCATTGAGCGTAAAATCTACGCGCGGTTGTTGTCGTAAATATATAATACATCTTATAAATCATTATTCCTAATTTATTATAAAATTGTTATTTGGAGTTTTATACGTAGTATTTATCATATTAATTCGTTTCATGAAATTAATTAATTTTGCGTTTATATTAATAATATTAATATTTTGAAACATTATTTGTTATTGTCTTCGCAGTTGCGTTATCCAAAATTCATTTATAAAAACTTTTTTTTTTCTTTTTCAAATATAAATTTTTTTTTGATGTAGCAATTATTTTAACCTTAAACATTCGTTCCTCTGCCCAGTTTGAACAGTGAAACAGTTTTTTTTTTTTTTTTTCTTTTTAATTTAAATAACTTATGATATTATTGCTTACAATATCTATCAGTTTTAAAAAGACCTACAAATTAAAACGTTACCCGATCTTTACTTAAAAATTTTTTCCATATTATATATTATACATATAATAATTTATCACATAGAAAACATTATTTTGCGATGCTTCCGATGTTATTATATATTTGTGGTTATATGAAAAGATTAATTTCTATAGATATCTTAAAAATAACAAAAAAATAAATATAAACGGACTACAAATCTTTTCTTATTCCTTTCACTAATTTAACAGTTATGTAGTACCTACTGGAATAGTACCTACTGTAATTACGATAATCGATCGCTATAAGCTTAACAATAATGGTATCCTATTTTTGTTGATTGTCACGTGATTACCCTAATGATGATGTACGTAGCAGTTGATGACAAGTATTATACATATTAATGTAACATGCGTTATTTGAAATTGTCATTCGTGTTAATTTTCCTCTGATGCGTTTTCTGCTTAAAGTCGTTACTTGTCAGTTTGCCGATAAGTACGTACATATTTAAGGTTTAAAACAATTCATAGTAAGCTAATCTTTTTCATTTAAACTCAACTAATGTCTATCAAGTCACCGCGTATCGTCAATTAAAATCAACTTTTAAACATAAGCATCAAAACCAAATTCTTCATCCTCGCTATTTATTAATCTATTTAAGGACATCCAATCAAAAAGAAATTGATTAGAAATTAATATATTTCACAAGTACCTACCTGTGTACCTACCGTACCGTAGTAAGTACCTACTTTGTTATACTTGAAATGAACTGAATCCTGTAAAATCTTGTAATCGTCCGATTGCTGAGCAAAGGACTCTTCTCCTTATAGGAGAAGAGTTGGAGCTTAATCCACCACGCTGATTTACTGCGGGTTGACGGATAATTTCCCTACTATGAGAAACGATTGCTATCAGGTGTCTACGATAGCAACCGGAAACGATGGATTTACTTGTTCGAGGCACCGTGGGACGACCCGCAAGGACACACACCAAGAGCGGAAACAAAATATATTTGTACAAATACAAATAGCTGCCCCGAGCGGAAATCAAACACGAGACTGCTAACATTAAGGCAACTAGTCGCTCTACTACACAAAATGGTTGTCGCACAAAACATAAAAAGCAAAGCCCAAATTATCGATACAAAATTTAGTCATTTCATCGTCACTATTTATTAATTTTCTTTAGGGATACAAATAAAAAAAAATTATGAATTAAAAGTTAATGTGATGGGTACCGTAACGTAGTCAGTTCTGATTTAGATACTTAAAAGCTTATCCGTCATTACGATTTGAGTTTATTATTTACTTTAAGCAACATAAGTGCTCGGCACTGCTCTCTATAAATTAGGTTTGTTAATTTTTTAACCTGACAGACTCGTTTCATCATTAGAAATGAAAAGTATTTACTAATTCCACTGCATCACTCTCGGATCATTTTATTAAATTTATCGAAACGTTTACCACTTGTTAATACGAATAGTGGAATAGAGAATAATAGAGTACATTATGAGGTATATATGTATGTACCTACATCTACTTAAGATTCGTGATTCTTAATAAATAACGTTTAGAAGAAATATTTCTTTCGAAATTTTTGATTTAGTAATAAGGTTTTTTAAGCTTTATTATCAAGTCAAGTTGTGGAAGATTAAGGAGATCGACGACTTTGCTTATCAAGATATCAAAAAATATAAATTACTAAGTAAAAAATAAAAAAAACTTCTTTCTTCTTTCCAATTACAATTTGTTTTTTTTTTTTTTTTTTTGAGTATTTTACATAATGTGCGAAAGTGATAATTATTATTGGATATTCATTATTTTCATACACTTTTACTCGTTGACAAACGAATTCGACAATCGCTAATGGCCGGTTTCAATGATGGATAGACAAGGAATTTATATACAAACTGGAATGCTCAATTAATAAAATTGTGTATACAAATATGCATTTCAAACATGTAAAGTGAAAAAATCGTTCCGAGTATTTCGTTGACTACTGGTATTTTGTCTCTTTCTTATGAGTTGCCTTGAATCCATGGTAGAAATAGATGCAATCCCTCTCTTAGTAACGTTTTTGGAGTGCAAGTACACATTCCAGTTTGTATATAAATTCCTGGTCTATCCATTATTGAAACTGGCCGGTAATCCTTTTGTCAGTTTGACACGTCGACTAATTGTTATGCTAAGGTTTAAATAAGAAATCAACTTACCAGGTTTCGTACCACATTTAGCGTATGCGATCCGAAAAGAAAAGTAAGTCTGTCCGGTAGATGGCGGTACGTACACGCAGCGGGGATCGCCATGCTGACCTGCAAATAAATTACAATTTATTGATGCCTTATTGTAATATTCTAGCATAGCATTTAACATCACACTACTTAATACGCTTCTTCCTGAGATGAAGAAGAGTTATGCTTAATCCTCACGCTGCTCTATAGTTTGTTGGCGAATTTATACGTGTTATACTTTTTTCCAGAACATACAGGTTTTACCTTCACTGCAATTCTTTAGAACTTTATATGTAAGTGTTTTCAGCTTGGATTTAAAACTACTCTAACTACTAGGCCGACTCGGATTAAATTGATGTTTTGTAAACGCCTAAAGTGCTTAACAATATAATATCTAAAATCTACACTTAATGTAATACATTAAATTTAACTAAACAAAAATTAAGCCCGAATTCATTTGTTCTATTTACGATACAAGAGAGAGCAAAAAAAACAAGATCTTATAGAAAAATAACACATTAAAATTTCTGTGTACTGCGTACGGGTTAAAATAGGTACACCATATCTTTGCAGATAGTAAAAAAAAAAAAAAAAATTAAATGAATCTATAGGAATATTTTAATATGACCTGAAAACGAATGATTCCATTTTTGTTTAGTTAACAGCTAGTAATAAAACGATACTCTTTACATTCATAAATACAGTATTTATTTTAAATTGTAAATCAGTTTGTGTGTAACATATCTTAGTACCTACAAATGAACGGTATGCAATCTACGCCTATCATTTTTTTAGAAACAATTGAAATTGCTATAAGTGCTTTCAGGTAAACTAAAATTACTTTAATAAAAAATTGTATTACAAAGTAACTACGTATAGTAAAAGTTTAATTAATTAGAAATAACGTACAGTTTAATTTACCGGTCCCTTATGATTTTTAATTGCTTATTAACGCCCTGTTTCGGTCGTTAAATTCGCTCATTAATTATAACCTAATTGCGCTACAATAAAACTGACCACACAAGATATATTAAGAAATAATTCATTTGGGGACGATGATATAAAACCTCTGTAATCGCGTGCAAATTTTACAAAAATAAATAAAAAAAAAATCTTTTAAGATAAGAATAACGAAAGCGACCATTTCGAAAAGATTTATTTATTTTTGAGAAAAAAAAGGTTCTTTAACATGTAAATTGAGAGTAAAAAGTCCACAGATTTTTTTTTTGTATATAGAATTCAAATTATTACTTTTTTTAATTTGATTTTCTTGTTCGAATTACAGACCTTTTATTCCACTAAGACTTAAAACACCATAAAAATAATATAAACATAGTTTCACATACATTATCCCAGTTAAAAAGGCAATAACACGATCTTAAAGATACATTGTAACAGTTGTTGTGACCAAAATGCGTCCCGTTTCAGTGAACCAACTAGGGCAGTATATTAATGATTCTGTTTTCCGTCATAATTGTTAGCGAAACTGCAATTAGAGTCAACAATTAGAGTCGCTCTGATTACCTGTGTGACGGCTTAGATTTGATTGTAGAACGTAATGTATTTCTTTATATTTTAAATTATAGGTGAGTTTTACGTGAACTAAATAAAAATATACAATTATCTATATTTATAAAACAAGATGTCCTGATTGATTGATTGAATGTTTGACTGGTTCATCTACGCATACATACTTGAAATCACACTACACAGATACATATAATTTTATCACTGAAGTCTACTTTTTTAAATTATTAATCTATTTAATTAGATTTTGCACGTGTACACATCATTCTTTCCCGCTTTGCGTTTTTAAATTTAATTGAATATGATTATTTGTATACATTTTTCTAATGAACGATGTTGTTAAATTAAATAAGTATCTTTGTAAATCCGAAAATAAAACTTAATGTAGGCGGGTAAATCTCATTAGTCAACATGACAATGCACACATATAGTTATTATTATGTTATGTTTACGGTTATATATTACGTTATACCCAAGACATTCTGAGACGTGAAACTGTGTCGATCAGCAAAAGAGTGCGATAAGTTAATCATTTGGAAAAATAAATCGCGTTTCCCTTTCATATCATCATTCGAAATTATTCACTTTATTTTTTGTTACTAATAATAAGCATTAATTTAGTAACTGTATAAGTAACATACCTTTTGAAGAAACAATGCCTTCGAAAGGATGTGAGAAGGTGAGATGAACATCCATGTGGTCCTTCCCGCACATGACTTCTAGAGACTGTATGACTGGCATTCCTTCTGGTCGCTCCATGGGCCATAGCTCGCCCGCTTTCACCCTCGTCTGAAAACAAGATCTTATATTAAAGGACGAATTTAATAAATTTCGTTTCTATTCTGTTTATTCTGTTATTCACTGTGTTCAGCCCTTAGCTTATTGAAAGAGCTAATCGTAAAGCTTTAATCAGTTGAACAGTTTCATTAAGCAGTTTTCTGCAACACATACATTTAAATATTTAATATATTTTGAAATTTATTTAAGAATTTATGAAAAATTTTATTGACTAAAAGCTATCTCAAAGACAGATAGTCCCAGATAATACGGACTTTTTAGGCGCCTAAAGGATAACATTTTTCAACACTATCGCAACAATCATACAATATTTAATTATGTCTAATTAAGCGAAAATGTTAACATAAGGTTTTCGATTAATTTAAATGAGTTCCATCTCTTATCTCTCGATCTTTGTCTGAACGAAAGCGATTTGATTAAGCGCAAGCGCACGTTCCAGGAAAGACTCAAACGCATTTCGTTCCCGCACCGACAGTTCGAACACGAACGCAATGGGAATATACGAAATTCATTAGTTAAACAAGGACCGACAAAATGCCTTCGCTGCAATTTATATTGTGTAAATTGGGCAGACGGTCTTCATTTTTGAAGTAGGTATTTAAAATTTCAAAAATTTCTTCTTTAAGAATGAATTAATTTATTTAATTTTTTTTCATAGGTATGTAGCGACACCGACGTGATCAACGTCATCTCCACCCCAAACTGGTGACCCCGAGCATGAACGTCAGCGTAGCCTTCGCAAATCTACGTCATCGTCATCATTACTTCCTCAAGTTTTCGAGCAGCGAGTCATACAGCCAGCCAGCATCCACGGCTACTACGGGTACCCTGACCACAAGCATGCAGCGGACGCGCATTCCTGGTCATCGCCCACAGCCTTCGCAGTGACCTTGGCATAGCACACTGCACTTCGGCCGGTCAAACAAGCAGAGACGCACTTCTCTCCTGGTCGACGCAGCAGCCAGCCACTATGCAGCACTACACCACCCCGACTCACTGGGGCATCACTGCAGACAGTTCTGACTCACCGTGAACTATGCGGCATGTGGTTCCGACTCACTGGAACATTCCACTGGCCCGGCAAGCATCACAAAATGTATGGACGACTCAACCTGCTTTCGACCTCCGGTCTCGGAGGGGGAGTGATGTAGCGACAACTATCTCGTTACATATGAACTGAACGCGCTATCAAAATTTTCAAAGCGATTTAGTGTATATACAAGAACCCGACAACAAACGTTAAGTGGCGTGTAGCCCACCAGACGCAACACCGTCTGGTCGAAGGATCCTTCCTTTTCAATGGCAACCTCCCCCTACGCCAAAGGTACATACTACTAAACATCCGGACATCCCTCAGGGTTTCATCTGTGATGACATTTATCGTTATCATTTCGCTGCCATTAGTCACAGCGAAATTTTTTATAGCATATGTTATTTCTTAATAACGTAGCTTTCTTACAGTAAAAGAACCATTGTAATCGGTTCAGTAAATACTGAAATCTTTCTTATCAGCTTAATACAAAACAATATTTTCTCTATTTTATAACAACGTAGATAGTAGGTACGCACTAGTTACGAGTAGGTTTTTTATTTTAGGTTTTTTTTTAGTAAGTTAAGATTAAAACTTAATTAGTTTAGTCTTTAACCTATATAATTATAATGACAATTATATGACATCATAACTACAATATACTACCACTACTACCACTTAACGGTAGATTATACAAGCTTTGGCTCGCGGCTTCGCCCGCGTGATTGTATTGACAAAAAGTATCCTATGTCCTTCCCCAGGCTTTAGACTATCCGTATCAAATTTTTACAACAGCTCGGTAACAGACTCTCATACAAAAAAACTTCCTCCACGCTTGCAGAGTGCACACTGTACAGTAATTAATGCTCCCAGTCGACATTTTAGTAAGTTCTCGCGAAAAGAAGGTCATAAACGCCGAGGAAAAGACGTCGCTTACGCTTTTTCGTGTGATAATTTTTAAACATTATTATAATATGGTCAAATTACACATAATCTTTATAAATTGTAGCCTATGTATTATTCTGATGGATAAGATATTATTATTCATCTTAATCCATTTAGTTGTTTTTGCCTGAAAGAGTAACAAATGTTAGAATTAAGTATTAATATTGTTATAATCGAGTAATAATATCAATGTTAAGACTAGAATAATTGTTAGTATCGATTATTTATTTGTATCAATGTTGAAAGCGAATGATGTTGGTAGGCTAGATTGAAATAAGAGGTTGTTAGAATCAAGTATTATTTAATTATTAGAATTAAGTATTAATATTGTTATAATCGAGCAAGAATATCAATGTTAAAATTAGAATAATTGTTAGTATCGATTATTTATAAGTATCAATGTTGAAAAGCGAATGATGTCAGGAAGATAGATTAAAAATGTAAGAATAATAACTTATCTATGTTAATGTTTTTTGCAATGTCAGTCTAAGAGAAAATGTGAATAGAAAACTAATAAAACAGTGAAATAAAACAGTGAATATTTTGTGATCCAAGTTTATTTTTATGGTAAACTGAATTGATTTTACAGTTCAGAATTGGGACAAAACCAATCCACACGTTATTTCTACGCCGAGCGCATTCTGACCTAAGAGAAGTAATCATTATGGACAATGAAAGTGAACATTTACGCCATAAAGAAAAACGAGACCGTTATCGCAAGATAAACGATATATCGCATAATAGGAGAAAAGATCGTGATATTCATTCTGAAGCTTCGAACGTGCATAAACGAGGGCGAAAACGAAAAAGAACGAAAAGTCGTAGTATCGTTTCTCAAAGTATGTCAAGCGAAGAAGATGCTAGGACGTCTTATCGGAGTCGAAGCCCCGAGTCAAGACACGGCGCTGGTTCGACACGTCGCCGAAGGTCGAGACGCCGCCGCGGGTCTAGACGCCGTCGTGAGTCGAGACGCCGCCGCGGGTCGAGGAGCCGATCTAGATCAAGGCACCATTCAAGCTGTCATCGCAGATCGAGAGCGACACCAGAAACAAAACGCGTGAGTCGTTCCAATCTTAACGACGATAGTACCCAATTATTATTAAACCAATTGATTAAGTCTGTAATTGATAATCGTTCAGAAGGAAATAAATTTCCTATGTTAGGCAACGTTATACCAGAGTTTGATCCCATGACCAAAGGCCAAACCATAAACACGTGGCTTAGTAAAGTCGAAGAATGTGCTCGACTATACAAATGGGGTGAAGATCAGATAATTCATTATGCACTACCGAAACTTAGTGGTGTCGCTAGGACATGGTATCAAACTCTGCCATCGATGTCGTTTTCGTGGTCTGAGTGGAAAATAAAACTCATCGAATCTTTTCCATCCAGTGATGATTACGCGGAACTGTTGACTGAAATGTTATCAAAAAGGGCGAAATACAATGATTCATTAGAATTATATTATTATGAGAAAATTAATTTGCTAAATCGATGCGAAATTAAGGGTAAAAGAGCAGTAGATTGCATATTATATGGTGTAGAAGATCGAAGCTTAAGACTAGGAGCGAAGGCCTCAAAATGTGAGGAACCAGAACAAGTATTAAAATATTTTCAGTCGATTAAACAGTCACGAGAATCAGATAGTAGAAATAGAGTAAGTTCTGATAAAAGATTAAATTTAAACCAAACAAATACTAAACAGACAAGAACAAATGAATTTATCAAGCCGGTAATTTGTTTTAATTGTAACGAGACTGGTCACTACAGCTTTAAATGCACAAAAAAAAATTTGAAATGTAATATATGTAATAAACTAGGTCATTTAAGTACTAATTGTCCAAAATTTTTAACTGATCACAAATCTAAATCAGATACTGACAAGGATAAATCGGTTATGACATTAAATTCAATAAGTAATACAAATAATGATAAATATTTAATTAATATTAAATTAAATGACCAGCTTTTGCAAGGATATGTAGATTTAGGTAGTCAATGCACATTGATTAGATACAGTGAGGCTAAAAGATTAGGCATTAAATGGACAACTGGATCATTACCGACGATGCGTGGCATAGGCAACAACGTGATACTACCTTTAGGTAAAACTATGGTTAAAATTCAAATACAAAATATTATAGAGACAATTGAAGCCTATATTGTTGAGGACAGTGTAATGAAGTATGCTGCCTTGGTTGGTCATAGCTTCACAGAGAAACCAGGCATAAATATAACAAAGACCAATGATGCATTAATATTCAGCCGAGTTTCATCGTCGAAGCTGCGTCTTATACTCTCTAACGACGTAGTGATTCCACCACGTGAAACATCATTAATTAAAATAAGCAGTGGTACTGATAGAGAGACTGGCACCGTATACATTAGGGGTTCACTACGTGGCCTTTCTGGTGGAGAATATTATTTAATGCCGGGAGAGTATAGTATTGCTAACGGCATAGGTGCACTACTAATACAAAATTTATCAAACAACAACATAAGACTGGAAAAGGGATTATTAATGACGCGTGCGTTGTATTTTGATAGGAGTATTGATGTTAATATATTAGATTTCACTGATCCCGAAACTATTAATCAAATGAATTATGATAAAGATTTATCTGATGATGAGATTAAGAAATTGAAAGAATTGCTTCACATATTTTGCGACTGCTTTTCACACAACATGATGGATTTAGGTTATACGAATGTTGATAAAATGGAAATAGAACTAAACGATACGAAACCGGTAGTTTATAGACCATACAGGTTGTCTTACCCGGAAAGGGAACTCGTTAAGTCGATGGTAAAGGAAATGCTAGAAGCTGACATTATTTGTGAATCTAAATCCGCTTACGCTAGTCCAGTTCTTCTCGTTAAGAAGAAGACCGGGGATAAGCGTCTTTGTATCGATTACCGCTCTTTAAACAATAAAACGAAAAAAGAGCATTTTCCTCTACCATTGATAGATGACCAACTAGACCGCTTAGCTGGTCACTCTCTGTTTATTAGCCTTGACTTGGCATCTGGATACTATCAAATTCCCATGGGAGCTAATTCCCAAGATAAAACTGCTTTCGTCACACCTGACGGCCAATATCAGTTCAAAAGAATGCCTTTTGGTTTAGCGAACGCACCTTCGGTTTTTCAGAGAACTATGAATAAAATTTTATCAAAAATAGACTATACCCTAGTGTTTATGGATGACATACTAATACCAGCGCGAACTTTTGAAGAAGGCTTGAAGAGGTTATCTGAGGTTTTAAGCATTTTGCGTGAGGCAAATTTAACTCTTAAACTGCAAAAATGTTTCTTTTTTTATAAAAATATTGAATTCCTGGGTTTCGATGTTAGCGGGTCAGGTATACGACCAGGTTCTCGAAAGGTTACAGCCGTATCTAATTTTCCAGTCCCTAAAAACGTTCACGATGTTAGACGATTCATTGGATTATGTAGTTTTTTCAGACGGTTCGTTAAGGACTTTTCCCTTATTGCACGACCATTGACAGACCTCTTGAAAAAGCAGGTCACTTGGAAATGGACTAATGAACATTCCAAAGCCTTCGAGACCTTGAAGATTAAATTGACAGAAAGACCTGTACTTGCGTTATATGATGCGAAATTAGAAACGGAGTTGCATACGGACGCATCTAAGTACGGCATTGCAGGTATTCTTATGCAACGTCATTCTGATGGACTTATGAGACCCGTAGCATACTACAGTCGTAAGACAACATCTGATGAACAGAAATTGCATTCTTTCGACTTAGAAACGTTGGCCGTAGTTGCGTCTCTTAGTAGATTTCGAGTTTATTTATTAGGACTGAGGTTTAAAATAATCACCGATTGTAATGCGTTACGAACGACAATGACTAAGAGGGATTTAGTTCCTAGAATAGGGCGTTGGTGGGTTCAGTTGCAAGAATACGATTGCGAGATAGAATATCGGGCTGGTGTTAAAATGACACACGTTGATGCACTTAGCCGTGCTCCTGTTGGTGAACCCTCTATCGAAAATGAAGCACATATACTTGATGTGCTTACTTTAGACCTTCAAGACTGGATAGCGACTGTTCAAAGTGATGACGATGAGATTAAAAATATAAGAGAGATTTTATCAGATAAGAATACATTAAATATTATCGACGTACATAAAAACTATCAATTAAAGGGCAACCATGTGTACAGGCTGGTTGATGGTGAATTACGTTGGGTAGTCCCTAAAGCAGTTAGATGGCAGTTGCTGAGAATGAATCATGATGATGTAGGTCATTTTGGATTTGACAAAACATTAAACAGATTAAAAAGCTCGTTTTGGTTTCCAAAAATGCGACGTTTCACAAAAAAGTACGTATCTGCTTGTCTAGAATGTGCATTCCACAAAACGCCTGGTGGGCCTAAAGAGGGATTACTGCATCCGATTCCAAAACCAGATGTCCCTTTCCATACGATACACGCGGATCACTTAGGGCCGTTTGTTCGGTCGCGAAGAGGCAACATGTATTTATTAATAATCATAGATGCATTTACGAAATTTATTAATATAACCCCAGTAAGAGATACTAAAACCGCAACAGCTATTCGCGTGTTTAAAAATCATTTTAGTTATTTTGGGGTACCTTCCCGCTTAATTACTGACAGAGGTACATGTTTTACTAGTTCAAAATTTAAAATATTCACGAAAAATAATGGAATTAAACATACCTTAAACGCAGTAGCTACTCCGCGAGCTAATGGACAAGTAGAAAGATTTAATAGAACGATTTCTGATGCTTTGAGTACGAAATGCCATGATAAAAGTGACAACAATTGGGACGAATATGTAAGCGAAGTGCAGTTAGGTTTAAACACGTCAGTTAATAAAACTACGGGCAGAAGTCCGTCCGAATTACTATTTGGTTATAAGATTACTTGTACTTCAGAAAACATATTAAGTGACGTGATAAATACAACAGTGAACCGAATTACTGGAGATCAATTGACAGATCTAAGAAATAAAACTGCGACTAAAATTGTAAATGAACAAAAAACTACAAAAGAACGGTTTGATAAGCACAGGAAATTACCAACTAAATATAATGAAGGTGACCTTGTTAGGATAGAAAGAGTGATGTTTGATAGAGATAGAATAGGTAAATCTAAAAAGCTTATGTCAAAATATCATGGCCCTTATCGAATAGTTAAAATATTGCCTAATGACAGATTCTTAGTTGAAGATACACCTCTAACAAGAAGAGGTAACAAAAAATATGAGAACATTGTTTCAATTGATAAAATACACCCTTGGTTAAATTTTAAGGCCATCGAAAGCGAAAACGACAGCGATACTCATGATAGTATTGATAGCAATGATGAAAATGATGCGAAATAAATGTTTAATTTCTAGAATACCTATATACATTTTTGTGTAGAAATGTATATGTACGTCAAAATGACTTGTGATTTGAAATGTAGAACATATAAAAGGAATGTGAATTTGATTTGTAAAACAATTTTGGTAATTCAAACTGAGTATAGGTCGCAAGTGTCAGTGTTGATGATTGACTGATACACAGATGGCGCATATTGTGACAGACTATACACGATAAGTGATTTTACTGAACATACATGGATAAAGTCTTGTTCGATGTCATGAGCGATCAGCGTTAAGAGAAAACGCAGATGATCGTAGATCATGACATTACACATATTATTATTATATTATAGTAATTCACTAAAGAAATTAAGTCGATTAGATTGTATGGAATAAATTATTTGTTCATGTATGATTAGTAGTTATGAGCAGTCTGTGTTGATACACAGATGGCTGCAGATCATATTAATATTGATAAGTAAAACTTATAGTTTGTGAGCAATCAGTGTTCTACACAGATGATTGCAGATCACGAGATTAAGATTTTTTTTGACATTGGTCATGAGCGGGCAGTGCAGACAGTGAATGATATCAGCAAAGATATCGCACAGATGTTCGCAGATCATGACAGACAATGCAATTCTTTAATTATGTATTCTTGATTATTTGTATTTTGATTTTCATTTATTTTATGTAATCTGAAGTTATTTTGAGAAGAACTTTATCTGTGTGAGGGCACACCCTGATAAGGATGGCCGAGCTGTTAGAATTAAGTATTAATATTGTTATAATCGAGTAATAATATCAATGTTAAGACTAGAATAATTGTTAGTATCGATTATTTATTTGTATCAATGTTGAAAGCGAATGATGTTGGTAGGCTAGATTGAAATAAGAGGTTGTTAGAATCAAGTATTATTTAATTATTAGAATTAAGTATTAATATTGTTATAATCGAGCAAGAATATCAATGTTAAAATTAGAATAATTGTTAGTATCGATTATTTATAAGTATCAATGTTGAAAAGCGAATGATGTCAGGAAGATAGATTAAAAATGTAAGAATAATAACTTATCTATGTTAATGTTTTTTGCAATGTCAGTCTAAGAGAAAATGTGAATAGAAAACTAATAAAACAGTGAAATAAAACAGTGAATATTTTGTGATCCAAGTTTATTTTTATGGTAAACTGAATTGATTTTACACAAATATCCATACAAACTTTCGCATTTATAATATTAATAGGATTGTCATATTGCGTGCAAATCTTAGGTATGATACATGCACTCACAAATAAAATAAACAAAATAATTTTGCAAAAAAAAATTGTTTGTTAATGTAGTTCTAATTTCATTTCGTTTAATTTGATTTTTTTGTTTTACGTGTAATTGTACGTCTACCTTATCTGTTTTATGTCTAAAATGATCCCTAATATTCGGAATATAAATTTGTTTTAATAATACATCTATCTATATAATATTTCTATATAAAGTAGATTTTTATTAAATTTAATTTGTAATAACATAGCAACATCCTATATTGATTGAGTAAGGAATTACGATTACACGGTCGATAGCTATACTCAGTGGCAGTGAAAGTGGAAGCGATATTACTCTGTGACATGAAACTATGAGTGTGACTAAACTGAGATTCGATGGAGTGGATGAGCTGTCAGGGAACATTCTTGTACTCGAGTGAGTTTTGAGTTTGTTTTCATTAGCTTCGATGAGTTTTTAGCCGTATGTGACAAGTATAAGTATTACTGCACTACCGAATCGTTAATACTTCGTAAACTTCTTGAATGAATAAATGAATGAAGGGATGAATGACATATACATACAATTTTTTTTTATAAATAGAAGCGACACAAATACAGTCAACGGCCTTATCGTTATAAGCGATCTATTTCAGGCAAACGGTTTAGAAAAAAATAAAATAAGAATACTAGAAAAGTGTGTACTGGGAGTATGAGAAGGTCACAATTATAATTTTTTTTCTATTATTCCTTTTTAAGCTGTTTTAAGCGATCTGATAATTTTACAGATAAGAGAGGAGCCACAAATACATTAATGATAAAGACGAGTAAAGAATATGTGAAGAACTTGACTTCTGACTCTCTTACTCATCGTAAGAAATTCAGCTATAGTACCTGTTTTACGCAAAACTTCTACTACTAAGCATTTGTTACAACCCCGGTCAAGCTAATCTTAATCCTTATTTATAAAAATATAATCCTTTTTTTATTTAAACATCGATAATTTTATAAAAAAAAAAATATTTGTTAATTTAATATTTGTATGGGTGTGATACATGACCAAGTTATAAGAATTTATTTTTGACTACGAAAAGTGAATACCATTTTTATACGGTCGATAACATTAGTACATATACCTACATAGAATCACTTTCAACTAAACTTCTAATATACCTGCTTTTTATGGTTTTAAGAACAAGTAATAAAATCTATATTTCTATTTTTTTCACTATATTCAACCTTAATATTTTTAAGAAAAATTGTAATCCATTGAAGAATCTCTTTCAAAAAATTACATACAATACATAAAAACTTCAAAATAATTTACTTAAGAACGATCATTTAAGTTTATCGATATTTTGCCTCAACTTTCTAAATCACAAAAACTCGCACACACATATGATATTAGCAAACAAAAAATTCCTAATTTAAATTCAAATCCAATTTAACGATCATGAATATTCTCTCGATATAATCGGTATGAAAGTTTATCGATTCTTATAGAAATCGTCGATGTTGAACGTAGAATCGATGTGTTGCGTTTGCACGCAAGCGTTCTTTCAAGAAGATTAGAACACTTTGAGTTAATATAGAGCCAGCTCATAAGGAATGTAACGCTAACGAGAACGGCTTTATAATTATGAATATATTTTTATATTTATAGCAAACATAATGTTTAATATTAAATATATTAAATGTTATGTAAAGTCACATTTTATTGGTCGTCATTTATTTTAAATATGTGTTTTTATAAGAAAAATTGTCTGATTTTTATTCACTTAAAATGTTTTATTTATATATTTAAGTATATTATGGGATAATTGAAGAGTTCTAATAACACTATTTCAACTTAATAATTAATAGAGGCGCTTAAAAGATATGGTTAAATGATTTTGTCTTACTGCTATAAAAATAATGGTACAATTCGTAGATAAGTAGGTACATAATGCCGGTTATAAGACTGGTGGTCCAATAGCCAATCGTATACCAGCAGTAGCAATGCTGTTTCACTATTAAAATTTACAATTATAAAACAAACAAAGTAGCTTGGAACAAATTTCTAAACGCTGCGTTGTCGTTGAGATCGTATAAAATTACCGCTCAGTTCCAGAACTAGACTAGCATTAGACGCGTTCGTTTCCAGTCGACTCTTACAAATGCATGTAAATTACGAACTGAAATACGTATGTAAATATTTTTTAATACCACAGATTTATCAGAATAATAGATTGAACTACGCAATCAAAAGTCTGTCGTATTTGAAGTTTATATGAAAAGACAAATACAAGAAAACTAAAACAAATGTATAATTGTAAAAAACATGTACTAAGATTCATTCTATCTTCTCAATCGCATGAAAAATCATTACAATTATAATATAATTCTCTACATTGAAGATACTTAGAAAAAAATAAATAAGTTTTATAAAGTAAAACAAAAAAAAAATGTTGGAAGGCACTCTATAGTCAATATTGAATTCAAAACGGTAGTTATTTGATTTTCATTTGTCTGCGTCTGTCATCTTGGCCACGCATCACTCCAAAACAATTTAATTACTTAAAAAAAATTGGCATGATTGAGTTCGCACTACAATCTAGGAAACTGATAGATAGATAGATAGATAGATAAACACTTTATTGCACTCACATCAAAGTATACAGAAAATAATGAAATACACAGTAATAAACAAGAAAATGGTGCAAGGGCGGCCTTATCACTAAAAGTGATCTCTTACAGGCAACCTTATGAATGGATTAAAATGAAAATTGGAAAGGTGGAAACGGTGCATAAAGTCTATTTTTCGATTTGTGATTTATATAAATGTGCAAACATATACATACATACATACATACATACATACATACACACATACATAAATACATACATACAAAAACTGAATACTTTTTATCCTTATATGACGGCCGGCTGGTCGAGTGGTCAGGCAACTGGACACTTTACGCAGCGGTCGCGGGTTCGAATCCCGCCAGGTGCAGATAATTTGTATGACGAATATAGATGTCTGCACCGGGTCATGGATGTGTATTTATGTATATATGTATTTATATCTTAAATTAATTTCCGTTCCTAGTACCCGTAACACAAGTTCTTACGAACTTAGCACGGGGCTAGGTTAACGTGGTGTGATTGTTGGTTAATATTTATATTTATTTATATTTATTTATCCCTAAAATCAGCATGGTTTTATTAGGAGAGGGATACGATGAATGACAAAATGTGTTCATCATCATCAACATATCAGCCATTGGATGTTCACTGCTAAACTTGGCCTCCCCCATCGGTCACGGTTGCATGCGAAATCGGTCCCGTGGCGCCCCACTACGACGATGAGGGCACCGCTGGGTTTTAGTGAGGTATTCTGGCACGTTCTGCCGTGTCAGTGAGTCCCACATACCCGTCACCTTGTGCGGCGGGATGCGTAAATGCATTTTCCAGCGTTAAAAAAAAAATGCCTCTCCCATCGACTTCCAGAGTCCTGGGCTCTGAATTGTTGGTCATTTGGGGGGGTTAGCCGTTACTCGCTTACGCTTAGTAGACAGGTTGGCGTTCACAGTGTGTTATGGTAGAATATGATGACATTGCTGCCCATCGCCGTTCATCATCGTTCATCATCGTTCGGTGGACAGTTGTTGGCACCATTAAAACCTTAGTCGCATTTTTCGACACCTTGGCAAGAAGGAAGTATTCAATGTGTTTATAGTCCTAATTCATTAAAGCGTAATCCAAATTCATTCATTCTGTTTTTGTTAAAATTTGAAAGAAAAAAATCTCAAGGTATTTGATTTCTTAGTTTAGAAATTACAAACATAATAACCTTCAGTATTAGGCCCAAATAACTTGATACGCAGAATTTACAAAAGCCTTTGAACTTACGGCTCATTTTAAGGTGGCGTATAGGTAGGTATACTTTATCCTTGGCTTAAAGAGACGGCAATTGCAAAAAATTTCATGGTTAAAGTATATATAATATTTTTTTATATTTTTGTTCTTAAAAATGAGTATAACTCAGTTTAGTCAATTACCATTAATTATAATGTAAGTCCAGATCATTTGATTAATCTCAATTCATTTTTATTTCCACATGAAACATTGGACAAATTACTTTATTAAATAAGTATCAAAAGTAAAACAAGTAAGTCGTAACACAGTTATTTAGTTTAGCAGCACTAACGAATCATTCCGCGAGGCGCGTGCCGCACACTATTACCGTAATGACGCACTCACTATAGAAAATATACAGTAATCACCGACTGTTTCTATTATGAGCGGCTATTACCGGAGATCGCGAAACCGGGTGATGAACAGTTTATTATGTGATTTCTAGTATTTTCACATGTCACCCGGATTCTGTGGACGATTTTAGAATTTCATTCGAAATTTTTCAATTTAATGTGACCTACGTGATATCTTTACTCCCAATTGAAGTATTTTATTATATAGATATTTTTAAATGAACTTTTGTACTAGGATATAGTTATGTTTTCAGTTCCTAATAAAACACAGCTGTTTAATTATTCAATGTGATACAGAAACTCAGGCTGTGATTAATTGTTATAGAAACTTGGATAAATACATAGGCATAATAATTATAGAGAATTCAATTTTATTTTTTTATTAATAATTAAATTCCCACCGTTTCTTTTCTATTAATAGTATTTTATGTACATATACTCTATAATTTTTATTATATATAGCGTAAATACATATTACGGTTGAGGTCAGTTCCGAGATCAGTAATAGGCAGAGTGAAATACTTTCATAGAAAGTAGTAAATAAGTTACCTACGTTAATCCTTATTACTCATGTAGGTATATATATCTCTTTGATGTATTTATAAATGTACATATATTTATTACTTTGTTGTTACCAAATACAATGTTTTTTTTTCTATTTAGCCTATCTTTAAAGGTTGACTGGGAGAGAATGGCATTAGGCACTAAGTCCATCTATTGTTCCAAATGTTATTTTTTACATTGTTGTTCATTAAAGTGTGTAAATAAATTAATCAATAAATATATATGTTACATAACTTCATATTTAACTTCAATTTTTTTTAATAATTAATTAAATTATAAATAATTAAAGAGTCAATAAAATATTGCATAGTCATATAAAATTTTCTTTAACAATTTACTTTTTCACAAAAACTAAATTGAGAATTTTAGTTTTCATACAGGAATAAAAAATAATTATAGTACATAATGGAAAGTCCATGTTCTCACACATGCAGAAAGTTATGCATCGCTGCAAACATGCTGATCATGGATTAAATACTTAACACTTCGTTACAGGTAACAAATTCCAATAAAGTTACTGAGAGAAAATAAATAATAATGGTAGATGTAATATTTTGTCTTCTTTTAATATTCCATCTACGAATTACCTAGTTAGTATACGTTACGTTAAAAAAACGTCTTTTCATCCGTCATACCTCAGTGCCTGAATTCGAAAGTCTTCGACCAATGTGTGTTACCAGTGATGACATACGGATCTGAGATGTGGTCTCTGACTATGGGCCTTTTAAACAAGCTCCAAGTCGCACAGCGTGCAATGGAGAGGGCTATGCTTGGTATTTTCTCTGCGAGATCGAATCAGAAATTATGAGATCCGCAGACGAACGATGCTTGCCAACATAGTCGAATGGATTTGCAAGTTGAAGTGGTAGTGGGCAGGGCACATACCTCGTAGAACTCACGGCCGATAGAGGCAAAAGGTTCTCGAGTGAAGACCACGTACCGGTAAGCGTAGCGTCGGAAGGCCGTCCGCGAGATGGACGGAATGATGATGGAAACTGCTTTGAACCGGTCGCTCTGGAGATCATTGGGGGAGGTCTAAGTTCAACAGTGCACATCCAACGGCTGATATGATGATGATTATGATGATGATGATGATGATGATGATGATGATGATGATGATGATGATGATACATACGTTGTCCATATGCATTTCCTATCGAAAACAAGGAATCTGATAGCAGGTAAAATATTATGTTTGAGTTTCTTTTTTAGTCCAATTACAATTCAAAAGCATTTGGTAGACAATTGGTGAAGTTACATACTTGATCCACTAGTCATTACAATATCGTATTATAGTTAGTTATACTGTTAAAATGTGTTCGATAAGTAGCAAACGATCAGTGAGAAAACAATCGGTATCTTATGTTGTATTTGATTAATATCTTTAGTGTATTTCAAACCACTAGACAATACTTAAAAGCAATAAATCACGGAATGCCAGCGCGTTTATCACCATTCACTTTATTTTAGCCAATAGGAGGTGATTGCTATACATATTATATGAAACTCAATGTAACGCATATCGTAGTATTAGTAATATTAGTTTACTATTCTCTTGTATTTACGCGAATGTTACTCATTTAATTAAAAGTCTAGACCGGGGTACTGAGTCCCCCGAGATTATGGACGCTGTAAAGGGTCAGAAATGTCGGTAAATAATTTAAAAAAAATCGTAACACTTTAAAGTTTTTTTAAATAAACGCGAAAAAATCCGGTCTAGACTTTTAATTAAATATTAGTTTAATCAGTTGACACAAAAAAATATAACTTAACAGAGCACAATATAACGTAAGAAAATCCGCGAAACAGTAATACACAAAATGAAACAAAAAATTTCAAGAAGATTTAAGTCGTTAACAATCTTATTCATTTATGACATTTAACCCTAGCATTCGAAAGCAATCAATAAATCAAAACTGTAATCATAGTTAATATTCTAACACATCTTTAAAGCTTATTAACAGTTAAACAGCAAATCGAAACATGTAATATATTTATTAAATCACATTTCCTTAGCATAGCACATCATTAATTTGCAATACAAGGAAATGAAATGTATACCCCATCATAAAAATGATTTTTAATTCAAAGCCAATAAATCATTTAATAGTGGTATATTTAAATTTGCAGGATAATTGACAGTAAGTTTATCATTTATGTAAATTAATTTCGATTTCCATATCTGCATTCGAACTACGGGATATAGGTTATTTTAGAGTAAAGAGGAAGTAATGATTCAGTGTAGGATTCGTAGGGGTCACTCATAAAATACGTTCATATAAAGGAAAACTTATGTGACAAAGGTCGATGGAATCAAACAGCCCCTTACCACAACATTACATGTTACTCTGTTTTCTTTTTATAATTTTTATTATTTGAAAGTTAAAAAACCTATTACAAAAATTTTGGTAGTTGTCAGTTGTTCTGTGACGATCAGTGTTCAGTACCAATTTTAATGTAATAATTTATTTAGGAGCGCCGTGTGTTGTGGCAGGATATGGTGACGCTGCTGCCCATCACCATTTGTCTCGGTGGTCACAGTTTTTTGCACCATTATGGCGTTAGTCGCCTTTAACAATATCAACACCTCGGCAAGAAAGAGGTCCAGACTATTCTTCTCTGCCGGTTACGGCACGGCATTTTAGTTTATGAAATTTTAATTTATTATAATATGCTAATATTATAAATGCAAAACTAAGTCCGGTTGTCTGCTCTTCTTTTACGTTTTAATATACAAAATGCTGCACTTATTTTAATGAAATTTTACTTAAAAATAGTTTGAACTTACGAAAAATAATACGAATTTGATACACTATCTATTATAATAAGGATACGATAAGAGAAATTGTGATTTCATGCCTATAAAGTTGATGGTGTAGCCTATATATCTAATAGGTTAATATTATTAAGATTTTGCGAGGATGTAAATTTTTATTACAGCCAAACTTTCCAATTAACTAATTCGCAACAACAATTGTCTTAAGCTCAATTGACCTTAAATAATGATTGAATAAACAAAGTACTTAAGTTAACAAGCAAAAAAATTATATCTACTTGAAATCAAAAGTTAGGTATCGACCACACCTGCATGACTAAGCGTAGCGGCAGCGAGTAAATGAACTTAACGCGAAACAACCGTTAAGTGTTAAGCCACACCTGCGCGGGAATTGTATCTAATGTGATTTGACTTGGTCGACTATTCACACAAATGTGGTCATTACCTTTTTTTCTAGTAATTTTTTTTTTTATAAACATAGTATTAAACGTTCTTCATCTTCAAAAAAAATAAATCGGTTTGCGGACGATAATTTTACATGACAACGTCATAAGAAAATATTGAAGAAAAATTGCATACTTTTATGAATTGAATTAAATTATTATCACTCAATTATCATTATTTTGTATAATACAAAGAAGGAGTTAATAGAAAATTACATTTTTTTCATATACATTACATTAACATATACATTAGCTTTATTTGAATATGGTTTCTCATATACTCATTTGTCAAATCTTTTTTCGTAAAATATTGCTAAAGAGTTTGTTTTATGTATCTTAGATTCTATGTTTTTTTTTTTTTTAACTTTATGAAACGTATTTATCGCGGAAGATTATAAAATGCTAAAACATATAGGAGCGGGGATCACTTATAAAACAAGTGAAAACACCCGAATCGTCTTATTTAATTTAAGCTTTCATACCCCAATAACTTAATAATCATGAGAAAGTAATTTAAAAATGCTTGTGAACACCAACGTCATGTAAGAAAGGTATGTGCAACAATATCATGCTACTCTTCAAATTAATATGAGTGAGTGACTTGTTAATTTAATATTTAATGGAATTATAAATATAAAATTGCAAAAAATTTCGTTTAGCTTCGGTCTTTGAGTGTGTCATTTCTTTATTCGTCTAGTAAAAACACAGTTGTGTCACTCGACGTCTCATCAATTCTTATCAAACGAAAATTTAGCAAACGACCTCTAATGAAGAACAAACACACTTTCACCACTCCGTTCGTATTAACATAACTCTATAACATCGAAGTTTGCGTGTACAGTCATCTATGACAACCAATTGATTAGAATGACTTACTTTTTCAAATGTACATTTGTAAAAATATAGGATCGGGATTTATACGTAAAATTAATTGTATATATTTTTATAATAAAAATAAAAGTAATTGGAGTATTTAAAGTAATATTTTGCAGTTAGTCGAAGTTTGGTGGACACGAAAACAATCTCAAAAATAATGTATATATTTATGCATTTATTTTTTTATTTCACCCCTTGTAACGCAAAAGGAAACACGAATTCTTAATTAAATTAAGACACACACACAATGTATTATATAATACATTTTGTATTTATTATGTTACTATCTCCAATGTTGATATACGTCTCGACCGATGACGACTTTTTATACCAGAAAATAATAAAAAATTAAATAAAAAAAAATACTTTAAAGCTTTACGAAGATTGTAAAGAAAAAAAGCAATTCAATTAAATTTTAATGGCTATATGTTGTGCTAGACTAGCAGATATGATTTCGCCAATGTCTCATAGAATTCAAAAGACTAAGGAGATTGGTTGGTGTGGGTTGAGATTGTAAGGTACCTATTCTACACATTTAGGTATACTGTACATCAACAAAATAATGAGGCTTCCGAGTCTATTCTATAAGATCTCTGAAATTATATATTTGATCGTGAATGTAAAAAAAATAAACACATTTGACAACTAACATTCAACACAATTATTGTGTTTGATGACTGAAAACATCAATATCGACACGTCAATTGTGGCGTTTTACTTTCGAGTTCACATGTAAAAAAATCATTTTCGAATAGCTGTACACCTTACAAAGCCAGTAAAAATATGATAAGAGTTGAGTCACTGTTGAGAAAGTATATTTCGTACGGAATGTCTAAAATTCATGAAAAATTTATAATAAAATAGTATTTTCCGTGTATTTTATACATCTCGTAATAATTTACATTGTTTTTAATCAAAGTTTTATATAATTTCACGCGTTTGTTCTTATTTTATTTCTGCTTATGTTTTTTATTTTGTTTCTGCTTATTTTATCTAATTTTTCCTTTTTTAATTAATTTTTCTAATGACTACATAAAATAATACCGTATTTTACGACTTTATTGTTAGAAAAATTGCATATCATTTTCGTTATTTTTTATTTGTCAATATTCAACATGAAAACAATAGGCACCGTACTTAAAAAACATTATAAAATAAAGTTTTGATCCAATTCGTTGCTAAAAGCACTCCAATCTAAGGATTTCACAACAATCATAATTGTCATTCGGAGTACAAATTTTAAAAGATATAATGAACTCGCTTCACAGGTTTACTCGCCTTAGATATTTAACAGATTAGTTGATATTTATAGCTACTGCTTTTCCCACATAAGTCGCAACGTTATGTAGCCTACGGTAATCTGAAATATTATATGTTTATTGATTGATTGATTCAGCCTGCTAATTTATATGTATTTGAACTTTTGAAGGTAGAATGGAAAAATCCACCACCACATCAGCCGTTTATGTTCATTGCTGAATGTAGTCCTCCCTAATCATTTCTGTGAGGTTTTCCAATACCTACTCGCCACGCTTGGCAGGCGGATTGGAGAGCGCAGTATCTTGTGGCAGGATATGGTCACGGAAATTGTATGTAATAAAATTTAATTTTAAAAGTGACATAATATATACAAATAAGATGATAAAGGTCTGCCGTAGTGCGCATATCACGGAAAATCTACTGGATAGATTTTAATTAGTCTCCGTAGTGCGCATAACACATAAAATCTACTGGATAGATTTTAATTAACTCTTCTTAATTTTATTTTTAAAAAACTTTAATTCTTAACAAAAAAAAACTATTTTTTATATCCTCATAGATTATAACGTTCTTAAAGTTTTAGAAACTGTTTTTATATGCACCACGTGTTTTTATAATCAAATTTTGCTTAGCAAACTTTTTTTTTCTTTTTGATATGTTTTCCGCTACTCATAAAATGCATTGTTGATGTATTAAGCAATACAGACGAAGTCGTGAGTACCAAATAATTTGTCAAATAAAAGCTAAAAATTTACAGATATCCTCAACTCGACTCCGGACATAGACTGGTGAAATTTGCTCTCTCTTAATAATATCGTATATGTATATGTATATCACAAGTATGATATTTGAATGAGACAAGTGGTGTAATAAAGTATCGAAATTGCTATAAAACTTTCGTCCGTCGGATGAGTCATAAAACACGTTTACACGTGGTCGTGTCTGTCCGTCCGGCCACCTCGACGTGCTCGATAATTACATTTTTTCCTCGATAGACTAACGTTTGGTGTGATAGCACACCTGAGGCCCGAGTGTGATGTGATGATGTGACATAAATAGTGGCAATGAATGAAATCTAAATAAATAATACAATATAATAAAGTTATTACATATATTTTTAAACATTTATTTTAGAAGCTACCAGTTCGATTTAAATTATCTTTACGATAAAAAAGCTTGTTTATTAGAAAAAGTTACATATTTTACTATGAAAATAGCGTAGAGCTACGGTAGCTCTAACAACGTGGTAACCACATTGTTATGTTTTTCAAGTGTATATATGTACGTGTATGTTTGAATGTATGTATGAAGTCTTATTACATAACCGTTTGACGGATTTTAACATACTAAAATAGCATTATAATTTTATTGTCATAATAGTGTATTCATACTTTACGTACGTCAAAGTGCACCTATGTTGCGTTTTGATGTTAAAAGGTGTTTTTGTCTTTTATTGTTATATTACTACCATGTCAAACCAATTGACGTTCTAACATGACGTTAAGTACGTATTCAATTTGACGGAGACATTACCAGAAGACTTAAAAGATAATAAGTACGGTTATTTTAATCTAATGCTGATTTACAGGTAATTATGACGTAGGTCACGGTATGACGAGTCAATTTTTTTATTGGTTTTAAAAGATAAACTAAGTTTATTATCATTTTTTACACAAGCGAGGAAGTGAAACATGAACAGTTCAAAGACCGATGTTTTTATACTCAAAATGTATAATTCTAATTTTAATTTTTGCCATATAAAATTACTGTGTGCTAACATTGAGAAATATGAGCTTAGATTGAGTCTCAAATACCTTCGCGTGGAAAAGCGTAGCAGAAATAAAGGCTACGTTCATATGACTTCCATTCGGTCATAAAGTAGTAAAAGGTAGTTAACTGAACATGGAACACCTAGTGTGTTTTAAGTACAGCTTAAATTTTTTAATACAATTAATTGTTTAAATCTTTCAGTTCATTTACTCATATAAAATATACGATAAAAATGTCACCATCTGAACACGGTTGTGTATATCGTAACTAAATGGTCGAATCAGCGCTTCAATTGGACGGCAAGCCCTTTCATTGATTTAAGCAAACGTAAATATTCGATTAAGTCCATTGCTGAACACGACGTTTAACATTAAATCTGAATGACGTTAATGTTAATTTGAAATCACGTTTTTAACTTTATATAAATTAACTATAGACATTTTTTTTAGATTATACAAAATAATGATTTAATGAACATTGCAACCGAATTATTCATTCACGTGTTATGTTTCAAAGCCACTTGTCAAAGTGGTAGACATTTTAAAGTTAATAACTCGTAGGGCCTACGCTGCGACAGATTATACAAAAGACCCTGGAGTATAATCGACCTATCCCAATGTCACTTATAAATTCTAGTCTCTAAGTTGATGACGAGTTCATCAACCTTCTTTTTTTGACGCTGGGAAATGCATTTACGCATCGCGCCACAGTAGATGCGACGGGTATGTGGGACTCGCTGACTGCGGAGACAGAATACCCACTAAAACCAAGCGGTACCCTCATCATCGTGTAACAAATATAATTAACCAACCTTTGCGTAGGGTGAAATTAAAGGTAGCATTGTAACACTGAATAGTTTAGTGGGGATCGGAGGAGAAGCCGCTCGGGGCCTTATAAAAGGACGGGCTCGGTAGAATCTTTCCTTTTTCTCGTCTCTTCGGTGCAGGGTGCGAATTGTTGGGGTCCGGGTAGGCGTACGGAGCGGTCGACACTAACTCTTCCCACGTGGCGACTTCTGCGGGTGAACCTCGGACCCCAACAACAGGCTTTTTATTGATCTCGCTACGAGAAGGAAGCAGGGGGGCAGGGAAGCCCATCCCTACAACCGTTCTACGGCGAGAGACGTCGAGCGGCGGACGGGGTACGCCGTCCACGTGTCCCGGCGCGCACATCCTGCCCGACACTCACACCAAGGCGGAGACCGGCTTGGGGGTCATCCATGCTCCACGTGCCTATTAGTTAAGTGCCCGTCCGGTTAACCTCTAGACCTGAACCAGGAATAGTTATAGAACCACGTAGCTCGTGATCTTTTAAAAATTAATAATAAACATTGTTATTGATAAATTTCTAACATTATTGTAACTTGCCTACCTACATATATGACTATGAAAATAAATGTTGTAGTTTTGTTCATTTAGTGTTTTTTATTTATTTCTCTCTAATACTTAAATATCTCTATATTGTCCGTCGGTAAAATATAAATATATACCGCGACAATCGTAGTGGGGGTGCATGCAACCGTGACGGCCCGACGGTTGGTCCGCCTCTGTAGTCCACCGTCACTGAGTCCGTCGCTGGGGACCCCAAGTCCTCCTTCCACCATTGGATCAGTGCTCTCTGAGCTAGAGCCCTGATCCTGCCGACTTGGTCCACACTTGGACGTTCACCACTCGCTCTCTGTCCGGACCGGAAATAGTACACCACTGCAAGCACCTCTGCCTGGAGTTCCCAGGTAGGATCACCCGCGAGAAGTATCGCTGCCGTGAGTACATTTACCTAGGACAAAAGGTCCAACTTGGTAGATCCAACTTCGAGAGAGAGGTCAATCGTCGTATCCAGTTAGGGTGGGCAGCGTTCGAGAAGTTAACAAACGTCTCTTCATCCGTCATAATTATCCCAGTGATGATGACATACAGATCTGAGACGTAGATTCTAATTATGGGCCTTTTAAACAAGCTCCAAATCACACAGCAAGCAATAGGAGGTCTGCTTGGTATTTTTGTACTAGATCGAATCAGAAATGATGAAATCTGCAGAAGAATGAAGGTTGCCGACATAGCTTAATGGATTACTGACGTCGAACTGATAGCGCACGTTACTGGTAAGCGCAGCGTCGGACGTTCATCAGTGGACATCCGATGTTGAGTGTGAAGTTGTAGTGTAATAATAATAGGATCTCTAAGTTTCTAACCCAGTTTTTTTTTTTTTTTTTTTTTTCAAAATTAACTGTTCACTAGTTACATGAAATGAACTCGTTTTCATTGACAAAAAACTGCTTTAAATTTAATACATTAATATATATATATATATATATATATATATATATTCTACACAAAGAAAAGGGATCTTCTTTTACAAATAATCTACAAATACAGTCTTACAAAATGTTACAATAGTCATTGTACCGAATTTCTATAAATAACTATCAATCAGTTCAATCTCATGAAACTGTCCGTTAGGATAAATGATAAATCCTAAATTTAAATAGCTTCTACAATAATATATAAAATATACGAGTAAGGTCCTGTACGGGATATGACTTATTTATATACATTTATTGATATAGACAGTGGCATAGTTCAAGTAAATAGCCACTAAAAAAACTACTTGTCATTTCGAAAATTCATTATTATAACATATTACGAGTATAAAATTTTAGTTGAATCAATCAATTATTTTTTTTAAGTTAACATACAAACTCAATTGAGAAGCATAAATTGCACGAAATTTACTTATTTACCTAGCAAAAATGACTTTTAAAAATTGTTTGAACATTAAAAAAATAGAAGTAGAAATTAATGTATTATTTATAAAAAAACGTAAATACACAAAGTTTTTTTACAGAGACTAAAAATATATAAATATATATTATAAATAATTAAGTCAAAAGATCCCATATAGATGAAAACTAATTATTGCTTAAATTTTTCAATATAAGAAGAAACTTTCTTCTAATACGCCGTATAGCAATTAGTGCCAGTAGCTTAAATTACGAAAAATCAAAATGGTAATTCAAAATATTTTAGAAATTATTACAGTCCAATAGTGACGGAAAAAAAACCTCGCCCACAGCAATCGATTGTTTTTTTTGGCGGGAATGTACTATATATCAGGAGCCTTTGGGCTTGATCCACTTTGTCCAGATTATGCGTAATTTATCGCTGCTGTCTAATGCTGCTAATAAGAATCCGTAGCGCGGATAACAAAACATAAAAACGGTTAAATTCTATTTTAAAAAAGATAATACAAATTTTTTTTTTTTTTTTTTTATTGGAAATTTGAGTGCGTTTGACCTCAATCTTGTCTGATGGTAAACAACGATGAAGTCTAAGGTGAAGCACGCAAACTCAAATAATGCCTGTTCACTCTTGCCTTAAAAATCCCTAGGTTATACGCATCGGGAAACAGTGACGCAGGAAGAGAATTCCATTCCTTTGCAGTTCTAGTAATGAAAGATGATGCGAACCGCGAGGTACGAACCGGAGGGATGTCGACCACGTATGGATGGAACCCCTGCCCACGTCGAGTTGTCCGATGGTGGAATGGTGCTGGGGGAATTAATTGATGCAATTCCTGCGCACACTCACCGAAATGTAACCTGTAGAAGACACACAGACTAGCAACTAGTCGGCGATGTTCGAGGCTCTGGAGCTGTCTTGAAGTAAGCATTAATAAATAATCAAAAGTCGTGCTTTTTCATTGACTCGTTTGTATTATTTTATTATCTATATATACTGTTCTTATTGTATAAGTGCCAATTGGCTGTGATAGATGCAGTTTTAAGAGCAAAAAAATTGCTTGCTTCGACGTTTCGAGAGTAAAGCACAACCTCAACCGCTTCGCGGTATAAGGCGTGCAAAAATAAAAGAATCAAGGACAAAAGGAAAATTATTAAATAAGCAGTAATAGAAAAGGAAAAATAATTCAATTGTATAAGGGTCAACGAAAAAGGTAAAAATAAAGAATAGATAGATAACATAAGAACAGAAAATGGAAAATGTAACTCAAATTTTTATCAAATGTCAAGTCAAGTATTTATGCACTGTGGTTAGAAACATGAAAAATTTGAATCCTTAAGTATTCAATAATTATAAATAATTATATTATAAAAAAAATGCCTGTCTTGTATTAAGCCCGCCCATTACCAGGTGCCACTCACGGTAATTATATTTTTTGTTAACAAAGTTTAGGTTATTTTTTCCACTTATATTGTATTTTCGACTAGGATTTTGATCTTTGTTGATATTTATAAATAAAGCAAAGTTAATCAAAGAAATTTTTTATATACAATAATTGTGTTAATATTAACAGTATTTTCTTAGTTCCTAGATGTTCGCACCTAGATGATTCACTCAAATTTAGTTTTAATAAATTGTTACCTTCTGCTAAATTAATAAATAACCCTGTCACTGCTAAGGATAAATTTGGACGTTATGTTTACCTATTTGTATGGCATTTAAAAATAATTCTACATAGTAAACTATTTACCGGACATTTTTTGACAGTTTGTCGTCCGTACTAGAAAGACGCGCCGAGTTCAATGCTTTCAACCAGATGTTATTTGTATAATTGTATTGATAATGGATGTGTCATAGATAAACTTAAATAAAATCCTTTTTAAACATACAAAAATATATTTTATATAAAAGATGGTCATATGTAGTTTATTAGTTTAATCTTTCTAAGACCTATTTTTTTACAGAAACAGAGTATTTGGTCTTGTATACAAAATTACGTCATAAACATGGTCAGAAGTTGACATTAATTTTGAGTTAGTACAGTTTACTTTCAATAAGTACAATTGTCTAATCCAGATAATGCATTTCGAACTCTCTAATCTTGTTTATCTTCATGTAAATCCCCTTCAAATGGACTATAAAGGTCTTTAGTACCTACTACGTTCATCTGATTACAAGGTCGATTATATACTCCGCCCACGCACATCTAGTCACCTTATTTCCTTGATAATGATACATGCCAGCTCGTACGATAGCCATGTCATTTTCTCACTACGTTAATTGAATAGAATCGTAATAAGTACACGTTTGTAAAAAAATCTCACTGTCAAATATTGCGTGACATTTACATTATGTTCTGTTGATGGCACAATTTACTTCTTTACTAAATATGTATTTTACCTATCTCATTAAATTATATAGAGTAAGGTTGTGACTCCACCAGAGCGGAGATGTGCGGAGATGTGTTTTAAACAACCAATAGAATTTCGTTCAGTGGTATCCACTGAAGCGGAGGAGAGACGAGGTGTGTGAATAACGAAATTCTATTGGTTGTTTAAATACGTCTCCGCACATCTCCGCTCTGGTGGAGTCCGGTCCTAATAGAGGTGTCTCGGACTGTCTCGCGACTTAAGCCGTGTTCTGTTTTGTTCGTGGCAGGTTTTTGTTAAAGATCATCGGGATCTTTGTGTTACTCTTCAGCCTCGTTTTATAAATACAGACAGAGTTGTAAAGTTTTACTAGACGGAACAAAACAGAGGCAAGCAAATATGTTTACTAAAATTGTTTGAACTTGAAAAAAATGGAGATAGATATTAAAGTGTCTATAAAAAAACATTGTGTATGTATTATATAATTAAGTCATAGAGATAGCGTTTATTGATTTTAATACAATAATATTATACAGGGAGGATTTTTGAGACGGGTCAGTAAGGGCAGGTACCTTAACCGTTATCGTTACAAGAAAACGTTCCTAGGAGACCATCCATAACTTTTTAAGATATTCTGAACTGCATTCACAGATTTTTGAGAAAATGTACAGTCAGCGAAAAAAGTGCTAAAATCCAAAAAAAAATATTTCTATGCCTATCGATCCTACTTCAAATGGGGATCAAAAGACTCTATGGGACCATTTAAGGTATGAGTACTAGAAATGTCAGAAATCGCCAAAAACATTTTCCATACATTTTGTACTGAAAAACGATAAATCAACTCGTAATATTCTTTATCGCCAAACAACCTTATTTGTTCCCAATAAAAAAGTAAAAAAATTATAAAAAAGAAGTTCGAAGACTTACCTTTTGGAGATGGCTTAGAGGAAAAATAAGTACAGATCATGATTTTTAAAGTACATATTATGGTCTGATGAAACTAATTTTTTCAATAACGGTATGTACAACCGAAAAAATTATCATTATTGATCTAGAGAAAATCCTGTCAGAGTAAGGGAAAGCCACAATCAGGTTCGATTTTCTTTTAACTGTTGGTGTGCTCTAATGTCGAACCGTATTGTAATGATCGAATGCTATGAAGGTCCCTGACAGAATTGTGAAAAGTTTATTTTCAACAAGATGGCGCACCGCCACATAACAGCCTTCTTACGCGTGCTAATTTGAACAGACAATTCGGGACACAGTGGATAGGAACACATGGTCCAATTAAGTGGTCACCTCGCAGTCCTGATCTAACGCCTCTCGATTATTTTTTTGTGGGGCCAATACGGTTACAATAATATTATGTTACAATACGGTTCGACATTAGAGCACACCAACAGTTAAAAGAAAATCGAACCTGATTGTGGCTTTCCCTTACTCTGACAGGATTTTCTCTAGATCAATAATGATAATTTTTTCGGTTGTACATACCGTTATTGAAAAAATTAGTTTCATCAGACCATAATATGTACTTTAAAAATCATGATCTGTACTTATTTTTCCTCTAAGCCATCTCCAAAAGGTAAGTCTTCGAACTTCTTTTTTATAATTTTTTTACTTTTTTATTGGGAACAAATAAGGTTGTTTGGCGATAAAGAATATTACGAGTTGATTTATCGTTTTTCAGTACAAAATGTATGGAAAATGTTTTTGGCGATTTCTGACATTTCTAGTACTCATACCTTAAATGGTCCCATAGAGTCTTTTGATCCCCATTTGAAGTAGGATCGATAGGCATAGAAATATATTTTTTTGGATTTTAGCACTTTTTTCGCTGACTGTACATTTTCTCAAAAATCTGTGAATGTAGTTCAGAATATCTTAAAAAAGTTATGGATGGTCTCCTAGGAACGTTTTCTTGTAACGATAACGGTTAAGGTACCTGCCCTTACTGACCCGTCTCAAAAATCCTCCCTGTATAGTAGTTAAAGTTACATAGAAGATAGTATAGTTATATTAATGTATACCTACTGATTTTCTCACACAACATTTTAATAACGCTGTGTACTGAAATAAATTTAACATAACTTTTAAATTCCTTAATCTCGATAGAGCGCACATACTAAACCAGCAGGCTTACATAGCACTATATGTATTAATTGACAAATAAAATGTTCCAGTAAAAGTCGATTTAAATGAAAAATATTCTGTACTATATTTAAAATTTTAATTTAAAGTTTCGCTTTCTGAGTCTCTGTTACTTTATGCTTTCTCTCATTACCACTAAAAACATCAATTATAATAATTATAAAATTAAATTACACCACCACCACCACTGAGACGTGTTTATTTCTAATTAATATCGATCGGTACAACCGTAATTAAATCTAGTCCTTGTGTATAATTATGTTAACGTAAATTAAATGTAAATTGTAATAGATAACACGAGATAACGATGTAATTGAAATAAATATGACAAATGTCGTAAAACTACTGTTTATAATTATCTGTAAGTTATTTTCGAATATTTCTGTATGATGTACGAAATTCAATCATGTTTTTTTTAATGTAAAAAATGTCGTCGGTTTAGTTTATATTAATTAATGAGAAAATAATTTTGATACGTTTTGTTCTTCCCGCCATTCGTCGGGTGCGTCTGTCTGTGCGAACATTGCATTTTACTTGACGGACGGTACTTAAAAATATTTTCATTTACATTTAATACTATCTTTACCAAAAATTATCTGTGATAATATGTTTTTACTACAGTTTATTAAGTAATAAAATATTTTGTTTATTAGAAATTCTATTAAATTGTCTACTAAATCATTAAGGTCACTAAAATATTTAATTGGTGTGCATTTGGATGTAAGGATGTCGAATATGGACACATTCGCGAAAACAATTTTGTTATAATTATTTTATTGCAATGTATACCCTGTTTTTTTACCCGACTGCCACAGAAGGAGGGTTATGTTTTTCGAGTGTATGTATGTATGTATGTATGTATGTATGTATGTATGTATGTATGTATGTATGTATGTCCATTTCTTTGGCACGCCCTACAGCCCAAACGGCTAGACGGTTTTTGACATATGAGGTGTCGTTGGATTTGTCTAAATTGTAGTAGTGACATAGGCTATATAAATTTTCAAAATGGCGCTCGCAAATGGCGGGATGAGGGGGGGGGGAGTTGAATTTTTTTTCTTACTGTAGCAATATGGGTATCAAATGAAAGCTAGTAAATTGTTTTATTCTTTTTAGTTTATAATAACAGTATTTTACGCAGTCGGGTTTTTTGATTTTTTTAATTAAGCATACTTGTTAGAATAGTCCAATTTAGTAAACAAACCCTGTCAATACGTAATTTACGATTTTTTCGCATTTATCACTCACTTTCACAACACATTAGCTTACGGACACTTGTAAAACTCCATTTTCTATTAATTTCACTAAAAATAAATATCAATTTATCATTTAAACACATAAAAACTATTAAAATACGAATATCGAGAATACAGATAATTCATATTTTTAATATGTCATTTCAACAACTATTTTTTTAAGGCAAATAGGGATGTGGTCATCATATTTTTAAAGGCGAATGAGTATAAGTTAATGAACAAAATGAATGATAAAATATTCCGTGTTCTTTACTATTTATATATTTTACATTTTCACGAATTACAATTTGTTAATAAGTTATAAAACAATGTTACCATAAAGCGATTTGTTATAAAGTTGTTATATTGTTTTTTTTTTTCTTTTTTATGTTGAGCGCAAAAAATATTGCAAATGTCAATAGCATGTCAAATAGCAACTAATTTCTAAGAAGAGGTATTTTGTATTTACGTAATATGAATTTGTAAATTTGTCTTTTGGGGCCATTCCTTTATTACGTAAGACGAATTTTGCTAGTTTTCGACCACCTCCCCCCCTATTATAAGAAAAAATAAGAATAGACCGACCCCCTCCGCCCTGATTAATATTTATTACGTAAGAATCTAAAAGAAAAAATGAATAAATATTTGGTTTGTTTTAATGATTATTTTTCAAACTAACAATTTTTAGAAATGTTTATTTGTACTTACAAAGGTACTACTAATTTTTATTTTTTGGTAGTAATAAACTTTGGTTTTAATTATTCATCTTTACCTACATGACATTTATAGTCCGGGGGCTCAAAACCCACTCGGAAAGTGGATCTGCCACTGGAACATCTCTAATATTACCTATACGCATCCGAGCGAACCTCGGCACTAATGCGGATGCCCCCGTTTTTCAAACAATAATTTTAACTTTGCGCATTTTTGTGTTCTTACGTAAGAACTATCGAGACTCCCTCCCACCCCCTTGTAAGAAAAATAAGACATGGTCGGACCCCCCCCCCCCCTAAATCATCTTACGTAATAAATGAATGCGCCTTTATAAAGATGCTCGATAAATATTTTTTTCCGTAACTCAGTACCTCTACCAATTCTGAACAAAAATATTCAATATATTATCAGTTTTTTAAATAATTTCATCAATATGGTATCGTTAAATATTTGAATGTAAAATTAATTTTACTTTAGTCAATGGTTTATTAATATTGTTCATTCATTTGCTCTTTGTGTCACTTCAATAAACTATACTATTACTCTATATTTATCTATTTTGTCTGTGGTCGAGAATACGCCATATTTTTGGACTATCCTAAAAAAAATAGACTGTAACAGTAGAGCGACTTAATTACTGACCTAAAATAAACAGATCATTTTATATTGAATGTTATTATTTACTTTTATGATATTAATAAATAACATGACGCCGCAGGGGTCATAGCAACTGGCTAATGCGCTATTGGTGGCGGATTCGATCCCCGCACATGACAAATAATTGTATAGGCTATAAATAGGTTTTTCGTATTCTGGGTGTTTGTGCTTGTGTGTTCTATGTTTTCGGACCCCCGACACAGGATTAATATCCCACTGGGGGCCGTAGAGTGTGAGGCGCTTATCATTTTTTTAAATATTATATGTAGTTTTTTTTTTTTTTTTTTTGTTGAATTCTATTTAAAAAAAGAATTATTCGATTTGAAGTTCCATGAGACTTCTTTTATCTTATTAACTACCTACTAGTGTTATATTCTTCTATAATCAAAAGCTATAATATTCTTTAAATATCATCTTTTCATCAGCTATCATAAACTTTACTTGTAAATATATGTAACTGTATTAAAACTGTAACAATTAAATGCCCCACGTTTGGGTCTGGGCCTCGTCTCTTATGTGTCTACATAAAAAAATGGGTTGGAGCATATTAGCAGCGACGATGTTCAACTGTAGATTAGCGGATAACTTCTCTACCAAGAGTAAGAATCGTTATCATTTTTTTTTCTTTTTATATTAGGGGGGGCAAACCGACATCCATAGACACTCGTTACATCATAGGATTAGCGGGTGCATTGCTGGCTTTAGGGAGGGAAGGGATGTTCCACCAGATCTGTGGAGGGCAGGAAAGGGATGGGCCAGGTAAGGGAAGGAATGGGCCACCGGATCTCTCACAAACCGAACGAAACACGACGATAGTGCCATCATTTCACGTCGGTGTTAAGTGAGAGCGCAGTACTTCCCCGGGCGCGCCGGCCCATTCAGCTGCAAGCAGCTGCTTCAGTAAGCATGGCGCTATTTCGGTAATCATGGCGCTACTTCGGTATCATAATGACTAGGCTCTCCAATACACAGTGGGTAGAGCCACAGGGACAAACTCCTAAACCTGACTCACATTTATTACACTAACTAACCCGTGACCATTGTAATTAAAGACGCTTTCGTTACCACTACACTACCACTGCTGTATCTATAATTTAATATAATCGATAACATAACACAAACTTTAATACTACTTATCATCATTCCTTAAGGTATGTACTTAAGTACAAATCACTTTAAATCAGATAGCATTCTTTCACATTCCAATGCAGGTGATAATATATTCAAATAATAATATATCGACCGATATAATGGTTTGACATTACGTGTATTGAAAGACTCGTGTCGAAGCTGCAGCATCGATTCGTTCATGATTATGAAATCGCTAAGAGCTCGTTTACATCGAACATTTTGACTTGTTTATTTGCTTATCAATACACAAACAGTGATTTGAAATAATACGATATGAAGAAAATTTTAAAATCTTAATATTTTTCATTTATAACGAAAATTACGGCGCGAATCATTGATTTGACTTATTGTTGACGTAGAGTTTACGAAGGCTTTACGCTAATTTCGGAATCTACAGGAGTTGAATAATTATTTTCGATAGAATCAATAGACCAAATAATCTGTTTATTGAGGTAGGCCATAAACTAATAGTGATGATTCACTGATTCATATTAAAAATAATAAAATAAAATAAAACTATAAATTGTCTGAAAAGTACGCCACATCGCGCCGCATTTATAATTATTAAACAATCTATTAAGAACTTTTAAGTAACTGTTAAGCTTCTTTCCAGTTTTTGTCAGTAGAATCTACATTTCAATTCGGTGACAGTTTCAAAGTAAGTATAATAAATAATCAAGTGATAATAATTGTTTTGTAAAATGACACCGAATTTGAATAGTGTGCATTGACCCTAAGACAACTGTTGTCCGAAATAGTACATTATAACAAGTAGTATTATACAAGTGACTATAGAAATAGTATTGGTAATAACGAAATAACCGGAGGAGATTACGTGTTTAGGGCGAGAACTCGGAACTGAGACTAATGGAACTGGCATACGTTTGTAACACATTCCAAATCTGGTATTTAGGTCGTGAAGTCAAAGCTATTTTGATATTACCGATAAAGCTTAAAATTATAATTAATTTTGCGAGTAATAGATAAATTCAAATAAAATGTAAATGTTTATACATAATCATAATTATATTTTATATGTGTATTTCTGAAAATATGAATAAGAAGATCAATATTTAATTATGTTGCAAATAGACTCAAAACATTACATAGTCAATATTTATTAACTAGAATTTATATATTTGCTAAATTATTTCAAATGAATAATAATAAAAATATTACATTACAATAAAAAATAACATTTCTATTGTATTTATATCATTTCCACGTAATATTAGTTCCGAGTAAACAGAAACGTAGAAAATTAAAGTTTTTACATCACTTAAGTAGCTGTCTGTGTAATTCTGAACATAAGAGTCACATAGTAATATGATGTTATGTACTTGTAAGCATCCGACCCGAGTCATTATACATATATAAGAAAAAAAAGAAATTAGTGGAGATTTATATGGTTTTTTATTGCAAGATCGTCTTAAAATTTAACTTCATATGCTTTCATAATACGAACGTTTCTATTTCTTAAAATAAAGTTCCATCAGACTAAATAAATCTCAGAATTAAGAAATAAAAAACCCTTTAACGCAATAAAACAATTTATAACCAACATGTCCCTCCTCCATAAAACATTCGAAATATCTCTAAAAAACTGTTTATTTCTTTAAATATACAAGACAAGTGTTTGTCAGTCTGAGATAAGATCTTGAAAATGGAAAGTTAGTGAAGTCACATAAACAATTAAGCTTACTATTAGTGTTCTTGACCACTCTCTCTTTCTGAATGGGCATTTTTTAATATCACGTTACGAAAATTTATTAGAGTGTAAAAAATACGGATTCACTTCAAATTAATATACTTTTCAAAGAGATAATTGAAATACCACCAAGATCCCTTATACCACACACATATCACGTACCTACATATTATATACGTATGTACTCGTATATACGGTAATGCAATCTCGATCTCGCGTGATATCGTTCTCGCGAGATATCGTCATTCGTCATCACATCTAATACATAGCGGAAGATTGCGAGATCAAATCTCGAATAAATGTTACACAAGCTCTCGCGAGATAATGAGATTTTGAAACACCTTATACGATGTTTCTGAGACCCTTGTTTTATAGAAAACTAATCAAAAAATATTTTTTATAAAAAGTGGTGGATGAATTGAATAAAAATAGCGATTTCATATTTAAAAAAAGATATACGATACATATAATAATTATTTAATTTTTTTTTCTTTGCTTTAATCAGTGAAGAAAATTAGTAATATTTTCAAAAAATTTCTGTAAATTATTCCCAATCTTGCTGAACTGGACACGACAAGATCTTATGAGATCACGGTCCAAAAATCTCGTAATATTTCGTTTCCTAATGTATACGTAACAGATAATTGTAACAAATAGCCATGGCTAGGATATTGTCATTCTACACATTGCAATAAAAATGTTTAAAGGCCGCCGTTATTAGCCGCGTCCAGACCGACCGAGCACGGCCGGCCGAGGCTGCCTCGCGAGCCAATGCCTCGGCCGGTGTGGACGCGGCTCGGGCTGCCTCGGGCTGCCTCGCGTACACGTTGCCTCGGCCGAGCGGCGCTCGACCGCGAGCCATAATTTGTCGGTTTTTGGCGATGCTCAAAGGCGCCTCAGTCTGAGCTGCTCGCGCGGTGTGGACGGATATAACGACGCTCGCGAGCCAGTGAATTAAAAATGAATAAATAATACTCTATTATTAACTTTCGACATAATGTAATTTAATTATTATTAATTTTAATTGACTGATTGACATTACCTTTATTGACTTACATGATTTTATTTAATTCAATGTTAAATTACATTTTGTTTTTTTTTTTTATTTATCTTTGCTTACTTCTGCTATAATGTTGTTGTATATAATTTTCTGTTTTCTGTGTTCTACTTGTGACTCCTACTGTAAAATAATGTTGATTTTTATGGACTTCTTGTCCGAAATAAACGCTTAGTACCAATTTAAGGAAGTTTAAAAATGTTGTGGGTTTCAAAAGACCCACATAATTTACCAGCTGAAAACACGTGATTTATCGTCGTATGCCGGAGAGAAACTAAATGCTCAAAATGGCTCACCTTGGCTCGCGAGCCCGGCTCGTAACCTTTCAAATTTGCCTCGGGTGCCACGGCTCGCGAGCCAGAAGTCCGAGCCGTGTGTGTCGCGAAGTGGCTCGCGAGCCGTGCTCGGTCGGTCTGCACGCGCTATTAATGTGAACTATTTTTATGCTAAAAATCTGTTGCCTATCTTATGTATGGTACATACATACGTATCCTCCCTTCAGATCCGATAGTCATCGATCGCATTAATCGCATTTTAAAAGGTCAAACAAAGATCTAACTCATTTAACAATAAAAGTGTGCTCTTCAAATGTGGCTTAGCAAAGTCATTTAATTATTTATTAGTATTAATATCTTTCACTCGTGTCGTCTTTGTGAGTTAAACGTCACAGTGATTCTGCAAAAAAAAAAAACTAGGTACTATAAAAATTTAAAACTATACTATGAAATAAATATTTTCATACCTCTCTTTGAATGAAAATGTTAATTTATAACGATTTGTTAATAAAAACTAAACATAAAACCAGTTTATGATTAATGTAAGATTATATCAAGTATTTAGTTATCCAAGAGGCTTCCGTCATTTTGTAAAAAAAAAATTAGAACCGCGTCTCTAATCTTACATATACGAGTATATTATATTTTTATTTGAAACGTAATATGTCAAGAAATGTCCGTCTAGTTAATATTCATTGAAGACTATTGATTTTCGTTTTAAATGGCCTTAGACAATAAAAGGACTAGCCGTATGATTATTTTACCTATGTAGTAGTAGTAATCATATAAATAACCAATGTCGTTTCATAAAAAATATATAATATTTTATTAAAAACAAAAAAAAAATTATTAAAACAAATCACTTATGGTTCGCGCGCATCGAGCTTTTATTATATTTACGTTCAATTAAATAACGAAATTTAAATACTAAAAACCGGATCGTTATAACTTTCGATGACTGAAACCGAGACGATATATCGAGGCAGCATTGTTGAAGTGTTTCGACCGTTAGCATTCCGAGACGGGTCGTCATCGTGAGATCTGCATATTCATCAAAATCTGGATAGAATCTCACCGTTACGGTTCCTTCATTCGCGTCACGTGAGCATTGTTTACTGTATGTTTAATTCATAAAATGTCTAGTACAACCTATAAAATAGTAACCTCGATTTACAAAGGGAAATACTTATTTGCAGTTTTATTTACTGTTAATTAGTTACATATGGTATGAAAGGTAATTATAATTTAAAGTAAAATTCGTGAGTACTTACCAGTGCTTTAAATGTATTTCGCACCTTATAGCACCTAACAGAGCTATTATCTAGAAACTAATTATGTAGTACTAAATATATCAAAGTAAAATAACTTATTTTACGTTCCATAAATATCCCGTAACAATGTGTCATTATCATAAATACACTTTAAATAAGAAGTAATATCTTATTTCTATTACTTAAAGTAACAATAACATCTTCTTGGTATATTCAAAGTTTTCAACATTAATTATAACTAAAATACTTACTTCCAATACTCCCAATAGAATTATATACTTGATGAGTAATGACCTGACTTCGTCCTGATAGCGTTATACTCGCTCCGCAATTTTTATTTAAGGATAATAAGTAACGCACAAGATAGGAAGTATACTTCCAAAATATAATACTACTTTTACTGTCTCCAGAATTCTATTGAAGTTGTAATCTCGACCACACCGATTAATCTCATTCGTGTCTTCTTCATTTACGTGACATTGGCAAAATCATCCGTATCCTATCTTGGCACTATTGAATAGTCCAGGAAAATAAGGTTTTAAATGAAAATCTAAAACTACATTATATCAAAAATGCAGGGTTGAGTGTCGGAATTTTAATTTAAAACCTAACTTCCCTGGACTATAAAAACCCTTAATCCAAATGAATTAATGAATTAATACAAAACTTTTCAAAAATATACAAGTTATTATTATTAATATACATATATAGTATTTAAGAAACTCAGTTCATATTAAAATCGTTTAAACAAATATATTACTTCATCTTGTGGAATGTATTAAGGTAAATATATACAATTAAAACACATATTCTAGATTTTTTTTGCATCAAAACACACGATTCCTATTTGTATTGAAAAGCAGTTCATGACTGGACGTTACTTTGCCTTACAAATGATGACCGTTATTGTATATACAGAGTCTTTAAGTTGACAAAGAGGGTACAGAACGTTAGGTACAAGACCTTTCTTAGGCACCATTAGACAAACTTGGCCATCTTTTAGTTTACAATAAACGCACTGATCCATTTGTGCAACGATGGATGTGCATAATTATAACTAAAGTACCTGGATGACCGAGCTTTGCTCGGTTAAACTATATTTAGACACAAATTACACAGTGATAATATATGAATAATATTTTCAATCTTTCCGATATAATAATAAAACAATAGTCACTGGTTATATAAAAAAAATAAAAAGAAATCCTAATAATATTTTTTCTCACCAAAAAAGGAACTTGAAAAAAAAAGAAAAAATCTTCCGTTTTCGAGACCGCCCGATTTCCCATCTGAGCTATTATAAATTTATAGATGGTGGCGAAATTTACTTTCTTAATCTAATGATATTTTAGCAGTTTTTAATTGCCCTCGTGATTTTTATTTAAATAACCAGTTTATATCTTTTTTTTTCCTACCTCTGCCGAAAGTTCGATTTTCGTTGTCCCTGTGAAGCGGGGACAGAAAGTGTCACTTTTGTCCCGCTTCACAGGGACAAAACCTGAACTTTCGTCCTAGGTAGGAAAAAAAAGTGTGTGCAATATGGGACGAAAGTACTATATCTATTCCCGTATGTTTACTACCCTCGCCTTCGGCTTGGCAATTTCATATGAGGGTCAAAAAATAGTACTTTCATCCCCTTGTGATACAAAATACTATATTATTATATAGGTAAGACCGAAAAATATTATTCATATTTCATCAGTTCTATCGTATCTAAATATAATTTCCAAAAAAAAAGAACGATTAACAAAAAAAATAAATAATAATAATACCGAGCACAACTCGGAAATCCAGGTAGTACAGGGCTCTCAATAATAGTTCTTTTTCTTACAAAAGAGGGAACTTGAAAAAAAAAGCAAAAAAAAGTTGGATTTGAGGCATCGGGATTCGAACCCAGGTATACTGATTTCCCACCTAAGTTATTATAACCTTGTAGATTATGCCGTTTACCTTCGTATTCTAATAATATTGTAACAGTTTTTAATTGTACTCGTGATTTTTTTATTTAAATAACCAGTTCATATTTTTTTATTATTATTTCGGTATGATCGAAAAATATTATTCATATATCATCAGTTCGTAATTCGTATGTAAATATAGTTTCCAAAAAACACGAATTACAAAAAATAAAAAATAAAATACCGAGCAAATCTCGGTCATCCAGTTAGTAAAGGGCTCCCAATAATAGTTTTTCTCACAAAAGAAGGAAGTTAAAAAAAAAAGAAAAAAAAGTTCTTGAGACATCTGGATTCGAACCTGGGGGTCTTCTTATTTCGAATCCGTCAAGTTCACATCAGAGCTATTATAAACTTATCAATGACAGCGAAATTTACCTTCGTATTCTAACGATATTTTTAAATTGCCTGAAAAAAGGGATAAAACGACATTTTCTAAAAATAAATCCTAGCTAGATCGATTTATCGCCCCCGAAACCCCCTGTACACTAAATTTCATGAAAATCGTTGGAGCCGTTTCCGAGATTCAGATTATATATATATATACAAGAATTGCTCGTTTAAAGATATAAGATATTATGCCAGATTATGTAAAATGTACTTTATTATTTAAATTGTATACGTCCGTGGATGATTTAACTAGTCTGATCAATAAATATTGGACATATTGGAAGTTTACTATAAATATTAGGTACTTATATATTTAAAAACCAAGATTTATATGCAAAATATTTAATAATATGGGCTTACATAAAATAATGGGCTTACACTAGTTTTGGTTTTCTAATTTACAAAAAGCATTAGAAATATGTAACGTTTGGATTTATTAATGATCACTATAAAAGTGTAGATTTCATACGATCGTTCTGGTGTTGTAGAGCAAAAAATTCCATTAACACCTCCATCGCGGGTCCGATCCAATATTAATATGCAAATATTTGTTACTGGTCTGGATCAGTCTGTAGGTCTCCCCGGCGTGCCTCGTAAAACACGTAAAGCTGTTTTTCATAATAATTGTAATCACATAAACACTTGACAACGATTACAGGTTCTTGGTAGGAAAACTATTCCCCAAACCGCAGTTATCAGAAACCTGGATTAAGCTCGAACCCTTCTCCTATATGTGTATTTTATGTGTATAAATGTACAAGTTCTCTCCTATATGTAGAAAATACTCTGTCTAATATCCTCTATAATCTCCTATATGTTAAAGTTTAGTTCAGTTCAGATTTCATAATGTAAATTCCATTAAATTTTAATAACTAGTCAAGGAGTTCTCACCATCACCCGCGTTAAGTTTCGGTACTTATTTGATTCACGTTTATAGTTACTCTTTTGCTTATATGACTCGTAACCTGATGTTTTATAGACCATAGCCTTCCTCGATAAACTGACTGTCTCATACAAAAAAAGAGTTTTCAAAATCTTTCAAGTAAATGTGGACAAACGCGAAAAAACAAAATAAAACTGAAATCGAAAATTCAAAAATTTCCATAGCGAAGATGATTTTAGGTCTGTAAATGCATGGAATACAGTGTTAAAACTTTATAGAATTAATAACAAATAATTAAAACAATAATTTTTAAAATAACAATGAATTAATAAAAAATAAAACAAAAAAGTGGCGTCTTCCCGAGAGTCTTTGTTGAAAATAAGTGGTGAGGTGGGCTTAAAAAGAAATAGACGGAGGGTAGAGACAGTAGAGATACTGCCCGTGACGGTTGACAGTTGACACATCGCTCCAAAGCAGTTTCGTCATGACCACAGACCATGGTAACTGGGCCAAAATATTGACAAATATCGTCGAAAAAAAAATATGTACACGTATCGTGGTATGTACTCGTTTTTATCTTTAAAAAATAAACTGATGTTTGTGAGCCGCGAGTGTCTAAGCCTAAAAAGGTTAAACAAAAACACTGTTCACAATAAATCCAAGTTCTAATACAGCTACATCGTCTTAGTATAATTGTGAACGAAAGAGAATTGGAAAAAAACAGCACCAATTCCGTATAGTAATTAGCTACAGATAATTGGTCGTACACGACAGTCGTGACATTAACAATGGCTCCCACGGGAGTTCACATGGCTTTCACATCTCATTACACAGGACGTGTCGAACTTGTGTGACCGTGTGTGACCGGTGTTCGTAAGTGTATATACACTTATATACATATTATATATGTAGACATAGAACGTAGTACGAAAACGCTATGTTACCGACACGTTACATATAAAATAAATAAATAAAAATAAATTATTGCTTTAAAAAAAATATATAAATAATATTTATTTTAAATAAATTATAATACATTTAAATTTCCTCCTTGATATTTGTACTAAATGTGTATGCGATTAGTTTGATAATAAATTAAAAAAACAATTATTTTATTTTATATCGTTTTATTTTATTTAAAGAGATATTCTTAAGATACTTATTCCACTCAAATTTAAATTAAGAATAATTCTATTTAGAATATAAGTCTCATCTGATAGTAAACTGTTATTTACGATGTAATTACAATTTACGATGGGAGTGACATGTTTCTCATACAAATCAAAAACTTACATCATAGAAAAATATAAGTGCATAGATTTTTACAACATACAGGTGTGCCTAATCTAAATTTTATATAAAATTTTGAAATATGACTCTTGGAATTGGACTTGGTCCTAAAATTGCCCAATAGCCCAATGACCAAAAGTCCGTTGTGGAAGAATTTATATTTTTGCATTAAGGCTAAAGTTATTTTACTGGGCTTCCATAATAATTCTAGAAATTTTTCAAATGTGTTGTTTTTTTTTCAGTTTTTACTAAAAATGACATAAACCGATTTATTACTGAATATAAATAATAATAAATTGTGTATTTTCGCTGTAAAGCAACCCGTTTCTGCGATGGCTTCCATCCGTATGTTTTTGCCGTGCGGTCCAGTTCGCGTGCGATATGTCCGCAATGTGGGCCGGACGCGATCAAATAGAACGGACACAGGGTTACGTGCAACATTGTTGCTTTTCTTAGACACGACTATATATTTAAAAGATAAGTAATGGTTTCGATACATTTAACTAGCAAAAGTTTAGCTATGTGAGCTGCTATAACGTCTAAAAGAAATAGTAAATAAATATTATCTATATATTAATACGTGAAGCAAAAACTTTGTACCCCTTTTTACGAAAATTACGCGGACGGATAAGTATGAAATTTGGCACAGTTAAACAAGAAGTTCAGAATGTTAATATTTTTTAAACTTAGATAGATTGGTTTGAATTTCGAACACTAGGCGGCCACTAGTAAATAATAAACGAGCTAAAATCAAGTACATAATATCGCCAGTAGAATGAAAACCTGTGTCCTTCAGAAAAATAAATATAAACAGAAATGTCCAGACTATGTTAAACGTACATAATGGTCTATAAAAATACTTAAAAATGTTTTCAAACAGTCAACATCTAACAGTCGAATTTAAAATTAAAAAAAAAACATATTTTGCGATAAAAACCATGTTCAACCACGAAGATTATAAAACCACGTCATTACTTAAACAAGAGAAGCAATGACTTTAAATGGCAACTCAAAACGAATGAAACAAAACAACAATACGTGTTGTTTAAACAAATAAATACAAAAAAAAGATACATTTTTAATTCTAATATCACACTTGTATAATATTTTCTTATTTCATTACTCTATTAATTCGCAAGTCAGTCTGTCATCAAAGTGACATCGGCCTAGCTGTACAAGTAACGTACTTGCAGCAATACCGTAAAGCTGAGCGTACGCTCAAATACCGCACAATGTAGAACATATTTTTATAATATTTAAATCAGATTTCCTTCGTGGTTTTATCCGGGGTGAGTTTTATTATTTTTGAAAATAATTAATATTAATGTTTACTGTTCCCCTGACGAAGGCCTCACTTACGAGTGATGGTATCTAAATATAACAACACAACCTTCGTCAAGAAACATACTATAATTTTATATGACATAGACAGCTTTTATATAAAGAAAAAAAGATATATATTTTACCATAGTAAGTATATAAAGCATAAACTCATGACTCTAGTGAGCATAATACACACTCACACTACTACTACACTCGTGACAGCGGCATCCACTCTTCCATAACATAGTGTACTATATAAAATCAACAACAAATAAAATACTTTTAACTAATATTTAACTAAATTAATTAATATTCAAAAGATTAGTGTTACATACATATTTCTATTTTTGGTGCCTACGTCACAATAAAATGTTATTTAAAATTAACATTTAACTATTAAGCGTCATTCAGCTGGATTGTTAAATGCCATATTCAGCCACGGAACTAATCGAATGTTAGAAATTTGTATAAATCAACGAAAAATTTTGCCGTCCAATTGAACCGCTAATTCAACGATTTATATTAAATAAATAATTCCTGAACAGCCCCCAGTAGGATCTAAATCCTGTGTCGGGGGTCCAGAAACACAGACACAACACACAAACACAAGCACCCAGACTACGATAAATATCCGTATGGCCTATAGTCCTATACAAATATTTGTTATGTACGGGAATCGAACACGCGACCGCTAGCGCATCAGCCAGTTGCTGTGACCACTGCGCCAACGCATCGTCTAAACATAAAATTATTTTTTTCTCATTGGAAATGTTATGCCTGTATTACTACTACACTACACGAATACATGAGGTCTTACTCCGTTTTGACGTTATAAAACGTTATAAATAACCGTAGGCATTTACTGCATATTTTTGATAATGACATGTTTATGATCCCATATTTTTTTATAAATGCGTTAAATTCACAATTTAAATTAACCTTACATCTTATTTTCTCTATACTTAGTGGGAAAACTAAAAACAAAAGAATGTAAAATACATAGCATAAATATTAGTAGATTAATTTAAAAATAATAGTAATAAAAATTTATTTGGACTTAATAAAGGTTAACAAAAGAAACGAAGATAAGTTTAAAAGAACATAAGTTTAAAAGCATATAACTACAAAAGTAAAAGACTGCAGTGCAGTTATTAACGCACAAATAAGACACAGTGTGAGATATATGTTACAGACTATTTAAAATGACAAAATGAAAACTACTTTAAAATTATAAAAAGACTACAATAGAAATAAACGTATCATTAGTCTCAAATATATACAGAAGAGGTGTGTTTATCTGTGAGTGTGTAAATATTTATGTATATATCTATTGTACGTATGTCAATAGATACATTGTGATTTTTGTCAGCGGAGTTGCTATGATCAATGCAAGTAATGAATGAAGACCCTGACTCAAGAAGCCATATACAATTCTATGATTTTGAAACTTTTTTTGAAGTGAACCTTCCATTACAAGTGCTAATTTAAATATATAAAATGGCCACATAATTGAACGCCAGATACGAAGCTATGTATACTGATTATAACCTATATTTACCGATTAGAATCAACTTAATAATTTTCGAGCCGAAAAGATCGCCCTATCAATTTTGACCAGTGACACTTTAATCGATGCACTTATCTATACTAATATTATAAAGCTGAAGAGTTTTTTTGTTTGTTTGTTTGAACGCGCTAATCTCAGGAACTACTGGTTCGAATTGAAAAATTCTTTTTGTGTTATATAGCTCATTTACCGAGGAAGGCTATAGGCTATATAACATCACGCTACGACGAATAGGAACTGAGAAATAATAATAAATGTTACAAAAACGGGGAAAAAAATCCCTCAAATTAACGCGGGTGAAACCGCGAGGCAGAGCTAGTATACTATAACCACGTATAGTTTACAACTTATAAAACAGCGTGTTTCAAAGAACTGTGTCGATCTTCGTTTCAGCACACGCTTACCGTAAACGTTTAATCGGTCAACCTCTACTGGCACTCGTCGACCCCAAGGACGGCGTATTTCTGCTAACTCGCTTCTAGGACGCTTTTTTTAAGAAGCGGAGATAAATGGCATTTCACTTATGTTGCCAGATAATAATGTTTACTTAGTTTATTAATTACCCGCCTTTTCAGCCTTTTTTAATTTGGTAAGAGGTATTTTGAACCGTCATTTTCCGATATATTTTAGCTAATGATAAGTTATAACTCAGGTTCTGTTAAAGAAAGAAGCTTAAAAATGAAGGAGCTACTCATTAAAATAAAATTAAAAAAGTATATACATTACAAACTACATTAAATTTATTGTACGAGTATCAAATTTATATACCTCTATTAAACCCGCGTATCTTCGTCATCTGTATTAGATAAAAGTATAAATATATACCCTTGTATATGAATAATGAAAAATGGTAAAACATTAAAAAATAGACTAAAAATCCGGAATAATCTATATCTATGTATATTGATTAAAAGGATAGACATATAAAATTCACTGTCATAATAATAATGTAATTATACATACACACAAATAAATTTATTATGTGTGTAATGTTGTTAAGCAAGTGTTTTGTTATTATTAAAGAAATAAAAATAAATGATTGTTTCTAGAATTTACACAAGTTTCAGAGGCTGATTTCTAGTGTGGGTAATAATTAATTTACTAACGAGATTAAATGTGTTAAATTATAATCTTCTCTTATATTTACGCGAATTTTACTAATTCAATTAATTTTATTTTTAATTTATAACTATTGCGATGTCTGTCCTTAATTTGAATATTTCGTTTAATTTCTTATTTATTTCTATTCATGACTAAATAATATTAATAATGTCTAATAATATTGGGTTATTTATTTATTTTTCTTTCGATGTATATATATTTTATGACTCATTATAAATCGTAATGGTTTATTTATATATTTGGAAAATGTAATTTATTTTAGTATCTACACTAACGCATTGGCCTTACTGTAATGTTAGTAGTAAGATTAATAATACTAAATAAATAAATAAATAAATAAGTCTACACCAGATTTTATCGCGTTTATTTAAAAAACTTTACTGATGATCATTGTTATGTAAAAATAGTTGTGATATGCTGACTTAAATCTTGACTTAAGTTAAAAGTTGACTTAATATAAAATTTATAGTTTTATTACGATTATGTATCATTCTTTAATATTTCTTTCTTTTTAATTAAAAAATACAAAAAGAATGAATAATTTATTGTCAATCAGTCAGAATCAAGTTAAATTCAATTCTCGAAACTAGCCTCGTAGACAAAATAACGGAAAAGATAATAAAAACCACACGCAATATCTGAATACATATTAAATAAAGTTTCAACACAGGTTTTTCTACTTTTATTCGTACATTTATATAGAAAAGTGTAAAAGGTTTATTTACAATGTAATATCAAAATTTTATAAGTTGCCAATCTTCGTGACTCTTCAGAGTTCAGAGTACAATTAATCACAAAAGTTGTAATATACACATACAAGTTGCTATAAATATATACATATATATTTTTATTTAAATTTAATCGCTTTTAAAAAATAAATATCATCTCTATAGTAAGAATATCACTTATATTCCATCATACTTATCATTTCTCTACACGAAAATGTTGCCATATTTTAATTGATCATGATTTTACGCCAACGTGTTGCTAAATAATAATAATAGACAACAAATACGAGTACATTACAAAACGAAATGTGAAACACAATTTTAAATCGAAATATTGGGAATTAAATTTTCAAAATACTCTACACCTGTGGCCTTAGAACTAAATATTCCACATCACCTTTTCCGTACGAGTGTACGCGTACAGTCGGCTTTTGTTTTCAATACAGCCAGTATTCCCTCACATTCATTCGTGTTTATTATCACTTTAGTTATAAACTTTGCTCATTGATAACCTTAAGGCTGTATTACTAGTTCTTTGTACGTACGACGATGAACCCACAAGATTATGTCTTACTCCGCTTTGACGTTTTTAAACGTTATAAATACGGGTATTTATTGCATATTTCAAATTCTGATATGTTTATGGTCGTATAATATTTAATAGATGCGTTAACACTAACAATGTTACGTGCTTTATGTCGTATTTTAATGTTGATACTTGGTTGAGAAAATTTAGATAAAAACCGAAATATGCTAACAAATATTGTAGTAAATAATTCTTTAATTATTATAAACAATAAAATAATCAAAACACTCACACTTATTAAAGCCATAAATAAACAGATGAACGACGTCCGCGATATATGTGACGCGATATTCGTCGCCATTTTGGACCTGTAAATAATAAAAAAAAGGTTTTAAACAAAGGAAAACAAAATGTTATGCCAAATAAAAATATTTAAATAACGAATCTAGGGGAATTATGAACATACTGTTTAGACGTAAGCGCCATGGTCACAGATACCAAAGCCCGTGGTAAAAATCCCGTATTACGTCTTGACATTTGGGTTTAGTGACCATGAAAGTTTGAATTATGAACTTAGCTCATAGGAATGTTGGAGCTGTGACAGTATTTACATAAGTGAAAATATCCGTATAACTGCTAAACTAGTTTTGCGACGGCTTTCTCAGCGAAAACCATCACATTTGTAATCACTTCACGTATGATTTTTACTCGATTCCTAAAAACGTTGTAAGTTAGAGTTTATTTTGTATTTAGCATATTTTTGTTTTATAATTCTTTTTAAACCCTCGACTGTATTAGAAGTTTCTACAATCATTAAGTTAAATTCCCTGTGACAACAACGTACGTGTTTATAAATTACCTGTACCCACGACTTCGTTTGCAGTTATATATTACGTAGAAACATAAGTTTAAAATGAACCGTAAGTTCACAGGTGTACAGAAGTACATTCCGGTGGGACTTCAATATCATTTTCAATACTAACTGAGCCTCAATTAGTATTGATTTTGAAATTCGACACCACAGCGATTTGTCGCGATCATGCAAGTTACGTAATAGTCCTACGGGTTTCAGATATTTGGACCTTACACCGAGGGTTATGTTATCTGTAAATAACAAACCAAAGACTAAAATATTTATCAGATAATCTCTAAAATATCTCTTAATTAAAAATTAATAAATTCGGATTGCGAGTAAATGAATTATAACTAACAATAAGTTAAAATCACAAAATATATACTTTGAGTTTAATTTCTTCTTCTAAGGAAACTGTACCGAATTTCTGGATACAAAGTACCCTAGTGTCCTAAATCAAAGTCTGAACTCAAATTGTGCTTAGTTTTGCTTAAAATCATTCAGTCGTTTTGGCGTAATGCGCGGCTAAGATACAGACACACAGACAAAAATTAAAAAAAGATATAATACATTGTTATTTTCAAAATTGATTATATTATCCTCCAAATTATTTTCAAAATATTATTATTAATATTTTATATTTATATATATATTATTTTTTATTATTATATATATTTTTTAATTAAATATATATATACATACATAATATATAAATATCACACCCAGACTCTTGGGAATCGAACCCATGACCCTGGAGCGGAATGCAGGGTCACTGCCAACTGCGTCAACGGGCCAGTCAATATCTTCAAGGTACAGCTTTCGACATGTTACAGTTTTATTATAAGTATATAATATTATTTTATAATACACTCATTTGCAAAAAAAACGGGCGGTTTCGATTTTCTTCCTGGCTGAAAAAAATAAAATACCAAAAAGGTTTTAATCATTTGAACATGTTACTGGCCAGTTATAAAAGTGCCATAATGTTTATAAGAGTACATTCCAAATTCAAATTTTTGACTGAGCCTGGTTTTCAAAGAAAATAACTTTTAAGAGTGTATGCTACCTCAAATTGCTTATTTTCCACTCGGCAGGATGTCCATATCTTCCAAAGTACTGAATATTTAAGTTTAAAATTGATGTATGGTAAAGTTCAGGACATAAACTATCTTTCATATGTTTCGAAAACACGATTCCATAAAATTTTATCGATACAAAAAAATCGCAAAGTTACCTCAATTTTTTTTTATTAAATCCTTAATATCTCAGCAAATATAGAAGTTATGAACTTGAGATTAAGCATGGTAATTGAAATAAGTATGAAGAACATTTTATATGTTGCGTTTTTTAAAAAATAACTATTGATAAGGTTTGTGGGGAGAAAATACCTATAATTCGTGCGACGAACAACCAAGCGCTCTCAATTCTCATATTTGTCAGTACCGCTCCGGCTTTCGTAAGGGATACTTGTGTCGCTTGCGCTCGAATTGAACGGAGGACGGTACTATACTTTTTACTTTTTGAGCTTGTATACTTTCATTCAAAATCTATATACATATAATAAAATGGTAGGAAAGTCAAAACTGTACATTGAATATATTTTTTAAAGAATACTTGGGGTGTAATCATGTTTTGAAAAGACGCGCGCGCTCCCCGCGAGCGTGTTGCGGTTGCGACGAAGTGGGGGTGAAATCTGAATTCGAGCTGAGGTAGGGTGGCCCCTTAACTACATTTTGTGGCACGAATTCCCTATAGTTAATATCGACTCTAATTAACTTTTTGTCAATTTTTATTAAATTATCTGGTGTCCTTGACATTTAAAAGTATTGTTATTGCTGTTTAGCAATCTCGAAAATGGTAGATAAAGTGATAAAAGCGAGCAAAATTATTGCGCTGCTTGAAGAAGGTTGCAGTCAATGCTTCGTGGCTCAGAGGCTAAATGTGAGTCGGTCGACAGTTCAAAGGACCTGGCAGCGCTATCAAGAGACCGGTTCCGTCAAGAGAAGGCCAGAGAAGGCCTGGTTCTGGCAGAAAGACATGTACCGAACCACGGGATGATCGTTTTCTAGTTAGTCAAGCGTTGAGAAATCGCAAATCTTCTTATGTGGACCTCAAGAACACCCTCGAAGAAGTAAGAAATGTGCAAATTAGTCTATGGACGGTCAGGAGGAGGCTTCTCGCTGCTAATACACAGTCATCGCCCGGCACGCGGCCCTTAATTACTCCGTGGACATCGAGTTGCCAGGCTTAGCTTCGCTCGAAATTGTGTGTCATGGACTCACGAAGACTGGGATAGGGTATTGTTCTCCGATGAAGCCAGGATATCTCTGCATGGTGAAGACCGACGTCGGCGAGTGCTACGTAGACGAGGAGAACGCTTTGCAGAGGCATGTTTTGAAGAAATCACACCTTATGGAGGGGGCTCTGTTATGTTTTGGGCAGGAATAAATTCTATGGATCGTACGGAGTTAGTCTTCATCGAAAACGGTACACTGACTGGACACCGATACATAACGGAAGTTCTAATTCCTTATGCACAACCCGCTTTAACCGCTCTTGGCGAAAACTCAATTTTTATGGACGACAACGCTCGCGCCCACCGGTCTGGCGGTGTGGATGCGTATATGCTAGAAGTCGGAATTCGTCGTTTGGACTGGCCAGCTAGAAGTCCGGACCTCAATCCCATAGAGCATGTCTGGGACGTTCTGAAGCGACGAGTGAGATCAGTGCAGCCGGCTCCGCAGACCATCAGAGAGCTAAAGAATGTGATTACCGCGGAGTGGGAACGTATTCCCCAAGAAACCATAAAAGATATACTCACTAGCATGCCCAGACGAATGCAAGCTGTGATTTCAGCAAGAGGGGGTCACACTCAATACTAAACTTTTATCTGCTATTAATGTATTCAAGAAAAACAAAGAAATTAACGCGTTTCATTTTTATTTAGCGAGCAGGTACAATCATAGTGTTTTGAGCTTAAACATTATTTCTTAATAATTTAATTAAAATGTTATGATAAAACTGATGAAAACTATTCCTTCCTAATTAATTTATAAAATTCTGAGGATAACAATACCTAAAATTGTCAAACAAACTAATAGTAACTACAAAATAGTTCTTTGCTTAAGTGCCCGTTTTTTTTTTGCAAAAGAGTTTATAATAAACTCGACGTTTTGATTTTCACCCGCATTAATACTTATTGATATTATTTCAATAATATAATGGTAAACGAATTACTAAATTTAATATTATCAGATTAATTCAGAATTTAAACGATTACAAGAATACATTAAATTAAACAAAATCTTTATCTTAATTATTTACATTAGAATAAATTGTTATTTAAACATTTTCTCTTATTACCCTACTTCTAAGTATCATCTTGCTGTTTAATGTAATAAATACAATCATACATTCAATTAATCAACGTATATAATTCTAATGAGAAGCCAGACAAAACATAGACATGCTAAATGCTAATGCAATGCTCACAGCAGGAATTTGACATAATTTGTAGTTAGCAGAGCTTAATTGGACGTGATAACTAAAACTTACGCCATGTCCTGCTGTGTCAATGTTTTTTATGAATATTTGTATATTCAGAACTGAGACTTTAAGGTTAAAAATTAAGTTTTAAAATCAAAAACGAACCTTAAATAATCACAAAATAAAAAATTGGTATAAATAGGTATTCATCTATGTCGAAACTTAACACCAGAAAGCAAAAATCAACATGCAAATGTAAGAAAATATCTATACTAAAATCTCAATACGTATCATATTGAGCTCCATTTTATTTAATTTATCAGATCAATTAAATTTTAATAATATATGATCATAGCAATGGCAATTCAATTAATCATATTCATACTTAATTAAAATCGTTCAGCCTTTAGAAAAAGTAATTAAAAAGATACTTTTACATTCATAAAATTAGTAAGGATATTTTATTTTCATCAAGATGTGTCATAAACTGCACCTGGTTACAAGCGCGTGGAAAACCGGAGAGAATTCATCAGCTATCAGCATACATAAATATTATTCAATTGATATTTCGCGAAAATACCAATTACAATAATTTACAAGAACGCTAACGAGCTTGTAATAAATATAGACAACTCTAAAATGTCAATGAAAATAAATTATTAATATTTATTGTTTTGATTCAATTGATTTCATAAAAATATATGTTCCCACTTACACAGTAGGTACTCGACGATTTGCAGGGCCTTAGTCTAATAAAACAATAGTGTCACAACGGTAGTGCTTTGGTCGATCGATGTATAGAAGTCACTCCTCTTTATATAGATAATGGGCGCTTGTGCACTACACGGAATTTTACTGGCCGGCGTCCGATTTTTTACGGTCCGATTTGGCAATGAAAAACACGAATAGGCGTTTGTGCACTACACGGAATTTTACCGGTAGTACCCTTGCGAATTTTATATCACTGAAAAGATAAGAGATTTTAGACTAGTTATTTAACATAATTATTCTAATATAGTGTTCTGTGATAGAATAGAATTTATTAAACAATTATTTTATAGTTTAAAAAAAAAAACTGCAGATACGTATAGCGCCATCTTGTATATCAATAAGATACCTGTAGTTTTGAATCCAATGAAACCAATCAATAACTAATCACGCTCAAACGAGATGGCGCTTAGAAGTGATTTTCTTTAAGATTATAATGTAAATAATAATAAAATATTTGTATAAAGACTTAACTGTGCATAAATATGTAGATAAACTAGGTTTAGATCGTTTTGGTAAATAATATTATAACAAAGTTGATAGACAAATCGTAGTTATGAAAATATATATACGTATAAATGTACATATTTATTTATTCGAATATTAACTAATAAAATACAATCAATTTATTGATAAATATTCCTTATATATAATACTTAAATATTTCGTATTTTATTATTATTTATTTTTTAAGACTCAAACCAATCAATAACTAATCGCGCTCAAACGAGATGGCGCGCCATCTCGTTTGAGCGCGATTAGTTATTGATTGGTTTGAGTCTTAAAAAATAAATAATAATAAAATACGAAATATTTAAGTATTATATATAAGGAATATTTATCAATAAATTGATTGTATTTTATTAGTTAATATTCGAATAAATAAATTAGAAGTGATTTTCTTTAAGATTATAATGTAAATAATAATAAAATATTTGTATAAAGACTTAACTGTGCATAAATATGTAAATAAACTAGGATTTAGATCATTTTGGTAAATAATATTATAACAAAGTTGATAGACAAATCGTAGTTATGAAAATATATATACGTATAAATGTACATGTTTATTTATTTATTCGAATATTAACTAATAAAATACAATCAATTTATTGATAAATGTTCCTTATATATAATAATTAAATATGTTGTATATTATTATTATTTATTTTTTAAGACAAAAAAAAAAACGGCCCGGAATGGGGAAAAGTAAAATGTCGGACGGTACAATGCATCACAGTACAGGTTCGAAATAAAGTATTTTCACATACTTTATTCAAAATTATAAAGTATAATTAACAATTATGTTGTTAAATTGTGTTGTTTGTTATAAAATTAAGTTGACAAGTGTGAATAGCGCCATCTATTTGAATTATAGCGAACATTGCTTCCAAACTGCGATCTCTTATTCTAGTGGTCATCTTTCGTACGATTATAATCCAACAATATTAAAAAACACATCTAAACTTATTTTGTACAGGGACTACATATACTTTGTGATTTTGTATCATTGTATTCATTGTTTCCAGATTAGTAGGTAAATTGAAATTACAGTGTAGGGTAGATATAATTTCAGTATTTTTATTATAATTACAGTGTTTGGTTATCATAAATTACAGTATAATTACAGTAAAACAAAAATATCATAAATTACAGTATAATTACAGTAAATCAAAAATATATTTTAATCATTTTTACAGTGCTTCTTAAACACTGTATTAAGAGCAATACAGTGTACAGTAGATGAAGTCAAATTACAGTAAATCTACTAGCTAATCATAATGTATTGTTGCATTTCTGGATGTACCAATACATCCACAAAAAATTAAAATAAATCAAATAGCGTAAAATTTTATTACTTTCCAAAGAATAGTACTCTCATGCCATGGTTATGTGAAAAACGCAAATAATGGATAAACGCAGTAAAGAAGCATACGTAAGTATGAGTTTTAAGCATTTAGAAATAATCTATTATATTAGTAATGAAAATAACTAAGTTTTGTGATTAATACAGTCAGTTTATATTATATTATCTTTCAATCAATCAATGAAAAATAAATAAAATTAACTGTATAATTATGTACTTTAAAAAATTAATAGATAAATGAAAAGGTAATTCAGAAAATTATTTATCATTATTTACACGTCGTAAACATTGGATATTTTACATAGTTTGTGCGACAATTTATTTTGCGAGTTATCACAGCATAATTTTTTCTTTTATTATCTCTTCACCCTGCAATACATGACTGGCCTCGAAGAGCTTTTAACCTTTTGACATATTTTGGCCACGCTGACGATCATTATTGATAGACCGGAACCCATATTTTATAACTGTTATCATATTCAAAAATAATGTAATTGAATAATTTTGTTTACATAATTGAAAGCACGATGACAGGTCTAATAAGTTTCCTTTACTGTCCGCATAGTGTCGCATTGTCGATTTTGTGCTGCCATCTATAGTTCCTGCACGTTCCCTAAGACACTGCCCGCGCCCCCCTGCGCGCGTCCCTCCTTCATGAATAATACTAAATTAGCCTTGCGAATTTTATATCACTGAAAAGATAAGAGATTTTAGGCTAGTTATTTCACGTAATTATTCTAATATATTGTTCTGTGATAGAATAGAATTTTAAAAACCACTATGACAGGCTTGTGTATTTATTAAACAATTATTTTATAGTTTAATTTGAAAAAAAACTGCAGATACGTATAGCGCCATCTTGTATATCAATAAGATACCGGTAGTTTTGAATCCAATCAATAACTTATCACGCTCAAACGAGATGGCGCTTAGAAGTGATTTCTTTTATGATTATAATGTAAATAATAATAAAGACAACTGTGTATATGTAAATAAACTAGGATTTAGAACGTTTTAGTAAATAACATTATAACTAAACTTGATAGACTAACCGTAGTTATAAAAAATATATATATATAAGTACGTATAAAATATGTACATGTTTATTAATTTATTCGAATATTAGCTAATAAAATACAATCAATTTATTGATAAATGTTCCTTATATATAATACTTAAATATTTTGTATTTTATTATTATTTATTTTTTAAGACTCAAAAAAAACGGTCCGGAATAGGGAAAAGTAAAATGTCGGACGGTAAAATTACGGATAGTGCACAAACGCTCTATACATTTATATGGCGTGCCATGTCGGACCATAAAAAATCGGACGCCGGCCAGTAAAATTCCGTGTAGTGCACAAGCGCCCAATAGTTGGAACTTAATCGATCACACTGACCCACTGCGAGTTGGATAATTTACTCACCATAAATAACGATCGCTATAGGATTTATAACAACCCGAACCGACGGCTTTTCGTGCTCTCCGAAGCATGGTGGGGAGACTCATAAAGCTAGACCCGATAATCTTGAATCGAATATCGAATATTGAACACGTGACCGCCGACGTTCAGGCGACTATTCGCACTATTACACCAGAACGATAGTCTGTATGCTTAAGGTACCTATACATAGTGTTACTTGCATTATGTCCTATTGGTGTCATAATTATTTTTCTGTGTTGTACAAATGGAACTGAAATTGTCATTATATATACATCAATGACGACCACTAGAATAGTTTTTTGAAACATCGTTGAAACATCAGGTTAGTTCTTCGTAATGTAGTTATATAAAACTTATGTTGTTCCGGATAAAAAGGATATTGAATGGCAGTATTAATTGTTTTTTTTTTTTTACAAAACACTCAAAAACTATCATTATGAAGCCAATGTATCACAAATTTAAAGAGTGTAAGTTTATGATATTGTTAAACGGGTGTCAGTCTCTTTACATATCTCGTATATTATGTCGATAAATTAAAAATTGAGTATAAAATAAATATCTTTTTTTTAAAACTTTCATTGTCAGTAAAACTTTAATTTATTTTATTATTTTACTTATATTTATTAGACTTTAGTTTACCCCAGATTGTAGTACGATAGTGACAAATTATCCTGGTCAATTGTCGGGATCTTAAAGTCACCGACGAAAAACATAGTAAATATCTCGCTTGACATTTATATCATACTAGCAAACCCGGCGAACTCCGTTTCGCCACCAACTTATTTTCGTGAGGGATACTCACACCACGTACTGCCGCCATGCAAAACCATATTGGTTTGTAGTACATGCTATGTATCAGAGATGGCGCTATATGTGAGAAATGATTTTCCCTGTTTTCCTGCTTTTCTGTTGAAAATTTTCCTGAATTCAGTTTGCTATAAAGCTCACGGAGCCCGAGACCTTTCCAACGAATGCAAAACCGTGGAAATCGGTTCGTGCGTTCTGGAATTATAGCGTCAGGAAGGAAAACCCGACTTATTTTTATTTTATATCATATTAGAAACACCGTTCGACCGTTTTGTTGTAGTGGTGCGAGTAGTCGCCTCGATGGGGCGCGCGCCGGCGGTCGCGGGTTCAATTCCCACTCGGAACAGATATTTGTATTTGTGCAAATATTTGTTTCCGGTCTGGATATATATTTATGTGGGTGTCCCCACCGTGCCTTGAAGAGCACGTAAAGCCGTCGGTCCCAGTTGTTATCATAGACACCTGGATAACGATCGTTACTCATGGTAAGGAAATTATCCGCCAACCCGCAATGGAGCAGCGTGGTGAATTAAGCTTCAACCCTTCTTCTATATGGAGAAGAGGCCTTCGCTCAGCAGTGAGTGGTTTACAGGCTGATACAGTACAGTATAGAAACGCCATTATAACAAATTACTTTTAGAAAATGAAAACGTAGAAGAGTTAAAAAAGAATAATCAGCGCTTGTTCATTTTTGTGTATTTATTGCGCAGGCATTTAATAAAGCACTTGTTGTCCGTGATTTTTCTGGAATAAAAGTAGTAAAACTTTCGGAAGATGATGTCCTATATACCTATCTATGTATCAAATATTATTGAAAAGCAAACATCCATCCATCGAAAGCTTCGCCTTTGTAATAGGAGTCAAAATAAGTAAAATGAAACAACGACAAAGTTAAAACTACCTATCAATAATTAATAATATATTATAAATAAATCGTGATTTTACGTCCGTATATAATAACAGGGCTACTTAGGCCGATGCGTCAATCATCCAATATGTTACGGTATGCGTGATGAGTAAATCACTTAACCATAGCATACGAGGAAAATGTTATAGATGTTTAAATTGCACGGTGTCTGTCAGTGTGTTACGGGGCCTCTAATATAATGTATTGCTTTCTCAACGTGGACTAACTATCGGTATTAACTCGGATCGGTAAACATGAGATTTCTTAACGGTAGAATTTTTTTGTTTTTTAAAAGATACTATTTCTTCAAAGCATTGGTACCTATTTACTCAAATTTTAGAACATTTTTTTATATTACATCGATGGATATAGATAATAGATGACATGAACTGTTATATAATTTAAAAAAAAATTGTGATTTTCAGTTAAATTCAGTTACTAAATCATTAATAACGTTGCACTAAGATTAGGAATGAGAAATTTTAAGTTATTATAAATGACGATATTAATAAATTGTACTACCTATGTATGTATTTAAATTGAAATACATTTTTATTTAATTTTTACGTTACATTATATAATACATTATATAATAAGTATATGTAATACTGTAATTTTTATTTATATTAAAAAAATATTAACGGCTATTTTTAAAACAATAAAAATAAAAATCTCGTGTGTACGGAGTACACATGTCAGAAGTGAAACATATTTAGCAAACTCAATTTAAAATTTAAGTATTAATTAATAGTTAATAGATGTCAGAGACTAAAGAGTATATTAAAATGATATCAGCTAGTAAATTGATGCTAAACCTACACATATATGTAAAGAATGATAAAATTTAAGAATTATCATATCATCACCATTTTTCATCCTACCTATATTTTAATATATTTCACTAACGTACGAAAAGAGTCCTCACATGCGATCGTGCGATAAAAACGCATATTTTTTGCTCGAAACGAAAGTACATTATTATGCAGAGGAATGCGTGGAAAGCATCGCTTGATTAGCTCGTTTTATCCTTTGATGTAGAAATTATTAAACATATCACATACTATATACCTAAATGTGTTTCTTTTTACACCGGCTACACCATTTAATACTTAATTTAGTAAAAGAAATATTTGTTATTATAAGCATTTGATTAAATAAAAAGTATGTTTTTTTAAATAACCATCTTCAATAGAAAATCTTTATTGCTATCGATTCCTACAAATAAGTGCTATTTATTGTTACTCATAGGTCCCACTAATTACGAAAGCATTATCTGTTAAATATACTAAGAATCAATTATTAAATAATTTCATACAGAAATACGTAAACAAAACTCATAATTATATTATATGCATTTCATTTTTTGTTTAACTAATAATAATAATAATAAATGAAAACACGTTTAAAAAAAGTACAAACCGCTTAAAATTGTTTAAGAATTTAAAATTATGACAATTTCAATATTTATTAATAGTATTTTACAATATTATCATATTTACAATGCAAAACTTAAACTAATATTATATGTTTTTCATATATATATTTTAACCATTTATTTTATTAATGCACTTCTAAAAAGGATATGGTACTTAATTCAGCAAGATTTTTTTTTTTGCTTTTAATTCTATCAATTTTACTGATTACATTTCTTTTAATTAGGCTATAGCTCAAGGGTGGTCCAGTATCGAAATCTGATGGAAGCCGTCAGAGTTGAATATCGGAACTTCACGATTAGGGCTGCCAGTATCTAAATATCCGAAGCTGGATAAAAAATTCTACAACCCTAAACATTTATGTATAGATGAATATTATTTATTACTTTAAAAAAATATATTACAACAATTAACGTTAAGCCGGTGAAACTTGGATAAAAGCTCTATTTACGATTAATACAAGCATAATTAATCAAATTATATGGATATATAGATTAATATAAGGCTATTATTCTTTAAAAGTTATAAATATAAGTTTACACTATTTTATTGGATTATTAAAAATATTTAAGTACATACACATAAATGTCTAAAGACTGTAGAAGTTTTTGTCCGGCTTCGATTATTTAGATATTGGCAGCCCTAATGGGGAAGTTCCGATGTCCAAGTCTGACGGCTTCTATCAGATCTCAATAAAATTAATACAAGTAACTGAAAGTAAAAGCCGCACTCTTGGGCAAAAGACTGTTCCCTATTAAGATTACGTACTGGCTGTTAATGGACATATTCACGCAGTCCTATTGCTCCAATTAGGAATGGCGACTGTATATCTCTTAGAATCTATCCCAAATCATGTAGATATCCTCAAAATGTTTCCATTTCCACCTATCACGAGATGCATATATAAATATATTTAACACTAGAATTCATGCGTTCTTACAATTTTTTTTTTGGCTATTGTCCAATTTTTCTATTCTATATTGAATTTTCAATAACTGTTTATACTTAGACCGTTTAGGGTCACAAGTGGATTGGGCACGGCTTTTACTGTTGAATACAGTATTAATGTATATATGTTATATCTATACTGTAAAACGAAATAAATCAAGATTTTAAGCCTCTTTACTATGAATTCTTATTGTTAGTACGTTCATCAAGTTTATTAGTAATATTAAAAATACGCGTATAATATTTTTCTATAACATCTATTTTTAAATTTACAGAAGACCGAACAGCCTGACACTTCAATTATTGGTTGTGGAGTATGAGAATGTCTTCGATTCGAGGGATCATTGGGTTGTGTTAAGATCACTTCAGATATACCAAATTAACTACCAGTACATCTAAATGTTGAAATGCTTGTACGAAAATATAAACATATCCGAATATATAGAGAAGAGTGCGCGTCAGTAGAATAACGCTCAGCGTGGACGGATTCGGGGTCTTTGTCCAGTAATGAACAATCAGCGATTTATAAAGACTTACTATTTGTACCAAGGACAACACAACACGCTATAATAACTTTACACTGGTTATCTTATCAATCCCTGCTCTCCACAAAATCATTATAACATATTACCCCATCAATAGTAATTAAAATAATTGTAACAAAAAAAAATTGAACTTAATTCATAAGGATAATTTAAGATTCATTCTGCATACACCGTCCGTAATGAAAGAGCGCACAAGAATGCGAGTCGTTTTCATCAATCAAATTTACATGGCAACTGGCTTTCTGTTAGGCGATTATGGACAGTGCAGCGGCATGCGGTCAATGAAAGGTTATCTTTAAATTAGGAAATATATAGTCTGGGAACGCAGCGAACTACAAATATGCGCCTGCTATTATGAGAACCACGTGAAAGTAGCCTTAGGCTGAATGCATGCGAAAATGAATTTAATATACCTACTGTGGGGAATTCACAAATTTATGGCAGCTTGCACGCCGAATTTTTAAAAGTAATTCGATTTTTAAGATCATTATTTTTGCTTATATTAACACGTTCCTTTTTTATTCGACTTTTTTAAAGATTCATTTTATCATTTATGTGATTTTTTACTTTTATCTGAATTCGAATAAAATAATTACGAACAAGATAAATATATTAAGAATTTTTTACATGTTGTATTTATATTTATGTGTGATTTTTAGGCATAATTATATATCGGTTTAGAAGTATATCGAAAATTCTTCTATATTTGTAAAATATTAAAAAATTTAGGTGAAAATTATTTCGTTAACTTTCACTTAATGACTCAAACAATGTTAAGGTTAATTTAACAATTAATAGCGACCATAACATCGCAGAGCATTTGCAAATCGTAAGCATTTGCTAAGAAATTGCTTTAAAACAATATTTTAGATTTCACAGTTCACTCAAAGTGGTGCGTAAAAACAGACATTTACTAAATTTCAAACGATCTTATAGATACCGAGATATTTATCGCTTGAAATCAATTGCAGTTAGCGTTACAAACTGGGATAGTTAGTTACAAAAATCACCGTAACGTGCTTCGAGATACTGTGATTATGATTTAAAATGTTGCCCTCGTAATAACAGGTGTTCATTGCATAAAGATCTCGCTAGATGTACTTGATAATTCGAATACGATTTCGCTACTCGAATTCATCGAATCGATTCTAACGACTAATTCAAGTATTACAAAATCCACAATATAAACTTATAAATAATACTAAATTACAAGAGCAGAAGTAATATATTTTTAATATATCACACAAATAATTATCATATGATTGAGATCTTGATGTTGTTTTTTAACATTACTTTATTATTTTAAATCGTAGTGTCACATAACTAGTGTTTAGTTTTATTGTTTTTATTCATATCCTGTTTTCTGTTCATGTTTTTTTTTTATTTTTTTTATTAACGCTGTTTTATACAGAACACGGAAATATTTTTTGCACCTAGATTTCAATAATTTTATTTGACATAACAGGACGAATATAGATTATTTTTTATCATTAAACGAAACGAATTCAATTTAGTATTTCATGATTCGAATTCGAGTTGTAAATTCATTCGAATAAATCGGAATCGAATAAAAATAGATTCATGTCACAGTCAGAAGTGCTTTGTCATTTGAAATTATTATAAACACCATCGAGATTATAGTGCGAAGCAGTTGTATTGCATTGTATTGTGATCGAACGTTCACTCATAGAATAACTATTATAGTTCGACTAGTTATATGGCTATGATGACCTTTAGACATTAAGAATAACTCATACTTATGAAAATAGGGAAATTTAATGAAAGACAAAAGCTATTTCGTGTTATTTTCTCTATCATGCCTTTAAAATCTATTAAAGTCTATTAATGATATATAATATATAATTAATTCGTTGAAACTGTACGCGAATACTTTATTATGATGAAAAGGATTCCAATCATCTTATCAGGGGTTTTATTACAATCTAAATATTAAGTAAACGAAAAAGTTTAACGAGTTACGAAAAAGTTTTTCTATAAAACAAAAAGTTTATAAGGAGGTATATCTGTTCAGAATAATCCCTTCTACCCTTCTACTCGTATTTGGAGAAGAAGCCTTTCAGGCAGTTCAGTTCTGTATCAGCTTGTAAACCACCCACTGCAGAGCGAAGGCCTCTTCTTCATGTAGAAGAAGGGTTAGAGCTTAATCCACCACGCTGCTCCTCTGTAGGTTGGCGGATAATTTCTTTATAATGGGTAACGATCGTTATCAGGTGTCTATGATTACATACGGGACCGACGGCTTTATGTGCTCTCCGAGGCACGGTGGTGAGACCCACAAGGATATACACCCAGACCGCAAACAAATATTTGTACAAATATAAATATCAGTCCCGAGCGGGAATTGAAACAGCGACCGCCCCGTCGCGCAGCATTGAGGCAACTACTCGCACCACTACACCAGAACGGTCGTCAGTTCAGTTCAGTGTAATTGAGGAATATTTTTGTTATTTCTAGTGAAAAACATATGTAAGTTAGATAAGTATTCAATATTCGTATATTTGTACTGGTAAAAATAAGTATTTATGTAAAAAAAAAAACTACCTGAAATGAAAATACCTTAAAGTAAACCTGCTATTGCTTTATTTTCTTATATGCTTTGTGAATTGAACAGCATTGAAATAATTCGTAACCTATGCAGGTGGCCGGTCTATTAAGAAAATTTCAATTGATAAGATATTGCAATTATTACTGTTAAAGTACTGCATTGGTATAAGATTCGAAAAACCTTATTGGTCCAGTTGTCGTTATTATTGTAGCTTCTTTAGCAATTATTTTTATTTTAATCCATTGATAACGTAATATTGTTATAGGGCGATCGATCGCGCGATTATTGCTCAGTCGTTTCGAGGCCTACTTTATGGTATGTAAATGCAATTACAGTCAGTTTTGCGCTATGAAATAGCTTACAACTTTATTATCTGTAAGATTTCCGTCTTATAATTCAAGCAGACAACTTGCGATTTCTCTCACTATAAATTTAAATACTTGTAAAGTTATTTGATGTTTATTACATTTCACTCAGCTCATAAAATGACTATCTTGATATTTTAAACCTATAAAATCATTAATAAACAGGATGTCGTTAGATACAGAATCACAAATAATTTCCAGTTTTTAAATCTGTAATGAGTTTGGAGCATCAGCTTTACAATATTAGTATAGACAAGTTACCCACCAGTCAATTTTCCGCCGGCTCGTGTTCTTCCAAGCGGGCATCATCCGCTCACTGTCATGTAACCACTATTGTCACCTGCGCGCAGTCACGTCGACACTGAACATGTCACACTTGCACTACACGTCCGGATTTTATTCAAATTACCTGAAAACAATACTTTTAATTAATTACTTATATAATTTTAAAAAAAAATAACTTCACCGTCGTAATGTCGTAATTAAGAAAAATTGATTAAAATGAATCAGAGTTTTTTCCATTGTAACAAACAATATTTGTTAAAATTGTATCAATATAAAAAAGCTTTAAAATTATTCTTAACAAAATATCGAAGTAAATAAATATGAATAAATGATAATATTTTTATAAATAATAAAAGAAAAATAAGACAGCTACATTATGTGATCAAGTATAAAACGCAGTTTTATATGTAAACTCCTCGGATCCTGAGAAACATTAGTAAATCGAATCAGTTGGGCGCCCATTCAATAAACAATGGACCCGAAAACGCGGCGATGTTTTTTTAAAACATAAATAAACATGTTAAAGAAAAAATATAGCTCCATTATACGAAAATTGTCCTTTGTATTAAAGGTATAATTCTTAAATTCATTTACATGATTTCAAAGAAACTCAGTGCGAGCCCAGGGCAAGATATTAATGTTGTGAACAATGAACCATTCAAACATTTTTGTGAAGGTACGTTAAAAAAATACATGACTATATACAAAATAATAATTTTCGACCACGATGTATTAAATCATACCACGATGTAATTAATCATAAAGTGTACTAAAAATATTTCGTTATAAATATTGTATTGATTATCGAAAATCTTTACATAAGTATAAATTATTTTATACAAATAGGCTATATAATGTATAAAAGTCTTGTGGTATCCTTGTATTAAATTTAAACACTATATTTATCTTGTTAATCATATATATAAGTCTTAGAAAGTTATCACCAAATAAAACCTACGTCACCGCTTCTAGTGAATTTTATTTTCGCGTCACACCCGATATAACTTTAGATAAAATTCTCGACAAACATCTTTCCCGCGGAATAGGTAAATGTTGTCAATGTGTAAGCGAAATCAAATAGTCACACTTGACCTAAATAACTATCGATAGAAAGTGAAGATGAAGAAGACTTAAGAAACTCCTAATTAATTATTATTCTAAACGCTATTTGCAGGCGAATATTTGTATCAAGTTATTTCTAAATAATAATTTAAAATATAAACCATATATAAAGGTCTACATGTACTTGTCAAGACGTTTAATTGTTAATAAGCAATAAACGATTGTTGTTGTATTATATAATTTTATGGTAGATGTACTATTTGTAATAAATTATTTTGAATAAGTTAAGCGACTTTCATGTTTAGTTTCGATTTCATTATAATAAGCACAGGATTATTACACGAAATACTCAGTTTCTTTTTTTTTTCTTAAAAAAATAATACTATGAACAACCCGTTTTCTTTTTCTGACTTTCTATCTTTAAGAAATTAAAAATTGATTTTTTCGTTTAAAAAATAGAAATTCGTAAAATTTATAGTTATTTATACCGTCAGGTCAAGAGTACCCTAAACCGAAGAGCATGTATGAAGGGAATAATGAAAGTGGACGAAGCGAAACAAGTATGTAAGGATCGTAGCAAGTGGAAAGAAGTGGTCTCTGCCTACGGGAAAGAGGCGTGATTATATGTATGTATGTATACTAGCGTTGTTTACATAATTATATTCAAGTAGAAATTATAAAAGTAAACATTGAAATGTTCTTCGATTTTTTAATGTGTAACAATACTTTGCAAATACACAACTTACTAAAAACATAAAAATAATCTGCACTTTTTTATATATAACAACAGGAAAAACCTTTACAACATTCGTAGATTCATTTACCCCGACATTAATAACACTTCTGTAACTACGATAAAAACGAAAAAATGTTTACCGTACGCATTCCGTTGTATTACTGGAAGCATACGCAACGCAACATACGCAGCTAAAGCCGGGTACGCATAGAAGAACGCGAGAAGCGAACGCTTATAAACGCTATAACCATCCGCAATTGTAAAAGAATCGCAAACCGTCTACAAAACGAATTCGAGAACAAACGCTAAGAACTATAACTACTATAACTACAAACTGCACTTGCTACTAACGATTGCTATATATATAGAACATATAAATCATCATACGCATATTCGACAAAGTATTCAATGATCACACACACAAACAAAATAAAGTTCCCGAACTTATGAGTAGTGTAAGCGATTTGTTTCTACGTGTGTACACGGCTCTACGTAGCGAACGCCCAGCGACCGGCGCGGCGACCGTAGGATGTGTCGCTAACGTTAACGGTAAACACGTGGACACTGACGCTATGCGACACAGAAAACACGGATTTCTTTATCGCACATTTTAAATGGCATTTCTTAATCGTTTTATATTAACTTACGCGATGATCTTGACATCGACATCTTATAGATAAGTATGTTTAAATTAACAATTTATTTATTTAAAAACTCAATTTTCTTACACTTCAGTGAAAAATTGTGACATTAATATGTATTATGAATATATAATTAGTACAAATTAACGATTTTTTATGACTTTTCTATAAAATTAGAAGTATAAATAATACTTATATTAGAAAAAAAACATTTGTAAATTGCATACAAAATGTTTTAATAATTACTCGTATTGTCAAAATAATCATAATTATAATTTTATTTTAGTTAATAAGTTGTAAAAACAATTTCAATTTTAGTCATAAATATTACTCACAAGACAAAAAAAAAAAAAAAATTAATGTTTTAAAATAGGTTGAGACCAATAGGTAATAATCATTACAAAAAAAAAAAAAAAAAACTTATTATATATTGTCTATACTAGGTATAATTTCCATTGTATTTTAAAATCAGGGACTATCGTTACCTAATCTCACTATTTTAAATCACTGCTTTCCGTTAACGATACTCTCATGTCTATCAAATTACATACTTTTAATTAATGATTAAATTCAAGTGTAGTGAAAAAAAATCGACAAAAACGTGTGATTAAATTAATCGAATACATTGAAATACATATATCGCTCGCTTGTTTGATGTCTTTGCGGGAAGTTTTATGTTCCGCAAAAAGTAGAACAAATGTCACAACGCGTAGATTTATTGTGACTGATGAATTTAATAAAGAGAATAATACTAAATGATTTACGAAAGAAAATGATGGGAACATTAAATGGTGGGTACATTGTCTTAAATCGAAAAACACTTATTTTTTAAGTAATGTTAAAAATTCTCATTGTCTTCGGCCGTCATCGTAAGACAATTTATCAAAATTTCAGGACAAATATATTTCAATCCAGGATGCATTCATAAGTGTAGCATTGAGTAAAAACTTTTGTGAAAATGCATAAATTAAATTATAATATGAAATTAAAAAAAATATGTGTTTTCCTCAACATAAGATAAAATCTGGACACGTTTATTTGGCAAATAAAAGGAATAACAGACTTTAAATATTTGAAAAATTTTGCAACTTATACATCTAACTAATCTAGGTAAATATGAATCAATTGCAGTATTTTTAAAAATTAGAAACAAAAAAGGCTCCACCTATTTAAATGTTTTTTTAGGCTAGTAATTTTCAGGAGAAAGTTTCTATTTATAGTTTTTTTTTTTTTTTGGAATATCAACAGCAGAATTTTATATGAAATACTCATTAACAAATAATGACACTCATTTTGACAGTTATAACGATAAAAAAACTCAAATGATTGACACACAACGAACAGCTAAAGCCCATAGAGATTAGAGACGTCATAAAATATTATATATATTAACCAAGGAATTTATATCATAACTGGAACGCTTACTTAATAAAATTGTATATGCAAATATGCACCTTGAAATAACTGACAAAAGGTTGATATTTTTTTCCAACATGTAAAGTGAATAAATCGTTCCGAGCATTTCGTTGACTATTGGTATTTTGTCTCTTTCTTACGAATTGTCTTGAATCCATGGTAGAAAGAGATACAATCCCTCTCTCATTTTTTCTGTGCACGTGCGCATTCTAGTTTCTATTTAAATTCCTTGATACTAACACTATAAGTAAACTACAATCGTGGTAAACTATAGCGATTTGTTAGTAGTAATTAAATGGTAATAGAATTTTATCGATTTGCTTGATAAAGTTAATTATATTAAGTTATAGTCAGAAATATAATACAGATGCGCGAGATAAATGCTATGGAGGATATTTTGTGTGAACTCGTTCTTTGCTTGAGACTTGAGAAAGTGTAATATAATTTGCCATTTTACTGTTTTTTTTAAATGTAAATAATCTATAGTTTGTTTTGATATATTGATAGTTAGGAGGTTTGATTGTAACCAAGTATTTATAAGATCTAGATCATTTTGTAAACTTGAAAATGTTACGATAGTTAAAAGGATTTTTAGTACAAATTGCGATAATCGTGCAATGAAAAATACTGTTTGGACCTTCTTTTATGAACTTAAACTCTTTTAATAATCAATTAATTCTTTTAGTAATATTTTACCATGATTTTATCATGATTCAAAGTTATTATTGCGTAGTTCAAACTATACTTGTACTGTACTGTATCAACCTGTAAACAACCCACTGCTGAGCGAAGGCCTCTTCTCCATATAGAATGGTTGCAGCTTAATCCACCACGCTGCTCCACTGCGGATTGGCGCATAATTTCTCTACTTATGAGTAACGATCGTTATCAGGTGTCTATGATAACAACCGGGACCGACGGCTTTACGTGCTCTCGGAGGCACGGTGGGGAGACACACAAGGACATACACCTAAGCCGGTAACAAATATTTGTACAGATACAAATATCTGTCCCTAGTGGGAATCGAACCCGCACTACTCGCACTACTACACTACTATACTTATTACACAGGAAATATTATTTATCACATTATTGAAACAACATTTTAAATTAACAGGATTACGTTTTTATTGCAATCTGTTTCATACATCCTGTTTGTAATCGTATTAAAGGACCCTTATTATACAGCCTAGGTCATCCCCAAGATTCTAATCTTCGTATTAATTTCTTTATAACAAGAATATCATTATATTATTTGGCCGTGAAAACTTAACATACTGACTGAAAAACATGCTATTTTCGCAATTATAATATTTAGTACCAACAGGATTTATTTTATTTATTAAAAACAATTAAATAATGTAATACCTCATTATATTATGTAAATAATTTTGATTAACCGGGAAACTTTCGAATCTTCTAATCTATCACAGCAAAATGTCTCAAGCATACGGTATCTTAAATCTAAGTTGGACTTACAACACGAATTCCTTATTTTCGCCTATTCCTTACATATAATTGGACACGGTATTCGCCGAGTTAAGCCTGCATATTTGATAGTATCTTCACATCGGAGAGATTTCTAACCTTTTAGACACTGACACTCTCCTTGTAGTTACATGTTTTGGAAATAAATACGCTATGCCTTGAGAACGTTCCGGGTATTATAATGTAAAATTATTACGTCGTAGTTTGTCTTGTAATATAATTTTTATAGAAATAAAATATACACAACTTACTTTTTTATTTAAAGAGTCTCTTAAGTGTGGAAATCTTATAAAAGTTGATATTTATTCTTGACAACACCATCACCAAAAAAATTCAACAACTAGTTGAGTAAAAATTTGATCGAGTATTTGGTAACTTTAAATCTATCATTTTTGTTTTACAAGTATATATATAATATGCCCGCCGTATATATATAAATATTTGATTGATGCTATGTACCTACTCATATCTGCTCGTATAATTTATATAAGCTAAACACTTGAGAACTATCAGACCTATAAGACTATAAACGTTGACTTGACTATGATCTGAAATCTGATTAAGCAATCTCAAGTGAGTTGAACTAATCTGAAAAGAATATTAATTAATATGAAACCCGGATATGATAAAAAACGGGGGACCTAGTGCTTTATAAAAAGTAGAAATATCTTCCAAGATAGCAATTTGGATATTCCGCAAAATTTTTGCTGTCTTATTTCACCAAAATTCGTAGCCTCTTTTAAATTATGTTTACTCTGTTCACTATGTTGTACATAATGTTTTCACTCTTTGAAAGACCTTTTGACGTGCCGAATACAACTCGATGGATTTCCAAAGGCATTTTCCTGTTTCATAAAACTAATTACTTTCATCGAAATATAAACCGTATTAAGTATAATATAAAGTTAATAATACATTGGTATACGGGGCGTTATTATACACGTAATAAATCAAATTTCTTGGATGACAGGCTCTTTCATATGATTTAAAATTAAAGGAAGCGTACTTGTGAATTTTTTTCGTAATATAATATAAATACTTTATTAAGATTTTAAGGTACTGAATTAACAAAAAAAAAAATTATTATTATAATCAAGAACGTAGACAATTAGTTTATGCTGTATATGTATACTATGTCTTTACTTCTTTTGTAACCATTTTTCATAAATAAAATTTACTGTCTAAGGAGTTTTATCATGTTTTTTTTTTATGTTTTTTTATTACTTTACTAGAGGCATATTGAGAATATTTAACACTATCTTCGATTTAAATTCATTAACTTTAGTTATGTTTCGCATTGAACGACATCGATTTCAGAAATTATTAAGATAATATATTTCAACACGTCAGTATAGGAATATTATAACGTCGCGTTAGTTCTAATATATGGCTCACGTTTAAACTGAACATTATGAATTAATATACGGCTTGAATTTTACTATTTATTGCGTGACAATGATAAATTAACAAATAAGAAAACGAATTTTACTATCTTCAGTTTTAGTTGAAAGTATTTTAAACAGTTAATATGGTTAAATAAGTACTTTTATTTTTATTTTAAGAGAGATTTATAAAAAATTAAATAATAATCGTAAATGACATCTCTTCTTTTACAATAGTAATACATATGATAGAAATACACTTTATTTTATACCACAAAACATGTTAAAAAAAAAACAGAAGAAATATACAAATAAAAAGAATCATACAAATTATTGTCGTACAAAATCATATCCTTTCTTAAATTGTACATGTACTTTTTTTATTTATTACTACTTTATTTCAAAACATATTAAAGAATTGTACAAAAGGTGGTCTTAATGCTAAAAGCATTCTCTACCAGCCAACCTTAGGACGTAGGTATAAGAGCGGACGTTTGATGTTTGTAGGTGTACCAAATTGCGGAGTGATAAAATTCACTATAAAAAAGGCAAAATAAGATAGCGTATATAACGAAATATATATATTTCGATAGTTTTAACCATTTCATAAAAAAAATAAAAATAAAATACAAAAATTAAAAAAAATACGATCAGTGTATCAAAATCACGCAAGTGTAAACGCACTTCTAGCACTCAAAGCACTCTTCCACTTGATAATGAGAACGATGTTGTATTAATTCAGAGGAAAATCGGAACAATAGTTCAGAAGCGCGGCCGTTATATTTTTAATTTTAAAAGTAGCGGTCCGCTGGCCAGCACAACTCTACTACTAGAGTGAGTCTACTTTAACTCGCCTCTTGTATTATAAAACCATTTTTTATATTTCACATGGATGCTGCGTTAGAAAGGTGTGTTATATTTCGTGATATAAAAAAGTTTTATTGGGTTTAAAACGCATAAACTAATTTCAGTCTTTACCATATATAGAGATTTTCTCCATTAGGGACAACCCTTCGGATAAAATATTCGCAATGATTGAAAGTGATTCAGTCTATAGTAATTCGTCAACTGTCAATTTTTCTAGATTGGGCTAGTGGGTTTCTACATAATGAATTGCCTACCATTGCCCACGCCTTGCCCCTGCTACGCTAATAGCCGTTACATTACAACTCATAGAACCAAGGTAGCAACCATAAACGTCATTGTTTAAAGGTTATTAAGTTACATAAAATGTGATTTTAATTTTTAGTTATTAATTAGTTCACACTCTTCCTATATAAATTTATATATCTTGTTCAAATTTTCAATAGTTAATATAATATCTCTTATTGATCCACTCCAGTTTAATTTTTTTTAACTTGTAGTGGATGATAGTTGATGTTTTTTTAATTTATTAATTAAATTTAGTTTGATATGGGAGAAAAAAAATCTATGTTGTAAAAAAAAATCTGAGTATAAATTAACATTATTTTTTGGCTTACTATCTAAACTTACAAAATACTCGTATATATACAACTTTTTATCAAAGATTAATAATGAACACGTTTTTCAATGCTTAACTTAAAAATAAATACAACACTTTCGTAAATATTCCACTTAGTTCCTTAAAAACAAAATTTATGTCACAAGAAAGATACGTAATATAATCCCTCTTTGAGTGTGAGATTTAGAAGGGTTTGTAACACTAAAACCTCTAAAATATATGATGTGAAATTAAGCTGATCAAATTACAGTTACGTTTTCAAAACGTACATAACGATAAAGTATTACATATGTGTAGTTATAACCGAGATGTCTTAGTGGATGGAACACGCGAATTTTAAACGAAAGGTCACGGATTTAAATTCGAGCTAGCACGAATTCTTTTTAAGTTTTTTTTTTTTTTTGTTTAAAAATTTATCTCTAATTTATCACTCGACTCCTTATTCGTCGAGCGGCTGCCACGGCTTTCTGACGATTTTTGATCATTTTATATTATTTTGAAAAGAATATACCAGGGATGACAAACCTTCATACATCAACGTACCATTTTTTCTAAACAGTTATTTACTGAGATCATAAGCGTAACATCAAATAATTTTGACTTTAAAATTATTGGAAAAATAATAAAAATAATTTAATTAAAACCATTGTTTCGCCATCCCTGGAATATACTTTATTATACATCACGAAGGGATTAAACATGAGCTGACTGAACTGAATCAGCCTATAAGCATCCCATTGCTGGGCAAAAGCTTCTTCTCTATCTAGAAAAAGAGTTGGAGCTTTATCCACCACGCTGCTCCATTGCGAGTTGGCGGATAATATCTCTACCATGAGTAACGATCTTTATCAGGTGTTTATGATAACAAACGGGACCGACGGGTTTACGTGCTCTCCAAGGCATGGTGGGGAAACCCACAAGGACATACACCCAAATCGGAATATTTGCACAAATACAAATATTAACCTCGAGCGGGAATCGAACCCACGACCGCCGGCTTTGAGGCGACTTCTCGCAGCATTACACCAGAACGGTCGTCTGTTATATTATATATACATTAAATATGTATACTGTATTCTGTGATAAAAATATATATATTAATCGTATTATTTTAATATATCATCAATGATTGCGAAAAAAATAGCTAATATTTCGCAAAAAAAAAACCTTTTTTGCGATATATTCGCAACTTCGGTACTTGAAAACTGTATATATCCAGAAAATGTCTGAGATTATAGTATACGACTATACGTATATCCTTCAATCAGCAGTGGAGTAGAGTGGGAGATTAAGTTCAAATCCTTTTCTCTAATACGAGTAGATGATAATTTGTAAAAGTTGTGTCTTATTATTTATTGTAGTTTTATTTTTGTTGCTTTATATTATATTAAAACTGTGTTTTATTTAATAAATCTTTCATCTTTCCTTTATTCCTAATTATTTTAGATATACCTCATCCCGCTAGAAACTGAAAGTATTTAAGAAAGATAAAGTATGAGGAATGAAAGTGCGAGAGGCACGAAAGCGAGAACTGGTATGAATGAGTAGAGCAGAAACAGTCTCCGATTCCCATGTTGGAGGATATTATTTAAAAAAAAAGCAGATGAACAGAACTAACCTTTGCCTGGCACTTTAACATTCACATGCTGTTACTGTTCTTTTAGTGCAATTAATATAAAAAATAATGTAATAAAATATTCATACTTTTACGTAAGTTTAAAAAAAATAGCTGTAGAATGAACGAAACGAATGAAAAACACATTTAAGTTAAGAAATAAGGTCCACGAAAGTTTTAATTTCTATTTTTTTGTTAATGTAAACTTACCTGCTTAGAATTAGAAGTTAAAAGAATATTTGTGCACGCTTATATCAAGCTGTATGAGTACTATAAAAAAAACTGTGCTAGACTGATTATGGATCGAAGCTATAGAGTATAAAATAATTAATATTCCTTTAAAAGAAAATAAAAGTCAACCAACTAGACAAAGCGTTGTAAGGTTCGGACGAACCCGCGAGGCGCAATATATCTAAAAATGAATAGGCAGTTTTAATATTAATTCATCAACATAATTTAAAGTAGTTTATGGAGCAGGTAATAAATGGCAAAGTCCACTTAATACACTTACAACGATGTCGTGGTGAAACTGAAAAACGTGATAAGGCCACTTATAAACATGGAGACAAGACAACCAACTGTTTTTATTTTTATATAAAAACAATCATTAAAAATTATAATTACAGGACAAAATTATGTTCGTGGGAATTAATTGTACGAATTGCAACTGTGTAAATAAAATCGATTATTTTGCAATCTCACACTACGAGTATATTGTGTATAATAACACACTCGAAGTAAATAGTCAATTTATAAATAATTTTAACTCTATTAGAATCAAAGGTTTTCCGCCATAATCCAATGAATCTTTACCGCAACTTTTACTGTTACGTCATTAAATATGTTATTGATCGTAAACATATTAATAATCAATGGCTTTATGCCACAATACACAAGTCTGACAAAACATTATGGATTCTTAATAAACATAAAGATATGAAAGATTATGCTATTCCGCTTGGCAATATAATTAAAAGATTCGTTCTTTATTAAAACAAAATGTTGCAATATTACAAGGATGAAGAATTAGTCTGTTCTTTTGTCCCTAGTTTCCTTAACCTCGGATATTTTTTGATATTGTAAGACCTTTCAGTAAAATATACCTAAATAAGAGTTACTTTCATATTTGTAAATTATTTCCAGTTACAGATAATATAAATAAACGAAACATCATCGACGAGTCAGAAATATTTACTCAATTGACAAATCTTCTAGGTTGTCGAGGCTCTAGGACTTTGGTACATTCTTGTTTTTAAAGTTAAAGCTACATTTTAAGTCTCGAAATTTCGAATTTTTTTAAAAAGACCTATAATTATTAATAAAAATCAATTTAATGCGAATTATATTATGAAAGATACTCATCACGAACATATTATAAAGATCACTACAAAAGACTTATTTTTGTTAAGTTGCATACATTTTTTTTTTACTTTTTTATCTTTATAATAATTCATAACATCCATTTAGCTAGCGTAAGTGGCGCCAACGTTTTAAATAGATGTAAATGAGTAAAGAAAGTTAATTTTTTGTCTCGATATACTAACTAGCGACAGAGCAAGTTCGTGCGAGCACAGTTAGGCTAGGATGCGCAGTACGCCACGCATCTGCACATCGGGGCGTTCTCCATAAAGCAGAGAGAGCGGTGCTCTGTATAAATTAATAAATTAATAATTATATGGAATTCCGCTAGCCGAGCTCATCTGCGCTTTATTCGAGTGAGAGTTTGGATTAAGACCGATCGTGTTTACGGTCCGATTCGAAAATTTATGACATTATATGATACGTATGCTGTAAATTTTAATAACTTAAGTGTCGAACGGTTTTATCGGTTCGTCAAAGTGTTTCTAAATCTAATTTAAGGGGATTATAATTTTAGATTTATGGAAGAAAGAAGGATTATCATTATGTTACTTATGGATGACCAAAAGAAAACGTTACAGAAAAAAATATAAACCAAGGACTTGAAGCGTTAAAAATCTACTGACAAAATAATTAACATAATCAATTTACTACTATATTCTTTCTTTAAAATTTTACTGTTAATTCAATGATCTTTTATAAAATTATCATTATTATTTTCAATTCATATAAAATCTATTAATAATAAAATGTTTTATGAATATTATCAAGATATTGTGCTATGAACATTAACAATTTTTTCCAGATTATATAAGTTATTGCTATAAAATCCCATTTAAAACTAGAGAAAATAGCTCAAAATGTAAATTAACTTAATTAAATAAATTGAATCGTTTAATTTTGAAATGGTTTTAGTGAGTGTAATTCGAAATCATTTGAATTGATAGATATTAATAAACTATGCATTTAGGACCACCTTTGGACATACGTTCACTTCTTTAATGGTCTAAGTCATGGGAGGGCGGGCATTAAGTAACAAAAATATAGTAAAAAGTAACCAACAGACAGTAACCAGTAAAAAGTAACAAATGATAAATTACACTTACTGATAAATTTATTTATAGTATTTACTCAAGATAAAATAACACGGTAAAAATTTGTGTGATATAAACACAACATCATTGGAGTTTTACGCTACACTTTGTCGTCATTGGTATAAAAACATTTATAAAAAACTAGTTGCTGCCCGCGACGTCGTCTGCGTGAACGCATAACAAATATCATTTAATGTTACCTATAATATATCAAATATATAATTCATCAAAGAAACTAATAAGATATTTTTTCAAATAACAAATATCATTTAATGTTACCTATGGATTATATCGTGATATTTTTAGGTATGTGTGTATTAGTCTCGTAACATATACATTATACATAATTATATATACGTACGAGGTTATATTTGTTTAGTCACCACTAATAAAACATCTTAATCAAATTAAAAATACAGCAATAAAAGTTAAAGAAATCATTTAATATAATGGAAGTATTAATTAATTAATTTGATGTGAATAAAGATTGCGGTTAGCTGGATTGACAGCCGAAAGTTTATATTATAATTGATGTGATACATTTGATAACAATGTCTTGGATAATTATAATTTTATACTTGAATAAAATCGATCCATAAAAAAGTGCTAATTTGAATATTTTACTAATCTCATGTAATTTTTATCAAAATTCGATTCAAATAAGACATACGTGGTTTAAAATTATATTCTTTAATTATGCCTATTTTTAAGGTTATCACCCGTGGTTGACACTCCATAAGTTCATTTCATAGACCTTGAATAGAACTCGACTACAGCATCGATTCAAACTCGTTTGTCGTTAGTAATAAATTTCTCTATCGTTTTAAATAATTTCTTTTAATTAATAAAGGAAGAAGATAACAATAACAAACAAATAAAAAAATCTACAGTACCCGTTCAAAAAATAATTTCATTTATTTTATGAACTTATGAAGATAAAAAATTTAAACTATATGATAAATCTTTTAGCGCTTTTTATTCGATTAAAGCATTTGACTAAACCAAAAACCATTTATTAAATCCTCTCATCTGGCAGAGCGAGATAATATCAAAGTACATTTTTTACTCACATACCAACATCTGATTCTAGTTAACGATTAAAAAGATAGCAATCTAATCACATGTTAGTAACAATATCCAACGCACACTTTAGCTGTTCACATTATTCACAATGAAAGCGCTACAGCGCTTTAATTATGTACTATAGACAAAATAATTTGTTTCTGGACGAAATTATTCAAAATTGTGGTTATAATAGGTTGCGGGGAAAAGTCTTTTCGTATTTTTTATGTATATTATTAACGAAAATTCCCTTTGTTCGTAATTTTGTATCAGGCTGGTTTTAATATTAATACATATAAGACACTAGCAAACTCGGCGAACTCCGTTTCGCCACCAAATGGCTTCGTTTTTTGTAACATTTCGTTTGGGGATTAAAAGATGAAGTAGTACATGCTATGTATCAGAGATGACGCTGTATGTGAAAAATGATTTTCCCTGTTTTCCTGCTTTTCTGTTGAAAATTTTCCTGAATTTTGTTTGCTATAACATCACGGAGCCCGAGACCTTTCCAACGAATGCAAAACCGTGGAAATCAGTTCTTGCGTTCTGGAATTATAGCGTCAGGAAGGAAAACCCGACTTATTTTTATATTATAGATTAATAAAAAGGAAAAAAAAAGTAAAAAAACACTTTCCCGCCATTTTTCAATTGTTTTTCTGCCCCTCATAATGCATAGAGCCTTAACGAAGAAATTCGATACATTCTGAAGCTTTATTACAAAAGCAGGAAAAATGCGACTCAAGCTGTGAAAATTTTTTATAACTTTTATGGACCTAATATATAGTGCCAGTAAGAGTAGCACAGTAGTTTGGTGCCACATAAGTTAACTGAAAAGAACCTAATGAATCGTGTACTAATTTTTAATTTGCGATTCTTTATTGAAACGTAATGAAACTGAATCATTTTTGAAAAGATTGATCACTGATGATAAAAAGTGATCACCTACAAGAACGTGCGAAAAAGATCATGGTACGAAAGAGATCAATGGATAGTCAAGTTCCACAGACTGTAGCGAAACCCGGAAAAATACGCAATAATGTGATGCTGTGTTTATGATGGGATTAGAAGGGGATCGTTCATTATGAGCTTATAGCGCCGTAAAAATTGTCGATTCCTTCCACCCTCAGATTTTCACCTGTTTGGGTCTCAGAATTCTTCGGATAGTGTTTGGTTAACATTAAGAGAGGACTGTCCAGAATACTTGTCGCATGTTTTAAATCAAATATCGAACAAAATGGAACAAAATATGTTAATTAAACTTTTAAAAAGTCTTGAATTTGTATATAAAATACGAATAATCTTTTCCCTGACCTATTAAAATATTACACTTATAATTCAAGATATATCTACATGTTTGACAGCGAGCGAGCTTTTAAGCTTGAGCTAACTTTGGAAGGAGTCAATTTATCAAAAAATGATAAGTGTTTTTTTTTTTGTAGAGCGTTCAATTTCCTACAAAACTATAAGTCGTGCATTGGAATCCATTGATTGGTTGTGAGCTGAAAAAGTCTAAAAAAAGAAAAAAAATTACGTGTTATTTAAATTAGAAACCCGCGATGAGCGAACCCTAAATATTAGATAATATTAAGAGCTCTACTTTTAACAGGCATCTTTTCTCATCCCTCTGAAAGTATTTCAGTAATATTAAAAGAAAAAAGTCGTTTATTATTTAAAACTGGTCTAATATATATATATATATATTAGATAGTAATGACTTTTATCTAGTAGTTTGTTCGGGCCATTAATGAAACATTACAACGCTCATTAAACTAAGCTTTAATACTCGATTAAACACGTTTTACGTTAAGCTAATCTATTTCACAAGAGACCTTTACCCTAAAGGGAACATTAATAATGAAAACGTTAAGCATTATTTTAATCTACGTAGGCGTCTGTTGTTCAATAACATTTTCTTGTTGATTTTCGTAATTGATTGTTAAAAAATGTGAATTTTTAATGTTCTTTAAAGATTCAATTATTATTTTTTATAATATAGGCCGAAACTTTTATCTATTTGTCTATTATGCACATTAATTTCTATCGACGATGTTTTCTGACTGAACAGAGTTCTGAATAATTTGCACCTCCAGACATATAAACAAATTATTAAACATTGCAATAATAATTTCACTTTATTACCATTTTGTGATTTATTATTCTTTGAAATGTATGATGAATCTATCATATAACCTAACAGAACCTATAACATATAAAAAATACGTAAACAACATTATAATTACACTTTATAGTCTAATTCAAACAGTACAGATCGTTACTTTATGTCAGACAAGTGATATCCTCGATAATTTTAAATTACAAACAATTCATTTGATACAGCACTAAAATTGTAAAATTTATAGCGGTATAAAAGTCAACAAAAGACATTAGCATTTAGATAGCTATTTAAGCCACTACCAGACATTATCCTTAAAGATCTATTAAGCTAAGTAGGAACTTTTATAGGGTACTGTGGTACTTAGTTCGATAATAATAGTTTAGTTAGTTTTAGTTACATAAAAATATTCACTTTTATGGTACCAAAAAACATGTGAAGAATACAGAAATATAAAAGGACAGGCTATCATCTCATGACAAGTGAAACACTAAGCAAATATACATATAATTATAAAAACTCTTTTCATCAGAAGTTAGCCTGTAGCAAACCTGCCATGAACATTTTGTAAAGGAATTATTTTAAAGATAGAATAAGAAAATTATTTATATTAATTTTTATAATTTAGGGTTATTAGATTCTAGCACGGATTCGGTCTTATGAGCGACTTTGTTTCTTGTTACCTTTTTTGTAAATAAAATCTACATTACATTAATTACATTACGAATCGTCAGTCAGTTTCTTTTTTTAAATTTATGAATTTTATAATACGTATTTAAATAGGCTCATTCATTATATATTTTGTTTTCCGATCGAACTTTTAAAAGAGTTTCTCATAGAAACTGATTGGTATCGCAGAAAACTGCAAGATAAACAGCCTAATCGATCGAGTCGTGCTTCACGATCGCTCTTGGTCACTGAGTTTATCAGTCGATTGTCGATACGGAGATAAAATAATATTTTGTGTCTGCTGTGTCGAAAGATTTGTATTAATTGTTGATATTATATCTTCGTTGATTAAGACATAATTAACCATGCAGAGTGAAATTTAATGTGTCGTGAAAATATTAAGGTTGAGTACTTTTTTTTATTTAATTTTTTGTTTTTTATAGTATGAGCATTGTGTTGCGGAAGGTTATGATTTACTTCATAACTATTTTAACTATTTTAAACAAAAATCTATGCGGATTTTGTAATCGTTTGTAATGAAATTCTTAAATCTTATTAACTCATTTCCGCTTACAGATTACTATCACACACGTAGGTACATACTAGAGTATAAAAAATTCAGTAGAGTTATTAATTTCAAATTTATAATATAACCAATATAACGGTCACATATAAAAAGTTTTCCTATTTATAAAATATACGTTTAGAAAATACAAGATTGACTTTATCTTTTAAAATATTTTTATGTTTTTTAAGCAGTCGTAATACTTTTTTTTCCTTAAACCACAAAACATGAACACCTGGCCATTTTTTAATAAATATTATTATAAATTTAATTAATTTATAGTTATGTAATGGATGAAATGACGAGACTTCTTTTTCGATGTTTTAGTTCAAATGAATAGATAAGCCTGAAGCTAATAGTAATAGTCAGGATAATATTCAAGACGTTGAATTTTAAAACGAAGTTGACGACGAAATTATCCACCAGATAAAGAAATAAATTATAAAAAATATAGCACACTTAATTTTTTTTTTTTTTTTTTGTATATAAAACATTTTTTGTTTTAATACAAATCAATGGAAAAGTTAAATTAGGTGTTTATGAATTTAAAAAATGGAGGATTTGTTGTTGTTGATTGATTGTTGTTATTTGTGACAAACGATCTATCCAAGAAAATATAATATTAATTTTTGCGTACTGTACATTTAACAGTATTTATTACGCCCTAAATATAGTACAATCCTATATAATAATGTCATCGTTAATCGTGGCGCGATTTGTGATAACCTTTGTAATTGCTTCGTGGTGATAACATACAGAATCAGAATCATAATTAGAAGCACTTTCCATGACATGAATGATCAGTAAGAAAAGACTTTCATATAGATGAATTTGAACAGACCCTTAGCCCACAATTACCCTGCTTATCAAACTTTAAAGATTACATAGATTTATTTTTTATTGTATTCTCATTGTATTGTGATCTCATAGACCACTAATTTTTTAAGTAAGTAATGTAAAATAAATATTTATAAAAGTTCTAATTAACTAATTCGCATTTATATGTTTTCATTTTGAAAACATTTTTTGTTTTATATAAAACAAACATATAAATCTTACCCTATCACCGAAAGGACGTTAGACATTAAATAAATTAACTATACGTCAGTGTTTCCCAACCTTTTTTAGGCCATGCCCCACCTTAACATTTCTAAATTTTTATGCCCCCATGCATAATTTTTAACTTTTAAAATTGTTTTATTCCCTTAAGAAATATAAATGATAAGTTTTAGGAAAAAAATCACTATGAAATTGTTATCAAAACATCGTAAGTAAAATTTCAAAACATATAATGAAAAAATAAACTGAAATTCAAAATGTAGTACATTATTCCGAAAAAAAAAGAAAAAAAACTGTAATTTATAGACGCAAGCTGTCAAAAAGATAATAAACGGTTAGACAAGGTATAGCATTGCATTTAAATAACCCAAAGCGAAAGGGTTAATGTCATGTCGAGTCCATGTTTAAATTGCCCCCCTTAACTATCAAATTGCCCCCCAGTGGGGCGTGGGCCCCACGTTGGGAAACACTGCTATACGTCAAAAAAGAAAGTATACAATATTGTCAACATAAAATGTTTATTATGAGCAATAACATAAAAATAAATTATATGTTACAACATAAAAGCGTACCAAAATAAGATTTATAAATTTAATACGTCGCTGAATGTGACTACTTGCCTTAAGTAGAGCCAATAAGGAGTATTCCATCCAATTTTATCTTATTTTAAATTCCTTTACGCGTGCGTGTCACGATAAAATTAAAAAAAAAGTCCAATTAACCCATCTTTGAATTTCTCCGTATATGTTTCAAAAAGCGTCATTTGATTATAAAATTTTTCGAAAACAAAATACTGAATATATTTCCATTTTACCGTTACATGAATATCTTAGATATCTGCTCATATTTGTTCATTTATAACGACAGTTTTTTAATATGATAATAGTTCACTAAAAGCTCTTAGTTTTAAAACATCTATGTGTACAGTTCTGATCAAGGACGAAGCTTCGATAGCTTTCTCTCATTATAATATTTTATAGGCGCCTTTGATTTTTTTCCGAACCTCATAGCGAAGGTTCATTATAAGTTATTAATAATCTTTTGTATATTTAACATATTTCTAAGCAGGTCAGAGTTGTTCATTTAACATAAACGTTTAAAAATATCGTGTGAAGTGAAATTTTTTACTTCGTTAACGTTATTAGAATATAAAATTTACGATTTAAAGCAGTTCATAAAAAAGAGGTTTTATTTGAATTTGAACGAGTATATTTCAGTTATTTCACAAACAAAAAAGTGTATGTGTAAGTAGTATACATATTTAATATATTTTAGGAAAGTATCAACTTTTACGAGTCTTTTTTTCTATTCACACTTGATCCATATGATATATGAAACGTCTGACGACACTAGATAGTTTCAAATATCATTGTCGTGTAATATTAACATTGAAACAGCAAGTCACGTTAGTAATTCCCAAGTGAATGTTAAGAAAACGTAAAAAGCTTTCGATCCCACTATTGACATGGACGTAGCGTTGATGTCTTTTGTACCAACATCGAGCAGAACGACTTTTGTTGTCGCTATCTTATCTTGTATCGCCGTAAATGATATATTTACTTCATACAACATAAACAAATACATAAACAATTCCATGAACCGTTGTACGAAAGCGGTTAAGTTTGTAAAAAAGAACAATATTTAATAAGACATGCCACACTGACACAGTTAACAATATTTTCTCCGTAACGAATATCGACTATGTGTAATTAACGATTATAATGCTATACCATCCGTCAATCGATTGACTTACCGATTGTAAAGCGTAAAAAATCCCGAGCCACTTTGACAACACTTTGAAAATGGAACGTCAAAATAGGGTTGCGCCACGCACGTGTCGATAGATGTGGATGCAAGCGCGACGTGTGGTCTGAACGAGTGCCGCGGGAGACTGGCGCGCCGCCGCGTCTGCCTGCACCTGCCGCCCGGCCCCCGCGGTTAGTGACAGGTGATGCGGTATCGGTATCGATAGTACCAAGGTGGTGGTCATCAATGTCCATTACCTTATGTCGAATTTGTAAAACATGATAACAGAACATTACGTTACCACGTGCATTCAAGAGATATTACAAATTATGATACCGGTAATAAAATGGATACCTTAAAATACATATGTCCTTTCTGACATTCGACAAGTAGATGCATGCTTGTTATATTGTACTGAAACATTGAATATTAACGTACCTTGAAAAGTATATTACTCTTTTACACATTCTAAGTCTATAAGCCATATATTTGCCTATATAAAACGTAAAAAATCAACCAAATATTTTGACTTCCTACAATTTATCGATATAACAGAACTATCGACAAATAACTCTACTAAACGCTACATAAGCAAGAGATACTTATTATAACTGATCAAATTAATTACCGCCTCATCTTGACGTGCCACAATTCCATCGAAAATGTGTCACCATCTCTCTCTAGCATATAGTAAAATTAATATTAATATATCTATCTCTTTCATCATGAAAAAAAAACGCGTAGAATCTGGCGGTAGCGCGTGCCGAATGTGAAACGGGAAATTTTTACCTGACTTGTGAATGAACATCGCCGGTGTCTTTGATCTGTACTAGTAGACTACAACTATCAAAGTAGTAGAGCGACACTGTATACAATATACGTAGTTATTGGAATATAAATAGAGCATTAATTTACATGAATCACTTTCAAAACAATACTAATTGTCAAAACAACATCGACAAACAGCTTTGATACGTACTAAAATATTTTTTTGTAATGTATTCGGCTTTCTAAATTCCCATTGAAGACCGTATATATCCGTATAATGTCATTTTTTGTGAGAGTGTTATCAGAATGATGTTTATTTGTAACCCGTTTAAATGTAAATAAAATCTTTCTTTGGATATAAAATATATATTAGGTAATCTTTTTTTGCAATTTCGCATCGTCTTCGGGTAATTGATATGAAGAATACACATTTGTATTTTTACTAATTACTACTTTTAAAAAATAATAATATTTACATTCTTAAAATACTAATAAAAATTTTATGTAAACGTAAGTTTGCTTCTATATAACCATTTTTTTTTTTTTGTAAGTATAACTTTATTTGAGAAGCATTCCTGGCGCTCCGAAGAAAATTGTAGAAAATCATAGTGACGAAAATTTTCGACTAAACAAAACTATGCTACTAAAATTAAATGAGCTTAAATTTATATTTAACCAAACATATAAGTCTATGGAATCATAAATAGAGCCATTTAAAAAACACCATTAACCAAAAATCACATCTGTAACTCGCTCGCCGTAACATCCTCTACGAAAGTTTTTTAATATAACATAAGAAAATCATATTTTTCTTTCATTTCAAATACAATACTAATATTATAATTTTTTATCAAATTGTTAACATTTACATTCATTATACTTGACTCGACAATCGTTAATTTATCCAAATAACATTGAAAAATAACTTTCAATTTTTGTCATTTTTTTTTAACTATAGAGAAGAAAATGAAAATACAAAATTATAGGTATTCAAATAAGCACAATTTTTACCAACAACTTAGTTTTGCTATCATATAACATATATAACATATTTGTTAAAAAGTGATATTACTGTGTCTATAGAAATGCAATAAAAATTTCAGATTCAACTAAGTTTAAACTTTAAACTCGCAAAAATGGGTCGAAATATTCTATCACTAAACTCCATCTCAGTATCCAACCAATCTTGACTTAACCGTACTTTTTCAAACTTAACTCGCTTTCTGTTAAATTGATAACTTGGTTGTTTAAGATTCGTAGCATCACAAGTTCATGTATATTATTTAACTGAACTGAACTGCATCAACCTGTAAATATCCCAATTTCCACTGCTGGGCTAATACATATTTTCCATATAGGAAAAGAATTGGAGCTTAATCCACCATTTACTCCACTGCAAGTTAGTGGATAATTTCCCTACTATAAGTAACGATTGTTATCAGAGGTGTCTATGATAATAAACGTGATCGACGGCTTTACGTGTTCTCCGAGGCACAGTGGGGCGACGCACAAGGACATACACAACATGTATAGAGATACCAATAAACAATAATGTGGGCTTTAGCCAACCATAATACTGAGCCAAATAAACAAGCATGATTATCCTCTAAATAAAATAGAGCTTCCAAGCGCACTTTAGAAGTTTCAACATAGAGCGGTTAGAATACGTTGATCGCTACCTGACCTCTAACAGCACAAAACAGTGTAATTAGTGGCCCACTGTTTCTGACTAAACGAAATTCAAAAGCAAAGAGTGAAAAAGAGAGGCATAATCAGATAAGCAAGTGAAAATTGGACTATAAAAATATAAAAGGTTAAAATTCAAACGACTCTTATATTTTTACCCGACTGCGACAGAAGGAGGGTTATGTTTTTCGAGTGTATGTATGTATGTATGTATGTATGTATGTATGTATGTATGTATGTATGTATGTAAGTATATATGTATGTATGTAAGTATGTATGTATGTATGTATGTATGTATGTATGTATGTCCATTTCTTTGGCACGCCCTACAGCCCAAACGGCTAGACGGTTTTTGACATATGAGGTGTCGTTGGATTTGTCTAAATTGTAGTAGTGACATAGGCTATATAAATTTTCAAAATGGCGCCCGCAAATGGCGAAATAAGGGGGAGGGAGTTGAATTTTTTTTCTTACTGTAGCAATATGGGTATCAAATGAAAGCTACTAAATTGTTTTATTCTTTTTAGTTTATAATAAGAGTATTTTACGCAGTCGGGTTTTTTGATTTTTTTTAATTAAGCATACTTGTAACTTTTAACACGAGGTTTTCCAACAATTTCAGACGACTAACATTATTAGGTACTTATGATATATGGAGAATTATTAATTTATTATGGCTGTTAAGCTTTATCATAACTGGTCCATATACGGCTGTAGCTATTGAAAAGGACGATTTTATTATAACGCTCTATGTGGATTCCTCCAGAATATATAGAGTTCTCCTTGTATCTTCTATATATCCTTAGAACATCGATGTCAACTTTATTACAATATGTTACAATATGTCTCCTATTCGATCAAATCAGTAGGAAGCTACCAATAGAAAGTAAAAAACAAGAAGACAAAGCATTTCGTAACGGGGAATTTCAATCTTCGCTTGCGCCCGGAGCAAACTATCAATAAACTGCGCCCTACCATATTGAGAATAGAAATAGCTAAGGCGGTGCACAAACTAATCTTCCATATTAATTTATTACTAATATTATATAACTCAATTACCAGCGACTTCGTTTCCGGAATGCAGACGACTGTTCATTATGATTTCGCTAGAATTGTTTACAGAGTAATACTATCGCATCTAGACAATGTATCCAGATGAAACCTACACCAGATTTTAAGTTATATCTCTAGAATCTCATTTTACATTACACATTAAAAAAAAATTATATACCTCGGTATACACGGTGAATGGGGAGTCACTATAAATATTTGAGGAGAATACTCGGTACATGATTCTCATTCAAATTATGTAAAAAAATAGGTAAATATTAATAAACTTCTAAGTAAAGTTACTCAACAGTTATCTAATTATTTACGCGTCGTCTGGGAACCCTAGCAGCTAGCTGCACTTTCGACAAAAACAGGTAGCTTACCTACGTCCAAACGCCACCACGTGTTAACAGGGTATCAGGATAAACAAGCATGATCCAGTCCCCCTTAATACTTTAATCCTGGATAGGCAAAAATACTAACAATAATACTCGTTTAAGCAACAAATTTGTTGACTAGGTAAATGTGAACTTTGGCAATTTTAAGATGTGAACAAGCGGCACAGTACAACACCTGTGCACGTGCCGCCGGCATGACTGAGAAGTGTCAACGCTTCATTTATTTGAATCGAAATTTATGAAAATTTGGTCAAAAATCAAGTACCTACCTATTTTTTTAGATAAATCGAATGAGAATCATGTACCGAGTGTTCTCCTTAAATATTTATAGTGACTCGCCAGTCATCTCACCTCTCACTCACCTGTACATATAAGAGACGTCGACACGATTTTTTTTAAAACTTAGATAGTAGTTTGTCTATCGCTTTTACTTTACAATATTAATCAAGATATTGAAGTGTTATATTTTTATATACTGAACTAAACTGAGCTGGCTGATACAGCCTATAAACGGCCCAATTCTGGGCAAATTCTTTATCTCTATGTAGGATAAGGGTTTTCCACCAGGCTGCTCCACGAGTTGGCAGATAGTTTCCCAACCATGAGTCACGATCGCTATCGTCGTATCGTCTATAATAACTACGAGGACCAACGGCTTTACGTCCTGGACATGGGTGTACCCACACCAGAAACAAATATTTGTACAAGTAAAATTATCTGCCCCAAGCGGAAATCGAACTCGCGACCGCTGTCGTTAGGACGACTACACGCAACACTACACCAAAAGGGCTATCTTTATAAAGTATAAAAATGATATTAAAATATTTAAATTTTGAACTAAATCTGTCCGTGTTATTTAAATATAATTTCTCGACTTTTATATTGCAACGTAAATATGTATAAATTATTTCCAAAAAGATTTCGACAGAAATTGAATTGTTTGTAATCATCCTAAAAATAAAACAGTCGACAACAAGCTCCGTTGTGAGGTCGGGGTCGCGATCCTCATGAATGAGTTGGCAATTTCGTATAAGATACGTACCTGTATAGTAGAGAAATAAAATATCATATGATTCAAACTCAAAGATTCCTAACTTTGCATTGAATTTTAGTCTTAAAGATCATTGTGTTAAGAACTATTTTGAAATGACGTTAAAATGTTATCGAGACCACTAGGTTTCGTTTGGTATTATCAATTATCAATACGCCTAATTACTAAATTTAATAGAAAAAAAATGGGAATGCAAACAATGAAACTACCTATAATAAAGTTACTGTTACAATTGGTAGAAAAATACATTTCAATACTGTAAAAAATAACCACTTAAAATTTGATTGATTAAAAATGCAATCGTTATTCTCGTATACTTTTTTTTAATACTGTGAAGTAACTGAAAACTGACGGACTCTGAAACGGACCTCTTCTACTACAAAGAAAAAGTTTTGAACACGACACGCAAGTTCACTAGTTGTAAAAAGGCCAAATTTATTAACAGATCAATTGATTTTTCTTAATATTTTCTTTTTTATATTAATATGATCCAATATCAAACAAACTTAGGTGTCACATACATTATTGATTTTACATAAAATATCATTTTTTTAGTCTTGTTTGATTCTATTTGTTTTTTAATTTATTTTTAGCAAAATATTAAAATAAATAAAAAATTTGAACAAGAACTTGTTCACTTCGTTTGAGTAGGTAATCAATCATCTTAGAACATACCAGTGTGGTAAAAATTTTCTTGTACTTCTTGAGAAAGATTATTATAAAACATAACTTACAAGAGCAGAGCTGCAATCAACAATTTCGAAAAGTTTTAAAAATAATTATTTATAGAAAATGTTGAATAAAAAAGACTTATTATATTTATATTATACTTATTATTATTATACTTATTTACTATTATAATAACATTGTTTATAATTATAATTAGAAAAATTATATGTATAGTACAAAAATATAAAAATAATGCAACAATATCCATAAGGTCTTGTTTTTGAGTACTTCTATGAATTCTCTGTCTCTTTATACCTGAAAAAAGAAACACGATTATTAGATTAAGTCACTTCAACATAAAAAGTTATATAAATTATTCTAATATTAATGAAGTGTAAGTATTTGTTTGACTGTTTTTATAAATATACACATATATAATATATTAAATTAGGCTGGTCTATCGTATATATATACATATACATATATGTATATATATATATATATATATATATATATATATATATATATATATACGATAGACCAGCCTAATTTAAAAATTCTTTTCATATTAATAAATTATTTTTAATAGTGGTACAATTCTACATTTCTGAATAACCGCATAAAAGCAGGCAAACAAGTATATGTTAATATTTTAATGGCAAATTAGCTATCTGCCATTAAAATATCAAATACTTTGCATTTATGTAATTTCTCTTTATTACAAAATATCATATAACTGTATTAGTATTAAGTTTTATTAATTTAATAGAATACTGTTAAAACTGTAATAAATATCACAAATACATTTACATGAATTTTCAACCAAAATATCTGATATCAAACTATAATATAATAATTGTTTATACATATTTTATATATCAATATGACTTAAAACTAATGAATTGCCACATTAGAACCATATTAGGTATGGACTTATATATAAACATGTTTTGTTTGTAATACTCCATGCATTACAACCAAAACGTCTTTCATTAAAATACACATTAAAAGTACATTTCGATCGTGACACAAATCTTACATAAAATATTTTTTTAAATCATTGCAATATTTTAGTTAGTAAGCAATTTCCTTTGCATTAGAATGTAGATTCTGCTACAAAAGGAAAGTAAGTAATTTAAAAAAAAAATTACTAATTTATGCATACATTCCAGATACATCCACATATAATATTAAATTCTACAAATACAAAGTTTTGCTTAACTTACTTGCAATTAACGCAGGTATAGAAAACTGTTTGTCCTTCATCCGCTGATCTTAATTGTAATGTTGCATATGACATTCTATCATTACCACATTTAGGACATTTCCGCTCCACAACAGGTCCCTCCGGGTTATCCATATTTAAAATTTTATCATTATTTATCACAGATACAGTGTTAAAATGTATTGTGTAATTAAACTTTATATTATTGAAACCTGAAAAGGATTATCTTAATCAATTTTTATACAAAGAATTTAAAAAGAAAAATGCATTAAGTTTCATGTAAAGATAACAAATAATAAAGTATGTGATAGTGTATTATAGAGAAAAAATACTAAATATTATTTGGACATCCACCACCTCAGTCCATTCAGACCATGGACGCTGTAAAGGGTCCAAAACGTCGGGAAATAATTTGAAAAATCGTTAAACTGTAAAGTTTTTTAATAAAACACGATAAAATCCATTGTAGACTTTTAATTAAATGTATACTTTACTTTAGACATTGAAATTACTATTTTACAAATGATTATAAACCTCGACCGTTTTAAATGAGAAACAAAAAAAAAAATAGGATCTATTTAAGTTTACGTTTTAATATTGGATAAAGAAATACTAGTTACGTTTTTTGGTAAATTATTGTACAGTTGTGCTCGCTAAACATTTATTAAGAAAATATTCTGCAAACTTAAAAGGTAGTTTATTAATTTTAAACAAAAACCGTTTAGGACTTACTATCCGGATCGTAAACCGCTTTACAAGCATAACATTTCACTGATCCAAATTCTTGTAACAAAGGTAAAATAGAACCACATTTAGCACAAAATGCTGTACTACTTTTAAATGGACCGGTCTCTGCCATTTTTAATAACCTGAAAATAAAATTTAAAAAATGTAATATTTGAATGTCGAAAATAGAATTTTTTTACTTTTATGATGTTAACAAATAGTCATTAGTTGTGGTGTTCCTTACGTTAATTATTTGAAAAGCAGATATATAAACTTAAAAATCTATAAAAGAACCAAGTAATAATATTTATAATATTTCCAAGTATTATTATAAATTATTTTAATTATTTGAATAGTTTTAGGTTATGCACTTCCAAAACAATAATAGACAAGTCTCGTGGTAGGGGTGTGCGATAATTATCGATAATTCGTAACTACTCGATAATTTTTCATTCGATAATTATCGATAAGTGTTATTCGATAATTTTGATTCGATAATTATCGATAATTTTTCACTCGATAATTATCGATAATTATCGATAAGTTTTCATTCGATAATTATCGATAATTTTGTGCGATCTGATAATTATCGATAATTTTGTGCGATTCGATAATTATCGATAATTTTGTGTGATCCGATAAGTATCGATAATTGTTTTTGGATCGAATAAGTATCGATAATTGTGATTTCATAATTATGGTACGGCGGAAGACCTTTTTTTTTTTTCGTCGTCCGATAATTGTGGCGATAATTATCGATAACTGTCGTCAACTACCGATAATTATTATCCGATAATTATCGATTACTGTCGTCAACTATCGATAATTTTTATCCGATAATTATCGATCACTGTCACCGACTATCGATAATTTTTTATCCGATAATTATCGATAACTGGTCATTCGATAATTATCGATAACACAATACGATCATTATCAATAATAAAATTATCGATAATTTTTTCCGATGAACACCCCTATCTCATGGTAGAGAATTCAAATGTTCAATGTCAATCTGACGCAAAGTAGTGTTGCCAAGACAGTAAGTACAAAATATGCTCCATCGATGTCGAAAAAATGCCAAAAATATGCCAACTTTCTATTAAATATGCTAAATTAAAATGCTAACTTATGAATTTAAAATACAAAAACAAAAAAAAGTAAAAAAGTTATGAATTAAAATGTTTATTGAAAGAAATGTTTCTTAATCTAATTTCTTTCGTGGGATCTGAACTATAATGTGGATTATACTTAGGCGGAATGATTGTTTTGTGATAGAAAAGTCAGGGTTAGACTCAGATTTAGAGGTGTACAGGCCATTTGCATACAACAACGAAAAAAAAAAAGAAAAAAAAGATCGTCACGATCTCAAACCGATATTTAACCTTGCCTGCTACTTGCTAAACAACTTACTCCGTCGGGCTATGTGTATGTCTACTAAATACTTAAAAAAAACTCATCACCTCTTCCTATTCGTAACATAAAAAAATGATAGTGTCAGTATCATTTTTTGTATTATCATGTCATTATCATTTTGTATTTATGTAATGTTACCTTTGAAAACATGTTATCACTCACGTTATTTGTGTAGAATAGAAAATGCTCAATGCTCCATGTTAAATAATTAGCATAAAATATGCCACAGTTACAGCACTGACGCGCCGTGTTCCGATATATACTGGAGCACTACAAGGTGTGACGTCATTTCTCTATATATACTGCGAAGCCGATCCTTTTTAGTTTGCTATACCGTGCTATACTAGTTACTGTTTATAACAGAAGACAGTCCAGTATACTGAACTACTACTATCATCCTCATTTTACGACTTTTTTTTTTCAAATAAAAAAATATTTATCATGTACACTTTTTCTATTCAACAAGAAAAAATATAATTTAAATATTGTGGACATTTTTGAATAACAATATCAATTAATAAAATAACAATCATTCGCGCTGTCATAGTTTTGATCACGTGATCATAGTACTCAGCAGTACTGAGAGCACCTTAGCTCGAAAGCTCCAGTGCTCTCAGTGCAAAAATGGCGGCGATTCATGACGTCATATATGACGTCATATACTGCGGCAGTGTACTGGCAGTCTATAACGGAACGAATTTTCAGTACTGACAGCACTATGGCAGTGCTCTCAGTAAATATCGGAACACAGCCATTAATCTTATTTGGTTATTGCACGAAGAATGGATATGGTTATTGGTCTATAATATTATAATTTGTCTATAGTCTTTAGTATTACAGAATGTCAAAAATAATCATAAATCAATAATCATAATTGAAAATTTCAATTTTTAAATTTTCATAGTCATAGTTTGTCTAATAGATATTTGTGCTTTATATATGTATGTATTACTTATTAGTAAAACACAACTTGCTCTATCAAGAAAATTGTGTAGCAGTGATCTGAACTGACATTATTTAGGTAAAAAAATATTTGTTATTGCTGGTTCAATGATCTTTTTGTATATCTATAAAAATAATATCATTCAATCATCATGGTAAATAAAATGTTTCTAATCTCAGTTTCAGTAATTTTATGAGTTTTTTTCTACGTTCATTATGCCTCGACATAAAACGTTAACGGGTCGGAATGAGAGACAAAGAAGGAGGAATTTATATTTACATACACCAAATAATACACCAAATACAAATGTAAATAATGTTATTATTATACAAAACGAAGAAGTAAGTTTTGAAATATACATTCAAATGTGAACTCATTGTAATTCCAAGAATTTTTATAGTTATGATTATGAGTATGGATTAATGGATTTACATGCAGGTTTTGTAATGTGAAATATTTTGAACCTGAAGTCACTTTAGGTAACAGGACTGCATTCACTTCATGTTGTCACAAAGGTAAAACTATTACCGCTTTTGAGTCAAAATGAATATTTCAAATCATTGTATGATGGGACTTTTTCAAATGAACCTTCAATAAAAAATAAGTCAAAAAATTATTTTCAAAATATTTGCAAATACAATTTATCATTTGCTAAAGTTAGTCCAGAAGATAAATTTTCCATGGCAGTATCATTATATCATATCAGTATCATCATCATTCCAGTATCATTTCAAACTACATGATGTTTTTTTAATCTCAGATCAGGTCCAATGAATGCTACATATTTTTATGATGTTGACACTTGTCAATTATAGATTAGGTCGAATTTCGACCATTGGGCGACCACTAGTAATGATAAATGCTTGACTCGGCTAGGATTGTTCGCCAATTTCTCAGCCTATGGCCCTAACTCCGGCCGTTTGATAATCCTCCACCTGCTTATATTTATCTGTGTAAGTTTATGTAAATTTATTATATGCTTTATATAAGTATTGTTTTATAATTATTATGTATAACTGTATATATTATTGAATGGGTGGAGTGAACCAACCAGATAGAAATAAATAAGAAGTATGCATGGGGCAATGGAGTACGATTCCTTGTCTTCAGGGCGAGTGACTGACGATCGCATGCATCACCCGAAATTGTCGGTCATGAGACAGTACATCCCACGTAAGTGTAGTGGCCAAGGCCTATTAAGCGCCAAGTCCATGCATAACCAGCAGGTGTGCAGCCTCAGGCCCTACTTTGAAATCAGGTGCGAGAACTATGTGCATGGTGATGTTATAGTAAGTTTGTAAAGGTCTCACCCGGCGAAGACCGATTGTACTTTGCATCTCTGACTGGGAGACCGTATGGATGGAGAAGGAGCTGCACGGACGGTTTTACAAGACGCTCCACGCACCTCACGTGGATGTGAGGGCCTCCGTGCAGTGGCTGCGATTCGAGGACCTCTTTGGGGAAACCGAAAGTTTTGTCTGTGCAGTACAGAATCAGGTGGCTAAGACGAAAAACTATCGAAAGCACATTCTGAAGGATGGCACTCCCGACTTCTGCCGAGCTTGTCGTCATCCCGGCGAATCACTCAGACATGTGCTTTCGGGGTGTTCAGCACTTGGCAACACAGTACTTGCACAGACATAACCAAGCGGCCAAGATTCTTCATCAAGAGCTTGCTCTAATGTACGGTCTCCTGGAACAGAGGATGCTGTATTATCAGTACACGCCGGTGTCAGTACTTGAACGCGACGGAGTCCGGCTCTACTGGGACCTGCCTATCGCTACGGAAAGGATGATACTGGCGAACAAGCCTGATATCGTGGTGATAGATAGGGCACGGTCGAGGGTGCTTTTACTAGACATTACCATCTCGCATGACGAGAACTTCGTGAAAGCTGAAACAGAGAAAAAATGTAAATATCTGGATCTGGCGCACAAGATTGTCGACATGTGGGGTGTTAAGTCCAATGAAATCATCCCTATCATGATATTAGCTAATTGATCCCGGTTAGCCTCGAAAATATATTAAAAAAAAAAAGTTTGTTACGCGGCTTAATTTTACTAACATCGTGAAAGATTTGAATTTCCCGCTTTTTATTCTACTCTATTTCAGAGAGCGTTACGCACAACGTTGCCAGATCACTATAAGTTGTTTATAAAAAAATAATGTTTTTAACTTTAATACCTCACTAACAAAACAGTGTGGTGCTTCTTTTATTTTTTTTCAACTTATTCTAAAAACATTTTTCAACTCCTAGTTTTTTTTTTTAATTCCGTTGAGATTTTTTTTTTTTTAATATAATAAAAAATCAGACATTTTACATACATAAATGGGACATTACCCTCAAAATCATGAACTTTGTCTTTAAATATCTCGGGATCTAAACGATCAAAAATTATGAAATTTATATTTCATAAATAAAGCTATTCTGAACCCGTAAATTTTTTTTTAGCTGAATCTGTCGAAAAGTGGTTTCATGCTGAAACTACCTACTAACGGAAAAGGGAGAGAAAGCCAATTACATTATGTATAATATTTATTAAAAGCATGTACAAACTAATTTACATGTGATGAAAGTTGTTAAAAAGGGGTTATTATACGAGTTCGTCTTTATTAAAGAAACATAATTGCAGCATTATGTTTTCATAATAATGTCTTCATGAATATTTTAATCATTATAGTAATAGTATGATGTCATCATGGCTTTTTAATGTAATCACAATGGTTTTGTCTGGGTTGGTCTGTGCACGACTGTTGAATGATGACAACTGGACGGTCTTATCGCTTATTAACGATTTCTTCTAGACAACCTTAGGGTTATAGAATCATGAACATAGGAGTAGGTGGTGTAATACAGTATATACTATATAAACATACAGATACATAAATACACACACATACCTATTTACATTTAAGTAATATACATAATTATAGATGATATACATACATATTCAGGATGACTGGTTAGTCACTATCAATATTTAAGGTAGTTCCAGCGTGGTGAAATGTAGTCCTACCTTAATACCTTCTGCCTTATATCGTTATAGTAGTAATCTGGCAACGTTGCTCTGAGTGTTTTATATATTTTTGTTTATATGGTCTTAGTATATACAAATAGTATTGCGCTTTCTAATAATAGTTATATTAAATTAAAAAGATAAGAGCGTTGTGCAGTGTTGCCAGATCACTATAAAATTAAAATTAATATTTATAATTTTAATATCTCGATAACAAAACCGTGAAGTGCTACTTTCATTTTTTTTGCTTATTCTAAAAACATTTTTCAACACACTCTAGTTTTTTTTTTCCGATTCTGTCGAGAGAATTTTTTAATATAATAAAAAATCGGACATTTTACGTACATAAATGGGACATTACTCTCAAAATCGCCAACTTTGAATTTAAATATCTTGCGAATATATAGCCGAATCTGTCGAAAAGTGGTTTCATGCTGGCTATATACAGATGACTCGTGAATTACACTCAATATTTAAGGAGAATACTCGGTACATGATTCTCATTCGAATTATGTAAAAAAAATAGGTACTTAATTTTTGTTGTAATGTTCATAAATTTTAATTTAAATAAATGAAGCGTTGACACTTTTCCAGTCATGCCGGCGGCACGTGCACAGGTGTTATACTGTGCTGCTTGTTCACATCTAAAAATTGCCAAAGTTCACATCATTTACTTAGACAACAAATTTGTTGCTTGAACGAGTAAAATATCTTAGTATTTTTGCCTATCCTAAACTAGGTATAAAGTATTAAGGGGGACTGGATCATGCTTGTTTATCCTGCTACCCTGTTAACACGTGGCGGCGTTTGGACGTAGATAAACTACCTGTTTTGTGTCGAAAGTGCAGCTAGCTGCTAGGGTGTCCAAACGACGCGTAAATAATTAGATAATTGTTAAATACCTATTTTTTTTAATATAATTCGAATGAGAATCATGTACCGAGTATTTTCCTTAAACATTGATAGTGACTTACCATCTATCCTGTAGATAGATAATATACACACATATAGTACGATTCACGAAAGATGACCACAAATGGCGGCCGTCTGCGCATGTACACTCATGAAGAAAAGACTTAGACAAAATAACATTTTAATATTAGTTAAATAATTTATGTAATATTGTAAACTAGCGGGCCGCCCCGGCTTCGCACAGGTATCTAATGCATGTGTTATACATATAAAACTTTCTCTTGAATCACACTATCTATAAAAAAATCTGTTGCGTAATTTTAAAGATCTAAGCCAATCTAAGCATACCGAGACACAGACGGCGGAAAGTGACTTTATTTTATACTATGTAGTGATGCTGGTTATGAAATGAAATCTTTAAATCTAAATTACTCTCTTTTATAATTATTTGTACTGTCGATACAGACGTTTTTGTTGCTCCGGCCGTTTTTTTGTAAGCTTAGAGTTTTTTTACATCTTTTGAAAAATATTGAAAACGTTGTACACCAAATTTCTCGACTGTCTATTCAAAGTATTGCCTTTTCCTCGCGGCATTTTTAGTCGGTTAAAAATAGCAAATAAGTTCAACAACAACAAATCTCAACAAAAACTTAACAAATAACAAAAACTTAAACAACGAAAACAACAAATAAAAAAAAACAATTTAAATCAAAGAAACACTTCTTTTCGACTGTATTCAAATGCGTCAACGCAGCGATAGACGAATAGCGACTGATCGGCCTGTCAAGAGACGCGCGCGCACCAAAGGCGTCGCTCCGGTCTTGACGCATTCCGGCCGCCCTTACCCCGCACCTCCAAATAGACCTAAAATATGATTTCTGCGCATGGTCATCTTTCGTGAATCATACAGTACATACATATGAATAAATATTCATATATAAAAATAAGTCAAGTATGAGATAGATTATAGCCCTTCACTCGTCTTTTGAAAATGTCTATTCTTTCGGCCTTTGGATAAGGATTTGGTTGTATGCATAGGTAATCTCAGCGTGAGATTCTCAGAAGAACGGAATATCTTGCTATGGTCTCCAACAAATTCGAATTTTTCTTTCATATAGGTATGTAGGGCTGGATGGACTAAATAACACACAGAATAGAAGAGAGAGAATATGTAGATTCCGTCGAAGATGGATGGGAAGCCACTCGAGCTTTGAGTGAAATTCAGAGACGTTGTCAAATTTCCGTAATCCAAATACGGACCGAATCGCAACATTTTGCAGTCGCTCAATTCTGTTTAATTGCTCTTCTGTTAGATTAGGATAGCTTGCATCAGCGTAGTCAAGGACAGAGAGAAGCAGGGATTGTGCTAACATAGTTTTAGTAGAGATAAGAAGAAAAGACTGCAAACGCCGTAAGGATTTACAGCTGCAAATGTCCTTTTGTTTAACTCCTAAATATGATGTCGGTACCCATGATAAATTAACGTCAAGAAAAATACCTAAGTTTATAACAATTGAATTGTAGGGTATGATGACATTGTCATATAAAATGGGAGAAATACAGCTCCAGTCAATTCTTGAAACAATATTTTTGACGCGAGTTTAACATTTTTTTACCCACCACAAAAAGTGCACAACGCCGCTAAAGAAGTTTTCACTTCAAAAAAACTCCTTAATTAGCTGCTACTGAGTTGGTATCAATTACACACATAACGCGAAAGCACTATTTTTGAGGGTGCTCCATTGTGCGAAGCGTCGCTGTAGTTGAAAACTTGAAACAACTTGAGCATTATGCCGCATAATGCGCTTTAGTTCTGTAATTGGAAAACAAGGATTAAGTTGTTTGACGTTTTGCATTGTGTTGTATTTCTAGTATGGTTCATCGGAAAAAATTATCGAATGAACAGTTATTGATAATTATCAGATGAAAATTATCAATAATATTCGGGCGATTCGATAATTATCGGATGGATTCGATAATTATCGGATGAATTCGGTAATTATCGGATGGATTCGATAATTATCGGACGAGAGTTATCGGAGTTATCAGATGAAGGATGACAAGTATTGATTTTTTTTAAAATTAAGTTTCGTACATCCACGGGCTCTCGATTGCCCATGTCTTTTTTTTTAATAATTATTACTTTATTGTTTTACATGCAGGCGTTTTGCTCAATTACTGCGAGTAGGTACTTAAAATTATCTTAGTATCTCTAAGAAGGACGCAAGTCCGCACTGACCTTAAAAATTTATTGATTTATAGAGTAATAGATTATTGTAAGTGTATATGTATATACAAAAGTATACAATTTTTTATATATATATATATATATATATATATATATATATATATATATATATATATATATATATATATATATATATATACATATACACACATTTATATACATATATACATACATTACATACATTTTTTTTTATATATATAATTTTTTTTTTTTTTTATATTTACTCACCACATCCACGTATCAATAGTTTGGTTTTATTTGCTTTTTCTAATCTCTTCCACGACCCCCGCTCAGCAGCGCGAGTACATCCTCAATGACAGCATCGTCTCTATTATGTATTGCCATCTTGAGGCTGTGCTCGAGGATTTCTTTGTGTGTAGCCTCCGCTGCCCTTCTCACGAAGCGACCGATCGCATCATCCCCGTCGTCGGTGTAATAGGTACAGGTGTTGGTGTGCCTAGTCACCGCGACCACAGCATGCGAGACGCTGTCATGAATTCGCAGCCTCCTGGTCTTCATTTGGATAATGATAACCTCCTCGCTCGTTTGTCCCTGCGCCTCGTGTATGGTCATGACGCTCGATCCTTCTCCGGTACCATATCCCCGGCTTATCAAAACCTTCTTCTCCTCTTGCGTAAATACCAGGTACCTATAAGGTTCGGGCTTGGATGGGATGGGATTTTTTAATCTATGCATTCCACAGACCACATGCGCGGAAACGGAAATGGGACATGCGCAATAGTTTTTTATTTATCAGTTTTTAATTAAAATAATAAATAAATTAGTGAATAAATGTAAGAAGATAATTTTGTTTATTATCTTTTATGAACAATACAAAACAATTATTTACTAAAGTTTGACAGTTAAATTCATTTTTTGATTAAAGAAGTATCATTTCCGCGCATGTGGTCTGTGGAATGCATAGATTAAAAAATCGTATAAAAGTGATGAATTATCAATTAGAAGAGGGCCCGCGAACGTACCCATTATTACTGAATTATCATTATTTTGTATAATATATATTTATATATATATTTATGTATATAAGCTACAGGTAATTAATTGTATTTAATATAAAAGCGAAATAAACTTAAATACTTTGAAAATATGTAATACAAGAAATAATCAAGTTTAATAAAGAAGTTAAGTTTAATAACTTATAGTTAGCAAAACAAATTAGATTATCATTAACCACTTATGAAAATTGTAAAAATATACTAAATAAAAGCAGTTAACTTTTTATACGATGTTAATTATATGAGTCCTAATAACTTTTTAGTCAAAATTGTAATATAGCCTATTATTACTGCACTCGCCCACCGATGCTACTTTTTAATAATCAAATAACAAATATATGAGATTATATCGCTAATCGGATTCTTAAAATGCAAGAATTAATTACCTTTTTTTCTGCAATTGTTGTTGTAATAAACTATGGTAACCATTTTATTATTTTATTAACTTTTATATTAATAACTTACATTTATTCACTTCTATATTTTTAACTTATATTCTTACATTACATTATATTATTAACTTTTCACTATTTGACATTACTTCAATATTGACAAAACAGATTGCGTGCGTTTGCCACCATTAGCCGCTGTCAATTCTACTCAGAGTTCGGACGCGTCATACTTGTAAGTTAGGCCAACCGCCGATCGTGAGCCGAACGCTTAGGCCGAGCCTATCGTGCTTCTCTAACGCTTATTCCGCGCTCTCGCTCACTAATTGTGACAATGACGTCATCTTCTTTGAACTGGCACCCAGTAGCTTTCATCAATTTACTAGACGTTATCACGTCAAAAATCTCATACGACATCCAGTGTCGGCATTAACCTCTCTTAATCCGACTACTATCCGACTAACTACAAAAAAAAATGGTCATCACTTCTCAATGTCAAACTTATTACTCAATAATTATCAGCTATCATATACGCATAATTATCGAATCCCACCAGTACTAAATATTGATCTAAAAATCGATCTTTTTGGCTCGAGAAATCGATTAATCGATCTCAGATTGCCACCCCTAGTATATAATTATGTATTATCTATGGTATTGTAGGTAAACCATAGAGAAAAGTAATATATAATTATATAGGTAAACTCTATTATATACTCTTTGGTAAACTCTGATTTGTGTTGTATAAACAGTAAACTTTATCCAATTCTTGGTTATAAATATTCTTTAAAAATTTGACTAATTTGAAGTCATTTTAGTAACATTAATCCTGTATGTACAATACAATATAACTTTTTTATCTTCAATATACGTATTGTGCTAAATAAGGTGAATTCAGATGTATAATCATAAAACTTATGATTTTTGCAATATTTACATAATGAAAATATTTTGATATAAGGTTTTTTTTTGTCGAAAATGGCTTTAAATCGATTTAATATTACAGACATTAGAAATGGAGGCGCTCTCACAATCCACCGACTTAACCTACCCACCCGCCGAACCAATGCAAACAGAACAGCCGATGGATTCTGATAAAATACCTAATCAACCTCCAATTCAGCCTCCGGAAAGTGTCGGACCTCAGAGCGGTAAACATGAAGAGTTTTCTGTAGAGAAAGTATTAGACCGCAGAATAAAAAACGGAAAAGTGGAATATTTACTCAAGTGGAAAGGTTATTCTGAGTAAGTTTGAATTAAGAGTTAAGTTTAAAAGAGAGCTTAAGAGTAATTTTATAAGAGACGAAACTTGAACTTATTGAAATCATGTTAAACACTTACATTTTAACTATAGCCTGTACAAGTTAGCTTGATCTTTTTGACAGATGTAGATTTTCTGATCGACATAACTTTGCAATGATGAACATATTGTTTATTAATTTTTAAAGATTTTAAAAATTGTAAAAATATTAAAAAAATACATATAACTCAAAACGTACGTACGTTATATCCGACCGACCGATGCAAGTTTGTTCACATGTTCACTGACTACTGATAGGTCTTGTTTATTCGTCCGACAGAGTGAAGTCACTTATGAGACGTCGGTACACTACTGAACGTAGTAAAAACTGTAGGTAATTATAATAAGAGTAGTTATGAAATGTAAGTTAATTTTACATAACAATGATATTGATGATTGGTGAACTTATTAAGAATAATCAAATAATTAAATTTAACTAAGAAATAGTTTAATTATTGTATTTGCCCCGATATATATATGTATAAATATAGTAATATGTATAAATATAGTAAGTATTAAATGTGAAAATGAATTTTTACCCAAAGAACAGAAGCTGGATGTGTTTAGTGTCAGTTTTATTATCAATGTATCTAATTCAGACAGTAAAAGTGATTGAGACTGTATGGTTTCATTACTAATTATACAATTAATACTTATTGTAAATAACGTTTTTAATGAGATAAATTCCCTTGTAAGAATTTCATATTTGTGTTTTTAGTAATTCAATGTAATAATTAAATCCAGCCACATCTGTTTTATTCATAGGTCTACTGTAAAAAATGACCATTTTGCAGGTGGCAGGTACATTACTGTTTTAATTATGAATATTAAACAACGTATCTCATGTCATTTGTAGTTCCGATCTCTCCCAATAATTGTCGATAATTGCCGAGTGTCAAAGTGAAAATAATCTTACTGTATATATCATCACAAAGATATTTCAATACTACTTTGAAATTTCTTAAAAATGTGTATTTAGACTATCCCCAATCATATATTTCTAATCAACTTACATAATATAATTGTAGAAAAATTGAATATATTATTAATTATAAAAATAACTTTCAGTGAAGACAATACATGGGAACCAGAAGATAATTTAGATTGCCCAGATTTAATATCAGCTTATGAAGAAGCACGTCTTAAGAGGGAAAGAGAGGCCGCCGTGCCTCCAGAAGTAGAGGAGGGACATTCCACTCGCAAACGCGCCAAGAGAGGAGACAAGAAAAAGAAAATCGAGGTAACTTTTATTAAGAAAATTCTATCTTATTAGTGAGATTGCTAATCTTGGATGATTATTGCCTTTTCTAAAATCTCTCTGCAACAGAAAAGCACAAATAATGGATACAGAGATAAAGGTTTATGATAAATTATGGTTATTGGCTCTTACCAGAAAAGGCAGCTATGGTACTTTTCAAATCAAAAAAGGGTGTGATATTGGAAGTTTACTTTCGGCTGAGACTCCATTTCGATGTAGTATACTTTATCTCTCCTTTTATGAATATGAAATGGCCTAAGGAGTGTGCAAAGTATACAGCCGCACACTCGAGCTTTTTGGGAGGGCATAAAAAGGAGCATAATGTCATGTACTAGTGATGACCTTTTTTATATGTATAGCCTGATGGTGGAAACATCGGTACAGTGATTGCAATGACCTTTTTATTTTCATGTGAACTTCCGACACAGGATAATAGTCCAGTATGGATAGCAAAAATCTATAATATTTTCCATAAACATCCCTAATATAAGTCTAGCACACTCGCCATTTTCGCCTTAGGCCGGCCCTGAAAACCAGGATGCATGGCTAGCATTTGTATATTTCAAATATAATCATGTTTAATATCTTAAATACTTATCCATGGTATAAGTACATATGTTGTTGAAGGTTTTTAGAAATCTAAGCTACAGACAACTAACATATAACTGTTCCCAGTATTTAGTGTTAACATAAAATTATTGAAATTAACAATAATTAAAAAAAAAATAATAATAAAAATAATAATTCTTTGATTGGGTAAATTATAAATTAGTTTTTATTCCTGTAATAATTACCTTTTAAAACTTATTAAAGGTCTATTAAAATGTACCTATGTATATTTAAATTTTTACTTTTTTATTTTTTATTTTAAGACATAGTTGTGAATGTATAATAAGGTAATGGATGATAACTGTATACTCTATTGTCTTCTAGATGTTGCTTAGGTCTTTTGCTGTTATTCTTAAATAAATAAATAAAACTGGTAACTAAATCCAATGCAATAATATAACATATTGTATATTACAGGAAATTGAAAAACCAAGAGGCTTAGCAAGAGGATTACAACCAGAGAAAATTCTTGCAGGCCAACTGTTTCATGGCACTTTGTACTTCTTAGTAAAATGGTATGCGTAGTATAAAAATATAAAATTAATTTTCTGAAATATAAACAACACATAATTGTAATTATATAATACACTCTCACATTGATGGCCTTATAATACATACATATATAGTTTATATAATTTTCCTGACCGTATGTCTATGTGGCGAGCGGCAACTGGCTGATAAGAATAGTCCTGACCTCTTTCTTGACGAGGTGTCGTAGAAGCCGACTAAGGCCATAGTGGTGTAAAAATCAGTACATTAACAGTATGGTGATGGACACCAGTGTCACAGGGATACCATTATCTCTGGGGGTTTTTGTTCTGATAAGATATATTGACAGTGGGAAGCCTATGTTTAGCAGTGGACATCCAATGGTCGATGTGGTGGTGGATTTTTTCATTCTACCTTCAAAGATTTATTAAATACATTTATATTAGCCGATTAAATCAATCAATTAATTACCTTGGGTTGTCTGGAAGAGATCACTATTTAGTGATAAGACCGCCCATTGCACTCTCTGTATCTAATATTAAGGTTTGCTTTGTAAACTAACTTAATGTGCAATAAAGTTGTTTATTATTATAACTTAGGCAGGGGCAGTAAAACTTACAAATAATTTTTCATATTTATAATATTAGTATACATATATGATATGATTCCAGGCTAGACTGTCAAGAAATGGACGTAGTTCCAGGACACGACTTGGGGCAGGCCTTCCCGGACTTTGTGATAAACTATTACGAACAGTGCGCTCCATTCAGTGTGAGGCATAATGTGGGGAAAGTGCAGAGGGTCGCTCCAGAAGTAAGTTTTTTTTGAAACTGTAATTTAATTAATCCATTAATTCATTTAATTGACTTCAAAAAAGTGTAAGTGGGCATTTTCGTCAAAATGTCTACCATCCCACTCATAGGATGTCCCATGCATACAAGTTGCAAATAACTAACATTTTGATGATCTAGAAGTGTCCAGTTATTAATGAATAGTTCCAAATACGACTGGTTTTCTATTTTTCACTTTAATTGTTGAGAAATTAAAAAATAAAGTTATAAAATTAAAGCCAGAAATACGGCATTTTGCGTCTTGCAGTACTGTCCCCTTTTAGAATATATATCTATGTTAAACTATTTCTTTGTAATTTTGCTTCTTCTTACATATTCCACATATTTTAGTTATTGTAATCTAGTTGTAGTTTTCAAGCATGTTAATATCATTGTATATTTTAATACAAATATTTTAATATTTTCGAGTTAATATAGTGTCCCTTGGTATGGTGTTAACTAGACATTTCCATGCACCGTGACCATAAAATGTTCATTCATTTAGTACTTATTTTTTCTACCACTCGCTAACTTTTTATTTAAATAGCAACACCAAATCGAACATATTAACAACAGCAGCGATTTTGAAGTGTCAGTGTTTATTTGTCTTCAGTCTTGAGAGTGTGTGGACCGGTAACGGACTTTTTTCGGAGTTTTCGCCTCTCATTGGCCGGTAAGTATTTCACGTTTTTAGAATGATTATGTAATGTTAGTGTTAAGGCAAAGATAGTTTTACATGGCTAAATTATTTCTGGTTTTCGGTAATCAAGAACTATTTACTTATCAAATAACATTTATAGGTTATGATAAAAAAACTGAGAAAAGCTGTGGTACCGTTACGTCCTGACCATTACCAAATGACTGGTAACGTATGAGCCGGACTAAAAATGTAACGGACAGGACAGCTTAAACATGTAGGCACACTGAGAGAATCCTTACTACTATGAAACTACATTAATATACAATGTGAGTTTTTTGAAACTTGATAAAACGAAATGTGCGGATACAAGACAAGAAATTATCGATAAAAATTTGAAAATAATAATTTTTAGTTAGCTATTTCAATAATTTTGTGTTACAAGAATCAATTTTTTTTTTTTTATTTTACTTTGTTTATTTATTTGTATACGGTGAATATCATCAAAACAGTGTCATTTGAAAGCTAGAAAGTGTTACGTACACTAATTAAAGTTAATCAGATAAAAAAATAACAATATCGAACGGAAATTTCGGAAAATATAATACATTCGAAATGTGTAAAAAAGTTCATTTTGATTTTTATTTTTACCTGTCACTTTAAAACGCGGTCGTTGAGGAAAACTTTTTTGCATGTTTTGTTAAATTTCATGGTTTTCTCTACAAATTTTCCAAATAACTGTGGATCTAATATCTTATCTTTGTTTTGGATATTTAGCACTCATGTTCATACATTAACATGAATCGAAACTGATGTAACTTAGAAATGATGAAATATTTTTTTTTTCAATAACTGACAAAAATTTTTTTTCCGATTATTTATCGATAACTCTTATTTCATATCCGAACATTTTGTTTAATCAAGTTTAAAAAAAAAACACATTGTATATGTTGAGGGGAAAAGTTTGTAGGTACTCGTAGTAAAATTTAAAACGTACATTTCAAAAAATATTACATCCGTGACTTCATTCTCGTGGACCACACTGAACTTACGTAACATGAGGTTAGAGTGTGAAGAATAGAAAGTATCTACGTATATGACATAGAGGAATATATGTTTTAGGTATCAGAATGGCACTTACCGCTGCAGAAAAAATGAAGCGGTACAGGGAACGTATAAAAAAAGATCCGGAGAAATATGAAAAGTATCGTAAGAAGGATATAGAACGACTTAAACGAAGACGCAAAAAGATTTCGGAATTAGATGAAAAAGAAAAGACAATTCAGAGAGATCAGTGGGCAAAACAGAAACGTCAGCAACGTTTTAAAAACAAAAAACAAAAACCTACTGTAACGGAAGCAAACGCAATAAAAGATGAGACTAATGAATTACAAAAAAACGATAACGATAAGGCACAAACTTTAAAACTGAAATATTTAAAAACAAAGTGTGCTAAACTGAGCAGTGCGTGTAAAAAAAAGGAAGAAAGGATAAAAAAACTTCTAACTATATGTGAAAAACTTAAAAAAAGAAACTATCGATTCAAAATAGATGCAGAAAAACAGATCCAAAATAGAGAGAGAATAATTGAAAAAATGAAAGCTCGAGAACAAGTCCTAGAAGATACTATGAAGAGAACTTACAAAGCGTGTGAAAAACGCTCTCAAAAAACAATACTAAAAAGATTGATTACAAATTCCAAAGTCAAATCCTACGTAGCTAAAGTAATAGGCTTAACAGGAAAAGTCAAGAAAGCGAAGCCGAAGAAAGCAAGTCTTGTATCTGAAGAATTGGTTAAATTTTACGTCAGGGACGATGTGAGCCGTTGCACGGCTGGAAAAAAGAATGTCGCACATATAACAAAGAGAAGCAGCAGATAAGGTATTTACTGAACACGTTACAGAACCTTTATAAGAAGTACAAAAACGAAGGTGGGAAATATAGATTTACCACTTTTTATAAGTACAAACCATTTTATGTTTTGACACCACACTTGGGATCCAGAAATACATGCGTATGTGTTAAGCATAATAACATCGAACTAAAATTTGCAAGTTTAAAAAAACATTCTGTGCTTGAAAATAGCAATATAAAAGAAATACTTGCATTACAAGCATGTGACCTGAAATCTTTCGAATGTATGCATGGTAAATGTACAAAATGCAAAAACATTCCCATTATATACAATGAAACTGTGCAATTAAATCAAAACGTCACCTGGTACCAATGGGAGACAATTGTCCATAAATACTCCAAAAAAGAAGGATCACAAAGTACAGAAAAGACAACGAAGAAAACAGTAAAAACTGAGAAAAACGGAACCATTACTCAGTTACTACGAGACTTTGAAAATGATATTAAACCTTTCAAGAAACATTATTTTAATAATATTCATCAACAAGAAAAATATCAATATATTATAAATAATCTAAAAGAGAATGAAGCGGTAGTTATATGCGATTTCTCGGAGAATTATGAGACAAAACTAAGCGAAGAAATACAAAGTATGCATTTCGGTGCCTCTAAAAGCCAAATAACGCTACACACTGGAATGGTATATCTTCAAGAGCTGTCACAATCATTTTGTACTGTATCTCAAAACAACATACACCAACCGCCAGCTATTTGGGCACATTTACTGCCTATACTAAAGATGATAAAGGATGATTTTCAAGTAACGACTATACATTTCTATTCTGATGGCCCAACCTCACAATATAGACAAAAAAATAATTTTTATTTGATTGACCTGTTCACTCAAAAGCTGGAACTCGAATATGTGACCTGGTCATTTTTCGAAAGTGGCCATGGCAAAGGAGTTGCTGACGGTATAGGCGGATCGGTGAAAAGAGTTTTAGATCGACAAGTTTGCTTTGGAAAAGATATTAGAGAAGCTTCCGATGCTTACCGCATTTTAAAAGACTCTATGAAAACTGTCAAGATCTGGTTTGTCAGGGACGAAGAAATAAATAATATTGTTTCGATGCTACCAAATAATATCACGACATTGTTGGGAACCATGCAAATTCATCAGATAATTACAAAGGGAAACGGTATAATTTCTTACAGGAATATTGGTTGTTTCTGCGGAGAACTCAAAGGTTTATGCAGCTGCTTTGACTTGAAAACTCACTATGTCAGAGCAAATACCGAAATTAAAGTCACTTGGCCAGCAAAACCAACCTTCAACAAACCTAATGACGAAATAACAGCAAGAACCGTGAATTTCCCCATAGAACTCATCACCCCGAAAATTACATCAGAAAACCTGAATTTTCTTATAGAAGATGAAGTAAATACCGGGAATATATCATCAGAAAATTTCAATCTACTTATAGATGAAGTAAATACCCTGGATGTTACATCAGAAAATCTGAATCTGCCTGTGGATGAAGTAGCTACCCTCGAAATCGTATCAATGAATATGAATTTGCTTACAGATGAATTAGATACCCTGGATATTATATCAGAAAACCTGGAATTACCTACGGATGTTGAATTACATTTAACAGATATTAATTTAATGCCTACACATATTGTACCCGATGCAGAGTCCAGTTCTCCAGGACCAACTTGTGTTGATTATGAGAACAAACAGAAAAGTACATCGAAAAAGACTGTACATTTTTTGCCACATAACACCTATAAATCATATTGTCCAGGACCAAGTTCTACTAAACGGGATGTATTTAATTGCAACAAGGAGAACAAACTTGTACCAAAGAAAAGTACAAAGAGTAATGCGATAGTATCAAAAACGCATATCAAATTTCCAAATTGCAGTGGTTGTACTTGCTCAATACTTTGCGAAAAAGCAAAATGTATGGCCTGTAAAAAATTATACTGCTATGACTGCGTTGGGGGGCCCATAACTAGTGATTATTTGTGTGTTAAGTGCTTGGGAGAAAGCGATGATGGTAATTTGGGTTGCTATAGTGTTTTTTTTTTTTTGGAGTAAATTTAATGTTTTCATTAAATAACTTTTTTAACTGTTACAGATTGAACGTAATACTCTCGTCAGTAATCAGGATTCTATTATATCAAGAGTTGATTGCTGTTAGTAGGAAGCACCACAAAATGATTATTGTGGATATCGACAAAATTTTAACTAAGGAGGATCTACTGCAGTATTATTACTATGGATTGGAGTGGCCATGGAACGAAACCCATTTTATTATGACCGATAAGTGTCGCAACTGTGATGAGTATGTTATACAAGGGTGTAGACCATACCATTTTTGCTTATCAATGACCAAGAAAGATATTTTTAAGATACTGCTAGAAGTAGATTTTTGGTGTTATAATTGTGATTCTATTATATACGATCACTATGAAAGAGATGAATGTGAGTATTGTATGAGCGATGGGTAAGGCTAAACATAACCTTATGTAACATTCAAAGTACTAGTAGCTACTTGGTTAATTTTCGTTAAAGCCGCTTAAAGTTGTATTGGTACTAATTTTTTGATTATATTTTAATTAAATTTTATTGATTAAGAGTTTATGTCGTCTTTTTTTTCATAAAATAAGGTGATTTTTGAGACTACGTCGTTTTTTTTTTATTAGCCAATCAAAGACTGAATTATTATAAAGACTTAAGTATTTTAATAGATTTTAAAGAAGACTGTTGTTTCATAGACTTTAAGAATAAACAATTATTGTCCTATTTCAAGGTACCTTATTAGATTTATGTGCTACTTTCCATACTAATATAATAATAAATAATATGTTAGTAATTTTTAACTTTCTCGATTTGCGCGTGTAAAGAAATCGAGAAGAAGGTATTTGTGAGAAAGTAATTATTTTTATAAAAAATAAAACTTTGTTTTAAAATAAAATAATTTGTAAAAATAAAAATTAGTTTTAAAATACACTTAATTGTTATCTATTATTGACTGAATTGTCAATTGTTGATTTTATGATATCATTTAAACATGTGCTAAACAAAAGTCAAGCGACCAAAAAATTAAAAAGATAATTTTACTATTGTTGTGTTTTACTAACCCGGTGTGTATCCTTAACTTTACTATGTCAGAACCGTTACTGGTTGGTCTGGTATACGTGACTGTCCCTCGAAATACTTTAAAGAGTTTTTGTGTTTTTTCTATATTTCTTAAAATAATTGAATAGATTTTTTTATACTTTGAACACAAAGACATTTAAGTTGAGGTTGGTATAGTATTTCTAGATATATCATTAGTTATTTAATTGATATACACAAGTTAAGTATTGCGGTTTCGTAACAAGTAACGATCATGACAATTTTTAACAAATTACTGAGGCAATACTTCCCATTCAAATGAGTTTCTATATTACATTGCTATGCAGCACAATTAATTACCCCATACACACCAAAAAAACATCCAATCGTATGTTCAGTTTTCTTTCAGGACAAGTTTATTCGCTGGTAACGGTCATGACCAATACCTATCTAAGTAACTATTTATTTTAATATATTGTTTAAAATAAGGGTTATATAATAAAAAAAATACATTTCTAGTAAACTTTATTAAATTTATCACTGGACTAAACCAAGAATTACCTAAAATATTAAAAAAAATATCAGTAAGTAATTTTCAAAGATAGGTAGCATTTTAATAAAAAATGCCCAAGTATCTGTTTGTCCCCTGTAATTTTTTGTTATTATGACATTAATTAAATCGCGATTTGTTAGTAAAGAAGAAGCTGATGTTGCGTGTCCCCATGGAATTCGTCTCTTTTTATCAAATGTAGGTGTAAAAAATTATAATAATGCCATATTTAATTTAGCAGAAAATAAGGTAAAACTTCCATTGCAAAAGATACGTACGTATACGGGCCGCCATAATGTGGAACAAGAAAGTTTCGCCGTACTGCTAAATAATAATAAAACTATAAACGCCAAGTGTAATCATTTTTCAGTCGTGTCTGCATGCGCTGTAACAATTCACAAATCACTGTGATTGATGAAGCTGTTTATCAATATGAAAAAACACATTCTCAACAATTATAATATGTTGCACTAGCTTCTGCCCACGGCTTCGCCCGTGTGGATTTCGGTTATCGCGACCACAAAAAAAAAGTATCCTATGTTACTTCTAATGCCTCCAAGAATATGTGTACAAAGTGAAAGCGTAACAAACAAACTTACTTTCGCATTTATAATATTAGTATGATTATCAAGAGTAAAGCGCATGGAAGGGCATATTGTAACTAAAAATAACAATCGCACATTATTTTACGGACTCTCTTCGGAGTTTACATCTCTGTCACTCATAAACTAAATTTAAAAGTTTATCACTGAACAGACTTCAAACAATTACTTCTGTGTTTAAAGACTTTATTTGCAACAGAAATAAAATATCAATATATTCATTAAATAGTGTAAATCTTCACGCACATGTCCACAACGGTGTTGCTCAAAATTCAACTATATATTGCTTATATCTGAAATATGGTTGAACAACGAAGAAAACTTCGATATCCCAAACCATTGTGTTACTAAGTTTAAGCGAGTAACCATAATTATATAAAAGTAATAGACCCACGACAAATATTATAGCTTCACAGATGGATGTAGCATTTAGGAATTCTCAATCATATAGTTTTAATCATCAGTGTTGAAAAATGTGAAGAGACGAGTGAGAGAGAAGGACTACTTATCATAATAGTTGCCATTTGAATTCATCCATGAAAATTTACTCATACAACAGCACCCTGCTGTTATCAATAGAAGCACGCACTCTTTCCATGTGATACTTCTTCACTGCCAGTTGTATGGATTGTTTTAGGGACTCCAAATTATCATAGCATTCAGAGCAATCTATACTTTCTAAAACTGACCATAAATCATAATCCAGCTGATTGAGATCGGTACTAAATGACGGCCAGTCTTCAGCTCTGATAAAGTCTGGAACGTTGGTTTCTAACCAAGACCAATCTTGGTGGACCACCCCAAGTTGGATCGAGCTTTTTGACCCGGCGCTGAGTCTTGCCGAAAGGACCAATCGTGATTATTGCACATGGTGTTGTTAAGGGGCTTAACTACCTTCTCAAGAATGGTATCTCGATAAAATTGTGTCGATGTTTTGATACCTTTTCACAAAAATATAGCTCAGTCACTCCTTCAAAGCTAACACCCCACCAAACCATCACTGAAGTCGGATAATGCCCACATTGTACTCTGTTGACTAATTGGGAAGCTTCCTTAGAGCTTTGAGCATAAATACTGTAATTTTTTTTTTGTTAAAATATTGCTAAATTGGAAAAATTTCCTCATCCGTAAACAAAAATTTTCTGTGACCTTCCTTTGTACACCGCTTAAGTAGTTGTTTTGATTTTACCACCATATTCTTTTTTCAATTATCAATTAAGAAATGACCAGTGCGTCTTTTATAGGTTGCAAGTCCTCAGTCATCTTTTAAAATACGTGACATGGCAACTTAGCTTTACGTAGCAACTTAGAAAAGTTGCTATCTTCATTTCCCGAGATAAGATCTTTGGCTTTCGGATAGGATTTTTTTTTTTTTGAATTCTTTCCCTTACTGCTTTGATCGTCTTTTTCGTACGAACATTACGTGGACGGCCAGATCTGTTTGTGTCACAAACAACACAAACATCCATCCTCCATCCATCATTAGTATTTTAATTATAATCATATCTTATTTTTGAATTGATGAATATTTTTATTCAATTAGATTATTCAATTGGCTATTCATAAAAGGAGATATTTATATTCATAAAAGAAGAGATAAAGGATACTACACCGACGTGGAGTCCTCAGTCTTAATACCTAGCGTATGGAGAGTTTTAAAAATTGCATTTGGCTCCATAACTACTTGGTGTAATGTAATCACAGCGATTCGGTTCTCTTTATCACCCCACTCCATTTTAATGTCACAAAATATTTTACAATGTATAGGCGGAAAATGAGAAAACACAATGAACAATCATATAAAAATGACAGATTCCAAATTCAAATGTAATATTTTGTTTATTTTTAATTGTAACAGTATTTATGGCCAGACTACGTATTTAATCAATTTTTTATTTTCTGTTTCAGTTGCCTCCATTAGAAACTCCTAAAACAAACACAGAAACTCCGATGGAAGTGAGTCAGGAAGATGCAACTTCTCTTGCGCAAACAGGTAAAAAATAAATATATTTGTGTGGTTTCACCCTCAATAAATTGTACTTTTTCATATTGTTTGACAATCGATATTACTTTTTCTTCCTATTCTTTTGTTCCTATAAGCGGTAATATAATTATTACGATGTCAGTTTAAGAGTTAACCAAAATATATAAACAAACAAACTTTTCTAGTTTGTAATATATACAGAATGGCTGGTGAATTACTATCAATATTTAAGGAGAATACTCAGTACATGATTATCATTCGAATTATGTAAAAATATAACAATTAAAATAACCTTTACAATGTATACCTAGTACCTGCATTATATATATATATATATATATATATATATATACGTGTGTATAATAAAAATATTTGTAATGTGAATATAATTTTTATAATACTTGTATATAACCAGCCCAACCAGCAGTGGACATGTCAACAGAATCTCAACCAGTACCGGAAACAGACACTCAACCCATCGAAGTTCCAGTAAACTGACTTCCATTCAACAACGTTAATAACAACGATTAATTATTAATAATTGATTTACTAATTTTAAATTTATAAAATTAAGCTACTATTCCATAGGAATTTTGGAAATCGGCATATTTTTTTGTCCTTATTAATAGATAATAATTTTGAAAAATGTATTAATGTATAGTCTTAAAACATATAAGCGGAATCTGAGAAAACGCAGAAAGTTATAAAAAGTATTGGCTTAGTATCCCTAAAAACTGCTACACTAATACTTGAATCTGACTTTTTTGATACTTTAGTAAAGTTGTAAATATGTAATTTAATCTCAAAATTTTGTTATTATTTTTTAGAAATAGATATAAATCTTTTGTATTAGGTATTTACTGATTTGTTAAATCAATTTCACGAACTTTAAAAAATGTATGCGAACTAAATACTTTTTTCAGCTAAAAATAAATATGAAAATTGAATAGGTTAATTAGTATCAAAATTTAATGAACGTACTAGCATGTGCACCTAATTTTTATTTTGCCATGTTGACATTTTTTCATTATCCATGTTCAGCTGTGCAATATTATTTTATTTTATTTTATACATAACTACTACTTAATACTCTAGAAAATTTAATTTCGAGTGCATTGTACAATTTGGATTACACGAATTATGTTTGTCTATTGATATGACAAAAAAAATGTATTTACAGTTGTAGATTATGGACCACCATAAGGATTTTGTGTAATAAAACTCAGAATTATAAAGATTAATCAGCCTTATATATTTTGAACGGTTCGATAATTATTTGGTATCAAAAACGATTGTTAGAATTCTTAAAGAATATGAACATCTTAGAAATAATCAACATTTTCTAAAATATGTCATTATTTTGCATTAGCAAAAAGTGTACAAAATATGGACCACATGGTTTTAAATATGGACCATAGCCAATTTGGTTCAAAACTATTGAGGGAAAAGGACGTGTTGCCTAAAATTAAATCAGTCAATTATTAAGATTAAACTAATTGCTGGTACACAATTCACATACTAAAGAATCAACCATATCTTCTATGGCCAGCACATTCTTGATGAGCCCACTCCCTACATGATGCACATTGGATCAATTTCTCTCCATGAACGTCTTCAGAAGAAAGCCCATTACAATACAAACATTTACCATTTTGATTTTGGGAACGATCAGGACTTTAATCGGTACTATCATTGACTGAATAATCACTTTTATCAGAACTTTCGGACGATGATTTTCTTTCTACACTTTTGGCGAAAAATATGATCTAGATGATGTAGAGAGACTAACTATTGAATCATTCATAGTCGGTGTTGACACTCCTGGTTGTACGTTTGCTTCATGATGTCCATCAACGCTCTGGGGTAATGATTCATTTACAGATTGAAGTTCCGGAGCTACAACAGCCCTTGTCTCAGGTAAGCAGTTATCAGGTTCAGGTACAACAGCCCTTTACTCAGGTATCGGGTTATCGGGAATTTTATCAACTGGTGTCGCTATATATATATCACGCGTTGGGTCATTAGAAGGCCCCTCTACTGCTGGAAGGTCTTTGTCAATAAAGTCATGAATTTTAAAGACGCATCTATTAACGGAATATCCCTGTTGCACGAAACCGCTAATGGCTAATTCTGCACGCTGAGCTCGTATGTAGGCTAGACCAAATAATTCCGTGATGTCAAAATGTGTTATTGCTCGAGGTTGCATTCATAGTCGTTTGCGAGTTTCTTCAGTCAAGTATTTCTTTAATGTACCCACGAATGTTTTATCAAGTGGCTGCATTTTATGACTTGAGTGTGGAGGCAGAGACAGCAAGCGAACATGGTTTTTTCTGGCTAAACCCACATCTTTGATATTTCTAGTGTGGCTTGCATGGCCGTCTAAAATCAGTAGAACCAATTATGTAGCACTTGGTTTCACAGGCTTCAAAAAATGCTCGAACCATTGAGTAAATAGATCAAGTTGTATCCATCCGGATGGAACATAAGCAAGGATGGCACCAAGTGGAGCACCTTTCATCAGTAGTAGATTGTCCCGTTTCCTCGGGAATATCATCATCGGCGGGACAAATGTGCCACCTGCACTCATACATATCACACAAGTGATCGTTGATCCACGTTCTGTTGAAGTTACGGTTCCTATTTGTTTTTTGCCCTTGAGAGCTAGTATCTCCGGCATTTTTGATGGCACCACTGAAATCCCAGTTTCATCCACGTTATAAAATATGGTTGCAGGATACTGGATTTTATCAAAAGAGCTCTCCAACAAGTCAAAAAATTCGTTTACATTTTCTTTGTTAAATCCTTTCATTCTAGCGATTGATGTGCCCATTGGACAGCGAAAGGATAGGTTAGGTAATGCTTGAGGAATAACTTCAACCGTGATCTTCCCGCAGATTCATTATCTTGTGAAAACGTGTTCTTTAAATTATTCTTTTCCGCTAGCTGGTAAACCAAAGATCTAATGTCGCTGCGCGTAAGACCAAATCAAGATTTTTCAATTTCTAGAATATAATCACATAATTCAGCTTCCAATTCACTCGGCAAAGTCGATTTTCTTCCAAGTTTATGGTTCGTAACGTCGCTTAGTGATTGGTCTTCCATTTTCGATAAGCGTATAAGCGTAGTTTTGGGTAGTCCGTATGTTTTAGATGCTTTTGAAAAACCCATTTGCTTATCTCGTTAGCTTTAATTGCATTAGCCATTGCATCTTTATCCCATGTTTGTCTGGTATTTTCTTTGGTTGTAGAATTTGTAGATGCCATCCTAAAACAATAAAATAAAATATAAGTGACTGTTTGTAATATGGACCACTATAGTCTATTCGCGTTAAGAAAATAGTGACTCATCGTTGTCACTCAGCTTAACCACGCCTCTTGACCAATAAGATCACAGTAAATTATAAAGTCGTGTTCACTTTGAACATTTGAAGCCCTTCAGACAGTACGGACGTGTTCTTTGCCAATTTTAAAAATGAATACCTCACCTATTCTTAAAAATAATAGTGGATCAATATTTCCTACAATGTTTTTAAGTAGGTACTTTAAACAGTGTGGTGACCAAAACGTGACTATGGAGAGTATAGTAGTGAAAAAGGCTAGTGCATGCGGTGTTTCTGAAAATACGGTTCTGACGATTCTAATAATTTTTTAAAATGTAATAACTACTTAATTTTAATATTTTAAAATACTGTCATAAAAAGTTTGCTTTAATTTTAATGGTTTAATTTTTACCCCACTATGAATACGCCTTTACTTTGATGAGTCACTATTTTCTTAACGCGAATAGACTAGTCTATATTCCAAACATACCGGTGGTCCATATTATAATACACAAACATTTCTAGGTTAATATTGTTACTAAGGAAATTATTAAAACTATTGGATATATATATATATATATATATATATATATATATATATATATATATATATATATATATATATATATATATATATATATATATATATATATATATATACTATATCAACTTATTATGAATAATTGTAAAATAACTCATCTTTCCCTTAGTTTAATCCACTTTCCCAAACAGTAATTTTCCTTTACTTTCGACGACGACGTCGCAGTTTGCGGTATAAAACCCACAAGAAAATAGCCTCCTCCATTCCCATTCTCACTGAATGTTCACGCTAGACCTCCGCCCGCAAGCCGCCGCCATATGAACAGCTGAGTCACACGACAGCGCGAGACGCCGCGCGGTCATCTGAAATTAGGCTTAGTGTGCGGAGACCGATAGCTAAATACGACCAATGAGACAACAAACCTTTTTGAGAAATTTAGGTTAGTCCATTTTTATTTATTTTATTTATAATTCTTTATTGTACACCACTGTTGAAACAAAATTACAGAGATATATGCTTAAATATTATTGCACAATAAGGCGGTCTTATTGCTAATAAGCAATCTCTTCCAGACAACCTTACGTTGTGAGGAATTGAAACATAGCCGGAGTAAAATGGAGGGTGGTGCATAAATATATCAAATAACACAAAATAAATATAATTAGAAATAATAATAAAAATAAGAATATACGATATAATAGAAATATATACTGTAATTCAGTTTAACTTTGAACTAAAATATAGTTATTAATAAACAATAAAATACTCAATATGGGTATATATACACATGCAAAGAGCGATAGAACAAAAAAAAAAAAGATACCGCACAGTTAATCTGCATTAGTTAAATAAAAATGTTTAAGGTGATTTTTAAAAATTTGAAGTGTCTGAGATTCTCTTATGCGTAAAGGTAATGAATTCCATAATAAGATGGAGTGAACCGTGAAAGATTTTTTGTAAAATTTAGATGTGTGTGTTGGTATCTTGAGAAGAAGTCGACGACATGATCTTACATTAGTCCATATTACGGAACTATTACATAATTGGCGCACTTGCTCTACATTAAAATATTCTTTGTGTCAAATTTAAACAACCGTCTTTTAAAAACTTATTTTAAGTATGAAATAGTAATTATATTTACAGAATAAAGAAATTCAATAATCACCCGTTTTTATTTTTATTTTTTTATTTTTAAGGGTGATATTTTACTATCATAAAATTATCAAAATTGATTTAAACTTATTAGCATACGCTCTAAAAACAGAAAAATATACAGCTGATTTAAGAAACAGTTTTTTAGAAGTTTGAGTATAGTTATTGTATATTAAAATAAAATTTAGAGTAAAACTTTTAAGCTTGATTTACCAAATTACAATGATTTTACCATCTTGATACATGGTGGAGGTTTTGGTTGTGATAATGTAAATGTTACATGAGTTAGAATTAAAAAATAACGATATTTTAATTTAGCGTTTAACTAGAGATATTTATTTAACGTAAAAAAAATAAGTAAATATTTTAAGTGACTTAAAATTAAGTTTAAAAAGAGTATTTTTTATTACCTCTACTTCTTCTTCTTTCTTATTTTCGCTAAAATTTTGCCTTGTATTTGCTTAAATTTCTTTAAGGAGTAAAAAAAATAAAATTAAAATCAAATACCTACTGCATTTCGGTAGTATATTATTGTAGTTTTTTTTTCAGTGGCTATTTTAACGAAAAGCGAAAACTTTTGGCTAAACAATGTCGTGAAACGAGTATGAACGGTCTTAAAAATCGAGATTTACTATGTTTAAGCTATTTTTAGTTATTAAAAATAACAGATAAATATGTACCTATATGATTAAATTGAGATATAATGAATTCAATAATACCTTGATTTTGTCACGTATGTAATAAAATAACTAAATTTTAGATTTTCAGGTTTTGATAATGTTAAAGTAGTTAATTACTTGAATTATAGACCTGTGTTTTTATATCTATAGATAGAATTACCACAAAGAATATAAAAAAGTTAATTTTCGCTTTATGACTGATACAGATAATCAATTTTATTTATAATAATATAGTATTAAATATTTCTTACTATTTAGTGATTAATTTAAAAATGCTTAATTTTTTGTGACTAATAGAAACAACCAGCTTTATATCATAAGGTAGTATGTATGTAAACATCCATTGAAAAAATGTCGTATAAGGAATAAATGATTTAAAAACATAACATATTTTATTTACTCGATTTATTACATAAAAATCTTATATTATAACCACTCTGTATAAATAACAACTTAAAGTTTAAATGCTTTGGCATTGTATTCAAAGTTCGCGGCTGAACTTCGAAAAAAATATATAAATCTATACGTAGTTGGGTATTTGACAGGCTTTTTAATGAGTATTAAATGTTGTTTGATTTTTTAGAAATTGCCAAGAAGGTAAATTATTGGCCATATTTATGTAAAATATTTACATAAAATAATTCATAATAGTCCTGGCTCAAACGTATAGCCAAGTTTTTGTATATAAGCTATATACTTTGAAATTAATTATAATATATGCTCCAGTATATGTCGGATCATCGCTAATACGAACAAAACATTTAACAATGTTCCTATATCTTACATAGTTGGCAATTTCTAAAAATCGTAAGTAGATTCGGGTTACGTTATTAAAGTTTGTTAAGGAAAGGCGCGATGGAAGCATAGTCTTCACATTCAGGTACCAGTTTCCCTTTATACTTGATGCAGGATTCAGCACAGAGAGGACCCTCGAACCAAGCGCCCAGCATCTTCTTGCAGAGCGCACAATTCTCGATGCAGATTTCAAGAGGATCGTAGCCGGGAGCTGGGAATTAATTAATTACATTACAATGAATTAATATATGTGAATCTATTTTGAAGTCACCCATGAATCAAAATTTCCTTCGTGAGTTATGTATATCCAAAATATTTTCTTTTTTCTTTCATTTCAGACCCGTTTTCAAAGTTTTTTTCCAAGTTAAACAGTAACCTAAATTAATTTAATCTTAACGTTATTGTGGGTTAATTATCTTATTACACATTAATCTATATGCGAGCACGAATTGTAGTTGCCCTTAGTATTATCAATAGAACCTGGTAAAACTAGGAACCAATCAACCAAAACTACTTAGGTTCAATAAGTTAACTTATAATCATTCAACTTATTATTATTATTTTTAATTGCTACACTCCACCCGTTCAAGATATACATATACACATATAAATAAATATAATACAATACTTATATAAGGAATATAATAAATTTACATAAACTTACTTAGATAAATATAAGCGGGTGGAGGATTACGCCCCGGCAGGGAGATCAAACGGCCGGGGGTTAGCGCTGTAGGCTGAGAAATCGGCGGACAATCCTAGCCGAGTCGAGTAATACCGCCTTCTGCATCCTGGCTGCGAGCGAACCGTCACGGATATCCAGCTGCCTCAGATGGTGAGCGAGGCTAACCGGGATCAAACCGTTGGCAGATATAACGATAGGGATGATTTCAGTGGAATCAACACCCCACATGTCGACAATCTCGTGCGCCAGATCCAGATATTTACGTTTTTTCTCTGTTTCGGCTTTCACGAGGTTCTCGTCATGCGGGATGGTAATGTCCACTAAAAACACCCTCGACTGTGCCCTATCTATCACCACGATATCAGGCTTGCTCGCCAGTATCGTCCTGTCCGTGGCGATAGGCCGGTCCCAGTAGAGCCGGACTCCGTCGCGTTCGAGTACTGGCGCCGGTGTGTACTGGTAGTACGGCACCCTCTGTTCCAGAAGACAATACATTAGAGCAAGCTCTTGATGAAGAATCTTGGCCGCTTGGTTATGTCTGTGCAAGTACTCAGTGTTGGCAAGCGCTGAACACCCCGAAAGCACATGTCTGAGTGACTCGCCGGGATGATGACAAGCTCGACAGAAGTCGGGAGTGCCATCCTTGAGAATGTGCACCTTCGGTTTCCCCAAACAGGTCCCCGAATCGCAGCCACTGCACGGAGGCCTTAACATCCACGTGAGGTGCGTGGAGCGCCTTGTAAAACCTTTATTATTATTATTATTATTTTGGTGGTACATTATTATACTACAAAAATAAAATTAAAATCCATATCGTAAGAGTCATCTCTTATCGTTAATAATAACTAACAATAACATGAAATACTTACATTAATAATTTTGTTTACTATTTTATGTCGTCTATAAACCGCTAATTTCAAATTTCTCTAACGTTACATAGCTTTTACATACATATAATCACGCCTCTTTCACGTAAGGGTAGGCAGAGCTTTTAATCGACTCTATTCATATTCTTGTGTTTTGACTTTATGCGGAATCACGCCACAAGTATACTCCGCTTGTTGTGGATTAATCGAGATAACCCAGGGGATAAGAAACACGTGACTTACGTTTACGGGTTATAATTGAGGCTAGCACTACTGTGTTACTTTTGTTTTTAAAACATATCTGCTCAGAGATGAATACAAACGTCATTAGGAAATTTGTCTGCTTCGGTCGAATTTGTGAGGGTACGTATATTCATATAAGCATTGTTTCTGATTAAGCTTCAAGTCTTCTTTACAGCAGAAAACTATGTAACCCACGCCCTTAAATGAAGACATTTACAGGCCGTTACAGTACATAAAATTATAGTATAGAATAAATTATCTTACGATTTGCATAATTACACATATAAACTGCTAAAATCATTAAGATGGCTTCGCTTTAATCGCATAAAACGTAATTTTATTTATTTTTAAAATTCTCCGTTTTCTTAAAAATACTTAATTGCATACTTAGATAGGTATAGTTTTCAGAAACGTCTATCTGTGTCTGTCACTCTTTTTGTTTGACCATTCATCATCGCTAAAGTACCAAGTTGTTAAATTAGCAATAAGTCTTAAAACATGTTCTAAAGTAGATTTATTTCATTAAAGTCAGCTTATTAGAGAAAGTTACTGCATTTAAAATTTATCCCAAACTTGTAAAACATAACAAATAATAATGTATAGTAGAATGAAGTGAATGTATGTACCTAATTGTTATTTAACTGTAAAAACCCCGGTCGTGCATTAGGGTGCCTGTCTATTGAAGCTGAATCTTATTGCCTATTGGTTAATACAATTTCTCCGTTTCCGACGCTCCGCAGCCTCGCTACACTTCAATGGATAGGTACCCTTAGATTGTGGTAAAAACATCATCAGTGATGGACAGATGAGTGATGAACAAGAAGTTCATAATAGATGGCGTTATGTTAGGAGATAACTGAAACTCGACACCTAATATTTATAGATGGCGCTCAACACATGACGTTCATTTTCTGGGTTACGGTTTCCAGTTGCCAGGATTCCAGTTACTAGATTTTTTGATGTATTAATAATCACAGAACAGTCTCATATTTGTAGTTGTATTTCCGTCATATACCTACATGATAACATAAAAGAGTGAAACTTATGTAAGTGCGACGCTTCGGGCACAGGTATAAAAAAATATTATATTATTAAAAAAATATAGAAAACAATTGTAGCTCTACGTGTTGTAATTATGCAACAGCGTGTAAAATAATAATATTTTTGCTTTTTTGTACAAACGTTCAAAGCACTTATATAGATACATATTATATGTGGTCAGTACTAAGTCTGTAAAATATCACTCTCGACTCATATATACAAAACAGTTAACATTAACGCAGGAAAAACTGTGCGGTTTGATTAGTAATGAATGAATTACGAAATGTATTGCATGCGGATTTTATTTAAAATGATCGCTAATTCTAACCGGACTACCGATACCGCCGCGAATTTAGCTAAAACGTCTAGAACCTGCTGTCGGGAATGCAGCCTATACCTATACTCATCTATATCTATACAAATAATAAATCTGTTAAAACCTCCGTTTTATTAATACACTATATATCATCAAGAAATCTATACAAATAATAAATCTGTTAAAACCTCCGTTTTATTAATACACTATATATCATCAAGAAAAAATTTTAATAGCGCGTTTTTTTGTATCAGCGCCATCTCTTATCATTTTTTTGTGTGCACGTATCACGTAAAAAGTACAAAACCAATGTAAATAACTTTAATACATAAAAATTTAACATAATTCACAATATAATTTAGTTTTTGTTTCATTGTAGTTAAATTTAAATATAAATATTTAAGAAAATAGAAATAGGTACCTACGCCGCCAACGCCATCTGGTCTAAGGTAAGGTACTATTATGTTAAATGTCACTAAATATAAAAACGATATTCTACTATTATACGATAGATAATAGTATGTAGGTGATAAAAAATATAAATTTATAATTTTTAAAATTTTAGTTAAATACCCGTGCGAAGTCGGGGCGGGCCGCTAGTTACATAATATAATAAAACTGCAATCTTAAAAAAACTATAAATGCTTTATAGTTTTTTCAGAGATTTTTTTATCCACTAGGGATAGAACAAATTCTGTACATAGATCTTCAATGGTTTTAAAAAGTTTTCTTGGAGGACTTTGTATAATCGACTCTGAAACTAAAACTAAAACTGTATTTTTTCTGTCGGCCTGTCTATATCTATCTTGGCCGCACATCACGCTGCCTCGGAAAGCACGTAAACCCGTCGGTCCCGGTTGTTATCATAGACATATGATAACGATCGTTACTCATGGTAGAGAAATTATCTGACAATCCACAGTGGAGTAGCGTGGTGGATTAAACTCCAACCCTTCTTCTATATGGAGATGAGGCCATCGTTCAGCAGTGGGTTGTTTACAGGCTGATACAATACAGTACAGTATATCACGCTAAAACTACTGAATAAATTTGAATGAAACTTAGTATGATTTCAGTTCATACTACGAGCTTAAATACTGGATTCTTTTTATCCCAAAATTCAGTACGGTTCCCTTAGGAGAGGGGATGAAAATCAAAATGTGAAAGAAAAGGATAAATATATAAAGCTTAATATTCTAAATATATAATTATAATATAACTCATTGTTATTAACTTTTAAAATATGCGAGAATACTTATTGATATCCCATCATTAAACTGTTTCATAGAAACTAACATACCTACACTGTCCGTATCTACCTATAACTTCGTTAAAGGAAGTAAAAAAAACCATATATATTTTATATTCGTAATTTTATTTATTATTAATAATTACTTAATTATCGAATTATTCATCATTCAAATTAATTAAAATAAATAAACGTGATCTTAAAAACAAAGTAATAATTTAAAATTGTTGAAGCCAAATAAAACAAAAACAGGATTCATTTATGTAAATGAATGACAAATTAAAGCGAAAACGTGTAAGTTTATTCACGTGTTTTTTTATTAAATTATTTTTTATGGTCATTCTATAAAATATGTATATATTTCACATTTTCGTAGGCCTGTAAAGCAGTTTTTTTTTTGTACGCTGTTTGGTACTAATATATGAAAATGCGACACAAAACTCACATTTATTTTTTTAAGGTATTTCTAATTTCAATGAATAAAAAGTAACAAGTGCTAGTCGGAATAGCCTATGAAGGGTTCCGTAGCAGCAAGTAACATCATATAAAAGTTCTTGTAGTTCGTTGTAATTTTGATCGATGTTTTAATAATACTGTATTTTTTTTTATAAAAAAAGTACTTACTAGATCTAATTCGAACCAATTTTCGGTGGAAGCTTGTATGGTACATCATATATTCTTTTTTAGTTTATCATTCTCTTATTTTAGAAGTTACGGTGGGGGGGGGGGCACACATTTTACCATTTTGGAAGTATCTCTCGCGCAAACTATTTAGTTTAGAAAAAAATTATATTAGAAACCTCAATATCATTTTTGAAGACCTATCCATAGATACACCACATGTATGGGTTTGATTTAAAAAAAAAAATTGAGTTTCAGTTCTAAGTAATACAAGTATATGTATAGTAGTATAGTTCACAAAATACATCTACTTACCAAGTTTCAACAGTATAGTTCTTATAGTTTCGGAATAAAGTGGCTGTGACATACGGACGGACAGACAGACAGACATGATGAATCCATAAGGGTTCCGTTTTTTGCCATTTGGCTACGGAACCCTAAAAACGAATATTTAGAGTGCAATAGTTAAATTTCAGTCGCTGTAAGAATAAGTTCATGACACGTGTCAAAATTATGACAGTATAATATAATCAGAAACACAAAAATAAAGTTTCATTCTTCTAGCTTCAAACAAAAAATAGAATTTCCAAAAATCATAAAATTAACACATTGACAGGATTTCATGTATCAGTTTCAATTGCATAGGCTAGTCAGGCAGTCAGTCAGTAAGCCAGTCGGTCAGCCATGACATAATTCGCCTCTTTAAAAAAAAAAAACCTAATATTTTATAAATTACAACTTTATAGGAGAGCAATTTCAAACATTTAAGAGTTGATAAATTCTAAACTATTGATAATTTTACTGTAGAAAAACAATTAATAGTAAGTAAAATTATCAATATATTAGAATTTATCAACTCTTAAATGTTTCAAATTGCTCTCCTGTTAAGTTGTGGTTTATAAAATATCACGTTATTCTTCTAAAGAGGCGATATGTATATAATAAATTTCAAATAAAAATAGTATTTTATTCAATGTCATTAAAGAATAAAAAAATTGATCTTAAATCACAAACAGGATGTTACTAATTCACATATAGGTACTGGTAAAAATTGATATTTTGTACTGATCTGACCTATAGATAAAAATTTAAAAAAAAATTACTCTCGCAAATACAGTAAAAATATATAATAGTGTTATTTAAATTCATTTAATGGTGAAACGACACCAAAGGAAAAAATATTAAGAGTTAATGTATTAATATTAGTATAATTTTTTATCTACTTACTAGTACTGATATTATACAGCCGTTTGACAAAGAAGTATGGAGGTTAGAGGTACGGAGCAAAATCTTGTGTTACGAAAAGTGTCCGCGAAATAACCTTAAATAAAGATAGCGTCGCTGTACCAGAGGCCTGTTTTTAGCTGTTTAATTTTCAATTATAACACATTTACTAACTACTCTAGTATATGAGAATACTTGAAATTATACTTACTTTCACTTAACAAAATTTATTTAATGCTATTTTGTGGACACTTTTTGTTTCAAACAACCATATAAGATTATGCTCCTTCCTCTACCCTCCATACATATAAGAAAAGCATGTCTTAATGCGCGGGAACAGAAAAGTTATAGATTTTTAAATATATTTTCGAATTAGGTAAAACAACATTAAAGAATGAATAAAATAAACATTTTCCTAGCCTTTATTTCTTTATAATCTATGTGTGATATAATCTATTAATTAAATTTTTCAGTTTGACTACTGAATCATGAAATATTTATCTTAACAAAAGGCCTAAGAAGTATGTTCTCTATTACTAAGAGGAACACACAAGTTGACTCAAGATTACTTCTATCGTCTAAAACGTGGCCTATCTTTGTAACCCGTCGTCCTAATAGGAGTAGCCCAGTTTCGGCTTATTGTTATTAGTTTAAAGAGTTTTTGTTTCCAACGGCACCGGCATAAAATATACTTCAGCAATATCTTCAAGTTATACCAACGGACAAATTAAATACAGGAGTTTCTATAATTTTTTGTTCTATCTACTGAACGCTCTGACTTTGTTCGAATTAAATTGATGTTATATCCAAACATATATATTTTTTATATATATTTTATTATGATTAGATTTCTACGTACAATTACGTACTATATTATTTTCTACTACGTACATTATTTTGTTACGAACATAGAACAAAATAATTTTTTATTTCTATATTATTTAGCCTAATTTTCTTCTAAAATGATTAAAGAGATTTAAACAAATTAAAGTAGCTGAAACTAATCTAAAGTAACCTCAAAATTATGGCCAATTTTTTTGTTGATTCTTATATATGACCCAACACAAATCCTCCAAAAATCGTTATTTCTGAATATGTTCGTATTGAGATAATTTTATATAAAATAAAGAGAAACTTGACTTTTGCCTCCTAATCAGCGTTGCCAGATTTTATTTTTGCCAAGTCGGGATTTTGGAACTTTTTGAGTGAAAAAGCGGGATTCATTCGTCGAAAGCGGGACATGATATAAAAACGTACATAACCAGAAGTTTTTAAATATTTATCTTTTTTATTTGAATTCAAATAAAAACAAAATTACGTTTACGAGACAATAGATAGCAAAAATAGCCATAGAAAATGTATTTTAATAAAAATATAATATTTGAAATCAGATTTACCCTATCGTTAAATAGAGGAGTCTTATTCGTCTTCGGAAATAAAAGGGCGGGCGGCCAGTCCACAACTCCACACTTGTTCCTCAGCACGCTGCACGCATGGTCAAGTTTTCCCCGAAAAGCGGGACGGAGCGTGTCCCGCGCGGGACAATTAATTTTGATTTAAAAATCGGGACGTCCCGCTAAAATCGGGACGTCTGGCAACGCTGCTCCTAATCCTCTAGATAACATACACGTCGCTGTGTCGTATGAGCATCTACTAAATTAACAGAATCAGCCTTACGCAAGTAATCTATTCTTTATTGCTTAACTGTTTTTCTCGTAAAATTCTTCGCTCATTCAAAACGACACGTTACGAGGTCAAGTGTAAGCGGGTAAGGTGAAATTGCGTAATAATACGGCGAAAGTAAACCGGCTAAAACGCGGATTGGGGTCATTGCCTCGGTTCGCACGCGCCTCTTCAATAATACTCGCGCTATTTATGCGAAAACACGACACTTAGAAAGTTAAGCTTAGATCACATCTTTTATGCATACGTGTTCTGAGTAATAAGAATTTGTTTGCGAAATTAATAAACGGAACTGTTAAGTTGATGTATTACATAAAACAGTCGGTTTGAGTCATCATCGTATTGCCGAAAACAGTAGAGGTATACTGTAATTTGTTGTTTCTTTTCGTAACGTAGAGACTACTAAAATATTAACTAGTTACTTGTATAAAACATTTTAATAATTTAAACCAATAATATTATAAAAAAGGCCTAATTCTGTACATTGAAATTGTTAAAATATATATTTTGAAAAAAGTTCTGGTGGGTACCCTATAATGGATACTGAACGACGACTGACAGACGAGCAAATAATCGACAATTTTTGCTGGTCTGTCTGTATTTTGGCTACGCATCACGCCAAAACTACTGAATGAATTTAAATTAAATTGTGTGAGAGGATGAAAATCTAAATGTGTACATACATACTTAACTGTTAATTCGTTAACGCGTTGTCCGATTATTATTTTTTTGTTTGTTAAAGAAAATATTTTTATATTGTCCCGTCAATATTACAAAGTCTTTGGTTTGTTAGTTTATAGGCATCACAACCCTTAATATACTGTAACTTGAAACCCGGAATGTACAGAAACCTTTGTATGCCCAGCTCATTATAGCTGGCGTACATGCTTTATCTTATAGGCTTAATAAAGGGATTGCAATCAAAAGAACGAATGGGTTCAACTATTAACAAATAAAAATGTACTTTAGCATCCGACGAAATTTATAGTAAATATGTGTTTATAATAAATATTAATAAATATGTGGAAATTGATTAGAGATGTATAATCATAGTAGATATATATAACGATATATAATTTAATGGACAATGATGGTTAATAATAATAGTCAATAGTAAAATGAACGTCGATAAAGCTAAAAGTGTAACATATCGATTTGTTAATTAAATAATTTTTATATGAAAGTATTTATCATTGATTTGAAAATACATTCCCTTAATAGAGGTTTCAACTAATCTATGAATATAAAAAAAAGAAAGTAGAAACTCGTGATCCCTAAGGTCGTCCGTACGTACCTATAATCAAACACTTAAACTACTTTAAATATTAAGCTCTTGTATCATACTCTTTGAAATAGATTAAAGTCTCTGTTTGAACATACTTCTTTCATGTAAATTATAACATGAAATTGGTTTAATGGCTCAGCAGTTAAAATTTAATACAAAATAAGAATTGCTTTCGTATTTAAACTATATTCACCGGATTTTCAATAACAAATGAGTGTTTAAAATAATCGGAATCGAGGCTTTAATCTACATGAAGCTGATTGGCTTATATTATATTTAATTAATTAATCAAATTATCTTTAACTACAAGCAACTTTATCTTAATTAATTAATGTGTATACTTTATTAAAGAGATTGAGTTACGTGAAACGTATTTTGATTCTGAAACTGGTCGCTTATTAAAAGGTTCAATGAGTAATTAAAATTTGAAAATATAAATTTGGATTTGTGTTTAAGAATAATTCTTACTAGTTATTGTAAAAAAATAATGTAAGCAGTTTAGAAATTTTCGGGTTTTATAATGTATTGGTTGTTCACTCGGATTTATTACATAACACATTATAATTCGCATAATTATGTACCTATAGACACATAAGTATAATGGTATTATTATAATAGAAGTTAATTTAAGAAGATAATTGTTTTTACGGATGGTTTTTGTCCACCATCAGAGCACAATAAGACATATCAATTGGTAATAAAATATATTAAAGATAAAAATATGCAAAATAATATTAAATAAGTCATTATCACATTAGAAAAACATTATATTATAATACTTATTATAAATATAAATATATATATATAACAAAACAATGTTCATTATGATGTCGATCATCAAACAAATATTAGTCAGGTCTCGGTCTGGTAAAACATTCGTCAATTGAAGCGTTCATTCAAGAATACCAAAAGTTTTAAAAGATTCAATAAAAATATTTACTACTAGACCGAGAATGAGAGAACCAATAATTAGCAGTTAGGCTATTTATACTATCGGTTACAGTCAAGTTCCAGCCCAATCACGTTCCAGTCACGATCTCACATGACCAGACCGAGATTGAACCGAGACCGAACTGTGATCCAACCGTGACGGGCCTTATTTTCTGGATTGGCCCTAAAAATTCTAATCTTACGTAAGAATTATAATCTAATCAGTAGGCAACACAATTTCGCGAGATTTTATAGTCCACCGAGACCTTGTGAAATCATAAATATAAAAATCTCGTAAAGCTCTTGATCTCGCGAGATTGGGTAATTTTAACTGAATATTTTATCATATTTTCTTTAATGAATTGACATTTAAGAAATAAACAAAGTATGTGTTCCTGTAACAGTAATTTGTTGGTTACATCAGCTACTATTAATTATTATTTATCGCTCGCGAGTGTGAGATAAACTATTTTAACAATTTTATTTTATTTAACAGATTTAAATAGAAATAATAAAAAAAATATTTTTCGTACTATCTTTGTAAATTCTTTTATTCAACATTCTTCCCTATAATTACATTTTTAAATATATTTATAAAAAATACAAATAAAAATATTTAAAAATATAAAAAAGGTATTCCTCCGGTGGCAGGTTGAGTCCCAGGCCATCGGTGGTTAAGGCTCCAGGCTGAGGAACCTCCTCACAATGCGGGCCGTTTCAAGTAACACAGCCTTTTGAATCCGACCCTTGATCCAACAGTCGAGCGAGAGTTTCTTAAGGTGTTGGTCGAAACTCTTCGCTAATAGGCCATTGACCGACACAACAATAGGAACAATTATTGTTGAGTCTACATTCCACATGGCGGTAATCTCGTGGGCAAGGTCTAAATATTTACTTAATTTTTCTTTTTCCGCCTTTACAAGATTATCGTCATGCGGGATTGTAATATCAACAATAATAGCTCGGCGCGTTGATCGGTCTACTAGCACTATATCAGGTTTATTGGCTGCAATAAATCTGTCAGTGATAATAGACCGATCCCAGTAGAGCAACGCATGACTATTTTCAAGAAATGGCGTTGGATTGTATCTATAGTACGGTAACTCATTTTCAACGAGGCCATATCGAAGAGCAAGTTGTTGGTGGATAATCCTGGCTACTTGGTTATGTCTGTGCAAATACTCACCGTTAGCAAGACGACCACAACCGGAAACAATATGTCTGATGGATTCGTCAGGCTTACGACATACTCGGCATATGTCTGGAGTTCCATCTTTCATGATATGTTTCCGGTAATTGTTCGTCTTGATAACTTCATCCATAATTGCACAGACAAAACCTTCAGTCTCCCCAAACAGATTCCCGTGTTGTAGCCAGGACACAGAACTGGATTGGTCTACATCTATATCTGTCAGAGCTTTGTAGAACCGACCATGTAGTTCTTTGTTCCTCCATATGGCCACACGGTCAATGGTACTCATTACTATAGGTTTACGCAATTTCTCTTTGCCTAAGGACAGCGGAGTAAAGCCCTTATCAACGGCAACAACATCCTTGTGCATATCGTTTTTGATATTTAAAAAATATTCTCGGAGATTATACACCACACGATTGTGGAGGTCTTTTGCGTTTAAAAAGCCTCGACCGCCACATTTTCGTGGGATGTATAATCTCATCAAAGATGAACGAGGGTGATGCATTCGGTATATTGTTAACATTTTACGGACTTTGCGATCAAGGGAATCTAACTCCGTTTGAGTCCATCTCAGAATGCCGAAGGTATAGACGATTAAGGGCATAACCCAACTGTTAAAGGCACGTACCTTGTTACCGCCCGATAAAAAGCTGTTAAGCACTTTCTTCAGCCGGCCAAAGAATCGTTCCCTAATCAGTTGTTTTCGTTCCCTAATCAGTTGTTTTTTTTGTAAATATTATTATCTTTGTAAATATTATTATCTTTGTAAATATTGTAATAATATTATCTTTGTAAATATATATTTTATCTTTATTACAGAAGGAAAAGAGAATTAGCATTCTGTAAAAAAGCAAAATTAGAATTTTGCCGTCATGTAATCACAAAATAAAATTTAATTGATAACGCACCTAAGCTGCATTACAAATTGCAATGTACAATTTCAAAACTAAAAGAAATAATTTAATTTTTAATAATAATGATAATTACTAAGATACTGATAACCGTTCTATTGTAGTGGTGCGATTAGTAGCCTTAGTGCCGGTAATTTCCACCCGGGGTAGATATTTGTACAAATATTTGTTTCCGGTCTAGTTGTATGTCTTTGTGGGGTTCCCCATCATGCCTCAGAGAGCACGTAAAGCTAACGGTCCCGGGTGTATTCATAGACACCTGATAGCAATCCTTACAGGCTGATTCGTTACAATTCAGAGAATTACTACAACTGTCCAAAATAAATTAATAAAAGTTTTGCTTTAATATTCCTAATTATATGATATAATGTTCATATTTGCTTACCGATAGCTGGGTTGGTATTGATGTAATCCAAAGAAGAGATAAAAACGGCTACGGTAAAGAGAGCGAAGGTGTTTGTGAATTGTCCGACCATGGTTGAGCTTCCTAGAAAGTTGCAAGTTTTTCATGTTTGTATTAAAAAATTTACACCTTACTTTGTTAAAAATGCTTTTTGTTATTTCGTTTGATTAAAATTATAAAATAGAAAAACAATGGTAAAATTAAACATGGATATATGATTGTTTTTGATAAAAATGCTAAAAGGGTTTGTTCATATTTTCAGGGTAACTATACCTAAATATAATGTACATCACAGTGAATGAAGAAGTTTGAAATAAAATTAAAATAATTCAATTTTATCAAAGCAATCCATATCCAACAGGTAATCTATACATATTTAGACATCATGTATATAGTTTTGACACTTATTATCAATGGGAACGACACAAAAGTGAAATCCGCGCGTAAACAATGTGAACGCGATACTAAGGAAACTAGTAAGCTTCGCGAAATAACTACGTCGACTATGCGACAGAAACACTTCCTATTTCACAGCCACTTATATTTACTTCCTTCATACCTAATGAAACGTCGTAAATAAATAAATATAAAGACACGATCCGGCAGCACGTTGTCACTAATCATACTCACCGCACTCGATTGGAAACTCAACTTACCGCTTTTAAATTCATAGATTTATACGTAATTTAGATCTGATAACAGAAGAAAACCACCCAGACACCGCACTATGTACATGAATGTGAATTCGTTATTTCGTTTTGAAATTAAATCTTCGTGAGTATGAAAAATTCGTCTATCCGCGACCGTTCGAAAATGATTCGTGCTTAAATATGAATCGCGTTGACTATGCTCGTGTGCCTCGTGCAGGGTGGGGCGCAGGCTGTACCTAGCACGCGTGAATAAGGACTATCTCAGGAAACATATTATGTACTTTGCGAAAGCCGAAAGTTCTAAGTAGGAAGTGTAACATCAACACTAACGTGGACTCGGTTTTAATTTATCGATATTTTGATAACAGGCTTGATGTTATCTATGTTACGTAACGATCGTAATGTGCACCTCGTGTTTACATCATGACGAATAGCCTGCATATAGCACGAAACCAGTTTTTTTGCATATTAATAAACGGTTGCGCTAGATATGTGGGTTTGGTGACTGAACCCATTTCTTAAAGTGATATTTATTGTACAAATTATTTGAAAATATTACGTTCTAAATTTAATTTTTTGATAAAATTAATTAACTGAGAAAATTCATATATGGGTAATAAATAATAAACATTTTTCTTGATATAAAAGGAATTTATAAATTTTAATAAGAATAACGTTTATCAAATAAAAATAAATTTGAATATCCACGACATTCTTTACCGTCGGCGTACGCCAGGCAGCCTTCGACTATAGCCCCAAGCGCCTGATTGCCTATGTATTGATGATACTCTGCGGGCTATTCGATAAATTTAATAAATGGTACCACTATTATATATAGCTATATAAATTTTAGAATTAACGCAAATTATTATCGATGATAAATTGGACATTCAAGTTTAATAAAATACAGTATGGATTAGTAAATTATGATATTTCGATAAAAACAAAAAAAAAAAAAAAACAAGCGATCCACTCTTTGTCGTTGACTCATAATAACAAATAAAATTTCCTACAAAAAATTAATATATAAAACTGGTCGCTGCATAAGCCGATATTTAGGACAGAGGTGATTTTTACTTCCGCACAAGCGAACAAAAAGTCAAATGTAAATAACCTGTAGATATAAACTTGTACCACGCAATCGACATTGATGAATACACAAACTGGTATGTCACATTGCTGGCATTCTTCAAGCCTCTTCGGGACACGATCTGCTTAATGCGGCAATGGTTTATGCTATATAAAACTCAATTTATATTAACCACTGTATTGTACTAACATTTAGGAAGCGGTTTCTTATCACATCATCTATTTATATTTCAATAATTGTAATCCAAACACTTCCTAATGTAAAGATTCGTAATCCTGCCGGAAAACGAGACTCGATATGATTGATTTTTAATTTTTAAAATATTTCCGCATATGAAATCACGCGTTCGAAAATACTTATGTCCAAAACGTAGTATTTACGGTAATTTCAAACTGGAAATGATTTAATTTTATTACCATATTGACATGTTCATTATGACGCCGTTTTCTTGTAATACAAGAATGTAGTACCTATTTACGGCCGTCAGTGTTAAATATCGCCCTGGAAAATTTATATTAATATTTTTTCTTTTCCTGATATATTACTTTTACAATTTAATTTCTTATTCTGCTTTCGAAATACATTTTATTTCTGATTTTGTATTCGAATTAAAAAAGAAAGCAAGGAGTTTTTTCTTTTATAAAAACACGATCTTTCTTGATTAGAAATCTGTAAGATAATTAGGTTTTCCGAAAAAAAAACTTTTTTTTTAATATTTCAAAGCGAAATTCAAGAAATCTCTTAAAGTATTTATTTAACTTCAACCGGGAAAAACATTCTTGATCCGATTTTTCGCGATGATCCTCTGAGTTATGTGATGTTACGAGAATTATCTGATAAAATACAAGTATTTATTTTTTTTATTTGAGGAAGATTTTACAGGGAAGCTAGATTAGGTTGGTGACAAATTATATTTAAGTCACGTTCATATCTCAATGCTACCAATCTACAATTTTAAATTATCAAGTAACTCAGTCTAAGCACTTAGTCTTACCGAAGGTTGTCTATTGTTCTGCGGTAGGAATATCAGGATGACTGTGCTGTCTCAGAAGGAACAGCATCATTTTATAGTGGAAAGTAATGTTTTTTCTTAACGAAGCATGTCTAGTAACCACAGGAGATCCTAAAGTCTCCATTATCTTATACATATGTTGTACTCGTATAATTAAATTGCGGACATACAGCATCTATGTATTATGTCTGTGATGCGTTGTGGGTAACGATATTAAGCTGAATTACTTAAGGAGGTTAAAGTAAAATGATGAGGCAAAGTGCCAGTTGTGATTTGTGAGTCTGTAAATTTCATAATGCTGGGTAGAGGCTTTTTCTCCACTTAAAGATCTGACATGATGTTTCATGCAGATTGGTGAAAGTAAAATTATGTCTCGAAATTTCTTTTAAAGTTTTCTGGTTTCTTCTTATATTTATCCTTTATCGCGGCATGCGAGATAAATTTTAAAGAATTTAAACCAGTAGTTGAAGACTCAGCGTTGCTAGTTCAGTATTTAAACCCTGTAGTATATTGTTTAAATTACACGTGTTTTACCCTCGAGATCATCTCAGTTAAGCATACTCTTTAAATATAAACAAAATTGCAATTTATTTACATTAAAAGTATAGAAACCTGAAAGCATTCTAAAAACCATATTTCCAATCGTGATCCTTTCGAAATATTTCTATAAATAAACGAAAAATGAATTGTTGAGGAAATATCGAAGATAAATCGAAGCCTTTAACTGTATAACGTCTAGGTTTAAAATGGTAGATATCGTACTCTAATTTTACAATGACGTAAGCACATAAAAGTAGGGTCGAGTAGAGTGTTATATGGTTTATTATGAGCAGTGAGTACAGGGTTTTACTGAAAGGAAAGGAGATGAGGGTCAGTTTCTACGCAATTTTACTTACGAATCAATAGGGTGTGAAACTTCTAGAAATTTGTCTTTAATTTGATGCTTAAATTGAGGAAAAGGGGTGGATTCATTGTCCTCGATTGACTTTCTATATCCGATTATGGCTAGTGCATTAAAATTTCTGGCTTGAGATACAATGCAGGTTGCCTGTGTAGATTTTATTTTAACGTAAAAATGTTTGGAATCATCTCAGTTCCAGTTGAACTAAACTTATTAATATGAAATTACCTACTTTGTTTTGTTACCTATGTTGTTTTGGCTACATACGTACATTTAAATGAGAAGTTTTGGTACTTGATAGATTTGTCTCATTAAAATGAAATATATCGAATAGAACCTTTTCAGGCTTAGACGCTCGCGGTTTCCACACATAGTTTATTTTTAAGATGAAAACGGGTACATATGATGATGAATCTCGTCGTGACTACGGACCACGTAACTGCTCCGAAATATCGACAAAATCGTCAAAACAAGTATATCGTGGTATGTACACGTTTTTATCTTTAAAAATAGACTATATCAAATATTAGTAGGTACATCAGATTTTTAGTTAGACCTAATGTGTACGTTTCATTCTACTCAGATCAAATATTATGATCGAATAATACTCTTAAAAATTTCGAGTACATTTTACGATTGAATGAATGAGTGAAATTAAAGTTCAGTGTGATAAAATTTTTGATTATTCAAGTTGAAATTATTATCTTGAGGAAGCCAACATTGAAGAAGAAGAAGAAGAAGAGATTATTATCGGAAATGTAATCGAGACAGTAGCGGTAGAGGCAATATTTCACTCAATCGCTGTAGGTATTGCATCGATTTTCTCAGGATCCGGTTTGTGGAATACAACTATTTACCTGTTTTATTGCATAAACATCAGCTTATTAATAGTTTGACATTTACTCGTAAGTATTAGACAGTTGTAATTAATTGAATAAATGATTAAAAATAGTGACATACATATACAACCACATGATATAAAATATACAATATTATTAAAACCTTTGAAACTGAGATGTGTGTATTAATACTACGTGACTAAATATGTCTTACAAATTGATCACGTCCAGTTAAAGTAAAAGTATTTGGCGAAAACCGGTAGATTTCGAAATAAAATATGTAACATGTATCATCTAAACTAGTGGGGCGGCATGGCAGATTCGACTCCAACACTTTTTTTTTTTTATCGCAGAGTAACCCATTTACGGGTGATATCCAGGACGCCTATCGGTAGATATTTTATAGGTAATATCAAAGACATTAGAAGAGATCTCTTTTAATGTCTTTGGACAATATATAAAATATCGGTCCGATTCTGGCTTGGAACAGATATTTGTATATGTATAAATATTTGTTTCTAGTTTGGGTATGTCCTTCAGCGATTCTCCATTGTGCACTCCGGAGCACTTAAAGCTGTCGATCCCCGTTGCTGTCATAGACATCTGATAGCAGTAGTTACTCGTGTTAGGGAAATTATGCACCAAACCGCAGTGGAGCAGCGTGGTGCATTTAGCTCCAACCAGAGAAGGTTGGAGCATATATAGAGAGATCTTTGCTCAGCAATGGGACGTTTATAGGCTGATTTAGTTCAATTCAAATAAAATATCATAAAACGAATCATTTTAAACGACAATGTGAGCACCATCGCTGATCAAACTCTTTATTAATGCCCTAATCTTAAGAACCAATAGTATTGTTCAAAAACTCTATTATAATACAATCAGTTGTTCCATATAAAATCAGAAAGATACTTAATCTTTGAAAGAAAAGTCCTAGCAGCTGAGCAGTAATCTAATGTCGAAGGTCGAAGTATAACGCGAGTAAAACTACGTGATACATCTAGTTTTAGACAAAAACATAACTCCATTACCACTGATTTCTAAAATATGCAATATTATATTTATCTTCCTCGAGAAGGTTCTAGAACTTATACATTCTACTTATATTTTCTAGGTCAGGTAATTCCGATGAGCGAAGATACTAGAATGAGTTAATTTTATACACGAATGGAAATTCTTTATCTCTTGCGTGAATAAAAAAAAAACTCGCTAATGCGCGCAATTTTTCATTCACCTCTTCACTCCTTAATTATAAAATTTTCAAAATATTTTATTTTTAAATATTTTGTTGATATTATCATATTATTTTCGTATTATAAAAATACGTATCGATTATCAATTTGTTTTATAAAACTGTAGAAAAAAAATTATCGTTTGTTAATAGTGTCTTTTGAGTTTTTCTATATAAATAGTCAGACCTGTTGTTCATTCTTCACTTTAGTTCAATTTTAAATTCGCACTAAATACATATTTTCAATGAAATAAATGTTAACTCAATAACTTTTATACTCTATAGACAACAATGAAAAAAAAATATCTATAAAGACCTGATATAAGATACGTATTACGTATAACAAAAAATTATTTGAGGTTTTTTCTACATTGGTTTATATTTCCTATTTTATTATTTTTGTTTGGAAACAGTAAGGGTGAATGCATGTCGCCTGATTAATGAGAGTAGAACGGAAATTAAGGGCGAAAAGAGAGGATTAGTTAATTTTCCTTTCACTACGAAATGCTATAATAGTCTTTAGGCCGATCTGGTGTGAGTGTGGTACGTTATATGTAAATATTAGATATACATATTTTTTAATTTATTGAAATGGAATTTGTTTGTTAAGTTATTATATTTATTATTCATAAATAATTAAATTATAATATATATACATTGTCTCTATGCAAATTTTATATACATTAATTTGATATAAATGCGACGAAAAGTTCTTTAAGTTCAATTCGTATCGAACACTGACGAAACAGGTCTATGTGCAACAAAATACGATTTATCTTGTCTTTTATTTTTACTGTGTAACCTGATGGTTCAATTAATTTTTCATCAGTTACATGCAGCTTAAGAGTATTGACAATTGTTTGTAAGCTACGATATTATTGCGTCTTAATGAGTATTAGCGTGATGTCTAAATCCTTCTTCGACAAATACCCTGATACCCTGAATTAAAACAAATTGCAGACGTCTACAGATGGTTTAAGACCACTTCTTTAAAGATGGTAGCCTCGCTATTAGGCTACTAGACTGCAAGCTGGCGCGTAAATAAGCAGCTTATAAACAAAAACAAAAAAAAATTAAATCATTAGAATGGACTCTGATATTAGTTCGTTCAAATAAAAAATAAATAAATAAATAAATAAATAAACTAACTTTTTAGTTGTAAATAGTATACAAACAAATATCTAAGACTGATTCTGTAAAATAATTATATTTTTAAGATATAGCCAATGGGACGGTATAACAGAAATACATTTTCTGTTTACCAGTACACTTTCCAAGCAAATTTTTTCCAGAATTTACAAACTCGTGAAAAATTTATATCATTGGAAAACGGCTTAAGCAGAGCTTGTCGCTATCGTTACCCCTTTTATTTATTTTTTAGATTGCTCGAGTTTAAGGTAAATTATACTTTAAGCGCCATCTTAGGAATAAATGTTAAAGTAATTTTCAAAAGTTTCTGTCAATATGATATAGATGGCGGGATTAGTGTCATCCTGTACTGTATCAGCCTGTAAATTACCCACTGCGGAGCGAAGGCCTCTTCTCCATATAGAAGAAGGGTTGGAGCTTAATCCACCACGCTGTTCCACTGTGGGTTGGCAAATAATTTCCTTATAGTAGCGATCGTTATCAGATGTCTATGATAACAACCGGGACTGACGGCTTTACGTGCTCACCGAGGCACGGTGGGGAGACTCCCAAGGACATACACCCAGACCGGAAACAAATATTTGTACAAATACAAATATCTGTCCCGAGCGGGAATCGAACCCGCGACTGCCCGGCGCTCGGCGTTGAGGTAACTACTCGCACCATTACACCAGAACGGTGTCATCCTGTCAAAAGAGAATTATAATTTACGAGGATATGTATATTATGTATGTATGTATATTGTTTTTACCCGACTGCGCCAGAAGGAGAGTTATGTTTTTCGAGAGTATATATGTATAATTCGACTGTCCCTATGTATACTATCGAAACTGAAAAAAGGTACTTTACAGGAGAGCACTTTTAAGTTAATTTTGTGTACAAAATTGTCATTTATTTGTTAAGTATCGATATAAGGTATACTCATGAAAAATGTGGTTGAATATGTATTTTTTTAGCTTATTCTCTTTTTTGTATGAAAACATATATAAAAAGGAGTTTCTTAGTGCAATAAAAAAAAATTGCAAATTTTCAGTTTCGATACTGTACGTAGGGACAGTCGAATTGTTTGTGTCACTCTGCAGCCTGAACGGATCGATGGATTTTAACTTGAGAGGTATCATTAGATTCGTATTTACAGTGAGAGTGATACTGGGTATAACAAAATAAAAAATAAAAATTAATTTCATTTCCAAATTACACAAAAACGCAGTCGACGTTTTTAGTTTTTTAAATTACTTTGGCATGCTTTGTGGGCTAAAAGGTTTGACGCATTTTAACGTGCGAGTTTTAAAATCCGCCGAACCGTAACAACATAGTGTTAGCGACATAGGATACTCTATATGGGCAGTTGTTTTTTTTATACACTAACTTGATTTCGAAATTATGTTGCTCCTAAAAAAAAAAAAAAAATTAATTAATTAAAATTAAATTACTTTTTTTTTAATGTAACTTAAGAATGCCCTTCCGAAAATAATGAATTAATGTAAATGTTAACTTACAATAAATAAACATTTGTTCGTTATCAACGGTATGAAAAGACTACGAATTTTATACCAAAATATTATAAGTAAAATATATAGAGTTCGTAATCATCCAATCCCTTGGAAAATGCCTCATCTAATATTAAGATGGATTTTGCGCTTAATCCGTCACGTTGTTTGAGTGTCGACGGATGTGCATATTACGAAAATAATAAAAAAATCTTAGACAAAATTCTTTTAACCGTGCATATTTCATAATGATTGTACCTGATTACATACGATTATAAAATCGCATTGCAAACGTAAAAAAAAAATAAAAAAAATATTTGCTTATATTTGAGGCAGTACCTACCTACGATGTAGTGATGTAACGTGTAGAATTTTTTGTGTCATATTATAATTTTGATGTTTGAGTGTTTTTTGTATTTGTTCATTGCGTTTGACTGCTGACCAGAATTAGCTAACGAATGAGTGGTATAATTTTTATCATGTTTTTGTTCTCGTGGATTGGTAATTTATCAGTCTTTCTTCATTAGTTGAATTCTACGGAGAGGAAGTTTCGGCCATTAACTATTTTCAGATAATGATCATTATTGCGGCGTTATTTCACAAAAATAAATCAGCTGCGTTTGGCATTTAAGATGTACTGTACTGTACTGTATCAGCCTGTAAACAACCCACTGCTGAGCGAAGGCCCGCTCTCCATATAGAAAAAGGGTTGGTGGTTAATCCACCAGGCTGCTCCACTGCGGGTCGGCGGATAATTTCTCTACTATGAGTAACGATCGTTATTAGGTGTCTATGATAACGACCGGGACCAACGGCTTTACGTACTCTCCGAGGCAACCAAATTTTTATTAAGTTATTGGCAATTACCGCCTATATATTCTTTGAACACGCCTTCAGACACGCCAGGAGAGTCGTCGTGTTTGAAATAACCAAATGAAATTAAAGTTTTCATTGTTTTTTTTTTGTTGTTGTTGAGGATGGTAAAGGGCAGCAGCATCACCATGTTATGCCACATCACACTGTGCTCGCCACTGGAAAACTCCCCCAGAGGTGATGGGGAGGCCTAAGCTCAGAAGTAAGCATCCAACGGCTGATGCGATGGTGATTTTTTTTCCATTCTACCCCCAAAGATAAATACATAACATTGCTTTATAACTTATTAACAAATTGTAATTCGTGTAAAATATATAAATAGTAAAGAACACGGCCTATTTTATCATTCATTTTGTTCATTCACTTATACTTATTCACTTCTAAAAATATAATGACTCATCCCTATTTGCTTTTAAAAAAAGGTGTTGAAACTACATATTAAAAAATATTAATTATCTGTACTCTCGATATTCGTATTTTAATAGTTTTTATGTGTTTAAATGATAAATTGATATTTATTTTTAGTGAAATTAATAGTAAATGGAATTCTACAAATGTCCGTAAGCTAATGTGTTGTAAAAGTGAGTGATAAATGCGGAAAAATTGTGAATTACGTATCGATAGGGTTTGTTTACTAAATAAGACTGTTCTTAAAACAAGTATGCTTAATTAAAAAAATCAAAAACCCGACTGCGTAAAATACTCTTATTATAAACTAAAAAGAATAAAACAATTTACTAGCTTTCATTTGATACCCATATTGCTACAGTAAGAAAAAAAATTCAACTCCCCCCTCTCATTCTGTCATTTGCGGGCGCCATTTTGAAAATTTATATAGGCTATGACACTACTACAATTTAGACAAATCCAACGACACCTCATATGTCAAAAACCGTCCAGCCGTTTGGGCTGTAGAGCGTGGCAAAGAAATGGACATACATACATACATACATACATACATACACTCGGAAAACATAACCCTCCTTCTGTCGCAGTCGGGTAAAAATAGAGTGTACATCAGCAGGTTGAATCATTAAAAGTCATAGTTTGACGATGGAACTAGTTGTTCTTACTGTCGTTTTTTCAATCCCCATACATGACTGTGCTTATGATGTTTGTTTGTATTTTATATTTGTAGTGAGTGTGAAACATTTTGTTTATTACTATAGAACTGAAAAAATATATTTATTTTTATTATAAGTAAGGGATAGCTGTTCCAACCGACGAGTAAAACAATAATAAAAAAAGCGGCCAAGTGCTAGTCGAACTCGCCCATGAAGGGTTCCGTAGCAGCAAGTAACATCATATAAAAGTTCTTGTATTTTTTTTATATTTGAGTTGATTGAATGAACATTGTGGTTTACGATTGATGACGTATTAAAAAAAACTACTTACTAGATCTCGTTCTAACCAATTTTCGGTAGAAGTTTGCATGGTAATTGTACATCATATATATATTTTTTTAGTTTTATCATTCTCTTATTTTAGAAGTTACAAGGGGGGGGGGGGACATATTTTACCACTTTGGAAGTGTCTCTCGCGCAAACTGTTCAGTTTAGAAAAAAAAAATGACAATAGAAACTTCAATATCATTTTTGAAGACCTATCCATAAATACCCCACACGTATGGGTTTGATGAAAAAAATTTTTTTTGAGTTTCAGTTCTAAGTATGAGGAACCCCCAAAATTTATTGTTTTTTTTTTCTATTTTTGTGTGAAAATCCTAATGCGGTTCATAGAATACATCTACTTACCAAGTTTCAACAGTATATTTCCTATAGTTTCGGAATAAAGTGGCTGTGACATACGGACGGACAGACAAACAGACAGACATGACGAATCCATAAGGGTTCTGTTTTTTGCCATTTGGCTACGGAACCCTAAAAAAGAAAAAAAGTTGCATTGCATCTTTCAATTAGAATTCACTTCTCGATATTTACGTTTTTTGATTTAGGTTGGACCATTATTTTCTTTATGTTAATATTTTTGTAGTATGTATGTATATGGTAACTATTTTTATGGTCAAAAATAAAAAAGATGGATTAGAATTGTCACAACTCCGAACAAAAAGGCTACTAAAAATCGAGTAGCGGTCATGAATTTGACCGTAAAATGTTAAATATTGAACAGATTGTTGGCCACATAACCATTATTCATTTGTAACGGCTTTTCAACGTTTCCTTTATTATTACCATTGTCATTTTTATTTTCAGAGACTGACACATTTATTCATTTTGAAAGATAAATATTTCCATTGACACAAGCGATTTATTCGAAATAACGAAAAGCACTAAATAAATAAAAAAATTTATTACAAAAAATAAAATTCAATAAAAAATATAAATGGTCTAGAAAAATATTTAATTTTCAATATTCGGTACTTCGTCCTTCATACTCGCCAGGATGAGATTCTTGTCAGTTCCTTGTGGGCGTTTTGGTTCCAAGGCCGTCCTCATTTCTAGTGCCTGCATGTCGGTCTCGAGAGATTGTTCCTTATCATTGAGATCTATTGCTATCTTGATGGACGCAGCCTCCAGGGCGTTATATGTGGCCCTGAATATATAAAAGTAATCTTAATAGACAATATGTAGGTACTGGTTCATACGATATAAACGTAAGAGTGTCATAGGTACACATTACACGTATATACTGTTCTGTACTGTATTAGCCTGTAAACAACCCACTGCTGAGCGAAGGCCTCTTTTCCATATAGAATAAGGGTTGGAGTTTAATCCATCGCGCTGCTCCACTGCGGGTTGGCGGATAATTTCCCTACCATGAGTAACGATCGTTATCAGGTGTGTATAAATAGAAATATCTGTCCCGAGCCGGAATCGAACCTGCAAACGTCAGCGCGCGGCGGTGAGGCGACTACTTGCACCACTACACCAGAAAAGTCGACACATATATACAGCGATATACTTTGTAAAATAACGATTCAAAAAGGTTTTGAATAAAGAAATTTTCGATTTCAATTTTGAATATTAAAGTTGCTGTACCGATTTTGGCAGCGTGATATTCACACGAAAACCAGATAAGATAACGTTTGCAAATAATTGTACCTCTTAATAGAATAACTAATAATTGTACCGCTTAATAAAATAACTCTAAGAACAATTCCACAGCAAATCAGTTGTATGAGAATTATTGCAACTTTTCAAGATAATTTCGCGTCTTAGTAAAGGGTAATTAATGTTGGAAATACAAATGAAATACATCAAAAGTTAACATTAAAAATGTTACTTCAAACAAAGTATGTTGCAAATTACAACTATAAAACTCTGCAATTGTATTAAGTCATAAGATCCAGGAAGTAAATAATAAAAATAAAGATAATGAAGCCAACAAGGAAAGTTGTAAAGCAGAGGAGTTGTAGTTCTAGTCTCATAGCCTGAGTGTCTATCGATAAAACTGCCAGTTTCTATATTTTATCTATCTGTGATTTAGCTTACTAGCGATAGTCTTTTTACAATTCTAATGAAGTAGGTACATATCAAAATTACATCTATAGTTAGCAGAACCAATTATAAATTATTGAAATCGGCTGTTAAAAAAATTAAAACATTTTTAACAGATAACGTATTGAGGAAAATTTTAACGAGAAAGGTTAAAATGTAACATTGCAACTGCGAAGCACCGTTTAAAAAGTCATAATTAATGTGAAAACATATTGGTTATTACAAGGAAATTATTACAAGAAAATTGTGAGATTAAACTATACGATCTGTCATAAATTTTACATTTAAAAAAAATATTAGTATTTACATCACTAGTGAGGGAAGTTTTACGTTGCAACCCGCATCTTTGTTAATAAAAATATTAACCAACAATCACACCACGTTAACCTAGCCCCGTGATAAGTTCGTAAGAACTTGTGTTATAGGTACTAGGAACGGAAATAAATTTAAGATATAAATACATATATACATAAATACACATCCATGACCTGGTGCAGACATCTATATTCGTCATACAGATTATCTGCACCTGGCGGGATTCGAACCCGCGACCGCTGCGTAAAGTGTCCAGTTGCCTGACCACTAGACCAGCCGGCCGTCGAAATTCTCGATGATGTCGCGTATCCTAGCAACGCGTTGTTATAACACCAGTATAAGCATATGAAATTAATTCATTAAGTGAAAAATAAGATGAAATACTGAAATGAAAAATAAGATGAAAAATAATAAGAGATTAGTATTATTCAGTGTCACATACGAATTATTACAAGGAAATTGTGAGATTAAACTATGGGATCTTTCATAACTTTGACATTAAAAAAAAAAAATTGCATCGGGACGAAAGTTGACGACGCTCTAAAAATTAGTCATCATTTGGCCGGGAGGCAACGTGGCACTTTCGTCCCTAAAATTACAATCGAAATTTTTTTTTTTTTGTAATTTAATTTTTTTTTAAATTTAAAATTACAATCGAAAGGGGTGCGAAGCAGGAACCTCCACGTGCGGGCGGGACGTGTCGGTACATGAGGAACTAAAAATCTAAGTGTGACGACACCTTCCGCCCCGGTGCATCCCGGGCAACATGGGTTAGCGACTGATAGTGGATGGAAGGAAGCTACTGTGATCGGCCTCAACCACCGTGACAGGCAGTAGATATCGATCGCTGGCCAATGGCTAATCCTGCTCGGTTCCACCGGTAGCTAGTGGATGCCAACCGGTGGACTATCACAGCATCCACCTGCGTTGGCCTGCGCAGTAGATCGCCGTACGCGAGGATGACGGAGTCCTGGGGGGTTGAGCTGATCAGGAGTCGGGGCTAGTTACTCCTGTGATGCAACACGCCCTCTTTGGTCCTGATTTCACGCCCAAACGGTAGCCTCGTGCCTAGCCAGCACGACGGAAATGGCCACGTGGTCCTCGCTTCGGTGAGGTCCATGGCGAGGTTCGGTTGGGCCCCGTGAGGGGTGGCTGACAGCCATGCTGACGGGGTAAGGATGGGTGGAAGAACTGGGGGAAAGGATCGATCCACCACCCACTCATTTCGAGCTCCCGATGTCGCGCCGGACGCCAACCAGCCGGACCTATATTCCCGACGTATCCCTGGTGTTCAAGTTGAACATCCCCAAAGGTGCGGGCTCCATGGAGGGTGGGGAGCGAGCGGGAATGAATCACTCAAAAAATTGACTATGGACAATAAAGGATCCAACCAGCCACAACAACTGGGACCCGGAGGGAAACCGAAGGGTACCAGCTCTGAGCTGGGACCCGGAGGGAAACCAAAGGGTACCAGCTGCCAGCTGGGGCCCGGAGGAGAACCAAAGGGTACCAGATCTCAGCTGGGGCCCGGAGGGAAACCAAAGGGTACCAGCTGTCAGCTGGGACCCGGAGGGGAACCAAAGGGTACTAGCGCTCAGCTGGGACCCGGAGGGGAACCAAAGGGGGCCAGCTCTCAGCTGGGGCCCGGAGGGAAACCAAAGGGTACCAGCTGTCAGTTGGGACCCGGAGGGGAACCAAAGGGTACTAGCGCTCAGCTGGGACCCGGAGGGGAACCAAAGGGAGCCAGCTTTCAGCTGGGATCCGGAGGGAAACCAAAGGGTGCCAGCTCTAGGCTGGGGCCCGGAGGGGAACCAAAGGGCACCAGCTTTCAGCTGGGACCCCGAGGGGAACCAAAGGGCACCAGCTCTCACCTGGGACCCGGAGGGAAACCAAAGGGTACCAGCACTCAGCTGGGACCCGGAGGGAAACCAAAGGGTACCGGCTCGCAACTGGGACCCGGAGGGGAACCATTAATACAAACAAGGGAAGGAGCGACTGGAACTCCAGTCAATCCCGAACAGCTGCTGAAGGGAAAAGTAACTGCATCCGCAGATACTGCCCAACCAGTCGACAGACTGCAGGCAGGCTGGACCCTTGTTGGACCGAGGGCCGGGAAGCGGGATAAGCCCCAGATTGGGACTGGTCAGCCGCACCCAGCATCGGATCGTACTCGGCGCCACCGACCGAGTCAGAGGAAGAGGCGAAAAGCGCGCCTGCGCGCGCTCAACGAGCAAAACGCAAACCCTCCAACACACCCTACTAGGCCGGTGATGTCCGAACCCCAACCCGGCACCTCACGAGGTACAGGAGGGGTGTCTACGGCGGGTCAAAAAGCCCGACCTACTTACAGGAAGGCCTCGAACATCAGAGACCCCCTACACGACAAAGTTGGCAAAGAAGCCAAGCCTGCTGGGTCGTCCAAACGGGCTCGTCTCGACGAGACGGTGTCACCAAGGGGCGAACACAAAAGGCCGAAGCTTCTCCACAGACCACAACCAACTTCTTATGCGGACGCCACGAAAACAGACCCTTTGGTCGCTGTAACATCAGCCACCACAGGTCAGATTTGCGCGGCGTCGGTACAGCTGATCCAGGAGAAGCTCCAGGAGAAGATCTTGGCAGATATGACAGCGGCCAGAGGCGAGGAGGGTCCCTTGTTTCTCGGCAAACCCGTCTATGACGGGGGAGTCTTGAAATTGTGGTGCTCCAACCTCAAAACCCTGGATTGGCTTAAAACTGCTGTCAATGACATCGTACTCCCGACGGGAGACCGACTTACGGTGAAGCAGATGTGGGAGATAACTCGCCGCGTGCGGTGTGGTATCCTCCTACCTGGAGTCATCAAAGACACCAGGGCTATCGGTGGTGTGCTCCGCTTCCAGAACCCCTGGGCGGAAGTGGACCGATGGCTCCTGCACTCCCTACATCCCCAAACCTGCGAGACCTTTATCGTCGTCAGTGTACCGGAGGATTTGGTACCGGTTCTGATGGAACACGAGCGCCGGCTAGGTTTCATGCTGGGCTCTGTGTACCTAAAGTTCCAGGGACCAACAGGTAAATTTACCGAATCTTCCCCTCCTAAGGCCGAAGACCCACAGGCCATAAAGGGCACCGACGTGGTAAAGGACTCACAAGACTTACCACCTACACCGATGGAGGCCGAAAACTCTGAGGAACCAGCCGGAGACGGCGCACGGGTCTCGGAGCCCCTTACGGAAAAGGCACTCGACAGCTCCATGGAGCTCGAAGATGTATTGTCTCCGGGCTCGAATGGAGAAGCCGAGTGCACCCAGGGGATCGGCAACCTAGAAATCGGGGACGCAGAGGAGGCTTTGCTATCTGAAGATGGCATCCCCCTTTCCTAAATGTAGCGTCCTACAGATCAACCTCCACCACAGTATCACCGCAACGGCTCAATTACGGAAGTGGTTGGAGGTTCATCCTACAGCCCTTGCCCTGATCCAGGATCCGTGGATCAGGCAGGGCCGCATATGCGGTTTCTCCAATACTGGAGGTAAGCTAATACATTGTACAGGGCCTGAAACACCTCGGACCTGTATTTTTATTTCTGATAATCTACTTGTGCAACCCTTAACAGAATTCTGTTCCAAAGATCTATGTGCAATCTCACTACTGGATACGACTACACACCAGCCCAAGGTGGTCGTCGCCTCTGCCTATATGCCAGAAGGAGATGAACCACCGCCCCCTGTGGAGCTGACAAGGCTGGTGAGCCACTGCGAAGAAGCCAAAATGGAGCTCCTAGTGGCTACAGACTGTAACGCACACCATCCGTTATGGGGCATGCAGTCAGAAAATGATAGAGGTAAGCAATTAGTTGAATACCTTTTTACTACTAACCTAAACATACTGAACGTTGGGACAGAACCTACTTTTGTCACCAAAAGGTCCAGAACTATTATTGACATCACACTAGCGACAGACGGAGTGTGTAACACTATATCCAATTGGCATGTGTCCAAAGAAGCGTCTTGCTCGGACCACAGATGGATACTCTTCAACCTAGAAGTAAGTACAACCAGCCCAACTCCTCGCAGGAAACCCCGCAAAACGAACCCCGCCTTATACAAGACGTTGATGGAGTCGTGTTTAAAGAAGGAATCGGTTCCGGAGAGAATAGTGGGAGTGGACAATATTGAGAAACAGGTAACACGAGTCTATGACGTAATTAATACCTGCTATCACACTGCATGTCCTCTTACCATTCCCCCCTCGGGTAAGCCAAGGGCGCAACCATGGTGGGGACCTGAATTAGAGAGGCTCAGGACTAAGGTAAGAAGACATTTAAATCGTGCAATGAACACAGGCGCTGACTGCGACTGGGATCGTTACAAAGACTGGAAACAAAAATACAAAAAACGCATCAGATACAGAAGTTCTGGAGGCTGGCGTAAATACTCTACTGGCATAGAATGCCAACACCAGGCTAACAGGGTAAGAAAAGTGCTTTCAAATCAGCCTAGACATGTCCTAGGAACCCTAAGAAAGCCTGACGACACTTTCACCAGTACACCAGAGGAGGCTGAGCGGCTCCTAATGGAGACGCACTTCCCCGGTTGTGAAATCACGCAACGCATGGAATGGACGGATGAAAGTAATACTGCTGAAGATGAAAACTGGCAAATAGCTCACAAGGTGGTAACGATAGACAAAACAAGATGGGCTATTAATACGTTTCACCCCTTTAAATCAGCGGGTCCAGATGAGGTTTTCCCAGCCCTTCTACAGTGGGGTGGTGAGACCCTCTACCTCCTGCTAACCACTTTATTCAGGGCGTGTCTTGCGCATGGATACGTTCCTAGAAAATGGAGGGAGGTGAAAGTTATCTTCATACCAAAACCAGGTAAAAGTGACTACTCTAACCCTAAATCGTACAGACCGATCAGCCTTACTTCCTTCGTTTTGAAAACCTTGGAGAGGCTGTGCGAACGAGAACTGAGGGAGAACTACCTTCAAAAAATTCCCTTGCACCCTAATCAACATGCGTATTGTCAAGGTAAATGCACCGATTCTGCACTTCAAGCCGTGGTAAGTGTTATTGAAAGTGCTCTGTCGGAAAAATGCTTCTGTCTGGGTATCTTCCTCGATATAGAAGGTGCCTTTGACAAGACAAAATTCACTAAGATAAAAGATGCTCTACATCGGCATGGGGTATGTACTACACTAAAAACTTGGATAGGTAACATGCTCCAGCATAGAATTATACTAATGGTTGAGGGAGAACCACAGAGAGCAATGGTTGCTAAAGGTTGCCCCCAAGGAGGAGTGATCTCGCCACTTCTGTGGAATATGGTGGTAAATGACTTAATTGCCACCCTCAACGATAATTACTACTACACGGTAGGTTACGCAGACGATCTCGCTATTTTAATACGCGGAAAGTTCGTTAATACTATATGTGAAGTTACGAACGCAGCATTAAAAATCGTGGAACAATGGTGCGGAGACAATGGCTTATCAGTAAATCCAACTAAGACTGAACTGGTAATGTTTACAAACAATAGAAACTTTGGCAACTACAAATTGCCTAAATTGTTTAATACTGAACTTCAATTGGCTAGCGAGGTAAAGTATTTAGGAGTAATACTGGACAGCAAGCTGAATTGGGGCGCACATATGGATGCGAAAATAAATACAGCCACTATATCCTTCTGGCAGTGCCGTAGGATGATAGGAAAGACATGGGGTCTCGCCCCGAATATTGTCCTATGGCTCTATACAGCAGTGATTCGGCCGATGATAAGTTACGGAGCGGTTGTGTGGTGGCCACGCACCGATCTCATAACAGCAAGTAACAAATTACAACGCTTCCAGAGATTGGCATGTTTAGCGATCACAGGAGGCATGCGTACTACACCAACGGCAGCAATGGAAGCCATGCTGAATCTTCCGGCTCTACACCTCTTTATAAAACAAGAGGCGGCTTCTGCTGCGGTAAGGTTAAAGACTCAAAATCTCTGGAAAACCAGTAGGTCCCCCCACGCTGAGGTTCTGCATGAGGTGATGCAAAAGGAACCATCTCTGTTGGCGGTAAGTGACAGGTTTCCAAAGCAATTTATTTTCGATAAGAAATATAAAATACAGCTGCATGAAGATCCGCACGAAGGGATTAATGTTAAGGACCTGAGGATCTTTACTGATGGCTCGAAAACTGGATCAGGTACAGGATATGGTATATTCTCGGAGGATCTAAATATACAGATAGCTGCACCTTTGGGTGCTCATAATACCGTCTTCCAGGCGGAATGCATGGGCATCATAGTAGCAGCTACGGCGACTCTGTCTCGAAAGGTAAAGGACCACTCCATCCGAATCCTCACGGACAGTAAATCAGTACTACAAGCCTTACAAAGCGACATTATCACCTCAAAGCTTATATACAACTGTCACCAATCCCTGACGGAGGTATGTAGTAATAATAACAACGTAACTCTACAGTGGATCAAAGGTCACAGTGGCTCACGTGGGAACGATGCTGCTGATGAACTGGCCAGAAAAGGTTCGGAGATGGTTGCGATTGGTCCAGAACCAATCGTCCCCCTTCCCTCAGGATGGCCTACATCAGTCATTCGGTCACACACTAAGGAGCTGCATAATATATACTGGACACAGGTGAGTGGATGCAGGCAAGCGAAAGAGGCTCTACCGCAGATAGACCGGAAATTATCCCGCAAGCTGATAAAACTCACACGCCCAAGATTACGTAAAATAACTCATATTATTACGGGTCACGGCCCATTTAACAAACATCTGTTCAATCTAGGTGTTACAGACAGCCCCCTTTGCAGAGCTTGCATGGAGGCAGAGGAGACGGCAGCCCACATTGTTCTGGAGTGTACGGGTCTGGCCAACTACCGGGCCAAACACTTGGGGTCACCGACGACTCTCCCCGAGGTTATTGGTGACACCAGAGGTTTAGTCAAATATTTGGAGGAGTTGGGTTGGCAGGACTAGCCGCCCGCTTAACAAACGCAAAATAGGCGCACAGTAGACGTCGAGTTGCGGACACAAGCCCGTGAATACATATATATACATATATATATATTACAATCGAAAATCGAACTTTCGATCCAGGTATTATAAAAAATTATTTGCATCGGGATGAAAGTTGATGCATGCGCTCTAAATTAATTCATCATTTGGTCGGGAAGCATGTGGCACTTTCGTCCCTAAAATTACAATTGAAAATTGAACTTTCGATCCAGGTGTTTGTGACGAAGAATAAAACTAATTTCCTATTTTACAGTTTTTATTTATTTATTAATTATTTTTTTTTCACTTAATGAATAAATTTCATATACTGGTGTTATATATAACAAGTAAATAAAGATTATATATTATTTTTATTTTATTTTGTAAACAAACATTATTTATAACACAAAAATTTTGGTACACATTAACATAATCAATGACCAGTAAAGTTTTCACAAATTAACCAAGCATTCTTGAGCAGATACATATTTTACATACAATTAAAATAGGAACAAAATCACAGAATCATAAACAAAATTATCAAATTCGTAAACAATAAATTTTATTATATTGTTTAGTTACCCGTTGCTAGGATACACGACATCCTCGAGAATATCAAATGTAAAAGTACCTATATTAATTTAAAAAAAAAAAACAATAATTACTATTTTATCTATTTTAATTACAACCGAACTTTCAACCCTAGCGTTGTAAAAAATTGTATACGTTATACGGGAGGGAATTGAGACATCGCAACCTCGGATTTTTATTCCCTTGCCTTCGGCTCGGGGAACAAAGATCCGGGTTGCAATGTATCATTTGCCTCCCTAGTAACGTAATATACTATTACGTCAGGGCAACTATAATGTATCATCGCACAACAACAAACTCATTTCAGCATTAATTTGATGGCAAATTTATTTATCAAAGTGCTGAAAATACGTATACAATATTTTGGTATATCTTACTTTACAATAGTTTACAATAATTGTTTTTAGAAGTAATTGTATACATAAGAGGTAATATGTTATGTAATGAAAGGATAAAATAAAAAATTATTCTGGAGGTCTTATTTTGTCTTATACCAGTGCCGAAGCCTTTGAAAATGGTAAAAAGTGAAAGAAAATAATAGTAGAATGAAACACATTGGACAAGGAAGAGAATATAACAAAAATGCAGGAGAAAATAAATTACAGGCGATCTGAAGTGGGGAAGGGGAAAGGGGGGTTAAGGGTAAGAAACAGCTTATCGCGATTTGCGGCATAACTAAAAGTCCTATGGAAAAAAGTTAAATGGCAAAGTTGTAGGTAATAAAAAGATCTACAACTTTTGTATTTAGACTTATACGTATATTAGTATACACGTAGCATTTTCTGAGAAAATTTACCATAGTAATTTATATATTTTTTTTACACCATCAGAAAGTAGAGATTTCATTGAACAGAAAACCAATCGACTTTTTAAAAAAAACATATATCTTGACGTGACAATTTTCGATTGAAAATTAGGGTGCTTATTCAATTTTCAATTAAAAATAAGATGAAAAAATAAATATTACTTATAAATTAAAAAAAATTACAGTGTGTTTGGGACATAAAAAAGTAAGTTTTCATCAAATTTCGTGAAAAAAATTTTTTTTTTTGTAAAAGATACAAATAAAAGACCAAAAACTTGTTTATTTCAATTTTTCACATAATCTCAAAATTTATATATTCTCTTCCTTTTCCAATGGGTTTCATCCTACTATTATTATCTTTTTTTGTTTCAAAAATTATCGGCACTGGTCTATTAGTACGTATATATATGCGTATAAGAGATAAAATATTAGATGTCTCTGATAGATAGTAGAACATGTATGTAATTCAATTATGTACGAAACACGAACTAATGAACCATATTTAATACTAGCTGTGGTGAGCAGTTTCATCCGCGGTAGCTTGGCAATTACGTTTCCTAATATAACTATGGCTTTGACTTAATTAAACAGAAGCTTAGTAACCAAATTCCATGTTTAAAGACTTTAGAAATAACAATTTTTCTAAACAAACTTTTATCCCAATTAATAATTTTTCAATTAACAATTAACCCCCGAAGGCATGTAATCCCAAGCATATCGAAATAAATAATTTTTATTTGGTTTTCAATTAATAATAATAAACAGCTTAAATATCTATTATCCTACTTGTAAGTCCAGAAATAAAGTTCCATTCAGACTTTAAAGTTTAACCCCACATTCTACCTATTTACGGAGAGAGTTTTCTAAAACTCTTAGCTGACGTCTTTTATTCATAATAATCAATTTCCGTGTCAATTTTCAACTTTATTAATCTAACTATATAGGTATATAAACAAAATGTCACTTACTCATTCACTGACTAATCACAAAATCTTGTCAACTATTATATAAATAAAGTTGAAAATTGACACGGAGGTTGATTATGAATAGGAGACGTCAGCTAAGAAAGTATATTATTATATTCAAAATTCCCTTTTTTAATGAGATAAGAAGGGTATTTTGTTTGTTTTAGTGTTGTTTAAATTTTTTTTTAATAAAAACTCGTAAATAATTTTTCAATTAATAATTTTTCTTTTGAAAATATGAAAAACATTTACTACATCCGCGCAATGTAAAAGCCTACACATTCTTCAAATTACTCTATACAAATTAGTCCAATCCAATTAGTATTTTAGATTTACAAATATTTTTAGCAGAAATTTTCCTTCGGAATTCGTTGGGGGGAGGGGGGATCACTGGTAGTCAAAAAGTAGAGGTACCAGAGTTTTCGCTTCATCCGCCATCTTGATTTAAAGGGTTATTTTTTGTCTCTTGAATAACTCGTTCATTTTCAATTTTACACGGAAAATAGTTATTACAAAAGTTGTTTAAAATTAAATTTTCTACAATTTTATTTGTCATCAATTTTTTCGTAGGATCGATATTTTTCGATTTATACCTGAAAAGAGGCGGTGAAATTTCGGTTATCGAGTAACTCGTTTATTATCAATTTAAGAAAAAATAACCCTTTAAATCAAGATGGCAGATGAAGCGAAAACTCTGGTACCTCTACTTTTTGAATTTAGACTACCAGTGCCCTCCCCCCTCCAACGAATTCCGAAATAAAATTTCTGCAAAAAAAATTTGTAAATTTTTGCCCGTTTTTGACCTAACCCGACTAGGCTAAATAGTTGTATAAAAGTTCGGTTTACTTTTTTCACATTGCATTATTCGACATGCCCTGTATTGTACCAGTCATGGAAAAACGGACATTAGAACTGTTGAAAGTTCGAGAAGACTTTAAAACATGAATCCGCAATCATTTATTTACATTAATACTGAAAAGGCTTTTATTAAAGGTCACGAGATTTAGTTAATTGCTACAAACAACGAGCAAACTATGTGCAAATAAAAGTCGACTACAGTAGAAACAGACTTCTTTGGCTCGTAGCTCTGGACGAATTCCAAAAACGACAATGCGAGCATTTCATTAGAAAATAAGTGTGAAGCTCTCGGTATTCTAAGATCGTACGTTTTGGGGCGTACGTAATTTAGTATTAGATTCGTTGGTCAATTTATAGTAAAATACAAATCTGTTTGAAGCAAAATTGTTTCTGCCAATCAAGGCGTATGTTTTTAATTTGTAGAAAAATATTTGGGGTTTCCATGTTGCTTTTCGTTTTGTTTTGTCCGTCCTATCGTGTGCGAATAAATTGCTCACGTTGTACACGATACCGATGAATGATCGATGGGCTACATACAGCTAATGTAAAATTGTGGAAAAACGATTGGATGTATTGTTTCAAAGTTCTTGTTGAGGAATAATTTGGGAGATAGGTAAAAGTATTTACTTTTAAAAACTACAAACTCCAAAATTATTATTTACTTTTGATGTGATGTTAATAATAATTTTAAAACCAGTAATTTTTCATGTACATATGTTTAAACGATTTATTTACGTGAATAGTTATAGAGCTACCTAAATGATGTGTTAAGCAATTGAATTAGTCGAATACCTAAACTGTTAATTTTATTATAAAGCCCACATAAATGATCTACCTTCGTTTCACTAATACAATATTATAATTGATACGTAGAACTAGAATTAATAATCGCATTTATTCAATCAATGTTTAAATATCCTCAGACTGATAATTTTACTTATTAATGTGAAATGAATTTATAATAATGAAGTTTTATAATCCCATTACCTTCTAAACTCGAAAATTCTATAGTAATTTAAATAAATATAAGTTGTATATTTCTAAGTAAATCAATTAGTTCTGTTTTTATGAACGAATGCTAAAAGTTACACCAGTCGAAATCAATTTATATTGCAGAACAAGTTGAAGCCGATATATAGTATCTATTATACTGAACTAACAATTTCTAGAACAATGATAAATGCTATCTTTCTATCTAGTTGATATAACACATGTGTTAAAAATACAGATTTCGAATCTGGGCAATTGCTACTGTGGTTTGAGTGCAAAACTAAGAAGTGAAAATAATAAATGTCATAAATAAACGTCTCACACTCAACGGCCCCTAGTAGGATATGAATCCTGTGTCGGGGGTCCGGAAACACACACAATACACAAGCACAAACGCCCAGACCACAACAAACACCTGTATGGCCTATACAGATATTTGTCATGTGCGGGGATCGAACCCGCGACCGCCAGCGCATCAGCCAGTTGCTGTGACCACTGTGCCAACGCGTCGTCAACAATAATGTGACTTGATCATAAGTATTGAGCAAATTGAAAACAGATTTGATTAAAATATTATATATCAAGTTTCTTGCTATTTCTCTTTCACAGAAATTAAAACGATAGTAGTTTTACATAAACTAAAGATACGTAAAACGATAACTCAAAAGTCCTTTTAAAAATATAATTAGGACAAAGTAAATTTAGAATTTAAGTTTACTCATAAAACTCAGAAAGCGAGTCACTAATCTCATCCTTCTGTATTAAAAAAATAGACCCTTTTTATAAATTACTCTCAACTTAATTATATTTAAAAAGTATAATTAAATTTTCTATGTGAAAAATTAGAATATCCATATGTATTAAAACAAAAAAATATATATATATTATGGTAAATATATAATTTCGTATTATGGATTTAAGATAAGGCAGAAACAGAAGTAACGACAGATGAGGATAGTAACTTTATTGTATACTGCTTAGTTCTTACTTATTTCCGTATTTCTTAAACCCTATTATTGAAAGCTATAAGGCTTCATGGCAGTTTCATCTCAGACGATGATTTCATTTCAGATGCATGTTCAATTTTTATTATAAGAATTTGAATGAGAATATTTTATAGCTTTTCGTAACTAAAATTACCTGACAGTCTGAAAAAATGTACGCAGAAATCATTGTATTCTTTACATAATATTGAATTTTCGCCTTTCTGAATGTTTGTCTGTTCCTACGGGTAACGTGTAGTTAAGCACTTAATTACTAAGATATACAAACTTACTTCGCACAGTCTTGCTTCTCTTGCAACTGACGTATTGTTTCTCTTAAATTGCGTACTTCTTCCTTGAGTCCCACATCAGCTTCGTCGGAAGCAAGTTCTATTCCCGGCCTGTAACCTCGAGTTTCGAGTCTTGTTTCAGCAACTTTCAACGCGTTTACTTTGTCCGCGAATTGTTCTCCAATCGTTTTCAATTCGCTTGCTAGCTTGTCCATGTTTTCTTCCATCTAGTATTGTGAAAAAGATTTTTTGAATCATTATTCATTTAATTTTAAGTAATATTGATATTTAATTATTAGATTTTAATATTGAAAAATATTTGATAATGAAATTAGACTCAGTAGAGTAACTAAACATATAAATTGAGATAAGGTTCTTCATTTTAAGTATTATTTAATATCACTATTTAATCAAAGCTTAATTAAGTCAATTTTGAAGTAGTAATTGTACCCAAGCAATGTAGGTATTTAATATTCAAAAATATTTTTTTAAAAGTACCTAAATGCATAAAAAATGTTTGATTAATTTCCGACTATTAATATTGATTACAATAATTCATTTACATTAAAAAAATAGTCAAAGGTCAGCGTTACTGACGGGTAAAGGTATAATCATATGCACGGAATAATAAACAATATTTTATTTCAAACGATTAGGTTATTTGACAAGTAAAAAGTTCTATAGTCTGTAGTTCTATAGTACCTTCATTTTCTGCCATTGCAGTTCATTTCGGGCCCTCTGCGTGTCGTAGATCCTTCTTCTCATCATGTAATTGGTGACGTCGGTCTGCGCGCGCAACGCGTTCCTCGCGCGGCCTCGTGCCACGAACAGAGACTCTCTCAGCCGCAGAGTATCCTGTAGTTCATCCATCGCCATCTTCTTCGTAGCTTCACATTTTTCCAGCCACTGTTCATATGTTATCATCCTGGATGTAAATTTTTGTACAACTAACGTATTTTCGCCTTATCTTGTTTATTGTAAGTTATATGTTATCGTATTACATTAAATAAAAAAAGTAATTTTACTTATATTATTCTTATTATTACTGAAGTAAAATTTTAACTAAATTAAAAGAGTTTCAGTTCTAAATATTTAGATTTGAGAACAACAGTGTTTGATGAAATCGAAAAAAAAAAACAAAGTTATTAAAAAAACTGTAAATGTACTGAAGTAAATGCATCGTCATCCTCTTCGTTGTCATTCTGAAAACTTGACATCTATCATATTTTCTCATAATCTTGTTTACCTCATTGACTATGTGGTTCTGTCTATATTAATGTATAACAGGTTTAATTACAGTGTGAATAAATGTGGTTAATATAAATAGCGACAACTTAAAATAATATACTATTTGGGTCTACTCGTATATACATTTTACGTTTCTTATATTTATTAAATAAACACGTTTCTGATACTCAAATTTTAGTCACTGCATTTGTAAATTAGAAAATCCAACAGTGTGTAAATGAAATCGGACAAACACAGTAAAAGCAATGAAGAAATAACGAGTTGAAAACCATTGTTCGTACGTTTTTTCCAGTTGACTTGAATATTCAGAAGAAAACAATGTGGGTGAGTAAAAACTAATTAAATATATATATATATATATATATATATATATATATGTGTGTGTGTCTAACTATTGGGCATCTTCTACTATGAAGGAGAGGCTCTAAGAGAAGTGCTTGAAGAGGTATGGCCATGTCTCGCACTGGTCTGAGAAATATGTTGGGAGAAAGTGCCTTGACATATCTGTTCCTGGAACTAGACCATCCGGGCCCCCAAAGAAGCGATGGCTGGTCATCGTGAAGCAGGAAATGAGAGCCAATGGACTAACAATGTTTGATGCTGAATATCTCGCAAAGTGAAAAAGACTAAGTTGGAAGGCAGACCCTGGCGACAGCCGAGATTAATAATACCGGGTAGAAGAAGAAGAAAAAATTATGTAATAAATCGAGCTATAAGACAATACCAACTTATTATGTAGGAATAATATGTTCATTAAAATAGGGTTTATACAGTTAGGTAGTAAAAGTATGACAATACTAATAGATTTATTAATTATTATAAAAAGGAGTATGTACGCGTGGAAGAAATCTTATTTTTTTTTTGGTCTATTCAGTCATCTCGTAAAAATAATCGATCCTAACTACTGAGTCCAAGTTATAGTTGTATAAAAAGTTCTAGTGTTTTTGCTATTATAAAAATTACGGGTAGTCTAAAAATCTAAATGATAACAAATTTATAGCGTTGTAGCAAAATTCTACAATTCTAAACTTTATTGGAAAAAAAAAAGCATTTGTTCGATATAAAAAAATAACTATTTTTTTTTCCTTCAAAATTGGAATACACAAAAACAAAATATTTTATTAAATTATACTATGTATATACTATACTTAAATCTTTATATATTAAAATTAAAAAAAGTGACATCGACCCTGCCAGGATTCGAACCTGGAATCTTCTGATCCGTAGTCAGACGCGTTATCCGTTGCGCCACAGGGCCATGTCTATCGAGTTTGTAAAAATAGTTCACTTTAAGCAAAAAATAGTAACCAACAGAAGAAAAAATACCTTTTTGGAGTCTTAAGTGAGTCAGTTTTGTAAGTGATATTTGCGCAGTCCTTATCTAAATTGAGCATATCTTTATCAATTTGTAAAGCTTCGTTCTTATCGTTGAGATCGAGTTGCAGTTTGAACTTGACCACTTCCAATTTGTTGATCTTCTCCCACGCGGACTGACATCGGTCTATTAGCATTTTCTTGTTACTCTCTGTTACGCATAGTTCCTTAAATTTAAATACAATATTTAGTCTTTAAATTACTTTAAAAAGGGTTAAATATAATAAATTGTATACACAGAAACACACATATCTTAGAAAATTTCTTTTTTTGTTTACAAGACGGTGTAGCTACAACTGAGTTAATGGTTACACTTTGATTCTAAGTTGTAGCGTTATTTTAATATAAGTCGCGATGGCTCAGTGCATAGAGAACGTGAATGGTTGACAGACGGTCGCGGATTCAAGTCCAGATTATAAAGTGGACATTCTAATTGAAGAAAATATTTAAGGAATCCGTATGTTTCTTATTCTATTTCCAATCTAAAGTGATGCAATATGACGGATTTGTATCCAACCTTGCTTAATTAAAGAAGAGTCGCTTGCTCAGCGCAGGAATGTTTACATGCTGTTACAATTACAGTTTTATGGTCGCCGACTTAATCAAATAGGCTTTCTAAGCATTATAGGATTATTTTAATACAACAGATTCTGAGATAAGCGCATTCAAACAAACAAACTTTTCAGATATTTTATTAAATTTATTAGTCTTTACAAATGACTAGTAAAAATTAAATCAACCGAATTTCATACTGACAAGCAAAAACTAAAAGTATTTTAATCAGTAACAGTCAAAGAAGGGTGGGTACTTGTAAAAAAAAATTGTAAGTTTCGGATGTTTGAAAGTTTGCTTTTGAAATACGGAAATGGAAATCAATTTCAACTTTCGATAAGAGATTGTAAATTACGCCAACAGGCTAGTAACAGATTTTATCGAAATTGTTAAAAAATTGGTTTTATTTAAAAAAAAAAAAGTTATCTTTCCAACTAAATAACACAAATTTTAAGGCACAGAATAAGTTTAAAAAAATAATTACATTTACCCAATATGCACCGATAACGTTATTTTACTTATTATTAATACTGTATTATGTAGTCACCTCAAACCAAGCGCCGGCGGTTGCGGGTGCGATTCTCGCTCGGTACAATTATTTGTATTTATACAAATATTTGTTTCCGGTCTGGGTGTATGTCCTTATGGGTCTCTTCACCGTGCCTCGGAGTGCACGTAAAGCGATCGGTCCCGGTTGTTATCATAGACATCTGATAACAATCGTTACTCATGAAAGTGAAATAATCCGCCAACCCGCAGTGGAGGAGCGTGGTGGATTAAGCTCCAACAATTCTTCTGTATGGAGAAGAGGCCTTCGCTCAGCAGTAGGCTGTTTACAGGCTGATACAGTACAGTCCAGTATATGAAATCAGCACATGCATAAAATTTTACTAGCGTATCGGTAATTGGTATTTAAAAAAAACCTTTTTCAACTCAGTGTCTGCTAAGTCATACGTTAACTCGGAGCTTCTTCTCCCGTCCCTATTAGACAAACACTCAGAGCAAACTAGGAGCGGCATGTTTAGTTGTTCCAATTCTCTTTCCGTCGAAGCCTTCTCTTCTTTTAATGCACTCATCTCTCTGTCCAATCGATCCAACAGCTCTTGTAGAGTTGATTTCCATTGTTCTATTTCATATACCCTGAAAAACGTGATTTTATGAATGTTTATCTGACTGTTTGTTGACTGATGTACATAATTGAGTCGTGGGTAATGAATAGGGGTCGTCAATGTGCTTTTGATGATCCTGATTTTGCAAGCGTCCATAGGCTACAGTAACTACTTACCATCAGGCGGACGGCACGCTCGCTTGTTTGAATCCATAATAGTATTAAAAAAAAGATCTAGGCTGATTAACTCGAAATTCAACAAATTTATAAATATTAACTAGTAGAAATATTAGTTTTAACAGTATTGATTGCATGCTTAAAATCTTAGTTTATATTCTAAATTATTGTATAATTTTTATTTAAATTGAAATAAAACTTAAATCATACTGTTCTCTTATATATACGCGAATATTACTCATTTAATTAAAAGTCTAAATCGGATTTTATCGCGTTTATTTGTTTTAAAACTTTACAGTTTAACGATTTTTAATTAAATTAAATTATTCGGACACCCACCACCTCAGTCCCCCGAGATGATGGACGCTGTAAAGGGTACGAAACGTCGGGAAATAATTTAATTTAATTAAAAATCATTAAACTGTAAAGTTTTAAAACAAATAAACGCGATAAAATCCGATTTAGACTTTTAATTAAAAAAACTTAAATCAATTATGTTTTAACAATATGTACAAATTTCAATATACATATAAAAGTGAATTGAATTGACAGTAAAAGTTTAAGGCCTATCCGTATTTACGTGTCATTATTCCTGTAAATAACTGCTGTCTTGTAGTTGGATAAAAGCTTTTTATACTTAAGTGAAGCTTTAGTGGCGATTAATGAAACTTTCCCGAGCGAATAGTACGCTCCGCGATTTCGTAGCGTGTTGTGAAGCAGTTTTCATTGTACTTACGTTGTCATTTATTAAATAAAATAAATAAATATCAACCAACAATCACACCACGTTAACCTAGCCCCGTGGTAAGTTCGTAAGAACTTGTGTTACGGGTACTAGGAACGGAAATAAATGTAATAGATTTATATAAATACATATATACATAAATACACATCCATGACCCGGTGCAGACATCTATATTCGTCATACAAATTATCTGCACCTGGCGGGATTCGAACCCGCGACCGCTGCGAACCACCGAACAGTTGCCTGACCACTCGACCAGCCGGCCGTCAATTACATCAATTGATTACTGTTCATAAGAAATGCTTACGAAATTATAAAAACATTATCCAATATAATAAATGCTTTTTTATTTATCTTTAATCTGTACCTTGTAATTGTTGTTGTCTTCAGAAACAATACTTTATACATATCACTGAATTTCGAACAATTATAGTCGTGTGAAAATGACAACGTAGATAAACATATTTATCTAATACATTAAAGAGGTAGATTTTCTCCATAAGTATTGTAAATGTATGAATTTCTTAATACTTTGTTGAGTACTGCCATAAAATTACATACATAGAAATGTAGAAAAAAATCGGTTATGTAAACAGAAAATCGTCACATTCACACATACTTATGCGACATTCTTTTATACTGGGGCCACACTAACTGGGAAACGTCAATGCCTTTCATCGCGATAAATACTGCGTTTATTTTAACGCGATAAACTGAGTGACTACACTTAGTTCCGTTAGTCCCGTTAGTGTGGCCCCAGTATTACAGAGCTGTTAAAATACTTGAGGTAAACAAAACTATATGTAAAGCGAACAGGCAATGAAATTTAAAAATATGTCGAAGGTCTTAAAACGACTTAGGCGATTATCGGTTATCGGATATGGTTAAATGTAAACTGTTTTGGAAACAACAAATTAGGAAAATTAAAATTCAAATATATTCCTTATCTGACTAGAGGGTTATTGTTAATAGCAAAACATGTTTGTTAGTTTGTTTATTTTAATGTCTTAATAATAACTTTATGCTTAATTAACATTCATACACCCTGCTTGGCAAATTTTGGTGGCAAAATATTATAGAAATTAAGATCTTATACACGCAATAATTAATGAATAATTGATTATTATAATTATTATAAGATAAACATAATAGTGGATCACAGTAAAATTTATTTATGAATCAACAAAACTTGGCTTTGAGAAAACGAGCAAGTGTTGGAAAAATATTTAAATTACATAAGTATTAACAAGTATACTCCCCTGTGTTCATAATAATAAATAAGGGTACGTATGCTTCGTGCAGCTATTCGCATTGCGGTCGTGAGGTCGACCGTAGATTAAAAATAATTTTATTATAAAGCTTTTTAGGGTTCCGTAGCCAAATGGCAAAAAACGGATCCCTTATGGATTCGTCATGTCTGTCTGTCTGTCCGTCCGTATGTCACAGCCACTTTTTTCCGAAACTATAAGAACTATACTTTTGAATCTTGGTAAGTAGATGTATTTTGTGAACCGCATTAAGATTTTCACACAAAAATAGAAAAAAAAAACAATAAATTTTGGGGTTCCCTATACTTCGAAATGAAACTCAAATTTTTTTTTTCATCAAACCCGTACGTGTCTATGGATCTATGGATAGGTCTTCAAAAATAATAATGAGGTTCCTAATATCATTTTTTTTTCTAAACTGAATAGTTTGCGCGAGAGAAACTTCCAAAGTGGTAAAATGTGTCCCCCCCTGTAACTTCTAAAATAAGAGAATGATAAAACTAAAAAATATATGATGTACATTACTATGCAAACTTCCACCGAAAATTTGTTTGAACGAGATCTAGTAGGTAGTATTTTTTTTATAAAAAAAAAAAACACTATTATTAAAACATCGATCAAAGTTACAACGAACTACCGAACGGAACCCTTCATGGGCGAGTTCGACTCGCACTTGTTTAATTTTTTATATTCGCATTAGAATTCAACTATCACAAACTGCTTTGGTTGCTCGGAGGGCTGCATTCTGCCTGTCGGGCAACTTACTCGCTTGCTTTCCAATTATGTATTCACAGTTCGCCGCTGCCGGCCATTTTGTAAAAATATTTTTCCATTTACCGCGTGTTTAGAAAAAAGATATCCAAATAAGTATTTTACCCGTTACTTCATCAACTATTTCTTCTTTTTGAAGTTTTTAAATAAATAAATCAACGGCTTACACCTTTACAAATATTACCGGTAGAATAAATCATGATATACATAATACATACTCTTATGTCCGTCCACACCGAGATGAACATCTGTATATATGTAACCTATAGAAACATTTGCTATGAGCGTGGATTGAACCCACGACAGCTAGCGCAAGAACCAGCTTTGACAACAGCGATAGTCGTTAAAACCAATCCCATTAAACATCTACGTATACCTGTTACTGTGACTACTGCGACCGTCGTTAAAATCAATCAAATTATACATCTACGTATTGCATATTGTTAACAATTTCAACTTCTTTCACGACCATCTTTCAAATTTACTGATCTAGATGCAAATTGAAAGAGTTTTTCAACCGTATGTTGCAGTTTTGAATGCGGCTGCCCACAATTCAGTTAACTGTAATGGCAACCGCTATCTTTGGGCAACCTTTTTTTTTGTTTTGGCTGGAAAAAATGTACCTGAACGCACACTCCGTCATCCGGAGAGATAACGTGATAGTGTGGGACTCTCACCCACTAAAATAACCTGCAGTGCGCCCTCACCCGCCCTTACAAGGCGGACCATAGGTACCGCGTACGTTGCTCCGTGGCCCGCAGGCGGATCTTCGGGCAACCTGACGGTTGCGTGTAACGCAGTTAACTGCAATGTATGTGCGCTGCGCAAAATAGTGATACACCAGACTTTAAAGAAACCAGCGTTCATTCAAGATGTCAATGAATTTAAGTTGACTGGATCATGTTTTGGAAGAAAATTCTCTTATAGGATGGGTATCATAAGCGTTTAGAATGGACATTGTACGGATACAACGACAAACGCGTAATATTTATATATGATATGTCGTTGAAGTGTTATACTTAGTAAACACACACACACACAAATACATACGCAGTAGTGTAAGCCTTATGAATTCATATGGTATGCCTCAACGAGAATAGTCTATAGTTAATATAATTTTAATACCTTGCTCTAAGTCGATTATTGTTATGGTAGCTGTCCCATTCCGTTTTGATTTTTGTCTCGTTACGGAGTTGATGAGCACTGTGACGTAGATCAAAAGCATCAGCTCTTCTAGTGTCTGCGGTAACCTGTTTAGTAGAAAAAAAAACAAATTAATTCTGATTTTACATAAAGAAATGAACACAATATATTATTTAAATTTAGTTGATCTGTTACAACGATCACTGAAAAGTATTCGTAACGTTGAAATCTTATAAACATGTACTTATCGAACGAGATTACTTCCCTCAAAATAGTATTATTTAGTTTTTTTTTTCAGTCAGCATCTCTTCGTCTTTTAGAGTGCAGATAGAAAAACTATAAAATTTCACAAATATACGTATACAAAGTATAGTGATATGTTATTTGAATATATGAATACTCAGTCTCAAGTTCTGCAATCAGTAACAGTATAATATGAATGCCAATAGGATCATTTCAACTTTTCATTGAAAACAAACTTCCATCAAATGAATATTTACGACGGAGCGTCCAACTTTGAATAAAAATCACCGTTTCTTTTCGGAGACAAAAGTTTAAGAATTCGGAATGAGACACACTTAGGGGGATTTATAGGGAGTGACTTGTCTAGACTATTAGTGCTAGCCGCATTTTAAAAAGGCCCTTTTTCTATTGCTTATTTTACTAAACTTACTTTATTCTCTTCACAAATAAATTGTGAAGGAATATGAGTAAAAATATTTTAGTTAATTATCTATAATACCTACATAAAAAAATATTAATGTATAATCAATAATTAAAATAATATTACAATAAATGAAAAATAACAAAAAATTTTATTTAGCTAAAACTTTTAAATCACAATTATATATAAATAAAATAAATAATATTAAATTCGGGTTGTCTGGAAGAAATGGCTAACTAGCCATAAGACCGCCCCTTAAACTTTACATTTTATAATTGTCGTAAACGTATTTGTTTATAATTTGTGGCGTAAAAAAAGTGTAAATCAATAAAAAATTAAATAGTAAGCAATATTATAAATTATCTTGGTCTACATGATTAAGAACTACTACGTGGCAAGAGAGAAAAAAAACCATTTAACATTTTTTTCCATTGTACAATTTAAAATTATTAAAAGCTTTTTTTTTCAACATAGCTAAAGGAAAAAATACGAATTTGCAAATAAACGACCATTAGTCAACGTTTCAAGATACGTCAAAATTTTCCAAAAGACTTAGACGCATATTATTCAAAGTGAAAACTGAGGGTCTCGACGATTCCTTGTAAAATCTTCCCTAAAAGGCTTACCAGGTAATTTAGCATTACGAGGGACAGGTAAAACTTTTCTAATTTGCCAGGAAACCAGACCGCCCTTAAAATTATTAAGGGACGAATCTACTCAATGTTTTATAAACATAATTGTGGTTTAAATAGTAAGTAAGGTATGGCTCTCAATGTATTATCAATGAACTATGCACTGATTTATTTTAAATAACCTTTAAATTCGAAAACATTTTCATCTTTACTTAACAGTTAACTGAATAGAGCATAATAAATTGCAAGAATTCAACATAAACATATAACTATCTTAATGTTATACGTATCTATACAAAAATAGTAATTAGTTAATGCTATACCATTCAAGATACTTTGAAAATTTTTTTGGAGAAGCCCGACACTGAATTTTTTTTTCTTCATTTTTACCCAACTGCGACAGAAGGAGGGTTATGTTTTTCGAGTATATGTATGTATGTATGTATGTATGTCCATTTCTTTGGCACGCGCTACAGCCCAAACGGCTGGACGGTTTTTGACATATGAGGTGTTGTTGGATTTGTCTAAATTGTAGTAGTGACATAGGCTATATAAATTTTCAAAATGGCGCCCGCAAATGGCGGAATGAGGGGGGGGGGAGTTGAACTTTTTTTTCTTACTGTAGCAATATGGGTATCAAATGAAAGCTAGTAAACTGTTTTATTCTTTTTAGTTTATATTAACAGTATTTTACGCAGTCGGATTTTTTGTTTTTTTTTTTTTTAATTAAGCATACTTGTTGTTTATCTGTCTCTCTAGCTTTATCTTGGCCGGACACCACGCAAAAACTGCAGATTGAATTTAAACAATACTGGGCAGGACTTGAGTTCAATAATCGTTTATTGAACTCAAATCCTGTCCAGTTTGATTCAGGTTGATTTTGTACCGAAAATCAGCACTGTTTCCTTGGTATAAGGAATAAAATCAAAAAGTAAATACTATCCGATGAATATCACTTAATTATTATTTAATTTTATTGGTTTGACAGTTCTGAAATGGTACTAGGTTCAAATAACTTGAAAGACTAAACACAGAAATATTTAATCGTACGACTTATTTTAATTTGGTTTACGTACTTTATTTTATAGACTAATGAAAGACATAGACGAACAAAATCACGGGTACAGCTATATCGTATAGAATAGATTCAAAGCTACTGATGTGCGGAGTTGATCCTAATAAAGTAGCAAGTAAGTAAGGGTTTACAGAGCGAGATATTAATTTGTATCCCGCTTTGAAACTCAGACACGATAATGAAATTTAAGGGTCTTATATTATATCGCATTATGAAGATATAACTAAATTAAACAGATTTAAATCAGTACGTTTATTATAAATTCGAAAGTAACTTTGTTCGTTTCAGATTTACACGTAATATTGAAGGTTAAATTTTGGTTAAATAATAGGTTTAATAAATACTGAAATCTCATTCGGTTTCACATGCTTTCAGCCTCTACTCCTCATTTTGGTTGAGGTTTACTGTGAAATATTAACGCATACAATATTTGTCAAATTGATTTTTTAATTACTGTTATTACCAATGACTAACGGACAAAAATGGTCTTAAGCCTAAATATGTAGGCATGGATATTGGTATGATTCTGGAACAATATTATTGTTATACCTATGGATATATTAAAAATCATGTCTCAGATGCCCTGGTCTATTGCACTGGGAAATATATGGAAGACTTTACTTCTATACGAGTGAAGAGCATGAGCTTAATCAGCCACTCTGCTCCACTGCTTGTTGACGTATAATTTCCTTATCAACAATATATATCAATACTTGAACCTAAAACCATCGTCGTTAATGGGTCCTTAGTCACCACTAAAGTACAACGGTCATTTCTTTATTTTGAAATTATAAACCAAAAAAGAAATTGCGACTGTACAATATTACATGTTTTTATAAGGCAAATACCACGAGAGCATAAGCCGCATGTATTGACTTTTGCTTAAACACACGAAGAATTTCATCTAATTTTGTCGTTACCGAGTAATAAAATTATATTTACTGTACGAAATTCTAGTCTATTTTTGAATATGATTTTCATTTATTCGTCTCTTTGTAAATATTTGCGAAACAATAAACCGAGGTAGGAAGATTTATACACTCAGACGTCATAAACAGCCTTTGTCTAGAATCATGAAATACGATTTGAAACTATAATGTTCCACCGAAAAGAGGTTATTATTATTGAGTTACATAATAAAACTATACTGAGCATTTTTTGAAACCCGCTGGCATTCGAGTGGCATTCGCCTATCCGCCACCGGGGGACGCGCCCAGTAGGAGACCAGCAACTCTCTTGGGATTTAAGATAAAACCTACTCAAACGCTGCACAATGATGATCCTCCTCGTCGGCTGGTCTATTGCAATTGGCTAGTCAATAATCATGTCAATGTAAGAATTATTTGTTAAATGTAAGAAAAAGAAGAATTTGAATTTAGAACGAACACCAAAGAGTACCTTTCTTTTTGTTTTTATTTAGTATGTTGCTTTTCAGCCAGTTCAAACCGATACGATATTGAAACAAGGTTTATTATTAGTTTGAAGTGGTAAGATAATTAATCTACATGTGTATCTACTTAAAATTCATCAATATCATATCATACATAATTATAAAATGATAAGGGTAAAATGAGTAGGTACTATTCCACTTAAAACAGGAAACTTAAACCTTTCTACTATCTCATACTAAATGTATGGGAATGTTTAATGTAAAATTTTTGGATATTTCTCGTTTTATTTTTAAAAAGTTATTATTGTCATTTTACTCATTAAGTAAAGTACTTCAGAGTTTTTTTGATATCTGTAATGGTTACGGAATAATCGCCTGTGCACATTAACGATTACACCCGGTATATATATATATATATATATATATATATATATATATATATATATATATATATATATATATATATATATATATATATGTTATACTTTTGGTGAAAACAAGAGTTGAACTATAACTTAATTTTATATTAGTAAACAGAAAGAACAACTAAAGACTTATTTTTTGTTCTAGTTTATTAATAACTAAACTGATCTGAATCAGCCTGTAAATGTCCCATGGGCAACTGGACAGAGACCTCTTCTTCATATTAGAGAACGGTTGGAGCCTAATCCACAACGCTGGTCAACTGCGAGTTGGCAGATTTTTTTTTCTACCATGAGTAACGGTCGTTATCATGTCTGTGATAACAACTGGGCCTGACAGTTTTACGTGCTCTATGAGGGACGGCGGGGAGACCCTGATATCTGCCCCGAGCGGGATCAGTACCCGTGACTGAGGTGCTGAGGTGACTATTCGCACCACTACACCAAAACGGTTGTCATATTCGCAATGGTGGTCATTATTGATAAGTACTTGTAACAATATATAGATGTAGGTAATCGTTAAGTGTGAGCAACTGATTTTTACGTAAATAAAAAAAAAAATAAAAAAAAACTTTAATTAAAAAAAGACATGAAAATGTATTCTTAGATATCGTTATCATACAAAGAATCGTTTTCCACCCACGCAACTATCATTTCCACAGCGTTCTGTTTAGAACACAATCACATATTTTTGAATTAGAAGCGAAAACAACACAGCGACTGCTACTATCTCATCAAGAACGGTATAGAGCTGTAATAAAAGAAACTTCTTCGAACTCTTTGAACATTGCTTTTTGAACACAAAAGCTCTTTGTAGTTTCCAAGTGCATTTACACTATATTCTTTACTCGACACTGCTGTACAATGTAATAGCTGCGATGAACTTACAACGTACTTGTATGTGCTGTTGTAAAACTACCGAACTACAACGGAAGTATTTATCTGTATAATAAAATCTCACTTGCCGTATATTTAAAATTTCGCTATTAAAGGCACAGCCAATTTGGCCATATCGTATCGTAATTGTCGTTTTTATATGTATATTCATTCATTATTAGGTTTAATAACTTTGAATCGTGCTAAAATAGAATAAATAATATTGCCTCTATATTAATTTCTGTCAGGTAGAATAAAGAATACACGAAGAAGATTGATCGATGTGGTGGAAGTTTATGAAATTTGGTTTTTTTTAATGAAAATTTTGGATAAGTCTGACGTTGATGTTAGATCAATTAAAATATGATGTTCAGTTTGACAGTTCTACTGTCATGTGTTCTCATAATCATTCAACAAAAACATTCAAAATCACTAGTGGACATAACCACGGGATAAGTCAGAGAAGGCTACTAAACCTTCCCATATACATGTCTGCATTTCGTATTAACTGACAACTTAAAAAAGTCTCATTTCAAGCACGTCTAAATATACCTATTATAGTTACATTTTGTTAATGTAAGGGCTTTATTGGACAAAGTTGAGAAGAACAAAAACTAAGTTTACTTATTACGAACTTGCACCACTGTTTGCTAAGCGCGCTTTTCATTTTGTTTATCAATAAACTTAACCCGTACCCGTTAATCCGTAGTCGGATTGAGTCGCTAGTTTTGTAAGATAATATAAGAGTCGTCGAATGTACTAATATTATTAGTATAAAATAAAAATTGTATATATATATTTTATACTCGATGAAGAGATCGATTAATATTATATACTATATAGTCTACCTATATCAACGAACAAGTTATTTAAAATAATGGGTATACTTCCGAAAAGCAGATACCGAATTTTCTCATGAAATTTGGCACGGACATTCCATTTGACTATCTAAGCATCCCCTTAAAAGGATTTTTGGCGGATCGTAATATTTTTCGAAATATTGAATTTTTTGAGTACGCTGTTTAGTACGCTCTATATAAGAAAGCGAAAAGTAGATTCCGAATTTTCTCATAAAACTTGGCACAAACATTACATTTAATTATCTAAGAGTCCCCTTAAAAGGGTTTTTGGAGACTCGCAATATTTTTCAAAATATTGAATTTTTTGAGTATGCTGCTTAGCACGCTTATAATATATCTATATATTTATCGTCACGTTACACACACACACACTACAGGTGTTATTTATACACATATATATAATCAATCCACTTTTTTATTTTCCCGGATACACACTTTATATTTTGTAATAATTCATTGAACGGATTTTTGTTCAATTTTTTAACGCGTTTTTTTTTTAGCGCGCGCCATAAAAACTCGCATAGATGATCGGCCATTGTTTCACTACGTATTCCGCCACTTTTTTTTTTTTGAAGGCTTAGAAATTCATTCCGCCGTTATGGTTTTTTTTTAAGGTTAGGTTAGATTAAGATTTTTTTTAAATCATTAGATTAGGTTAGGTTGTTAGGTCTTTTTTTTTTTTTAATAGTTAGGGTTTTTTTTAAAGGTTAGGTTAGGTTAAGATTTTTTTTAAATCGTCAGGTTAGGTTAGGTTGTTAGGTCTTTTTTTTTAATAGTTAGGGTTTTTTTTAAAGGTTAGGTTAGATTAAGATTTTTTTTTAAATCGTTAGTTTAGGTTAGGTTGTTAGGTCTTTTTTTTAAATCGCTATGAAATGCATTTACGCATTCTAGGATAGGTTAGGTTAGGTTTTTTTTTTTCCTTCTTCTTTTGATCGACTCACTTTCTTATATAGAGTGTGCTAAGCAGCGTACTTAAAAAATTCAATATTTCGAAAAATATTGCGTGCCGCCAAAAATCCCTTTAAGGGGACTCATAAATAGTCAAATAGAATGTCCGTGCCAAATTTCATGACGAAATTCGGTATCCGCTTTTCGGAAGTTTATCCAAAATAATAGTAATTTATAAAATTAGAAATTACTTTCTAATATTACCACATATTAATTAAATATTTATTTATATTCTAAATAAAGTCATAACAATGTGACGTAGTATGAGGACCGAAGAGACAATTTAAACGTTATTCCAAAACAATATAATATTTTTTAGCTTTATAATAAAACCTCTTTCAAACTAAAACGATCACTACTCATTACAGTTTAAATAATTCATACTTCAACCGCGGATAAAGGTAGCTTTCTGTTCTAAGCCGTTTACGTGCAGATAAGAAAAAAAAAAGTAAAAATTTTATATTTTAGTTTATCCTTTTCCAGCGTTAAAACATAAACTAGGTGTTATTGTAGCGATATTTTAATTTACGTGCAGATACAGCGTCTATACGGCTACGCTAATCGATCGCTATCATAGAAAAGTTACGTTACGGCTTTAGATTAAGCTAGCTATAAAATAAACTGAATCACCTGCAAGCCGTACAGTCGAGCATCCCAATCCGGCAGACTTAAATGCGGTAATGGCTTCTCGAACGTTACTACAGACTGCATCCTGATAATTTATTATTATTCAAATGCAATAAATATCCAGTTAATGTCTGAAATGAACTATTGTAGCGACGTCAGAATGAAGTATGCGCTATGCTTGTAACGTCAGGACAAGCGTTCGAAATTCGAATTTTCTTTTATGCCCAGAATGTTACTAAAAAGTTTTTATTTACTTTTCTTTTAATTTGATTTTTTAACAGTTCAGAATTTTGTTTTGTACACGAAGGTAAGTTTTTAATTTTATTGGTCAATTCATTACACATAAAATTGTATTTAGAAATTTTAATAAATAAATTAATAAACGTACTGAAATTTAAAAATGAATGTGTTCTTCTATTTACAAAATTTAAAAATACAATAAATTTATTCGAAACTTTTTTGATGTTCATAAATTTCGAAAGTGTGTTAACGGAACCTTGTTTTAAGAAGCCTAATACACCTATACGTCACACCCAAGGAATTTATATACAAATTAGAATGCGCACGTGCACTCAAAAAACGTTCCTAAGAGACTTATTGCATCTCTTTCTACCATGGATTCAAGACAACTCGTAAGAAAGAGACAAAATACCAGTAGTCAACGAAATGCTCGGAACGATTTTTTCACTTTACATGTTGGAAACAAATGTCAACCTTATGTCAGTTATTTCAAGATGCATATTTGAATATATATACAATTTTATTAAGTAAGCGTTCCAGTTATGATATAAATTCCTCGTATAGTTACCTACTATAGTAGCTATAGCGAAAAATCAAAGGCGATATATTTGAAAAAAATTAAATTAAATTAAAAAATAAAATAAAATCTCCATATACGAAGTTCGTTTTCTAGACGTTTTTAGATTGATTTAAAAAAAAAAGTATCTTTAAATTTTCTACGATGGTGGTCCTTCAGTATGCGTAACCGACTCGCTCTTGTTATTTTCACTTATTGTATTTTTATTGCGTACTTTTAATAGAGCAAGAAAACATTTTGTTTTCATCAACGTTTATATATCTGTACAAGATAAAGTTCACCACATCGTTTGAGTAATTATTATTCTTAACTTCCCTACGTCCAAACTTTGTATGTTTGCGTGAAAATTATCCGCATTGTACACGCCCTGTTCACCAACTACAAGTACCTATAGCTTAATCTAATCCCGGAATTATCTCATATTGACCCACTTTCCGTATCTGTTCGCAACTTAACATTTTGCGGCCATGTGAAAAAAAAATCTGTGTGCGTGATCATAAATATTCCTTCTTATATGTATTTGGATTGTTGCCAGTTGCTCTACTTATTTATGAGTTGATGCCGATTGGGGATAACTAACGCTATTCCTATGCTATGTAACAGAATAGAATAACAGATGTTAGTATTAACGATGGGTAGAGACTTAACTTATAGAGGAAATTACGAAATATAAGGCTTTATAGCAAAATACTTTTGCCTCTTTTCAAAATAGGAAAAATAAAAATAAATTATATGTATAAGTGATTACTGGTATTTTGTCTCTTTCTTACAAGTTGACTTGAATCCATGGTAGAAAGAGATGCAATCTCTCTCTTAGAAACATTTTTTGAGTGCAGGTGTGGATTCCAGTTTGTATATAAATTGCTTGGTGTTGACCACAGATTAAATACATAAACATGAACAATATAGCGTTCCTCTGACAAATTTTTATTAAATCAATCTTTTACCGACGTCAATCAATTTATTCTTATTAAGACTAATACTACAGTAACAATAAATACCTTTTGATTTTTTTCAACATCTGTGAATTGAAATAATTCTTAAATCGTCTTATATTGATTTTGTTTCATGACAGCACACATGAATCTCTATCATCTTTTTTCCTAAAAATTGACTGTTTTGCCATCTTGCATTCTATCTCGCATTCCTTTCTTTCCTATTTATTAATTCTTATCTCATCTATTCAAAATGAAATTGTTACTATTATTTAAAAATTTATATGAATTAATGGCGTTATTTTAGAATAACCGCTTGTTAGTTAATGACTTATGCATATTTATTGAGTGAGTTCCGATACATGACGGACACATAGGACGACTAGCCACAACCGTTGCCTACGATTTCATTCACGTGGGAATCCCACAGAAAAAGTACAATTTCCGGAATAAAACCTTGTGCTTTTCCAGACTCTGACCCATCTCTATACCAAATTTCATCCAGATCTGTACTACCCTTTCGGTGTTATTGAGTAACAAGTATCCGTCTAAGCTTTCGCATTTAATAATAATAACTCTTTATTACATCAAGAATAAGCAACCGTACAAAAAAAGTAAACAATGTAGAGGAAATGGTATATTTATGGTATAGGTATAGGTAAAGTTTATATATATTTCGCATTTACCAGTATAATAATAGTAACACGATGATCGTCATCAGCGATACAGTTTGTTGCAGCTCGTCATAATGGGGAAGGTCGCTGGAAAGAGGAGGGTTGGCAGAAGAAAGAAGTCGTGGTTACGAAACATCCGAGAGTGGACCGGAATAGCCAGCGCCGCTGAGTTATTTCGCAGAGCTATAAATAAAGAAGACAGTAAAAAGCTGATAGCCAACCTTCACTAGTTGGAGAGGAACTTCACTATAAGAAGAAAAGAAGATGATCGTCGTTGCTTTTACAATGTGACTGGCCATAAAATATTTTATAAAAGTAAGTGTTTTATCGCATTGCACTTGATGTGAATAGTCTCAAGCTATATAGTAGTATATTAGTCAGCCATCGCACCGTATCGCTCAGTGTTCAATGTGCGGTGACCCTAAAGGCTCTATTCATCAAATTAGGTAATATTATTACGAGGAAAGTTTTGTTTGTTTCGTGTTTCCAGAATTACGCAAAAACAACTAATACATAGAAACTAAACCTTTTACATAATGATAACTAATACAAACAGTTAGAGGCTGTAGTTTGTGTACGTTGTGTATGTTTTCTTAAAAATTTATTTTGTGTTCTTTGCGTGTATTTTCTTAAAATAAAACTGTCTGTTATATCAAAAATACTACTGAACTAGTTTGTGAATTTGATTTTTTTCTTTTTTGTACAGGAATGGTGGGAAAATAATCCACCACGTTTTACGCTATTGTTAAAGTGCACGCCATTGTTAAAACACTGGCAGTGCAGTGCTGTACAGTATAGTGCAGTACAGTACAGTATAGAAAAGTATCGTATAGTACAGTATATAACAGAAAAGATATTTTATGTACTTCATAAAAAAAAATTAACGCTTTTATTTAAACGAGACTTACCACGATTATTATTTTAAGATTCCCGATTTTTCGGTTACGTTGCAGACGCCATGGTCACGGGACGAATAGAAATAAGCACCTTTTTTATCGCTGAGAAATGCGTTTACGTGCGTATCCATAAGAGGGACTCGCTGACTGTGAAGCTAGAATAATCACTAAAATCCAGTGGTGCTCTCATCGTCATAGTGGGACGCCACGAGATCGCTCGCGCATACTACCGTGACGGAACTAAGCACCCAATCAACATCAATGTTAACTTCAGTAATATGAAATATAAGAAAAGCTTTGAATCTCAAAATGACTTACTTCTTAGAGTTAACTTTTATAAAGAGACCAGAACTTAACTTAATCAGCCTGTAAACATCACAGCGTTGTTGACAATCGTTATGGTACTATGATACGAGTAGTTGCCTCGATGCCGGCGGTCGTGGGTTCAGTTCCCGCTGAGAGCAGATATTTCTATTTATAAAAATATTTGTTTCTGATCTTAGTGTATGTCCTTGTAAGTCCCCCCACCGTGCTTCGGAGAGCACGTAAAGCCGTCGATCTGGGTTGTTATCTTAGACACTTGATAGCGATATTTACTCATAGTAGGAAAATTATCCGAATAAGTTCTAACCCTTCTCCTATATAGAGAGGAGGCCTTCGCCCAGTTGTCGGACGTTTACACGCTGTTTCAATTCAGTTAGATTTAGTATCTAAAGACATATCTTGTTTTAAAATAAGCTGTAAGTACATTGTATACATCAACATTTAATTACGACTTTAAAGCTAAATGCACATGCAATTTATATATTACGTCGCAGTTGGTAACACAATTCATTCGAATACTAAAGAAAAGCGACGCTCGCTTGCACTTAAACTACTGTTTTCCACAGTGCCTTTTATTGTTCGAGGACAAGTTAGGTCGACTAAGTATTTTAGATAATTAATGGCGGTCTAGGAAAAATTCTCTCAGGAGTAATTTAAGATGTTTTGTTCACCTTTCCAGAGGTATTTATTTAAAGAGAAAATTGTTTCTTTCGCGCAACAATGTTTTTCTTTAAACGATTCTTTTAAAAAAAAAACCAGTTGAACATGTCTATTTATCACTTTGTTTATGTAAAGTTTTATTATACACTTGATTAATAGATTGTAATTTTTGTTTAATATAGTTGCATGACGTGTATTTATTTATGTATCTATCTATAACAATTTAATAATAGGAATAAGAATTTGTTTGTGTCAACGCGATAGATGTTCAGACCACGACGACCACGACGACCATGGAATTTTCTGTAACAATGTTGTTAGACCGTTATATGTAGAAAGTAAGTTGTGTAGAGTAATTTTATAAGCTGTATTGTGTGTACTGTGTATATTTTATAAGCCTGTAAACCACCAACTGCTGAGTGAAGACCTCTTCTCCATGTAGAAGAACAGTTGGAGCTTAATCCACCACGCTGCTCTATTACAGGTTGGAGGATAATTTTCCTACCATAGGTAACGGTCGTTTTCAGGTGTGTCTATGATAAAGACCGGGACCGACGGCTTTACGTGCTCCCCGAGGAACGGTGGAGAGACCCACAAGGACATACATCCAGACCGGAAACAAATATTTGTACAATCTATCCCGAGCGGGAACCGAACCTGCGACTGCCGGCGCGTGGTGTTGAGGCAACTACTCGTACCACTACACCAGAACGGTCGTCATTTTATAAGCTATTAAGTTTTATTGTCGTAACGTGATGTACGTTACGATTACACTCTGGAAATTCTGACTCTTGAAACTAGAAATGTGAAATTTGACAAGAAAATCGTGTTTAATCCCTATAAATGCGTATTAAAACATACAAGAAAAAAAAATATATATTATGATTACAAATATAAGAGATCACTTTAACAAGTACATTAAAAGTAATTTTAAAGTCAACTAAAATTTATCTTAAATATCGCCTGTTCAATGAATCATAGCAATAACACAATGTCTAAGTTAGTATTTAAGTAATGATTTCCAATTTCATTAATTCTTTTTTAGAACAGAGACATTTAAAGATTGTCAACTTAAATATTTCTTTGGTTAAACAATTCGAAAGTTACAGCTTGTATAGTGAAAATGTTCAGAAGCCATTGAACATACCGCTTATTTGAAACTGGTGTACGAACTTATAGGCTTAATTGCATGGCAATAGAGAACGAAGTCGCGGATATATATCTATACATATAGTAATTGAAAAATTTTCGCTATTTTGTCCGTGTTTATACATAATTACATTACATACAAATATTAATATTAATTACAATATTAATATAATGACGACGCGTTGGCGCAGTGGTCACAGCAACTGGCTGATGCGCTAGCGGTCTAGACGTATGTGCTTGTGTATTGTGTGTGTTTCCGGACCCCCGACACAGGATTCACATCCTACTGGGGGCCGTTGAGTGTAAGACGTTTATTTATTATTTATTAGACCCAGAATGAGGGTGAAAATCGAACCCACAACCCTGGAGCGGAAAGCACGTTCACTACCGACCGCGAAAACGGGTCAGTCAAAATTATACGATAAATCTTAACGTAGGTAGGTAGTAGCAGTAAAAAGAATCGCCTACGAGCAAAACGTAAGTGAGTATACGTTCTTTAACATATTAACATACTATTTCATATACCTACTGTAGGAACAGTTTGTACAGAAAGTTTGTTCATTGCGAGTACACATTGAGTAAAGTTTGACATACAAAAGTTGAATCTGAGTGATATTGATACTTTTTATAAGGCAACATTAAAATAATGTCACAAGGTCGTTGAACAAGGAATTTATGTTGAACCAAGGAATTTATATCATAACTGGAACGCTCACTTAATGAAATTGTATATTCAAATATGCACCTTGACAAATTTGACATAAGGTTGACATTGGCTTATAACATGTAAAGCGAAAATTCGTTCCTAGCATTTCGTTGACAACCGGTATTTTGTCTCTTTCTTACGAGAGTTGCCTTGAATCTATGGTAGAAAGAGAAGCAATCCCGGGTTAAGGAACGTTTTTTGAGTGCACGTGAGCATTCCAGTTTGTATATAAATTCCTTGATGTTGAACAAATGTTGAATTACTAGTTAGCGCGCTTAATGAAGTTTGACATTTAAATATATTATTTGTATTTTAATCTAAAATATACTTAGATTTATCTAAAAATATATATTCAATATTTTTTTACAAATCGATTTTAAAATTTTTACAATAATCAACTTTACATTTACCATTGGTTTTCGAAGAAACAAAAAACGAGTTATGTATTTATTACATTATTTTTAAAGCATCAAACAGAATCAATACCTCCAATATAGGGATATCACATAAATTTTTTTGTTCTAATTTCCTATTTTTTATCTGCGTGTCCGACTATAACAAAAAAAGTTGAACATATATAAAAAGCCTCTATTGTTTCAAGACATACTTTTTTATTCCATGCGTTTGTCACAATGTAAACAAACAAGATAACGATTCTTTTTAATTTCTTGGATTTTAGTGACTTTTCTTTCAATCTTCGTTTTATTACCCGAATGCCGAAGGAGCGTTATGTTTTTCAAGTCTCTCAGGTAGGTATATACGAATATGTAGATAAGTATGTTTAATAATGTGTGTTTGTGTGTAATATGGACGACAATAAATGAATGATACATAGCTGCTCCCGGTTTCGCACGATTGCAATGTACTATTGTAATGCTATAATTCCCTTACAAATTGAACTTAAAAGCATAAAAACAAAGAAGGAAAAACACCAAAAAAGGTAAGCCTAAAAAGGTAAGATATAATACTTAATATTTTTTTTGTGAATCGTACTGAAATACATATTTAATATTTTTTTCAAAGCAGCGTCAAGAAAAGTATTAACGATGTACGAGTATTTTCATATAAAAGCAACAAGAGAGGATATCTAATAATACCGTCAAAGTATTTTCTTCTTAGATACGAGTACAAGTAAAATATAAATGATCCATTTTATAATATTAAATAAATATACGTATTTTCCTTTCGCTGTAAAAAGTAATAAACAAAGGAGAACCGAATAAGTACAAATGCTTTGAAGTCCTATCTAGTCATTGTACAGTCTTTGTTTCAAAAATGCTGAAGCTACTGAACCATTACCAACAAAGTAAAAAAGACTGTTGTGTATGCCTGACAATAGAAAAAAATTTTTTTGGCCTATCTGTCTATCCCTATGAAAATCGTGCTAAGATGCCATTAAAGTCAACACGGGTTAATTTACGCTCGTTTAGCTAAATAATTTATTATAAAATACTTTTAAATTAACGTTTAATTAAATTAATCTATGTTTTACATGTAGGTACTGGCTATCTAAAGCAGTCTAGAAACTTACTTCATTTAGTTTAGAACTGTTTGGCCAGAGACTCGAACTTTGGAAGGAAGATTTGCTTTGTCAACAAGTCACTTGAACAACGTAAAACCAATATAACAACACACAACGCAAAGATCTTTTAAATAACTAGAATAGATTTCGTATTTTAATTAGTTCTCGTATGTGTAACAAAGTGTCATAGTTAGGAATAATTCTCATATAATATCTCTTTTTCTTTCTCTGAGTTTTATTATTATAGATAAAATTTTGAAACAATTCGTATGAAACCTATGTCAAATTTGTATCTCTAGTAAATGAAACAAAAAAAAAAGTGTATAAGCCGGTCATTAGCGGATGAATTTTGGTAAACGAGTTAAGAGTTTAATTATTTTTTATTATAAGCATTTTTGCTATATTTTAGATCATAAACCAATTTTTTTCTAGTCTCTTTTACAGTCTTTGGGGTTGTTTTTAAAATAAATTATGTTAAATTTTATTCTTAACCTGAATTGTTGGTTAATATTTATTATATTTATTATTTTTATTATTTATTAATCTCCAACTTCCCGCTTAAGCTGAGTCACAGTTTCTGCGATCCTTCCGTAATTATCATGTCTCTTGATCCCCAGTCTCCTTTTTCTTAACTATATACAATTCATTTTGATTAATTAAATAAAACTATTAATATTTTATTATTTAAATTTAATTTTTCAATATTTTTTTAACTAGACGTTCGACGAACAAGATTATTATTCTGCTTCTAATAGTACAATATTATGAAATTATATTATAAAATCTACTAAATGACCCGACAGACGCTGTACTGTCTTTGCTATGAATATTCAATTTTAAGTGAAACGACATTTGCAGCGCGAAATGTCAAATGCGAGACGCGCGAATTATCTAGCGTCTGAAGTTTAAATACTCGTTATGTTTTCTGACAATTTTCAGTTTTCTGCGCATTTTTCTAATTTTTCATTCCGTAAGAACCTTCTTGTGTGTCTTATGTGTTCTTGTGTGTGTCTTCTTGCACAGTGTTAGAAAAGTTAAAAAGAAATGAATGAAATCGAAAAATCGTTCTCAAGTTATGGCGGAAATAGGGATTCAATACTTTGCGTAAAAATAAATCGCAATCTGACATTTTAATGTACTTATTTCGTCTTTTTACCCGACTGCGACAGAAGGAGGGTTATGTTTTTCGAGTGTATGTATGTATGTATGTATGTATGTATGTATGTATGTATGTATGTATGTATGTATGTATGTATGTATGTATGTATGTATGTCCATTTCTTTGGCACGCCCTACATCCCAAACCGCTGGACAGTTTTTGACATATGAGGTGTCGTTGGATTTGTCTAAATTGTAGTAGTGACAAAGGCTATATAAATTTTCAGAATGGCGCCCGCAAATGGCGGAATGAGAGGGGGGGTGTTGATTTTTTTTTCTTACTTTAGCAATATGGGTATGAAATGAAAGCTAGTAAATTGTTTTATTCTTTTTAGTTTATAATAAGAGTATTTTACGCAGTCGGGTTTTTTGATTTTTTACATTATCTATTCTTATTATTTCGTAATCCAAGTTCAAATAAATAGACAGGCAGACAGATATCTATTTCTAAAAATGATAGATGTAATAATAAAAAAAGAAAAGAAAATTATAATTTTTAGACCCCTGCAAAAAATCTGAAAAAGAAAAATAGACACGTGAAATTTTCGATTTCATTATATGTATTTAAAAAAAACAATTCAATTTTATGATTTTATTACATTCGATAGTTTAACATAAAATTGTCTGTAATTTTCCTGCTTATTCTTTTATATTATTTAATGCTTTATGCCTAAATGAACCCCATTTTATAGCTCCATGACAAATTAAGCTTTGTTTTTATCTTTCTTCCTGCCTCAATGTCTGTCTCGAGACCCCTCCTCCCTTGTGTGTGAACATATTTTGTTTACGCCTTTTTGCCAACTCGCTTATTCCCTTAGAAGTTACTTTTGGAAAACTCGCTTCTATATCACGAAAAAAAAACAACTGACCAGTGGTCAGTGACCACTATTCATGTAGTTTATAGTTAAATACTAACCTATCACGAACTTTTCAAACACCCTATTTCGACTGAAATGATGTTTCGATTGTATATGATATATTAAATTTAAAAGCTTAATATGAATAATTATTTCGTTTACCAACTTTTAGTCAGTTATAGGGATATGAATAATTTTTTAAGTTGGTTTATTTAACTTTTCACATCATTCCAACATATTAAAAAATGTAAATATTGTTGGAAGTGTTGGAATTTATTTTAAAATAATATAAAAGGTTATTCAGGATAAAACGAATGGTGTCATGGGACATCAGGTAGGAACGAAGTATAGAAAAAACACAATCTGCAAAAAAAAATTGCTTATCTTTAAATATATATATAATTTTTGTTTCTTTTTTTTTCAATTTTTCTGATTGGTTTTATTTAAGTATGTACATAAAAGTATTTAGGAAATTTAGTATTTTAGAAAATAACAAATAATGTAAAATAACGTCGCTTGAGGCCGGCGTCGGTCGCGAGCACGCGCAGGCACTCCTTGCGCCACGCGGAGTCACAGTGTGATGCCGCAGGGTGCCGGTCGCGTCCCTCGTCTACCGCACCGCCCGCACACGCACTTCCGTTATACGTTTTTCTTACGGTTTTAGTCTCACATTTTTTTTCAGTTCGGTTGCATAAAAGGCAGAATACCCACTAAAACTCATCGGCCGTCTGCGCCGTAATGGGGGGCGCCACGGAAACGCAAAGGCATACAAATATTGATAATATACTGTAATTACAGGATAATATATAGTAATTGGATACGAATAAAAAATACAGTACTCCATAATATACAGTAATTGGAGCCACTCGACCCGTCCACTCTGCTTTTGAATTCAGAGAAGTAGCGGGAGCGGCCCAACCACCGAAGTGAAGGGAGAGAGTACCCTTGAACTCCCTCCATCTTCCCTCCACCGCTCTACCGGTCAACTCTGCGCGAGGCAGAGAAGACCAGTAGCCCTTCCTCATTTCTCCGCGGTTTTTCGGCGCCAGCCCCCACCGACCGTACCTCCCATGCCAACACACTCCAACACGCCTCCGCGCCCGGCCATATGTAATTGGAGCCACTCGACCGGTCCACTCTGCTTTTGAATACAGAGAAGTACTGGGAGCGGCCCAACCACCTAAGTGGAGGGAGAGAATACCATCAATCTCCTTCCATCCTCCCTCCACCGGTCTGGTGGTACACTCTGTGCGAGTTAGAGAAAACCAGGAGCCCCTCCTCATCTCTTCGCGCCCTCTCGGCGCCACGCCCCCACCGACCGCACCCCCTGTGCCCACACACTCCACCGCGCCTCCGCACCCCGCCGTATGTAATTGAAGCCACTCACCGGTCCACTCTGCTAATTCAAAGAACTACCGGGAGCGGCCCAACCACCGAAGTGGAGAGAGAGAGTACCCTCGATCTCCCTCCATCGTCCCTATTTTTTTTATCGCTGTGAAATTCGTTTACGCATCCCGCCACCCGAAGGCGACGGGTATGTGGGACTCGCTGACTGCGAAGTCAGAATACCCACTAAAACACAGCGGTGCCCTCATCGTTGTAGTAGGGCGCCACGGGATCGCTTTCGCATGCAACCGTGAACCCTCCATCCTCCCTCCTGTGCTTTCGCGTCCACCGCTGCTGGTTTTTGTCCGCGGGGGTCAGAAGATCCCAACCACTCGTGGTGAGCGACGAGTGGTGTACCCCCTTATCCGTCACCCGAGGACGCGCCCAGTAGGACACCAGCAACTCCCGTGGGATCTTTTTCAAGCCTGCTGTAAGGATTTTCGTTCCAAAAAGGTTATGAGAAGAGATAAAGTATCTCCAATATCGAGTTATCATTATCGAATACATTGTTGTAAATATTATTTATATATAGATACTTAAAACCGTGTGAATTGCTCAAAAGTTTTTATGTCATTAAGCATAAACGAAATGAGAAAAAAATAATGCTTTAAGTGTAATTTTAGGACCTTAAAGTATCGGAAAAAATAAAAGTTAATTTAAATAACTTGCACATTTTCTATTGACACTATTGTGTACAATGTTCATTTCCACTATTATATGTATTAAGACTTTTTTATATGTGAGCGTTTACATTTTCATCATAATTTTCGTATCAAATTTTTATCTATATTATTTTAAGTTTTTAAATCTTAATACATACATATTTTAACTCTACTGTATATTAGCTTTACATATACCCCCAGCAACAGGTTTTTTTTAAATAACTAAGATCATATTCTTGTCATGGTAAACGTATTAGGAAGGAAAATACATATGCTGGCGATATATAATTATAATAAATTCAAAATCAAATCTCAGACGTAACGCTTTACAAATAATTGGAAAAACCATCAATTATTATTATTCTTATTATTGACGACAACAACTTCGAAATGGGTGAAATGGATGTGCCATTCATTCAAAGTAATCTTGATCGAGAACATTGATCATACTTTATGTACCTTCGTATTCCCTAACCGATAATCGTGAATAATGACCTCGATCCTGCAGATAATTACCGCCCTCTTTGATTCCCCTGTAAGAAGCTTATTTCCAGTTACTGAATGAAATATTTCTGCTAAAATATCATTACCTTTTATAGTAAATACAGGTTCTAATAACGGATAGGCTACAATAAATTACAACAATTATAATAAAATTGAAATAATGTTTTTGTCGATATTTGATGTATGTGAAGATATGTGAAAGCTGTTGTTAGTAAAATGTGTTACAAAATGGGTATTTTGGAAAATATTTTCTGCCTTTACTTGAAATACAGCTATGTCTCAACGTCATCAATCAAATATTGATGGCATTATTTGTGTAACGTATTCTATAACTTTCCGTATTTTTAAGACGAAGTTTTTGCTTATTTATTTTATTTATTTAACACTTTTTTATATGCACAGAAATATGAAAAAATACATGTAACTGAAACAAAAATATAGTTTGTTCTGGTAGCGAAATATATTTATTGAGCAGTTAATTAGTCAGATATTAAATATGAAAGAAATAATTATTATAGTGTGCGTTTGGCTTCTTTCATTTATACATAGGAGTGGCAAATGAATGGTTTATATCACGAAATACATTTTATATTCTTAATTAATTCTTTGGACCATTTACCTGAATAAAGCAGGCGTTATATTTACATAAATTGATCCCAAGAGTCAAGTGAGTCTCATAAAATTGCTCGGCTGATTGTACTTGAAGACTCAAGCGAACATCATGAATACAACTCAATATTTAAGCCATAGATACTTTGTGTAGACGTGCCTCGAGAGAAACGCTTATCTCCAGAGTTTGACTACAAGTTAATTGAAGTATGCTTTGAAAAGTAAAAGATAAACATTTTCTTGGTTTATCGAGTTAATAGATAGATACAAAATGAGGTTTCCTTTTTTAAATGAATATTTTAGAATTTTTTTTAATTTTTTTTGAGAAGGAATTTATTTATTGATATTGATTAGATTCCCTCAATGTTTGTCGCGGTCTTGGCGTTTGCAATTGTGTTGTGTGTTTTCGGACCCCCGAAACAGGATTTATATCCTACTAGGGATCGTTGAGTCTAAATCGTTTAATTATTTATGTATATTACGATCTATTGCATTTTTTAGATATCAATTAAAAACGATAATTCGAGTTTGACAATATTTTAATTATATTAAACTATTTCTATAAATTATAATGATTAAATTAGCTATAGAATGGTAACTACGTCATTTTGTAATATCTTGTACTACATTTCACATTACTTCGAAAAAAAATTGTAAAAAAAAATTAATTTTATTTTATTTGCATGAAAGTGATATATGTTAAAAGTATACTATCTTTTATTAAATGAGAAATTAATTAATTAATCATGTCATGCACATAATATGCTGTTACGAAATTACGAGTTGGACAGCCGTCCTACCGTCCGTCACGCTCAGCTGGACATGTGGTTAAAATTGTAACCAGTCAGCGTAATAAATGTTTTGTCTATTTCAAAAACTTTATGTATTACTAAGTATACCCCTTGGTTTCACTTGCAGTTACTTTTTAGGCGTATTGTGATATTTTAATGCCTAAACCTTATTGTACCGTAATAGTATGTAAACGTTCTACTGCTGGCAAACGTCTTTTTATATAATGGAGGGAATTGAAGTTTCATCAGTAAAGCACTGTCACTCATGATCACTGTGGGTTTGGAGATGCTGCGTTTTTATAGCCTTACTTTACTGGGCATATATTTACTGTTTAGCTTTACTGGTTTATAATGTTGTTTTTATCAATTGCTAACTAAAAAAAAAAAAAAAAAATAATTTTGCTCGTTATAATATTAGTATAGACTATACTAGAATTTTTGATAGGTGGTTCTAAATCGGTCTCGCTCTAGCAATTTCGATAGTTATGACTTGGTTCAATTGATCAAAGTTCATCTGCTCAAAGGAGACGAAAGGACCTTAAGGCATTAAAGCAATTACTTACTACGCAAAGAGCGGATGACCTTTTGCAAAGTAAGTTGTATGCGTAATTTGCAATATAAACAGAATTATATCTCTTGAACTTCTAAAAAGACAAGCTAAACTATAGTGTACAGTGGCAATTATTAATGGAAATAAATTAACGAAGACGTTAAAATCAAAGTCACAAACTATCAATTATTATATTTTCCAAATATTCCCATAATAATTATTCTCTTCACATGTAAAAAAAGAATTAAAAATTCATTAGATTTCTTTAATCCGCATCTGATTGTGAAAAGGCTAGCAGTGAGTGACAAAAAAAAAAAATGTTGAATTGACTCGAATGCAAGCTATCGCGACTTGCGTTTGGCAGTTTTTCGTACAGATTGGGTGAACACGCCTAGCGTTGTAGAAACTCGCATGCTAGCACGCTGTGTACCCATTAGATAAGTTGACTGCTTTTGCATGTTTTTGTAACGAAAGGGTGAATCTTTTGTTTTTACTACATACAATAGAGCGTTCTCTTGAAATATGTAAATAGTACTACGCGGTCCAGTGTTTGTAGGTCACAGTAATGCAAACCCGAAAATTAAGATTTACGTAAAACATTGTCCTTAATAGTAATGACATCTAGATATTATAAACATAACTCAGAACTAACCTTATTGTCAGCATTTACCAAATAATGTTTTTCTATAAAAAAAGCTTTTAATAATAAATAATAATATAAAATACTCGTATATATTAAACGAAACCAACCAATATCAACAATATGTGTGGCAGCGGTATAATCATTTATAGGCAGGGCTCGTCCTCGTTAGCAGCCTTTACAAATACCATTGGTTATTTTTAAATTACTTAATACTTTTTATCATGAGATACAAATTTTGAAAACTTTAGCAATGATTCACAATTGCTCAAGGAATATATAACGTAATTATTATTGTTTATTTTTCAAAATATTAAATTGTGTCAGTAAAAGTATGAAAACTGGGTCACGTTTATTAATAAATACGCGTTCAACTTCAGAAAACCTATAAATTTTCATTAAATCGTTTATTGCAAAAGTCGTTAAACAAAAGCACGTTGTTTGAAATATGATTTCAATTTACGTAGGTACAATAGTTCTTATATTTTGAGTCGTAAAAATTGGAATGGCGTATATTGTTTTAAAACCGAAGACCCCTGGAAAGTAGACGTCGCATAATAATGACACCCAAATGTGAACCTCATTTAGGCACATGTAAATTAGCGTTCGTAAATTGGTATTTAAGTTGCCGTCACGGCACGCTCGTTACGCTTAACTAATTGGTTATTTGCTATGGGAGTTATGTGTCGTTTTTAAGATTAATATATTGTGATTTTATTTATCACATCTTTAGTGCTTTTTGAATATAATTTTTTTTATATATATTTTACACGTATTAAATAATAAATAAGTATATATTAGTATAGTTTTAATATTTTATAGACTTAAATGTATTTCCGAACTATCAAATTAGATATGTGTAAGAAAATAGTGAATAACTGATTATTAAAAAGAAGAAGAAGAAGAAATATACTTTATTGTGCATACAAGTTAAAATACAATTTTATATTAAAAATAAAACATACAATAATAATATGCACAAAGGCGGTCTTATCGCTAGGTAAGCGATTTCTGCCAGACAACCTTAGGGGTGGAGGAGATTTCAAAAATAACACAGAGTAGGTTCGTAAAAAGGCAAAAAAAATTATAAAACAAAGTGAATCCTACAATCTAAAAAATATAATAAATAATATATAAGATAAGCATATAAATAAACAAATCAATAAATAAATAATATCAAATAAATACATACCAACTACATTATGATTTATCATAATAGTAAATACACAAATAAATATATACCTATTATATTAATTATTAAGAAGGTAATGGTTTATCAAAAATATAAAATTAATTAATTTTTGATAGCACATTAATAAGTATCTAAACTTTCTAACACAGTCCAGGTCTAGCAATTCAGGTAAGAATCTTTGATTAGATTCTTAAAAGTGTTAAGAGTTTCGGCCTCCCTAATACTATTTGGTAAGGCATTCCACATAATTATTGACTGCACTGTAAAAGAGTATTTGTAGAATGCAGTATGATGGATAGGTATATGCAGCGTAGTTGTATCATTCGAGCGCAGTGCCCTATCAGATTTACGTACTATGAACCTTTCTCTTAGATACTCTGGAGCCCGGGGATTTTTAAGTACACAGTAAAGTAGCGACAGCATTCTTGTATTCCGGCGAAAACGGATTGGCAAACACTTGAGCTTTTTACGATAATCGGAAACGTGATCGTATTTGCGAAAAGAAAATACGAATCTAATAGCTAAATTTTGGAGCCTCTCAAGTTTTGTTAGTTGTTGCTCAGTAAGGTCAGGATAGCACGCGTCGGCATAGTCAAGATAAGAAAGAAAAAGAGATTCCGCGAGCGCAATCTTGTTAGAAGTAGGTAGCATGTTTTGTAACCGTCTCAACGAATGCCAAGTTGAATACATTTTCCTACTCACTTCTTTAATCTGCGTTGTCCAGTTCATGTTATCGTCCATGTAAACGCCAAGATTTTTAACGCATTTACTATATGGTATAATAGTATTGTTGATGAGCACCGGAGGTAAAGAAGCCCAGTCAATCCTCGAAATAAGACCTCGACTGCCCAATATTATAACCTGTGATTTCACTGGATTTAATTTAAGACCATAACAGCGACTCCATTCAGATACAATAGCAAGGTCCTTATTAATTGTAGTAATAGCCTTAGGTAAGTTTTCGAGTTCAGACTGAGTATAGATTTGCAAGTCAATTAACAAATTGACTTGTTCCTGGTAATAAAATACCTAATTGAAGATTTAATCTTAAATTATATAAATAATAATTAAGTCGGCCGGCTGGTCGAGTGGTCAGGCAACTGGACACTCTACGCAGCGGTCGCGGGTTCGAATCCCGCCAGGTGCAGATAATCTGTATGATGAATATAGATGTCTGCACTGGGTCATGGATGTGTATTTATGTATATATGTATTTATATCTTAAATTTATTTCCGTTCCTAGTACCTGTAACACAAGTTCTTACGAACTTAGCACGGGGCTAGGTTAACGTGGTGTGATTGATAAAAAAAAAAAAAAAGTGTATTAATTAAGGAATTCAACAATAATATTAAAATACTATCAGTAATAATACCAGAGACATCTTGACACAAGTATAGTACAGTACATACATTGATCTATAAAAAAAGATCAATGAGTAGGTACATACTTAAAAGGATGTTCCGGTTTCTTGTATTGAAATTTTTTATGAATAAATATTTTTTTTATTTTAACTTAAAAATCAATCGAAATTAAGAATTATTACAAGAAGGTTGTATTTTTGTTCAAATATGAAGACACAGTTTTTATTTTAGTTATCCAATAGCCTGCCTTCAACGTCCATAAAGCTAGAATGATCGATTGGGCAGAATTAATTATTATTGACTAAACATGTATAATTATGTCATGTTTAATGCAAATAAATCATTATTATTATTATTATTAATCACTCAATTTTTTTATGAAAAATAAGGCCTCATTTAGTGCTAATTTAATGCTGTATAATTAAATTTTACGTTCCAATAGAATAACCAGAAATAAGAAAATTGCTAACTTTTAATTAAGCTAGCAGTGTACTGCTTCTAAAAAAGCTAAGCGCTCGATACAGTATCAAATCGAAATGTAGATAATTTTGTGCTCAATTAGTGCTCTTGATATACGAAGATGAAAATATGAAAGAATAATTCTAATAATATTTTTTTTTTCATAATAACACATGCTAATTTATCAATATGAGCAGAGAAAGTGCTGAAAACTTCAAATCTGAGCTAGTTATCGCCTAATGACCTTAACCTATTTATATACAAAGACGAAATTATGAAATTATAATTTTTGAACTTGCTAATTTAACAGTATGATATTATTTTTTATCGCTGGGAAATGCTTTAGGTATCCCGTTTTAGGTATGTGGGACTCACTGACTGCGAAGTCAGAATACCCACTAAAACCCAGCGGTGCCCTCATCCTCGTAGTAGGACGCCACGGGATCGCTCGCGCATGCAACCGTGACGCCCCGACGGTTGGTCCGCTTATGCGTGTCGTCTTCGCTTATATATTTCCGCTGCACCAGGGACCGGTGCCCGAGGGAAACTGCGGCAGGTCAAGAAAACATAGCCGCAGTCTCCTCCGTAACCTAGCGCGTTGGACTCTGGGGAGAGGTCTTTGCGACCGCTTTACCTTTCGATTTTGGGGGGCGGCAGTCCCGTCCCCCCATCAAATGCGCCGCCGGTTTGCCGGTGGCAGCACATACGGCGCAGCGCACTGTCCCAGTGCAATTGGGGGCAACGAGCCCATAAGCAGAGAACCTGCTGAAAATTTGGAATCTGAGTTAGTTATCGCCTAATGATAAGAATCAATAATTAAGTGCTCAATTGATAATCTTGATATATGAAGATGAAATTATGAAATAATTTTTTTCCTACCTCCGGCGAAAGTTCAATTTTCGTCCCTGTGAAGCGGGACAAAAGTGACACTCTCTATCCCCGCAACACAGGGATAAAATGCGAACTTTCGGCCCAGGTAGGAACAAAGTGACACTTTTCCCCTGCTTCACCAGGGACAAAACTCGAACTTTCGGCCTAGGTAGGAAAAAAGTATGTGTAACACGGGACGAAAGTACTACATCCGTTCCCGCATTTACATTCTATTTCCGCCTCATTCATCCGCATTCTACATTTTACATGCGGGGTAGAAAGTAGTACTTTCATCCCTTGTGACACAATATTTATCCTTAGCCAACGAATCTTGCTAATTTGAACGCATAATAGTAATAAGTAGAAAAATACTGACATTCTTAAGAGTTATCACTGGAAGATATTGGAGTTTAATGTAGTTCTCAATTAGTGCTGTTCATTTGTGAAGCGTTGTTATGTTATGTACATAAAACAAAATTTGCTAATTGAATAGCAAAATCAGCAAAAAAAAATTATTAATCAATCACTCAGTAATCGACCATTCTAGCTTTATCGACGTCCGGCTTCGAGCTTCCCGGTTATTTTCAAACTACACTACAGCAATTTCCGTTATGTGTTTTAGTAACTTGGTGTATTTTTAGAAATTTATCAAGGGAATAAATATTAGGGATGTGAAATTTCACACGTATGATATAAATATTCCTGTTCACTGTTTTGCAATTTTTTTTATGAAATATTTTTATGACATATATTTAAAAAAAAAAAAAATCATCCATACTCGTATAATACATAATTTTACAAAAAATATTTATAGATATACCGCAACAACGCACAACTGTCTGCGAATAATTAGTTTTTAAGTTTGTATTGCAAATATTATAAATCATATTGTAAAATTTCGAATTGCGGGAAATTACAATTTTTATTTCCACAGTCTCAACTTTTTAAGCCATATTTAATTCTAACTTAAGGGGTGTAATAAAATATGGCCTATAGTGTATATCTATATTTTTGGTGTATAATAGTGGGAAAAATACTGGCAAAATTTCCTCTTTGAATCGTTTTCCAATCTGTATGGGTACAAGTTGCTAATCTGGCCAAAATCACCCATCCAATAATTTCATAAAAAAAATCATCTATTACTAAATAAAAATATTAAAAAAAATATTTAAAAAAAATATTCAGATCGGTTCAAAATATACGCAGCATGAATGTTGCACTTTGCTATCATCATAGATATATTTTCTACTCAAGGAAAGGATAAGGAATTTTATCCACTACGTTTCTCTACTGCGGTTTGGGTAAATACATAGGTACACTTATCTTAAAATTTCTGCCGAGTAATGCGGTTCTTCTACCTACGTTTTCTCTAACAGCTGAGCACGGGATTAAAGGTATTAATACTATAGAGAACCTTTTCATAATTATTGTATATATTTTACATTGAATATCAATTTTTGTTTTCATAATTTAAGTATTTCAAATGTAGAATGTAATAAAATAATTGAAAAACTTACGTAACGACGAATAATTATTGATTTTTTTCTTGCTTCCTTTAAAACGCTGTACAGTTTTGTAATGTTTGTATTCTTTATCTATCGAAATTCAGTCAGAATCTGAATATTATAGAAGTCAAAACCTGCGAACCGAACCAAACCCTGCGAACTCCGTTTCGCCACCAGATGACTTCGTTTTTTGTAACATTTCGTTTGGGGATTAAGCCACCATGCAAAACCATATTGGTTTGTAGTACATGCTATGTATCAGAGATGGCGCTGTATGTGAAAAATGATTTTCCCTGTTTTCCTGCTTTTCTGTTGAAAATTTTCCTGAATTTAGTTTGCTATAAAGCTCACGGAGCCCGAGACCTTTCCAACGAACGCAAAACCGTGGAAATCGGTTCGTGCGTTCTGGGATTATAGCGTCAGGAAGGAAAACCCGACTTATTTTTATATTATAGATTACGCAAGTATCGTAAGTAGTAGCAACAGTAACTAGTACAAAGCGGAATCAGTATGTGATATGATTTAGTCATTAAGTGTCTGCAGTGTTTGTGATGTCCCAAATACATGCATTTTTACTTTACTGATATGCTACAATTTACAATTTTCAGTCACCAGATTAACAGAGAGCTCATGAAAGTATCAACTTCATAGATGCATATTTAATTATTTAATAACGTATATTTGCTGTATTGTGCTTGCACAGCAACTTGTTGCTGCGAGTTCCATAATATTTGTATGTTTCTTGTAAAATGTATTAGCAAATCTTTTTTTTTTTTGAGTTGTAAGAGAATAATAGGTCTATCGTCCGTATCGGTTGCCAAGGTGATATTTATTGAATTATCAAATATATTATCGAAAACTTAATAAATTGATTAAATTCGATCCGATATCTTACTTTCTGTAAATAAGATTGTTGGTCAAATTTTACCATTTTATAAAGTAACTATTAATTTTACAATTTGTCAAAAATAAAGCCAAATTAAAGTTCTTGGGTGAGAATGGATTTATGTATGTAATATATGGATGAATTGTAAGAACTACGGAACCTATTATCATGGTTTACATACCCAACCAATGTCACTACTATTTTTATAACACATTACATTCGGGACGGAAACTGAATAAACATATAAACATACAATACGCATTTACACGTACACGGTTTTAAAAAAATACCTTAACTTTATATTGACTTTATAATAAGTATTATAAATTATAGTTTTCTAGAATACAATAACATGAAGTCACGTTTGTTGGCACAATCAAATATTTTTGATCACATATCGTGTTATAAATGTTAAATATATATAGACCAGTGCCGATTAATTTGAAAAAAATAATAATAGTAGGATGAAACCTTTTTATGTCCCAAACACGCTGTAATTTTTTTTATTTAAAATATTTATTTTGTCATCTATCCTACTATTTTTTAACTTTTTACCATTTTCAAAGGCTTTGGCACTGGTCTAATAGTATAAATGTTTTTTTTTTAAATTATTATTTCGTATTTTATATACTTTTTGTATATTTAAAATATGTTGATAAGAGTTTTTAAATAAACTATTTACATTTAAGAAGGTGATGCATCAATCAAAATATTGTTTATTTTTAGAAATATGTAAAAAGGTTCCAAAAAAGAAATTAACAGAAACAGAAGTTAAAATAAAGAGGAAAGAAAACGATAAAATGCGAAAAAAAATATGAAAATTGATGCGATATCTTAAATATTTTAAAACTTAGTGAAAAATAATTAAACATTTTAAGAAAAAAATAAAAGTAAATATATATATTTACTAGAGTAAAGCTTGTAACTGCTAATGTAAGCTTTAAAATTAACAATAATTTCATATTTTTTCTTACGGTATTTTTGTAGTTTATTATGTATTATAAGAGTGAATAAAAATGATTAAAATAGATATATCTTTGTTCTTCCTAAATCTTTATAAAAATCCATCATTATATATATTTTAGAAACGCGTATATCAGTTGGCTGTTACCTAAAACATAGGCATTAAGTTAGTATCTTAAGAACAGACGACCGTGTGTATGTTAACCATATTATTTTATTTATTTATTTTAATTAGGCACTTCTCAATGATAAACAGATGAAATTTTATGATAATAATAAAAAATTCCAATAATATTTATTTATTACAAGATTACATACATTTGTGAGGATAGATGGAAGAGTGAATATTTGGAACTCCTTGTCGCAACTACTGCGAACCGATTGCGATCGAGGGAGATCCAAAATAACACATTGTCTCTCAGAAACGGGTGCAACTACGATACACAGCAGTATTAGATATAAAAATAGGTATCTAAGTTATATACATTTACCAATATTGGACTTACGGCGAGTTGCACGAAACCGTCGCTAACTTTCCGTTAGTTAAGTTGCAATTAATCTTAAAATTAGTTGATCTCATGATTAATTTAAAGCTGTTGGAATTAATCATCCGTTAGATAGGTCTTTAATTAAACTTAATTTTCTTGTTAACTTAATCATATGTAGGTTTCGTGCAACAGATAATCACGATTCTTGTGATTAAATTAGTTTAATAAACACTTAAATTTAAAATTTGTTTCGTGCAACTCGGCGTTAGAGTTTTTATTTTTAAAGATAAGAACAGGTACATTTTACATAATTTTATGTTAAAAAATTTGAAAACCGCGAGTGTCTAAGCGAAAAAGTTTGATATTGAATTTTTAATTTTTATTTTTTTATTACACTTTAAATAATGCTAAATTATTGTTCAAACATTAAAAATTTAGATTAGATATTTCGTTTATTAAAAAACATATTTCTTGAAACAAAGCTGCCGCGCTCATTGTCAAGTTGAGTTGTTTTATAGCAGTTTTTACTTATATTAAAAGAAAATAACTTATTAATAGTTTTATAAAAATAAATTATTTACGAAGTTATTTTCTAGAACAGAAATAACGAAGCCCTCGTGTTTGCATCCGTAACTTTATTCGCGCTGATGTTCGCTGTAACGTAAGTGCAACCTAAAAAAATATTAAGAGGTCGGAAGTAGGACGGTTAATTTTTAACCAGATAAAACCGGGAAAATCCGGCATATGCAGCTGAAATCAGATATGAACGATACTCGACGTTTGTGCGTGTTCAAATTACAGTTTCGAGTGTCTCAAGTGCTAAAGTGTGTTTTCTTTTTATTTAATTTATCTCTCGCTCTATTTTAGTATAAAATATACTTATTTCGAAGTGAAACATATTTCTTGGACAAATCATTTTCGTAACAAAAGAGCTTTTTAACTTACAGAAAACATTTACAAACTGCACCTTTACAGCCAAGTTGGGCCAAGAGGTAGAACATTCAATAGGCGTCCTAAAAATATGAGAGATAGAACATTCGGATTATAACTGAAAGATCAAGCGTTAAGACCCCTGAATTGACCAAGCCTTGACCTTGACCTGACCAATTTTATTTAAATACTTTCGTACCTGGCGGTGTAGGTGTAAATAAATAGGAAAACTACATGTCTCAGAAGAAATTATGAAATATCACACGTAGCCACCAAACCTTAGTGAATCCACGTGATTATGCCACAATAGAAGCTCTGACTAGTAGGAAAGTAGGTGTTTGCCAGTAACAGGACATTGACACGCCACAGTCAAGTGCAGTATCTTAAGGAATACATTAAAAGTATGTAAGTGGGCCTCAGCGAAGGAGGTCCAATCTATAATTATAAATATCGAGGTGAAATGGCTCTAATGTTTTTTCAAAATGTTCGAAACACGAAGCCTTATTTTAAAGTATAAAATCGACAATGAAATAGAAAGCGAATGAAATAGAAAGTTAATAAACTGAAGTGAAACAAAATATATTATATTAATATCCCATTGCTGGGCAACGGCCTTACTGCTTTATAAGAGAAGTGTTGAAGCTGAATCAGCCATATTGCCCAAATCCAATTTGACGGATAATATCTTACCAAGACAAAAGATCCGTTCTAAGATATTTATGGTAACAAATAGAACCAGTAAAAATGACATTCAATAAATGTAAAATAGTGAATTTAGATATTAATGGTTTTATTTTGTTTACATCTGTGTTTTAAATAGAAAAGTTGTATCTGAATAGTTTGAAAATGGTTTTAACAACGTAAGTATTTAGAAGCATAACGTTTTAATATAAACTGATAGCGTTCAGACTTCAGTGATTTTGAGATGCGATAGGCAGATGACAGGAACTGAATCACTGAATCAGTACCTAAAGCATATATACAAGATTCTAAAGGATATATTAATAAGCTATTGACGCGTCGCGGTTTTACCCACGTATTTTCCGATCCCGTGGGAATTCCGAGAGAAAAAGGATGTGGGTTATTCTGGTACATTACAGATTCATTGCAGTGGGTTTAGCAGTTTTCGCATGAAAGAGTAATGAAGATACATCCAAAATTTCGTATTTATAAAATTAGTAGGATAATGAAATCAATTCTGTGTGAAAAGAGACATAACTTGTTATAACCAATAGGTAATTCTATTGTTTTAATGTATGTCTGTTACAATAGTATTATCAACTATACGAATTTATATACCTACGTAGGAAGAAGTAATACCAAAGCGAAATTAGTATTTTTGCCCGACTGCGACAGAAGGAGGGATATGTTTTTCGAGTGTATGAATGTATGTGCATTTCTTTGGCACGCCCTACAGCCCAAACGGCTGGACGGTTTTTGACATATGAGGTGTCGTTGGAATTGTCTAAATTGTAGTAGTGACATAGGCTATATAAATTTTCAAAATGGCGCCCTCAAATGGCGGAATGAGGGGGGGAGTTGAATTTTTTTTTCTTACTGTAGCAATATGCGTATCAAATGAAAGCTAGTAAATTGTTTTATTCTTTTTAGTTTATAATAAGAGTATTTTACGCAGTCGTTTTTTGATTTTTTTAATTAAGCATTCTTGTTTTTTACGTTTTTATGTCTTTTAAACACTGTAGAAGTACTAGAAGAAGACTTTTCTCTCTGATCTTTTGATCTTTTTATGTGGATTTATCTTCTTGTTGATTATTGTTAACTGTGTCCATGAATTTGAGATTGGTTATGTATATTTGTGTATATTTCTGTTGGGTTTTGATAGATAACAGATAAAATAGATCTTATGAATTCTTTGCTTACTCTTTTCTCTCTTATTCAACCCTTCTCCTTCTTTTTTAATATAGGTTCACTTTCCTTTCCGAATCTCATGATAGATCACTCCGCTCTGTAAATAATCTATCTCTATCTACTCCTATTCATCGGTCTGGGTTTTTGTCCTATTCATTTGCTGTTTCTGCTGTTCGTCTCTAGAACATGTTACCTGAGTCTATCTGTAAGGCTCCTTCACGTGACTCATTTAAGAGACAAATTAACGACTTCTTTTTAGCCAAAATGTAACCTAATACTGTGAACTTAATAAACACAGTGAATTTGCGTTTTGATAACTGTTAGTTAAGTAATATGTTTGTATATATGTATGTGTATATGTTTTTGACGGCCGGCTGGTCGAGTGGTCAGGCAACTGGACACTTTACGCAGCGGTCGCGGGTTCGAATCCCGCCAGGTGCAGATAATCTGTATGACGAATATAGATGTCTGCACCGGGTCATGGATGTGTATTTGTATATATGTATTTATATCTTAAATTTATTTCCGTTCCTAGTACCTAACCTTGACATGAGAGCACTTAGCGAGTCTTTCTAATAATGAAGCTAAATTAATAATGGACAATTTATTGCCTCAGAAATCTAAAGGGCGCTATATTTTCGGGTAAAACTGTAAAATAGGCGTCAAGTGTTATTCTGTGTTACATACGAATTATTTGTGCCTATTTAGAAAATCATTTTCAAGGAGTAAACTCCAGTCGTGCGTCGGAGCTGACACACGCAGTTTTTTTATGTGTTTATAAGTGTATGTATCTGTTAATGTATGTATATAGTTATTAATTACTCGTATATTTAATATAATAATTGTTACGAATTTTACTATCTTTTTTGGCCTTCAAACAAAATATTTTTTCTTAATTTCCAATTTTGCGCACCTAACTTTCGCTCTCGTACGTCCTGAGGTTGGCTGGTAGAGAATGCTTTTAACATTAAGCCCGCGTTTTGTATAATTCAATATTGTGTTGTGCAATAAAGAATGAATAAATAAATAAATAGAAAAATATTCTAGATGTGTATATGGAAAGACTAATTATATAAAGTAAATATTAAAAAAAAACACTGCCGATGTACATTTACTTAAGCCTTTGAGGGTAGAACGGAAAAAAATACTACCACATCAGCCGTTGGATGTTCATTTCTAAACGTTGGCCTAAAAAATAAGGCTAAAGCTTAAATATTTAGACACATTGCTCTCATTTTTATTTATCTATTACACTCTATGTCCCTGTATGTAAAATCCATCTAATCCAAGAAAATTTAAAAGTATTAATGTTGTTCTTTATATGAATAAAATCGGCTTACACAATCAAAAGTTATTACAAATTGAATTTTCACCATTTCTCGCAGACAATTTTTAGGTTTTTCATTGTAAATATATATAACACTGTATATTTTATTGGAGTTTACTCCTTAAGAATCGATTTTCATATATAAGGCGCCCGGTATGAGAAAAATATGAGAGGTAAAATCTACTGATGAATGACCTCGTTACTTTTTCGGTGTGCGCGCACCTATGGTGCGGTGCGAAAGTAATGTTGCTCTAATTAATATTGAAAAATTATATTTAAAAAATAAATGATAATTGTCAGATAATAATAATTACATAATTTGTCAACATTCCTAATGAAATATTTGTGCACATCTGAAGTTGACTATTGTGAAAAGTTTAATGTAAAATATTTCGCCGATTAGTTATAATAAATGTATATAAAATGAATAAATATATATTTATATATGTATATTATTTTCATTAATTTGTTAATTTACCCTTTCATATGGTATTAATCTTATTTTCAGTTGGATAAACTCTTTTTGCGTATGTTTAGACAATCGTACTTAAGGAGTAAACTCCAGTCGTGCGTCGGAGCTGACACACACAATTTTATTTTTATTTTTAATCAATCCAACCTTAAGTTTGTATTTCTAGGGTGATGCGAATTCAAATAAAATTAAAATAAAGAGGCATATATTTGTAGACATGACAGCAATGAAAAAAAAAAAACGGATTTACTTCTTTTAGGTACCTTTAAATATTTTACCTTATTTTAAAACATACATCACGCGTTATATACATTTTATATATGTATACATTATATCATAAACAACATAAATATACGGTACTGGGAATGTGTCTAGTGATGCAAGTATGAAATATTCTGTGCGATATAAAATAGTTGCTGGAAGCTTCATATGTTTTACTTACCTACCCCTAGACATTTCGGAGTCTCTCGGTATGGTCGTGATTAATGCGATTCTAAATCATTTTGAAAGCACATCTTTAATATACTTTTAGATTTTTTTTCTCCATCTAAGTGAACATGTTTTTAAAGTGTCATTATTGTGGCAAAATACTAAAATATATATTGCTAAATATATATTCTGAGGATTTCGTTCCTTGCATTATAAAAATAAAAATAAGAATTTAGAGTGTTTCTTTATTCAAGTAGGTATGTAACTTTCCAATCGTCATTTTACAAAGTAAATATTAAATAAATTCTTTAATTAATTAATTACAATTAATAAAATAAAATAAAAACGTACTTTAAAAATCTGCTTCTTACAAAAACATAAACTAATTTTCTTTTTTTTTTAATTTCTTTTAGATTCGAACGTTGTTTTAAGAACACGTTCGAATCTAAAAGAAACACCTTCGGATAAAAAAGAAATATATACTAGAGAAAATGAAATAAGAATATCAAGACTTCGATATAAATAATAAATTAAGGTTTTAAACAGCATAAAACCGTCAGCATCGGACCACGTCCTAGCTTTTCTAGGCAGTCTTAGGACTGCTAATTTGAAGTTTGATATAAAGCGCACGTGGATAAGAATAAAGAAATTGCATAATTTGTAATAATAAAAGGTCACGGGAAATTAAAAGTCATTTCCCGTGATCTATATTAAAAAAAATATTTCAGTCCTCTATTTTAGTTTTAATAAAATCGAATAATTTTCTATTACTTAGATCAATCCTGTGAAAGCTCAGCCTTAGACGTTAGCAGCTAAAAGGATTGTAGCCTCTGCAACATTAGCTGGTTTTCGCCTCGTTGGCTCCAAATAATGATGCCTCAAATTGTCGACGTGAGGAATTATTAACTTGTTTTAGTTCTTGGAATTTTTGTTTTAACGCTTTCGACTTTTACATGGTTAATAAAGGAAATAAATGACATGGAAGGAATAAAATAAGTTTGTCTTTAATGGACTTCATAAAGAACTACATATAAAGTATTCTAAATAATTTAATTTTGGATAATAATTTTAACTAGTTTATTTTTTAAAAAAAGTTTCATAAATTAATGTATACGAATATTTTCATCAAACTAATTGTGACTGAAATGAAAAAGTTCAATCATTTATAAGACAAAATAATCCATGAGTAACGTAACGTAGAGACAGTGTCATACGTAACATTCTCTGTGGTATGATTATAACGAAAGAAAATAAGGAGTACCTAATATTATTTGAAACAAGTATACTGTATACATAAGACAAACAAATACAATTAAGTAAATAGTATTCAGTTTGTTCCATAAAAAGCCAAATATGCTTTGTTATATGTAGATACATTAGAATTAGTATATTATGTTGTGTACTTAATTTGTAATGGCAACATTACCAAACACCAATAGATATTGTATCATGTACCAAGATCAAACAAGTACTGTTCATCTAATAATCTTCAGATTGAGGTCAAATGCCTTTGTAGCTACATATGATTGGGTGACTTGCTTCGTTAGAAATTAGGCAGTGTATTAATCGTCTTATGATATGGATGGTTAAACAAATTGCCTACAGACGAGCAGTTGACTTACTTCCACTACTTACCCAACTTCCCAAAGGTTGGTTTTGTATTTAAGTTCAATATAATTGGGTGTGCTTTTTATTTTTATCCAAACTTACTTTCTTTGTTTAGATAAAGTGTGATTATTTTAACGATGTATGAGTCTTTGTGTTAGTGTGGGTAAATGAGCCAATATGTCTGTAAATAGAAGACGTAAACCAATAGCAGACTTTCATGATTTTATTCTAAAGTTTTTCAAGTCTATCTCCTGTTCGGTGACGAGTACAAATTTTTAGAAAACCTGTATGTTTTGAAAGAAATTCCGAGACATGTACATATACTCGTGTGTGTCAAATAGCAGTGAATGAGAGCGCCGAATTAACAACCAACTTATTAGAATATAATTTATTTATAATTCCAAAGCAAATTAATAAAAAAAAATTCGATACTTACTTTTTTAGAAATCAAATTATCTTTTCCGAAAATATATTTTGTATAGCAATTACCTTGTTTTACTTTTCTCTACGATTATTTGGAGAAATTAGAATTTTAAAATCAGTGTTTAAATCCTGTTTTAATTATACTGAAAACGAATGATTTTTATTAATTTAGCTCAAAAATGAGATAACCGATTTAAATTCTAAGTCTATCTTAGTCGCTCCAATTGTACAACAAATTTCACCTTTTTTTTTTGTTTTCGTAATGAAATTGTATAGTTACTGTGTTTGAATAATTATTTGGAGTTTCGTCGGCAAGAAGATTTAATTTGAATCTAGAATACATTTTGTTTGTTTTTAGCAGTATGTTTCTATTGGTTGGCTGTATATATTTTACATGATTACGATTCTCTCTGAATTCGCACAGGTTAAAGAGAATTTACCTGAGAAGTGCCTCAAGTTGAAAGTCTTCAACCAATGTGTGTTACCAGTGATGACATACGGATCTGAGACGCGGTCTCTGACTATGGGCCTTTTTAACAAGCTCCAAGTCTCACAGCGTGCAATGGAGAGGGCTATGCTTGGTATTTCACTGCGAGATCGAATCAGAAATGATGACATCCTCAGACGAACGAAGGTTGCCGATATAACCCAACGGATTTGCAAGCTGAAGTGGCAGTGAGCAGGGCACATAGCTCGTAGAACTGACGGCCGATGGAGCAGAAAGTCTTGAGTGGAGACCACGTACCGGCATACGCAGCGTCGGACGACCGTCCGCGAGATGGACAGACGACTTGAGGAAAGTCGCTGGAATCCGTTGGCTGGAAGCTGCTTTGAACTGGTCACTCTGGAGGTCGATGGGGTAGGCCTACGTTCAGCAGTGGACATCCAATAGCTGATATGATGATGATGATGATGATAATGATAATGGAAGAGAATTTTATGCAAATATAAAAAGTAGTAATTATGATACAATTTTAGGAATAACAGTTAATGTCTAAGCAAGTTGTTTTTCTTGTACTATACTATAACATAACGTAAACCTCTACCGTAACAAGATCTGTAGATCTGTTTAGAATAAGGATTAAGAAGCAAAATTCGCCATATAGACCAGGGTCGATAATTTTTAAAACCAAAAAAAATAGTAGTAGGATGAAACCCATTAGAAAAGGAGGGGAATATTATAAAAATGAAGGGAAAAATAATTTACGGGCGATCTGAGGTCGGGAAGGGGATGGGGGTGAGTTTTTAAGGGTAAAAAACGGTTTTTCTCGATTTCCGGCAAAACTAAAAGTCCTATCGAAATAAGTCAAATGACAAAATTGTAGGTAATAAAAAGATCTAAAACTTTTGTATTTACACTTTTTTCACATAACCTCAAAATTTATGTGAAAAATTCAAAAAACCAAGTTTTTGGTTTTTTATTTTTATCTTTTACAAATTTTTTTTAACGCAATTTGGTGAAAACTTACCTTTTTATGTCCCAAATACGCTGTAATTTATTTGATTAAAAATATTTATTTTTTCACCTTATTTTGAATTAATATCGAAAAAACACCCTAATTTTCAATCGAAAAATCACCCGTCAAAATATCAGCTTTTTTCAAAAAGTTGGTATGTTTTCTGTTCGGTGAAATCTCTACTTTTCGATGGTAAAAAAAAATATATATGTTACTATAGTAAATCTTCTCAGAAAATGCAAAAAATCGAAAAAAACTCGAATTCGATTTTTTTTTTAAATTATTATAAAAAAAATTATTCAAAAAATGTGATTGCTGCAATTTGTTTCAATTAAAAAGTTTATTTATTTAATGCTAATTACATTTATGTCATAGAAAATCTCATTATATAAAAATATTATAAAATTGTGCGTGTACTAGCGTACACTCGTAAGAAGTGATTGCAAAATTTGATTTGAAGTGAATATCTGAAATATATTTGAAATGAAAAAAATATATATGAAAATCGGCCAAAAGTTTGTTATTACAAATATATTTATGATATATATTTTATATATTTTTTATAGATTTTTAAAATATTTTTAATGTATTTTGAAATATTTTTTTTTCCATGGGATTAACTAAATTTGTTTGTGCAAAATTAAGGAGATTATTATTTTTTTATCTTGTACTAAAACATCATTTAATTTCAATCTTTAGGTTATGTTACGTTAAGCATACTATTTTTTAAAGAAAATATTACGATTTTTATGTTTGAGTTGATACAGATAAAAATAGAGATAGTACTCCTTCCTATGCAGATTAGAAAAGTTTTTTTTTTTTTATAAGTAAACTTGTCACAATTGTCTTCAAGAAACTCAGCGTGCACGTGTATTTTTATAAACGATGTATACTGTACTGTTTCGAATACTGGTTAGGCTAACGGTTGTAACAGCTGCTACGAAATAGTAGGTATGTATGTAGTAAGACCCAGACTCGCCTAGCCCCTTCCCCACTTCTCCATGAAATACCTTTTGATGGGCTACTATTTTTCGTATGTCAGTCAGGTATATAATTTATCTTAAAATAGTTATAAATAGACATCTACGCATATAATTTAAAGAAGAATCGACAACTTTCTCCAAATATTGTAAATGTCTTATTAAATATTAATTTATTAACTTATTTGTTTCTTAATTATAGTAGTATATTCTTATTTGCAATTTTTTTTTATCAATGTAACATGTAATCTTACGTTTTTCGAGTAATTAAAGTGTTAATTTTAATAAATAGCTCAAAATTTTTTATAATAATTTAAAAAAAAATTTCGAATTCGAGTTTTTTTCGATTTTTTGCATTTTCTGAGAAGATTTACTATAGTAACATTTTTTTTTCACCATCGAAAAGTAGAGATTTCAACGAACAGAAAACATACCAACTTTTTGAAAAAAGCTGATATTTTGACGGGTGATTTTTCGATTGAAAATTAGGGTGTTTTTTCGATATTAATTCAAAATAAGGTGAAAAAATAAATATTTTTAATCAAATAAATTACAGCGTATTTGGGACATAAAAAGGTAAGTTTTCACCAAATTTCGTTAAAAAAAATTTTTTGTAAAAGATAAAAATAAAAAACCAAAAACTTGGTTTTTTGAATTTTTCACATAAATTTTGAGGTTATGTGAAAAAAGTGTAAATACAAAAGTTTTAGATCTTTTTATTACCTACAATTTTGCCATTTGACTTATTTCGATAGGACTTTTAGTTTTGCCGGAAATCGAGAAAAACCGTTTTTTACCCTTAAAAACTCACCCCCATCCCCTTCCCGACCTCAGATCGCCCGTAAATTATTTTTCCTTTCATTTTTATAATATTCCCCTCCTTTTCTAATGGGTTTCATCCTACTATTATTTTTTTTCACTTTTTATTATTTTTAAAGGCTTCTACCCTGGTCTAATACTGCTCCATTATTGATTGGCAGATGTATATGTCGCAAAATTTCTTTCGAGACATGCAAGTTCTCTTATGGATTAATATCCAAATAACCTTTACCTACGAAAATGATAAACATATTAACAATTTCAGTATTTAAAATCTCAACAGTTATAATGCACGATAAAGCATCGTTTTTGAAGATCATGAAACTTATTGTATTCAGTAACTTCATCCTAACGAGTATATTAAACATATAACGAAAGTCAGAGTCAGAAACCTAAGGTTTGAACAAAATATGGCGAAAATAAGATACAATGAATTTATGTTGAGTAACTGAATGGCAACATAGCATAACTTACAAAAAAAAAAAAAAACAATAAGTAATTTTAAACTTAATGATCTGCCTTTGTTGCACTAATGTAAAGGTTAGGTTACAAATGAAAAACAGATGTTGGCAAGATGTTACCCACTTTAGTGGTTCGTATTAAAAATATGGATGAGAAACGAATCGTGCGAATGAGTTGTGATCGGATTAGATATCGACCATATAGTGATAGGGATGCAACCAAAGATATTTTCTTAATATTTCTATGGATGCAACGCTCACCGTGTCTCGGCGTTCTAGAGAAAAAGGCAAGAAAAAATATATTACTTTCTATCCTATTGTTTCAAAAATTGATTACAAATGTATGTTTATATGATTATATGAAATATTGTAAACGTAAGCTTTTAAGCTTTTTTTATTTCGATATTACGCCGAGTCTCAAAATAATAATCACGGTAAGTGACGTTTAAATGAAAATATTCTTGAAAATGTCTTTGAAAGTTATAATTCCATGTAGTTTTAGTTAAATATTATCTACCTACTTAGTTTAGTTACCGCAAGTTTTAAGAATTTCTTAAAAGATATACAGATATACAGTCGCATGAAATGCTGGAAGTTTTAGGTAATCGATCAAACAAAAGCTACTTCATTTTGTATTTCTTTTTGATAGAAATTCTCTGGAAAGATAAAAAATTAATTTTGTGTAAATATATATTTGAATTATAGCCTACCTACTTACTGTGTGCTTACACTAAGCAATACAAACTTTTTTTTACTTTTTAAGCTATTTTTATCCGTTTTCACACAGTACAAATAAAATTAAATACTGCAAATAAAGGTAAGTATTTTAACTTGCTTACAAATAATTTACCTCTTTCATCTCATTCATCAACTTACGTAGGTATCATGTAAGCCGATCTTATTTTGAATCTTGCCTAATAATTATCTCCGTAATTATCTGATTATCTCTCATCGTTGATTTGACCTTGAAAATTTATAGTATATATAAAACAATAATAGTATAAAATTAACATAAGTTTGTTAAACTGAATATATTATTCAATATTTTAATTATTTGATATATTTATAAATTAATAGTAATTTATACAATAAAAATAAATTGTATAGGTACCTTGTCGTTTTGTTGTGCGTAGAGCTTGTATTGTTATTCTCCGTTTACTGTGTATTCTCTTCATAGCTTCTACACTCTGTGCATAACATAGTTATTTTATTTTCATATATTTTTAAACAATTGTTGTAAATATTTTTGTGTATTATTTCGCAATCACGACATAAACCTTGTTATACAATTATTATAGACCGATTCATTCATTCAACATCAACACTCACTTGATTCGCTGAATGTTGATCGCTATTCGCTCCAGTCGGCGAGCGATCGCGGTGTCATGTAGTTGTGTGTTCTGTCATACAACGTTGTCGCGTTTTCTGTTCACGATAGATCTTAAAACTTTTTAGAAGTGGTGATTTGTGTATTATAGTGTTATAATGACAAAGTAGTGTGGTAATATTTCGTGATAATACAACGGACTGTGCAGTTTCATCTGTGTTGTATTAAGTTTTAAGATTGTGTAAACAGGCCACGAGTGGATTATCAACGTACCGGCATTTTGTTTTATGCTGTGAGTACTTATTTATTCATATACCACGAGGAATATAAGATTATCTACTCTGTTAAAGATTATGTAATTTATTCATATTATTTATGTTTATTCTCCTTAATGAATCTAGACAGGGTTTATCAAGTTAGATAATAGTGAACTAGGTTACACTCACAATTGGCGATCTTAAAGATGAAGTGTTCCAAAAACTGATTATATCGCAATTTCCAGAAAAAAACACGTAAACAGGTAGGTACAAGCTGATAAAAAATTTATGAAAAGTATACATCTGTGCTTTATGATAAGTATTACTAATAAATGACGTATAGATACAAAAGAATATCGATTTGTTTATCGAATGATTCAGACTTTTCTTGGAAACATTTAGTTGTTTTTAATGGATATTCGCATAATTCTTAATTATAGCTCCATACTCTAGACAATTAAGATGACTTTTTCTTGAGAAGTAAAGTGGTCCCCAGAGAAAGTGACCAGACAATATAAACATCTTAATTCACTGTAAACGAGGTTATTGGTGCAGTTAGTAAATATACTTATTTATACATACTTTCACATGTCCTTTAAATACCACATTCAATTGAGATTAAAATCTATGTTTGTAATCGAACCTGACAATTAAATTAATCCAAATTATTCCTACATTCATTGATATTTACAAGGCTATAAATAAAAGTATAAAATTCTAATATATATATATTAGTATTAAAATTATAAAAAAATTACTTTTATCGTCACATGAGCAAGAATTAATGAGTTTAATGATAATTATCTGTTTTAACGAGTCTAGCGTGCAGCGATGCGTTAAGTTAATGACGTATTTTATGCTTTTAGGGTCGTTTTTATTTATTTTTTAATTTGTATTGATCTAAGTATTTCGATTTCGTAAAATAAGGAATCGTAAATAATTAACAAGAATGCGAATTTATTAATCTCGTAATAAATATATACTTCAAAATAATTAATATTGTTGTGTTGAATGTAATGGTGGTTAAAAAGATGAAATTTTTATTTAAGTTAAAAATAACATTACATAGTGGGATAGAGCAATTATAAGTAAATAGGTAAATATTTGATTTGATATAACTTATTTATAACTTGAACAAGAAGAAAGTTTTTAATTTTATCGTACCTACGTTCGCAAAGAAGAACTATAAAATAATTGTAAAATATTTTTGTACCTACTTATCTCTTTAACGAGTATATGTTTCGTCTTTTTAAATTGAAAGCACATCTCATTTTGAATTTTGAGAAAACTATATATTATGTACATATGAATAATTTTCTTCAATTGCTTACAGCAATTGTTTTTTTTTAACTAAATAACTTACATTATTTGTCTCGTGTCTTTGAAGATTCATATAGATTAATAAATATATAACATTAATTATTTATATTAAAATTTACACGTAGATTCATAATATGTACCTACATTATAATAAAATGAAGTAGCAAAATAAAAAAAAAATCTTGAAATACGAAGTATTTTAAGTATGTTCGCCCGCATTAGGAAGTCCTTGTTTACTGGTAGACGTTAAGAATATCATTATTCAATAGTCCTTAGTTGTATACTAATATAAATTGTATATTCATGTCCTTCATTTTGTTATCACGAAAATTTTAAGAAAAACCTTAAAAATAAAACTTAACATTTGATTATTCAGATTTTTTTTAAAACTAAAGTGTGATAAGGATAACTCATCTCAAGAAAAGATTTTTAGACAAAAACTTTTCGTGAACATTCTTCCAATTAAATTCATATTCAATTGAAAGAATTCGTGCTATAGCCGAATAAATCTTTGTTCGAATTGCGTAATTAAAAAAAAACAATTATTAGATGAAAAGTATTCATTCTCTATTTCATTCAGATTCAGATTTTTTTTAAAACTAAAGTGTGATAAGGATAACTCATCTCAAGAAAAGATTTTTAGACAAAAACTTTTCGTGAACATTCTTCCAATTAAATTCATATTCAATTGAAAGAATTCGTGCTATAGCCGAATAAATCTTTGTTCGAATTGCGTAATTAAAAAAAACAATTATTAGATGAAAAGTATTCATTCTCTATTTCATTCAGATTGAGATTTTTTTTTAAAACTAAAGTGTGATAAGGATAACTCATCTCAAGAAAAGATTTTTAGACAAAAACTTTTCGTGAACATTCTTCCAATTAAATTCATATTCAATTGAAAGAATTCGTGCTATAGCCGAATAAATCTTTGTTCGAATTGCGTAATTAAAAAAAACAATTATTAGATGAAAAGTATTCATTCTCTATTTCTTCGATTTCGTAAATAAACTAAACTTTTATTTTTTGAATTGAGCTTGCATCACAGAAAATAATATATTTTGCTAAAGTAACGGTAAAGGGTAGAGATTGATCGGTAAAATAAACTTTCTTTAACTTTCTGTGCGAAATTACAAAATCAAATATAAAGCAATATATTTTGTAAGTTTTTCTTAGATAGTAAGGAAAAATTCGGTAATGACGGTTATTTTTTATTTCCTTTAACGTGTTTTATCGGGTGCCTAACTACCTACCTACCTTGCGTGTCTAAATATTTGGCTATTATTTTGTCAAGGTTGAAGCGTAGCGTTGACTTCGCCATTGTGACATTGTCACAGTCTAGAGCTAAAGAAAAAAGAAACCTATCAGATAAAATTGTTTACAGAAATTTATTTAAAAAATTAAGACTATGATTTTTATAGTTACATCGTAATGACTAAATGGAATTGTGTTATATCACTTTCCATACTGAAAGAATAAAACTATAAAGGTTAAAAATTATTACGGATCACAACATATTTTGGTTTAACAAATTTAACAATTTCTGCTTCATCCTGAGATACGGAACTTACAATCTTTACGGAGGTCCGTGGAATATAAGAAGGCTTTATTACGTAATAAAAAGAAGGCCTTGCCGGCAAATCACGTTTATATTTGATTGTAGCAGATTGTAGTATATAGGTTGTAACTTGTAAATACGACTGTTATCTGTTAAAGGTCAGGGGGCAAACGAGTGCTGTAAATTTAAATATCCGTTGTTTGTTTAATTTGCGGCACCGTTTTATCAAGGCAATAGTGGACTGTAAAATATAGATTAATTTGTTGTTTAATTTATTATAATAAAAAAATGGATTGGTTTTCTCGATTATGTCCTTTCTTTGACTTATTAATTATTAATTTCTTAATTTCTATTTTACGTAGATTTCAAATTTCACTTTCGTTACACAAATAGCGTCGAGTACCTAGATCGAAATTATTATTTTTTATTATTGGAGAAAAAAGTATGGTCTTAAAGTATTTTTTAATAATAATTATTATTATCAATGTTTATATATTGTTGCGGAGATCTGTTTTAATTGAAAATTTAATATAAAATTATGCGTTAAATTTTTTGTTACGACTTCGATAAAAAATAATATTTAAATTAGGACGATAACACAAACGTTCTATTTGAAATTCAAATAACTTATCAACGCCGATACTGCCCATATCGGTGTAATTAAAACTTAACAAAACACTATGTACCTATATTATTAGGTCGTGGTTTTTTTTAAACAATGTTTCTGTGAAGTTTTCTGACTTTTAGATTTATATGTGTAATGCATATGAATATGTAAATTTATAATGCGGTATTACTGAGGTTTGCAACAGTTTTCATTTGTATATACGATTTTCATATAAAGTGAAGAAATTAAAATGTCTGAAGTACGTAACGTGTTCATTCTGTGCTGTTATGAGAATATAAATTCATAATACTGCTTGTATTATAAAAGTGGTGAATTAAATTTTATAAAATTGTATTTTTTAATATACTTATGTATGTATAATTGTATATAAAAATGTCCACTTCATGTCTTATATTATATGTTTATTAGTAGTTAATAGATTTCCACTTTCAATGTAATAACTTTATATTGAGTTTATTAATACTGAAACGCCTTTAGCAAACTTGATGTAAAACTTCAGCTACCCCTGATAATATTTATTTAAATGTATGTATTGGATAAGTGTTACAGTGAACGTAAACATTTTTCGTCACTACTTTAATAGAAAATTACCTTAATAAAAATTTTAAATTAATTTATCATTATCTATAACAAGTTTTGAGGAAAATATTTTTAAACAGGTATTTTTCGTTAAATATCTCTTTACAAATATACCATTTATGACATTAAAAATTAAATAAATGAATATGAGAATGATGGGTCATTTAAAACGGTAAATAATGGTAGGCCAATTCGGGGTCCACACTTAATACACCGCTTTTATACCGCCACATTAACTCGATGCTAAATGAACATCGTAAATTCAAGTCACAGGGAAAATTAATAATATGCGCCGCAGGTTTCCGAATGAAATGTACGAGAAATGTACAATTGTGCGGCGTATGAAAAGCGTTCCTCATAACGCCCGTTCCGAGAATGCCTTCGGGTTTATATGGAAAACATTATGGTTCGGATTTTATTTGTTATAAGTTAGATGTCGGTTTTATAGTTTGCGATAGCTCTCATGTTAGATTCGCTTTGAATGTTATTCGATTTATGTGTCACTAGCTGTTGCTTGCGACTTTGTTCGCGTGGAAATTTTGATGTCATCCCATATGTTATGCTAGCCCATAGGAATCATGCATTTTCTGGCATAAAACGTAGACTATGTCATTATCTGACCCCACTACACTGCCACTTTGTAAAAATAATGTCGACCCCGTGCTGCACGAAACAAAAACTAATTTATCCTACGGGAATCGCACATTTTGCCGCGATAAAAATGGCTTTGTGCTATTCCAAACTGTAAACTATCTCTGTGTCAGATTTACATCCAGATCCGTTTAGCGGTTCTGGCGTGATTGGGCTTTAAACAACAATCCATACAAACTTACGAATTTATAATAGTAAAGATAAGACTTAAGATAGTTTAACCAATAATAATTTGTTTTTCGTAAGCCGTTGTCTGGTGAGTAAAAAAAAAAAAATTAAAAAAAACCGCGGCAAAGGGACGGCAACGCGATGCGATATTATCGAGTAGTCATTGTATATTAACATAATTAGTTATAACTATACTTTGTCGCGGAATGTTTTTGTCATATTGTTTATCGTTTTTTCGTCGCCTATTTGAAACATTGGATTAGGTTATCTACGTATTTTACGAATGTGTTAGTCGTTAGTTATATTTAATTTCGTTAAGGTAATAAATAAAGTTTTAATTGTAAATTATAAATATTTTAAATATCTCTTTATTTTCGCCTAATATTTTGTTAAAACTATTAAGAAATATATAAAGGAAAAACTGGATACGTCCAAAAGTTCGACTCGTACCAAAAAGAGGAACTACTAATCCGTAGTATTGAACTGGACTAAGTAAGAACTCCACTTTTTTACGGTGTATCAAAATGAAACCTTCACCAGATTTTAAGTTAGACCTTTAGGATCACAACTGTGAGCACCGCAGTTAATTTCATGCAGATTTTTCGTTATGTGCGACCAAACAAACAGACAGTCTCACAAATAGACTAAAATTTTAAAAATTATCAGTCTATCTTCTATTGCTGTCATAAATATGCGTATGTGTAATCAAATACGATTTTCACTGGTTACAATTTTATTAAAAGTAAGTTAAATAAATTTTTCCTTCAATTTAAAAGTAAAATATGATTCTAATTAAAATACAACTCAATGTTTAATTTTATGTTTAATGCTACCTTTTAAATTTCTATATAAAATTTATATACCTGCAAAAATAAATGTAAAAAAGACATACTTGATTAAAAAAGCGGAGAGCGATATATGAATCCCCGATGATCATGCGCTAGGCAGACATGTCACCGATTAGGCCAATGGTGATAGAGTCGAAAATATATATTATTTAAAGCTGTGTTTGAAAATTTTAAGGATCTTTATCTCCAAATTGGCTAGTCATTCGACGCTATTAGGTGAAGAATTGAACACCCTAAAGTAAGGATGAGTACATTTACATGAAGTGTCATCCTAAAGTGAGATTCTCATGTCGTAATATCCTCTCCTAATCAGTAATAGATTCTAATGGCTGCCTTTGGTTATAAAATCTTAAAACCGGAATTTGCACTATAATTGCTAAGTAAACTTATTATAATTACATTAACTTATATTGCTTGTTAAAGCCGCAATCACCTGTTCTTTAAATAAAGTTCGTCGCATGACCACAAAGCCCAAAGGGGATATAAATTGAATTTAGCCGTCCAAGTCTCGAACTAAAACAATTCCAACTGCTAAGTTCGATATCTTCATTGACAACGTCGGATCTACGTAGGCTTACAAGTACAACTTAGATTATTATAGAGTCAATAAATTTGTGTATTTTGTGGATGATTTGAATATTCTAAACGGAAGATAATAATACTAGTTAGTGCCCGTGTCCGCATCTGCGTAGAATAATTATTTTATACTGAGAGGGTTTTTTTTCTCGTCTGTTATTATTTCTATTTGTACCATCGTGACCAAAAACTTTTTAAAAATGGTAAATTAGTTTTTATCTACTTTGATTAATGAGGAATTCTGCATATATCGTTTAACCAAATCACGCTCCCAACGATATAGACCGCCTCGATAACTGTTAACGGCTTACGTACGTGTAGTACAAAAATAATGTAACTTAAGTACACATTTGTAGTATTATCACGAAAAACCTATTATCAGGTATTATATTCATCAAACTAATTGAGGCTCAGCTAGTATTGAAATTCGACACCACAGCGATGTATCGCGATCGCACAAGATACGTTATAGCCCCACGGGTGTCGAGTAGCGTGGTGGAATAAGTTATATCAGAGAAACAAACTTAATGATTAGTTACGAGCAAGTTCAAATACTACTTACTCGGATATATGAATAAAATGAATAAAATGCGTAGGGTTGCTCGTCTGTCGGTGCTCTACAAAATATATTTTGGTGAGTGTGCGAAGGAATTGCACAATCTAATTCCCCCAACAACCTTCCGCCATCGGGACACTAGGCGCGGTCGATCGTTCCATCCTTATGTCATTGATACGCCACCTACGCGCACAAAACGCTTCGGCACTACGTTCTTGATACGCACGGCTAAGGAATGGAACTCGTTGCCCACGTCTGTGTTTCTCGAACGATACAACCTGGGTGCCTTCAAGGCCAGAGTGAATAGACTGCTATTAGGCAGGCATGCTCCACCTTCGACCGCATCGTCACTTAACATCAGGTGAGATAGCGGTCAAATGCTTCCGTCGCGCGGAAAAATGCTCTTGTCATAAAAAAAAAAAAATGAAAAGAAAGTTTTAATTTATAAACATCCGAGAACAAACAAACTTATTGCATTGTCAACAAACAAAGTGCATTTGTAGTAAATTGCGCCATCTCAAAACCCATTTTTTAAAGGGAACAAGTTCTTAAATGCGTAAGTTCATAACGAGTTAAATACGGAAATCTTAAATACTACAACAGGAATGTTTCTCTTGTAATTAATACATTATCATTTTTGTTTTACCATAAAAGTGATATCTGCCTCTATTAATTTTTTTTTTTACAAAAAAACCGTGTTTTGAATTTCGAGCTATTAAAAATAGATTCATGTAAAAGTTTCAAATAAATGGAAGCACCTACTGTGAAATTCGCGCATTTTATATTCTGCTCCTGTTTCAGTTGAAACCACTGGACAAATTCAAAGCGTTTTTCATTGAAATATCACAGACAATTGGTTGATTGAAAAAATTGGAATGGTTTCATTCCGATACTATTCAATGTAAGTAATAGATATTTCATTCCAATTAATGTTGTTCAGACGTTAATCAAATTTATTGAAATAATGAATTTGCTCTAGCATTACAAAATATTTTATTTTTAATATATACCTTGATTGATTGATATTAAAGCTTAGTAACATTTTACTTGGCGAGTGACTTACTAGGCAAAAGTTTTGTTTATTAAATTCTGTCTACTTCCATCGATTCCTTGTGATCAATTTGCAAAATGTATTTCAGCCTTTAAGAATTTCTCATAATAAAACCTAGAAACGTTTTGGAAAATACATAATTCGATTTCGATTAATCAGTGTCGTGTCTTTTTGCAATGTGAAATAATGAATATTTAATGAAAATTAATTAAGAAAATGATGTCATTTATGTATGAATAAATACTGCTCAAGTTATCTAATTCCATTAATGTCCTACTCAGTTTATGCGTATTATATTAAACATAACGCATTTTATATTTCTATGTTACGAGATACTCTGGGGATTTCATCTCCGAAATTAAAATGATTTTATTTTCGTATTTATTTTATTTCCATTATTTTTCGAATAAAAGCCCATCTATATTTAATAATAATTCCATGTGTGCTATACTGTATAATTCAATAACCACATCTGCCTAGCACAGTATACATGCTCGTATCCGCGAGTAATAATAAATGATGCGAATAATAATCTTAAAGCTTCTTTAAAAACAGTTCACGTGTAGGTTGCGTGCTGCCGCTGTCTCTTGTACTCGGACGCATCGGCCGATGGAGAGTAAGAGAGATAGATGCTTCACAAGCCCTCTCAAATGTCCTCTCAAGAGTACCTCTCTATCGCTTGTTCCGCGCTCTCGCTCACGGACTGTGACAATAAGTCATGCTTTTTCGTGAATGCTTTTAATTGATTTAGTTTTATTTTTATTTTGTTTTTATAATATTATGTTTAAAATACACATACAGTTGTCTGTTTCCTTGCCTGTGTTTAAAGTAATAGCCAACTGAAATTTCGATTCTGTTATTATTATTTCGCGAGTAATATAAAATATACGTAGAACGCATGGTTTATAAAATGCGCATTAAAAATTGTAATGTGGATGAGCGATCCCGCACACCTTGTAAGAGATGTGTTCAGTTTGTGTCTAGAATGACACGTATGTTAGATTTAGGTTCGCGTTAGACATCGACTTAATTTTATGTTTTGAATAAACCTCGTTCTATTAATATCGTAAAAGATTCGTTTCAAGATAACAACAGGAAATTTAGAAATAATTATAATTATGGTATAGTAACTATTCAAAATTTTTATAAATGTCCATGTTATCCTTATCACTGTGTCATTGTAAATTTTCTTTTATCACGTCGTTTATTTCGTGTGTATGAATATATTTATGTGGTGTATTTGTAATGTTTACCGAAGTGGAGTCGCGTTGTAATGTTTGCTTGTATTTTGTAAGTTGCTACACGTAACACGGTACATAAACGTGTTGTGTGATTATTATCTGTTGTTTGTGTGCTTTGTATTTATGTTTAGATTTTAATTTCGTTACATACTTTAACATTTTCGAAATTAAGTAAGTAATATAATTTGTATTAAACGTCGAAAGACGCTCGATATTGATATGTATATGTACTATAAGCAGTTCGTAACTCGTCAAATGTAATAGGTACTATAGAAAATAAACTGGACCATATCAGCTCGTAAACAAAGGCCTCTTCTCCATATAGAAGAAGGTTCGGAGCTTCATTCACTACGCTATTCCACTGAGGGTTGGTAGATAATTTCCGTATCACGAGTAACGGTCGCTATCAAATGTCTATGATAACAACCGGGACCGACGGCTATACGTGTTCTCCGAGGCACGGTGAAATACCCATAAGACAAACACATAAACACAACAACAAAAATTAATATACACTCAGACCAGAAACAAATATTTGCACAAATACAATTAATACCCGCCACGAGCACGAATCAAACCTGCGACCGCTGGCGTTAAGGCGACTACACGCACTACTACACTAGAACGATATCTATAGAAACATCTGGCAAAAATGAACCATAAAGTAAATGCTATTAAACTCATTATAATTATAAAGATTATAAATAAAATGAGTTTTATAACACTATATGTTACATCACAGCCAAAAGGTAATAAAAACTATTCTATCCTCTATAAAAATTCATGTAGAGTAACTGCAGCATATTTGGAATACTAGTTAGTTTTTTGAGAATATATTCAATGAGAAACGGGATGGCTCAATAAAAAATACACTAAATTATTGTCAAATTATTAAACTCTAATAATAAGAAAAATCAAACATAACAAAAACCAAAAACCTTATCAAAATGCCTATAAAACTAAAAAACTCCAAAAACGGGATTTGACTTTAGGTGCAGGTAATTTGGAATATATTATTTATTTCAAATAGCTAATTAGCTAAATAGCTAATCAATATTTTTAAATAAATTAAAAAAATAGCCTTATTTTGTTTAAAAAACTATCGAATGATTCTATCGGAGTCTTTATTATTTAAATATCGAAAAAGTATTGACCTAGGAACATTGAACTGTTTAGCTGCCTTTAAGTGTCCCATTTCTCTTTTATCTAATAGCGCCAAGAGCAGCGGCCTCTTCTTCCTTTTCTCACCTCTTTCTCTTTTTATATTTGTGAAATGTCGTCATTTTCAAAAAAATAAAAAAACCAGAATGGAAGTCACTCACTTTCGGTACCTATTCCAAATTAACAACATATCATCTTAACCTAAAATTCTATGTCACATTTTTAATTCTAGAAATATTGACAGAATCATAGTAACATCGTAGACTAACAAGGTCACTTAACTTTTTAAATAATTATAATAAAGATTTAAAGTATTACAGTAAATGATTATCACTGATTGAATTCTTGCCAAATAAGTTTTCAAATCAGGCGTCTCGTTCTTTTGGGGTTTGTAGCCGGAATGTCAAGATTGCATCCTGCCTTTAATACTCAATAGCTTCATGTCTCGTATGACGTTATGTTTACGACAAAAATACACAAATGGTATTTATATTGATTTAGATATCGAAGTATTCCAAGTTACCTGCAGTATCCCAAATATGCTGCAGTTCCTCTATTCAAAATGGTATATAAAGCAGTGTTGTGGCTAAAATGATATTATCTTCCAGATAACCTTTAAGCAGAACCGTTAAATGTAAAACATAATATTAATTAGCCTATATGTTAACATTTATCTGGAAAAAAACAAGAACATGTAAATTAATAACCCAATATTATCTGTATCATTATAGATAAGAAGATAACTTTACGGATTTTTACGACGTTGACTTTATGTCATAAGTGATAAAAACTTTGTATAGAGGATAATTGATTTTATTATTTTATTATCAAAATTATTTTATTACTAAAAGACAAATATTGTCCGTGACACTGATCGTTTGAACGTGTGTTAAACTTGAAGGATTTTCACATTTATTTTTCGTTATTAAAAAATTATTACGTTGGAACACGAACAAATATTAATCGTTTTGTAATTCAAGTCTAATAATAAAAATAAAAATAAAATTCTCTTATATCTTTTTTTTTGCTTTGTATAATATTTGTTTCGTGAAGACACAGACAGTGCAAACATGACCTAGTTTTGTTTTTTGTACATTCATGTTACATATTATCGTATTATTTTTCTATGCTTGCTAGACAATTAGTAGATAAGTATAATAATCTGTCTATAATAGACAACAAGTTTTATGATTACAAAATATTGACCGATAAAAAAGACAATTGAGAAAATATTTTACAAGAATGCTAGCAGCATGAATGATGTATGTACTAATTAGCTCATAAACACAAGAGTTGTCTTCTCCAGCTTAGGTAGATTTCCATTCCACGGTCAAATACAAATTGGACCAACCTTGAGACTTACACATTAAAAAATCTTGAAAATCGGTTTACCTCCATGGTTTTTGTATTCGAAAATATTACGTACCACAAGTACCTTACACACAAATAAGTGGAAATAAGAATTCGTCTTTTTAAAGTCGATTAAAAATGATTAAATGGTGTAAGTAAAATTTAGATTAGAGGACTTAAAATGTTACTTGATTGAGGAAACATATTTTAAATTGCGATTTATCATAATATGTAGTAGCATACTGCTAAATATATTTAAGTATGTATATAATATGTTATTACACAAATATGAATTGATGTAAATGCTTTTCATTAAAATTGAATAATATCATACAGCAAAACACAAATCCTCTTAATCCAATTACAATTATGTCATTTTAAAACAGTATCTATAAAATAACGTTAATTCATTAAATAAACATTACGTCATAGACCTTGACCAATGACGTCCAAATTCTCAAGAAACAGAAATATTTATCATGAAACATATTAAAATAAACATTTTACTAGTAACCGTAACCTAAATAATTTGTAATTAAAATATATTAGTCGTTTAACCAAAATGATGTCATAGACGTTAAAAATCAGTGAAACATAATTTTTTGTAGTAAATTATTTTTAGGTATTACCAATTTGTGAGTAAATCTGTTAGTACTAGTATAGTTTTAAAACAGTTTTTAATATATTTGTTTGTAAATTTAATTTTTTTTTATATTTTAGATTGATTTGAAATGTAAAATACCGAGCGATTTAAAATAAAACTTTTTTTTTATATACGTGAGTGTATGCAAAAGATAGTAAGGTAAAATATATTAATTTTTCAAACTATTCCTAATTTAATGCTTAGATAATGCTTTAGAAATGAAAGAAATGTAATGCCATTGTTCTAATTGATAAGAGATGAGTATACAATAACCATATTTAAGGTTTTAAGGTTATAATATAATTTACCTATTGCTTAGATTTAACTTGTGAATCCAATTAAAATAATAAGAAAAACATTACCACTTGAATAAATAAGAACAGTTTACAGCGCAAGTTTTAATTACTTCGCTTTATGTACTTTGATACTCAACATGGAACCGTGTCAAAGTGATTAAATTTAAAACATTAGGTCAAGTTATCAATATTATAAATATAAATAATATTGTTTAATGAATTATGTTCAATTGAGCATTTTATAATAACGATAAGACTAAGCAATTAAAAATATTTATGATACACTGGCTCTCTTAAATACAGTTTTTACAGGCTAAATAGATAGTTATGTTTTTAATGAGTGTCATGAATGTACATACTATCACAGTGTAAAGATTACTCTTTATTGTAGATACCACGAAGCAATTACAAAGAGGAGGTGTTGTAATCAATGTAGTCTAGCGTCCACCAATGTAGTCCACACATCAAACCGTAGTAGATCTACTTACCACCAGTTGTCGCTTTCGTCAGTACAGCTGTCGTTGCCGGACAATTAAGTTGCTCTCGTGACTAACTCCTTTTTATATATTTAAAAAATATTCTCGACCCGCGCACGTTGTGAACATGAATTGCTGTGTTGTATCGTGTAGAAGTTACACGAACAAACCAAAATCAAATGGAATAAACATATCTTTCTTCTCGTAAGTAATATTTAAATTAAATATATTATTTATTTTTTCTAGAAAGTTCGGTGATTACCATGCCTCTATCGGCAAGTAGCAAAACTACTGGTCTAGCCAGGGCCGTACTTAGAATTGAAATTTATCTCTACAATACGATCCCAGATACTGTTCAAAAGCTTTCAATTAACAAAGTTTAAAAAAATTGTCAATGAGCGTATGTGATGAAGTTTATTACAAAATAATTATTGAAGATTGCTCACTCACTCAGCGAATAACCGCTCAACTGCCCGTCTCGACTACTAGTTGCCAAGAGTTTACAAGCTAACCACAATAACTGCAAGCGCCCGTGTCATGTAATGGTCGCCATGGCTATAGTGCCCATGTCAACTTTTTTTCGACACGGGAATTAGTACGCAAAGTGCACCTGTCAACTACAGGTTGATTAACGTATACTACATTATCACCGGTGGGAAATAACGTAACAAAACGTGAGAAGCCTTGGGCAGTTTTGAGCAGTTGGTAAACTAGAAGATCATTGTCCGGACACTCAAGCGGATAAGGTGTTCTTCCGAGGCAATTTCAGTCAAATTGTTGTAGTGAAAATTCTAATTATGTAATTTTATATTCTGGGCTAAGGTCCGAACCTATAGTAGTTGGTTTTGACGTTCAATATTTGAATTTGATAATCTGATCTAATAAAAAATATTCTTTCTTGCTATAATAAGAAATCTATCAGTAACTACAATTTATAACTGTTGTTTATGAAAATAAAAGCATGTTATGTATCATATTATGCAGCAATATTCCATTTTATTTACACTACGTCTGGCTTGGGAAAAGGTTTACCAATTTTGGTGTCCTTTCCGTTTTTTTTTTTAATCGCTCCGATGATAAAAACTTTATTGCATATGCAAAAGCAAACTGACTTTTAGTACGCAATTATCGACCAAAAGGTCGATAATTACGTATTGAGAAAAATCTCAAATCGATATTACACATGGCTACATAATATCAAGCTTTAATTTTCCAGCATAGGATGACGACCTTTCATTGTACTAAAATCCTACAAAGCGAAATCAGCTTATCAATACAATAGTAAATCATGACAATATTATATAGCAGTGTGTGCCATCCAACTTCAAATTACATATATGCTTAACTAAAAAATTCTGAGTACGGCCCTGGCAGACACCTAGTGACATATAGTAGAACAATTATAACGTCTGTCAATTTAGTCAATTACGTGTTTTAGCTACTGGGGGCTTACCACGATCTTTATTAAAACTATCATGTTTCAAGAACACTTTGTTATAAGATTAAAATAATATTACTTTCATTCGTACCATGAACATTTTATAATGTATCAAAACATTATTGTTTTATTCCGGCTTAGTGATGAGAAAGAACGAATGATAACAGAATGAATTTCTATACTTTGCAAACAATACGATTTGCGTTTCGTATTACGTATTTACTTAAAACAAAATATAGATTTTTTTATTAGAGAATAAGGTCAATTTAAAATATTAAAATATAAAACTAATAACAATTAATTAATTATATATAAATAAGTATGAAACTGTTTAAAAATTGAACGATTAAACAGTAAATCTGTTAAAAAAATTCAATGTTTTTAAACGGAACGTACAATTTTAAGGTACCAGTATATAATCTATGATGTTAAGAAGTGTAGTGAGTGCCTGTCAAGGAATTTATATACATGAAACGTTATGATATAATTTTTTTTGGTGTCTGTTGCTACTTGCGCTGCATATTACAAAAGTTTTATGTATGAAGATTTAATTTCAATTTTCAACATTCGCCTAATGATGGCAAATAGAAAGTGAGTAATAATACCTAAAAACAAATAATTTATAAATGTGTGAAATCGCTCTATAATATTATATTGAAAATATCAATTCAAAAGTTACAGACGCTGATGGTATTTCAAGTGATTCATGATTTTGTTTGCAGCGTTGGAACACGTCTGATTTCTGGGCAACAGCGCAATATCCTGTGGGAATACCTAATTTCTCATAGGGATATTGCTGTGTCCTTTAACAGATCCCTACAAGCAAAGGAGCACTCAAAAAGAAAGTGGCAAGAGGTAGCCGAGGTATTGAACGCTCGATGAGGCTCATAAAGATTGGAAAAGCTGGTCTAAAGTAAATAAAATACATAATTTTAATTTTTAAATCATTCAATATTATGTAACATTACTCAGTCTATTTTAATATCGAGGGGTGAAAGGCAGAACGGTTTAAGCGACATTTTGTGAACTTTACAGGAGAGCCATTCAAAGTTTAAAATTTCAGAAAAAAAATCATTAAAAAAAAACTATTGTAGCTATTCTATGGGAGAAATTTTTAAATAAAGAAAGTTAAAAATTTCTAACTTTTGGTGATATCAATAAATTAATTAGAGCTACAGATAAGAAAATAATGGTCGCTTAATACAAAAGCGGTTTTAAAAAGGTGCAAGCAAAACGGTTTAAGTGACAATCATATTGTTTCTTCGTAGCTGCCAAATAAGTTTAAGCGTATTATCTGAACTTTTTAATGTAAAGCAAAAAGTTTTATGCGACATAGTATAGAAATATTAACTGCAAGCTATTTGAGTTATCTTACACCTGCGATAATTTTGACTGAAAGGAAAAAGAGTTTAACTGACCCTTACTCTAAAATGTTAAATGTTTTATGTCTCAATTTTTGTCATCAATATTTAAAATTGGTAGTTAAACCTAAGTTGAAAAGGAGATTTGTGTCATTTTTATACACCTTAAGTCCTATTTGGGGTTTTTTCAAAATAAATAACATTCTCTTATTTACCCTGTTTTATTGAGTTTTATCACAATAATTAAATCAGTCTTATAGGAACTATGAATAATTGTCAAACAGTAATCATTATCAAACAACCTCTTTGAGCCTCTCTGACTTGTAGAAGAGATTAAACTGCTGGGGCTCATAATAGACTCAAAGTTCACTTTCAACGCGCATGTGTCTGTAATATGTAAAAAAGCAGCAGATATATATTAAACAACTCGCATGCGCGGCGAGTTTCTTGGGGTCTGAATGGGGAAATAGTTAGAATCAAATACGTGGCGGTGATAGAGCCCATCATCCTATACTACATCTATACTATATCATCATCTACATCCTATACTATACTCATGCAGCAGATAAATTATCGATAAGAAAACAATTAGACTCACTGCAGAGAGGCTTTGCCCAGAAAATTTGCAAAGCGTATAGAACGGTGTCTTTAACATCGGCACTCGTCCTAGCTGGCTTACTCCCACTTGACCTTCAGATCCAGGAAGCCGCTATGCTCTATAAGACCAAGAAGGGTCACTCCAAGGACTTTCTGCCGCCAGGAGCTGGAGCGCAGGGTGGGACCATTACAGGATCCCTACCCATCTCAACTCAAAACAACTGAGTATGAGTGCTTGTTGAGTCTGAACCCCGAAACACTTGAGGAACACCACATCGTTGGACCATTAATCTACACCGACGGAAGTAAGATAGAGGGCAAAGTCGGTTCAGCCCTGACGTGGTGGGATCAAGGAAGGGAAGTAAGATACTCCACATTTCGGCTTGAACCACACAACACGGTCTTCCAATCGGAAATATACGCGCTCTTCAGAGCTGTGGACATGGTGAGAAAGTCAAAAGAGAGCTCAATCAACATCTTGAACGACTCAAGATCCTCGCTCGACCTGCTAAAGAGCCCATTGGCGACTCACCCTCTGGCCGTAGAGATGAAGAGATGTATCAGGCAGATCCGCGAGGAAAATTGATCGGTGCGGTTCTTCTGGCTGAAGGCCCATGTGGGAACACCGAACAATGAAAGAGCGGACGAGCTGGCTAGGAAGGCGGCTCTCATGAAGAAATCGGCCCCTGACTACAACGAAGTCCCAATATCGTATGTCAGGAGGCAGCTACGAGAAGAGACTGTCCGATTGTGGCAGGACAGATACAATTCTTCACAAACTGATTCGGTCACGAAAATCTTCTTGCCAGACGCAAAGATCACTTGCAAGCTGGTAAGGAAAGTGACATTAATACCTGTCGATACACAGATTCTGACCGGCCACGGAGGATTTGCGGCGTATTTGCACCGGTTTCACTTACAAAGACAGTCCTTCGTGTGTCTGCGATCCGAATTGCGAGGAGACAGTTCTCCACATAGTGTTGGAATGTCCGATATTCGACAAAGGAAGGTTGGATCTGGAGATTAAAATCCAGAGAAAACTAGACCAGCCCTCACTCCATACCATCCTGGAGAACGAAGCCGACAGAACGTCTTTCCTCGCATTCGCAAGACATGCCGTCCTGATAGCGGCGAAAAGAAATGGCTCGACCGCACTACCACCAACTCCATTGTCTTTACCTCAGGCCCAAAACACAATCACAGCCTCTCCGCATTTTCATCCAACACCAAACCCAAACACACAGACAGGCAGCGCAACTCAAGAGCAACAGCACGAGAAAAACAAGCTTTAAGCGTACGAAGATCGACGCGCTTGTACAGAAACAGGACGATGATTCAACCTACCGTCTGATGCGGCTGCACAACAAGGCAATCGCTCTATTCGAGTGGGGAAAGGAGTCCGCTTTTGCGCAAGCAAGCTCGTGGCTGCAGCGGCAAGGTGAACTCCCCGGGGCGACCCCCGGAATAATAAGCGTGGACTCTATGAGGGTCAGTTATGACAAAGACGACGATATATCTTCGTAATTACGAAAGTCGTCGTAAGTTAGCTGTTCTACTATGTATGCCTCTGGTTCTTTTCGAGCCAATGCCGGGCTACTGTAGCCCATTGGGAGGGCGCCCAGATTATAGTATTTCTTACCGCCTGTTCTATGGTGGAATGAATGTCTCTGTCTACGGTCATTCCAGTATGCCCAGGCAGAAGATAGTTTAACTGGATCGACTCTAGATTTTTGGCTTGAAGCAGTGCATTATGAACTGCCGCAAGTACAATTTTATTACGCTCAATTATATACGCAATTATATACGCAAAAATTATATACGCACAATTATATACGCTCGCGACCGTCTGACGACTGAACCGCAATCGCGTAATGGTCCGGTACATAGGCCACAGCTGTCAACTTACGATCGACGATATAAACTGTGTATTGTGACATTAATAAAACGCGCCATATTAAAATAAGTCGGCTTAAATTACAATTATGTCTCTTTTAAAAATTTGAAAATCGTTTTAAATCTCAGCTTTTAATTAACTGTTTATCATAAGCGACAATCTTTTAAGACTTTGGTAGATTAAAAATGTTTTAAACGACGTTTGTAGATATATAAAGGAAAGGAAAAATTGTTTGAAGCGTCACTCTGGGTGGAAATCAGTTGCAGGCTAAATAATTTAACCGACATTCTTTATAGAATTTTGATGCAGGCAAAATGTTTGAAGCGACGTCACACCGTGTGAGTAGTGGCAGGCAAAATGTTTTAAGCGTCATCACACGGAATAATCAGTGGAAGGCTAAATGTTTGAACCAACATTGGACTGTAAATTCGGGTTAGTAAAAATAGCTTATATCAAGGGTGGGTGTAATGATGTCAGGTTTAAGTCCGTCATCGAAAAAAATATATATAAATTAATGTCGGATAATACACTGGCCCTTAGAATTGAATCCTAAAATAGCTTTGTCTCAAGCGCCAAAAAAGTGCTCCGATTTAGACGCTAGTAGGCTCAATCGACGCAGAAAAATGCGCTGATTCTGAATATATACATAACTCAATATCACCCAAAATGTCGCTTGAACCTTTTTGCCTTTCACCCCTCGATATTATGATTTTTTTCAGTATTGGGTAGATTATAAGGCCAAATTAAAAATAAGAGTGGTAGCCCTGCGATTGTCCCAACGCAGGACTGGGGGGTGGTCTATCAACGGAGCAACATCTGACATAGTAAACAAATTCCTCCAGATATTGGGAGAGGATTATGGACAGGGGTTGATCGGTCTTAAGTGGAACCAATTCCAGTAAGAGACAAATAATATTTGTTTATTTGATTGTAATATATTTTAGCTGAAAATAACTGCTTGCTAGTCTATTTGTTTTCTTTTAAATAAATATTTTTAGTTCGTAGCTTATGATGATTATGTAGGTATATAATAACACAATAAATATTGTAAACTTATTCTTAATGTCTTGTTTAAACTTTTTCACATTTATTTCTTTAGCAATAGAAAATAATATTATGTTTATAAATTAAACAAATGTTCGATTTAATATTTTAATAGTTAAATTAATTTTAACAATAGTTAAATCAAATGACATAATAATCTTTTTATTAACAAACAGCCATATGGGAGCACCACTGCTATCATAGGGATGGAGCCCAATTGCTCGCTCCACGGTGTTCCTAGTGCGAACATGCAAGTTGGTGTAGTGTGCTTCTGGTGTGTTTGGGGCCGCATCTAGTATTTGGGTCATCATGATCTTCCTCAGTAGATAGCCAGAGTCACCTTAAAATAATATAATAAAATTAATTTTTTTTTAATGTTTGTTGTGATTTTAAGTGAATTTTAGTATTGATTTTTGTTTTGTTTTTGATTTTAATTCTTGTTTTTGATTGAATGTTATCAATGATTTTAATTTAGATTGAACTTTAAGTTTCTTGGATTTTGATTTAATATATTTTGTTTGTCACAATTATTGAAACTAACACAGTTTAAGAAAAAAAATGTAACTAACAAAAATATGGACTGATGTCTAAAATAAATGATTATTATTATCTGACTGTTTCACTCCACCCGTTCGATAATATATATACATAATATAATACAATATTTATATAAAGCATATAATAAATTATTAAATATATATAATGAATGAATAAAAGATAATATCATAAAAATATTCATTATTTTTTACAATAAGTACCTATACTTGAGCCTAATTCGATGTGGAATTTATGTAAACAAACCAAATGTCATCGTGTATAGGGTTTTCACACTTTTAGTAATGAAAAATTGTAATTTATCACCAATTTCCTAGTTATACATTAATAATTTTACTTTAATATTGATTCCTAGAACTTAACCAATAAATACGTAATATACAAGAAAATTTGCTTATAACAAAAATTAACAAATTTGTAATTACAAATATACATCTAACAACCCTACATTTTTGCACTGACAGGAAAATTTCGCAGATAAGCAACATTTGGTCTATTTTGATCAGTCATTATATTGTTAAAGGTAAATTGTTATCGATTTTTATGCACAATTTCAAATATTATAATTATTATGTTTATTCAACGTAAGTAAAGTAAAATAAATAATAAAAGAGAATGAGTGTCTGAACATAGATTTTTAATCATATTAAATCCATTTTAAAACAAATGTTGTTTTATTTTGAATGCTATTCAGGGATAGTGTAGCTATTTTTAATATAGGCATATACATATTTATGAAAATATTTAGAAATCATTCAGTGGGAAATTAGTATACACACGTTAACAAGTGAATTTTACACATAATTATAGATAATATATAAATATATCTAACTTTCTTACTTATTTATTTCAAGTTTTATGTAGCTTGTACTACTATGTATAAATATTAAAAAATATTATTATCATAATTATTTTTCAATAGGCTGTAAACATCTGCCTATGGTTGGTTGCTAAGCAACGGTTTGTTGGTAAACATTCCACATCGAATTTGGCTCAAGTATAGGAACCAAATATTTTCTGTCTCGCTGAAGTTTTTAAGATGGGCCTTTAACTGATGATTGGCCCATATGAATGTATCATGTGAAGCACCACCATAACTTGCATCCACGCTAGTTATGTTCATATTTGCGTCACAAACCTGAAATGTTTTATTTTTTTTGTAATTTATAGCTTTTAACATGTAAATATAAACATATACCTAAATACATATAAAAAATTCTTTTAACTTTTTTGTTCACATTTATTTACTTTAATCAATATTGAGTTATTTTAATCAATCTTATTACTTCATTTCCATGAAGTTGAGACAAGCAGTAACTTGGGCTATTGAGGAGGAAACTGTCTGCTGAGCCATGGAATGTCCTTCGATATTCCCTGTAGGACGTTGATATGACCCAGTTGCATAAAATAACAACGCAGTCAGTACCTAAAACTATCTACTTATTTGCCTAGAATGGTTTGATTTTCATTTAAGAATCAACATCAAATAGAAACATACCTTAGTCTCTACAGATAAATTGGTAGATTTAGTCGGATTCCTTATGATAGGTACGAGCTCGTCGCACATGCATCCTCTAAAATTCTAAATCGAAGGGATTACATTGCACACGTAATCACATTCTCTGCTGCATTGTTGATAAGGAAATATGTGTATAATCTTCTTCCAAGAACTCCAAGATCTCGTATGCATTAGCCATCTACAAACGGACAGAGTTTAATGTAAATATGTTCATAAACATGTAAAACCACACTTTTTTTTAAAAACAATACATATTTTAGAGCCGTACTTACTTTTTTAATGTAATTATTATTAGAAAACAATAAAACGTTTAAAACAATGTTATTTCCGCTGCGAATTATCAACTTTTTTAAGATGGCTAGTTTGACGTAAAGTATTATTGCTCGACTGTCAAACGTTGTCAAAATGGACCTCATGGTACGCCGAGAGCGAATAAAACTACGATGACGTCACAAAACTTTTCGATGTAACAATCTTAAAGTAATATTTTTTTAAAGAGGTAATGGTACAAATTTTCAAAGTAACATTAAAATAATACTGCTTTTAGACATCATGGTAGGCCCCCTGGTCGCTAGATGGCTTGCCGCTATTTGAAGCCCCTCGCACCCCCGCGCAGTTGCGACACTACATTATATGAATAAAGTTTCTTATGGCACCTCCTCTTTGTAATTGCTTCGTGGTAGATACTTTAGCATCGGGCGATAAATAGATATCTGTAGCTGACATACTAAAGTTCACAACTAGAAAATAAATGCTGTTTTTTTGCTTAATAGGATGAATTTTCAAAAATATTTCTATATTACTCCATGTAATGAACTCGTGCTTATATTAAAACTTGTTCCTTGCTTAAAGTTTTCAAACATAATACTTGGTTATTGTATTTGAAATTCTCGGAAAAGAACTCTCTGGTGATTCTATTTTTTAAAGACTGCACAAAATACTTTATTATAAACTAACGGACTCAGTGATTTGATTTCGAATTTGAAGAGTTACAATGTAATGTAATTTTTCCCTGTTTTGTTTAAATACTTTTTTTTTGGTAAAATTTTGTCTTATTGTAAGAGATCATATTTAAATTAGTTAAGAATAGACAATTTTTTAACACCTTGCCCTGAATCTAGATTATGTTCTCGAATTCTAGCCCCACCTCTTCAAGGTCCTCAATTCACCCAGGAATACCACCCGGCCCAGTGCTGTCCTCCTGGCCCTGGGTAAGTTCAGACAATGTCCATGATTTTAGGGATAGGGGGAATATAAAGACGTATATTCCCTACGTGAAAGAGAACGGAGTGAGATCACGGAAAACAGAGCGCAAAAACTACTTAGCCACCATGTGTTAAATTGACAAACTTCTTGAACATATTCCGTTTCTTATTTAACTTTTAGAAAATTTTTAGAATGTCTCTGTACATAATTGCCTATACACGAAATTTTTTTTTCTATAAATTTACAAATCTAGAAAGAAAATAATAAAAAAAAAACACTAGAATATTTTAGGCTTTCTGTTCGCTCCTGGTCTGGGACGATTAATATTTATGTAAAATTATGAAATTGTATTGAAAAGTATAAGTGTCGTTATAGTTGTCCTCATATTAGATTAATCGATTCAATATATAATTCGTATATATCGGATTGTATGGTAATCGGATTACACAATTACGAACTTTGTATTGGACCTTTATTTGCAATCTCTTAGTTACGAAAAACCTGCTATACTGCTTCATTCCTTATGTATGTGGTAATTGAATTATTATAATATAAATTATTAATGTCCCAAATTATGAGTAAGAATATTTAGTACTAGCTAATACATCACTTTATCTGTCAGATATTTCTATTCGCAACCTGTGAATCCAAATAGTTGTACTTTTTTAGTTAAGGTGAAACAGTAAAGGTCTAAATGTTGTTATAGCATTAAAATCACTTCAGTAATAAACAAGGATAATATGTTCGTTGTTTTCAAATAGGCTTAATTTATTTCGAATTAGTTTCAAGTCACTTCTACCAGTTCGGAATACTGTTTCTACTTAGAAGAATCAGACAACTCAATAGCTACTGTTTTTTAAATCAATTTTATGTATTGCATTTACTACAAAACTAGATTTAGAAGTACTATTCTGCTAGAAGACCAACGTCCAACGTAAGTCTCAAATCCAATTTTTTTTTTGTTATTTTTGCGCCAATTGTAAAACTATCCGGGAATTTCATTATCCATACATGCGAGTAACTTGCCATACAAAATGATGTTTTAGTTTAATGAAGATGAAATTGTTGAGTTACAAGTTTACTTTTACTTGTATTTCAGCAGTGGTTTTCATTGCTTCTAGAAAATCAATTATTTTTTATATGTATAATATTAATATAAATATATTGTGATCGAGATAACATGTTTTGACCCAATAATATAATACTCTTAGTGCTAGCTCCAACGTTGTAAATAGTTCGAATACTTATTTATTTTTTGTTATATAAATATTTTCGATATCTGCGGTCTCCCACAAAGCAATATGCTATAAGTCATTATACTATCGAAATAACTAAAGCATATAACTACTTATCGAACAGTATCAATATTATATAAGTCCGTTGTCTGACCTCTGCGTTGAGTCTTCGTGGAAGAGATGATTAATGAGGATTCCACTGATATGAGAATCTATAGTTGTATATTAGAGTATGAGTAGGTATGATGTGAGTATGATATCAATAACACGTAGTTTTTAAACTTAGATTAATAAAACCTTGTTATTGACATAAGACATTAAGTTTAATGAATTTCATAAATTTTCTTTTTTTGGTGTTTAAAAAAATAGAAAAAACAAATCAGTTGTGTATTTGGAGGAGGGTATAACTTATATAGTGTGACTATCTGTAGATAAGGCATATACAAATATTTGTCTTAAGCGGGAATCGAATCCGCGACCGCTTCCACAATGGACTAATTATTGCCAGTCTTATTGTAACCACTTTGCCTACCCGTTTGTCGTATTTACTTGCATATTGTGATGCTCGAAAACGCCGTTCTGGTGTTACGGTGCGTGTTGTCGCCTTAACGCTAGCGGTCGCGGGTTCGATTCCCGCTGGGGGTAGATAATTGTATTTGTACAAATATTTGTTTCAGGTCTAAGGACGTACATCCACGTCCTTGTGGACCTCCCCACTATGTCTTATAGACACCTGATAGCGACCGTTACTCATGATAGAAAAATTATCTGCCAACCCGCAGTGGAGTAGCGTCCATTCGTTCTCCTATAAGGAGAAGAGGCCCTTGCCAAACACTGGGTTGTTTACAGGCTCATTCAGTTTAGCTTATCTCGAACACACTGTTATTCATTAACAAAATAATAAAAATGTAAACACCAGTTCTAAATACTTCTTTACCTTCGAAAAATGTTACACTTAGCCTCTTTGAAAGATTAAAACGATAAAAATAAAAACGTCTCACTATAAAAGATAAAAGCAAGAAAAAAGAAAGCTGAGAAATTGTCACTTTATTAATATATAATAGAGAATTCATTAAGAATTTAGACTCAGCACTTGGCTTAATAACCAAAATTACTGATTTTAGATTTAGATTGTATCTGAGATTATCTGCCAAGTTTCGTTTCAATAGAAATATTACGATTTTTTCCTTGCCAACCTTGTTACAGTAGTAGTGTAAATTATTTTGAGAAAAGAATTTGTTTCTCTGTTAAGAAATAAATAAATCAACATGCAACTGTCATTACATATTATAATGAAATACGAATGAAATATGAATAGATTTACATATTTTTTTTCGCCACAGAAGTCAAATTTCCAAAAGCAAAAATCGTGTGATTAAAATAAAAACCATAAGTGTATAAGAAATAAAAATATAAGTGCTGGTTGACACGAAAAAAGTTTATTTAACTGAAAGAATATTAATTTTTTTACACAGCAAATTTACGTCAAATTTTCTTAATTTATTTATATCTTTTAGTTTAGATTACGTTAATGATAAAACGTAATGTATTTATTACTTATAGAATTATTACATAAACAGCATATGCCACGCCATAATAGCTAATTCCGCACATGCGATACCGCAAAACATCTAGCACATAATAAAGGGTTAATTGATAAATCTAACGTAACCGCGGATATCGGAATACCAGAATGGCATTAATGTCACCACAATCGTATGTGGTTTGTATGATTGAGAAATATTAAAGTAATTTTAGAAATCTCGAAAGTTCGATATGAAAATAACAGTACGAAAAGGATTATTTTGGTGCGAATGTTATTTTGTTTGACGACCGTTCTGGTGTAGTGGTGCGAGTAGTTGCCTCAACACCGCGCGCCGCGGCGGTCGCAGGTTCGATTCCCGCTCGGAACGGATATTTGTATTTTTACAAATATTTGTTTCCTGTTTGGGTGTATCTTTGTGGGTCTCCCCACCGTGCCTCGGAGAGCACGTAAAGCCGTCGGTCCCGGTTGTTATCATAGACACCTGATAACGATCGTTACCCATTATAAGGAAATTATCCGCCAACCCTCAGTGCAACAGCGTGGTGGATTAAGCGCCAACCCTTCTTCTACATGGAGAAGAGGCCTTTGCTCAGCAGTGGGTGGTTTATAGGCTGATTACAGTACAGAATAAAATGTCAGTTGTAAAATCGTTTGTGGGATTTTATTTTTTATGCGAATACCCTACCTTTGCTCATAAAGCCCCCTTAAAATTTTATTCTTCCTTCTCGTATTTATATTACAAAAAATTTCGTCAAAAAATTCTCGCAAAAACAGACATCTGAAATCTACAATTTATAAATTAAAATAACATATAAATTATGTATATATATTGTATAATGATATTAAACATGATTTTTAAAGTTACTTGAGTATGGTGTATTTTAGATTTGTAAATTTTCTTGTTAAAAAATATTCTTGTACGGATGCTTCTTTTCTTCACATAATTTTCAAGTATTACATATACCATAAAGAACGCCTATTGTCAATAGGCGTTCTTTAAGGCTTTGTATAATAATTATATACTATATAATAGGCTTTTTTATTTTTCGATAACAATAAGTAAAATTTATCTTTAATGTTTTACGAAAACATACCATGTAAATCAAATTTTGGAATAATTAAGCCATCTAAAAAGTACTCGGCTATAGCGAAAGCGATTTGTACGCTTCGCTATTTGACCTCCACGATTCTAGAAACACGTTCCCAAGAGTTATGCGGCTTACAGATAGTAAAGAACTATTAGCTAGAAATGGTATATAATTTGGTCAGAATATTCGGGACTCACAGGATAAAATGGTGATAATAAATAAATAAATAAATATTAACCAACAATCACACCACGTTAACCTAGCCCCGTGCTAAGTTCGTAACAACTTGTGTTACGGGTACTAGGAACGGAAATAAATTTAAGATATAAATACATATAATATATACATAAATACACATCCATGACCCGGTGCAGACATCTATATTCGTCATACAAATTATCTGCACCTGGCGGGATTCGAACCCGCGACCGCTGCGTAAAGTGCCAGTTGCCTGACCACTCGACCAGCCCCGGTCGTCGTAATGTAATAAGTAGATGTAATCGTGATTGTGATTACTGTTGAAATTTGTTCTGTATAGTATATGATTGTCAATCGTGAACGATTAGTTGTCTTCATGAAATGGTTAATTTTATAGTTAGCTCTCATATACTTTTTTTTTTGTGTCGCAGGGGAATCCATTTACGGATGATATCCAGGTCGCCCGGGTAGGCAGTCCTAGACCTATGTCGGACTCGGCACTTTGGGAGTGCAATACCTTACTAAACCCCTGCGGGAGCCTTCAGCCGCTTTAATTGAAGGGTCCCGGATCTGCAGGCAACAGGATCCCTCCAGCGACAGGCTGGCCTCGGCGAAAAGGCCAGACTTCTCCTCCATGGGGACTGTCCGGCTCACCTCTGAACAGTCTCGACGAGGCCGTGTCTACCAGGACCGGTTTCCCATCCCGGCCGGACACGGGCACAGGGGCGTTACTGAAGGTGCATTAAGTAGCGCCTCCTACGCACCCCCATTCGTCGCCCGCGGATGGAGGCCACGTCGGCGGCCTCCTCTCTCACCCGGTCATCGGCCTCCTTCTGGGACATTACTGTCTCGCAGAGGGAGACCATCGCCTTCCAGGACTCGTCGTCGCCGAGCATCGCGGTGATGACGCTCGGGAGCGACAAGTCCCCTCCGAGGACCGACGTCAGACCTTCACGCAGCGCCGCCCATCTCGGGCACACCTTGAGGGTATGCTGGGCAGAGTCCACCGCCGCGCTACAATCGTGACATTCAGTCGTCGGCTCCCTTTGGGCCGTCCGACACAGCTGGTCACCAAAGCAACCGTGCCCGGTGAGAACCTGCGTCAGACGGAAGGCCCCTCGGCTTGCGTTTTCGACGCATCCACCGCTCAAGGACCGGGCGAATGGCAGCCGTTACGCGTGTGCCATACGGCTGCCCCGCCAGGTCCTCCCCCCACCTCAGCATTAGCGCTTCCTGCCCTATCCGACGCATCCGTAGGATCCCGTCCAACGTGGGGTTTCCGAGATGTATGAGTAGGTCTCGGCAAGAACCTCCCCTCCACCCACGGGGGGTCGCCGGCTAGAGCAGTAGCTGCAGCCCACGATATCGTACGGTACCCCCGAATCACCCTCACCGCGATTGTCCTCTGCGCAGCGCGCAGCGCTGCCTTATTTCTCGCGGTGAGGCGATCCGCCCAAACCGGGGCACCATACGTCGCCATACTCCGGCAGACACCGGAGTACAGCTGCCTGCAGGCGGCACTGGGTCCTCCGAAGTTCGGGAGGATTGTGCCCAGTGCACTCGCCACCTTTACGACCTTCGGTCCCACTATAGCGAAGTGTGGGCCGAAAGTCCACCCTCCGTCGAGGATGAGTCCCAGATATTTGATTTGGGAGCTCATCCTGACCCTCCCCTCTCCAATCTGCAGGGTAGCTCTCATATACTCGTTTATACCTTATAGTCATCAATAATCATTATAGCAGTGGGGGTCACAACCCATTACTAACTCTCCAAGAATCCCCGACTCGAGCATTCGCTGAGTCTCAGATTACAGGCCATACCGACCGCTCTGCAGAAACTGTTTCAAGGGAGGACCACTCAAAACACACCTCCGCCACCCACTCAAAGCAAAACATAAGAGTCCCTGCTCAGAGAGGGGAATGGGAGCGGGGAAGTGGATATAAGAACCAGATTCGTGGCCCTATTTATGGACGGTGAAGCAGAGAGAATTGGAATAAGCTTTTGTCGCTCCGAGGGGCTGGATCGGCTGGTAGTTTCACCGGGGCTCGCTCTGCTCATAAAAGGTAGCACGAGAAAAACAAGCTTTAAGCGTACGAAGATCGACGCGCTTGTACAGAAACAGGACGATGATTCAACCTACCGTCTGGTGTGTGATGATTATAATGACAAGACAATTTTATTAAAAATAAGACTAAAAAAGCATTTATTAAATTTATTGTAATACATAATATAAATTTAAACTTTACCTCCTATTAGACATGATACTTCTTCTACTTTAGTGTTAAAAAATGTGATACTGGTGTAATTGAATGTAAGTGTAAGAACTGATATTAGTGTATGTAAATAAAATGTAACTAACTATACAAACTATGTAACTATGTATATGAACAAGAGACTGATTCCGCAGAAAAACTGCTGCGCAGTTTTGCGGGACTATTATTAATATGTAAGATATGTTTTCCTTTAAGAAATAAATAAATGAATAAATAATCTCTCAATATTTTCGTTATGTTTCCATCATGAATAAAAAATCATATAAGAAACCCCATTTTTGATATAATTGTAAATCTAATAAGTGTTTCTACTAATAGTACATTTTTATACATAATTATATTCTGTTTAGTTCCTGTTTTTTACATTTTTAATACCAATATTGAAAATTTCATCCGTTGTAACTACACCATTTCTACAAACTTCTCAGGTCACTTGCGGCACATATAAAATATGATATGACCATTCCGTACATATATTTATTTGTCTGACAAACCCCAAGTCAGTTTCTATTGAATTTGACTCTGAAATATTAGAACTTGAAGGAGAATAAACTTTACTATAAAATAAATTCGATTACAATAGAATAGTAAAGCCAGTCTGTAATGATGTACTTGGTGTGCATTTAACGTAATTTGTAAGTAAAAGTCAATGTCAAGTCAATGAAATAGGAATTTCGTATTATACCTTAGAGTGAGTAGTTTTGTTTGCAGACTTACATAGGTTCGAGGTGGGATCATAATCACATTTAGAAGAGGCCAGCCTCGAAATTTAATTAATTTATTCCACATAGAAAGAGGTTCATTAAAATTTTATTAAAATAATAATATGAAGGTTTGATAAAACGCGTTAATTTTATAACTAAATGACCTATATATTGAGGTAGACTTAACAGATATTTAAAAGTTTTAAATTTTACGAAACTATTTATCTTAAATCGATATAATTACGAATTAATTCCAAATGAAATTGTTACCTGGTTAATTATATCTTATCTATCAGTATTAAAAAGATAAAACGATTTATCGATTTGTTATCGATTCCCGTTCACAAATGAGTGTAATCAAGTTCCGTTAAAAATTGGATTGTGACGAAGAAAAATCGTTTCCAATATCAAGAAAGCTGAGTCAAAACTCGGCATAAATTAAACCTGTCACTCGCAACGTTGATTCCCGATGAAGGAGGGTAACCCGTTTTCACGCTATTTAATGACTACATTTAGGTACTGTTTGTAAATGAAACCCGATACTTAATGATTCTTGGAAACCAATCAGATTAGAAAATAAATATGTATTGTAATTATTTATATTTTTATTGTAATTATTTATTTTTTTATTGCTCAGCCCCTATTCGTCGTAGCGTGATTTTATATAGCCTATAGCTTTCCTCGGTAAATGGGCTATTTAACACAAAAATAATTTTTCAATTCGAATCAGTAGTTCCTGAGATTAGCGCGTTCAAACAAACAAACAAACAAACAAACTTCATATTTATAATATTAGTATAGATTATGGTTCATATCTGGACGAATTTCTTTTTGAAAGTAACGCTTAAATCGATTTAGATACATATGTTCAAAGATATAATAGACATCTTAACATGACAACTAAATAATTATCTAACCATTATTAATATTACTTATTGGGTATTAAGATAAGATTTTTTCTTAACTTATAGTAGTACCTATAACTTGCTTATAAATTGAGAGAATTTGTACGGATTTTCATTCCTACGGCCTCACCCTAAAATCAAGATGTATTCGTATATAATATAAATAAGTATGAAGTATCATACAAAATTAATTCTGGCATTCATTTCGTGCCAGACGCCATGTAGGCGACAACCGTCATTTGATAGCTATGAAACTAGAACAAATTGGAGACACATCCCGCAGCCCAGGCTAATTTGATTACTTTTATTTGACTTAAAAGAAGAGCCTTTTCTTTTTTCTTTTTGCATTAACTTATTCAGTAAAATAAAATGTACTATGTACATTTATCGAAAACCTTTTAAATTAATTGCCACGTTCATCTGAAGGTTGGTTGTTTTTTAATTTAAGGCGTTAATCACAGTTAATTAGCCTGTCTTGAAAACAAGTTTTAAATGTAAACAAATTTAATAAAAAATATTAGAAGTTACGTCTTGAGTTCGTTAACGATACTGGCGCCTAATTTTTTGGAGTTCATTTTAGTATGCCTGTAGTACATGTATCAAGTAAAGTCCTTCCGGTCGTACCATTGTATGAAACCCTATTATCCTATATGGTATTGTAAAAAATCGGCAGTTACCAGGTCGGTAAGCCTATCGCGAACCTGGCACATCCGCTTCCGATTATCATAAAATATCCTCGAATGGTCGCTTAATACGTGGTTGGCGATTATGTATGTAGATAAATTAAAGAGTCATGTGATTTCGAATGAACCCGGTAGCCTTTATCGTGGTTTCGCCCGCACAAGACTAGCCTTTAATGGTCAACAATACCTAGGAATTAAGATTAGAATTTCGTTTTTAAAAAATGTAAAAAAATTTCGCCTTAAAATTAAATATTTTTACTTTATGTTAATTCATATTTATCAAATTTTACAAATGTAAGTTTGTTTGTTACGCTTTCACGCGAAAACTACTTAACCGATCATCATGAAACTTTGTATACATATTCTTGGAGGTATTAGAAGTAACATAGGATACTTTTTTTTGGTCGCGATAACTGACATCCACACGGGCGAAGCCGCGGGCAAAGGCTAGTATATAGATAAAAGATAGATTAAAGTAAAAAAACAATTGAGAAGGAAACTTTCATAACGAACAAGATTTCAATGATTTCCAAACATATTTAAACAATACCATATAAACGTATAGTACAAATATTAGAAGATTTTAGAAGATTAATTAATTGACGATTAACATCTTAAAACATACACAGTCTAATGTTTAGTTCATAACAAAAGAAAATAGTTATAGTGTTCCTAGAGTTGCAGTTACAAGATTCTGTAACGAACAAAGAATTTACTTTAAATCTTACAAAGAAAACAAAATATTTATATTGAAGCACATAAAAAAGAGTGAAATTATTTATGGCTCAATTATTTGTAAAAATATAAAAATATAAAAGAACTAAATAAAATCTTGTTTCGTTAAACATCTTGTTAAGTTGAATCGTAATTAAAATTTCTCTCGTTCCCATTCCGTTTCAATGCTATCAGAAGAATAATTAACCTGATATTAAACAATGGAATATAGTGCAAGATATAAGCACTTAAAGTCGTACGTGCGTTGCTGTGTCATAGTTTGTAATTTTCACTCTGATAAAAACGGCTTCGCTTTCTCTTTGACAAAATTACGTCGACATACGCTTTGTCTTTATAAAATTATCATTAATATTACTACAATTGCAAAAACAATACAATTATTTTTAATTTTTTATTACTGCAGTACGAACAGAATTATTTTAATTATATTATATTTTACATTATAAAGTGTTACTTTTCACTACGTTTATTCGATTTTAGAAAAATATTATATACTTTTGTCGATGGAGAAATTGGGTCATCATAACGTTTTCTTGGCAAAAGGATGAGACTGAATGGCGTTATTCAAGTATTCAAAGGATTTCGTCGACATTTATTTATAGTTAATTAAGATTACTAATAAACTATTAGTATATTTATATTTACTAAATATATAAAACAAACAGTACTTTTAATATTCGTTTAAGTAAATGATTTGAGTCAGTAACTTTAATTTTAATTTATTTAAATTTATTAGTGAACTGAACTGAATCAGCCTATAAACAAACCACTGCTGGGTAAAGGCCTCTTCTCCATATAGAAGGAGGGTTGGAGCTTAATTCGCCACGCTGCTCCACTGCGGGTTGGCGGATAATTTCCTTACCACGAGTATTGGTCGCTATCAGATGTCCATGAAAACCGGGTTCGACGGATTTACATGCTCTCCGAGGCACGGTGGGGAGACCCACAACGACACACATCCAGACCAGAAACAAATATTTGTACAAATACAAATATCTGCCCCGAGCGGGAATCGAACCCGCGACTGCTGGCGTTAAGGCGACTACACGTACCACTTCACAAGAACGGCCGTCTTAATTAAATGTTAAGAAAGTTGTTACCTTTTATCCAAACACGCTTTTCTACGAGTACCTAATCTCAAATTCAGTATTAGGATTTCATGGACGAAGAGATTCAGTTGAATCGATGAAGATAATCCTCAATGAAGTAAAATGGAAACATATTAATATACTATTGCGGTATTCGTAAGATTCAATTTCAGGTTATATCAAAGTACTATCGTGATTAATCAATTCTCTGGTAGATCTTATAGCCGTATATGGGTTAATGCTATGTATTGGGATAAGTTTTGAAAAATTGAGGAAATTGAATGTGAGTGAATCAATTTGTATCTTGATCACGATCCACATTTTTTAGCTGTTTATAGATTATGAGAGACCGTCTACAATATTTCAAATATCGTAATATTGTCACGTATTTTTCAAAACAAATTTTACTTATTAAATGGCTCAAGTTTCGAATCCGTATTCGCTTTATCGAACCTTGAGATTTTATACCAATTTACATAATTCATCAAGATTATCAAGTGATTACGTTTATCGATCGTAAATTCTTGCTATGTTCTTGAAATGTATTTACAATAAATTACTCTAAATAAATCATTTTTTAAACTAACATTTAAATAATTTATATTTTCTTTATTAAAATTTAGATAAAAATACGATATACGAAAATCTCCTTAATCATTTAGAATTCATTTTATATTATATTATATCATATTATATTATATTATATCATAATTAGTAATACTTTCAATTGAGTAAATATAAAGAAGAATAGATATTATTTTTAGAAAATGGTTATTTCCTGTGACATATAGGATAAAACAGTCTCCTTTACCATTTAATGTAATTGCTGTTGCATCATCTGATCAATCGATGCGAATGATAGTTAATTTACATCAATTGGGAGCTTCTCAATTACAAACTTGTGGTATTATTGACCGAACCTTGAAATGTAAGACGTTAAAAGAAATTTTCCGATGAATATTTAGATTTTTACGATATTTCCGATCCCATCCCTATAAAGGCTCTCCTGTTCGTTGAATACTGAACTTTTTCTTTTGTATTTAGAACACGGAGTTAAAATAGAACAATGTCTCATTTCGTCAAAAGAGAGGAAAAAAGAGGCATTCCTTTTGCTTTTATAAAACTTTGAAATATTGCGACATATTCTTTTGCTTTTAAATTATCGTATACTCGAGCATCTCTAAGGCATCGTTATCTTTATGACTGTTTATCATTTAAATATATGTACATTTTTAACATATATTTCCTTTGTGACTACAAGTACTGTAAGATTCTATTATTTATATCAAGCCGATGTCTCTTACGACGGTATATTGCTCGGGGTTCCGAAAATTTCATCCGATTTTTAAAACCTTTTAAATAACTGTTAAACGTGAAAAGTAACAATTAAGTGTGAATTAATGCAATTTTAACGGTGAGCATTTAAATGAATATTAGATTTAGTTAGTGAATTGTGGAAGCTTAAATTTAAAAAAGTGATGACATTTTTTAAAAGGGTTGCAGTGCACGTACGATAGTTTATAAACGGCTTCCGAAGTAAGTTTCTCTACTCGATTCGTGCCAGTGGTCGATAACATTTTTTTTCGGGTGCTAAAATTCAACGACAGCTATTAATTCACTACCGTTGGGTCTGAATTTCGTGTAACGCACAGCTGGCCGTGGTCTTCATGTCAATTAAGGAAAATGGCAGTCGACCGTTTTTGGTTTCACTCACGTATCGATAAAATGGCAGTCGGATTATGGGATGAGATTTTCTAGACATATACTGTATATGGCAATTTATTCCAGAGCTTTATGTTAGTCTAGTTGACGTTAATAAGGAGGTCATTGTTGGCTAGTGGAAGTTAAAATTACTTTGGTTTTATAATTTTCACAATTTTTGTTCGTTTCTTGATATTTAGATTTTATTTTATATTACCGAACTGAACCGAACTGAATTAGCCTGTAAACGACCCAGTCCTGGGCAAAGGCATCTTATCCATATAATAGAAGGGGTGGAGCTTAATCCACTACGCAGCTCCACTGCGAGTTGGCGGATGAATTTTATATTAAGCAGTATCCATTGTCCTATTTTTCTTCTATTTTATTTACCAGAATATATTTATTAGATACAAATTTCTATACATAACATATAAATTTCATAAAGTTCAAACGGATCACAAGGGGCGAATATCCAAGTTACAAATCTTAAAGTTCAAGTGCGTTTAATTGCGATAACTTCTAGAGAGCTTTAAATTATTTTATTTCTTACGAAGAACTCTTGATAATTGGCTTCTTTGATCTTATTATAAATATTTCTTAATCTCTTGCTATCGTTTCGTAGGGTCTTGTAATAGGTACATTTTTATTTATCGTTCAACTTATAAGTATAAAGAGAAATGAATCCAAACTAATTATTATTATTATTGACTGGCCTGTTGGTGCATTTGGCATTGGTTTTGTTTTTTTCCGCTATAACAACAATAAAACTTTGTAACCCTTTTTACGAAAATTACGCGGATGAAGAAGTATGAAATTATATATAGCATAGTTAAAGTTTATATGGAGAAGAATTGCAGAATGCTAATATTTTTATAATCAAAAAATACATTAAATTAATGAAAAAACACACTACAGACACTACGGCAGTCGGCACACACACACATAACGTAATCATTTATATATAAACACAAATTTTCTTTATTATCAAAGTCTTTTGTCAACACGGTTTTAAATACATATCTTGCAACGAATTTTTTAACAAAAACGGATTTTAATACAGCTCTTTCAACGAATTTTTTATCGAATTTTTGAAGTGAAACTTCTTTATCGGGGTTGGGAAGATTTTTTCGTTTCGCGCCATCTTGCGTTACGCGCCATCTTGCGTTACGCGCCATCTTGTTCTTGATTATTGCGTATTTCAGTAGTTTTTCAATAAACACATGCGCAAAGAAGATTTCGAGTGGTAGTAGATGAAATCCTATATATATAAATAAATAGTTAAACTAAATAAATCAAATATCAAATTTTGAACGCTACAAAATGTGGCTCTCGCAGGGTTTTGAACTTGCAGCTCTCGAGCGATACACGAAATTCAATTCGCGTTGGCAGCCACTGCGCTAGCAATCTCTAAGATTCTTAAGTGAAATTAAGTATCACTATATAGAAGTTTGCAGTTATTGTATGATGTATTCTATAGTGAGTAGGTAATTCGAATATAAATATGTCCGAACGCAAACACAGGACTCATATAATTACGATCGTATAAAAAGTAAACTGTTTTTATTATAAGTTTCACTTCTTACGAGTGTACGCTAGTACACGCAATTTAAATTTTTTTAATCATAGATTAGGCTCAATGACTGCTGCATATGCTCACCATGCTATGCGTAATCATATTTTTATGATGTTGACAATGCTGTTAATTATAGATTAGGTCGAATTTCGACCACTGGGCGACACTAGTATATCATATAAGTATATCAATGGAGTCGGTATCAACTAGTATATCATATAAGGATATCTATATAAGTATATTAATGGAGATACTCCTTATGCTTATGCTATGAAAATCCCAAAGCAGTTTTCTATTAACCGACTTTGGTTTTAAAATTTCAGAGGCGTAATGACACGTTTACATCATCATATTGTAACCGGAAGACTTTGTCTTTGTTTGAAATTACTAATCTCGGGATCTGATAGTCTGATATGACGCATCACAGAAGCGTATCGGTAAATATGAGCTTTGTTAAAACCCTCGTAAACGCGTAGATTATTTAGTAATGTATTGTAACGGTCTATATTAGTTTCCCTGTTGGGGAAAGATCTCTTCTATGAAAAATAAGGGTTTGATCTTAATCCGCTGCTGGTCTCAGAATTTCACCGAAACTATGCACTTACGAGACGAAATGAAGACAACGTTAGTAGTAATATTCACACTACATATTCTATTCACTGAACGGTCACTGGTTCGTGTAGTAAGTAATATATAACTATGAGAACAATTTTATGTCGAGAAATAAAAATGAATAGAAATTTGCGATGGTCGCGTAACTCATAAAATATTCATGTCATGTTGGAATATCTTGACTTATCTAGTGTTGACAAAGGAATTCCTCATTTGTTACATAACTTTTACAGAACTCATTTAAATCGTTGTCATAATAATAATTTAAAAATTTGATCTGTGTCACGATTTCATAAAACATTCGTTTGAATGTCGTGTTGTAATTGACGACGGACAGTTATTTAAACAAATATATCTGCTGCTGTCTGACCTTGGATCAAATCTAAGTTATTTCTGTAATTGCTGTAGTGACCACGTTTTACTCACATAACGTATATCTCAATTGCTATAGATTGTGCCGAGAATTTTGTTATAACGTACGTGTCTTCCGTGATAAAGTTTTATTAATTTTATTTTGATTAAAAAATCATTTTCTCAGAACTTTTGACAATTTAATTTGTACATTTATAAGATAAATTTAAAAATTAAATTTTACTTTTGCTTAACGCACCTTTAAATAACACATTGTATCGATACTGATTTGTACACAGGTGTTATTATTTGATTCAAGATGTCAAATTAAAATTTAAAAAACACCGCCTAGGGGTCGTATCACACGAGTTTCATGATTTCTGTATCCCTTCCTCGTTCATGTCACAACTGGTCGCATTGGTTTGACATACATGAAATTACCAAAAAGAAACAGTATTTGTTAATTTATTTATTCAGGTATTATTAAGATATTTAGGGCCAGTTTCACCACTTGCTATTAAGTTCCGGATAACCTAACTGGCACTTATTTTGACAGATAACTCATACAATTACCTGTCAAAAAAGTGCCAGTTAGGTTAGCTGGGACTTAATAGTAAGTGGTGAAGCTGGGTCTTAATGTTGAAATTTTAATATAATAGATGCAATGTCACAAAACTTGTCTCTAACTCTGCCTCTGTCATACGATGGCATACTTTTTGAACTTCTCATCTGTATTTTATGTCTCTCCTCAGATTGTTTGATTTGTTATAACCAAAATAAATAAATATGATATCTGACTGACTTGACTTGAATAACCCCCTTTTACTACCCAAACGTAGATATATCATATTACCTTGAATCAATCACTATAGTTTTAATACTACTACTCTTTCTCATAGCTGTTCCTTCTAATAACTTAATTCTTCTAATAGCGCTACAAGAGCATATAAAGTCGGTCCAAGTTGTTATCTATATACATGATAAACGTTATTCTTGGCGGTAAAAAAATTATTGCGATGAAGCTGCGTGGCGGATTAGGTCAAAATCCTTCTCCTAATATCTAAATATGAATCAGTGGAATTTTCATTAATTACGTTAGTGAAGCTGTATTCACTACATATTAGTGAATTTCAATAACAAGTTAGTGAATACTCACTAATACACATACAAATATTCAATGATCAAATCATTTGAATAGGCACTTATTCTGCGTGGTACGATTTTCATTCACAGTGATAAAAAGTGGAATAGTCACTTAAAATTAGTGAAATTCCACTGATTTATGTTTAGAGAGTATATAGAAGATGCTTTTTCCGAACACTGGAACATTTACAGGCTTTACTGGTAAGGTTCAAATATGTCTATAATATTTATCTAAATATCTTTTGGAGTATGTAGGTACTCCAATACGAATATTACTAAGGTTAATTTTGAATCGAAATACCGCAATGCGTTTTATTAGATTATATTTTAAATATAAATGCTATGTTTGTGTAATTTAAAATGATTTATTTGTCAGCTATAGCTATAAAAGTTGTAGTGTACGATCATAAATTATTATTTGTGTAAACATGATAAGTTTTTTAATTTAATAAAGTAATGTATATTATATATCATTTATTTACGAACGTTCGTATTATTCTACAAATTTGGAACCCCTTTTTTCTAAAAAAAAAGATACATAAATTTGTTTACTTCTAAATATATATAAAAAAATCTTAAAAACAAGCTTTATTCTGCTTTATAATTTGATTAAACGAGTGTGGGATTTTGCTTTTGAGTTATTTTCTACGAGTACATATAACTTTGTATTACTTCAAGAAATATACAGATAATCCTCTAAAAACAAATTCAAGGCAATAAACATCATGAAAAGAAAAGCCCTTAAAATCAATCAAATACCCTAAATCTATTTAATAATGTTATTTACGTTAAAAAGATCTGAGATGCGATTCACTCGTGCCGGATTGATCGAATTTGTATAAGATTTCAAAAGACAAAGTATATATACAAAGAACTGGAATACATTTAAAATCCGTTATCTTTCCACAAATATATTCTTTATCCTCGAAAAGCCACTTCAACAAAGGGTAAACATAATCGCAAAAAAGACGACCGCTTCGCTTCGTCTTGAAGCCAAAGCGATCGGGCCTACAATCGACCCACACATTCGTGCTAGATTGCATTTACATAAGCTTTCAAAGGACATGCACTTGTGTTAGAAACTCGATTATTTTCATTTCCAATGCATTCGACGTCTTTTCACGGAGCGGACGAGAATTAATAGATCTTCACGAAGATTTTATTATAAAATATTCTCCGAAGACTATCTCAAAAATCTGATATTCCCCTAGTTCTTTTGTAGAATGTTATTAATGTTTGAAAAGGAATAGGCTAGGGTTTGCCAAAAATAGACGTTTCACGGCGATTTCAAGTTTTGGCACAGTTTCAACAAGATTTCACGATTTATGGATAGTGGTATGTAAGCGCGGTCACTTTTCAATATAACCCACTTTTTAATATTTTAATACGTTTGCAGAACGATCTTCTAAAACTTTATTCATTTCCTTTCGGTTTTAATATAGACTTTCGTCTTAACTTAGATTGCACGGATTAACGAGAAAGAAGAGAAATGACGATTTTTTTGCTCCAAAACTTCTGAAATACTTGTTGAGTAATTTACATTCAGGATCAAGTAAATGAATTATGCTGAGGAATTGGAAAAAATAAATAGAAAAAAAGTATGTACCTATTAGTATATTATCGTTAAGTGATTGTAATATAATCAAAATTCTTTTTATGAATTCTGGTTATGTACCTATTTTATGTATGCTTTTTTAATATATTAATTCTATACAGTTACATCATAAATAACGGTATATTAGCTAACATATTTTTTAACCTGCAAATGATTAAAATTAAAACTAAAACAGCCGCAAGAAGCTTTCTAATCTCCTAAATCTTGTGACAGGACAATGTTGCAAAATTAAATATAAGCCTAGTCTCGCAGCTGTTGACATATTAAAGCGAGGTCTTCAGTAAAATCTTAGAAAATTCTTTCCATCAAAGATCATTTTATCTCATGATGAAACATAAAATCCCGTGGATCGTTTACGAAACTTATCGGATTTTCGAAGATTTATTCTTTTCTAAACGAGACTTCATATTGTTCCGCGAGACATCTGTCTCGGGTTTTACTGTTATCACCTCGATAATGTTTGTTTGGCTAACTTTTATAAAGCTGATCAGCCTTTACATTCACACAGAATGATTGATGTGTACTCCAAAAATCTGTTGGTACAGCTCTATCTTTCAGAGCCTTAACAAACATAGAAGACTTCCTGGAACTAAAAAATTAGTAATGAAAAACTAATTGAAATATTATGGATATCATTATATTTTAAAATATTTTGCATTTTCTTGCAAAACAGCATTCATTATTCGTCTCCTTGAACTTTGTACTTGAATTAAATTACGCAATTCAATCATTAGCCCGTCATATTAAACGTTGTATATTTTTTGTAAACACGGTTGTTTTTGTATAACTTTACGAGCCTCGCTTCAATTAGACATCGTAAGTGAACAAAGAAAAACAAATTTTATATTTATTTATCCGTTTTATCCATTCAAGAACTATGAATCTTCTATGTCATTTAGAATGTCCATATCTAGCTTTATTCATGAGGAGTCATCTTCCACGTTTTCAGAGCCAGGTCACGTTGAGCTAAAAGATATTAACTTACTTTGTACACGTGCAAGACTCGCGGTTCACTATCGGTTTCAATTTAGCCACAGCGAAAAGAGTACAAAGAATTTTCATTGTAATATTATACATTGTGCTCTGAATCATAAAGTCATGAAACTCCATTCTGAATAGTGAAAAGGTTTATGAGTGCGCACTGTTTAAATTCTTTAAATAAATATTAAGGTTACAGATATTCAGGCTTTTATTTTTTATTTTTCTAAGTTAATATAACTTCGTAGATACAACAGTTCTAGGCTAAAGGAAGAAACCTTTTAGCTGTAGTTTGAGGTACAGAATCAAAGTAAGGTTTTAGTTATGTTTTCAATTTTTTTTTATTCTATGTATTATAATTTGTTCCTTACTATTGAAACGAAAGATAGTACTTACTTCAGGATATAGAGGTGATACATTTTTATTATTCGATTTATGTATCTAAAAGATCAATGGAAAGTAATATTCGTTTGAATATTTCATAGACATCAAATACAAGTCATAAAAATAAAACTATATTTCGCGGTTGCTTTTTATCTCAAGAAACTTTTGAATAAGCCTTAAAAGAAATGTATTTAATCATTCCATGGCGAAAATAACTGAAAACATAATTATAAGAAACAACACTTGATAAATTAAACCAGGTGAGTAGGGTTTACGACAAAATGTAATTAAAAAAAAATCATTGTTAGTATTATTCTCATAACTAATACAAACAACGAGTTTGTTCTTGTTAATAATTAATTATTAACGTCGATATTTTGATAACTAATTATTCGCTTCGCTTAATTTTTTTTAGTATATAAATATTCGTAATATAACAAAGTTTTCACTATATTTGAGATAAAATGGTTTAAAGATTGTCACAGAAATTAAATTAAGCTATTGTAAAAGTGACCCAAGATCATCGCTAACGAGCGGTTTTTATAAAGATGCTATGATTTTTCCATGAATAAATGTCCTTAATGCCCTGCTGGTCCTTTGTCGTATTTTAGCAAAAGGAAATAGTTTGATAAAATTTTATTAAAAGCGCGTAGTCGTTTTTAACAAATGCAAAAACAAGACTATTTGGTTTAAAAATTATTAAAGTTGAGTCAAGATGTTCATCTATATAGAACTAATGCTTAAAAATAAATAGCTTATATACTCACTAACGACCCGCTCCGGCTTCACGCGGGTATTATATATTGTGGGAGTGTGTCGGTGGTCGTATCATGTGAGACCCGCGATTGAATTAATTTTTACGCTCGTTAAATTTTAGTTTGCGATAATTCCTAAGATATTCATTTAAATTATATGGTGTAAAAGATTATCATAATACGCATAAAATGTTTAAGGTAACTAACGCATTTAAATTGATAAAGATTTATACTGTATCTGTCTGGCTTTCCAGTTAGCACATTTTACATGACCCCTTTTTTTAGAAGTTAAAATGGGTATAGTAAGTTATCTTTAAAAATAGACATATAGCGGACTTTTCTGTAGACCTATAAAATACGAATATCCCATAATACATTGTCTTGTTATATCCCCAAGGGACGAGGTAGCCTTTTCAATAAAAGCTCCACGGCGGCTAAACTTAGACGTTTTTGAATTTACACAAAACCTTAACAAATTATACACCTAACCTTAATCATGAATCACAGTCTTTTTGTGAAAACCTCATGAAAATCCGCTTAGTCGTTTTTTAGTTTATCGCGAATAGATAGACAGACGCGATGGTGACTTTTTTTAAAATAATATTTACTGATTATTCAAATTCGATGTTACTTTTAAAGCGATAAAAGATAATTTTAAGACTATTTCCCTTTTATAATGAAATATATTACAGTATCGTATAAAGTCAATTACAGTACAGAGCCGCGGTAATTTTGTTAAAACCTCAAGTCAATTAAAATATAATTAATTTAGTTTCCTCCTATCATTGTTCATCGGATCTTTCGTGCGATTAAATTTTAATCGTTTACGTTATTTTCGAATTAAAGTGCGACACACACACACACACATATATATATATATATATATATATATATATATATATATATATATATATATATATATATATATATATATATATATATATATATATATGTATATACACATATATGTGTAGCACTTATATATTATATATAATATTTTTTAATTGATGAGTACTTTTTGACATTTAGCGAATTCTCATAAATAATAAAAAGTATGTTTGTACCACAGTAACATACATAAATTCACACCCGGAATAACAATGGTTTTAAATAAATGTAAAATTTTGATATACGAGTAGTTTTTATTATTATTTATCTCCGTATGGTTCACTTCCTAGGCATTACTACGGGATGATTTGATTTGACTTTGTTGATATAGTGTTCACGAGTCAAAGTCAAGTGAAAAAAGTCAAGTTTTTTAAAAACTTACGATTCGTGAAATATTTAATATAATAATCCAGTGTAAGGTTATACCTAATAAGTAATCATATCTGGCTCATATACGATTAATTATAATGCTTGTCATGAAAGTAAAGCACTGTTATTACTGTTCTTGTTTCTACGTTCATATTATTTAGAGGTCTGTGTATTTTGAAAATTTCATATTAATTTTATTATAAAATGATGTTATAGATAATATTTAAACGTGATTATTGGTAATAATGTGTTACATAAGTATTCAGTTAATTATCCGAGAGTCAGTATTGTGAATGTCGTGCCCATCTGTAATTGCAAGTACACGACCTGCTTAACAAGATGTACGAGTATGATGTACCTTAGATAAGTTTGCTGTGTATTATGCGTTGATGGCAGAAATGTGTTGTGAACTGTTACAAGATATACTGTGGCTATACTAGAATTTTATGTTTAATGATAATAATAAAAATGTTTTTAGCCGTGATCAATAATGTTGTAAAATTATCGCAATAAATTGTGGTTCCATTTACGTCATCATTAGCTAGGATATAATGACGTAACGTAAATGTTGCGTGTGCTATGTTATAGATGTTAAAATCAAAAATCGTCACACTATGATCGTCACATTTTCGGACCATATATGGTATTATACTGTATTTCGGGACTCCGTACTATATACGAAAAGACGCAACTCCATCGAGTTTGGGCTCGATTGAATCGTCTTGCAAGTATTTTGTCTTTAAATGCAACCCAGTGTCTGATGATTGAGCTAGAAGGTAGTCATAAGAACTCTGTAATGAAACGACGCAATACCATCGAGTTCGGGCTCGATTGAATCGTCTTGACGAGTAGTATGTCTTTCAATGGTAACCAAGGTCTGATGATGGAGCTAGAAGGTAGTCATAGGAACTCTGTAATTAAACGACACAACCCCATCGAATTCGGGCTCGATTGAATCGTTTTGACGAGTAGTTTGTCTTTCAATGTTTCAAACTCTGTAATGAAACGACGCAACCCCATCAAGTTTCGGTCGTTTGATTCGTCTTGACGAGTATCTACTTTGTTTTTAGATGGTTACCAGGATCTGATTACAGATGTCCGCACTACCAATTAACTCGGTGTATCGTTTTATTATAATTATAACTAACTTAACGTACATAACTACACACACACTTTTTTTTCGTAAACCTCACTTGACCAATCAATGTTAAATATATAATAAAACGTTTCACTTCATACGTGTGTGCATTATTACACATGCACATTTTTTAAATGCACAATTTTTAATTACATACATTACATGCGATTGATATGTTGACAGTACAGTAATACGAGGTTTATAGTTAATATACTTTTCTCAAAGTCAAAGTCTCGTAAAATGTCATTTTGTATATTTTGTCATTCGTAAAAAAAGGTTTTTCGGGTCAGTGGTAAATATATCCATGGGATGAAATAAAAGGGCAGATCGTAGTTAATATAGCGAGAGCCATTAGCACGATGACATAATAATCATGGTAACTTCGTTTACATACTTTTTCCTCGGTCGAGTTATCGTTATTATATCAAAGTCGTTAATATTTTTTTATTATTAATATGCTTGAAAGCATTTTCTCATGTACATCAGACTGTATCTCTTTCATATACAAATCGTTGTCAGGGTTTTGATATTCCAACCGGGACCGAAGCTTGACGTGCCTTCGACGTCTGAGGCACGATGGAGATGTACTTAAGAATGCACAATCAGACCGGAAACTAATATTTATACAAATATCTGCTTCGAGCGGGAATCAAACTAACTACCGAACGGTCACCAACCTATGGTGAGGCATGTATGTATCGGTAAATATGCTGATGCAATATCGTTATCGGCTAATGAAGGTACGTTCTAATGTTTAGAATTAATTCATCGGCTGTGAATTGTGATTAATTAATACCCTAGCTTCTATTTGATATTTTAATTGCCATGTCAAGATTAGAGCGGCAATAGAGCCGCGTAATTACGTTATTACATTCGTTTGTCATATTAGTAAATGTTAATTATACATATAAAGACACGTTTCGTGGTTATGTAAACGTTTTGGGAATATTACGGTTTTAGATGTTTTTTTCACGTGTCATGTAATACGATTTTTTCAACAGGACAAACATAATTGTTCTAAAGTTCTGGTTGTATTTCTAGTTTTTTTTTTATTTATACTTGTTTCCCGACTATGGTCTTTATCGTATGGTCGATATGACTCTAGATGACTTTTAAGTACGTAGTACCTACTTAAAAGTCATCTTAGAGTCATACTAGGTACATTATACTTTATAGTGTTAGTTCTTCTATCCTATGTATTTAAAACTAGCTTTTACCCGCGGCTTCGCCCGCGTGGAATTCGGTTATGAATTCGGTTAAATCGCGCTTCTTAGTTTTCCCGTATATATAGAGTTTAGAGTTTTTAAACGAAAACTGCGTGGTAAACTATATTATATGTTTTACGTTGGGGAGCAAAAACATGCAAATTTTGGGCACTGGATACCCGGGAACACGCTACATAGAGCTGGCCATGCGAAAAACAATGCTTTTCTAAGTGTACTCCAGCAACCCTTAGAGTTTGACCTTGTGCTTTATTAATGGTCATAGCAAATAAAACCCTTATAGGAAATTGAAGTCTTTTAAACTGAAATGGGAGGTCTGTTGGAATAATCGGAATCCGAGGAATGAGTACACTTTCACCCTTTGCAGCGCCAGTTAAAATAGTGGCGGTAATAATATTCCGCCCAAGGTGAGTGACACGCAGCCTGGTACCATTGCACAGTCTAGGGGCATCGAGATTACGCATGAGCATCACCGGAAACCCTACTTTTAATTTTAATTTATGTGATGGCACCCCAGATAATTCCAAAGAATTTAAGAACTCTACAGGATATGAGGTACTATTTTCTAAGTCTATCACCGTGTCTACAGATAAATATTCAGTAGTTTCTCCCATAACTTCATCCAAAATATTTTCATTTATTTTAGTGACCGTTTCGTTTTTTGGTGCTAATATTGCGCGTTCGCAGAGCCATTGGTCATCATGTATATTATTGTGTAAGTCAGTATAAACTTTGGCTACCAACTCTGATTCGCTGCCCACAACATTACAAAAATCTTCCGTTAAAGTTATCATTCCCTCTGCATCTACTGTCATTCTCCCATCACCGATTTTTAACAATGTTTCCGCGTAATGACCTGAGTGAAAGTCGTTAAATAATCTTACTCGCATGTTTGTTGTCAATTGGAATTTTATGACATGGTCCCATAACTTAGACGATTTTAGGCAAGCTTTTATTTCATCTGCTGGAGTCCCCCTTTGTATCCAAGCGCCATCTATCGCATACCTTAAGAACTAAATAGCGTAACTGCTAATACTTTATACTTATTTCAGTATATTTGTCATATTTGCACGTAATAACCTACTTTTTTGAAATTTCTTCACTTTTGTAAACCCTCTGGAACAGTATTATACCAGGATAAAGGGTAGGTAAATAATAACAGAAGTTTTTGCAAAGAAAATTACTAAGTACACAGGATTAGTAGATGTAAAAAACCAGTTTAGAAGATAAACCAAATTCCTCATTTTCGGGGATTAATTATCATATCATTTACCTTCTAAGTTTACATTGTGTATATTCGTATGCAAAACATAACTTTGTTTTAAACTACACACAGCGCCATCTATCGCCATCATCTCCGAACTAACAATATTTTTGTTTTCCCTCGGGAAAATCAAACTTTTTCGGGATAAAAAGTACCCTATTATTTAATCCGGACTTCTAACTTTACGTCTGCAAAATTTCAAAGCAATCGGTTCAGTAGTTACGGCGTGAAAGCGGAACAAACATACAAACTCACTTTCCCATTTATAATATTAAAGTAAGGATAGGATAAAATAATTGTGTCTAAAAAAAACCTTTAAAATATAATTCCCCATGTGGTTATTATTATTGTATTAATTTTTCCTTTTTGTCATATCTATAGTCAATAACTGAAACAAGGAAAACTTTTTGGAAAACTATAATTAATTTCATGTAGGCACAACCATTCCAGCAAAGTTTTTAGCTATATTATTTATCGACGAGGAAGTAATTAAACGTTATATTAAATATAGCGTTAAATTTTAAAATTGATTATTTGTTGTGCGTTAAATAAACAACTATAAATTAAATAAATACTCGTAATTGTAATTTTAATAATCTTACTGTTCCATTACAAATGAAAAGCAATATAACCAGATATGAACGCAGTCGTAAATTGAAATTCACGTTTATCACTAATTATCATACGCAAACACGCGTTTTGTACGCAATTTCTTAGCTCGTTTGTTCATTTTTGTGATCGTTTGAGGCGTGTTGCAACCGAACCGTAAGATGAAGTAATTTTACACGTAGCTTCGCCCCATTTTGATAAGGAATGTAAATCGGTACACTTGTCTGACATGATTTTGATGATGTTCCTACTTATATAGCCTGAATTCATGATATTGAACACGTTACAAACCTTATTTCTAAAGGTTTATCGGTGGTTTTACTTGAGTTGACTTTCGATACGTACTTGTTCGATAAATTGACATTTATGGTTTTTACTACGCTTCTATGACTCGTATTGTGATGTTTTATAGCTTGTTCTGTTGATGTAAAAAGTGTTTGTTTAATCGGTCGCGGGTTCGATTCGGTCTATAATTTTCCTAAATTATCTCAGCAGTGAATATTTGAAGGCCGATTCAATATAGTTCAGTACAAACCCTACTAAACAATCTTTATCTAAAATAAGATTTAAGAACTAGGTTGTAAGCGAATACAATTTACCACATAAATATTGGTACATGATTTTTGGATGGCTGTATATTACCAAATAGCTGTTTGTACCTATTCTCCAATACTACGTGACTAATTAACATTCGCCATTAGCCCATTACGTATGTTTGTATGACAATTAAAAATGTGTTCAAAAATGTTTATTATGACATAAAATTAAGTAACGCTGTTAGAATGACATAAAAGTCTCATATCTTTTGCAAGATATATATTGATTAATAATAGAATTTATTTGTTGTAGGTATTATTGTTTATTAAATTATAGATAGATATTAAATATATTGTATTTATAAACCATGAAATATTCAGGAACTTCCTGACAACAAACTGAAACAAATCTACAAAATTTTCGTACCTATATTATTTTACACTAGCTTAGCCCGCGGCGTCGCCTTCACCTACACATCTACTACTACTACGCTACGATAGTAACTAATCGTGACTCATAAAGCGCCATCTATTATGATAGTGACATACTTAAAAATGTTGTAAAATTACATGGATTATATTACCCTGAGTCCGACGCTTGCAAAGCGCGACCCTGGCCAATTGGGCCGAAAGTAAACCACCCGGTAGCGGAGGCTACCGGAGAGGACATGCTCGGGTAGTTAGGCGAAGGGCCTAGAGGTCCGTACCCCAACAGGCCCATTAATCGCAGTCCGACATTTTACGTTCTTTTTTTCGTTTTTCGACGTAAACTGGGTTTTGAATATGAATATTAAATATTAATAATTATTAATTGAATGCTATGAAATATTATTTCACACAACGTTGTTAGTTATTACCATTTTTGGATCACATTTAAATGCATAAACAACCCTACTGTATTTTAATTCCGTCATTCATAATACAATATTTTTTTACAGAGAGAAGCGGTTTTAATGAAATAAAGACTAAGTGTATGCTTATAATTTTCATGTAAATTTTTTAACATTCACCTAGTATGCATGCATTGCAAAAAACGATAGAAATGTATTTGTATAAATAGTATTTTAGACCATACAAAAATTTTCGTCAAAAATTTCTGAATAAAAAGAACAAAAAGGGGGAAATTTACAATTTTATAATAAGTATAGATAGATAGACTATTATCTCAAACTTTTTTCATTTTTGTTTTATTAATTTGGCAATAGTCCCGTAAGTATACCTATACACAAAAAGCAACCGATTTTGCAATGTTTTGGTCATTAATTAACATCACACTCGCTGTCCAATGGTAACCAAAGATGCGTTTTCTAATTCAGCAGACATTCTAGGTGTTATTTTATGTACATATTAAATTTGCAATTGTAATTCAACTCGTGTCACTGTAGAGGTTAAGGACGTCGAGAGAAAATCCAATGAATAATCATTGTGAAATTTTTGTTCTTTAAAATCTATTCTTTATTTGAACGAACTTATAAGACAAAGGAAATACGTTTATAAAACATTTGTTTCAAAATTGCATTTGCATCATTCATCAGGAGTATCAAAAACACAATATATACATATATTCGACAAAGAATGTATAACACGGAGTAAAGTGAAGAGATAACGAAGTATATTAAAATTTACGGTGAAGCGTTCATAAGCAATAATGTATTATATATAGAGCTAATCAAACAATTGAAAGCAGTCCTGTAAAATATATTACTCTTAAAAAACTTCAAAGATAAAATGATATATTATGATAAAAGTTAATCAAAGAGAACGTTCACATTTCGGATCGAATTCCCAGACACGTGTACCATCAATCAGTAATGGGGTAGGTAACTTAGTGAGCAAAATGCTTAATCATTCATCGTAATAAATATCAGTCACTGATATTTAAATGTGGTTAATTTGATTTTTAGATTTTAATAAATATCCTCTGAATCCTACTTATTCTCTATACATACTTCTATTATTTAACATTTAAAAGTTTGTGATAATTAATTTATTAACGATTGTTTATTATTCTCTCTCAAAAATAACTGATTCGATTGCAATGAAAATTGATATATTTACTGAGATTGCTAGAGATCCAGAATAAAGCACGTTTTTTTTTGTTCCGAAATGCCTACGACATCGTAAGTTAAGCGAGTAAACGACACCACGAGATTCAAATAGTGTTTTCATAAAAAAAAAGAAAAAAAAAACTTCAGTTTGACGTTACGCAGTTGTTAATCACGAAATTTTATATATTATTCTATAGACAATAATATGTGAATAAATAATTAAAAAAATTGTCTTTGATATTGATTCTTATTCAAAGTAGATAATATTACTCTAATGGATTAAAAATCTCAGCTAAAGACATCATCTCACGCAAGTAATTAGGTACGTAACAAATAACAACTTTGAAGGAAAAAATAATTCAAAAATTAATTCTTTATACATATTAAATATCATAATATGTAATTAAGAAAAACGTTTTGTGAACATTAATTGAAAATTGTTTGAAAAAATATAATATTTTTTCATGCCATAAAACATCATTGGAGTGGCTCGGATGCCGTACTAAAAACATAAACACAACAAACTGACAAAAAATTCCGGAAATTAGATAAACTTTTGCGATGAAATGTCAGAGTAGAAATGTTTAGAAGAAGTTTAATTTCCTCTCGAAGGCCGCAAGGGATTTTACGAAGCTATCATTATCATGTCGAGAGTCAAAGCTATGACAAATAAACAAAGGGTTCCATTCCTATAAATAATTGTGATATTTTTAATAACAGGTCTTTGTTTTACTGAAGAATACTTTTCAATGAGAATTTTAGTATTTTCAATGAAATTTTTAATTTGGCCATCCATGCTTATTAATAAACTTGTCTATGAAGACCGTTCTGTTGATTGTACTCAATGATCTTAGAAGCTTTTTCTTCTAAGATCATTGATTGAACTGTATAATTTGTATTTTTATATTATTGTCTTTGTCGATCGAGGGATCCTCAACAATTTTTGCGTGCCTTGGAGAGCACTAGATATATTATTTTATCCTTGCAGTGAATCACCGTCGCGGATTAAACTCGAATCCTTCATGTACAACAGGAGTAGGTCTTGGCCCGACTGTTGGGTATTTACAGGCTGTTTTAGTTCAGTTCTGATATCATACGCAGATTCAGTAATACTTTGGTATCACAAATCCATCCATCTCCCAAATTTTTTCATTTATTTATATGAATTTTAACTAAAATAATATTATGAGATCATTTAAATAAATATTATATTATTTCTAGCCTTAATATTTTTTTAGTAATTTAATTTAATCGATTATAAAAAAAAAAGAACGAAACGAAGTTTTGCAAAACGTTTATATATATGATTTAATTAATTTTATCTTAATACAGATACTAGCAAACATTGTTACAACACTTTTATATAGCTGTAACCATTAAATTAACCGAAATATGATAGTTTCCTTAATCTACCTTTATATACAATCTACAATTTTGAAACTTATAATCAAGGTAATAAGGTCACACACGTGATACTTTGTTATGTCTTTTATCATCTACATTAATTACTTATGTAAATTTTAAGAGTGCCATAACAGATAGTATTTCATAATAAACGCTCGTCCGTAATATCAAGGGATTATGGGTATCAAGAGAATTATTTTAAGTAATTACTTCAAACCAGGTCGATGGTTTTGAAGTCAGGTAACGCGATAAGGGAATTCTCATTCACGTTTAAATATGGTTTTTTTTTCTTTTTTTACAGGTATGTGCTGATTTACAATTCTTAATTAAAATAAGGTAAGATAATTTTAAGTTAGATTTTTTTTTATTTGATATTTATTAGAAAAATAGTCATTCATTCTTCGTTTTAAAATTTTTGTACCTTTTTTAAATTTGTATCGTTGTACTGCACCGGGTTTTAAATTCAGAATCGAAAGAAAAAAAATCTGTTATATTGAAAGTTTTGATAGTAATTATTATTTACAAAAAGAAGGAATAAGAAGATTTTAGTTTGGTACTATATTTTAGTATATAAAGGAGATTGCCTACATTTTATAGGGACATTTGTGCCGTTTTTAATTATATAATACACAAATAGTACTGGTCGTGTGTTGAAAGTATTTGGTATCTTTGTTTAAAATCAAGAAACATATAAATCCTCTAATTTATCTTTTTAACTAGCCTTTTATATTTAGTTGCTCATAAAAAGTAGTCAGGCACTTCCAATTTCACTTGAAAAAAATAAGAAAATCTCTTTTTAAAAAACTAGTTTTTAGTCACACACTGGTATTATAGAATACTGAAATGTCACAGACTACGTATAACGGATATTAGAACTTAAGGAACGCTTACTATTTCTATGGTATTCAAAATTTTAATAACATTGTAATCTTGACCAATTCCTTCGTGTCATCTCCATTATACGTGACATTTCTCGAAATAATCTGAACCATTTTGGCACTATTGGGAGCCATTAATCATTTCGAAATTCTTTTAATGAAACTTAATAGTATAAAGTATTATTATAATATAGTACTTTATAGTATTTATCGTATCCATAAAATATTTTAAGTAATAAATCTATAAACATTTAAACCGATATAATAGTAAAAGCTCAAAATAAAATGTTAGTTCTCAATGACGGTCATAAATATCTATAGGGTTAGTTATTGTTACAATAATATTATACTATTCAATTCTGTAATATAAGTATATTTTGATTTAGAGAATTTAAACATTTCCGGGGCCTTCTCTTTTCACATTTAGTCGTAGTTATAAAAATCGTATCAATCGTAATCCGATAACAAGTTTATAGATCTACTACGTATTCATTATAGGTCACTTTGCTATAGTTATCGTTTATGGGTGTTCCTGAGCATTTTATGTCGCAATATCTCAAAAACAGCTATTTCAATACTGGTTTTTTCCTCATCGTTCTATAAAATTTTATTGTTCAATAAAGTGATAGGTTTGGCAATCGGATTATTGTTTTATGGCATTCGTGAATATTTCACATCGATATGGGTTTTGTTTTAAAATGAATCTAGTTTAAGGATACCGAAGACTGTATATCGTCAACTTTGTTAGAGACAGAACTAGTTCGGAATTTTTTCGGAAAAACTGTTTTATGATAAAATTTTAAAATGAAATTAGAAATAAAACCCCAAGAATGGTTAAAAAACATGATCGTTATGAATTGCTGAAAGAAATCAATTTGCCAGGGACTTACTTATCTTCGGAAATTTTGTTATTAAACAACCTAATGTCGGTCCTTAATTTATAGTTAAGGTTACGGTTACGCATGCGGAAGAAAGCTATTATATATATATATATATAATTCGTTTTAATATAGAAATGTTTATGGGTAATTCTCATTTTTAGAAAACAAAATGAGAGATCAAACGAATACGTCTTTACGATAAAAGTGATGATGGATCTTATTAGGTTAGGTGTTTTTCTTTGAGGGTAAAATATTCGCTGAGCTTGCAGCCCCTAAAGTAAAAACAATATAGGGGGTTGAAAAAAATATCCATGGAAGTGACATTCCCTAATTAATGTCATGCAAAATATCTTCAAAATCAAACATGAACATATAAATTTAACCGAGTGTTTTTGATACATATAAGCAATTACCTTATACCACAAATCTAAAGTTCATAGTTGAAGTTCACATACCTTTGACGATCAACACGGTTGTGACCTCTTATGAATAACGAGTTTTGACAACAGAAAATGAAATTAAAATTTCTCGTAGGTACCGATTACAACTTCGTTTAGAACTGACAACTGAATCAAGATAGGGGGATGATTTCCTTGCCTATGCCTAGTAGCGTTTGGATACACGCATAATATTTTTTATTAATAATACAAGTGGTGTGACTTACATCCATGGAAGGGAGAAATAAATTGATCGCAAACTTCTGTATATTAATGATGAAGAATCTTCAGAAATATAATATTTTGTTTATTAAAATACTAATTAAACTTAATTAATACTCTTATATATTTATTACAATGGAAGATAGCCATAAAATTATTTTTTCTTATTAAATCCACACAATTACACCCATGAAACATTTTTGATAATTTGGCACTTAATAAAAAAAATAACTATTCAGTTGATTTATGTCTTATATCTTAATATATAGTATTTAACTTATATTTGCTTAATGCAAATCACAACCCCGGCATTTAAGTACTTGTAAAAATGATAGTCACACTCTATTTTTTCAAAAATGAGAATTACCCTTATATGACAATTTCATTTATTGATTTTACTGTGGAGGGTGTTTATCTAAACATGCATAAACATTGTGGGTAGATATAGTCCTTAGTCGAACTTCACAACTTATATGTAACCTGAATGTTAACTATATTCTAATTCTTAATGCAAATAACGTAATTATATATCTAAAAAGTATGCGTTTATTTCCCTTTTCTACAAAATTGTTTTATGTATCCTAAGTCAATAATTTGACGTAAAAAAATATGCTGATTGATATAAAACAAAATACATTAAAATAAATACATTAAATTTTTAAATTTTCATTTCACAATACTTTTCGTTGAATTTCAAAACGTAAAAAAGCGCTGTTGCCGCACCGTCAAATTTATGCGTCAAATAAAGTTAGCTGCCAATTAATTTAGCAGGGAGATTGATGGTGAAACAGAAAAAAAAATCTTATCTGTTGATGACCGTTATATGTCGGGTAAATATTCGAAACTTTAACTGCAACCGGTGAAACAGGCCCTAACACTCACAATTTAAAAATAGTCCATAAAATGTTATGGAAAAAAGTTATGTGTCTCTCGTTTAATTCATATTGACATTTAATCTTCTGTATGTCGAAGTCTACTCTCTAACCATGAATCAGTGGAGATTCACTAATTTTAAGTGACTATTCACTTTTGTCAATGTGAAAATCGTACAATTCAATGTATTAATATCTGGATACAGAGTCAATTGATTTGATCATTGAATATTTGCATGTATATAAGTGAGTATTCACTAACTTGTTATTGAAATTCACTGATGTGTGGTGAATCAGTTTCACGAAAATAATTAATGAAAATCCATTATTTCATGTTCAGTAGTTTTAAACTCATAAACTTTTGCAATACATACCTATAGGTTTTACACTAAAATCATTTACAAAACGTTAATCGCCAAACGTTAAAACAAACAAAATATAACGCTTCTGCTTAATAATTTTAGTATACCCACCGCATTGATGTTCAGTGTCTGGAAACATCGAATGTAAAAAAAAAGTTTTATCTAATTCGGTTCCTAGATTTCGCAAAGTTATCGTAAATCGATAATATTTGGGTTAATGTATCCACGTGTGTGGTTCACCGCTCTCGTTATATATATTGCCCTGAAGTTTGACCAGCTTGATAACGACTTCATTTTGAATGATTGATTACATTGATAATTTTTTCATAAGTGAATATTTTCAATTTATATTGACTGCGATATTTCAATAATAAACGGTTTTGATTCAATGTTAATGTTTACGAGTAGGTTATTATTTTTTATCGATATTTAAGACGTTGTTTGTAGATTTATATTTATATTATTTGAATTTGACTTTGACTTTAGATCGTTTACCGATTCTTGTACTCGAAATCTGTTCCGACCAATTCTGGTTTCCTCGCAAAGTTTTCTTTTGAGTTTTGTCGTCTAGCAAATATTTATTAAGCAAAAACACTTAATCCTATTTGAAAACGTTATCTTTCGTAGATTGTTTCATCTGTTAACATAGTAATAATTATAGGTAGAAAATATTGCATTTATAAAAAACCAAGATAATTGAATAGTCGTTTAAGAGAGAAATGTATAATGACTATCAATCTTCTTCCCACAATTATAGTACAATTAAAAACGGCTGATGTCTAAGAGATAATTAAGATAAACGAATGTTGGGGATCCTTACAAAGACAATAAAAATATTATATTTTGTTTTGATACATCCACAGTCTGGAAGTTTTACTCCACGAATACGAAGTGGCGGGCAAAAAAACCAGTATTAACAAATAATAATACGTATTTCATCAAACATTTCGTGGAAGGACCAGGGGAAGGAAGGACATTCCATTTCTGAATATTAATAATGTATTAACAAGTTTGTTTTAAACTTTATTGTTGTATGTAGATACAAACTCTGATAGCTTCCTAAGCTAACATAATAAATTATAAACTTCATTTCGAAGATTATAATTTAAAGGATTTTCGTTACGTAATATTACGAAGTTTTGTTTATCCAAAATGATCTGATTCTTGGTAAAACTTTCATAAATCGGGAAGTTTGGTGTTCAGGTGTTCGAGTAAACAAAAATTATGTTTCCGCAATATTACAGCTTACCCTAAGTAATGATTTCATTAACATTGATAAATAAAATTGTGTAATTTAGTACTACCAACTTTTATTAATGAAATGCGGTTCGTAAATAAAGTGCGTATATTTCATCAGTTTACTGGTCTAATAGGCTTACTTCTAAAGTATTTTGTTTCGGTCACAATTTATTTCAAAGCATCTGCAATCGTCTGTAACGTTGCTATAAATTACAAATTAATTAAAAACTTTTACGAAGATATTGTCGCTTAGGGAAATATTCTAGTGTCGGGAGCTATAGCAAAACATTTAAGTTTCTTAACGATGTTTACTTACACTAACAAGCATGTGATGAATTTAAATACAAAAATTCTAATAAAAGTAGTATTATGGAAGACACAAATGAACACTGTGTTTAAGATTAATGTTTGTTAGTTTCAAACTGAACTAAACGGAATCAGCCCATAAATGTGTTACTACTGGGCAAGGGCCTCTTCTCCATATAGTAGAAAGGTTGGAACTTAATCCACCACTAGCTCTACTGTGGGTTGGTGAATATTTTTATATTGTTATTTTAATTCTACATTGAGTAACGATCGCTATTAGATGTCTATGATAATAATCGGGTCGACGGCTATACGTGCTTTCCGAGGCACGGTTGGGAGACCCACAAGAAACCAGACCAAAAACGAATATTTTTACTAATACAAATATCTACCTTGCCGTGTATCTATATCTATCTTGCCGCCGTATATCTATCTTGCCGTGTGGTTGCCGGCTTAGAATAGCGCCACTCCGAGTCGACCCGTGGAGATCGTAAGAGGCGATCGAAGGGATAAATATACCAGGAGATGGGCAGCAGCGTCTTCCTGAGGACTATTAAACTTACTGCGGTCACCAACACGCACTTGCCAAGCGTGGTGACTATGGCAGAAACCCCCATAATCATGAACATCACAAATAAACCACGGCCCCCAGTCCCCGGCAGCTCCGTTATTCCTGGCTCTGGCAGCGGTCACGGTAACGGCGGAGCAGGGGGTGCTAAGAATCTCCGGCAGAGATCGCGCTGCCACAAACGACGACTCTTGCACCTGGCAACATACAATACCAGGACACTAAGGACCGACGACAAGATCCGTGAGCTGGAAGACGAGATAGACAAGTTAAACTGGAGTGTCGTGGGATTATCCGAAGTCCGAAGACAGGGGGAGGACACGATAATCCTAAACTCCGGTAACTTGTTCTATCACCGGGAGGGCGAACATCTGTCCCAAGGTGGTGTCGGGTTCCTCGTCCACAGGTCCCTCGTCAACAACGTGACGGAAGTTGGGAGCGTGTCAGCAAGGGTAGCGTACCTTATACTCAGAATATCCAAGCGATATTCGCTGAAGGTCATACAGGTTTACGCACCGACCTCGGCACACCCCGACGATGAGGTTGAAGTTATGTATGAGGACGTAAGTAGGGCCATGCGTAACTCCAAGACTCATTTCACGGTGGTGATGGGGGACTTCAACGCAGGACTGGGTGCGCGAGACGGCGACGAGCTGAAGGTGGGGCCCTTTGGTATCGGGCAACGGAACCACCGTGGCCACTTGCTGGCTAACTTCTTGGAGAAGGAAGACTTCTATATGATGAACTCCTTCTTCAAGAAGAAGCCACAGCGCAGGTGGACTTGGATCAGTCCCAATGGTTCCGTAAAAAGTGAGATAGACTTCATTTTGGCAGACAAACCGCACATATTCAATGATGTCTCTGTGATCAGCAGGTTTAAAACCGGAAGCGATCACCGGATGGTCAGAGGCACATTGAATATCAATGTCAAGCTGGAACGGTCACGCCTGATGAAGTCTACGCTCCGACCCGAGGCCTTTCAGCTGGAACTCCGCAATCGTTTCGCGTGCCTAGAAACATGCAGTTCAGTGGACGAGTATAACACCAGTATGGTAGACACTGTCCACGAGGTTGGGTCTAAGTATTTCAAGGCCCCCTCCAGTGGTAAACCTCAAGTTCTCTCAGAACATACTCTCGGTCTTATGAGGGAAAGGCGGGAACTATGTGTGCAGTCTCCAACCTCAATGTCGAAGTACCGACTGCTCAACAAACAGATCTCTCAGAGTAGGCGACGCGATTTACGTGTTTATAACACCAATCGTGTAAAAAACACGATCGAGCGGAACAAAGGCTCGAAAGTGTTCGCAAGAGATCTGGAGGTTGGGCAAAGTCAGTTGACGAGGTTGAAGACCGACTCTGGCACCATAGTTACGTCTAAGCCCGAAGTTCTGAGAGAAATTGAGAGGTACTACGGACAGTTGTATACCTCCTCAAGAGCTCCCGTTCCCAAGGCGGCGAACGACAAGCGAGCCAAATTAACCCGGCACTATACCGAAGATATCCCGGACGTCAGTCTGTACGAAATTAGGGGGGCACTCAAACAGCTTAAGAACAACAAAGCTCCGGGGGATGACGGAATCACAACCGAGCTGCTGAAAGCGGGCGGCAAACCCGTCCTAGTAGCGCTCCAGCAATTGTTTGATTCCGTCATCAACACTGGAAGCACCCCGGAGGCGTGGAGCAGAAGCGTGGTGGTACTGTTCTTCAAGAAGGGGGATAAAACCCAGCTGAAGAACTACAGGCCCATCGCGCTTCTGAGCCACGTTTATAAGCTGTTTTCGAGGGTCCTTACTTATCGTTTAGCGCGCAGACTAGACGACTTCCAGCCTCCCGAACAAGCCGGTTTCCGAAAAGGCTATAGTACCATAGACCATATACATACGCTTCGGCAGGTTATACAAAAGACCGAGGAGTATAACCTGCCGCTTTGCGTAGCGTATGTAGACTATGAGAAGGCCTTCGATTCTATCGAGACCTGGGCGGTGCTCGAGTCTCTTCAGCGGTGCCAGATCGACTATCGGTACATCGAGGCGTTGAAGTGTGTATACAATGCCGCCACCATGAAAGTCCGAGTACACGACAGCAGTACGAACCCCATCCATGTGCAGCGCGGCGTACGGCAGGGGGATGTCATCTCCCCAAAACTCTTTACCGCTGCACTGGAAGACGTGTTCAAGCTGATAGAGTGGAAAGGGCGTGGTATTAACATCAACGGCGAACACCTCTCACACCTCCGATTTGCCGATGACATAGTGATCCTGGCGGAGTCGCTGGAGGAACTCGGCATTATGCTCAGCGACCTCAATAGTGCCTCACAACGGGTGGGTCTTAAGATGAACATGGACAAGACGAAAATCATGTCTAACGTCCATGTCACACCCGTACCAGTGGTTGTCGACGGCACTGCTCTCGAAGTTGTAGACGAGTACGTTTACCTGGGACAAACGATCCGAATGGGTAAGTCCAACTTCGAGAGGGAGGTCACTCGAAGAATCCAACTCGGCTGGGCAGCGTTCGGGAGACTACGACACGTCTTGACGTCTGATATACCTCAGTGCCTGAAGTCGAAAGTTTTCGAGCAATGTGTGTTGCCAGTGATGACCTATGGTGCCGAGACGTGGTCTTTTACTGTGGGCCTAATCCACAAGCTCAGAGTCGCTCAGAGGGCAATGGAGAGAGCTATGCTCGGTATTTCTCTACGTGACAAAGTCAGAAATGATGAAATCCGTAGAAGAACGAAGGTAACCGACATAGCGCTCAAAGTTTGCAAATTGAAGTGGCAATGGGCTGGCCACATCGTTCGCAGGACTGACAACCGATGGGGAAAGAAGGTCCTTGAATGGCGACCACGTTTAGGTAAAAGGAGCACAGGCCGCCCTCCTACCAGGTGGACTGACGACCTGAAGAAGACAGCGGGAAACCGTTGGATTCAGAGGGCCCAGGACCGGGTGGAGTGGCGTCGATTAGGGGAGGCCCATGTCCAGCAGTGGACTACCAAGGGCTGAAAAGAAGAAGAAATATCTACCACGAGCGGGAATCGAACCCGCGACCGCCAGCGTTAAGTCGCATACACTACACCAGAACGGATGTCTTGTTGATCTCTGGTTTCCCTTCAAAACGTATAAATGTTTCCCTACTAAAGATTTCTATAGAGTGGAACATTCAAATGAGTCTTCTCTATTTTTGTTATTAATAGGGTTATTTATTTTTTATTTATAACATAAGATTATTTTTCTTAGAAAAAAAAAAGCGTTTTCACGTTGTTTACCTGGAAGGGTATTAATTAGATTAGTTCATATAACCGAACCTTAACACTCTGATTAGTTTAATTCCCCCGACTGTTTCATTTTAGTTTGTTTCCGAGCGGTCTGCGGGTTTGTTAGAACTCCAAACATTACTAGCTTAGAATATTAACTGAAATAACAAATGAGGATCCAAAGTAAGATGAGGTATTTATATCATTAGGTAGACTTTGTTCCGTATATTTTTTTATTATAGAGAAATAATTTAATTATATACGTGCATACAATTTCTTAAATAATCTTAAATCATCTACAAGCTTTATTATAACACGCATTACGCATATTATATTTTTATCATTATTCATATTCATCGGTAAAAAATAATAGTTTGTATGCGTGACTTAATAGTCAGTCGTAGGATGACAAACGGGAGTGATCAACAATTTGTTAGAGGTACATCGAATAGTAATGTTAAACTGGAACGATCTCGCCCGATGAAGTCTACACTGCGAACATGTAACGCACATATCCAAAACCCCCGAGAGCTTTCAGTTCGAACTACATATCTAATCGTTTCGATTGCGTTGACGATTGCATTTCTGTGGACGATACAAACAGCAGGTTGGTGAACACTGTTCATACAGTTGGAGGCTGATTTTACAGACCCGGCCGTAAAAGTGGTCTACGTGCTACTTACAGATAAAAAGTAAAATTTACGTATTACCTTGTTTTTGTACGAGTATATGTGGATCTGTAACACATTTTTGAGTGTAAATAATAATAATGATTTAAAAAGCCTCATTAAGCCTTGGAGATGAAAAACATGTATAAAAATCTAGAACATTGTCTGTCTGTGATTCACATAAAAACCAACAGATTTAGGTCGGTCTCGTATTATTGTGTGGAATAAAACCTCAACAAATAACTGAAACCTCCTACAAACCTCTAATTACTAGTGAGCGTGTTCCTTTCTCATTATTATTTCTTTAATCAACATAAACATTACAAAAATAAAAAAAAAATGGTTTTCGCCTGTTTACGGACGATAATTTTACGTGATAACGTCATAAGAAAACATTGCTGAAAAATTGCATACTTTTATAATTGAATTAAATGTTTATCACTGAATTATCATTATTTTGTATAATACAAAGAAGGAGTTAATTGAAAATTACAATTTTTTTTCGATAAATTAACATTTATTTGCACCCGTTTATTCAAATATTTTATTACTTACCTAAATTATACAGATGAATTACAAGTAAAAAAGTACTATTAACAATTTATTTACAACTTATATACATGTGTGATATTTAAGATCCTCCAATCGGTGTTATTGTTTTTAGGACGCATCTGCCGATGGACTGGAACACAGATGCGTCACAAACCTAACGCTTAAGCCGATCGTGTCTCTATCGCTTGTTTCGCACTCTCGCTCACGGAACGTGACAATGAGTCATGCTTTTTTATGCGTGCAGCCGGCGTTCATCGATTTATAAGACATTATCACGTCAAAAAAAAAAAAATTGAATTTTGCAAATCAGCCCAGAAGCTGAAGCAGAAGATATCTTTGTACATAATCTCTTCCTTTTTTTGAAGTCGGCTTAAAAGCCTATTTGCGATACAATCTTGTATGTACTCAGTGGCTGCATAACCAACAGTATATTGGTTTACTCAAAGTGCATGTTTAAAGGTTTTGCACTAGACCTGATAGTGTAAGTTTAACAAAGGGTATCTTATTTAGCAGAAGCGTTTTTCTCGATCGAAATTAAGTCGGGGTTTTTACATAAGTTAGTAAAACTCTCGTTTTGGATTCCGTCGTGTGCTCGCCGTTTACAGGGATTGTTCGGTGTATTGGTAATGTTATTCGTATCCTCAATTAAATCGACCTGGTGGTATATTATAATTTCAGTTGTGCGTTATCTACATAGTTCTCTTGTAACTACGGATCCGTACCCAAAATGTACCTGCGTACCTTATTACTAAGACTACGCCGTCTGTTCGTACGACCTTAGATCTGTCATCTGGGTGTTATCTTTAAAACCGTAATTGTTACTGAAACGTTAAATACTTTTTAGATTATATTTAAAAGATAAAGGAATATCCTATACGAGGAACGTATTTTTTTGAGTTTGTTTTTGCTCGAACTTAAAATATATTTATTTTTAAACATTGCAGAAACCCTTGAAGTCCGACTACTTAGCTAGCTAAGTAGTAGTTTTTTAACACTAAGGGACAATTTCACCATTTGCTGATAAAGTTTATCTTGCTTATAAGTCAGAATATCAGAGATTTTAACAGCAATTGGTAATACAGGCTCTTGGGGCTTGCTTCACCTAAAGTAATAAATATATTCACCTAAAGTAATAATATCTGTGAAACCGAATGTTGTAGACACACAGATACTGACTAGAAATATCTGACGGATAAAATGTAGTTTGATTTTTATTTGTTTGATACCGTTAAATGTCGGTAAAATTGGCATCTGGGAAAATCATTTTGTTATATTAAGATTGGTCAATATTTTTACAAATTTAATAAATTGAAATCAATCATGCGATTTAGACGTATTGAGCAAATTTTGTTTAAATTTTTAAAATAAAATAATTTTCAAATTAAATAACAATAGTTTCTTTGTTCGTAATATAACCGTAACATCCACTGAATATATCAAGAGTGTCAAGAATATCGTTCGGGTCAGCGAATCGTTTTATACCAAAGTAGGACACGTGCGATTCATTATTAGCACGTGTTTCACAAGTTTACATTATTAAGCTAAGCGTATTCTGTAATAGTCAATATAGTGACATAGCCGCGTGGAATTATATTGTTAAATAATATTCGGCGATGCGATCTTACTGATACTTACTGTATTAATAGAACTATCTATAATCTGTACTAATATTATAGAGCTGAAAAAATTTTTTTTTGAGCTATTCTTAAGAATTACCTAACCGGTTGAGAAAAATATTTTTATATTAGAAAGCCAGTCCTTTGGTTTTAGCTAAATAATCGAACTATGGTTCATATAACTGTAGTAGTTTTATAACTTATTAAACTTTCAAGGTCGCTAACACTATTATTAAGACGTAAGACGGGATGCTTACCTGATTATATATGTTTGTCTTTAATCGTGATGAGTTCTCGATGTTCCGAAACTGTTGCAGTGTTATGGTACAAGGGCGATGCACCATAACACTGAACAAGATGCTCGTGACCATTACGCTTGCAAATACCAAAATATCGGAAATTAAGATTTATTAACGACACATATGGTAATAATCTGTTATTAACCATAAACAATAACCAAGTATATCGAGTAATGAAGTGTGGTTAAAATCATTACAGTTGTGTGGTCTGTCTTATATTACAGCTGTAAATCTGTCAGTTTCCTAATTGTCATTGCGTTAGCATACTCTCAGCTTTATCATTAACAACTTTAAACTTTAACTGTCAAACATAACTAACGTAAATCCTTCCAAACTTCCAAAGTTAGCTGAACCTTAAAAGCTCAAAATTTTATTTTTAAAAATTTAACTTTTTTTATATATATTCTGCCAAATTGTTAAGTTTTATTACTAAATATCATATAATATGTAATTTTCTATGAGAAAAAAAGTTCGTTGATAATATTTAATTTATTAAATTCATCAATTTAATAATCAATAAGCTTATATTTTGTTAAAAATAGTATTTTCTCATAATAAAGTATCGAGTAAATTAAAAAAAAAAAAAAAAAATCGGAAGAAAAATACTGAAACGAGTAAATTTATTTATCAAAAAAATATAAGAGATATTTTTTGTAGAGCGTTAAATTTAATACAAAAATTTAAGTCACGCATTGGAAAACGTTGATTGGGTTGTGAGCTGAAAATTAAAAAAAAAATTGTGTTATTTAAATGGGAAATAGAAATCCGCGATGAGCGACATCTAAATATTAATATTAAGAGCTCTGCTATTAACAGACGTCTTTTCTCATCCCTCTGAAAGTGTTTCAGTAGTTATTTTGAAAAAAGAAAAAAAGGAAAATTATTTGAACCGAAAATGAATGAATACGTATTTTTTCCTTTTTTATATGTATTGTCATTTTATATCGACATAGTCTTCTTTGGTTATGTTTTCATAGTTATGTTACAAAACGACGCCCAAAATAACTAATTGATCATTACTTTTATCGGTAAAGGACTTACATATTGTTGTTAAAAATCAAATACTAATTAATTATATTCTATAATAATATATTTTAAAGGAGCTTTAATGAAAGAATTGAAAGCAATGAGGAAGCGTCAAATGCAGCGCTACTTACCTCCTACACCTTGCAATTTATTTTTAAAAGAAACTTAAATCAACTTCGTTAGGTTTACACTCGCTATAGATAAAAATAATGTGCAATTTTTAATTTATTTTAAAGGATTTCATAACCTTATTTTGAATGAAACTTTCTTATTTCACTTTTAAAAGTGATTTAAATCACACTCAATCAGAGCAAAACCTTTTCTTAAACATAATATAAATCAATAGGAAGTAATTATTTAGTTGAAAAGTTTGTAGCTTACTTCGACGCGCTAATCTAATTGATTGACCCGTGTCTAGTCTTTTTGCGATAGGAAACCCTGTTTTAACGTGTAGGAATTACTAATCATAAAATTATTATAATAGCCTTTATTTTCAAAGTGAGTGGTTTATATAATAGGTACCTACTCTAAAATAAAGTGCACAATATAAAAAAGGAAATACATAAAAATCATCACTATCATCATCATCATCATATTCATAATCATATTCATCATCATCATCATCATCACCATCGTCATCATTATATCAGATGTTGGATGTCATCTCTGTCATCAAATCAATCATTAATCATTTCTGGGACGGATTGTCAATATTCGTCACGCTTGGCAGTCGGGTTGAAGAGTGCAGTGTGTTGTGGCAGGATATAGTGACGTTGCTGTCCATCACCATCCTGGTTGGTGTACGGTTGTTCGCACCACTATGGCCTTAGACGCCTTTTACGACACCTCGCCAAGAAGGAGGTCGCAACTATTCTTCTCTGCTGGTCACCGCACTACTAACATAAAAATATGAATATGAAATTTAAATAAATAAGCAATAATTTAACGCGGGTAAAACTGAACGGTTCGTCTAACATTAATTATAAATGTGTAACGAATACAATTTAAAAAATTATTCTACTTAATCTAATACTAATTTCACGCTAAAGAATTTTCAGGTAAACGCTAAATTATAAATTAACATCAATCGCCCTAAAATTAAAATTAAAACCAATATCTATAATAACCTCCGACCTCGTTAAGGAAAACAAAGTTTACCTTAGATTGTTTTTTTTAATTTCGTTACAAGGTTTCCCTAGGGCGTCGTCGGTGTCGGGTTTAATTAACGAAAATGGATTTTTCCATTAAAGCTACAAATTATTTTTCTAATTTTATTGCCAGTCATTGCATAAGAGTCTGGTAAAAGAAGCCGCGGTTTGTTGTTTTACATATGTATTTCACTTGTACATTTGTGTATCTGCGACTTCAAATTCAAATGATCAAGGTCGCCCGACTCGCACATTTACGATGGACTTTGTCCTATTCCTATCGTGAATGGTCTCCTTAATTTCAATGTTGAAATGTCTGTGATTTGTGTTATGTCCATTTTATCAATAGGTACCTACTTATAAATCAATACAGTAAATACAAGTAAACGTAGGTATAAACTCGTGAATAAATATTTAATAAGCATAATGTAAACTATTAGCGACTATTATATATATTGTATGGTATTGTATATGTATATTATTAACCTATGGTCTCTGATATTTGCCGTGATTTCATCGAACACTACGTAGAACAAAATTACTTTTGAATGAAAATAATATTACATAACTATGTGGTCAATACAGAGTAAATAGATATTAAGGTTTACAGTAAAATATCAAATGATTAATATTTGTATCGTGTTCATTAAATGTTATTAATATAACCTATTTGTGTCGTATTGCATTAATATTTTAACAGTAATAAATAACGGTATACATAAAACTGTTAATGTCTGGAAAATGCAAGAGTTCCTTTTAAGATAACTAAACCGTACAAAAGTTCCTTTCATTAATACTTTTTATAGGTTTCTAGGAGCCAATCTATAAAAGGACGCATTAAAGAAGACATCATTTTGTGTGATCATAATCCCGGTCTTCGAAGTTGTGGCGTCTAGTTGACACATTATAGCCTATATCTGAAGCTATAACGTTTTTGAACCCGATAATAAATTTTATTATATTTATATAGGAGACGATATTGATACTCCATTACCTCTCAATATATTTTATAAGTGGCGACTCTGCTAATATTAATTTATAATATGGGGGAATGTCGGTGACTAAAAAATTACGTTTTAAAGTAGTAATTTTAAACTATTATAGCTTTGTTCATTTTTGTTGAAGATGGTGTGTAATCTACACATAACAAACGGTTCGAAAAAATTCTTAACATTTTGGTACATACAATTTTTGAATTTAACGTTTATTTTCTTTTGCAAAGATAATAGTTTAATGTCCATAAATACAAGTTCTTCGTGGTCCTTCGTTTTATGCGATATTTTTGGCTACTGTTCTGTCACTATGTCTTAATAGTCTATTGCATTTTACTTCGCGATACTATGACTTTTTAATATTGACATGTAGAGACCGATAAAATAAATTAAAAAGCGTCAAATAAGTAAATACATTGTCCAAAAAACTTTATAGAATAATCACATAATTATAGTTAAGAAATAATTATACTATTAGTATTAAAGTCATTTCAGCTAATATATCCTTAAATACTGTATAAAGATATAAATGGGAAATATTCGACTGGGCGGGAGTAATTACTAGAAGCAGAATTCTAATAGCCAGACGCGAAGGAATCTATTGAGAGAATATTTCGGTATATTGAATTGGGTAGTGCCTAGAGAATATTAAGCTTCTAATATAAATATTCATGCTTAATTATGTATTTAGATTAACATTCAAAAGCATATTGCGGGCTTAAAGACTATTTCGTTCAAATTTTCATCTAAAGTACTTGACTGTAATGTAACTTTAAAGAAATCGAAATGTTTAAAAATATTAAAGATAGATAGATAGATATCTGAAATTATCACCCATACTAGTGTAAATGGTAACAATGCTATTTATATTAATTCTAAAAAGCAAAATTTTTCCACAACTACAACAATACCAACTTTCATTGCAAAACAGTTAAAAATTTTCTGTGTTACCAACTTTTAATAAAAAAAAAAAAAAAAAAAAAACGGAATTACGCAATATTTTATTCAAACATAATATTACAAATATTCTAAAATATATCTCTAGTATCTCAATTTTATCTCTAATACAAATCTATAATACGTTTTGATACATTTTGAAAATTAAATTTAGAATATGTATTTTATTTTGACTCGGATTAAAAGACAGAATATTTTACTGAAATAAAATAAGGAAGTCGTTGGCGAGATACCATAAAGTTACGTGTAAGAATTAGTGACATTGTTTTATGTGAATTTGTGACAATAAAGAGAACTGTAACTTAAGTAATAGTATGTCTTAGCTTCTTGTTGTAGTCTATAGCTTTTCTTAATAATCAGACTTTCTAAAGCAATTTATTTTTAATTTAACGATCTTAGTTGATCCTAAAAGCTTTATATAGAGCATACAGATTATTGTATTCTTTCTTTATATACACAAAAAAAAAAAAAAAAACAAGTATAATAACAATATATACGCAATTTACAGGTTAGTACTTAGTACAAAAATTTGCATTTTAATAATCTTTTTTGATAATAATTATATTTCATAATTTTGATTTCTTATTTAATAAATATGTATTTCCTTATAATCTTTCTTATATTGTCATAATAATAACACGTCTTAAACAAAAATATATTTAAAAACATAAACAAAACAAAAATATATTTAAAATTTTGATCATTCCAATGAGCCCCCAATCACAATACAATACAGCTTTTTTGTATTGTTGGAGTTGAGCATTGTGCAGATAATATTGATGCTGCAGCATTACATCAAGGCTTTTGCAATATCATTGGATTATCAGAACACCAAACATCGAACAAATCAAAATCTTTTCATACGTTTTATAGCTACGATGCCACATAAAACTTATAGCACACCACGTTGCGTTGAGGATAAAAATATAGTTTAATTTAGAATGTTTATCTAGCATGAATCTCAAAAAATATTGCAACGTTTTATAAACTCTATACAATACAATTTTCATTTCAGCTTTTCCAGTAGTTGTCTACTCAAGTGAACTAGTACAGTGAATACAATATACCTGGCTAAACTATTTTCATATTTTCTTTAGAATGCATTTTCCTCGACGTGGGAAGTTATTATGTATATATTCTACTAAAGTATTAATATTTTTAAACGATATTAAAGAATAAACTCTTTAGAAATTACTTTTTAAATTGTGGTTGTGAAAAGTTCTTAATGAAATACTGTATCAGCCTGTAAACCACCCACTGCTGAGCGATGGCCTCTTCTCCATATAGAAGAAGGGTTGGAGCTTTATCCACCACTCTGCTCCACTGCGGGTTGATGGATAATTTCCCTACCATGGATAACAATCATTATCAGGTGTCTAGGATAACAACCGGGACTGACGGTTTTACGTGCGCTCCGAGGCACGGTAATGAAATACTTTTGTTCGTACAAATACATATAAATAAAATATAGTATCTAATATTAATCATATAATCCTTTTGATACTTTGATTTATATACACTTTAGGTCGGTTTGAAAATGACACATTTTTTAAAATTGTAAATTTTATAATAACAGAAATTATTGAAACATTATCATAATAATTTAATTGACCTTTATCTGAGCTCTGGATGAGGTTCAAACGTTTGGCACCTGTCCCATAAGGATATTTATTGTGTTTCGTGTTCGCAATTAGAAAAAAAAACGCAAACTTGATAGTAAATTCTGTGTGTAAGAGAGAGTTTACTAGAACTTAATCAACTTCAAAAAAAAAAGCGAACAAAAATGTTTCGAATAAAACGAGGTGATATTTCATACAATATTTGGCATAACATAACGTACGGTACTTGCATGTTTTATTGACTTCATAAGTTTTTAACCCAATAATTTAAATATGTTACAATTGGTTTTAATGTTTCAACTAACTATTAATATTTAATATGCCATTGAATAGTCGTTAAAACGTATTCATGAATGGATGCCTACTAAATGGACTCGTGGGAACAAAGCCTACGGCTTTTGTTGAGAGTCTGCACGTGTCGGTGTGTCGGTATTTATTTTATTCGAATTGGATTTATGGATGGAAAGCCGCGATTGAACAACCGGCTCGGCTTATAAATTGTTTTAAAGAGTTTCGTTTAAACGGAGATATTATCGAATGACTATGATAATTAAACATAACAACAATCCGTTATTATTTTCATTAACAATGAAATAATTTATGTTATTAAGCTGAAAAGTTTTTGTTTCTGTGCTTAGCTAATTTCAAGGATTATTTATTTATTTATTTAACTCTTTATTATACGTACAGAAAATTACAAAAAAAGATACAAGTCCTTGAAATGAATGTATAAAGGGTTTGCTTATCCTTATAAGAGATTTCTTCCAGCACACCCGAAAAGGAATCATCTTAAACATAAATCAGATAAAGTAGACGTACAATTACTCACACACAAAAAAAAAAAAACAAAGTAAACTAAATGAAAATAGAACTACATTATCAAACAAAATTATGGGCGAAGAAAATGTAGAACATACTATATTTATTCATATCCAATATGTATACACTAGACATAATATATAACATACATATACATGGAACAAGGATTATCTATATTTGTTGTGAAAATAATCTTTAATTATATCATCTGTCGGACGGCCGTCCGCGAGATGGACAGACGACTTGAGGCAAGTCGCCGGAAGTCGTTGGATGGAGGCTGCTTTGAACTGGTCATTCTGTAGATCGATGGAGAAGGCCTACGTTCAGCAGTGGAAATCCAATGGCTGATATGATGATATCATCTATTATAATTTTTTCTCGAAGCTGCTATTTTTCGAACAAGCATTAAGATATACTCTGTCAAATAAAGATGGTATAAGTATTTTCGTTGTATACGTAATTATTTTAGGCATAATAATAGTTAAGCACGAAGACAAAAATAAATTAATAAATAAAAAACTTGGCTAATTCCTCATTTGAGTTCAGTAGGTATAATTATTATTTGCTTAATCGTTAAAAAATTAATTCTAATGTTACTTTGAATTTCATTGTCTTAAAGTTACGACTTCCTGTTTATTTTATACCGACGACAGATGTTTAAATAGTTAAGTTGGGTAGTAAGTCGGCAAGCGCTGCAATTAATTACGAGTGCGCACTAAACCCGGAACAATGTGCTTCAAATATTACATCTTGGAACAATTATTGCCGCTGTAATTGTACTTTATTAAGTTGTTACTTTATTGACGGCCGGCTGTCGAGTGGTCAGGCAACTGGAAACTTTACGCAGCGGTCGCGGGCTCGAATCCCACCAGGTGCAGATAATTTGTATGACGAATATAGATGTCTGCACCGGGTCATGGATGTGTATTTATGTATATATGTATTTATATAAATTTCTTAAATTAATTCCGTTCCTAGTACCTGTAACACAAGTTCTTACAAACTTAGCACGTGGCTAGGTTAATGTGGTGTGATTGTTGGTTAATATTTATTTATTTATTTATTTTAACTTTAACGTAACCTTGATTTATAGGTAACTTGAATAACTAAATGAATAATAATCTTTAATTGAAATATCTGTGTTGACATAATTTTAAATCATAATTTAAGTAGTTGACGTTAGCGCGGTTTGATTTGTGGTTACAAACTTACAACTCTAATCGTAACTTGATATATTGTATACTAAGACTTAATTTATTTCTAGAAACAGGCTTATTAACGCTATTGACGTAATTGATTGTTCTAAATCTGTGTGAAAATTTAATTAGATTTTAAATGGAGACGTTAATATATCAATATCTATAGGTACTAATATTAGCCAATAGTAACTTTTGAGTTACTTTTAATGTTTATTCTCCTTTTTATTATTTATAAATATGTAGTAGTGGATGTAAAATAAAGTTCTTTTTTTACTATGAATATGTTTAACATAAAAACACGGTCGTCCGTTTCAACGGTAGGCAACTTAATGCCTGTTTTATGTAAAAGGATTTGACTTGAGTGAGATATTCAGTTAAATCGAATTATATATATAAACAAAACGCCCCTATAATACTTTATCATGAAAGAATATCGCAGAAAGAAATTGCGTAGCCGCCAACAATACAGACATATCACAAATGTAAGTTCGAGATATGTACAAACATTCCGAATCCTCGTATCGTCTAAACTGCGTCATAAAGCACGCGGGAACCCTCCTGGCGAGCCGCCAGATACGAAATGATACTGACTTACTGAGAACAAGTCGGGTAACTACGGACATTTTTGAACGAAGCGCACTTTTATCGCATTTCTGTTTTGCGGTATGGGTTTACTTCATAAATTATTATCTGCAGCTTACTCTTTAATATCGCGTAGATATTTTATAGTTAAAGTTACGAACCAAAATTTGAAGCTGGTGGTGACAAGGCGTTATTTTAGCCTCATTTTAATTTATTAACTTAATACATAAAGAATTTTCCGGAAGTTTAGAAATTCGGTTTTCATGTTCGGTTTATTATGTTAGGAATAAAAAGAAAATACCATAAAAAAATAAAAATAAGTCTCGCAACTCAGTTCTTCTACCGTAAAGTTTAATACCAAGTAAGTTAATTTATTCAGTCCCTACTTAAGGGTCCTTCTGTCTTAAGTTATTACGTAATTAGTTAACCTAACAACATCTTATAGTGACCATATCAATATTACAAATCTTTTATGTTTTTAATTTAAATAAATAGATAGACTTGGCCATCGTGAGAAATGGTCGCACTTAGCCAAAAAGGTTTTTCCTTAAAAAACAAAAAATAACAACAAAAATCAATGTGAAAATGCTTCTATAGATCCAGATGATTGCTTTGCTGAACTATTAATAATATTCTGGACACAGAACTTTTGACTTCGTCGTCCTATATATTACTGTATAGTTTACTGTATATTACTGTACTATGTATGCTATAGTAAAACACCTCACACAGAATGTAAACTATGATAAGTTATGGGCTATTCAGCAGTTAAATTATAACGGCAGATTGCTGCAACTCAACTGCGCGATATAGATCCTACAATATTGTTACTGTTTGACTACAGATATAAAAAAAAATATAAAAAACAATGATGTAGGATCTGGATTCAAAGGATATATATTTTATTTTGTTTTTTATAAACATTGATATATGACTCAGACGTAACTTCGTAAAGGTAAAAAATACCCCTTTTATTTGTCAAGTATCAGTCAAACCGCAGTGGCAACGTGGTGGATTAAGCTCCTATCCTTCTATATTGAGAAGAGGCTTTCGCTCAGCAGTGGGTTGTTTACAGGCTGATACAGTACAGAATATTTGTCAAGTTGTAAGTACTTTATGACAAATGTAATCAGATATGTCATTGTGTAAAGTCAACTTTCGAAACAGTTCAATCGACATTGCTCGAATTACCGTATGGAATTGACTTTCTTTACAAAGCTATAAATAATCTTTTTCGAAGGTGAAATTCAATAAATAAACTGACAAATGTAGAAAAGCTATATATATATATATATATATATATATATATATATATATATATATATATATATATATATATTTATTGAACGGGTGGAGTGTAGCAATTAAAGATAATAATAATATTATTCTTTATTGTACACCAATAAAAGATAGAAATAACAAAAGTAGTACAATTAGAGAAGATGTACAAAGGCGGTCTTATCGCTAAAAGAGCGATCTCTTCCAGACAACCTTTGGGTATAGGACTAGGCAAAGAAAAGCGGTTAAGAAGTGTACAAAAAGTTGTGTTCATTTTTAAGTCAATAAACTTAAAAATGAACACAACTTTTTGTACATTTCTTATAAAAAATATAACAAAATATATAAAAAATAGAACAGCAATAAAAGAAAAAATATATATCATGGTATATTCTTATATCAGGCTATTTGAAATCTAACCGAGGGTAAATAATATATCCTGATTATTTATTACCTATATATAATAAAATTGTAACCGGACGTTGTTTGTACGTGCGAGATATTTAGGATAAACAAAGTATAAGGGCTTTTATGAGAGCAATAAAAGCCAAAACAGTTATTTTTAGAATTTTTTTTCTGTCTGTCAGTAATTGTTCATCACGTTTGTTACACGAAATGTTAATAATAATAATAATAATATGTAGCAATTAAAATAATAATAATAAACGTCTCACACTCAACGGACCCCAGTAGGATGTGAATCCTATGTCGGGGTTCCGGAAACACACAATACACAAGCACAAACGCTTCGACCACGACAAACATCTGTATGGACTATACAAATATTTGTCATGTGCGGAGATCAAACCCGCGACTGCTAGCGCATAGCGCAGTTGCCAACGCGTCGTCGTGTTGCGGATTTTGCATTTATGATACGATAGATCTAACTTAAAACCTGATGTAGGTTTCACCTTTATAAATCAAAATAACTTTAGAAATCGAAATGAAGTCGTTGCTTGCAGTACAGACGAAGTCGTGGGTATAAGCTAGTAGGTCATAGAGAAGAACAGATTAGAAATCTGAGATGTAATGCAATTACAAAGTACAGTGGGTGGACTTTAGCTTATTTAACAAATTACCAATTACGAATTAAAAATTATATCCTTAGTTCGCGAGATGTTAGTCGGATGGAAGCGTTTTTACGAAGTGGTGTAGCATCAACTTAATTAGTCGCTTCAATTATTTCACAAGAAAAACTACTTCTAGTTAGTCGTAGATATCCTTGAAAGAATTTTGTAGCACAATTAAAATAAAATAATATTAGTATTTGAAAAGTTAATGTAATCAATTCTAATGTGCCTAAAAATGTGTTGTGTGTTTTAATGTGATTTCATTTTCATTAAAAAAATTGTAAAATAAAGTTTTTAGTTAATTTTGAAATCAAACTTATCATAATTTATTGATGCCTTATTTGTTATATCTTTGATTGCTCTTATCGTATCAAAATGAAATCATCCTGATTTTTATCTTACTGTAAGTTTTTATTCCCAAGAGATTGACGTTGATCCAGTTATTCCTTATTGCTTAAAAAACAACACTCAAACGATTACAGTTTTGTAATAGTAAACACACTTATAAATGTAATTAATACCGCAATATGAACTATTCAACATTTGGATCTAATGTACAATTACGAAGAACATTAAAAGCCCTTTGAGATATTGCAGACTGAACTATTACTTCTAAGAAACAGACTCACGTTTTGCGTTTCATATCATATGATATAAATTAGCTGACCTCGAGTTCAGATAGTACTCAGACGCTCAACAGATCACTGTTAAATTCAAAGCAAAAACAAATTCTTTGTTCTGCGAACTTTTAACGAATTTATCTTTCAGATTTAAATGTCACTGCAATCTGTGAAGTTTTTAATTTGTTCTAAATGAAAAGAGAAGCGCCTTGATTACTAATTGTCTTTAAGGGGCTTAACATTTCTTTTTATATAAGTATTGCAAACGTGTTCTAGTTTTGTTAAGAATAAGTAGACTAGTGTTTATTGAAATGGTCAACTTGTGCAAGTCTCGTATCTCGTATATCTAAGTCTCTGTATATACGTTTATGATACTAATATTATAAAAGCAAAAGAAAGTTTTTTTGTTACATTTACACGCGAAAACTACTTAACCGATCATCATGAAACTTTGTACACATATTCTTGGAGGTATTAGAAGTAACACGGTGTACTTTTTTTTGGTCGCGATAACCTACATCCACGCGGGCGAAGCCGCGGGGAGAAGCTAATAAAATATAAAGGCGCTTGAAAAAAAGTTTCTGAAACTTAATTGAGAAAACATTAAAACTTATATTTGTGTTTTTATACAGAAATTTTTAAAACAGATCAATATCAATTTACTTTCTGATAGATTAAAAAAGATTTGCTGGCCATAGGTTATCAATAAAGTATCCGTTTTTACACCTTACACTCAACGTCTAGTAGGATGAGACTCCTGCTGGGGGTCCGGAAATAATGCAACACAAGCATAAATTCCGATACTGCAAAAACCATTAGTATGGTCCATACAAATGTTTGGCATGAGCGGTAATCGACTTCGCGACCGCTAGCGTAACTGCCGTAGCGGTGGCCACAGTGTCAACGCGTTCTTATTACTACTTTAAATAAAATAGTTATTTTATAAGAATAATTCTTTTTACAATAAAATGCTAAGTTACTAATGGTTTTAGATAAATATACTGATACTTATATATTCCCCCAGAAGATGTCCTTTCACGTGTCTGTCCGATATTTTTTTAAGGGCGAATACGCGACCTCAACGGTCCTAGAGCCATCACTACCATGCCTTACCCAGTCCGTGAAAATGGTGTCCTGTCCTCCTTTATAATCAAGTGGTGGTTGCTGATTGGATTGATGCGGAAATTACCTGGCAGAAGTTGATAGTCAAAATCTATCAACTCACACCAAAATTTTCTTAGGATGTTATATTATAAGCGGTGGCTAGACGTCATGAAATAGGACATAAGAGCCACTGGACTTCACTGGAGTAACATTATTTTATGTTAAAATCGTACAAAGTGAAGGAGACTCAGTCGGGAGGCAGACACACCCTGCATTAATAATGCCAGGCAGATGAAGATATATAGTTTTGCGTCAAAAAATACAAGTTCGTAACTACGATTGAATAACACCGAGTGCCGTCGTCATACTACAACATGACATGTGTAATGTAACATACATTAGTGTGTGTATTTTATTTGTAAACATTGCAATATTATTCGGTAAATTTGTTATAATTTCGTGTACTACACATGTACAACAAACACGATGAACTATGTACGTATACATGCTCGTAATAGTACATAAGTTCTGTAACAAGATACGTGAAGTGTCTATAAACATTTGCGAATGATAACGATAGCGATAGATTGAGAAAATGTTTAAACAAATAATGGTACATAATTCTTTTTAAGAGCTTAAAAGTAGTCTTCTTAATCTGTTTTAACCGGAAGATGCTTTGAATTTATTGAACGGCGAATCTAAGTTTAGTATTTTTGTTCGTAAGGAATATCGTTCGTCTATCCATGTTAGACGTCATTAAATAATTGATATACATCGATTTACCGAAAATGTCGGATCGTAAAATTTTTGTAGAAATAAATAGAAAAGAAATAAATACATGTAGGTACGTATTATCTTTGACTATTTTTACATTGAAATATTCAATGCTTTATAATTAAAATCGACAATAAAATTTACATGATTCAAGTCAACTTTAAACGTACTTTGAGTTGTCATTGTACAATATACCTATTTTAATATAGTAAATTGGAAGCTGGCACCGGTTTTGGATTGTTGTCCTTTGGCTATTGAATACTTTAAGTTTATTTAATGAAAATATTAAAAACTACACAAACGATTGTGGGATCTATAATATTACAATATTATTATCGTACTGCTAGATAACAAATAATTTTAATATGCACAATTTTTATATGAAGAAGAAATCGTAATTCCTAAAACACATAATTATGTGAAAATGTAACAAAAATATATCAAAGAAAAATTTCCGACAACTGCAATATTAACTCAGTCTTTCAACCGACGAAAATGTTACGTTTGCGAAACAAGTTTTAAACTAAATTCTACTAAAGTTTAGGATAAATTGTAAAGTAGTGCAGATAACATTATGTGGAATAGTAATGATGTCGAAAAAGAACAGGCATAATACGCAAACTAGAAAAATGACCGAAATATCTGATATTCATTCTGAACAATAAAAACAAGTTTTACCAGTGTCTTTAACTTGGCAGCCTTCCAATAGTTCTGAATAGGCCGTAGTGAAGTCAACAAAAATAATCCATTCAGTAGTAAAGCGAAGAATTACTATAATATAGTTTTCCCCTTTTGTTTACGTCTTTGAACCGTTGTCAAGACGACATATTTAAATTAAGGGATAATGTATTTGTGCTGTTACAATGGAAAAGCCTAAAGTCGGAATTCTGCCCTTTTGTTTTTAAATTAGCATCATGTCGGAGTTTGAAAGAAAATCACTTTAGATAATAACGTCTCGTTGCTGTTATCGTCCTTTGAAGCGTCGAGTGAAAATAAAAGGTCTAATATTACCACGATAAGACCTCTCATACATAAATATGGATTGTTTTATGTGATTGAGAGAGAAGAAACCGAAATTCCAAGTTTTCTTATAACTGTTGACATTAGCGAAATAAAATATTCTTTATTAAAAACCAAGATGCCTAAAAAGCCAAGATGGGTCTTGAATCGATACTGGACTGAGGTATATTCTTGCTGGCTTCGCAAAATTTTTAAGTGCTACATTTGTCCTTAAATTTCATTTCTTGTTTGTTCTGGAGTAATAATTGCGAGAAAATCTGCCTTTTTAAGAAGAAATGCTGACAAATATCCGCTATTTCGAACTCTGTTTTTTACAGAGAAAGAATTTTTCCTCCATCAGTGGGATGTCAAGGGATATTTTATTAAGAAAAAGTTAATAGATAAAGCTTATTATTCGGTCCAGGATTATTTAGCTGATAAAGACGTGTGGACTTAGTGGCGCTGTATTTCATGCAAGCTGTTACTAATTGTGTACTAAAACACAGTTTATATATTATTTTCAAAAGAGTAACTGCGGAGTTTCTTGCCGATTCTTCTCTGCAGAATCTACATTCCGAATCGGTGGTAGCTTTACTTTTACAAAAAATAATAATAATCACTACAATATTAATTTTGTAAAATGACGATTCGAAAGTGCTCGTAGGGCCTATTTGAATAAAGTTGTTTTTGATTTTGATTTTGATATTTACAGGTCGTTACAGTACAATATAAATAAAATTTATATGTGTGATCTTAATTTTATTCAACAGTTTTAATAATCTTTAACTCATTTAATGTTCATAATATTAAAGGATTGCACTAGGTAAAAGAGTTGTAAAACTGACAACATACTAAAAACTAATTTGATTAAAACGATAATTCGAAACTTCTGAACACATTAGTTTAAATGTTCTCAATTTTTTCAAAATTGCGCAACGAATGCTCGGCGCTTGTGTACAGAGATCTGATAGTGAACTGCCATGAAAAACTCACATTCGTGCTAAAAGAGTTTGCGGTCAGATGAACGGAAATGAGTTCTTTGATTGCTATTCATCCATTTTTAGCTTCCAATTCCGATATGCAAGTATTTTCTTGTATGCATATTTTAGTTTCATTTTTATTCTGGGACGTTAAACGGTTTTTATACTTACAGAAGTTGTATAAATAAATAAAGAAAATTTTATTGTTCCCACGCAAATTTTCCCGTCTTTGTCTTAATTATATTATAAGGTTACTTTACATTATACAATTATTCTACTTACAATTATTATTTTATTACTAAAGTAATTTGGTGCGTAATATCATTAGTAATATTAGATTGTAGAGATAGATTTAGATTTAAGTATTACGTTTTTATTTTGAATCTCAAAGACTGCTGAGCAAATTTTAAATAAAAGTCAGTGTATTTCCGACCATTTCGGGTTTCAGCATTTGTCTATTGAAAAAGTTTTCTTTGATTCTTTTATTCGCCACTACAATGGGGCAATTAAATTCCAGATTTTTTTTTTCGTTTTAGTCGACGACAGGAACTCGGTAAATTCAAAGTGTAGTCGCAAAAGGATTGAAATAAAAAATATAATATGAAATTGGCTTAGAATTTTTTTCCCTAACTACTGTTAGAAACTATTAGAATTATTAATATTAATCATAACCATGAATACTGTTAGTAAGAAATAAATATTATAAAGGAGATGGGGACTTTTGGGCCAAAATGTAATAAGTAGAGATATGGTTTAAAAAATTGGTTATATTTTTTTATCTTACAATATAAAAAATCAACTTAATTCTGAATCTGGGAGCGGAGAAAAATGAAAAAGATTGTTTACATCAAATTAATCGGGTATCGATTCAACTAAAATCGATTACAGAATAAAAAAAAGAAAGTTTCTACTAGTTAATTAACTCAAAGTATTTAGATGCACAATATTGAAGTTGTAAACGATAAAGTTCATTTAAAAAAGTTACATTAATAGCGAAAATATCATTTAATATTTGAAAATAATATCGATTTCGTATTGATTTAAAATAAATCATATTTTTAGTGACAGCTAACAACTGACTGACATTGATACTAGCCGTTTATTTTTTACCTACATTTCCTAGATGACATTTTAATAATAATAGAAGAAGAATTAAGTATGAAATACATTTAAAGGTTTTTTTATTCTGAACAATATTTATTAGTGTTTCAAGTTATTGATATTTGTAATGAGTTTTCAAACATTCTTCACTAAATATAAGAAACATTAGTGCTTTAAGAAGTTAGTGATCGGGGTTTTTAATAGACATTGTAACATAACCTCATTTTTACAAAACGTTTAATAACTCCGCTCTCGGATAGCCAAAATATAGAGAATTTTCAGCGAGGGATCTATAAGCCTGAATGCATTAATTGATACCATTTTCATTTCATTACATTTTGGCCCAAGAATGTATGGAATCGTATCCATCTCCTTTGTAATATAAGAAATGAGTATGAACACACAACTTGCTTGGTTGTTTCTCCCGTGAAACAGCTTTGCTGTGTTTCGAAGAGAAGGGCAAGACAGGCAGTGTAATTACTGGCACCGAGACCTTGACACCTTATGTCTCTGGATAGGCAACACATAAATGAGTTGCCTGGGCTAGTTCCAGGTAAACTAGTTTATGTTCATGGGCGACGTTAACCACTTACCATCAGGTGGAACGTCTACCAGTTTGCCTATTTACTTAACATTAAAAAAAAACTTCCAGGATCATCTTTATTTGAATTGGTAACACTTGACTGAAGGGGAAGGATGGAAGTTGAGTGTTCCGCCGGCAAGCGAGATGGATTAAGAAGGCGACCTTTGAGTGACACAGACGGCCCGATGATATTAACATATCCTCTATTTAAAAATAAGTTTAAAATATAAGGTAGTAAAGTACGCATTTGAGATACATTGAATTGATGTGGAAACCGAATATGTGATTAAAGGAGATCGACCGATATATGGACTGCTTATTTCCCGATCCATAATAATATTACTCTACTTCTCGCTTTTCTAGTCAATAAATTTTGTCATTGTCTTTATTTGTTTTTAAACTAAATTATAACATGTAAACAAACAAGTTATGATGTAAATTGTAATTTACGTCATAAAAAAATAAAGAAAGAAAGAATATATTTCATAACTTGGTAAGTCCACAATAAAATTGATAGAACAATCACTCAAATCAAATAATTATCTTTGTAACGCATTATGTAGTCCTTGGATGACCGATTGTAAATCCCAAAATTGTTTTCGGTTTGATTGATTATTACAGATAGTCGTGTCATAAAAAATCATATTACACAATTTATTTGGAAATTCAATAATAACAATATTTCTCTAAAAGCTCGTTAGGCAAATGACGCTCCAGAGAATGGCACTTTTCGTGACATTGTAATATTTTGCGTTGATGTCTTCAACATTCCTGTAATTTATTTTATATTAGCTACGGGCCGCGGCGTTTCCTGCCAGTTATGCTTACATAATATGTTTTTACGAAGGAAATTCGAGGTAAAATACAAATATTGATCTGTTTTGTAGTTATTAGTCCACCACAAAGAACTACACAGCAACGTTATGTATCAAAACGATCGCAAACAACATTAACACATTACGAGTAGATAATTGACTACAGCTGAGCAAAGTTCTAAATCTTTTCCTTTCTAATTCTGAAATGGGTAAGGCTCACAAAAAATGTTCTTGAACCATAGTTTTTGTGAGCCAAACTTTGAGCAAAGAAAATAAATATTTTGGATTTGCTTAATAAATTAATTTATGATTTTCTAGTTCGTCTTTATTAACTTGTTAATATCAGACCTTTGAAATAGTGAATTTATTTGAATTTAACCAAGAAGTAAGTAATAGAAAAATTAACTTACTTCCAGTTTCATAGAAAAATAAAATGTGCCTACCCCAAATCGAGTTCATTAATTTTTTATTTCACCCTTTATGTACTTTTTTCATGATATGTAAGTAATATGTAAACTATATGGACTTAAAACTATTACGTCAATGGTAGATATAATAAAACGGGTAATAAATTATAAAAATATGATTGAAAAACAAAATGTGACTATCAAATTTCACGTGTGTTACAAACAGTTTGTTACGGAGTAGTTTACTCGTAATAAGCACTAGCAACACGTTAATGGTTTTTTGTGTAATGGCAACATGATTACTTGTCATATGAAATGTCAACGTATTGTCAGACATCTAAGTTTTTGTGGAAGAAGCAGTTCTCTGTACGTGTTACTTTTCGTCCTTGGAGATTTGAGACTTTTTGGAAGCAATGTTGCATGGTAAGTAATAAAATATTTTTATTTTGGGTAATGATAGTTGAGAGGGGTATTGATACTATCAAAAAATGCAGTTTATCACAGATTTGCATTGTATTTTAAAGATGCTACACGACTTTTAGGTTATATATTCACGTGTGTTGCGTGTGTTACGAAATTGTGTGATATAACACTCGTGAAGTGTGTAAAGCTTCGTTCACAATTGTAACCGATATTTATTTTCCATAATGTATAATAATTTTCGGTAATTATTCGGTATCGCGCCACCACCGATTTTGAGGCTGATTTTTTTTTAGAGGTCCGTTATGACTTCAGAACATCATAATTAGTGTTGTCATGATGGCGCATGACCTTTTTGGCGTAAAAAATAAAAAATGTAAAAAAAAATTCGTACGAATAATTTTTTTATTCATACGATTATCGAAAGATTTTTTTCTTTTATTGTTATGTTGTTACAGGTTTTTTTTTTATTGATAGGTTGTTGTCTTTTTTTTTTAGTTACAACCATAAAGGTATTTATACCTCTATAGTTACAATGCGTCGTCCCTAGTTAAAAAACTAGTTATTGATAAATGCCTTTGTTAAAACTAGAAGTAACGCACAAAAAAAAAGACCTAACAACCTATCAATAAAAAAAAAACCTAATAACATAACATTAAAAACATATATTTCGATAATCGTATAACAAAAAAATTATTCGTACGATCATTTTTTAAATTTTTTTTTTCAAGTCAAAAAAGGTCATGCGCCATCATAACAACACTAGTTATGATGTTTTGAAGTCATAAAGCACCTCTAAAAAAAATCAGCCCCATTATGGCTGGTGACGCGATACCGAATAAGTACGATAATTTTTAAAAAAAAATTTTTTTAGGTCAAAAATGGTCATGCGCCATCATTACAACACTAGTTATGATGTTTTGAAGTCATAACGCACCTCTAAAAAAAAATTAGCCTCAAAATCGGTGGTGGCGCGATACCGAATATTTACCTAATTTTCTTTTTGGTAAAAGTTGATTTTCATTTTTCAGATGCCGCTAACGTCGGCTGAAAGGCAAAAGCTCTATCAACAAAAGCTAAAATAAAAAAAATCCTGAAAAGTTCTTATCACAAAAAAGGAAAATGCTGAAAGGACTTTAATTGTACAAAAAAGTCAAATTAATATTCCTATTAGAAAACTATCTGTGATTGTTTAAAAAAGAAATTATAGTACAAATTAAGATCTCAATTTTATTAAGAATTAATAATAAAGACTGATTATTTATCCACATAAGTATTTTATTTATAATTCTTTTACTAATTGTCATGTGAATGAACCTTAACAACATTTCCAGCGCGTTACCTATTTCTAGTGTGTTATTGTGTGTTACAAGTTCCTGTGTGTTATGGTACATTTTTTGTGAGTCTCACCCAAATATACAAAAACTTTCATTTTTAATAAATGTACTATCTCAACATGAAACAGTGGAATTTCACTAACTTTAAATGACTATGGACTTTTTGTCAATGTGAGAATCGCATACCACGCAGAATTAGTAACAGACTATTCAATGTATGAATAATGAATATGTGAATATCAGAATCGACTGATTTGATCATTGAATATGTGTTGTGTATTAGCGAGTATTTACTAACTTGTTATTGAAATTCACTTTACTAACATAATTAATGAAAATTCCACTGATTCATGTTTAGAGATTATAGACAAAAATAAGTACCTAGGTACATAAATTATTTTTTTCTATTTCATGATGTGCATGCAGGTTTTCAGGTAATCGTTTACAGTAATGTCCTTAATCCTATTGGTTTACTCTAAAATATAAACCATTACAATTGAAATCGATTTTATTTTTGAAATATATTATGTGGTTTAAAAAATTATTTCTCAAAAAAAGAGTACAATTCACTTTAAACATTTGAGAAAACAAGATTAACATACTTAAATGTGTCGCACACGGGCGGTATACAAAAATAAAGAAAAACCAAAGATATTTGAAATAAGGAGATATGCCCTAAACACGAAATAAGTCCGGTACCGCTGTCGCCACTTTTGAAGATGTGTGCGTTTTCATTACCGGCACAACTAGCGTTCTAATCCTCTAATTGGTTCGCACACTACGAAAAACAATTGTACGAATACACTCATACACGTAAAAAAATAGCGTCGGTGAGCTCGGTGAACTCGTGAAAGGGATGTGACATCGCATTTATCGATAAAATCATGCGATGAGAATGTTATTCATTTTTAACCAATATTACCTGTGTAAACGCATATAAAATACAATCAAGAATAGTGATGTGCTATATTTTTGTATTTTTAATTCTATTATGGTATCCTGAAAATTATTAAAATAATACAAACAAAATGAACAGAAAATTGATTATTAAAAATAAAAAATGTTTTGCACAAAATGAAATGAAATAAAAATGTTTTATTTTGCTTACTTAATATTGTCATTATTATAAATATCGCTTTTTACCCGAATCTACGATGCATACGTTTATCACTATATTTACTCAATCGTGTTTATCATTCTATGTCCCCATCTTTTGGAAAGCTGGAAAGGTAAAATAATAGCTAACACACAAGTACACTTGCATATAAGCTAAGCTAAGCTGAAACTTACAAAGCAATAAGTAGTAGGCTTTTAAAAGGTCAATCACAAACCCATTCGTAATAGGTACATGCAGGAATATTCATGTTGACTTGTGTTATGGATTATGTAAAAAAAAAGGGAGTCTGTGATAACGTAGCGGTTAATAGTATGAAAAAGATAAACATAAGAAAAGGAAAAAAGATGATACTGATGATAGTAAACACCATTTTAATCTGAATCATGCCATTTATTATAATATTTCCAATCTTATTGTGAGCTGTATTGAAAACATGAAGGTGTAGTAAAGTACCCGAAAGCGTGTCAAGTTGGGCAATAGCTCGAGGCATGCCATAAATTATACCTAAATATATTTCATATATCATTACCATTGTACACCTAAGTTCCTATGAACTTACTTTACCATCTCTGATTACACATCTCTCAACTACGCTGTAAAATAATAGAAATAAGTAAAAACCTATTCACAAAACTATACGGTTGACAAATATTAAAATTTGGCTATATTTCACATATTTTGTCGTTAAACAAACATACTCAAATACTATATATATACAGGGTGACTGGTGAATTACCATCAATATTCAAGGAGAATAACCGGCACATGATCCTCATTCGAATCATGTGAAAAAAATAGGCACTTAATTTTTGACCAAATTCTCATATATTTCAATTCAAAACAAATGAGGCGACGTAGGTATATTTCCAGTCATGCCGGCAAGCAAAAATTTCATGTACTTACTTTTTGGCTATCGTTTTTAAAAGTTTCTTAAAAATACTAATTTATTAATTTAAAATAATGTAATTCACGTGGAATAAATATTATGTAAAAATAATAAATAATATACTAATAAATAATAATAATTAATAAATAATAAGCTGTAATCTTTTCATAACATTAATAAAAATCATAATGTATGTGGAGAATACTGATATTGTATGGAATTCCGGGCTTTCTGAATTAATCATATGAATTCAGAGAGACATTCGGATGTTTGTAGCCGGCCTAATTCCCAGTAATTCGCTCGACGAATTCCGCTAGTAGGTCACTAGGTCAGTAAGGCATAAGCCTTGGCATGGCGCGCACGCGCGTGTCGTCCCGGCTCCTGCGCGTCTAGTGATCGATCATACGCGTATACCTAATCTGTCGTGTGTGAGTGTAATCTGTCATTAGTAATTAGGTATGGCTTATCAATACACAAATGCAGAATCACCATTGCTTTCGAAACTGTTAAAAGTGACTGTGTGTGTGTTAGTGTAGTTATGTAGGTAAATAGGTAGTTTAATGATTGACAATCGTTGTAAATAAGTATGATTCCATTTTAAATACGCCGGAAATACCAAGATAGGTAAACAGTTCATATTTATTTTTGTTCAAAGTTTACATTATTTACCTAGTCAACGAATTTGTTGCTCATCACATCAAAATCAAATGGAATAAACATATCTTTCCACTCGTAAGTAATATTTAAAGTAAATTATTTATTTTGTCTAGAAAGTTCGGTGATTACCATGCCTCTATCGGCAAGTAGCAAAACTACTGGTCTCCCAGGGTCGTACTTAGATTTTTTTTTTAAGTCGGACACTGACTACGAGTTTATTGGAAGTTTATTATTGAAGATAGCTCACTCACTCAGCGAATAAGGTGTTCTTCCGAGGCAATTTCAGTCGAATTATTGTAGTGAAAATTCTAATTATGTAATTTAATATTCTGGGCTAAGGTTCGAACCGGTAGTAGTTGGTTTTGACGTTCAATATTTAAATTATGTAATGTGATGTAGTAAAAAATATCTTCTTTCTTGCTATAATAAGAATAGTAATTCATGATAATATTATGTAGCCGTGTGTGCCATCCAACTTCAAATTACACCTATGATTAACAAAATATTCTGAGTACAGCCCTCTTATTGCGACAACAAGTGAAATATAGCAGAACTATTACGTCTGCCAATATTATAATCAATTAATTGTTTTGGCTACTGGTCGCTAGATGGCTTGATTCTATTATTGCTTGCTTTTATTTAATAAACAACAGTTAGCTGTTCAACAAATGACAAAGTTTATTTTTATTGTATTTTCTTGTTTTTTTTTTGTTTAAATATTTTCAAAAGTAACTATCATTTTCAACGTATAAAAAAATCTTCTATAAAATCTGATCTTATTCTATGATCTTGCGATTTGAAAAAGAAAAAAATTGATCTTTCCTAAAAAATTTTAGGAAACTTTTACACAAAACACTATTAAAAATTACATTTAAAAACTATTTAAATTAATTAATTATTATTAAATGAAAACACGACGCGCGACGTTCTGGTGTAGTGGTGCGAGTAGTTGCCTCAACTGCAACGCCACGCGCTGGTGGTCACGGGTTCGATTCCCGCTCGGGACCGATATTTGTATTTGTACAAATATTTTTTTTCCGGTCTGGGTGTATGTTCTTGTGGGTCTCCCTACCGTGCCTCGGAGAGCACGTACAGCCGTCGATCCCTGTTGTTATCATAGACAAGATAACGATCGTTACTTATGGTAGGGAACTATCCGCTAACCCTGTTAACACTTGGCGGTGTTTGGACGTAAGTAAACTATCGCGTGGAAACTAGGGTGTCCAGACGACGCGTAAATAATTAGATAATTGTTGGGCAACTTTACTTAGAAGCTTATTAATATTTATGTTATATTTTTACATAATTTGAATGAGAATCATGTACCGATTATTCTCCTTAAGTACTGATAGTATCTAACCAGTCACCCTGTATATATATATATATATATATATATATATATATATATATATATATATATATATATATATATATATATATATATATATATATATATATATATATATATATATATATATATATATATATATATACAATAAATAAATATAATATAATAGCACATGTACAAAGACGCTTAACTCATAATTTACAGCTAACCTAAGTGCCATAGAGAGATTTGAAAATTATGACAAAACAATATAATTGGAAACGCTTAAAATATACATTCTTGCTAAATAAGCTTAAGGCCAGTATATCCCAAATCACCTGTTTTTGATAGAGTTTTAAACATAGTAATATTCATTTTTTTGATCCGTTAAAAATATATGTTATAGTTTAACAAACGTTCTTGATTATTCAACGGTTCAAAACACGATAATTGTAACTTGACTCGATAAAAAAAAAACATAAAGAAAGGATGTTTTTGATTATTTTTCGAGTTTTATTCGAAGAATATCAGATTTTAAGTTACAATATTCACATGTAAAAATAGGTAATAACTTTTAGTAGAACATTTAACGGTTACTTTTTTAAATAAATGTTTCTATTTTTTTTTAAATATTAAATATTTAAATTATATAAGAAAACGGCCCGCGCGCCTCGCTTTAGTTGCCTGCGAGGCGTCATCGAAGTAGGACCTGTATCTCTGCTGTCTGGCGGTGTCCCCCCCACCCCTCTAAAGATTGGATTTTTTTATAACAAAAATATCCACGGGCTTATATTTGCCCGTGCCTTTTTTAATTAAATGTATAAGATTGTTAATATAGTTTCATGCGTACTATTTTAGACTTACATTAGCTAGACTTATTGTCAGGATCTCTATGACGCGAGTCCGTATACTGACCATTATTTATTTATTATTATTATAATTTTTTTTTAATACATATAATCATATTTACATACATATAATCATTTTTAATAAACATAATCTTTATTTACAAATATAATTTACATATACAAATATACACACATACATATATATACATATACATATACACACACACACACACACATATATATATATATATATATATATATATATATATATATATATATATATATATATTTATTTATTTTGTCTTTTTTTTTCTTACATCTATTTACATCATGTTTCTTATTTTCTATGTACATGCGTTTATTCCTTGATCTAATATAATCTAATATTTCATTGCTTGTTAGTACATACATACCAGCCACCACATTTTTACGGCTTGTCTACATTTACATTTGGGCTCTTTATTTTTGTATTATTTATTGGAGTCTCTGCCGCAGCCATCCCCCGAGGGAAGCTGTTCGAGCACATCCTCAATGACGGCGGTGTCTCTTTTATGTATAGCCATCTTGAGGGTGTGCTCGAGTATTTCCTTTGTTGTGGCCTCCACCGAGGCCGACAAAACGACCGATTGCATCACCACCGTCGTCGGTGTAGTAGACACAGGTCTTTGTGTGCCTGGTCACCGCGACCACAGCATGCGGAACACTGTCATGAATCCGCAGCCTCCTAGTCTTTGTCTGGACGATGATGACTGCCTCGCGTGTCTGTCCCTGTGCCTCGTGGATAGTCATGACGCTCGATCCCTGTCCGGTGCCGTATCCCTTGTCTATCAACGTCTTCTTTCCTCTTGTGTGAAAACCGATGTATAGGGTCCGGTCTTGTCTCTTAGGAATTCGAGCGCCAGTGAACCTCTCTATCCTCAGAGAATGGATAGTGTGGTTTGAGAAATAGATTGGATAATTTTATTTAGTACTAACTGTGCCCCGCGGTTTCACCCGCGTTAATTTGAGGGAAAAACGTACTTAAATATTTTCGCCTCGTTGGTCCAGTGGTACCAAGCGTTACTGCCGAGCAAGGGGTCTCAGGTTTGATTCTTGGGTCGTTCAACATATTACTGAGTTTTTTTTTCGAAAATTTACAGTAAAAGAGTGATGTTATATTTACTTTAAAAGTGGAACTATAATTAAAAAATGTCTCGAGAAGAGAAATAATAAAGGACGCAACAGAAGCTCTCAAAAAAGATTATTTTTTCCCGTTTTTGTAACATTTCTTATTATTACTCAGCCCCTATTAGTCGTAGCGTGATGTTATATAGCTTAAATTCTTCCTCAGTAAATGGACTATCCAACGCAAAAAGAATTTTTAAATTTGAACCAGTGGTTCATGAGATTAGCGCGTTCAAACAAACAAACTCTTCAGTTTTATCTATTAGTATAGATTATTATTGATTATTTTATTAGATTAGTTTAGTTAGTACTCTAACAACGTTGGAAGTGTTTTTACTGTATAGCAGTGTAGTGTAGATATAAAATGGGGAATAAAACTAGAAATAAAAAGAAAATATCTAGACGTGAACTACGTAAGCTTAGAAAAGCGATCAGATAAGTACTCGTAAGTTTAATGAACACTCAATCTATTTTTAGCTAGAATATAATGATTGTCATCGATATCTTAGACCGATATATTAGCATATCCAAAATTTCAATAAGTTATATTAGTATTTTCACCTAACAGCGGCTAGCTAGCAGCTAGCGGCAATTGAAGATTCTTCGACGGTCAGCGAATGGCGATGGGTCCCAACCAGGCTAAACGTAGCCGACGACGCGGCGCGGGACGTACCAGCGGGATTCAGCAGTGGTCACAGATAGTACACAGGTCCTGAATTTCCTTATCATCCGGAGTCCACCTGGCCCACGGAAACGTCCGCCTTGTCGTCGTCAACCGAACCTACAGGCGAAGAAAAAACTCATCACGTCACCGATCGTAAACAGCCGCGACTCAAAGAAGGGTTACCAGACTGCACACGGTACTCCAGCTGGAACGGACTCCGCTACACGACGGCTCGAGTGCTACAGTTTATAGAACTCTGTCGAGCCAATACACAACGAGTAAACTATAAAAGGACTAAGAAAAGCGCGTTAAAAGACCCAGACTGGAAAAGGACGAACAAGAAGCTGAAAACACGCCAGAAAATAAGAGTAGAGCTCGAAGAAACTTTGGAGGTTCGTCCGGTCTCCGCGGAACTTATCAGGAAAGCTGAAGACCTATTCATGAGAACAGTCCAAGAAGAATCTTTCCCAAATGAAGTAGAAAGCATTAGCGTGTCGCCTAGCTCACCATCAGCCACCCTTCACATACACAGGGGTGGACTACTTCAGACCATTAACAGTCACCGTGGGACGCAGCCAACAGAAACGTTACGTGGCAGTATTCACGTGCCTCACTGTAAGAACGATCCACCTAGAGATAGCGACGTCACTGAGCACAGACTCAGTGATAATGAATTTAAGAAGAATGAAAGCTCGACGAGGACAACCTGCTCAAATCTGGTCCGACAATGGGACTAACCTGCGAGGTGCCGACAACGAATTGAGACAGGCAATGGACAGAGCGACGTCCTCACCTTCGTCGCTGGGTCAACAGGCGGCATAGGGTCCTTACGTTTCGGCTGTCGCCGGTGCTTACCGGGCACGGTTGCTTCGGTAAGTACCTGCACCAAATCGCTAGGCGAGAAGCCACCCCTGATTTTGCCACGAGTGTAGCGCGCCAATCGACTCGGCGCGTCACACCCTGGAGGAATGCGCCGCTTGGGAGCCCCAGCGCAGGGCCCTGGTGGCAGTAATAGGTGGAACATAAACATTTAATACCTAAGAGAAGAAATAAAGTTTAAATCTACTTCTCTTAGGTATTAAATGTTGTAAAGTGTATAAATTAACAAAAAAAAAAAAAAAAAAAAATTACTGATAATTAATATAAATTAAAATATTAATAGTAAATTTTTTTTTTTAGCTATAAACCCATAAAAAATTAAATAATGGTTTTTATCTACTTCTCTTAGGTATTAAATGTTTATGTTGCATTTTATACTGTGCCTTCAGGATCGAAAACAAAACTGAATTATGAAATAACCTAAAGTAAAAAAAAAAACCCCGTAAGTTACTGTAAAATTATATATTTAATTATTTCCGTGCGCCGTCGCCGCGCGCGGGGTCATCGAGAGTTCATTTGATCGGAGACTTCGCGTAACTAGTCGCGCGGGGAGGGAGGTAGCGCTAAATACCTACAACGCTCGAATATACTGGCCTTAACAAATACGTTTACAGAACACAACGCATGTATATACAACATACATAACTAACTAAAAACATACATACACAAAATGTATTATAAACTTCAATAGAAATAAGTAATTCGATAATCGCCGTGTTGTCGATAGCTTACACCTGTTGCTCCGTATGGACACCACTATCTCATCGCACAAACAAAACGGTAAAATATGCGACATTACCATTACGATAGTATCGTTGTGTAAATTTTACATTGCTTGTTCAGTTACTCCGCAACATACTGGGGTAGTGGTTAGAAAGCAATGTATTTAAATGTAGTAGAAGCAAGAAATATTTCTCGTATACTTGTTTTTTACGATTTTTAAGTAAAATATAGTAAAAAAGTAATATTTACGTGTGGTAACTGATTCCATGACTTGTTAAATGTTTAGTTTCACTTCTATTCTTACAAGAAACAACTGAACAAGACGGCATTGTTAGTTGTTTTCTCGCTCGCGGTCGAAATCACACTGATTAGCAGTGACGGCCATTTAAGCAATATGTGAGCATTTTGGGCAAGTTGCTTCTACGCGGACACGCCCCCATGCCAGTTCTCCTATTCTTAATATTTCTATGAGAAAAACACAAATCTCGACAAAAATAATGTAGGTATGACAAAAACAAACTGCAATATTACGTATTGTGTGATAGCAATTAGACCCTATTATACTCTGATAATGTATAAATTAATTATTTTTTAAAAAGAACAGTAGGTACAATGGTATAGTAAAACACAAATGAACACAGAACAGTCGTTTTCAGAATAAAATAAAATATACAGAGATGATGTCACATAGTAAATAAAAACATTTTAGGTTAATATAAAATCCTTTAAAATGTGGTGTTTTAAAGTTTTTTTTTTTTTAAATAAAGTAAAGGACTCAATATGTTTAATGTTATTTGGTAATTCATTGTATAACTGTGCTCCTTCGTTGTAGTATACTTTTTTACCGTAGTTGGTTTTCGGTCGTATGAGAGTGATGTTATTCATTCGTTTGGTAATCCGTTTCTGTAATCTGTGTTATTGTTTTTTATTTCGTTTTTGTTGTTGTTTTCTGTCTTTTTTTTTACTTTAGTAAACGATATTTAATGTTGATGTTTTTATTTACAAGTGTTATCCTTACTAATATTATAAATGGGAAAGTGAGTTTGTATGTTTGTTCCGCTTTCACGCCGACTACTACTAACTACTGAACCGATTGCTTTGAAATTTTGCAGACGTAAAGTTAGAAGCCCGGATTAAATAATAGGGTACTTTTTATCCCGAAAAAGTTGGATTTTCCCGAGGGAAAACAAAAATATTGTTAGTTCGGAGATAGATGGCGCTGTGTGTAGTTTAAAACAAAGTTATGTTTTGCATACGAATATACACAATGTAAACTAAAAGTAGGGGTTCCGGTGATGCTCATACGTAATCTCGATGCCCCTAGACTGTGCAATGGTACCAAGCTGCGTGTCACCCACCTTGGGCGGAATATTATTACCGCCACTATTTTAACTGGCGCTGCAAAGGGTGAAAGTGTACTCATTCCTCGGATTCCGATTATTCCAACAGACCTCCCATTTCAGTTTAAAAGACTTCAATTTCCTATAAGGGTTTCATTTGCTATGACCATTAATAAAGCACAAGGTCAAACTCTAAGGGTTGCTGGAGTACACTTAGAAAAGCATTGTTTTTCGCATGGCCAGCTCTATGTAGCGTGTTCCCGGGTATCCAGTGCCCAAAATTTGCATGTTTTTGCTCCCCAACGTAAAACATATAATATAGTTTACCACGCAGTTTTGGTTTAAAAACTCTAAACTCTATATATACGGGAAAACTAAGAAGCGCGATATAACCGAATTCATAACCGAATTCCACGCGGGCGAAGCCGCGGGTAAAAGCTAGTATTTATATATTTGGGACGCTGTCTTTTTGTACTCTCTGTTGGATATAGACAGTTATAGTGAAAAAGTAGTTCTATGACTTTGTTTTGTTTTATTTGTAATTTTTTTAAGTTAGTACTTGCAGAAGTTGAAGAATATATATTTTTACGATTGTTTAAGAGTTTAATGAAAGTCTACATATAGTACACAGACAAAGCTGAAGTGACATTACCTAGTTGGCAGAAAACATAGATCTTAACCCAAATCTGTATATATAATTATAAAGTTAAATAACTGCATTGATCATTTTTCTAACATTACAGATCATACAAGAACTAATTATACCATAATATAATATAACATAAACTAATTGTACCATCTTCTTAACTTTATTTATTTATCAAACAAAAATCTAAGCAGTCATTTGAGATGAATAATCTTATTTAGTAAATATGTTAAAACAAGTTGATACAAGACATTGATTGAAATCGAGTTTAAAAGGATCCAGTATTGAACGATACCCACGAGAGTCCCTGTTCCAATCAAGTTCCAATGAAAGAGTAGGAGGATTTAATAAGACAAGTTTTCAAGGTTTTCTTGATAATTCCAATTTGCATTGTAGGTTGTATTTTATTAAAATATTACGAAAATGTTGTTGTATTCAAAACCTAAACTTATATTTTAGACAGGAAAAGTTTGATTTTAATAACTCTCTTACTATTAGAAAACCTTCATTATTCAAAATATATGCTATTAAATATCAGGCTTTATATTATCTTGTTAGATTATAAAAATCAATAATTAAAAAAATCAAAAAACCCGACTGCGTAAAATAGTCTTATTATAAACTAAAAAGAATGAAACATTTTACTAGCTTTCATTTGATACCCATATTGCTACAGTAAGAAAAAAAAATTCAACTACCCCTCATTCCGCTATTTGCGGGAGCCATTTTGAAAATTTATATAGCCTATGTCACTACTACAATTTAGACAAATCCAACAACACCTCTTATGTCAAAAACCGTCCAGCTGTTTGGGCTGTAGGGCGTGCCAAAGAAAGGGACATACATACATACATACAATCGAAAAACATAACCCTCCTTCTGTCGCAGTCGGGTAAAAAGAATAGGAAACAAATGTCATACGGGATAAAACCGCGTGAGATATCTAGTGAAAATCTATTTTTTAAATATTCTATTATTAATTATAAAAAAGTTAACAGAGTTTAATTTTTAGAAAAATTAATTCCAGTATTACTTTGCTGCAAAATTGCAGAATAAAGAAGAATAACTCCTTAGAGACCTACAAATTTCTTTACTACATTTTAATACATTACTAGCCCGTAGCGCAGTTCGCAGTGGCTCTGTTTTCTGCTCCAGGGTTGTGGGTTCGATTTATGTTCGAGTACGACCCGCCTCGAGTCTGGGTGTATTATGTATTTATTTATATATGTATTATTTATATGTATATTTATTTTAAAAAAATGTATATCAGTCAACTGTTACCTAAAACACAGGCATTAAGTTGCCTACCTTAGGAACAGAAGACCGTGTGTGTATGTTAAACATATAAAAAAAATACTTTGCAAATTTTTTATGTTGTGTTCGTTAAACGCGAACAAATTATGAATTTTCAAAAAAAGAAGTACACTAGTAACTGTTTTAGCTATTGACCGACAGTAATAATTAAATTTAAATAAATAAACTGTTTTTTCGAATGTCGAAAGTTAATTCCGTTACCAAATATCCACTCAAATTGTTCACAAGTAATTAATGTCAAAAATCGCAAAACAATATTAAAATACAACTCGCGGCATTTAAATGGATTTACTCTAATTTGATTCTGATCCCTCAATCCCATTGAACAATTGTAATTAGTCAATTTAGGGAATTGTTCATTTTTATGTTTTGACGTTTTAAAAACGTAATTAATAAAATTCAAATTCAAGAGAATATAGTCATATACGACAGATATGGCGCATGGGTCTAAATCAAAGGGTTTGAATATTTTACGGAAAAATCTGAAACATGTACTCTCTTAGTGAGTATTCACTAACTTTTTATTGAAATTCACTGATAAATTATTTATAAATTTATTACAGAAATTTTACAATATTATACAATAATAATAATACTGATAAATAGTGAATATAGCTTCACTAAGGTAATTAATAAAAAAATTACTGATGTTAAGAGAGTATGTTTGTCAGATTAATGTATTTATTAGCTTTCCCTCAATAGCAAAGGAATTCTTGGGCTACAAAGCGGAGATTTAAGTTTTTTAGCGGTAGCTTAATTTTTTTTCGTCAATAGGTGATTGACGTGATTTCACCCGTATTCATGGTTACTGCTCCCTCTCCTATGATTTGAAACGTTGATATTTTGCAGTATGTAATCTTTATTAACAAATAAGCAGCCTTTCTAAAATATTTTGACAATCCTACTCTGAAATAATCGCATACAAAGAAACAAACGAATTCCGCAACTTTTATAATGTTAGTAAAAATTAATTTAATAAATATAATTTGAAATAACGAATAAAACATTGTTAATTTGGGATTTAACTTTTAAGAAAAAGTAATTTGCAAGTAAATCAGTTGTTTCTCTAAAGTTATTTTATCTCATTTTTAATTTAAATTCAAAAATAACTGAGAAAACATGATCAAAAGTATCTAACGAACCAATTAACTTTCTTGATTTTATTCTTTCTTTATTTATTCAGTTGTTTTGACTTATGATTTAAAAAAAATAACGATAAAGCAAATTAGTTTATATAATTTAATTACTTATAAAGTTATAATATTTTCTATCGAAAATGAATAAAATCTGCTGTTCGATTTTTATTATAAGTAAATTAAACAAAGAAAGTTCCCAAGTAACTCAATAACGTCACGACGCGAACAGTATGGATCTATAAATAAATAAAACGTAGATGAAATAGAAACTTGAATCTTATTGTAACTAATAATATAATCTCGAAGAACTTTAGATGAGGTTTTGTTATTAGTTATAAACATTAATTTGATCTTAAACAGTCATTCTGTTGTTACATACCTACTACAGACTACTAAAATATATTACGTTTATCGCAAGTGTGTGAACATTTTTATCAAACACTAGCTTCTGCCCGCGGCTTTGCCCCCGTGGTATATAGAGAAAAAGTAACCTATGTCCTACAGATATAAAACCCTTTTTTTCTCTCGTTTTTGTAACATTTCTTATTAATGCTCAGCCCATATTGGCCGTATCGTGATGTTATATAGCCTACAGCCTTCCTCAGTAAATGGACTATCCAACACAAAAATAAATTTTCAATTCGAACCAGTAGTTTCTGAGATTAGCGCGTTCAAAACTTCAAACAGATAAACTCTTCAGCTTTATAATTTTAGTATAGATTCAGCATTTATGAGGTATGCTGACTGTTAAATTTGTTTATTATTCCAAAAACTGATTAACAATACCTCCTTGCACATCTTATAGATATACATATTTATTTTCTGCACACTAATACAAAAGTAACAAAAATGGAACATATGAATGTTACTTGATTGAACTGTAGGTTTATTTTGGAACAATATTGATTATAACTGGTAATCATCTAAAGATAATCGTCTTTACATAAATCAATCAAATTCTTCAATAAAAATTGTATTGTTTGATGAAATTTTTAAACATATTATAGATTTTCTAGAAAGCTTGATTGCGATCTAAACTTTTATTGTAACAATCACGAGAACGCTACATCAAATTGAACGCTCGTACCACGTGAAAATTCGGTAAAACACCGGTCTGTACGCGGCTTTAAAACTGAGTTACAGCGTGAAACAAAAGGACGTCGCATCGTGAATAAAATATCACCTTCGTAGGATTTTCTAAATCAAGAAAAGGAAACCCTTTCTTAATCCTCCTTTGTTCATACGTTTAGCTATTTATGTGAACGACGCGATGTCTCGAAGTACTTCCAACAAAAGGCTATTTTCTCTATACAGTTTCTTGGTATAAGTATGAATAAATTTCCTTAAAAAAGCCAAAAAAATTAAACCATAAATTAATGAATTATATTAATTTTTACACCAGGTCTAATTTTATACTCAACACTATAATTTTTTTTTTTTATAAAGAAATACAAGAATGTTCAAAAAGTGTGAAAGTGGATCACAGTGAAAAATGAGAAAAAGCCATAAAAAACATAACTTGTAAAAATCATTTCATTTTTTTTTGTAGATAGTCCTACTTGTTTTCCTTTCCGGTGTCTTCTACTTCTTGCATACCAACAACGGATTTTCTTTAAGCCCACGCTCTGTCTTATGAACTTTTCTTATTTTTGTAGGTAGTCATCCTCTTTTTCTTTTCCGGTACTATTTCTTGAGCTTCAGCTATTACTGTTACAGCTAGTACTGCTACACAAGAGTTTTTTTTTGCAGGAATACGATTAACAGATATATACGATTAATAAAATTTAAAAAGAAAAAAATCTTTTTTATTTGATTGTCATGTCATACATATTGTGATGTCAAGTTGACAACTTGAGATACTTGACAAGAGAGATGAATGATGGATGGCAATGAAAAATGAGAAAATTAGTGGATGAAAAATCTTCTTTTATTGTTACCTATATTTTTGACCTTTTGATATATATTAGTCATGTAACTGATATAGGTAATGTAGTATTCCCTAATTTGTTATAAAGGAAAATTGAATAACATAAGATAAAAGAAAGTTTATTCTGTGTATTTCTAAGTAAATATTAAACATTACAGTGTTATATTGTTATATATATACGTATTATCTAAACATTATAATTATACTTCTGCATTGCTGTGTAGGTACCTACTTCAAACTTTATGTAAGAAATTTTAAAACAATTTAGGTTTCGATTTTTCCAACGAATCTACTTAGGAGATAAGGGCCCTAGGGGATAGTGTATAACCCATTCTTACGTAATATTTTACAAGTCGAAATTTATTATTAAAAATCTAGTTCTATTTCGGATGCCGAATGGTTTTCTCATTATATACCTAATGCGCATTTTTGCGATTACATCTTATTTTATAAATTTGTATTGCTTGTTAAAATTTTAAAATCTCAAATGGGTTCATTTTCAACCATTTATATGTTATAAATAATAATTACATTACATATAGTATATTTTTCCCGCGTATTAATTTTATTTTAATCATTTTGAAAAAAATGATTCATTTATTTTCAAGCAACAATAGCGTTGAAGGATTACAATTTTTTTATTCAATTATTATTCCGGGCTCTTTTTTTTGTATCGCAGGGGAATCCATTTACGGATGATATCCAGGACGCCCGGGTAGACCGAGCAGTCCTAGACCTATGTCGGACTCGGCACTTTAGGAGTGTAATACTGCACTAAACCCCTGCGGGAGCCTTCAGCCGCTTTAATTGGAGGGTCCCGGATCTGCAGGCAACAGGATGCCTCCAGCGACAGGTTGGCGGCGGCGAAAAGGCCAGACTTCTCCTCCATGGGGACTGTCCGGCTTACCTCTGAACAGTCTCGACGAGGCCGTGTCTACCAGGACCGGGTTCCCATCCCGGCCGAACACGGGCACAGGGGCGTTACTGAAGGTGCATTAAGGAGCGCCTCCTACGCACCCCCATTCGTCGCCCGCGGATGGAGGCCACGTCGGCAGCCTCCTCTCTCACCCACTAGTCGGCCTCCTTCTGGGACATTACTGTCTCGCAGACGGAGACCATCGCCTTCCAGGACTCGTCATCGCAATTTCTATGATTTTATTCAAATTAATATTACTACTTAAATATTATTTAAAAACCTATTTACTTTCATATTTAAAAACTTACTTTTGGGAAATTATTATTATAATAATTTCCCAAAGAATATAAAAGACACTTGTCTAATCTATACTAATATTATAAAGCTGAAGAGTTTGTTTGTTTGTTTGTATGTTTGTTTTTTGTTTGAACGCGCTAATCTCAGGAACTACTGGTTCGAATTGAAAAAGTATTTTTGTGTTGGATAGCCCATTTACCGAGGAAGGCTATAGGTTATATAACATCACGCCACGACGAACAGGGGCTGAGCAATAATAAGACAAAACGGGAAAAAATAGTATTTTTTGAGATCTTCCGTTGCGTCTTGCGTATTTCTCTTCTCGAGACATTTTTTAAATATAGTTTCACTTTTAAAGTAAATATAACACCACTTTTTTTACTGAAAATTTTCGAAAAATAAAAAATACTCAATACGTTGAACGACCCAGGAATCAAACCTGAGACCCCTTGCTCGGTAACGTAACGCTTCTGACCACTCGACCAACGAGGCAGTTACCTATTTTGTTTAAAAATATTTAGGTACGCACAGCTAGTAATTATATAAAGATAATCTATATCCGATATTAATAATATAAATATAAATATAAATATTAACCAACAATCACACCACGTTAACCTAGCCCCGTGCTAAGTTCGTAAGAACTTGTGTTACGGGTACTAGGAACGGAAATAAATTTAAGATATAAATACATATATACATAAATACACATCCATGACCCGGTGCAGACATCTATATTCGTCATACAAATTATCTGCACCTGGCGGGATTCGAACCCGCGACCTCTGCGTAAAGTGTCCAGTTGCCTGACCACTCGACCAGCCGGCCGTCAATTAATGACAATTAATGACAGAGGACATTTATAACCTAAATTTATTATTTGTTAAAGAATAAAAATCTTTGGGTTTTTGTGTAACTGATCCTTTTCTAACGTTTTTTTAATTAAGAAAAACAAGATTGAATCTTATGTAAGAAGGGGGGTTCGAGAAAACTCATGTACCTACCCTTAGGGTTAAAATTGTACTACGTAATTAATGAATAACCCCTTATCTATTCTATAAATATAACGCTAATATTATTCGACCACGACCTGCAGATAATTACCCTTGAGATAATCTTGGTAAATTACGAGTATTCGTGGATTTGATAGCTTATATAATAACCTTTATGGTTCTTTCAGTTCAATGAATAATATCACTTAATTTTTTTATGTTATGTATGATTACACGTTTTAATTATAATATGTATTTTATTTTTATGATTTTATTTTTAATTATATATGCAGTCAAAACACTTGGACCTTGGAGTAGCAGTGCAAAAAAAATTCTAAAAGAATTAACCCCACGTCTCATACCCTCCACTGGTGACTGGAGGGCTGGTGCATTTTTTGCCCAAAGAATCGGAATTGCGATTTAACGGGGAAATGCTGCTTGTATTCTTGGCACCATTCCACGCGGATATGATTTATACCAAAACTGTTTGTAAATAATTATTTTAAGTTTTGAATTGTAAATATGTATAATATTGTAAAATTTGTTTAATTATAATACTTTTGTCAGAGTTGATATATTTTGTCATCAGCATATCTTATTATTTTTTATTCTGTTTTTCAGGTAAAAACATAGATCCAATAACGAATCCACGTATGTCGGGTGAGTAAGTTGGTTTTCTGAAATATTTACAAAAGTTGTTATTTTGTTTTCAAATTATATAAACAGTGTATGTGGTAAATCAAATTATATCGTATAAAATTAATATAATTATATAATATAATTATGTTTCGATATCACGCAGTCTCTTGTATTTTCGGAGGCTGTTTATATTGTCTATGAGTGGAGTTATTAATGTAAACATAATTGTAATTAAATCGTAACGGAATCATTTCTGTACATTTATTTTATTAAAAAAAATCTAAAAAAAGACTGATATCAATACGGAAACAAAAAAAAAATGTTGAAATTAGTAAGCAGTACCTTCTAAGCCAATAAAAAATAAGGCATATATTTAATGATTCGAACAGTCAAGATATGAATATCACTATCAGCCCACTATACGCCTTTTGGATATCGCGGCGGAGCTACGGTAACGCCATCTGTCGGTTAGCGGCGGCAACTCGAGGTCCTTTTTCTCATACAAGTGAACATATGATTTGCATAAAAGTCACTGCACGTTTTAGACAATTGTTTATTTTAATACAAATAAAAGTATTTAATCGATATTATGAGCCAAACTATTATTAAGTGTGGATTCCAGAATATTTATGCAGACTTTTTTCGCGGAAAATCTGTGTCGGAAGGTAAGTAAATACACGAATCATGAAATATACTTTTAAATTCTTTGTATGTAATTTACAACGTATTTTTTCATTGATTGTAAGATTATTGTAAGATGAGAAGATTATAAGATGTTCAATAGCGTTATCCCAGAGGCGTATAACGGAAATTTCACATTTTGTAAAAATACATCATACAAATATACACGTATAATATATGTACATTCATACTCGTATAAAATAAAATCATTAAATAAAAAATGTCATTGTAACTTTCTATGTAACCCTCAATATTTTTAGGTTATATTTCTTTTGTGTAAATATATCGATCGTTTGTTTTAAATGAAGTTTATTCTATTATTTTGTGTTTATCACTTCTTTTATCTAAAGTAAGGAGTTAAAAAATTACGTATATTGAACATTTGATTATTCGAAGCGATTAACGAAAGGGTTGTGAAAGTTGGTAGAAATATAAACTCCCTCAAATTACTCATAGGGTAATGAAGTTGAGAAGAATTTTATTACAGTTTGTAACAACATTTTCAGATGTTCGATTAGAACTTTGCTTACTGAAAATATAAAACAAATGTTTCTTTTACTAAAATATAACCTTGATATGACCAAACCTTGATTAAATTTACATTTTATAACTTTACCACGTTTGCATTTAGATTTCATTTATTTTTATTACCCGACTGCGACAGAAGGAGGGTTATATTTTTCGAGTGTATGTATGTATGTATGTATGTATGTATGTATGTATATATGTATGTATGTATGTCCATTTCTTTGGCACGCCCTACAGCCCAAACGGCTGGAGGGTTTTTGACATATGAGGTGTCGTTGGATTTGTCTAAATTGTAGTAGTGACATAGGCTATATAAATTTTCAAAATGGCGCTCGCAAATGGCGGAATGAGGGGGGGAGTTGAATTTTTTTTCTTACTGTAGCAATATGGGTATTAAATGAAAGCTAGTAAATTGTTTTATTCGTTTTAGTTTACAATAAGAGTATTTTACGCAGTCGGGTTTTTGATATTTTTAATTAAGCATACTTGTTACTGGACGTAACCATGATATAATGAAAGTGACTCTAAGGAACCCTTATTTTACACTTCTTTTCGTAATTCATTTTATTGTACGAAAATTAATAACTTTCGATAATACTTAAATTTAAAGTAAATTAAAGTTTCAATTAATCAGTCTTATTTTTGAGATGTACAACGGTGTTAGTTCTTTGCCGCTAAGGTGATTCTCACATTATCATTAAAAGCTAATAATTTCAATAAATATAAGAAGTATCATTTATAACATTATAAATTGTCTAATTTTCTAATCTTTATGATGTTTTATATATACACAGGTGCATGCATTTCTATACTAATATTCAGATTCCCTGAAATATATATTTTTAAATATTATTATATTTATATAGTATACATATACCTATATTTTATTTGTCGTTATATCATTTGAGGTTTCAACGATTATTAAATCAAACACAAAAATGAAGAACAAATGGAAGGACAGTGGAGTCGTATTAAGGGTTTCGGTGGCATATTTTTTTACGGAATCTTTAAAAAAAAGTAAAATTAAACAAGTGTAAAAATATGTAAACCCTTTTCTGGAATGGTTTATTTAGGATCAGTAAAAATAACAATGTAAATATTATCGACAAAAATTCTGATTTTTCCAGTTGAATAGGTTTGTGCTTCACTTGAAACCCTTTTCCGATAAAACACAATGTAGAATAGATTGGAAAAGGACGATTTTTCGACAGAAAAAAATCGCTTGGCTTCTCTTATTTTAAAATTTTATAAACAACGAAATGCGATACTAATATAAATTGTAAATTTATTTTGTAACAATAAAGTTAACAATAATCGAATCAACTAAAAGATTATTCATTACAGAAAAACAAATAAAAAAACAATTCACAGACAGCGGAAATTTAACATTCACAAAAGAACATTCAATCCAATTGTTATTATTATTTTTTAATGTCCTTTCAAAATAAACTTCATCATTTAACTGTTTTGTTAAATCTCTCGACGGCCCTCTAACGTTCTCTTCCTGATCGTTCAGCCTCAATACAAAGAAGCTTTTATTTCTAACCTCGTAAAAACGGTCATAACCTTTATTTACTGCCAATAGATTCGTATGATTGAGTGCGGGTTGAAATTAGACGATTTGAAGCATTGAATCAAATACCTCTGCTTAAATGGATCGTAATAATACAACGGTTTTTGATGGATCACTTGTTAACCGTATTGATGATAAAAAAAAAAAAAAAATTGTTCCTTGGAACGAATATCGGGAAATACTAATTCGATTTGAAAAATTGTTTTTATGTAATTTTTTAAGGGAGTTTTATAATTTACTTCGTAAATACTTTAATTATTTAAATTTAGTTATTGTATATACATTTTAACAATGTATACAATGTACACTTTGAATTTACATCAATTAAAGTTGTAAGAAAACTTGAATGTAACTGATATAATTCATATAACAATTCAATTGAAATCAATCCATTAGTTTTTCTGTGTTGCGTGCACAATGGCTCAACATACCAAAATAAAAATTTCGTTATAAAGAGCTTACCTTAACAAATGCACTGTTGAATTGTTAGTTTACAAAGTGTGTTTTTAATAATTTTATTATAATTAATGTAAAACTAACATTGATTAGAAATAGATTCTGATGAGAAAAATCGAAAAAAAAATATAACTTACTTTTTTTAAATTCTTTAATATTGAAAAGCATTAATCATATAAAACAGAATTATGTTCACTAGAAATAACCATTACATTATAATGATCTATATCATAACTTTGATTGATAAAGTGATGTGTATATTGTTTTTATCGACCGTCCTAGTTACGTTTCAAATTTCTTAGAATATAACAGGAAATATTGAACTTACCACGTTTATACTTATATACGAGTAGATACGCAATAATATAACATTAAATAAGTTATATATTATAACTATATAATAACATAAGGTTTTCACACGCAGAAAGTATTATAATATTTAGGTAATATTTAATAATTATAAATAAAATAACATTATAAGTTCACATGATTTCACCAATGTCACATAAAATGGAGAATACAGGAAGGAAATAGGCAGATCGGTGCGGTCGGGGTTCTATATGTATAACCTATTTAAAAAAAAACTTCGAAAATAGTAATCATTTAGTTTAAATTCCTTAAAACATGAAACAAAACAAAAATTAAATAATAATATATTATATACAACTATGTTATGCAAAGACAATTACAAAATTATGTTTACAACAACACATAAAGAATATATATAGACAACTTAATTTTGTTACGTTTAATGTATTTATATAAAAATTGACAGAAGGACTATACACCAGCATCATAACTATAACTCACTAAACAAGTATGCTTAATTAAAAATATCAAAAACCCGACTGCGTACAATACTCTTATTATAAAACTAAAAAGAATAAAACAATTTACTAACTTTCATTTGATACCCATATTGCTACATACATACATACATACATACACTCGAAAAACATAACCCTCCTTCTGTCGCAGTCGGGTAATAAGACTCAAATGTTTAATATTTTTACTATATAATATATTCGGTATGTGTACTATAGGTGCATATGTAGAGTTATTTTGATATTTCTAATTTTAGATTGATGAAAACAAAGGTATGGAATTATGACTCCGTTGTCTATCCGTCTTTTAAAACTATATTTTTGGTATCAGACATAGGTAGACACAATTTGACATAATACTTAATATTATGATCATTTATACTACAATATACATACATATATAGAAATAAAAAAAATTAGGAGGCCCGCCACACAAGATACGTCTGTGTTCGTTTTAGCTCAATTTTAAAAGAAAAATATGTTGAATATTGTACACTTGTACAGAATCCTCAGTGTGTGAATCAGAAACATACAGCCTCTTTTCTATTGCTTTCTTTATTAACCTTCCTCACCAATTTAGACAGTACGCGATACCTCGCTTAGCGTCAAACTATAAATATATTAAACAGTAGTGATGAGGGTTAACTTTCCTATTAGATAATTAGATTTATACGCCTACGTTAAGTTTCATTTATGTACATAATCATACTAAAGTAATAATATACATAATTATACTAAAATAATAAAGTTGAGAAGTTTGTATGTTTTAGCGAACTAATTTTATGGACAAATCGAACCGAATTTAATAATATTTTTTTTCTTGTTTATTAAATATTAATTTTTAAAAACTAATGTTTACCATACCTTTACCATAATGTTTAGTATACCATCATGGTTTCTTATCTTTAGTATAATATAAAAACCTTAAAATTCCCAATAAAAGTAGGTAGGTATTTCTTCTTAAAAGTTAAATAAAAGTTGAAGTGCCAATCGGTTAATTCCGTTACCTAAAGAAAAAGGAAATAAAGTTTAATCTGCTAAGTTTACATGGCGGTATATATATATATATATATATACCTGTATTTATTGGGTATAAGATAGTATAAACGATTAAGATGCATAATTTCAATGATACCTACTGACTTTTATTTACGATATTGGTTTTAATTTTTTTTTAATGTTGTACAATTAAAAAAATACTGTTGAATTCCTTTTCGATTCTAATCAGTATAATCTGTGTTTGAACCGCTATTATAACACAACACAATTCATTGTATGTTATTGAAAATATGAATAATGTAAAAATAAATGTATATATTATCCATAAATAACAGTGCTTTAAAAGCCCGCTTAAATGAAGAATATTTTGATTTTGATCGTCGAAAACATTTTTGAATGAGAACTTTCCGTACACTGGTAATGACGAAGCCGTAGGTATGTCTCATTACCCTCCCTTGACGGTTGACGGAGCCACATGATATTATGTTGGTGACGCTTACAGAAGCCGTGCGAATGCAAGCAATCTTATGTTTCAGGTTTCTTCGAAATCCTGGACAAGATTTTTATCGAAAGATCTTATTTTTTTAATACGCTTTTACCAATTCGACCTAGTAAAGATGGAATATTTATCTTTTTTTTTAATTTGAAATTATTAGCTATACATTTAGAACAAAGGAAAATACTGAAAAAAATACTGAAATAAAAAAAATAATAAATAGATAAAACTTACATGAATATAAAAGCGTTATTTTTTATTATTTAAATTTGTCTGAAAAAAACAACTAAGATTTTAATGTTCAACGTAAGAGAATTTGAATAAACTTTAGTAACTACCTAAACAAATATTTATATACTTTTATGCATATGTATATGAATATATAAAATTTAATAAATACCAAAGCAAGTATTTGTGTTTTTATAAATTCCTAGACGATTCGCGTGGTTACGGTTACAGATCCGTTTTTACTTATACCTACACTATGTTTTTTTTAAACTTTCTACAGTAAACCGGCTTTTATACCAAAAATAAAAAAAATTAAAAAATCTGCTAGGACCAGGAGATCCTAGTGCGTTCAAAAAAACAATGAAGTTTTCAGCTTTATAGCGTTAGTATTCACTAAAAATAATCAATGTATTTTACTATATTCATCGATGATGTAAATGCAATGAAGGCGAGAAAACAAAACGAATAAAATGTAATCGCCTGAACCATTTACGTAAAAGAGATATAAAAAGAGAAGTTTCTCCCGAGACTCCATTCACAGAGACATTAAGGTTTCAATCTCAGATCAAATTATCCGGTACGTTTGTATAATCTTTTAATCTGGTCCAGAGAAGGTATAGCTTGGTGCAAGTTATGAACTGTAGAGCGTTTATTAATATAAGCGTTTATATTCAGGCTATTCTTTAAACTTTCAGAAAAAATACAAATTCTTTACTAGTTGTATTATATTGATATACATTCTAATGCTAAGTTAACATAAGCTATGTAAGCGACAATAGCTCTTTTACGAATTGTTGTAAACCACTTAATAACAGAATAAACTCGTGTTATCCAAGAGTGCTTATAACATTTAAAGCTGAAAACAGGATACAATACAATAGATAAGTAAGATAAGAAGAGATAAATTAAAACTACTTATTTACTTTCATTAAATAAAAGTGAATATTAAAGAATTTTAATTGAGTATGAAGCAGCGCTCTGTCAATAAAAAAAGTCAAAAAGTAAGTCGACTGAAAACTGTGTTTGTAGATTAGTCCTTGCTTTAGTTGGTTTTGCTTTTTGGAGGTAAGTTAGAGTGGTGGTTTGAGATAGGTAAATATTTGAGATAGGTAAAGATCTATTATTATAGGTATTATATTACATTATGTGTATATAAAAATAATTTATATATTATATTTTAATTATATTATTTAAGTTTTTTAACATAGTTTGTTTTATTATGCATTTGAATAATTACTCTAAGGTTGAATCATGCAATATTTATGTTTAATTTTTAAAGCTCAGTAGTCAATATGTAAAAAAACCATACTTAAATACATTTTCTTGCCTTTTTAAAACATTTCTACTTTTTACAATAAAATCACCTTATATGTCAATCGCTATGTCTCATGACTTGAGCAAGAGAAATAGAGCGGAGCCGATAGAGAGCATCTGTTGTATAAACATCGTTGCCGTGAAAATGTGATCACGCCTCAATATTATGGGTAACACGCATTTCCACCGAAAAATATTAAAACTTTACGGTTCTCCTTCAGTATAATATAAATATAAAACCTTTACAACATTTGCCATTTTATGTAAACTTATCTTTAAAAAATAACTAGCAAACCCGGCGAACTCCGTTTCGCCACCAGATGGCTTCGTTTTTTGTAACATTTCGTTTGGGGATTAAAAGATGAAGAAAAATTATATTTTTTGTTTTATATTTGAAAAGGAAAAATTTTTTCACATTGCACAACAGTAATGAATTCATTTCGATTACAAAAATGAAGTGTAATTTAGTTTTAATTAATCACACCACGTACTGGCGCCATCTGCTCCACCACCATGCAAAACCATATTGGTTTGTAGTACATGCTATCATCATCTACGGCGCCTACGTCCGCTCGCGCCTGACGTACGCGGCCCCGGCCTGGTACGCGCTCTGCTCCGCGAGCCAGGCCACACACTGATAGTAGGAGCTCCGAGATACGTCCAGAATGACGTTATTCACAGGGACACGAAGACACCAACCGTGGAGGAGTATGTCCGCAAATTAACGCGCGCTATGTTCGCTCGCGCGGACAACGGTGCGTGTGTACACCTCCACGGGATAGCACCATTACACGCCAGACCACCAGACGGCCGACCTCTGCCTCGTGAGCTCCTGCTATCACCGCAACACAGCCCCAACTTCGACGGTGACACAGAAGACGACGTGGGGGTGCTAACCGAATAGGACATCCACATGAACAAGACATTATAACATTTAAAGATCCCTCGAGGCCGACGCTAGATAATAGCGCGACCCCGGCCCATTGGGCTGAAAACAGATCACCCGGCAGAGAATTCTACCGGAGAGGATAAGCCCGGGTAGTTAGGCGCAGAACCTAGAGGCCCGAAGCCCGGCAGGCCCACCTGGCCTGAAGGAAGAACCACACATACATACATGCTATCAGAGATGTCGCTGTATGTGAAAAATGATTTTCCCTTTTTTTCATGCTTTTCTGTTGAAATTTTTCCTGAATATTGTTTGCTATAAACCTCACGGAGCCCGAGACCTTTCCAACGAATGCAAAACCGTGGAAATCGGTTTGTGCGTTCTGGAATTATAGCGTCAGGAAGAAAAACCCGACTTATTTTTATATTATAGATATCTAAACGATCCTATCCTATTATCAAATCCTATTATATCTAAATTGTGTAAATTACAAGAATTTAATTGCGTCGACTTTCATGCATATTGTTAAGTTTAATAATGTCAAAAAATAAATAAGTTAAAAAGTATATCAACGATTGAATCAGTCTGCAAACGTCCCACTGCTGAGCAAATGCCTCTTCTAAATATACGATTAAGATTTAAGCTTAATCCAACACCGATAATTATTATTTTTGACGTGATAACGTCTAGTAAATTGATGAAGGGGTGCCCGTTCGAAGAAGATGAAGTCATCATTGTCACAATTAGTGGGCGAGAGCGCAGAACAAGCGATAGAGAGGCACGATTAGCCTAAGCGTTCTGTCTTACACTCCATCGGACCGCGTTCGAGTAAAAGAGACAGTGGCGCCACGCAATCTATAAGCGAACTGTTTTGTAGGGATGTTCATCGGAAAAAAATATCGATAATTTTACTATCGATAATTATCGAATCATTTTATCGATAGTTATCGATAATTATGGAATGAATAGTTATCGATAATTATCGGAGGAAAAGTTATTGACAGTTGGCGACAGTTATCGATAATTATCGGATAAAAATTGTCGATAGTTGACGAAAGTTATCGATAATTATCGGTCGATAGTTATCGATAATTATCGAATTAAAAATTATCGATAATTATCGGATCAAAGTTATCGAATAACACTTATCGATAATAATCGAATGGAAAATTATCGAGTAGTTACGAATTATCGATAATTATCGCACACCCCTACTGTTTTGTGATTTGTCAATTGTTTGGTAGAAGTAGGGATGTTCATCGGAAAAAATATCGATAATTTTACTATCGATAATTATCGAATCGTTTTATTGATAGTTATCGATAATTATGGAATGAATAGTTATCGATAATTATCGGAGGAAAAGTTATCGATAGTTGGCGTCAGTTATCGATAATTATCGGATAAATATTGTTGATAGTTGACGAAAGTTATCGATAATTATCGAATTAAAAATTATCGATAATTATCGGATCAAAATTATCGAATAACACTTATCGATAATTATCGATAATTATCGATAATTATCGAATGGAAAATTATCGAGTAGTTACGAATTATCGATAATTATCGCAAACCCCTACTAATTTGTGATTTGTCAATTGTTTGGTAGAAGTAGGGATGTATTCGATAAAAAATATCGATAATTTTACTATCGATGATTATCGAATCGTTTTATCGATAGTTATCGATAATTATCGTATGAACAGTTATCGATAATTATCGAAGGAAATATTATCAATAACTATCGGTCGATAGTTATCGATATTTATTGAATGAAAAATTATCGATATTTATCGGATCAAAATTATCGAATAACACGTATAATATAACGTAATATAATAACGTATGAACAGTTATCGATAATTATCGTAGGAAAAGTTATCGATAGTTGGCGACAGTTATCGATAATTATCGGATGAAAATTATCGATAGTTGACGAAAGTTATCGATAATTATCGGTCGATAGTTATCGATATTTATCGAATGAATAATTATCGATAATTATCGGATCAAAATTATTGAATAGCACTTATCGATAATTATCGAACACCCCTACTGTTTTGTGATTTGTCAATTGTTTGGTAGAGAGTACCACTTGAAACACTCCCCTTGATTTCTTACTTTTCCTATCATCTTCCTTTCCTTAACAAAATAACTCAGATTGGAAAATCTTGAATATCACACTATCATATATATATATATATATATATATATATATATAAAGTACTACACTATCATATATATGTAAAGTAATACACACTATCATATTATATATGTGATAATAATTCAATTCTATTCATAAAAGTATACAATTCTACATCTATGTTTTCTTATGACGTTATCACGTAAAAATTATCGTCTGTAAACCGACTTTACAGACAACCATTTTTTTTGTAATTTAATTTAATGTTTCTTGCCTTATTCTGTTATATGACCATTTAAATTTTGTTTGTAAAAGTGTTTATAAAATTATATTTTAATTTTGTATTGATAATTGATTCATAATCTAATTATGGCTCTTCAAAGATTTTCATATAAAAGAAAATTGAAAAGTGCTCAAAAATACATGAATAATTTTATAAGTCGACTTAAATGATGTATATTTAGAGCAAGTGTTTAAAAAACGTCATTTTTAATTTCAAGTTTGCGACCAATTTTCATTTTAACACATCACTTGAAGTACCTACTTCGAGTATATAGCTTTATAAGTTTTGTATGTGTACATGTGACCTATCGGATAGCTACTAAGAATACATGCGATCTCAATAATAATTGTAAATCAATTACTTAGCTTTGAGAATGAGCCTAGTGCTTATGAAGAAATATATTTAGCTTATTAAACTAGTTTGTAGTATGTAGGCGTATATTCATGCAAAACGCCCACATTACAAAGAAAGATCTTACAAATATAATTTTCTGTTCGGTATAATTCGCCCACTTTAAAAAAAATGTAAAAAAAAAAATATTTTCAAGTTTTTTAGAAATTTATTCACAGACCACTTTGTGTTGTAGATAGTAAAGTAATCACCATTACTGGATTGAATTGGTTTTTTATCCGTTTCCAGTGACCTTCCGCCCACGTTATCGCCTTCAGCAGAGGCGAATTTGTTTTTAATGTTTCTTTTTTTTTTTTAAGTTTCTGAATATTTTTTTCTGATAACATTTTAAATTGATTTGTTATTTTATGTACAAATAACGAGAACTATTGTTTTCATGGAGGGTTTTTAAATACCGTGTTATTAAATAAAGTAAAATAATACTAAATCAATTTATCATTGAACAAAATCTTTCGTGAAAGCACTAGATATAAGGATTTTCATTTAATCTTTAAAAGATATAATAGCCTCTTACAAAACCCCTTATACATTACTTATGAACGAATAGCCGATATTGCTTTATCTCCTCTAAGCCTTCACAAATAAGGATCTAAATTGTTCGTATAGAGGTATTAGCGGTACTTTACGAGATATTCCAACTTTGGTTGTTTTAGTAAAAATCCGATAGCAGCAACATGGAATCGTAGACAACAAGGTTCATTGGAGATTATTTGATAGATTAAGAAATATATGAGCATTTATTTAATGTAACCTTGATTAATTTTTATATTATCAGGCTACATGTTTTTTTAAATTTTGGTGACTATCTCTGTCGGACGGCTCAGAGGGAGCCGACGACTGAATGTCATGATTGTGGCGCGGTGGTGGACTCTGCCCAGCACACCTTCGAGGTGTGCCCGAGATGGGCGGCGCTGCGTCAGGGTCTGACGTACCGACGTCCTCGTACCTCGGAGGGGACTTGTCGCTCCCGAGCATCTTCACCGCGATACTCGGCGACGATAAGTCCTGGAAGGCAATGGTCTCGCGCGGCGAGACGGCAAGAGAGGAGGCCACCGACGTGGCATCCATCCGCGGCGACGAATGGGGGTGCTACTTAATGCGCCTCCAGTAACGCCTCCGGTAAGCCGGACAGTCCCCATGGAGAAGTCTGGCCTTTTCAACGAGGCCAGCCTGTCTCTGGAGGGATCCTGTTGCCTGCAGATCCGGGACCCTCCAATAAAAGCGCCTGAAAGCACCCTCAGGGGTTTAGTGCGGTATTGCTCTCCCAAAGTGCCGAGTCCGACATAGGTCTAGGACTGCCTACCCAGGCGTCCTGGATATCATCAGTAAATGGATTCCCCTGCGACACAAAAAAAAGGCTATACGTTTTAATGATTATCCACTACCAATATTATATAATTATACACACGTGTTATATACGCTTATTACGTATAGAGAATATTATATATACAAGCTTATTACGTATACTGCGAAGCCTTAGCGCCGACGGTCGCTGATTCCATCCCCGCTCGCGGTAGATATTTGAATTTGTTCTAATACATGTTTCTGGTCTGGGTGTGACATACTCTTCCTCCTACTAATTTTCGTAAAAAGAGGCACAAAGTTCACGTATCACGTATAATATAATATAATGATTGAATATTATATTACGGGTTGTTTAACTGTTGAATTTCAGGTCGATTCTTTCTTTTCTAAATTGACGACACAAATGTGCTTTTAGAAACCTACTTGTATAAAGAAAATTTTGACTTGTCTTTAACTAGCCTAATACTCCTGTATACTGTATCAGCCTGTAAATCACTCACTGCTGAGCGAAGGCCTCTTCTCCATACAGGAGAAGGGTTGATGGATAATTTTCCCTACCATGGGTAACGATAGTTATCAGGTGTCTATGATAACAATCGGGACCGACGGCTTTGCGTGCCCTCCGAGGCACGTTGGGGAGACCCACATACTCCTGTATAACTGCATTCGAATAAGCAAAGATTCAGAAAGATAAGAAAGATAAGATTCGTATAACAAAATTTAAAGATATAAGATTCGTTTATAGTGCTAAGTTCGAAGTGCTTAATTGCTAGCTTAGTGAAACCGACAGTCAGTTGCAATTTGTAGTTCTAGATAGTGTAAGCTCAGTGATTAATCAATGGGTCTTATCACGCAATATATCAGATTTTCGCTCGCTTTAGTCTATTCGTAAAAACCTTTAAGAATTTGGAAGTTTTTTTCACGTAGGTACTATTTTTTCCTAGTTTGAAATCTAAAGGAATTGAAATAAAATAAATTTTAAACGACAAATATAAATGATTAAAAAACTTTTCTTCTATATTTAAACTTAAATGAAAAATATAAATTTTCAAACTTTGATGGTCACTAACACTATGATTTGTATGTAAAACAGGATAACTAACAACAAAAATTGTAAATACAATGGTTATTTTAATATCAGAATCTCACAATAACCAACAACACATGGTAAATATCCCATTTTACATGCAGATCTTAATTTATGAAATTTGTAAATGCCCAGACAACACAAGCAACTACGATACGTCAATAATGTTTGATATAATTTATTATTTTACTTTTATTTCAACAATAATTTTAAAAAAGGCGAAAAAGTGAAAAAGCTCTTAATTATACTGTCTACAGTAGCATATGACAGATTATTAGACTAGCTGTGCCCCGTGTTTTCAACCATGGTGTAGATATGTGTACAAAATACCTTCGTTACGATTACAGAAATTGTTTATAGACTGTGTATCAAGATGAAACCTTCACCAGATTTTAAGTTAGACCTCTAGGATCAAAACTGTTAAATCCTCATCCAACTTCGTGAAACAAATTTTGTGTGATACGGGAACAAATATATAGACAGACAGACACAGATAGGTATAAAAAATGTTATGGCTTCTATTGCTCTCATAAAAATTCTCAGTCAGTTTAAGGTATTTTCGCTCTAACAATAATGGACAAGATAACAAAGGACCGCTAATATATCAAATACTAGCGGTCCTTTGTCCGTATCATTTTATTTTAGGTGTTAAATAATAATAAAATGGCTGAGATACTACCGCTAAGTGCTACCCCCAAAAATTACCCTATTTATATATTCAATGATCTTGCAGGAAAACACTCAAATATTTGTTACTAGCTGCTGCCTGCGACGTTGTCTGCGTGAACGCTATTAGATTACACGTACAGAATGCGTTGATGAAATAAAGATTCACTGCTCGTTCCCCGTAGGTGATAGCGTGATAATATGTAGCATATATGTTGACCCGACTTCTTAATAATATTCGTGCCAAATTTGAAGTACATCCATGTAGTACTTTTTGAGTTTTTCCCGGACATACATACAGACAAACAGACAAAAATTTAAAAAATAAAATTCAATGTACAGTTTTGTCTTTCCTACCATTTTATTATATGTATAGATAATCTCTATAGAATAGCTTATTGAAGATGTTTATGTGTTAGTTTGAAGCGCTGATTTTATTTTTTTGTGTGTTTTAAACGTGTTTTGTTCTACACATATACAGGAAGGTTATATATAGTAAACTTAATAACACATCGCTATGATATGACTCATGAACGATAACCAAAATCTATATATTATTAATACGTGAAGCAAAAACTTTCTACCCCTTTTTACGAAAATTACGTGGACGGAGAAGTATTAAATTTGGCACAGTTAAAGTTTATATGCAGAAGAAGTGCAGAATGCTAATATATTTTTATAATAATGCTCAAAAAATACATTATGTTAATTTAAAAAAAAAGTACTATACACACTACGACACACACGCATATGTACAATGTACATATATATACAAATGTTAATTGCCAAAGTCTGTTGTTAACACGGTCTTAAATAAAGGTCTTGCAGCGAATTTTTTTTATGACTCCTGCATATGCTTACCATGTTATGCGCAATCATATTTTTATGATGTTAACAATGCTGTCAATTATAGATTAGGTCGAATTTCGAACACTAGCCGACCACTAGTACATATTAATAAATCTGACAAGAATACCAACTTATAGAGAGTAAAACCACGAGTCGTATTATATAATTATTATGGAAGTATTTGTAATACTTAAAGTAAAAAAAATCTATTATGAATTTAATTACATCATAGTTCTATTTAGCATTAATTATGACGGTGTCATATGGTAATAGTACGACATTTCAGAAGATTTATCGTGATAAAGCTTATCATTAAAGCTACTTTAATCATCTGTTTGCCTCATAGAACTTTCCAGATTACATGTTTATTTACATGTGTCCCGAAATTAATTAATGTGTAATATTATTCCTTAATTACCTTTGAGTTATGTGTAAATGTGTAATTAACTATGTGTTTGACTATTGAGTCGTATATAATATTGATTTAGTCATGTAAAGTAGATTGGGATTTTTATTAGCTTTCAAAAGGGCTTGAAAATAAAATCATTTTTATAATCTTACTAACTTTGTGGATAATTTGTTATTTTTTCTTAAAAATGTCTCTTTTTCTATAAAATATGCAAGAAAAAAGTTTTTGCAGTCTTTTAACCATACTTGTACATAAATTCCACTCTAATCAGTCTTACGTACGTGAAAGATAAACAGATAAGCATAGCTTTCTTTTTTTCCATAGATTTACTTCATTAACTATTTCAATCATTTTTTTATTTTTTTAATCTTATTTTTTGAAAAATTTAAAAGTGCCTAATTTTTAGTTGTGACGTTGGATTCAGAGTTCCTCAAGGTGTCGAATTGTCTCTTTTTTATTATTTGCAAATTTTATATAAATATTCTATTAATTTGACGTTTAGTTGCACTTTTTTTTTAGAATGCTCTTCTCTTACATATGCACAAGGTTAAAAGTATTGATCCTTTAAAAGGTGTAAGAAAGACTATATTTAATTATATATTTGATCTGTTTGCAATTATAGACCAGCGATCTTGAAGTAGAATACCGAACCTTGAGGTAGCAGCGACAAAAAAAAAAAAAATGAAAATAATTTATACCATAATTATTTGTGAATAGTTATTATCAATAAAAGTATATGTGTTATACTATAATTTTTACTTAAAATAAAAAAAATATATATGATAAAAGTTATATCTTTCACTCATCTCATCACTTCTCTTGCAGCTATCTATTTTTTTTTGTGACGTTAAGATGGTTGCCTGCCTGTCTTCATCAATTTTTTTTTCAATAATTATAATTTTTATTTCTTGTATACAAATAAAGGTATCAATCTGTCTGTCTAATGTTAAGATGTACGCGTGACTCAGTATGATCCCTATTAAATATTAACAAATGACGTTATTGGCTAAGAGAGCTCTTGGAGGGATATAATCCCGTTCGACCTGAGAATTTCACTAATATCAATAGATGAAAATTAAGACCAATTTTGTGGCGTTTTTCATATCGTACTCGTAGGTATTATTGTGCATTTTATGTTACGTTAAAAGATAATTTGTTTAAATTGAGTTAAAGAAAATACGTAACGAACAACTAACCAAACTAAAACCTGAAGTAGCTATTTAATCAAGACAACATTAATTTACATTTTGACACGAAATAGTTGCCAGAACTGTTTATGTATTATATTTGATTATTTATTTTCAGTAAAATATCGTAAAATAAATGACCGACGTAGCGAAAAGGCAATGAAAGCAGGTAGCCTAGAGCGCGTCGAGTTAACTTGTATAAGCCGAATGTGCTCTAGAAAAATATAATTTCACAAAAACGATATCATATGTAGAAGTCTTAAATATTTTATTAAAAAATGTAAAAGACTAAGATCCCACCGCTCGATTCTGTAGGTATCTGTTTTTTTGATGAAATTAATTTTAAATGAATGTTGAGGGAGTATGCAATGGATTAGCGATAGGTTGCCTAAAACAAATCAGCCGCAATTATCTGTATTAATTTTCGTATAATTAATTTGGTAATATAAATTGCAGCTATATGTTTTTTTAATCAATTTTACGTCATTTTAAAGGAAATGATGTAAAGAATAGAAAAAAAGATGGTTGCCAGCTCTCAGCCAGCCGCAACGTTAGGGTTGCCAGGTGTAAACATGTATATTATTGTTAATTATTTACAGTTATCCATTTTTTTTAAATTTTAATACAAAATTGAAGTTTTTTATTTCTTGTTTACGATGATTCATGGTTGCCAGTAAAAAAATGGCCGCAAGCAGTGGTTACCATGCTTTCAATAAACGATTCTTCCTCCAGGTAAATGCGAGCGCAAGAGTAAAGATACACGGTTTGTTACGTGCTCTAAACAAGAGTACAATGTAGTGTATATGTAGTTTTAGTATTTACTTAATTAGTATTTATGAAGCATAATTTTTGAGTACAACAAAAAACTTTTTGCGTGAAAAAATAACTATTTTTCATCGAAAAACATTATCCACAGAATCTTTCAAGCACATCGATGTTTTCATTCAATTCAAATTTGTTCATTCAATGTTCACGTATAACAACTTTTTTATATATATATTTTTTGTTTTGTTTTATTTAGAACTAGTTACTTTTTTATAATAAATCTTATCAATATTATCGTATTAGATTCGTAATAATTAAATAAAAATAATAAGTATTAGTCAATCAGAGCAGTAGAACATAAAATAATGACGTTCAACAATAATTTTGATTTTAATGATCTTTTATTGACAAACCAAAATTATTTTTTTTATAAATATTATGTAATACACAATATACTTATTCTAAATGTAAATCTTACAATTGTACATATATATTGACTGACCCGTTGGTGCAGTTTGCAGTGACCCTATTTTCTGTTCCAAGGGTTGTGGGTTCGATTCCCGCCCCGAGCCTGGGTGTAATATATGTTTATTTATATATGTATTATTTATATGTAGGTATATTTATTTAAAAAAATGTATATCAGTCGGCTGTTACCTAAAACACAGGCATTAAGTTGCCTACCTTAGGAACAGACGACCTTGTGTGTGTATTAAACATATTTATTTATTTACATATTTATTTATATATTTTTTTTTCATTCATTTTTCGTATCGGTATCAATACCATCTGAATCATCAGACCCATAATCCGCATCCATGTTTTCTTCTATGTTTTTAATGGCCTTAATAAGCCTTTTAGTTCTGAGTTTGAAGCAAATTCTAGCTAGGTTTTATTTAAATTAATGACATGGCTAGCCTAGTTGTAAGACATTAAGGTACAGAGCAGTTTTCCTATTTGGTTGGATAAATGTCATTCATGTTTTTGTCGCTGGTTAAATGGCGTCGTTTACTAAAACGCTAAACATTTCTTTGAAAGGTTAATAAATATTGTTGCCTGAAAAATATATATCAATTTATATCCCTTTACGTTTATTTAAAGATGAAGGTATATAACTACTAGTTATATACCTTTTATAGTATATTAACTAGAGTGTTTCTAGTTATTAACTAGTCTTGTGTGTCTAGTTATTAACTAGATGTGTCTACAGGTTTTAAGATAGAAAAATATATGTAAAAATTAATTTGGCGGTAGTCAAAATAGATAATTTGAAGAAATTGATAGCTATAATACTTCCGGTACCTACTTTTCAAGTAAAATATACTTTTTTTTTAATAAAAGGGCTAAAATCGGGTTAACTTCAATCTACAGCACAATTAAAGTTCCTAACAAAACAAGACACAAAACCTGAATTACCAAAGTTCCGGTGACCTGTTTTCGCTTGAATTGACCATCGCTACTCACCTACTTCCCCATTTTCCACTGGCTTTGATCTCAGACTTCAACATTTTTTTGGGTTATACTACGAATTTCCGTGATAAAACGTTTGAGAAAAAGTTTAGGTTTCCGATACTTAATAGTATCGTAGTGGTATTAATGTAGCAACAATTATCTGCTATTTACTTCTCTGTGAAAAACAAAAGGAACGTGTTAGTTGCAGAATGAAAGAGCGAGAAAAAACAATAGGTCTTAAATTTGGATGAATCTTACAGATATAATCTATAGGATATCTTCATAATATAGTTCAGAATGCTATATATGCATTAAATGTATTTTGATATCAAAGTAAGGCGATAAATATTTGTAGTAAAAAATCTGTTCTAATAATTATTATTAAAATAAGAATAAAACACACTCGAACAAAGTCACTGAAATAACAGTTTTTACTTTTAAATTATGTCTTTCATTATGAAAATCTGCAATTTTTCTACCCAACATAATGTGGATCATTTAAAATTTTCTTTCTCTTTAATTTTTTTGTCATAATTAAAGCAGTCGTTAAGATTTATTATCTAATGTTTTTTTTTTTCCACGTTCCTCCTCGCAACTCGCAATCAGTGAATGTAAAATCTTTGTTTTTCACCATTACTGTTATGTCATTTCTAATGTCTCCTTAATATATTTATAATATATATATATATATATATATATATATATATATATATATATAATATACTTATTATATTTCATAATATTAGTAGTTATAATGCTTGAATATTAATACCTTCAAATTAAATTTTCTTTCAGGAATTAGCTATTTCTTTTTAGTATAACATATATGCATATGTTAATAAGTATGTTTGCCGACTTGCGGTCGATATCAATAATTAATGTATCTCTTATATTAAGTACTAGCGGTAGATAGATTTATGATACAATTCGTACTTTTATGTCGACATTATATATCCAGCATGGAGTATAGAGGTAAAGGAGTACCTACTATCTCATATGGCCGTTTGACACAAAAGCGTCTACAAAATAGCATAAATAAAGAAGGCGCTGGATCTGAACTTAAACTGTTTTAGATGTTTTGAAGTTTGCTGAGTGAAAATAAGTATAATTTCAATTATTCTCATAGACAAGAGTACTTAGTTAATGTCTTGTAATTCAGTTAAATGGCTAGCGAGTTAAATTATCTAACCTAAAAACGGTCCTTTGGTACAACAACGTCATCTGTATTTAAGGTTATTTCGGGGACACTTTTCGTAACACAAGATAGTGTTCCTTTAACTCTATACACCATGATATCCAGTAAATAACAACAAAAGTAAACGTTAAGTGATTTATATTCAGTGGATGGTGACTGTTAATATAACAGACGAATTATACATACCCGCATTTGAATTTTGAAATAGCTATTGGATCAAACACCTGATTCAATTTTTCGCTAACTACGTCAGTGAAGTTGTAGCGCATGGGTCCGCAGGCGTTGTGATACGCCGGCGGTGTTGATAGTTCAAACCCCACATTATTGAGATTTTTCTTTTTTCATTTGCATCTGTTCTATTTTTAATTGTTATTACTATTTTTTAATTTTGTTTAAATTAGAACTTGTATACACATACATATTTTTTCTTAATAATTATGGCTCCAAACATATTGTGGGGTTGTTGTGATAGTGGTTCTACAAATGAGACTTTCAGATGTTGTAGTATATGCAATAAGGCATACCACATAAAGTGTCTTCATGCTGGTGATCGTAAGGAGTCCTCGCCTTTTACCGACTGTGAACAGCTTTGGAAGTGTCCATTATGTAAATCTAAAAAGCCGCGAGGTGTTATAGGCGATTCAACGCCTGTAAAGCCTAAAGATATGTCACTCTCCAAGAGTCAGGCGTCTGATGCTAACGTCACGAAGAGATCAAGCAAGCGTGTTGCTATTTCTTCTCCGCAAACTGACTATTGCCAACCCTTTCAAACAGCTGATGAAACTCGTCTAATTGTTGGCGAGGTTTTGGATTCTCGTCTTGGGGAGCTTCTCGAGAACTGGAAGTCTACGATGTCGCAAATTCTTAACACTGAGCTACGATCGTTGCGTGATGAAATGAAAGACATAAAGAGCTCTTTATCTTTTTTGAGCGATCAGTATGAGGACTTATTAAAGGATCATAAGAAAACATCGGTTAGGATTAAGAGTCTTGAGGATGACAACCTGACGATGCGCACTGCGATTAGTAACCTTACTGCTCAAATCGAAGACATAGAACAAAGAGCTCGTTCAAGTAATATTGAGATACAGTGTATACCTGAAAATAAAAGCGAGGACCTGTTGGATATTGTGAGTAAATTAGGCAAGGTAGTGGGATGTGATATTCCTCAAAATGAAGTAGTCAGATGCGTACGTACAGCTAAACATAATAGATCCAGCCCTCGTCCACGTGCTGTCGTGGTGCAGTTTGCAAAACAGCACACCAAAGACGCTCTTCTTGCAGCTTGTATTAAGTTTAACAAGGCAAACCCCAACAGTAAGCTCCATACCACGCATTTGCAAATAGATCAAAAGGCTTCACCTATTTACATCTCAGAGCATCTCTCTCCAACGAATAAAGCCTTGCATGCGGCAGCTAGATTGAAATCGAAGGAAATTAATTATAAATACGTTTGGATTAGAAATGGTAAAATATATATGCGCAAAAATGATAACTCTGACTACAAAATTATAAATAATTTGGCTTGTTTGGAAAATTTATCTTAAATTCGATAATCACGTTAAGCTTGCTGTAATATTATTCTACTCTCAAAATTCTCATCTATTAGCCTATACTACCAGAATGTGCGAGGATTGAGAACAAAAACACACGAATTTTTATGCTCACAGGTGACTTGTAGTGCTGATATAATCATACTGACGGAGACATGGCTCAATGAAAGTGTTCATAGTGCAGAAATTTTTGATAACAGATATAATGTATACAGAAGAGACCGCTATACAAATAGATTAAATGTAAAACGTGATGGTGGTGGTGTCTTAATAGCCGTATCAAAAAAACTACGCTCTAGGGTAATTGCAAAATGGCAGAGTGAGTGTGAGGATTTGTGGGTAATTGTTGATGGCCCAGCTGGTAATCAACGTCAAAATCTTGTCATATGTGGAGTCTACTTGCCACCGCCTGTGGACAGAAAACTGATGGAATGTTTTTTGGCGAATTGTAACATGGTTTCGGAACAACACGAGTTTAATACTCTTATAATTGGTGACTTTAATGTCAGTTGTATAGATTGGTCAAATATATCTACTTATAATTTTCAACCATTGTCGTCTGTATGCCAGAGTCTTATTGATTTTTGTTTTAATAATAACTTATGTTGTTCTTGTTTAAAATTTGTCGCAATGAAATCGACTGTCCTCAACTTTTGCAGTTGTTTAATTTCTACGTCCCACCTCGGTTGCCGCGTGGTGTAATTAGGCCTTTTCATGTTACGTTTAGAAGAACCGTGCTAGGGGCGAACTCCACAGTCCCGCGTATTGCTAAGATATTTAATAATTGTAGTGGGTCAGTTGACATTTTCAGCATGTCTAGCTTGGTTTTTAAAATGAAAATTTTGAATTATCTGTTGCAAACGGCAAATAACACACAATAACATAGTACATGAACAAATATCTACATTATGTAAGAAGTTTTTTTGTTAGCAAGCTGTGTTTACCTTAATATAGGTTTACAATTTTTTAATGTTATCTATATATGTATTTTAATAGTATTATCTTATTGTAAAACTGCTGGTAAACCGTAAATAAATAAAATAAAATAATAAAATCAGAGGTAGAATATTGGTGGTAACAGCCTTTTCGCGTTAGTTTATAGCTGATTATATTAATATATAATCTGCTAGAAACAAGATTTTTTTAATGCAATGTAATTTTTTTAAAATTATTATTTAAAGTATCTTTTAGTTTAACTTTGCTATGTTTTAAATCGAACAGTACAAACTTTCTTATAACAAAGTTTCTTAATAAATATCTGTTAATATTTTCTTTATTTAAATAGAAAAAAGAGTAGATAACAGAAAATTTAAATGAACCACATATTTGAGTAATTTAGGTTCTCAAGTTTAATGAAGCTCAACTTTATAGATGAATAAAGTTAGGAAGCCGTAAAGTAATTTATTACGAACTTTTACATTTGCATTAAATTTTAAGTTTCATTAACCATAAATACTTTTCTTAATAACCTTTTGCAACATATACGCAATGTGTAATAAATTATAATATTATTGTTCTATTATAATAAATTGAAGTTAAAAATTATAATATACTCTTTTGCAAAAAAAAACGGGCACTTAAGCAAAGAACTATTTTATAGTTACTATTAGTTTGTTTGACAATTTTAGGTATTGTTATCCTCAGAATTTTATAAATTAATTAGGAAGGAATAGTTTTCATCAGTTTTATCATAACATTTTAATTAAATTATAAAGAAATAATGTTTAAGCTCAAAACACTATGATTGTACCTGCTCGCTAAATAAAAATGAAACGCGTTAATTTCTTTGTTTTTCTTGAATACATTAAAAGCAGATAAAAGTTTAGTATTGAGTGTGACCCCCTCTTGCTGAAATCACAGCTTACATTCGTCTGGGCATGCTAGTGAGTATATCTTTTATGGTTTCTTGGGGAATACGTTCCCACTCCGCGGTGATCACATTCTTTAGCTCTCTGATGGTCTGCGGAGTCGGTTGCACTGATCTCACTCGTCGCTTCAGAACGTCCCAGACATACTCTATGGGATTGAGGTCCGGACTTCTAGCTGGCCAGTCCAAACGACGAATTCCGACTTCTAGCATATACGCATCCACACCGCCAGACCGGTGGGCGCGAGCGTTGTCGTCCATAAAAATTGAGTTTTCGCCAAGAGCGGTTAAAGCGGGTTGTGCATAAGGAATTAGAACTTCCGTTATGTATCGGTGTCCAGTCAGTGTACAGTTTTCGATGAAGACTAACTCCGTACGATCCATAGAATTTATTCCTGCCCAAAACATAACAGAGCCCCCTCCATAAGGTGTGATTTCTTCAAAACATGCCTCTGCAAAGCGTTCTCCTCGTCTACGTAGCACTCGCCGACGTCGGTCTTCACCATGCAGAGATATCCTGGCTTCATCGGAGAACAATACCCTATCCCAGTCTTCATGAGTCCATGACACACAATTTCGAGCGAAGCTAAGCCTGGCAACTCGATGTCCACGGAGTAATTTAGGGCCGCGTGCCGGGCGATGACTGTGTATATTAGCAGCGAGAAGCCTCTTCCTGACCGTCCATAGACTAATTTGCACATTTCTTACTTCTTCGAGGGTGTTCTTGAGGTCCACATAAGAAGATTTGCGATTTCTCAACGCTTGACTAACTAGAAAACGATCATCCCGTGGTTCGGTACATGTCTTTCTGCCAGAACCAGGCCTTCTCTTGACGGAACCGGTCTCTTGACAGCGCTGCCAGGTCCTTTGAACTGTCGACCGACTCACATTTAGCCTCTGAGCCACGAAGCATTGACTGCAACCTTCTTCAAGCAGCGCAATAATTTTGCTCGCTTTTATCACTTTATCTACCATTTTCGAGATTGCTAAACAGCAATAACAATACTTTTAAATGTCGAGGACACCAGATAATTTAATAAAAATTGACAAAAAGTTAATTCGAGTCGATATTAACTATAGGGAATTCGCGTCACAAAATATAGTTAAAAGTTATTTTCTTTGAAAACCAGGCTCAGTCAAAAATTTGAATTTGGAATGTACTCTTATAAACATTATGGCACTTTTATAACTGGCCAGTAACATGTTCAAATGATTAAAACCTTTTTGGTATTTTATTTTTTTTCAGCCAGGAAGAAAATCGAAACCGCCCGTTTTTTTTGCAAATGAGTGTATTATACATTTGTACATGCCTTGCCTGGCTTCATCTATAATATTTATTCTTAGATATAAATAATAAATTTTCAATTAAGAAATTATATCAGTTTAAGTTAAAATATGCAAACAAAAAATTAAACAAGTGTGAGTCAGACTCGCCCATGAAGGGGGTATATATCATATAAAAGTTCTTGTAGTTCGTTGTAACTTTGATCGATGTTTTAATAATAGTGTATTTTTTTTATATAAAAAAAAAAGAAAAAAAAACTTCTTACTAGATCTCGTTCAAACTAATTTTCGATGGAAGTTTGCATGGTAATGTACCTACATCATATTTTCATTTTTTTTTGTTTTATCATTCTCTTATTTTAGAAGTTACAGGGGTGGGGGGACACGGTTTACCACTTTGGAAGTTTCTCTCGCGCAAACTATTCAGTTTTGAAAAAAATGATATTAGAAACCTCTATATCATTTTTGAAGACCTATCTATAGATAGCCCCACGTTTGCTACCCCACGTATATATACCCTACACGTAGGGTTTAATGAAAAAAATAAAATTTTGAGCTTTAGTTCTAAGTATGGGGAACCCCCAAATTTTTTTTGTTTTGTTTTCTATTTTTGTGTGAAAATCTTAATGCGGTTTACAGAATACATCTACTTACCAAGTTTCAACAATATAGTACTGGCTACGGAACCCTAAAAACAATGAGATCATAAATGCCTACTCTTTAATTTCCTTTTTTGCGTTGACTTGAAGGGCTTTGAAATAAAGGAAGAGAAGATATTATGAGAAACCTTTTCATTAGCCATTGTATTTGTCATTTCAACAAAGATTTACTTTGAAGTAAAAGATATTTGGTATAGTCAAAATTGTGATGGTAATATTTGAATTCTGAATCTTTTTTTTTCGTTATGATATACTTAAAACGTTTCCTAATTTTATTTATTTTTTCCTTAAGTTTATGAAGTAGAAATTTTGTTGTTTTCTTTTATTTTCTGTATTTTAGAACTAGCTGTTGTAAGTTTGTTTTACCTTTTTATGTTTTCGTATACATATTTTAGTTTGGCACTACGCTCCTGGATTCTAAGTTTAAATATAGTTTATAACTTAAGCTATTGCTAGCTAATAATTCAGATTGAAATATAGTCTATATAATCGTACTAATATTATAAACAAAGGTAAAAGTTAGATGGAAAGATGGAATTGTTACTCTTTCACGCAATAACAACTGAACCGGTTGTGATTCAACTGGTTATTTAGATCCCAAAACCCAGACATTTAATCTAGCTATAAGTTTTTTTTTTTTTTTAAATCATATCGGTGTTGAACCACGAGACATCACTAGCTTAACATACAAACTTGATTTATAATCTTGGTATTGATAATAAATGTATTAATATGTATATTTTTCTTTCATTCACAGTACGATGCGGCCGAACTTTCCTCTACTCTGTATATGCTTCTACGCTCTTCTGTCAAGTGGAACATCAAGCGGTGACGACAGACGATGGCTGGTCTCGCTTGTAGATCTCGTGGAGTTCGATTACCAAGACCAGTGCGATCAAAGGGCAACAGCTGCTTGGGAAGAGCTATTGGGTAGTAGCAAGGGTTTATCTTTGAAGGTAAATGAACCGATTATTATTAAGTAATCACGTGCTTAGTGTTCAATTTTGTGAGTATAACTCCCTGTACTTCTCCTTTTTAATTCTAAAGGAGGCCTTTACCATGGCAACATTAACAGGTTTTACAGTACAGTACAATAATAGCTTAACTTTAGAGGTATAATAAACTATAAGTATCGTTGGATCGTGTGTTTTAGGAAACTTTAAAGTTTTACCGTACTTTAAAGGCAATAATTAGTTACTGGCCTGTGGCGCAGTTGGCAATGGCCCTATTTTCTGCTCCAGGGTTGTGGGTTCAATTCCCGCCCCGAGTCTGGGTGTATTATGTATTTATTTATATATGTATTATTTATATGTATATTTATTGAAAAAAAAACGTATATCAGTTGGATGTTACCTAAAACACAGGCATTAAGTTGCCTACCTTAAGAACAGACGACCGTGTGTGTGTTAAACATATATTAAAAAAAAGAAAAAAAAATATTTAAACCTATAGTACCGATGTAAACTAGGTACTAATTTATATTTTGTATTATTTTGATGCAGTTAGAACGTGATAAATCATTTGGAATATTTGCGAGAAAACAAAAGACAGATGTGGAAAGTGCAGTCACGACGCAGGCGTTATCAGCCGATGATGACACGCTCCGGCGACGTGTCAAACTACTGCTGCAACCGGGGGACGCACTTCTCGATACTCAACAGTGGATACGTGTAAGAAAAAAATTTAAACAATAACAAAAAGAAAAACATTTAGAAAAAAAAAACAATTGCAATAAACTTGATAAACATCAGACATTTCATTACTTTTGATACGGAAATAGTTTTAATCTATTCTCGAAGCAGTTGTTGGTTAACTCTCAAAGATAGCAAAAATCATACGGTAAACGATCTTTTGAAAAATCAGTGTAATCTAATCTGTCTGATCCAATACGTAATATGAAAATTTTGCTGAAATTTGCAGCTTTTAAAACGGTATAATGAAATGTCTTTAATTGACCATGTAAACATGTGTTAGCATTCAAACAAGCACTTGTTTCAAATTAGCGTTAGTAGTACACTAAATAAATAACGTTTACCAGTCAAAAACAATAACTACCTCCGTTTTCACATTTCATCATTTTTATAAACTACACTTAAGGATAGATTATAAAAAATAGTAAATTAATTAACATTTAACAATAATTTTACGCTTACATTAAATAAATAGAAAATCACTTATATATAATTATGAATAAAATAATATTAGTAATATAATATGTATTTACAAATATTCGAACCAAAGCATAATACGAGTAGGTACTTCTTTAATCTGTATTATATTAAGAAGCGAAATGGTCGTCGGAAAGAAAAACAATATTTCCACATTTGCTGATTTAATTAGGATGTTATATATTTATATGAATAGTAAAGGGTCGGGTAGTAATTCGATTTATATAATAATTACTTAAGCACATTTTAGGCTGAACAAATTATGCAATATATTTAGTAATGAAATATTACTGTAATACAACATTAATAATGAAACCAACTTTAATCGTACCATCATTTTTAGTTTTGTGTTATAGAACTTACATTTTTATCACTTGTCTAACTTCTATAAACTTCTATTCAAATACATTTTAACCCCTAAGACTATCCATTTAACCTTTAGAAGTTGAATCGCATCACGCTATCAGAACACTCAAGACACAATATCTGTAAGTGCTTTCAGAACAGAAACGCGAGTTTAATGGACCATACATTAAGGTGATTTCGCAACCTTTTTCAACACATCACGGATTGTAACTTTATTTCACAGCCATTACACTAATACGTATAATATAATTCTACGGTAGCTCTTACAATATAATATTAAATTAAAATATTGTTATCAAAAGTTTTCTCCTACCAATTTTTTTCTTTCTGTTAATTATAAATTTTTGTGCCATATATATTTAATGTTATAGCAAAATATTTTGCTATACCATTAGACATTGAAAAAATGGGAAACTTGAAATAAGAGGTCTGAAATGATAATATCTTAAAAAAGTTCTATAAGTTTAAAAATAATTTTAAATAACAAAAATTATGAAGTAAGAAATAAGTTATTATATTACGAGTGTGTTGACGAGAAAATAAATCTTTAGAAATAGTATAGCGGCCCACCCCGGCTTCGCACGGGTATTTAACTAAAATTTTAAAAATTATATTTTTTATCACCTACATGCGCCATCTATCGTATAATGGTAGAATATCGTTTTTATATTTAGTGACATTTAACATAATAGTACCCATATTAATTGAAAATGATGTTTATCTAAAAAATTTAAAACGATTTCGATTCCTATCCGACATATTTAGTAAACTTTTAAGTTTAACAAAATAATAACTCAAAAATAAGTTTTGTGAGTTTTTAAGATTCGTTAGACCAGATGGCGTCTATGTCGCGTAGGCGTATTTCTATTTTCTTAAATATTTATTTTTAAATTTAATTACAATAAAACAAAAGCTAAATTATACTGTGAGTTATGTATAATTTTTATGTATTAAAATTATTTACATTGGTTTTGTACTTTTAACAAATTTATTATTTGTATAGATATAGAAGATAAAGATTTCTACTACTTCAGTTTTTAGAAGTTTAGTTATTAACATAACAATTCGTAACTTAATGAGCAGAATTTTAAATGTTCAATATGTTAAATAAACATAAATTTTTCCATTTCCAGTTAATGACGTTCGCTGATAATGCATTAAATCGGATACGAATGTCAAATGATTACGACTGCGGAGCAAACACGACCTGCACTTTGAGAGGTTAATATTTAACGTAATATTTTCATATTAAAAGTAATACGACCGAGGGAAATTATATTAAAGTTTAATATTTTATATCACATTAAGTCTTCCTTCACAGAATTACATAACAGTCTCGCGCGTGAGCAAGATGAAAAGGTTTTACGACAAATGAAACTATCATGGGAGAGCCACCTGCCCAATCTGCATGAATATTTAGAGAGTATTTTACCATTGCTGAGAAACGCCTCCAAGGAAAATCGTATGTATTTTATTTCTCCCACTTTGAGTGCCATCTATTTAAAATCGGGTGAAAATTAAGACTAGAAATTTTGTTACCTATATTACTGATATATTTACTTATGGTTTTGCTTTAAATTCGTGGACAAAATGGTTTTGATTAGCTTATTATTTTTGTCTACAAGTGTTTGAAAATAACATAAACGATGTTGATTTTTTTTAGAAAAATTAAATCTATATTATAATATATGCTGTCTTGCTCCACTCATTAAACAATAATAATCTTGTTAATATAGTTTAAAAGCTTTTCAAAAATACATTATGTTCCAGATAGTCGGTATTTTATTTCAACATTATGAATTGTAATTGTATAATTAACAGTAATAATAACTGACTGATATTAACTTGAAATGCTCGTTTTAAATAATTCACTGTAAAATTCACCTATTATTCATTATATAATCGGTGTTAAATTAATAAAATGAACGCCCGAACATTTGAATTATTTAAATAATAAATTTTCACAATTAAAGATATTAACTAATAATTATTGTATGATTTATTAATGAAATAAAAATAATTAAGAAATAAAGCCATTTTCAGGCCAAACTTGTTTTGCCGGCCAAAAATTGTGAATCTCACAAGCTTTACAAATACCATCTGAATCTAATATTAAAATCTTATTAATCACAACACATTCTCATTTCCGACGTTAATTTCTTCTCGATACTATGAGACATAACTCATAAGATATAACAAAATGGCACAAAACAGAGTGTTACAATTTATTTATGTAATTGTTTATGAAAGAGATCAACATTTTTAACAAGATGTTTTTGTTAGTAAGATTATCATCGAGACTGTTCTTGTTTGGTTAAAAAAAAAAAAAAATTTCAGCCGTTGTAAGTAATATGAGAAACATCTTTGAATTAATTGATTCCTTAGGTAGCGTGTTACTGCGGTAATATTTCAAATCACGGGCAACATGATCACCTCGATCGGATTGGTTGTCTGAGATTTTTGAAATATATATATATATATACATCTTTTTAATTTTTTTGCGTAGAATACGAGATGGTTGAAGAGTACTGGGACGCTCTATGCGAACTAGAGGGCGCGTTATTAAGCGCTCGTGAACTCTGGCAAAGAATACGCCCACTTTATATAAAACTGCACAAATACACTTCAATGAAATTACGTGGGGCATCAACGATTGGGGAACCTCTGCCTGTGCATTTGCTTCGTAAGTTGTTTCAACTTCTTTATCTTCCTCTTTATCCTTGCCATTGACTTTAGCTGTATCTTTGTACCTCCCATTATTTTCACCTTTACTTTAAATTAGACATTAGTATCAATTTCTATGTTTGATTAGTTTATGTCAGTTCTTATTTTATTATTAGCATCTTAATCAATAGTGAACTTGCATTCACTTCGTTATATTTAGTTGTAAAATATCATCTACTCGTTTTCAGAGTCGACTCTTGTAATGTGCATCCTTAATAATTTTTTTTCAACAAATATTTTAAAGTAGTTAAAAAGTAATAAATAAAACCTCTTAAGTGAGTTTATCTGATTATTATCCCGCTTCTCAAGTACCCAAACATCAAGTTAAATTAATTTTCGCCGACACAAATTAACAATTCTGCAAATCGTAACTCCCAAATCCCTTGTTTAATCCCAACATTTTGTTCAGTTTCTATAATCGAATCAAGATACTAAACGAAGGTATAGCTACTAAACAAAGTTTTATTTACAGAATCTCTCACGGGAGAAGATTGGTCGAATCTAATCGAAAAGTTATTGCCGCAGCATCACGATATTTATCAGAAAGTTCACGCTAATTTGCAGTTGAAGGTAAAGTTTGCTTCGTGTATAGTATTTAAATGATAATCATCTATAATATTTAGAGTATAAGCAGATAAAACATTTTTTATATCCTGATTATTAATTTGACTTCTCTTAAACATTATTTCTTCAATGATCATGGTCATCAGTGAACTTTTTAAGAAACAAAATTTAACTAACATTGGAGATCTATTTAGGAAACGGTTTTATTATATGCTTCTGTTTTAGGATATCGGAGGCTTAAAGGCTTTTAAACAAGCGAATAATGTATTGAGTCGACTAAATTTTGGCGAAATTCCTCAAGAAATATTGTCGGAATCCGTATTTAATGGTACCTGTCCGCCGACTATAGTAGACTGGTGCCAACCGAACAAAGTCAGATTTGTTTCCTGCAAAGATGTCAGCATTCAAAACTATATGGACGCGCATGAAACAGCCATGAAAATAAAATATAAACTAATTACAGCCTTACATAGTAATAATACCTACATTTTAAGAGAAGCCCCTCGATACTCAGGTATTTTATTTATGTAACGTAACTATAATTGCTAAATTAATTGGTGACTTCATTTTCACAATAGAAGTCAACAATTTGTTTAACATAATTGTGCTCTTTGGTTGAGTGATGTGATTTTAAAGAAAAAATGCTACTAGAAACTTGAACTCTGGACTGAACTGAATCAGCCTGTAAACGTCTCACTGCTAAGCAAAGGCCTCTTCTCCATATAGAAGAAGGGTTGGAGCTTAATCCACCACGCTGCTCCATTGCAGGTTGGCAGATAATTTTCTCTAACATGAGTAGAGAATGCGATCGTGTGTTTATGATAACAAACGGGACCGACGGCTTTCCGTGCTCTCCAAGGCACGGTGGGGAGACCCACAAGGACATACACCCAGACCGGAAACAAATATTTTTACAAATATAAATATCTGCCCTGAGCGGCACCACTACACCAGAACGATTGTCACACCAGAACGGTTGTTAACAATTTGTAAAACATAATTGTGCTATTTTGTTGAATGATATAACTTTAATGGAAACCTAAAATAATAAATGCTACGAAATTTTCAATATACTTTTGCAGCTATATATGAAGCTATACCTGGATTCGTATCATTACTATCCTTGAATCCTCATACATTAGACCGAGCGGGGTTGTATCCGTTGGAAAGATTCAACTACAATCCGAATTACCATCGCCTTGTTTTACAGCTTATAATAGCGTTGAGAGACTTACCCAAGTAAGTAGATTTAAACTTTTAGTTTACTTTATCTCCCTTATGTACTTAACTGATCTGTAATGTAATCGTAAAGATAATCATATACTTTAAATTCATCTAGTCTTAGTGATCATGAAAGTTTAATTAATTTTCTGTTTTAATTTAATGAGTTATACCTTGGTTCCTTTTAAATTAAGATAAAATGAAAATAAAAGTATACAATTACCCTTATATTGTTCCTAGGTTAAATTATTATATTGCGGCTGATTTATGGAGATTAGACGTATTGATGGGCAAAATTCCTTATCCAAAGATAGAGGAAAGTTGGAGAGAATTCAGAAAGAACTTTTCTTTGATTGAATCGTCTAATGTAGACGTTATAGGAGATCCCTATATTTTATTAAATAAACCATACACTGGGTAAGAAAAAATATTGAAATATATTCAAAATTATAATGAGTAAGATCATATATAACTGTTTTTTAACTTGTTTTTTTTTTCTATTACAGAAAATTCTTAGGAATTATATTAAAGTATCAAATTTATCAGTCTTTTGCTGAGGAACTAATATCAGACGATTCTGATTTAGTCAAACATGTTGCTGAAAATAATCAACGCTTAATGTAAGTATTAAAAAATAATACTATCGTAACGGACTTGCTTAGTTACAATGAAAATTTACTATTTTTTTCTTTTTCAGGGATGCTATGATGCAGGGATACGTGGCTTCATGGCCTGAAATGATCAGTGATTTATTAGCGAAACGTGAAAATCAATTAGAATTTACGGGACTCACTGATTACTTTAGGCTTCTAGATGAATATTTAGATAACCAATTAGATCCAACTAACGAAAATATGTTCGAAGATTACGTCGAACCACCGGTAATCGAACCGCATGATAATGAAATAACAGATAAAATCGATACACCACTTGAACAAAACAACGATGAAACCCGCGAAAAACATAAGAAAATGTATGATGATATACGAGAGAACATCATCGAAACCGATGAGGAAAGTAATTCAAAATACGAAACATCAACGGTTGGAGTTTTAGAAATAAAAAATCCAGTTGCAGTTGAAGAAAAAAATGATATCGAAAATACGAAAGAAGCTTCGTACCATGTGTATTGGTGGATAGGTGTGGCCGTTGCACTCGCTGTTATAGTGATATTAGTAGCGATAATAGTGAGAAAACGAAGAAATCATAGAAAACAGCTAGAAAGACAGAGAAGACAGATCACACGAGCTTGATTCGAAGAGTATCGGTTCTAGAATCGGAACCGATACTTGAAGTTGGTGAAATTGTGCAAATAAAAGACCTAATGGAATTATTGTGTGTTTATTATTTAGTTCGAGACGAACAAGTGTGTTTCAAGTGTTGTTACAAATGAACTTATTTATTCTTCTCTATGGTGCTGTATATCTTATAGATTATAGATTTCGATTTCAATCGTTGCATTTATGTTTTCATTTACGTATGTATGTTCGTCTGTATCGTTTGCAAATGTAATATAGTCGTAGATAGAAGATGAAAAATATTTTTGTACATATCATAATTTGAGGTTTAGTATAACGATGGTTACCAAGTGTCTACGATAGATTATATTATAGTTAGATGTAATTCGCCGTGCCTTAAGCGTTTCAATTTCTTGTAAGTAATATAATTATAAAAGAAACGATCAAATTTGTAATAAATATAATAAGATAATTTTATAATCCTCTACGAGTGTCAACTCTTCTCTCAGACCAAACTCTTGTATGTGTTTACGCATTTCTTCAATTTTTGATGTTATCAAATGTTTTATTGTTAGTGAAATAACCGAGTATTTAAACTTTATTTAATTGTGGATTGGTATATTTTTATTCGAGTATATTATTTATTTTATTACTAACTACTGTTAGTAAAGCATGGTATAGTATGTGTCAAATTTTAAACAAATGAAATGAAAATAAATGTTTTAAACATACTTTTGTGTTTTTTTACCTTTACTTATATATCGCTAAGGCTCTCAAAAATGTACATTTCCCAAATTTTGTGTGGTAGGTACAATTTTCAAATAAAGATGAAATTAAATATAATATAAATTAAATAAAATTAATAAAACATGAAATTCTTCCAACCCTTTTTAAAGATATTTTGAAATAATAACAATGCTGGAGTAGTTGGTTTAACCAAACTAATATAAAATACGTTTTAAAATAGAACGACATTCCAGTCTTATACAAAAGAGATTGGTCCTATTCCATTATTTTTCTTTTTTGTTTTATTGTATTCATTATATTATTAATGCTAATAAGGCTTAAATATGGAACCAAATTTATTATTTCTACCAGAATTAGCACTCAATTATTGTAAGAAAAATATTATAAAAAGTATTTAAAAAATGTACTCCTTTATTTTACGTGTGTTATGTTTTAGTTTATTTGAAAGTATTTTTTCTCATTTAAAACAGTAACAACATTTTTAGTGATTTTTTACTATAACATTTTTCTATTTTAAAATAATAACGTATTTAGCAGAAAGCTATTGTAGTTTTGTTACTAAAATCGTAACTAACATGAATGATTTTAATAAAATTTCAAGAGTGATTTCGCAAGATATGTAATTATATAAGTGTTTATAATGCATGCTTTTGAAATATACATAAATATTATTAAAATATGTTGATTTTCATTTATTTGTATTATATTTAAAAGTAATACATAGGTAACTTTAAAGCTAAATTTCTCACGTGTATTTACGCGTATTGCGTGTGTTACGAACTGAATATAGGTACTCATATTTATAACTTACCTGTATAGCTTTTTCAAACCCTTTTTTTAACTAATTAATGATGCACCATATAACGGATGTCACTTGAAAATGGATGAACTAATTTTGGTAATTCTCTCAAACCTTTTTTTTTAATTAGCAGAACAAATGTTTCAAGAAAATACACCGAAACGGTTTCCAATTTACATTATAATCTAATTTAAAAAAAATATAATAATAAAATCAAATTAAATTAAAACACGTAACGGTTAACGATTCTATGAAATAAAATTACAGCTTTCAAAACAATTACGAAATGAATGACAGCAAAGTACGCGCGCGAGTTCATGTCCATCGGGGCCTGAGGTAAAGGGCGGGAGCAGCGCGCCCCGCCTTCACCCACCTCGCCGAATTCGTCCGAAATCGAGTGTTGTCCGTTGACGGTGACGCGTGCTTGTCGATACTAAAAACAATTGACCGCTATTGTATTGTTTTTTTTTTACGAAACCATGAGTACTTCGCCTTCACCAATTTCAAATAGAAAAAAACTTTTATAATACATAAGCATGATAAGGCCGCCATTGCACATTTACTGTAAATATTTTTTCTTCAATGCTATTATTTAATAACGTGTGTAATAAAGTATTAAATAAAAATAAATTAATAAATAAATATTTACTTACTTAAAGTTGCAATAAATATGGAATAGATATTATGGTTGACCAAATGAGATTATCGATATCGACATTATGATAGGTCACAGAACTACCGCATTCCTCAGGATGGACATGAACTCGCGCGCCTACTTGTACTGTCTATAACACTAGAGATGAAGAAACTTATAAAAGTGCTCTTCTAAATTTTGTTCTTTAGCGTAAATATCAGTCGTGAGAAGTTAAAGTTACACTTACTGACACATAATTACACGCTAAAAAAAATTAAAATATATTGCATTTCAAATTAAACCAGAATCAAACTTAATAACTTTCACTGTAGCACTGTCATGTATGCAGCAAAAATTGCTATAATATTCTAACAGGCGGTTAATGAATTTTCTGAAATATTTGAAAATATTTTTACTACTATAAAAACAAAACATCGTACATTTACAAAGTAATAGGTCTACTCACGTTATGATTTTAAAATATATTTTTTCCTTGCCTTATACGTATCCATTTTAGTCACATGCTTAGGTACACTTAGACGATAGTAAATGAAATAAAAAATGTAATTACAATTATTGTAGAAATCGTTTTAGGATCTTAACTTATCAGCAACAAAGTTGTAACAATCATGAATGTTAAGTTTAATAAATATTTGAGAGGAATTTGAAACATCGGTTCCTTCAATTTTCATACCATTACTAACGTTTCATGTGGTATCAACCGCGTTGAACTTAATCCTTGTTAAATTTATTAATATTATTGTTTACTGTTTTCGTCCTATATTAACATGACGGTAAATAGCTTACACCTTTCAAACACGGTATTAAAACAAAAAAAAAGTTACAAATTTGCTTGAGTTTTTTTTTTTAATCATCCGAAGATCTGGATGAACGCTTCCATACAAACAAAGTTAATTATATAATATTTCCCTTTATTGTACTAAATATAGATAAACCTAAAAACATATAAAAGTATACGCATAATTTTTAATACGTGTTTATTTCAATCTATTTATTCTTACTTCATGCGTAATATTAATTAATACTCTGTTGAATTTTAATTAATTCTGGCACGAGAACGATGTAAACAGCCCTTTTTTAATCAACGGAACAAGTTCCTATACAAATTATTTATACAGACAGACGACGGTTCTTATCAAATATCATGTTTGTAGCGACAACTATCTCGCCACATATGAACTGACGTATCCTACATCGCGCTATCGAAGATTTCAAAGCGATTACTATATATACAAGAACCCGACAACAAACGTTAAGTGGCGTGTAGCCCACCAGACACAACACCGTCTGGTCGAAGGATCCTTCCTTTTCAATGGCAATCTCCCTCTTCGCCAAATGTTCAACATTCAACAGCGTGTAGAACCCAACTAGTTTAGTTAAACCCATCAATAAATTTTTATACGTATATATTTTAGCGGTAGGATCCCAATGATGTAAATGTATTGAATTGTATGGTCACATAAATCTATACTCGTTGGTACATATAATAGAATTGTAATCGGCTGGTCTTTATGAGGTCAATAGAAGCCAAATTAATTAGTGTGTAGTGCTCATAGTAGTTTAGTTGATTTTTTTTTTTGTGATTTTTACAGTAGTATCAACCTATAAAATGGCAAAAGTGCACAGATAGCAATGGTATTATACTTTGATTAATTAAATATATATTAAAAAAAAATGACTTTAGCCGCTCCTATGCCCGGTCCTCTCAAGCCTTTTTTGACTTATTGCTCGTCTCTTCTTTTGCTTATGATACGTGACTATGAATATATATATACAAGGTGTCCTAAAATTTAACGATCAACGGGCACTAGAGGGTGGACCTGCTCATAACTACTCGAGAAAAAATAAAAAGAAAAAAAAATCTAAATTGTTTTTGAAATTACAAGAAAAAACATGAAATTCTTCGAAAATCGACACCCTTTATGGTATTTTTAACTAGAATGACCACAATTTTTCTAATATTTTTGTTTTTGTTCTTGTATCGGCAACCTAAGTAGCACTGCTATCTACCACAACCCTTATGAATACCAGAATACGTGTAGTTTTAACACAAAAATCAATCAAAATTACTTTTTACCCTAAAATTTTGAAATATTTTTACTTTCAGTCCACTTTCACTCATCGTGGTGTATAAAAAAAGTAATGACACGACTATGGCAAGTTTTTTTAAAAATTGACGCAACCCAGATTCAAAAATTGTATAATACTAAAGTAGTACAGTAGTTTTTTCAGACACTCCGAGAAGACTCCTTTTTACGAGAAAAAATTGTTTTCGTCGTCAGTACGCCTCATCGCCGTGCTTGAGATCATAAAACTCGGCCAATAGACTCGTCCTCAATGAAAATAATATGATGCCATAATTATAGTCGTTATTTATGAAATACAAACGAATAGTCCTTGCTGTATTTATCTCGGTAAGGGTAAAATACTTAATGAAGTTAATGTTTGTTAATGTTAATGTTTTAATTCATAAATATGAATGAATACATAAAACTTCATTATTAAATTTGTTAAAATGATTCAAGAACAAGACATTAAAATTTTCTTAGGTGTTCCATTCTTTCACTGCCATTATTAACTTTTTGTAGGGATTCCTGTAAATTTAGGCCAAGAAAATTAACAGACCGAGAAGGGACCGTCACAAGATCGCTATTGATATTATAATGTATATCGGTCACAGAAAATATATAAGTAGACATATTTTCTGTGACTTTTACCTTATAGGTATTTCATTAGCTAATTAATTTTTAGTTTTCTAGAAAAAGCAAAATTTCAAGTAAGTAGTATCAAGTTAATTAATAAATTTTATATTCGTATATTTCGTTGATTACGATCTACGGTACACAGTGCCTAATTAAGGTAACTTGATGCCCTAAGCAATTTTCCCCTGTGGGCCCCCCTATCTTTAAGTGAACTACAAAGAATTAATTGAAAAAAAAAATGTGAATACATATCGTAGGTAGAATATGTATGTGTTGTTCCTTTTGCCCTTATCCCATGGACCCATGCTAGGTGGGGTCGACACAACATGATTTCGTCTCTGTCATGTCGTCTCTGGTGCCCCCCAAGACGGGATGCCCTAAGCAATTGCTTAAATAGCTTATAGTCTAATCCGGCACTGACGGTACATAATTTTAAATTCCTTGAATTAAAAAAGGCAGACTATAATAAATGAAAAGTTTCTTCTTCTATTTTACTTTCTTAAGGTTGAAATTTCCAATAATCCTATCTTTTTTATCCAAGAAATGTTATTTTGTAAGTATGTATATGATGTCGTGGCCATATCGTAAAATTACCAACATCTTGAAATGCTCGAAAATTCAATGAAATGGTCGAATTTCATGAAATGTTTCTCTGGCCAAATCATGATGTGTCTTAGCCAGATGATAAGAAATCGTTTGTCGATATGGTCAACTAAGGCACACCTCTTCGTGCATTGGTCAAGATCATAGATTAATAAAATTCTATGGTCAAGATTATTTGATCATATCGCATAAAAAACATATAAAAGATAGTAGGGTGATGATGCGAAAAAAAAATGGACTATTACTGGCTATCCAAATAAGAAATTATGCAAACTGCGGATAAAAATATATGATATTTAAAAAAAACCTAACCTAAAATCTAGATTTTTTTTATATTAAAAAAAAACACCTAACCTACTCTAACGTATTCTGGATTTTATTGTATATTTCAAGGAGGCTTTTCATGATATGATCAATCGTCTATGACAAAATCGTGAAACGTTCACGATTTAATGATCTGGTCAAATTTAGTTGCCCAGATCATGAAATGTGACCACTTTACGAAATTCTTGAACGTTTCATGATATGGACAATTCTACGATATAGCCACGACTTATACAATACCTTTACTCTAATTATTAAAAAAAAAATTGGAAATAAATCGTCATTAATCTTAAACAGAAGCACAAGGTTATGCAATTGTTCAGTATATAATATTTCAAATGAACAAAAGGAGTTCGTTGCTACGTAAATTCTTAGAATAACCTTAACGATGATTGATGAAATTTTAGCTTCAAAATTGTATTTATTCAAATAACCTCTGACGACCTTCGTTCGGAAAATGTTTCAGTTTACGGAAAGCTATTTATTATTTGACATTAAGTAAGTGATGACGATTGATGGCCGTAGAGATCATTGCTAGATTATTTTGTGCGTACTTACTTGCTATACATACACAAATATTTGAACGGCGCCTGTAAACGTTTTACTGCTGGGCAAAGGCTTCTTCTTCTTCAAGGGTCGGAGCTTGACCCGCGACGCTGATCCAATGCAATTTGCGGATAATTTCCCGACCATGAGTAACGACCACTATTATGTATCTATTATAAGGATCAGGACCGTCCGTCCGGCTTTATATGCTCTCTGAGGTACGTCGGGGAGACTCATAAGAACATACATCGTCATCATAGACAAGAAACAAATATTTGTACAAAATACAAATATCTGCCCTAAGCGGGAATGGAATCCTCGACCGCCGGCGTTAAAGCGACTACTCGCACCACTACACCAGAACGATTGATATGTTATGAACGGTAAATATCAAGTGTCATTATTTTAATATTGAAATATTTCTTGAGAAGCCTTATTGTTGAAGTGCATAAGTTAAGAAATCGTTGCTTATTATAGTAACTTAAATAAACCAAGTGTTTTCGTGTTATATAATATGTATAATACAAATTTTCTAAAGTGTAGGGGTCTTCTACGTATATAATGTAACATTGTGTTAATGATAAAATTTTCTAAATCCATTGTTTTTTACATCATTATGACCAGTGATTAAGCCATATTAAATTAATACCGGTTGTCTAAAAGTGACATCAGATTCTAAATCACAGAATATATAATGTAAAGGAATTCGATGCTACCAAAACCTTATTAATGTGATTTCGCTGTTCGTCCGTCCGTCAGTTATAAAGCTGTTACTTTGGAACCGTAATAACAGATACTTGAAAATGCCACAGAAAATAAATTATCAAATTCAATATTAATTATAAAAAAATAAAAATTCGAAGGTGCTTTATAACTACGAAAAAAAAAAAATCTTAAAATATATCTTGTCAATTTAAGTTGACTATATAATTTATAAATATTTATAATTATATATATAATTAGATTTATAAAATTTTTCTTACGAAATGAAATTATGAAATAATCAAGAATTCACCGTTGGCGTACCGCTAGCAAACTCGTAAACGAATTACTGACTGAGATATATGTAATTATGTATAATTCATACACTGGCTATGAGAGGAAGGGAGAAAGAAAATGTTTACTCTCACATCTCTTTTGCCCCTACAATAATATACAAAACGTAATTCTCTCCCTTTCTATCATCACTAACATATCTCCCTCTCAACTTCCGTTCGCCTCGCCTGATCACATTTTTCGTAACGCTCTCGTCACGCATCATCAGCTTACTCCCTAAGTCAAGCGTGCGTAAAGACGTGTTTTACTGTATTTAGCTTGATATATAAAAATCTGTAGTAGGTATTAAATCTTTAATCTGAAACAAAATACATATTTCAAATGAGAGTCTAAATTATATATAAGTAGATCTGCACATTCCTTCAATTAATTTTGCGGTAATTATTAGTATCGTATGTTGTTTATATAATATTAATGAGGTAATTATTTTGCAGCAGGTGTGTCATCTTTATTAAATTGAGTTGTCAGATACTGTTTGTGATTTCAATTATAGTAATAAATTGACACAATACGTTTCAGCGTAGAATTGTATACTATCGATTGAATTTGTTCAAACCCAAATAATTGTAACTCCTAGGTATCACTATTAAATCTAAACATTTAAAAGTGTCTCTATATGTAATTACTCTAACCTCTATATAGCGTAAGTCCGAAATTATCTGCTATCATCATTTTCCTACTTATAATCCTACTATGAATTTTGAAAGTTCAACAAATTAAATTCATCTGATGATCGAAATACAGTCTAATGAAATAGTATGTAAAAGTAATGTAATACGATCCACTTTAAAAGTCACAAGGATCGGAGAGACGACGACTTGAGAGAATAAATCAATTTATCTTTTCGTCTTAAGACATCTGTTTTATCCTATTTGTTGAATCTGTTATTCGATTTCGTGATTTTGTTACAGATCGAATTCAGTAACAAGTTCCTCTCTTAGTTTGTAAATCAATGAGGGTTTTTGGTTTCAGGTGAAGTAATAAAACTTTATAATTAGAATATGTAATATACTTATATGAAATATACGTATACTTGAAAATCTATCAAATAAATATTTTAAATGTAAATCCCAAGCTGTCGCAAATTACCTGACTTCAATATTTACACAGATTCTAGACCAAATACTTTACACTAAACAAAATAAGCTACAAAACATTATTTGATGCTAATACATTATGATTAATAAACACAGTCTGTAAAAATCCCACTATTGGGATAGAATTTCTATATAAGAATATTAATTGTAGTAAGTTGTAGCTTAATCCGTCACACTGTTAAAATATTTATTTCGCTATTAAGAGTAGGTAATGTATAAAATAATCTTTACCTGCCCGGCTAGCATGCGCGTGTTAGAAGTGGTGTATATCTATATAAAATAAAATAAAATAAAGTACAATAATAACAACAGATTATATTTATTATATTATTTATGTTGTTTCAATTTACAATTATTCATTAATCTAATTTAACTTATTACAACAAAATAATTTAAATCTTTTATTTATTATCAATTAACTATTAATTTTTAACAAAAGAATAACAAAATACTTATCTGAAATAAGAAGTGGGTACTCAGAGTCAGATAGAACCGACAGGGGGCAGAGTGACGTTCTCTTTCCAAGTCTCGGAGGTAAGTCCGTCCGCGTTGCTATCTTCGTCCTTTTATACTAGATAATAAACAACTCACTCTGCCCCACCTCTGACTACCGGATGTGACACTATATTAACAACACTTTTTATAAAACAACAATCAAATACCATATGAAAATATTTCTAAAATACGTCTTTATTTTTATTACAATTATTGAAATATATATTTAAACTATTTAGCACTTATTCTTCATTTTGTAATTATGTATATTGGTTGCATCTCACACGCGCATGATAAAATGTTGTCTACCCCTTTTCTCGTGTTATACCTCTATGTCTACAGTATCTAACATGCGTACACGTGATACTCTTCTCGTTACGTCGATAGAAGAGATAACATAGACATATTATTTCTCTCTTTCGTCAAGAGATATCTCAGTTCGTATGCTAGCCCGGCTGGTGTTTATAATAAAAACTGAGGCCGACAGCTCTATGTGCTTTGCTTGGCATGGTGAGAGTCCTACAAAGATGCACACTCAGCTTAAAATAAATATCTGTATAGTAACAAATCTCTTCTCCGAGTGGAAATCGTATCGCCACTGTATCAGAAGTTTGTCAACTTTTGTTAAATCTGTACTTAAAAACTCTAATTATTATGAGCAGCGTTACTACATATATTTACTGACTTGTGGCATACAAGATAGAAACCCCTAAAAATCTTGGGTTACTTAGCTAACGAAGGCTTGTATATTACTGTCAGTTGGAATAACTTAAAAAAAAAAACATTAAGAATATACTTGCCGGGTGGTGATCTGTATCTTGACCGCATCAATATTCCTGCTATTATTGAGCCTACTGGACTTAGTGGTGATGCTGGCAAGAGAATTGATGGAATATCGTTGGTTCCCTAGAAAAGGTGACGCAACTCACGTTGTCCCTATCTTCATCGGTTCTGTCTCAGCACAAAGAGATATGCGCAAAAACTCAGTCACAACTCAGAGTCACTCAGTGTAACAACGATAAAAGCTGAATATGCAAAATACTGCAAATATTTGTCACTGGTCTCAAATTCTACCTTTCCACCTTGCAGTCGAAACACTGAAACCTTGGAATAGTGGCGTTGAAAAATCTTACATGAATTAACTCTTGAACTCATAATTTTTCATTGGTAATAGATGAGCTGGATTATTTTTTGCACAGAGAATTGGAACTGAGATTCAAGGGGTAATACTACCAGCTAATATTCATGTGGACAGGACTTTTACCACAATTATTTGTAAATAATTATTAGCTTAACTTTTATGATATAATACACCAAAAAAAAATACTCTCGCTTGACTGTTGGATACAGGCCGTGTTGCGTTATACACTGGAGCACTGCAAGGTGTGACGTCATTTCAGTATACTGCGAAGACCTTACCGTACCCTTTTAGTTTGCTATACCGCGATACACTGGTTACTGTTAATAGCGGAACGCAGTCCAGTATACTATCTTCTTCATTTTTCGGCTTTTATTTCAAATGAACATATTTATCATGTACACGTTTTCTAATCAACAAGAAAAATTATTATTTGAATATTGTTGATATTTTTGAATAACAATACTAATTAATAATAATAACAACATCGGTCGTAGCTCGGTTGAAGATTCGAGAGCCGAGATTAGTAGATATGGTAACTGATACTATTCTGAAGACATCCCGGACATCAACTTGATCGAGATTAGTATGGCTGTGGGATAGCTTAAAAATAACAAGACACCAGGCGAGGATGGTATTATGTCGGAGGTCTTGAAAACCGGTGGAACGTTTGTATTTAAAGTCCTTCAGAAGCTATTTTATACAGTATTACTTAAGAGCTGAGGTCTGGAATAAAAGCATGGTGGTGCTGTTCTTCAAGAAGGGCGGTAATACCTTGTTAACAATTAAAGGCACAATTCGCTTCTGAGCAATGTTTATAAGCTGTTCTCCAGGGTAATCACGACTCGTCTGACAAGCAAGTTTGATGACTTCCAGACTCCCCAACAAGCCAGTTTCCCAAAAGATTATAAGACCAAAGACAACATACATAAGCTGCAGCAGATTATACAAAAAACTGAGGAGTATAATCGGCCATTGTACTTGGCGTTTGTAGACTATGAGAAAGCCTTCGATTCGATTGAAACTTGATCACTGCTGCAGTTTCTCTAGCGGTCCCACATTGCCTTGTCTACTAGTATATCGAATTGTTACTGCAAAGTGTGAGATAGGGAGATGTTATCTCTTAAAGGCTATCTTTATATTATAATATATATTAATAGTCGAGCATCTACTAAAGTTTTTTTTTACTACCACCGACGGATCTCGTATTTTCAACGCAAGTAGTTTTAATAAAATATTGTTAACTTTTATGAAAAACTGCTAGCGACGAACATTGGACGACACGTGGCTCAAAGACGTGATCTCCATTTACAAACAATACAGCGATTTTGGTTTGGCATATTTATATAAAAATATCATGTGAAAATTGTATAATGTAATTTTTATTACAATATTTTTATTATTACTTAAGCTTATGAGAAAGATTAAGATCGTTTTTCCTAGATAATTGGATTTGCGACTCAGCGGGGAAATATTGACATTATTCTTCTCAGCATTCCACGCGGATGTGATTGATGCATAATTGTATGTTAAACAATTAGTTCTTAAGTTTTGCATGGTAAATATGTATAAAAAGGCTGGCAACGAACCTGCTAACTCCCTGGTGTAGCGTGTGCCTATGGATGTCGCTTTCACTTGCTACCAGGTGAACCGACTGTCCGTTTGCCTCCTCTAACATAAAAAAATAATATAATAATGTAAAATATCGAAATAAATATGTTTTCCCAATTCATTATGTATAAGATAACCTACAAAATAAAGTAATTTATGAGTATGTAACCTGCTCATAAATTAGTTACTATAAGTAAGACAGACATATTTTAAATTGTTTTTTTGATATATGTTCCGTGAAAATATTTATACGCTACATGCGTAGTAAGTTATTTTGATTACACATAGGCACTTAAATTTTATACTTTAATAATTAATAAAAAATATTAAAATAATTCAGGAGAAAAGCCTAAAGCCTAGTATAATGTTATCTTTTTTTTTAAAACTAACACAAATTATCAACAACAATTTTTTTTTAAATTAGCATATAGAAATTCAGTATTTGATAGAATTAAACAGACGATATGAAATATTAATAAAATGTTACCGGAAAGCAATTTTAGGTTTTTATCCATATCAAGGTCTGATGCCGAACGCTGATAGAAAACTCTTGGGCTTTAGATTGTAAGGCAAAAGATCAATCTAAAAATAATATATATTTTTTAAATTATGAGCTATAGGGGAACCTGGGGATGGTTGATCCCTAGGGGACACTTGGTAAACTTGATTTTTAGTTCTAACAAACGTGATACATTTTTTTACAAAGGCAGAACTCATTCATTTATGCCTAACTTCACTTTCTATCTTGGCGCGTTGTGACTAATATCACTAGTTTGCAAATGACGGACGGTGGAATATTTGTGTCGTGCCATACTTAATTTTGGGTAAGGTTTAACTGGATTTATTTGATGAAAAGTGAAGGAAATACTATAAGTAGGTGTGTTTATTGTGTTAGTCGTTTATTTAAGTGTAGATTGGCCTTGATTACATTAAAATACGTGACCACTAGTTTTGAGTATGGCATGTTTTATAATCTTACTATGTATGGGGAGACTTAGTCCTTTTATTTGAGGGTGAGATGATCCCGGGATCTTGTGTCCCAATGAGGGATCAAGTCTTACCTACGATTCATAAAGCTATCGATGATATATTATATTTCATCCAACTACGACAAAGCCAAAAGGAAATGTTATGATTTTAGCAGTCTATGTATATATCCACTACGCATGTTTGTACTCGATGTGTGTACTGTAGCGGGAAAACTATTGAACCAATTTAGACGAACAAGGTGTCGATCGATTCGTTATTAGGTATAGTCAAGTGGCAAAGGATACATTTCACCAAAAATGTCAAAAAAAAATTGCCGTCACATCGAGTGATATGTTATATGAAAGAATATAAAATTTTAAAAACAAAAATATAAAAATAGAAATAGTTTTCCTTAGTTGGGTTAAACTTTTTCAACTTTTTGCTGTCTCCTTAGGAAATCATGCCGCAAAAATATAAATCAAGAAAATGTTAAAAAAAAGAACACCAGTAGCCAAAGAAAAATTAAAAATTCTTCGATAACTTAAAAAGCCTCATGGATAGATACTACTTTGAGCCGCAGCAAATATAAAAAATTGATGAAACGGGTTTAACAACAGTCCATAAACCAAAGAAAACTGTTGCTTGTCGTAGCCTCAAACATGTATCTAAAGTTACATCTACTGAAAGAGAGAGTTCGTTACGATCTGTTCTGTGTTATTCTTATCTGTTAAATAATGTGGAAGATTATATCAGACTTAATGTTTTTGGAGATTATAAAGAGTCGGCTTGTTAGTCGAATTCTAATTGTTAGAAGAAAATGATGTTTAAACTTTTTCATAGTAAAGAAACTGATCACCAGTTGTGTGTTATAATTTGGAAAATATTACAGTTAGTTATTTAAAATTATGACAGATTAGTTCTATTTCTGTGATTCAAGTCAAATAATTAATGTGGAATCAACCCTCTGAGTATGTTATTCGCGCTGAAAATCTGTTTACCATGTGTCCCAAACTATGGGAGATTTGATTCGTGCAAATAAAGTCATCTGATCGGTGGGAATCAAACTTCTATTTATGGAAGATACGGTAAATATCTATTTGCTGTACCTTTTCCTATTTCTAGACACACTGTTGACTGCAAATTAAGTTATTTATTCGATGAGAATCAAGTTTGGGAAGACACGGTAAAAATTGGCTTACCAAGTGTCCCACGTCCCTGGGAGATTTGATCCCTCTGGGATCAAGGCTCCCAATCAGGGGTAAACAAGTCTCCCTTACAAATGAGACACATGGTAAAAGTCTACAGTATGGTATTTAATTAAATAATGAGTTAAATTGTAGCACGATCTTGTTTCTATTCAAACTATCATTGAATAGATAAATTCTGAATCTTTTAACCAAAAAAGTTTTCTAATATTGTAAAAAATAAAAAAAATATAGTCCAAAATCAAAAAGGGGATCAACTATCCCCAGGTTCCCCTACCAATATTATATATATTTATATAATATTTGGCACAACTAGAAATCATCATCATAGAATCATCAGCACTCACGATATAAATGTGTGACCATTGCTCCAATTGTCCGACCATGATCGGTTTTTTATAACAGGTCTATAACCAATGATTTTTAAACAAAGGTACCGAAGGACCTAGCAATAATATTATTGATACATAAGTTGTATATTTTGAAATGTCATTCAAAATATAGAGAAATGTCAAATAATGACCCATTATTATAGAACTGTATAATTTTCCGATGTCTATAACGACCTAGTTTAGCAGAATTCGCGTCGACATTTGAGTTTTTGGCGCGATCAGTTTTTGCACCAATGGCATTAAAAAGGCAACTAAAATCCTTACTTACTACTTATTTACTTGTTTGTTCCGCTTTCACGCCGTAACTACTGAACCGATTGCTTTGAAATTTTGCAGACGTAAAGTTAGAAGTCCGGATTAAATAATAGGGTACTTTTTATCCCGAAAAAGTTTGATTTTCCCGAGGGAAAACAAAAATATTGTTAGTTCGGAGATGATGGCGATAGATGGCGCTGTGTGTAGTTTAAAACAAAGTTATGTTTTGCATACGAATATACACAATGTAAACTTAGAAGGTAAATGATATGATAATTAATCCCCATGAAAATGAGGAATTTGGTTTATCTTCTAAACTGGTTTTTTACATCTACTAATCCTGTGTACTTAGTAATTTTCTTTGCAAAAACTTCTGTTATTATTTACCTACCCTTTATCCTGGTATAATACTGTTCCAGAGGGTTTACAAAAGTGAAGAAATTTCAAAAAAGTAGGTTATTACGTGCAAATATGACAAATATACTGAAATAAGTATAAAGTATTAGCAGTTACGCTATTTAGTTCTTAAGGTATGCGATAGATGGCGCTTGGATACAAAGGGGGACTCCAGCAGATGAAATAAAAGCTTGCCTAAAATCGTCTAAGTTATGGGACCATGTCATAAAATTCCAATTGACAACAAACATGCGAGTAAGATTATTTAACGACTTTCACTCAAGTCATTACGCGGAAACATTGTTAAAAATCGGTGATGGGAGAATGACAGTAGATGCAGAGGGAATGATAACTTTAACGGAAGATTTTTGTAATGTTGTGGGCAGCGAATCAGAGTTGGTAGCCAAAGTTTATACTGACTTACACAATAATATACATGATGACCAATGGCTCTGCGAACGCGCAATATTAGCACCAAAAAACGAAACGGTCACTAAAATAAATGAAAATATTTTGGATGAAGTTATGGGAGAAACTACTGAATATTTATCTGTAGACACGGTGATAGACTCAGAAAATAGTACCTCATATCCTGTAGAGTACTTAAATTCTTTGGAATTATCTGGGGTGCCATCACATAAATTAAAATTAAAAGTAGGGGTTCCGGTGATGCTCATGCGTAATCTCGATGCCCCTAGACTGTGCAATGGTACCAGGCTGCGTGTCACTCACCTTGGGCGGAATATTATTACCGCCACTATTTTAACTGGCGCTGCAAAGGGTGAAAGTGTACTCATTCCTCGGATTCCGATTATTCCAACAGACCTCCCATTTCAGTTTAAAATACTTCAATTTCCTATAAGGGTTTCATTTGCTATGACCATTAATAAAGCACAAGGTCAAACTCTAAGGGTTTCTGGAGTACACTTAGAAAAGCATTGTTTTTCGCATGGCCCGCTCTATGTAGCGTGTTCCCGGGTATCCAGTGCCCAAAATTTGCATGTTTTTGCTCCCCAACGTAAAACATATAATATAGTTTACCACGCAGTTTTGGTTTAAAAACTCTAAACTCTATATATACGGGAAAACTAAGAAGCGCGATTTAACCGAATTCATAACCGAATTCCACGCGGGCGAAGCCGCGGGTAAAAGCTAGTATTATATATATAATAATAATAAGAAAAAAAACGTTTACATTCATGCCTTTTTAATTTACATATAACTTTTTCCATTTATAAATGCGACAATATAAACCTAATCTCCTTTAAAATTTTATAGCTAAAATTTCCTCAGTGTTGAAGGTGTAGAAGTAAGCGTTACTCAGAGAATATCTTTATATTAAAAAGTTAGCTCTCAGCCTACAGCGGGCAGCTGTTACTTTTAAAAGTAATACTTTATAGCATGACCTAATCTTAACAGCCTTGCTATAGCTAAAAATTTATTACAAGATCTATTTCATAAATTTTACTAAAATGTTTTCAAGCACCCTTTTAGTGTGCCATAATCGTAAAAATAGACGGAAAGTTTGTAGACATGAAAAAAATATTTTTTTTAGTAAAGCATGTTGGGGTGGTAAATGAGGTTTTGGAACTAAAATATAAGTGCTATTACGATCTTGCATGAAGAGCCGTGATAACTTAATAGATAGGAAAGTGTATCTTATCTGATAATAGTTTTATGGATATACTGGTGAGAGTTCTCTCTCATAGGTACATGTTTTCTGACAAATCTTACATGTTTTTTTATTACACTCTGATCATCCAACTGTGGTCGACGTCTTGAAATGAAGTCCAAAAATTCAGGGAGAATTGAAGTCTTTTCATTTGCTGAACATGATTATTCGTGGATATTTTGAGCATTCGTTTTTAAAAATCAACTTGTGCTCGGTAGTAAACGAGAATATCGTGAGGATTCTTTATTTCAAATCTCAATATCAATTAATAATTCTTGTAATAAATATGTAAGATATGACACAATTATATCATATAGGTACTGACTAGTGTAATATAACGTGTATGGTACAATCAGCTTTTTAGTTCAAAATAGTGAAGATGTTAGTGACGCTGAAGTCGAGTGCGGGAGTAGTGACGTACAAAGACATAAAACGGAATTATGCATCGAAATTGTGTAACATATCGACTGTCCCTACGTATACCATCGAAACTGAAAAAAGGTACTTTACAGGAGAGCACTTTTAAGTTAATTTTGTGTACAAAATTGTCATTTATTTGTTAAGTCTCGATATTATATTCATGAAAAATGTGGTTTAATATGTATTTTTTAGGCTATTCTCTTTTTTGTATGAAAACATATATAAAAAGGAGTTTCTTAGTGCAATAAAAAAAATCGCAAATTTTCAGTTTCGATACTGTACGTAGGGACAGTCGATATATGCAATGTTGCTTTACATGTTACACATGACCAATTTGTTATTTGTGCATCTGTATCGGCCTGTAAACCACCAACTGCGAGCGAAGGACTCCTCTCGATATAGAAGCTTTCGTGCATTATTAAAAAATTTGCACCTTTAAAAAACAAATATTTGATTGGAAATTTATATACATTTTCTTTTATTCTATCTCTTAATAAATGTTAGTAAATATAAAATTCAAGCTATAAAACCAGTATTTTAAATGTTCTTTCCAGGAATATGACGATATTAATAAAATGTTTTCGAGTAAAGCTATGTCGTGAACTTTGCAAAACATGGAGCTTCTTTGCGACAGAATCACAACATTAAATATGAGAAGTTGCAACATTATTTTGACAAATCGATTTTTATTTGGCATCAATGTATTATTATTTTTTATGCATTTACATATTAACTCAATACGTTGTAAAGTTTTTGTTACTTTCAATATTATTAATAAATAAAAATAAAATGGAATTAAAAGATGTTATAAATATTTCGGGAAAAAAACAATGTATGGGATTTTGCAAAAGAGATGCACGTATTTACGTACATGCTTATTTATCGTGGGGACTATGGTCACACTTGTATGATGTACAACGTATCAGCTCAAATCTTAGAGGCACTCAAAAAGCTGTACCTAATGCTTTGAAGCGTTTGTTAAACTTAAAATTAATTGTTATTAATTTAATTACATGATGATAGGATAGTCTCAATCGAGGTCTAAAAGTGTTCTTCAAGTTAATGTAAAAAAAATGTGTTTAAAATAGTCATCAATATACTATAAATAACTGCTATGTTACTATTGAAATAGCTTAACTAATGTATCGTATGCATTTAGAATCATAATATATATTTTTCTCCATCCTTTGTTGTTTACTGTTCGCATAAACTAACTAATACTATTCATTAATAGTATTAGTTAGTTTATGCGAACAGTACAGTTTCAGCAAAAAATCTTCTGTTATTGACATCCCTTTACTATAAAAATTCAATTTAATAAGTCACATGTAGTTGTACCTTAACAAAAGCTCTGACAATACCTTAGATCAAGTTAATATCAGTATTATTTAGAAGTGTACTGTGTATGTGAAACGAAAGTGTACGTGGAAGATTTGAGTACCGCGAGTAAATATTTTTATACCTCGTTTGATTTTTATTTACTCCATGAAAATAAACTCAACCTGAACGTTAATAAAATTAAACTATTTCGTGTTGTATCTGCTCTTGTGAATCCTTCATGTAAATATAGAGACAAATATTTGACTATCAACTGAAATTTTTTTTTGTTAAAAACTCATTTGAAAATTGTTTAATACATGAAAAAAATTTAACTTTATAAAATTCTATTAAACTTTATTTCTATCGTTGCATAAATAAGATAAAAACAAAACACTTCACTGCCTTAACTTCTACCTGCTTTCAACTTTCTTAGGTTTATCTACTTGGTTTTTGCTTTTAAGTTAACGTTCTTAAGGCAGTCGGGTTTTATTTGTTTTCCTGTTATATTTTAGTTTATTTTATACTTTTAATTTTAATATTCAAAACCGTACCGCTAGGGTTGTCAGTTGTGAAAATGAATACATATTTGGAAATTTTTCACCGGACGCCATAATTAAAATGTTTCATAGACTATGTCACGTGCACAATTATGAAAATTTAACTAAGAAATACATATATGTTAAAATATAATCTAGTGTCATGAATATTTTGTATACATACATATGTACACTTGATAAACAGCTCTCTCTACACAGTCAGATAAAACTACATAGGTACACATAATAACATGATTGTAATGTCAAATATAATTGTAAAAATTGTGTCTATATATACGTTTATAGTTATTATATAGCTCTATATACATACGTATATAAGATACAAACGCTTAACTTAATTAATGAATTCTTCCATCAATGTTCGGAATTTTGTATTTAATTTATATTTATTGCAAAAATATTGTTATATAATGTATCATATTTTTCTTACTAGGAATGAATGAAAATAATATAATATATTATATTCGTTATTTTTTTTTAATTTTATTGTAGTCTTGTCTGTATATTTGTTCCCGCAATACGCAAAAATGTATTATGTTAAATTTGTTGCATGAAATTGGATGCAGTTCTCAAAGTTGAGATCCTGAACGTCTTACTTAAAATCTGGTGTCGGTTTCAGATTGATACACCGTCTAAGAGTGGAACTATTACTCTTTATACAATCTTAGTAAAATCGTAACGTAGTTGTTTTGTAAACACATTATTATTTTTTATATCTACTACCATTGTTTTTACTATAAATAGAGAGACCAAAACCACAATTAAAGTAAATTGTTTGTCTCTCTGTCAATATATCAGATTAATTGTTAATAGAATAAAATAACTTCGAATTGTATGTGCACAAAGTCGCGGAAAATAAGACCTTACCGACGATCACGTACCGCATACTTGTTTATGGAAATTTAAGTCTGCTTATTCAAAATAAAATTCTGATTGAATCGTAAGCAAACTACTGTATTCATAAATCATGACTGTGGTATGGTTACTGAACAGCTTGTAAGCCACCCACTGCTGAGCGAAGGCCTCTTCTCCATATAGATGAAAGGTTGGAGCTTAATCCACCACGTTGCTCCACTGCGGGTTGGCGGATAATTTCCCTACCATGGGTAACAAACGTTATCAGGTGTCTATGATAATCACAAACCGGGACCGACGGCTTTACGTGCTCTCCGAGGCTCGTTGAGGAGACCTACGAGGACATACACCCAGACCGGAAACAAATATAAATATCTGTTCCTAGTGATAATCGAACCTCTGGCGTGGGGCGTTGAGGCAAATACTCGCACAGAACTTTCGCCATGTGGTATGGTTGATTAATAAAAAATTTTTTTTTAATAAAATACATTCAATGAATAGAATAAGATAATAATGACTAAGTTTATTCCCCATCGTTTTTTCCTTGCACTTGGAAACGACCTGCTTGTCTTAAAAGGTGAATAATAGACAGTAAATTATATATTTGTAAGGATTTTTGTGGACTTAAATACCAATATTATAGCAATAATTTTATTACTGTAATTATTATATTTTCTACATATATGTTAGCCAAATTTATGTAATAGATAAATTGTTCTCTTATATTTACACGAATTTTACTCATTTAGTTAAATGTCTAGAACGGATTTTATCGCCTTCCTTAAAAAAAAAAAAAAAAATTACAGTTTAACGATTTTTAAAATTATTTCCCGACGTTTCGGAAACTTTACAGTGTCCATGGTTTCGGAAGACTTTTGTTTAAATAAACGCGATAAAATCCGTTATAAACCTTTAATTAAATAAGAAACAAATTTTACAAATTTGTAAATGATGTTTGAATCATTTTGTAATGAGATTTAATTTTACTATGTAAATAAAAAGGTAAAACAATTATAAGAATCCGAAATGGTTGTTTTGTGTATATTACAGATCTTCAAATCCACTAAAATTAGAACGATTTTGAACAGTCATAGAATATTCGGTTAGACTTTAAGCTTAAGATAATGGAAATGGCAGTCTTTAGTTCTGGTAAGGTTAGGTCGTATTCAAATTAATACTATCGCCATTAACAACCGGACGTTCAGTTGTAATAGTACGAAAGCATCACCACAATCATCCTCCACAATACCGCTACTAACTTTGTTAAGATGTCCATTATTACATCGTCGCCACTCACTCTAGTCGCCTGCTCCAATTAACTGAGTTAGTCATCCGTGTCTCGTTAAATGTCACTGTATTATTGTGAACGTTGTTAATTTATAATCTGTGCATTGTGTACTACCAAGCTGTGAAATGGAAAATGTTTTTTTTTTCTAACGGCGTTTAAAAAATTATAACAAAAATGTTTAATAATACGCAATGGGTAGATTATAAAATAAACGTTTATAATGATAGTGATATATTATACATTTCTCTTAACATGTCTCGTGTTGTTGATATCGTTAGTAAATAAATTGGTGTTTAAAATGACACGTATTTAGACGTATTTAGGTTTTTTATTATTTTTTATTACAACCTGAATAATCAACTGAATACGTGTGTTTTAGGTAAAAGCCGTCGATCTAGATAGTTGTATATCAATTTACAGTATTTTTAAATAAATTGCCATACATTAATAGATATTTATACAAATGATTCACGCATACTAGTGTGAGAATCGAATCCTGGCAGGATCACTACCAACTACGCCAACGGCTAACTCAAATATTGCATGAATTAGATATATTTTAGAGCAGTTTTAGTGTAGTTTTGCGAGTAGTCACTTTAACAGCAGCGGTCGCGGTTTTGATTCCCGCTCGGGGCTGATATTTATGTTTTTACAAATATTTGCTTCTGATTTACGTCTACGTCCTTGTGGTACCCACCGTACCTGGTAAAGCACGTAAAGGCGTAATTTCCGGTTTTTATCATAGAAACCTGATAGCGATTTTTATTAATGGTCGAGATATTATCCACCGACCTGCATTGGAACAGCATGGTTGATTAAGCTTCATTCGATAGATTTGGCAGTTTCTTTCATAGTAAAATGCTTTTGAGAACAGTAATGGTTCAAATTGTAATGTAGATGTAATTTCCATGTCACAGTATTTCGTTGGAATATAGTAGAAATGGAATTGTCAAACCGAATAGTTGTCGTCAAATGCCGTAATAAATGGAACGGAACAGGCTTTGTGTGAATTTAACTTAGCTTAAGATTCTGATGTATCAACTAAAAAGTATGTCAATTATAATTTTACAGAAGTTTTAAATTTAATATATTTAAGCATGAAAAATGTATTTGTAAAGAAGAGACTGAATCAATAAAGTATGGTAATTAAATTTTGTTAATTTATTTTATACTAGCTATGCCCTGCGGTTTCACCCGCGTTAATTTTAAGGAAAAACGTACTTAAATATTTTTAAACAATTAGTTATTAAGAGTAGGTACCCGCCTCGTTGGTCGAGTGGTCACAAGCGTTAGTGCCGAAAAAGGGGTCTCAGGTTTGATTCCTGGGTCGTTCAACGTATTACTGAGATTTTTTATTTTTTGAAAATACTCAGTAAAAGAGTGATGTTATATTTACTTTAAAAGTGGAACTATAGTTAAAAAATGTCTCGAGAAGAGAAATAATAAAGAACGCAACGGAAGCTTCCAAAAAAGTTCCCGTTTTTGTAACATTTCTTATTATTGCTCAGCCCCTATTGGTCGTAGTGTGATGTTATATAGCCTATAGCCTTCCTTGGTAAATGGGCTATCCAACACAAAAATATTTTTTTAATTGGAACCAGTAGTTCCTGAGATTAGCGCGTTCAAACAAACAAGCTTTATTATATTAGTATAGATTTTAAATTTTTAATATTAATACGAATATTATTAATGTAGGAGAAACATTTTAAATATAATAATTATATTTTAGTCTATTTGTGAGTTATATAAAAGCCGTTAGGCTTGTTTATACTTCCTATTATGGAGGGTAGGGGTAAGGAGCACAATCTTGTATGGCTGTTTGACACATAAAGTGTCCACAAAACACCATTAAGTAAAGGGGGCGCTAGTGTAGTGGAGGTTATGAACTAACTGTTTAGATGACTTGAAGTTTGTTGAGTGGATTTAAGTATAATTTTAACTATTCTCAAAGTCTAGAGCAATTAGTACATGATTTATGATTGAAAGTTAAATGTATAGCGAGTTAAATCAATAATATAACCTAAAAATGGTCATCTGGTACAGCAACGCCATCTTTAAGATTATTTCGAGGAAACTCTTTTTTTTCTATTTTGATGAAAACTTAAATTTTAATTTCTGAGGATTGCAACTCTACCATTTTAGTTGTCAAAGGATCATTGGTTTCATAATTGTTCATTTTATCTGTTTTGATATTCAACTAATTTAATCGCCCGGAAAAAATGGTGAGGCCTGATCACGCATGAAAAAAGGGCCGGTATCAGGCCTATTCATGTATGTACAGGCCTGTTCATCTCTGATCAGGTCTGTTCATGTATGATCATATTATCTGAAGATCAAAAATAAGTTCAGGCCTGATCATACATGGTCATGCCTACTGATGCCTGATGTCAGACATGATCATGCCTGTTCATGTATGTTAAGGCCTGAATGAGACATGATCATGCCTGTTCATGCATGATCAGGCCTGTTCAGGCCCGGTCATTTTTCATGCGGCGTTTACTAGTGCAATTAATGACGTTCTGTTGTGATGTCAGGTCAAAATCTTTTTCATATACTCGTATAATACTCGTCCATTCACTCGTTTGGATAAAAATATCGAATACTAATTTCCTTTATATATTAAAGTTTTTACATAGTAAAACGAAACTTTAAATTAAAAATATGACAACGTTACATCAGCTTCATTTATATTCATAAAACGAAATAAAGAAAAAAAAACAAAAGTCTCGTAAAAATTATACCGCACACAGGTAAAAATGCTCGCCGAAATCTACCGTCTAGTGGTGGAATTTAAATACGCTTTAGAAACTTCTGGAACCTTTGAATTCCAATATTTCGATGAGAGTGAGGTATCATGTGACCGTAGTTTGTTTTAATACAATCATGAAACTAAAATCATTATCTCACAATATATATTTGTTCAGCTAAGCAAACGTGTAAGAATTACTGAGTTTAAGAATTTGTACATAATATCAGTTTTTAATATATATACAAGAATTCAATGGTAAAAATATGCAACGACTTTTTAAAAGAAGGCTTATGGATCTTGGTTCACGTCTTTAGATGTCTTTAGGTGTTTTAATGTAACCGTTTGTTGTGGTGTTGTTGAATCAACGGGTTCAACTTGACTTCAGGACAGAATTGCCTTCATATTTCGTCAGGCGGCATCGGTTTATTTTAGTGACGGTTAACACAAAATTTCCGTTTCAATACACTTCTAGCGCTGCTCAGAGTAACATTCGTGTCTTTTATTTTAACTTACTTGAATTCCTGATTTTTAAAACTAACTAACTACTAAACTAACAGGTGTAATGGTGCAAGTAGTCGCCTCAACGTCGGCGGTCACGGATTCGGCTCCCGCTCGGAGCAGATATTTGTATTTATGCAAATATTTGGTTTCGGTCTGGGTGTATGTCCTTAAGGGTTTCCTCACCGTGCCTCGGAGAGCACGTAAAGACGTCGGTCACAGTTGTTATGAATATGTGTAGGAAAATTATCCGCCAATCCGTTGTAGAGCAGCGTGGTGGATTAAGCTCCAACCCTTCTCTTACATGGAGAAGAGGCCTTTGCCCAGCAGTGGTATGCTTACAGGCTGATTCAGTTCAGTTTAATTCTTGAGTTTTAGAGATATTAACAATTCTATATTTGATAAAAATCACGCTTTTGGATTACTCGTAAATCATATAATTTAATAATTTGAAAATAAATTCACACATTAAATTTGTTTGTAATTAAAACATTTGGTTCTCTTAAACATCCGGTGTGTAATCCGTTAAGCAAACTCATTACAGCTTGGGATTATAAGAGACTTATTAACATTACAACAAAATTCGATACATATTTAAATATTATGCAAATTATATAGAACTCTCAATGTTAACCTTTATGCTTTCGTTTGAATATATTTTATTTAATAATAACTATTTACATCATCTTAAAAAAATTAATTCACCTTTAACAGAACAGACACTGCAGTTCATCGCCCCTATCGTCCTTGTCTAAAGTCAAGTAATAATTGGCGCTGGATCTTAAACTTGAATGTAGCATTTTTATAATTTTAGCGGCTCGATTATCTATGATATGACATAATATTCATCCGGAATTTTGCTAAAAAATTCATTATAATTAATGACGATATTAAAGAACTATATATAACTTTTAGAGAAAATTATACGGCGCGGCCTTTGGTGAGTTATGGTGCGGCTTCATATCGTCACGGCCGGTGCCTGGTCGTGAAAGCAAATGTATGACAGTAACGCTTCGATTTTAACTTGATGGATCATTCTTTTCTTGCTGGTCTGTTGATTATTACGGTCAATGCTTATTATACAACATATACTTGTCGTAATCGCGTCATAATCACAACTAATCGGAATGCCAGCGCCATCTACTTGTGCTTGATAGAGTCTACGTCGTGGCAGTCGGCCAGACTCAGCGGGGTTACGGCTTGGTCGGTCGCATGGTACATCTCCATCAAGCTAGCAGAGCAGAGTTATCAAAATCGGTTTTCAAAATTTTCAATAGAAGGTACTTTTTGGGTGTTAATTAGGTACTAAAATTTAAAAATAGGTGCTAAAATTTTTAACTGAATTTTTTTTTGTTATTAATGTGAACTGCCAGCTTTATATCAAGCTGGCAGAGCTACATGAAATGATACTTAAATAAATAAAACTATATAATTAAAGTTAAGTGCTTTTTAGGTAATTTCGAGGTGTAAATACATTAGATCGATGAAATGAAAAATCAACGAGAAAAATGTGAAATATGATAATACTTCTGAGAAAAAATCAAGCTAGCAGTGTCATCTATATAATAAATGGTATATAAATAAATGTTATAAGTTACATTTAAGTACTTTTTAGTGCTTTCGTAATGACTGCACAGTAAAACAATCAAACAAATATTTCTAATATAGTCAAATAATATATGGTGTAGCATTCAAAAATTGTCAAGTTATCAGAGCTAAATGAAAAAACTGTACTAAAAATAAAAGAAAAAAACGAGAATTATGTACTTTTTAGGTGCTTGCAAGAACAAAGCACAGAAAACAGGTAGGACGGTATTTTTTTCCACTAATCGCTATTTAAACCCATCAAAAGCAGTCCAAAATCAAGCAAGCAGCTCCACCTAAAGAAAAACGTTCTAAAAATTATTCACACACTATATTTAAGTTGCTCTCTTAAGTGCTTCAATAATACCATTATATGCCGTCGGAAGCATTAAAACTTTTATTTTTATTTAAAATCCGATTTTGATAACTCTGCTCAGCTAGCTTGATGGAGATGCATGGTACACTACTAGGCATACTAACTGTCTTGCGTTCCGTATTGACTGTACATAGTGATTGTGAAGTAAAGTGCTATAACATTGAGTAATAAAGTAGTGAGTGATTATTGTTAATTTGAAATACAATCTTGATTGTTAATTTCACTTTTCTTTATTTGAACCAACATTTCTCATCTAACGCCCACTATATGAATTACAATAACGCAATAGAAATGAATAGTGAAAATAATGATGCTACGATATACTAATATTTCTCTGGTTGTAGAGTACAATTTCCGCAACACGCGACCTTTTATGCAAAAGGTTGATTATGTCACCGAGGTTTTATTTATTAAGTTATCTAAAAGTCTTCTAGGGTAAATAAATTGTGTTTCAATTTTGCTTATAAGACATGACATTGTTTCATGGGTTATAATGACTTTCGTGCAAAGTTTTTGCGTCGTTTCCCAAATAATCACAAAAGATGTTTTATAAACAAAAACTGAACTAATTAGTGTTGAAGGAAATCGTTGTTATCTGATTTCTCAACCCTTAATTAGAAAAAATAATTAGAAGGACTTTAGTGAAATTTTAGTTATGACAAAATTTATATATTTCTTGTAAAGCTAAATTCTTCTTTAGACCAGGGCCGAAGCCTTCAAAAATGGTAAAAAATGAAAAAAAATTACAGTAGGATGAAACCCATTAGAAAAGGAGGGGAATATGATCAAAATGAAAGGAAAAATAAATTACGGTCGATCCGAGTTCGGGAAGTGGGAGGGGGGTATTTATAAATAACAAGATTATCGTTTTTTAATGGGTTTCATCCTACTGTGATTTTTTTTTTGGTTTGAAAAATTATCGACCCTGGTCTATTTGTATTTATTATCATTTTAATACTTTTGAATTTTATTTATTACATTATGTACAATAAATTTATAGATAAACATTACATTAGAACCTGTTTAGTCAACAAACAACAACTGGTAGCGATGTTGTTTTGTATTCAAGAAGCAGATATAATGTTTTTTGTTTTCATGTAAAATTAGTGATGTTTGATGATTAGTTGTATATTGAGTGTAACAATTTTTTCTAATTCAAAGTGACTATAGTGGTTTCTGAGAATGTGATTATTATATAAGAAATTTATACGTATCAGTGATAATTGTGTAAATATATTATTAATACTATAAAGACATAAAAACTTTCCTCAAGTCGTCTGTCCATCTCGCGGACGGCCGGTGGCCCGACGCGACGCTGCGCTTGCCGGCACGTGGTCTCCACTCGAGAACATGGATGTCAAAAATCTCATACTTTCAGAACATAATCTCGTACAAGTTTATAGATTAAATTTTAAGCGATGTTTACCACCGAGATCCACCACCGACATTTACCCTTGACTCCTATACGAATACCTAAAAAAAAAAGGTCGTCGAAATACAAAAGAAAAAAATCCACCATCAATGTTTGCCTTTGGACCCTATCCGAATTCCTAAAAAAAAGGTCGTCGAAATACAAAAGAATGTCGAAACATGGCACAGGCAGTCAGCATTGTTAAAATCTCGTACAAAAGTGTACGAGATTTTACTTTTCTTGATTCTCGTACAGGAACTGCTAAATCTCGTACATGTACGAGATTTCTCGTACGTCTGGCAACCCTGACTTGAACCGTCGCGTCGTTACCGAACCGTCTGTTGATCCGCCTATATGCTTGAGTGTCACCAGAGGACTGTAAGTTTAACAAGCGTCGCTTTTCCATAAGACCTTGAGTTTAGTCAGAGACTTTTTGGGGCCCGCTTTTACGGCCGGGTCTGTATAATCGGCTTCCGAATGTATGGACAGTGTTCAAAAACTTGCTGTTTATATCGTCCACAGAAACGCAATCGTCAAGACAATCATAACGATTAGATAATTCGAGCTGAAAGCTCTCGAGGTTTTGGATATGTGCGTTAGATGGTCGCAGTATATACAGACCTCATCAGGCGTGACCGTTCCAGTTTAACACTGACATTTAATGTGCCTCTAACCAATAGGTGTTCACTCCTGGTTTTCGCCCTATGAATCACGTCATTGAATATCTGTCGTCTGGTGGTCATAATGAAGTCTATTTCATTCCTAGTGGAACCATCAGGACTTACCCAACTAAAAAGAAGTTTATCATAAAGAGTCCCTCCTTCTCCAGAAAATCACCCAGCGTCTGTCAACTTTGGTTCTGCTGTCCATGTCCAAATTGCCCCACTCTCATCTTATCATTTTGTCATTTGCCTTCTCGTTAAAGTCCCCCATACATAGCATCTACTTCTTCATCTGGGTGCACCAAGCTCGGTGCGTATACCTTTATGATCTTCTCCGAGTATTTTTTATATACTCTGAGTATAAGGTACGTAACCCTGTTCGACATACTTCCGATGGTCACAATGTTTTCAATGAAGGACGTGCGGACCATAAACCTCCTTGGGACTGCTGGTCACCCTCCCGGTACTGGAACAGGTTACCGGATCCAGAGTTATCGTGTCCTCCCCCTCTCTTCGGACCTCAGACAAACCCAGTATATACCAATGTAACCTGTTCATTTCCTCCTCCAGCACAACAATCCTTTCGTTTGATCTCAAAGTGCGAATAATTTACGTCACTGGGGCCAAGTGTCTTGGTGGGTGGCAGCGGATCTCACTCAGAGATTTTTCACACCCCCTGCCCTATCGTTACCCAGGCCGCTGCCGTAGGCCAAGGAGACTGGGGGCCTGGGCTCTTTTTTGCTTGTCAGAATGAGGGGGGGGGAGGGGGTTGTCAACTACCCCGGTCGGTGCACAGTTGTTTGCAACAATATAGCCTTTGTCGCCTTTTATGACACCATCAGGAAAGAGGTCGGGGCTATTCTTCTCTGCCGGTCACAACACGGCCACAAAAATATACCTTACAACTAATATTTATTGAAATAAAAGAGTTTTAAGATACAGTGAAATGTAAATGTTATATCCTATCTATCTGTATACTTTTTCATAGTTCTATAGAATCACCGCTTGTATTGTTAGTTTTATTTCCGAAACGTAAAGATCCGTTAGAACTAAGAATAGTTCACTGGTAAGTTGAAAATGACGGAAACAATAAATAAAGAGACACATTTCTTTTGTTTTCATTTCGAAATCTTTTGCAACCGCTAGCTCATACTATGTGTGTGTCGTGTGTACAGACTTCAGAGATTCATTATCATCATACCATTAGGCTAGTACAAAATCAGTTGGAAATCAGTTTGAAGCGAGCCCTTTCGAATAAATACAGATTTTTCAAAATCGTTTTACAATTGACGACAATATCGGCAAACACAAAGAAATACACACAAACATACAATGTTATTTTTTGGTAGCTGTTACATGCTTTCGTGTCTGTCTTTAAACAATATTAATACTGTGATGTATGATGGTGTGCTAATAAACTACGTTGATACAGCTAAAAATCTAGGTTTACATTGTAGCAGTGACTTGTCGTTTTCTAAACATAATAACGAAATTTCCAAAAAAGTACATTTCTCATTTAATTATCTCAAAAATCTCCAATATTTCCTTCCTGTTAAAACTAAAACTCTTCTTGTTCAATCACTTTTACTTCCTCTTCTTGATTATGCTGATTCCTATTACCTTGTTGCTACTAAAGAACAGCTCAATAAACATGAGAGGCTACTTATGCATTCGTTTCATTTTCGGACTTCGCAAGTATGATCATATCTCTAAATTTAGAGCTGAACTCAAGTGGCTTCCTATTCGGCTTCGCAGGGATACTCACATTCTTGGTCTCCTTTATAATATCCTTTTCAATCTATTATCACCTAACTACCTTCGTGGGTGTTTAAAATTTCTACACCCTCCTGGTTCCTCATGTCGATCCAATTTTAAGCTCCTCCTGTAAATTCCATAACACTCTTCCATTTTTACTCCTACTCGTATACCGTCCATGCAGCAAGGTTGTGGAATTCGTTACCATAACCGCTCCACTGCTCGTGTCAACTACTAGTTGACAAGAGTTTACAAACTAGCCGCAATAACCGCAAGCGCCCGTGTCAAGTAACGGTCGCCATGGCTATATTGCCCATGTCAACTTTTTTTCAACACGGCCATTAGTACGCGAAGTGCACCTGTCAACTACAGGTTGGTTAACGTATATTACATTATCACCGGTAAGAAATTACGTAACAAAACGTGAAAGGCCTTGGGCAGTTTTGTGCAGTTAATAAACTAAAAGGTCATTGCCCGGACACTCAAGCGGATAACTAATTTGCTCCAGTAAAGCTATATAAATCTTAGATAGATGGAACATTAAAGAACATTTAGCATAATTACACCTTCATTATGTTTCTTTTGCAATCACAGAGTAGCACGCTTTTATTTATTTAAAAAAAAAAAAGAAATGGGCATGTGATAAAAACGCAAAGAATATGGTTGAAGGTTAATTATCGTTAAAGATTGCAATTTAAGTACCAATATAATGATATTTTTCTTATCAGGCTTAAATTATTATTTAAAAAATTTTACTTCTTTTTACTAACAAGAACATAATAAGAACTTGTTTTTATTTTTATTTTCAATTAATCTCAATGGCCTTGTGCTTATAACATCAGATTAAATGTATGTAATATATTTTTTAGCATCAGTCGCTCTCAACACCGCTTAATTGTTAGCCGTCCATAATAGGTAAGCTCATTTCGTCATAATTGTATAGTTGTATGTAAATTAATCATAGAATTAATATTATTCTTTTTTTTTAAATAATTATTTTAATTTTATTTTGTTAAATTACATTTCAAATTTGATAAAATTTGAAATTAATATATGTCATTTAAATGAAAAATATAATAAATATTTAAAAACATTAAAAAAAAAAAAGATTTTGTTTAACGATTTATATTTAATAAATGAATATAAGCGCTTTATGTGAATAGCCAGGCTTACAACTCTAGATTTAGAAATATAACGATTGTATATAATATAAGTATATAGTATTACAGATTCTGTTATTTGATCGTCAAACAAAAAAGCGGGTATATCACTTTTGAAATTAATTATTTAATGCTATTAAATAAGTCACAAGTGTTGAAATATGGACTTTTATAATAATTAAAACTGATTTCGTCTCTCCATTTAATCTAACAAAAAAAAAAAAAAAATTAAACAAGTGCGAGTCGGACTCGTCCATGAAGTTTTTCGTAGCAGCAAGTAACATCATATAAAAGTTCTTGTAGTTCGTTGTAACTTTGATCGATGTTTAATAATAGTGTATTTTTTATAAAAAAAAAAAAAAAAACTACTTACTAGATCTCGTTAAAATCAATTTTCGGTGGAAGTTTGCATGGTAATGTACATCATATGTTTTTTTAGTTTTATCGTTCTCTTCTTTTAGAAGTTACAGGGGGGATTTTAGAAGTTATAAAGGGGACATTTTACCACGTTGGATGTCTGTCGGGCAAACGATTCAGCTTAGAAAAAAATGATATTAAAAACCTCAATATCATTTTTGTAGACCTATCTATAGATTTCCCACACGTATGGGTTTGATGAAAAAAAAAAAAATCAGTTTCAGTTCTAAGTATGGGAAACCCCCAAAATTTATTGTTTTTATACTATTTTTTGTGTGAAAATCTTAATGCAGTTCACAGAATACATCTACTTACCAAGTTTCAACAGTATAGTTCTTATAGTTTCGGAAAAAAGTGGCTGTGACATACGGACGGACAGACAGACAGACATGACGAATCCATAAGGGTTCCGTTTTTTGCCATTTGGCTACGTAACCCTAAAAAGGGTGTCACTAAAAATAAATTTTGTGGTTCTCCTTCAAACTGGGGAATTCTTAAGCAATGTTACGTCAACAATACATATTATTTAGTTTTATAGTGCTCATTATATTTTTTATCACATTATTATGCTTTTTGATTCAGCCGAGTCAATAATGATTTATTCTATTAATTGTAATAATTGAGATTGTTATTTGACTGTGGTTTTTAAAAAGAATGGAGTAAGTAAGTTCGTGCCTTTAAGTTACAGTTTAGTTAATAATAAATAATTAAAACCGTATTTTTTGAATAAATATGTACAATACTAAAGCCACAACAAAGTTCTAGAAAGTCGAGTTAAAAATATACTCTTTCTTTTATCTATATATATATAGGAGACTTTCTATAGATATAGTCACTCATCACGATATCTCTGGAACTATGAGACCTAAAAACTTGAAATTTGGAAGGAATATTCCTTTTGCCGAGTAGAGGTCAGCTAAGAACGGATTTTACGAAATTCTACCTCTAAGGGGATGAAAAAGGGAGGCAAAGTTTGTATGGGACAACGTGATTCCTTGGTCCAATCTACTTCAAATTTGGCATAAATATTCTTTAACAGAATTAATTGAAGACGTGTTTCGTATATTATCGAAATTCATTCCCTAACGGGGTTAAAAGGGGGTAGAAATTTATTTTGATATAAATACTCCTTAGTGCTTTTTTTTAAATTACATTTTATTTTGACACATGTGTGACAACTCAATCCGTCTATTATAATAATTATATTTTCCAGTATTGACGCAGGTGTAGGTGATATCTTTTTTTTGGGTGCTCCTAATGGAACAGGCAAGACTTTATATTAAACTTAACAAAATTGAGTTGTAAATATATCGTAACTATACCGTGTGATTGCTTTATTGTAAAATAGTGTCTTATATAATATATTTTTTAATTCAATGTTGGTGTTATGTTAAGTCAAGGGTTTTAAACTAAATGACTCATCAGCAACGCATCTGTAGTTCACAATGATAATGATATAGACGACACCGAAGTGAACTTGGAAACTTTTTTGAATTATACGGCATTAACGCCCGAATTAGTACAGATTGGCACCACGGACTAATGTTGGAACAAGATCAGAAAAAAATCTTATAAATCATGTACCCATTTAACTTTATTTTACACTAAAACTAAGAAGGAGGAAATAAAAGCTGTCTTGGACTATTATTAAATATAAATCTATGTTTGATACACACACACGATCGTCTGTTCCTAAGGTAGGTAACTTAATGCCTGTGTTTTAAGTAACAGCCGACTGATATAATTTTTTTTATAAATATACCTATAAATAATACATATAAAAATAAATAGCTATTACACCCAGACTCGAGGCGGGAATCGAACCCACGATCCTGGAGCAGAAAGCAGGGTCACTACCAACTGTGCGGAGTCAATTAAAATTTAAAAAATAATTACCCGCAGGTTTATTCAAATCTAAGAGACAAAATCGTATTGACTTCTGGTGTAATTATACCTACGATACAACGAACGAAACATGGTGACCGTTCTGGTGTAGTGGTGCAAGTAGTCGCCTTAACGCCTCGCCTCAATGGCGGTGGTCATGGGTTCGATTCCCGCTCGGGGCAGATATTTGTATTTGTGCCAATATTTGTTTCAGGTCTGGGTGTATATCTGGGTGTATATTGGGTTTCCCCACCATGCCCCGGAGAGTACGCAAAGTCGTCGGTCCCGTTTGTTATCATGGATGCCTTATAATAATTTTTACTTATAGTAGGGATATTATCCGCTAACCCGCAGTGGAGCAGCGTGATGGATTAAGCTCCAAGGCTTCTTCTATATGGAAAAAAGGCCTTCGCTCAGCAGTGGGTTATTTATAGGCTGATACAATACACTACAGTACAGGAGCATCTGTGACCTGCAGTGACGAAACTGAGCCTTACCATAAATATAAGAGTCCATCTAAGGGAGATGTTACTGCCGGACAGTTCATAGACCTGTTGCTTAAAAAAGGATATGGTGATTCCCGGGAACCATATAATAATATAATGTATGAGTGTATATGAGTATGTATTTACCATAAACAAAGCTTAAGGTCAAACTCTTACTGTAGCGGGAGTATACTTAAGCGAAAACTGCTTCTCTCACAGTCAGTTGTATGTGGTATATTCCAGAATAGCCTGGTAATTCTAGCACTCCGAACGAAAAACAAAAAATATTGTTTATAAATAAATACTATGGAAAGTGTAGTATTTCGATTTCGTTGTAAGAAGATAATACCCCCATGTAACTTTCTCCAGATCAAAAGCAGAGCTTCTTCATCATAAAACAACAAATTTCATTTTTATTTTAATGTTAAATTAACTTTAAATTCCTACTCTATAATAAAGATTTTTATATTTTATAAGTATTCAAATATTTTAATATAATAATTTATATGTTATAACAAAATTAATAACGTAAAAAAAAATAATACAAAAACCCTATTATAACCATTTTCGACTTCTACGCGGACGAAGTCGCAGGCTAAAATATTATGTTTGATCTCAATCCGTCTATTATGAAATATATTCCAGTATCGACGCAGGTGTAGGGAATAAAAAAATTTAAATTTATAATTTTTTGAAATTTTAGTTAAATACCCGTGCGAAGCCGGGGCGGGCCGCTAGTATTTAATAAGGAGGGTTTTATTTTTTGACAATTATTTAATTAGGAGAAGAATTCCTATTCCTAAATTAAATTAGGTTGGGAAAAAAGTTTCTTCGTATTTTAAATACACTTAGTATTTATATAAGACCTTTTTTTTTCAAAGTTAAATTACATTTAATTAATAATATTCATAAGTGTGCTTTTTTGTTCGATAACCTGTTTACAGTCTTGTAGCTTGTAAATCTTGGGATTTTTTATCAAAAAAAGCGACAAGTAGTTTTGACAATGCTCTCTTGATGTTAACCTATTACCTAACACTACCCAAAGAATTCTGAAGGGAATATGTCGTAGCATTATTATTGTCACTATTTATTTTCATTGCGTTATTATTGTTTTATTCATATAGAGGATGAAAATAGAGAAAAGTGAAATTTGCAATTAGGATTAAATTTCAAATTAACATTAATCACTCAGTACTTTATTACACAATGTAACTTCACTTAACAATTACTATGTACAGTCAATATGGAGCGCAAGGGAGTTCCTAGTAGTATACCGTGCGACGACCAAGCAGTAACTCAGCTGAGTCTGGCCGACTGCCGCGATGTTTATTTTATTAAAATTGTATTTAATATTAATATTTTGAAACATTAATTTTATTAAAATATATTGCTTTTTATTTTTGTATTAATATTAATTTTATCTAGAATTCTCTGAATTATTTGATTTAATGGACAGAAGTATTTTTTTTTTCTCTATGAAACATACAGATATATACTATAATTCTTGCTATGATAATTATGTTAATTGTCTTCGAGTCTTCTTATGTTCTATTATAGCTTAAAAATTGAAAAATAAAAATAACAACACATTTTATTATTCTTATTACCGTTATAGTTATTTTGATATAAATAAATATGTACTTGTTTAATGGCGATTAATTCCGTCATATATGATTTTTGCGTAACTTTAACCGTTTACGTAGCGCACGCAACGGAAGCTCTCAAAAAAGGACATATTTTCTTTTTTTGTAACTTTTCTTATAAATGCTCAGCTCCTATTTATAGTAGTGTAATGTTATATAGCCATTAGCCTTCTTCGGTCAATGGACTATCCAATACAAAAATATATTTTTTAATTCAAAGCAGAGATAAGGGCGTTCAAACAAACAAACTCTTCAGCTTTATATTATTAAGCGGAATGTTGACTAGATGTCTGAAAAATTAAAAGATATACAATATAAATTAATAAGATAAATATACTTAATCTACAAACAACATTTTACATACTAAACTGAAATTATGCTTTGATATAAAATACTAAACGTTGTTTATGTAAAGATGTATCTGAGTGCTTCCATCTCTGTTAAAATATACTTCTAGTAGCTAAGAGAAATCCAGGTCATAAAAGATACGCGTTCTATGTAGGAAACAGTCTATAATATAGTAGGTAGGTAAACTGTTTATTTACAATTTCTTTCATCATCTACCAATATTAATTAGAATTTGAATAATTTAATCAGAAATTTGAATACATTTTTTTGACGTGATAACGTGACGTAAATCGATGGACGCCGGCTGCACGCACGAAAAAACATGACTCTTTGTCACGTTTGGCGAGGGAGAGCGCGGAACAAACGATTGAGAGGCACGATCGGCCTAAGCGTCCGGCTTGTCACGCATCTATCTCTCTTCCACTCTATCGCCAGATTCGTCCGAGTAGAAGAGAAAAAATATTTGAATTAACGACTGCAAATAAAAGTTTATTTATCGAAAAAATTGTAATTTTCAATTAACTCCTTTGTATCATAAAAAATAATGATAATTATGTCATAATAATTCAATTCAATTTATAAAAGTATGCAATTCATCAATGTTTTCTTATGACGTTATCACGTAAAATCATCGTCCGTAAATCAACTTAACAGACAACCAATTTTTATAGAAAACCTCGGTAACTTGACGAACAAATAAAGTACTCCAAACAAGATACTGATTACAGCAAATTATTTATGTATTTGCAGAAAATGGAATCCACATCTTATCATCCGTTATTTCAAGTTACTCAAGAGGAAATGACGAATGTTCGACAGTCATATAATCTAGATGTAAAGAAAATAAACGAAAACTTGGATATTCTTGAACAATGGTTCAAGAAACAAGACCATTTAGTTGAAGCGTTGCCGTATATAAGTATGTCGTTACCTTTACCTTTTTAATTAATTTCTTTTGTACTAATCGAATCAAAATATCACCACCCACATATATTTTTAGGTACTACTTGTAGTAAATTTTAACTTTAACTAGCTTTTAACTTTCTGATCTGGTATCTCATACTTCATATAACTGACTCCTAGCCGGACAGTCCCCACAGAGAAGAAGTTTGGCCTTTTCGCCAAGGCCAGCCTGTCGCTGGAGGAATCCTGTTGCCTGCAGATCCGGGACCCTCCAATTAAAATGGATGAAGGCTCCCGCAGGGGTTTAGTACGGTATTGCACTCCCAAAGTGCCGAGTCCGACATAGGTCTAGGACCGACTACCCGGGCGTCCTGGATATCGTCCGTAAATGGGTTCCCCTGCGACACAAATAAAAAAAAAAAACAACTCACTCCTGATCCTAATAGTAATTGTTACGTAGCCTAAAAATATACAATTCTGACTTTTTATAGCTAAAAATAAAATTTTAGAACCCGAGATGATACTGTTAAATTAATCTGTGGACGATGAACGAGCAATTATATGTTCATAATTTCTGTTATATGTGCGTGTCTTAAAAACACTTACAATAGCTATTAAAGCTGTAAACTCATAATAAAAAATAAAAAATATAAATGTAATAAGAATTTGTTACTTCCTTTTTTCAGAACGTGATATGTTGGAGCGTTTTCTTATTTTAGGAAGAGGGTCGATTGAAAAGACAAAAGCTATAATTGATAAAGTATTAACAATCAGAGAATTACTATCGGATTTTTTTACATACGATACAAAAACAATTTTTGCCGAATTTGAAACTTTTTTGGACAATATGTATGTATTCACTAATTTATTTTTATTTTTTAAGGTTATAATTAAATTTTGTAAATGTAATCTCGACAAAAAAGACGGCCGGCTGGTCGAGTGTTCAGCAACTGGACACTTTACGCAGCGGTCGCGGGTTCGAATCCCGCCAGGTGCAGATAATTTGTATGACGAATATAGATGTCTGCACCGGGTCATGGATGTGTATTTATGTATATAATTATGTATTTATATAAATTTCTTTAATTAACTCCGTTCCTAGTACCTGTAACACAAGTTCTTACGAACTTACCACGGGGCTAGGTTAACGTGGTGTGATTGTTGGTTAATATTTATTTATAAAAAACTTTAATTCTTCAATAAATTTTAGATTAATATGATTTTATTTTAGAATTATAACACCATTACCGAAAATTAATCCTAATGACTGCACCAGAATTTTTTTACTCGGATTAATGAATGCTGACTTTGAAGATATCAATATGGTTAATATCGCAAAGTTTGCTTGTTTTGTAAGTTGAATTTATTTCTAATCAAGTACAAGTTTTTATCATCGCACTGCTCGTCATCGACAGGGAATTCATGCTCACACGTTGCAGCCCAAATGGTCCCGTACAGTTCGGTATCAGAGGAACTTCCTCCCACGGACCATTCGGCTGTGGAATGAACTCCCTGACTAGGTTTTCCCACAGAGCTACAGTATAGGGTCCTTCAAAAGGGGAGTAAATAGGTTTTTGAAGGGTCGGCAACGCGCATGTGATGCCCCAGGTGTTGCAGGCGTCCATAGGCTACGGTAACCGCTTACCATCAGGCGGGCCGTATGCTTGATTGCCACCGTCGTGGCATAAAAAGAAAAAAAAAATATGTCACGTACTGAACTGAACTAAATTTAATCAGCCTGTAAGTGTCCCACTGCTGGGCAAAGGCCTCTTTTCCTTGTAGGAGGAGGGTTGAAGCTTAATCCACCACGTTACTCCACTGCGGGTTAGCGGTTAATTTCTTTACCATGAGTAACGATCGTTACCATCTCATAAAAATAAACACATAAAAATTAACTTAATTTTACCTTAAACAATTATGGTGGTTTCTGAATAAATTATTTATTGTTATAAAGCAGTTATATTAACTAAGCTTATCAACGGGTGCGGATTACATGCGGATACATAAATTGGCATAAATCATGGCTATAGCTGCGTGGCTATTCTTATTAATTCTTTAGGCAGTAGCAAATTTGTGCTGCAATTTCTTATAGCCGGTGATGCTCACATTAAATCAGCAAATTATATCTTACGACATAAACATGAAATATTTTCTACTTACTTTTTAATATTCCTTTACATTAAATGTTATTTATTATATAAGGTACAAACCTTACCGTATTTTTGAATTTATACTTCTTTTGGCGCGTTACGGAAATATGATGAAAGTAAATTTTTACGATGCGCGCACACACCGTCACAAAAAACCGACAGCCTGCAGTTAGCTATAAGTTTAGTTACTAGTAGTAGTTAGTAATTATAGTCAATATTAGTTTTTTCTACGAATATAGGATAACGCGAAAGATTAGAAAGATTTTATCTTCTTACGCTAAAGAACTATATCTTACGTGCGTACATAAGTACACACACACTTTTTTATTATATCGTATTAACTATGTCGGTTCATTTTTAATATTATAATAATATTTCTAGTTAATTAGCACGAGAATGTATTACGACTACAACTTTTCTCATCATTTGATCTTTGATTTTAAACACGTGAAGGCGAGTGCAATCACCAAAATTAATCCAATGGTTCTAAGGAAAATTGAAGTAATATTCACGGTAATAAATTTAATGTTTTCTCTCTTTTTTTGTTTTGTTTAAATCAATTTAAAAAAAATATATTAATTTCAATTAAATATTATACTACCTAAAAGCGTGGACTTGACAAAAGTCCATGTCTAATTTGTGTTTTTAGACGATGAAAATAATATGGCAAACTTCTAAAATACATAGGTAGGTCTTATTTTTATCGAAAAGTTTTCAAAGAATTTTGAAGAAGACTTACTATAATGAATAAATGAATTAGCCCGTAAACGTCCCACTAATGGGCGAAGGCCTCTTCTCCGTACAGGTGAAGGGTTGGAGCATAATCCGCCACGCTGCTCCACTGCGGGTTGGCAGATAATTTTTCCCTATTAACGAAGTTCCCTAGTAACGATCGCTATCAGATGCTTATGCTAACAACCGGGGCCGACGGTTTTACGTACTCTCCGAGGCACGGTGGGGAGACCCACAAAGACACACCGAGACCGGAAACAAATAATTGCACAAATACAAATATCACTCCCAAGCGGAAATCGAACCCGCGTCCGCCGGCGTTGAGGTAACTACTCGAACCACTACACCAGAGCTAACTATAATATACTTGTTTATTTTCATGTAATTGCAATCCTTCATTGAGATTGAGAAATATATGATTGTATTATATATTTAATATTCCTAGAAAAAAGGAAAAAAAAAATAACATAACTTATGATAAATCTTATTTATCACTTTGATTGGACCAATGGAAAAAAATACTGAAAAACATAAATTCTTTCTAATAAGTAGCTTCAAAATTATTTTAGCTTTAAAAATAGCAGAATTTCCGTAAAAATACTATGATGTAACATAATATTAACGTAATGTAATCATGGTCTATGTTCTTAATACTCGTATGTAGATTGATTGTTATAAGTATCATAAAAATGGATTTTATAGTTTCAGATTTTATCAATTAGACATAAAAACTAAATATTTCCTGTTTTCTTTCTCTCTTTTTTTTCTAATACTACTACTTTCAGGATTCTTACAAAGCTAGAGTAAAAGGCTTACATGTTATAAATGCTCCACCATTTATTCATAAAGTTGTAGCTTTAATTAGTTTAGTTTTGAAAGAAAAAATTATAAAAAGGATTTATATACATAGCACCTACGATGATCTCTACCAACATATTCCTAAAGATATTCTTCCTAAGGAATACGGTGGTGACCAAATGAGCTGCGAAGACCTGGCACGTAAGTACATATATTTAATACTATAGCTGTGCTCCCGTCGTTACATGTTTTACTTTAGTACTCGTATGTAGTTGTGTAAATTATTAAGGGCAGGGGACTTTATTGGACTAAAATTTGGTTTGTCATATTTTATAAGCGAGTTCAATCAATTAAAAAACTCTCCAGTTTTATTAAATTACTATAAATATAGTTTATTATTCAAATACTATATTAAAATATTCTTTATACCACTTCACTATCCGCTTTTACCATACTATGTCCTATAGCCAAAGGTTGTCTAGAAGATATCGCTCTACTAGCGATAAGATCGCCTTTGTACATATTTCTTTATTTGTTATGACTATTGTTCATTGCATGGTGTGCAATAAAGAGTATTATTATTATTATTAAAAAGTATACGATTACAAAATATGCGATTTGTCTAAAGTTTATCTTATTTTCAGAGCTAATGAAAGACTTTATTAAATCTGATGCAGGAAGACGCACGATAGAAGATTCAAGTAAGATCGTGGCTAACGAATCTAGACGAAGCACTATTAAATTCAATGAAGAATATATGGGAATGCCCGGCTCTTTTAAAAACTTAAATGTAGACTAATTGCTAATAAGTAAAATTAATTAATTAACCTATTGGATGACATATTACGTATATATACATATATCTTAAGGTTTTATTTTATTACAAGCGTATAGCACGAAAACCTTTTTTTTTTGTACAATAAAAAGATCTGATACAAATACTAAATCTGAAAATTTGTGCTAATTCACGTTTCCTATTATATAATATAATATTTGTTTGCCATTTCGGAGATAGAACACCTGCATCTCGAAGTAATTGTAAAATAACATGACTTGGGTCTTTAATAATTCATTTCAACGGTTGTAGTGGTGACTGGAATGTATGTTTCTTCCTTTTTTGGATCGAATCAACCTATAGACGTCCCACTGTTGGGTAAAGGCCTCTTCTCCACAAAGGAAATTGGTTAGAGCTTAATCCACCATTCTGCTCTAGTGCGGGTTGGCGGATAATTTACCTACAATGAGTAACAATATAGGACAGGAATCGTAGCATATATCGACGCCCCCAGGGAACAAAGTCGTAATAGAGAAAAGTAAATTTTACAGGAAGAGCAAAAAACCGTTTTTCTGTTATATCGCGTGTCCTAAACGGGCTATAATATTGTATTATACATAATTATTTTCAGCATTTTTAACGTAACATGTTTTTATAAAAATAAATTAAATATCACGTATACTTTTAAAGTCATTGCCAAAAATGTGTAATACTGATTTTTATATTTAAGTGTATACTAAGTAACGGCACATAACCATTTTATTCCCGTGAACTTGTAATGAAAACTATTTGCATACATTACGATACTCTTTTACACGAATAAAATGAAAGTGTAATAAACTAATACTGCAATTTTGTTCAACAATTTTGTTCTTGTAAATTTATCACAAAATATTTTTAGTATAGCTCTATAACGACTATGTTTATTAAATTAGTAAAATGGTATAAAGGCTTACCAGCTTATTAAGATGTTCGTTCCATATTATGGGTACGTTCGCGGGCCCTCTTCTAATTGATAATTCATCACTTTTATAGGAGCGCATGCGTACATCATACTTTTTTATCTATGCATTCCACAGACCACATGAACGGAAACGGAAATGGGACATGCGCAATAGTTTTTTATTTATCAGTTTATACATATATTATATATAAAATATGACTACGATATAATATGATTACGATATATGACTACGATACTAAATGACTACGATATTATTATAGGATAAAATTGTGATATGATTTCCGGAGAGTAAAAATATAAATAGATATAACTTCATGGATTTTTAGAAAAAAAAAATCCAAAAAAAAATCAGAATATGTATTATGACCTATAAATGCCGAAAATGCAAAAACATTTTTTTTTTTTTTTTTTTTTTTTTTTTTTTTATTCACATCTACAGGCTTACATGCGCCTATACCCTTTTCTTTACATATATTTTATTGTTATATACAGACGTTTTTATAGCAAAAGTAAATAAGTTCTTAAAACTAGACTTAATATCTCTAGTCCCTGAGACGAGAGTCCAAACTGACCACTTTTATACTAATGTATATACATTTTTTTTTTCAATATTATATCTACGTGTATTTCTTATTTATATTGTTTTACAATACTATATCTAAACCTATTTTTAAAATACTATATCTACGTGTATTTCTTATTTATATTGTTTTACAATACTATATCTAAACCTATTTTTAAAATACTATATCTATAGCTAATGTTTTTTTTTTTTTTTTTTTTTTTTTTTTACAATACTATATCTATTTGCATTTACATTATTATATCTAGTCATAATTCTCCTATTAAGTACTCTATAATTCACATTCACATTTCACACCCACCAATATGTTATATCGATTTATCTAATCAGCACCAGCCCCCAGCTGTGCGAGCACATCCTCAATGACTGCTGTGTCTCTATGATGGATTGCCATCTTGAGGGTGTGCTCCAGGATTTCTTTTGTTGTGGCCTCCGCCGCCCTCCCTACGAATCGGCCGATTGCGTCATCCCTGTCGTCGGCGTAGTAGACACAGGTCTTGGTGTGCCTACTTACCGCGACCACCGCATGCGAGACGCTGTCGTGTATTTTTAGTCTCTTTGCCCGTGTCTGGATGACGATGACCTCCTCGCTCGTCTGACCCTGCGCCTCGTGAATGGTCATGACGCTCGACCCTTCTCCGGTACCATATCCCCGGCCTATTAACTCCTTTTTCTCCTCTTGTGTGAAGACCAGGTACAGGGTCCGGTTCTGTTTTTCGGGTATTCTAGCGCCAGTGAGCCTTTCCGCACGCAGGGAATGGACGATGGGGTTCGAGCTGTAGATCCTGTCGTAAACCTCGCTGATGGCAAGAGCGACATCCTTGGGATTCCGATGCGTGCACGACAACTCACATGATATATTTACCGTCAGATTAGGCCTGCTGTATCGCACCTCGAACAGGTTTTCCCTGTCGATGTAAGGCAGCTGATTAATGTCTCCGACAAGGATAACCTCTTTTGCTTCCGACAGACGGGCAGCCATCACTATGGCACCAAAGTGATTCATGAGGGCCTCGTCCACCGTTAAACGGCTTATTTTTGTGCCCTCACGAAAACCATTTACCAATATGGAAGCCATAGTGCGCACCTTGTATTTGGCTTTGTCGCCATAATGGTGCGTCAGCTTCTGCCTGAGATCATTGGCCGCCTCGACTGTGGTCGTAACTACGACCTCGTTTTCCTCGTCGAAGTTTCTGACTATGTAAGTCGTCTTGCCGCATCCAGGGACCCCGTTTATCCATTTCAGTGCTGGTAACTGCCAGGCACCGAAAACGCTGCCGACTTCCGGATCTCCCGTAATGGTTTTTGCCATCTCGAGTATCCGGTCGCCTAGCATCACTCTCGTGCACCTGGCCACCACCACCACTGGATCCCCTTTAGGTGTATGGAAGGCTTGAGGTTCTTCGTTCTGGCCCTCGGCTTCGACCGCGCCCACGAAGCCGACTGTGGTATTATAAGCAGCCATATACCTTCCCGACATGTTGCCCCTGAGTATTTCGTGGGTGTCGTTATTGTAAATGGCTGCCTCGGCTTCTTCGAGTTCCACTCCCAGTAAGTTTTCGTGGCCGTACTGGAAGCTCTGCATGATTTTCTTGCAGGTGGCTAGGCATACATCGCAGTTCGCCTTTGTGATGGCCAGGAACTCGATATACGCATTTTCCGCATGTTGTTGCGGCGTAGACGCTGGTCGTAGCTTTGGTGGTATAACTTGCCCCATGTCGGCTTTTGTCCGAGTGGCCGGTGGCGTTTGTGGGTACCTCGGATTTTCATCTTTGGTGAACCTTTTAAGTGCCTCCGATTGCCGATCTGTTGATACCAACGACCTTGGGGCAAGGTGGGGCAGTCGTTTTCCTCGTTTAGGGGAGGTTGTCGCTTGGATAATTTTCGCTATCGCCATCAGACGCGGCTTTGATTTGGATGTTGTGTCGTACGGAGTGGGCGACACTGATTCCGCTTTTTGGGCTTCGGTCTTTTTCTGTAGGCGCTCCGAACCACTGAGTACGGTCCCTCCAAGAGCCAGCCATGCAGGGGGTGAAGATGTTCTGGACTGGGGTTTTAAGTATCCCAGATCCTCCCCCCTGTCTTCGTAAACAATGACCTCGTGAGTTTTCGAGGCCATTAGGCAGCCGTATCTATCAGACACGTTGCCTCTTTCATAGCCGACTCTCATAGAGTCCACACTTATTCTTCCGGGGGTCGCCCCGGGAATTTCACCCTGCCGCTGCAGCCACGAGCTTGCCTGCGCAAAAGCAGACTCTTCTCCCCACTCGAACAGAGCGATCACCTTGTTTTGCAACCGCACCGTCCGGTAGATCGAGTCATTGTCCGATTTCTGCGCAAGCGCGTCGATCTTAATGCGCTTGAAGCTCGTTTTCTGTGTGCTGCCCTTTATCAGCAGAGCGAACCCCGGCGAGACCACCAGCCGATCCTGCCCTTCGGAGCGACAGAAACTTATTCCGATCCTCTCCGCTTCATTGTCCATGAAGAGGGCCACGCATCTGGTTCTAATGCCCACTTCCCCGCTCCCATTTCCCTCTCTAAGCAAAAATCCTACTGTAACGCTGGGGCCGGGTTGCGAGGGTGCGTTCTGATCAGTTCTCTTCTGGATCAATTTTCGCAGAGCGGATGGAATGGCCTGGATAATCTGGCTCAGCGGTGCTCGGGTTGGGGACCGCTGAGACGGAGCTGCCACGACTGGTTGTACAGCTTGTTGGCTATGAGTTTGGACGTTTCCTGTGTCTACCGTATTTGATGGTGTGTTTGATGAAGTGTTTGTGGTGGTGTTGTGAGACTGTGGTATTGACCGTGAACTTTGTGGTAGAGCGGTCGAGCCATTTCTTTTCGCGGCTGTCACCACGGCGTGTCTCGCGAATGCGAGAAAAGACGTTCTGTCGGCCTCGTTCTCCAGGATGGTACGGAGTGAAGGTTGGTCTAGTTTTCTCTGGAGCTTAATCTCCAGGTCCAACCTTTCTTTGCCGAACCTCGGACATTCTAGCAGAATGTGGATAACTGTCTCCTCGCAATTCGGATCGCAGATACACGAAGGACTGTCCTTCAAGTGAAACCGGTGTAGATACGCCGCAAATCCTCCGTGGCCGGTCAGAATCTGTGTATCGACAAATGTTAGTTTCGCTTTTCTTACCAGCTTACAAGCGGTCTTTGCATCTGGCAAGAAGATTTTCGTGACCGAACCAGTTTCCGAAGAATTGTATCTGTCCTGCCACAATCGGACTGTCTCTTCCCGTATCTGCCTCCTGACATACGAAATTGGAACTTTATCGTAGTCAGGGGCCGATTTTTTCGTAAGAGCCGCCTTTTTAGCCAAATGGTCCGCTCTTTCATTGCCTGGTATTCCTACGTGGGCCTTCAACCAAAAGAATCGCACCGATCTCTTCTCTTCCTGGATCTGTCTGATGCATCTCTTCATCTCTATGGCCAGAGGGTGAGTCGCCAATGGGCTCTTTAGTAAGTCGAGCGAGGATCTTGAATCGCTCAGGACATGCAAAAACATTAAAACAGTGGTAATAGCACTTTACGACTTTATTCCCCGGGGGCGTCGATATTTATTTGGCTTATTAAGTATATTATGAGTATGCTAGTTTTATTTATATGATATAGAACATTACATGCATATAGAATAGTCTATTCTAGTTAAATGTATATTTAATTATTTAGTAATGAATTGAAACATTGATACCAAGAAATCCTGATGGTATTCAAGCTATAAAGCTTTAAATGCAGTCCTGAATTGACTTTTCGCTCTGTTACAGTACAGAAATAATAGTTCGTGGAAATTGATCATTTTTTAACCTAGTAATTACAAACTATTGCGATTGCTTGTATATTTTATACTTTGTCAATACAATTTTTTTCGTAGCCCCAGTTAGTAGTTAGTGATCATCAAATGTATCTAGGAGCTACAGCAAAAGCTATGGCAGTCAGCTTAGACATTATAAAAGCCTTTGATAGAGACTGGCTTGAGACTTTTTGACTTAAGTTTCCATCCTATGGATTTAGGGAATTGTGCAACTGTTTAATCAATTTCTTTAGTGGATTAATTAGAAAGATCGTAATGAACAACATAACCTTGAAGAAATGGCTATTTAATGTTAGGCTTCTTCAAGGTTCAGTGTTATTAGTGGTTCAATGCCTTGACAATTTAACATGTATATCGACTATCAAGCGACCAAGAGTCGTTGCTATGCAGATTAATGTATGGTTACAACATCTACATTGCTCGAGTAATATATATCGTGTTAGAGTGAAGAAGAGATCCAAAGGAAACATATCTGTAAGCAAGACCTCCTTTCAGGAGGCTTGTGTATGGGGTAATAATGTTAGTAGTGAAGTCCAGTTAACTATTATATATTTAGTTTGTATGTTTTCCGTTAAAAATGTTTAATATAGCACCAATTAAAAAAAAACCCTTAACACCACAAATAATATTGGATTATGAGCAATATTTATATTAAAAGAGTTCCAATATAGAAGTTATTTGGAAAGCAAATTCAATTTAGCTTAAAAAATCTTGACAACAAATAAAGTAAGATGGTGCTTCACACCGAAATATCAACTTTTGCTATAAAAAGCCCAGATTTGGAGTACTGTTCTCATCTTTTTGAATTTGATAAGACCCTAGCTCTGTTCTCTTGACTCCAAAATTGGACAATTCGAATTGTCGATGAACTAATACTAACCGATAGAATAAGTTTACGAAAAAAACTTTGTTCCTTTTTGTGTCTTCTACCTCTGGTTTCCTTCTCTTTTACAATGAAGAATGTCTCTATGAATCATTTGATAATCGTACTTCTGTCACATCTCAGATACTGTTATTACTAATAATACTGTTTATTGCACACCACTATGAACAAAACAATAGTCATAAAAAATAAAGAAAGATGTACAAAGGCGGTTTTATTGCTAGTAGAGTGATCTCTTCCAGACAACCTTTGGGTATAGAACACAGTATAAAATCGGATAATGAAGTGTAAAAAGTGTTTGACGTTATAATGATAAACGTACAAATAGTAAAAAAAAGCATAACATGGGAATAAAAATAAATAAATAGTGAAATATATAGATACACAACCGTAGATATATTTACGTAGATAAATATTACGTAATTATATATTTATTTTACATAAATATTATATAAGCACTTCAACGCTTTATGCGCTAATACTACTCCTATACTATATATTTGCGTTAAAATCATTAATATCGCGCACGTGAAAATTGTAGAATAATTTAGTTGAGGTCGTCCAAATGTCAAGAGTTCAGCTCCATTAAAGTGTGTTTAAATTGAAAGTGTCCAGGGGTGACATTAGTTCTACCTGATGGTGAAAGAGCTTCGTTATCCTTAATTGTGTAGTTTTCATAAGCGTATTATTAAGTAAACAAATTCACAGTCAGATATTATAAATATTATATACTTGAAAAATCAATATAATTTTAAAAATAGTTTAAACAACATTATTGTGGAGTACAAATTCAGTAGATACTGAAATAGAGTTAATTCCTTTAACGAGTGAACGTAATCTACATAAGCTCGCCTGGACCAGTGAGCTCACATCCGGTTGAATCTCTATTGCTCGAGATATGCTGTATCCTGCATTGTTGTTGAAGCAGTGTTTATTTATGCATGTTTCAATTTCCATTGCTTTTACACTACTGTATAGTTTGTTTTTCTCGAACCATATATCTTGAGACTGCATTGTTCATCTAATTTTATTATACCTACCACTAGACTACAAAAATTATTTCGAAGAGAATTAACTAGCTGCTAACAGGTTTCAGAATAGATAAGATAAATGCAAGAACAATACAATTTAGGATGACAAATTTAAATAACATATACAAAAAATATTTTTTTATTCTTATATCTTGACTCAATTAATATTTTATTTACCTTCTGTTACCTGATTACTCATTCGATCAATGCTTTGTAACAAATAAAAGAAAACTCTGTTTAAACTGTTTGATTAAGAGTAGAGTTCAACCTTATTTACCTCACCTAACCCTGACTAAAGTAACCCTAATAAATATTGTCCTTTGTAAGCCTTACGTTGCGACCTTGCCGATTTACCGGAGAATCGTTGACAATGAACCCTGTTCTACATATTTTGTACCAATAAATGTCTTTTTTTTCTCTTGTATTATTGTTATAGTGAAAACTGGAATAGCAAATAAAATAGACACATTTATTATCATGACCACTTACTGAATAATGTCAACACTATAATGGGTTTTTTAGATGAGAAAGTCTTAAAATTTTCAATATAATTATCTCCTTCCTACTCCTTACTTGAAAGTTATTACAATACTATAACCGTTTTAATAGTACAATTGAGTTTTAATTGCGACAAAAGATTAAAATTTACTGCTTTTATAAATTGATTTAACGAAAAAAACAAACCAATAAAGAACATTTTCGTTAAAACCAAACGAATAATTTTATCCAAAAAAATCAATTAATATAAACACGTCCAGTTTTCAAGTATGACTAGTATTTAAGCTTAAAACTGGAGTCAAATTTAAAAGTTCCTGTCGCAGAAAAATCCTATTCGCTGCAATAGAACCGGAGTTATCCGAACACTGACAGTTTCAAACTCATAAATTGTACCGAAGTTTCCGATTAGTTACTGTTTCGTCCAGAAATTACTATGAGGTGGTGTCTAATGTGTTATACATGCGATTTTTTTTAATTATAATTAGTTCATATTTAGTTTACATTTTTAATTCAATATTCTCTTAAACTAACGCGATCACTATTCATATTTAAATTTATATTTGTTCGGGTGCTTACCGCGTTTATAATTTTATTTAGTTCCCTATATTTCGGCAATGTTTCAATGACAATGTTCTGACTGTCAGTCTCCCCGTGATCGTGGCGATTTTAATAAATCTAAAACCTATCGACAAATTTAAATATCAATATTCTCTGTTTCCCATTAGATGATGTATTCTACATACCTATTTAACTGCTAAGCTTACAATGTAAATAATATGGCTAAGTAATTTTTAGGTACAATATACAAAATTTATGCTTCTGTGATGCACGTCAATAAATAGCAATATTAATAAATTACTAATCGGACATCTCATGAAGTTTTCCAACTTCTTATTCTACTTTAAGAAAATAAAGTGTTTCGATTGGTATTTAAAAAAATGTAATGATTTTTCGTAAGTTAACATTAATTTTAATACTTTAGAAAATGTTTTTGGTATCATATGATTATGTTTAAGGTAATAAGGTCATGAATCTCGATGATAAGTTATCTCTAAGCCGTTAATTCGTTGCGACCCAATTTATTGTTGCCATATATGAAAAAAAAGTAATTGATGTAACTCGAAATTATCAAAAAAAAATTATGATGGACCGAGTACATGATCCAAAATGCAAAAGTCCAATGAAGCGTAATGATCTCAAATGAATACCCCAGATACGTAAAAAAAAAGAAATTTTCGATCAATAGGAGTATATAACGATTGCCAGTTGACAACAAACGAGACGAGAAGTTTCTATTTATATGAAAAAAAAATTGTACAATATTTAATAACTAACTAGCCCGACCGCCTATAAAATATTCATAGATTTAAATTCATGCAAGAATATATAAAAGGCTTTTCATTTAATGAAATGAGATTTAATTTATTCAAAGGATTTTATAAAAGGTATTAAAAGAAAGCGCATTCAATTTAAAAATTAAAAATAAATAAATAATAACGCATTCTTAAGGTTATGTAGTTGTAAGTAAAATATCATTAAAAATAATGTTATTAAAGGAATAAAAAAAAATTACACTGATTATATTTTCTAAATTTTAGCCAATACAGTTCTCACAAAAGATAGAAGAGAGAAATTTATTTCATACTCTAAGATGCACATTAATTAAAGATGATGAGATGATAGGGATTCCCTTTGGGATAGTCTGATTTTTGGGACGGGAATGAGGACACGGACGCTTTTGTTCTGATTTAAGTTATCAGCGCTAAACAGCTAAAATTATAAATCTTAAGCAGGTAACTTCTGATTGACAAACGTTCTGGTGTAACATAGTTATATATTACAGTCTGTGAAAATTTCGAATGACCCACATGTCCATCTTATGTCTATCGTGATGATCTCTACCTATCTGTTAGGTATGTGTATGTATGTTACGGTTCCAATATAGCTTTGTCACATAAAGACGGATGGACAACGAAGATCAAAGACATACGGATATGAGTAGTCAAGTACCACCAGAGTTGCTGATTATATGATACTCAACTCGAGTAGAAATACGGAAATGATACGGTTAATGTATCTGTCTATTCTAATAAAGTAAGTATATTATTTTATACTAAGTTATATATGGATTAATTGCTTTTACGTATTTATATGTGTAGTGTACGTATACTATTTATGTAATACTTTTTTTTATAGTGTTTTGTATGGGTTATATATATATATATATATATAGTTTGTTTTTAATGTGTTTTTTTTAACTCTGTACACCCTATCCGCTTTTTTAGACTAACTCCTTCACGTTGGTTGGCTGGAAGATATTGCTGTTGTACATAATTTTTATATATTATATTTAAACCGTACGTTTATTTTTTGTGTGTACAATAAAGAGTAAATAAATAGTATAAATGAGAGAAGTTGTGTCGAAATTCTCATTTATATTAATTACTAGCGGCCCGACCCGGCTTCGCACGGGTATTTAACTAAAATTTTAAAAATTATATATTTATATTTTTTATCACTTACATACGCCATCTATCGTATAATTGTAGAATATCGTTTTTATATTTAGTGACATTTAACATAATAGTACCTATATTAATTGAAAATGATGTTTACCTAAAACATTAAAACGATTTCTATTCCTATCCGACATATTTAGTAAACTTTTAAGTTTAACAAAATAATAACTCAAAAATAAGTTTTGTAAGTTTTTAAGATTCCTTAGACCAGATGGCGTTGGCGGCGTAGGTACTTCTATTTTCTTAAATATTTATTTTTAAATTAAATTACAATGAAACAAAAACTAAATTATACTGTGAGTTATGTTTAATTTTTATGCATTAAAGTTATTTACATTGGTTTTGTACTTTTTACGTGATACGTGAACACAGAAAAAAACGATAAGAGATGGCGCTGATACAAAAAAAACGCGCTATTGAAATTTATTCTTGATGATATATAGTGTATTAATAAAACGGAGGTTTTAACAGATTTATTATTTGTATAGAATAGCTGAATCCACAACTTCGTTCATGATTGCTATCACAATTAAGCCTATAAGATCAAGTAAATACACTACCTTAAGATGAATGAAATTTCGGGACAAAAAGTAGCCATAGCTTGTAGTATGAACTCAAATCGTGCCCATTAATTGTTTTGGCGTGATGCGCGGCCAAGGTACAGGCATATACACAAACATACCGGCAGAGAGACAAGAAAAAACATTTTTAGCTTCAGTATTGTTTACAGAGTAAGCTATAAAAAATTCAAAATATCTTCAATATACAGAATTCGACCTGTTACAGCTTTAAGAGTATTGTATACAGATATGTGTCGTAAATAGTGGGTAATCCGTTAACCTGTAAACGGATATATATTATACCCCCAGGGGTAACCCTGATGTCGAGCTTCAAAAAAATGTACTTTTTATGTTAGGGTTGCCAACACTGTAAAAATTGTGAAATTTTTTTTTTTTTTTTTAAATTTTGGTATAAGATTGAATAATTGAATATTTGGTAAAAGATATATTTATATAATTAATCTTAATACGAATTAAAGTTAAACAACATATATTAATATTACACCATCTATCGAAGTGTAATCGATTATATTTGTAAATTTCAATCGGTGAGAGTATCGTCAAATATATCAAAAGTTAAAATAGATACAAATATTTAAAATGTCCCTACTATAGGAAGAGTATTTATTTATCATATTGTTGATTTAAAAGTTTAAAGAAAATTTAGTCAAAATATTTGCACAACAGTTTCACATAGCTCCATAATCCAGATTTTCCTTCCTCATTGAATACGTTGTATAAGAAATTTGAATTGAACTTAATCTGCCTGCACTGTTAAAATTTTTTGCAAATTTACTAGGTAACATGTTTTGTAAGCAAATGCATAGTAAAATTACAAAACCTTGTATTGTATTGCTCTTTTAATACGCATTTGTTTTAATATTACGTCTTGTTGGAGACAAAGTACTAAACAGGTTGCAATTTCAGAAAGTTTTTGTATTTATCAGATACTTATAGTAATTTTATGGTTCTGTGTAGAATTGGATCTCAAATTTTGTAAATTTTCTATACATATTCGGAATTTAATTTTAATAAGATAATCAAGAAAATTACTAACCAAAACTTGCTATTTGAATTACAATAAGTGTTAAGAAATATACTATATATTTTGTGACAAAAACCGTGCAAGGCTTCTAGCTTTATCAAGTAAAGAGTCAGGTCACTGGTTACACGCAATGCCGTCAAAAAACCTTGGGACACTTTTAGATAATGAAAGTTTTCGAATTTGTATAGGTCTCCGGTTGGGAGCACGTCTGTGTTTTGAACACAGATGTCCGTGCGGAAAGGAGGTTGATTCTTTCGGACTACACGGCCTTTCCTGCAACAAGAGTTCAGGTAGGTTTTCCCGCCACGGTTCCCTGAATGAGACCATTAAAAGGGCTCTTGCCACCATCGACGTTCCTGCTCTTATTGAGCCTACTGGAATTAGTCGCGATGATGGCAAGAGGCCTGTTGGTTTAACGCTGGGAAAGGGGACGGGCGCTTTTGTGGGACGCAACCTGCGTCGATACATTGGCTCCGTCTCATATCAGGGAAACGGCTGTAAGAATGGGAGCCGCTGCGGAGAAGGCTGAAATGACTAAACGGCACAAATATTCGTCACTTATCCAAAGTTATATTTTTGTGCCGTTTGCAGTCGAAACACTTGGACCTTGGAGTAGCAGTGCTAAAAATTTTCTAAAAGAATTAACCCCACGACTCATAGCCTCCACTGGTGACAAGAGGGCTGGTGCATTTTTTGCCCAAAGAATCGGAATTGCGATTCAACGGGGAAATGCTGCTAGTATTCTTGGCACCATTCCACGCGGACATGATTTATACCAAAACTGTTTGTAAATAATTATTTTAAGTTTTGAATTGTAAATATGTATAATATTGTAAAATTTCTTTAATGAATTACAACTATATATTTCATTTAAATCATGTACGCTACATGTTTAATAATTCTTCAAGCCACTAAATCGCGTTAACGTTTGGTTCTACAGAATATATAATCGATTCAATCAAAGTCATTTCACCTTGCAATGGGGTATTTATATTGTAGGTCCCGTAGTGCAAGAGTGAGTTTGGCAGTGTGGAACGATAAACGTTTCAAACGTATCAAATCGTTTTTTCTATCAGTGTTGTAAAATTCAAACTGTTGTGTAGTAAAATTACAATAGATTTTTGTAAAATAACTATATTTTGCTTAGTGAAATTACAAATATAGTAATATTACTACACAAGGTTTTAATAACTGATTTGTAATTTGCGAAAGATGATTTGTAATATTTTGAAACTGAGTTGTAAATTGTGTAGTAAAATTACAGCACTGAGTTCCTTTATTCCAAAACGGTGGTGCGTAACAACTTTCTACACAAATTATTAAAATTACTATAGAAATGTTTAACAGTGTGCAAACGTGTGAAGGCCTCTTTTCCATATAGGAGAATGGTTGGAGCTACTAATAAATAATAATAAAATCTATAATTTTTACGTGTTGACCCACAGCAGACAGCAATAGAGAGAAATAGGAGATAACTATCATGAGTAATTATATCACTATCAGGTGTCTTTGATAACAATAGACCAGAAATAATTGTTTGTGTAAATGCAAATATCTGTTGAAGGAATCGAACCTGTAACCGCCAGCACTGATGCAGCTTTTTGCACCACTACTTGTCTTTAGTATAAGAAAAATAAATAAAAACTGTCTCAGCTGATGAAAAAAAAAAAGATTAAATAATAATAATAATCACTCAATCAAATTGCCAATGAAACAAAAATATGTACTCGTAATTTTTAATTCATCGTTTTCTGTTCCGTGTATTGCGCTGTTATATATTTTTATATTGTCTTTTTTAAATTTATTGAAATGAAGTTTTATGGGAGAACGTTGTCAAAATAATTTAACTGATTGTTTGTGAGTTTGAGTTTGTTTTGAGCGATGTTTCTATGAGTTTGTTTTGAGTGATGTTTATACTTGTTTTTCGCTTCCGTTGATTTTGATTGAAATAAACTTGAGTGTTTTTTTTTCTTGTTTAATATTTTATCTAATATCTTGTTTATTATCTTATCTTATTATATCTTTATCTTGTTTAATTTTTTATCGTAAGTGTAAATAGTCGAAATTTTACAGGTAGGAGGGATGCACTGTGCCGCGCTCCCGGCTGCATGGGTACCACCATCTTGCTTCTTTCGTGAAACAGCTTTGCTGTGTTTCGGAAAGAAGGGCAAGACAGGCAGTGTAATTACTGGCACCGAGACTTAACATCATATGTCTCAGGATAGGCAACACATAAATGAGTTGGATGGGCTAGTTCCAGGTCAACTAGTTTATGTTCATGGGCGACGTCGACCACTTACCATCAGGTGGCACGTCTGCCAGTTTGCCTATCCAACTAACATAAAAAAAAATATAAAAAAATATTAAATGAAGTGTTTTTTGAGCAAGCAAATATTTTGTAATCTTAGTTATACTATGAAGATAATATTATCTCTTTTGTTGTTTTTAAGTTTTAAAACAATTAAAAATTCCTTCGTAATGTCGGCTTCGTAATGAAAGTAAATTTCATCAGCTTTAACTTTCGCAGGCGAAACGTAGAGTAACGTAGAATGTAAAACAGTAAGACATATCACTTACCACAACTTAGAAATGGTAGTTCGGCCACATTCATCTACGGGCTCGCCAACGTGCCTGCAAAGTGTGTGCGAGCATTGGTAAACATCACCCCACTACCCCCACCCCCAATAACTAGCAATTCAGAGCTCAGGCAGTCGTTATGGAGATCGGTGGAGGAAGCCTACAAAACATGATGTTTGTATTTTATTAAATAAAAATATATGGTACTGTGTAGCGGGATATTTTTTTGAAAACAATTTTTCATCATTTAACTAATGCATATAAAATATTTCATCAGAAAATAAGAACCATAACGATAACTGTATCATAAAATACCGAGAATGTAGTTGTAAAGAGTATTCAGTGCCGGCCGCCACGCCGCTCTGCCTAATGCAGTCTCGCGCTTAGTGCAACTCATGCTGAGTTGCGAGCGATAATTCGTTTTGTTTGTTTACGATTTAATTTTTTGGTTTAAAGATTTTAAAAAAAAACGCATTTTTTTAGGTAATATTTTGCTTGCTTACAGAAAAAAAAAATAGTTTTATACGACATACACAATATGATTATTCTTTCTTAATTTAATAGATATTTTCTCAATATATAATAAGAAATATATTTTTTTATTTCTACAAGTGGGCATGGCACATAGCTCGTAGAACTGACGGCCGATGGAGCAATAAGGGTTCTCGAGTGGAGACCACGTACCGGCAAATTAAGCGTTGGACACCGGCCGCGAGATGGACAGACGACTTGAGGAGAATCTAATTTAAATCGGTCGTTCTGGAGGTCGATGGAGAGGCCTACCTTCAGAAGTGGACATTCAATGGCTGATATGATTTATGTCTTTGTACTTGTTTTCATTCGTATAGGCTAGTTTCACCCATTAACTTTATGTATTTATATTTGCTTTATGGAATGTAAAGCATAATTCATTTCATTATGAAAAAGCGATTAAGATAACGCGAAACACGTCTTGTCGGTAGTCCCTCTCTGTAGCAAAAAAATGTTAAATGACTTCCTTGTGCACCTATGAAAACGGATTTAAAAACTTTAATATGCGGTCTGTGGTGTAGATTTACATAAAATATTATTAAAATTATGTATAATTATAAACTTTTAAGTGAAAGTATATACAATTAAATATATAAAGTACCTAAGCGATAAAAAAAAAAAAAACTTTTGTATTGGATGATTTTTGAGGTGACCGTGGATGACAAAATACAAAGTTATAGTGATAATAAATTTAAATATAATTGTAAGTTAAGTTTACAGAAGTTTTTTAATTAGTTAATTTTATATAATTAAACTGATTTTTTTCAAGGTATTATTTATTTTACTTAAGCATATGATATTACTTCTTAGAAATTATTTCTAATTAACGCCTAGATGGTGCAATAACACAAATGTGTATTTTATTTAAAGTCAATGAAATTGAATTATGAAAGCGATAATCGTCTCACAATGTCTCACACTCAACGGCCCCTGTAGGATGTGAATCCTGTGTCGAGGGTCCGGAAACACACGCAATACACAAGCACAAACGCCCAGACCACGAAAAACATCTGTATGGCCTATACAAATATTTGTCATGGGCGGGGATCGAACCCGCGACCGCTAGCGCATCAGCCAGTTGCTGTGACCACTGCGCCAACGCGTCGACAAAACACAGTAAAAAAATTAGAATTTTTGTCTGTCTATCTGTCTGTCAGTCTATATATTTGTTCCAGCATCATGCAAAATCTACTGCATGATAATATTGGATGTGGCTACAGTTGTGATCCTGGAGGTCGAACTTAAAATCTAATGTAGGTTTCATCTCGATACATCATATAGAATACCACCATCTAGAAGTCCACCATCGGACGACACGACGTGGACAGGGATTTCATCCATACGTGGTCGACATTCCTCCGGTTCGCACCTCGCGGTTCGCATCTTACTTCATTATTAGAACTGCAAAGGAATTGAATTCTCTTCCTGCGTCACTGTTTCCCGATACGTATAATTTAAGGATTTTTAAGGCAAGAGTGAACAGGCATTATTTGAGTTTGCGTGCTCCACCTTAGAATTTCATCGTTGTTTACCATCAGACAAGATAGAGGTCAAAAGCACTCAAATTTTTGATTTAAAAAAAAAGAATAAGAGTTCTATATAAACCACTGCAGTAAAATCAAAACGAAGTCGTTTTGTACGCATTATTTTTTGGAATATGCACTGCCATTGTCTTTACTATGCATATAAAGACCAAACTGACAACTTGACTGGCTTGTTGGCGCAGTTGGCAGTGACCCTGCCTTCTGCTCCAAGGTTGTGGGTTCGATTACCGCCTGAGTCTATGTGTAATATATATTTATTTATATATGTATTATTTATATTTAAAAATGTATATCATTTGGCTGTAACCTAAAACACGGGCTTTAAGTTGCCTACCTTAGGAACAGACAACCGCGTGTGTATGGTAATCGTATTTATTTATTTAAATCCAAAATTAATAAAATGTTTATCTGTCTGTCTAAAAATTGTGCTATGACACACATAAACAGAGCAGTAACAATTTAAGTAAATGCGGGAAAAATCGCATATAAATGTAATGAAATCGATTCTGGATAATTTTGAGTACATAGTTGCCAATATGCCACAAATCGATCATAAAAAGTAAAGAATTGCAAAGGCTTCAATTACATAACACTCCTTTTTATTAGTAGAAAGTTAATCTCGATTATGAAAAAATAAAGTAAGTATATAAAAGTTTTAGATGTAAAATCATCAGCGATATTGTTGAACGTTAAGATAAACGGTGTTTTGGAAGTTTCAATTGATAACTTTAGAACACCGTGTTAAGCATACAAAGGACAAAAGTACAAACAAGGGAGTGTTAGATAAGCTAATGTTAAAATAATGTTTAAATGTTAAAACACAAAAACATTTTTTTTTTTTTTTTTTTTTTTTTATGATAGTTGGATAGGCAAACTGGCAGACGTGCCACCTGATGGTAAGTGGTCGACGTCGCCCATGAACATAAACTAGTTTACCTGGAACTAGCCCAGCCAACTCATTTATGTGTTGCCTATCCTGAGACATATGATGTTAAGTCTCGGTGCCAGTAATTACACTGCCTGTCTTGCCCTTCTTTCCGAAACACAGCAAAGCTGTTTCACGGAAGAAATAAGCAAGATGGTGGTACCCATGCAGCCGGGAGCGCGGCACAGCGCATCCCTCCCACCGGTAACATGGTGAAAATAATATGTATACGAAGTAACACATATTTGTGTAACATCCTTTCCGTTACGATTGTATTGTAGTCATAACCGTTCTTTAACGTCGACTATTGCGGGTTTGAATCCGGGTCAGAATAGACATTTGTTAAAATATTTTGCTACTGGCCTGGATGTTTATCCCTGTGAGTCTCCCTAATCAAATTAAACCCCAACCCCTTTTCTCGTATAGAGGAGAAGGGTTGAGGTTTTTGACTCGGTGTTTCATTGTAGATTGGCGGATATTTACGTTATATTATTATTATATTATATGTTTATATTTACGTTATGTTTTAAAGAATGATGAAATTCGAAAGAAAAGGACAATGTTCAAATCTGTCCCACATGCACAGATAATTGATAAATTAAAGTATCCTTTGTAAATAAAAACTTAATAATAATATAGAAGTTGTCAAAGACGTGGTTTAAAATTAAATAATTTAAAAAAACTTTTATTTGTAGTCCTGGTTGCGTTTCCGGCTTGGTATTTATATTTAGTTTAATAATGAATAAAAAGTCAATTCAATCAACAGTATTGCCAGACGGGTGGGTTAGAATATACGAGTATCTTATTTTTAGGGATTTTATTCTTATTTTTTTCTAGACTATTATTAAAAATCTAGTTTCAATTAATAAAGGATACCTTAAAATATCAATTTTTTGTACATGTCAGAGAAGATTTGAATATATATAGTTCATCGGAATATATATAACATCGCAAACAAATAAAATATTGTTTTTAAATTTAAATATAAATCGCAGCTTTGTTCACTTCTAGACTATTATTAAAAATATAGTTTCAATTAATAAAGGATTCTTTTAAATATAAATTTTCTGTACATGTCGATAAACGTACGGAGGCATAGCTTTATAGAAAAATGGTCATTGTCTTTAAACACTTGAAATTTTGGGAGTATTATTCTGGATTTGATCTTTTTTTATTCTCGAACTACAATCTCCTAGCAACCCTCACGTCCACGTATTCTATTCGCTGGGCTATTAAATTCTATTCGTATCTTTTACCAGATTAAATGGAATAATATATCTTTACGTTGACGACTGTACTACATTTATCAGGGAATAGCGAGTATCCATTTCAAAGCTCACAATAAGCAATAAGTCGAAATAGACATGCGGTATCTACCTACTTAATGTTATCATTAGGGCTCATCAAAATTCTAGATTATAATTTAGAAATGATTTAAAATGTCATTACCGAATGGAACAACCGTTTTATTTATTTCAAGTCTGAGTGTATGTCCTTGTGGGTCATAATAAAACATGTAAAGCCGTCGGTCCCAGTTGTTATAATAGATACCTGATAATGTTCGTTACTCGTGGTAAGGAAATTATCTGCCAGCCCGCATTGGAGCAACGCGGTAAATTAAGCTCCAACTTTTGTCCAATATGTAGAAGAGGCCTTTACTCAGTAGTGCGACGTTAGATTCAGAATGTGAATATTGACCTACTTTCCGTTGCACTCAAAACTATACATAAGTTTATATTACGAATCAGTGTGTTCAAGCGGCTGCAATATTTCAGGATTTACCTCTCTCTGTAGTTATTGCGTGACACCTAGATCACAGTGCTAATAGGACGATAGCTTTAAATTACGTACCAGATCAAGAGCTATGAGCTAGAATCGTAACGTTAGTACGATAAGCGATGTGTTGGGAAGATTTAGCTGGATTACGGTAAATACTTTCATATAGTTTATATTTATAGGGATATTTAATTAAAAGATAATTGAATTATCGTTCAAACTTTAAATAAGAGATTTTTAATATGATCGATCTATTTTTTGTTATTGATAAAAATGAGCCTTTCACCGTGTGTGTGTGTGTGTGTGTGTGTGTGTGTGTGTGTGTATGTGTGTGTATGTGTGTGTATGTGTATGTGTGTGTGTGTGTGTGTGTGTGTGTGTGTGTGTGTATGTATGTATGTATGTGAGCATGTATGCCTGTTGCGTAAACGATCGCCCGCGCGCCCGCGTGTTTGAGTCTGTCTGTGTGTGTGTGTAAAATATATGTATTATACTGTCGTGACTGTCGACATATCACTGAATTTCTGCTGTATTCGTAATTCGAGTAAAACATAGGGGAATATGCAACAGATTAATATGCTTGTTACGTCGTACAGTCGGTAAACTGTTATATTATGTTCGATGTTAAATTAAAGGATTTCAGGATTAATATTGATAAACCAAAAAAAAAAAAACAGTGTACATATATTTTGGCGCCAAATCTCGAAGTAATTTACGACATACGAAAATAAAATGCTAAAACATAATGTAAAAAAGCATCGGTTTGATTTCAGTAACATTTTAGACACTTTATTTTACCGTTTTTGTTATAGTTAAATAAATATATTAAAATGTACTAAAAGTTTTTTTTTTAAATTGTTTATCATATCTAGAAATCATAAAAAAAAACTGTTTATATTTCTTAAAATGCCTGTGAAGCTATTAATCAATAAATGTTACTATGATATAGACGGACATTAAACATAAACCTATTATATATATTAAAAGTAATGTAAATACTAAATAATTATATTTACCTAACAAAACTCTTCCTCTCTATCTATATATTTCGTGGCCCTGCGGGGTCTATAATTATCTTTTGTATTTTATAAGTACAAACATATTATGGTTGTGAAATAAATAAATAAATAAAAGAATGAATATACTTTTAATTATTTTATATGAAAGCTTAGAAGCTGCTTGTGTTACTTCTATATTCAGATTAAGGTCGAAAAATCAAATAGCTGAGGAATTTACGGTTCTTCATTATCTGCGCGGAATGAATATACGACCCAATTTACTAGCACATCGTTGTTAAAGCTGAAATATGATTAAAAAATTCATACATTTTTATACTTTCATATAAAACTTTAACATAAATTTTTTAAAAGATAAATTATTGCATCTGTAAAATGGGCGTAATATGAAAAAGTGTTTTTTAATAATATTTAAAGGAAAAAAAATTAAATTATGTATAATATTTTTTTTTATTAGGAATTAATATTTACTGAATTAATTAATGCGTTTGTTCATTATTTAATAAATTACACTATTGATAGATTGTCTATGAGAAGACTCGTATTGTAAAGTATTATGGCGATCATTTGCATTGATTTAAAAGTTGTATACAAACAACATATATACAGATCATCATTATCACCATCGTCATCACATCAGCCATTGCATGTCCACTGTAGAACGTAGCCCCCCCTAGTAGATATACATCAACAATGTATTATATGAGTGCTATCTCATTGTGTTTAACATTTGTTAGTTCTGCACCTAATGTATCTATCATCGACTTTGTCAATATAAAATAGAATATTATTGTAGAAGAGGGACGACTGACACAAGTTTTTCATAATATTAATAATATAAAGAGATATTTATTTTTTCAATATTTTTTGTAACTTCATCTTCATCATCATCATCATATCAGCCATTGGATGTCCACTGCTGAACGTAGCCCTTCCCATCGATCTCCAGGCGACTCTCTCTCTCTCCTTTTTGTAACTTACAGTAGTATATTATATAGGATATTTTTTAAATAATAATTGAACCTTTTTTATACAGATAATAACCGGGATCGAGGGCCTTAAATGTTCTCCAAGAAACGGTGGAGAGGCTTTCAGCCTTTTAATTTGTATAAATGCAAAAGATGCTATTTGATAATATTCTTTATTGATGCGAGTGTGAAATTTGTATATACTTTTGTATGGATTTCTTTATAAAATTTAATATGGTTATAAGACCTTTGACCTGTGACAATATAACAAAGCATATGGTATCGGAAAATAAGCAAAAAAAAAAAAGTTTTTATGAGAGAAGTTCGTATTGTTCGGTTATTATATTACCAAATATTGAACTGTACACTCAAAGAGAAAAATAAAAACACACGTAATTATTTAGTCTATAATATTTATATTTAATTTTGGGTAAAATACATATGTACGTCTATTAAAAATATTAGTATAATTATGTAATTACATATCTTGGTATTACGTTATTCAATCTAAATTATTTTTCTGTATTGAATAAACAATACAGAGTAAAAATGTAGTATAATTTCAAAATATCCTAGTAATTTATATATCTTTAATGTAATATACCTACATTTATCGTTCATCATGTATCCATATTTTGTATGTAAAGGTTATTTTAACTCTGACTGTGTACACACATGAATGTGTAACATACTTTTATCATACTAATTTAAAAGATAAAATTGAAAAAGTTCCTTCTCGAATAAGAGTTTTATGTATGCAAAATATATCCAATGAAATGGTAATTTCAAGCCTCACTGAAACTGCAACGTAGCTAAGGACCTGCTACAAGAGGACGTTTTGTAACAATCTCACGCGATTTGTTAAAACACGTATGTGTTACACAATCTTATATTTTCACATAATACTAAAATCATTCTTCAAACAAATTGTTTATATACTAGTTAAAAATTATTTTTGGTCTAACGTCTGTGGAGACGTCGCGCTCGTCGTTTCAAAAAATCATTACACAGGTGTATGAAGAATTGTCTATTTAGCATACGTAATAATACGTTCTTGTATCATCTAGTCATGAGGTCGAAGAATTGCTCTAAAACGTGCTGTACATTCAATTTTATTTAAAAAAAAAACACAGAATGTGATGTTGAAAACTTTCAGTATTTTTGAAAAAAAAAAATCAATTACGTGTACAACAAGTAGAAACCACAATAATAATAAAATAAAATCTACGTTCTTGTATCATCTACTCATGAGGTCGAAAAATTTGTTCTAAAACGTGCTGTACATTCAATTTTATTAAAAAAAATCACAGAATGTGATGTTGAAAATTTTCAATATTTTTGAAAATAGTATCAATTACGTGTACAACAAACAGAAACAACAAAAATAATAAAATAAAATCTTGTGTGTTCGCCCTTATTTCGCTTTTTAATCAATATTTGTTGAATATTTACCATGTGAATAATAATTTAAAAAAAAATCCATATACGAAAAAGCCTTATAATATTTAAATTAAAAGCAAAACAGTATTAGAATTAAAATAAAGAGGTTTTGGTACTAGTTTGCTCGTTTTCTGCTGGGACTGCCCTCATAAATCAGAGGGCCATCGAGAAAGCACTTATTTAGTTGTCGTACCTGCGTATCTCGTGTTGATATGGTAATTATGTAGTTAGCAGGTAATTTATCTATCCCGAGTATAGATCGCTATCAGGTGTGTACGATAGCAACCAGGACGTAACGTGCTGGCTGTGAGGCACAATTGGGAGACCCACAAAGACATACATCTAGACAACAAGACACAATAAACAAACTAGACTACACAGATATATTTGTTTTATTTATATTATTGTCCTGAATGAAAATTTAACCGCAAATCGGTTAAGGCAACTTTTTACACCACTACACCAGAACTGTTTTAAGACAGATTAAAAATTAATTTACATAATTATCTACTTAATTGATGTTACTAGCAGAGTATTCAAAACAATTTTTTTATCAACAAAAGATTGAATTTCTTTTGTAAGACCGTAAGCATCAGCTTTATTCAGCCGTGTCGATGTCGTTATCATGACAATGAGGTCAAACGGGATAACACCTGCGATAAAACGCATCGCAGCGCTATCGCCTTTCATAGAAGTCAGTAAATAACTGAAATAAACTTGCTGAGATCGGTTTTATGATATTTTTTAACTCTTTGACTATTACTATTAATTTAACTACTTCTATTTAAGTTTCGTAAAACCACAAAAAAAAAAAGAAAAATAAAAAGTATATACAGATAATTTAGGGAGTAGTTACTCCATAGTCGTTTTAATTTTGTATTTGTCTGTAATATTTTTAATCTATATATATATAGGAGACTTTCTATAGATATAGTCACTCATCACGATATCTCTGAAACTATGAGACCTAAAAACTTGAATTTTGGTAGGAATATTCCTTTTACCGAGTAGAGGTCAGCTAAGAACGGATTTTACGAAATTCTACCTCTAAGGGAATGAAAAAGGGAGGCAAAGTTTGTATGGGACAACGTGATTCCTTGGTCCAATCTACTTCAAATTTTGCATAAATATTCTTTAACAGAATTGATTGAAGACGTGTTTCGTATTTTGTCGAAGTTCATTCCCTAACGGGGTTAAAAGGGGGTAGAAAGTTATTTTTATATAAATACTCCTTAGTGCTTTTTTTAAATTACATTTTTTTTTGACACATGTTTGACAATCAATCCGTCTATTATAATATAATAATTATATTTTCCAGTATTGACGTGTAGGTGATATCTTTTTTTTTGATGCTCCTAATGGAACAGGCAAGACTTTATAGTAAACGTAACAAAATTGAGTTGTAAATATACCGTGTGATCGTTTTATTGTAAAATAGTGTCTTATATAATATTTTTTACTTCAATGTTGGTGTTGTGTTAAGTCAAGAGTTTTAAACTAAATGACTCATCAGCAAGGCATCTGTAGTTCACAATGATACAGATATAGAAGACACCGAAGTGAACTTGGAAACATTTTTGAATTATACGCCATTAACACCCCAATTAGTACAGATTGGCACCACGGACTAATGTTGGAACAAGATCAGAAAACATTATAAATCATGTACCCATTTAACTTTATCTTACACTAAAACTAAGAAGGAGGAGATAAAAGCTGTATTGGCCTATTATTAAATATAAATATATGTTTGACATACACACACACGATCGTCTGTTCCTAAGGTAGACAACTTAATGCCTGTGTTTTCGGTAACAGCCGACTGATATACATTTTTTATAAATATACATATAGAAATAAAGACATATTACACCCAGACTTGAGGCGGGAATCGAACCCACGATCCTGGAGCAGAAAGCAGGGTCACCACCAACTGTGCCGAGTCAATTAAAATTTAAAAAATAATTACTTGCGGGTTTATTCAAATCTAAGAGACAATATCGTATTGACTTGTGGTGTAATTATAGCTACGATACAACGAACGAAGCATTGATGACTGTTCTGGTATAGAGGTACAAGTAGTCGCCTCAACGCCTCGCCTCAATGGCGGTGGTCGTGGGTTCGATTCCCACTCGGGGCAGATATTTGTATTTGTGCCAATATTTGTTTCAGGTCTGGGTGTATATCTGGGTGTATAGTGAGTTTCCCCACCATGCCCCGGAGAGTACGTAAAGCCGTCGGTCCCGTTTGTTATCATGGATGCCTTATAATAATAATTGTTAGTTATGGTAGGGATATTATCCGCTAACCCGCAGTGGAGCAGCGTGGTGGATTAAGCTCCAACGCTTCTTCTATATGAAAAAAAGGCCTTCGCTCAGCAGTGGATTATTTACAGGCTGATACAATACACTACAGTACAGGAGCATTTGTGGCCTGCAGTGACGAAACTGAGCCTTACCATAAATATGGTAGTCCATCTAAGGAGAGATGTTACTGCCGGACAGTTCTCAGACCTGTTGCTTAAAATAGGAAATGGTGATTTCCGGGAACCATATAATAATATAATGTATGAGTGTATATGAGTATGTATTTACCATAAACAAAGCTTAAGGTCAAACTCTTACTGTAGCAGGAGTATACTTAAACGAAAGCTGCTTCTCTCACAGTCAGTTGTATGTGGCATACTTCAGAATAGCCTGGTAATTCTAGCACTTCGAACATAAAACAAAAAACATTGTTTATAAAGAAACACTACGGAAGGTGTAGTATTTCGATTTCGTAGTAAAAATATAATACCCCCGTGTAACTTTCTCCAGATCAAAGGCAGAGCTTCTTGAACATAAAATATAACAATTTTTATTTTTATTTTAATGTTTAATTAACTTTAAATTCCGACTCTATAAAAAATATTGTTATATTTTATAAGTATTCAAATATTTTAACATAATAATTTATATGTTATAACAAAATTAATAACGTAAAAAAAAAACAAATAAAAATCCTATTAGGTATAATCATTTTCGACTTCTACGCGGACGAAGTCGCGGGCTAAAATATTATGTTTGACAACTCAATCCGTCTATTATGAAATATTTTAGTATCGACGCAGGTGTAGGTGATAAAAAATATAAATTTATATTTTTTGAAATTTTAATTAAATACCCGAGCGAAGCCGGGGCGGGCCGCTAGTTAACATATATAGTATAGTGTCACCTAGTATAATAAGGTAATTAACTTTTTTTACTTACTTTACTTTAAAGGACTGAATAGTTTACATTGATTGTATTTTTTTAGTATTTATGATCATTTTGTCAATATATTTTTAACTATCCTTTACTTTTTTATTTTTTAATCACCAGAAAATAACTGTATTTTTTTTTAAATTAAAAATAACAGTAACTCTACCACTCGTCATAAAAATTTCTATCTATGTAATTTAGGATTTCGAAAAACTTCATCAATACAATACAAAGATTCGATTTCAACGAAAATTAATACCAAAATAAATTCGAAAGTGCTTTTGTTTGTGCCTCTTTCAAACTCAGTTGCTTTACTTGCTTGCTTTTGACGTTGAAAGATTTCACAATAGAAACGAAAATTATCAAACAATCGTCGAAACACTTTAAACGGTTTGGCAGCTCGTTTTTGGTGAGAGTCGCCAAGATTTGGAACGACCTGCCTAGGTCTATTTTTCCTGATAGGTTTAACTCTGGAGCCTTTAAGAGTAGAGTGAACAGGTTTCTTTTGGATGGGCGTGTATCACCTTCGTCTTCATCTACACTTTCCATCAGGTGAGATGGAAGACAAACGCCTATTCCATTACAACTATAAAAAAAAAAAAAAAGCTTTTACAATGATACAAATCCTTTTTTTTTTCCTTTTAAACCTCCAAAGATTCTCTGAATTAACAAAATTTATCGAAAAAAAATCTTTCGAATTTCTCAATTATTTACTAATATATGAAATATGTTTTAGCTTTCTCTGAAATATTAATCTACTTTATTGTTTTATGTTTGGAGCATGTACAATCTTAAGAAATATTAATAGTAAATAAGTGTGCTTTTAACATAAATATTTTATTATATGTAAAATTGATTTTCATTTGAATACTTTTCATTCTATGAATATAGATTGTGAGTTAGATGAGTTTTTTTTAAGTTCTTAGTGCCTTTATGACACTAATGTAACAGTAGAATTGACTTTCTGATTCTCTAACAGAAAAATAATATTGAGTCGATATATCTATTTCTCTTAGAAATATGTCCTGACAATATTTTTCTCTATACAATATAAACTTTAATGAACTCGATAGATATACGTCACGAAGTATGAAAGACCGTCCTCGCCCGCTCTGTGTCAATATATGTAATTAGGTACACAGTGCCTGGTCTAACAAACTGTTCCGTATACTTCGCTGATAAATATCTGGAATTGCCTTTTGTGAACTACGTAGCCATATATATAGCCATCGTGAAAAATAACGTAGCTAAAGTCTGTATTTACTTTTGATTATAAAAATATATTTATAATTTACAAGACATAGGTATCTTTTGTTTTTCTTATTTTTTCTTTTGTACATCTAAATAAGATTCTTTCTTATTAGTCCACGGATGGCTGGTTAGAGTTATTAAGTAAATATTGTATAGTTTTAAGTGGGCTTGTGCTCAAAGTAGTTGTGATAAAGTTGAGATAAGTAAATACAAATATTTTACTTTAGCTCCTTATAAATTATTCTTTTCGTATTAAAAATTTATGTACTAAAAATATATAAAGAAAACTATTAAAATAGCATTCAAGATTTTTTTTAAGCCAAATAAATGCAACTAATATTAATATACCTAATATTTGAATAGATTTATTAAGCAAAATTTGTTTCTTTGTGTTTTATATGTGTTAAAATTTCTATACATTTTCTTTAATCCATATAATAAATTAATTTAATTAGTTGATTTCACGGAGAGATCAATGATGAAAAAATATTTTATTTTGTTTAAAAGGCTTAACTTCTATATTGTCACATATTTTGTAATATTGCCGTCAGTCGATGTCGGCATAGGTTTCAACTTTGTAAAAAACTATATACATCGCTGCTACTGTTCAATCTTTGACAATTGGTTTGTTGACAGTATACTAATTATAAATCTTTATTTTCTTAAAAAGTCGGAGTTCGCCATAATGCGGTGGAGCAGGATAAAGTATTAAGCTCCTACTGCTCAGCAATGGGATATTCCCAGGCTGTTTCAGTTCCCTTCGATTAAGTTTAGCTTTATAATCGTCTAAGGGAGAGTGTTTAACTTGAAAAGTCCATATAACGTAAAAGTACGTCCTTACGATGATTTTTTTAATCAATATCCATCGTACTTTTTTAAAGAATGTGTGTAGTTAAATTTGTTGACTACTAAAATTGTATTTTAATAATCAAACAGACTGTGTTACTGCTACAAATTTTTACTGCTGTATTGTTAATATTTCATTTGCCTTCTTCATATATTAAATAAGGCCGGATTTAAAGGTCTTAAAGTCTTGGCGAAAGAAAGAAGCGAGGCTCCTAAGTGTTTTCTTTATAAAAGGAATATTTTTTTACAATTAAAGTTTTTTTTCAGCACATTATTCATCATATCATAGTGGCAAGAATAAAAATTTGGACAAGGTTGTATTCACGATGCATAATCGGTTTTTTGAGGTTATCTGAATTTTATTCATGAGGTTTTTAAAACATAAAATATTGCGACATAAGTCTTAAAAAGTTTTAATAGATTTTTGATGCAATTTTGGTCATATTTATATTACTTTAAAGTTTTTTCAAACTCCATTAAGTCATCCAACATGTAAACTGCATAAAATGAAATAACAAATCCACCACTTCAGCGGTAAATAAATAGTTTCTGAGGAAATGTTTTCTAATCAATTTTTTTTTCGTTGATTTAATTTTGTATTTAATATGAATACTTTCTCAAATCGTTTTTTTTTCTTAGCTTAAGGACTCTATAGGATGTGATATAAAATACATTTAAGTACTCATTTTATTTTTTTGTTAAAATCTACGACGTACCCGTACTAATACTAGTACAGTATAGTACAATACAATACATTATAAATAATAATTATCTAGTCGAACATATAATTTTTTTTCACTCCATTCTTAGTATTATACTATTCACAGCATGAAGTAAATGTAATGCCATTTTATACAAAAAATAATCCATAATCTCAGTGCGTATTAAATGAGACATGTCACGGGCTGTCAAAGAAAACACGAGCGTGAAATATACTCGTACTTGTTTATTATTTATGAGCTTTGAGAGAGACTCGAGAGTCATACATTTAAAAAGCTAAATAATGAATATGTTTTTTATAAGCCTACGTGCATGTAATAAATTCTATTTATTATATTATAAGTATCTTCTTGTCAATAATTAATCACAATCTATTTATATTTATGGAAAAACATATTCTGTATTTAAAATTATATAAATAAGGATTTTTAGACTAGACCGCTTTTTTACGCTACTATTTTTACGCTAGACCTCACCCAGCTTGTAAACTGTGCTACCAGGGTACCAGACGTAGACTCTCATACTGCCAACTGCTTAGACCTATTCCTAACAACCGATCCAGACAGTCACTCAATAACAGTTTCTGCACCACTGGGTACTTCTGACCACTGTCTGGTAAAATCTATATCCGTTTGTTCCCCACCCGAAGCAGCCCCATGTGGCTTAAGACGAGTGTGGCGATACAAGGCAGCAGATTGGGATGAGATGCGTCACTTTTTCTCGTCCTATCCTTGGCGAGAAATATGCTTTTCTTCTGATGATCCGTCGAGCTGCGCTGAAGCCATTACCGCGGTTATACACCAGGGTATGGAATATTTTATACCATACTCTGACGTAGCGTCGAATGGAAAAGCTCGCCCATGGTTTGATGCGGACTGCTATCGTGCAGAAGCCAAAAAACGGACGGCATACACTGCATGGGCTGAAGCTCGAGCGCGCAAGTCTCCGAATTCTCGGAATTTGAAGAAAGCTTTTAACCAAGCCGTTAAGTCATGTAAAAGGACGTTACGCAGGGCTAGATTCAACCATATCAGCCACATTGGGGCCAAACTAGCTTCTTATCCTTCTGGGAGCAAAGCGTTTTGGTCCCTGGCTAAAGCCGCTGAAACTAACTTTTGTCGGCCGTCACTTCCACCATTGCTGAGGACTGATGGATCACTGGCCCATTCTGCAAAAGAGAAAGCGGATTTGTTTGCATCTCTTTTTGCTGAGAACTCGCGTCTGGATGTTGGAGGAAAAGCTCCACCAATCTCAACTCGTGCTGACTGCTTTATGGCTGAAGTACGCATACGTCAAAAAGAGATCCTTAAAATCCTGCAAACTCTAGACGTGAACAAGGCCAGCGGACCTGATGGTATACCAGCGATAGTCCTGCGTACATGTGCCCCTGAGTTGTCTCCACCTCTTACACGCCTGTACCGCCTGTCACTTAAGACTGGCAAAGTGCCGAAGTCTTGGAAGCTTGCCAACGTGCAGCCTGTGCCCAAAAAAGGTAGTCGTGCAGACCCTGTCAATTACCGCCCCATCTCGGTCACGTCCATACTCTGTAAGACTATGGAACGTGCACTGAATAACAAACTCCTGGCCCACTTGGAAGGTAACGATCTCCTCAGCGACCGGCAATACGGTTTCCGCCAGGACCGTTCGACTGGGGACCTTCTAGTGTATGCCACACATATATGGAGTGAGGCCATTGACAAACACGGTGAAGCACTTGCCGTGTCTCTCGATATCTCGAAGGCCTTTGACAGAGTTTGGCACGCAAGCCTCATAAGCAAGCTTCCTTCATATGGTATTCCACCTGGCCTTTGCGCTTGGATTTCTGACTTCCTGAACGAACGTTTAATTCGAGTTGTCCTTGACGGGTACTCGTCGGACCAAAAGGCTATCGACGCCGGTGTTCCTCAGGGATCAGTCTTGTCCGCTACCCTCTTCCTGCTGCATATTAATGATCTGCTCGTCCCCGGTACCTTTGGGTATGCTGACGACAGCACAGTGACGGACAGATACTTTTCGAGTGCAAGGGCTAGTAAGGATGTTATCCAGTCTTGTCGAGAGGATATGGTCAGCCGCTTGAACGTCGCCCTCCAGGTAGTCTCCGAATGGGGCGATGCCAATTTGGTCACGTTCAACGCTACAAAAACACAGGCGTGTGTGTTCTCCTCTAAACGGAGCCCTTTACACCTGGCTCCGACTTTCCGAAATGTTTCTGTAGAAATTACCGACTCCCTTCAGCTCCTCGGTGTAGAGCTATCGTCCAATTTGAACTTTGGACAGCACATCGAGTCCAAAGCAAAAACTGCAGCAAAAAAACTAGGTATTCTCACTAAGGTCAGGCGATACTTCACTCCAGAACAGCTGCTTCAACTATATCAAGCACAAGTTCGATCTTGTATGGAGTATTGCTGCCACCTTTGGGATGGATCCGCCAAATACCAACTGGCAACTTTGGACTCGGTGGAAAAACGAGCTAAGAGACTCATAGGTGACCCTACTCTGACAGACACCAAGTTGCAGAGTCTCGATCATCGGCGTAGGGTAGCTCGGTTGTCGGTGTTCTACAGAATATATTTTGGTGAGTGTGCGAAGGAACTGCACGATCTAATTCCCCCAACAACCTTCCGCCATCGGGACACTAGGCGCGGTCGATCGTTCCATCCTTATGTCATTGATATGCCACCTACGCGCACAAAACGCTTCGGCACTACTTTCTTGATGCGCACGGCTAAGGAATGGAACTCGTTGCCCGCGTCTGTGTTTCCCGAACGATACAACCTGGGTGCCTTCAAGGCCAGAGTGAATAGACTGTTATTAGACAGGCATGCTCCACCTTCGGCCGCATCGTCACTTAACATCAGGTGAGATAGCGGTCAAATGCCTGTCTATTTGTCATAAAAAAAAAAAAAAAAAAAAAAAAATTAAAAACTCTGCCTACACCTATGGGGTCAAAATTCTTGTGTAAGAGCATTGTCATTATCGGAGCTTTCTTCTTTGTTTTCTATTAGAAATGAGTAAACACGTGTTTACACGTTTTTAAATATATCGACCTACGACAGTCAAATATTATCCATTAAGTAGTTTTAGATTTAATAGTAGTAAGTTTCAAAGACAATCTGTGATTTATCTTGATACAACATTTAGAAATGGATTTATAAATTTTATCATCTTACACATTTTGTTCATATTTCAGAGCTATTTCTAAAATACAACAATTATAAACAAGGACGGTAAAAATTTTTTTTAATACAGTACAGATTAAAAAACATTTTTTTTTTAAATTTTATAAGTTTAGCACATAGACATAAACCGACGTATATAAGTTCTGCCACAAAATATTAGAAAAAAATCATTCTTAAACGAAAACTGCTAAAAAATATATTCGCTATCAAATTCTATCATTTGTCGGAGTTCATACCTTGAAGACATGCTCAAGATGAAATAAAGTTGTATTGTGAAGGTTTTTCAGAAAATTCTCACTGTATTTTATAAAACGTTGGGTTTTTATTGTTACCTCACCAGTTTGTTGGTAAGCTAAGAATACGCCAAATATTATTGGTGTATTTTTGAAGTTTTTCTTTTTATTTTCTGATGTCCCGGTTACATAAAACATTTCTCTTCATATCAATGAACAATATAATAAATAATATACATAGAATATAATAAATAATATATACAGTAATAGAATATTTTCTCGTGTATTTGGTTACGTACCATATATTTATTAAATGGTAACATTATAACTTACGCTTATATACGCAATATTTTCTATTTATCAGTGAATTACATTATTTGTCAGATTGAGTGATGTGACGAATAGGTACTATGCCATCAAAAACATAACTTGTAAAAAGAAACCAAGTCTCGCAACTCACTTCTTCTTCCGTAAAAAGTTGTGAGATCCATGTAATACCAAGTCGGCTAATTTATTCAAACCCTACTGAAGGGTTCTTCTGTTTTAAGTAATTACGTTAGTAGCTAACCTAACAACATCGTATAGTGATCATATTAATATTAAAAATCTTTGATGTTTTAAATAAATAGACTGACTTGGCAATCGCACTAAACAATCTAATTTAATATAATATTCCTATGTGTTACTTCTTAGATATATTGTTTTCATGCGATTGCCAAGTCAATCTATTTATTTAAAACATCAAAGATTTTATGATATATGATGATGATATGAGCATAAAGATTCCTATGACCACCTTCTAGCTACATCATCAAACCCTGGTTACCATTGAAAGACAAACTACTCGTCTAGAGGATTCAAACGAGCCCGAACTCGATGAGGCTGTGTCGTTTCATTGCGAAGTTCTTATGACTGCGTTCCAACTACATCATCAGACCCAGGTTACCTTTGAAAGACAAACAACTCGTCAAGACAATTCAATCGAGCCCGAACTCGATGGGGTTTCGTCGTTTCGTTACAGAGTTCCTATGACCACCTTTCAGCTCCATCACCAGACCCTGGTTACCATGAAAGACAAACTACTCGTCAAGATAATCCAAACGAGCCCGAACTCGATGATGTTTTGTCGTTTCATTGCGAAATTCCTTTGCCTGCCTTCTAGCTCCATCAACAGATCAGACCCTGGTAGCCATCTAAAAATTAAGTACTTATCAAGACGAATCAACGAGCCTAAATTCGTTGGGGTTGCGTCGTTTCATTACAGAGTTCATACGACCACCTTCCAGCTCCATCATCAGACCCTGGTTAGCATTGGAAGATAAATTACTCGTCAAGACGATTCAAACGAGCCCGAACTCGATGAGGTTGTGTCGTTTTATTGCAAAGTTCCTATTGCCACCTCTCAGCTCCATCATCAGATCAGACCCTGGTAACCATCTTGAAACAAAATACTTGTCAAGCCGAATTAAACGAGCTGAAACTCGATGGGGTTGCATCGTTTCATTACTGACTTCCTTTGACCACCTTTTAGCTACATCATCAGACCCTGGTTACCATTGAAAGATAAACTACTGGTCAAGAGGATTGAAACGAGCCCGAACTCGATGAGGTTGTTTAGTTTCATTGCGAAGTTCCTATGGCCACCTTACAGCTCCATCATCCGATCAAACCCTGGTAACCATCTAAAAACAAAGTACTCGTCAAGGCGAATAAAACGAGCTGAAACTCGATGGGGTTGCGTAGTTTTCATTAGTGAGTTCCTATGACCACATTCCAGCTCCATCACCAAACCCTGGTTACCATTGAAAGACAAACTACTCATCAAGACGATCCAAACGAGCCCGAACTCGATGAGTTTGTGTCGTTTCATTGCGAAGTTCTTAAAATGTATATATATATATATATATATATATATATATATATATATATATATATATATATATATATAAGTATATGGATTGAACTGAACTGAATCAGCTTATAATCTTCCCACTGCAAAGGCCTCTTTTCCATATAGGAGACGGGTTGGATCTTACTTAACCATTTATATTCGCCTAAAAATTTACACTCATACTGAGGGCGAGAATCAATCCCACAACCCTGGAGCAGGAAGCGGGGTCACTGCAAAGTGGGCCAACGACGTGCCATTCCTTATAATCTTACCCAAATCATGCGTTACATTTATGGCAAAGTTATTATTTGATGGTTCTGTTATTTTTGGTATGTTGACCTTTTGACAAAAGCTGCTAATACACATAATAAATATTACCTCAGTAGATAAATTCTAGTAATAAAATGTATTACGCTTTATCTTGGGTATTATGGTCTGACAGGTCAGCCGCTTTATGAAAAAAACAAGTAGCATGACACATTAGATTTTCATAAAAGCGATAACTTTCTTTAATATTCTTTCATTTATTTCTTTGCGAAGATTGGAAAGATAAAACATATTGTAAAATAATAATTAGTTACTTTATTTAATTAACCTTTAGGCACTAGTAAGGGGTTACTGAATGCTTTGTGCTTTGGACGACGACAATGTAACGGAAAAGCGTTACGGCGATGTCGCATTTATATAGGATTCTTTTTTTAAATATTTAAAGCATAATGATAATTAAATTAATATATTTATTATGTATAATGCTCGATATCAATAAGTGTATACTACTGTTGTTATATTATCAATATATACTTTTTTAAATTCTAACATGACTTATTTATTTTTAACTTAATCGTCATCTATCACGATGTCAAAGAAGTTTTACTTCAATTGCGTGTAAGGTTACTCATTTTTTAAACTACTACTAACTCATTTTTTAATTTAATTTTGTACCTAAACCTAAACTTTTCAAATCTTATACATTATTTTACATATATTTATACTTTGACATTATTTTACAAAATAATTCAAAATTTGATACTGGGCTCCTGGAGATAAAATTGAGTGATAACGTTTTCATTTTTATCGTTATTCTTTGTTCGTAAAATAACGAACGCACAAGGGTTCGTATTTTATTCTCGGATCGTGACTATTCCGTGTGTTAGTTACTTATATTGACACTATCGCTCAACCTCTGAGAGCAATACTCCCACCACCGAATATTTATTATAATGTACGGCTTATAGAGTGTAAACTTTAATTCAGAAATTTAGAAATTATTGCTAAAAAATGTTACAATCAAGTCATCAATTGATCATTGATTTTTGTCTAATTATTATTAGACCAAGTATTTTCAATCATTCCGCGGGCGACGAATGGGGGTGCGTAGGAGGCGCTACTTAACGCGCCTCCAGTAACGCCATGCCTGTGCCCGTGTCGGGCCGGGATGGGAACCCGGTCCTGCTAGACACGGCGTCGTCGGGACTGTTCAGAGGTGAGCCGGACAGTCCCCATGGAGGAGAAGTCTGGCTTTTTCGCCGAGGCCAGCCTGTCGCTGGAGGGATCCTGTTTCCTGCAGATCCGGGACCCTCCAATTAAAGCGGCTGAAGGCTCCCGCAGGGGTTTAGTACGGTATTGCACTCCCAAAGTGCCGAGTCCGACATAGGTCTAGGACTGCCGATCCGGGCATTCTGGATATCATCCGTAAATGGATTCCCCTGAGTCAAAAAAAAAAAAAAAAAGAAAAAAAAAAGTATTTTCAATCATATTAAAACCATCAACCGGAATCACAGTTCTAGTAGATAAAATAATAGTATGCAACCATACAATATACGTATATGTATTTTCCTTTTGTTTATTCACTAATATCTTCGACATTTTTCATTGAAAAATATCTTTACAAATTGTATGTAAAGTATGCCCATAATTCAAAGGCTTAAGTGTTTTTTGTTTTTTTTTTTTTTTTTTGTTTTTCAGTGTTTCACTAAATAGGGTCTGATGTTAAAATTCCAGCAAATTGAGGCAAATGCTTGAAAACTACACACGTACTAGCTTTTTTTATAATTTACTGTGATTTTAGCATTTGAAAGTTTTGCCTCAGTAAGCCGCGGTAAAAACGAAAAGCTGACTATACCGATGTTATGAAAATCTACACCGTTTAATGTCATAATGTGTTAGTAACATAAAAAAAGGTTTCATATCGACGATTTAGTAATTCTCAGTTATTTATTATAACAACAAAAATCAACAGATTTAAATGTTCGATGAGATAAGTAGCAGATATAAAAACAACGCCTAGAGTGAAATGAATATCTCCGTTCATCCGAGCTGAATCTAAAGTCGATTAAAACACTCAATTTACACCGCTAATTAACGTGTTGAGAGAGCTCCGAGAATAACGGTAAAAGTTATCCGTGGGCTCGATTCATTAAAAGTTCGTAGACACGACAAACTCAATATTGTCTTTAATTATATTTGAGGCTTAACTAAACTGTAACGTAACAAAAATATTTATGAAGGAGAAATTTGATATTTGAACAATTTTTAATTACTGTTTTGCTTTTAGAAAAAAAAAAAAAAAAAACATTACGAAGTAATTTACTAAAGAGTGTACTCAATTTTTTTTTTAAACTAAAATAACTATACAAGGTCGAAATCGAATAGCAGCACTACCTACTAACTATTAATTAGTCCTTCTGCCTTTTGTAGATAGAAAATAATATTCGCTTTTTACATATTATTGTACTATTATTCCTAGTTCTAAGAGCTTTAATAATAAAAACGGTATTAGGAAATGATTAAAAAAATTTCTTTATAGTTTTCTCATATGCAACAAGAATCGAATGATACTGAAAATATATAAAAGTTAGAATTAAAAAAGAAAAAATTAAAAGTATTGAATGACAACATTTACCTCTTTTTTAATGGACTTATAAATAAATAACAGCAACAAACTAGGCCTCGTTTTAAGCAAAATTATGAAAAACAAACAGATGCGTAAATTTCAAAACATCTCAAAACAAAAATTCTTTATTGTACGCCATTTTCGAAGGAATAAATAACACAAAAAACTTAAATACAGAAAAGTGCGTCTTACATATTTCGTTTTAATATTCAATTAACGTTCCAGGAAAGGAAGGTTAGAGGTAAACTTGTAAGAATAGTTCTAAATTCAATAGACTTTATGGACGTTCAGATCAATTAAGAATAATTACACTCTAAAAATTCTTGATATTAGAACATCTCATTTTTGAACGAACTTTTTCACCGTTTACCTTATATTGGTTGAGCATGAATAAGTATATAATATTCTTCTAATTTCATCACGATATTATATACTTCTAATTTCATCACGATTTTTCCTACCGTCAAACAGTTGAATTTAATTTTAAATACCTACTTAACTTTTCGTTGCGTGGATTTGAAAACATGACTTTTGTTTCATGTCGATACAGCTCAATATAAAACCATTTCTTATTAAACAAATACATTTCACAATTTCCTACGAGAGTATATTTCGTAAAGAATTTTTATTTGTCAAAATATGTAATTATGTACCTATGCAACGTAATATTTTTAAGAGCGTAGCACATGCGTCAATGTTACATGGCTCGATATACGACATAATTTTTCTCCATATGGTTTACATGTACAAGTTTACTTTGTACATTGTAGGTACATAATATGATGTAGTTGATTACAAGTATTACGTAGTGAGAGTACTATAAACTATATTTGAGTACTATGACAATAACATAATTAAAATATGTCTTATACCTATTATGGTCATCCAAAATTTTATTTCATTTCAATGTTTACATATTTTAATATCGTTTATATTTCTGAATATTTTAGAAATAAATTTTCAAATATAACTTTGTGACCTGTAAACGAATTAAAAAAATATTTATAAAAAAACTACATAAAAACATCCCTTACGAATTAGGCATTTAGGTGTAAAATTTATAATAAAATTTGTAGTTCATATCTCATTGCACGGGCTTTCATATGTATTACCTTTAGAGTGAATTAAGTGCGGTTAACGCTTTGCAGAGTAAACCGCTGGACGTGCCTCGACGGTGACCCACTTGTATGGCATAGACTTATCTACAGATTTTGATGCTTTAGACTTACTATTTATTGCCTGTTCGGTTTAGCAACCTATTCCATTTTATTATTTCGAACAACTTTGAATATCAAAGTTATCTAAAGTTAAAAGTTATCTATTGCATTTTATTATTTCGAACAACTTTGAATATCAAAGTTGTTTGAAATATTTAGCGTGGCAATAAATAAAAGAAGTAGGACAAGTTCACCAAAATCCATGATGTTTCTTTTACTCGCAGGCCTCAAGTAAACATGGAATAATTTCGCGGTAAGAATTTTCACGAGCTTAAATGTACCGTGTAATGAACCGACCGAAATGCGAATAACGTTTTCTGGACCCATAAATCTGACAAGTGCTTCTTCGTTTTGCATTAGATACTTGATTTGATGTCATCTTATTTCCCGTTTAAGAATATTTTATCAAAAAAATCTAAACTCTTTACAAGAATATTTCGTTGCTTTAGTTCTCTTTTTGGGTTTTTGGTGTGCTTTTGTGTTGCTTAAGTTCGTAATTCTCTTTAATAGTAGCGTACATATAACTGTAGAGAGCTGCAGTGCTGTGGTAGCTGTGCCCTCTTGGATTTACACGTGTAAGTTTTGATCATGTATGAATTTCGAAATAAAAAGTAGCTTGTAATGTATATATAGTGTGTCTAGCTTTATATGTGGATGTAAATAAGTATAAATTAAGATACATTACGCTTATCTCTACACATACACTATATATATGTACACTTATACACTACAAAGTCTTCATCTACTCTCTGTTCATCAAGGTATACCTACAACTAACACAAACGCCTTAGTAGTATGAATTATTAATTTTATTTCTCTAATCTGGAAAAAAAGTATGCATTTGTAGCTGAATCACCATATAGTTTATAATTAATAAACATATTATAATTATAATATATAATGAAATAAACTAAAATTTCGGTCCCGTTTCCAAAAATGCATTTATTTCCATTTAAAAACAGAACATCTTATATATAAATAATATGCACTTGTATTGTTCAGTCATTAAATATATAAATAAGTACTGTTTTTGATATTAATTTTAAACATTATTACCAAGAAATTAAAAGAGAAATACATAAAAATTGGATAAAGAATATTCATTGAAAACAACAAAAACAGCGTGAAAATTTGAAAAAGTTAAATTGCTTTGTCTGAATAAAAGATTCGCGATGTACCAATTTAAGTAACTTTAGCGAAATAACATTTTAGATGTTGCAATAACTAGAAGTCAAAAGGAAATAATAAAAATATATGCAACATAAAGATTTCTTATCGGAAGACGTAACGTTTATAATCAAAATAATTTAGAATTTAATTATTTATGAAGAGATATTTTCACAATCGCAAAAAATCACATTTCTCAAATATTTTTTCGTTTCTGTAAGTGAAAATAAAGCGCACTTCAGGCATCGGAAGTACGTCTTTAACGTTATTAAGTATCAAGAAACAGAAAGTCGTTGTCTAAGTAAGCTTTAAACATTTGTGTATTCTTATAACTATATGATAATAATTTCTGAAACATCGCCCATTTGGATTTCAATTATTTTGTTTGTGGAGCTGAAAACCGCGAATGTATATTGTATGGAACTTAGATTGCCTTTTTACGCTTATGTGTTATGTAGAACACCATTTATTTTTAATCTATACAAATAATAAATCTGTTAAAAACTCCGTTTCATTAATACACTATATATCATCAAGAATAAATTTTAATACCGCGTTTTTTTTTTTTGTATCAGCGCCATCTCTTATCGTGTTTTTCTGTGTTCACGTATCACATAAAAAGTACAAAACCAATGTAAATAACTTTAATACATAAAAATTAGAAATAACTCACAGTATAATTTAGTTTTTGTTTCATTGTAATTAAATTTAAAAATAAATATTTAAGAAAATAGAAATAGGTACCTACGCCGCCAACGCCATCTGGTCTAAGGAATCTTAAAAACTCACAAAACTTATTTTTGAGTTATTATTTTGTTAAACTTAAAAGTTTACTAAATATGTCGGATAGGAATAGAAATCGTTTTAATATTTTAGATAAACATCATTTTCAATTAATATATACTATTAAGTTAAATATTAATTATGTTAAATGTCACTAAATATAAAAACGATATTCTACAATTATACGATAGATGGCGCAGATAATTTTCTGAATCGCGCTGACCAAAAATTCGGCCAAAAGAATGACACTCGCCCGTATTTAGAAAACTGTTTTTCTTTTTTGCATTTAATTAAATACTTTAGGGTACTACGGTCTTGATTGTTTGTTCGTTGTTAAAATTTAAAATATTCGGTCGTTATTTGTTTGTTGATTGTACAAAGTTGGATGGTTATAGCTATTTAAGTTGTAATCTATATATATAAAGTCGTGTTAGTTACACCGTTTATAACTCGAGAACGAGTGGAACGATTTTTATGATTTTTGTGTTTTTGGATTTTTCTTCATCGGAAATAATACTTATTAAAATATGGTATTCATCAATGAGAAAATAATTAATAAAAAAACAGTTCAAATGTTTCATCCGTACTATCTATATATATAGATATAATAAATCTGTCACTCAATCCGTCTATTATAAAATATTTTCCAGTATCGACGCAGGTGTAGGTGATTAAAAATATAAATGTATAATTTTTAAAATTTTAGTTAAATACCCGTGCGAAGCCGGGGTGGGCCGCTAGTCGGAAATAAAGTCGGTTTACGGACGATAATTTTACGTGATAACGTCATAAGAAACCATTAATGAAAATTTGCATACTTTTATGAATTGAATTGAATTATAATCACTGTATTATAATTATTTTGTATCATACAAAGGAGTTAATTCAATTAATTACATTTTTTTTTTTTTTTTTCGATAAATTAACATATTTTGTTTGCATTCGTTAATTTAAATATTTTATAATTCTCGAAATAAAGTTTATTACATAGTAAGTAAAGATGCTTTAAATCATCTTAACGAGATGTATTTGTGGGTTAAGTTTTTATATATACTGAAATTGCATGTCCGTGACAAGAAGTACAGTCAAGGAATTCTGTTTTTTTTTTTTTTTTTTTTAAATATCCTGTTCAATATATTTTTTTGTTGCTGACAAATTTAAAATAGCACAGAAAGTCTTTTTTGAAATGTCAAATTTTATTTTTAGAGACCGTACTCGTACAACAACACGTATTGCTCGAATGACGACTACCGGCTGACTATCAGTTATCACATAAATTAAAGCCGCACATTTACGTGCACATAAATAGTGATTTGCTAGTGACAGAAAATAAAAGAAAAACGCTTTTGATGTATATTGAAGATTTAAATTCCTTGTTCATTTATTTTACTTTTAATTATGAATGAATTGGACGGTATTATATCATAATTATGTATTAAATGTCAAAAAATTCTATACTTCGTATTTTATAACAGCATTTAATTACTAAGCTTATTTATTTAGAAAAGGTTTGTTATTTTTTTTTCACATAACAATGAATGAACATTTTAATTACCTCAGCGAAGAAAACGGTTATTACGAGCATAATGCTCGGATGCAATATTACAAGAACAATTAGTACACTTTTTCATATTACATTGTATTCCATATTTTAGCATATTTTTAACATCAGAATATTTATATGAAGCTTATAGAATATTTATACGTTCATGAAGAACTAAAATGAAAAAAAGAATTTATGTTTAATTTCAATAGATTCTGTTGTTTCGTTTTTTTGGTCTTTAAAATAAATAAAAAAAAAATTAAAAAAAAGAAGATATTTTCAAAGTAATAAAGCGTACTTTTGCCAACAAAGAATTATTTTTTTTTTATTTGTCTATTATGCATCATATTTATAAAACTACAAAATTACCCTTATTTCAGTCGTTTTTACTGAATTTTCTATATTTAGTTTCCACAGTGCAAAGGTAAGAAAGAATTGACGTGTTGTTTATTTGTTAGGTATTCTCTCGAAAACTACTGATCTGTTTGACTGAGTGTTTTCACTTCACTGGTTAAGGGCGAAGGGATCGCTTGATGTATTTTATTATATGCGAATTTTATTATTGAGAACACTTCTACATTGTCTTAAAAATATACAATACTAGCTGTGCCCCGCGGTTTCACTCGCGTTAAGTTGAGGGATACGCGTATTTAAATATATTTAAACAATTACTCTAAGAGTAGGTACCCGCCTCGTTGGTCGAGTGGTCGAAAGCGTTACTGCCGAGCAAGGGGTCACAGGTTTGATTCCTGGGTCGTTCAACGTTTTTATATTTTTTGAAAATTGAAAAAATATAAAAATGTTAATGTAAATATAACACAAGAGTGGTGTTATATTTACATTAAAAGTGGAACTATAGTTAATAATATCTCGAGTCGTATCTCTTCCCGTTTTTGTATGCCTATAGCCTTCCTCGGTAAATGGGCTATCCAACACAAAAATATTTTTTCAATTCGAACCAGTAGTTTCTGAGATTAGCGCGTACAAACAAACAAACAAACAAACAAACAAACTCTTCAGCTTTATAATATTAGTATAGATTAATGGAGTTACCAACGTAGAAACACGTTGTGTGTTTGTTTCTTTGATAACGTCCATAACAGGATTTTCATGTCTGATTAAAAAAAATAAGATTTTCTGTTTGATACTCTACTGATTAAGAAAGGCTATAAAATGTCACACTATTATATATATATATATATATATATATATATATATATATATATATATATATATATATATATATATATATATATATATATATATATATATATATATATATATATATATATTAGTCATATGACATGAGTAGAAACCATTAATATAAAACCTATTTTAAAGATATCAAAACTAAAAATCAGTTGAAACCATGTAGAATGTATAGTTTCCACTTTCCATAGGTATATAAAATAACGTTTCATCATATTTTGTTTTCAAAGATCCTAATTGTTCATGGTTCCTAATTAAAATATTTATTTTTCTTCCCTGAAATAAATTGCATGTTTTACATGGGATACTCACTTCTTCAAAGTTATCCAATTTCTTAGTAGATCCATTATTTTGTTGTAAATATATCATAAGTAAATTAACCAGAATGTGAATATGACACAAATAAAAACTAAAGACATTTCTTTAAAAAAGATACTTTACTGTACATAGGTTCTGTGAATGCATCTATTCAAAATTTAATCATTCGAAAGAAATTATGTTTACCCAATATATATGTATATATGTCAAATCTAAAAAAATAACTAGATTGAGGAGATACTTATTTTAATAATCTCACCAAGTCTTTGTGATAAAATTTTGCTATCCCACTTATTTACTTTACATTTTAATCCGATCAACCGATTAGCGGACGTTTTCTACTAATAAGCGATTCACCTGAGTCTCAAGTTCATGGATTATGCATCTTTATGAATACGTAATTTCATTCAAGCAGGTTCAATATTTTTCATATTTATATAAAAAAAAATTGACATACGAAATGAAATTAAAGTAAATAATATAAAGAAGTAAAATTATTCGGCGTGACGTACATACAGTATCACATAGATGCGTATAAAACATTACACGTTCGTATAAAATTCATAAGACTGGAACAGAAACACGGAACAATAAACCGGAAGGTACATGCTAAAGTTTATGTTAAAAAGCAATACTTAATTATTTTCAAGCAAACAACTATAGACACAGATATAAATCGATAGACTCTTATAAAGTTACTGTTATCCTTAAGCCATTAATCCAACGTAAATCATTGGTGCGGATATCAAGGGGTCAGATATCTGTTAAGTTTTGTGATAAATGGCTCTTGGTGTAGATAATATTCGAAAACTGAGGTCCGTCTACAAAGCTATAAAATAAGCTGCCCTTACCATTACATTTAAAAGTAGTCATTTAGTTATAAGCCCAAAGTACTATTACGATTATGTAATGACTGCAGTTATTTTTTTTGTAATAGTTTTTATAAATATATGTTATTATTCTACAGTGTGTTTTTTTTTGTTTACTCTGTACACCCTCACCGCTTTTTATCACATTAACTTCTTCACGTTGCTTGTCTGGAAGAGATCACTGCTTAGCGATAAGAAGCCGCCTTTTGTACATAAGTTTTTTAGAATTCCGTAGCCAAAGGGCAAAAAACGGAACCCTTATGGATTCGTCATGTCTGTCTGTCCGTCCGTATGTCACAGCCACTTTTTTCCGAAACTATAAGAACTATATTGTTGAAACTTGGTAAGTAGATGTATTCTGTAAACCGCATTAAGATTTTCACACAAAAATAGAAAAAAAAAAAATTGCGGGTTCCCCATACTTAGAACTGAAACTCAAATTTTTTTTTTCATCAAACCCATACGTGTGTGTACATCTATGGATAGGCCTTCAGAAATGATATTGAGGTTTTTAATACACTCATTTGCAAAAAAAACGGGCGGTTTCGATTTTCTTCCTGGCTGAAAAAAATGAAATACCAAAAAGGTTTTAATCATTTGAACATGTTACTGGCCAGTTATAAAAGTGCCATAATGTTTATAAGAGTACATTCCAAATTCAAATTTTTGACTGAGCCTGGTTTTCAAAGAAAATAACTTTTAACTACATTTTGTGGCGCGAATTCCCTATAGTCAATATCGACTCTAATTAACTTTTTGTCAATTTTTATTAAATTATCTGGTGTCCTTGACATTTAAAAGTATTGTTATTGCTGTTTAGCAATCTCGAAAATGGTAGATAAAGTGATAAAAGCGAGCAAAATTATTGCGCTGCTTGAAGAAGGTTGCAGTCAATTCTTCGTGGCTCAGAGGCTAAATGTGAGTCGGTCGACAGTTCAAAGGACCTGGCAGCGCTATCAAGAGACCGGTTCCGTCAAGAGAAGGCCTGGTTCTGGCAGAAAGACATGTACCGAACCACGGGATGATCGTTTTCTAGTTAGTCAAGCGTTGAGAAATCGCAAATCTTCTTATGTGGACCTCAAGAACACCCTCGAAGAAGTAAGAAATGTGCAAATTAGTCTATGGACGATCAGGAGGAGGCTTCTCGCTGCTAATATACACAGTCATCGCCCGGCACGCGGCCCTAAATTACTCCGTGGAGATCGAGTTGCAAGGCTTAGCTTCACTCGAAATTGTGTGTCATGGACTCATGAAGACTGGGATAGGGTATTGTTCTCCGATGAAGCCAGGATATCTCTGCATGGTGAAGACCGACGTCGGCGAGTGCTACGTAGACGAGGAGAACGCTTTGCAGAGGCATGTTTTGAAGAAATCACACCTTATGGAGGGGGCTCTGTTATGTTTTGGGCAGGAATAAATTCTATGGATCGTACGGAGTTAGTCTTCATCGAAAACGGTACACTGACTGGACACCGATACACAACGGAAGTTCTAATTCCTTATGCACAACCCGCTTTAACCGTTCTTGGCGAAAACTCAATTTTTATGGACGACAACGCTCGCGCCCACCGGTCTGGCGGTGTGGATGCGTATATGCTAGAAGTCGGAATTCGTCGTTTGGACTGGCCAGCTAGAAGTCCGGACCTCAATCCCATAGAGCATGTCTGGGACGTTCTGAAGCGACGAGTAAGATCAGTGCGGCCGGCTCCGCAGACCATCAGAGAGCTAAAGAATGTGATTACCGCGGAGTGGGAACGTATTATCCAAGAAACCATAAAAGATATACTCACTAGCATGCCCAGACGAATGCAAGCTGTGATTTCAGCAAGAGGGGGTCACACTCAATACTAAACTTTTATCTGCTTTTAATGTATTCAAGAAAAACAAAGAAATTAACGCGTTTCATTTTTATTTAGCGAGCAGGTACAATCATAGTGTTTTGAGCTTAAACATTATTTCTTAATAATTTAATTAAAATGTTATGATAAAACTGATTGAAACTATTCCTTCCTAATTAATTTATAAAATTCGGAGGATAACAATACCTAAAATTGTCAAACAAACTAATAGTAACTATAAAATAGTTCTTTGCTTAAGTGCCCGTTTTTTTTGCAAAAGAGTATATAATTTTTTTTCTAAGCTGAATAGTTTGCGCGTATATATAGTATGTATATGATGTACATTACCATGCAAACTTCCACCAAAAATTGGTTTGAACAAGATATAGTAAGTAGTTTTTTTTTTATAAAAAAAATACTATTATTAAAACATCGATCAAAGTTACAACGAACTACAAGAATTTTTATATGATGTTACTTGCTGCTACGGAGGTCACGGGTACGGTTAGTCAGGGACACAAAACAACAAAAATAAAACCTCCATTCTATATTAATTGTACCTAATAACTATCACTACATATTATAAAACAAAGTCCTCCGCCGCGTCTGTCTATCTGTCTGTCTGTCAGCGATAAATTCAAAAACTACTTTACGCATTTTCATGCGGTTTCCACCAATAAGTTGCAGTCTATTGAATTTCTATTGATTATCTATTAAATCACTATTCATGAGTAAGATTTAGGTACATAGAGATATTATTTATAACGATACGAGCGTCATCTGTTGACTGTTTTAATAATAATAATAATACTCTTTATTGCACACCACTGAAAAAGAACAATATTTGTAACGAAAAAAAGAAAGATGTACGAAGGCGGTCTTATCGCTAGTAGAGCGATCTCTTCTAGACAACCTTTGGGTATAGGACTTGTCATAGTAAAAGCGGTTTAGGTAGTGTACATAGAATTTGAACTATATCTACAAAAAAAAAAAAAAAAAACAAATACATGGGGCGCCATCCATGAATATTTTTTGTAACTAATATCACAGCTATGACATTATTTACATTTTATGCGAGTGTTTTGATCTATCGCGCAAATTAATAAATATCGACATAGACTCGTAATTGTATAAAGCGTAAATGTTTTGATTTACTAAAAACTATATAAAATATTACTGATAATTAATTGATTAATTTATTCATGTCATATATTAAATATTTAAATGACTACAATATTGTGCGGAATTTTCACAAGGGTCAGCTAGTATTTACCTACTAATTGAATTATTATTTACATCAATATGAATTCAATAATTCTATTTTACCTCTGAAAGTTATTAAAAAAAACACGATATTCACTTTTTTATTTTATTTTAACAAGTTTAAGTCTACTTGAGTTATTTAATATTATTTAAAAATTCGTTTATTTCGGTATTCCATATTTTGCAGTAATAACACCGGTCCAAAAATAATATGACATGTTATATTATTTAAGCGGCAGTTATACTTTGTAAAATATAGCATGAGTCCTATGACAGATGTGAATATGACTTTACTAGGGATGTGCCAGTGTGTAAATAATCGAAACGGGAGGTATCGATAAATTGCTTTTGATAATTAAAACTGCACAAAAATAAAACACATTTATTTCTTATCTAACAAAACAAAACAATAACAAAAACTTAACGAAACTAGTAAATTACGTTTGCGACAGAGACGAAGGACTTAAAAAAAAAAAAAAAAAAACCAAAATGATTTAAACTAACTTTAATTATATAAAAACTTAATACAAATTAAAACCTATGAACGATGATTCCACATCGAGGTGGGAATATGGAATGATCATTCTTACAAAAAATTATAAAAAAACAAGTAGCGGAAATCATTGCGTCATTCACAATTTAATATAATAAATATAAATTAATGGAAATGCAACGTAGTCTATCTCCATATGGCAGTCCTATGTAATTAGTAACAAAACAAATGAATTTTTGGTTAAAAACACAAAACAAACTAACAAAGACAGGTGACAAGACTTATTTATGCACTCGCACATCCACTGAAGTGTCGCGCGCGTTACACTAAACAAAATTGCGGCTACAATGTTACCGCTAGAATAAATGTGTATTTATAATTAAATTGGCATACATTAATTTAGTCGATATTTGTCTGTTGGTCGATTTTACATCCCTACTAGTCTTCAAGAAGCGTTTATAAAGTAAGCTAACGAAAAAAAAGATACTTATGAAAAAATTAAAATCACTTAAATTACCTATGTTTTAACTAACCTAACATGTTTATTTTTAAATATACGTTCGTATAGTAATAAGAAGCGTTGAATTTTACACGAAAATTTATTATAAATATTTAAAAAAAAAAACGAATTGTCTTTAAAAACGAAATCGTAACTGTCTTTAAAAACGAAATCGTCAATGTCATAGGACTCATGCTATATTTTACAAAGTATAACAGCTAAACTGTTATTTTAAACTGTCACAAATATATATATATACATATTTTTAAAAGAGATACGTACGGTGTCGCGAACTGTTTTACAGGACTTATAATTAATACTTACATTTTCATACATAAGATTCGTCGTTTGTGATTTTAAAGATAAATCTCTTTTATCAACATAAAATATAACGTCAGACGCTTGGGGATATTATTCCTATAAATGCAAAAATTATCAGAAGTAGTAGAAGATTCAGAAGTATATTATTTGAAAATTGCAACTGAACGTCCAAGCAGACAGACTCAAAAATTTAATTGCTTGATATATCTATAGATAGTATGAAACTTAATTTAAGTTATAACACGATTTCTAAAAAAAAAAAAAATCAGTAAAATGATGAATTAAATAATAATCAATCTTCATTTTGTTCGAATTACGAATTTCTGTGATAAATTTTACCTTATTTTAAACCAAATTGAGTGAAATGTTTGGACATGTAAAATATTTTACTTCTGTTTGGAGTCGTTCGATTTCCATTGTGGTTTCAAGTTAACAAGAACCGAAATAAATTCGACTGTTTCATGTAAAAAAACAATTAGTGGACGACTGTAAATAAATTTTCCATAATTATGGTTTCGTACTTTTGTTGATATGGCTTACATTAATAATGAGATTATTTTCGAGATTGACGTATTTTTTATGATTAGAAGGGACAGGGTTTGACAGACTGGATTTTTCGTAATAAATATTAATCGAAAAAAATATTTTCTTAAAATTCAAATAGATGGTTGCAGATATTTCAAATAATCGTTATTCTTAACTTTTCATAAAGAACTGCTCACATTTTAAATCATAATATAGGTATTATATAGCAATAAATGATTCAATAGGTTTTAAAATACAAAAATATTATACATCGACCTTAAAAAAAAAAAAATTAATAAAAAAAACTGTAGGTACTGAATTATTTAAATAGTAATTAACGGAGTATTACTTCACATGCATTCAAAAATATTTAAAACAATAACGAAAGCATTTTAAAAGAAAATTTAATAATAAATTAAATTAATAATAGCAATAAATAATATATTTGTTTATTTTACTTAATCTGAAGGAATTTAAATTGTTGTTATTTGCACTGCCAAGAGACAAATCAGTGTTTTTTTATTTTATTTTTTTTCAATATTTAATTCGAAGCTGAAGTTTAATAACGCTAAACGTGACCCATCTCGAATATTAGAAACAATTTTTCGGCGGATTCAAACGGGTCAGCTTGTTTGGCCAATATTGGAAAAACATTGTTTAAAAAAAACAGTAGGTACTATAAAAGTCAACGCGTCGTGTTTGACTACATTGAATTGAAACTTTGTAACGTTGAAACGTTATCCATTTTATATATTACTGTTGAATAAAAATTATTGTATCAACGCTATTTTAAAATTAATAATTACTTATTGTTTGCGATAAATTTAATTGGTAGCTTCTAACTGGTCTTTTCTTTTCGTCCCATCAACTTTCTTAAAATGATTCGAAGCTGCAGTTTTGCTGACAACACACGATATCAATCAAACCGACCGAACTGTGTTCCTGGTGCTTAAGAATATTTCTTTTAACTAAAATGATCGTCCATTTTATTAGATGTGATCGCGCGGCGGTCAGTTATCATAGCTTTCATGTATATTTTGGTGTTAAATAAATATAAAATGTAAAATTGTTTATTTAATTAAAAGTCTAAAACTAGTTTTTAAAATAAACGCGATAAAATCCGTAAATAATGTAAAACCAAATAATTATTCGGACACCCACCACCTCAGTCCCCCGAGATCATGGACGCTGTAAAGGGTCCGAAACGTCGGGAAATAATTTAATTTAATTAAAAATCGTTAAACTGTAAAGTTTTTAAAACAAATAAACGCGATAAATTCCGATTTAGACTTTTAATTAAATGCTCACTATGAAGTAAGACTTGATGTACTTATAATTTTTTAAGCCTGTTTTGTCGAGGAGTATCACTTAACTAACAGACACTGATAACTTTTACATTTTCTTGACGCAAAATTAAGTATAAACAGCTTATTATTCGTAACAATTTCATGAACTAGAATTTTTAAATTTGATATTTTAATTCGGACATGAACATAATTTTAAAATAGTATTATAATAGTAAATACTTTGTTCAAATTGGAATTTGTAACTATTTAAATCGTTTTATACCTAAATGATTAAAATAGTCACCTATCCTTATCCTTAATCTTTAGAATTCAAACGTGGATCATTCTGAAAATTCAAATGTGGATTATTTCGAGAATTCTTAAATGTTAGTTTCATATTATATTAATTTCAATATGAACATACCGGTATTGTAGAATAGCATAGAATTCATACGGTATAATTAAGTATAATTATCACAGCTTGATGTAAATGTGCACTATATACTCGTAATTTATGTCAGTTAAAAGATCGAAATAATTGGTACAGTGTAATTTACATCGTAGACATTTTTTATTGATTTTATTGTCTATAAAAATGGTCTTCATAATGTATAAACATGTAGATATTACACTCTAGGCCTACACTCTAGACTAGACCATTGGCGCAATTTGTATTACTTTCTGCTCCGGGGTTGTGAATTCGATTCCCGTCCAGGGCCTGGGTGTAAAATATATTTATTTATATATGTATAATAAACTTTTAATTTACATGTATAATTGCTATATGTATATTAAAAATATGTATATCAGTCGGCTGTGATCTAAAATAAAGGCTTTAAGTTACTTTAAAAACAGACTGAATGTATAGTAGGTAAATATATTTATTTAAATTAAAAGATATTTCCATCGCAAGTTGATTGAAAAATCGTTTCGAATTTACGCTTGAGAGATTATAAACTTTTTTGTGCTGATATTTTAGTCAAAGTTTTTATTCGTATGCGAATTTATTCGAGTGCACATTTTGTTTATTATGATTAACGTTTCGATGATTCGTCTGGTAAATAATACGATTTAATTTTTATCTGATAAATGTCTACAGTCTGTGAGGGATTTTGCATTCTCAAAACACTGATAATAATAAATTAAATTCGTTAAATAAAAACAATAATTAACCACAAGCAGTAAGATTGTAATTATTACATATAACTAGGTATGCTGTACTTTAAAAACATTTAATTAATTACATTTAGTTATTAAATGTAAATGAACTTTCATTGTTTTATTAATTATTCAAAAAGATAATATTATTATAAATTATTATAATCATAATCATCATCATCACATCAGCCATTGGATGTAGTGGATGTCCACTGCTGAAACGTAGGTAAAATTACGAGTATTATATATAATAGTTAAATCAAACAATTCTCTGTGCAGCTATGAAACAGAGATAGTTGATAACGATTATTTATTGCGTTATTGTTATTCGATAAACACACACCTAATTGCAAATTTAATGTTTTAATATGAGTTAAAATATAATTTAGATTTTTAATTTAAATTTGAACTTTATTTTGAATTTTAAGATCAATAAACCTTTATTTTATCTCAGAAGGTCATGATAAAATTCTTGTTATAAATTAGTATCAGGTAAAACATGAAAATTCGAAATTAGAGACAAATTGTAATATTTTGCAATTTATACTAAGTGTAAAAGAATAGAGTACTACTGTAGCACAACTAAAATCATACAAATAAGAATAGATAAATGAATAAAAGAATGGATATGAGTTTATTCTTTGTCAACAAATTGCAGGAATATATATCTCTATAAGGGATATTAGGGACAGCCATAACATTATCCATCATAAATCCAACGGCTTGATTTGTCATCCGCTATCTCTGTCAAATCAGGCAGACAGACACTAAATACGTGGTATCAGTTGTAATATCTATTACCATATATTCCAATATGTTTGGAGTACACTGTTTATTGATTCGTGATTATCAATATTGTAAATACTTTTTGTCAGATATATTATATTGTTCAGTTTGCAGTGCGGTGACTGGCAGAGAAGAATAGTCCCGACCTCTTTCTTGTCGAGGTGTCGTAAAACGACTAAGGCCATAGTGGTGCGAGCAACTGTACACCAATCAGGATGGTGATGGGCAGCAGCGGTACCATATCCTGCCAAAACACACTGCGCTCGCCAAACTACCTGCCAAGCGTGGCTATTATTGGCAACCCGAGTGGGGGGTTTGACCCAATCCTTAAGCTACTGCTGATCTGGAAGAGGAAATGAACAGGTTACAATGGGATATACTGGATTAATCTGACGTCTGAAGAAAGGGGGAGGTCACGTTACTCCTAAAATCCGGTAACCTGTTCTACTACCGGGAGGGTGACCGGGAGGTTTATGATCCGCGGGTGCCTCATTAGCAACATTGTAACCATCGGAAGTGTGTCGAACACGGTTGCGTACATTATACTCAGAGTATCTAAGAGATACTCGCTGAAAGTCATACAAATATACGGCTTATACCCATATCGTATCGATTAATTACAGCCAACAAAAACAAACATTTTGACAAAATTAAATTGTACGTTATGAAACTGTACCATAAATAGCAAACATGAAATGATTTTTAATTAAAATAAAAAAATAACCAGTGCGTGATATTTGTTTGTCTAAAACAAAACAGTTAACACTTAAACTGTTAGTCGAATATATGTGTTTTTTTGAACTAAAACAAATATTATTCTTCAAAAACCTTTCTGGTGTAGTGGTGCAAAAAGTCGCTTCAATACCGGCGGTTTGATTAGGGCAGATATTTGTATTTGTACAAATATTTCTTTCTACCGCCTGAATTTTATTGCTGATCGAATATTTAGAAAGTAATATTTAATTACTTGCCAAGTAAAATTAATACTTTTATTTATTTAATCTATACATATAATAAAATGGTAGAAAAGTCAAAACTGTACATTGAATATTTTTTTAAAATAATACTCGGGGTGTGATCTACAATCGATACCGAAGCCAAAAATATAGTTTTTAGAATTTTTGTCTGTTTGTCTGTTTGTCTGTTTGTCTGTTTGTCTGTATGTATGTCCGGGATAAACTCAAAAAGTACTGCATGGATTTACTTCAAATTTGGTACGAATATTATTAAGAAGTCGGGTCATAACATAGGCTACAAATTATCACGCTATCACCTACGGGGAACGAGCAGTGAACCTTTATTTCTTCAACGCATTCTGTAACAGCGTGTAATCTAGCGACGCATATTTGAATGTTGTTATTATGTTAATAACCATGCTATAAGCTATCTTCACACTAAAAAAATCACGAAATATAAGTATCTTAGGCTGATAAACATAATGAATGTAAGAATAAATGTAATATAAGAAATGAATATAAGTAGTATCAAGACAATTTTAGAGCAGCGCCATCTATGAGATTTTAAAAACATCAAGTCGAATTACATGTGTAAACCCTTTTTGGATATAAATAATTTAAATTTGATCATGTTGGCGAGGTTAATAGTTGTTCATAAAAGTCATAGATGGAGTTGTGCATTTTAATAAAAATTGTATCGTTGATTCGTTTCAGAGATGAGCAAGAGAATTTTAAAAAAATGTGTTTATATAAGTTTTAAGCTGCTTCATCTATGTCTTATAAAATTCATCGAGTTTTTCTGTATGTAATAACAAACAGAACTCAAAAAGAACTGCATAGATGTATAACAAAATTTAAACTCGAAAACGGCACGCTATTGCTGTAAACAATTTGAGTTAAATAACGAAGAAAGAGGAAAATTAAGCATGCCATATATATCATAAAAATAAGAAATGCTTATGCTTCCGCCTTAAAGTCATCTCGCTCCACAGACACACCATTGAGGCGGAAATTCTTACGGGTTGTGGCGTCGGCGAAGCAGTATTTATACGCATTCCGCTCATACCTCATAACTTCCCGTTCCAGTTCAAGCGCGTACAGTTCCCCGTGAGTGTTTGCTTCGCGATGACCATCAATAAGTCGCAGGGGCAGACACTGAGGGTAGCTGGTGTCGACCTCAGGACGAGCTGCTTCACACGGGCAGCTGTACGTCGCTTGCTCCCGCGTCACCAGTCCTGACTCTCTTTACATTTTGGCTGCGGAGAGCCAAACTACTAATGTTGTTTATCGAGAAGTCCTATAAATATGTATTTTTACCATATTCTGTATTCCTTATTTATTATTTTCTCCATCCGTTTCAGTCACAACTTATGACTTAATTCAGCAGAATCACCATAAAGTCATTTATTCAAAGCAGGCTTAAAATAAGCACTTTTTGAAAGTTAATTTTACAAAAGACAGTCTCCCTCTGTTACTGTACTTTCTGTAGATATGAAATGTAAAGAAGAAACGGGTAAATGAATGTTATTTTAAAAGGTATAATAGTAGGTACTTTTGGTGCTGTATAGCGTTCACGCAGACGACGTCGCGGGCAGCAGCTAGTTATTAATAAATAAATTGTTTAGAAAAGTTTATTTTCAGGGCTAAAAACTCCTACTTAAACTTATTTAACATTTGATCTGAAAGAATAAATCATCGGAAAGTTAATAACGACATGAAGAAAGTAGAACGAATTAAGTAGTCACTATCTTTATTCATTATTTGGTACTACGATTAGTTCTTATAGATTCCTTGGTAAATTCTCATTTAAATTAATGCAAAACAAGAAAACCAAGCAAGTGGTGTTTCAGTGACTCGCATATTTGTGATTGATTGTTTGTACATGACGATCTGAACCTGACACCGAACACGTGACCGAGCGAATGTATTCCGTTATCGTGACGTGATAAGCACTATGTGTGTTACTACAGTTACACAATATTTGAATTTAGATATCATGGTAATATTTTGAATAGCAACAGTCATTCATTACCAACCGTAAAATTATCAGGATCCCTTAATCATAATAAGAAACATCATTTAAGTAATTGCTAGACTTTAAAGATGCGCGAAATGAAGAGCCTAGAGATGGCAGTGAGTATGCGTTGGTAGAGGCAAAATCATATTAAATTAAAATAATTTATAACAAAAAAAAATATACAAATAATGTAATTAGGTATATAACAGAAATAATATAATTTATAATAGAAAATTTATAAGAAATATTTTTTTCTGGTCTAGGTGGTTTATATATAAGTATTGATTAATCCACGATGCTTCTCCAATGCGTGTTGGCGGATAATTTCCCTACCATAAGTAACGATTGCGAATGCGAAAGTAACGATTGATATCACGTGTTTTTGATAACAACTGGGACCGACGGCTTGACGTACTCTCTGAGGCTAGGTGAGGAGATTCACGAGGACATACACGAAGTGCAAATAGAATTATCTACATATACAAATATCTACCCTAAGCGGGAATCGAACCCACGACTGCCGGCGTTGAGGCTAATATTCTCTCGATTTCACTAGACACACGGTTGTAGTTCACAATATGATAGTTTGCAATGGATAGATTACAAACATTCATCATATTCACAATAACTCAGTGACAAAATCTTTTTAACAATACTACTATTTTATACATAATATATTAGAGATGGTTTTATAAAAAGAAAGTGCGTCAGTCATCGGTAATCGCGCGGTAATCATCTAGCAACACTACCTTTTTAAGCGCTTTTAAAGCTTAACATTTTTATTAATGTATAAAGAAAAGAAAAACCCTTCACCCTTCTCCTATATGGAGGAGACGCCTTTTCCCAACAGTGGGAGGTTTACAGGCTGATTCAGTTCAATTCATGAAGAAAAAAACTTACCAAGTGCAGGTTGAGCATGCAGCAAATTATATATTTAATGAATGAAACATAAAAAGCGGTAAAAACCCGTTTCTAAAATTACTTACATTTTTTAAATGTCTGAACATAGATTATTAATCATAACTTTTATTATTTATTAAAGAAATTTTACAATATTATACATATTTACAATTCAAAACTTAAAATAATTATTTACAAACAGTTTTGGTATAAAACATGTCCGCGTTGAATGGTGCCAAGAATACTAGCAGCATTTCCCCGTTGAATCGCAATTCCGATTCTTTGGGCAAAAAAGAATCCACCAGCCCTCCTGTCACCAGTGGAGGCTATGAGTCGTGGAGTTAATTCTTTTAGAAACTTTTATGCACTGCTACTCCAAGGTCCAAGTGTTTCGACTGCAAACGGCACAAACACATAACTTTGGATAAGTGACGAATATTTGTGCCGTTTAGTCATTTCAGCCTTCTCCGCAGCGGCTCCCATTCTTACAGCCGTTTCCCTGACATGAGACGGAGCCAATGTATCGACGCAGGTTGCGTCCCACAAAAGCGCCCGTCCTTTTTCCCAGGGAATCAGTGTTAAACCATCAGGCCTCTTGCCATCATCGTGACTAATTCCAGTAGGCTCAATAAGAGCAGGAACGTCGATGGTGGCAAGAGCCCTTTTAATGGTCTCATTTAGGGAACCGTGGCGGGAAAACCTACCTGAACTCTTGTTGCAAGAAAGGCCGTGTAGTCCAAAAGAATCAATCTCCTTTCCGCACGGACATCTGTGTTCAAAACAAAGACGTGCTCTCAACCGGAGACCTATACAAATTCGAAACCTTTCATTATCTAAAAGTGTCCCAAGGTTTTTTGACGGCATTGCGTGTAACCAGTGACCTGACTCTTTACTTGATAAAGCTATTAGCCTTGCACGGTTTTTGTCACTTGTAAGATTTTGCGTCAAACTTTCACGAGTATTGTGAACTAATAATTAATTTAAATATTTTTTTAAATTAATTAATAAATCATTAACTCAAATCATTAATCAATCCGGTTTATTATTTATTGCTATAGCGACTATAGAATTAAATACTGTAAATGTTTTAATTGTCCTTCTTAATACGACTCAAAGGATACAACAGAGTGACGGACGGTTAGGAAGTCTGCTCCCCCCCCCCCTTTTTATGTCGCAGGGGAATCCATTTACGGATGATATCCAGGACGCCCGGGTGGCAGTTCTAGACCTATGTCGGGCTCGGCACTTTGGAAGTGCAATGCCATACTAAGCCCCTGCGGGAGTCTTCAGCCGCTTTAATTGGAGGGTCCCGGATTTGCAGGCAACAGGATTCCTCCAGCGACAGGCTGGCCTCGGCGAAAATACCAGACCTTTCCTTCATGGGGACTGTCCGGCTCACCTCTGAACAGTCCCGACGACGCCGTGTCTAGCAGGACCGGGTTCCCATCCCGGCCTGACACGGGCACAGGGGCGTTACTGGAGGCGCATTAAGTAGCGCCTCCTACGCACCCCCATTCGTCGCCCGCGAATTTAATAACGCCCGTCAAATAGACAACAATTAAATCAAAATAATAAAAGCAAAGCGATGCAAAAATGTTTGTGTAATGTAAACATCCGCTTGTATAAAATTTACGTATACCTATACGAGTAATTATATTTATATATAAACGGTACGTATATTATTTCGGACAACTATTTGCGTGTAGTGGTGATGAAAGTTAAAAAAAATGACATCGACGTTCATTCAATTTCCACTTTGAACATTTTGTATTTGTATAATATACTTGTGAATTTGATTGTTGTGGGTTTCTCCGTAGAGCCTCGTAGAGCAATTACAGGCGTCGGTCCTAGTTGTTATCATAACCACATTGTAACGACAAACGTAGTACATTAATAAGATATTTCCATTTAGTTCACTTTTCTTTACACATAACAAATTGGTTTTGACATGAAATCTACGGAATCAGGTACATTTACCCGAATCGAAATTGAGAACATTTTTAGCGCCGCCTACAGTAAGACTTATGTGTCGGACATCTGAGCTCAAACTCGGTCCTAACCTATGTTAAATTAGGTCCGTGTTCGTGTGTCCGTTGCACTCAAAAATGGCAAACATTTCCGTGTTTTCCACTTAACGAACGGACAATTCTATTTTGGACTACTGGGCTCTAAATCGGTTCTATGTCGAACTTGAGAGATCTATGTCGGCTATACATTTCGACTTGGGTAGCTAGCTGCCTTTGTATTTCACCCTGCTATAGCCTTTTAAATGTCTGATGTAAACCTTACATTGTTAATTTGATAGCTGCAACTTATACTGGAATAGCATTCAAAGTGACGCCGCCTGTGCTTAAGCGACCACGTGTTGCTAATTACTGCGGCGGCTGAATGTAACTACTAACTGGGGTAAGCAGCTTATTCTAATAGCCTAATAAGGCTTTACTTAAAGAGCTTTAAAGACACAATGAGAACAAAAATAAATCAGTATATGAATAATTATAGGTTTATTTAAATGAGGAAATTTTTGTCATAAATATTACATTTTATTCGCTCATATATAATTATTAATGAATAGACTAAAAGAAACAAATTGAAATACTTATTTAGATATTCATATTTAATGACAAATATTTAAAATAATATATACAATATATTATAATTAAAAAAACTTTTTAAACTAAAGTAAATGTAGTGATTAATTATAAATACACAACATGCTCAGAATAAAAAAATTGCAGATAATAGGTACTATACTTTATTAAAAGAAAAGAACTTTTTAAACTTAAACAATTCTATTCGGCTACTGTATAATTTTGCATTTATTAAAAGTAAAAGAAGCCGCTTAGGAAGTTCAGAAATTAATTTACTAAAATAATTATTATTTTTGAATGTTTTTATACATGGATATTGAAAAACTTCACACCATGAATAATATTGCTTTTCTAGAGTGTTTAAAATAATTGTTTTTATTTTAAGCTGTCATTTAAAAGGAAATTTTGAGAAATCGTGAGCCAGTTAATTGAATTTTGCGGCTGCTCTGATTGTCTATAATAAACTTATAGCGCATTTTAAAGTGTAAGCATTCTATACACTTTCTGACTGTTATAAAATTAAGTAGTGAATTAAATATTTCAAATACATGAATATTGTAATTGATTATATTGTTTGTTATTTAGAATTATACTGTTTTGTTACTGTAAATATCTCTGTAAGTTCGATATTGTTAAAAGCATTTACGACTATTTTATTATACGACTTGCATACGCACACACACACACACAGCAAATAATATTTTCCAGTGAATAAAACACGTAAATTATCTATACACTATGTACTTTATTATATATAGAACGTAACGTTAAGGTAAGAATAATAGCAAATAATTACAAGTAGACCAGTTAGATATTTGTGGTTGATAAGGTGAGTAGGTAAAAGTTGATTAGATTCGACCCAAAGGTTAATTCCAAATGACCTTTACGTTTTGTAGAACTATAAGATGAGTATCTCAACTGAGAACAATTTTTTTTTTGCAAAGCATGTACCTTATATATTGGATTTTTTTTAAACCATCTTATATTTTAAAAACAAAATTAAATTACAAAGTGTACATTTTGAGAGTAGGAACAATCTTGTTTGTTTTGAAATATTAGATTTATTTTTTCTTTTGTAACTTTTGTCGACTATCTTGCAACTATCTTGCTCTTGTAACTTAAATATTCATTAAGACTTGATTAAAGCTCATCAACTTCATAGAATTTATTAGTAGAGCTAGAATCTGGTATCGATAAAATATTGTTACATACTCAGTCATTAGTATAAAATGGTTTTTTCCATTCAACGGCTTCCGGCGACTCTCTTCAAGTCATCTGTCCATTTTGCCATCCGACGCTGCGCTTGCCGGTACAAGGTCTCCACTCGAGAATCTTTCTGATCCATTGGCCGCCATTTTTACCAGCTATGTGCTCTGCCCACTGCCACTTCAGCTTGCAAATCCGTTGGGCTATGTCGGTAATATTCGTTCGTATGAGAGTATAATTATTGGGAATAAAATTAAATGAATTATTTGGGTGTAAGGAAAAGATGGCAAAATAAATGTTGCTTAACCTTTAGCTTTAATGAGATCGCGTCACGCCTACACAGTTTGATATAAAAATACACAGAATTGATATGAAGATGTTATTCATAAAATGACATTTGCAAAGACGAAATAGTAGATTAACATTGTAGAAGGTTTTTTTTTTTTTTTAATATAAAATAAGATGAATGCCAACCACTCAAGAGTAATAGAATTTTATCTAGAATGTTTTATATGAGTGAATATTATGCAAATTTAGAACGATTCTGACAAAGGTTGCATGTCACGGTTAATATTAGAATATTCGAGAACGGTGAATTTTCATTAACAACGCCAAGTTTCTTCAAGCTTAATCAGAGCATTGAACCCTAATCCTAGACGTACTTACTTGCATAAAATATTTCAGCGAGAAATTTATTAAGGCAAAGGACTAAATGTTATTGTTACAGAGAAGCACCACTCGGGGAGGTATTACCGACTACTTGAAATGGGTATACAATATTATATTAAAGAGAGACAATGAACTTTAAGACCCCAAGTAAAATGATTGTACAACATATCGTACTTTATTATGTTACAAGATATGGAAATACATATATTGTAAGTGTGTCATTAAAATTTATTTTATTATTACCCTATATTTATGCTTTATTTGCTTTACTATATGATTGTCTGTCTGTAGGTTAGTTCCAACAGTGTATGGACGTATACAACACTATAAATTATATTAGTGTATTTAATGACTCAGCAAATTTAATTTTTTTTTCGAAACACGTTTTATTTGGAGATTATAACCCTTTCAAAGTTTATTTTATTATTCTATACACACACACACACACACACGCACACACAAATACAGTTTTTAGCACTTTTAAACATTTTATGGTCAGATGGAGTGCTAACGCTACAGTAACGGTTCGTTTGACGCAGACGTCTCGAGCGTAAAATAAAAATAAGGAACAAATTAAATTGTTTACTACAGCTTTCATGCTCACTTTACAGGACTGTTTTTTTATTAAAGTTTTTTTTTTTATTTAGACGAAAAATACGTAATGTTATCTTTAAAATCTAACGTATTTTAGAATTATATTAATTTGGAAGGCGATCTAATTATCAGATTTTCCTTAATATCAGCAATTTAAAATATTTCTTAAGAATAGTGTAGCGACTCACGGAAAGTGACAGGTGATGATTTTAAGGGGAAATTGTAGTACATTTTACTACAAATAGGAATATATTGAAAAAAAAAAACACCTTAACATTACTACGGGTCGTCAGTTTTGTCTTAAGTACCCTTCTAAGAAAGCTGTCCGAATAGTAATTCCACTTAATACAGCCATTGCTTTAAGTCTTCTATCAAGATTCATTGAGTAGGTACATAACAACGTTATACTTAATAATTAATTTAATTCTTAAAGATGTATTCCCACGAATAACCAGTAAATTTCGAAATCTATCGATTTAGCATAGTCGTTGTATTATATTATAATATCACATACTTCAGATTTATTTTTAAATGTAAATTAAATACATAAACATACATAACAGAAACATATAATAAATAAATACACAAACGTAAACAATTTTGACGTAATAGTTAATTTAAACTGGTAAATACATTCAAAAGCCAAATTGTTACAGTTGAGTTACATTTAATGATATTTATGCTTTGAGTTTTAACGTGTTTTGAGTTACAAATTTATTTATTTATTATTGAATATAAGATTATTTGTACCTATTTTTTTTTTTTGATTGAGTGACTAAATGACTGATCAACCTAATTAACGAACTGTAACTAGCATGTGTCTAATGTTTTATGAAAAAGGATTTCCGTAAATTGTTCCCTTAAGGATATGAAATAGGGAATGAAATTTGTATTAAAGTCGAAAATAATTTTGGATTCTTTATTAGGAACAAAGAAATTTGTGCAACAGGAATGAATGTTCGTAAAAGAGTTTTATATTTTTGAAACTAAAAAGAGGCCAAATGCGCCTAAAAGGCCCGCCACGCCCGGTGTTTGTACATATGTATATACATACCTAAACCGTCCTCATGAATCACTCTATCTATTATTGAAAACCGCATGAAAATCCGTGCAGTAGTTTTTGAGATTATCGCGAACAGACAGACAGACAAACAGACGCGGCGGACGACTTTATTTTATAATATGTAGTGAGTATAAAGTAATAAGTTCATGTTTTAGCGAATATTTAGATACTATAGTTAAAAACTAATAATGTCATAAGTATAGTTACATAGAATATAATATGATCAAATTCTAATATATAAATATAAATAATACTAGTTGTATCGTAAAAAGTAAAATTTGCTGAATAGCGAATTCGTTAGACACTAATATGTAAAGTAATAAATTTAATCTAAATTGTGGTCACAATTATTTACAGCACAATTAATGTTGGATAAGCTGAGCCCATTGTGTTATTTACTAAATACATAATTTAGGAATATTTTATAGTGCTGAAAATGAACCATTTTAAAGTATTATGTACACACAATACACAAAAATGGTTTTCTATTAAGCTATGATACAATTATAGCTTAATAGAAAAACACTTTCACAATGAAATCACGGAAAGTGAACAAAATGAGTGAATGCTACAGTATAATTATCCATCATGAAGTCAGAAATAGAGAAAAAATAATAAATTATATAAAATATGTGTATATCGCATAAAATAAATAGTATTTATAATTAAATATGATATATAAAATTTTAAACTAGGCAATAAAATTATATGAAAATATGGAAATTTAACAAAATAAAAGCAATAATCGACCTCTAAATTTGTAAATGCTAAAAATACAAGCCTTCCTACATTTAAACGTTTTTATTTTATTTTTTTATTTTAAAATTACTCGATACATTTAATGCAAAAACAAAAAAAAAAACAAAAACCTACATTGCTGGGACTCAATTTTGTTGTCATTAAAATATAATGTATGAGTAAATTGTGTATGTTGAGATTGTAATGAAAAAATGAGTAGAAATGTCTTTTGTCACAAAAGTGCCTTGAAAGAAATTATCAAAATTGGAGTTGGAAGATTGCGATGATTTCCCGACGGAACGACGGAACAGAGATCTCTGTGAAATATGAAACTCAAAAAGAAACAATGTAATCCAAGCTTTTAACTTAATTCATCGTTTTACTTTCCTGTACGAAGTCAACGGAGTATTGTGATTACAAAAGACCTTGGTTTTCATATTTCAACAAAAATACTTTTACCATTATTGTATCCAGCGTATCGTTCGTCGGTACAAAGCCACTTTATTCAAAACCAAAATATTAAGTACTTTATTAAAGTAAACTTGTCAATTAGTAAATTGAAAATAGAAATAATTTAAATTCTATATATTATATATATATATATGTATATATGTATATATATATATATATATATATATATATATATATATATATATATATATATATATAATTTACATACTTTTAACTTTACTTTCCTTGACTTTTAATATTTTTTTATTTACATACTTGTCACATAAATTTTTGGTGCTTGGTCCCTGTTCTGCTTAAGTGAGCCGTGGGGTAATGTTTTAGAGTCTTTAATCTTTTTGAAGAAATAATTCACAAAAGTGTCCCATGTGAACAAACTCTTACGCTTTATATTATAAAGAATACCTACTTATTAAAAATTACCTACTTATTATTATCATACTAGTGGTCGCTCATTGGTCGAAATTCGACCTAATCTATAATTGACAGCATTGTCAACATCATAAAAATATGATTGCGCATAACATGGTGAGCATATGCAGCAGTCATTCGACATGTTCTGTAATAATAATTTTCGATAAAAATTCGTTGCAAGACCTGCATTTTAGACCATGTTGACAACAGACTTTGACAATAAACAAAATTTTTGTATATATTATGTCATTGTACATATATGTGTGTGTGTGTGCCGTAGTGTGTGTATTGTTTTTTTTTAATGAATTTAATGTATTTTTTGAGCATTATTATGAAAAATATTAGCATTCTGCACTTCTCCTTCATATAAACTTTAAGCGTGCCATATTTCATATTTCTCTGTCCGCGTAATTTTCGTAAAAAGGGGTTAAAAGTTTTTGCTTCACGTATTAATATACAGATGAATTTAATGTATTTTTTGAGGATTATTATAAAAAATATTAGCATTCTGCACTTCTTCTCCATATAAACTTTAACTGTGCTAAATGTCATTCTTCTCCGTCCTCGTGATTTTCGTAAAAAGGGGTAAAAAGTTATTGCTTCACGTATTAATATATAGATAATAAGTGTAGTAACTAAACATAGAATGTTACTGTCGCGTATTCGCTTCTCGAAGTCTAATATGAAATATGCTTTGTAAAATTAAGAGAAGTGGTTAAAAAAATACAATAAAATAAAAACTAATTAAAAATTAACCATGCGTTTTTCGGTGATTGTTCATAGCTTGGGGACTCGGGGTTGTATATCGAATTCAATTTATAACTGTAAAAAGTTACAGAATAGCTACAACAACCGCCTTCAAAGACAGTATTTACTTTAGTAGTCAATATAAACATATTACACATCTTGTCTGTGAGAGTTTCTTTATTTACTACAACAAAATATTTGCCTTTATAACCAATTTATGTCGATGTAAATGATCTCAATATATTGGTGTAGCCAATATGTGTGTGTAGAGTGAGTAACGATGTCACACCTAACGACCTCAACGCCGTACCTATATAAGAAAATAAATCTTTGTTACTAACCTAACTTTGGAGCTTTTTTCGCCACATAAGTAGTACCCCGTCAGTTTGCGGATATACGTGTCTCAGATATTCTACCGAGATATACAGGTTTCTTTACGATATTTTTCGCTCTTCCCTTATTTTTAAGAAAATAAAAAGTAATATGCTAATTTTATTTATTTATTTATTGGTTTGCTAGCGATCTACAATTAATTAAAGAATTTAAATTAACAACATGTACAGAGCAATGTAAAATCATTTAAAAGTAAACACTACTCGTATATGCTGGAAGTATATTAGAGTAATCAATAATTACAATTTAATTACAAAGAAAAGACTACGAAAAATAAAGCAATATTAATAAGGATTTTCTATTCTTAGTGAAAGAAAAATGGCGGAAACCTATAGTAATGAATACTGATGGAAGAGCAAAAAGCTATGTACTCGTACATGGTACTTTCTATTAAGTTTTAACTGATCCCAATATAAATCAGTCCAGTTCCATATCCTGGTTACAATACGGTAACCTCTTTGGGCAGACCGAAGGTTTTGTCTTTGCAATTATGGATGAAGTTATTAAGATCAATAACTACCGGAAATACATCGTGTCGTCACCCATTGAAATCCATAAGACACATTGTTTCTGGGTGTAGTCGTCTTGTTAACGGTGAGTATTTGCACAGATATAACCAAGTAGACAGGATTAAACACCAAAAACTTGATCTTCGACATGGTCTCGTTGAAAATGAGTTGCCTATCTTTAAGTAAAACCCAACGCCATTTCCTTATAATGGTCATGCTTTGCTCGACTGGAATCTGTCTATTGTCACTGACAGGCGTGCACTAGTCAACAAACTTGATATAATGGTAATAGACCCATCTGTGTACCAAGCAATTATTGTTGACAGTTCCGTGAGATTATTCTCGTCGTTTGCCGTGCGGTGACCGGCAGAGTAGAATAGTCCAGACCTCTTTCGTGAGTTGTCGTAAAAGGCGACTAAGGTTATATAGTGTTGCCAGCAACTGTGCACCGCCCGGGGTGGTAATGGACAGCAGCGTTATCATATCCTGAATAACACACTGCACTCGCCAACACGCATGCCAAGCGTGGAGTATTGGCAAATCCCTCAAATTAGAGTTAGAAATGAGTCCAGGCCCCCAGTCCCCGTTGGCCCTACTATTCCCGGCTACGGCAGGGGCCTGGGTAACGGAAGGGCGAGGGGTGCGAAGAATCTCCGGATGAGATTCCGCTGCCACCCAAGACGACACCTGGCCCTGGTGACGTACAACATTTGCATTTTGAGGTCTGATGAAAGGATTATTGAGCTGGAAGAGGAAATTAACAGGTTACACTGGTATATACTGGATCTATCTGAAGTCCAAAGAGAGGGGGAGGACACGATAAACCTGGAGTCCGGCAACCTGTTCTACTTCCGGGACGGCGAACATCAGTCCCAAGGAGATGTCGGGTTTATTGTTCGCAGGTCTCTCATTGGCAACATTGTGACCATCGGAAGTGTGTCGAACAGGGTTGGGTACCTTATACTCAGAGTGTCTAAGAGATACTCGCTGAAGGTCATACAAGTATACGCACCGACCTCGGCACACTCAGATGAAGAAGTAGAGGCTATGTATGGGGGAATCCACATATCATCGACAATCTAACGCACATATCATAACGGGGTTTATTTAGAGCTTTCAGCTCGAATAATCAAATCATTTCAATTGCCTTGACAATTTAGTTTCTGTGGACGATATAAACAACAGGTTGGTCAACACTGTCAATAATAAACAAATAAATAAATAAACGTCTCACACTCAACGGCCCGCAGTAGGATGTGAATCCTTTGTCGGAGGTCCGGAAACACACAAAATATACAAGCACAAACGCCCAGACCACGAAAAACATCTGTATGGCCTATACAAATATTTGTCATGTGCGGGGATCGAACCTGCGACCGCCAGTTGCTGTGACCACTACGCCAACGCGTCGTGTGTCAATACAGTCGAGAGCTAATTTTACAGACTCGACCCTAAAAGCGGCCCCCGAAAGCTCTCTGACCGAACTCAAAATCTTATGGAAGAGCGATGCCTATTAAACCTGCAGTCCTCGGGCGACGCTGAAGCATATAGGCGGATAAAGAGATGGATATGGAAATTTCCGAGACACGATATACGTGTCTTTAATACAAAACGTATTAAAAATACAATCGAGCGGAATCAGGGCTCCAAAGTGTTTTAAAGGGATTCAAAGCCGGTTATCGAGGTTGAAAACAGGAATGGAGGTAAAGCGTCGACCAGAGCTGAGATATTGAGGGACGTCGAGAAGTTATAAATACAGCTGTATACCTCGGTCAACCAACGTGTTTGCAGTTTGGCTGAAGATCCAAGAGCCGAGCTTACCCGAAATTATTCCGCAGATATGCCGGACATCAGCTTGCACGAGACTAGTATGGCTCTGGAACATCTTAAAAACAATAAAGCATCGGGCGAGGACGGTATTAGGTCAGAACTTCTGATACCGTCTTGCTCGAGGGCGTAACGCCGGAAGCCTGGAATGAAAGTGTTGTCGTGCTCTTCTTCAAAAAGGGCGATAATACTTTGTTGAAGAATTACAGGCCCTTTTCGCTTTTGAACCACTTTTATAAGCTGTTCTCTAGGGTCATTACGAATCGTCTGACGGGCAAGTTTGATGACTTCTAGCCTCCCGAACAAGCCGGTTTCCGAAAAGGCTATAGAATATCAATTCTTTCAAAGGTTCGGCGGTACTTCAGCTCTGAACAGCTGCTTAATCTTTACACTGCCCAAGTTCGATCCTGTATGGAGTACTGCAGTCACCTCTTGGACGGTGCAGCCAAATATCATCTGGAAGCTTTGGACTCAGTTGACCGAAGAGCCTGTAGGCTAATTAACAACGAAGAGCTCACAAATAGCAGACTAGACACTCTTGAGCATCGTCGTCGAGTTGCCAGCTTATCGGTTTTTTATAGGATACACTTTGGAGTGCTCTAAGGCTCTTTTCGAACTGATTGAGCCATCTCCATTCCTTTATCAGACTACTAGGCGCGGACAAGGGTTTCATCCTTACGTTGTTGACATACCCAAAAGTTGAACTAAACGGTTTAGCAACTAGTTTTTGGTGAGATTCGTCAAGATTTTGAACGACCTGCCTAGGTCTATTTTTTCCAGATAGGTTGAACTCTGGAGCCTTTAAGAGTAGAGTGAACAGGTTTCTTTTGGATGGGCGTGTACCACCTTCGTCTTTATTTACACTTTCCATCAGGTGAGATGGAAGACAAACGCCTATTCCATTACAACTATAAAAAAAAAAGAATTTCGTAAAGGCGGAAAAAGAAAAATTAAGTTAATATTTGAAACTTGCCCATGAGTGTTGCCCACCGATATGGCATATAGAATCAACAATAATTGTTCCTATTGTCGTGTCGGTGAATGGCTTATTAACGAAGAGTTTCGAAAACACCTTAAAAAACTCTCACTAGACTGTTGGATCAATGATGGAATACAAAAGGCAGTGTTGCTTGAGACGGCACGCATTGTGAGGAGGTTAGTTAATAGCCCTAACTACCAGTGGCCTGGGACTAAAACTGGATCAAAACTAATTTTTATATTTTTAAATATATTTATTTTTATTTTGTGAATATATTTAAAAAGTTAAATAAAAAAGATAAACAATATTAAAAGTAATAATAATAAAAAAAGGTGTAAGGTTTTATTAGATAGCCTGATATTTAATGTTTATTTAAAAAGTAAAAATTTTTCAGAGAAGTCAGTAATAAAACGAACTCGTAAAACGTGATCCAATTATCATATTGCAATATATGCAAATCTTAATAGAAATTTATCTGAAGATTGGAATACCAAAGGCCACTTTCGTTTTGTTTACGTTTTTGTCTACATCGGTAAATGCCTTAAGAAGTCTTAACTTAGCCTCAAAACCTAGTCTTTTATTCTTAGCTTTTACGCTTTGTACGCTCGGAATTTGGAATTATAGGTGGATATATATGTATTTTTCAAATAAAATAATGTTTTCTTACTGTGTGTTTAGTCAGTGTTGTAGCCTATGGAAACGACATGCTTTATTTGACGATAAATATGGTAAAATGTTTGTCAATGTGGGAAAATTCAACAATTTTTTTTTATTTACTTTTCGACGGAACCAATCAATTCTTCATGATGTAAAATACTCTTTACTCGATGTTGCAACGGATTATAAACTATTATTATTCTAAGTTTCATTAAAATTCGAGCTGTAGTTTCAATATAAGGCGCACAAAGAGTTCCTGTTGATACCTTCAACATCAGCCAATGATTGTGCTCTGATTGAGGAGTAAAATCGATGGAAACCTAAATTTCCAGTTAGAATCGTACTTATACTCGTATAGAGATAAGTTGTAGAGTGTTACAATGTTGTACTATGTACGCGAAAAGTGTTAAAATTCGTTGATAGTTGTAAACATATTCATAATAGGTACCTATAGGAAGTTATTTTACATTTACCATAGATTTTAAATAGTTTAATAAACAAAAAGGTTTGTACTAAATCGTGTTTTTGGTCTGCAGTAAGAATTTAAAATTATCTGTTACAAGTAGGTTTTCCGAGTCAATCCGTACACGGTATGTAATTGTCGGCTTTTTGGGGCGAGACTTCTCTTTTAGGACAAACATTAACCCATTGACTGACTTTCTTTGTGAGTGCGACGCGAAAAAACAAGCGAAACAAGTGCTCACAAAATCTGCACTTGAAACAGAAATCTATTTCTCAAAAAAAAAAAAAAAAAAATTGTTTAAAACAAATATTTTAATTAAAAGTATTTATATAAAAATTTCTATAAATTATCGAAAGTATTACAATTATCATACTATTACTTTACACATAGATTGCCTACCGTTTTGGTGTAGTGTTGCGAAAATTTTGACCGTCGCAAATTCAACTCCGAGCAGATATTTTAATTTGTACAAATAGTTAGAGAGCTGGCTTAAAGCTGACAACACATATTTTACGACACCTGGAATTTCGTCTAGTGATACTGCTATACCCAATGAACAAGCAATGGGTACTAGCTAAGCCCGGCCGCGGTAGGTTTGGGGTCCCTCGGGTTAGCCAGGTTGAAAATTAAGCAAATTTTTAAAGTATTTTACGGCGTCTGCCGTTTTAATATGTTATAATATACCTCTCGAAAAATTGAAAAATAACTATGGCTGCTGATTTTAAGGGTTGCAACATCACGGCAGACACTTTTCAAAATTCGAAAAAAAAAAATTTTTTAAAGTATTTTACGGCGTCTGCCATTTTAATATATTATTTATTGAACTATTTTAAGCTTATATTCTAAATGGCTGCACTTTTGTCCGGTTGTAACTATCCGATTTACAGCGAAACCTTACCTGCAGTCCGTGCATACGTATATCCATAGTTGGAATTTTCACATTCGTAGAACTTATATAACATTGAAATTACACTAGTAAATGTAAAACATCTTATAAATATACAAATAAACGAACACATCTACTACTCTAAATGTGCATAATAAGGAAAAAATGTACATTGTAATGCCGTAGCAAATATGAAATTAAATTTGTGTTAACTATCCGGTTTACAGCGAAACCTTACCTGCAGTCCGTGCTTAGAAAACATGTAATACAGTAAGAGTAGTAGTTTATCCTACTTCCATACTTTTATATTAAACAGATTACATTGACCGAACACTTTAAGATGACGGATGTCTACGACATATCGACGACTATCACAGAGGCATTCAAACTCATCAGGATATATAATATGTAACAACGAATTACTTTGTCGACGACCGCGAACAAAGGCCAGAAACGCGATATAAAAATGTGAAGGGTAGTGTGTAAGACCCATAGAAATATTATATTTCCAATATCTGTGGTAAAACCTATTATATACTGGACTATCATGATATGTTCAGCAAAAAAGGATGCGTTATTAGTAAGCCGTTGTAATTACATTGTTGTAAAACAATGTAATGTAGGTGTAAAATAAAATAAAAATAATAATTTATTTTTTTAGTTTTGATGTACCTACCTGTATAAATATAGTTTTAATATATATAAATAAAGTTGTTCGATAATATATATTCATTAAGTAAGTACATATGATTTTTATATTACGTTTAATTACTATTTTAGACAAAATATATTTCAAATAACCTTATAGTAAATACCAAATTTAAGTCAAACAGTGCAATTATGCATTCATAGTTAAAGTTGCGATCTTAAATATTGCGAACAACGCGTCGCACCTGTATTACGCGCATCTCCAATGCATACAGAATGTGAGTTGTATGTTGAAAGTATTGCGACATAATACTGTGAATAGAAGTTTTCATTTGATTTATTGATTATAAATTTCTTTTCCATTACTTCGTCAAAATGGCTTATAATTTAAAATGTGTTATTTGTGCCTCGGAACAAGAAGAGAAAATGCTTTTATTTTGTGAAGAAACTTTAAAAAAGTGTCGGTATGTACAATGCTAAAAAATCCATCGATTTTGATGATGAGAGGTTTCAGCTATTTGTATTAACAAATAAAAATTTAATAATAATAAATAAATTAATTAATTAATTAACAAGGCTGTAGATATGAAAGAAAATTTTAATAAAAACTTCAGAGCTTTGATGCAAGCTTTTTGTGATTGTATAAACAAGTTTTAATTACGCATTATATTTCCAGCATTTGGAAAAATGCTCAATTTCAAATTTAATTTCATATTTGCTACGGCATTATTTTTTTTTATTTTATATATGTCAGCAATGCAATCTGTTTCGTGAACATTTAGCATAGGGTTATGAGTCTCTATATATTGTCTTGAAGGGCAGTCTGTCCAGCGACACACGCCTTTTATTTTTAACAATCCCTATAAATCTCTAGGGGACTTTCTTTTGAGTCTTTTGAACATTGTTATGTTATTCATTAAGTACACAGTCAGTATGTTTGGATGGTTTTCTAGTCTATTCCTGTAGGATTTCATTGAGTGCTTGATCTCCTCTTGGACTGTTCTGATTTCAAGCCGCCAGGTAGCTAGCCATACCGTGATGCTGTTTAGAGAGCGCTGCAGCATGTTACTTGCTTGTGCTGGTTCATCATGTGTACTCAGGGCCGCAGTGTCATCAGCAAAAGTACCTATTAAGACGCCATCAGTAGTCGGTAAATCTGCAGTGAAGACCAGGTAAAGGATCGGGCCAAGCAAACTTCCCCATTTGCTACGGCATTACAATGTACATTTTTTCCTTATTATGCACATTTAGAGTAGTAGATGTGTTCGTTTATTTGTATATTTATAAGATGTTTTACATTTACTAGTGTAATTTCAATGTTATATAAGTTCTACGAATGTGAAAATTCCAACTATGGATATACGTATGCACGGACTGCAGGTAAGGTTTCGCTGTAAATCGGATAGTTACAACCGGACAAAAGTGCAGCCATTTAGAATATAAGCTTAAAATAGTTCAATAAATAATATATTAAAATGGCAGACGCCGTAAAATACTTTAAAAAATTTTTTTTTTTCGAATTTTGAAAAGTGTCTGCCGTGATGTTGCAATCCTTAAAATCAGCAGCCATAGTTATTTTTCAATTTTTCGAGAGGTATATTATAACATATTAAAACGGCAGACGCCGTAAAATACTTTAAAAGTTTGCTTAATTTTCAACCTGGCTAACCCGAGGGACCCCAAACCTACCGCGGCCGGGCTTAGCTAGTACCCATTGCTTGTTCATTGGGTATAGCAGTATCACTAGACGAAATTCCAGGTGTCGTAAAATATGTGTTGTCAGCTTTAAGCCAGCTCTCTAACCAAAATATTTTTTCTTCTCATCTGGGTTTTTGTCGTTGTAGGTTTCTCCAGCATGTCTTAGATATCCTGTATAGCCATTTGTTGTGGTTATTAACATAGACACCCGATAACTATCGTTACCCTTGTTAAGGAAACTATCCGCCCAACGTTGACCAGCGTGACGGGTTAAACTCCAAACCTCATCTTATAGGGTGAAAGCCTTTCGTCTAAATGTAAATAAAAAAATAAAAAAAAAATTGGTTCCACGATTGATAGTGACACCGGTGACATAAGGGCTGATGCATTTTTTGAGAATATATATATATATATATATATATATATATATATATATATATATATATATATATAAATATTTAACTCTGTGAATGTGTATGTATAATAGTTTAATTTACATTATATATTATATAATAATATTAAATAAATGTATTATTAATTATGAAACGATTTATGTGAAGCTTATATTCAAATTAAATTAATATTTAGCTTAAACAAAACCACAGAGAACGTACACGCCATATAAATACAATTATATAAGAAAATCCCACTGCCATCGTATGTAAATACCGAAGCAACAGTAATCTAGGTGACCGTACGTTTGTCCATTACATACATGTTGTGGGAATCGTGAACGTTGTTTGAATGGTAAGCACTGTCTATCAGGTATGCGTATTTTGCTTCCGATTGGAACCAAAAATATTAACATATAAATAACCTTATTTGTTCATTTTTATACCGAGAATATTAATACGCCCAAACTTTTACGCCTCGCGCATTCGGTCAGATATACTCGTACAATCAGTCAATAGCAGTAAGTTAGTGACTCAATCTAATATTTTAATCTTATATTCATTTTCTAAATAAAATTATTCTATCTGTGAAAAGAGTGTTTTTAAAGGAGGTGTAGTCGCAGGTATCTGCTTTAATATTTATACTTATAATAAAACTTTAAGAGTCTACTTCTACGGGATTTTTATTTCAAGTTTTGAAAAACTTTTTAGAGGACAATATATAAACGACTGAATTAATTTAAACGAAGTGGGCACCTTTTAAGTTCATTTTTTTTTGTGTCGCAGGGAATCGCGTGATACGAATACGCATAATATCTAGGACGCCCGGGTAGGCTATCCTAAACCTATGTCGGACTCGGCACTTTGGGAGTGCAATACCTTACTAAACCCCTGCGGGAGCCTTCAGCCGCTTTAATTGGAGGGTCCCGGATCTGCAGGCAACAGGATCCTTCCAGCGACAGGCTGGCCTCGGCGAAAAGGTCAGACTTCTCCTCCATAGGGACTGTTCGGCTCATCACGTTTTGAGTTCATACTACAAGCTAAGACAGTGAGTACTTTTTATCCCAAAATTCGGCATAATTTTCCTTGGGAGAAGGGATTAAAGTTAAAATATGTACTCAGCTATAATTCATTAATTCATAATTTGATTTAATTAATTCTTTGTTTTGTTAGAAAACGACAACCGCAACAACAACAACCGTTCGACAACCGTTCTGGTGTAGTGATGCGTGTAGTCGCCTTATCGCCAGCAGTCGCAGGTTCAATACCCGCTCGGTGTAGATATTAGTATTTGTATGAATATTTGTTTCTGATCTGGGTGTGTCCTTGTGGGTCTCCCCATCGTGCCTCAAAGAGCACGTAAAGCTGTCTGTCCCGGTTGTTATCATAGACATCTGATAGCGACCGTTACTCATGGTAGGGGAAATTATCCGACAATCTGTAGTGGAGCAGCGTGGTGGACTAAGCTCCAACCCTTCATCTATATGGAAAAGAGGCCTTCATCCAGTAGTGGTCTGCTTACAGGCAGATTCAGTTCAATTGAGTTCAGTATGACGTTACGACAAAAACACATGGACCGACCGATGTATTGAAGTACCTATGACTAGCCCGTTGGCGCAGTTGGCAGTGGCCCGGTTTTCTGCTCCAGGCTTGTGGGTTCGATTCCTGCCCCGAGTCTGGGTGTAAAATATATTAATTTATATATGTATTATTTATATGTATATTTAAAAAAATGTATCAGTCGGCTGTTACCTAAAACACATGCAGGCATTAAGTTGTCTACCTTAGCAACAGACGAGTGTGTGTGTATATTAAACATATTTATTTATTACTTACCTATGAAGCTTTTTAATATGGCTAACGGCTGTTCAGTGTGAGATCTTTATTGTTACTATAGATTCACCAATGTGTTTTGAACATACAGAAATATGAAAATTCATATATATATATATATATATATATATATATATATATATATATATATATATATATATATATATATATATATATATATATATATATATATATATGTTTTATTACGTTACAAACTATTTTATTCTTGTACGAATTGTCTTTTTTAGGGTTTTTGTTATCAAATATCCATTTTGAATATAATTTTATAAATGTGCTGATATAATATTACAATTAATTGAGAAGTTACCTGTTTTGTTATACAATCTATATTATGGACAGTACCTACGTTATCTGACTGCGGTAAAAACTGAAAAGAAAATTATTTTACTTTACAACTATGTATAAAGCATTACACAAGCAAGGTAAGCTTAAAAAAAGTCGGAAGCAAGGACTATTATTTTTCTATAGGTTTTATTTACAAATGGATTCCACCTGATTCCAACTTTTCCTCCTTCCTTTTCCGGGGACTGCTCTGTTTATGCATAATTGACCCGTTGAGCGGCCGCATGGCGTAATGGGGACAATCATCTTTACGGGGGTTTGATCCGGCGCCACTGCGCTCGCGCGTGGTGATCCCACGGAGGAAAGAACGACTAGGCCGTGTCTTACTCGTTCATCGTCTTCTCGTAATCCCGCTACGTGGTGTCGTGGTCACGTCTCGCGGCCACGTGTGGGACCGAGGGTCTTGCCTTAACCGGCCGGACCGCGGGGAAGAAAATTGAACTTGCATTGAATCGCGCCTCCTGCTGGAGAAAACATTGGGTCCACCGCTGGCGGCGATATATATATACCAGCACCACAGGTAATTATAATTTTTTGAAAAAATATTACAAACTGCATTTTTTATTTTATAAAATTATTATATATTTATTTATTTATTTATTTATTCATAGGTTTATCACTAACATCACAGGTAATCCCAATTCGTTAGTGTACCTTATTCATTTAAATTATTTTATATTTATATAAATTTAAATACTTGAGTCAATTACAATCAATTTTCAATCTTAAGTTAATTTAAACATTCAGAAATGTTCAATAATAATAGGTAATAATAATAACAATAATAAGTATTAATTAACAATAATAAGCATTAATTAGATTAATACAAATAATGGGAAATTTAAATGTAATTAGTACAATTACTGAAATCGCAATAAAGTAATAATATAATAATGTCCTACAAATACAGTCAATAATGTGTTATAAATTTTTACAATTCATGTCATAATAATTTCCAAAAATAAAATAAAAATATTAACTCAATGTCACCAATAAATTGATTAAGTCAATATTATAATTATCATTACAATATAATTATGTAATTAGATTCAACATCATAAGCGACCCGCGTGAACTCATTCAGTGTACAGCTGAATATGTCAATATGGCCCGCTACGGAGTTGAGCGTGCGCAGAGCTCGCGTGAGCGGTGCATCACGCAACAAGTTAGTGCGCGCGCGCGGTAACGCCAGTATTGGTAGGCGCCGACATTTCCTAATTGTTCCATTGGGAACGCACAGCTTCATCTCTTCTAGTATTGCTGGATTTTCAATTTTCCCCCGTAATACCTTAAAAAGGTACTTTGCGAGTTAGTATATATCTTAATATATATAAATCTCGTGTCACAATGTTTGTCCTCAATGGACTCCTAAACCACTTAACCGGTGGTGGTAGTGGCCAGATGCACGAGAGTAATGCTGGGGGACCGGATACTTCAGATGGCGAAAACCATCTCGAACGACTGGGAAGCCGGCTTACTATCCGTGACCTGGGGACTTCCATTGCTGGAATGGATAAATGGGGTACCGGGATGCGGCAAGACAACTCGCATAGTAAGGGACTTCGACGAGGACACGGAGGTCGTGATCACGACCACAGTCGAGGCGGCCAAAGACTTAAAAGAAAAACTGGCCCACCACTATGGCAACAAAGTCAAGCAAAAGGTGCGCACTATGGCCTCCGTTTTGGTAAATGGTTTCCGTGAGGGCACGACAATTACCCGCCTAACGGTGGACGAAGCCCTTATGAACCACTTCGGAGCCATAGTAATGGCCGCCCGACTATCCGGTGCAGAGAAGGTGATCCTCATCGGAGATATAAACCAGCTGCCGTATATCGACAGGGATAACCTGTTCGAAATGCGGTACTGTAGACCTACCCTGCTAACAACCATCTCGTGCGAGTTGTCATGCACGCATCGCAACCCCAAGGATGTCGCCTTTGCCATCAGCGAGGTCTACGGAACCATATATAGCTCCAGCGCCAAGATCCGATCGTTGCGAGTGGAGAGCCTCACAGGCGCGCGTATCCCCGTAGGAAGGGATCGGACCCTATACCTGGTCTTTACGCAAGATGAAAAGAGATTGTCGACTGACCAGGGATATGGGTCTGGCGAGGGATCGCGCGTCTTAACCATCCATGAGGCACAGGGCCAGACCTACGAGGACGTCATCGTCCTCCAGACTAAGACGAGGAGGCTCCGAATTCACGACAGCGTTTCGCACGCCGTGGTCGCGGTGACTAGACACACTAACACCTGTGTCTATTACACCGACGACTGTGATGACGCAATTGGTCGCTTTGTGGCGAGGGCGGCGGAGACCACGGAAAAGGAAATCCTCGAGCACAGTCTCAAGATGGCGATTCATCACAGAGATACCGCCGTCATTGAGAGTGTGCTCGATATGTTGAGTAAAAACATCGGTGCGAGGACATAGTTGTTAGAAATATATTTATAAGAAATAGATATAAAACCATTATTAGGAAGAAAAGTTAAGTTTTAGTAATAGCATATTGTACATTAGCAAAGTAAAAAAAAAAAAAAAAAAAAAAAAAATGCATGTCATTAGATTTAAGAATACCTACATATTTTGGTCGGTGGACTCATGTTAAACATATCATGTTAGACATCAATAATGTAAGCAGCTACCATTGTACTAAGTATACCTAAATCTGGAATAAAAAAGGCATGGGCAAAATGAGCCCGTGGACATACATTTATATAAAAAAAAAAAAAAATAAAAACCACTTAACCGATTATAATAAAATTCGCACACCATGTGCAGTTCGATCCAACTTGAGAGATAGGATAATTTAAATCTCAAATTATAGTCGCAATTTTAATTCATTGCTAATTATTTGTCTGTTATTATTTGACAGTCACAATTATCTGTTAACTCCAAATGATTCTAACAGATGTCGATACCTTTCGACTGGGTTGAGTAAGTAATCAATAGATGGCGCTGCTATGGTAAATCTACGAACGTGTCATATAAGCTACATTTTAACAGCATAATTACCACGTGTTGTTGAGGCTAAAGTATAAATTAAATTTATTTTTATAATTTTTAAAATTTTAGTTAAATACCCGTGCGAAGCCGGGGCGGGCCGCTAGTAGTTATATAGTTAGTCATTGCTCGCAATTTAGCTCGAGTATCAGTAGACCGTATGTAAAATTAAAAATAACTAAAAAAAAGTTTTCTAATATCTAAGAGATAACGCTGTAAACGCGATCTTATATTTTAATCAAAAGCAATTTTATTGTTTCAACTTTAATAATTTCTAAATGACAAAATTCAAATTCTGACTGGCCCTTTAATATCATCCTCATCAACCTTAATCGAAAGTATCATTACTTACCTTACCTTTCAGAGATAGAAATTACAAAAATAGTTACTTATTGGATGAATATGTAAATGCGCACTGCTTACTTAACTTCGTATATCTAGGTTCAATAGCTTGGGCTAGGTAATCAATCAGATCAGCCAATCAGTCAATCAGTCGTTCAGTCAGTCATTGATTCAGGATATGTTTTTTTATAAGTACGGATATTAGAGAATCATCAAAAAAAAAAAAAAAAAAATAAGCCAAAATAAAACATAAAAGACGTAAAGTTGCTTAAGATATAATACAGTAAATGGTATTAAGTAAAATTCATCAAACCGAGCGCTTTATGGTTAATTTTATTGATATAGTTTACAATAGTAGCGAAGCGTATAACGTCCACGACCTTCACCGCGTGTTACAAATGACGGCTGACATCTGCTTTACTAATTTCTTGTGTAAAATAATTCAATATTTACTTGTGAATGCATCATATGCTGCAAAAATTTCTATTTTCGTTTATTGAATTATCTCTTTGATAAATATTTACTTAGGTTAAGACATAATTTCGTTCGGGGGTTCATGGCAAATGTCTGATATAGGTTGTATCTTTGTCGTGTTCTGGGCATCTGTATTTGCGTTGTGTTTTCATCATACTGGGGGACTGATGAGTGTGTGAAGTTGATTCTTATTGTTTATTAAACGCTGGTTGACAGCATGTATAAGGGCCGAAACACATAACGGCGTTGCGGCGCCGCAACGCTAAAATCGGCGGTGGCGTCACCGCCAATTTTAGCGGCGTGGCACCGCCAATTCCGGCGTTGTGACGTCATACTTGTTGACCATGATTTATTGACATTTTGTGTCTATTTTTATATTTTTTTTTTGTGTCTTTATTAGACATGGGTATCTCAATGAATTTTTATGAACTGCAGATAAGCTCATGAGCCATATGCTTGAACCGGAGCTGTGAAACGGCTCACAGTTCAGCTCAATTGTTGTTATAGGTATTGTTACTTTTAACCACTTTTAACTATTAGATTTACAGCTAATTTATGACTCGGTTCAAAAAATGACATGTATGATGTACCTAAATTATAAATATGTAATAAAGCAGCGTTTCGAAAAGTTATTATAGTGATATTTTTTCTATCTTACACAATTATAGGGGAATGCTAATTTCATGCATATGATAAACGCTAAAGTGAGTTTCTTTGTTTGTTACGCTTTCACGCTTTAACTATTCACCTGAATTACGATCATCATGAAATTCTGCATACCAGTTGTCTGGGGTACAGAAAAGGACATAGAGTACCTACTTTACGTACCGACTACCTTTGGTGCCTGTACCATGCGAGCAGAGCCGCGGACAAAACCACCACAATTAAAACCAATAAAATTAAAAACCAATTAAAAAATCACGAAGAACTGGTTACCCTACAACAACGCTCTTTTTCGCGGCGCCGCAACGCCGCAACGCAAACTGCTGATTTTAGCGTTGCGTCGCCGCAACGCCGTTATGTGTTTTGGCTCTAAAAGTTTGTTTAATATGATGCTAGTCGAAGTGAAGATGAAATACTGTGTCCGGTATGCACTATTTCATGTCACTGAGAGTAAAGTGAGTACTTTAATTATTTAAAACTAGCTTCTGCCCCCGGCTTCGCCTACGTGGATGTCGGTTATCGCAATAAAAAAATATCCTATGTTACTTCTAATACCTCTAAGAATATGTGTACAAAGTTTCATGATGATCGGTTAAGGAGTTTTTTTTGCGTGAAAGCGTAACAAACATACTTACATTTCACATTTATAATATTAGGGATTTTATAATACAATATTTTTTTATGGCATTAATATAAATATAGCACTTATTAATTGCAAAGTAAGTGGTTAAAATTAACACAAGACCCGCTAAATATATATTTTTTTAAATGATCTCTTAGCTCGAGGACCCTCAAAAGCCATAATATAAGTCGAATGCCTTCTTATTATTATTTTTATTATTTTACTTTATGAATAGGTACCATATGACCGACTTGAAGTCTAATTTACGAATAATAATTGAAGCGTCTAAGACCCCGTTCAGATGACAAGCGCTTAACGCGCGTTATGATAACGCGCGCTTACAACTACACATGCCGTACGTACGGCCGTACACATGCTAACGCGCGTTAAACGCGCGTTAGCATGTGTACGGCCTGAATAAAATGTATGTAGTTGTAAGCGCGCGTTATCATAACGCGCGTTAAGCGCTTGTCATCTGAACGGGGTCTTAACGAAGCTAACGCCTATTATTATTATTGTGCTTATCTCAAAAACTACACGTTAATATCATATTTAGAACTACGAGTATTTTAACTTGCGTACTCTGAGGAAGTCTCGAACTGCATCTTCGATCTTGTATAGCTCGAGGACCCTCAAAAGCCGTGAAAGATACCGAGGCGAATGCCTTTATATTATTATTTTTATTATTTGTCTTTAAGAATACCATGTGAAAAACTTGAAGTCTAATTTACGAATAATAATTTAAGCATCTTAACGAAGCTGACGCCTATTATTATTTTGCTTATCTCAAAAACTACAAGTTAACATCATATTTAGAACTACTAGTATTTTAACCTTAATTTTAAATATTGTTTTAAAATATTTGTCAAACTAATATTTATATGCGTAAAAACTTAAGTAAATAAAATAATCCTTTACATTCTGAAATGTCATGTTCAACAATTTTAAGTATGTATTAGAAACAGATATGAATCATTTACACTGTTAGCGCTAACTGCGCTGCGCGGCGTATAAATCTTCCAACGTACCGCGAGCGGGGCAACGCTTAAACCTCGTAGATTTGCTGTAATCCATAATACGACACTTTGGACGTTCATAAAATAAAACAAACGAACATCTGAGGGTTCTTAATATTTTTTTGTTGTGATTTAGTTTTATTATAAAAAATGGTTGTCTGAAAAGTCGGTTTACGGCGATAAGTTTTACGTGATAACGTCATAAGAAAACAGATATAAAATTGATGTACTCGAACGCGGTCCGATGGTGTGTAAGAGAGATGCGTCATAAGTCGAACTGATCGTGCCTCTCTATCGCTTGTTCTGCGCTCTCGCTCGCTCGCGACAGGTGACAAAATGGCGTCATTTTTGAAAAAAATACTCGATAGCTTTCATCAATTTACTAGACGTTATCACGTCAAAAATAAAAGTATTGTTAATCAAAGATTTCTTAACTGTTAGAACATTAAAATTTCATTCATTTGTCCTTTTTTTAATTTCTGTATCTTCATCAACTCATGCACTACCTCTAAGTTAATACAGGTAATGTTACCCCAATTTATAAAATGATCACGTTCGTCCACGTGTGAAGTGAGGGTCTCAACTAATACACTTACGTGACTCAGGTGTTCCGTATAGTAACAAGTTACTATGTCATCGTTAGTTCACCGCGACACGATAAGTTAAATGAAGAAGAAACAAAACATCATTGTATCACGAAAAGAAATAGTGGCCAACAGCAAAACAAGATGTTTGTTTTGATAAAAACAAACCTCGTTTATGTATACCGACTAACCGACTAATACCTGCTTATAGTTTTAGCCTGTTTTTACTACATATGCAGAATTACGTAATTAAAACTAGTCATTAACAACAAAAATTAGTTAATACCAACTCTTAAAGGTTTTCTTAAGAAAGAATATTCAATTGAAGACCGTTCTGGTGTAATGGCGAGTAGTCGCCTCAAGTCCCGCGCTGGCGGTCGCGGGTTCGATTCCGCTCGGGACAGATATTTGTATTTGTACAAATATTTGTTTCCAGTCTGGGTGTATGTCCTTATGGGTCTCCGCACCGTGCCTCGGAGAGCACGTAAAGCCGTTAGTCCCGGTTGTTATCGTAGATATTTGATAACGATCGTTACTCATGGTAGGGAAATTATCCGCCAACCCGCAGCGGAGCAACGTGGTGGACTAAGCTCCAACCCATCTTCTATATGGATAAGAGGCCTTCGCTCACCAATGGGTTGTTTACGGGCTGATACAGTACAGTAAATTCAATTTAAACTAATAACACTGTCTGAATTTGTTTGTAAGAATTTCAATGAAATTTCTTTTAAAATAGTCGCAAATAGTACGTTTTAAATTAACACGGGGTTTGAAGATAACATATTTTGTATAAATTATGTAGATATCGACAAATGCATTCATATAGGTAAACACCAAAAAAATGTCATTGTTATAATAATTAATAGATTGGCGTGCCGTATTGTTTGTATTGTTTGTAGTTCCAATAAAAAATAAAAACGAATTAATATTAATAGTAAGAATTTTAATATTATTTGTGTAGTAGTTTTTTACATACTATGAGTTAATACTAAGGTATTTGCATAATAAAAGTAGTACCAAAGAGTTTGACCAAGCAGATGGAACTACTATTACCTTTTATGTCTGACAACCAAATTGAACTGCATAATTTATATACTTTCGTCTTCAGTATTTTTGATGCATTAATGTGAACAGTCTGCAATTGGTTTCGGTTTCGTAACAGGAGCTCTTTTACTTGAGAGGGGCGTTAATCCGCCGCACAACCCCCATATTGCAGGAGGACCACACCCGTCAAAAGACAACGAGTCCATCGGATTTAGCCGGAAGCGTAGTTGGGCTGTACTACCGACTTTTTCCTCCGTCCGTCACCCGGAGGACATTTACGCTAGCGCACTACACCGTGAGGGCCGATGCGACGCGTCACTGCGTTTTATGGACCAAGGAGATGATCATCGTGACGCATCTTCCTCATACCGTGTTTTAGAGATTAGCCAGTCAACACGATGGATTTAAAGTTGACTGTCCAGGGCGCGCCGAACGATCAATAATGTATCGTCACTCGGGGAGGCTCTCTACTTACACCCCCATTGCAGACCCCAATTGCAGACCTGGTGCCTGTGCCAAACATCATTGGGGTAACCAAATCCCATCGGTTGCGGTGGCTCGGACATGTCGAACGCATGGGGGAGAATCGAGCAGCCAAGAGAGCTTATCTGGGTCGACCAACTGGGCGTAGACCGATGGGTCACCCCAGATATCGCTGGAGGGACGTGGCTGAAGCAGACTTGCGTGAAATCAAAGCCAATATTTGGCGGGAAATCGCGCAAGATCGTGCGTGGAAGAATCTTGTTTCGGAGGCCAAGACTCACTTCGGGTCACTGAGCCAGATGAGTTAGTTAGTTAATGTGAAAAGTAATCATTTAAATAAGTTTGAGCTTTTTTATATTATATATTAGATTCTTTCGATGATTTTTGTCGAAATCGTGTTATTTTTAAATCTACACTCGTAGAAAAGTTGACCGACGTACGAATGCATCTATCATCTCATAAGGTTATTTCGTTATCTTTAAGGACTTTCCGGAACGAGATGAGCTATGTATCCTTTTTGGGGTCCTAAGCTGTATTTACACCAAGTTTCATGGCGATCGGTTAAGCGGCTGAGTCGTTAAAGTAGAACAAATACAAACTCACTTTCAGAATTCAAAATACTAGTAACGATATCATCAACATAATTTACGAAAACTGTTTACGAATTTACTTCTCAATATATTTATAGCGAAAATTTCAAATCATACATATTATTCAGCAAATGTATCGCGAAATGTATTTCAAAGCGTTCCCCAGTCGAGGTTCTTATGTTCAGGATGTGAATACATGAATATAGAAGGCATGACTTTATCATTTATTGAATAGATTTTATCACATCTGTAACAGAAAATGTATGATGTTTCTATTTATTTTCTTATTTTCAGGCAAAAATAACTAAAACCTATTTCACCCCTCGCTATCTATTCTAAGAATTCAATAGATTCGATGTTTTTTTTTGTTTTTTTTCTTAAGATAAAAAATATGTAAGGCCAAAATGTTTTGAGAATGGATGACCACCCTATGAAAGGTTTATATTTTTAATACACCGGTAACAAACTATTCAATAAAAATGTGGATTGATCGGTGTGCATGTATGTTACGTATCTATTATCCTGCAAAGGACCTCTTTATTTGACGATTAAAGAAGATTGTTTTCAAAATGTACATATTAACACGCTTAAGATACTATATTGAGGTTTCAAAAATATGAAATATAAATAAATACGCTTAGATAACGAAAAAAACTCTGTATGGGTACTACAAACGTTTGTCAGAAATGGAGAGCGAATTCATGACTTGAATGACCCAACCAACTGACTCAACATACAGTTGAAGTAATTGCGCAACCGCATAGCTTTGTTCCAACGTATCTTTAAATATTAGACACCGTTTTACTTGAATATTGTACATAAGATATGTTTAAGAAACACTAATATAATATTTATAAATATGGTCAAAAAGTATATTAAGATTAGAATAATTTTCTGTCCGTCTTTATGTTTGTCCGAGCAACTTGAAACATTGAGTCCATGCTTTGTATTGGTAGACCATTTAAAAGTGCAACTAATGAATGTTATAATTTAATTATTGAAATTCAAACAACACACGCACAAAGCTGCAGACATAAGCATAAAAACAAGAAAAGTATTGAATAATATCTTCATGTTTAAAATAATCTTAAAGACATATTAATTTACTTATTCTATGATTCAAGAATGTGATAATACTAATTTTCGTGTTTTTTGAAGCTATAAATAGGATTTCGTGTAAATCGGGTGGAATTAAGAAAAATGTTACGGGACGGTTGTTTTGTAAAAATATGTAGGTAATCGGCTTCGAATATACAAAAAGCAGGAAAAGACAGCATAAAGGTAATCGGATTTTTATGTTTCCTTATAAAGACCACAAAATGTTGGCTTGTTGCGTTTCAGCTATTTATTATAATAATATAATAATTATAAATATTAGGTGGATAATTAATAGATTGGTAAATATAACGCTAAACGACAAAACGAAAAGACGAAAAACGAACGTAAATATTAACGCTAACCGTTTAAACATTGCGTCGACGTTGCATTTTATCTTCACTGAATAAAAAGTAGAATTTTTATGCAATAGTATACAAATCCATCATAGTTATTAAATATTTGAAAACGTGATCATATTATCGACTAAAACTAACTGTTGCGTTTTTATTGAGAGACGAAACACAATATTAAATACGTGTTTAAAAGATACATCTCAAAGCTAGCAGCCTGTACATTTTTGTTTAATTTAAAATTATTTTATTTCATCCACAACAATACGAATTTGTATTGTCTATACATATTTTTTTGATACATTTAAGCCCTTAAATTTTTATAATTATTAATATTAATATTAATATTAATATTAAAATGAATATTAACCAACAATCACACCACGTTAACCTAGGTTACGGGCTTAAAGAAGGGGGTGAGTGGCAGTCAATCGGTCCCGGCTGCCCCACCTAGCGCGGCTCAACCGCCGCAGCGGCAGGAGGCAATGGACATGGTCTGATTATGGACCGTGACATTGTCATCCTGCAAGGGAATCTCAACCACTCCGCCAGGGCACAGGACCTCTTCCTGCAGTCCGTGGCGGAGTGGTCAGTCAGTGTCGCCGTAGTCGCGGAGCCCTACTCCATCCCGGATCGCCCGAATTGGGTGGGCAGTCGGGACGGCTCCGTGGCGGTCGTCCGGTCGACGGTGCCGCATTCCCCGCCCTTGTCGGTCAAAGACAAGGGTACGGGATATGTGGCGGCCGAATGGGGAGGGATCACATTGTACGGCGTGTACTTCTCTCCTAATCGCAGTCTGGCGGCCTATGAGGTCTTCCTACACACTCTGGAGACCTCAATACGGCGTGCACCGGGTCCCGTGCTCGTGCTGGGGGACTTCAATGCCAAATCCACGGCGTGGGGGTCCCCCAGGACGGATGCTCGCGGTGCGGCGGTTGAAGAATGGGCGGCGGCGGCGGACCTCGTTTTGTTAAACCGGGGGTCCGCCCAAACGTGCGTGCGGCGCTGGGGTGGATCGATAGTGGACCTCTCGTTCGCTAGCCCCGGTGTCGCCGCACGGGTAAGGAGCTGGTGTGTCCTGGAGGAGGTTGAGACCCTATCCGATCACCGCTACATCCGGATAGAGGTCTCCCGGTCCCTCCGGGGCCCCAGCAGGGGTCACGCGGCGGACAGAGCTCCCGTTTTTCCACGATGGGCTGTGGGTAAACTCGATCGGGACCTACTGGTGGAGGCGGCCATTGTTCAGTCTTGGCTGTCTCCCCCCTTGACGTAGGACGTTGGCGTCGAAGCTGGTCGCATCCGCGGTACATTAGCGCAAATCTGCGATGCGGCCATGCCCCGAGTGCGCCACCCAACCCGACGGAAGGGGGTATACTGGTGGTCCCCGGAGCTGGCGGACCTCCGTGAGGCTTGTATTCGTGCCCGGAGGTCTTACACCCACAGCCGACGTCGCCGAGTACGCGACGAAGAGCGGGAGGGCCAGCTGTACGCAGCGTATAACCATGCGCGTGCTGCGTTGAAGCTGGCCATCTGTCGCGCCAAAGACGCGAAGCGGCAGGAGATGATGGAGGGTCTAGAGCGTGACCCCTGGGGACGCCCTTATCGCGCGGCGCTGAACAAGCTCCGCGCACAGGGCCCCCCCCTTACGGAGACCCTCCAGCCGGGCTTCCTCTCTCAGGTGGTTGAGGGCCTTTTTCCAACGCAGGCGGTTCACACGCCCCCGGTCATGGCTCCACCAGACGACGTCCGGGAGGCCGACGAGGAAAATGTACCGCCTGTGAGTGAATCGGAAATGGGGGCGGCGGCGACGCGTATGCGGAAAAGTGCTGCCCCCGGGCCGGACGGTGTACCCGCCCGAGTGCTGGCCCTGGTTCTTGACCACCTGGAGCCCCGCCTCAGGGGACTTTTCGACGTTAGCCTGCTATCCGGACGGTTCCCTGACTGCTGGAAGGAGGGGAAGCTCGTGCTCCTGCCGAAGCCGGGACGGCCTCCGCAATCAGTCACGGCTTTCAGACCCATCGTGCTACTGGACGAGGTGGGCAAATTACTGGAGAGGGTAGTCGCTGCTCGCATCGTCCAGCATCTCACGCGGGTCGGCCCCGACCTGTCCGACGCCCAGTTCGGCTTTCGGGCTGGTCGGTCGACGGTCGATGCCATTCTGCGTCTGAAGGCCGTGGCTTCGGAGGCCGTCGCCTCGAAGGGAGTGTTGTTGGCGGTGTCTCTCGACATCGCCAACGCATTCAATAGTCTGCCATTCAACTGCATCACGGAGGCACTCCGGTTCCATGGAGTGCCCCTCTACTTAAGGCGGCTGGTGGCGGACTACCTCGACGGCCGCAACGTCCTCTTCGTCAACCGGGAAGGGGACGTTGTCAGGAAGCCTATGTCGTGCGGTGTCCCACAGGGTTCTGTCCTCGGACCGCTCCTGTGGGACATCGGTTACGACTGGGTCCTCCGTGGCCGGCTCCCCCCTGGGCTGGGCGTAATCTGTTATGCCGATGACACACTGGTCACAGCCCGGGGCGGGACTTTCGAGGAGGCGGTATCCCTGGCCACTTCAGGTACCGCGGAGGTGGTCAGGAGGATCGAGGCACTGGGGCTTAGGGTGGCCCTTAACAAGTCTGAGGCCCTGCTCTTCCATGGGCCTCGACGTGGTCCACCCGCTGGTGCCTCGATAACGGTTGATAGTACTGTGGTCGGTATCCGGGCCCACATGAAATATCTGGGCCTGGTACTCGACGGAAGGTGGTGCTTCGACGAGCACTTTCGCCAACTCGCGCCGAAGCTCGTCGGCACGGCGTCCGCCCTTGGTAGGTTAATGCCGAATATGGGCGGACAGAGTCTAGCGTGCCGACGACTTTACGCCGGGGTGGTCCGGTCGATGGCGCTGTACGGCGCCCCCGTGTGGGCGGAGTCCCTGACTGCCCACAATAGGGCCTATCTGTGGCGTCCACAGAGGGTCATGGCGGTCAGGGCTATACGCGGCTACCGGACGGTAGGTGTCGAGGCCGCGTGCGCATTGGCCGGAACCCCCCCGTGGGACTTGGAGGCGGAAGCGCTCGCCGACGTTTATCGGCGGGTATCGGTGGCGCGAACAAGAGGTATTAATCCCCTGCCGAGCGAAATTACCGTATGGCGGGACGATGCCCGCCGCACCACCTTCACACGATGGAAGGCTCGGCTGGAGACGCCCCGGGCTGGTTTTCGGACCATAGGGGCGCTTCAGCCGATATTGATGGAGTGGGCGGTGCGGCAGCACGGAGTCCTCACCTTCCGACTCGTGCAAGTGTTGTCAGGGCATGGCTGCTTTGGCAAGTACTTGCACGTTGTCGCAAGGAGGGAGACGACTCCGGGCTGCCACCACTGCGACTGCAGCGAAGACTCGGCGCAACATACGCTCGAATCGTGCCCCGCCTGGGCTGAGCAGCGCCGAGATCTCGCTGCAGTCATTGGAGAGGACCTGTCGCTATCGGCCGTTGCGCGAGCGATGGTTGGCGGTGATAGGGCCTGGACCGCGGTCGCCAACTTCTGCGAGAACGTAATCTTGCAGAAGGAGGCGGCGGAGAGGGCCCGGGAGGACTCACTCCTTTCGGACCCAATTCGCCGCCGGCGCGCAGGGCGGCGCAGACGCGCTCACATGCGCCTAATGCCGCCCTAGTCGAGGCTGCGGACGGTAGGGTCGGGGATTGCCCGCCGTCCGCCGAAACAGCCTACCGTGAAGGTGCGATGCCCGAGTGCGCGGGGTGTCGCACAGAAGAAAGTGCCCGATGGGGCTGCCGCCTGCGGGCCACGGAGCAACGTACGCGGTACCCGTGGTCTGCCTTGTAAAGGCGGGTGAGGGCGCACGGCGGGTTATTTTAGTGGGTGAGGGCCCCACACTACCCCGTTGTCTCCCCGGACGACAGGGTGTGCGTTCAGGTACATTTTTTTCCCGCCCAAAAAAAAAAAAAAAAAAAAAAAAAAAAGGTTACGGGCTTACGAACTTAGCACGGCTAGCCCCGTGCTAAGTTCGTAAGAACTTGTGTTACAGGTACTTTGATCTACCCTCATTGCTCGGAAACGATATAGACGTGTTTTTTGTTCTCGCGGATAAAATAATTCATATTTTCAGTTTTCTTTTCCTATTCAGTTAATAATAAAGAACTAAAGCTTCAAGAAAATACAGTTGTTATATTGTTAGTAATAATAGTGTGTTGTGATTCACTTGCGGTGCAGGACTTCCTCTTATTGTGAGTTAGCTACAATTATTGATGAAGATAGATTGAGTCAGTACATAACTAATTTACGCAGACATCTTTTATATAAGAATTAAATATAAGATCTAGTAATAAGGATTCTTTGAATTGTACAGGGAGATATTAAAGCGTGTTTTTGATAAAAAATTCATCATATACTGTCTACCGACCATTTTACACTAAATAAGATGTCCTTAAATCAGTTAAAACGGGGTTCCCTTGCAAATGTGCCCTCCAGTGTTCGGCCGGCTCTGCAACATTGTGAGTCTGAGCCGATGTTAAGCCATACTACTGACTCAGACAATGATATTTCTATGCGTAATAAACGTAAGTTCGAGGGACAGGATGATGGTGAGGAGAGGGGAATGCTGGCCGAGATGCGTATGATGATTTTGTCTTTGAGTAGCGAACAGGATAGGAAATTGTCTAACATACAGGAGACTATAAATGATATAAAAAATCAAAATATTGAAATCTTTAAAACCCTTAATTTTTTGTCACATGAGAATGATGAATTAAGGAATAGATTAAATAATTATGAGTTAGATCGTAAAAAGCAGTATTCTTATATTGAAAGTTTAGAAAACAGGATAGAATTTTTAGAGAGAAAATCGTTATCGTCGTGTATTGAGCTGCGTAATATTCCTGTAGTTAAACAAAATGAATCAAAAGAAGATTTAAGAGAATTGATTGCGAAGGTAGGGTCGTCTTTATCGGTCAGTATTCAATCTTTTGACATTAAAGACATCTACCGACCTCAAAATAAGTCTACTTCATATAAGCCTATTGTTGTTGAGTTGAGCAATGCTCTCTTAAAGGACAACATTATCGCAAGTTTAAAGAAATTTAATAAGCAACATAGTGATAAAAAATTTAGTACTGCGACTATTAATATTGAAGGTCCACACCGACAGATTTATATATCGGAGTTACTCACTCGTAAGGCTAAGAGACTTTTTTACCTAGCACGAGATTTTGCTAAGAATAATAATTATTTATTTTGCTGGACTGTGCATGGTTGTATTTACTTGCGCGAAAGGGAGGGTGCACCGCAAATACGTATTGATAGTGAAGAGAAATTAAACACTATAAAAAACTCAATGTGACTAGTTAATTATAGTTTATTTTTGAATTCTAAAGTTTGCATAATATGTTTTTTGTTTAACTGTTTTATTATTGTAAGATATAGTATAATTTTCTGTGTTTCTAATTGTAATTTACATTTCATTTATTTACATTCACACAGCATAAACATTAGTTCATACAACACACATACACTTTCACATATGTCCCTTTTGCAACATTATAAACGTGTTAGGAAGTTACTGCATAAAAATAATGAAATGTTTTTACTATTATTATTTAGTTATCAAATAGTGTTCAGCATTCATTGCTGCTTCTTGAGTGTGAACCTTGAATATTTTCAATTTAAAATTCGATAATCAATTAAACTCATTATTAAATAATGACTTGAGGTTCCTGGGTAATGTCAGTAATTACACGTGTGAACCTGAAAGCTGTTACGAGTTTATTTCTTCATACCACAAAAGTTTAAAAATTTTTCAATTAAATATTCGAAGCGTGAATTGTAACTACGATGGACTTTTGGTTTTGCTAAATCGAATTAATGTTGAACTAGATATAATTGTTTTGACTGAGTGTTGGCTTAGGATTGTCGATAGATTGCCTATTTTACCAGGATACACTTCGTATAGGTCCACGGTACTTTTAAATAGAAACGATGGTGTCATTCTATACATTAAAAACAATCTTTCTCATTCGTTAATACACCAAAACGTGGATGATGCTAGTTCACTTATTTGCAGCTTAAACGTAGAAGTGTGTCTGATTGCTCTTTATCGCTCTCCCTCTATTCGACAGCTTGATACATTTTACAATAATTTGAACTCAACACTTTCTTTGTTAAAACATTATAGAACTATTATATAATTCTTATGGGGGACATCAATATAGATATTTTTCCACCACATAAGGATACAAGCGCACAAGACTACCTTAATTTGATGTTCTCGCATGGACTGATTTCATCCCATTATCTTCCTACGCATGGTCAAAGTTGTATTGATCACGTTTTTATAAAGAGCCAATACAAACACATCACATTAATTTTGAACTCATCGGTTACAGACCATTCACCGACTATGTTTTGTGTCGATTTGAAAATTCACCGTCAATATTCCAAAAGGTTCCGAACTCGTACTGACTTTAAAGGAATCTCTAAAAATATTAAATGTGCACAGTTGTCTGTCATTATCTTACACCGGACCCTTCCTATATAGACACTTTAATGAAGTACACAAAATTTCCAACATGAATCGAACGAGCTTAAAAACAACATTGAAAAATAATTTACAAGCACTAGGCTATAACGCTACAGAAAATATACTCAAAATTAGCAAGTGAAATTATTCACTGATAATGACTCACACCACTCATACCAAAATTACACAAACACACCTCAAGGTCACTACGTATAACACCACACACTTTACATTCACACAATGTTTCCTGTTAGAAATAGTTTTCCAAAAATAAAAGTAAACTTATGATATATGATATTACTAAAAGATAACATTATTTTAAGTTATTTATAAGTAAAATTTTATTTAAATTGAGTACGTAGTAATTATTTATTTTTATTATTTATTGGTTTGTAAGTTTTTTACTATGTTTGTAACCATATTACTTTAATAAGTGATTGTTAAATAGCCGGTAACCTGTAACTTGTACCACCACAACAAAACATCAATCGTCTTGTTTGTGAACGCTGCTTCACTGACGCACAGTTTTTTGGTGTAGTTATTTTTTCATATGTACCCTCTATAAAGTGATTTTGGTGTAATGTTATGTACGAATATATTATTTTTACGCGTATGTATTTTCTCGAACCATGTAATCAATTAAATAGACATAAGACCAATTCATGGGGTGGAGGGTTGATAACCTGCGATACAGGAATATTCCTATGTCAGGTATCAACCCACCATAATCATTTTTTTTTTTGGATCATTATGTACCTACATGTAAGCATCTTGTTTTTTATGGTGAGAAAATAAATGATTATTATTATTATCACAATAGCTACACTCCACCCGTTCAATATATACATATACACATATATAATATAATATAATACAATATATAAGGAATATAATAAATTTACATAAATTTACATAGATAAATATAAGCGGGTGGAGGATTACGCCCCGGCAGGGAGATCAAACGGCCGGGGGTTAGGGTTGTAGGCTGAGAAATCGGCGGACAATCCTAGCCGAGTCGAGTAATACCGCCTTCTGCATCCTGGCTGCGAGCGAACCGTCACAGATACCCAGCTGCCTCAGGTGGTGAGCGAGGCTAACCGGGATCAAACCGTTGGCAGATATCACGATAGGGATGATTTCAGTGGACTCAACACCCCACATGTCGACAATCTCGTGTGCCAAATCCAGATATTTACGCTTTTTCTCTGTTTCGGCTTTCACGAGGTTCTCGTCATGAGGGATGGTAATGTCCACTAAAAACACCCTCGACTGTGCCCTATCCATCACCACGATATCAGGCTTGTTCGCCAGTATCGTCCTGTCCGTGGCAATAGGCAGGTCCCAGTAGAGCCGGACTCCGTCGCGTTCGAGTACTGGCACCGGTGTGTACTGGTAATACGGCATCCTCTGTTCCAAGAGACAATACATAAGAGCAAGCTCTTGATGAAGAATTTTGGCCACTTGGTTATGTCTGTGCAAGTACTCAGTGTTGGCAAGCGCTGAACACCCCGAAAGCACATGTCTGAGTGACTCGCCGGGATGACGACAAGCTCGACAGAAGTCGGGAGTGCCATCCTTCAGAATGTGCTTTCGGTAGTTGTTCGTCTTGACCACCTGATCCTGTATTGCACAGACAAAACCTTCGGTTTCCCCAAAGAGGTCCCCGAATCGCAGCCACTGCACGGAGGCCTTAACATCCACGTGAGGTGCGTGGAGCGCCTTGTAAAACCGTCCATGCAGCTCCTTCTCCATCCATACGGTCTCCCGGTCAGAGGTGCTAAGTACAACCGGTCTTCGCCATTCCTCTTTGGCCAGGGATAAGGGGGTGAGACCTTTGTCACATACTACAACATCACCATGCATAGCGCTCTCCCTCCTCGTTTCAAAATAGGCCCTGAGGCTGCACACCTCCCGGTTATGCATGGACTTGGCGCTTAATAGGCCTCGGCCACCACACTTCCGTGGGATGTACAGTCTCATGACCGACGATTTCGGGTGATGCATGCGATGGTAAGTCATAGTCGTGCGGACTCTTCTGTCCAGGGCGTCGAGTTCGGTCTGAGTCCATCTGAGCACGCCAAATGTGTACAAAAGAGTGGGCATGACCCAGCCGTTATAAGCTCGGACCTTGTTGGCGCCCGACAAGTAGCTCCGAAGAACTTTTGTCAGGCGTCCAAAAAAGACCTCGCAAACCGGCTGTTTCATATCCACCTCCTGCACCCCTATGCATTGTGACATGCCAAGATACCGGTATGATTCAGCTTCGGAGAGGGTCTTGAAGTTAGAAATCTCTAGGCTAATTTCAGCCGATTGCGTCACCTGTCCCCTGTCTACATGCACGACCGCACACTTATCCACTCCAAGCTGCATCCTGATGGAGCCGCTGAACTCAGTAGTGATTTTCAGCAACTCCATAAGGCGTGCAGGATTAGGTGCCAGCAGCTTGAGGTCATCCATGTAGAGAAGGTGAGAGACTTTAGTACCTCCTCTCCGGAACTGAAAGCCTGTCCCCGAACGCTCCAGCAGAGTGCTTAAAGGGTTCAAGGACAAGCAAAACCAAAGTGGGCTCAGACAATCACCCTGGAAAATACCCCTTCGTATCCGGATTCGGTCATCGGCACCCGTCGTCAGTCTCTCGCCCTGGAGACAAAGGATCGTACTCCATTGCCCCATGCATACTTCGAGGAAGTCTCGAACTGCACCGTCGATCTTGTACAGCTCGAGGACCCTCAGAAGCCATGAATGAGGCACCGAGTCGAATGCCTTCTTGTAGTCGATCCAGGCAGCAGAGAAGTTCCGACGGTTGCGTTTGACAAGCTGGCCCGCAACAGAGTCAATGATAAGGAGCTCCTTTGTGCCGCGGCCGCCTCCACGGCATCCGTTCTGAGCTGCAGACAAGATGTTAAATTCGTCAGTATGACGAGAAATCTTGCAGCTCAGAACGGATGTCAGTGTCTTGTAGATGGAAGTCAGACACGTTATGGGGCGGTAGTTGGTAGGATCCGCAGTGTTGGTGGACTTAGGAGCTAGGTGAGTGATCCCAGTAGTGAAGAGGTTCGGAAGCGTCCTCCGCTCTATCGCCTCTTGGTATTGTCGAGCCAAGGTCGCATGGCATACCGAGAACCCTTTCAGCCAATAGTGATGCAGACCGTCGATCCCCGGACTCTTCCAGTTCGGTGCCCGACGGACCGCATCAGCTACGTTCTCCGAAGAGATGGTGATCGGGTTCATCGGTTCGATTCTAGCACATGCTTCCTGAACCGCCGCAATCCAAGGGCCCTCCTCATGCTCTACCTCCCGTGACCATATGTTTCGCCAAAAGGCGACGAGGTCAGGCGTATTCGGTTTTAGGGAAGTAGAGCACGGCGTCGGGTTCTCCAACTTCCTGTAGAACCTCTTCTGATCACTCAGGAAGAGGCGATTTTGCCGGAAGCGCTCAACTCTCTCAGAGTACCTACGAATGCGCTTCCCCCATGCCGCGATTCTTTGCTTCAGGCCGTCGATGCGCTCCGTCAGTTTTTCAGCTATATCAGGCTGGTCAAGCCTGACGCCTAATCCATTAAAAGCTATTCTGACGGAGCGCACAATCCTTGGCCTAGTGTTGCCCGACCTGAAGCTTTGCAGTCTGCCAATGAGGGCCCTGGCCAGGCTGATACGGCGTTCTATTCTCTTCTTCCAGGCTGGTACGTCACTACTATTATTAGTAGTGCGTCCAGGCTCCTGGGTTTTGGCTCCAATGAAGCGGTGTACCGCTAGAGCGGCACCAAAGAGAATAGAACCCGTATCATCCAAGCCCAGACTGCCATCCAAATATGGAGGTAGCAGCCTGTTAGCTGCCTCAATGGCACCCCGCGTCGCAGCATTAAGAGGAAGACGGGATAGTCGTGGCCTCTGTTCCAGAGGAGCGCTCCGGATCTCGGAAATCGCCTCCTCCAAAATCCCTCTCATCTGCTCTACTTTTTGGGAGACTGCTTCTTCAGCGATCACATCCACAGGCACTTCGCTACGAACGCTTCCCTGTTGCGTTGAAACTGCGTTATGCTCTGCAGATACGGGTTCGACTTCAGGAGCAGCCTCACTATTATTATTATTATTATTATTATTATTATATCTACATGTGTGTGTATGTTTAAATAAAAATATAAAATATATCTTATCCTTGTCTGACGCTAACGCTGCTGCTGAGTTTTTGGTTAGTTCTCTTTCCTCTATTGTTTTGTCCAATACTAAACAAGTGAAACTCTCTCGGAAGAATAATATCTTAAAGCCGTGGATAACACCTGGGTTGTTGCGATGTATTCGTCACCGTGACAGATTGCACAAAAAGCATAGACTGTCACCCAACAACCAAATATTAAAAAAGATATATTGTCGCTACAGGAATTTCTGTAACAACTTACTAAAGAGACTTAAACTTGCTTACGAAAAACTTGAATTTAATAGAGCAAAAAATAATGTATCCGCAACATGGAATGTTATTAAAGAGGTGGCTGATTTGGATTCAAAAAATTTTTCAGCTACTGAATTACTTAATTTGTGTTCTACCCCTGAGGACTCTGTTAATCAGGTTAATAGATATTTCTCTCAGATTGGCCCTCAGTTAGCTCAGAGTATTGGTTTGGGTTCAGGTTCCAATGCTGGGAAACTTAAGGAAGGTAATGTTAGACCATCAAACTCTTTTAGTCTGATCCCGGTAGATCAGGGGGAGGTATTAAACATTATTAATGATCTTAGAAATGATTGTTCTGTTGGCTGGGATGGTATTCATACTAAGGTTATAAAATCTAATGCTTCTGTTCTTGCCCCTTTGATTACTCATATTTGTAATTTGTCATTCTCCTCGGGTGTCTTTCCCAATGTTTTTAAAAAGGCTTTAGTCATCCCAGTTCATAAGGGCGGTGATAGGGACTGTGTGGGTAATTATAGGCCTATTTCTGTGCTTCCAGTTATGTCTAAAATTTTAGAAAAGATTTTAAACAATAGGTTAATTAATTATTTAGAAAGTAAGGATCTCTTAGCTGCAAACCAATATGGTTTTAGAAGAGGAAGGTCAACTGAGGACGCCGTTCTTGATGTAACTGAGTCTATTGTGCGAACGTTGGACAATCAAATGAAGTGTATTGGTATCTTTTTGGATCTCTCCAAGGCGTTCGATACTGTTTCCATCGACATACTTCTCTCTAAGCTCAAGGATCTGGGTGTCAGAGGCCTGGCTTTGGACATTTTTAGAGATTACCTATCAAACCGCCGTCAGCAGGTAAAAATTGAAAACTACGTCAGCGAAGATGCAAAACTTACATACGGTGTCCCACAAGGTAGCATCTTGGGTCCTACGTTGTTCCTTATTTATATCAATAGTCTTTGTCGTCTAAATCTTGATGAAGGTAAGATTTTTGTTTATGCTGATGATACGGTTATACTGGTGTCTGGCTCCACTTGGGATAGAGTTTTAAAAAATGCTGAAAATGCTATGAACAAGGTCTCTGAGTGGCTGTCTACTAATATCTTAAGCTTAAATGTTAATAAAACCAAATTTTTGACTTTTACTCCATCTACTCGTACGCTGCCATCCCCGGATCAATGTGTTCTTAAAATCCATAGTTGCGACCTATATCCACGAGACGGTTCCTGCACATGCCCAGCTTTAGAATATGCAAGGAATACTAAATATTTGGGTGTTTTAATCGATAGCACGCTAACTTGGAGCCTTCATATAGCTAATATTGCATCCAAAATAAGAAAACTAATTTATGTATTTAGGAAATTGAGAGCATCTGCTTGCAGAAAAACTCTTTTTACTGTGTATAATGCCCTGGTTAAATCGCTGCTTGGATACTGTATTGCTGTATGGGGTTGTAGTTCTAAAACATCTATGCTACAGGTGGAGAGAGCACATAGGGCGGTACTGAAGGTTCTGACTGGTAAGCCGTTTAGATATCCCACCGATGACTTGTATGAAGAGTGTAAAGTTCTAACGGTTCGCCAGCTTTATATTCAGACAATTGTACTTCGTAAGCATTGCATGATAGGCTACAGCAGAGGAATTACAAAAAGGAGAACTGATCTGGTATGTGCTGTCGAGAAGCATAGAACTAAGCTGGCGCGAAAGCACTTTTATGTAAATGGGTCGATAATTTATAATTCAATTAATAGATCATTAAAAATATATTCGCTTACCAAACGGCAATGTAAAAATAAAGTTTTTAGCTGGCTTCAACAAAAGTCTTATTATGATACGGAAATGTTGCTTAAGGCATAAACTAATAATATTATATCACTATTACGGATGGACATACTCGTACTCGTTCACTTAAATAACTATAAAAATACACACTCCGACACTCACACACACACACACACACATACACATACACACACACACACACACACACACGCACACACACAAGCTTATATTATTTGTTATTAATTTTTATTTGTATTTGTATTGGTATTGTCACATTTCACGTCTAATTTGTAATAAAATAAGATTCCTAGAGGGGAGAACCCTGTTATTCTGAGATACAGTTATCTAACTAGTTCAGATAACAGGTGCACTTTAGTATCAAATACATTTCTATGTACCTACAAAATTGTATAGTGTAAATTGTACCTTTTATTTGTAACAAATAAAATACATTTTTTTTTTTTTTTTTTACTAGGAACGGAAATAAATTTGAGAAATTTGTATAAATACATATATACATAAATACACATCCATAACCCGGTGCAGATATCTACATTCGTCATACAAATTATCTGCACCTGGCGGGATTCGAACCCGCGACCGTTGCGTAGTGTCCAGTTGCTTGACCACTCGACCAGCCGGCCGTCAAGCAGATTGTTGCAGATAAAGGGACTTTATTAATTGAATTTGCCATATTCTGCTCGTGGAAACAATATTTTTGTTGTAACTTCACATAAACCTTTTCTTAATTTCTAGAAAAATAATTCAAATGGGATACTCAACCCCGTCTTTATTATTTCATACTTAACTGTTCATAAGAGAAATTCCTACTTCTCGGCCCTATATTTGTAGTCTTTATAATCTAGGAACAATGAGAAATATTCAAATAGAGTAATTAAGCTCTTCTTTTTTTGATTTTATTCTTTCACCCTCTCTCCTCCCCCCTCCTCTCTCCACTCCACAATTATTGCTATTTCCTCGATTTTCCTTATCTTTGTTTTTCATAAATGACAAGCGATTATTTCGACGGAACTCATCGATACACAAGTCAGATCATAGTGTCTTCTGTCTTCATGTGTGTTAAATACATTTTCTTTACATTTAATATGAAAAATGGTATAACAATTTATTAATAATTTTTTTTTATTTTTATGGTAAATGCAGTTACTACCGTCTCAGTAAAAATTGTGTTGAATTTAAGCTTACTTTTTTTTGGATACTATGTAGGAGTAACAAAAATTAAAGGCTAGTTTTGGATTAATAACAAACTGGAAGCATTTTATGATGGGTCGATGTTAGCTGCGTTCACCATAATTGCGATATATTTATTAACAGATAATTATCAATATGAAGCTTTATTTTCGTCAAATAGAGCAATTTTCTCAGCAACATCAGCGTTGACATTTGACTATAAATTCGAGTCTCCAGCACTGGTTTTGACACTGTTAACATCGCTAGTTCAAAAGAAACTCACGGATGATGTTCCAATAAAGTTTTTGTTTTTTTCTGGTTTATAGTTTCTTAGAACAACAGGGCCTAACTGGACTATCGGTATTGTGGGTTGCCATATTGGTATCTGAAATTTCATACTCTTTTTTACACATAATCTCTTAATGGGTGGTTTTTGCATCCTAATGTGGTGTTTTTTTTTTTCAAACTACGTGCTTCAATGGTTAAATTTAACACGCTTATATCCTGTTCTAATATCTCTTCTAGTACTTTAAATGTAAAAACTTGACCGGCAGGATAGTAATAATAATTATTATTATTTCAAAATCTTAGTTATGTGTTAAATACATACACAGCTCATCATATGTTCGTACATACTTTATATACATATAAACAAAATAGATAAGTAATATCATGTTCAAGAGAACATGATGTACCTAAAAAGAGAACTACTACGTATACACTCGTATCGTTGTGTGTGTAGGATTTTAGTGTTTGTTCACCCGGGTAAGGGTTCTGCCGATATCACATGTATGTGAATCGATTGAGACTTAGAAGCTAAAGTATAAGGATAAAACTTACTCACGTAGCTAAACATGATACAGATACTCGAAGTGTGAACACTGGAAGCACAACACAATTTTAGTGTATGAAAAATTTTTGGGAAGATCACAACACTAGTCGATACAGAAACGGACTAAAGCTGATAAAGATGATATATAATTACTTATTGAGCTTTTAATTTAATTTTAAATAAGTACATCACAAAAAGTATTTTATTTGATTACTATGAAATTTTCCGTAACTTTTTTGTTGTTGTAAACAACTTTTCACGATAAAATTTTAGCAGCGTGTCTTCAGGAGTATAAAACTCCAACGACTAGACACAATAGCGGTATTCGTGTAAACAGTTTTTTTTCTTTTATGAAAGAAGTTTTTCTGACAATACAGAATGATACCTATTATGTTATTTTAGATAACTGTTCTAATGTAATGGTGCGAGAAGTCACTAACTAAAATTTTAATACTAGGCATACATAAGCATAAAATAAATGCCTAAAAAATAAAAAAATAACCTAGAGTAAGGTGATGGTTTTGCAAGTACAAAGTAATACATGTAGTATGTAATAATTCTCACTATAAATGTCTTAGAAATGTCATAATCTTATCTTTCTTATATCTTTAAACGAGCAATTCTTGTATATATATATATATATATATAATCTGAATCTCGGAAACGGCTCCAACGATTTTCATGAAATTTAGTATGCAGGGGGTTTCGGGGGCGATAAATCGATCTAGCTAGGATTTATTTTTAGAAAATGTCGTTTTATCCCTTTTTTTACGCAATTAAAAAATATCATTAGAATACGAAGATTAATTTCGCTGTCATTGATAAGCTTATGATAGCTCGGATGGGAGTCGGGCGGATTCGAAATCAAAAATCCCGGATTCGAATCCAGGTGTTTACAGACCAATTTTTTTTAATTTTTTTTTCAAGTTTCTTCTTTTGTTAGAAAAACTATTATTGAGAGCTCTTTTATTTTTTTATTTAAATAACCAGTTCCTATTATTTTACTATTATGTCGGTAAGATCAAAAATATTATTTATGTTTCATCGGTATGTAATGTATCTCAATATAATTTATCCGAGCAAAGCTCGGTCATCCAGGTACTGGATTGTTTAAGAGTTGTCAGAGCGCTGGGGGCTCAATGCATTACGCTTGCACTCAGGTTTGCACGCTTTCCAAACGACGTCTATTCTATTTAGATATCACTGACAACAATAATACACGTCCAGCCTAGATAACATATATGCAGAAAGCCTACAATGCTTTTCATACAATATTAATAATGGATTCAGAATGCTGTTCGAACTGTTACTTCGGGTGTGTTCGCTGAAGCAATAATGTCTTTTGTGCTGTCATCTTTCGTCTCGATAGTCGGATAATTTTATAAGGATATGAGGATTTTTAAAACTATTACAACTGTAAATTTTTACCGTCGTACTATTTCGTAGATCGTTAAATTTTCATGAATACCTCGTGGTCATTCTGAGTAAATTTTTTATTATTATAGCTATGACTATTATAGTAGTTTTTAAATTAAATTATCATTGTAATAGTTAAAATAATATTCAAAAAAGTAATTATTGGTAAAGTGACAATAGCTGTTTTAAAAATGTATTTCTTTTTACGAATATGTGTATGAAATTGTCGTTATCGGGCGTACGAGAAAATTGCACTTCAATTTTTATGAGAAAATTGTTTGAACTTCGTTTTGTTGATAGCCAAATATACATATATGTATTTATTATCTATTGTTACATAAAATGTCTCACTTATGAACAAATTCATGTTTTTCCATGAAGACATTTTCATAATAAAATAGAACAAGGAGCAGTCCTACTTTATGGTTCCAAAGATATTCCTTTGACAGATGAACGGATGGACAGAGAGAAGCATAGACGAAAGATCAGTAAAGTCTTAAAATAGGATTTCGCAGGCATAGTACAAATACAGAACTGCAAAATTGAAACTGAAAATTTTATTAAAAAAAAAAGAAAAAAAAAATCCTATCTGAAGAGAGGAAAGCTACAAGGACCAATTTTCGATTAACGCACAATAGTGAAGAATGAAGATCCACTACTACAACAGAGTTGTTAGTAGCTGAACGGTACAAAAAGAACATTTGAAGATGATTATATTTTTCATATAAAATGTTTTTAAATTATTACATTTAGTAACTTTTACGACAGAATAATAAAAAAGTAAAGAGTTCTAGTTTCATGGGTTATGGTCGCCTCTTCACTCTTAAGTCATAATAAGTATATAGTAACATTTGTTTATTTATATTTATTAGTATATCCTTATGATAAAAAAAATGATAAAAAAACTTCATAATAAATTTCATGAGTAGGTATTAAAGAAATGATTACCAAAACAATTTCCAATTATTACAATTTTATGTATATAATTTAATGTTTTTAGTTAGTTCGTTTTGAAATATATCTAACTAAAAATTAACATCCCTAAGTACTTAAAATTATTATTGTTTTTATTTATTTGTATGGGTTTCATTTTACTATCACTTCACTATACCTATTATGTGTTTTCTGAAAGATATTTGAGTGCGCCGTTAGGTATTTTTAGATCGGTCGATCCGTGTTAAGTTTTGTAATTATTATTTGAATTCCGAATGTTAACTATTTATGAAACTAGTAGTTAATATTTCTTGGCTCTCATATTCCTTACTATAAGAATTCACTAACAGAATTATCATTCAGACAAACGAAATAAATATATTATAATACCTTATACATATATAAGTTGATCTTATTTCCATAGTCTAAGTAGATGGAGCACGGACATATTTTATCATAAAAGGTCACTTAGAAATTTACATAAGGATGATGTTAGCACTTGAAAGGGTTTGAGAGGCATATGTTTATCTTCCTACGAGTAGGTATATCTGAAGATAAAATATAACTATGTATTCTGTGCTAATATTTATCTGACTGACACCAACTTAAATAAAGAAATTTTAATTACAAACAAATGAATGGTTTTATATGAAAAATTATCACATATATAAATATGAAAGCGAATATAATTGTGTGAAGGACTCTATATTTCTGATAAATATTACCACATAGACCTGAAATATTAATTTTTTATATGCATATAAAACCTTATCTATTCTAGGCTTGCTAGTGGCGTGGACAGTGTTTTCTTCTTTACAGAAAGTGATTGCAGAAGCCTGTGGTTTCGAACATCTTAGTGCGAAATCGGTAGAGCTGTCCTCTAAAATCGGTATATTTGTACCAAAAATCCGTATATGAAAAAAAAGTACAATATTTAATCCAATTAGTTTATTTATCCAAAAAATAAACTCGGTAACACAAAAAATAAGGATAAGGATAAATAATAATAATATAGGACAGATTTCATATTGGTAGAAATATCGAAAAATGACCACTGGTAGAAGAAGCTTATCTACGCCGCTCGCTTAGTCATCAACTCTTTCAGTGCTGCATTTTGTTTCTCACCTTGTAAATGCATACTTTTGAAAATCATATCTTAAAAGAGGCATTTATTCCAAATACAGGAGAATTGCTCTCTTGGTGCGAAACGGTATAATTTACTGCATAGCATTAACTTAAGATTAAATTTTTATTATCCTGCGAAGTTTTACGCGCGTTAAAGTTGATGGTTGCCGCATCGCTAATGTAAATTTTAGCGTAATAATATCTCAGGTTGAGTATATTCATAGGATTTAGTTTAGTTTATTGCAATCATATAAACAGATATAGTGACAAAATACCTAATTTCTATTATTTAGACCGCATTAGCACAACATATACCATATTATAAATGTTGTTCGTTAGATCATCAAAACATCACGATAAAATAATGTTATATTGCAGCAATAGATAAAATTATATCTGTCTTCGATTAATACCACGAAACATACGTTAAAATTCGTCTTTTATTATTGTTTTTCGTCGAATAAAATTATTCAGCGATATTAAATACACTTCACGAGAGCATACACACTAAATATGAATCAGTAAAATTTTCATTAATTAATGTTAGAGAAGTTATATTCACTACATCAGTGAATTTCAATAACAAGTTGGTGAATACTCGCTAATACACATATTCAATGATCAACTGTTCTCTTATATTTACGCGAATTTTACTCATTTGATTAAAAGTCTATACCGGATTTTATCGCGTTTATTCAAAAGTTTACAGTTAACAATATTTTAAATTATTTCCTGACGTTTCGGACCCTTTACAGCGTCCATGATCTCGGGGGACTGAGGTGGTGGGTGTCCGAATAATGAATTAACTGTTACATACCCCGCTTTTTACACAATTTTATATTATTACTATGAACCGTTATTATTCATGCAAAATGAGCTTATTGTGTCTGGAAGTCGTGCTGTGTTCTTATTTTCCTTGGGTTCGAATAATTTTAGTACTGGCTCCCAAGCTGGTGGTACGTTCCAACCATCCTCTCTATTGAAATTAGGATGTTTATTGATTTCAATAGCCTCGCGAATCATCCTTGGTAGGAATCGGTGTTCTATAGCGAGAATTTGTGGCTTATCAAATCTGATATAGTGGTTGATACCTTGTTGAGTATGTTGATACACAGCAGACTTTGTCGACCGTTGGTGTTTCATGTCAGCTATGTGTTCTTTGACGCGTGTCTCTATACTCCGCTTAGTTTGCCCTATATATGAGAGACCACATTCACAGTCTAATTTGTAGACCCCTGCATCTTGTAAAGGTATTTGGCACTTGACAGATGGTAATAATTGACTTATCTTCGTTGGCGGCTTGTAGTAAGTTTTGATTGAAGCTCTCTTCAAGATGTAGCCAATCTTGTCAGTGACACCTTTGACATATGGTAGTACGGCAGGCTGGCGCTCAACTGTGGCTGTCTTCTTTCTCCGGGATCTGTGACGCTGATGCGGTGCTCGGAGGTTGTTGTCTCGCAGTACCTGCTTGACGTGCTGTAGTTCTGCGTCCAGGTGTTTCTCGTCACAGATCCCGCGAGCTCTCTAAAACAGAGACAAACCAACGGCAGAGAGTTGTCTAGGATGGTGGTGAGAAGCACCGTTTAAATACTTGTTTGTGTGGGTAGATTTTCTATACACAGAATGGCTTAAACTATGATCAGGATTTCTGAATATAAGTACATCTAGGAAAGCTAGTGTGTTATTTGCCTCTACCTCCATGGTAAATTGAATATTGTTATTTATGGAGTTAAGGTGTTCTAGGAATATGCAAGTACTGTCTGTTGGTAATATAGTGAATGTGTCATCTACACTACATCTAGGAAGATGTACTTATAATCAGAAATCCTGATCATAGTTTAAGCCATTCTGTATATAGAAAATCTACCCACATAAACAAGTATTTAAACGGTGCTTCTCACCACCATCCTAGACAACTCTTTGCCGTTGGTTTGTCTCTGTTTCAGAGAGCTCGCGGGATCTGTGACGAGAAACACTTGGACGCAGAACTACAGCACGTCAAGCAGGTACTGCGAGACAACAACCTCCGAGCACCGCATCAGCGTCACAGATCCCGGAGAAAGAAGACAGCCACAGTTGAGCGCCAGCCTGCCGTACTACCATATGTCAAAGGTGTCACTGACAAGATTGGCTACATCTTGAAGAGAGCTTCAATCAAAACTTACTACAAGCCGCCAACGAAGATAAGTCAATTATTACCATCTGTCAAGTGCCAAATACCTTTACAAGATGCAGGGGTCTACAAATTAGACTGTGAATGTGGTCTCTCATATATAGGGCAAACTAAGCGGAGTATAGAGACACGCGTCAAAGAACACATAGCTGACATGAAACACCAACGGTCGACAAAGTCTGCTGTGTATCAACATACTCAACAAGGTACCAACCACTATATCAGATTTGATAAGCCACAAATTCTCGCTAAAGAACACCGATTCCTACCAACTACCAAGGATGATTCGTGAGGCTATTGAAATCAAAAAAACATCCTAATTTCAATAGAGAGGATGGTTGGAACGTACCACCAGCTTGGGAGCCAGTACTAAAATTATTCGAACCCAAGGAAAATAAGAACACAGCACGACTTCCAGACACAATAAGCTCATTCTGCATGAATAATAACGGTTAATAGTAATAATATAAAATTGTATAAAAAGCGGGGTATGTAACAGTTAATTCATTATTCGGACACCCACCACCTCAGTCCCCCGAGATCATGGACGCTGTAAAGGGTCCGAAACGTCGGGAAATAATTTAAAATATTGTTAACTGTAAACTTTTGAATAAACGCGATAAAATCCGGTATAGACTTTTAATCAAATTCAATGATCAAATCAGTGTACTCTGATGTTCACATATTCATGCATTGAATAGTCACTAATTCTGCGTGGTACGAATCTCACATTGATAAAAAATTAATAGTCACGTAACATTAGTGAAATTCCACTGAATCATGTTTAGACAGTACCTACACTAAAATAAAACGTTTATTTACGTTTAAAAAAAATTCATAATCGTTTGTATATATTACAAAAATATAATAATATATAAAATTCTCGTTGCTGGATCTGTATAACAATAAACCTCTTAACATTAAACGGCCCCAGCTGGATAAGAATCTGGAAGTTCGTAAAATACACAAAACAAACTCTATCGCCAAGATCACGACCAAACATCTGTATGGTCTATAAACATTTGACATGAGTAGGGAACCTCGGGAGACAACTGCGCCAACCTATCGTAAAATCCTTATTGCATATTATACTTACTTCTATTAGTAATAAATAAATATGTTTTAACACACACACACGGTCGTATGTTCCTAAGGTAGGCAAATTAATGCCCGTGTTTTAGGTAACAGCCGACTGATATACATTTTTTTAAACAAATATACCTACATATAAATAATACATATATAAATAAACATATATTACACCCAGACTCGGGGCGGGAATCGAACCCACAACCCTTGGAGCAGAAAACAGGGTCACTGCAAACTGCGCCAACGGGTCAGTCAAATCTAGTATCTTAATATTAAGCTAAAATACTTTATTACTATACAAATGAATTTAAATTTCATTATTTGGTGCTGTGGTTATAATTTATTCATCATTTCAGCGAATATTCGGGAGCACGCCGCGTCGGACAAAGGTTGATGTACGACTTAGGAGTTTGTTGTTTGATTGCGTCTACATAATTAATGGAAGTAATACTTCGATGAAACTAAGCGTGTACGATTTAGTAGGAATAATAGCAAAAATTAATATGTAAATATTAGAATAAATGATACATTCGGAGATGTTTTAACCATTTCAGGCGCTAAGGTGCGAATATTTAGAATACGTCATAAGCCGAAAAGAAACCTTTAACTTGTTGTCGAGTCCTGACATCTTAGTATTACTAATCTATACAAATAATAAATCTGTTAAAACCTCTGTTTTATTAATACACTATATATCATCAAGAATAAATTTCAATAGCGCGTGTTTTTTCGTATCAGCGCCATCTCTTATCGTGTTTTTCTCTGATCACGTATCACGTAAAAAGTACAAAACCAATGTTAATAACTTTAAAACATAAAAATTGGAAATAACTCACAGTATAATTTAGTTTTTGTTTCATTGTAATTAAATTTAAAAATAAATATTTAAGAAAATAGAAATAGGTACCTACGCCGCCAACGCCATCTGGTCTAAGGAATCTTTAAAACTCACAAAACTTATATTTGAGTTATTATTTTGTTAAACTTAAAAGTTTACTAAATATGTCGGATAGGAATAGAAATCGTTGATAAACATCATTTTTAATTAATATACTACTATGTTAAATATTAATTATGTTAAATGTCACTAAATATAAAAACGATATTCTACAATTATACGATAGATGGCGCAGATAATTTTCTGAATCGCGCTGACCAAAACTTCGGCCAAAAGAATGACACTCGGCCGTATTTAAAAATCTGTTTTTCTTTTTTGTATATAATTAAATACTTTAGGGTACTACGGTCTTATTTTATTTTATTTTATTATAAAGTTCATCAACAAATGTTACATTTTATAAAGACTTAACAAAAATATATCATAGTTACAAATGCAATAAATGAACACTCAATTACAGATGAACACAACAAGCATTACAGCATCGAAGCGATCCGTATATTATACAATACAAAGTTAGAATAGGTGCATTAACATTTACCTATATAAGCAACGTTTACCACAGATAAAAATAGAAATTTAAAAAAAAAAAAATTATAATGAAAATAATAGAAAATGTGAATGAAATTCAGTCTCGCACGCCACGACTTATTTATATTTTTGAAATAAATGACTTTTAAATTTGTACAATGAAACAGCGCATAAATCCGTGCCCGATGAACCAGCACACTCATTATATTGTTTAGTAATTCTTGCAATAGGGGAGTGGGAACCCAGGACAGTTCTGCGACGTGGAGGAACAAACAAAGGAAGCGGTTTACGAGGCATCCTAGCGGGAACTCTTATGAAGAGCTTCGAAAGAAGTTGAGGACTATAAATGGTACTGTTAAAGAGTTTGAATAAAAAGACGAGATCTGAGATGATTCGTCTACTTTCAAGACTAGTTAGTTTAAAGCCCTCTAGCGCCCTTTTGTAGGAAAAGTTTCTATTTGAGTTACCAATAGAAGAAGCCAGATGTCTCACGAATCTCTTCTGTATCCTTTCTATCCTGAGCGAATGAGTCGAGAAGTGGGTCTTGATTGTTTGTTCGTTGTTAAAATTTAAAATATTTGGTCGTTATTTGTTTGTTGATTGTACAAAGTTGGATGGTTATAGCTATTTAAGTTGTAATCTATATATATATATATATATATATATATATATATATATATATATATATATATATATATATATATATATATATATATATATATATATATGTATATAAAGTCGTGTTAGTTACACCGTTTATAACTCGAGAACGAGTGGAACGATTTTTATGATTTTTGTGTTTTTGGATTTGTCTTCGTCGGGAATAATACTTATTAAAATATGGTATTCATCAATGAGAAAATAATTAATAAAAAAAACAGTTCAAATGTTTCATCCGTACTATCTATATACATATATATGTATGTATGTATGTATGTATGTATCTATATAGATATAATAAATCTGTCATTCAATCCGTCTATTATAAAATATTTTCCAGTGTCGACGCAGGTGTAGGTGATAAAAAATATAAATGTATAATTTTTAAAATTTTAGTTAAAGACCCGTGCGAAGCCGGGGCGGGCCGCTAGTAACCAAATAATATTAGGTATTGTGACTTTTTACTTAAGTAATTTTAAAAAATAGCAGATCATTTGGATGAGGTTAACTGTTTTTACACCTCACGTTCTTGGTCCCGGTTGTTACACATTCCTTATCACCCCGGTTGAGGGTGCCTGTCTATTGATGCGGATGGAGGCGGCGGAGCGGAGAAACGGAAAAATATTAACCAATAGGAATGCAAAAAATCTTCCCTCCGCTCCACTGGACAAGGGCTCTGCAATCCTATTGATTAATATTTGTTCGTTTCTCCGCTCCGCCGCCTCGCTCCGCATCAATGGAGAGGCACCATAAAGCCAGTCCTGGTTATATGGCAGAGTTAAGATGTTATTTTACAATCCTAATACTTATAACGCTACTTATTGAACAATAACCTTCATAATTGCATCTGTAAAACTAACATTTTGAATAAATAGAAAAATATTTCTTTATTTTAAATGATATGAAATCTATAGCTTTTAAATTAAAAAAAAGGCTTATAAAATACTTTATTACTATACAAATGAATACAGTATCATCCATATAAATGTACATTTGCAGTTGTAATGTTCTGGAGAATATGGCATTAAACTACAATTTAGAGCTTTATTTTGAGAAAATCTTTATTAATATTACTAGTTTGACATATTACGCTGCGTATTTTGAACTGATACCTATGGTAAATGTTCCTTAGTATTGGCCTCAGTTATGAATTAGAACCACAAAAGCTATGTTTACATGACCGTAACATTATTTTAGGACACACTTTCAAATAGGAAACTCTGCATTGCGACACTTTGAAATGTATCCGTTGAAGTTGCAGCATTATCAAAATAAAGATATTTTCCGCTGGGAGATGATGATCCTTTTTTTTTTTGTCGCAGGGGAATCCATTTACGGATGATATCCAGGAAGCTCGGGTAGGCAGTCCTAGACCTATGTCGGACTCGGCACTTTGGGAGTGCAATACCATAATAAACCCCTGCGGGAGCCTTCAGCCGCTTTAATTGGAGGGTCCCGGATCTGCAGGCAACAGGATCCCTCCAGCGACAGGTTGGATTCAGCGAAAAGGCCAGACTTCTCCTCCATGGGGACTATCCGGCTCACCTCTGAACAGTCCCGACGACACCGTGTCTAGCAGGACCGGGTTACCATCCCGGCCCGACACAGGCACAGGGGATTTATTGGAGGTGCATTAAGTAGCGCCTTCTACGTACCCCCATTCGTCGCCCGCGGATGGAGGCCACAGAGATGATGAGCCAGTTTATCTTAACGTAATAAAAATTTCAGCTGAGAAAAGTTAATTCTACCTTATTTACCTCATCATTACATTTACGGTATGAATTTATCCAAAGACTTATTAGTATTTTATAATTCTGTACGGAAAAAGTATAAATGTTTGGTTTAAAGAAATCACACTCGACATCAGCGCAATCTAGGCGCTATCACAGCATATTGTGACTTTTACGTGACAGTAATAATATTGTTGTTGTTCTATTTTTGGTAGACTACTAGAAAGTCTGACAATAAAGGTAAAGTAAGATACCTAAGAGATGTTTTCCGTATTTAATAAAAATCAAATATTTACTTCAAAATGTTTTGATATTTGTCACTAAACGTAGGGTTATTAAATCTCAAAAATTGAAAATGATTTTTAAAATTCACATGTAAATTATCTTTGAAACTTCACTTCTTGCCATTCTTACTTATAATTCAAAAAGTTCTTATAAAATGATAGTGTATTAGGATACGACAAACGTCAAGATCAACATTAAGATTATATAAATTCCCTTACGAGAATGCAAAATATTATCAATAAAATGTTAATTTCAGTGGTCACCGCCTCGTGCGATGTGCGTATGAAGAAACACACACCTACATACACGTACATATGCCTACACACAAAAACTGTATCGTGGTATTTACTCGTTTTTATCTTTAAACATTAAAATATGTTGTTAACATGCTTTAGAATACTTCCTCCGTAACAATGATACATGGAAAAACGATGTGTGTTGACATCACATTTTCGCTAATATAAAAATTTGTTATAGAGAATTAGAGAAAACCCTGAAGTTACTCGTATTATTATTATTAGTAGCCCTGGAATTACGAAGGTTTATAGCTGTCCTGTCAGTAGTTTTATCTACCTTACTGTTCATCGTTAGAGACTTTGCTGAAATAAGATCAAGCCTATTTGTGGTTATTATAATGAAATGAAGTCAGCAAAAATATTTTTACTGCGATGAACTTCTTACGGTACTAATAATCTGTTCCATTTCATACCAAAAACAAATGTTGATAACAATATAAGGAGAAATATCCAGTTATTTTCTAAGAAACATAAAAATAGCGCCATGAGAAATACGTAAATAAATCCTTGAAGATAGCCGAAACGTTGTAAATATAAATTTTAAAAATATGCAAATATACGATGAGAGGAATATAATCCTCAAATATAAAATAATTTTATTTATAAATAAAATACATAAAGTTCAGTAGATATACATTCATCATCATCATCATCATTATATCAGCCGTTGGACGTCAACTGTTGAACGTAGGCCTCCCCCATCGACCTCCAGAGTGACCGGTTCAAAGCAGCCCAAAAATTCGTCCCAATTAATTATAATAACAGTTAAGCGCAATTTCAAATTAATCAAGTTATGTAAGTACACTTAAGTTGTTGTAAACGAAAAATTAAACTACGAATGATTAATATTAAATGACTTAGAATGATACGATGACAATTAAATAGGTCTATTTTAGAAACAAACTTAGCTAGTATTTTAAATAGATGTAAATACTCGTATGTGACGTGCACGCAAACCTACGTTATAAAATGCAAGCTACCTTAATTTGACACAGTTCCAACTCAATTTGCTGCTTTCGCAAATCTTGTTGTGTTCTGAATTTTGCTTATTTATCAAGCGGCTTCTTCTTGCTTTCTTAATTTCTCGCTGTAACTGGATTTTCGTTCTCTATTGCAGTACATGGTATTAAATCCTGAGGATCCATTTTACCCGAAGGATAAATAAGAATTTTTTGGTGACCCTTCAGCGTTAAGATAATTAAAATATTAGGATAAATTTGTGCGTGTTAGAACTACTTAATAAATATAAAAAAGTAACTCTTAAAGCTTAGAAATTCTGTTTCGTATTTTGTTTTATTTAGTAATTATTATCTAAAGACTGATCAATTATCAATCGCTCTTTTCTAATAAGTAATGATTTATTATTAACATTAATCTATAATAGTATATATCTATAATAGCATATATACGGGATTAGTACACAAATTTAAAGTCATCAACGTGCTATGGAACGGGCTATGCTTGTCTCTCTCAAGGATAAAATCAGAAATGAGATTATCTGCGAGAGAACCAAAGTAACCGGCATGAGTCGTAGAATCGGCAAGTTGAAGTGGCAGTGAGCTGGTCACCTATGTCGCAGGACCGATGGCCGCTGGAGCACACGTGTCCTGGAGTGGAGACCGCGCATCGGCAAACGCAGTGTGGAGCGTCCTCCGGCCCGCTGGACCGACGACTTACGCAAGGTCGCCGGCGGAGGTTGGATGAGGATTGCGGAAAACGGGGATATTTGGCGCGAGTTGGGGCGGCCTATGTCCAGCAGTGTACTGCGATGCGATGCGAGTATTATTTGATATAAATGCATAGACGTATTTTTAACGTTATATACGTTATTGTTTCAACGATGCTTTGATAAATATTGTATACACAATATACAATGTACAAATATACTATAACTTCTCTGTATACGTAAATGTCCATGAAAGAAAAGCAAAACATCTTTATTAATTTCTAAGTTGCAAAATCAAACACTTTTAAATAATTAGTAAAAATAATAATTCGACGCCAGGAAAAAATTTAATTATTGAATATCGTTGTCATTAAGAGCCCATGTTTGTTGATGTGAAAACGGTATTTTGATTTCATGGTCTCGCATCAAATGAACGTAATGTATTATTGTGTATGTGATTAATTAGTACCATCGTTCTTCAATATTAACTAATTAAATTTTGCTCGAAATTTGAAATATATTTACTTGCTAAATGTAATTCAATTTTCACATAGTAATAATATTAATCGTAGCTGAAGATTATCGAGGTTTATAACTCAACGATTAAGGTAAGTTTATTTTGCTATATCTCCAGGGACTCCTTATTTAAAAACATTTTTTAAGCTCAATTACCGATAAGAGTAATTTATTTCAAACAAAAAAAAATGTAAAATCATAGTAACAATAGTTGAGGTTCCATTAATTTTTTTCAAAGAAAAGGCGTTACAAACGGGCGGCGTATAAAATTTTGCACACTAAATTTGAAAGTTAACAAATAATTTGCTTTCACATCCTTTTTATATAAACATTTTGAGAATGTTGACATATAAAATGTTAACACATTAAATTAAAGATAGGTAACTGACAGAGAAAAATAGTGACTTCTTTCTTGCCGAGGTGACGTAAAAGGCGACTAAGGCCATAGTGGCACGAAAACGAATTGTACACCACTCCAGATAGTGATGCGCAACAGCGTCACCATATCCTGCCACAAGACACTGTGCTCGTCAACCCGCCTGCCAAGCGTAGCGAGTATTGGCCAATCCTTCCATAGATGATGGTTCAGCAGTGGACATCCATCGGCTGATTTGGTGTTCGTGGTATGGTGGAAATCAAATAAATCATTTGCAGTAAAAACTTACTCTTACTCACTAAACGTAGTGTAAAATTAATTTAGATCCTTTAGCATAAAATATCATAAAAGACTGAACGGATATTTGATATTTTACTCTGGACGAACAAATTATATTAGAAAGGCGAGATATTATCGATAAAATCGTTCACTGTACTCAATTTTGCTATTCGCTATGAAAAAAAAAAAAAAAACTACGTAACAATTTTGACTAGTCATCATTTGTTTTCTTTTTACTCAATATCTTAGATAAGTTATACAAGACTTAATATTTTTTAACTACAAATATAACAAAAAAATTGTAATCTTTAATTTGATGATAAATTCGTTAAGGATTATACGTTATGAGGATAGCATTGAGTCTCGTGTCATGATTATCGTCAGTGGTTTTTATAAAACTTCGAACAATATTATAATAAGTTCTTGGCGTAGGAAAACGAGATCTCTCGATGATAATGAAAAGAAAATTGCCTAAGTGCTTTACCGCTAGTATGTAAAATTGTTTATAGATTAATCAGGTATAACATTTTATTTATAATCGACTTCAAAAAAAGAAGGTTCTGTGTTTGTGTGTATTTATAGTTTATTCTATTTTGTCGATGACTTCGTCAATTGTGAACCGATTAAAAAAACTTTTGTTTTTGATTCACTGAATAATAGGTCACCTTTTTAAGGGTGACATGAACGATATTACTGAAACTTCTAGGATTTAATATCGTCGGTAAATTAGTTGATCTTATCTCTACTAACATAACTATTTAATAAAATGTTTTATCATCTATATTTTTTGATACTTGAAATCGAACGTTTATTAGGAAAAAAAAAATATAAATTTGTACGATGTAAATATACGAAGAAATAAATTCGACCTAAACATTTTGTGTCAACATCGCCTGAATATAATTTCCATGCGTCGTGTCGCAGAATTTAACTATGAAAAGGTTACTACCCCCTAAGTATTAAAAACTAGGGCAAGTATCTCGTTATCCTAGTTCTAAGGTGACGAACCTTAACAGAAAAAAATGAAAAAAATGTACACGAGCACAATTATGTTTTTTCGAGAAAACTCGTAACGAGCCTACCTACTGCCTGACAAAATGACAATTTATTACAATATATTTTTCAGGCTCTTTTCAAACGACAGTGGATAAGATTAACTTTTGTCCAATGGATTTTAAAGTTTTGACCTTTTTCTACCCCTTGCAGGTGGGTATTTTTGTTGCGAAACGGCCAGATGTCACATACTTTTAAAATGTAGCAACACGTTGAAAACCGTATTACTTTTACGGTGACCTCCCTAAATTTTAATATACCTTTAATTTTTATTATTTGTCAATATAGCAAAAGTGTGTACTTCCGAAAAGTAGATACAGAATTTTGTCATGAATTTGGCACAGACATTCCATTTGAGTATATAAGAATCCTCTTAAGTATTTTTAGCGACTCGCAATATTTTTCGGAATAGTGAATTTTTTGAGTACGCTGCTTAGCACGCTCTATATAAGAATTTTCTATACATATTCCGTGTAGTCCGGGTTGTGTGGAAGAAATCGCTACTTAGCGATAAGACCGCCTTTGTACATTTATCTAATTACTAAGAATATTTAAGTTGTGTGTATAAAAATGGTGTACAATAAAGCATAAATAAATAAATAAATAAATAAATAAAGCACTCCAACCTCCTCCTTTTGATCGACTCGCCTAAATTCGGTATCCACTTTCCGGAAGTTTATCTTAGCAAAATTGATTATTTTTCTCAATTCTGCTGTTCAATAAAAGTAACAAGTCAAAAGATTCTGTTGTACCTGCTCGTATCCTATGCGTATGGAACTCTTTCGTACGGAATTCTTTACTGTAACAAAGCAATACGTATATGTGTACGTTCTGTATCTTAGTTATATTAATAAATGTAATGCAGTAATAAAATTTCACAAAGCCTGCTTATGCTGAGATTACATATGTTAGTATTTCATATATTTTACATAAATGTTAACTACATGGTAACATCGTTTACTTAGAACGAGTCTCTTCCTCGAAGTCTATGATCGATCTCAAAAAAGCGTTTGAAAATTTCACAGGTTTTTGATAATAATAAGAATAGTTAAGATCAGATGTAAGACAATTTTTGTAATTTTTTCTCTTATTTATAATTTCGCGATATTCAAATTTTAATTTGTAAAAAGGCGACCTATGATAACCGACCACAATAACATAATTCTTACACTTATTCATGAGCAACGACAGTGCCGGTCCCGCTGTTAGGTATGTAAATATTCCGCGGGCGACGAATGGGGGTGCGTAGGAGGCGCTACTTAATGCGCCTCCTGTAACGCCCTTGTGCCCGTGTCGGGCCGGGATGGGAACCCGGTCCTGCTAGACACGGGGTCGTCGGGACTGTTCAGAGGTTAGCCGGACAGTCCCCATGGAGGAGAAGTCTGGCCTTTTCGCCGAGGCCAGCCTGTCGCTGGAGGGATCCTGTTGCCTGCAGATCCGGGACCCTCCAATTAAAGCGGCTGAAGGCTCCCGCAGGGGTTTAGTACGGTATTGCACTCCCAAAGTGCCGAGTCCGACATAGGTCTAGGACTGCCGACCCGGGCGTCCTGGATATCATCCGTAAATGGATTCCCCTGCGTAAAAAAAAAAAAAAAAAAAAAAAAAAAAAAAAAAAAAAAAAAAAAAAAAAAAAAAAAAAAAAAAAAAAAAAAAAGGTATGTAAATATTGCTTCTAAAAATCTAGATTAGAAATTAAATTAAGTTTATAAAATACTTTTAGTCGACTTTTTCTTGCAAAAAAAAAGACAATTAACAAATATTTTATAAATTGAAAATTATTAATAATTATTAAGATTTTTTTTGGCACATTGAAAAAAGAGAAGAGGTTGAAGTGATATTTAATAAGCAAAGCTCATATGTACATTTGAAGGATAGGAAAAAAATAGTATAGGTAACGCTATATTGATCGTCTGTAATTACTACACGTTTAATATTTTTGTAGAAAACTTTCAATTTCATGAGAAAGTTTAAGCAAAACAACGATATATTTGTTCTTAATCATAAATCTAATAATTCTAAACAAACAACACTTTACTCGTCGCAGGAGCGAGTATCGCGAGCAAATATTTTACATCCTGTGTATTTTATTATTTGTGTAAAATAAAATCTCAACGAAAATAAACTATTTTATACGTACATTTGTTTTAGAAAAAAAAAAATTTGCTGGTGAATGGAGGAACCACTGGTGAATATTTTAATTATTATCATTGTTTTATGTTTTCATGTTTTACATACGCAAAAATAAAAATAAAAAACAATTAAAAAAATAGACGTTTCACTCTGCAAGTCCGTAAACCCGTGACGTTTCGGTATAAAAAGTAATCCACGTCGGCACTAGTAAATCTCAAAGGGTTAGAAAGTTTTAGGGTGAGACTAAACAAACATCCATCTATCCATCAATCCTCGCAAATTTATTCTTTCGTAATATATATGTATTTGTGCATACTTATACCTACGTATAGAAAAACTACCTTTCTGTCGTGATAGATATTCCGTAGGGTATTATTCGATCGTAAAATTTAGTTTTTGTTTTTTATATTAATGAAATTATTTATTGCCCCTTACTGTACTTAATTTTAATCAAAAGCGTATGATTGTATGCATATTTATAAATTCGTAACGTTTAAAAATATAAAATGAAAAAACTTGTATTTATAAATAAATTAATAAATTAAGTCCATTCATCAGAATATCAGCAGGCATCAGCCTAAATAGGCTCACTTACATTGCAGATTAATACAATAATTAAGTTTATAAAATTACTTTTCTGTAAATTGTACACATTGTTTTTACAATAAGTTTTATAACACTAGAAGTTCTCTTCGTGTTCTACGAGTATGTGTGGAGTGACATCAAACACGGTACTAGCGTGAAATTAGATATTCTATCTACGAAGTTGCTTTTGACTCCAAAAGCTACTCCCGTTAATTAGTTAGTATGTTATTAGCTTGTTTATTAAGATAACAAATGCTCTGCCTTTTTACTTTAATAAATACCTATTATTTAATTAAAGTAAATAAATATTAATAAACAAATAATTGTTTGTGGTTTTTTGTGAGAGTTCAAAACTGCACTAAGTATAATTCTGAATAAAAAGATTTGCGATTCCTTAAACCGTTGTAAATATGCGCGTTCAAAGCTTTCGATATTAATTAATTTTTATTTTCTACGAATTACCAAGTTTTTCGTACATAAATTCAAAAAAGATATCTGCTTCTGAATTCGAAAGTAATGCGAGTAAAAATGTTATATGTAAAGACCAATGAATTTATATCATAACTGGAACGCTCACTTCATAAAATTGTATATTCAAATATGAACCTTGAAAAAACTGACATAAGATTAACATTTGTTTCCAGCATATAAACTGAAAAAATCGTTCCGACCATTTCGTTGACTACTTGTATTTTGTTTTTTTCTTATGAGTTGCCTTGAATCCATGGTAGAGAGATGCAATACCTCTATTAGGAACGTTTTTTGAGTGCATGTGCGCATTCCAGTTCGTAAATAAAATCCTTGGTAAAAGACTCTATGTGTATAATGAAAATTCTACAACATACGAGACAACGCCCTTAAATAGCTTATTTTTTTTATAACACTAATACAAATGATAAAGCTACTACACAGAGTTATAGATATAATCAAATATAAAACGACTTTGAGCGCTATCTTATATAACCGCGGCTAGCCGGTGCTCGAACTACACTTGAAACCCTCATAAACCAATTGACCTTCGTGAATACTATTTGAACATTGTCCACGACTTTGTATATTCCAAGACTGTTTTTTCTCGATAAGAATATTAATATAAAAGGAAAAAAATTAAAAAAAAGAAAAATTCAAATTTCATAGACCCATTTTTCTGATATCATTCTGTTGTTAAAATAACAATTTAAAACCCGGCAAGATGTACTGATATTTTACAATTTATCTTAGCGCTGTTTAGTAATATTTATTACGATTGAAGAAAAGTTAGCACAGTAGTCAGGTCAACTTGTTGTTGCGCCAACGGCCGCGGGTTCGATTCCCGGTCACGAAAACTGTTTGTGAAGGCCATAATAGATGCGGGTCAATTTTTATGTTTTGAGTAATCTCATACTACTGGGTATCGTGAAGTGTGGGGCGTTTATTTATTTTAACTAAATTGCTTCAACGTAAAAAGTTTAATATAAATAGCTAAAACGATTTAGCGTATTCATATAAATTATCCAATTTTATGCGTGTGTCTATTAAGGTTAAAGAGAAACCTCGTAACAGACAGAAAAACGGGCGGGCGAAGGGACAGTAGAGACTTAGTAGCTCCGGGTCCCATTAGAGCTATTTAATAATGAAACCCTCAATAATATTTCCCAGTCGTGGTACATTTAGTAGGATGATAAGTTTCGTGACAATAATCGTAATCACTGGAAGGTTTTAGCACTGGTTATTTGAATTCGTACTTCAAATTGTCACTTGGACCAACTTTCAACAACTGAACTGTTCGGTTGTAATCAAATCAAAGTCCATTCTTTTACAATGCTGTTAACTTTATTAAGATTTCCGTAATTAGATGTTATTATGGAAATTTAGTTGATTTAGTCGATAGCTCGAATTATCGAAGTTAGTCAGGCGTGTCTTTAATCTTAACGCTCTTTTGTATTGTTGTCTCTCGTCAGTAGTTTTTTATGATCTATAGATCAATAAATTAGACATTGTGTGTTTGTGTGTGTGTGTGTGTGTGTGTTTTTTTTTTTAAATAAAATGAACTGAACCAAAATAGCATTGGATATCTTCTAGCTTGGCTATCAGGTGTTTATGATATTAACTGGGTGGCACGGTGGAGAGACCCACAAGGACATACACCTAGACCGGAAACAAATATTTATATAAATACAAATATCTGTCCCGAGCGGGAATCGAAGCCGCGACCGCCGGTGTTGATTGTACTTGCACCACTACATCAGGACAGTTGTCAGAAAACTGAAGTGATATGAAGTTCGTTAGGGATAATGAAAAAACCACACAGGCAAAACCGTGCACAGGTCGATTGTTTTATTAATGAATAATATATTAAAATATGATGGATAGTTCTTATGTAAAGTTGATTAAAGACATTTGCGGGCGGAGTCACAATAATCGATAGTTTTTAATTAAAATAGAGCCTAATACGGCATTCCTTTGAATTCATAAAACGTCCAACGCTAAAAAAAATGCACAAAGGTCCCGTAAAAAATATTTTGCATTCTCGTAAGAAGGCTCGCTTGTCGCTCACCATCTATTGGTGGAATATAAATATGATTTAGAAACCTGGGGAACCTTTGCATTCAGAATTCCGCTTAGAGCGACATCCCACATGACCGTCGTTTGTTATAATACTTCAAGCAAACATTATCAATTAATACTATATATTATTGATAGTACATCGAAAACAGTTTATTGATAAAATTTATTTAATAGAAGAGAAATACTAAATTTTGTTATACGAGTAGGATATTAAGAGATTAAACACAGTTTTTTTTTATTAATTGCACATTTTATGAGTAAGCCTGTGCATTTGTGAATCCGTAACGAATAAACCACTGCAAAGAAAATCAGTTGGATGATGGAATATTAATTATGTTGGATAATCAGTGGCCCAGTTTCAATAAAATAAGCAATGTCATAAGTGCTCGTCATAATTAATTGACATTGCTAATTCAATAATAAGTAGATACATTAAGTCAATTTAAAAAGAAAGTATTTATTTTACTACGATCTGTTATGTTATGTCACAGAATTAATTGATTTCAAATTTTAAAATTACCTATTTGTGTATTGTTAAACTATTTATGCTACTAAAGTCGTTGAATCGACTAAAATGATTTAACATATATAACTTGAATCCAATGAAACTTTTTTTTTATAAAACGATGGCCAAATAAAGTCGATAAATTGGTACGTAAATTAATAAATACGTTTAACATACATACACGGTCATTTGTTCCTAAGGTAGAGAACTTAATGCCTGTGTTTTAGGTAACAGTCTACGGACATACCTACATTTTTTTTAATAAATATATATATACAAATAAATATATGTTATAACCAGATTCGGGGCAGGATTCAAACCCATGATCCTGGAGCCGAAAGCTGTCGAGCAGCGTCAGTGCCAACTCTGCCAACGGGATAGTCAAACATTTATAATAACTTCCGAATGGAACTAAACTGCGTATTGGATCTTTTTATTTACCTCATAGAATATTATTAATTGCAATGTAAAGAACACCCGCGACGCCGTTGGATGGTTTTATACAGTAGACGAAAGTAGATTAGCTCATTATATCTATAAAGACAAAAGAAAAGTTAAAAAAAGTCTAGAAAATTTATTAACACGTGGAACGTGATCTATAACACCCAAAGATTTCCTACTTTGAAGGACGGTATTTAGAAGCCAGATATTAATAAAAAGGAAAAGCTATTTAGAAAGTGAGACGAATGAATCGTGCTAATGGATTTTATACCAGGTTTAAAAACGATAAAAATAGAAGCTAAAGAAATAACTGAAAAAGATTTATTTCTGCAAAATATGTAAAACGAGTTTGATTGCCTACCTTTCTATTTCATTGGTAAATAGACAAGGTCACATCGTAAGGGTTTAGAAAGGACGATATTTATTGAGGTTACTTCAGCCAGGGTTGGCTGGAATAAATAAGGTCAAACTAAACTCTTAATCAAAGAGTCATATTTTATTCATATGAATACGTGTGAAGCGTTTATACTTTTGTAGTGTAATGTTGTATTTTTAAATAATTTAAGAAAATGGTGGAAGTTCCACGTTCGTCTACATGTATTATTTTTTGTATATGTGCGCCGATATCTACAACTGTGGACAAATTCGATAATTCTGGTCAATGATCAGCTCTAATTTTAATTAATGTTTCCAAAATAGATATGTGCTGACATGATTTATAATTTTAAACTAAATTAAAAAAAAGGTCTGCATTCATTTTTTATACAAGTTATAAAGAGAATACCTACTCCATAGGTGTTCCTTCCAAATATTACAATTACTACTGTACCATATCCGCCATATCAGAATCTGATGAGGGAAATCGTAGAACACATACAATATTATAGTTTCGTTAATTGCTTGTGAGTTTTTCATAACTTATTCAAGGTTTTGTTTATGATTTATTGCTGCCAAGCTGATGATCACAGCCATATAATAAATTAGAATTAAATAACATTTTTTTTAAAACGGTGATTTACCTCCATTCTATTAACACCGCTTATCTCTACTCAACTAGTGTTTAGTGTTTAGTTTAGTTTACTTATATACATTTTGTATATATTATAATATGTATAATACATTACATTACATTATAATGTATAAAGACAAAACAATCTAATTTTACATATAATATTCTGCTGGAATCTCATACTACTAATACTCTGGGAGAGAGAGAGAGAGAGAGAGAGAGAGAGAGAGAGATCTTTCTACGAGAGTATAACGTTGTCAGTATGACGAAGTTCTACAAAGACCTAATTTTTCCTGATTTAATTTAACCAAGTAACCCATGTAGTGCATATTTACACTAACGACATTCTAAAACTAAGTATTTTATTTTTGGATTTATAATTATCATTTGATTTATTTTTTGGTGTGCGATTATGAACTTTTAATTTTAGTTTAAGCTTATTGAAACGAACTGGATATTACTCTTATATATAGTGAAAACGCTTAAGTGTTTTTTAATCAAGAACAATCTTTATTTTGAGCACGCAATCATTTATTTGATTGGTCTTGCATTTAACAAAATTTTTAATAGTCTATGAATGATTTAATCCATCAATCGATAGTTCTACTCTTCCTCATATTATATCATTCAAGATATTTTTTTCTTAGGAATATATATGAATTTAGATATTTCAAAGCGCTCAAATTTAAGTATATCGAGTATGTTATTATTTTGCTTTTATTATAATTTATTTTGTGACCCACATACCTATTCGTATTTATTGATAATGAAAAGTGTCACTATTTATAGTTATAATTTTTAAAAGCAACGTATGGTGTAGTTCGTATTTAAATATTTATTTTTAATCACTTTTTGTTACGTAAATTAAGTTAATTGTAGAAATAATGAAAATAAATACATAAATTGACTATTCATACATCCATACAGAAATTACTTCAAACCCTGTTTGAGGTTTAATAACTGGACATTTTATTGTACAAAATCTACATTTATGGTCTTTTAAAAGTAAAAAATTTTTATAAATTTTATTTTGTATTTGTCAAAATAACTAAAAATTTAATTTATTCGTGAATAAAAATTGTGGCGTCCCACCACATTTATTAATTCGAAATATAATCCCTACGGTAATGTTAATGTTTGTCATATTCATTTTTTGTTCTATATAAATTCAACAAACAAACAAATTTTATCTGTTGTGACAATATTTTTTATATTAGATAGATACGTAAGCGACCATAATATGACCGTGCGCCTTTTGATTCGTCGCCGCTGTGTGGCGATTCTGTAACTCGCTATGCTGTCGCTATGGACTCATAACGACAAGTTTCGTTATGTTATCGACCGCGTCGCTATTATAACGACAAATGCGATTCTGTACACTATTCATAGCGAGTTTTGTCGTTATTAGTAACGAAAAGTGTCGCTATGATGACGTTACGGTGCGAGCGGATAGCGAGGCTCAGAGACCCCTCGGTATGCTATAACGACCATTATAACGATACTCTGCACACGAGCTAGAGGAGTGGTGTGCGTTTCCCATATTATTCTTGACTCCAAGAAAGTGCTTTGAAAGTGAAAAATAATTACACCATTTGAAATAACAAGTAAGGAAGTTAAATTTTGCAGTAATTAGGAATTATCAATGCAGATTGACTTCAGAAAAAATTGTAGAATAGATTTCATTATTTTCCAAAAAAAAACACATAACCTATAAATTGTAGTATTGCTCTGAAGAACCTACAAAGTTGCTTAGATATAATTATTCATTTCTTTCATTAATAATTAATTTTTACTATTAAGTTTATTATTTTTTTATTTCTTTTATTATCTTCAATCTCATTAATAATTATAATTAATCAAAATTAATCACGGAAACATAAACGAATTAAATTTTCACATGTTTTCATAACCTATAAGCCACACAAAAACATAACATATAATTCACAACATCACACATAACATGTTTAACATCGTTGATTATACTAACTTCCCAACCGAAGCCATAGTAACGATGCAAATAAAACAAAAATGCACTTCACTGAATTGATATTTTTTATATTTACAATGTTCAATATACGATGGATTTGACACTGACTGATTGTGCGCGCCTCGATTTAAACTACAGATACACAATACACTATTTTAAGGCGAGTTTCGATAAAATTCTAGTATATTTACTAACGATTTGTCACATACGTCACTTTCTGTCGGTATCCATAACGACGATTCGTTATCCCATTCTGTAACGTCGAAGTGTCGCTATTCGTAGGTACAGAATAACACCATCGTTATAGAACTGTCGTTACACGTTGTGAAATTCGTTATGGTTACGATACCGTCACCGAGTCGTTATGCTCATAGCGAGTTACAGAATCGCCACACTGCCCTCTTACCACGGCGGCTAGCGATCGGCGGCACGACCGACGCGCGCGGAGAGGGAGTATCTCGATCTCGACGCGCACCGCTTTGCTTTTTTACCCGACTGCGACAGAAGGAGGGTTATGTTTTTCGAGTGTATGTATGTATGTATATATGTATGTATGTATGTATGTATGTATGTATGTATGTATGTATGTATGTATGTATGTATGTATGTATGTATGTATGTATGTATGTATGTATGTCCATTTCTTTGGCACGCCCTACAGCCCAAACGGCTGGACGGTTTTCGAGATATGAGGTGTCGTTGGATTTGTCTAAATTGTAGTAGTGACATAGGCTATATAAATTTTCAAAATGGCGCCCGCAAATGGCGGAAAGAGGGGGGGAGTTGAATTTTTTTTTCTTACTGTAGCAATATGGGTATCAAATGAAAGCTAGTAAATTGTTTTATTCTTTTTAGTTTATAATAAGAGTATTTTACGCAGTCGGGTTTTTTGATTTTTTTAATTAAGCATACTTGTTTACGCTTGCATTTGCTTAAACGTTAATTACTTTCATTGCTTGTTCTCTGCTTGTTTGCTTTCTACTGACTTTCCCTTCTGTGTGTGTAGACTTTTATTATGCTGTGCTGTACCTAGTTGTGATTGTGAAGAATAAACTGTTAACCGTTTATTGTTTTTATTTGTTTATGTTCTTCACGTACACTCGAGACTTCAAGAGTAAGTTACTAATCACACGCACCGACAACTACAAAATATTTCAAAAATTTCTGAAAAATAAAGGTAAATCATCAGGCCATACCAAAAGGCAAGTGTTCAAATAAATTTTCGTCAAGCTTTCATAAGAGAGCACAGGATAAGAGCCATTACTTAACTGTTGGTATCCTGACAAATTTCAAACAATCATTCTGGTTACTGTTGAGGTCTCTTTTTTATTAACAATAAGAAAATTATTATAGTTCTTTCTGTCTTTCTTCGGACGATATTGTAATACAAAAATCTAGATTCTAAAAAATATATACGTAGAATGTAAGAAACATGTGAACACAGATGTAGTTAAAAATATAAAATAAAAATAAAAAAGTACCAACTGGTTACTTTCAAATTGTTGTTCAAAATATTTAATTTATGTAATGATAAAGAGAATATAAAGTAGGGACGGAACCTTCATGAAATATTTACGGTATATTTATTAGCTTTACGGTATATTTCAATTATGTTAATTTATTTATTTATTTCAATCAAAACTTACAAATATCATTACAGGTAGTACCCAATTCGATAGTGTAGCACACATATTTTAACTTTTATAACAAATAACATATAACGCTATCCTTGTGAATTCACTCATTGTACAAGTAAAAATGTCCATCTCCTCTGCTGCAAGGTTGAGAGTGCGAAGCGCCCGCGTTAGTGGCGCCTCGTTCAATAAATAATGTATATAATATAATTTTAAATATACGTGACGCAATTGTAAGTATTTCTATCTTTTTAAAAATATTTCGAAGGGAGACTGGAGTTTTAAGATCAGACTATGGGCATATACCCCCATATGGACTCGCTCCAAATGTTTCGGCCTTCAGTTCGTGGTAGCCCCATTATTCCCGGCTACAGCAGCAGTCGCGGTAACGGTGGGATGGAGGGTGCTAGGAATCATCGCGCTACGGTAGGCTGCCAATTAACAATACACCTGGTAACATACAGTGGGCGCACTTTACGGCTTAACCACATTACTTCACCAAATTCGAAGCGGAACTAAGTCACATTAACTAGAGTATACTGGAGCTATCTGAATTCCAAAGAAAGGGTGAGGACAAGATAATTTTAAACTCCGGTCACTTACTTTACTTCCGTGAAGGTGATAGGTTTGACCAAGGTGGCGTCGGTTTAATGGTTCACAGGACTCTTGCTAGCAACGTTGTAGAAGTCAGTGGTATGTCAACTCGCGTAGCGTACCTAGTACTTAAACTAATTGAAAGATACTCCCTGAAAGTGGTACAGATATATTCGCCGACCTGACCTAATTCTGACAATGAAGTTGAGACTATGTATGAGAATATTTCGAAGCCATACATGGTTATTATGGAAGATTTCAGTGCCAAAAGGGGAGTAAAAAACCGTGGAGAATCGAAAATCGGACCACATGAACTAGGACGCAGAAATTACAGGGGGTAGATGCTAGTCAACATTCTCAAGTTCATGAAAAAGAACCCCACTGAGGGTTATTTTTCATGAACCTTTTTTTTCAAGAAGAAGTCCCATGGGAGCTGGAAATGGCAGAGCCTCGACACTGTCACAAGGAATGAGGTAGATTTCATCATGGCTGATAAAAGACATATATTCAGAGATATATAGGCCATATATATAGGCCATTTTCCAGCAGTGGACTGTGATAAGCTGGAGTGAAGTGACATACTCGTAAATATCTGCCCCGAGGCGAATCGAACCCGCAATCGCTTATGTTAAGTGTGAGTATCTACTCGCATCACTCACCAGAACGGTTGTCGGAATTGGGTACTACTTATAAGTATACTCTCCTATATACGTCTATCACGTAGGGACAAATTTTTCATTATAGTCACGAACTCACTGTACTATCTGTGCTGCAAGTCGAGGCAAATGTAATAACCGCAAATATAACGTTAAGCGTGAACGTCAAAAGTTTTATGAAAAACCTAATAAACACTTACTTTTCATAAGCTACTTTCTCGTAAAAAAAAATCTATACAAATGTTCCTTAATAATATTTAAAACAAAAAGGTCGCTGTGTTGACTATTCTTTACTTTGCGTTTTTAAATATGCAAAAATATCTTGTATTTTTTATACCAAAGACTAACTTCGACGTCATCAATCTCTGTTTTATATTTTATTAATCAAAATATACATTCAATAACTGTAAAAGTTAATGCTGTTATACTGAACAAGACGTAATTTTTTAAAGTAATTTTAAATATTGTGATGTCTCTTTCGATTTTACGCAAAAAATCACTCGATATTTTCGCTTATCATCCGAATTGGAGTGTTCCAAAGGCGGCAATATTGCAGGATTTATCTCTCTCCCTAGTTATTGCGTTACACCTACATACAGCGTAGTAATCCACCGATAGTTTTAACTTATATACTAGATCAAGAATTATGAGCAAGAACGTAATGTTAGTACGATAAGCGTGTCGAAGCTGTGGCTGGCTTTAATTTTAATAAATTAGACTGTCCGCAAGCCATTCATTTTTATAGGAATATTTATATAATCCTTTATTTTCATTTTACGAATAAAATAAAAAATAGGTATTAGATAGAAGTATTATAAGCATTAAAATATATAACAGTAACAGCAGCACATTAGAATATAATTTTTATATTTTTCCAAAGATAGGCATATTAACAATTGCGTCGCAATATATCTATAGCAATATTATATATATTCACCAGAATATGCATTGTTTTGAAATAAATAGTATTAATCGTAGTGTAAATACTAGAAGGAATAACAAAAATGTAACTCCAAGCTTCCGACTGCGCAAAGTAAACGTCTCTTTCTGGGTTATGGTATTCGGATGTATAATAAAACCCCAAAAAACATTTTGGAATTGTCTCATAATAAATTTAAAGATTTTGTTTAAAAAAAATAGATAAAGCGTATTATTCGGTGCAGGATTACTTAGTCGATAAAGATGTGTGGACTTGGTGGCGCTGTAGTTCATGCAAGATATTAATTTTGTAATAAAACACAGTTTATATATTATTTTCAAAAGAGTAACTGCGGAGTTTTTTGCCGATTCTTCTCCGCAGAATCTACATTCCGAATCGGTGGTAGCTTTAGCATTACAAAATAATAATCACTTTAAAGTGTTAATTTGTAAAATGACGATTCGAAGGTGCTCTATGGGCCTATTTGAATAAAGTTGTTTTTGGTTTTGATTTTAATTTTGAGTCGCTTAGGGTACCCCTTCGCGTCATCCCATAAGGAAATTCGTTCCAAAAAAAAAAGATATGGAAAAGAACAGGAATACACCACAAGAAAGAGTTTTGTAACCATGTAACATCATTCAAATCGTGCATTCGCAATCATTCATCGTCATCTGTATAATTATATCATCTTTCAATCAATCAAATCAACTTTGTCACAACGGAATAAATATTAATATTTCAAAATGTACATAAAAGTTTTACAGTCAATCGCCTTAATAACGATATGAGAGGATAATTTTTAGAAAAAAAATATGAGTTAATTATAAAGAGAGGAGTACGAAAATATTTAATTACATTGTTTATATATCCGAATTCGCAGCACGTAAATATCTTTAGACGGTTTTTTATTAACTTTGATTTAATAATAATGCTTATACTTGGTTAAATTGGGATACCGAGAAATAAATGGTTTATGAAAATATTGTTTCCTTGAAAAATGTTTTATAATTAGATTTGTTGTTAAACGGCATAAATATAAATGTTTAATAGACTTTTATCATACATATTTATATAATATATGTACTTCTACGACCCACTGTCCCTCACTGATGACCGGAATGATTCAGTTTTCTCGATATTCGAAATTGCGATCTAACGGGGAAATGCTTCATCAATATTTTGAAATTTTTCATAGAAGCAGCAACAATATACGCTGAAGCTGAAAAATATGTGTGTCTATAAAACACAGTGACAACAGACATATTGTAAATAACGTGCCAGGTGCACGTACTGAAAATCAGAAAATGAAAGACGAATAAAATTATATTCGACAAACAGGAGATAAAGTTATTGTTAGAATTTTTAAGACCAGGTCATCGACTTAATAAAATTCAAACTTAAAGGAAAAGAGTTTCAATGTATACTCAATTAACAATCAAACATTTTAGTGAAGTAAAAATTTGCGAAATTAATATTTATCAAAAGATCTCAGTAATTTTTAAAAAGGTTTTTTCAAGAATCAGGTAACTATATTTAATACCTAAACGACTGAAAATTGAGCACTGTAATATAATAAAATAATAGATACAATATAATAATAGAAATTACAAATATTATTTAAATATTTATTTAAAATACATACTACAACGATTTTTATCAAAACTTGTTTTTACAACAAAATAGATAATCCTGTTTTGTATACTTGAATGCATCAGCCATGTTCAGATCTGTCCATGTCATCATAAAAATGAGGTCAGACGAGATAGTTCATGTGATAAAACGCATCGTAGCGCTGTCGTAGAGGTCAGGTAAATAGCTGTAATGAAGTCACTGAATATAGTTTCATGAACATTTTTAGGGCCTATATTCTATGAATTCCTGTCGTTACATATACATGTATTAAGTAAATGAAGCAGGAGTTGTAAAAACACTATAAAACAATTAAACGACTTATTATATATTATTATTTATATATATTAGCTTTTTTATGTTTTTCAAGTATTGAAACATGCCGATTTGTTCCAATAAAATTTCGGGAAATAAAGTAATATAAAGTAGATGTAAATTAGAGTGGAAGAGACTGATATTATTTTGTTTTCAGTGTATAATTTTTCAACGATTTAGGTTTGTTTTTAATACCAGCCCACATTCAACCTTTAGGTGGAGTTATTTTGCTAGAGATTCGTAGATTTGTTATTTGAATAAATTCTTTACAACGTTTCGAAAAAAGTACTTTATTTGCTTTTAAAATGCGCAAAACCGAACGATAAAGGAAAAAATCTGTATAGTTTTATTAAAATCTGATTATAAATATATATATATATATATTAGTAATTGGATAAGAACTGACTATAGAACACAGAAAAAAAATAAAATGTCATACTACTACTACTACTACTACTACATCAGCCTTGCCAACCACACTTAGCACGCAGGTTGGCGAGTACATTATATTTTGACAGGGTATGGTGACGCTACTGCCCATCACCACCCTGGTCGGACTACAGTTGTTCGTACCACTATGGCCTTAGTCACCTTTTACGACACCTCGGCAAGAAAGAGGTCGTGACTTGTCTTCTCTGCTAGTCACCGCACGGGCACGCCTCTTGTAGATAGCTCTTCTACGTTATATATAAATCGTATGTTTTTTTTGTGTGTAAAAAAATTGTAAATAAACAAATACACGAAAGAGGTTGATCGGTGCGATCGAGATCACAAGCTTCTTAAACTATGAAGAAAAACGTAGTAGTACCTATTTATTTAATTAATAAACGAACTAAAAAATATTTTAGGTTTCCGAGGCAATAAATTGTCCGTTATTAATTTGGCTTCAATATCAAAATTACGAATAATCTTGTCTTCGGTAAGTTCAATGTCAGATTCATCTGAACTCATTGTGATTTTTACACTTAATTAATAAAAAAATAATAAAAATATCAATAATAATAAATGAATTAATACTTCTTAATTAAAAAAGGACTCGATAAACGTGCTCTCACGTCAAGGTATCACGTAACGCGATCGACGATTTTTACTGCTCATATTCTTTTCATACCGGGGGCCTTATATGAAAATCGATTCTTTAGCAGTAAACTCCAAAAACATTGAAATTACTTTTATTTATTAATTATGGAATGTGAGGTAGGAAGACCTGGTATGGTTGAATATAGCCCGGGTAGGTAGACTAATCGTCAAAAACTCGTTACTGGTACGAGTGTTGCGTATTCCTCTCACAGTCATATGTTACGCTCCGCACATCGCTCATTTGACCAAAACACCACATCGAGGGTACACTTCGTTTTGGAGCAATGACATTTTTTTTTAAATCTAATGCCTACACATTTTGTGTAAATAATTTTTTTATTAATCAGAGTGTTTAATGTTTTAATATGTAATTAAACTAATCGAGTTGTACTCTACGAGTTTTTTTGTGTTATGCTTTAAGTTAGTATGTTCTCACAAATGTACTAAACAGTAAGTTATTTACAAAACTAATCATACATTTGGTTTCGAATCAGACGGATGAAGGTACTGAGCACAGAGGAAGGATTACCTTATACTGTGGTACTAGGTTTGTTTATCTCGAAAAGATTGCTTATTCGTACGACTTCTTGTCTATTACGCTATCACAAATTTCTCTTGTCCGAAATTTCACATCGATGAATCAGATTCAAATAATAATAAATATATGTAATCAGATATAAATTGGTTCTCTGTAAAGTCGGTTTACGGACGATAATTTTAGTTGCGTGATAAAGTCATAAGAAATCATTGATAAAAAAACAAATTTAGACTAGGCTATATGGACTATAGTCCTTTGTCTTTCCCTATTGGGGATAATTTTAAAATAACAACAACAACAACATTGATAAAAAATTGCATACTTTTATGAACTGAATTGAATTACTATCACTGAATTATCAGCATTTTGTATGATACAAAGAAGGAGTTAATTCAATTAATTACATTTTTTCGATAAATTAATATTTATATTAATAAAATAAATTATAAACATTAATTACAAGTAACAATGTGCTATTAACAATTTATTTACAAATTATATATCATTTTTTTTTTCATTGAATCTATACAAATAATAAATCTGTTAAAACCTCTGTTTTATTAGTACACTATATATCATCAAGAAAAAATTTCAATAGCGCGTATTTTTTTGTATCAGCGCCATCTCTTATCGTGTTTTTCTCCGATCACGTATCACGTAAAAAGTACAAAACCAATGTTAATAACTTTAATACATAAAAATTAGAAATAACTCACAGTATAATTTAGTTTTTGTTTCATTGTAATTAAATTTAAAAATAAATATTTAAGAAAATAGAAATAGGTACCTACGCCGCCAACGCCATCTGGTCTAAGGAATCTTTAAAACTCACAAAACTTATATTTGAGTTATTATTTTGTTAAACTTAAAAGTTTACTAAATATGTCGGATAGGAATAGAAATCGTTTTAATATTTTGGATAAACATCATTTTAAATTAATATACTATTATGTTAAATATTAATTATGTTAAATGTCACTAAATATAAAAACGATATTCTACAATTATACGATAGATGGCGCAGATAATTTTCTGAATCGCGCTGACCAAAACTTCGGTCACAAGAATGACACTCGCCCGTATTTAAAAACCTGTTTTTCTTTTTTGTATATAATTAAATACTTTAGGGTACTACGGTCTTGATTGTTTGTTCGTTGTTAATTAAAATTTAAAATATTTGGTCGTTATTTGTTTGTTGATTGTACAAAGTTGGATGGTTATAGCTATTTAAGTTGTAATCTATATATATATATATATATATATATATATATATATACATATAAAGTCGTGTTAGTTACACCGTTTATAACTCGAGAACGAATGGAAAGATTTTTATGATTTTTGTGTTTTTGGATTTGTCTTCGTCGGGAATAATACTTATTAAAATATGGTATTCATCAATGAGAAAATAATTCATAAAAAAAAACAGTTCAAATGTTTCATCCGTACTATCTATATACATATATATGTATGTATGTATGTATATATGTATGTATATATGTATGTATATAGATATAATAAATCTGTCACTCAATCCGTCTATTATAAAATATTTTCCAGTATCGACGCAGATGTAGGTGATAAAAAATATAAATGTATAATTTTTAAAATTTTAGTTAAAGACCCTTGCGAAGCCGGGGCGGGCCGCTAGTACTAAATAAAAATAGTTGAATTTTTATACGATCGTTTATATGAGTCATTATAATTTTTTAGTCAAAATTGTAATACAACCTATTATTACTGCACTCGCCAACCGATGCAACTTTTTTTAATAATCAAAGAACAAATATCGGGGATTATTTATTATATCGCTCATCAAATCCTAAAATGCAAGAAATTGTAGCGACAACTATCTCGCCACATATGAACTGATGTGGCCTACATCGCGCTATCAAAGTTTTTAAAGCAATTGAGTATATATACAAGAACCCGACAACAAAGGTTAAGTAGCGCGTAGCCCACCAGACACATCCGTCTGGTCGAAGGATCTTTCCTTTTCAATGGCAGCCTCCCTCTACGCCAAAAAATAATTACCTTTTTTTGTTGCAATTGTTGTTGTAATAAACAATGGAAACCACATTAACTTTTCACTTCACTTTTCACTAACTTTACAAACAATAAATTGACAAAATAGTTCGTGTGTAGATTCAAGATTGCGTGGCATCTGCCGCTGTCTCTTCTACTCGTACGCGTCATAAGTTAGGCCGATCGTGAGCCGAACGCTTAAGCCGATTGTGCCTCTCTATCGCTTGTTCCGCACTCTCGCTCGCGACTTGTGACAGTGTTCGTGAAGTACCGGCTATCTTTCATCGATTTACTAGACGTTATCACGTCAAAAAAAAAGTGTGATACATTTTTTTAAAATAATAAATTGTAACAAATTTTTTACCCTATTTTACTAACATGAATTGTGATAATAGTAAAGTATATGTCACTATATAAAAGAGTAAGTAGTGACATATTATATAAATAAAATGTATTGCTTCCAAAAATAGCATAACCATTTATTTACATTGATCGAAAGTACCTATTATATTTCATTTAAGTACGACGTATGTCAAAGCGTCCTAAATACATATAGCGACCATTATCAGAACGGTTCTCGGAAAACAAACTATCCCGTAGCCACCCTCCACTTGTACCTACGAACTATGAGTTCGTATTGTAAATAGTATTAAGTTTATTATTAGACAAATAATTTTGTCATATATTTTATCATATTAATCATATATTAATAGAACTGTAAAGCTATTTAAAAGAGAGAAAAGATATTTAAAATATTTTAAAAGTAAATTGATTAATTTTAATTTAAATAAATGTCCTCAATTAAATATATATAACAGTCAGCTGTTACCTTAAACACAGGCATTTAGTTTCCTACATCAGGAACGATGCCCGAGTGTGTTAAAAAAAAGCTTGAGTATAAAAGACTTAATTACTAGATAATTCGGTAACTACTATCAATTTATGGATGAAGAAACTTTTTTTTTAATACGTAGATAGTATGGTCGTTAATTGGGCAGATAAAGAAAAACAATAATAGGTGGCGTTGTGGAAGTATGGAAATGGTTTGCAATCAACTTATTTCATCATTTACCTATTTATCAAAATAAAGACCGTTCTGTTATAGTGGTGTCGAGAGATTCATTAATTAAAATTTGCTCAAGTTTGACTGCCAATCATAGCAGATATTTATATTTGTAGAAATACTGTTTCTGTCCAGGTGTTTGTCCTCGTGAGTCTCTGCGCCGTGTCTCGGAGTGTAGATACTAGAAACTCATGATGAAAACTTTCTTTATCATTCGTCATTGTTCAGTAATGCATTAAATTGAAGTAAATCTACCACTGAATTCAGAATGTAGATTCTGATAAGAAGAATCGGCAAGAAACTCATCAGTAGCTCTTGAACAGGAGAGCCCGCGAAAGAAACGATCATTACTCTTAGAAGGGTTACTCTTATTGTTAGGTAGTTTCCCATAACTGTCTCATGTAAGAAATTCTTCAAATTTGGTCTGATATTATTTATTTAAAGCATTATAAATATACTAACAAACTCTTGATCATTTTAATATTATTACAATATACTTAACAATATTCTGTCTCTTATTAAAGGTTTGTGTATTAACTTGTCTGAAACTCAACGAATGAATACTATCACATATCATAACGTATAATACTTTGTGTAGAGTACTCAAAGTTCTGAGCAACTTCCGTGCACTCAGTTTACCGCCATAATAAGAAAAGTTTCAAACACACCACAACTTTTACTAAAATAATACTGTACTCCGAGACCATTTTATTGTGCTAAATTAATCCTGTTTTATGAGGAATTAAGCATTTAAAGGTTAATTCTAACAAACAGTTTTAGTATTGAATGACAATCATGAGACAATTGTTAGATTGGATAAAAGTTAAAGTCCCTAATTACTTGACGTTATAACGTGATCTTAAATAGCCTAAAACCTTACTATATAATTCAAAATAATTTTAAAATATATATTTACAAGCTGCAATTTTTTTTAAACTACGTTATGTGTAATTCCAAATAAATTAGTACATTTTTTTATATAATAATATCTGTCATATTTAAAAAAAAGAAAGTAAAATAGAGTGGATTCTATGAAATGAGGACACATTTTACCCATTATATTTTGATAAATTGAAAGGTTCCTTAAGACAGTCGAGATAGAACATAGTCGTGACCGCAGCATCTTTTAAGATATATATTTAAAAAAAAATTCATTATCAAAGACGTAGCTTGTGTCAATTACAAGCGGGAATTCATTTATCGTTATCACATCGCTTCGCTATTGTCGCATCTCGTCTTTAGCTGCGGTTTAAAATACATAGACAATAGAATTTAAAGATTGTTGTTCATTATTACTTACGGCATAGTAAAGGAAAGGTAATATTTTCAACAAAATTTCTGATCATATATGGATGTTCACTGATAAGTCAATAGTCACTAAATCAGTTTTAACGAGAAAGGGGTCTATTATTTTTCCGCACTCTAAAAGTGACAGATTATTTAAATATTACACTACTACTCGTATTTAACACACCACGAATCTACGTGTACATAAATAGTTGTCTCTAAACGATAACTTCTATAAAACCTATTGTAACTCATGCTGCATGCTAAATCAAAGTCAGGTTAAAGGCTAAACGCGAAATCCGAAATAGACACGATCAAATGTAGTTCGTCAATCCTGTCATGAGATATATCGATTCTGTTCGCTTGTTTACGAAATCAGCGTTTGACAAATGTGCACGTGCCGGCGACTCGACAACCATCGCTTGTTAACATGTATTTTTCCTTTTACCGCTTCATGGAAATGATATCTAATTCCTAGTTAATTTATAGCTTAAATTCACAGAAAATATATATGTTCGAAGATAATGACACTGGTTATATTTAATTATTTTTTTACTCTTAGGTATAACCTTTTTATCGATGTAATGTTTTTGTTTACTTTATAATGTACTTCAAGAATTAATTCAATATTACTAGGAGATTAAATAACAAAAATATTAAAATTTACCATACCGACACATGAATAAAGCTTGTGAATCCAATATAATTCTTTTTTAAATATAAGTAGTAGTTTTTTATCTATGAAATTTAAGAAGTGGTATAGTTTTCTTGTGCGTGCATGTTTCATGTCTGTTGTCACGTTAACAAATATCTAAATGTAAGAAAATTACAAAAACAAAAATAACAACAACAAATTTCTAAGTATTTATAGTCACTGGGTAAAAATATAAAATCTCATTCAATTTGTCAACAAAAATTATGGCATTGATATTTTCAATGCTGATATTTTCGTTTTATGTCGGAATCTTCACAGAAGATCTATACTTTTCAACTTTCGCAATAAACCAATCGAAATAAAAATATAATAAAGATTACTGGTTCGTTACTAGAGGTGTTTACGGTTTTTATTAGTAATATTTTAGATATATTCCTTGTTGTTTAACATAAATTGTATCACTTTTATTTTTACCCGACTGCGACAGAAGGAGGGTTATGTTTTTCGAGTGTATGTATGTATGTATGTCCATTTCATTGGCACGCCCTACAGTCTAAACGGTTGGACGGTTTTTGACATATGAGGTGTCGTTGGATTTGTTTAAATTGTAGTAGTGACATGGGCTATATAAATTTTCAAAATGGCGCCTGCAAACGGCGGAATGAGGGGAGGAGAGTTGAATTTTTTTTACTGTAGGAATATGGGTATCAAATTAAAGCTAGTAAATTGTTTTATTCTTTTTAGTTTATAATAAGAATATTTTACGCAGTCGGGTTTTTTGATTTTTTTAATTAAGCATACTTGTTGTGTTTTTTGTTGTTTTAAAAAGTAAATAAGATTTTATAATATAATTCATTTTGATCATCAATAAATCAGCTTCTTACTTTTTTTGTAATAAATAATTAAGACGATAATATTTTTGAAGTATCTCTTATCAGATAGCTCGTCAGTTTAGCAGGAAAAAAATTAAAAACTTATCAATTTTTAAATAACAGTTTGAATATTTATATTACAAGTAGTCACGATGTTGTACTCCTAGTGTAAATTTTGATGGAAATAATTTTATTAAGTCAACTTTTTTCCATACTGTAGTATAATTTTTTAATACATAGCTGATTAAAATTCTATGTAATAAACTTTAAAAAAAATTGCTTTAAGTTAAAATTATTTATTAGTTATCACATAATATGTAATATCACTCTTGTAGTACTCGTAGTCTTGAACTTACTAATCATTTATTTGTTACTGTAAATAATAATAATCAAAAAATTTTCTCAGGATATGGATAAAAGAAAACAATCAAGTTAAAGTAAATAGTCTCATAATATACCGATTTTACACCACGAATCACGATATTATGGACTCTAACTTCAACATGACATGACTGATTTTGGCTAACTTTTTATATGAATGATAATAATTAATACTGTGTTTTGTTTTTTAATGAATATTAAAGTTTGATAATTTTGAAGTATATAGTTTTTTTTTTTTTGTTCATTAAAAGTTTATTTTAGACAACTATTCGAATAACAAATAAATGTCGAGTAATTTCGAATACCGAATAATAGCGAGTATTCGCGGCATCTCTAATATAAATATTTGCAATCGGTAATATCTATCTCATTGTAGAAACGGGAGCAAGTAAAACTTTGTCGTGTGTCGTGCTACGAAGTGGACAAAGATTTAATCGTTAGTCGTTTAGTATTAAAATAGTAGAGTCGAATTTTGATTAGTATTAACTTTTGAATTTTGAATTATTTCACTGTTCTATTGTAATATTTAATATTCTTATCAATTCATATTGATAAAGGAAATTCTTGTGATTGAAAATTCTTATTAACTTACATACTTACTCAACCACCTAATGTTACAATTCCATACGTTCGGGTGTTGAAAATTCTTGCTGTCTGTATTTGGGTAATTAAGTATAATCCCTTAACAACTCTTATGAGACCAGTGACTCAAAATGGTATAATTATTAAGAAAATTTTATTGCGCAACAGACGGGGTGCGTTTCTGAATGTATTTACATATGGATATTTTTGTTTACAGGATCTGGAAAAAGTAACGGTTAGGTGTTCAATTTGCTATTAGCAAAGTGATTATTGACTTTCAGTATTTTATATCAAAATATAATCGTGTTAAAGTTTTTGCTATCAATATAAACTATATTAAAGAACTTGTGATGTGGACGCTATGACTCGTTCAGACTTGTTTGTTTGATATGCTCCCGTAAAGAGTTTAGTTCTCTAATTCAGATTGTTTTTCCCATATTTTTAAAGATACTATACTGAAGTAACAATAATAGAGCAAGAACGTACATTCTAAAGATAAAATGTGTTATAAATCGAAGAAAATATAAAATACTTTATATAGAACGACGAATAAAATTGTATTAGAAAAATTTAAACAAGTGCGAGTCGGATTCGCCCATGAAGGGTTCCGTAGCAGCAAGTAACACCACTTTTTTTTTAATAAAAAAAAAACTACTTACTAGATCTCGTTCAAATTTGATTTTTTTTTGTGTGAAAATCTAAATGCGGTTCACAGAATACATCTACTTACCAAGTTTCAAAAGAAGAGTTCTTATAGTTTCGGAAAAAAGAGGCTGTGACATACGGACAGACAGACGTTAATATGACGTTTATAAGGGTTATGTTTTTGCCATTTGGCTACGGAACCCTAAAAATACCGATCACCACTAATACAAGTACTGATGCTGACAAACAGTTAATATGTTAAAAATATTATAATAGATACATAGATGTATAACAATATTAATAATACCCTTATTGCACACTACTAAGAAAATAACAATATTTGTAATAAACAAAAAAATATTTACAAAGACGGTCTTATCGCTAGAAGAACAAGACGACAACCGTTCTGGTACAGTGGTGCGAGTAGTCGCCTCAACGCCAGAGGTCCCCGGTTCGATTTCCGCACGGGATAGATATTTGTATATGAGTAAATATTTGTTTCTGGTCTGGTTTCTTGTGGGTCTCTCCACCGACCTCGGAGAGCACGTAAAGCCGTCAGTCCCGGTGGTTATCACAGACGTCTGATGAAGATCGTTATTCATGGTAGGGAAATTATCCATCAACCCCCGGTGGAGCAGTGCGGTGGATTAACCTCCAACCCTTCTCCTAATGTAGATGAGACATTTGCCCAGCAGTAGAAGGATTACAGGTTGCTTTAGTTCAAATATACACGCTCTAAAAACACAATAAAAATAATTACGCTGGTACAATCATCCTAGCACGTAGCACTCTGTAATTTCGTGTGTGTACTGGTAACATTAAACACGACTAACGTCAATTATTTATCTCGTCTATTTATAAGTCGAGTGTACCACTAGGGATCTCTCGTGAACATAGCGTGCACAATTCATACCAATAATAATGTTAGTTCTTTGTTCAAGATATCTAGAAAACTGGTATACTTATATTTTTTAAGAATTTTACATCATAGGAGCTACTGAAAGCCAAGGCAATTTTATTTATAAAAAGAACGAACTATTTAGCTCATGAACTAAGTCATTTACGTCAGTTTATGAAAAAAAATTTATGACAGAAATCAATTAGATACTCGTGTTTTTCAAATCGTTTAAAGAATAACTGAATTTTAAAGTGCTGAATTTGTTCGAAAATTGATCATAATTATGCTGGGCGATAATTGTTGAAGATAAATTTCATAGCCTGAAATATAAATCTTTGGAATGAAATAGAACAAACACATATTTGTCACCATTATTATCATCATAAGAGTGCTGAATTTATTCGAAAATTGATCGTATGCTGGGTGATGATTGCTGAAGGTACATTTCATAGCCTGACATTTATACCTTTTTAATGAAATAGAGGAAACACATTAAATAAACTTATTGTCGATGATAAGCGACTATGAAACGGCACCACGTTACGGTCACGTCCTCTGACCATTGTTGTTGGCTAGAGATGAAATTAGAAATGTGGAGCTGGGCATATAATTACGAATAGGTAATTTTAGCGTCAAAAACACTATTTGCAATTCATGCAGTCAGTCCATTATATGAGTGTGGGTGACAATTGAACACGATAAGTATGCTTCATGTTATGCTAATAATGCTTCATCATATTGAGGATGTGAGAAAAATGAAACTATATCAAACAATATAAAAAGTAATTAGCCTTCAATCAATGATTAGCCTTTTGTGATTAAATCTAAAATAATAATAAGACTATATACCTCACATTGTATTGTAACTAATTATTTAAATAAACTACTAGAACATTACTTACAGCTGTAGGTACCAGTAAGTACGGTTTTAATTAAATATTTTTTGTGTTCTAATTTACTAAAAAAGGTTACAAGCTAACCTGACAACTTATCATAGAAGCGAAACAGTAACCGATTGATAATATTAACCGATCGTTAAAAGACCGATTAAAAAAAAAACTGAGCTGCTAGCTGAGAAAAAATTTATTTTCTTAAAAAGTTGATGCATGTATTTCTGATTGCTATATTTTATAGGATATAGCTATCAATAGAACAGAAAAAAATATTTTATTAAATTGTTTATTCTTTTAAAGTACCATTACTAGATGATAACATAAATGAAATTAATATTTAGTCTTAAAATTCACTTCATAAATAATATTCTCACATGTTGAAACGAAAACAGTTACAGAACAGCGAAATAAACGTTTTTTTCCTCAAAAAATTTCAAAGATCTTAAAGAAGGAAAATAGTCTTAAGAGGTTTCGTTACAAGATCAATGCAAGCTGCTCATAATGAGAAGTATCCGGAAACTTCGAAAAATTCTTTCTTTTATACGTTAAATGGGATTGCGGTGCTTAAAAAAGACAATCTTTAAGCGATTACAATATTAAATTGACTTCGTTCTGTTCGTTAGTGTCGAATAAAAATAATGTTTTAATTGAATTAAACTTTTGTAATTTTATGATAATATTTTCTTTACAAATTACATTTACGGCAAAATTGTTGGAAGCCGGTTTAATATTGAAGTGTAATTAATGAACTTTATGCATATAAAAATATTAAGCGCTCTAGCAATAAAAATAGTATATAGTATTAATAATAGCATATGCCAAACAAAAGGCAGAACAAACATCTGTATGGCATATACAAATATTTGTCATGAGCGGGAATCAAACCCAGGCGCGCCAGCGTAAGAGGCAGTCGCTTTGACCATTGCGCCACCACGTCGTAAAAAAAATTAGCTCAAGATACATTCTCTTAAAATAATTTTCTAAAATTCGCTTAGCTTATTTTTATGACATCTCAATAGTCAGGTAGCAAAAATAAATAGATGGTTAATGTTTTTTTAAAATGAATTCTGTAAAAAACTTATCAACGTTTTATAAATTACGCCTTACGCTCTCTACGCTTTATTAGTATTGTATGAACAAAAAATAAATCATTACTTTTTATATTTTAATCTAGAGAATGTTTTAACATTAAGCCGGCATTTTGTACAAAAACAAATACATAAATAAATGTAGAAAACTGTGTTCACAAAATTAATTATGTTTAGTAGTGTACTATGGCATTGGGAGCTGTGTTGGGGGTACTTTACTTCCCGTATTTCCATTTGTATCTAAGAAGAAAATTTTTAAGAGTGTAGGTATGTACAAAGTTTTATGAGAATTGTGTCATCAACTTCTTATTTGTTACCGAACTTCTACTAGTACCTCGTGTAGTCATTATTCAGTCATTCGTTCATTAAGTTTTATGGCTTTCCTTGTAACCATTTTAAATAATTTTCATGAAAAATTTAGGATGTCAAAAGTCAGTGCGAGTTGAGTGCTGAGAATGTTAATTTCATTATAAAGACTTTTAGAATTGAATATACTGTAGACGAGTATACGAGAGAAGGCCCGAACCTTACAAGGCTGTAGCTTAAATCGATGAGATTTAAATATCGGTATTATTAAATCTTAATCAAAAATAAAAAAAAACCCGAGAGTAACCCAATTAGTCGTTTACTATTGGTAAATAGAATTCTTGATATTATAATATTTAAATCAGCAAGTTTACATAACATGAAAATCCCGAAATAATATTTGCATATTATTTATATCAAATGAAGTATATTTTGACTCAAAATGGAACTGCTTAGTGTATGACAAAATATACAATTTGCCTTTCAAAGCGTACGGAATGAATAGCAATGTGACGTCAGCTCTACACGAGTGACTTCAAAGGAACAAGTTTGTAATGACTAAGAATGCGTAGTTCGAGTACAAATGTTTTTCTTCTAGAAATAATATTTTAAATGTTAAAGGATTAACTGCACTTGTGATAACAATATCACAAGATAATATTAGTGTCGTGTGTCTTCTTCTATTGGACCACTTTGTCACCTTGGTACATTCTTGTGATTCTTTGACCGAACAATGATGTTACATTTATCTACTTGAGTGATTTCAAAGGTACAATTGGATATAGCTAGGAATGTGTATTCAATTGTTTTCTTTAAAAAATTACTTTTATATGTTATTTATTATTTAACAACACGTGTAATGTAAGTGTAACAAGATATGGTTAGTGTACTCGTATAAATTAAATAATATGATATTATATGAATTCATAAGATGTTGAACACCATTCGTTTCGGATTCCACAAAATACTCGTAGCTGCCGTTGGCAGCCCAGCGGGAAATCAGTGCATCATCTACAATGGAATGAAATTTATGATATTTTTGAATAAATGAAATTTTATTTATTTTAAAGTTACTATTCTTTTTCGTAGGAAAAAATCGAAAATAGGATTTCACTGAAAATCAGTTGCGAAGTCCGACTTCGTAAATAACTATAAAAAATTATTGTACTGTACCGTACCAGCCTGTAAACAACCCACCGCTAAGCGAAGGCTTCTTTTCCATATAGAAGAAGGGTTATAGTCTAATCCATTACGCTGGTCCACTGCGGGTTGGTGGATAATTTCTTTACCATTTTTTTTTATACGGGGAAATGAATTTACGCATCCCGTCGTGATGCGGCGGGTACGTCACTTCAGTCTGGCGGGCCACTCGCTGCCAGCTCTCCTCCACCGCAAAGCAGAATTGTGCCAGCATTGAGTTACCCAACCCCACCGTCGGATTGCTCCTCCAGAAATGAAGGGAGCTCTTCTCTTTTATAAATAAAAGAGAAAAATAATACTAAGCGATATAAGATTATTGTGACGTAGACGAATATGGTTAATTATCGTTAAAGGTTGCAATGTAGGTACCTATATAACGATATATTTCTCATTAGATTTAAATTATTATTTCAAATGTTTAGTTCTTTTTATTAAGAAGAACACAATAAAAGCTCGTTTTTAAATATATTTTTTTAATTTTATGTTTAAATAATTGGCATATGAGAACGATTGCATCTACATATATACACTTTTACAAATAATCAAATTTATTGTGAACAATGAGATTATGAGGCGTGCACTTAGGATTTCCCAAAATATTTTATTACTTTATTGCGATTTCATTAATTGCAGTAATATTATTATTATTACCTTTTTTAAATTAAATATTTCTGAATGTTATGTCAATTAACGAATAGCTGAGTGAAATTGACTTCAGTATTTGAATTTATATAAATGTAACATAATTTACTAACGAATTGGGGTTACCTGTAATGTTAGTTATAAACTTATGATTAAAAATAAATAATATAAAAGTGATTAGGGCAAAATTGGTTCGTAGAGTTCTATACGCACACACTGCCAATTCACCCGACTCTTTTTAAAACTCCGATGTTCAGCGCCGTCCGCCGGCCGACTGTCGCAGGGCTGTCTCTAAGTTACATTTAATAGTTGTATTTCTATACATGTAATAAAATTGTACGTTGTATTCACGTGTTTATTATTTATTTTTAGATGAAAATTTGTAGGGGTCTAAAAACACACAAACACACACACACACATATTTTAGAAATGTCTGCCCGTCTGTCTTTGTTGAATGAAAATCACTCTATGAAAAGTTATTTGACTTGTTTTTTTTTTTAATGATGGCATTAGAAAAGTTACATAGGTAACATAGACGAGTTGATACATTTAAATATGAACTAAAATTATAATAGTTATCTAGTATGTAATAATAAAAAATCATGTTAAAAATAAAGTAAATGAAAAAAGTCGAAAAAAAAGAGCGTCAAAATGTCCGATTTCAATATATATTTTTGCGCGAATTACTTTGCAGAGACGACGACAGATCATAATAGATGGCACTGATAGCGTATTCTTGATCGCGGGTAGTCAGTACCTACACAACTAAATAAGTAAAACTTATGCGCAAGTGACTATATAAATTACACCTGCTACTCTGGCACAGCTAAAAACGACAGAAGAAATAAATAAGAATTAAGTATTGATGTATTACTTTAACGTTGAATAGAGTTTTATTAAGGAAGAAAAAAAAAATCATGTTCACGCTGTTCCGCTTATAGTCAAAACAATTAGACCGTGGTGTAAGAGAGCAATATCCAATATCAATATCTTAAAAGAATTGACCTCACCACTTATATCCTTAAGTGGTCACATGAGAGCTGGTTTATTTTTACCCAGATAATCTAAATTGCAATTCAACATGAAAATGCTGCCAGCATTCTTGCCAGTATTCTACGTGGACATAATTTAATGTAATAAGTTTCCTTAAATAATATTTTAAATTTTTGAATTGAAATATAACTAAGTTGATACCACATAGATACGTTTTGTTTTCAGAGCTAAGTCCTAACTTTCCAAGATACGATAACATCGGTTTGGTATAAAAATTTCGACGGTAACCACGCCTTCTTTCAGCAGAACATCGTTGAATAGAATTTCAGCAACTTTTATTTTTATACGTATAAAATGGACTTTCTTTTTGTAATATTTTTTTTTTCATTTATACTTGTTTAGTGCTATAAGATTGTTAACATTGTTTTGTTTTAATAATTTTTTGGTATTTGTTAAAAAGGTACCTTTAAGGGCCTTTTCACGACGATTTTATTCGACGTTATATATACAAAGTATTGTTTATGTGACGTCGAATAAAATCATATTAAATATCGAAAAAATTACTTGATATTATAAAAAGCATATTTTACGTTGATCTTGCAAAAATCTTATTTTATATTTGATCTATCCATATAAATTAGTAACTTATTAAAAATAATATATTTTTGATTAAATTGTTTTTAAACTTCTACTACTTTGTCAATCAATATGGACCTTTAATTATCTCTAACGTCCTATGACAAATCATTATTTTTCTATATAAAAAAATATCATAATAATAATAAAAACTTTATACGGCGTATGACAGATAGTTCACGACAGAAACCAAAAGTATGTATTTTATACTTTAAATCTAATTTATAAATATTTTCAAATTATTTGCTATAATTGAGCCATCTTATTGCAGACAATATGTAAGGTAAATTTAGAGAGACATAAGAAATAATTATAGTACACTAATAATATACTAATACTCGTAGCTTCATAAATTTGAAAGAAGTTTTTCTTTATAATGTAGACGTAAACGCTATATATTTCAGCAAAAATAAATTCTGGACTTCGAATAGAGTTTTATTTTACCGAACTTCATACTTAGTTTTTCTCTGTGCAACTTCGATTGGATTTGTACCACGTTCAAGTTATTTAATCGTTTATTTGGTCTGTTGCAATAAACACAAGTGTAACGGATGTGTACATTTAATTCTTTACTAAAATTAATATATATATATATATACTTTTTTATTTGTAAAGATATTCTAAGACCGATTTCCTGTACTTAAGCTACCAATCGCAGTGCATGCCAACTTTCATGTCTATGTCGAAGTTTGTTTTTAGATTCTATTTGGATGATCATTTTCAAATTCCGAAATATTATAAAACTCGCAGTATATATATTACATTTGTCATAGTTAATTGGCGCAGTCGTTACTGTAAATAGTTTTTGCTCTGACTATTCAGGGATAGGATTTTTTGATAGGGTTAGGATCCTGTTACTGATTACGTGGCAAACGTCACAAGAGCTAATTAATTTTTTTTGTCATTATTAAATTGTAAGTATCATTAAGGGATGCAGAATATCGAAGTTCCAACGTTTGTATTAATGAAAGAGGTATACGTCCGCATTTGATTACAAAATACTTAAGATAAATATCTCGTAGTTGCTTTTCTTATATTACAATGAATGAACATTTTAATTACGAGGAAAAAAATGGCTATTACGAGCATTGTGCTAAGCTGCAAGTGTTTTAAGAACAATAGCTACAGTTTTTCATATTTTTATGCATCTTCTTCTAAATTTAGCACACTTAGCGTAAATATTCGTTAATTGTGTATTTTAAAATAAAGAAATCAAACAAACTCATTGTTTGATTTTAAATACTAGTATAGATATAAAAAAATAACAAATGTTAAATCATTCTTATCTCAAACTGTATCAGGAAATGTTAAATTGTATTAATTGCGTATTTAGAAATATAACCGATAAATAATTTTAATAAAACTGGTAAAATAATAACTTCAATTGTAATAAAACTGGTATTACCTTTTTTATTACATTTTTATACACAATATTAAAAGTTATTCCGTCAAAATTTTCTCGGAAAAATTCATTCTTAATTTTCCTTTATAGCTAAATCTGTAATATGTGTATATGAAAGGATTGTCGAGTTAGAAGAGGACATAAACAGGTTAAAATGGGATTATAGAAGAGATACTCGCTGAAGTTCATACAGGTATAGGTAGCGACCTCGGTACACCCAGGTGAAAAAGTAGAAGCTATGTATGAAGACATCAGTAGAGCCATACAAACAAATCCTACTTCAATGTTGTCTTCGGGGATTTTAACTCGAAGATAGGAAAAATACGTGACGATGAGCTGAGGGTGGGGCAATTTGAATATGAACAGCGAAACTCCAAAAGACAGAGGCTTGCCAATTTTTTGGAAAAGAAAGGACTCTTTATGATGAACTCTTTCTTCCAGAAGCCGCCTCATAGGAAATGGACCTGGATGGGTCCTTATAGTTCCTCTTGAAATGAAGAGAGATGACATCTCTTCGAAACTGTTTACCGCAGCATTGGAAGACCCTATTAAGCTTCTGGAATGAAAAAGATTCGGAATTAATATAAACGACGAGTACATTACTCGCCTTTAATTTGTTGACGATATCTTGCTTATGGCAGAATCCCTGGAAACCTCAGCATTATGCTTAGTGTCCTCGACGAATTTTTCTAACAGATAGGCCTTAAATGTTCACTGAGAGGTCGAAAGTTATGTCGAATGTCCATGTCGCGCGCACCCCGATATTATTTGGAAATTCTACTCTTGAAGTCGTTACAAGTACATCTACCTAGGACAAAAAGTTGAACTCGGTAAATCCAACTTGGAGAGAGTGGCAAATCGTCAAATCCAGCTAGGATGCCTGAAGTCGAAAGTATTCGACCAATCTGTGTTACCAGTGATGAAATACGGATCTGAGACGTGGTCACTGACTATAGGCTTTTTTAACATGCTTCAAGTCGCAAAGTGACCACTGTGTAACTTATACACAAATAAAAAATCTCTACAAATTATTTCTTTAAACTTTTGAAGTAAGTATATTTCAAGTTGAAGTTAAATATTTCGTAACTTTAAAATTGACGAAATTAATATTATTAAGATAAATATTAGTATTAGTAGCGCTGCCAGCGCTTGCTCTTGTTTTCAGAGCGACCGCAGGAGAGCTAAGTAATGTTGATATTAATAATTTACAGTAAGGAGTGGACTTGCTGTGGCATAAAAGTATTTAAATTGTTATCGAGATACACTGTTTGTTATTTTATAAAGAAAATTAATTATTTGTTAGTTCGGAAAGTCCTCTTCTTGACTATAATATAAGATTAATTCCAAAGATTCCTTTCTTACTAGCGTCACTATAAAATAACGCTAGAATCAAATTTTATTTTTAAAATATATTCGCGTTTCTTGACTAAGATACAAATTTTTTCAAAAATTGAATATTGCAATTTTAATTTTATCAAGATGGATTTAAAAATTAACGTACTTTGTAAGCAAGACGCAATATATATCAAGGTCAATGTACGAAATTCTTCCTGCTCCGCGATCCGACTATACAATTGAATCTGCAATGTCAACAAGATTGCATGAATCTTAAAAGACGTTTAGAGATTTACTTGCTGGTAAATTTTTAAATAATTATACGAAAATCACACTTTGTATATAATGTAATAAAGTATTGCATAAAGTGAAAACAAACCAATGCTTTTTTTCAATGTATTAGTATAGAATGTTAGAAATCGTATAAAATAATCAAAAAACATTTCATCTAATACAATTCATATATATTCAGAAATATTAACAGAATATTTCGATTAAACTGTGTTAATGTTGTAATTAATCTTATTTTAATATAATTAATATAAATGCTTATATCTACATTAAAATGACAGACTTCCATGTATTATGTATTTAGATATATTAAAAAAGCGGCTGTTAGTATTAGATTCATCAATTTATTTAAATCGTTTAACTTGAATATATGTAGGTATATTTTCAGAACCGATTCGAATTTGCATTATCTTGTACGGGAATAGATAACGTGTTTTGTCTCTGTAAAATTTCAGAAAAATCTAATATAAGCCATTTACGTAGGGTACACTGCCTATAATAGATAGATAGAATACTTGAACAATAAAGCGATGACTAGGTACAGCAAATAATATATAAAATATAAATAACTTTTCTATAGAAATTTTGCAAAAAATAAATTAAGTAGTGGCTGGTTATTGTTGCATTATGATACCCGTGAACATTGAAATGCCATTATTGCCACTTCGCATTGTGTATGGAATCTAGAAAATTTTTGATGCTTAATTTAAGTTAGTTTTAATTTTAGCTATTATAATATTTCTAGTGGTTTAAAAACACAAATAGTGATGATAAATGACATAAAACAACTGAAAAGAAGTTTTAAATTATAGCAATAAATTTTTTGAAGATAGATTAAGAACATGAAATTAACTCAATTATGCCATAGCTAATTATTATGTAACCGAGCTCAGACGTCGACACCTCAGCGAACGTCTGCTCAAAGTAAGCTCAGACGCGGAACGTAATTTATTTCTTCGAAAGTTTCATACTCCGCGATTATGATATTTTAATTATTGTTGAAAATTTCGACGAGATGTTTAACCATGGCTTGAAGTTGATGAAGTTGTATTAAGTTGTAACGACAAACAGCAACTGTATTTGAGCTATCGCCTATATTGATCTTTTCAATATAATTATACATATATAAACTAATTTAAATAAATATTAGTTCGGTAATATATTTACGTATGTTTATACGTATCTATTATGTATAATATATATATATATATATATATATATATATATATATATATATATATATATATATATATATATATATATATATATATATATATATATATATATTATATATATCTAATAGTATATATAATTATGTAAAAAAGTGAAACCTAAAATTCGATACTTACACTTGGCTTTTAAGATACGTCCTTTACATTAAATATTACGAGTATATTTAACATATGTTTTTTTGCTTAAAAATTATAAGCATTTCATAAAATCAAACTACATTTATTCGGAACAATAGATATAGGATTCGAAAATATATTATTAGTAATTTGAATTAATGAGATAAGTTCAGATTTTGATGAATGTAAGTATTAAAGTACATTACTATACTACTTACTATACTGAATATGAGATGTGCAGCGTCGGGAGATGAAATAATACAACGAATGTCGATTCTCAACTGAATATGACTTTATTGAAGAAAAAACAAGGGTCAGATTACAGACATGAAAACACAAATAGAAATCGCATTTGGTTATGGACCAAGTTACAGTCATCCGAATTACCTTCAAAAAAGTCCTTTTTTGAAGGTAATTGAACATTGTTTAAAGAATTGAGTAGCAAAATACGAAAAAAAAAACTTACTGTGCGAGCGGAAAAAGAAATGAATGAAAATGGTTTTTATAGCGACATACTTACTGTTTGATGACTAACGGCTTAAAGATTAAGGGTTTTGTTATAGCTGACAATTTTGGTTTTTTTATTGACTACAAGATATTCAGGTGGAACATCGAGAAAAAAAATGTTGCTCTAAACTGAATCACCGTAATATAAATAATGAATGAATTTAAAGTTGAGTACAAATTAGGTAAATGGATATTTTTTATCTCGAAACACATTATGGTTCTCTTGGAAGAGTGGATGAAAGTCGAAGTGTGTACTTTACTGTACTGTATTTTATATTTTAAGCACTATCCCGTAAATATTTCAATGTCTTCGTAAGTAAGTTTAGTAATTATAAACATTTAACGCATAGTATGTATTATATCCAATTTAAGTTGAAACCCAAAATATACGTAGGAGTACATCAAAATTTATTCATTGTAAGCTAGCAAATATATTTTTAACTTAAATGCTTAATGAAAGGAATGGTAAATGCGAACAAAGTCGTGGATGTAGGTAGTTTAGTAATATAAGAAGAAGTCCATGATTCATCTCTCCGAGTCCACTAAAAGACAAGGAAAAGACTAAGAGATTATTAAACAATAATATTTCTTTTTTGTGATTTGTTCTCGTATAAATATTTTTATATCATTTTATAAAGATACTAATATTTATTATTTGTTAAAATTGCCAAGAGATGTTATGATTTAAAAAGCAATAAATGGTGAAAATATTATTTTTGTTGTTGTTAGACTTCTTTTGTTATTTAAGTAAAAGAAGATTATATTTACTCTTTATAAACTACGTGATAATGATATTAATATGTTAACTAAGTTATAAAGCACGTCATTATTTTTAACTTAATCATACGTACTAGTGGTCGCCCAGTGGTCGAAATAAGACCTAATCTATAATTGACACCATTGTCTACATCATAAAAATATGATTACGCATAACATAGTGAGCATATGCAGCAGTCATTGAAACTAATCTATGATAATAAATTTCGATAAAAAGTTCGTTCCAAGACCTGTATTTCAGACCGTGTTGACAAGAGACTTTGACAATAAACAAAATTTGTGTATATATGTCATTGTACTCGTACCTACATATGTGTGTTTGCCGTAGTGTGTGTAGTGTTTTTTTAATGAATTTAATGTATTTTTTGAGCATTATTATAAAAAATATTAGCATTCTGAACTTCTTCTCCATATAAACTTTAAATGTGCCAAATTTCATACTTCTCTGTCCGCGTAATTTTCGTAAAAGGGGTAAAAAGTGTTTGCTTCACGTATTAATATATAGATACTTTCGACCTCTCATAGCGAAATCACGTTGACTCTGATCTGCTGCCAATCTGATCGCGAGAGTCGAATTACTTGTTCCCAACAATATGATATCAAAGCTCAAGTTATATTCACTATGTAATTAATTATCGTAAATTGATTGTTTCATAGTAACACAATACGTTCGATATTTTCCTGATGATCCTTGTTCTTTTTCATACAAGTATCATAATGGCAAAAGACTGAAATATGAGTTATTAATTATTTTATGATTTAATTTATAAGGTATTATTTAGTTTTCTCTAGAACACATGTTATTCGTCGATTTTGAACGAATACGCTTCTTAACTGAAGTAAAAATATTTATTTTGTTAACAAAGTAATATTTTGAATTTGAATATTTTGTTTATTCTAAGGCACACTAACCTTAGCATGCCGTTAGCATAATATCTCCTGATGTTTTATCAAAATTTATTTTAAAAAATGGCAATAATTACAAAGCGAGTACTTCATTAATATAAAAGCGTTGTAACTAAACTAACAATTATAATGAAAACTGATTTACAACAAACTTATTCACAACACATTTAACGTGTTAAATAAACAACTAGTTGATAATTATCGAACGTGCCCGTGGACGAGGAGCGAGTTCAGCTAACTTGCGGCTTAGTCGCTCCGGCGGCGGATATAACTTTTACGTGTAATGTTGTTCTGGTGCTGTAAGTTGTTTAGACATTTACTTAAGATCTTAATGACCTATTTCACCTTAGCATTATCCATATTTACCTCTTTATGTCCAAAAATATTGACTATACCAGTGTTTTTACGTGTGTTTTTCCGATTGGATGATTATCTGACTGTGATCAATCTACAAAATAATTTTAATTATATAAGGCAGTTTCTCTTTTAACAATAACATAAAATATATTGACAGACAACAGGCTGATATTTTAATCTTTCTGTTAATTATTGTATTTAATAAGGTACGACTTTTGTAAACATGAACGTACTCGAAGATGTAAAACAATAAGAAAATGAGAACTGAAAACATCTCAACACTTCGTTTAATTTACCAAAGCACTTGTGTTGTTAATAAATATATACATCGTTTTGAATATAACGAGTTATCAGTATAATGTTGTTGGTTTCATACTGGATTTCAAAGAAAAAGAAAAGTATCAAGTCATTATATGTTTATATAATACTATTTCTGCCCCGCGGTTTAACCCGCGTTAATTTGAGGAAGAGAGTAGGTACCCCCCTCGTTGGTCGAGTGGTCGCAAGCGTTACTCCCGAGCAATGGGTCTCAGGCTTGATTCCTGAGCCGTTCAACGTATTATTGAGTTTTTTTTTTATTCTTCGAAAATTCTTAGTAAAAGAGTGATTTTATATTTACTTTAAAAGTGGAACTATTGTTAAAAAATGTCTTGAGAATAGAAATAATAAAGGATGCAACGGAAGCTCTCAAAAAAGATTATTTTTTTCCGTTTTTGTAACATCTCTTATTATTGCTAAAAAAAAGCTTTTAAAAAAAATTTGCTTAAAAAAAATTTGCTTAAAAAAAATCAGTTCGAACCAGCAGGTCCTGAGATTAGCGCGTCCAAACAAACAAACAAACTCTTCAGCTTTATAATATTAGTATAGATATAACAGCTTTTTATAAGGGGATCGAATTTTAATATTATTACATTTAAGCAAACAAACTCCGAATTTCAAATACGAGTATTAGTTTTCGTGTCCATTAAACCATAGTTTGTTGGTAAGGTTATATCGGTCAAACAATAAATCTCAACAGTTGATTTAAACAATTCGTATTTTCACTACCACCACACGATAAGCGTTAGACTTTAGAGGAACTGTACACAGGCTTTATTTTGCTCTTATGATTTAAAGAAAATATCTCATCGTTTCAACTGCGAAATGAAGTCCAATTCTATTGAATAAAATTCAATGGAAAGTAAACTAGGACAATGTATGATCAAAATGTTCATATTATAAACTAGGTACATACACCAACGTTTATGCAATTTATTTATTCATTAGTGTATTATTTATTTATACGTAAGTTTTCAATATACTTTAAAAATTTAGATATTTTTATGTTCGTCTATATTATGTATTTTTATTTGAAAAGACTCACTTTAGAGGTGTATATATGTAGGTACATCGATTTTATGATTTCTCGGTATATTACCGTTTTTTTATTCTTTGAAAGTGTTACACTAAATAGGTGATAAATTGTGAAGATTTTTGACCAAACTCCGCTATATGGCTTTTCATAAAAAAAAAATATATATATATATATAAGCAGCAACAAACTCATATATATATATATATATATATATATATATATATATATATATATATATATATATATATATATATATATATATATGAGTTTGTTGCTGCTGGTAGTTTTTTCTGTACATAATGTTGGATTGGCTGCTTTGGCTGCTGTTTCAGTCAGAATTTTTTATACTTTCCATGATTTCAATATTAACCATTAAGAGTATCGAAATTATAGAAAATTCTAGGTCGTGTCTACTATCTTGATATTAAGACTATTACTGTTCTGGTCTAGTGATGCGTGTGACGCCAGAGGAGGCGGATTGGATTGCTCGGAACAGATATTTGTATTTGTACAAATATTTGTTTATCTAGGTGTATGTCTTTGTGGGTCTCTCCACCGTGCCTCGGAGAACATGTAAAACCATTGGTCCCGGTTGTTATCGTAGACGTCTGATAGCGAGCGTTACTCATGGTAGGGAAATTATCCGCTAACTCGCAGTGGAGCAGCGTGGTGGATTAAGCTCCAACCCTTCTTCTATATGGAGAAGATGCCTTTAGCCAGTAGTGGGTTGCTTACAGGCTGGTTAATTAACACATTCCCATCTCAATGTCTACACTGTGTGCCATGTCGAAAATCCCATTAGCATTCAAACGAAATTTCTATAGAAACGAACAATTAAATATTTTCAATTAAACGAATAATTAAATGTTTAGTTATTATAATCTTTTGGAATTATATTTTGTATATAGATACCTAAGTGATCAATATTATATCGATGTCCGTTTGCGCCTTTGATTTAATTCATACACAAATCCCGATAACAAACATGGACACCGCGCGAAACAGAATTCAATTAGATATTCATTATGATGTTAACTGTTGAATATTTCGCTTGAATATTCAAGAGATCTCAAATCTATCAAAATCAAAAATCAAAATCAAAATTAACTTTATTAAAATAGGCCCAAAGAGCACCTTCGAATCGTCATTTTACAAATTAACACTTTCAAGTGATTATTATTTTGTAATAGTAAAGCTACCACCGATTCGGAATGTAGATTCTGCAGAGAAGAATCGGCATGAAACTCCGCAGTTACTCTTTTGAAAATAATATATAAACTGTGTTTTAGTATAAAATTAGTAATATCTTGCATGAAATATATCGCCACTAAGTCCACACATCTTTATCGACTAAGTAATCCTGCACCGAATAATACGCTTTATCTATTTTTTTTTTTTTTAAAAACTTTAAATTTTTTTTAAATTATGAGACAATTACAAAATTGTTTGTGGGATTTTATTATACATGCGAATACCATAACCCAGAAAGGAGGCGTTTGCTTTGCGCAGTCGGAAGCTTGAAGTTACAATTTTGTTATTCCTTCTAGTGTTTACAGTGCGATTAATACTATTTATTTCAAAACAATGAATATTCTGGTGAATATATATAATATTGTTATAAATAAATAAATATATGTGTTGCTAACTATGTTTTGCAAACATAAATGTATTATAAAATTTTAATGGGATACGTTTGTTCTAACAGTAAAAATTCTTCTTCGTCCTATACTTCTAAGAAAACCCACGGTCACTCAGAGAGCGTATCTATACGCGAACGAGCAGAAGTGAGGCGATCCGTAGAAGTCCTTGAAGTCCCAAGATACTGGAACGGCGACCGACGCATGGGGCTTAGTTTTGGCAGATATCTCACTGGTTGAACAGACGACCTTAACTTTCAAGAGAAAAAATATTTACTCGTATATCGTGAATCCAATAAATAGATGTACATTTATGTGGTAAAGATAGTGTTATAAAAATTAGTTCCGTAACACATCAATATTTCCTTATTTAATATTAAATTGAATTAATATAATTTATTAACACGTATATGGTTATAATTGTACATTATTATGTACACAGTAGTGGCGTCACGTAAAATATTAACACATTTATCATAATAACTTGTTTTATATCAACGCTCGTACTGCGAGGGTCGCCATAAAACACCGCCAGTCTAAATAAACTATGAAGTCATGTAATCACTGCGAGCTTATGAAATACAAATGTTGTACGTGGGATTGCCTTAGTGTACCTTTTGTAAAACGAGTTACATATTCTGGTGAATTATATGAAAGACTGACACGGAAGCTTAGAAGTAATTTGTTGACTAGGAGTTCTTATAGTTCTGACAACGTTTTTGTTTTACACAATTTTATATTGGTATATAATATAACAAAATAATAAAAATATCAGTATAATTAAATGTAAACCTAAATACTGCTGTTAATGAGACAACGACACTGGAATGGTAAGTGAAGATGAAAAGTTTATGGAAAAAGAAATATTTTACAAAATTGCCTAGAGCTCGATAATTTTTGCCCTCGTTAACCTTGTTACCCGTTAGTAGTAAGTAACTGGAGTAAAAGGTTAGGGAAAGCGAATATGAAACGAAATTTTACACAAATAATAAGGTAAATCTGTTCTAAATAGTAAATTGGAAGTTTCTTTCAGTCTTATCATGAGAAGTCGAGAAAAATTTGCATGATATTCATTTCAATTAATTAGTCATATTATCCTACGTGGAATATTTAAAATATTTTAATTCTAATTAGAAAAAAAAAAATCTACCATTTCCTTTGAACTAATCATATCTAACATTTCATAATTTGGTAGATAGAGTAGTAGTAGGTCTTACAGACATAAGTACAAACTAAAGATTATCCGAGTAAAAACGTAAAATAGTCGCAACAGCGCTGCAATAGCACCGTTTGGAAGACCGCCGCATCTTTATTCTAATTCTTTATTCTCAAGAGACTCTAGAGAATAAAGAATTAGAATAAAGATTTTGTTGTTGTCGCTGTTGCGGCTATGTTACGTTTTTGCTCGGGTAGTCAGATTTGGACCTTCTTTTTATACTTGTTTTTATTTATTTACTAAATGGAATATTATCAATAAATGAATAAATTAACTGAATAATTGTACAATGTATAAAGCTATAATTAGGAAAAAGTCTTCAAGTTTGATTAAGTTCTTTTAAAATTAACATTTAAAAAATGCAACAAGTATTATAATGAAACTCAGTATGATAGTTGCTTATAAGCCTTAACATTAAAAACACTTTGCATCTACTCGTAGTAGGAGTATGTCGTTTCAGTTTGCAAATCCGTTGGGCTATGTTGGCAACCTTCGTTCACTATTATAATTAATATTACTAGTTTAGATTAAAATAAATATTTTTGAAAAATATTTAGCGTCATTACATCCATTAACCGACTGACATTAGAAAATAAATCGGAGATCGACCTTTTGTACTTAAGAGAAATTTGAAAAGTTAATATTAAGGGCAGCAGCGTCACCATATCCTGCCACAGCACACTGTACTGTAATGTATGTACCTATGTTTTAATAAAAAAAAATGTAACAAAATTATCTAGTTATTTTGTAAATCAACATTTAATCGCATTGATTCGTTTATAATAACTCGTGGATATTACGTAAGCAAAACAATGAAAATAATTTTTACACAAAAATGCAATGACAAATTAAGGATAATCTAGTTGTGAAATTCTGACCTTCGTATCATTTAAAGTTCATGGAACAGGAGACATTCCACTTTAAATCTTGTCTCAATGAGGGAGGCGTTTAGGCTGTCTCGTCTAAGATAAAGATAACTTATTCGAACATTTCTCTCCTTTTCTCAGTCTTATTTTTTTCTTTTATTTTAGCAATTTTCTTAGACAATTTATTGAAATTGGGTACGATATTTGTAATAGAATACAACATTTCATTTATTTAATATTATGTATTTTTTTATTGATCCTACAAAACCTTATTGAACCTTAAATTACAGACCTTATTATAAACGTGATAGTTTGTGAAAATAAATTGCTTGAATTTCGTTACTTTTTTAAGCAATTACGACCTAAAATCGGTTAATTGTAACAAAAGTTGTTATGTTTATAGTCGAAGATACAAAAAAAAAAAAAACGTGTGCGTCTCGGTACGCCCGACAGAAGTGATTAACTTAATCTAAGTTGAACTATTTAATATTGAAATTGTTTAACTTGAGAAAAGTGTAGCTTTTTACTTAAATTTTATGTATATTAGTATGATTATGTAAGGAAAGGTTATCTATACATATAAATGCTTTGCCCTGACTGACTGACTGACTGACTGACTGGCGGATCAACGCACCTCCTAAACCGCTGATCGTAGAGACTTGAAACTTAGAGGGTGTGTTCTTTGTATGACGTAGGCATCCGATAAGAAAGGATTTTGCGAAATTCTATCTCTAAGGGGGTGAAAAGGGGGGTAAGGTAAGAGTAAGGTGGTAAGGTGTAAGTGATACTCACACAAATACAAATACTGTAGCAGAATCTGACTAACGTATTGAAAACAGTGGCATTCTCATTAAACTTTCTTTCGAAATACAGACAAGAAAATAATTTATAAAAGAATATTGTATTGTTAAATAATGTATGATGATTCATACTATTGGATAGTGCAAGACATTAATTGAAATTATCATGTTATATATAAGCCTGTGATGAAGTTCGTTAGATTTTTACCGAAATAGAGCTAGAACTAAAAAAATATTAGACAAATGGACAGGGTACAAAAATTTGAGGCTGACCCGGAGGGGACATGAGGACTTAGTTAATTATTAATTCTCATAAATAAAAGTTTTCATTTTGATATACCTCATATTCCGAATTATAACGTAATATAAATAAATCCCTTAATTACTCTACCATCGAGTCTATGTATTTTTTTTCTTTGAGTAGATGAACTAAATTTTATTTCGTTTACGGAGATGTAATCTCATTATGAGAATTCTTAGCTTTATACTGATATATGATACTGAAGCCCACAAAATGGTCAAGCGTTATAAACCAAAGAATTTGAAAAGCAATAGTTGAAAATGATACCGTTTCAGTCGTCGTTTTCCAATTCCTTTTGTACATCCAGACTTATGCCTACTCCAGACAGACGCATAACGTTGTTCTGATAGTGATCATTCTGATTTTGGAACTTGGAATCGTTTTAAAGCTGCATAATGGAACCCAGCTCAAACTGGTGTGTTGCACTTAGGAAACTCAAATTCTTGCAGGCCGTGGCGTTGGAGAAGTATTTTTCATGTCTCTTATTCCCAACAATTTCTATTTCCGGTTTAAATGCATTTAAAACGATAAGCTCACATTTCCTGTGAGAATATGCTTTGAAACTGCGTTATATAAACACAGCCCAGCCATTATTATTTTTATGACATTTTAGAAAAAAAAGTAATAGTCTACGTCATATACTACAATTTTACAATTTCGAGTCAGTTTTTTTTTTTAGAATTTTACTGAGAAAATTTTTTATGGGTCTAAAAACTGTAATTATATATATTTCTATTTTAAGAAAATTCTGTCTTTTTGTCCGTCTGTCTGTTTATTTGTATAAGTACACATCAGTGTTAAAGCACTGATTGTAGTCAGTAAAAATCAGGAGGGTAAATTATAAAATATAAAATATCATGTAGTCACATTTAGTGTTTATTTTATCGAAATCGTTTCATACGATCAAATGGGCTAGGATTAGAGTAAAGAAGGTAAATTTAGTACATTTAAGGGTGAAGCAAAAATGATAATAACGTTTTGTAAATATATTTTTAATATCATTTAATTAATAATAATAAGTAATTAATATTCATATTCGAAACTCAAATAGTGATAAAAGACATAAAAAAAAACAAAAAAAGATTCACATTGGGATTTGTTATTATGCACAAGCACAACAGTTCGAAAAACGACATTATCATAATAGATGGAGTTTTCTGATCGCGATTAGTTACTATCGTGCCGTAGTAGTGGTTGATATTTGGGTAAAGTAAAAATTTGTACGGGTAACCCCATGGGTACAGCTAGGAAGACATATGATTATATTCTCTTTGTCACTTGATATTTCCAGATATTAATTGCCAACAATGACAATCTATGTAAAATATAGTAGAATATTAGAATAATAGAAAGTAAAATGTAGGGTCGTCTGGTAGAAAAGGATAACTAGCAATAAGACTGCCCCTTGTACTACGCACTTTGTAATTATCTTAAATGTTTGTATTAATCTTAAATCTATGGTATTAATAGTAACTAGTGGTCGCGCAGTGGTTTAAATTCGACCTAATCTATAATTAACAGCATTGTCAACATCATAAAAATATGATTGCGCATAACATGGTGAGCATATGCAGCAGTCATTGGACCTGATCTGTGATAATAAATTTCGATAAAATATTCGTTGCAAGACCTATATTTAAGACCGTATTGACAACAGACTTCAACAATAAACAAATTTTGTATATATAATATGTCATTGTACATAACTATGTATGTGTGTGCCGTAGTATTTATAGTGTTTTTTTATTATTATTAATTTAATGTATTTTTTAAGCATTATTATAAAAAAATATTAGCATTCTGCACTTATTCTCCATATAAACTTTAACTGTGCCAAATTTCATACTTCTCCGTCCGCATAATTTTCGTAAAAAAGGGTACAAAGTTTTTGCTTCATGTATTAATATATAGATAATGTAATTGTTAATGCATTTGTTGTTAATGTAATTATCCTACATGTATGTATAATAGTCTTATTATTTGTATGTTTTGGTGTACAATAAAGCGTAAATAAATAGAATAGTAATGTGTGTACGATTTATTTATACCACCATACCATATAACCATATCAAAACAGAAATAATTTGAAATTAAATCGACCTTTATTGATTGAGCACGTCAGTATGTATTAATTATTCTGTAGTGTCCGAATGAATACAATTACACGACTAATTTAAATATTTATCTCACGTAACTTAATTATGTAGCTGAAATATTGTTTATATATACCTATTCTTAACGGTTCGCTTTTTTGTCTGTAACTATACGAATATCTGTAGTAAAAATAACTTTGAACGTTTCTTCAAGGTTAAAAAAACTGATTGTACAATATAAATTATTTAATAATATATTTTTAACAATAATATTTGGACTTAAATTTTTTTTTGGAATTTTTAAATTTCAATGAAAAATAATTTTTAATTTTTTAAAAATTTTTTTTTGGAATATAATATTATGTTATTTTCGGCTATTTTTTTATGTTAACTATCCTGCTGGATTCCATTAAAACAATATTAAGATACAAAATTAAACTAATATTAAATTGTACCAATCCGATTCCTAGTAATTAGACCATTTAAATTTTTTTTAATTTAAAATAAGTTGAAATTTACTTAAAACTGCAATACTAAAAATAAATTCTCATCCATTCGAAAGTTGAGACATGCAGACAAATTGACAATGGCGTTAAACTTGTCAGCCATCCTTTAGGGATTTCAATCTTACTCATACATCAACTTATAAGAATAAGAATTCCACACGACGTAATTCAACTTGACGATAATTCAAGTTGCTTCAAAGCGGCTGTCTCAATGATCATTGGGGAACTGTGTTCTATTGAAAAGTAATTGATATTCTACGAAATTAGTTACAAATGTATTTTTTTCAATTCATTGATATATTTTCATAAAGATTGGATAGTATAAATCTATTATATTACTATATACGCTTAGAAAAATATTACTTAATGTTCTAGTCATAATAATGTAATACATCAAGGATTCTTATAGTATTTGAAAATGAGAAAGTTAAGAATGGTATAATATACAACATTTTTGCCGTGCTCTAATAAAATTGTATAATGACATGGAGTAATGTTTATAATAATAGCACTATAAATACAATGGATAAACAGGCAAATATACTGAATCGAAAGATAATGTTTTTTTTTTTGGGACAAAAAGAGTACAGGCGCACTTTTTGAAGCTTCACAGTATTTAATATTTTTAAAATATTTAAAATGCATATTATGTCAATCTATTGTAATTGAAAAATTGTAAAAAAAATATTATTATTTACGTAATTAGCTAAGTGTATAACTATAACTGTGAATGATATGATTTTTAATGTACTTTATATTTATTAATTTTTTTTTTATATAAATTTTAAACGTATGTGTAATTTAAACAACGAAAATATTCTCTCTCGGCTGAATATACGAGTAGCTTGTACATTTTTGTATTTATATTAATAAAATCCTTGTATATCTATATCGAATTGAATTTGAATGAGTATGTATCCTTCTTTATCGGTTTATGTTTTGAATCGAATTTAATTTAAGATGATTCTTTATTCGGATTTTTCTTAACATCGATATTGCGATAATAATTCAAAGTACGGAAGTAAATCCTGAATTAATTCTGAAATAGATAAATAGCTCGACGCTGGGGTACCCATCACGTTCTGAGTACGTTGGCGATGAAAAGGTTAAATTTTCTAAATAGACCGCATCGATCACGGAAAAAAACGACCGGTGCAAATAATGTACGCTCAGGTATGTGATAAATGAACTCGAGTTGTGGGTAGGTTAGCTTCGTAACAGATAAAAATCTGTAAAGTATACTTTTAAGTACACTGAAAGTTGATTTTTTAAAGGTTTATATTACTTTAAAAATACAGCAGCTTGTTTCGTTGTGATAAAATATAATTTTTACATTAATGATTAAAATAAATGTTTTGTGTAGCTGTAATGAAAAAATATTATCTTCCTATTATTAATAATAATTCCATTCCGTCATCCATACTCTGTCCCTTTACGGAGTCCGCTGAAATCACCTCTGCCAATGGTTAGATTCAGGTTAGCCTCGCTAACCATTTAAAGCATCTGGGGATCCGTGACTGTTCACTCTCGACCAGGATCTAGAGAAGGCGTTATTACTCGATTCGGCTAGGATTATTCGTCGATTTTTCAGTATACAGCCTTATGCCCCGGCCGTTTTTTTTCTTTCAGATTTCTCTGCCTGCGTAATCCTTCATCCGCTTGTTTTTACTTATTTACATTTATATAAATTAATTATATGCATAATATAAGTATTATGTATAGGTATACGAACGTAGGTTGACGACATAAGCCAACGGATTCGCATAACTTATAGAACTGACGGCCGATGAAACAAAAAACAAGCAAGGAATGGCTGTCCATGAGATGGACAGAAGACTTGAGGAGAGTCGAGAGTAATAAACGCCTCATACTCACGGTCCCCACTAGAATTCCATTTCCTGTGTCCGTGGTTCCGAAACACAAACAATACACCCAACTACAAATTTTTGTTATGAGTGGCGATCCATCTAGCGACCGCCTTAAATTAAGTAGTTTTTGCCATTTTAGTAAAATTTTTTGTGTTTTTTTGCCTTTTAAAAATCGGGGGTTACTTATTTTTTGTTGATTTAATTTTATTTAAATAGTTTATAACGAGACGAATCAAACGAGCCCAAGCTCGATCAGATTCGTCCAAATATAGCCGAATTGACGGAAAATTCTGTGAGTGGCAGCCATATTGGCAGCCATTTTGGAAATATAAAAAGTGGCATAACTTTATTATTAAGCGTCCTATCGAGACGCGGTTTTCTTTGTATTTTAAGCTGTGGCGGGCTCTACAGCTTACGCAAGGTTGTGGCTCTAGATAGAGTCGACCTCCGGATTGCCATTTTTCGGCCATTTTCAGACAGAGGGCAAAACGCCCATCACGGGGACTCATCGCTCGCACTTCTGCGATCAGTGGTTCCCGAGATATTAATTTTTGAAATTCGGCCTAGGCCGAAATTTAATATCTGGCCGCCATCTTTGAAATCTTTAAGGCGGAATATCTCGGCAACCGCTGGTCGCAGAGCGACGCGGTTTTCTTTGCTGAACTGCCCCCGGAAGGCTCTATCGGGTGGCAATATCTGGACGACTCTATCTAGAGTCATTGTAGAGATCGAGTGTAGAGTCGCCGCGGAAGAACTTTTAATTAGTTTTTCTTCTAGATTTAAGACTTGTAAATATTTTACAATACTTTTTATTGACAGGAACAGGTTTCTGTATTTTTACAAGCCGCTATTGCGGTAATTTTAAATTTCTGACTATATACTATTTATATTTAATAATTTTAAAACTTTTAATTTTGACATTTATTTTATTTTTCTTTTTTTGATTATTTTATTAACGAACGCGACCTCCAATATAAAAATGATGCCCGCTATCCGGACACCGCCCAAACAGCAGGGGGTTACAGACCCACCCATTGACAAACCCTCTACCCCCCCCCACCGACAAACCCTCCACCTCGCCTAAAGAGGTAAGGAAACTTAACAGACGCAGTTTGGAGAAGTGGGAGGAGGCCGCCTCTACCTCCAAGGAGGTACAATCTGCCCCCACTACCTCCAAACCAAAGAGCGTAAAAAGTCGCCCAGTGGCGCACAGCCCGAAAGAAAGGGGGGAGGTGCGGGTCCACTCACCCACGGCAGCCACCAAAAAGGGTAGAGCGCGGGAGGCGGTAGCGCAAGTGGACAAGGCGAAAACCGCTTTGGAGCTGTCCAGGAACTTAAGGACCGATGTTAAAGTCACGGTCTTGGGGGTCCTGGACAGGCTCCAAAAGCTAGTGGCCGACTCCGAGGCTGATCTCCAGGCCGAGAAGGCTCGAAAGGGGAGCGGGGGTGCCGTGGGTGAGGCGCCAGTGAATATAAGCACTGACGCCACATTCACGGTTCCCTCGGACTCCGATCTGAGCCAAAAGCTGAAAGAGCACTCCCGGCTGCTCGTGGAGAACAATGAGAGGATGAAGGTCCTCCAGGAGCAGCTGGTGAAGTGCAGCCAAGCAGCCGGGGAGCAGCAACGGAGTTATGCCGGAGTTGCCGCCTCGAAACCGCAGCAGCCTTTGAGGCCTGCAGCCATACACTCGGTGGTCATCACCTCCGAGGACGCCGAGGAGACGGCCGAAGAGGTTTTGGGCAGGGTGAGGAAGACCATCGATGCTAAGGAGGGGTGGGTCAAGGTGGAGCGGGTCCGGAAAGCCAAAGACAGAAAAGTAATCATGGGCTTCGGGACTGTTGAAGAGCGTAAGAAGGCGCAAGACAGGCTGACGAAGAAAGGATCGGGCCTCGTGGTCGAGGAGGTTAAGAACAGAGACCCACTTTTGGTTCTCAGAGGCGTCTTGGCCGTCAACACGGACGGCGATGTAATCAAGGCCCTGAGAAACCAAAATAGGGACCTCTTTAGCAACCTCGGCCCCGGGGATGACCGCCTCCTGGTGAAGTACCGCAGGAGGACGAGGAACCCGCACGTGGTCAACGTCGTATTGAGCGCGTCGCCCACCCTCTGGGCAAGGATAACTGGCGTTGGCTCAGTCCACGTCGACCTCATGAGGGTGCGAGCGGAGGACCAGTCACCGCTGGTCCAATGCACGCGATGCCTCGGCTACGGCCACGGGCGGAAGTATTGCCAAGACCCGGCAGACCTATGTAGCCACTGCGGCGGACCGCACCTGAAAGCAATGTGCGCGGATTGGCTGGCAGGGTCGCCACCTTCCTGCCGGAACTGTCGTCGAGCGAAGTTCGATAGTTATGAACATAACGCTTTTAGCGACGACTGTCCCGTCAGGAGGAGGTGGGATGACCTTGCCCGCTCAACCGTAGCATATTGCTAAGGGCATGCCGGCGGACGCGGTGGCTATTAACATCCTCCAGGCGAACCTCCAGCGCAGCAAGTTGGCATATTCCGAGTTCCTGATCGAAGCCTCTAACCTGCGTACGCGGGTTGCTTTGGTACAGGAGCCATACGTCGGCGGGATAGGGCGTGTGAAGAGTCAGAATGGTATCAGGGTCTTCCAGTGTGCGGACCATGGAAGTGGGACTGTAAACCTTCACATTACACAGTACCCGAAACTCACCACTAATAAAATCTCGGTGGTGGGGATCCGCGTCCGCAACTGGGAGATCGCCCTGGTATCATTCTACTTTGAGCCCGACCTCCCGATGGACTCGTACCTGGCACACCTGCGCCGGGTGCAGCGCGAGACGGGAGCCCGGAGTATTGTTATTGGGGGTGACTCCAATGCCAAATGCGTGGCAAAGCCCCGTGACAGATCGCCGTGGCGAGGAACTGCACGGGGTCCTGGAGGATCTTAGTCTCTGCCTCCTGAACCAAGGGGAAACCCCGACCTTTGACACTATCCGGGGCGGCGTAAGGTACAGCAGTTATGTTGACATAACTGCTGTATCGCCTGACCTTCTTGGCTTGGTGGACGGCTGGCGCGTGCGCGAAGACCTGACCAGCTCGGACCACAATGGCATCACCTTCTCAATAAACACTAAGTACATAAACAAAAACACTATTAGGCACACAACACGAAAATACTACACAAAAAAGGCAAATTGGACCCAGTTTCGTGAGAAACTGGGCCAAATCTTGACTGAACAACACTTTACAATAGATACAATAAATAACATACAGACACCAATACAGTTAGACTCCGCAGTTACACAATTAGAACACACCATAGACAGAACATGCACAAAAACTATACCATACATAAAACACAAGGAGGTTCTTTCGATGCCGTGGTGGAACGAGGGGTTGGCAGCGCTTAAGCGCGAGGTGGCCACCAAGAAATGCAGGATTAGGTGTGCAGCGCCGGTTAGGCGTCAAAAGGTCGTCGGCGAGTACCTGGAAGCGAAGGACAGGTACGAGACTGAGGTGAGGCATGCGCAAACGCGCAGCTGGGTCGCCTTTTGCGAGCGCCAGGATGGGGAGTCAGTCTGGGGGGGGATATATAGGGTTCTCGGCAGGACGTCCAGAAGGGATGTAGATCCACCGCTGGTGGTAAACGCTATGGAGCTCGATGCCAGCGGCTCGGCCCGACTTTTGGCCGAGACCTTCTACCCGGAGGACTCCGAAGAGGATGACTCCGAGGAGCATCGCCGGGTGAGGGCCCAGGCCGAGCTTGCTGACGACGACACTTCTTCGGATCAACGGGACCCCCCCTTCACTCACTTAGAGTTGAAGTTGGCGAGCCGTTCCTTTGACCCGAAGAAGGCTCCAGGTGCGGACGGTTTTACCGCCGATATTTGTTTGCACGCGATTAACCTGGACCCGGACCTCTTTTTGTGCATCTTCAACAAGTGCCTCGAGATCCGGTATTTTCCAAAGCCCTGGAAGGAAGCCACGGTGGTCTTCCTTCGCAAGCCGGGGAAGGCCACCTATACGACTCCAAAGTCATATCGACCAATTGGGCTCCTTCCGGTGCTGGGGAAGATATTGGAGAAGATGCTTGTCGCCAGGCTGCAGTACCATCTTGCGCCCAAGCTTAGTACTCGCCAGTTTGGCTTTATGCCCCAACGAAGCACCGAGGACGCCCTCTATACCCTAGTGAAACACATCAGGCACAATCTGGACAGGAGGAGGATTGTTGTCCTGGTTTCGCTGGATATAGAGGGCGCCTTCGACAACGCTTGGTGGCCTAAAATTAAGGTCCGGCTGGCTGAGGAAAAGTGCCCCATTAACATCCGGAGGCTCTTGGGCAGCTACCTGAGCGACAGGCGTGCTACCGTTAGGTACTTGGGGGAGGAGCGCACGAGAGATACCGGGAAGGGCTGCGTGCAGGGATCTATCGGCGGGCCGATTTTATGGAACCTGCTGTTGGATCCATTACTTCAGGAGTTGGAGGCCAAAGGCGACTACGCGCAGGCGTTCGCCGACGATGTGGTGTTGGTGTTTGAGGGTGAGACGGCCCTCGAGATCGAACGGCGGGCCAATGCCGCCCTTGAACGTGTGAGGGCGTGGGGCGCATCTAATAAACTTCGGTTTGCGCCTCACAAGACCAACGCGACGGTTGTGACGCGCAAACTGAAATATGACGCCCCGCGTCTTCGCATGGGCGGGGTCGACATTGTCTTGACGAACGAGATTAAGCTGCTGGGGGTCGTCATAGACCGAAAACTCACCTTCAACGCCCACGTCGCGAATGTCTGCAAGCGCGCGGTCGCCTTTTACCACCAGCTGGCCCGAGCGGCTAAGGCCACCTGGGGTCTCCATCCTGAAGTCATCCGCACTATTTACAGAGCGGTGGTCGAGCCTGTGATCTTGTATGCGGCTGCCGTTTGGGCACCGGCCGTGGACAAACTCGGGATCCGTAAGCAGCTGAACGTGGTCCAGCGAGGCTTCGCGCAGAAGCTTTGTAGGGCATACCGCACCACCTCCCTGAACTCGGCATTATTGCTCGCTGGGATACTCCCTCTCGACCTCCGTGTCCGCGAAGCCGCGACGTTATACGAGGCGAGGAGGGGTATGCCCCAGGACGTGATTGGGGATCGGGAGGTGGAGCGGATGTCTTCGGCTCTGCGGTCTCCGCATCCCGCCTGCCATATCGACCTGGAGTTCCAGTGCCTGGCTGACCAGGAACAATTTTTAGCCAATAGCGACAATGATTATAACATCTTCACGGACGGCAGCAAGATTGAGGGCAAAGTGGGGGCGGCGTTGTCCCTATGGACTGGCGCCGCCGAAACCAAAACCCTCAAGCTTGCTTTGCCGTCCTACTGCACGGTATACCAGGCGGAACTCTTGGCGATATGCCGGGCGGCGCAGATGGCCGCGGACCGCTTGGCCGGATCGGTCGGGATTTATTCTGACTCGTCATCGGCACTGCTCACCGTCAAAAATCCGAAAGCCCTCCATCCCCTGGCCGTAGAGGCGCGGGGACATCTGCAGAGGGCTTTGCTCCGGGACAAACGTATAAGTTTGTTCTGCATTAAAGCCCATGCAGGACTAGAGGGGAATGAGCGTGCCGACCATCTGGCCAAGGAAGCTGCGCTGAAGTTGAAACGCGCTTTCGACTACGACGGCTGCCCGGTTTCGTTCATCAAGCGAAGCATCCGTATGGAATCGCTTGATGAATGGAACCGGCGGTATCGTAGTGGTGAAACGGCCGGAGTCACCAGGGTGTTTTTCCCTGACGCGATAGCCGCATACAAAATCATCGGTAAAATAAAGGTGGACAGATTTCTCACCCAGGTTCTGACGGGGCACGGTGGGTTCTCCGAGTACTTGCATCGATTCAAGTGCAAGGACAATCCATCGTGCATCTGCGATCCTGCGTGTTCGGAGTCTGTCCTCCACATACTTCTGGACTGCCCGGCCCATGATTACGAGAGGCATAAATTGGAAAACCAAATAGACGTTAAACTTGATTTGAAATCGTTATCAGAAATCTTTTTCAGTAAAAACAGAGACCTGTTCCTACAATATTGTATAAAAATTTGTAAAATAGTCAATAATCGCAATAGGATATAAAAATTATGTTAGATACTTATAATATGTTATAAATAGACTAGCATAAGAATAATTGTTATAAAATAGGAACGTAGCTGTTAAGTACTAGATTGTAAATTGTTCATATAAAATGTAATGTTTTATATGAACAAAAATTGGTTAAGTTTGAAATGTTGAATAGTTATTTAGTAGTTTATATTAAGTTTTCTTGCCTCTTAGTGATAATCTGTAATGTAAAAAATTTGTAGTAAATAGTAATAGTTGCTAAAGATTGTAAAATTTTAGTAACTAAGGACTTCTGTAAAATTATTAAAAAGTAATAACCTGTCTCCCCCCTTACTGTCCCAGTGTTAGAATTAGCCTTAAGTACACACACGCCTTCAGCATATGAGTGAATGACGATGAATGATAGATGAAAATGGGATGAAGCATGAGTGACGATCAGAGCATAAGATAGAGTAGTATGATTGAGTTTTGATGAAAAATTAAATACAAGAAAATTAGTGAAAATTGTAAAAACAGTCTCCCCTTATAGGGAGGTCTAGTATAAAAAAAAAAAAAAAAAAAAAAAAAAAAAAAAAAAAAAAAAAAAAAAAAACGCAACAGCTAGTTCAGTGTCTGCTGTGCCCAAGCGTCGTAAAAATTTAAGTGTGTTATTAAGTATTTTAAGACTGATTACTTTTTTTAATACTGGTATATTGTCGCTAAGCTTTCAAAGTACATAACGCTCCTTAAATACAAAAGTCACACATTTCAAAAAATATCAAAATTGATTTTTTTGCATAAAATGCATCTTAAACGATAAAACTTTAATGTTTTGCTAAAACAGCCGTCGTTTTATGATTAAAAACACCCGTAAATGCACACACGTTAGTTTTGTTTTGTACAGTTTCTGCAACTGAGTTCCGCGCAAAAGTACCACATTTTCACTTGTCAACAGTCATTCGGCACGAGCACATGCATTTTTTGTGAAAAACTACCACATTCCAAAGAACTACTAAAAGACAGGTGAAATTATATATTGAAAAGTGCCACATTAAAAAATATATTCGTATTGCAGATCACATACACGTAAGTATCTTATCATTTTTATATGCAATAGTAGAATATTTCGAAATAGGCTAGTTTTGCATTTACTAATCTTATATTTTCTCTTATTTTTGAATGGAATACTATCATATTTTGAATTAAGTTAATTTTGCAAAAAAATATTAGAATTATTTTCTTATTTCTTTATGCTAAAGTAACATATTTCGAAATATGGTATCTTTGTATTTGAAAGTGATCTCTAAATAGATTTTATTGTACATTAAAAAGCAATTTTTAGTTTTAATGTCATTATGTCTAAAAGTTTTTGTAGTTTTTGGAGTAATCTTATGGGTTGAACAAATTAATTTAGAAGAGCTATTAAAACCAATTATATAATTATATAATAATTTTACGTACCCAAATATATAGAATTAGAACGCCTATTTACGAGAAGGTAAATTGGTTGATACAGGTAGGTACTTATTTTTTTTTATATTTTTTTTTCAAACGACAACAAGAGCGCACCGTATTTTGAACATGGTGCCACCTGTAAATGACCCTTGATATGAACAGCAATCTCCGTCAACAATACCACCTAGTGAAATGGATTCAAGTGACATTCAGACTGACAATATTATTTATCATTAATATGATGCTTTAACTCTCTACCGGACAGTCTGATTCTGAACTCCGGTGAAGATAACGAATATATTAAAGCAACGTCTCCACAACACAGAATATCCAATAAACCATCTGTTGTTATCCAAGAAACAGACTCAGACTGTGACTCTTCCTCTGATGAATCTTCTAGCTCTTCGAGAATTTCTAGTTCCAGTTCTTTAAGTAGCTCCAGTTCTACAAATAACCTAAAATATTTCTCTTCCGATGATATTGTCAAAGATTCTACGTATGAAGATCGATTTTCTGAAAATCACAAAGCCCAGTCAGATTCCGATGAAAAGCAACAACCACAAGCACAGTTACCTGGCATTCAAGACTTTCCACAATCAGCCGTGGATAACCAGGAGTTATTTAATATTAATTCACCATCACCCAGAGTTGATGATCAGCCACCTAGCTTTGACGAGCACCCATCTAGCGTCGGCGAGCTGTCTCCTAGTGTTGATACAATGTTCTCTTATATTGACGCGAATTTCACTCATTTAATTAAAAGTCTAGACCGGATTTTATCGCATTTATTTAAATTTAAAAAACTTTACGGTTTAAAGATTTTTATCTATTATATTATATCCCGACGTTTCCGGACCCTTTACAGCGTCCATGGTCTCGGGGGACTGAGGTGGTGGGTGTCCGAATAATGAATTAATTGTTACATACCCCGCTTTTTATACAATTTTAAATTATTAATTTTAACCGTTCCTATTCACGCAGAATGAATATAATCGGGAAATAATTAATTTTGAAGGTATCTTACTCCTTGAGTGCCTTATTTAACTTATTTTTTAAGACTATAACTGCTAATACAATTTTAAGTTAAAGTTACCTCTGTTTCTCAAACGCACTGTTATGGACCAAGTTGATTAACTTAGATTACTTATTAACTTAGATTACTTTATTGCTTCATTTAAATACATAATAGCAAAGGAGTAATGATCTTATCGTAAGTCAGTGACGAAAAATTGATTTAACTGCGAGACACTATTTAGACACAAGTCATTATAGATAGCAAATTTCGTTTAATTGATAAAATATTTAGGAGTGTTTAGACAGCTTAATATTAGGTACTTTTCATTATTGAACTGCATTCCATAGACCATACATCTCTATCTATATAAGTAAGCTAATACAGCTTTTCAAAGAAGATACTCAATGTTTATTGTGTTTATGTAGGGCGTGTCTACCCGGCACATTACAAAACATTTAAGTCCTAAGGTTTAAGTCCTGTAACCTATAAATTAGTCTAGTTTCGTTTTAGCTATGATAAAACAATACAAATTATTTATTTATTTATTTAATTTTGAACAAAAACAACAGCTAAAACATTTTCACAAATACACAATTTACATATAAACATAAAGCCAATAATAATTTCCCACATCTAGAAACATCAAATTTATTTTTAAAATTACTCTATTTAAAGATCTCATTTGATCGCGATTATAGCTTAAAAATTTTAATTATTAAATTATAGTTATTTTTTCGTTTTTATTTATTTAATCGCTTGTTCAAAAAGGTTTCAGTGAACGTTAGCTCAATGTGAGAATAATTATAAGTACCTATATTGTTTTAACTGAAAGCTGTTACCTAAATTCCTAGGTAGTGTATTTATTTTTACAATAATTCTTATGTTTGTTTTGTTCATTCTATGCAAGAGTTTTATGTATCTTCGTTTTTATAGCTGAAAAGGATTGTTTTATTTTTAACTTAAAGTTACTCTTCCCTACTAATATAGGCAATATTAATTTTAGACTTAATTTATGATCCCCTGATAAGATTTAACTGTTTTACCTTAGCAAGTTTACTATGTAGTAAGTTAGTATGTGCCGTTATTTTTCTTAAATTGAAGTTTTTTGAGGTTGACAACTGAAAATAAAACTCGAATTTGCCTAATTATGGTGGTTTAATTTTTAAAATTTTAATGTTTTCGGAGTCGAAGTCTATATACAAAACTAACTTATTTGCATTTTTTCGAGAGTCCATTGGAGGTTTGGTTCAGATTGCTTTATTGAAAAATAGGCTATTTAATTACGCATCTTTTGATACCAAAAAAATGTACGTAATACCAATAGTTTATACAAAAATCATAAAATAATCGAAATTATTTTTTCAAATGCCGCTCCTGTATAATTTGCTTATTTTGACTTGTGGTGCTTTTGTATTTAAGGAGCGATAAGTATACCTACTCGTATATTTTATTAGGTATATTTTTTATTTGCATTATTTGTAGAAAAAAAATATAAATAGAAAATCATTTAATTCATACAAAATTGCCTTTTCATCTTATTATATCTTACTGGTTGATTGTATATTTATAATTTTCGAAATAAAACCGGTAATAAAATTACTAAAATGTAATTATTTATAGTTATGTAAAGATAACGTTAGAAAATCAAAACTGCTTCATCTACAAACATAATGCGGCTCGGTTGAGCACCATTACTAGTACTTAATACGATATACTATGAGGACAGAGGGCGGCTAATAAGTCAGTTGTATAAGAGCTAACAAAGGAACGTTCCTTTGTAATTTTGTTGAAACAGTTTCAAATTTGATGTATTTGAGGTAAGTTTGATTTAAATACTATAAAGATTTGAAATCGTTACGTCTTTATATCATTTTGTAGTAATAAAATGTTTTGCTTAGAAATATAAATATACGTGCATATATATTAAACAAAATTGTAAAGTTTTTGTTACGTTATATTGTATTCAAAAAAAGGAAATAATTACTCATTCTATGGATAATTTATAAAAGATTTTTCTAGATAGTTCAAAATAGAATATGTGCGAATACTTGAAACATAACACAATAGCTTTAAATCTCTCAGAGAACCTTGTTGTTTACAGCTTGAATAGTTTGTCTAAATCTAAGAGATTTCATACACTCGGTTCTGAATACGTTACTCGATTAGAATTTGTGAGAAGCATCTAAATATATAACTAGTTTTGAATATATTTGTTGTGGAAATAACTCAGTTTTCAACCTGCATATTTTTGCCTGCAATATTCCAAAAACATTTTCTGGTAAAACGAGTACATGAGTAATCATGGATGCCCATGAACGTTTGCAGTACCAAAATAATTGGGAGGGAAGTAAAAATTAAAAAAAAAAAGAATGTTTGCAAAGGATAAATAGTTGAAAAGCCGAGGATGAGATTGAAATCTTATCTATCTTAAGTAGAACAATGATCTAATACTGAAATATTAACGTAGCATAAGCAAAACCTCGAGACCATAGTTTCTCTTTTACCAGCAAAATTATATCGGTAATTGCATTTTCTTTTTTTGTTCGTGCTTTTATTAGGCCTAGATCATCATGATTATCAATTTTCTCATTTGCAATTCATTTTCAACTAGCTTAGCTAATATACGTAGTAGCTTAGTAGTATACGTAACTGAGAAATCAGGTAAATTAACAAAAATAATAATAATAATTTTAGACGTTAAAGTTAAATCATACATAATCTTTTAAGTTCCATGTTGTATTTGATATAAAAATATCCATAGATTTCTAGTCGTTGAACGCCTATAAAAACGACCCATATAAACATAAAATTCCGTCTATGACTGGAACCATTCAATATTTTGAGATGTGAAGTATTCGATGTCGTATGTTCGGAAGCATGGTATTAGTAAGTGGGTATAGAAATGGTTTAATAATATATAATTAAATTTATTTTATATTTTCATTAAAAACTCCACTCATAAAGACTTCAAATAATATAATATAACTGAGAACATCGCATTCAATTTCGTGAAGTACTTTTTACGAGAGATCTGAACAAATTTATTATTTACATGTTTTTTTTTTTGCAATTTTTTTTAATGTATTCGCTTATAATATAATAATTTATCATAATATTTTAATTAGAATAAATATCGTCTTATAACCGTGTGTATAATACTAGAATGCGTAATAAATAACATTTTCATTTCTTTATTAAGATGATGGTTAGTTACATGCACATAATATGACGAAAAAGTTTTCACTAAGAGGCACTCGTAAGGCTTATAAGTCTGGTTGGTAAGAATCGTTTCATTTGTTCACTGTCAATATTAATTTAAGCAATATTAAAAACTTATATCGTTTATAATAAAAGCAATAATACACCAATTTTATTTATTTCCAGAGATATAATCCATAATCATTATTTACTCATACTAATAAAATAAAAAAGCAAGCAAACTGCAACTGTAGCTGAGGTACAAGTTTTTTTTTTAAATGTTGTAAAATGCTAAATATTTGACATTTGCTTTCATAAGCCAATTACAGGAACTTAGTAAAGATACATAAAAATAAAAATGTATTTTTAATAAAAAAGGAGTATACAAGTGCCTTTTTATCTACGACATATACTATAAAGAGATGGGGCTTTTATGTTAATGTACTCGTATGTCTTCAGTGTATGTAGGCCTTAAAACATTTCTCATTCGTATATCACGTGAGAGAAAATAGACTATAAGAATTTTATTTTCTAGTTTTGTAAAATTCTGCGACATGTTTTAGCGTAAGTTCTCGACGGAACACTTACGGAGTCGGTTCGGTATTTCATGTAGCAGCTTTTACAATATTCTTACAAAACGGGTTTTTTTATTTGACCATGTTTTGATACCCGTATTAATAATATACATACATAAAATACTAAATAATACATAAATAAAATATTGAAATTATTATTTTGGGTCATCCAATAAATATAAACTTAAGCAAAACGTCATACTGTCAGTTGCCATTATAATAGTATGCCATCAAAAACATTGATTGTAAAAATAACCAAGTCTCGCAACTCAGTTTTTCTACCTAAAAAAGTTGTGAGATCTGTGCAATACCAAGTCGGTTAATTTATTCAGTCCCTACTTAAGGGTCCTTCTGTCTTAAGTTATTACGTAATTAGCCAACCTAACAACATTTTATAGTGACCATATCAATATTAAAAATATATTATATTTTAAATAAATAGATTGACTTGTCCATCGCATGAAAACACAATATATCTCACAAGCAATATATGTTATATTAAAATAGATTGTTTAGTGTAATTTGAAGCTTCTATGTTTGCTAGAAGTGCCTTAGTTTTGATGATCGGTCATTCAGCTAGTGACAAAATCAAGAAACTTTGACTGGTTATAATTCTTAAACGACTGATTCAAATTGAATGAAATTTGAAATTTTACATATATATTTTACATATTATTTATACAATTTCTGCTTGGTTGGTTGCAACGAAGTTATAAGTGTGTAAAAAATGGTCTGAACTGCTTCGAGAAAAGGATGGTACAGTCATGCCGCTTTTTTGCTCGACTTGGCGCAGGCACTGCTGTGCCCCCAGATCAAGTAGACTGGACAAAGTATCGTAAGGACACTTTGCACTGGTTTTTTACATGTTTATTGAAATTTTCGTTATCTATTTATGTAATAAAACTGTAATAGGTCGTACTTTATTATACATTAAAGATATTTTGAAAAATTTTAAGGACTCTATAATCGATACTGAAATCGATATATATTTTTAAATTTTTTGTCTTTCTGTCTGTGTTTTGGCAGCACTACAATGAAGATAGATAGACAAACAATTAGACACAGTTTTAATTCATACTACGAGATAGGACACAGGATTCTTCTGTCTCGAAATTCTACACGGTTTCCTTCGGAGATGGTATGAAAGTCAAAATGTATATTTAATATATAATAATAGTAATCAAATATGTCTCATGTAGTAAAATATGATTTATACTGTTTAATTAAAAAATAGAACAGACGACATATTATGTATGTAGAGATGTTATTATAATAATAGAAATACCCTGATTTCTACTTATATATACAAAAAAAACTTTCTTAAGATATATCAATAGGATTTTATATTTAGTGGACACAGATAGGTTAAAATAAATACTTTTTAAACAACAAGAACATCAGCTCAGCCGGTTTAAATTAAGCAAAGAGGCTATTTTAACTCGTTAAAGGTAAACGAATGCACCGAGTCTTATACTATTTATATTTATAATCAGTTTAGAAACAAAGTGAATTCATTTCAAATCATCAAAAACTTTTAGTGAACGACATGGGAGCATTTTGATATTAGGCATTTTTCGTATTTTAATTTTATTAATGGGAAAGTCAAGGTTTTAAATGTAGTAGGTAACTAAAAGAAAAAGAAGAACATCATTTAAGAAAAAAAAACATTATTTAACAATTCAATATTGTTATTTCGACATCTGTTAGATGATAACCGTTCGGGTTCGTTAGTGAATTATTCTAAGAATCCGCAAGATTTGATTTTTTCATTATGTTAATTTCAGCAAGAGAACAAGAGAAGCAGCAAAGGAACGATTTAATTGATATACATGTATGTGTCTATTTCGTAGTAATTTCATGAATAGCCAATAACTTTCCCGGTCATAAATCCGATCGCATGATTTGTCAGCCGCTGTCTCGATGCGATGCCAAATCTAACAGTCGGAATATGAACTATTGCAAGGGAGCAATGACACGGTATTTACTACGACTCGGTATCAGTTATCATTGATTGTTTGAATAAACTGGTAATAGTTGGCAGTAGGTATAAGTATATTTAAATATATTATAAGAAATTTTTGACATATTTATAGTGTTCTTGGAGTAAGAATTCGATTTTATAAAAGTGTAGAGATAATTACAAAAATATAAACACTATTGAATGACATATATATTCAAATCACTGCCATATAAATAATATTGAAAAGTCTATTTTGACATTAATCTTCTAAGTACCTACATAACGACACTCGCGCGACGTGTAGTCGGAGAAATTCGGGAACAGAACAGAAATTTCTCAATATGAAAAGGTATAGACGAGGTGGTTGCTTCGCCTGCACGTGATAAATTAATGTTGAAGTAATATAAAAATATGTATATAGTGACGGGATATTTTTATTTACAAAAATTATTAGTAGTATTTCCAGATTTGCCCCAAATGCCCCCCGTATACTAGAGTACGTCAAGAATTATTAAAAATAAATAAATAAATAAGTTTCCTAGCAGAAATTTTTGTTACACAGCCGTGCATCGATATTACAAGCGTAAGATCCAATATTCATGTCGTTTAATATCAATTGCAGGGGGGTCACGTGACTCTCAAAGACACGAATAAATATTACTAAAGTAAAAGAGCAAAATAAATGATAAAATATTTAAGAGAAAGGTGCATATCATAAAACATTGTCTTTTACATGCGAAGTTTGGGTACTCGCGCAGTTTTATGACGCGATTCGAAAGCATAGATCTTAGTCATGATAGTCCTGACACAAAAATATTTATTACTATTATATGTAATGATTATTTTTGATTGATTGATTGATTCAGCCTACTGATGTGAATGTATTTAAGTCTTTTAAGGTAAAATGGAAAAATTCATCACATCAGACGTTGGATGTCCACTTCTGAACTTAGGCCTATTCATCATCTCTGGGGCGGTGTGCCAATACTCGCCACGCTTGACAGGCGGGTTGGCGAGCGCAGTGTGTTCTGGCAGGATATGGTCACGCTGTTGCCCATCACAATTCTGGTTGGTGTAAGTTGTACACAGCACTATGGCCTTAGTCGCGTTTTATAACACCTCGGCAAGAAAGAGGTCAAAATTAATCTTAAACTAAAGATAATTTTTTACAAATTTTAACGCGACTGTTAATTCGAGTTAAGTTAATCAAGATCCTCGACTAGGCCAGAATTAAATTAAATATCTCTACGTGATTATTTATATGTAAAACAGGATATTTACCATGTTTTTTGTTGGTTATTTTGAGTTCTCGATATGAATATACAAGTATTACTATACAAGTTTTACTACTTAAAATTAATTACAAGTTAAATATATAATAACATTTCCATTTTTAATAAATTTATGAGTCTCGGTATTTTCATTGCTATAAAAGAGTCGTAACGGTTATAACTTACTCGCAGACAGTACTCAACAAGTTTTACTACTGCAGGTAATTGCCAATCTATATACTATAAAGCGGAAAGTATTAAAAATAGTACGAATATTTTTTGTATATGTACATTGAACCTTAATTAATAAAATAATGAATTTATATAAGTATACCGTACCATAAAACCTGCTCTGACTAATTAATCAAAGATATCAGTAGGACAGGGCTGTGTTATTTTTTGAGTTACTAGACATGTTTAATAGTACCTTTTTATTAATTTAAATAAATTTGTTTCACTAAAAACGCTAAAATTCATAACTAACTTTAAATAAATAGCTTTATCAAAATTAAATTCACACAAATATATCAACATTTAAAATGTTAGGAATTTTATTATTTGTGCAAGACGAAGTGTTGATAAAAATCCGTATTAATTTTAAATAAAATCCTTTAAAAAAATAGCGCTCTAGTGAATCAAAATTTTTTAATAAGCGTACACACAAAAGCCAATCCAATTATATCTAGAGCCTATTTAAATAAATGATGATGTTTATCAGAATAAGGTTTCGCTAACTAAATAATTAATTTGAATAATGACAACTTATTAAAACAAAACAGGACGAAGTTAATGAACATGAGTAATGTGAGTGTTACTAAATGCTAAATTTAAAATTTATTGTTTTAATTTATGTAATTTGTTAAAAGTTTAACACTCTAGTCTGCTCGCTGTATTGATGTTCATATTATTTGAAAAGTTTAAATTAATTAGATACTATTCTTTAAGTGATTATTTGAAGTTAATCAAATTGTATTTTAAAAACAAATTTTGCCAAATAATTTTCAAAATACATACTAACTGGGAGCCTTTATTAGTAACAAACTTATTTCATGCAAATTTTATTATGTGCAAACGTAGAAAACATTATACAGTGCGATTTAGAAAATTAATTGTCGTAACTATGAAATATTCCATCTTTTAAAACGAAAGTACTATATCGTCATTAAAACACATAAAATATAAAAGATATCAAAACTTATTTTGGACTCTGTCATTAAAATTTTGTTAGCAGTAGGTACGTATCTTAATAAAAATAACCAGAGATTTACGCAAATTGTTGTGCAATATTTTAAACTTGAGTAAAATTATTTATAGACTAGTTTCTCCTTTATCTTCTAATCGTCTAAGATTCGGTAAAATTTTCTTTATAAGTATATGAATTCTCGTTAAAAAAAAAAAAAAAACTTGCAAAAAATAAAGATACAAAACTAAAAAGTATATTTAGATAAACTTTACATTCTTACGAATTTATTACGAGCCTCAACAATTGTTTTTAAGATGACATTTTAATCTAAATCAGTTATATGAAATCTTTTATACAAAGTTTAATGGCAATTGTTACGATTTCGAGTTTGTGGCATTAGGATTTTAAATCTGTATTACTTATAAATTTCGTTTAAAACGTTTAAGAGCTTTTTAATACACATTGTAAATTTGATGGCTACAGCTAGTAACTACTGTGGGAGTATTAAAAGCGACACCGCCTTTATTCAAGAGCACGTGTTGCTAATGACTGCGGCGACTGAATGTTACTACTGCATGTGGTAAATAATTTACTTAAACACCAGTCTTACCTTAAGAAATTCTAAAAAAAACACATTTAATATTAAAATAAAGTTTTTATTATTTTCATTTCATTTCGTATTCTGCTTGAATTTTCAGTAACCAAGCAGGCGTTGTTTAAACACGGAATATTTCAAATTTCGTTCAATTTAAACCAGTAGTTTCAGAATTATAACTAGTCAAAGTTTCTTAATTATGTCACTCACTGACTGACCGATCATCAAAACTAAGGCACTTCTAGCAGACATAAAAGTTTCCAATTTAGAATAACATTAGTGTTAAGTATATAAACCAAGGGACAACTAAAATATTTTGCAATCTCGGTCCAATTTTCTAGATACACCAACTGCATAAATAACTTTGTAATCTTATATAAATATATAGGATTACAAAGTTACATTTGCAATTAATGAATAAGCGTACTTGTATATGTATAATACAGCCGACTCTCGTTATTTCGAAACTCGAGGGACTCTTAAAAGGCTACGAATTATCGAGTGTTTGAAATATCAAATGGTCCAAAATTTTTGAGAGAAAATAAATAAAACTTCGAATTATTAAGTGTTGATCAATTATTATTTATTTACTGCTATTCTTTAACAACAACAAAAGTTTAGAGGTACATTCGTGTACATATTCATTGGTTTGCTTCAAAGCACATTGCTGCTGCTCAGACTGCTCAAAAACTTTTTTAAGAGGAAAAGTGCCAGAAATGCTTTTTCGTCATTTTTGTTTGTAGACAGAAGCTTTGTAAGTTATCGAATGAGGCTCTTGCCTCCTTAACTGATACCTCTACCAAAGGTTCTGATGTATCGTCCTCATCTTCATCGTTGCTTTTTTCATTCGTATCTGTCGCAGATGAAAATTTCGCCATCGGTTAATGAACCTGAGACAGAAATATCTTAACCCACTTGAACAGTCAGAAAAACTCACACCGCTAATGTCTACTAGTGGTTCTATTGCTGTTTCTTCATCATGAATAATTATTGGAAGATTTTTCTGATCTTCTTTTATGAAACCGGATTTTTTGAAGCAGTTGAGAATCTTTAGGGATATCACAGCTCTCCATGACTTGGCAATCAGTAAAATAGTTATCAGGACCGTGATGTTAACAGCTTTTATCTTTACAAGTAAACGTTTTGTCCAGTTAACATTTGAAAAATAGGCCAGTTTCATAAGTATTAAAAATGTCTCGGGTATTATAGTTTTCAATAAAAGTCTTCAATTTACTGTGCCGTGCCGTCATATGGTCAATATAAGATGTTGTTAGGTTAGCTAATTACGTAATAACTTCAGACAGAAGGATCTTTATGTAGGATAATCATATATTTTCTACTTACAAATAAAAACCAGCATCAACAAGAAATATTTTGTAAAATACTACACTTAGAAGCATTCAAAAAATATACTTTTTTATCGATACTAAGTAAAAAAAAAAAAACAAATCAAAAACCTCTTTGGAGCAAATTTATCACTTTTAAGACCAACACATGCATATACAACAACATAAAAATTCATTTCCGTCTCCTCAAAAACATTTCTTGAATTTGTTCATTAGTAAGACCCTTGGTTTCAGGTACAAAGAAGAGACCAACGATTATGTCGGTGACGGCGAAGCAGGCGAAGCTGTAGAAGGAGCCATATACGCCCAGGAATTTAACCATGAACGGGAAGACGCCTACGATGAAAAAATTGAGGAGCCACACCCATTCCATAAGAATCATCGAGGCGAGACTCTGCACCTGGAAAACAAAAACAAAAAAAATATAGACCGTACTGTACTGTATCAGCCTGTAAACAACCCACTGCTGTTGTCGCCTACATTGCATATACATAAAATATGATTATACACATTTATACAAAAATAAAAATATTTATTAATATATCAATATATCAATAGATATACTATATATATAAATGGTGAACTAAAAACGTTTTACGAACCTCTGGTACAAAACACTCCGCCAATAAAACATACGGTACACTACCGGCACCGAAAACAAAGGCGAAACAGTACAAAAGTATTAGCACTGCTGTCACCCACGCTGGCAGCATGTTGGTCTGCATAAGCACACCCATGCCTGACAGACACAGAGCTACTGCTACTGATGAACTTACGATGAGAATCTGAAAGATTATACACTCGGCGTCTAAAAAATCGTAAAAATTTGTTTGAAACAACTTTAAACCTTATTTGGCATCAATAATGAGTGTAATGTTGGATATAATTTGAAAGGCGATGAAATGGAGAGCACAAAAACAATTCGATATTTTTTTCTTGTAGGGTAAACTATACAATGATTGGCACTTTAAGGATTCTCTGATCTTTAAGATTTCTTTAAGATATGATCCGATGTTCTATATTTTATTGAGCACTACTAAATGTTTCTTTGGTCTATGTTTGTTTAAATAAAAAGGTAGTTAGTGTTTTATTTATAACGTTTTAATAAAAATTAAAGAAAATCTCTAAATCGGTCCAAAAGTACATTTATTGGCACCAAAGTTACAATTATTATCACATGAGAATCAGTCATTGGCACTTAGTATTTATTAACATTTTTTATGCATAATTAGCCATTAATTAACACATTTAATTAAAATTCGGTATTATAAAATTTACAATAAATTCAACAGTTATATTTTACTTAAGTTACCATATCTTTAAAAATCTTAATCGGTAAAACTTGCGACTAACAATAAGTATCATCAGAACTATCATTGTTTTGATATTTGTTTAAAAAATCTGACAGCTCTTTCTCATTACTGAAAGTATCTCTTCTCTCTAACACTTTTTTATGATTAGGTTTAGGCAAGGCGAACTCCTTTGTAATAGCAAATTTATAGTTTTCATAACTAATGACATTCAATTTACTGATAATATCATTAGGATTTGGTTTAACTAGCTGTATTTAAGATTTAATTTTAATTTTTCTACGTAGTTTCTGAATAAAATTTTCAGTATTTTCTCGTTCAGTAGGAATTTGTTTAGGCATCTTAAGAATAGTTTGTGACTTATTAACTTTTTTATCAGGACTTTTTGTAATAATTATAGGTACTTTATCAATTACAGTTAAAGGTACAAGAAAAACACAACAAAAAAAAGGTTATCTCGCATGGTATAGTAACAGAAATAGCAATAGTAAGTTTTGCATCTTAGGGGGCATCCATTAATTACGTAACGCGTTTAGGGGGGAGGGGGGCGGTGATAAGATCAAGCGAAATCTCACTCAATCTCACGTGGTAGGTGGTAGGTAGGAGGGTAGGCGTCCAGGGTCTAAAAGCCGTCCCTGCCAATTAGACACAATAATTGTTTTTTTAATTTTATGTGGAATTAGTCTCTGTGAGATGTTATATAGTAATTAGCTTTTTTATAAATAAAGAAAAAATGGCTTTAACCCAATATTTTGACTATTTTAGATGTTAAAGTTGAAGAAGCTGAAAAAGAAAAATTGAATACTAAAAATGAAGGATTCGAAGAAAAATCAAAAATTTCGTCATTTAAATTTTTGTGTAAGTTTTCATTTATAATAATTATAATATTCGCATCATGGGTGGTTACGAAGAAGCTTAAGATTATGAAACTGGTGAATTTAATTAACATTTAAAATATTTCTATCCTATTTATACATAGATCTGTCAGTGATTTAATAAAAACGTATCTCAAGTATCAACATATTGTTTTGTCACGTCTACTATAATTTATGATACCAGATAACAAATGGCACTAGTTATGATCAAAGCGAGCTAGTCACTCAAATACAAAATTATTTCGGCGTATGAAAAACAAATATTTAATTCTAAATGACTAAAATGAATTATAATTTTCTGGGAAGGATTTCTGTTTCTCAATTTAATCACATTACAAATAAGAATACAGAATGCAAAAGAATAAGATAATTTCACAATCAGCAAATTTATTGTTAAGCAAGCATAAAAAATCAATTAGTCATACTGAGAATCATTGGAGTCAAAAATCAAAATCATAAATTTCTTTCTTCAAATAGGCTTCAGAACTATTTTTGGATCGTTATCCTACAAAGTCAATCATCATCATCATCATCATATCGGCCATTGGATGTTCACTGCTGAACGTAGGCCTCCCCATCGACCTCCAGAGCGACCGGTTCAAAACAGCCTCCATCCAACATCTTCCGGCGACTTTTCTCAAGTCATCTGTCGTATAAAGTATATAATAACCTTTTTAATAAATAATTACAGTTAATGTGACCACCGATTCGTAACATAGTTGTCTTCAAGCCCCCTACGTGTTTGTTAATTGAATTATTTATATTGTTATAATAATATTATCTTCCATCTCCACTGGCTCTTTTCCATCTATATGGAAAGATGCCGATATTATACCTATCCCTAAAAAATTTAACCCGTCCTCCTTATCCGAATATCGTCCCATTTACATTCTTCCATTTTTATCCAAAGCACTCGAGCGCCTTGTTCATCAACAACTCAGCCGTTTTCTCTTGAAATATAATCTTCTAAATCCTTTGCAATCTGGTTTTCGCGCAGGTCATAGTACGACTACTGCACTTGTCAAAATAACTGATGATATACGATTAAGTATGGATAATCAAGAGGTTACAGTATTGACGTTACTCGATTTCAGTAACGCTTTCAATACTGTAGACTTTGATATACTATGTGATATTTTACGTTCTCTTAACATATCTCCTGAGGTTACTGATTGGTTTCAAAGTTACTTGCGGGGTCGCCGGCAGAGAATCAAATTGAATGATTCATATTCTAATTGGTCAATGGTTAGTGCTGGTGTCCCGCAAGGTGGCGTGCTGTCTCCTCTTTTATTTTCAATATTTATTAATTCCATCTGTAATGTGGTAACTTCTTTCTACCACCTCTATGCAGACGATCTCCAAATATACTCTCACTCCACTGTGAGTAACTTACCTCAGTGTGTATCGTGTTTAAATCGTGACTTATTAGCTATTAGTACATGGAGTAAAACTTACGGCTTAGTAATTAATTCAACTAAGACTAAGGCTATAATTATATGTAGTTCCAAATTACTTAGCCGTATAAATAAATCTCGGTTACCTCCTGTAACTTTTGATGGATTTGAAATCCCATATAGTGAAAATGTGAAAAATGTAGGAATTACTTTAGATCAACATCTTTCGTGGGGCCCGCAGATATGTGAGGTTAGTCGCAAGGTTTTTGCTTCGGCTGGTTCACTCCGCAGGCTGCGTAATTTACTTCCTATTCCCACTAAAATTGCTCTTGCACATAGTCTCCTTTTACCAATTCTTGATTATGCTGATACTTGTTATCTTGACATTACTGAGGAGCAACTTAATAAACTTGAGCGCATCCAAAATTTATGTATACGATTCATATTTGGACTACGCAAATATGATCATATTTCCGAATTTCGCAAAAAACTCAAGTGGCTCCCAATTCGCCTTCGCAGGAATACTCACATTCTAAATCTACTTTACTCTATTCTGTTTAATCCTACTACACCACCCTATCTAAAAGAACGATTTATATTACTTATTGATTCCCATGAGCGCTGTCTTCGGTCCGATGATAATTTGCTCCTTAAAATCCCTTCTCACTCCTCTTCCTTTTACACTAAATCTTTCACAGTTGAAGCTTCTCGCCTTTGGAATTCCTTACCTATGCCTATTAGACGTTTACAAACTCTCTCTCTTTTTAAAAAGACAGTCAAGAAGCATTTTCTTGAAATTCAACACTAAACAAAACAACAGATATGTATGTGGTTATTTAAATATGTGATTGTATATATATGTATGTATGTATGTATGTATGTATGTATGTATGTATGTATGTATGTATGTATGTATGTATGAATGTATGTATGTGTTTAAGTATGTATGTATGTATGTATGTATGTATGTATGTCTGTATGTATGTATGTCTATATATATTCATTTATGTATGTGTAAGATATGCGTATATGCTCTTATATTTTACTATAAAGGTTAATAATAAATTTGTACACCTATGCCGATACAAGACCATTTCCTCTACCCCTCGGTTGCCTGGAAGAGATCGCTTTTCAGCGATAAGGCCGCCCTTTGTATAATACCTTGTTATATTATTTTTTTTTGTTTTTCTATGTAAATTTCTGTTTTGGTGTACAATAAAGTGTATTATTATTATTATTATTATTAATAATAACGATTTATTTCAATTTTCATTTTAGTTGTGTCTCCGTCATCCCGCCGTGCCTTTAACATTGTTGGCTTGACATTAACTTTGGAAGTGAGTATTAAAAAAAATATACATATATAATTATAATGTAATACATTAAATTAATACACTGTAACACTATTAGCTAGATCCGCCGCCGAACTCGACCCAAAGCAGACGTGTTACAAGTTGTGAGAGTGCCGCTCCGCCCGATTTTTACCTTTGAAAATTCAAAACAGTGGTAAAAAGTGCGCCGATTTTTGAAATTTTTATACCAAAAGTTGCATGAATAAGTGGACTAACTGGTGACAGTTTCAGTTTTTTGCGCCACGAGCGCTAAGTGCGCGAAAAAACGGTGCAAAGTGTAAAATTGTGTTTTTTCAAAACTTTAAGCGCAAACGCTGCTAAATAGAGATCGACGACCTACTGTTTTTATTTTGTCATCGTGTGGGTCTCTGAGCGCTCTATCAAACGAGCCTACTTCTGGATTTTTTCCGTGCGTGCGCGCGGAGTTATAATTAAAAAACCTCGGATCACAAAACCACCTGGTCCGGGTTGCAGACGACTGACGGAGGTGCTACATACCACATCTGAAGCGGCACAACGAGAGCAGCTCAACGGTGCTTCGAACTAAATTTTACGGTCAGTGGTTTCGGAGAAATCGGCTTTTTAAAATTTGTTCAAAATTCAAAATTTAATTTTTAAAAAAGTAGATCGACGACACCCATATATTTTTATTGTTTTTTGTAGAGTTCAATGAGTTATATTTGTGTGCAAAATTTGGAAATTTTCGGCTAAGTAGTTTTTGAATTATAATTTTTTCAAAATTCAGGGTGTGCACGTGGGGGTGCAACCCTTAGCCTGATCTCTTCGGAACCAATTTTAAAAAATAGTATATACTTAGTTTAATCTTGTAAATTTTTTATAGAATTTTAAAATCTTTTTTAGTATTTTTATTCTTAAATTTAGTTTTAAAAACAGGATTTTTCTACACCTAAAAATCGGGGGTTGGTTTTAAAATTATTTTACACAGTCTATTGGATAGACATTAAAAAATCCTTTAAAACGAGCCCAAGCACGACCAGATTCGATTATAAATAGTCGAATTTGGAAAAAATTTGACAACTGGTGGCCACATTGGCGGCCATATTGAAATTTTTTAAATCGCGATAACTCCGGCCCTATAGGTCGTAGAGACACGTGACTTTCACAGACGTGTTAGTCATACTTAGTTCCGTCATCTGGTTGCGCTTGGAACTCGATATAGAGTTGACCCCCCCCCGATAGCTTTTTTAGGGTAAGATTCGAGTAGATCCCGAAAAGGCAAAAACGGGAAGCCGTCGCACGCTGTTCTGCGGCCAGCGGTTCCCGAGATATTGATTTTTAAAACCTGGCGCAAAGTGCGCGGACGCCATTTTGGAAATTTTCGGGGCGCAATATCTCGGCAACCGCTGGTCGTAGTGCGACGCGGTTTTCACCGTTGTAATTGCCGTAGCTAAGGCTAATTTTGTGAAGCATCGTTAGCTCTGTGTAGAGTCGACCCGTAAATTTTAAAATAAAGCGTGGCTTTCGATAGAGCTCGTGAGGACCAGTACGGGGAGCCGTCGCACGCTGTTCTGCGGCCAGCGGTTCCCGAGATATAGTTTTTTGAAAATCAGTCTAGATCAAGACCTATTGCGCAGACGCCATCTTGCGAAACTTTGAGGCGCAATATCACGGAAACCGCTGGTCGCAGCGCGACGCGGTTTTCGCTGTTGACCAGCCCTCGGTTAGAGCTACTAAATAGTGCTGGTCGGGAGACTCTACATAGAGTTACTGTAGAGTCAGTAATTTTTGGCTGCGGAAGTTATTTTATAAGTTAGGATTAGTCTTTCTAATAGTCGTAGCACTAGTTACGACAATCTTAAGAACTGACGGGAGCAGTTTCTGCCATTTTATATATTTTTACAAACCGCTATTGCGGATATTTTAAATCTTTTGACATTTATATTTGAATTTACATTTTACATTAATTTATTTTAAGTTCTCGACGCAACCTCCGAAAATGCTTCGGACCCCGGGGAAAGAACAAGGGGCAAAGAACCCTCCCTCTAATACCCCCCCTAAAATAGTCAAAAAATTGGCACGACGTAGCCTAGAGAGGTGGGAAGGGCCGGCCCTCGAACACACCTTTACAGTGTCGGAGGCTGCCCCTACCACCTCCAAGGCCAAAACGCAGACTACCCAAAAGAAGGGTATGGAAAGTCCTAAGGAAGGGGGGTTTGCATGGACCCTGTCGCCCGTGACAGCAACCAATTGCAGGGTGCGGGAGGCGGCCTCTCTGTTGGCGAAGGGTAGGACGGCTGTAAGCCAGTCCAGGAACCTCAGGGGCGACCTGAAGGACACGATACTGAGTTCCCTGGACGGGCTGCGAAAACTAGTGGCGGACGCGGAATCTGCGCTGGAGGCCGAGAGAGCTCGGAAAGGGGACGGGGGCACCGGGGGCTTGGCGCCGGCGAACAAAACTGCCACCGTCACGCCTACGGTGTCTCCGGACCCTGGGTTGAGCGGAAAGCTCGACGAGCACTCTCGGCTTCTCCTGGAGAACAATAGGAGGATGGAGGCACTCCAGGAGCAGCTGAAACGCTGCAGCGAGGCTGCGGAAGCCGCCAGCCGGCAGAACTACGCCGGCGTGGTCGCCGCGGGGCCACAACAGCCTCTAAAACCCGCAACTCTGCACTCCGTACTCGTTTCGTCCAAGGACGAAAAAGAGACGGGCGAAGAGGTCCTAAATAGAGTTAGAAAAACAATAGATGCAAAGGAGGGCTGGATAAAGGTAGAGAGGGTCCGAAAGGCTAAGGATAGACGGGTCATTATGGGCTTTGGATCTACTGAGGAGCGCAACAAGGCTAGGGACAGAATGATCAAGGAAGGAACGGGCCTCGTAGTTGAGGAAGTCAAAAATCGGGACCCGCTTCTGGTCCTCAGAGGTGTCCTGTCGGCTAATACCGACGAGGACATTATCAAAGCCCTGAGGAACCAGAATCGGGACCTGTTTGACGGCCTCGGCGACGAGGGAGACCGCCTCCAGGTCAAATATCGTAGAAGGGCGAGAAATCCGCACGTGGCCAATATTGTCCTCAGTGCGTCGCCCACCCTCTGGAGGAGGATAACTGGCAAGGGTTCAGTTCATATCGACCTCCAGAGGGTGAGAGCGGAGGACCAGTCACCGCTGGTCCAATGCACGCGATGCCTGGGATTTGGCCACGGGCGGAGATTTTGCAAGGACCCGGCTGACCTGTGCAGCCACTGCGGTGGCCCGCACCTGAAGTCGAAATGCGCGGACGCGCTGGCGGGGTCCCCACCCTCCTGCCGGAACTGTCGTAGGGCTAAGCTAGACAATGTCGAGCACAACGCCTTTAGTAGCGACTGTCCCGTCAGGAGGAGGTGGGATGACCTCGCCCGCTCGTCCGTAGCGTATTGCTAAGGGCGCGCCGGTGGCTGTGGTGGCTCATAAAATCCTCCAGGCGAACCTCCAGCGCAGCAAGATGGCATACTCCGAGCTGCTGATCGAAGCCTCTAACCAGCGTGCGCGGGTTGCTCTGGTACAGGAGCCATACGTCGGTGGGGAGGGTCGTGTGAAAGGTAGGAATGGAATCAGGGTCTTCCAGCCTGCGGATCAAGGAAGCGGGACTGTCAAGGCCGCGATCATCGTTTTTGACGCGGACCTTTACATTAAGCAGTACCCAAAACTCACCACGAACAACATCACAGTGGTGGGGATCCAAATTCGCGACTGGGAGATCGCCCTGGTTTCATTCTACTTTGAGCCCGACTTGCCGATGGACTCGTACCTAGCACACCTGCGCCGGGTGCAGCGCGAGACGGGGGCTCGGAGTATGATCATTGGAGGCGATTCCAATGCCAAGTGCGTCTGGTGGGGAAGCCCCGTTACGGATCGCCGCGGCGAAGAGATGTACGGGACCCTGGAGGATCTCGGTCTGTGCCTCCTAAACCAAGGGGAAACCCCTACTTTTGACACCATCCGGGGCGGCGTAAGGTACAGCAGCTATGTTGACATAACTGCTGTATCGCTTGACCTTCTTAGCCTGGTGGACGGCTGGCGCGTGTGCGAGGACCTGACTTCCTCGGACCACAACGGCATATCCTTCCTTATTAGATCCAAGTGCATCAATACCAATAACATTAGGCAAACTACTAGGAAATATTACACGAGGAAAGCAAATTGGGCCAGGTTTGCTGAAAAACTGGGCCAAATTTACGACCTTAATCATTTTAATAAAGACCAAATTCAAAATTTAAAAACAGGACCAGAATTGGACAATATAGTAGAAAAATTAAATAATTCCATAGCAGAGGCATGCACTTGGTCTATACCACCCATTAAGAGGAAGGAGGTGTTATCTATGCCGTGGTGGACCGAGGAGTTGGCAGCACTCAAGCGCGGGATGGTCACCAGGAGAAGAAGGATCAGGTGTGCCGCACCGATTCGGCGGGACAAGGTTGTTGGGGAGTACCTGGAAGTGAAGGAAAGGTACCGGACCGAGATTAGGAACGCGCAGACGCGCAGCTGGGTCACCTTCTGCGAGAAGCAGGATAGGGAGAGTGTTTGGGGGGGAATATATAGGGTCCTCGGTAGGACCACCAAGAGAGACGAAGATCCACCGCTGGTGGTAAACACTATGGAGCTCGACGCCAGAGGCTCGGCCCGACTTTTAGCCGAGACCTTCTACCCGGAGGACTCCAAAGAGGATGACTCCGAGGAGCACCGCCGGGTGAGGGTCCTGGCCGAACTTGCTGACGACGACACTTCTTCGGATCAACGGGACCCCCCCTTCACTCATTTAGAGTTGAAGCTGGCGAGTCGTTCCTTTGACCCGAAGAAGGCTCCAGGTGCGGACGGTTTTACCGCCGATATCTGTCTGCACGCGATTAACCTGGATCCGGACCTCTTTCTGTGCATCTTCAACAAGTGCCTCGAGATCCGGTATTTTCCAAAGCCCTGGAAGGAAGCCACGGTGGTCTTCCTTCGCAAGCCGGGGAAGGCCATCTATACGACTCCGAAGTCGTATCGACCGATTGGGCTCCTTCCGGTGCTGGGGAAGATATTGGAGAAGATGCTTGTCGCCAGGTTGCAGTACCATCTTGCACCCAAGCTTAGTACTCGCCAATTTGGCTTTATGCCCCAGCGAAGCACCGAAGGCGCCCTCTATACCCTTGTGAAACATATCAGGTACAATCTGGATAGGAGGAGGATTGTTGTCCTGGTTTCACTGGATATAGAGGGCGCCTTCGACAACGCTTGGTGGCCTAAGATTAAGGTCAGGCTGGCTGAGGAAAAGTGCCCCAACAACATCCGGAGGCTCTTGGGCAGCTACCTGAGCGACAGGCGTGTTAGGGTTAGGTACTTGGGGGAGGAGCACATAAGAGAAACCGGGAAGGGCTGTGTGCAGGGATCTATCGGCGGGCCGATTTTATGGAACCTACTGTTGGATCCATTACTTCAGGAGTTGGAGGCCAAAGGCGACTACGCACAGGCGTTCGCTGACGATGTGGTGTTGGTGTTTGAGGGTGAGACGGCCCTCGAGATCGAACGGCGAGCCAATGCCGCTCTCAAACATGTGAGGGCGTGGGGTGCATCTAACAAGCTTCGGTTTGCGCCCCACAAGACCAACGCAATGATTGTGACGCGCAAACTGAAATATGACACCCCACGTCTTCGCATGGGCGGGGTCGACATTGTCTTGACGAACGAAATGAAGCTGCTGGGGGTCGTCATAGACCGGAAACTCACCTTCAACACCCACGTCGCGAACGTCTGCAAGCGCGCGGTCGCTTTTTACCACCAACTGGCCCGAGCAGCTAGGGCCAGCTGGGGTCTCCATCCTGAAGTTATCCGCACTATTTACAGAGCGGTGGTTGAGCCTGTGATCTTGTATGCGGCTGCCGTTTGGGCGCCGGCCGTGGACAAACTCGGGATCCGTAAGCGGCTGAACGTGGTCCAGCGAGGCTTCGCGCAGAAGCTTTGTAGGGCATACCGGACTACCTCTCTGAACTCGGCACTATTGCTCGCTGGGATACTCCCTCTCGACCTCCGTGTTCGCGAAGCCGCGACCTTATACGAGGCGAGGAGGGGTATGCCCCAGGACGTGATTGGGGATCGGGAGGTGGAGCGGATGTCCTCGGCTCTGCGATCTCCGCACCCCGCCTGCCATATCGACCTGGAGTTCCAGTGCCTGGCTGACCAGGAACAATTTTTAGCAAACAGCGATAACGATTACAACATCTTCACGGACGGCAGCAAGATTGAGGGCAAGGTGGGGGCGGCGTTGTCCGTATGGACCGGCGCTGCCGAAACCAAAACCCTCAAGCTTGCTTTGCCGTCCTACTGTACGGTATACCAGGCGGAACTCTTGGCGATATGTCGGGCGGCGCGGATGGCCGCGGAACGCTTGGCCGGATCGATCGGGATATATTCCGACTCGTCATCGGCACTGCTCACTGTTCAAAATCCGAAAGCCCTCCATCCCCTGGCCGTAGAGGCGCGGGGACATCTGCAGAGGGCTTTGCTCCAGGACAAACGTATAAGTTTGTTCTGGATTAAAGCCCATGCAGGACTAGAAGGGAATGAGCGTGCCGACCATCTGGCCAAGGAAGCTGCGCTGAAGTTGAAACGCGCTTTTGACTACGACAGCTGCCCGGTTTTATTCATCAAGCGTAGCATCCGTATGCAATCGCTTGATGAATGGAACCAGCGGTATCGTAGTGGTGAAACGGCGGGCGTCACCAGGGTCTTCTTCCCTGACGCGATAGCCGCACACAAGATCATAAGTAAAATAAAGGTGGACAGATTTGTCACCCAGGTGTTGACGGGGCATGGCGGATTCTCCGAGTACTTGCACCGTTTCAAGTGCAAGGAGAGTCCGTCGTGCGTATGCGACCCTGGATGCTCTGAATCTGTCTTCCACGTCCTCTTGGACTGCCCGACCCTCGGCTACGAGAGGCAGCGCCTAGAATGCCAAATTGGCGTAAAATTGTGTAAAGACATTTTGAGTGAAATACTTAAAAATGATAATGGCAGAGACTGTTTCCTACAGTTTTGTAAGAAATCAGCAATAGTGGTAAACAAAAGAAATAAGACATGAAAATTATGTTATGTACATATAGTGTGTATATATTTCAGTTAACATAAAAATAATTGTCACTAAGAGTAGGAATAGTTCATAAGTTTTATATTTAGTATAGAATTTTGATTTATATAAATATAAAATAATGTTGTTAGCTATTAAGTAAAAATGTATTAGATAAGTCATGCCCAAAGAATTATCTGTCTCCGTAGCCTTAAGTCAAAATGTAATAGACCATAAGTTAAGTAGAAAATTGATACATTAGGTTGTAATAGATATTAAATTAAGTTGATTGTGTTAAAAGTAATAGATTAAGAATATGAAAAACTATGTAAATAAGGAAAATATGTATTAACCAAATAAAAATATGCTCCCCGCTCCCCCCTTCATTTCCCCCTGTGTTATATTAAGTTAAGAAAGAAAAATAGTAGGATAGCCTCTTGTTTTTTGTTGGGTAAATACCCACCTGGAATGAATGTGGATGAATAATAGAAAGAATTAGTATGCAGAATGGAAGTAGAGCACAAGCGCGAAGTATGACAAAGAGAACTAGCTTTAAAAAAAAAAAAAAAAAAAAAAAAAAAAAAAAAAAAAAAAAAAAAAAAAAAAAAAAAAAAAAAAAAAATAAAGAAAAAGAGTAGGATAGCCTTTGTTTTTTGTTGGGTAAATACCCACCTGGAATAAATGTGGAAGAATAGTAGAAAGAAATAGTATGCAGAATGGAAGTAGAGCACAAGCGCGAAGTTTGACAAAGAGACCTAGCTTTTAAAAATTAGTACCTGTCTAAGAAAAGACTCCGAAAATTAAAACTCGGAGGTGTAGTGTAAAAAAAAAAAAAAAAAAAAAAAAACACTATTAGCTTTACCTACAGAAATGTCGTTGTACTAGTTCCTAAATAACGCTTACACATAAGCTTAATAAATGTTTGATGTACCCTAAATACATATTTTTGTGATCCAAACGAATAAATAATATAAGAAAAATAATTATTAAATACTTTTTTATCATTTATTTTGCAAAAAGAAATAGAATAGGTAAATGATGCAAAATATGAACATAGCAGAGCGTGGTTTCGATCCACGGACCTCTGGGTTATGGGCCCAGCACGCTTCCACTGCGCCACTCTGCTTCTCGTATCACTGATTCAAATTGACTAATGATATTTTATTATAGTAAAATCAAAGTTAGTTAAATTGGAAATTATATTGTTAGGTTTCATCATGGTTTCATCTGTATCAATCGATGTCCATGTATGGCGGTTATCACTTGTTAAGCTATAACAAGAGTATTTCGTTCGTTGGCTATACCTAAATATAAACAAAAATATTTGTTAGGTCATTGACCGTGTATTTAATTAAGTAATGCTCTATAACAGTGGCATATGTTTTACCGCCAGCTACGCTCTTTGTATTCTTTCTTCAAATGTTAGCCCCATAGTGTACGGTTATTGAAGGTTTTAGAATCAGAATGGAAGTGTTTCATAATGTTGAGTTTTATTACAATAAGCTAAATTGTAAATTTATTACTTGGAACTGTTACACTGCAAATCTTGAAAATAACTATTAAGAGAAATTACCACGTGTATACACGAATATATATATATATATATATATATATATATATATATATATATATATATATATATATATATATATATATATATCGCTCATCCAATGGAACAATGACGTAATTACCATTTCGCTATTTTTCAGGAGAACGTTTTAAAAGTTTGACATTAAAAATATTGTATTATATTTAATCATTCAGATATTTTTTTAAATATTTATGTATGTTACTCTAGTATCAATAATATTTTATAAATAATTCCTTAGAAAAATCAAGATAACTATTAATAAATACCATTTTAAAAAATTCTTACGTACACTTATGACATTTTGTAAATGAAATTTTGTAATTATGACATAAACTAGGTTATGATAATAGAAATAAGTCGTGAATTTAAACAACAACTATATTGAATGTAGTTTTATTTTTATCGGGTCGGGTTACATTTAAACTTATATTAAGAAACAACATTAAAAATTAAAGAAATAATTAACAAAAACGTAATTTTCATATTAGAGCAAAGAAAATCTAGGATAAAATCAAACAAAATTATTGTAAAAAAAAAAAATAACTGACTGTATCAAAATAATATTTTTAAGGGTTCCGTACTTTAAATGGGATGGGATAATAGAACCCATCCTGGTATAACTTTGTTAGCCGTCTGTTTGGAGCTATTAAGCTGAATTAATTAATGTCAAAAACTAAGATTTACGAACTCACATTACAAAAAAAAAAAAAAAACAATTGTAAGTCAACAATCACAATACGTAATCAAATTAGTATAAGAGATTACACAATAGTTAACTAGAAAATATAAGTGGTATAGACCATGACTAGACATGCCTGTTGTACTGTACAACTTGTACATTTAACTTATGAAATACGAGATCTATTAATGCAACTTTAATATTAATATAAACTTATTACAAAATAGAATTAAAAAATGTCTCGTAATACTTTGGTATTATATTAGTATTTAATAAATGCCTTAAATCAGTCATTTTAAGATCTGAATTTGAAAGTTTAGCACTGTATGCGTTCTTTAACCGAATATTTGCAGGCCAATTTCGAGTAGGGCGTCTCGTAGATCCCATCCCCATATCACATTGAATCCATTCTGCTGTATCGTCGTATGATCAGACCAGTTTTTTTTCCTTTTTTTTTTCAAGTTTCTTCTTTTGTGAGAAAAACTATTATTGAGAGCTCTTTTTATTTTTTATTTAAATAACCAGTTCCTATAATTTTACTATTATATCGGTAAGATCGAATATATTATTTATGTTTCATTAATATGTAATGTATCTAAATATAATTTAACCGAGCTAAGCTCGGTCATCCAGGTACTAAGGCTTAATTAAGGATTTTTATTGTTTTGTATACTTCTTTTTTTTTGTGCTCTTATAATAAAATAAAAAAGAAAGAAAGAAAGGTTTATTTGTGAATTACTTAAGAAATATTACAAAATTAATATAATATTTAAATTACTTTCACAAATTTGTCCCAACTCACCGTCCACTGGCAGCAATTCCAGCACTAGACTTCCGTCGGCGCCATCTAGTGAAACCACGAAACAATTACACGTCACATAAAATTAAATAAAAAAATAACAACACTTATAACTAACTTTAAACTTATAATATTCTGTCCCCGCTTCACAGGGAAAAAACCCGAACTTTCGTCCTAGTTAGGAAAAAAAAGTAAGTGCAACATGGGACGAAAGTACTACATCCTATCCCGTATTTTGGCTTAGGTGGCGATTTCATATGAGGGACAGAAAGTAGTACTTTCATCCCCCTGTGACACAAAATACTATATTATTATATAGGTAAGATCGAAAAATATTATTCATATTTCATCAGTTACATCGTATCCAAATATAATTTCCAAAAAAAAACCATTTACAAACAAAAAAAAAAAAATACCGAGCAAAACTCGGTCATCCAGGTAGTAAAGGGCTCTCAATAATAATTTTTCTTACAAAAGAGGGAAATTGAAAAAAAGAAGAAAAATAATGGGACTTGAGGCATCGGGATTCGAACCCAGGTCTGATTTCCCTCCTGAGTTATTATAACATTGTGAATTATGGCGAAATTTACCTTCGTTTTCTAATAATATTCTAGCAGTTTTTAATTGCACTCGTGATTTCTTACTTAAATAACCAGTTCATATATTTTTATTATTATTTCGATAAGATCGAAAAATATTATTCATATATCATCAGTTCGTAATTCGTATGTAAATATAGTTTCCAAAAAACACGAATTACAAAAAATAAAAAAATAAAATACCGGGCAAAGCTCGGTCATCCAGTTAGTAAAGAGCTCCCAATAATAGTTTTTCTCACAAAAGAAGAACTTAAAAAAAAAAGGAAAAAAAAGAGTCTGTCGAAACTTGGATTCGAACCCGGGTTTTCTGGTTTCGAATCCGCCCGATTCCCATCTGAGCTATTACAAGCTCATCAATGACGGCGAAATTTACCTTCGTATTCTAATGATATTTTTTAATTGCGTAAAAAAAAGGGATAAAACGACATTTTCTAAAAATAAATCCTAGCTAGATCGATTTATCGCCCCCAAAACCCCCTGCATACTAAATTTTATGCAAATCGTTGGAGCCGTTTTCGAGATTCCGATTATATATATACAAGAATTGCTCGTTTAAAGATAAAAAGAATTTAAGAAATTAATCTAATATCTAGTGTTAGCCATCATCGGGGCAAGGGGGGGGGGTTCCCTTGATTTGATGACGGCTATCATACGATCGCTCATGGATCTTACCAATTTTAAAATTTCTTTTTGAGCGATAGCATCCCACTCCTCAATAACGGCATCATTGAGTTTCTGTAGAGTCGTGGGAGCGGTATCATGGGAACAAACCTTGCTTTTTAAATGGTACAATAGGTGCTCTCGCAACTAGCGGCTGTTTTAAGAAGGAAAATTGCAAATATTTTGTATACTTCTTTTTTGTGCTCTTCCAGTAAAAGAAAAATAATTATATTAATTATTTTGTGACCTCCATTTCGTAGCCTTTTAAATGATATCCAACATTTAGCCTTATTATTGATGCCAAATATGGCTTAAAATTGTTTGAAGTAGATTTGTTAGAGGTGTGAATTTTTTGAATAAAATCGCCTCGCAATCTCGGTTGTACAACCTGAGATGAAAAAAATATTTAAAGTTTTTACCTAAATCTAATAGGCACTATCAACTAACAGTGTATTTGAAACAAACGTACATTTTAAACGCATCAAACAATAATTAAGTCACATTTATATATGTATAATAAATATTATTATAGTATTCATCTAAGTAGGTATATATCATTAAAGCCATCTTAGCGAGCCTGTATTTTTTTAATGTTTTTAACACGTTTGTATGTTACACACACGGTCGTCTGTTCCTAAATTAGACAACTTAAAGCCTGTGCTTTTGTGAAAATTCAATTGATAAGTATACGTATACACACATTTAGATAAATACAAATATTACACACAGACTCGGGGTGGGAATCGAACCCACAAAGCAGGGTTACTGCAAACTGCGCCTTTGGGCCAGTCAAATCTGTATATGTGAGTGTACTTGGGAATATATTTTTTTTATATGTTGATGATGACGCGGCAGTCATCGTAATATTCACAGTATAGTCAAAAATAATAAAACTAGACATTTTTTATTATTTGAACATTGTATAATAAAAAAATCGCTTAATTGAAATGAAATATTTTATGCTTAAAAACTCATTTGACTCTATCTCCTGACGCGCACACGTACTTACTGTATCTAAACACAAAGCACACATTATCTGCCAAGATAACTAGGAACATAAACAGTACAATCATTTGACTCCTTAGATTTCGATTCCTTTTGTAAGAAAACTATTTAATTTAATGACACATTTTGTGATCTGATATAGATGTGGTGTCAATAAACTTTATATTATTATATAATTTAATTTACACAATAATTATTTATAAAAAATACATTCGAGTTTTACGAGCTATCATGAAGATTAGTACCAGCCATCTTTAGGACGTATAAGAAAGGACATTTGTAGGTGTACAAAAGAGAAAAATAAAATATCACTACTTTTAAAAGGTTATAAAAATATTGATATCGTGATAAATAAATTAGCTATATAAACAAATAGAATATGTATTTATATTTATATATACACTTTTTTTTTCGTCAAAAGCAGGGAACATAAGTTTTAAAATGGTATATGAGTTATAAAAATTTGGTTAAGTATTTAAAACGATTTAGGCTTTCCAGATAAAAACACCTTTTAGAAATAACATATATAATTATTTTATCTAACAATAAGTTAAACTTAGATCGCTATCACTGAAAGTGTATATAAATTATTTATACAAAACTATGTTTCCGGTCTAAGTGTATGTCCTTGTGGTTTTCCCACCGTGCATCGGAGAACACGTAAAGTCGTCATTCCCGGTTATTACCATGAATACCTGATAGCGATCGTAACTCGTGGTAGTGAACATTTAGTTCTCCTAAATACATATAATAATAAAATGTATTAACTATAACTATAACGAAATTGGCGGAATTTTTTTCTCAACTTACCTTTCTTCCAAACTTGTCAGAGAATAAGGCACTTAAAAGACTTCCGGCGAGAAACACCACTGCGAAAATTACTGAACACATGTGAGACGATAGACTGGGAACGGCCTTAGCGAAGATATCTTTAGCGTACACTTGTACCGCGGCCATACCCATCATCACCTATTGAAGAAATACTTATAATATATTACCTGACCTATAATTATATTATATAGACAATGAACGAAATGAATGAATGAAATGAACACATGTGAGACGATAGACTGGGAACGGCCTTAGCGAAGATATCTTTAGCGTACACTTGTACCGCGGCCATACCCATCATCACCTATTGAAGAAATACTTATAATATATTACCTGACCTATAATTATATTTTATAGACAACCGTTCTGGTGTAGTGGTGCGAGTAGTTGCCTCAACATGGCGCGCCGGGGCAGTCGCGGTTTTGATTCCCGCTCGTGACAGATATTTGTATTTGTACAAATATTTGTTTCCGGTCTGGGTGTATGTTTTTGTGGAAATTATCCGCAAACCCGCAGTGGAGCATCGTGGTGGATTAAGCTCCAACCCTTCTACACGGAGAAGAGGCATTCGCTCAGCAGTGGGTGGTTTACAGGCTGATACATCATATTACCTCATCAAGATTAGTGAAAGCCATTGTTGTAGACATGTCTGCTTTTAAGTCCCGAATATTATGTAAACGTTTCTAATAGATCAACATCGTTTGTGTATATATCGCTCATCCAACGGAATAACGACATAATAACGAAAAAGTCGAAAATGACTTTTGAATGTCATAAATTTACATTGTGAAAGTTCTATCCGTGGCAAAAATATCAGAATTTTGTTTATAATAGTTTTCGATAGAGGGAGAGAATGTCGTTAGGAAACTGACCTCTTTGACAAAAAAATACTCGGAAACATCGACTTAATTGACAGTCGTGGATTTAACTGATCAATTATCTTTTAATTTCAAAAACAAACCTCAATGGAGATATTGTGAGGCTGTCGGACATCAGACTAACTAAATTTACGAAGGAATCTAATGTTTATTCATACAAGACATCATACGACGATACAGCAGAATGGATTCAATGTGATATGGGGATGGGATCTACGAGACGCCCTACTCGAAATTGGCCTGCAAATATTCGGTTAAAGAACGCATACAGTGCTAAACTTTCAATTTCAGATCTTAAAAGACTGATTTAAGGCATTTATTAAATACTAATATAATACCAAAGTATTATGAGACATTTTTTAATTCTATTTTGTAATCAGTTTATATTAATATTAAAGTTGCATTAATAGATCTCGTATTTCATAAGTTAAATGTACAAGTTGTACAGTACAACTGGCATGTCTAGACATGGTCTATACCACTTATATTTTCTAGTTAACTATTGTGTAATCTCTTATACTAATTTGATTACGTATTGTGATTGTTGACCTACAATTGTTTTTTTTTTTTTGTAATGTGAGTTCGTAAATCTTAGTTTTTGACATTAATTAATTCAGCTTAATAGCTCCAAACAGACGGCTAACAACGTTATACCAGGATGGGTTCTATTATCCCATCCCATTTAAAGTACGGAACCCTTAAAAATATTATTTTGATACAGTCAGTTATTTTATTTTTTTTACAATAATTTTGTTTGATTTTATCCTAGATTTTCTTTGCTCTAATATGAAAATTACGTTTTTGTTAATTATTTCTTTAATTTTTAATGTTGTTTCTTAATATAAGTTTAAATGTAACCCGACCCGATAAAAATAAAACTACATTCAATATAGTTGTTGTTTAAATTCACGACTTATTTCTATTATCATAACCTAGTTTATGTCATAATTACAAAATTTCATGTACAAAATGTCATAAGTGTACGTAAGAATTTTTTAAAATGGTATTTATTAATAGTTATCTTGAATTTTCTAAGGGATTATTTATAAAATATTATTGATACTAGAGTAACATACATAAATATTTAAAAAAATATCTGAATGATTAAATATAATACAATATTTTTAATGTCAAACTTTTAAAACGTTCTCCTGAAAAATAGCGAAATGGTAATTACGTCATTGTTCCATTGGATGAGCGATATATATATATATATATATATATATATATATATATATATATATATATATATATATATATATATATATATATATATATATATATATACTCGTGTATACACGTGGTAATTTCTCTTAATAGTTATTTTCAAGATTTGCAGTGTAACAGTTCCAAGTAATAAATTTACAATTTAGCTTATTGTAATAAAACTCAACATTATGAAACACTTCCATTCTGATTCTAAAACCTTCAATAACCGTACACTATGGGGCTAACATTTGAAGAAAGAATACAAAGAGCGTAGCTGGCGGTAAAACATATGCCACTGTTATAGAGCATTACTTAATTAAATACACGGTCAATGACCTAACAAATATTTTTGTTTATATTTAGGTATAGCCAACGAACGAAATACTCTTGTTATAGCTTAACAAGTGATAACCGCCATACATGGACATCGATTGATACAGATGAAACCATGATGAAACCTAACAATATAATTTCCAATTTAACTAACTTTGATTTTACTATAATAAAATATCATTAGTCAATTTGAATCAGTGATACGAGAAGCAGAGTGGCGCAGTGGAAGCGTGCTGGGCCCATAACCCAGAGGTCCGTGGATCGAAACCACGCTCTGCTATGTTCATATTTTGCATCATTTACCTATTCTATTTCTTTTTGCAAAATAAATGATAAAAAAGTATTTTATAATTATTTTTCTTATATTATTTATTCGTTTGGATCACAAAAATATGTATTTAGGGTACATCAAACATTTATTAAGCTTATGTGTAAGCGTTATTTAGGAACTAGTACAACGACATTTCTGTAGGTAAAGCTAATAGTGTTACAGTGTATTAATTTAATGTATTAGATTATAATTATATATGTATATTTTTGTAATACTCACTTCCAAAGTTAATGTCAAGCCAACAATGTTAAAGGCACGGCGGGATGACGGAGACACAACTAAAATGAAAATTGAAATAAATCGTTATTATTAATAATAATAATAGTAATACACTTTATTGTACACCAAAACAGAAATTTACATAGAAAAACAAAAAAAATAATATAACAAGGTATTATACAAAGGGCGGCCTTATCGCTGAAAAGCGATCTCTTCCAGGCAACCGAGGGGTAGAGGAAATGGTCTTGTATCGGCATAGGTGTACAAATTTATTATTAACCTTTATAGTAAAATATAAGAGCATATACGCATATCTTACACATACATAAATGAATATATATAGACATACATACATACAGACATACATACATACATACATACTTAAACACGTACATACATACATACATACATACATACATACATACATACATATATATACAATCACATATTTAAATAACCACATACATACCTGTTGTTTTGTTTAGTGTTGAATTTCAAGAAAATGCTTCTTGACTGTCTTTTTAAAAAGAGAGAGAGTTTGTAAACGTCTAATAGGCATAGGTAAGGAATTCCAAAGGCGAGAAGCTTCAACTGTGAAAGATTTAGTGTAAAAGGAAGAGGAGTGAGAAGGGATTTTAAGGAGCAAATTATCATCGGACCGAAGACAGCGCTCATGGGAATCAATAAGTAATATAAATCGTTCTTTTAGATAGGGTGGTGTAGTAGGATTAAACAGAATAGAGTAAAGTAGATTTAGAATGTGAGTATTCCTGCGAAGGCGAATTGGGAGCCACTTGAGTTTTTTGCGAAATTCGGAAATATGATCATATTTGCGTAGTCCAAATATGAATCGTATACATAAATTTTGGATGCGCTCAAGTTTATTAAGTTGCTCCTCAGTAATGTCAAGATAACAAGTATCAGCATAATCAAGAATTGGTAAAAGGAGACTATGTGCAAGAGCAATTTTAGTGGGAATAGGAAGTAAATTACGCAGCCTGCGGAGTGAACCAGCCGAAGCAAAAACCTTGCGACTAACCTCACATATCTGCGGGCCCCACGAAAGATGTTGATCTAAAGTAATTCCTACATTTTTCACATTTTCACTATATGGGATTTCAAATCCATCAAAAGTTACAGGAGGTAACCGAGATTTATTTATACGGCTAAGTAATTTGGAACTACATATAATTATAGCCTTAGTCTTAGTTGAATTAATTACTAAGCCGTAAGTTTTACTCCATGTACTAATAGCTAATAAGTCACGATTTAAACACGATACACACTGAGGTAAGTTACTCACAGTGGAGTGAGAGTATATTTGGAGATCGTCTGCATAGAGGTGGTAGAAAGAAGTTACCACATTACAGATGGAATTAATAAATATTGAAAATAAAAGAGGAGACAGCACGCCACCTTGCGGGACACCAGCACTAACCATTGACCAATTAGAATATGAATCATTCAATTTGATTCTCTGCCGGCGACCCCGCAAGTAACTTTGAAACCAATCAGTAACCTCAGGAGATATGTTAAGAGAACGTAAAATATCACATAGTATATCAAAGTCTACAGTATTGAAAGCGTTACTGAAATCGAGTAACGTCAATACTGTAACCTCTTGATTATCCATACTTAATCGTATATCATCAGTTATTTTGACAAGTGCAGTAGTCGTACTATGACCTGCGCGAAAACCAGATTGCAAAGGATTTAGAAGATTATATTTCAAGAGAAAACGGCTGAGTTGTTGATGAACAAGGCGCTCGAGTGCTTTGGATAAAAATGGAAGAATGTAAATGGGACGATATTCGGATAAGGAGGACGGGTTAAATTTTTTAGGGATAGGTATAATATCGGCATCTTTCCATATAGATGGAAAAGAGCCAGTGGAGATGGAAGATATTATTATTATAACAATATAAATAATTCAATTAACAAACACGTAGGGGGCTTGAAGACAACTATGTTACGAATCGGTGGTCACATTAACTGTAATTATTTATTAAAAAGGTTATTATATACTTTATACGACAGATGACTTGAGAAAAGTCGCCGGAAGATGTTGGATGGAGGCTGTTTTGAACCGGTCGCTCTGGAGGTCGATGGGGAGGCCTACGTTCAGCAGTGAACATCCAATGGCCGATATGATGATGATGATGATGATTGACTTTGTAGGATAACGATCCAAAAATAGTTCTGAAGCCTATTTGAAGAAAGAAATTTATGATTTTGATTTTTGACTCCAATGATTCTCAGTATGACTAATTGATTTTTTATGCTTGCTTAACAATAAATTTGCTGATTGTGAAATTATCTTATTCTTTTGCATTCTGTATTCTTATTTGTAATGTGATTAAATTGAGAAACAGAAATCCTTCCCAGAAAATTATAATTCATTTTAGTCATTTAGAATTAAATATTTGTTTTTCATACGCCGAAATAATTTTGTATTTGAGTGACTAGCTCGCTTTGATCATAACTAGTGCCATTTGTTATCTGGTATCATAAATTATAGTAGACGTGACAAAACAATATGTTGATACTTGAGATACGTTTTTATTAAATCACTGACAGATCTATGTATAAATAGGATAGAAATATTTTAAATGTTAATTAAATTCACCAGTTTCATAATCTTAAGCTTCTTCGTAACCACCCATGATGCGAATATTATAATTATTATAAATGAAAACTTACACAAAAATTTAAATGACGAAATTTTTGATTTTTCTTCGAATCCTTCATTTTTAGTATTCAATTTTTCTTTTTCAGCTTCTTCAACTTTAACATCTAAAATAGTCAAAATATTGGGTTAAAGCCATTTTTTCTTTATTTATAAAAAAGCTAATTACTATATAACATCTCACAGAGACTAATTCCACATAAAATTAAAAAAACAATTATTGTGTCTAATTGGCAGGGATGGCTTTTAGACCCTGGACGCCTACCCTCCTACCTACCACCTACCACGTGAGATTGAGTGAGATTTCGCTTGATCTTATCACCGCCCCCTCCCCCCTAAACGCGTTACGTAATTAATGGATGCCCCCTAAGATGCAAAGCTTACTATTGCTATTTCTGTTACTATACCATGCGAGACAACCTTTTTTTTGTTGTTGCAACAAACGTTATCTAGTTACCATGTATAGCTACTTCTTTGACTTTACCAATGAATGATATTTTTTATATTTCCTAAATAATACACTTCCAAGTTGCCACTGCAAACTGCTAATTGTGCTACATTTCAAATTTGTTAGTCTAAAATTGACGAAGAATGCTATGACTTACTTATAACGTTCAACGTCGATTTAACTTATCAGAGGCCTTGAACTTATATTCTGAGTATATATGTAATAATAAAGTATCATTTAAGTGAATTCTATTATATATCAGAACAACATATACATATAACAATATCATATTGCACAGTTTGCCAAATATTTAATAAATAAATTTAGCATTTATCCTACCAGATCCAACTGCTATTAGTTCCACAGCAGGCGTTATATGTTGCTTCAGTCTTAAAAACTGTTCCAGTACAATCTCGGAAGAAATAGATGCACCTCTGTAGTGAGAAATGGCCCTTTGAGCGTCCTATAATATTAATAAATATAAGTATTATGTAATATATAATACAGATTGATAGTTCTATAATGCTTCTATTGTCTACCTATCGCATTTTTATTAACATCTTTGATATAATAAAATGTCTGAAATCATTTTTACAAATTCATATTCCGTTTGTAATGATTATTACCATTGTGAGATTGTTTAAATATTTCAATATTACTTTATATTCACCATTGCCCCTATTTCCAAAGTTCTACCGATTTTGGGAATAAATTAGGTACTTTTTCTCTATCTATTAAATTTGATCTTTAGTAAGTAGTAAGTGAAGAAAAATCTAACAATATTTTAATTAAAGATAACGATAATACAGACGCTAATTAGTGATAAATAATTGTAACTAATTTAAAGACAGTTTGCTTGTTAAATTCAGATTACTCTCATATAATAATATTATTATGAAATTACATCTGTACTTCCTCACTAATCTTAAAATGCCCAAGAGTCATTGTTTTACTGTATTGTTAAGAGTTTAAGTCTGACTTAAAAAAAATCTTCCGTTATAATATGACAAAACCTGTTCAGTGCGAATAAAGGCTTTCATGGACTAAAATCTTTCGTTTGTTGCTTAGAATATCTTATCGAATTATAGAAATCTTATAGTTATCTAAAACATTTTTTTTTTGATCACCATAGTTACCAGTGCCGTTTAAAAAATATTTTTGCATATAGGCTGTAAAATTTCACGGTGTGGTAGAAATAAACAAATTGCCACTAATGCCAATCAATCTAAAAAGTGTGTCAAACTCAATGCAATTGAAACCACGCTGCACATCCACTCTACTTGTTAGTGTAACAATTCAAATATACGTATATTCTCAATTCGTATATGTAATACATAATATATGGGGTAAAGTTTACCTATATATCAGGAAAAAAAAAGTTACAAGTTTTATAAAGTCATCTTTCATAACTGAAATATTTCTTGCTATTAGATATAATAAAGTTATAAATAAAAAATTAAAAAATCTCTTTTAAAGTAATCATAGTGTTAGATCTTCAAATACTAATTATTGTTATCACTACGAGTATCACGCTAACTAACCTCTTCTCTATTCTGTCTCATGAGGAAAACAGGACTCTCGGTGACAGTTATCATCAAGACTACGTAGATTAGGCATAAGATGATATTGGCCCAGATAATATACCGATACGTTAAGAACCAGCCCAGGAGATAAGAAATGAGTACTCCTAAGCAGTAGCACGCCATGGGTGCTGAAAAATTAAAAAAAAAAAACGTGTTGAGGATTTTTTTTTTCTGATGATACCATTATATTTTTTGATAGCGAAATAAAAAAAAAATGTCGAATCAAATGAAAATAAATTTAATTTAATGTCTTAAAGCACGTAGTGTTCAAACATTTAGAATATAGATTCTTCTTAACCCTAGTCAACTAAACTATATTCACTATTACGTAATAACTAAACACTCGTCGAGCGGACTACGCAATTAAAAACTCAAATGTTATCAAAATTATTTAATAAAAATGTGAAATTATTACATATAACAAAAGTTATATTATTTAGCAATTAAATAAATAAGAAAAAAATGGTAATTATCATTGTATACAACGACAGCACATATGAACATTGTGAGGTCCACAAATAGCTTGTTTGCATCTCAAGCATCGAAGTTTTGTAATTTTTCGAGCATTGGACGGACATAGGCAGTAGATTTTGCGCACGTTTGATGAAGGATTTATAGGAGCTTCTATATTGGAAGGCTCATCCAGAACATTCTGTATCATGACCTTGAGTTCACGCCTCAAAGTCACAGTCTGTAATCGCTGTCGTTGCCAGGGCTCCATGAGCTGATCTCCTAATTTCATGAGGAAATCGCGGCATACCATCGGTTTCTCGTTATTTCTCTCGCGGTTAGAAACGTGGATAGCGTAGGCATTAATAACACAAAGGTTAAGCACGTTATAAAATAAGCCCTTTTGGTTTTTTGATTAGTACACATATTGGAACACATCAACCGTGTCAACTGCGCCAAGTGGATGATCTCGGTTTTTCCAGTATTTTCATTGACATTGAGTTGATCATGAATCGTCGACAAAAAAAATATGACTTTCTTTAATTTTGCTTTTTAAGAAACTAATGCCTTATCATAGTCGTAACAAAACATCGAAGTACCTATTACGCGAGACTTCGAATTTTTCATTTTTTCTCTAAGCTCTCTATAAGCATAATTTATCTAAAGCAATTCGCGTATGTGATCTTTATGATTTCTTAAGTCCACCTAAAACAAATGGTAGAAATAAAATATAATAAAGGTACATAATGATCCGTATATATTTAAAAAAAAATATAAAAAAAAACCTCAATAAAATAAAAACAAAAATAATTTCTCAACGTTTTATACCTAAATTTATTTGAATATATATATATATATATATATATATATATATATATATATATATATATATATATATATATATATATATATATATATATAATAACATGTTAAAAAATGTGGCTAACGTACACATACCTTGATTTAACTTGACCGAACGTAATTACTAAACTTTCGTCGATCGGACGACGGAATGGCTGTAAATCACTTCCTAATTGACGCGTGACTGCAAACGTGTTATCAGATGCATTGTTTACTCTTATTAGGAAGGTAAAAGAAGCGAGGGATTCGGGGGTGACGCGGAAGTAGATGCACTCGTCTTTCGTTCAGACTTGCGTCGTCAAGCGGACAAATGTTTAGTTATCTAGGGTTAAAAGAACCGGTATAACGTCAAAATTTACGCTCTTCAAATATGTCAAAATAACATTATAACAAGTCTCACATTTTGGTACAAGTTTTAATTTACTTTAAAACATTTTCATTATTACCACTTTAGCTACATAAAATCGCAGTATTTGATATCGTATCACAATATTAAATAGAGATTAAAAAATATTTTTAAAGAAGCTTTAGTCAATAGTAAATAAAACTCAATATATACAAAAAGATAATCATAAATTATAAGCATATATTTTGGACTTATCTAGACAAATAATCTCACAAAGACGTGATTAATTAAAGCCCATATTCAAATGCTGATTAGTGGATATATAATTATTATAGGTTTACAATTATTTCTGACTGCCAATAATATTGGCGATGTAAATGTTTTATTTTCTCATATAAATGTCAGAGCCAAATCATTTTAAAATATTCTTCTAATATACCTCTTTAAATATTTTTTTTAACTCACTAGAAGCCAAGGTTCCTCTTATAGATTCTTCAGCGACTTCAGATACGAATATTGGAGAATGAACCAAAAAGGCGCCCGCAGATAAACCTCCGATAAATCTCGCTATAAGGATGACCAATGAAGAAGTTGTCAAATCTATCATTAACCAGGAAATCTGAAATACATTTACTTATTTAAGCATGTTTAGATAATACCCTCATAAACTTTAATTCTCACAAATTTGGCAATAAATTTTTTATCACGTACTAATATAAATATATATTTCAGTAGTAGCATCAGTAGTTAACACAAAAAGTAAGAAAAATCCACCAATGCATCAATCGATCCTTAAAAACTTTTATGTTCACAATGTTTATTACTACTTACCATCAAAGGCAAGACTATGATGAGACCGCCTTTTTGTCTTCCGAAGATGCTCAAAATCGAACCAACTAGAGCTGTTCCAACCATAGCTCCCAAGGACGGCAGGCTGCCTACCAGCGAGATCTCCAAGTCAGTCATAGGTGAAGATAGCAGCGTCGTATACTTTGCAGAATACAGATGTAGAGTGTATGACGGCCATACATATAGCAAGCCAGTAAGCAAAGTACCCAAGGAACCTAGAAAGATGATTTTAATAAAATAAAATTTGAAATCCTATAATAATAATAATTTTTTAAGGTTCCACACAAAAGAGTGCCAACAAAGTTTTGTTACTAAGACTCCGTTTTCTGTCCACCAGCTTATTTTTATTACGTCTATTTATTTATAAAAGTCTTGCGTTATAGAGATTTTAGGTACTTCACCACCCAGCTGTATGAGGATTTTTCACATTGTTGTTTTATATTTACGCGAATTTTACTCATTTAATTAAAAGTAGACTTTTAATTAAATGAGTAAACGCGATAAAATTCGTTGTAGACTTTTAATTAAAAGGATTTTTCATGTCATAGTGTTAGGCAGCTTTATATCTTAAAAGCTTGTCTTCAACAAGCTTTTAAGATATAAAGCTTCAGCTTCTGATACCAATATTCGGAGATCTAAGCAGCCGGCCTCCAATGTCTACTATGTATATCCATTAAATAAAAAATGCAGGGTTTCTTGTGACCGTAATATGTACACACAAAGTTTGGAAATTGGAATAAAGAAAATCGATGTGAAGATCGATAGATATAGACTTTTGTGTGATGATTGAGAGAACGGAAAGACAACACTTGTTTTCATCTTCAGTTCCTTCTGACTATTTTATATCTTTAGCCAGTAACGCATTCGTGGCTCCTTCGGTGCTATCTTTAAAAATATTCGTGAAGTAGAACTTGCATGCGTATAATTTTGGTTGTATTTTTTAATATTATATAACATCATAAAATTTTCTAGTTTTATTTATTTTATTGTATTCAGATACTTTGGGTAACATACGTAACTATTTTATTAAACAATATATAAATAGACTTAACAAAGTAAATATTAAATATTTCATTAACCCTTTCAACGCCAACGTCGCCTTAAAGCGACAAACGTAATCGGCCGCTAGAATGCCAACGACGCCTTAAGGTGACATATAGATGGGCTACTTTGTTATCTGATATTATACAAAATATGTAAAAAGATAATTTTTCTTTTATTTTGTCGTCTTATCCATATGTCACTAAATGATTTTGAACCAAAGTTAAGCTAGATATTTGTACTATTAATTCGAAATTTGAATTTGTTTTAGGCGAAGATAAGACCTAAAAATATACGTTCAGCAGACGCCATTGTCGCTTTAAAGCGACACTAGTGATGTGACCACAGTCGATAATTTTTGAAACCAAAAAAATAATAATAGTATAATGAAGCCCATTGGAAAAGGAAGAGAAGATAACAAGAATGAAAGGAAAAGTAATTTACGGGTGATCTGAGGTCGGGAAGTGGAGGGGTTGGTGGTTGGGTTAAATGTATAAAGCCGTTTATCTCGATTTCTGGCAAAACCACAAGTCCTATGGAAAAAAGTTAAATGGCAAAGTTGTAAGTAATAAAAAGATCTATAACTTTTGTATTTACATTTTTTCACATAATCTCAAAATTTATGTGAAAAATTAATATAACTAAGTTTTTGGTTTTTTATTTGTATCTTTTACAAAAATAATTTTATTTTCACGAAATTTGGTGAAAACTTACTATAAAAAGTAACGTATAACAAGGTATAAAAAGGTAAGGTAAAAAAAAAAAAAAATTTTTTTTTTACTTTTTACCATTTTCAAAGGCTTCAGCTGCACTGGTCTGGGGTATTTAACCTTCTACAATTTATTTATTTATTTATTCATTTATTTCTCAACCACAATTTACATTGTACTTATGAAATAAAAAACATAATTGTGGATCCCGTAGGGCACGTAATATTCAGGTAGAGAAGAAGCTCTTTGTTAGGTAAATATAATTATTAACATTACTAATTACATATCATCAATGACCTCGATTACGGCATGACAAGAGTCGCGTCATCTGCAAAACGTGCACCAGATTATCGACAAATCATCGAAGACCCCGATTGCACCATGAGACCAACGTCACCGGCCGAGCCTTTTATATACCGAAACTAAGAATAATGAAGCACTCTGTTCTAACATCGAACTTAGTTACCATGTCTTAGTTTTATAATAATTTGTAATTATTTTATAATTAAATTACTTTTAGAAGAAATGTCATTCTTTTTCGACCCTCACGGTTGTATTCAACGTAACTTACTTCTAATATATATAATAGGTGTTGTTATTGTTTATCATTAAAATATTCATCTATATCATAATAACATTTATTAATTAATACATTCTTTACTTTATTTATAAATTTATAATCACATTCTTCTTGATTCCACTCTAGGTGCCTATTTTATTTTTATTTTTTTAACGATGAGAAATGCATTTACGCATCCCGTCGCTCGCAGGAAACGGGTATGTGGGACTCGCTGGCTGCGAAGCCAGAATACCCACTAAAACTCATCGACTGTCTGCGCCGTAGTGTGGCGCCACGGGATCGCTCGCGCATACAACCGTGACGCCCCGACGCTTAGTCCGTGGCCCCTCCGTATGTGATTGGGTCCGCTTGACTGATCCACTCTGCTAATTCAGAGAGGTACCAGGAACTGCCCCACCACCGAAATCTCCGCGCCCTCTCGGCTTCACTCCCTCACCAGCCGTACCTCCTGTGCCAATACTCTCACCGCACTTTCGCGCTCCGCCCACCACTAGACCCCAGCTACCCCAGACGGTGAAACCCCTGAGCTGGGTCCGTACATGAGCTGGTCCAGGGGCCCAGTGGTTTTTGCGCCTCCGCACCCAACCACTGCGCTTTCGCGCCCACCTCTACGGAACGGACGACCGAAGCCTCCCGCTCATGCCACCGAATGGGGGGAAAATTTCCCCCATTTCTCTGCACCATCCCGGCGCCATGCCCTTGCCAACTGCACCTCCTGTGCCCACACTCTCACTGAGATTTCGCGCCACGCCCACCACTGGACGCCCAGCTACCCCAGACGGCGAACCCCCGCTGATGGGTCCGTACATGAGCTGGTCCAGGGGCCCAGTGGTTTTTGCGCCTCCGCACCCAACCACTGCGCTTTCGCGCCCACCTCTACGGAACGGACGACCGAAGCCTCCCGCTCATGCCACCGAATGGGGGGAAAATTTCCCCCATTTCTCCGCACCATCCCGGCGCCATGCCCTTGCCAACTGCACCTCCTGTGCCCACACTCTCACTGAGATTTCGCGCCACGCCCACCACTGGACGCCCAGCTACCCCAGACGGCGAACCCCCGCTGATGGGTCCGCACATCAGCTGGTCCAGGGAGCCCAGTGGCTTGTGCGCCTCCACGCCCACTACCACGCTTTCGCGCCACCGAATGGAGGGGAAGAGCGAGTCATCCCCCTCCTGCACATTCACGCCCACTGCTACTGGGTTTGGTACACGGGGGTCCGAAGACCCGTACCACTCGCGAGGCATTCGAGTGGCGTTCCCCTATCCGCCACCGGGGAACGTGCCTAGTAGGAGACCAGCAACTCCCTTGGGACCCACTCTAGGTACCTAGTTTATTGTATATTTTTATCGACTGTCTGTCATGTATGAGCAGGCCTGAAATTAGACATCATGTCTGATCAGGTCTGTTCATGCATGATCATATCTGAAGAGTAAAAATACGTTCAGGCCTGATCATACATAGTCACGCCTACTCATACCTGATGTCAGACACGATCATACCTGTTCATGTATGAGCAGGCCTGAAATTAGACATGATCATGCCTGTTCATGTCTGATCAGGCCTGTTCAGGCCCGGTCATTTTTCATATATGATCAGGCCTGATCATTTTTCCCGGGAAGGCAACTGAGTGTGAAGAATGTTTCGTGAATTAAAGACGAACATCCGAATTCGAAATAAAAGTGTATCTCGATGCACTCTTATTTCCGAGATTTTTATGTAAATGACCTTCAGATAATATTAACGAATATTTTTCTTGTTAAGTTGCATTTGAATTGGAAAAAATCAGGCCTGAGGAAAGATCAAATGTCTTTGGGCAGATCATAAACAGGATCAGGAGATGCCGTGGAGAAAATGAATTTTCCTGACTTTCTGTATTATACACATACATACAGATTCGTAATACAACAGTTAGCTATTAAACGTGTTCATTATATTTTATATTTATTTATATTTTATTATTTTATATATTATTATTGTACGTGTTTTATCATTACCACATCCCTAAAACAATCATATTTTCTTTGAAGCCATACGCCATTGTTGATTTTAAGCGACAAGTATTGACGTCATTCTCATTTTAGGCATGGGCTTTGTTCAATAAAAACTTGTTTCGGTGAAGTTTGTTAATTCAGTTATTTCATTTATGGAACTTAATTAATGCTACTATTGCAACATTTATTTGATAAATTTAATGCCTATATATAAATTTAACAACTATATATGGAAAAACTATTACAGCAGGAGTGATAAATATTTATCGATATTTGTTAAAGTCTCTAAAGTATATAACTAACGTGTAAACAATGTGTTATGAAACTTATTTTATCTTTATTTGTTGATACATACATAATATTATAATTATATACATACATAAATTTGTCCTTAGTTGGGTAATACGTCAAATAATCGTAAAATCGATTGAGTGTATTGGACAAGAGACATTTTACACGATGATTTTATGAGAGAACTAATAAACTCAGAATCGATTGTTCTAAACGGAGTTCCCTTCGAAGTTAAAGACACAATGTCTTATATATCTCACTCACAAATTGGTAGGAATTCCTGTACCTCTACGTCCAATTGTAAGGTAGATCGACAGTCCAACTTACAAACTGGCTCAGCACGTAACGAAGGTACTGTCACCACTCAGAGGCAACACAACAGCATATGTGAAGGATTCCTACCAATTTGTGAGTGAGATTAAAGACCTGCAACTCACTCAGAATGAAACAATGGTGAGTTTTGATGTACAGTCTTTATTCACATGCTTACCGGTACAAGACTGCATTGAAATAGTACGAAGGAGACTAGTGGAGAACGACATGCCAGAAGAATATGCAATAATACTCAAGCACTGCCTTACAACTGGCTACCTGTTGTGGAACCACAAATACTACATACAGGTGGATGGCGTGGCTGTGGGCTCTCCAGTATCCCCCATAGTGGCTGACATCTACATGGAGGACTTCGAGGATCGAGCCCTAAGGACAGCACCTATCTCTCCTAGATTTTACAAGAGGTATGTAGATGACACTTTCACCATATTACCAACAGACAGTACTTGCATATTCCTAGAACACCTTAACTCCATAAATAACAATAGAGGCAAACAACACACTAGCTTTCCTAGATGTACTTATAATCAGAAATCCTGATCATAGTTTAAGCCATTCTGTGTATAGAAAATCTACCCAAACAAATAGGTATTTAAACGGTGCTTCTCACCATCATCCTAGACAACTTTCTGCCGTTGGTTTGTCTCTGTTTCAGAGAGCTCGAGGGATCTGTGACGAGAAACACCTGGACGCAGAGCTACAGCACGTCAAGCAGGTATTGCGAGACAACAACCTCCGAGCACAGATCCCGGAGAAAGAAGACAGCCACAGTTGATCGCCAGCCTGCCATACTACCATATGTCAAAGGAGTCACTGACAAGATTGGCAACATCTTGAAGCGAGCTCCAATAAAAACTTACTACAAGCCGCCAACGAAGATAAGTCAATTATTACCATCTGTCAAGTGTCAAATACCTTTAGCAGGGGTCTACAAATTAGACTGTGAATTTGGTCTCTCATATATAGGGCAAACTAAGCGGAGTATAGAGACACGCGTCAAAGAACACATAGCTGACATGAAACACCAACGATCGACAAAGTCTGCTGTGTATCAACATACTCAACAAGGTACCAACCACTATATCAGATTTGATAAGCCACAAATTCTCGCTAAAGAACACCGATTTCTACCATGAATGATTCGCGAGGCTATTGAAATCAAAAAACATCCTAATTTCAATAGAGAGGATGGGTATTATAGTTGAGCAAGCGTATGGATAAGTTGAGCAGATAGAAAATGTAGCCAAGCCATACCCTAGATATTTATTCGACATAAAATAAAATGTTTTTTTGTTAGTAAAACTTTTATATATAATGATTTAATGACATATTAGTGAAACAACAGTTTTCTCTTAAGTAATGAACATAGAAAAGAAAATCAACTTCTACTAAATATTTAGAAAACCATATTTAAATTAATGTTTGGAATATACTCAGTATTTCTATTTCAAATCAAACTTTAACATTTATATAGTTAATTAACAAATTTAAAAGTTAAAAAATAAACATTATAGAGATATTCATCACTTAAAAACTTGATCATCGTCAATGATGCAATTAATGCAAACAAAGTAACATTAACATTTGGCGCGCATTTGTATGTGCTTGGGATTGGCTCCATTTTTTTCCGAATACAGTTACAGTTTAGCCTTCTCAGTAAATAAGAGGCCACTGGCAAACTCTAATTTCTTTATGAATCCTGTCAGTCACTCATTTGATACTGAATTACTTGGCGGCAGCATTGATACTTTTTCTTTCATTTAGAATGCCTTTGCAGCATCGTTGAAGTGTTGGATAGAGTTTAAACCTCTTGAACTCTTCCGTTAATTAAAGTCAAATCCTTTCAAGATATCAAAAATATACTACATTTACAAAAGTAAAACGCTCACCTGATGTACCATAGATAATAACTGACTCTTACAGACGAAATATTCACAAACATATTTTTTTTACTTTTTGTACATAAAATAAACAAAGGGTTCAGGTACATTATTCGATCGACAGGTTGCAACTAACTGTCGTGCAGTAAGTTCCGCTCCTCAGTCCGCTTCTTTCCGCCATATAATGTATTAGCGTGTGATGTATAGTTTTTGAGATATTTTGATTGCCCAATTTGCCCCATTGCTCAACTAGCCCCTCCCTACCCTACTTATGTCATCTAGGCAAACTTATATTTGCTATTTATTGTACACAATTAAGCAATGTCAAATTAACCTATGTAAACGAAATTTTTCTTATTACGCTTCAAATATGATTTTCAAAATACTCAACTATTACTTGTTAACTTGTAGAGCCTACCTAATGTACCTTGCCTGTGATAGTTTTGCATTTCACTTTGTTATATACGATTATATAAGTATCGTGATTTTTATTAAATAATCAAATAAAATAATAAGAATCACATGATTCTCATTCTCTCACTCGTGAGTAAAAAAAAATTGCATTTATTAATAATTTTTTGGGTCTCCCAATACAGATAAAGTACTTGCTAAAAGAAGAATTTAATCACACAATTTATCAACACTATAATAATCTTCATCCAAATAATATCTAACATTTCGGAAACAATTCTCAAACAATAATGGGTTTCTTTCATCTGCAATATTTCGGTTTGTTTGTCAATTGTCTGGAAGATGACTTGAATCGTAAATTAATGAAGTATTCGAATTATATATATATATATATAAAAAAAAAAATTATTTTAACAAGACTTTATAGATCGCTGTTTTCAATTTATTTTGCTATTATTTTTCTATTTATTTATTTTTTTTTTAGTTCTCTTTGGTAATATTCGTAATATTTAAAGAATTAGCCAAATTGATGGAGTAATTCACAATGAGGCACATACCGCCTATTATCAGTTAATTTTTAATTATATACATATCAAGAATTCACTTTCTGTTATTTCCAGTTCAAGGCCATATATAATTTAAACTGTAGATTAGAAAATAAAAAACGTTCAGAAATAAAATAAAAGTATCAATAATTTTTATTGATAAACAAAATTTTCGTCAGTTTTATAACACATTTTAAAGATGTAAAATACTCAATAATTTATTTTTATTCAATTTATGAAGTCGTATAATGTTCGTCAAGTTTTGTATCTTACTTTAGTAGCACGTGCGGAGCGAGCGGAAACCTGATTATTTTCATTAACGTTTTCTTGTGATGAGTCTTCACTGTGTGAAGTTTGAGAAACCTGACCTGTTTGTGTTTGATGACGATTTTATTCAAGGTGTTCTTGAGACAAGTCGCGGCTTCATGAAGTTAAATTGTTTATAAGCGTTTTTTTTTTTTTCAAAGATCTTTTAGACATTTTTAAGTGAACACGTACCTAAATTATATAAAAAGACAAATATTTTATCGATGATGTCGTGTATCCTAGCAACGTGTAAACTGTAACTAATCATAGAATACGAAGGTAAATTTTGCCATCATTCATTAGGTTATAATAGCTCAGGAGGGAAATCGGGCGGTCTCGAAACCAAAAGACCCCGGTTCGAGTCCAAATGTCTCCAGTCCAATTTTTTTTTCTTTTTTGTTTCGAGTTCCTTTTTTTATCCTATTTTTTGAAAAAAAAAGGAAAAAAAAAATGGGTCTGTAGACACCTGGATTCGAACTCGGGTCTTCTGATTTTGAATCCGCCCGGTTCCCATTCGAGCTTAACAATGATAGCGAAATTTACCTTCGTATTCTAACGATATTTTTTAATTGCGTAAAAAAGGGGATAAAACGACATTTTCAAAAAATAAATCTTAGCTAGATCGATTTATCACCACCGAAACCCTCTGCATACTAAATTTTATGAAAATCGTTGGAGCCGTTTCCGAAATTCAGATTATATATATACATATATACAAGGATTGCTCGTTTAAAGATATAAGATATATATATATATATATATATATATATATATATATATATATATATATAGTATTTATTAAAAAAATACGTAATTATATAGACTATTCTATACATATATAATCTATATATATAACAAAATCCATTAATATATATCTATATATTAATGGATTTTGTTTTTCACTTTTAAAACTTACAAGCCAAAGTGGTCTGTGTTTGGTGCAGCTTTCCCATTTTGCCGTCACACACTGAACACTATAATCAGACACTTAAAAATTGCGAGAACATTTAAGTAAACAAGTTTACATCAAATGCTTGAACCAACGAGTGACAGCAGTTCTCGAACTTCTACACCAGTATAATGTTTGAGCGAATATTATCAAAGCGCTATTATTGAAGATGATTATTTTTTTTTAATATAATGTGACACTATAACGTGATTTTTTCAATTAAAAAAAGGCTTACGAAATCTGTTTGCAATATACTTCATATTTTTTTTACATGAAAATACTACATCAGCCGTTGGATGTCCACTGCTGAGCATAGGCCTCCCACATGATCTATTTGCCAATATTCGCCACGATTGGCAAGCGGGCTGGCGAACGCAGAGTATTTTGGAAATATATGGTGATGCTATTATTGATATTATGACATATAATTATGACAAAAATAGATACAAAGACGCTCACATTTCTTTTAATATACAATGAAATTTGATGAAGAAAAGTTATAATTATCACTACCATATTGATTGAGCAAGTTTGAAAACAATCAGCAAGCAATCGGAGAGTGATCGATTGATATCATATGAATAAATAGCAATATATTGCTCGATAACATCGTAATCTTAGCTAATAAACCCGCGATACAATTTTTTTTTTATAAAAAATTTCATTGTATAGTCTTTGTAAGTAGTTAAAATTATTGTTTCAAAATCATTCATTTAATTAACACGAAGAAAATTAGAGCAACTATGTAGTTTATTATAATATTTATTGAAGACTTCTTTTACCCGCGACTTCGTCAGTTGAAGTCGAAAATGGTTCTCATAGGAATTTTAATTGGGTTATTACGTTATTAATTTTGTTATAATATTTATATTATTGTGTTAAAATGTTTGAATACTTATTAAATATAACAATCTTAATTATAAAGTAGGGATTTAAAGGTTAAATAAATATTAAAATAAAATTTTGTTAAATTTTATGAACATGAAGATCGGCCTTTGATCTGGTGAAAGCGTATTATCATTTTGCAACGAAATATTACACCTACCGCAGTATTTCTTTGTAAACAATATTTTTTGTTTTTCCTTTGTGTGTTAAAATCACCAGGCTACTCTGTGCCCTTACTCTGGAGCATGCCACATACAACTGGCCGTGGGAGAATCAGCTTTCCCTCAACTGTAATTCCACTACCTTAATAGTTTGACCTTAAGCTTTGTTTATGATCATTGCGAAGCAAACTTTGATGGGAAACTGCACTCTCTTGAATTCGAAGGGGTAATTTTGTAGTTGGACCTACCCAGTTGGACATTTTGTATTCGTCAACAACTTCGAGAGTAGAATTTCCATCCGATATAGGGATGAGCACGACATGGACATTCAATATGAAGTTTTTCTCGTCCATATTCATTTTAAGGCCCACCCGTCGGCGTCGGGAAACTCCAACGAGCTCACTGAGCATAATCCTGAGGTTTTCCAAAGATTATTCCAAAAGGTATGCTTAGTTATAATTCAATAACACGTAGTTCAATTGTATTTTATTCTTTTGTATTTAGAAAGGAGATATTATTTGAAAAATAATTCCGTAAATGTATAAATGTCTTTAGTTTTAAAGTTCAGAAATTACAGACATCGTTACATTCAATATTAGGTCCAAATAGCTTGAAACTCTAAATGTACAGAAATATTCGTTTGTGCGGCTCATTTTAAGCTGGCTTACGTACTTTATCTTATAGGCTAATAAAAGTAATGGCAATCGTAACTGAAACCCCGGATAAATAAAGCAATTATTAAATTATTTATTTAAACTATAATATTTTTTATTGATTGTATATTAATAAGCATTTGACACAAAATAAAATATCTTTAACATCCAGAAAAATACTTGATAAATCTCTAAAATATCTCTTTCAAAATGTCTAATAATAATGTACGTGTATCTTATTTTATCTTTTGTTAAAAGTTGAAGTAATGGATGAATTTAAATCTGTTGATGTTCAAAATATAACCGTTTATGTTGAATAATAAATTGCCTTGAATAAGAGTGTTAAATTCACCTCATTTTGAACAAACCGAACGAAATGTTTTGACTTGTTAAACATTTTACTTCTGTTTGGTGTTACTCGTTTACTACTGTGGTTACAAAATATTATATTTGAAATATATTTCACTTTACTTATTTAAAAAAAATAAATTGGTTATTCAGTGTTTCAAACTTTTACTTATGATCTATTTATTTACGAGTACTAGTCTTCTTATCTGTATATATATAAGAGATTTCCACCTATATATTGACTCATCACGATATCTCTGGAACTATGAGATCTAAAAACTTGAAACTTGGTAAGAATATTCCTTTAACCACGTAGAGGTCAGCTAAGAACGGATTTAACGAAATTCTACCTCTAAGGGGATGAAAAATTGAGGCAAAGTTTGTATGGGACAACGTGATTCCTTGGTCCAATCTACTTCAAATTTTGCACAAATATTCTTTGGCAGAATTGATTGAAGACGTGTTTCGTATTTTATCGAAATTCATTTCCTAACGGGGTTAAAAGGAAACATTATAAATCATGTACCCATTTTAACTTTATCTTACACTAAAACTAAGAAGGAGGAGATAAAAGCTGTCTTGAAATATTATTAAATATATGTTTGACATACACACACGATCGTCTGTTCCTAAGGTAGGCAACTTAATGCCTGTGTTTTCGGTAACAGCCGACTGATATACATTTTTTTATAAATATACATATTATAGAAATAAATACATATTACACCCAGAATTGAGGCAGGAATCGAACCCGCGATCCTGGAGCAGAAAGCAGGATCACCACCAACTGTGCCGAGTTAATTAAAATTTAAAAAATAATTACTTGCGGTTTTATTCAAATCTAATAGACAAAATCGTATTGACTTGTGGTGTAATTATACCTACGATACAACGAAAGAAGCATTAATGACCGTACGACCGTCTGGTGTAGTGGTGCAAGTAGTCACCTCAACGCCTCGCCTCAATGGCGGTGGTCGTGGGTTCGATTTCCGCTCGGGGCAGATATTTTTATTTGTGCCAATATTTTTTTCAGGTCTGGTGGTATATCTGGGTTTATAGTGGGTTTCCCCACAGTGCCCCGGAGAGCACGTAAAGCCGTCGGTCCCGTTTGTTATCATGGATGCCTTATAATATTGTTAATAATTTACTGTTCTCTTATATTTACGCGAATTTAACTCATTTAATCAAAAGTCTAAATCGGATTTCATCGCGTTTATTTGTTTTAAAACTTTACAGTTTAACGATTTTTCTCGATGTCCCCCGAGATCATGGACGCTGTAAAGGGTCCGAAACGTCGGAAAATAATTTAATTTAATTAAAAAAAAAATCGTTAAACTGTAAAGTTTTAAAACAAATAAACGCGATAAAATCCGATTTAGACTTTTAATTAAATTGTTAATAATTGTTACTTATGGTAGGGATATTATCCGCCAACCCGCAGTTCAGCAGCGTGGTGGATTAAGTTACAACCCTTCTTCTATATGGAAAAAAGGCCTTCGCTCAGCAGTGGGCTGTTTACAGGCTGATACAATACACTACAGTACAGGAACATTTGTGGCCTGCAGTGACGAAACTAAGCCTTACCATAAATATTAGAGTCCATCTAAGGGGAGATGTTACTGCCGGAGAGTTCTCAGACCTGTTGCTTAAAATAGGAAATGGTGATTTCCGGGAACTGGATAATAATATAATGTATGTGTGTATATGAATATGTATTTACCATAAACAAAGCTTAAGGTCAAACTCTTACTGTAGCGGGAGTATACTTAAGCGAAAGCTGCTTCTCTCACAGTCAGTTGTATGTGGCATATTCCAGAGTAGCCTGGTGATTCTAGCGCCCCGAACGAAAAACAAAAAATATTGTTGATAAAGAAATACTACGGAAGGTATTTTGATTTCGTTGTAAAAAGATAATATCCACGGTGGATTCTCCGAGTACTTGCACCGTTTCAAGTGCAAGGGGAGTCCATCGTGCGTCTGTGATCCTGCGTGTTCCAAATCTATCCTCCACGTCCTCCTGGACTGCCCGGCCCACTGTCGTGAGAGGCAGGAGTTAGAATCCGAACTGGACATAAAACTGGAACTAAGCGCGCTTCCGGAGCTAATAAATAGTAAAAAGAGAGATGTGTTCCTGACATATTGTAAAAAAATATGTAAAATTGTCAACAACCGAAACAAAGCTTAAGTAAGTTTATGTTAGATAGTTATGTTGTAAATAAGTAGGCTAACATAAAAAGTTTGTTGTAGAATAGGGAGATAGTTTGTATTTTAAAATTGTTATTGTGTTAAATAATTCATTTGCACAATAAAAAATTTGTAACAGTTAATAAATCTAAGATTATATTTAATATAGTCACCTGCCTCTTGTACAGTTTAGATTTAAGCCTTTAAAAGAATGTAAGAATTAGATATAGAAGAATTAGATGTTAAGTAATATTGTTAAGTTAAGAAAATATTGTTAATTCTAAGATAATTTGGTATTTAAGGAAACAGTTAAGTTTAGTAATATTGTAATTTTTTTTTAAATAAAAGTTACTTCCTGTTCCCCCCCCTAATTTCCCCGTGTTCGATAGTCTGTAAGTACACTAACGCCTTCCGAGCTATGATTGCATGAGGATGAATGAAAGAAGACAATGGGATGCGGAATGGATGACGAACAGAGTGTGAGATAGAGCTATGTATGAAAGAGTTTGCTAAACAAATAAAACACTGTAAAAACAGTCTCCCACGACTATCGTAGGAGGTCAAGCAAAAAAAAAAAAAAGACAATACCCCCGTGTAACTTTCCCCAGATCAAAGGCAGGGGCTTCGTGATCATAAAATATAACAATTTTCATTTTAATTTTAATGTGTATTTAAACTTTAAACCCCTACTCTATAGTAAAAATTGTTATATTTTATAAGTATTACCATTGTGAATTACGCATATGAAACCGCGAGGCATATTAAATTCGAAGTATATATATAAACAACATTTAATTTATAAGTAAAGACTTCATCCATACTTATTAAAAATGCGATAAAATTGTGGATGAATCAAAATTTTCTCAGCTTATCACTTCGTATCTGGCGGATCAATGCTTAGCTCTCAAATGTAGCTATGTATTTTAATGCTCTTACGTAAGGTGTAAAGGATTTGATTAGACTAAATAACAGGCTTAACATTTCTCACACGTGCGTGGTGTAGTATAAACTGAATTGAAAGCCTGCAGACTAACCACTGCGTATAAAATAAAGGCTAGAACTAAATCCGTCTCATCTCGTGATAATCATCTCACATACCGTCATAATCATAATAGTTACAAACCCGGATGATGATGGGCAGCAGCGTCACTATATCCTTTTTTTCCGAGGGGAAAAAACTTTTAAAAAATTTAAAACTTTTTACAACTTTTACCGACTACTTACTAGTAAGTAGCATTAAGTATACCTAAAGTAAACGCGGGTAAATTCCTGATAAAAAGACCCGGATGGAAAAGAACTATTTAAGCATAAAACCCTTATTTTACCTTTAAATGTTATTTTTCATTAAGACTAGCCTGTGTTATTTAACATTATAATTAACAAACGAATCACTTTATATTATGACACGAGGTATAAATGTGTTATACATAATTACGAAAGAGAGACACAGAGATATTATTTTAACCCAACAGAGCCAAGGAACGATTGTGTATCTCGTAGTAGTAATTTCATGAATAGCCAATAACTTTCCCGGTCATAAATCCGATTGCATAATTTGTCAGCCATTGTCTCGATGCGAAGCCAAATCGAATAGTCGGAATATGAACTATTGCAAGGGAGAAATGACATGGTATTTACTATGACACGGCATCAGCTATCGTTGATTGTTTGAATAAACTTGTAATAGTCAGCAATAGATATAAGTTTATTTAAAGATAAGAAATTTTCGACTTATTTATACAGTTCTTGGAGTAAGAAGTCGTTTTTATAAAAGTGTGGATATAATTATGAAAATATAAATACTATAACCTATGTCATATGTTATCGAATCACTTTTATATAAATAATATTGGAAAATGTATTTTCGAAACTTTAATCGTCTTAGTATCTAACGACATTTACGCGACGTGTAGTCGGAGAAAGTCGGGAAAAGAGCAGAAACTTCTCAGTATTAAAAGTTATATTAAGAAACTAAGACGAGGTGGTTTCTTCGCCTGCACGTGATAAATTAATGTTGAACTAATATTAGGATGTATATAATGACAAGATGTTTTTATTTAGAAAAACTTTTAAGGAAATTAATAGATAAATATATATAAATAAAATAAAAGAATGAAAGTAACAGACTCTTACGATATATCTTGAATTCTGGCAGTGTATTTCCAGGTTTGCCTTAAATATTCCGTATATTATAATTTGTTAAGCATTTATTGAAATTAATTAAAATTTTTAATAATAAGATTTTTTGTTTTAAAGCCGTACATAAATATTGTAATCGTAAGTTCTAAAATTCATGTCATTTAATATCAATTGCAATAGGGCCACGTGACTCGCAAAGAATCGGTGCATTACTTTAACTGATGGGTAAGAGGATGTGGTCGTGACATGATAAAATCCAGGTAGCATTATTTTCAAAGTTTGTGAACTAAATCATTTTCCGTTTTATTTGCTTTAAATTTCTGAGTCTCCCTGGACAGAAAGAATATGCTCTGCTTTCCAGTGGCCTGAGGACCGGTTAACACAAACATGATTATTTATTATTTATTTTGTTTAATTTTTAGATTATGAATTCATTTCTTTTTAATTTTTAATGTTTTCAAATACTTTAATTGGTCCATAAAATTTTTAAAATCTTTATAAACACATAAAATAAAACAACAACAAAAGTTAATTATTCTTTTCTTTAACTGCAATTAGCTATGATTAAGTACCCATTTTATAAATTATCTGACTATATCGGACTGATATGCATATTGACAATATTTACTAAACTAGTTGCTATTAGTTGTTTTACATATTATATATAAAGTCATATATAATATTTTATATAGAGTAAACAGTTGTTCTGTTACCAATGAAATACATAGTTTCAAAAAAATTGTATTTTGCTTGCTCCCTTTTGTTTTTCTTATATTTTATAATTTTATTACACAGTAACTGTTCCTGCGGCGTTACCCGCGAATAAGTTTTACCTTATTTTGTCGTGAAGAAAACTTAAGGTACTACCTACTGCGTTAAATATTTTAATTTCATAATTAATATTCTTTATTCATTGAGTGAGTTTTAAATTTTACTATTATTTAATAATTCTAGGACATAAAACATAATTTTTCATTATGTTATTAATTTTTTGGGGATAAAATTATAATGCAGTACATACTTACTCTTCTCTTGTAGTTAACTCTCACCTTTTATTTTTATTTCATTTTGAAGGAACATATACCTTTTCGGAGTTTTCTTGAAGTTCTTATCGAGATGTATAATAATAATAATCATCATCATCATTATATCAGCAATTGGATGTCCACTGCTGAACGTACGCCTCCCCCATCGACCTCCAGAGCGACCGGTTTAAAACAGCCTCCATCCAACGGCTTCCGGCGACTCTCTTCAAGTCGTTTGTCCATCTCGTGGACGACCGTCCGACGCTTCGCTTGCCAGTACGTGGTCTCCACTCGAGAACCTTTCTGCTCCATCGACCGTCAGTTCTACGAGCTATGTGCCCTGCCCACTGCCACTTCAGCTTGCAAATCCGTTGGGCTATGTCGGCAACCTTCGTTCGTCTGCGGATCTCATCATTTCTGATTCGATCTCGCAGAAATACCAAGCATAGCCCTCTCCATTGCACGCTGTGCGATTCTGAGCTTGTTTAAAAGGCCCATAGTCAGAGACTACGTCTCAGATCCGTATGTCATCACTGGTAACACACATTGGTCGAAGACTTTCGACTTCAGGCATTCAGGTATAATAATAGATATCCCTTTTTTGTCCTTTTTTTTCTTTTTCATAGAATGTATTAAATTCAAATTTACCACTTTCACGGATCAGCCGCTTGACCGATTAATTTATTGATAAAGCTTAAGACTCTGAACTGAAAAGGACTTGTATAGTAAACAGTAAACAGGAAAAATTTGCATTCACAATAATGGTATAATTGGTCGCAATCTTACGAAAGATAAGATATGTATGAAAACAGTCTTTCAAATATGTATGTGATATGGTGTACATAATATGTTTACCTACTGCAAACAGCAATTGAGCTACATAAATGTAGCTTATTTATTTTTTAATTTACTTATTTATTTTTTAGTTTACTTATTTATTTTTTAATTTTAAATTTAAAGTATTATAACTATTGCTGGTCAATCTTCAAATGATATTTGTATTAAGAGGAAATGGGATATAATAAACTAATTATTAGGCTTACGATTTTAACGTATAATTATGGTGGAAAACAAAAGTAAATAAATAAATACATTCCCTATTTTTCACATATTCCGTGTTTGTTGTTTTTTGGGTTTTTGTACATTAAGCTATACTAAGGAATATTTTTACTAAAAATATTATATTTATTCTAAAAATATTAACGATATATGGGGAAAATAGCAAAGAGTGCAAAAAAATGAGTGGAAGATAGCAAAACTGGTCCCCATTTACAAGAATTCAGACAAAACAATAATCACCAATTATAGACCAATTTCAATTCTTAACTATTATCGTAAAATACTGGAGTCTTTGGTCAATTCATATATCATTTATTACTTCAAGAAACATCTAAGTGTGCATCAACATGGCTTTGTAAATCTAAGATCTACTTCCACAAATTTAGTAACTTTTGTTGAGGACATTTCCAGAGTAATAGATAAAGGCAAACAAGCTCACGTCATTTTTACTGATTTTAGCAAACCGTTTGACCGAGTACCTTTCCACATTCTATCTTTGAAGCTACGCCATTATGGGTTCACGGGTTCTCTCCTGCGATGGCTTACATCATATCTTCAAGGAAGATCATTTTTTGTTGTGATTAAGGGATTTGAATCCAGAAGATATGATATCACATCAGGTGTACCACAAGGGTCCCACTTAGGCCCCACTCTTTTTAATATTTTTGTGAATGACATTCCAGAATTTATTACTTATTCCAAACCATTTCTGTATGCTGACGATCTGAAAATACTTAAAGTAATTGACACTTTATCCGACGTCAAATTACTCCAGTCAGACTTAAATAGCCTCTTCACCTGGTGCCAATCAAACGGCATGGATCTGAACTCAGAAAAATGTTTCTACATTAACTTTACTCGTTAGGTCAGTGGAGTAATAGAAGGTGCATACTTTATAGCGAATTCAATTATAAATGAGGTGGACCACATACGGGACTTGGGCATCTTTCTAGATAGATAACTATCGTTCATACTACACATCGAACATATAGTAAAGAGAGCGTCAAGGACTCATGGCTGTGTTCTGCGAAATGTTAAAGCCTTTCGTAACACACAGACCAAAATCATCTTGTACAACTCACTAGTTCGAAGCATCCAGGAATATGGATCAGTAGTCTGGCGACCACATTTTTCATGTCACATGCTCCGAATTGAAAGAATTCAAAAAAGATTTATTTGGTATTTAGCTTATTCGACAGGAGAATCTAAGAGACTAATTACATATAAAGACAGATTAAATAATTTCAATATCGTTAGTATGGATAAACGTTTTGATATTATTGACTTATTATTTTTCTATAAGATTGTTAGAAATAAACTGGACGGTCCTCAACTACTAAATAAATTTCAATTGAGAGTTCCATGCAGATATCCACGAAAATATATTAAATCTTTGTTTATGGTACCATTTCGTAGAACACTTTTGGGTCGGAGTTCTTCAGTTCCACGTCTTTGTAAACTCTACAATACGTTTTCCAGTATGTGTGACGTCTTCCACGATTCAATATATAGTTTTAAGAAGTCTATAACTAAACATGTAAACAAGTAAATTGCTGTTACCTAATACCTATGTCTATTAGTATACTTTTAAGCATTTCAGAGGACTTTTTTTTAAATTTTTTTTAAATTCTTTTTCTTGTTTATCTCGTTTTTTTTAATGCATGCTGTGGTTATCAGTAAGTAATTGTGCAATTGCATTGTAATTTTTTTTGTATTTTTATGTTTGTATTTATAAAATTGTAACAACTGTTAACCCATAAATAAATAAACAAATAAATAAATAAAAAGAAGTTCATGGACGTCGGTAGTCACCAAAGGGCTCCGACTGCCCGTTTGCCCCCTGTATCATAAAAAAATTATTAAATATTCAATTTCTATTAAACATAATTATACAGCGGATTTTACCATACATGTTACAATGTAGAAATCATACATGATATTCAGCAAATTCCTCGCAAAATCTATATTTTTCAAATGTTACTCTAGTTTGAATTCTCATTTCCAGAATGTGAATTCATGAATACAGAAAGGAAGACTTTATTATTTATTTAGTAGTTTTTGTCACATCTGTAACATCGAAGGAACGTTATATTTGTTTTCATATTTTTATATCGCATACAATCTAACTTATTTCATCTCTAATAAATCATTCTAATATCATAAGGCTGGAGAATTTCCATTTTTGAGTTTCTCTTGTCTATACAGTTTCCGAAAATTACCGTGAAAAATGTGCAGAGTGAAATTGTAATTGAAAAATAAATACGAATAAAACGATGGAAAAAAGTGATACCTCATATTCTGGAAAAGGGAGGTATTGATTAAGTGGTACAAATTATATCGAACTACGCGTAAATTCTAAACAATACATTCATAGAAGATTACATCACTACAATCGCGTAGATGTATCTCAGACATGATATTCTCATTCAAAATACTCAATTACAGCATTGTTTGTTTAGCAATAGTTAAATTATTTAATTTTGATGTGCCATGAATACTACCTAGACAACCGCAGGCTTTATTAAATGTTTCCTTATACAGATCCAACTTGGGGAAATATTATCCGTTAGCCAGACTGGAACGCACTTATAACAATCTGTCCTCGAAAATTTTGGGCCTCAATATTTTTTGAGAATGCTTACCAAACTTTATGATTAAATTAGTCGATTTCCTTAATAATAACCGATTCCGGTATCACACATTTTTACAAAAACAAAAAACGGTGGCGTTAATTTTTTTTTTTTTTTTGTTGATCGCATATAAAATAAAAATTAGTGTATATAAATGTAAAAGTTAAAACTGAATAAATGAAAATCAATTAATTCAACACAAAAATATTAAAAAATATATTAGTTGAAATAATGAATGTATTGAATATGTTCAAAGAGAATTTATTTTAAAACAAAATATCACAGAATATGTATGTAAAGCCTCTTCATCGTGTTTTTAAGGTCTGATGATTTTGATGACTACCAATACCATATATACGTAAATTAGTGGATATGTTTCTCACTCATGTCACTCACGTCTCTCTTCATTCACAAACTTCTGCTTACACATTCTGAAAAAAAAAAATCTACTTTGTATTTCTCGGAAATTGAAAGAATCACAACCCAAGTCTACGAATTTAAACAATGAAATAATAATTTTATGCTAAAAATGTTTTACGTTTTTTTAATAATCGGCCATGTTTTCAATAGAGCCTTTCTGTATTATAAAGATTCTTTTGTCAGGTTTTTACTTTAGCGAAGCATGTCTTGAGACCGGCCACACAATAACGGTTCCTGTGTAGACAGTTTTATCTTTCATGAAAGAAAATTTTCTAACAATACTTACATACTAATAGCAGTTTATTTAAGAATATAAAAATTAATTAATATTTTTGATTGTTCATATTCTCTACTCTAGCTTAATCCACCACACTTCTCTACTGCGGGTTGGCGGATAATATTACTACCATAAGTAACGATTTTTATAAGGTATCCATGATAACAAACGGGACCGACGGCTTTAAGTGCTCTCCGGGGCACGGTGGGGAAACCCACAAGGACATACACCCAGACCTGAAACAAATATTGGCACAAATACAAATATCTGCCCCGAGCGGAAATCGAACACGCGACCATCGGGATTGAGCCGAGGCGTTAAAGCGACTACTCGCACCACTACACCAGAACGGTCATCAATGGTTCGTGCCACTGCGGCTACCATCTCGGAGGAGAAGGAGTCGTCCAGCCCAGAGATTCGCACACCCGCGAGCTTCATGGGTTGGACGACTTTCGCCGTGCTCCCCAACGCCTCCTGCATGGCCTCCGCCAGGCGTCCCACCGCTTCCGGAGTCTGCCCCTTCGGCAGCTCCAATAGTCTGGCCCCAGTCGCGGCGCGCCGCAGCTTGAGACCGCCGACGATGCCTAGTTCGGCCAGGTCGATAGTATCTGCCGCCCGCTTGAGCAGGTGGCAGTACGTGACGCCCTTGCTCTCGGCGTACTCGTCAAGCGTGACGAGCACTGCCGGAGAGCGGGGGGTAGCCAGCTTAGGCTTTTTGGCCTTCTTCCTTATCGCCGGCGGTTGCGGCTGCGGTCCCTTTGGGGCCGGAGTGGCGGCGGCGACAGCAGCGTAGCTCTTAGGCGCCGTCTTCTTTTTCTTTGCCGCTTGGCGACGGTAGTCCACTCACCGTCGCCAGTCTGGACTGCGGGTGCCAACTCCTCGCTCGCGTGTACTCGTCTTTTCTGCACTGGAGCGGGGGTGGCGCTAGAAGACGGCACCTTCTGCGTCGTCCTCTCCTTCTTCTTCCTGTCCGCCGCAAGCGGAGGCCGGAGTGTCTTCGCCGGCAGGAGGCGGTCTTCAAGGCCAGCGAACCGGGCATCGATCATCCGCCCCACCGACCAAATTACCGAAGCGCTCACCTTCTCGACGAGGCCCTCTTCTGGTCTTGGTAGACAGGTGGGAGCGGGCTGCTCAGAGCGCTGCTCTCGCAGCTCCACCACCTGTCTACGGAGGTCGTCTAGGTCACGTCTCAGCTGGGAGTTCTCCGACTGGAGCCGACGCACCTCCTCCGAGGCTGTCCTCTCCTAGAGGGCCTCAACAACCGCCTTTATAGAAGCCGCCGAATCCTTCAGGGCGCACGAACGTGCTCTTCAGATTCGACGACCTCGTCGCCACCTTGAGGATCAGGTCCACGTCTGTGGTCACCTGATCAACCAGAGTGTCGGCTGTGGGTGTATTACCCGTTTCCACGCCCAACACTCTGCGCCCCTCTTCGGCCGTACCCACCTGCTCTAAGATGGCCCTCTCGTTCTCGGAGCAGGGCTCATCCCGCATTATAAAGCGCTTTTTAACCCCAGCGAGGGTCGCCTCTTCACCGGGTGATCGCGAACTTCTACGGAACCGCTTCCCGCTCCGCGTCTGACCACAGCTGGATTCACCACCCGTCGCTGCCGATCTGTCATCGTCAGAGTCGACGGTAGTCGACTCTTCTCCCGCATCCTTACTCTGAAAATGTTTTATAATAAAAGCATCCATTTTTAGTTCCTCGAGTATGGGGGAAAGACGGTCCGCCCAGGTAGTGCCCCCTGTACCTGGGTAAGCCTAGCGTAACTCGTCGCGGGTCTCGGCCGGTACCCGGACGAGGATCGCAGTCGAGACTGATCTTCCCGTCAGCCATGCATCCCCTCGCGCTGCGTCGCCGCTTGGGATTCGGGGTAATTTTTTATAGAGGTTTTCTTCCTCGCGGTCCGGCCGGTTAAGGCAAGACCCTCGGTCCCGCATGTAGCCGCGAGACATGACCACGACACCACGTAGCGGGATTACGAGAGGACGGTGAACGAGTAAGACAAGCCTAGCCGTTCTGTCTGACGGCAGTGCGAGTGCACGTCAGACCCGTCCGTCCTCCGTGGCGTCACCGCGCGCAAGCGCAGTGGCACCGGAGCCCCCGTGGAGACGACTGTCCCCATTACGCCATGCGGCCGCTCAACAAGTCAACTTTGCATAAACCACAACTGTGGAGCTGCTGCCGTCTACGTTACCAGGGTGCACCACGCGGAGGTCACCGACAATAGCACCCCATTAAGTTGCCTACCTTAGGAACAGACGATCGTGTGTGCATGTCACACATATATTTATATTTAATAATAGTCCATGACAGCTTTTATCTCCTTCTCCTTAGTTTTAGTGTAAGATAAAGTTAAATGGGTACATGATTTATAATTTTTTCTGATCTTGTTTTAACATTAGTCCATGGTGCTAATCTATACTTATTGGGGTGTTCATGCCGAATTGAATTATATCAAAAATGTTTGTAAATTCACTTCGGTGTCTTCTATATCTGTATCATTGTGAGTACAGATGCCTTGCTGATGAGTCATTTAGTTTAAAACCCTTGACTTAAAACAACACCAAAATTGAAGTAAAAAATATTATATAAAACACTATTTTACTATAAAGCGATCACACGGTATATTTACAACTCAATTTTGTTACGTTTAATATAAAGTCTTGCCTGTTCCACCAGGAGCACCCAAAAAAAGATATCACCTACACCTGCGTCAATACTGGAAAATATTATAATGTGATAATATAATAGACGGATTGAATTGTCAAACATGTGTCAAAATAAAATGTAATTTAAAAAAAAAAGCACAAAGGAGTATTTATATCAAAATAACTTTCTACCCCCTTTTAACCCGGTTAGGGGATGAATTTCGATAAAATACGAAACACGTCTTCAATCAATTCTGTTAAATAATATTTATGCAAAATTTGAAGTAGATTGGACCAAGGAATCACGTTGTCCCATACAAAGTTAGCCTCCCTGTTTCATCCCCTTAGAAGTAGAATTTCTTAAAATCCGTTCTTAGCTGACCTCTACTCGGCAAAAGGAATATTCCTACCAAATTTCAAGTTTTTACGTCTCATAGTTCCAGAGATATCGTGATGAATGACTATATCTATAGAAAGTCTCCTATATATATATATATATATGTAGATATAAGATATATGACGTGTACCTCCTTTACTATCAAACTTACTCCTTTACTACTAAACTTAAATTTGTAAATATGGAAGATTTATATAACCTGCCATTTTTATAATTAAAGTTAAATATCATGCGTTTTATGTTGAAAAGTATTGAATACGAAAATGACGGTGGATTCTGTACCATTTTCTTCCTCGTACAAAGGCCAGGAGTCGAGTTTAAGTCGTCGTTATCGGGCGACCCAGAAAATTACACCTCACTTGGTATGAATAATTTTGCACTTCATCTTGTTGTTTACTTTATATGTTTTTCAGTAGTGTATTCTATTGTGTCACTGATGTGCTTTAATATTAATATCAAGCTTTATTATTATAGTCGGATTGCGGAGCAGAAATTCTTCCTCTATACTACTATAGTATACGTGTATATATTCCAATGAAAATGATATAGAATCTATATGACTATAGTATAGATTCTATATCATTTTAATTGGAACTGTACTGCATTGTATTTCAAAAAATGTTTTTTTCTTTTAATAAAAATATATTTGATGAATGATGAGAACGGAATGGCTCACTGAATAAATGGCACGTTGTACGATCAGTTTGTAATATATCTTGTCATGTCTTTGTTGGTTAAACTTTTCATATGAAAATAAATATTATTCTAAACGATTTTACTTACGGCAAGTTTTACTACAGAGTATCAAATAACTATTCACTCTTAATATTTTATACACTCAAGATTATGCGGATTTGTATGGTCGTAATATTTAAATGTATGTTTTAAAAGAACATATTAATTCATATGTAAATTTTAGAAACTAAAACACTCTACGCGGAATTGTATGTTCGCAATATTTAAATGCATATTTGAAAAGTACATATAATCTCATACGGTTTTATAAACTTTACATTAAAATAACTTGAATATGTACCGTATATTTTATTTTCATTTCTTCTTCATACACTGGTCGTTTATTTCGTCCTCGCTGAGGGTTTTCTGAAAGAGAATCTCAGCGTAGTGTTAAATCAAATTAAACAGCTTAGTGTGTGAAGTCAGAAATTCTCTAAGAGTTTTTAGTAACTATGATATAAAAATAATAATTAAAAATTTATGAAAACACATCTTAAAGTAATATATGGATAACTGTATTTATACGGTTAAATATAGCTGTTAAATAAATTAATATAAATGCGGAAACCAAATTCAATAATGAAAAAAATCAATGTCCATATGTCTCACGAGTTTTAGTAACAGTTAAATTTATAGTGGCTGTTCTAAGACCTATTCTTCTGAAAAGGAGAAGGAATAGAACTTAATCCATCAGGCTGTTACATTGTAAATTATTATCGGCTATTTATCACAACTGGGATCTTTGGCTTTACGTCCTCTTCAAGATAAGACAGGAGATCCACGAGAACAAATACTCATACTAGAAACAAATACTTGAAAAAAAAATACTAATATATTCATAATATATTCGCCCAAATGGGAATAGATTTTATGAACTTATATATAAGTCTGATTCTATTTTCAAAAAGTGACTTTTGTATCACTCATCAATGATTATATTCTTAAAAGCGCTGAACTACATACTTATTGTTTTCTATTCAAAAGTCCATTTGATATCAGTTTCAAATTTTAACATCAAGTACCATAAACTAATATTAAATATTCATTATAACATTAGACAGCGTCTTCATAAACAAATTTCATTTGTATATTCTAAGTGAATGATGAAGGACGAACATATTATAATATAAAAGGTCACTTGAATTTCCATAAGGAGTGATGTTAGCTCCTGAAAGGGGTTTGAAAGGTATACGCTTATCATCCTAAGTGTGGGTAGCAATAATATTTAGAAGAATATTTATACGTATCTACGCTTAAAGCTAAATACTCGTATTAGTAACACACTAATAATATTTTTATACATATATTTTATTCAAAATCTTTGAACAAAGAAATAAATTAAGACAGATAAGTTCGTTGAAACTTATTTTACGTACGAAAAAATTTAAAAGTCGTCCAATTCGATTTACGATTTCAATTAATTAGTAATTACTGATTAAGACACTAAATAATAATTATATACAAGAGTAATTAAGACATTAATTAACAATTATATACAATAGTATAATTTCCCTATCAATAATGATTTTATCTACGAATAGCTTGTTTTTCGTATAAATATTACCAGGTAGAATGGTAAGAGTAATGTCATATATGGATATGTCACACTTGTGACCGCCCCTCGCTCATGCTGACAGTTTTCTTTTTGTAATTACAAGAGCTTGTCACGCCCATTGCAAACTTATCTCAGTTATATTACTTATTTTTTGTAATAATAATTATTTATTTATTTTCTCATCATAATATTGCAAACACAACATTAGATAGGTACATAATAATATATACAAGTGAATGGTGAGTCACTATAAATATTTAAAAAGAATACTCGGTACATGATTCTCATTCGAATTATGTAAAAAAAAGGTAAATATTAATAAACTTCTAAGTAAAGTTACTCAACAGTTATCTAATTATTTACGCGTCGTCTGGACACCCTAGCAGCTAGCTGCACTTTCGACACAAAACAGGTAGTTTACCTATGTCCAAACGCCGCCACGTGTTAACAGGGTAGCAGGATAAACAAGCATGATCCAGTCCCCCTTAATACTTTAATCCTGGCTTAGGATAGGCAAAAATACTAAGATAATAAGTAATAATAATAATACCGCCGTGTGGTTCCCGGCAGAGTAGAATAGGACCAACCCATCCTCAGCCTAGGGTGTCGTAAAAGGCAACTAAAGGCAACTAAATCTGCACAACAACAACGCAGCCTCCTTGGAGAGCGTGAGTGCCTCTCCGAGGGAGTAATCTAGCACTCAATTTTTTCAATGGATGGACAAGGACAATAGAAAGCGCATAGGGCCGCTGCCTGGGGGGCGCCCGGGCACGCCTGGAGCTGGCGCTGGACGTGGCAGCATGCGGGCCACCAGCAACCCCCGCCGACCGGTACCACCACCTAGCCGGCCGGTGTCTCCACCATCCCCACCAGTTGGCTTAGCGCCGACAGAGACTCCCGGGACTCAGCATTCGGCGCCCGCCACTGGTGGAGTACGCCGCATGAGATGGACACAGGAGATGAATCGAAATGTCATGCGCGCGTATTTTAGGGCTTTAGGGGGGGAAACCGGGCGGACTGGCTACCGAGTAGTAATGCACCGCGAGTTCCAAATCTAACTGTCACGGAGCAAAACCTGGCAGATAGAGCTCGGTACATCCAACGAAAGGGCTTATTCAACGCCGCCGAGCTTGTGCAACACTAGGCCAAGGATTGTGCGCTCCGTCAGAATAGCTTTCAATGGATTAGGCGTCAGGCCTGACCAGCCTGATATAGCTGAAAAACTGACGGAGCGCATCGACGGCCTGAAGCAAAGAATCGCGGCATGGGGGAAGGGTATTCATAGGTACTCTGAGAGAGTTGAGCGCTTCCGACAAAATCGCCTCTTCGTGAGTGATCAGAAGAGGTTCTACAGGAAGTTGGAGAACACGACGCCGTGCTCTACCTCCCCAAAACCGAATACGGCTGACCTCGTTGCCTTTTGGCGAAATATATGGAGGTAGAGCATGAGGAGGGCCCTTGGATTGCGGCGATTCAGGAAGCATGTGCTAGAATCGAACCGATGAACCCGATCGCCATCTCTTCGGAGAACGTAGCTGATGCGGTCCGGCGGGCACTGAACTGGAAGAGTCCTGGGGCACTGCACCACTATTGGCTGAAAGAGTTCTCGGTATGCCATGCGACCTTGGCTCGACAATACCAAGAGGCGATAGAGCGGAGGACACTTCCGAACCTCTTTACTACTGGGATCACTCACCTAGCTACTAAGTCCACCAACACCGCGGATCCTACCAATTACCGCCCCATAACGTGTCTGACTTCCATCTACAAGACACTGACATCCGTTCTGAGCTGCAAGATCTCTCGTCATATTGACGAATTCAACAGCTTATCTGTAGCTCAGAACGGATGCCGTGGAGGCTGTCGCGGCACAAAGGAGCTCCTGCTTATTGACTCTGTTGCGGGCCAGCTTGTCAAACGCAACCGTCGGAACTTCTCTGCTGCCTGGATCGACTACAAGAAGGCATTCGACTCGGTGCCTCATTCATGCTTTCTGAGGGTCCTCGAACTGTACAAGATCGACAGTGCAGTTCGAGACTTCCTCGAAGTATGCATGGGGCAATGGAGTACGATCCTTTGTCTCCAGGGCGAGAGACTGACGACGGGTGCCGATGACCGAATCCAGATACGAAGGGGTATTTTCCAGGGTGATTGTCTGAGCCCGCTATGGTTCTGCTTGTCTTTGAACCCTTTAAGCACCCTGCTGGAGCGTTCGGGGACAGGCTTTCAGTTTCGGAGAAGAGGTACTAAAGTCTCCCACCTTCTCTACATGGATGACCTCAAGCTGCTGGCACCTAATGCTGCACGCCTTTTGGAGTTGATGAAAATCACTACTGAGTTCAGCGGCTCCATCAGGATGCAGCTTGGAGTGGACAAGTGTGCGGTCTTACATGTAGACAGGGGACAGGTGACGCAATCGGCTGAAATTAGCCTAGAGCTTTCTAACTTCAAGACCCTCTCCGAAGCTGAATCTTACCGGTATCTGGGCATGTCACAATGCATAGGGGTGCAGGAGGTGGATATGAAACAGGCTGTTTGCGAGGTCTGTTTTGGACGGCTAACAAAAGTTCTTCGGAGCTACATGTCGGGCGCCAACAAGGTCCGAGCTTATAACGGCTGGGTCATGCCCACTGTCTTGTACACATTTGGCGTGCTCAGATGGACTCAGATCGAGCTCGACGCCCTGGACAGAAGAGTTCGCACGACTATGACTCACCATCGCATGCATCACCCGAAATCGTCGGTCATGAGACTGTACATCCCACGGAAGTATGGTGGCCGAGGCCTATTAAGCGCCAAGTCCATGCATAACCGGGAAGTGTGCAGCCTCAGGGCCTACTTTGAGACGAGGAGAAAGAGCGCTATGCATGGTGATGTTGTAGTATGTGACAAAGGTCTCACCCCTTATCCCTGGCCAAAGAGGAATGGCGAAGACCGGTTGTACTTAGCACCTCTAACCGGGAGACCGTATGGATGCATGGAAGGAGCTGCATGGACGGTTTTACAAGGCGCTCCACGCACCTCACGTGGATGTTAAGGCCTCCGTGCAGTGGCTGCGATTTGGGGACCTCTTTGGGGAAACCGAAGGTTTTGTCTGTGCAATACAGGATCAGGTGGTTAAGACGAACAACTACCGGAAGCACATTCTGAAGGATGGCACTCCCGACTTCTGTCGAGCTTGTCGTCATCCCGGCGAGTCACTCAGACATGTGCTTTCGGGGTGTTCAGTGCTTTTTTTTTTTTTTTTTTTACACTACACCTCCGAGTTTTAATTTTCGGAGTCTTTTCTTGGACAGGTACTAATTTTTAAAAGCTAGGTCTCTTTGTCAAACTTCGCGCTTGTGCTCTACTTCCATTCTGCATACTATTTCTTTCTATTATTCTTCCACATTTATTCCAGGTGGGTATTTACCCAACAAAAAACAAAGGCTATCCTACTCTTTTTCTTTATTTTTTTTTAAAAGCTAGTTCTCTTTGTCATACTTCGCGCTTGTGCTCTACTTCCATTCTGCATACTAATTCTTTCTATTATTCATCCACATTCATTCCAGGTGGGTATTTACCCAACAAAAAACAAGAGGCTATCCTACTATTTTTCTTTCTTAACTTAATATAACACAGAGGGAAATGAAGGGGGGAGCGGAGAGCATATTTTTATTTGGTTAATACATATTTTCCTTATTTACATAGTTTTTCATATTCTTAATCTATTACTTTTAACACAATCAACTTAATTTAATATCTATTACAACCTAATGTATCAATTTTCTACTTAACTTATGGTCTATTACATTTTGACTTAAGGCTACGGAGACAGATAATTCTTTGGGCATGACTTATCTAATACATTTTTACTTAATAGCTAGCAACATTATTTTATATTTATATAAATCAAAATTCTATACTAAATATAAAACTTATGAACTATTCCTACTCTTAGTGACAATTATTTTTATGTTAACTGAAATATATACACACTATATTTACATAACATAATTTTCATGTCTTATTTCTTTTGTTTACCACTATTGCTGATTTCTTACAAAACTGTAGGAAACAGTCTCTGCCATTATCATTTTTAAGTATTTCACTCAAAATGTCTTTACACAATTTTACGCCAATTTGGCATTCTAGGCGCTGCCTCTCGTAGCCGAGGGTCGGGCAGTCCAAGAGGACGTGGAAGACAGATTCAGAGCATCCAGGGTCGCAGACGCACGACGGACTTTCCTTGCACTTGAAACGGTGCAAGTACTCGGAGAATCCGCCATGCCCCGTCAACACCTGGGTGACAAATCTGTCCACCTTTATTTTACCTATGATCCTGATGACCTCTAGTCCTGCATGGGCTTTAATCCAGAACAAACTTATACGTTTGTCCCGGAGCAAAGCCCTCTGCAGATGTCCCCGCGCCTCTACGGCCAGGGGATGGAGGGCTTTCGGATTTTGAACAGTGAGCAGTGCCGATGACGAGTCGGAATATATCCCGATCGATCCGGCCAAGCGGTCCGCGGCCATCCGCGCCGCCCGACATATCGCCAAGAGTTCCGCCTGGTATACCGTACAGTAGGACGGCAAAGCAAGCTTGAGGGTTTTGGTTTCGGCGGCGCCGGTCCATACGGACAATGCCGCCCCCACCTTGCCCTCAATCTTGCTGCCGTCCGTGAAGATGTTGTAATCGTTATCGCTGTTTGCTAAAAATTGGTCCTGGTCAGCCAGGCACTGGAACTCCAGTTCGATATGGCAGGCGGGGTGCGGAGACCGCAGAGCCGAGGACATCCGCTCCACCTCCCGATCCCCAATCACGTCCTGGGGCATACCCCTCCTCGCCTCGTATAAGGTCGCGGCTTCGCGAACACGGAGGTCGAGAGGGAGTATCCCAGCGAGCAATAGTGCCGAGTTCAGAGAGGTAGTCCGGTATGCCCTACAAAGCTTCTGCGCGAAACCTCGCTGGACCACGTTCAGCTGCTTACGGATCCCGAGTTTGTCCACGGCCGGCGCCCAAACGGCAGCCGCATACAAGATCACAGGCTCAACCACCGCTCTGTAAATAGTGCGGATAACTTCAGGATGGAGACCCCAGCTGGCCCTAGCTGCTCGGGCCAGTTGGTGGTAAAAAGCGACCGCGCGCTTGCAGACGTTCGCGACGTGGGTGTTGAAGGTGAGTTTCCGGTCTATGACGACCCCCAGCAGCTTCATTTCGTTCGTCAAGACAGTGTCGACCCCGCCCATGCGAAGACGTGGGGTGTCATATTTCAGTTTGCGCGTCACAACCATTGCGTTGGTCTTGTGGGGCGCAAACCGAAGCTTGTTAGATGCACCCCACGCCCTCACATGTTCGAGAGCGGCATTGGCTCGCCGTTCGATCTCGAGGGCCGTCTCACCCTCAAACACCAACACCACATCGTCAGCGAACGCCTGTGCGTAGTCGCCTTTGGCCTCCAACTCCTGAAGTAATGGATCCAACAGTAGGTTCCATAAAATCGGCCCGCCGATAGATCCCTGCACACAGCCCTTCCCGGTTTCTCTTATGTGCTCCTCCCCCAAGTACCTAACCCTAACACGCCTGTCGCTCAGGTAGCTGCCCAAGAGCCTCCGGATGTTGTTGGGGCACTTTTCCTCAGCCAGCCTGACCCTAATCTTAGGCCACCAAGCGTTGTCGAAGGCGCCCTCTATATCCAATGAAACCAGGACAACAATCCTCCTCCTATCCAGATTGTACCTGATATGTTTCACAAGGGTATAGAGGGCGTCTTCGGTGCTTCGCTGGGGCATAAAGCCAAACTGGCGAGTACTAAGCTTGGGCGCAAGATGGTACTGCAACCTGGCGACAAGCATCTTCTCCAAAACCTTCCCCAGCACCGGAAGGAGCCCAATCGGTCGATAAGACTTGGGAGTCGTATAGGTGACCTTCCCCGGCTTGCGGAGGAAGACCACCGTGGCCTCCTTCCAGGGCTTTGGAAAGTAGTGGATCTCGAGGCACTTATTAAGAATGCACAAAAAGAAATCCAGGTCCAGATCAATTGCGTGCAGGCATATATCGGCAGTAAAACCGTCCGCACCTGGAGCCTTCTTCGGATCAAAGGAACGGCTCGCCAGCTTCAACTCAAGATGAGTGAAAGGAGGGTCCCGTTGATCCGAAGAAGTGTCGTCGTCAGCAAGTTCGGCCAGGACCCTCACCCGGCGGTGCTCCTCGGAGTCATCCTCTTTGGAGTCCTCCGGGTAGAAGGTCTCGGCTAAAAGTCGGGCCGAGCCTCTGGCGTCGAGCTCCATAGTGTTTACCACCAGCGGTGGATCTTCGTCTCTCTTGGTGGTCCTACCGAGGACCCTATATATTCCCCCCCAAACACTCTCCCTATCCTGCTTCTCACAGAAGGTGACCCAGCTGCGCGTCTGCGCGTTCCTAATCTCGGTCCGGTACCTTTCCTTCACTTCCAGGTACTCCCCAACAACCTTGTCCCGCCGAATCGTAAATATCTGGATCTGGCGCACAAGATTGTCGACATGTGGGGTGTTGATTCCACTGAAATCATCCCTATCGTTATATCTGCCAACGGTTTGATCCTTGTTAGCCTCGCTCACCATCTGAGGCAACTGGGTATCCGTGACGGTTCGCTCGCAGCCAGGATGCAGAAGGCGGTATTACTCGACTCGGCTAGGATTGTCCGCCGATTTCTCAGCCTACAGCCCTAACCCCCGACCGTTTGATCTCCCTGCCGGGGCGTAATCCTCCACCCGCTTATATTTATCTAAGTAACTTTATGTAAGTTTATTATATGCCTTATACATATAAGTAATATATTATATTATATGTATTTATATTGTGTATATATATATATATATATATTTTTTTATTGAACGGGTGGAGTGTAGCAATTAATAATAATAATAATAAAATGTTTTATTTACTCATAAAAAACAATACATATTCTAAACTTACATTATTCGATAACAAATAGGACAGTCTTTTACTATACTTTTAGCAACTAAATATTACTTTTAGTAAATTATTCTTGTTCATTAGTTAAACGTAAGTTTTTTACTGACATCTAAAGTAGGCATAGCCTGTATCTTAGATGACAGTGAATTCCGTTGCATATTTAAAACAAATTTTTAATTGCATGTTCATTATAAGAACAAAAATTAATACGAGAGTAGATTTAGAATTGCACTGTGTTCGAACGATATGTATAATTTGACAACGACAACTATGAACTTAAGCATGTTTGTATGTATTATTTTATGTTAATTTTTAGATATAGTTATTATGTATTTATTACAGATTTTTTTATTAATATTTATATATTATCATGCACACTATTTTTGTATGTTTAGTTGTTTGTGTGTATGGTATGCGCGTGTATGTATGTGTGTGTGTGTGTGTGTGCGTGTGCGTGTGTGTGTGTGTGTGTGTGTGTGTGTGTGTGTGTTTACTTTATTAGTTTGAACATATTTTCAATATCATGATAATTCTGTACTTTTAACCAGTTAATAAGTTTTTCTTTACATTTTGTGAAGTTTAAAGGGTAAATGTTAATAATAGCATTAATTTTGTTATACAGTGAAGGCCCCGGATAAAATTCAAATCTTTGCTCAAAACTTGTTTTAAAGGGAGGAAGGTAACAAACTTTATCTTTTCGTCGAGCTGATGCAATTTCTTCTGAAAATACTTATATTGAGTGTTGAGATAAAATGGTTTCTTTAACAAATAATTGCCTAACTGTGAGGACCTCACAGTTAGCGTAGAGATCTTTAGTAGGGTATCTAAATGGCCTAAACGTCATTACCTTAAGTAGTGCTCTCTGTGCACATTCAAGCTAAATCATGTGTGTCTTACAGGTGCCACCCCATGATGTTATGCAATATAATAATATAGATTGTGCTAGTGCAAAGTAAACTGATTTCAATCATTTTAATTCTGCTATATTGCGTAATGTTTTAAAAATATAAATTAAATTTCTTATCCTTTTAGAGAGTAAATTTATATGAGCTTTCCATGAAAGTATATTGTCCAATTGTACGCCTAGATAATTTATAGTTTCTGTTTCAGTGGGACACATACAAGTACAAGTAGAATTATGCACAGATCTTGAGCTATAAGAGCGAAACCGTATAGGGTACTCACAGCCTCTTGGGATACTCCGCTTAGATATGCTAAAATTTACAACCTTGGTTTTTGAGACATTTAATGTTAGAGAGTTATTACACATCCATTGAGACGCTATAGCTAGTCCCGTCTCTGCCCTTTTTGTAGCCTCTTCCTAGCTTTTGTCATAAAAAACCAAAGCAGTATCATCTGCATTATATGTGAATATTTTACAGTTAGGCAAATTAAGATTGCACAGTTCATTAATATATATCAGAAATAGGCTAGTCTAAAAACACTTCCCTGAGGAACCCCATATGATATATTGGCCTCAGAACTATAATAATCTCCTAACTTAATCTTTTGTGTACGGTTACTCAAATAATCTGTGAATAATTTGTGTACAGTTCCCCGAATACCAATACTCTCCAATTTACTTAGTAGTGTGGGAATGGAAACCGTATCAAAGGCCTTGGCCAGATTTAAAAATACGCCCGTACATTTGAACTTTTTATCTAGCTGAGCTCCTACAAATTCATATAGATCAGAAACAGCATCCTTAGTAGATTTCCCGGTCTTAAATCCATATTGGTTGGCGGAGAGAATATTTTCTTTATCTAAACACGAAAGTAGTTTCTTGTTTATAATTTTCTCCAGTATTTTAGCGAACACTGTTAAAATCGAAATTGGACGATAATTACTTATACAGTTTTTATCGCCATGCTTGTAAATTGGATGTACTATTGCAATTTTGAAAGCTTGGGGAAAAACACCACTATTAATAGACAGGTTCACTATGTGCGTTAAAAGAGGAGCGATTGTTTTTTTGGTGGACTTAATTATATTTGTAGGTATATTATCCCATCCCGTAGTACAGTCACTCCTAAGGTTATTAATTACATTGAAGATGTCCTGATCGGTGACCTCAGTCATGTACATGGAGTTTACTGTCGTATTAGTAAGTTTATTAACTGGGATATTGGTTTGATCATCGTTTGGAGTTGATGTTATTTTGGTGGCTAAAGTTTTTCCTACATCGGCAAAGTAGTGATTAACATATTCGATGGATGTTTCAGGGGTCTCCTTAATTTTTAGTAAATCTATTGCAGGTTGTTTATTATTTTGAGAGTTAGTAAAGGTTTTAATCAGTCTCCAGGTTTTCTTTGGATTTTTTGAGAATTTTTTTAACTGGTCGTGTTCATAAGATCATTTTATTCTCTTAAGCAAGTCATTACAAAAGTTTTTATACCGAGTGTATGTTACCTTTAAGATCGTGTTGGTTGGGTCTTTCTTAAGCTTGAGGTGTAGTTTGTCGCGATTTTTTGTACAGCGGATTAATCCAGGGGTTATCCAGGGCTTAATACATCGAGTTCGTCTGGTGACTGTTATCGTAATAGTGTTTGTCGTTACAAAATTGGATAGAACACCAACAAGTCGGTTAGTTGCCCAGTTTGCATCCATTGAGCACAAGATATCGTCGAAGTTAAATGTCTCGATATCTGACACAAGCTTACCGTGGTTCAGCTTATGAGTAACCGATTTATATTTAGGCTTGGGTGTTTTGATTAAGTTAAGCTCAACAACAACTGAATAATGGTCAGTTATGGGGACGTTATAATTATAGTGTTTGTAGGGTATTTTGCCTTAATGCATGATCGAGGCAGTTGTTGCCTCTAGTCGGATATTCGTGACTCGGCAAAATACCATGACCAGCTAAAAGGTTGAGATAATCTGGAGCTTTACTGTCAACACTATTTGTCTTAATATCGATATTGATGTCACCCATAATTATTATATTAGGGTATTTTGAATATAACTTAAGAATATCATTCAAGGAATCAAGGAAATTGTTAACATTCTTATAAGATGGAGGTATATATATACCAAAGACAACAGTATCTGGATCGAGCTTAACCGTAAGGCACTTGCATCGGATATGAGTATTTCATCAACATCACAAGATAAGTTATCCTTGGTAAGATATTTAACTCGTTTAAGCAACAAATTTGTTGACTAGTCAAATGATGTGAACTTTGGCAATTTTTAGATGTGAAGAAGCGGCACAGTACAAAACCTATGCACGTGCCGCCGGCATGACTGAGAAGTGTCAACGCTTCATTTATTTGAATTGAAATGTATGAAAATTTGGTCAAAAATCAAGTACCTATTTTTTTTTTACATAATTCGAATGAGAATCATGTACCGAGTATTCTCCTTAAATATTTATAGTGACTTTTGGCGTAGGGAGAAGCTGCCATTGAAAAGGAAGGATCCTTCGACCAGACGGTGTTGCGTCTGGTGGGCTACGTGCCACTTAACGTTTGTTGTCGGTTTCTTGTATTAATACTCAATCACTTTGAAAACTTCGACAGCGCGATGTAGGATGCGTCAGATCGTATGTGGCGAGATAGTTGTCGCTACATCACTCCCCCTCCGAGACCGGAAGTCGAATAGCAGGTTGAGTCGTCTATACATCTTCTTGTGATGTTTGCCAGGCCAGTGGAATGTTCCAGTGAGTCGGAACCAGATGCCGCATAGTTCACGGTGAGTCGGAACTGTCTGCGGTGATGCCCTTGTGAGTCGAGGTGGTGCAGTGCTGCGTAGTGGCTGGCTGCTGCGTCGACCAGGAGAGAAGTGCGTCTCTGCTTGCTGACCGGCCGAAGTGCAATGTGCTGTGCCAAGGTCGCTGCGAAAGCTGTGGGCGATGACCAGGAATGCGCGTCCGCTGCATGCTTGTGGTCAGGATACCCGTAGTAGCCGTGAATGCTGGCTTTCTGTATGACTCGCTGCTCGAAAGCTTGAGGAAGTGATGATGACGTTACGATGACGTAGATTTGCGAAGGCTGCGCTGACGTTCAAGCTAGGGGTCACCAGTTTAGCGTAGAGAGAGGCTGCCATTGAAAAGGAAGGATCCTTCGACCAGACGGATGTGTGTCTGGTGAGCTACGCGCCACTTAACGTTTGTTGTTGGGTTCTTGTATTAATACTCAATCGCTTCGAAAACTTCGACAGCGCGATGTAGGATGCGTCACTAGTCATCGTGTATAATGAGCACTTTGTTTTGTTTGTACTACTATAGTTTTAGTTTTGGAGTTTGTTAGTCGCGTTTTAACTAAATACTTTCGAAGTAACGTATCTTAGGACATTACGATTATATATCAGTAGTTGATATCTATACTAAACTCAAGTCAGTTGAGCAAAATTTAAAACGAGTTGACTCGGTTAGTTAATGGTTTTATAATTATGCGTATATAAGAAATCTATAACGAGCCGTGCATAAATTTAAGAGCGAATAATTGTGTAATATGTAATTCGTAAGATTTAAATAAGTAATCAGATAGAAAAAAAACTTTGATTCCTAGAAACAATAACAATACTTTACGCTTAAGTAGAAATGTGCGAGTACATAATATGTGCCCTGCAGTATTATATATGACGTTAATATATTAAGGTATTATGTGTTGGCCAGCGACATGAATCACACACTGAGCTCAGCTAACTGCGTCACAGACAAATCTACGGTGCGTCTTAGAGATAGGGGACTGTCTTATTTCACTTAGCTCCAACTGCACTTAAGAATAACAATAAACGTCAAACTTAAAATTACTTTTAAACCAATTCGAATATAAAAAAGCGAGGAAATGTGTATTTTTATACAATAATATATCTTACTACAGAGAATGATGTAAGAAAAATTTGGTGTTATTAACGAGTGAATCATCTAGAAGTAGAGTTATCAATCTTTGATGCCCTATAATCAAATCGAAACTTTTAACTAAATCTATAATCAATTATTTAGTATTTTTTTAATTGCATTACTTTTTTTGAGATATTCGAAACTCGAAAAACACGAGGTGTCTTCAGTATTGAGTTGCATTAGTTTTAAGCGTTGATTAACTTAAATTACCGATATAAAAAAGGTCGTGAATTTTTATAGACAGTAGAGCAGTGTAGATAAAAATACATAATTTTGTTATTTAGATCTATTTTTAAAAACAATTGTGTCGATTTTATGTATAATTTTTTTATTACAAAATTGTTATGTATTTTAAGAACTATTACTATATTTTCAAATCCTACGTGAACAATCTCAATGGCTCCCTGGCTCTGTAATAAAGTTTGTAATATTATCTAAGAGAAATCATTATCTTTAGATAAAGTCAATTCAGGCGTGTTAACAGATACAGCTAAATGGCCAATTTAATTCGAGTAAATATTTCATTTATGTTTAATCCCTTAAGAGGTTTTAGAATAACGATACAATAATAGATGTACTATTTATCTTAATAATCATTTAATTGGGTCAGTTATCTGGCAGTTGCTTTCTTGATCCAAAACAATACCATCGAATAAATAAATACGTATAATTGTCAATGAGTTAGAAAAACAAATGGTGACCACTCACAAAAAATTACAATTGTTTAATTCTTTTTATTACGTTCTTGCTGTTACTTATTGAAATTATAAGTGCAGTAACTTAAAAGCAAACGTAAAATTATAATAATCAGAACAATTTCTGAAAGTATTAGGCAAACATAACTCACCTTATGGTCGATTTATCAAGAAAGGAACTGTGTATGAGTAAGTTTGTAAAGTTAACCATACATTGAATTTTAAAATCGTGCCAATAACGTTTGTATGATCTAGAGGTGATTTGTGATCTAGATTTTTAAAAATATAACAACATGGCAATTATTCAAATGTAAATATAACCTTTTTTGGACACGTTGAATTTTATTATTGTTAAAAAAAAAACCTTAAACCCTATTGTAATTATGTATAGTTACGAAATTATGATAGCTATGCACGAGTTAGTGCTACAAATAGGTGACTAATATTTCATAGAATGTAAAATATATTTTGAAATATAGTTTTCACACAAAATATTCCAAATACCACAGATTCTATATCGACATACATAAAGTGTGGCTTCCTTGTAAAACATCTTCGAGTTTGATTTCGCTCTGAAAGGAAAATATTTTACGGTCATCGTACTAAAAATCTTCTGTAAAACCGTTGTACTTACTATGAAACAATATTACCAACAAAAGTATTTTACTAAACGTACGTGTTGTGTCATTTTTTAAGGTATATCTGTACTCACACCTTTGTAAATTAGTTGAAAAATTTAAACATTGCAATTATAATTAGGTATATTAAAATATAAAACGATTTGATTTTATAATTTTTAAAATGAAAGTTATTATTTAAAATTAAGTTTTATAAAGTTTTATAACTTACTACTTATATATATTTATAATTGTATATTGATCTTAAAATTATTATTGTTTAATGTTAATTATTTTCAATAAGAAACCCTAACAATATATAAAATAATATTATTGTAACAATATTTAAAATATCTAAAAACATATTAGAATGATGGACACATTTTAAAACATTATGTTTTTGATTTTTCTAAATCCATACATATAATAAATTTGTTAAAAGTCCGTTTTATTAATACACTATATGTGATCAAGAATAAATTTTACAAGCGCGATTTATTTTCAATCAGCGCCATCTCTTATAAGTTTTTTTTTTTGTACGCGTATCACGTAGGAAGTACAAAACCAATGTAAATAACTTTAATACATATAAATTATACATAACTCACAGTAACATTTAGTTTTTGTTTCATTGTAATTAAATTTAAAAATAAATATTTAATATATATAGAAATATATTATTATGTTAAATTATGTTAAATGTACGATAGATGGCGCAGTAAACGTAATATAATTTTTTGAATCGCGCTTAAAAAAACTTCGGGCAAAAGAATGACCCTCGCCCGTATTTAAATAAACGCTTTTTTTTTTTTGTATTTAGTACCTTAGTGTACTAAGGCAAGACCTTGTTGTTTGTTTGTTGTAAAAATATTTGGTCGTTATTTGTTTGTTGATTGTACAAAGTTGGATGGTTATAGCTATTTAAGTTGTAATCCTTATATATAAAAGCGAAAGGTCACTCACTCACTCACTGAACACGGAAGATAAGTAGATAATTTTCATTATTGTGTTATTTTTATAATTATTGAATATTTTAGTCATCGTTTCTTGTTTAAAAGACTAACCGTTGAGTTTCTTGCCGATTCTTCTGAACAGAATCTACATTCCGAATCGGTGATAGCTTCACATTAATTATAATCAATTATTTAAAAAAATATATCTATAACTAATATTATAAAGCTGAAGAGTTTGTTTGTTTGTTTATTTGTTTGTTTGTTGTCGCACTAATCTCAGGAACTACTGGTTCGAATTGAAAAATTATTTTTGTGTTGGATAGCCCATTTATCCAGGAAGGCTATAGGCTATATAACATCACGGTGCGATCAATAGGGGCTGAGCAATAATAAGAAATGTAACAAAAACGGGAAGAGATACGACTCGAGACATTTTTTAACTATAGTTCCACTTTTAAAGTAAATATAACATCACTCTTTTACTGAGAATTTTCGAAAAATAAAAAACTCAATAATACGTTGAACGACTCAGGAATCAAACCTAAGACCCTTGCTCGGCAGTAACGCTTGCGACCACTAGACCAACGAGGCGAGTACCTACTCTTAGAGTAATTGTTTAAAAATATTTAAGTACCTACGGTTTTCCCTCAAATTAACGCGGTTGAAACCGCGGAGCACAGCTAGTGTTTTATAAAATGACGATTTAAAAGTGCTTTTGAAGTCTACTTAAATAAATGAAGTATTTATTAATATTTTGTGATAAAATATACGATGAGATTATACAATTCTGACTTTAATCATTTATACACCTACTAGCGGCCCGCCCCGGCTTCGCACGGGTATTTAACTAAAATTTCAAAAAATATAAATTTATATTTTTTATCACCCACACCTGCGTCGATATTGGAAAATATTTCATAATAGACGAATTGAGTTCTCAAACAATATTTTAGCCCGCAACTTTGTTCGCGTAGAAGTCGAAAATGGTTCTAATAGGATTTTTATTTGTTTTTTTTTTTACGTTATTAATTTTGTTATAACATATAAATTATTATATTAAAATATTTGAATACTTATAAAATATAACAATATTATAGAGTAGGGATTTAAAGTTTAAATAAAATTTTGACTTTGACTTTGACTTTGACTGTGAAACATTAAAAAAAAATTTGTTATAATATTTTATGAAAACGAAGCTCGGTCCAAAGACCAAAGTCTGGAGAAAGTTACACGGGGGTATTATCTTTTTAAAACGAAATCGAACTACTACACCTTCCTTAGTATTTCTTTATAAACAATATTTTTTGGTTGTCTTTCGGGGTGCTAGAATCACCAGGCTACTCTGGAATATGCCACATACAACTGGCTGTGAGAGAAGCAGCTTTCGCTTAAGTATACTCCCGCTACAGTAAGAGTTTGACCTTAAGCTTTGTTTATGGTAAATACATACTCATATACACTCATATCACCATTTCCTATTTTAAGCAACAGGTCTGAGAACTGTCCGGCAGTAACATCTCCCCTTAGAGTCCATCATTCTCATATTTATGGTGAGGCTCAGTTCCGCCACTGCAGGCCACAAATGCTCCTGTACTGTAGTGTATTGTATCAGCCTGTAAACAACCCACTGCTAAGCGGAGGCCTTTTTTTCATATAGAAGAAGGGTTGGAGCTTAATCCACCACGCCGCTCCACTGCGGGTTAGCGGATAATATCCCTTTTTTTAACGATGGGAAATACATTTACGCATCCCGCCGCCCGCAGGCGACGGTTATGTGGGACTCGCTGGCTGCGAAGCCAGAATACCCACTAAAACTCATAGACCGTCTGCGCCATAGTGGGGAGCCACGGGATCGCTCGCGCATACAACCGTGACGCCGCGACGTTTGGCCCGGCGGCCCCTCCGTATGTCGTAACGGCGCCTCCGTTTGGGGCCGTTCGACTGGTCCACTCTGCTAATTCAGAGAAGTACCAGGAGCGGCCCCAACACTAAAATCTCCGCGCCCTTTCGGCGCCACTCCCACACCAGCCGCAACTCCCGTGCTAACACTCTCACCGCGCTTTCGCGCTCCGTTCACCACTGGACTTCAGCTACCCCAGACGGCGAAACCCCGCTGATGGGTCCACACATCAGCTGGTCCAGGGGTTCCAGTGCCTTGTGCACCTCTGCGTCCAAACTACCGCGCTTTCGCGCCACCCAATGGAGCGGGAGAGCGAGTCATCTCCCTCCTGTGCTTTCGCGCCCACCGCTGCTGGTTTTGGTCCGCGGGGGGCCGATAATATCCCTACCATAAGTAACAATTATTATAAGGCATCCATGATAACAAACGGGACCGACGGCTTTACGTGCTCTCCGGGCCACGGTGGGGAAACCCACTATACACCCAGACCTGAAACAAATATTGGCATAAAGACAAATATCTGCCCCGAGCAGGAATCGAACTTCCGACCACCGGCATTGAGGCGAGGCGTTAAGCCACTCGCACTACTACACCAGAATCTCGAACCGGTTATCAATGCTTCGTTCGTTGTATCGTTGGTATAATTACACCACAAGTCAATACGATTTTGCCTCTTAGATTTGAATAAACCCGCAAGTAATTATTTTTTAAATTTTGATTGACTCGCCACAGTTGGTAGTGACCCTGCTTACTGCTCCAGGATCATGGGTTCGATTCTCGCCTCGAGTTTGGGTGTAATATGTATTTATTTCTATATGTATTATTTGTATGTATGTATATTTATAAAAAAATGTATATCAGTCAGGTGTTACCTTTTTTTCGTTTTTTTTTTTTTTTTTTTGCCGCAGGGGAATCCATTTACGGATGATATCCAGGATGCCCGGGTCGGCAGTCCTAGACCTATGTCGGACTCGGCACTTTGGGAGTGCAATACCGTACTAAACCCCTGCGGGAGCCTTCAGCCGCTTTAATTGGAGGGTCCCGGATCTGCAGGCAACAGGATCCCTCCAGCGACAGGCTGGCCTCGGCGAAAAGGCCAGACTTCTCCTCCATGGGGACTGTCCGGCTCACCTCTGAACAGTCCCGACGACGCCGTATCTAGCAGGACCGGGTTCCCATCCCGGGCCGATACGGGCACAGGGGCGTTACTGGAGGCGCATTAAGTAGCGCCTCCTACGCACTCCCATTCGTCGCCCGCGGATGGAGGCCACGTCGGCGGCCTCCTCTCTCACCCGCTCGTCGGCCTCTTTCTGGGACATTACTGTCTCGCAGAAGGAGACCATCGCCTTCCAGGACTCGTCGTCGCCGAGCATCGCGATGATAATGCTCGGGAGCGACAAGTCCCCTCCGAGGACCGACGTCAGACTTTGACGCAGCGCCGCCCATCTCGGGCACACCTCGAGGGTGTGCTGGGCGGAGTCCACCGCCGCGCCACAATCGTGACATTCAGTCGTCGGCTCCCTCTGGGCCGTCCGGCACAGGTAGTCACCAAAGCAACCGTGCCCGGTGAGAACCTGCGTCAGACGGAAGGTGAGGGGCTTGCGTTTTCGACGCATCCACCGCTCAAGGACCGGGCGAATGGCAGCCGTTACGCGTGTGCCGTACGGCTGCCCCGCCAGGTCCTCCCCCCACCTCCGCATAAGCGCTTCCTGCCCCATCCGACGCACCCGCAGGATCCCGTCCAACGTAGGGTTCTCACCAAGAGCCCTCCTACCCGAGACGTATGAGTAGGTCTCGGCAAGAACCTCCGCCACGAGCTCCCACGGGGGGTCGCCGGCAGTCAGGTGTTACCTAAAATACAGGCATTAACTTGCCTACCTTAGGAACAGACGATCGTGTGTGTATGTCAAACATATATTTATATTTAATAATAGTCCAAGACAGCTTTTATCTCCTCCTTCTTAGTTTTAGTGTAAGATAAAGTTAGGTATATGATTTATAATTTTTTCTGATCTTGTTCCAACATTAGTCCGTGGTGCCAATCTGTACTAATTGGGATGTTAATGCCGTATAATTCAAAAATGTTTCCAAGTTCACATTGGTGTCTTCTATATCTGTATCATTGTGAACTACAGATGCCTTGCTGATGAGTTATTCAGTTTAAAACCCTTGACTTAAAACAACATCAACATTGAAGTAAAAAATATTATATAAAACACTATTTTACAATAAAGCGATCACACGATATATTTACAACTCAATTTTGTTACTTAAATTACTTTAATATAAAGTCTTGCCTGTTCCACCAGGAGCACCCAAAAAAACATATCACCTACGCCTACGTCAATACTAATATATAAATATTATATAAAAGACTGATTGAGTTGTCAAACATGTGTCAAAATAAAATGTAATTTAAAAAAAAATCCTAAGGAGTATTTATATCAAAATAACTTTCTACCCCCTTTTAACCCCGTTAGGGGATGAATTTCGATAAAATACGAAACATGTCTTCAATAAATTCTGTTAAAGAATATTTATGCAAAATTTGAAGTAGATTGGACCAAGGAATCACGTTGTCCCATACAAACTTTGCCTCGCTTTTTCATCCCCTTAGAGGTAGAATTTCGTAAAATCCGTTCTTAGCTGACCTCTACTCGGCAAAAGAAATATTCCTACTAAATTTCAAGTTTTTAGGTCTCATAGTTCCAGAGATATCGTGATGAGTGACTATATCTATAGAAAGTCTCCTTTATATATATAGATTTCTCAATTTAAGGATTATAAATAGTTAATTGAAAATAATAATAATAAATTAGGTACTCGTTTCTGATACGTCCATCTGTTCGGAAGTAATTTTTTTCAATTTATCTCTTTCTTTATCTGTTATTATATCTATTATTCCGCAAAGACTTTCACAAGACTTTCCGTATTAAATGTTAAAATGTTTTTACTTTTATATACAGATTGACTTATAAAGATGTTCATAATACAGTACAACCTTGATATAACGAGCCTCAATATAACGAATTAATCGATTTAACGAATTTTTTGAAATCCCCTAGAACTGGACGTAAGAGCTAATACAAAATATACCTCTACATTACGAATAACATTTATCAAAAACCTCTTTATAACGAATTTTTAATCGTTGCAGAATATAGGTAGAAGGTATTTACCTCTATTTAACAATTTTTTTCAACTTAGAACCTTGATATAATGTATCCTTTTAATTATTTCCACTTCATTCCACTTTCTTACCTTGTTAAAACGAATCGTAGTCCAATCTAACCTCTCTATAACAAACCTCATTATGACGAATTACTTGATACAACGAATATTTTCTAATTCCCTTCAGTTCCGTTATATCGAGGTTGCACTGTAACTAAAGAATCACATGTTTTGCTTGTTGATTCGGTGTTAGAAAAAAAAAAAAAAAAAAAACTTCCAACCTTATTGAAAAAATGAAATTAATAGAACTTTATTGAAAATGGCATTCTAATATTTAAGTTTACTTAACAATTTTTTTGCCTTTAATAATTTGGTATTGTCCAGACTTCTTGGCAACACCGAAAGTCGTCCGAATACAAACTCGACCAATCAGCGGCTTTCGTAAAAACTGTTATAGCTTTTAAAATATTTTCGCTTAGAACTTAGAATCTGCTCCTCCGATCGTTACACACACGTTATTGTAATTTTAATTTAAACTTTAATATAATTTTTTAAGCGCAAAGATTTATTATTTCAAACCCAGTATCTAACATAAACTGGTCCTTCGAGCCGGATTAATTCGAAAACGCATAAACCAGCGGCAGCGATTGGAGAAACACGCAAGTCAGGGAGCAGGCGTCCAAGTCTATAGCAGCTTATTCAGTAAGAGGAGAAGCCAAGGGGTAGTCGTTGGAATAACTAATCCTGGAAGAAGCTAGTTTGGTATCTGAAAACGCGCAAATAGGTACGGCCAGCCATCCCATCTATTCCCGCCCCACTTCCACTTCAACTGTTTAATGCTTTTTCATTCTCTAAGTTTCAGTAATTACTAGTCAACTAATACCAGCTGTGCGTCTCCAAGTACTTCGCATCTCATTCGAAAACGTCAGAACTGTAAGTACCCTCTTTGTCACTTTTCACTAAAATGATTGAGCCAAGTCATGATACTTTACCACCTAAATCTCGCGATAATTCTCCTTATAGGCATAGTGATACCAGTCTAGTAAAAGAGCTAGTTAAAAAACGCGGTATACTTAAAGGCAGGTTAACTAGATTTGCAAATTATGTTGGTTCTTTAAAAAATGAAACGATCTGTAGTAGAAAACAAATAGATTTAAAGTTGCGTATTCAAGGAGCTTCTACTATGTTCAGCGAATTTCATAATATACAAACCAAGCTAGAAGAATCTGTATCTGATATTGATGATCAATTAACACAGCGAGAACTGTTTGAGAGCAGCTACTACAATACAATCTCTGAAGCTGAATATTTGTTAAGTTTATGTAAGGTCACTGACACTTTAAATCCATCCGCACAAAAGCCAACTATTAAATTACCTGTCATATCCTTGCCTATATTTGATGGTTCAATTGGGAATTGGTTACAGTTTAGAGATAGTTACATAAGTCTTGTACATAATTCCAGTGAAATAAGCGATATTGAAAAATTCCATTATTTAAAATCATCACTAAAGGGTAGTGCAGAATTAGTTATAAACTCAGTGGAATTTTCGGCAAGTAATTACCTAATTGCATGGGAATTACTTCAAAATCGTTTCAACAACCAAAGATTACTTGTTCAAAATCATGTAAAGGCGTTATTTACTATGCACAGTGTTAACAAGGAGTCACATATTCAATTACGCAATTTAATAGACACAGTTTTAAAGAATATACGCGCTTTATCAAACCTTCATGAACCCGTAGAATATTGGGATACTTTACTCATATATTTAATTGTTTCTAAATTAGATCCCACCACAGAACGTGAGTGGGAGCAACATAAAGGTACACTATGCTCAAAAAATGATAACTCCTTGACACCTTTAAAACTTGATAGCCTAATGAAGTTCCTTACTGACCGAGCTGATATGTTAGAAACATTGCAATTATCACACAGCAAACAAAATCATGTTTTTAAAAAACCCAACACACAAAATTCAATTAAAGTTCACTGCAATGTTTCCACAAATAAGCCGAAGGAACGTCAATTATATGATAACACTAAAAAACGCTGTTTGTTATGTAATGCAAGTCATCCACTGTACGCTTGTCAAACATTTCTCAATTATAACTTAGAAACAAAAATTAAATTTATTAATGAGAAAAAACTATGCATAAATTGTTTACGTCTGGGTCACACAGTAAGCGATTGTCGGTTTGGACCGTGTCGGAGATGTAACCAGAAACACAATTCATTAGTGCATCCCGATAATAATGATTACAATATTAATACGACATTCACAAGTCATGTGGGAAACGCCACTGAGGTGAGTGTGAGTGATGGTCGCGTACTGTCAGTGAGGCCTGCTGCGCCCGCGATAGTCGGAGCGACCGCACCCGCGCCCTTAGCCGCCTCCCCGCTCTCACCTTCCTTTTCAACAAACGCATCCTGTATTAATGCAAATAATGCACACATCGATACTACGAGTAACTGTATTCATTCTGTTAATTTAAAACCGGTATTATTGTCAACCGCTCTTATACAAATAACGGACAACTTAAATAAGTTACATGTAGTTCGCGCCCTTCTGGACAATGGATCAGAAAGGTGCTTTATCACAAAATCATTATGCGATTTATTACACATAAAGGTTATACAGTCCACGTTCGAAATACGAGGTGTAGGTAACTCTGTCACAAAATCAACGCAAATATGTGACATTGAAATTGTATCGACGTCCATCACTTATAAAACACATTTACAATGTTTTGTTTTACCTAACATTACTTCGGCCGTACCTTCGATGCCCTTACAATACACGCAATTTAATATACCTGATTACATTCAATTAGCAGATCCACAATTCTATGAAACTAATAATATTGATATTTTAATAGGAGCTGATAAATTTTGGGATTTAATAAAAACAGATAAAATTAAATTACCGCATGGACCTTTCTTATTAGACACAGAATTAGGGTGGATTATTTCTGGGCCTATTTCTAGTATTTCGCGCGATAAAGGGTACGGAATTCAATGTCATTTTTCGGATGCGATTGATACGCAGTTACGTCAGTTCTGGGAACTGGAAGAAACGTTTGCGCCTCGGGATACGCACAGTGAGGATGAACGTGCTTGCGAACAACATTTCGTTAACAATACTACGCGCACGATTGACGGAAGGTTCGTTGTACGTATTCCTTTTAAAATTTCCTGATAAATTAGGCGAGACATTTTCGCAAGCGGAACGAAGGTTTTTAGCTCTCGAGAAACGCTTAGTCCGTAATCCGGAGTATAAAAAACTTTACTGCGATTTTATTCACGAGTACATACGCTTAGGTCATATGAAACTAGCTGATAACTATGGAAAACCTCATTATATAATGCCGCATCACGGTGTACTCCGCGAGTATAGCACAACTACAAAACTACGAGTGGTGTTTGACGGCAGTGCAAAGTCCAGCACAGATATTTCATTGAATGACCTCCAAATGGTCGGTCCACCGATACAGGGCGATCTCGTTGCTATATTGTTACGATTTAGGCAGCACAAATACACGGCTTGTGCTGATGTTGAGAAAATGTTTCGCCAGTGCTTAATTCATGAGGATCAACGTGACCTTCAATTGATATTGTGGCGGGACGACCCGTCAGAACCTATACGCGTTTATAAACTTTGTACTGTTACGTACGGAACCGCATCCGCTCCGTTTTTGAGTTGTCGATGTCTCAAGCAATTGGCGGCTGAGAGTACTGATCCTGTGTGGCGATTCTGTAACTCGCTATGAGCATAACGACTCGGGGACGGTATCGTAACCATAACGAATTTCACAACGTGTAACGTTAGTTCTATACCGACGGTGTTATTCTGTATCTACGAATAGCGACACTTCGACGTTACAGAATGGGATAACGAATCGTCGTTATGGACACCGACAAAAAGTGACGTATGTGACAAATCTTTAGTAAATAACTAGAATTTTATCGAAACTCGCCTTAAAATAGTGTATTGTGTATCTGTGGTTTAAATCGAGGCGCGCACAATCAGTCAGTGTCAAATCCATCGTATATTGAATATTGTAAATATAAATATCAATTCACGAATGAAGTGCATTTTTGTTTTGTTTGCATCGTTATTATGGCTTCGATTGGGAAGTTAATATAATCAACGATGTTTGTAATACATGTTATGTGTGATGTTTTGAATTATATGTTATGTTTTTGTGTGGCTTATAAGTTATGAAAACACGTGAAAATTTAATTCGTTTATGTTTCCGTGACTAATTTTGATTAAATATAATTATTAATGAGATTGAAGATAATAAAAGAAACAGCGTAAATAATAAACTTAATAGTAAAAATTAATTATTAATGAAAGAAATGAATAATTATATCTAAGCAACTTTGTAGGTTCTTCAGAGCAATACTACAATTTATAGGTTATGCGTTTTTTTTTTTTGGAAAATAATTAAATCTATTCTACAATTTTTTCTGAAGTCAATCTGCATTGATAATTCCTAAACTGCTGCAAAATTTAACTTACTTGTTATTTCAAATGGCGTAATTATTTTTCACTTTTAAAGCACTTTCTTGGAGTCAAGAATAATATGCGAAACGCACACCACTCCTCTAGCTCGTGTGCAAAGTATCGTTATAATGGTCGTTATAGCGTACCGAGGGGTCTCTGAGCCTCGCTATCCGCTCGCACCGTAACGTCATCATAGCGACACTTTTCGTTACTAATAACGACAAAACTCGCTATGAATAGTGTACAGAATCGCATTTGTCGTTATAATAGCGACGCGGTCGGTAACATAACGAAACTTGTCGTTATGAGTCCATAACGACAGCATAGCGAGTTACAGAATCGCCACACTGATGTCACTAGAATCATCAACAACGACTTTTACGTCGACGACTTGTTAACGACGCATGATAACAAAAATCAATTATTAAAGATTTGTCAAAATGTATCTAATCAATTACTATCAGGTGGTTTTCCGCTACGCAAGTGGATGTTTAACTTTAATTTAGATGAAATAGAAAACGGGGCATCCGAATTATCTAAAGAATTGTCATTAAGTAATAATGTTCACGCTAAAACATTAGGATTAGGTTGGTTTCACATTAGTGACGAATTTCATTTTAACACAAATTATGAGAACGACAATAAAATAATTACAAAACGATACATTTTATCAAAGATTAGTCAGATTTATGACCCTTTGGGATTGTTGAGTTGTACGGTGATTATAATTAAAATTTTATTACAAAAATTATGGCTATTAAAAATAGGTTTTGACGATGTTGTTCCCGCTGACATCTCACGCATTTGGGACCGTTTCGCGACTTCTTTGCCTATGCTTAAATATATACGCGTGCCGCGTCACGTTGTAGGTACCAACCCCGCGCGCATCGAACTGCATATATTCTGTGACGCTTCATCTGTCGCATACGGCACTTGTGTATTTGTGCGTACCATAAATCATGACTCATCGGTAACCGTACGATTATATTGTTCTAAGGGAAAGGTTGCGCCTCTAAAACCGGTAAGTATCCCGAGATTAGAACTTTGTGGCGCTTTACTAGGTGCTAGGCTTTATAATAAAATCCGCGAGTCAATAAACCGTCAGTTCGATGACGTTACCTTCTGGTGTGACTCCACCATAGTATTGGGATGGCTGCGCATGTCTCCTAATTTATTAAAAACCTTTGTTCAAAACCGAGTATCTGAGATTCACGAGCTCACTAATACGTTGAGGTGGCGTCATGTTAGCGGTAATGAAAATCCAGCTGATTTAGTATCCCGCGGTGTCAGACTGGAAGATCTCAAAAATTGTGTTATGTGGTGGGAAGGACCAACGTTTCTTCATGACCCTGCATTTGATTACAGTCAGTCATATGACGAACAAGTAGATATTTCTTGTTTACCTGAAATCAAATCTAAGCCTATTAATTCATTAGTCAGCTCGTCAGAAATTTCATTATTCCCATTTAAAAGATTTTCACAATTTAATCGTATGAAGCGGACTTGTGCATACGTATTGCGTTTTATACACAATACACGCTATAAAAATAATATTCGTCAAGGCTCTCTTACTGTTGATGAGTTAAAAGGTGCCAGTGAGACTTTGGTAAAATTGGCACAATTAGAAACATTTGCAAATGAATATAGATTACTTTCTTATAATAAAAAACTAAACTCTAAACATAATTTTAACAATTTAAATATATTTATGGGAGATGATAAAATATTACGCGTAGGGGGGAGAATAAAACAATCTTTATTATTTAATTTTGACAAAAAACATCCGATGTTAATATCTTGTAAACATTGGTTTGCAGTGTTGTTATTTCGTTACGAACATAAAAATCTACATCACGCCGGGCCACAAGCTCTATTATATAATATACGCGAATCTTATTGGCCTATTGGAGGTAGGAATCTTGCAAGGCGCACGGTCCATGACTGCGTCATCTGTACCAGACTGTCAGGTAAATCGTTATCCCCTATTATGGGCAATTTACCACCAGAACGAATAACACCCACCTTTCCATTTAGTCAGTGTGGTGTTGACTACGCTGGACCAATGCTCATATTGAACCATAAGGGTAGGGGCTCTAAGATAACAAAGAGTTACGTATGTTTATTTGTTTGTTTTGTAACTCGCGCGGTGCATTTAGAACTAGTCAGTGACCTGTCTTCGGATTCTTATTTGCTTGCTTTGAAGCGTTTTATAGCTAGGCGAGGTAAACCTTATCAGATACTATCCGATAATGGTCGAAACTTTGTCGGTGCTGCTAATGAGTTCAAAAACGTTTTAAAAAACTGTTCAAAGGATATAATTGAATACGCAACTAGTCAAAATATTAAATTCTCATTTATCCCAGCATATGCGGCTCATTTTGGTGGATTGTGGGAAAGTGGCGTAAAATCTTGTAAGCATCATTTGCTGCGAGTGGTTGGAAACGCACGCCTAACTTTTGAAGAGTATACCACGGTACTATCACAGGTTGAAGCGATACTAAATTCCCGACCTATTAGTCCCTTGTCTACCAATCCCACTGACTTTCTTCCACTAACTCCTGCTCATTTCCTGGTTGGACGTGCCTTGACGGCACCTGCAGCAGAACCACTGGCTGAAGTTCCTGTCCATCGGCTGACACGCTATCAACACCTCGAGCAAATCAGGCAACATTTTTGGAACCGATGGAGCAAAGAATATATCTCCGAATTGCAAATTAGGACCAAATGGAAGCACCATAAGCCTGATCTTCAACCTAACACTATGGTCGTCATCAAAGACGATAATACTCACCCATTGAAATGGAGCTTAGGACGAATCATATCCACCAAACCTGGAAAGGATGGAATATCCAGAGTCGCAGATATCCAAACCTGCACAGGAGTAATCAGACGAGCATTTCCTCGAATATGTCCTCTGTTCTATGAAGACTCAGAAGAAAAAATGTTGGACGCCAGTGCTTCCAAGGCCGGGGGCATGTCCAGACTTCTTGGCAACACCGAAAGTCGTCCGAATACAAACTCGACCAATCAGCGGCTTTCGTAAAAACTGTTATAGCTTTTAAAATATTTTCGCTTAGAACTTAGAATCTGCTCCTCCGATCGTTACACACACGTTATTGTAATTTTAATTTAAACTTTAATATAATTTTTTAAGCGCAAAGATTTATTATTTCAAACCCAGTATCTAACAGGTATAATATAACGAAATTGTACCTAAAGCGAATAAGCAATGTACTAGATCAGTATCTAAATTAACGGTTATTAATAATGAATATCAAGAACGTTCGTTGACTACCAATTAATATAAATAACTACTTGATGTTAATTGATCAGTCTACGAGTATGTATGCACACTGTATGGAAACCGACTAATCATCCTGATAGCCACGTACAGTCGCTTACGTATAAACATTAATCCTTAACAAACATAATACACGCTTAGTTCTAAGTCAGCTGTTTAAGATCCTTGCATATTCTCATCACTTAGACGCTCAGGTGCAGTAAGTATAAACAACAAGAACACTAAACGTTATTTCTGTAGAAGTAATTTGCATTTATGAATTGGCCATTCCTCAGTCACCCTTGTTTACTACTTTCGATCAATTCAGATGCAAACCGTTCTCTGTAGCTGTGTTGTTTTGTTTTTATTATGGTAGTTCCGAAAATAGTTTTTTTTTTGCTTCTGGTTTAATACAATAGTTTTAAGGTTATTTAAGGTTTAAAGATATTTCTATTCACTTATATAAATTACCATCTCATTTCGTGCTCTATATACGGACTCAATGCGATGGATGTTTCGTATTTAGTTTAACATTTTTAGTAATATATTAAAAAAAAAAAAAAGTGTGTAACCTTTACACGTGATTGAAGTAAAACATCTTTGACATTGTGACAGTTGACAATTAAGTTAAAAATAAATAAGTCATGTTAGAATTTAAAAGAGCATATTGATAAATACCTTACCTTAGGAGCAGACGACCGTGTGTGTGTGTTAAACATATTTATTTATTTATTTATTTATTAAATGTAATACATATTGATAATAAAACAACAGTAATATATACACTTCTTTATATCGAGCATTAGGTATACATAATAAATACATTAATTTAATTATTATTATACTTTAAATATGATATCATTAAACTTTAAATATATATACAAAAAATATAATAATCGATATACAAAACGTATGAGAGAAAGAAAATGTGTGCTCGCACCTCTCTCTCTTGCCCCTACAGTAATATACGAAACGTAACTTATATCTCCCTCTCAACTACCGTTCGCCTTGCCCGACTACATATTTCGTATACGCTCTCGTCACGCATTTAAAAGCTTACTCCCCAAGTCGTAAGAAGTACGTAAGTACGTAAAGAAGTTTTACTTAAAAAAACTGAGTCTCGCCTGTTGTTTCATATAGATTTACAAAGGCGTACATTTCAATCTCTGCATCTAAGAAGTTACCGAGAGCCTCCGAATTTGATAAATATTATTTTATATGAAGAATATTCTCTACAGAGTTCAGAAATAGATGTAATCGATAAGCCCTTCTATGTAAGCATATCGCGTCTCTGTGACGCAGATAAAATCATTAATATTTTTTTGCTAGTATCTTTTAGTTGAGAGGTAAGTGTCAACCATCGTACTAATATTATACTCGTATAGATACGTGCACATACAAGACGACTATTATCAAACCGTCAATTATAATTAATTAACAATTTATCATGTTATCATCAGTTTCGTATTAGATTTCAGTGCGTACATTCCGCCTAACTGCAACACTGTAGTGTGATATTAAGACATGTTAGGACAGGCGACAAAGGATAGGATCGAACATGTCGTCTAAAAAAAATTAATTTTAAAAGTGCGTGATAATTCGTTATAAAGCAATAAGACGTGGCATTTCGTTCTTGATCTTTAATTAGGTACTCTGTTTTTAATCGTATGGGTACAAATATAATTTGTAATAAATCATTATAATTATTTTTTATTGATAACTCGCTTTTGCCTGTGACTTCATATGAGCGAAATTTGGAATTACATTAACAATTATATTTCTTAATGATCTATGGATCGAGGTAAAACTATGACTGTGCAAATTTATTTAGTTTATCAGTAATAGTTTTATCAGTGTACTTATCTATCCTCTATATAATATAATAATTTGGTTGAATACCTAGGCACGTAGGTACGTAGGTAACGTAGGCAAGGTCAACAGGATAATAGTTGTATTAGAAATTGTACGTCTAAATATCATTTATAAATAATAAACTTCCTCGTCCATACAATAAATAACATAAATTTCTTTCAAGCTAAAAATGAATAGTACATCCCATAACAGGATTAATATTATAAAATAAGTTTTAAATAAAGTATTTTAATGTTCTCGTGAAGGTGATGAGTGCATTATAAAACCGATATTTCAATATGGATCTAAAATAAAATTTGTAAATAATTTAGTGCGAAGTTACATCTTTCTAAATATGACAGCGTTTGATCATAAAAATTATATCGTTTTATACTGTAAACGTTTAAAACTGAAAAACGTTTTAAACTGAAAACAGCCCGAGTCAAAACGTAACATAGACGCAACAGCACTGCAACAGTGCCGTACAGTTTTCCACTACCGCAACACCTTTAATATTTATTCTCTGGAGAATCTCTAGAGAATACATATTTCGTGTCGCGGCGGTTTTGTCTTCCTGCTGTGGTGCAGCGGTGTTGTGGCAGTTTTTAACCGTACGCTGTTGCAGCGCTGTTGCGGGCATTTAGAGTCCGTGCCGCGCTGTTGTAGCGTTGTCGCGGCTATTTTACGTTTTTACTCGGTAGTAAATATACGTATATATAGCAGTTATATTTATGACTCTGAAAAACCTCGTGACGCGCTCCTGCCTACTTAATTCTTGGCGATATTAAATTCACTCTATAATATAATATTATATTATACACCTACTCGTATTAATAGTTATAATATTTTTTTATTATTATACAAAAATTAAAACTCTTCTAATAATACATAGATAATAATAGAAGTTTAAATTCTTTTAATAATAGAAGATATGCGTACCAGTTTGTATAAAATATTTACAGGTATTTAGTGTTTGTAGTAACGCAAGAACCTTATGGTAATTATGTATGTATGGAACGTGATGCAACGTAAAAGTGGATGTCAGTATGACATATTTTGGCGTGATCTATATCTAGGAAATAACTTTTAAGCAATGTTCAATATTAAAATTCTTATTAAGAGTTTCCTTGAAGTGGCACTGAAACTCGTCTAGTGATAGCATAGTGTATTTTTTTTCTTCTCCGTCAATAGTTTTAATAGGCTTAAAGTACAGTAAGTAAGCTTTGTCTGCTGTATTTCAAATAAATCTAAGTTCAAAAAAAGTTTCATTCACCAAATTAAATTACTTTTTCTACGCTCAAATTGATTGGTTTTGTCCAATGTTCAATTTATTCGATCGTTTATTTGGTCTGTGGCAATAAACACAAGTGTAACGACCGTAGTAGTAGTAGTGCCGATGAATGTTCGAAAAAATTAGCAGGTAGGATGTGCACATGTAACTTAATATAAAAGTATCTCTATTATTAAAACATGTATTTATCAAAATATTTTTGCAGCACGTGTTGCAAAAAATATTCAATTTTCAATTAAGACCTTATATCATATAGCATAACAGATATATTCTTGGTTAAAAATAGAAATATATTAGAAATATGCCGAAGCCAGTGGCACCCGAGGAGAACCCTAACGGCGATGATTGGACCGCCGTCGTCAGAAATAAGAAAAAGAATGCACAGTCATACACATCCGCTGACGAAGCTCCGGCGCCGAAGAAACCGAGGCCGCAGCCGCCGGCTAAGAAGAAGAAGGCTAGAAAGCCCAAGTTGATGGCCTATTGCTCTCCGGCAGTGCTCATAACACTTGAGGAGTACGCAGAGATTAATTTAATTAATTAATTAATCGTTGATCAGAAGGCACTTGGAATCGACGGCGGCCTGAATATACGGCGCGCTGCTACCGGGGCCAGATTACTGGAGCTGCCGAAGGAGTAGACCCTGGAAAGGGCAGAGCGCTTCGCGGAGAAGCTCCGTAAGGCGTTTGGCAGCTTGGCGAGGGTCGTCTAACCTATGAAGTTTGTGAGACTGCGAGTTTCTGGGCTGGACGACTCCGTCACCAGCGAGGTGGTGGCTGCTGCGGTAGCCAAAATAAGCAGGTGTAACGCCGGTTCCGTCTAAGTCGGCGCAATCGTGGTCGGACCAGGTGGGTTGGGCTGCACTGTGGCGCGATGCCCGATCTCAGAGGCTAAGGGCCTAGCCGAGGCTGGCAGGCTCCTGGTCGACTGGGGTTCGGCCAGAGTCCAAGTCTCAAATGTCCGGGTATTGGCCATACTCGCCCGACCTCTCCGGCTGCGGTTGACCGCAGCGGCGCGTGCTACCGGTGTGACATAGACACGTTGCCCGCAATTGCACTGGGGCATAGCGTTGCGCTGTTTACGCCGACACCGGCAAACCAGCGTCGTATACAATGGAGGGCCGGAACTGCCGTCCCCCTAAAACGAAGTGTAGAGCGGTCTCTAAGACCCTGACCGCTCCCCAAAGTCCAACGCGCCATGTCACCGAGGAGACTGTGGCTATGTCTTCATGACCTGCAGCAGTTTCCTCCGAGTGCCGGTCCCTGATGCAGCGGAAATATGCGCCGCTCACGATGCCCGCGAGCGCTTCGTATGCGTGGGCGGCTTGCGAAGCTGGGCCAACCGTCGGGGTATCCCGTGGACTTCCATTACGACGAGGAGGCAGGATGCGTAAACACATTTCCCAACGATAAAAAAAGGGAGTCGGGCTTGATCCAGGCGGCCTGCGTATTACGCGCCCCTTGCACAGATCGGACGAGCGAACTCGCTCACTCCGGCCACCGAAATCCGATCATTTCTCCACGCTTTCTCGACGCCAAACGACGGCTTCGTCCAAAGATTCGTTCTTTGTCAGAAGGTTCCGCAATACTTAAAGACAAAAGTCTCGAGCAGTGCGTCCTATCTGTGTTTGATGGGATCGGTACACAAATTTAAAGTCACTCAATGTGCTATGGAAGGGGCTATGCTTGGAGTCTCTGAAAGGCTAAATCAGAAATGAGATTATCCGCGAGAGAACTAAAGTAACCGACATAACCCGTAGAATCAGCAAGTTGAAGTTGAAGTATTTAAGAATAAGCCATCGATGGATCTATAAGATTGTATTTAGTTGTAGTTTAATATAGATCGACATCTGCAAAAGCTTTGGAGGAACAGTACTGTTAGAATCAGCAAGTCAAAGTGGCAATAGGCTGGTCTCGTATCTCGCAAGACCGATAACCGCTGGAGCATACGTGCTCTGGGGTGGAGATCACGTATTGGGCATGGGGCGTCGCTGGCAGGGCCTAGATGAGGATTGCGTAATACAGGGATAGGGATACCCGGATACCCGTGAGGGGGTCCAGCAGTGGACTGCGATAGGCTGAAGCGAAACGAAAATCATCATCATATAATTCTTATATGTAGGCAGTAAAAATGTATGTTATTTATCAACTTGCTTAGATATATTGGAATTAAAATATTTATACCGAAATAAATCGTATAAATTCTCTTACGAGTATGGAAAACATTTTTAATAAAATGCTAATACCGGCACTCACCGCCACGCGCGGATATTACTTTGAAGAAACTCGCCTACTTTCAAATATACTCAAAACTTTCATAGTTTTACATGAATGATGAAATAAAACTTCACTGTAGCATATTTAGTTACAAAAGCACGGTAATATAAAATATAAAACTTTTATAATATATGTCGAATGAAAAAAAAAAATATTGAAAATTGAAAAAAAAAGATACTAGAACCATTTTGGCCTTTTTTGTAAGCATAATTTTTCTATTTACTATTTTCTGCCATCTAAATTAAATTAATCATAATAATAAAAAAAAAATACAAGAAAAGCATCATAAACTAGATCACACAAGTAATATATAATAGTTACTAATATTATACTAAAGTTGAAGAGTTTGTTTTGTTTATTTTAACGTTTTATTTATTCAATGTTACGATTAAAATTTAAGCGAAATTGTGTAGTGCTTAATTGTATTTTAACGCTTTGATTCCGTTTTCTCTTCTGCGGTGTGCTAAAGAAAAACGTCACACGTATAATTTAAACCTCGATAGACGTCTCGTTATAGTTCGCATATCATTTACGTAAGAAAGAATAAGAGTATGAATACTTTATTGTAGACTAAAGATAAATAACATTAGGCCGGGGAAAAAGTCTTTTCGTATTTCGTATGTATAAAATTGAAGAAAAATCTCCTTGTTTGTACTGTTTGTACCTGGCTGATTTTAATATAAATTAATATAGGATATTAAGATGAGAAAAATAAAAAGTAAAAAACAATTCTTCACCATTATTCAAATGTTTTCCTATCCGTTAATATGAGTGAATCTAACCAAGACATTCGATACATTCTGAAATTTTATAAGAAAAAAAGGGAAAAATGTGACTCAAGCCACGAAAAATGTTATGACGTTTATTAACTTAATGTAGTGTCAGTAAGAGTAGCACAAAGTAAGTTTAAGCATTTTCAGTCTGGGAATTAAAAAAAAAAATTAAAAAAATAAGTTATCTAAAAAAATTACACATAATATACTCGATTTTTTTAAAAATAAAATACGAAGAAACTTTTTCCTCCATCTAATACGTAACATGTTGAACTTTAATTATGACTTCAACTTCCGCACGGAGCAGTCATTTGCGTTTATACAAATATTCGTTTCTGGTCTTGGTTTTTATCCTTGTAGATCGTCCCACCGTAAATCAGAGAATATATAAAGCCGATCATTACTCATAGTTTAATATTAAGAGGATTTCAGTTACAAAATTGTATGTTTACACAAAAAGCTAATATACCAATTAGTCAGTAATAATAAATAATTTAATCATTCAACGCCGAGATCGGTCATTTGGACGCTTTTGACGCGAAAGCGGTATTTTGATTTCGATTTTACGGCCGCGATTCAAACTATTATAATTGTTTTTATTGTGTATCTGCACAATCTGTTCAATCGTACATCAACAATACATGAACTGGCAATTAGATTTATATAACGTCTTCAGTCACTTTAATTTTACAATATCGTGATACGTTAATTCACCTAAACGAAACATCGAATAAAATATTTATTAGCAGAAAATGGGCGTTTTTGACTTAATATTACATGCTGTTCAATATACCTACTTGCATCCGTTAATATTTAGTATAAAGCGGATTACAATTGATTTTAAGTTTATTCAAAGATATAATATTTTCGATTGGGTTTTGTTGTTTAAAAGTTTCAACTGCAAAACGGAAAATCAATGCACGGAAAACGTAAAATGACTTAATTAGACTCTGAGAAATAAGAAATAATATTTAAGCTTGGTACATACATAACCATTGTATAAAACGAAACAAAGACAGCTGATTTGAGACTTTTCTTCTAATTTTAAGTTAAGAAACCCGTAAATAGCATATTACAATTTTAATGTTTTGTACGCTTAGTATTTAAAAGGGTTAAAGTTGTTTTTATTTAATAGCTGTTTTTTTCTAACGAGAGATATTATGTTTGTTTAAATTGTTTACAAAAAGTTTTGAATGTTAAAATTGAAAATGTTATTGTAATCGTTAACTGTTAATTATTCATGTAGATACATATAAAATAGATGGAACCGGATCTAATTAAGTAAATTAAAATAAGTTCAATGTACCGTAACAAAGTTATTAGGTCTAAACACGTGAAGGAACGATAAAATTTTAATATAACTCCAAGTTTCCGACTTCGCAAAGTAAACGTCTCATTTATGAGCCTACGTATACGCATACATAATAAAATCGCATAAAAAATCTTTACAATTGCTAATGAATAATTTAAAGCTTATATTAAAAATTCTTTCATAGCCGAAACATATTACGCTGTACAATATTATATAAATGACAAATATGTGCGGGTTTAGTGGCTCTTTTATACAAGATATATATACTCAAACGTTATATGTATATTCAGTCGAATTTATAATGTTTGAGTGATGTATGGATGGTTTTTTAAAAGAGTAACTATTGAGTTTCTTGACGATTCTTCTCAGTAAAACCTACATTTTGAATCGGTGGTAGCTTCACATTAACTATGTAGGTATATATAATTGATTAATTAAAAAATATGTATGTATACTGTATAAAATGATGATTCCAAAGTCCTTTTGATGCCTACTTCAATTAGGAAATTTTTTATTTGATTTGATTAGCAACAATTAAAAAAAAAGAGTATTACATAAAGCAGTCGAATGTATTTCAAACTGAACAAGCATTGCTTTGATTGAACGAACTGAATCAGTCTGTAAACGACCTACTGCTGGGAAAAGGCATCTACTCTATGTAGAAGGGTTAGAGCATAATCTTCGACGCTGGTTCACTACGGGTTGGCAGAAAATTTTCCCTATCATGAGTAATGATCGCTATCAGGTGTTTATGACAACAACTGGGACCGACGGCATTACGTGCTCTCCGAGGCACGGTGAGGAGACCCAGAAGGACATACACCCAGACAGGAAACAAATGTTTATACAAATACAAATATCGGCCCCGAGCGGGAATCAAACCCGCGACCGCGTTGAGGCGACTACATGCATTACTTTTTTTTTTTTTTGTAACATTTACATTTGATACCCTCTACCATAGGCAGAGACTATGTTTACATAATATTTATATATCTCGCATTCACGTTTCGCATCTTATATTTATTTCTATTCTACAGGCTGGTTACGGCTTGGATTACAAAGTACTGCTACAAATTATTTACAATATCTTACAACTAAGGACTAAATCTATTTTTTTTTAAGCTTACATAATTATCCATTTTAATATTAAACAAAAATATTTTATTTCTTATTTAATATTTACAATGTTTCTTAAACTAGACCTATCCTATATTAACAAAAATTTTCTTATGTTATAATCAATATACAATTATATTAACTAAACATAATTTTAAGTGCTGTTTCTTTTGTTCACAATTCTGCATATGCTTTTGCAAAATTCTAAAAAGATGGGTCTACTCTCATCGTCCTTAATTATCTCACTGACACTCTCAGCACGCACTCCGACGCCCAACCTGCATTCCACCCTGAGACGGTCATAACTGTGGACAGGACAGTCTAGGAGGAGATGGAAGATGGATTCAGCCTCCCCGGGGTCGCAGACGCACGATGGACTCTCCTTGCACTTGAACCGATGCAAGTACTCGGAGAATCCACCATGCCCCGTCAACACCTGGGTGACGAATCTATCCACCTCCATTTTACCGATGATTCGGTTGGCAGCCACCGCATCAGGGAAGAATTTCCTGGTGACGCCGGCCGTTTCACCGGCTCGGTATCGGTCGTTCCATTCGTCAAGCGATCGCTTGCGAATGCTTCGCTTGACGAATGAAACGGGAAAGCGATCGTAATCAAAAGAGCGTTTGGACTTCAGCGCAGCTTCCTTGGCCAGATGGTCAGCACGCTCGTTCCCCTCCAGTCCTGCGTGGGCTTTGATCCAAAACAAACTTACATGTTTGTTTTGGAGCAAAGCATCACGCAGAAAGACCCGCGCCTCTACGACCAGGGGATGGAGGGCCTTTGGATTCTGCAACGTCTGCAGTGCTGACAAGGAATCGGAATAAATCCCAACTGATTCGGTCAAGTTTTCTGCGGCCATCCGTGCCGCCCGGCATATCGCTAGGAGTTCGGCCTGGTAAACCGTGCAATAGGACGGCAAAACAAGTTTGAGGGTTTTGGTTTCAGCAGCGCCACTCCATACGGATAACGCCGTACCCACCTTGCCCTCAATCTTGCTGCCGTCCGTAAAGATGTTAAAGTCATGACCGTTGTTGGCCATGAGCTGCTCCTGGTCTACCAGGCACTTGACCTCGAGGTCGACACGATAAGCGGGATGAGGAGACCGCAAAGCCGAGGACATCCGCTCCACCTCCCGACCTCCCATCTCAAGCTGGGATACCCCCCTCCTCGCCTCATATAGCGCCGCGGCTTCGCGGACGCGAAGGTCGAGAGGGAGCAACCCAGCGAGCAGCAGAGCCGAGTTCAGGGAGACGGTGCGGTATGCCCTACATAGCTTCAGCGCGAAGCCTCGCTGGACCCCGTTCAGCTTCTTCCGGATACCGAGCTTATCCACGGCAGGCGCCCATACGCTGGCGGCGTACAGAATCACCGGTTCGACCACCGCTCTGTAAATAGTGCGGATTACTTCGGGATGGAGACCCCAGCTGACCTTAGCTGCTCGTGCCAACTGGTGGTAAAAGGCGACCGCGCGCCTACAGACACTCGCGACGTGAGTGTTGAATGTGAGTTTTCGGTCTATGACGACCCCCAGCAGCTTGATTTCGTTCGACAAGACAATGTCGACACCGCCCATGCGAAGACGTGGGGTGTCATACTTCAATTTGCGCGTCATAACCATCGCATTGGTCTTGTGGGGCGCAAAACGGAGTTTATTAGATGCACCCCACGCCCTCACATGCTCGAGGGCGGCATTGGCCCGCTGTTCGATCTCGAGGGCCGTCTCACCCTCGAACATCAACACTACATCGTCGGCGAATGCCTGCGCGTAGTCGCCTCTGGCCTCCAAATCCCGGAGCAATGGATCCAAAAGCAGATTCCATAAAATCGGCCCGCCGATAGACCCTTGCACGCAGCCCTTCCCGGTGTCTCTTATGTGCTCCCCGCCTAAGTACCTCACTCTGGCATGCCTGTCGCTCAAGTAGCTGCCCAAGAGCCGCCGGATGTTGATGGGGCACTTTTCCTCAGCCAGTCTGACTCTAATTTTTGGCCACCAAGCGTTGTCGAAAGCACCCTCTATATCCAGTGACACCAGAATAACAATTCCTTTCTTCTTGAAATTGTCTGATACGTTTCACTAGGGTATAGAGGGCGTCCTCGGTGCTTCGCTGGGGCATAAAGCCAAACTGGCGAGTACTAAGCTTGGGCGCAAGATGGTACTGCAACCTGGCGACAAGCATCTTCTCCAAAACCTTCCCCAGCACCGGAAGGAGCCCAATCGGTCGATAAGACTTGGGAGTCGTATAGGTGACCTTCCCCGGCTTGCGGAGGAAGACCACCGTGGCCTCCTTCCAGGGCTTTGGAAAGTAGTGGATCTCGAGGCACTTATTAAGAATGCACAAAAAGAAATCCAGGTCCAGATCAATTGCGTGCAGGCATATATCGGCAGTAAAACCGTCCGCACCTGGAGCCTTCTTCGGATCAAAGGAACGGCTCGCCAGCTTCAACTCAAGATGAGTGAAAGGAGGGTCCCGTTGATCCGAAGAAGTCTCGACTTCCGAGAGCCCGGCCTGGACCCTTACCCGTCGGTGCTCGTCAGAGTCGTACTCTTCGACATCTTCGGGGTAAAAGGTCTCGGCCATAAGTCGGACCGAGCTTTTAGCGTCGAGCTCCATATTGTTCACCACCAGCGGTGGATCTTCCTCTCGTTTTACTGTCCTGCCCAACACCCTGTAGATGCCCCCCCAAATGGACTCCCGGTCCTGTTTTTGGCAGAAGTTCTTCCAGCTTCTGGTCTGTGCCTCCTTTACCTCGGTCTCATACCTGGCTTTTACCTCCAAGTATTCCTCAACCACCTTCTGACGTCCGATGTCTCTCCGAGGCACGGTGAGGAGACCCAGAAGGACATACACCCAGACAGGAAACAAATGTTTATACAAACACAAATATCGGCCCCGAGCGGGAATCGAACCCGCGACCGCGTTGAGGCGACTACATGCATTACTACACCAGAACGGTCGTCATAAAGAGTTGAATTCGTGTCTTATTTATTTCATTAAAATATGCCTTTGTCATTTAAAATTAATTTTATGCTGAATTACTTTATTACTTTTGTGCATCGAATGATATAATTATAGGTCAGATTTTGTGAAATAATTATTTGTAATTGAAGTTCGTAACTTAATTGCTAGCTTAGTGAATTAGTCAGTAAGTAACAATTTGTAGTTCTCGATATCATTAACCTTATAATCAATATGTCGATCGTATTACACAATTTATCTGGGTTCGATTCAATGATCGCTAATTTGTTCCTGTACAACGGTAATCTAATCTAATTAAGATATTAGTAGTTAATAGTCATTTTGCGATATGAATTTTATTTATTACTAACCGTACACATACATACCTTAATATTATTTTTTTTCTTTAACTTATTACTGTATTTAAAAACTGTACAAGTGAAATCTTAGCGGTGCTAGCCTTGATTTGAACCTGCAATCTTGGCAAATTTGTTTATATACATTACATATACTTTACATCACAAATCTATTATATTTATATTATAGCTTGAAGTCTTATAGATAAAAAAAGAACAACATTTTCAGTTTCATCGATTTTCGTTCCAAGTTGCAGGGAAAACTCGGTTGCAACGTCTTAAAAGAAAAAATGTACCCCAGTTTTCTGTCCAGTCTTCATGTATACTTATTACTTATAATATTATGAAGCTGAAGAGTTTGTTTGTTTGTTTGTTTGTTCGTTTGAACGCGCTAATCTCAGGAATTAATAGTTCGAATTGAAAAATACTTTTTGCGTTGGATAGCCCATTTACCGAGGAAGGCTATAGGCTACATAACATCACGCTACGACCAATAGGGGCTGAGAAATAATAAGAAATGTTACAAAAACGGGAAAAAATAATCTTTTTGAGAGCTTTCGTTGCGTCGTTTATTATTTTTCTTTTCGAAACATTTTTTTATATAAAAATAAAATAAATAAATAAATATGTTTAACATACACACACGGTCATCTGTTCCTAAGGTAGGCAACTTAATGGCTGTGTTTTAGGTAACAGTTGACTGATATACATTTTTTTAAATAAATATACATATAAATAATACATATTACACCCAGACTCGTGGTGGGAATCGAACCCACAACCCTGGAGCAGAAAACAGGGCCACTGCCAACTGCGCCACGGGCCAGTCAAACATATATTCAATAAAATAGCAATAAACGATAATTCAATTAAATCATCTACATATATGACTAGACCTCGATACCCAAACAAAACATAATTATGATCTAAAATGATACTAGAGACCCATTTCGGTTCGATTGACCATTGACTTAAGCCTGAACCTGAAATATTTTAAGTTGAAATTGGATCAAAACATAACTGTTCCGATAAAGCGTTATGTTGATATTTCCGCGTGTAATTGTATTCACTTTTGTTACATACTAGATTGTGATTAATTCCCATATGAGCGCAATGTCATAGCTTTTTAAATCAATTTTAAATTTTTTTTATCCAATTCATTACATTCTTGTCACGGATTCAATTACTTTTTCATTTAATTTTTTTTTTTGCTTTTTTTTTTAACTCACCTGCTATGTAATACGTTGTTTTCAATATAAAATAAGGTAAGGTAAATGTTTTCACTTCACTTACATGATTACTTGATCGTATTAGAAGAATCGATATCAAAATACGTAAATAAAATTAATATACAGAGGAAGATGGATACGTTAGCACAAACACGACTAACCAAATAACTCGATGTTCAGATTGTCACCCTTAGCAGATAATAACCTGAGCGGATATCAGTAATATCAGACATACAGTTCAAACGTTTTACATAAAAAGATCATTCGAGCGAATAAAGATTAATTGACGACTTAAATAATATCTTTTTATACAGTAAAATATTTAAAAAAAAAAATTTAATCTATATATATATATATATATATATATATATATATATATATATATAGATTAAACTGACGGAGACTTTCTATAGATATAGTCACTCATCACGATATCTCTGGAACTATGAGACCTAAAAACTTGAAATTTGGAAGGAATATTCCTTTTGCCGAGTAGAGGTCAGCTAAGAACGGATTTTACGAAATTCTACCTCTACGGTATGAAAAAAGGAGGCAAAGTTTGTATGGGACAACGTGATTCCTTGGTCCAATCTACTTCAAATTTAAATTATCGAAATTCATTCCCTAACGGGGTTAAAAGGGGGTAGAAAGTTATTTTGATATAAATACTCCTTAGTGCTTTTTTTTTAAATTACATTTTATTTTGACACATGTTTGACAACTCAAGCCGTCTAATATATTTTCCAGTATTGAAGCAGGTGCAGGTGATATCTTTTTTTGGGTGCTCCTGATGGAACAGGCAAGACTTTATATTAAACGTAACAAAATTGGGTTGTAAATATACGGTAACTATACCGTGTGATTGCTTTATTGTAAAATAGTGTCTTATATAATATTTTTTAATTTAATGTTGGTGTTGTGTTAAGTCAAGGGTTTTAAACTAAATGACTCATCAGCAACGCATCTGCAGTTCACAATGATACTGATAAAGAAGACACTGAAGTGAACTTGGAAACATTTTTGAATTATACGGCATTAACGCCCGAATTAGTAAAGATTGGCACCACGAACTAATGTTGGAACAAGATCAGAAAAAAATCTTATAAATCATGTACCCATTTAACTTTATCTTACACTAAAACTAAGAAGGAGGAAATAAAAGCTGTCTTGGACTATTATTAAATATAAATATATGTTTGATATACACACACGATCGTCTGTTCCTAAGGTAGGCAACTTAATGCCTGTGTTTTCGGTAACAGACGAATGATATAAATTTTTTTTATAAATATACCTATGAATAATACATATAGAAATAAATAGAAATTACACCCAGACTCGAGGCGGGAATCGAACCCACGATCCTGGAGCAGAAAGCAGGGTCACTACCAACTGTGCCGAGTCAATTAAAATTTAAAAAATAATAACTTGTGGGTTTATTCAAATGTAAGAGACAAGATCGTATTGACTTCTGGTGTAATTATACCTACGATACAACGAACGAAACATGGTGACCGTTCTGGTGTAGTGGTGCAAGTAGTCGCCTTAACGCCTCGCCTCAATGGCGGTGGTCGTGGGTTCGATTCCCGCTCGGGGCAGATATTTGTATTTGTGCCAATATTTGTTTCAGGTCGTGGTGTATATCTGGGTGTATAGTGGGTTTACCCACCATGCCCCGGAGAGTACGCAAAGCCGTCGGTCCCGTTTGTTATCATGGATGCCTTATAATAATTTTTACTTATAGTAGGGATATTATCCGCTAACCCGCAGTGGAGCAACGTGGTGGATTAAGCTTCAAGGCTTTTTCTATATGGAAAAAAGGCCTTCGCTCAGCAGTGGGTTATTTATCGGCTGATACAATACACTACAGTACAGGAGCATTTGTGGCCTGCAGTGACGAAACTGAGCCTTACCATAAATATAAGAGTCCATCTAAGGGGAGATGTTACTGCCAGACAGTTCTCAGACCTGTTGCTTAAAAAAGGATATGGTGATTCCCGGGAACCATATAATAATATAATGTATGAGTGTATATGAGTATGTATTTACCTTAAACAAAGCTTAAGGTCAAACTCTTACTGTAGCGGGAGTATAATTAAGCGAAAACTGCTTCTCTCACAGTCAGTTGTATGTGGCATATTCCAGAATAGCCTGGTAATTCTAGCACTCCGAACGAAAAACAAAAAATATTGTTTATAAAGAAATACTATGGAAGGTGTAGTATTTCGATTTCGTTGTAAGAAGATAATACCCCCGTGTAACTTTCTCCAGATCAAAAGCAGAGATTCTTCATCATAAAACATAACAAATTTCATTTTTATTTTAATGTTTAATTAACTTTAAATTCCTACTCTTTAATAAAGATTGTTATATTTTATAAGTATTCAAATATTTTAACATAATAATTTGTATGTTATAACAAAATTAATAACGTAAAAAAAAAACAAAAAAAAAAACAAAAATCCTATTATAACCATTTTCGACTTCTGCGCGGACGAAGTCGCGGGCTAAAATATTACGTTTGATCTCAATCCGTCTATTTTGAAATATATTCCAGTATCGACGCAGGTGTAGGTGATAAAAAATATAAATTATTTAGTTAAATACCCGTGCGAAGCCGGGTCGGGCCGCTAGTTAGTCTATAAAATGGCATAACATTCTCTCGGTCAAATTTCGTTGATATATTCCAACGCAGATGACGTAACTTTGAAAAGTCTATTGCGCTTATTACTAATTATTCTATAGCCCTTTTCCTGAAAATTTGTTGTTCAAGAAAAAATACAATTAACGTTTATCGAAAAATATTGATGTTTTTCTTGCCATAAAACAAAATATTTCGTCAAAACAACATTTAAGGAAAAACACTGTTAACGTTAATAATAGTTAATTATTTCGTTAGGAAGTTTTTTTTTTTTTGTATTTTGTATTGTATTGATGTTTACTTTTTCTTTTGGTATTTTTACACTATTGTGTGACTGAACAAAATTTTCGACATGTAGTACCTATAGGAGATTATCTGTGTATACAAATTCATGACGAAGACAACCTGATGTTTCGAGAGAAAGTCGTGAATGCCAATAAAAAAAAATCGATTATAAACAATGTCAATGTAGTAAGCTATTGAGATGCCAATTGTATTTCTATGAGACGCCAATATGGTCTTAGAATACAACGGCAGTTATGTTTAACACATTCGGGGATAAAAGTTCGATTTTGCTCCTTTGATTAATAATTTAGATACTACGATATTAATTCCAAATAAACCCGATTTCAGCCAAACGAAATATTGTGCGACCTTTTATTTTTCGCTTAAAAAAAAAACACCACATGTATTTTCACATGCTTTATTTACTTATAAAGTATGTGAACGCAGAAACAGAACGCAGCAGTTTTCCAAATTCAAGCTCTTGTATCTAAGAAACTTGTAATTGTAAATTATTGTTAAAATAAATAAAACTAAAATTACAAAAACGCAGCGAAAAAAAAAAATATTTAAACAACACAACGAAAGAGCTTATTGCGCTTTGTGTGCGTACAAATAACGGAACCATAATAAGTGGAAGGCGATAACGATAATTGCGTTATTCGCAACCAATTTGTCGAAATTAATTGTTCATGAATATAAATGACTCCGTTTCTTTTTTTTTTTAACAATTGAAAAAAATATATATCACTAAAAACTGGTGTAGAATCAGCGAAGATACCAAGTAATGTACCTAATATATTACTTAATAATAAAAGATCATGCTTTATTAAAGTCGGTAAAAGTTGGATGAAAAATGTTGTCTCGAACTTTCTATTTTATTGAAATGTTTCTTTTATCGAGACGAAATATAAATATGAATAAATCATACACATCCTGTTTTGTCCGTGATATTGAATACAAAAGAGCGTCGTTTTTTTAGACGTCAAAAATTTATGTCTCTTTTTCACAAGAAAAATTGTACTTCATCATCATTACATCTCATCGCCCGCCCGGAGTTTGCATGAGATCATAAACCATGGCTAAAAGACTCGTACTTAATAAAATATGATGTCATGATGTCAATGTTTTTGAAACACAAATGAATAAAAACATATATAGTTATCTTAACTATAGTTAAATAAATTTTTATAACTTAAAAATTATTGTAATATTTTTTTTTATTCAGCCTGTAAATATAAATGTATTTACAGCCTTAGAGGGTAGAACGGAAAAATCAACCACAAATTATATTAAAAATCATTAAAAAAAGGCTGACAGTCAAGTCGGCTTATGAATTGGGTAATCTATGTACGTCCGACGCATTAGTTTTCTGAACTAATGTAAGCATACTACGCTCTGTCTGTATCTTGTATGTATTCAAGTACATTTATTTATTATTTTTTAAAAATCTAATTCTTAATATTGATTACCAGATATGACGAGAGAAATTCGCTATAAAAAGTATCAGTATCGTAAGTTTGTATGTGCGTGAACACTTTTGTATTTTTATATGTGTTAAAATGAATAGCTATGAAATGGAAAGTCTGCATGAATATTCAATACAATATCTAAATAGCTCTAATGACAATGCTCATTTATATTATATTATTTTCTTTAAGACGCCATTTTGAATTTATGTTATGTTGTACCATGTAATACAATAATCATGATTCAAAGGCGTTTTACGAGTACTTTAAAGTATTATTATTGTACTAGTACTATTAGTGTTCTACAAGGGAGTAGTTAAACATTAGGGAGACTCGTTAAAACACTCAGTGTTCTTAGGCTTTCAGTTTTACTAGCTCCTTCCTTTCAATAATAATCATAGTTTTCATTAAAGGTCTCGCCAAACAGAGAGCGTTATTAGCGCGCGTAAAGGCGCTAGCGCTAAAGCGCCGTAACGTCGCGTGCTATGTGTTTGACAACTCCAACGCTATTCACTAGGCTTCGAGCAACGCTATTCAGTTAGCGTCCGTCACGATGTCCAGCGACTCGAATGAAGAGTTGTTGCTTTACGCATTATCACATTCGCAAAGGAAGCGAATGTGGGTGCATGCAATCATTTTTGTATGCAATGTTCCTACTGTCATACAAACACGAGTATTTTCGGACACATTCAATTAATTTTTCACTCATTTTAACTAAATTTTAAAGTGATAATTACGAGAACACGCCCGCCTTAAAATTCTGTAATAAAATACAACACGACGTCATGACGCGGCGCCAGAGCGTCGCGTACTGGTAGCGCGCTCACGCTGTTTGACAAGTTATAACCTGTTCAGTACAACACAACACGACGCTATAACGCGGCGCTAGGCCGGGATACTATAGCGCTTTGACGCGCGCTAATAACGCTCTCTTTTTGACGAGGCCTTAAGGTAACAGCCGCCTTGCCTGAATATATTGTCTTTCATATATTTAAGTTTATTTATTTCATCGGTCGAAGGTAATATCTTCATGAAAAAGTTAGTATTATAATATTACATATATAGATATTATAATAAATGTTATTAACGTTACTGAGGAAATGGTAAATGTTTTATTATTTCTGTATATATATCTATTAACGTATATCTATATTAAATCTTTTTTTTTTCTTTATTTAAGGAGTTTTAGTCCATAAGGACTATGACACTCCATAGGAACATCACAAATGCTACATACAATAAAATTATTGAAATCGTCGTCGCATACCAATGATTACAATTTTATACAATAATTTAGCAGGTTCTGAGAGAGGATAAGCCAAAATTGAATTACAACCTCCAAGTTCTTTAAGATTTTGGGTTATTTGGAGCATGTCATTTCTGATATCTTCATTTCGGACACACTCCACCATAATGTGAACTGCATCTTCAATGATGCCACACTCGGTACACAATAGGGATGGTACCTTTTTCATCATGTAAGCAAACTTATTAAGTGGAATGTGACCGGAACGCAATCTAAATGCTGTGATTAACAAATTCCTACTCAGCTTACACTCATCAACCCATGGAATCTTCCACGGATCATTCTGCATTGTTCTGTACCATATGCCCTTCTCCACTGATCGTTCATCAAAATAAATTTTCCACATATCAAAACAGTGTATTCTAATTAAATGTAAACAGTCAGTGAAGAAAGGCAAATCGTTTACAATATCACCATCAGTACATGCTTGTTTTGCCAATATGTCTACTTCCTCATTTTCAGTCAAACCGATATGAGAGGAAATCCATTGTAGAATTACCTCCTTTGAGCGAGAGGTTAAATCTTCAATGGATTTTATAATCTCGTAAGCTATCGGAGTACCTCTTAAATAAGAGGAACACCGAGCCACGTGTTGAAGAGCACTTCTGGAATCAGTTAAAATGACAAATTTGTTACTATTTATTAATTTTATATAAGATAGTGCTCTAGAAATAGCAATAAGCTCCAGATGAGTAGTAGACATACTGTGACAAATTTTAAATTTAAAGCCTTTATTAATTTGTGGATCAAAGAATGCTGCACCACCATTTGACATCATATCCTTCGAGCCGTCTGTGAACACTTTATAATAACAACAACATTTATTTTCTAAAAATAAAGAACAATTACGTAGAAGTGATGAAGTTTCGTATGTTCTTTTAGGTTAAGATATACTATCTATTTTATATCTAAATAGACTTTTAAAATTATACCTACTAATCCAAGAATCTAATGAATACATTCCCAAACATTCCCTTTGATCTATTGCTAAATTTTTAAATTTTGAGTGTATATCTATGATAACTGGGGCTTTTTTACGTCTCCAATAACTATGTGACATAAGAGAATATAGATCATTGATAACATTAATTGTGCTATTATCATGTAGAGAAATAGATTTTAACCAAAATTTACCAGCAAGGAAAACTCTTCGAATATGAAGGGGCGGTATACACAGTTCACTCTCCATCACGTGGATGGGAGTACTCTTAATAAAACCACCGATTACACGTAAGGATTCATTTTGAATCTTACCTAAGTAAAACAGTTTTGATTTACAAGCATTACCGTATAGAAAGCTACCATAATCTAATCTGCTTCTTATAATTGAAATATATATTCGTCTTAAATGTTTAGGGTGTACGCCCCAACCTGATCCGGATAGTACTTTAAGTAAATTTAAAACCTTGTGCGCCTTTTGATATAATTCATTTATATGTTTGGTCCATTTTAAAGACCGATCCAACCACATACCTAAGTACTTTACGTTGGTTACTTCCTGTAATGGAATATTATCTATCATCAAGCTAACATGGTGTCTATTGATAACTCTCTTATAAATATACACATTTGACTTTTAGATGAAGCAACACTTAATCCTAAATTGTGTAATGAATTTATTAAAAAGTCTAAAGAAGCCTGAAGAAGACAACAGGCATTATCCAAATTTTTTTCTGAAACATACAAGGCAAAATCATCAGCATACTGAGAAACAAAAACATTTTTATTTGATTTACAAATATTATATGTGGCGACATTAAACAACAATGGAGATAATGGGTCTCCTTGAGCTAAGCCCTGTCCTGTGCGTCGACTTATAAATCTTTCTACGTGTCTAATTTTCAAGTTTCTAAAAGTCAAAAAGTTCCAAAGATAGTTGCATAATTTTGAACCACCGCCAAAATGTTGTATAGAGAAAGTAAGATATTTTTTCCTATAGGCGGTAAATTTTTAATCATTGAAAAAGATATCTCATCACTACCCGGAGCCGAATCTCGAGACTTAATACAAGATTCTAATTCGTGTAGTAAAATGGAAGATTCTAATTTAGAATTAGAAGAAGTAAAATTAGGTTTAGGAGGAACTACAAATGCGGGGCATAAGTTTGCTAAAAAGGATTCACTTTTATCTTTATCTAGATAAGAAGTTTGCGCTCTGTTTCTTTTCATCCATTTCATCTTCTTCCATATTTCACTTACGGCTGAGGCGTGATCCAAAGAATCGCAGAAACTATGCCAACCATCCTTTGATGCTTTTTTGATCAGTTTCCGAGTAGTTTGGACGCATTCATTTAGTTTTGCCAAATTAGTAGGAGTTGGGTTTTTCCTAAAAATTGATAGAGCTAATCTTCGTTTGGCGACAGAGTGACTCAGATTTGGTGACCAATATGGTTTTGGTGTAAATTTAGAAACAGGGTTTAGAATATTAATTTATATAAATCTTCATCTAATGGATAATGTCAAAGCCATTAGACGAAGATTGATAAAACTGAATTCGACGTAATATCTTAATTTATATTCTCTAATATAAGAGAACTTCCCGAGAGACAGGTAAAATACTACATTTAAATGTACAAACTACAAGTGCAAATATAATCATGTAATATAAAAACAGTTCAATATACCTATTTAAAGTCACAGTAAATGTTTCTCACCGATTCAATCAATTCGTTCTTATACGGGTAAGCAATATACGAAAACGTAAATGAAAAAAAAAAGAGTAAATTTATCATATAGCTTATACGAGTATTGAATTATGTTCAGCCAGTCACTTCATTCGCCATGAAATTTAGGAGAATGAATTGAGGGATAAGAACACAACGATCAGACACCGACGTTAATCTATTGACTCTTTACGAATAAAAGCTTAAATTTTTATTAGATTTTACAACAAAAAAAAAAAATCGAAATAAATGATCAAAAATCTTATTGTTTAATTATAAGCTCTTAAACCTTATTTTTTTTTTTTTTTTTTTTTTTTTTTTTTTTTTTTTTTTTTTTTTTTTTTTTAAATAAGCTCTTAAACCTAATATAACAAATTAATATATACAAATTAGTAATACTTTTATGAGCGAAGCTATAAAAGCTAGTAATAAATAAATAATTAAAGCTCTTTCTTAAGGGAAAATGCGGCCTTAATCCCCTAAACAACCTCATTAAGGCTTGAATATTATGTATGTCTCACTACCAATTCCACAGAATTCGACATCTAAATATGCGGCTCGGTCCAGGCGCCGAAGGATGTATTGAAAAGGCGACTAAAAGATCTGCATAGAAAGCTCCAACGGATATAATCCAATTAAAACTAAATGAGAAATACTTAACTTGGATAATACGATTAACGCTTCTCTCAAACGAGCTCTCATTATAAAATTCATCTAAAAAACGGTTATAGTAGTAGCTATTAATAAAGAAGACTCGACCGGAAATGTCAAAGATAAATACTTGCTCCGAGTTAATTGTTTGTAAAGAAATAACTTTAATTTTTTGTTTTATTTAGGATAGCACAACATTTTTAATAAAAATGATAATTTATTTTTGAGTAATGATTAGACAGCACCTACACGTTGACGTCAGTGATACGAAAAATATATGCGTCTTGTTGAAATACAATTCAAAATGAAGAAGTAAAAGTAGTCGTGAGTAAGAGGTCTTGTATCTTTCTTCGTACTGTAATAGTCTTTGTTTTTTATCTCATCATCTAGTTTTTTTTTCAGCCGTAGGTGCAAAAGTAAAAACAGCTGTTTATGAGAGGTCTTCATAGAAAATCTTTAAATTAGTAAATACATACGTAGTGATATTAAAAATTTATGACCTAAAATCATCTAACCTGCCAACAGTGTCACTCTGTAAAGTTTTTCTTTATTAATTAATACTAAAGTGGTGTTTATGTTATGTATACAAACATAATATATAAAAGTTTAAGCTTTCCTCGCTGTGATTAAATTAATTATTAATTTATCTATTTTAAATACTGTTTTTTTTTTAAATACTCAAATTATGTAAAAAATACAAACACTGAAAAATAACTTTCAAAACAACTGAAATTATTACTATGTCGTCGTTTTAAGCAAAATAGTTATTTCAAATAAATATCGTTGAACACGAACGCGTCTAGTTTTTAAAATACCGTTTGTCCAAATTCAGCCAACAAAAGTTGACCCCTTTTAAAATTTGTCGCGATGAGACCGAGATCGAGATGGCGACCGCTTTCAGCGTCAGGCTATCAAACTTCAGCTACCAATTAAACTAGACCGATTCCTATTCGTGGCGTACATCTCACAAATTCGAAATTCAAAATTTGAAATAAAAATTCGAATTTAAATTCAACTTAACATTTTCAGTTCAATTTGGTGTTTACAAGCATTTTAAAATCATACACTTGTTTTGTCATATAAATTACTATAGTTAAGTTTTAAATCTCATCGGATAAATAGCAATGTTTAAGTTTCTGTTATATCGATTTTAGTATAAATATGCCATTTGTTACAATTATATGCAGTTTAAATATAACTAGCCTTAAATAAATATTCGACTGACCCGACTGGCAGTGTTTTCTGCTACAAGGATGTAGGTTCGATTCTTGTTTCGAGTCTAGTTGTTAATATGTATAGATTTTTATATACATGTGTATTATTTATATGTAAATTTAAAAAACTTATTACTTAATGTATAATATTGTAAAAAAATAATTTTAAACATTTTAAAACAAAAAAAATATTTGAATTATCTCACGCGTGCTTGCGAAGGCGTATGTGTTCGACAAATATATAGATAGGGTTACGAGTATATTGATTAATAACCAGACTAAGCTTACGACTGTTTTGCTTAACTTTAGCTTACATTACAACTTATAAACCTAATATATATATATATATATATATAGATTACTGAAATTATGTATTATCATTGTTATTCGATTTACGTCGGTCGGTTGGGTCATGGTTTACTGTTAATATACTTAATTAAAGTAATTCCCCGTGAGGCTATTAAATATAACTATTTTACTGCGGTTATTTATTATATTGTTATTACCCGCTAAACGAATTACCATTTGCAATTGTAATGTTATAATACTCGTAGGACTAAATTTTGATATCATGTTATTTATGCAACCATACCTAAAGTAAATATTAACGTTTTTACCAAAAAACAATCGGCTAAGCGTTTGAATCGTTAAATAGAAATAAAACAAACTTACTCACTTTTTGTTTTATAACATTCATATGAATGCTAGGTAGTAAAATTTCCATGACCATTTTTACTTTTATGATATATGTACAATTTTATTAGTTTATTTTCGTTAAATTTGCATCATCTATGATATTTTTCTCACTTTTATAATATTTGTATGGATGATGTGTAATTAGGTACTTGTATGAAAATGTAAATGAAATAAAAAAAAATTATAGTTATTCTTGTTATAGTAAAAACCTTAAAAGCCTTTTTTATTAATCGTTATATTCTATTTATAATAATATTATTATAAGTTATTGTATGTATGTATTAATAACATTATATGACATTTAGTTGTGTACTTTGTTTTCCAGTCTTATTTTATGTTTTTTTCATCGACGTATTCTCAAATAAATATAAATATAAAGCTACAGCTTTACGGTAAATTCTTCAAATTGTCGAGTAGAAGATTTAATTTGTTTCAACTCACAACCGCTGCTCGTTGCTTTGTATTAGAATCGTATTTATTTTAACCGTTCAAAGCTCTTTGAAGTCAACAGAATGTTCATGTTATTATTTGTATTAGTTTATTTTATTTCAAAGAAAATAAAATTATGGCAGTTCCATTTACTGGTCATAAAATTTCAAGACAGGAAAAGTTTTTGATTCATCTATTTTTTATCATAAGCGATATCGTCATAGACTGCAAGTTGTGTGTATTGATTCTTTATTTCATTTGTTTTTATAGCGTTTTGGTATTATTAATTAAAAAATGAAACAAAGGAAATGTTAAAAACGACAGTTACACATTTTGGTGGAAAGCTGTTGTTTTTCTTACTGTTCTTTTAATTTCGTGATTGTTTTAGTTTTTTTAAGTGAAAAAATATATCACAAAAATGATAAAATCATTTTATTATATATATATTGTATGTAGGTAGGTAGGTATTTATTGCTTTTATAAGCACTTGTGCAAGTCGAAGAACTTTGAAAAGCAATATGAACGAGTTAGGAAGAGTGACTTACCACAGTAGGATAAATTTAGCCACAGCCAAAGCATTCAAGTTTTTCTTTCAATTCACTTTTTCTTTTAAATTTTAACGCTTGACCTAACTCAAACGTAACGAAAGATAATGTGTATTTGTCGCAATCAAATATTTGAAATACCCTTCCATAGAAAAGCTCTATTGGACATTGCATTCAACCATACATCATTCTTATCATCATTGGTCAGTTTTATTGTAAGCTATTATGTATAAAGTTTTAACAAAACTTACACTACAAAATTTCTTATTCTACTACAAAACTTATAAATCCTTAAAAAATTTCAAAGTTATTTACACCGCCTTAAAATGTAAGAAAAAATATTAATCCTATATAACCTTTCTATCTACCTCTGTATGTCTGTCTTTCTGTCTATTTTTTGAACACACATTACTACTAAATTATTTAGTGTTAGTTAAAAATAAGTATTATTGACGTACAGAATATCCAGAGTCAAAATTTTGTATTTATTTCATCAAAATTGCTTTACTGTGACTGACTTATCAAAGTTATTGTTCTTTCAATTTTGTATTTTGAATGACTGCATGATAAAAAAAGAGTAAATAAGTTATTATTACGTTGTTAAAATTCATATTTTTACCCTGCAGAAATATCTACACAAAGATTTGTGACGAAACAAGAAAGGTAATGAAAGTAATCGTAACAAAGTAATTCTAAGTCTAAGCTTATCGATTTCAATACAGATGTTTACAAATCAAAACAACCACTCAAAACAAGAACAGATAATCAAATCATTAACAAAACAAAAGAAGAAAAATATCTTTGCTTAACTTCGGATAGACAATTGAGTCGGAAACCTCATTTTCAAAAACTAAAATCATTTAGATTTTCCTCCTTATCAGGGTTACTCCAAAATTCCTTTCACAGTTTTCCTCGATGTCATTTACTTTGTGAAAATATTGGGGAAAGCCATAAGCAGCTTAAAGTCACCTAAAAACAAACAAATAAACACTATTAACTAACCAAAAACAAAGTCACTAATACAAAATTACTGCGAAACGCAAATAATTTGAGGATAAAATCAAAGTGAAACAAATATACGTCAATTAAATTACGCTATAAAGATATGTGAGAAATATAGAAAACTCTAATAATATTTGTAGTAAAAGTATAGATAGATAAGTATGTCTACTAATTATCTCGATGGACTTATTTTTTTGTAAAATCCACTTTCGGATTTATGTTCAAAATCCGAAATCCTCTCCGATTCAAAAACAATTTTCCTCCGTTTCAAAAACAATACTTGTAAAGATGCAAAAGCTTGAAATCTCCTTTTGAATCAAATTTACATAATTTCCTCGTTATGAACGGTTTTTCACATCAATCTCGATCAGTGTCATAAATTCCGGTATACGATTGACAGTATTTGTTAAGATTTAAAGGCAGTGGCGTATTGTCGTTTTGAACTATACTTAAGCCAAAATGGATATGGAATATTTGTAAACAAACCATAAATCATCGTCTATTTTTTTAAAGGTAAATTGTAAACAATTTTTATGCACAACTTTAAATATTATATTTATTCAATGGAAATAAATATAATATTTAAAGAAATATAATTATAATAAATAAATAAAATAAAATTTAAATATTATAATTATAATATAATTATAATATTTAAATTTTATGACTTTCATTATAAATCGAATAGTTTATTTATATATTTGGAAAATGTATTTTATTTTAGTATCTACTCTAACGCATTAGCCTTACTGTAATGTTAGTAGTAAGATTAATAATAAATAAATTAATTAATTAATTAAAATAAATTTTAAAAGAAAATGAGTGTCTGAACATAGAATTTTAAACATAATAAACCCATTTTAAAACAAGTGTTGTTTTATTTTTAATGCTATTCAGGGACAGTGTAGCTATTTTTAATATAGGCATATACATATTTATGTTATGAAAATATTTAGAAATCATTCAATAGGAAATTAGTTATACCCACGTTAACATGTAAATTTTACCTATAAAACAGATAATTATAGATAATATATAAAGATATGTAACTTCCTGACTTATTTATTTCAAGATTTACATAGCTTGTCCTACTGTGTATAAATATTATAATAGTATAATTAATTATTTTTCAATAGATTGTTAACATCTGCCTATGGTTGGTTGCTATGCAACGGTTTGTTGGTAAACATTCCAAACCGAATTTGGCTTAAGTATAGTGCATCCTATTAGTTGCCTTTGAGACGTCATATTGAAGTACAGATTGTTAATTTGATCGCTGCAGTTATTACCCGACTGCGACAGAAGGAGGGTTATGTTTTTCGAGTGTATGTATGTATGTATGTATGTATGTATGTATGTATGTATGTATGTATGTATGTACGTATGTCCATTTGTTTGGCACGCCCTACAGCCCATACGGCTGGACGGTTTTTGTCATATGAGGTGTCGTTGGATTTGTCTAAATTGTAGTAGTGACATAGGCTATATAAATTTTCAAAATGGCGAACGCAAATGACGGAATGACGGGGAGTTGAATTTTTTTTTTCTTACTGTAGCAATATGGGTATCAAATGAAAGCTAGTAAATTGGTTTATTATTTTTAGTTTATAATAAGAGTATTTTACGCAGTCGGGTTTTTTAATTTTTTAAATTAAGCATACTTGTTACTCAGGTAGAATTCAGAGCGACACCGCGTGTGCTTAAGCGACCACGTGCTGCTAGTAACTGCAACGGTTTAATGTAACTAATAACTGGGGTAAATGATTTACTTCAGTACAAAACTTAAGAAACAACAGAAAACACAATGTATACAAATTTAAATTAATAAGAAAAACATTTTATGTTATGCCTACAGTTGTAACTAAAAATTCAAAAGAATAATTTATTATCTTTATAAACGAGTTGAATATAAGAAAATATAAATAGCTAGATATATATTTATACATACACTTTAAAAATATTTATTTTATACCCTTTTATACCCTATATTATTACCCTTTTCGAGGTGCTGTTAATTTTTTTTTATTTTGATATGAATCTGGAAATTCAAAGCAATTTGCAAAAGCAATGAAGTGATTTTCTCTATTGTCTTAGTGACTATAAAAACTTTAGAGAGAATCTCATCCTTTCTAGATAATAGATATTGCATTTTAAGTTTTTTAATTATCTTTAAACGATCATAAAAGCTACTGTTCAATTTAATGTATAAACGAAGTGAACAAGTTCTCATAAACTCATTTTATACATAGTCGTTTATTATACATAACCCGGTTCACCTTAATAACGTTGGTGTTGTTTCACGCCTGACAATATATTGTATTTAAAGTCCACTGGATTTTAAAAGTTACTTATTTTGTTCTGACTTTCAGTACTCAGCCACTTGAACGATTGCCATAAATTTAATCATTATCTGTATAATATATTAAGAGTATACTCTGATATAGACATAGAATCACGATATTAGAGTAAACGTTAAAATAAACGTTTACTTTTGATTTAAGCAAATATGTTTTTTTCGGTGAAATAGATTTATGTAAGCAAATTAACAATCCGTTCACTTCTATGTGGTTATAATAGCAGAAGAATTATGGAAAATATTGCTTAAAGGAATTCCTCTGAACTCTTGTAGTTCTTGTTACGGATATTGTAACAAATTAGAAATTATTAGTAATAACAGCTTCACAAAATTTTTAGTACGGTTTATTCGCTTTATCTTACGCAGATTGATCCTTGTCTCGCTCAACTCGCTCATCATAAAAAGTTTAACGTAAAAAGTAACGGAACCTGATATAGATTATAAACTTTCTTTCAATTATGTTTGTACTTGATATTCTAGATATATGAAAATGGTACTATAATAAAAGGCACGAAAAAGGTCGTATCATAAAGAATTATTAATGAATCAGAAGTTTTTAAATTGTTCACAAGTTAAATTTATTTAAAATATTATCACTTTTTGGAAAGTTGTTAACGAAAATAGTTTTAGAACTTTTAAGTATTTTACAGTGAGGTTATGAAAGTGCAGACACTGAGTGCTGTTGAGTTGTAACGGTTCACTTGACGAAGACATTTAACTTTGCAAGTTTTATTTCGAAGATAAAATTTGACTACTGAAGTGATTAAGTACTTTACAATTTTTGTACTATCCTTTAGTGAATTTTATTTATATTGAACGATTAATTAGTCTGAAATGGTCATTGTTCCAAATCATTTTTGTTATTGAAGTGAAACTTCTTTATCGGGGTTGGAAAGATTTTTTCGTTACGCGCCATCTTGCGTTACGCGCCATCTTGTTCTTGATTATTGCGTATTTCAGTCGTTTTTCAATAAACACATGCGCAAGGAAGATTCAAGGATAGATGAAATCCTATATATATAAATAAATAGTTAAACTAAATAAATCAAATATCAAATTTTGAATGCTACAAAATCGCAGGGTTTTGAACTTGCAGCTCTCGAGCGATATACGAAATTCAATTCGCGTTGGCAGCCACTGCGCTAGCAATCTCTAAGATTCTTGAGTGAAATTAAGTATCACTATATAGAAGTTTGCAGTTATTGTATGATGTATTCTATAGTGAGTAGGTAATTCGAATATAAATATGTCCGAACGCAAACACAGGACTCATATAATTACGATCGTATAAAAAGTAAACTGTTTTTATTGTAAGTTTCACTTCTTACGAGTGTACAATTGTATTGAAATGAGTGTACAATTGTGTGTGTAATTTTTTTTTTTATTATTTTATCAAAACTACTGCATTGTCGGGTAACAACGACACATTTTCATATGTTATCACTTATTCTTGAATTACATCGTTTAAGTCAATCGATGTTGAACTAATATTTAACTTGACAATATTCCGCTTTAAAAATTTCTTGATAAATTTTACTGTTGAAAAAGTAAACATACGGATAATTAAAAAAAATAGATACCAACACTTCAACATTAATAAAAAATGTAATCATTTAGCACTGAATTCGATAATTCGGACGCGTGTTTTGTTGATGCGAATGCGGTATTTTGATTTAATGGTCTCGCATCAAACGAACGTATTTTTATTGTGTATTACAGGTAAATTTATTACGTCTTAAATAAAAAAATAATAAATTTATACTTGAAATTAAAGCGTCTCTCTGCTAAATATTATTTTGTAATTTGTAATTAATTATTACCAATAGTTATTTTTTATTTATTTAATAATAATTAATAATAATTAATAATAATAAACCTCTATGCATATTCTGTAACATTCATAATTTTATCGATTGATCTCGTTTATTTATACTACCTATCTACTTCTTAGATTATGTAAAAATTCCATTAGCCAAAATATAGGGAATTAATCTTAACCTTACAAGAAATAAAATAATTCCAACAAAAGTAGAAGCCGTAAATACTTATACGGAAAACCTTACAAGATAAAACTATAAGATATAAGATATTTATCTGCTATGATATTTTCATTTGAAACTTTTAAGCTTATTATTGTACAAATTAAATATATAACTTATATTATTAATATTTTCTTAGGGATATCTCTTTAATTTCATTCGTATATAAAATAGTGTGAAATTCATTTGTAACAATTCACACTAGCTATTGTGGGAAATACTGTTCTCTTATATTTACGCGAATTTTACTCATTTAATTAAAAGTCTAAATCGGATTTTATCGCGTTTATTTGTTTTAAAACTTTACAGTTTAACGATTTTTAATTAAATTAAATTATTTCCCGACGTTTCGGACCCTTTACAGCGTCCATGATCTCGGGGGACTGAGGTGGTGGGTGTCCGAATAATGAATCAATTGTTACATACCCCGCTTTTTATACAATTATAAATTATTACTTTTAACCGTTCCTATTCATTCAGAATGAGCTTATTGTGTCTGGAAGTCGTGCTGTGTTCTTATTTTCCTTGGGTTCAATTAATTTTAGTACTGGCTCCCAAGCTGGTGGTACGTTCCAACCATCCTCTCTATTGAAATTAGGATGTTTTTTGATTTCAATAGCCTCGCGAATCATCCTTGGTAGGAATCGGTGTTCTTTAGCGAGAATTTGTGGCTTATCAAATCTGATATAGTGGTTGGTACCTTGTTGAGTATGTTGATACACAGCAGACTTTGTCGACCGTTGGTGTTTCATGTCAGCTATGTGTTCTTTGACGCGTGTCTCTATACTCCGCTTAGTTTGCCCTATATATGAGAGACCACATTCACAGTCTAATTTGTAGACCCCTGCATCTTGTAAAGGTATTTGACACTTGACAGATGGTAATAATTGACTTATCTTCGTTGGCGGCTTGTAGTAAGTTTTTATTGAAGCTCGCTTCAAGATGTAGCCAATCTTGTCAGTGACTCCTTTGACATATGGTAGTACGGCAGGCTGGCGCTCAACTGTGACTGTCTTCTTTCTCCGGGATCTGTGACGCTGACGTGGTGCTCGGAGGTTGTCTCGCAGCACCTGCTTGACGTGCTGTAGCTCTGCGTCCAGGTGTTTCTCGTCACAGATCCCGCGAGCTCTCTGAAACAGAGACAAACCAACGGCAGAGAGTTGTCTAGGATGATGGTGAGAAGCACCGTTTAAATACCTGTTTGTGTGGGTAGATTTTCTATACACAGAATGGCTTAAACTATGATCAGGATTCCTGATTATAAGTACATCTATTTTTTTTTCGAAACTGCTGGCGACATTACATTGATTTGGAAGCGATTCTTTGTGGTACAAAATTCACAATTCAGGTAATAAACATGATTTTACAGACCAACTTCTAAATGGTAATAACACTTCTAATGGTAATATATTAACAGCAAAAACATTAAAAAAATAATAAGTACACATCATTCCGATCCGGCCTATTCTGATAGATAAACAGCACGGTTTTATTAACAAAAGATCAGTTAAAATAAATTTGTGTGAATTTGACTATCATGTACTCACAGCTATGGAAGATGGTCACCTGATGGATTTTCTGTTTACAGAATTCTCTAAGGCCTTCGACAAAATAAATCTTTTATTGCATAAAATGGAGCTGGTTGTATACACGTTGACCTACTTCGATGGTCTCGTGGTCGAACAATTTCCAAAAATTTATCTGTACTTTTGTATGCTGATGATATGAAAATATTTAAGATAAAAGCTAAACAGTTAAATAGCTAACTCTTACAAAAATATGTCTAATATTTCTGTATATAATGCAGTAGCATTCTGCAAAGTCTGAATGTAAACAAGGGGGTAAAATTTTATTCACGCGAAAAAGATCACAATCTAAAAGGAATTAATAATCTAGTCTCTGAAATAAGCGATGTGGGTATTCTTATAAAATTAACCTTCAATTCCTGTGTAATATAGCTTGTTATGGCAAAAGCTAATAAAATGCTTGGTTTTATTTCCAGGGTTGGTAGAGGTTTTAGAAACAATCTTACATTGCCATCTTCTGAATAAATGTTATGTGCGTCACTACTGAAAATAAAGTTTAACAGCCTGGAACCCTCAGTATATAACATATGTAAATGCAATATAAATTTCCATTAGGCACCTCCAGTATAGATTATTTGATTACAGACAAAGTGCACCTAACATTTTTCCTTAGCTGCTCGCGGCATGCATTAGAACTAGATTTTTCTTTTTAAACTAGTTATTATTGATAGCTCATATTTACTGGGGGAAAATCGGTCTCAAGTGTCCCAAGTTTAGTGATTGCAGCCATATTCTATTTGATTTGCCGTCTATAAAGTTTTACCAAAATTTATTAATTTACCACGCATGTAATAACAGTAACAAGAACAAGAACAAGAAATTTACCGATATTGATATATTTTATTGTCCTTTTTGAATACTAAAAAAGAGCTTATATACTCGTAATATGTTGTAATATAATATTAGTTTGTCTTTAAAAAATATTTATTAAAAAAATTACAATATTATACATATTTACAATTCAAAACTTAAAATAATTATTTACAAACAGTTTTGTTATAAATCATGTCAGCGTGAAATGGTGCCAAGAATACTAGCAGCATTTCCCCGTTGAATCGCAATTCCGATTCTTTGGGCAAAAAATGCACCAGCTCTCCTGTCACCAGTGGAGGCTATGAGACGTGGGGTTAATTCTTTTAGAATTTTTTTTTCTGCCCTGTAAAGTTTTAAATTTGTAAGATCCGTCACTATTCTACGACTATGACGATTTGTGCCGTTTAGTCATTTCAGCCTTCTCCGCAGCGGCTCGCATTCTTACAGCCGTTTCCCTGACATGAGACGGAGCCAATGTATTGTTTATGTCTGAATTAACCTTTTCGAATAGAAATGTCTTTTCTCAGCTGTGAATATTTACTGTTACAAATACAGAAGCGTATCGTAGAGTAGAGTGGAGTAGAGTAGAGTAGAGCAGAATAGAGAGAGTATTATGTACAGTAGTACGCAGGATATTTTCATACAAAGACACCGGTGCAGTTTTCCTGATCTAAATCACTCAAAATCTTCTTTTAGATAATAAAATGATGGATAGTTTAAAACTTTTATCCCTTATCTATTTTTTGCCATAATTATGGCAGCCGTTTCAAGATTTCTTTCTAACGTTTTTGTCATTTTCTGCTAATCGTCGTCACTTTCTTTGCTTAATACAGTGAAGGTCAAACGTCTGCATCGCTTACCATTATTTTCATAAAAAATATTTCTTAATTGTCGCTCAGAAAAGTACATTTGTCACGAAAATTCTGTTTTTAATATATTAATTAAATATTTTAAACGTATCTGCTTTGTATTTTTATGTTACTGGTGTATGAGTCTTAAATAAAATATATATTAATTTTAGTTGTGTATATGTATATATTAGTTGTGTACATTTTCAAATATCATTGTATTTATATTAATTATGTTCTAGTCTCTAACAGCTAGGTAAGATAAACATTTGTATAGAATTTTTATATTTCATCGATAGTTCTCAATAAAAAATTATAAATTTTGAGGCGAATGGATATAAAGATATGAATTGTCAACTAAAAGTTGAAGACAAAGAAAAATAACAAAGATTCAATATCATTTATTTTTTGTGAAATATAAAACTAGTATTTATTCGATACATTTAAAAATTCAATCATTAGAAGTATTTCCACTATTAATTCCATGTTACTTTGATTTTTTAATCGCAAAATAGTGAAAACTCAAAAGGAACTGAGTTATAAACTGTGAAGGATAATATTAATAACATTAAATAAATGTCGTAACTCGGTAAGTGACAACTATATCTCCGGTAATATTTGCAACGGTATGTATATATTTTCAGCTTACAAGAGTGTTGTAGCGTTTTTCAAATTAAAAGATAAAACTGATATTATATTTTATTCATTTATGTATGTTCCTATGCTTTTTGCTAATATATTTCCTTTTTCATTTATACGGTTCGAGGTTAGAAGGTCGGTTTTAGGTTCAAAAGAGAATATCTTTATTCAGATGACAAATAATTGTGTGATATTAAAAAAAAAATATATCCACATTACTTAGCCCACCCAAGGTGTATGGCATCATATAACTTGACCATTTCACTTCTATCTTCATTATAATCTTTATATAATATGACGCTCCTTAGTCGTTATTTACGAAACACGAACAACTTATAATAACTTGTTACGTTGTCACGATAAAAACCCACTTATTGAAGTTTAATGTAGCAATTCCTAAATAAATATAAATAAGTTTTTTATTACTTTTAGCCAGAAAAATATTTTAACGACAGTAAGCACTTGTAAGCAACGGTCGTTGTCACAGGCAACTTATCGTATAAACTTTTTATAAAGAAGTTATTTTATTAAGGTTGCGACGAATCTCAGACCGAGAACAGACCGTAATCGAACTGTCATCGGTAAAATAATGTGAATTGGCTCCATTTTTAGCATTCAAATAATCTCCGTGACTTTAATCTTATCTAATATTAGCAAAGTAATTTGTACTTATTTAGAATAACTAAACGTTTTATTAGTAATGATAAATTTGTATATTGACGTCGTTCTGTATTAGTGGTGACAAAAGTTCAAATAGTAATTCTAGTTATAAAAATAGCATAACATTCCATTGGTAAATAACATCAATTTCATTAATATACTAGCGGAATTTTGAGATACGAAAAGTAATTTTTTTTTTTCGTAATTTTAAGTCTCTGTTTCTTATCAGTAATTATTTTACAGCTGTATTTTTTCTTAATATCAGTAGTGTAAAAAAGATACGCTTAACGCTCATCGAAAAGTATCGATGTTTTTGTATACGTTAAAACGAAACATATCAACTAAATTCATAATTCATATTTAATTGATTCAAAATAGTGTATTTTTTTCAAAGTATCTTGTCGTATATAAATCAATGTGTATAACAATACCATTTTTATGTTAAAAAAATATAATATATATATATATATATATATATATATATATATATATATATATATATATATATATATATATATAATATATAAAGCATAGGTGTGAAGTGAAATTTAAAATGCACAATAAAACGGGAAATAACTAATACTAAATTATAATTATGCAGAATTTCGTTATTTTGATAGGGAATCAAACACTTTTAAGTTTTTTTTCCTCAAGTAATAAACAAAAACATTTACCAGGGTTATTCAAAATTATTTCTATAATTGTTTCAAGTAAACCTAAATAAAAGCATTAAGCACTTTTGTTTGATTATGATCTTATTCTTTGAGAGTAAAGCCGCGGGCAACTGATAGTGTACTTCTTTGTAGGTACACACATTATAGTTAAATGTTTTAATTTTTTTTAAAAAATAAGCAATAAAAACAGTCATTAATCTATAAGAACAACGAGATCGTAGTTATACAAATATTCGGTGTAATAAAAGTATTTTAAGCGTAGAAAGGAAGTTCATTGCTCTGAACTCTTAGATTAACCGTAAAGCTGGGTGATTGATGAAATCTTTGGTAAGAAACTGTGTTTATTCACCTAAACTCTAGGTGGGACAAAATTCAAAAAAATTGTACTTATGCTTTTGCTTTGTTTTTGTGTTTAAGTTTTAAAATATGCCTTCATAATAATGGTGCACATAATGGCAACGACGATGTCTTATACGTAACTAATTAAGTTTATGTTATCACATAAGTGACAATATCTGTCTTTGTTGATAATAAATTTCTTTAAACCTAAACTTCCACGACCTTTGTGTGGTATATTTAAATTTATGAGCATTTGGTTATTTTTTTACATTAACTGACGATTGATTTGTGTAGATGCTATTGTGTGCTTTTTATTTACCTACATGTTTATACACATTGACGTGATATATAGACAATATTTAATGTGTTTTAAAATTTGTACCAGCTTAACAGGTATATTTAGGAAATTTAATCTAAGGATCCTTTCTTTTCCTATCCTTTTTTTAACCATTTAATTAAATTTAATAAAAAAGTACCTAGTCTTCGATTTTCTAAACAATATAATAATATGTATATTTGGTTAAAACTTATTTTTTCCTCAAGGGGACAAATTCTAGGTCGTATATGTACAGTATTATGTATGCATATTAATAAAAATATCATAGTACATGTGCCCATGTCGATGAACGCATTTTAAATTGACTAAAGTTCTTTTTTTGAGTTAAAAAGGGTTTTAATAGTATAATTTGATATCTATTCTTACTGTAATTAGAAAAAGGCTTTCTCAATTTATATAACGTAGTTTTTAAAGGTTGTCATCATTTCTTATAGATGTAATTATGATATCCTAGTACACTACCTACTTACTCTAATATTATTTTTAATATATAATAATAATTATTGTCACTGTGTTTATATTATTTGATTTAATATTAATGAAATAATTATTACTACAGCAATGTGCGTGGGTTTTGTCTATGTTAACATTAGTGTGATCTTGCTAAGAGTAGCAAAAAAAACAAACGTATAATTTTGTAAACGATGTATTTGTCAAGATGAAATAGAATGAGCGTGTATCTAACCTAACTATAAAAACAATGCTCATTATAAGAAATTACTTATGCAGATAACCGCAAATAGGAAAAGTTTCAGTCTGTATATAGAGTTTGAATTCAGAAATATTGGATCCCTATTTTTTTTTTACAAACTGGAAACAACAACAATTATTACAAAATGGAATTTTACATTTTGTAATAATTGTTGCGATCAAATTATAATTATATATAAAATGTAATCTTTTCGTATTTAAACGAAGCCGCAAGTATCTAGTAGTATCTAGTTTATCTAAAATGCGATAGCATACGATTTAGTAAATATACCCACAGTTATACAGCCAGTCGATTATGACTCATGTATTCAAAATTATGGGACTAGCTCGGTGTATATTGCGGTCAAAAACTTACATGAACAAGTTGGCAATGACACTGCTTTCTATTTTAGGGTTGTTGATTCCATTTTCAACCCGAGTTTGGGTGCAATATATATAGTATATATGTTTATATAATATATATTTATACATATAAGTATAACCACGCGTTTCGGAGTCAACCAAGGATCAATTCTTGGACCGTTGTTATTCTTGCTAACGATAAATCTTCCGTCTGTCGTTGCGCACTACAAGTACTGCTTTATGCGGATGACTTAAAACTATTTAAAGACATTAACTGAGAAGCGGACTGTGTGGGTTTAGAGGACGACGTTGACGCGGTTGTCAACTGGAGTATAGAGAATAAAATGCATTTTAATTTAGACAAATATTACTTGATAACCTTTAGTCGAATGTGGCAACCCATCGTGTTTGATTACAAAATCGATGAACAATCCATTACTCGCTCAAATTCAATCAAAGACTTGAGTGTCATATTCGACTCTAAGTTCACATTCCATGACCACATAATCACGCCAGCAAAGGAATCTCACAAGCGCCTTGGATTTGTTCTCAAGAGCACTTCACTACCCAGGCGCAATTTGACCGATTTTCAATGCTCTGGTGTGAACGAAATTAGAAACAAGCGCATGTGTTTGGAATCCTCATTAAAAATATTATGCCATTGTCCTCGAAAAGTTCCAAAGGGTTTTTTTTTAATTTGTTTAGCTTTTACCCATATTTGTTAGCTTTTACAGAAATACAATCTAAGGAAATGAATGTAAAAGAAATGTAATACGCTCGATATAATATAGACAGATTAATAGAGGCAGAATTTTTCTATTTGTCCTAAGATATCTGTTTCATCCTAATTGTTTAATATGTTATTTGTATTTGTGACTTTGTTATAAATCGAATTTAGTTGCGAATTTGTCTTCCTCGTTCTCTGAACATTGCCGTTATCGTATCACCGTATCACTGTCTAGCGAAGCAATTCTTCTTCAAGTGAATACTCTATCTTGTTCTTCGCGAAGCGAAAGAGCGCACTCGCGATTTCCGTCCATTCTCGGATGTTGCACAGTCAAGACTTTCTGCGATTGACGGCGCTTCTGGCAACCTTTCCCATCATAATTAGTTGCAAAAGTTCATACTTTCATGGCTAGTACGTGTCCGAGACATGCAACTTTTCTTTTGTTGACAGCCTCTATAAGTTACCATTTCTGGTTGACGCGTCGCAGAACTTCTATCGAGACCTTATCATTTCTTCTCGTGCTTGTACAATGTACATTACTGTCTTCTGTCAAAGCAGATAATATTTTTATAATTACACATAATATTAATATCAAATAATTAAATAAATTATTAAATCTATAATTAAATTTACAACCTGCATGATTCGGAAGAAATTCTGTAATATGTATATGTATATCAGTCAACTTGCGGTGTGATAGCGTGGTCGAATCTCCATCACAGGAAAATAGACCTTTACCCAGTAGGACTTTTTCATGCTGTTACAGTATAAAAGACTGTAAGTTTCACGTGTATATAATTATACATACTATTTAGGTATATCGCACTTCCCACGTTAGCAACAAACTTAATACAATATGGCTTAAAGTTTTATGCAAAAATTGTTAGCGGCAAACATTTCGAGACACGTGTCTCTACAACGTGCTTCAAATATACAAACATCAAGGATTTCGGTATAAAATAGCACGTTTGTATTTAATGACGTAAACATTTTTCAAGAGTTATAACCCTATAGGAGTAAATGAATGACTAAAAATATCTTAATTCTACTTAAGTTATAAACAAGTGTTATATAAGTATGTTTACAAATATTTTTTAAAAACTTTTTATGCTTAGATTATTGTCCCATAGGATCTTAAGTTAACTGTTAAATATAAGTGACTAATTTTGTAAAGCTAGCAGTCAGCACCCAATCCGGTACCTATACTATGAAAAACATAAATATGACAAAAAAAAGGAAGCTAATTTTAAAAAATAAGTACTTATATTTCATGTTTTTTTTTAGTGTAGTTCGACTCCAAGTGCTTCGCCTGGCTGAACTGAACTAAACTGAATCAGCCTGTAAACGTCCACTCCTGGGCAAAAGGCTCTTCTCCATGTAGGAGAAGGGTTGGATCTTAATCCACCATGCTATCCCACTGCGGGTTAGCTGATAATTTCCTTACCATGAGTAACGATCGTTACCAGGTGTCTATGATAAAACCGGGACCGACGGCTTTACGTGCTCTCATAGGCCCGGTGGGGAGACCCACAAGGACATACACCCAGACCTGAAACAAATTTTTGCAAAAATACAAATGTCTGCTGCGAATATTGAACCCCCGCACCACTACACTTGAACGGTCGTCACGCCTGGCGAATCCTTCTTTATGTTTCCGACACTAGGACTATAAACTCAGAGAACGTATCGAAGCGTTCGAGATTTGGACATACAGCCGAATTTTATCTATAAGCTGGAGTCAAAATTTTTAAAAGATGATGAGTACATTAAAAATGCAAAGTTTTGCAGATCATCAAAACGAGAAAGGTATCTTACCTCAGCCACGTGCTTTGGGATGAGAGATATGAATTTCTTAAGCTCATAATGAAGGACAATGATACAAAATAAGCGTAAATCGTAAGAAAAAATCATAGCAATGTAACAATAGAGAGAGTAGCAAATATGTTGAACTTCACAAGATATATTTATGTAGAATAAAATATAGCGAACTAACTGTCGTAAAATATAGTCAACTAATCGTCGCTAGTCGGAGAATCGTTTCTTCAAGAACACAAAGTATGAGTACGAACCACAAATATTTTTGTAAATTATTAAAAAGAATACTGCTGCTATTTGCGGAAAAAATACTTATGAAATGTTTGATTATTATTTTTTTATTACTTTTTTCGTTGTTAATACTGATGCTTCTTTTAATATATATATATATATATATATATATATATATATATATATATATATATATATATATATATATATATATATATATATTTTTTTTTTTTTTTTTTTTTTTTGTAATTAAATTAACATCCATAGATTAACATACTTTAACTTTAACTGTAACGTGCTGTCAACGTGCCTAAAATATTAATTACATCCATACATTATTTTCATTACACTATTATGCTATTTTTGTGGATTTTCATTAAATATTCACGGTAAGTCGGCAGCCACGCGGCTTAAATCCTTTTTCTTAACTGGAGAAGATTTTTGATCAACAGTTGAAATTTTTACAATCCTTTACTTTAATTTTAATTTAGATATAAACTTTATTGTGTATTTAAATTAAACGAGCGTAGTTTGGTTACAAACCCTAGATTCTGTTCAGAGTAATTTAATGGTAGTTTCGTTTCAGTAGACGTCTTGCGGAGATATTTCGTTGGCAGTTAAATCAGACCACCTGCGAGGGCGAAGTGAATATAACAAGCGTTGAGTCTCACTGCACCTGGTGTGTCTTATAAATGCATCTCGCTATTTCATAACATCATACCACATGAGTAAAGAAACGGAATAGAGACAAAGCTTCTAAGGAGCGAGCAAAATTTATACCTATTTTGGTAGGGTTAGCACAGGAAGATAAAATTATTATTAATACACACTGTCCAGTAAATTATATATTTTACACTTTTATATTAAAACACTATTAAATTATAATTATAATTATTAATTTAAAATTGCCACTGCCGCGTTTAGGGGGTGGTGGTAGGTGGTAGATGCGGACAGATTAAAGGTTAGGGGTTCGAAACAAGATGCTGTAGGTACCTTGATTTCAGCCTTTTTTCCCATAGCTGGCCCTCGCTCCGACAGCGCGACTAAAATAGGGAAGGACACTGGCCTGACTGGTGACTTCAGTTGGTGATGGCTTCCTTCAGTCCGAGCGCGCGGGGAGATCTCCACCGGTATTCAGTTAATCATCGGCTGGCCGGCCTCCGTGTTCTTCCTTTGGTTTGGTTTGGTCGTAGTTATGTAGGTAGGTTGAAAATTAAAAGTAGGAAAATGAAAACACGACGCGCGACGTGTACTGGGTTTGAGCACTCGCCGAGCCGGTATAGGCCGGTTTCTCTCCGTACGTGACAAAGCGCGAGTGCTCACGCACATACGCGCCTCAATCTTGTAGTATGGAACCTATTGTAGCGCACCTGTATGAAGCTTTGTCGCTGTTCCGTTTCTTTACTCATGTGACTAAACATAATACATAACATTGGCTTAAAAATATTTCGCAATTCTTTGAAATAGGTTTACCTAGATGTACAAATAGACAAAGGTATGTAGTATACAACATTATGACCTAGGCTCTCAGATCATTTTATCACCTATACCTAAAATCAATCCACCCCTGATTTACAGATATATAGGTATAGTAAAAATGGATCATAATTTACACTAAAATAATAGTTGTACAACATTTTTTATTACATTAATACAGATATTACAATTTAATCACAATGTTTGACGCAATTATAATAGCTTTGGCCACGAATAGACTTCCAAAAAACATACAAGGTCTGCAGCTGAATATTGTCACAATAAACTTAATCATGCGTATGTGGTGGTATGTGTGTCTTAATAAATGTTCTAACGACGCGTTAATTTGTGCTACACTTCCTCTTATCTATGTATCAGCTGCCTTAATTAGTAACTGTAACGAAGTTTGCTTTAATTATTACCAATTAGATAATCGTATCATTCGAATGGTTTTGATTGTTTGAAATTACAATTATTACAAGGTTTAAACATTTTCCAAGGGTTACTACACAAACAAAGTAATATAATTAAGGTAATCGTAAGGGGTATGCAATAAAATAGCATTGTTATTGCGTAGTCTTTCTTGTTTATTTAGGGATATCAAAATATCCTACTCGTACGTATTACATATACACACACGTTCGAAAAACATAACTCTCATGACACATTATACATGACATAATATATAAGTAATCCATATTAAGCTTTATTTGTATTCTATATTATTTGTTAGCTGGATTTATCATCATTATCATCATTTCTTTTTTGCAGTATAATACTGCAAAAAAGAAATGATGTTAATGATGATGATAGTGATGATGATACATACATTTTTATATTGTACGCATACAATATTGTCAAACCAAACAGTTGTCTTCTTGAATACTGTGTCTTATAAGATACTACCGCGAATGACTCAGTTTGCGCGAGCTTAGCCTAGCTGAGAAATTCAATGTTTCGGCTGAGAGAGGAGTACACATATATAAATCGTTAATTGTAAAGGTTTATTTGTGTAACCAATTACTATAACTCATCACTCACAGTGATAAAATAATACAGATCCAATTAATTCAAAATGAAATATTTCTTACCCATTTAAATACTCGCTTTTATACCACCGACTATAAAAGCGAATTGTATTCATATGATATATTATTGCACGAAAATAATTTAAAATTATTTATTACGGTTCTCCATACTAGCGTCTTATATTTTTCACAATTCGAAGTAAATTATATGCTCTTTGTCGGTAAAATGATGCATACGTTTATAATAATTTATTTTTATTTCGCTACTTATTCTTACTAACCGATTTTTTATGATTGAGCGGTAATTCGTAACGTAACTTTTGTAACGGAATAATCATAATAAATGAAATACCTAATTTTTTGTATAAGCACTATTACATTTAAATACATTTTATTATAATATAAATAAGGTTTTAAATAATTTTATTATTATAAAAGAGCTTCGGCCGACGACATTAGGGGATACGTACATGCATGGTACTCACATATATTCGCTTCATCTGTCCTTATTTATCTATTTATCTTTATTTATACTAGATGAGATCCGCGAAATTTCGTGTTTACCACACGTGTTTAAAATCTATCTCGTACTTGATGGTCAAGGAAACCATCGCGACTAGGGATTTATCATGATGCACTTTTCGAAAGAAAATTCTTAGACATAATTATATGTATTTGTGCATTATGACGGATTAAATTTACCTTATTATTTTTATTACCTACATAAATCAGCTACGTAATAGGTAGAACTTTCTATGGGTGTAGCAAAATGACTAGAGCAAGATATACTGGTAATTTGATTTTGTGTATACAATACAATACTGTACAATCCTGATATAATTTAATGTATTCATAAAAATGAAAATCAATAAGAACGTATGGACAAATATATATGTTTTTTTTTTATAAATCTTAAGTACTGACTGATCAGAAGAGTTAAGATTAAATTAAAAAGAGGTATTAAACTTATGATAACAAGGTAGATATGATAAAATAATATAAATATTCTTTTATACATCTAGTTAGTAAGAAACATAAAAGAAAAAAAAAAAGAAACTTCGGTGATTTATGTGTGCAAAATATGTTGAGCTCGGATACGATTCCGTCTCACCTGTAAATCGACAGGGATTCAGGGACAATATTTATTGAGGTTACTTTACCCAGGGCTTGCTGAAGTAAATAACTTTGAACAGTAATATTAATAAATATAAATTATACATATCTATGTTGTATCTTGTTCACAAATACTAGACAGATGAGTACAAAGGAGCCGGCATACGTAAGACTAATACATGAATTAAGACTAAAGATATTAATACAATTAGTAACGAAATAATACCTTTTTATATCTATTGTATACTTGTACACGATATATTAGAAGCAATATAGATTCTAAATGCATAATCATTCCTAAAAAGATCTCACTTAAAACAATAATAACACACCACGAGCGAGAGAGATTCGACGGGATATGACTTCAATGGTTTAGACGAGATTATGAAGATTATGTTCAGTGATTATTTGAAATAACTCTGATTCACTATTTTATGTTTATCTTATATTTATTTAATTTTTATTTAATATATTAATCGTTTGACTGTTATATAAGCTGGTTTTGTGATTTAATGTTTTTAAATAATGATCTGAATTTAGATCATGCGAACTTTGATGTAAAAACTTTTACTGTCTATTTTAAAATAAGTATCTATTCTTGTATGTAGCACTCATTAGGCCGTGATTTTTATTTTATTGATATATGCGAGGCGGAATGTTGTTTCCCCATGGAAGAGAAGTCTGGCCTTTTTGCCGAGGCCAACCTGTCGCTAGAGAGATCCTCTTGCCTGCAGTTCCGGGACCCTCCAATTAAAGCGGCTGAAGGCTCCCGCAGGGGCTTAGTACGGTATTGCACTCCCAAAGTGCCGAGTCCGACATAGGTCTAGGACTGCCACCCGGGCGTCCTGTATATCATCCGTAAATGGATTCCCCTGCGACAAAAAACAAAAAAAATGGCGGAATGTTGTTAAAATTAATTTAACGTCAACAAGCTAACTTTAACACAACGTGTTTCCTGTACGACTCTTAATATACAATTATACTATTCTCCTTACACTTCTTTATACGCATAAATGCCACAGAAATATAAAAATAATAGTTTTTCTGTTTTTAGGCTATATCAGTGTTTCCCAACGTGGGGCCCACGCCCCACTAGGGGGCAATTTGATAGTTAAGGGGGGCAATTTAAAAATGGACTCGACACGAGTAACCCTTTCGCTTTGGATTATTTAGATGCAATGCTATACCTTGTCCAACCGTTTATTATCTTTTTGACAGCTTACGTCTATAAATTTCAGTTTTTTTTTCATTATATGTTTTGAAATTTTACTTACGATGTTTTGATAACAATTTCCTAGTGATTTCTTCCTAAAACTTATTATTTATATTTTTTAAGGGAACAAAACAACTTTAAAGGTTAAAAATTATGCATGGGGGCATAAAAAATTTAGAAATGTTAAGGTGGGGCATGGCCTACAAAAGGTTGGGAAACATTGGGCTATATCTATATGATACCACAAAAAAAAAGTTTAAAAAAATACTGCCAATTTTTATTTCCTTATGCATAAAAATATCAAAAATTTGTTTAAAAAAAAAAGGAAATTAATTTATTGGACCACATGAAAAGGCAAGTGTTCAAATAAATCTTCGTTAAGCTTTGATAAGAGGGTATCACGCGCCTGGACTCTTCTCGAGACGATGGAAACCATCACTCAACTGTTAGTATCTTGACAAATTTCAAACATTTATTTTGATTTTTGGTTTGATATTTTTGTTGAGATTTCATTGTTTTTCTTTTTTTGTATAATTGTTACAATTATCGTTTGACTTTTTGTGTAGGTATATAGTTTTTGTATACGCTTTGGTATGTGGGTTTTTTGTATATTTAGCCCGTACAAATAAATCTAGTAGTCATCTTTGTTGTTATATAAAAAAAAAAAAAAAAAAAAAAACTAGACCTAAATCTAATTGAATGGTGGTACTACTCTCACTAATACTTCTCACTATTACTCTCACACTAAATACTTTACCTACAAACTAAAAATTATATTTTGATGAATAAATTCATATGACCGCTTTATTGATAAATAACGAATATTTGATAAGTATAAAATTAAAAAAGGGTCCCTACTAGAAACGTATTTTAGATGTTTTTTATCTCTTTTAGAACCTTAAAAAATATGTAGTATTAAAAGTTATGAAATGGTGTGGAAAAAAATGAAATAAATAAGACAGAGTGTTGAATCCTTGATTGACTATACACACTTTTTACTTGATGAAGTATGTAGTGTCCTTGATTGTCTCTACACACTTTTTACTTGATGAAGTATGTAGCGTCCTTGATTGACTCTACACACTTTTTACCTGATACGAAATGTAATCCGAATTATGATTAATTAAAATGTACTGATTTATTGATTGATTTAAATGTACTGATTTATTGATTGATTGCCTCGTACACAGAGCGATAGATGAACAATATAACTTCGGCGTCGTTTTGTAGTGTTATGAGAAAATATAAGAACGGATACATACATTAAACGTACAAATCAAAAACGACAGTTATGAGTTAGATATGAGTTTGAATTCAAATTAAGATTAATATTTAAGATGTCTAGTAGATAAACAGAATATAGAGTAGAGATGGAAAACTTTGCATAAAATATATATATTTGTATTTTCACTCAAGCTGAAAATAGATTATATTAAACATTTTTATGGAATGCTGATTATTACGTGCAACTTATAGATGTAGAAAAAAATCTCATAAAAGGTTACAAATAATAAAAATATGTTTGGTATGCGAAATATCGAAAAAGATTTTTCAATTAACAACGTGACCGTTCTGGTATACTGCAAATGAAAGATTTATTAACGTATAAGTTTCTGAGCTTGATTTCTACTCAGAGCTGATACTTTTTTGTATAAATATTTTTATAATAATTTATTTCTGATTTATGTTCATTCCTGTGGGTCTCCACACCATGCGTTGAAGGGCACGTAATGCCGTCGGTCTCGGTTGTTAACTGTTGAGGATTGTTATTCTTAGTAGGGAATAGTTCCGCCAACCTTCAGTGGAGCAGCATCACAAATAAAGTTTCACCTAATTGTATTTAGAAAAAGGGCATTTGTAGATCTATATCGATATTTACAGATTGTTTAAATCATTCAAAAAATATTAGTATTTTTGTTAAATATATTTTTTTAAATCAGTCAATTAAAGGCACAACAATATTTCCTCAATATCAGAACAGCTTCATTTATAATTAATTACTAGTGATATAATAATATGATGACGACTGTTCTGGTGTAGTAGTGCGAGTAGTCAAAATTCAAATACTTAACCACCTCAACGCCGGCATATTATAATTCTGCAAATATTTGTTTCCGGTCTGGGTGTATGGCCTTGTGGATCTCCCCACCGTGCCTCGAAGAGCACGTAAAGCCAGCGGTCCCGGTTGTTATCGTAGACATGTGATAACGATCGTTACTCATCGTAGGGAAATTATCTGCCAACCCGCAGTGGAGCAGCATGGTGGATTAAGCCCAAACCTTCTCCTATATGAAGAAGAGGCCTTTGCCAAGCAGTGCTACGCTAATAGGCTGATTCAGTTCAGTTCAGTTCAATTCTGATGTAAAATGAAAACTGGTATAAAAGCTTAAAGTCGGCCATACTATATTAATTTCACATTTACGAAAAATCAAGCAGTTGAGGTTGAATTAGAATTCAAGATTATTCATTGTCTGCGCTGAATATATCGCTCAGCTTACAAGAAATTTCTCGTAACAAATTACGAAATCATTTTTTTTTCATAACAAATTACGAAAGCTGAATTGCAAAATAAAATTGCTTTAATGTTCATATAATTTTTTATTTATGTATATTATTATCAGTTTTAGATAAATACGAATATTCAACTGACCTGAATGTTCCACGGCTAGGGAAACACATGGAGGTGAAATAATCCCGCATTTAGCACAGCTTTTTTTTCATCACAGACTCTCGCTCCGAAAATTTATAAGACAATATTGAAGTAGTAATAGTAGCGCCCACTGTCATATATTATTAAATGAAGACAAATTTCCGAGCGCAAAAATTTGTCATGATTGTATATCACATTTTTTTTAATATTAATTATTTTACTTATAAGACAGATACAACAACTGTTATTATTTTTATTGTTTATTTATGACATAGGCATCACCACTGTCAAAAGAAACTGCTCAATTATTCTAAAATGTACAAATTAACAAATAGGTTTACCATTTACTAATAACGTTTAACACTTATGCCATAGTGTCATGTCATAATAGGATTTCTTCGTAAAATTGAGTCAGACGATCAAGTTATTCTTTCGCCTAACACTACTGACACTACATGCTCCTTTTTCACTTAAACCTCATACTTCTTTTAACAGATGCAAATTATTAAATATATATTAAAGTGTAACTTATAAATTCTATTAACTTGAAGTAATAGCGCTTAACATTTTATATACATGATTCTAGAAATAACGTACCTATATTCGTAAGTACTCTTCCTGTTCGCACAAATCGTAGTTTATAGTTCAGCTGAAGAGAGCAATTATCGAGCAGTTGAACTTGTTCACAAGCTGTGAGTACCATCGTAGGTAGATGTAGTTTTCCATAGTCATAAATAACTATGCAATTAAATTGATTACGTAATAAATCTTAAACAGTTTGAGGATTTTTTTTTTAAGTTGAATTAGTAAGTAGCTAACATTGTTTTAAACTTTAAACCATATAACACATTGTTTCATACTTCAATACTAAATGAAATTTGTAAAATATGAAATGTTTAATAGAATTAATTTGACTATGAAGTTTGTAAAGTTTTTAAAAATGATACCTTCATGGATATATGATTGTTGAGTTATGTTTGTTACAAATATGTTTACGCATTTTATAATTCAGAAAATGGCCATCATTTGGCTAATCTAACATTTCGTGTAATCAAATATCGGATGCATGTACATGCAGTACCTACCTATTCAGAAAAAAATACAAGTAATTTATTAATAAATGTTCCTTATATATAATGATAACGTATTTTGTATTTTATCTATATACCCCTATTACGAATCTTCGTCGATTCTACGACGAGGGCTTAAAAATCGATTTAACTTCTATGCGCGCGGTCGGGTGTTTTCTATAATCTGGTTAATCTTAGCTGACCCGTTGCGCCCGAGACATAATATGGTACTGCTTTGGGTGTAGCAGGCCCGTGTACTGTACGCCGTGTACGTACTTGTAATCGGAGAAGGTTAGTAATAGCGTTATGTTTTACTAATTATGTTTTTTTTAAATAGATGTTTTATCAATATTTAAGGAGAATAATCGGTACGGTGATTCTCATTCGAATTATGTAAAAAAAAAATAGGTAGGGTAGGGCGGGGCTAGTTGAGCAATTTTTCACTTGAGTGGATATAGCTCCTCAATGATAAGTCTCAATGAGTTGTTATGCGGCCTGATGGATTACTAATTTATCCCTTAGCAAAAGGATACATAGTATTTTCTTGTTACAAGTCGAATTTAAGAGTTACAGCTTTTTAAATACAGAAAGTCAAACATGCTCAACGTACCCCATAGGTGGGGTAAGTTGAGCAAGCGTATGGGGTAAGTTGAGCAGATAGAAAATATAGCCACACCATACCTTAGATATTTAACAGACATAAAATAAAATGATTATTTGTTAGTCAAACTTTTATATTTAATGATTTAACGACATGTTAGTGAAACGAAAAGTAGTTTTCTTTTAAGTAATGAACATAGAAAATAAAACGAACTTCTACTTAATATTTAAAAGACCGTCTTTAACTTAATGTTTGGAATATACTCAGTATTTCTATTTAAAATCATACTTTAATATTTATATAGTGAATTAACAAATTTAAAATTTAAAAAAATAAACATTATAGAGATATTCATCACTTAAAAACTTGATCATCGTCACTGATGCAATTAATGCAAATGATGTAACATCAGCATTTAGCGCACATTTATATGTACTTGGGATTGGATCCATTTTTTTCTTATCAAAGTTACGGTATAGGCTTCGCAGCAAATTAGAGGCCACTGGCAAACTCTAATTTCTTTATGAATCCTGTTCGTTACTCATTTGATACCGAAATGCTTGGCGGCGGCATTGATACTTTTTCCTTCATTTAGAATGCCTTTGCAGCATCGTTGAAGTGTTGGATATAATTTAAATCTTTTGAAGTCTTTCTTTTATACGTTCTCAAACAAAAATAAAATAAAAAATACACATTACTATCATTTCAAACTGTAAAGTTTGTTGAGTGACTCTTTAGTCTAGTCAATAAGTTCAAAAACGTGTTAAATAGAAATAAAGCTCTTAAAAATATGTGCCATAGCTCATTGGATTCGGAATGACGTCTAGAAAAATGTTTTTTAAGGGTATATTAGCACATAAAAAATTGCGATTGTTATTAACAAAAAAAGAAAAAAAAAACAAGGTATTTAGTTTTTCGTTACTAACTTTTAAAATAATAATATTTAAGGAATTTTGAAAAAAGATCCTGAAAGAGGAGAAAATTTCCAATAAAAAAGTCCCAACTCCCGGAACTCTATCTATATTATTTATAAATTTTTTTTAACGCTGGAATTAGAGCTCCGCGAGGGCGTTACGGCATAGACGCGCCGCCTAAAAAGCCGGTATATCACCTAAAATATTTTTTTTAAAATATTAAATAACAATTTAAAAATCTGAATAAATTACAGTATAATCTAGACACTTGAACGAAAAAAACCTCGGTGAAAAAAAATTTTTTTGTCGATTTTTCAAAAAGTTACACCATTGTTAATTAACTAATTTTTTTCCAATCTCTGTTTTTATAAATTACGGTATAAAAGTTTAAATAATTGGTCTAAAAATATTTCGCTTCGTGGAGCTCTTTCTGTTTAGGTACTTAATAAAGCTATGCAAATTTTTTTTTATTAAAGTTAATTATTTTGTTAATTATAATTTTTTTAAACTAACTAAAAATTAAATTTCTATAAAATGTTATCAAAACAAATTTTTTTTGGTAATATATTATTATTGCTGTTTTCGCACTTGATATAGGTATTAATTAAAATTGGAAAAAAAATTTTTACGTCATTTTTTAAGAAATTTTTTATAAAAAAATAGACTATTTAGGGATTTTTAAAAAAAAATTTTTTACTATCTTATAGCATAGGTGAAATGGTGATTTTTTTAACAAAAATTTTTTCTTAAATATTTTTTTTATATTTTATAATCGTTTTTTTTATATTTCAATTGTTTAAAAAATTAGTTAAGAAATTATTTTATTCTTAAAAATCATCATTTACCCTTTTCAATGGAATAACAGAGAAATTTTTTTTTTTTATAAATAATTTAATTGTTTATTAACTTAACAATTTGTTATTAACAAATAATATTAACCGTTATATTTTTTTTCGAAAACTTCAAAAAATTACAAAAACAACCATATATAACAAAGTTAAGAAAAATTTTTTTTGTATTTTTTTTTACAAAAAATTTTAAAAAATACAAAGAAAAAAAATTCTATATATGGTTGTTTTTGTAATTTTTTGAAGTTTTCGAAAAAAAATATAACGGTTAATATTATTTGTTAATAACAAATTGTTAAGTTAATAAACAATTAAATTATTTATAAAAAAAAATTTTTTCTCTGTTATTCCATTGAAAAGGGTAAATGATGATTTTTAAGAATAAAATAATTTCTTAACTAATTTTTTAAACAATTGAAATATAAAAAAACGATTATAAAATATAAAAAAAAATATTTAAGAAAAAATTTTTGTTAAAAAAATCACCATTTCACCTATGCTATAAGATAGTAAAAAAATTTTTTTTAAAAATCCCTAAATAGTCTATTTTTTTATAAAAAATTTCTTAAAAAATGACGTAAAATTTTTTTTTCCAATTTTAATTAATACCTATATCAAGTGCGAAAACAGCAATAATAATATATTACCAAAAAAAATTTTTTTTGATAACATTTTATAGAAATTTAATTTTTAGTTAGTTTAAAAAAATTATAATTAACAAAATAATTAACTTTAATACAAAAAATTTGCATAACTTTATTAAGTACCTAAACAAAAAGAGCTCCACGAAGCGAAATATTTTTAGACCAATTATTTAAACTTTTATACCGTAATTTATAAAAACAGAGATTGGAAAAAAATTAGTTAATTAACAATGGTGTAACTTTTTGAAAAATCGACAAAAAATTTTTTTTTCACCGAGGTTTTTTTCGTTCAAGTGTCTAGATTATACTGTAATTTATTCAGATTTTTAAATTGTTATTTAATATTTTAAAAAAAATATTTTAGGTGATATACCGGCTTTTTAGGCGGCGCGTCTATGCCGTAACGCCCTCGCGGAGCTCTAATTCCAGCGTTAAAAAAAATTTATAAATAATATAGATAGAGTTCCGGGAGTTGGGACTTTTTTATTGGAAATTTTCTCCTCTTTCAGGATCTTTTTTCAAAATTCCTTAAATATTATTATTTTAAAAGTTAGTAACGAAAAACTAAATACCTTGTTTTTTTTTTCTTTTTTTGTTAATAACAATCGCAATTTTTTATGTGCTAATATACCCTTAAAAAACATTTTTCTAGACGTCATTCCGAATCCAATGAGCTATGGCACATATTTTTAGGAGCTTTATTTCTATTTAACACGTTTTTGAACTTATTGACTAGACTACTTGCTCAACTTACCCCAGTTTTAAATCTGTTTCAAAAATGAGGTCACGAAAAAAACTGTTTGAATTAGAGTCAAATCCTTTCTAGATATTAAAAATATACTTCATTTACAAAAGTAAAACACTTACCTGGTGTACCATAGATAATAACTGATCCTTACAGACGAAATATTCAGAAACAATTTTTTTTTACTTTTTGTACATAAAATAAACAAAGCGTTCAGGTACATTATTCGATCGACAGATTGCAACTGGCTGTCATGTGATAAATTCTGCTCCTCAGTCCGCTTCTTTCCACCGTATAATGTATTAGCGTGTGATGTATAGTTTTTGAGATATTTCGATTGCCCAACTTGCCCCATTGCTCAACTAGCCCCGCCCTACCCTAAATACTAATAGACTTTAAAAAAAGTTATGTTAAGTAAAGTAAAGTTAATCAACAATTATCTAATTATTTACTCGTCGTCTGGACACCCAAGCAGCTAGCTGCACTTTCGATACAAAACAGGTAGTTTACCTACGTCCGAATGCCGCCACGTGTTAACAAGGTAGCAGGATAAACAAGCATGATCCAGTCCCCTTTAATACTTTAATCCTGGCTTAGGAAAAAATACTAAGATATTTTACTCGTTTAAGCAACAAATTTGTTGACTAGGTAAATGATGTGAACTTTGGTAATTTTTAGGTGTGAACAAGCGACATAGTACAACACCTGTGCACGTGGCGCCGGCATGACTGGAAAAGTGTCAACGCTTCATTTATTTGAATTGAAATTTATGATTTTTGGTCAAAAATTAAGTACCTTTTTTTTTACATAATTCGAATGAGAATCATGTATCGAGTATTCTCCTTAAATATTGATAGTGACTCACCATTCATTCTGTATAATAAATTGACCCTAACACCAATAATGTTTCGGCTTGTATACCTAAAGCAGTTTTTTGTCGGTACTTTTTTTACATGAATATCCCGACAGTAGAACAAACATACAAACAAACTTACATTCAGATTCATATCTAAACTCCCAATATGAATTTTTCAAGTTGAGAAATTTGGTTGTTTTTTGTTAATTTTAATCGGTTTAATTATTATGATCGCATGATATTTGAAATTCTTACATACATAATATTAGTATGAATGAACACATTTTAAAATTGGTTTAAATCACATTATTTACTTCGATTCGGTGACAGTTCTTTGTGATTATGAATAACATGTTATCTCTTAATGAGAAAACATTACAAATTATGTTAAAAGTCATAACGTTTTAAACATACATTTAGAACAAAATAATACAATATGTACACTTCATAAATAAATACATATATGTGACAATTATTACTTTTCTCACTATCGACCAGTATGCCAGTTGAATGCAGTAGTGCATCTACAGTATTTTAATAATAATTTAATAATAATTTATTTATTAAAAAGTTTCTTACAAAAACCAACTAGTGATTGGAGTCTCCTTTTAAGCATGTTGTTGCCTGTACCAGGAGACTCCGCTCTTCCATTAGCATAAGAGTATATATATATATATATATATATATATATATATATATATATATATATATATATATATATATATATATATATATATTTGTATGTTTATATATATATATATATATATATATATATATATATATATATATATAAACATACAAAGACAATAAAAACTTATACATTATTTTACAAAATAATAACAATTATTTTTCATTATTTTGTTCTTAACAAAGTTGCCTTCATGTAGTGACGTGTGTGGTGAGTGGTGTGTGGTGTGAGGTGAGGTGGATGCATGATTATTACGTATATATTATGTATGCATGTGTAGAATGTGTGTGTTATTACGGGTATGTTGTGTAGTGTATATATTTATTATATTGGGTACATATTATGTATCCTCATAAGTAAGTGATTTCAACCATTTTACACTCGTAATATAGCATTTTGTGTGACCATCTTACAACCGTCACTTATTACTTTGAACAGTGACCTTAATACGAAAACAATTTAATATCTCAGCGCGTATTAAATGTCAAACGTCACATACTCTTGAATATACCAGGAGCGTTAAGTATACTTGACTACTTATTATTTAAGAAGTTCGAGACTCATACATTTTAAATTAGAATTCTAATTAATTCTAATTAATTAATGAATTCTAATTAACCTATAACAACAAACTTTGTGATATATTCACATCGCGTATAATAAATCTCTGACTGTCTGATCGAATATTTGTTCGTCAGCCAACATGCCATATGTAAAGCCAGTAATGTTATATAGAACATTTAATGGTTTCAAACCACATAGTTTAAAAATTCACCAGAATTTGTAATATAAGTTTAAAGTTACTTTACAATAACTTTAAACTGTGTACAGGTGCGAGTCTGAGAAGCACTTAAATGTAACAACAAGTCGTAGCACATTATTATTTAATAGACAAATACGTCCCAACCTTATTGATCTAAATGATTAACAATATTTCTTTGTCTTGTTTTCTTTCTCCTTAAAAATATGTTATATAATATACCAATATAGTGAATGGAAGTAGTCCTCTTTCTAGTGTAGCGACATCTATCTCGCTATATACGAATTAGAAGAAACTAACGTATCCTATATCGCGCTATCAAAGTTTTCAACAAGATTGAGTATATATACATGAACCCGACAACAAACGTTAAGTGGCGCGTAGCCCACCAGACAACTCCCGTCTGGTTGAAGGATCCTTCCTTTTCAATGGCAGTCTCTCACTACGCCAAACTGGTGACCCCGAGCTTGAACGTCAGCGCAGCCTTCGCAAATCTACGTCATCGTAACGTCATCATCACTTCCTCAAGCTTTCGAGCAGCGAGTCATACAGCCAGCCAGCATCCACGGCTACTACGGGTATCCTGACCACAAGCATGCAGCGGACGCGCATTCCTGGTCATCACCCACAGCCTTCTCAGCGACCTTGGCACAAGCACACTGCACTTTCGGCTGGTCAGCAAGCAGAGACGCACTTCTCTCCTGGTCGACGCAGCAGCCAGCCACTACGCAGCACTGCACCACCCCGACTCACTGGGGCATCACCGCAGACAGTTCCGACTCACCGTGAACTATGCGGCATCTGGTTCCGACTCACTGCAACATTCCACTGGCCCGGCAAGCATCACAAGATGTATGGACGACTCAACCTACTATCGACCTCCGGTCTCGGAGGGGGAGTGATGTAGCGACATCTATCTCGCTATATACGAATTAGAAGAAACTAACGTATCCTATATCGCGCTATCAAAGTTTTCAACAAGATTGAGTATATATACATGAACCCGACAACAAACGTTAAGTGGCGCGTAGCCCACCAGACAACTCCCGTCTGGTTGAAGGATCCTTCCTTTTCAATGGCAGTCTCTCACTACGCCAAACTGGATTCAAAATCCGTTTTGGCACGACGATCTCGAAGAAAGGACCTAGGGTAGACACTCAGATCGCTTCCTGTGTCGATCAAAAACTGCACCTTCGAAGATCGATCCGTGAGAAACAGGCGACCAGTAGTAGAAGATGGGCAGTCAGCAGTCGCCATTATTGACCGCCCCTGGCGTTTCCCTTCTTGAAGTCGCAGGGGTTTACGCATTTGCTGGCTTTCACTCCAAACTTCCTGTGGTACCAGCAAAGTGGGTACTTCCTGAAGTTCGACTGGGATCGTCTAGAACTGGATGCCGATCTGCGCTGAGATGATCTTGCGAATCTGGCGCTAGATCTACTTCTTCTCCCCGACGCCAGTTGCTGGAACTGCCTCCGAAGTTCAGCGACTTCTCTTGTTAGCGTTTCAAAAGCTGAACCGGAACTGGGCTGGGGTTGGCTGGCAGACGCCACCGCGGGTGACGGAGTAGCCAACTCGTGGACACGATCAGCCAAATCTGCCAAATCGTCGATGTAGGTTGAAGATGGTTGGCTTGCAAGCACTGTCTGGATTCCGTGCGAGAGACGACTAACCCAAATGGTCCGTAGGAAGTCATCAGGAACATTGGCACCAGCAAGACTTTTCAAATGGCGCAAAAACTGGGAGGGTTTACGGTCTCCAAGCTCCTCATGCATCAAAAGCTGCTTAATCTTTTTTTCCTTAGATGATGTTAAGCGTTTAATCAGTTCGGTCTTCAGCTTCAAATATTTGTTAGTAAGTGGTGGGCTAGTAATTATATCTTTTACCTCTCTGGAAAATTCCATGTCGAGCTGTCCAACTATATAATAAAATTTGGTAGCGTCACTTGTGATCCCAGATATGGTGAACTGCCCTTCCACTTGCGCGAACCAAAGCTCGGGTTCCTCCGGCCAGAACGGGGGAAGTTTGGCGCCGACTTTAAAAATCTCGATATCAGATGACGACATACACGTATCACTATTATCGAGAGGTTTTGCTTTGGGCACGGTACCGCTACGTGCATCTTGAAATTCCTTATCCATGGTTCAAAAGCGGGGTCACCAATTTAGCGTTTAAATTATATATGTTAAATATTCACAATTGTATTTTTTATTAAAATCAGCAAATAACGTGTCTCTCTAGTCTCTGTCAAAATCCTGATCATGCGCTGTGAGCTCTTTCTAGATTGTTCCATCTCCAAATTTAAATCTGTATAAAAGTCACGAATGAAAGAGCTAATGTCATAAACTTTGTATACTACGGGTATCGCGCGGATTTGCTTGTTTAGTAAATATATATAAAATATTATTTTATAAATTAAATATTAATAGGTAATAAATAAGTAATAAAAATAAATTATAAATGCTAGGTAGCCTACACTAGTTACTTCGGGATTGTGAACGGTTCTGAAGCAAATTATTTTCTTATAGTTAAAGTCTAAGTGCGTTTATCGTTTATTTTATTAAATTAACTTATTATTAATTAACAAACTAAGATAATTAATATCACATGTGTTAAGAAGCCAAAAAAGGACATCAATGCTTTTTCAAGGCGTAGCTACACGTATCCCCGATAGCCACATTGATTATACAGGAACTCTGGGATTTGGTGCTCTGATTTAAAAGTAAATTCAAATTCTTGTAAAAAGCTTATCATTAACCAAATTTGTAAAGTTGTTGTAATTAATGGATTTTTTATATCTTCTCTTGGAATTTACTGACTTTGAGTATTAAGCCGATGGGACCTCTAATCTTTGATACCGGTTTCGTTAAGGACTATAATGTAGATAAAATCTGCTAACGTCTGATTAAAACGTTTTAGGCTAAACAAAGGAACTACTCTTTTAACGATAATAAATGAAAATTGAAGGGCATTAATTAAAATCAATGTTTATTAGGCATTTCAACAGGAACCATCGTTTTGATGAAAGTATTTTGTTGTTATTTTACTAAATACTCGTATTTCGATTAATAATTTATTCATGATAACAACGTTTTAAACCAGTGTCTGATCCATACTAAATAAATAAATAATTAAGAATGATTGAATATAAAAAAAAATATTGATTTCTAATGCCAGAGACTGGCATGTCTTAAACTTTCATCTTCTGTTACAAAGTCATTTCGAGTTAATTTTTGTGTCAAATGATTAAATACACTTGTATCACAATTATCTTTCAACTTTATATTATATGTGAGAATTTTTTTGTTTAAATAGACAATTTTTATAGATTTAAAATACAAGTGCTTTTTTTGTTTTTATATGCTAGTCTTAAAAGAAGATTTTCCCAAAACATTCTTAAATGAGTATAATATAGATATATAATATATATATTATATATACCTAAATGAAACGTTTACGTTTTATTACTACTGTAATTCTTCTTTTATTTCTATAAACCTGATTTTTAAGGCAAGACCTTCCGTGACAAACAGGTTATCTGTCATAAAAATAATTTCTCGAAGCGGACCGGAAGTTCACGTACTCGTAGAAGAGCAAACTGATACAGAAGAGATAAGTTTTAATTGACAATATTTATTAGTTATATTATAACTTCACAAAAACTATCACATTTATTTCGTTGTATTAAAACCGTTACCGTGTTCGCACCGCTATGGCTTTAGTCGCCTTTTACGACACCTTGGCAAGAAAGAGGTCGGGACTATTCTTCTCTGCTGGTCACCGCACGGCCAATCAATTAATAGTAATACAATCAATTAATAGTAATAAATCACAGAGATTGTGAATTATGATTTACCTTGATATATATTAGATTCGAAATCTGTTTCAAACATTTTTCTCCCTAAGTATTCATTTCTGATGTCACTCAGAGGCTTTAGCTTTAGTTTATATGTATGTAGTATTAAAATATTTTATATATATTATACAAGGGTATCGTATGAATACAACGGGCAGGTTTGAGTATGCATATTAAGAATGAATCGAATACGGTAAACACAATGTGAAAGAAACCTCAGGATATACCTCGCCGTACAGTAGGTACCTATAGCACAGTATATTAATATATACAGTACTCCAACTTCATACGAACGGACGAAGCGCGAGCTATGTCTACGCGCCTCGATCTCGCTATGCGCTCGGGACGCAAACAGACGCGATTGTGCCGCAGTGACAAACGATTGTGATTTTTTCACTGAAAATAATTTAGGTACATAATGTGTGTCCTTTTAATGAATAAATATTTTTAATTAAGCTTTATATTAGAATACGGATTTCTTATACTTTAAAATTTAATAATAAAGCATTTGGTACGTCTCAGTCGAGGAGTAAATATTTTTCGGGCGCAAATTTATAAGACTGATTTGTTATTCAAGCACAAACATGGTTTTTTAATTAAATCTAACAATCAAAACAACACGCATTTTTATTGAACACTTCCTATTCAATTCACAAAGTATTTTCTTTGTTTATATAAAAAGAGTATATTTACAATAACAAAACTAAATGGAAACACGAAGTAGGCAAATGTAATTAAAATGCTGGAGGCGGGTAGCCCTATCGCATGTTTACGTAGCGCGCGGCTGTAGCACGCTGTAGCACCACGTAGCACTGTAGGCATTTATTTTAAAGATACGGCCGAGTTACAATACTGTGTCTATAGTACCAGAGAGTTAGACTTGTATTAGAGAAATATATAGTCGTTTCAGTTTCGGTATTCAAGTTGATATTTAGTAAAATCACTTATGAGGTATTCAAAGTTGTTAAAAATATTCAGCTCCACAATAACCAAGCGAACTAGGACAAGTCTCAAATAAAGTTTATGACGCTTGACTTCCTCACTTGCCTCTAATAACAATAACAATTTTGTCTGGAGAATTTTCGCGAGATCAAATGTAGCGTGAAATATAAAGACCGCGGAGCGAACAATGTTCCACTGAACCATCCATCTATTAGTGATTTTTATAAGCATGTTAATTTGATGTATCTATATTTATTATTTTTAAACTGTAGAAGTTTTGTTATTTTGTATTATAAATTTTTTAAATATTATTTTATATACTCGTACTAATTAGTATATACTCACTTATATACAAAACCTATATTTTATTTATATGTGTAACTTTTTCTAGGTATTCTCACAAAATTTTCAGTAGTCTTGCTGTGAGAGAGAAATAAATAACCATTCAGCCATCGATCGCCAAACACTTTCGCCCTTAAAATATTTTAAAAACTTTCATATACTTTTTTAATTTTTTTTTAAACAATAGATAGGTAGCCATGTTAGTAGAATATGTTTATATATATAGTTATTTTGGTTTATAGTAAATACAAATGTGGTTAATGAATTGTTATTGAAAAGTATCTTTGAAAAAGTAACAAATAAACAAATATTATATTGATCACAGTTAAAAATAATACAATTAAATACTCATTAAAAGAAACAAGGAAAAACTTGTTAAATTGAAAAAAGTTAAATACTTCATTTGAATAAATAATTTAAGATGGCCCAATTTGTGTAAATGTATCGAAATACCATCAAAGGTCAAAGATATTACGATGGTAAAATAATGAGTCAAAAGAAAATAATAAAACGTTATATTGTGTTGTAGACAAGCGCCTTTGTAAGCTTGTAATTAATAAATTGAACAGTAAAAGCTCGAGAACAATTTCTCGATTGGAATAATGTCACTTTCTAAAAATTTACGTTAAAATATATCATGTATTGATTATATATATATATATATATATATATATACGAGTAATATATATATATATATATATATATATATATATATATATATTACTCGTACATTCCAAACCAGCAACGACAGAACAATATGGCCTAGAGGCATAGAAACAGGAATTTTAGTTATTTTAACATTTAACAATTAAAATTATTTTAACATTAGGATAGGGTATCAAACCATTAAGCTCCCTTGCGTTGCATTGCATGCATTGTTTGTAAATGTAACGTTTTTAAAATTCAACTAAATTTTTTTTGTCTAAGGCTTTTCTTTTCTTTCTTACGATCTACACATACTATAAAATAACAAAACATACCTAAATTACTATGTTTGGTATCAAAATTGAATGTAGGTGAAACCGGGCGTCTTGTTATAGTATCATAATTTTATCAAAGCGTTGTTTCGTTTATAAAATAAGTTCTCGATAGACATATTATTGTATAGTATTATTATATGTTACATCAAATTTATTCCAGTTGGCGAAAATATTTTTACTAAAGTAGATCAAGCAAAAAAAAATTGGTTGTCTGTAAAGTCGGTTTACGGACGATAATTTTTACGTGATAACGTTATAAGAAAACATGAATGGAATTGAATTATTATCACTGAATTATCATTATTTTGTATAATATATATATAAGATACAGATAATTAATTGTATTTAATATAAAAGCGAAATAAAGTTAAATACTTTGAAATGTAATACAAGAAATATTCAAGTTTAATAAAGAAGCAAAGTTTAATAACTTAAAGTTAGCAAAACAAATTAGATTATCATTAACCACTTATGAAAATTGTAAAAATATACTAAATAAAAACAGTTTACTTTTTATACGATCGTAATTATATGAGTCCTAATAACTTTTTAGTCAAAATTGTAATATAACCTAATATTACTGCACTCGCCCACCGATGCTACTTATTTTATAATCAAAGAACAAATATATTATAATTTATAATATATTATAATATAAATAATAATTATATTATATCGCTAATCGGATTCTTAAAATGCAAGAATTAATTACCTTTTTTGCTGCAATTGTTGTTGTAATAAACTATGGTAACCATTTTATGATTTTATTAACTTTTATTATTAACTTTTATATTATTAACTTACATTTATTTACTTATATATTATTAACTTATATTATTACATTACATTATATTATCAACTTTTCACTATTTGACATTTCTTCAATATGGACAAAACAGTTTCCCGCCATTTGCCGCTGTCATTTCTACTCGGACGCGTCGTAAGTTAGGCCGACCGCCGATCGTGAGCCGAACGCTTAGGCCGAGCCGATCGTACCTCTCTACCGCTTGTTCCGCGCTCTCGCTCACTACTTGTGACAATGATGACGTCATCTTCTTCGAACGGGCACCCTTTCATCAATTTACTAGACGTTATCACGTCAAAAATATGATATAATATTATATATTATATGCATAACATTAATTGGTAGAAGAATATAAATTACCAATTTTAGGTTGCTGGCGTTTATGTCAATTATAAAGACCTGTATTTAAGTACGAAATCTACATAGTTAATATCGTGTGCTTTCTTTTCTTATCTTACAATGAATGAGCATTTTAATTACCACCGCGAAGAAAACGGCTATTACGGCTTATGCTCGGATACAAATATTATGAGAACAAAGATACATTTTTTTTGCGTTATATTATCTTCATAATTTAGCAATTTAAAAGAGGAATTACTTGAATCAACTTTTTTTTTTAAATATAAAATAAATGTTCAAGCGAGATTAAAGAATAGTAACACACTCGTACTTTTTTTAACTTTTAAATTTACACTATTATTTATTCATCGTAAGTTCGTTAGCGAGCTTACATTTTCAACAAAAACTTTGTTTTGTAAAACAAAATAAAACAATAAATTCAGATGATAATTATTTAAATTTTTACTGTCTTAAAAAAGTAAGGTTTGGCAATAATAAATGAAAAATTGATATCTTATAAATGTCCACCACGACCATGGTTACATATCTCGATTATTGTACCAAAGTTTTCAATTACTTTTTGAATAAATGGTGGGTCTATTTAATTAATCTCTTCACGAATTTTGAGTTTTAAGGCTGCAATATTCGTCGTCGTCTTCTGTAACATAACACCATAAAAATAATCCAACGGTGTTAAATCACATGATCGAGCTGGCCACTTGACAGCTGAATTTCGTAAAATTATGCGATTGGGAAGGAAGGAGACCCCCTGGAAGAAGACGAACCTCTTGGCTTAAGAATCTTCGAACATGGTTTGGACTGAGTACTCGATCCTTATTCTGTGCAGTTGTGTGTAAGGTCCGAATAGCCAACATGATAGCTGACCTCCGGTAGGAGATGGCACCTCAAGAAGAAGAATAAATTCGTTGTTTCGGTGGCTCTGTGACTTGTGGTACCGTCTTGTTGAAACCACATGTTAGTAATATCCATACTATCAATAATAGGCCAAAACTGAGTAGCTAACATCTCTCAATAGCGCAATCCATTGACCGTAACCGCATTTCCAGACGCATTTTTGAAAAAAAAAAATTGTTGAGAACGTTGAAAAATTGACAAATTTGGATCTTTTTCAACACCATGGGCTGCAATTTTTTCACTTGAACGACCCTATCGAACACGCGTTGGTATTGGGCACATTATGTATGGAGCCTCTCGACTCAAATTTATTAATCAAATTCTTAATAGTGATCTCAGAAGGTCGATTATGTTCGATATGTCGATTATGATCGAGGGTACTCTCTCCCTCCACTTCGGTGGTTGGGCCGCTCCCGGTACTTCTCTGAACTAGCAGAATGGACCGGTCGAGTGGCTCCAATCACATACGGAGGGGCAGCCAGGCCCAGCGTCGGGGTGTCACGGTTGTATGCGTTTGCGATCCCGTGGCGCTCCACTACGGCGCAGACGGTCGATGGGTTTAGTGGGTATTCTGGCTTTAGCGGTGAGAGTCAGCGAGTTCGACATACCCGTCGCTTTTGGGTGGCGGGATGCGTAAATGCATTTCCCATCGTTAAAAAAAAGTGGGACGATTATACAGAGGTGTAAAGTGTGTTAGATGTTTTTTTTTTTGTGTTTGAATCATGTTACTTTTTATAATGTTCAGTTGGCACTATTATGTCATATTGTTTCATTGTATTACACCTACGAACGTAGGTACGTAATACGTAGTAAGTTAATGCTAACGGGATTGTTCAAATATTCAAAATTGTGCATAGTAAATTGATGTCTGAAATTAAATCCACCGTACTCAATTATTAAGCTTGATATATTCAATAGTTTCCGGTAACGCTGTCAGCTGAGGCTCAACTAATCACATTGCGTATTTGAAAAATTAATTAAGAGTATACCGAACTACCTCAATATTAGTATATGGAACTGAACAGAATTTTAGTGGTTATGTGTTAAATATACATAAAATATCATACAATTTTCAATTAATAATATTAATGTTTGGGTAAATATTGTGTGAACGTCGAACATTTAGAGAACATCTTGTTGTGAAGTAATATGAATAATTCAGCTGTTGCAAAACAATTAAAATAATAAAAAACAAGACGTAATTAATTTCTAGTTTTGAGCAATTGATATATACATATACTAGCGGCCCGCCCCGGCTTCGCACGGGTATTTGACTAAAATTTCAAAAGGAAATATTTCATAATAGACAGATTGAGTTGTTAAACATAATATTTTAGACCGCGACTTCGTTCGCGTAGAAGTCGACAATGATTATAATAGGATTTTTATTTGTTTTTTTTTTTTACGTTATTAATTTTGTTATAACATATAAATAATTCTGTTAATATTTTAATACAATTAAAATATAACAATCTTTATTATAGAGTAGGGATTTAAAGTTTAAATAAACATTAAAATAAAAATAAAAATTGTTACATTTTATAATCAAGAAGCTCTGCTTTTGATCTGGAGAAAGTTAGACGGGGGTATTATCTTTTTACAACGATATCGAAATACTACAATACACCTTCCGTAGTATTTCTTTATAAACAATATTTTTTGTTTTTCGTTCGGAGTGCTAGAATTACCAGGCTATTCTGGAATATGCCACACACAACTGACTGGGAGAGAAGCTGCCTTCGCTTAAGTATAATCCCGCTACAGTAAGAGTTTGACCTTAAGCTTTGTTTATGGTAAATTCAGCTTCATTGCTGAAAGTCGTGTCCACTTTGATCCAGGGTCTGAGTCACGATCTCTGTGAACTTTCTCCAGTCCGTCCTGTACTCTGCTTTCCTCAGAGCTGCGGGCACTTGGAGCCAGTGAGATTGGTAACTTGATCCGACCAACGTGTAGGGTAGCGGCCACTTGCTCGTTTCCCCTCTACTTTACTTATATACACTGATACATTATATTATTATATGGTTCCCGGAAATCACCATTTCCTATTTTAAGCAACAGGTCTGAGAACTGTCCGGCAGTAACATCTCCCCTTAGATGGACTATCATAATTATGGTAAGGCTCAGTTTCGTCACTGCAGGCCACAAATGCTCCTGTACTGTAGTGTATTGTATCAGCCTGTAAATAGCCCACTGCTGAGCGAAGGCCTTTTTTCCATATAGAAGAAGGGTTGGAGCTTAATCCACTACGCTGTTCCACTGCGGGTTAGTGGATAATATCCATACCATAAGTAACAATTAATATAAGGCATCCATGATAACAAAGGGGACGGACGGATTTACGTACTCTCCGGGGCATGGTGGGGAAACCCACTATACACCCAGATATATACCCAGACCTGCAACAAACATTGGCACAAATACAAATATCTGCTCCGAGCGAGAATCGACCCCACGACCGTCGCCATTGAGGCGAGGCTTTGAGGCGACTACTTGCACCACTACACCAGAACGGTCATCAATGCTTCGTTCTTTGTATCGTAAGTATAATTACACCACAAGTCAATACGATTTTGTCTCTTAGATTTGAATAAACACGCAAGTAATTATTTTTTAAATTTTAATTGACTCGGCACAGTTAGTAGGGACCCTGCTTTCTGCTCCAGGATCGTGGGTTCGATTCCCGCCTCGAGTCTGGGTGTAATATGTATTTATTTCTATATGTATTATTTATATGTATATTTATAATAAAAAATGTATATCAGTCGGCTGTTACCTAAAACACAGGCATCAAGTTGCCTACCTGAGGAACAGACGATCGTGTGTGTATGTCGAACATATATTTATATTTAATAATAGTCCAAGACAGCTTTTATCTCCTCCTTCTTAGTTTTAGTGTAAGATAAAGTTAAATGGGTACATGATTTATAATGTTTTCTGATCTTGTTCCAACATTAGTCCGTGGTGCCAATCTGTACTAATTAGGGTGTTAATGCCGTATAATTCAAAAATGTTTCCAAGTTCACTTCGGTGTCTTCTATGTATATCTGTATCATTGTGAACTGCAGATGCGTTGCTGATGAGTCATTTAGTTTAAAACCCTTGACTTAACACAACACCAACATTGAAGTAAAAATATTATATAAGACACTATTTTACAATAAAGCAATCACACGGTATATTTACAACGCAATTTTGTTACGTTTAATATAAAGTCTTGCCTGTTCCATCAGGAGCACCCAAAAAAAGATATCACCTACACGTCAATACTGGAAAATATATTTTGATTATAATAGACGGATTGATTCTCAAACATGTGTCAAAATAAAATATAATTTAAATCAAAAGCATTAAGGAGTATTTATATCAAAATAACTTTCTACCCCCCTTTTAACCCCGTTAGGGAATGAATTTCGATAAAATACGAAACACGTCTTCAATAAATTCTGTTAAAGAATATTTATGCAAAATTTGAAGTAGATTGGACCAAGGAATCACATTGTCCCATACAAACTTTGCCTCCCTTTTTCATCCCCTTATAGGTAGAATTTCGTAAAATCCGTTCTTAGCTGACCTCTACTTGGCAAAAGGAATATTTCTACCAAATTTTAAGTTTTTAGGTCTCATAGTTCCAGAGAAATCGTGATGAGTGACTATATCTATAGAAAGTCTCCTATATATATATATAGATTACTCAATTTTTATATTTATAATTCAATCCTTAAAGCAAATGTGGTATCACATACGATTTCCTATAAATTGAAATCGACCAATCACTACATATAAAACTTCTACTACTAGGTAGAGTGATGCACGAGGAAGGTTTACGTACATATACATACACAGGGCGTAGCCGGGGCGGGCTGCTAGTGTAATATATTAGCGTGATAACGTCTTGTTAATCGATGAATGCCAGCTGAACGCACGAACTGTTGTTACGTTTCGCGAGCAAGAGCGCGGAACAAGCCATAGAGAGGCACGACCGGCCTAAGCGTTCGGCTTGTAAATGAAAAACAATAACGCAGATTGGAGGATCTTAAATATCACACATTAATATAATTTGTAAATAAATTTTTAATTACACATTGTTACGTTTAATTAATCTGTATAATTTAAGTATAAAATATTTGAATTAACGAGTGCAAATAAATGATAATTTATAGAAAAAAAATTGAATTAACTCATTCTTTGTATTATACAAAATAATGACAACTCAGTGATATTAATTCGATTCAACTCATAAAAGTATGCAATTTTTTTTAAATCAATGTTTTCTTATGACGTTATCTCGAAAAATTATCGTCCGTAAACCGACTTTACAGACAACCAATTTTTTATTTTTATTGCAAAACGATTTCGATGAAGATATAATAAAATCATTATGTCTTGATTAACCATTATTAAGACCCTTTTACACTCAAGTATGGAAGGCACACTCTTAAAACTTAAAAAAAAAAAAATTCACTTATAAGTGGAAATGATTCATCACAGAAGGCGTGATCACGCACGTATCACATTGAAGCGACTAGTGAGCGACCAAGAAACACGATGCATCTGCATGGTCTATACTACGTTAGATTCACTATAAAGGACAACAATTTGAATACCTTATGCCTTTACTATTGTCATTAATAACGGTGTGCTTCAAAACTATTTACCTCCTAAATCACACGTCAACCTTCATCATTTCTCAGCTCCCGGGGATGCTGAATAAAACAAATGAGCTGATAACGAGGGTCAAATTCCTTGTTCAAATGACCTTTAACTTACAGTGTCAAGTTATATTCATACTATTATTATATATTAAACTATCAATAGAAACTCAATACATACATTATTGTCGATGTTTCGTGACTGTCTTAATGGTTTACGCAAGAAAGGGTTCATGAAATTCACTTACACGTGATTTAAGTTTTTACGATAAATACTTTTGAGAAATTTTTAAAAGAAATAATGATGATAAAAGTTTTTACCAATTATTACAAAAAACAATTTATACCAAGTAGTTTAAAATACTACAGTTTATTTAGGCTATGTTCAGATGACAAGCGCTTAACGCGTATTATGATAACGCGCGTTTACAACTACATACATTATATTCAGGCCGTACACATGCTTACGCGCTTTTTAATGAAGCGCGCGTTGAACGCTGCGCTAGCGCTCGCCTGTTGTCAACGCGCGTCAACGCGCGCTTTGAGATCATTGGATTTCTATGTTACCGTTCAGTTGAGCGTGCGCTTTCGACGCGGATTGATGTATTTTAGGGTTCATCACGTCCAAATATTGTTCGAAATGGAAACCGAAACTTTTAATACAGATTTATTGATGAAATAGAAAAACATACAAAAAATCAATAAAATACATCCAGTAGTTTAGTCACAAAATATGATTTTTCATTTTTAAAAATGTCTACGTGAATTATAATATTAATAAACTATCACCCCCAGGTTAACGATCCTTTCAACGCGATCGGTACAAACAATCGATTCGTATTTTGCGTAAAAATAAAACGAAAACGGACATCATGAAAAAACATACAGTTTGGAAATTGTAAAAAAAAGGATCACGTAAGTATGGGACGTTTCCTCAATAGTGGATAACAATATACTCCTATTACACTTACATTCACTTTCATACTTGCATCTGTATTGTAACAGTATGCAAATATTCCTCTACTCGTCAAATGTTTCTTCTCTTGTGAAGGAAAAGTGATCACACTTGGGAGGTAGAAAGAAATAAAATTACTGCGATCTTATCTTTTTAGACAGCAAGTCTGCGAAACACAATACATACTAATGTAATTTAAGCCACGAGTTACCAGCGCAAACTCCGTTGTCCACAGCGACTCGTTCGATTGTTACGAACTAGCTGTTTATTTTACACACGAAAGTACTTTTGTACACGTTGAACATGTTGTAACTTATTTTCATCCTATGTTGTTTGTATTTATATAAGTTTTTATTTGTAAGCCGAGGTGGTCAAGTAGACAGAGCAAGTGAATCAAAACGAAAACCACTGGTGCATATTTTTAATCTCTTTAAATTTTTACAAGAGTGATGTTTCTGATTTAGTTTCCTATATGAATAATATATTGTTTTATTTATTTATTTATTTACACTTTATTGCTGAGAAAGATACGAAAGACGTAAGATAAAATAATTATAGATATCGATTCCTTAAATCGTATCTAATGCACAAAATCACGAAATGCTTAAAACTATATCACTTCTTGAATTTCTGATACACTAGAATATCGTGATGTATAGTTTCAATATTTGATATCGAATTTTTATATTTAGTTTTGAATCGATATGGAAATAAGACGATATCGGCGACCTATAATTATACACAGTGTATACACTATAATATATTTATAAATATATTTTCTCAATTTCCAATTTTTGCACACCTACAAACTTTCGCTCTTGTACCTCCTAAGGTTGGCTGGTAAGGAATGCTTTTAGCATTTAGCCCGCCTTTTGTACAATTCAATTTTGTATTGTGCAATAAAGTATAAATAAATAAATAAATACAAAAAAATAGAGCTAAAGAAGTAAACAATTTTAAAATATTGTGAAATAAGAACTAGAATACTCATAGTATCCCTACACATCATATATACTCATAAAATGTACATAAAAATCGTTAATATTTTTTCAATGAATTTATTATTTATGAAATATAAAATTAAAATGCATTATAAAGCACTTTTTACATAAAAGCCTTTTAGATAAAAATACAATCTAGCTTATGTGAATAATATTCATTTTGAAACCATGAATAAATAAAATGATTAAAGCAAAATATTTAAAACGTGCTTTTTCAATTCTGTATATATTTTGATAGAAATTATGGCGAGCTTTTATTCTAAAATAAGTGTTACACAACAATATGGCAGTCCACAACATATTGTATTGTTTATTAATTTGTTCATTGACTGGTGCTTTGTAGTGTCCGTGTGTTTGTCGACGTAATTGTGTTATATAATATTCTGTTCTTAACACTTGGCCGATTCGATATTGTTGTACAATAGGAGAGCATTTGCAATATTCGATACGTAAAATAGCCATCTTAATCTAATTATACGAGTGTATTCACAACACAGATCGGTATTTTAATTGTTTGATAGTAAAATATTATATTATTTATATGGGCAGTAATTATGATATATATTTTTTTAAGCTTATAAATAATTATCATCAAGCGTATTACATAACTAGAGCATACTAATGCTCATCATAATAGGGCTACTGATATTTTAAAGGCAAAATTTTGTGAATGGATGGATAATTGGATTTATTTTACTCTGTTAGGCAAATATTTCTAAATCGAATGTGATGAAACTCGGTGTGTAGATGTAGATTCAGAATAACATATAAGTTACTAAATTATCTCGAAATTTTAACGGGTTCAAGAATAATACCAGTTAAATTGCAGAGAGAGAGTGAGCATTTGAGAAAATGTTGTGTTAAGATAATAATTGTCCTTAAAAGTGAAGATCAGTTTTACGCAGGGAAAGGAGTAAACTAGAAACTCAAGCGCCTGCCGAGCCTTCACAGACTGCACGTCGGTACTTAAATGTTACTTCAAAAATTTACCTTCGAAGTAGTTCTGATAGCAAGTTATATACTTAAAAGAGATATTCAAACACAGCTGTCTCATCATCATCATCATTATCATATCAGCCATGGGATATCCCCTTCTTCCCTCTTCCATCGACCTCCAGAATTACCAGTTCGAAGCAGCCTCCATACAACAGCTTCCGGCGACTATCCTCAAGTCGTCTGTCCATCTCACGGACGAAGACGAATTGGTCGAAGACTTTCGACCTCAGGCACTGAGGTATGACGAATAATATTTTTTAACCTTTTTTTGTCTTATTTGTTATTAATTGAGAAGTCACAAAGCGGAAATTATGACGTAACTAGATTTTCCGTTATGTCGAAAATTTTCCCATTTTATTTACAGGAATTTAACAAATGTAATACAAAAAAAACAAGGTTCATATCGGCGTTTGTTTATACATCTATAGAGGTACGAGTACAAATATTAAAATTGTATCTGATCGATCGATGCCTGCACATTTATAGACATTTTGAGGTATACGACGATTAGAGCAATATAACCTAAAAATGTGTATATTTTTTAATTGAGGTGTTATCCAAAACCTGTCAAATGTGTGATACGGTGATAAACGATTGTAATTATTTATATATCTCAATAGAAATTTCACAGCTACAAAGTTCAAAGCAAAAGCTTATTTAGTACATAATAGTGTAGTTGAAAGTTCTCGTTACAACTACCAATAACATTTATTTATTTATTTATTTATTTATTTATTTATTTATTTATTTATTTATTTATTTATTTATTTATTTCTTTATTTAATCATAGGTTTAGCACTAACATTACAGGTAATCCTAATTCGTTAGTGTACCTTATTCATTTAAATTATTTTATATTTATATAAATTTAAATACTTAAGTCAATTATAATCAATTTTCAATCTTAAGTTAATTTAAACATTCAGAAATGTTCAATAATAATAGGTAATAATAATAACAATAATAAGTATTAATTAACAATAATAAGCATTAATTATATTAACCCGGCGGGAGTGTGGTGAAAAAATATTACATCTAGTATGTGGCGGGGTATGATATGCCCCAAAACAAAACTGGCTGTATATAATTGTTGTTATTAAAATTATGTCAAATTATTATATTCTTGATTTATTTAGGTATCCCTCAAGATAGTTTTTAAAAAATGGATGTTATTAATTATGGACATTAATATATTTTAATAATTTTTATTAAAATAAGTAATAAATAAATAATTCATCGGATTCGTCCGAAGAATTCTCTAACACGTATAGCAAAGATCTAAATCTTCTTTCACCACTGTCTTCACCCACGTTTGACGAATATCTAAAAAGAGCAAAAAATAATTACATAAACAATAAATATATACCTATGTATGTATGTTATGAAACGCACACACGAACTATATGGTGGAGTGTCACATACCCCACGTGCGTTTGTGCTCGTGTATCTCCAACACCGGCTGTTGCAACACTAAAATCACAACACTATCCTCCCCCAAACTTCCGCACCTCCAGCTACACGAAGTCCCGAAAGCGTCGCATAAAACAGTAAAATTATATCACGATACAAACGAACACTGGGGTATGTCACACCCCGCCACACTCCCGCCGGGTTAATACAAATAATGGGAAATTTAAATGTAATTAATACAATTAATGAAATCGCAATAAAGTAATAATATAATAATGTCCTACAAATACAGTCAATAATGTGTTATAAATTTTTACAATTCATGTCATAATAATTTTCAAAAATAAAATAAAAATATTAACTCAATGTCACCAATAAATTGATTAAGTCAATATTATAATTATCATTACAATATAATTATGTAATTAGATTCAACATCATAAGCGACCCGCGTGAACTCATTCAGTGTACAGCTGAATATGTCACTAAGTCAACATGGAGCTTGCGCTGCGTTTTCGAACCGATAGAAGAAATTTACTGACTTTAGAGAGTTTCTGGGCACTAATGATGTGTCGACACTCGGAATGACATGAAGTGACAGATTCAATGTTGGTATCTTGACTTTAATAAACGCTTGGTTTGTAGTTATATAAAAAAACGTAAGAAACGTCAAAAAAGAAACTGTTCTAGATAGAATAGCTTTGATTTTAGAACATTATTTTTTAGATCAGAATACATAAAACATATAACTTCTTTTAAACGGTTACCTAACGTGACGACGCTTGGCAAATCATGATGACATATAACAAGTAAACTTGCATATTGCAAGAAGCATGTCAATGATTTTATGAATGATTTGAGTTTTTTAACTTTATAACTTTATAGAGTCTGAGTTATTAATCATGTTACTTAAGTCATTAATAGCTTGTAACACGCAAAACATTGTTTAATTAATTTTTTTATTTTAAAGTTCCTTTTGCATTTTTTTTTTGTGCGTCACATTAATAATTTTTCGAAAAATATTAATTTTAATAAATAACATTACAAAATTTCAATTTTTATTTGTGTTATATTTTCATGTGATCGATATATGCTTATAATGTTTATTTTTAACAAAATACAAAATACTAAAGACGGTTAATGATTTTTTTACTTTTGTATAAAATTGTTATTATAATATTGTATTCGTAATAGAAATTTCATGAATTAAAATACTACTCTGGGGTGATTACAATATTTGTAATTAATTACTATTATAAAATAAGTAGTAAAATTGAATTTTAAAAAATTGCAATAAATTTTCTTATTACGCTTATTATTAAAATTCCTTATACATTAAGGATATCTTATTATTGTGCAAAAAATGATATGCTATTATTTTACTAAGTTTAAATTTATCTTAACACTGAATCTGACCCTCATTATGTGCGGTTGTTGGCTATAATTTATTCATCAGCGAGCATTCGGGAGCACGCCGCGCCGGACAAAGGTTGGTGTACGACTTAGCAGTTTGTTGTTTGAACAAGTTTACATAATTAAGAGAAGTAGTACTTGATTTACCTCATCGTATAAAATTAATAAGTATTGTTCTATAAACATTTAAATAATGGCAAAAGTATAATATAATTGCTTAATCGTATGAATTATTCGTTCAAAAAATATGTCAGTTTTCCATTTTATATTACAAAATATAAAAATTATTGCGACTTCTTTCATTATTTTTATACCTTAATGAGTATTCAATAATAACTGGCGCTTGTTTCGTCGAGTAGGAAAAAAATTATTTGAAAAATTTTGTAGACTGTTTTTAACAATTATTTTATACTTTTATCTTTCTTTTTTGAAATAAACATTATATTCTACTCCATACGCAGAGTGAGTTAATACTGTGTGCTTATGATATAACACAATTACATATCAGATATCTTGGGAATTAAGAAGATATTAAAGTTAGCTGGATCTCGTTCAGAAGCTCCGTTTTGTCTTGTTTCCTGTTTTTTTTTTTTTTTTTTTTTGATTCTCAGATTAATGGTGGTAAAAATGAAATGTATGAGTTGTCATCGTCTCATAATAACTACAAATAAAGAGTAAAACAAATCTAGTTGTAAATTAAATAATACTGTTGATATTATATACATACCTAATATGGCCTTTTAATAGTTATTACATCAAACTAAACAGTTAAAGTTTGGATTGTAAAAATTGAATCAAAGTTCTATTTTCACATCTCGTTACAAATATATCATACTGCCGCGTTGCTTTATAGTGAATTGGTGAGTATACGTAGCTTAGCCGTTGATCTGCTTGTGTCAACTACTAGTTGACAGAGTACAGACATGCCATGTAGATCAGTTCAGTTGTACACTGGACGAGTTCACTAGAATTTATTATAAATTGTGTTCGTCGTAGTCGTATTATTGTTTAGGTAATTCTGTGACCTTATTTTAAGTCTGTAAAATTAAATTATAATATAATTATATAATATGACATAAATTATTTTATTAATAATAATTATATATATATATATATATATATATATATATATATATATATATATATATATATATATATATAATATATATATATATATATATATTATAATATATATATATATATATATTAATGTAACATATTGAAATTGATTTTTAAATTATTATTTTACCTATTTTAATTTTTGATTATTTTATTAATTAGACTTTGAATTATTATTATTATTTTTAATTTATTTTATTTAAATATTTAAATGTATTTGTATTGTAATTATTAAAATGGATTGTTATTATTGTTATCTTTTATTATCTTATGTACAAAAATATTGTGGGATTATTATTATAATAGTTTTGCTCAACTTAACTATCGCGTTGGGTTCCCTGTAACGTTAGATATAAGTTTTATGAATTTAATAAATAAATATATTTTTTTCAATGTTTGTTAAAACGTTTAGGTTAAATCTTGAAAGCTAAATTAGACCAACTTTTCAGCGTCCGATTTTGCTGAATTTTGGAATACACATTTAGTTCTGATGACAATGTTATTATAAATACTCAATCTTGTTGTTGATTCTATATGGCCGCCGCAAAAAAATGGCCAATTACATATTTTTGTAGAACCCACCTTATATAGATATCAAATGAAAGGACTACTTGGTAGAATACAATACACTAAGAAAAACTAAATTCCAATCCATGATGGCTGCCATAAAAAAATCGCGGATTATATATTTTTGTACAAGCAACCCAATATGGGTATCAAATAAAGGGGCTTAACTTGTAGAATACAATGCGTAATAAATAAAAAAGTTCAAATCTAAGATGGCTGTCATCACAAAACGGCAGAATACATATTTTTGTATAATCCTCCCAATACGGGTATCAAATTAAAGGGTATGGTGACTAAGATGAGCTTAATATAATAAATAAAGTGACGTCATGGTTAATCCAATATGGCAAACGGTGCATAGTGGCGACTTCAGTCGAATTTTGCTAGCTGAATTAGAACCACTTCCTTTTTTATCCTACGAAATTGAAATATTGCATGTTGGTTCAGTTTCGATAAAACTGCATTCTTATAATAAGAATGATCTGATTCTATACCCAGGATCGGCTCCAGGCGATCATGAGACTGCTGAGCGAAGAATGTTGCCAGTCATATTGTGCTGGGTTGGCACTGTTCATAAAATGCAAGGGAGTACTAGTTCACCATGTAGTTGTTTACTTATCAAAGAACTGGATTTTAATAAATGAACAGGCAAGCGACCATACAACGATGACATATAAACATAAGAAAATAAACTTTTTAGTAGTCACGCCCATCATTTTCTTACGTCTACTAATTTGTATAATATAAAAACTTGTCGACTGGGCAAAAAAATTTCTCCTGAATTTTCACCTGAACAATATTTCTGTAAGATATTTCGTTAAAAAAAAAAACCTTGTAGTGAGACAAACGAATAATGAGACTTGGAATTGAAACGACCACCCTGCGAGAGGATCTATTGATAAAAATAATTTATTAAAAACAGTCATCAAAAACATCGAAAATATCGCTTGCTATAAGAAATCTCTGCCTTCTCAAATGCTCACGAAATGATATATACAAACAACAAGTACTATAAACAAAACACATTATATAAATTACATTTAAATTTTCCATTATTTGTATTAATCTAATAAATGATATTTGGTTCTTATATTTCTATGAATCTAATGCTTATTATTGTTAATTAATGCTTATTATTGTTATTATTATTACCTTTTATTATTAAATATTTCTGAATGTTTAAATTAACTTAAGATTGAAAATTGATTGAAAGAAGTATTTGAATTTATATAGATATAAAATAATTTAAATGAATAAGGTACACTAACGAATTGGGGTAACCTGTGATGTTAGTTATAAGCCTATGATTAAATAAATAAACAAATAAATAAATAACACATAATTTGTTAAACAGAAGACAAAATGACAAAAATCAACAAGCATAATAGACCCAGTTCCTAGTAAGTATTTGTCAAACATTTTCACGCTCGCTAACGAGCTCATTTATCAAAATCACTCGGTTTATAGTCTAAATAATAATTATGTTATTAATAAGGTAGTATTAGTTTAAGCGAGTATTTCCACAATGTATATCGAATAATTTCGCATCTGTTTTAGTATATGCGCTACAGTTTAATTATTACGTAATCTACCGCTATCACGTACGTCCTATTGTACGCGAGCACTTGTGTGATGTACTTGTGTGAATATTAAGATATGTGAAAGTCAGTATTAATTTTTAATATAATTATAAAGGTTAGAGGTAGGATTCAGTGATATGTCGTTAGTCGCTATTAATATAACATAACATGTAAAGTAAACGGTGTTTTGCAAAGTTTATATTAAATATTTATAAATATTATCAACCACAGTAGACTATAGAGTCTTTAGTCCTAATTAGATTATAGTCGAGAACCAGTCTGGTGTGGTGGTGTGAAATTTCCAATGACGAAGCAGATATTGGTGTTTATACAAACATTTGTTTCAGGTATGGGTGTTTGTGATTGTGAGTCTCCCCACCGTGCCTCGGAAAGCACATAAGTCGTCGGTCTCGTTTGTTTAAATAAACACCTGATAACGACCGTTGCTATTGGTAGGGAAATTATCCACCGACTCCATAATGTACTCTCCTATAAGGAGAAAGCAGTGGAACAACAAGCGGTTTCAGTTAAGTTCAGTTTTGATAGTCTCTGTAAAATAATGATTAGTCTAAAGGCTATTAACAACTGCTCGATTCCAGTTGAATAATATCGGAAATATCAATGTCCCTTTCCCGACAACTCCGCAGCTAACTTTGTTAAGATATCAATAATTACTTATCTGTCACTTCCAGTCGCCCGTTCAAGTTTTCGAAGTTATTCAGCCGTGTCTCGTTATGCACACTTCCCGCAACACTTCAAATTGTCGTCGCTCGTTAGCAGTTTTTGACACTTATTAGCATAAACAGGACATTTATTAAGATTTTTATTTATGCTATTCCGTCTATTTTCTGGTTTGATTATAAGGACGGAATAATAGTTTGAATGTGTAATAAAAGTAAATTACAGTATTTTGTTGTAATTTTCATAGAAATATCTATAACTTCTTCGAAAAGCAAACCTTGATTCATTATTTGTCGCAAAATTTTAGATCAAGCAGATTCATCAGAACGTGCGTTAAAAATAAATTAATGAAATCGAAATACACACACTGACATATTTAGCGGAACATAAAAAAAAAATTTGATATCAGTATCATATAAGGTTGCTGGCTGGTTTATACGTCAATATACCGGTGTGTTGTAGTTCTTCTGTTTCTATACAATCACAAAACTCAAAACTGTTAATCGTAAGTAATTTAGTTCGCTAAATTACAAATAATTACAAATATGAATTAATATTTTAAAATGGCGTGCCTTTATCAGGTTAAAGGATAACATTTAGACCCAGTTTCACCACTTGCTATTAAATTCCGGCTAACCTAACTGGCACTTTTTTGACAGGTAATTGTATGGGTTGTCCGTCAAAATAAGTGCCAGTTAGGTTATCCGGAACTTAATAGCAAGTGGTGAAACTGGCCCTTAATCTTTTTAATTAACGTTTAATCTGACATGCAATCTCATAGCAACTAAACAATATGTACGGCTTTAATTACCAACGCAACAAAGCTCGAGTCATCGAATGAGCTTGTCAAAATTATAATTTGTATTTGTATAAAAAATGAACAATTATTTAAATAATTAAATAAAAATCTATTTCATGCGATTTTAATAAGAAATCTTAACAATTTTATTATAATAATTAATTAATAACTATTATTGTGTTGAAAATAATAATTTATGCAGCTTAAATTAAGAAATAAATGTAAATAACAGAAATATATGTAATAAAATAATAAAGTTAGCAGGTATTGTATAATCTCGTCAACTATTTTATCACAAAAGATGAATAAATACATCACTTATTCAAGTAGGCTTCAAAATCAATTGAGAACCGTTATTCTACAAAGTATATATTTTTTATTTGTTCATTATAGTTTATGTGAAGCTAAAATCGATTCTGAATCTAGGTTCTGCTGAGAAGAATCGGTAAGAAACTCAAAAGTTATTCTTTTAACAGTAATATTAAATAATCTACTTTTCTTTGCCGGTGTTCCGTGCCAACCATTATGATCATGGTGGTCTGTGTAGAAACATCACACTGTACTGTCGTGTACTGTCCCTTTATATAATGAGTAAATAACTATATTAAAATCTTAAACTATTATTACGTTTGTTTTAATTAAAGTAATCAACCTATCAAATTATTAGAACCTGTAAAACGTATATTTTACACATCAATCATACTACCGTATATATAATAAATATCTGTCAAGCTCATGACCATGACGTATTCAGCTTCAAATCAAAACAAAGAAGACCTACCTAATATAATTGCTATAAGACCTGTATTGCATAAATATGAAAGAAGTGGCTGTGACATACGAACGGACAAACAGACAGACATGACCAATCCGTAAGGGTTCCGTTTTTTGCCATTTGGCTACGGAATACAAAAATTAAACAAGATTTAATGCCAAAATATGCTGCTCGAACTCGTTTACAAACAATAGACTCAAAAGTAATACAAAAGATATTGAAATCTTAAACAAAAATAAACCAATTAAAACTAAATGAGAAATATTCGCCTCGGATAAAACTCCGAATGGCAAACGTTCCTTTCAAAGTGCTCTCATCACAAGATAGGGACATTACTCTCGACAAAAACGATTGTAGGTAATGAGGATGAACAAGGAAACTCCGCTGAAAAAGTCAGAAGTAAGCACTTGCAATGACTCAATTGCTTATGAAAAACAGTTTGTTTTTATTGTTGTATATGTTTCTTTGTTTATTTTTTATAACTTTGATGAATTAAAATAACTATTTCTTTTAATATTTAGTATAGTTATCGAAAAGGTAACGAGAAAATAATATCAAGTACGTTTTATATTAGATATATGTATAATAAATATCTTAATGAGGTAAAACTGGAAACTGGCTTTAAGATCGACATTAAACATGATATTATTTGGTTATCATCATCATCATCATAATCATAATCATCATTATCATCATCATCATCATTTCAGCAACTGGATGTCCACTGCTGAACGGTGGCCTTTTTTTTGTGTGTCGCAGGGGAATCCATTTACGGATGATATCCAGGACGCCCTGGTAGGCAGTCCTAGACCTATGTCGAACTCGGAGCTTTGGGAGTGCAATACCGTACTGAACCCCTGCGGGAGCCTTCAGCCGCTTTAAATGAAGGTACCCAGATCTAAAGGCAACAGGTTCCCTCCAGCGACAGGCTTGCTGAACGGTGGCCTCCCCCATCGACTTCCAGAGTAATCGGTTCGGAGCAGCCTCCATCGAATGGTTTTCAGCGACTCTCCTTAAGTTATCTGCGTATCTTGCAGATGACCGTCCTACGCTGTGCTTGCAGGTACGTAGTTCACTCAAGAACTTTTCTGTTTTCTGTTCTGTTTTTTCTTTTTTGCGACTTCAGTTTGCAAATCCGTTGAGTTATGTCGGCAACTCTCGTTCGTCTGTGGATCTCATCATTCCTAATTTGATCTCACAGGAAAACCACGTGATTGATGGCTAATTTGATGATGATGAGGAATACATTTTTTTCAATAATAGTTCTTGTCACTGATAAATAAATAAATAAATAAATATATACTTTAGCTTTGTAAGATTAGTTATAGGCAATATTAATAGATTGATAGATAGAATACACTTTATTGTTTACCATTTTAGATTATAGACACATAACTTCATTATACAAAGTATTTTTAATGTACAAAGGCGGTCTTATCGCGAAATAGCGTTTTTTCCCAGACAACCCACAAACACAGAATACATGGCATATACATAAAATATGTTAGTACTATATTTCTCTCAAATTTCAATCGACTCATCACTAGTTGGGAGCTAAATTGCTTTTCCTTTTTTTTTGGCACAGCTCACATATCCCTTCTGCAAAGTTTTAAACGTTGCAAACATGAAACGGTAGTTTAAAATTGTTCGTGATATTCGAATTTCAAAGAATGCCAATTGCTATCAATAGTCGCCTTCTATCGTGTATCAGACGGATTTCGTGAATAGAAAATGTTTAAATTTTTTACTCTTTGAGTGAATGACATCTGTGTTATGACGCTTAAGTTATTGATAATTTTTAAAACAATTTTTCATTTCATTTCATTTTCATGAATTTGCTTGTTTTTTATTCAATGTAGTGTAAAAATATATTATGTAATTGTACCTAGAGCAACTTTTATTCACTACTAGCCAGAATAACTACAATTGACAAATTGAAATTGTAGTTATTAAAATATAAATTTTATGTAGTTATATATTGATTTAAATTTCATGAAAATTGAATAATATATTTACTTTCGCGATCGAATTATGTGGAAATAAATCTACTATAGAATAGCTTAAATTAAGAAATATATAATACATTAAATCGAAACCGTACAAATGATTCATTTTTAAAGGTTATTTAAAAAAAAAACTTATATAAGCAAGTTTAACATTAACGATTGTTATTAAACATAAAATTTAATTTAAAAAAAAAAATAATTGGTTGTCTGTAAAGTCGATTTACGGAGAAGAGAAGAAAACATTGAAAAAAAAAATGCATACTTTTATGAATTGAATTGAATTATTACCACTGAGCTATCATTATTATGTATAATACAAAGAATAAGTTAATTCAATAATATACAACTTTTTTCGATAAATTATATTTATTTGCACTCGTTAATTTAAATATTTCATTACTTAAATTATACAGATTTATTACAAGTAGCAATGTGCTATTAACAATTTATTTACAACTTATATACATGTGTGATATTTAGGATCCTCCAATCTGCGTTATTGTTTTTCATTCACGACCCGAACGCTTACGCCAAGCGTGCCTCTCTATCGCTTGTTCCTCGCTCTCGCTCGCGACACCAGACACTTCTTCGTGCATGCAGCTGGCATTCATCAATTTAAAAGACATTATCACGTCAAAAAAAAATGACTTTAAGATTTATCATATCGCCTATGACTATTAACAATGTCGGATATGAAAAAAAAAAAACAAAAACTTTTTAGAAGAGCGATGCAAAGTGTAAATTGCATGCGTCTTTTTTACATATTTTTTTAAATACCGACACTTATAAATTAAGTGATTAAAAAACTATGCAAAAAATAATATTTTTCTTTTCAGCTGATGATAGACTTGGTTATTTAGGAACGTTTTATGAAATAAACAAAATAAATCGATTTTGCAGTTCCGACGATGTTAATAGTCACTAGCGATATTATGTTGTTATAATTTTTCCACTAACCTTAATGCAAAACAACGGGCATTTCGAAATTTTGATGGCTAAATTGAGCGAGACCTAAAATAAAATTTATTTGTATTGTTTCAAATTTTTGGTACAATCAATAAAAAAAAATCGGAAATTACAGTGAAAGTCGCTATAAAAGGGAAAATACTAATCACAGTTTTACGTAGAAACGTAAGAATAATTCAATGAATTGAATTTTGTGCTGATTAAGAAAGTAATTCACAGACGTGACTAAATTACAAGGACTAAGCGTCTGGTTAGAAGCCCTTTTGATGACGACGGTCGTAGCTACCGCAACAACAACCGTTAATTATACGAATTATTAAACAGCTACTAACAAACACGTTACTCTCCTGTCGGGCTTCAACGCAGTTGGATAAAAAGGACCTTGCGACAAATTTTCATGAAAAGATCATTAGGGATTAACTCTGTAACATTTTATTCTTATGTAATCAACAACGTAAATTAATTAATTAATTATTCTTAAAGTGGTTTTTATGATATTGACACACGTGACAAAATGCGTTAAAGTACGTAAACGAATCTACTACGAAAGGAAAGTAAACGTTAGGAAGTGTGTGTAGAACATTGACTTAACGTGACACGTGACTACATGAGTAGACTGGGCGTATGATCAGCAAGCTTATTACATATTATGTCTTTTATAATGAATATCTGCAGTTTATTTTTCAGTATTCATTACTCGTATCTATTAGTGACGAATGTCTATACTGTGTATTATTTTTGTCTGTGGCCTCTTTTTCACTAGTTAATGCCTCGATACGTGCAACAACTACCGTTATGGATCCATCAAAATACTAATTACGTAATAAAATAGTAAACACAATACATAGCTGACAAGAGATGACAGCTGACGCTGATGTTCAATTAAGTTAAATTTCGCAAGTTACCAGAATCGTTAACATTTCAGGTTGATTAAAAACCTGTCCTTTTTATCTCAGCATACGCTCAGCCTTATTCTTTAATATTGTCGTCTTTATACCTCAGACTGAAAACGGTATCGAGATTTAATGTAATACTTAATTAACTGATTAATTTGGAACAGATAAAAAGCTTAGCAGAAGACTTTAGGTTATCAAATAATGAAAGTGATTACTTTAAATATAATTATAAGCAAGATGATGATATTATATTTAACGAAATGTAATATAGAAAAGACCAGGTGCATCAATAATTAAAACTTCTGTATTTAAGTCACTAGTTCACCCGTGGCCCCCGTCACCAGGAGCAGCGTGGTGGATTGAACTTCTCAATTGTTATATATGAATAATTTTATAATATTAATAATTATATAATATCCGAAATATATACTATCCGAAAATTTTAAGACTTTTTATTGCTTCAAAGTAAAATTTTAATAGGAACACTGAAAATAATAGACGCTTGTACAAGCCTCAGTTTTGCCACTGAAGGCCACAAATGCTTCTGTACTGTACTGTTTCAGCCTGTAAACAACCCACTGCTGAGCAAAGGCCTCTTCTCCATATAGATTAAGGGTTGGAATTTACCATGCTGCTCCACTGCGGTTTGGCGGATAGTATCATTACTATGAGCGACGATCATTACCAGGTATTCATGATAACAACCGGGACCGACGGCTTTCCGTGCTCTCCGAAGCACGTTGGGGAAACCCACAAGGACAAACAACCAGACCGGAAACAAATATTTGCACAAATACAAATATCTGCCCCGAGCGGGAATCGAACCCGCTACCACCGGCATTGAAGCGAGGCGTTGAGGCGACTACTCACACTACTACGCCAGTAGCGTGGCACCAATTCCGGACAATGCGACCGCTAAGGCGATATCACGATTTCTTCTCACTCTAGCCAACACTAAATGTAAAAGTCTTGCCTGTTCCACCAGGAGCATCCAAAAAAAAAAATGATATCACCTACACCTGCGTTGATACCGGAAAAAATTTTATAATAGACGGATAAAGTTGTCAAACATATGTCAAAATAAAATGTAATTTAAATCAAAAGCACTAAGTAAGGAGTATTTATTTATTTATTTATTTTACTAGGCAATCCAACAGCGTTATAATACAATAGTATGATACAATAAGTATTATAAATATGGCCAAAATAGGATCACACTGATATGAAAAAATAAATTATAAAGAAATACATAATTAGTTAATTTTAAACATTTAGTTAAGCAAGCAAACGGCTATGTTCGATCCCATCCATAGCAGTTAGAAGTGTGTGAATATGTGTATAAGTGTATATGCGTAAGGTGAATATGTGTTCGTGTAAGTGTGTGCATGAAAGGCGAGTGTATATTGATATCAACTTCGAAGCAAATTACCCCCAAAATGACTTTCTACCCGTTTTTAATCCCGTTAGGGGAATAATTTGAATAAACTACGAAATACGTCTTCAATCAATTCTGTTACAGAATATTTATGCAAAATTTGGGGTGGATTGGACCAAGAAATCACGTTGTCCCATAAAAACTTTGTCCTTCTTTTCCACCCCCTTACGAATAGAATTTCTGAAAATTCTTTCTTATCGGATGCCCACGTCATACAAAAAATACATACTCCAAGTTTCAGGTCTCTACAATCAGGAGTTTGGGCTGTGTGTTGATCCGTCAGTCTGTCAGTCAGTCATTCAGGACAAAGCGTTTTATATGTACTAGTGGTCACCCAGTGGTCGAAATTCGACCTAATCTATAATTGGCAGCATTGTCAACATCATACAAATATGATTGCACATAACATGGTGAGCATAAGCAGCTGTAATTAAAAAAAATCTATAAAAAATTCGTTGCAAGACTTGTATTTAAGACCGTGTGACAACAGACTTAGACAATAAACAAAATTTGTGTATATATGTACATTTTACATATGTATATGTGTCTGTGTCGTAGTGTTTTTTTTTTAAATTAACTTAATGTATTTTTTGAGCATAATAATAAAAATATTAGTACTCTGCACTTCTTCTCCATATAAACTATAACTGTCCTAAATTTCATACTTCTCCGTTCGCGTAATTTTCGTAAAAAGGGGTTCAAAGTAAAATAAGATAGATTAATGTTATATTTATTAAGGTAGTAAAGTAAATTGTTTCTTCCTCACAACAAATCAAGCGGAGATTGATTCCGTGTAAAATTTACATTTCCGTATATGCGGCCCTTGATCTTCACTTTTCAAAGATAAAAGTGTGTGCTACGTATTTGTGTGAGAAGATGAAAATGATTTAATTTTCTAGTTAAAACTAAACAAAAAAAAAAACATTTTTTTCTCACTCAAAAAATCTGCACCTTGTATTACGTGTATAAAAGAAATATACTATATATCAAACGAGAAATAGGGCAAGTGAGCAAATAAATCTCAGTTAAGCTTTCAGAAGGGAGTTTCACGCTCCTGACCTTTTTTTATACATCGTTCATCTCTAAAGTTTTAGTATATTTGTCCAATGACAAATTATTAAAATATGAAATACTAGGTACTGGCTTCTATTGCGGCTTCGCAGAATAAAAGAACAAACGAACCAAAATACGGATTAACAGAGACATAATCTGGTATTGTATTAATAATTGTAAAAAGTATACATTGAAGTGACTCACAATCTATGAGACTTCAAATGTATATTTGTATATTTATGTTTCTATATGTTTGTACGTATGTGTTTATGTATGTATGTGTGTATTTATTTGTTTGTATTTATGTATGTATGTATGTTTATCTAATATATAAAATTCTCGTGTCACAGTGTTTCTAACAAAACTCCTCCGAAACGGCTCGACAGATTCTTATGAAATTTTGTGTGTATATTTAATGGGTCTGAGTATTCTCAGATGTAAACTATTTTTTATACCCCTAAGTGATAAGGGTGGACCACCCCAAACTTTTTTATTTTTATTTTTTGGACAAAATTTTCTACTTTTATTTTTTTATGATTCGGTATGAAAAAATACATACAACCCTTAATTTTCACCTTTATACCACCAACCCCTATTTTTATAGCGATATTAGTAATTCAATAATCTTCTACTCTCGGCGGTCGATAATTAATCAGTTACCACTAGATCAGTTATTCCCGCCAGACGTCTACCGGTGTCACTTTTTACCCGGTAAATAGCTCAGAGTAGAGATGAGAACGAAGCCGGCCTCCTGTTTTTCTCACACAATAAGCTTGAAGCTTTTTTTTTACTTATTTAAACGGGTTCAATTTCCAACTAGATGGACATTCGCAATGACAATCAATATGTTTCAAGGCCAAACGATGTCTGTTCGTGGCTTAGATTTGGGCACACCGTGTTTTTCACACGGACAAATTATTTATACGTGGCATGTTCTCGCGTGGATAAGCCATTCAGTTTGTTTCTGTTGGCTAATGATGGACTCACTAAAATATTCTATTTCCATTGCACTAAGAGATTAATTTTTTTATCGTCATGATTTGTGATAGAGATGTAATTTGAAATTTATTACAAGATAATAAAAGTACAATTAATTCAAAAAATGAATGTTTGAAGTTTTGTTATTTTTATAGTCTGTCATCGTTCACAGCGCTCCATTCCTCTTCCAGTCATATGCCCACATCGAATAATTAATTCGGACACCCACCACCTCAGTCCCCCGAGATCATGGACGCTGTAAAGGGTCCGAAACGTCGGGAAATAATTTAATTTAATTAAAAATCGTTAAACTGTAAAGTTTTAAAACAAATAAACGCGATAAAATTCGATTTAGACTTTTAATTAAATGAGTAAAATTCGCGTAAATATAAGAGAACAGTACTAAAATATCTACTAGAAATAATTAATATGGCAAAACAACGTTTGCCGGGTCAGCTAGTGTTTCTATATAATTTGTACGTTTGTACGTATGTATTTATTTATGTATGCATTTGTATGTACCTATATAATGTACGTAGTGTATGTATCTTAAGTTGTATATGTATAGTGTATGATTTATAGTATATTTTACTGCCTTGTTTTTTTTTCCAGAGTTTTTCTCCAGAGTTGAATTTAAAATCAACTAAAACACTTAATCTACGCTTCTAATTAACCTATTGAGAGATTTCGGAGAGTAACGGAAAACGTTACCCGCGAGACTCGATTCATTAAAAGTTCATAGACACGATAAACTCAATACCGTTTATAATTATGTTTAAGATTTAACTAAACTTCGATGTAAACATTAATGTTTTGATAATAAGGAATTTGATATTTTAACATAATTATCTCTTGTTCAAAAAATCGAGTGATAAACAATTAACCGAAGAGTATGTATATTAAAGTCAATCTTCTTTTACAAAAACTCTACACATGTATATGCAATACAAGAGGGATTATAACTAAAGCACAATTCTCTTTTTTTTCTCTTCGCTTTGAAAACTAGAGACTTGTTTGTGTTTAATAAATTACTTTCATGTTATACACGTAACTTACGTAAACGAAACAAATAGTTAACTTTTTTTTTTGGAAATGTCATTCGAATAGTTTTAATGATAAACGGTATTAAAAAAGAAAAAAAAGAAAAAAACTGTAAATTATAATTTTTTTATAATTTATAATTTTTTACTTTCAATGTGGTACAGACTAAAACATCTTCTTAGAAAACGATACTATTAATATACTAGCTGGACCTGCGGTTTCATTCGCGATTACACATTTTGAATGTATACTCTCTCCCTATGTAACCATACTAAATTACGCCAATATTCTCTTAAAGTACTTTTATCAATTTATTTCAAATTATTGTAATGCCTCTTCTTACCAGAGATGTGCATGTGTGTGTGAGCGAGTGTGTTCATATGATTAATAATGAATATTGTAGGAAGAATTTGTTGCATATGGGCAGTACGACGTTTGACGTATATACTTCTCTACTCGCGCATGTGTCTCGCACTTGCCGCAGCTGGCGATCACCCGTTGCGCACCTTATCTATGCGCCTCCGCCGGCAACAACTAATTTCATTTTTGTAATACGACAATATTTAAATAATTTGTCTGGGATAAAAAAAAAATCAAGCAGATAATTGAAAAAATAAAAGTTTGAAGAATGTGTAAATCATTCAACTTTTATAGATCTTGTATAATAATGTTTTATTTCTTATTTGAGAAAACCAATTTTTTTAATCATTGCGAAGATAGAAAATTTTTGTTTGATATTCAAGGAAACGGAGAGATATCTTAATGTTACTTACTTTATTTTACTATCAGAGAACTTCATTGTTGAGCATACTGCTAAATTATGTCTGCAATGTTTATTTTATTTTCTGCACACTTTAATATTTAAAAGAAAAATTCTTGATGTGAATTAAAATTTACGTCAGTAATGTTCTTAAAAATCTTCACAAGCACTATTTAATTTATTTTCTGAGCGACCGCTGGAGAGCTAAGTAATATTGATATTAAAAGTTTACCCCAAAGAGTAAGAAATACTTGCGGTGGTCTTAAAATATATAAATGTCTTGTAAGGCACACTAATCATAACTTTAAAAATTATTTTATTAATGAATTATATTTAACTTATAATAATAATAGACGGGATTGAGATTAAAAATAAATAGCGAGTAAAAGATCAAATAAATAAATATATAATAAATAAACGTCTCACACTTAACGGCTCCCAGTAGGATGTGAATCCTGTGTAAGGGATCCGGAAACACACACAACAAACAAGCACAAATGCATTGAGTTACTATTTGCACAAATGCCCAGTCCACGACAAACACCTGTATGGCCTATACAAATATTTATCATGTGCGGGAATCGAACTCACAACCGCTAACACATCAGCCAGTTGTTGTGACCACTGCGCCAACGCGTCGTCAAAGTGGTAAATAACAAAGCTTATACATATTTACCCGACTGGGACAGAAGGAGGGTTATGTTTTTCGAGTGTATGTACGTATGTACGTATGTACGTATGTACGTATGTACGTATGTACGTATGTACGTATGTACGTATGTACGTATGTACGTATGTACGTATGTACGTATGTACGTATGTACGTATGTACGTATGTACGTATGTACGTATGTACGTATGTACGTATGTACGTATGTACGTATGTACGTATGTACGTATGTACGTATGTACGTATGTACGTATGTACGTATGCACGTATGTACGTATGTACGTATGTACGTATGTATGTATGTCCATTTCTTTGGCACGCCCTATAGCCCAAACGGCTGGACGGTTTTTGACATATGAGGTATCGTTGGATTCGTCTAAATTGTAGTAGTGATATAGGCTATATAAATTTTCAAAATGGCGCCCGCAAATGGCGGAATGAGGGGGGAGTTGAATTTTTTTTTCTTACTGTAGCAATATGGGTATCAAATGAAAGCTAGTAAATTGTTTTATTCTTTCTAGTTTATAATAAGAGTATTTTACGCAGTCGGGTTTTTTGATTTTTTTAACTAAGCATACTTGTTTAATGTTGTTTTGTTATAAAAACGGTGATTGACGTATGAGAAAAACCAGCCGAGGTCTAAAACTTTCTTAATACTTGTGTTAAGTGAAAGGCCTACGAATCCAATGCTTTAAGCATGCTCCCGGAGATAATTTTTAAAAGAAACCTCTGTCTTTGTCCTTCAAATTTTAGACAACAGCTTGAGTGTTTTTCTGTTTGTTTGTTTGACGACAGCTTTAGCTTGGGTGCTTGCTCCTTAATCTGACAGCTCCTACAGAGAAGGAATTTGAGACAAAACCAGAACGATGACGAGAAAATTAAACGACGTACTTTAGTTAAACACAACTATCAGTTTATTACGAATAATATGGGAGCGAGAGTAATGATCGCATTTCACGCAGATTATACAAAAATTGAGTATATACAAAGTATGTAGAACCGAATTGACAGATGTCGTTAGTGTGTTTATTTGATGTGACCAGATAAATAATATACATTTCTAACAGGAGAATTTTTGTAACAAAGCTGATGATCACGATTGTCATACTGATTTTTTTTAAATATTGAGGAGAAATACGGTTAATAAGAATACACTAAAGAGAAGTTAGTATTCGTGACTCTGGAAGTTGTCGAATAGGAAGCCAGTTAAATTGAGCTCGGCACTGAGAAATATTATCAAATTCTCTAGGATAGATGACCAATAAAGAGCAATCAGCAAAGAGTTGCTTAACAGAATATCCAATTTGTTTGTAAAGATTTTATTGATGTCAGGGTAACAAACATTGGCATATCAATTGTTAGAAATACAAGAGCATTCTTTACAGTCAGGTGTGATAGTAAATTAGTAACGAAGATATAACTGAGTGACTGATGTTTTAAATCAACGTTTAATAACGACCATCTTTTGGGGATTAGGAATATTAATTCTACACTTATATAAGGTAGCTGTTATCGCTATGCTCATTTTTACTAAAATTCAACCCATGAGAAGCGATTATACCAGAACCATGCTCACGGACTATATTAAAATGTTACTAATAATATGTATTTATATCATTGATGTAAACATGGCTAATTTTCTGCTACTATTGCTGTTGCTGCCATTTCTACATCAATAAAATAAAATTCTGAAGAAGCTGCGATTAAAATAAACAGACAAAATTTCATAATAACCTAGTTGATTTACCGTTTTTAAGTTAAGTAAAACTTAAGGAAAAGATAAGAAATGATAAATTTAAAAGATTAAATGAAGTCTATCGGATTATCGCCAATTATCTTCCAATTCCTGACGTCGACACTTCAGCGAGCAGCGTCCGCTCGAAGTTAGTGCAGACGTGGACCATAATTTACTTCTTCAGAATTTTCAGACTTGCGGTAATGATATTTTAATCAGAATTGAATTTTAATAGCTTAACCAATGGCCTTACATATAGCTAATATTAAACTATTAATTTCGAAGGTTCAATTCCCTCCTGGGACTGATATTTGCATATGTACAAATATTTGTTTCCGGTCTGGGCGTATGTCCTTGTGGGTCTCCCCACCGTGCCTCGGAGAGCACGTAAAGCCATCGGTCCCGGTTGTTATTATAGACACCTGATAACGATCCTTAATCATGGTAGGCAAATTATCCACCAAGCTGCTTCTCTGCGGGTTGGTGGATAATTAAGCTCCAACTCTTCTTCTATATGGAGAAGAGGCCTTCGCTCAGCAGTGGGTTGTTTACAGGCTGAAACAGAATAGTACATAGTATTTAATGACGCACTCTGTTTGACCAAGATATTAACTCCAACATTAATCGGTGCGTATAAAATGATTTAATACTATAATATTGCATTTATACAATCATTTAAATTTTGGGAATCGAGGTAGAAATCTGTATATAGAGAATTGAAAAACTTTAATAATCTTATAAAATTAACGAATCAGAATAAATTTCTAATGCTGTTTGAAAGTATTTACGTACACCTGAGGTCATTGTTCTTTACTCCGATGAGGAGTCGTAGATAATTTCCCCAAAGACTGAAAAACTGGTATACACGAAAATAATGTAATTCTTATTACAACGCAATTTCGTTGGCTTCAGAATAAAACTTACCCAACAAAATTTTCCAATCTTTAAGACGAAATAGGGCTTAGGAGCTTAAAAAGGTTGAGAGTAAAGAGTCCGGATTCGGTAAAGCATTTATGTAATGCTTTTAACGTTTTATGATCAAATGGTGTTAGAATATAGCTATATTTAGTATGTATGACTTATTATTTTAAGTATATTTTTTAAAGACTAAAAGTCACCGTGAAGTATATTTAAAAAAGTAATAAAGTAAATCTAGTTATAAGTTATTTGGTTTAAATTTGGCTGATAAAAAACATATTTTTTTATCAATAGGCAAAACTTTATAATAATAGGAAAAGTAATATTAACAAGCCGAATCAGTATCCCGCTGATATCTTTGAACAGCAGCTGGTACAGATCTTGTTATCGACATCCTAGTTCATCGAGGGACTCGTTTAAGGATGTGAGTTACTTTGGTGACATTCCATTTTTTTTTAAATTTAATATTCGAAGTAAAGATGAGATACTAGTTACATGCAGCTTGCGAACGAGTTATAAGAACGGCCAACGCTAATGCGATTTATATATAGATACTGACCAATTAACATCTTATTAAATAATTTCAATGTAACGTTTTAAAAATAAAAACAAATATATATACATTTTTATTAATAGGTTAGAACGAAGTTCCAAAAGTTAGACTATCTATTATCTTAGACTTAAAAAGACTTAAGACGGTCTTCGTATTCGTCCTTAATTTAAATCTTAAGCGTTTTATCAGACTACACTTAATATAATTGTTACAATAATAATTTAGAAAACAAGTTGGTTTTGTAATAGTATGCAAGCCAGCATAAGGTTGTAGATATTTCTGAAAGGTATAGATACCTTAAATAAACTTAAGTATATTCCATTGGTACATTCTATAGATATGATTCATTCTGATGAGTTTTTTTAAATTATTCTTTGTAACATAAATGTAATTTCGCTAATAACGATCTAGTATCCTTAAGTTTCAAGTTCTCTGTGGTAAGGGAAAATATCCTGTATATTTCTTAAGAAGTTTTGTGACATATTCATGTCCATCATAGACGAAAAGACCTTTGCCCAGCTATGGGACGACACGAAATCCTCTAAAAATGTTTCGATAATTATTTAAATATAAAATCTACGACACTAATATTGTAGAATATGTTTAAAAATTGCAATGTAAAGTACACAACTGGAATTTTTTTATTTGTGGTAAAAATATTGTATCTCTATAATACGAGTATATTGACTAAGTTCTATGATGATTTTAACGTTCAACGCTGTTAAGATATTAAGAGAAATGCTTTTATGTTAATATTATAAACGCGAATTTTATTTTCAGGTTTGTGATACACAAAAACATTGTATTTCGGTGTTTGTACTTAATGGAAAAAAAAGTAACCGAAATTGAGGAATCGTCCGATTTATTTACTATACCCCGGTTTTTTTTTTGTATAATACATAATACATTGGCTAAGAAAAAGTTAAGGAGCATAAAAAAAAGGTTACGGACTAATAATAATTGTCAATGAATCTCGAAGATGCTGCCAAGTAAGTGAACAGTACAATCAGCAAACTATAAAGCAAAACCAAACTAAAAAAAAGTTTTAGTTCTAATGTAATCATAATATAATATTTCACTTTTATATTCTTCATACAAATAAGAAAAGCATACAACATTAATAACAATACAAACTTTCAATTTTTTTTTTAATTTTAAAACCTTTAGTCTATGTTTTATTAAAATTGTTTCATTATAATATTATACATATTTACAATTCAAAACTTAAAATAATTATTTAGAAACAGTTTTGGCATAAATGAACTTTTAAATAAGCTTTACTTATGGCCAACACGCGAGAATTAATTTTCCTATAAAGTATACTTTACTAAGCAAATTGAATAAATAATGTTTGGAAGTGTAAAATATTTTCATTCTGCTAGAGTTGGTTGATTACCATTGTGGTTACAAATAACAAGGGCCAAAATGAATTCAATTCTTTTTATTATACAATACTTATTTATTATAAATAATAGTTTAAAAAAATCCTGTTAAAATAACCGAAATATAACAGTTCGACTGGCGAAGTGTTTGGTCTCTTGTTATCCAAACCCACATAGAGAGTTTTGAAGCAAATTTTATACAGTTTTTTTTTCTATATTGGCTAAAAGAAAACTGACTTATTTTAAATTCGTCGGAAATTCATTTCTAATGATTCCGATGGCTTGACGTGGAACTCTGAAGACGGGGTGGAGATTCACAAGGGCACTATAACCAGAAACAAATATTTATATTGATACAATTATATACTCTGAGTGGAAATCGAAACTAAAAATAAAAATATGCACTCTACTTTTTTTTTGTGAAGAAAGCTGTTGTTTAGTGACATAGTAAAGCTACCGTTATGAACATTAAACAGAATCAAATGAATATGTCATAAGATAAAAAACAAATTCACTCACACGAAAATAATGGAGCCACGTAAAACGCAGTCGTTTCTCATTTCAACAAAACATGGCATTTATTTACGGAAAAAATAAATGAATTATCTTACTGCAGAAATAAGACAAAAGGCCCAATAAATCTTGTTTAACTTTTAATAAGACGGTCTCACACCTATACAGAAAATACACAAAAGTGACATTAGTTGACTATGGCATCCAAGAGATTTATGGCTGGGGATGTTTTATTAAAAAGTTGTTCTTCCTCGTTATTAGACGATTGTAGCTTCAATTTCTGTTAATCACAAAGCTTGCGTCATTCAGTATAAGCATCACGTTCCGTAAACAAATGCGGTAAGTCTGTATGTAATATGAACGAAATAATTTTACAAACTGAATAATCCGCATCAGTTGTAAATCAATGAGAAGTAAATATTACAATATAATAATGGACGTGGTATAATAGTGGTAAAGAGTAAATTATATAGATGTAGACGTGTAAATACTTTAATTGTTCTTTTCTCTAATCAATTAAATTAAAATTTTAATGAAATTATTACGATATAAACTATAGCAAAAAGTATACAAAAAAACAACCACTAACAATAAGTAGCATCGTTATTTTCAAATATTCAACTATACTTAAGCCAAATTCTATCGATGCTAAATATCGTATACGTCGAACAAACCAATGACTAATCTTACAGTAGCCATAGATATATTGAGAATATTGAAAAATAAAATTTATTTCAAAGAAGCAATGTGGTGAGTTGTCGACTTACTCTGAATATGTTATACGAGTACCCGTAACTTCAGTTTATATTCGAATGAAAATTTAAAACCCAATAGTGACTTAGCTTTCAAAGCTAATGAGGAGGATGTTGTAGTTTAAATATACTTACAAAGCTTGGCTCCAATCGTAGATGTAAACAAGTAATAAGTATCAGTAATCAAAACTCATAATTTTTACGTAGCTTATGTTGTCTGTTATATATGTCTATAAGCTAATTATAAAATTTATCATTTTGATACATACAACTCCGTATCTTTATCAACTTGTCGTTTCGAAGGTATGTATGAACGTATCCTAAAAATAATATAGACATTGGTATATTTATAAAAATAAAATATAGCTATAAAAAGTTCGAAATATAGCAGATAAATCAAACTATAAAACACATGTTAACGGGTTGGTCGCAAATGCTTAGAATACACTGATAACTCCAAAGTTAACATTTGTAAACCGTATAGTTAGAATACATGTATTTGAATTTTAAGTTAAACTAAACTTAAAATTCAAATACATGTATTCTAAAATATTTACGAATTTTGATATTAAGCTAATTGATATTCATATCGACTAATATAACTGGATACGAAAATTTTGTAGAAATACTTTTTATTTCAGCTAAATTACTTACTTTTTAGGTTGCAGGAACACCGTGTACGAGTTTAATGATTGAGAGATTTTCCTACGAGAACATATCTTAGTTTTATTGTGCTCAGTGCATGAAAGCTGTATTTCTAGTTGCAGATGTTTAAGTACAGTGAATAGAAAAAGTCAGAATGAAAGTTTTAAATTGTCCGTTAATAATGGGTGAAATTCTGGCGACAGTATATTTGAACATTTAACTTTAAAAGTACATACCTGTATATTTTTTGAAATGTTGTCATTATAAATCGAAAAACGATGTCTGTTACAGACTGCCTAAGTATCTCAAACGAAATTATCAAAAGTGGAGTTGAAGATTATGATGATTTCTCGACGGGACGCTGGAATAGATATCTTTGTGAAAACGAAACGAAATACAAATATTAACTATGTAATACAATCTTTTAACTTTTTACATCGTTTATGATGCCCTTTACAAAGTCACGTAGTATGATAATCATTAAAGATCTTCTCTTTATCTTACTTTATTTTTAGATTTCAATAAAAATTATCATTGTAAGTATCATGTAACGGATTTTTTAAAGTCTTTGTAATACTTGAGAAAAAAACTTTTGTTTTTTGTTTTTTTCAAGAAAGTCTAAATTCCCAATTGAGTTTAAAAAAATGTAAAATTATTTGTGAATACATTAAAATGAAATTAATGCGTGATCTGGAGATAGCTCATACTCCGAGACAATAGTATTATATTAGTCACTTTATGGATATCATAACTAAGTAAGGTAAACAACATTAATAATATACTTGATTTTTCTTTGTGCCAGTTTATCTCTAAATACTACGACAAAGTATTGTCGTTTAGGCCAATTTATGTCGAAATAAATAATCTCCATATATTCTTGTAGCTTCCGCAAACACAACGTGTGAGTGAGCTTACATCTAACAACCCCTACGTCGTGTGCGAGAGGATAAATCTTTGGAAATGTTTTCGATGACTTTATGTTTACATTATAAAACAGAAATATCAGAGAAACATGGTGTATTACCAGTCTAATTAAAATTATGCTTTGTAATCAGATAGTTTTAAATTATTTATGTCTATAAGTGATTTCTTTCACGATTGTTCTGTGTACTGCTTCCTTTGATGGCTATAAAATTGAGGATTCGATTACCAACCGGAAAGAATTTTTGCATTTATACAAATATTTGTTTTTGGTCTGGGTGCTTACTTTTTAGGTCTCTCCACTGTGTCTCGAAGAGCACGTAAAACCATCGGTCCTTAGTAGATAGACTTTGGTAGAAACACCTGAGCTCGTTACTCTTGGTAGAAAATATATCCGCCAAACCGCAGTAGAAGCATTTTTTCATATGTAAAAACGTTCAAAAACTGTAAAAGGCAATTAACTAACTATTAATTCACCAATTGCTTAATTTATTATATATTTATTTTACGATTTACTGTTTTTGACATAATATAAGGAAAATTTCATCAAAAAATCGGTATGACCATCTTTAATAAATAGACAGCGACAAGACAACAAAGTTCGAAGAATTTTTACATTATAAGTGAAGTGCAATTTTCTGGTTCGCCCGATAGCGACAATTTTATCCTGACACTTGACTTTTACTCCTAAAAGGCAATAAATTTTTATGACAGCTACCGCCATTCTAGAAATAACTACATTTTCGAATATTATTTTAATAATTACAATGCTAAGTTATTCTTAAAACTACCCTAATAGTCATACTTATTATAATATAAATTTATTCACGATGACAATGAAGTATTCATGAAAATTTTAATGTCTACGATATTGTACGATTGTAGAGATGTACAGCTATAATAGTTGAGAAAATCCGCATATCCATATAAAACAGGGCTGCCATACGATTTTTTGCTGATTCCACGCGAGTACGATCAAAACATTGAAATCGTACAGAAAACGTACGATTTTTACATTCATTTCATTTAGACTTTTTTTAATATCGATTAGCGACTACTTACGACGATATTTGGCGATTTTTTAATATGACATTTGGCAACACTTATTTGAGACGGAAATCTTTCTGTTTATAAACTTAGTCTATGGTTGCGAAATCCCGATCGCGTTTATATTTGTTTGTGGTACATTTTTTTTTATTGATCTGAGATAAGTTGCTTTGCTGATATGGTGATTTGCTGCTGTAGTTTTTAACTGTAAAGACCAGTAAAAACGTAAGAGAAATGTAACAAGTAAGAGAAGTTGTGATTAGCAGCTGTAGTTAATTTTGTAAATATGAGTGATGAAAGTGAAAATGAGGGTTTCCGTACTTCTACGAAGAAATAAGCAAGAAGAGGCGAACTTTTGGCTTCTAAAAAGGATAAGCAAAAGGCCCAGAAATACCGCCCAGACTGGGAAAAGCTGAATTTATTTAAAGATTGGTTGAAATGAGATAAAAGTAATTATAAAGTGAAGTGCATAGTTTGCAGGAATTAGTATCTAAATACACTGTTTTAAAGGCAAATAATTCACGCCAAAAATATATTAAGGCTCTGTCTACTGCACCAAGTAGGTACTTCAAAACAACGAACTATTATGTCATGTTACAAAAGAATTACCCAAAAATAAAATAGTCTCAACAACGGAAATTAAATTGGCAAGTTTCATAGCAGAACATAACATAACATTCCAAGCAATAGATCATTTGTCTGATCTAATAATCGGAGCATTAGAATCATTTGGGCCCTTACTGGCAAAACAACTTATCAGAACTACCGAAAACTGCACTGACTTTAAGCCGACAGATAATATGTTAATAATTATTGCGACAAATCTGTACATAAACAGTAAATAAAGGGTAAATAAAGAGTAAATAAAAATGTACGATTTTTTTTTGAGCTGTTGTACGATCGCGACATTTTTTCCCCTGGCAGCCCTGATATAAAACCATCCGACTATCAAGATTATTCGTTTAGGGATTATAGTACGACATTCTTGTTTCAGCAAACATACTCAAAGCACTGTCGAGGCAGATCGAACAGCATTCTGAATCCATTCTTATAATTGTATGTCTAAGGCCGGCCATACACGGACGACTCGAGCAGTTAGCCAGTAAAACCATAGTAGTAGCCATTTAAAATATGGTAAACGTTACGTTTTAATTTAAATCGCGTACTTTACGACCATTTAAAAAAATCATTGAGATACAACAAGTTCAGACAATGTTATTAATTTTAAATTAATCTAATGAAATGCTTAAGAGTTAGTTTTAACTGACTATCGTTGTTGTAACTAGTTTTACTCAGGTAAGTCTACATATAGCAAACGCAAATCGCATTAATTAGTTTTTTATAGTGAAAATGAGTTCAAACTAAAAACGGGTATAGGCTGCTAAGCATATAAATAGAGGTTTTTTTTTTAATCAAAACGAACATCTTGTTTGGCTATCGGCCACTAGTATCTAATATTTTAATCCACGCTACAATAATATTTTGTTTTCTCTTCATTTAAGCTACCGTGTTGTGGTGAAGTTACGATGACATAGTGACTTGTTAATATACGAAGCACCTGAGTCACGTAAGTGTTTTAGTTGAGACCCTCTCTTAACACGTAGACGAACATGACCATATTATAAATTGGGGTAACATTACCTATATGAACTTAAGGTAGTTGGTAACTTGATGAAAACCCAGAAAGTGTAATATGAGCAATAAATGCAAGGTTAAATAAATTAAAGGTTAATAGGCGCAAGTTATGTATTTGAATCATTTTATAATTCAAACTATAGAATATTAATAGAGCTACGCTTTAAGAAAAAGTATATTATGTAAGAAATAAGACATGTTAGAGAGGGTTTAATTTATCAATTGTTCAATATAAAAACACGACGATTAAATGAGATTTATGTCGAAATAAGCACACTGGATACATTTAATACCTCGGGAATATTGAAACTTATTAACTTAAAACGTAAATCACACAACGCGTGTGTGCAATATATATATTTATCGAAAATTTACAATGCAAAACTTAAACTAATTATTTACAGACAAATTTTGAATAATATATAATCCTTGAAACACTTGAGTTAGTAAGTCAAGTTAGAAAATTAATTCATTATTTCCTCATTCGTATCAATATTCTTCTAACATAGTTAATGATATTACCATTAAGTATTTTATAACATCGAACACCGTTCACCTTTCCCTCTTTTATCGAATCTGATGTTATATTTCTGTATTTCATATTTCCTGTGTCTGAGTCTATAAGACGTAATAAGATCATCCCCATAATATATCTATATTATTACTTATATTGTATTACAGATAATAAATTAATCCAGTAATAATTGATATAATTTTTATTGATAATAAATCAGTTCTAGTAAATATGTTGAGTTGCTGATGCTTGGAAAGATAATCAGATTATAGTTTCTCTAAAAGAAATAAAAAATCTCTCTGTTTATCTGATTTTTGACTGAAAAGTTAGATCCGTCGATTTTGCTTCTTAGTCTTCTTCAATATAGATTCTTTGTAAGAACAGAAGAAGAGTTGCAGTAGCGCACGATAATTAACTGTTATCGACTGTGTCAACGGACGCTTTCTGGATGCGCAACATATGGAAACTAGAGCTCGAATTTTAATGAAATTTAGAATAATAGTAGTTTATAATCGATATATATGGATTTAAAGGTTCCGTTGAAAATTAAAAATATATATATATATATATATTATTTAATAATTTTATTTTTCTACAATGACGAACATTTTGCCAAATTTATCTTCAAATAAGGAATATGTAATCATTTTTATAGGCTTCAAAACTGACTGAACCAATTGCAAAAAATCATTATTTTATTTACGAAAGAAATTTAATAAATAAGTACCTGATTCCAAATTCTAAGCGTACTGTCGTACGAAATCAACAAAGGAAAAAAGCTAACAATAATTTACTAGAATTTGAGGTCTCATTAAGACTTTTGAAGACATTTACTGAGGTCGCCAAAAAAGTAAACAAAAAAGGGGGCTTTCGGTATTTCAACTCTCAAAGCAGTTCAATTAAAATGCGAATTACGGACTTTGTAATATGATAATTTAGTTACATTTCCAGAGTTCGTTTTATTACTGAGTGCTCTAAAAAATTGTACCTACTTGTAGTTTTTTAAATAAACTAATATAATATAATAATATTTATTAGTAATGTAGTAGATTATTTTGCAAATCTAAGACACGGCGAAGGGATCAGGGGACACCTGGCGGCGACATCTGTCTCGTTAGATGTAGTGCCATAGCTATATAGTATCGAGACAGGATGTTAAATTATTTCATCATTTTTATATATTTTCTACCTCTAAAGTCTGGCCTCACCTGTAACTTGACGGAAGAAGAAACTCGCAAGAGAACTTTTAAATAAAGGCAGATATTAAATCAATAATAACATTAAAAAATAAAAATAAAAACATTACAATCAGTCAATATTAATTATCTTTTGATTAAGTCCAAAACTTCGATTATTCATTAATATCGTGCTAGGTGATGAAGTAAGAGAAGAAAACATCGTGAAAAATCCTGTAAATCTATGGAAAACAATAGCGTGGCGGATTCAGCTTTAAGCCTCACTTCACATTTTTAGAGATATTTGGATCAATGGTTAGGTTAGTAACAAAGATTGATTTATATATTTATCGTGACACACCACATATATATTGCTCCACAATTATATTGCGATTATTGTCATCGACATAAATCTGTGACAAAGATAAATATTCTGTCGAAGTAAATAACGAAACTCACAAACAAACAGGTTATGTTACATGTTCATATTGACTATTAAAGTAAATACTGGCTTTTAAATTAGTTGTAGTACCTATAGTTAGCTCTCTGTGAATTTGTTCAGTTATAATTTGAATCCCATAATATGGAATATATTACATCAAACTGAACTATGAATAACCGGCCTACGATTTCAAAACTTCTTCATTTTTATATTGGCTAGACCATTATTTTATTGATCAAAATTACTATGTTATTATTACAATAAATAAAACATTATAGAAATATTTTACCTAAACCAACGTTAGTTTAGGTTTTTATGACCAACAATATTTAGGAGTTACCTAACAAATGTTTAGTTATTGATATTTGATATTTAGTTACAAAATTATCGCAAAGTTTGCAAACTTTAAAACAAATATTTACATTTTCATAACTGTAACTAGTGCTATAAGCAGTTACAATTAACAAAATATTTTCAGAATATCTGTAGACTTTTTAATTAATTTATTTAAATAAATATATTCATGCTAGGTTTGTTAATAAATTATCTTCAAAACTTTCAAAAATAAAGAAATAAAAACATTATTATTACATTAACATATTTAATTGTACCTAATTTAAATTATACTTATAACTTAATAATAAATATATCTTCATTGTTGACAACTAAATTTTATTATCTATACAAATAATAAATCTGTTAAAACCTCCGTTTTATTAATACACTATATATCATCAAGAATAAATTTCAATAGCGCGTTCTTTTTTGTATCAACGCCATCTCTTATCGTTTTTGGTCGTGCACGTATCACGTAAAAAGTACAAAACCAATGTAAATAACTTTAATACATAAAAATTAGAAATAACTCACAGTATAATTTAGTTTTTGTTTCATTGTAATTAAATTTAAAAATAAATATTTAAGAAAATAGAAATAGGTACCTACGCCGCCAACGCCATCTGGTCTAAGGAATCTTAAAAACTAACAAAACTTGTTTTTGAGTTATTATTTTGTTAAACTTAAAAGTTTACTAAATATGTCGGATAGGAATAGAAATCGTTTTAATATTTTAGATAAACATCATTTTCAATTAATATAGGTACTATTATGTTAAATGTCACTAAATATAAAAACAATATTCTACTATTATATGATAGATGGCGCATGTAGGTGATAAAAAATATAAATTTATAATTTTTAAAATTTTAGTTAAATACCCGTGCGAAGCCGGGGCCGGCCGCTAGTACAAAATAAAAAAAGACGCATAAATTTTGTTACATTGTTAAATTTTTACTTTTGCGTAAGCGCGGATTATGTGCTAATTGATAGTTAGTACCGTTTTATATTATTCATTTTAAATACGTTTTTCATACGTTTTCATGGGTTTGTAGTCTATGTCCTTTTCGGGGTCCTAAGCTACATGTGTGCGAAATTTCATGGCGGTATATTAAGCTGTTTAGCCGTGAAAGTGAAACAAACAAACAAAAAACTGACCTTAGCTACTGCGCTAGCTTTTCAGTTTATTAAACGATATTGAAATTTAACATTTTCTTATTAAATACTTGGTCTATTTCACTAAAATCTTTACATGTATCAAAACCTGATATATATACTATTTTCTCGATTAAAAAATCCATTAATTTTTCTTTTTAACCTACTTTAAAAGAAAGAGGTTCTTTATTCATATATATTTATTTTTCTGTTTATTTTTGTTTACTTTTACTTATAGCCTATTACATTATTATAACTTGAATGTTAGAGTCAAAAAGGCAAGCGCACTCGAATCTATATTCCAAGTTAGCTTTCCGTTTTTCCCTTTCGTTTAAGTAGTAACTTTAGATCATTAGTTCACGAAAATTATTCACATTAAAATTAAGGAAAAATATACATGTTAGTAATTGAATACTGTCTTGTATACATTTTAATAGTTTTAGGGTAATTGTTCTTCTGCAGCCCCAAAAAAAAAATTGTATACCGAAAGATAAATTCTTTTATAGATAAATCGAAATATCTGTAACTAATTATAAGAGGCCTTAAGATTTATCGTTACCTTTTTTTAACTTAAAGCGAGTTCTGGGTCCAACGCCATTACCATGCGTATTGAAGTTAAAGGTAGTTACAAATATTTATCATCTCCTACTCGGAATAGTGGTTGTTAGATGAGACCTCGGTTGCGTACACATTGAGGTGCGTTTACTCCAAAGGAAGCTCTACGAATACATCGGGGTAATTTATATTGACGTAAATTGGATGCAAGAGTAAATATTCTCTCATAAATAACAATAAACTCTCACAGACAAAAAGGGTAATGTAATATCGACGACATAAGTAAATAATGGCTTTGTAATTTGTTATAATAGGACCTTTGTGACTTTGTTAGTATCCAATATATTGCCTCAAGCTACGGACTGTGACCCGACCGAGCTCAAGTATCATTCCAAGTTAATAATTAGGTTTCGACCGCTGTAAGCATTAACATACGTACATACGTATTATATTTTACATACAAATAAATTCGTATTTTAAATATTTAATTTTAATTAAATATAATCTATTTAGTATTTGTTTATTAACTTTTTTGCATATACAATATCTAATCCATTGTATTGGTTCTAGAAAAAATATTTTTAAGTTCTATATTATACACAATGTGTATAATATAGAACTTAAAAATATTTTTTACCAAATACTATATAGATTATATTTAATTAAAATTACATTGAAATCACAATCAACGAATATTATTAAATATTTAAAATACGAATTTATTGGTATGTAAAATATAATACGTATGTACGTATTATACACATACTAAAGTAGATGCGGTGGTGTTTATAATTAATATAGTAACTTTACTAAATGAATCATCAAATTAACACAAGAGGTCAGTCAAAGTATATAACATAAAAAGTATTTTCACAAAAGTTTTGGTTTCAAATTATATTAGCCAATCCTATTAGCTTAATGTAAAAACTCACGACACATCAGGAAACAGGAGACAAACTAATAATCGTTACATGTAACTCAAACATCGCAATTTGGCTCTAACTTTGGAATTATTAGTTTAGTCTAAACTTTCTCTTCGAAACTGTTAATACGTGTTTTAAAATAATCGTTAAATAAAAATTATGTCATGAGTTTATTGAAGTAAAATTTCTTTACGCACATTTGACTTGGGGAGTAAGCTGATCCGGTGGTGCTGTTGAACGAAGCTGGGAAGGCCTTGGAGAAGATAGTGGCCTCCCGGCTCGTTTAGCACCTGGACGAGGGCGCAGGAACTGGACTGTTAGAATTCCAGTTCGGGTTCCGAGCACGCCGGTCGACCGTCGACGCCCGTGACGAGAGGGTTATGAAAAATGTCGTTTCGGGCGAGGCGAACGGTAGTTGAGAGGGAGATATAAGTTAGTGAAGATAGAAAGAGAGAGAGTTATAAACATATATACTGTACCTAGGGGAAAAGAGAGAGATGCGAGCACACATTTTCTTTCTCTCATTTTTTTTCTTCTTTTTTTTCGTATATGTATTAGTAATGCTAAATAAAATATATTATCAGTTGTAACGACCGCCTGACGGTGGGTACAAATAATAACAAAAATAAATGTTACAGTTGTTTATTGTATTATTTAAATAAAATTAATAATAAAAAAAAATAAACCTCAAAAAATTAAAATTATATTTTATTAAATAATTGGCTAAGTACACTATAGTCTCTAGTCGGAACACAGCCGGAGCGTGGATTCTCGGCACAAGGAAGTTTCTGGTCATAAATAAAAAAAAAAAAAAAAAAAAACTATGTGCGCTGGGCTTAACATTGAACGGTCCGCGACGCGTGGGGAACTTCAGTCAGGAAGCTTCTACTGGCTTGGGGGGGAACCCGGAGGTGTCCCGCGGCTCCCGGCGATCCAAGGAAGGACCCACAGCCACAGAGGTCAGTTGAAGTCGACGGCAGGATTGTTGCCCCTGGGTTCTCAGTCCGTATGGTGGACATGCAGCTCATACTATTCAGTCCGTACGGTGGACATGCAGCTCGTAATATTCAGTCCATACGGTGGACCCCCAGTTTCCAAGGGGGTTGAAAAATGAAGCAATCTGCTTTTAATTTGTTGTTTGTCTGTTTGTAACCATTTTTTGTGTATTTATTTTATATATATATATATATATATATATATATATATATATATATATATATATATATATATATATATATATATATATATTAGTTTGTTAGTAGTAGTTGAGTTTTTTTTTTTAATAATTGAAATATTTTTGAATATCATTGAAAATGTCTGTTCGTGAAGAAATTGCTAGTGTATCTGCAGAAGATGAAGATGATATCAGTAAAGACAACGAATATTTTCAATGATACTAAGAAGTAATTACAATTAAAATTTATCTTCATTAAAAACAAATTTAATAATTCAACTTTTCGACAGTAAAATATTAATTTTAACAATAAGTAACATTTTCATCAGCTTCAATAGACATTTCATTAAAAAAAAGAAAGAAAAAAAAACCAATAAATAATTTGATAAAATATTTTATTTAGCATTTGCAATAAAATAACGCGAAAAAAAAAGAAGCTACAAGACGGGTGACGGACGTGAGCAAAATTACCGGTATATAAGCTGCACGTGAAACTTCAGGGCCTTTCTTCTCGCAAACAATTGGCCATCTAGTACTTTTGCTTTACAGGATAGATACCCTTCATGTATACTACAAATTTGCAAAATTTCATCCCCAAATAAAATTTTAAGGTCTTGCAGTCCCCTTGTAAGATACAGTGCAGGCCTATTGTCTGTATTACATTGTAGGAGTAAGAGAGAGCAGTGCGTGTGCATTTTTTCTTTCTCTATTCCTCTCATAGCCATGCATGAAATATACATACATTATATATATATATATATATCTCAGTCAGTAGTTCGTTTCGTAATTTCATTTCGGTCTTGAACAGTTTTATAAATTAATAATAAAGATAGAGCTAAATAAGTTTTACTTCATACGTGTGATCTAAAGCAAACTGTTTTTTTTTTAATTCTCTTAATTATGAAAACTACAACTGATGATGTTGTGGTGAGCTGCATTATACTAATAAATATTTAAGAGCTTGTAAACAATCCGCTGCTAGAATAAGATTTTTTTAACGATAAAAAATTGGAAAATTTTGGATTTTTTGAAACAAGCTGATTCCTCCTTGTTTTATTTAAAAGATAAAATATATTTAGTATTTGGAAACTCAGGCGCACTATGTACAATTAAAATTCACAATTAATGATTACGATTTACTTATCTTAGGTCACCTCGCATCATTTTGTGTATATGTATATATCGTTTGTTACTTATAAATAAATAAATATATAAATAAATACATATATTTAAAGAGAGACCAAGTCGAGCAAAAAAAAAAAATGGCAATGCCGTACTATCCTTTTCTCGAAGCAATTCAGGCCATTTTCGACCCCCTATAACTTCGTTGTGGATAAAACTAGAAATCTGAATTTTCAATACCCAAGCAGGCATTGTATAAACACGGTATATTTCAAATTTCATTCAATTTGAACCTGTAGTTTAAGAATTATAATTAGTCAAAGTTTCCTTATTTTGTCACTCACTGACTGACCGATCATCAAAACTCTAAGTCACTTCTAGCAGACATAGAAGCTTCAAATTTAGAAAACCATTAGTGTTAAGTATATGAACTAAGGAAAAATTCAAATATTTTGCAATTTCGGTCCAGTTTTCTAGATACACCAACTGCATAAATAATTTTGTAATCTCATATAAATATATAGGATTACAAAGTTACATATGCAGTGGATGAATCAATGTACCCGTACAAGTATAACATAGTGGAATAATAGGTGTAGATAGGTACCTAGATATAATTATCTTCAAAGGTAACCTGTAAAATGGTCAACGGAATGAAAAAGCAAGAATGGAACATGTCTTATGTAGCTGTACCAAAATCACGCAAAGTATTAAAGAACACTAATAAATCATAACCACGACTGGCTGAGGTGATTTGCCCGCTCCACGGCTTCCACGCTTCCCGTACGTAAGTTATTTTATTTTATTTAGTTGGCAGCTATATTAAACCTATCCCTCTAATCGGTTTCTACACTGCATTGTAGCAAAACGCTCAATCGCTTGGCGGCACGTCTTTGCCGATAGGGTGGTAACTAGCCACTACCAAAGACTCCCACCAAAGCAGATCAGAGAAAGAAAATTTACTCTGCCGGGGATTAGAACATTAGAACTCCTTCACTGTCACCATCTTTTACTTTCTCTCAATTATCTGAATGTAATGTTAAGAAGAGCATATTAGCCGTAAGTTCAAATGTGGTGGGCTTTGACTCTATTAGCCGTAATATGATCATTCCCATTTTAAATTTTCTCTTGCCTGTCATAACCCATATTTTTAATGAATCCTTTACCTCCAACACTTTTCCTACCTGCTGGAAAGACGCTCAAATCATTCCTCTACCGAAGAAACCTAATCCCATTGCGTTTTCTGATTTCCGCCCTATAGCAATCCTTCCTTTTTTGTCAAAAGCTTTGGAGCGTCTAGTCCATCAACAGCTATCATCATTCCTTTCCTCAAATAATCTCCTAAATCCTTATCAGTCCGGTTTCCGTAAAGGTCATAGTATGGCTACAGCACTCATCAAAATCTCTGATGACATTAGACTTGCTATGGATAATCAGAATCTCACTGTGTTGACCTTGCTAGATTTCAGCAATGCATTCAATACGGTGGATTTTGATATCCTGCTAGCTGTTTTATGCTCTCTTAACATATCTCCATCAGTAATTGATTGGTTTCATAGTTACTTGTTCGGGCGCCGGCAGCGGCTACGTGTTCAGGATTCATTTTCAGACTGGTTAAACGTAAGTGCCGGCGTTCCACAAGGTGGCGTGTTGTCTCCTCTCCTATTTTCGATTTTTATCAATTCAATAAGTCTTCACATATCTTCTCTCTACCACTTGTATGCAGATGATCTCCAAATTTACTGCCATTCCAAATTGACTGATCTACCGACATCTATTACTAAAATCAATAATGACTTGAACAACATCTATAGTTGGAGCAGTTCATATGGATTAAATATCAATGCTTCTAAATGTCAAGTTATTATTATTGGCAGTCCTAAACTAATATGTCGGATAGATTGGTCAGTAATTCCACCAGTTATCTTTAATAACAATGTCATCCATTATTGCAACAAAGTAAAGAATCTCGGAGTAATCTTTGATAGTCATCTCTCATAGATACCTTAGTTGAGTGAATTGAGCCGTAAATTATTCACTGCTATCAGCTCACTTCGCCGACTCTAATTTTTTCTTCCCTTGCCCACTAAAATTGCGTTAGCACAGTCACTCCTTTTACCAATTCTTGACTATGCTGATACTTGTTTTCTTGACCTTAAAGAGAAGCAATTAAATAAGCTTGAGCGCCTTCAGAATCTTTGTATTCGGTTCATATTTGGTCTTCGCAAATATGACCATGTCTCTAATTTTCGCAACCAACTCAAGTGGCTCCCAATCCGTTTTCGCAGGAATACTCACATCCTCTCGCTATTATACTGTGTACTCTTCCACCCTAACACGCCCCTCTACCTCAAAAAACGCTTCGAGTTTCTTAGCGATTCTCATGATCGTTCCCTCAGGTCTAGCTCTAATTTGATTCTTAAAACTCCTTCTTATTCTACTTCATTTTATTCTAACTCTTTCTCTGCCAAAGCTGTTCGACTCTGGAACTTCCTTCCCCTTCCTATAAGAAAAGCTCAATCTCTTCCTTGCTTTAAAAAACATCTTAAAGAACATTATTTGTCACTAAATATGCCATAATCTTTTTTTTTATAATATAATTTACGTACGTATTTTATGTATGATATATTATTACCTAATATTTCTGTATGTATATCTATAATATTATGTGTGTATATGTGTATGTGTATGTATGTGTATATGTATGTGCATATGTATGAATATGTGTATGTATGTGTATATATTATATTATATATGCCATTGTACACTTCATTATCCGCCTTTACTTTACTGTGTCCTATACCCAAAGGTTGTCTGGAAGAGATCGCTCTATTAGCGATAAGACCGCCTTTGTACATCTTTCTATATTTGTTTTGACTTTTGTTCTATTCATGGTGTACAATAAAGAGTATTATTATTTTTATATCTGATAATTTTTCTCAGCCTTTAGCTGGTTTATCTGCATTTACGGGTTAAAACCAAGTAAATGCAGCGTGTGGTGTGTTAAAATTATGTGTTGTGTGGAATTTCATGTTCGTCAATTTGCAAGAACTTTCTTACGATTCGGCATGTATTTAAAATGGCGGCTTTTTGTAAGGCGATGTAAAGAGTTTCGTTTAATTGTAGTAGTTTGAGACTATGTAACAGATGGTTTGGGATAACACCTGTGGTGGAAAGGACTATTGGGATTATGTATACTTTATTTTGGTTCCAAATTCTAGCTACTTCATCCTTCAGTTCAGTATATTTGTTGATTTTTTCAGAAATAGTTTTTTGTAGGTTATGAGTGTTGGGGACAGCAATATCTATCAGGTAGGTTATTTTATTTGATTTATCTTGGAGCGTTATATCCGGTCTATTGTAGTGAATAGTTCTGTCTGTAAGTATTGCGCGATGGAAATAAAGTTTATTTGTATCGTTTTCTAAAACTGTTTGTGGTTTATATTTGTAATTAGGTGTGTTTGTGTTTTGTATCAGTTTGTGTTTGAGTGCTAACTTTTAGTGAATGATGTTGACTACTTGATTATGTCTATGCGTGTAATCTGTTTGTGTGAGTGTTGTATATGCTCCGGTAATGTGTTGGATGGTCTTTGGTTGAAGGTGACATTTGCGACATTTATTATTTGATATTGAGGGGTCTTTGATTATGAATTTTCTGTAGTTTTTAGTATTGACTATTTGGTCCTGTATTGCTATTATAAATCCTTCGGTCTCTGGGAATAGGTTTCCTATTTTAAGCCATTTGTTTGAAGCGGCGCTGTTTATATGGGGTTGTTCTAGATCGTGAGGATGCCGGCCGTGTAATACTTTTCGCTTCCAGCTATCTAGTTTTTGTATTTGTGGATCGTTAGTTTGGGTATTTTGAGAGCTTATATCTTCGTGTAAATTTAGTGGGGTAAAGTTAAGATCATTTTGAACTATGGCTTTATGTATTTCGCTGGTTTGTGATTTTAAGTGGAAAAAAGCTTTTAAATTGCTGACTTGTTTTTGACAGAGATGATTCAATTCAATTCCCCTTCCTCCATATTTTCTTTTGATAGTAAGTCTTTCTATTGCAGAATTTGGGTGTAGATTGTTGTGTTTAGTGAGTGTGGTGCGAATCGTCCGCTCTATTTGTTCTATGTCTGTTTTCGTCCATTTTATTATACCAAATGAGTATGTAAGGATTGGGATAGCGTATGTGTTTAAGGACTTAATGAGATGTTTGCCTGTTAATTGAGTTTTACAAAGAGCATTTATTCGTTTTTTAAATTCTATTGTTAAAGTTTTTTTACTTGTCTTGACGAGAAGGTTGTATTTCAGTGTTAACTAGGGTCTGGTGATGGAGCTGGAAGGTGGCCATAGGAACTCTGTAATGAAACGACACAACCTCATCGAGTTCGGGCTCGTTTGAATCGTCTTGACGAGAAATTTGTTTTTAGATGGTTACCAGGGTCTAATCTGATGATGGAGCAACGACACAACCTCATCGAAATCGGACTCGTTTGTATCGCCTTGACGAGTAGTTTGTCTTTCTATGGTAACTAGGATCTGATGATGGAGTTGGAAGGTGGTCATAGGAAATCTGTAATAAAACGACGCAACCCCATCGACCTTCGGCTCGTTTGTGGTTTAGTGGGTTATCAGGGTCTTATTATACATGGCGTGCACTAACCGTTAACTCGGAGCATCGATTTATTGTAAGTATAACTTCTTACGTGCGTATATAAGTACACGTACACTTTTCTAAATATTTTTTTAAAGTTTATTTTTGTGGAGAATAAGGTGTAAAAAATCGACAGCAATCTGATAATATATTGTTTTAAACTAACGCGATCACTATTCATATTTAAATTTATATTTGTACGGGTGCTTACCGCGTTTATAGTTTGGTTTAGTTCCCTATATTTCGGCAATGTTTCAATCGCCATGATAACGGGGAGACTGACGTACGGAGATGGTGGATGGTGGCAGATCAGAAAAATCTGTCTACCCTTTTTCTTGTTCGTTTCGGTCGACTAGTTTCGGCACACGGACGCACTTGTTCACTACGGCACACTATACTGACAGTGTCTTTTTTGGACTCTGAGCACTGATACCGTGACGCACTTTCACACAAACTAATCACCGGATTCCACATACTCGGTATTCTGAAACCGTCTTCCCTATTGAAATTCGGATGTTTTTTTAATTTCAATTGCTTCCTTTACCAGTCGAGGGAAATGATGACGCTCGGACGATAAAACCTGTGGCCTGTGTAATTCAATCCAGTGATTAGGACCTGATTCCAGCAGATGTTTTAGCTTTTAATGCCGATTGGCTGACTTATATGAACGATGTTTATTTGGATATTTTTATATCAAAAGCAACAAAAATTAAGCCTCAAGAAACTCACGCTTGTTTTTCTATTAATTATGACAGATAATTTATAATTCAATATCATAATAGACAGAATAATTATGTAATAATAATGTTACAACTTTTGTTTTAACAAATGGATACCGTAAACAAACTAATTGGTCTATTGATTTGTTATAAGGTACATCATTTGTTTTTTTTTTTTTTTTTTTGCTAACTGCTATGTTTCTTTCTTCAAAGTTTTGTTTTTATATTGTTAATGTTATATAATCATAATATTTTTGTCGATTCATAGGACATTCAGTACCAGAGATTAAACCATTTCTAAGCAATACTGTATATTCTTGTTTACTAGTAAAAACTTTATAAACCATTAATAATACCAATAAAATCAAACCTAAATCTATTGATAACTATCACCAGATTATTCAAGAAATTATTAAAACCGGCAAACCTATATGAATATATTTACAGAAAATATTCTTTGTAAGTTTGTACACGTACTCGTATGTAGTTCACAGTCCCACTGCTACATTTAGCATCGCGTCGAGAAAGATAGACAGCGGCTGGCACATCATACAATCCGATTTATGACGGGTATTTTTTGGTTTCCTCTGGGGTTCCTGGAGTAATATAGGTACATTTTTTCTTTAAACATTTCTTGTCTTTGTTGACACATAAATGTAAATTCTTATCTATACTTATACATCTTTTGTTATAAATGTGAAAGTAATTTGTTTTCTTGGCATATTTTTACGGTCGCATTGAGATATTAGAACATTAAAGTTTAAATAATTGGAACGAACACAGATTAGTCGTCAACTCGTCACAGATGACCTCCAGTATGTATCACATTCATCATTTTTAAACCTTTTGTAATTTGTTAAACGAATTTGCCAACATTGGAAGAAAGCGCGCGACCCACAGGAAGAACACGAGCTATATGATTGGTTAGTTTAAATATGCGTTCTTTAAAAAAAAAAAGTAAATATACTATTAAATATATAAAATACCAAATAATTTATATGTGCTTGCAAACAACATGGATTAATAGCTTACAACACTTTCATACAACATTTAGTTACCATTATTTTTTTGTGTCTCACTTTGTTTATATTTTGTATAGTATTTAATTGTTTAATTTTATTTACATGTTGTGCATAGTTGTTATAGAGATGCAAATTTATCTATCTTCTTTTGTAATTTATTCGTATAACAAATGTCATGATTTGTATCGTGTAACTGTGCCAAATAATAAATAAATAAATAAATTAATTAAGTACATTATAAAATACCATATACAATAATTAGTCTAGTCAATAAGTTCAAAAACGTGTTAAATAGAAATAAAGCTCCTAAAAATATGTGCCATAGCTCATTGGATTCGGAATGACGTCTAGAAAAATGTTTTTTAAGGGTATATTAGCACATAAAAAATTGCGATTGTTATTAACAAAAAAAGAAAAAAAAAGGTATTTAGTTTTTCGTTACTAACTTTTAAAATAATAATATTTTAGGAATTTTGAAAAAAGATCCTGAAAGAGGAGAAAATTTCCAACAAAAAAGGTCCCAACTCCCGGAACTCTATCTATATTATTTATAAATTTTTTTTAACGCTGGAATTAGAGCTCCGCGAGGGCGTTACGGCATAGGCGCGCCGCCTACAAAGCCGGTATATCACCTAAAATAATTTTTTTTTAAATATTAAATAACAATTTAAAAATTTGAATAAATTACAGTGTAATCTAGACACTTGAACGAAAAAAACCTCGGTGAAAAAATTTTTTTTTGTCGATTTTTCAAAAAGTTACACCATTGTTAATTAACTAATTTTTTTCCAATCTCTGTTTTTATAAATTACGGTATAAAAGTTTAAATAATTGGTCTAAAAATATTTAGCTTCGTGGAGCTCTGTTTGTTTAGGTACTTAATAAAGTTATGCAAAAATTTTTTATTAAAGTTAATTATTTTGTTAATTATAATTTTTTTAAACTAACTAAAAATTAAATTTCTATAAAATGTTATCAAAAAAATTTTTTTTTGGTAATGTATTATTATTGCTGTTTTCGCACTTGATATAGGTATTAATTAAAATTGGAAAAAAAATTTTTACGTCATTTTTTAAGAAATTTTTAAAAAAAAAAATAGACTATTTTGGGATTTTTCAAAAAAAAAATTTTACTATCTTATAGCATAGGTGAAATGGTGATTTTTTTAACAAAATTTTTTTCTTAAATATTTTTTTTTATATTTTATAATCATTTTTTTTATATTTCAATTGTTTAAAAAATTAGTTAAGAAATTATTTTATTCTTAAAAATCATCATTTACCCTTTTCAATGGAATAACAGAGAATTTTTTTTTTTTATAAATAATTTAATTGTTTATTAACTTAACAATTTGTTATTAACAAATAATATTATCCGTTATATTTTTTTCAAAAACTTCAAAAAATTACAAAAACAACCATATATAACAAAGTTAAGAAAAAAAATTGTATTTTTTTTTACAAAAAATTGTAAAAAATACAAAAAAAAAAATCTATATATGGTTGTTTTTGTAATTTTTTGAAGTTTTCGAAAAAAAATATAACGGTTAATATTATTTGTTAATAACAAATTGTTAAGTTAATAAACAATTAAATTATTTATAAAAAAAAAAAATTCTCTGTTATTCCATTGAAAAGGGTAAATGATGATTTTTAAGAATAAAATAATTTCTTAACTAATTTTTTAAACAATTGAAATATAAAAAAAACGATTATAAAATATAAAAAAAAATATTTAAGAAAAAAAATTTGTTAAAAAAATCACCATTTTACCTATGCTATAAGATAGTAAAAAATTTTTTTAAAAATCCCAAAATAGTCTATTTTTTTTTTTAAAAATTTCTTAAAAAATGACGTAAAAATTTTTTTTCCAATTTTAATTAATACCTATATCAAGTGCGAAAACAGCAATAATAATACATTACCAAAAAAAAATTTTTTTGATAACATTTTATAGAAATTTAATTTTTAGTTAGTTTAAAAAAATTATAATTAACAAAATAATTAACTTTAATAAAAAATTTTTGCATAACTTTATTAAGTACCTAAACAAACAGAGCTCCACGAAGCTAAATATTTTTAGACCAATTATTTAAACTTTTATACCGTAATTTATAAAAACAGAGATTGGAAAAAAATTAGTTAATTAACAATGGTGTAACTTTTTGAAAAATCGACAAAAAAAAATTTTTTCACCGAGGTTTTTTTCGTTCAAGTGTCTAGATTACACTGTAATTTATTCAAATTTTTAAATTGTTATTTAATATTTAAAAAAAAATTATTTTAGGTGATATACCGGCTTTGTAGGCGGCGCGCCTATGCCGTAACGCCCTCGCGGAGCTCTAATTCCAGCGTTAAAAAAAATTTATAAATAATATAGATAGAGTTCCGGGAGTTGGGACCTTTTTTGTTGGAAATTTTCTCCTCTTTCAGGATCTTTTTTCAAAATTCCTAAAATATTATTATTTTAAAAGTTAGTAACGAAAAACTAAATACCTTTTTTTTTCTTTTTTTGTTAATAACAATCGCAATTTTTTATGTGCTAATATACCCTTAAAAAACATTTTTCTAGACGTCATTCCGAATCCAATGAGCTATGGCACATATTTTTAGGAGCTTTATTTCTATTTAACACGTTTTTGAACTTATTGACTAGACTAAATATGCTTTACAAAATAATTAACTGGCATTAAAAGGTTAACACTAATTTAAATAAATTAAACATTAATAACAATAATTAATATCGATATTTTTCGATAAAGCCTAAAGTTTATGTTTTCAAGATTTTATGTAATTTGACCATAATATAAAATGTTTTAAAAAAATATCAGCCTAAAACACGTAAGTGACATCTATTTCATGGCGGTTACGACCTTCTTTTCGCAAGAATTCCGTAGTGTCGACTGGGCAATGTTACTGTGCACTCTGCGAGCGTGGAGGAACGTTTTTTGTATGAGTGCCTTTGTTACCGAGCTGTTGTAAGAATTTGATACGGATAGTCTACCTGGGGAAGGACATAGGCTAATTTTGGTCAATACAACAATGGGGGCTAAGCCGCGGGTGGAAGTTAGGTGGCTAATTTGGCCATAATTTAACAAAGCTAAAAAATTACCACGTAAAAACGTGTAAATCACGCCTATTCCATGGTGCTTATTATGTTCTTTTCACGAGAATTCGATTGACCAGAATGAAACACCATCAAGCGCATACTGCTATAAAGTCAGCGCGGCGCTCAAGGCGGGAGATAGAGTAAAAACGCAGTAGACGTCATTGACAGTTGTCTTCACTTTGAATTCATTTTATAGCTTATTCGATTTTGAGGCGATTTATTACTTAATACAGTGGGCATAATTATTGTTTTTAGTCAATTACTTTTTATTTTTATTTAAGTCTTATTAGAAGTGGTTTTTAAATGAGATTGTTGTTTTAATTACTGAGGTTGTATTTGTATAAATATATGTTTTATGGCTAATCTGCTGAGCCGCTTATGATGAAATTTGATACAGACAGTCTGAAACCTGGAGAAGGATATAGATTACTTTTTATCAATAAGCCGCGGGTGAAGCCGCGGGTGGAACCTAGTTACTAATAAGTGGTATTTATTGAATGTGATCTATTGGAATGATGAAAAAAGTGTGTTAAAATTTTTTTTTTTTTTTTTATAAGTAGGTAACAAAAATATCAACGGGCTTATATTTGCCCGTGCCTTTTTTTAATTAAATGTATAAGATTGTTTATATACTTTCATGCGTACTATTTTAGACTTAGCTAGACTTAGGATCTCTATGACGCGAGTCCGTATAATGACGATTATTTATTTATTATTATCATAATATTATTATATTATTATATTATTATTATTATTTTTAATACATATAAATATAATCTTTATTTACAAATATAATTTACATATACAAATATACACACATACTCATATACATACATACACATATACATACATAAACACACATATATATATATATATATATATATATGTATAAAAATACAAATGGGCCAACGATGTGATGTTCTTCAAGGATTTCGGGGTTCAGACCCAACAAGCGCTCATACTCAGTTGTTTCGAGCAGAGATGGATGGGGATTCTGTATTGGTCCCACACTGCGCTCCAGCTCCCTTCCCGGTGGAAGAAGGTCCACGCAGTGACCTTTCTTGGTCTCATAGAGCATGGCGGCCGTTTTTCTTCAAAAAATATTAAAACGCGAATCTCGAGTAATGTTTAAATATTTCATTTTTATCTTACAATATTTCCATATTCATTTGTAACGGAACCATGGGCACTCAAAGTTTTTGCATAATATTTAAATGATATTTAGTATATCTAGTTTTAAATTAAATTACTATACATTTAAATTGCAAATCTGAATTTATTTATCAGCAACAATAACGCAATAAATCAATGTAAGCAAATGGTTATGTTTCATAGTCGCCTGGGATTTGATATTATTAGGTTAGTTAACAGTAGGTAAGCGCGGTTATTATTTTCTCTTTGTTTAGTTGAGGCTTATTAAAATTGCAATGGGATTATTGACTTAACTAATAAAGAATGTTATGCATTTGCGTTTAGTAAGTTAATGTATGTTTATGTTTGACGTAGTTTGTTATTTGAACTAAATATATTTAAAACTAGCGGCCCGCCCCGGCTTCGCACGGGTATTTAACTAAAATTTAAAAAAATATAAATTTATTTTCTTTATTACCTACACCTGCGTCGATACTGGAAAATATATCATAATAGACGTATTGAGTTGTCAAACGTAATATTTTAGCCCGCGACTTCGTCCGCGTAGAAGTCGAAAATGGTTATAATAGGTTTTTTTTTACGTTATTAATTTTTTTATAACATATAAATTATTATTTTAAAATATTTGAATACTTATAAAATATAACGGTATTATAGAGAAGGGATTTAAAGTTTAAGTAAACATTAAAATAAATATAAAAATTGTTATATTTTATGAACACGAAGCTCGGCTTTTGATCTAGAAAAAGTTACGCACGGGGGGGTATTATCTTTTTACAATGAAATCGAAATACTACACCTTCCGTAGTATTTCTTTATAAACAATATTTTTTGTTTTTCCTTCGAGGTGCTAGAATCACCAGGCTACTCTGGAACATGCCACATACGACTGGCTGTGAGAGAGAGAAGCAGCTTTCACTCAAGTATACTCCCGCTACATTAGAAGTTTTACCTTAAATCACCATTTCTTATTTCAACCAACAGGTCTGAGAATAGTCCGGCAGTAACATCTCCCCTTATATTATATATTTATGGTAAGGCTCAGTTTCGTCACTGCAGGCTACAAATGCTTCTGTACTGTACTGTATTGTATCAGCCTGTAAACAGCTCACTGCTGAGCAAAAGCCTTTTTTCGGGTGTACTTCCGAAAAGCAGATACCGAATTTTCTCATGAAATTTGGCACGGACATTCCATTTGACTATCTAAGCATCCCCTTAAAAGGATTAGCACACTTATATAAGAAAGCGAGTCGATCAAAAGAAGAAGGAAAAAAAAACCTAACCAAACCTAGCCTATTCTAGAATGCGTAAATGCATTTCACAGCGATTTAAAAAAAAGACCTAACAACCTAACCTAACCTGACGATTTAAAAAAATCTTAACCTAACCTAACCTTTAAAAAAACCCTAACTATTAAAAAAAAAGACCTAACAACCTAACCTAACCTAACGATTTAAAAAAAAATCTTAATCTAACCTAACCTTAAAAAAAACCCTAACTGCGGAATGAATTTCTCAGCCTTCAAAAAAAAAAAAAAGTGGCGGAATACGTAGTGAAACAATGGCCGATCATCTATGCGAGTTTTTATGGCGTCGTCGCGTTAAAACAATTAAACAAAAATCCGTTCAATGAATTATTACAAAATATAAAGTGTGTATCCGGGAAAATAAAAAAGTGGATTGATTATATATAATGTGTATAAATAACGCCTGTAGTGTGTGTGTGTAACGTGGAGATAAATATATAGATATATTCTAAGCGTGCTAAGCAGCATACTCAAAAATTCAATATTTCGAAAAATATTGCGAGTCGCCAAAAACCCTTCTAAAGGGACTCTTGGATAGTCAAATGTAATGTCTGTGCCAAGTTTTATGAGAAAATTCGGTATCTACTTTTCGCTTTCTTATATAGAGCGTACTAAACAGCGTACTCAAAAAATTCAATATTTCGAAAAATATTGCGTGCCGCCAAAAATCCCTTTAAGGGGACTCATAAATAGTCAAATAGAATATCCGTGCCAAATTTCATGACGAAATTCGGTATCCGCTTTTCGGAAGTTTATCCCTTTTTTCTATATAGAAGAAGGGTTGAAGCTTAATCGACCATGGGAGCCAGTACTGAAATTAATTGAAGCCAAGGAAAATAAGAACACAGCATGACTTCCAGACCCAATAAGTTCATTCTGCATGAACAGGAACGGTTAATAGTCATAATTTAAAATTGTATAAAAAGCGGGGTATGTAACAATTAATTCATTATTTGGACACCCAAAACCTCAGTCCCCCGAGATTATGGACGCTGTAAATGGTCCGAAACGTCGGAAAATAATTTAAAATATTGTTAAACTGTAAAGTTTCAAATAAACGCGATAAAATCCGATATAGACTATTAATTAATTTTATTTATTTATTTTGTTTCAGACATAGTCCATATCTTAATGTTAGTAAATATTATAAAAACAACTTATGTCTAATGTTAGTCAATCAACACAAATGTAAATAAACGCGATAAGCATAAGCAACTAAATCATACAATATAATATTTAAAACGTTTATAAATAGCTCCAAAGTAATAGGTATAGCGTTGCGGTTGTGGTAGACGGACGGACGGGTAGATAACGGAGTCTTAGCAATAAGGCGACGGGCTGGCACAAGTCACCGTAAGTTTCTTTGACGTAAGCTGTCGCACGTTCGGTCTCCAGTCTTGTTAAATGTTTGTATTGGCTATATAGATGGTTGTTGTGACGGACTTGCGACACATGATTTCATCCTGACGGAACCGTTTAGTTTGAAGTATTTATTTATTTATATTATATTTGAGTGAAAAATGTCTTCGGTGGTATCAATTAAAAAATCTTCATATTTTTATTTTTGTTAATGTACTTAATATATTTTCATGTAAAATTAAAAATTTTCTATATTCTGTGAGGACAACATATTTTAGATACACTCAAAAATAATTTTGGCACGCTTGTTACTAGTATCGTATCTACCTTTGTTTAATATTAAATCGGATAAGTCTTATAATAAAGTGAAAATTAAACATTAATTGGTTATCAAGATCACTTTCCTAATAGAAGGACGAAGTAACATAGATAATGTAATTACTGGAATCATTTAGGAGATAATCTAATATCTTCATAAAACGTTGCTCCCAATGTTCCATTTAGTTCTCGTTAAGGTTTCAATATCAGATCAATGACCTACTTGGCTTACAATTTGATAAGCTTTCCATCTCGTTCCATTTGTAAGTAATAAGGTAACGTATTAATTATAATAATTATTAATTTCTCTACATCTAATAAGATACCTATTAGTAAAAAGTGACCCTGCACTTATCATAGGCTCTAGTTATATGAGATTTGTCAAAATCAAAATTAAGTAATTTTTTTATATTCCTTTAGAGTTCTCGATTATAATTATTATTTATTTTGTAAATAAGATCTAAAATAATTAGTGTATTCTGAAAACTTCTTTAGTAGCAATTTAACAAATTCTAAAAACAAAAAAAAAAAGGTTTCAAATAATTTATACAGAATGAATGGAGAGTCACTATCAATATTTAAGGAGAATACTCGGTACATGATTTTCATTCAAATTATGTAAAAAAAAAATAGGTAAATATAATAAGCTTCTAAGAAAATTAACTTAACAGTTATCTAATTATTTACGCGTCGTCTGGACACCCTAGCAGCTAGCTGCATTTCGACACAAAACAGGTAGTTTACTTACGTCCAAACACTGCCACGTATTAACAGGGTAGCAAGATAAACAAGCATGATCCAATCCCCCTTAATACTTTAATCCTGGCTTAGGATAGGCAAAAAATACTAAAATATTTTACTCGTTTAAGCAACAAATTTGTTGACTAGGTAAATGATGAGAACTTTGACTATTTTTAGATGTGAACAAAGGCAAAGTACAATACCTGTTCACGCGCCGCCGACATGACTGGAAAAGTGTCCATGCTTCATTTATTTGAATTGAAATTTAGGAAAATTTAGTCAAAAATTAATGTACGAGTATGTATATAGGGTCAAATTCTCGCGTCAAGTCAAATTCGAGTCACTCGAGATGCCCATGCATTCGCATTTTCTTTATTATATTGAAAAGGTAACCTGTCATTCAAACCTATAAAAATATGACAAAAAAGACGAATTACTTATTATTATTGTATATCCTAAAATAAACCAATATTTTCAGCTTTAAGAACACAGGTTTTTAGTGTGCTCTAAGCATCAGTTGTATTTACGAAATAGTTCAACTTCGATAGTTTCGCGTTAAAACCTAACATATAGCACGCGGCTATCCAATGAAAGGATTTCGACAAATGTTACACTGGTCGAGATTTACGTTTATTTTCCTTCTTTTATTTTATTTAGAACATTTGAAACAAAACGTAGTTGTAAAATATTACATGTTTTGATCATGAACTTATTTGCAAACATATATAATCGTACTTATAGAATTCAATTTTATTTTATTTTTTATATATGTATATCTATACAAATATTAAAAAGCAGAAGATTTTGTTTGTTTGTTTGTTTGAACGCGCTAATCTCAGGAACTACTAGTTCAAATTGAAAAATTATTTTTGTTTTGGATAGCCCATTTACCGAGAAAGGCTGTAGGATAAATAACATCACGTTACTACCAATAGAGGCTGAACAATAATAAGAAATGTTACAAAAACGGAAAAAAAAAATTTTGAGAGCTTCCGTTGCGCGTATTGTTTCTCTTCTCGAGACATTTTTTAACTATAGTTCCACTTTTAAAGTACATATAAAATCACTCTCATCATCATCTGAGACCCCTTGCTCGGCAGTAACGCTTGCGACCACTCGACCAACAAGCGGGTACCTACTCTTAGAGTAATTGTTAAAAAATATTTAAGTACGTTTTTCCTTCAAATTAACGTGGTGAAACCGCGGGGCACAGCTAGTAATTAATAAGGGTCAGTTTACTGATATAATAACATTAAAATTTTATCTGATCTGTGTTTAAAAGTTGAATGGTAAGTGGTAACACATTGCCAATTCTACCATACCATAGCGTACAGTAGGAGAAATGTGAATCCCTCAACTAGAGGTACTTTTGCAACAAATATTCATGGTGATCAACCAGCGGTTTATTTCTATTCATAAAATAAGTCACGGTAATGTATTATTACCGGAACTTTATTTTGAAATTGTGTTGTTTCTTGCACAAATGCATTCTAAACTAGTTTTCTGTATTATTAATCCTGTTGTTTATTTCAAAGTTAAATCGAATAACATATTCAGAGTTGGTGGATGAAATCTCGTTTTAGACGAGCTATTCAACGTGTGAACAACAACGTTCACTGGGTGATTTAAATCCATTGTGTTGAGTATAGAGTATACGTCGTTGAGTATAGAGTATAGAGTATACGTCCTGTTTTGAGCTTAGAAAAGCTTTAATAGAAATTAGTTGTTATCTACTAGTTTATAAGTATGTATATACCTTAACAATATGACGTATAATATTGTAAAATTTCGAAATAAACTACCGTTTACTTTAACAACAATACGTTAACAGTGAAATTTCTTTACACCTTTACAATCACATAAAAGACAAACTAAATATTAATATATAGGTATATCTTAACTATGTGTCGCTCGCGGTTTCACCAGAGTTGAAATTTATGGCTTCTGTTCCACTACTGTCAGTAGAATGTTATGGTTTAGATAACTTTTGTTACTTCTGGATAATGAGGCAAAAATAAATAAGATATATGGACTTAATAATAATAATGAAAAAAAAATTAATTCATTAAAAATTTAAATCGGTCTAGTAAGTTAGTTTATCGATTTCAAAAAAATAAAAATAAAACTACCCCACTTTTCCTCTTTATAATATTGGTACAAAAAACTTGTCTCGTAAACTTCTAAAAATAAGATAAAATACAAAGAAATAAACATATTGTTTAACATATTATATATTATTTAATAGGCACAGAAGGAACGATTCAAAACTCATTTGAATGATATCATCGGTTCCAAATCACTCAATCAGGCGTATTTATATCAATCTTTTTCAAAATTTTCATCAAATATTTATAACAGTGCAATTAAGGAACGTTTTTTTTATTCCTTTGTACGCCCTATACGACAGTTGACTTATTAGCCGCCCTTTGTCCTCGCACCATATCTGAAGTGTGCCGACGATCCTCCAGCTACAAAAGGAAATATAAGGACTGCCTTTTTAGTTTGTACATCGTCAGCTATCTTAAATAAAGGTTAAATCACGATCAAGCTGACTTTGAGGTCGTTGTGTGAAATGACCTATTTCTCATTGTACTGTCTCCAAGTATTGGTATTGTTAGCCGAGTCAAATGATGATTTCAAGGCACTGAATTTATATAAACAACTAGTATCTTGTAACATTTTCTGCACAAAACTTTAAATAGTGCGACTTAAAGAACCTTTTGTTTCTTCTTGTTTATTTTGTTTCTTCACTATCAGAAGACGTTATTTTCTTTTCATTTAATCAATTTTCCTTCCTTTGCCTATTTTTATCTTATTACATGTTTTAAAAAGATTTTAGATTGTTATCAATGAATTGAAAATATCATACTCTGAAATAAAAATATTATAAAAAAATCTTTCTTTTTTGTTTATACCATTCTGCATACTCGCCAAAACAAACAGTCCAATTCAGATCATTTACCTTAATTTTAAAATTTGTAAAATCACTCGTATTAATAAGCGTTATATTTATGGAGGTAGGTATTTTTAGAACGATAAAAAAAACCGTTCACACCGTTCAGTCTTCTTCTGATCCATTCCTAATTCATACGATTCCAGTTCATTCATCACACACCTTGACATGTATTCTACGCTTGACTTTTTTTTGATTGATGCGGTCTGTTAAGGATACATATCTCACGGATTTTTTTAAATTTTATTAGACATCCGCGTGGCTTTACCATGTTTTACAACTACGATATCCGTTATATTTATATTTTTGTTACAATCTCGCTCTTGGTGCTAATAATATCTTATGTACGACTATAAATTGTTTTTTTTTAATTATGAGGATTAATAAATGTGATGAAATTATATTAAGTTATTAATACATTACGCTGACTCATTGACAAAAAAATAATAAAGTCTTACTGTGTAAATGGATACCCGAAATAAAACCCTGCGTGTGCAAAACACTGAATATAACTTTATGGACGCGGTGAACCTGACCTAATCAACGTTAACGTCATTTACCCATTTCAGTCAGGTACTTTCGGCTGATCTATACTATAATATTATAGAACTAAGATGTTTGTAATGTTTGTTTGTTAAAGCTCAGCCGCTTGAAAAATTAATTATGGACGAACGATAAAAAACATGAATCGCGTCGGAAAATGCGTAGTTCCTTATGGATAGGATTAAGGGGAGGAAAAACTTGATTATTTAAAGATCGTATTGTTAAATTAATGTTATAGAGTTTTATCAGCAGTAAGTTGTTTATAGACTACAACATAAAAACTAAAATATAAGTCCTGATTAATATGTAAAACGTAAATATACGTATAAACAATGTTTAGTTAGTTAATATTGTTGCATACGCAACAACTTATTTTGATCATAATCAAAGTTGTATTGATTTTAACTGAACAAATCCTCCACTGAGTTACTATAATATAACTAGTTTTGATTAGGAAATTCTAGTTATCGCAAATTTTAATCTTGTATTTAAAAATTTACTTAGTTTTTTCATCTATTTAAAAAGTTTTATTTAATTAAAATAAGTTTCGATGGTAACATCTATAGCCATTTTTTTTAACTGAGCGCTATAAATTCATTTATCTAATGGAACACAAAACAAAGAGTAAATTAAATTTGCCCAACAGTTCAGTTCATATAGAAACTCGTTTTAAATTTTAGAACACATATCCTTTTTTTTATAAATAATAGTACTTACTTGGAGCTGTTTCTAAAACGAATACCTTAAGACACAGACAATAAATAAATATTTTAAGCGTATAAGTATTATTTCATCCTTTTCAATATTTATTGTGTGCAAATAAAAAAAAATAATAATGATCCATTCGTTACGTCAACAGTCCATGTATATGTATATTAATTACAATCTCAGTCTTACAAAGCATCAATGCTACATCCTTGAACATTCAAAAGACAATCGCAAAAGAAAACTCTTGTGCTACGCACTTCTAGTTCTTCAAAGGAATAAGTTTATAGTAACTAGGGATGCGCTCCCGTATTGCTGACGTCACATCGCTATTCATCTCAGTGTCATTTTTCAAACACAAAGCAGTCTTCTGGTGTTCAAACTAAATTTTGTTATAAATTTATATGTAATATTTAAATGTATTTTTAGTATGTATTCTTTTTTTTATTTAGATACTTTTATATAAAATTCCCCCCCCCCTCTCTCCTCCCTCTCCCGTGACGTAATTCTAACTAAGCAACAATTTTTAATATAATCTAAATAATAACTTATCAAGTTACTATTTCAGATGCTGTCTACAGCACTCACAATATTAAAAAACATGCTTCATCTCTGAAATACTATTTTAAACACTATACAGGATGACTAGTGAGTCACGATCAATATTTAAGGAGAATACTCGGTATATAATTCTCATTCGAATTATGTGCAAAAATAGGTACTTGATTTTTGACCAAACAAATTTCAATTCAAATAAATAAAGCGTTGACACTTCTCCAGTCATGCCGGCGGCACATGCACAGGTGTTCTACTGTGCCGCTTGTTCACATTTAAAAATTGCCAAAGTTCACATCATTTACCTAGTCAACAAATTTGTTGCTTAAACGAGTAAAATATCTTAGTATTTTTGCCTATCCTAAGCCAGGATTAAAGTATTAAGGGGGACTGGATCATGCTTGTTTATCCTGCTACCCTGTTAACACGTGGCGGCGTTTGGACGTAGGTGAACTACCTGTTTTGTGTCGAAAGTGCAGCTAGCTGCTAGGGTGTCCAGACGACTCGTAAATAATTAGATAATTGTTGAGTAACTTTACTTAAAAGTTTATTAATATTTATCTATTTTTTTACACAGTTCGAATGAGAATCATGTACCGAGTATTCTCCTTAAATATTAATAGTAACTCACCATTTATCCTGTATATTTACGACATTGGACATAAAGAAGAAAAAAAAAGCCATGATTTTAAAATCAAGAAGACATAATAATACAGTTTTAGTAATTATGTCAACTGATTTCTAAGTCAGTAAGAAATCTAATTTTATTGATATTTTTATTACGGTTCTAAAAAGAACTGTGTTTGGTATTATCATGTAGCATATTTCACTCCTATAACAAAACCGACTACAACCTAGAACTTATGTTAACGTTTATAACATAAAAATACATATATATAATATATGTATAGATTATTTAATAAATAATATTCAAAACCTGACTTACCTAACTTATATTAGAAGCTTATATTACAATTATTACGACTGTCACACACTCATTGACCAACGTGAGCAAAAACTGCAGCACTTATTCACTTGAAGTATTAATCGTTTCGCAACACGACGCATCGCTTACTTACGGACAACGCATTAGGCGCGATGCTCAGGTAGAAATTGTATTTACCGCAACCATAAAATTTCTGAAAAGTTGCTAGTTGTAGGATTAAAAGTTGTCTAGTCAACCGGTATTACTATTTTAATAAAAAAGGGCCTAAAATAAATACTTTTTTTTTAGCGGATTACTTATGCTATAACTAGAACTTCAGATTCGTCTGCAAATCAATGACTAACCTCTCAGATTCTTACAATTTTCTTATAAATACAATTTACAAAACAAAGTCGAAATTTAATTAAACCAAGAATAAATTTTTTAGGCGACGATAACGAATAGAACGACGTTAATTTAAAATTGTAATCGCTTACAGATTTCTTTTTATAGCACCGCGATCCGAAAAAATTCTCTTTATGTGAAGCTCGAATCAGTATCGTTGAAACAATTCTGTTCTTATGTTTGTTTTTAAAGATCGTTTAATATGTTTTGAGTAATCAAGATTGTAAGTTACGTTTATTTGAATTTATATTTATCTACTATCGTTCTGATGCAAAGGTAACGGACCTTATTGCAACCAATTCTGACGGTCGTGGCTTTTTTTTTCTGCTCGAAGCGAATAATAATAATAATAATATTAGCAATAAAAAAAAAATTATTAATAATTTAAACAAATTTTATTAATAATTTTAATTTATTAATTATATTAGCCGTGTGGTTCCTGGCAGAGTAGAATAGGACCAACCCATTCTCAGCCTAGGGTGTCGTAAAGGCGACTAAAGGCAACTAAAGCTGCATAAGACCAACGCAGCCTCCTCGGAGAGTTTGAGTGCCTCTCCAAGGGAGTAATCTAGCACTCGATTTTGTACATGGATGGACAAAAATATAGGAAAGCGCATAGGGCCGCTGCCTGGGGGGCGCCAGGGCGCGTCTGGAGCTGGCGCTGGACGTGGCAGCATGCGGGCCGCCAGCAACCCCCGCCGACCGGCACCACCACCTAGCCGGCCGGTGTATCCATACCATCCCCATCAGTTGGCTTGGCGCCGACAGAGTCTCTAGGGACTCAGCATTCGGTGCCCGCCGCCGGTGGAGTACGCCGCATGAGATGGACTCTTGAAATGAACGAAAATGTCATGCGTGCGTATTTTAGGGCTGTAGGGGGGGAAACCGGTCGGACTGGCTACCGAGCAGTAATGCACTGCGAGTTCCTGCTGCTCGAGCCAAATTTAACTGTCACGGAACAGAACCTGGCAGATCGAGCTCGGTATATCCAACGAAAGGGCGTATTTAACGCCGCCGAGCTCGAACGATTGCGACGTGAGGCTGCTCCTGAAGTCGAACCCGTATCTACAGAGCATAACGCAGTTGTAACGCAACAGGAAAGCGTTCGTGGCGAAGTGCCTGTGGATGCGATCGCTGAAGAAGCAGTCTCCCAAAAAGTAGAGCAGATGAGAGGGATTTTGGAGGAGGCGATTTCCAAGATCCGGAGCGCTCCTCTGGAACAGAGGCCACGACTCTCCCGTCTTCCTCTTAACGCTGCGACGCGGGGTGCCATTGAGGCAGCTAACAGACTGCTACCTCCATATTTGGATGGCAGTCTGGGCTTGGATGATACGGGTTCTATTCTCTTTGGTGCCGCTCTAGCGGTACACCGCTTCATTGGAGCCAAAACCCAGAAGCCTGGACGCACTACTAATAATAGTAGTGACGTACCAGCCTGGAAGAAGAGAATAGAACGCCGTATCAGCCTGGCCAGGGCCCTCATTGGCAGACTGCAAAGCTTCAGGTCGGGCAACACTAGGCCAAGGATTGTGCGCTCCGTCAGAATAGCTTTTAATGGATTAGGCGTCAGGCTAGACCAGCCTGATATAGCTGAAAAACTGACGGAGCGCATCGACGGCCTTTTTTTTTTTTTTTTTTTTTTTTTTTTTTTTTTTTTTTTTTTTTTTTTTTTATCGCTGGGAAATGCATTTACGCATCCCGCCACGGAGAGGCGGCGGGTACGTGGGACTCGCTGGCACGCAGAACGTGCCAGAATACCGCACTAAAACCCAGCGGTGCCCTCATCGTCGTAGTGGGGCGCCACGGGATCGCTTTCGCATGCAACCGTGACGCCCCGACGGTTGGCCCGCCTATGCGGACCGCCTTCGCCTATAGAGCGCTCGCGGGCACCGTGAGCGCTCAGCGCATCGACGGCCTGAAGCAAAGAATCGCGGCATGGGGGAAGCGCATTCGTAGGTACTCTGAGAGAGTTGAGCGCTTCCGGCAAAATCGCCTCTTCCTTTTTTTTTTTTTTTTTTTTTTTTTTTAAATGATAGTTGGATAGGCAAACTGGCAGACGTGCCACCTGATGGTAAGTGGTCGACGTCGCCCATGAACATAAACTAGTTTACCTGGAACTAGCCCAGCCAACTCATTTATGTGTTGCCTATCCTGAGACATATGATGTTAAGTCTCGGTGCCAGTAATTACACTGCCTGTCTTGCCCTTCTTTCCGAAACACAGCAAAGCTGTTTCACGGAAGAAACAAGCAAGCAATCCTGAGTGATCAGAAGAGGTTCTACAGGAAGTTGGAGAACCCGACGCCATGCTCTACTTCCCAAAAGCCGAATACGGCTGACCTCGTCGCCTTTTGGCAAAATATATGGTCACGGGAGGTGGAGCATGAGGAGGGCCCTTGGATTGCGGCGGTTCAGGAAGCATGTGCTAGAATCGAACCGATGAACCCGATTGCCATCTCTTCGGAGAACGTAGCTGATGCGGTCCGGCGGGCACCGAACTGGAAGAGTCCGGGGGCCGACGGCCTGCATCACTATTGGCTGAAAGGGTTCTCGGTATGCCATGCGACCTTGGCTCGACAATACCACGAGGCGATAGAGCGGAGGACGCTTCCGAACCTCTTCACTACTGGGATCACTCACCTAGCTCCTAAGTCCACCAACACCGCGGACCCTACCAACTACCGCCCCATTACGTGTCTGAATTCCATCTATAAGACACTGACATCCGTCCTGAGCTGCAAGATCTCTCGTCATATTGACGAATTTAACATCTTGTCTGCAGCTCAGAACGGATGCCGTGGAGGCGGCCGCGGCACAAAGGAGCTCCTTATCATTGACTCTGTTGCAGGCCAGCTTGTCAAATGCAACCGTCGGAACTTCTCTGCTGCCTGGATCGACTACAAGAAGGCATTCGACTCGGTGCCTCATTCATGGCTTCTGAGGGTCCTCGAGCTCTACAAGATCGACGGTGCAGTTCGAGACTTCCTCGAAGTATGCATGGGGCAATGGAGTACGATCCTTTGTCTCCAGGGCGAGAGACTGACGACGGGTGCCGATGACCGAATCTGGATACGAAGGGGTATTTTCCAGGGTGATTGTCTGAGCCCACTTTGGTTTTGCTTGTCTTTGAACCCTTTAAGCACTCTGCTGGAGCGTTCGGGGACAGGCTTTCAGTTTCGGAGAGGAGGTACTAAAGTCTCCCACCTTCTCTACATGGATGACCTCAAGCTGCTGGCACCTAATCCTGCACGCCTTATGGAGTTGCTGAAAATCACTACTGAGTTCAGCGGCTCCATCAGGATGCAGCTTGGAGTGGATAAGTATGCGGTCGTGCATGTGGACAGGGGACAGGTGACGCAATCGACTGAGATTAGCCTAGAACTTTCGAACTTCAAGACCCTTTCCGAAGCTGAATCTTACCGGTATCTGGGCATGTCACAATGCATAGGGGTGCAGGAGGTGGATATGAAACAGGCAGTTTGCGAGGTCTTTTTTGGACGGCTGACAAAAGTTCTCCGGAGCTACTTGTCGGGCGCCAACAAGGTCCGAGCTTATAACGGCTGGGTCATGCCCACTCTCTTGTACACATTTGGCGTGCTCAGATGGACTCAGACCGAACTAGACGCCCTGGACAGAAGAGTCCGCACGACTATGACTCACCATCGCATGCATCACCCGAAATCGTCGGTCATGAGACTGTACATCCCACGGAAGTGTGGTGGCCGAGGCCTATTAAGTGCCAAGTCCATGCATAACCGGGAGGTGTGCAGCCTCAGGGCCTACTTTGAGACGAGGAGGGAGAGCGCTATGCATGGTGATGTTGTAGTATGTGACAAAGGTCTCACCCCCTTATCCCTGGCCAAAGAAGAATGGCGAAGACCGGTTGTACTTAGCACCTCCGACCGGGAGACCGTATGGATGGAGAAGGAGCTGCATGGACGGTTTTACAAGGCGCTCCACGCACCTCACGTGGATGTCAAGGCCTCCGTGCAGTGGCTGCGATTCGGGGACCTCTTTGGGGAAACCGAAGGTTTTGTCTGTGCAATACAAGATCAGGTGGTTAAGACGAACAACTACCGGAAGCACATTCTGAAGGATGGCACTCCCGACTTCTGTCGAGCTTGTCGTCATCCCGGCGAGTCACTCAGACATCTGCTTACGGGGTGTTCAGCGCTTGCCAACACTGAGTACTTGCACAGACATAACCAAGCGGCCAAGATTCTTCATCAAGAGCTTGCTCTAATGTATTGTCTCCTGGAACAGAGGATGCCGTACTACCAGTACACACCGGCGCCAGTACTCGAACGCGACGGAGTCCGGCTCTACTGGGACCTGCTTATCGCCACGGACAGGACGATACTGGCGAACAAGCCTGATATCGTGGTGATGGATAAGGCACAGTCGAGGGTGTTTTTAGTGGACATCACCATTCCGCATGACGAGAACCTCGTGAAAGCCGAAACAGAGAAAAAACGTAAATATCTGGATCTGGCGCACGAGATTGTCGACATGTGGGGTGTTGATTCCACTGAAATCATCCCTATCGTTATATCTGCCAACGGTTTGATCCCGGTTAGCCTCGCTCACCATCTGAGGCAGCTGGGTATCCGTGACGGTTCGCTCGCAGCCAGGATGCAAAAGGCGGTATTACTCGACTCGGCTAGGATTGTCCGCCGATTTCTCAGCCTACAGCCCTAACCCCCGGCCGTTTGATCCCCCTGCCGGGGCGTAATCCTCCACCCGCTTATATTTATCTAAGTAAATTTATGTAAATTTATTATACTCCTTATATATCGTATTATATTATATTATATATATTTATATGTGTATATGTATATATTGAACGGGTGGAGTGTAGCTATTGCGAAAATAATAATATAACAAATATTCTTTATTGCACACCATGAAGAAAACAATATTCATAACAAATGATAAAAGATGTACAAAGGCGGTCTTATCGTTAGTAGAGCGATCTCTTCCTTTGGTAATAGGACACAGTATAGTAAAAGCGGATAATGAAGTGTATAAAGTGTTGGACGTTATAATGATAAACCTACAAACAGTAAAAAATAATCTACAATACATTTACTTATACTATACCTATACTGCATACTGGAATAAAAATGAATAAATTGTGAAAATATATAGATAAGCGTATTAGATATGCAAACATAAATATAATTACGAAATTATATATACATGCTATATAAACCAAAAGTGGAGCAACATGGCTTATTAAGTTCACACTCTTTTCATATAGGATAAAAGGTCTTTGTAAGGACTCACACTAAACGGAAATAGTTATCCATCAGTTCAGGTAAGGCAGACTGTATATATGCACCATATACTGCGCTATCCTGTAAATATCCCACTGATGTACTAGTGCCTCTTTTTTTGTAAAGTAGAAAGGATTGTTGTTGTGTATCTGCCATGCTGATCGATCGTGGATCGTTATACATGTCATGAATTGTCTACAAAGATACTTAGGTTTAATTTATAAACAAAGTAAGCATAAGATTATTCATATAAGTTATATGGATATTTAAAGTAATATTAATAAAATTAATAACATTTGCGAATTTAATAAAATATGTTTGTACGGAGTCTTTTAATATTATTTATGATAATTTAGAAAAAAAAATTGTGTACGTAATGATACATAATTCAATTTACATTGTTCTATAGTAGAGGTCCTGTGGGATAAAAGCTCTTAACAAAATTACAAGCACATGAGATTTTTAGACATCTTGAACATACAACTGACACTTTTATTAATATATATTGCACGCTACTGTTCATGAGAGCCCCCATGGGTACCGAGCGACTTGACAGACTAAATAAATATCTGCTTTTAGAGATATCTAGTTAGACTCGGGATAACATTACCGACTTAATCTGGATAACAGTATCAAGAGTACCCACGGTATCATTGTTAAGGCTTTATTTTGTAACCGAATACCACATTTTTCTTGTGGACTGAACTAAAACAAGGCTTTTTTCTTCATTTGGGAATAGTTGAAGCTTAATCCACCATGCTGATGTATTACGAGTTAGCGTATAAATTATCAGGTAACGATAATTATCAGGAGTTTATGTCAATAACTGGGATCATCGGATTTACGTTCTGTCTGAGGCACGGCGGAGAGACCCATACGTTAAACTAAACCAGAAACGAATATTTGCACGACGTACAAACAGACATATTCGACCCGAGCGGGAACTAAATCCGTGACCGTCGGTGTTAATGGAACTCTTGCACCATTATACCAGAACGGTTCTTTTATGTACGAGATATGTATTTTTTTATTAAATTTTTTTTTCATCTGTATTTAATTACCTAAATACTATGTAATTTGATATTGTTGCCAACAATTATCCAATTTTACCTCCAGCATAAGGATGGCACCACAGATCAATTCCAATACCGCACGGAAGATATTTTACGGCCACAACATAATTATAATTCCAAACCCGGATCGTTCGGATTGTCTTCTTTAGTATTGCCCAAAATATAAAAATTCTAATAATAGAATTAATATTTTAATATTTATATAAAATAAACTTTCAAGCAAAATATTTTGATTTTAATTTTCGCTATAATTTTATATAATAAATATTCTGAAAAATCAACTAAATATTAAAATATTCTGAAAAATCAACTTTAAAAAAAAATTTAGATTTTTTTTTAAAGAAAAAGTTTCAATTCTCGAGAAAATATTTTTGAAAAATTTTATTTTTAATATGTGGTGTGCAATAAACTGTTAAAGAAATAAGAAATGAAATTAAATTAAAATCAAGATTTAACTTGCGATCATATCTCTATGATAATCGTCCCGAAAAACGCATATTTTGTTTTATTAGTTAGTAACATGGCGTATGTTGTTAACCGCGCGCCGCGCGCATTACAATAATGTTGGTCAATTTTAAATTGAACTAAATATTCGAGATGCGTTATCTGTGATTTACTAAAACCTAATTGTAAGCGTCGTAGACAAGATGGAAGCAAAATAAAACGCCTATGGTCATTGTTATTGTGATTTTATTAACAGATAAATAAGTTGTATTAAAGTATATAAATATTTATTCAATTTTACCTTAAATCGATTAAACAAATTTTAACTTTAAAAAACTCTCAAAGTTAATTTTTCATTTGGTAGTCAGTTATATATTTAATTAATATATTATATTCTCTAATATGTATTTTTATATTGTAATATTGTAATGGCGAATGCATTTGAAGTCAAAAGTAATATTCAACAAATTACGTTCAATTATTAGGTATATAATAATGAAAGACGTCGAATTTTTATACAAATATTACTTACAAATAATAAAAACTTGTCCAGTAACAAACCAGTCAGAGTTTTTATATTTTTATTTTGCTCGTTTTATTGAGAAAGTTGAAAAGTGTTTTACTGTTTTGATCTTCTTCAGGGATTCCATCGTGATACGAAAATGGGAAAAATTTACCGGATTCCTTGAGCGTGAAAAGGCGCGAAATGTATTGAACCATAGTAAAGTTCGGTGACGAATTGTGACGACTATAACTCTCAGAAACTATTGGAATCGGACCATATACATATATATATATATATAGCGGCCCGCCCCGGCTTCGCACGGGTATTTAACAAAAAATTTAAAAATTATAAATTTATAATTTTTATCATCTACACCTGCGGATAGACGGATTGAGTTGTCAAACATGTGCCAAAATAAAATGTAATTTAGATTAAAAGCACTAAGGAGTATTGATATCAACTTTGAAGCAAATAACTTTCAACCCCCTTTTAACCCCGTTAGGGGATGAATTTTGATAAAATACGAAACACGTCTTCAATCAATTCTGTTAAAGAATATTTATGCAAAATTTGAAGTAGATTGAACCAAAGAATCACGTTGTCCCATATAAATTCCCCCCCCCCTTTTCTTCATCCCTTTGGGGGTAAAATTTCATAAAATCCGTTCTTAGCTGATCTCTACTCGGCGAAAGGAATATTCCTACCAAATTTCAAGACTCTACATTTTATTTAGATAACGTTTATATGGGAAAAAGAAAAGGGCTGTATTTAGGGTTATCCCGGTAGTTATTCGAATTTTTCTCACCTTTTAAACGTTCCCTAGACCTCCACGAACATTTCAAGACCACGATACGATAAATCTGTTCAGTCGTTCTCGAGTTTTAGCGAGACTAAAGAACAGCAATTGATTTTTATATATATAGATAGATTAGGTATATATAAAGGTCTTTCATTAAGCGCTTCCTATTTTTAAATTTTAATAAAACAAAGTGTGTGTAAGGTATCATTCATATTTTTTTTTATTAATTATTCGTTTGAATGTTTTATCGATGCCAATATGTATGGAATATATATATATTTAATTTATATGAATTTTTAATTAAAAAATAAAAATATTTAATGTTTATTTTGTGTCCAGAATCATAAATAACATTTTTACACCTAAAAGTACAATTTAAAAATATTAATTAAATAAAATAAAAAAGTTTGTGATGCCATGACAAAACATTATTTAATCTAATCCCGTGTCAAATATCTCATCAATCAATTATAAAGTAAAAGTATAATATCAAAATGAACAAACATGTTTAGATATTTTACAGTAATAATTAAATTGTTAATAAAATTGTAAGAATGCAATGTATTATAAATGCACAACGACCTTTTTCTTTACATTATTTACACCACCAATTGTCCATGTTCATAACTTTTCTTTTTACAATTTTTTTTTTTATTATTGCTTGCTTAAATTGGTCAAATTATTCTAAAATAATATGTCTGAAGTTAATCACTGTTCTCGGGACGTTTTCCGATTACTAAACAGAATTGAAAGTCATTAATCCAAATGAACCAGTGAATGTGACCGTCGTCAACCAAATTTTAACTCTATACAAATTATATTTAGCTTGAAGGTATATTGTTTTTTTTTCTTTTTTCTTTTATATTTACCACTTCTTTTTTGTTAATAATTTCTGTAATGTAAGTTCAAAAAGTAAATTTTATTAAACTTGTGCTTGTATTATACTAAATGTTATTGAGGAATACGAATGTTATAAAAAAAATGTATAAAAATTACATATACCTACTAAGCATTTTATACTTGCGAACGACCATTTATCTAGATAAAAATTGAAATTTCATCAAGATACAAACAAACAGACAAAAAAGTAAGAAATTACAGTTTCGGCTTCAGTATTATTTATAGAATACCATACAAAACCTTTCCAAAATATCTGCAATGCAGAATGGATCCCGTTACAATTTCATTATAAGCATACATAAAAATATGTGTTTATTTCATTTTTTTTAATAATTTAATCGTAAATAGCAAATGGTTATAAATATGAAACAAATTAGAAGTTAAGACTCCGTCTTTGTGATTACCTACTGCGGGAGACGAAACGAGGTGAGGTGAGCAAATTGGATATTGATGAAAATTGCATGTTAGAAATGAGTAAAAAATATCAAATAGGGTAATACGTTATAAAATATATATAACAAACGTGATTAGTTCTAACGAGTACCTTCAGATTAGATATTTGTATTCGATTTGGTAATTCTGAAAATCGTTTTTAGATGTTCACTAACATTATACGTATTTTGAAACATTTTCTATCAATAATATTTTCATTATTATTTTATCACTATAATTTGTAAATTCAAAGTGTTATCACACTTGTCAATTGGCATAGAATCTGCATTAATCTGTACAACATATTTACGACATGCAACAGAACCAATTCACAATTAAGATTATAATTGCAATTAAGATTATAATTGCAAAGATTGCAGTAATTATCAATATTAAAAATGGTTATTTTTTATCTTCAGTTAGTAGTTATTCCACTGTTCCCGCCTTATCAGGGCCGGATTTAGAGTTGTAGAGGCCCGGTGCAACAGTGCAGTAGAGGACCCTTCATCTAACATTTTCGTTCCGAATAAAAAAAGAGGTCGTCGCAACTCCGAACCGCTGTTATTTACTCCATCGGGTTATATGTACTCCTAAAAAAAAAAAAAAACGTCGCAACTCTGGACGGCTGTTATTTACTCCGTCGGACGATGTGTATTCCTAAAGAAAGGTCATAACTGAATTTCATGTTGTGTCATTTTTCTCACCTTTTAAACGTTCCCTAGACCTCCACGAACATTTCAAGACCACGATACGATAAATCTGTTCAGTAAAAAAATGCGTCTGTGTTTCCCGAACGATACAACCTGGGTGTCTTCAAGGCCAGAGTGAATAGACTGCTATTAGACAGGCATGCTCCACCTTCGACCGCATCGTCACTTAACATCAGGTGAGATAGCGGTCAAATGCCTGTCTATTTGTCATAAAAAAAAAAAAAAAAAAAAAAAAAAATTTCAATTTTTTTTCCCGAAGTCTCTATTGTGGGGGCCCCTCTTTTGTGGAGGCCCGGGGCAGTTGCCCCGGTTGCCCTCCCTTAAATCCGACACTGCACCTTATTGCTACTTAGTTACAGATTTGTTTTATTCCCTGTACAAGACCTGCAAGTAGAGATACGTATTATATTCTATCTATATCCTACCTTTAAGTACGTCGTACCTAGTATTGTGGAGCTATAAGAACTATAAATAGGCAATGGAAAAATGTATGCCAATTTTATTTGTATGATTAATTATATTGTAAGAGCTTAAAAACTTTTGAAGTGACATGACGCATTTTTTAATCGCCACTGATTTATGAGAACATTTATTTTATTGGTACAAGCATAATTTAGAGTTGTAAATATTATGACTGTAGATTTATATATTTAGCATATTTAGTAAAAATGGTAGATTTGTGTCCGTGAAAATTAGTAGGTGATATAATTTAGTGGATTTGTGATTTTTTTATATATATAATAGAATGACTATTACGGGAGGATATAGATATAATTATTTTATTTTACAAAACTTATGTAGACTTTGATTATAAATAACGATTTATTTGCGTGAGCCTTCATTCACTCCAAATTCACGTCAGTTAAGATAACGTTAAATAAGGTGGAACCTTAACAGAACATCAAAAGGGTTTATTATGTAGCCCAGTGCGTTACAAGAATAACAAGTATCGGAAAAAAATTCTATGTAATTTCTACATCGAAATAACAAAAACAGAGAATTGACTGACGGTTGATATAAACTTTTTTATTTTTTGTTTTTATTATAAAACAAAAAGGAATCGTTATTTAGTATGTTTTACATATACATAACATTTTGAAGTTTCTCTATGTTATAGCTAGTTTAAATATTATATTATATAATATATTAATAAGTATATAAGTAAGAAGCTCAACTTAGATATTTAACTTATAACACTATCGAAACAAACTCGTTACGTACTCCTACTATTAAGTGCATAGACTACAACAGAAATATTAGCTTGAAATTCAAAATCACTAACTAGCCCAGTTAGTCAATTCAAAACAACTTTGTAGTCTTAGTTCAGTCGACTCCCTCACACGTAATTTAAATACAAGATCTCAATTTATATCTAAAGTTAATGAAGGTCCATCAAAAGTCAAATCCTGTAAATTTACTTCGGTTTCGATAGGTTTATTTATGTACCATCTTCTAACATTGATATATCTACCTGTATAGTGGCTTCATGGCTATTATTTAAAATAGTACACTTTTATTTCGATTATTTTTTAAATATTAGTTAGACCTTGTTTTCGCCGCCGCCTTATTATAGCCGGAAAAAGTTGTCTATTTGTTTCAAAATATTAACATCAGTATCTACTTGAAGAAAGCTATTACGGAAGACCAGCATGATACAATAAAAACGACAGTCTCTCTTTAAATAGATTACATATTTATACTAGTTTTTCTTACAACTTCGAACGTGAAAGTTGAAGGATTAACGTAGTCGTAACGTAGAGAATAATTATCATATTCTTAGATATAATATAAGGAAACGTACCCATATTACGTAACCCACTTTTTACTATCTTTACATGCTCCTCCCTCTGTAATCACCACTAGTAAGTATATGCCAAAACCTACTTCCACACAAATTGTCACGCTATTCATAAATATGGTTTTAAATCATATTTTGCAAAAATTAAGTAAAATTTATTTTTGGCTCATATTTGTTTTTATTATTATTGCGCTTGCCGCGTGACGTTTAACAGCTCGAAAAAGCACATGTAATCTCTAGAAGATATTGTCAACGTGACGAAAACCTAAGCACCACCCTTAGAGGAAGAAGACATAATTGTTGTTTAATTTATTAATTAAATTATGTTTTCTTTAGGGTAAATCATACTAATATAGTTGCTATTTCATGAAAAGTTTTGAAACGGTTTTACGTATTAGGAAGTCATTTAGCATTTTTCACGACACAAGTGCGGACATCCGTCTCCATCACTGACGCAGCGCGCTATCTTTTGGCTTTCTCCTTTTTTGTAGAATGAAATATTTAATTACACATTATAAATCAAACTAGCTTTATTTATGTAAATTCAGCTACTACCTACATTTTTCGTTATAGAATACAAAACAATCAAAATTAATAAAAATACGCAGTTTTCACCTCTGATTGTCGCATAAGGGGGAACCTTATTTAGGATTAATAATAATAATAAAATTGGTTTATAGGTATAAGAAAATACAAACATAATAAATGTAACACAAGCATTTGAGACAATGGGAGCTGGCTCAGCTATTTGATTCTGATATAATTATTTGTAAAATTTAGCGCTCAGACGTCCGCGTTTGCAAATAATCACAAATACCTACTACAAATCGTTATTTTCCATCAAGACTGTAAATCTAGTGGACTGAATTTTAAAATAAAAATCATTCTGTGAATACTATTTAAAGAACAGCGACAAAAAATAAATAAATAACAGTAGTTTACATTACTAATACCAATTATAATGTATGTTGGTATTGGAGAACATTGTTTTTATGATTAATTACAAATAAAATGAACAAAAATGTTTAAATCTATGAAAAAATGATAAAATGAGTCATATTTTACATTAAATGATTTTAATTAATTATTACCTATTCAACATATTCTTCAAATAAAAATAAAAAAATAAAAAAATATATATTCTCGTCTAAAAAATGTTATTGAGTTTAAATCTTCAAAGTAACTACGAGTTATACCGTAAACAGAACAAACAAAGTTTTCGACAGCGATCCATTAAGATCAGCAGTGCGGTAATCGGCAGTGAACACTATAGGTACAAATATACACCCCTTGTTTTATAAAATCCTATTCATAATATATTATATTTGTTTGCTATATAAGAATTACATAGTATTACACATCATAATAAACTTGCACACGCACACATGCATGTGTACAAAAACACAAATGCGTAATTTCTAATTTTTCCTCAAGCATAACAAGAAAGTACCTTCTGTATAAATAATCATGCAACGATTATGGTCTCCTATATATTTTACATTACGTCGTTTGACGGATTAAGAGCTTAACCATTCTTCATAAAGGGACAAAACGTAGGTACTTTATTTTAACATTATATAATAATTTGTGAATATTTTTTTTTAAAACAGAGTACTATTTTATAATCCAACATAGCGAGTATACGAATACTATGAATAACATAAAACATAACTAAGCTGGTTTCCAATACACTACTTTGTTAGACACAGACACACGCTTACACTAAAAGTGTGATAAATAAACAGTAATAAAACATTTCAAAACGATACGTTACAATTTATTTAGTCAGAATAAAATATTAAAAAACAACAACAAAACAAAACACAACAGAATAAAATATAATTTGATAACTTTGTCTTTTTCATATTATTCTCCCGTCGGACTACTTAAAATAATTGAAACGAATATATTTCAATGTCTATAGGAATGTCTTTGTGCCGTTTGCAGTCGAAACACTTGGACCTTGGAGTAGCAGTGCAAAAAAAATATCTAAAAGAATTAGTCCCACGTCTCATAGCCTACACTGGTGACAGGAGGGCTGGTGCATTTTTTGCCCAGAAAATCGGAATTGCGATTCAACGGGAAAATGCTGCCCAGTATTCCTGGCACCATTCCACGCGGAAATGATTTATATCAAAACTGTCTGTAAATATTTAGTTTAAGTTTGGCATTGTAAATATGTATAATATTGTAAAAAAAAAATTCTTATAAAATAAATAATAATTAAAATACTTTGGGGAAATTTTAATATAAATTTTAAAGGTACAATTGGTTTTGTTGATAGTTATTACGATGTTGTAGTCGAGAAAAAAGATGTCTATTCACGTGAAACAATTAATATCACTGCCTGTCCCTTGAAAGTCACGAAATGTTGTTACATACATGATATATAATTGTATATACTTCTTTATTGCCTAAAACGAACATAAGTTTTAAAGTCAACTAGCTTTTGTTTGTATATTGTACCTGTTAAATATTCTTTAGATAAATAAATAGATTCATTATCAATTTTAATTATTAAAAATGAATGAATTTAATTAAATTATATTTAAAATTGTAAGTTACACTTACGTTACAAACTTTTTTTTTTTTATTTCTTAAGATAAAAAACGAGTACATACCACAATATTTTTTTTTTTTACGATTTTTGTCGATATTTCGGACCAGTTACATGATCTGTGGTCACAACGAGACTGCTGTGGAGCGATGTGTCGAGTGACACTTTATTTATTTTTTTCTGTTTCTATTACTCTCATATAAACACTAAAATTAATTCTTTATTCATTCATTCATTATCTCTCATGTGTCGACTATGCGACCGTCGTGATGTGAATGGGGTTTTTTAACACACATCTAAGTGAAGGCTGTAATAAAGAAGAAACGTAAAACGACCAAGTTTCTGAACAAGTGCCGGACAGTGTTAATTTTGTTTCCACTTCGGGGACATCTACGATGAAATTGTGTTATGTCTTAAGAAGTTAACTCTATATCATAAATAATATTACGGAACTATAGAACAATTTATTTTACTTACCAAGAGCTTTTGTTGGAACATTTAATTAAAAGTCTAAAAACGGATTTTATCGCGTTTATTTAAAATTACTGTTTAACAATTTAATTTAAATTATTTCCCGACTTTTCGGACCCTTTACAGCGTCCATGATCTCGGGGGCAGTCCCCCGATTATTTGAAATAAACGCGTAATTTTAAATAAACGCGATAAAATCCGTTTTTAGACTTTTAATTAAATGAATAAAATTCGCGTAAATATAAGAGAACAGTTTTGTTGGAACATTTATTTATATTTAAATATAAAACAATTTAACGATGTATTGTTGTAATGGTCACAGGTGCTCTTTGTTACGATAATGGTCGCGAGTTCGATCCCTGCCGCATGAAAAATGTTTGTATAGACCAGTGATTCTCAACCTTTTTTTTGTTGCGGCACATATTTAACGATTTCAAAATTTGGCGGCACACAAAGAAAAAGAAATTTTTTACTTACTACAACACACTGCAATAATTAACATTATTATATATTTGCAAAATTTGGCACACTTTTGAAATTTGGCGGCACACAAAAGTGCCGCGGCACAGTGGTTGAGAATCACTGGTATAGACCATACAGTTGTTTATCTTAATCTGGGCATTTGTTTATATGCTGTGTTTGTTTTTTTTTTTTTGTGTTGGACCTCTGGCGCAGTATTCATGTTTCTAGGGCCTTTGAGAGTAAGGCGGTTGTTATAATAACTACTTAAGAAATGACATCGGTGGTAGACAACAGTTTTTTTCTTTTTAAGCATGTGATTGAAGGTTGACTAGGTGCCTATTTAAGTACTTAAATACATTTTGTTATTTTAAATAATTACCACGTGGTAGGTATGGTTGTCTTAAGCTTCGCAGCTTAATTATTTGACATAAAGATGACGTATCTATACACGAGTAGGTATACGTATACGTCTATAAGAATAATAAAACAATTAAATAAGAATTTTTATAATTCTAAAATAGCTTTGTATTATTAAGCATTGTAAGAAAAACTTCATGAAAGATAAAACTGGTTACATAGGTAATACTATTGTGTGGTTTGGTTATTAAATTTTTATAGTCTTAAAACCAGGGTCTGAAATTTCAAAGGAAAAACTAAACAAAGAGAAAAATTATTATAATACTTAAATTCTTTTTAGGCTTAAATTGAATTTTTTAAAGGTATTTTTTTTAAATAATATTATTTTAGTTTACATCAATTGACGGCCGGCTGGTCGAGTGGTCAGACAACTGGACACTTTACGCAGCGGTCGCGGGTTCGAATCCAGCCAGGTGCAGATAATTTGTATGACGAATATAGATGTCTAACCCGGGTCATGGATGTGTATTTATGTGTGTGTATATATATATATATATATATATATATATATATATATATATATATATATATATATATATATATATATATATATATATATTTCGGCGTTCCACAGGGCTCTGTCCTGGGACCAACCCTGTGGAACGTCGGCTTCGACTGCCTGCTGCGGGCGCCTCTACCGCCCGGGCTGAGGGTCATCTGTTATGCTGAAGACACCTTGCTCACGGCCCGGGCGAGGAGCTTCGAAGAGGCGGCCCGCTTAGCAGAAGCCGGCACGTCGATAACGGTCGACCGTATCGAGATGCTGGTCCTGAGGGTCTCTATATCCAAGACAGAGGCCTTCCTATTCCATGACCCCCGCAGAGCCCCCCCCCCCCCCCCCAGGCGCGCGGATCGCCGTCCAGGGTATGGAGGTGGAGGTTCGGGCACAGATGAGGTACCTGGGCCTGACCTTGGACGGTCGATGGAGCTTTGGTCCGCATTTCGCGGAGCTCGCTCCGAGGCTCGAGAGCGCCACGGGCAGGAGTCTGCCCAACGCAGGAGGACCGGACTCCCTTTGCCGGCGCTTATACGTTGGCATAGTGCGGAGCATGGCGCTGTACGGTGCACCCATATGGTGCGACGCACTCACCGCCAAGAACAAGACCCTTTTAAGGAGGCCTCAGAGGGTCATAGCGGTGAGGGCGATACGCGGATACCGTACGGTGTCATGGACGGCGGCGACGCTTCTCGCGAGTGATCCGCCCTGGGAACTCCAGGCGGAGGTGCTCGCGGAAGTGTACCGTTTCTGGTCAAGTCTCAGAGCTAGAGGACAAGTCCCAAGTGCGGACCAGACAGCTCGGGTCAGGGCTCAGGCTCAGAGAGCCCTGATCCATTGGTGGAAGGAGGACCTGGAGTCCCCAGCGGCAGGCCCAGAGACGGTGGATGCCATACGTCTCCATCTTCGTCACTGGGTCAGAAGGCGGCACGGGGTGCTAACCTTCAGGCTGACGCAGGTGCTTACCGGGCACGGGAGCTTTGGTAAGTACCTGCACCAGATTGCGAGGAGGGAAGTCACCCCTGCCTGCCACGAGTGCGGCGCGCCTATGGACACGGCGCGTCACACTCTCGAGGAGTGCGCCGCTTGGGGGCCCCAGCGCCATGCCCTGGTGGCCGTGATAATCGGAGACCTCTTGCTGTCGAGCGTGGTCCGCTGCATGCTCGGCAGCGAGAGGTGTTGGTCGGCCGTGGCCTCCTTCTACGAGGAGGTCATGGCATTGAAGGAGGCCACGGAGCGGGAGCGTGAAGCAGACGCTAACGCTAACCCGCTCCGCAGGAGACGACGGGGGGAAGGAGACGCCGTTACGCGCTCCTTCACCCTCCGCGGAGAGTGAAGGAGATAGAGTGGGAGGGGCACCTATAATTCTCCCACTCGCCACCAGAAAAATAGAGCGCTCACGGTGCCCGCGAACGCTCTATAGGCGAAGGCGGTCCGCATAGGCGGGCCAACCGTCGGGGCGTCACGGTTGCATGCGAAAGCGATCCCGTGGCGCCCCACTACGACGATGAGGGCACCGCTGGGTTTTAGTAAGGTATTCTGGCACGTTCTGCCGTGTTAGCTAGTCCCACATACCCGTCGCCTTCGGGCGGTGGGATGCGTAAATGCATTTCCCAGCGAAAAAAAAAAAAAAAAAAAGGCGTCTCAAGTAAGTCTAACCCAATCTATATATCGCATAAAAATCTTGTGATCAACACTCGTAATTGAATAATTAAATATTACTTTTTTCTCCATCAAATTAATCAACTCACTGTTATTGCTTCTGGTTTTTCGGTCGAATTTTCGAATTCTTGTAACACAAACATCTTCACAAGTAAAAACTTATTTGACTGCGTAAACAAGTTAGTTGACAAATTAGTTGCTTTCATTCATCTGCCTAATTTTATCTCGGTCTCGTGAGATCAACAGATCAAACAAAACGTAAACATACCGTGATGTTCCAAGGTATAACCGGCGTAATTGATGACGACTGACCCAAAAAATTGTTAATTTAACTCATATAAACAGAACGGAACCACAAACAGTTCCAGTTGACCCAGGAACATGTACCACTGGTCCGGCTTTGCGTATTGAATTCGCGATGAGTTTCGTTCAATTGATTGTTTTTCATTTATTCGGAAAGTTTTTAACGTTGAATTAAGTACATTTTCGTATTTAAAGAAATTATTATTCGTAAAAAATATTCAAATTTTGTATTCAAATAAAATAAAAAAAAAAAAACAAATATGTACGTAGGTTTTTTATTTATAAGATTTTATGATTTAATAACTTAACAATAGAAATAGAATGAACATCAAAGTACAGTTTAGTATATAGATTTATCATAACGATATTCTTATAATAAGTAATATATTTTTAAAATACAACAATGGTAAAAATTGTTTTGGACAATGATGCTTGAAAGTTTACATATCAAAGAACTTTTTTAATAGCAGCGGGTGAATAGTTCCTAAAGGTTTTTGTTTTCGACATATATCATATTATGTTAAGTTGAGATTATATATATATATATATATATATATATATATATATATATATATATATATATATATATATATATATATATATATATATATATATATATATATTTAAGATCAGAGATTGTACTATTTTTGAAGCATAACACAATATGATTCATCTAAAACAGAGATTTATTTTATTTATAAAATACAAATGAATTTTATATAACAAAATATATCAACTAATGAAATACTAACGTAAAACAGAGAATCGACAATTAAATGTTCATGCTTTACTATTCTTATTATAAAACTTAAATCGTCGTTTAAATTAAATCAAATTCACAAAACATAACTGAGTTTTAAATAAAATTCTTAAACGACATATTTTATAATTCAAATGTACTTGACAACACGCTTTTTTATATTCTTGTAACTGGTGGACGTCTATATATATATATATATATATATATATATATATATATATATATATATATATATATATATATATATGTATTTATATAAATTTGTGTGTGTGTGTAAATTGCTCGAACTAGTAGATATTGATAGAAAAAAATATATATATATATATACTGCACAAGATGTAAAAATTGCTGCTCATAACGAAATAGCAGTTATGATTAATTACAAGAACTTATTTCCCGTCGTCTCAATTAACGTGGATAGTAATCAAACTCAAGACTCTCGTCATATCCCTCATTTGCAGAGAACTTGGAGGGAAAGGAAAATTTGAAGTAGACTGCGTGAAACTTTTATTATCTTTAGCGCAGTATGTTCGTTGAGAATGGTTCGTAAAGGAATTTTAAAGTAAGCAGTCTGGGAACGTTCTACGACTGAACGATAGTTCTTTTGTTATTACATTTACTAAAAAAAAATGAAGATAATTCAACTTCTTTTTTCTATTTATAGTTTACGTTACGTCATATCGTCACCGATTTAAACTGATGTTTCTTTGTTTACTAAATTAGAACATTCTTAAATATATTTACATGATGTGTGTAACTTTAAATCCATTTTTTTTTTGTATAAGCATGTTTAAATCGTTGCCAAAAGATGTAAGGATAAGGTTTTTCTTCAAGATTAGTGTATTAAAATACTCATAAAATTATTTATAGTAATATCTTCATAGTATTATATCATCAGGCTATTATCTAAGCTAATAATTTTTATCGTTTGTTAAGTTACGAGAAACATAAAGATGCGACAATATGAGTTAATAAAAAATAAAAAAAACGCTAAATCATGATAAATTTCGGATTATTCCATACCTCTATATCTCATACCATCATCATCATCTCCCTGCCTTTATCCCAATTATGTAGGGTCAGCACAACATGTTTTCTTCTTCCTTTCCTCCCTATTACTCGTCACTTCAGCGCTTACTCCTTTCTTTTACATGTCCTTTTTCACACAATCCATCTATCGCTTATATATAATTATTCTATATCTCTATATTAAATTTGATAACTGTTCTGGTGTAGTATTGTGAAAGTTCCGTGAATGCTGACGGTCCCCCTGGCCGTTCGATTATCACTCGGAGATTATTTTTATTAATAGAAATATTTTTTCTGGTAGTGCCTTTGACAGTCTCCACCCCTTTTCTCAGGGAATACGCAGTGCTATCCGTCCCGGTTATTATTATACTATAAACACGTAATAACAATAGTTACTCTTAGTAAAGAAATTATATCCTAACCCCTAATGAAACAGCATGATGGATTAAGCGTAGGATGTTACTGGCTGTTCAGTTCATTTGAAGTTTAATTCAGATCTGAATATAGTAAATTCAAATTACTATTTGAGGAGAATGTACGTCACGAATAATAGTTAATTGGAAGCTGGAATTTGATAGCGGATGCCAAAGGCCTCCTATCTCGTTTTTTAGAAACCAATTTCCGACGAATTTAAAATGAGTCACTTTTTGTTTGGCCAAAATAGAAAAAAGAGACCAAACACTTCGCCGGTCGAACTGGTTATCTCGGTTGTTTTAACAGAAATTTCATTTTTTTACACTGTATTCATTGCGACACTTGTTAATTTTAACTACAATAGAAGAGCAAATGAAAATATTTTACATTTTAAAATATTATTTTGATCAATTTGTTTCATAGAAGATACTTTATATTGAACAGTTGCATGTTATGGAAGATTCATTCTCTCATGTTGACAGTAAGTACCTAAAGCTTATTTAAAAGTTTGTTGTATTATTGAAGTGTTATGTTTTTTTAAATTGTTTTTTTTTTATATTTGTATGAAAAAGTTAAAAGTAATATATGTATAATGCTAACACTGGAATTAAAACTTTTTTTTTATATAATTTTGTTTAGTTTTGCTTTATAGTTTGCTTATTGTACTATGTATTATCACTTAACATCGTCTTCGGGATTTGTTGACAATTATTAGTCCAAGTTAAAAATTAATGCACTTATAATAATGATAATGCTTTTTAGCTTTATTAGTTAATTTTGTAAAATTTAAAACGTCATCGGCAAAAAACAAAATAAAAAGTGTTAGTCAATGCGCTTTAAATTAAATCTAGATATTTAAAACTTTTGTCAGTTTTCGTTAGTTTATTTTCCGTTAAGTACGAACATTGAAAAAAGTTTTAGTATTCACAAACCTAAAAATAAAATACTTTTCTATCTTTGTTCCCGTCGTGTTCGCGTCAAAGATGTTTTTAATCCTACACATACTTAGCACCTACGCGTACATTAACATAAAAGCTGTTACCTTAATCTATTTTTATACCCATTTCACGTTAAGAACATCATGGAGCTTGACATTTGTGTATTTTCGATACTAGAAAGCAGATCGTAATTTGTAAAAAAAAATCTAAAATATTAGTGTTATAGAATTTTGGAAAGCAATTATAGAACAGTTTTTTATACAGTATTTAGTGGTTTTCTACAGCTTGGGCAAAGGCCTTTTCTACTATTATGAACATTTGATTTAGACTAGCAATAAAGTCCGCATTATATATGCTAGCGATATTCTATATCCGTTCCATAATATAACCCTGGAAGCATCCAGCATCTTTACTCTCCGCGAATTTAAACTCCTAAGCTCTATTTCGTCTTAAATATTCGAAAATTTGCTAGGAAGGCCAAGAAATCACCTTATAATAAGAATTACATTATTTTCGTGTATCCCAGTTTTTCAATTGTTTATGAAATTATCTATGATATCTTATCGACGTTAAAAATAAACATCTTAGGTTTACGTAACAACTTTTAAAAAGCATAAGAAATTCATTCCATCTCAGTATGCAGATTGCTCAGTAATATCTTAAGTTTATAATTTTATATGAATTTTTAAGTGTATTAGACTATAATACAAAATGATTTTTGATGCAATAATTAATATTTACGTTAATGTCTTGGTCAAACAGAGCGCGTCAATAAGTACGCTTACATCAAAGAATATTGGTTACGCGTAAATATCTTGTTTTATTTTCTGTAATGATAAAACGCTATCTATCAAAATCTTTTAGCAAGACCTAAGTAATACTAGTGCATAGAAAAAGCACGCATTCAGTTTGCCAATAGCATATCAATTGCCCAGATAAACCCTATGAGGTTTACCTATATAATATGTATTATGTACTTTTGTGTTTTGGACAAATAAAAAAAAATTCAACAAAAAAGTAAGTACTGCATTTATTACTGTTCAATTTGCTTTTGAGAATTATGAATACACGTGTTTATGTAGATGGATTTATAAATACCTGTCAAATAAAATTATTATTAAGAAATAAGAGCTCAATGTAAGCGATAAGTAAAAGTTTTGACCAACTTTCAGGAAATTATCGTTAAAATTCAACTCTAATTAAATATCATAATCGCCAGTCTGAAGAAATAAATTATGTTCCGCGTCTGCGTTAACTTCGAGGAGACGCTGTTCGCTGAAGTGTCGATGTCAGAAATTGGTAGATAACTGGCGATAATGCGATAGACTTCATTTAAGTTATTAACTTTTTTATTTCTTAATTTTTACTTAACCTTAAAACGGTAAATCAATTACAGATTTTTATGCACTTTTATTTGATTCTCTACTTTAATCACAGATTCTTCAGAATTATTACTTTTTTTTGTGATATAGAAACGACAGCAACAGTAATAGTAGCAGAAAATCAGCCATGTTTGACATCAGTGATACGAATACTTATTTGTAGTAACATTTCAATAGGGTTTGCTGGCATGTTGAACTATGTGCTAAATTATTTTCTTGACTAGATAATACACAAGTTCGTCAAATAGTTACTAGATTAATGGCTTAATTTTAACAAAGTTAGTGTACTAGATTCTAATTAGTTACATAACTCATAAATTTATTGGATCAATTATTTGTTGGGTAAGGTCCTTGACTGAAAGTTCAACTTTTTGCTTGAATCTTAATTATTTAGTCAATCAGATTCTCAAGTTGTGCCTTGACTCTTTGATATCTTGATTGCCAGATTAGTTGTCCGACTAGATGTTCGTCTAGATTTTATTACTAGTCAAATAACTACTATAGTTAAGTGCAAACGTATAACGTATGGACGTAGGAGATATATTTTTAAGAATACTTATTTGCAGTGGTATCTGTTGTAAGAATTCTTTAAAAAATATGCGTACATGTACATACAATTTTTAAGGTGTTGAAATGAACCTAAGTAAATCAGCCTGCAAATGTGCAAACAGCACCTGCTGAGAAACAGCCTCTTCTGCATATAATATGAGAAGGACTGGAGCTTAATCAACCACGCTGCTCCCCTGCTGGTTGGTGGAGAATTAGCCCACCATGAGTAATATTCGCTATCAGATATCTATGATAACAACCGGGACCAAAAGCTTTACACACTCTCCGAGGCACAGTGAGGAGACCCACAAGGACATACATAGACTAGAAACAAATATTTGAACAAATACAAATATCTGCCCCAAAACGGGAATCGAACCCTCGACCGCTGGTATAAAGGCGACTACACCAGAACGGCTACCGACGGTTACGTTTTGTGGTTTAATTATTCCTAATTGAACAAGATTGAATTCAAAAGTATTACGTTGTGACAGTTGATTGTATTGGGAACAATCGTACAAGCTTACCTTCATTTAACTCTTAAAACGTTTATTGAATACTAAATCGATGTTCAGTAGTATTTTAATTATTTATTTGCAAGTCGAACAATGGTTTCCCAACATTTTTTTTTTTCATTTTCTAGAGTACCGCTTAATCCGTGTTGTATCATAATAAACTGTTTTACTGTCAAGAAAGAATAGAAAAGTTAACATTAATACATAATAACAATAACAGTCTACTTAAAAAAAAATCGGAATTGCACTTTGGTTCCCACTTAAGGGAAAATATTCGTACCATTAAGTTTTTATTGACTTTATTTAATCTGTCAAACAAAATTCTTAATAGTCGATTTCTGTTAAAAGCAAAAGATAATTAAAATTTGTTAAAATATCACATTTCTTATTGTCAATAATTTTTCTTACATAGAAATATATTTAAGTTTTAAACATAATTATAACAGTATTAATTTTATCGTGTCTACGAACTCTTAATGAATTGATCCTCGCGGCTACTATTTTCCGTTATTCTCCGATATCTCTCAACACGTTAATTAGCGGTGTAGGTACATCTAGTGTTTTAAACGATTTCGATGGACCAAGATATTTATTTCTACTTCGACGTTTTCTCTTTTGACTATTTCAAAGAATTAATTATATTTTTACACTAGCGGCCCTCCCCGGCTTCGCAAGGGTATTTAACTAAAATTTTAAAAATTATAAATTTATATTTTTTATCACCTACATGGGCCATCTATCGTATAATGGAAGCATATAGTTTTTATTTTTAGTGACATTTAACATAATAGTACTTATATTAATTGAAAATGATGTTTATCTAAAATATTAAAACGATTTCTATTCCTGTCCGACATATTTAGTAAACTTTTAAGTTTAACAAAATAATAACTCAAAAGTAAGTTTTGTGAGTTTTTAAGATTCCTTAGACCAGATGGCGTTGGCGTTGTAGGTACCTATTTCTATTTTCTTAAATATTTATTTTATTTCAATGAAACAAAAACTAAATTATACTGTGAGTTATGCATAATTTTTATGTATGTTATTTACATTGGTTTTGTACTTTTTACGTGATACGTGCACGACCAAAAACGATAAGAGATGGCACTGATACAAAAAAAAAAACGCGCTATTAAAATTTATTCTTGATGATATATAGTGTATTAATAAAACAGAGGTTTTAACAGATTTATTATTTGTATAGATTACTCCAATAAGCATTACGATATCCGTAAATTATTGACGTGAATTTTTCTTATTAAATAATATCTTAATATGATTAATTAAAAAATTATATAGACAAGGTTTCGGTTTAGCTTTTTCACTATAAAAGTTTTGTACGGTGGTCAAGTTCAATAAAATAAAAAAATAAAATAAAAATCTTTTTAGGTTATAAATATATAAAAACGTAAAATAAACAGATTATATATTTAAAAAATTATAACAAGTGCGAGTCGTACTCGCCCATAAAGGGTTCCGTAGCAGCAAGTAAAATCATATAATAGTTCTTGTAGTTCGTTGTAACTTTAATCGATGACGAAAAAAAAAAAACTTCTCACTAGATCTCGTTCAATCCAATTTTCGGTGGGAGTTTGCATAGTAATGTACATCATATATATTTTTTTAGTTTTATCATTCTTTTATTTTAGAAGTTACAGGGAGTGGACATACATTTTACCACTTTGGAAGTGTCTCTCGCGCAAACGATTCAGTTTAGAAAAAATACTACTACTACTACGCTATCATTAAAACATCGATCAAAGTTACAACGAACTACAAGAACTTTTATATATATATATATATATATATATATATATATATATATATATATATCATATGTATTTATATATATATATATATATATATATATATATATATATATATATATATATAAATACATATGATGTTACTTGCTGCTACAGAACCCTTCATGGGCGAGTCCGACTCGCACTTGTTTTATGATTGCACGTAGGTTACAACTAATATATTTCAGCCGATATATAGGTTTAAAGAACTTTATTTCTCAAGAACATTAATTACAGTTCACTTATGAGTATAGTATTGTACATATAGATACTTTATTAAATATGTAACAAATAGTTCGACCGTATTTAGTTAAATAGGTAATGACTCAAAAAAGGGAAATGTAGCAATAAAGAATCAAGTTTATTTATTTGTTTAATACGAGTATTATCAATTTTAAGTATGGTTCAGTTTGTATTTTCCTTTGATTGTAGGTAGTTTAATAAAATTATGTGCACGTTTATGAGTAATTTTTTGTTGTGATTGTATTTTTTTTATTTGTTTATTTTTATATTTATATAAATATTAAATATATATTTTATTTATATTTAATATATAATTTAATATAATTTAATATTTATATTTTATATAATATATTTATTTATTTATATTTGTATGTTTATTTACACATTATATATATATATATATATATATATATATATATATATATATATATATATATATATATATATATAATATTTTTTTCTATTTATATTTCTTCATTTATGTTTAATGTTTATTTATACACATTATATTTCAAGTATATATTGTTTTAATTTATTTTTGTATATAGAAAGGTTTTCACATATTTTTATTTCATTTGGTAGTTTATTGTACCTCATGACACCATCATATAAAATGTTTCTTTTACCGTACCCTGTTCTTGGCGTAATAAGTGTCAGTTTGTGTGTATTTCTTAAGTTGTGTGTGTATTCGCGTTTGGTAAGAGATGTTTGCATACGGATGTGCCCAGATAACATTTTTTTTATTAACATGCATATGTTTACAGTGTATATTTGTTCAAGGTTAAGTATTTTAGTGGTTTTATATAGTATAGAAGTAGATGTTAGTTTGGGATATTGGAATAACACTTTAATAGCTTTATTTTGTGCGCGCTGTAATGGCATTATATTCGTTTTGGCGGCGTTGCCCCAGACCTCTATTAAATAGGTAAGTTTAGATTTTATAAGCGCATTGTACAGCATATATCGCATTTTAGGTGGTATACAAGAAGACATCCTACGTAGTGCCCCAATGAATTGTGTAAGTTTATTTTTCACGTGTTCTATGTGGGGTCGCCATGTCAATTTATCGTCCAAAATTAAGCCAAGGTACTTTTCCTGGTGTGATCTACGAAGAATTTCATTGTTAATATTTAGTGATATATCGTCCGGTATTTTTTTATTTTTAGCACTAAAAATCATGTAACAACTTTTTTTTGCGTTAACTGTTAATAGATTACATTGACACCAAATGCTGTATTGGCGTAGATCTTGCTGTGCTTGTTTTACCAATTCCGTTAGGTCCTTTCCGAAGTAAAAAAGACATGTATCGTCAGCATATAGTGTAATATGTCCAGTTAGTTTGATATTAGTCACATTATTGACGTAAATTAGAAATAATAACGGTCCTATTACGGATCCCTGTGGAATACCGCAGGTTATATGTTGTGGATTACTTGTATAGCCAGGTGTACCCATTTTTACAACTTGTGTTCGAGTTTCTAAGTATGATTGAAATATGCCGTAAGCGGGTCCAGACAACCCTAAATTTTTCAACTTAGCTAGCAGTAAGGAATGACTAACGGTATCAAAAGCTTTTTGAAGGTCGATGAAGATACCCAGACTAAAGTTTTTTTTATCAATTTCTGTATTTATTTTAGTTATTAAATCAATTATTGCTGATATCGTTCCGGATTTTTGACGGAAACCGTATTGTTGCGCAGAAAGGAAATTTAAGCTCTCCAGATGTGTCATCAGACGCTTATATATGACACTTTCAAAAACTTTTGAAATCACAGGCAACACTGAAATCGGACGATAGTTACCCGGATCAGTTTTTGGTCCAGATTTGTGTATCGGAGTTATTTTTGCTATTTTTAAACTGTTGGGAAAAGTTCCTGTAACCAAACATTTATTTATACAATCTGTTAAATTTTTTACTATAAGGTCGCATATGCAGATAAGTGATTTTGTATTAATGCCGTCGATACCTGTACTACATGATTTGTCTAAGCTTTTAATGATATTTTTTACTTCTTTAACGGTGCAAGGTTTAAAATGTGTTATTATATGTTCGGGATCTTCATTTAGGTAAGTCATAGTGTAAATAAGTTCATTTGAATGATATTTTGGTATTTTTTGAGCCAGTTCAGAGCCGATCGATGAAAAAAATATATTAAATTTTTCGCATATATCATTGCCATTGTGAATTGTTTTACCTGATACAATTAATGTTGGGGGATGTGAGTCGTTTTTAATTTTATTGTTGGCTAACTTATTTATTAAATTCCAAAGCTTTTTTGAGTCATTATTACAATTTTTAAAGGAATTATAATAAAATTCTTGTTTTGTGTTCCTAATTAATTTGTGTAAGTTATTTCTTTCGGTTAAAAATTGACGTTTTAATGTTTCATTTGTAGGATTGCCTTTAAATTTCTTCCATAGATCATTTCTTCTGTATATACCGTTAGTAATATTTCTGTTAATCCAATCCTTCTGGGGTAAATTTAATATTTTTACTTTTTTTATTTTATTTGTTTTTATTTTATCCAATATATAAGATTCTAAAGTGGTGTAGTTGTGCTCTTCATTATTTAGTATATTTTCCTTCATACTTTCATATAATGCTATGTAATTTATTGCTTCATATGATGTCCGTTGTAGGGGATTGTGTTCATGCTTAAGTAGTTCCACATATATTTGTTTGTGATCAGATAGCGGCGAGTCAATAATTGAAAGATGAAATTTCTCATTATGGATATTTGAGCAAATATGATCTAATATAGTTTTGGTTGTTGTCGTCTCTCGAGTACAATATTTGATGTCTATTTTATTCAGTATGTCATAGCCAGTTGTTTGTAATATCTCTTTGTAGTATAAAGTTTCTCTGGTTTCGCTTAATAAGTCAATATTGAAATCCCCAAAGACGATACTTCGTTTCTTATTTTCCAGTTGCATGGTATATTTATCAAGGAAGGTATACAAATGTTTTCTTCCTGGATTGTAAATAGCACCAATATTAATAGAATACCTTCTTAGGTAAATCCATAAATAATGTACATCGTCGTCACAAACATCCTCCAGGATGTCATATTGAAGGCTGTTGTGGATAAAAATAGAGACACCCCCACCTCTTTTGTCTAAACGATAGTTGTAAATATGTTTATAGTTAGGTAAGCTGAAAGATTTGGCATCTGATTCGTTTCTTATCCATGTTTCTGTCAATATGATTAAATGAATGACAGTTTGTACAGCACTTAAAATACATTTCAATTCATCAAACTTTCCAGATTTGCACAAACTGCGTATATTTGTATAATAAAAAGTTAAAGTTGACTTCTGTGTGGGTAGGTCTTTATAATCATTACATAGAAAGTGTGTATTTTCTTGATATTTTATTGGCAGCTGAATATCTACAATTGAGCTCCGTTTTTTGGCAACTTCTTCACAATTTTAGGGACATTTTTAATATACTTTATAGTTAAATCTAATTCTCCGTTTTTCTCACGGCGATCTAATTCCTCTTTAAGATGGTTCATATAATTTCTTTGAGCGGGTGTCTGATCAGAAAATATATATATTGATATGTAGAAACGATGACTTTTTTCATGTACATATTCGAAGAATAGTAAAATATGAACAAATACTTACGATATATCGCAAATTATCGATATAAAAATACGATATATTATATTGAAAAAAATATCGATATTTTATTTACATGAACATCCCCACTGTTTCTTAGACTCGCACCTGTCAAAGTTTTAAATATTTCATGACTTAAAACTTATATTCTAGTTTGAGTAAATATTTTTAAGTAAATATTAAAAATATGCATTTATTAGCTATTTGATATGACTCATGATATTGTGAGATTTAAATGACAGAAAATGAATGTACATATTCAAATTTTCATTCCTGATTTCATTAAAATATCTTTGATTAATAATAGACAAAAAATTAACAATTGTACTAGTATCGACAATAGAAATGCATGTCTCTGAGCAATACAATTTAAAAAACATAAACATAAACATTAACCCCTCGTCTCATAGCCTCCACTGGTGACAGGAGGGCTGGTGCATTTTTTGCCGAAAGAATCGGAATTGCGATTCAACGGGGAAATGCTGCTAGTATTCTTGGCACAATTCCACGAGGACATAATTTATATCAAAACTGTTTTTAAATAATTATTTTAAGTTTTAAATTGTAAATATGTATAATATTCTATTTTATTTTTATTTTTTTATATAATAAAACGATCCATTTAAAAAAAAAACAATAATAATAAATATTCTTCGCTCGCGTTTTATTCTAAAGTCCGTGACAGTTCCATTGCATTAAATATTGACGAGATTAAGAATAATTTTTAACTTAAAGCAATATTGCACTTAAACTCTTTTGAGGCGTCTTCAAATCAACAGTAATATTATTTGAGTCCCATTCTATATAACAAAATTAATATGCATATAAATACAATATTTTTGGACACGACATAACGATATTTAAGGAGACAATAGCACAAAATAATGACAACTTAACAGTTTAGGTTTTTAATGATTCGATAAAAAGCATATATATTTTTGAATTATTTTATGAACTTTTTTTAATGTTTAATCAATAATATCAAATAATTATATTTTAGCAGTCGCTAGAGCCATATTTTATCTTTCAAATGTCATCAAATTTATCATTTTGCGTCTGTTATTTACTCACTTATTGCAATTTTCGTACACATTCTAACGTAATCACCACGAAATATCGCGTCTCCATCTTATTAAAAAAACCCGTAGCACACACGTTTATATTTTGAAAAGTCAAGATCAAGGACCGCGTATATGAAAATGTAAATTTTACACGAAGTCAATCTCCGCTTGATTTTTTTAAGGAAAAATAAATTTACTTTACCCACTTAATAAAAGAACATTTACACCAAAATCCATGCTAAATTTTAGAAAATTAATATGGGTATGTACAGATAAGAACTGTTCATATCTCACTACTGTATGAAAGCCTCATCTCCTACCAAGAAGTTTTATTTATTGACGTATCTGGTCTTTTCTATATTACACTTTGTTAAATATAATATAATCATCTTACTTTTAATTATATTTCAAGTAATCGCTTTAATTATTTAATTACTTAAGTCTTCTCCTAAGCTTTTGATCTGTTCCAAATTAATCATATTAATTAAGTATTACGTTGAATTATGATACCGTTTTCAGTCAGTCGTATAAAGATAAGAATATTGAAGAATAAGGCTAAGCGTATGCTGACAAGAAAACGACAGTTTCTAGATAAAAGCAACGTTTTTATTTCAATTCTAATTACACCCAGATCAACCTATAACGGCTGCTTGTGTAAGAAAAATCTTCAATTTGATAGCGCTAATTTCAGAAATTGGCTGCTAAAAAAATTTTGGCTGACGAAGTCTTTTTACGGGCAAAACGAAACAACTACTAACTTACGAAATTTTATTTTGTTTAACATCGGCGTCAGCTGCCATATCCTGTTAGCTATGAACCGTGTTCACTAATTTTGTTGATATAATGTATATTTTGATGGAGCCGTTAATGTACGAGTAGTTGTCGGCCGTGTCATGTACAGTATAGACACTCGTCACTAACAGATAATGAATACTGAAAAATGAACTCTAAATGATGATAGTAAAAGACTATAATAATATATGTATTGTATATAGTGATCCTTCTGAACATACGCTCAGCCTACTCGTACAGTCACGTGTTAATGTATAATGTATTCAATGTATCAACACACACTTACACTTCCTAACGTTTACTTTCCAATACTCGATATATATGTATATCGTAAAGCCGTCGGTCCCGGTTGTTATCATATACACCTGATAACGATCGTTCCTTATGGTGGGGAAATTATCCGCCAAACCCCAGTGGAGCAGCGTAGTGGATTAAGCTCTAACCCTTCTTCTATATGAAGAAGAGGCCTTCGCGCAGCAGTGGATTGTTTACAATCTGATATAGTAAAGTACAATACAGAAGCATTTATGCCTTTTAGTGACAAAACTAAAACTTACCATAAATATCAGAGGCAATCTAAGGGGAGATGTTATTGCCGGACAGTTCTCAGAGCTGTTGCTTAAAATAGGAAATGGTGATTTCCAGGAAGTGGATAATCATATGATGTATGAATGTATATGAGTATGTATTTACTATAAACAAAGCTTAAGGTCAAACTCTTAAGGTAGTGGGAATATACTAGAGGGAAAGCTGCTTTTCCCACAGCCAGTTGTATGTGTCATGTTCCAGAGTAGCCTGTTGATTCTAGCACCCCGAAAGAAATACAAAAAATTTTGTTTATAAACAAATACTGCAGAAGGTGTAGTATTTTGATTTCCTTGTAAAAAGATAATACCCCGTGTAACTTTCTCCAGATCAAAGGCCGAGCTTCGTGTAGATAAAATATAACAAAATTTTATTTTATTTTAATGTTTATTTAAACTTTAAATCCCTACTCTATAAAAAAGATTGCAATATTTTATAAGTATTCAAACATTATAATTTATATGTTAAACAACAAAATTAATAACGTAAAAAACCAATTAAAAATCCTATTAGAACCATTTTCGAATTCTACGCGGACGAAGTCGCGGACTAAAAGCTCGTTTAAAATAAAATTGTTTTTTTTGCAACGATGGAGCTTAACCTTCTATTGGAGGATGGAGTTTAACCTTATATTTGGACGCTATGATTTTTGATGATTTTAATGTTGGTTTAACTGAAAATCTTAGCCTTCAACGATTACGGTGATTGCGTTAGGGAAGTCTGCCCCTTCTCGAGCCCAGTTTTGATACGGTATAAAATATTTAAAAAGAGGAAAACAAACCTCGAATACGACCATAAAAGTGGTCGCTCACAAATGACACTAATTACAGACAATCTGTGGACTACTGAAATGATGGTGCGAGAAGAACCACAAATTATTTACTCGGACCGCGAGAAGTTTTTTGGTGTTAGTTCGGGGAGTGTGAACATTATTTTGCATCAGAATCTTGGAGTGAGGAAGCCTTGTTGTCGTAGGATCCCGCGTATGCTTCAGACACAGTCAAGATTTGAAAATGAAACGTCAAGACGTTTTTTTGAAAACATCACAGGTGACGAAACGTGGATTTATCAATATGATCCGGAAAATAAGAGACGATCATCAGTATGGATCTTTTCAGATGAAAAGTTGCTGACAAAACTCTAAAAACCTCGTAACGTTAGAAAAAATATTGAAAAATCATAGACCTGTTAACTCGGAATGGTATACAATAGTAGCATTGCCGAAAATTTTCCAAGCTCTGTGAGAGAGAAGACCAAAGACAGGGCTTTCGGTAATCATGCTGCAACACGATAACGCTTCGTCACGTCCGTTAGAATAAAGGCGTTTCTTGAGGAATCCGCTGTTGAAATCTACTATCCACCGTACAGTCCTGATTTAGTTCCCTGTGATATCTTTTTGTTCCCGATAATTAAGAAAAATAAAAGGTAATTTTTTTTCGATTGCCGAAGAGGCCGTGGCTGCCTACGATGTTGCAATTTCAGACCTAACGAATCAAGGATGGCAAAAGTGTTTTAATAGTTGGCTTAAGCAAATGGAACTTTACATAGAGAATGAAAGAGAGTATTTTTTTTTTAATGTATAATAAATATTGTTAATACCTTGTACAGTTTTTTCTTGTCTCAAAACTTATCGAGCTAGCTACGTATCATGAAATATCAATAACTATAGGTAATTAAAAAAATAAACGATACGTAAATAAATAGTAGAGATCAATTTTGTAGATATAATGTTTTAACAATCGTTGTGTTACGAGTGTAACACATCTATACTAATTTACTAAGACCAAAATAATACTTTTTTTACGTGAATGCATAAATGGCAAAGTACTAAACCGGTTTTAACGAGAGTTAGTGTGATCATAGCACATATATCTGATCGTGACTCAGGCTATAATACATCAAGCTATGCTCAACATAAGTGGAGCAGTAACTATTAACGTTAAGCGGGAAAACGCGAGTAGACGGAACGAACTAAGAAGTCTCGTGCAGTTGGTTAGTTTAATATATTCTCTCTTAGGTGTATGTGCCATGCGGTGTTATCGTCTCAACATGAGAAACTCCAATACATATTCACACTTAAGATAAATTAAATTTACACTAAATTTTATGTCCCAAAGTATAAGAATTTATCTAGTTTTAGTTGCCTAGAAGATTAAATGTCAGAAATTATGAGTTAGTGCTGTACCGGTCAGATTTCAGGAATCTTAAATGATGTTTTAAAATTTTCTCACTGACACAAATATTATATTTGAATTTTATTTTAACTTTTATGATCCAAGAGGTGTTAGATCATAAAACAATTACTTTGCGTCGGTTCTAATTAGCTTTTTGTTAATATAAATCATCCTCAGTAAGTTTTTGAAGAAAAGGCGAAACTTTTGGACAAAAAAGGATTATATATTTTAAATTAATCCTTATTAACAAAATATTTTGCGACTTATAACACTTATAAATCTCTTGTAAAAACTTCAAACAGAAGTAATTCTCTCAAACATTAGTATCAGTTTCATGCATTAATTTATATAATACCGACTTAAGATTATTCTTGGGATAGAAAATGAAAGTCGAGTGACGTAAAATATAGTAGCTACCATTTAGCTCAACGTTAGAGCTCTAATTACTTGGAGATATGACGAAACGGGCGATGAAATGCAGTGTCGGAGTTAAGATTATCAGTCACGATTTTTTTTTAATTTTTTTTATGCAACTGAATTTAGTAAATTTGTTTATAATCAACTAACGTCATGCTTAATGTCGATGTTAAGGTATTCAAGAAAAAATATATTAAGAGAAATATAACTATTTGTTTAAATATATATTATATATTATATATTATATATAGATATATAATATATAAATATATATTATATATATAGATATATATAATATTAACTTGATATTACTTTCTCTTTACATTTCTGTAACTAAACTAAATAATAAAATAACTAGTTATTTTCATTTATCAAAGTTACCGTCATCGAAACCGAAGGATAATGAGAAACACAAACGAACAAAAAATAAACTGTTTTTCATAAGCAATTCAGTCATTGCAAGTTACTTACTTCTGACTTTTGCAGCAGAATTTTTCTTGCTCCTCCTCATTACCTACAATCGCTTTTGTCCAGAGTAATGTCCCTATCTTGTAATGAGAGCACTTGAAAAGAACGTTAGCCATTGAGAGAATTGTCCAAGGCAAATATTTCTCATTTAGTTTTAATTGGATTATTTCTGTTGAAGTTTTCTATATCTTATGATATTAAACCACATTTTATTGTTCAAATTATGCAATACATGTTTTATAGCGATTATATTAGGTACATCTTCTTTAGTTTGACTTGAAGCTGAATACGTCGTAGTCATGAGCTCATTCGATAACTCGCTTTGTTGTGTTGCCAATAAGCCGTACGCTTAAGTTGCATGACAGTTTAAACGCTACATCCCTTAACCGGACAAGGCGCTTTATTTTTTAATTTAAATAATATTGTTAGATGTACCCACACTTTAAAATATTAGATGTACCAACACTGTCAGATGTACCCACATTTTGTAAAATCATTATGGCGGGTAGAACTATAAAAGCATGCACTTAGCGATGCACGCACACTTCTTTGCCAGCCAGCGCTCAGAGCAGACGCATTTGGACTACCCGGTATACGTGAGCCATTTTATCTTTCTTTTTGCAGTGTTTAGTTTTATTATTCTTTTGTGTTCATTTTACTTGTTTAGCTTCTATTTAATTAATTTTGTATCAAATTGTTAATAAAAAATTTCTTGTTGTTTTTGTACTTTTTTTTATTATTAATCACTTCTGATGTTAAATTATTTTTAATTATTTTTAATTTAGTGAACTAAATAATTTGCGATTAACACCGATGACTTTGTCATTTTATAAAAACTATAGAACTATTTCAATTTCAGTAATTTCTTTTTCACGCACGTTCTGATGAACAGACATGCTCTAAAATTATGTGACAAATAATGAATCTGACTTTGACTTTGTCATTTTATAAAAACTATAGAACTATTTCAATTTCAGTAATTTCTTTTTCACGCACGTTCTGATGAACAGACATGCTCTAAAATTATGTGACAAATAATGAATCAATTTTATTATATTAATAATATTAATCATTTTGGCAACTAAACTTTGAATATTTTTTTCTTGTTTTATATAGATTTTTTTGGAGACATTTTAGTTCTCATTTATCTATATATTAATACGTGAAGCAAAAACTTTCTACCCCTTTCAACGAAAATCACGCGGACAGAGAAGTATGGAATTTTGCACAGTTAAAGTTTATATGGAGAAGAAGTGCACAATGCTAATAATTTTAATAATAATGCTCAAAAATACATAAAATTAATTAAAAAATACAATACACACACTACGACAGACACACACATATCTACAATGTACATATATGCTCAAATTTTATTTATTGTCAAAGTCTGCTGTCAACACGGTCTTAAATACAGGTCTTGCAACATTGTCATTTAATACAGGTCTTGCAACGAATTTTTTATCGAAACTTTTATGACTGCTGCATATGCTTACCATGTTTTCCGCAATCATATTTAAAATGCTGTCAATTATATAATAGATTAGGTCGAATTTCGACCACTAGTCTTTATAAAATATGAAAATATCATATAGTACTCCGTAACCTAAGTATAAACTTCCTTCTGAGACTCTTACACTCGTGCTCATATAACCACACAGATACCGTGAGGTGCTGATAAAGTTTACTGAAATTAGTAATAATAAACTATGATCATCTGATGTTACGCTTTTGGCGGAATATTAAGGGTTCTAAAGTTTCACAAAGCATACGTACTTATGTTACGACAATAGACGTTGGATTTTCGAGTGAGCCTATTCACGCGTGTATGAGATATTTTTACGACACTTTTGGTGTTTTTCTTATTACATGTTTTTCTGAATTGAAAAATAATTGAATGACTGTTTTTTGTTTATTTTAATAAAAATACTCGCACGTATGTACGCACATAAAATAAGTATACCAAACCAAATTATACATACAATTTGGTTCTACATTTATATTCGTTTTTCTAATACTTTATCGCTGCTTCGTTCACAATTTTTTTTTTTTTTTTTTTTTTTGTAAATGACAAATCAATATGACATGATGATGATTAGTTAAGATAAAAATGTATTTAATAAATAACACGTGTATTTGTTTGGTAATAGGTATATGACTAACATGTTTTAATTTTGTAGTTGTATGTGTATAATTTATTTACCGTTATTTTAGAAAAACCGAATCACAAACATATATTATATCATATTTTAGTTACTATTAAGCTATAGTTTCTATGATAGAGCATCATCACATCAGCCGTTGGATGTCGACTGTTAAACGTAGGCCTTTCCCATCGACCTCCAGAGCGACCGGTTCAAAGCAGCCTCCATCCAACGGCTTCCGGCGACTTTCCTCAAGTTGTCTATCCATCTCGTGGACACCCGTCCCACGCTTGCCGGAATGTGGTCTCCACTAGAGAACCTTTCTGTTCCATCGGCTGTCAGTTCTTCGAGGCAACATTCGTTCGTCTGCGGATCTTATCATTTCTAATAATATCTCGCAGAGAAATACAAAGCATAACCCTCTTCATTGCACGCTGTGCGACTTGGAGCTAGTTTAAAAGGCCCACAATCAGAGACCACGTCCACATCCGTATGGCAGCACTGCCCAAGTCTTCAAGGCTTTCTTGTAGTCCACAAACACCCAGCACAATGGCCGATTATACTTTTCGGTCTTTTGTATAATCTGCCGCAACGTATGTATGTGGTCTATGGTACTATAGCCTTTTCGGAAACCGGCTTGTTCAGGTGGCTGGAAGTCATCAAACTTCCCCGTTAGACGATTCGTAATGACCCTAGAGAACAACTTATAAACGTGGCTCAGAAGCGAAATGGGCCTGTAATTCTTCAACAAGGTGCTATAACCCTTTTTGAAGAAGAGTACCACCACACCTCTGTTCCAGGCTTCTGGCGTTATGCCCTAGAGCAAGACGGCATTAAACAGCCTCTGAAGGACTTCAAGTACCGGTGTTCCATCCGCTTTCAGAAGCTCTGATGTAATACTGTCCTCACCCAGTGTTATATTGTTTTTAAGATGTCCCAGAGCCGTACTAATTTCGTGCAAGCTGATGTCCGGGATATCTTCAGAATAATGTCGGGTTAGCTCGGCTCGTGGATCTTCAGCCGGCCTACAAACAGATTGGTTGACCGAGCTATACAACTCTCCATTAAACTTCTTGACCTCCCTCAATATTTTATCTCTGGTCGAAGGTATGTCTTCATCCTCTGTTATCAGCCTCGACAATCGGCTTTGACGAATCCCTTGAGAATACTTTGGAGCCCCGATTTCGCTCTATCGTGTCTTTAATACGTTTTGTATATCGTGTCTCAGAGATTTCCATATACGTCTGATGTTGATGTAAATTCGTAATGGGAAAATATTATAAAGTTCGAAGACGAAAATATTTTTTTCGTAAAGGTTTTTTTATAAAGACATGTTTCTTACAATTTGAATAAGGACAATTATGAATACATATCAAAAAATCTTTGTTTATAAATAAATCAAAATTGGGATGGTTGTAGACGCTACTTAATAACACACCTTATATTATTATAATTTAACTTTGATTGTTAACGAAATTTAATATCATTATTATAATTCAAACAAAATATATTATTTTTTATTGATAGCGCTAATCTCCATGAATATATAAGACCTATATTCCAATGTTTATAATTTGTTTTGAATCAGAACGCAAGGATTTTTTGTGATATATAAAAATATGATACGATAAAGCAACAAATAATTTAATATTAAAATAAAGCCACCACGATCACGATAAATAATTTTAGTAGACTCGAAATAAAACGAGGGTCAAACCTTGTGATTTGTCTTTTTATTCATATTATATATACATAATTATATTAAATATTTACATTAATGTTTTGTCACCTTAACAAATAATCACAATTACATTGTAGTCGTAAAATATTTTAACATCACATAATTTATATTTTAATTTTTAACTGAATCGAGCTTAAATTGCTTTGATGTTCGATACCCGCGAGATTACAATTTTCAATTTTGCATTCAATAAAATTTTATGAACATAAAGCTTCCCCGAGGATTACAAAATATGAAACAAATATTTTTCGAAATTTTACATCAAAATTAGAAGTTATTATTATTTATTTCTCATTCTTACAAATTTAGTACCCACTTCTGCTTTCTCTGGTGTCGCATGAATCCAATTGCAGCTGTATTAATCTATTTTCCAAAAGGTGAGCTAAGTAGAAAATGAAGTAAAAAAAAACAAAGAATTTTAAAATATGAACTCAATTAACATTAAGTAATATAAGCCGCTATAATGTCAAATAATACAAATATTATATATATGAAACGCGTTTTATGTATCTATATATCTATATCTATATATATATATATATATATATATATATATATATATATATATATATATATATAGATATATAGGAGACTTTCTATAGATATAGTCACTCATCACGATATCTCTGGAACTATGAGATCTAAAAACTTGAAATTTGGTAGGAATAATCCCTTTGCCGAGTAGAGGTCAGCTAAGAACGGATTTTAAGAAATTCTACCTCTAAGGGGATGAAACAGGGAGGCAAACTTTGTATGGGACAACGTGATTCCTTGGTCCAATCTAATTCAAATTTTGCATAAATATTATTTAACAGAATTGATTGAAGACGTGTTTCGTATTTTATCGAAATTCATCCCCTAAGCGGCTTAAAAGGGGGTAGAAAGTTATTTTGATATCAATACTCCTTAGTGATTTTTTTTAAATTACATTTTATTTTGACACATGTTTGACAATTCGATCCGTCTATTATATTATAATATTTTCCAGTATTGACGCAGGTGTAATTGATATCTTTATTTGGGTGCTCCTGGTGGAACAGACTTTATATTAAACATAACAAAAATGAGTTGTTAATATACCGTGTGGTCGCTTTATAGTAAAATAGTGTTTTATATAATATTTTTACTTCAATGTTGGTGTTGTTTTAAGTCAAGGGTTTTAAACTAAATGACTCATCAGCAAGGCATCTGTCGTTTACAATAATACAGATACAGAAGACACCGAAGTGAACTTGGAAACATTTTTGAATTATACGGCATTATCACCCCAATTAGTACAGATTGGCACCATGAACTAATGTTGGAACATCATCAGAAAAAATTATAAATCATGTACCCATTTAACTTTATCTTACACTAAAACTAACAATAGGAAGGAGGAGATAAAAGCTGTCTTGGACAATTATTAAATATAAATATATTATGTTTGACATACACACACGATCGTCTGTTTCTAAGGTAGGCAACTTAATGGCTGTGTTTTAGGTAACAGCAGACTGATATACATTTTTTTATAAATATACATATATAATACATATAGAAATAAATACATATTACACCCAGACTCTAGGCGGGAATCGAACCCATGATCCTGGAGCAGTAAGCAGGGTCACTACCAACTGTGCCGAGTCAAACAAAATTTAAAAAAATAATGACTTGCGGGTTTATTCAAATCTAAGACGCAAAATCGTATTGACTTGTGGTCTAATTATACCAACGATACAACGAACGAAGCATTGATAACCGTTCTGGTGTAGTGGTGCGAGTGGCCTTAACGCCTCGTCTCAATGCCGGTGGTCGCGGGTTCGATTCCTGCTCAGAGCAGATATTTGTATTTGGGCCAATATTTGTTTCAGGTCTGAGTGTACGTCCTCTTGGGTTTCCCCACCGTGCCCCGGAGAGCACGTAAAGCCGTTGGTCCCGTTTGTTATCATGGATACCTTACAATAATCGTTACTTATGGTAGGGATATTATCCGCCTACCCGCACTGGAGCAGCGTGGTGGATTAAGCTCCAATCCTTCTTCTATATGGAAAAAAGGCCTTCGCTCAGCAGTGGGTTGTTTACAGACTGATACAATATAATACAGCACACACGCATTTGTGGCCTTCAGTGACGAAACTGAGCCTTACCATAAATATGAGAGTCTATCTGAGGGGAGATGTTACTGCCGGACAGTTTATATATATGTAACCTTTATGTTGACGGCCACCAGTTACGAGAATATAAAAAAGCATGTTGTCAAGTACATTTGAATTATAAATGTCGTTTAATAATTTTATTTAACACTCAGTTATGTTTTGTGAATTTGATTTAATTTAAAAATGCTTAAGGTCAAACTCTTAATGTAGCTGGAGTATACTTGAGCGAAAGCTGCTTCTCTCACAGCCAGTTGTATGTGGCATGTTCCAGAGTAGCCTGATGATTGTAGCACCCCGAAGGAAATTTTATTTTAATTTTTTTTTAACTTTAAATCCCTACTCTATAATACAGATTGCTATCTTTTATAAGTATTCAAACATTTTAACATAGAAATGTATATGTTACAACAAAATTAATAACGTAAAAAACCTATTAAAATCCTATTAGAACCTTTTTCGTCTTCTACGCGGACGAAGTCGCGGGCTAAAAGCTAGTATTTATATATAACGCGTTTAATTTTTAGACGTTTAATTAAACTACAAACTAAATTAAAATATGATCAGATATTAATATAATCTTTTCAATATTTAAGTATTACAGACTATAATTGATTAAATTGCGTTTTATTGCGTTGCGGATATTTGTTTCTTCTTCTCCTTCCTTAAGTTGGATACAAAGATGAATGTAATTATTTATTATATTTCCTGTAATAAATGTAGGTATAAATAAAGTGATATGTCGGATCACGTACCTCGTAAGCTTTATACATAATTCAGAAGCGTGCAACCCGAAATACATATCATTTCGACTGAGAAATCTCGTTTGGACTTCCTACAGGTATTGAATGTATAATATTTTAGTGACAGCGACTTTTGAAATCGTCTATAAAAATATTGATACCGGCAAGGGAAGAAATTTTACTTCAAGCATCCTTTGGAAAGGTACGAAACAAAAAAACTATAGAACCAAAGACGGTAAGGCTATTGAAATATTTAAACATTTGCTAAAAAAATCTATAATTGTTTTTGTTTGTTAGATAATTCGAGTAGATACAACTATACTGATAATAAAACTGGAACTGGTCAAATTCTGAACATTGAAGATATTTTGAAAATATTGTTTGAGGTGTTTTCTATCAAATCGATACTGAAGCTAAAACTGTTTCTGTAGCTTAGCCATACATTACGCCGAAAACACTGAATCAGGTTTTCATAAAACTTGACACAATTCATGACAATGACGAAAAAATCGCCACTTATTATTTAATACCCATTAAGGTATAAGAAGGTGAAAGTAGTCATTAGAATTGTTAGTTTTGGTAATATAAAATAAAAAACCAAAATATATTTGAACCATTGAAGCATTTTGACATGAGGTCTATCGAAGTATTACTTCTGTTAATTATCTAAGCTTGTTCAAATAACAACTGCTAAGTCATATATGTACTGATGTACGTTCATACGTATGTATGTACCTTTGCACGGCGCGCGGTGCTCCCGAATGTTCGTTGATGAATAAATTATATAGTCAACGGTCGCACATAATGAGGGTCAGATTCAGTGTTAAGATAAATTTAAATTTAGTGAAATAATAGCATATTATTTTTGCCCAAAAATAAGTCACACTTAATGTATAAGGAATTTTAATAATGAGCATAATAATAGATTTTATTGCAAACTTTTAAGATTCAATTTTACTACTAATTTCATATCGAAATTTATGTTATAATGACCCCACTATTTCCATCTATTTAACAGCCCAAATGGTAAAATTTGGCCTCTTAAAAAGTGGTCCAATTTGGTCATGAAATGATCATAATTGGTAATGGTAATAATTACATTAATTACAAAGAGTTTAAAATTCCAAGGTCATTGATAAAATTTTGGCGGCTCAAATAAATACTAAAAATTGGTTCTAAAATCATTTAAATTCATCTTAAAATAGTCACAATTGGTCAATTGATTTTGATCATTTTTGATATAAAAAATGAAATAAAAAATTAAGTTGACTTTTTTAGATTACCATCTCAAAATATGAATTTTACATTATCAAATCAAGATCCTTGAAAGTAGCGAAATACATACGATTGGTCAGAAGCTTACAATAATTAGTCAGCAGTACAAAATTAATCACAAGGAGTTTAAAATTCCAAGGACGTCTGTATCATCATAGACCCTCAATTCAAACGGATGACCTGTTTTCAACAGGAAAACGCATCGTTGCAGTAACTTCGAATAAGGTCAGGGTATTCTGGAAATTAGTCAGCGTTGATTTGATGGCAAATTCTAGATTTGAAGTGCTAATGAATATTTGTGACCTTTTAAAATAATAATCACACCAATTTCTATCAATACATACACGAGATCTCTTTAAAAAACAAAAAAATATTCCAAAAAAAATACGAATACGAGAGGGCGTAAGGTTTGAGGCCATGTCGAAATTTCAAATTATAATCACTCATCAAATGTGCACTAATTATGATAACTATCCTACTCTGGCGTCAACGTAGGCACTGTTCATGCAGCTACTTAAAAGCGAGGATCAGTGTTGTGTTGTCAGGGGAAAGGGGTACACTAGGAAGTCAAGTGCCTGCTAGATCACAGACTGCACTTCGATTAGATACCTGTTACAATATCATTAGTCCGATTATAATGAGCCGATCCCGTCCGAGTCCAATTAGTATGCTCTAGTTACGTAATATACTAGGTGATAATTTTTTATAAGTTTAAAGAGAAAAAAAAAATCATAATTACTGCGTATTTATACATAATATAACAGTTTACTATCAAACAATTAAAATATCAATCTGCGTTGCGAATACACTAGTACAATTACATTCAGAGGGCTATTTTACGTATCGAATATTGCAAATTAATACTCTCTCATTTTACAACAATATCGAATCGGCGAAGTTTTAATAACAGAATGTTATACAACACAATTATGTCGAAAAACACACGGATTCTACAAAGCAAAGGTCAATGAACAACCATTATATGGCACAAAACATTGCGAATTGCCATATTGTTGTATAACAATATGGCAATCCGCATAAGAATAAAAGCTCGAATGAATTTTTTTTTTTTTTTTTTTTTTTTTTATTGGAAATTTGAGTGCGTTTGACCTCAATCTTGTCTGATGGTAAACAATGATGAGGTCTAAGGTGAAGCACGCAAACTCAAATAATGCCTGTTCACTCTTGCCTTAAAAATCCCTAGGTTGTACGCATCGGGAAACAGTGACGCAGGAAGAGAATTCCATTCCTTTGCAGTTCTAATAATGAAAGATGATGCGAACCGCGAGGTACGAACCGGAGGAATGTCGACCACGTATGGATGGAACCCCTGCCCTCGTCGAGTTGTCCGATGGAGGAATGGTGCTGGGGGAATTAATTGATGCAATTCCTGTGCACACTCACCGAAATGTAACCTGTAAAAGACACACAGACTAGCAACCAGTCGGCGATGTTCGAGGCTCTGGAGCTGTCTTGAAGTAAGCATCTCATCACCAATGAGTTTTCTGGCACGCCTGTCGATAGCTTCCAGGGCTTCGAGCTGATACCGGGCGGAACCGTCCCACAGATGGCAACAGTACTCCATGCAGGAGCGGACTTGAGCTGTATAAAGTCTTAGCAGCTGGTCCGGTGTGAAATAGTGACGGACCTTGGAGAGGATGCCCAGTTTTTTTGAAGCAGTCTTAGCCCTGGATTCGATATAGCTTCCAAAATTGAGTTTGGACGATAAGTCTATACCGAGTAGTTCAAGGTGGTTCGTGACTGGAACAGGCACATTTCGGAAAGTGGGAGCCAAGTTAAACGGGCTCTTTTTAGCGGAGAAGAGACACGCCTGGGTTTTTGAAGCATTGAATCTTACTAGATTGGCATCACCCCAGTCGGAGACAGCCTGAAGAGTAAGATTGGCACGGTAGACCATTGCTTCTCTAAGATCGTCCACTTCAGTTTGTCTTGTTCTTGCACTGGAGAAGTATCTCTCCGCGACGGTGCTGTCATCTGCGTACCCAAAGATACCGGGCTTAAGCAGATCGTTTATGTGAAGCAGGAATAGCGTTGCGGAGAGAACAGATCCTTGGGGTACCCCGGCATTGATAGTCAATAGGTCAGACGTGTAGCCATCAACAACTACACGAACTGACCGTTCCCTCAAGAAATCGGAGATCCAAGTACATAGACTGGTGGGAATACCGTAAGCAGGAAGCTTCGCAATAAGACCATCGTGCCAGACCCCGTCGAATGCCTTCGAAATGTCAAGTGAGACAGCTAGGGCCTCACCATATTTATCGAGGGCTTCCCCCCAGAGATGTGTAGCGTACACGAGAAGATCCCCAGTAGAGCGGCGTTGGCGAAATCCGTATTGCCGATCACTGAGGAGATCATTATCTTCCAGGTAAGCCAGAAGGCGATTGTTGACAACACGCTCCATTACCTTGCAGAGGGTGGAGGTGATCGCGATTGGGCGGTAGTTTGCAGGATCAGCACGACTACCCTTCTTGGGTACGGGTTGTACGTTCGTGAGCTTCCATGCTTTCGGAACAGTCCCAGATCGAAAAGAAAGGCGATACAGACGTGTCAGGACTGGAGACAGTTCGGCTGCGCAATTTCTCAACACAATAGCAGGAATACCATCAGGACCACTGGCTTTGTTCACGTCCAGATTGCGTAGTGTTTTGAGAACCTCCTTTTGGTAAATGTGGATTTCAGGCATTTTGCATCCACAAGGAGGTAACTGAGGTGGAGTTTTATTACCAGCATCTAGACGAGAATTTTCGGCAAATAGAGAGGCAAATAAATTAGCCTTATCCAAAGCCGTGTGTGCCAGTGTTCCGTCAGGTTTCTGCAGGGGAGGAAGTGAGGAGCGACAGAAGTTTGCTTCAACACACTTCGCCAGGGACCAAAAAGCTTTACTGCCCGATGGATACGAAGCGAGTTTGGTTCCCACTCGGCCTATGTGGTTGAAGCGCGCTTTTTTGAGCACTTTTTTGTAGGACTTAGCTGCTGAGTTAAAGGCTTTCTTCTTATTTCGCGTATCTGGAGCTTTGCGATTTCTGGCTTCTAACCAAGCGTGGTATGCTGACTGTTTTATAGCCTCAGCTTTTGAGCAGACAGCATTGAACCAGGGTTGAGCTCTGATGCCAGAGGGCTGGTCGGAGAATGGAATATAATATTCCATCGCCTGTCCAATAACTTCGGCAATAGCGCCAGCGCAGCTCGACGGATCGCTTGAAGAAAAGCAGACTTGCAACCAAGGGTAAGATGCTAGGAAATGTCGCATCTCATCCCAATCCGCTGACTTGTATCGCCACACCCGCCTAGTTCTTCTAGGGTTGGAGTCGGGTGGAGGACACGTGAGGACGGACTTCACCAGACAGTGGTCAGAACTCCCAAGAGGGGCTGAAACAGACACTTGGTATCGGTCCGGTTCAGTCGTCAGCAGAAGGTCCAGGCAATTTGCTGTGTGGTTCTCAACATCCGGTACTCGAGTCGCCTGGTTAACCAGCTGGGAGAGGTTCATGGTCAAGGCAAGCTTGTACGCCTCTCTACCAGCATGGTCAGTTTTCTGGTACGGGAACAACCATTGTTCATGATGGGCATTAAAGTCCCCCAGAAAGACGACTTGCGCAGTGGGGTACCTTTGTTGAGCCACGTCGGCAGCCTCACTTAGATGTTGGAAAAGCCTTGTTGTCTCCTGGTCTCCGCTATGCGAACGGTAGACACCAACATAAACAATTTGTTCTATGCCGGTATCCACAAGCACCCAGATAGATGAGGAAGAGGGATCCTCCAGGTTACGGAGACGTTTGCAGCAGATGTCATCGCGCACAAAGAAACAAACCCCAGCTCTGGGACGAAAATTGTGCTCCAGGATGTAACCTGGGTAGTGGAGGTATGACGTATCGGCAGGGGTTGTGATTTGCGTCTCGGTAAGCAAGAGCAGATGCGGCTTGGCAGTCTCGAGATGGTGATGAACTGGAAGGAGATTAGAGTGCAGACCTCGGATATTCGTGAGGTGCACTTTAAGCGAGAGGCCGTGCATCCGCTGCAGATTCCTCAACTTTTTATTTCTTTTTTTCATTGTGAATTTGAAGGGCAAGAGGGAAGGAAAGGCGAAAAGTGGCAGTTACGTGAGGCGCCAGCCAGACTCCACCAGAAGTCACAATACTGCCGCCCGGTGGGGAAAAACCTGGCTGGAGACCGCGGGGACGCCCGGACCCCCCCAGGGCCGGCTGTCGAGGCCTCTCATCCGGTTGCCAACCGGCCCGACAGAAGCAACCCTGGGATTATGCGCGCGATGGCGGAGCAGCCTTTCGCAGGTGGCTAATCTGCAATTGGGCTCCCAACTATCGGCGGGCGGCCAGCGGAAAACCGTTTCTCCGGATCCCGCTGCTCTCCAGAACCAGGCACCGCGGACGGCAACACTGTGAGCCTGGATGCGGCACACCGGTAGGCGCAACTACGTAGACCCACTTTCCGTAGGGCTACTCAAGGTTAGCAGGGTGGAACGCGCGAACGCTTGGCACCTTGATTTATACCTTGAGGGTGGTGACCAGCCACGGCCGAAGCCTACCACCGGAAAGAGCGTCGCTCTTTAGCACCACCCAGGGGTCACGTGTAGGGTCTCGAGGGTAAAGCCTACGGACGCGAGCGACAATCGACCCCCAAAAATTTCTTGCAAAATTAATCGTCATATCAGCCATGGGATGTTCACTGCTGAAGTAGGCCTCCCCCATCGACCTCCAGAACGACCGGTTCGAAGCAGCCTCCATCCAACGATTTTCGGCGACTCTTTTCAAGTCGTCTCTCCATCTTGCAGACGGCTTTCCGAAGCTGCACTTGCCGTGGTCGGCACTCGATAAACTTTTTGCACCATCGGCCGTCAGTTCTATAAGCTGTATAATCTGGACACTGCCACTTCAGCTTGCAAATCCGTTGGACTATGTCGGCAATCTTTGTTGGTCTGCGGATCTCATCATTTTTCATTCTATCTCGCAGATAAATACCAAGCATTGTACTCTCCATTGCACGCTGTGCGACTCGAAGCTTGTTTAAAAGGCTCAGAATCAGAGAGCACGTCTCAGATCCGTATGTCGTTATTGGTAACACACATTGGTCGAAGACATTTAACTTCAGGCACTGAGGTATGATGGATGAAACGACGTTTTTTTAACTTCCCGAACGCGGCCCATTCTAGCTGGATTCGAAGATTGAACTCTCTCTCGAAGTTAGATCTTTTGTCTTAGATAGATGTACTCGTGGGGTGCTATGTCGATGACCTATTCGTGGTGCATCTTGAGCGTCGTAGTCAGCAGTAACTTTGGAACCAGTTAGTGCTGGCTACGGCTAACGACCGACTGGTGGCCGCGAAAGCGCAACGTGGCGCCGAAGCCATAGTCTTGCGCTGTGGCCACCCCACCGGGCACAGCCACCGATGGTTCTCTAGATGTCACTGGCTGTAGCGACCCGGATCGTATGGCAGGTGGCAACAGATTAGCCTTGGTTGCCTCCGGTCATGCATCCAACCGGGGGTGGTATGTCCAAGGGTGTGTCGACGCTTATAGCACTGGGGCGGTGAAATGGGAGATCGAGCTCACTCTCTTTCTAGGGGAGGGCAAAGCGCGAAAAGATTTCAAGGGGCGCGAAAGCGCGGTGGAAGGTGTGGCATGGATGTGTGACCGGTGAGGGAGTGGTGCTGAGAGGGTACGAAGGGGTATGGAGGTAGAACGAGTTTGCTCTCTACCTCCATGTGGCGGTAGAGTTGGCTGGGTTTACTCGCACAAGCTCGAACGGGGGTGCGGAAACGCCCTGATGTTGGTGCGAAAGCGCGGTGGGGTGTTCGGTACTGGGGTGCGGACGGCGTGGGTATGACGCCGAGAAGGCACGGAGAAATGAGGGGGAAAATTTTCCCCCATTCCGTGGCAGGAGCGGGCTGGTTCACTCGTCCACTCCGTGCAGGGTGCGCGTAGTGCGCGGGCCGTCTGGATCGAGCCTGGCTACCTGCAGTTCTTGCGGGGCTGCCTATGGTGCGATCAGACGGCGCTGATTGGGTCACATGGTTGAGCATGGTTGGAGGTTGGAGCATCAACTGGTTGCAGTAACCAGTTATGGTTACTTTAAGAGTTTTACGTTACTTATTCTTTAAGTAACAAAATGTATCGTACACGGTAATGTTAATACACACTTTAAAGGTAAACAATATAATATATATAATAAATAATAAAAATACATACGTACCTGTTACTTTGATCCGTGGGTCAATTTAAAAGTAGCAGAAGATAACAGTTAGGAACTGAGTTATAATTTTAGACTATATGATAAATCCTGCAAACAGTACTAGTAGATCTGTCGACACAAATATTTAATTTTTTTATCAAAAACCTTTTCATAAAAAATATCATATTAGCTACCAGATTATTTAAAGGATTAAGAAAGGTGAAATGAATTATTTTAAATCAGTTTTCAATTAATTCATATTAGAACCACTGGATTAATAAAATAGACTAACCATTAGTTTTCTTGCTGGTACTGGTACAATCTGCATTTTGAATTGGTGGTACCATAGAAATATTAAGAACAGGAGAACTAGCATGGGGGCGTGTCCGCGTAGACGCAACTTGCCCAAAATGCCCACATATCGCTTAAATGGCCGTCACTGCTAATCAGTGTGATTTCGACCGCGAGCGAGAAAACAACTAACAATGCCGTCTTATTCAGTGGTTTTTTGTAAGAATAGAAGTCAAATTAAACATTTAACAAGTCATGGAATCAGTTACTACACGTAAATATTACTTTTTTACTATATTTTACTTAAAAATCGTAAAAAACAAGTATACGAGAAATATTTCTTGCTTCTACTACATCAAAATACATTGCTTTCTAACCACTACCCCACTATGTTGCGGAGTAACTGGACAAGCAATGTAAAATTTACACAACGATACTATAGTAATGGTAATGTCGCATATTTTACCGTTTTGTTTGTGCGATGAGATAGTGGTGTCCATACGGAGCAACAGGCGTAAGCTATCGACAACACGGCGATTATCGAATTACTTATTTCTATTGAAGTTTATAATACATTTTGTGTATGTATGTTTTTAGTTAGTTATGTATGTTGTATATACATACGTTGTATTCTGTATACGTATTTGTTAAGCTTATTTAGTAAGAATGTATACTTTAAGCGTTTCTAATTATATTGTTTTGTCATAATTTTCAAATCTCTCTATGGCACTTAGGTTAGCTGTAAATTATGAGTTAAGCGTCTTTGTACATGTGCTATTTTATTGTATTTGAGTGTTTGTTTAACGGCAAACCGTAACCGTGTTTGTCAACCGTACCTATAGTTTTATGAATAGGTTTTTTTAATCAATAACAAAATAAGGTTTATATTTGATTGCTTAGAAAGAGACCGAGCGATTCGTATTTACGGGTGGATGTTTCATTAGCATTGCGGATAAATAATAATAGGCATTTTATAAATATAAAAGACGGTGAGAACTTAAAATGGAAATAAAACCCATTCATTTACGTTTAAAGGAAATAGTGTTTTTTCCATAATACTAAAAACTTACGTGATTTTAAAATTTGATCGCTGAATTAATTTAAATTAAAGCTCTTTAGTTTTATAATACTTCTAGAAACTCGAAAATAGGTCTCGATTTACCAGAGTAAATATAAATAAATATAAATATACAACTATTATTTGTATAAACACCGTTTTGGGAAATTAATTGCAACAAAATATACATTTTTAATTTTCTTCCTTTTTTTTTACTTAAAACTAACTTGTGAACAATCAGTATTCGAAAATCATATGTAAATAAAGGCAATAATATTTTTAGAATTCGGAGAAAATTGATTATCAAACAATTTAAATAATGAAACAAACATAATGGCACACAAAATATGTTTAAAAAATATCCTCAGAAGACAAGAGAGGGTTGATATTTCCATCTGATGATGTAGTTAATATATTATGTAAAAACATGGAAATTATCATAAAAGAAACATTGATTAAAGAAGGAAAATTAAAATGGACACAAATACTAAAAAACAAGTAAATTCAATTATTATAATAGCCCTATTATAATAGGATTATTTATTTTAATTTTTTTTTTTTTTTTTTTTTTTGTAAATTCGACGTGTTCTGTTTTTGTAATAAACATTATTTTGTTTCACCCTTACACGAAGTACCTATATTGGTTAAAAATGAATAACATTCTCATCGCATGATTTTATCGATAAATGCGATGTCACATCCCTAAGGAGTTTACCGACGCTGTTTTTTTACGTGTACGAATGTATTCGTACAATTGTTTTTCGTAGTGTGCGAACCAATTAGAAGATTAGAACGCTAGTGTGCCGGTAATGAAAACGCACACATCTTCAAAAGTGGCGACAGCGGTATCGGACTTATTTCGTGTTTAGGGCATATCTCCTTATTTCAAATATCTTTGGGTGGTACATTCACATAGAATTGACATGACATACATATTACTCAAGGCGACTTGTAAAATGAGTACTTCTAAATGTCCACTAATAATACTTTCAGTTTTGAGTTTGATTATATGTATTGATTTATAAACAGAACTTTATAATACAGTAACTCAAGTCAAAAAATATCTAAATATCAAGATTATCGGTATATCTAAATGTATTTCTTAACCTTACATACGTATTACGTAAGAATAAGTGATTTAAGACAACGATAACGTCTCTTCCAGAGAACCCGCAGCGAGGAGAAAGTTAATTGAGCCATGTATAAAGGAGCGGAAGTTAAGTATTAAATACTAAAGTACGTACCTATAATACTGTATGTTTCATTTTAAAAAATTCAGAACCAATTAAGATTCCCATAAAATATGCAGGAAAATATCATAACTGTGCCATTGCGAATGTTAATTGATACAACACTATGACTACGTTACGACACTACGATATTATATTATAAGAATTTAAAATAGGTAAAAAAATTGGTTGTCTGTAAAGTCGGTTTACGGACGATAATTTTTACGTGATAACGTCATAAGAAAACATGAATGGAATTGAATTATTATTACTGAATTATCATTATTTTGTATAATATATATATATAAGCTACAGGTAATTAATTGTATTAAATATAAAAGCGAAATAAAGTTAAATACTTTGATATGTAATACAAGAAATAATCAAGTTTAATAAAGAAGTTAAGTTTAATAACTTAAAGTTAGCAAAACAAATTAGATTATCATTAACCACTTATGAAAATTGTAAAAATATACTAAATAAAAACAGTTTACTTTTTATACGATCGTAATTATATGAGTCCTAATAACTTTTTAGTCAAAATTGTAATATAACCTAATATTATTGCACTCGCCCACCGATGCTACTTATTTTATAATCTAAGAACAAATATATGAGATTATATCGCTAATCGGATTCTTAAAATGCAAGAATTAATTACTTTTTTGCTGCAATTGTTGTTGTAATAAACTGTGGTAACCATTTTATTATTTTATTAACTTTTATATTATTAACTTACATTTATTTACTTATATATTATTAACTTATATTATTACATTACATTATATTATCAACTTTTCACTATTTGACATTACTTCAATATTGACAAAACAGTTTGCCGCCATTTGCCGCTGTCATTTCTACTCGGACGCGTCGTAAGTTAGGCCGACCGCCGATCGTGAGCCGAACGCTTAGGCCGAGCCGATCGTACCTCTCTACCGCTTGTTCCGCGCTCTCGCTCACTAATTGTGGCAATGACGTCATCTTCTTCGAACTGGCACCCAGTAGCTTTCATCAATTTACTAGACGTTATCACGTCAATAAGTTTAAGCTATTTGTACGTGAGAGATACATTTAATAAGGATTTCACCTTTACGATTCAGATGTAACAAAAAAACTTTCAATAGATAAAGTCCGCTATTTATATTCAGTACCTGGATGACCGAGCTTTGCTCGGTTAAATTATATTTAGAAACATTACATACTGATGAAACATAAATAATATTTTCGATCTTACCGACATAATAGTAAAGCAATAGGAAATGGTTATTTAAATAAAAAATAAAAAACAAAAGAAGCTCTCAATAATAGTTTTTCTCACAAAAAAGAAACTTGAAAAAATAAGGAAAAAATTTGGTCTGTAGAAACCGGGATTCGAACTCGGATTTTTTGATATTGAATCCGTCCGATTCCCATCGGCGCTATTTTAAGCTCATTAATGACAGCGAAATTTACCTTCGTATTCTAATGATATTTTTTAATTGCGTAAAAAAAGGGATAAAACGACATTTTCTAAAAATAAAACCTAGCTAGATCGATTTATCACCCCCGAAACCCCCTTCATACTAAATTTCATGAAAATCGTTGGAGCCGTTTCCGAGATTCAGATTATATATATATACAAGAATTGCTCGTTTAAAGATATAAGATACATAATATGTACATATTACCGTACACATACGAGTAAGAATGTATATATTTTAAAGTTATCATTTTCACCAGTTTCGATTTTAATTTTATTCAAACAATTAAATTTTGTCATTATTTCTGACTAGCGTGTTTATTTATTTCCCGCTTAGCATTACTTTTAAAAATTATTAACCTAAATCTGAAGTTGAAGACCCTTAAACGTTTAACCGTGACTTACAATCAAAGGAGGGAAAAGAGGAAAATGTCACATAAACTACGAAACAGAAAGGACAAAATAATTATGAAGTATAAATGTTATAAATTGGTCTTTGGAGGCGATGAATTTTTGTGATAATTCTTAACTTTTGTGTTATTATTTATTGTCATAAATATATTAAATTTATACGGACTCGCCATTCTTTTAAAAGAATAATATATAATAAGCTAAGAAAGATTAATTGCAGTTGATAATAAATTTAGTATAACTGCGGATTCATGCGACTAATCATATAGGTTTTTTGGCCTTCCTGGCTAAATACGAGTTATTAAGACACGAATAAAAAAAAGTTAAAGACTTAATAAAGGCCAATAGAAATATAACATTTACGATCTTTTTTTTCTATTATACCTACCTACTTACTACCACCAACTGCCTTTGTTGCCACTAAAGTATCCAAACTACATTATACACCTCTGAAATTGAACTAACCGAATGGTTCTTAGCAAAACACACATATTTGTAATACGCACCGTAAAAATAGCAAAGTTACAGTTGACAATTAGATATCAATTTTACTACATATTTCAGTAGTTACAGGCTTAGTATCACAGTGTTCTAAACTTGCATTACATTAAAATAGTTGACAGGGTAAAAACTGACTTATTAAGTAGTTCTTGAAGTGAGAAATTAAGTTCTAGTGGAGAATGTGAATTAATGGGTACAATATGAATATATGTATTTCACACATAAGTTCTGCCATTGTTAAGGCAACCAAAAATGATAGTACAGACATGGGAGAGGGTGCACGTTGACATTACACATCGTCGTTGAAAGACGGCCATTACGCCTTAATGTACTACTACCAAAGCTTATGTTTAATGTAATAAATCTAATTGTATTAAGAGTTATAGTTCTTTTATTGGCTTATTTTATATCTCTTTTTATTTTTGAGAAATAATTAATGCTCCTTTTTTTAATTATATTTTAATAATATTTTCCACCACATCAGCCGTTGGATGTCCAATACTGAAAGCAGGTCTCCCACACCATTTAAAAATTCATATTAGTAAGTATCTGAAATAAAAAAATTATTAAAATAATGCTGTTGCAATAAATAATCGAACGTATCAAACATAAGATGAAACAGATAACATATTTATATAAATAATGAAACATGAATATCTATAATATATCTCTATAATACATTTGTTGTTGAACAGTTCGTTTTCTCAGATTACGACTATGTAGTAAAAAATTTAATGTTAATAATATAATTGCGATAAATCTCTACCTATTACTCTACTTATTACAATTTGATATTACTTCCGTTCACTCGTTTCAGCGCGTATTGTTTTTGTTTTTATTAGTTTTTTCACTCGATTTCGCTCGCTTTTAATAATTAAAAACGAAATTAATTTCACTTACTTTTTTCTGTATTGTTTCGAACTTAAAGTTTATATTTGTTACATATATGAGAGCAATTCTTTCAATATACAATGTTCTGTTATAATATTATTTGTATGTTATTCTTGACTGTGTATGCTTTAAACGGCTCATTTAAATAAGATTAAGAAGTTTGAACAGCTTGAATGTGCTAGGGAATTAGCATAGTTAAGATTTTCTTCATCTACTCAGTAACTCAGTTAAAAAAGTTTTGATATATTTTTATAGCCACCTTGTTCTTAAATTAAAATGTATTTATAAACTAAAAGGTATGTATGATGAGTATTTATATATTAAAATGTATTAGTTGGCCGTTATCGTATCATGATCCTTTCTGTCTCTAACTACCGGCTCACTACTACCCACTCAATAACCCGTTGTATCAATATCGACTATGAATGTCTATGAAATGTCTATGAAAATGTGTACATTTACAAGTCCATCTTGTAAATCTAATACAGAATTTATGTCATAAAAAAGTTCAACTTGAACATTTTTATTGTTGTAATGTATGTTTATTTTCCCCCTGTTTTATATTGTAATATTGTACTATAGAATTGATGCATATTGGTACATTAACTTCATTGTGACAACTCAACAAAAGCTATTTAATTGATTTTAGTGCTTAAAATTTGCTGTGCCTAAGGTGATATAATAAATAAAATAATATTTATATATAATGAGAATATTGATTCGAGTAAATTTCCAAGTGAATATATTGTCCTAAAAAGTATGAAAAAAAAAAATATTGAACAGATAACTCCTAATAAAAACCGGCCTTTAAAGTTGAGAGATATTTGCCGTGATATTATCTAGTTAATAATCATAAAAATCTATTATTCGACGTTTCTATTGACATTAAACAAAAGCTACGAAGTAATTGCTTACTCGTGACTATATAACGTAATGTGTATGTAAATGAGATTATTTTATCAGACTATGAAAAGGTAATGATATAGTTGAAAAAAGGACCTCTTATAATTGCTCACATCTTACGAAAATGGTCTTTCTAAAACCCCCTAAAAAGCTTAAAACTAAATTATTGTTCACTTTCGAATTACGTTTGATTTTAAAATAATCTGCTTCAAGTGCTAGTTAAATAAATTTTGTGTGTTTGCTACCCAATATAACAATATAATATTAAAATAAAATAAAAAACGATTTGACAAAGCTGAAAGACCTCGTGCAGAAAATAAAACATGCAAAAGCATAGAAAATGCATAAACTCATGATAAAACAACGCTATTTACATCAAATAAAACATGAAATATATTGAGTTCTCAGAGATTCAGAGATGCTCACACTCGTGTCTCGAATAGAAAACTATCGAATGTCGTAAGAAACTTTCGCTGTTCGATAAGTTACGTTACTTAAAACTTTTTATATCAGGCCTCTGCGATAGTTTTATGACTTTGACATATTTAAACACGTCATATCATAAAATCCTTCCTACAAGAAACGGAATTGAACTGAAACATTCTACATATAAATGTCCACTGCAAAGACGTCTTCCGAAGAGCCAATTCTAATGGACACTATGATATATTATATTTATATTCGCCTTAACTTCTATGAATTGAAATAATAAAAAAAGAATACCTCACTAAAACCCAGCGGTGCCCTAATCATCGTAGTGGGGCGCCAGAGGATCGCTTTCGCATGCAACCGTGACGCCCCGACAGGACAGACAGACACAGACAGACAGGACAGGCCTGACGGTACCTTGACACTACCCTTTTTTTTATACGTGGGGAAAATCCATTATGGATACCACTCCGGCGCGGGGGCACCGAAGTGGTTATGCCCGACTCCCGCGGGCTAAAAACCCCACGTGTGAGCAGTCATCCGCCTGGGTGGGGCGAAATGGGGTCGCGCTAGCATTCACCACCTCACCTTGACACTAGCCTAATCTAACCCAATCTTTCCTTCTTTATAAAGTAATAAAATATTCAAATTGAAAAATCATTTCAGTTTCCTGACGTTGTTAATGTTCCGTTATGTTGTTTTGCAAATCGCAAAGTGCAGAAACAGTTGTTTTGTCGCTCGTATTATCGCAAACACAAAGCAAGTCAGTCAGTGTGTTAATGTTTGTCCTAAAAAAAATGCGCCAAAAAGGCAGACAATTACACGTCAAATACGAATTTAAAACTTACTGGCATCAAATTGTTCGTTAAGGTCACACCCGAATTTGCAATAAAAAGTTAATTTTTCACTGTCCGTAAAGAAAAAAGTGTGCGTGTACTTATGTAAACACGTAAGAAGTTATACTTAAGTATATCTTATATATATCCTATCATTCTCAATATTAATAAAAAGTTACTTCTTACTTTAATCAAACTTTATGTTTCTAACAATAAGATATCTATTATATTTTATTTAGTGACTTTTGTGACTTCTAATAACATAAATGAAATTTATTAACATCTAAATTATCTATTTATTTTACTATTCACGACATGGTTAACGGTACTACTAAAAAAAGCTTAATAGTACAAGTGAATATTACAATTATATTATTACAATTATATTATACTTAATAGTACAAAGTAATTCATTACTTTTTTTATATACACATCAAGAGGAAAAAAAAGTATATTAAAATTAAAAGCACTCAGTTTCATTTATGTCTGCTTGAGCCCAACACTTTAAAATTTTGTTTTTATCGAAACACTAGTGCTTTCGCCCCGGCTTCGCACGGGTATTTAACTGAGGGTCGTGAAGGTGGCGAGTGCGCTGGGCAGACTCCTCCCGAACCTCGAAGGACCCAGCGCCGCCTGCAGGCAACTGTATTCCGGAGTCTGTCGGAGTATGGCTCTGGCGTAAATAAATATTTACGCATAAAATATGCACATAAAGTAGTGATAGGTAATACAATTTCGTTATTTATTTAAACTTAAATTTCTATACACATTTTATACAAAAGTCATATACACGCTACACGACTCAGTCTCTATGCTGTGAAATGTATCGATTCGAATCTGTCAATGTTTCCGTTCCGTGAACAGGATTTGTCACAAAAATGTTTAACTTTGACTTCAGTTTCAGTGGTGTTTGAACTGGGATTTTCAACGATAAATGGATTTTATTGGAAATGTATGTGAGTTTATTATAAGTAAAAAGTAAAAGTTAGGAGTTAGTATTATTAATCTAACCCGGAGATAGCGGTTATGTAACTCAATATTTTACTACGATAAATTAATACTATACTTAAAAATATAATAAAATAATAGATAAGTATATAATTTAGATGTCGAATAGGTAAAAAGTATTACCAAGGATAATTTTCTTTTAGTGACATGTTATGACAGTCACGAGTAATTAAAGTAGATTTATTGTTTATCAATGTTATTTAGTTCAATGTTATCTTGTAATGTCTGTGTACTAGTTGTAATCAGTAAATCGCTAAGTGGTGCTGCGTACTTGGCGATGTTTTGACTGAAAAATTTAATCAAAAACACATTAAATTATGAAGAGATACTATGATACTAGCTTTATTTTGCAAAATTATGTTATTTTATTTATTATAGTAGGTATTATGTTTTATGTTACACAAGAGTGTTTAGAATTATATAAGTATTATAATCATTAATACTATAGTTATTCCAATTTTATATGAAACTTCATCATTTAATATTCAACCATCACCGCAGCCCTCTTATTAACTGACGACAGTGACATCTTTGTGATCTTACTGAGAATTTAACACTATTAGGATAGACTTTCAAAAATAATTAAACACGTCTATTCCCGTCGCTAATCGTTCATCGCACATTAATTCACAATAAAATTATTATCAGATTTTTTCGCTTCGTGCACTTACCGCAGTACATTTACGTGCTTAAATTCGAAGGCTCAACGCTCAGACAAGTAGAAAATTGTTCGGAGATGCCACAAACTTAGCGAGCGCAAACATAACAGACGAGCAACGAGCGACATCGAGCTACTGGATATAATACATTTAAATCATATTTTAAAAATTTATTACAATTTGACAAACAATAAACATAGTTTGTTTGGATTTAATTTTTACATTTTTGACCTATTTTAAGATTTTTTTTTTAAATATTTTAATTAATAAATTAAAGTTTTACACCGTAAAGATGTATAATATTGTAAATACGACTACTGTGTGAGCAAATTTTTTTTTTTTCAATAAATATGCATTATATCGACTCTAAACAATTAAAACGTAAGAAAAACGAACATAAGTAATATCGCCAGAAGTTTTTAATTTTTTAAATTTTTATCAATACATTTTGTATTTTAGAATAAAATCATATTATAACGTTCTATTTTGATAGTAACAATGTTTCTCATATTATATTCTTTTCTAAAATAACTTATCACTTATAACACGTTTTGGCATATATTTCTATATTTAAACTGCGAATTTCACCAATGTTTTTAATTAAAAAATTAAAATACCCTATCAGGTTTTTCCTATTTTAAATGATAAAGATTATAATTATTATACATCCATTTCAAGTAGGTAGGTAACTAGTTGGTAACATTTATCCAAGCGCTGCGACTCTGTAATAACATTAATATAAATATTTCAAAGTAAAATATTTTATACAAGTAATAATGTCTTAGATTAGGGTCCAATACTTGGAACAATCTCAGAGAAGAGTTGTTAATGAAAACTTTGTGTTCTCGAACTTTCTAAGATTTTATATGCCATTCCACTGTTGTCACTATAAAATAATTTTACTCTGAAGTTGTTCTTAAATATAATATATGGGTTATAGAAGTTATAATAATGGTAATAACTTATAATATATATAAATTCTATATTAATTTACTGTATTAACCCTTAATTACTGTAGAAACCCTTTCTTTGTTTTTGTTGTCACACACTAACATGATAATGATGGCATGATTTATTTTCTTCATTCAAGAATTAATTTTAAAAGACTCCAATGATAATTTATTATCATATTAGTAATATTAATTAGATGAAACCTTATTTTTATGTACATATCGCTGCTTGAATACAAAAGGGACACAAATCAAACAGACACTATTTTACAGGAGAGCCATTTAAAGTTTAGAAAATTTATATTTGTCTGTAACTTATTATGCTTTCATTAATTACATGCATGTTATATACCGCTAAAAGCGTATTTCAAAGCTGCATTTAATGGTAAGTAGTATTGTAGTACAAGTGTTGCCTTGAAAGATATATTAGTTAAGTCCCTTTTGTTTTAAAAAAAATCCCTCGTTTTATGGTAAAAAATAGAATAATTAGTCACAATTCAAAAAACTTGATGTTTTAATCAAAATATTTTTCCACTGACTTAGGTAATCTAGAAAAATTATGACATAAAAATTAAAATGGTAATTCTAGTTTATAAAAATAAATGAAATAACTTCTTTAAGTGAAAATAAAAAAATCTGCTTCAAAAAAACTAGAATTAAAATCTTCCTCTTAATAAAGAATTGAAAAAAAAATATTCAAAAATCATTAAAAGCTTAAAAACAATTATTTTTATAAAAAATTTAACTAATTGGCTCATTACTACAAACATTTTACATCAATAATAAGGTTTTGTTAATTTATTAATTACAAAATTGAACTATCCATCATAAAAAAATATACCAAACTAGACTTATAGCTTAATATCAGTCTCGAAATAGATATAATATGAATTCTACTAACTAAACAAAAATTAAGTAGAATATTCTAATGTAAAAATGTAATTGTACAACATAAATGTCATTAGAAACAGTAACAAATCACAACCATTCTTGAGCTAACAACACTATAGAAATTATATTTTCAAAGCTAAATTTTGAATGTGAATATATCAATAACAACTAGTCTGCATATTTCTATTTAAATAACAGGTTTATAAGCTAGAAAAAAACTCCTCGTAATAAAAATATGTAATCTTTTTTCAGTTGTAATTTTTTTACAGCATTGAATCTCGCATTTTTTAGAACAAACTGGCCCTATTTTCTTTTCTTCTATATTTTTCTTAGTTTTTGACAAAGATGTGTATGCCTTACCACTGTTCTTTAATAATTTTGTAAGGTTCCTTTTCTATAAATTAGGATTTGCTTTCCTATTGCGACCTATTCTTTCATAGCTTTCATTTTCATCACACGGAGATGCCGTATCAACACTCGACGTAACTACACTGAGTCAGTGTTAGCATTATTTGCTGACAGTATTATGTATTTTCGGCCGTAAAGTTTCGTTCCAATGTATCGTACAAATACAAAATTTTTTTAAGTAGTTAAAATTTCCATTTCGATGACATTTATTAGTTATGCATGTTGGATTATCGTACAATTTCGACACCTCTATGTTCGATCGTACCAAGTGCTAAATTATGTGATTTGTACGATAATTATGTGACTAATGCTAACGCTGACCTGAGTGTTAACACTGTCACACCGAGAATCAAGGATAGATGAAAAATCGAGAAAATTAATCTTTTCAGACTGGATTTCAACAGGAGACAGTACCTTATGCTATCAATTTGTTATTTTGTTCTTTAAACTCTTTATTATTTTTATTAAAACCTGAAGGTTCAGGTGCAGAAGGTAATAGCTGACTGTTAGTGAAAAAATTAAATTTATATAATTATCTTCATCGGAATCTGTGTCCGTCATCTCTAGGTCATTTTTAGTTATAAAGTTTAGATCTGCAACGTTGTCGTGTGAAGAAAAAACTGAGCTGGAATTTGTCCAACATGTAGACACAGAAGTGTCACTATCATAATCAGTTTCCTGAACAATCACGTTTAGTCTGGTCTTTGATCTTTGTAGTTCAAACCACCAACCACCAAATCTAAGATTAACTGTCATCGGTAAAGTTATAATTTATAGCACTCATCTTTCTGTCTCACTTGGTGTGTGGTGTTCAATTTCCTAATCCTTATTCGTGTTTTTGTTGGATTTTAGCATTTCAAATATTCTTTGTACTCTACTACTCATTCTATTATTAAAAAACGGTGATTAATTATAATAAATTACGTATATCAAATAACAATATACATTAAAAAATAAAAATAATTCACTAAAATATTTAATTTTCTTTTAAGTTTTATATTAAATTTATAATTATAATGAATTTACTTCCATCTAAAGAAATACAAAAGTAGCGCATTCCAAAATATGGCACTAACGTTTATCAAATAATATTACAACCTCTAAAATATTATAAGCAAAGCGGCCGCTATGCTTAGTAAGGCCCTTTTCATTTAAAAGTGATTTTATACTTTTCTAAATCTGTAATACAAAATGGGCAATTTTGAAATATGGCACTTTTGTTAAAGAAAGAGGAATAAACTTACGTGATTTATTAAGATCAAAACGGACATATTTCACTATATGGCGCTTTTGTTTATAAAATTACTAACGCAAGTTAAGGATTTTTTGAAATATGGCACTTTATCATAAAAGAAAAATGCGTTCGCTTCGATTATCGGGTCGCAACTGAGAAAATGGCAGTATTGCTCATATTTGGTCCCCGAAACTCGAAAATACTAAAAAGGCGAAAGTATTGTTTTCATATATTATAATGAGAAATCAATGGGAGTCTCTTTTAAATACAAAAATATGACCTATTAACATCGCATTTTTTAAATAAAATTGATTTCACTTTTTTTCCATTTATGTCCCTTTTGTATTCAAGCAGCGATATTTTAGATAATATACATGTATGATTCGTAATTTTTATTTAAATTGCAGAATAGTGGCTTAAATTGTGAAAAGTTTTCAATAATTTTATTACCCGACTGCGACAGAAGGAGGTTTATGTTTTTCGAGTGTATGTATGTATGTCCATTTCTTTGGGACGCCCTACAGCCCAAACGGCTGGTCGGTTTTTGACATATGACGTGTCGTTGGATTTGTCTAAATTGTAGTAGTGACATAGGCTATATAAATTTTCAAAATGGCGCCTGCAAATGGCGGAATGAGGGGGGGAGTTGATTTTTTTTTCTTACTGTACCAATATGGGTATCAAATGAAAGCTAGTAAATTGTTTTATTCTTTTTAGTTTATAATAAGAGTATTTTACGCAGTCGGGTTTTTTGATTTTTTTAATTAAGCATACTTGTTAATATTTGAAGTTCAACTTTTACTCGTATATCGACGTATGCTAAAAATCTTATAGTTAAAATCAAAAATCGTCACACTACGATCGTCGTATTTGAATGAAAAATAAACGACGACGATGATTGAATGAAACGACGCAAACCCATCGAGTTTGATTCGTTTCGATAAGTGCTTTGTTTTTAACTGGTTACCAGGGTCTGATCTGATGATGTAGCTGGAATGTGGCCATAGGAACTTCGCAATGAAACGACATAACCTCATCGAGTTAGGTCTCGATTGAATCGTCTCGACGAGTAGTTTGTCTTTCAATGGTAACCAGGGTATGATGTTTGAGTTATCAGGTAGTCATAGGAACTCTGTAATAAAACAATACAACCCTATTGAGTTAGGGCTCGATTGAATCGTCTTGACGAGTAGTTTATCTTTCAATGATAACCAGGGTCTGATAATGGAGTAAGAAGGTAGTCATAGGAACTCTGTAATGAAACGATGCAACCCCATCGAGTTCGGGCTCGATTGAACCGCCTTGACGAGTAGTTCGTCTTTTATTAGTTACCAGGGCCTGATGATGGAGCTGGAACGTGGTCATAGGAACTCTGTAATGCAACGACACAACCCTATCGAGTTTCAGGTCATTTGATTCATCAAGACGAGTACTTTGTTTTTAGATAGTTACTGATGGTGGTTACTTATGATGGTGGATGGGTCTGATTATAGATAGCGCGCACTACCTCGGCACATCGTGTTATTATAAGTATAAATTCTTGCGTACGTACATAAGTACACACACTTTTTTTCGTAAACCTCACTTAACCAATTAATGTTAAATATATAATAAAAAGTTTCACTTCATACGTGTGTACATTAATACACACACACACACACACACACAAACACACACACACACACACACACACACACATACACACACAGACAAACATATTTTTTTTATATATCCTTTAATATCTACAAGTATATATGGACCATTGAATCAAAACATTTGTTGATAAATAATTATTAGTAAAAACAGACAGACCTGTCGATTGTTAGTATTTATTTACGGAACGTGACAATCGTATTGAAACTTTGTGTCGCGTGAAACTGATGCTATAATCCATAATATAATAATATTATCATACGAATCGTCGAGATATCAGAAAATTGGTAACGATAATTTAACACAACACAATTAATATTGCTTCAATTTTTTTTTCAAAAAATCTTTAATTAAACATTATTTTAAAATGAAAAAAAAAGAACCAAATTTCTCATAAATTACAATAATTTTAGTTAAAATCGCGACATCTATGAATTTATTTGTATAAAATTGATTGACTTACAGTTGCGCCTTTAAAAATTTTTCACTATTCCTAAGGAAATATGCAAACTTACGAAATGAAAGATTTTGGGTCACTAAGCTACGTGCATACTGAGTTTAATGGCCATCAGTCAAGCTGCTAAGTCTTGCAAGTGGAACAAATAAACAAATTAACATTTTCAGTATTAGATTATTTACAATAGTGTATATAATACCTATCATCATCATCATATTAACCATTGGAGGTCGACTGTTGAACGTAGTCCTCCCCCACCGACCTCCAGAGCGACCGGTTCAAGGCAACCTCTATCCAACGACTTCCAGTTGGATAGACGTTGGTTTAACACTGATATTCAATGTGCCTCTAACCAGTAGTTGATCACTCCCGGTTTCACCCTATGGATCACGGAGACGTCATTAAATATCTGTCGCCTGGTGGTCATGATGAAGTCTATTTCATTCCTTGTGAACCGTTTTATTTTATTTGTTTTGACATGTTGGCACTGTATAGAAAGACAGGCATTCTGCATACTCTAGATACTTTCTTAGTGTATGCTAGTATATTTTATAAGGATGAATTTTTGTAATTTTATAACAGAAATATTCGTCTTGTATGGAAATTGCACCTGGGCGGTGGCGGAGTCACATACATAAAGTGATAACGATTTTCTCGACAAGCAGCGCAAACGAAGTACAATGTATGACGTACCTGAGTCTGCAGCTGCACGTTGATCCAGCTTTCGAAGTGGGAAGCAATTCCAACACGCTTGTAGCAGGAGCTCCTTTGTTCACGATGAGCGTTTCTAATACTATTTGAATGTTAACGGTTTCACGCGTCCGAGTCGATTGTCTTGCTATTGCTAGTAGTGTTCGATCGCCGGCGGCTGGCATAGATCAAACATACACCACAGATAACAAGTACGTCACACATGACAGTTGTGAATTTAAGCTGTTACCATCGTATACACGTACTTGCGTGAACATCATTGCTTTGAGTGATTGATAATTGCAATTATTCTGGTAACGGAACACGTCTAGTACATACTTATCTAATAACATAATATATTATTAAAATAGATAAGTACAAGAAAAACATCATTCTTCTAAATATTTTAAGAGATTACAAAAATTACTGAATTTCAACCAGTGGTTTTTGTCTTGATTCGTTTACTCTATCCACTGGACTACGACGATGTAAATAAATTCAATCAACATGGAATTAAAATAAATAAACAACACGTTCAACGTGTACACAAGTACTGTGTAAAATAAACAACTAGTTCGTAACGACCGTACGCGTCACTGGACGACGGTGTTTGCTCTGCTAACTCGCCGCTTAAGTTATATTAGTATGTGATGTGTTGCTTAGACTAGCTGCTTAAAAAGACAAGATTTTAATAATCTTATTTCTCTCTAACTCCTAAGTGTGATCACTTATCTTTTACTGAAGAAGACACCTTTGCCCAGCAGAGAAATATTTGTAAGCTGTTACAGTACAGTACAGATGCGAGTGACTAATAAGTCTAACTAATAAGCTTCATGTGAGCCTAATTTATTTTAATCCGCTATTTAGGTGACGTATGGGTATACTAATGTGACCAATTTTTAAATTTTTTTACCGCTGTATGTCTACGTATGTATGTATGTATGTAAGTGATCTCACTTTGCTCTTAATTAAGTTTACGCTCAGCGCTCATATTACGAACAAGCCTCTTAATTGCAGCCTATGACTCTGCAAGATATGGAGTAATTATCGTAAGGTACGCCTGCACTGAACTAATTCACTGAGTATTCACATCATCTTTATGCGCGGATCAACCTGTGCGTGTACTTGGAAATAGAACAATTTGTACTTTTTTAACAGTGACGCGATAGTCTTCGTCCAAGCAAGTCCATTTCTTGTCGCTTTGTTGTCCAAATATAGTCAATCTATACATACATATTTTAAATCTACATGTCTCTCTGTCCGTTTGTCTATTTGTTTGAACACGCATTACATCTAAAGAAATAAGACTGTGAAAATTATAAAGCATATCCCGAGGCAAAATTTAGTCTTTATTTAATTAAATTGCTTCACTCTTTCAAAATGTAATGTAATTTGAAATTTGTATTTTGAATGACGGCGTTAGAAGGCGAAGAGTAGGTAAAACTTGTAATAAGGTTGTATAAAATTATATTTTATTGCATTTTATTAATAATAAATAAATGTTCAGATTACTAGTACTGCACAACGCGGGTACTGCTAAAAAAATTAGACTGTAAAAATAAAACTCGACACGTTGATTCAGATATATTTCATTATTTTAATATTGGAAAAATTAAAGAATAATTACAGGTTCATTCAACACGCAATTTTACTTTTAAAAACTTTAACTAAATGAACTAAATCACAAAAATATTACTTGAAATACACCTCTACATTGACACCTAGGACGACAAAATGGAATAATTGATACTGATATGCATGTATATGTTAATAAGTACACGCTGGCCGTTCGTCTATCAGGTTGTCACCGAGCTGATCTTTGAAACCATTATAGTTAAAAACTTGTTATTTTCACTAAATATGTGTATTACTCTATTCGCTATAAAAATAAAATAAAAAGTTTAAATTAACAGAATGACTAGGAGGACTATGACAAACCGTCGCTAAAAACGATTTAAACATTAACAGCTACGCGGTGTTAATCATTTCCGCACCTAAGAAAGTTTTCGACTGGTCCTTTACTTTACTACAGCTAATACGCTGCAGTGATAGATAAACAAGAGTATTTTAACTAATGTGTATAAATTGTTTTTTTGCAATAATCGGTTGAAAAATTTGTATTATTATTTTTTCTTTTTTCAAAAATTTCCAAGAATTTGTCAAGGATAATTATCTTAAAAACTTAAATCATCTATACAAATAATAAATCTGTTAAAACCTCCGTTTTATTAATACACTATATATCATCAAGAATAAATTTCAATAGCGCGTATTTTTTTGTATCAGCGCCATCTCTTATCGTGTTTTTCTCTGATCACGTATCACGTAAAAAGTACAAAACCAATGTTAATAGCTTTAATACATAAAAATTAGAAATAATTCACAGTATAATTTAGTTTTTGTTCATTGTAATTAAATTTAAAAATAAATATTTAAGAAAATAGAAATAGGTACCTACGCCGCCAACGCCATCTGGTCTAAGGAATCTTTAAAACTCACAAAACTTATATTTGAGTTATTATTTTGTTAAACTTAAAAGTTTACTAAATATGTCGGATAGGAATATTTATTTATTTATTTATTTATTTAATAAAGGCATACCAACTAAGTACATAAAACGACTTCATACATTTAAACATACCATAAACTTATACAATTATGCACTTAAATTAAAGGTTTGCACAACATTTTATAATGCCACTCACTGTAAACAGACAATAATCTTATTTGTGAAATCTACTAAAAAAAATTACATTGATTATTATTTAAAAGAGAAAAAAAAAAAACAAAACTATTATAATTATAATCATAAGTCAATGTCCATCAACACTTTAATTTTTTTTTTCTTAAATTGGTCTAACGAATCTGCGAAGATGTCTATGTCAATGTTTAGAAAAACTGCATTTAAATTTTTTTGCATGAGATTAAGCGGTGAATTATGTATATACCTTGATTTATTATTAATAACATAAAATGGTTTATATATTCTATAGAAGCTAGACCTAGACGATATTCTAGGCATACTCAATTTAATTCGATTCAAGAGGGAAGGACAATCGATCATATGATTAAGTAGCTTGTACAGAAAAATGCAGCCAAGAGCCTGATTACGTTTCCATGAAGGAAGGTAGTTGAAATAACGCAATCGGTCATTATAATTATTGAGATGCGGGTCGTTTTGTGTTATAGCCTTAAAGCATAGTCTTTTTAAAAAAAATAAAAACCAAAACTTCGGCCAGAAGAATGACACTCGCCCGTATTTAAAAATCTGTTTTTCTTTTTTTGTATATAATGAAATACTTTAGGGTACTACGGTCTTGATTGTTTGTTCGTTGTTAAAATTTAAAATATTTGGTCGTTATTTGTTTGTTGATTGTACAAAGTTGGATGGTTATAGCTATTTAAGTTGTAATCTATATATATATATATATATATATATATATATATATATATATATATATATATAAAGTCGGGTTAGTTACACCGTTTATAATTCGAGAATGAGTGGAACGATTTTTATGATTTTTGTGTTTTTGGATTTGTCTTCGTCGGGAATAATACTTATTAAAATATGGTATTCATCAATGAGAAAATAATTAATTAAAAAAAACAGTTCAAATGTTTCATCCGTACTATCTATATACATATATATGTATGTATGTATGTATGTATGTATGTATGTATGTATATAGATATAATAAATCTGTCACTCAATCCGTCTATTATAAAATATTTTCCAGTATCGACGCAGGTGTAGGTGATAAAAAACCGACCCGTGCGAAGCCGGGGCGGGCCGCTAGTGTATAAATAAAATCAACGAACCCTTTCTTTTTGAAACTCTAAAGAAGATCACTGAGAATCCATGACAATAATGTGAGTATTGAGTTTCTATAGAACATTTAACGATATTAGTTTGAATAACTTGACACTATAATATGAAGGTCATTCTCAACAAGTAATTTGATCCTTGTTATCAGCTCGTTTGATTTATTTAGCATCACCGAGATCTGAGAAAGGTTGACTTGTGATTAAGGACGTACGTAGTTTTGAAACACATCGTTATCAATAACATAATATTAACCCATTTGAAGCCAAATGAAAATTACAAAAGATATTTTTAAAATTCTTTTATTAGTGGACATTTTAGAAGTTAACATATAAAGAAAACATGAAAAAATTACAATTTAAAAAAAAGCCTGAAATTTACAGGGGTGTTCCCAAACTGGTACAATGGCTTCTTATGGGTGAAAATTGCATTTTTTACAGCCCCAGCGACCTCTAATGTGACATATAAAACACCTCACTCGTGTTGGTAGCTTTTCTGGTACATGTTCAACACCATCTAATCGCAATATTAGATGATGATGGACGTGCTATATTCCTTTGAGGTGATTGTCTAAGATAATATCTGGCGACGCTTCTTCGAAAAAGCAGTTGATCCATTGGTTCTTCTTTGGCGATTCATAGCCATATCAATCATATATATGAATAGTAACCACCACCATTTCTTACCATGGATCCTAATCCTATAAATGGATATGGATTGATCTAACTCATTCACGCCTCCCATACTTTTATTATAATTATGAAATGCGTGCGGAATATGCACATCAACCTTTTCTTTTTTTTTCTATGCACCATCTTTTTACAGTTCCCAAAGGTTCATGAGAGTCATGATCATGGAACATCGAAGGAGCGTTGGCGAGCAGAGGAAGTAGAGAGCATTGATTAAGATGAACTGATTCGTCGTCTTTTAACAGCCAAAAGTTCATCATCGCTGTCGTCTTCGGGTAATGAGAATGTACCAATATTACAAACAAATACCTCAATATTGCCAGGGACGTCGTAAGGTAAACAGCGAAGCGTCATATCAACGTCACCCTCTTCTTCATCCGTAACAACGCTTGGCCCGGGGGGAATTATGGACAAATCATATTTTAAATTATCGTCACTATCTTCATCCAAGGTGTTTATAGCTTCTTCTAAGCCCCTAAGGTTATTACTACCACTAAAATATTGCTTTCGACTAATTTTGATGCTGTAAAAAAGAAAAGATAATTAGTACACTTGTAGCCACTGTGCCAATATTGGTACACCATGTTTAGGTAACTATTATTTTTTATATACGTAAACTATCAGCATCAGAATACTTTTATATATTAGGTAATTTGGTTATCTTATACTAAAGATTACAATAATGAAAGAATTTATCACCAATATTAACAAATAGAAAAAAGAATACACTTACTTCCTCTGTCGTAACAATAACAAACTTCAACACTTAAAAAAACTAATATTTATAAACAAATACTCAGTCACTGATTATTATACGAAAACAGTATAATCTTAACTGCACAGCGAAATAATAAGTAGGTGGCAACAAAAATAATATGAGGGTACATTAAAAAAAATATAACTGTTTCCAAATTGGCACAGAGGTCAAGAATATGTTTAAGATACTTTACATCATCTTTTAATCAAATGTTATTGGGTCCACTTCCCATTAAAAAATTGTTTGCTATAGACATAACATATTCAAATTTTTGTCCTTTATATTGAAGTACCTGGATGACATATGATGATTATGTATGATACATGATTATATTTAGGTACATTACATACTGAATGTTTCATAATATTTTCGATCTTACCGACATAATAATAAAATAATAGGAACTGATTATTTAAATAAAAAATAAAAATACACGAGCTCTCAATAATAGTTTTTCTCACAAAAGAAGAAACTTCAAAAAACAAAGGAAAAAAAAAAATGGTCTCTAGACACACCTGGATTCTGATGGACCACATTCTGATTTCGAATCTGCCCGATTCCCATTCAAGCTATCATAAACATATGGTTTGCTAGCTTAGCAAAAGCTTGAATATTGAATTGATACATCGAAATTTACCTTCGTATTCTATTGATATTTTTTTTAATTACGTGAAAAAAAGGATAAAACGACATTTTCTAAAAAAAAATCCTAGCTAGATCGATTTATCGCCCCTGAAACCAGCTGCATACTAAATTTCATCAAAATCGTTGGAGCCGTTTCCGAGATTCAGATTATATATATATAAGAATTGCTCGTTTAAAGATATAAGATTAAAAGATATAAAATTAAGATATAAAATAAATTAAATGTAATAATGCAGACTTAAACCAGCAATTAATCTCGTCTATGAATGAGGATGTATCCTGTGTGATGTGTTTCTTCGTCGCTCGCTAATCGTCTCACTGTGCTGTCTGCTTTGTATTATGCCACTTTTATAATTGAGTGTAAAAGAGGTTTTAGAGGTTTTACGGAATTATAAACTTTAATATTTATATATAAGTCTAAACGACGTCCAATGCATTCGTGACTTTTTTTTCGTACTAATTGCTCGTCACACCATGACTGACGACACTGAATGAATATCGAATTGTAAATTGAAGCACTTTCTCCATGTTAAGGAAAAAACGGACCAAAAGAGAAAAAGCACCTGATAAACAACATCGCTGAAAACTGACGAATAATTATGTCTTCTTAGTTTTTTATCTCTTCTTAATTTTTTACTGTTTGTATCTCATTATATTGTTGGCATTTTGGAATATAGATAGACGTATTAATGTATTAAATCAATAAATAATATATTTTAAAGTGAATTTGTGGCAAATCACATTATTTCAATTGAGAAATTATCTTTAAGCTTTTATTTATTACTACTTTAATGCACAATACATTTAAGAATCGTACAAAAGGCGGGCTTAATGCTAAAAGCATTCTCTACCAGTCAACCTTAGGACGTACAAAAGCGGACGTTTGTAGGTGTGCAAAATTAAGGATTGTTAAAATTCACTTTAAACGAGTATGCTTAATTAAAAAAAATCAAAAATCCCGACTGCGTATAATACTCTTATTATAAACTAAAAAGAATAAAACAATTTACTAGCTTTCATTTGATACCCATATTGCTACAGTAAGAAAAAAAAAATCAACTCCCCCCCCCCCTCATTCCGCCATTTGCGGGCGCCATTTTGAAAATTTATATAGCCTATGTCACTACTACAATTAAGACAAATCCAATCACACCTCATATGTCAAAAACTGTCCAGCCGTTTTGGCTGTAAGGCGTGCCAAAGAAATGGACATACATACATATATACATACACTCGAAAAACATAACCCTCCTTCTGTCGCAGTCGGGTAAAAAAGGCAACATTAGATAACGTTAGTAACAACACACGTTCGTGTATACACGAGCAATAAATACATATACATACTATACATGTATAAACACATACATTCATACATAAACATATACACACATCCATACATACATAATACTTAATAGGCTGACGACAATTATCAAACCACAATTACACAGTGTTTATTGAGTTCACCAAATTAGGTTAAATTTTGACTAAAAAAGCTTTCACTGTTCACTTAATTACAAGCTTATAAATGCGTGTCTACAACAAAATATAATATATACAATAATATATATAATAAAATATAATTATATATAATATATAATATATAATATATATAATATATAATATATATATAATATATAATATATATATAATTATATAATATATATAATACAATATATTTATATTATTGTTTTCTTTTGACTCATTATCATACCAAATATCCTTAATTGCAATGGTATTTCGATACATTTACATAAATTAGACCATCTGTAATTTTCTATTCAGACGAAGTATTTCAACTTTCTCCAATATTAAAAGTTGATTATTTTTTTTATGTAATGAATATTTTATTATATTCTTTTTTATTTCTTTATCACAAGAAAAAAAGGTTCACTTATTACTTTTTCTAAGGCTTTCTTGCAAAAAACCATTCATCAACCATATTAATAATTACCGTATATAATGAAACAAATATAACAAAATATTTTCTTCTAACGTTAGCTATTAACAGGTTACTTTTAATTATTATTATTATTATTTTTTTTATTTATGGAACGCATTTTTTTTAGGTTGATAGATGGACAGATGTATAAGTGTATAACTCTCTCACGACTAGATTATGAAAAAATGTGATAAAAAAATGTGATGAAAAGGATGTGAGAATAAAATAAACTAAGCCTAGAAGTAAATAATGCGTTATATATATTTTTATAAATACTTAAACAATATTGGATTACATACGTATTAAAAAACCGCAAGCCCAAAATAGCGTCGGCTTTACGTGCTCTCCGAGGCACGGTGGGGAGACCCATAAGGATACACACGCAGACTAGAAATAAATATTTGGACCGATACAAATATCTGCCCCGAGTGGGAATCGAACTCTCGACCGCTAGCGTTAAGGAACACGCACCGTTACACCAGAACGATCATCAGATTTATAGTTCAGTTGAACTTTACTCACATCGAGGTTGCTACAGTTCACGCTACATTTGATCTTACAAAAATTCTTGTAGCAAAACTATTATTATTATTAGAGGCAAACAATCTAGTCAAGGGTCATAAACTTTATATGAGACTTGTCCTACTTCGCTTGGTTGTTGTTGCGCTGAATGTTTTTAACCACTTTCAATACTGAATATGTACTTGATTTGCGAATCAAAAACGATTAAATATTCGTTTAATATATAGTCTAATATAATGTACCATCCTGCGATTTGTTCCAATATCTTTCACTTCAAATCCCTTGCAATGAAGAGATCGAGAAGAGATTACCGGTTTCGTACTAACAATCTTAACTTATATAATTATATATAACATTGAAAATTAGCTTTTGATCAGTTATATAATTCTTCATACCGTCATAAAATAAATGAATCAATTTATTTATTGTGATACTACAATTATATATTTTTTATAAGTTATAAAATGTAATTTTTGACGATGCATTGGTGTTGTGGTCACAGCCACTGGCTGATGGTCGCTAGCGGTCTAGGGTTCGTTCACCATACATTGTGTGATCCATCGAGTGAGAAGTGCTCATTTTTAATGCTTTTCACTATCACGACGACTATGTCTCATTTCTGACATTATATCAAGTGGTTAATAGTAAACGGTTATTCTACAATAATTTCCATATATTCCACTCAGTTCCGCAGGGCTTAAAAAAGAAATTCAAAAGTGGATCACATTCCTTTCGTCCTCAAAAGGGTCTTCTAAAGAAGGGTCATTGAAAAAGTTTTCTCATAGGGAGAATTTTTATCAGAATGTGAAGGATACTTAAGGGGAGGTAACTGATAAGCAGCGAGAAAAATAGGTATATTTCGGTAATTGTTATCTCAAAAACGAATGTTTTGATTTGATTCAGGTTTTCTTTATTGAATAATATGTATATTGAGATATGTTAAGATTTTTGTTTTTAAATCCATTGACTGGAAGCGTCATTGTTGTGTTCAGCGTCAGACGTGTTTTTCGCTGACATGCCCTGCGATGCCAATGATTCCGGACAGTCGGTTGATCTCAAACATAAAAACGGAACAGATTTTTGAAACATAATACACAAACCAATTCACCTCGTAGAATTTTTTTGAAATTTATATTTTTGACGGAATTGCGACCGTTTTAATTTTAAATTCATTTTTCGTTTGCATTTTCTGACAATTTTATTTACATAAAGAAGCAATTGATCAATTAAATGAAAAACCCCTACGTGGCAAGGGAGAGAAAATATCAAAGAACATTGTGTCCGAATTTAGATAAACTTGGACTCGGCGTTTTTGAAATATATCTGGTACCGACTTTGAAAACTATGTTTCAAGATGATCGCTTTTCAACAATGGGTAAAGAAATCCCCCTTTCGGCCGTTGGGCCGCTGCAGTATCTTTCGTTAAATTCTCCGTATAATTTTGGCAATATCAGAATTTCAACAGAAAATATTCACATAATATTCTCCGTAATTCAAACATGAAAAAAAGGAGTTAAAATTGATTATTCAAAAGTATACTTCGGTGCTGTTTCAAAGTTTTTCAGAAAAATTACTGGCAAGATAGCATGGGCATACATAGGTCCCTCCGAAGAGTCGCTACTTCGGCAGCTATAATTATCAATTGTCAGCGCTGAATTCTTCCTTCACGGGTCGCGTTACGAGTTTTAATTTCGGCCTTCGCAGTGCGGTACGCTTTGCCTGTCAGCGTTTCTCCCGACTCGGATTCCCAAGGCATCCATCACTTGGAGATAGGATTTTGCCTTAAAGTTAAAAACGCATATGCTAATATTATATTTTCCATCGCCAGACACGGTCACCTCTTTATTGCTTCTTTCGCCTTTTGCAGAATAAGTCACAACTTCTACAATATTGCGAATGTCCACATAAAATGTATACAAAATATTCTTGGAGGTCGATGGGGAAAGCCTACGTTCAACAGTGTACATACAAAGGCTGATATGATGATGAAGATTCTTTGAACTATAAACTACAAGAAAAAAAAAACTATTTTTATTTTTATTTACTTAGCTACCTCCCCTTAAGCAATAATTTATAATCAAATACGATATTGGTTACGAGACATAGCTTATTAAGCTTCCTGTAACAAGATACGAAAAGATAATTTACTTTTAAATAAGCGAAAGGGTATGTAATTTTAGGCAACTTTTTTTTAAATAAGTAGGATTTTTTAGGTTGCCAACGGAATCTTACATCTAAGAGTCCGGCTATTCGTCTCTCAGTATATTTCTTACAGGGAATCTTTACAACCTATCGAATATTTAAGTCGATCTACTTATTAAACATAAAGTATGTGTATAAAATACCTAAATTTATATGTAGGTATAGAGACCGCTTAAATAAAAGCTTATATGATAACTTCATTACAATTTTTTTTTACATACTAAACAATTTGTACACATTTTTTTTCTATACCTATTGATAATATGAAATAAGTACGATATGTATTAATTTGTGACGTCATCTCTAATAATTTTATTAAATAGCTTTTCACGCTAGTCCTCATAATACTGAAGGACTCGTCTATCAGTTTTCTCTTTTACAAGTACATGAATTACCGGTTCGCTTTTTAAAGTTATTTGTCAGTTAATCTATTATATTCGTCTTGAAAGCTCGTGCCTTAAAATATCAGGTTCATAGAAATAAAAGAAGATTCTAAGAATATTAAGCACCCAATTAAAACGTTAATGAGTACTGAGCCCACCAAAGTCAAGCCAGAAATCATTTTAATAAAATATACAGGAATTTTATTAATTTTTTATACTTTTGTAGATTTTAAAATAATTAATAAAATAATAAAACAGGGTAATGAACGCTAACTTATACTAATTAACGTAACTTTTAAAAAAATACAATGTGGTTTAAAATACAGCAATCATTTTGCTATAAAATTTTAACAATGACTGACCCGGTGGTGCAATTGGCAGTGATACTTCTTTCTGCTCCAGGGTCGTGGGTTCGATTCCTGCCTCGATTCTGGGTGTAATATATATTTATTTTTATATATATTATTTATTTTTATATATATTATTTATATGTATGTTTATTTAAAAAAATATATAACAGTCGGCTATTACCTAAAACACAGGCATTAAGTTGCCTACCTTAGGAATAAACGATCGTGTGTGTATGTCAAACATATTTATTTACAATACAATGTAAATTATCTCAGTTGATTATCTCAGTTATTTTAATTATCCCAGTTTTCTTATATTATATTTTTATATGGTCAGTTTTGATATAGATTTTTTCTTAATCCACTGACAGCGTAACAGTTAAATTTTTATTAGAAATAGAAGACATAAAATATGAAATATCTTGTGGTATTTAAATTTCAGTTGTTAAAGGTAACTGTATCCATGTGAAAGTAATTTGTACCTACGTTTTCTCGAGCTAATTTTGTTATTTTATAGATGTGACATACTTTTTGTGGTAGACTGTTATTTGTCGTAATGGTAAAATCGATTTGGAGACTTTTTTTCAAATAAATATATAAGCGTATAAAAACAAAAAAATGCACTATAATAGTTCCTTTGCTTGCCTTAAATGTTTCAATCCGACGTAATCAGAAGTTATTATCATTATAGGTAGTCCGTAACGAAACCAGTATCTATTAAAATTTAGAGGCCCTTCGGCTTAATACTCAAAGACAGTAAACTCTAAAAGAAGATTTACATATTGAAAAAAGGTATGAGGTAAAAACTAATATATGTATATATATATATATATATATATATTTCGGTAATGTTTAGCATTTTACAAGAATTCGTACTTAATATAGTTCGAGTCACTATATCCCAAGGATTCTGTACAATCAATGTGACTATCGGACTACAGGTAGCTATGACCTTGACAGGCGTTAACATACTTTTTTGGTTTCTTATTAAACATAATATGTGATAGAAAATATTTATTTATTTTATTTATTTGTTTACTCATTTTGTTGCCTAATAATAATTCAATTTAAAAATTATTTAATGTAACAATAAACGCAATTACATGAGCTATAAGAAAATAGTTTAGTTTGGTACCGTTCAAGATTCCGAAGTACCTAACGAAGAAACTGGAGAAACTAGGAGGACTAGACTAAGAAAATAAGGACTACTTACTTATTTTCATCATATCGATATATTATATAACGTATTATAAATATTAATTATAAAACATTATATAATAAAATGAAAGAAAACAAGACCAGTTACTCTAGTTAAACATTTAAATAATACCCTATTTACGGGTTTATAGATCTTTGAAGTTAGGACGCATTTATATATTAAATATTAATGTGTTAATTCTTGTGGATAAATTTAAGTGCTTCTCAGAGTCGCACCTGTAAACAGTTTTCACTTACTGTAAACGTAAATATAAAACTGTATTCTGATTTGTAATGAATTTTTTACATTGAACTCGTTTCCGCCTTGTAGTCTAAAAACAATTATTTTTAGTTTATTAGGTAAATACGCTAGTAACAGTGATTTAAAAAAAAAACATCTGCTTTATGAATTAAGTCATTTAAAGTTACCTCGCTATAAATATAAAAAAAGATAAGTGTAAAATATTGAATCTTGTTTTTTTATCTTTTATGTTGGACTCCGTCCTAAAAACTCTTTTAAAAGTAGTTCAATTTATTGATTATTATTAATTTTTTTGGTACTTTCTACATTAAACGAATTTAACTATATAGGTAACATTTTTAACCGTAAAATAAAATTAGCTCCCGTTACTAATACGTTTTCACGTATTTTCTTGTGTTAGGTAAAAAAAGTTCTATTAGTGTCACCTATTTATTTTAATATTTTTCAATTAGCAAAATATAACAGCTGACGAAATCGACCACGAATGACGAGAGGTTCGGTAAATACCCGCTGTATCCTTACATTTTTTTAAACAATTTTCTATATTTTATTACATATGTGAAATAAAATATGAAGGATTATTAATGGCGATTCGATAAATCCATTACTCATACTACGACGTCCTAGCAGTATTTTCCTCTATACAAACTAAACTCTAATGAACACGATATATGTATGTATTCACGTCACATCTTAGGGAACCAGCTCAGGCTCTAATACTTCGTCGATACAATTACACCAGTGACCAGCGCCTGGTTTAACAAACTGTCCAATAAACTTTGCTGATAAATCTCTAAAATTACCTTTTGCGAACAATACAATACCAGTCATCTTAAAAACGACTGACAATCGTTCTGGTGTAGTGGTGCGAGTAGTTGTCTCAACGCCGCGCGCCGGCGGTCGTTGGTTCGATTCCCGCTCGGGACAGGTATTTGTATGTCCGTTCGAGTACAGGAGCATAGCACGAAAGCGATTCCAATGCAGCGAGGTGTGAGACAGGGAGATGTCATCTCTCCGAAACTGTTTACCGCAGCATTGGAAGACACTTTCAATCTTATTAAATGGAAAGGATTCGGCATCAACATAAACGGCGAATACATCACTCACCTTCGATGTGTCGACAATATCGTACTTATGGCAGAATTCCTGTAAAACCTCACTACCTATTATGCTCAATGACTTCGTTGGAGTTTCCCGAGTGAGCCTTAAAATGAATATGGGCAAGACAAAAATAATATCGAATGTCCACGTATTTCTCTTCTTCCATATAAAATATCAAAACTCTGTCGACAAGCGGCAACAATGTACTACACTTTTTTAACAAAATAACGAAAATTTTGATGTATCGGCAACATCGCATTTACGTCTGAGTGCTACAGAAAACGACGACATCACGCTCATATGCAAACCATGATGTCATTCATTGAACGATATCATCATAAACGGGAAAAATGTGAGCATCTTATACGCATTGTGAGAAAATCCTTTCGAGCCAGGTTATGCATTCTGATGACACAGTATAAACGGCCCAACTCAACGGTTCTTAGATTTAGATTAAACATCCAGTTTCGAGGGTCCCGAAATTTACAACACAAACATAAAGCTCCGACTACGACAAACATATGGTTGGCTTATACAAACATTTGCTGTGAGGGGGGATCGAAACTGCGACCGCTAGAGCAACAGCCAGTTGCTGAGACTACAGCACCAACCCATCGTCATAAATATAGCGATATGTTCGTTCTTTGTAATAATCGATAGAAGATAGGCTCTTAACATCATAACAGCAGCTCAAAAATGGGATCACTTTGGTATTGTGATGGAATATAGTTTTGACTGAAGCGTATGTTATCGCAAATAGAATGTCACCATGTAGTGAGCTAAGAGAACGGTGTAGTTGCAATAAGGGTTGAAAGTATTTTACACATAAATAACTCTCATTTGAGAAAATACATTAATTTTAATTGCTGTGTGGCTTCGGCAATCAAGAATCTAGCCACCCCCTCTCTTCCCGTGGGTGTCGTAAGAGGCGACTAAGGGATACCACAGTTCCACCACCATCTTGGAACTGTTGAAGCCGATAGATGGCGGGATAACCATCCTAATGCTGGCTTTTCAAATACACAGGCCGAGGATGGGCAGCAGCGTCTTCGGTGCGATAGAGCCGGCCCTGCGGTCACCAACCCGCATGCCCAGCGTGGTGACTATGGGCAATCACCCCCAATGAGTGCGCGCAGAAGGATACGGCCCTCAGTTCCCGGCGGCCCCACTATTCCCGGCCACGGCAGCGGCTGCGGTAACGGTGGGGCAGAGGGTGCCAAGAATCTCCGGGGTACGGGAGGCTGCTTTGTGACGAACCTGGCAACGTATAATGGTCGCAGTCTACGGCTGGACCATCACCTCACCGAACTCGAAGTAGAACTAAGCCATATAAAATGGAGTATTCTGGGGTTGTCTGAGGTCCGAAGACAGGGTGAGGACACGATGATCCTGGACTCCGGACACTTATTCTACTTCCGTGAAGGTGATGGTCCTTCCCAAGGTGGCGTCGGTTTTCTGGTCCACAAGACTCTCAGTAACAACGTTGTAGAGGTCAGCAGTGTGTCGACCCGGGTAGCGTACCTTGTACTTAAACTCACTGACAGGTACTCCCTGAAAGTGATACAGGTATATGCGCCGACCTCGACACACTCTGACGATGAGGTCGAAGCCTTGTATGAGGATATATCGAAAGCTCTGGATGGCACGACCTCGGCTTTCTACAACGTTGTTATGGGAGACTTTAACGCTAAAGTGGGAGTACAAGACCGCGACGAATCGGTAATCGGACCACACGGATTGGGGCGCAGAAATCGCAGGGGGCAGATGCTTGTCGACTTCCTCGAATCGGAGGGGCTCTTCTTGATGAACTCGTTCTTTCAGAAGAAGCCCCAAAGGCGGTGGACATGGCAGAGCCCGGATACTGTGACGAGGAACGAGATAGATTTCATCATAGCGGACAAAGGGCATATATTCAGAGATGTCTCAGTGGTTAATAGGTTCAACACCGGTAGTGACCACCGGCTCCTGCGGGGCTCTCTGAATATAAGTCTACGCAAAGAGCGAGTCCGCTTGATGAAATCTATTATCCGACCCACGCTGCCCCAAATACTATGTGGTTCCGAGCAGTTCCAACTGGAACTCCAAAACCGATTCGATTCGCTGGAAACCACTGGCGACGTGGATCAGATGACCGACAACGTGGTGAAGACGGTGTATTCACTGGGTCGGAGACATTTTACGCCGACGAGACCAGTTAAGCAGTCCAAAATTTCTCCCGAAACCTTGGATCTGATGAGGCGGAGGCGCGAGATGCCCGCGGCTCAAGCAGCTTCGCCAGAGCAGAAGGCTCTTTCCAAGCGGGTGAGGAAACTCATACGCAGAGACCTCCGCTGCTCAAATACAAGAGACATTACGACTCTAATTGAGCAGAATAGGGGGTCAAAGGTTTTCCGAAAACCATTGGGAAGAAGTCTTCTTGCGAAGCTAAAAACAGCTGATGGCAGAACCGTTTGCTCCCGCCCTCAGATCCGAGAAGAGGTTGAGAAATTTTATGGGCAGCTGTACTCGTCGAGCGTACAGAAGTCTGAGACCCAGGGCGCCGAAGATCCACGTGCACCACTGCTGCGCCATTATTCGGAAGACGTCCCGGATTTCGAAGTCGGCGAGATTAGTGCGGCGCTCGGGCAGCTTAAAAACGGGAGGGCCCCGGGGGATGACGGCGTTACGACTGAGCTTCTTAAGGCCGCAGGGCGACCTGTCCTGGAGGCCTTAGCTAGACTCTTTAATGCCGTCATCCAACGAGGTACCACACCGGAGGCGTGGTCCAGGAGTGTGGTGGTACTGTTCTACAAAAGAGGCGATAAGTCTCTTTTGAAGAACTACAGACCTATCTCACTTCTGAGCCACGTCTATAAGCTCTTCTCGAGGGTCGTTACGAATCGTCTCGCCACAAGGCTCGACGACTTCCAACCACCGGAGCAGGCTGGGTTTCGAAAAGGCTACAGCACCGTAGACCACATACATACTGTTCGGCAGATTATACAAAAGACCGAAGAGTATAATCAGCCGCTGTGTATGGCTTTTGTGGACTACGAGAAGGCCTTCGACTCCATCGAGACCTGGGCTGTTCTGGACTCTCTGCAGAGATGTCATATCGACTGGCGATATATCGAGGTGTTGAGGTGTATGTACGACGCGGCGAAGATGACCGTTCATATCCAGGACCAGCAGACAAGACCGATTTTCCTTCGGCGCGGGGTAAGACAGGGCGATGTCATATCACCGAAACTGTTTACCACTTTTTTTTTTTTTTTTTTTTTTATATGTTAGTTGAATAGGCAAACTGGCAGACGTGCCACCTGATGGTAAGTGGTCGACGTCGCCCATGAACATAAACTAGTTCACCTGGAACTAGCCCAGCCGACTCATTTATGTGTTGCCTATCCTGAGACATATGATGTTAAGTCTCGGTGCCAGTAATTACACTGCCTGTCTTGCCCTTCTTTCCGAAACACAGCAAAGCTGTTTCACGGAAGAAATAAGCAAGCAAGATGGTGGTACCCATGCAGCCGGGAGCGCGGCACAGCGCATCCCTCCCACCGGTGCGCCACCACTGCGCCACCACTGCGCCACCACTGCGCCACCACCCACCACTGCGCTGGAGGACGTCTTTAAAACCCTGGACTGGGGGGGACGAGGCATCAACGTCAATGGCGACTACATCTCTCACCTTCGTTTCGCTGACGATATCGTCATCTTTGCGGAGACGTTGGAGGAGCTAGGCCAAATGTTGAGCAGCCTAAATGAGTCTTCCCGACGAGTCGGTCTTGGTATGAATCTTGATAAAACGAAAGTTATGTTTAACAAGCATGTCATACCGAGACCGGTATCGGTTGATGGTATCCTCCTCGAAGTTGTTCAGGATTATATCTACCTAGGCCATACCATCCAACTGGGCCGAAACAACTTCGAGAAGGAAGCCGAGAGGAGGATTCAGTTGGGCTGGGCGGCATTTGGCGGGCTTCGTCGGGTCTTCACTTCGAAGATTCCGCAAAGATTGAAGACGAAAGTCTTCGAGCAATGCGTCCTACCTGTGTTGACATACGGTGCTGAAACGTGGACACTGACGAAGGGACTGGTCCACCGATTTAAAGTCGCTCAACGTGCCATGGAACGGGCTATGCTCGGCGTTTCTCTCAAAGATAGGATCAGAAATGAGACTATCCGCGAGAGAACCAAAGTGACCGACGTAGCCCAGAGGATTAGCACGCTGAAGTGGCAGTGGGCTGGTCACCTGTGTCGTAGGACCGATGGCCGTTGGAGCAGACGTGTCCTGGAGTGGAGACCACGTATTGGCAAACGCAGTGTGGGACGCCCTCCGACCCGCTGGACCGACGATCTTCGCAGGATTGCCGGTGTTGGCTGGATGAGGATTGCGGAAAGCCGGGATGTCTGGCGCGAGCTTGGGGAGGCCTACGTCCAGCAGTGGACTGCTATAGGCTGATGAGATGAGATTAATTTTAATAGATAAAATAAAATATTAAGTTTTACATATAAACGAACTTATATATATATATATATATATATATTTATTTATTTATAACAATTATTAATATTAACTTAATATTTTATTTTATATATAAAATAAAATATTTAGTTTAATATATATATATATATATATATATATAAAAGAACAAGTCAAAAGGATGTATTTAACTATGAATTACAAAATTAATTCACTATTTTAAGTATTATGAGTTCAACATGCTTTTTTATGGAAATGCATTATTTTGATAAACACTTAATTAATATCTTCATTTCCTAGTATTTTTTGTATAATCAAATTGTTTCATATGAAACTAAATTAAATATTCATCCAAGAGAATTTGCAAGCTCCGTTGTCAGATAGGTACTGTACTCGTACTTGGATAAATAAATAATATTATAAACATTTTATCAATTATAAAGTGCGAAATATTCAAAGTTAAATACCAATAATAATTACTACATGTAGAATAGTAACAATTTAGCGCTAGCTTACATAGCTCGATAAAAATACTAATCATGATAGAACACACAAGTCATAGTCGGTGTTCGATTACTCGTAGTTTGATTTTTCGTTAATTATTGCTTAACAATCTTTTTCGATATTTCGCGTTCCAAACATATTTGGATTCATTGTTATATTTTTTTAATATTTTTTGTTTTCAATAGTTAACTGGGTGTGATTTTTTTCCCTTAATCATAAAAAAGCACATCTTCTACCCTTACCAAATATATTTTTTTATTTAAAAATACTTAGATATTATTATATAAATTCGTTTCTAATAAAAATATATAGTATTCATAATACAATAACACTTAAGAAATGCGTATGTTAATCGTAATTAATATAATACGGTAGGTATAACATAAACAGCTCTATATACATAAACGATATAATTGCAGTCTCATTTATTACTGTAAGTCCAGCCGCAGAATCCAAATGCATCGCTTATCGTACTTGCGAGTTTAACTCATAGATCTTGATCTAGTGCAATAGCTTAAGCTATTGTAGTAGGTATAATCTTAATATATATAAATCTCGTGTCACAATGTTTGTCCTCAATGGACTCCTAAACCACTTAACCGATTATAATAAAATTCGCACACCATATGCAGTTCGATCCAACTTGAGAGATAGGATAGCTTAGATCTTTAATTATAGTCGCAATTCTATAATATAAAAATAAGTCGGGTTTTCCTTTCTGACGCTATAATTCCAGAACGCACAAACCGATTTCCACGGTTTTGCATTCGTTGGAAAGGTCTCGGGCTCCGTGAGGTTTATAGCAAACAAAATTCAGGAAAAATTTCAACAGAAAAGCAGGAAAACAGGGAAAATCATTTTTCACATACAGCGCCATCTCTGATACATAGCATGTACTACAAACCAATATGGTTTTGCATGGTGGTGGAGCAAATGGCGCCAGTATGTGGTGTGAGTATCCCTCACGAAAATGATATATCATTTGCAATACCCCGGGCGGAGCCGGGGCGGGCCGCTAGTTATGTATATAGACCGAGTGAGTATAACCATATTATGTTACACGTAATAATTACCATCCTATAAAATTAATAACGCTATCAACCTATTTGCAGCTTTAAGAAAATAGACATTATATATATTTTATAAAAGATTTTCTATTCCTACTCTATATTCTGTTTATCTACTTACACATCTTAAATATTAAACTGATTTTGAATTCAAGCTCGTACTTACCTTACTGTGGCGAAGTCTAAAAGGGCGGTAATGTTTTTGACTTGTACGTATAATGTAAGTGTCCATCCCTAAAATTTTCTCGTAACACTACAAAACTACCCTTAAGCTATAATATGATTACATCCCTCTGTCTTATTTATTTTATTTTTGTTTCTCATAACGTTTTACTATTTTTAATACTAAATATTTTTTTAATTTTATATAAAAATAACAAAAACACGTTTATTATATTAAGGATGGTTTTACTTTATTAGATATTACTTGTTATTGTACTATACTGTACTGTACAGCCTATTAACAAACCACTGCTGAGCGAAGGCCTCTTCTAAATATAGAAGAAGGGTTGGAGCTTAATCCACCGCGCTGCTCCACTGCGGGTTGGCGGATAATTTTCCTACTATGAGTAACAATCGTTATCAGGTGTCTATGATAACAACGGACTAACGGGACGGAGACCCACAAAGACATACATACAGACCGGAAACATATATTTCACAAATACAAATATCTGTCCCGAGCGGAAATTGAACCCGCGACCACCGGCGCGCGTTCGTGCTATATATACAGAATGAATGGTGAGTTACTATCAATATTTAAGAAGAATACTCGGTACATGATTCTAATTCGAATTATGTAAAGAAAGATAGGTAAATATTAATAAACTTCTAAGTAAAGTTACTCAACAGTTATCTCTAGTTGGAGTATTCTCCTTAAATATTAATAGTAATTCACCAGTCATTCTGTGTATATAATTTATTTTTAAAGATAAAAAACGGGTACATGCGTATACATTTTTGAAAACAGCAAGTGTCTAAGCCTAAAAAGGTTGATCTACATAAATGTCAAACGATAATTCAAACAATAATAAATTGTAACAATTATACAAAAAAAAAACAACCTCAATAAAAAATAATATGAAAGCAAAAGTCGGAATGAATGTTTGAAATCAGTCAAGAACAGTTGAATGATGGTTTCCGACGTCTCAAGAAGAGTCCAGGCGCGTGAGACCTATCAAAGCTCAACGAAGATTTATTTGAGCACTAGGCTTTTCGTACAGTCCAATGATTTATTTCCTTATTTTTCACAAATTTTTGATGATATTTTTTTCATAAGGAAATAAAAGTTGTCAGATTTTTGTTTAAAATTGTTTTATTTGTTTCGTATACGGAATTTTTTACTGTCTTCGTGTAGAAACTCATTATTATTTATATATACATGTATAATATACTACGACATTTAACGTACGTCTACAGTTCCTTACAAGCGCTTACTGTCGTTAAAAAAATTCAGGCTAAAAGTAATAAACATCTAATTTATATTTATGAATACATGGGTACATCAAACTTCACAAAGTGGGCCTTCATCGAGATAATATAACAAGTTATTATAAGTTGTTTGCGTTTCATAAATAACAACTAAGAAACATCATATTACATAGAGAAAATAATGAAAAGAGAAGTGTAATGATCTGGATATATGAGTCGGGTGTCAGGCACGCTGGGCAGGCGAGAAGGCAGTGTTTTATTGGAATAAAGTATTTCTTTTGAAATAATAATTACACAAATGTTTTTCACCTGAATGAAGACGTTCTCTTTTCTATTCACTATGAAATATAACGAAAAACTTAAAAAAAGAAATGTATTAACAAAGAGCACTGTACTGTACTGTGTCAGCCTGTAAACTACCCAATGATAAGCGAAGGCCTCTTCTCCATATAGAAGAAGGATTGGAGCTTAGTCCACCACGCTGTTGCTCAGCGGTTTGGCGGATAATTTCCCTACTATGAGTAACGATCGTTATCGGATGTCTTTGATAACAACCGGGACCGACGGCTTTACGTGCTTTCCGAGGCACGTTGGGAAGACCCACAATGACATACACCCAGACCGGAAACAAATATTTGTATAAATACAAATATTTGTCCCGAGCGGGAATCGAGCTCGCGACCGCCGGCGCGCGGCTTTGCGGCAACTACTTACACCACTACATCAGAACGGTCGTCAATAACGAAAAACTTTAAAAGGAAATATATTATCAAACAGCACAAGAATATTATATTACTTGAAAGTTCAAAAATAGACAAATACAAGAGATAATCAGGTTTATCAAGTTATATTAAAAAGGCCACAAAAGTCTTGTAAGCTAAAAGAAAATACATAACTCATGTTATATTACGGGAGATTTAATTTTCACTAACCAGATTACAATGTCTTAATAATACAATAATTAATGTTAATAATGTTATCCTTTACATCTTGATAACTTACCTTTTGAGTTTGTTACTATTTTACGATGAGAAAACCGCAAGACTGAAAAGACTGAAATTGGAATTAACAGTCGAAATACTCATAATGATTGAGTTTCGAGATGTAGCGAATAAATGCTACTATATTATCACAAAAAAATATAATATTTAAGCTTTGTTATTTAACATTATTTTCAATATTTTATCGACGAATACAAATACCAAAAATATACGATTATTGATTAGTAAATTAAGAGCAGAATTTTTCGACAAATGTACATCTCTCAGAAACAATTAAAAAGTATATTATTCTGTAAATAACGGTAAATGGCGCAGACTTTTGACCTTCACTAGATTCAACGAGGAATGGGACGGCAATTAGCAAAAAAAAAAAAAACGGAGAGAAATCTTAACGAGTGCTTTGCTTGTGAAAAAAAAAATAGATAAGGAGTGACATTTTTAAATGATCAATCATTTTATTTTAAAGAAACATTTCTAATAAAAAGAAAAAAGAAAATATTAATGAAATTAATACACTTTTCAAACTTACAACTATCAACGTAGTTATCAAACGTTTTAAGCCATAGTTACGCAAAGATATCTCGAAACGAATAAAAACATTGACAAGAATAAAATACGTAATAATAATATTTGTAAGTCATTTAACAATAACGAGTTTAAAATATGTACAAGTACACGCTTCAACAACTAAAAAGAAAACAACATTTAAAGTTAAATGGATATTTTGTTATATACTTAGACACAAACGTCTTAATAAAACTTATCTTAGAGTCTTAACTTAAGTCTGGCTTAATAAAACTTATTTTCTGTCTGTTAGGTATCGAGGCACGTATGCCTTACATTATATTAGAGCTTATTTTATTTAAAAAAAATTATTGCAATTTCTTTAAAAAAGCTAATTGTGCATCTAATAAGCAATCACGTAAAAATATTCCTATTTAGTTAAATAAAGCAGGATTATCTTTTTTGATAAAATAGTAAAATTTTCGGGCTATATTTGTAAACACTTCGCACCTTTAATAAAACAAAGATGTAACTCAAAATTTGTGGATTTGGAGATTTTACAATAAAACGCGACTTCGTCGCGTAAAGAATAGGTAGACTTCGACTCCGGCTTTTTAACTATAAGATGGAGAAAGATACGCGATTGTTACTCTCTTTTCAATCAACAGGAACTGACAAGTCAGTTCTTATAAAGTGGCGTGATTCAGGGATGCACCGGCAGTGAGCGGAGATTGAAGTGCTGTGGTTTTGAGTAACATCAAATAATCCGGTATTGGATTAAAAGGAAAGTATGGAATATTTTATTATTTAAAAATAAAAAGATAATTTTTGTTATACTTCATTCTCTTAGAAAATGCATTTGATGATGATGTGTAACATTTGGATTTACTTCGGTTACTACCTAAAATATTGTTCGTCTAATAAGTAATTTTTGCCATAAAGAGATTTAAGTCGGCATTTTTTTTTTCATCACCATTTTACAGCTATTATAGATTTTAACACAGTGTTTTTTCTATTTTTCTATAAATCTCTATAGTTTAAACTAATTATGTCAATAGTAAAAGTCATGAAGAGCTTTACAAATAATCGGTAATTTTTAATCAAACACAATGCGGAAAAAGTGCTAAACTTCAAACGATAATTCCCACAAGTTGTAATTTTTGAGTTACATCTTTGTTTTATTAAGGGTGTGACTTAATCTTTTATATAAAAGTCCCGAATCGATCATAAACGGATTCTCTAAATCTTTTAGTCTTTTTTTCCTTTTGGTCCCTTTGGTCTACACGAAAAACAACATAATTGTATTATGCGATCTTATCAATAAGATTTCGTAGTATATTTTGTTTATCCTGAAATTAAATATCCGTTTAACCTTTTGTATGAAATGTTCAACACGAATTCCACACTAAGTTTTAGTATATTGCACAACAATATTGTTTTAAAGACATTGTAAAAATTGTACTAATGTGTAAATTATTTAAATAGAAAACCCGAACACAAAAACAATTTTTTACGTGTCGAATGAGAGTTATGTATTGATACTTCGTACAAGAAGCTTTAAAAGGTTCGAATAGAGACATCGTAACATACGAATCTCTATAGTTTAATCTTATAAATTTTTGCTTATAAGTACTTTTTAGGAGTTATTTTATTTCTTTTAAGCGTAAGGTGAATTCCATATAGTTTTCAATGGGATTCTTCCAAAATCGATATATTTATGAATGTTATATCGATAAATTTATGAATTTTATAGAGTCATTGGTTGTGATAAACTATTATTTGTAAAGTCTTACAAAATACAAAAACAGTGCAAGGCTTCTAGCTTTATCAAATGAAGAGTCAGATCACTGGTTAGACGTTTAAAAAAAAACCTTGGAACGCTTTAAGATTATGAAAGTTTTCGAATTTCTTTATCTCTCCGGTTGGAAGCACCACTGTGCTTCACTGTGTTGTGTGTGTTCAACAAATATCCGTGTGAAAAGCAGGTTGATTCTTTCGGATTAAACGAATTATTTGCAAAAAAAGTACAGGTAGATTTGCCCGCCAGGGTTCCCAGAACGAAACCATTAAAAGAGCTCTCACCACCATCGACGTTTCTGCTCTTATTGAAGATATTGGAATAAGTCGCAATGATGGCAAGAGAGACGTGGGACGCAACCTGCGTCGATACATTAGCTCCGTCTCATGTCAGGAAGACAGCTTCAAGGGCAGGAACCGCTGCGGAAAAAGGTGAAATGACTAAATGACACAAATATTCGTCACTTATCCCAAATTATGTCTTTGTGCCATTTGTGGTCGAAACCCTTGGACCTTGAAGTAGCAATGCAAAAAAATTTATAAAAGAATCGACCCCGCATCTCATAGCCTTCACTGGTGACAGGAGGATTTTTTGCTCAGAGAATCGGAATTGCGAATCAACGGGGAATGCTGCCCCATTCTATGCGGAGATGATTTTTACCAAAATTGTCTGTAATTAGTTTAAGTTTTGCTTTGTATTATGTACAATATTGTAAAATTTTGAAATACATATTATATATCACAGATTTAATATAAATTCACACATTTAAAAAAAATTGTTAAAATAAATAAATATTGATAATTACTTACACAGGCTATGACTACATTAAGCAGGCAGGCTCTAATTTCAAGTAGGAATTAATTATTAACAACGTTTGTTTTATGCGAGACTATATTAACATCAAAATACCATATTCTTATAAAAAAAAAAAACGCGTACGATTTACGGAGTTCAGTATTAAATTATTTATTGATGTTGAACAGTTGGTTCTTTTTTTTATTTATTTTTTATTTTATGCATGCTTAATGTTTTAGCTAAATTAAAATTCATTTTTTAAGGCGAATACCAGACACGAGACTGCTCATAAAAACACTTTCAAACTTTAAATTAAATAAAACGATTCAATGAAATGTAAAATTTTTAGTAAAAATAAATATATAAAAAAAGAAAAAAATATATTACTAAATACAAATAAAATAAATTTACTACTGTAAAACAATTGTAAGACACTAAATCCTTACAGTAGTTTCATTTTACGTCCAAGATAAAACTTGCAAAGCTTAATGTCTGCGTTAAGTGAACCGTTACTGCAGAACAACACTCAGTGTCAGCACTCTGTAAACCTCTCTTTAAAATTTTTAAAAGCTCTAAAACTCTCTTGATTTAAAGCTTTTGAAAAAGTGATAAAATTTTAAATAAATTCAACTTTAGAACAGTTTTAAAACCGCCGATACACTAAAAATTATTTATAATAACTTTACGTAAACGATAATGTTACGTTCTTTTTGTAGCACTATTTTCTAATATTTACATACAAAATAATTTTTTTAAATTTTGATATAAGATTTTGTATAAAATTATACTCTTCTTTTGTTTTCAATATTTCACGTATCAGGTTTCGTAAGTGTTACTCTTTTTTAAGATGCGCGAGTTGAGCGAGAGAAATACGAATGTCGCGGTAGCGACCGGCTCGCACAAGAAGTTAACTTCTAGACTTATGGATTTTTAACTTAAGAAAATTATGTTTACGATGAAATACATACCATAAGATCATTACATAACATAAACTAAATAAATTATCTCTAGGTCTAGTACAAAGTATTCACGTAATTTTTTTTTTGCAACCGAAGCGTTTGTTTATGTTCTGTCTGCGTCAAATGAAATGAAATCGTACTAAATATTATGTTTGAAGCTATTATTACAAAGTTCTAAATTGTTACAATGTTATGATGTTTAATATGTCAAACATGATTTCCATAATTCGACAGCAGAAATCAAAGAAATATTTCGTCGTTGAGTTCTGGTGCTACTACCCTCAGCGGACAGTTTGTAAAGGGGTTGTGTTATAGATCGGGAAATAAGAAGTCCATATATCGGTCAATCTCCTTTAATCACATATGTTCGGTTTTCACATCAATTCAATGTATCTCAATTACGTACTTTACTACCTTATATCTTAAAATTATTATTATTAAATAGAGGATATGTTAATATCGTCGGGCCGTCTGTGTCACTCAAAGGTCGCCTTCTTAATGCCGCTCGCTTGCCGGAGGAACACACAACTTCCATCCTTCCCCTCCAGTCAAGTGTTATGAATTAAAATAAACATGATCCTGGAAGTTGTGTGTTCATTCTTATTTCTTATATTACAAATTTATAATATTTATTTCTTACTAACATTATTCATAGTTAAGATTAATATTAATAATTCTAGTAGTTTCTAACAGTTGTTTCATTTTGGGCCAGGTCTTTGTACGGTATTCCATAAAATAGTATAAAATCATAGAAACTAAAATAAAATATGCTTTTGAGCAGTTTTACAGTGATTAAGAGGTAGTTATAAAATTAAAATTTGAGTACATTTGTAGAATAGCAACTCTCGAATTGCATCGACCTACTTTTGTTGTCTATGTTTGATGACATTACGTTATCTTAATGTCATTTCAATTTTTAAATGTCAAGACATTCATTAGCTTCTTGCTGCGTTGGAGTGATTTTTCGTTGTTTCTTTTTGTTATTGAATATTTTTTAACGACCCCGGCATTTCTTTGGACTTCTCGTTTTCAAAATCTTTCGATCGACTTGGTTTAAGATAAGTACCTATTTTTTGTGGTTATTTATATTTAAAATGTTACCACGACGTTTGTGTATATGTCATTGCCAAAAGGGATGCCAAGTTGTTTCGATTTTATTTCGCAAATCAAAACTACCTCGTAAATAGGGCCTTTTCATGAGAAATAAAGAATAAATATTTACTTTTTCATAATCCTGAACATTTTAAAATACTGTACAAATACCTGGCCCAGGCTCCATATAAATTTGATACAACTCATTTGTTTCGATAAATCCGTTTAGCCGAATAAAACTCACTCGCTAGAATCAACGGTAAATATTTATTTTAATGTTTCCTACTCGTATAAAAGCGCAATTAGATCTGTGTATGACGTTTGGCTGAGTCACGAAAGTAAAACAAACAAAGTAATGATTTTTTATATGTAGTGGATTATTGATATAATATAAAGTCGGGTCGGACATAACAGCTGTGTTATAAGAGAAGCAGAGTTTTAAGGGTGGGGGGTGATGGGGGTTTTTTCGGTAAAAAATTGGCATATTTTTATGATTTTTTTATTGATGAAACACTTAGTATAAATTATGTAATTCTAATGAAATATTGTCAAATTACATTTCAAGAATACTCTGTCAAATTTTTATCAAAAAATATAAAAATTTGTGCCATTGCAAGCAAGCAACAACTCTTGTCAGGCGTCTGGGAAAAAAGGCGTTTTACGATGAAAATTACAACTCAAGACTTGATCATCTAAAATATAAAAATATTAAGCTATTCTTTTCCATTTTCAAATTTTGGTGGCATTTTAAAGTCAAAAACCCAAATTTTGACCAAAAAAAAAACAACATTTGAGACCCTATAAAGGCTATAAAAGTACTTAAATTAATAAAAAAAACCCGACAGCGTTACCACGCTAAACATATAGTGTTGAAAAAGTGTGCAAAAAATCATATTGATCGGTTCAGTAGATTTTGTGTGACAGTGCCCATCGACTATTAAAAAGCAGGTTTTACGAAAATCGATTTAAAGTTTTACATTAACAAATTTCAAAATTCATCATAAATAAAGAAGTATTTTTTTACTTACATAGAGTCATCAATTTCAGGGCCGTAATTTTGTAACTGTCATCAGAGATACGTTGTTGCTCTTGTCTACGACTAACCCGACCTTCTTTGCTTTGAAGCATAGTTTTCATTCCAGCTCGATTAATCCTTTTTTTCATTTAATTATAAGTCAATATGGGATTTTATCGAGTTTATTTAAAACTTTACAGCTTAACAATTTTTGAAATTACTATCCGCCATACACGGAAGAAACGGTGAGATAGACAGAAAGAGCGGAACAGCTGTAAAATTATTTGGCATTATTTATTGGCATATTATTTGGCATTTTCACATAAATTGAAAAACGATGAAAATGATTAATTTAAATTGATTTATTTAAATCGATGATTAATTTAAAAGTTTTCTGAATTATGATTTAAAGTTAATGTACATAACTAAAGTTATTTCAAGCAATTTCATATATTTAATTCAATTTCATAAATTTTTCATATAAATATTATTCGAACACACATAGGTGTACGCAATACGCAGCATGCACGAACACGCACACACATATCAATATTTTTTACATCTACACACTGATTATCAGATCTACTCTACTATCATAAGAAGTCAATGGAACTGTTAACACACTCCTAGGTATTATATTATAAAGTTAATTATTATTAAACATGATTATAAAAATCGATATGTTATTCGAATTAAGTCAGTAGTTCCTATACTGCTCCCACTTATTTGCTATCCACCTACGAACTCTTCTGCTTACTGGCTGACCTTAAGCAAGTATATTTAATGATAATATTCGACGCGTTGGCGCAGTGGTCACAGAAACTGGGTGATGCGCTAGCGGTCGCGGGTTCGATCCCCGCACATGATAAATATTTGTATGTGCCATACAAATATTTGAGGTGGTCTGGGCGTTTGTACTTGTGTATTGTGTGTGTTTCCGGACCCCCGGCACAGGATTCACATCCTACTGGGGGCCGTTGAGTGTGAGACGTTTATTTATTTATAAAGAAGATTTTTTCCAAATTCCCGTATCTTTATTTAGGTTTCTAAATGGGTATATAAGTACATTAATCACATTTTTATGTAAATGTTTTGTAACATTTTTTTTAATAGATAAGAATTATTCTAATCTTATATAACAGTCGAAACATTACATTTATTAAAGGCTATATTTATGTACTTAAACTACACGCAATTGTAATGAAGGGTGTGCTTATACTGAAATCAGTATAAGCATAAATTAAACATACATACTAATTATCCGATAAGTCAATATTTAAAACCTAACAACAGAAAATATGTGTGACACACAACTGCATAAGTGTGATATTTAAAAATTGATTTAAAAACTAATTTATTTAAGAATGTTTTTAAGTTGAAAAAATATTTTGATTTCAATTTTAGAATTTTGAATTTGTGAGATGGACGTCCCGAATATTAATTAGTGTAATTAATTGGTAGCTGAAGTTTGATAGCCCAACGCTAAAGCGTCGTCCATCTCGTTTACCAGAAACGATTATTCGACTAAAAAGGGGTAAAGTTTTGTTTGCTAAATAAGACAAAACGATATTTTAAAAACTCGACGCGTTCGTGTTCAACTTTATTTAATTGAAATAGCTATTTTAGTTAACAACGCCGACCGAAGTAGTCATTTCTGTTGTTTTATAAGTTGTTTTTCTTTTTTTAACGTTTTTTAGTATTTTTAACCGACTTCGAAAAAAGGAGTAGGTTCTCAATTCGTCTGTATTTTTTTTTTTTTACTTATTACCTCATAACTTTTTACTGGATGTACCGATTTTAATAATTCTTTTTATATTCAAAAGCTAGTGCTCGTCATGTAGTTCCATTTAAATTTGAGCGAGATGTAGCTAGTAGTTTTTGAGTAATCCTTAATAACAATAATTGTACATTATATTATCGTAATAATTTGATTATAGACAAAAGAACACGTAATTTTTTTTTCTTTTTAGTGCATTTTTGTTATATAATATTTTTTTGAAATTTGTTGGAGTTTACTCCTTAAGAATCGATTTTCATATATAAGGCGCCCGGTATGAGAAAAATATGAGAGGTAAAATCTACTTATGAATGACCTCGTTACTTTTTCGGTGCGCGCGCACCTATGGTGCGGTGCGAAAGTAATGTTGCTCTAATTAATATTGAAAAATAATATTTAAAAAATAAATGATAATTGTCAGATAATAATAATTACATAATTTATCAACATTCCTAATGAAATATTTGTGCACATCTGAAATTGTCTATTGTGAAAAGTTTAATGTAAAATATTTCCCCGATTAGTTATAATAAATGTATATAAAATGAATAAATATATACATATTTATATAAGTATATTATTTTCATTAATTTGTTAATTTACCCTTTCATATGGTATTAATCTTATTTTCAGTTGTATAAACTCTTTTTGCGTATGTTTAGACAATCGTACTTAAGGAGTAAACTCCAGTCGTGCGTCGGAGCTGACACACACAATTTTTTTTTTTTTATTCGTTGAAATTTTGTTTTATTTACATCGCAATGGAAGGATTATTTAAAATAAATAAAGTAAATAATAAATTTCGTCACAGCGAGTAAACTTTAAAATAAATATTAGACAATCGTTTTGTTTTGCATACTCAATTGTAATTTATGTCGAGGCTGTTGTAGAACTCGGAAAATAAAACTTTAAAAATTATTCTTAGTACAAAATTTGTAAATAATACAAATTGATTGTTGGACAATATTCTTCATATACCAGAGATAGTGTCACTTGACACTAAATGACGAACTGTCATTTTTAGAATTTTACTGCAGTACTAAAAAAAAATTGGCTGTCTGTAAAGTCAGTTTACGGACGATAATTTTAGTTCCGTGATAACTTCATAAGAAAACATTCATAAAAAACAAATTTAGACTAGGCTGTATGGACTATAGTCCTTTGCCTTTTCCTATTGGGGATAAATCTTAAAACAGCAACATTGATAAAAAAATTGCATACTTTTATGAATTGAACTAGCGCCCCGGCTTCGCACGGGTATTTAACTAAAATTTTAAAAATTATAAATTTATATTTTTTATCACCTACATGATATATCACTACGTATAACGGTAGAATATCGTTTTTATATTTAGTGACATTTAACATAATAGTACCTATATTAATTGAAAATGATGTTTATCTAAAATATTGAAACGATTTCTATTCCTTTCCGACATTTCGTAAATAATAACTCAAAAATAAGTTTTGTGAGTTTTTAAGATTCCTTAGATCAGATGGCGTTGGCGGCGTAGGTTTCTATTTTCGGTTTTTAGTTTCTATTTTTAGGAATTTCTATTTTCTTAAATATTTATTTTTAACCCTTAATAAGGCGCGAGCTTCTGTAATACTTAGATTTAAATAAGAGGCGTGTTAAGGGTAACTTAATGCTGGGGATTCCAAAAAATATATTTAAAGGGGGTTGGAGAGGGGGGAAAAACCCTTTTTTGCAGTGGGAAAATAATTCCCTTTGCCCGTAATTAAGTTGCTGTTAGTCAAAAAGTGGGAAAATAATTCCCCTTGCCTGTTTACGGTAGCATGTATTTTCAGTTATTTTATATCTATTCAAATATAGCGCTGGCTCCTGTCTTTGCCCGTGAAATTTAGTTTTCTAAGAAAAAATATGATTATAAAATATTACATACTGCAAAAGAGTGTGCGTCACATATACAATATATATGCATAATTGCGTAATAAATATATTATATTTGTATAATGTATATAGCGTTTTGAATAAATTGTAAATTTGAATTAAATTTAACAAGGAGATAAGTAATTAAAACAAAAAGTATGACAACCATGGTTTATTACAAAAAATCAAATCAAAATTAGTTTTGAGCAGAAGCTTCATGGAATGATTTAAAACATTTTTTTGCACATAGTGCAACTTTGCAGGTTGTGCAAAGTATTTTTGTTCTCTTTTCCTCTTTCTTGGTGCTGCAGAATCTACACCTTTTGTAGGTATTTCCTTCTTCAGGAAGGTGGATCCCAACATTGAGGAGGCGAATTTCATCTGGCACGCCGAAGTTAGAGCCCTTTTTGTTTTTGAACACGACCTGCCGATTTTTTTTACTGGTAAAATTTGAAACCAACTCTCTAGCTAATCGTAGCCTGAACTCTCTATGGGAATGGTTATTTACAATGTGAGTAGTATTATATGTTATGTAACTGTTAATTATTGAAGCATCAAACATGAAAAAGAATAATCGCATCCAGAACTTTCTACACTTACGATTAATCGGATATGACGATCGGAAATGATCAAAATGATCAACTCCGCCCATAATGAGTGTGTAACAAGCGATAGCTTTGGGGCAAAGAATTTCTTTCTTTGTTCCATCTTTTTGAGTTCGTTTTACTAATACTGTGTCAGTTGGATGGTGGGCAGTTGTAAGAATGTTAACGTCTCTAGTATCAAGCCATTTGATAGCTGTAATAGGCTTAGCAGTTACAGCTGCAAATTGATTTTTTTCTAGCCTAAGAGGTTTTGGTTGTAATCTTTTCATTATATCTGGAAGATCTTTTCGGTTTGCTCTCACTGTGCCAACAGCGAAAATTTTCTTTTCATACAAGGCTTCCATCAGATCGCAGCCAGTAAAAAAATTGTCAAAAGCTAGTAATGTGTTTTCAGGAAGGCCTGTGGCAAGTTTCATGACCACATTGTGTCCTAGCCCTGCGTCTTCCATGTCGTCTCCTTTTCCTGTATAAACTTGGAATGCGTATAAATAGCCAGTTTTAGCATCACAACGTGCCCACACTTTAAATCCACGCTTGATCGGCTTTTTGGGCATGTACTGTTTTAAACTGGATCGCCCTTTGAATTTAACCATACATTCGTCAATTGATTGTTGACTAGAATTTGCTGTTTCTTGCTGGTAAACTTCATTTAGTTCTTCTATCATGGGTCTTAATTTATACAATTTGTCATAATCAGGTGAGCTCCTATCTGGTTCTTTTTCATTATCATTAATATGTAAGTTCTCTGTTATCTTTTTAAATCTTTTAATAGGCATAACTTTTGATATTTCAGGATTATTGTAGAATGGATCATTTGACCAATATAGCTCCATATCCGGCAAGGGGTTAAGGCCCATCATAATCAATATTCCTAAGTACGCCTTCATTTCCTCTGCTGATACTGGTGTATAATTTTGACTATTTTTTTGTGCTGCATATTTATTGGTTTGTTCTACTATAACTTGTACTAAATACTCAGGGAAAAACTTTTCGAAAATAGATATTGGCTTAGTTTTGTGATTATATGTCGATTGTGGACGAATGGGATTGATAAATTCAGGAATACTATGTATGTTCTTTTCAATTTTCCACTCTCGTGGTTGTCTTGTTCTGGATACACTAGTTCTGGATACATTAACAATTCTATGACGTCCCATTATTTGAGAATCTGATTCATTATTATTTACATTTGACGGCCCTGTACTTGTGTCATCTGCCTGGATTGTATGATTATCATTGTTGATCGCATCAATACATTGCTGTATTACAATTTCTCTTTGTGTTAGATCATGTTCCCTTTCTTCATGTATCTCCATGTGCTCATCTATTACTTGTAATAGTGGATCACCAGATAATTGTGGTGTTGTGTCGCAAACATTACTGCCAGGCCTATTTGATTCTAATATATCTCTTAGTGAAGTAACTGAATATTGTTCTCTGTCTTCAATATTTTGCTGTGTGATTTCTTGTACACCGAAAAGCTGTTCGAGACGAGTTTCGATAATATTTTCTTCAGGCAAACTGCAGTAATCTGCTGGGCTAGTTACAGGTGCTGTATTATAATAGGCATCATCGTCGGAGTCTATATCGGATAAATCTGAAAGATTGTTGACGATAAATTCCAACTCTCGCTCATTTCTTACACTAATTTTATTCTTTTTCTTGTTCATTGTTGCCAAACACTACAAGAAAAAAAAAGAAAACTTGAAAAGAGGAAAAGACACAAAAACAAGTGGCAATTACTTCTGCTAACTTGAAGTTATAAAATCAAACATAAACTATCTGTTACAATCCGCGCCACGAAAGAGCAGAGTTGACGGATCACGTGGTTCGACCTGCGCGGTAGCGATTTCTTATAGGAAAATTAAGAAATCGGCTACTACGCAAGTCAAATCAGTGTAGTCCCAGGTCTCATCTTTTTTATTATTTTTTTTAAAATCTACAACGGGGTAGCACTTAAGCCTTCATTACGGCTGAATTATTATTATTATATTATTAAGGCTAAAGATGGAAGTGCACTATCAAATAATTCCCTTTGCCTTATTGCAGCATGGTGGATTATATATATATATATATATATATATATATATATATATATATATATATATATATATATATATATATATATATATATATATATATATATAAACCTGTCCGTATCCATACAGACAAGTTTATATATATACATATAATCCACCATGCTACAATAAGGCAAAGGGAATTATTTTCCCACTTTATAAATTGAACATTTTGCATAGAAACATCACTTCAAAGCGAATAAAAATACCATACAGTTACGCTAAAATAATCGTTTTATAAGATACAGAAAATAAACTCTACTCACAGAAATTTTTGTAGAACAAAATAATTTTTTTCAAAACAAAGTCCGACAATTTGCACTTTTCACCCACTGAAACTTCGTTATGTCAACATGAAATTGACATATCAGCTCTAGTTGACATTAATGGTGCCAGTGCTGCCAGTAAATAAAAAATAAAATAACCATAGAAGTGTATTTTATGATTACATTTAGTGTATTGGCCAGCTGTTAGGTTAAAAAAAAAAATTTTTAATTCCCTCCTACGTGGGAAATTATTTCCCCTTGCCTTATTAAGGGTTAAATTTAATTACAATGAAACAAAAACTAAATTATACTATGAGTTATGTATAATTTTTATGTATTAAAGTTATTTACATTGGTTTTGTACTTTTTACGTGATACGTGCACACATAAAAAACCGATAAGAGATGGCGCTGATTGAAAAAAAAACGCGCTATTAAAATTTATTCTTGATGATATATAGTGTATTAATAAAACGAAGGTTTTAACAGATTTATTATTTGTATAGATTATTATCACTGAATTATCATTATTTTGTATAATACAAAGAAGGAGTTAATTCAATTTTTTTTTCGATAATATAACATTTATTTGCACTCGTTAATTCAAAAAAATGTTTTACTTAAATTATACAGTTTAATTACAAGTAACATTGTCATCGTCATCATATCAGCCGTTGGATGTCCACTGTTGAACGTAGGCCTTCCTCATCGACTTCCAGAGCGACCAGGTTAAAGCAGCCTCCATCCAACGGCTTCCGGCGACTTTCCTCAAGTCGTCTGTACATCTCGTGGACGGTCGTCCGACGCTGCGCTTGCCGGTACGTGGTCTCCACTCGAGAACCTTTCTGCTCCATCGGCCGTCAGTTCTTCGAGCTATGTGCCCTGCCCCCTACCACTTCAGTTTTCAAATCCGTATCCGTATCCGTAAGCCGTGCGGTAACTGGCAGAGAAGAATAGTCCCGACCTCTTTTTTGCCGAGGTATCGTTAAAGGCGACTAAGGCCATAGCGGTGCGAACAACCATGCACCGACCAGGGTGGTGATGGGCAGCAGTGTCACTTCGCCCTGGCATAACACACTGCGCTCGCCAACACGTTTGCCAAGCGTAGCGAGTATTCGCAACCCCCCCCCCCACCCATTATTAGTAACAATGTGCTATTATATATATATTTTTTTTTTTATTGACTACTAAATAAAAACAGTTGACTTATTACACGATCGTTTATATGAATCATATTTTTTTTTTGACAAAATTATAATATAACCTATTATCTTCCTATTATTAATGCACTCGCCCACCGATGCTACTTTTTTTAATAATCAAAGAGCAAATATATTATATTATATCACTAATCAAATTCTTAAAAGGCGAGAATTAATTACACATTTTCACTAACATTAACTTTTCACTAAGTTTACAAACAATAAATTGACAAAACAGTTCGTGTGTATACAACGGCCATGAAAAAACATTCAAGATTGCATGGCGTTTGCCGCTGTCTCTTCTACTCGGACCGAGCCGAACGCTTAGATCGATCGTGCAAATCGCTTGTTATCTATTCTATATGTCTATAGAATATGTTATTATAACATATATTTTTTCATTTCTTAAAACATTGGTATCTGTTTTATGATGTTGAAAGTTTCTTATTATTATATATATACTAGCTGCTGCCCGCGACGTCGTCTGCGTGAACGCTATACAGCACCAAAAATACCTTTTTTTTTGACGCTGTGAAATGCGTTTATGCATCCCGCCACCCGGAGGCGACGGGTATGTGGGACTCGCTGACCGCGAAGTCAGAATACCCACTAAAACACAGCGGTGCCCTCGTCGTCGTACAAGGACGCCACGGGATCGCTGGCGCATGCCACCGTGACAAGCACCAAAAAATACCTACGATTATACCTTTTAAAATAACATTCATTTATTCGTTTCTTCTTTACATTTCATATCTACAGAAAGTGCAGTAACAGAAAGAGACTGTCTTTTGTAAAATTGACCTTTAAAAAAAAGTGCTTATTTTTAGCCTGCTTTGAATAAATGACTTTATGGTGATTCTGCTGAATTAAGTCATAAGTTGCGACTGAAGCAGATGGAGACAATATTGAATAAGGAATACAGAATAGGGTAAAAATACATACTTATAGGACTTCTCGATAAACAACATTAGTGGTTTGGCTCTCCGCAGCTAAAATGTAAAGAGAGTCAGGACTGGTGCCCGTGTGAAGCAGCTCGTCCTGGGGTCGACACCAGCTACCCTCAGTGTCTGCCTCTGCGACTTATTAATGGTCATCGCGAAGCAAACACTCACGGGGAACTTTAAGCACTTTAACTGGAACGGGAAGTTATGAGGTATGAGGGGAATGCGTGGTATAAATACTGCCTCGTCGACGCCACAACCCGTAAGAATTTTCGTCTCAATGGTGTGTCTGTGGAGCGAGATGACTTTAAGGCGGTCCCGTTACACAACTTCGGAGGAAATAGGTTCCGAAGAAGCATAAGCATTTCTTATCTTTATGATATATGGCTTGCTTAATTTTCCTCTTTCTTCGTTATTTAGGTCAAATAGCTTACAGCAATAGCGGGCCGTTTTCGAGTTTAAATTTTGTTATACATCTATGCAGTTCTTTTTGAGTTCTGTTTGTTATTACATACTGACAAACTCGATGAATTTTATAAGACATAGATGAAGCAGCTTAAAACTTATATAAACACATTTTTTTTAATTGTCTTGCTCATCTCTGAAACGAATTAACGATACAATTTTTAAGAAGAAAATGCACAACTCCATCTATGACTTTTAAAAACAACTATTAACCTCGCCAACATGATCAAAATTAAATTATTTATATCCAAAAAGGGCTTACACATGTAATTCGACACGATGTTTTTGAAATATCATAGGTGGCGCTGCTTTAAAATTGTCTTGATACTACTTATATTCATTTCGTATATTACATTCATTCTTACATTCATTATGTTTATCGGCCTAAGTTACTTATACTTCGTGATTTTTATAGTGTGTTGATAGCTTAAAGCATAGTTATTAACATAATAACAATATTCAAATATGCTTCGTTAGATTACACGTTTTTACAGAATGCGTTGCAGAAATAAAGGTTCACTGCTCGTTCCCCATAGGTGATAGCGTGATAATATCTAGCCTATATGTTGACTCGACTTCTTAATAATATTCGTGCCAAATTTTAAGTAAATCCGTGCAGTACTTTTTGAGTTTATCCCGGAAATACATACAGACAAACAGACAAACAGACAAAAATTCTAAAAACTATATTTTTGGCTTCGGTATCGATTGTAGATCACACCCCATGTATTCTTTTAAAAAAAATATTCAATGTACAGTTTTGACTTTCCTACCATTTTATTATATGTATATATATATATATATATATATATATATATATATATATATATATATATATATATATATATATATATATATATATATATATATATATATATATATATATATATATATATATATATATATATATATATATATATATATATATATATATATACAAAAAGAAATAAAAAAGGTTCCTAATTAAAATTTATTATGCTTACCCGTATTTAAGTTACTTTTATATTTCAGACACTTTCTAACAAATATTGTTAAAACTATATTTGTTAGAAAGTATAAACTATAAGAATTAACTACAGTATTGTCTGATAGTTATATACTTAACAACAAACATGCAATATAATAAGTTGAGACGTAGTTGAGAGGATTCACCGAAAATATCGAGTTCAGGGAACTTAGTTCGTAATCAGATAGCTTAGATTCAATTTCAGAGAAATGTTTATTATCTGATAGTTATACTTAATTAAACTTTTAAAATATGCAATATAATAAGTTGAGACGTAGTTGACAGGATTCACGCAAACTATTGAGTTCAGGGAACTTAGTTCGTAATCAAATAGCCCCGAATTAATTTCAGAGAAATGTTTATTATGCATGAATTTCAATGTTTGTGGTTGATATTTTTGGAACAACACCATCATCAGAAACACGTTAAAACAAGTGTAGGAAATATAGGTAGATATAATAAAGAGCAGATTTCGAGAGTATTCGATACCTATAGAAGTAATAAAATTGTATCTAGCATTTGTAGCTGTACATGAGAGATATTTAAGAAAACAAAAATCAGAAGCTTATATTAGACCAATAAAAGTCGTAAATAGTATATTACGTCATAATGGAGGGAAGTGTTAATTGAAACTCGCATTTTTGTTTTTTATGGAAATAAACATATATTTATTGGAAATAATAATGAAAAAAATAATGATAATACACTAATTTATCAGTATTTATCGCTCTATAAAGCACACACACACGCACCTGCACACGCAAACGCACACGCACGCGCACGCAGATAGCTTACTCTTGTAAGTAGTCTCTAAGTAACCATTCCTCGAAAAGCATATACAAGATGAATTAACGTGAAAGTTTTGTATTATCATCACGAGATCTATGTTAGCCACTATTACTTTTTAAATGCTGACATTCGGTCGGTATATAAAACAAAGTTTCAACTACAATTAGTTGAAAATCTTTTCCCATTTGATACAACTGCAATTATTTGTACGTTTTTACCCTGAAAAATTATTTGAGAACTACTAATTTCTTATCTGGGGGCTTACCACAATCTCTTATAGCATTATTAATACATTCATACATTGAATTTTCATACCACAACGTACTTAATACAATCTTACTATAAGCTTGAAAACGATCATACTTTCCGAGAGATTTTGGTGACGTCATCTCATATTGTTCGTTCAATCCGCGCTTATTTGGTACCACAACGCCTTTTTTGACAGCTAGCATTATTATTTTTGGTCAAATTTAGCAATCTTAAAAAAGTTACTAACGTGCGACGGATTTATAATTGATTTGTGGAATATTTCATAAAAAAACATATTTTTACCATATAAAGTAAGTGTAATATCGAAAAAGTTGTATTACTGGTGATTTAGTGCCTGAAAAAATAATTTTCAATATTATTTTAGATGAACGCCTACGAAATTTTTGAGTTCTTGGAAGCTGATGCGTGTGATTCGAGATTAAAAAATAGACAAAAACGGCGTCGCATGATGTTGCGAAGGGATTGCAATCCGTTTTACTTAAGTGAAGCAGAATTTGTAAAACGATATCGCCTTACTAAACCTTTAGTACGTAAGCTATGCGATGAGTTGAGACCTCTGATGAAGGATACAAAAAAATCCACAGATTTGTCCATAGAGACGAAGGTACTCACTTTTTGTAATACCTATCCTAATAAGTAAAAATTTAATTAGATGTTTCATCTCGTGATTTATTTGTTTACTTATATAATTACGTATATTTCTAGTTAAACAAGTAATAGACAATTATAATATTGCATTAAATTATACTAAATTTTGTAGCTATTTACTAATTTAATAGAAAAATAAATTGCCACTTCAATACAAATTGAATAAGATCAATACCTATTCATCTATGAGTACAAAATACATATTTAATAATTTTTTTTAGATATTAATCGCATTATCCTTCTATGCAACTGGATCATACCAATGTCTTATAGGTAATAATGAGGGTCATTTTATGGCTCAACAGACTGTCTCCTCTGTAATTGCGCAGGTTATCAAGTGCCTTAATACCCAGCAAATGCGCCAAAAATATATATAATTTCCCATGACCTGTGAAGAGCGAAACAGAGTTAAAGCAGAGTAAGTATTTATTTTAATAGTACAAATGAAATAAAATGGATATGGGGTGAAAAATGGATATAATATAGTATATATGTGTGAAATGCGATCCCCACATCAATTTATCAGAAAATAGATAACAACAAAGTGGCCAGATAAAGTGTAATTATTTTTATTACAAAATAACATTTAATAGGAGTGTATTATGATTTTTACAGATTTTATACAAAATTTCACATACACTTGCATGTTACAAAAAGTAAAACTTTATGTCTTTAGCATAAGATACATACATATATATGTTCAGCATATACAATACACTTAAAGCTATACATAAACAATTACTACTACTTAATGTTTTTTGACAGATCACCTAAAAATAAGTATCTCAATCTAAATTATGTATGTATATCAATTAAAAAATTTCTAAACGCCACCTTTCACCATCTCAATATATTTAATAAATTTTTTATCATTAGGTGATTCTGGATATCCATTGAGGAAGACCATGATGATACCTATACTGGAGACGGCACCAGGTTCATCAGAGGAGTCCTACACAAATTTGCATGTCAGAGCAAGAAATATTATAGAGCGCACTATAGGCCTGCTTAAGGCACGTTTTCGCTGCTTGCTTGTTCACAGAGTATTACATTATTCACCACAAGTAGCAGGTTCTATTATAAATGCTTTTGTTATACTACACAATATTTGTAATATGGCAAAAACTCCTGTGCAACAACTGAGTGATGAAGATGTATCGGAAGAATCCCAGCTGCGTGTAAATAATGCACTGAGTGAGCAGCCCCACAGGAGTAGCATGCCGCTGCAGCAGGGCATAATTACTTGGAATTTCCTGGTTCAGCAGCTCTGGGAAAGGCGCAACTTAGAATCCTGAAAAATAAATAATTTTGAGAAAATTATATAATACAATATTATTCATATTTTATCAATTTTTTTATTTTACTTTAAATTGAATAAAAAAATTAACTATAGTTAAGTTTCAACTTGCCTTTATAATCTACCCAGTACTAAAAAGATAATATGGTATTATTTAATGTACTTTTAAGAACAACAGTTGGAGATTAATAATTAAACTTATTAATTATTAATAATTAAACTTCTTTAATTTAATTATTTTAAAAAATAGGTACTTACTTTTGACCAGCCTTTCTAATTTTTATGAGCACCACACCCTTGCGAGTTGAGAGTTTCTGTAATTTCTCTCCATTTCCTCTTAGAGTTTTCCTTGGCTTGTAAAGAGCGATTATATAAGGAAACTATATCGCTGTTCCTTTTAAGAAACTCCCAAAGCATTTCTAATTGTTGGTAACTAACTCTGTTACTTCTACGGCTGTAGATAACAAAACATTACAACCTATAGTTACAAAATATCAACAATGTAAAGAAATACATTTATATATGTACAAGTACTAATTTTATCTTACCTTGGTTCCATAGTTCCCGAATAACTCGTAATAATTGTAAATATAAACTTTTTAATGTTTAATATTAATATAATTGTTTATACGTTACTATAGGTACGTCATGCGCTAAGTAATGATGTCTAATCGTTAAAATTCGATAATACGATTTGTTCCGAAGCGAGAAAGGGATAACGCTATACAATAAATAACGCTATTTCCGTCCCTCTAAATAAGTTATAGACAAATCATTCGTTCTTTCACATCACGCAGCAATAATGAAACAATCATACTCGGTTAAGATCGTGGTACGAATTTGAGTATTATTACAATACGCCGGAATTAAAACGCGACCGTAATAAGCTTACTTTGTTAAAGATTGTAGTATTGTAGTAAGATAAAAAAAAATCAATCCAACTCTATACGTTAAAGTTTTCGACTACAAATAGTAGATTTAGCTTAAAACTGAAGTCAAATTTAAAAGATCCGGTCGTTTGGAAATCCTATCCGCTGCAATAGAGCGATAGAGCCGGCGACATCCGAACACTGACTGTTACAAACTCGTAAATTGTACCGAAGTTTCCGAATAGTTACTGTTTTGTTCACGTATTTAGGTACTACTCGTATTCAATCAGGCAATCATGTTTATAAAACTGTTGATTAAAGTTAAATTTTCAAAATAATATTCTGCGAAATTACAATTTTTTTTAAAGGTGTAATGATCTAAAATTAATATAAAACAGTATTTATATAAAATATATTACGTCACATTTATGATTTTAAGATGATATAGTGTTTGGATAGAAATAAGTGCAAAACAAAAGTTACATAAAATGAATAAAAATCCTTTGTGAACATCATCGCGAACATCGCTATTAAAATAAAACACAATATTATATAACGATGATATAATCCATAATAACGTTATTTTATCGAAAAAAAAAAAGTATTTTGCTGGTTTTCGTTTGTGAGATTTTATAAGATATCAATGTATCATCGAGAAATTGTTCATAAAACATTAAACTATCCTCTTACTAGGTATACTTATATACTGGTGTTAGTATCGTATAAAATGTTCCATATCCATAAATACTTATGATATCCATTCCAATCAAACTAGTGAAGAAAGCTGTGATATGAATATTGAAATAAAGAATGGTTGCCGCGTTACTTATTTACCAGCTAAGAAATACTTCATAAAATATCTAAGGCATGCTGTTAACCTTTTAAAGTCACCGCAGAAGCCAGGTGTTTAATGTGAATGGTTGAGAAATATATGTCATCATCATCATATCAGCCATTTGATGTCCACTGCTGAACGTAGGCCTCCCCCATCAACCTCCAGAGCGACCGATTCAAAGCAGCCTCCACTCAACGGCTTCCGGTGACTCTCTTCAAGTTGTCTCTCTATCTATTGGACGGCAGTGCGATACTTCGCTTGCCGGTACGTGGTCTCCACTCGAGAACCTTTCTGCTCCATCGGCCGTCAGTTCTACGTGCTATGTACCCTGCCCACTGCCACTTCAACTTGCAAATCCGTTGGGCTATGTCGGCAACCTTCGTTCGTCTGCGGATCTCGTTATTTCTGATTCGATCTCGCAGAGCAATACCAAGTATAGCCCTCTCCATTGCACGCTGTGTGACTTGGAGCTTATGTAGCGGCTCGCTTTATTTTATTATTACTAGTTTTTAATTAAAACTTAAACTACTTTACTAACTTTTAAATGTAAAACTTAAACAAACGGACAGAGCGTTATTTGATATATATATGTGCACGCGAGGCGAGAAGCATGCCCGGCGCCCGCGCCGCCGCGGCATGGGCTCCGCCCTGTGACCGGCAGTACAAATTCATATCCCGCGCTGAATCCACGCCGCTCGCGCTCCGTTTGTTTATGTCACTCCTTCAAATATTTTTATAATCGCAACTCGTGGATACATAATAAATTATCGTTCAACTACTCGCATAACGTTTTACTATCCCACATTGGTGACACCGACGTGATCCGTAAAAATGACAAAAGACGGAGAACAAAACGAGGGAAAGGAATTACATCGCGTGGGGATTCGTGTACCGCCGTTTTATCCGCAAAAACCCGCATTGTGGTTTGCCCAGCTGGAGAGCCAATTTGTCTTGTCAAACATAAGTGCGGACGAGACTAAATTCCATTACGCTTTCGGGCAGTTGGACCCGGCATACGCAGCTGAAGTGGAAGATGTCATTACTTCATCGACGTTCGCAGCAGCAAAAGATAAGTACGTGCAGCTAAAAACTCACCTTATAAATCGACTCTCGGAATCACGCCAGAAAAAAGTCAACCAACTGCTCACTCGCGAGGAACTCGGTGATCGTAAACCGTCACAATTCCTGCGACATCTCAAACAACTAGCCGGCCCCGAGGTACCGGACGACTTTCTTCGGTCGATCTGGAGCAGTCGACTTCCCAGCGGCACCCAGAGCCTCATAGCATCACAGGCGAAACTACCTTTGGATGACGTCGCAGAATTGGCGGATCAAATTCACGATGTAGTGACCATCAACCCGCAGGTGTCCGAGGCATCGATCCCGTCATCATCCAACATCATGGCCAGTCAAATAGCAGAACTGACGCGACAGGTACAAGCCTTGGCAGCGAGACTAGACACGCAACGTTCGAGACACTCGCCGCTCTCTCTCTCTCTCGAGAGGACTCGCCGTACAAACGGCCGGCGCGGTCGGTCGTCATCTATACCTACCCGATCCCAGTCCAGCTATAGAAAATTCCCTAACTGCTGGTATCATTCTAAATTCGGTGATGAAGCCAATCGCTGCGTGAAGCCGTGTGACTTTGAGGGAAAAGCGTCGGGCAGTCGCCAATAATGGCGGCCGACGACTGCCCAAGCACCTGTCGCCTTTTCGTCACGGACCAACGAACAATTACGACGAACGAACAAATATTCAACGAACAATACAATTCCTCATAGACACTGGTAGTGATTTGTGTGTGATACCTAAGTTTTTAGTTAAGGGCAACAGGCAAGTTACTAACTACGAATTGTGCGCGGCAAACGGTACAAAAATTTCAACGTACGGTTATTTTAATATAGTGCTTAACTTAGGCTTACGCCGTGACTTTGCTTGGCAATTTATCGTCGCAGACGTGACAAGGGCAATAATAGGTGTAGATTTTTTATCCCATTATAATTTAATAGTAGATATTAAAAAACAATGCTTAATTGACGGCAATACTACACTCACTACCGCGGCTTTGCTTGCCCCGCCCATCGACGTATCTTCAGTAAAGGTTGTTACAGGTAACTCACAATATCACAAAATACTCGAACAATATCCTGACATAACACGCCCACCCGGAATTCACCGTCGAGTTAAACACAACACACTACACTATATCCGCACTACACCCGGACCACCAGTTTGTTGTGCACCACGTAGGTTAGCTCCGGACAAGTTAAAAATTGCAAAGGCAGAGTTTGAGGCGATGTTACAGGCTGGTACGTGTTGTCCCTCCGAGTCACCCTGGGCGTCTCCCCTCCACTTAGCGCCGAAAAAGGACAACGGCTGGCGTCCATGTGGGGACTACAGGATGCTGAACGCCAGGACGGTGCCAGATAAGTATCCCATCCGTCACATACAAGACTTCTCACAAAGTCTGACCGGGTGCACCGTCTTCTCGACTATCGACCTGGTTAAAGCGTACAATTTTATTCCCGTCAATGAAGATGACATTCCAAAGACGGCCATAACTACCCCGTTCGGTAGCCACGTCTTTCCGTTCATGACGTTCGAACTTCGCAATGCGGGACAAACATTTCAGCGTTTCGTTGATGAAATGTTACGCGGCCTGGACTTTACCTATTCTTACTTGGATGATTTTTTAGTGTTTTCCAAGGACCACGCGACTCATGAGAAGCAACTGCACCAGTTGTTCGCAAGACTGAGGGATTATGGCATGGTGATCAACACGTCGAAATGCGTATTCGGAGTCTCACAGGTAACTTTCTTAGGTTACCATATAACAGCCGAGGGCACAAAGCCATTACCTTCTAAGGTGGAGGCTATTAAGAACTTCCCAATACCAAAAACGGTAAGAGAGTTGAGACGCTTCCTTGGAATGGTCAACTTTTACCGCCGCTTCGTGCCAAACGCAGCTATCTACCAGGCACCTTTGAACGCCTTATTAATGGGGTCAGTAAAAGGGTTGCATCCGGTCACATTTGCGGCGGTGGAAATGGAGGCATTCAACGCGTGTAAAGACGGGCTAAGCCAGGCAGCTTTATTAGCGCACCCAGATTGTAATGCAAAGCTAGCACTGGTAACAGATGCGTCCGATAAAGCTATCGGCGGAGCATTACAACAGCCCAAAGACAGCGCATGGCAGCCTCTTGCTTTCTTTTCGCGGAAACTCAGTCCGTCGCAGACGAAATACTCTCCCTACGACCGTGAGTTGCTAGCCATTTACGAGAGCGTCAAACACTTTAGGCATATGTTAGAGGCCAGACACTTTGTAATCTACACAGATCACCGCCCTCTAACATACGCCTTCAGTTCACGGAAAGACCATTGCTCACCCAGACAGTTTCGCTATTTGGACCTGATATCCCAATTCACCACAGATATCAGGCACATTTCCGGGAAAGACAATGTGGTCGCAGACACCCTCTCGCGCGTAGAAGAGATCGTCCAACCAGTGGATCTGCAGAAATTGGCAACCGCCCAACAGACTGACGGTGAGTTACAGGTACTCCTAAGTGGTAACACCTCCCTGAGTCTCAGGCCAGTAAGTTTGCCAGGTACTTCGCTGACCCTGTATTGCGACGAACACAATGGCAAGTTAAGGCCTTACGTCACCAGCGAGTTCCGACGCCAAGTCTTCAACAGCCTACACTGCCTCAGTCACCCAGGCGCATCGGCTACCGTAAAGTTGGTCACAGATCGATTTATTTGGCCAAACGTGAAGAAGCAATGCAAGGAATGGGTTCGTAGCTGCCTTGCATGTCAACGGTCAAAGGTTACCCGCCACGTTTCCGCACCATTAGGAAACTTTAAATTACCACAAGCACGGTTTTCCTTCATCCACATTGACCTTATAGGACCATTACCCATTTCTCAAGGCTATAGGTACTGTCTCACTGCCGTCGATCGTTTTACACGTTGGCCTGAGGCGATACCACTACCGGATATGACGGCTGAGACAGTTGCCAAGGCTTTACTGAGCGGATGGATTTCCCGATTTGGATGCCCACAAGATGTGGTAACTGATCGCGGAAAACAATTCGAGTCGGATCTATTTAAACACTTGGCTCAGTTTGCAGGTTTTCAGCATAGGAGAACCACCGCTTACCATCCTGCATGCAACGGGCTAGTGGAGAGGCTGCATCTACAGCTCAAAACTGCAATAATATGCCATGCCAATGACAGTTGGGTCGAGTCACTCCCGCTAGTTCTGTTAGGTATACGTTCCGCGTTTAAAGACGACTTGCAGGCTTCTTCAGCCGAGCTCGTCTACGGAGAACCATTACGTCTCCCAGGTGAGTTCTTCCAACCAGATTCAACAGACACTATAGACTTAAATAACTATAAGTCACGTCTACATCAGATAACCAGGAACCTCAGCCCTTTACCAGCATCATGTCACGGTAATAAGCGTTCTTGTTTCGTTTTTAAGGACTTAACATCTTCTTCTCATGTATTCTTGCGAGATGACACTATAGGTGGATCACTGAAACCTGCCTACTCCGGACCGTATGAAGTTATAGAACGAAGTAATAAAGTATTTCAAATTCTGGTGAATGGTAACAGAGTTACAGTATCGATAGATCGTTTGAAGCCGGCCTACGTACTGCACGACTTACACTCCAATCTTACCTCCAACTCTCACACAACTACAACACAAACACAATATTCTAAGCCTAACCCACCTGATACTGATTCTGAAGGTGCAATCAAAAAGTCGCGGTCTGGTCGTATCATAAGGTTTCCTAGTAATTTATCTAACTATTATCGCCCTTGACGGTCTCTGGAGGGGGGTGATGTAGCGGCTCGCTTTATTTTATTATTACTAGTTTTTAATTAAAACTTAAACTACTTTACTAACTTTTAAATGTAAAACTTAAACAAACGGACAGAGCGTTATTTGATATATATATGTGCACGCGAGGCGAGAAGCATGCCCGGCGCCCGCGCCGCCGCGGCATGCGCTCCGCCCTGTGACCGGCAGTACAAATTCATATCCCGCGCTGAATCCACGCCGCTCGCGCTCCGTTTGTTTATGTCACTCCTTCAAATATTTTTATAATCGCAACTCGTGGATACATAATAAATTATCGTTCAACTACTCGCATAACGTTTTACTATCCCACACTTATTTAAAAGGCCCATAGTCAGAGACCACGTTTCAGATCCGTATGTCATCACTGGGAACACACATTGGTCGAAGACTTTCAACTTCAGGCATTGAGGTGTGTCAGATGAAAACGTTTTTTAACTATCCGAACGCTGCCTCCATCCTAGCTGGATTCGACGATTGACCTCTCTCTCAAAGTTGGACCTACCAAGATGCACATTTTATCCTAGGTAGAGGTACTCGTCAACACCTTCGAGAGTAGAATCTCCAACCGATCGAGGTAACAGAGATTCTGCCATATGTACGATATCGTCGGCAGGTCGAAGGTGAGTGATGTACTAGCCGTTTATATTGATGCCGAATCCTTTCCATTCCAGAAGCTTGAAAGCGTCTTCCAATGCTGCGGTAAATAGTTTCGGAGAGATGACATCTCCTCGTCTCACACCTCGCTGCATTGGAATCGCCTCCGTGCTATGCTCCTGTACCTACTCGAACCGACATATTAGCGTTACTATACAAGCTCTGCAACACTTTGATATACCGGTAGTCACCATGGCACCGCTGGAGAGACTGTAGCACCGCCCAAGTTTCGATCGAACCGAAGGATTTCTCATAGTCCACAAACGCCAAGCATAAAGGCCGATTATGCTCCTTGGTCTTTTGTATAATCTGCCGCAGCGTATGTATGTGATCTATGGTACTATAGCCTTTTCGGAAACCGGCTTGTTCGGGAGGCTGGAAGTCATCAAACTTGCCTGTCAGACGATTCGTAACGACCCTAGGGAAGAGCTTATAAACGTGATTCAGAAGCGAAATGGGCCTGTAATTCTTTAACAAGGTGTTATCGTCCTTTTTGAAGAAGAGCACCACCACGCAATTGTTCAAGGCTGCGGCGTTACGCCCTCGAGCAAGACGGCATTAAAGAGCTTCTGAAGGACTTTAAGTACCGGTGTTCTACCCACTTTCAGAAGCACTGATGTAATGCCATCCTCACCCGGTGTTATATTGTTTTTGTGTTATAATGTCCGGGATATCTTCGGAATAATGTCGGGTTAGTTCGGCTCGTGGATCTTCAGCTGGCCTACAAATAGATTGGTTGACTAATTGTACACTTCACGTTTTTGTTTGTTTGTTTAAACACGCATCACTGTTAAATTGATGGATGTGTGTTAAAAAAGTATTATAAAAATTAATGAAGAAAGATCCTTCAGCATTTGAAATTTTGACGTCTACTACTTCTACTTCTTAAGTACTTTATTCCCAAAAAATCTTCATCTTTTATTTTTAGAAACAATTCATAGTACACGAATACTAGACTCGTTGTTAAGAATATTAAATGAGATAAGTTTGCACGCTGTACCGGTGTGTGTCAAAAATTATGAGTTAATACGTTGTACCAGCAAGATTGCATGAATTTTAAAAGACACATTTTCGCTGGCACGGATTTTATTACAGAATTGAAATTTTAACGGTTCTTATTTCTTTTATAGCAGACACTTTCACACTAATTAGAGTAGCTTTGTTTATATCTGCAAGTAATATTTGGAAAATATAATAAATCAAAAAAAGAAAAATAATATATATCTTAAAATGCCTAGGTTATACTAGCTAGGTATTTTTAGAGCGACACTATGATATTAATATATAATTTGTAAAAACTTATAAATTCTTATTAGATTAAGTAGTCATTGCATTTATTTCTACATCATTATCATGTGCTATATCTATTGCACTTATAAAATTCTAAAGAAACATTATTATTAAGATAGAAATAGTCAAGTCACGTAGAAAACAGAAGTAAGCATTTAGTTCAACGCTCGAGTGCTAATTACTTGGCTTTAGGAAATGTCGATACGGACAATAACCTCCAATGTCCGTTCTGTTAAGAAAGAATCTTAATTTTGTATAGTATGTATAATTTTGTATAAAAAGATTTTAAAGTTTTAAGATAATGTTGTAATAAGAGTAAAAATTGTCAACGAATGATTTTAGTAACGTGATATTGATTTTAAAACAAATTAATAACTACGTAGGTCACTCGATAAGTTTTGAAACAAGAAAAAAATATATACAAGATAATAACAATATTTATTTTACATTTTTTCGAAATACTCTCCTTCATTCTCTATGCAAAGTTCCATTTACCTAAACTATCTATTAAAACACTTTTGCCAGTCTTGATCCGATAGGTCTGAAATTGCGACTTCGTAGGTGGCCACGGATTCTTCGGCACACGAAAAAAAAATCCCTTTTAGTTTGTCTTTAATTATCAGGAAAAAAAAAGAAATCACAGGGAGTTAAATCAGGACTGTACGGTGGATGGGGGACGGTTTCAACACTGGATTCTTCAAGAAACCCCTTTGTTCTGGGGGACGTATAGTACTCGTATAAGTCATACTGTCAACTGTCTCTTATTTTTCTAATCATATTGATAAATCCACGTTTCATCGCCTATGATGATTTCCGAAACAAGTGTTGATGTTCCATTTTTAAACCATAGACGCATTTCGCGGTACCAATCCACAAGGGCCTGTTTTTCAGTGTCTGAGAGTAAACGCGAGATACAACGACAACAAAATTTTCTCACTCTCACTCACAGCATCTTGTATGTCAGTGTGAAATAATGTTAACGCTCCCCGATTTAACGCCGAGAATCTTCTCGGTGTTCGAGTACGTAATTCTTAGGTCTTGTCGCACCATAATTTCAGTAATCCACACATTTTCTGTAGTTACTGCCGTTTGTGGGCGACCACTTCTATGGTCATCGTCGAGGTTTGTTTTACTCGCTTTAAATTCACTGAACCATCTTAATAACGTTGCTCGAGATGGGGCAGACTACTTTAACGCTGATTGTAATCATTTGAATTTGAATTTAATTTTGTTTATATTATTATTATTTTTTTAATCATCTGAATTCTACCCTTTAAAATTATTAATAATCGGTTCATATACAAAATCATTAAATTCTAATATACACGTCTTCAATCGACATAAGCAGAGATAGTTCTCATTTAAGTCTCTCGATGTCTCTCTTGAGTCAGTGATATCGTCACATAGTGTAATTATTTCTCAAATAGCACTAATTGTAAGACATAATCAATTAAAATATATACACATTTTCTCCATACAATAGCATCATATTCAAAATATACAACAGCTATACTTTTGTGTATTTTGTAGACATTATTACGTTAAATATAATGTTAGTAGATATGTCTTACACTGTACACACATGACACCATATGATTAAAGCGATCACGTATTACTAAGGATTACCGTCACTATTATCTTTCATGTGAACACTGTTCACAGAATTTTGTGTAACACTTTATATTTGTGACCGTTTTACAACATCACTACATATTATAAAACGAAAACCTTTGCCACCTCTATCTGCCAGTTCGTGATAAATTCAAAAACTACAGAACGGAATTTTCATAAGATTTTCACCAATGTATAATTTATTAGGGTTTTGTCATAATTGGTCGAGATATTTTGATAATTGTTGATAATGTTGGAATGATTAGACGCCTGGCAGCTTTCAACGAAAATGCTGCCTAATACCAGGGTTGGAAAAAAAACAGTTTTTTTTTTAAGAACAAAACATCCAGATTAAAACAGAATATTAAAAAAAAAAATTTTGTTTTAAACAAAAATTTAAGATGTTTTTTATGCAGCTGTTTAAGACATCATTAAAATATTGTTTTTAAGTATAATATGTATATCTTATTAGTAAAACAACCATATCAAATCTACTCTATTATACTGAGTTAATCAAGGGCAATCGATGATATTTTAAGCTCATGATCTGCTTGTCGTACTGAAAAACTTTCCCCAAGAAACATACCCTCGCAAATGAAGTTCCGTTTTCGATCTCCCATACAAAGTTCGATACCTAATGTGCCATTTTTTCACCATCTCCAGCAAGTTACTAAAATGTCGCCAAAGAGGATTCTTTTTACGTCCTGTCATCATTTTTCATTGTAGAAGAAGATAGTACCAAGAAGTACCAAGCATAGCTCTATCTCCTTTAAACGCTATGCGCCTTGGAGCTTGTTTAAAATCTTATAAAAAATCATATTAACAAAAATATCAATACTTATTTTTTTCACGAACATCCATATTTAGTACTTAATTTGAAACGCAAGAATCGATAAAAATCGATTCTTACACACTTCGATTAATCGATTTTGAGGATCGAAAGAAAAAAAATTGGAGTCTGAATCAAGAATCGATTCTCTGTGAAAAGTTTCTATCCCTAATAAGAAATGTCCAACAAACAATCGCATCTACTTGCTAACCTACACGCACACGCACACGCACGTATCACACACTCTCAAGTTTCGTCCATCCGAACACACGAGTCGCCCCTTATTTTTATGTTTCGGAAAAGTAAGGCCAGTAATAGAAATCAGAGCTGCCAGCTTCATGGATAATATCAACCAAAAAATTAGGATGCATTAAATTAATCACTACACGTAAAAAAAGAAAAAAAAACATTAATGTTTTTTATGCGTGTTTAAAACACGTTTAAAACAAATTGTTTTAAAACAAGTTTTAAACACACGTTTTAAACACATATACTTTTTTCTATGTGTTTTAAACACTGTTTTAAACAATTGTTTAAAACAATGCCAACATAAATGCCAAAATAATATATGGTGGGATATTCCTCTTTTATAGGTTCAGAGAAAAGTGCGCGATGGCATGGTTTGTTTTTTAGTATATACCTCTACAATTCTACATAATAGAATACATTAAATATTATAAGTACTGTAGATATTTTACATTTAAATCTAATCCAAATATTCGACGCCACAAGCAAATGTGACCCTACAATAGAATAAATATGTAGGTATGATTTTCTCTACTACTCGTAAGAAGCCAGTGCGGGACTTAATTATTACATAAACTCTATTTTGAAAATTTAATTTTACATAAAGTATTTTATTTACACAAAGACAAGACAAGGACTAAACAAAAAAAAATTCAAAACATATTTTTTATATTTGATTCGCCTATAATCGACGATTTCACAAAACTTTCTCTTTTTTTAATTAGATTGTTATAATTCTAGAGGCACGACATAAGGTGTTATAATTGCACGGACTTAACACGAACTTTAACGGGCTCAGTCATTATTACTTCATCCTCAGGAGACATACTTAGTTATATAAAAATGCGGCTGGATCAAAGATATTCAGTTCCAAAACAAATTTGAGGAAATAAAAAAAAGTAAAGAAATTGCACAATGACGTATATTTATACATCTTACAAGTGCAAATTGTTATTAAATATGAGAAAAAAAATTGTTATTACATTTTTTAATAACATACCTTATTCAATATATTTATTTTTTATCTTATTTTTTTAGGAAACAAACAGTATAGTAGTACAATGAATTAAAATTCATACAACAAATACATAAACCAATAAAGTTTCCAATAATAAACAATTCATAAAAGAGCAAAACAGCACACATTGATAAAAAATTTAAAAAAATTTATCGAGAAATTACAAACATAAATTAAAATATGTCAAGTTATAATAAAAATTAAGAAATTAATAATCATGCATACGAATTTCAAATATAAATAAATTAAAAGATCAATCCAAAATTTTCACATTCGATCAATTAATAAAATCAAATAAAAAATTATTAATCAAAAAATTCAATCAAATAAGTAAAAAAAAAATATTAAAACAATTAAATTCTTAATCAATTAACCATAAATAATTAATTAAATAACAAAATCAATTTGAAATACCTACAACATTACTTCAATCAATCATGCGAACTATAGAATCAATACAATTATAAATAAATAAATATAAAAAAAAATGAAATCAACTCAACTACAATTCACGAATTATTCATAATTAATTACAAATTACAAAATTATTGCATTTCTTATTTCTTTTCTTAAACTTTGTATTGTACATGTAGCAAAATCAATATTGAGAAAACATTTGTTGTACTTATTACAAGCTCTAAAGATAAAGCAGTTTTGGGCATATTTAGTTCTAGTTTTAGGTATATAAAAAAGGGACTGGTTACGTGTATTTACTATGGGACATCTAAATAATACATTGCTTACTAAATAAGGTGAATCGACAAAATTATGGAGCAACTTAAATAAAAATATTTGATCTCTCTCCAATCGACGATTTTCTAAGGAAGGAATATACAGAATGTCTTGATGGTGCGGCAAAGCTTTGTAATTTAAATATTTCATAAATTTATGATTAATTTTTTCCAACTGTTCAACATGAGATTTATAGAAAGGATTCCATACGGTTGAGCAATATTCCAGGATAGATCTTAAAAAAGAATTATAAAGGAGAATAATTGTCCTGACATTTTTAAAATCTCTTCCCACTCTTAACACAAAGCCAAGCATTCGTAATGCTTTCGCAGTAATAAAATTAATATGCGGCTTAAACGTTAATTTACTATCGATGTAAATACCCAAGTCTCGCACCTCGGTAACTCGTGTTATTGTCTCCTGAATAAGTTAGTAACGTAATATGCTTTAAAATAATTTAAAGCATATTACGTTACTTAACTTGAGCTAAGACAAATATTATTTAATTGTTGTTTATTAACATTACTACTTACTACTAGCTAACCTCAATAAAATAATATGCCATATATTTTATCAAGGACGAGTCTTTTGGCTGAGGTTTGTGATCTCATCCAAGCGCCGGGTGGCTGATGAGACATACTGATGACCGAGAACAATTTTTCATGCGAAAAAGAGTCACAAAAATGTTTGACGTCTTAAAGAAACGACGCTCCTTTGTATTCAATATCACGGGCAAAACAGGATGTGTATGATTTATTCGTATTTACATTTCGCCTCGATAAAAATACATTTCGGGTATAAATCTAAGGGTTCTAGAAAAGTACTGTATCTCGTTTTTATACATTTTAAAGGAGCATGCTTTTGAATTAATAAGTAATATTTTAGCCATACAACCTATAATGCAATCAGAGTGGGCATTATTTACTTACTGAGGGTTCGTTTAACTGAATTCTGTTTTATTTCATATTAATAGTACTACTACATTATACAAAAATACACAAATCTAAATTAAATACATTAAAACCCACTATACAAAATACTATGTCAAAAATCATTTAACGAAACAATTAATTATTTATTATTAAAAGCTTTACTCTATTTTGAATTAATACAATATTACGTTGATGGTGTATTTTATTTTAATGCAAACTTACAAAAATATCAATAAACCCATCGTGCCGTTCAAGCTGAAGAGCGTGCCATACATTTGAATTTGGTGCCAAAATCAGCCATTGTTTTTTTTTTTTACATATAGGTAGGTACTCATTGTCACTCTCACAGTAAGTACGAATCTAACAACACCTCTCAAGCTAAAATCCATGGAGCTGTTCAGGCCGAAGAGTGTGCCAAACATACATTATACATACATACTCTCAAAAAACATAATCCTCCTTCTGGCGCAGTCGGTTAAATAGTGGAAGTATCTACTGGTTTCTTAATACAAGGCTGGATCATAAACTATTTTATTAAGAAACGAATATTTTCAATGAAGTCTGTAAATGTTGGGAAATGTATTAAATTATTTCTATAACAAAACAACTTAATCGATGCCGATGTGAACATTTTAATAATTATTTAGTCACTTCCACAGAAGCTAAATTCTTGCGCTGCTAACACTTGTAAGAGATTACATAAGTAATTAGTGTCATCGGAGTACGAGAACAAATTAATGATCATTGCTAGCGAACTCGAGATAAATTGTGTAATACGATCGATAGATTGATTGTGTTATTAATTCTGTGAACTAAAATCGTATTTTACTGGCTAATTTATTAACTTAGTAATTAAGTTACGAATACCAATTGCAAATAATTAATCAAAAAATCTGACTTATAATTATTTCATTCGCTATACAAAACTAATAACCGATAAAAAGGCGTCTTTTAATGAAATAAACAAAACACGAATTCAATTCTTCATAGCAAAGTCCAAGAATTTAATGTTCGATCGAACCAGTGATTGGTCACATTGAAATACATTCGAATATTTTAATTTTAATTTTATTTCATCGATATCAATGAAATCAAATCTAAAATTTCTCTAATCAAGTAGGCTTCGAAAGTACTTTTGAATCGTCATTTTACAGAGTACCTATGTATATTTTAATTAATTAATATAAAGCTACCACCAATTAAGAATATGTGTAGATTCTGCTGAGAAGATCGGCAAAAACGCAAAAATTACTTACTTTTACTCTTAAAAAATAACATTCAATATAATATTTAATCATTAAACAGTTCGCTCGTTGCATTCGCGCGCGTAACTGCTCTTCTGTGTATATGTGTTGTTGTCAAGGAAAGTGAATATTAAAATTGAACTTTTGCCCCAAATCGATTGATATATAATCAGATTTAATTGTATGGTGTTAAAATAATATATACATAAGTGGGTTTAATGTAGGGAAGTAACGCGAAGGTTATAGATAATCCTTAAAGAACTTGTTCAAGTGCGTTGTGATTGGTGAAAGCGTGTAAGCGACACGATTTGCACGGCACTGACGACGTTTTGGACACGACGTTAATAGTAATACAAAGTCTTTGTTATAAAGTATTTTGTGCATACCTGCGCTTATTTTTTCTAAAATGGATTGCAAATATTGCTCAGAGGTCTTAAAGGTGGATGATTGCATTAAATGTGTTTCATGTAATAGAACATCTCACTTCCAATGCGTGGGATTATCTGAGGTAGACTTCAAAAAAATGTTACCTATGAATAAAGCCAAATGGAAGTGTCCTAATTGTAAAACATCCAAGAGTAGCAATAGTCCGCCAGTTTCTACCACCGATGCGAAATCGTTATTATTACTTTTAGATGAGCGTTTTAACAATCTCAACTCGACGATTGAATCTTTTAAAACATTTGTTACAAATGAATTTAGAAAAGTAACTGAGACAGTTAAACAGTGGTCTGAGAAAATTTCTAATATGGAGTCATCTATAAATTCTGTTATACAAAGATTAAATGATTATGACTTAGAAATATCTAAAATGGCGCATTTGGAATCAGAATTAAATGAATTAAAAACTACTGTTAAAGATATAAAGGATAATCATTGTAGGAATGAGCAGTGGGTTCGTCGTTCAAACATACAAATTAACGGTGTTCCCCAAAAAAAGGGCGAAAACCTCATACAAGTAATAAAAAATTTAGCCGAAAAGACTAACTTCCCCTTATCTCCGGATACCGACATAGATTTTGTAACCAGAGTCGCTACCAAAAACGATTCGAGTGACAGTAGACCTAAACCAATTATATTAAAAATGCAGGCCCGTTATAAAAAAGACGACTTTTTAACATCTCTTCGAAAATTAAAAAACTTAAAAGCTTGTGATATTGGATTTTCGGGAAAGCAAAATAGAATATATTTTAATGACCATCTTTCTACCGAAAATAAGGCACTTTTTAATGAGGCCAAGCGCTTAGCTAAACAGAAGGGCTATAGCTATTGCTGGGTTCGCAACTGCACGATAATGGTTCGACGCACAGATAACTCGCCGGTTCTTCATATAACATCAAAGGACTGTTTAAAGAAAATATCATAAGTGTTATATCGATTTGTTATTTATTTTGCATTGATTTATATGGTAGAAGTAGTATGTATGTTACATTGTGTCTATTATTGAAACTTAAAACAAATATTTTATTAATTTTCTTTGTCATTGAACTCATTGCTGAATTAACTGTGGAGACATATATCACGGCTAAGATTGTTTATTGTTTGTTGTCTGGTCCGGGTGCGACATTGCTTGTTATTTTGTGTCAGGAGCTATTGTCACACTTATTAAAAATAATAATGAGGTGCCACATATGTTTCTTAAGGGTTATAGTAGTTACATTTCATAATATAAATAATAAACAATTACAAATAAATTTATCTTTAACATGTTATTAAGTATTTTCTATCAAAACGTCCGTGGATTACGGACCAAAACAAAAGAATTTTACTCTAATCTTTTAAATAATAACTACGATATTATATGCTTAACAGAGACGTGGCTTTTACCGGGTATTTTTAACGAAGAATTATTTGATAATAGATATGATGTCTATCGCACGGACCGGGACTATAAACGCTTTAATTTAAGTATGGGAGGTGGAACTCTGATAGCGGTGCGTCGTGAAATTTGTGTAGACTTGCGTAATATTTCACAAGTACCCGACATTAATGATGCAAACATTACTATCGTTAGTATAAATCTCGGAACGGGTGCTGCGCAGAAATCAATTATTGTTCTGTGCTGCTATTTTCCTCAAAATTCTAATCAGTCAGATTCTCAATTTAAATTTTTCGAATACGTCTCGGATTTGCGCTTAGACTCTCCCCTTTGTAATATTATTGTAATGGGAGATTTTAATATTGCAAGTGCTACGTGGTCACTAGAAAACGGCGACAATAGTTTAAAACTACAAAATATATCTGAAAACGTTCTTACTTGTCAATTATCCACATTTATGAGCTTTACCGACCTACAACAATATAATTGTGTGTTCAACAATAATGATAGATTGTTGGACCTTGTTCTATCGGACTTAAAATGTGTAGTTTCTCGAACTATACCTTTGTCAGAGCCTGAAGATGGTCATCATCCTTCACTTCACATAAAGGTAGGTACCCATTCAATAGAAAGAAACCTTAGTTTTAATCGTCGTATTGTCCGTAAATATTATAATGTAGATTATAGCATTGTTAACGCACAATTAGAAAAAAATGACTGGATGAGGGAATTGAATGACAAAAATATTACTGAAGCAGTCGACGCTTTCTATAGTATCATAGACGATGTAATTGACAAATATATTCCGTCTAAGGTGGCCAAAGAAAGTAAATATCCCATTTGGTTTTCACGTCCTTTAATTAGTCTAATTAATAAAAAATTAAAATGGCATAAGAAATGGAAGATATATGGAAGGTTAAGCGATTATGACAGGTTTTCAGAAATTAGAGCACAAACAAAAATGTTAGAAAATTCTTGTTACAATTTATATTTGGAACGAGTAGAAAAAAATATTCGTATTAACTCTAAGCGTTTTTGGTCTTTCATTAAGTCTAAAAAAGAGCACATTGGTATACCGGATACAATGTATCTGGATTCACAGACCGGCTCAGATGGACAAACAATCGCTAATATGTTCAACAACTTTTTTCATTCTGTATTTGAGACGAATACATCATTTAATTCTAGCATTCATAAATACACTCATGACAACTCTGATACAATTATATCGTCATTGGATATATCAGAAAATAAAGTACAATTATACTTAACGAAATTAGATACAAGTAAGGGGAGTGGACCAGATGCCATACACCCAATATTTTTGAGGCAATGTAGTAAAATGTTAAGTACACCCTTAACAATTTTATTCAAAAAATCTTTAAATAGCGGTTGCTTACCTACACAATGGAAAAAATCTTTAATAACCCCCATTCACAAACGTCTTGATAAAAGGAATATTAAAAATTACCGTGGAATCTCAAAATTGTCCATTATCCCTAAGCTTTTTGAGAAAATTATATATGACATGATATATCCTGTATTGAGACCATTATTGATGAATAATCAACATGGTTTTATCAATAAACGATCGACTGAATCCAATCTTTGCGAGTTTTTGGATGTTGTAATTGGTGCCATGGATTCTGGGTGCCAGGTTGATGTTATATATACAGATTATTCAAAAGCCTTCGATAAAATTTCACATAACCTTCTAATAAAAAAACTTGAATATATCGGCATACATGGTAATCTGCATCGCTGGCTAACATCCTATCTACGCGATCGATCTCAAGCAGTTGCAATTAAAGGTTTTACATCATCATTTGTCCCAATTACTTCAGGAGTTCCTCAGGGCTCTCATCTGGGACCTTTACTTTTTAATATATTTATTAATGATATTAATAGATGCTTTCTGAATTCAAATATACTACTATACGCGGATGATACCAAAATATTTAAAATTATAAAGACTAAACAAGACTGCTCCGACTTACAAGATGATCTAAATAGACTTGAACAATATTGTAGACTTAACAGCTTATATTTGAATTTAGAAAAATGCTATGCCATTACTTTTTCTAGAAAAAAAAATCAAATTTTGTATAATTATTCAATCTCGAACGTTAATTTAAAGAGAGTGACGGAGGTGAGAGACCTTGGAGTCCAGCTGGATAGTAAGCTCATGTTTGACCGTCATATAAATAATATAACAACTAAATCGTATCAGATGCTAGGTTTTATATTTAGGCAAGGAGCAGTTTTTAAAGACGCTTATACATATAAATTGCTATACAATGCATATGTTAGGTCCAATCTTGAATACGCATCTTCGGCTTGGAATCCTCAATATAAAAAATATATTGACTTAATTGAAAATATACAAAATAAATTTTTTAAAAGATTAAAAAATAAATTTGGCTCTGCTTCCTTTGACAGTGATGCTTCACTAGAACATCGTAGAGAACTCAGAGACCAGCTTTTTCTCTACAAAATAATTAATAATTTGGTTGACTCTCCATACTTACTAAGTCAAATATCTTTTAAATGCCCCAGCCATTCCACTCGATCTCAGGCTACTTTCTCGACCGCTGTCTCCAGAACAAAGTATTGTAGCAATTCATTTATTATAAGAACATGCAAAGTCTATAATAACCGATATAATGACATTGACTTGTTCAGCAATGGGTTCAAGGAATTCACTCGCCTGTTGAGAAACCATTAGGTAATTACTAACTTTTGGTATACTTCCTGTTTTGATTTTTAATTTACTATTGTACTAATTTTGATTTCACTTAGTCTTTTAGTGGAAACTTTATTGGCTTGAAAATTTGTTTAGAATCGTTTATTTATATGTAGTGATTGTATGCTGTATGTTTCCCAAAGATAAATAAATAAATAAATAAATAATAAATAAATAAATAAAAAATTCAGCCGTAAGTCCTTCATGACAGCGCTACTAAACTCACACATCTTTGTCATACATATAATTTTGTACAGATTAATATGCTTTGGCTATTAAGGACTTTTTAATATAAACTTTAAGCTCATAAATAGCAATATTTTATTATATATGTGTACACCTTGGCCCATAAAGGAAACCTTTAAATTGCGAAGTCGGAAACTTGGGAGTTATAATCCGCTTCTTATAAAATATTAATGGAAGTTTATTCTACAACATGAAATATTAAGTCTAGAACGCTCAATTTTTATTTATTAATATTTTATTCACTGTTTCGTTAAGGTAAATTCAGGTGTCAAGATATTTAAATTTTTTTTTTAATCTTATAATTTTTTATTTAAATAGAAAATATGTATAATTAAAGAGACTGAAGCCATAATAAAAATCTTGCCGCCAGTTTCAATAATAATTTTATCTCCAACTTTGCCTACTAGTTGACACGGTTGGTACAGAATTTATTTTAAAAAAAAATCCCAACCTGCAATAACCAGGTGACGGTCATTGTCGTGAAGGTATGATAAATATGAATAAATATATTCCTTATATATTACCAAGTAAATGGTATTTCAAACAGACGCATATTTAACTAATCACAAAAATATTATAGACTTGTATTATTTAGTGAACAAGAGAACTGAATCATGGTGATGCGAGGACATTATCTGGGTGTTTGGCTTGGCCCTTTTTGAAAGATAATAATAATAACATAATAATTTTATTGTACATACAGATTAACATACATACAAAAATGTTATACAAAACAAACCTTAATATTTAGAACAGAGGGTGCAACGGGAGGTCCTAACACTAAATTATTGAAAATATTTTGCATACGTGAAATATAAATATTTTAAATCCAATATATTTGAGCAAATTTACAAATAGCATAATTTTTGGGCTCATTCTGAATTGCCATATAGGGGGTTTTGCCGATACTTGCCGCACTTGGTATGTGTATTGGCGAACACAGTGTGTTATTCAGAATATGATGACGCTGCTGCCCATCACCATCCCGGTCGGTGCACAGTTGTTCGCAACACTATGGCCTTAGCCGCCTTTTACGACACCTCGGCAAGAAATAGGTTGGGACTATTCTTCTCTGCCGGTCACCACACGGCAAAGGCAGGGGGCCTTGGGGGAGGCCTACTTTCAACAGTGGACATCCAATGGCTGATATGGTAATGATGTTGATGATAATTTTTTGATGTGTCAAATGTGGCAAATGCATTGTGGGGCGTCCTCCGGCCCGCTGGACCGACGATTTATGCAAGTAAGGTCACTAGCGGAGGCTGATTGAGAATTGCAAACAACTGGGATATTTGCCGCGAACTCGGGAAGGCCTATGTCCAGCAGTGGACTGTTATAGCCTGAAGCGAAGTGATAAGTAACTCAGCATATATATAAATACTTACATATAAAATATACATATATATGTATAAAATTATACAGCAATAGTATTGTCTCGATTCAACGATCGTTAAGAAATATAATTAATATTCTAACTTCAAATTTTACTCAAACGAAGTCGCGGGTAAAGCAAGTTTTTAATAAAAAATATTTATATTGATCTATTACGAATTATCTTTCTACAATTACAAGTTAAAAAATTAAATAATAAATATTTGGGACTAATTTCCTCGTCTTTTTGCTTAATGACGAACAGTCACGCACTTATGAAATTAATTTGTTTTCGACGATATATATTTATGCGATGGTAGCGTTGCTTGGTCACACCAGACTACATTTTAGGACGCATTTACTAGCATTTCTTAATATCACATTACAGTGTTGCAGTTGAGGGGAATGTACGCACTGAGGTCTGATACGAAACTAATGATAACATGGTAAATTTATGAATTGTTAATGAATTATAATAGACGGTTTAATAATGATACAGTTGACTAAAACCTCAATTAAAAGTTACTGGTGACAAAGTATGAAAAATATTATTTGTTTCATAGAAACGCAATAATTATGTTTACATAGAAGGGTTTATCGATTACACACTTAAAATGTTAGTAAACTAAACATTAAACATTTATCGAATGAAATTCTTATATCTGTGCCGCGCTCCCGGCTGCATGGATACCACCATCTTGCTTGTTTCTTCCGTGAAACAGCTTTGCTGTGTTTCGGAAAGAAAGGCAAGACAGACAGTGTAATTACTGGCACCGAGACTTAACATCATATGTCTCAGGATAGGCAACATATAAATGATTTGGCTGGGCTAGTTCCAGGTAAACTAGTTTATGTTCATGGGCAACGTCGACCACTTACCATCAGGTGGCACGTCTGTTAGTTTGCCTATCCAACTAATATAAAAAAAAATCTTATATACCTAGAGCACGTGAGTTTGTAATTTATACAAGTGATCTTGAAAACTTAAAATAATTTTTATTAAACCTCTGATTTCAAGTAACAAAACTATATTCGAGGCTATCATACTAAAGAAAAAACATAAATCTACAAAGAGCAGTTTACATATTTATTGATCTAAAGTAGTAAATAATGGTGACTAATGCAAATTGCTTTTACAAAAATAAGCAAAACATTTTTCTGTAATTATTATGAACAACAGCGACTTTGGAACTCTTTACCTTTATCCATCAGACTTTCTCAATCACCCTTTTCTTTTAAAAAATCTGTAAAACAACATTTTCTTCAAATGTAATTCTTGCCCTTATCGAATCATTTAATTGTCATCTTTTGCCACTATTAATCACATTACTCTTCATCAATATTTGCATCTACGTATGTATATTTATAGTATTTATACTGCATGTATATTGTATAGTATGAATTGTTCCTATTTTGCATTTATAAAATTATATTATAGTTTTGTTATTAATGTACTGTACAGTTGTACACCTATACCATCTATATACCATTTCCTCTACCCTAAGGTTGCCTGGAAGAGATCGCTCATTAGCGATAAGGCCGCCTTTTGTACTTATTTCCTTTTTTCTTTTGTACTATTGCTTATATTTATTATTATCTTTATTAGACAATATGCACATAAAAGTAAAAAAGCCTTTTAATATTGTTAACAAATGTTTAAATGCATTTTTAAATCTAAGGAATAAAAAAGAGATTATATGAAAAATAGCTTCCGAATAGAGAACACATCAGTGGTTTTTATATAGGACTTTGTAATAATTGTGATAAATTGGTAACTGTTTGTTCCTACTATGTTTTTTTTTTTTTTTTTTAGGTTCACAAATTGAATGATACAATATAAAAACACATTGTGTGTAAACAATTTAAAAGGCGTATAATGTTCATACTTATTACAGTGAACACAGCATGCAAAATACCAATGCAAAATATAATAAATGTTACCACTTACTGAACTGTACTGTAATAAATTTTAAATATCCCTCTGCTATATAAATCATTACCTATTAAAAAGGAGATTTTTTTATAACAAATATACATCAATAGTAGTAGCACCAAGTTTTTACGCAGTTTAACTATGCGCAAAAAATGTATGATTAAACATTTCATTAAAAGTCTATACCGGATTTTATCGCGTATATACTTTTAATCAAATGAGTAAAATTCGCGTAAATATAAAATCTACCTGACGCTATCAGTGCCATTCGAGTTGCACTTTACACGAAACTACCCATTATATTCGTCCACATCATTCGCTGTATTGAAATTGTAGAGACTTGCTAAATTACCAACTAATATGAAAACAAATGATACGTGTTTCGGAATTGGTGAATCAGAGTTATGAATCGTTTTGAACATTTTGATCAGTGACGAGTAAATATTATATTCTGCAGATATATTTAGATACACAAATTAAGTCTACAATTTATAATACATGGCAATGGCTCCCAATCCGCCTTCGCCGTGATATGCACATCCTCTCGTTCCTTTTCAAGATACTCAATGACCCGAATTCTCCTTCATACCTCCGTTCACGTTTCCAAATTCTCCCTACTCCCTCACGTACCAGGCGGCCTTGCGTCACTACGATGCTCGACATACCGAAGAGTAACACAAAGTTTCGGTTGCAATCTTTTTCGGTGTATGGCGCATCGCTCTGGAACAAATTGCCTAGGGATATCCAACTCAGTCCCTCTTTTGACACCTTTAAAAAGAAGTTGAAGCAACATTTTCTCACTCAATCGAATCCGTAATTATTACCTACAATTACTTATTATTATGTGCTATATATATGTATGAATATATATATATATATATATATATATATGTATATATGTGTATATATGTGTATGTGTATATGTGTGTGTGTATGTATGTGTGTATATATGCATATATAATATATATTTATGTATGTAGTATTGTGTATGGTTTGTAGTATGTATTGTAAACCTATATATATTATACTTAATTAGCTACTTACTTTTATGCATGTGTATTATTCATATCACTGCACTTTTTTTTGTTTTTTCTTTTGACCACTTAATTATATTATTTCTTACTACCACAGGTTGGCTGGAAGAGATCTCTTCTAGAGATAAGTCCACCTTTGTAAACAACTTTTTATACTAATTACTGTTATATACTTCTTAAGTGCAATAAAGAATATTATATACATAATATATCATATGATATTTGGCAAAGAATAAATAATTAAACTCGAGAAATTTTACTTTAAGATATACTAGCGGTCGCCCGCGGCTCCGCCCGCGTGGATGTCGGTTACCGCTGCAAAAAGCCTACCCAGGATAGACACGGTCAGCAAAATGATTCCCAGGTCAATTCACAGACACCGACACTAACATCGACGACGCAGTCATTATCCGCAGGCTGCACATATTGTCTTTCTGTGGATGTTAAAGTTGTTAATGACGAAAATATTTAAATGTAATTAATACTAAGTTTTCACTTCTGCCGGCAGTCCCGGAGTGCAACCCGTTGTTTTAGGATAGATGACTAAAGCGATTATTGTAGTCTCTATAAACAACATTTGACGTTAAATTATTTTCAGATAACAAAATATAGTAGATAGTCGGGAGCCCCGACCCGTGATAGGGCAATCAAAAGTTGCCCATGCGTAAAACATTCTTTTCGTAAATCAATTCCTACTAATTTGAATGTTTGGCCCTGGGATTTATTTATCGTTAGTGCGAAAGAAATTTTTACTGGAAATTGGAGCCTTTTGAAGGATATAGGCAAATCAGTAGGGATCATGGGTATTCTTGGTATATGAGCTATTTCACAAGCTGCAGGGCCGGTGATAACCTTCGCTACTATTAAATTATCTTTTAGCTCCTTTATAAGAAGTCTCGTGCCATTACACATGTTGGGGTTAAATTTCTGAGAAGCATTATCGGCGTGCCAACTTTTAACGACAGTTCATGAGGTGGTAGCCCAGCGGGGTTCATGAGGTGGTAGCCCAGCGGGGTTCAGAGAATTTAAAAATTCCTGGGGCTAGTGCACTGCGTCCTCGATGTTAGCGACAGTGTCTATGGATTTATAGTACTTAACTTCACTCGATACTTTCTGCATAATTAAATTGTTTATTTCGTTGACTGTTTCATTCCTGGGAGAAACTATTGCTCTACAACACAGCCAACGAAAATCATTTTGATGTAAGTTTTCGATGTCAGGATTTATAGCATCTATCAGACTATCTAAATTATGGACTATTTGGCCTAGAGACTCATCCAAAGTAACCGCATAATTGGTGCCCAAATTTAAAGATGGAAAAATTCCTTCTCCAAGTTTCAGCAGCTGTTGTGGAAAATTGTTATGCGTATTTTGCTATTATTATTGCTATTCTCATGTAGATGAGCTCACATATTGGTGCGCAAATTCAAATGCCAACCTCGCGTCTGAGCCGCACAGGTACCTTACTCATAGATCCACAGATATTTTCTATGCATAGATCTAAACTCCCCTCCCGCACGCGTACCTCCGCCTTGGTGACGCCCACTTCGCAACGGGCCGTGCAGCAGATATCGTAATATTTTAATTTCGCCATAATTAAATACTTTAGGGTACTACGGTCTTGATTGTTTGTTCGTTGTTAAAATTTTAAATATTGTAATTATACACATATATTTATTACAGAAATTTTACAATATTATACATATTTACAATTCAAAACATAAAATATATATTTACAAACAGTTTTGGTATAAATCATGTCCACGTGGAATGGTGCCAAGAATACTAGCAGCATTTCCCCGTTGAAAAAGTTGAGTTATTATTTTATTTTATGAATTCTTTGTTTTTTTTCGCAGGAAAAGAAAGAACTTGGACAGTAATAAAGACCAAGAGAATGCTATACAATGCAGGACTTTTCAAAAACAGCTCGATTAAAATCAATTCCTCACCCAACAACTTCTTATATATGAAGAGAGTCACGAATGTATTACCCCCAAAGTCATTCTACACAGAAACACAGATATTCCAGGTGATGGTAATTGTCTATTCCACTCACTCATACGTGTTCTGCAACTTCAAATTTCAACATGTGATTTGAAAATACAGTTACGTGATTCACCTTATTTAAACTCCAATTAAAATTGTTCGTTTCTTATAACCATTCCAAAATATCAAAAATGCACAATGTTAATATTCAAGTTTTCACTTCTGCCGGCACTCCCGGAGTGCAACCCGTTGTTTTTTTTTTGTCGCCGAGTGGAGTGTCTTCGGTAAAGTTTCGTGTGCGCAGCGCCTTCGGTTGGAAAAAAAGTATCTTTAGATCAGAATACATCTGAAGGCCAACTCCAACTTCATGAAGTGGTTAGAACTTAAATTGAAGAATCAATAATTTATGTGATGGTAAATTTCAAACCCTACTGGTACTGGGAAATCCTATAAGACGGTTGAACAATCAATATCAAAAAATTCCAAATAATTTACCAAATGAAGATTGTGACAGATTTAAATACAATGTACTTTCCAGATCGGGAATTGATCGTGACATAATGTTGAGGCCCGCTACTAAAATTTAAATTGAATGTAATCAACCTTGAAATTTTAAAATAAGCGACATTTTGTCATATTTTATTTTTTATAATAACTTCTGCTGTTATCAAAACTTTGTTTGTTAAAATTAACCTTTCTTACTCTGATTTATTAAGAAATATTCTCATTTAGTTGATGAGATAAATAGACTGGTACGAAATCATAATAATTATTTTTTATTTTATTTTATCTAATACCATAATTATGTCTAAATCAGCATAAAGGCAAATGATTTTTGACACGTGACTGAAGGACAGATTTTAAGACTGATAGATTAATATTGAAATTGATAGATTATTGCTCATCTATCATTTGATAGATTTATGCAGATCGCATTCAAAACAATTTTTTTTTACAACAATATGAGCGTTAAAAGTATTCGATCGCTTACCTATGGAAAATCTTATTATTTAAGTATGTCTTGGAGCCACGTTTATAAAAAAAAAGTACGTGTTGCTAATCAGGAACTCACTGATATAGGATACAGTAGGTCAAATGAATTGCGGTAAAAGGTTGGGTAATATCCACAGCCTATTTTTTCCTCTTTGTGTGATTCTTATCAGTAATTTTTAACGTAAACAGGTCTAAAAAACCCAATTTAATAGTTAATTTCTGCTCTCACCTATTAAGGTCACATAATAATTCGATTAAGCATCCAGTGTAATCAACGTTTGTTCAATTTGCATTTCCACTAGGAGGTTGATGCCTTGATCTGTCCATCTTCAAAATTATCATTTTATGATCGCCACTTTTACGTCATAAATTACATACGCCCGAGTTGATATTTCAGGCCTGTTTTAATCGTTAAAGTTTCCAAATTCTCTGAAGTCTGATTCTGACGGTTCGGAAAATAAGTATTATTCAACCAGTTGTAGGCGGTTCAGTTTTAAGCGTAAAAGTTTTTGATTTTTTTTTCTCAGTGAGGATAACAAAATGAATTCAAAATATTTGGCAAGCGGTTTCTTACTAGGTAGATTCCATAAAAAAATATCTATTATTAGTTGCTGTGAGATTAGACGTTCATGTATCATATCATGTACGCATATAGTATGATGGGTTTTGTCCATTACACACACACAAATATATTTTTTTATTATTAATTCCTGAGCAACATAAATAATAATTGTTACATATTTCACTACATTTGATAAACCATGTACTAAATATAGTGATTGTTAAACGCGTGACCCGTTACTCAGATATTGCGGTTTATCCCCTATATGAACGCCAACATTACGTGATAAGGATAAATAAATCCAATAACCCGTAATAACCCGTTGTTATATCATATGGTCACAGATCGTCTCTAGGTCATTTGAACGTCTTAGTGGCATTATTTTAAAAGTGAATATGTGGTTCACTCTTCAAACTCACGCTTTCTCAGTTGTTCTTCCATAAATCGACCATGAGTTATGTTACACTGATAATCACAGGAACGATTATAATTATATGATTTCACGTTTGCATTTAAGTTAATGCACTAATAATTTAAATAAGTAACAGGAAAGATTACATAATAAAAATAACTAAAAAATTGTGACCTATGTGACTGGCCATCATTTGTTTATCCAATTCATACATGGATTCATTGTGTCAGTTAAACGTATTTGTTTGTTCGATGGTATTGTTTATGTTAAAGAAAGCATCAGCTTGATAACTGAGATAGTCAATAGATATTATTATGATAAATAGTACATTTATTATTATATTGTTGTCTAAAAACCTCTCTCTTCTTACATAAATGAAATATTTACTCGGATCAAATTGGTCATTTTGCTGTATCTATGCTGTCGCCTGAATTAAAATTATCTTAAGGTTTGTCTTGGATTATATTACAAACTTTATTGCAGAGCTGGAGCCGTTAAGACTGTTTACGTAGGATTCGGAAACATAGAAATAATTCTTAAGATTACGTTTTTGTATATATCGCATGACAAACATGATTTACTAAATAAAGTTTAAAACTGAATGGAATGGATTTTTTTTATATCTATTATTAATTTAATCAACGTCATCAACGAATATCGAATAACTCGTAAAAGTGATCAAATATAAAAACAATAAATAATTAGTTATAAATTTATTTAAAAGTTTCAATTTACTTATAGCGCTTTAAAGATTAATAAATCTGCTCCTAGATGATTAATCAAGATGAAATAATACTAGATTTTCAGATACGAATCAATCTAGAAACACAATAACATATAAAGATTGTATTAATTTTTCCTACATCGTTCTCACTACGGCTAGTTACAATACTATTATATATGATGAAAGGGGGAACGTTGATATCTAGGGTCAGGTGGGCTACAGTGAACCAGTGGTACACAGAGAATCAGTATTATTATATTCTAAACTAGTAGTAGCCGGATCATGGAACCGACACGTAGCAACGTGTTTCGTAACATCTCCCACGCTCCCCTAGTTGAGGGCGAGCGACCGTTGTTAGCAGTCGTGTGGTGCAACGATTTGTGTTTTCCCGTGTAAGAAGTAAAAAATAGGTAAGTTTTGTTGTTCTTCTTCAAACTCGTATTTTCCGATATTTTCGTACCATATTAAATATACATGTTAAGTGACAATCTAGCAATCTTATGGTTATTATGTTTTAAAGATATCCTTATTCAATTACTTTTTTTGCAGCATCAAATGTCAAATAATGTAGATGGTATACAGTGACTCACTATTGCAGAGTACACAGTGAACCGTGGTTTAATGTGCTGCTCACTGCTCCACAGAAACCTTTATATGTCACATCGATCAAATAGAAAACAAGAAGAAGACGTGAAAAAAAGAGATATTTTTAATGATAAAAAAACTACTACAATCGATTGTGATAGTACTAGTACGACCGATGAAGAAATTTTCGTATTTATATTTTAAATTGAAATTTTTATATTTTATGTTACTATTCTACAGATATTTAAATGTTTTGTTTAACTACTTAATAAATAAATTTTAAATACATGTGCTGTTTTATTATGATTAACTTAAAAAATATTTTTTTGTTTTTCTTGATAGAATAAGCAATAAACCTTTTTATTTACTACAATTAGTCCAGTTAAAATATAACTTAACTTCGTTTTGTTCATTTTATTATTTAGGTATGGTTTACTGTGTCCAACGGTGGTTCACTGTTAACTTCATCATGGATCAGTGTGTACCATAGAGTGTATACAGTGAACCAATTCCCATTTTTTTTTAAAACACTTGATAATGTCTAACCTATCAGTTTTTGAGCTTAAATTTGTAAATAAACCTTAAGTATATTAGACACTGAATGGTATGTATGAAAAAAGAAAACATTAAATTTGAATTTGAGTACATAACACAAGTTTTAATTTTTGTGGTTCACTGTTTCCCACCTGACCCTATACTAATAATAAATCTGTTAAAACCTCCGTTTCATTAATACACTATATATCATCAAGAATAAATTTTAATAGCGCGCTTTTATTTCAATCAGCGCCGTCTCGTTATCATTTTTTTTTGTGTGCACGTATCACGTAAAAAGTACAAAACCAATGTAAATAACTTTAATACACAAAAATTATACATAACTCACAGTATAATTTAGTTTTTGTTTCATTGTAATTAAATTTAAAAATAAATATTTAAGAAAATAGAAATACGCCTACGCGACATAGACGCCATCTGGTCTAATGAATCTTAAAAACTCACAAAACTTATTTTTGAGTTATTATTTTGTTAAACTTAAAAGTTTACTAAATATATCGGATAGGAATAGAAATCGTTTTAGTATTTTATATAAACATCATTTTCAATAATTAATATACTATTATGTTAAATTATGTTTGTCTAAATATAAAAACGATATTCTACCATTATACGATAGATGGCGCAGAATATTTCATATAATTTTTTGAATCGCGCTGACCAAAACTTCGGCCAAAAGAATAAGACTCGCCCGTATTTAAGGAAATGTTCTTTTTTTTGCATTTAGTACCTTAGTGTACTATGGTCTTGGTCGTTATGTATTTGTTGATTATACAAAGTTGGATGGTTATAGCCAGCGGCTTGTCACTTCTTACCCCTTCTACTTTCTTATAAAATACCTAATAATACCGTTCACCACAACAACAAACATAAAAATTTAAATTTAAATCAAATGGTAATCGTGGTATCACTGATTGAAATAACAACATAACAACATTAAAGAATTTTTTATAACTTTGAAATTCAAATACTTTTGCTCAAATAACACGTAGAATTTATTTAAGTTATAATTATATTCAAGACCATTCAAGGCTAATTATATAAGAACTTCCAAATTTGTATAAATTATTTTACCAATATAGTATTCGTACCTATTCACCCCGTTTTACGGAAATTATTTCTTCCTCGACAAATTAGGTTGGTAATATTGGGGTATTACTTGTCGTATATGAATCGTATCTCTTTAGTGCAATTTTCAGTAAGTGCCAAGCCGCTGGTTATAGCTATTTAAGTTGTAATCTATATATAAAAAGAAAGTCGTGTTAGTTACACCGTTTATAACTCGAGAACGAGTCGACCGATTTTTATGATTTTTGTGTTTTTGGATTTGTCTTCGTCGGGAATAATACTTATTAAAAAGTGATATTCATCAATGAAAATATAATTAATAAAAAAATCAGTTCAAATGTTTCATCCGTACTATCTATACATATAATAAATCTGTTAATGAGTCCGTTTTATAATCTTTATCTTAACATATAAAAGCAAAAGGTTACTCATCACGATATCTCTGGGACTATATCTATCTAGACTATCCTAAGGTGGCAAAACAGGGGGGCAAAGTTTGTATGGGACAACGTAGTTCCTTGGTCCAATCTACTTCAAATTTTGCATAAAATATTCTTTAACAGAATTGATTGAAGACGTGTTTCGTATTTTATCAAAATTCATCTCCTAACGGGGTTTAAAGGGGGTTGCTTTGCTTCGAAGTTGATTTGACAACTCAATGTCTATCAATGTCTAAAATATTTTCCAGTATCGACGCAGGTGTAGGTGATAAAAAATATAAATTTATAATTTTTATAATTTTAGTTAAATACCCGTGCGAAGCTGGGGCGGGCCGCTAGTTCTAAAATAAAACTTTACTGAATATTGATAAGTCTCGTTTATTCAGTCGACAGAGTGACGTCACTCAAGAGACGTCCGTAAACTACGACGGTTCGAGCACGCATTCCCATTTCCCAAAGAGTATATTGCTTTCCTCTCTGTTGTTAGTGCGGCCTCTCATACATATATATGGAGTGGCGCGCGTGCACGTGGTCTTATTTTTAAGGTTATGCATTGACAATTAAAAGTGATAGCATTAATTTTAACATTTGGTTCACATCGCAGTAGACTTGAAATAATTAAATGGTTATTTACAAATCATTTTTAAAAATTAAACTATTAAATTCAATTACAAAAACGAAACTGTAGATAATTATAATAAGAGCGGTTATGAAATGTAAGTTAATTTTAAATTGCAATGAAAAATTTATGATCGGTTAACTTATTTAGAATAATCAAATAATTAATATTAACTAAGAAATAAGTTAATTATTGTATTCGCGCCGATATTAATATATAATATATACATATAAATACATATTTCCTCCCTATTTTATATTCGATTAAATTTTATTTTACTAGTTTTTAATGGTTTATTGTTATTTTAAGGTGAAGTGGGAGCTAAGTGAAATAAAACAGTTCGCTATCTCTAAGACGTGCACGTAGATTTATCTGTGACGCAAGTTAGCTGAGCTCAGTGTGTGATTCATGTCGCCGGCCCTCACTTAAGACTTAAATATATTAACCTCATAAATAATACTGCAGCCTCCATTTTTACTCGCTCGGCTCTACTTAATCTTAAACTTATTTTATTGTTCCTAAGAATTAAATATGTTGTCTAATATCGGATAAATCTTATGATTTACATACTTCATAAAAATTCATTCTTTCATTTATTTAAATACAGGTATATATATATTGGCTTAGTATACATATATACAAATCGCCGCAACACGAAAGCTTTATTCTCTAGAAACGCTTTAAAGAATCTCTAGAGAATAAAGAACTAATTTTTATACTAATTATTTAATCTTTATTTTCTAGAGATTCTCTAGCGAATAAGATTTTTTCTTACAGCCTTATAAATCATCCAGTTCACAATCGTTGAACCATGGACATCGATTCTGTTTTATTTTAATCTGTCGTAATGGAACATGTCGATCAAACAAATCTAGAATTTCCTTGCGCAAGCACTTAACCTTTTCATCCACAGTCTCCATGTCCAATAAATCGGTCCAGTCAATAATTGAGGCGTCACACCGGTTTGTCTATATGGAGAAGAGGCCTTCGTTCAGCAGTGGGTTGTTTACAGACTGATACAGGTAAACAGAAAAAAATAACATTGGAATATACAGCTGTAATAGTTGTTAGAATATCATATAGTTTGATACAATTTTATACACATTAACAAATACCAATAATTATCACTATCACTACGTATTATAAAACAAAGTCCTCCGCCACGTCTGTCTGCCTGTCTTTCTGTTTGTCTGTTCGCGATAAACTAAAAACAGTACTGCACGGATTTTAATGCAGTTTTCACCAATAGATAGAGTGATTCATGAGGAAGGCTTAGGCACATATACCCTGTGCGCAGCCAGGGCGGACCGCTATAAACATAATTACTGATTATTGACTGTTTTGAACTACCTATATCCACAGTACAAGAAGAATAAGTATAAGCGGCGCCATCTATGGATCATTTTGTAACTAATATCATGTTTCTGTCCTATCGCGTAAATTAGTAAATATCGACGTAGATACATAATTATATAAGACGTTAACGTTTTGAATTACTAAGAACTATATCAATTATTACTAATATATCATTAATTCATTAGTGTGATATACCTATTCAATATTTAAATAACTACAATATTGCCTTGTTCAGATATTTGCATTAGTACAAATATTTGTTTCTGGTCCGTGTATATGTGCTTGTGTACTCATCGTATCTCGGAGAACACGTAAAACCGTCGGTTCCGGTTGTTATCATGAACACCTGATATAGATTTCATTCGATTTTTCCATACATTCTATACATAATAAAGTTAAAACAACAACTTCGTATGCAACAATTAACTTATTATACACAATAACATTACATGTTACCGTATAAAAGGCGGTGTATAAATCAAATAATACAGAGTTAGATGCATGCCAAGGTTTTAAGATAGTAAGTTCAGACTGAGATATCAGTAAGCAGTACAACAATGTTGAAATTAAAAAATAAGTAGCGAGATGCATCCACAAAAAAAAAAATATAATAATCAAAATATTCCAAATTATAGTGATTCTGTATTGATAGAAAAATTTCTTTCTCGGCAGATGAAACTGAATGTGAACACAGGTACCGCTATTGTGTGACCAGTCTATGACGTGATTCAGTAAAGTAAGAACCTGACAAAAGAATCTTCACAATACAAAAATCCTGTACTGAAAATATGGATGATTATAAAAAAAAAAAAAAAAAAAAAAAAACGTAAAACTCTCTTAGCGTATCTATTTTTTTTATATTCGTAGGCATAGGTTTTAATTCTTTCATTTTTCTAGAAATCCAAAGTAGATGAATAGCAATCAACCACCACATTTTTATTGAAATTTTTTTCATACAAAAGCTTGAATTGATTTATTTCGTGCCCACGGTAAATAGCCTATCATGTATCTATCTACGTGTTTCCAGAATTTGTTTTGCTTAGAATTTACGTGTATGTAGGTAGAATTTGTACTAATCAGTCAATAACTTCTTTTTTCAGAATATCAGGTAGCACCTTTGCAGTCTTATTCGTATTATCAATTACAATTTCACTATGCACATTTTTCAATGTGCATAGTGAAATTGTAGGAAGTCAAGGTATTTTTCGAAAACTGTGCAGACAAGAGAAATTCAAAAAATCAAAATCTCCAGTATTATGATATAAGAATGATTTTCTAGAGGTGAAATAATTTTTAGTTGATTGTACGCATAAAACATAAAATATGAAAACAAATATAATTTTCTCACCTTTAATGTTACAGATATGAGAAATAAATAATAAAGTCGTACTTTCTGTATTCATGTATTCACATTCTGGAAATGAGAATTTTACCATATCACACCAAGAGTACGATTTGAAAAAGATAGATTTCGTGAGACAGAATATATATGATTGCGATATATAAATTCGTTGTGTATATTGAAAGGAAATATGTAATGAATATTTATACAGATTTTTTTTTTGCACCTAATCGTGCCGGCATAATGCCGTAAGAATGGATGGGCAGCACCACATAAAAAAATATTTCTCAGTATAATTTGTGGGAATCATTCACATACACACCCACATAAACACAGCCACGCATTATTATATACATAACATAATCTTCTAATATATTATATATATACACTTCACAAATATATACATACACATAATATATTTATATACATTCAAATTATCTATTAATATAATATTCTCTATTTACATATTATAAAATAAAAATTATATATATTTAACATTAAGTGTTAAAATAGCAAATAGCAATACGGTGCAATTGAGGCCTCACATAACGGGACATCGTATGGAAGTCAACGACCCTGCGCGGCCGCCGAGCGACGGAGCCGGGAGCGACTCCAGCGCCAGTCTGCGACACGACTTCGAGGAGACTCCACGTCGCTTATTATTACCGCTTGATAGTATCCCGCGCGCATTGGCTTTAATATTGTATCGCTGTGCTTTCGCTTATATTTATATCCACGCTATTATTTCCTTTCTTTCATTATAAGTTCTTTCTCTAATTTCACTATCGCTGTTGCTTATACTGTCTATTTAATTGTTGTTCCGTGTAGTGTGCAATAAACTCTTGTTTTCTTATGTGCACTTTTTATTTGACTTTTAGTGTAGTGTGTATACTTTAAATAACTTTACATCTCACTGTCCTAAAGTGGTGACCCCGATAAAAGAACGTTATAAATTTAAAAAGACGCCATGAGCTTCAACAAAGAAAGTGCAGGTGAGTCGAAAAATTTAGCCGGCGGGTCAGCTAACTTATACGGCGAATCATGCCGCGTTGGAGTGCGTATACCTCCTTTTTGGCCTCAAGAACCAGCATTATGGTTTGCTCAAGTAGAAGGACAATTTGCTTTAGCAAATATAACAAGCGATGCTACTAAATTTCATTACGTTACGGCACAATTGGATCATATCTACGCTTCTGAAGTGAAGGATATAATTATTGCTCCACCCGAAACTAATAAATATGAAAAATTAAAGACCGAATCAACAAAAAGATTATCCGCATCTCGGGAAAAGGAAGTGCAGCAATTGTTAATGCATGAAGAGTTAGGCGATCGTAAACCATCCCAATTTTTGCGACATTTGCAACATCTGGCTGGACCTAACATACCAGAAGATTTTCTTAAGACCATATGGACTAGTCGCTTGCCTAATAGTATTCAGGCAGTCCTAGCAGCGCAGCCAACTACTCCTTTAGTAACATTAGCGGAAGTAGCAGACCGAGTTAACGACATCGTTCCCTCTTCTCCAGCTGTTGCAAGTACTTCAACGTCAACTCAAAATACCCTCGATCAAATGGCGAAGATGATCGCAGACCTCACAAAGCAAGTCCAGGCTTTAACTGTCCACCAATCAAGAAGACTACGATCGATGTCCAGGGGAAGAGACAGGCGCAGGCGCAGTTCCAGCAGATCACACTCCGCGCACAAGAGATATCCTATCTGTTGGTATCACGCGAAATTCGGCGCTAAAGCAAAGCGGTGTGTTCAGCCTTGCGATTTCGTCGCGGGAAACGTTCCAGACAGTCGCTAATGGCGACTAACGATTGTCCTAATTCTAGTCGCCTATTCATCACCGACCGCAACACTAAAACACAATTTCTTATAGACACTGGCAGCGATCTCTGTGTCTACCCTCGATATTTAATTAAAGAACAAAGACACAGAACTAATTATCATCTCTTCGCCGCTAACGGTTCCGCCATTAATACCTATGGATACAAACACCTGGAATTGAACCTTGGACTTCGCCGCACCTACACTTGGAGGTTCGTAGTCGCTGATGTAACGAAGGCAATTATAGGCGTCGACTTCTTAAGCTTTTATAACTTAGCTGTCGACTGCCGAAACAAACGACTAGTTGATAATACAACTACGCTACAGGTTCCTGCGACATCAGCTGCGTGTGACACCATATCGTCTGTCCGTACAATCTGGGGTGAATCAAGGTACCTGCAAATCCTGCGAGCATATCCAGATATAACGCGACCATCTGGGGCACCACGTGTGGTTAACCATAATACCGAACACCATATTAGGACAACACCTGGTCCACCAATATCATGCACACCACGACGATTAGCTCCAGATAAATTAAAAATTGCGAAAAAAGAATTCGAGAGCATGATACGGAGTGGTATTGCTAGGCCATCAGAAAGTCCATGGGCGTCACCTTTACACCTCGTTCCAAAGAAAGACAATGGATGGCGGCCATGTGGTGATTACCGTATGTTGAATGCTCGTACAGTACCGGATTGTTACCCTATACGTCATATACAGGATTTCGCTCACAGTATAAGTGGTAGCACTATATTTACAACACTGGACCTCGAAAAAGCCTACCAGCAAATCCCAGTCTCCCCAGAAGACGTTCCAAAAACAGCCATCACTACACCATTCGGGCTATATGAATTTCCCTTTATGACGTTTGGCTTACGTAATGCAGGTCAAACCTTTCAACGATTCATCGATGAGGTAACGAGAGGATTGGATTTTTGTTACGCTTACTTAGATGATTTTTTAATTTTCTCCCGCGATGAAAAGGAGCACGAATCTCATCTACACCAACTGTTCAAGCGTCTACAACAATACGGCATCGTCATTAACACCTCTAAATGTGTCTTTGGAGCTAAGGAAGTCAAATTTCTGGGATACACGATATCATCCGAAGGAACTAAACCTCTCGACACAAAGGTTGAAGCCATCAAGTCCTTTCCCGAGCCGAAAACTATTAAACAACTACGGCGTTTCTTAGGAATGATTAATTTCTATAGAAGATTTATACCATCAGCAGCACAAATACAAGCACCGTTGAATAATCTTCTCACCGGCTCAGTGAAAGGCTCACACCCTGTCAACCTCCGGGATGACACTTTAAAAGCATTCGAGGCCTGTAAGGATAGCCTGTGCTCTGCTACTTTATTAGCACATCCGGATTGTGAAGCACCTCTGGCATTAGTTACTGACGCATCCGATAAGGCTATTGGAGCGGTGCTTCAACAATACAAAAATAAAGGTTGGCAACCACTCGCTTTCTTCTCGCGCAAACTAAGTCCGTCACAGAGCAACTATTCACCATACGATCGGGAATTGCTAGCAATTTACGAGGCAATTCGTTACTTCCGTCACATGCTGGAAGCTCGGAATTTCACTATCTACACCGATCATAAGCCTCTAACGTTTGCATTCCACGCACGGAAAGAAAAAGGCTCTCCTAGGCAGCAACGACACCTCGAATACATATCCCAATTCACCACGGATATCAAACATATTTCGGGTACAGAAAACGTAGTAGCGGACACGTTGTCAAGAATTGAGGAAGTCTTTACTCCTATAGACTACAAACAGTTGGCTGAATCACAAAAAGTAGACGAGGAATTGAAATCGCTACTTAAAGACGGATCATCACTACGTCTTAAGAAAATCGTGTTGCCTGATTCACAAGTCAGTATATATTGTGACGTCAGCACTGAATTTACTAGACCCTTCATCACCAGCCAACTCAGACGCCAAGTTTTCGACAACCTTCATGGACTTAGTCATCCAGGAGCCAACGCCACAGCGAAATTAATCTCTCAACGCTATGTGTGGCCTGGTATGAAGAAAAACTGCAGAGAATGGTGTCGGTCGTGTCACGCCTGTCAACGAGCTAAAGTCACTCGTCATGTTGCTTCTCCCCTGGGCACCTACGAGCTACCAAAAATAAGGTTTCAACAAATACACATTGACATTATAGGGCCATTACCACCTTCTCAAGGCTTTCGTTACTGCCTCACTGCGGTCGATCGATTCACGAGATGGCCTGAGGCAGTACCTATAACAGACATAACAGCTGAAACCGTTGCGAAGGCTTTAATGACATGTTGGATATCCAGATTCGGTTGCCCGACTGATATAGTGACAGACCGCGGCACTCAGTTTGAATCTGCTCTATTTAAACACTTATCAGTATTAATCGGATTCAAACACAAAAAAAACTACTGCGTACCATCCATCCTGCAACGGCTTAGTGGAGAGATTTCATCGGCAACTAAAAGCTGCAATCGTTTGCCACGCAGATGAGAAATGGACTGAAGTGTTACCCATACTATTACTCGGCATACGTTGCGCATATAAGGAAGACTTAAAAGCAACCTCAGCAGAACTAGTTTACGGCGAAACACTGCGACTTCCAGGTCAATTTTTCTCCAGTCCTGATATTACACCGACTAACGATGTCGCTGATTTTATCGCTCGTTTACGCGCATTCGCACAAAATGTAAGACCGCAACCAGCATCAAGACATGGCCAGAAGTCAACCTTTATCTTTAAGGACTTAGCAACATGTAGCCACGTATATTTACGCGAAGACGCAAAACGTGGTGCATTACAGCCAGCTTACAGTGGACCGTATGTTGTGTTAAAAAGAGACCATAAAACAATGACACTTCTAGTCAGGGGCAAATCCATCAAAGTCACCATAGACCGAGTCAAACCAGCATACGTACTAGTTGATACACCAGAAACAAAGTTACAGCAACCCAAAATAGAGCTGGATAAGAACATAGAAAGGCGAACCCGATCAGGTCGCCGGGTACACTTCCCGCAGTTTTACCGCCCGTAGTGACGGTCTCCGCGGGGGAGTGATGTGGGAATCATTCACATACACACCCACATAAACACAGCCACGCATTATTATATACATAACATAATCTTCTAATATATTATATATATACACTTCACAAATATATCGCTGCTTGAATACAAAAGGGACATAAATCGAAAAAAAGTGAAATCGATTTTATTTAAAAAATGCGATGTTAATGGGTCATATTTTTGTATTTAAAAAAGACTCCCATTGATTTCTCATTATAATATATGAAAACAATACTTTCGCCTTTTTAGTATTTTCGAGTTTCGGGGACCAAATATAAGCAAAACTGCCATTTTCTCAGTTGCGACCCGATAATTGAAGCGAACGCATTTTTCTTTTATGATAAAGTGCCATATTTCAAAAAATCCTTAACTTGCGTTAGTAATTTTATAAACAAAAGCGCCATATAGTGAAATATGTCCGTTTTGATCTTAAGAAATCACGTAAGTTTATTCCTCTTTCTTTAACAAAAGTGCCATATTTCAAAATTGCCCATTTTGTATTACAGATTTAGAAAAGTATAAAATCACTTTTAAATGAAAAGGGCCTTACTAAGCACAGCGGCCGCTTTGCTTATAATATTTTAGAGGTTGTAATATTATTTGATAAACGTTAGTGCCATATTTTGGAATGCGCTACTTTTGTATTTCTTTAGATGGAAGTAAATTCATTATAATTATAAATTTAATATAAAACTTAAAAGAAAATTAAATATTTTAGTGAATTATTTTTATTTTTTAATGTATATTGTTATTTAATATACGTAATTTATTATAATTAATCACCGTTTTTTGATAATAGAATGAGTAGTAGTTAATCTCCGATTTGAGGCACAAATTGAAAACCCAACATGGAATGAACCAGCTGCTCTGTTAGATAACGCCTCCAACAGTAATTCCATACCTGATAGTCAACACAATCTGAGTTTATCCCTGTTAGATAATAAAGAATCATGGTTTGAACTACAAAGATCAAAGACCAGACTAAACGTGATTGTTCAGGAAACTGGTTATGATAGTGACATTTCTGTGTCTACGTGTTTGACAAATTCTAGCTCAGTTTTTTCTTTACACGACAACGTTGCAGATCTAAACTTTATAACTAAAAATGACCTAGAGATGACGGACACAGATTCCGATGAAGATAATTATATAAATTTAATTTTTTCACTAACAGTCAGCTATTACCTTCTGAACCTGAAACTTCAGGTTTCAATAAAAATAATAAAGAGTTTAAAGAACAAAATAACAAATTGATAGCATTAGGTACTGTCTCCTGTTGAAATCCAGTCTGAAAAGATTAATTTTCTCGATTTTTCATCTATCCTTGATTCTCGGTGTGACAGTGTTAACACTCAGGTCAGCGTTAGCATTAGTCACATAATTATCGTACAAAACACATAATTTAGCACTTGGTACGATCGAACATAGAGGTGTCGAAATTGTACGATAATCCAACATGCATAACTAATAAATGTCATCGAAATGGAAATTTTAACTACTTAACTGTAGCTTTTTAGATTAGATGTAGTGGACAGGTGATGACTTTTTTTTTATTTCGTCTCCACTTCAGAGGCAGGATATATGTATTATTACTGTCGAAAAGTATCTGTGTAAAAATTTTGTATTTGTACGATAAATTGGAACGAAACTTTACGGCCGAAAATACATAATACTGTCAGCAAATAATGCTAACACTGACTCAGGTGCCCAGTGTGCAGTGTAGTTACGTCGAGTGTTGATACGGCATCTCCGTGTGATGAAAATGAAAGCTATGAAAGAAAAGGTCGCAATAGGAACGCAAATCCTAATTTATAGAAAAGGAACCTTACAAAATTATTAAAGAACAGTGGGAAGGCATACACATCTTTGTCAAAAACTAAGAAAAATATAGAAGAAAAGAAAATAGGGGCAGTTTGTTCTAAAAAATGCGAGATTCAATGCTGTAAAAAATTACAACTGAAAAAAGATTACATATTTTTATTACGAGGAGTTTTTTTCTAGCTTCTAAACCTGTTATTTAAATAGAAATATGCAGACTAGTTGTTATTGATATATTCACATTCAAAATTTAGCTTTGAAAATATAATTTCTATAGTGTTGTTAGCTCAAGAAGGGTTGTGATTTGTTACTGTTTCTAATGACATTTATGTTGTACAATTACATTTTTACATTAGAATATCCTACTTAATTTTTGTTTAGTTAGTAGAATTCATATTATATTGTTAGATGTACCCACACTTTGTAAAATATTAGATGTACCAACTCTGTTAGATGTACCCACATTTTGTAAAATCACTATGGCGGGTAGAAGTATAAAAGCATGCACTTAGCGATGCACGCTTCTCTTCTTTGGGAGCCAGCGCTCAGAGCAGACGTATTTTGTAGATGTATTACTACCCGGTATACGTGAGCCATTTTATCTTTCTTTTTGCAGTGTTTAGTTTTATTATTCTTTTGTGTTGATTTTAATTGTTTAGCTTCTATTTAATTGATTTTGGTTCAAATTGTTAATAAACAGATTTCTTGTTGTTTTTGTACTTTTTTTTATTATTAACCACTTCTGATGCTAAATTCAGAAGTGGGATAAAGAATTCATTTAGCCCACTTTTAACGCAACGATATTATTTTTATGTACCCACGTAGTTTACGTATTCTGTTTTGGTTTCTTTGTTTCTTTTTGTGTTTTCAGAAAATATTTCGTGATTCTGTTGTTCACGAGGCAGATCGAAACGCGAGTCTCGTTCTCGTGATAGCTTGCGACACGGATCGAGCAGCTCGCGAAGCCCGCGACGTAGTTTGCATCACGGATCACGCCGAAGTCCTCGTCGCGAGCCTAGTGATGAAGAGGGTAGCTCATTCCATCGCTGTCATAGCGCCCGTAAACGTCGCCGTTCTGTATCGAAGTCAAGATCGGCACGCTTACGTAGAACTGCCTCACAACCTAGGCACCTACCCTCGTCAAAAAAAAGGTGTTGTTTTGTATACAAAGGGTGATAAAATCTTGTGGTTAAGTGCAACAAAAGTTTTGGTGAGTACGTTCTAGTTTTCCTTTTTAACAAAAATGTGAATAGAAGGTTTATTTTCAAAACGGCTATTTTGCGTAACTTTTTGATATTTTGATTTGAAATACGCCTAATTTAAAGTAATTATTAGAAAATATGCGTAGTAAACAGTGAAGTGTAGTAGCCGTTCGTGTAATCGCAGTTCATATTCTAGTCAACGTGATTCGCGTCACAGACGACGTACCCCTTCTAGCAATGCTCTAATCGAAACAATGCAACATTTTTTTAATAGATTAGTGTCACTGGAGGAACAATACCACACGGCTTCGTCTCAACGAAGAGAGCCGAGCGGCGGTGCTCCTACGGTGATGTTAGCCGAGTCTGCAGCGCCTGTGGTGGTCGTTGGCGCAGAGCATGCGGTGGTGGCCGAGCCTGCAAGCACGCCACAAGGGCGTGTAAGGCTACCAGCTTCAGTGGCCCCGTCCTCACCGGAGCGCCCCGTGAGTGCCACGGCGGACCACTTCAGCGTTGCTGATCGCATCGTCGATGCGTTACGGTTCATAAATATACCGGTAAGATCTAACCAATCTTATTATTTTGATCCGAATGTCAATGACATAGAGACCTGGTGCAAGAAAGTAGACCGTCCTGAGTTTTCTGTCAATTTAAAGAAATGTTCTTTCTTGTCAACCAAGATAGAGTGTTTGGGACGGTAGTGAACGTTTGTCTAGAATTAGTAATTGTCTCAGGGGTGATGCCAAGTCTTGGCTCCAAGACTGGTTTACCAACGATCGCAGTTACATAAATTTTAAAATAAAACTTAAGCCCTTATGTGCACGAAGAATCGATGTCGCTGACATTTCATTTAATGTAATGTGCTCAAACTGCGATCATTATACCACGTAGTAGCAGATTAGGCAAGGCGATCATTATTGCGCTTAGACATTGTTAAAGATCTAAGTGACGAGTTAAAAGTTGCGATCATCATACGAGGTACGGCAGATCCAAAGATTCGTACGGCGGCGCTAAGTTCTAAATTATCCCCTAAAGATTTGGTGGGTTTCTTGTCTATTTATTTAAAGCCAAAGCGTTCCAATGCCTGTGCGTAGCGTGCGAAATATTAATGAACGAATCTTACGAAAACTTTCGTATAACAATCACAATTCTAAAGCCATAAAAATGTTTTTCGTGTGGAGATGTAGATCATACTCAAAAATCATGCTCAAAGCGTTCAAACATTGTATTAAATAATAAGCGTGCATACGGTAATTTCATTAATACTTGTACAAAGGAAACTCAAAATATCGTGTTCTATTTGTAAAAAGACGGCACAAGACGCAAGTGAGTGTTTGTCAAAGAAACTTTAGAAATGCATAAACAACAAGTAAATTTTTGTTCTAGACCCTCCAAGGGTAGATCGATCGATAAGTATGTAGTGACCGCGGTGATATAGAACGTTCCTACCGACGTACTTATAGATAGTAGATCGTGTGTTTATTTTAATTCCTCGACACCACTTAAACATTTTAATTGCCGACAAATACCTACGTAGAAGACGACCGTTCTGGCGTGGTGGTGCGAGTGGTTGGCTCAGCGCCGAGCGCTGGCGGTCGCGGGTTCGATTCCCGCTCGTAACGGATATTTGTGTTTGTTTAAATGTTTGTTTCCGGACTGGGTGTATGTGCCTCGGAGAGCACGTAAAGCCGTCGGTTTCGGTTGATATCATAGACACCTGATAACGATCTTTACCCATGATAGAGAAATTACCCGTCAACCCGCAATGGAGCGGCGTGGTGGATTAAGCTCTAACCCTTCTTCTATACGGAGAAGAGGCCTTCTCTCAGCAGTAGGTGGTTTACAGGCTGATACAGTACCTACGTAGCAATGTACCCACAATTATAGGTACGGATGTATTAAACCGAAAGGGCGTTGCATATATACGGGTTCATAAACAACAGCGTGTTGACAAAGACAGAACAGTGTATTTCACATTATTTTCAGTGAGTACTTGTTCGTCAATACACCACTTGAGGGATCTGATCCCGATGAATTACTGTCGATTGTTGTCGAGTTTAAGAATAATTTAATAAGAGGCACAGCAGTGGCAACCGTTAGTACTGGTATCATGCGTATACAGTTGAATAGTTACGCACCGGTTTGTTACAGGCCGTAAACACTTTCTCTTGACGAGAAGATTAGGGTGCGAAGTATTATAATTCAACACTAACTAGAAAAGTACATTCGTGACTACGGAAGTAGAATACTTAGGTCGTATAATTACTCAAGGTCAGGTTAGGCCAAGCGATACGAAGGTACAGGTTAGGTTAGTTTAGGTTTATAGCCAATTCGCTTAGACCCACAAACGTAAAGCAAGTTAGACAGTTATTAGGTTTAGCTGGATACTTCCATCGTTATATAGCCGATTACGCTTTTAAAACTGTGCCTAGCATATCCGTGACAAGGTCTCTCATACACGATGTTGCCCTGAATACTCCTAATCCAAATCGTGAGGCAATGTGAGAATTACACTGTCAAAGAGCATCTGAACTGATGGAGAGCAATGAAGTAAAACAAGATGTTTACATTTTTGAAACGAATGATTTTGTGTTCTTTTCTAAATCTACACAGACACGCGGCAAACTAGACTCTGGAATGTGTGGTCCTTACCGCGCTGTGAAAATCTTGTCTCACGAGTGGTATGAACTGCAACTGTTAAGAACGTCACTTGGTAAGACCACTCAAGCCACAGCACAGTACATGTTGTCGTGGAAAAGGGAATGGTGTCCCGAGTCTTGCGCTGCATTTTATTTTTATTTTTTGAAAGTGAAATCTTTCCGTTTTTATAAAAATTTTGTTTTCTGTGCAGAGTAACTGAATGCTGCTGACTCAAACCGAGACGAGTCGGCAGGAGTCTGATGCGGCCTTACAGCCGTCGGACGCGGGCCTGTGTGGCGCGTGGCGGCCTGTGTGGCGCGTGGCGCGAGGCGGCCTGTGTGGCGCGTGGCGGCCTGTGTGGCGCGTGGCGGCCTGTGTGGCGCGTGGCGCGAGGCGGCCTGTGTGGCGCGTGGCGGCCTGTGTGGCGCGTGGCGGCCTGTGTGGCGCGTGGCGGCCAGTGGGCACTGGTCTTTCAGACACGATTTGAGACAGGGGCTCTATCGTGATCTGGTTAGCGGACAATGTCCGGGCAGGCTTTGGCCTTTCAGACACGATTTGAGACAGGGGCTCTATCGTGATCTGGTTAGCGGACAAGGTCCGGGCAGGCTTTGTTCATTCGGACACGATTAAAGACAGGGGCTTTATCGTGATCTGAATGGACTATTGCCTTCGAATGCATCGTAAAGACAGGGGCTTTACCATGCATTTGAGACACACGTCGTGTGGCGTGGAAAGTGACGGTTGGCAATCGCGAGTCAACCGCCACCTGTAGCTAGTCGTGTGTGATTGAGACGATGTGTAGCGAGTATGATGTATGAAATTCAAAATGCGTGGTTTAGCTAGGAATTCACTTGAGTGCCAGAGTAATGCCAGAGTGTGTACAAGAGGCCTTGAATGATGAAGGATGAGAGATAGGCAAATTTGGCATCGTGTTTTCGATATTAATTTTATTTTTGTGTTCTACAGACACTGATTCTGAAACCGAGGCAGATGATGTGGAAGCTGGGCCCTAATCTGCACGCTTTGCAAAGTTGGCAAGTGACGACTTGGAAGCGGGACCCTCGTCGGCTGCTGCAGCAAACGAGCTGCTGCGGGTTGTGCGTGTGCGGCGCGACAGCTACCTATGGCGTGTGCTGTATTGTTAACCACGTGCGCTTGCCTTCTGGCAGCCGCCTATGGCGTGTGCTATGTTGATCTGGTATCTCGAGGGCTCTGCCAGTCATACATTCCGAGGGCTCTGTATGGTGACTAGTAACCTGAGGGCTCTGCTAGTAAAGTGTCTATTTTCATGTTTTACGTCCTAGGCCCCATTTAATATAAAAATGGATCGTTCTTTTAACTTGGGTTAAAACATGCTCTTATGGGTACCGATTCACACATGCACAGTTATGTCTCATAGAGACCCCTATCGAGTCATGAGGGCGCACTCCCCCGACGGGAACTGCCCCGGGTGGTTGGTACTCATATCTGTTTGTTTTATATCCGCTGTGTTTAAGCTGTTCTATTTTTGTCAGTTTAACCTACAAGTATACCAATTTGAAAGATAGCCTTTCGCGCTGACAAAGGATTTTACAACTTTGATAATTGCCTTTTGTGAATTTGTTCTGTGCGGTTATTTTATTTTGTGCAGGTGTAGACGATAAGGACGAGGAGTCGACAGCTCCTAGCGTTACCCAGCCTTCCAATGTTGACGTTCCTGGTAACGCGATTGAGCCGCAACTCAGCACGCCAGGGACGCGGTCACGAGGCGAAGAGCCTGCTGCGCCACCCACCTTCACGTCGAGCGATGACGGCTCTCGATGCCGATTTTGGAGACTGATCTTCAAAGCTAGAAGACGAAGGATTCCGAGGACGGTCTCCTGTCAGGAGAGGCCGTGTTAGATGTACCCACACTTTGTAAAATATTAGATGTACCAACTCTGTTAGATGTACCCACATTTTGTAAAATCACTATGGCGGGTAGAAGTATAAAAGCATGCACTTAGCGATGCACGCTTCTCTTCTTTGGGAGCCAGCGCTCAGAGCAGACGTATTTTGTAGATGTATTACTACCCGGTATACGTGAGCCATTTTATCTTTCTTTTTGCAGTGTTTAGTTTTATTATTCTTTTGTGTTGATTTTAATTGTTTAGCTTCTATTTAATTGATTTTGGTTCAAATTGTTAATAAACAGATTTCTTGTTGTTTTTGTACTTTTTTTTATTATTAACCACTTCTGATGCTAAATATATGTATCTATTTCGAGACTGATATTAAGCTATAAGTCTAGTTTGGTATATTTTTTTATGATGGATAGTTCAATTTTGTAATTAATAAATTAACAAAACCTTATTATTGATGTAAAATGTTTGTAGTAATGAGCCAATTAGTTAAATTTTTTATAAAAATAATTGCTTTTAAGCTTTTAATGATTTTTGAATATTTTTTTTTTCAATTCTTTATTAAGAGGAAGATTTTAATTCTAGTTTTTTTGAAGCAGATTTTTTTATTTTCACTTAAAGAAGTTATTGCATTTATTTTTATAAACTAGAATTACCATTTTAATTTTTATGTCATAATTTTTCTAGATTACCTAAGTCAGTGGTAAAATATTTTGATTAAAACATCAAGTTTTTTGAATTGTGACTAATTATTCTATTTTTTACCATAAAACGAGGGATTTTTTTTAAAACAAAAGGGACTTATGTGCTAATATATCTTTCAAGGCAACACTTGTACTACAATACTACTTACCATTAAATGCAGCTTTGAAATACGCTTTTAGCGGTATATAACATGCATGTAATTTATGAAAGAATAATAAGTTACAGACAAATATAAATTTTCTAAACTTTGAATGGCTCTCCTGTAAAATAGTGTCTGTTTGATTTGTGTCCCTTTTGTATTCAAGCAGCGATATACATACACATAATATATTTATATACATTCAAATTATCTATTAATATAATATTCTCTATTTACATATTATAAAATAAAAATTATATATATTTAACATTAAGTGTTAAAATAGCAAATAGCAATACGGTGCAATTGAGGCCTCACATAACGGGACATCGTATGGAAGTCAACGACCCTGCGCGGCCGCCGAGCGACGGAGCCGGGAGCGACTCCAGCGCCAGTCTGCGACACGACTTCGAGGAGACTCCACGTCGCTTATTATTACCGCTTGATAGTATCCCGCGCGCATTGGCTTTAATATTGTATCGCTGTGCTTTCGCTTATATTTATATCCACGCTATTATTTCCTTTCTTTCATTATAAGTTCTTTCTCTAATTTCACTATCGCTGTTGCTTATACTGTCTATTTAATTGTTGTTCCGTGTAGTGTGCAATAAACTCTTGTTTTCTTATGTGGACTTCTTATTTGACTTTTAGTGTAGTGTGTATACTTTAAATAACTTTACATCTCACTGTCCTAAAAATTTAATATGAAACAACTCCAAAAACCACAAACACGGAAAATTTTGAAGAATAATTAACAGTATTTACTTTTGTTTTCCTCATAATTATATCCTAAAATTGGCAGTATAATAGTTTAGTATTTCTCATTTCCTATTTATAAAAATATTATATAAATATTATGACATAAATTTAGTAAATGCATTGTTTCTTACAACGTTACTTTGTCTTATGGGTGAGATTTTTTTAATAATAGTTACTATTTCTTCCAATTTGAAATTGTTTATAGTCTCAATGACCACCATAAAAATTTTATATATCACAACATAATTTTTTAATTTTTTTTTTTTTTTTTTTAATAAGGAACATTTCCAGGTGACTTTAGCGAAATCTATTCAAAATTCAAGCAACATAGATACGTGAATTGAATTGAAAATTGAAAACTTTATTTTGGTTTTCATTGAGTTTTCTAGAATTTCTTAAGGCGAGGCTGGTATTTAAGTTAATTATTTACCCAGCAGTAACATTCAGTCATCGCAGTTATTACGAGTAGCACACGTGCTCTTGAGTACAGGCGGTGTCGCTTTTAATACTGCCAGTATTAACTACGGCCATCAAAGTTTCAACGTGTGCTGAAACACTTTCGATAAGACTGCTCTTAAACATCTTAATGGCAATTAAAAATCTAAACAGTTTTGAAATGCAAATGGAATAAACACGAAATCGTAACAATTGCCATAAATCTTTGTACTTGTGTAAAAAATTTAACAGAATTGATTGAGATTAATTGCTTTTCTAACAATTTTCGATGCTCGTAGTAACTTCGTTAGTATGTAATCTTTATTTTTATCTACATTTTAGGTTTGCATTATTACTTTATGAAATTTTTTTACTTAGCGACTACCATTCTTTTGTGGGGAATTTTATTAAATTGAACAATATACTAGCTTTAAATATCTCTACTAGTATATTACTGAATTTTTAAATATTACATTAGCGTAAATCTCTGGTTATTTTATTAACATACGTCATGTACTTTAATAAGATATTATTAACTTGGTAAGAAATAAGTTTTGATACGAGTATCTGTTATATGTATATACTATATTTTCATTAAAATATTTAAATATATTTTAATAAAATATGTTATAGATTTTTAGATTTTTATAGGTAGGTACTATTCGTTTTATATGTTTAATATTTCATAGTTTAAAAATAATTAATATTATAAACCGCCTTGCACGATGTTTTGTACGTTTGCACATAATGAAGTTTGCATAAATATTTGCATAGAATAAGGTTGTTACTAATGAAAGCCCCGAAGTTAGCGTATACACACTTACACAGACAATTATTTGGCAAAATTTATCTTTAAAGTACAATTTGTTTAACTTCATATATAATCATATAAATTACTAGCTGCTGCCCGCGACGTCGTCTGCGTGAACGCTATACAGCACCAAAAATACCTACGATTATACCTTTTAAAATAACATTCATTTACCCGTTTCTTCTTTACATTTCATATCTACAGAAAGTACAGTAACAGAGGGAGACTGTCTTTTGTAAAATTGACTTTCAAAAAGTGCTTATTTTTAGCCTGCTTTGAATAAATGACTTTATGGTGATTCTGCTGAATTAAGTCATTAGTTGTGACTGAAGCAGATGGAGAAAATAATGAATCAGGAATACAGAATAGGGTAAAAATACATATTTATAGGACTTCTCGATAAACAACATTAGTAGTTTGGCTCTCCGCAGCCAAAATGTAAAGAGACTCAGGACTGGTGAAGCGGGAGCAAGCGACGTACAGCTGCCCGTGTGAGAAGCAGCTCGTCCTGGGGTCGACACCAGCTACCCTCAGTGTCTGCCCCTGCGACTTATTGATGGTCATCGCGAAGCAAACACTCACGGAGAACTGTACGCGCTTGAACTGGAACGGGAAGTTATGAGGTATGAGGGGAATGCGTGGTATAAATACTGCCTCGCCGACGCGACGCCACAACCCGTAAGAATTTCCGCCTCAATGGTGTGTCTGTGGAGCGAGATAACTTTAAGGCGGGTCCCGTTACACAACTTCAGAGGAAATAGGTTCCGAAGAAGCATAAGCATTTGTTATCTTTATTATATATATATGCCATGCTTAATTTTCCTCTTTCTCCGTTATTTAGCTCAAATTGCTTACAGCAATAGCGTGCCGTTTTCGAGTTTAAATTTTGTTATACATCTATGCAGTTCTTTTTGAGTTCTGTTTATTATTACATACAGAAAAACTTGACGAATTTTATAAGACATAGATGAAGTAGCTTAAAACTTATATAAACACATTTTTTTTTAAATTGTCTTTCTTATCTCTGAAACGAATTAACGATACATTTTTTTATTAAAATGCACAACTCCATCTATGACTTTTAAAAACAAGTATTAAAGTCGCCGACATGATCAAACATAAATTATTTATATCCAAAAAGGATTTACACATGTAATTCGACTTGATGTTTTTGAAATCTCATAGATGGCGCTGCTCTAAAATTGTCTTGATACTACTTATATTCATTTCTTATATTACATTCATTCTTACATTTATTATGTTTATCAGCCTAAGTTACTTATATTTCGTGATTTTTATAGTGTGAAGATAGCTTATAGCATGGTTATTAACATAATAACAACATTCAAATACGCGTCGTTAGATTACACGTTGTTACAGAATGCGTTGAAGAAATAAAGGTTCACTGCTCGTTCCCCGTAGGTGATAGCGTGATAATATGTAGCCTATATGTTGACCCGACTTCTTAATAATATTCGTGCCAAATTTGAAGTAAATCATGCAGTACTTTTTGAGTTTATCCCTTACATACATACAGATAAACAGACAAACAGACAAAATTTCTAAAAACTATATTTTTGGCTTCGGTATCGATTGTAGATCACACCCCAAGTATTCTTTAAAAAAAAAATTCAATGTACAGTTTTGACTTTCCTACCATTTTATTATATGTATAGATAGTAATTAATTTGAGCTTTTCAACTACTATGAACGTCAATGCAGTGAACAGACTAGCGTGGCAAGCTTTTAACCAAGTATATAAATTAAAACGGTTACTTTTAAATTTAGCATTTAGTAAATAATAAATTCACCAATTAGTATTTACTTACCGTTGTAACTTTTTTCTGTTTTGTTTTTATTATCTTTAATTATTTATCAAATAAATTGTTAATTAACGAAACCTAATTCTAATAAACAAGGATAAATTATTAATATATTATATTTTATTTGTCATATTATGTTTTGCACTTTTGCTTGTAACTTTTGTTATAAAAAAAAGTGCCAAGTGTGTGTGTTGTTAGTGAAGCTGTTAAGTAAATAACTATTTAACTCCTTAATCTTATTTTAAAAAAATAGCGCTCTTTTTAATTAAATTTAAAATTTTCGTTATTTTTAATATATTAGTTTTTCATTTAAATTAAAATCAGAATAAGTAATTATAAATGCAAAATTGAGGATAGACCAGAACAACTATGCTATGAGCCCTATTCGATTTCTATGATTAATTAATCAGAACCGGTGTAATGGTTCGATATACTTATATTAATTATTTTTTATTTTTTATTATTAATGAAAGTACATCATAATTTTTTTTGTGTCGCAGGGGAATCCGTTTACGGATGATATCCAGGGTAGGCAGTCCTAGACCTATGTCGGACTCGGCACTTTGGGAGTGCAATACCTTACTAAACCCCTGCGGGAGCCTTCAACCGCTTTGATTTGGGGGTCCCAGATCTGCACGCAATAGGATCCCTCCAGAGATAGGCTGGCCTCGGCGAAAAGGACAGACTTCTCTTCCATGAGGACTGTCGGGCTCACCTCTGAACAGTCCCGATGACGCCGTGTATTCCCCTTCCATGTTCCGCCTCACCCATTGCCGCCCGTAGGCGTTTAAGGGTATCGACGGTCGACCGGCGTGCTCGGAACCCAAACTGGGATTCTGAAAGTCCGGGTCCCGAGCCCTCGTCCAGATGCTGAATGAGCCGGGAGGCCACTATCTTCTCCAAGGTCTTACCAGCTTCATTCAGCAGCACCACCGGCCGCACCGCTGAAGCCGAGTCCGGGGTCCACCCTACCTTAGGGAGTAGGCAAAGCCGACCCTCCTTCCGGGCCCCGGGAACTGGCCAGACCGCAGGCAGCGGTCAAACAGCTCACGGAGGCTATCGACGGGTGGCGGAACACACTCCTCCTCTTCCGGCCTCTGCCAAGCCATTCTGGGGGGCACGAAGCCATCGTGAAATCTTCCCCGACGGTCCTCCCCAGCTGGTTCGGCTGGAGCGTTTCGCTGATTGGGGCCGACTGGGCACGGAGCTTGTTCCGCGCATTGGGCGCGGTCGGCCCCATGAGTACCTCTCCAGAGTCCAACTAACTCCAACCAGGCCTCCTCCTTGGCTCGCCATATGGCCTGCAGCAGGATTTTCGTTTTATCCACGTAGATCCTGCGTAGCCTGTCGTCCCTGTCCACGTTTTGAGAGCGTCTCCGCCTGCTCCGGGTATATCTATTGTTTCCTGGCACCGTTACAGGTGGCCTGGATCGGCTATCTCTGCCGACCACCGATGGACGCTTCGCGGTTGGCATAGCCGCTCTGCAGACAGCAGTGAATGCGTCGCAGAGCCGGCTAGCCGCCTCATCCACCCCAAACTCCGACAGTGGCGGGAGACTGCAGCGGCCGACGATTGGGGCCTCCTCTGCCAGTTCCCGGTCGAGGTTGGACCGAGGAGTGCCCAACGCGGAAACTGGCTAACATCGTAAGTATACGGCAGATATTCGTACTATTTTTAAAATATTCCGTGTTATAGTATGTATATACATTAGCAATTAACTACAGTAGTAAAATTTATTAAGTACTCTCTGCGAGTAGGTAAGTTATAACCGTTACGACTCTTTCACAGCAATAAAAATAACGACGCTTATAAATTTATAAAAAAATGGAAATATTGTTAATATTTATGTTTTAATTTTGTAATTTTAAGTAGTGAAACAATATTTAATTAAAGATAGCTACTATTTTTAAAACTTTTTAATTTTTAATGCCTTACCGCCAAGTCAAAAGCAAAAAACAGATTATTTTAACGTAGCAAATAAAAGTTAGGTATGAATTTAAAAGTTACAACTAAAAATTAAATAATAATTCCCACCCGATTTTAATCTCGATTATATTTAATAATATTTATTCATAATATTTTTTATATGATTAAACAAACATAGACACAGAAAGTATTAGTGAAATTTCATTAAAACCCAAAAATTGAATTGTTTATTCGAGCTATTGTATTTTTTACATACTTAGGAACAAAACTTAATAAAAGATTCGTTTTTAATTTAATGCTTAATGAATTATTAAGTTGAATTGTATACAATATTTTTGTGTCAAGACTATCATTATTATGATCAACGGCTCACATCGCATCATAAAACTGTGCAAGTACCTGAAGTTGGTCCGTAAAAGAAAGATTTTTATGTGATTCACCTTTCCCTTAAAGATTTTATGGTTTATTTTACTCTTTTTCTTTATAGCGATACTAGCTTTTAGCCCGCGACCTTGTCCGCGTAGATGTCGAAAATGGTTGTAATAGGATTTTTAATTCGTTTTTTACGTTATTAATTTTGATATCCTTACTAATATTATAAATGGGAAAGTGAGTTTGTATGTTTGTTCCGCTTTCACGCCGTAACTACTGAACCGATTGCTTTGAAATTTTGCAGACGTAAAGTTAGAAGTCCGGATTAAATAATAGGGTACTTTTTATTCCGAAAAAGTTTGATTTTCCCGAGGGAAAACAAAAATATTGTTAGTTCGGAGATGATGGCGATAGATGGCGCTGTGTGTAGTTTAAAACAAAGTTATGTTTTGCATACGAATATACACAATGTAAACTTAGAAGGTAAACGATATGATAATTAAGCCCCGAAAATGAGGAATTTGGTTTATCTTCTAAACTGGTTTTTTACATCTACTAATCCTGTGTACTTAGTAATTTTCTTTGCAAAAACTTTTGTTATTATTTACCTACCCTTTATCTTGGTATAATACTGTTCCAGAGGGTTTATAAAAGTGAAGAAATTTCAAAAAAGTAGGTTATTACGTGCAAATATGACAAATATACTGAAATAAGTATAAAGTATTAGCAGTTACGCTATTTAGTTCTTAAGGTATGCGATAGATGGCGCTTGGATACAAAGGGGGACTCCAGCAGATGAAATAAAAGCTTGCCTAAAATCGTCTAAGTTATGAGACCATGTCATAAAATTCCAATTGACAACAAACATGCGAGTAAGATTATTTAACGACTTTCACTCAGGTCATTACGCGGAAACATTGTTAAAAATCGGTGATAGGAGAATGACAGTAGATGCAGAGGGAATGATAACTTTAACGGAAGATTTTTGTAATGTTGTGGGCAGCGAATCAGAGTTGGTAGCCAAAGTTTATACTGACTTACACAATAATATACATGATGACCAATGGCTCTGCGAACGCGCAATATTAGCACCAAAAAACGAAACGGTCACTAAAATAAATGAAAATATTTTGGATGAAGTTATGGGAGAAACTACTGAATATTTATCTGTAGACACGGTGATAGACTCAGAAAATAGTACCTCATATCCTGTAGAGTTCTTAAATTCTTTGGAATTATCTGGGGTGCCATCACATAAATTAAAATTAAAAGTAGGGGTTCCGGTGATGCTCATGCGTAATCTCGATGCCCCTAGACTGTGCAATGGTACCAGGCTGCGTGTCACTCACCTTGGGCGGAATATTATTACCGCCACTATTTTAACTGGCGCTGCAAAGGATGAAAGTGTACTCATTCCTCGGATTCCGATTATTCCAACAGACCTCCCATTTCAGTTTAAAAGACTTCAATTTCCTATAAGGGTTTCATTTGCTATGACCATTAATAAAGCACAAGGTCAAACTCTAAGGGTTGCTGGAGTACACTTAGAAAAGCATTGTTTTTCGCATGGCCAGCTCTATGTAGCGTGTTCCCGGGTATCCAGTGCCCAAAATTTGCATGTTTTTGCTCCCCAACGTAAAACATATAATATAGTTTACCACGCAGTTTTGGTTTAAAAACTCTAAACTCTATATATACGGGAAAACTAAGAAGCGCGATTTAACCGAATTCATAACCGAATTCCACGCGGGCGAAGCCGCGGGTAAAAGCTAGTAACGTATAAATTATATAAAAATGTTTGAATACTTATAAAATATAACAGTCCTCATCATAGAGTAGGGATTTGAAAGTTAAATAAAAATTAAAATTAAATAAAATTTTGTTATATTTTATGAACACGAAGATCGGCCTTCGAAATTCGAAATTCGAAATTTGAATCGGATCGTAGACAAGACAACGAAATCAAAATAGTATTTTCCGCAGCACCTTCCGCAGTATTTCTTTATAAACAACATTTTTTGTCTTTCATTCGGGTGCTATTCTGGAACATGACACATACAACTGGCTGTGGGAGAAGCAGCTTTCCCTCAAGTATACTCTTGCTACCTTAAGAGTTTGACCTTAAGCTTTGTTTGTGGGAAATATACACTCATACATTATATTATTATTCAGTTCCGGGAAATCACCATTTCCTATTTTAAGCAACAGGTCTGATAACTGTCATGCAGATGGACTCTCATATTTAAGGTAAGGCTCTTTTTTGTCCTGAAGGCCACAAATGCTTCTTTACTGTACTGTACTCTATCAGCCTGTAAACAACCAACTGCTGAGCGAAGGCCTCTTCAACATATAGAAGAAGGGTTGGAGCTTAATTCATCACGTTGCTCCATTTAGTGTTGGCGGATAATATCCCTGGCATGAGTAACTATTATTACCAGGTATTCATGATAACAACCTGGACCGACGGCTTTACGTGCTCTCACAGTGGAGAAACCCACAAGCGGGAATCGAACCCGTGACCACCGGCATGGCGAGGCGAGGCGTTGAGGTGATTACTCGCACCACTACACCAGAACGGTCGTCAATGCTTCACGTACACTTTAACTTCGTCCGCTCGCGTTCCTCTGGGCACTACTGGCAAAGTCAAGAATAACAATTGTAACGTCGATGGCGAAAGTCCACGAAACATGAGATCGCATTGCCACAATAGCGACGCTAGTGCCTCGCCGCCGCGACTGTGGCCTTAAGTTTGATGGATCTTAGTGTGTAGTAGAAGGAATATGTCCTTACACATCAATAACTACGATTTTTTAATAGTTGGCCTTCCAAAGAGCGTGGCCTTCCATGGTCCACCCACCTTATGTCATAAAAATGCAATTTATGTTAATCATGTTTGAATCTAGACTACATTTTTTTTAGTAAAAATATAATATTTTAAAAAAAGACAGCATGTTGTGTACATATGATCGTTTTTATATGTGTTCAACGACTGGTCATCTGTCGATATCGTTACATGATATAAGACAGGGAACATAAAATCTGATATATGATTCAACTTGATAGACCAAAAGTCTGGAGTTTGAATTATTTTTATTATTCTGATTTACTAATTAAAAATTCCACGTGTCAAGTCGCATGCAAAAGCTGATTAAAAATAAATTTTAAATGAGAAAATTGTTCATTAAGATGACCTAGGCCTAATAAAGGTATGAACAAACAAAAAAAAAAAAATGTAACTGACATTATTTTGGCGGTAAAATAGAAATTATAGTCTTGAGGTTCCACTTAACCTGCGTTAAGATTTCAATATTAAATCATTGTTCTACTTAATTAAGTTTCAGTCTCATCCTCGGCTTTTCAACTATTTATTCTTCACATACTAAACATATTTCTATTTAACTTCCATCCTAACTCTCTTGGTACTTACAAACGCTCACAGGCGTCCTCACACGTTACTCATCTACTATTTTTACCAGAAAATGATTTTGAAATATTGCAGGCAAGAAAATGTAGATTGAAAACAGAGTTATTGCCAGAACAAATGTATTCAAAACTAGTTATATATTTAGATGCTTCATACAAAGTCTAATCGATTAACGTATTCCTGAACCCAGTGTATGAAATCTCTTAGAATAGAACTATTAAAGCCGTAAACAACAAGTTTCTTTAAGAGATTTAAAGCTTTTGTGTTGTGTTTCAAGTATTTGTACATATTCTGTTTTGAACTACAAAAATCTATAATAAATTTATCCATAGAATAGTATTTTTTACTGTACTTTTTTTAGATATAACATTATAATGATAATAAAATTTAATATATTTTTTTTCTAAATAATACTATTGGAATTATACAAAAGACACATATCGATTTCTAATCTCTATAATATTTAAATCAAGCTTACCTCAAATGCTTCATCAAATTTCAATAACAGTTGCAATAAAGTTATAAAGGAACGTTCCTTTGTTAGCCTAAGACAGTTGACTTATTAACTGCCCTTTGTCCTCACAACACACACGTGTCAAGTGTGCTGAGTATACTTCAACTACAAAAAGAAATGTAAAGACTGCCCTTTCAGTTAGTACATTGCTAACTGCCTTAATTAAAGTTTACGTAGCGATTAGGTTAGCTAAAATATCGTCGTATTCAATGACCCATTTCTCATTGTATTGTCTTCAGTAATGGTACTCAGCAGAGTCAAATTATATTTGTAAACGAAGAAATTTTTATTTTGTAACGTTATTTTCACATAAATTTAATAACAACACTTCAGTATCTTTGTTGGTTTTATTGCTACAATTACTTTGTATAGTTTATTGTTCAGAAACTATAATTATAAAATAAACCAACATAAACAATGAGAGGGAAAGGCGATTTTGTATCAAATTATAATTAACAGAAAAATAATTTTGTCTATATAATGGAAATAAAAAATGTTATAAGATATATACGAATGTACTAAAAGTCGGACACAAGCTGACAGTAATAAAAAAATAATTACTCTTAAAATACTTAATAACACGTATGTTCCCAAACCCCAGATGCAGGAGTAATTTGTAATTCTGAGTATGAGGCGTTTATTATTAATATTTTAACTGTTTCGTTCCACTCCACTCGTTTTATGTCTTGCGAATACTCGTCAAGCTTTTGGCATGTGGGTTGGCGAACGCAGTGTATTGTGATAAGATATGGTGACGCTGCTGCCCATCAGCATCTTGTTTGGTGCACAGTGTTCGCACCATTACGGCTTTAGTCGCCTTTTACAGCACCTCGGCAAGAAGGAGGTCGGGACTGTTCTTATCTGCCGGTCAGCGCACCTCTCTTCAGCAGTTCTTCAACTAATACAGGATATGGTAACTATCGCGTCACGTCTTTGGCCAATTTAATATTTATTGCACGTTGACATTTGTAGTTGATTTTGTTATAATTAAGTTATAATTATGTTAATAAATAAATTATTATTATGCAAGTTAGGGCTTCTCTTATGTTCTACCTAAGACCTACCTTGCCTAAGCTAAAGGAGTGTTAAACCATCCTTTTTAATCAAAAAACAAACTCAAACAAACTCAAAAACATAATCAAGTTGACGATGTTGTATCAGTCGTTGCGTTGAGGGCACCAAAATCCGGAACTTCCATAGAAGGGTTTGAGCTTAAACCTCCACTCAGCACTACTGCATGTAGGTTGATAGAACTATAAATATATATAGCACTATAAATATCCGTATAAAAATACAAAATAAGACTTGTTAAGAATATGTTAAGGCAGTATTTCAGCTACTGAATTAAACTATTCGATATAAATATTTTAATTAATCGTGTAATTGTATTCATTTCGACACTATACGAATACCTATGTACGTATTCAATCGATGAAACTGCATTTAATTTCAAATTATTTCAGTTTTAATCTGACTATATAAATAAATCGTACACACATTAGTGTTCTAAGTACTTTATATTACATAGATTTTTTTTAATATTTTATATTTTTTTATTTGTGGATATCAAGGGACGAAGGGAGTAAACTCATATTTCTTAGATTAATCTATTTTCCAAGTGTAATAAAAAATAGTAATGGCTTGTTTATATTGATATAACACTCACAGGAAATTGAGAGCTTATTCTTTGAAATGCATTTCAACCGGAAATAGATTTTGTTGGGAATAAGAGATACGAAAACTACTTCAACAGCCGTTTCAGGTCGGTTGTATACATTTTTTATTTAATCGGTTCAGTTTAACACAATACTTATTTATAAAAACGTTATCGTTTCCAACAGTACTATTCAAGTGTCCCTACGCAAAGAACAAATTTAAATAGACTCTCTGGTAGGGTTATTTAAACATTTATATATTGTCGTATCCTACGAATAAAGGCGTAACTGCAAACTGACAACTTTTAAGGAGGAGGTTTTTTGTGTTTTATTTAAAAACTAGCGGCCCGCCCCGGCTTCGCATGGGTATTTAACTAAAATTTAAAAAATTATAATTTTATATTTTTTATCACCTACACCTGCGTCGATACTGGAAAATATTTTATAATAGACGGATTGAGTTGTCAAATCAACTTCGAAGCAAAAGCAACCCCTTTTAACCCCGTTAGGAAATGAATTTTGATAAAATACGAAACACGTCTTCAATCAATTCTGTTAAAGAATATTTTATGCAAAATTTGAATTAGATTGAACCAAGGAACTACGTTGTCCCATACAAACTTTGCCCCCCTGTTTTGCCCCCTTAGGGGTAGAATTATGTAAAATCCGTTCTTAGCTGACATCTCCTCGGCAAAAGGAATATTCCTACCAAATTTCAAGTCTCTAGATCTTATAGTTCCAGAGATATCGTGATGAGTGACCTTTCGCTTTTATATATTAAGATTAAGATTATAAAACGGACTCGTTAACAGATTTATTATATGTATACTGTATAGATAGTACGGATGAAACATTTGAACTAATATTTTTATTAATTATTTTTTCATTGATAAATATCACATTTTAATAAGTATTATTCCCGACGAAGACAAATCCAAAAACACAAAAATCATAAAAATCGGTCCACTCGTTCTCGAGTTATAAACGGTGTAACTAATACGACTTTCTTTATATATAGATTACAACTTAAATAACTATAACCATCCAACTTTGTATAATCAACAAATACATAACGACCAAGACCATGGTACACTAAAGTACTAAATGCAAAAAAAAAAAACATTCTGTTTAATACGGGCGAGTCTCATTCTTTTGGCCGAAGTTTTGGTCAGCGCGATTCAAAAAATTATATCACATATTTTGCGCCATCTATCGTATAATGGTAGAATATCGTTTTTATATTTAGACAAACATAATTTAATATAATAGTATATTGATTATTGAAAATGATGTTTATATAAAATATTAAAACGATTTCTATCCCTATCCGACATATTTAGTAAACTTTTAAGTTTAACAAAATAATAACTTAAAAATAAGTTTTGTGAGTTTTTAAGATTCGTTAGACTTGATGGCGTCTATGTCGCGTAGGCGTATTTCTATTTTCTTAAATATTTATTTTTAAATTTAATTACAATGAAACAAAAACTAAATGTTACTGTGAGTTATGTATAATTTTTATGTATTAAAGTTATTTACATTGGTTTTGTACTTTTTACGTGATACGTGCACAAACAAAAAATTATAAGAGATTGCGCTGATTGAAATTTAATCGCGCTATTAAAATTTATTCTTGATGATATATAGTGTATTAATGAAAGGAGGTTTTAACAGATTTATTATTAGTATAGATTACGAGACATTTTTGAGTTGTTAACATTTGAAGTGTCGATAAACTGTTTGGGGATTGTTGAACTGAACTGTAAAATAAAATCATTAATATAACTTTTTTGTTAATATTTATGTCAAATTAGTCCCTTACGTTTTTATTCTTCGGAATAAAATGTGAAAACTTGGAAATAATAGACATTACGCCTTTTTTCACCGGGAGATGCCGGTGAAAAATGCCGGGTCGTAAGAGCATTAAGGGCTATTTATCGTTTTAATTTAAAGAATCCTTACAATTAGCCTGTTTATATTAGGAAAAGAACAATTTTATTTCGGACACCCACCACCTCAGTCCTCCGAGATCATGGACGCTGTAAAGGGTCCGAAACGTCGGGAAATAATTTAAAATATTGTTAACCTGTTGAGTTTTAAATAAACGCGATAAAATCCGATATAAACTTTTAATTAAATTTTATTTCAAACATTTTTTTCTCAGTGACCTATTCATTAATAATAATAATAATAATATTTATTTGTTAACTTTCACATACATGTTTCGTTGGAATCCTGACACCTAAACTAGGAAAACCCGTGTCTTAGGTGACAGTGCCTTCCCATACATTGATATTTTACAGGGTATTTACATTCATGTCACAGAACAGACTATGAAAAAGGATCGCACGCTGATGTGTATATGTGTGTGTGTGTGTGTGTGTGTGTGTGTGTGTGTATGTGTGGTGTGTGTGTGTATGTTTGTGGAACTATTAATTTATACCGTATATAGTATGCTTTGTATTTAGTACCGTTTCATAGATATGTGTTTATTATTTTTTCTATATCCTCATAATTAAAGCTGAGTAAGTTTGCTCTAAGACACGTTTTTATTTTGTATCTAGTTAATTTTATAATTTTAAATTTAGAATTTATATATCTATACACGAATGGTCCCAAGTAATAAAACTGGCGCCTCGAAAAGGTGGTTTTTGTTTTCGGTAAGGCAATAGAGGTTCTACGTCCTCGATCTATATACTGCGTAATAGGAGTTGTACTGTGGTGACGCAGTATCACCTGTCTTATAAAAAGTTGACGAACAGTCAGCAGATTTGCCTCCTTATATAGGTCTACCGTTGGATATCTTCTCGGCTTTTCCAGCATAACCTTAATGACTGCTCTCTGAGCTCTTTCCACTTCCAGCATAGTTGATGCCGCGCCGCCACCCCACGCTGATATACAATAGGGGAGTAGTGATTGGCATAGAGCACTGTAGACATTGTATAAAACTTTTTTGTCTACTACCTCCTGTAGGTTTTTAAAAACTGGTATAAGTCTTCTCACTCTATTGGCTACCGAAGAAATTTGCTGTTGCCATTTTAGGTTTTCATCAATGACGATACCTAGGTATTTCATGTGCGGAACTCGTTCTAAAGTCTCACACGAGCAATTAATATTTCGACTCTCTGTCTTGTTACATGGGTGGGAATGCAATTTCAGCGTAAAGTTTTGTCGAGGCTGTGATGTTCTACTTATACTGAAGCACACAAATTTAGTTTTTACGGCATTCACAGTTAAAAGATTTGCTTCTAAATGATTGGTAGTAATACGGATACCCTGCTCCGCAAATTTCTGGGCCTCTTTCCAATTAGTTCCGTAAAATAAGATGGCGGTATCATCAGCGAAAGCAAATATGTGGCCGTTTGTGACTTTTAACATACACACACTATTCATATACGCCAAAAATAGGGTCGGACCCAGGGTGCTGCCTTGTGGTATACCATGCGTTATATCATTACTGTCGCTACTTACACCAGCAACCCTAACTACTTGACTTCGGTTCTGCAAGTAGTCTTTGAACCAGTTAAGCGGCGTTCCACGAATTCCCAAATTTCCAACTTGATTAGTAGTAGTGGTAATGAAATGGTGTCAAATGCTTTTTGTAGATCCAAAAATACTCCTACACATTTCTTTCCTTGGTCCATGTATCTCGTTAGTAACTCAGTGTATGCAATTACAGCGTCTTCAGTCGACTTGCCTGGACGAAAGCCATATTGATTGTTTGACAGCAAATTTTGTTTCTCTAAGTATTTACTAAGTCGCGTATTAACTACTTTTTCCAAAATTTTACTCAATGTACTTAATAATGATATGGGTCTGTAGTTCGATGGTATCCCTTTTTCACCGCCTTTGTATATTTGAATTACTACTGCCTTTTTGAATTTGTCAGGAAATACACCATATTTCTTACTACACATTCTTCATCATCATCTCTTACTATACTTAAACATTATAACTATAATACTTGTAATATATAAGTGGCGCCTGCGCCCGCACCACACCACGTGTGCCCCATGCTCCCGGGACGAGAAAAAACTCTGCGACTGTTGTGGCTGTTTTCATCGGATGATTTGAGAGGATAACAATAGTGGCTATTTTTAAACCTTTATTTTCTGGTGGATAAAATGTTATTTCCTGTGATTTTTGTAATGAAGGTGATGTAATAGGTGTAGCGGATATTAATTATGCAATAAAAATAGAAAGGCACAACGGCCATGGTGGCTTTATTAGTATGATACGACGATATATTATACTCGTATATTTACTTTATTTATCAAAGAAACAATAATGTAACTTATTACATACAAAATTAAAAACCACGTAGGTTTAAGACAATGCAATTGAGTATCAGAGCTATCAAATCACAATTGTATGTATCACAAGTGACAAGAAAGTTTATCGAATATCGAAATAAAAAGGTATTTCATAGATTTTTAAATATAAAAGGGTTTTGTCCGTGAGAGTTAAAAGTCAACTAAGCGTTGAAATTTATAGGTCCATGAGGGTTATATGTAATATGTAGTTTTTTTCTTTCTTTTTTGTCGCCGGGAAATGCATTTACGCATTCTGCCGCAATAGCGGCGAATGTATGGGACTCGCTGGCTGCAGAGCAGGCCAGAATACCCGAACTAAAAACCAGCGGTGCCCTCATCGTCATAGTGGGGCGCCACGGGATCGCTTTCGCATGCAACCATGACAATTATAACCAAATTCGATGCTACGCGTTATACAATGATAGCTTTGACAGAGGAATTACGACTACGATTTCACACACATTCTTTTATCTTATGATGTTTTAAGGTGAAACAGAATTATAATTATCATAAAAATCAGGCTTACTGAAATGGCAGCATTAATACAGCCATGGTGTGTTTGTCATATTCTTTCAAATTCACCTAAACTATTTAAAAAAATAACAAATATGACTTAGAGTTGTTTAACGAAATAGAAAAAAAATGCCTGCCAGAAAAACTTTTCTTTGTTTCATATTTATTGTATCTGTGTATCTAACATATTAAATAATTTTAAGTCAAATTTTATAATTACTTTTCTTAATGTCTTAAATTTATTAACATTAAAATCAACCAGATACAAAATGTACAACCAAAAATATTTTTCTTCAATTTTATACGTACTAAATACGATAAGACTTTTTCCCTAACCTATTATTAAATTAATGAAATGTTGTATTCTATTACAAAGATCGTACCTTTTTTTTTTTTTTTGACGCTGTGAAATGCGTTTACGCATCCCGCCACCCGCAGGCGACGGGTATGTGGGACTCGCTGACTACGAAGTCAGAATACCCACTAAAACACAGCGGTGCCCTCGTCGTCGTACAAGGACGCCACGGGATCGCTGGCGCATGCCACCGTGACGCCCCGACGGTTGGCTCGCCTACGCGGGCCGCCTTCGGTCATAGAGCGCTCGCGGGCACCGTGGGCACTCTATCTCCGCTGCTCCAGGGACCGACGAACGGGGGAAACTGCGGCAGGTCATGATGACATAGCCGCAGTCTCCTCCGTGACCTGGAGAATTGGGCTTTGGGGAGCGGCCGGGGTCTTAGCGACCGCTCTACCCTTCGATTTGGGGGGGCGGCAGTCCCGGCCCCCCATCAAGTGAGCCGCCGGTTTGCCGGCGGCAGCACACACGGCGCAGCGCAGTGCTCCGGTGCAGTTACGGGCGATGTGTCCCTCGAGGCCACACCGGAAGCACGCGCCGCTGCGGTCAACCGCAGCCGGACAGGTCGAGCGAGTGTGCCCGATTCCCAAGCATTTAAAGCAGCGCATGGGGCGCTGCTCTAAGACCTGCACTCTGGCCGAGGTCCAGCCGACCAGGAGCCAGCCAGCCTTGGCCAGGGCCTTGGCGGCTGGGATCGGGCATCGCACGACTGTGCTCCCCAACCCACCCGGTCCGACTGTGATTGCGCCGGTCTTGATGGAGCCGGCATCGCATTTGCTAGCCGTCGCCACCGCTGCAGCCACCATCTCGCAGGAGACGGAGTCGTCCAGCCCAGAGATTCGCACACCTGCGAGCTTCGTGGGTTGGACGACTTTCGCCATGTTGCCAAGCGCCTCTTGCATGGCCTCCGCCAGGCGTCCTGCCACTTCCGAGGTCTGCCCCTTCGGCAGCTCCAGAAGTCTGACCCCAGTCGCGGCGCGCCGCAGCTTGAGGCCACCGACTATGCCTAGTTCGGCTAAGTCTATGGTATCTGCCGCCCGCTTCAAAAGGTGGCCGTACGTTACCCCCTTACTCTCGGCGTACTCGTCAAGCGTGACGAGCACTGCCGGAGAGCGGGGGGCAGCCAGCTTAGGCTTTTTGGCCCTCTTCTTTTTTTTCGTCGGCGGCTGCGGCTGCGGTCCCTTCGGGGCCGGAGTAGCGGCGGTGGCGGCAGCGTAGCTTTTAGGCGCCTTCTTCTTTTTCCGCTTGGCGACGGTAGTCCATTCACCGTCGCCAGCCTGGACTGCGGGCGCCGACTCCTCGCTCGCGTGCGTTCGTCTTTTCCGAACTGGAGCGGGGGTGGCGCTAGAAGACGGCGCCTTCTGGGTCGTCTTACCTTTTCTTCGGTCCGCCGCAAGCGGTGGACGGTGCGTCTTCGCCGGCAGGAGGCGGTCTTCAAGGCCGGCGAAGCGGGCATCGATCATCCGCCCCACCGACCGTATAACCGACGCGCTCACCTCCTCAACGAGGCCCTCTTCTCGTCTTGGCAGACAGGTGGGAGCATCGTGCTCAGAACGGCGCTCTTGGAGCTCCACCACCAGTTTGCGGAGATCATCCATCTCTCGCCTTAGCCGGGAGTTTTCGGCCTGAAGCTTCCGGACTTCCTCCGAGGCCGACCTCTCCCTGAGGGCCTCGACCACCGCCTTTATCGAGGCCGCCGCATCCTTCAGAGCGTGCAGGAACGTGCCCTTCAAATTCGATGACCTCGTCGCCATTCTGCAGATCAGGTCCACGTCTGTGGCCACCTGATTAACCAGAGCATCGGCTGTGCGTGTGTCCCCCGTTTCCACGCCCATCGCTCTGCGCCCCTCCTCGGCCGCACGTATCTGCTCTAAAATAGCCCTCTCAGTCTCAGAGCAGGGCTCCTCCCGTATTATTATTCGCCTTTTCGCTCCAGCGAGTATCACCTCCTCACCGGGTGATCGCGAACTTCTTCGAAACCGTTTACCACTCCTCGTCTGACCACAGCTGGGCTCACCACCCGTCGCTGCTGAGCTGTAGTCGTCGGAATCGAGTGCGGTAGACTCCTCCTCTAAGTCATTTTTGTTAAAAAGATTATTTAATTCCATGACTAATCCCACGAGTATGGGGGAAAGACGGTCCGCCCAGGCAGTGCCCCCTGTACCTGGGTAAGTCTAGCGTAACTCGTCGCGGGTGTCGGCCGGTACCCGGACGAGGATCGCAGTCGAGACTGATCCACCCGTCAGCCATGCATCCCCTCGCGCTGCGTCGCCGCTTAGGATTCGGGGTACAAAGATCGTACCTACCTAATTTCAATAAATTGTCTAAGAAAAATGCTAAAATAAAATGAAATATTAAGAATGAGAAAACGAGAGAAATGTTTGAATAATTTATCTTTATCTTCGACGAGACAGCCTAAAGGCCTCCCTCATTGAGACAAGATTTAAATCGGAATGTCTCCTTTTCTATGAACTATAAACTATAAGAAGGTTAAAATTACACTATAAGATCATCCTCTGTTTACATTAATTTTGAAAAGAAAAACGTTCCTTATTCCCTTATTAAATTGTTTTTTTTTTTTTTTGCAATATAAATAATTTTTTTACAGACAGTTTTGGTATAAGTCATGTCCACGTTGAATGGTGCCAAGAATACTGGCAGCATTTCCCCGTCGATTGCAAAAAAAAAACGCTTTTCTTAAATTTTTCGTATCTATGTACTCTTGTAGATCTTGTCAATCTTCGATTTCTTTTACACTGTCAGTCGGTGAACGAACATGACGACACTAAATAATTATGTCTTTAAAAATGTCTGTTTTAATCTAATCTACTGATTTTATTCTTTAGATGTCGATTGAAATGGCAAACTTCTATTAGATACAAAGGTTTTTTTTTTTTTTTAATTTTTTTTTATGTTATCGCTTATATGCAACTATCACACTGAGTTTCATCAAAATACCTGTCGCAGATTTTGTTTTTTTTTTGTTTTTTATTTAATTTAAGATAATTTAATGAAACTTGAAGACTTTTTCCTTATTATAACTCTATACATCGTATAATTAGTCAGTTTGTTATTTATTGATTTATTGAAAATATCACATAAACATACATTATATAAAGAACTACAAGTGAAAAACGTCGGTCCAAATGTAACTAATCTTAGTTGTAGGTAATACAGACATCATTGGTCTATTTCAATATGATTAAAACCTATATGGACTTATGTCTGTTTATATTTATCCACCATACTGTGAAATCGCAGATGTGGTTCAATAAGGCATCCCACGTACTACATTTGTATTTTATAAGGTTATAGTAATTACATCATAGTTTATTTAAACTGGCGGCGTTTAACCCTCGCAGTCGAGCGACGAGCCGGAGGACAAGCGGATGAAATGTTGATATAAAGCAAGTTATTAAGATTAATGTTTTTCGTGACGTCACTATTGTGCATATATTAAATTATAATAATATACGTGTTAATAAATGTTCTTAATTTAGTTTAGATCTCCTCATTTATTTTTAGATCAGAAATATGATGAGGATATCCTTTTCCATCGCCCGAGTCGCAGTAAGATTTCTTCGTTATAGATACGACTAGAAAGAAACTTTTTAAATAATTTAAACTGTTAATATGTTAAATCTAACCTTACAAAAATGTTTTCGGTTTGTATTGATGTCACATCAATCCTAAACAAAAGTATCTCGTTATAATTTTATACCATGTTTGTGACCATAGAGACTGGCTTGTGATACATAGATTTGAGATCTCTTGAATATTCAAATAGACAAACAGTTAACGTCATGATGAATATCTAATTAAATTCTGTTTCAGAACGTTTAATGTGTGTCATCGGGATTTGTGTACGAAATAAATCATAATCGATACAATGTGTAATAACGTACTTAGAGGCTATCGATATAAATAGTATCTATTTTCTTTTTTTTTTTTTTATTTATTTATTTTATTAATCGCTGTAATTTCTCTAATGTCATTATTATACACTGTTTTATCAGCCTGTAAACCACCCACTGCTGAGCGAAGGCCCCTTCTCCATGTAGAAGAAGGGTTGGAGCTTAATCCACCATGCTGTTCCACTGCGGGTTGGCGGATAATTTCCTTATAATGGGTAACGATCGTTATAAGGTGTCTATGATAACAACTGGGACCGACGGCTGTACGTACTCTCCGAGGCACGGTGGGGAGACCCACAAGGACATACATCCAGACCGGAAACAAAATATTTTTTTATAAATAAAGTATCCAAATTAGGCGTGGTTTCGGCAATCCAGAGCACCCGTTAAGGCCGTATTTTCATCCCTCTGGCAAAATCACTAAGTATAAAAATGATATTCTAACATCATACGATAGATGGCGCATGTAAGTGATAAAAAATATAAATTTATAATTTTTTAAATTTTAGTTAAATACCCGTGCGAAGCCGAGGCGGGCCGCTAGTTATAAATATTGTTCCTACAGTTCCGAGAGCTTGGACTTTTTTTTAAAGAAATTTCCTCCTCTTTTTGAGTATTTTTTTTTTTAATTTTAAAAATCTTAAATAGTTTCTGAGATATTTACAAATACTAAACCCCGTTTTTATTTTTTATTTTTTAGTTATTCAATTTTTGAAAGAGGAACTAATTTTTTTTTTTCACAATTTCATCTCTCTTTTCTTTTCAAATCTTTCAAAATATAACCGTCGCGTCGTACAGTGTAATAATTCAAGCTTATGTGCAGTGAAAATTGTGTTAAATCAATGGACAATATTAGTAGTGAGTTTATAATTATATACCGACGGATTCACTGATTAACTTAAAGGGTCTGGCCAACCTAGATTTTTTTTTCATTTTTTTTAATAAACCCTGAACTGTAACAAACATTTGAAGACCTATTGCGTATCGAAACACTCAAAAATGGACAAGTTACATGCATTTTTCGACAGGAAGGTTGAGCCACTGCTAGGGATGCAACATCGCTCATAAAAACATCGATATTTTAAAAAGTTAAACATCAACAAACAAAACCATTGCCTTCCCAATGATAACATCAATCGAGACCGAGATAGCAGTCCAGGAGGTTCGGCAAACCCTGGACACTATAAAGGAGGGAGTCACAAAATTGACCCCCAAAAACGGCACGATTACTTTTGCTCAGGTCGCCGCCAAGCATAGACCCGAGAATCAACATCTGCCAAACCACACATTAATTATATCGTCCCGAGACCCCAATGAAACCAGCGAAAATGTTCGGACAAAAATCAGGACAACGCTAGATTCGCTAAGTCTGGGGCGAGAGTGGAAAGGATTAGGAAGGTGCGCGACCAAAAGTTAGTGATGCGGTGTGCGACGAAAGAGGACATGATCAAAATTAGGGGCCAGGTCCAAACAAACAAAGACTTGGCGGTACGGGAACCCTCAAACCAGAACCCCATGGTGTGTGTGCGGGGATTGCTATCATGCTACACCAACGAGGAAATTATAGAACATATAAAGGCACAAAATGGCCATATCCTCGATGGAGTGGACAGAGCGGAACTCCGAATGAAGGTGCGCTTTAGGAAGCGCGCCCGAAACCCGCACGAATGTCACCCTGTCTTGGAGACATCACCACAGCTCTGGAAAAGTTAATATATATTCTAACGGTGTAAATATATTTGAAATTGCCACGTACATCTCGACCATGACTTTCAACGAAGGGTATAAGAGTATTCTTCTGATGATGAATGTTATAAACTTAACCATCGGAGATCGCAGCTACAATAGGCGGTCTTATTTCTAATTAGCCATTTCTTCCAGACAACCCAAATGAAAAAGGGGAGTTCAACAAAGAAAGAAATGGGTAAGTTGTGCAGTTATATAATAAACGTATATACTAATACTTATACGAGATACATAATTTGTAGATGAAAATATAACAAATAACTCTATTTTAAACCAATAAATATTAAATATAAATTAAATTAAATTAAATAAAAAGATAAAAGCATCTAATATAATTTAAAAATAAAAAATAAAAATCGTAATCAAATCGTCTCCAATTTAAGATAGTGATCCTTAACATACTTCTTAAATATTGAAAGTGATTCTGCTTTTCTTATGTGCAATGGCATGAACAGTTTGTTCCATAATTTTATAGCCTAAACAGTGAAAAACTGAGCAAAAAAATTTAGTTCCATGAGCAGGCAGCTTCAGCATAAGACTTCGAGATGATCTTAATTATTCTATGGTATCTCCAAAATATTCAAATTTATCCTTCAAATAAGAAGTAGCCTTTGGCTTAAATAACGCACAGTACAGAAGAGAAAGAATATGCAGGTTCTATCGAGAGCGTATAGGAAGCCACTTGAGCTTTAAGCGAAATTCAGAAACATGGTCAAATTTGCGAAGGCAGAATATGAACCTGATAGCAAGATTTTGGAGTCGCTCAAGTTTATTAAGTTAGTCTTCTGTCAAATTAGGATAGCTTGCATCGCGTAGTCTAGAATATATAGGAGAGAATTTGCCAACATAATTTTGGTAGGGATTGGCAGAACATATCTGAGGCGACGTAATGAGCTCAGTGCTGTAAAAGTTTTCCTGCTGATTTCCTTTAACTGCACCGACCATGACAACGTTTTATCTAGGTGAACACCAAGATCTTTAACAGTGGAACAGTAAGGCAACTTATACCGTTATAAATAACAGGAGGTAAGTTTTGGTCGTATATTTTCGCAATAATGCCTGAGCTGCCAAAAAAAATTATTACTTGCGATTTGCCAGGATTAACACTTAGTCCATAACGCTTACTTCATTCTAAAATATTTCCGAGGTCCATGTTGATTATATCGACTGCACTAGCAATATGCTCAGATGTAGAATGGCGATAAATCTGAATATGGTCTGCATACATATGGTAGAGAGAAGAAATACATTGAGTAATGTAATTAATGAAAATCGAAAAGAGCAAAGGAGACAAAACGCCACCTTGAGGTACCCTAGCTTGGACATCACGCCATTAAGAGAAAGCCTCATCAAGGCATATACGTTATCGACGTCCCTTGAGGTAACTCAGAAACCAGTTTCTCACCGATGGAGATATGTCAAAGGAGCGTAACACACTCAGTAAGATATCGTGATCTACAGTGTTGAATGCATTGCTGAAATCTAAAAGAGTCAAAATTGTAAGTTGTGTATTATCCATGGCTAACCGAATATTTTCAGTAACTTTGACAAGAGCTGAGACCGTACTATGAGTACTACGGAAGTCAGATTGATTGAGAGGATTTAGAAGCGAATTTTCGTTAAGGAAAATGTTTAACTGATGGAAAACTAACTTTTCAAGAATTTTTGATAGAAAGGGGAGAATGGAAAGGGGAGATCGGTCAGAAATCAGATAGGTTGACAGCTTAAGCTTTTTTAGGAAGTGGGATAATCTGAGCATGTTTCCACGCATCAGGAAAAATAGGTACAACGTGTGATGGAATAATTTAGAATATGTACTAAGACAGGAGTAATAATATTTAGGATAGTAATAATTATATTACGGCTTATACAGTCTTTACCGACAGCATTATTACTTTAATTGTCGAATGTAACTTGAACACGTTATACGTCAATTACCGCATTTTTTGCATTTATGGCAAGTACCGCTTTATAGCTAATAACTTTGAATAATAAACAAGTTTCTTAACGTAAATACGTATGTATGCATTATGCGGTTAACCGCAATGCGACCAGCCGTCCTGTTGACGGAAAGCAAAATAGATAAAGTGTGTCTGTATATCTTATGTCTATATGCATTCTCATTATATACAAAACCCTCCTGTACGACTAGCCACATGCTTGCTTAAATGCTTACTCATTTATTAAAACTAACTCAAAGTATTTGCTTTCTTCTGATGTATGTCAATACAGACGTACCCAGCACTTTTTCGCTTGTTGTTTTTTTACTCTGACTTCTTCCACACTCATGTTTGAAATTAACTGATCAAGCCGCAAACCAGAACAGTAGTTCAAGCATATTATATTGTTTTATATGCTAACCACAATCCGGTTAGCCGCACTCGCAAACGCTTCCTGCATGTGACCAAGTGGTGGGCAGCAATGCAGCTAGTCGCATCATGCGTAGGTATGCCTAGATAAGCGCGTTAAAAAAACTAAACGTAATCTTCATCTTCATAATATAACACATTTTGTTTAAAAAAAATACAGTCACTCATTTTTTTGATTGAAAAATATATTCGTTCAGAATCGATTGACAAAACGTATTTTCATTTTTTTCTTTACAAACTTTACGAAAAACAGTGTCAAAATAATATTTTAAAATTTTTATTATGTCTCATAATTATCGTACAAATCACATAATTTAGCACTTGGTAAGCGACTCCACTAGTTATTTTATTCAAACAGCTGGAGACAACAGCAAATTAATAAGCACAGCTCCGAAATCACGTAACTCGCATATTATTTGTGACAATTTTGTAATATATTTCTAATTAGTTATAAGGTTGATTTCATATTAAATATTTTTCTAGATATCTTGTTTTATTTTTGGTTGTCACTAAAATTTATTACTTCGTTCCATCCATAAACCCTAAAGATAATAAGTAAGACACAGTCACAAATATTTTACAACTCAATTCCAAAGTGTTAAGGTCTATTATTAAAATTAAACTATAACTAAAATTGTGGCCTTTGTTTTATTAGCTTGTAGAGTCAGGTAGGCAATAGTAAGCATTGATGTGGGGACACGACTGAGGTTCGATTTCTTTGAGACTGTGTATCTATTATAATTATACATCGATGCAGAAAAGATTCCTCTGCTAATTGTCTAATACTTAGGTACACTTGTTGCACACACAATATCACATTTAAGATTTTAGTCTATGTCAATTGACGCAAAATGGTGTCCGTTAAATATTTTGACAAATTAAATTTTTTGAAACAATTATCTAGTTAATCACCGATTTCACTACACCTGAGTCGTAATCTGAGAAACAAAATATAATATTGTATAGTTTAACTCGTAGTAAACATAAAAAAAATATAACACGTGATAATCTTCCGAAACAAATTAAGCCTCAAGGAACGATAGTGTGCAACGCGACCCGCGGTATCAGGAACAAAAATACGCATTATTAAAAATTACTCAAAAACCACTGGTCACATCTCGCTCAAATTTAAATGGGACCACATGACGAGCACTAGCTTTTGAATATAAAAAGAATCATTAAAATCGGTACATCCAGTAACAAGTTATGAGGTTCCATACATAAAAAAAATACTGACGAATTGAGAACCTCCTCCTTTTTTTGAAGTCGGTTAAAAATAAATAAATAACTACGAAATCAAAAGGCCGCGCGAATTTTTTCAAACCCGCAATAGTCTCGTTGGACTTTGCCCGACCTTAGCCGAGAGCCGTGCAGCAGATAAGCATATAACAAGATAGAAAGAGATAGACTTTATTTTCATGTTTCGTCGGCATTGTCTACGTTTGGTAGCTTGTCTCACGCACTGTAGCACATACTATAATATTAAATACAACTATTGGTTCCTGACATTGTGTGTTTAAGCAAAAATAACGAACTCTTAAGTTTTACAATATTAGTATTAATAAATAAAATCACAAGATACTATATTAAACATTTTAATAGAATTTTCTGATTACGGAGGTTAAAAAAAAAATTAGTTGTCTGTAAAGTAGTGTTACGGACGATAATTTTACGTGATAACGTCATAGAAAGTATCGATGAAAAATTTGTGTGTAATTATGTACGCACGTAAGAAGTTATACTTATAATAAAACGATGCGCCAAGTTATGGTGGCGGTTCGGGCCCGCGTCATCTGACCGCGACAAGTAACCGCGACCGACAAGAGTCCGTCACTATCATGTAAAAAATTAAAAAAAAAATTAACGATTTTTTGCTTTTTAATTATCATTTATAACAACAAACACACACACTACATTCGTGCACATGATCCGAAACATAACTCTCTTTTGAAAGTCGTGTAAAAAAACAACATATTATTATGGATTTCAAATGGAAAAACTGTGGTAATAATTATTTTTTAGGCCTATCTACTTTTACTTTTATGTTATATTTGCTCATATCGCCCATGTAGGTCTACTATTATGTTTCATTTTTGTTTTAAGTTTTTCAACAAGTTTCAACATACAAGAGCTAGCAACGTTGGAAAAACAAGAATTTTAGAAAAGCTGGTTCTTTAATATATATTTGTCTATGCTCTTTCGAATAGCGTGCGGGCTACCTGACTGCCGTTAAACGTTGCGTTTCTAATGCGCATCACACCTTCACAGGTAAAATATTGATTTATAAATAATTTTCGGTATATTTTTTTCTTTTTCACTAATTTTTAAATACTATTAAAGACATGAATTTATTATTGCCAGACATTATTGGCATTGACAATAATGTGCCATATGCTACTTTTCCGCGTAATCTACCCCGCACTGCGCGCCGCGCTGACTGACGCTCCATTTTGGCCAATCGAATTCTCGCGAAAAGAAGATCGTAAGTGCCAAGGAAAAGGCAGCCCTTACGCGTTTTCGCTTAACGCGTTGCTGATAATTTTTAAATTATATTATATTATAGCCAAATTACATGAAATCTTAATAAATTGTAGCCTATGTGTTATTCTGATGTGTAAGCTATGTATATTATTGTAAAGTTTCATATAAATCTTTTCAGTAATATTTGCGTGAAAGAGTAACAAATATACAAACAAACTTTCGCATTTATAATATTAATAGGATTATTGTACTTCTAATATTAAGAATGATTACACTTTTAATATAAAAAAAACTACCATAATATTTATTTTATATGTACATATTAGTTTCAATAATCCTTAAATATGTAATTAAGTACAAGGAAAAGCCGTGATTACATTAGAACGTCTCTATTAATACTTATTTGATTTATTAGTTTTTAAACAAAATGGACGTGAAATCATGTCTATTTGTGCTCTTGTTTATTTTGGATAAAGTTTATTCAGGTAATATACGTATAAATTTTAATTAATTTTTTGTTTTATAATAATTTTTTAACTATTTATTTTATTTTATTTATTCTTATGATTTCAAAATTTAAGTTCATCAAAGGACATATAAATTTATGATCTCATACGAGCTCTGTGTCTTAAGCTAGAATCACTTTTAAAATACTCCATTTTGAATAAAATAAATAAAACGTGTATTAACATCTGTATAAAAAAGTCTAGAGATGTGTTAAATTAGTTTTAATTATGTCGTGACAATATATATATATATATATATTTAGACTACTTTTTAGTATTTATTTATTATTCGCTCCTAATTATTATCTAAAATGTATATTTTACCCTATTACAGAGCCTCCAAAAACGGTGGAATCACCTACAGTGTTGGTAATGTACATGAGTTTTTTCGAACGCCTATACTAACACTATAAAATAGAGCACTTGAAAAAAAATCATCTAATTGAATGCGCTTAAATCAGGATCCACTGATCTGATTTTAATGTGATTTTGTGATAAAAACCCAGTTCATCAGAAAACGTTGTGGTAGGCTATAAAGTGTCATAATTCACTTGGCTAAGTTATTTATACTGTAGACTGTGTGTGCATGTGTTAAGTTTAATCTATGATGAGTCCCAAGAGTATCAGTAATCCACTGCCATTATCTAAATCTTTACAATAGTCGTTGTAGAATAGGCATACTTACGAGTAAATCTCCTGATTTATAAAAATACCATGGTTTTATAATTGATAAATGTAGTCATAAGTACATTGCCTGATGCCAAAAATACATAATAATATCGTTGATAATGCAACAGCGTGTATAAAAATTTTGCATAAATTCGAAATTACAAATATTATTTGACTAATAGCCATTGAAAAAATATAAAAAATATATTGAAACACGTAAATTTTTAGTGTAGATGTTTGTTTCTTATGAAATTATTTTTCCAGATATCTGGATATATGGACAAACAAATCAAAACAGAACTGAGTGAGTAATTTTTTTACTTAGGCTATTTTTTCACCAACGACATGTGAACTATTCAATAGCTACTTTTTTATTACAATTAATCGGTAAATAAAGTAATTTAAGATTATTCAATATTCACAAGCTAAATAAAATATCGAACCTTCAAGTAACAAGAAAAAAAAAAAAAAAAAAAAAACACGATAAGCAAAGAAGACACTCAAATAATATTTTAGAAAACAAAAAAGTAAATTTCATTGACGAAGATAAAAAAGGGTTTAGAAAACATTTTCTCTGCGTTAAAGAGATGTAATTATTTTAACCGAAAAATAAATTCAAAGTAAAATTCAAATAGTATTTAAGTACTCGTAACCCTGATTACAAATTTTAAATACGTTATGAGTTAATTTATTAATTCCCAAATGTTTATTATTGTAATTTTGACATGTTTCGGTGCCAGCCATTTTAATTGACAATTAACTTACAATAGTTTACATGAGGTTAGTGGAAAAGTGTCATAACTTTTCGTTAAATCACGAATTTTAATTGTCCTTGCTAAATTTCATAATACACTAAGCAAGCCTGTGATGGCAATACATTTGTTCGGTATCCACACAAAATAAAAATAAAAACTCCTGTCTCACGGAAATTATTTGATACAAACCTAATATGCACAGGCTGTAAATTCAAAATTTTGAGATCGCTACTTAAAATATCGTTAAATGTTATTAATAATAGAAATTTCAATAAAAATCTTTCCGTAATGAACGCATAACGTGTAAATTGTTAAAAATCTGTCAAAAAAAGTATTACTTAAAATAATCTCAACTAATATTTTTCTTATTTAATAAAATTTTTTTCAGATGGTTGTGAACTTAAAATTGTGAGTATATTTATGATAGGAATATAATATAGTCAACAGTATTTTAACTGTTATTTTCCATGTTTCAATTTATTATGTTTCCATATTATGTTTCCATGTCATTATATATTATGTTTCCATGTCAAATACACATTCTTACATACATCGGGTTGTCTGGAAGAAATGGCTAACTAGCCAAAAACCGCCCTTTGTACTTCACATTTTGCAATTATCAATCTATCTTTTTTTGTATATGTGTGGTGTACAAAAAGGTATAAATAAATAAATAAATAAATACTTAAAATGATAATAATAGATTTAAAACATGTGTCAAATACCAAATAAAGACGTGCATGTACAGTTACGCACATGATTATATTAAATTAAATACCCGTATTATACTGTTTTCTTATATTTACGCGAATTTTATTAATTTTAATTAAAAGACTAAAACGGATTTTATCGCGTTTATTGAAAACTTTACAGTTTAACGATTTTTTATTTTATTTCCGACGTTTCGGACCCTTTACAATGTCCATGTTCTCGGGGGACTGAGGTGGTGGGTGTCCGAATTATTCGGACACCCACCGATACGCGTTAAAATCCATTTTAGTCTTTTAATTAAAATATCCGTATTATGTTAATTTTTTGTCGTTTATTTAGGGCATAACTGGTTTGAAAGGTTGCGCTGCTCATTCAATGGGTAAGAACAAAATTTATTGTATTTTTATAAATGTAAGGTTTGTCAATGATATATGTAGAAGTTCCTCTAAACTTCTTGAGCTTGGTGTACCTACCTAAGAACACAGATCACTTCTAGTAGATACATAATATACATATAATATTCAATTTCAATTTCGCTATCACATATTTTCACACTTTTAAAACATTTCAAAAGAAACTTTTCTAAAATTTATTTTTAACTAGCGAAGCCAACAGACGTTGTCCTATATACACGTCTTTAATCTAAAAATTTAAAACTTTTTTCAATAAATTAAAACAATCTGAACCATTTTGATGAAAACTTTATAAAAAAAAGTTATAACAAGGCCTGACGTCATCACATTACAACAATTATTCGACCTATTGAATGCGTGTGAGTGTGTTTATGCTAAAAACTAAGTTGAATACAGAAGCTATGTTGAATAGAAACTTAAACTTGTTTTAATTAAAGAGTAAGAAAGATAAAACTCAAGCTAATTTCATAACAGATAAATAAATTTAATGTACAAAAATAAATTTATCACAATGGCATTGGATGTACAATATTTTTGGTTAATTCTATAAAAAAATTGTTAAAAGTACATTTTGTACACGACCGAATTGTGAATATAAACCATTCTCGTATGCATTTGAGCACAAACAAAAAATTTCATCAAAATTGGTTCAGCCTAAGGAGGAGTTCAGTCACATACGAACGAACAGAAAAATTATATGTATAAAGATAAGCAAATAATTTTATAATACAGATTTTATCATGATTTGTTTCTTTAAAATTAAATATTATAGTATTATATATTTATATACTATATTATATTTTTTAAACTTTTATTTTAAAATATACGTTTAATACTAAACTTTTTTTGCTAAGATTTTAATTGAAACATAATAAATGGTACATGTTAATACATACACTACAAATATATACTACGAGGATGAAAAAATCATTCATCATTTCAAACATTTCAATCATATTATTAAAAAAAATACTATTTTGAATTAAATAAATATATTTTATTTTAACATACCTATATCTACAAAAAATATAGATATTTTTCGATTAGCGTTAAGCGTATCTTTCTAACCCTACTGATTTTAAGGTAAAATACAGTTATATAGTGATTTTATTAACAAACGAAAGAGACTTTTTAAAATAACTGTAAGACTTGTATTCGCGGCTTATCAAGACGGTAAAATTGATTTTATACTATATTTTTTGGTGCAAAATGCCATTATGTATGTCGGCAATTAAACTGCTTACTTGTTCGAACGACTTTTTTTATAAATTTATAAATCCCAAACAGAGTTCTTTTAACCGGGTGACGCTAAAGTTAAAAGTTATATGGTCGTGTTTCTGCTAATATGTTGCAGGCGTTGAGTCGTTCCATGCGGTATCTATTGGAGGTTTTCTGTGACCTAAAATACAAAGGCGCGAGACTACAATTCCATTTTCTTTTACATATTATATCCTAAAAAATTTTGAGACTTCATAAATACATAATAGAACCCAAAAAAAATAAGATACGTTTCTTATAATTAAAATTATTTTATATAAATTTAATGACTGATATAGATAAGTTCCAAGAATCACAAGCGATTGATTCATCTGGTAAAACGGGACCACAAGGACCACCAGGCGAAAAAGGTGAAATTGGACCTATAGGACCGCCTGGTCCATTAGGAGCCAAAGGTGATGCTGGATCAATAGGACCACCTGGTCCAATGGGATCAAAAGGTGAAATGGGACCTATAGGACCGCCCGGTCCATTAGGAGCCAAAGGTGATGCTGGATCAATAGGACCACCTGGTCCAAGGGGAACAAAAGGTGAAATGGGACCTATAGGACCGCCTGGCTTATTGGGAGCCAAAGGTGATGTTGGACCAATGGGACCGCCTGGTCAAATAGGACAAAAAGGTGAAATTGGGCTACCTGGCCCACAGGGGATAGCTGGAGCATCGGGGGCCATAGGATTACCAGGACTAAAGGTCAGCTTAATTATTATGAATGTTAATGATATAAAAATTGAAATATTCTAAAAATATATCATGTAGGAAAGTATATACAGAAAAATCAATTATAAAAACAGACATCACAAGAACAAGAATCACTCTATCAATTGGTGAAAACCACAAGAAAATCCGTGCACTAGTTTTTGAGTTTATCGTGAACAGACAGACAGACCGCGGAGGACTTTGTTTTATAATACATAATATATATATAGTGATTAAAATGTAATTATATCAATTAAAACATATTGATATTTGTTTTTAATTTAAGGGTGAACCAGGACAACCAGGAAAAGATTGCAAAACTGAAGGTATGTTTTAGATACATCACCATATTAATCTCAACAGTTACGAATAACAATGTTACTAATAATTTTTTTCTTATATCGCTTATCATTAGCAGAAGTCAATTATTTGTGTTTAGTTACCAACGGTTTATAATTATATCTATATATATATATATATATATATATATATATATATATATATATATATATAAGAGATTTCCACGTATACATTGACTCATCACGATATCTCTGAAACTATAAGGCGCAGAGACTTGAAATTTGGTAGGAATATTCCTTTTACCGAGTAGAGGTCAGCTAAGAACGGATTTTACGAAATTCTACCTCTAAGGGGGTGAAAAAGGGGGCAAAGTTTGTATGGGACAACATGATTCCTTGGTCCAATCTACTTCAAATTTCGCATAAATATTCTTTAACAGAATTGGTTGAAGATGTGTTTCGTATTTTATCAAAATTCATCCTCTAACGATGTTAAAAGGGGGGAGAAAATTATTTTGATATAAATACTTCATAGTGATTTTGATTTAAATTAAAATTTATTTTGACACATGTTTGACAACCAATCCGTCTGTTATAAAATATTTTCCAGTATTGACGCAGGTGTAGGTAATATCTTTTTTTGGTTGCTCCTGGTGGAACAGTATAAATTTATATTTTTGTGAAATTTCAGTTAAATACCCGTGCGAAGCCGGGGCGGGCCGCTAGTATATATATATATATCTTATATCTTTAAACGAGCAATTCTTGTATATATAATTATATATATACATATATAATCTGAATCTCGGAAACGGCTCCAACGATTTTCATGAAATTCAGTATGTATGGGGTTTCGGGGGCGATAAATCGATCTAGCTAGGATTTATTTTTAGAAAATGTCGTTTTATCCCTTTTTCAGGCAGTTAAAAAATATCGTTAGAATACGAACGTAAATTTCGCTGTCATTAATGAGTTTATAATAGCTCCGATGTGAACCGGGCGGATTCGAAATAAGAAAACCCCAGGTTCGAATCCAGTCTCCAGGACAATTTTTTTTTAAAGTTACTTCTTTTGTGAGGAAAACTATTATTGGGAGCCCTTTACTAACTGGATGACCGAGCTTTGCTCGGTATTTTATTTTTTTATTTTTTGTTATTCGTGTTTTTTGGAAACTATACTTACATACGAATTACGAACTGATGATATATGAATAATATTTTTCGATCTTACCGAAATAATAATAAAAAAAAATATGAACTATTATTATTTATTATTATTTAAATAAAAAATCACGAGTACAATTAAAAACTGTTAGAATATTATTAGAATACGAAGGTAAATTTCGGCGTAATCTACAAGGTTATAATAACTTAGGTGGGAAATCAGTATACCTGGGTTCGAATCCCGATGCCTCAAGTCCCACTTTTTTTTTCCTTTTTTTTTCAAGTTCCTTCTTTTGTAAAAAAAAAGAACTATTATTGAGAGCCCTGTACTACCTGATTTCCGAGTTTTGCTCGGTATTATTATTATATTTTTTTTTGTTAATCGTTTTTTGTTTTGGTAATTATATTTAGATACGATAGAACTGATGAAATATGAATAATATTTTTCGGTCTTACCTATATAATAATATAGTATTTTGTGTCACAAGGGGATGAAAGTACTATTTTTTGACCCTCATATGAAATTGCCGCCCGAGCCGAAGTTGAGGGTAGCAAACATACGGGAATGGATGTAGTACTTTCGTCCCATGTTGCACATACTTTTTTTTCCTACCTAGGACGAATGTTCAGGTTTTGTCCCTGTGAAGCGGGACAAAAGTGACACTTTTGACCCGCTTCACAGGGACGAAAATCGAACTTTCGGCAGAGGTAGGAAAAAAAGATATAAACTGGTTATTTAAATAAAAATCACGAGAGCAATTAAAAACTGCTAGAATATCATTAGAATAAGAAAGTAAATTTCGCCACCATCTGTAAATTTATAATAGCTCAGGTGGGAAATCGGGCGGTCTCGAAAACGGAAGATTTTTCCTTTTTTTTCAAGTTCCTTTTTTGGTGAGAAAAAATATTATTAGGATCTCTTTTTATTTTTTTTATTTATGTAACCAGTGACTATTGTTTTGTTATTATATCGGTAAGATTGGAAATATTATTCATATATTATCACTATGTAATTTGTGTCTATATATAAATTAACCGAGCAAAGCTCGGTCATCCAGGTACTATATATATGTGTTATAACAACATTTTTCTAATGATTATACGAGTATATTACTTGCGATGTACAATAGTAAATTGTATTCAAGCAATTTCTTTGTTAATACATAGATTTGTTACTTTAACCCTTAAAATAGAATTCCGGATTCCATTTCGTAATTTATTTCCTCTAACATTAAATTATGTTTGTGACTAAATTGGCTGTCTGCAGGTTTTAAAGCTCGCTTTATTTCTATAATTTTATACATAATGTTGATCGATAAACAATAGTAACGTCACGTAACGTAAAGAGCATTCACAATAACAACATCCGTGCGGTCAATTCCGGCATCCGTTAGAAATATACTACTCATAACGACGCTAAACGGTATTTAAGATGTAGGTCACTTACGTAAAAATTACGGATGGGAATGCGCTTTTCGCGGGAACCGCTTACCATCTGGCGGACCGTACGCTTATTTGCCACCACAGGAGAAAAAAAAATCCAAAATCGGCCTTCAATTTTTTTGCAGGACTGAAACCTCCTGAAACAGATGAAAAACGCCTGGGAACTCTGTCGTATCCAGCTAAATCGTGTGCAGAGACAAAAGATGGTAATCTTATTAAGTAGAATAATAATAATAATATAATTAATTGCATCGCATTGAATGTATTAGTTTTATCCCACTGATAAACGTGCATCGAGATCACTCCTTTATGGTGTAACAATGACAGTATCTACTATATGAGAGACTGTATTTTTGAGCAACCGTGGAAAATTGGACTAGGATGACCCTTAATATAAGAAGGGACCTCCCATGAGGAGCACTGTTAATCTAATCTACTCATCTTTTACGTTTACTGTCAGAAACGAATTTGTAGAACGATTTTACTGATTAGCTTTTGTTTAATATAATGAGATATTTATTTATTTCAGCTAGCGTTTATATCAATCCTTCTCACCCATTCGAAGTAGAATGCAATAAAAAGGAAAAAAAGGCTTGTCTCAAATTACAAGACATAGACGACCAGATACGGGATGCAGAAGCAGTTACCTTTTCAAATAAAGCTTTTTGGTTGAGCGACAAGTTTAATTTGACGAAATTCTATAATGTAAGTTAAAAAAAGCACAGTTTACGGGTCAAAACAGGAATATATCCGAACTAAGAGCGTTTTTTCGTTTTACAAGGAGGACAGTCGTATCTTGTCCCTGATTTACTGAAGGACACTAATATAGACGCTATGCTTTTAATTTTAACAATATGTCACTGATTTTGGAAATAAGAAAACTAAGGCTATTAACTAAAACATAAATCAACCATGAATAGTCTAAAATACAAAGAACCTCGAAAAAAATCTGTTTATTGTGTACCAATCGAAAACAATTTATAGTTGAATAAAATAATAATAAATAATATATGTTTTGATAGGTAAACGAGTAGTATTATTAGGTTAATCTAAAAGTTTACTTCCAAATAATAAAATGTATTTCTGGCTTTTTTTAATACTAGAGGGGGCAAACGGACAGTCGATTCACTTGGTAGTAAGTAAAAACGATATCCATAGACACCCGCTACATCAGAGGATTAGCGGGTGCGTTGCCGGCCCTTAGGGAGGGGAGGGATATTCTACCGTATCTGTAGAGGGAAGGGAAGGGATGGGTCAGGTAAGGGTAAAGATGGGCCACCGGATCTCTCACAAACCGAACGAAACACGACGACAGTACCGTCATTTCACATCGGTGTTACATGCGAACGAAGTACTTCCCCGGGCGCGCCGGCGCATTCAGCTGCAAGAAGCATGGCGCTACTTCGATAAATAAAATAACAGTGACAATTTTTTCTCTTTTTCTTCCTCTTCATCTGAAGCGAATAGTGACGACAGTTTTCACAGTATGCCTTGTCTTAATAAATCACTTAATTCTCATTTTTCATCTTGTCCTAAAAACTTTAACATCGTTCACATTAACGCCCAGAGTATTCCTGCTCATTATTCCGATCTTTTAACCTCATTTGATATTACAAATCTTCATGCTATTCTTGTTTCCGAGACGTGGCTTAAACCGTGTCTACCCTCTACTGCATATTTCTTACCGGGATTTCGTTTAATAAGAAACGATCGTGTCGGCAGGTCTGGGGGAGGTGTTGCCATATATTTACGCTCCTACATATCATTTAACATAATCAGTATGTCAGCACCTCAATCCGGCCCTTGCGCTGAACATCTTTTCTTGGAATAAACTTTTTCTTACTCTAAGCTTCTTTTATGTGTTTTTTATAATCCTTCTCATTCTATTAACTATTTTTCTGAACTAGAAAGCCTACTTGAACAATTTACTCCTCAATACGATCACACTATTCTAATGGGTGATTTTAATACATGTCTATTAAAAAATGACTATAAATCGTTAAAACTTGATTCTATTATTAATTCATCTAACTTAAATATTCTTCCCCTTTCTGCTACACATTCCTTTCCAAATTGTATCCCCTCTCTTCTTGATTTAATTATTGTTTCCTCCACTGATCATGTTGAAAAATATGGTCAGTGCAATGCTCTTGCATTTTCCTATCATGACCTACTTTACTTGTCTTATAAAGTCCGGCCACCTAAAGCAAAGTCAAGGATTCTTCTGCTGCGTAACTTTGGTGGGATTAACCTCAATCACTTACATGATGATGCGGAAAAAATCGATTGGTCTGTAGCACTCTCTGCAGAGACAATTGATGAACGGGTAAATGCTTTTAACTCTCTGTTGATTGGGCTTTATAATATTCATGCTCCAATTCGTCCTGTTCGTATTAAGCACTTGCCGGCGCCATGGCTTACCGATGATATTAAAATCCTCCAACATAAAAAAAATGTGGCAAAGGCAATATGTAGGGATAAACATCGACGCTATATTCATGAACGTTTGACTGAGGAAGATGATCCTTCCAAAGTATGGACATTTTTGCAAACGATTAGAGTTGGGAAAGCAAAACAGGGAATCGATTCAAATAAATTAGATATTAATCAGCTTAACCAGCACTTCTTGACTTCTGATACCATTGATGTGTCAACAAAACTAAAAACGCTTAATCAAATTTCAGCTAAATCCACTCCAAATTTTCCTTCATTTACTTTTAGTCAGTTCACTGTATGTGGTGTTAAGAAGAATATCTTAGATATCACCTCCAACGCTGTCGGTGCAGACTGCATCAGCCGTAAAATGATCATTCCGATTATTGATCTAGTAGCTCCTATTATTACATCAATCTTTAATTTTTCTATCCATTCCTGTACGTTTCCGTCTGTATGGAAAGATGCTCAAATCATTCCATTACCAAAAAAATCGAATCCTTCTAGTTATTCTGATTACCGTCCAATATCTATTCTTCCATTTCTATCAAAAGTTTTTGAGCGTCTTATTTACAAACAAATGACTCCTTTTCTTATTCAAGATAGCCTCTTCAATCCATTCCAGTCTGGTTTCCGGCATGGTCATAGTACGGCTACTGCTTTAGTTAAAATTATGGACGATATTAGATTAGGTATGGACAATCAACTTATCACGGTATTAATATTACTTGATTTCAGTAACGCTTTTAATACCGTTGATTTCGACATACTACTTGCCGTACTTGATTCTCTTAACATATCTCCTAGGGTGACTGACTGGTTTCATAGTTACTTGATCGGTCGCCGGCAACGAATACTTATTGATGATCATTCATCTAACTGGGGTATGATCAATGCTGGTGTGCCGCAAGGTGGCGTGTTGTCTCCTCTCTTATTTTCAATTTTTATTTCATCTGTCACTAATCACATTTCTTCTCTCTACCACTTGTATGCAGATGATCTCCAAATCTACTCACAATCCCATCTCAGTGAACTTTCAGAATGTATTAATTTGCTAAATAATGATCTTTCATCTATATTACGTTGGAGTATTTCCTATGGTTTAAGAGTAAATCCTACGAAAACGCAGTTGTTATCATCGGTAGTCAGAGGTTAATTTCACGTATTGATTGGTCACAACTTCCGTCAGTAATACTTAATGGGACGTGCATACCAATAAGTGAGACAGTTAAAAACTTGGGCATTACTCTTGATAAACACCTTTCTTGGGTACCGCAAGTTAATGAAGTGGGTAGGAAATTATTTGCCGCAACGAGATCATTAAGAAGGCTTAGTAACTTTCTGCCTATTCCTACTAAGGTTATGCTAGCAAAGTCTCTCCTTTTACCAATTCTTGACTATGCTGACACATGTTTTGTTAATTTAAATGAGGAACAACTAAATAAACTTGAGCGCTTACAAAATCTCTGTATTCGGTTTATATTTGGACTTCGCAAATATGACCACGTTTCTGAATTTCGCAAAAAACTCAAGTGGCTTCCGATACGACTTCGCAGGAATACTCACATATTATCTCTCCTTTATTCTATCCTTTTTAATCCAGCTTCTCCGGTATACCTTAAGAACCGGTTTGAGTTCCTTTGTGATACTCACGAACGACCCCTCCGATCGAATGATAATCTAATTTTAAAGATACCCTCTCATTCTACGTACTTTTACTCAAAATCCTTTACTGTTGAAGCTTGTCGGCTTTGGAATTCATTGCCACTGTCAATAAAACACGCTCAGTCAATAATGACATTTAAAAAACTTGTCAAAGAAATGTATTTATCATCTTGAATATCCATGTTCATTGTATTCTATTACTCATATTTAAATATGTTGGTATGTTATTTGTTAAATTTATCATATTGTTTATTATGTATAGGTATATGTAGGTATTTGTGTATGTGTATGTGTATTTGTATGTATATATATATATATATATATATATATATATATATATATATATATATATATATGTATGTATGTATGTATGTATGTATGTATGTATGTATGTATATGTATATGTATATATATATATATATATATATATATATATATATATATTTATTTATTTATTTATTTTAATGTCTGTTCATACATATAGTTTTGCGCCCCTTCCCACACCTTCTTCGCTAGTCCTCTGCCCAAAGGTTGCCTGGAAGAGATCGCTGTGTTAGCGATAAGGCCGCCTGATGCAACTGATGCAATGTGATTGATGTAATTTACCTATATGTATTGTCTCTTTATTGTATTGGTGTGCAAAAGTATAAATAAATTAATAAATAAATAAAATAATTATTTTTTTCATATGAGTGTGGCTTTAAGTTTTAAATAACAAAAACCGAGATAAGCTTAAGATATTGCATAAATAAATGCATACAGTTGTTCCACGATATTGCTAAATGTGTTTCGGACACGTTTTATTGTTAAATATAGAAACAGTCACTAGTTACTATAAAATTAATACAAAAAAAACTCTACACTTCCAATTATATCATTTTTATGTAAAATAACATGATTAAGCTTTTTATTTCAGTTAAAAGTATCTCAGTTATCCTACATCCTAGCAATGTCAACGGGTGTCACGCAAAAGATAAAATTCCATTGCAAAAACACAGTCGTTAGTAACAAGACAAATGAAGCTGTACTGATGTTACTTTGGAACGATAACATAGTGGGACCGGAAGCTACAAAAGAGATGCCTATGCATTATCAAATACTAGAAGATACTAACACGTGCAAGGTTCGTTCTAAATTCATTTTTTTAAATATGTTGACTCACATCAATTTTAACAAACGTTTTATACTCAACGGCCTCCAGTAAGTTTTAACGTATGTTTGGTGTTTTAGAAATACTTACTATACAAGCACAAACACCCACGCCATGGCTAACATCCGGATAGACTTTAGGTACTTTTTTTTCCATGAGCAGGGATCGAAACGGTGACATAATATGGCACAACAGCCAATTGCTGTTGTTGACCACTCTATACAGGCTTAACATTAACAAGACTGCGCTCGAAATTACTAACTGACTTAGTCAAACGATTGGATCAGATTTAATCTAGTATTTCCTGGTGGTTTTTTTTTTCAAAAAACTGTAATCCTTTTCCTGAAATAAAAATTGACTAAAATAAGCCTTTATTTAAAATACATCTTTCTGTAAAAAAATGTTCAACCTTTTAGTAAATTATCCAGAATAAACTAACAAATAAACAGACAAACAACATATATACGTTTTAATTAGTAGTTGTTATTTATTTGTATGGATGAACCTTGTTTCAGGCTGAAGGTGATATGTGGGAGTCCGTTGAAATAGAACTGAAAACGAACTTAAATACTCGTCTGCCAGTTATAGATTTTTATATTCAAGACATTCGTCCCTCTCTTGAACAGAAAGTGTTCTTGGAACTATTGGAGCTATGTTTTAGTTACGATACACCGGACTCTTAGTTTTAGATTTACAGATTAAGTGAACTTCCATGTGAAATCCTATCTTAATTGTACAAGTTTTTTTTTTTTAATAGATACATGTATACTACCTCTACATTTGTGTTTTATTTAAATGTTGTATAATACTACCTCTACATTTGTGTATTATTTAAATGTTGTATAATACTACCTCTACATTTGTGTATTATTTAAATGTTGTATAATACTACCTCTACATTTGTGTATTATTTAAATGTTGTATAATACTACCTCTAAATTTGTGTATTATTTAAATGTTGTATAATACTACCTCTACATTTGTGTATTATTTAAATGTTGTATAATACTACCTCTACATTTATGTATTATTTAAATGTTGTTTAATTTTTACTGTAATAATACAGCACACGGATACTTAGATTAGTTTAACACACATTTATTATTACATACCACTGTCATTACATATTATAAAACAAAGTCTCCCGCCGCATCTGCCTGTCTGTCTGTTGACAAATTCAACTACCGGGTAATGTTTTTATCAGTCTATGTATGTATGTTTGTTCCGTTGTGGCGTTGTAGAGACCAAATGCGTGGACCGATTTTGATGATTCATACATCAATCAATTCGTCTTAACCTTGCGAGTATCACTAAAGACATGACAATAATCAAAAATCACCACAGCGACAACCAGGCGCCATATTGTCTTAATGAAACAAAAAAAAAAGTCGATGAACTACGTCAAGTGGGGCATCGTTGAATAGTTATTCAAAAATAATTTTTAGGTTCCTTTCATCATTCTTCATTTTAAATAATAGTTTACGATATATAACAATTTAAAAATTGTTTAAATAATCATTCTTGTAAATTTTCATACATAAAAGAGGTACTTATATACTTTAGTATGTTTTTATTATGCGATTATTTCGCGGTGATAGTAGCAGTGATAATCTAGTGCTAGTCTTATGACCGAAGACTGCGAAAGCAGCGATGCAGATCCATTTGCTTAAAACTGAACAAAAGAACTTTGCCTCTAATATTAGGTGGGCGCACTTTGTATGTTAAAAAATTGAGTCGTGATAAGAAAAAGGGGATGTCTTTTGTCCATGAGATAGAACGAGATTCTAATTAAAGACAAAGGCTAAATCAATAACATATGGTCGACAGTTAGGGAAGTAGTGAGTAGGATTAATCGTAGGAATAACGTGCAGATTGACGGAAGAGTTAAGCATATATAACGTTTATGCTCTGATGTAATTTTTTAGAAGACACCTGTTAAGGTCACCCATACATATTACATGTTGACAATTATGAACTAGGCTGTCTAGAATATCTTATAGATTTTTAAAATAATTAACTTTGTGATTTAGACTGTAAAGAACTTCCAGAAGAATTTTTATATGGTTTATGACAATTTATAAAAAAAAAAAGATATTCAAGAGTGGCTAATAAAAGTGAGGATGAACAACAAACTAAAGTGTCAGGGATACTACTGCGGAGAAAAATACCCACACCACCGTCGATATTGTCCTGGTGAGTAACCGTGAGTCGCTACAGGGACTACGGATTCGGGGATCTCTTTGTGGAAACCGAAGGTTTTGTCTGTGTAATTCAGGATCAGGTGGTTAAGACGAACAACTACCGAAAGCACATTCTGAAGGATGGCACTCCCGACTTCTGCCGAGCTTGTCGCCATCCCGGCGAGTCACTCAGACATGTGCTTTCGGGCTGTTCCGCGCTTGCCAATACTGAGTACTTGCACACATATAACCAAGCGGCCAAGATCCTCAATAAAGAGCTTTCTTTAATGTAAAGTCTCCCGGAACAGAGGATGCCGTACTACCAGTACACACCGGTGCCAGTACTCGAACGCGACGGAGTCCGGCTCTACTGGGACCTGCCTATCGCCACGGACAGCACGATACTGGCGAACAAGCCTGATATAGTGGTGATGGATAGGGCACGGTCGAGGAAGTTTTTAGTGGACATCACCATCCCGCATGACGAGAGAAAAAACGTAACTATCTGGATCGATCTATTGGTTGTCACTAAAAAAATACGTCAAATTAAAAAATAATCTTAAAAGAATAAAACATGCCCAGTAGCTTAGAATGTTGTCAAAAACAATACTGAACAACTATACCATTGAAATAGTTTAATAATCGACACACAAATAAACAATTATTTGCATAATAGTAGGATTTACAGTCAGGACCCATTCTTCAACTGTAAAATTTAAAGGTAGGGGAAAGGTGTACAAAACGATCCCTCGAGGTAAAATGATTCCCTACAGTTTTGACGAAAATACTAGCGCTATCTATGCCATTTGTTATCTTACGTCTTTCCCGCACTCCGCTCAGTAGCCCAATAAAGTGTCATGGTGGTGTGACAACAGTGCGCCGATTTATTTCAAAAAATAGAAAATAGGTGTCTTCGATCTAAGGTAAGCCTAAAATCAATGTTTTATTGTTGAAATACTTTTGCGGATATGTGAATGAAAGTTTTACTGGTGGTTTTTATTGATATTCAGTAACATTTGAAACTCGTTTTGATCTCACCAAGATAGTGTTTTGAAGTTATACTTTGACATCATTTGTAAATTTAACATTTGGGGTAAAACGATCCCCTTTATTGTGTATAATTATATAATAGAATAGTAATAAAAACATTTTACCCCTAATACTTGAAAAATAAAATGTAATATTTATCATGTATTTTTATATAATATCTATTTATACTTTTTTATAGATCATGCTACGTAGGTATATATCAAAGAAAAACTAACCGACAAAACTGGAATGAGGGTGCTATGATAAAAGCACTGAATGCAATGACAAATGGGATGCCATACAAAACAGCAAAAGTAAAGGAGTTGTAAACGAAAAACAGTCAATAAAAAACAAAAAGATAAAAAATATATATATATATTAAAAAACAAAGGAATACTGTACTGCACAGGATCGTACTCAAAAGATGGAATGGTAGAAGGGTTGGGTCCGTAGCTCGAAATGTTTTCTCGAAATGGGAACATGAGACATGTCACGGTCTCGATAGTGACGACGAAAAAGATATACCTACACGTGATTTTTGCATAGATCGTTCGGGAAACGCAAAGAAACGATTATGCCTTTGAATTAATAGCATATGATATATAAGCACTAAACTACTTAGTAATAGCTACTATTATTCATGACTGTTGATCATTGTAAAATATTTTAGTTAAAACTATTTTAGAAGGCTGTTCAATTTTTAAGAGATGTTAACTGATTTAAAGTTTAATTAATATTGTTTTATATTTGATACTGCTCTCAAGAAAATTAAATATGTGCCAAATTATATATGATGATTACCTAGTACTTAGTAATATTATTAATTATAATAAGATTTTTCGAATAAAACTGCTCAAGAAATCTGTTTTTAACCATTATTTGAAGATGGAGTCAAAAATGATACTTGGGATCATTTTGACCCAACCCCAGGGATCGTTTTAGACACCTAGGTGTACAAAATGATCCTTTAGTAGAGTTTTGGTAAATGTCTAATAAATCTAAAAATATAAATCACACAAAAAATAATGGCCTGCTAGTATATCAACACTTAAATGACTTATCCAAAATTCTTTCAATGTTTGCTCTTACTAAATATAATAATTTGGATACATTGACCGATTTCCCTTAGGGGGATCATTTTAGACACCTTTCCCCTATATTCGATATCAAGATGCCTTTGGCTAGCAAGAAACTCAAGGGATAAAGGAATAAAGCACACAACTTTGTTTTTAATGAAGAGCAAGAGCAAGAGCTTTCAAAGTATTCGATGCGATATGTAGATATAAATTTAATTATGGTCTACCTAAGAAAGTGGTAAATAAATTGGCCTATGAACTTACAGTTAAATATTATTTATCACGACCTCAGACTTGGTTTGGCAAGGAGCTAAAAAACGTTTTCGTCTACGAGCTGGCAGGTGGGAAATGGCTTATGAGAAGAAATCCTGAACTAACTCTAATCGCAGCGCAAGCTTCAAGCAAGATTAAAGATACCGTTACAAGTATTTAAAATATTGACGATTGATTATTATTGCCAGAATTGTTTATTTATTCTTTGAGTTTAAATAAATAATTAATAAAACATCTTATAATATTATATTCGCATGTTTTTCAATTGACCCTTCGCTGTTTCAACCGCCCCTGGTATGGGGACGATTGAAACAAATCGGGGTTTTTTTAATTTGTTTTATTATTAAAAATAACACATCTTAAACTTAAGTTACATTACCCATTAGTAGACAGAAACATGCTCTTTTTCAGTTTTCATTCCTCGGATAATAAACAGCAAAATTATGGACGATAAAAGCAATATTTTTTCAACCGTACCCAGTCTACCCTACTTTGACACTAGTTAACATCATTAGAGCGACCTTTGTTAACTCATAATATCTATTTTTATATCTTAAAATAGTCAATATACGCTGACTGCATCACTGCATACTGCCATATAAGTATAATAGCAAACAACGAAAAAGACATTTTTATGTCAGTAGTTACCTATTTACTTTAATATTTAATGTAATCATTTACTTTTTAAGATTGTTCTATAATAAAAAAAATAATTAGATAATATGTGAAATAATTTTATTTGTTATTTTCAAAATATTATATCATAACATATGCGGTTTATACCTAGTTTTTTTCTTGTGCGAATTAAGTTTAGTAAATGGCTAAGAATCGGTGAATTTACCTTGATTGTACGCATGTTGATTTGGGTGCAAGGGTAATTTTTGGAGGTAGTTTTCCCTCAATTCTCTCTCGCACAGCCTCTCCGATGTTTTTAGTACAAAGGAGGTAAGGCTGATTGGTCTGTATGATCTAGGATTAGAGTAGTCGCATTTACCTGGTTTAGGTATGAAGATAACTTTCACCTCTCTCCAACCTCTGGGAACGTATCCATGCACTAGACACGCCCTGAAGATGATGGTTAGCAGTGCAAGTAGGGTCTCACCTCCCCATTGTAATAGGGCAGGAAAAACCCCATCTGGCCCTGCCAACTTGAAAGGGTGAAATGTATTAATAGCCCACCTGGTTTTGTCGATCGTGACAACCCTATAGGCTATTGCCCAGTTTTCTTCATTAGCATTTGTACTTTCTTCCGTCCACTCCATGTTCTGCACAAATTTGTAGTCAGGAAAGTGTCTCCAGGAGGAGCCGCTCTGCTTCCTCCGGTGAGCCGGTGAAAGTGTCGTCTGGCCTGCGTAAGGTACCCTAGATTTGTTTGGACTGGTTTGAGAGGACTTTCCTTACCCTGTTGGCCTGATGTTGGCATTCTGTGCCAGTAGTGTATTTACACCAGCTTCCAGAGCTTCTGTATCTGATGCGTTTTTTGTATTTTTGTTTCCAGTCTTTGTAACGATCCCAGTCGCAGTCAGCGCCTGTGTTCATTGCACGATTTAAATGTCTTCTTACCTTAGTCCTGAGCCTCTCTAGTTCAGGTCCCCACCATGGTTGCGCCTTTGGTTTGCCCGAGGGGGGAATGGTAAGAGGACATGCAGTGTGATAGCAGGTATTAATTATGTCATAGACTCGTGTTACCTGTTTCTCAATATTTTCCACTCCCACTATTCTTTCCGGAACCGATTCCTTCGTCAAACACGACTCCATTAACGTCTTGTATAAGGCGGGGTTCGTTTTGCGGGGTTTCTTGCGAGGAGTTGGGCTGGATGTATTTACCTCTAGGTTGAAGAGTATCCATCTGTGGTCCGAGCAAGATGCTTCTTTGGATACATGCCAGTTGGATATAGTGTTACACACTCCATCTGTCGCTAGTGTGATGTCAATAATAGTTTTGGACCTTTTGGTGACAAAAGTAGGTTCTGTCCCAACGTTCAGTATATTTAAATTAGTAGTAAAAAGGTATTCAACTAATTGCCTACCTCTATCATTTTCTGACTGCATGCCCCATAGCGGATGGTGTGCTTTGCAGTCTGTAGCCACTAGGAGTTCCATTTTGGTTCCTTCGCAGTGGCTCACCAACCTTGTCAGCTCCTCAGGAGGCGGTGGTACATCCCCATCCGGCATATAGGCGGAGGCGACGACCACCTTGTGTTGGTGTGTAGTCGTGTCCAGTAGTGAGATTGCACATAGATCTCTAGAACAAAATTCTGTTAAAGGTTGCACAAGTAGATTATCAGAAATATAAATACAGGTCCGAGGTATTTCAGGCCTTGTACAATGTATTAGCTTCAGGCTGACAAAGAAAGGATCGGGCCTCGTGGTCGAGGAAGTTAAGAACAGGGACCCACTTTTGGTTCTCAGAGGCGTCTTGGCCGTCAACACGGACGGCGACGTGATCAAGGCCCTGAGAAACCAGAATAGGGATCTCTTTAGCAACCTCGGCCCCGGGGATGACCGCCTCCTGGTGAAGTACCGCAGGAGGACGAGGAACCCGCACGTGGTCAATGTCGTTTTGAGCGCGTCGCCCACCCTCTGGTCAAGGATAACAGGCGTTGGCTCAGTCCACGTCGACCTTATGAGGGTGCGAGCGGAGGACCAGTCACCACTGGTCCAATGCACGCGATGCCTCGGCTATGGCCACGGGCGGAAGTACTGCCAAGACCCGGCAGACCTATGTAGCCACTGCGGCGGGCCGCACCTGAAGGCGAAGTGCGCGGATTGGCTGGCAGGGTCGCCACCTTCCTGCCGGAACTGTCGTCGAGCGAAGTTCGATAGTTGCGAACATAACGCTTTTAGCGACGACTGTCCCGTCAGGAGGAGGTGGGATGACCTTGCCCGCTCAACCGTAGCATATTGCTAAGGGCATGCCGGCGGACGCGGTGGCTATTAACATCCTCCAGGCGAACCTCCATCGCAGTAAGTTGGCATACTCCGAGTTCCTGATCGAAGCCTCTAACCTGCGTACGCGGGTTGCTTTGGTACAGGAGCCATACGTCGGCGGGATAGGGCGTGTGAAGAGTCAGAATGGTATCAGGGTCTTCCAGTGTGCGGACCATGGAAGTGGGACTGTAAAGGCCGCGGTCATAGTTTTTGACGCGGACCTTCACATTACACAGTACCCGAAACTCACCACTAATAACATCTCGGTGGTGGGGATCCGCGTTCGCAACTGGGAGATCGCCCTGGTATCATTCTACTTTGAGCCCGACCTCCCGATGGACTCGTACCTGGCACACCTGCGCCGGGTGCAGCGCGAGACAGGAGCCCGGAGTATTGTTATTGGGGGTGACTCCAATGCCAAATGCGTCTGGTGGCAAAGCCCCGTGACAGATCGCCGTGGCGAGGAACTGCACGGGGTCCTGGAGGATCTTGGTCTCTGCCTCCTGAACCAAGGGGAAACCCCGACCTTTGACACTATCCGGGGCGGCGTAAGGTACAGCAGTTATGTTGACATAACTGCTGTATCGCCTGACCTTCTTGGCTTGGTGGACGGCTGGCGCGTGCGCGAAGACCTGACCAGCTCGGACCACAACGGCATCACCTTCTCAATAAACACTAAACACGTAAACAAAAACACTATTAGGCATACAACACGAAAATTTTACACAAAAAAGGCAAATTGGACCCAGTTTCGTGAGAAACTGGGCCAAATTATGGCTGAACAACACTTTACAATAGATACAATAAACAACATACAGACACCAATACAGCTAGACTCCACAGTTACACAAATAGAACACATCATAGACAGAACATGCGCAAAAACTATACCATACATAAAGCACAAGGAGGTTCTTTCGATGCCGTGGTGGAACGAGGGGTTGGCAGCGCTTAAGCGCGAGGTGGCCACCAAGAAATGTAGGATTAGGTGTGCGGCGCCGGTTAGGCGTCAAAAGGTTGTCGGCGAGTACCTGGAAGCGAAGGACAGGTACGAGACTGAGGTGAGGCATGCGCAAACGCGCAGCTGGGTCGCCTTTTGCGAGCGCCAGGATGGGGAGTCAGTCTGGGGGGGGATATATAGGGTTCTCGGCAGGACGTCCAGAAGGGATGTAGATCCACCGCTGGTGGTAAACTCTATGGAGCTCGATGCCAGCGGCTCGGCCCGACTTTTGGCCGAGACCTTCTACCCGGAGGACTCCGAAGAGGATGACTCCGAGGAGCACCGCCGGGTGAGGGCCCTGGCCGAGCTTGCTGACGACGACACTTCTTCGGATCAACGGGACCCCCCCTTCACTCATTTAGAGTTGAAGTTGGCGAGCCGTTCCTTTGACCCGAAGAAGGCTCCAGGTGCGGACGGTTTTACCGCCGATATTTGTCTGCACGCGATTAACCTGGACCCGGACCTCTTTTTGTGCCTCTTCAACAAGTGCCTCGAGATCCGGTATTTTCCAAAACCCTGGAAGGAAGCCACAGTGGTCTTCCTCCGCAAGCCGGGGAAGGCCACCTATACGAGTCCCAAGTCATATCGACCGATTGGGCTACTTCCGGTGCTGGGGAAGATATTGGAGAAGATGCTTGTCGCCAGGCTGCAGTACCATCTTGCGCCCAAGCTCAGTACTCGCCAGTTTGGCTTTATGCCCCAACGAAGCACCGAGGACGCCCTCTATACCCTGGTGAAACACATCAGGCACAATCTGGACAGGAGGAGGATTGTTGTCCTGGTTTCACTGGATATAGAGGGCGCCTTCGACAACGCTTGGTGGCCTAAGATTAAGGTCCGGCTGGCTGAGGAAAAGTGCCCCATTAACATCCGGAGGCTCTTGGGCAGCTACCTGAGCGACAGGCGTGCTACGGTTAGGTACTTGGGGGAGGAGCACACGAGAGATACCGGGAAGGGCTGCGTGCAGGGATCTATCGGCGGGCCGATATTATGGAACCTGCTGTTGGATCCATTGCTTCAGGAGTTGGAGGCCAAAGGCGACTACGCGCAGGCGTTCGCCGACGATGTGGTGTTGGTGTTTGAGGGTGAGACGGCTCTCGAGATCGAACGGCGAGCCAATGCCGCCCTCGAACATGTGAGGGCGTGGGGTGCATCTAACAAGCTTCGGTTTGCGCCCCACAAGACCAACGCAATGGTTGTGACGCGTAAACTGAAATATGACATCCCACGTCTTTGCATGGGCGGGGTCAACATTGTCTTGACGAACGAAATGAAGCTGCTGGGGGTCGTCATAGACCGGAAACTCACCTTCAACACCCACGTCGCGAACGTCTGCAAGCGCGCGGTCGCCTTCTACCACCAGCTGGCCCGAGCAGCTAAGGTTAGCTGGGGTCTCCATCCTGAAGTCATCCGCACTATTTACAGAGCGGTGGTTGAGCCTGTGATCCTGTATGCGGCTGCCGTTTGGGCGCCGGCCGTGGACAAGCTCGGTATACGCAAGCGGCTGAACATGGTCCAGCGGGGCTTCGCGCTGAAGCTATGCAGGGCATACCGGACTACCTCCTTGAACTCGGCACTATTGCTCGCTGGGTTGCTCCCTCTCGACCTCCGTGTCCGCGAAGCCGCGATGTTATACGAGGCGAGGAGGGGTATACCCCAGGACGCGATTGGGGATCGGGAGGTGGAGCGGATGTCCTCGGCTCTGCGGTCTCCGCATCCCGCCTGCCATATCGACCTGGAGTTCCAGTGCCTGGCTGACCAGGAACAATTTTTAGCTAATAGCGATAACGATTATAACATCTTCACGGACGGCAGCAAGATTGAGGGCAAGGTGGGGGCGGCGTTGTCCGTATGGACCGGCGCCGCCGAAACCAAAACCCTCAAGCTTCGTCTGCCGTCCTACTGTACGGTATACCAGGCGGAACTCTTGGCGATATGCCGGGCGGCGCGGATGGCCGCGGACCGCTTGGCCGGATCGGTCGGGATATACTCCGACTCGTCATCGGCACTGCTCACTGTTAAAAATCCGAAAGCCCTCCATCCCCTGGCCGTAGAGGCGCGGGGACATCTGCAGAGGGCTTTGCTCCAGGGCAAACGTATAAGTTTGTTCTGGATTAAAGCCCATGCAGGACTAGAGGGGAATGAGCGTGCCGACCATCTAGCCAAGGAAGCTGCGCTGAAGTCGAAACGCGCTTTTGACTACGACAGCTGCCCGGTTTCGTTCATCAGGCGTAGCATCCGTATGCAATCGCTTGATGAGTGGAACCGGCGGTATCGTAGTGGTGAAACGGCCGGAGTCACCAGGGTGTTTTTCCCTGACGCGATAGCCGCATACAAAATCATCGGTAAAATAAAGGTGGACAGATTTCTCACTCAGGTTCTGACGGGGCACGGTGGGTTCTCCGAGTACTTGCATCGATTCAAGTGCAAGGACAATCCATCGTGCATCTGCGATCCTGCGTGTTCGGAGTCTGTCCTCCACATTCTTCTGGACTGCCCGGCCCATGATTACGAGAGGCAAAAATTGGAGAGTCAAATAGACGTCAAACTGGAATTAGAATCGCTGTCAGAAATCCTGCTTAGTAAGAACAGAGACCTGTTCCTACAATTCTGCATAAAAATTTGTACAATAGTAAATAAGCGTAATAGAACATAAAAATTATGCTAGATATTTATAATAGGTTATAATTAGACTAGCATAAGAATAATTGTTATACATAGGAACATAGCTGTCAAGTATTAGTGTGTAAATTCTCTATATAAAATGTTATGTTTTATATAAACAAAAATCAGATAAGTTTATAATGTTGTATAGTTAGTTAGCAGTTTATATTAAGTTATATTTTTTGCCTCTTATAGTTAATAACAAAAATTTGTATTATATAAATATAGTTAAAAACAATTTGTAAATTTAATAATTAAGGAAAAAAAAAAATTTGTAAAAAGCTAATTAAAAGTTACGACCCGTCTCCCCCCCTTACCGCCCCAGTGTTGAAAATAGTTTTAAGTACACACACGCCTTCAGCGCATGAGTGAGTGATGATGAATGATAGATGAAAATGTGATGCAGCGTGAATGATGAACAGAGTACAAGATATGATATGTATGATTGAGTTTTTCTTGATGGAATATAAACACGAGCTAAGTAATGAAAAACTGTAAAAACAGTCTCCCCTTATAGGGAGGTCTAGTATAAAAAAAAAAAAAAAAAAAAAAAAAAAAAAAAAAAAAAAAAATGTATTAGCTTACCTCCAATATTGGAGAAACCGCATATGCAGCCCTGCCTGATCCATGGATCCTGGATCAAGGCAAGGGCTGTAGGATGGACCTCCAACCACTTCCGTAATTGAGCCGTTGCGGTAATACTGCGGTGGAGGGTGATCTGTAGGACGCTACAGTTAGGAAAGGGGGATGCCATCTTCGGATTGCAAACCCTCTCCTGCGTCCCTGATGTCTAGGTCGCTGATCCCCTAGGTGCACTCGGTTTCACTCTTCGAGCCCGGAGACAAAACGTCTTCGAGCTCCATGGAGCTGTCGAGTGCCTCTTCCGTAGGGGGCTCCGAGACCCGTACGCCATCTCCGGCTGGTTCTTCGGAGTTCTCAGCCTCCATCGGTGTAGGTGGTAAATCCTGTAAGTCCTTTACCGCGTCGGTGCCCTTTGTGGCCTCTGGGTCTGCGGCCTTAGGGGGAGGATTCGGTAAATTTACCTGTTGGTCCCTGGGACTTCAGGTACACGGAGCCCAGCATGTAACCTAGCCGGCGCTCGTGTTCCGTCAGAACTGGTACCAAGTCCTCCGGTACACTAACGACGATAAATGTCTCGCTGGTTTGTCGATGTAGAGAGTGCAGGAGCCATCGGTCAACTTCCGCCCAGGGATTCTGGAAGCGGAGCATACCACCGATAGCCCTGGTGTCTTTGGTGACTCCAGGTAGGAGGATACCACACCACACGCGGCGAGTTACCTCCCACATCTGCTTCACCGTCAGTCGGTCTCCAGTCGGGAGTATGATGTCATTGACAGCAGTTTTGAGCCACTCCAGGGTTTTGAGGTTGGAGCACCATAGTTTCAGGACTCCCCCGTTATAGACGGGTTTGCCGAGAAAAACGGGACCCTCTCCACCTTTGGCCGCTATCATAGCTGCCAAGAGCTTCTCCTCAAGCTTCTCCTGGATTAGCTGTACCGACGCCGCGACCAAATATAATCTGTGGTGGCTGATGTTACAGCGATCAAAGGATCCGTTTTCCGACCGTTTCCGAGACGAGCCCGTTTGGACGACCCAGCAGGCTTGGCTTCTTTGCCAACTTTGTCGCATGGAGGGCCTCTGATGTTCGAGTCCTTCCTGTAGGTAGGTCGGGCTTTTTGACCCGCCGCAGACACGCCTCCTGTACCTCGTGAGGTGCCGGGTTGGGGTTCGGACACCACCGGCCTAGTAGGGTGTGCCGGAGGGTCTGCGTTTTGCTCATTGAGCGCACGCAGACGCTTTCCGCATCTGACTCAGTCCGTGGCGCTGAGTACGACCCGGTGCTGGGTGCGGCTGACCACTCCCAGTCTGGGGCTTACCCCGCTTCCCGCCCCTCGGTCCAACAAGGGTCCAGCCTGCCTGCAGTCTGTCGACTGGTTGGGCAGTATCTGCGGATGCAGCTTCTTCTCCCTTCGGCGGCTGTTCGGGATTGACCGGAAATCCAGTCGCTCCTTCCCTTGTTTGTAGTGATGGCTGTGCCAGTAGTCTCCGGGTTTCAGCTGGTGCTGAACTCTTCCGTGGAGTAGAGGTTGCCTTGTTGGGTTTCCCCTTCAAGGAACCAGAAGTGATACCTTTTTGATTCCCTCCAGGTCCCAGCTGAGAGCTGGTATCCTTTGGTTCCCCTCCGGGTCCCGGCTGAGAGCCGGTACCATTTGTTTTCCTTCCGGGTCCCAGTCGAGAGCTGGTACCCTTTGGTTTCCCTTTGAGTCCCAGTCGAGAGCTGGTACCCTTCGGTTTCCGTCCGGGTCCCAGCTGAGAGCTGGTACCCTTCGGTTCCCTTCCGGGTCCCAGCTGAGAGCTGGTACCCTTCGGTTCCCCTCCGGGTCCCAGCTGAGAGCTGGTACCCTTCGGTTCCCCGCCGGGTCCCAGCTCAGAGCTGGTACCCTTTGGTTTCCCTCCGGGTCCCAGTTGTTGTTGTGTGTTGGATCCTTGGTTGTCCATAGTAGACCTTAAGTAATTCATTCCCACTCGCTCCGCACCCTCCATGGAGCCCGCAACTTTGGGGATGTTCAACTTGAACACCAGCAATACGTCGGGAATATAGGTCCAGCTGGTTGGCGTCCGGCGCGACATCGGGAGCTCGAAATGAGTGGCTGGTAGATCGATCCTATCCCCAGTTCCTCCACCCATCTTTACCCCGTCAGCATGGCAGACAGCCACCCCTTACAGGGCCCAACCGAACCTCGCCATGGACCTCACCGAAGCGAGGATCACGTGGCCATTACCATCGTGCTGGCTAGGCACGAGGCTACCGTTTGGGCGTGAAATCAGGACCAAAGAGGGCGTGTTGCGTCACAGGAGTAACTAGCTCCGACTCCTGATCAGCTCAGCCCCCCAGGACTCCGTCATCCCCGCGTACGGTGATCTACTGCGCAGGCCAACGCAGGTGGATGCCGTGATAGTCCACCGGTCGGCATCCACTAGCTACCGGTAGAACCGAGCAGGATTGCCATTGGCTAGCGATCGATAGCTACTGCCTGTCACGGTGGTTGAGGCCGATCACAGTACCTTCCTTCCATCCACTGTCAATCGCTAACCCATGTTGCCCGGGGTGCACCGGGGGCAGAGGGTGTCGCTCCACTTGGGTTTTTGGGTCCTCATGGATCGACACGTCCCGCCCGCACGGGGAGGTTCCTGCTTTACACCTCCATTTACTAAACTTAATTCGCACTCGATTCTGCACTCCAGCCGTGGTAAGTGTCATTGAAAGTGCAATATCGGATAAAGTCTTCTGTCTGGGTACCTTCTTAGACATCGAGGGTGCTTTCGACAAGACAAAATTCATCAAAATAAAGGAGGCTCTACAACGTCATGGAGTATGTATAACTCTAAGAAATTGGATTGGAAACATGCTTCAGGGTAGAATACTACTGCTCGTTGAGGGTGAATCGCAGAAGGCGATTGTAGCAAAAGGTTGCCCGCAAGGTGGCGTGATCTCGCCGCTTCTGTGGAATATGGTGGTCAATGACCTCATCACTGCCCTCAATGACCATCGCTACTACACGGTAGGTTACGCAGACGATCTCGCGATCTTGATATACGATCACATATAGTTTGTCAATACTATATGTGAAGTTACGAACGCAGCATTGAGGATCGTGGAGCAATGGTGCGAGACAACGGCTTATCAGTGAATCCTGTAAAAACTGAACTGGTAACAATAGAATCTTCGGCAACTACAAGCTTCCCAAGCTGTTCAATACTGAGCTCCAGCTGGCTAGCGAGGTAAAGTATTTAGGAGTGATACTCGAAAGCAAGCTCAAATGGGGCGCGCATCTAGATGCGAAACTAAGTACAGCCACCATATCCTTCTGGCAGTGCCGTAGAATGATAGGTAAGACGTGGGGCCTCTCCCCAAAAATCGTTCTATGGCTCTACACAGCGGTGATACGACCCATAATATACTAAGGAGCTGTTGTATGGTGGCCACGCACCAAACTCATAACAGCACGTAACAAATTACAGAGCTTCCAGCGATTAGCATGTTTAGCTATCACAGGAGCCATGAAGACGACACCAACTGCAGCGTTAGAAGTTATGCTGAACCTCCCAGCCCTCCACCTATTCATAAGGCAGGAGGCAACTTCTACAGCGGTAAGGTTAAAGACACTTCATCTTTGGAAAGGAGACTTGTCCCCCCAAGCGGAGGTTCTAAATGAGGCGATGGAAAAAGAATCAATGCTGCTGGCGGTAAGCGACAAACTTCCAAAGCAATTTGTTTTCGACAAAAAATATAAAATACAGCTTCATGAAGATCCAAACGAAGCCCTGAACACAAAGGACGTAAGGATCTTTACTGATGGCTCTAAGACTGGATCAGGTACAGGATACGGTGTATTCTCTGAAGATCTCAACATACAAATAGCCGCCCCTCTGGGTGCCCACAACACCGTCTATCAGGCGGAATGTATGGGTATCATAGCAGCGGCCTCAGCTACTCTTGTTCGAAAGGTAAAGGACTACTCCATCCGAATCCTCTCGGACAGCAGATCATTACTACAAGCTCTTCAAAGTCACTCTATCACCTCAAGACTTATCTACAACTGTCACCAATTACTGATGGAGGTATGTAATAACAACAACAACGTAACTCTTCAGTGGATCAAAGGTCACAGTGGCTCCCGTGGTAACGACGCCGCTGATGAACTGGCCAGAAGAGGTTCGGAGATGGCTGCGATTGGACCAGAACCAATTGTCCCCCTTCCTACAGCATGGCCTACATCAGTCATTCGACAACACACGAAAGAGCTACATAATAAATACTGGATGGAGGTGAGTGGATGTAGACAGGTGAAACAAGCTCTCCCACACATAGATCGGAGACTGTCTCGTAAGTTAATGAATCTCACTCGCCCACATTTACGAAAAATTACTCATATTATTACGGGCCACGGCCTATTAAACAAACATCTGTTTAATCTAGGTGTTACCGACAGCCCCCTGTGCAGAACCTGCCTGGAGGCAGAGGAGACGGCCGCCCACATTGTTCTGGAGTGCACGGGCGTTACCACCTACCGGGCCAGACATCTGTGGTCACCGAGGACTCTCTCCGAAGTCATTGGTGACACCAGAGGTTTGATAAATTTCTTACAGGAGTTAGGGTGGCAGGACTAGCTGCCCTCTTCTACACGCAAAATAGGCGCACAGTGACGTCGAGTTGCGGAAACAAGCCCGTCTTTACTTATACTTATATATATAAGTTTAGTAAATTTCCAAAAATACTAAACCACATGCTATAAGCGTTGTCAAAAATATTTTAAAGTTCTTTTAGCGAGAAAAAATTAATTAATTAATAATGGGCGTCGTTAAATATAAAAAGTTACTTCAGTTAACAATAAAAAAAAAGTAGGCAAAGGGAAGCTACAGTCAAAACAGAAACGTCCTATTCATGTCTTGACCGATTCTGACGACAGGATCACCGTAGCAAATGCCCCTTTTGTAGGGACCACAAACACAATATGTAAATATGATTTTATATTATAATATATAAAATATATAGTATATTTTTTACAAAATATGTTACTATATGATTAAATAAATAAACGTGTTTCCTGTTTATAATTTCTTTATGACGATTTGATAATTACAGAATAATAATATAACTCACGTATCATTTTATAATTACCTACATACATATGATAATAATTAAATATAGTTATGACAAATAAGCGTCATCTTTATTAAATTTATTGTACTTATTTAAGCGAATGTTAATAGCGCCATCTCTTAATAACTTCTAGTATTCACATGTCATCTTTTTTGTTAACAGTTGAAAACATCAACGCTAGATGGCACTAAATTGTACAGTCATCTGTATTACAAAAATGTGGAATTATATCTTTAAACGAGCAATTCTTGTATATATATACCACTAGCGGCCCGCCCCGGCTTCGCACGGGTATTTAACTAAAATTTCAAAAATTATAAATTTATATTTTTTATCACCTACACCTGCGTCGATACTGGAAAATATTTTATAACAGACGGATTGGTTGTCAAACATGTGTCAAAATAAATTTTAATTTAAATCAAAATCACTATGGAGTATTTATATCAAAATAATTTTCTCCCCCCTTTTAACATCGTTAGAGGATGAATTTCGATAAAATACGAAACACGTCTTCAACCAATTCTGTTAAAGAATATTTATGCGAAATTTGAAGTAGATTGGACCAAGGAATCATGTTGTCCCATACAAACTTTGCCCCCTTTTTCACCCCCTTAGAGGTAGAATTTCGTAAAATCCGTTCTTAGCTGACCTCTACTCGGTAAAAGGAATATTCCTACGAAATTTCAAGTCTCTGCGCCTTATAGTTTCAGAGATATCGTGATGAGTCAATGTATACGTGGAAATCTCTTTTATATATATAGATTATACCTATATATATAATCTGAATCTCGGAAACGGCTCCAACGATTTTCATGAAATTTAGTATGCAGGGGGTTTCGGGGGCGATCGATCTAGCTAGGATTTATTTTTAGAAAATGTCATTTTATCCCTTTTTTTACGCAATTAAAAAATATCATTAGAGTACGAAGGTAAATTTCACTGTCATTGACAAGCTTATAAAAGCTCGGATGGGAATCGGGCGGATTCGAAATCAGAAAACCCGGGTTCGAATCCAGGTGTCTACAGAATAGGGTTCTTTTTTTTTCCTTTTTTTTTTCAAGTGTCTTCTTTTGTGAGAAAAACTATTATTGAGAGCTCTTTTTTTTTTTTTTTTTTTTTAAATAACCAGTTCCTATTATTTTACTATTATGTCGGTAAGTTCGAAAATATTATTTATGTTTCATCAGTATGTAATGTATCTAAATATAATTTAACCGAGCAAAGCTCGGTGTTCCAGGTACTTATACTTCAATAGAACAATAATAGTAAGTTAAAGAATGATATATGTCTACCATATTTGAACGTTCATGAAATGCTTTTTGTTATTGGCATTTCACACAATATGTAGTTTTACCTACCTATATGATAAGTTTAAAATATGCCTATCGGTAGTGCGTACCAGTAATAAGTATCAGTATCAGGTATCAAGAAGGACCCCAAATTGTTTTATTTAAGAAAATAAACACTAATTTTAAAAAATTAATATAAAAAAACCTTTCAAGTACCTATTTTCTATTTCAGTTAATTAAAAGTTAAAAAAATAAATAATATGTTTAAAAATCAACTTGTACGAAGCTAAAAGTTATTTTAATATTTGAAAAAGTAAAATGTATCAGAATAATCGACATGCCTCCAAAGATTGTTAGGAGTCCCACTTGTCCATAGGACGACTATATGAAAGAGTTATTTATTATAGTAAATGACAGAGAAAAACTGAACAGGTATAGAACAGGTAAAAAGTCAGTTACGGCTGATTTCCGTCTATAAAAGGTTTTGTCTTTGTATCTTAAAGGACTTTTCCCTTACAACTAAAAAATTACAAAGGCTTTTTTTTCTTTTTTACATCCTAATTATTATGTATTACTTATTCACCACCAAATTATTGTTTTATACAACGTTTATTATATAAAATTAACCTGAGGTGAACAGATTCGCACCTACTCTGAATTTTAAATGAATATGTTATGATAAACAATGGATTAATTCGCTATTAACTGGTAAAGAGTAGACTAATTAAAACAAATGAATACAATCGTTTCTGTTATAACACTCCTTCGTTATAACCAATGGGGAATTAAGATAAATAACGCTTAACCCTTTATCAGTGCGGAATAATAGATGAAAAATTTATAAATTAATTAATTATATCCATCAGACGTACCTATATGCAAACAATTTACATTAGCACGTAAAAATTGTGTATATTCAAAGCTTAAAGTCTTTCTAAGTAATGATGTACTAATATCCCTTGTATATATAAAAAAATGTAGGAAACTGATCAAAGACTTTATCTAACATAATTATATTAGAATATTTAGAAATAATTAATCCATCTAGGACGTCGTTTAAATTTTTTAAAATAAATTTAGGATTTCGTTTAAATAAATTTTTATATTTATATGTCTGGAGACTATCAAGTCGTCTTTGTATTAGGTGTACGCCATATTACATCGCAACTAGTTGTACCCGTGATTTCGTTTGCGATTGCCATTCCTTTCATTTAAAAGTATATATTTGTCAGCCAGGTCATACTATCAAAGTTTCAGTAGTTCATTCCTGATTTTAATTTGTTTGGATGAAATATCGGGGATTGAGATGTCTGTAATTTCTGAAGTATCAAACAAAAAAAGAAAAATTTACTGGACAATATTTGAAAGTTTGAAATATCTTCTTCACCACTTAAAAAAAAACTTAAATCGGATTTCAATTTAATTATTTACAAATAAGTACACACTTTGACTTTTACCCTTTTCACAAGGGAAACGTACTGAATTTCGGTATAAAAACTATCCAGTGATCTAGGTCGTTGTATGAACTGAAATTGTGTTCGGTTTTATTTAAATTCATTCAGTAGCCTTAGCGTGCACGGCCAAGATATGTCTGTGACATACAGAAAAAATTAAATACAATTTTGGCTACATTATAGAGTGCCCTTCGAACAAATTTTTGAAAATATCTTCAATGGACAGAATTGGGCATTTAATTTTATTCTTAATATAGGTATATTATACCTACAGCTGTTTTTTTTTCTTTTTTGAAAATTATGTATTTTATTTAATTGAGATTGCCCAATGAATATAAAACGAGGATTACAATCTATAAATTCTCATGCGTGGCGGTGAAGGTGAGGAATCGGGCATCTTGTGCAAATCCCGCATGTTTTGGGAGAAATTAAAAGAAATAATAATAATCATATTATATCCGCCACTCAGTTGTTTAGCAGCATATTCGATAAATTTACAATCCTTGTGTTTAATTTGAAAAGACGCCCTAACGGAAAAAAAACAATTAAATGAAAATGGAATATTTCCATAAAACTAACATAATTATACCTTTTAATAATAATACCTTTTCTATACATATTCCGTGTAGTCCAGGTTGTCTGGAAGAAATCGCTACTTAGCGATAAGACCGCCTTTGTACATTTATCTAATTACTAAGAATATTTAAGTTGTGTGTATAAAAATGGTGTACAATAAAGCATAAATAAATAAATAATTGATATAGAATGTTTTATGATTATACTAGTTAAAAATAAATTGAATTCTATATACACGCAAAAGTAGACATAATGATGATAGGAAAAGTAAATTTCTCTTAACATTTTAAAAATAGTAAACAACAATTAGCATTTTCTTTTGAACAAAGTAATAATATTATAAATATTCCTATAATAATTATATCACTCACTGTTTTACTTGTCAATTAACAGAAGACCATAGATATAAATATTGATACTGGCAATTCCGCAAGGGAGCTAAAGCCAAAGAAGAAGAAGAAGAAGAAGATATAAATATAATTCACATACAGTATAGACATAATTCTACATATTACTACAATAAATTTTATGTACTTTATTACAAATAGCTACTATTATACTCGTATAGTCTATTTTTTTAGGATAGTCCAAAAAGGTAAACAAATATGGCGTATTCTCGACCACAGACAAAATAGATAAATATAGAGTAATAGTGTAGTTTATTGAAGTGACACAAAGAGCAAATGAATGAACAATATTAATAAACCATTGACTAAAGTAAAATTCATTTTACATTCAAATATTTAACGATACCATATTGATGAAATTATTTAAAAAACTAATAATATATTGAATATTTTTGTTCAGAATTGGTAGAGGAAAACTGAGTTACGGAAAAAAATATTTATCGACCATCTTTATAAAGGCACCATTACTTTATTACGTAAGACGATTTAGTGGGGGACGGGGGTCGACCATGTCTCATTTTTCTTACAAGGGGGTGGGAGGGAGTCTCGATAGTTCTTACGTAAGATCACAAAAATGCGCAAAGTTAAAATTATTGTTTGAAAAAGCGGGGGCATCCGCATTAGTGCCGAGGTTCGCTCGGATGCGTATAGGTAATATTAGAGATGTTCCAGTGGCAGATCCACTTTCCGAGTGGGTTTTGAGCCCCCGGACTAAAAATGTCATGTAGGTAAAGATGAATAATTAAAACCAAAGTTTATTACTACCAAAAAATAAAAATTAGTAGTACCTTTGTAAGTACAAATAAACATTTCTAAAAATTGTTACTTTGAAAAATAATCATTAAAACCAAATATTTATTATTTTTTTCTTTTAGATTCTTACGTAATAAATATTAATCAGGGCGGAGGGGGTCGGCCTATTCTTATTTTTTCTTATAATAGGGGGGGAGGTGGTCGAAAACTAGCAAAATTCGTCTTACGTAATAAATGAATGGCCCCAAAAGACAAATTTATAAATTCATATTACGTAAATATAAAATACCACTTATTCCTTAGAAATTAGTTGCTATTTCACTGGAATGGATAAATAATATATTGTCACTGATTTATTTATGAAAATATTAAAGGAAAATATTTTAATAAAATTCGTCAGAACGGAGCGTCCCTTCCTAAACCCGCTCTGGTTTTCGGAGATAACGCTGTCAAGATGGCACGTAATGATGGGACACATTAGAGACTCAAAAAGTTTTGATACACATGAAAGAATCGAGATTGGACGGTAGTTCTTAACATCCTTTCTGTCACCTTTTTTAAAGATAGGTACGGTCTTGGCTTTTTTCCACAAGACGGGAAAAACTCCGTCGTTGAGAGATCGATTAAATATAAGTGACAATGGCAGAGCAAGAGCAGAACCACAGCGTTTTATGAAGATTGGAGGAATTTCATCCAAACCGGAACCCTTGAAAATATCAAGTTTTTTAATGGCACGTACGATTTCTTTTTCACTAATTTTTATGCTCGACAAGTGAAGGGATTCGTGTCCTGGATTATTATATGTATCCGGTAATATCGTCGTACTAAACACGGATGAGAAATTGTCGGCAAACATGTTAGCTGAATGAGTCCCTGATTTTGCGATTTCGTCACCATACGTCATTTCAGCTGGTATTGTAGTCATGTCAGTGAACTTAGCAGATCATTGTCCAGCAGATCAAAAATAAATGTGAGTTCTTATCGCATGCAGCTGAGTTCTATAGTTCCTGATACTTTTTAGAAATAGTTCTGGCGTTTTTACCTTAAAAAAAAAATTGACAAAATGATCTGCCAACTTCCCGCAGCAGATCATTTTGTAACAGATCAGAAAAAAAGTAAGTTCTTGTTGTATGCGAATGAGTTCTACAGTTCCTGATACTTTTCAGCAACAGTTCTGTACCTATGTTCGAATACCAGCGGATCATGTAAGAATGTTTGAAAAGTCGAAAAGCTAGATGTCCTAGGTTTTTCACAGATCCGTATCAGAACTGTAATCGAGGAAGAGATTCTAGTCCAGAACTCAATTACAATGCCAGCAGAGCACGTTAGAATGGCTGAAAAGAAGAAAAATAGCATTTCCGTCGTTTCAAATTATTGTGCAAGGCTAGAACTCTTTACTTTCTCACAGATCCGTATCGAAACTGCAATTTAAAACCCGATTTGATGCCAGAACTCAAATCCAAGTGCCAGCAGAGCACGTTAGAATGGCCGAAAAGTAGAAAATAGCATTATAATAGTTTTAAATTGTAGTGCGAGGCTAGAACTCTTTACTTTCTCACAGATCTGTATCAGAACTGCAATTTAAAACTCAATTTGGTACCAGAACTCAAGTCTTAATGCCAGCAGAGCACGTTAGAATGACCGAAAAGTAGAAAACAGCATTTTCGTCGTTTCAAATTATTGTGTAAGGCTAGAACTCTTTACTTTCTCACACATCCGTATCGGAACTCCAATTAAAAACTCGATTTGATGCCAGAACACAAATCCAAGTGCCAGCAGACCACGTTAGAATGGCCGAAAAGTAGAAAATAAAATTATAGTCGTTTTAAATTTTTGTTCAAGGCTAGAACTCTTTACTGTCTCACAGATCTGTATCGTAACTGCAATTTAAAACTCGATTTGAGTCCAGAACTCAAGTCCAAATGCCAGCAGAGCACGTTAGAATGGCCGAAAAGTAGAAAAATAGCATTTTCGTCATTTCAAATTATTGTACAAGGCTAGAACTCTTTACTTTCTCACAGATCCGTTTCGGGACTGCAATTTCAAACTCGATTTGAGTCCAGAACTCAAGTCCAAATGCCAGCAGAGCACGTTAGAATGGCAGAAAAGTAGAAAAATAGCAGATCTGTGAAAAAGTAAAGAGTTCTAGCCTTGCACAATAATTTGAAAGGACGAAAGTGCTATTTTTTTACTTTTCGGCCATTCCAACGTGCTCTACTGACATTTGGACTTGAGTTCTGGACTCAAATCGAGATTTAAATTATAGTTCCGGTACGGATCTGCAAGAATATAAAGAGTTCTAGCCTTGCATAACAATTTCAATCGATGAAAATGCTATTTTTCTACTTTTCGGCCATTCTAACGTGCTCTGCTGGTATTTGGACTTGAGTTCTGGCATCGAATCGAGTTTTAAATTGCAGTTCCGATACGGATCTGTGAGATAGTAAAGAGTTCCAGCCTTGAACAAAAATTTGAAACGACCATAATTATATTTTCTACTGTTCAGCCATTCTAACGTGCTCTGCTGAAATTTGGACTTGAGTTCTGGACTCAAACCGAGTTTTAAATTGTAGTTCCGATACGGATCTGTAAGAAGGTAAAGAGTTCTAGCCTTGCACAATAATTTGCTATTTTTCTACTTTTCGGCCATTCTAACGTGCTCTTCTGGCATTTGGACTTGAGTTTTGGACTCAAATCGAGATTTAAATTGCAGTTCCGATACGGATCTGTGAGAAAGTAAAGAGTTCTAGCCTTGCAAAATAATTTCAAAAGGACGAAAGTGCTATTTTTCTTCTTTTCGGCCATTCTAATGTGCTCTGCTGACATTTGGACTTGAGTTCTGGCACCAAATCGAGTTTTAAATTGCAGTTCCGATACAGATCTGTGAGAAAGTAAAGAGTTCCAGCCTTGCACAATAATTTGAAACTACCACAACTATATTTTCTACTGTTCAGACATTCTAACGTGCTCTGCTGGCACTTGGACTTGAGTTCTGGACTCAAATCGAGTTTTAAATTGCAGTTCCGAGACGGATCTGTTAGAAAGTAAAGAATTCTAGCCTTGTACAAGAATTTGAAATGACGAAAATGCTATTTTTCTACTTTTCAGCCATTCTAACGTGCTCTGCTGGCATTTGGATTTGAGTTCTAGACTCAAACTGCTGTTTTTCTACTTTTCGGTCGTTCTAACGTGCTCTGCTGGCATTTGGACTCGAGTTCTGGACTCAAATCGAGTTTTAAATTGGAGTTCCGAGACGGATCTGTGAGAAAGTAAAGAGTTCCAGCCTTACACAATAATTTGAAATGACCGCAATTATATTTTCTGCTGTTCAGCCATTCTAACGTGCTCTGCTGGCATTTGGACTTGAGTTCTGGCATCAAATCGAGTTTTAAATTGCAGTTCCGATACGGATCTGTGAGAAAGTGAAGAGTTCCAGCCTTGCACAATAATTTGAAACGACCACAATTATATTTTCTACTGTTCAGCTATACTAACGTGCTCTGCTGGCATTTGAACTTGAGTTCTGGACTCAAATCGAGTTTTAAATTGCAGTTACGATACAGATCTGTGAGACAGTAAAGAGTTCTAGCCTTGAACAAAAATTTAAAACGACTATAATTTTATTTTCTACTTTTCGGCCATTCTAACGTGGTCTGCTGGCACTTGGATTTGTGTTCTGGCATCAAATCGAGTTTTTAATTGGAGTTCCGATACGGATGTGTGAGAAAGTAAAGAGTTCTAGCCTTACACAATAATTTGAAACGACGAAAATGCTGTTTTCTACTTTTCGGTCATTCTAACGTGCTCTGCTGGCATTAAGACTTGAGTTCTGGTACCAAATTGAGTTTTAAATTGCAGTTCTGATACAGATCTGTGAGAAAGTAAAGAGTTCTAGCCTCGCACTACAATTTAAAACTATTATAATGCTATTTTCTACTTTTCGGCCATTCTAACGTGCTCTGCTGGCACTTGGATTTGAGTTCTGGCATCAAATCGGGTTTTAAATTGCAGTTTCGATACGGATCTGTGAGAAAGTAAAGAGTTCTAGCCTTGCACAATAATTTGAAACGACGGAAATGCTATTTTTCTTCTTTTCAGCCATTCTAACGTGCTCTGCTGGCATTTGTAATTGAGTTCTGGACTAGAATCTCTTCCTCGATTACAGTTCTGATACGGATCTGTGAAAAACCTAGGACATCTAGCTCTTAAGAATTTTTTGCAATATTGAAAATTGTATTTTTCGACTTTTCAAACATTCTGACATGATCCGCTGGTATTCGAACGTAGGTACAGAACTATTGCTGAAAAGTATCAGGAACTGTAGAACTAATTCGCATACAACAAGAACTATAATCCTTAAACTCTTCCAGCCAGTTTACATTATTAAGATTTTCTAGGATAATGCCATAATTTGCTTTAAAAAAAAATGTATCTAGGAGTCAGATTTGGTTTAAGAAAATGAGGTGTTTGTTCCGGCATTGTGATTAATAGAGGAGGATGTTTTTGATCAATTTTGGTTATACTGTAGTCAGATTTCGTAACTTCTAGGCTGAAGTAGTTAGTAAGGACGAGATCTAAGATTTTGCCATCAACGTTATGAATATCGTTCATTTGCGAAAGGTTGTTTAGTGCCATAAAATCTGTGAGTGATAAACCCAATTGAGAATTACAGTTAGATGCATTGCACGGCCCACTGTTGTAAGAACCTCGAGACCATTCAATGAAGCTGAGTTTGAAATCACCCAATATTATTATATGGTCCGTTTTTTCTATGTTGTCGTTTGTGTGATCCAAAAAGCAAGTCAGACGTTCCAAGTTGACGGGTGGGGGCAGGTACACTGCACAGATATGAATTTTAGTGATAACGTTAATTGTTTTCACGTCGATTGAGACCCATATGTCTTCTGAATCACTTTCCCAATTAGCAAGTCGAGAAGAAGAAATGCATCTGGACACAGCAATGAGTACCCCCCACCATCTTTCTTAGAATTATCCGAGCACAATTGATCGTGTCTGATTATAGACACGATCAATTATGCTCGGATAATTCTAAGAAAATATAACGCTTATCTATAAACTCCCTATTCGCGACATTGCTGTTAAGCCATGTTTCCGTGAACACAATGAAGTCATAATTTTTAATTTATATATTATTAAAAACGTCTTCCGTTTTAGTTCGTAACCCCCGCACATTCTGATAGTAAATGCTAACAGATTCCAATCAACAACAATATAATATAACATATAACAAATCCTAGATTATTATTAAACAAAAACTATGCTATCAGTTTTAAGCTTTCATCATTTTTTTATGTAAACAGCGGGACTTTGTTCGTTCTTCCTCACAAAAACTCTTCCGTCTCGTATCCACACGAATTTGAAACCAGCCTCCTTCGTTTTTTTTGCGGGCCGCAGCGTGTAAATGCTTATTTGTGAGCGTCAGGTGTTCGGACACAAATACAGGTTCGCAGCGTCCCCCGATTCCCAGATGTTCAGTGTTTAACTTCTTGTCCCGGTTTTTTTTATTGAACCTGGTTACTGCAGCCAATAATTCGTCACGGCGACGTTGACTGCAAAGTTTTACAATAACGGATCGAGGGCGGCTACTCTCCTTGTTGAGCTTTGCGATGCGTGTTACGTGTAATATGTCAGTTTCGGCGATAGGACTCTCGACTATACGGCCAAGTTGTTCTACGGTGCTTAATAGGTTCTCTGATTTGTGTTCAGGAATGCCGGTGATTTCAATATTGGTGGCCCGCATGTTTTGTTCAACCTGGCCTAATTTTTCCGTTAGGTCCTTGACTTGCGATGTTAGCTTTTCGTTTTTTGAAACTAGGGTGTTGATGACTTCGTTCTTTTCATTCGCGGTTTGAATAAGTGAGTCATATTGGTTACTTATAAAGGCTAGTGACTCCTGAAAGCCAGATATTTGGCTGTTAAGGTTTGCAAGATGCTCTGACACAAGATTTGTAATTATTTCAGTAATTTCCTGCTTTACTATTTGGCGTAATGTGTCCTCCGTAACATAGGGATCACTGTTATCTGATTTAGGACGCTGCTTTTTTACTCTCAATGTTACATTGTTTTCTTCCTCAACATTTGAGGTGCAGTCGTTTGCTGAGCCAACCGGACGGTTTGTGACACGTACTGGTGTATTGTCGGATTTTGGAATTTTACTGCGACATTCTTGACAGTACCATTTTTTTTTGCTATCCGAATCCATTAAGCTGAAGCTTTTTGGTGGCACGTTAGCGCAGAGTAAGTTGTACCCCAGCATACATTTGGCGCACGTCATAAATTCTTTCTTCGGTAGAACAGCTTAACACCCAGCGCAAGTACTATTGTCGCTCATTGCAAACAATAATTGTCGGATCTGATTTCAAACTTGCACGAAACACGGTATTAAATGGGGCTCGGCGGTGGCAAGTTCACTCGCTCGCTTGAAAGCAGCACTGCGCGATAATGATGACTCACGCACTACGACGGTAGTACAAAATAATGCACTTATGAATACTGTGTGTCCTCAGCACAAGTTATAATATCGCTAATTACTGTTTATTTCTTGCGAACACTAGATAACAAATGATATCGAAAGGTGAATCGTTCTATGATCTACAGAAAAATATTTGGTTTTACACTTTTCGTCTGTGAATAACTACTATTTCAGAATTATTTGATGAGACAAAAAGTAATACGTTTGTATCGAATGGATGCGCGTGTTTGCGATGATAGCCTGCCTGAACTTCGTCGTCAGTATTATTTAATGCCATTGAAGTTGAAAATTTATTATCCAATGAATTACATGTTTTGTTTGTGATTGGTTGATTATTTTGCTTACTTTAAATTTGTTTTGCATAGTTTTCACCAATTTCGGTAAAACATTTACTAACAATATTTACAGATTCATGTGGATTGTTAGTTAAATTTAGTAAAGCGGTACGAGGAGGTGAGGATTGCTTGAAGCAAGAAATTTTGTTTATAATTTCCTTAGAAACTCATTTTTCTTCTCATTTTTCATAAACAACGTTTAGTTTATTAAGTTATTGCAAAAACTACGATATCTTGTGTATATTAGTTGTAAAATAGCGTTGTTAGGATCGTGGTTAGGATCACGTTTAGATTTGATGTGTAATTTATCACGATGCCTGATACATCGCACAAAACCTGGAGTTAGCCAAGGTTTAATTATGCGTTTTCGATTAGAGACAGTTATTTGTTTCGAGTAACAAGTAATGGCGTCAGTAATAATTTTAATTATCAGGGTAGCCGATGCAACTCTAATTACGAGTAGGGGATGTTTGGGCGCTTAAGTTACCATTAAACGCTATCATATCAAGATATTTGCCACAGTTAGGATCTGAATTATTTACAGCTATATTTATGTTCATTTCACCTATTACAAACACAGAATCAACCTGCTTAAGAGAAGAAAGACACTTTTCAAGACAATCACAAAAATTGTTGATATTACAATTTGATAGAGAACGATACAATGCAAGTGTGGTGTATTCATCCTCGTGTTTTAAGACAACTGGCTCCAGAAAATGTGGCTATAGTAATAGAATATTTTATAATAGATTTAACATATATAACATCATTTTGGTTATGGAATTCCGAGCAATAAGAGATGTAACTATCAATACAGGGCACATTTGTTACTTTGTTAAGCCAATATTCAGTAAGGACAATAAGGTCACATTGAATACTAACTCTTTCGAGGAGAATAATGAGATCATCGTAGTTACATGATACACTGCGGATATTTGTATGCATCACAGTTAGGGCTGTCTGCGCCATATTTACAAGTTGAGTCAGGTTTTCTGGAGAACAAACCATAGCGTTAGATACTTCAAATGTATCAATTTCGTTAGATATATTTTTTAAAGAAAACATGTTGTAAGTTTAATAATGGATATTACACTGAAATTAAAAAATATATATTTGAATACATGTAAATATAATTGTTGAGGATAGAAGGGTTCAATAAAAACTTCAGTGTTCCTCTATTCTTATTTATTTTCTTGTTCTTAATTTTCCTGTTTTTCTTGTTTTCTTGAGTGCGGCGGATGTTCGGTAGAGAGTGCCTTTCTGTGGCCGGAGACCGCTTTCTTATAGCGATCTCCCGTCACTGCGATAGTTACTACCCGAATGAGGTGCCCAATTGGCTCCTCCTATCGTACATCCGTCCTACTCTTACAATATTTACAATATATAATCCCTACTTATGTCTATGTATTATATATTTATACCGATTTATCTTTATTAATTATTTACAAAAAATATAATTTTTAACAAAGTAATTAGGTTTGACGTAAGCCGTCCGTAACATCCTCCCCCCGGCGTAGACTCTTCGCAGCCTCTCCCTTCTGCAGGACGGCGATCTTCGTTGCAGGTCTCCGGAACACACCTCCTCGCGTTCGCACGTCGGCCGATCTGACGACGCCGTCCGGTCCCGGAAACACTCGTTCGATGATCCCCCTGGGCCATGTGTTGCGTGGCAGCGTGCCGTCGACGATTACGACGACGTCGTTCTGCCGCAGCTGTGGTCCCTCCGTCCTTGTTTGTCCTCTGGGTATTAGCGTCGGCAGGTATTCCCTGAGCCATCGTCTCCAGAACTGGTCCGCCATCGCCTGTGATCGCCGCCATGTGCTGCGATCTGCTTCGGTGCACGGCCCTGTTCTGGGTAGGCCTGTCGACGACCCTATTAAGAAGTGATTGGGAGTTAAGGCTTCTTCTTCTTCATGGTCTATTGGAACGTGCGTCAGCGGCCTCGCGTTGACGCTGTACTCAGCCTCGGCGAGGAGTGTTTGCAGCACTTCTTCCCTTGGCGACTTCTCCTTTAGCGTCGTACTAAGCGCTGCTTTCACCGATCGTACCAGTCGTTCCCATGCGCCTCCCATGTGGGGCGCTCCCGGTGGTATGAATCGCCATTCTGTCTCGTACTGTAGACAGTAATCTCGGAGCTCGGGGATCCATTTTTTATAACACTCGCGTAGCTCGACGTCGGCTCCTCGGAAATTTGTGGCGTTGTCGGAATAGACGACTCGCGGCCAACCCCTCCTGGCGGCCATTCGTCGTAACGCCATAATCGCGGAGTCCGTAGATAGAGACGGCACGATCTCTAAATGCACTGCTCGTGTTGTCAGGCATGTGAACAGCGCACACCATCTTTTTTCGTGCCTCCTTCCTATGGTCACTGTCATCGGGCCGAAGTAGTCTACACCGCAATATGTAAAGGCGCGGTGCCCCGGATTGATCCGTTCCTCGGGTAAGTCTCCCTTCGGTAGACGCGTAGGCATCGCCTTGTAGACACGACAGAACTGACAGCCCTTTGCGATCTTTCTTACTGTCGGTCGTAGGCGGAGTACGATGTACCTTTGGCGTAGGTCGTTCACTACGCGCTCGTTGTTCGCGTGCCCGGCGTTCCGATGTTCATTTTCTATTAACAGTCTTGTGAAGGAGTGCCCGCCGTCTAGTATCACTGGTCGGTTGGAGTGCGTCGTTATCGTTGACGCTCCGATGCGTCCTCTTGCTTTTAAAATCCCGTCTTCCAGCTCCGGGTCCAGTTTCGTGAGCTTGCTGTCTTTACGAAGCGGTTGTTTCGCTTTCAACCGTTGTATTTCATCGCCGAACGAGTCCTTTTGAGACTGACGTATCCATCTCGCCTCGGCGTCTTTTATGTGCGCTACGGACAGCGGTATGTCCCTTCGCTTTTCTCTCAGCCTTTCTATGAATAGCCGTACCATGGCCGTGGCTCTTATTAGCCTCTTGTACGACGAGAACCGGCTGATGTCGGGTATCGTGACGTCGTCGACAGTACTTCCTTCTGACGCACTGTACACTACTTCGCTGCTATACTCGCCGTCCGGTGTCGTCGTGGGCCACTCTTCCTCGGGCATTCTTAAAAACGAAGGGCCTTTGAACCATCGGTCCGTTCTGTTGACCCGTCTGGTTCCGATCCGGCAACCATCGCCAGTCGTCTCTGTGTGATAACTCGGCGATTTCAGCGAGCCTGTGTGCCACAAACGGTGTGTACTTCTTATCCTCGTTCTGGATCCAGTGAAGTACCGTTCTGGAGTCGGTCCAGTAAACCACCTTGCTCGGTTTCCATGAGTGTTCCTTGAGTATTACGCTGGCCATGCGAGCTCCGATGACCGCCGCCTGTAGTTCGAGTCGCGGTATCGTCAGTAGTTTCAACGGCGCCACTTTTGCCTTTCCCATCACATGCGCTACCTCTATGGTGCCGTCCTCGTGACGTATCCTCCAGTAGGCTGTCGTTGCGTAGGCTTGTTCGCTGGCGTCGTTGAACACGTGCAGCTGTATCTCTGACCCTGGTGCTATCTCCTTACTGTAGCATCGCGGCAGGGCTAGGGCGGAGATGTCTTCTAGACCGGCGACCCACTGCTGGAACTCTTCAGCTTCATCGTTCGGGAGCTCTTCGTCCCATTCGATCTTCTTCAGCCACAGTCTTTGTAGTATTATTTTTCCTACTACGGTGTACTGACTGATGAGTCCTAGCGGGTCGTATATCGACATGACGGCGCTTAGTGCCTCCCTTTTTGTCGGCACTCTGTGTTGAGTCTTGACGGCTTCCGGGACTCTTCTTATGTCTGTATTGAAGCCGACAGTGTCTTCTCTCGGGTTCCATCTGAGCCCGAGGGTCTTCTCCATCTGGCGCGCCGCCAGTTTGACGTCTGCGTTCTTGGATCGCTTGTCCTCCGGTATACTCTCGAGCACCTTTGTGCTGTTTGAGTTCCAGCCCCGGAGATTGAAGCTAGCCCTTTGATGTATCCGCATGACGTCCCTTGTTGTTTCGATCGCTCTGTTTTCGTTGTCGAAACTGTCTAGGTAGTCATCCATGTAGTGCTTTTCTTTGATGGCTCGCGCTGGCTCTTGGTACTCACTTTCATACTCGCTAGCGTTGTAGTTTCTTACGCTGTGAGCGAGGAACGGGGAACACGACGCGCCGAAAATCATTGACGTAATTTTGTATGCGCGCGGTTTCTCTTCGGGTCCGTCTCGCCACAGAAACATCTGTGCCGGTTGGTCTTCGGGGCGGATCTTCACTCGCAGAAACATTTCTTCGATGTCTGCCGTTACCGCGATCTTCTTCTCGCGGAACCCGAATAGTATGCCGGTCAGTGATGCTAGCAAGTCCGGTCCCTCTAGCAGGCAGTCGTTCAAGCTTACGCCGTCTACTCTAGCCGCTGCATCGAACACCATTCGTACCCGTTCTGGCTTGTTGATGTTGACGACGTCGAAGTGTGGCAGGTACCATTTCACGCTGCTTCCTTGCTCGCTGCCGTCGCATTCCTCTGCGTAGCCCTTGGCGATGAGGTTCGCTACTTGCTGCCCGTATTCCCTTTTGAATACGAGGTCTTTGTTCATCTTTCTTTCGAGCGAGCGAAGCCTCCTGAACGCGTACTCGTAGCTGTCGGGTAGTACCGGGTTGTCTGTTTTCCACGGTAGCCCGACCTCGAATTGATTTCCTTTTCGTTTGATCGTTTCCTTTAAGATCCGTTCCGCTCTCTTGTCGTTCTCGCTGACTCGGGTTTTGCTCGTTATTCCCAGCGAGTCGACGTCGAAGTGTCTCTCGACGAGTCTTTGCAGCTGCGCATCACTAGCTGGCGTGTATAGGTGAAGCACCGACTCTTCTGTCTTCATCAAGATCCTTCCGGGCACTGAACCGTGGAGTACCCATCCTAGCATGGTTCGCGATGCTGCTGGTTCGTTGCGTTTACCGGTGCGCAGTTGTCTCGATACAATCAGATGCCAATTGTCAGCACCGATTAACAACCGAGGCTTGACTTCTTCGCTGACCATGTGTCTCACGACGCCCCGTAGATGTTTGTATCGAGTCAGGTTGTCCGGTACTTGTTGTCGACATAACTGCAGCCCTTTCACCGTTCTTGCTGTGATCTCGTGCTTCGCATCTTCATTGACGCCCTGGATGTAAATCTTCACTGTAGCGCTGCTCACTCGCCGATCTTCGTTTATGCCTCTGAGTTTGAGCGGCTTCTTTGTACCTTCTTTGACGATCTCGTTAGCCAGGTCTTCGTCGATGAGTGTCACTGTTGACCCTTCGTCGAGGAGGGCGTCCGTGATGACCTCCCCCCGTGGACCGCTTAATTTCACCTTACAGGTCTTTAGTAAGACGGTCCCTGGCGTTGACCTGGCAGCGACGTTCATTACCGTCGCCGGTGTGCTCTGCTCTGCACATGGTTCTTCCTCTTTTGGAAGTTCTTCATTCTTTTTATGTAGAATGGCATGGTGAGGCATCTTGCATCCGTCTACGCCGCATGGCTTGGCTTTGCATGAGGCTCGGCTGTGCTTCCGCTTCATGCATTTGAAGCATAGCCTTTGTTCCTTAGCCCAGTTCCATACTTCATTTGTGGTAAGCTTCTTTAGTTGCGGACACGACGGGGTATGGTGACTCGTCGACTGGCACCGGAAGCACGTGACCGACTGCTCTTCACGCGTTGCTTCACTGGTAGTGTAAACCTTTTCTTTCACTACGGTCCTCTTCGTCACTGGTCGCTCCCTTCTGAGAGACCCTGAAGCGCCGTTTCTTCCAGTATGCGTGAAGCGTAGCAGCTTGTCTGCCTCGGACATTAAAAACTCGGCGAGCACCGTCATCTCGTTGTCCTGTGCGATTCTCTGTTCGTTCATCGCCGCGTGTTCCGCCCATTTACTCACAAGGTGTGGGCTAAGCTTTTCCATGACGTCGCGTATTAGTAAAGGATTCTGGAGATAACCTCGTTTATCTACACTCTTCATTGTGTAGACAATGTTTTGTAACTTCACGGCTAACTCGTTCAATTCCCCACTGGAGCCGTCGACTCTTGGAAGTCTCTTCAAGTCTTCCAGAGCTTTGTTGATGATGTACTCGGGCCGACCGTATTTTATCTCCAGTGTCTTCATGATAAGATCCGGGTGAGTTGCCGTGTATAGTTGAGAGATCACTACCTCTCTTGCTTCCCCTCGGAGACTATTCCTTAATCTGAGAAGGTTCTCTGTTGCGCTGAACTTGTACAGCCGCGTCGAATCTTCCATAGCCGCCTTGAAGGGGAGCCACTCCATGATGCTACCGTCGAATGGTGGGAGGTCTGACGTTTGTCGCGGCGGTGGTCTGGACTGGATCATCTTCTCTAGCACGTTTGCTAGTTGTTCGATGCCTTTCCCTCTTTGTTGCTTCCGCTCCTCCCCCCGTACTTCAGTCGCGAGGGGGGGTTGTACGTCCATCTCCTGTGGTTGGTTGGTAGCTTGACTTCTATCGATCCATTCGCAGACTCTGTCATTGTCGCCAATGCTTGCTGCTTCATCCGCTTCTATAGCTGAGATGTCCGCCTCTAATCGCTTTTTGATTAGATCCTCTTGCATGTTCAGGCGCCTCTCTTGTAGCTCCGCTAGCTGCTTTGCGGCCTCATACTCGGCCAGCCTGACGCGAGCTATAGCGCTGCTTGTCGATCGTCGAGACCGTACAGTTCCTGTAGGCGATGGAGGCCTGTTCGACTGTGTTGTCTCCGTTCGTAGTGACGCCGACGGTTGTGCGCTATCTTCTTCTAGCGGTGCGAGGGGTGCGGGGGGTGCCATAGGAATCCGTACTGGTGACCTCTCTATGGTTCTTCCTGGCGGTATCATTCCTATAGCCGTTGACGGTGATCTCGGAGGTTCTTCATGGATTCGGTGAAACGTGGTTGAACTGGCTTGTAAGGCGCGTTCCGATTCGCCGATCCCGGATTCCGACCTATTCTTGCGGCTTCTTGTGCTGTTAGCCATGACGTATATTTCTGGATTCCAAGTAGAAAATCCCTCGTCGGTTTCTTCTTCTTTCTGAATTCCTATTAGAAAATTCCCTCGTTGGTTTTTTCTCTTTTCTGAATTCCCGGTCGAAGATTCCACGCTGGTTTTCTCCGTTCTGAATCCGGCTCGAAGGACCACGCAACTGTTGAGGATAGAAGGGTTCAATAAAAACTTCAGTGTTCCTCTATTCTTATTTATTTTCTTGTTCTTAATTTTCCTGTTTTTCTTGTTTTCTTTTGCGGTGGCCGGAGACCGCTTTCTTATAGCGATCTCCCGTCACTGCGATAGTTACTACCCGAATGAGGTGCCCAATTGGCTCCTCCTATCGTACATCCGTCCTACTCTTACAATATTTACAATATATAATCCCTACTTATGTCTATGTATTATATATTTATACCGATTTATCTTTATTAATTATTTACAAAAAATATAATTTTTAACAAAGTAATTAGGTTTGACGTAAGCCGTCCGTAACAATAATTATATTGCCAGAATAACTAATGAATAAATATGTGGATATTATTGGAGAAAATATTATTATCATATAATATGCTTTTGTAGAATTATATGATAAAATTATGCATAGTATTGTAAGTTAAATTGTTACTATGTAAATATGTGGTAATTTTCTTAATTCAAATCTTTCTTTTAAAATAGAATATAAAACAAAAATTAATACAACAATAAGAATAATAATTTTTAAATAAAGAAAAGTTGAAAAGATTTAAATAAAAAGTTAATAGAGAATTAATTAGTCACAATTTAGGCGGTGCAGGTGAGAAGTGGTTCAGGTCACTTTCTGAGTCGATTCTATGTGATTGAGCGCCTGCAAATTTGCGGAGAAAGATTTTTCTGTGAGCCGTCCAGCAGAATTCATAGGCATTCTTGTATTTGAATTCTCGAGCTAAATAAAATAACTTTTTTGCTTTCTGTGTCAAAAATTGACCTATGTAAATTGATTTACTTTCACCATGTAACTGAAAAAGTATTTAATTTATTGTCTTGATTTATTTTATTATGATTTTTAACAGAAGTAAAAAAAATCCTTTAATAGGACTCTGCAACTATATATATACTTTATTTCAGACCAAAACAAAGAACAAAATTAACTATACAAGCCAACATCACTTAAGCTGTACAATCAGGCGGTCTTATTGCTAAATAGCAATTTCTGCCAGACAACCTGAGGGTGACAGAAATATTGCATTTGTAGACGGGCAGGTGGTAAAACAATATTAATAATAATAATATTATAATAACTAAGTAAATAGATACCTGTAATAATATTTAAATTCATATGATTAAATAAAACTACAATACATATAAATACATAAAATACATAAAATAAGGCAAATTGAACGGTTATTATTTGAATACGGAATATTATATTGACTATTAAGGTAGTGTTCTTTTAGAAGCTTTTTAAATGTACATATATTTTGGGCACGTCTTATGGTAACGGGTAATGCGTTCGATAACATAACAGCTTGTATAGCGAAGGAGTCTCTATAGAAGTTTGTATTATGTACAGGTATTCGCAGTTTAAGATTTTCAGATGACCTCAAAACTTTACTACGATTACCGAGAAATTCGAACTTCTCCTTAAGGTAAACAGGTGTTGATTTATGAAATAATACACAGTACAGAAGAGATAAAATATGAGAATTCCGGCGAAGACGAATGGGTAACCAGTTGAACTTTTTACGAAATTCTGGTATGTGGTCATATTTACGTAAGCCAAATATGAACCAGATCGCAACATTTTGAAGTCGCTCAAGTTTATTAAGCTGATTTTCGGTGAGGTTAAAAGATAGCATATATATTATAATTGTTATATCAATTGCCCATCTGCAAAGCAATATTCCTTTTACTTTTTTTTTGAGGTTGAGGATTGAAGAGTTTGTTGCTTCCCGTCCAGCAGAGTTTTTCATGAAAGGCATCAATAAGTTACCACTAAGTTGGCGAAAATGTATTGATCCCATAGGTAATTACTTTGAGTAATATAAATAAAAGATATAGAAAAAAAATGCGTTAACTTATGTCATCAAAAACGGCAATTTCATAGGTAAAGACCTATTATTTACGTAATAAGGAACTTCGTTCCTGTATGGTGTACCACAACACCACACTTTTTTTTTGTACCAAATATTACAATGACGTATAAAGCATTACTAATAAATTAAAAAAAAAAGTGTTTTACCACAAATTCGCATAGCGCTGAAATAATATATATTTAGTTCTTTTAGTTTGCATCACTTGTAAAATTAAATAAAATTTGATAGCAATATTGTTGGCATAGTGATAACTGGAACTGGCTTTTATTAGCAATTGTAAGTTTGTTCCCTGTCAATGACAGTTACTTTTATACGTCATATATACGTTTTTCATGGTCTGCTACCCGTACTAGGGAAGCATTTCTATAGATTTTGTAGAAAAAAATATAAATAAAAAATAAAATATTAGCTAATTAACTCAACTTAGTAGTAGATATAAGAAGAATTTATGAAACCGTTTTCCTGGAACTTGATAAAAATGCGATACGATAATTTATTTGTGTCATGAACAATTGGTAATAAAATGAACAGGAAAGAAAAAAAATATTTAATTTATCGAAAATTCTAAATGTAAATTATGTAGGTATGCTATGTATTTGTAATAAATACTGTTATCCATTGGATTGAAATATTATTTAATAAGGAAATAAATGCAAACAAAATATCTACTTAATTATAGCTGTTGTAAATATAGCAGTAGACAATTTAATTAGTAAAACATATAAACGACCGACACCAATAATATAATTTGATAAATTGTTTATAAAAATGTCGAAATTCTATTTTTAAATAAGCGAAATCAGGGTGATAAATAGATAAAATATTGAAAATAACATAGTCGGTGAATTTTTTTTTTTTTTTTTTTCATAAAAATGTTTCTTTGAGTGACATTTGTCTACTTTTTTTGAATAAATAAGTAAAAATGCACATTTCTTTTAATAGGTCGGGGAAAAAGTCTTCTCGTATTTTGTATTTATAAAATTTAAGAAAAATCTCTTTGGTTGTACTATTCGTTTCCGGCTGGTTTTGATATCAATAAATATAGGACATAAAGAAAAGGTAAAAATTAAAAGTAAAAACACTTTACCAGCCTTTTTCAACTGTTTTTTTTTTGTCCGTCAAAATGAGTGAGTCTAACGAAGAAATTTGATATATTCTGAAGTTTTATTCTAAAAAAGGGAAAAATGCGACTTAAGCTACGAAAGTAAGTAAGTAAGCGTAGCACAAAGCTAGTTCAAGCGTTTTCAGTTTGGGATTTTCTGTGTCAAAGATGCAGCTCGCTCTGGTTGCTCTAATACAGATAAAGTTGATGTCATTTTTAAAAAAGTGGAGCAAGATCGGCATAAAATTATTAGTAGTTACAACAGCCGAGAAACAGAGGATTACAATGACTACTGACAAAAAATTAGTTTTTAACTAGTTGAAAAAGCCTGGCTATACAAAAAAGCTCGACGTTTGGTTGCCACACGAGCTGATTGAAAGAAACCTAAAAAACCGTTTACTCATTTGCGTTTTCTCTATTGAAACATAATGAAACTGAAATTTTTTTTGAAAATATTGGTCATTGGTGATGAAAAATGGATCACCTACTACAAGAACGTGCGAAAAAAAATCGTGAGAGACTCAAGCAAGAAACTAAAAATAAAAAACACTAATTGATCAACAGAAAAGGAGTGGTCTTACATCATACAATTTTTCATGATAACGCCAGGCCACACACATTGTGGTCACAAATCAAAAATTGAGAGAGCTTGACTGAGCGCATTCATCATATAATCCTGACTTTGCAAGTTCATTTCTTCATTTTCTCCTGTTTCGGTCTCTTCATAATTATTTGGGTAATGTAAGGTTAACATTAAGAAAGGACTTACAAAATTGCTTGTCCATTTGTTTTTAACAAAAATTCCAAGACTTTTACAGGAATGGGATTATGTCACTACTTACAAGATGGCAACAAATTATCGAATAAAATGGTACATACATTTATTAAAATTAGATGTTTTTAAACTTTGAAAAAGTCTAGAATTTGTATATAAAATACGAAGAAACTTTGTTTACGATCTAATATAGAGTTCAAAAATTTTGACGACTTATTAACGTGTAATGCAACTATATAAACTTGGCTTGGCATTTAAATGCCTGAAGTGGTTATGAAAATGAGTATTTGACAAAAGCTAAATAAAATTCAACATTACCATAAATAAAAGTACTTGAAAATATTAAAAGTGCTGATTAGAAAATTACGAACTTATACATATACAATTCGAAAAATTATTGCAATTGTTATAATATTAAGTAATATTACACTTTTAATATTAAAAAAAAAAAAAACTACAATTAATATTTATTCTATATGTACATATATCACGTTAATTATCCTTAAATGTTTAATTACGTAGTCACTAGGAAAAAGCGGTGGTTATTTAAGGAGGTCTCTAAATAGTTACTATGCATTAATTTATTAGTTCTCGATTAAAATGGAGGTGAAACCATGTCTATTTGTACTCTTGTTTATTTCGGATATAGTTTATTCAGGTAATATACGTATAAATTTTAATTTTTTTGTTTTTTCGTTTTTAATTATATAAACAAAACTGTTATTTTTTTAAATATATGTTTAAGATGGCAAATTAAAGTTCGTTGAAAGGAAATATAAATTTATGTTCTTTGACGAGCTCTATAGCTTAAACTAGAATCACATTCAAAATAGCTCTATATGTTAAACTCGTTTTTATGTCGGCGTGAAAAATATATTTAGACTATTTTTTAGTATAATATAAATTTTCTTTTAAGGTTTTCTGTTTCTTATCAGACTTAGAATTATTGCCGATTACACTTAATTGAAATAAGTAACTAGCACAACTTCACATTGCTGTCGCTTGTAATCACTTCTAACAGTAATATTATACCCCAATAAAATTGTCTTAAATGTATAAACTGCTTTATCACAGAATCTTCAATGCTAACAGAATCAACTACGACTAAGGAAACACCTACGACGACGGAGCTACCTACGACGACGGTAGGTGGTTTACCTAGAGTAACGGTAATGTACATGAGTCTCTTGGCACGTCTATGCTAACTCTATAAAAAGGATTTATTTATTTTTGCATTCCAATTTAATGCGCTTAAAGTAGGATCCACCGATCTGATGTTAACGTTTTTCTAATAAAATGATACTCGTGTTTAGTGTAGTGTAGATATTTGTTTCTTATTCAATTATGTTTCCAGATACCCGGAGATGAGGGCAAAAAAATCATAACACAACTGAGTGAGTATTTTTTTTTTACTTAGGACATCTTTTTCACCAACTACATGCTATGTAGCTATTTTTCAAAACAGTAAATAAAGTCAATTAAGCTGGTCAATTTTCACAAGATAAATAAAATATCGAACCATCAAGTAGCAAACAAAAAATAAACTATAAGTAAAGTAGCTACTCCAAAAATATTTTATATAAGTGAGTTTCGCTTACGAAGAAAAAAAAGGGGTTCAGAAACATTTGCAAAATTTTTAAGTATCTACGATAAAGAAATGTAATTATCTAAACTTAAAAATTAATTTAAAGTAAAATTTATAACCCTGACTAGAACTTTTACAATTGTAAATATGTTACGGTATAATTTATTAATTGTTGTTAAATGTTTATTATTGTAATTTTTACATGTTTCGCTGCTAGATATTTTAACTGTCAATTAACTTATAATAGTTTACATGAGGTTAGTGGAAAAGTCTCACAAACTTTCTTTAAATGGAGAATTTTAATTTTCCTCTTTAAATTTCATAATCACTAACCGAGCCAGTGATTTCGATGCATATGATCGGTATCCGGACATAAATAAAAAACATTTATTTCAAGGTGATTATTTGATACACACCTAATATTATAATTATGTCCAAGCTGTAAATTCTAAATTTGGAGATCGGTATTTAAAATATCGTTAAATGTGATTAATAATAAAAAATAATAATAAAAATATTTCCGTAATGAACGCATAACTTGTAAATTGTTAAAAATCTGTCAAATAAGTATTACTTAAAATAATCTCAACATAATTTTCTTATTTAATAAAATATTTTATCTTTCAGATGGATGTGAACTTAAAATTGTGAGTATATTTATGATAGGAATATAATATAGTCAACAGTATTTTAACTGTTATTTACCATGTTATGATCAAATACACATACTTAAAATGATAATAATAGATTTAAAACATGTGTCAAATACCAAATAAAGACGTGCATGTACAGTTGCGTACATGATTATATTTAATTAAATACTCATATTACATATATTTTTGTCGTTTATTTAGGGCATAACTGGTTTGAAAGGTTGCGCTGCTCGTTCAATGGGTAAGAACAAAATTATATTGTATTTTTATAAATGTAAGGTTTGTCAATGATATATGTAGAAGTTCCTCTAAACTTCTTGAGCTTGGTGTACCTACCTAAGAACACAGATCACTTCTAGTAGATACATAATATACATATAATATTCAATTTCAATTTCGCTATCACATATTTTCACACTTAAAACATTTCAAAAGAAACTTTTCTAAAATTTATTTTTAACTAGCGAAGCCCGTACAGACGTTGTCCTATATACACGTTTTTAATCCAAAAATTTAAAACTTTTTTCAATAAATTAAAACAATCTGAACCATTTTGATGAAAACTTTATAAAAAAAAAAGTTATAACAAGGCCTGACGTCATCACGTTACCACAATTATTCGACCTATAGAATGCGTGTGAGTGTGTTTATACTATAAACTAAGTTGAATACAGAAGCTATGTTGAATAGAAACTTAAACTTGTTTTAATTAAAGGGTAAAAAAGATAAAACTCAAGCTAATTTAATAACAGATAAAAAAAATTTTTTATCTGTTAATTCTATAAAAAATTTGTTAAAAGTGCATTTTGTACACGACCGAATTGTGAATATAAACAATTCTCGAATGCATTTGAGCACAAACAAAAAATTTCATCAAAATTAGTCCAGCCCAAAGAGGAGTTCAGCCACATACACACGAACAGAAAAATTATATGTATAAACATAAGCAAATAATTATATAATACGAATTTTATCATGATTTGTTTCTTTAAAATTAAATACTATAGTATTATATATTTATATACTATATTATATTTTTTACACTTTTATTTTAAAATATACGTTTAACTTAAAACTAAACTTTTCTTTGCTAAGATCTTTATTGAAACATAATAAATGGTACATGTTGATACATACGCTACAAATATATACTATGAAAAAAATCATTCATCATTTCAAACATTTCAATCATATTATTAAAAAAAAAACCACTATTTTGAATTAAATAAATATATTTTATTTTAACATATATCTACAAAAACATAGATATTTTTCGATAAGCGTTAAGCGTATCTTTCTAACCCTACTGATTTTAAGGTAAAATACAGTTATATAGTGATTTTATTAACAAATGAAAGAGACTTTTTAAAATAACTGTTAGACTTGTATTCGTTGCTTATCAAGACGGTAAAATTCATTTTACAGGATATTCTTTGGTGCAAAAAGCCATTATGTATGTCGACAATTAAACTTTATTTGTTCGAACGACTTTTTTTTATAAATTTATGAATTCCAAACATAGTTCAACTAACCGGGTGACGCTAAAGTTAAAAGTTATATGGTCGTGTTTCTGCTAATATTTTGCAGGCGTTGAGTTCCAGTTCAGTTCCATGCGGTATCTATTGGAGGTTTTCTGTGACCTAAAATACAAAGGCGCGAGACTACAATTCCATTTTCTTTTACATATTATATCCTAAAATTTTTTGAGACTTCATAAATACATAATAGAACCCTAAAACAATAAGATATGTTTCTAAATTATTTTCTTAATTTATAAATTTTTATTATACGTTTCTTATAATTAAAATTATTTTATATATATAAGTTATAGATAAGTTCAATGAATCACAAGCGATTGATTCATCTGGTAAAACGGGACCACAAGGACCACCAGGCGAAAAAGGTGAAATTGGAGCAACGGGACCTATAGGACCGCCTGGTCCATCAGGAGCCAAAGGTGATGCTGGATCAATAGGAGCACCTGGTCCAATGGGATCAAAAGGTGAAATGGGACCAAAAGGAGAAATTGGGCTACCTGGCCCACAGGGGATAGCTGGAGCATCGGGGGCCATAGGATTACAAGGACCAAAGGTCAGCTTAATTATTATTATTAATGTTAATTATATATCTAAAAGTTGAAATATTCTAAAAACGTATCATGTAGGAAAGTAAATAGAGAAAAATGTTATTATTTACTTTTTAATTTATTATATTATATGTAAAAGGTACTACACGTCTAAAATAAATAAATATACAAATTTGATTGTTTACTTCAGCTACCATAAAACTATCGTGTCAGTTTTAGAGATTGACGATGATAATAATTATGGTAATGATGATGGTGAAAGAGTCGTTGAAATTATGGATGGAAGTTGATTTTTCTGAGAAATGAACTTTTTAATGTAAAATAATTGTAATAGTTCTGAAGTGTTAAATTTTTAATGCAATATAAATTGTCATGTTTGTGTACGATAGCGTAATAAATGAATATTGTATTTTACCACACAAATGATAGTACTTTTATACTGATAATTAAAGCAATTCGTTCCGTAACCAATCCAAAATATCAAAAATTCAAAACGTTAATATGCAAGTTTTCACTTTTGCCGGCCCCGAGTGCAACCCGTTGTTTTTTTTTAATATATAATTGTCAACTATTGTATAAATTTAGTAGCGGTTCGCCCCAACTGCGCCCGGGGTATATATACATATATATATATATATATATATATATATATATATATATATATATATATATATATATATATATATATATATATATATATACCTAAACCATCCTCAAGTATCACTCTATCTATTGGTGAAAACCGCATGAAAATCCGTGCAGTAGTTTTAGAATTTTTCGCGAACAGACAGACAGACGGCGGAGTACTTTGTTTTATAATACATATGTAGTGATTAAAATGTAATTATATCAATTAAAACATATTGATATTTGTTTTTAATTTAAGGGTGAACCAGGACAACCAGGAAAAGATTGCAAAACTGAAGGTATGTTTTAGATACATCATCATATTAATCTCAACAGTTACGAATAACAATGTTACTAATAAAATTTTTCTTATATCGCTTATTATTAGCAGAAGTCAATTATTTGTTTTTAGTTACCAACTGTTTATACATACATATATATATATATATATATAGATGTGTGTGTGTGTGTGTGTGTGTGTGTGTGTGTGTGTGTGTTTCTGCATGCTGCTGTGCATATTTTGGCTTCTTAATTAGTAATATATCTAACGAATTTCCACATTTTTCTAATGATTAGACGAGTATATTACTTGTAATGTACAATAGTAAATTGTATTCAAGCAATTTCTTTGTTAATACATAGATTTGTTACTTTAACCCTTAAAATAGAATTCCGGATTCCATTTCGTAATTTATTTCCTCTAATATTAAATTATGTTTGTGACTAAATTGGCTGTCTGCAGGTTATAAAGCTCGCTTTATTTCTATAATTTTATACATAATGATGATCGGTAAACAATAGTAACGTAAAGAGCATTCACAACAACAACATCCGTGCGGTCAATTCCGGCATCAATTAGAAATATTCTACTCATAACGACACTAAACGGTGTTTAAAGATGTATCAAAGAGGTCACTTACGTAAAAATTACGGATGGAAATGCGCTTTTCGCGGGAACCGCTTACCATCTGGCGGACCGTACGCTTATTTGCCACCACAGGAGAAAAAAAAATCCAATATTCGGCCTTTTATTTTTTTGCAGGACTGCCACCTCCTGAAAGAGATGAAAAACGCCTGGGAACTCTGTCGAATCCAGCTAAATCGTGTGCAGAGACAAAAGATGGTAATCTTATTAATTAGAATAATAATAATAGTATAATTAATTGCATCGCATTGCATGTATTAGTTTTATCCCACAGATAAACGTGCATCGAGATCACTCCTTTATGGTGTAACAATGACAGTATCTACTATATGAGAGACTGCATTTTTGAGCAACCGTGGAAAATTGGACTAGGATGACCCTTAATATAAGAAGGGACCTCCCATGAGGAGCACTGTTAATCTAATCTACTCATCTTTTACATTTACTGTCAGAAACGAATTTGTAGAACGATTTTACTGATTAGCTTTCGTTTAATATAATGAGATATTTATTTATTTCAGCTAGCGTTTATATTAATCCTTCTCACCCATTCGAAGTAGAATGCAATAAAAAGGAAAAAAAGGCTTGTCTCAAATTACAAGACATAGACGACCAGATACGGGATGCAGAAGCAGTTACCTTTTCAAATAAAACTTTTTGGTTGAGTGACAAGTTTAATTTGACGAAATTCTATAATGTAAGTTAAAAAAAGCACAGTTTACGGGTCAAAACAGGAATATATCCGAACTAAGAGCGTTTTTCGTTTTACAAGGAGGACAGTCGTATCTTGTCCCTGATTTACTGAACGACACTAATATAGACGTTATGCTTTTAATTTTAACAATATGTCACTGATTTTGGAAATAAGAAAACTAAGGCTATTAACTAAAACATAAATCAACCATGAATGGTCTAAAATACAAAGAACCTCAAATAAAAATCTGTTTATTGTGTACCAATCGAAAACAATTTACAGTTGAATAAAATAATAATAAAAAATATATGTTTTGATAGGTAAACGTGTAGTATTATTAGGTTAATCTAAAAGTTTACTTCCAAATAAAAAAAATGTATTTCTGGTTTTTTTTAATACTACAGGGGGCAAACGGACAGTCGATTCACTTGGTAGTAAGTAAAAACGATATCCATAGACACCCGCTACATCAGAGGATTAGCAGGTGCTTTGCTTAGGGAGGGGAGGGATATTCTACCGTATCTGTAGAGGAAGGGAAGGGATGGGTCAGGTAAGGGTAAAGATGGGCCACCGGATCTCTCACAAACCGAACGAAACACGACGACAGTACCGTCATTTCACGTCGGTGTTACATGCGAACGAAGTACTTCCCCGGGCGCGCCGGCGCATTCAGCTGCAAGAAGCATGGCGCTACTTCGATAAATAAAATAATTATTTTTTTCATATGAGTGTGGCTTTAAGTTTTAAATAACAAAAACCGAGATAAGCTTAAGATATTGCATAAATAAATGCATACAATTGTTCCACGATATTGCTAAATGTGTTTCGGACACGTTTTATTGTTAAATATAGAAACAGTCACTAGTTACTATAAAATTAATACAATAAAAACTCTACACTTCCAATTATATCATTTTTATGTAAAATAACATGATTAAGCTTTTTATTTCAGTTAAAAGTATCTCAGTTATCCTACATCCTAGCAATGTCGACGGGTGTCACGCAAAAGATAAAATTCCATTGCAAAAACACAGTCGTTAGTAACAAGACAAATGAAGCTGTACTGATGTTACTTTGGAACGATAACATAGTGGGACCGGAAGCTACAAAAGAGATGCCTATGCATTACCAAATACTAGAAGATACTAACACGTGCAAGGTTCGTTCAAAATTCATTATTTTAAATATGTTGACTCACATCAATTTTAACAAACGTTTTATACTCAACGGCCTCCAGTAAGTTTTAACGTATGTTTGGTGTTTTAGAAATACTTACTATACAAGCACAAACACCCACGCCATGACTAACATCCGGATAGACTTTACTTTTTCTTCCATGAGCAGGGATCGAAACGGTGACATAATGTGGCACAACAGCCAATTGCTGTTGTTGACCACTCTATACAGGCTTAACATTAACAAGACTGCGCTCGAAATTACTAACTGACTTAGTCAAACTAACCATTGAATCAGATTTAATCTAGAATTTCCTGGTGGTTTTTTTTTTCTTCAAAAAACTGTAATTCTTTTCCTGAAATAAAAATTGACTAAAATAAGCCTTTATTTAGAATATATCTTTCTGTAAAAAAATGTTCAACCTTTTAGTAAATTATCCAGAATAAACTAACAAATAAACAGACAAACAACATATATACGTTTTAATTAGTAGTTGTTATTTATTTTTATGGATGAACCTTGTTTCAGGCTGAAGGTGATACATGGGGGTCCGCTGAAATAGAACTCAAAACGAACTTAAATACTCGTCTTCCAGTTATAGATTTTTATATTCAAGACATTCGTCCCTCTCTTGAACAGAAAGTGTTCTTGGAACTATTGGAGCTATGTTTTAGTTACGATACACCAGACTCTTAGTTTTAGATTTACAGATTAAGTGTACTTCCATGTGAAATCCTATCTTAATTGTACAAGATTTTTTTTTCGAATAGATACATGTATACTACCTCTACATTTGTGTTTTATTTAATTAATGTTGTATAATACTACCTCTACATTTGTGTATTATTTAAATGTTGTTTAATTTTTCCTGTAATAATACAGCACACGGATACTTAGATTAGTTTAAAACACATTTATCATTACATACCACTGTCACTACATATTATAGGTTATACTAAGGTTGACTGGGAGAGAATGCCACTAGGCATTAAGTCCGCCTTTTGTTACAACTATAGTACATTTTGTATTGTTGGACAATAAAGTATAAATAAATAAAAATAAATAAAATAAATTATAAAACAAAGTCCCCCGCCGTATCTGCCTGTCTATTATGACAAATTTAAAAACTAACGAACCTATTTTCATCTAGTTTTCACCGCCACAAGGGAATCTCTTGATGCGACCATACCCGCGCCACGTTCCTCGCTATCGCCGTGTGTTGCTATACGTAATCACGCAGAATTTATCAATGCTGTATATAAAGAAACATTTTAATTTGTTTTACGTATATTTACCTGCATAATAAAATTTCTGGTCTGGGTGTATGTCCTTGTAGGTCTTTCCACCGTGCCTCGGAGAGCGCGTTAAGCCGTCGGTCTCAGTTGTTATTATATACCCCTGGTAACGATCGTTACTCATGGTAGGGAAACTATCCGCTAGGGGAACGCCACTCGAAATCCTCGTGAGTAGTAGGCATCTTCGGACCCTGCGGACCAAACCCAGGAGTGGTGGGCGTGAAAGCGCAGGAGGGGGATGACTCGCTCCCCCCCTCGATTCGGTGGCGTGAAAGCGCCAGCTGATGTGCGGGCCCAGGTCAGGGGTTTTCCCGTCTGGGGTAGCTGGGTTAGCGGTCCCAATCACATACGGAGGGGCCATCGGGCCAAGCGTCGGAGCGTCACGGTTGTATGCGCGAGCGATCCCGTGGCGCCCCACTACGGCGCAAACGGTCGATGGGTTTTAGTGGGTATTCTGGCTTCGTAGCCAGCGAGTCCAACATACCCATCGCCTGCGGGCGACCGTATGCGTATATGCATTTCCCATCGTAAAAAAAAAAGTGAAACTATCCGCCAAACCCACAGTGGATCAGCATGGTGGATTAAGCTTCAACCCTTCTCCTTAATAGAGAAAACACCTTTTCCCAGCAGTGTGACGTTTACAGGCTGATTTAGTCCGACATATCATTGTGTTTTAAATTACATTTATGATTGTGTAAAATTTATTTAATAAAATATGGTACTTTGACACTAACATCATTAGAGCGACCTTTGTTAACTCATAATATGTATTTTTATATCTAAGAATAGTCAATACACACTGACAGCATACTGCCATAAGTATAATAGCAAACAACAAAAAAGACATTTTTATGTTACTAGGTACCTACATTTAACATTTAACGTAATCATTTACTTAAGTTTGTTCCATAGTAAAAAATAATTAAATAATGTGTGAAATAATTTTATTTGTTACTAGCTTTCCGCCCGCGGCTTCGCCCGCGTGGAATGGTATGGCGACATGATAAGCCTACTGCCCGATACGCCCCCCCCCCCTTCCCCGTGCACGCTTTTTTGTCTTTGTCTTAAACAATTGAACAATCTTACATGATTTATTTTTATGTTTGACAATAAGGTACTTCTATACAAATTTTCGTCCCCTATTTCAACCCCTTCTACCCTTATTTTCGCGATAAAAAGTATCCTATGTCCTTCCCGCACGCGCACCCCAGCCTTGGTGACGAACACTTCGCAACGGCCCGTGCAGCAGAAATCGTAATATTTTAATTTCGCCATAACTTCAAACCCAAACGTCAAATTTTAATCATTTAAAGACCAAATATTATCTACATAAACTGTACTTAGTGATGAAATAATTTATTTTGATAAGGATTAATAGTATGAGTAAAATAAACGCGTTTAAATGTAGTCCAAAAAATTCAAGAATTTTAAATAAAAAAATGGTTGTTGTGCCTCACTCGACACAGGTATAGTGTTTCGCGGACTTTATTGTAGATATTTATAAGATCTACAATTAATTGGAAAATTTTATGGATCTATCTTTTATAGTTTAGGCAGCGTACGCAAAATAAGTAACTTTTCTGGTTAATTTTTTACACATTGTGTCCGAAAAACCCAAATATCTTACGGAACCCTATTTTTTTCCAAAATAAAATATATCCTATGTTACTCGTGGATAATGTAGCTTTCAAATGGTGAAAGAATTTTTAAAATCGGTCCAGTAGTTTTTGAGCCTATTCATTACAACCAAACAAACAAACAAAGTTTTCCTCTTTATAATATTAGTATAGATGTTCATATTATTATGTCATAATTATTATATGCGTAAATTTCCAAAAATACTAAACCACATGCTATAAGCGTTGTCAAAAATAATTTTAAAGTTCTTTTAGCGAGAAAAGATTAATTAATTATTAATAGGCACCACAAACACAATATGTAAATTATATGATTTTATATTATAATATATAAAATATATACTATAAGATTAAATAAATAAATGTGTTTCCTGTTTGTAATTTCTTTATGACGATGTGATAATTACAGAATAATAATATAACACACGTATCTATATATATATATATATATATATATATATATATATGTATGTATATAAATCAATTGCTGTTCGTTAGTCTCGCCAAAACTCGAGAACGGCTGAACAGATTTATCTTATCTTGGTATTTAAATGTTCGTGGAGGTCTAGGGAAGGTTTAAAAGGTGAGAAAAATTCGAATAACTGCCGGGAAATCCCTAAAAACAGCCCTTTTCTTTTTCCCATATAAACGTTTTCTAAATAAAATGTAGAGTCTTGAAATTTGGTATTGATTGAAGACGTATTTCATATTTTATCAAAATTCATATCCTAACGGGGTTAAAAGGGGGTTGAAAGTTATTTGTTTTGAAGTTGATATCAATACTCCTTAGAGCTTTTAATTTAAATTACATTTTATTTTCACATAATATGTTTGAAACTCAATCCGTCTATTATAAAATATTTTTCAGTATCGACGCAGGTGTACCTAGATGATAAAAAATATAAATCTATATTTTTTAAAATTTTAGTTAAATAGTAGTAGTTCGCACGGGGAGAAAGCCGGGGCGGGCCGCTTGTCGTTTTATAATTACCTATGTACATATGATAATCTTCTATATTTATATAGGAGACTTTCTATAGATATAGTCATTCATCACGATATCTCTGGAACTATGAGACCTAAAAACTTAAAATTTGGTAGGAATATTCCTTTTGCAAAGTAGAGGTCAGCTAAGAACGGATTTTACGAAATTCTACCTCTAAGAGGATGAAAAAGGGAGGCAAAGTTTGTATGGGACAACGTGATTCCTTGGTCCAATCTACTTCAAATTTTGCATAAATATTATGTAACAGAATTTATTGAAGACGTGTTTCGTATTTTATCGAAATTCATCCTCTAACGGGGTTAGAAGGGGATTGAAATTTATTTGCTTCGAAGTTGATATGAATACTCCTTAGTGTTTTTGATTTAAATTTCATTTTATTTTGACACATGTTTGACAACTCAATCCGTCTAATATAAAATATTTTCCAGTATTGACGCAGGTGTAAGTGATATCTTTTTTGGGTGCTCCTGGTGGAACAGGCAAGACTTTATAATAAACGTAACAAAATTGAGTTGTAAATATACCATGTGATCGCTTTATTGTAAAATAGTGTTTTATATAATATTTTTTACTTCAATGTTGGTGTTGTTTTAAGTCAAGAGCTTTAAACTAAATGACTCATCAGCAAGGCATCGGTGGTTCACAATGATACAGGTATATATAAGAATCCGAAGTGAACTTGGAAACATTTTTGAATTATACAGCAATAGCATCCCAATTAGTACAGATTGGCACCACAGACTAATGTTGGAACAAGATCAGAAAACATTATAAATCATGTACCTACCCATTTAACTTTTTCTTACACTAAAACTAAGAAGGAGGAGATAAAAGCTGTCTTGGACTATTATTAAATATAAATAATGTTTGACATACACACACGATCGTCTGTTCCTAAGGTAGACAACTTAATGCCTGTGTTTTAGGTAACAGCCGACTGATATACATTTTTTTTTTTATAAATATACATATAAATAATACATATAGAAATAAATACATATTACACCCAGATTCAAGGCGGGAATCGAACCCACGATCCTGGAGCAGAATGTAGGGTTACTAACAACTGTGCCGAGTCAATCAAAATTTAAAAAATAATTACTTGCGGGTTTATTCAAATCTAAGAGACAAAATCGTATTGACTTGTGGTGTAATTATACTAACGATACAACGAACGAAGCATTGATGACCGTTCTAGTGTAGTGGTGCAAATAGTCACCTCGACGCCTCGCCTCAATGCCGGTGTTCACGGGTTAGATTCCCGCTCGGGACAGATATTTGTATTTGTGCCAATATTTGTTTCAGGTCTTGGTGTATGTCCTTGAGGGTTTCCCCACCGTGCTCTGGAGAGCACGTAAAGGCGTTGGTCCCGTTTGTTATCATTGATACCTTATAAAATCGTTACTTATGGTAGTAATATTATGCACCAACCCGCAGTGGAGCAGTGTGGTGGATTAAGCTCCAACCCTTCTTCTATGTGAAAAAAGGCCTTCGCTCAGCAGTGGGTTGTTTACAGGCTGATACAATACAGTACAGTACAGAAGCATTTGTGGAATACTGTGACAAAACTGAGCCTTACCATAAATATTAGAGTCCACCTAAAGGGAGATGTTACTACCGGATAGTTCTCAGAACTGTTGCTTAAAATAGGAAATGGTGATTTCCGGGAACTGGATAATAATAAAATGTTTGTGTATATGAGTATGTATTTATGATAAACAAAGCTTAAGGTCAAACTCTTAATGTAGCGGGAGTTTACTTGAGGGCAAGCTGCTTCTCCCACAGCCAGTTGTATGTGGCATGTTTCAGAGTAGCCTGGTGATTCTAGCACCCCGAAGGAAAAAAAAAATTATAAAGAAATACTGTAGAAGGTATATTATTTCGATTTCATTGTAAAAAGAAATTACCCCCGTGTAACTTTCCCCAGATCAAAGGCCGAGCTTCGTGTTCCTAAAATATAACAATTTTTCTTTTTTTAATGTTTATTAAAACTTTAAATCCTTACTCTATAATAAAGATTGTTATATATATATATATATATATATATATATATATATATATATATATATATATATATTAGAAGACTTTCTATAGATATAGTCACTCATCACGATATCTTTGGAACTATGAGACCTAGAGACTTGAAGTTTGGTAGTAATATTTGTTTCACCGAGTAAAGGTCACCTTTGAAAAAGGGGAGCAAAGTTTGTATGGGACAACATGATTCCTTGGTCCAATCTACTTCAATTTTTTCATAAATATTCTTAAACAGAATTGATTGAAGACGTGTTTCGTATTTTATCGAAATTCATCCTCTAACGGGGTTAAAAGGGGATTGAAATTTATTTGCTTCGAAGTTAATATCAATACTCCTTAGTGTTTTTGATTTAAATTACATTTTATTTTGACATATTTGACAACTCAATCTGTCTGCTATAAAATATTTTCGAGTATCGACGCAGGTGTAGGTGATAAAAAATATAAATTTATAATTTTTGAAATTTTAGTTAAATACCCGTGCGAAGCCGGGGCGGGCCGCTAGTAATTAAATATAGTTATAACAAATAAGCGGCATCTTTATTAAATTTATTGTACTTATTTAAGCGAATGTTAATAGCGCCATCTCTTAATAACTTCATGTATTACATGTCATCTGTTTTGTTAACAGTTGAAAACATCAACGCTAGATGGCACTACATTGTACAGCCATCTGTATTACAAAAATGTGGAATTATTATACTCCAGTAGAACAATAATAGTAAGTTAAAGAATGATATAATTATGTCTACCATATTTGAACGTTCATGAAATGCTTTTTGTTATTGGCATTTCACACAATATATAGTTTTACCTATCTACATGCTAAGTTTAAAATATGCCTATCGGTAGTGCGTGTCCAGTAATAAGTATCAGTATCAGGTATCAAGAAGGACCCCAAATTGTTTTATTTAAGAAAATAAACACTAATTTTAAAAATTTAATATAATAAACCTTTCAAGTACCTATTTTCTATTTTTCAGTTAATTAAAAGTTAAAAAAAAAAATAATATGTTTAAAAACCAACTTGTACGAAGCTAAAAGGTATTTTAATATTTTAAACAGTAAAATATATCAGAATAATAGACATGCCTCCAAAGATTGTTAGGAGTCCCACTTGTCCATAGGACGACTATATGAAAGAGTTCTTTATTATAGTAAATGACAGAGAAAAACTGAACAGGTAGGTATAGAACAGGTAAAAAGTCAGTTACGGCTGATTTCCGTCTATAAAAGGTTTTGTCTTTGTATCTTAAAGGACTTTTCTCTTACAATTAAACAATTACAAAGGCTTTTTTTTCTTTTTTACATCATAATTATTATGTATTACTTATTCACTACCAAATTATTGTCTCATACAACGTTTATTATATAATTAACCTGAGGTGAACAGATTCGCACCTACTCTGAATTTTAAATGAATATGTTATGATAAACAATGGATTAATTCGCTATTAACTGGCAAAGAGTAGACTAATTAAAACAAATGAGTTCAATCGTTTCTGTTATAACACTCCTTCGTAATAACAAATGGGGAATTAAGATAAATAACGCTTAACCCTTTATCAGTGCGGAATAATGGATGAAAAATTTATACATTAATTAATTATATCCATCAGACGTACCTATATGCAAACAATTTACATTAGCACGTAAAAATTGTGTATATTCAAAGCTTAAAGTCTTTCTAAGTAATTATGTACTAATATCCCTTGTATATATAAAAAAAAATGTAGGAAACTGATCAAAGACTTTATCTAACATAATTATATAAGAATATTTAGAAATAATTAATCCATCTAGGACGTCGTTTGGACTCAAAATTTTTTTTTTATGTTACTCAAATTTCTGCATAAGTAAAAGTGTGTATTAAATACTATATTACTGTTAAAACTACTGAATGAAATAAATATTTTTTTATATTTATATGTCTGGAGAAGACTATCAAGTCGTCTTTGATATTAGGTGTACGCCATATTACATCGCAACTAGTTGTACCTGTGATTTCGTTTGCGATTGCCATTCCTTTCATTTAAAAGTATATATTTGTCAGCTTAAGGAAAGCCATACTATCAAAGTTTCAGTAGTTCATTCCTGATTTTAATTTGTTTGGATGTAATATCGGGGATTGAGATATCTGTAATTTCTGAAGTATCAAACAAAAAAAGAAAAATTAATGGACAATATTTGAAAGTTTGAAATATCTTCTTCACCACTTAAAAAAAAAAAAAACTTTAATCAGATTTCAATTATTTAATTGAGATTGCCTAATGAATATAAAACGAGGATTCCAATCTATAAATTCTCATGCGCGACGGTTAATGTGAGGAATCAGGCATCGTGTGCAAATCCCGCATGTTTTGGGAGAAATTAAAAGAAATAATAATAATCATAATATATCCGCCACTCAGTTGTTTAGCAGCATATCCGATATATTTACAATCCTTACAATTAAATGAAAATGAAATATTTCCATAAAACATTTGTTTTTCTATTATATTTTATCCGATACAGCCGTAGTAGTAGGTATCTACTTTAATACGAAGGCGATCCGAAAGAGGGTGTAAATGAAGTAAAGCCGTCATGACGTTATCTAACAACACACACAGATTTCCCTGTCAATGGAATATTATACAGAACTGAGAGAAATTATTCGCTAACAGAAATATGGTTTGGTATCGTATGGAAAACTTTATAAATGCTTTAAATATTTTACGAGAACCACGGACTACAAAATAAATTATGATATATTATTATAAATATATCTATAATAATTATCACTCACTGTTTTACTTGTCAATTAATACAAGACCATAGATATAAATATTGATACTGTCAATTCCGCAAGGGAGCTAAAGCCAAAGAAGAAGAAGAAGAAGAAGATATAAATATAATTCACATACAGTATAGACATAATTCTACATATTACTGCAATAAATTTTATGTACTTTATTACAAATAGCTACTATTATACTCGTAATTATGCGGATCCCGTGAATGACACTTCATTATCACTTTCCCATTCCATTAAATTTTTAAATTACTTAAGTTGTTCTGTTTAAACAAATTCATTGTGAAGTTTTAATTAGAGTAAACTTTTAATGATAACATTTTAAGAATAATGTAACAAAATATGATCAGATGAGTGATTTTTTAAAATTTGCTTATTATACTATCGTTATACTTAAATTAATTATTATAGATAAAAAAAAAACTAAACTAATTATTTTTATTAAATTTATTAAACCAATTATATTCACAGAAGGTCCAATAATAAATTATGACTAATTAATCTAAAATAAGATTAAAATAAAAATAAAGTTATTAATAAAATTATAATTCAATTCCCTATAGTTAAAACGCATTGAGTGCAATTTTCATAATTTTGTAAATAGGTACCAATAAAATGATGTTGCTTTTTCTACTTTTAAATTCGGTTTTTATTATTATTATTTTATTATTATTATTATTTTTTAATTTTTATTTTCATAACAAAATCGGAAGCTATCTTAACAACTAGCCTCAATTTTTAGTAATCTTATATTGGATAATAAATATAAACTTCATTCATACCTGGTAAGATTTTTTTTAATTATATCGATAAAGAAGAATAGTATTTACCGTCGTTGTGTAAATGGTATACATTTAACCTGCAAAGTAATCTAGATATTTTATTTTTACCCTGATGATCCTAGTCGGGACATTTCAACAATGTCATGAAATAATTATATTGTCAACGGACGTTGCAACTCAACCCCGAAAACCTGTGCAATTTTCAAGTTATCAGACTTCTTGAAATGGGTGAAAATTATCTTGAAAATTCCGTTACATATGATTAAAACTATCATATATATAAACAAAGGAAATAAAACTAGATTTATGAAATGCATGTAGATATAGAGATTGTACAAAATTATCTAGCAAAAAAAAAAAACTACTATATAAAATTTACATCTATTTCAAAGATTTGTAAAATGGCTTATGTAGTAGCTCAAATTTTCATAAGAGCAAAGAACAATTAAGTTTCTACCCTCCTCACATAGGTCATAAATCTCTATTCTAAGCTATATTTGACTGGACCGTTGGCGCAGTTGTTGTTGGTTTGATTTCCGCCCGAGTCTGGGTGTATATATATATATATATATATATATATATATATATATATATATATCCGTCGGCTGTTACCTATAACACATATATGTTACAGATTTTTATATAATTCTTGACTACTAAACTACAAATCCATATTCGACGCACAAAAGAGCCATAAGTAGCACTTCAAAAGTAACCCACGTGAATATTCATATAATTCACTTTATACTTTGATTGATTTTGTTGCCGACGCAAAATCCTTGGAAATTACAGTTTTAGAATCAAATCAATATTATATCTAAGTAGCCATTAAACTTACCATAAAACCGCTTAGTGATGATATTATATGTCATTAGAACAACATGTTACTCTACGTTTCGAACATAACATATAGGGATTTTTTCATCTACAAATCCTTTTACTTAATTACTTTATTAATTAATAGTATATTGTTTGTACAAATATTATTTATAAACAATTAAGTGTCTCTAATGTCTGGAAAATGTTCAAAAAGATCGTGAAGCCTGATCCTACGGAACAAGATGCTGTTGAATTTGTGATTGGTAGTATTAAAGAAGATGATCTTCGAACAGAACTTCTTAACGCCAAGTATCAATCCGTTCCCGAGCTCATTGCCATTGCCAAAACAATGCGTAAACGTAAGATTTCGCCATCTCAAGAACGTGTACCGAACAAAAAAAAAAATGAAAACGGATTCATACTAACCGATGGTAAGGTGAGGCCGAGTACATCTAAGGTAAAGCAACTAAGACAATTTAATGGCTTAGCGGGATATTTTCGTCGATTTATATGCAATTTTTCAACTATAATGATAGCATAATACAATTTGACTAAAGCTGGTGTAAAATGGGAGTGGACGGAAAAGCATGAAGCCATACGAGCTAGAATAATTAATTATTTGACATCCGCACCGCTACTAACGATATTCCAGGAAAACTATCCGATAGAACTCCACACGGATGCCAGCGCTATGGGGTTTGGAGCTGTGTTGATTCAAGTAAAAAATGGGGTTCGTCACGTCATTGGCTATTTCAGTATGAGAACTACTTCAGCCTAATCCAAGTATCACAGCTACGAGCTCGAAACATTGGCAATAGTAAGAGCAATCAAACATTTTCGTCACTTTTTATATGGAAGAAAATTTACGCTATAAACAAGAGTTGCTGCTTAGAATACATAGATGGTGGGCGTTCTTACAAAACTTCGGATTTGAGGTTGAATACCGAAAAGGAGAAAAACTGAAACATGCAGATTTCTTCAGCCGTAACCCCCTTCAAATTGTAATGAATTTATCAACTAAAGATGCTTGGTTAATTGTAGAACAATGTCGCGATGCTGAATTGAAGAAAATCATTAAAGAGATTCATTCAAATAATCAGTTGCATCCAGACTACGTTCTCAAGGATAATGTTTTATACTACAAAACAAAATCAAAGGATAAGTTAAAACTCACTAAAGTTGTCCCTCAATCCTATCGATGAGTCTCATAAATACCTACCACGAGGCACTCAAGCACATGGGATGGGAAAAGACATTGGCAAAACTCAAAGAGAATTTTTGGTTTCCTAAAATGTCATCAAGTGTTAAATATTTTGTAGAGCACTGTGTAGTATGCAAAACGATGAAAGGACCATCTGGAGCCATACAAAGTCGCCTGCACACAATAGAAAAGATACCGGAACCTTTTCGTACCATTCACATAGATATTTCTGGAAAACTTAGTGGGAATGCGTCTCAGAAAGAATATGTTTTCGTGGCTATCGATGCCCACACAAAGTTTGTTATATTACAACATGCTAAAAACAAAACTCAAGCCAGTGCACTAAAACATTTGCAAGAAATAGTTTTTCTTTTTGCAAGTGGTGCTCCAAGACGTATTATTGTTGATGGTGATGGTGCATTTATATCCCATTACAAAGACTACTGCAACCAATATGGGATTGAACTACATCAGTGTGCTGGATATACAAGTAGAGCCAACGGTCAAGTAGAAAGAAATATGAGAATAATAAAGAATGGGTTGACCGTCATTAACAATACTCATAAAAGCCATTGGATGAAATCCTTGGGAGCTCTACAGCTAGCTATCAATTCAACTTTTTCAAAAACAACAGGTCAAACCCGTAATGAACTATTAACCGGAAAAAGAGGGAGTGTTCCTCCTGAACTTCTCAAGCTCATTGACGAACGTAATGATCGAATATACCCGGAAATGTTGAAAAAAGGTGTGTTAACAAGGATGACCGAACTAGCTGAGAAAGATTAAACTCGGTACGATAAAAGAAAAGCGAAAGTTAAAAGATTCGAAAAGGGTGAATATGTCTTGTTAAAAGAACCACCACGATTTGGTACCAAATTAAGCCAGAAATATGACGGACCTTTTGAAATAAGAAAGGTACTACCTCATGACAGGTATGAGATTCGACGAGCGGTCGCGGTCGATCGAGAAAAGTATGTCATGAACAACTAAGAAGCGCTCCTAAATTCGGCGTCCAAAGTGACATAGCCATATCGGCGATGAATAAAGATTTTGAAAAGGAACAAAGTGTTGTATAACACTTATGATATTTAAAAGATGGTATGACTGTGAGTAATAATAGACTAACTTACGTAGTGACTAGTGACCCTGGCTGCTAAGCCGGAGGAATTACATCTAACCAAAATGAGCAATGTGATTTAGAATTGAAAATCTGAGACTGAGATAATATTTTACGAGATTTACGAGACTAACCAAAATTAGCGCTGAGGCTATGAGGTTGATATATTCTGAGTCGTACCAAAATTAGCGCTGAGGCTATGAGGTCGACCAATGTGTATCGAGAATCTAACCAAAATTAGCGCTGAGGCTATGAGGTTGATATATTCTGAGTCGTACCAAAATTAGCGCTGAGGCTATGAGGTCGACCAATGTGTATCGAGAATCTAACCAAAATTAGCGCCGAGGCTATGAGGTTCACATTTACTTACTTATGAGTTTTAGTAATTATGGAATTAATACGCTTTATTTTTCAGATTATTATGTGATGTAATCGCAGGGACGCGCCTATCATCAGAATGGCCGTATCGGCGCAAATATTATACACATCGCAAAACATCACAAAAACTGTACAACAAACTAACAATGCATCGTACGATTGCGTCATCTGTTTGTGAGACAAACAACACGTGACGCGGCTCAACACTACAGACACGTTATAAACAGCGTGCGCAGCGAGAGCGTGCCATTCGTTTGTCGGCACCCGAGCCAGACGGATTTTATTTAATTACTTTGATTTATTACGATAAAATTATTAGTTATTTGGATTGTGTTTATGAAGTAATAAACAACTGTGAGTCAAGAAGATGGTATCATTCGTGAAAGCACCCCTCCTCTTACATATATAACGAAATATAAATAAGATTTTAACATGTAACATACGTTTGTAGGAGAATTTTCAAAATGCACCATCATTTTGGCGTTGCCTTTAACCGTACTTTAATAAATATCTAAACTCAAAATTTATCTACGATTGGTCCCTACATCCACGTTGTATTTGAGAATGGCATATGAGTTGAATCGACCCGCCCTCGGTCGTTAGCACAAATGGTTTAATGGCTCAAAATGGTCGTTGGCGTAATAACCTCTGTTACTTGAACTTTTACGGTGATAAGTACTTTCAAACGTTTTATATATTATAAATATGCATGTAAATGGGACATACATTTTGTAAAATACGAGATTTAATGTTTATATTATTTTCTTGTGTATACATACATAGTAAGGATAATATTTTGTTATCGTTCACGGCCGGGCAAAAAGAGAGGCTTAAGTTGGTAATCCTGCTTTATAATACAATAGTAAAATAATATAGTATACATATAAAACGTTAACATATTTAATTAGTGTGTGAAAATTGACCGATTTTTTGGTAACAATGCCCCCATTTCATTTGGCGTTCCGCAAGGGAGTGTTCTAGGTCCCACTCTATTTCTAATATATGTAAATAATCTCATTAACAAAAATTTGGAGAACTGTAAAGTTATTGCCTATGCTGACGATACAGCATTGATTGTTCATGGACGGGATTGGAATAAGGTGAAATATTATGCAGAAAGTGCAATTAAAGAGGTAATTAAAACTAATCTTTTAACTCTCAATCTAGCAAAAACAAAATACTTAACTTTCACCTACCGATCCATCTCTCTACCGCCACCTGAATTTTCCATTATAGCACACTCATGTAATTTTCGAGGTGTTTGTGAGTGTCCCAACTTACCACACGTTTCATATATTAAATACCTGGGTCTAATAAAAGACTGCCACCTTAAGTGGGCACTTCATATTGATACCGTAACCAGCCGTATTCGTAATTTAATTCCAATATTTCGAAAACTTAAGAGTTCTGCAGATCAAGAGACGTTACTCAATGTATATTATGCTCTTGCAAAAAGTATTATACAGTATTGCATTGTCCTTTGGGGTGGAATTGGTAAAAATGCTTTGCTTTTTTGGAACGTGCTAATAGAGCTTTATTAAAAGTTATGCGTGGGAAACCAAGGCTGTAGAGTACTGATTTACTCTATAAAGAGTACTCAGCTGTAACTGTGAGACAACTTTACATTCTAGCTGTTGTTCTACGCCAGCACAAAACGTGTGTGTTTGCGACACAGCTTCTTATAGAACGACTTTTGATCGTCTTCAATACTACATTATGAGTAGCTACTTATACAATAAGGTTAATAAACTTAAAAATATCTATTCACTACCCTTAAACAAATGTAAATATGTGGTAAAAAATTGGATTAGGAAGTTGAATTATGTGGAAACAGAGAATGTTCTTCAAATCTAAATTTCACACACAAAATAAAAAAAAATAAAAATATATCAATACACTTCTACATACGTATAAAAATAACATATATACACATAATACATATACACATACAAACAAACAAAGACCCGCTCACACACACTCAGAAGAGGTAAATTTGTTATTAATTTTTTAGGTAATTATTCGGTATCGCGCCACCACCGATTTTGAGGCTGATTTTTTTTTAGAGGTTCGTTATGACTTCAGATCATCATAACTAGTATTGTTATGATGGCGCATGACCTTTTTTGGCGGAAAAAAATTAAAAATGTAAAAGGTATTTATTCGGTATCGCGCCACCACCGATTTTGAGGCTGATTTTTTTTAGAGGTTCGTTATGACTTCAGATCATCATAACTAGTATTGTTATGAAGGCGCATGACCTTTTTTGGCGTAAAAAATAAAAAATGTAAAAAAAATTTCGTACGAATAATTACGATTATCGAAAGATTTTTTCTTTTATTTTTATGTTGTTAGAGGTTTTTTTTATAGATAGGTTGTTAGGTATTTTTTCTTTTTTTTAGTTACAACCATAAAGGTATTTATACCTCCTCCATATACCTCTAGTTACAACGCGTCGTCCCTAGTTAAAAACTAGTTATTGATAAATGCCTTTGTTAAAAGTAGAAGTAACGCTCAAAAACAAAAAAAAAAAGACCTAACAACCTATCAATAAAAAAAATACCTAATAACATAACATTAAAAACATATCTTTCAATAATCGTATAACAAAAAAATTATTCGTACGATAATTTTTAAAAAAAAATTTTTCAAGTCAAAAAAGGTCATGCGCCATCACAAAAACACTAGTTATGATGTTTTGTAGCCATAAAGCACCTCTAAAAAAAATCAGCCCCATTATGGCTGGTAACGCGATACCGAATAAGTACGATAATTTAAAAAAAAAAATTAGGTTAAAAAAGGTCATGCGCCATCATAACAACACTATTTATGATGTTTTGAAGTCATAACGCACCTCTAAAAAAAAAAATTAGCCTCAAAATCGGTGGTGGCGCGATACCGAATATTTACCATTTTTTAATATTATATAACCCTTTCTTTATTTTATAACTTTCTACAAATTATGTGAAATTCAAATAAAATACACTCTCATTGGACATAAAAACTGACAGCTGTAACACAGTTTATACTTATAGCACCTTATAGTATAGCTGTCAATGTTAACATCTTTTATTTATTTCAATACTATTGTTTAATTTTACTTGTTATAAACGATTTTTACCTATAATATGTCAATAAATAAATAATAATAATTATTCTATTATTATTATTTATTTATTAATGGTGTATTTTTCAATTTAGAATGGAAACGTAACAGACAGGAGCTATGGAAAGAAGTTTTTACTTACATGTTTCTCTTCACCGAAGTAAATTAGTAGAAATGTTTCTCTGATCGGCAAAAGCCTCTTTCCTATATAACGCAAGGAGTGCTGTTTAATAACTACGCTACTTTACTGTGGGTTGGGTGATAATTTTAGAACATACATAACGCTCGTTATTATGTTTTTATGATAACACCTGTCTTTACATGTTCATCGAGATACGACATAAAGTCTCCAAAAGACAAACGTAACAAATATTCGTTCAATTACAAATATTCGCTTTACGAGCGATTATCGGACACGTGAACATCGGTCTTTACATAGTTTTCATCACTGCTATATAATAAATATTCATATTTTTATAATAATAGTAGTCTAATTAGATTTTACAATTTATACCTACTTACAAAATTAATCACACAGATTGTACGATGCGGTGACTATGACAAAACTTATATCTAGTGTGCCACAAATCTCTGCACCTCTATTATTTTATCGTGGGTACTTCAAGATCAAGTACATATATTTAATTATAGACTTTATATCGCAGTGGATAAGAGCTATTATGGTATGGTAGTAATCAGATGTGTCGTACAATTACCTGAGTTCTAACCACACGAGACCAGACCTGGTTTGTGTCTACATTTTAAGCGCTGGAAACTTGTAACTTTTTGTATTTCACTATTTTAAGCGTGTCATACTAATTTTTACCTAGTAGATTTTTTTAACGATGCTTATAGTATCATATATGTGAGCGCAAATATAAATATTAGTCAATTTTTTGTTTTAATTCATTGAATTAGATTTATATCAATGTTTTATTAATTAAATATTTATTTAAGATAATTGCAATCGGTTCAATAATTTATGAAGAGTAACAGGAATCAAAAGAGGAAACATAGTAAAAGGAATTAAAAATTAATGTTTTCATGATACTGTAAATTTCTGCAGTAGCCTGTCAACTTTTTGCCTGACACACATGGAGCAGCTGTGTTGACTTAAGTAGGAATTGACTTTTTTTTTTTAATTTTTCAAGTTTATAAATTTTTTTTTAATTATGTTGTGTATACAATAATTTACGATTTATTTGAAACGGTCTTAGCGTTAAAATAAAATAAATTGACTTGAAGGATTAACTCATGAGTGTAAATTTAAATACATTCCCGCACTTGATAATAATCGGATATTAACAAGTCTTTTTGTAGTAGGCATTATGATGCAAGTTATTTTATTTAAAAAAACATATAATATAATTTTTACGCTATGTTTATGAGAAAATGACAAAAGCAATGGATTTGCCAAAAGAAGACGGATGACGATGTTTTTCCTTCTTTTCGTCAACTTTCTACTCATGATATATATACATATTACTCATGACATATATACGATATTTAGTTCAGCTAGAATCCTGCCTCTCCTAGGAGAAATACAAGTATTAGACAAATATGACCCCAGGGATTTGTTTTGATGTAGGTATTGAAAGTAACGACATTTGCTTACCTATTTTATAAATCATTCCAGAAAAAAAATCTTAACTTACAGTAACGCCCGTGTCACATAGAGAGGTGTATATTTTAAAAGAGTATTTTTCAGTATCTTTAAATACTACGTGTATCCTAACTCCGTGTGATATTAGAAATGAAACAAGACGTCGCTTGTAAGATGTCGAAAGACTTCACAGCTTTGTAAGATTCGAACCCGAACTTCAATCTGGCTGAACTTGTTTTGGCTGACTGGCTGAACTTTTGCACGTATATATTTTTAATTTTTATATTTTTTCTACTTGAAGACTTAGAAATAGAACTGAATTCGTATGGTTTTCTAATCTTAATCTTCTAAATGACCGAACTTGAATATAAATTTTCGCCACCTAATTTATATATATTTATCACCTAAAGAGATATTTTCAAAATCAAACTGAACTGAATCAACCTGTAAACGTCCTACTGCTGAGAAATTGCCTCTTCTCCATGTAGGATAAGTGTTGGAGCTTAATCCACTACGCTACTCCACTGCAGGTTGGCGGATAGTTTCTCTACCATGAGTAACGATCTTTACCAGTTTTTTATGATAACAATTGGAACCAACGGCTTTACATGCTCTCCGAGGCACTGGGGGAAGACCCACGAGGACATACAGCCAGACCAGAAAGAAATATTTGCACAAATACAAATATCTGCTCCTAGCGAGAATCAAACTGCCGGCTTTGAGGCGACTACTGGTACCACGAAAAAAATTTTAAATGTATAATAATTAATTCTTGAAAGTTCGAAAATGATTGCATCTCCATACAATTTATTTTTTTCGACTTATACCGCTTAAAGAAAGAATTTTCTAAAATTTTTTTTTTTTCAAAAACTTTAAAGAATTTTGCCTTTATCAATGCCAGACTTTCTCTACAAACTATCATCATCCATTTCCTATTTGTAAGTGTAAAATTTTTAAAAACGCTGAAATCCATTTTTATTGATTTCTAACAATAGTCTTACAATAAACTAACATGCTTACAACTCCAAAAATAGTATATATATTCATAAAATTATCCGACATTTCACTTCTTTAAATTAAAAAAAGATATCCGTTAAAATTCGGTTTTTGGAAATGTTAAGTATTTATTTCTATGTGCGTCACGAGTGCTTTTTTTTTTTTTTTGTCGCAGGGGAATCCATTTACGGATGATATCCAGGATGCCCGGGTCGGCAGTCCTAGACCTATGTCGGACTCGGCACTTTGGGAGTGCAATACCGTACTAAACCCCTGCGGGAGCCTTCAGCCGCTTTAATTGGAGGGTCCCGGATCTGCAGGCAACAGGATCCCTCCAGCGACAGGCTGGCCTCGGTGAAAGGCCAGACTTCTCCTCCATGGGGACTGTCCAGCTCACCTCTGAACAGTCCCGACGACGCCGTATCTAGCAGGACCGGGTTCCCATCCCGGTCCGACACGGGCACAGGGGCGTTACTGGAGGCGCATTAAGTAGCGCCTCCTACGCACCCCCATTCGTCGCCCGCGGATGGAGGCCACGTCGGCGGCCTCCTCTCTCACCCGCTCGTCGGCCTCCTTCTGGGACATTACTGTCTCGCAGAAGGAGACCATCGCCTTCCAGGACTCGTCGTCGCCGAGCATCGCGATGATAATGCTCGGAAGCGACAAGTCCCCTCCGAGGACCGACGTCAGACTTTGACGCAGCGCCGCCCATCTCGGGCACACCTCGAGGGTGTGCTGGGCGGAGTCCACCGCCGCGCCACAATCGTGACATTCAGTCGTCGGCTCCCTCTGGGCCGTCCGGCACAGGTAGTCACCAAAGCAACCGTGCCCGGTGAGAACCTGCGTCAGACGGAAGGTGAGGGGCTTGCGTTTTCGACGCATCCACCGCTCAAGGACCGGGCGAATGGCAGCCGTTACGCGTGTGCCGTACGGCTGCCCCGCCAGGTCCTCCGTCACGAGTGCTTGTGTCATAGTACACGTGACTCACTTTTTTTTATATCTTTACGGATTTTTAACATACGTTCCGTTGACCCATTTTAAAATCTAAAGAACACTAAAATCACTATAAAATAATTTCAACATAAATAAAATATAGATCATATTATTTCCATGAAAAAAATAAGCTGAAAAACTATAAAAAATGCTATTAAGCTCTAAAAATATATTCAAGGATCATATATGGTGAAATTTGTGATGGAAATTTAATATTCGTTGCTGTTATTAAATTTTCTTCTAACGCTTCTGTTTAAGTTTGTAGCACATTGTTAGATGTTTTCGTTAGAATTTTAGTGACGAAAACTATCAAAAATTTCGATCCAGTAACTTACTATACAAATAAAAAAAATATATATGCTTTGACAAGCTTTTGATTGATTCGCGCAGTATTCAGTCTTGGTTGTTGCATTAGAGGTCGTGGGCTCGATGATTGTGTAAGTCATACGTTTGTCATTAAGTGGACGTTTGTCACGTTTGTGATTGTATTTTGTGTGTTTAAAAACCCCTACACAGGATTTAGAACATACTGTGGGCCATTAGGTTTAAAGCATTTACTTATTACGATTCGAAATCGGGGGTATGATATAACAAATACAAATAATATTACGAAGATTCAAGAACAAAATCTATGAAAAATACATACAGTGTGCGGTATATTTAAAACGCCCTGTCCACGTTTGTAGGTAAAAGTACTCCGTAATACATTATTCCGTAAGTATCATACATGAGGGAATACTGAAGTGCGCGACAGGACGGTAGTGTGTGATGAATATTTCAACTGACCCGGATAATATTCAGGAGATTTTTGGCCGGTTGTATGTGCTTAGGAATTTGCTTATTGAGTGTGTAATTTTATAATATATAGACATATTCTTATTTCGATCGTTCCTTTGTGTGGTACAAAAGTTCCAGGTGAAGGTAGTCGCGGGTTTGATTTTCAGACGAAGCTATGGTATTTGTATTTGTATAAATATTTGTTTCTGTTGTATGTTTTTGTTCTACATAAAGGTGGTAGTGAAGATGACCTAAATAATTACAGGCCAATCTCTGTACTCCCAGTCCTAGCTAAAATCCTTGAAAAACTTATTAATAATCGTCTTAAGAAGTTTCTTTCCACAAATAACTTGTTATCCAACCAACAATTTGGCTTTAGAGATGGCATATCAACAGAAGACGCAGTGTTGTCCATGACAGGCGAAATTTGTGATCATCTAGATTCTGGTAGGAAATGCTTGGGTGTATTTTTAGACCTTGCCAAAGCATTCGACTCCGTTTCTACTAAAGTCTTGCTTGATAAGCTTTATAATATTGGCATAAGGGGCTTACCTCACCAGCTTCTCAGTGACTACCTCTCAGGCCGCCAACAACAGCTCAAATTAGGTCAATTTTTATTAAGTGACATAACCTGTGTTTCTTATGGGGTCCCTCAGGGTAGTGTCCTTGGGCCTACTCTTTTCCTTGTGTATGTAAACGACCTCTGTAAACTTAACCTTTCAAATTGCAAAATCTACACATACGCGGACGACACTGCCTTAATATTCCATGGTCGGACTTGGGAGAGGTTAAAGATAATTGCTGAAGAGGGACTCTTTTATGTCTCTCATTGGTTAAGATCCAATCTATTGTCATTCAATACTACCAAATCTAAGTTTGTACCATTCTCGATTCGCAAAAACACATTGCCTAATATAAATTTCGGCCTGAAAGTTCACTCATGCGTTAATCCCAACTTAAATGACTGCAATTGTGATGATATTGGTGGAAGTGACCATATAAAATATCTTGGAGTAATAATTGACCAACATCTTAACTGGAAGCGTCATATATCTATGATTACTGACAGGATGAGAAAGTTGATGTGGATATTCAGAAAATTGAAACAGGTGGCGGATGATAAGGTCTTAACAACAACTTATAAAGCTTTGGCACAATCTATATTGAGTTACTGCATCCCAGTCTGGGGTGGAGCAGCGAAAACCCACTTGCTGACTTTAGAAAGAGGACAACGTGCTCTTCTCAAAGCAACTTTTGGCAAGCCATCCCGATTCCCGTCTTTCGATCTGTATAACTCTTATAAATTGCTTACTATCCGTCAATTATACATTTTAAGGGTTATTCAGAAATTACATCGTCAATTACCTTATAAAAAAAAATCTGTTAATAAACGTAGAGCTGCTGTTGCTTGCCAATTACCTTTAAGTAAAACTAAATTTAAGCAGAACCAATTCGCATGTCAGTCTGCATATGTATATATATATATATGTATATATATATGTTACCCATTACACAAGAGTCATTAAAATATATTTGACATGTTGGTATAGAAAGAGTCCTCGAAGACTACAGGCCATTAATATCAAGTATCTACCTACCTCGACTCAAAATATAATAATATGTAGCATACATCTCAGGAACCTATTAAAATAGTTTTTGGTGGCTGGGTATAAATAATTGTATGTGTATAATTTATTTATAAAATCTAATATCATAGTATCTAAAATCTTACTATAACTTACATCCGGCGTATATATTTTTTGTTAGTATTTTTTATGAGTAAAAGAAAAAGCGTAAATGATAATGATTTTTTTATCTAACGAAAAAATAATTACAAATAATTATTTACGACAAAACAAACTGCAATAGATATCTAATAAAACATAACCACAGTGTAAATAACTCTATCTTAAACAATAATATAACTCTATCTTAAATAAAAGTCTGTTTTAAATAACAAAAATGAAATGACTGATCCACTTATACTGCACACATATACATATAATTTCTACCATATACACGTATACACTCAATTATGTCTAACAAATAACTAACGTAGGTAAATTATGTCTATTCATGTAAATTTTTTCCATATAACTTTTAGCATGTTGTAAGCAATGAATAGTAAAATGAAATGAAAATTCGCCATAAGGTGATTTGTAGAGTTTCGGTAGACATCACCGTACTATTACATCACCGGTTTTATTAAATATTACGATAAATAACTTAATCTAATATCCCTAGTGATGGCCGAGAGGAAATAAAATAAATAATTCACAGTATGACAATGAAATGATCAGGACAAACACGAAACAGCCAATCGTATATACCTAAATCACTGCATGCCACATGCTCACAATATTGTATAACTATATCCAATGACAAGGAACACAGTGATAGCCTGGCCGAGTTTTATTCAATCCCATGTCTTTTCATCAATAATAAATTCATTGATAAGCTTTCCGACACAAAATTCGCTTAATAGTTTTTTAAACTTCCGTAAAGGCATAGATTGAACCGCAACCGGTATTTTATTGTAGATTAAAATAGACATTACAATAAAGGAACGAATTTCCAATAAAGGAAGGACGACGATGGGTGTGATATATTATAGCAGAGTTATAACAAAAATATACTGAAAATATAATATTAATATGACAGCCATTATACTATAGTTGTACGTGTAGTGTAGTCGCCTTAAAAACCGGCGGTCGTGGGTTCGATTCCCGTCCGGAGCAGATATTTCTATTCGTACAAATATTTGTTTTTAGACTGGGTATATGTCCTTGTGGGCAGGGCCGGATTTAGGGGAGGGTAAGCGGGGCAACTGCCCCGGGCCCCCACATAGAAGGGGCCCCCACATCCAGAAAAGAGGGACCCCCCACATCCGCAAAAGAGGGGCTTCCACAATAGAACCAAGGCAATCGAGTTGGAGTGGTCCGGTGTTGGGACAACTTTTTTTTTAGGAGGTGGAATAGAAAAAAAACTCCTAAAAAAAAAGTTGTCCCAACACCGGACCACTCCAACTCGATTGCCTTGGTTCTATTGTGGAAGCCCCTCTTTTGCGGATGTGGGGGGTCCCTCTTTTCTGGATGTGGGGGCCCCTTCTATGTGGGGGCCCGGGGCAGTTGCCCCGCTTACCCTCCCCTAAATCCGGCCCTGCCCACAAGGACATATACCCAGTCTAAAAACAAATATTTGTACGAATAGAAATATCTGCTCCGGACGGGAATCGAACCCACGACCGCCGGTTTTTAAGGCGACTACACTACACGTACAACTATAGTATAATGGCTGTCATATTAATATTATATTTTCAGTATATTTTTGTTATAACTCTGCTATAATATATCACACCCATCGTCGTCCTTCCTTTATTGGAAATTCGTTCCTTTATTGTAATGTCTATTTTAATCTACAATAAAATACCGGTTGCGGTTCAATCTATGCCTTTACGGAAGTTTAAAAAACTATTAAGCGAATTTTGTGTCGGAAAGCTTATCAATGAATTTATTATTGATGAAAAGACATGGGATTGAATAAAACTCGGCCAGGCTATCACTGTGTTCCTTGTCATTGGATATAGTTATACAATATTGTGAGCATGTGGCATGCAGTGATTTAGGTATATACGATTGGCTGTTTCGTGTTTGTCCTGATCATTTCATTGTCATACTGTGAATTATTTATTTTATTTCCTCTCGGCCATCACTAGGGATATTAGATTAAGTTATTTATCGTAATATTTAATAAAACCGGTGATGTAATAGTACGGTGATGTCTACCGAAACTCTACAAATCACCTTATGGCGAATTTTCATTTCATTTTACTATTCATTGCTTACAACATGCTAAAAGTTATATGGAAAAAATTTACATGAATAGACATAATTTACCTACGTTAGTTATTTGTTAGACATAATTGAGTGTATACGTGTATATGGTAGAAATTATATGTATATGTGTGCAGTATAAGTGGATCAGTCATTTCATTTTTGTTATTTAAAACAGACTTTTATTTAAGATAGAGTTATATTATTGTTTAAGATAGAGTTATTTACACTGTGGTTATGTTTTATTAGATATCTATTGCAGTTTGTTTTGTCGTAAATAATTATTTGTAATTATTTTTTCGTTAGATAAAAAAATCATTATCATTTACGCTTTTTCTTTTACTCATAAAAAATACTAACAAAAAATATATACGCCGGGTGTAAGTTATAGTAAGATTTTAGATACTATGATATTAGATTTTATAAATAAATTATACACATACAATTATTTATACCCAGCCACCAAAAACTATTTTAATAGGTTCCTGAGATGTATGCTACATATTATTATATTTTGAGTCGAGGTAGGTAGATACTTGATATTAATGGCCTGTAGTCTTCTAGGACTCTTTCTATACCAACATGTCAAATATATTTTAATGACTCTTGTGTAATGGGTAACATATATATATATACATATATATATATATATATACATATGCAGACTGACATGCGAATTGGTTCTGCTTAAATTTAGTTTTACTTAAAGGTAATTGGCAAGCAACAGCAGCTCTACGTTTATTAACAGATTTTTTTTTATAAGGTAATTGACGATGTAATTTCTGAATAACCCTTAAAATGTATAATTGACGGATAGTAAGCAATTTATAAGAGTTATACAGATCGAAAGACGGGAATCGGGATGGCTTGCCAAAAGTTGCTTTGAGAAGAGCACGTTGTCCTCTTTCTAAAGTCAGCAAGTGGGTTTTCGCTGCTCCACCCCAGACTGGGATGCAGTAACTCAATATAGATTGTGCCAAAGCTTTATAAGTTGTTGTTAAGACCTTATCATCCGCCACCTGTTTCAATTTTCTGAATATCCACATCAACTTTCTCATCCTGTCAGTAATCATAGATATATGACGCTTCCAGTTAAGATGTTGGTCAATTATTACTCCAAGATATTTTATATGGTCACTTCCACCAATATCATCACAATTGCAGTCATTTAAGTTGGGATTAACGCATGAGTGAACTTTCAGGCCGAAATTTATATTAGGCAATGTGTTTTTGCGAATCGAGAATGGTACAAACTTAGATTTGGTAGTATTGAATGACAATAGATTGGATCTTAACCAATGAGAGACATAAAAGAGTCCCTCTTCAGCAATTATCTTTAACCTCTCCCAAGTCCGACCATGGAATATTAAGGCAGTGTCGTCCGCGTATGTGTAGATTTTGCAATTTGAAAGGTTAAGTTTACAGAGATCGTTTACATACACAAGGAAAAGAGTAGGCCCAAGGACACTACCCTGAGGGACCCCATAAGAAACACAGGTTATGTCACTTAATAAAAATTGACCTAATTTGAGCTGTTGTTGGCGGCCTGAGAGGTAGTCACTGAGAAGCTGGTGAGGTAAGCCCCTTATGCCAATATTATAAAGCTTATCAAGCAAGACTTTAGTAGAAACGGAGTCGAATGCTTTGGCAAGGTCTAAAAATACACCCAAGCATTTCCTACCAGAATCTAGATGATCACAAATTTCGCCTGTCATGGACAACACTGCGTCTTCTGTTGATATGCCATCTCTAAAGCCAAATTGTTGGTTGGATAACAAGTTATTTGTGGAAAGAAACTTCTTAAGACGATTATTAATAAGTTTTTCAAGGATTTTAGCTAGGACTGGGAGTACAGAGATTGGCCTGTAATTATTTAGGTCATCTTCACTACCACCTTTATGTAGAACAAAAACATACAACAGAAACAAATATTTATACAAATACAAATACCATAGCTTCGTCTGAAAATCAAACCCGCGACTACCTTCACCTGGAACTTTTGTACCACACAAAGGAACGATCGAAATAAGAATATGTCTATATATTATAAAATTACACACTCAATAAGCAAATTCCTAAGCACATACAACCGGCCAAAAATCTCCTGAATATTATCCGGGTCAGTTGAAATATTCATCACACACTACCGTCCTGTCGCGCACTTCAGTATTCCCTCATGTATGATACTTACGGAATAATGTATTACGGAGTACTTTTACCTACAAACGTGGACAGGGCGTTTTAAATATACCGCACACTGTATGTATTTTTCATAGATTTTGTTCTTGAATCTTCGTAATATTATTTGTATTTGTTATATCATACCCCCGATTTCGAATCGTAATAAGTAAATGCTTTAAACCTAATGGCCCACAGTATGTTCTAAATCCTGTGTAGGGGTTTTTAAACACACAAAATACAATCACAAACGTGACAAACGTCCACTTAATGACAAACGTATGACTTACACAATCATCGAGCCCACGACCTCTAATGCAACAACCAAGACTGAATACTGCGCGAATCAATCAAAAGCTTGTCAAAGCATATATTTTTTTTTTATTTGTATAGTAAGTTACTGGATCGAAATTTTTGATAGTTTTCGTCACTAAAATTCTAACGAAAACATCTAACAATGTGCTACAAACTTAAACAGAAGCGTTAGAAGAAAATTTAATAACAGCAACGAATATTAAATTTCCATCACAAATTTCACCATATATGATCCTTGAATATATTTTTAGAGCTTAATAGCATTTTTTATAGTTTTTCAGCTTATTTTTTTCATGGAAATAATATGATCTATATTTTATTTATGTTGAAATTATTTTATAGTGATTTTAGTGTTCTTTAGATTTTAAAATGGGTCAACGGAACGTATGTTAAAAATCCGTAAAGATATAAAAAAAAGTGAGTCACGTGTACTATGACACAAGCACTCGTGACGGAGGACCTGGCGGGGCAGCCGTACGGCACACGCGTAACGGCTGCCATTTGCCCGGTCCTTGAGCGGTGGATGCGTCGAAAACGCAAGCCCCTCACCTTCCGTCTGACGCAGGTTATCACTTATGATGACTTTTTTTTTTTTAGGAATATGTTTACCCGACAACGATAATGATAGGAATATGTCCACCCGGAAACGATAATATATTGGCGTAAAATCGCGACGACCTTTTTTTTTTCGTCGTCGTTTTCAATTTCAATTTTCAATGTCAATTTCAGATCAAGGGGTCTCCACTCCTCCATTGCCCCGGGCCCCCACAACTCTAAATCCGGCCCTGCTTGTGGGTCTCCCCACCATGCCTCGGAGAACACGTAAATCTGTCGGTCAATGCAAGTTGATTGTTTTAAATTCTATTTTATATTATTTTTGTGTATTAGTATGCAAAAAGAGTGAATAATATACAGCTTTACTGCTTTTTAAATATTGTTTGAAGAGATTTTTGTTTTTTGTATATTAATATGTTAAGACAAAATTGTCTTTATTACACTTTGTTATATGTTATATTGTATATCTGTCCGTAAGTTGCCGTTACATAGAAATAATGAGATATCGAGTTTTCTAGAAGAGAGTAGCAGAATATACGAATTATATAAGATGTGTAACGGCGTAAGCACCAAATGTTTATTAGATTGGTTTATTTACTTGCGCCGCTCTGAATATCAAATACGTGTACAGTCAGTCGGAAAAAATGATGATATTACATTATATATCTACATATATATTCATATTATGAATTATCACATGCGTGCTGCTTAAGCGCTATAACAGTTGGATATTAATGGTGAAGTACAGGATTCAAGTCTGAGCTGACAGTCCAGAATACGACAGTAAGAAAAAACGTAGTAGAAAAATTGAATATATAAAAATATATAAAGGTGTGTATGAGAGCAGCGGAACCTAAAAAAATATTACAAAAAATTCACAAAACTGGATACAGTTATCTTGGTGGTGTTTTTTGGATGCTTTCTTTTAAATCTAGAAGAATATTATCATTTTTTTTTCACATCTACAGGCTTACATGCGCCTATACCCTTTTCTTTTCATATATTTTATTGTAACATACAGACGTTTTTACTCAGCAAAAGTAAATAAGTACTTAAAACTAGACTTAATATCTCTAGTCCCTGAGACGAGAGTCCAAACTGACCACTTTTATCCTAATATATATACATTTTTTTTTTATTTTTTTTTTACAATACTATACCTATACCTATTTTTTTTACCATACTATAACTACATGCATTTATTATATTATTCCATTTATATATATTTATAAATATTACATTATTTATAATTCTCCTATTTTGGTACTCTATAATTTCGGTTTATCTTAATCAGCACCAGTCCCCAGCTATGCGAGCACATCCTCAATGACTGCTGTGTCTCTATGATGAATTACCATCTTGAGGGTGTGCTCGAGGATTTCTTTTGTAGTGGCCTCCGCCGCCCTCCCCACGAATCGGCCGATTGCGTCATCCCTGTCGTCGGCGTAGTAGACACAGGTCTTGGTGTGCCTACTCACCGCGACCACCGCATGCGAATCGCTATTGTGTATTCGCAGCCTCTTAGCCCTCGTTTGGATGACAATGACCTCCTCGCTCGTCCGACCCTGCGCCTCGTGAATGGTCATGACGCTCGACCCTTCTCCGGTACCATATCCCCGGCCTATTAACTCCTTTTTCTCCTCTTGTGTGAAGACCAGGTACAGGGTCTCTTCTCGGTTCTGTTTTTCGGGTATTTTAGCGCCAGTGAGCCTCTCCGCACGCAGGGAGTGGACGATGGGGTTCGAGCTGTAGATCCTGTCGTAAACCTCGCTGATGGCAAGAGCGACATCCTTGGGATTCCGATGCGTGCATGACAACTCACATGATATATGAATCATGATGCTATATGAATCAGCATGATATAAGAATATTATCATTTAACCACCATTATAACGAAGTTGTTTCTGTATCTGGATTATCTTTTTATACATCTTGTTCAGTATTTGAGAATAATCGGAGCTGATGCTCAGGCACACTAAGTATTAAATACATTGTGTTAGTATGATAATTATATTTGTATTTCTGCCTCATCTCAAAAAACTATGGATAAACTTCCGAAAAGTGGATACTGAATTTAATCATGAAATTTGGCACGGACATTCCATTTGACTATCTAAGAGCCTTCTTAAAAGGATTTTTGGCGAGACGCACAACAAAAACCTAACCTAACCTTTAAAAAAACTAACCTAACCTATCCTAGAATGCGTAAATGCATTTATCAGCGACAAAAATAAATAAATAAAAAAACCTAACAACCTAACCTAACCTAAACGTGCAAAAAAAAAAAAGAAAAAACCTAACAACCTAACCTAACCTTACCTAAACATGCACTATGAAACTCGCTTTGAAGACACTCCAACCTCCTTGATAGACTCGATTTCTTATATATAGAGCGTACCAAGAAGCGTACTCAAAAAATATTGCTAGCGTGCTCTTAGATAGTTAAATGGAATGTCCGTGCCAAATTTCATGAGAAAATTCGGTATCTACTTTTCGGAAATACACCCAAAACTGTAATCAACAATCTTCTATACATAACTTTTTGGAGTTTACTCCTTAAGAATCGATTTTCATATAAGGCGCCCGGTATGAGAAAAATATGAGAGGTAAAATCTACTGATGAATGACCTCGTTACTTTTTCGGTGCGTGCGCACCTATGGTGCGGTGCGAAAGTAATGTTGCTCTAATTAATATTGAAAAATAATATTTAAAAATAAATGATAATTGTCAGATAATAATAATTACATAATTTATCAACATTCCTAATGAAATATTTGTGCACATCTGAAATTGACTATTGTGAAAAGTTTAATGTAAAATATTTCGCCGATTAGTTATAATAAATGTATATACAGGGTGACTGGTGAATTACCATCGATATTTGGGGAGAACGCTCGGCGCGCGGTTCCCATTCGGGTCATGCAATAAAAATAGGTACTTAATTTTTGACCAAATTTTCATAAATTTCAATTCAAATAAATGAAGCGATGACACTTTTCCAGTCATGCCGGCGGCACATGCACAGGTGTTGTAATGTGTCGCTTGTTCACACCTAAAAATTGCCAAAGTCACATAATTTACCTAGTCAACAAATTTGTTGCTTAAACGAGTAAAATATCTTAGTATTTTTGCCTTTCCTAAGCCAGGATTAAAGTATTAAGGGGGACTGGATCATGCTTGTTTATCCTGCTACCCTGTTTACACGTGGCGGCGTTTGGACGTAGATAAACTACCTGTTTTGTGTCGAAAGTGCAGCTAGCTGCTAGGGTGTCCAGACGATGCGTAAATAATTGGATAATTGTTGAGTAACTTTACTTAAAAGTTTATTAATATTTACCTATTTTTTTTACATGATTCGAGTGGGAACCGTGCGCCGAGCGCTCTCCCCGAATGTCGATGGTAATTCACCAGTCATCCTGTACAATGAATAAATATAATTATATTTATATATGTATATTATTTTCATTAATTTGTTAATTTACCCTTTCATATGGTATTAATCTTATTTTCAGTTGGATAAACTCTTTTTGCGTATGTTTAGACAATCGTACTTAAGGAGTAAACTCCAGTCGTGCGTCGGAGCTGACACACACAATTTTTTTTTTTTTTTAGTTTGTAACTGGCTTATATTTTTACATGTAATATAATTATAGACTTTTTAGAAGGGCAATTGAAACCAAAATAAGTATTTTCGCTATTTGGTTTTGACAAAAAAATATTATTGACAGAATTGATATGATTCAAATTCTCCTGTGTAGGAAGACGCTTGTAAAAGGCGTATAAATTGAGTATCACGTCACAGAGTATATGTGCCATGTGCCCTCATGTCGTGATATCGAGCATCAGTAACAATCACTGCAAGCAACCAGCCTCATTTTTAAGAAAATATAGTCCAATGATGCCTCCAGCCCAAAATCCACACCAAACAGTGACGTAACGTTTTAGATGCATTTATTTTTCGACAGTGCCATGTGGATTCTTCGAATCCCAAATTCAACAATTTTGTTGATTAATATACTCATCAAGATGAAAATGTGCTTCATCGTTTAGGGTTATTTTATTCGAAAAATCAGCATTCACTTGTTGATGTTCAATAATCCATTCAACGAACTTTCTTCACTTTATATGGTCTTTAGACTATTCCGCCCATATTTTGTGTGAAATTTTCGAACTGCGGCTACCAACATTTCATTATGTTTGAGATAATATTCAACAATAAAGACACGTTTTTCTATCGTGTAAGGATCAATTTTTACGAACCCTAAACTGTCAGCTGTCAAATAACTTTTTAGGGTTGCTAGCACTTTACCACTAAATGTCGACAAATTCAAATCATGCGTTAACTCTATTATTATTATTAATATTCGTATTGTTAATAATTCAATGTTGACTGTACATACATTATTTAATATTTTATATTTCACGGCGCATATATACGAAATACATTTCAAAACCTAGTAGGTACCAAATTCCACGTTGAATAATTAAACGTATTATACCCTCAAGAGTGCTCTATGAACGATATAACAATAACCATTATCAACATTATGTCGATAAACATTTCAACGAAAATATTACAGACAAGCTTTCAAAATTCTTATTTTTTGGAGTTTACTCCTTAAGAATCGATTTTCATATATAAGGCGCCCGGTATGAGAAAAATATGGGAGGTAAAATCTACTGATGAATGACCTCGTTACTTTTTCGGTGCGCGCGCACCTATGGTGCGCAACTTTCTAATTTGGTTGTGAGTGTATTAAGGTGGACATGCATAGGTCGACTTTCATACATTTTTATTTTTGATTATTCTTGAAATGTATACATTTTTTTAAACATTTAATTTGTTTTATCATTTCTTTAGAGCTTTTTATATGAGCAATGTTCATGTCAGCTGTAATTAAAAATGAAAGTAATGTTGATCTAATTAATATTGATTAAAAATAATATTTAAAAAATAAATGATAATTGTCAGATAATAATAATTACATAATTTATCAACATTCCTAATGAAATATTTGTGCACATCTGAAATTGACTATTGTGAAAAGTTTAATGTAAAATATTTCGCCGATTAGTTATAATAAATGTATATAAAATGAATAAATATATATTTATATATGTATATTATTTTCATTAATTTGTTAATTTACCCTTTCATATGGTATTAATCTTATTTTCAGTTGGATAAACTCTTTTTGCGTATGTTTAGACAATCGTACTTAAGGAGTAAACTGCAGTCGTGCGTCGGAGCTGACACACACAATTTTTTTTTTTAAACTGGCATACCGTTTTAAAAACTAATGCAAATATTTGTAATATATATTTATCAATTTATATATAGTATATCAATTTTTTTCATAAGTAATTATTATTAAATTTTTGTAAGCTATGACATAAGTATATCAATTTTAATAACAGCTTATAATATTAAAAAAATATATATAATATATTCTAAGCAAGCACTTAAAGCCATAAGTAGAGTCAAGTCACTGGAAGGTTTGCTTATCGAAGAACTGAATTGTAATAAACTAACAGGCAAGCGACCATTTTTTTATTTTAACGATGGGAAATGCATTTACGCATCCCGCCGCCCAAAGGCGACGGGTATGTGGGACTCGCTGGCTGCGTAGCCAGAATACCCACTAAAACCCATCGACCGTCTGCGCCGTAGGATGGGCGCCACGGGATCGCTCGCGCACACAACCGTGACGCCCCGACGCTTGGCCCGGAGGCCCCTCCGCATGTGATTGGAGCCGCTCGACTGGTCCACTCTGCTAATTCAGAGAAGTACCAGGAGCGGCTCCACCGCCGAAATCTCCGCGCCCTCTCCGCGCCACTCCCTCACCGCCCACCACTGGACCCCAGCTACCCCAGACGGCGAAACCCCTGAGCTGGGCCCGCACATCAGCTGGTCCAGGGGCTCAGTGGCTTGTGCGCCTCCGCGCCCAACCACTGCGCTTTCGCGCCACCGAATGGAGGGGGAGAGCGAGTCATCCCCTGCGCATTCGCGCCCACCGTTGCTGGTTTTGGTCCACGGGGGTCCGAAGACCCCGACCACTCGCGAGGCGTTCGAGTGGCTTCCCCTATTCGCCAACCGGGGGACGCGCCCAGTAAGAAACCAGCAACTCACTTGGGAGGCAAGCGACCATGCAACAATGACGCATAAATTGATAAGTTAATATTAAGTAGTCAAACCATCATCACTTTGTTGTATTGTACAATTATCGTATAAAAGCTTGTCTATATTTTATATTTTTCTTTCTATTCTTTTGCTAAAAGTGTATAATATCTAGATGGTCTTAGAAATATGGCGATGACCTGATGGTGAAGTCCGAAGATATTCAACCTGCTCAATAGTTGTTAGTACGAAAAACGAAATAAATTTTATTTCTGCTGTAGTTATATTATATTTTTCAAAAATTAACACTTATTTTTTTATTGTTTTACCACCTACTAGGTTATATATTTGGAATTTTAATTTTACGTCAAAGTAAACGTCGATTTAATAATAATAATAGTCGATTAAATATAATAATAAAACTCGATCTTATTGCTAGCAGAGCGATCTATTCCAGACAACGTTTGGGTATAGGACTTGACATAGTAAAAGCGGTTTAGGTAGTGTACAAAGAATTTCTATAAGGATCAAGCGTTAAAATTATACCATATATATATGTGGTACACACAAAACACGACAAATCGAAAAATTTACATCTATTAATTTCAATTAATTTGATCTACATAATTGCCAGTTACTACTGTCTGTTAGTTAATCTGTCTGTCATATTGAACATCACGCATAACGATTCATAAATATTTGCATAATATAAGTGCTTAAAAAATTTGGTGCCAGCTCAACTATTATTGAGAAGCATCAAAATAATCGTAACCAATTGTTGGGCATTTCGCCAAAATGGTAAAATAATGCCCTAATGGCAACGTTATTGACATCCTTGCCAAACTCTTTAAGGAAATTTTCATACTAAATTAATTTTTATGTGGCTTCATGCTACTTTATTGTGTTTAAAACACGACATTTTATGATTTTCAATCAAAGTATACATCATCAATGTAACTAGTGGATGTAAATTAAGATTAACAACAAAATAATGACAGAAATATACATAATATACTCGTAATTTAAAAATCTCTTCTTGAATTATTACTTTTTTTTTTTTTAAACAAGTATTGATTTTTTTTAATCAGGTAAATATTAAAAATTTATTAAATTTATTAAATTTTACGCATGCCTATACAGGTCTCATAGCGGTGACAGGGAAACAAAGCGGCTCTTCGAGAACCTGCAATTGACGACGGACAAAGTTCTTGAGCTATACCCCTCTGCGGAGTTGGTGATTTTAGGAGACTTTAATGCCCACCACACTGAATGGCTTAGTTCTCGGTCCACTGACTACGCGGGGAGGTGTGCTCACGAATTCGCTCTGGCCTATGGTTACTCACAACTGGTACATTCTCCAACAAGAATACCAGATATTGAGGACCATACGAGCTCTATACTGGACCTTCTGCTGACTCAACGTCCGGATGGATATTCCATCTCAGTGGATGCACCACTCGGCTCGTCCGACCACTGCCTCATCCGGACTCTTGCACCATGCACGCGCACAGATCCACCTCGGTCAACTAGTTTGCGGCGCATATGGCAGTACAAGTCAGCAGATTGGGATGGATTACGAGAATACTATGCATCGTACCCGTGGAGGCAGCTTTGCTTCACATCAGAAGATCCCGACACCTGCGCAGCTGCTGTCTCTGAGACGATACTGGCGGGTATGGAATATTTTATTCCGAACTCGCTAGTTGCTGCCGGGACAAGGAAACGACCGTGGTTTAATCGGCCTTGTAAGGAAGCGAAACGGATTAAGCAAGCCACGTTCAGGGCTTGGACCACGGCTCGGAGTAACAGCGATCCAAACGTATCTGACGTGAAACGCAAGCTAAATGCTGTCTCAAGGGCCTGTAAAAGAGCAATTGCCAGAGCTAAATTCGAGTTCATCGGGAGAATTGGCGAAAGGCTTGCCAACTACCCTTCCGGGAGTCGAGCCTTCTGGTCGCTCGCCAAAGCTGCCGAGGGAAATTTTTGTCTGTCGTCCTTACCACCATTGCAAAATGCCGACGGCAACCTGGCCCATAGCGCCAAGGAGAAAGCCGATCTTCTAGGTACACTCTTTGCCTCAAACTCGACTTTGAATGTCGATGAGAGCGCCGTACCGCCAACCATCCCACGGTGTGGACACTCCATGCCGGAAATAAACTTCTCACAAAGAGATGTCCGGCGGGAGCTGCTTACTCTCGATGTTCATAAGTCGAGTGGGCCCGACGGCATTCCAGCGATGGTGCTGAAACAGTGTGCTCCAGAGTTGTGCCCTGTATTAACGCGACTTTTCGCACTTTCTTACCACACTAGGCAAGTACCGTCTTCATGGAAGACCGCCCATGTGCACCCGGTACCCAAAAAGGGCGATAGATCAGATCCATCGAATTACAGGCCTATCGCTATTACCTCCCTTCTCTCCAAGGTTATGGAGCGTGTTATTAACACCAAGCTCCTCAGGTACCTAGAGGAACACGATTTGATCAGCGACCGGCAATACGGCTTTCGCCACGGTCGCTCGACTGGTGACCTGCTAGTGTATCTGACACACCGATGGGCTTCAGCCATCGAGAGTCAAGGTGAGGCATTGGCAGTTAGCCTAGATATGGCGAAGGCGTTCGATCGGGTCTGGCACCGGGGTCTTCTCTCGAAGTTGCCATCGTACGGACTACCCGAGGGTTTGTGCAAATGGGTTGCCAGTTTTTTTGTCTGGTCGATGCATACGAGCCGTTGTAGATGGCTGCTGCTCCGCAAAACTAGACATAAACGCTGGCGTCCCGCAAGGTTCTGTGCTGTCTCCAACACTGTTTCTCCTGCATATCAATGACTTACTGTCTATTGATGGCATTCATTGCTATGCGGACGATAGCACTGGAGACGCTTTCTACACAGGCCGTGCAAACATCCCTCGTTCCGCTGTGGTAGAAAGTCGCGAACAACTTGTGTCTGAAATCGAGAGTAGTCTTTCCAAAGTCTCCGATTGGGGTCGAGACAATTTAGTCCAATTCAACCCCTCCAAGACACAAGTTTGTGCGTTCACCGCTAAGAAAACCCCATTCACTGTGGCCCCTCAATTCCAGGACACAACCCTTACCATCTCTAACAGTATTGGTATCCTTGGTGTCGACATATCCAGCGACGTCCAGTTCCGATGTCACCTGGAAGACAAGGTCAAGATGGCATCCAAAAAACTCGGTGTGCTTAACAGAGCGAAGCGGTACTTCACGCCGGGGCAAAGACTGCGTCTGTATAAATCGCAAGTCCGCCCCCATATGGAGTACTGCTCTCATCTCTGGGCGGGAGCACCGGCATACCAACTTGACCCTCTTGACTCGGTTCAAAGAAGAGCTGTGAGAATTGTCGACGATCCAATACTGACGAGCGATATCGAGCCCTTAAGTCTAAGAAGAGATGTTGCATCCCTATGCGTGCTCTATCGCTTGTATAATGGGTTGTGTTCCGAAGAATTGTTCGAAATGGTGCCAACGGCCACTTTTTATCATCGCACCGCTCGCCATCGACAGGGAATTCATGCTCACACATTGCAGCCCCAATGGTCCCGTACAGTTCGGTATCAGAGGAATTTCCTCCCACGGACCATTCGGTTGTGGAATGAACTCCCTGCCGAGGTTTTCCCGCAGGACTACAGTATGGGGTCCTTCAAGAGGGGAGTAAATAGGTTTTTAAAGGGTCGGCAACGCGCATGTGATGCCCCTGGTATTGCAGGCGTCCATAGGCTACGGTAACCGCTTACCATCAGGCGGGCCGTATGCTTGATTGCCACCGTCGTGGTATAAAAAAAAAAAAAAAAAAAAAAAAAAATATTAATTCGCACCTAATGATTAGGTTTTGGCTTAACTTTGGTACTATCATAGCTTTCAATCAATTGATTGATTGATTGCTTTACGTTTAAAATGGTATTTATTGTTTACCTTTAAATAATTGTATCCGAAGTTTTTTTTTTTTTGAAGTAACGATGCATTCACAGGCTTTATTTACCTGTGATTTTTTATTAACATTTTTAAATTGCCATTATCTTCACATGCGTACTTATGTAGACAACGAGACCTAAATTAAACTTAGGATCTCTATATAACGCGATTCCTTACACTGACCTATCCTATGATTCATAGATATATATATAATTATGTTTTTTTTTTGTATAAGTCTTATATATATTTGTTTACATGCTTTTTAATGTCTTGTTTTCTAATGTATGTAACGTTTATTCTTTAATCTATAACTTACATGTTTTAATTTTTATGTTTATCTTATTTGTTACATTCTAAGCAGTCTATAATTCAGCTAATTTAAAGAACTGATAAAACACTGATTAGTTGGGCTGTCCACCGTAAAAAATTCTAGATGCTATATATCGCTTTTATAATTCATTGTAATGAATGTGCATAAATTGATTTAGAGGTTTTCTTAGTAAAAACAGTTATAATATACTTAAAAACAAGAAATAAATGCTCTAAATAAACAAGAATATTCTCTCTAGTCTGTGGTTTTTAAATTTCCGCAATAATGGAAGCCTTGTTAAAATAAAATATATACTTTGCTACGAGCTAAGAGGATTTCCTCTATTAGTGTTGTTATGTTCCTTAAGCTCGCTCGTGTCGTGGCATGCATAGAATTACAAACTACTTGAACAAAGCAGTTTGTAATTTACCTCTAGGTGACAATGTTTATGTAGACAGAAATAAAAGATATGTCAACAATTGTAAGAATTGTAAAATATTATGTAAATGTATAAGTAGATAAGTAAGTAAGTAAAGTATTTACTCCTGTTTAGGGGTCCGGCCTATACGTCAGTAATTGTAATAAGTATTGTTTTAGTACTTTTTAGAAATAATTATTTAAATAGGGCAAAACTACACATAGAAAACTTGAAAAGCTTATAATGCCAAAAATTCGTGGAAATTTAAATAAATAAAATAATATATTAGGATTGTTCTAATTATCATGATTTTCACATTTTACCACGCCCTAGGTGCATAAAATTTTTCAAGGAAAACAATATACTTAATTTTTTTTTGGTTACATCTAATTATATTATAAGGAACAGATACTCAATTGTTTATGTATATTTATGACTACTTAACCAGAAATAATTATGTTATTAAATCGGACTTAAGTTTTTCTACATAATGCATTTAAACAAGCAAAAAATGTTTCAGTTTCATTATATTAGTATTACTGTGAAGGTTTTTTTAGTTCCAATAATATTACATTCTATCCATTTTTAGTGTAACTTCTTCCCTTCGCATGTATTTTGTATTTACGTAGAAGTTCTAAGTCGATATAGGAGAATGTATAATGTAATCAAACGTTTGAGGCACTTAAAGTATGAATAATTAACACACATCAAGTGTAAGGTAATACTCAACGTCGTTAAAATTTGGCTACGAATATTTTGAAAGTTGTATAATTTTAAAATGAATATAATTATATATTTAGTAAAAATATATTAAAATATTTTAGTTATATAATTCATATTATACATATATTAATTTGTATTTTTTAATTATTATTACATTCTTTTTTTTAATAATAGGCAGTAACAAATAAAAATCGTCTACTTTGTAATTTAAAACTGACCCTCATAATAATAAATATACATAATTGTATATTTTTTAAATACCGTTTTACGGCCATTTTACCATATTTTCGTATGTATACTGTAAATGGCTATGACAGACGGACATACAGACACAACAGTGGTTCTATAAGAGTTGTGTTTCGGATTTTTTTTTATCAATAGGAATAGCTACAGGCTACAGATAGATAAGCATGCATAATAAAATGGAAGAATCTTTTTTAACACTGAAGCACTATTATAACTAAACACAACATTACTCACAAATTCAAATCATTATGGTGTTTTTACAGTCAACAATTGAATTGATATAAAAAATAAAAAAAAAAACCCTAATATGTCAATAAAGAAAATATATAGAAACTTAAAAAATATATAACCTCAAACTAATCAATAATGCGACGCAACCTTTATGTAGGGTCGAAATCATACTTGGTCGGTTTTTGTTACACGAGTCCGTTTAAGGAGGTCTCAGTACCCAAAATAGTAATTTTTGGACTTTTTTTGACACATCATAAAATTTACGATTACCATCTAATATTAATTCGCAAAGTGTAATATTTCATAGTAAGCGTTGTAAAAATTGTAACTTTGTGTATGATTTTTATTAAAAACGTAGCATAGCTGCGTAATAGCCGAGGCATAAATCATAAGGCACAGAAGTTTGGATAAGGGTCACTTCATATTGTCTACAAAAAGGAAGTAACGGCGATATATTAATACGTCTATGTCTTGAGATATATACGAGTAGTTGTAACAATACACTAAAAACTTTGACTAACAAGAAAAACTACAATTTGAAGTAAAAGTTTATCTAACTTTCACTTATTATCTACAACCTGAAAAACGTGACTTTAGTATTTTCAATAATTTAAGTAACAGATAATATAATTAAATACCAGATCAAGCTCTTACCTTTACGCTTAATAACGAAGTACTAAAACAGACATATATACAATATACATTATGATTACGTATTCTAAAAGCTGATCTTTAAAGCTGAAGGTGAAATGCTTAACAGATATTACGATTCACTTTCAAAATATATAATCTACGTTTACAACGAAATCTTGTGATTAGTCAACACACTCTAACGGCTTATGTGAATGCCACCAATTAATCTTCCCAGAAATGTTAGGAGAGCTTCTCACTAAATACTGTTCGGGATATCACTATTTGCATTAAATAATTACCAATATAAGATTTCTCCCGGATTCGAGTATCGCAGGCGTTTAGCAACGTTTTGGGATAATAATATCCCGAATAGTATTTAGTTTGAAGTGTGTTTTAATAACTATCACGTTGCAACGTAGTGTTGTTTATTGTATTTATTACGATGAATGCCTGGTAGAAGTAAATGTTGATTAACTTAATTTTCTATTTAATTAACATTATATATTTAAAAAAAAAGATATATACAGACACTTTTTATTGAGCTATTTTAGAAAAATATTTTTAATTCGTACTTCACTCAGCATAACATATCACCATTGATCTACAAAATACCCCGTCACTAATGGAATGCGTGATATATTTGATGAATAAAATATTAAGTTAATTTATTTATTTATTTATTAATGTATTAAGTGACGTCATATTTTAAGTCATTATAAGTGTATATCTATCAATAAATATTTAATGTAAGTCCGGAAGTCAAACAAAGTCCATAGATACAAATTTAAGAGTATCTAAGCGTAGAGTAAGATGCGCCATAGTTTTCACATTCACGGTAATCACAGAAATATTAATTTCAAATATCTGTAACGGACGACGGTGACATATAAGTTTGTGTGGACGCACGAGGAGCTATGGGAATATCTATGCAGTCACGTCATTTATAATGTGAACGGTGTCGCACCGTATTCGATGTGAGAAACTCCTTAGTTTGAATTACCTCTAAAAGGAAATTATACAACCCATTCACGCTACGCATCAATGCTTTACTTTATAGAGAGGATTACGAGGCAGTTATAGAACAGAATTTTAAGGGAATTTACAGAAATTATTAATTTTGTATTGTACAGCAACAGCCTGCAAATATTTTTTCGTTCGAAAAAACTTTGTTTTTCAGACTTTGTTGGAGCTTAATGCACCAAGTTTTTCAATCCAGTTTCATCTCCGATCAGATATTTGTATTAGTAACCAAACATATATTAATCTGTGACCCTTTAGTGTACCTCAGTTACCTACTAAAAAGATTAGGCCAACAATCGTTACGTCAATTGGTTTCTTTTTGTAAGTATTACACGGAAAGCGCTTCGAAAAAATACAATATATAAAATGCTAAGTAATGCTAATTATTTTATTGAAATGCAATAAGTCTTTGCGTAAATTACGAATACTAAGTATCTGTAGGAAAGATAGGCTAAATATAATTAATATATAAAATTCTTTTTAATTCATGTTGAAATTGCATTTTATTATTTTGTTGCGAATTCATCATTATTTGCTTATTACATTTTCTAAACTGGTTTTTACAGCTTTTAAATAATTTGTAATTTATTGTAAAGAAAAGCTATTAAAATAAGAGCTTAGCAATATTTAATTGTATATATACATAAATATTGGAGATGTTTTATTAATCTATAAAGATTATTATTATCTTTAGGAGATATAATTTTATTTTTAAGCGTTATGAAAATAATATATTGAATATTTCATGCAGAAATCGTTGAAAAAACTCATTCACTTCATGAGTTTCTTTCCCAAAATTAAAAAGATAATAATTTGAAATCGCTATATTAACTGAACTATTGCAAAATTAATGGGTCCGTAGCAAATATGGGTACAATAATCAAATTAGCTTTTTACCGATTTCTTATGAAGATTTATTATTTACTAAAAATTGTGTACTTATAACATTTTTATATTGATAGGAAGTATAAACCTTTGTTCTTCGTACCGAAGTCTAGATGTTATTGTTTCGTTCGATTCGTAGTAAAGTATCGTAGAGGTTACCAATTATTTTGTACATGTAAAAAGAAATAATATAACCTTAAGGGTTCTCAACGATATATTTGGTAGTTAGTGGATCACAATATTCGTTATTAAGTTAACAAAAATTCTGCTATTTTTTTTTTCTTACATGTAAAATGATTTTTGGACTGGACGACTCCGTCTCAAGCGAGATGGTTGCCGCTGCGGCAGCCAAGGTGGGCCGGTGCGCCGCCAGCTCCGTCAAGGCTGGTACAATCGCGGTCGGACCTGGCGGGGTGGGATCCACGGTCGTGAGATGCCCGATCCCAATCGCCAAGGCCCTGGCTGAGGCCGGCAGGCTCCTTGTCGGCTGTAGCTCGGCCAGGGTCCAGGTGCTAGAGCAGCGCCCCATGCGCTGCTTTAAATGTCTGAGTATTGGGCATACTCGCCCGACCTGTCCGACTACGGTCGACCGCAGTAAGACGTGCTACCGGTGTGGCCTTGAGGGGCACATGGCACGCACATGCACCGGGACACAGCGCTGCGCCGTCTGCGCCGACGCAGGCAAACCAGCGTCACACATAATGGGGGGACGGGACTGTCACCCCCCAAAAACAAAGGGCAGAGTGATCGTAGGGACCCCGATCGCTCCTAGAAGTGGAAGCCGCCAGGCTTCGGAGGGAGCTACGGCTATGTCTTCATGACCTGCCGTAGCTTCCTTCAGGTGAATCTAAACCACTGCGCCAGGGCTCAGGACCTGCTCATGCAGTCCATGGCGCAGTGGGAAATAGATCTGGCGGTGGCGTCGGAGAAAGAAAAGAAAAGAAGAAAGAAAAAACATTTATTGGAACACACAAGAGACAACAGCAAAAAGTTTAAATAGACAATAAAAACTAACATGCACATAATACTATCACAATTCTTAAACCATCGTGTGCCTCAAGAGTGCGCCAAATGGTTCAGTTCGGTATATGTCAGATTTCCATAGTAAAATGGTATCTGACACCGGTTTTCAACCAAACCATAGGACGAGTGCGTCATAGACGTCCGTTGCCCACGAACGATAAACCATTATATCTAAAGAAAGAATAAATAAATAAAAAATAAACGTAACATAACAATTCAGAAACTACACAACCACCACCGTAAATACATACACAGTTATACCACCACCACACACATAAATACGTATTATTTCTATATACTCGTAGGGGCATGAACACTTGGATCAGATACAAGAGTATACTATATATTAGTGATTCTGTTGTTCGTCAACAAGGAACTGCTTTATGCTCCGTCGGAACGCACTTAAAGTATTGAGAGCCCTTATTGGCGGTGGCAAGTTATTCCAGACTTTCGCTGCTGAGTAGCGAAATGTTCCTCTAAACGATGCAGTTTTGTGTGGGTGCGGTAAAAGTTGCTGCGAGCACTGTCTGCGTGCGGTGAGCCAACTCAACTTCTCATACAGATATGGTGGGACCTTATATTTGATGACTCCATACAGAAGACACGCAAAGTGGTATTTGCGCCGTGCCCTCATTTTAAGAACGGACCGATTGTTTAAAAAAGGCGTGACATGGGTTCTGCATGGAATGGAGTAGCAAAACCGAGCGCATGCGTTTTGGACTCTCTGGACCAATTTCTCTGTTCGAGCCAGTAAGCGAGGTCCGTACACCGTGTCACCATAATTTAATTTCGACAGAACAAGAGTTTCTACTAACTGTTCCCGCAGCTCCTCAGAGAGAAAGGGTCTTATCTTATAAAGAACACTGAGACGATAAAAACAGTTACGTACTGACTCAGCTACGTGTTTCTCATATCTAAGGTATCTGTCTAAAAGTAGTCCTAGATTTCTGGCTTCGTCAACTCTGTCAATAGGTTTCCCCAGTAGCATTATATTGAGCGATGGTGGCAATTTTCCAATCTGCTGCTGGGTTCCAAAAACCATATATTTCGTTTTTGAGGGATTAAGAAACAAGCCGTTTCTCTCCGACCATGCAGAAATACGGTCTAAGTCATCATTTAAGTCTTTTACAGCCCTCTCATGATCATTAACGTTGAAGGATATGTATAGTTGCACATCGTCTGCATACATGTGATAGCTGGATTTTTTAAAGCAATCAGTTATATCTGCGCAATACAAATTAAACAGAATTGGTCCTAAAATTGACCCCTGTGGTACCCCCCTCTTCAACGGTGCCAAGATGGATGATTTAGTCCTTCCATCACCAAGCTTTAGTTCAACAAGCTGTTTTCTATTTGTGAGATAACTATGAAACCACTGCAGAGCTGCATTATTAAAACCATAATAATTCAGCTTAGAGAGAAGTAAAGGCACATTGATTGAGTCAAAAGCCCGGGAGAAATCCAATAAAACAAGCAATGTGCACATCCCCTTGTCTTGGGCAGCCAAGATATTGTCAGTGACGTCCAGCAAAGCAGTGGTAGTACCTCGGTGCTTCCTAAACCCAGACTGAAGTGACGGCAAGATTTCATTTGTCTCCAGGTAATGCGTTAGCTGCTGGCAAATGACTTTTTCAAGTACCTTTGAAATACAAGGCAGGATACTTACTGGCCTGAGATCTCCAACATCTACCGGGTCATTTTTTTTTGGTATCGGACGAACCCTATTGGGTTCCGCCCTTACCTAACTGGTTAGGAGATCTGGACGGCGTGGTAGCGGTGACGAGGGGAAATACCGCCGGGCCCTCCCTTTCGCTCGTCGAGCGTGGCTCGGGATACGTGGTGGTGGCGTGGGGAGAGTACGTCATAGTGGGCACGTACTTCTCCCCGAACCGCAGCCTGGCGGATTTCGAGATCTTTCTTGACACCATCAGAGCTGCGGTATGCCGGCAGTCGCCGAGGCCGGTCATCGTCCTCGGCGACTTCAACGCCAAGTCTCGAGCCTGGGGAAACCCGGCGACGGATGTGAGGGGGCGTGCCGTCCAGACTTGGGCCCTTCTCTCCGGTCTGTCACTCTTAAACAGAGGGACTGTTCATACCTGCGTGCGACTGCGTGGGGGGTCCGTGGTGGACCTATCGTTCGCCAGCCCCGCAGTCGCGCGGAGAGTGACGGACTGGAGAGTAGAGGAGGAGGTGGAGACCCTGTCGGATCACAGATATATCCGATTCAGCGTCTCCACCTTGTCTTCTTCAGGGGATCCACCGAGGGGCCCAAGCGAACTTCCGCGCTGGGCCCTCGGCAAACTGGATGTGGAGTTGGCTCGAGAGGCTGCGATCGTTCAGCGATGGGCCTCTCGAGAAGACGCTGAGGGCAGCAGCGTGGAAGAGCTGGCTGGTCGCATACGCAGATCGTTTACTAACGTCTGCGATGCGGCCATGCCGAGAGTGCGTCGGCGCCCGCGGCAGCGACGTGCAGTATACTGGTGGTCGCCCGAGATAGCGGATCTCCGGGTGGCCTGTTCGGAGGCACGTAGGCTGTACGTACGCTGCCGTAGACGCAACGGCGCCGATCCGGCCCTGGAAGTGGAACTGCGGAATGCCTACCTTCAAGCGAAGAAGGCTCTGCAGCTCGCCATCAGCAGGGCGAAGGACGCTGGCCGGGAGGAATTGCTGGCGGGTCTCAACCGAGATCCATGGGGGCGTCCCTATCGCGCAGCTCGAAACAAGTTGCGCGGTCAGGGTGCCTCTGTGACGGAAACGACGCCGCCGGATCTCCTCCAATGGATAGTGTCGGAGCTTTTTCCGCACCGTCCGGGCCACATTCCGCCTGCGATGGCGCCGTCCTCCTCAAACGAGTCCGAGGTGTCCATCCCTCCTATTTCCGAGGGGGAGATGGGCATGGCCCTAGATCGTCTCAGGGCCAGGAGGACGGCACCAGGGCCGGATGGTGTTCCAGGGCGAGTACTGAGCATCGCCCTGGAACAGCTGAGAGGGCAGCTTCGGGTCCTGTTCGATAAGTGCCTCAGCACCGGACAGTTCCCGAAGCCGTGGAAGACGGGCCGGTTGTGTCTGTTGCGCAAGGAGGGTCGACCATCTGACTCCCCCTCTGCGTACAGGCCAATCGTGCTGCTGGACGAGACGGCCAAGATGCTTGAGAAGATTCTCGCTGCCCGGCTCGTCCAGCACCTCGAAGAGTCAGGGCCGGACCTCTCAGAGGCGCAGTTCGGGTTCAGGGCGGGCCGTTTCACACTGGACGCCCTGAACGCCCTGAGGTCTCTCTCCTCGGAGGCGGTGGCCAGTGGAGACGTTCTCCTGGCCGTCTCGCTAGACGTGGCGAACGCCTTCAACAGCATTCCTGTTGAGACAATTGTGGAGGCACTGAGGTTCCATGAAGTGCCTCACTATCTCCAGAGGCTGTTGGAGGCGTACCTCCGGGAGAGAGAGGTCCTCTGGGAGGGGGGCGATGGTCGACTCTATCGACGTCACGTCGGCTGCGGCGTTCCACAGGGCTCCGTCCTGGGACCGACCCTGTGGAACGTCGGTTTCGACTGGTTGTTGCGGGCACCTCTACCGCCCGGGCTGAGGGTCATCTGTTATGCTGATGACACCTTACTCACAGCTCGGGCGAGGAACTTCGAAGAGGCGGCCCGCCTAGCTGAAGCCGGCACGTCGATAACGGTCGACCGTATCGAGATGCTGGGCCTGAGGTTCTCTGTATCCAAGACAGAGGCCCTCCTATTCCATGGCCCACGCAGAGGCCCTCCCCGAGGTGCGCGGATCGCCGTCCAGGGTATGGAGGTGGAGGTTCGGGCCCAGATGAGGTACCTGGGCCTGACCCTGGACGGCCGATGGAGCTTTGGTCCGCATTTCGCGGAGCTCGCTCCGAGGCTCGAGAGAGCCGCCGCTGCGTTGGGTAGACTCCTGCCCAACGTAGGAGGACCGGACTCCCTTTGCCGGCGCTTGTACGTCGGCATAGTACGGAGTATGGCGCTGTACGGTGCACCCATTTGGTGTGACGCACTCACCGCTCGGAACAAAGCCCTCTTGAGGAGGCCTCAGAGAGTCATAGCGGTGGGGGCGATACGTGGATACCGTACGGTGTCATGGACGGCGGCAACACTTCTCGCGAGCGATCCGCCCTGGGAACTCCAGGCGGAGGTGCTTGCGGAAGTGAAGTGAAAGTGAAAAAATGTGGTTACAGCAACTGGTTACTCAATGCACTCTTATGCTTTGTGGAGGAGAGCTGGCCGAAAGTGGCCCTGTTTCGGAAGTTGGGCTGCTCCTGGTACTTCTCTGCCGCCCTTCTGGGCCGCAAGGCCAAGCGTCGGGGTGTCATGGTTGTATGCGGAAGCAATCCCATGGCGTCTCACTACGGCGCTGACGGTATCGATGGGTTTTAATGGGTATTCGGCCTGCCAGACTAACGTGCAGTCCTGGCGTCCAGCCACGAGTCCCACACTATGTGTGTGAATGCATTTCCCATCGTTAAAAAAAAAGGTTACAGCAACTGGCCAATGCGATAACGGTCAGATTCGAATCTCGTTCATGATAAATATTTGTCATGGTTTGTCTTTTTGTGATTTCTAAAAATTAAAACATTGTCATTCGATTACTTAAATGCTGCATATTTTGCTTATTCAATAATCGAATTCGTTGATTCTGAATACGACGGTAATAAACAGGAGTGAATGAAAAATGAGACTTTCATATATATTTTACGATGTTCAATAATGAAAAATAAATAGGGAATAAAATTTTTGCACCAGCTGTCACTGATATAAGTACGGCCATAAAACTTTTATATGACATCTACAGAATTAATACTAACTGAAAATTCTTCTCATAAAAGTGGTTTTACGGTTATATAAAAAATATAAAATCATCTTAAGAAATTATTAGATTGCGTGTGAATTGCAATCTTTAAATTTCATATTTAAAAAAATTATGCTTTGTAAATTTAGTAGAACTTGCTTACGTCTATCAGTTGTGTTATGGCATAATGAGAGTTCAATGGAAGTTCATAATAATGTTAGTGATATGTTGATTGTGTATAACTTGAAACATATAATTTTAAACGAAAATGTTTAAACTTTAGTTAGGTATTTCTATATTTTTACAGACAAATCAAAATCTAACCGGATATAACTGCAGGCCCGTAAAATCCAAATGCAAATACGTCAGTAGCGTCGTAATTTATTCTGAGATTGACTGTTCTTATTATAATACCGCAAAGTCTTCAGATTTGATTTGTTTGAAAGACAAATTCTAAAACGTTCTTCAAGATTTGCTGAATTTGATGCTTTGTTGAATACTGATTTAATGCACATAAACAGTTACCGAACTAACTGCTGCTAAAGTAATTCGTTTGTTGCTTACAGTGTTCACTAATTTTATTTATTGTTATCATATTAATGTTACATTATTATGTGTTTTCTTTATTATCATCTTAAAAGTACCTTTTGATATTTTAATTTGCTTAATTTGATTTACTAATTATTCTCTTACGTTTTCTCTGATCTTATGACCGTAATCAACTTTCATATATAACTAAGATTGAATTATCTGACTGTATTTTTTTTACTACACTTTCTTTATGTTTCACCCATTTTGGTATTTAGATTAATTAACATTTCAGGTTACTGCCGACTTCATACTCAGTCTCATGACGTGTTTTATAACAAGCTGTGATCTTCATCAATAATAGACGCTTAAGCGCATAAATAATTTCGTTTGCAAAAAATAATGATTCCAATTTGAAAATAACTCATCAGTTTTGCTATGTTAAATACGGATGACTAAAAATTTATTTTTATAAGCTAAATTATTTAATATGCACTTTACGAAAACTTTATAACCCGTTTTTTTTGTAATAGTTTTTTTGTTTATCTTTTTTTTTTTTTTTTGATTTTCTAAAGATGAATGCGAATGAATATCTGAACCTTAATTCGTCCTTGAGCCAAATTTTCTCCTGCTTACCAGCTAGCCTATCTATAATGTTACTTATTTTTATTTTTGATTTACTAAAGGTACGTAATAAAGCTTACTCTGTCCATTAGATATACGAGTATTAGGTAATGAAGTATACTCAATGCAGTTAGAGCTATAAAGTAAAAGCTTAAAGAAAATAAAATAAAATATTATAAAATAAAAAAGACAAAGGTATTTAAAATAAAAATAAAAAAATCTTAATAAAATTCATTAAAAGGAAGACCACAGTCAAGTCACAATGATTGTAAAAATTGTTAAAATAAATTTAAAAAATATGGATACCTGAGGACCATAACTACAAAAGAGCCGAGAAAACCTGCAGACGATGTGCATAGAATACGTCGATCTGATATGTCGAACGTGGATTTACACTGAGCTGGATTCAAACTAGCACTATAGGGTTTCTATGAGCTACGGCTTAAAACTTTAAACTAATCTAAAAATATATATTGTATACAATCAACCTCATGATGAGCGGCAAAACAACTACTAAAAAGAAACTGGCGTTTTAGTATGGTATAAAATCCTTTAAAATCACAAGCGCTTATTATTGGCAGCAGTTATAAGAACTCATGCAAACAATTTTCCTACTGTGACATTTAATAATTTGCCAATTAATTACGTTGACACAGTTAAAAATCTGGTTCTGCATTTTAGCAGTGATTTTTTCTGATATAATAGCGTTAACGAAATCTCTAAACAGTACATTTTCTTTCCTTTAACATCTCCAATATTTCCTTCCTATTTAAGCTGAAACTTAAAATTTCGCGTTCGTCGTTCAATCAATTTTTGTTTCTCTTCTTATTATCTATATATTCTTATTGCTTATGCTGACTACGGTTTATTCAATGCTAATGAAGAAAAAGTCAATAAGTTTGAGAGATAACTTGTGTATTTGGTTCATTTTCGGACTTTGTAAGTTTGATCATGGGTCTAGGTTTCAAGCTGAACTCAAGTTGCTTCCTATTTGGTTTTTCAGGGATACTCACATTATTTGCCTCCTTTATGAAATGATATTGATTATTTTCTCACCTAATTATCTCCGTAAGTGGATTAAATTCTCCATGAGCGGTTAAATCTTTTGCATCGTCCTGATTCTTTATGCCGATCCAAAATCCAACTCTTATTGCGAATTACTTTAGACTTTACCGTGACTTATATTGATTATTTACTTGTATAATGCCAACCGATATTTTTTTATGGCAGCCATTTTCGATTTGATTTTTTTTTTTTCGTTTATTGTATTGTACAAATTAAGCCCTTTCATTTGATATCCATATAGAATGGGTTTTATAAAAATATGTAATCCGCCATTTTGTCGTGGTGGCCATTCTGGATTAACAGTAATATTAATTAATTATAATTTCATTAACATTAGAAATTAAGGTTTATCCCAAATTTCAGCTCAATCACTGAGGAGAGGGTCAAATTCAGCTTACGGATTTGACCTAAACATAGAAACATTGCAAGTTAATAAAAAGCTAACAGTTAATAAAAAGCTAAAATGACGTTAACAGAGCATTTTCTGTCCTTGTCATCATTTTATTTTGTCAACATAGGTATGTAAATTTGTATTTAGGTATATATATATATATATATATGTAATATATGTGTGTATTATTATATTATTTTTTTTGTTATTGTTTCACTTTGTAATGTCTTATTTTAGAAATTATACGTCTTCCTCCTACAATTTCTGTCTGTAATTGACTACTTTAAGGTTGTGCTGGAAGAAATCTCTTCTAGGGAAAAGCACAATCTTATACCTGGTTATTAATGACATATTTTTAAAAATAAAAGGCTACTTTCTAGTTTAAATAAATTTGCCAATAGGTAATAATGTTTGTATAATTTTAATTACACTTCTTGTGAATAAAATGCATTAACAATCGCCGTTGAAATCATGTGAGCCCTAAAAATCCATTCATTAAAAAGTCGATAGTCGGTTTTGTCTAAACGATTTTTTGCTATCTTTAAATAATAAGTAGTAAAGATAGCCTATAATAGTATAGAAGATAGGCTATAACTTTTTGAAGCCTAAGCCAATTTCATTAAATTATAGTAAATATTCATGCGTCTAGAACGAGAAAATAAAACAAAGAGACAAACAAAAAAAAAACCTCAATTTCGAATTAATAATACTAGAAACGATGACATAATACTCCAAAGCATAAATCGACTTTATTAAAAATGTGCAAAAAATCGCGTATTACTTGATAATCGAAATGTAAAAAAAATTGCCCTTAATAACCAGATGATGACAGGACAAGGAAACTTTTTATTTCGTTGAATTATACACATTTTTTACATATATCTTTTGCATATTCATGTATATAATACCTTGATTAATAATTTATATTCAATTTTGGGACTGTAGTTAACAAATTTATTCAAATTATAAATTAAAAAGTTGAGTTAACTTGTTCACAGGCTAATATTAAAGTATTTAAACCTCAGACCCGCATCGAACGAAACACCCAAGGGTCCACCCCTTCGACCCCTATAAAAGTGTCTTTTGGTTGAAATATTCAACTTTCAGTCCCTTTTAGAAGTCTGATGAATTGTGAGATTAAAAATTACTATTTAATGGAAAGTGCAGAAATTATTCTTAAGTTAATTTTTTAGTTATACCAAGTGAATAATAGTGAACGATATTCTCTTACGACCAGATGGTGTATTTATTAATCATTCCTTTATATAAAATAATTGTAAACAGAACAGGACTTGTGTATATTTAACCGTTTTACTGTTTATTGAAATCACTGTATTGTAGGTACTTTAATCTGATTAAGGTGACATAAAGCAAGCAGTGCTTGTCATTAAGTAATACTGAATTACCAAACATACTCAAAAAGATACTCAATACCAATATGGCATTTCAAAAAAATAAGCAGCAGATAGTTGTAGTAATGTTTATAAAAGTTCAAATATATATATATATATATATATATATATATATATATATATATATATAAATTATAAACCTATCTGGTCGTGCGTCGTATTGAAGTTTCAGCAACAACTGGTAGCACCTCTGCAGTCAGTTTTACTTAGAGCAAAAGAAACGTGAGAATTTAAAAACGGCCAAATTATCAGTAAAACGGTCGTTGTTATGCTGTTACATCTGCAAAGTAACGCGGCTCTTTTGCCTTTATTTAGTTAAAGTGTAGTATGAATAAAACAAAACTAAATAAATAAGATTTAATTTTTTTAGACATAAATTACATTACCTAATTATATATATATACGAGTATAATGATTTTCCAAGCGTTCTTAATATTTCAGTTTAAAAAAGCCTTAATTATAAAATTATAGTACTCGTATTACCGTCTATATAGTGAATAATTGTCTTAAAAATAAATCAAGTCAATAAATTAAAAGACTAGGAAACAATGAACGCACAATGTAGTTGCTGTATTTTAACAACTTTTAACTAAACTTTGTCGCTTTCAATTTACGGAAATCAAAGTTTTTCATTCTTCGGAGAAAATTTTATGTTTGTGGCATCATTTCCCCTAACCCAACCGTCTACATTATCCGTCAAAATAATAAGCGATTATGTCAAAATTGGTTTTTCAAGGAGTATGTATTCCTTTCATTTCCGCATATTTCTTATTATTATAGTGTAAGTGGACGGTCGTGAATTTTGGTGGGTAAATCGGATTTTTAGGACTAAATTTATAACTCTCAATAGTAAAGGAAAACATTGTAAAGAAATATATTCATCTCGAAAAGCGTATTAAACTTTTATTCCGTTTAATTATAAGTATTTACCCAGCAGTTGGACATTTACTGGCTGTAAATACCAAAGGACTGGTAAAAGCAAAATAAAGTAAAAGAATACAAAATGAGATAAAAAATCTTATACAGAATGTGTCATCATCATCATCATTATATCAGCCATTGGATGTCCACTGCTGAACGTAGGCCTCCATCATCGACCTTCAGAGGGACCAGTTCAAAGCAGGCTTCATATAACGGCTTCCAGTATATATACAGAATGTGCAGGTACCTACTATCTTTAAAAAAAATCCTTTACATTTTAAAATTAAGAAAAGTTATCATCTACCTTTGTTGTTTTAAGGGAGTAGTAAAATTTATCTACACGGTGCTTTTATAGAGAACTATAATGTAATGCAGAGTGGGCTCGATCGATATTGATTTTCTTTCTCATATAAATTGTTATTAGAGTTTAGATGAAAAAAAGGTGATGGTATGGGCTTTATATTAAATATAAACAAATATAATATTCAAAAGATCTAAAAAAAATCAGACACACATACACTTAAAATCATTAAAAAAAATGCAAAAAACGACACTCTTTTATGTATTAAATCAAAGAAGCAAGAAATAAAAATAGCAAATTAACTAACAGCATTACACCTATCATTAATTTTGAACCTAATTTTAGTGCAGTAAAGCTTACAAATTATACTCATATGCCCAGCGAGGTGCCTCAGACGTGCAATAACACTAATTTTTTTCTTTTTTTTCTTTTATCTTTAACACACACACACGGTCGTCTGTTCCTAAGTTAGGCAACTTAATGCTTGTGTTTTAGCTAACAGCCGATTGATATACTTTTTTTTATTTATAAATATTTTTTCTTTTATCTTTAACACACACACACGGTCGTCTGTTCCTAAGTTAGGCAACTTAATGCTTGTGTTTTAGCTAACAGCCGATTGATATACTTTTTTTTATTTATAAATATTTTTTCTTTTATCTTTAACACACACACACGGTCGTCTGTTCCTAAGTTAGGCAACTTAATGCTTGTGTTTTAGCTAACAGCCGATTGATATACTTTTTTTATTTATAAATATTTTTTCTTTTATCTTTAACACACACACACGGTCGTCTGTTCCTAAGTTAGGCAACTTAATGCTTGTGTTTTAGCTAACAGCCGACTGATATACTTTTTTTTATTTATAAATATACATATAAATTATACGTATATAAATAAACATATATTTTACCGAGACTCGGAGCGGGAATCGAACCCACAAGCCTTGGAGCAGAAAACAGGGTCACTGCAAATTTCACCAACAGGTCAGTCAATGCAAACATCCAAACTTGTTCGAGAACTTTCTAAAATTCGCATGAAACATATTAAATTTGAATTCCATCTGAAACGAAACGTGGGTATACAAAACTCCTGTATCGTTATATTATAAATTAACAGTTTCTACTAATTCCTGTATTCGTTGCTATTAGAGTTGTTTCAAAACGTTAATTAGATTTACACATACGTTGCATTCATATATTTAAATATATTAAAAGAGGTCATACATACAACGAATAACGTATTACTTTATCTTAATAGTGGTATTAAAAGTAACTATAAGTAAGGACTATTTATCATAGAATATTATTTTAATTATTTTGTAAATACGAGTAGCTTATCCGGTAAATTTAAGAATAAATACACAGCTGAGTTAAGCTATTTCTATCGAAATTGACGAAAACTTAAAGTTTTAATATTTGAATTGTAGATATAAAACATTATAGTATAAAAAAAAGTTTATTGCAAGAATAAATTAAGTTGAATAAATCGCTCTTACTTGTAGGAGTATGCTATTAAATTTTCAATAACGCAAATATTTTAATGTTTGATTTTGATTTTTAATTGAGTTGATTTATTTAATTTACTAAAATAAAATAAAACGAAATATTACCAACAATAATAATTTATTTTCTCTTTCAATATTAAGTCGGGTTGCGATTTATTTTACAAATTTAAATAAATAATAACAGTAATGCAAATAAAAAAAATCGCCATGTCGTTGTCTTCTTCATACTGTGTGTACCTGAAACTTAAAAAGTTGATTGTATAAATAATATATAAATGCCTTATACTCAACTGCCCCCAGTAGGGTGAGAATCTTGCGTCAGGTGTTCGAAAACACACAACACAAGCACTCTTACAAACATGTCGTGAGCGGGGATCGAACCCGCGATCGCTAGCGCAACAGCTAGTTGCCGTAACTGCGCCAACTTATCAAATTATTGTAAGGTACTCGTACAAGGGAGGACTTATCGCTAAAGTGATCATTTCCAGGCAACATTGTGGCAGAAGAAATAGTTTTGTATCGACATAGGGTGTACATATTATAATATATTAATAACAAATATATAAGAACATATATGTATGCATACATACATACCCTTACATACATACCCTTACATATACATGTATATTGTATACATTTATAATAGTTTAAAGTTGAATTTCAAGAAAGTGTGAAATAAAGTATTGAATCATACATCGCGTGATAAAAGCTTAGCATTCTGTGTAATTAAATTGAAATAAAAATAAAAAGTAAAAATGAAATAGATATTTTTGTGTGTTTTTGTCTAGTAGTCGTCAATTGTCCTTTATTTTATTATTCTTAAAAATGTCCAAGATATATATTATTATATTCTTCAAAAGTTGTAGCAGAAGCTCGAAGTGAAACTCCATAACAGGGTCTCATAATATTTGCCAGTAGTTAATATTTAAGCTGTTAAAGAATGAATGTTATTAAAAATCATTTTACACACATTTTATGCTCGTTTCGTTTTTATTAAAAACTTTATACAAACGTATATTCTAACTACAGTCGAATGTAAAAGGAACTAAATGAAATATTTCCTCTGGCGACGAGCCAATTTTTCTTCCACTGTGGTGAGCAAAGTTTAACGAATAATTTTCTCTCTCAATAAATACAGTTGAATTGTCGCTATCGTTGAATGTTTTGCTATAAATATAACGGTCAGAAATGTGTAAAAATTGTGTTTATGAAAGACGAATTGTTTACAGAGTCGGGTTAGTAGGAATATCAATCTAAGTGCAAAAACACAAAATTGTGATCTATGTTAAACATAAAGAAGAAACAAAACCGTTAAATATTAATTATGGAATGAAGTTCCTTACGGCAGGCTTGGAGGAGATAGAGATTTTGCTGCGCAACCGAACTGAAAAAAGTGTGAGACTAAAACCGTAAAAAAAACATATAGTGCGCGTGCGGGCGATGCGCGGGTGGTGTGAGGGGCGGTGCGGGGGGCGAAGGACGCGAACGCCGCCTATGGCAACATACTGCAAATCCGACGCCGGACTCAAGCGACGTTATTTCACATTATTTGTTATTTTCTAAACTACTCCTAAATACATTTATGTACCTAAAAACCAATCAGCAAAATTTAAAAAAATAAAATAAAAAAAGCTTTAAAATATATATAAAGATATTTTTTGTTGGATTTATTTTATTTTACATTATTTGTTATTTTCTAAAATATAAAATTTCCTAAATACTTCTATTTTATTTTACACCACTTTTCTACCCTTAAAATCATCCCGGCGTAACTCCAAAAACAGCCACCCTAGATCCCTTCTGTTTGGGCTCATTTAAAAAGGGAAGACACCAGGAATTACCCATCACACAAGGGAGTTGCTGAGTGGTCGGGGTTTTCGGACCTCCGTGGACCAAAACCAGCACGAGGGACGCAAAAACGCAGGAAGGGATGACTCGCTTTCCCCTTCCACCTGGAGGTGCGAAAGCGCAGATAACGGGTGCTGAAGCGGCTGCAAGCCGTCGGGCTCCCTGGACCAGCTTATGTGCGGGCTCAGCCTATAGGGGCTCGCCGTCTGGGGTAGCTGAGCGTCCGGTGGTGGGTGGGGCGCGAAAACGCGGAGGAGGATGGGGCAGGGATGTGCAGCCGGTGAGAGAGTGGTGCCGAGAGAGCGCGGAGAAAAGAGAGGCGCGAAAGCGCAATGGTGCGCCAAAGTCATAGTCTTGCGCTGTGACTTTACATTGACCGTGGCTACCCCGGGCGCGGCCAGCGATGGTTCTCTAGCTGTCGCTGGCTGTGGCGACCGGACTGTATGGTAGGTGGCAACAGTTGTTGCCGTCGATCAGGATCCAAACCAAGGGTGGTGTGTCCAATGTATCGATGCTTAGAGCACTGGAGCGGTGGTTGTGTGTTCGGCACGGTGGTGTGAACGGTATGGGTGTGGTGCCGAGAACGTGCGGAGATATGAGGGGGAGATTTTTTCCCCTATTCGGTGGCAAGAGCGGGCGGGTTCACTCGTCCGCTCTGTGTAGGGGGCGCGTGGTGCGCGGGCTGCCTGGGTTGAGCCTGGCTCCTTGCAGTCCTTGTGGGGCTGTCTGGGTGTGTTCCGGCGGCGGGGGTCGGGTTGTTCAATGCTGGCAATCTTCTGCTCTGTGGAAGAGAGTCGGCGGCGCGCCGGCGAGTGGCCCGGCTTCGGTAGTTGGGCCACTCCTGGTACTTGACTGCCTTGCGCAGAAGGGACCAGTCGAATGGCTACAATTACATGGAGGGACCGACGGGCCTGCGCCGGGGCGCAGGGCAGGGCAGCCCTGGCGTCTGGCTGCAATTCCCACATACCTATTTTTTTCGCGGTCGGATACGTAAATGCATTTTCCATCGTAAAAAAAAGAAGTTACCCATCACCAATATCCCAAACAACCCTAAATCACCCCCCCCTAAATCGATACCCCACGAGAAGCCCCCCTCCCCTTGGTCTACTTCACCAACGTGGGTCATATTTTTGAAACTATAAGAGCTAGATACCCCGAGTTTGGGGTCAATCAACTCGGGGAAATCATAAATCCTAATTTGTACTTTTAGGTAAAAAAATGCTCTTAAAAAATTAAGAAAATATATATAAAGAAAAGCAATATTTTTTTTTGCTAATTGTATTGCTTCTATATTATCCGAAGGAACTTCGTTCCTACCTGGTGTCCCATGACACCCTTCATCCTACATACACACTTATCTAACAAACTAAGATAAATTAAGTATTATATAATTAGGTAAAAGTATGAACTACTACATCGAAATAATACGTTCCTAAATTATAAAGGATGAAAAGGCAAAAGTTTTATCGTACCGTTAACATTATAATTGTTTTCTAAGATATCTCGTATCTTACATAAACTTAAATCAAATTCGAAAACGACGTCTTATCAGTATTTTATTCTCTAAAACCATCCTTTAAATCCTTCGAAATAACAAGATTATATTAAATTCAGGAGCATGTTTTATTTTAAAGTATAAAATCCTCACCACTGGAGTCCGGTTTTATACTTTGCATCTCTGAATCCTTAAGAAAAATGTATTCGGCTTTGAAGCCGGTGCCGTCTAGCCTGTCGTTGGAACGGAACGTGACCCTCAGGAAATTACTCTCAGAGGCGATCCGCAGCTCTCTCAATTGTCCACAGTGCCTCGGACTGTTTTTATCAATCATCTTGCTTGTGAATTGCACGTAGTCACTCGCGGATATAGCTTCACATCTGAAAATCAACTTTGTTGTATTCTAACAAAAGATTGAAATTATGCAACCTTAGCTTATTTAGAGGTCTACCTAAAATATTCTGAAAACACACAAAAATATTCGTAATTATGTTGGTGATTTTTTTTTTCACGGTAAGTTTTAAGCACCATATTATTATTTTTATATAATTTATATATTGTTAATAATTTAATTTGAATTTATTTTTATTTGTGCGATCGGAATAATTTAATTTGTAGTTGGTGAATTAACAAAGAAATAATAATATTATTAAAATCCAAAATAATATTATATATAATTATGCCTTATTTAACGTAATAAATAAATATACAATGAAATTGAGCGGAAAATCCTTCATCGTATTTTAATTTAATTATAAATCAAAACCAGAACATTAATAGCATAAATTTAAAAAAAAAAATATCACGTTTGAGAAAAACTTGCTTGTTACGGAGATTAAAAGAACTTTGTGTGGATAACATAAAAATATTTTTTGTCAGATACCTACAAGCTGAAAATAAGGAAATTTTCTGAACCAGAAACATACACACATTAAAACAAAGACATGATATGTATATATGTAATTGTGTAAAATAATTGCGGAATTTGTTTCCATTTCTGATTGTTTATGAATAATTTATTGATGCTTTTCCATTGTATGACATTTGAGTTTCAATTACAAATTAATATGGAATGCATTCGAAATATTTGATCGAAATATTTTAGATAATTATTCCTAAACAAATGATAATCAAAATATACATTTTTGTTTATTTTTGAATTCTTGTTTTACATATATCAAAATTATTACGAAGGTTGATTTAAAATATAAACGGACCAAACAAATAATAATCGGTAGATTTATTGCAAAAAATTGTTTCTTCACGAATTGGGCAATGTAATAATTGCAAGCAAAGCATGTAATAATTTTATGGTGTTAAGTTTTTTTATTTAATCATAATAATAACACTTTATTTTTTCCAAAAAAGATTTACATTTGTACTTAAATGTAGTTACAAAGCAATTTCACAGTGAGTGAGTAAGGATGCCTCTGCTACCATACTAGGAAATATTATTAATTTAAATATATCATTTGTAATTATACAAATGATATATTTAAAAAGAAATCAGAAAAATAAATCTATATAGGTATATATTTTGAGATTTGATTTATTATACTAATATTTAACAATTACTATGGCCTCCTCACCGTCCCTCGGAGAATACGAAAGCCGCCGATCTCGGTTGCGATTACAAACACCCGATAGCAATAGTTACTCATAATAGGGAAATTGCCAACCAACCTGCATTGGAACAGTTTGGTGGATTAAATTCGAACCCATCTCCTATATGGAGAGGAAGAGGGCTCTGGCCAGCAGTGGGAAGTTAACAGGCTGATTCAGTTCAGTTTAGTTCAGTATCAATAACAATGACACTCAAATATCGTGCATAAACAATTAATAGAAAAAATTTAATGAACATTTTTCATCACCATTTATAGATTTGCGTATTTATCTAGTTATTAAACCTTTAAGACTAGTTGCTTATATATACCTATGTTAAATTACAACATGTTTAAATTGGACACCTATGACGAATACGACTTTATGCCAAAAAATATGCGTTTGTTGTGTCGTAGTTCGTTTTTAAACATATGAATCTTAGATGACGACCGTTCTGGTGTAGTGGTGCGAGTAGTCACCTCAACGCGGCGCGTCGGCTGTCGCGGGTTCGATTCCCGCTCGGGGTAGATATTTGTATTTGCACAATTATTTGTTTGCGGTCTGAGTGTCGTGTCATTATGGATCTGCCCACCGTGCCTCGGAGAGCACGTAAAGCCGTCGGTTCTGGTTGATAACTTGAAGAAAGTAGAGAAATTATCCACCAACTCGCAGTGGAGCAGTGGAGCACCAGTTGGATTTAACTCCAACCCTTCTATTATATGGAGAAGAGGCCTTCGCTCAGCAGTGGGTGATATAGAACAGTACAGTATTTCAGTTAGTGTTAATATTTTACTTTATCGATCTAAATACAAATAACGATTTTGATAGTACGCGTAGAAGGGTCGATCGAGATAGAGAAGAATCGATCCCGATTTTCAATTTTAAATTTTTATATAGTAGTAGAATAAGATAATAAAATGCTAACAAAAAGAGCTGAAAGGGCTTATTCTCTGTTTAAAATATATTTGGAGGTTATTAGATTAATTTGTAGCAAATATAAAATAAAAAATTTGGAAAAATACTTACGGTACAACTCCTTCAACGTCAAAGTGTGTAAAGTGCAGATGCACTATTTCGTCTTTCCGTCCATAGAAGAAGTAGTTGCACTCAGTGTCCCGCGGGTAGAGTCCTGGGTGATTCGGTGACGTCATCACTCCCTTCCGCTGCTCGGTACTGTTGTATACGAAGGCACATGGAAACTCTAACAACTGCTTTCCTGTCGCTATGGCGTAATCTGTGGGACAATATGCTTACTTTCATATACATTACAGGATATGCTTTTTTGACTATAGTTGTAGTAATTTTAGTGTGGCTTTTAGTTCTAAAAATGTAAGCATTTTAAGAATTAAGGATTTATAGTTATTAAAATTTATGAGTGTTCTGTATTTCTATAGTCCGGATTTTTTCTTTTGAAAGTAAAAATATTCTAAATATTTATAAATAGACTTCAAAATATTAAAAGTTTTAACTTTAAAAAAATTCTAATCTTTTTCATTCTATTTATACCCTATTTTATTCTGTTTAAACTGAAATATAGTAGAATAAAATACCTTGAACAAAATAATATGATATTTTAAAACCTCTGCTGTATCTAGATGAATATATGCCCCTGAACTCAATCGATAGCTTTGGTCCATTCGACATTAACGGCTTCGGTACGTCGTTACCACAATAGGAGGCCATTTTCTCCAGTCGACCATCAACATATAAAAATACGTCCAACGAATCCATACTTTCACAGCTGCAATAAAAATATTTATCAGATAACATAATATAACGCCATGTTACACTAACAGAAAAAGAATAATCACTTTGTTAATATGTGTTATCTTTGTTAATAGTGCTTTATCTATCAGGCCATTTTACTACGTGATGGATGATACTGCCTTACGATTTTAGTTAAATAAGCGCAGATAAAGAATTTTATAATTACGAGCCAAATTTTTGTTAGATTTTGCTATAAGGGAGAAATTTTGATTTAATAACCTATAATGTAAATCTATTACATCTTTATTGATCTCTGATCTGATCGGCCAAAAGTGAGTTTGTTAAATCCACTTCTACGGCTAAGTAACTGCGCTCCCGTGCATCAAGCATTTAATAATATATTAAAACTCAAAGATTCCAAAGATTGGAACGAAAGTGAGCGATTTTTTTTTTTCGAAATATCTAAAAAAATAACAAAGATTCACAACTTTTTGTTTTGTTTCACGAATCCTCAAAGATAGTACGACTAAAACAAAAATAAGCAGATAAATCGTTCGAATATCTCAAAGGATAAAAAAGAAACAGGCCCTTAAAATTTCACTACGTATCTCAATAATAAATAATTCTCTTTTGCCCGATATTTTAATCTGCTTTAAATTAAACATAGATTTTGTTATTTAACTTATATGTGAAATAAAAATAAGATGTAATATGGATTATTTTTGAAATTACTTATCAAAATAAGTTGTAACGCCCTAGTTAATATATTAAATTATTATTTGATGTAAGCGTACAAATATATAAAAATATGTAAATATAAAATATATAATTAGTTTACGGTGACAAAAATGACAGATTTAAGTAGGTACGTAATTTGTAAATAATTTTTCTTCTGATTGAATAATAAAGTGTAGCCGTGACAACGGCGCTTGTAACAGTGGTGAAGTATCGAAAATTCTAGACTGACCTTAACTAGACTAATGGTAAATATTCCTTTTTAAATCACAATAATATGTCAAAAATATAAAAATACACAATTCAAATAAAAAGATTTTTAATGATGTTTAAGGATACTTTAATTAATTATGTTAAAAATACTTTTTATCCCTTTTTACGAAAATTACGCCGACGGAGAAGTATGAAATTTAAACACAGTTAAAGTTTATATGGAGAAGAAGTGTAGAATGCTAATATTTTTTTTATAATAATGCTCAAAAAATACATTAAATTCATTTAAAAAAAACACACACACACTACGGCACACACACATATGTACAATGACATATATACACAAATTTAGTTTATTGTCAAAGTCTGTTATCAACACGGTCTTAAATACCATAGACATATAATATACTTTCGTAAAATATATTATATGTCTATTTAAATACAGATCTTGCAACGAATTTTTTATCGAAATTTATTATTACAAATCAGGTCCAATGACTTCTGCATATGCTCACTATGTTATGCGCAATCATATTTTTATGATGTTGACAATGCTGTTAAGGCCAGTATATCCCAAATCACCTGTTTTTGATAGAGTTTTAAACATAGTAATATTCATTTTTTTGATCCGTTAACCCGCGAGCACTCGCGCTATGAGCATTTTGCTCACAGTAAATTTAAAACACGCGCCATTTTGTCAAAATTATTTGTACGTACATCGTTCATTTGGTAGCTGAGTTTTGTTCCGTCCCCCATCCCTGTATGCAGTTAACTTCTCGCCAGTGTGCGCCAGTTACTAGAACGAGGAGGTTTTTTGCGCCGTGTAACATCATGCGGCGTTTTGCTCATCGCGCGTGTATCGACGTAAGTACTTTTTTTTACTCATAACTTAATTTTTTTTCATCTTATCGACAGTTTTACTGCTACTTTTATGTAATATTATGATTTAACATTACTGAAATAGTCATCTATTATGTATTTCTATTGTAGATGGATCGTGATCGAAGGGGTGACCAAGTTTTGGCATGGTTGATGGAGGATTGGTTTTCATAAGAGCGAGGTTTTGGTGTCTTACGTACCAAACAAAAAGAATTTAAAAAAATGTTCTTATGATAAGTACACTTCATAACGACGACCGAATCGATCCAACTACTGGAACTAACGCGAAACCCGAAATTATCATCTTTTATAATAAAACGAAAGGAGGTGTTGATGTTGTAGATCGACTAAAAGAAGAGTATTCTGTGGCAAGAGTGGCATGTAGATGGCCACTGAGATTATTTTTTACGATCCTAAACATAGCTGGAATCAACAGTCAAATCATTTACAAAGAAAATACGGGTATAATCATCACGCGCAGAGACTAATTGAAACAACTAGCTCTTCAACTAACAGCCACATATCCAAAAAAGAAGCACCTTCCAAAATATTTCATATCCTCTTCAGCAAGTGATGAAACATTTTGTACCAGAATCTGAGTTACCAGAAGAAGAAAAACCAAGTGGTATCTGCGCGGTTTGCCCAAGACGCAAAAATCGCTAGACCAAAAAGAGCTACTTTTATTGTCAAAAATTTTTATGCACCGAGCATAGTCGTACACTATGTGATATGTGCAAAGCTCGCGTATATGACGAAGATTAGTTCTTTATACTTAGTTTAAAAGTTTTTTTTTTTAAGTTTTTTTTTTTTTTCATTTTTTCCGTAAGACTGCCTTACAAGACTGGCAAATTAGTTCCTATGATTGTTAATTAAAATAAAAAAGATTAATATTGTTAACTTTTTGAATATATATTTTGTAGAATGAATAATGTGTATTTTATTTAATAAAATATTTTTTTATTCATATTTTTTGGTAAAACTTGCATTTATTGACATTCAAAAACGTGAGCAAAATGCTCTACACGCGAGTGCTGATGTAATTTCTTGAGGCGCGAGTGCTGGCGGGTTAAAAATATATGTTATAGTTTAACAAACGTTCTTGATTATTCAACGGTTCAAAACACGATAATTGTAACTTGACTCGATAAAAAAAAACATAAAGAAAGGATGTTTTTGATTATTTTTCGAGTTGTATTCGAAGAATATCAGATTTTAAGTTACAATATTCACATGTAAAAATAGGTAATAACTTTTAGTAGAACATTTAACGGTTACTTTTTTAAATAAATGTTTCTATTTTTTTTAAATATTAAATATTTAAATTATATAAGAAAATGGCCCGCGCGCCTCGCTTTAGTTGCCTGCGAGGCGTCATCGAAGTAGGACCTGTATCTCTGCTGTCTGGCGGCGTCCCCCCCCCCCCCTCTAAAGATTGGATTTTTTTTTTATAACAAAAATATCCACGGGCTTATATTTGCCCGTGCCTTTTTTTAATTAAATGTATAAGATTGTTAATATAGTTTCATGCGTACTATTTTAGACTTACATTAGTTAGACTTATTGTCAGGATCTCTATGACGCGAGTCCGTATACTGACCATTATTTATTTATTTTATTATTATTTATATAATTTATACATTTTATTATTATTTACATTATTTATATAATTTATATTATATATTATTATAATTTTTTTTAATACATATAATCATATTTACATACATATAATCATTTTTAATAAACATAATCTTTATTTACAAATATAATTTACATATACAAATATACACACATACATACATATACATATACACACACACACACACGTATATATATATATATATATATATATATATATATATATATATATATATATATATATATATATATATATATATAATTTTATTTTGTCTTTTTTTTTTCTTACATCTATTTACATCATGTTTCTTATTTTCTATGTACATGCGTTTATTCCTTGATCTAATATAATCTAATATTTCATTGCTTGTTAGTACATACATACCAGCCACCACATTTTTACGGCTTGTCTACATATACATTTGGGCTCTTTATTTTTGTATTATTTATTGGAGACTCTGCCGCAGCCATCCCCCGAGGGAAGCTGTTCGAGCACATCCTCAATGACGGCGGTGTCTCTTTTATGTATAGCCATCTTGAGGGTGTGCTCGAGTATTTCCTTTGTTGTGGCCTCCACCGAGGCCGACAAAACGACCGATTGCATCACCACCGTCGTCGGTGTAGTAGACACAGGTCTTTGTGTGCCTGGTCACCGCGACCACAGCATGCGGAACACTGTCATGAATCCGCAGCCTCCTAGTCTTTGTCTGGACGATGATGACTGCCTCGCGTGTCTGTCCCTGTGCCTCGTGGATAGTCATGACGCTCGATCCCTGTCCGGTGCCGTATCCCTTGTCTATCAACGTCTTCTTTTCCTCTTGTGTGAAAACCGATGTATAGGGTCCGGTCTTGTCTCTTAGGAATTCGAGCGCCAGTGAACCTCTCTATCCTCAGAGAATGGATAGTGTGGTTTGAGAAATAGATTGGATAATTTTATTTAGTACTAGCTGTGCCCCGCGGTTTCGCCCGCGTTAATTTGAGGGAAAAACGTACTTAAATATTTTCGCCTCGTTGGTCCAGTGGTACCAAGCGTTACTGCCGAGCAAGGGGTCTCAGGTTTGATTCTTGGGTCGTTCAACATATTACTGAGTTTTTTTTTCGAAAATTTACAGTAAAAGAGTGATGTTATATTTACTTTAAAAGTGGAACTATAATTAAAAAATGTCTTGAGAAGAGAAATAATAAAGGACGCAACGGAAGCTCTCAAAAAAGATTATTTTTTCCCGTTTTTGTAACATTTCTTATTATTACTCAGCCCCTATTAGTCGTAGCGTGATGTTATATAGCTTAAATTCTTCCTCAGTAAATGGACTATCCAACGCAAAAAGAATTTTTAAATTTGAACCAGTGGTTCATGAGATTAGCGCGTTCAAACAAACAAACTCTTCAGTTTTATCTATTAGTATCGATTATTATTGATTATTTTATTAGATTAGTTTAGTTAGTACTCTAACAACGTTGGAAGTGTTTTTACTGTATAGCAGTGTAGTGTAGATGTAAAATGGGGAATAAAACTAGAAATAAAAAGAAAATATCTAGACGTGAACTACGTAAGCTTAGAAAAGCGATCAGATAAGTACTCGTAAGTTTAATGAACACTCAATCTATTTTTAGCTAGAATATAATGATTGTCATCGATATCTTAGATCGATATATTAGCATATCCAAAATTTCAATAAGTTATATTAGTATTTTCACCTAACAGCGGCTAGCTAGCAGCTAGCGGCAATTGAAGATTCTTCGACGGTCAGCGAATGGCGATGGGTCCCAACCAGGCTAAACGTAGCCGACGACGCGGCGCGGGACGTACCAGCGGGATTCAGCAGTGGTCACAGATAGTACACAGGTCCTGAATTTCCTTATCATCCGGAGTCCACCTGGCCCACGGAAACGTCCGCCTTGTCGTCGTCAATCGAACCTACAGGCGAAGAAAGGACTCATCACGTCACCGATCGTAAACAGCCGCGACTCAAAGAAGGGTTACCAGACTGCACACTGTACTCCAGCTGGAACAGACTCCGCTACACGACGGCTCGAGTGCTACAGTTTATAGAACTCTGTCGAGCCAATACACAACGAGTCAACTATAAAAGGACTAAGAAAAGCGCGTTAAAAGACCCAGACTGGAAAAGGACGAACAAGAAGCTGAAAACACGCCAGAAAATAAGAGTAGAGCTCGAAGAAACTTTGGAGGTTCGTCCGGTCTCCGCGGAACTTATCAGGAAAGCTGAAGACCTATTCATGAGAACAGTCCAAGAAGAATCTTTCCCAAATGAAGTAGAAAGCATTAAAGACGGGAAGTCGTTTACCCGAAACAGTCGCCTCAAGCAGCTGAGCATCGAGTGTGCAGAGAGAGCCCTCCGAGTCCGTAGTCGTATTAACGCCGCGGAGCAACTATCAACGCCATCTAAAAACCCGATGATACTAGATAGAAATCATCACACAGTGAAGTTGTGGATCATAGCGATGCATAGAACGAGGCATCACACGGGAGTCGAGGTGACTGTGAACGAATGTCGACAGCACTACTGGATACTACGCCTGCGGCCCGTCACAAGAACGCTCTTTCCACAGTGTCTACACTGCCGGATTAGGGCAGCGATCCCGCCACATCCGAGAACAGGAGACCTACCTGCGTGTCGCCTAGCTCACCATCAGCGACCCTTCACATACACAGGGGTGGACTACTTCAGACCATTAACAGTCACCGTGGGACGCAGCCAACAGAAACGTTACGTGGCAGTATTCACGTGCCTCACTGTAAGAACGATCCACCTAGAGATAGCGACGTCACTGAGCACAGACTCAATGATAATGAATTTAAGAAGAATGAAAGCTCGACGAGGACAACCTGCTCAAATCTGGTCCGACAATGGGACTAACCTGCGAGGTGCCGACAACGAATTGAGACAGGCAATGGACAGAGCGACGTCCTCACCTTCGTCGCTGGGTCAACAGGCGGCATAGGGTCCTTACGTTTCGGCTGTCGCCGGTGCTTACCGGGCACGGTTGCTTCGGTAAGTACCTGCACCAAATCGCTAGGCGAGAAGCCACCCCTGATTTTGCCACGAGTGTAGCGCGCCAATCGACTCGGCGCGTCACACCCTGGAGGAATGCGCCGCTTGGGAGCCCCAGCGCAGGGCCCTGGTGGCAGTAATAGGTGGAACATAAACATTTAATACCTAAGAGAAGAAATAAAGTTTAAATCTACTTCTCTTAGGTATTAAATGTTGTAAAGTGTATTAATTAACAAAAAAAAATTACTGATAATTAATATAAATTAAAATATTAATAGTAAATTTTTTTTAGCTATAAACCCATAAAAAATTAAATAATGGTTTTTATCTACTTCTCTTAGGTATTAAATGTTTATGTTGCATTTTATACTGTGCCTTCAGGATCGAAAACAAAACTGAATTATGAAATAACCTAAAGTAAAAAAAAAAAACCTAGTAAGTTACTGTAAAATTATATATTTAATTATTTCCGTGCGCCGTCGCCGCGCGCGGGGTCATCGAGAGTTCATTTGATCGGAGACTTCGCGTAACTAGTCGCGCGGGGAGGGAGGTAGCGCTGAATACCTACAACGCTCGAATATACTGGCCTTAAATATAGATTAATATAGGTCGAATTTCGACCACTGGGTGACTACTAGTAATATTAAATATTTTATGACATACGTGTCATAGTATACATAAATGGATACTGTTTATTATTTAAATTTAATTTGTGTCTTTTTTCGGTGAACTTCCGACTGCAAAATTATTTAATAACCTTATTGCGATACCGAAGCCGAAGCCATATTATATTGATTTTAGTGCTGACATTTTTTTCTATTTCTATACATATTAACTGTAATAGAAATATAATATACTAGCTTGTGCCCGCGGCATCGCCCGCGTGGATGTCGGTTATCGCGACCAAAAAAAGTATCCTATGTTACTTCTATTCTAGTATGATGAAAATCTTTTCAACAAATAATTTTGGCCTTCAAAGCCATAAGCGAAGTCGTAATGAAAGTTATTTATTTTATAAACAATATTTTTTTATTCGTGTGTACCTATTTGAAATTTGATTGAATTTCATGAGACCTGTAACAATAAATTTTCTGACTAATTTGTGAATAATGTAACAAAACTGTTAATAAGTCAAATTATTGATTACTAAATCTGATTAATTATATCCCTATCCAGATCCGAGCTATTTTATTTATTTATTTATTTATAATTCTGTATTGTACACCACTTTTGAAAAAAAAAATTTACTAAGATACGAGTATATGCCTAAATATTATTGCACAATAAGGCGGTCTTATTGCTAATAAGCAATCTCTTCCAGACAACCTTACATTGTGAGGAATTGAAACAAAGCCATATACTTTATAACACTATCTGCAATTTTTCTCACGATACTTTTCTTTCAAACCGATGAAAGATAAGTTATAAACTTTAAACATTCTCAAAAACTCTGTAACGTTTCAAGGAATTTGTATCGTAAAAATTTTTAGTTTAGTTTGTTGTATACATTATTTTTAGTCAAATTTAAAGGCCGTAGGTATATTCAAAGTCTATAAAAATTGACGGACGAATATCTCTTACAATTTTTAAATAGCACTTATTATTTGTAACAATTTCTAAATTTATATCTACAATAATATTTACAAAGAAATATCTTAATCATTTTTGTGCAAAATAGGTCTCCTACATACATTTTTCTGTACCGGTTTTTAATATTAAAATACCCACGCACCGTAAGATAGTCAAAAAAACCGACCTCTTATAAAAATACATTGATATTATTATGAACCTATCAAGTTAACAATCTAAGTTTAAGAGTTATAAAATATAAAGAAAATATAGTAAGAAAATTATAATATTCTGTTAAATACAAAACTAACACAAATTCGATTTGAATTTCGTTCGATTTCGAAACTCAATCATTACAAAAACTATTCTTAAATTGTCTTTACATATATTCATAGGCGAATGATAACACTTTCTAGATTTACTAGGTACAATTTAGTCAGATAGTTTGTCAGCTATAATCAAGCCAAATTCGATATGGAATGTTTACCAACAAACCATTGCTTAGCAATCAACCATAAGTTAACAATCTATTGGAAAATAATTATAATAATTATATTTTTTAATATTTATACACAGTAGTACAAGCTAAATAAAATTTGAAATAAGTCAGGGAGTTAGATGTATTTATATATCATCTATAATTATCTATTATAGAGGTAAAATTTACTTGTTAACGTGGGTATAACTAATTTTCTAAAGAGTAATTACTAAATATTTTCATAAATATGTAAATGCCTACATAAAAAATAGCTACACTATCCCTGAAATATTATTACATGATTTTAGTTTTGACAATAAGGAACTTCCATACAAATTTTCGTCCCCTATTTCAACCCCTTCTACCCTTATTTTCGCGATAAAAAGTATCCTATGTCTTTTCCCAAGTTCAGTTCTATCTTCGTACCAAATTTCATCAAAATCAGTTCAGTGGTTTAGGCGTGAAAGCGTAACAGACAGACAGACAGACAGAGTTACTTTCGCATTTATATATTAGTAGGGATTTTACTTTACTTACGTTGAATAAACATAATAATTGTAATATTTATAGTTGTTTATAAAAAATCGATTACAATTTACCTTTAACAATATAACGTCTACAAAGAAAAAAAAAAATCATAACAAAAAACATGTTGCTTATCTGCGAAATTTTCCCGTCAGTGCTAAAATTTAGGGTTTTTAGATGTATATTAGTAATTAAAAAATTTTAATTTTTTGTTATAAGCTAATTTTCTTGCGTATTACATATTCGGCGGCCAAGTTAAGTTCTAGGAAACAATGTTAAAGTAAATTTTTTAATTTTTACAAGAATTAATTTTTACATGACATTCAAAATAAACTTTGGTAATTCAATCGAGGTAAAAATTTCTGTATTTGAAATATGAGCTTAACGCTCGAAAGCGTTCAAAGCCTCCGTTATCTTCGAGAAATTTCTCATTTTTATTATTTACCATCTTCCGCCTGCATAGCTAGTGGTTTTTAATTTATCTTAAAAGGAAGTAAAGAAATCTTTACATAAAATGTTTTAAAATTGCAAAGTTCTCGATCTTTAAGATGAACAAATAGCTATGTAATAATTATAATATTTTTAGAATTTTTTATTAAATAATTTCATCAAATTCGGTTCTATGCCTTACGTTTGAATACCACTATAGATATTTAGATAGGTATTTTACTCATACATAGTCCACCAATGTAAAAATGCTTATGTTTATGGCAATTAAGATTAATTTAAGCCTTCCATAAACTAAACCAAGCCAAATAAAGTACATTATGAATAAATCGCATATTTGTATTATTTCTTTATTAACCTATTGCGTGACGTTTTTTGATAGATGAAAGGAAATGGTAATCATTCGGAAAACATATGAAAACGGTGTTACAATTACATTAATAAAAAATACAAATGGCGTTCATGAAAAAGGGTAGGTGCTGGTATTTTGCTGTCGATCATTAGGGTTAATTTTGGGTGAAAGTTGCTTACATGAAAAATGACTTGACCTGAAATCTTTTAAGTGCTTTTCACACAACACATGTTTTTTTTTTTTTTTTTTTAATAGCGTGCCAGTCTTTGAAAACAATATAACACAGCATTTTTTATCTATTTAAAAAAAATAAAGCTTTTATATGTATACATACTTAAATATGTATTTTTTATTTTATAATATGTAACAGAATCATAGATTTTAAGATAGAGTGATATTTTGAAGTATATGATAATACAAAATTTCATTTTAGTGTTAAAACTTGCTCTATATATTTATTGTTTATGAATTACTCCATTCTTATTATCTACGCTCAAACGGCGTTTTTCGGGTCTGTGGTCATAGAGGGCAAAGCGCTCTCTCTGGTTCCGGCTCGCGTCTGGACATCCACGCTTATCGAGTGTCTCCTTATAAATATACAAATTAAATAGTAAATAGTACATACAACCGAAGCAGCAATAACAACAAAACTAACTCCTTCCAATTTCTAACATAATAATTTATATAGATTTGTAAATAAGGCTTTTCAATAATTTCGAAAACATCTTTCCGCAGTTTATATAACTTATGTTGTCGAGAACATCATTCAATGGGGAGACATTTGCGGGATGTTTATTTTTTTTTTTTCTATTTATAGATATGTAATCTATTATTAATAACTATTTGCGTATTCCATTTTTGCCTTTAACTTTTTTGATGTTAGGCCGCTGGTCTACTTTTAATGAATATATAAACTATATACTATAGTTTAAAGACGTAAAACTTTTATTACTCTTTTTATTCAACCAAGTGAAATATACTTTGTTAAGAGCAACTACTACTTTTTATATCTGGAGGCACGGCAGTGCCTCCGCCAAGTCGAGCAAAAAAAATAGTGGCACGGCCGTACTATCTTTTTCTCGAAGCAATTCAGGCCATATTCGACCCACTATAACTTCGTTGCGGATAAAACTAGAAGTCTGAATTTTCAATACAAAAGCAGGCATTGTATAAACACGGTATATTTCAAATTTCATTCAATTTGAACCAGTAGTTTAAGAATTATAATTAGTCAAAGTTAACGATTTTGTCACTCACTGACTGACCGATCATCAAAACTCTAAGGCACTTCTAGCAGACATAGAAGCTTCAAATTTAGAATACCATTAGTGTTTAGTATATAAACCAAGGAAAAATTCAAATATTGTGCAATTTCGGTCCAGTTTTCTAGATACACCAACTGCATAAATAACTTTGCAATCTCATATAAATATATAGGATTACAAAGTTACATATGCAGTGGATAAATCAATGTAAATAGAAGTAAATAACTTTTAAAATGGTCAATGGAATGAAAAAGCAAGAATGGAACATGTCTTATGAAATTGTACCAAAATCTCGAAAAGAATTAAAGTAGACAAAATTGAAAAAAAAAAAGAAATAATAAGTACTAATAATAAGTACTACTCAAAATAACTTTTATATTTTGAAGTTATACTTCTTGATGAGAGGACTATGAGAGGGCATGAAAACACAATGTATCTCACAAGTAATGCATACGAGTATTGTATTAAATTCGATTGTTTAGTGCGATTGCCAAGTCAATATATCTATTTAAAACATTAAAGATTTTTAACATTGATATGGTCACTATAATATGTTGTAAGGTTAGCTAATTACGTAATAGCTTAAGACAGAAGGACCCTTAAGTCGGGATTGAATAAATTAGCCGACTTGGTAATACATGGATCTCACAACTTTTTACGGTAGAGTAGAAGAACTGAGTTGCGAGACTTGGATTTTTTACAAGTTATGTTTTTGATGGCATCTAAATATAACATAAATATATAATAATATAAATATAACATAATTATACAAACTGTTACCATGCAAATAAACAAAATTATGTTTTACTTACATTATAAAAATAAAAATCGATATCAGAAAGGTAAAAAAGTTTAAAAGTTGTTCGTTTTTTTACGTAACGGAACGATAGGTATAAATTTATAATCATCGCGGTGTGGTCGTGTGCCCGTTTCCGTTTCACATTCAACGGTTCTGTCAAATAATGTTTCAACTCCATTGTTATGCACATGAATAAATTTTACGAAGTATAAAATTTAAATATAAAATTTTTAAATCCTGTCACAAGCACACATTCATATGATATGATTGGAATTTCTGCAACAACTAAAAATGACATTGTTAAAGTCTTACGTAAGGGCCTACTATTACGTAAATAATGTGTAAAAATCTGACAGATCATAGCAAATTTTTAAAAACATTTTAGTTATATAAATAAAAAAACAAAAAAACTACAATTAGTCGAATGAAAACTGCAATTTTATTATTTCCATCATGACAAAACTAAATCATCATATGCTTACACATTTAAATCGTATTAAATTTTGTTTTAATCGCTGTCAATTTTTATTTGTTTATTGTTTCCATTTTCAAATAATCAACTTGGTGTTTAGATTAACTATTTGAAAGATCGTATATTTGTGGGAATAGTAGTAGGATCGTATATTGAAGCTCATTTGGTGCTTAGCCTGGTTCTTTCCTTCCTGATTATGAATATGAAAGCTAAGAATCAGACTATTCGTTGTTCAAAGTGATATTTGTACTACTTGGGAATTATATAAACCAATAAAGTTGTAGTACGTCCTTTTAGTTTCTGATTTAAAAGGTTTATCACGGTCCATTTTGAATGATTTTATTTACGAGTCGCTTTATACTCCTGTTTCATGAGACACAAACATTTTGCAAAAAATATAAATTAAAAATAATTATTTATTAAACAATATAATTTATACATTAAATGCCTAGTTAATTGAAAACAAATAATGATAAATTCATAACGATCGCATTGTGGTTGGATGTTCATTTGCGTCACGAGTGCTGTACCAACAATGCTACAGTGTTACGTTCCTACGTCGCTGAATCGCTGAATTAAAACACAATTCCCCGTTAAATATACGTGCGGTCAGTCAAACATCAATTACGTTTCGATCTGTAGTTACTAATACAGAGCGGAAAATATGTAAACGGAAAAATATTTTTTCAATGCATTCGCGGTTTTAATTTATTGCAATTTTATATTTTATTTATTTTATGATTGAATTTCACTAACATATTATTTTATAGCTTTTTTTATCATTCCCGATGAATTTTATAGTTGTGTGAATAAAAAGCAATTCAATGTTTCTGTTTTGCAATTTGCTTTTTTTTAATTTGTAAAGAAAACCAAGCTTTTTACCCGACTGCGACAGAAGGAGGGTTATGTTTTTCGAGTGTATGTATATGTATGTCCATTTCCTTGGCACGCCCTACAGCCCATACGGCTGGACGGTTTTTGACATATGAGGTTTCGTTGGATTTGTCTAAATTGTAGTAGTGACATAGGCTATATAAATTTTCAAAATGGCGCCCGCAAATGGCGGAATGAGGGGGGGGGAGTTGAATTTTTTTTCTTACTATAGCAATATGGGTATCAAATGAAAGCTAGTAAATTGTTTTATTTTTTTTAGTTTATAATAAGAGTATTTTACGCAGTCGGGTTTTTTGATTTTTTTAATTAAGCATACTTGTTCCTTTGATACTATAGTTATTTTTCAGATCGTTCTCCGATAAACAAATGAGCGACGTGATAACCCATTAGATGGATTCAAGGGTTTAAGCCAAAACCAATATTGAGTTTCAAAGAATAAAAATAAAGCGTTTAAAATTCACCCCGTGCTCGGTGGTAATGTAAAACATTGCAAGGAAACTCCGCTTCTTGAAAGAAATTCTAAGACACGTTTTCATTAAGCTCTGTTCCGTTCTTTTTTATGAAAAAAATATTTTTCTAGTAACATGTATATGTTTTATTTTATTAAATATATTAAACATATATACAGGAAAGCTAAATATAAATGTAGATGAGATGACCTAGCAGCTGACGACACAACTTTTTTTTATTGTCAAGATTTTTTATACTTACATACTTTCAATCTTAACAGTTTAAAACTTCATATAATATAAACAATATTTTAAGTTATTAGTTCGATTGTAGTTTATATTTATTAATTATTTTAAAATGGAATTAGATTCTCGTTAGTTCTTTGATAATATATTTAGAAATATATATCGTAGCTACAGTAAAGTATTATAAAAACATATAGGGGAGCGGCGGGTCATTCCGTACAGCGGACGATACCGTACATAGTGTTTGACAGAGACCGAATGGTGGGAAAAAAGGGGTATTCTTGTCTAATGGTCGCAACACGGCACTGTTGCGTCCTGCCTCCTACCCGCGCCTGTGACTCGTCAGATTTCATGAGTAGAGCATGTCTTACATTTACGTGCCAATTCTTATAAGAAGTATCGTGAAGATGTTATACTGTAAGTATTATATTTATTGTTTAATTGTATTATTTTTATAACCACGTTGTACGTTATTGATCTATGGTTCGATGTACAGTCAATTTTCAATGAAATCGCTGATCGTTTTCGCTTGTTTGAACATTTCTCATAAAATGGCGGCTTCGGTTTGGTTCGTACATTTTTGTACGATATCACTTGCATGTCTTGATTTGATATATATTTTTTATTTGTTATCTTTATTTTCAGATGCCGCGAGGAAAGAAACTTATCTGGTCATATTATATTTTATATAGAAGGAGAAACAGGGATTATAAATGAGCTTTATCTAATTTGTGGAGAATTCGGTAAAGATCAGGAGCTCTGGTATCGCTGTATTATGTGTGGGCAATGGGTCCATTCACTGTGCAGTGATAAAGATGTACCCGATGATTATATGTGTGGATTTTGCCTGGCAAAATAAATAAAAATAAAGTTGATAAGTGAAACATTCATTAAGACACTGTTACTTAGACATTGTACGCAATCATCCGAAGGTGTCGGTTGATACCGTACTTTTGTTTTTGTATAAAACTTAATAAATCTGATACTTTTATTTATCTGGTTTTATTTTTTGTTCGAATATTAAACAGTTAAATATTTTCTCTTTAGATAATGCTTAAGATTAACCACATAAGCTTTTTAGTTATTGAGTAACAAGCGTTTTACCTTAAGTGTACGGTAACCCCCGCTCCTCCCCTAGTAACATGCGCTTATTTTGGTTTTACGTCGTTTTTATAACTACAATAGAACAAGGGTAAGAGATGTATGTCTACGTTCGCGAACGATAAATTCATCCCATCACATTATTACACAAATAAGATACTCGTGTAACAAGAAAATGACAGGTAAAAATATGTATTGTTATGTGAGAGCTCGAGCCGAACACGACTTAGCGACCTATTTATATCGGTAAACGATAAATCCGTCCTCCTAAAAAAGTACTAAACGAATTACGTAGTTCTATAAACTCCTTTATTTTTGTATCTAATATGGCCACAAATAAACATGATATAAGGATGGATACATTTTTGTATAACGTGGTAAGTTTAGGACTCGAATATTATTAGGCAATCCGTAGCTATATCGATGAACAATTAAACCGCTATGTGATATTACTAAACCTAAGTTATCACGTTAATAGAACGCAGAAACAAGGCAGGAGCATACATTCAGTTTTGTATTACATAGCTAGCACAGAACTCGAATATCTGGCTATAACAGTAAACGGCAAATCCGCCGTACTATTATATTACTAAACGAATGAGATAATCGTAAAATCTGCCATATGTCTAATCTATCACGTTAATAGAACGCAGAAACAAGGCAGAAACACACACTCATCGTGGTATTACGTGGTTACATCAGGGCTTGAATCGAACACTACTAAGCGATCTGTGGTTATATCGGTGAACGATAAATCCTCACCGCCGCGCCAGCTGCTGTTAATTGTCATCCGCAAAAACCGAACGAACAATTTTTATGTATTGCCGTTTATAATTGGCGTCTAATACCAGAATATTAATGTACGTGTTTTATTATATTAATACAGTATTAGTTTATGTACGAATAGTTTAATTAAGCGTTGTAGTCATATGCTTTACTAAATTTATTTCATTGGACTAATGGAAGCTATTGCTTATTAATTGTCAGATAGACATGATCTACATGTTTGAATTATACTCGTATAAGGTTAAATAAATATTTGTTGACTTTAATTGTTACTAATGATAAATAAAAAAATATGCGTAAATAATATAGATTATATCATAAATAATCCAGCATCATAGTAAAAAACAAACTCACTCAATAATGCTCCCGGTGACTCTTTGTAAGCTGAAGTCTTCGAATACTAATCTCACTCGCTCCCTGCCCCTTGCCAGGAAGTCGTAATGACATTGCGTTTTGGGGGGGTACGGGGAGGGGTATAAAGGAGAGATCAATTTACCGCCGCTGCTCTTATCAGACCTGAATATTTGATGACAGGATGACGCTGGAACAGATTGACGATTATAAGAGACTTGATTAAATGTTACCTTATTTTATAATAAATTATTCTTTCTCTAAATTCTCATAGTCAAGATATACGAAATTAAATATAGATTTTCAAAGTATTTGTTTTTATTTATGTCTTCTGAATTGAAAGAATTTTATATCAAGTAATACGAATAAGTATTAAATATATTACATTTAGGTACATTGCAAATTGCGAACGTCTTGCCCAGATAAATTACTGTTTGAGGCTTTTCGTGGCACTTTATTTTCGTCTCCTTCTTGTATGCTAGTAAATTATATAATTAATGAAAGAAACCAAATATAAGAATCTTTAGTATTGAACATATTACAGGATACATTAATTGATATCATTTAAAATAGTAAGTTGATTAATTATTTATCATTAATAATATATATTTTTATAGCTTAACATTTCTTTATATTATTATGTGACCGGAAATCTATGTACAAATCTTTTGTTACAGAATACCTAGTTATTCTATACAAATCCGATCAAGTCTGGGCGTTATAAATAATTGTATATATCCTTTATTATTATATAAACTACTTATTCATTGTCATCATACACGGACATGATTCACTTTGGGTAGTGAAACTTTTATACAAATTGTAGCAAGTAATTTATGACGAATACAAAACAAAAATTATATTTAACTATTATACATTTAACTATTTTGAACGATATTGGGTGGATGTTTCGTACAACAAGCACATAGTATAACATAAATTTTAAAACTTATATTTACCATTTAATTTTCAACTGTCGTAACTTTTTTAATACAGAAATTTTACAATATTATACATATTTACAATTCAAAACTGCCGCTGCGGAGAAGGCTGAAATGACTAAACGGCACAAATATTCGTCACTTATCCAAAGTTATATTTTTGTGCCGTTTGCAGTCGAAACACTTGGACCTTGGAGTAGCAGTGCTAAAAATTTTCTAAAAGAATTAACCCCACGACTCATAGCCTCCACTGGTGACAAGAGGGCTGGTGCATTTTTTGCCCAAAGAATCGGAATTGCGATTCAACGGGGAAATGCTGCTAGTATTCTTGGCACCATTCCACGCGGACATGATTTATACCAAAACTGTTTGTAAATAATTATTTTCAACTACTAAGAATAACTTATTAAATAAAGTATGTGATAATAGTTCCCGTATTTAGTATTTATTAAATACTTTATTCAGTATTAGTATGATGAAAGAGATATACTAAAAGGATTTCAGTGTTTTACCGATCCCTAAAGAGCTTACTTGCGGCGCTGACTGCTGGTCCCAGTGCGGATGATCCATCAATTACACCTGGTTTTTTATAACTTTCACCATCTGTAACACATATTTTAATTTCGTTTTTGATGTATTCCTATACTAATGTTGCTTAATAAGTAGGTTGTAAAATGCGAGATTATGGACGCTGTAAAGGGTCCGAAACGTCGGGAAATAATTTAATTTAATTAAAAATCGTTAAACTGTAAAGTTTTAAAACAAATAAACGCGATAAAATCCGATTTAGACTTTTAATTAAAAAAAGAAGGTTGTAAAATGTTGTATATATTTTTAGGTAATCTTTGTTGTTTCTAGAATTTTTTTATATAATGTATATGATATGTATCTATCTCTGTTTTCAATAAATAATTATAAATAACCAAATAATAACCGAGACCGACGTCTTTACAGTCTTTCTGAAGAACAGGAGAATCGTAAGGACAAACACCTATACCAAAATCAAATATTTGTAGAGGTACAAATAACCGATCCCAACGGGAATCAGTGTCAACCATTGGCGTTATTGGAAATGTCTTCCAACATCACGGCCAGAATTCCTTCTATTCAGTATATAGTTGATAAAGATTGTCTTTTAATATACATAAATATAATTTAAAAAAAAAAAAAAAACATTAACCCGTTTCACCTAACAGATGATTTTTGTCTAACCATAAAAAAGGTCAAAAGATTTTCCTATATTTTTATTTGGTTGTTGGTTAACTTAATAACAATCGGGTTAAGGTTATAGTCGAATAATGTTACTCTTTAAGCCTGACTCACACTTTAAACAATTTTTCAAACCAACCAAATCGATCTAAACAGTGTTATTTTATGCACTCATCAACCAACTTCATTTATTTTTTAATTCATATACATTACAGAAAATGCTTACTAAACCTGCGCTAGAGTTATCCTCCATCAAGAACTGATAACTGGCCTTGAACCCCTGTCCGTGCGTGTTCGAGTTTGCAGTGAATTGAACTAAGAGCTCTGGTCCCGTTGAAAGTATCTCATATCCTAAAATATATATAAATAATATAATAACTGTAAATAAATTAATAAGTTACTTACCAAACCAAAATGAAATAAAAATTTATTCTTTTCAAGTAGGTTTTAAGAGACTTTTGATTCGGAATGTGTATTCTACTGAGAAGAATCGGCAAGAAACTCAAAAGTTAATCTTTTAAAAATTGTCAGTATATACTTTCATCATTAAATTTTATCATACATCTTGAACAGAAACCAACGCTACTAAACCAACTTATATCATTTATATCATCTAGTATTAAAGAACTACACTCAAGCTGAGAATTTTTGTGGGATAAGCCTTAGATACTCTGATGCTTTGGGGATGATTACAACTTCATTCGCTTAGTGCTTAAGTTCCTAAGTATAATATCAGTATAACATTTTATGTTGACTGGCCTTTGCTCACAATTTTGTACGCATGGGGATTAGGTTACTGAATTGGTATATTTCCATCTCCATTTCTAAACGAAGTGTCGAGATAAAACAGATCATAAATATTAAAATAAAATAGTGAACCATTTTTAATTTCTAAACAAAATAATTATAAATTTGTGACAGATAAAAAATTGACTTGTAAGAAGACCAATTTCAGATGTAAGTATATGTGTGTGCACTGTGCAGTTATTGATTGCCTATGAAGGAGTCAGATTTAACTCATTTAAGGGCAAAAGTTATAGAATGTCCGTCAGAATCATAATAGTACAAATCATACTAGTTTTTCTTCTTCTTTTTTTATTTTTCGACATATGATCCGAGCAATAAATTTCATCCTTCTTAAATCAAAGTACTCTTATTTATTGTAGCTGTTTATCGAATAATTTATTATTGTCTTGTAACTCGCCCAAAAAAAAAAAAAACTATACAGACATTAAGATTTAATTGTGACTTTTTGGTTGATGCCAGAACAAACCAAACACACACAAAAATAGTAAAAATATATTATGATTTATTTTATTATTACATTACATATTATATTTTTTTAAAGTATTTGTGTTTTGTTCACTTAATACATAATTTTACAATTAGATATTAAAAAAAAAACGGCTTTAAGAGTGGGAGCCGCTGCGGAGAAGGCTGAAATGACTAAACGGCACAAATATTCGTCACTTATCCAAAGTTATGTTTTTGTGCCGTTTGCAGTCGAAACATTTGGACCTTGGAGTAGCAGTGCAAAAAAATTTCTAAGAGAATTAACCCCACGTCTCATAGCCTCCACTGGTGACAGGAGGGCTGGTGCATTTTTTGCCCAAAGAATCGGAATTGCGATTCAACGGGGAAATGCTGCTACCAAATATAAATTTATACCAAAACTGTTTGTAAATAATTATTTTAAGTTTTGAATTGTAAATATGTATAATATTGTATAATTTCCTTAATGAAATTAGATATATTAAAATATTCAAAAAGTAGCAAAAATTATGACGAATGAGAATGTATAATACATAAAAAATAAATTATTTTCCATAAATATAATTTTTCCTTATTTACATAATTCATAACACCTATTATTTTAAAAAAAGAAACATAAAAGATATTTTTCATTACAGTGACGATCATCCAAAAATAAATTTAAATCTCGGAAAAGGTTATAACATAAACCTCTGTAAGCATATTTTTCCGAAATTAAATGTTTACTTTTAACAGTATCCAGTTTTTTTTATGTTAAATGTTGAAAGACAACCAAAAAAACGTGCAATTACAAATAGGCTCGTGTACTTTTAATTTTATTTTATTATTTTAAAACGAAATATAGTAAATTCGAAAATTTTTAATTAAATAGTATTTTTTTTCTTTTAATATTTATATTACGTTAGTACGTAGTCGGAAGCACACAGTCGAGTATATAGGATACATACTGTTCGAATTTATAGTACACACATACACATGTGTAATAAAAAGATACATTTTACATACACGTGTCCAGCATCACAAGATTACACGTGCACTGAAAATCGCAATTCATATATGACTTAAGGTTTCCAAGGTTTAAAATGAATATCTATTAAATTCTTAGTTTTATTGACGTAATAGATAATAAGCACGCTCCTTTTGTTTTCATATAATTACTGGTGTGAAAAGGTTATACTTAAAGCTATCTAAAATTATGTTTCTACAATAATGTGAATTGTTTTAATATTTTTTTATATTTCAATAATTTTCAATGAAAAGTGAATGTTAATAAAAACAAATATTAAGTTCTCTCACCTACAATTTCATTGCAGAGCATTGCAATGACTGGTGCTGTAGAAACTTTCCCGTCGAATACTTTTATAATATCGGCACGATTTAAACAACTAAAAGGAACAGATATCAAATTTAATTTTCTTTTTTTTTATTTAATCATAAAAATATATTTCAGAAATTCTCAATTCTATTTTATTAAGTATAAAATAGAAAAATATGTAAGTGAGTAATACCTTTCGTCGCCTTTTTGTAAATAAGATTCTTCAAAAATCAGCTTTATTCTTTCATATTTTCTGTTAAAAAAACACGAATATACTCTATTTAAAAAAATACAGATTATTTAATTACAGATAAAGGTTAACGTCACATTAAACAAATTTTATAAAAAATAATAAATAATAATACTACAAACACAATCAACCTTTATATGGAGCTAAAATATGTTTTAATTTTTACTTTTAATTGTTGCAATAATGATGGTAGTAATAATAATATAATTTTGTGTAATTGCAGTAGGTATAAATACAGTAAGAATTTTATTCATTATAATCCAACGGAAATCATAGAATTAGATTCCAAAACGTATTGTGAAATAAATCTAGATTATAATAATTAAGTGAGCGCGGCTGATGCATCCAATTTAGCGGCGGAGTATAATTCTGACCGAATGTTACAAACGTGCAAATTATATGCGCTTCAATTTGTTTATTTACATGAATAAACGAAAATTCGTGTCCGTGTCACGTGTTCTATTTACAATTTTAATTATAAATAAATAGTACGATATACCTCCTATTTAGCTTGCTATTTCGACGCATTTCATTTAGCTAATTTTACTGCTAAATTCCTAAAATACTAACGATATTTTTTAAAAGATTATATTTTAATAAATAGGTACGAAAATATGAATAAAAGTTCTTAATATATATATATATATTTTTTTTTATTTTGTACTTAGAAATTAAATTGATATTAAATTATAAAAATTGCCTCATTCTTTATTTAAAAAAAAAAAACGGTCACTTTTTTACCTTGCGTTAAAATGATAGCTGCACCTCACATTACTGGGGTAACTTGAAGGGTACCTAGGACTGTATAATCGCCCGTGAGCTGGTTTATTTGGTTGTGAAGTAAATACATAGTCGCACAGTGTTTCAGCAACCTTAACACCGTCAGTCTCGAAATTTCCTTGAAAATAATTAACTAAATTAGAAGATAAATACTCAAGAATAATTACAATATGAATTGTAATTACTCTTGATGTCGCTCAATATATATCGTTAAACTGTAAAGTTTTAAAACAAATAAACGCGATAAAATCCGATTTAGACTTTTAATTAAATGAGTAAAATTCGCGTAAATATAAGAGAACAGTACATAGTTATATTTTAAGTCTTAACACACAAAAAAAATACAAGCTTATACCTAGTAATTACTCTCACCTATATAAAAAAAAAAAAAAACATTTCCACGTTGAATAAATAATATCAATGGGGAAGATTCGAAATGAGGCGTAGTTATTTATAACATTAATTATACAAATTACTTCATTCGTCATGTCAAGCCAAACAATTTATTTCAAACTCGAGATGGAAGAATGATTTATTCAACTTTACACAACATTTGACTTATTTTCTTCAAATTTTATTGATTTTCCTTGTACTCGATATCACACCATAAATAGTTTTAAGATTTTTGTGTTATTATAAATATATTACATCATTATTTAGAGCACAGAAGATTACTCGTAGTAACTTTTAAAAATAGTATAAAATGCATCCTAAAATCGATGCTTATAATATTATTATAAATATCCACACCGGTCTTAACTCCACGCGGCATGCCGCATTCGGTGTAAGAAGTACTTTAAGTATTGAGAATTCTCGGACATTAAATCAAGTTTGCTTTGGCGACGTCGTGGCGACAGAACTCATGATATTTACGTATTCCGTTAGTGTTTGTCACACTTCTGTATTGAGTTCGAATTTATACAAACGTCAGCATGAAAATTTGCTGAAAGATATCGAAGAAATTTCAATTTCCATATTTTACTGCGTCGTGAAGTGTTGTTGAAAAATATTGCGACTTGTTTATACAAAATCGCTAAGGAGGGATCATTTCGTACAGACACTTTTTTAAAGTTTAATGATAGTCCACAGTCAGTTTCAGCAGAGTTTAATAAAAATATCATAATCATAGTATTTTTTCCTCGCCATTAATATTTCAAAAGTAATATCGGTGACAGTTATGTCGTAATAAATATAAAACAACTTTTATTATTTGTTTTTATAGTTTATGAAAAATTAATAAAGTATCCGACTTCGTAAAATTTAATTTTGTACTCATTTATATATGCAAATCGGTAGTTAAATAAAAGTTAAATACTCACGTCTATCTATAAACCTGTATGTTCCGATAAAGCCTGATGCATTTGAAGCCTTTCCACCGCTCTGCAGTTCCAATACCATTAGGGGTCCATGGGAATATAATGCTGGCGGCGCATCAGCCCTGTTCCCGCATAGGATCCTTGACCACGCGGAGTATTCGTTGATACCAGGTGGACCAGGACCATGAGTACCCCCTTCAGAGTAGACTTTGAGAAAATCTCCATGAGTACATCTAGAAGAAAAAGTATTGATTAGTCATGAAAAAATCAGTACAATTTTTTGTTGCTACAAAAAAAAAACAGTCAGTGGATTGTTGAAAGCTGTCTTAAATATATTGTTATTTCGTTTACTGTCTAATGAAGACATATTAAAGTTTTCTTTACATTATTTAAATAAATATAACCTTTTTAAGAGTGAGTCACAAGGTGTCTGTCAATATTTAACAACTTATGAAAGCAGTAACTTATGAAAGCGTCACATTTTTTGTGATTTTTATTATTGTCAAGAATTTTAAGATTATGTGTATAACACGTTCAACATAAAAGTATAGATCATTCAACTGACATTGGTATTTGGTGCTTTTTGCATGTACTTCTAAATATTCGACTTCAATTTGAGTGTCAATTAAAGGTTAAAAAAAAAAATTTAAAAACAAGCTTTTATTTAAGTGCCCTAAAAAGAAGAAAATAAACGTTAAATTAAATCAAACCAGTGAATTTATAATAGTACATGTATTACACAATTTATTAAATGATATAAAAGCTTGTCACGATATTTGTATATTGTATAGAAAACGATGTTTTATTTCATAGAATTATCTATACAAATAATAAATCTGTAAAAAACTCCGTTTCATTAATACACTATATATCATCAAGAATAAATTTTAATAGCGCGTATTTTTTTGTATCAGCGCCATCTCTTATCGTATTTTTCTGTGTTCACGTATCACATAAAAAGTACAAAACCAATGTAAATAACTTTAATACATAAAAATTAGAAATAACTCACAGTATAATTTAGTCTTTGTTTCATTGTAATTAAATTTAAAAATAAATATTTAAGAAAATAGAAATAGGTACCTACGCCGCCAACGCCATCTGGTATAAGGAATCTTAAAAACTCACAAAACTTATTTTTGAGTTATTATTTTGTTAAACTTAAAAGTTTACTAAATATGTCGGATAGGAATAGAAATCGTTTTAATATTTTAGATAAACATCATTTTCAATTAATGTACTATTAAGTTAAAAGTTAAATATTAATTATGTTAAATGTCACTAAATATAAAAACGATATTCTACAATTAAACGATAGATGGCGCAGATAATTTTCTGAATCGCGCTGACCAAAACTTTGGCCAAAAGAATGACACTCGCCCGTATTTGGAAAACTGTTTTTCTTTTTTGTATTTAATTAAATACTTTAGGGTACTACGGTCTTGATTGTTTGTTCGTTGTTAAAATTTAAAATATTTGGTCGTTATTTGTTTGTTGATTGTACAAAGTTGGATGGTTATAGCTATTTAAGTTGTAATCTATATATATATAAAGTCGTGTTAGTTACACCGTTTATAACTCGAGAACGAGTGGAACGATTTTTATGATTTTTGTGTTTTTGGATTTGTCTTCGTCGGGAATAATACTTATTAAAATATGGTATTCATCAATGAGAAAATAATTAATAAAAAACAGTTCAAATGTTTCATCTGTACTATCTATATATATATAGGTTTAGGTTTAAAGATCTTTATTTTCTCAAAAAGATTTACAAAAAAAATCACTTAAATGAGAAACACACTTATAAACACATGAATATACATTTGGTCGGGATTAAACAGAGATAAAAAAAAAAAAAAAAAAAAACTTCGATATAGTAACAGAACTAGATGAGCCACAAATATTTAATTTTCAACACAGCACAATTTAATTGTATTTAATAACTTTTTTTTTTCTTTTTTAATCATACTTTGAACTTTATAAATAAGATTTAAATTAAGATTTTAATTTTATAATGCATTTATTCTCAGTAATTATTATGATATTTTATTTATTTAGTTATTAATTATTTTAACTTTATTCTGCACGTAGTATTTAAGAAGTCTTTTAAACGTCAAGGCAGATTTAGCATCTTTAATATCGTTTGGTAACTGGTTATATAGTTTAGCGCCTGTAAATAAAATATTTTGTTTGCCATGATTTGTACGTGGTGCATGTAAAATAAGGTTAATCGCATTTCTTAATTTCATTTTCTGTATTTGATATTTTTTGGTAAAAGCAATTTGTGTATGTATATTTCTATTTAAAATTTTACGTACTAAAATGCAGCTTTTATAAGTATATAATTGATTAATGCTCATTATTTTTGTTTCATTAAAAACTTTGTCTGTTGATGTTAAGTAGTTATATTTAAATAATCTTTCAATTAATTTATTTTGTGCTATTTGCAAAGCATTTATATGAGTTTTGGCAGCAGTTTCCCAGACTTCAATAAGATAGTCTAAGTGAGGTTTCACGAGTGAATTATAAATAATGTACCGCACTCGCTGTGGAAGACATCGAGCTATGCCGCGTAATGCTCCTGTAAGAGACACTATTTTTGTTTTTAATTTTTCTAAATGAGGTTTCCATGTCATATTACCATCCAAAAGAAGTCCTAAATATTTTTCATTGTGAACTCTTTTAATAGCTATATTATTTATAACAAGAGGTGTAAACGTAGGCATTTTTTTGTTTTTAGGTGCAAATACAATGAAGTTAGTTTTTGCAATGTTGATCGTTAGTAGCTGAGACTGAAACCATGCGTTTAAAATGTCAAGGTCACTTTGAGCATCATCTAAGAGTGAAGTTAGATTTGACCCAAAGTAAAATAAGCAAGTGTCATCTGCATATAGGGTATTATATATATATATATATATATATATATATATATAATAAATCTGTCACTCAATCCGTCTATTATAAAATATTTTCCAGTATCGACACAGGTGTAGGTGATTAAAAATATAAATGTATAATTTTTTAAATTGTAGTTAAATGCCCGTGCGAAGCCGGGGCGGGCCGCTAGTTTACAATAAATCTGTCAAGAAAGACTAGTTAGTACACAGGTAAACTACACGCTTTATTGTGTGAGTACAGTCAATAATCAATAACGTTCAAAATTAACAATAGGTTTACATTAACAACAACCTTTATTATTAGATCACCTTCACACGCGCACGCCCTTACGCACGCACGTACACAAATACATACGATCATTTTATCGTCAAAAAAAAAAATAGTAATAGCCAAGCTCATACATTATCATGAAATTTACCTTAGATATATTATACACGAAACGGAAGACACTCACCGCATACATTTGGTACGAGACCCCGCAGTTTGTTAGAAATTTTCTAACAGAAATTTGTGTTAATAGGTATGCGGTGAGACTAATAGCGAATCCTTGCAGATGCAGATGATGGACAGGATGGATGATGGAGAAAATAGATGATTTTACCACAAAGCGGAACTAATTAAACGTGCTTAATGTGTTCATGTGTTGTGGTAAGCTCAACTTCAACATTAATTTTAATTCCTTTTTTTAATATTTATCCGTACGATATCAATTCTATAATTACAATAGTTTATCGGCTTACATAATTACGACTAAACCAATGAAAAGGCTATATTGAAATTTAAACGAAGAAAATTTGAATACTGAGAAAGAGCAAAGCCTATTAAATTAATTAATTTGTTAGGAAACAAAATTAGAATTTATTATTAATTATAATTAGTTTTATAACTTAGAAAATTACGTTCAAGCATTTCATTTAAGGATAATATTTGTATTTGTATTATAAATAAATTAACTATGCGAGTTTGAAAGAAAAACACGATTTAAAATAATTACCTCTATAATTTAATGCTTGACTCGGTTTAACAAATTTACTAACATTAAAACAAAAATTCAGTAAAGATCTTAAGTAAACCTATAAATAAAACGGACAAACGTATGGAAGACGGGTTCTTTAAAGTCTCCTTTTAAATAACGACTAGATTCACGATTCAACTATCACCTAAGATAAGCTATGTTTTAAAAATACTTCCCTCGTGAAAAATAAGTCTCAGAAAGTCTAAGATGGCAAGAGGCTTTACGACCGTCGTCACTTTTGACCCCTCTTTTATACCTCAAGTCTCGGCTGTGAGATTTACACTATGGTAGGGATTAACTGTTGTAAACGAATAAAATTTTTAAAGCCAATTTAAAGTCAAATAGAAATAAAATGACATTTTATTAGGTATTATAAATCGCTTTTTATTGTTACCAAATTCGATAAAAATCGAAGCTATGACAAATTATATATAATTAATAAATAATTACGTTGTATCATCAATAAAGCAATTTTTTTATATCATTTGAATCGATTGATACTAAGAAAATAACCAGTAATATTCTTAATATTATAATATTTAGGTATAAATTACAAGGCAATGTGCCCCAAGTTTTATATTTAGTAAAATCTAATGCACACTTAAATTATGTTAACGCAAAACCTATTTTTTTAAACAGTTTCATATACAGATATCGTGGTAACCAATAAAAGTTGAACGTGAACAAAGCACCAGAATCCTCTCGTTCGTCTATAATTTGTTGGAACAAGCTCGTTTCGAAACTTCGAACACCTACTATATACGTGGCTTGTTTTCTAAAAATGAAATATAGCGTGCACTTCTTTCAATTTGCAAACCTCGTCAAAATTTGTTTTAAATTTTTAAATTTTTCGGAACTGGTCATGTTAAGAAAATTGAAAACATTTTATTTTATATGCACAGGTGTATTCTTTTCTTTCATTTCGTTTAAATAAGATAACAGATCATTTGTCCTTCCCGATTTTCTCTAATTTTTACTATGTTTATGTCAAATCTTTACTAACAGAGTTAAAATAAAGCTACTAAAGACAACTCTTTACATGCGTACGTTTATATTAACGTTTATATATTCCTTCTTACTAGTTTGATTTCACAATGATTTCTATAGAAATTTTGTTTTTGTTAGGTAACCTATAAAATTATCAAACATTACGTTACGATTTAAGGTACCAAGACCAATAACTATACGTAAATATAGTTTTAGATTGTCCCATAATTAATACTATGACAAAAAAAGTCAAATAAATTTAAAAAACATCTCTTTGTCACAATGACCACAAAAGGTTGATTTATAAATGGTTGACGGTGAGGTTCAATTCAGAAAACCGCTTGATAATTAGTTATTCTACCACGAAACAAAATTGCCGGCTAGTGTTGTTTTACAGTTTAAACAACAAATAAACTAAATAATAAAATTTAAATGAGAAAATTACTAAAAATAGTATAATCAAGAGCATAGTGACAAAATTAAAAATATCGGATGCAGTTCTAAAACAAAATAAAAAATTGAAGGGAAAATATCGTCGAATGAAGTGTCATTTGACCTAGCAATGAAAAGCGACGTACAAGTTACGTTACTTCAAAACTTTAACATTTTTACGGCTTGGTTTTGATTTATGCAAGATACACAAACAGGTAGAAACTTCGTGTTAAAGTTATTTAAAATTAGCAATATGTAGCTATATTTATAAATAACATATGTATTGCTGGGTGGATATAGGATATTGTCATACTTCAGAATATCCTCAAAACAAAAATATATATATGAACAAAAAATCTTATATATTTATACATGTACTGATACTACTACATATATTTATGTATCTATTTTTATTAGAAAAACGTGTCAGCAGAACATTGACACATCGTTTATGATAAGAAGCACATTATTGTAAGGGATGGCCACTTACAGTGTCAATTTATATAATGCCAAGTAATATATTAACTCCTTTATCCTCTCTTTATAGCTCATTCCTACGTGAAAAAAGTAAGTAATATATATTTTAAAAATAAAATCTCAAATATTTATAAATTTAAATTTAATTTAACTTGCATGTAAAGAATGAGATAGAAGTAATTTACACAATAATGCCTGCTGCTGAATACTAGAGACAAGAGAATAGCCATACCGCGTTTTAGGAATCATTAAATTAACTACAGAAAAGGAAAACTTTTTCGAAACAATCCGTAGTACATACATCGGAGTGAGAAAAAAAAAGCAGTCAAACCTCGACAAGGCGCTTGCGTCCTCTCCTCCGGCAATAATTTGCCGGTACAAGCGTACTGCGACACTGCAAATACCTATTCCGGATTTAGAAATTAGTGCTTCGTATTTCCCGGAGAAAATCTAAGAAACGATTACAATTCGTGTCGATATTTCACATGAACATTATCAAAACTATATACAGTTGCCACGAATTGTTTTAACTTTCCCGACTCAACTGAAATCCATCAATTAACATTCCTACTGGGAATTATTTAACATTTCTTAGTAAGATTGATTGTAGTTGTAGATTATTTTCGGTTATCATAATAATATCTTGATTATTATTCGGTTAATTCTACAAACTCAACTACAGACTCGCACTATATACCGATCAATAGCTGCGAAGATTTTGTGTGAGTGGATACTTACAACCTATTTTTAAAGAAAAAGAGTATTAAGTTGTTCGACTCATTATTAGATCAACTCAACTTGTGATCGATTTTTAAGTAATACTGTCAGTCTGTATTCTTCGAGGGCTCTTAAAGTTGTATTACTTTACCAAAATATAATTATAAAGAACGAAACATCTTAACTTTTCTCGTAATCACGTTTAGGCTTTTGTTCAAAACAACGTGTTCGAAAACAAGGCTATCTTACGGCTTATCAGAAATGGTAATAAAAACAATTGCAAAACTTGGAGTGATGAAATACTAAATCGAGTATGAAAATAAATATTTCAGATTTGTAAAAATGAAGAAAATGGGAAAACATTTTTTTTTACAATACAATCATCGCAGCCTTAAAACAACAATAAGAAAAATTTTAGTTTTCTTTTGCGAAAGAGAAAAGTCATTTGTTTGAATTTAAAACATCCCTTATTTATTACCGGGTATAACTTGTGTACGTGATTTTTATTATTAGTAAGATTTTTAGTAGGTAAGAACTTTAATATTACACATCGGGTCGCGGAAAAAGTCTTTTCGTATTTTTTATGTATAAAATTGATGAAAATTTTCTTTATTGTACTTTTTGTATCTAGCTAGCTGGTTTTGAAATTAATAAATATAGGAATTTAATAAAAATAAAAATATAAAGTACTACAATAACTTTCCGCCATTTTTCAATCTTTTTTGTGTTCGTCAAAATGAGTGAATCTAAGTAAGAAATTCGATAAATTCTGAAGTTTTATTACAAAAAAGAGAAAAATGAGACAAGTCAAGAAAAAAGCTTGTTACGTTTATAGACCCAAAGCAGTGTCAGTAATAAGTTCGCATTCTGTATACATTGTCAGTTACAGTCTTATAGATGGCTTAAGACTTACGTCATTTACGCTAGCACCAGTAAGTTGATAAAATATGTATGCGTATGAATAAATCTTAGATTAGAATTGTTGTCATTAGAGCTAATACAGATTCAAACGTGTTTCTTGATTAAATATCAAGTTGAAGTGTTAAAATTGAAGAATTGTCAAGGTGATTTGATAAATAACTAGTTGGAGGGTTAGATTTTGTTCATGATAACGGACGTATTGACGGATCTCTCAATGTCAGTCTTTTTTTTTTTGTCGCAGGGGAATCCATTTACGGATGATATCCAGGATGCCCGGGTCGGCAGTCCTAGACCTATATCGGACTCGGCACTTTGGGAGTGCAATACCGTACTAAACCCCTGCGGGAGCCTTCAGCCGTTTTAATTGGAGGGTCCCGGATCTGCAGGCAACAGGATCCCTCCAGCGACAGGCTGGCCTCGGCGAAAAGGCCAGACTTCTCCTCCATGGGGACTGTCCGGCTCACCTCTGAAACTCAATGTCAGTCTTATCCCGACCATCAAAATCCGATATCTGCATATAATATATTTTTTGACTTCGATGCATTAAAATTAAAAAAACTATATAAAATATTCAATAGCGTAATAACATGGAAAGACAAGTTGTTTAAGCGTCCGTTTCGTGGGATGTCGTTGGGCAGAGTGGTTGTTGAGTCGTGGCGCACACCCAGCGGGCATCGAACGCGGATCACATACTCGCGACTTGATAAACGTCGACGGAGGTAAAGCTCCGACTGTTAGTGTATGCATAAATATTGTGTCTTTACTAACACTTTTCAGAGCTGTTGTTAAAAAATAGTTATTTTTACATTTAAAAAAGAAAATGATAACCATATTAATCACTGGAAACAGTAATATATCTTACTTACATTTACATTAAACATTGCAATGTTTGGATGTAAACTTTTAAACGATAGCTCAAGATGTTGTATCTTGTAAGAACTTTGTTTGTACTACAGAAAGTAATATTCCGCTGTTGATTTTGTGAATCACTTTCTATTTAACCTGGAATAAAATGTTACAGTCTTATATTTACAAAGAACTAGGTGTCTATCTTGGTTCACTTGCGTTGAGATTTAAAATGTTTCAAGATTTTGTTTACTATATCGCTTCTTTAAGTTTTATCACAATGATTTTGAGATATTACCTGCCTTAGTAAGCAGACTATTCTTCTGCTTTCACTGCATTAGTAAAACGAATCTTTCCAATCGTATTTCTTCAAAGTTAATAGAAAACCCGTAATGATAAACAAGCAAGTTGTCAGTGTTTCGACATTAATTAATTATAGTTATTTTTATAACTTTTTTAATTTAATATGTCAAGTTTGAAAAATAACATACATGAATACTGTAATTTTATTTTATATATTTTTTTTTTTGTTTTTCAAATAGATTTTAATTATCTTTCAAGTACAACATAAAACAAATGAATGTGAAAAATATTTCTTAAAACTGAAATACTAGAAATGATTTTATAAATAGAAATAAGAAATATTTAAACAACGATAAACTCAAACTCCGTACATAAGAAACTGATAGCAAATTTTTGATTACTAATATGAAGTCAAATATTAAAACTATACGTTATACATATTATATTAACTTCAACGAGATTAACTGCGCAAAGTTTAACGACGATTAATTAATTAACATGTTTACATTTTGCTAAATCTACGAGATTCTCATTTTCAATATTTTACAATGTTTCTGTACTTGGATGAATTTCTTAACGTTTATGACATTATTTTTTACTTAATTAAAATCTAATAATAAATGTTTGTGTAAAGAACCTGTGAATAATTAAAGTCATTATCAATGAATGCATTAAGAAATGTATAAAATTTCATTAAAGAGTTCAATTTTAAACTAACAAAAATATAAAGCCTAGCCTGTGACTAAACTGAAAAATAAAAACCAAATCTCCCTGTAAACTTTTATGAAAACGAAATTTTTGATTGCGATATTCGCTAGTTGTGTTTGATTAGACACTTCGTATACTGTTATCGAAGCGTCAACGTATCTGTATTGTAAACTGAATTTTAAGTGGATATTCTAATTCTGTTTTTACACGACTACCTAAAAAAATACGTTTTATGTTTCCAGGATTCATTTATACATCCGTTTATACGGCTGTGGTTGTGACAAAACAATTTATATAATATTAGACACCTAAGCCGTCTGTCCAGTGGTCACGGATTCTGAATTCTGTAAAATTAAAATCTGACTCGCTGTTTAATGAATTATTCATGTTTAAAATTTCACAATCCATTTCAAACTTTGCGATAAAAGTAATGAATGAAAAAATAAGTCTTCCAAATGTCGAAAGAAATTTTTATTTTTATGTAAATGTAAAATTAAATGTAGAATGAAGTGATGGATTAATTTTTGTATCTTTTCTTTAACACTAGAAAAGGTCATCCTCTAACAAAACTATATTTAAAGGTTTAAGAATCTTAAACAAGATCTTATGTATTTATTGATACTAGTGGTCGCCCAGTCATCGAAATCCGACCTAATCTATAATTAACAGCGTTGTCATTATCATAAAAATATGATTGCGCATATCATGGTGAGCATATGCAGCAGTCATTGAACCTGATCCGTGATAAAAAATTTCGATATAGTTCGTTAGACCTGTATTAAAAACCATGTTAGTTAAAAAATTCGTTGTAAGACCTGTATTTTTTCCCGTGTTGACAACAGACTTTGACAAGAAACAAAATTTGTGTATATATGTACAGTGTACATATATGTGAGTACCGTAGTGTGTGTAGTGTTTATTTAATTTTTTTTAATTAATGTATTTTTTGAGCATTATTATAAAAAAATATTAGTATTCTGCACTTCTTCTCCATATAAACTTTAACTGAGCCAAATTTCATACTTCTACGTCCTCGTAATTTTTGTAAAAAGGGGTACTAAGTTTTTGCTTCACGTATTAATATATAGTATGAACTCATTATTAGGAAACAACGTTGATATTAAATTAGCAATCGGTAAAATTTGTGATAACTCGCTAATCTTGACTATGATAAGTTACTTGCAGTATAAAACTGTAAGATGAAATGATAGGGTCAGTTTGATTGCCTCAATAAATATCTTCGTAATAACGTGGTTTCAAAATTGTGTTATAATGTGAAACAAAAACTATGTTTATTCAATAAAACATACACAATAAAATAAATAATAACACACCAATGTTAACATCTGTTTAATCCTGAGGTTGCTCGATGAATGCTAATTAAGTTAAATCGTTTTCAGCAAAAATACCGTCATATCTGCCGAGATTTAGTTTCAATTAGAATGCCTGGTGGCTCGCGTAATTACACTGTCATCTATATCTGTCACGAATAGAATTTATTGTTCCCATTAATTTCGCAATGAGATACGAAAAATGTTCTTTTCTAAATAATTTTTTGGTTAATGATGACTAATTCGAATATGAAATGGTTAGACTTTCTCCAAGATACACAACTATAACAAGTTTTCTTAAAGATTCGTAATAAGAAAAAAAAAAAACTAATTTCAGTTACTATTTATTATGATAAATTGTTTTGTTAAATAAAACTAATTTACGTGAAAATTGTTGCTAAGAATGTTGAATTTTTTATTCTTTTAATTTTTAATTTTGTATCCTTTATCACATAAATGTCAAATTACATTTATTTATAAAGATATTTATATAGTCTAAACAAACGCAGTGAGCATATTACATCTATATATGTTTTTAATATTGTAATTGAATGAAACCTTAATATTCCTTCACTTATATTCATGGTATGAGTCTGCGATAATTATAAATACTCGATATTTTTTAATTCGATAATTATCGAGTGGTATCGATATATTTGATTCTATATATTTCATTCGTTAATTATCGAGTTATATCGATTTTTTAGTACTAGCGCGGAGTTAAGACTAGATATAGTGGACATGTAGAGGTGAAGACCTTTTTTTAGGAATACACATTACACATAGCCTGAAGGCGTCAACATCAGTACGGGGTCGCGATGAACTTTTGTTTTCATGTGCACTTCCAAGACAGGAAAATTATCGATAATTTTCATCCGATAATTATCGACATAATATTTTAATTCGATAATTATCGATATCACGATACGATAATTACGGATAGTAAAAATATCGATAATTTTTTTCTATGAACATCCCTAATTCATGGTTTCATACTCTCATTGTCAGTGCTATTTTTGTCAACCCTATTTTACGCCTGAACTTCAACTGTACTTGAACTAGGTCAATTTTTTTTTAATACCTATATGAAAACTGTAACTTACACATTATAATAATATGACTAATGAATAATTTGATAGTTATGTATTCATATTTAAGAGAAATGATTTTACGGTGGTTTATTATTGTCAATAAAATCTTATTTTTTGTATTTATTAACATCTCTGAATTTAAAGATGACAGAGGTCTGCAAGTCGTAGAATTTATTTGCAAAAATATAGTATCTAAGTTTCTTACTGATGACATTATATAATATTGATGAATGATATATTTACATTCTTAACTTGAAAATATTAAAAATAAAGGATAAAAGTAGACTTTAATATAGAAAAACAATACGCCACATCTTTGGAAATAGCTTTCCGTTTTTATTTTAACCACATACTTATAAAGTACCTATACGTATTTGTAATAACCAGTTAAATCTAATTCCGTGATATGACATCTGAAGAGGACGGATACATTTTAAACTCTTGTATTTCAGAATTATTAATATCTTCATAATTGGTACCGAAACCTCAAATAAACATTATTTTTTGTAATCATATTTTCTGTGGTCGTAGGCAATAATTAATAAAGTGGCAGTTTACGTTTATAAACGAGAATATTTGCCATTTAACAAAGTAATTAATATTTTAAAGTAACTTTATATTATCAACCACTGCACTCTGATTCGATAAAATATATAAATGGCTGACATAATTAATTATAAGGAAATTGCGCCATATGCTTGCTATCAACTAAAACTTAATGACTTAATTTAATTAATGAAATAAATTAAAAAAATTATTAATAAAAAGGTATCTAAGTAAAACAATATAATATAACGTAAATTCCGCGGAAGCGAGTTATATAAATTAATTTACTTAGTACACATTAAGATGCCATTTTGCAAGCAACTCAATACACCTACTAGTATATTATTACGTATTTGAGTAATGCTACAAAGCAACGATAGAGAATATCAAGCGTTTGTGTAGGATATTTGAGATAATATAACATAGCCATAGCATAACTAAGTAAATATCTCACGAGTCAAGCAAATAAACAAACGGCCTAATTAAATAATTATATGTATTCACGTAACTACTTATACGGTTTTATATATTAATTTTAATTTACAATCAAATACCATTTTTTTTTCATATTGATGTTAATATTAATTTTAGTAATGGTGATAGGTTGGCGCATTGGACGCAGCAACTGGCTCTCACGGGTTCGATCTCCGCTCATGTATCAATATGTTTGTGTAGATCATACAGATGTTTATCGTGGTCTGAACGTTTGAGTTCTGTGTGTTTCTAGACCTCTTACACAGGATTTCATCAGTTCAAAAGGCCGTATATTACATATAATTAAATACATTTAATCATAATTTGTATGGATATAATTACTAAAATGTTATATTTATTTGCAGATTATCTATAAACTCGTCTTTATACGCTGTTTTTATCTAAAGAAAATCAAAGATGCTATGGGAAGCAACAGCAATACAATATACAAATAGAAGCGTGAACGATGTACACGATTGAGCAAAACGGCAGCTTACTTTATTACGAGAAATTTTAACGTTAGCAACTAATGTAAGTGAAATCATATGACGATAATTGAAGCATAATATCCGAAGCGAAGCAAATATTTCCACAACTAAGCGAAACGAATTGTGTGCGACTAAGTCGAGCGGAAATAGGTGTAATTAAGAAAAGCGAAAACATGCACGTAACTCAAACGAAATCATACGTAGAAACAACGGAAAAATAATACGGAAAAACACTAAGTTAAATTGCTATACATATTGTTATAGTAATTATGTTCGAAGGGTTTATTATATCTGGGAAATTTTACGCTTATAAATAATAATGTTAATTATTACAACGTTTACAAGATTTCATTATTACAACTTTCATTTTACAAGAAAGAAATACAATACCTACTACATATCCAAGTTTTCAAACAAAAACTCAAAGTTTACCAATTATTTGCTCTGGCCATATTTAAGGAAAAAGTGTACTACTGGAATGTAAACAAAATTTATATTATTTTATAAATTGTGCAGTAACAGATGATTTTTAGAATTTAAAAGTACGTTTATTATTTATTGCTAGGGGATTTACGATGGCGTTAGTGGACTTAAACCGTCTGAAATGTTTTATTTTGTGTCGTTACGAAATCGTCACCATTTTTACTGCGAGGCGAATAAAAAAAAAATCAGCTTTTAACGTTCCGATGCTCTATAAAACGTCGTAGACCAATTGGAACGACTTGCTTCTTGCATTTGTATTTTGCATTAAATGGTAAGAAAATTTTATTTGAATTTTAAAATTTTATTAATCTTTTTATATCAGTATCTGAAACTTACCTCTTTATATACCTATAAGAACAAGTGCGTAAGTCAACTTAAGATGAGCTATAGGTTCAAAGATTTCCATACATTCCGAGTATCAAATTATTTGGACTTAATACTGAGGGTTATGATGTCTATAATATCTGAACTAGTAAACTAAAGACCGTGAAATACTAATGGATAATCTGTAAAATATCTTTAAAAAAAAATATATTAAATGAAATCTGACAAATGTTAATAAATTACACCTAAGTATACACTTTCATCCCTTCACCTAAGTTAAAAGTATTCAATATTCTAGCTCGTTGCATGAACTCAAATCGTTCCCAGTTTCTACTAATTTCATGTCTTTATTAATGTTGTTGTGGTGTTCAATAACGCGTAAATAAATAAATGAATAAATAATAATGTACAGAATTGGACCTGTTACTATAAATAAGCTATTTTACTTAAATTCATGTTTTAATTAACAATGAGTATTTGTTTAGTGTACAATCAATTATAGGAAATAATATACTTATTGTATTATTATTTGTATTTTTTTTTAATATTTATTAATTAATATATTATAAAGACTTACTTGGTCTATTCTTTAAAGGTTTGTACCTATTCGTAATATAATTACGGTCATCAATTTACAGGTAAAGATATATTGGGCAAACAATATTTTTCCATTTTCTTACCTGTATAAACTTTTTATTCAATGCCAAATTCGCTTTATACTCTACCCAAAATAAAATAAAAAGAATCAACAAAACTGCATTACTTCCGATGTGGGTTCAGTTTTATTAAAATTAATTTTTTCGTTGGTATCTAAATCAGACCTTACTGATTCATTTAGTGAATTGTGCCTGAAATATCAATAATAATTATAATACATCAAAAGCTTAAAATGTTATCTACTAAACCACTATAAAAATGTAAATTTGCACACCCAGCATTTTACTATATATCTATTGTATATGAATATGCCTACGTGCGAAAATGTTTTTACCAACTGAGTAAACTTAAAAGCAGGGTTATTGTAATTTGTTTTGCACTAGCCAGTATTTTGTCATATTTCGTTTATACTGGTATCATAATTGATTAATTTATATGTTAAACAAACTAAAAACAGAAAATGTAAAAAAAAAATTAAATTATACAAAAAATTGTGTAGTTAACGTTTTGAATATTAAAATTTATAATAATATCTATTATTGTTGTACATACAAAATATATAATAAACTATCTTTGGCTTAGTTTTATACACAACAGTATTTTATTTAATAGAATGGAACACCTTTATATATTTTATCGTTTGTTAGTTCCACTCGATTAGTTCCCGCTTGTCACCGCAACTCTATGATATATGGCCCTTTTTCAAAGAAACTCTTCTCGTTATAAACAGAAGCATATTGTTCTATACGTTGTTCAAATTTTCTTGCTTTTGCTTATTATAATCTGTATATTTTTCAGAATAAAATGACAAATGTTATACATATTATTATGGTTGTAAGTTCCGTCATACCTTTTAAAGTTATAACAATTAAAATAATAAAATATAATCCTATTACTTGTGGTGTAGTTATTACACAAAACAAAGCATTCATATCCTTATTTATGTAAAAAGTATTTATACAGAACTTTTCGTCCGCACTTACGTCCATACAAACAGTTTGTAAAGTGTGTGGGTCCTGGAGAAAAACATTCATCAACCGGCGTTAAGGATTAAGTTCGAACCATTGTTCTTAACAGACAAAGAGTCATTTTGTCCAACTGTGGGTCATTTACAAGCTTTTATAGTACGGTAAAATTTGTGAATAATTTTTAGTCACAATTTTTCGTTTCAAAGATGCTATGACTCTGAAAAAAGAAATATCACATCTCAATGTATCGAGATATTTTTGGTCATTTAAGTCCTTCGACATTATGAGGTTAAAAGTAAGTCGAAATTTGATTTAAAATTATCAAAAATATTTACCAATATACATTTAGAATACTCCAAGGAATAACATAAGGAAGTATAGTACAAGGGTAGATACATACAAGATGTTTCGGTTATGTTAAATATTACAACTCTTATTATGATATTCATGAGAAATCTGTTCGCAGTATCCCGTGAGGAAAGTACATGACTTATTGAGGTTATACGGAGGTGCATATAGAAAATTAAATATAATACAAATTGAATGTAATACTTTATTTACTTTACATAAGTCATATTCATATTTTAAGACAAAATGTAGTACGTAAAAAAAGCGGTTGTTAGGACTATTTACTCACCGGTTGAGCACCATAACAGCTATAAACATTTAAATTATTTATTGAGTAAGTCTCTATTTTGATAATATGTAAGAAAACGGTACATATTTGTTTATATGTACCGTTGCTATATGTATATTTATGTATATGTGTATGTGTGTATGTATGTATATATGTATTATGGTAAGTTATATATGTAATTGTATTTATTATTGTAACGTATTTATATATGTAGTGTACGTATACTATTTATGTAATATGTTGTTTTATATTATAGTGATTTGCATTGATTAGTTGTTTATGTATAGTTTTTTTTTTTTACTGTGGTTTTTTGTTTACTCTGTACACCTTCACCGCTTTTTATCACATTAACTCCTTGACGTTGGTTGTCTGGAAGAGATCGCTGCTTAGCGATAAGACCGCCTTTTATACATAAGTCTTTTATTTTATACTTAAACTGTTTGTTACTTGTATGTGTACAATAAAGAGTAAATAAATAAATAAATAAATAAATAAAACACAATAATATTGTAATAATATTGCTATATTTTACCATTCAAAGTTAAATACAATTCAATAAGTGAATTACCATTCAAAGTTAAGTATAGACTTAGCGATATAAATATAGGTAAAAAGTTGTCTTTACCAATTAGCATTAAAAGGGTATATTTTTATTCTAATACATTACTAACTATAGAGTAAAATTATTATGCCGTTGTGAAGGTAGCCAAAGATTTACTGAAAGATAAATTTCTCGGATCGATTGACATTCTCCACTTACGAGTTTAAGTGTGAATGAAATTTTCAAACAAATTTATTTTTGAAAATTGTACGGTGACAGTACGGACTTGAAAATGCTACTTTCTGTTTATAATCCACATGTTCTATCCTCTGAACTATTTTCTTCATGACTATCTTCTTCATGTTAACATATTATAACAGGGACATAGGACAGGTGCTCCTCAATATTTTAATTTAGCATAAAAAATATAACGAATATTATAAATTATTTAAAACCTTTTATCACCTTTTGTGGTTTTCATACGAATAAAACAAAACTATATATTGCGAGAGCTGTAAAACATAATACCAAACGTCCTTAAGAATAGCGTATATTACGATAATAAAGACATACAAATGGAAGATGTGATTTCTTTTTTACGTGAACATCGATATCTTTATGGGCAATATGTGCGAGACGTTGACAAACGAGAGACAAAATAAAAATAAGTATCGATGCAGATTTTTTATTACAAAAGAATAGTACACAAGTCAAGCGTGATGTTTCATAGCCTTTGTTTTTTATAAACAATGCAGTTTTCTAAATGTAAAATATTTATTGAAATTGTTCAGTATTAGTTTCAAGCTTATCAAACTTCATACAAATATTAATTTGTACATAGAAAAAGAGATTTGTATTACTATATCTTTCCAAAGACTTTCTTTTAATTTTTAATAATAATTTTCTTTGGAAAATGCTTATTTTTGGTAATTTACTTGCATGTGTCACTCTCAATAGGAACTTTTGGAAATAGGTTAAGCAACCTCCTTTTCTACTATAATAAAAACAATGGATAAACTTCCGAAAAGCGGATACCGAATTTCGTCATGAAATTTGGCACGGACATTCTATTTGACTATCTATGAGTCCCCTTAAAGGGATTTTTGGCGGCATGCAATATTTTTCGAAATATTGAATTTTTTAAGTACGCTGCTTAGCACACTCTATATAAGAAAGCGAGTCGATCAAAAGAAGAAGGAAAAAAACCTAACCTATCCTAGAATGCGTAAATGCATTTTAAAGCGATTAAAAAAAAAACCTAACAACCTAACCTAACCTTTAAAAAAAACACTAACTATAAAAAAAAAAAAGACCTAACAACCTAACCTAAGCTAACGATTTAAAAAAAATCTTAATCTAACCTAACCTTTAAAAAATACACTATAAAAATAAAAATAAAAAAAGACCTAACAACCTAACCTAAGCTAACGATTTAAAAAAAATCTTAATCTAACCTAACCGTAAAAAAAAACTCTAGCTGCGTAATGAATTTCTCAGCCTTCAAAAAAAAAAAAAAAAAGTGGTGCAGTACGTAGTGAAACAATGGCCGCTCATCTATGCGAGTTTTTATGGCGTCGCGTCGTCGCGTTAATAAATTGAACAAAAATCCGTTCAATGAATTATTACAAAATATAAAAAGTGTGTATCCGGGGAAAAAAAAGTGGATTGATTATATATATGTGTATAAATAACGCCTGTAGTATGTGTGTGTAACGTGGCGATAAATATATAGATATATTATAAGCGTGCTAAGCAGCATACTCAAAAAATTCAATATTTCGAAAAATATTGCGAGTCGCCAAAAACCCTTTTAAGGGGACTCTTAGATAGTCAAATGTAATGTCTGTGCCAAGTTTTATGAGAAAATTCGGTATCTACTTTTCGCTTTCTTATATAGAGCGTACTAAACAACGTACTCAAAAAATTCAATATTTCGAAAAATATTGCGATCCGCCAAAAATCCTTTTAAGGGGATGCTTAGATAGTCAAATGGAATGTCCGTGCCAAATTTCATGAGAAAATTCGGTATCCGCTTTTCGGAAGTATACCCAAAACAATTAATAAAAACAATGTGAATACGTCGCGAAACAGTAGTCTATTCTATCTAAGGTAGTTTAAATTATTTCCATTTTGATTCACTTGCTTTATAATAGTAACATGTAATTCGTTAGTTGAGCTATTGCCATTTCCATTCTTTACTCATCGGAGTCATCGGCCTGACCTTAGATACTTATATTCTTGCTAGCGTACATGAGTGATCAAACAAAGCTAAATGTCAGCAAAGAAGTATAATAGAGTCGTAAGTAAAACGTCATATAATTATCTCTTTAATGTGATATATAACACCAATACATATGTATTGGTTACAGACAAAAATTCAATCAACAGCTTATTAAAGTGCAATACTTATTCAATTGTTATTCCACAATACAGCCTTATAACATATCCAAGCATTATCGTAGTTATCCAGGAGGCGTGTTGACCGTTTGCGCTCCGTCCAGAAAATGCTCCTCAACTCACAGTTACGGTTATCTTATCTCTTCTCTCGGAAACATCAATATCGTTTTGCCGGAAACGTAAAATGATATCGACAATAATCTAACACAATAATACCTATATCCCCACTCAATAATTGATGATAGGATTTACTTTGTTTATAATTTATATAAAATAGTTAATAATGGATTGCACAAAACGGCCACCGGAAGCAGAATGAAAACAGTACCGTATCGAGCACAAAAATTTACAGAAGTTACTAATGTAATCCAATAATTTTTCCATATGTATAAATATGAATCCCTATTTACCTTGGTCACGCCATAACTTGAGAACGACTTTACCGAATTCATTCATCTTTTTTATAAAGTTTTTTAATACTTTGTAGAAAGTTTTTACGAAATGAAAAAAAGAAAATTGCTCAGAAAATAGGAAAATTCCAGAAAACTTAACGACTATCGCGAACTAAATTTCATGCGTTTGACAGTTCGCGCGTCTCGTGTTTGAAAGTTCGCGTATTTGAATGCTGTGTATCAAAAAGCATTACAAGAAACACTGACTTTGATTATTATTATTATTATTTTTTTTTTAATATTTATTCCAGCTAAAATTCATAACTGAGACAGTTGCCCTATCTTGACCTTGTCAGACGTTGGTCTGTTGGGTCAGTCCAAATAACCATATAATAATAACAAAAATGACAGGATTTGTATTTTATTTTTTTATTTTTATTTTATTGTATTTTTTTATGTTATTTTTTTTTATTTTATTTATTGTAAATGTCAAATTATTTGTTTCCTTATTTAAAATAAGAGTAAAAGAAGTAAAACCTCTTTGACATAGTGACAGATGACGATTAAGTTAAAATAAATATGTCATGTTATAATTATAAAAAGTATATATTGATATTATTACAACGGGAATATATACACTTATATATATCGAATATATATGTATACCGAACATTATAAATAATAAATTAATTAATTTAATTATTATTATATTTTACATATTTAAAAATCGGATACTACGTAAACGCGTCATCGCCATAACCCGTTTCCGTTGCATTGTCATCGTCCAAAGCAGAATGCTTTGGAATAATGAACTGAATAGTTAACCCTTAGTCGTGCCTAAGAAGTTTTAGTTTAAAAAAATAAAGTGAGAGTGTTTCTTTACCTACGAAAGATTAAAAAAATTATTATATTTATCAATGATTTTAAAAGCTAATTTGAGTAAAGTCAATTTGACTCGAAAAAATTAATAAAAATAATAACAAACTCGCTATTATATTAATCTTTTAATGAAAACAAATATTCAAGCTTTCCGTGCTGAACAACATAACTACTTGATAGGAATAAATAATGAATAGGTTTCCCGCAAGTTATTAGTTAAAATTATGAGCAAACCAGTAATAATTTCCTATTTTGTGTTCCATTTTGTCCCAATATTCTACTACATTACCAAATGATAAAAGACTAGTCAATAAATAATAGTAATAAATAAGTAGAATCTTACAAAATTTTACCATATGTTAGTGCAGTGATTACAGCAATTAATAATATTGCGGTTGAAAGGATAACTATTTTAATTCACACCTTTTTGAATACTATAATTTTCACACTTGGTGAACTTTAAAAAAAAATTGAGTTTTATTCTTACAAAAATTTCTAAATCAATTTAATGACGGGTTGGAACGGTGATCACAGCAACTGTTTCGTGGACCAGATGCTGTCACCTGACATTGCGACAATCAGTCGACAATACTTTCTCATTTCTCGTTCAAAAAAACAAAAATGAATAACAAAATACTTATATTATTACATCTAACGGTTGTTTACGGTCGAGAGACATAATATTGGAGTAAGACAAATACATAGTACCTCAAAGAATATCTGTATATTCTTACTTATTTAATTATTAATAAATAATTTATTTAGAAAATAGAATAAATACATAAATGAAAAATTACGATGAACGTTCGTTTCATTGAATGCATTTCGACATTTTCCATTTATGATTAAGATTTTTAATTTATATTTATCTAATTTATATTAAAACTAGCGGCCCGCCCCGGCTTTGTCCGGGTATGTATATGTACCTACAACTTCCTCATGAATCACTCTATCTATTGATGAAAACCGCAGGAAAATCCGTGCAGTGATTTTTGAGTTTATCGTGAACAGACAGACAGATAGACGAGGCGGAGGACTTTGTTTTATAATATGTAGTGATATATATATATATATATATATATATATATATATATATATATATATATATATATATATATATATATATATATATATATATATATATATATATATTATAATACAGTACGGTACATCTACTTGAATTTTTTCAAATAATATATATATATATATATATATATATATATATATATATATATATATATATACATATATATATATTAATAGGCTTCATTAATTGATATTTAATTGTGACATAACTTAAACGACCCAAGAGCGAGTTGATAGGCGATTTATTCCCACTCGATACTGTTAGAGTGAATTTTTCTAACATTTTGAGCTCGTTAAGTTTATTATACAGGTTGACTGGTGATTCACTATCAATATTTAAGGAGAATACAACAGCAATATATATATATATATATATATATATATATATATATATATATATATATATATATATATATATATATTGCTCATTGTAGTTTATTGTCGACTTGACTATTAATGTTTACACTATCACTGTTATAAAAAAATTGTCATATTGTGTAGTAATAATTTACAGTCTTCGGTCACGTCTCAACAGCTCATCTGTACACGGCTTTCAAAGTAAAACACGTTGAAGGCAGCTTTTACGGTCAAGTGAATTTTATTGTTCACAATAGCTTTTCTAACAATTTACATCAACTGCTTTATGGGTACAAATGTAACTGTATTGTAAGTGAAAGCGTTATTCTTGTGAAACCAAATATCGAGTTATGTGTAAATTCGATAATATTTCATAAAACGTTGTTTTATTTTTATTTTATATTATTGGAATAAACGAATAAAGGCGTTGAAATTTTAATGGTTAATTTATTATCATAGCATCTGCAACCATCGATGATTTTGTTCAATATTAATAAAAAAAGTTATTTGGAGCATAATGTTAAACTTAAAACATAATACCCTACGTGATTACGTAAGGTTAATATACGGTTTCTTAATTAATAAAGATATATACTAATTATAAATTAGGTTAAAATTCAGGTGACAAAAAATAAAATCTTTTTTTTTTGCGATTTTTCATATGGTTGCAAATCTTTGTGTCAAATAGCTGTATCGAAACAATAAAAAAGCAACTTGAAGCTTAGTCTCTATACTTGAGCAAAATCCGATGTGGAATTTTTGTAAACAAACCAAATGTCATCGTGTATAGAGTTATCAAACTTTTATTAATTAAAAATTGTAATTTTCCACTAATTTCCTAGTTATACATTAAAATTTTTACTTTAACACTCCTAGAACTTAACCGCCAAATACGTAATATGCAAGAAAATAAGCTTCCAACAAAAAATAACAAATTTTTTATTACTAATATCATCTAACAACCCTAAATTTTAGCACTGACAGGAAAATTTCGCAGATAAGCAACATTTGGTCTTTTTTTGATCAGTCATATTATATATTGTTAAAGGTAAATTGTAATCGATTTTTATACACTACTTTAAATATTATAACTATTGTGTTTTTCAACGTAAGTAAAATAAATAATAAAAGAGAATGACTGTCTGAACATAGATTATTAATCACAATAAATTTATTTTAAAACAAATGTTGTTTTATTTTGAATGCTATTCAGGGATAGTGTAGCTATTTTTAATAAGGGTATATACATTTTTATGAAAATATTTAGAAATCATTCATTGGTAAATTAGTTATAATTATCCACGTTAACAAGTAAACTTTACCTTTATAACACATTATTATAGGTAATATATAAATATATTTAAATCCCTGACTTATTTCTTTCAAGTTTTATGTAGCTTATACTACTGTGTATAAAAATAAAAAAATATAATTATTATAATTATTTTCCAATAGGTTGTTATTATCTGCCTATGGTTGGTTGCTAAGCAACGGTTTGTTGGGAAACATTCCATATCGAATTTGGCTGAAGTATAGTTTTAAGATTTTGGGAAGTTTTTTTTTTTAGTAACGAATATTGCGCAATTCTAATGTTTGTACCATGAAAAAAAATCTTTGAATTATTTTTTTTCGGCCCATGGTCTTGCAAAAAATTATTTTGACTAAATCACTATATGGATCAGATAGGCAATTTATCCGGCGTTAATTTTCTTTTTTTATAAACTTCACTTTCAGCTTTTCACTGAGTTTACTTTGAATGGAAATGGATTATTGTCTTTAATCATCAATATTTCAGCAACCAATAGACACACAGAAAATTTAAGCTGAAGTACCACTAGTGTAGAAATGCGCATCATGCTTTTATAGCAAGTGTTGTATTTTAAATCAGTTATATTATAGGTCAGGTATTTATTTTATGCATGGTAATAAAATTTAACTAAGCGAATTTTTCAAAATTCAGAAAGATAATTACGGTACAAATTATGTCTACGTGAAATAACGGCGAGAATGCTAGCAACATTCCCCTGTAAAATCGCAATTCCAGTTCCCAAGGCGAAAAATGTGCCAGCTTTGCTGCCACCATAGGCATTAAGACGACGACTTAAACGTTTCACTTTTTTTGGACTATCATTATAAAACTCAAGTGTTTGTTTACCGTTTACACGTGTTGTTTATCGTTTCAAGGTTTATTTATGTACATCTAATAAGTGGTTCTCCTTTTCTATTTTAATTGTTTAGTTTACTAATAATATCAGGAAAGAAAGAAAAATAAAATTTGGAAACTCTCCTAAAATATAGATTACTAGCTTTCCGCCCGCGACTTCGCCCGCGTGGAATTCCGTTATATTGCGCGACATGGTAAGCACGCCGCCGCCGCCACCGCTCCGCGCCTGCCTACCGCCCGATACCCCCCCCCCCCCCTTCCCCGTGCACGCTTTTTTTGTCTTTGTCTTAAACAATTGAACAATCTTACATGATTTTATGTTTGACAATAAGGAACTTCCATACAAACTTTCGTCCCATATTTCAACCCCTTCTACCCTTATTTTCGCGATAAAAAGTATCCTTTGTCCTTTCCCAAGTTCAGTTCTATCTTCATACCAAATTTCATCAAAATCGGTTTAGTGGTTTAGGCGTGAAAGCGTAACAGACAGACAGACAGAGTTACTTTCGCATTTATATATTAGTAAGGATAATATTGGAGATAAGATTGGAGAAGGATAAAAATTGCCTTGATAAGTAAATTTCTTTCATGCCAAGCTGTGGCTTACCGAAAAACTATAAAAGTAAAATACATGTAGACAATATACATTTACTCTTTAGAATACGTTATGTGTGTGTAATGGTTGTAATTGTAAAGATTGTCACTTGTCCTTAATTTTTTTTTTTATCAAGTTAAAAAGAAAACATTAATTTTGGCTCGTATTTTGCTTATATTCGTTATGAACTGTTCTATTGTAACATCTTAATAATATAGGATTTAAGTATCTGGAGAGACAAAATCCTCGTCTATTAATGAGATTGTTCCAGCTCTTATCTTGTCATGCTCTTTATCATAGTGATTTATATTCTAAGTAGGATAAGGAAACTTAATAACATTATTATAATATTTTGACCCAAATAAAAGATAATTAAAATATAAAGTAATTTGTTAATGATATCGTCATAAAAATAAAAGTTTTTTGTTTTCTTTCGTTTATTTGATTTCAAGTTTTATGAGGGTTGACAAGTTGTTACTTGGGTAGTCATAATTATGAAAACATAAAGAGTTTTTTAGGATAGAGATGTTTATATAAGTTTATATATTCATTTTTTAATTTTTAATAAAAAAAAATATATTTTAATTTTGTTTGATTTGTTTAAAAAAAAAACAATAAAAAATATGTTTTCTTTTCTAAACTTATGATAATAGGAAATATGTAATAAATTAAATACCATAAATATAAATTTTCATTTTGATAGCTGAATAAATGTTACTGCAGGTATATCTATAATATGTGGATTTTATGATTTTATAGCTGTATGCATTTTTGAGAAGGCACTTGAGACTACGAAAACTTGAGCATAAATTTTGTTGCTTATTGCTTAATGCAAAACCTCGTTAAAAGCAAAAAATAAGTTTTAAACAAATATTTATGATGTTTTTTATGCAGCTGTTTAAAAAATTGTTTTAAATTCATTAATAAGAACATTTATTACCAGTAAAATAGCCACAATAAATCTAATTTATTATACTGGTTGAATCTGGGACAACAGCTGATGATAATTTAATCACATGATCTACTAGTCATACTAAACAACTTTACCCAAGAAACATACTGTCGCAAATGAAGGTTTTTTTTTTTATTTATTCGATCTCCTATACAAAGTTCGATACCTACTGTGCCATTTTTATATATTTATATTTTTTATATGATCTATCCAAAAATCTAAAATTAGGATGCGTTTAATTAAACACTACAATAAAAAAAAACAAAAGCTATCTTGTAGTTTATAAACACAAAAATAAACTCCCTAAAAATAAGGTACTTTCTATCTTATCTGTCTGGAAATACTGATCGTATAATAATATATAATATATTTATTTAATTATAAGCCGCGCCAAAATCTAGTTTAAATTAATAAAGGATACTTTAATATATCAATTTTCTCTAAATGTCGAAACAGGTACCGGGCCACAGCTTCATAGAAAAATGGTCATTGTCCTTTACCCGCAATGTGATTGAGAATATAAACTAATAAATACTCTAAAGAGTTTCAATAGATTCTGAAACAACTATTAAAAGCAGTCAGCATTTTTGTATTCAGAATTCACTTAAAAATTTTCATAATGCCCCAAGTAGCTACCAAAAAACAGCTCTCGAGTCTTAAATACCTGCATGTTTAAAATACAACAGAAATCAAATTATGAAAAACGTGTCTCTTAAAGAGAATATAGTATTATTCTCAATGTAATAATAGTATTAGAAAATGAAAGTTTTTTTTTTCTTAAAGCTACATAAAGAAGTTGGTTTACATGTGTAATTATTAATATGCACACTTATAACGACTTTTTATACATTACACATATTGTATGTCGTATATGGTCATCGTTATGTTTAATATAAATACATGACATGAGAATATTGACATTTCCTTAGAAAATAGAGAAAGCTTGTTATTACAAAAATATGCTACTAAAACCAAAATTCTTCGTCGATAAAAAAATATTTGTTTAAGTTCATTTAATCTAGTTTGTACTTTATAATGATTTAATTCATTTTGCGTGACTTTAACGGTAGACGATACATTAAAACAAATATATGACTTTCCAATTTCCATTTAAAATGTTTCAAAAAATATAGAAACAAAGCTTATTTACTGTACTGTACTGTATTATATCAGCCTGTAAACAATCCACTGCTGAGCGAAGGCCTCTTCTCCGTATAAAAAATGGCTGTGACGACCGTTTTGATGGAATGGTGTGAGTAGTCGCCTCAAACCGCGTGCCGGCGGTCGCGGGTTCGATCGCTCGGGACAGAATATTTCTGTATTTGTACAAAAAAAAAAAAACAGTCTCGGTACCCTAGTGGGTCTCCCCACCGTGCTTCGAAATATCACGATCATCATCGAATAGCACGTACAGATATCGGTCCCTGTTGTTATCATAGACACCTGATAACGATCGTTATTCATGGTAGAGAAATTATCCGCCAACCCGCAGTTGTGGATTAAGCTCCTAGCATTCTTCTATAAAGTTTATCTAAGTTTCTGTAACCTAAGTAAAACTATACAAGCTGGGGATAATTTCATAAATCTCATTGATAATATAAATCGATTACTGTATACTATTTACATGTATATTAGTAATCTTTCAAAGTACACTAGTAAAGAAATAGTTGAACTAAGATTCAATATAAGTATTTACTATATATATGAAAACTTACCCCATATGTTCCTTGTAAATGTCGAAATCAGTGAATACGACTTCGACAATTTGATGGGGCTCCGCATAAAACGTGTACAGTAGGCAGAGGTCACGTGGATAGGGACGGGGGTAGTCTGGACTGCTGAAAGTGCCTCTTTCTTTCCCATGTGTAGATGTGAAACGAATACACGAACAACCTGATAAAGATTACGTGTCCATATAATTATTTATAAACTTTAAAAAAATTAATTAAAATAATCTCTCCTTTTTTACTTTAAAAGTAAATCTAGTCTGCTATATGCTCCTATTCTGTCCTAGTTTATATAGAAGTACCCGGATGACCGAGCTTTGCTCGGTTAAAGTATATTTAGAAACGAATTACATACTAATTAAATATGAATAATATTTTCGATCTTACCGACATAATAATAAAACAATAGGAACTGGTTATTTAAATATAAAAAATAAAAAGAGCTCTCAATAATAGTTTTTTTTCACAAAAAAAATAAAATTGGTATGGAGACACCTACACTCGAACCCGGGTCTTCTGATTTCGAATCCGCCCGTTCTTATCCGAGCTATTACAAACTTAACGATGACAGCGAAACTTACCTTTGTATTCTAATGACGTTTTTTAATTTCCTGAAAAAATGGATAAAACGACATTTTCTAAAAATAAATCCTAGCTAGATCGATTTATCACCCCGAAAACCCCCTGCATTCTAAAATTTATTCGCTCGTAATCTGTCAGCCGGTGTGTATTTAATTTCACGCAATTTAATTGAACGAGAGGTTTGTTAAGCACAAAATTATATTTTTGACGTATTAAAATTTAGTGTCACTCGGAATTATGCGGACTTTTGAAAATTTCTTAATAATAACAAAATAAGCAATAGTCTTATAACAAATTTTATTTAATTCCTGTTTCTCAAAAGTTATCATATCTTATATGTCCATAACGATTTAACTCATATTTTTTTTTCTAAACATCAACAAAAACTTTTATCAGTCTTCGCATACCTAATTTGTTCGAGACATACATAATACTAATTTCCAATACATAATTTATTGTAATTTAATTAACATGTATTTAAAAATTCATATAAATATATTAATATGTTATTTATTATAACAAAGCTTAGTTAGTATAAAACGTAAAAAAATAATTAACCATTTGACGAGCAGTAAAATTATGTATTCAAATATTACACAAATATTTTCCGTAAAAATTGTAACTAAAACAATTCGACGCGGGCCGCATCAGCACCCTTAATGACAGTAATTGAAATGCGACAATCAAATACAACGGGACCAAATGGAAAACATAATAGCCATAATAATCATAACATTAACACTTCGAACAAATAACGTTACAAAAAATAGCGAATGGGCAAGCGAGCGCGACACGGTTCCAGTCTGAATATTTTATGTTAAAATCTTTTGACCATGTCCGTAGATACAAATTCGTAACTGAAGTAATGTTATGAAATTAAATTTTCTGTAGCGAATGTTTTAAAACAAAATTGGTAGATAGGTTGCTCGACTGCGATGCTATTTGATATTCCATAAAACGTTTTTTCGTGTCAATGTATTTTATTTGTCACTTGAAAATGAATACGGATCGTGTTTTGACCCTCATTTTTTGTCGTTTTAATACTTCAGCTTAGTACATATGTTGTAGGTGCAATATGCTGTTAATAGAAGGAATGGTAAAAAATGTATGATGTAATCGTAAATAGTTAAAATGTACCTTATTTAGTCAGTACTATTAGTAGTCAAGTCAATTGAAAAGCCTTATTTATGTCACAGGCGTTTTTAATAAAGTAGTTGCTTATTCCTTAAATATTTAATATTAAAGAAAGGTAGAATAGAAGATGAAAATTATAAAGAATGAACGTATTCTTGGATTACTATTACACCCTCATTCAATAACGGGCTTCGTTCGTAACGATTTGTTAGAACCAATCTCCGCTGGAGCTATAATATCTTTGAAATATTTCATGTTTTATCTTACATCATTTCCTTTCTTATAAATTCATAATGAAAGTCGCGATGACCAGGTATCAGAAATGTGGGGTGCTACAGTCGGTGACCTCCGCGTGGTGCACCCTGGAAACGTAGGCAGCAGCAGCTACACAGTTGCGATTGCGGAACTGCTGCTGCCTACGGCTAACGACCGACTCGGGGGAACGCCGAGTATGCGATTCAGCGCTCCGGGGACTTCTCTGTTACGCAGAGTTGCCCCGTTGAGCGGCCGCATGGCGTATTGGGGACATTCGTCTCCACGGGGGCTCCGGTGCCACTGCGCTCGCGCGCGGTGAAGCAACGGAGGCGGACGGGTCTGACGTGCACTCACACTGCCGTCAGACAGAACGGCTAGGCTTCCCCTAGTCGTTCACCGTCCTCTCGTAATCCCGCTACGTGGTGTCGTGGTCATGTCTCGCGGCTACGTGCGTGACCGAGGGTCTTGCCTTAACCGGCCGGACCGCGAGGAAGAAAACCTCTATAAAAAAATTACCCCGAATCCTAAGCGGCGACGCAGCGCGAGGGGATGCATGGCTGACGGGTGGATCAGTCTCGACTGCGATCCTCGTCCGGGTACCGGCCGACACCCGCGACGAGTTACGCTAGGCTTACCCAGGTACAGGGGGCACTGCCTGGGCGGACCGTCTTTCCCCCATACTCGTGGGACTTAATATGGAACCTATTACTCTGAAACTCTACAGAAAGAAGGATGCGGGAGAGGAGTCGGCTACCGTCGACTCAGACGATTATAGTTCGGCGGCGACAGCCAGTGATGGTGGTAGGAGGGGCAAGCGGCCACACGGAGATCTGGGGTCGTCCGGCGGGGGGGGCTTGATCCTCGCCGGATGCAAGAAGCGTATAGTTAGGCGGGACGGGACCTGTACCGAGGCCGAGAAGGCCATCCTGGAGCAGGCGCGTGCGGCCGAAGAGGCGCGCAGAGCATTGGTCGTCGACGTTGGAGACCCGCGGACGGCCGATGCTCTAGTGGATCAGGCGGCCACAGATGTGGACCTGATATGTCAGGTGGCGACGAGGTCGTCCAACCTGAAGGAGACGTTCGTGCGTACCCTGCAGGATGCGGCGGCCTCGTTAAAGATAGTGGTAGAGGCCCTCAGGGAGAGGACAGCCTCGGAAGAGGTGCGTCGGCTCCAGGCGGAAAACTCCCGCCTGAGATGCGACATGGACGACCTCCGTAGACAGGTGGTGGAGCTTCGAGGGCAGCGCTCTCAGCAAATCGCTCCCACCTGTCTACCGAGAGCAAAAGAGGGCCTCGTTGAGGAGGTGAGTACGACGGTGTTATCGTCGGTGGGGCGGATGATCGACGCCCGCTTCGCCGGCCTTGAAGACCGCCTCCTGCCGGCGAAGACGCTCCGGCCTCCGCTTGCAGCGGACAAGAAGAAGAAGGCGAGTACGACACAGAAGGCGCCGTCTTCTAGCGCCACCCCCGCTCCAGTGCGGAAAAGACGCACACATGTGATCGAGGAGTCGGTTCCCGAAGTCCAGGCTGGCGACGGTGAGTGGACTACCGTCGCCAAGCGGAAAAAGAAGACGGCGCCTAAGAGCTACGCTGCCGCCGCCGCCGCCACTCCGGCCCCGAAGAGACCGCAGCCGCAGCCGCCGGCGAAAAAGAAGAAGAGGGCCAAAAAGCCTAAGCTGGCTGCCCCCCGCTCTCCGGCAGTGCTCGTCACGCTTGACGAGTACGCCGAGAGCAAGGGCGTCACGTACTGCCACCTGCTCAAGCAGGCGGCAGATACGATAGATCTGGCCGAACTCGGCATCGTCGGTGGGCTCAAGCTGCGGCGCGCCGCGACTGGGGCCAGATTGTTGGAGCTGCCGAAGGGGCAGACCCCGGAAGCGGCGGGACGCCTGGCGGAGGCGATGCAGACTGCATTGGGCGAAATGGCGAGGGTGGTCCAACCCATGAAACTCGCGAGTCTGCGAGTTTCTGGGCTGGACGACTCAGTCAGCTGCGAGATGGTGGCCGCTGCGGCAGCGCAGGCTGGCAAGTGCGACGTCGGCTCTGTTAAAGTCGGCGCAATCGCGGTCGGACCGGGTGGGTTGGGCTGCACTGTGGTGCGATGCCCGATCCCAGTCGCAAAGGCCCTGGCCGAGGCAGGGCGACTCTTGGTCGGCTGGAGTTCGGCCAGGGTCCAGGTTTTGGAGCAGCGCCCCATGCGCTGCTATAAGTGCATGGGTATCGGGCACACTCGCCCGACTTGTCCGGCTGCGGTCGACCGCAGAGGCGCGTGTTTCCGGTGCGGCGTGGAGGGCCACATTGCCCGTAACTGCACCGGGGCACTGCGCTGCGCCGTTTGCGCTGATGCCGGCAAACCGGCGTCGCACATTATGGGAGGACGGGAATGCCGCCCCCCAAAATCGAGGGTTAGAGCGGTCGCTAAGGCTCCGACCGCTCCCCAAAGTTCGCATCAGTCAACGGAGGAGACTGCGGCCATGTCATCATGACCTGCCGCAGTTTTCCCCGTTCGCCGGTCTCTGGTGCAGCGGAGATAGAGCGCTCACGGTGCCCGCGAGCGCTCTATGACCGAGGGCAGCCCGCGTAGGCGAGCCAACCGTCGGGGCGTCACGGTGGCATGCAACCGTGATCCCGTGGCGTCCTTGTACGACGAAGAGGGCACCGCTGGGTTTTAGTGGGTATTCTGACTTCGCAGTCAGCGAGTCCCACATACCCGCCACCTTCGGGTGACGGGATACGTAAACGTATTTCCCAGCGCCAAAAAAAAAAAAAAAAAAAAAAAAAAAGGTATCAGAAATGTGATTATTGTTAATAGTTTCGTTTTTGTTCTCTTACATCCGGCAGCCAAATGTACTTTATTTGATGATGTTTTTATAATCTGAATGTTTTCATGTATCTATTTATTAAAGAAATTTCCGCACGTCCTTTGAGTATATTAGGACAAGTATCTACGATTGTGAATGCGTTAGCCATGTATTTTTAAATGTTAAGCTCGACTTGTAAGTTATGTAATTGCAAAACTTAAACTTTTGGGTTAATCAGTTTGTTATTTACGCTTGGTTTGGAATTGGAACTATAGGTTTTTTTGAGGTTGGAAGCACTTCCTTGAGAAAATCTTTGCATAAAGATGTCGGTATAAATGCGTACAAATATATATAATATGCGATGCGTTGTCGGTTTGCTCACTGAGCCGAAGAAGCGATCAAAGCATTTTAACTGAAAAATCATTTTTTCAGATGAAGCTCATTTTCACCTTGTATGATACGTCAAAAAGCAAAATTGTCATATCTGGGGCTCAGAAAATCCACACATCATTGTGGAAAAACCAATGTATCCACGACGAGTGACTATCTGGTGCGAATTTTGATCTGGCGGCAATATAAAATATTGGACCATTTTTATTTGATAATGAGCATGTAAACGCCGTAACTTTAAACGGTGATCGCTACTGCGCCATGCAGAATTAGTTTTTGTTTCTCAAAATTGAAGAGAATGACTTAGACGACATTTTGTTTCAACAGAATGGCGCAACATGACACACAGCCAACGTAACAATTGATTTTTGCAAAATGTTGCCACTTCGACGCTGTGTTGACTCTGTTGGACTTTTTTTTGTGGAGAACTATTAAAAAAAATTGATACGCTAATCATTTAGAGACGATTAATGACTTGAAACATGAAATCAATGTTACCATTCATGAAATAGAACCTCAGGCACAATCTTAAATGTACTGAAAAATTGGACTGATCGAATAGCGTATTGTAAGGCTAGCCGTGGCTGTCATTTATATATTATATAACCGATTCAAATTCCAAATCTGAAATGGCACACCAATTATTTACGTTTAGTTGGTGATTAAAATGCTATAACAAATATTACTGTTTTTTGTTTAGATTATTTTATATTAATAATAAAAATACAAGCTATAAAAAAGTGCAATATAAAAATAAAACACAAGAGAAATTAAAAAGAGATATCAAAGTTTGGATGCGAGGAAATATGTCGGAAATCTCACAAATGGAGCAAGTAATACGATCGTGTTGGAAACTCTTACGTGAACGAAGCAAAATGGATAATAAAACAAATAAACATTACAAGCGACTGCCTCCGGCTTCGCATACGTATAATGTACGAGTGTTTTTCATTCAATATTATTCACGAGTTTTTCTGAGTGATTTAGCTATTTAGGGATATTTTTTTTCCTGATATATGATTATATATTTCATGCGTTTGTTTCATAAGATTTATCCAGCGGTAATTATGCATCCTAAAATATAGTTTAGACTATGTGATTCTAAATATTGAGATTCTTGCTTTAAGCAATTATAATTTGTACGTATATAAATTTTACTTTATAATTATTGGAACAGCGTCATAATTTGTTGCGTTCTTAAGGAAATCTAAGTGCACACTCGGATAGATAAAACCAGAAAGATTTGCTATTAATGACTTATTACGATACTCACTGGGATTAATGGCGTAGCCCTCATCCACCGTGTGTAGAGAAATGTGTACGAGGAGGAACAGCGCTGTTGACGTCTGGAAACAATTAAAATAATTGAAGAAATCTTTTAAATAATAATAAACGGTACGCAATTAACAGTCACCGTTTAGGGTACGCAGTGTGGTCAAGACATATCACAAAGACATAAACACCCACATGACAAAAGACATCTGTAAGACTAATAAAATTGTCTATCATGAGTTAGTATAGAACCAGTAAATCAGCTGCTTATATCGCTATAACCTCTGCACTGTCATATGATGTGATAATAATTTATAATTATGATAATAATTAATAATTTATAGTTATGATACCATTTCTGATGATTTTTTAAATGTCAAAAATATCAAAGGATAAACCATAAGATTTCTATAAATTCTATCCAAAATCAATTATTAAAAGTAATTAAAATTTAAATTTTTACAACAATATATATAAATAATAATATAAAATCAGGTAAAAAAAATATCAATAAAATATTTCATACATTTATAAAACTTGGCTCAAGCAATAACTACTACATTATCATTACATTAGCCGTTGATGTCCACTGCTGAACATAGACCTCCTCTATGATCTCTGAGGCGTTTAAAAATACTCGTCACGTTTGGCAGGAGGGTTGGCGAGCGCAGTTTATTGTGGCAGGATATGGTGACGCTGCTTCCCATCACCATCCTGTTTGGTGTACAGTTGTTAGCACCAATATGGTCTTACTCGCCTTTTACGCCACCTCGAAGACACTTTTGAGAAAGAGATCGGAACTATTTTTCTCTGCTGGTCACCGCACGGCAAAAGTAATAACTATTGGTTTCCAAACTCTAGATTATATTCTTGTTTAAAATAATATATTAATTTTTTTATACATTCCGAATAAATATTCATTTATGAAAATTAATATTATTTTTGTGCCTAGATAGCACAACTGATATGCCAACTGATAATTAATATAGTTTTGTTTCACAGTTATTAATAAAATACTGTACAAAAGGGCAATCAGATGAAAACTTTCACAAGGAATAAATTTTAATAACATTTGAATATTTTTGCCCAAAAACTTTAAAACATAGCTTCGTAAGCGTAATTAAAATCACTTAAAAACTTCAAATATTTTTAAAGTCATAAAATGTAAAAAGGAAAGTTTCATTGATATAATGAAAAACAAACAATCAATTAAACTGCGAAATTAACAAATCTGCCAATTATGTTGTTTCATCTTTAATTATTTTGATAATGTCATTACTAAAGGAAGTTTACCAAATAGTTAAACAAAAATGTTTGAAATCCTTATTTATTATGGTTTTTTATAAAATTTATTCGAAATAGAATTAACGTCAATAAGCACTAGTACGCAAAAAATTATCACAGCTTCACTTTTATCTTTGAATGCTTTGTCCAATATGAGTGAATAAATAAATAGTATTCACTTATTTTAAATCTTTACAAATAATAAATCTGTTAAAACCTCCGTTTCATTAATACACTATATATCATCAAGAATAAATTTTAATAGCGCGTTTTTTTTTCAATCCGCGCCATCTCTTATCGTTTTTTTCTGTGTTCACGTATCACGTAAAAAGTACAAAACCAATGTAAATAACTTTAATACATAAAAGATATACATAACTCACAGTATAATTTAGTTTTTGTTTCATTGTAATTAAATTTAAAAATAAAAAATTGTGTGTGTCAGCTCCGACGCACGACTGGAGTTTACTCCTTAAGTACGATTGTCTAAACATACGCAAAAAGAGTTTATCCAACTGAAAATAAGATTAATACCTTATGAAAGGATAAATTAACAAATTAATGAAAATAATATACATATATAAATATATATTTATTCATTTTATATACATTTATTATAACTAATCGGCGAAATATTTTACATTAAACTTTTCACAATAGTCAATTTCAGATGTGCACAAATATTTCATTAGGAATGTTGATAAATTATGTAATTATTATTATCTGACAATTATCATTTATTTTTTAAATATTATTTTTCAATATTAATTAGAGCAACATTACTTTCGCACCGCACCATAGGTGCGCGTGCACCGAAAAAGTAACGAGGTCATTCATCAGTACATTTTACCTCTCATATTTTTCTCATACCGGGCGCCTTATATATGAAAATCGATTCTTAAGGAGTAAACTCCAATAAATATTTAAGAAAATAGAAACAGGTACTAGAAATAGGTACGCCGCCAACGCCATCTGGTCTAAGGAATCTTAAAAACTCACAAAACTTATTTTTGATTTATTATTTTGTTAAACTTAAAAGTTTACTAAATATGTCGGATAGGAATAGAAATCGTTTTAATATTTTAGATAAACATCATTTTCAATTAATATAGGTACTATTATGTTAAATGTCACTAAATATAAAAACGATATTCTACCATTATACGATAGATGGCGCATGTAGGTGATAAAAAATATAAATTTATAATTTTTAAAATTTTAGTTAAATACCCGTGCGAAGCCGGGGCGGGCCGCTAGTTTATAATATTATTAAAGATGGTACGGTAGGTATGTAGTATAGTAAAATATCCGGATCTATTTTTATTTATTTTATTAAAACTTTGTGATTATTGAGATTTCATAGTAATAAAAGTTAAATTTTGAAGTACTATACACATTTTTTGACATATTTTGATGATTTTCGTCATATGTTTTTATTTGACCGACTTACGGTTGCGCATGCAGCGTTTTTTCGCAATATCTAAGGAATTTTTTATTATTCCGGGATAGAAAGTCCATTTATATAATTATTGAGTCCGAGATTTTATGTATTCCAAGTTCAATGGCGACCAGCTAAGTGTCTAAGCAGTGAACAGTGAAACAAACACACTTACATATTTTTAATGTTATAGTAAGGTTTGTTATAAAAATTTGATTGTCATCTTTGTTATCTTTTAGTACATCTAATTCGGTTTTTTTTTTTCAAAAAGCGTATATTAAATATATATATTTTTTCAATCTCTATAATATTTATAGTAAACATACGAATTGACAACATTGGTTGTTAACTTGACATGATATTTATGTATTTTAAATAAATTACAAAAATCGTTACTTAAGTAATCGTTAACTTATTCAATCTCAATAATATTGTAATCAACCCAAAGTAAACACAGTGATATAAGCTTTAAAGTTGATAGCTGTATATTAGTATCAAAGGATAAAAATAAGCTGATCATGATCTAATAAGTACCTTGATGATTCACTAATTCCTTTTTATACTTGACAAGACTTGAATAATAATCCTGTTACAGGGTTAAATAATAAACTGCTTAGTCGAATACAAAATTATATTAGGTTAAAAGGTTTTACCGTATTAATTTTATAATAATGGTGCGTGTTTTAGACGGCAAGATTATAAACTGATTGATAAAGAAGCTCCACTTTTCATTATGTAAGATTGTGTTAAGGAAGTTTCATATTTAGCGGTTTCAACGTGATCGCTGTAAAATGAATACGGACGCTTCCGCACGCTTTTATCACATTCATTGGAATGAGCGTAGACTCTTACAATCGAAGCAAATAAGAGGGTTTTTACTTAACAGAGTATATACATATTTATACATTCATTGGAAATCGCGCGCAATCGTAATAGTATCATAATGACATCCTCGCGTAGTCGGCCAGGTACCGCTTAAAATGCCTTACTATGTGTTTCATCGGAGATAATGCAAAACCGACATGCCATTGGTAAAAAAATAAAAAACGCGTTATTGCTAGAATATAATAAAGATATAACTTTAATTTAATATATAGCTACTCCACTACCCATGTCAACTACTAAGGGACAAAAGTTTACAAACTAACCGCAATAACCGCAAGCGCCTGTGTCAAGTAATGGTTTGCTATGGCTATATTGACCATATCAACTTTTTTTTGACACGAGCATTAGTACGCGAAGTGCACCTGTCAATAAATCAGGTTGATTACCGTATATTATATTATCACCGGTGATAAATTACGTAACAAAACGTGAGAGCCCTGGGGCAGTTTTGTGCAGTTGGTAAACTAAAAGGTCATTGCCCGGACACTCAAGCGGTTAGTTTTAAATTCAAATATGACTTTTGTCATCTATATACGTGAAGCAAAAACTTTGTACCCCTTTTTACGAAAATTACGCGGACGGGAAGTATGAAATTTGGCACAGTTAAAGTTTATATGGAGAAGAAGTGCAGAATGCTAATATTTTTTTTAATAATGCTCAAAAAATACATTAAATTCATTTTAAAAAACACTACACACACTACGGCATCCACACATATATACAATGTACATATTTATACATATTTTGTTTATTGTCAAAGTCTGTTATCAACACGGTCTTAAATACAGGTTTTGCAACGAATTTTTTATCAAAATTTACTATCATAGATCAGGTCCAATGACTGCTGCATATGCTCACCATGTTATGCGCAATCATATTTTTATGGTGTTGACAATGCTATCAATTATAGATTAGGTCGAATTTCGACCACTGGGCGAACACTAGTCTAAATAATTATTCAATTCTAGTATTATATATTTGCATAATCCCAGACGTCAAACAAAAATAAATTTCTGCCATAGGATAAATGAGTCATTTTTAGGGTTCCGTACCTAAAGGGTAAAACGGGACCCTATTACTAAGATTCCGCCGTTCGACCGCATGTCACCAGACTGTATCTCATAAACCGTGCGTTATAGTTAGATAGTTGAACTTTTCACAGATGATGTATTTCTGTTGCTGCTATACCTAACAACAAATAGAATAAATCCAATCCCATACAAAAAAGTGTGTTTTTTTTTTTGCTCGTTTTTGCTAGATATTGATAACGGTAACAGGTAGACGCTTGAAATATTCACAAAATATTGAGTTAAACTATTTACTTTAAAAATAAATAAATTAAATAAAGTTAATATTTTTGGCTCCCATACAACAGACATTTTTTTTGCCGTTTTTATAGATTATGGTATTTCTGTTTCGACTTAGTTACAAATATAAATGTAAGATATTAATTTATGTATTACTTTATTTCAATCTTGTTTAGGCTTTATAAGACAAAAGTTGTTTAAAATCGTACCAGCATAAAAAAAAATGATTTACAAAAATATTTCCGTTACGAAGGATTTTTTAATGCATTCTACTGAAATAACAACTTGAAATATTGAACAAATTTCACGTGAATTATAATTTTTATCATAATTATTATATATATAGTATTTTTAAGAAATTTCTGAAAACAATAGGCAAAAAGTAAGTAAATAAAATTTTAAAACGCAATATTTTCATAAACTTTCCAAAAACATTCCCACGGTTGAACAAAGGATTTTTTCTATCGATCGAATTTTCGGCCTCAAAAAATATTTTTGATGTAATTCTCACCTTTATCGTTGTACATTAAGGGACATTATTGTTTAAAAAAATGGAGTTCTGTCAAAATACAATATTGTACAAAATAGTCTTATGACCGGTGCGTCTATTTTTTTCTTCAATGAGTAACAATAATGCGTAAATAGCCTCTATTGCGAGGTGTTAAAAACATTTTGATACAGCAAATATTTTTTATAGATAATAATGGTACGGAACCCTTCGTGCGCGAGTCCGACTCGCACTTGGCCTTTTTTTTTAATTTGAAATAAATGCAGTGTTCGTTGGAAGTCTTATATTACTATATAAGTATTTAGGCTGTTAGAATACCAGCAAATCGTTTTCTTTCTCTACATCCATGGCACACGACAGGTAGGTTAGACAGCCTAGCCGTTCCTATAGATATAAGATAGAATGTTTTTACTGTACACCACTACAAATCGTGTCTTCCTGAAAAACCTCAGACTGAAGAGAATGTGTAAATAAAAAAAAAAACACGAAGCACTTGTAAACGACTTAACCTAACAGAGTTATTTACTGCATCCACCCGTCTTAACAACGCGTTACCTTGTAAGTACATTCTAAGTCTTCGATAAATAGGATTATAATATTGTACTCTAATAACGTGTTTATTATATTACCTAAGCATTTATTCGCTATTAAATATCATAGACCGTATTAATGTGTGTGTGAGTGTAACTATTATTTTACACACGAAATGGATTTAAATTAGTTTTTTTTCTATTTTACTATTCTTCATTTAATGCCTTTTAGTTGTGCAAGTTTGACACATGCTATTTCAATGAAAAAAATTATTATGGAGATTGTACATTGCGATTGAAAATCCAACTTCAATAAGATTTTAGATAATATTTTAAATAATTTGTATTCTCAGAAATAGCCTTATATACGGTACATAAACATTTAGGTATGGTCGTTGCTCTTCCTTGCTCAAACTCAAAATTGCACAATAAGAAGTACAGTAATAATTTAAAAAAAAAACAAAATTTTTAGATTTTGAGAAAAACATCCATTTTAAATATTGCTTACGTACGAAAAAATAATTTATTGACATAGTGTTGTATTTTCGAATATTGTAACCTCAATTATCTCGCATTGAAATCACCCAAAGTTATCTCATTATAAAATTTATATATTTTTGTTGTTATTATATATTTCGAAAAATGTAATAATTACAAGTCAGTTTTAGTTCCATAGTTAAATTAAAAAAAAAAAAATTGTAAAAAGTAATATAATGACTTTACGAACAAAATAACAGTAACGAATTGTAAATCAGACCTTTTTCGTTAAAGAGTTACATCATTGTGATTCGGAAAAAACAAATTGCATGTTAAAAGGGACTTCATTACGACCTACATCACTTTGATGTCTTGTCTTACGAGTTCCTAATTGCAAATGAAGTCAATAGGAATCTATATTGTCTAGCCCCAAACAAACAAAAAAACCCTTTGATAAGGGTGAAATTAAACTAAGGTTGAGCGGACGAATGACTTTAAATTATTTTATTTATTACATTTATTGAAATTGGAAATGTAATTTAAAGTTTTTCTGTTTTCTTGAAAGGTAAAGAAAGAATTTTTACGAGATAGTCCGTCGAATCCCACGAGCTTTACAATCTACATGTTATAGATACATTATTACACTTTACCACTATGTGTACACTTCTCTACCGATTTATACTATGCCGTGTCCTATACTCAAATGTTGTCTGGAAGAGATTGCTCTTCTAGCGATTCTTCTAACCACCTTTGTATATCGTTCTTTTTTTTGTAATATTTCTGATTTTTGATTTATTTTTTGTGTACAATAAAGAGTATTATTATTATTTATTATTATCACAATATTTCAGATATTCTTGCGGCCGTTATTAAAAAAATACCCTTATTTATTTAATTTTAAACTTTGATTTAGTACAAAAATTAATATTTCAAACAATATTATAAAATTGAAATGGTTAATTTTTATAGTTACTTTTTAACTAAAATCGAGTCTAAATATAGAACCATACTGAACAGGAAACTTCATAAGCGAAACGATTTGGAACTCAAACTTCTAACACGGACGTAGATAGTAAAAACGCACCGAACTACCGAAGACGTCTCTTCACAACTTGCTCTTTGAACCAAAACTAACTTTGTACCACTAAAGCCGTTCAAAGCGTGTAACAAAGGTAGTTGAGAGAGTTCGTAACAAATGGGCGTTCCACGCAGTTAAATGATAGTGAAACTCACGTTAAATTCAAGTCTCTTGTTATGCTAATACTACTCTTGAAGTTGTTCACTTAAAAGATGGTACGTATTGTTAATTATAAGCCACTTTATTAACTAAGAAAATTTTATTTAATTAAGATCAATTGATTTTAACTCTCATACTCGCTAATATAAAATAAAATAATAAAATTAATATGTTTAACTTAAAACAAAATTTTAAAATTAATTAAAATTGTGCTATACTTTATTATTATTTTCAACATTAAAATTATATTTAATTAAAGACTTGACGTCCTTACCCTAATCGTAGCTTTAAATAAGCTACTAAAATTCTAAAAAGGTTTGAATTTTTAGGGGCAAGATACGATTAATCACGCTAATACATCTCGAATCGGTAGAAATATATTTATTCAGATTGATGTCTTGAATTTCTCCTACAAATACGCACTCTTTTTCTTCGCCACCGTAAAAGATAAATCTTAAACACAAGCACTTCAGAAAATCACTGTTCAGTTTCGTAACCGTCAACAATCAGTTAAAATTTATCTCTTTTATTTGTTCGAGCAGCGGATAAATTTTACGAGCCTATTGCTATCACTAATTTGATTACATTTTTAATTGTGTGGCTTTTAGCTATTCCTCTCGCACATCAGTTTATCGCTATAAAAAAATTCAAATAATGACAGACAATGGTGACAAGACAATGCAAAACAATTATTTTTCGCTCTTTTTTTTAATTTTTTTTTCATTTAGTAGGCGTAAGGCGGACCCGTACTCACACCCACGCAATTTTTATTATAAACTCTATTTTTAAAAAAATATTAAGTAATTTTATTAAGAAATATTAAAATAAACTATAACCTGACAAAATGAGGACAAAAAGAGACACAAAACGGAACAGAAAAAAGTCAAAACAATATCTATATCTGTCACGTATTCGTAAGTAGTAAAACCGGTCACGTGAAAGAGACTGATTGATTTTTCAAGATGTATATATGCAAGTGCAATAATACGTAAATGTTTTCGTGCCAGATTTAGTTATTTTGGGCTGTTACGAGACAATTATAAATACTTTAAATAATACTGACACGAGGTACTATATTATGTGGGTCAAACTTGTATAGACGCAGTTAATCGTGTACGAAATAAGAGGTAGGATGTTTTCATAAGTATAATGCATTTTGTATGTAATGAAATGTAAGAATTTCTTACTGACAGCGTTAGTTTTAAAGAATAAATTCCCTGCACAATTTTCTATGTGTACTTAAATTACTATCTATTACTGTTTATTACGGACACTCATCTTCATTGGTCGTCATCTTGCTGTTTTTTCTCCTTTAATTATTCTTTATTGCATAAAAAACTAATGATTCTAAATTAATCGTTTAAATGAATGTAGAAATTAATAATCTGTACAAATAATAAATCTGTTAAAACCTCCGTTTTATTAATACACTATATATCATCAAGAATAAATTTCAATAGCGCGTTTTTTTTTGTATCAGCGCCATCTCTTATCGTGTTTTTCTCTGTTCACGTATCACGTAAAAAGTACAAAACCAATGTAAATAACTTTAATACATAAAAATTAAACATAACTCACAGTAGAATTTAGTTTTTGTTTCATTGTAATTAAATTTAAAAATAAATATTTAAGAAAATAGAAATAGGTACCTACGCCGCCAACGCCATCTGGTCTAAGGAATCTTAAAAACTCACAAAACTTATTTTTGAGTTATTATTTTGCTAAACTTAAAAGTTTACTAAATATGTCGGATAGGAATAGAAATCGTTTTAATATTTTAGATAAACATCATTTTCAATTAATATAGGTACTATTATGTTAAATGTCACTAAATATAAAAACGATATTCTACTATTATACGATAGATGGCGCATGTAGGTGATAAGAAATATAAATTTATAATTTTTAAAATTTTAGTTAAATACCCGTGCGAAGCCGGGGTGGGCCGCTAGTATTTACTATAATTACATAAACCATAATTCGCAATTTATAAGTTCTGCTCTTCATTAGTGATAGTAGTAGTATAATAATAATAACTATTGATTGTATACCAAGAATAAGCATTAGTACAAAAAAGGAAATAAGTACAAAAGGCGGCCTTATTGCTCAAGAGCGATCTCTTCCAGGCAACCTTAGGTTAGAGGAAATGGTATATAGATGGTATAGGTGTACATTACATTTATAACAATAGTATAGTATAATTATATAAAAACAAATAGATATAATACATATTATGCAATATATGTGCAGCATAAATACTATAAATATACATACATAGATGCAAATATTGATGAGGAATAATGTTATCAATAGTGGCAAAAGGTGACAATTGAATGATTCGTTAAGGGCAAGGATTACTATACATTTTAAGGAATTTTCGTTGTACAGATTTTTTAAAAGAAAAGGGTGATTGAGAAAGAAATATTCAAATTGGATCTATGTTTTCACTTTTCTGCTCTCAATATACTTGTACTGTAATGAATAACTAGACTATTCTGACCTTCAGATTTCACAACAGGGCCATCACCACCTGCCGAAATTTACTTACGTCCCACAATCTATTTGCCCATTGTACATACAATTTAATTATACGAATGTAATATATCAATATTAATCATTACGCTAATGTCAATTAATACATTAGCTTATGCGCGTCAATAATTTTGTACATTGTATTAAACATGAATATATAGTATTGTGTATAAATATTTGAACGGTCCGACAGACAGATTTACGTAATTGCCTAATACAAACAGCAAACATATTTTATTTAAATACAGATTATGTGCATTAATAGTTCCACCGTAAATAATAAAATGATTTTTGAATAATTATTTTATTAACCATCTTCTTAATATTTATTAACCATCCAACCCAACAATATTTTCTCTTCTATATTTTGAAGATAAAATTACTAGATTATTGAAAATCATTTAATATTTCAGTTAACTTATCCAGTTCTTCTTCCCAAAATCTTCTTCAGATTCTTACAATCAAAAATAGTAAAAAAATCGTCCAAGCCATTTTAACATCATATCATTAAATAGAAACATCTATTTAATGATATCTCTATAACGAGATACTACGAGTATAAGACAGGTTCGTTTGTTTATTTATTTTGTGAGATAGCAATTTGATTTTTAAATAGTCAATGGTTGGTATAATTAAGTAAGACATACGTCACGTTATTATTAGTAGAAGTAGGTTCTTAGAGTATTAGAAGAGTGTTGAAGTAAGCTTATATGTCAGCCAATACAACAAATAGTGAACCCAAATGCGAGTAAAAGAGCGAGCGCAATTTTTATTGATACTTATACTATTAATTTTATATTGTAAGCTATTGCTTACAATATAAAATTAATAGTATCCTTAAAAGCTAAGACACTCATAGCACAACTTCAGATCGGTGTAAAATCAATAAATGTATAATATTTGTTTTTAATAGGTTTTGTATTCTACTAATTCAGTCGTGTCATGATGGTGGCATACTGATTTTAAGTAAAATATAATTATTATAAAAAAAATCTATGTGTAATAAAAGTAACTGATTAACCATCCGAACACGATTATAATATCAGAATCGTGCCCGTGTCAATCTGATTTTTTTTTTTTTAAATAATAAAATTTAAAAAACTTTACACACATATACGCCATTTAATTACATTACCATGGTATGAATAGTGTAATTAGCTGAATCAGCTTAAAATTTAACCTACTTTTGAAAGTAAAATCGTATTATATTACAAAATCAGTGGGTTTATTGTTTTGTATTCGAAATAATTAAAAGTGTATTTATTTACTTTGTACAAATACGATTTAACAATAACGAATACGAATATATTCATATCGTAATTACTTCCAGTGTAAATAAAATAAAATTTTATTTTCAGTGTAAGTTACAATATAAAAAGCAATAAAATTATTTTAAAAATATAACAAATATTTGTTTCATATCTGAGTATGTTTGTTGATCTCCCCACCGTGTTTCGGTTGTTATCATAAACACCAGATTGCGATTTGTTACCCATGGTAGGGAAATTATCCACCAATCTGCAGTGGAGCAGCGTGGTGGATTAAAATCCAACCATCCTACTATATGGAGCTCTTCTCCAGCCTTTGCCCAGCAGCGGTTTCTAGGCTGATTCAGTTTAGTTCAGTTCAAAAGTTAAGCTACGTTACTGTTATTTTATTTCAGCTCTATTCAGCAGTTTATTTGTTTAGATATCACGAATCCTAATCTCTCGTAGCAGTTAGTTTCTAGTACATTTACCCCGTCTTTGAGACCAATTTCCGATACTGAGCTCAAATTTGTTCAAGTAGCAAAAATGGCTGAGATAGTAATATCTAGCGCTTAAATAAAACGAGAGTAAGGAGACAAAAGTTTGTTTGAAAACTCTTGATATATAACTGTTTTACAAAAATAGTCTATTAAATTATTAGTTATTTTCGTAAGAGTACACAACTTTTGGAACATTTTTGTATACAGTAATAATCCTTTAATCATTCATTAAAATGTACAGATAAAATCATCTATTTTGATTAAATTATCCATCCACACCCATTAAGGAAATTTAGTCTGTATTATGATGACACATTAGAAAAAAAATGAATATTGCTGATGAAAATATAATTTCATACACATAATAGTAAATACATATTATATTTAAAGATTTTATTTAAAAAAAATAGATAAAGCGTATTATTCGGTGCAGGATTACTTAGTCGATAAAGATGTGTGGACTTAGTGGTAGTCGCTGTATTTCATGCGAGATATTACTTCTTGTCTGCAGAATCTACATTCCGAATCGGTAGTAGCTTTACTTTTACAAAATAATAATCACTTTGAAGTTTTAATTTATAAATGACGATTCGAAGGTGCTCGTGGGGCTTATTGGAATAAAGTTGTTTTTGATACATGGAATACAAAAGACTTTCCGAAATTATTTAAATATTATTTTAACCAAAACTATATCATATGTTTATACTATAATTTAACATCTTAATTTATTTCTGACATAATTTATACTATTTTATATTACTATTTATTATATGATACAGCGTAGTGCACTCATTTTACAACGGTTTTTAATATATCTTGCAATGTATCACTCGAGAACATTACAGCGCAGTGCATTGTTTACAATTGCTATTATTTACTCCGGATTAAAGAACGCTCTATATTTGGCCGGTCGCCAACGTTGGTGTTGACGCCGGCCACTCCTGCGAATATTATATATCATAAATCATTTCGAACAAAAGTTAACTAATTGAAAAGTAACCACATTTTATTTTAAAATATTTTTTATTAAAACAAGTTTAAAAAAAGTTTCGTTAGAATTTATTAAGTAAAAGTAGTTAAAAAGTTGTAGAAAGCTTTGCAACAAACTACGATACGTCAAGCCAAATGAAATTAATCAAAAAAATTTTTTTTTAATTCGTGCGAATTTTGTTCATTAAAATTATTGTTAGACTTTTAATACATCTAAGGATACAAAAACTCACACTTGTCTGAAAATTGGTAGGATTGTTCAAAACACTATTATAAATTAAATGTCAAAAGTCCTCATCGATCCTACACAATAAAATTATCTCAACGAATTTTATACACTAAGAGGATACCTTATTATATTAGATATTTTATTATTTTTTTAATTGTACAGAAGTACATTAGTAAGAAGCCAAAGTGTAACATATGTGAATTATGTGATATGTATATGTGTAGGCACAGCATCCTTAAGGTTAGTCTTATATAACCGAAATTAACTAACATAAATAGACTACGTAAGATCATATGGGTCATTCCATGTCAAATCGACAAATTTTTTACCTGACCCCCCTTTGAATTCGCTGAAAATTTTCTGTCTTTTTCTACCCCCCGAAAGTTATTTTTCAATTTATTTTCCCAACTCAAAAAAAGTTATGAATTTTCGAAAAAACCGCTCTTTTATTTTTAAATTGCCAGAACTTTTTCAAAAATTGACCGGCTGATTTTATATAACTTTGTTATGAAATTTGTTTTTTATTTCCTCGTGAAACCTCAAAAGTTGAAAAATAAAATTTTATTGGAGAATTTCAAATGATTATCGTCCAAGAAATTGTTATTTTTAAAAAAAAAATATTTTTTTTCTCTCATTGACGTTATTTTTTTACTCTTATGGACGTTTTTTTTTTTGGTACTGAAATATGACAACTTCAAAAATACAATGGGTTTAAAAGTTACCTCCAGTTGATAAAATGTGATAATTTAAGAGCTATCGATTGTCGGTAAAAAAGATATCATCTACATTTCATTTACATAATATGTAGGTTATGTTTTCAGAATAATTACATTGTCGTTGTGTTCATCGTGTCACGTAGACTTACTATTAAATAAAGTACCTATTATTTATCATAAAGTGCTGTTAATTTATATTTTGTTAACGAGTGATTACAATGCCGAAGTTTTTTGATCGATGTTGCAATCCATTTAATTTGGAGAAGCATAGAAAAAAAATATCCCTGCGAAATTTACTGGAGCATTTAGCAATTCGATACAATTTGTCGACTGGTGAGCGAATATGTAGTTCATGTTATAAAAAATGCTTCAGCCCTCTGTTGAAAATACTCCTGATGAAAGTGATGATAATCAAAACAATGATTATTTTGAAATTGATCAAAATATTATCAGCGGATCTATAGAAGTTTACGATTCCGAACGCAATAATCTGACATGTATTTTCTAAACTTCTCGGTATTCAACTATTAACGTTAGTTTTTTATAGTTTTTATTCGTTCTTTTTTCTAGAGCCAACGACAAGTTATGGAGAATCACTTGATCAACAAAGTAGTTCGTCGTTATCGGAACTGAGTCTGGAGATAACTCGGCCGACCATAAATGATGCCCTACTGTTGTTAAACCAATCCCCATTGCTTACGAGAAGACAGAATGATGATACGTATTTGAACAATAAAATCACTCGTGTTGCTTATAATTTGAGAAAGGTATTAGGAGTACAAAATGCAGTGGAATTTCAATGCAGCGATACAGATGCTGCTGAAATAATTGAAAAATTGAGAGAGAAGTTTAATGACACTGATACAAGCACATCGTTACGTTTACCAATTTTGACTCTAATGCCGTCAAGTTGGAGCATTGATAAGATTGTCGAGGTTATGGGTGCTACGACGTATATGGCATGATTAGCGAGAAAGTTTGCTGCTGACCAAGGAGTTTTACCAATACCTGAAAAGAAAATAGGTACGATATTGAGTTACAAATTAATTTTGTTTGGAATCACCAATGCGTGAATATTTATAAATTAATTTATAACATCGTTATTTTCAGGCCATGGATTATCTTCTGAAGTGTCATCGGCTGTTATAGATTTTTATAATGACGATTAAATGAGTAGTGTTATGCCAGGAAAAAAGGATTTTATTTCATTGCGTAATGATGATGGTTCGAAAGTTTAAGTGCAAAAACGTTTAGTACTTTGTAATTTGAAAGAGTTACACAAAATATTCAAATCAAGATTTCCCCAAATTGAAATTGGATTTTCTTCATTAGTATCATTACGCCCAAAACACTGTATTTTAGCTGGTGGATCTGGTACTCACACAGTTTGCGTTTACTCGATTCATCAGAATATAAAACTCATGATTTTAGGTGGTAAGTTATGTCGATTAACTGAAGGCTCAAATTTGCCGGTGGGAACTTATAATGACTGTTTAAATGCAATTGTATGTGAAGAACCAACGACTGAGTGCTATTTCAATACATGTGCTAATTGTCCAGGTGTTGAAAATATAAAACAGTTATTACTAACAGAAATGGAAAATAATGGAATCGATGAAGTAAGTAAACAATGGGTGTCGACTCCGAAAGTAACACTTGAAACAACCATTAAAAGTACTTTGGATTTTGTTGATGACTTCTGTGAAAAACTTGTTGCTTTATTACCACATAATTTCATTGCAAAAGAGCAAGCGGCTTATTTGAGAGCGTTAAAAGAATCTATAACAGTGAACGAATTTATGGTAATTGTTGATTTTGCTGAAAATTATGCATTTGTTGTTACCACCTGATCAGCAAATATTAACACCTAAACAATTATTCGAATGGGCGTCACAAAATTTGACGAAAATGGATATTCGGTTCAAAAAAAAATTCCCAAACGGTCAATTTTTGACAAAGTTCTGGCAATTTAAAAATAAAAGAGCGGTTTTCTCAAAAATTCATAACTTTTTTCGAGTCGGGAAAAAAAATTTGAAAAAATTCTGAAAAATAACTTTCGGGGGTAGAAAAAGATAGAAAATTTTCAGCGAAATCAAAGGGGGTCAGGTAAAAAATTTGTCGATTTGACATGGAATGACCCATATGTATAAAGTATATAATAAAATTAAATTTGACTTTAAACTCTCCTACCACTTTCCTAACTAAGATTTATTAGAGATTGCTTTCTATATTTCACGTCACATGTGTACTAGTTTTCTTCTTTTTTTATTATTTGTTGGAACACGACAATTTGATCTGGCGAATCGAAAATTCCTCTGTGCAGAAACATTTGAAATTCCGGCTTATATAGTTACTATTTATCTAGAGTTGACAAAAATCAATTACTAAGTTAAAAGTGTAGGTCAGTTATTGTATTACAACCATGATATTGTAATACACAACATAATATTGCCTATCTCAGCCTACTAATACTAGTAATAGCAGCCTAGGAATACTTCCTTGACCTGCCGTTGGTAATGCCTATAATATATAGTCTATGGTTGTTGCGCGAGTCAGTGGTCGCCATGTGGTCGCAGAGATTCGCCATATTAGATTGTTGTTATTGAAAAACAAGGCGTCAGATGCGTAACAATTAAGCGAATATTTATGAAATTTGGATAATCTAAAATCAAAAATCTGAAAATACGAGTGACTGTGGTTTATTTGTGATTAATTCTCCCAGTTCAAATACTCAATATTAAATCTAGACTTGTGATTTTAATTAAAAAAAAAACCCTTTCTGAGATGGTTTTACACTATGCTATCTTTGTTAGTTAATGAATTTATAAACAGATTTTTAACATAGTAATGCTCAATTCATAGCATGAGAGGAGCCACAGATTCATGGCGAGGAGGAGGATGCGGGTATAGTAACTACAAACCGATTTTCTGTAAAAGTTAATTACCACACATCTTTATCGATCCATTATTAAGCTGCAGTCAATTAGCTACAGTTAGGCACCGCTACAATAGATTTTTCACTGTGAATATTCGTTTATGATATGGAAATAAAGTAAAAGTAAAAGTTGGCTAATCTTTTATAGTTGAAAAAAATATCTATTATATATTAACTATATTAATTAAGCATACATAGTACAATTAAATAATGGCAAAAACACAGTTCATCAGAAAACGATTTGAATTATCTTGTAACTTTGACATTACTCGTAACTTTGAAACAAATTCCTTTATATTGAATAGCTTTGTCAAAAAAGTTTTTGCTAATTTGAAGATTGCATCAGCAGACCGTTGTTATGAAAACAGTGGATTTATAATATTGCGTTTATTTGTCTTAGAGCGCTGTATATCTGTGCGGTAAATACGATGTGTCACGTCACAGCAGGATCTCTGTTATTAGTTCAGATAATATTATAACGCCATCTAAGAGCTCTCCCCCTGATAGACGAGTTACGATGATGAGAATAGCGGAGACAATAAGCACTGTTTAGTTAATAAGTATTGTTAACTAGACGTCCCACTCGATTTCACTACATTGACATAATATGACGTAACATGATGTTTTATAACCCGTATCACTTCTACATAATGTTTTCTAATAGTGAGAAAATTCCCGAGTGGAAATTTAAAGTCGACATAGCTCCCTCAAGTTCAAGATAGAACCGATTTAGAGCCCAGTAGTCCGAATAGAACCGATTTAGAGCCCAATAGTCCAACTTAAAAGAATAATCTCCCTTCCAAGAGTAACGATTGTTATCAGTTACCTGAGATAACAACCGGGACCGACGGCCTTACAAGACAGCCACAAGGACATACACCAAGACCAGAAACAAATATTTGTACAAATAGTATAATATCTGCCCCGAGCGGGAAACGAACCCGTGATCGCAGTCGTTAAGATGACTACTCGCACTACTAAACCAGAACGGTTGTATGTATTTATTTTTGTATATGCTCATATAGTGTCTGTGATTGCAATATATGATGTTTTTTTTACAGTAGTCTTATGTGTGAAACATATGTTGTACTAAACTACACGACCACGACACAACTTTGTTGTAGTCTGTTTCACTCGGTTACAGGTGTGGTAGCAGTTTTACGAGTACATACGATTTTGTATCGCGTTTCTATTTGTTTTATTTAATCAGACCCTTACACAAAGTTGATACTGGTGTTATTCCACAATGTGTACCTATTTCATTGCATTACATTAGCACTAAAATTAATGCACACAATTTAATGTTTATATAATTTCGACTGGCTCGTGGTGCAGTTGGCAGTGGCCCTGTTTTCTGCTCCAGGGTTGTGGGTTCGATTCCCGCCCCGAGTCTGGGTGTATTACGTATTTATTTATATATGTATATATGTATTATTACGGTAGGAACCATTATTTTCACACAAAGAATAGTGTGAAGTAAGACAGACGGTTGTTATAGGATTAATATTTAATGTTAATGTTTGAAACAATTGACTTGAATTTTATTTTTTACATATATTATTTAAAGCATATTTAATTTAAATCGGTTAATTATATTGAAAATTATTGTAATTTTAATGAATGACTCAGATAATTCTAAGAGAAGATTAGGTAAATTGATTCATTAAAACGTTATTTTAAAAAAAGGTAATAAAATAATATAATTATATTAGGGAATTAGAATATTGGACGTAGTTCAATCAGTTAAATAAAAAAAACACCATTTTTGTATGAGTAATCTAGTAGTATGAAGTATAGTAGTATTTATGTAAGCCCAATCTTTGGTTATATTAATTAAAATAAAAATCAATAATACATATCATTTTTAATTATTCGTAAATTATAGCATTAAAAAAGTATTATATCTACTTAGACTAAAAATGGCCAATATCTAACGCCAAAGACTGCACAAAGGCGAATTTACACAAATGAAGATTATCTTTCCAGCTAGCCTTTGCATTAATGTACCAAAGAAGTTGAAATAAAGATAAATAAAATTAAATTCACCATTTATTATAGAACGAGAGTACTTTTAGAAGCATTAGTCAGTTTTAGAAGCATAGTCGTTTGAACTAAAAAATACTAATATTAGATAAGTGCCACTGTTTTGACTTCGGTTTCTTAACTGGTTCCTATGGTTATAGATATTAAATTTATCCTACAATATTCCCACATAAACTCTTTTTACTCTAATTATTTCATGATGAGATAATGTAATTAATAAGTTCATTCAGTAAGTATACTAATATTATAGCATATGTATAAAATTACTCCACCCTTACTGTCTTACATAACTTCATTGAAATATTTCTCATTAACAACTTTACTTAAATTTGACTAATATTTATATGTAATAACTGGATATGCCTGTGACTTCATTCTCGTTTGCTGTCCCTTTTATTAAGTTCATAAGATAAAATATGTACGTCGTCGTACATTTAAAGATACCTGGATATATTACTAGAGTTATGGTGTCTGTAATTTCTGAAATAATATACCAAAGATCAGAAATATTTAAAACGATATATTTACATACATACATATAACATTATATTTATGTAGGTATATATTATAATTAGGTATATTTAATATTTACAAGAGGCAGAGAACCAATGATATAAAAACAACAGAATCCTTACACACTATTACATACTACTGTACTATTACATTAATATAATAATACTATTATATTAATATTTAAAATATATCATTTCTAAACAAATATAATCAATGATATCGGACATCGCGTTAATGAATTTATACAAGTTCGCATTTTGAGTTTCATCTACTCTCCCAAGAGAACCGTATTGAATTTCGGTATTAAAAGTTTCTCAGTTTCATTTGAATTCATTTGCAACCAAAATACAGATAAAGAGACAAAAATTAAAAACAAATAATGGTTCATATAAATGTACAAATTAACTTGTATCTTGAAATATTGGATTCATATTTCATAGAGCAATAATGTTGTGGACAACCAAGGAATGTGAAGCACTGCGTTATAATTTAGACGTATCATTTAGTTTATCACATAATTACAAGTAACATTGTGTTAACGTTCCATTTTATTACTGAAGAAGTTAAATTTTAATAGCATACGCTGTTAAAACATTATCATTTGCTCGTTCTTGTAAAAACATTACACTGTTGATATTAAAATCAATTCTTACTTCAAACCCCAGCTAACTGATATAAGTATTTGTTCTACGAGTATTAGACAGTTCATTTAGCCGTTTCATTGAATACCTTATTTAAATAGTTTAGGTATATAATAATAGTTATGGCATTTGATTCCTTTTGGAACGCAAAGACATATAAATCGCGGTAACTTTCAATTAGTATGTTTTTAATTCTTCTTCCAAGATGTTGCCAATATGATTTTTTTTTTAAAGCATTGGCTCGAATTCAACAGCTGTTATTATTTTAAAGGTCTAGATATAATTCTGGCATATGGCATAGCAAGTAGGAAAATGCCGTGACACAATCAACTTCGTACATTTAATAAAGCTTAGCAGTAACCTATCTTAATTCGCCTTTTTTGTCTAACATAAAATTAATATTATTGATCAATGAATATTTCACCGGAATAGCTCCTTACAATATAACAAGTCATTCATCTATATATATATACATATATAGGAGACTTTCTATAAATATAGTCACTCATCACGATATCTCTGAAACTATTAGACCTAGAGACTTGAAATTTGGTAGGAATATTCCTTTCGCCGAGTAGAGGTTAGCTAAGAACGGATTTTACGAAATTCTACCTCTAAGGAGATGAAAAAGGGAGGCAAAGTTTGTATGGTAGAACGTGATTCATTGGTCCAATCTACTTCAAATTTTGCATAAATATTCTTTAACAAAATTGATCGAAGACGTGTTTCGTATTTTATCAAAATTCATCCCCTAACGGGGTTAAAAGGGGGTAGAAAGTTATTTTGATATAAATACTCCGTAGTACTTTTGGTTTAAATTTTTATTTTGACACATGTTTGACAACTCATTCCGTCTATTATCAAATATTTACCAGTATTGACGCAAGTGTAAGTGATATCTTTTTTTGGGTCCTTCTGGTGGAACAGGCAAGACTTTATATTAAACGTAACAAAATTGAGTCATAAATATACCGTGTGATCGTTTTATTGTAAAATAGTGTTTTACATAATATTTTTTACTTCAATGTTGGTGTTGTTTTAAGTCAAGCGTTTTAAACTAAATGACTCATCAGCAAGGCATCTGTAGTTCACAATGATACAGATATAGCAGACACCGAAGTGAACTTGGAAAAATTTCTGAATTAGTACAGATTGGCACCACGGACTAATGTTGGAACAATATCAAAAAACATTATGAATCATGTACCCATTTAACTTTATCTTACACTAAAACTAAGAAGGAGGAGAGAAAAGCTATCCTGGACTATTATTAAATATAAATATCTGTTTGACATACACATACGATCATCTGTTCCTAATGTAGGCAACTTAATGCCTGTGTTTTAGGTAACAGCCGGTTGATATACATTTTTTTTTATAAATATACATATATGTAAATAATACGTATAAATAAATACATATTACACCCAGACTCGAGGCGGGAATCGAACCCACGATCCTGGAGCAGAAAGCAGGGTCACTACCAATTGTGCCGAGTCAATAAAAATTTAAAAAATAATTACTTGCGTTCACTTCATTATTCCTTCTATCAACCATATCTTCAATCAATCAATTATTCAAATCTAAGAGACAAAATCGTATTGAATTGTGGTGTAATTATACCAACGATACAACGAACGAAGCATTGATCGCCGTTTTGATGTAATGGTGCGAGTAGTCGTCTCAACGCCTCGCCTCAATACCGGTGGTCGCGGGTTCGATTCCTGCTCGGGGCAGATATTTGTATTTGGGTCAATATTTGTTTCAAGTCTGGGTGTATGTCCTTGTGGGTTTCCCCACCGGGCCCCGGAGAGCACGTAAAGCCGTCGGTCTCGATCGTTATTATGGATACCTTATAATAATCGCTACTTATGGGATATTATCCGCCAACTAGCAGTGGAGCAGCGTGATGGATTAAGCTCCAACCCTTCTTATATGTGGAAAAATGGCCTTCGCTCAGCAGTGTGTTGTTTACAGGCTGATACAATACAGTACAGTACAGAAGCATTTGTGGCCTGCAGTGACGAAACTGAGCCTTACCATAAATATTAGAGTCCATCTAAGGGAGATGTTACTGCCGGACATTTCTCAGACCTGTTGCTTAAAATAGGAAATGGTGATTTCCGGGAACTGGATAATAATATAATATATGAGTGTATATGAGTATGTATTTACCATAAACAAAGCTTAAGGTGAAACTCTTAATGTAGCGGGAGTATACTTGAGTGAAAGCTGATTGTCTCACAGCGAATGGCATGTGGCATGTTCCAGAGTAGCCTGATGATTCTAGCACCCCGAAGGTAAAACAAAAAATATTGTTTATTAAGAAATAATACGGAAGGTGTAGTATTTCGATTTTGTTTTAAAAAAGGCCGAGCTTCGTATTCATAAAATATAACAGTTTTTATTTTTATGTTTATTCAAACTTTAAAATCCCTACTCTATAATATAGGTTGTTATATTTTATAAGTATCCAAATATTTTAACATAATAATTTATATGTTATAACAAAATTAATAACTTAAAAAAACAAATAAAAATCCTATTAAACCATTTTCGACTTCTACGCGGACGAAGTCGCGGGCTAAAAGCTAGTAATATTAATTAATAAATAGAGTACTGCAGCCTTTTATGGGACAGCCTTGACTAGAACCAACTCGATATATTGCAAAGGATAAACAGAGATTTTGTTAAAGTACTTTTCGGCCTAGTTTGCCCCTCACCTTTTTACTATTGAGCTGCCAAGTATCGCAAAAGTATGCACCATTATATACTTGATATTCCTTGGATGCGTACAAAGCGCTTTGCTTCCTCTTTTCTAATATGCTCTACTAGATTATGGAATGCCCTCCCGACTTCTATTTTTCCACTGAGTAACAGTATTGGTACCATCAAAAGAAAACCGAGTAGACCGACTTCTAGACAGCACTAAGATTGTGTGATTGTAGCTAAGCACAAATCGGTATAATTAAAAGAAAAAAAAATATTATCAGCTAAATGTTTATCTGTTTGATTGACATAATTATTGTGTAAAAAGTAGTTTAATCTAAAATTATCATATGATCAGTTAGCGAAGTGTCATCTAGTTGTACTAATGAAGATTTTAGTTCAACCACGCAACTAAATATAAATGAATGACATGGTTCAGTGAAAGGACCAGTCATCCAATTGAAAATCTAGGATCTATTGTATTAGAAATAAATCGAGTAATAAATCTTTAAGCGACAGAAAGAGATGTGTGTTTTTTTTTTGTGTTAGGGTTCGAGTACGAATGAGTTTTAGCTTAATTTATTTATTTATAATAATTTTTTTTAGACCGCGAATACCTCACGGGGACACTATTTTCATTTCCCTATGATCATGGTGATTTAAAAATTGCCGAAATATAGGGAACTCAACAAAATTATAAACGCGATAAGCACCCGTACAAATATAAAAAATAAAAATAATTAAATTTTACTCGACTTTCGCTTTTATCCAATCAAGTATTAAAGTTACTTAACTTATTGACTCCATACATAGGTAATGAAATTTAAAACAATTCAAACGATGTTTTAAATTTCCAATTTCAAACAATATAAATTGAACAAGTTTTATCCCCAAAGTTCTGGTAAGCTCGACTAACTTTGTTATAGAATACCTGAATTCCTAATTTAAGCATTTATAAATAGGTCGGAAGAAATCGAAACATAAGTATTTTTGCAGCAAAACAATGAAATATTTACTATGTGTTGAACTAAGCTCACTATTGTTCTCTATTTTGTGTTACTGTACCGTATTGTCTATAAACATCCCACTTTTTGGTATAAGTTTTTTCTCCTATGAATAAATTATGCTTGATGTGGTGTAATTGCAAGTTGGCGGATATACATGTTTCAGGATATATCGCAAAAAAGTCAGGTCTCCTCACGACATTTCTTTTTAATCAACAAGCATGAAATAAACTTGTATTGTTGTTGTGTCCTATCCACTAGACCATTTCGACTTTTGTGTTTCTAATCATCGCTACCAGTAATCAGCATAGAGGACCACTAACAGTTAGAACTCACGAAATTTTGATTTAAAACCGAGGCGGTAGAGAAACCGCTGCTTTTTTTTTTTGAAATTCATCACAGTGCAAATTTACACGAACACTTCGCTTCCGCTATAGCGGAAAGTTCCACATCCTTAGCGGAAAAAATTATACTGAATTTTTTGTAACCGCCTCCGGAAGCACAAAATAGCAGCGTCGAATAGCTAATATGTATGTTTTTTCACAGTCGATCGAGATTTGATACGCATCAGAAACGAACTATCATTATAGTCTAATAAAAAAGTATTAAATAGTCCAAACGGTTTAAAAAATTAAAAAAAATATATGTATATGCAGTATATAGAAGCTGGGGCTCCATATTCGTGGCAGAGGTACGTAAAAAAACGCTACATGAATGATTACAGTCACAAAAGATATTAGTATAAAGTTAGATTTTTTTTGCTATGGTACCGAAATAAGAAACTTAATTATTACGGGTCATAATAGTGAATGATGAGATAAATAAAACTTAATATTATATTAAAATACACAAAAAATTGTAAAAGTTATTAGTGGGACAAAAAAGAAACTAGTAGCTACATATTTTGCAATTTTATGTGTATCATTTTAATAAAAATGAAAAATAATATTTGAAATCAACATGAAAAAAATATCTATCTACGTTCAATTAAGCTGTCAAAAATTTTATATTCTATTTAAATACGATAACCGAAATATTTACGCTGCTATGAAGGTTGAATGATCCGTGAACGGAATGAGTTACACATAAGACTCGTATCAGCCGATACAGAATTTTCAATATAAAATACCCTTATAAATGAAAATACTAAATTAATATCCTTATGAACATTGCATTAAGGTTCGAAATATGAAATAGGCAGTATACGTAAAATGTCTGCTGGGATAAGAGGATTAGGGAGTGGTGTCGAGTTGCGTTCGCCTCGAATGACTCGATTTGAACTTATAGGGCCTCTTCTACGTATTCCCTACACGTCCTATGTTACATAATAAAGTAACAACAGAAAATTACAGATCATCGGTTTCATCGAAGTTAAGCACGTCATCGTAAAGAGATTTGATTTAATCAAGTTATAAGGATATCAAGGGCTTACGCCTGTACATAGCAACGCCCACGATGACATTGGTTTTTCAATATGTAATACTGCAAATTAATTTTACTGAACATAATCCAATGTATCGGTCCAATCAGTAAATTTTAACATAATATAAAGATTTGGTATGAAAACTTTATTGTTGTATTATCAAAAATATGCAGCATTAATTAAGTCAGTCCGCCAGACGAGTTGCAAAAAAAACCGAAATTATTTCAATAACTTTATTTAATTTGAAATTACAATTTATTCTTAATTTAATTAGTTACTAATTTTATGACAATCGTGTTCGATGTGGGAACAGAAAGTGAGGTAAAAACGTTGAATTTTGATGCCGTTGTTTGTCGCAACCGCGGGTCACGTTGAGCCGATTCAGCGTTCTCACGATCGTCGCCAGGCTGATGCAATATTTACGAGTAATTAGGTAATTTCCATTATCTTGCGAGTTCTATGTAATTTCGATATTTAACATCTCCCTCCCTAAGATCAGCGACTATTCGCAGATTGATTCGAGAATAGCGCTGATAATCCAGTTAGGGTCGCATTGGTGTTAGTAGTCATCTCTGCATAGGCGTTGCCTTGTTCCATCTCGCCGTTTGCGCGTTCAACTGTAGCTTCTAATGAGCGCCGTCTCACGTACTTTCGTAATGCGAAGGCGATACCCAGTGCACTTGCACCTAACATTACTAAGTATAGCGGTGTTATAGTGTAGTACACGCTATGAATGTCCGTATTGTTTAGAGTCAGCGGTGTTTCCATAGATATTTCTTTAGCAGCAGCGTGGAGGCTGTGAAGATCGACGGAGTTGAGCGTCAGTCTTCTAGTTTCTGAGTTTTCGCTAGTTTCATTTGTGAAGGGGATATTCATTATTTTCAATACTTGTCCTTTCAAGCGGTCGTCCTTATTCGCTAATGTTAGGTCTGGCGTTTGCACGACACATCCTTTAGGAATTATAATAAGATAACTGCCTTTTATAGTATTGTATTGAGTTTCAGTGCAGGACATGCGAATCTTCGTGGGTACGGGGAAACTTGCTACGTAGTGGCGGTCGTCGAGTACTTCTACAGCTTCAGTCTTCAGCTCGGTAGTAGTGTACTGGCAAGACTTGTCGATTTGTTGCGTGGTTATTAAGCGTTGGATACAGTCGCCTTGGCTTTTGTAGTGTTGATTGATGTTATCCTCGCAGAGATAATACTGACTGGACTTCGGGCATTCTGCCTTCATGTACATAAAATCTTTGTCGTGAATTGCTAGGAAGGGATAGGATGGGATCAGTACTTTGTTATCCTTATTGGGGACTATAGATAATTTGTAAAGATTATAAGTAGTAGGAAACACGACCGGGAGCTTAAATACTAACATTAAATTTTGATTGTTATAATAATACCCTGATTTAACTATATTAAAATATTCCCTAAAACTAATATTCAGTATTTGTTCTCGGCCATAGAGAGCATTTAACTGTTCTATCATTCTATCAAATACTTCTAATTTAAACATAAGAAAGTGCGTGCTTTTGGCACGGATAAATGCTAATAAGTTCTCCAACCTTAGTAGTTCATCGGATAAGGATTCAATGTTATCCGCTAGCATTATAAGATATTGAGCTAAATGGGCATATTTAATTATATCTTTCTCACTTTTCAATTCGTTTGACATAATTTCATCGACAACTTTCTTAATTCTATTCTGATTTTGAGCCATTTTATCTAAAATTTCTGAGTTTTGTGACATCCAATGTTTATTTAAACTAATACGATTATTTATTTCTGTGACGATTTTATTTTCATTATCTTGCAAGGACTTAATAGCATTATCATAGCGAATGGCGTCGGTATAATCTAAATTTCCGGATATGCTTTTTATTACTGAACCTAATCCATCGATTAGGGCTCTTTTAGTGCGATGAGATTGAAATAACTCTACTTGCTCGGATAGCTGTTTAACTTTACTATAAAGATATTCAATGTGAGGCTGATATAAGGAAAGCGTTTTATTATGAAACTGAGGCGAAATATCATCTAACTGTTTCTTTACTAAATTAATATTATTATAAATAAAATCTACGTTAACAGGTTGAATGAAGGAGTGATAATGGGAAATGACCTTTGTTTTCCCTAAAAAGAAAGGTAAGATACCGGGTCCGTTATCCAAGCTATTCAGTGTTATATCTTCCGCTCGTGCTGGGCTCAGGATCAGGAGAACTATCCTGTAACAACCGGCTGCTATTAGGGACCCGTTTTAATCGAGACTTAGCTACTGGCCCCCGTTTCTTTTTTGTGTAAATGTGAATTGGAAGGTCAGCTAACACTATGTCGCGTGTATATCGCGGGGCTAATTTTTGACGGTTGGCCATCGGATTTTTTATAAATATATGTTGATCTGGGGAATACTCCTGTTCGGGTTCCCTGTCTTTATTAATGTTTTCTGTTATACTAGTACGTTCATGAAGGGAGGATAAATTAATCATTTCAAAGACCTTTTTCATTTTATTGCGGTGTTCCTGCGTATATAATTGTAATGTATTCTCAGATAAATTTATATCTAAGGGATTGCGCGGATCTAGATGACCGGTGATAATGTCTAAGGGTCTGCACTTCGTGAAACTATGAATAGAACTGTTGTATCCAAGAATTGCATAAGGCATTAAGTTTATGACGGATTCACCACGATTTTCTAATTTTAAAATGCGTAAGTGTTCTAGTAATGTGGAATGCAATCTTTCTACCATGCCGTTTTCATTAGGTGTATAAGCTAATATTTTATGGTGTTGAATTTTGTGAATTTTAATAAATTCTAAGAATAGTTGGTTCGTAAACTCCGGGCCTCTGTCTGTCACCAAGGTCATGGGGAGTCCGTGATGTGTACTAAATTTTAAAAGGGCCTGTACGACACTAACGGCTGTCGCATCCTTTAAAAAATAAGCTTGCGCGTATTTAGAAAAAGCATCTATGATAGTAAGATATTTTTGTGACTCGACGCTTAATAAATCAAGATGTACAATTTCGAAAGGTCTAGTTGGAGGTGGCACGATTTGAAATTTTTGTTTTATAGGATTTCTATCGTACTTAGCTTGGCCACAGATATTACATTCATTTATATATTTCGTTATATGTTCCTTCATCTTGGGCCAGTAGTATTTGTTAGATAAAGATAAGTAACACTCGTTAATTCCACGGTGATTGGTTTTACCCTCGTGGTAATTACGAATTACTTCTTGTTGTTTTAAATAATCTTTAATATTTTCTAATTCTACTTTCGTTAAAACTAAATCCATAGCGGAGCTTTTAAATTTATTTTGTATTATAGGGATGATTTCATACATGGCTAAAGGGGGATTTATGAGGATGCCTGTCTTTACTTTTGGATTAACATATTCCTTTATTGCATTGATGACATCCTCTTCAATATTATTTTTAGAAATTTGAATATGGGTTCTTATATGTGACTCAAAGGGCTTAGAAACTGAAGGACGACTTTTTATGTCGTCGACTAGCGTTAGAACGATTTGCTTATGATACTTATTAAGTGGAAAGTCTGTGATGGGTACTTCTAATATGGGATTTTCGGAGTCTGTGTGGACTGTATCGGTATTTGAGTTAGCTATTAGTGAAGGTGATTTTTCGCTAGGGTTAGCTATTATAGAACTAACTTCTTCGTTATGTATCTCAATGCGGGACAATGCATCAGCGTTAGTGTTGCATTTTCCCTGCTTATAAACTACAGAAAAATCAAATTCACTTAACTTTAGTCGCCATCGAGTAAGACGCGAATTGGGTTCTTTAATATTCATTACCCATTGCAAAGGCCTATGATCGGTTACGATTTTAAACTTTCTGCCGAAAAGGTATGGTCTAAAATATTTCGTAGCCCATACAATTGCAAGGAGTTCTTTCTCGATAGTACTATAGTTAATTTCGCTACTATTTAGAGTCCTAGAGGCATAAGCGATAGGCTTATCCGCACCTATAGTCCCTTGTGAAAGAACGGCTCCTATAGCTAAGTTAGACGCGTCCGTCGTTAGAATGAATTCTTTTGTAAAATCGGGATATCTTAATATAGGATCATTAGTTAAGAGCGTCTTACACTTCTCGAAACATTGAATATAATTTTCATCTAACGTAATTTTGGATCCTTTCTTTAAACATTGTGTCATAGGTTTTGTTACTTTAGCGAAGTCAGGGATAAATTTCCTATAATAGCCAAGGAGGCCTAAAAATCTTTTAATTTCAGTGGGGGTTTTCGGAAGTGGGTAATTTTTGATTGCGGATATTTTATCTGGATTCGGCTTTATACCGTCTTTACTAATAACGTGCCCTAGGTACGCAGTTTCGAGTTTAAGGAATTCTGACTTATCTAGCTGTATCTTAAAGTTGGATTCGCGTAATCGGTTAAATACTTTTTCTAAGTTAACCATGTGTTCTTGCAATGACGTGGAAAATACGATGACGTCATCAAGATACACTAAACATATTGTGTTTTGTAAATCTCTGAGAACGTTATCCATGACACGCTGAAAAGTGGACGGACTATTTTTTAATCCCATGGGCATTCTTAAAAATTCGAAATGGCCATGCTCTACTGTAAATGCTGTTTTCGGTATATCCGCGGGGTTCATCTCGACCTGATAAAAACCACTCGCTAGGTCCAGGGTCGTAAAATAATTACAATTGCCTAACTTATCCAATATGTCTGTAATGTTCGGTATGGGATACTTATCATCTAAAGTTTTCTCATTTAACTTCCGAAAATCTACTACTAATCTCCATTTAGTCTTGCCTGAGGCATCCACCTTTTTAGGGACAACCCAAATAGGGGAGCTCCATGCAGATTCTGACGGTCTAATGATCCCTTGCTCTAGCATTTTACTAATTTGATCTCGAACTTCCTGCCTATGTACAAACGGATACCGGTAACTTTTCGTATATATAGGAATTTCGTCAGTAGTTTTTATTGAATGTTTTATTTTATTAGTAAAAGTTAAGTTTTCCCCTTCTAAATAAAATACATCTGCAAAACGTTCGCATAACAATTCTAAGTTAACGCGCTCCTCTTCATTCAAATGATTTGTGCGCAACCGCGATAACACCTCCTTTACGCGGTGAGACGCTTGTTCGGTGCGCATGCACTCAACATTATAAAGGTGTGCACTTACGGGGCGGTCCATGGAAAAAATAACATCGCTACGACTAGGATTATGAATTTCTAATATACCTCTCTGGTTTTTTACTGTGGTTAGACATTCGTTTATGTGACAATTAGATATAATCTGTTCCGGAATAATAACTTCGCCGTCTCGGGTATTAATCGGTAACCTAACTAATTTAGAAGAACCAGCGGGTATGATATCTTCATATAAGTTAGCGTTTCGCGAGTCGTAAACTTGTATGGGATTCGACGCGTTTTTTGTTACTAATAATTTAGACTTAAAATCAATGGTAGCTTCCCACTTATCTAGCAAATCGGATCCTATTAATCCATCGAAGTAATCGTGAAAGTTATAGACAAATAGTGTTACGCAATCGCTATCGTTTAATTCTGAAAAGCAAGGCAAGGTTATCGAATAGTCACTACGAGACACTGCATGTACGTTACATACTTCAAAAGGATCATAATTTAATCTTACGTTACTAAAATAAGTTTCAACTGCTTTAGGGCTAATGAAAGATTGATTAGCGCCTGTGTCTATCAGCAACTTTAAAGGAGGATTTTTTATTTGCAAGTATGGGAGTTGGCGTTGTGTTTGAAGGTTAACCTCTATTTTGGTTTGTCTGACTTTTGAACATCCCGAAAATCCTCTTTTACAGTAGCCGGTTCGTCATTATTAGATGTAAAGCTATCTATTTCAGGCTGCGGGTAACAAATTTGATCATATTCAATATCGTGGTAATTATCAGTATAGTATTCGTTAGGGTCGTAGTACGGGTAATAATCAGAGTAATAATCGCTATATTCATGATAATTAGCGCAATCATTAAAGTTCACCTGGTTACTTTTAAAATAATTGTTATGTGAGGGATTACCGTGTTCCCTAAACGCGTTATTAGATGGCAATGCTTTTGGTATAAAATGACTAACACCACTCATAGGCTTTGGATGCTGAGAACCAAATTGAGGCGCGGCGTTACGTGGTGTAAATTTAAATGCATTATTCGGATTATAATTAGGGGGAGCAGCGCGAAACATTTGCTGAGTACGTGTTAGACCCGCCGGGTTTTGATTGTTAAAACTAGGTCGCCATTGTGGGGGTCCTTGCGGTATCATCGGTTGTACAAATGGATTTTTTGATGGTCCGGGCATATTAAAATTGAATGGCTTAGACTGCGGCATGTTAAAACTATGCATAGGTTTTTGGGGAGTCATTTGAGGTATCGGTGTTAATTTCTTATCAGGTAATTGATTATTACGCTGTTGTAAGTATACGACATTTTGTTCCTCGTGAACGAACTCTAAAGCTTTTTCGATATTTTCCGGTCGCATACATCTAATTCGCGAACCTAATGGCTCTTTAAGGCCACGTACAAAAGCTTGTAGGGTTAATTTTTTATATAGATCCCTCTTTGCTTGTACTGTAGTTACTACATTTTCGTGAAGTGAAACGTAAGTCATGATTGTGCTGAATAAATTCTGACATTTTTCATAGAATTCTTGGGGGCTATCGGACCCTTGTGACAATAAAGCTAAGTCATTATATAACGCGGTCTCATCGCGTTGGTCGGAGAAATTATTAACAAGAGATTTTCGTATGCCGGCCCAGTCTGACGGGATTCCGTTCGAATTGATCAATCGGGCCGCGGCGCCAGTTACTTTATTTAATATTCCATTAATAAGAGCAATTTCGGAAAGTCTATTGGGTGGGTCTTGGTTCGTAATAAATTCTACTACTAATTGGTCACATAAATGTATGAAACGGGTTAATACATTAACGTTCCCGTCAAACTCCGGTACTAATCTAAGAGCCTTAAAAATGCTATCTAAGTCGGCCATTTCGCCCTCCGAATTATTTAAATTAATTTCTCTATTTAAATCTTGATAACTATTCCTACTACTAACCCTATTCTCTAACCTAACGCTCCGCGATTCTCGTGGATGGAAAATCTTGGAAGGATATTATTTAACACAAGGATAAAAAACACAGGATTTAAAAATTAAAGGTGAGCAATCCACTAAAAAGAATTTAATGTACTCACATGAATTTCATTTCGGCTTCCTCGCTGTATCGATGCCTAGATACGCTCGCTGCAGGTCCCGACGTGTAGATTCGGATCCTCGAACGGGGCTTAACAACCACCAGGACAGCTCGACGATTTTCGGCGTTCCTCGAGAATCCTACCGACTGCGCCAATTAAGTCAGTCCGCCAGACGAGTTGCAAAAAAAACCGAAATTATTTCAATAACTTTATTTAATTTGAAATTACAATTTATTCTTAATTTAATTAGTTACTAATTTTATGACAATCGTGTTCGATGTGGGAACAGAAAGTGAGGTAAAAACGTTGAATTTTGATGCCGTTGTTTGTCGCAACCGCGGGTCACGTTGAGCCGATTCAGCGTTCTCACGATCGTCGCCAGGCTGATGCAATATTTACGAGTAATTAGGTAATTTCCATTATCTTGCGAGTTCTATGTAATTTCGATATTTAACACATTTGTAAATTAATAAAAGTAGTAATGTACAGTTCCTGTGTGTACCTAGTACACATAGGAACTGTACTGAATCAGTCTGTAAATGTCCCAATACTAAGAAAAGGCATCTTCTTCATAATATAGGTGAAGGATTGGAGCTTAATCCACCACACTGCACCATTGCGGGTTTTCATAGATAATATGTATGATTCAGAGTAAATGAGCATTTCGTCTCAAGAATATAAACCGAAATTTTCCGCAACACAGTAAGGAGTTATTATTCCTTTGCTTCATTCAAGAAAGTGGAAATCAATATCCAATAGCAAATATTCCTGAATAAATCACTTTAATAATACTTTTCATTACAATTTGAGATACATATCATTCCCCACATTGATATTGACAAACAAGAGAACCAATCCTTTTTCAATCTAAATTGGAAGATCACAATTTGTGATAACGATATTTTAGACGCTGGAATTATATTTTCTCTTTAACATATTATACTATATATTAATGGAAAAGCATCCAAAGCAGCAAATATCAAGATTATTTTGAAAAATATGAAATGACTGCTAACGTTCAGAATTATTATGTGGTAAATTGAAATACCTGCCGTATATACAATATGTACTTATTAGGCTGTGTTTTCTATTAAGGTGAAAATTTTAGATTTTTATATAACGACGATGATTTATACAATGATACGTTCTGGTGTAGTGGTGCGAGTAGTCGCCTCAAAGCCGTGCGCCAGCGGTCGAGGGTTCAATTCCCGCTCGGGACACATATTTGTATTTGTACAAATATATGTTTCCGGTCTGGGTGTATGTCCTTGTGGGTCTTCCTACCGTCCCGTAGTCACGTAAGGCCATCGGTCCCGGTTATAATCATAGACACCTGATAACGATCTTTACTCATGGTAGGAAAATTACCCGCCAACCCGCAGTAAAGCAGCGTGGTGGATTCAGCTCGAACCTTTCTCCTATATGGAGAAGAGGGCTTCGCTCAGCAGTAGGTGGTTTACAGGCTGATACTATACTGTACTGTTATACAATGAGTACTTTTGTCATGAATTGACGATGAGTCTTTTTTGCGTACCTACTCAAATATATGGTGAGGTATGTATATAAGCGAAGCTGGTACAGTTTGGTTTCTGGACTTGGTTGTAGTTGAATAACAAAGCATGATATTATAAAAATAGGTCACGTCAAGTCATACTTTTATCATTTTATTATTACACTAAGTTCCATCTTGAACTAAATAATTTAACATAAATCTCATTATCATCCTTCTAATATATTCTTATCCTTTTTATCCTTTTTTGTAAGGGTCCGTTTATTATTCTAGTCTGGATTTAACAGGTTATTGATTTTATATAGAGCGATTGCCATCTGCTCTCAGCAACCCTCGAGTGCAAATTAAGGATCCTCAGATAAGAACGTTTTTCTTATCAGTATAATAAAGACTTGTTGACACTTTACTTAAATCGAGGACACGTAATATAGTGTAATGTATAAGACACCTGCAAACACGCTAAATATCCCACTTCTGGATAATAGTTTAGATCAGTGTTTCCCAACGTGGGGCCCACGCCCCACTGGGGGGCAATTTGATAGTTAAGAGGGGCAATTTAAAAGTGGACTCGACACGACTTTAACCCTTTCGCTTTGGATAATTTAAATGCAATGCTATACCTTGTCCAACCGTTTATTATCTTTTTGAGAGCTTACATCTATAAATTTCAGTTTTTTTTTTTTTCATTATATGTTTTGAAATTTTACTTACGATGTTTTGATAACAATTTCATAGTGATTTCTTCCTAAAACTTATCATTTATATTTCTTAAGGGAACAAAACAATTTTAAAGGTTAAAAATTATGCATGGGGGCGTAAAAATTTAGAAATGTTAAGGTGGGGCATGGCCTAAAAAAGGTTGGGAAATACTGGTTTAGAGCATATTTCACCACGGCGATTAGATGGCAAATTGACGTTTATACATGGATGGATGTCATTTGGATGTCATGTCATGTTTTATGGATTTTTCAAGATGTTTTCTTTCACCATCAAGTACTAAATAGACTTTAAAGACAATTTTAATTTAATTTTAAAGTGAAATTTATTTAATAATACATTGCTTCGTTGGTTCAACTGAAAGCCAACAATTTATCAAGTTCGTATCGCAATCGTATTCGTATTTCGCATTCATTATATTTGTATAAAACTTATTATTTTATTATTTACTTTTACATTACTAAAATTAGTTTCCAAAAACCGACTTTGAAATAGTATGTTATATAAATAAAAATATAATTATATGTATAAAAATATAATACTTTGTGGTTTTTAACAATACTTTTTTTTTAATTTATTTTTATAAAATTACCTTAACTCGATCTGAAAGTTGAATTTTTAAGTAGATTACCTATATATAGTAGGTACGTCAATATTTTACTATAAATTTAGTAGCATATCACTATTACCACGAAACTAACCAAACAGGCGGCAAGTATCTCAGTTAACAAACACTCTAAAAACTAGTCACTAGTTTAACAAATTTAAAGCGAATTTCCACGTGAGTAGTTCACGATGGAAAGTGTCCTCTTTTACAAAGCGGACACATAACACAGAAAGTAAACAGGGTTCCGTGTTTGGGAATGGTATTCTTTACAAATGTCTCTGTTTTTATACATCCCGGTTCATTATGTAACTGTATCAGACACCTTCAAATTACTGTGTTTAAAACGAACTGTGGTTTATAACTATGTTTCTTATGAAAACTTTTTCAAATCATAAGGAATCTTACGCATTAAAACGTATGTAACTGTAAAAATGTTTCGAAAATTTTCACTACATCGAAACTTCCTCAGAACATTCTGATAAACCTTATAAATAATATTAAATAATATTTAAACTTTGTAGAAATCTGTTTATGTTTTACTTCTATTATTCTCGTTATAAGCACAATTTGTATTATGTATTCATGAATACTAAAGCCATGGAATAGGAGAAACTTAGTTCGTATATACAAGATCTTACCGAACTTACAACTTCGTCATCTCGACTCAGACAATGCGGCGATTAGACGAAGCGGACAATTGCAATTTTAACATTTCAAAGAAAACATTTGTATGACAATACGTTCTTTAGATCGAAATATTACAATAGAATGTCACACAAAAGATAAAACAAAACGAAGAACTGTACAAATATTCGAATTATCCGAATATTTACTTATCTGATTAAATTTCAGGGCTGAAGCGTTAATTAAAAGTAAACTAAATTTAAAACGGGAAATTTTGATATTTAAAAGGACTATAGACGATACTGTAGCTTAGTATTATTAAATTAGCGGATGTTATTAAAAAATTCTGACAGAGAAATTAACGTTATACCACGAAGGCATTTCGTTGGTAAAATAACATTAGCATCTTCTCATAATATGCGGTTAGGCTGAGAGCTTATAAATACGAGTACAAATTACTATATACTAAATGTTTGCCGTAATGTAAGTAATGCTTAACTAGGTTTACGGATACGGATACACTTTTTAAAAATTCTGTTTATATATTATTATTTAAATCAGCTCATCCTTAAAGCAATAAAGCTATTTTAAAAAAAAAAACGGATATAGTTCTTTATTTTTCGAATAGGGATATCCAACTCAATAATAAATATATATAACTGAATTTAAAAATCAACCAAGCTTGGTAGTCAAGAGGGGTCATAAATATTAAAAATGGAAAATATTTAAAAGAAATCACGGAATTGACTACATACAACTTTGATATTTTATTCTATTACTTTTAAAATTTAACGATAAATGATATCTTATACACAATTTATGCGAAAATAAAAAAGCAATTTTCCTCATCATTTTTACATTTTCTTATTATATGGAGGTTTTCAAATGACGTAATGAAAACGGCAAGAACAACGAAACAAAAAGACAACAAACGAAGGAATGCATGAACTCTATATTGTTAACAACGGGGAGTATTTAAATTCAGGTGGACTGTTTCCCTTTCCTTTTTATTATAAACAAGTCAAATTAATAAATAAAACCGGCTACCTGCGACAGCCTATACAAATTTGCCATGAGCTGAGATCGAAACCGCATCCTTTATCTCAACATCCAAATTCAGGTGCTATGAGGCTCTGTGCAAATACATCTTACCTTACCTCTTCCATGTTAAATTTTATTGCTAAAGGCCCAGCGATTTATTCATAAAATTGTAGACAAACAGACAGTCACTGTCTCATTTGAGAGTTTAGGACATATAGCTAACTACTCGTATGTAAATAAATGTAAATGTAATTCAGTTCTTATTTCGATAACATAAATATGCGTTCTGTTCTTTTTTTTTTTTGGGAACTAATTTTAAGTTATTTCCATTATGTTTTTAGTGGAAACTGTTTTGAATTAAAATTTTTGTTTAGCTTTATTGATTATATGATGTGTTCCAATGATAAACAAATACATACAATACAAATACATAAATTAATAACGTAACGTGAAAGATTTACTAACCGTAATATAATTGAACTCATTTAATATGAATTTTTTCTTAACGTCTTTTGGCCAAAAATCTAATTTTCATAATTATCAAATAATCATATTGATAGAACAGTTATTACATAATTAATGTCTGTAATATTCATAAGGTTTCAAAGCCCTAAGTCTATAGATATCGTAAGTCTATAGTTAACTAATTCGTTAAATTTTTACCTATACCTAATTTCAGTAATTATAATCTATTTAAAATAAGGTAATAAGAAACGGTTACTTACTATTAAGTAACATGTTCGAACAAGTTTTAATCTTTTTTATATGTTAGTTGAATAGGCAAACTGGCAGACGTGCCACCTGATGGTAAGTGGTCGACGTCGCCCATGAACATAAACTAGTTTACCTGGCAACTCATTTATGTGTTGCCTATCCTGAGACATATGATGTTAAGTCTCGGTGCCAGTAATTACACTGCCTGTCTTGCCCTTCTTTCCGAAACACAGCAAAGCTGTTTCACGGAAGAAATAAGCAAGATGGTGGTACCCATGCAGCCGGGAGCGCGGCACAGCGCATCCCTCCCACCGGTCTTAATTTAAAGGTCAACTAATGAGATATTATAAACAGTAAAATGTATACATATATTTTAATACACAATTTTAATAGTCAACATTTCATTTATTAAAAACTAAAGTAAAAAAAAAATCATAACGATTATTCGATAGTGTAATTTATTATTATTGGAATTAAAATAAAGCAATGTATCGAAATGTATGAGAGACGAATATCAAAACTTCCTCCTGATTTCATTATCCATACGATAAAACAGTTTAACCCCAAACGAAATAATTGCATTACAATCAATATATCCTTCATACAAAGTTAGTGTGACAGCGATAAAGTGCCCAAGCTTTAAACGTATATTCCTACGTCGCACGTATCGCTGTAAAATACATTTCCACAATTTCCCCTCGCAAACTGTTTTAAAATATAACCTGCCAAAACCCGATATCTTGTTAAGTGAAATGCTTATTTCTACTTTATCTACGGATGCCCACTGGCTGTTAACGTTTACAAAATATTAACTTTGTGAACAGAAAAGGGTACAAAAGATAAAAAACACAGTAAATACATTTGAAATTTACGTAATACGATTGGAATAATTATTATGTTTTGGATCAAATAAATTTATTATTTTAGTCGCAGTATGTCAAAGAAAATAATATTTTACCTCAAAAATATTACCTAAATATATATATATATATATATATATATATATATATATATATATATATATATATATATATATTCATTTAATATAAACATATATCGAAAATGTTTTTTTTATGTAGTACAGCAATCATTTTCGATGAATGATCAATTAAAATGATGATGATGATGAAATTAAATTAGAGATTTACTAGAATACAATTTATTAAGAGTCATTATATAAAATTTGATTATTATAAGATGGTCATAAATGTGTCCAACAGATACACAAACATACATCGTTAATATGACATGCTTTCTTACTCAAACTGATAATGTAATATGGTAACGAAATTGGCTAGTTTGCATATAAATTGGTTATTCCTATGCCGGTATGTATATATTATTAATAAAGGGTATGCGAGGACGTGTACGATAATATAGTTCATACAAGTTTAATTTCATCAAACAAATCACAAAGAGAAAGCCGATTTTATTATTAAACTCGTGTCACAGTGATCGTGTTAGACAACTGACTTTATAATGTTTGTTTTGGGCAGTTTTAACAGACACGTAGAATGGTTCGATGTCTTTGAAGTATGTAATTGCTTCGGGGTTGTCATGTTTATTTGTACTTTCCTAATTTAATGTGTTAACAGTGGTTAGGTTAAGGCGGGTACTACAAATTAGCAGATTATTTGACAGCAGATTATTTTAGACTACCATAAAGAGTGGGCAAATCTTAGGTTTTACATATTATATGTTTTACTTATGATTTACCATTTTAAATGCTATTATAGAAATTAGCTTATATATATATATATATATATATATATATGTTCTCTCCATGTGTGGGTGATTCTAGCATTTTTTGTTACAATCCTAAATAAACACTCTTAACCCGTCCGTAGACAAATACGGCTTACCTTTGATTATTAGTTTTATTACCATACTATATAAGATCGCCCACCATATTTTTATTTATTTAAAAACGTAAATTTAGTAAATTATACAATCAACATGATAAAATACATACCTTCATATTTTTTATGCCCGTTGGACGCATGGTGACTCTGCAAAAGAATAAATCAAATATAAAAATGTAAAAATTAATAAAAATATACATAAAATGACTATCTCTGCTCAATCTTTGTATTTCATAAAAAAATAGACGTATTAATTTACTTCATATGTCTATGTCTTAATATACTCTGCATATGCGGAGAGATCGTCTGCCAATATTAAAACATCTATAAAGACTTCTACGGACTTAACTGGCGTTTTTACTATACACATAATTATAAAAATTTCTCCCAATGGATCCCCTTGTTACCAATTAGAGCTATCTAAATAAAGCTAGACTTAACCATTTGACTCATAACGGTTACAGGTAAGACTAATTATAATAAAACTGTTTTTCTTTATTTCATTTTCATAAATTATTTCTGTAAGATTTTGTAGAGTTTCAACTTAATTATTAATAACAATTTATTCACATATTATAAGTACAAACCGTACTATACGAGTAAAATTACACAATAATATTGAAAATAATAAAAAGAGATAAACGTTCACAGCTATACTAGTATATACTATGTTCAGTTTTCAGTTCTTATGCCCAATAAGTGTTTATTTTATTTGAATTTCATATAATTTTTACAAAGTTATAAAATAAAAATAAAATTATAAGGCTTTTAATAAGGCTCTATTAGCACATTCCAAAGGGAGCAAATCATTTTTACCAATGCCACCCCAAACGACAATGCAATACTGTATAATACTTTTTACAAGAGCATAATATACATTAAGTAAAGTCTCTTGATCTGCAGAACTTTTGAGTTTTCGAAATATTGGAATTAGATTACGAAAACGGCTGATTACGCTATCTATATGAAGTGTCCAGTTAAGGTGACAGTCTACTATTAGACCCAGGTATTACAGTTGAGACACTCACAAATACCTCGAAAATTACATGAGTGTGCTATAATGGAAAACTCTGGTGGCGGTGGAGAGTTAGATCGGCAGGTGAGTGTTAAGTATTTTGTCTCTACTAGATTGAGAGTTAAACGATTAGAACTAAGCCAAAACATTACTTACTTAATTTCACTTTCTGTATAATATTTTACTTCATTCCAATGCCGTCCATAAATAATCAATGCTGTGTCGTCGGCATAGGCAATAATTTTACAGTTCTGCAACTTTTTGTTACAAAGATTATTTACATATATTAGAAATAGAGTGTTGTGACTTAGAACATTCCCTTGCAGAACGCCAAAGAAAATAGAAAAAAAAAAGAAAATTTTAATGGGGCCATTGTTACTAGTAAATCGGTCAATTGTACACATTGAGTACGAGACGATAGATATGAGCGAAAAATATCCAATGCAACACCTCGTACTGCAATTGTATCCAATTTGGAAAGCAATACTGGTATAGACACAGTGTCAAATGCCTTGGATAAATCAAGAAACACACCAATGATTTTGGATTTGTCTTCAATGTGTTTAGTTATTGTTTCTGAAAACAAAATCATAAAAATAGCAATCAAAATAAAATATAATATATATCAAATACCAATAAAAATAGCATCTTCTGTGGATCTATATTCAATAAAGCCAAATTGGTTGTCTGAAATAATATTACATTCTTGTAGATAGTTTACGAGTCTCTTTTTTAATTATAGAATATGTTAGTTCGTAGAGAGTTAACATTATTTTGCATCAGCATCTTGAAGTATGGAAGTTTTGTTGTCGTTGGATCTCGCGTTTGGTGTCAGACACTGAAAAACAGGCCCGTGTGAATTGGTGCCGCGAAATTCGTCTACAATTTGAAAACGGAACATCAAGACGTGTTTCGGAAATCGTCACAGGCGACGAATAACGTGGATTAATCAATATAATCCGGAAAATATTAGACAGAGGACTGTCAGTATAGATCTTTTCAGAAGGAAAGTTGTCGACAATACTGCAAAAACCCCGTAACGTTTGTAAAAAAATAGTGGCTAGTTTTTTTTTTTTTCTCGCAGCGGGCATGTGTTGACAACAATGTTGAAACATCATATATCTGTTATCTCGGAATAGTATACAACAGTAGCATTACCGAAAGTTTTCCAAGATCTGCCAGAGAGAAGACCAAAGACTGGGCTTCGGGGAATCGTACTGGAGTAGTATCAACTTTTAGCTCTAGCTATGTATTTAACTCTATTATAAATGGAAATGTTATTGCTTAGTATTTGGCTACCTAAGCTAAAGTTCCTTACTGCTTCATATAATATCAAAAATATTTGACATAATCCAGATTTATTCCGAGTGGAAACTGGGGATGGGGATGTATAGTTGTTTATATACAAAACAATTTATCAGAGTTCACTTATTACATTGTTATGAGACAACAATAAGTCACCTCCACGAACATCTTTGAAAATTTCTGTTTACTAAATATTGTGTGAAAATATTTAACGTAGCGGAAGTTATCACCCAATACAAAGGAAATAAAAAAAAAACAATTTTTGTAATATTCGATGTGAATCTGAGCGTTAACGTGCATCAAGCGAAAGACATTCAATTGATTCAATAATTTTTATTTTAACAGTATAGTAGTGTTATTTGGTTTTTGTTCTGAACCAGTAAGTATTTTTCTGTTGAGCCCAGATGGTCCAGTATATAAAACTGGTGAATTTATATTGTAGATGGAAATTCGAATCTTTATATGTATAATTGTATATATTTTTTTAATAATTATTTATATTTATACAGTCACTATTATTTTTACTGTTCTTTTTCATTATTATTGATTTCTTAATATCGACTTTTTTGTTAAGGATAATGTTTATGCCATCAAAAACATAACTTGTAAAAAGAAACCAAGTCTCGCAACTCACTTCTTCTTCCGTAAAAAGTTGTGAGATCCATGTAATACCAAGTCGGCTAATTTATTCAAACCCTACTTAAGGGTTCTTCTGTTTTAAGTTATTACGTTAGTAGCTAACCTAACAACATCGTATAGTGATCATATCAATATTAAAAATCTTTGATGTTTTAAATAAATAGACTGACTTGGCAATCACACTAAACAATCTAATTTAATATAATATTCCTATGCGTTACTTCTTAGATACATTGTTTTCATGCGATTGCCAAGTCAATCTATTTATTTAAAACATCAAAGACTTTTAATATTGATATGATCACTATACGATGTTGTTAGGTTAGCTACTAACGTAATAACTTAACACAGAAGAACCCTTAAGTAGGGTTTGAATAAATTAGCCGACTTGGTATTACATGGATCTCACAACTTTTTACGGAAGAAGAAGTGAGTTGCGAGACTTGGTTTCTTTTTACAAGTTATGTTTTTGATGCCATCTCATTTCTTTTTGTAGACAGTCCTACTTATTTTCCTTTCCGGTGTCTTCTACTTCTTTAATATCAACAACGTATTTTCTTAAAGCCTTCGCTAGGTCTAATGAGCTTTTCTTATTTTTGTAGATATTCTTCCTCTTTTTCTTTTCCGATACGATACAGATATATAATTTGATTGTCATGTCATACATATTGTGATCTCAAGTTGACAACTTGAAATACTTGACAAGAGAGATGAATGAAGTATGTTTAGCAGGAAACAGTGTTGTCAGATTGCTGTCGATTTTTTACACCTAAACTTCCATAAAAATAAACTTTTAAAAAATATTTAAAAAAGTGAATGTATACTTATGTCCGTACGTAAAAAGTTATACTTATAATAAGACGATGCGCCGAGTCAATGGTTGGTGCGCGCCATCTGTAAACAGACCCTGAAAACCCACTAAAACAAAGTACTCGTCAAGACGAATCAAAGGAGCCGAAACTCGATTGGGGTGCGTCGTTTTATCACAGAGTTCCTATGACCACCTTCTAGCTACATCATCAAACCCTGGTTACCATTGAAAGACAAACTACTCGTCTAGAGGATTCAAACGAGCCCGAACTCGATGAGGCTGTGTCGTTTCATTGCGAAGTTCTTATGACTGCGTTCCAACTCCATTATCAGATTAGACCCTGGTAACTATCTGAAAACAAAGTACACGTCAAGACAAATCAAACGAGCCAAAATTCGATGGGGTTGCGACGTTTTATTATAGAGTTCCTATGATCACCTTCCAGCTCCATCATCAGACCCTGGTTACCTTTGAAAGACAAACTACTCGTCAAGACAATTCAATCGAGCCCGAACTCGATGGGGTTGCGTCGTTTCATTACAGAGTTCCTATGAGCACCTTTCAGCTCCATCACCAGACCCTGGTTACCATGAAAGACAAACTACTCGTCAAGATGAACCAAACGAGCCCGAACTCGATGATGTTTTGTCGTTTCATTGCGAAATACCTTTGCCTGCCTTCTAGCTCCATCAACAGATCAGACCCCGGTAGCCATCTAAAAATTAAGTACTCATCAAGACGAATCAACGAGCCTAAATTCGTTGTGGTTGCGTCGTTTCATTATAGAGTTCCTATGACCACCTTCCAGCTCCATCATCAGACCCTGGTTAGCATTGGAAGATAAATTACTCGTCAAGACGATTCAAACGAGCCCGAACTCGATGAGGTTGTGTCGTTTTATTGCAAAGTTCCTATTGCCACCTCTCAGCTCCATCATCAGATCAGACCCTGGTAACCGTCTTGAAACAAAATACTTGTCAAGCCGAATTAAACGAGCTGTAACTCGATGGGGTTGCATCGTTTCATTACTGACTTCCTTTGACCACCTTTTAGCTACATCATCAGACCCTGGTTACCATTGAAAGATAAACTACTGGTCAAGAGGATTGAAAGGAGCCCGAACTCGATGAGGTTGTTTAGTTTCATTGCGAAGTTCCTATGGCCACCTTACAGCTCCATCATCCGATCAAACCCTGGTAACCATCTAAAAACAAAGTATTCGTCAAGGCGAATAAAACGAGCTGAAACTCGATGGGGTTGCGTAGTTTTCATTAGGGTGTTCCTATTACCACATTCCAGCTCCATCACCAGACCCTGGTTACCATTGAAAGACAAACTACTCATCAAGACGATCCAAACGAGCCCGAACTCGATGAGTTTGTGTCGTTTCATTGCGAAGTTCCTATAGCCACCTTCCAGCTCTATTATCAGATCAGACCCTGGTAATCATTTCAAAACAAAGTATTCGTTAAGACGAACCAAACGAGCTAAAACTCGATGGGGTTGCGTCGTTTCATTACTGAGTTCCTATGACCACATTCCAACTTCATCACCAGACCCTGGTTACCATTGAAAGACAAACTTACTCGTCTAGAAGACTCAAACGGGCACAAAATCCTTCCTTTGGCTACCTTCTAGCTCCTCCATCAAATCAGCACCATGTAATCATAATATTGTATTGTCACATGATTTACTATTATTTTGGATCAAATTTAATTTGCAAGATTTGATGACAAATATCGAGACAGGTGAAACAAAATAAAAGCTTGTCAAAAGTGAGTTGACACATCCAGCGCAATGAAGTAAGTTAGCGCAATTGCGCGGCGCCTACTACTTAGCTTTATGTTGTCGGTTTTTTGTCACAGAGTACACGCGCATCGTATAAAAATTTACTCTCGTCAAGAAGTTATAGCTTTAAAATACTAAAGTTATTTTAAGTCCTTATTTTCTATATTTATTTTTATTTATTTAATGTTAATATACATAAATTAACAGTTGTTGCTGTTATGACTCACTTAATCAATCAGGTGCATTCTAATAATGACATAATTATATGAACTCAAAAATGATGATCACGCTGGCGAAATGGTGCGCGCTGTTGTATATTAAGCGGGAGATCCCGGGTTCAATCCCCGGCAGAGTAAATTTTCTTTCTCTGATCTGCTTTGGTGGGAGTCTTTGGTAGTGGCTAGTTACCACCCTATCGGCAAAGACGTGCCGCCAAGCGATTGAGCGTTTTGCTACAATGCAGTGTAGAAACCGATTAGAGGGATAGGTTTAATATAGCTGCCAACTGAATAAAATAAAATAACTTAGGTACGGCAAGCGTGGAAGCCGTGGAGCGGGCAAATCACCTCAGCCAGTCGCGGTTATGATTTATTAGTGTTCTTTAATACTTTGCGTGATTTTGGTACAGCTACATAAGACATGTCCCATTCTTGCTTTTTCATTCCGTTGACCATTTTACAGGTTACCTTTGAAGATAATTATATCTAGGTACCTATCTACACCTATTATTCCACTATGTTATACTTGTACGGGTACATGGATTCATTCACTGCAAATGTAACTTTGTAATCCTATATATTTATATGGGATTACAAAGTTATTTATGCAGTTGGTGTATCTAGAAAACTGGACCGAAATTGCAAAATATTTGAATTTTTGCTTGGTTTATATACTAAACACTAATGGTATTCTAAATTTGAAGCTTTTATGTCTGCTAGAAGTGCCTTAGAGTTTTGATGATCGGTCAGTCAGTGAGTGACAAAATTCGAAACTTTGACTAATTATAATTCTTAAACTACTGGTTCAAATTGAATGAAATTTGAAATATACCGTGTTTATACAATGCCTGCTTGGTTATTGAAAATTCAGACTTCTAGTTTTATCCACAACGAAGTTATAGGGGGTCGAAAATGGCCTGAGTTGCTTCGAGAAAAGATAGTACGGCCGTGCCACTTTTTTTTTTTTTGCTCGACTTGGCGGAGGCACTGCCGTGCCTCCAGATTGCATTATAAAACACCAAAACATTCCATTTAAGGTGAATCAAATGTTCGAAATGTTCTAATGTATATGTTGTATGATTTTTTTTGTCAAAATATAATTTGATTTTGTATAAATTTTGTTGAAACTTGTTTTTTTCTAGTAGAAACTACTTTTAGTTAAATTGATTTTTGAATAATACTAAATTCTAGTTTTAAAAAAGAGATTACAGTTAAACTAGTATCAACAAACGCGGAAACGGATACGCTATTTATCTTGATTATTTTAAAATGAAAACCTTAGAAAGCCGAAGAAAAGAATATATTAGACTTATTATTCTTATCAAAAATTTAGTAGATTAGATTAGAGTTTTTGTAGCTCCACTAATTGTGCTGATATTTAATCAAAATTAAAATTCAGAGTTCCCGCCAGATATCCCAGTAATCTCATTAATCTCCTATCTCCTCCCTCCCGTAAAATCGTACTTGGCTCTACACTCCCGTTTCAAGACTTTGTAAACTTCAGAACAAAATTACTCAAAAAGATATGTTCTGTTCTTCTCTAGACAAGCTCAAACATCAGCTTCACTTAGACATTAAGTAAGTAATTCCTTTATTGTTAGTATTATTGTTTATTTTTTATTTTTTTGTTTTTTGTTAGCGTTGCAACTTACCTCGATTTTCTTTGTTTGCATTCAGTGTTTACCGATCCTCGTATACTTATCTCTAAGTCATACTTATTTTTTAGAGATGTATTTTTAGTGTAATAACTACCGGTGAACCTAATAAATAAATAAACTAGTTAAACATGTTAATGTTCGTAATATTTTACTACTACGAGGATTTATCTTTTTAATTTGTATTTAATATCTTGTTTATAAAAAAAAAAATCCAAAAAAGAATAATTCTTATTAAGGGTTCGGTTTTTTATTTCATAAAATAAAACACGTATTTCATTTACCGTCGTTGAAGACAAACGATGTAATTTACGGAGAAATAGCTATTACCGCGGCTTTCCCTTGCGTTTATATTCATTCATAAAAAATTCCGCCATTATATGGTTAATGTAGCATTAAGCAACTAGATACTTCCGTTGTTACACCAATGTTTCCTAATTTAGTCAATTTAAAATTTTAAAATTTTATTTTACCGAAATGACTAACGACCTCGAACGAGCTTCGCTCACTCTTTTGAAAAACAAATTAAACGCAAATATAATATGGAACAAAAGGTCACATCTTACAATAATATTAGCGACATACAAGTACTACATACAGCGTTATAAGAAAAGACATCTGATTTGGCAGTGGTGAGTGTAATTGTCTGAAAGCCGGCGGTTATGGGTTCGATTTCTGTTCGGAGCAGATATTGTTTTGTTGTATTTGTTTAAATATTGGTTTCTGGTCTGGGATCTCGTCGGTCTCCCCACCGTACCTCGGAGTGTACGTTAAGCAGTCGGTTCCGATTGTAATCAAAGACTCTGATAGCGATCGTTACTCATAGTAGAGAAAATGTCAATTCGCAGTGGAGTAGCGTGATAGATTAAGTTGCAACTCCACTACAAATGTTTGTTTGTTAATTGAAAGAAAGAAATTTTATGTGAAGTTAAAATGTCTTTTTCATGGACAAAAACATGAATTTTTGTCAAAATAAATGATCTTGTCATCAAGATAATTGTATGAAAAAAAAATATGTCCCTTAAAGTATGTTATTTGGTTCTGTAATTTAGGAAATAATTTAAAATAATAAATCACCCGCTGCCTACTACCGCTGTTGCGCGGGAGGGGGGGGGGGGAGTGGGGAGGCTAATGGACAATTGGATACTGCGCACCATGTGCCGCGCATCACATGGTTGTTTTATTGTTTCATCTTCGCCATTCTTCGCCCAGGCCCAGGTCCGTTTGGGCATTGTGCCCTGGTGCGGCGGCCAAGTCTCTGGCTGCTGTAGGTAGACACCTGGTGGGCTGGAGCTCCACGCGTGTGACCGTGCTGAAGCCTCGGCCTGCCAGGTGCTATACCAGACCAGTATGCCACTATGCCAGACCAGTTGTTAGATCAGAACGGTTGTCATAAATTTACGGTTTCTCTATTTTTCTGTTTTTAAGGCGATTGCTTATTCTTTGAAAGAGAAGTATTCGGCCTTCATTTTTCACGGTATATTTTCTTTCACTATGTTTCCTCCGAGCTCTAAATGAAATTTAAAAATAAATTTAGTACTTGAAACTTTAGCAGTGCCAATTCAGGTTTAAATCGACAATTTGATACAATTTCACCAGCTTTGTCCACCAAAACGGGATCAATAGAAAAATACTTATTAAAGAGCAAAAACCAAATAAACTACTACAATATTTAAATAAAAATTATTAGATCAATAAAATCAATTAGTGAACGGTAATAAATATATTTTGTATATAAACAACTACACATCCCTTCTCCAGTTTTCACTCGTATATATAATATCATAAATCTTGATACATGTCAAATTAGCTGACATTTTTGGTACTATATAAAGCAACGAGGACATTTGACTTAGATTAACAGTGGGTAACAGACTTAACAGTGGCTAAAGAATGAAAAAGCGGGAGAATGTTGGCTTTCATGCTTCTCACTAACTTTAGGAAATTATACTTAGGTACTAATACAGTAGCGCATTTAACTTTTACGAATTGTAACGTGATTTTATTTTATATAGTTACTCAAAAAGCATGTTTTCTGTAATATTCTAAAATAAATCCTGAGATCGTACGAGCAAACCAATATTCACGTAACTTTAAGGCAGTGTATCTAGAATATAACTATACTACGCTAAAATATATTATATTCAAACAAAATATAACTATTTGACTTTATGTTAGGTGTTTAGTAGATTAAAAGTCGTCTAACAATGTATTTGGTATCCTGTTAAGGTTAAAGGTCATTTATTTCTCAAAAGTATACAATTCAATTACATGAGAAATTACATTAACTAAAACTAAACAAATATATATGTTGGGTACATCGCAATAAACTATTCATAGATGAGACAAGCAAAAATATGGAGGGTAAAATTAAAATATCTGTACACAAAGATAACAGAAATATAGGCGTAACTGGAAGTGTCATTGTTAGAGATTTGTTTTACGTTTTACTATATAACAATAATAATTAATACTATTGTCATCAATGTTGATTAACGCACGAAGTTAACGTTGTAAAATGAGACAAGCGAAGTCATGGTTATCATATAGTGTGATATATTAAGCAGGTAAAATAATGTACAGAATTCGTCATTATACATAAAGAATCGCCACTATTGCGAAAATATAATATAAAGATTAAGATAGGGCCATTAGGTTGAACGTTAGGGATTGGCTACTTAGGCAACATTGAAGGCTATTACAGGGAACCATTTTTACGCGTAAGAAATTTTATCTACCGAATTAATTATGTGGTATAGTATAGAATGCAATAATAAGTTCATACAAATACTAGAATCTTAATTTCGATAAGTCAGCTACTTTTCGGTTTTTCATACTTGTTTTTCTTTTTTTCCTTTTCTAACTATTGTACTTGTTCAAACAATATTTGTATTTTATTTGCTCGAAATTTTTTAAATGAATTAAACCCGCCTTTTGTACAATTCAATTTTGTGTTGTGCAATAAAATATAAATAAATAAATAATATAATTTAACCAAGTTTATTAACAGATATAACAAAATTACTCATTTCCTTAAATTAAGTAATGCTAAAATTTAATATAAATGAATATAAACCTCACTTACACAGTTTATACGCCACTGAGAGTTTATTAAAGTTTGATTTGCGATCTCATAACTTTTTATGATTTACTTAGTAGTACATTGTTACAAATTAAAATCATTTTATTATAATAAATAAAATCATTCAAGAAGTAAATTTATTTTAATGTTTTAATTATTTATTTGAAACGTTAGACGCATAAAAATTATAATAAATGTTTTAAGTAAAATGTTATAAGTTTTATTTTAAATGATGAATTCTTAAGGGCATAACGTAATGTAATTTCTAATTAAGTGGAGGACACTGACTTCTTCAACACAGCACAGCTTGTGCAGGAGTTGGGGAAATATTTTAATTGTATAATTTATGTTTTGTGTCCAAAATAGAATATATTTTAATATTGAACTTATTTCATACATTTTTAAATATATTCATAAAACAAAAATACTTTAAAATTAAAAAACAGCTATTTCTCCGCATCAAAAACAGCTATTCATCCGCATCTTGAGATGCGTGCCATCTCAAGCAACACTACCTTTTGTATCTAACCCTTGAGTCAACAGTCTAGCGAGAGTTTCTTATGAGTTTGGTTGAAACTATTCGCTAATAATATTATTATTATATGAGCAGTGCGGTGACTGACAGAGAAGAATAGTCTCGACATGCTTCTTGTCGAGTTGTCGCAAAACTAACATCCCATAAATTTTTCTAGGACATACAGCTGTTCTATTTTAGACAATAACCTGTCTGTGACCTATCGAGATCCTTTCATCTAGGAACAGCGGATCCGAAAAATACATAGTTATACATTACGGAAAAAAACACGGTACAAAATTGGATGCGGTTTCATCTGTTAACAATCTGGAGGTCAAACTTAACCTGGTAGCGCTTTTATCTTGATGCACCGTCTAGAAGTGATCTAACTATTTTTAAGATAATTTTAATTTTTAATTTTCTATAAAAATGTTGCAGTAGTAAAGAAAGATGAGGAAAAAGTACTAGTAGCGCATAGGAACAATAACGGCCTCTATATTACGAAATTAAATGCAATTTTTCCAACTGTCTCGGCCTTGCTGGTTGAAAGTGAAAGTATTTGGCACAGACGGTTAGCTCATTTGAGTAATGTTAGAGAAACAGCAAAGAACGTTGTAGGTTTAAACCTGTCTAGTTCCGATTTCGTATCAAAGTCCTGCGAAGTTTGTCATCAAGCTAAATAATGTAGGTTTCCTTTCAAAACTGTACGGCATTTAGCTAATAGACCACTAGAAATTATTCATACTGATATTTGTGGTCCAATTGACTGTCAGACATGGGATGGTAGGAGATATTTCGTAACGTTTCTCGATGATTTTACGCACTACGCAAGGGTCTATCTTTTACGAAATAAATCAGATACAATAGGTTGCATATTACACTTTATTAGTTGGGCTGAAAGACATTTTAATCAAAAAATTGAAAAACTACGTTGTGATAATGGAGGTGAATACTGCAGTAGCCGGTTAGTTAAGTGGTGTCAGGATAGGGGTATAACGCTAGATTATACTGTGCCATATACTCCTCAATTAAATGGTAAAGCAGAAAGACTAAATAGAACTCTAATGGAGAAAACAAGAGCTCTTATGTTTGATTCTAAGATGCCTAAATTTCTTTGGGGCGAAGCTCTATTTACAGCTGTGTACCTTCTTAATAGAGTATGTACGTCTACAAAAAATAAAACGCCTTTTGAGTTATGGCATGGTAGGAAGCCGGACTTATCTAATATAAAGGTTTTTGGTTCTAAAGCATATTATAAAATAAATAGACGTATAGGTAAATTAGATAAACGTTGTGAGATGGGTTTGCTCGTCGGTTATGATGCTAATTCCTATATAATTTGGAATCCACGCGTCAGGAAAACGTTACGTTCAAGGGATGTCGCTTTTGATGAAAAACTGAATGATTATGGGGAGATTTGTAAAAATTTTGGTGGTTTGGCTAATAATTATTTTTGTGCGGATTTGTTTAGTGATTTAAATATTGAAGAAAGAGATTTTTTACAAGAATTTTCTAGTGATGAAGAAGAAACAATTGAAAAAGGAACAATTTCAAAACAAACAATTGAAAAAGGAAGAATTCAAAAGGAAACAATTGAAAAAGAAACAGTTGAAGAAGAAGTAACAATTGACAGTGTTGAAAATGAAGAGAGTACAGATACAAATGAAGTAGTTTGTGAAGAAACAACTGAAGATGTGAGGAACGTGAATTTTGTTGATAATTTAAATGAAGAAGTTATAGAAAATAGAGGAGATTTTGATGTTTTTTTGGATGCAAGTGAGGATAGAATAGAGGAGGTTGTTGATGTTTTTAATGATGCTGATGAAACAAATGAAGAAGAAACAGAAGCTGTTGCAGAAAGTGTGGGTCCAAGAAGGAATCCACCGAGAAATAGGTCTTTACCTGAGAAGTATAAAGATTATGTTATGGATTTTTTGGCTGAGTGTGCACTTTTAACGTTTGAGGAAGCAGTTAACTCCAGTGAAAAGGAGAAATGGTTGAAAGCTATAGAAGAAGAGAAATTTTCTTTAGAGAAGAATGGCACATGGGAGTTGGTTGATGAAAAAGAAGCTGAAGGGAGAAAACTTTTAACAAGCAAGTGGGTCTTCGCTAAGAAGTCGGATGGAAGATATAAAGCTAGATTAGTAGTCAGAGGTTTTCAACAGAAATATAAAGTGGACTATGAGGAAACCTATAGTCCTGTGGTGAACAGTACTTCACTTAGAATTATTTTATCAATAGCAGCTCAGAAGAATTTGAAATTAAGACAATTCGATATCAAGACAGCATTTTTACATGGAAATCTAGAAGAGAAAATTTTTATGCAAGTTCCTAAAGGTTATGTTGTGAAGAAGGGGAAGATTTGTAGGTTGAAGAAGAGTCTTTACGGTCTAAAACAAGCTCCTTTGATGTGGAACATTAGGTTTACCAGTGTTCTGAAGAAAATGGGTTTCTTACAATTAAAATCTGATCATTGTATTTTCATTAAAGAATTGAATGGTGATGTTGTTTTTCTTGCTGTATATGTAGATGATGGTTTGCTCGCTGGTAACTCTTTTGAGGAACTGGATAAAATTCTAAAAGAACTTAATAGTGAATTTGAAATGTGTGTTTGTGACAGTGTCAGTAATTATATTGGTATAGATGTTAATATTACAGATAATGGGATTAAAATAGCTCAGGCTAGCTACATTAACAAATTAATTAATAAATTAAATTTGCAAGATGTAAAGACAACGGTTACGCCCTCTATATTTACTGGTGAACATCCTGTTATAAATGATGACTCTTTAATTGAGGAGTATAGGGAGGCAGTGGGTTCTTTACTGTATGTTGCTAATAAATCTCGTCCTGACATCGCTTTTCATGTAGGCTATTGTAGTAGACATCAAAATAATCCCAATGAAAATGATAAGTCTAATATTAAATCTATTCTAAAATACATAAAAGGTACATCTGGTTTGGGTATTGAGTATGTTAGGGGAGATAGTAATCTTGTGGCTTTCTGTGATGCAGACTTTGCAGGAGACTTAGATACTCGGAGAAGTACCACTGGGTACTTGATTTGTTTTGGAGGAGGTCCGATTGCATGGGCATCTAGAAAACAACCTATCGTTGCGCTCTCTAGTACTGAGGCCGAGTATATTGCTGCTGCTGATTGCTGTAAAGAATTATTATATATACAAAATCTATTGAAGGAATTGTTACACGTTGTACCTCAAACAACTTTGATGGTCGATAATCAGTCTGCTATTGCTTTAATGAAGAACGGAGTTTTAAATAGGAGAAGTAAACATATTGATGTTCGTTACCACTTTCTGAAAGAAAAGCTTGATGAACGGCTATTTAAAGTTGAATACTGTCCAACAGATAAACAATTGGCTGATATACTAACGAAAAATCTAACCAACGTTAAATATTTGCGGCTTCGTAATCAAGTTTTAGTGATGTGATGGTGTAGGTAGGAAATGACTTAAGTGACTAAGTTTGTGTAAGTGTTTTAAAGTGATTGGTGTTATTGTCTTGTGATAGACGTTATTAAGACTTTTAAGTATTTTAATTCTAAACCTTTTAGTGTAGGTAGTGCTAGTGTATGGGGGTGTTAATAATAGAGATTCGCGCAGTGGAAGCGTGTGTGTGAGATTGTTGTAAGGGGGAAAAGGATTTAATGTTTTGTGTTAATCAATTATTTTTGTTAGGAGAGGAGATTTTTATTATTCTGCAGTTTTTCTCTAGCTCAGTTTTTATTTTATTTTTTTTTTTTGGACTTGTCGTCTGACTGTTAATACAAAGGAATTCAAAACGGAATTTTTTCAGAGAAACTTTTTACAGAATCTTTGATATCTCCTCTTCCTTTATTGTGTATTGTGTTCTTGTATTTTTGTGGTTTTAGTTATTATTAAGAGTTTTTTTTTTTTGTTGAGAGAGTGTGTTATTGTTGTTTTATGATTTCTGTACTTGTCTGGTGTTATGATGTATGTACCTATATCTGAGATTAAGGGGGTGTGTTGATTAGTAATCTCAGATTATACATACTCTTTTGATGTCAACTCTGATCTGTTTGATTTATGTATTACGAGTATGTTTTGAAATAGTTTAAATTTGGAATGTTAGTTTTATTTGTTCAGATTCAATTATGTCATTTTTATTTATTCCGTAAAAATCACTAAAAGAAGTAACATGTCTAGTTATCGGATATATCTTTTGTATTTTATATAAATTTTATAATGATTACGAATAAATTCAAAATGTTAAAGTTACAATAAATAGTTTTTCAAGTGTCTTTTTGGTTTTAAAGTGATCCCATTAGCCACATCTACCATTCAAGATTAATTTTAATTAAAATATTTAAAAAATAGGGTTTATATAGAAATGATTTTTGAAAATACAGAAACCAACTTCGCACTAAAAAATGTTTTGCCTATCTGTTCCTCTGCACAGAGTTCACACGATAACGCAGGGCAGCTTATAATGAAACAAGGCTAGAGAATGATAAGTTGCTCCAAATTAAGAATACTTTTTAATGTTTAATCAGTCACCTGTTCCCAGTTCCCGTTGATAATTAAAAACAAGAGACAAATCATACACGCAGAATAAAATTGTTACGAATATAAGAGAGCAATCAAAGCAACAAATTAGTTTACAATTTGTTCAATCTTAAAAATCTGATAAGTGTTTTATCTATAGATAGATCTATTGTGAATTCAAGCGGAATCATTAATATAATTGTTTATTTATCTCATTCTTAATTAACCGCATACGAAGTCACACGCAAATGTCAATTGACATATAATTACACAAATACGAGTGTACGATTTACATCAATAATTTTTTGTCTAAGGGATCGTTATGATATTTATTTTTACGATTTACTATCTACTACAAAACTTTTAGCAATAAATTACGCTTTTGTAGTTGTATTTTCGTTTGTGAGTAAAACACAATAAAAAATATGAGCGGAGAATATTAAATTCGCCTACTATGACGAGGTTATTGGAAACTCATTAATAACGTTAAAAAAAGTTTTTTTCATCGTGACGTTGGAATATTTTTAGATTCATTTCCGATTTTTATTTACTTTTAATTTATTTCGTTTCATCACCTCTACTTTTATTAATGTCGCAAGCTTTTATTGCGGCTATACAGTTTTCAAACTTGAAAGTAAAATGTACTGATTACCTACTAAAAGGACCTAGTAAACGATCTATGATTTTACTCACCAGATATACAAATATACACCAGGTATATTTAAACTACGTAAGAATGGTGTTATACAATGAACGTGTGCCTGTTTATGAGTACTCGCGTGTTTTTATGTACAATATGTGTATACGCACATGTGTTAATTAAAAATACAATACACAGTTCATATAATATATAAAGGGTTAAATTTGCATTTACTAGTAGGATTAAAATATAAACTAAATCGTTTAACCATTGATCTCAATAATTTTTTTTAAATTGAACCGACGTTAAAAAAGTAGCTAAATTAAAATGAAATGAAAATTATATGAAAGTAGAACCTCCTCTTTTTCTATGTCGATTAGAAAAAACTTCATGTTGGATACTACACAAGAATATTGAATTTATGTTCTACAATATTATTTTTTAATAAGAAGTCAGAATTACAGAGTAAAAATAACCAAGATAAATTTACATTTTATAATTAAAAATATATATTCTGTCCATATTTTTTTTTGTACGTAACCTATAATCTATACATATAAAATGTTTTGTCCTAAATAACTGACTGACTGACTATTATAAAATAATTTCCAGTATCGACGCAAGTGTAGGTGATATATTTTTTGGATGCTCCTGGTGGGACAGGCAAGACTTTTCTATTAAATTTACTATTGGCCAAAGTGAGAAGCAATCGTAATATCGCCTTAGCAGTCGCATTGTCTGGAATTTCTGCCACGCTGCTGGAAGGAGGTAAAACTCTAAACTCCGCGTTTAAACGTCCTTTAATACAAACCAAAACCCCTTTCTGCAATATACCCAAACAAACACAAAACGAAATTAACAGTTTGGAATGAGAGTACGATAGCTCATAAAGGGGGTTTCGAAGCCCTAAATAGATCTCTACAAGGTATTAGGAATAATAATTGTCAAATGGGAGGAGTTACAGTATCGTTAGCAGACGATTTCCGGCCGACTTTACTAGTAGTGCCCAGAGGAACGCGAGCGGACGAAGTTAAGGCGTACGTGAAGCATTGTCGACCGTTCTGGTAGTAGTCACCTCAACGTCTCGCCTCAATGTATATATAACTAAAAGAGCCTGTCAATACTTTATTAGAAAAAAAAGCTCTCTTTGTCATCTAAGAGAAGGGTTAGAGCTTAATTAACCACTGCGGATCGCCAGAAAGTTTCCATTCAAAACAATCGTCACTGGGCCCGGCCACACACGTGGTTGCACTTCTTTAACGTACGCTGTAGAGACTTTAATGAAAAACCACATGGATTATAAACAGATATTTGCATAATTACAAATATATTTTATACCTCTACATTAAAACAATCATCACAGAGTTTGGTTTACATTTTTTTAAAACAAAGATACTTAATCACAGCTCCAATTTCGTTTTTCTTATTCCATATTGATGTTATCAATCAATCAAAACAACTTTATTCAAACAGGCCCAACGAGCACCTTTGAATCGTCATTGTACATTTCATTAAAGTGATTATTATTTTTGTAAAAGTAAAGCTACCACCGATTCGGAATGTAGATTCTGCAGAGAAGAATCGGCAAGATAAAAGTGTGTTTTAGTATTAAATAACATTAGTAATATCTTACAAATATAGCGTCACTAAGTCCATACGTCATCTTTATCAACTAAGTAATCCTGCACCGAATAATACGCTTTACCTATTTTTCTTAATAAAAACATTAAATTTATGTTGAGACAATTCCAAATTTGTTTGTGGGATTTTATTATACATGCGAATACTATAACCCAGAAAGGGACGTCTACTTTGCGCAGTCGGAAACTTGGAGTTACAATTTTGTTATTCCTTCTAGTGTTTACACTGCGATTAATACTATTTATTTCAAAATAATGAATATTCTGGTAAATATACATAACATTGTCATAATTATATGTTCGATGGCTCGTATTCAAATTAATGCACCTCCCAGAAATCGTAGAATCGTATTTATATGATTTTATATGTTGACCTAGTGCTTAAATATATATAATACTATACTTCTGTTTAAATTTCTATAGACTGTTATAAGTTTGAATAAATAGTCTAAAACAGACTATTTATTCAGTTTGACAGATAGCTTTTATCTTTGTATTAATTTTATTTATACTGGTAAGTTCAACAGAGCGATTCATAATTCGACTGCGGTGAAGCCTAAGATATCCTAATTTGGAAGAAATAGGAATCCATTTGCAAAATATATCTAGAGAAACTAGATTATTAGAATAGTAATTGTGTAATATAAATTTCTTATTGTACCAATAACAGCTTTTGAAAACATTCTCACTTACACTATGTGGGCAATACCTGAAATAAACGTTGATTATTATCTATACTTAATATTATAAAGGTGAAGAGTTTGTTTGTTTGTTTGTTTGTTTGAACGCGCTAATGTCATGAACTAGTAGTTCGAATTGAAACACTATTTTTGTGTTGGATAGTCCATTTACCAAGAAAGGCGTACCAAGAAAGGGTAAATAACATCACGCCATGACGAATAGGAGCAATAATAAGAAACGTTACAAAACGAGGGGAAACATTCTTTTTTTAAGGTTCCGTACCCAAAGGGCAAAACGGGACCCTATTACTAAGACTCCGCTGTCCGTCTGTCCGTCCATCACCAGGCTGCATCTCATGAATCGTGATAGTTAGTCACTTGAAATTTTCACAGATGATGTACTTTTGTTGCCGCTATAGCAATATATACTAAAAAAAAAAGTAAAAAAAATATTTAAGGGAGGCATACAATAAACGTGAATTTTTTTTTTTTTTGCTCGTTTTCATCGATATTGGTAACGGCAACAGGTAGACGCTTGATATATTCACAGAACATTGAGTTAAATTATTCACTTTAAAAATAATTAAATTAAAATAAAATTAATATTTAAGAGGGTCTCCCATATAACACACATGATTTTGTGCCGTTTTTATAGATAAATGGTACGGAACCCTTCGTGCGCAAGTCCAACTCCCACTTGGCCGATTTTTGAAAGCTTCTATTGCGTACGCTGCGTAAACGGTTAAACTTACGCAAAAAATCATGTATAGTATTGACTGACATTAAGAGTTCTAAAAAAAGTCCGCAACAGCATATATCTATCTTTTAAGATTGACTCATTATAACCTTTTTATCGTAATCAAGTTAGTTCTAAAATATTATGTTATTTGCGAGGGTGATTTTATAGACATGATATAAATACTTATCCAAATAAATAAATTACTCATCACAAGTATTTATTTTTTTAACAAAATTGTCCTAACATAATTTGATTTCAATAAATATCTTAGAAGATATCATAGTTTTAAAATAACTCTGCAACGAAATAATGATAACAAACAATAAAAAGTGATTTTATTGCATTATTATAAGTCAGGCATATGCATTGACTTTACTTATAATATGAATCCTTACGAATTATAAATACTTCGTCACCGAGGCAACTTTATGAAGATAAGCTTTGTCTTTTATAGAATTTAATTTGGACCCATAATTTAGAAGATAGAGTAAATAATAATCAAATGAAACGATTTGCGTCGCGCCGCGCGCTGATGCAAAGCGCTCAAGTTATCGTTTGCTGTAACAATTAATAAAGCACAGGAACAAACATTTAAGCACATAGCAATCGATTTACGTCAAGACTGCTTTTTACGCGATGCTGCCTAATCAAGATCAGGTTGTGGAGAAAACCAGTATTTTCTTCTCCTTGGCTGGTTAATAATGGTTTAAAAATATTTAAATACATTTTTTCTTCAAATTTACTATACATTGATGCTGTTCATTTATTTCTAAATTTTTTTTTTTAAATCTTTCCAGTTTATTACTTTATGATGTCGTTAAGCGATTTTCGGCCAATTTTCCTTTACGAATTCAAATTGAACCAAAGCGGTGCCGAAACAGCCCGAAAAATAAATCAGACATTTGGCAATGATAGTGTTAATGAACGCACTATTCGACGTTGGTTTGCGAAATTTCATTCAGGACATTTTAGCCTCGAAGATGAGTCCCGAAGTGGTCTACCTAGAGTAATCCAGGACAAGGATTTGAAGACCCTGGTGGAGACTGACCCATCACAAGCGGTGCGTGGGATGGTGGTAGAACTAGGCGTCAGTTCCTATGCGGTTTTTGATGGTTCGAAACGTATTGGAAAACTCAAAAAGCTCGAACACTAGATGCGCCACGATCACGGTTTGAGGTCTGTTCTTACGCAACCAAAACGATTTTTTTTTGGGTCGGATCGTCATGTGTGATAAAAAGTGGATCTTTTACGATAACAGGATAATTATGTTTAGGATAGTTGTTGGACACCGATGAGCCACCAAGCACTTCCTTGGCGAAACCCAACCAAAAAAAAACATGGTTATTGTATGGTTGTCAGCGGCTGGTGTTATTCACTATAACTTTCTGCAACCGGGTCAAACCATCACAGCAGAGTCCTATAGTAAGAAAACCGATGAAATTTACTGAAACATTGAAATCAATTTCAATAAATTCTAAGTGTTCCATATAAAGTAATAGTAACCATTATATGAGGGTTCCATCGCTTTTGTTGTCTCGTTTAGGCTTTTTTTTATCCTCAATACTGTTCGAATTTCTTATACGAGCTAGTAAATATCTTACAAGCTCTTTAAGTTACAATTTTAAAGTCAACATTTTCGACGACATATTAACTTTTATTAAAAAAATATATTTTTATTATATTTAAATATATCAATTTAATAATTAAACTACAAAAGGGATATAGTTAAATTGACAAATATTCAAATTCCGACTGAAAAAATGATCCACAATCGCTTCTATAAATTATTTTTTTGCTTAATAATATATTTTCATCATAAAAAGTTATTCTCTGATGTGTAACGCTAAATTTTAGTTACAAAATTGATAACATTTATTCGATTCAGCGAAAAATGGACTCAAAATATTACAAGTTTCAAATAATATGGTATTAGTTTATTCGATCTAAGTGAATAACTACTCAATAAGCGAAATATGAAATCGTAGGAGTTGCTACCATGTACTGAACATTTACTAATTGAATCCAGTTAATGCACGATCTGCTTATGTAATCAACTTAAGATATAAGAAACATATTTTATACAGTTATAATATACAACAAATACTGTCTATACATATTTATAGAATAAAAATTTACTAATACTTTGTCATAAAAGTTATCAATTGAAATCATCGTGAAGATGTCTATTATATAAAAAGTTAGGTTTTATTTTTGTATGTGCAGTTATATATGAGTATATTCCATTTTATTTTCAAATAAAATGTAATTAATATTCGAGTTTGTAAGTCTACATTGCTAAATAAATATATATTTTTTTTTTATTCATTAGGTCGTTCTAGTTATATTCATAAAAATATACGCATTAAATGTCCCATTTAACATAGCGTTTCTGCTTAGTCGCTATTCAAATATATATGCATTGTATTGAAATGGGGACATATTGAATCGGACCGCATTTCTATCCCTGCTCTCCATTATCTTTTAAAACTAAACGCACGAGTAATTTATATTTTCTATTTATTCACATTAGTATAACACAGTAAAATTATGCAAGCGAATAATAATAATAAAAATAATAAGCTTGAAAATCCTGGAATCAAAACAATTCTCAACTTGAATATCTTGTTGCTATCAACTGTATTGCATCATTGTAATTTTTGATACCTTTAATTGATAGACTTCGTCGTTATAATTATGAAGTTGTCAACCTACAGAAGTGCACAACGGCCCATATCTATGCTTCACGTGCATCATCTTATTAATACGTTAACCCACAAAAATGTACACGCATGGAAACGGCTCGTTGTGGATTAAGAGTTTTTACTACTCGATTACTTCGTGGTAGTGGTAGTAGTAAGTGATGACCTTAACAGTTTACACACACACATATATATATATATATAAAAGTCATCAAAATTTTATTTATAAAATTAAGCTACTTGTTAAAAGACGGCGATGGTAGTTCTACGTTGTTGAATATCAACATTATATTTCGGTGATTGAATTAAAATGTTACCTTTATAACTCAATTACTAACTTGATGTATAATAACATTCCTTAAATTCGCTGCTATCAAATAAAATCAGTATCTATGTATATCCAATATAATTGAACAGTGAAAAATGTTTGTTCTTTTTTTTTTTTGACGTGATAACGTCTAGTAAATTGATGAAAGATGAAGTTCGAAGAAGATGACGTCATCATTGTCACAATTAGTGAGCGAGAGCGCGGAACAAGCGGTAGAGAGGTACGATCGGCTCGACCTAAGCGTTCGGCTCACGATCGGCGGTCGGCCTAACTTACGACGCGTCCGAGTAGAAATGACAGCGGGAAATGGCGGCAAACTGTTTTGTCAATATACAATAAACTGTTATTAAATTTATTATTTTTAAAGTTATAATAGTGACAACAATTGCAGCAAAAAAGGTAATTAATTCTTGCATTTTAAGATTTTGATTAGCGATATAATTTCATATATTTGTTATTTGATTATTAAAAAAGTAACATCGGTCGGCGAGTGCAGTAGGTAATAATAATAATAATAATAACTCTTTATTCTCATAATACAAAAAGTTGTACAAAAAACTTGTTTTGACAAAAAAATGTTTAACATGCAAAAATGACCAAGTAGTTAAAGCATCTGCAACCGAACTAGGATAACCTGTGCTTCAGCTGTCAGCGCCCTCCTCCACGGTTTTTAATTACTAACATAATTGTTGTTACAAATTAACAGAAAATAAAGATTTACAAAAACCAAAAACAAACACAGAAAACAATCGCAAATATAAACATAAAATAAATAAGGAAATGGAGCTAAATTAATGATACATGAGTTTTATAAGTATGTCCCGCGGTTTTACCCGCGTTAACTTAAAGAAGAAAAAAATTTTTTTAGAAACTTGAAATGTCGTATTTATTTATATCTCATCAAAAGCCTAAAAAATATTTTTCAAGTTTCTAGCTTTAAATATGACATAATTTCCAAACAATCTTTAATCCCTCATTTCATTCCCCTACAGCCCTTTTTTCGAGTTAAAAAGTAGTATACATATAATAATAATAATAAATTCTTTCTTTTCTCTCTTTATATGTGTAATGCATGTATGTGGTGTTTGTGTAATGAGTGAAAATGCCGATGAAGAATAAAAGAAGAGAAAAGATCAAAGTGTAATTATGTAAGTATATTATGTAAGTCCGCATGGATGTGTGAGTGTATTGTGTAGGTGTGTGTATGTGTGTAAGAGTGTCTGTATTTGTGTGTATGAGTTCTTGATCTGAACAATTATCAAATTTTGAAGATACTATATAGAAAAAGCAAAGGAAACCCTGATTAAGTTTGGATACTGAGAAGATTTTCAGTTTCGCTATATGTTAGTTTTTGTAGGTAAGCATGTACTTTTTTTTTACAATTTATTTTATTTAGGTGATAAATATCTAATGTTTTATTTATTTTATTATATAAGTGTGGTCCTAAAAATGCAAAAAATCTCCTAACAAAGGTTGTTTTAAAATTACGTGTAGTGACGAAAAACTTTCTGCGCTTACTTAAGCATATGGAATCATATAATAATAAACTGTGCTGTCTCCGAATCGTCATAAGTATGAAAAGTTGTCTCACTGTTAGCACCTGACATTCAGAATAAAGTAGTGTCGTAGGGTATAGAAAAGGCTTATAAGTTGCTACTTTAAGGATAGTACGCTGGGAGATTTCGACCTTTTTTAAAACTGTTTTCGGAGCACCACCCCACGCAGTTATACAATAAGTAATTATGGACTGACATAACGCTAAATATACTCGTTTTAATATATCAGGATCTAGGACATGTCTAATGGTTTTGAAGATAAATATTAATTTATGTATTCTATTGCTAACTACATCAATATGTTTCTTAAAATTTAAATTACTGTCAATTATAACTCCCAAATATCTAACACAATCAACCGAGTCAATTGAAAGGCAAGAACAACATTTGCCTTTTGTAGGACAATCATACGAATGAATAATCAAACCGAAATTTGCAAGTTGGTCAATGGGTTTTCTTAACGAAAAAGTAATATACTTAGTCTTCCTAATATTGAGTGACAATTTGTTGTTATAAAGCCATTTTGTGATTGCATTTATGCCAGTCTGAGCTGATGAAAAGACATCTGACCACGAATCAGCTGCAAATACAATAGCAGTGTCATCCGCATATGATATTATATGTCCCCGAGAAAGATTGAATCTAGTTAGGTAATCAATATAAATGAGAAATAAGGAAGGCCCAAGTATACTACCCTGGGGTACACCATGTGTTATTAAGCGGTCATAGCTGTTTATACCATTGATGCCAACGCACTGATATCTCTCAGAGAGATAACTTCTAAACAAAGCCAGTTGAGTGCCTCTGATACCGATGTCTTCAAGTCGCCTTATCAATATTTCTACCGAGACAGTATCGAAAGCCTTTGCTAAATCAAGAAAGATTGCCACACATTTTTTACCACTGTCCAAGTACGATGATATAAAATTCGTGAGAGTATGAACGGCATGCTCCGTTGATTTGCCATGTCTAAAACCGAACTGAGTGTTAGACAGTAAATTTTTTTTTTCTAGATAGTTTACAAGTCTTTTATTTATTATTTTCTCTAAAATGTTTGAGAACGCAGGCAAAATTGAGATAGGTCTATAATTATTTATACATGTTTTGTCTCCATCTTTGAAAATAGGTTTAATTACAGATTTTTTAAGAAATTTAGGAAAAACACCGAGATTCAGACACTGGTTAAATATATAAGTCAGTGGCGGTACCAACAAATATTTATATTCTTTGATAAATTTGTTTGAGACCCCATCCCAACCAATTGAGCAATCTGTTTTTAAACTGTTAATGAGTTGTTCAACTTCACTTTCATCCGTGTTAAGTAAGGCAAAAGAATTAATGTTGCGGATTGGTTCCTCGTTACTATCCAAATCAAAATTTCCAGAGCCATCACTTCCGTCTTTAAAACTTTCGGCCAAATCCTTACCTACATTTACAAAATAGTCATTGATGAAATTAACTGATGAATCCGGAGTATTGCACATGTTCAAAAGCTCTCCATTATTCCCTTTTTTTCTTATTTTGCCCATAATATCATTAAGTACTTCCCAAAGTTTTTTATTATTATTTTTAGCCATTTTTACTTGCTCTTTTTCATAGTCTCCTTTAACTCTTTTTAGCAGTGCGTTGCAATGATTTCGGTAACGTTTGTATATAATTCGATCAGTTTCGCTTTGTGGGGAGCGTCTGGCCTTCCCATGCAGCTTGTCACGGTGACGAATACATCTCAAAAGACCAGGCGTAATCCACGGCTTGATAATCTTTTTTTGTCGAGATAAGTTGATTATTTTAGTATTGGTATCAGTGACTGTTTTTATTTTATTAACTAAGTATTCTAGAGAAACATTTGGGTCTTCAATATTGTATATAGGTGAAAAATCAGTATTTTGTATATCTGAACGAAGTTTATCGCAATCAATTTTTTTAATAGTAGTAGTGTAAAACAATTGACTTTCTTTGCATTTCATAGATAGAATTACCGGTTTGTGATCAGTAATTGAAGCTTGAGGAACTACAGTTAAAAAGGGATCATTTGTCTTTAATAATACGTGATCTATACACGACCCACTTGCATCACGTGTTATTAGTGTATGCGTTGGTAATAATCCATGGAATGCTGTAAGTTGCAAGTATTTAACGGAATTAATATCCGTTTTATCTGGGTTAATGTTGATGTTTATGTCACCAATAATCACTATATTTTTCTGATTTGAAAATTTTTGCAGTATATCATTTAAAAAGACAAAAAAGTTTTCTAAGTTTTTATATGACGGTGACCTATATATTGAGATTAAAACCACGTCATTCAAGGTTACAATTAAACAATTAGCTTCTCGAAAGTCAGGTTCCTCTACAGTGAAAAAATGTTTTTCTTTTACATATATTACTAATCCATCATTTTGGTTGTAATTTTGATTAGTAAAACAAAAATTATATCCATTTAGTTTGGGTACTTTTTCTTTATTAAGTAACCAGCACTCCGTCAGTACAATGACATCTAAATCTAATTTTAATCTAGTAAGCAAAACCTCAAAATCTGTCATGTTGCAGTTAATACTTCGTATATTTTGTGTAATTATAGTAAGGTTGGTATTACTACATAATAAATACTTATAACAATCCTCAACGCCACAGTTCACTGATTTCGATACCGAAACGGAATCTAATTCATTAGTAAAATTTATAATTGTATCGAATTTTATTTACTTGTTTAAGTTTCTTTAGGAATATCTCTTCTTTAATCAAACAAAACCTTTTAGTAGAAAAATGAAGTAAACAGCTCAATTGTATTGTGTAAATATTAATTATTTTAAAATGATATAATATTGAATGTAAGGATACTTTAAATGATGTTAGGTTAAGGAGTAAGTTTACCAAAATAGGATAAGATAAAATGTTTAATCTAATATTTCTCAAGACTTTTTTATAAATAAGAAAATATTTTTGAATGAATAAAAAGTATATAATAGAAATATATAAATTGTATGTAAGAAGTAGAATAATAGGATATATTATATTTTTTAATGTATGTGTGTATGTTGTAGTTAAGTATAATTGTAATATATGTTTATTGTGATGTGTATATACGTGTTTAACATTGAGTAAATTGTAAAAGTGTAGGATAGTAATTGAAAAAATTAAAAAATAACAAAAATAACAATTACAGAAAGTGATGGTATATAATAAAAACCTTAATTCTAGTCATTCTTCCCTCCGTAGTTTTTCCAGATCTGCTTCACTGTTAATTCGGACTTGCATTGAACTTTCATTTTTTCGTATGTATACCACACCTCTAGATGTCCAGCAAAACAGGTAGTTATGAGTTTTTTTAAAATTTCTGGCCATAAAGAAAAGCCTTTGAGTGTTTTGAGTCAGTGTTTCAGTGACATAAATAGGATTTTTTTGTTGAGAATAATTTAGATGATATGTATTCAATTTTTCCATTTTTGGTTTTGTTTTATTAAATTTTTTAACTTCACTTAAAATCCTTTCCTTGGTGATAACTGAATTAAATTCAGCTATCACAGGTCTTGTTCCAGTCTTAGAGTTAATTCTGTAGACATCCCTTATGTCCGAGTCCTGCAAATCAACATTTAAAAATTGACTCAATTTTTTTACTGTATTAAATAGACTTTCTTTTGTTTCCTCAATGCCCTTAGGTATATTTCTAATTTCTATTCCTGAACACCTAGATTTACGTTCAATGTAATCAATTTTCTCCTGTAATTGGGCTATAGTACGTCTGTCCTGTTTTTTTTCCGCCTCCAATACGGATATTCGTGATAAAAATTCATCGTACTTACTGGACATCGCATCAACGCTTAGTTGCAGTTGGTTATTTTGTCCCTTGATATTAACTACTGTAGCCTGCAAATCATTAAGCAATTTTGTTTGTTTCTTTGTGAATTCCGCAAACATTTCACCAATATAAGACATAATATTGTGGTTCATTCCCTCATATTTCCTTTTTTTACGTTCCGTAATCTCAAAGGCAAGTGAAGGAATGTCAGGCGCCGAGTCGCAGTGATGCAACGAGTGGTCAATCGCATCAACTATACGCATCAGCGGTTCATCATCCGAACTTCTAGTTGCAATCGTTTCGTGTGGTGGAGTGCGATTGATTGGCATTTTTTTTTTTAAATATTTGTGGGCTGTCACCAGTACGATTTGACTTAAAGCGTATTGACAATGTTTACTAAAAGCCCAACGCTAAAACAACCGAGCTGAAAAAATATAACTGTCTCTTTCTTGCACGTTTGTTGACCGAGTAAACTTATATTCCAGTTGATAAGTAAGTGAAATGAGGGTAAGCGTATCACTCAATCTATTCACTGTCCTTCATTTGCAATTATTTTCCGCAATCGACTTAAAAACTTGTTATAGTTATTATGAGCACCACACAATATTCACGACATAAATTTTCATTCTAAATCACAGCGTAACACATATACTATTTAGACTAGTACTTTGTTTAAGTTAATAAACTGTTTAGACTCGTTTTTTCAATTTATTTGTAGACAACACGGTTTTAACGTCTTAACACTCTTGCGGGCGCGGGGAGAGGATATAAGGTTATATTACAATTTTGATTAAAAACTTATTAGGACTCATATAATTACGATCGTATAAAAATTTAGCTGCTTTTATTTAGTATATTTTTACTATTTTAAGTTAATTAAACTTAACTTCTTTATTAAACTTGATTATTTCTTGTATTACATATTTTCAAAGTATTTAACTTTATTTCGCTTTTATATTTATTTTATTTTTATTTTTTATTTATTTAATTACACATTACACGTACTATATTTAACAGAGGTTAAAATTATAAAACTTTAGAATTTAACAAGGCGAAGTGTTACTAATACATGTTTCATGAACAAACAATTACTAGTAATTTATTTAAGGAAGGATATCATCTTCTACAAAAACTTTATAAACAAGAACAACAAATTATAAAGAAGTTATACACATCAAGTGTCAATAAATGAGTATAAATTACTACAGTAATTAAATTAAATTAAATTATTGAACCTCTTCTATGTTGATGCGAGTCTGATGCCTATGCTAGGTATAGAAATACCTTTATTACAGGTCATCAGTCTCGCACCACTCCGGACCACTTAGCATACTGATCGCACTGTGACAAAAAGTTAATATCTATGCAAGGCTTCTCAAAAAAGAAATAGTGATATTTCCAATCTTATAACCCATTTGATTGCATTGTATATGTGTGTAGGGGTATATATGTATACGTGTGTATGTATCTCTGTGAGTGTGTGTGTGTGTGTGTGTGTGTGTGTGTGTGTGTGTGTGTGTGTGTGTGTGTGTGTGCATGCATGTGTGAGCATCCCATGTCAACCACCAGCGCAACTGAACATCATAATTATTGTGGATCGTTTAGTTCATCATTGAATTAACCCCTCAGTTTTATCATAATCAAGATCCAACAACATTCCTGTAACCTTCAATTTACACCCATGTTTTGTAAGGGGGTATATGTCTAGCAAAGCGTTAATTTTATTATAAAGATGGTCACCCAGGTAACAAAAGAACCTATGGGCAAATTTAGTCTTGAATTGCATGCCGATACAAACAACATGCTTTCTTCGTTTATTTATATTCAACTGTGGATTATATGGGAGCATAGAATGTTTACGGAGCACCACCGCCAAAACAAAGAGCTGACGGACAGTTAGAACCTTCCAATGCCTATACACGTCAACAGTGGGACAAAGGAATGGAAGGAAAGCGCTCACTTTCAGGACTGCTCTCTGCACACGCTCTACCTTTATAAGGTGAGTTTTTGCAGCACCTCCCCAACTAGATATGCAATATCCCAACAGCGATTGACACAGTGATAAATATATCATCCTTATAGTAGAGTGGTTTGCGATATGACGAAGAATTTTAAAAATGTAAATTAGTTTCCTAATTCTTGAGACCAGAAGATCCAGATGCGGTTTAAAGTTAAGGCAGTTGTCTATCATGACTCCCAGATATTTTACTTTATCAGTAGCTTGCAAATTAGGACAGTGACAGTTCGTCTTAGTCAGACATGAGGCTAAATGCGGGGTCAATGTATGTCCAGTAGGAAGACCGCGCCTAGACATGGAAAAACAGATGTATTTGGTTTTCATTACATTTAGTGAGAGATAGTTATACGTTAACCAATCTGTAACCAAATTCAGTCCCAACTGAGCATACCGGAAAGCATCTTCCCATGTAGTAGCATGGAATAGCAGAGCAGTGTCATCCGCAAAAGCTACAAATCTTCCATTATACAATTTTGTCTCTAAAAGGTCATTAATGTAGATGAGGAATAATGTGGGGCCAAGGACACTACCCTGAGGAACACCGACAGTTACAGGCAATTCTTCACTAATCCAGTCACCAATTTTTACAACTTGGGAGCGATTTGAAAGATAACTAGTAAAGAGACGAAGCGAAACACCACGAACACCTAATCTTTCCATTTTTCCTAGGAGGGTTGTAACAGAAACCGTATCAAAGGCCTTAGCCAAGTCGAGAAAGATACCAATCACCTTCTCCCCTCCGTCCATTTTCCTAGCTATAAAGTCAGTAAGGCAATGGGTCGCATCATCGGTTGACTTTCCTGCACGAAAACCATACTGTGATTGCGAGAGGATGTTTTGCTTATGAAGGTAGTCAATTAGCCGCTTGTTTAATAATCGCTCTAGAATCTTGGACAGTGTGGGAAGCAACGATATGGGCCTGTAGTTATTAATACAGTCCCTATCACCACCCTTATGGACAGGTATAATGAGCGATTTCTTATATATATCGGGAAAAACACCCGACTCCATGCATAGGTTACATATATGAGTTATTGGTGGGATCAGGATCTCGCTATGTTTCTTAAGCAGTGAGCCAGATATTTGGTCGATACCCACGGCACATCTATTTTTTAGGCTCATGACAAGATTACTTTTAAATACTATTAATTACCTGTAGCTTATATACATATATATATATATATATATATATATATATATATATATATATATATATATATATATATATATATATATATATTATACAAAATAATGATAATTCAGTAATAATAATGGAATTCCATTCATGTTTTCTTATGACGTTATCACGTAAAAATTACCGTCCGTAAACCTACTTTACAGAAAACCAATTTTTTTTTAAACGAAGGGACGACGCGATGGGGTACCCTAACCGGCAAAAAACGTCCGTAATGAGTAAGTTTTTTTCGTTTAAAAACCTCTTAAACAGAATTCTAAAAAACAAATATTCGAAACTTAATATCAATATTCAAATTATTATTTTATGAATCATTGTGAATAAAATAAAAGTGTTCAGATAATTTTGTAACGTTGTTTTTGATTTTTATCGATAAAAAAACCATAATAAAAAATGTATATCCGACTACATAAATGTTTGAGTATAACTTGAAATTTATATTTATGTAATAAAAAACTTCGTTCCTATATGGTGTCCCACGGCACCACACGTACTTTGTATATTTTTAAGTTTATATGCATATACAAGGGATTGACACATCCTCCGGTAAAAAAATAGTTACTTAAATATTAAATCACAATTATAAGTGATGTAAGCATTATAATCAATTTAGCGCAAAATAATAAAACTTATTTGTTATATTATGCAGGCTGTCTACTTCATGAACAACGTGTCTTTAATTCTCTAATTTGGGGCACTTTGATACTTGCATACATTACGTTCAGTGTTACGGCTGCTATAGTGATTATCATAACTTGAAATCTCAAACGGAAACTACTTAAATAAATGTATACATATTGAAAGTACGTACCATTCCCATATATTTATAGAAAGAAATATTGTGATTGTGAGTAAAATTCCATACAAGAAGGTGAATATGAGAACCATACAGATAATTATAATTTTGTCATTACTATTCCGATGTCAATCAAATAATTTCGGGTAGAGGCACTGTCAAGGTATATGCTTAAAATAGGAATATGCAAATAAATAAATGAACACATTTATATGAACGTAAGTAAACTTTTATTAACCACACGTACGGTTCTATCCTAGTAACTCTGAAGTCTTATTACTCATAGCTTTTAATACAAAGCCACAATTAGCCTTGTGTTAGAGCTTTATAAAAGGTTTTCTTGCAGCCTCGAGTGCCGATATTTATCAAAGATTTTATATGTATGTCATTTATATTACCTCAAGTAATATTACCAAATATTAAAATATAAACAAATACATGTTTGTTGTACATATAATTAATTTAACTTCTTACCCAAAATGTCATATAATTTTAACAATAACGAATTTTTTTTACTCGAGTGTCTAATAATCTGTGATTTCAAACTTATTTACCGTATCCTAATTAAATGTATAATACAATATCAATTTTAAAAATAATAAATCATAATAACTAAACCTTCAGTAAGCAATACAATCACATTATTCATATTAACAATGGATTAATATGTAGATTGATTTGTTGTCTATGATTAAAGTTATAACAATTTCATATCAATAATTAATTATAATAGGAGCTGGTATTTTAATTAGAAATCAATCATTCGAGTTGCAAACATTACAACGTTGCAATTTTTATTGTTATAGAAACTACGAGGTCGATTCAGTTGACGACTCGAGTTAATGAAATTGCTTTTATCCTCGTGGGGAATGATTGATATTAGTAAGATATACATATAATAATAGATAAAATTACCAATTAAAATACTATAATAGTATAACTTGAATTTGAGACATACGTTGTACCGATTCCCAATTACAATAAAAGGTAAAAATTTTAAGAAAAAATATTCACAAATAAACACTAATTAAAAATAAGTATAATACAATATGAATTATGTAAATATAAACTTTAATTTTATTATAATGACTTACCATTCACATCCTATTTTGAGTAAAGTTCAGAACACACTTGAATAATTAGATAATAACTATTATAAAACGAGGCAAGTTGTAAAGGTATAAAAACAAAAAGTAAATAATAAACCAAAATTTCAATGCAAACTCCTAATATAAATAAGACCACAAAACTATCTACTATTAATACAGATTTTTTTTAAGTTTAATTGTCAACGAGAGTAGTTATTACAAATTACGTAGCGAGGCTACGAGCTACGATCCCATCTACGACGTAGACGTCCGCTCGCTATCGCGTTCATACCACACTGATAAGTCAGTTAGCGCGCTCCAGCTCTCTAAGTACGGTGAACAAAATATACGTAAACGATTTCAGTCTTATTGCTTACACAATAAAGATAATATTCAAATAATATGCAAATGGGAAATGAAGACGAATTCTGCCGCGAAGATGTTAGGTGAGAATATCTGAGATGCAAAGCGTATGAACACTTTGTTTTCCTTATACACTTCTCGTGCTTTACTATTTATACAGTTTATTGTTTGATTTCAATTTAATTTCAAACGCCAAAACCTGTACGTGATTTGTACAACATCAGTAAATAATTATTTATTTACCGGGAATTTTAATGTTGTGAATTTTGATTGTGATTTAGTTGTAGTATTGTTCAGCTCGTAGTATGAACTCAAATCATGCCTTGTTTTGTTTAAATTCATTTAGTAGTTACGGAAAGAGAGACAGATAAAATTAAACAAATTAATTTTTGGCTTCTGTATTGATTATAGAGTGCCCTCCATTTTTTTTTCCAAATATCTTTATACAGAATTAAGCCTATTGCAGTTTCATTATAAGTACTTTTATTTTTCCTAATACATTAACTCTGATTTCAAAAGACAACCGTTCCGTGTAGTCGTGTGTGTAGGCGCCTAAACGCAAGCGATCGCGAGTTCAATTCCCGCTCGTGGTAGATATTTGTATTTGTGCAAATATTTGTTTCTGGTCTGGGTATCCTTCTGGGCCTCCTCACTGTGCCTCGGAGAGCATCTGATAGTGACCGTTGCTCATGGTGAGGAAATTATCTGCCAACCCCTTAGTGGAAAAGCGTGGTGGATTAAGCTCTCACCCTTATTTTATATGGATAAATGGCCTTCGCCCAGCAGTGGGTTGTTTACAGGCTGATTCAGGTCATGTGTCTATGTCCTTTTGGTACTCCCCACCATGCCTCGGAGAGCTGACACCTATCCTTAGTCATGATAGAGAAATTATCTGCCAACCCACAGTGGAGCAGAGTGGCGTAGTTCAGATTTATTTATAATTGTTACAGACCTTAGAATTCAGTTTTTTTTTTAATTATTACGAGTACATTAACTTAAGAATGTGTTCAAATATATATGTACTTTCAATATATTACATCTTCATGAAATAAAGTTGTATGTAGAATAAAAGTTATATATATATACTTTCTAGAAAAAATAGCATTATTTAATAAACCAAAGTATTTATTATGTGAAATCTCAAGGGTAAGAAGAAAATTAAGAAGTTGCCAGCAAAATGTTTCCCGATCGAGCAATACATTTTCATTTGTTCTTCGCATCCTGTATGTTATGGACTTACATATTTTAAAATGTTTTGGTATTTGTATTCCATAGATACAAGATTTATATTTTTTACTCTCTAAGATTACGTAAAATATATTTATTGTTCAATCAAATACCATCCACATAACTTTCTTATAAGTCTCTAAAGATCTCTTAAATCTTTTGTTTTTAGAAGTTTCTGTCTGTGTATGTGTTTGTTTAAGTACATATCTCTCCTTAAGTACTAAGTGTAGGATGAAAATCAACATTTAAATCATAAAAAGTACATTTAGTCTTTATTTCGACAAAATCGCTTTTATCTATTAAATTTATTGTATTTTGAATGACGGCTTTAGAGTTGATAAGTTTCATTTAAATGTGATCCAAAAATGGTATAAAATTTGCGTAAACTAATGTTTTATAGCGTTTACTTAACAATAACAAATATCAGTATTTAAAACTAACTAAATAAAAAGAGGACGGCAAAATATATCAAAACGGTCGGCTTGCGATATATTTTTACCCAAAGTACTAACAGTTTGAAGTAAGACATATTCAGGGTGGTTTCTAAATCTCAGTTAATACCTGTAATCATTTACACAACTACATACTAAAGTAAAACTTATGTGTGGTAGTTATATTTTTGGAGGGAGTATCCTATCGTTTTATTTTATTAAATACGATGCTTTAAAAAACGCTTTATTGTACTTATATTTTTGGAGGGAGGTATTCTATGAATTTTATTGAATTAAATATGATTAATATAGAAATATTTTTAACAGGTATATTGTTATTGAAAACTTTTCTTTGTCTTATTGTCTGTGACAGATATCTGATACTAACAAACAAGTTTTATAGCGAGTAATATGACTGTGGCAGAAATATGATTTTAAGTAATGGTTGTCTCTGAGTCGTAAAGTAAGGTAACGACTGCAATAAATACGTATCAGTTATTGTCAGTTTCTTATATATCAAGTGTCCTTTTTGTCACATCACCTTTGTCTACATATAATATCTTGCAACGAAGCAGTAATATTGAATTTATTTTAAATTATGGAACTTGAAATCTTAGTCTTTAACAGAGTAATAAGTATCTCAAAAGCCAATTAGTTAAATTACGCATTCTTGCCTATTTGGTGTGGCTCCGTTGCTTACATCAAATTGGTCCAGCATCAGCTGGTAGATTATCATACGTGGTAGTAGGTTTAACTACGAAATATTTTTATTTTTATACTCAAATAAAAATTAATTAGTAGCTCGAAATACATAATTATGTGGTAATGTTTATGTAACCTCGCGTCCTATTTTGCTTTTTATTACGATGAGTATGTTTCGGAGTTTCAACAAGAACTCCACTTACTGAATGATATACCTGTATTTTTGTTATATTTATACAAATTAAAATTTGTTATTTTTATTTTTTCATTTAAAAGTATATTCTATCGACCGAGAGCGCCCTTTAAGAATATATTTATTTTATCTTATCTGTTACAGTCATAAACGTATCACTCATAATCACCATTAGGTTTAATAATTCAATTGTTTGAAAAATCAATATTGGGTTTAAAGAACTCAATTTCACAATAAACAGTTGCAGATATACTTTTGTGTACTTTTTTAGGGCCGAAACACAACCGCGTTGCGTCGACGCAACGCTAAAATCGGCAGTTTGCGTTGCGGCGTTGCGGCGCGCCGCGGCGTCGCGAAAAAGAGCGTTTTTGTAGGGTAACCAGTTCTTCGTGATTTTTAATTGTAGATATTAATTAAATTATTTTAAATATTATAATTCACGTGAAATTTGTTAATATTTGAAGTTGTTATTTAAAAAGAATGCATAAAAAGTAATCCTTTGTACCGGAAATAATTTTGTGAATCAATTTTTTTATACTGGTAGGATTTTAAACAACTTTTGTCTCATAAAACCTAAACAAAATTTAAACAAAGTGATGTATCATAAATTTTTATATAATATCTTACATTTATATTAGTTTTATAGATAAAATATAAATAAATAGCTTTCGTCCGCTTCTCCGCTCGCATGGTATAGGCATCAACGGTAGTCGGTACGTAAAGTAGGTACTCCATGTCCTTTTCTCTACCCCAGATAACTGGTATGCAGAATTTCATGATGATCGTGATTCAGGTGAATAGTTAAGGCGTGAAAGCGTAACAAACAAAAAAACTCACTTTAGCGTTTATCATATGCATGAAATTAGCATTCCCCTATAATTGTGTAAGATAGAAAAAATATCACTATAATAACTTTTCGAAACTTTTTTTTTTATGACAAATAGACAGGCATTTGATCGCTATCTCACCTGATGTTAAGTGATGATGCGGTCGAAGGTGGAGCATGCCTGCCTAATAACAGTCTATTCACTCTGGCCTTGAAGGCACCCAGGTTGTATCGTTCGGGAAACACAGACGCGGGCAACGAGTTCCATTCCTTAGCCGTGCGCATCAAGAAAGTAGTGCCAAAGCGTTTTGTGCGCGTAGGTGGCATATCAATGACATAAGGATGGAACGATCGACCGCGCCTAGTGTCCCGATGGCGGAAGGTTGTTGGGGGAATTAGATCGTGCAATTCCTTCGCACACTCACCAAAATATATTCTGTAGAACACCGACAGACGAGCTACCCTACGCCGATGATCGAGACTCTGCAACTTGGTGTCTGTCAGAGTAGGGTCACCTATGAGTCTCTTAGCTCGTTTTCCCACCGAGTCCAAAGTTGCCAGTAGGTATTTGGCGGATCCATCCCAAAGGTGGCAGCAATACTCCATACAAGACCGAACTTGTGCTTGATACAGTTGAAGCAGCTGTTCTGGAGTGAAGTATCGCCTGACCTTAGAGAGAATACCTAGTTTTTTTGCTGCAGTTTTTGCTTTGGACTCGATGTGCTGCCCAAAGTTCAAATTGGACGATAGCTCTACACCAAGGAGCTGAAGGGAATTGGTAATTTCTACAGAAACATTTCGGAAAGTCGGAGCCAGGTGTAAAGGGCTCTGTTTAGAGGAGAACACACACGCCTGTGTTTTTGTAGCGTTGAACCTGACCAGATTGGCATCGCCCCATTCGGAGACTGCCTGGAGGGCGACGTTCAAGCGGCTGACCATATCCTCTCGGCAAGACCGGATAACATCCTTACTAGCCCCCGCACTCGAAAAGTGTCTGTCCGTCACTGTGCTGTCGTCAGCATACCCAAAGGTACCGGGGACGAGCAGATCATTGATATGCAGCAGGAAGACGGTAGCGGACAAGACTGATCCCTGAGGAACACCGGCGTCGATAGCCTTTTGGTCCGACGAGTAACCGTCAAGGACAACTCGAATTGAACGTTCGTTCAGGAAGTCAGAAATCCAAGCGCAAAGGCCAGGTGGAATACCATATGAAGGAAGCTTGCTTATGAGGCTCGCGTGCCAAACTCTGTCAAAGGCCTTCGAGATATCGAGAGACACGGCAAGTGCTTCACCGTGTTTGTCAATGGCCTCACTCCATATATGTGTGGCATACACTAGAAGGTCCCCAGTCGAACGGTTCTGGCGGAAACCGTATTGCCCGTCGCTGAGGAGATCGTTACCTTCCAAACGCTGCTTTATTACATATTTATAATTCAGGTACATCATACATGTCATTTGTTTGAATCGAGTCATAAATTAGCTGTAAATCTAATAGTTAAAAGTGGTTAAAAGTAACAATATAACAATAATTGAGCTGAACTGTGAGCCGGTTCACAGCTCCGGTTCAAGCATATGGCTCATGAGCTTATCTGCGGTTCATACAAATTCATTGAGTTACCCATGTCTAATAGACACTAGACACACAAAAATAAAAATATAAAATAGACACAAAATGTCCATAAATCATTGTCAACAAGTATGACGTCATAACGCCGGAGTTTGCGGTGCCGCGCGTCCGCGGCGTCGCAACGCGGCTATGTGTTTCGGCCCTTACTGCTGTTCTTCTATCAACTTTCAAAAATATTGAATTTTTTACATGCTTGCTACTATTTTGATAATGCTTTCATTCCAATAGTACCTATCTTATTTATTTTTTTATTATTTTTTTTTAGATAGAGGTGTTTTTTTATTCTCTTAGTATTTAGTTATAATTTGTGTTAATAATATGGTGTTCTAAAATTAAATGAATGTATTTTTATTTATTTATAACATATTGTTACTTTTCTCTTATATATTTTTCCATTATTATAAAAATAATTACAAATCAAATAATATTTTGTACTTAATTATTCTTACATTTCAATTAGATCTGGATTTTTCACTAAATGAATTAAAATAAGTTTCTACTTACGATACCTACGATTACCTAATTACTGATGTTTTACTTCTGTAAAACATCAGTAATTAGGCTAGGCATTCACGTACTCTACTAAAAGTTCCTGTAATACGATGCCTTTATAATGAAAACCGCAACTCATCTCGAATTCGGACGAATGCAATTGATTAGCGTTTTATGTATTTACATTACTGGTATATACTATTACTAAAATTGACTTATGCGCAAATAAGTCGTGGGTCCTATCCACACTTTCAAATTGTATGGGACATACAGATATTTTATTAACCGGTGAAATGAAATTTTACCAAGTTTGTCGTTAATTATTCTGAGGTCCCAATATTATGACGCTGTCATGCGTCATGGTCACAAAAGTGAACCCATAAAGACTAACAGAAACAGTTCGATAGTATGGGTGAAACAAATTTTAATCTCTAAAATACCTATATCTATCGCTAGAATAGATGTAAAAATATTATTGATTTTTTGTTTCGAATACGATTACGAATACGAATACGAATCTTTGGAGTTAGGATAAATAGATGAATGTTTGTTACTACACGTTACACATTGGAATCGAATGCGATGAAAGTGTACTGCGATGAAAAAGTAGATAACTAAGAATCTAGAAAAACCTAAAAGAGTAGAAATTACGTGGAAAAAAATCGTGCCACAGCTATACATTGTTTAGAAATTTTTTCTTTTACAATAATAAAAGAAAAAATATTAATGACTCGTAAAAAATATTTTCTCAGCATTAAGAAATTTTCTGCTTTGAAAACTTTGAACAAACTTTTGAAAGTTAGCGGATGTTTCCCGATACTGCATTCCTTATATCATTAATGACCAGTTCCAATAATATATTATCTAATAATATATAATTATATATATTTGATTTTGCTGACTATTTATCATATACTATTTGTCATAACAAATTTCCATCTCTAGTAAGCAATATCAGAGGTAGATTATAGAATTGGAAAAGGCTAAATTTTTTATCCAATTTGCTTCTTCTTGACTAAGATTATAATTATGTCATGTGTGGAAATTTGGAATACAATTTTTAATAAAATATATTTTCACTACTTTTCAATTTTTTTTAGTTATAATATATACCTGTTATACGTAAACTAAAACGCACTATTTAACAATCGAACATGATCAATAATTTACAACATATGATGACTTTTTTTATACACACACGCTAAGAACGTTTTTCGGGCTTGTTTACTAAATATTTCCGTAAATTGCATTTTTTTCAACTTCTACAAACCAGACTTTAACGACGCAAATAACAAATTTGGCTTATAGCTCTTAAGAAAATTTTCTAAATTTTTTTTTAAATATATATACATATTATCTGTCCAATAAATAATACTATAATACACGTAAATTTTTCGGTAAATTTTGCAATGTCATACGAGATGCAAGGACGGTGAGAACTACCTATTACCTCATTTAATCACCATGCGATACTACATTTCTTCCGAAAATGACTTGGTTCCTTTAAAAAAGTGCGCGGTTATTTTACAGGTATATCTTACTGACATATGACAAAGTTATTTGATGAGGTACTCTGACAAGAATATAAAAGCGTTTTTTATCCTTCAACTATCTTTAATTGTATTATTATTATTTTGTTTTTATTTGATGCATTTTGAATATGCGTTCGGATTTGTATGTTCTGTCTAGTTTTATATGTCTAAAATAGTCGATGTACAATTAACACTAACTAACGAACCACAAATATTTTCGATCTTATGGAAAACATACTAAATAACAAATCGATATTAAAATTAATAATGTTTTAAAGTTTTTCAAAATCAATAGCAGATTTATCAAAATAATCTTAATCCTATGATATATTTTAATTCTGTACCTAACCAACATTATTTATTGATTTAATAGGAAAAACAAGTTTAGCTGAACAATTGTAGAATTCTGTTGTATTTTCAAAGTATAAAGAAGCTCTTTAAGCTGAGTCAAAGTAAATCTAACCTTTTAGTCTAATATTTCACACATTTAAAGTGTAAGATACAATTCCTTATACAGGTAGTAAGGGTGATAAAAACAAAATAGCAACAATTAAATCAACTAGAAGCAAGATATTTTATTCATAGATGAAAGTATTTTGTCAATAATAAAAATACTGCAAAACACGGGACATGTATTGCTGTTTATAATAATGCATCTGTGAAGGAGAGATGGAAAAGCTACTTTCAGAAACTACTGAATCATCAAAATCTGTATAGTCTTCCACCCGAACCGTCACCTAACGTCGGACTTATTTACCTCAATAAAACCTGACGAAACTCGTGATTGTCTTCACCGCATGAAAAATCGGAAAACGGTGGCTCCTGACGACATACCGATCGAGGCGTGAATATCGTTGGACTCTTGTTGTACGCATGCGTGTTAATCTTTTCAACTACATCTTGAGCACTGAAACGATGCCTAGCCAGCATCCTACTCATATATACAAAGGCAAGGGCAGTGTCCAGGATTGTGGTAATTATAGTGGAAATAAGAGCATGTCTCACACCATAAAGCTCATTCTAACGCATGATCGACTTCTGCACTTGCTGCACAAATAAACATATCTGCCCCGAGCGTAAATCGATTTCGCGATCGCCAGTGTTAATGTAACTAGTCGCACCACTAAACCAGACTGGTAGTTGGAAGAATATAATATAACTATTAATAATATTAAATTATTATTGATTATGCTTTTAATAAAATCTCACATTATATTAAATGGTCAACAAAATTTTACTTATATTTTAAATTCACATCGAAAATTTATTACACGTACTGAAGTCGAGATGGAATCGTGAGGATAATTACAGTGAAGCGAAACTATCTTCGTTTAATTTCCTGCTTCGGATATTACTCGGTTTAAAATAGAATTTAACGATAAACTGCATCGAGACATCTTGCTAAAACACAAAACAGTTATACAGCTCTTTAAATGCGAAAACGAAAATTACCAGAGGGATTTTTTTTCTTTTTTTTTTTTAATCAGAAAATTTGAATTTGATAACAAATTTGAGAATCAATAAAGAATTGCTGATAACATTTTTACAACTATTCCCTTAAATATTATTTAAGATTTATAAAATTGTAACAATTTTTATAAGAATTACATGTTCCTTCTACTTATTCTATAGTTAAATTCTTATTAACACTTTTTACAGCAAGAAGCACTGCTTACAATTAGCCGTTATTCTATATAAACATTTTTAAAACGATTCATAGTTAAAATAATTGATACTAAAGTTAAATATAATTCAAAACATGAAAGATGATGAATGATTCTCGTTTTAAAGTATCATCATGACTGGTTCGTTGGTGAGATTGGCAGTGACCCAGCTTTCTGCTCCACGTATGTGTGTTCGATTCCCACCCTGAGTCTGGGTGTAATATACAGGCATTAAGTTGCCTACCTTAAGATCAGGCAACCGTGTGTGTATGTGAAATGAAATGATATGAAATGAAATGAAATGAATGTGAAAGATATCATCATGATCATCACCATCAACATCAGCTATTTGTTGTCAACTGCTGAACGTAGGCCAGAGCCATCGCACGCTGTGCTATTTGTTGCTTTTTTTTAAAAGAACCATAGTCAGAGACCACATCTCAAATCCGTATGTTATCACTAGTAGCACAAATTGGTCGAAGACTTTCGACTTCAGGAAATGAAGTAAGGCGGATGAAAAGACGTTGTTTAACTTCCCGAACGCTGCCCATTCTAGCTGGATTCAACAATTGACCTGTATCTCGAAGTTGGATTTACCATTGTAGCGACATCTATCTCGCCATATACGAACTAGAAGAAACTAACGAATCCTACATCCCGCTATCGAAGTTTTCAAAGCGATTGAATATATATACAAGAACTCGACAATAAGCGTTAAGTGGCGCGTAGCCCACCAGACACACACTCGTCTGGTCGAAGGATCCTTCCTTTTCAATGGCAACCTCTCTCTACACCAAACTGGTGACCCCGAGCATGAACGTCAGCGCAGCCTTCGCAAATCTACGTCATCGTAACGTCACTTCCTCAAACTTTCGAGCAGCGAGTCATACAGCCAGCCAGCATCCACGGCTACTACGGGTATCCTGACCACGAGCATACAGCGGACGCGCATTCCTTCCTGGTCACCACCCACAGCCTTCGCAGCGACCTTGGCACAGCACACTGCACTTCGGCCGGTCAGCAAGCAGAGACGCACTTCTCTCCTGGTCGACGCAGCAGCCAGCCACTACGCAGCACTGCACCACCCCGACTCACTGGGGCATCACCGCAGACAGTTCCGACTCACCGTGAACTATGCGGCATCTGGTTCCGACTCACTGGAACATTCCACTGGCCCGGCAATCATCACAAGATGTAGTATGGACGACTCAACCTGCTATCGACCTCCGGTCTCGGAGGGGGAGTGATGTAGCGACATCTATCTCGCCATATACGAACTAGAAGAAACTAACGAATCCTACATCCCGCTATCGAAGTTTTCAAAGCGATTGAATATATATACAAGAACTCGACAATAAGCGTTAAGTGGCGCGTAGCCCACCAGACACATCCGTCTGGTCGAAGGATCCTTCCTTTTCAATGGCAGCCTATCCCTACGCCAAACCATGTTGAGCCTTTTGTCCTTGGTAGATGTACTTACCCCGTTGGTGGCAGAAGCGACCGGATTCGCTCGCCCGCTTCTTGCAGGGGGCGCGTAGTGCGTGGAACGCCTGGGTCGAGCCTGGCTCCCTACAGTTCTTTCAGGGCTGCCTATAGTGCGATCCGATGGCGGAGTTGGGTCACTCAAAATTGGCACTATTCTCACAGACCTGAAACAACTGATAAAGAATGGTTTTCTCTCTGTCATCAAAACCAATGTAAGAAACTTGATATAAATTGAATTATAGTAGATTTTTTTATATTAAATTATTAAAGACATCTTAAAAAAGAAGATATGGGTTCTTTGGGGCTGATTATTACTACTTACATTGATTATTATTAATTTACTTTGAAAAAAAAAGCATTACGTTAAAAAAATAAAAAAAAATAATAATAATATTAGTCCCGCTGAGTTTCTTTCGCCAGTTCTTCTCTTCTTTCCGAACTGGTGGTAGACTCATGATGTTCAGTAAATAATCGTAATAATTTTATGGTGAATAAAATATTTTGACTTTGACTTTGACTTTGATTGGGGCATGAGAACAACAAAAGCCGAGAAACATTTTTATATATTCCCGAGTTAACGATGGTGTATGCTAATAGTCACAACAACTGGCTATTGTCTAGGAATCGGACACAGTATGTATATTCTACAACAATTTCAACATATAAATTTATAAAATAAGATTATATATAGTATGATAAAATATTATTTTTGAAAAAAGCATACTACTATACACGAGGATTTAACTTTTGCAACATATTATTATTATAATTTGTAATAAGAATTTATGTAAAATATTCATTATTTTAGAAAACACCCTTACGAAAAAAAAAAAATTTCATTGCGTTTAAAGAAAGAAAACCTACAACATCATAAATCTAGATAACAATTCCTCCTAAACTTAACGGAATTAAATGTAATTCATTAACAAAAGTTAGAAGCAGACAATCTCGGCAGTGTAATTTGTTCGAACATAACAATCTGCGTAGCATTTTATTCAAATGAATAGAATTTTATTTACCTACGAGTATCCTGCAAAATTTAATCTAGAAAGAGCTCGTATACTTGGCTTTTACGAAACCGACGCTTTTAAGCCGAGATATTTTGTGAAATATCGTTTCCATTTAACGGTAATGGAACCAAAAAATGTACGTAATTCAATAATTGTAATTGATTTTTAATCCCTTATAAAATACGACTGCTCTATATTATACTTCTTAACTAATATTTGCTATAAATTGTGTATTTTAACGGAAACGAGTTTACAGATATCAAACAATTTCTATTTTACCCACCTGAATCCGTTTTGGTTATTTGTGTTTGACATTTATTTGTACGGATGTATCTCAAATAGCTCAAAAGTGATTTCCCGTAATACGCTTAAGTTTCATATTACTTATTGTAACCTAAGCAAAATATTGAAATACAAACCCTAGTTTGATAAGTACTCACAAACAATAATTGTAACTAAAATAAAACAAAAATAAAACATCACGTAAATCTTCGACTACTGTGAAAAGCTCGCATACCAAATAGGAGAAGGATTAGCTTAATACGGACAAACTCACAGATTAAAAGAATATTTATAGAAGTACAGATATACGTTTCCAACTTAAACCCGCGACCGTTGGCGTTAATTTACCTCTTTTCGACATTAGAACGAAGGTGTAACTTATTTAGTATCTATCACAAATCAGTGTCTTATTAACTATTTTATGTTGAACTTTTAGTATAGAAAAAATACTAAAAAATGTAAATATTATATCATACCTTTTGAAGTTCTAAAACAATTATCTTTGAAGAAGTCCTTATAATATTTTCTAAATAATAATATAAAATTTATCCCTAGCGTTAATAGAAATTACGCACTTAACATAATATTTTTACAATTTAAGTCTAGACGAAATAAACATAACAGAAAAATTACTTTTATTCTTATAAATTAGAATTATTATCTCAAGATAAGTTTCCTGACAAAAAAAATATATAATTTTCTAAAGCGTCCAATCACGCATTTTGTGATTCGAGAACCATAAGTTTTTGTATAAGGGTCTTCAAAAACTACTTCTTCTTTTTATGCTTTACTTATCTTTTATCTTTTTATACAGAATCTTGCTTCTTTTAATCATCCTAATGATTTTCTTTTTATTGGACTGTGATTTTACTAATGCTTTTTAATAATAAAAATAAATAAGATAAATGACCTGCGATAAAACGACATCTAGGGCTAATTATTATAATATTATTTAAATTTTAAATTGATTTAATTGGAGGTATTACAGAAATGAATAAATAATATGATTTTACATATTCACGGATATATTACTAGAAGAAGAACGTTTTACCCAACGTTAGAACATTTAATTTGTTTGTTATTATACAGTTTAGAATATTATAAGCGAATAAGAATTAATAATTGCTTCATCAACTAAGTTTCTTATTCTATTATTTACTATAAAATCGCAACCGTACCATTTTATATGTCGATTTTTTTTTTTGGTCTGATATAATTTTATTTGTATATTTATAAACACCCGATATGTACCCGATATTTTTGTACTCAAAATGCACAATACAGAATAGTATTTCACCCTGTAAAATAAAAAGAATCCCAGATGACAGTCAAAGAACGGTTTGTTTATGTCCAGACTACGAAATAGAAGATACGGGCTCAATTCTAAAACTCAAACATTTTTGACAAAAAACAAGTGTTTTTTTTTAACTTAAGTATATAATTACAATATCGACACTTATATTATGTTCTGTTATCAGAAAGGTAAATATCTAAAAGATATTATATCGTAATATCTTTTATATCGTAAATAAATATTAATTATTATGTTTCGAGAGAACATTAAAATTCACAATCGTATACATATCGTATATACCTATACATAATCGTAGCGTATAGCGTATCGATAGGTGTGTGAGTTCACGCGCGAATATGTGCATGTGTGTATAAAGAAACGCTGACAATATATAACATTTAACACATAGGTACATGTATACATATAGGTATACATATTTTTCCAAAATACAAAATGATAGTTCATGCAATACAACTAAATCCAAAAGTGCGTCATAAATCCGATTGTACCGTGGATACTGAATAATAAACGACAATCATAAATCTCGTATGAAAAGACCATAAATCTAACCGGTTTCTGTTCAGGTTAACCACAAATGGACGGATGGATAGAAAATTCAACTGCGAACATTGAAACTACTTTTTCATATTACAACTTTGTTCGCCTCGTGACGTGCCAGTTTAATACGCCTCTCAACATTCTTCTAACAAAGATTTGTCAACTTACCTATGTTTTTATGAAACGCAATTTTCACATCACATTTTATTTTCCTACAGAACAATTTTAATAAAATCGTACCGTATCCCTTCTTATATTAAATAAATTATTCAAAAACAGTAATTGTTACGTATTTTACTCATACTACTGAGATTATACGATGTTTTTTTTTTTTATAATTTTTGTTTGTTTATATAAATGCGTAAATCTCAAAGTACTAAAAATATTTTGTGCAATATATAAAAATTATAACTGATTCACTTTTTCATAACTTAGGTCAACATGTCACGCTAGTATATCAATGTGGTCAAACCACGCGGAAATGTTACTAGGAAATAGTTCGACGACGCGTTGACGCGGTCACAGCAATTGGCTGTTGCGCTAGCGGTCGCGGGTTCGATCCCCGCACATGAAAAATATTTGTATAGGCCATACAGATGTTTGTTGTGGTCTGGGCTTGGGTATTGTGTGTGTTTTGGACCCCGACACAGGATTCACATCCTACTGGAGGCCGTTGAGTGTGAGACGTTTTAAATTAAAGTTTAAGTGACACTTGTGAGAGTTACACACATTTCTATACGACTTAATATTGAATATTTGAATATGCGTGTATTTATTGAAAAATATTTACGTAAATATTAACGCGAACATAAATACAATACTGGAATGTTGTCTACATTTTTTAAGTTTATTGAAATTTGATTTCTGCATATACAACTGTTACCAATATACCTTTGATTGATCAGAATTTCTATTACGTATTTTATTTTATGTTGGAAATCAATCAAATATATTGTTGAATGAATTATTCATTTCTAAATCGTTTTTATATCGTATCGTCCGCACATTTTATACAGAATTTGCATTAGGGATATCCCATAATCAAATTAGGGAACATCAAAATTTCGTTAAAAGCTTTTCAACTGAAACATTCATCGGAAGTCAAATTACAAAAACCAGGATAAGCATTGACAGATTTGTATAAAAAATATTTTTATTATAAATTCATATATTATTATTATAATTACGATTAATAGGAATTATTTATTTATTGAAATGATTAATGATTATTTTAAGGATATTACTCACCTTTCATTACTTATTTTTGGAGGCCACCTTACAATCTCAAACACTTAGAGAAATTGGACCAGAATTAGAAGAGACCTTCAAAGCTATCTGGTGAATAACAAAAGATATAAAAGTATTTTGTCATTCAGGTATTCAAAAGGTTATGCAGCGCTTAAATAATTTATTTGTAAGTAAATCAAAATAAGTAAGTTTTTTTATTAATTTTTTTTCGTAATTTTCATTTTCATTAATTTGTTGACAGAAGACACCTTTAATAACACATTACTATGTCTACACCTGCTTGCTGTAATCAAAACAGTTTATGTGTTTTAAACGTTATAACATCAGAAATATATAGATAGAATGTATTTTATATTGAAATAAACCCTTCTGTAGTCGAATATGAAAAGTTAACCGTACTAAATCCTAAAAACTTGCGAAAAACGAAACTTAACTATTCTTAAACTTCCTAAATATAATATAAGTGACTTGCGAAGTATTTTGTTAGGACGGTGAAAAATGGAAGTTAGAAATTTATAAAGTATAAATCTAGAGAGTATATAGTGTTTCGCAAATATACCTCTCTACTAAATGTAAAAATATGTTAGAATAGTTTAAATGCAACTACTTTGCAGAGCTATGATGTATTTTTTCGTCTTAATTATTGTTTAATTACAAGTCTATATCGAATTTTATCGCGTTTATTTAAAACTTTGCAATTTAACAATATTTTAAATTATTTCGGGGGACTCCCACGAGATCATGGACGCTGTAAAGGGTCCGAAACGTCGGGAAATAATTTAAAATTTTGTCAACTGCAAAGTTTTAAATAAACGCGATAAAATCCGATATAGACTTTTAATTAAATGAGTAAAATTCGCGTAAATATAAGAGAACGGTTAATTATTGATTCCTAGTTCTTGTTCCCTTGTACAATTTTTTTTGCACAGTATTAGATAGCATCTATTGATTTTACTGGTTTGCTTTTAGTAGGTTACTGTGGGTTCAATTAAGACACTATTATAATAAGACCTGAGATAGTGTACTGAAATGATACGTAGAATGACTAGATAAGTGACTATTATAACCATAGCATTACTTTTCATACATATATTTCTTTTTTTTATTTAATTTTATTTAGGAACTTGTTTCAAAAACATCTAATTTTGCATTACTCTATCTCCCGAAAACATAATACGTAATATCGAGCGATCCAACATTAAACATATTACCTAAATATCAATATGATTAATACCGATATGATTTTTATTAAATTGGTATTGTAGTTTAATCTTAGATAATATTTCTAAGAATAGAAACTCAATAACAACTATCAATAGACCGTACATATAAACAATAATACTAATAAAAAGTAATAATTACGAAAGTGCGAAACTATGGGAGTTCAAATGGAATTAAAAAGGAGCGTAATTTTATAAGAAATGCTACCAAATAATAATTCAAATAATTATAGCATGACACAAGGGATTCCAGCCTTACACACTAATCAAAGCGCCATCGTGCTTTATATTGAGAGAGATCTTTACTAAACGAATACATACCACGTACTACACAAGGTACGTATAAATAGGTTGGCGATTCCTTGCCATAATTTCGATCCAGTTAATTAGTAATTTCTGTAATCTTTTTTTGCTTTGGCACTATTAATACACATTTTATGTTTTGTATCAATCAAATGTACAATTTGGAACATAAAGAATTATTCATCAATATTAATTATTGGAAATTTAATTGTAATTCGGATTTATTATTGTGTTATATTATTGTCGAAATCGTCTTCACATTTCCGACAAAACGATATCGATGTTTCCGAGAGAAGAGATAAGAGAACCGTAATTGTGAGTTGAGGAGCATTATCTGGAAGAAGCGCAAACAGTCAACACACCTCTTGGATTGCTTGCTAATTATCTAATTCTTGGATAAATTGTTATAAAATTGTAGTTTGGAAAAATAATTGAATAAATGTTTCATTTAAATGAGTTGTTGATTGAATTTTTGGCTGTAGCCAATACATGTACTGTGATTACTGCTTGATTCAGTTAAGGAATTAACAATACTTATCTTAAGATACAAAATAAAGCCTAAATTAAGGAATCTATGAATTAGTATTTTTACTATTTGATTTAGATTTTATCGGTATGCAATGTGTAATAAATACTATAATAAGGTGTATAGTCCAGGGTGTTTTTATATATAATAAAATCATTTAAAATACGTCATTTGTTTGTTTTTTCAAATTTAAAATCATACATTTCTTTATAAATATGTCAAGTTTTATTTTTTATTGAACTAAAGGGCACAATAGTAAATCGATCAAAAAGGTTTTTTTTTCTGGAAAACGACTGCCACGTCACTGACACACAAATCAAAGTTTATCAATCAAATGGAACACAATGAGAGCTGCAGTTCTGCTTAGAGAATTAAATTACTTGAACAATCTATACGCGCGTATAACGTATCAAATAGACAAGCCCGCAGAAAGGCATGGCTTTTTAATTTTTAATCATTTTCCTTCATGAACTATTCAGAAACTGTTTCAGTAGGTACTTATTGCTGTGGATTAGTATTCAGTCTGAGAAGAATAAATCAGAAATTTACATTTTTCATGTTGAGAAAAACTTTTTTTTAAATAAGTTTAATGAGAATAAAATAGTTGTTGTTAGTGAAGATGTATTTAATAATACATTATTAATTTATTTGTAATTTGTTATAGGTACATCTGTTCTTTGCTACTAATACAAATTTTTATACTTTTCTAAAAAACAGACATATTATATATAAATTACAGAGAGAAATTTCGCAAAATATATTTATTAATTTGAATAAATATCAGAGATAAAACAATTATTAAGAGTACTCTTAAAACAGCTGCTTCAAACACTTTGAAAATTATCATAAGGCGTAATGATCACGGGTTTTACGGAAACGGAAGTTCACGTTAATTCTAAAATTATACTTATGCCGGCAAATCCCTTAAAGCATTTAAAGCCTATTAATTTTATTGCTAATCTATATTATTATCAAAAGGAAAGATTATGAAGTGGAATGATTTATTTGTTTATTTTTAAACTAAACTGAACTTAATTAGCCTGTAAACGTGCCAATGCTGGGCAAAGGACTCTTATTTTTTTTTTTTTTTATTTATTTTTTTTTTTTTTTTTAATTAATTTTCCTCTACGAGCTTACAGACGCCCGTACCATTTTTTTACTGATTTTATAAATTGTTACACAGGCATTATTACATCAGCAGACTATATTTTATCATTATTTGAATACCTATGAACTATGAACTAACGACTCTTAACGAACAAAGGACTCTTATTCATATAGGAGAAGGCTTGGAGCTGGATCCGACGCTGCTCCACTGTGGATTGGCAGATAATTTCCCCACTATAAGTAACGATCACTATCAGGTGTCGTGTTCTCGGAGGCGGAGAGTCGAAGTTGAGAGACCCGAAAGGATATACACCTAAACCGAGAATAAATATTTATACAAATACTAATATCTGCCCCAAACTAGAATCAAACCCGCGACCGCCAGTGTTAAGGCAACTACAAAAACTAACAAAAACAACAAGCACTACTACACAAGATTAATCTATAGTTTTTCCTTTATTTTTAAAGAGAAAATTTTAAATGAATATAAAAATAGTAATAAATTATATTAATACACACGTTATTATTTAATCACAAACTAATGTCCCTTTCACCATTTATCTACGATAATAGCTGTTCAATATTCAAATAAAACAATAACAAACTTTCCGTTCGCAATACATTAGCGAGCCCGTATTACCAAACTTTCGTATCTTCGTGCATCCCTTTTAACCCCGAGGGATGTTCCAAAGTTGGCAGTTGTATGAAAATATACAACCCATATACTTCGTTATAACTCACTTAAATGTTAATGCAGTGTTGCAAGTTCTGCATCAAACTATATTGTTTCCCCGAACGCCGAGAATCAAACTTTGTTACGCTTTTTGCCAATTTCACCCTTGCAATGAGAGAATATTAATCAACAATTAATTAAAACTTCGAATAATGAACAGAATGCGGATAATGTTTTGTATTATTTCGCTGTGGTAAAAACGGCGGTGTTTTTCAATTCATTCAATATTATCCATTCACTTATAATAAGAACAATGTTTTTTTTTTTTTAATTATGTTTTATATATTATTTAAATTGATATCTAACTAATTATCAGTTGCTAATATCGTTATAGACTTAAATCGCAACGCTTACAATAACATAATTATTATATTAGATTTTTTATTTCAAGCACTCTTACAACAAATCTAGACGAAAGCTTACTACATAATTGCGTATTAACAATATTTGAGTTTAATGTCAAGTGCCTGGATGGTTAAATTATATTTAGATGCATTACATACAGATGAAACATAAATAATATTTTCGATCTTACCGACATAATAGTAAAATAAAAGAAACTGGTTATTTAAATAAAAAATAAAAAATAAAAAGAGCTATTAATTCAAAAGTAAAAAAAAGGAAAAAAAGATTAGTCTGTAGAAACTTGGATTCGAACCCAGGTTTTCTGATTTCGAATCCACCCGATTCCCATCCAAGCTATTAGAAGCTTGTCAATGACAGCGAAATTTTATTTATATATATATACAAGAATTGCTCGTTTAAAGATATAAGATGTTGCTAATACGCAAACGCAATGTATTGTAAAATCATTAAAATATATTGTACCTACTCTGTTATAGACAGAAGAAATATCAGTCAGTATCTTAACAAAGTTAAATACTTTTAAACACTCAGAACTTTAACTCAGTCATTATTCCCTCCTCATAATTAACGGATTTAAAGATCAGTGACCACTTAGACTTAAATTACGAAGTTTGTTGGAGCAGAATTTAATTATGATTATTTTAGGAATTTCAAAATATATAGATGGAAAGTTTTATTGCTTTTTTTTAAACATACATACTCTATTCGCTTATAATACACATGTCGTTACTGTCTATAATTATTTAAAAAATTAAATAAAAACCTAACGAAACGTGTACTAATTACCCCGATTACACTCGACCGCGGTAATTTGACCTGACACTGTATTTAACATGTGTATTTCTAGTGATTATTTAAAGCAGTTAAATAGCAACTTGACTACATAGAGCCTTTTTAATACCGAAGTAATACATATTAATTTAAAACTTACACAATTACTAACGTATAAAATAAACTAGAAAATCGTTTAGATAAAATTGGGGAAGTGTCTATTCATTCGATTATCGTATAAATAATAATTTTTTTATGAAAGTATCTATTAATACGATTTTTGGAAGATACTTTTTTTATTTGTACTATTTTATATTCATCATCATCATCATTATCATCATCATCATCATCATATCAGTCATTGGATGTCCACTGTTAAACGTACACCTCCCCCAGTGCCCTCCAGAGCGACCGGTTCAAAGCAGTCTCCATCCAACGACTTTTAGCGACTTTCCTCAAGTCCGACGCTGCGTTTGCCGATACGTGGTCTCCACTTGAGAACTTTTCTCCTCCATTGGCTGTCAGGTCTACGAGCTATGTGCCCTGCCCACTGCCACTTCAGCTTACAAATCCGTTGCGCTATGTCGGCAACTTTCGTTCGTCTGCGTCATTTCTGATTAGATCTCGCAGAGAAATACCAAGCAGAGACCTCTCCATTGCACGCTGTGCGACTTGGAGCTTGTTTAAAAGACCCATAGTCAGACCGTATCTCATTACTGGTAACACACATGGGTCGAAGACTTTATATTAATTAATTAATATTTTTTATTTTTTATTGTTAGGTTGTAAGATTTTTTTTTAATTAAGAAATGTTTATTCGTTTATTTATTTTGACTTTATTCAATAATAATTTTTATTATAATTTTTTTTTTCTTAATTTTTTAAGTAGTCGTACGATTAATTATTTTCTTATTCATACGATTGTCGTATGAATAGCAACAGCCTAACATTGGAAGCTCCTGCTTGTAAGTGACAAAATAATGATTTGTAAATTAATTTTTAATAATTAATCTTACCAATTTAGGCTGATTTTTATAACACTTTTTTAATTAAATATTTTGTCCTTAAACAATAAATTATTGTAACTTTTTCTTTAGACACGTCATATCCAAATTTATGTCCAGTTGGTGGTAAAAGGTTTTATTAAAAAAGTTTTGGCCTCCTTGGCATACGGCCATAAAGCAAATTGCTACAAGTTTGGCGTCTATGTGTCTTTAAAAGATCTTTTTAAGTTCGGCTTACTTATTTAGACAAAATAAAAAGGTATTAGGTATTTTTTATTATTTTTTATGTTTTCCTATTTAGTCTAAAAATTACTAACGTCACATAGTAGTAAGTTAAATACACACAAGTCTTTCCAATATAAATATTATAAAAAGTTAATAACATCTTAAATCGAACAGTAATAACAAATGTTTATACTTTAAGACGTGCTGGTTTTTTAAGCGGCATCGTTATCGCAAATTCAAAACGACAATATCTGTCATGTCTTTAATGATATATTATAACAAATCTGTAATCATTTTATACGTAATTTTTTTTTTTTTTCTAAGAATAATGACTGTTATGTGTTTTCTACTTCGCTAAGCTTTTTTTTTTCATTTTTCAAGAAAACATCGTCTTTTTTATAATTATAACGACGTTACGAGATGAGCATTTTATCAAAGGTCATAATATTTTCTGTTTTATATAAAAGATCTATCGTCTACGATATTGTTTGATGTTACATCTCAAACGACGCGACAAATTTTAATGAACGTAGGTTTCATTATGAGAAATCAAATATAGTTGGATAAAATTATTGTTCTCAATATAAGCGTAGCTAGATAGAGACAGAGCACCCAATTTCCCCTACCATTAAAGATATAGCCAGTAAGAGGCTACACAAAGGAATCTCTTTTCTTATCTTGGAAGAAAGATATAAAACAAATATAGCTCGTATGCGGTTGGCCCGATGGCTGTGGTCAGGTCAGTACCACATGCTCACGGAAAACTGTAGTAGTAGCTACATTATAAAGCTTTTGCGTTAAAAGTATCTACTTGATAAGTGTTTGATTTTTTTAAGTGTATAAAAATTTTCTCCACTCTTTCCTATTTTTAACTGAATTCAAAAAAATACGATGTTCGTATCGATCGTCGATCGATCGTCGTTCGACTCAATTCGTCTGTATTTTTTTAATGTGTGTTACCTCATAACTTTTAACTAGGTGTACTGATTTTGATTATTCTTTTTAAATTCGAATGCTGATGCTTTTCATGTGGTTCCATTTAAATTTGAGTAAGATCTGATGAGTACTCTCAACAGATAACATCATACAATTTATAATAACTTAAAATTAATTTTCACGGCACAAATATTCGTCACTTATCCAAAGTTATGTTTTTGTGCCGTTTGCAGTCGAAACACTTGGACCTTGGAGTAGCAGTGCAAAAAAAAAATCTAAAAGAATTAACCCCACGTCTCATATCCTCCACTGGTGACAGGAGGGCTGGTGCATTTTTTGCCCAAAGAATCGGAATTGCGATTCAACGGGGAAATGCTGCTAGTATTCTTGGCACCATTCCACGCGGACATGATTTATACCAAAACTGTTTGTAAATAATGATTTTAAGTTTTGAATTGTAAATATGTATAATATTGTAAAATTTCTTTAATAATAAATAAATATATATCAGACTATTTAATGTATGGAGAAAAAATTTATAATCAACAATATTTTATTTGAAAATTATTACTAGCAAATAATGCTTTACCAAAATATAAATTAATTTAACACAGGTTGTGCGAATAATTACATACTGTTCTATGTAATTTGTTTTCAACGTAAGGTTCTAATTAATGAGTATTTTGTTTATCTGTCTAAATAGATAATTTATTTTTATACTAGCTTGAGTGTTAAGAATCTCATTAGACAAAAGACAATGTTTGTAATTAAATACTCATTTACTTATGCACTAAACTAACTGAAAATGTGTGTTTTGTATTAAATAGACAATATAATAGTTTTGTATTAAGAAGACATAAAAAAATTACATCTCGTAATTAAAAAATAGATTTATTATTGAGTAAAATAAGGTTTTGACAAGATATACTTTCTTGAATATTTAAATATAAATAAATATAAATATGTTTATAAATATGTTTAACATACACACAGGGTCGTCTGCTCCTAAGGTAGGCAACTTAATGCCTGTGTTATAGGTAACAGCCGACTGATATACATTTTTTTTAAAATAAATATACATATAAATAATACATATATAAATAAACATATATTACACCCAGACTCGGGGCGGGAATCGAACCCACAACCTTTGGAGCAGAAAACAGGGTCACTGCAAACTGCGCCAACGGGTCAGTCGAGTTTAAAAACCAAAGTTTATGTAAATATTTATAGGTAGTTTCAACATTTATGTAACAAAAACGTCAAAATGTCGGATTGAGGCTTATTTTCAAAACAGTTCGAAGTACGACAATATCGTAATAAATGGCGCTGATGGCGCTTTTGAACCGTAGTAATTGTGGACAACCATTGCGGGCACAGCTAGTTTTCAATAAAACCTTCACTAAACTAACCTTTTTTTGCAATTATTTACTCCATTATGAGGCCCCATACGAAATACGAAATAACAGCGAGAATTGCGATCCGTTCTGCGTGTAATTACTTTCCTCGCTTGACATCGCTAATTTTCTCGAACAGTCGATAGGATGCTTACAAATTAAAGCGCTTTTAAAGGATTTCTATAAATTAATACGCTTTCAAATAATTTCAACTTCTCGCTGTATATGGAGTTATATAAAATGTACACATCACTGACAAATTCAATTTTTATATAGGAAATGGATTAAGAAATTTAATGGAAATAAATTCACAAGAACAAACATATAATATTACTCAAAACACATAAACTCGTTTTCGTAAACGTCGTTTCACTGACAAAAGTATTAATATACGAGTATACATGATACATGTATCGTTTAGCTTTAAGATTTATCTGCTATCTATAATAATGTTCAAAAAAAAGTCTTAGCAAATAAATCTAAGGTGACTTTTTTTTGTCGCTGGGGAATCCGCTTACGGATGATATTCAGGACGCCTGGGTCGACAGTCCTAGACCTATGTCGGACTCGGCACTTTGGGAGTGCAATACCATACTAAACCCCTGCGGGAGCCTTCAGCCGCTTTAATTGGAGGGTCCCGTATCTGCAGGCAACAGGATCCCCCCAGAAACCTAAGGTGATACGATAGTCATGTCTGTCACTTTTTTATGTAAAAACATTTAACGTTATAGAATTAAATTGTGAATATTCCTTATAAGTAGTTGTAAATAAAATCTTGTATATAGAATATTTCTAATTTCAATATTTGTGTTGTTTTAAGTAAAGCGATTTTTAAAATAAATTACTACTATTTTCTATACCTATATAATTTAAGTAAGGTTGTAACCTCGACTGCACCGATCAGTCTTCTTCGTGTATTCTTCATTCTACGTAATATTGCTTAAATCATCTTTGCTATTTGGCACCATGGAAAGCCAGTAAACAAAATGAATAAATTAATGAGGTGATACAATGAAACAGTTGTTTAATAATATTAAGTGTTGATCACATTCTTTTTAAACGACTTAAACAAATATGAGAACACAACAAAAGAAACAAAAAGAACATTATCTAAGTAGTCTAAGTTAATTAAATACGCACTAGTGGTCGCCTAGTGGTCGAAATTCGACCTAATCTATAATTAACAGCATTGTCAAGATCATAAAAATATGATTGCGTATAACATGGTGAGCATATGTAAGTCATTGAAGCTGGTGGAATTTCGATAAAAAAATTGTTGCAAGACCTGTATTTAAAATCGTGTTGATAACAGACTTTAGCAATAAACAAAATTTGTGTATATATGTACATTGTACATATGTGTGTGTGCCGTAGTGTGTGTAGTGTTTTTTTTTTTTAAATTAATTAATGTATTTTAAGAGCATTAATATAAAAAATATTAGCATTCTGCACTTCTTCTCCATATAAACCTTAACTGTGCCAAATTTCATACTTCTCCGTCCGCGTAATTTTCGTAAAAAGGGGTACAAAGTTTTTGCTTCACGTTTTAATAATATGTAGATTAAAAACTCTTAGTCAAAAAAATGTAAATGCTTAAGACTTTTTTTTTTTAACTGACATATTTCTGAATATCATCACAAAGTAATATTTCCCATTTCAAACTTATAAGCCCTTTGAGAGGTTTTTAACCCTCTTATACGTTGAATTTTCAAACATGCTTTTTGACAAGATAAAACGTGAGAAAGGAAGAAAATTAAAGTATTGAATATCGTGACAGAATATAATAATAAACATACGGTTGTACCTATGTATATACATATAGATAGATAGTGTGTTATACTCTGTAAGTTATTCATCATTATATCATTAACCAATATGGCCTATATTGTTATTGTCAAATGTTAGCTTTGTCGTATGTTAAAATAAAAATATAATTTTCGTATTTTTTTTAATTTGTTAGATTTTCTTAAAGTAGTAGAGTATTTGTCAACATAACACAACAATATCATGGCAATAAGAAATTAACCAATCGCAAAATCAAATAAAAATATATTTTTCTTAATTACTTGACTTTATTTGACTTGATTTGCTTGAAAAGTATTCTTAACTATTTTATAATATAAAAAAGGATCGAAATAAATAAAACAAAGATATATTTTGTTTTTAAAAATTTTGCTGTTTGGTGGAAAATGAAATTGTCATAAATTTTTATGAGCCGATTGATCTAGTTGCAGACTTTTACTTTTCTAAAGGGCAATGACTTACAAGCGATTCAAATGTATACTTAAAAATCTTTATAAGTTATTATGCCAATGTTTAAAAATATCCCTTCAACATATCTGGAACTGAAAATGTTTAAATAATAACTAACTTATATTTGCCTTTTAACCTTTGACCCCTCAAGATATTATTTAATGCTCACTAGCAACATATAAGGCAATACGATTTTTTTTTTTTTGTAATTTTAATATTTGTGCTGAAAATTTCCAAACTCAATTTTACACTATTACCCTAATATAACGTATTATATGTGTTCAGCATTATATATCAATTATTGTGAGATATTTTTAAGGTTCCGTAGTTGACGGGTCCCTATTACTAAAATTCTGCTGGCTCTATATCTTTGGAACTGTGTTAAGTGGACATTTAAAATTATAAGCCGCTATAAAAAGGCTTAAAAAAATAACGTTAAAAATTAAAGTGGGGCTTTAAGTCTTGAACAAAATCGAAATTTATATAAATGTAATATTGAGTTTGAATTGTGTATATCCAATATTGTGACGGAACAAACCTCTTGTTACCAATGAAATAAACCACAAAATAACATAAAAATAGAAAATATTGTAAAATTAATTATATAAAATTATATAATTAATGTCATCATAAAATAGTACACTCGATCCTGTGAGGAAATGAAAAATGACAACATCGACCAACATAATCGAGCTTCTGAAAGACAATATTTCACATTCATAACTAATCGAATTTTTTACATTCCTTAAAGATGATTAAATTCCTTGCTTCGTTATTTTGAACTTGTTTTACTCGAACATTAATAATACAAAGCATTTTATAATAAAATAAGATTTATTATAAAATTTTAAATGTCTTCTATTATTAAAAATGCAGATCTGTCTATTTAGTTGCATAATGTCATAAGAAATTAAAAAAAAACATAGGTAATCTTATATATATAATATAATATTGTTCTGTACGTATGTATACCACTAACCTCTGCTTTAAAAGCTAAATTAATTATGATATATTTTTTAAAAGCACATATTGAATGGGTCTCTGGATCTGGATGGTTTAGATTCCCGTTTGTACCCAACAGGGCCAATTGGGTAGGATTTTTTTCATCATCGTTATATTTGATGGATTGATTCAGGCTGCTGAGGTTAATGTATTTTTTACCTTTTGAGGGTAGAAGCGAAAAATTCACCACCAGATTTGGTTAGATATCCACTGCTGAACGTAGGTCTCCCCCATCATAGATAGGTTCGCCAATACTCGCCACGCTTGGCAGGCGGGTTGGCGAGCGCAGTGTGTTATGTTAATGTTATGCTATGTGTGGCGAGATATGGTGACGCTGCTGCCCATCACCATCTTGTATAGTGCACAGTTCTTCGCACCGATATAGCCTTAGTTGCCTTTTATAACACTTAAGCAAGAAATAGGTCGGAACTGTTCTTCTCTGCCAGTCACTGGACGCCATTCATTACAAACTACGTTTTATTTCTGACATAAAGACTTTACCCTTTAATAGAAATATCATTAAATTAATAAATTTTAAAACAATCATTCCAAATAAAAATCATTGCGTATTGTTTCAAACTTTAAATAATTAAAATTTTTCATTTCTCGTTAAAAGCCAACCAATAAGCCATTCCACAAAACGTTGCAAATGTTACAGTTATATTTGCCTGCTCTTAGTTTCCGTATATTTTAGTAAATAGATTTCGTGCAAACATATAGTTTTACATTAAGAGTGTTTGCAGTTCAAGATTGATTCACATTTGAAACAAACAGAATTAATATTTGTTTATTGTATCCGTAGATCGGTTCTTGTCGGAAAAGATTTGTTAGTCCACTAATGGAACCATCTCATTTGTGAGATAAACATAAATTTATAACATAATTTAATGCGTTTTCGTTAATAAACACTGTTTATTTGAATATTTACTTAATGACCTCAAACAACTTAGTAAAATGGGCTTCATAATACAAATTGAATACTATTTTCCTGATGCATTGGTTCTGGTAGATTTGAATACAATCGCTCTTCACATTACTTTCTAGATGAGCTGATTGGTGACACACGAGTTATATGCTATATTTACTATGCGATGACCGTTCTCGTGTAGTGATGCGAGTAGTAGCTTCAACGCCGTCGGTCGTTTGTATAAATATTTGTTTCCGGTCTGGGTGTATATCCTTGTGGGTCTCCCCACCATGCCTCGGAGAACGCGTAAAGCCGTCGCTCCTAGTTGTTATAATAAACACCTGATAGCGAAAGCTACTCATGATAGGAAAAATTATCTGCTAACCCGCGATGGAGCAGCGTTGTGGATTATTCTCCAACCCTTCTCCTACATGGAAAAGAGGCCTTTGCCCAGTAGTAGGACGTTTACAGGCTGATTTAGTTCGGTTCAGTTCATACTATACTTTATAACTTTTGACCGAAAATAAGCTTACCAACCCAAAGGGATTTTTGACGTGATAACGTCCTATAAATCTATGAACGCACAAAAAAGCATGACTCATTGTCATGTTCCACTAGCGAGGGCACGAAACAAACGATAGAGAGGCACGATCGTCCTAAGCGTTTGGCTTGTGATGCATCTATCTTTCCTCCACTCCATCGGCAGATGCGTCCGAGTAAAAGAGAAAAAATATTTGAATTAACGAGTTCGAATCAATGTTAGTTTTATGAAAAAATTGTAAAATTGTAAAAAAAATGTTCAATTAACTCCTTCTTTGTATTATATAAAATAATGATAATTCAGTGATAATAGTTCAATTCAATTCATAAAAGCATACATTTTTTTCATTTTAAAGTACTTGAATAATGGTGAACAAAGGCAAACAAATATATAAGTATTTCATTTCTTAATATCAGTCATGTATGTTTCATATCTTTCTTTTTTTAAAGAAGCTTTTACTACTTTATAACAGATGAATAGTATATTATATAATATTAGTATTGAATTTTATTTCTCAGTTTTTATTATTTCATGTATTCATCATCATAATTATTATCAGCCATTGGACGTCCACTGCTGAACGAAGACCTCCCCCATCGACCTCCAGAGCGACCGGTTCAAAGAAGCCTCCATCCAACGGCTTCCAGCGACTTTCTTCAAGTCGTCTATCCATTTTCAATTCCATTCATTTTACAATTTCATCTATTACCTATTAATTATTAGAAAATATGATGCATTGAAAGTAGCCATTTTTGTTTATCATCTTATTATGAATCATATTAGTTACAATATTGGTTTAATTTGATTTAATATTATTTAATTTCGTTTAATTTGATTTAATATGATTTAATTTGGTTCAATTTGATTTAATTTGATTTAGATTTAATTTGATTTAATTTAATTTAATTCGATTTAATTTAATTTAATTCGATTTAATTTAATTTAATTTATTTGATTTACGTTTAAATTTAAAAATTTTATAAGGAATATTATGTATGTATATTTCTTGTTCTGAATTTTATTTATATTATTGTATGCTATTGAATTGTAATATAATTAATGTACAATTAATTTTTATTGAAGAAATAAAAAGGCTTAATTATTATTATTATTATCTAAATAGCTCACTACATCCGTTCAATAATATATATTATTATTATTATTATTATTATTACTTTAAAACTTATATACAGAAATTGGTTACTTTTTCCAATGTGCTAGTTTTATTAAATTACTTTGTAGTCCTTATCAGTTGAACGATATTTTGATAAAATAAACTAAAAAATTTAAGATAAGATTGTAAGATATTAAAATTGATTTCCATTACCGCCATCTGTCGCTAGTTGCTAATAGCTTCAATAACAATTACGGTAATCTACAAGCCTGTAAGTGAAAATTACAGATGGCAAGCGCCACTAACTCGGCGCATCGTTTTATTATAACTTCTTACTTGCGTACATAAGTACACACACACTTTTTTAAAAAAGAAACACTTCAATTTAACTATACCATTTTAGATACAGATGTATAATAGTGTTCAAATTGGAAACTAGTAGGTGTGTAAATGTAACAAATGAATCACAGTATAATGACACAAATCTAGATTAAACTGTATATTTCGTAAATAACTGAGAAACACGTTCTCGTTTACTGGACAATTAATTGAATCTCTTGCTAATGAACGTGATACTCAAGCTTTGTTTTGTATTACCTTTTAATTAATAATCTTGATAGTTTTTATTGGTGTATTTCTCAGAAAGTTTATTAGACAGTTAAGTGCAGTTCATAATATCGGATTATACGTATTTAAGCTTTTTTATGGTGAATAATTTTTAAATAATATATTTTTTTATTACATGGATACTAAATGTACATACATACATACATACATACATATACATATATGTATACACTGACTTAGCTAAATATCTATGGGAACAATGACAAATGAAAAAAGGTAGATGTATAATAACACCAAATTGAGTCTCGTATCTCAGTTTTCTCCTTTTTTCTATGTGGTAAAGGGGCTCGACTATTTTAATCAACGGATAAAACAAGAATAGATACTTTCAGATGTAGATTTTTTTTTAAATCTTATTTATCGAGCTTTGACAGCCTAACTTGGATAAACTTATTATTATCTAAGCTTCTTCTTATTATACTCTAAGCATAGAGAAATACGTACACATTGGATCCCTTATTCTGGTCTGACTATGGCGAATCACTCATCGGCCTTCTACTTTAGCCGCAATAAGGAAAAACAGAAATGCGAACGGAATTAAATGACACATAATATATAATATGCAACCAAAAACAAATACAATTTCATACTCTAATCTTGGCATATTTATGCTTACAGCGCGACACGAGAATAATGTAATAAGCAATAAGTCCCCTTGTCAGTCCACAGAACCTTTAGCCCTATCCACATATTTTATCGTTCTATAAATTATGAGTACTTTACAAAATAATTAAACGTTATTTAATTTCATTGTATCGCTAAAGCCAATTATTATCAATAATAATTATTCTGTACTCAAAATATTTTAATTTGACAAGCAACGAATGTAAAGGGTTCATGAGAGACTTTAAATTATACAAAAAACTAAGATTTACCTTAACAATCATCACCGAACCTGTTATGCTCACTTTGAGATAAAACAAATATAAGTGATAAAAAGATCAGAGACGAATTAATCTCAAATTGAGAAGTTTTTCAAGAAGAATTTAAAATATAGATATTCAAAAGAACGAAATATTTTAGGGAATCCGCAAGGAATCTTAATGGTTTTTTCTTTCAAATTGAAAACGCACTTTACCGCCAAATTCTCTTTGACAGTTATTGATGAGTTCCTTATCGGTGCGAGAAATAAAATTATTGGTTTCCTTGCTACTTTTAAATGATAACTAATCGTTTTACTTTAAGTTTACTCAGTAGGCTTGACAAATTAATAAAAAAAATATTATTAATTCAATAAAAATTTTGAAATAAATATTTTTCAGACTATTTATTTGCTATTATTGTTGACTATGATGACAACTGAAAAAAAAAAAAAAAACTATTCAAGGAAGGCGCGAATACAAAAGTTCACTGGTGTGTAAATTTAATATGAAGTTGCTTAAGTATAAGGGGGTATGGAAAGACCTAAATTAAATACTTACTTAGTTTACTTTAGTAGTTACTTAAGTTTACTTTTTAACACATGAGCCTAAAGTGACGACTGAATTCACACCAAAAGTTTCATAGGCTTAAGACAATTAAAATAATGAAATAAACCATTGTTTTGTTCATTTTAAAGCGGTATCGGTAGTAAAAACATTTATTATTCAGGACGTTGTTTGATATTACATCTCAAACGACGCGAAAGATTTTAACGAACAAAGATGTAATGATCGAAATACGCCAACACTTCAATAAACTTTATTTTTGTTTGCATTTGGATAATATATTCTAATAATTTCTTTAATTATAGTTATTTTTTTAAGATAGTAGTCGAGTAATCGTCTTAACGCCCTCGGTCGCGGGTTTAATTCTTGCTCGGGGCCGATATTTGTATTTGTACAAATATTTATTTTCGGACCTCCAAAGCGACTGGTTCAAAGCAGCCTCCATCCAACGGCTTCCGGCGACTTTCCTCAAGTCGTCTGTCCATCTCGCTGACGGCCGTCCTATGTTGCGCTTGCCGGTATGTGGTCTCCATTCGAGAACCTTTCTGCTCCATTGGCCGTCAGTTCTACTAGCTATGTGCCCTGCCAATTGCTACTTCAATCCGTTGGGCAATGTCGGGAACCTTCGTTCGTCTGCGAATCTCATCATTTCTTATTCGATTTCGTAGAGAAATAGCAAGAATAGCCATATCCATTACACGCTATGTGACATGGAGCTTTTTTAAAAGGCCCGTAGTTAGAAATCACGTCTCTAACCCATATTTCATCACGGATTACATACACTGGTCGAAGACCTTCGACTTCAGATACTGTGGTATAACAGATGGAAAAAGTTTTTTAACTTCCCGAACGCTGCTAATCCTAACTGGATTCGACGACTGTACTCTCTCCCAAAGTTGGATAATAATGCCGTAGGTCCCGTTTGTTATCGTGGGGTGCTATTGTCGGTGACCTCCGCGTGGTGCACCCTGGAAACGTAGACGGCAGCAGCTCCACAGTTGCGGAGCTGCTGCCGCCTACGGCTAACGACCGACTGAGGGAATGCCGGATATGTGTTTCTGCGCTCCGGGTACTGCTCTGCCTAAGCAGAGTTGACTTGATGAGCGGTCACATGGCATATTGGGGACATCTGTCTCCAAGGGGGGTTTTTGCTCCGGTGATACCGCGCTTGCGCGCGGTGGCGCCGCGAAGGACGGACGGGTCTGACGTGCACTCACACTGCCGCCAGACAGAATGGGTAGGTCTGCCTTACTCGTTCACCGTCCTCTCGTAATCCCGCTACGTGGTGTCGTGGTCACGTCTCGCGGCCACGTGCGGGACCGAGGGTCTTGCCTTAACTGGCCGGGCCGAGAGGAAGAAAACCTCTATAAAAATTACCCCGAATCCCAAGCGGCGACGCAGCGCGAGGGGATGCATGGCTGACGGGAAGATCAGTCTCGACTGCGATCCTCGTCCGGGTACCGGCCGACACCCGTGACGAGTTACGCTAGGCTTACCCAGGTACAGGGGGCACTGCCTGGGCGGACCGTTCTTTCCCCCATACTCGTGGGAATAAAAAATGGAAAACAATAAAACAAAAATTAAACAAAAAGAGAACAGGGAGATGACGGAGGACAGCATTGGTGTCGACTCTGATGCCAGTGTCCGGTCGGATTGCTCGACGGCGTCTAGGGATCGTAGAAGGCTTTCGAAAGCTCATAAGCGCCCTAGACCTGAATCATTCTCACCGTCTAGCGGGAACGAGGGAGGCATGCTCACCAGATCAAAAAGGAAGGAGCAAATTGCCAAAATACAGGCCAACCTGCTGCTGGCCGAAGAGGAGATTGAGGCAAACGCACGCGACGCCGAAAATAGCCGAAAGGCCTTGAGGCTTGACGTCGGCGATAGCCGGACAGCAGTTGCACTCGGCAGGCAGCTGGAGCAGGATCTTGACCTAATCTTGCAAGTGGCAAGTAGGTCGAAGAATCTAAAGGGCACTTTTGTGCGTGTCCTTAGAGAATCGGCGGCCTCTATCAAGGCCGTCACGCAGGTGCTCTGCAAACGTACACCGTCGGAAGAGATGGTGAAACTTCAGGCGGAGAATGCCCGCCTGGAAAAAGAAGTGGAGTCTCTTCGAGCGGAAGTCGCAGAGTTAAGGGAGATCACGGTGCAGAAGTCTGGTACGCCCCAGCCGCCAGGGAGAGGCGATGTCGATCTGGTGGAGGAACTGAGGGCATCCATCGTAGCGTCAGTCGGCGTCATGATGGACGCCAAGCTTGCAGGAATTGAGGAGCGTCTGCTTCCTGCCAAGACTCACCGTCCACCACTAGCGACGGACAGACGGCGAGAGCCACCGCAGATTGCAACGAGGACCAAGCCTGCGACAAAACCAAAGGCCCCCGACAATGATCCTGACGACGGTGAATGGATCACCGTCGTCAAGAAGGCGAAGAAAAAGACCAAGTCTTACGCTGCCGCTACCGCTGCAGCTCCGGTGCCAAAAAAGTTGCAGCCACAGGCTAAAAAGCCACAGCCTCAGCCGCAGTCGAAGACGTCACAGCCGCAGCGGAAGAAAACAAAACTGTCCGCCCCCAGCACTCCAGCAGTGTTGGTTACACTGCGGCTGGAGGCAGCGAACAAGGGGGTTACTTACTGCCAGGTTCTCCAGAGCGCAGCGGAAAAGGTAAACCTGGCAGACCTAGGTATAAAGGACGGCCTCAAGATGAGGATTGCGGCTACCGGGGCGAGGCTGCTCGAATTGCCGAAGGGGCAGACGCCTGAGGCCGCCGAGCGCCTAACGCAGGAGTTGCGCTCGGCGCTTGACGGTGTGGCGAGCGTCGTCCAGCCCACGAAATTTGTGAGTATACGTATCGCAGGGCTGGACGACTCCGTCACAACCGAAATGGTGGCGGCTGCGGTGGCCAAGACGGGACGATGTGATGTCGGCTCTGTTAAGGCTGGCGAAGTCAGCGTCGGACCAGGAGGTCTGGGCATGGTGGTCGCGAGGTGCCCGATCGCGGCCGCCAAGATCCTTGCAGACGGTGGTAAAATCCTCATCGGCTGGAGTTCGGCAAGGGTGCAGGTGCTGGAGCAGCGTCCCCTACGTTGCTACAAGTGCATGGGGATAGGGCACACCCGCCCCACCTGCCCGACTGCAGCTGACAGAGGTAAGCAGTGTTACCGGTGTGGCATCGAGGGCCACTTAGCCAAAACGTGCACTGGAGCACTGCGCTGCGCTGTCTGTGCCGACGCTGGCAGACCAGCGTCACATCTGATGGGGGGGCGGGACTGCCGCCCTCCCAAAACAAAGGGAAGAGCGGTCGCAGGGACCCCGGCCGCTCTCAGGAGCGAAAGCCGCCAGGCTACGGAGGAAGTTGCAGCTATGTCTTCATGACGTGCCGCAGCTTCCTTCAGGCGAATCTGAACCACTGCGCCAGGGCTCAGGATCTGCTGATGCAGTCCATGGCGCAGTGGCAGATAGATCTAGTGGTGGCCTCCGAGCCCTATTGGGTCCCCCCTCAATCAAATTGGTTGGGGGATCTGGACGGCACGGTGGCAGTGGTCAGGGGAAACACCGCTGGCCCTTCCCTCACGTTCGTCGAACGTGGCTCGGGATACGTGGTGGTGGTGTGGGGAGAGTACGTGGTAGTCGGCATATACTTCTCCCCTAAACGCAGCCTGGCGGAGTTTGAGATCTTTCTCGACACTGTCAGAGCTGCGGTATGCCGGCAGTCGTCGAGACCAGTCTTCGTCCTCGGCGACTTCAACGCCAAGTCCCGGGCCTGGGGAAACCCAGCGACGAATGTGAAGGGCCGTGCCGTCGAGGCTTGGGCCCTGCTCTCTGGTCTGTCTCTTTTGAACAGGGGAACAGCCCAGACCTGCGTGCGATTGCGTGGGGGTTCCGTGGTGGACCTGTCGTTTGCCAGCCCCGCAGTCGCGCGCAGAGTGACAGATTGGAGAGTAGAGGAGGAGGTGGAGACCCTTTCGGACCACAACTACATCCGGTTCGAGGTCTCCACCTCGTCCTCTTTGGAAAATACTCCGAGGGGCCCGAGCAAACTTCCGCGCTGGGCCCTTGGCAAATTGGCTATTGATTTGGCTCGGGAGGCCGCGATCGTTCAGCGATGGGCCTCCCGAGAAGATGCTGAGGGTGCCAGTGTGGATGAGATGGCTGATCGCATGCGCAGATCACTTGCCGACGTCTGCGATGCGGCCATGCCGAGAGTTCGGCGACGCCCGCGGCAGCGGCGTGCGGTATACTGGTGGTCGCCCGAAATAGCGGATCTTCGGGCGGCTAGCATGGCAGCCCGTAGGCGGTACGTGCGCTGTCGCAGACGTAATGGGGCGAATCCGGCTCTGGAGCGTGAGCTGCAGAACGCCTATCGTGAGGCCAAAACGGCTCTGCAGCTCGCCATTAGCCGGGCGAAGGATGCTGGCCGGGAGGAACTGCTGGCGAGTCTCAACCGAGACCCATGGGGGCGTCCCTATCGTGCAGCTCGCAACAGGCTGCGCGGTCAGGGTGCCTCCGTGACGGAATCGACACCGCCGGATCTCCTCCAACGGATGGTGACGGAGCTCTTTCCGCACCGTCCGGGCCACGTCCCGCCCGCGATGCCACCGTCCTCCTCGAACGAGTCCGAGGTGTCCATCCCTCCTATTTCCGAGGGGGAGATGGACATGGCCCTAGATCGTCTCAGGGCCAGGAGGACGGCACCAGGGCCGGATGGTGTTCCAGGGCGAGTACTGAGCATCGCCCTGGAACAACTGAGAGGCCGGCTTCGGGTCCTGTTCGATAAGTGCCTCAGCACCGGACAGTTCCCGAAGCCGTGGAAGACGGGCCGGTTGTGCCTGTTGCGCAAGGAGGGTCGGCCATCTGACTCTCCTTCTGCGTACAGGCCAATCGTGCTGCTGGACGAGACGGCCAAGATGCTAGAGAAGATTCTCGCTGCCCGCCTTGTCCAGCACCTCGAAGAGTCGGGGCCGGGCCTCTCAGAGGCGCAGTTCGGGTTCAGGGCGGGCCGTTCCACACTGGACGCCCTGAACGCCCTGAGGTCTCTCTCCTCGGAGGCGGTGGCCAGTGGAGACGTTCTCCTGGCCATCTCACTGGACGTGGCGAACGCCTTCAACAGCATTCCTGTTGAAACGATTGTGGAGGCACTGAAGTTCCATGAAGTGCCCCACTATCTCCAGAGGCTGTTGGAGGCGTACCTTCAGGAGAGAGAGGTTCTCTGGGAGGGGGGCGACGGTCGATTATATCGACGTCGCGTTGGCTGCGGCGTTCCACAGGGCTCCGTCCTGGGACCAACCCTGTGGAACGTCGGCTTCGACTGGCTGCTGCGGGCGCCTCTACCGCCCGGGCTGAGGGTCATCTGTTATGCTGACGACACCTTGCTCACGGCCCGGGCGAGGAGCTTCGAAGAGGCGGCCCGCTTAGCAGAAGCCGGCACGTCGATAACGATCGACCGTATCGAGATGCTGGGCCTGAGGGTCTCTATATCCAAGACAGAGGCCCTCCTATTCCATGGCCCACGCAGAGGCCCCCCCCGAGGTGCACGGATCGCCGTCCAGGGCACGGAGGTGGAGGTTCGGGCCCAGATGAGGTACCTGGGCCTGACCTTGGATGGTCGATGGAGCTTTGGTCCGCATTTCACGGAGCTCGCTCCGAGGCTCGAGAGCGCCGCCGCTGCGTTGGGCAGACTCCTGCCCAACGTAGGAGGACCGGACTCCCTTTGCCGGCGCTTATACGTCGGCATAGTGCGGAGCATGGCACTGTACGGTGCACCCATATGGTGTGACGCACTCACCGCCAAGAACAAGACCCTCTTAAGGAGGCCTCAGAGGGTCATAGCGGTGAGGGCGATACGCGGATACCGTACGGTGTCATGGACGGCGGCGACGCTTCTCGCGAGCGATCCGCCCTGGGAACTCCAGGCGGAGGTGCTCGCGGAAGTGTACCGTTTCCGGTCAAGCCTCAGAGCTAGAGGACAAGTCCCAAGTGCGGACCAGACAGCTCGGGTCAGGGCTCAGGCTCAGAGAGCCCTGATCCATTGGTGGAAGGAGGACCTGGAGTCCCCAGCGGCAGGCCCAGAGACGGTGGATGCCATACGTCCCCATCTTCGTCACTGGGTCAGAAGGCGGCACGGGGTGCTGACCTTCAGGCTGACGCAGGTACTTACCGGGCACGGGTGCTTTGGTAAGTACCTGCACCAGATTGCGAGGAGGGAAGTCACCCCTGCCTGCCACGAGTGCGGTGCGCCTATAGACACGGCGCGTCACACTCTCGAGGAGTGCGCCGCTTGGGGGCCCCAGCGCCATGCCCTGGTGGCCGTGATAGGCGGAGACCTCTCGCTGTCGAGCGTGGTCCGCTGCATGCTCGGCAGCGAGAGGTGTTGGTCGGCCGTGGCTTCCTTCTGCGAGGAGGTCATGGCATTGAAGGAGGCCGCGGAGCGGGAGCGTGAAGCAGACGCTAACGCTAACCCGCTCCGCAGGAGACGACCGGGGGGAAGGAGACGCCGTTACGCGCTCCTTCACCCTCCGCAATAGAGTGGGAGGGGCACCTATAATCCTCCCACTCGCCACCAGGGAAATAGAGCGCTCACGGTGCCCGCGAGCGCTCTATAGGAGAAGGCGGTCCGCATAGGTGGGCCAACCGTCGGGGCGTCACGGTTGCATGCGAAAGCGATCCCGTGGCGCCCCACTATGACGATGAGGGCACCGCTGGGTTTTAGTGCGGTATTCTGGCACGTTCTGCCGTGTCAGCGAGTCCCACATACCCGTCGCCTTCGGGCGGCGGGATGCGTAAATGCATTTCCCAGCGTAAAAAAAAAAAAAAAAAAAAAGGTCCCGTTTGTTATCGTAGACACCTGATAACGATCGTTACTCATGGTAGGGAAATTATCCGCCAATCCGCAGTGGAGCAGCATGTTGGATAAAGCTCCAACTCCATATAATGATTCAGTAGATATCATCTTTGAATTGAAAAAAAATTTAGGCTTAGTTGTCATTTTAAGGCGGCTACACTAATATTAAACAAGTCTATGTTTAGACTTAGAGTATGAAATACAATGTTCAAAGATCTATCCTATCTTATAAAGTGAGAATTTAACATGTACTTTGTTTTGCCGGTCGTCACATACGGGTATGAGCGAGTATGAGCTCTGACCCTGGTTGACCTTCTTACTCAAAAAATAAAATATTGTTTAGTAATTCTCTTAGCTAATAGTCGCAATAATGCAGATTGTTAATTAAACCAAGAAGTCAATGTCATGGTCAGATTGAGACAGATAATTATTTTTCAAATAAAAGTGACAATTTTTTATTTAATTCAAATATTTCAAAACTTTTTTGTTAACCAATAAATTATTTGAAACATTTTATGAAATAAAGTTGATAGATAGTAAATGGATTTGTTATTTGGGCTTTTTAATATACTGACGTTTTAAGGATTTAAAGACAAAAATATAGATATATTGTCTTTAATATTCAAGAACAACTTAATTATGTTTGTAGAAGTATTGTTGTTAAAATTGCGAAAAAACTTTACTTCTGATTTGTCATTTTTTGACTCATCGAAATTCAGATATTTTTTTATAAATCTCTATTGTGTAGATTATTTTAATGTAAAGTTCCTTGGGATTGTAGCCATCCCTTAAATCCAGCTCTTTTTAACATGTCTAAAAAGAAAAACCAAGGATATTTCATGGAATCTTTGGTGTTAGCTGCTCCAGAAATAATTCTAAAATTCACCCAGATAGGTTTTTTGATAGATCACGAATTCTGTATTTTAAAGTTCATCTTCATTTAAAAAAAAGGGTGCTAATAAAGCAAACGATTTATCAGAAAACACCAGTATTTAGGGAGGACAATTTAAGTAGAAGATTATTTTATATTAAGGCAGACTCGACACAGCTCTCTGGTAATGAAATAATCAATTAAACCAACACATCTTTCAGTTATTTTTTCTTCCTTTTGTTTTCAAAATTGTAAATATGATTTCAAAAACGCTTAATGCGAAGGACACACTTTAATAAAACACACCCACAAAAAATAATTTGAAATTTTCAAAATTAGGTTTTTATCATCATCCCGACGTTATATTTTTTTTAATCCTGCTAAAACATAATCTTGTTTCTTTATTATTTACTTTACTACAAAAAAAAATCTTTTAAATTATTGTCCATGGTTTATTTTCCTTCATTTCATACAAAATCGAAGTGATGATTCTAATCATGATATTCATTATAAAATAAAACTAATTATGTATAATGGTATATGCAACTTTCGCTTTTGTTGTTTATTACTACTTAAATAATTATTTATTAAAGTCTATAAAATTAAAGAAATATATCGAATCTTATAGATATCGAAAAACCAAAAAACGTAATTACCACTGCTTTACAAAATGTCCTTTTTCCTTACATAAATATAATGCCGGTACAACAAGCCTTTAATGTAAGAAACGGAAAAACTAAATTAAATATTCATACCGAAAAAGAAATCATATTTATACAAAAGATACATCTGTCGTGCGTAATATTTGTTTACGGTGAATAACTCTATTCCTGGATTGAAGTAGGTACTATTCTGAAAACTGATAGAAACTAAAAGATTTTTATAATTGATTTAATCATATTCAATATGGAAGATGAAAAAACATTTGGTCGAACACCGTTAAAATTTGATATAAATGTAAAGGAGGAGAATAAATGAATATATTTTTTTTAATAATTGAGATGTTTTATAGTAAAATTTTTAATTTTAAAGTACCTACTGTAATTAACACATTTAACACTATTTTTTCCACTTTTAACATATTTTTTTCCCTCTACGGACGAGTGGGTTAATGTGAAGATGGTGATTCTGCGTGTAATTACTCCACTTGATATCGCTAATGCTCTCTTTCCTCGAACAATTCTTAGATCCTAATCGAAAACGCAATAAACCGACTTCAAACCCAATAACGTTGACTATAAAACTTCTTCCGAGTTTAACTGTTATGTTCTGTTTAAGCCCGTTAGAGATTCTTGAAGATTTTATTGTTGTACGGCCGCGCTTCACAGTTTTTATTTTCTTAAATTATAATAAAATAAGAGGTATCTAAAGAATTCTTTCGTAATTCTATAAAATATTTAATCAATTACCTTATATTGTAGCAAAATTATACTTTTAATAGTAACTGAAACTGTAACTTTAAATGAAAATGAGATTATTAAAAATTATTCATACACCTATCTAATATCACAGATTTTTATTGTGAGAATTCAGTAATAATATCAAGATATAGCGAATAAATAAAAGTAAAGAAAAACTCGAATTTGGATAAACAGATTTAATGCAGTGCGATGTAACGTGTTATTATTCAAGAATGACTGTATTGAGCTTCGTAATATTATTATTAAAAAATCGGTTTGATGGCATTGATGTCATATAAATACAAATAGAAATCTGTGAAAAAAAACAATGCTGAAATAACATTATTTACCGCGAAAAATCGACATTTCAAAATTTAAAAAAATTATAAACCCTAGATCAAAAATATTGCCTTATTTCATAGGATACTCTAGATTTGAGAACACTCTTATAGATATAGAGACGTATTATCAACAACAGTCGCATTACAACCGTGGTAAGTGTGGATTAACCTTTACGTGGCACAATAGGCCTGCACACAAATTCAACGTCTGTTTGAAATAGACAATAAGGAATAAGGAACGAATAGGTATAATTAGAATTCGTAGTCAAACAAAGGACGGATTTATAATTAATATTCTTTTAGCTGGGGCTATCAATGAGAAGCACTTATAAAAAACCAATCATTTCCGTTTTAAAATTTTGCCTTTGAAATATCGGGTCTCAAAGAGATTATGGATGTATAGTTTTAGCTGTTTCCTAAAATTTTAGATTTCACTGGTCACATATCTTTTATAATTTTATGATCATCGAGTTATACGACATAACACATTAACCCGTAGAATATCAAGTATGCTTTCAGTTAATAACAGCCAGATTCAATACTTCGTCCTATTGTTCGTAATATCATAGAAAATTTATTTTATATAATTTAAAAGTAGTTTGATTAAATTAATATTAATTTTATAAGTATATACATTGTAAACTGGAGTTATTGTAAAATAATCGAATGATAAAAATTATTTAATGTTTATCAATTTTGACGCCTTTTAGAAAGTTTCCACAAGGCGATACAAGGGGCTGACTGAGTGTTCTGTCGGTCTATTCCAGACTATTGGACAACGACTACGCGCACCATCTCCGCTCACAATCAATGCTATTTAATTATTTTACCAAATCAATGAACAGAGATTGCTGATTTCACGTGGGATGGCGAAGACGTTAAGATTGATCGGTCCAGAGAACAACGCTAATTAAATTGTGAAAACAAACTAAATTGAAGTGTTTCCGTTATTATCCCTTATTTATAATTAAAATTTTAATAGAATTTCTTAATAGAACTGCTGAAAAGGAATGTTATTGTATACTTAAAGCTTCCGCCTTAAAATTAATAATTTAAAGGTATAAAAATGTAATATTACCTCGTTTAGACCTGTGGTATAAAAATATGGGTTTTATGTTTGTGGGACTTGCATAAAATATGTTGCCAAAATCTTTTATTTTACCGTAAATAGTATATCTATTGTAATAGTATGTAGGCGCTCAATTTAGTTATGTAAGGAAATGTTTCACCGGTTTCTGATAAAGCCATCTGACGTATAAACGGTATTCAGCAGATAAAAGTTTATGATGTTTTTTTCCTTTTCCTATGAAATTCCCATTTATTTAGGATGTTAAAACTTCTACGTACTTATATTTATTTTATGATAGTTTTTTTTTTTTTGACGTTATAATGTTCTTATAAATTGATGAATGCCGGCTGCACCCCTCGAAGAAGCATCACTCATTGTCACGTTTCGCGTGCGAGAGCGCAGAACAAGCGATAGAGAGGCACGATCGGGCTAAGCGTTCGGCTTATGAATGAAAAACAATAACGCAGATTGGAGGACCTTAAATATCACACATAAATATAAGTTGTAAATAAACTGTTAATAGCACATTGTTACTTGTAATTAATCTGTATAATTTAATTTATAAAATATAAAATTTAATTTGTCGAAAAAAATTGGAATTAATTGAATTACATAACTCATTCTTTGTATTATACAAAATGATGATAACTAAGTGATAATAATTCAATTCAGTTCATAAAAGTATGCAATTTTTTATCAATATTTTCTTATTACGTTATCACGTAAAATTATCGTCCGTAAACCGACTTTACAGACAACCAATTTTTTTCGATGTGCATAGTTTTGGGCTATTAAATTATGCGATTTATTTATGTGCAATATTTTTTATTATTCTTATAAAATTGAAGTAAAGGGGGGTTTAACATGTTTCCAGAGATGTCGATCGTAAACGGAGCCGACGCGTGTTAAAGTGAAGAGCACGCTTAGGCAAGCGTAGTATAAAACGCCCGGTAGTGCGATAGACATAAAATTTACAGAAAGTGGCGGATAACGGATCGGTGCAGGCTTCCTAGGATTGGTATGGTTGACATGGAACTATGTTCAGCAGAGATGGCGATTGGATAAATTAATGTTTTATTGTTAATATTTTTACGTTTCATTTTAGTATTAATTTACATAAGAAACTTATAAAATTTTGCAATTATATAATTGTAATTTTGAGTATAGCGACTGAAAACCTTCATTCAAAAACTTCATGCTTCGTAATTTATTAATATAATGTAAAGATACTAAATTAAAATATTAAAGTACTCTAATTTGTTTGTTTAATAGTTAATACGAACTTTGGGGAGAAATGCTTAACAGCAAAATTAATTTACGTAAAATTCAACCCTTCTGAGAAAGTTTTCGTGTACCTACACGAAGTAACATACGTTAATAAGAAAGTTAAAGATTTGTGGCATTATACGTTGGTAATATTCAAACCGAAAATTTTCGTTGTTTTCATAAACGAAACTAAATTATCAACACTTGTAATTTCATTTATTTTAAGCAAGTATTTCACTTCGATGTTTTTGTTGTTTTAGGTTAAGGGTCATTAACTAAATTACTACTATTTCTTCCAAATTTTATTAAAATTGTTCTTTCGATAGCACCGATCAATCAATCTCCTTTATGTATTCTTCATCCTATGTGACGTTGGCGTTATAATCAGTGTCATTTTAGCACTATCGAAAGCCATGAAACAAAATGAATAAATGGACTTATTATTCTCATTATCTTATACTAATTTTAGTTTAAACTAGACAAAAGTTAAAAGGTCCAAACAATTTAAACATCAAACCCAAAAATTCAAACATTTTAAACATCAAACAAATATAAATTAACAATAATTTAATGTACATTTTCATTCTCCTAATTTCGTACTAATAATTATATTGTTTGTGGTACAAACGATTACATAATTATAGAGAATGACAGCCGATCTATAAAGCATAATATAATGACGATGTGTAAGTACATCGTACAATCGTATTACAACGGTAGATCAGTGGCTCATCAGTACATACATATGGTTGTTTTTACAGGTTTAATATATTACTATTTATATGTTTATGTCATAATTGCATCATAACGATGTCACAATGACTAATAATAAATATGTAATCATAAGTTTCACTAACGACCATTGGAACTCGATTGAAAAATGATTATTTTGTCATAAGCGCATCTCATTACTTTTTTCGCTATAGATACTTATAAAATAAAAAAGACATGACTAATTAACTAATTCATCATCGCCTAGCATAAATTATTGACTCTATATTCATGAAGTAGATAAAACACGAAATTAGTTTTTTTAAATAAAGGAAATTCTCGATAAGAAAAATTTTCTGATAATCGACGAAAATATCGGTTAAAATATGAAACCGAGTTGCATTTCGAAGAACTAAACTTTAACGTATACTGAAGCAATACATAGTTATGAGCTTACCTGGTACCAATAAAATGCTAAACATGATGGACATGGAAGTTTTACCGGTATACGTCATAAATAAAATTGTATTAGTAAGAACGTAACAGTTTTATTAGACGTATGGTATTATAGATAACATTTAATATCGTCCCAAATGTTCTTTATTACCCTACTATACCTGACTGGATATTACGGGTGTAGCTTAAGGGTCTCTTCATATTCATTGATTTATATCGATTCATAACTGCCTAAGGCATATTTTAATAACCGAGAAAGTGTAAAATTAATGTACTAAGCTATCACTTAGATTCTCGAAATAAATTTCACTTATAAGGACGATATGTTTAATATACTCGCTCGTCTGTCCCTGAGGTAGACAACTTTATCATCGTCATCATCATCATCACATCAGCCATTGGATGTCCACTGCTGAACGTAGGCTTGCCTCATTGACCTCCAGAGACACTAGTTCGAAGCAGCTTCCATCCAATGGCTTCCGGCGACTATCCTTAAGTCGTCTGTCCATCTCGCGGGTGGCTGTCCGATGCTGTGCTTGCCGGTACGTGGTCTCCACTCGAGAACCTTTCTGCTCCATCGGCCGTCACTTCTACTAGCTATATACCCAGCTCACTGCCACTTCAGGTTACAAATGCATTGGGCTATGTCGGCAACCTTCGTTAGTCTGCGGGTATCATTATTTCGATATACCGGTAGACAATGTGGTACCGCAGGAGAGACTGCAGCACCGCCCAAATTTCGATCAAATCGAAGGCGCTTTCTCATAGTCCACAAACACCAAACATAATGAAGATTATACTCCTCGGTCTTTATTATAATTTTCAGCAGCGTAAATATGTGATCTATGGTACTACAGCATTTTTGGAAACTGGCTTTTTCATACTCTGCTTATAAAAGTGGCTTAGAAGCAAAAGGGGCATGTAAATCTTTAACAAGGTGTTATTGCCTTTCTTGACGAAGAGCACCACCATGCTTTTATTCCAGGCCTCCGGACTTACTCCCTTAGTCTTGGTTCCACTCCTACGTATCCTTAACATGGTTTTTATTAAAAACACGGATATCATGTTTCCAGGATTTCCATAACTGTCTGTTGATCCGCCTATATGTTTTAACTTCTCCACAGGACTGCGAGATTAATGAGCATCGTTTTGGTATGCGATTTTTATATAATAATAACATTATTATATTCTTTATAGCACTTTAAAACGTTTTTACAGTGGAAGTTGCCAAAGGCGAACTTACTTGTATCACTAAAAGAGATCTCTACCAGTCTACCCATGATGGTGAGAGATGATGTTAACGCGAGGTATAGTAGTGCAAAAGAAGATTAAAAAAGCCAAAATATATTGTATAGCATATACACTCAACATATATACAATGAAATACACCCATACATAATACTAGTGTAGTATAATATAATATAATAAACTAAATATACCAATAGTATCTCATAGTATTTGTTGTTAGTTACGCCAAAAAACAAAACAAATAAATAAACTTAATTTGAATCGTCCCCAGTATTATTAATATTAATTATTTATTTCATTTATTCCTCAACTGTTTTTTTTTTTAAATATTGGTAGTGATTTAGCTTTTTTATATATAATGGTAGATTATTATGGAATAACTATGGAGTTTAAGTGCCTGAATAGTGAAAGACTGATTAAAAAATCTAGTTTCATTAACAGGCAATTTTAACATTAGTCGCCTTGAAGATCTTAGTAAAGAATGGTCGCCAAAAAATTCAAATTAAGGTATCCTTTAAATAAGACGGAGCCTTTGAGTCAAATAAGCCATAGTATAAAAGACATAAAATATGCAGGTTTCGGCGAGAACGTATTGGAATCCACTTGAGCTTAGATGGACATACAGAAACATGATCATATTTGCGAAGGCAAAATATTAATCGAATAGCAAAGTTTTGAAGTCGCTCAAACTTATCGAGTTAGTCCTCTATTAGATTAATATAGCTTACATCTGCGTAGTTGAGAATTGATAGGAGAAGGGAATTTGCTAACATAATTTTGGTAGGAATTGGGAAAAAAAATTATGCGTCGTAGGGACAAACTAATACTGTTATATTACACTATAGTCGGTAGTGTTGAACGATCAACTCCTGCAATTAAGCTTGGACTACCAATAATTATGACCTGTGATTTGCCAGAGTTAACATTAAGCCCGTATCGTCTGCTCCACTCAGAAATGTTAGCTAAATGTGTGTTGCTTAAATCAATTGTACTATGAAGATCTTAAAGCGCTGTGTGACGACAAATTTGGACATGATCGGTATATATTACATATAGTAGTGAGAAGAAATGGATCAAGTAATCAAATTGATTAAAAATTAGAAGACCAACAGATATATAACGCCACCTTGAGATATCCATAGACTTGGACATCACACCATGAAGATATGGCATAATTATAGCTATAGCTATGTATATATACATATCTTCGCCCTTTAAGTTAGCTGGGAAAACAGTCTGTCACCGATTGAGATATGTAAAAGTGCGTAATAAATAAAATAAAATAATAGAAATACAGACTGAAAACGATTTAGGAGGGCGTACTTGTAAAGGAAAGTGTTTCTAGGACTTTCGAAAGAAAATGAAGAATAGAAATTAGTCGGAAATCGGATACACAGTTAGAACTAATTTTTTCAGCTATCGGGATAATCATTTTTTCAGGCTATAGGAAACAAACTACATGTGATAAATTAAATAAGGATGTATTATAATATACGAATCATTATATTTAGGATAGGGATAATCATATTATGGCTTATGCAATGTTGGATGTCGATTCCGATGGCATTTGATTCCAGAGATAGTGCACTTTAAATTATGTTGATTAGCAAAACAAATTTTCGAGAAGATTTCTAGTTTGACCAGAGAGTTTTCGGGGATCATTCCTAAGGTCTGTTCTTGAAGCTCTGTTCTTTCTCTCTCGCTCTGTCCTCTGTTCTCTTGCTCTGTTCTGTAAGGTCCGTTCTGTGGTCGGTTCTGTAAAACTTAATTCCAACCGTATGAACAGTGTTCAACAACGTGTTTTTAGATTTATTCGAAAAACGCAAAAATCAAGACAAAGGTAATCGATATTATTAGATAATTCGAGCTTATTGCTGTCAGAGTTTTGTATAAATACGTGATTATATGTTCGATTATGTTATCCGCCAACCCACAGTGGAGCAGCGTGGTGGATTAAGTTCTAACCCCTATTCTATGTGAAGAAGAGAAGTTCACTCAGCAATGGGTGGTTTACAGGCTGATACAGTACAGATGTTCGAAGTGCAGACTTCATAATCTGTGGGTAATGATGAAGTCTGTCTCACATGTAGCGGAACCGAAAGGACTGATCCAGATCAATTTCCTGTGAGATAGCTTCTGGAAGAAGGAGTTCATCATAAAGAGAGTCTTCTTCTCCAGGACATCAGCCAGCCTCGGCTCAGCTTTGCTCATCATCTCGTCTTTTGTCTACCTTCACATTACAATACCCATATATAAGCATAGTAGCCAGAAATACTAGAGCCGCCGATGAGAGTACGGACCTGGGCTCTGTAGTACTGGTCATTTTTGAGGATTTGCCAATAACGCCATGCTGCTACAGATCACCTCATATCTTATTTGTTACACAGTTGCTCGCAACATTACGTCCTTAGTCGCCTTTTATGACACATTTTCAACAAAGAGGTCGGGACTCTTCTTCTCTACCGGTCATGACGAGACATGACATTGGTAAGTATTGTGAGTGTTTTTTTTATACTTTAAAGGACACTTTTCAACTTCAAAACTTCATGTTTGATCTAGCTAGTTTTTAAACTGAAGTTTTTATTTGATAAGTAGTTCCATTCGATGTATTTCTTTGTACTCGTATATAGAATTAATCTCATCTGTATTTAACAATCGAACTTGAAAACAAAACATTTATTAGTCGATTTCTTATTTATTTTTTACTCTGAGACTATTGAACCAGTATTAATAATAATCTGGCTTTAGATTTCCACCATTCCATTTCATATAATATAATAAATACTTACTTATACTTTACTTATACTTTTTTGATGCTTTAAAGGTAATAAACACCTTAAAGCATCACAAAAGCAAAACAGGAATTATTAAATGTGTAAAATATAATACGAGTGTGGTGAAACCGCGAGTAATATCTAGTGTTAAAAAGGCAGGGAATTTCTCTAACATATGTATGTATATGAATTTGATTAAATATAAACAACTAAACCTTCCACAATTAGTAACAAGTTAGTGGTTTATATATATTTACAAATGTTATTTACCCTTAATTCAGTGAATTCGTAGCAATCCGAACTGACCTTTAGTTTAAACTAACACATTATATTCATTAACATAGCCAAACTCCATTAATTTTGAATATTAATTAAAATATCCGTTATAATTATACACGCTACATAAATCTTCAAAACAATAGAAACTATATTCTATTGAGAAAAGGACCATTCACGTTTGGACATATTTGTGTGACGATAACGTATTTGTTTTGCGACTGACGCATTCACGTTTACTTGTTGACGATTATAGGTAAACGAAATAGGAGAACATTATTACAAATTAAACAAAGAATAATATAATAAACAATTACTTCAATGTGTTAATGGGTGTATCTGTGTACTTTGTGTGTGTATTTTAATATATTTAATAAAAATTCCAGTTTTCCTTAGACTAATATTATTCATTGTTACAATCAATCAAGCTTAATAAAATATAACATAGATGGCGTTATTAAGCACACGTTGTTGTCTATATTTAACTTTAATTAGATAACATATTTTGTCAATAATATTAACCCTGCATTTGACTACAGTCTATGCGACAATCCTTGCAACTGTCTTACTGTGATTGGGCCGACCTACACTTTCGCTATGTAAATTAGTTTAAAGCTCACAAAAGGCCTACGTTTTCCTACTGGTATTTTGATCGTATTTACCTGCAACGAACTGCCTTTGTTTCACTGGAAATCATATTTGTAAGTGTACATTTTGTTTGTTCTTGCGCATTAGTGTTGGGTTGAATAAATTAAGAGGTTTGTTGTATAAGATCATTAGCGGAATTTATCGTTATGAGTATTTCTATATGTTAATCCATCTATACTTTAGGTTCTGTGATATTTTTAAGTAAAAGAGCTCTTGTTTTAAATCTTATAGTAAGTACTTAAAATAATAATAATAATAATAAATATGTTCAATAAATAAATATGTTTAACACATAATATATATTTTGTTTGTTCTTGCGCATTAGTGTTGGGTTGAACAAATTAAGAGGTTTGTTGTAATAAAGTTTTTGCTTTTTCTCATAACATTTACTAAAACGAAATGTGCATACAAAATCAGGGTAAGCAGGTCACTGTGAGTTCTTCTCTATTCATGAAGCAATTTAAATAGCTCGACTGTTATGACGTTTATGAACGTGGGTAAAACTCACGCACCAAGTTTTAACTGCAAAAGTCGGTACATGGAACAAGCCATCTGCATTATGTGACAATGTTATACTGACATCTGTTCCGTAGTGTTACTTCCCAACGAAGTTTTTGTTTGTCGGTTATTTCATTTTTATGTAACGAGTTTTAAATAACAATAAAAAATATATTTTATTAATTGTTACAAATATATTTACATAACAATTACGTCGAACGAAAAACTTTCCATTCAAATTGGTCTGTTATTTTTTTATAGAAAATACCATTGACAACTCGGTTAACTAAAATAATTTTGTACATAATCATTTTGTATACATTTTTATGTTAAACATTTTTTTGTAATATTGGCAAAGACATATTGATTTTATGAATATTTAGTTATATTATTAAGTACATATATAAATTTCATTAGGCCCACAAAATAATAAGTTATAGGATCATGTCATATAAATATCTATTCTAATCTGCTTAGCGTCGTAATTGGCTTAGTCTCAAACGTGGTCAAGGTTTATTAGCTTTTAGCGGACGTGGATGATAACTGTTGATAATTTGATTATACATATATATTTTAAAAGGAATTAGTTCATGGTGTGGCATTAAAAATGTTTTAAGTGGCTAATCATAAAATATTACATTTATCATAATAGTCGTTATAAAGACTGGCCCGTAACACAGTTGGCAGTGACCCTGCTTTCCGCTCCATGGTCGAGGGTTCGATTGTTTCCGCCCGACAACAACAACAACAAACAAGGCTCAGTTAGTAAGAGAGTCCATCGATATCAAATATAAAAATTTCAACCGGAAGGATGTTTTACAATTGTCAAACAACTGGTATCCAGTGGTGAAATTATGTCAACTATAGCGTGCCAACAAAAATTCGCGACTAGACAAAGTATGTTACGTGTGTAGAAAAGAGAATCGAGCTTTATTCGAGCAAGGTGACAATGGACACTACCATTACCAACGTAACGAGCGTTAAAACATGAAAGGAGGTACACTGAAACATTATAATTGTACGGAATTACGAAGGTTATCTCACTTATTTTATATAATACATTCATGACTTTTTTCAACATCCAAAAAACAATTAATGTTAAATGTAATTGAAATTTTACAATATTATACATATTTACAATTCAAAACTTAAAATAATTATTTACAAACAGTTTTGGTATAAATCATGTCCGCGTGGAATGGTGCCAAGAATACTAGCAGCATTTCCCCGTTGAATCGCAATTCCGATTCTTTGGGCAAAAAATGCACCAGCCCTCTTGTCACCAGTGGAGGCTATGAGTCGTGGGGTTAATTCTTTTAAAAAAATTTTAGCACTGCTACTCCAAGGTCCAAGTGTTTCGACTGCAAACGGCACAAAAACATAACTTTGGATAAGTGACGAATATTTGTGCCGTTTAGTCATTTCAGCCTTCTCCGCAGCGGCTCCCATTCTTACAGCCGTTTCCCTGATATGAGACGGAGCCAATGTATCGACGCAGGTTGCGTCTTACAAAAGCGCCCGTCCCCTTTCCCAGGGAATCAGTGTTAAACCATCAGGCCTCTTGCCATCATCGCGACTAATTCCAGTAGGCTCAATAAGAGCAGGAACGTCGATGGTGGCAAGAGCCCTTTTAATGGTCTCATTCAGGGAACCGTGGCGGGAAAACCTACCTGAACTCTTGTTGCAAGAAAGGCCGTGTAGTCCGAAAGAATCAACCTCCTTTCCGCACGGACATCTGTGTTCAAAACACAGACGTGCTCCCAACCGGAGACCTATACAAATTCGAAAACTTTCATTATCTAAAAGTGTCCCAAGGTTTTTTGACGGCATTGCGTGTAACCAGTGACCTGACTCTTTACTTGATAAAGCTAGAAGCCATGCACGGTTTTTGTCACTTGTAAGATTTTGCGTCAAAATTTCACGAGTATTGTGAACTAATGGCGCATCCCAAAGTTTTTGTTTTGTAACTTCCTTGGGGATATCGTCATTAGGACACCTCAACTTCCAGTTTTCTACTGCGTCTGTAGCATCTGTAATTTGGACTAAACTTGATTTTAAAATTTCGGAACATAGACTTTTGATACTATGTACAGAAGCAAGAAAAGCAGGAAGAGCGACACTAGAAATTTTTCTCACGCCGATGCCACCATCTCTAATTGGTAAAGTAGCTTGGGTCCAAGAATTTTCATCAAAAGATAAATTTTGAATTTTTTCTAAAGAGCATTTTGGAGTGGCATCAATTTTATCGGTCAAGCCAGGGAATTTCCAAATTGGGCTCGTGCGAAGTATGTACATTAATTTTGGGACAAAAAGACAATATTTCAAAATAGTATAGGCTATATGAGAATTTAGAGTACCCAATTTGTCAGTGTTGTCCAGGAAAATTTTAATTTTACTGTCTAAAATTGACTCTATGCCTTCATCAAAAAGTGAAGCACCTAGAAGACAAAGTGTATAATAATAAAATAAAAAATAAAAAAATCAAAAATAAATATTTAACTGTCAGGGTAATTGAGGATATTTTGGATAACACGGAAATAACATTCTGAATAAAAAGAAGCTACACACCTACTCATACCTCTTATTAGAACTTTTTAATGCACACGCTTATAGGAATTTTCGTTAAACTTTATAAAGTAAATAGATTATTTGTTTATCAAATTACACATTTTAAAATTTAACCATAATTCGTATAAAAATTCTTTTAGATTTACATTTATAAACTAACTAGCGGCCCGCCCTGGCTTCGCACGGGTCTTTAACTAAAATTTTAAAAATTATACATTTATATTTTTTATCACCTACACCTGCGTCGATACTGGAAAATAATTTATAATAGACGGATTGAGTGACAGATTTATTATATCTATACAGGGTTAATTCTAAAACACCAGCAACCTCGCAGGACAAGATAGCTAACATTATGTACAACAACATTTGTTCTACCACTTTTGTTAATTTGTTAGATTTTATTTTCATACAAAAATAAATATTAATTTAATTTTACGCGAATGCAATAAACTCTACGCGCGTCCCAAAGATTAGGTAAATAACGACCACGTACAGTACGCGCGCGAGTTCATGTCCATCCTGAGGAATGCGGTAGTTCTGTGACCTATCATAATGTCGATATCGATAATCTCATTTGGTCAACCATAATATCTATTCCATATTTATTGCAACTTTAAGTAATTAAATATTTATTTATTTATTTATTTTTATTTAATACTTTATTACACACGTTATTAAATAATAGCATTGAAGAAAAAAAATTTACAGTAAATGTGCAATGGCGGCCTTATCATGCTTATGTATTATAAAAGTTTTTTTCTATTTGAAATTGTTGAAGGCGAAGTACTCATGGTTTCGTAAAAAAAAAATAATACAATAGCGGTCAATAGTTTTTAGTATCGACAAGCACGCGTCACCGTCAACGGACAACACTCGATTTCGGACGAATTCGGCGAGGCGGGGCGCGCTGCTCCCGCCCTTCACCTCAGGCCCCGATGGACATGAACTCGCGCGCGTACTGTACTAATGTGAGGGGAAAGGTAGGAACGGGGCGGCGCTAGCGCCTTTGAACTTGACCTATTTAGCCAGCCGCGGCAGTCGGCGGCGGGCGACTTTGATGCGCGCGCGTCATATGATTTTGTGTGCTACTCGTATTTATTTTATTCGTATCGATCGATGTATTGTACCTGTACTAAAGTTATTTTATAACCATGGTACCGCCGCTATTCTAATGTCGAATACACGGAAATGGTGAGGATACTGGCTAAGTGTGATGACAATGTGTCGGAAGCCTGTCGGCAATATGCAGCTAGATATTCGAACTTACCTACACCGAGCCGTGAGACAATGTCAACTCACCGAATCTGACAAACTAGCACGAGTAAATTTTTGTAACTGGTTCGGTTAACTAAAATAATTTGTGCGTTCAATCAAATTAAAACTAATTCGGAAGTGTTAGCACGTGTTAGTGAACAGCTGATTTTTAGGTGTTGTATGTGTGTTGGTTGTGATGGTGACTATTTTGAACGCTATCTGCGCGATACGCACCGACATGCGCGTTACTTTAACCTTAGAGGTAATATTTCGTTTGTAAATATTATTTTATTGTCAATTATTTTTAATTTTTTAATTATTGTAAATACGCTGATTTCACTTTTGAAATACTTATGCCCGCCTGTATTTAACAATAAAAAGTGAATAATACCTAGCTACCAATATTTGATATTAAATTGGTTTAATTAGACTTTAGTAAACGTTAAAGAATAATTACCTACGTTAATAATTTTCACATATTTTTTTATGTTCAGAATTCAGATACCTAATCTACATACCTACATTTTTATAGTATTGGCGGGCATACGGACAGTCGAAGCCTTTTGATGACTAGGTACCGGATGTCTACCGCACAACTGGTTGTGCTGTAACCTCTGGAGGTTATGCAGATGTGTTGCCCTCCTATACATACGATTTATTTGTTTTTTATCGTTTAATATAGCCAGTTCTAAGCCTGGTAAAGTATGAAGGGATTGTGGACTCAGTTTACGTATTGCAGGGACATGACAAAACAGAAATTTGATTATTCACTTAAGTCACTGCGATATACATACTATGATACTGCCCACAAACCCACCAAGCAATTTATATTAATTTTATTAACTAAAATTATCGGGCAGAGAAAGTGTTATTACTATTATTATGCAAGCGCGCCCGAGCGTCGCGTCATCCTTTCGATAATGAATGAAACATAGACTCTAAATTTCAGAGCAGTACAATAAAAGCTTAAAAAATCATTTTTAATTAATGTATTGAGTTATGTCAAAAGTCGTAGAACAAATGTTGTTGTACATAATGTTAGCTATCTTGTCCTGCGAGGTTGCTGGTGTTTTAGAATTAACCCTGTATACATACATACATAAATACATACATACATACATACATACATACATACATACATACATACATACATACATACATACATACATACATACATACATACATACATATATATGTATATAGATAGTACGAATGAAACATTTGAACTGTTTTTTTTATTAATTATTTTCTCATTGATGAATACCATATTTTAATAAGTATTATTCCCGACGAAGACAAATCCAAAAACACAAAAATCATAAAAATCGTTCCACTCGTTCTCGAGTTATAAACGGTGTAACTAACACGACTTTATATATATATATATATATATATATATATATATATATATATATATATATATATATATAGATTACAACTTAAATAGCTATAACCATCCAACTTTGTACAATCAACAAACAAATAACGACCAAATATTTTAAATTTTAACAACGAACAAACAATCAAGACCGTAGTACCCTAAAGTATTTAATTATATACAAAAAAGAAAAACAAATTTTTAAATACGGGCGAGTGTCATTCTTTTGGCCGAAGTTTTGGTCAGCGCGATTCAGAAAATTATCTGCGCCATCTATCGTATAATTGTAGAATATCGTTTTTATATTTAGTGATATTTAACATAATTAATATTTTTAACATAATAGTATGTAACGGTCTGATCTTTATTTTAACATTCATCCATCCTTACAATTCATTATTGACCTACCCTCACATCTTCCCCCTTTAAATTAAGAAAACAAATTATAAATTACATCTAATACATTGTATACATAATCAACAATTAATCAAATTCAATGACATTGATAAACACAATATATCACAAAATACTATTAAAACATTTAACAAATTAGATATGTGATCATAATAATAAAAATTATGATTTCTATCCAACACTTTGTTATTATAGTATTTATAGTATTCATTACATTTGATTTCACATTACCATAACTTTCATATATTTAATTATTAAATATTATATTAACATTCAAATTTATTAAATTATATATATAACTTTTTTATTATTATAATTTTTTTTTTTTTTTTTTTTTTTTTTTTTTTAGGGATGGGCATTTTAGTAATAGCTGTTATGTGACTGTCATCTGGATACAGTCCATTTTTTGTAATTTTATGACCTAAATATTTTATTTCTTCTAATCCGAATTTACATTTATTCTTGTTTAATTTAAGATTTATTTTTCTACATCTTTCTAACACTCGCTTCAACCTTTCATCATGCTCTTCTTTATTACACCCATATATTAGCAAGTCGTCCATGTACATGCAAACTCCCTCTAAGTCATCAAAATTTTCCATCATTTTTTTATGAAAAACTTCAGATGCTGAACAAATCCCGAAGGGCATTCTTAAAAACCTATACCTCCCAAACGGAGTATTAAACGTACAATACGCACTGCTAGTTTCATCCAAGGAAATGTTCCAAAAACCTGATGATGCATCTAAAGTACTAAAATATTTAGCTCCCGATAACTTTGCTACAATCTCATCTAATGTCGGTAGTCTAAAATGTTCCCGCTTAATCGCTCGATTTAATTCCTTCGGATCTAAGCATATACGTAAGTCACCGGTAGGTTTTTTAACGACCGTTATACTGTGAGGGTAGGTCAATAATGAATTGTAAGGATGGATGAATGTTAAAATAAAGATCAGACCGTTACACTGTTAACCCAGTCTGACGGACCCTCAACTTTAGCAATAATTTTTTGTGATTCCATTTCCATTAATTTTTTCTTTACCTCTTCCTTGATAGCAAAGGGCAACTTTCTAGGCGCGTGAACTACAGGCTTAGCATCTTCTTTTAAATGAATTTTATATTGTCCCGGTAAGCAGCCAAGGCCACGAAACACGTCTTTAAATTTAATAAGAAAATCTGGATTGCTATCACTACTACGTACAGACATGACACGCCTAACCAAGTCTAATTCCGTGCAAGCATGACGGCCTAAAATGGGAACTGAGTGCACTCTGGCCACTATAAACTCGAGCATGTAGATACATTTTTTGTAGGTAACATTTAAAAATATTTTCCCCAGAACGTCTATACTTGCACCAGAATAACCACTTAATTTAGTATTTGTTTGCAATAAACAATCTTGAGAAATGTTCATTTTTTTACAATACTCTAACGGTAAAACATTTACATCAGCACCTGTGTCTAATTTAAAATTAATAAAGATCTCACATATTTTTAAGTTAACATTCCACTCACTACTATTATTTAATGAATAAATTACCTTCTCATTTGATTCCACTATATAATGAATTCCACACACACGAGCAAAATGATTCATCCCTGAGCATCGCGCACACTTTTGACCATAAGCCGGACACTCAAACTTTTTATGCACATTTCCACAATAATTACACTGCGTACTTGAACCCGGGACCGATCGCCGCTGACCGACGTTGTATCCACTGGTCACACGGGAGCGGCCGCGCGGCACGCTCGCACGCGCCGAGCGCGTCTCCACCCCGCGCTCGTCCCACACCGCACCGCCTCGTCGCTCCGCTTCCAACTCGCATCCCGCGCGTCTTGCTCGCTCGTACGATGACGTCAGCCTAGACCTCATAAATGACCCGTTTCTTTGTGTTTGTTTTAATCGATGCACGCTTAACTCCAATCTTTCGTTTTCAGGTTTAATCCTTTCCGAATATGTCCGGGATGTTACAACTGCTCGACATATATCCATTGCTTTTTTTAGCGATAAGTCGTCCTCCCTAAGCAAACGTTCACGAATTGTAGTGCTTGAAATACCGCAAACCAATCGATCTTTTATTAATTCATCATGTAAGTCTCGAAATTCACAAGTTTGAGCTAATTTTCCTAGTACAAAAACGTATTGTTCAATAGATTCATTCTCCTGTTGATCTCGAATAAAGAATTTATGACGCTCGACAGTAACGTTCCTCTTTGTTTGAAATTGTTCGTCTAGTTTTTTCCAAATATTTTCAATAGTCATACATTTCTCCGGTAAACTATCTATAATTTCTCGACACTGCTCACCCACAATGTGTAACAGAATATTCACTTGTATTTCCACTGGTTTTTTATCTATTTCACAAGCTTTACTATATATTTCATAACTTCGTTTCCATTTTGCCCACTTTTCGTTAAGGCTCGAGATATCCCATGCATTTTTGTCATAGCAAAATGATGGTGGAGGTGACAATATACTCTCCATACTTGAACTTTCATAAAAAAAATAACTCACACTTGCTTTACCGACTGCGCCATGTAACGGTCTGATCTTTATTTTAACATTCATCCATCCTTACAATTCATTATTGACCTACCCTCACATAGTATATTAATTGAAAATGATGTTTATCTAAAATATTAAAACGATTTCTCGTCCTATCCGACATATTTAGTAAACTTTTAAGTTTAACAAAATAATAACTCAAATATAAGTTTTGTGAGTTTTAAAGATTCCTTAGACCAGGTGGCGTTGGCGGCGTAGGTACCTATTTCTATTTTATTAAATATTTATTTTTAAATTTAATTACAATGAAACAAAAACTAAATTATACTGTGAGTTATTTCTAATTTTTATGTATTAAAGTTATTAACATTGGTTTTGTACTTTTTACGTGATACGTGATCAGAGAAAAACACGATAAGAGATGGCGCTGATACAAAAAAATACGCGCTATTGAAATTTATTCTTGATGATATATAGTGTATTAATAAAACGGAGTTTTTAACAGATTCATTATTTGTATAGATTTTGTTAAATAAAGTCTCAACAGCTTATGTTAATGATGGGAGAGTCAGGATGAGCCCCCAAATGAAATACCTCGGGCTCATCCTAAACGGAGGGTGGACCTTCGGCCCGCATTTCGCGATGGTGGGACCGAAGGTCGTGAAGGCGGCGAGTGCGCTGGGCAGACTCCTCCCGAACCTCGGAGGACCCAGCGCCGCCTGCAGGCAGCTGTACTCCGGAGTCTGCCGGAGTATGGCGACGTACGGTGCCCCGGTTTGGGCGGATCGCCTCACCGCGAAAAATAAGGCGGCGCTGCGCGCTGCGCAGCGAACAATCGCGGTGAGGATGATTCGGGGGTACCGTACGGTATCGTGGGCTGCAGCTACTGCTCTAGCCAGCGACCCCCCGTGGGAGCTCGTGGCGGAGGTTCTTGCCGAGACCTACTCACGGGTACGGTCACTACGTCTCGGGTAGGAGGGCTCTTGGTGAGAACCCTACGTTGGACGGGATCCTACGTGTGCGTCGGATAGGGCAGGAAGCGCTAATGCGGAGGTGGGGGGAGGACCTGGCGGTGCAGGCATATGGCACACGCGTAACAGCTGCCATTCGCCCGGTCCTTGAGCGGTGGATGCCTGCAGATCCGGGACCCTCCAATTAAAGCGGCTGAAGGCTCCCGCAGGGGCTTAGTACGGTATTGCACTCCCAAAGTGCCGAATCCGACATAGGTGTAGGACTGCCGACCCGGGCGTCCTGGATATCATCCGTAAATGGATTCCCCTGCGTAAAAAATAAAAGCTTCTGTTAATGATACTTGTTACGGAACAGATAATTTTATTTTATAGGTCCTTAACAAAAATTATTTTTCCATAAATTATTCTGAACTCAAAATTGCTTTGAAATTCTAAAAAATGTGTTCCCCTATAACTCTGACTGATATGTCTATATATGAATCGGCATTATATGTATTTTCTTGTTCAATGCTATTAACCCTATTTTTTTCCGATGCGACATCGAAAACGAAAACAATTAATTCTTTAATTCCACAAATGTTTCTTTGTGTTTTTGTGTTAATAAATACCTTTGCAAATTAACATTGTATTTTTATTAATAAAGTATATATTAAGGGTTCATTCAAATTTAATGAGCAAGTTCGATCAATCGAAGTGTGCATTTGTTGTTGTTGAAAACTTTATCTAGTTAGCTTTAGATCGTGACGGATTCGCCATCGATCAACGTCATATTAAAGATACATACCTGATTTTACCATAAATATAAACGTTATACAATAATTATGAAAAGTGTAAATCAAGAAAACTTAAAAATGACAAAATGTACTATCATTCGAAACTACATTATTTTTATTTATTTTTTTCACGGTAAATAGTTTCAGTAGTAGTTTAATATCTGCTGATTTTACAGACAATTACAGAAATCTCTGAGATACGATAAGCCTGTCTTTAATACAAAACGTATTAAAGATACGATAGAGCGGAGTCAGGGCTTCAAAGTGTTCTCAAGGGATTTGTCTGTTGGTCAAAGCCGGTTGTCGAGGCTGAAAACAGAGGATGGAGGTACAGCGTCGACAAGGGCTGAGATATTGAGGGAGTTCGAAAAGTTTTACGGATATATATATATTTATATATATATATATATATATATATATATATATATATATATATATATATATATATATATATATATATATATATATATATATCTTTTTTTTTTTTTTTTTACCTTTTTTTCTTTGTGGCAAAATCCTCATGGATACTATCCGCCCTGGAGAAGGGGGAGAGTTATATCAGACTCTTACTTACTATAACCCAACGGTTTACCGTCACAGCACAATTAGCGTTATTATGGGTACGCTTTCCCATTCTTGCACGGTCCCGCCTGTTATCGTTTAAGATTGAACTCCTCAGTTCTACTTCCCCAAGTCTACGAAATCGGCGCTATCACCCCTCCTGGGCCCTACTCTCTTGCAACTAACAGGAGCCTCCGAGACATCGGACTCTCTGAATATTTGATGATACATGATCCCGGACATCAGCTTTCAGGAGATTAGTATGGCTATGGAACAGCCTAAAAACAATAAGGCACTGGGCTAGGTTGGTATTACGTCAGAGCTTCTGAAAGCGGGTGGAAAGCCGGTACTTAAAGTTCTTCTGAGGCTCTTTAATGCCGTTTTGCTCGAGGGCGTAAAACCGGAAGCCTGAAACAGCAGCATAGTGGTGCTCTTCTTCAAAAAGGGTGATAACACCTTGTTGAATCATTAGAGGTCCTTTTCTGTTCTAAGCCACGTTTATAAGCTGTTCTATAGGTTCCTTATGAATCATCTGATGGCCAAGTTTGATGACTTCCAGGCTCCCGAAAAAGCCGTTTTCCGAGAAGGCTATAGTACCATTGACCACATACATACGCTGCGGCAGATTATACAAAATACAGAGAAGTATAATCAGCCATTGTGCTTGGCATTTATGGACTATGAGAAAGCCGATTCGATCGAAACTAGGACGGTGCTGCAGTGTCTCCAGCGGTGCTACATTGACTACCGATATATCAAAGTATTAAAGTGCTTGTACAATAACGTTAGTATGTTGGTTCGAATACACGAGCATAGCACAAGAGCGATTCCAATGCAAGGAGATGTGAGACTGGGAGATTTCATATCTCCGAAACTGTTTAGCGAACTGTTCTGGGATGGAAAGGATTCGCCATCAACATAAACAGTGAATACACCACTCGCCTTAAATTTGCCGACGATATCATGCGTGCTTATAGCATAATCCCTGGAAGACCTCAGCTTTATGCTCAGTGACCTTGACAGAGTTTCCCGACGGGTAGGCCTTAAAATTAATATGGACAAGAAACACATCATGTCGAATGTCTATGTCGCCCACCCCGATATCGGTTGTCATATTCTATGTAGGAAAAAATGTCCAACTTGGTAGGGCCAACTTTAAGAGAGAGGTTGATAGTCGAATCCAGCTAGGAAGGGCAGCGTTCGGGAAGTTAAATAACGTCTTTTCATCCATCACACCTCAGTTCCTGAAGTCAAAATCTTCGACCAATGTGTGTTACCAGTAATGATATCTGATGATCTGAGACGTGATCTCTGACTATGGGCCTTTTAAACAAGCTCCGAGCAATGAAATCTGCAGACGAACGAAGGTTGCTGACATAGCCCAACGGATTTGCAAGCTGAAGTGGCAGTGTGCAGGGCACATAGCTCGTAGCACTGACGGCCGATGGAGAAGAAAGATTCTCGAGTGGAGACCACGTACCGGCCAGCGCATCATGGACAAACGACTTGAGGAAAGCCGCTGGAAGCCGTTCGAAGGGGGCTGCTTTGAACTGGTCTGGAGGTTGATGGGGGAGGCCTGCGTTGAATAGTGGTCAATTTCTAATATGATGATAATATCTGTGAAAATCTAAGACATAATAATGCATGCACCCCATTTATGAATATCACTAAAACCTGTTAAAAAAACAATTAAATAATTTGTGTCCGCAAAACATTTAACTTCTCTAACGTGTGTTTATAAAACAAACATAAATTAAGTATATGACATCCTTTGAGTTATCCCATTAACGTATATAAAAGCTAATTCGAAGTCACGACTCGCTCTTTACATTTACCTGGAAATACGTTACGGCAGTATTTAATATTTTACTAATATAAAAATATTGGAGTTGTTTTGATCATAAACATCAGATAGAACGTAAAACTATTTGATGGTTCTTTTTACGGATACGAGCTTTGGATATTATCTTACGAGTTGTAGTACTCGTAGCAATAAAACGAATTCTTTACTAAATTTTATTTAACTAGGTGTACTAGAATGAGGTGTACAAGTGACTTTATCTTGATCATAAGAAAATAATGTTTTTTATATTATTACTTTTACTTTATTTTTGTTAAAATTAATATATTGACTCCTAAACGATGTTTGAATATAAATATATCAAACATTATGTTTACCCTGCAAATTGGAGAAGGAAGGGTCAGGATGAACCCCCAAATCAAATATCTGGATCATCATCCTCGGCGGAGGGTGGACCTTCGGCCCACACTTCGCTGTGGTGGGACCGAAGTTCATGAAGGTGGCAAGTGCACTGGGCAGATTCCTCCCGAGCCTGGGAGGACCCAGCGCCGCCTGCAGGTAGCTGTACTTCGGTGTTTGCCGGAGTATGGCGACGTACGGTGCCCCGGTTTGGGCGGATCACCTCACTTCGAGGAATAGGGCTGCGCTACCGTTTGCGCAGAAGACCATCGTGGTGAGGGTGATCCAAAGGTACCGTACGGTATCGTGGGCTATAGCTACTGCTCTAGCCGGTGACCCCCATGGGCGCTCGTTGTGGAGGTTCTTGCCGAGACCTACTCATACGTCTCGGATAGGAGGGCTCTTAGTGAGAACCCCACGTTTGACGGGAACCTACGGGTGCTCTAATGCGTAGGTGGTGGGTTGCGTAGGAGGCGCTACTTAATGCGCCTCCAGTAACGCCCCTGTGCCCATAACAGGCCGGGATGGGAACCTGGTCCTGCTAGACACGGCGTCGTCGTGACTGTTAAGAGGTGAGACGTACAGTCCCAATGGAGGAGAAGTATGACCTTTTCGCTGAGGTCAGCCTGTCGCTGGAGGTATCCTGTTGCCTGCAGATCCGGGACCCTCTAATTAAAGCGGCTGAAGGTTTCCGCAGGGGTTTAGTACGGTATTGCACCCCCAAGTGCTGAGTCCGACATACGGTCTAGGACTGCCTACCCGGGAATCCTGGATACCACCCGTAAATGGGTTCCCTTGCGATACAAAAAAAAAATAAGACGAACATTATGTTAGACCTCCGAAAAAAATTACGACAGGAACCACAGATTTATTAGACTAGTTACTATCATTCAGGTACAATTATGCTACCTATATGTTCAGATTAACAAAAATATGTATCGAATAAACACTAATGTTATATTCAAATATGTTGTGTTCGCTTATTAGAAAAAAAATTAATGCATTTATTTTATCGATAAATAAACTTCATTTCATAGATACTAACAAATGTTAACCAATATTTAAAGCGAAAATATAAGGACGTCAAGTCATCTAATATAATAAAAGGGTGACCTCAATTATTTTAAGATAATCAGATTGCGGACATATATTTTAGAAAGGACGTTTATTGTAACGCGTGTGTTCCGTGTTCGTCTCATTTACTACGACACACATGTCTACTGGACTAACACATTATGAGGATATCATTTCACTAATGAACAATTTATATGTGGGTGTATTTCCGCAAAGAAAAAAAAAACATTCGAGTTTAAATTGGAGTTTATACTTATGATTCAGTACATATAGTATCGTCTTTTTTTAACTTCGAATGTAAGATCAACCAACATCGACCAGTCGTAGGTAAGTATTAATTTATTTGGTTTTCTTACTTTAAATTTTGAACTAAAGTCACAATAAGTTGGAATCTTTATGCGAAACCATTTCAATTATAAAAAGGTAAAAAAAATTGCACTTTTTACTCATTTATTGCTACGTACTAAATATAACATACCTACATATTATATACATACTATATCTATCACAATAATACTTCAGAATATTTGTACATTTATTTCAATTTTAATACTCACATTACAATCGGCTTTCGTGTACTTTTATAAGATTTTAAAGAACGAACTAATATATAACTACTTAATAAGGAACCCTAACCTGAGCCGCGCCTGAGGGTGTTCTTTTGTTATAGCTTCGAGGTGTTGACGAGAGAAATGGGGATATAAATATTATTCACGACGTAAAACTTTACAATTTAAAAGAGACGCCGTGCAGTTTTAATTTAATTCAAGTGTAAGTGTGGACTCTGCAATGTTTAAGTAAATTTATAGTTACACATTTTAATTTAAAATATAAATTTATATTCTCTTTTTTCAGTATGGAATAATTAAATTTATTTCTTTATTATTTTTATAAACTTAATGATCAGAAATTAATAAAATAATAACATAATACCGTAACGAAAAGGTAGAAAATAACAAATATATATATATATATATATATATATATATATATATATAGTAGTAGGTTTAAATATATATATATATATATATATATATTTAAACCTACTACTATATATATAAAAAAAAAAAAAAAGCGTAAAAAGACTACGACCCGTTTTTTTTTCTTTTTTTTTTTTGTGACGTAGGGGAATCCATTTACGGATGATATCCAGGACGCCCGGGTTGGCAGTCCTAGACCTATGTCGGACTCGGCACTTTGGGAGTGCAATACCGTACTAAACCCCTGCGGGAGCCTTCAGCCGCTTTAATTGAAATTGAATAAAGAATCCCGGATCTGCAGGCAACAGGATCCCTCCAGTGACAGGCTGGCCTCGGCGAAAAGGCCAGACTTCTCCTCCATGGGGACTGTCCGGCTAACCTCTGAACAGTCCCGACGACGTCGTGTCTAGCAGGACCGGGTTCCCATCCCTGCCCGACACGGGCACAGGGGCGTTACTGGAAGCGCATTAAGTAGCGCCTTCTACGCACTACCATTCGTCGCCCGCGGATGGAGGCCACGTCGGCGGCCTCCTCTCTCCTCCGCTCGTCGGCCTCCTTCTGGGACATTACTGTCTCATAGAAGGAGACCATCGCCTTCCAGGACTCGTCGTCACCGAGCATCGCGGTGATGATGCTCGGGAGCGACAAATCCCCTCCGAGGACCGACGTCAGACCATGACGCAGCGCCACCCATCTCGGGCGCACCTCGAGGGTGTGCTGGGCAGAGTCCACCGCCGCGCCACAATCCTGACATGCAGTCGTCGGCTCCCTCTGGGCCGTCCGGCACAGCTAGTCACCAAAGCAACCGCGCCCGGTGAGAACCTGCGTCAGACGGAAGGTGAGGGGCTTGCGTTTTCGACGCATCCACCGCTCAAGGACCGGGCGAATGGCAGCCGTTACGCGTGTGCCATAGGGCTGCCCCGCCAGGTCCTCCCCCCACCTCCGCATTAGCGCTTCCTGCCCTATCCGACGCACCCGTAGGATCCCGTCCAACGTGGGGTTCTCGCCAAGAGCCCTCCTACCCGAGACGTATGAGTATGTCTCGGCAAGAACCTCCGCCACGAGCTCCCACGGGGGGTCGCCGGCTAGAGCAGTAGCTGCAGCCCACGTTACCGTACGGTACCCCCGGATCACCCCTCACCGCGATGGGTCTCTGCGCAGAGTGCAGCGCAGCCCTATTTCTCGCAGTGAGGTGATCCGCCCAAATCGGGGCACCGTACGACGCCATACTTTGGCAGACACTGGAGTACAGCTGCCTGCAGGCGGCGCTGGGTCCTCCGAGGTTCGGGAGGAGTCTGCCCAGTGCACTCGCCACCTTCACGACCTTCGGTCCCACCATCGCGAAGTGTGGGTCGAAGGTCCACCCTCCGTCGAGGATGAGCCCCAAATATTTGATTTGAGGGCTCATCCTGACCCGCTCCTCTCCGATCTGTAGAGTAGCCCCCGGTGGGGGTCCCTTGCGTCCGGTCCCGCGGAAGAGGAGGGCTTCGGTTTTGTCAATTCTGAAACGAAGCCCTAAACTCTTTATGCGGCTGATCACGAGGTCGAGTCCGACCTCGGCCAGCCGCGCCGCCTCCTTAAAGTCACGTCCCCGGGAGTAAACGAGGGTGTTATCCGCGTAGCAGATGACACCCATCCCGGGGAGGAGACAGCCTCGCAGGACCCAGTCGTACCCGATGTTCCACAGGATCGGACCCAGAACCGATCTCTGCGGGACACCGCAGCCAACTTGCCGCCACTCCACGGACCTCGACCGGTTCTCGTGACCTACCCTCCGATCGGAGAGGTACGCCTCCAACAGTCCTTCCCGTGTGCCTTGGATTTGAACCCGACCTCTGATTTCGCAGTCCGCGGTCACACCACTAGCACTAGACTATCATTGCTACTATTTCCGCGTAATAAAGGCAGAATAACAAAATACTAAAGTATATATGTAAGTACCTGTTTTATGTATGAAAATTAGCGAGAATGGTTGTTTAAACAACTTTAAATCGTTATACAGACTGACTAGTGAAATACTAAAAATATTTAAGGAGAATACCGATACATGATATTTATTCGAATTGTGTAAAAAATTGGTACTTAATTTTTTTTATACTTATTTTTTTTTATTATATGTAAAAGAAATCATCATCAACATCCACAGGCTTTATTTGCCCATGCCTTTTTTTAATAACATTTTTAGATTATTATTATGCGTACTTATTTAGACAACGAGACTTAAACTATGCTTAAGATCTCTGTAGGTACACATAATAAACTCTTTTGCAAAAAAAACGGGCACTTAAGCAAAGAACTATTTTATAGTTACTATTAGTTTGTTTGACAATTTTAGGTATTGTTATCCTCAGAATTTTATAAATTAATTAGGAAGGAATAGTTTTCATCAGTTTTATCATAACATTTTAATTAAATTATTAAGAAATAATGTTTAAGCTCAAAACACTATGATTGTACCTGCTCGCTAAATAAAAATGAAACGCGTTAATTTCTTTGTTTTTCTTGAATACATTAAAAGCAGATAAAAGTTTAGTATTGAGTGTGACCCCCTCTTGCTGAAATCACAGTTTGCATTCGTCTGGGCATGCTAGTGAGTATATCTTTTATGGTTTCTTGGGGAATACGTTCCCACTCCGCGGTAATCACATTCTTTAGCTCTCTGATGGTCTGCGGAGCCGGCTGCACTGATCTCACTCGTCGCTTCAGAACGTCCCAGACATGCTCTATGGGATTAAGGTCCGGACTTCTAGCTGGCCAGTCCAAACGACGAATTCTGACTTCTAGCATATACGCATCCACACCGCCAGACCGGTGGGCGCGAGCGTTGTCGTCCATAAAAATTGAGTTTTCGCCAAGAGCGGTTAAAGCGGGTTGTGCATAAGGAATTAGAACTTCCGTTATGTATCGGTGTCCAGTCAGTGTACCGTTTTCGATGAAGACTAACTCCGTACGATCCATAGAATTTATTCCTGCCCAAAACATAACAGAGCCCCCTCCATAAGGTGTGATTTCTTCAAAACATGCCTCTGCAAAGCGTTCTCCTCGTCTACGTAGCACTCGCCGACGTCGGTCTTCACCATGCAGAGATATCCTGGCTTCATCGGAGAACAATACCCTATCCCAGTCTTCATGAGTCCATGACACACAATTTCGAGCGAAGCTAAGCCTGGCAACTCGATGTCCACGGAGTAATTTAGGGCCGCGTGCCGGGCGATGACTGTGTATATTAGCAGCGAGAAGCCTCCTCCTGACCGTCCATAGACTAATTTGCACATTTCTTACTTCTTCGAGGGTGTTCTTGAGGTCCACATAAGAAGATTTGCGATTTCTCAACGCTTGACTAACTAGAAAACGATCATCCCGTGGTTCGGTACATGTCTTTCTGTCAGAACCAGGCCTTGTCTTGACGGAACCGGTCTCTTGATAGCGCTGCCAGGTCCTTTGAACTGTCGACCGACTCACATTTAGCCTCTGAGCCACGAAGCATAGACTGCAACCTTCTTCAAGCAGCGCAATAATTTTGCTCGCTTTTATCACTTTATCTACCATTTTCGAGATTGCTAAACACCAATAACAATACTTTTAAATGTCAAGGACACCAGATAATTTAATAAAAATTGACAAAAAGTTAATTAGAGTCGATATTATCTATAGGGAATTCGCGCCACAAAATGTAATTAAAAGTTATTTTCTTTGAAAACCAGGCTCAGTCAAAAATTTGAATTTGGAATGTACTCTTATAAACATTATGGCACTTTTATAACTGGCCAGTAACATGTTCAAATGATTAAAACCTTTTTGGTATTTTATTTTTTTCAGCCAGGAAGAAAATCGAAACCGCCCGTTTTTTTTGCAAATGAGTGTATTTATGTTATATGTATTTTTATTTGTTATGAGAATCGTGTACCGAGTATTCTCCTTAAATATTTATAGTAATTCACTAGTCAGCCTGTATATTCTAAACTATAATGAAATGAAATGAAAAACTATGTAAGGAACCTAAAAATCATTATTGAATACCTATTCAACGATTGAGTGGAGTGGGGTCACTTGACGTAGTTCGTCTTTTTTTTTGACAATATGGCACCTGGTTGTCGCTGTGGTAAATTTTGTTTATTGTCATGTCTTTTGTGACACTCGCGAGGTTAATTCGAATCAACTGATATAAAAATCATCAAAATCGGTCAACGCGTTTAGTCTCTACAAGAACATAGAAACAAACAAACATACATACATGGACTGATAAACACATTATCGTCGCGTAAAAGGGTGAAATATAAGTATGTAAAGGGCGTCATATAACTAAGTAGCAATATCCACCAGACACCCTACAGAAACTTGAAAACTAATCTGGCTAGTACCCTTAAATTTAAACATTAATAATAAATAATGCAATAAAATAGGTGCTCTACATGTATACTTAATACATATAGTTTTGTTTTATAATTATAATTTAGCCTATATTTTAATAAGTATTTTGGAGGTCTACTAATTTATTTAAAAATAATACATAATGTCAAATAACAATGAACTTCGAAGACATCAAAACTTTTGATTCCGTAAACAATAAAAATTTTAATTCGACAAAATTCGCGTTAAAGATAAAATATAATTTTGATAATGGAGATTTTACAACTATTGAATTATTACTTGATTTATGAGGCGCAGCGATGTTAAGTCGATTGATATAATGAACACAATATGAAATGGGTTTTACAAAGATCGTGTTTTTAATCTTAGCCTTACGATATCTTAAGAAAAGTTTTCAAAAGTTTCATAAAATAAATGTAAATTTAATAATAAAGATAGTAAACATACATAAATACAAATTAAAATCTTTTTATTTACTTTGATTTGACAAATGTCAATGTCAAAAGATTTTAATTCTATTAATTACTCTGACATATCTGGAGAAGTTTCAATTTCTAATTCGTACATAAGTCAAACTAACAGTTTATATGATTGTAAATCCCACATTTTACTAGTAAATTATTAAATTTTCCAACTATCTATGGCTTAAATACTAAATGATCTTCTAATCGTATACTCCTTGTTCATACGTAACGTACACTTGCCTGTTTTTACACTACTCTGTAAAAGTAATCGTCGTGTTGTAATATCATAAAAAAAAGATTTTTGTTCTTTTAATATTTATTTTTGTTTACTAAAAAACAAAATGTTACTCTCAAAGAATAAACCGCGTAAGATATACAGAAAAAAATCTGAATCGAGACACTCGAAGTCGATTAATAACAGAAGAATTTAAATAAAACTTTATGTTAGCTAACGCAATCGTTATAAATGAACCATTTCAATACTAACTGCAATGTATTGTATGAACTTTGTTTTAAATTAATTCACGCTAACCGCAACTTTATCGTTATAAAATAAGATTCAATTTCGTTTGCGTCTTAATTTAAAGTATCGTTGTGAGATTAATTATGAAAAGTCCCTACGTAAAATTCCGCTTAAAATTCAATGTATATGCTTGCTTAACTTGAAAGTTTTCTACTTCCGATAAAAATGGCTCATAGTATGTTGAAAATACTATTTAAAATATAGCTAGTAAACGGAAGGAAATCTAGACAAGAAGAATAGTAATAACGTACACATACATAAATTTTTTTTAAAATTTACAGAAATCATCACAATAATTATATTAGAAATTTTTTATATTTGATTTTGGTCCTATTGAATTTCGTGTTCACTTTTCTTCGTAATAGGTAAGCATATTATTGTAAACCTGTGTTATAACTAATACATTGGTCCATAACAATTTTTATATTAACAGTATAATAATAATACTATCGTATAATTGCTTTAAAAACACAACACCTCCACTCCTATTCGTATTTTGATTTGATAATTCGTACTTTAAAAACCTCTTCGTATAAAATCGAATGCGACGGTATTCGCAGTAATTTTTTTTTAGGTCGCTGCTTTGCCCCTGTGCAGTTTTTTTTTTTTTTGTCAAAAAAAAAGGAACAAACTAAACAAACCAAGACTTAAAAAGATTGTAGCTTTGTAATATATTGTTGTAACTTGTCGAAATCTTTGTATTTATTGTTCAAGTAAATATTAATATTAAATGTAGGTACAAGGATTTTTCCATAAGCAAATTCACTTTACTTTGTTTAAGTTAATTATCGCCGAGGTCTGCATGAAACTAGACCAGGCATATTGTTTCGTTTTGATTAAGATTAAAACCTATAACAGAGGACCTTGTGGTTAGCGTTGATGCAAGATAAGCCAAATCTATTGCTGGCGGGTACGAATGGGAAGTAAGCGCTTATCCCAGTTGCTAACTTGACTTACGATCGAATAATCAAACCAAGATCACCTAGCAGTTAAGCGAAAAGTAACTTTATTATATTTTAAAATAAAACCGATTTTCAAATGCCAGATATTCGTCCACTTCTGATGTAAATAGTGTTGGGGTATATTTGGATATTCAGATGTTTCAGCGAAAAAGGTTTAAAACGATCTCATTTTACTGTAGAAGGTTAAATTTGTGAGCACAATAACACATTTTAAATGTCTTCGTGACTTACCTTACCGTTAATCGGTATATTTTACAAAGTACCTACTACTCGATTGTTTTTTTTTTTCTTTAATAATAACAGTGATTTACATTTTATCAAGTAATAATGTTACTGATATGTGCTGCCAGCATAACTGTAAATAAATAATATTTTACAAAACGTTTAAAAAATATATAGACTTAGCTACAGGATAGACGTGAACCTAAACCAAAGCGTAGGCTTATCGAAACATGCATCTCTCTTGAAAAATTCCTTGACATATACATTCGTCCATCCGCAAAGAAGCAGTGTCTTGAATTTAGCTCCAACACTGTTGCGATCAAGGTTTTTTCGCAGCAATGAAATATGTGAAGACTAGTAAATACTTTAAGAAAAAAACAACAACAAAAAACTAGCCAATGATGATTATTTGAAATAAAGGTGCAAAACAAGTTTTGAAATGTTTATGTTTAAATCTGCGTGAACAAAAAAATGTGCTTAACTTATGGTCAATTATTGAATATTTATAGACTAGTTAATAGGAGTAATACGTATTTTCTATATAATTGCTATCGACTGTATCGTCATGTGTTCTACCTTTTTCTAAATTAAATACGGTTTTAATTGTACTTTTTTATGTTTTTCGTAATATTATTATGAGCAATATACATATATAAAACAATATATGCAGAGCAATATACATATATAAAACAATATATAGAATACATATTCTAGCTCATGGCAGAATCCCTGTAAGACCTCAGCATTATGCTCAGTGAGCTCGATGGAGTTTCCCGACGAGTGGGCCTTAAAATGAATATGGACAACAAAAATAATATCGAATGTCCATGTCATGTCCATCCCGGTATCGGTTAGAGATTTTACTCTCGATGTTGTTCACAAGATCTACTGAGGACAATATGTCCAACTTGGTAGGTCCAACTTCGAGAGAGAGAGGTCATTCGTCGAATGAAGCTAGGATGAACAATGTTCGGGAAGCTAAAAAACGTCTTTTCATCCATCATACCTGAGTGCCTGAAGTCGAAAGTCTTCGACACACACACACATTGGTGTTACCAGTGATGACATACGAATCTGAGATGTGATCTCTGACTACGGGCCTTTTAAACAAGCTCCAAGTCGCACAACGTGCAATGAAGAGGGCTTGGTATTTCTCTGCGAGATCGTATCACGAATGACGAGATCCGTAGACGAACGAAGATTGCCGACACAGCCCAACGGATTTGCAAGCTAAAGTGAGAGTGGGCAGGGCACATAGCCCGTAAAACTGACAACTGATGGAGCAGAAAGGTTCTTGAGTGGAGACCACGTACCGGCAAACGCAGCGTCGGAAAGTCGCTGGAAGCCGTTGGATGGAGGCTGCTTTAAACCGGTCGCTCTGGAGGTCGATGGGGGAAGCCTACGTTCAGCAGTAGACTTCCAATGGCTGATATGATGATGATAATGATGATGATGATACAAATAATATGATATATTCCTTATATTTGATTTGTTTTTATGATTCCAATAATTTTCTTGGAAATTAAAATGGATCATATGCAATCAATAAATGAAAACTAAATAGTAGAATGTTCAAAAAATGAAAATTCAGTAGGTAAGCAATCAATCATTCTGTTTTCTTTAAAAAAACGCCGTTTTTTGTTTAAGTAGGACTAACTTCTAAATTAAATAACCCAGCACATCAATAGCTGTTAAGTTTACTTACTACTTTTTAACCAATTTTATCGGGGATTGATAAAAAGTAAATGTTCAAGTAGAAACCATCAATCATCAGTTATATTCGTACTTACACACTTTCCAAGTTAATGTATATGTATATTTTAATTATAAACAATTACTAAACTTTCACCTTTATTTGGGCTATTTTGTTTTAGTCAGTTTTTATAAAAAAAATTATTGATACGTTTGATCAACATGAAGGTTATTATTAGAGTAATATATGAAACAACAGTCACTAGTTACACTATTACTCTTATTTAAATATGTCGGTATGTAATTTGTTAAAGTTATCATATTGTTTATTATCTATAGGTTTATTATATATGTAGGTATTTGTGTATGTGTATGTGTATTTGTATGTATGTATTTATGTATCAATATGACTACATATATATGTATACATGTATGTATATGTATATATATATTTATTTTAATATCTGTTCATACATATAGTTTTGCGCCCCTTTCCACACCTTCTACGCTAGTCCTCTGCCCAAAGGTTGCCTGGAAGAGATCGCTGTGTTAGCGATAATTGTATTGGTGTGCAAAAGTATAAATAAATAAATAAATAGTTACGACAATCATTAAGCAATTTTTATTTACTATCTAACATTTGCGAATCCTATCGTAAAGTTCATATTATTCTTTTGTAGAAGTCTGGTCGGTTCACCGTTCTGGTTTAGTGGTTACGAGTAGTCGTCTCAACGCCGGCGGTTACGAGTTCGGTTGCCGCTCGGGACAGATATTTGTATTAGTACAAATATTTGTTTCCAGTCTGGGTGTATGTCCTTGTGGGTCTCCCCACTGTTCCTCGGAGAGCACGTAAAGCCGTCGGTCCCGGTTGTCATCATGGACGCCTGCCAACCCGCAGTAGAGCAGCGTAGTCGATTAACCTCCAACCCTTCTTCTATATGGTGTACACAATAATATACGAGTATATATCTAGCCTCTAACATGAATAATAATTTAAATTGGACTTTTTGACATTAATGTTTTTTTTTAACTAATATTTGGAGATATTTTAATAGAAAATTGTTATTACTACACAATCTCGAACGATCTTTAAGCTATGTCTAATAATGTGTTTGCGGTGTAGAATAAAGTATAAATTAAAAAAAAAAAAATATTACATCATGCAAGTATTTATGATTACAGCATTTTTAATTTATTTGTCTACATCATTACAGAATATGATCTGAAGACTAAAAAAGTGTTAGGCTGTCACTTGCTACTTAACTGCGGTTAAACTGTATTTAAACAGTTAAAAATTTCATTTTAATAATGTTTAATCTAACAATGGCACGGATTCCTAAAAATCGTATTTTATATACTCGTAGATTTCAAATTTAAATGAAGAATTAAAAGAAATTAAGAATTAAAAGATTTATTTTATTGTAGAAAAGCGTGGGGTGCTTGATGTCAATTGTTATAATATCTTATCTTCTATTCGTAAAAGTAGAGTCATTGTGGATATCTTAAAAAGCACCTTTTTACAAAATTAAAGTTTATATTAAATAAAATAGAAAATAAAACACAGAATGTCTTAGTATTACAATCTAATAAAAATTATTCATTTTGTCACCCAAAATTAATAAAATATTTTTGTAAATACAATCATTTCGTAATAAAATTCATTACCCGCCTCCTACAGACGATGAGATCCGACTTATTTTAATGCTAATGAAGTAATTAATGACACAATTGTGGCCGCGATTTGAACGATTTATTCTTATTCATTTTACTTTATCAACCCTTTCTGTTATTTGTATAATTTGTACGTTAAACAACAATTTAAAATGAAATATTTAAATGCCATGAATAAGTTGGGTCATGTGTCATTTGGCCAGGTTGGGTTTACGCAGGACTTGTCACACCACATTTATCTCCACATCAAGATGCAACTACGCAAGTGAAAACAAAAAAACTTCTTATTCTAAACTTTTTAACAATAATAAGGGATTTTTTCTTTTTTATAATCATTTATATTCGTTATATAATCATTTTGTTATCATATCATGATCATTTTTCCAACATAATTATATTGTAATAATTTACTTTGTGTAATTTTAAAGGGGATTTACCTTTATAGATTATAATATAATTGTTAATAATTACATCATGTTCACCTTGAATAATGCTTTTGCTTAGGTACTCGTACGTATCTATTTACTAATTGCTTGTTATTTATATTTTTATATCAACAGTATTATATAAAGTAATATATATCCAGCTTCTAACATACTGAAATAATATAGATAATAATTACAGAACTCTCATTCAGAAAGGACTATTTATTATTATTTCTTAACTTACGAAGTAAAGCTTTATTAAATAATTTATAAGTATGTTCTAAAATACGAACGAATTCCTCTTATTTATTATATATACTGGTTAAACATCACGAACTATTAATAACTGTAGGTACTGTTGAAAATATAAATATAAACGACAACATGAATGATTTAAATCATTTCCATATCGACTCACGAGTTAGAAACATGGCTGGTCGTCTTCTCTTCGTTTTTGCGATTCTGTTTTTTGTTTCTATTGTGCTCACAACGCCAGTTAATGAAGCACCACCATTACGTAAGCAATATTTTGTTTCATAAAAAGTTAATGAAACCAAAACCTGTATCAAAAACAGACAATAATAGGAATTTACGTTTAATTAAACAAATCTGTTCCTCAACTTTATTAGAACTATAAAAATAATATTTACAAAATAGTTTATTTCGTTACCTTAATACGAACATTTTTAAACAATAAAGTCAAACGTACATAATTTTTAAGATACGACTTTTTTTTTATTAATATGATTCTACATTTATGTCCGCTTTTGATTTTACTTTTGTAATCTCAAGCTTTAAGTAGCCCTTTTTTATTTACGTGTATGTTCTCTAAATACATGTATAAAATAATTTAGCCTAAAATAATATTGTGAGCTCAAAAGTCCCAGTAGAGTAACGAAATCAAAACTAAATCTTAAATTAGTTTTCGAATTTTATAAAATTTCGATAAGGCCCTATATCGTTGAACTACACTGAAAAATTACAAATATTTGAAAATTAACAAATATATGAATAAATTGAATTTTGGAATACTTCAATTTAGTCCCCGATCATCTTTTAGTTCCTAGTTGGAGTAACAGAACGTCATGGCACAGAATCATGGAACATTCCGACATGACGTCCCGCCGATCCCGTCCCTCTCCTCGCTGCGGGCATTAAAGAGTTTAAGGCTACCATTGCGCTGTTCAGTCGTTTTGTTTACATATACTTATCGCTGAAAACCGCGTGTTTGTTACATTTTATTTAAAATAAACATATAATTTTATATTACTTCATATTATATTTATAAATTTTTAGAGTAATTCAATCGATTCAATCGATTCAATCGATTGCAGCGATAAATTTTAAAAAATCAGGGGTGCCGATAAAGTGCGTTATAGACTCATTTTGAACTCACATGAGTATGATACTTGTACCGTTGCTATACAATACGTACGAGTATATTATAGTTAAGGTATAGAATATATGCTGTTTAGTATTTTTAAATGAGATCTTTAAATTATATCTGAGTGACGAAGCAAAGCTATGTTTTTCGAACGTATGTCTCTTTGTATTAAAAATAATCTTGGCATACACTGCTGGATAAAACGAAATTAGACGGATTTAAAAAAATATATAGTCTCATTAGATTTATCATTAAGTTCATGACAAAAGTATGAAATATTTGAACATGACGTCTAAGAAATTTTTGGATTTTTGTTTATTAATTTCACTTCGAATAGAATTTATAACATACTAGTGACATGCGGCTTTTATCGGCTTTATTCGAGTATTACGTATTATTAAAACAAAAAAAAGTGAGATAAACTAAATAATTTAGAAAACCAAAAACCGATCTGCCCTTAAAATATTAATTTTCAATGTTACAATAACTAACTGCTTATTTGCATATGAATTCTATAAAAGTTTAAACATTTCTTAGGTTCGGCTTTTTTTTTCTTAAATATATTAAATAAATATTATAATAATTTCTTAATTTATTATTTTTTGGTTATTTTTAATACTTTAGTTTATAAATCTTTCAATTCGAAACACATAAGTGTATTCAAGAGATATTTTTATTGACCTAAAGTTAACCCAGACATAGTTTGTTGTTAACTTTAAGTAATTACGTAATGCTGTAATAATACCGACAATACAGTCGTGCGTTAGGTATGTACCTAATTGTGCAGTCATTGTTAATGACTAAGTAAACTTTACACAACAAATAAAATCACAGTATAAACTTATACTATTCATACTGTTACTGTACTGTTGTTGTGGTTTTTAATAAACACACAGACATGACGATTATGCATATATTAACGGATTAAATAAACCATTTACGAATATAAAAGTCGATTTGTGTTTTTTTTTAATATGTATTTTCTAAATCACGTGTAATGACTAATGCAGTTATATGTTTATCCAAAGACATTAAAGTGTTTATCATATATGAACGTTCTGATGTAAATGCCAGCTTTAAATAAAATCGATGACGTTCGAAATGAAATTTTATCTAAGTCATCTCATATCCGTATGGAAAATTTATATGAATTAGGTGCCAACATAACAAGAAATGAAATCTCTGCAAACATTTCCAATTAAGCACTTTCCAAAAAGTTGCGTTTATGGATTGACACTTGTCATTTCTCGGTATAGGTATACATTACTTTCCTAGTAATACCATTTGTCTTAAGCATCATGCTTTTTTTATTACTTCTCTAGGTCAATTACATTTTATTATACATACATATTGTTTATTTACCTACCTAATTCCAAATTTCACGCGTATGAAGTTTGAAGCAAAATCAATTGTTATATACTTAATATCACACTTACTTTTGCTCCTAATTTATTGACAGGACTAGAATAAAAAATAAAAAAAAATAAGAATTTGGATGTAAATTAAAATTAAATAAATGTTTTATATTACAAACCATCTCTATCATCATCATCCAGAAGATGTTACTGTTAATATACCCATGTTATTTCAAATTATATACAAAATTGAAAATTAGTCTATACACGTCACACTGCTAAGCAAATGCCTCTTTCCATAAAAGAGAAGGGACGGAACTTGACCCACCACGCTGCGCCAATGCGGGTTGGTGAATTATTTCCCTATCATGAGTTACATTCTCTATCAGGTGTCTATGATAACAACCGGGACCGACGGCTTTACGAACACTCCGAGGCACGGTAGGGAGTCCCACAAGAACATAGACACAGACCAGATACAAAATATTTATACAAACACAAAATACCTACCCCGAGCCGCAACCGCTGGTTTTGAGACGACTAATCGCACCACTGTACTTGATCATAATCATATATACGAAACTATCCACACTTCTTTTCCTTCTTATAAGTTTATCAACGCTATAACTCCTTATGCAGTACATTATTTATCTTTTTTTCCTTTTGTGTTAGCTAAATTGCGTATTATAAAATGTTCCTAGCTTTATTACATAAAGCTGCAATTCATAGGAACAGAAAACTGACCATAATCGTTAATCGAAATAAAAAGTGCTAAAACTAATGTTCTTAGCTTTAACTCTATTTAGGGTAACCATATGTCCTATTCGAAATACAAGTAATTTAAATCACTACTAACTAATTTTATGTTTCTAGATTGTCCAGCAAACGAAAAATACTACAAATGTTCCCTAGAAGTATGTTATAAGACCTGTAATCACTTGAAGACTCCGCCACCATGTCCATCTATATCTAGCGACTGCTTCATGCCATCTTGCGAGTGTAAGCAAGACTACTTGAGGAACAGCAATGGTGTCTGTGTGCCGTACGAAGAGTGTTGAATAAAATTATCATAATTACAATTTTATTTAAAAACAAGGAAAATGCTGTCGAGTTATATGTATAATATAAAAAACCTATTGACAAAATCTTATACAAAAACAAAATTAAATGCATTAACATTTTCTAATACGTATTATATACCAGTTATAGACAAATTAAAATTAATCTACTGATTTAACACTAACACTTTTTTTCTACAGTTTATATTTTATTTATTTATTATAATTGTAGTAAATATATTATTACGTTTTTTTGTTTTACTTGGTATATTTTATTTAAAATTAACCTGTTATTAATTTGTACACGACGACGACGACCGTTCTGGTGTAGTGGTGCGAGTAGTCGCTTCAAATCGCGTGCCAGCGGTCGCGGGTTTGATTTCCTCTCAGGACAGTAATTTGTATTTGTACAAATATTTGTTTTCAGTCTGGGTGTATGTCCTTGTGGGTCTTCCCACCGTGCCTCGGAGAGCACGTTAAACCGTCGGTCCCGGTTGTTATCATAGATACCTGATAACGATCGTTACTCATGGTAGGGAAATTAATAAATTATCCACCATCTCACAGTAGAGCAGCGTGGTGGTTTAAGCTCCAACCCTTCTATATGAAGAAGAGGCCGCCACTGAGCAGTGGGTTGATTACAGAATGATACAGTACAGTAATTTGTACAACGGAGCCTTTGGATAAACAGAATCGTTACGATTTCACAGTATTGAGCGGAGTACCAACAAATTAAATTTGAATAAAATAGGTTACTTTTTCTTTAATTTAATATAAAATGGGAATTCCTGGAATTGATTACATATTAGCAATACTACCTGTTAGTGTTTTATTGCTATTTTTATTTAAGTTTTGGAACAAAGCATTAAAAACTATATTGAAAATAAATAATGAGCTAGCGGTAAAGTGTAGTCATAAATACTGTCTTAATTACAACTAATACAACATTCATTAGAATATTAATATAAAAATAAAAAAATAAAAAAATTCAGAAACATATTAAAATAAAACTTTGAAAAAATTAATCAAAATAATTTAGTTATTCATTACATAATTGATACGTAACATGTAAGGACCGGTTAAAAGTATAAAAAGATGTTTTTAATTTAAATTATTTTTTAAACCTTAAGTCTTTTAGAAGTTTTTTTTAGGAATTCCAGATAAAAGCAGGCAAACTAATGGAGCGAAATAGTTTAAGTAGTAGCTACGAATTAACAAATTCGCTCCCAGTTTACGACTGTTATGACTATTATTCAGAAGACTTATTTGCATTAAAAAAAAAGTCAATTATTGTACTCGTATGACAAAAATTCTCATTCAAAACTGTGATTTTAACCGCTTAAACATTTCCGTACTCAAGAGTATCATTATTAATATTTATTATCGGGAAATACATAAATGTAGCATCGTTACAAGCGTTTATATTGTATTAACACAATTTCGATTTAAATCTCTCTGTATTCTTTATTGTCTGAACTAATTATAATACTATATTGATTCTCAATCTGAAATTGACGAAGTAATGCTTCATAAAATCAACGCAAGTTCCCGTTAAATTATTTCAATTAAATAATGTATAAACAAATTATTTTTCCATATACACAAACAACAATTGTTAAGTTATTCAATTTTCGCAATAAGTTTTTCGATATGTTCTTGACTTCTAAAAGGTTATCGAATTTTATTTTAAGACTTAAGAGGTAACATAATTGTTCCATACAAAAAAATATCAAATTTGATATTCGACGATTTAAAGATTAAAACTTTAATAGATTAATTTTAATTTTATCAGATAGATCGCTAATTGCAACAAATGCTTATTTTATATACTTTTAAAACTTACTTCAAACTAATGTTAGTTACATTGATCTTATATTGCAAAAACTATTAGAATTGGTATGAAAGTTTAATCGTTTATGAATTATAAATAAATCTTTCCTCCTTCTTTATTCTCTTCTAATAAATGTTAACCCTTTCAAAATATAGAGCTGAGGATATTTACTGGTGGTCGCTTTACGGCTGTAATTAATGTTATCAGAAGATAGTAAAATAGCTCTCACTAAGGAATTCTAGACAAATAAGTCTTCGAAATACCAATCTTTACATTAATGGCAGAAATTATTAGCAGCTTGTATGAGTTCATTTGTTCATGTTGTGCGTATGTGATTTTTTAATGCAAACCACGTATATCAATGTTCATAAAAATTGAAATAAGATCTGAGATCTTACTGTTACCTATTTATGTCTACATGATCGTGGTTTTTGACCTGACGACCGAACTAGATACTTGTGACGACAGTTCCATTAATGCCTATATTCACAGGTTAAATTCCTGCTCTTATAATATTTGTATTTTTATTTCTGGCCTTTGTAATTTTTTCCTTGTAAGTCTTGCCACAGTGCCTCGGTGATATCGTAAAGCCTTCGTTCCAAATACGATCGACGTTAATCTTGGTAGGTAAATTTATTTGGCAACCCGTAGTGGAACAGCGTAAACAGATTAAGTTCCGACCCTCTTTACATACAGTAGAAGAGGCCTTAACCTAGCTGAGGGACATTTTATACTCTAAATGACTGTTTCAGTGCTTCAGTTCAGTCTGTTCACTTTTTCACCTTCTATAAGTCAAAAAAATTTGGTTGTCTGTAAGGTCGGTTTACGGACAATATTTTTACGTGATAACGTCCTAAGAAAACATTGAAAAAAAAAGCATACTTTTATTAATTGAGTTGTATTATTATTACTGGATTATCATTATTTTGTATAATACAATGAATGAGTTAATTCAATTAATTACAATTTTTTTCGATAAATTAACATTTATTTGCATTCGTTAATTCAAATATTCTATTACTTAAATTATACGTATTAATTACAAGTAACAATGTGCTATTAACAATTTATTTACAACTTATATACATGTGTGATATTTAAGATACTGCAATCTGCGTTATTGTTTTTCATTTACAAGCCGAACGCTCAGGCCGATCATGCCTCTCTATCGCTTGTTCCACGCTCTCGCTCGCGACACGTGACACTTCTTCGTGCGTGCAGCCGCCATTCATCGATTTATAAGACGTTATCACGTCAAAAACAGTAATAAACAATAGTAAAATAGTAATCAGCCGGTGCTTGAAAAAAAAATTTGTTTGAGGGAAAGCAGAAATTAAATCTAAGTTCGAGGAAACTTGAAGATTAGTATTCATTAACTCTCTTTTGGCAGCCGGATAAAAATCAATATTAACATGGACGAAGTCTCTGTAAACAAGTAAAAATATTATCAAACCAAAATATACTGCCTCCAAAAGATATCCACTTTCGAGTTAGATCTCATTTTCATTTTGCTCAGTTAATCTTTTTGTTACTTCAATTATTTGCTTCTGAAGCGCTTACAATGTTTATTTTATTTATTTTACTAGTGGCCCGCTCCGACTGCGCCCGGGGTATTTATGTGTACTGTAAAACAGCTACGTCATGTAGCTAGGTGACAAAGAGTACTTAAACCTTTCTCATGAATCACTCTATCAATTGGTGAAAACCGCATGAAAATCCGAGCGACGTTTTTGAGTTTAACGCTAACAAAAAGACAGACGGGGTGGAGCACTTTGTCTTATAATATGTATTTAAAACGACATATAAGAAAACTGTGAAAAAATATGAAAACAAAACAAACAAATTACTAAAATTCAGCGATCGCATCAAGCTAGTCCAGTCATCATTACGAGAACGCGCTCTTTCGCTCGAATTCTCGCGCCCGGTTTTTTTTTTTGCGATAACTCCTAAGATATTTATTTAAATTATATGATGTTTAGGAGTAGGTATAATAATGTCAATGAAATACTTAAGGCCTCTAACGTATTTAAAATGATAAGGATTAATACTTTATCCATATAATTAGCTTTGCAATTACCACATTATGTACATGATCGATTTTTAAAACATAATAGGTATAGTAATTTATCCTTCAAAGATGGATATATGCCATCGCTGACTATTTCGTAAATCTATAAAAGAAGAGTTTCTCACCATGCATTGTTTTGTTATATCTCAAATGGCTTAGGTAGCATTTTCGTTGAAATTTCCCAGACTGCTTAATTTTATCCGACATCTATCGTTATATATTAGCCAGTGTACATAGAACTTAACAAATTATATACCTTATCCCTCCTCCAGAATCACTCTATCTATAGGTGAAAACCGCATGAAAATCCGTGGAGTAGCTTTTTAAGTTTATCGCGAACAGACAGACAGATGCGGCGGAGGACTTTGTTTTACAATATGTAGTGATGTCCATGATTATTAGTAATGATGAAAACCAAAGTAAGGATTTTAATGTGTTAATAAAAAATAATCATATTGCTTTGTTAACAATTGAATGTTGCAGTGAATGTAACAAATATATTTTATTTTTACCTACAATAATACCTACAAGTTATAGGTTATCTCCAATTATGTACAAGGAATTGGTCAATGATTACTGCAATGGAAAATATGGGGATAATATGGGGGACATATCAGGAGGGTCCCTACTGGTGAATAAATATTTTTCATGTGTGTTTACTGGTATGTTTGTCACGATCTAAGTCTTTTTGTTGTATGGATTTTCGTCATTACATCTTAGTTCAGATGGTCATCATGGTATTTCCTGCGTGCTTTTTTGTCTACCAGAATGATCATAAGCATCTTATATAAGGCCATATATAATTTGCAAAGTTTTCAATGTATATAATATATAACTATGTGCATGTACATGTCTAAATATTCTTTTGTACACGACACAATTATGATATAAGTATATACTCTTACTTTTAACAAAATTGATGCAGGAAGTAAAGTTAGCAAATAAGTGAACAATAAAAAATTTAAAATGTAGTAGTCGACGATAATGAACTACTTTTTTTCAATGACGGTAATAAAAAACCGACCAAGTTCCGCTAGTTAAGATTGTCACCAACAATCGACATTTCTGAAAGTCCGTCATTTAGCGTTTTGTAATTCTGCAATCTTCAATTGACACACACTATTTGATTTTTTTAACAAATATCATAATATAACATATATCCATATAACATATATCTTTTAAAAAAAGGGAAGAGCAATTGTTTACATATTAGATATATATATATCTAATATGTAAACAATCCAAAATCATACAAAGATTTGCGTGTTTAAAGTGGTTTGATAAATATATATATCGCAAATCTTTGTATGATTTTGGGTTATACCTTTTTTTAAAGAAGATATTTTGAAATTGAGCATAAGTAAATTTAAAAAAAAACATCGCCAAATGTAAAAAAGAAGATGATTGAATTTATTAATGGGATTTTATTATCCCATTATCAAGAGACCATACTATGGCTCCTACCTACACAAACGCCGATTTCATAATTAATTATTGTAAACTTCATTCGAATATATTTATGTAAAATTAAACTTTGTCTCATCGATATATTTTAAAGTAATCCAGAAGATTGCAGTTATAGATTAAAAAACTTATAGGTACGCGTCATTTCAGAGCAAGAAAATGAATAATTTACAAGTGAAGTTTGTCGAAATTTCACCACTATCATGTTGATTCACAGATGAATGTTAATATACCTACAGCTATAGTCTGACGGTTTTTAAAAAAATAAATCTTATAATCAATAATCATATTGTTTGCGGACAATAACTAGTAGATTTTATTTTAAAAAAAATGATATAAATCTTAATCAAATCTAATACTCTATATTTTTCTCTGTTCTTTTATATTAACATTTTTTTAAATATATTTTATTTACTTAGCGTACGAATTTTGATCACCCGCATCCAAAGTTCTTTGCAAATAAATAGAAATTAAATTCAAAAATTGACTATTTAATTAAAATAAAAATAAAATTGAGAAACAATAAATAAATATAATGAACACGTGTGAAACGTTTTATTCCGATTCAGATGGCCTCGTCGCCTGTCGCGGGGTTTATTAAAACTTTCCTTCCCTCATAATAAAGTTTCTTATTGAAAGAGCTCGGTTACATTTTTGCAGCATCAAGCATTTTTAATTGCAAGAAAGTCATATTTTCTTATAAGATTGAATTGTTTTTAAAATAATAGGAAATAATTATTATTTTTTACTTCAATTCAATATTAAGCACTAACTCTTTATTTAAATTAAATTTAAGTCGTATAGAAAAACCCTAGAGAAGTATTTACAAAAAAGTAAATATAGAAAAGATTATTAATGTACTGTACTGAATCAGCCTATAAAGCCCACTGCTGAGCGCTGCTTGATTCGCCACGCTGCTCCATTACGGCTTATTAACATCTCGAATATCTCAATGAAATAGATAAAGTAAAAATGTGAAATTAATTATCTCGTTACATTTTACGTTTTAACTGTTCAAAGAACAAACGCATATACCTACTATAGTAATGATTTCTTTAAAATATTATTTATTTGCATTTTAAAGAAGAAAATTCACTAATTTTTTCTACAAAAAGCATTCCCTCTTTCTATGTATACATTTTTAATAGTATTTCACAACAACAACAAAAATTAGGGGCTTTAATAAGTAGGAAAGAGAAGGAGAATTTAGGAAACATTACTTTCAAATTCACCTGAGACACCTGTAACTGAATTTTTAAACCTTGATTGTAATTATCCCTACTTATAATTATAAATGTGAAATGTAAGTTTGCTTGTTACGATTTCATGCGAAAACCACGTAACCGATCATCATGAAACTTTGTACACATATTCTTGGAGGTATTAGAAGTAACATAGGATACTTTTTTTGGTCGTGATAACCGACATCAAGCCACGGGGAAGCTAGTAATATACATATAAATCAATTATACAAAGCAATTGTTATAGAGTCAGTTCACATACACACTGAACTATCAAATTTAATCGTTTAGTTCAGTATCATTTTCCTTAATACAAATTTACCTTGTATTGGAATGTTTAAATTCCATTTTCATAGAAAGACTAAACTTTATTACAATATTATATCAAAATATCAAAGCAACCAGTTACAAATATAATTACGTATGTAGTAGGTTAGAAAATAATTACTAGGGCAAAAAGGTTTCGTGTAAAATGTCTAAATGTATTCAAAGTTTGATTTAGTGCCGAAAAGGACTTATGTAAATTCTGTTTCACAATAGGGTTGCTTTGAAAATTATATTTGAAACTCAGAATTTTGCGATGTAAATGATAACTCAGAATTTTATTTGTACGGTCTTACATGAAACTCTTTTGACGTGAATTAGACTTATTTTTCTATATAAAAAAAGTATTCTTGTAGTCATGAAAAATTATTACCAAATTGTATGTAGTGTATATTAACGCTTTTTTTTTTTTATTAAATAATATTTTTTTATGGAGAGTTTCGGAAATTAAACGTAGCATAGTTAAATATGTTTTGTATAACATTCTGGCCTCCAAGCGATAGAATGTAGAGTAGATAATAATAATAATAAATATTTATTTGTATAAGTATGTTACAAACAGTTCTTAAGAATAGATCATAAACAATACAAACAATTGTCAAAATTACACATAACTGTACACTGTATTTTATACCCCTGTCGCCTAAAGTAGGAAAGTCCATTGATTCCTCCAGACAGACAGTGAAGATGTGTATATATCACATACGTCATATACATAATATTTACAAGACTTTAAAACAAAACACATATAAATTTTATTTATTATTTTTTTATTAACGTGATACGCGTATTTTTTAAATACGTAATCGTCATAATTACACTTTTTTTTATGAGAGAATAACAGCACAGTAAACTGATTGAAGACTTTGATTACATCCAAATTTTTTAGATTTAAATCAACACAAATAGTACGAGTAGTATATATAGTTTTATCTATTGTTTACGTAATATATATATACCTACGATAAGGATTGTTGAATAAAAGATCTTAAGAAATGGACACATGTTTATCACCTCGAACTTTTTTAAATATTTTTCTTCATGAAATAAACAAAAAAGAATATATTTGTCCAGACTTGAATTTTTTATACTAATTGAAACTACAACCTTAATAATTTTATTATTCGTTTTTGTGTAAAACCTTTGGAATCGCTTAAAGAGCTTTATTAGAAATGTGTAGTATTTTTCTTTGTTTAACAATTCAAATAACAATCTACTTCATTAGGCTAGGCTAGACCTAAAAATTACATAGCGTCTCATATGTCATGAGTGATTGAACATACTCACATACTACTCTTCGAACCTCTTTCTCTCTTTTAATTTTATATTGTTCGTCATGTTTTATTTATATTTGCAAAACCATACTAAAATACAACACTACTGACTTATCCCCTAGATCTCTACGTATATAAGTATACACACAAGTATATTGGTAATAAGTCCTTTCGTAATCAAAGAACTTCAAAAGAAAAGTAATTCCATATAATCTGATGAATCAGCAATCGCTCCATCCGATTAATGAGATCTTAAAAGTTTTTGTATTGATTCACGATCAAAACCCAAATAGTTGTCAGGGGAACACGATTCTTTTCGTAATTGAATTTTGCTACAACATGTTTGCTTCCACTGAGCTAGCGCGCACAGTGATAGAATTCCATGCGTTATTTTTTTTTTTGTAACAAAATACGTAAAACAGGGACAATAGTGAACGCGCGCACTGTAGTACAAATGTAACGGTACCAAACGCGTACTAATAAATTGATTGAAATAGTAAATATAGGTCCGTCTTTTTATGGCATACGGAGATCATGTCTACATTGTTGTTAACACAAAAATAAGTTGTATAATTTTTGGAACGAAGTTCCTTAGGCAGGCTTAGAGGAGATAGAGGTTTTGCTGCGCGACCGAACTGTAAAAAAATGTGAGACTAAAACCGTAAGAAAAACATATAACGAAAGTGCGCGTGCGGGCGGTGGGGGTGCGAAGGATGCGACCACCGCCTGCGGCACAACACTGCAACTGCGTGGCTCAAGGAGCGCCTGCGCGTGCTCGCGACTGACGCCGGCCTCAATCGACGCTATTTTACACTATTTGTTATTTTCTAAAATACTAAATTTCTTTAAATACTTTTATGTAATTAAATAAAAACCAATCAGCAAGATTTAAAAAAAAATCAAGAAAATATATATAAAGATAAGCCATTTTTTTTTTGCAAATTGTTTTGCTACTATTTTTTTTTTTTCGTTTGATTTATTTTATTTTACGTTATTTGTTATTTTCTAAAATACTTTTTATTTTATTTTACACAACTTTTCTATCCTTAAAATCATCCCGGCATAACTCCAAAACCAGCCACCCTAGACCCCTACTGTAAGAGCTCATTTGAATGGGGTAGACACCAGGAGCTACCCCCCACAAATATCCCATACCACACACCACCACCACTTGGTCTACCTCACCCCCGCTGACTAATATATCGGGAACCAAAAGCTAGATCCCCGAGTTTAATGTCGATTAACTCGGGAGAATGAGGAAAACAAATTGGCTGCAACAGAATCCATAATTTGTAAATGTTGTTGTAAATTGTGTTGCTTCTATATTATACGAAGGAACTTCGTTCCTACCATCGTTTCCGGTTGTTATCATATACACCTCATAGCGATCGTTACGATCGATATGAGGATCGATGCGTGGTGGATTAAGCTTCAACTCGTCTTTTACACGGAGAGAACGCCTTTGCCCCGCAGTTGGGCGTTTACAGACTGATTACTAGTTAATCAAAGTTACTAATAAATACGTACCATGTAGATACGTACCAAGAGATCCTTAAATGACAGATCTGAAAAAAGATAAGTTATAAAAAAAACTGTTTATTAATAAAAACCGTACCGCATAACCGCAACCTTAGTGCGCGCTAGCACTTTCTCAGTTTCAAAGTATCCTCGGTCTTTGTTGACCGTTCTTTGTTTAGTTTCTCGAAAGTTCATGGCTTCCTACTTGAAACAGCTCGTGGCTAACGTACGGATATGACTGTTTGATCGTCCTTTAAGATAGTTCCAATTGTACCGAATAAACATTTGTTGGCAGGAACTTAATTGAACAAAGCTTTAGGAGAGATAAGAAACCACTGCAACTACTTAGGAGATTTACCAGTATTTGAAAATTATTTATAACAGCTAAATACATAATTATGTGCGTATTTGAACTCGAAAATCAAAACATTTTATTCTGGATTTTTGTAAAACACATTTAATAAAGTTATAACTATTTTAAATAAATGTTAACCAACTTAACTAATTTTAAATGATTTTAAAGCATCAAATTTTAAGTTGCGATAAAATACTTATATGTTATATTCTGTCTCAGATTACTTTTTTATTTTATACTGAAACATAATGCAACTAAAAGTTGATTTACCTTTATTAGACATAGTTTAGTAACACGCGTTAAAAATCTATGCTACTTTCGATATTTTTAAGATTTTCCTTACCCTCAGAATTCTAAACTGTAGATAAACCGTTGAACTTACTTTAGTTTATACACTTAATAAAATGAATGAAAATCGTGAACGAAGTCGCAGGTAAGGCTAATTATTTGCGTTGTTCCTGATTCTCTGTGCCCTTTCGTTGAGATTAAGGTATGAACGTGTGTATGCCGCACGTTCAAAGGTTTCTGTAGATTAAGGGTATCAAGTTTTTCTGACCTAATAGTGAGTGTTATCAGGAACTACACAAACTTAGCACCCCATCAAAGGATTTTTGAAATCAAAATGACCTTAATCGATAGGTCTACGTTAGGTCTGTATAGGTCCACCAAAATTTTTGTTAGGTCGCCTATTTTTTTTTAATAAATATTTTTAATAAATAAGTTCTATTTTTTCGAAAAAAAAAACTTACAACCTATCAATACTACGTTATTAGGTCTTTTTTAAAATTTTGGTGGACCTATACAGACCTAACGTGAACCTATCGATTAACGTAATTTTGATTTAAAAAATCTTTCGATGGGATGCCAAATTTGTGTACCGTTATCATGTGTGTTAATTTTAATTTCTGTACTACACAACCAGAGACAAAATATTTAGTGGTCAATTTATAAATTATCTACTTTCTATCAAAAACCAATGAATGAATCCTGAAGATAATGAATTATAATAAAGTAAGTATCCAATTTTACTTTCATCCCCTCCCCTAAGGGAACCATGCTAAATTTCGGAATAAAAAGTGTCCAGTGTCCTAGATTAAATTTATTCAGTAGTTTTGGATTGATACGCGGCTAAGATATAGACAGAACGACAAAAATAAAAAAACAGATTTTGCGCTCATTATCAATTATAAAGTGTTGCAATTTATTATAAGTATAAAAGTAAGTTACATATGTTAATATTAATTATGAAACTGATACAAAAGTAATTTAAGTCAAATTATAATTTGCAAAACATTAATTGCATTTTTGCTCACAAATTCTCTATTTACCTAATAAAACTAACTAACAGACATTACGCAAACCCAAGAGACTTAAACATGAAATTTTGCTCAGAAGTTTTGTACAATACGTAGGTGAAAATTAAAAAGTATTTTAGAAAATCTCAGAAAAGAATTAAATTAATACGGAATGAAAGTTTACATTGAGCTTTGTCTTTTTATTTCGAACTGAGTTGTCGATAATAGGAAATCCCTAGCTAAGTCTAAAATAGTACGCATGAAACATTATTAACTATATGATGATATTTGATTGATGATATTTGATTGATGAGATTTGATTGATTTGATGATGATATTTAATTAAAAGTCTAAAAACGGATTTTATCGCGTTTATTCAAAATTACTGTTTAACAATTTTATTTTAATTTATTTCCCGACGTTTCGGACCCTTTACAGCGTCCATGATCTCGGGGGACTGAGGTGGTGGGTGTCCGAATAAAAATTATTCGGACACCCACCACCTCAGTCCCCCGAGATCATGGACGCTGTAAAGGGTCCGAAACGTCGGGAAATAAATTAAAATAAAATTGTTAAACAGTAATTTTGAATAAACGCGATAAAATCCGTTTTTAGACTTTTAATTAAATGAATAAAATTCGCGTAAATATAAGAGAATTGATGATGATATTTTTGTGACTTATAAAAAATAAAGGAAATCCCACCATACTCAACTATTAACGGAATGAGATAGGAACTAAAACGCAATACATGTATTTAATATTAAAACAAGATTGTTTACCACCGTTGTTTATACTGTTCATCCAAAACACGTCGCGATCAACAAAAGTTTGAATATTATGTCCTCTAAATATTTTAAATTAAATAAATGAAATCCACACTTTTTTTAAGGATTACATTTATATAATATTTAATGTGCCTATTATTATTATTTCACTTTGGTTTTAGAATATAACTCCCTTATAACATTTAAAACTTTAATAATTTTTCATAATATTTTCATAATATTTTTCATATTATTTTCATAATATATAATTCATCATCATCATCATATTAGCCATTGGATGTCCACTGCTGAACGTAGGCCTCCCCCATCGATCACCAGAATAACCGGTTCGAAGTCTCCAACGACTTCCAGCGACTTTCTTCAAGTCGTCTGTCCATCTCTCGGACGACCATTCGATGATGCGCTTGTTGGTACGTGATCTCCAAGCGAAAGCCTTGCTGCTCCACCGGCCGTCGGTTATACCAGCTTTGTGCCCTGTCCACTGACACTTCAGCTTGCTAATCTGTTGGGCTACTTCGGCAACCAACCGTGTATGTATGTTAAACATATATATTTATTTATCCATTAAACATAAAATTCATTGAATAATAGGAAACTAATATTATAAAATAAAATGCAATTAATAATTAGAAAATAAGATGATTGATTCCACTATCGCATTGGGGAAATCTGTTTTTTTAATATAATTAATAAATACATATATAAGATGTCACTTGCTGGTCTGGGGGCTATGTCGAAAGAAATTGCCTTAACATATCTCTGTCTGAAATTAGACCTCCCAGGTGCCTAAGGAAATGAAGAAGAAGAAGAATTGAAGAATCATGTTAACGTGAAATGGTGACAAGAATGCTGTCAGCATTTACCCCTTGAATCGCAAAAAAATGTACCCACTTCTTATGTCACCATTGGCTGTTATTAGTCTTAGGGTCAAATCTTATAGAAATTGATTATATTATTAAGATATGGTTTTCGTAAGCCAACATTAGCTTAGTTGAGAAGAAAACTTGTATTTGAATCTCGACCCTGGTCCATAAGATCGCAATTTAAATATGCCTTTAGTTCAAATTTTATAATTCATAACCTTTACACAATTTACATGTTTACTACAAAGATAGCATCATATAATAAAACGAACAAATGTTCTTACTAACCAGTGATAACAGAACATAATGAACATCGCCGACGACGTGTTAGCGCAATCCCTGATACAGGATTCACATCCTACTGGGGGCTTTTGAGTATAAGGCGTTTATTTTCCGACGTTATTTTAATAAGCGTTTTTAGTTCATATCTAGGATATACAAAGATTTTAAATAGATATAATCTATAATGGCTAAATACTACAATATAATTATATATAATATATAGATAGTTGATTTTGACAGTGACATAAAGAAAATAATAATATCCGCACAATTCATATAAAAAGTCTTAAATGAGTTTTGTTTTTTCTTTACATTTGCAAACAGTAAATCTTGAGAATTAATTAAATTTTCCCCTTTTTATTTATTTAAAAGCGGTGACACAGTTTGCATATTGTTCTAAGTTAACTCGTTAATTACTTTCTTTATCACGAGAATAAAAGTAAAAGTATATTTCAAAAGAGTTTTGTTTCCAAAAGTTTAAAGAGCGTTTTATATCTTGAAGTTATGGTACAGTAAATGTTAAATCTGCTTTTTATGGTTCTGTACGAACACGAGTAATTCTTGAGTTTAAGTGCTTATGCAATGCACATGTGCAAAATCACCGCGCTTATATGGCCTACCAAAAATACACAAAATACATGTACCTCTACGTCCAATTGTAAGCCAGATCGACAGTCCAACTTACAAACTGGCTCAGCACGTAGCGAAGGTACTGTCACCACTCAGAGGCAACACAACAGCGTATGTGAAGGATTTCTACCAATTTGTGAGTGAGATTAAAGACCTGCAGAGAATGAAACAATGGTGAATTTCGATGTACAGTCTTTATTCACATGCTTACAGGTACAAGATTGCATTGAAATTGTGCGAAGGAGACTAGTGGACAACGACATGCCAGAGTAATATGCAATAATACTCAAGCACTGCCTTACAACTGACAACCTGTTGTGGAACCACAAATACTACATACAGGTGGATGGCGTGGCTATGGGCTCTGCAGTATCCCCCACAGTGGCTGACATCTACATGGATGACTTCGAGGATCGAGCTATAAGGCAGCACCTATCTATCCTAGATTTTACAAGAGGTATGTAGATGATACTTTCACTATATTGCCAACAGACAGTACTTACATATTCCTAGAACACCTTAACTCCATAAATAACAATATTTAATTTACCATGGAGTTAAAAGCAAACAGCACACTAGCTTTCCTAGATGTACTTATAATCAGAAATCCTGATCATAGTTTAAGCCATTCTGTGTATCGAAAATCTACCCACACAAACAAGTATTTAAACGGTGCTTCTCACCACCATCCTAGAAAACCTTCTGCCGTTGGTTTATCTCTGTTTCAGAGAGCTTGCTAGACATGGGCGTTTTCGGTTTTCAGATCAAACGGCTACGTAGCCGATATTAAATTTCAATATCGATATTAAAAACCGTTTTCAGATATCGATATTAGAGTAATATCAGGTGCGTAACGTAAACACAAACCGAAACAAACGGTTGAACACAAAGGTTACAAGTATGCCTAATTAAAAAAATCAAAAAACCCGACTGCGTAAAATACTCTTATTATAAGCTAAAAAGAATAAAACAATTTACTAGCTTTCATTTGATACCCATATTGCTACAGTAAGAAAAAAAATTCAACTCCCCCCCTCATTCCGCCATTTGCGGGCGCCATTTTGAAAATTTATATAGCCTATGTCACTACTACAATTTAGACAAATCCAACGACACCTAATATGTTAAAAACCGTCCAACCGTTTGGGCTGTAGGGCGTGCCAAAGAAATGGACAGACATACATACATACAAACATACAAATATACATACATACATACATACATACATACATACATACATACATACACACACACACACACACACGCACGCACGCACGCACGCACGCACGCGCGCACGCGCGCACGCATACGCACACGCACACGCACACGCACACGCACACGCACACGCACACGCACACGCACACGCACACGTTGTTGTGTTAGAATTAACTAAAAAATTTTGAGGATTTAGTTAAAAAAATTTAAAATTTATATTCCACAGATCGGATAACGTGATTTTTTATTTATGTTTAAAAATTGATTTTTATCATAACGGACTTGATTTATTTTGATTTTCAGTGGTTTTTGCCAATTATTTTGATTTTTAGAGATGTCTGAGCCATATAAATTCAAGATTTATATTCGACGGATCGAAATACATGAGAATCATGATTGATTTAATTTTATATTTTTTTTTAACACAATATCTGGAATTTTTTGCTTTTTTTGCAATTTTTCAGGGTTTTTTGGTATTTACTCAAACTTTTAATGGCTTATGGTCTAAATAAACTTCAGATAAGTCTTAAGCGGGTCAAAATACATAAAAATCATGCTTAGTTAAGATCAAAATTTTTTTAAAATCATTTTAAATCGCCTAAATTGCCGATTTTCGTCATTTTTTTCGGTTTTTTAAAGTTTTCTCGAAAATTTGACGGTGTACGGGTCAAACTGACCTCAAATTCGGATTCAGCGGGTCGAAATACATAGAGATATATGGGTCCCGTCAAAAGTACTGACAACTTTTTTTTTGTGTGCCGGTGTTTTTAATATTTTAATATAATAATTATTATAAGGCATACTTCAATAACACTAAAAATGATTCGTTTTACAAACTTTTTCTTAAATACACACACTATTTTATTACGGAAACTAAATAATCATAACAATATAACTTAGTTCAAAATGAATTTGGAAAAATATTAGATTTATGCTTCAGCAGCACTCCGTGCTTCGTATCACATATAGTATCGAGACCAATCGTCGGGGAAGACAGATATCATCCAGCGTTAAATATAGATGTATTAGACTTACAGGTATCCCATTTAATCGAGAACAAAGCACAAACTCCCAACTTTTATATATGTAATTATGATGACATCAACACTTATCTCAAAAATATCGATTGGAATGTTTTGTTATCTTGCGATTCAGTTAATGACGCTGTAAACATTTTTTATAATACAATTAGATCTTGTATTTCTTTATTAGTACCAGTTAAAATTTCTAATAAAACTTCATATCCTTCATGGTATAGTCGAGCTTTAATTAAAATTATTAAAGAAAAATTTAAAGTTTATAAGCGGTGGAAAAAATATGGTAACCCCAGAGACTATGACGAGTTCAGTATACTAAGAGAAAGACAGCACCGAGTCCAAAAAACTTGTTTCGATCTATTTACTAGCTCGTCTGAAAAACTCATTAAAACATCACCTAAATACTTTTGGAAATATATTAAAAACAAATTGGGATCTACAAGCTATCCCTCTAAATTTACACACAATAATATTGACTATACCAAGGGCGACGATATATGTAACGCATTTAACAAGTTTTTTGAAAGTGTATTTTTAAAACCTCAGATAGCTAACTCTACAATCCCTATTTCCTTCACTCACCCTTGTAATGATTGTTTGTCTAAAATTAATGTTAACAAACAAAATCTATTGAAATATTTACGAACTCTTGACAAAAGTAAAGGTGCAGGATGTGATGGTATTCCACCATTGTTTTTTGCTTCTTGTGCTGATAGCCTCTGTTATCCTATTTCAATTTTATTTGACAGGTCACTACAAGAAGGAATTTTTCCTGATGCTTGGAAAAAAGCCCAAATTGTCCCCATCCATAAAAAGGGTTCGAAATCGTTAATCGCTAACTATCGTCCCATTTCCATACTCAATACTATCGCTAAGCTGTTTGAAAAGGTGGTATATGAAGATATCTACTCAATCATTGCTAAAGGCATTCCACGAACACAACACGGATTCCTTCGCGGTAGGTCCACCTTATCTAATTTAACTTTATTTTCTAATTTTATTCTAAAAGCAATGGAGAAGGGTGGACAAGTTGACGTAGTATATACGGATTTTGAAAAAGCTTTTGACCGTGTAGACCATGTCATCCTTCTTCAAAAACTACACAATCTCGGAATCCATGGTGACTTGTTACGTTGGGTGCAGTCATATCTTACTAATCGTACACAAATTGTTGTTCTTGGAGGTTATAGGTCTGACTATATCAATGTACCTTCTGGAATACCCCAGGGATCTCATCTTGGCCCCCTCTTCTATAGCGCGTATATTTATGACATAGATACGGTTCTTGTAAACTCAAAACACTTACTCTATGCTGATGACAAAAAAGTGTACATTAGTGTGCGCTCAGTTGATGATTGTAAGCGGTTACAACATGATCTTAACAATCTATTTGATTATTACACAAAGAATAAAATAAACGTTAGTATTCAAAAATGTCAATGTATTAGTTTCACTCGTAAAAATAATCCTATTGTGTTTAAATATAATTTTAATGGCATTGAGATCGGTAGAACACAGATGGTCCGTGATTTAGGTGTATACTTCGACAGCAAAATGTTAATGTCTTCTCATATTGACATAATTAGATCCAAAGCACTTAAAAATCTTGGTTTTGTAATACGAACATGTAGTCCATTTAAAGATCCTCTAACCATCAAAATAGTTTATTTCGCATACGTCCGAAGCATCTTAGAATATGCTGCTCCTGTTTGGTCACCACGGTACGATATTTATATAAAACGCATTGAAAATGTACAGAAGAAATTTATTAATCACATTAATTTTAAATGCAGAAAAGCTGACATAAGCGATGAATATATAAATATCTGCCGAGCTTATAACCTTCTGACATTAACGGAACGCAGAGAGGTGTTAGACATGGGGTTATTGTATGATATTATTCGTGGCCGCCTAGACTCTCCGGAACTAGCTGAACATATTTTGCTGAACACCCCTTCACGGCGACTGAGACACACTCCCTTATTACATGTCCCGTACTGCCACACTAACTATGTCCAGAATTCTGTTCTAACAAGATTACCCAACACCTATAATATGAAATTTAATTGTATAGATATTTTCAATGGTTCTAAAAATATATTTAAAAATAAAATCAAACGACACATCTTAAACCAACATAATCTAAACAATAAGTAATAAAATATTTATTTATTATTTGTATACGTTCTATAAATATTTATGTATTCTTCTTTTATTCTATTTTTATTAGTTTTATATATTATGTACATTACTATTCAAATATAGAGAAAATTATTTATACTAATACTATACTATACTTCCCAAGAGTAATAATTAGTTTAATAGGATAATAATAAGTTTTTTTTTTTTTTTTGCACGTATAAATAATTTAATTTTAAACGGATGGATGGTCGTAATTGGCCTTCGTAATTGTAATACATTTTTTTTTCTTTTATAATTTTTTGTGCTGTGTACCATCCCTTATAAATAAATAAATAAATAAATAACCATAAGATAAGAGTAAAGACTCGACTTTATTGCTTAAAGTTGTAGTTATATTTTGCGATGTACACAGTTGAACACAGAAAACCATATTCGCCTCATCTCTTTTATTCAGTATGAAGTTACCGTTATAAGAAAGAGATGCAGATAATATGGTTTTAGCTGTCGCGCCGCTCTTAGCCTTTGCGCGCCCGTCACCGTTCTTCGGTTTTTAGTTTTTAGTTTCGGTTTCGTGTTCGCGCTCAAGTTTTCGTTGGTTATGTGAAAACGGTTATGCGTTTTGGTATATCGATATGATATGATATGGGTACGCGTAACCGATATTAGTTACGTTTTGATATATCGGTCTCATACCTAGAGCTTGCGGGATCTGTGACGAGAAGCACCTAGACGCAGAGCTACAGCACGTCAAGCAGGTACTGCGAGACAACAACCTCCGAGCACCGTGTCAGAGTCACAGATCCCGGAGGAAGAAGATAGCCACAGTTGAGCGCCAGCCTGCCGTACTACCACATGTCAAAGGAGTCACTGACAAGATTGGCTACATCTTGAAGCAAGCTTCAATCAAAACTTACTATAAGCCGCCAACGAAGATAAGTCAATTATTACCATCTGTCAAGTAAAAATTACTTTTACAAGATGCGGGTGTCTACAAATTAGACTGTGAATATGGTCTCTCATATATAGGGCAATCTAAGCGGAGTATATAGGGATACGCGTCAAAGAACACATACCTGACATTAAACACCAACGGTCGACAAAGTCTGCTGCATATCAACATACTCAACAAGGTACCAACCACTACATCAGATATGATAAGCCACAAATTGTCGCTAAAGAACACCGATTCCTACCAAGGATGATTCGCGAAGCTATTGAAAAAAAAAACATCCTAATTTCAATAGAGAGGATGGGTGGAATGTATGTGTGAATAAGAAACGGTTAAAGTAATAATTAACATAGTATAAAAGCGGGGTATGTAACAATTAATTTATTATTCGGACACCCACCACGACGCTGTAAAGGCCCTAAACGTTGGGAAATAAAATAAAAAATCGTTAAACTGTAAAGTTTTCAATAAACGCGATAAAATCCGTTTTGGTATTTTAATTAAAATTAGTAAAATTCGCGTAAATATAAGAAAACAGAATCTCATAGCATTAATTATTTATTAATTGGTCATTTAATGGCTATGTCAAGACATTTATTTTACTAGTATAGTAATCGTACAAGAAGGTCCTGATCTAATGCCCTTTTCTTTTTGTTGCATAGCTTTTCTCTTTGAATCGTAATAGAAAGAATACTTAAAATCATCACAGCGTTTTTAATATAGTCGTTATAAAAACCAAAGACAAAAATTTATTTAAGCTTCAAAAATTCTAAGGATTTATCTTGGAAATGAGTTCATTCGTTGTTTTTCGTATGATGCAGTGGTGACTGGCCCGTGGCGCAGTAAGCAGTGGCCCTGTTTTCTGCTCCAGGGTTGTGGGTTCGATTCCCGCCCCGAGTCTGGGTGTAATATGTATTTATTTATATATGTATTATGTATATGTATATTTATTTAAAAAAAAATTATATCAGTCAACTAATACCTAAAACACAGGCATTAAGTTGCCTACCTTAGGGACAGACGACCGTGTGTGTATGTTAAACATATTTATATATATTTATATTTATAAGAAACCTTGCACAAGCGAGTACAAATGAAACTTGGATATTTTATTCATTTATATTAATAAAGTAAATTCAAAAGGTACTCGTGAAAGACATTTTTATGTATATTGTGTATAGCATAATTATAAGCTAAACATATCAGATTAAAAAATTAAAATTAATGAGTTATCAATTTCTCCTAAATTCATATAATTGAGTTATTCTTATGTATTTGAATCTAAAAATTCAGTCACATTATGTAGTGTGAAAGAAATTTTACTCCGAACTAAAGTTTTTTGTAAGTATTTGTTTTGTGGGAAATAAATACAAGAATCGTTTTATTATATTTGCTTTAGTAAATGTTACAAGCGATAAATTCAATTTAATATAAAATATATTGGTGCAGTTTTTCACTCTCAGGTCGAAGTAAATCCTTCCAAGTTCGGAGGGTATAGTGCCTTATACCGACACCTCTTTGCTTCAGTTTTCTTTACTTGTCTCCGTATTCTTTCAACATCCATCGGATTTTCTTTGAAAAGCCTCTTATCCCATTTTCTCGTATATATTCTAGTTTCATCCCCGCGGCGTTGTTTGCTTGTTGTTTATATTTTTTTCTTCTTCAACGGCTCTCGAACGAATCGTTGTATAATTTTATAATATAATATAATTTTACTCGGATTTTTCAATAATTTACTTGAGTATTATTCAATACAATTTTATATTTTGTTTAATTAATGCATTCTTATATAATAACCTGAATATTAATTAAAAAATATATACAGACTACGTAACCTGATGGCTGACGACAATAGGTATATTATTTATTATTAACAAATAAAAAAAATATGTAAAATACAATACATTTCGTTGAAACTCAACATTATCACAAATTCAAATAAATGTTCTTAGCAGATATATTTTTTTAAATTGTATAATTGAGCAACATAGGAGAAGTGAGTTGATTAACATATTGTAGTATTAGTGTTTGAATATGTTTACAGTTTTTCTAATGTCTAATTTTACTTTTCGTTTATATCTTTTATTAATCGTTTAAACTATATTTAATATTTTTAACAGAGATCCACATTTACCGTGACACCCGTTATTGTTTCGTTAGAATTTTAAATGTTAAAAAAATAGTACATTATTTTAAATAAATTTTATAGAATAGTTCTTTGCTTAAAAGTCAGTTTTTTTTGTTGTCGGTCTAGTAAAAACATTATACATAGAACAGAATAGAGGCTGTTAAAATCACAAAAACAAACATAATTTTATTTATTTATTTTATTTATTACATAAACTTCTGAAAATTAAATAAAATGATTTATAAAAAAAACATAAGGTTCTGTCATCATGTAATATTATGAAAAATATTCAACATTGCTCAATCAGAACACAAACACCATCATCATTTCTCAAGTAACCATCTCTACAGACGCATTGTGGAGTTGTGCAGGTAGTAATTGATACTTGACAAAAATCTGGATTCGTTAAAGTTCTGCAGCTTTTGATGCAACTTGGTGTACACTGTTTAAATACTTCATTGTCTGAGCATTCTGTAAATAAAATATACATATTTACGTCATACATGTCCGTGTAAAAATTTAAACACATACTTTTCAGTTGAACTTTGATATTAAATTTATTGAATTACTTGAAGAAAGAAAAAACGAAAGCAAGAAATTAGCTGCTTGGTCTCTCTAACAACTTGGAAGTTTTTTGAACTTTTTTTTTCTTTCCTTTTTTGCAGTTGGTTTTTTTTTAACGCAAGCGGACAATTGGTTCGCTTAGTGGTTAGTCAAAGCGACATCTATAAACACCAGCTATACCAGAGGATTAGCAGGTGCGTTGCCGGCCTTTCAAAATAAGTATGCTTTTTTCTTGAAGGTCCCTAAGTTGTATCGGTTCGAAAATACCGTTGGTGACAGTTGGTGAAAAAAGACAGCCTAGAAGATCGGCCTTCTCCTTTGCGGTGTGGGCCAACGATTCGCCTCATGTGCAATAATGGTAAGGATGGCTAACAAAAATTACCTTGAACAGCCTTAGCTAGGGACCAGAATGCACGAGTTCCCGAAGGAAGTTTAACCAATCTCTCGCCAATTCTGCTCACGTACTCACCTTTGCCTCAGCAATAAGCCTTTTGAAGGACCTGGAGACCAAGTTATACTCCTTTTTTAATGCGCTGGTCTTTACATCCTGGGACATCGCCGCATTGACCCAAGCTCGGTAGCTTTCCTGCTTATGACTTGCAGCCACTTTGCAGGGTCAACCAAACCAGGGTTGAGATTTGCCGCCTATAGGCACCGCAGAGCATGAAATGAAAAGTTCCATGGCTTGCAGCACCACTTAGGCAACAGAATCAACAAAGATGTCTGGATCATTCAGCGAAAAGAAATTCGCCCCGAAGGATAGAATGCACAGAAGTACCGCATCGCATCCCAATCAGCTGACCTATAGTGCCAAATGCGGCGGTTACCTGCAAAGCGAGGCCATGGTGGGCGTGTGATTGGCACAGAACTTCGGACCAGACATTGGTCCGACGAAACAAGTGGAGCGTCCACAGACACCACATAACTGTCCGGATGAGAGGTCAGCAGAAAGTCCAACTAGGAAGGCATATGATTTTCTACATCAGGAATACCCGTTGGTGACCGTTGGTGACGTTGGTACCAACTGTGTTAGATCATATGCTGAGGCAAAGTCGTAAACAGAACTTCCCGCATGATCGGTTGTTCGTTGTTGGTTTTGTGTTGAATATTAATTAATATGGCATTATTTTATTGTATTGTATATTATTTTAATGTATTGTAATCCGTGAATACAAAAGATTCCCAAAAATTGGTTCAAAGTTGCCAAAAATAAACATTTACTAGCAACCTTCAACGTACAGAAACACATAGACGATTCTATATTTTGAAGACATTTAAATATTTTTCATATCCTATAGCCTGCAGCGGAGCAGCGTGACAGATTAAGCTCCAATGTTTCTCTTTCATGAGAGACTGTTCGCTTACCCAGTAGAAGTAAGTCGTTTACTGGCATTTAAAACATTAAAAGTTATGTAGATGTATGTAGTCATCAAATTAAATATTTATATATTCTAAACGGAATAACAACAATAATTTATAATTGACAACGCGTAAATAAGTAAGATAATGGTTAATTATTAATATTAAAATAAGTAATAGAATGTTTAACTATGAATATTAATAAATTTTAAATTGAGTTTGTCAAAGATGTTTTACTTCTGACATGTGTACTCCGTACACATGACTTTTTTTTTTAAATTATATATCAACAATAAACACAAAAAAAAATCTATCTAATCAACATTATTTAAAGGTTTTAATATTTTTTATTCGGTCACGAATTAAAATATGTAGTAACAAATTTGGTAACTCACGTGATGCACCATCAACCGGAGTTGAAACAATAACAGATGCAAAAATTAATGTCGCGAAGACAAAAACAAGTTCACGGGCCATCGTATATGTTTGTAAGTTGAAACAGTTATAATGTTTAACCATGTTTTGCCATATTTATATACAGTCTCGACTCAAAGTGGTGACGTTAATCTATAGTAAAGAAATCGAAGAACCTCCAAGTTATTTTAGCATTACAAACGTATGTTTCTTACGTAGGCTTCTAGCTCTCTCAATCACCGTATAAAACGAAAATAATAACCGCTATCTACACTTCATGTTGATTTTCTGTGAAAATATAGTACCTACAATCGTGATCAAGCAGTCAATATACGTATTCGATGATTGTGATTGTTTCACAGTATTCTCATTATTTAATTATTTTAATACAGGGACGAGTATACAAAGAATCTACTTTATCTTATCGTAACTTTAATTTGTTTTATAAAATAGATCAAACATTATAGACTGAATATTGTAACTAATACCGCATTATGCAGTTAGTATCCTTTGTTCAGTAATAAAAGACATCTTGAATATCAAAAAAATTTGAGATATCATCAACTCCATGCGAACAATCATTTTATTTCTTATAAACTGTTTTAATATGCAATTTCGTCCGTGTGAAATAAAGACTTATGTAGTCAATAACCTTAAAAAGATCTTATTTACTACTAATATTTCAGTATTTCTTTTCCAGTAGAACGTTTGTGTTGTGTTGTGAAACAAACAAAGTATTTGGTTAGCATTGTTGGTATATATTAAATAACTAGCAAACCCGGCGAACACCGTTTCGCCACCAGATGGCTTCGTTTTTTGTAACATTTCGTTTGATATACATATATTGGTTTGTAGTACATGCTATGTACTATGATGGCGCTGTATGTGAAAAATGATTTTCCCTGTTTTCCCGCTTTTCTGTTGAAATTTTTCCTGAATTTTGTTTCCTATAACCTCACGGAGCCCGAGACCTTTCCAACGAATGCAAAACCGTGGAAATCGGTTCGTGCGTTCTGGAATTATAGCGTCAGGAAGGAAAACTCGACTTATTTTTATATTATAGATAATAAAAATGCACAAAATATCTAATCATTTTAATAAATTATCTAATATTAAATTGATAATCTAATATTAAATAATTAAAATAAAAATCTAATATTAAATTAATTAATTTAAGTATAACTTTCCTAGAAGATAACATTACTCGACCTGAATTTATATTCTTCAATTTACTGTAAGAATGCACTTTTATCTCTTAATTATGCATCACGTGCTGTAAAAAAAGTGTTACTTAAGAGCAAGCACTTACTAAGTAAATTTCATTAACAAGTCATAACCAGGCGACGTCTAAGTACCCCATTAGAGACCCGAAATCTTGTTAAGTTAAAATTTTAGCTTGTTCAGTTCAGTCGGACTCCCGCAGGATTTTAGCACGACATTGCACTCCCAAAGTGCCGAATCCGACATAGGTCTAGGACTGCCTACCCGGACGGCCTGGATATCATCCGTAAATGGATTCCCCTGCGTCACAAAAAAAAAAGTCTTAATAAATAAATAAAGAAGTATTAGTTAGTTATTTCTCGACATTATTATATAATTATTTAAGATAATATTTATAATTATAAATAATAAACGTCTCACACTCAACAGCCCCCAGTAGGATGTGAATCCTGTGTCGGGGATCCGGAAACACACACAATACACAAGCACAAACGCCCAGACCACGACAAACATCTCTATGGGCCTATACAAACATTTGTCATGTGCGGGGATCGAACCCGCGACCGCTAGCGCATCAGTCAGTTGCTGTGACCACTGCACCAACGCGTCGTCGAATAGTAAGTATTATTACGATTCACATTACGATTCACGTTAATATTATATATATGTATGTCTTAAAAGCGCGATTTCCCCAGCTGTTATGAACGCCATTAAGAAGTATTGTTCACCATGAAAAAGGTTATATATGCCTAATTAGACGAGAAGTTATTTAAAGTACTTTTTATATATATTTCTTGAAGAAAGACGAAAGTATACAAATCTGGAACCGTTGAGGAGAAGATTTATTAATACTTTGATTAAATTCAAATGGTTTTTAATTTCAGATAATTTTCACCTGAGATAGTGAGATAGATAGTGAACAAGGTATCTTTTTTCAAAGGCGCTCTGGGAAAACCTCTCTCAACGACTTGTTTGTGAATATTTTTGCATCAAAACTTCACAAAATATTCTTAAGACCATGCTTTGTGATATAAAAAGGTTTTAATAAATTTACTCAAGCAAGTTTTCTAAAAAAAAATCCTATAAAGTTTCTTTTTTCACGCTAAACGCTAACGAGCCTGAAATACATTCGATTGTTTCAATGTGATGCGCGGCCAAGACGCAGATCGACAAAAATGTAAAAATTACATTTTTAGCTTTTGTCTCAATTTAAGAGAATCCCCCGCCAAAGAAAAATTCAAATAATTATTGTCAATGTACAGAATTAGACCTCTTACCGTTTTATTATAAGGATAGATAAACTCAGAATATAAGAGTTAAATATAATCCAATGTCATATGTTATCACAAATTAATTATACTATGCAAACATATCCCATACTTCTTGTATTTTTTTATTTTATTTTAATGTAAATTGGATTTTATATATACAATTATTTTAATAACGTAACTATGGTACCTATATGATAATAGTATTAGACCAGCAGTAATTTCAGCGGGTAAATTGGCAACATAATTTTTAAAAATAAGAGTATAAGAGTCAGACAAAGATTTAAAAAAAAAACTGATGAATATATTAACATTATTCTCCTAAGTTGATATAATTGAGTTATAAGAATGTATTTGAACAAGAAATTTAAGTCACATTCAGTGTGAAAGAAATTTTACTACGACCTAAATTATTTGTAAATATTTATTTTGTAGGAAATAAATACAAGAATCTTTTTATTATATTTGCTTCAGTAAATGTTACAAGCGATAAATTCAATTTAAAATAAAATATATTGGTGCAGTTTTTTCACTCTCATTACTTAATATGGAACATTAATTAATATGGCATTATTTTATGGCATATAATTTTAATGTACTTTAATCCGTGAATACAAAAGATTTCCCAAAATTGGTTCACAGTTGCCAAAAAAAAACATTTACTAGTAATCTTAACCGTACAGAAACACCTAGAAGATTCTATTTTTCGAAGACATTTAAATATTTTTCATATCTTATAACCTGCAGCGGAGCAGCGTGACAGATTAAGCTCCAAAGCTTTTCTTTCAAAAGAGACTGTTCTTTATCTCTAACCCAGTAGAAGTAGGTCGTTTACTGACTGTTAAAGTATTAAAACTTATGTATGTAGTCATTAAATTAAATATTTAAATATTCTAAACGAAATTAAAAAAATAATTTGTAATTTTAGTTAAAAACAACATTTGTGTATATACTATAACATCAACAATAAAAACAAAAAAAAAAAATTGTTTCATATTAATTAACGTTATTTAAAGGTTTTAACAAATTTTATTTGGTCACAGAATCAAATAGTGACAAAATGGTGATAACTCACGTGATGCGCCATCAACCGGAGTTGAAACAATAACAGACGCGAAAATTAATGTCGCAAAGACAAAAACAAGTTCACGGGCCATCGTTGATGCTTGTAAGTTGAAACAGTTATATACTAAACAGTTATATAATGTTTAATTATGTGTTGCCGTCTTTATATACAGGACAGATCGATAAAATGAAAATTTAACGATAAAAACGTGAAACATGGTAAAACAATTAATATAACAATTTTTTTTAAAAAATTGTGACTATATATTATTTACCCGACTGCGACAGAAGAAGGGTTATGTTTTTCGAGTGTATGTATGTATGTATGTCCATTTCTTTGGCACGCCCTACAGCCCAAACGGCTGGACGGTTTTTGACATATGAGGTGTCGTTGGATTTGCCTAAATTGTAGTAGTGACATAGGCTATATAAATTTTCAAAATAGCGCCCGCAAATGGCGGAATGAGGGGGGGATTTGAATTTTTTTTCTTACTGTAGCAATATGGGTATCAAATGAAAGCTAGTAAATTGTTTTATTCTTTTTAGTTTATAATAAGAGTATTTAACGCAGTCGGGTTTTTTGATTTTTTTAATTATGCATACTTGTTTGAATACTTATATAAGTATGAAATTATTGATTAGTCGTTATATAGTTTATTAACAATTCTGCCCTTGTGAAAATATTTCTCGGAAAAAAAACTGAGAATTTTTTAAAAATTGTACACGTTACTTTTTATAAATAGTACACGTTAGGTTAAGCGTGATGTTTACTTTAAAAGTGGAACTATGGTAAAAATGTCTCGGTCCTCCCCTTGAAAATAAAGGACGCAACGGAAGCTCTCAAAAAAGATTTTTTTTTCCCGTTTTTGTAACGTTTCTTATTATTTCTCAGTCCCTATTGGTCGTAGCGTGATGTTATATAGCCTTGCCTCGGTAAACGGACTATCCAACACAAAAAAAAATTTCAATTCGAATGGGTAGTTCTTGAGATTAGCACGTTCAAACAAACAAACTCTTCAGCTTTATAATATTAGTATAAGTAGTATATCTTGTCAAATTTAAAATTTGACAAGATATACTAGTATTTATAATTATACATAGGAAGAATGTGAACTAATAGTAAGAACTGAATTAAAGAGTTTCAATAATAAATGTTTACTAAATTTGACATGTAATTGCTAGAATAATTTAACTCCATACCACCCAAGGAATTTATATAAAAACTGGAATGCGCACGTGACTCAAAAAACGTTCCTAAGAGGGGGACTGCATCTCTTTTTACAATGGATTCAAGGCAACTCGTAAGAAAAAGACAAAATATCAGTAGTTAACGAAATGCTCGGAACGATTTTTTCACTTTAAATGTTGGAAACAAATGTCAACCTTATGTCAGAATATACAATTTTATTAAGTGAGCGTTCCAGTTATGATACAAATTCTTTGATATCATCTATCATTATAACATAAAATTAAAAAAATATCTTGAGTGTGTGTAACCACGGTCTTCAATACAAGTCTTGCAATGAAGCCCAATTTCAGTACTGAGAGATTAGTACGATCGTGTTTATAACTTTTCTTTCGCATCAACTTCGCTGTATGTCGTTGCTATCGATGGGTGCGGTCAGCAGTGTGCACTGCGCACGCCGGTTGAGTGACAACAAACTGGAATGCTCACGTGCACTCAAAAACTTTCCTACGGCCGGTATTGCATCTCTTTCTACCATGGATTCAAGGCAACTCTCGTAAGAAAGAGACAAAATACCAGTATTCAACGAAATGCTCGGAACGATTTTTCACTTTAAATGTTTTTGTCCTATTCGGTGTCGAGACCCTTGGTCCGTGGGCATTATAGCAAAAGCATTATAGCGCTAGGAGCGCTATAATGCTTTTTAAGGAAATAGCAAAAAGGTTAGTCGACATTACAGGAGACCAAAGAGCTAGCAGCTACCTCAGACAAAGAATTAGTCTAGCTATTCAAAGGGGGAACGCTGCCAGTATCTTCAGATACTTGCCTAAAGGGACTCCTTTTAATAATATATTTTAGTCATTATATTATATTTTTTAATTATTTTTTTAAAGAATATTTTAACTGTTTTATTTAGATTTGACATTGTTCAAAACATGATTTGACTTCGTTGCACAGAACACCTATCTATCGTCATGCCTCTGGCGGCCGTAAATTGAAAAGAACAGCCATCATCAAGCTGGCGCACCCCCACTACTGTCATTGCAGACCTGTGTATTAGATCGTGCAATATCTTAAAAATTTTGGGATGTTTTTGTCTGATTTTTTTTCTCATGTGTGAGAGAAACGAAAGCTAGCGCCTAAGAGCTACTGAACCATCCGAGTAACCCGTCTCCCACAAAGCTAGAATTTTTTTAAATTATGTTTTATTATCGGTCAGTTATTAAATCGCAAGTCTGACAGGAATCTCGCAGTTGCGTTATCACCTTAAATTTTTGAAAATGTCAAAGAAAATATTTATTAACCTTCTCTCACAAGGCTACAATTTTAATACGTTGTAATTTACTTAAGATTAAGTGTAAAAACAAATTGCCAACCTATTTTGAGGGTTGCAAGTAAGTGCCAGACGATAGTATAGCTGAAATTTTAAGGGCATATTCCACATACATATTCTATCAATAATTTAAAAAGTTCATGTAAACAGCCAGACTATTTTGACGGTTGCAAGTGTCTGCCAGACGAGTATATAATAGTCATAACTCATGACGATCCATGGGAGAGCGAGCGCAACATACCTGAAGTTACAATGTCATAAAGAGAGAATATGATGTATTATATTACGAAAATAAGATGAAGGATTACTGAAATTTAATTTTTATTTATTTATTTATTTATTCCATCATCTTACATCTAACATTACAGGATAGTTGTCCTAATGCGTTAGTATCGTTGTGTGTTAGAAGATACTTGTCATATAAAGATAAAAGTATAATAATTGACATAACATTAAATTTTTATCTTAATGTAAGAGTAGTAGAGAGAGTACGATCTGCGCTTTGAACAATTGTAGGCAATGAGAAGGCATGAAACTGCTTCGCAATACTGAGCACACCAAGTTTCTTAGAGGCCAGTTTAGCCTTTTCCTCCAAATGACCACGAAATTGCACATCGCTAGATATGTCGACGTCAAGTATTACAATACTGGCTAAAGCGGGAGTGCCTTCAAATTGGAGAGGAACGACGAAGGGAGATTTTTTTGCGGTAAACGCGCAAACTTGTGTTTTGTTGGGGTTAAATTGGACTAGGTTAAGTCGCCCCCATTGCGAGACTTTGGCTAAAAGAAAAATTCCCGAGAAATATTAGAACGGCCTGTGTATAAGGCATCTCCAGTGCTGTCATCCTCATAACAATGAATGCCACTAGTTTAACCTTTCCTGCCAAATGACCACGAAATTATATATTGCTCGATATGTTGACGCCAAGTACTCCAATACTTTCTAAAGCTGTTAGGGTAGTGCCTGTATGTATGTAGTGGTCTATAATTGGACGGGTCTAAGCGGATACCTTTCTTAGGTATCAGGTACACTAAAGCTATCTTCTACGAGCGTGGAACGACACCTGATGAGTAAGAGTGCTGGAAAAGACGCGTAAGGACGGGTGCCAAGTCAGGAGCACAAGTTCGTAGCACTAACAGAGGGATGCCATGAGGCCCACTTGACTTATGGATGTCCAACGAGGCCAAGAAGGGCTTTACAGGGCACGGATCTCTTTAATTTTGCCTATGGTGTCAATGACAACCATTAACCATATCGATATTTTTTTCTAACTAAGGTGTAATAATTTACTACGTATTTAAATTTTTGTGTTCCCGTTTTATTAGTAATGAGATAAACACAATTTCAAAACATAAGTCAATTTACACGAATATCAAAGCAAACATTAAATAAAAGTTCTGTTACATACACACGTACAGATGATATATTATATACAAAAAAAAAGTTAGTCTAAAACGTAGTTACAATTTGATTAATCATACGTCCCAAAGGATTCAGGTGGAACTGGAGTTAAAACAATGTTTCTTTTTAACGAATTCAAAAGAGATGGTTCTTAATTTAACTATATACTTTTGATGCTGTTAAGAGATATTTTGCAATTTACTAATTGATTTAAATTTTTTTTTTTTTTTTTTTTACAAATACAGTAAGTAAATCTCAAGGATAGTCCTCCTAGCAGTAACTTTAAAGTAAAACAGCTATTAATAATACAAATATGTCTTAAAAATTATTCTGTGGAAACATGACAACAAATATTAATTTAAAATTAACAATACCTACATGACATTGTACGAGTATACCATACAATTATAACAATTAATATTATTATTAAAGGAACTCACAGCTTACCCTTATAACTTTCACTGTTTTTTTTTTCTTTATGTTATTCTTAGTTGGAGTCTCATAAAAAAATTTAAAAAATTGTAATGTTGATGGTAGTTATTTCTTTTACTTTGTTTATTTATTCATATTATAACCTAAGTATACTTTATTATATTTTTCTAGTTATCATTTTTAAATATATGTTGTGGCCATATCGTAGACTTTTTTTTAGCAAGTTACTACACATCGACGGTGGATTTCTGACGACGGTACACATTGATGCTGGATGTCTGATGACCTTTTTTTTAGGAATTCGGATAGGCTACAAGGGTAAATATCGTTTAAATTTTAATCTATAAACTTGTATGATATTATTTTCAGAAATTACGAATATTTGACATCCATGGTACGAGAAATTTTTTTTGACATCTGGCAACCCTACTTACAGGCTGATTCAGTTCAATTCAGTTCAGATTTTACCAAAATTACCTATATTTATTTTTGTTTCTTCGTAGACTTATTTTTTAATATTAGGGTAAAACTTTCACCGTTTTTTAAACAAATACATAAAGATATCCCAAAAATATAGGTCCTATGAGGCTTGGTTATGAGAGCTGACACAGTGGATCGTATTACTCATAACTATACTGTGAATCCCAAGTTAAAAATTTAATTTTTTTTTTCCAGGCATCTGTTGTTAATAATTATAAATACGTATTTATATTGAACCTCTTTCTGTTCTTGGCTTATTGATATAGGTAATTAACAAATAAATATAAAAGTAAAGCCACGGACAGGATATATTTAAAAATAACTTACGACTTTTTAACTAAATAGTCAATGTTATCAGTAATCATGTTTTCATAAACGTGTCATAGGTAATATATTTCTATTTAATCATATGGTATATACAAATACATTCTAATATCTTTGTATGACAAAATTTTCGTCAATTGTATTGAAAATCGATATAGTTGACTTTATTTTATTGTTAAGAAAGTTTAATTAGATATCACCAACTGATCAAATAGTAAACGTTGAGAAGTTATTGTTAACGAATAACAGTATTGAAATATGTGTAAATGTATTATTTGTATTGAACTTTTTATCGAATATTTATCTTACGAACAAAATAAGCAGAAAAATATCCACATCGAACCATTTTTCTACCCACGTATAAACATTATTTTTATTCTCGGACATGCAAGACATAGAATAGTATGTAAATGTATTACCCGTTAAAGCCTTACACTCTTTTGTTGTCCATTAGAAATAAAAGTGCCTATATTTTGAGTGTAAATATACTTGCATAGTTAGCACCACGTAAGCGCCACGTTTGTTATTGAAAAATTGTAGTATCTATTATACTAGTATAGTATATATCTTATCTCTAGTAGTTTTATCTTATGGAGTCCTGTCGCTTTCATCATTTGACGATGATTTTCAGATACAAAACCCTGAATAAATTATAAGAATTTACAAACACATCATGACCTCATAAAATTTCAGGAGTTTCCTTGATTTCCCTGAGATCCTATCACCAGATCCTAGTGTGGTGGAAGTGGATACCTCTGAAGAACTCCCTTTCTATTTAAAAAAATGTTTGTCTGTAAAGTCGGTTTACGGACAATAATTTTTCGCGATAACGTCATAAGAAAACATTGAAAAAAAAATTGCATTCTTTTATGAATTGAATTGAATTATTATTATCACTGAGTTATCTTTTTTTTTTATTATTGTATAATACAAAGAATGAGTTAACTCAATTAATTACTTTTTTTTCAATAAATTAACATTTATTTGCACTCGTTAATTAAAATATTTTATTACCTAAATTATACATATTAATAACAAGTAACAATGTGCTATTAACAATTTATTTACAACTTATACACTTGTATGATATTTAAAATCCTCCAATCTGCGTTATTATTTTTAATTTACAAGCCGAACGCTTAGGCCGATTGTGCCTCTCTATCGCTTGTTCTGCGCTCTCGCTCCTAACACGTGACAATTCTTCGTGCTTGCAGTCGGCATTCATCGATTTACAAAACGTTATGACGTCAATAGAATTATCAAAACTTTTCCTGAGAGCTCGTCATCAGATCCTGATACGGTACATAGGGACAAAAAAGAACTATCAAAATCGGTTTATAATTGATGAGTATATTGAGGAACATGCATAAAAAATACACTTACAATTTACATGCAAAGGTAATAAAAGGAGGGGGCTCCTTTTTGAAGTCCATTAAAAATGACAGTTGTCGGTAGATAAAATAAACAATTTTCTAAATACAATTTTGCATTAGTGATCCATAAATAAATATAACTTAATAATAAATATTCATTAAAGGTCATGTAATAAATTGATGGCTTCGTAAGAAGGCTGTAACTCCGAAAATTATTTGCCCAAGAGTTATAATATACGTATAACTGGCCCTTATTATAGAACAATATAACAGGTAATGCGTTTTAGGGTTCCGTAGCCAAATGGCAAAAACGTAACCCTCATGGATTTGTCATGTCTGTCTGTCTGTCCGTTCGTATGTCACAGCCACTTTTTTCCTAAACTGTAATAGCTATACTGTTGAAACTTGGTAAGTAGATGTATTCTGTGAACAATATATATGATGTACATTACCATGCACTATTATTAAAACATCGATCTAAGTTACAACTAACTACAAGAACTTTTATATGATGTTACTTGCTGCTACGGAACCCTTCATAGGCGAGTCCGACTCTCACTTGTTTAATTTTTATTTTTATTTTTTATTTTATAATTAAAAAAAAATAGATATTCTGGAAGTTATGACCTTAAAAAATTATCGAAATTGATTTTACTCGTAAAATAGTGTTTCTATTATATCTAATATGTCAGTGTACAACTGACCTGATATTGAAAATTACAACGCTGAATATTTTTATTTAAATTATAAAGAAATAGGTTCACAAATAAACGTCATAAAAAGTTGATAGAATTTAAAGTACAACAAACAAAATAAGTTGTAACATAATTTCTTATTTCCCCCTATAAAGCCTTTCGACACCAAATTGTCTCCATTGTATAAGATTTTTCGAGATCCTACATAAAACTGAAAAGTGGAAGTAAATCCCAGCTTTTAGGGAAGAAGCGAGGCTTAACGAAAATCCTGAGAAAACAGATTCGTTATTGCAAAAGAAGTCATCTGGAAAACAAATGTACAAAACATGAAAGGAAAAGAAATTGCTCGGCGAGGGATCAAATTGTTTGCTTTTAAAGCATTTTATATTCATCAAACACACGTAAGTTAACAAGTGGATTTCAAGGTGTTTTTCGATTCATTTATTTGAAAAGCACACTTACAACATACATATAAAAAATTCAAAAATTAAACAATATATAATAATATACTATCTAATATGCATGTCACTTACAAGTGTACATAGCACTTTGGACTTGGACCCATATAGGGTTAAAAACTCAAAAAATGACGAATAATTAAAATTTATGAACTTTAAATATACAATAATACAATTCAATATTTGTAATATTAAAAAAATTGACACTTTATTATCATCATAACTAAAATAATCAAAATCAAAAATAATAAAGAACAATAATTATCCTAATCCTAATCAAAATAAATAAAAATTAGTAACAAATTATCATAATTATTATGCATTAATTAATACAATTTATATGTACATTAATAAAATTAAAGAATTGCACATTTTTGAAAGGAAAAAAAAGTACAACCTATCACCACAACGAAAATAGCCAAAAACAGAAATTAGGAACCACTATCAGAATAAAAATAAATAAAAATTAGAAATTATCATTAATTAAATAATTGAAAATATTATGAAGACAACAAAAGTCAAATCAAGATTAACAGAATTACTAATAAGAAAAAATAAAAATAAAATTATTAAACTAATCATGCGTTTATGATGGTTAAGTAACTTACATAATACATCCCGTGTGCACTGTTATAATAGTAATAAGAAGCATGGAGCGAAAAATGCTCGGAATAAGCTTTCGAGACAGGTTCAGGAACACGTTCATCAGGAAAGAAACACGTGTGGTCGACATCGGCTACCGAATCGTCCGGTTGAAATGGTCGTGGGCCGGACATCTGTGTCGTCGTTGCGAGGATAGATGGAGTAGGTGTGTTGTGGAGTGGAGACCACGGGAGACGAAGCGAAAAGTGGGCAGACCACCAGCCAGATGGTCCGATGACATAGAAAAAATTGCAGGACGGCTTTAGCATCGAGGAGCTATGGACCGTGCGGCGTGGTGAGGCCTTGGAGAGGCATATGCCCAACGGTGGGCGTCATAAATGCTGGCGAAGAAGAATTACCTATCTTTATAATAACTTTTATTTTGTGGTGAAATTGTCAAAATAACTTTATAGTACATTGTTACATTAATTATTATTTTTCAATAAAATAGTTTGTTATCTTTCAAAATATTTTGGTAGTCACATACATAATTCTCTCATAGCGCAAGATTTTAGTTTTATTTGCAATCTATATTTAATTATAAATAATCAACTAACTTCAATTAATCTGTTAAACAGTGGCCCAATGAGCTGATTCATTATTTCAGAGTGAAATAATTTATATAATAGATTAACGTTGGTTAAAAACATACACACACAAACACACACATGCATTACTTGGTAAATACAAATGTAAAGATACTTCATACATCTCTTTAAAGTATTACAAATATCTGAACTGTAATTTCCAGACCGTTAAGACTCTTATTGGGTGCTATCCCAAAATATATCTTCAAAACTCGTGTTATTTCGCGCTATTTCGTTTTAAGTAAGGATAGCATTATTTATTGATATGGGTAGCGTCCCTTTCCTCTTAGCGTATCACGAGTATGTCTTAATTTTAAAGAGCATTTAGGAGAACTCCGTTTTAAGGTTGCTCGTTACTGACCTGGTTTAAATAATGCCCCAGGTACGGTCAAGCGATGTATATAATATATTTAAACGGTGAATACGTAATTAATTAAAGTTCAGAGAGTTTGGGAGTTGCTCAAAATTTGATAGCGGGACATTTTTTTCAATTTTGGAAAAACGAGGGAAAAGTTTTTACAGTCGTTATTAATTTCATTTAGGTACCTCAAAAATCCATATTTTTTAGACATGAAATAGTATTAAATGACAATAGTACAAAATGTCATTAATAAAGCATAGAAATGTGTTCTGGACGGAAAGTAGAGTAAAGGAATTTTTTATTCTCGACGTTTCTGTAATTTCGCGCGATGTAATGCTCACCGGAGACTGCGGTACAAAGAGATATTAAATTTAAAAATGTACGAGAGCGAAATTGCTGCCTGTACGCGTTTTGGGACATTTGAAAAAAAAGCAATAGATCGGTTTTAAAATTCATAAAAAGTTACCTCCATAGTGTTTCGTGTATTGTTAGGACTAAAAGCTAGTAGATACTAGTTGCAATTATTGGATTTTAAAGTAAATTTTTGGGTCAGTGCTTTTATAGTACGGTTTATTTTGTTATGCTTTTACAATCGGGTACTAAGATCGACATAAAATCGTTCTGCATATGTTGATTTTATTTCCGTAATGAGGTAGAGTATTATATTAGTTTTATAAGAGCCATAACAGAGTAATGTAACTAGAAAATGCCTGTCTTTGCCTGTTTTCAATGGTCTGTTCATGTTCTTATTACCCTCATTTTATCTTAACGTAAATTCAAAATGAGATTAATTACTTCTATTTTATGTACATACATAATAGTTTTAAATCGATTTTTTCGCACTCTAATGAATAGGACACGGTACAAAATAAAAATCTTATTAGACACAGGCAAGAGAATTAAGAGATTAATGATAATGAAGTTTTATCAAATATAAATTGCGCATTTTAATATCATTTTTTTTTAAAATAAATTATTTGTTTTTAGGATTTTAGATGACCATGATATACAATTCTACGTACCCAAAACAAAACATTTATGAGTTCTTCATATGACATAATATGGTAATTTATTATTCATATTTTATTAAAATACTTAGTATTTTTATATTACGACACGAGATAATTTATTGAATACTAGCTGCTGCCCGCGACGTCGTCTGCGTGAACGCTATTAGATTACACGTTGTTACAGAATGCGTTGAAAAAATAAAGGTTCAATGCTCGTTCCCCGTAGGTGATAGCGTGATAATATGTAGCCTATATGTTAACCAGACTTCTTAATAATATTCGTGCTAAATTTGAAGTAAATCAATGCAGTACGTTTTGAGTTTATCGCGGACATACATACAGACAAACAGACGAAAATTCTAAAAACTATATTTTTGGCTTCGGTATCGAATGTAAATCACACCCCAAGTATTCTTTAAAAAAATTCTATGTACAGTTGTGACTTTCCTACCATTTTATTATATTATGTATAGATGTACGTCACGACTCGTGTCAATAACAGTAAAATTTTTCGTCTCTTGATTTTAATGTAATTTATGTAAGCCAGTAAGCTTACATAAATTACATTACTACTGTGCTGTTTCAGCCTGTAAGCAACCCACTGCTGAGCGAAGGCCTCTTATCCATATAGAAGAAGGATATATATGATGTCTATGTATTACAACCGGGACCGACGGCTTTACGTGCCTTCCGCCACTACACCAGAACGGTCGTCATGTAAGCCTTAAATTGGTTTAATTTAAATCGATTTTCTGGGATAGAACTTATTTTTTAGAAGTTATTATAACTTATGTTTTTTTTTATTCAAGAAAATAAATTCTAATTTTACCACGCACAAAAGGTAAAAAATAAAAAATAAAAGATATATATAAATAATATTAATTTATTCCAGAATCTATGAAACAGTTATTTTAATCAGATTTTCACAATAAAAGAAAACATATATAATTTACAAAATATATAATACAAAAGAGATAACACAAGGACCAAGAATAAATACAACACAGGTTAAAAAATTATCAAAACGTTTGGCACAATTTATTTATTTTATTCAGAGTTTTTTTTTTTAAATATAAAATGAGCAATTATTACTTATGCTTAAAGATTAAAATAAATGTTACTATTTCAAATCGTTTTATCTACGAATTAATTATTGTAACTGGCACAAAATTCATACACATTCTAAAAGATTCTCCAAAATTGTGGTATAATTTAATTTATAGTTTAAATTATATACTGATTAGAATGTTTATTCTGTTTAAACTTAGTCTAAGCCATAGAGGTATTATAGATAGAGCAGGGGAGCCAGGCCTCCATCTGTCCCTCGGTCAGAAAGAGAGAGAGACGATCGCGGTACCGGTTGAATTACATACCAATATAATATTACTGTGCATATTAGATCTGTTTCTATGATTTGTTTGTAGTCGAAAAATTAAAATAGAAGTAAATAAATGATGTTAAAAAAAAATTATCGAGATTTGAATTTGAGGCAGGCAGCTTACATGCAGCCGTATGTCTTCCTTACTCTATCTATAATACCTCTATGGTTTAAACTTCTTATTAATAAAGACGGATTATCTTTTAATGGGTCACAGATTAAATAGATTTACTGTAAGTGCAAGAAATAAAAGTAAATTATTTACGATCAAACAAATTTATTAATTAAAAATCTAACTGATTAAAAACAAAACAGCGTCTGCTATTTAATTTAATCACGAAAAAAATAATCGCTGACTTGGCAAGTGTAACATATTCATGTTAGGGTGTAAACATATATAACTTACATGACTCATGGCCATTATTAATCTAAATTTCTATATAAAAATATAAAACATCTGTACAAAATATTTCGTACCTGTATCTACACATCAGGTACCTAAAAAATATACACGTAATGCCTCTATTATTTACAACATTCATTATTATGCACAATTTGTTCAATAAGAAGACTAGCCTGCGCTAAGTAAAATATTACAAATTTATTTATCTAAAAATTCGTTATTTATATTATAAACTAATATTTCGAACATTATTCAGTCGCACATTGATATGAAGATTTTCGTTGAACACAATGTTAATGTCTTTAGATTATATTGTTTTAATTCACTTTAATAGTTATACAGTTTTCACATATTTTTTTTTTTCTATAAACTATAGCTCCGTAGTAGTTTCTACATGAGACTGGTCGTAAGGGAATCCATTAAAATTTCTCTTTCCGAATGTAACGTTGTCATTATCTGTGGATCTGAAATTAAACATAATTTATTTTTCTATTTGAAAACGGGTTAATGGTGAATATGTCATGACTACAGTGTGTGTTATTATAATTTTAGTTAATTTATTTATCAAGTAAAATAAAAATGCCTTTTTAGATAATTAGACTTTCAATATTACAATTTTAAAAAAAAACCATCAAATTATGATAATATGTATAAAAAAAATATTATTTCATTAGAGGGCGTTCAAGTATTGCGTAACGCAATATTTGAAGATTTTTTTTCCTAAACGTTACGTTACACCCAAGTTAGCATTTAAGATAATAATAAATAAAACAAGAGATTTCTAACTCGCAATACATGCTTATATTGTTTATTTTATATATTAAAATGACCTAAAATTTTATTTTGTTTTGTGTACATTTCTCATGTAAGTGAATTGTAAATTCTTTTGAGAACTAAAGTCTTCTTAAACCGTAAAATAATTTTTCCTAATAAACTTTTACAATTAATCTTACATTAAATTATGCTGTTTTCATGGCGGCACTGCGTCAAGGTCTGACGTCGGTCCTCGGAGGGGACTTGTCGCAAAAAAAAAATGCTGTTTTCATGAGTTGGCCCTATCCTTACATACATTTTTGGCTTCATCCATCATTGTTCTTCTCATGCATTCTCCTATTTTAATTTTTTCGTTTTACTAATAATCTCTTAAAATAATGTATTATCGAGGGACTCACTGTAAAGCATGAACGAACGAAAAGGGTTGCCAACTTGGGAGACTTTTTTTGTGACGCATAGTAGTTTTACAAGACCCCCCCCCTCTCCCCAAATTGCGTTACGTAATACTTGAATGCCACCTTACCTTAATTATCTCAATAGTAACAAATACAAAACTCACCGCTGCAAACCGGGTATTTCATCGTACGCCATTATAGGTTGCGTAGCTTTCTTTTTATGGTTATTACCATTTATCTTCCTGCCGAGAGTGGTTGCGAGCAGTCCTCCCCCTTTGTTGTTATTGTTGACTCTCGGCAGAGTTCCCAGTGCGTTGTTGAGCGCGTTGTTATTGTTGTTGGGCACCCGACGGTTGAGCGTCTGTGTGTTTCGAGCGATTGTCGAATTGTTAATATTGTCGATATTGTGGTTATGAACTTTGTTCAGTGTACCGTTTTCGTTGACGCTCGATGCGCGTGCGGTTGTTGCTGTTTCTGATAAGGTTGGGCTTCTTTCACCTGATAATGTTATTATATTTATTATTTTACTGTGTAAGTAGATGTTATATTAGTGTGTGTTGGAGTAAGTACCTATATAAAATATGCATTATTTTATATTGAGGGAGCATTAATAAATCAGATTTGAATAGATCAAGTAGTTTCATATCTCCGCTGACATATCTTTACATGGCGACCCTACCAGAATTCGAACCTGGTATCTTCTGATCGGCAGATGACATAACCTTACAATACAATGTCTATTTCGATCGAATATAATATATACTTCATTCGTTACGTTATCTTGTTTATTTGAAAGACTTATATTAAAACAACAAGTATGTTTGTGAAATCTTTTGGATCAGGTATTATTATATTTAAAAGAATGGTTTCAAAACTACTGCAATAGTGATAAGTCTTGATGTTAAAATAGAGATTTTCTTCATTAAGACATGTAGAGATAGATTTAAACTACCGATGATTAAAAAAGCTACATTATAAAATTAAGTCTAAAATAGTAATCTACTCGTATCTATTCGAAATTATTTCACACTTTATATCTAAAGCGGTTTTATTATTTTACATTATGACATGTTCCGATAGTATGCGAGTATTTATATTCGTCTTTGTCACTTCTGGTTCATGTAGCTCCTTATAGTTTTCCTTAATTATTGATATACTACTGCATATTCGTTTCAGAATTTTGCAAAAAGTATTATTGTTTTTAAAAACATGGTATCGTCTTAAATAACTTACCATTATCTTTGGATAAATATTGTACACTGTGGATGTTAAAGACGTGATTATTTGGACTAAAGTCTAACTGAAGATCTGCGTCATCTACAGCCATGTTCAGTACCTGTAGCAACAAAAAATCTCTGAATACATTTTAATAATTAGTGCATCAAAAGATAACTAATTCGAACAAAAAATTTTGGGGTTAAATGCGTATATAAATAAATAATATAAAAGTATATAAATAAAGTTACTTAATAAATTAATTAAATAAGAAAATATATATTTAAGTCAAAGCACAATTTAATAAAAAATAAAAAAAATAAATAATAATAATAAAATTATTATTTTTACGCATAAGGCGTAAAATTATAACAATATATATGGTTGTTAGTTAATCTTTTAGTATTACGTTTTTATTTTTATTTTTTCTTTTTGGTCAAGTTTTCGGCGTAATTATAACTTTTTTTTTTCTTATATTCAACAAAATTGGTGTCACTGATTATACTTATTTAAAAAAGATAGGTACTAGTAATAGAATTAGTTTGATAAGGTACAAGGTTGAAAATTAAAAAAAATATATATATCAGTAGAGTCAAACTATAAACGGTATTAAAATTCCCAATAAAATCTCAATGATTTTCATACATTTGATATGTTGCGTGTGTTACAGTTGATTTGTTCATGTATTCGAAATCAAAAAACAAAATATTGAAGGTATTGCGACCATTCTGGTGTAGTGGTGCGAGTAGTTGCCTCAATGCTGCGTACCGGCGGTCGCGGGTTCGATTCCCGCTCGGAACAGATATTTGTATTTGTACAAATATTTGTTTCCGGTCTAGGTGTATGTTGTCCTTGTGGGTCTCCCAACCGTGCCTCGGAGAGCACATAAGGCCGCCTGTCCCGGTTGTTATCATAGACACCTGGTACCGATCGTTACTCATGGCCGTGAAATTATGCGCCAACACGCAATTGAACAGCGTGGTGGATTAAGCTCCAGCCCTTCTTCTATATGGAGAAGAAGCCTTTGCTCAGCAGTGGGTTGTTTACAGGCTGATACAGTACAGTACAGAAGGTATGTAAGTTTGCATACTTGTGTTTCATATCTCGGAGCTGGTTCATCTTCACTGGATTCATAGCCCGAGGGAGGTCGGGGTGGTGCCATACTCATACTGAGAGTACCGTATTGTTGTAACGCTTGCTCCTTGTGTTTTTTATACCTGGAGAAGAATTGAAAATTTAAACATTTTAACATGTTCATTGCCGATCACGCGATATCGCGTGCTTGCTACTAACAATTTCGTCTTCTAATGGATGGCCAGTCGCGCAATATCATGACTTTACCGCAGCATGTAAATCTACGTATATAACATCGAAATAATTCTGTAATATTATATCTAAATTTTTACAAGAAAAATGTATAGAGCATGTGAAAAAAGAACCATAAATCTGTATTTGACACTCAACGTGCTAAGATGAAGTAGAAGACAAAATTGAAGCATTTTTATGACACTGATAAAGTATGATTGTGTATTTGAAAGATTTATATGCACTTGGGCACTGAATTTGTTTGGAAATACGGCTGTGACCACACGTGCCAACGTTCACGATAGTATATATGAATGCGAATGACAACACTACATTGTTGGCAATTGATCGTTTGCAAGTACCATTAAACCCATTGTCTATTGCATTTATGTGACTGAAGGCAATTGATGAAAATTTTAATTGACAGTGTTATATATTACATATAACAATGCCAATTAATCATTTACGCAAAGTCATTAAACGATTGAAACAAAACACAACTGAGAATTATAGCACAGATCTGACATTTTTTTTTTTGCTTATTGTATTTCCTCTACGAGCTTTCAGACGCCCGTACCCTTTTTTACTGCCTTTATATATTATTTCAATATATTATCATTATTTAAATACCTATGAACTATACTTAGGATCTCTAGTTCTGGAACCATGAGTCCACATTAACCACTTAATTCTAACACTTAGTTCTACCACTTAATTCTACAACTTAATTCTACTTTTTGTTTTTGTTTTTTTTTCCTTTTTTTTTCAATACTCTTTACATGCATTAATATGTATTTCCTATTTCTAATTATTCACCAACCACAATGCTCTTCTCTTCTTGCATAATCATGGTATGACCTTTTCGACACCGGCTCCTAGCTATGCGAGCACATCCTCAATGATGGCGGTATCTCTATGGTGAATCGCCATCTTGAGGGTGTTGTCGAGGATCTCTTAGGCCTCAAGCCTCCGACGCCCTTCCCACGAATCAGCCAATTGCGTCGTCCCTGTCTCGGCGTAGTAGACGCAGGTCTTGGTGTGCCTACTTACCGCGACCACCACATGCGAGACGCTGTCGTGTATTTTTAGCCTCTTTGCCCTTGTCTGGAAGACGATGACCTCCTCGCTCGTCTGACCCTGCGCCTCGTGAATGGTCATGACGCTCGACCCTTCTCCAGTACCATATCCCTGGCCTATCAACACCTTCTTCTCCTCTTGTGTGAGGTATCCTCCAGGTATAGGGTTCGGTCCTGTTTCCCGGGTATTTGAGCGCCGGTGAACCTTTCTGCTCGCAGTGAGTGGACGATGGGGCTTGAGCTGTAGATCATGTCATAGACCTCACTGATGGCGAAAGCGACATCCTTTGGATTCCGGTGCGTGCAGGACAACTCACACGTTACACTTACTGTCATATTATTTTGGTCTGCTATACCGCACTTCAAACAGGTTTTCCCTGTCGATGTACGGCAGCTGATTTATGTCTCCGACGAGAACCACCTCTTTTGCCTCCGACAGTGTGACATGGCTCCAAAGTGGTTCATGAGGGCTTCATCCACCGTTAAACGGCTTATTTTAGTACCCTCATGAAAACCATTTACCAATACGGAGGCCATAGTGCGCACCCTAGACTTGGCCTTATTGCCATAATGGTGCGTCAGCTTTTGTTTTAAATCTTTGGCCGCCTCGACTGTGGTCGTGATTACGACTTCATTGTCCTCGTCGAAGTTTCTGACAATGTAAGTTGTCTTGCCGCATCCAGGAACTCCATTAACCCATTGGAGTGTCGGCAATTCCCAAGCCCCGAAAATGTCGCCGACTTCCGGATCGCCCGTTATGGTTTTAGCCATCTCGAATATCCGGTCACCTAGCATCACCCTCGTGCACTTGGCCACTACCACCACTGGGTCCTCTTTCGGTGTTGAGAGGATTAGAGGCTCTTCATTCTACCCCTCGGCTTCGATCGCGCCCACGAAACCGGCTGTGGTGTTATAAGCGGCCATATACCATCCCGACATGTTTCCCCTGAGTATTTCATGGGTGTCGTTATTGTAGATGGCCGCCTCGGCTTCTCCGAGTTCCACCCTCAGTAGGACTACGTATTTCAAGTTAGTACTGTTAAACACATGACGCCATTATTAATTGCAAATAATTGTCTTCGAGACAATTTAGGAGGCGTTCATATTACGTAACACAATTTTTGACGATTTTTGAAATTGGCTTGTTTCATCATTGTTCTTCTCATGCATTATCATTTTTTTAAATTAAATGAAACAACGTATTTATCGAGGGAGTCGCCGTAAAACATAAACGACAAGACTTTTATTTCCTAGATTATCCTAGATAGCACGCGTACCGCTATGGTATCTAATTTCAATACTAGCTGAGCCTCAATTAGTATTGAAATTTGACACCACAACGGTTGCTCGCGATTCGCTTCCCAATGTTTACGTTTATAGATTTTTAGTTGGACAGTCATTTATTTTAAACGTTTTTGTAGCATTTATGTATATTATGTTCTTATTATTATTTTCCTTTGGCTACCAATCTTATGAAAATCCTGGGCACGCACAATTAACAGGTATTCTCTCTGATGCGACACAATATTAATTAACGTTATGTATATTAATAAAATAAGAATAGTCCCGACCTCTTTGTTGCCGAGGTGTCGTAAAAAGCGACTAAGGCCATAGCGGTGCGAATAAACATGCACCGACCAGGGTGGTGATGGACAGCAGCGTCACTTCACCCTGGCATAATACACTGCGTTCGCCAACACGTTTTCCAAGCATGGCGAGTACTGGCAAACCCTAAACATTATTATGACAAGCAAAAAACTATTCCCAACTACGGCAGCGGCTCGAGTAACTGTAGGGCAAAGGGTGCTAAGAATCTCTGGGTGAGATTCCGCTGCCACCCACGACAACACCTGGCCCTGGTAACTCACAAAATTCGCACCCTGAGGTGTGATGAAAGGACTGTTGAGCTGGAAGAGAAAATAAACAGGTTACAATGGGATATACTGGGTTTATCTGAAGTTGGAAGAGAGGGGAGGACACGGTAACCCTGCAACTCGGTAACCTGTTCTACTACCGAGAGGGCGACCAACAGTCCAAATGAGGTTTGTCGGGTTTATTGTCCGCAGATTCCTCATTGGCAACATTGTGGACATCGGAAGTGTGTCGGACAGGGTTGCGTATCTTATACTCGGAGTATCTAAAAGATGCTCGCCGAAGATCATACAGAGGATGGAAGTACAGCGTCAACTAGAGATGAGATATTGAGGGAGGTCAAGAGATTTTACGAACAGTTGTATACTTCGGTCAACCAACCTGTTTGTAGTTCGGCTGAAGACTCACGAGCTGAGCTAACCCGACATTATTCTGAAGATATCCCGGTCATCAGATTGCACGAGACTAGTACGGCTCTGGGACAGCTTAAAAACAATAAGGCTCCGGGCGAAGTCGCCGGAAGTCATTGGATGGAGGCTGCTGTGAACCGGTCGCTCTGGAGGTCAATGAGGGAAACCTACGTTCAACAGTGGACATCCAACGGCTGATGTGATGATGATAATAATATAGTAATGGCTTTGCCACAGTGACATAATTTGGACAAGAAATTCAAGAAATAGAAATAAGCTTTTAACTTCACATTTCCTATATCTATTTTTGCCCTGAATGATTCCTAAATTTAGCATCTCTCGTTCTTTTAAATACAAGAAAAACCTTCTCCCGTTTGATAATAGCAAATTTACTATGTACGAGAATTGCCAGAATAAAAAAAACTTTACATTTTCGACTTCACCAATTATCGTGCAAGTTTTGTAATAGCACAAGTTACGTAATAGCGCACCTGTTCCACGAGGCGCAGATGTAGGCGGTGGCGGCGGTGGCGGCGACCAGCACGAGCGCGGCGAGCGCCAGCAGCGCGGCGGGCACGGCGCTGGCCAGCGGCGCGGCGGCCAGCTGCGGCCGGCGCGGGGGCGTCGCGGGCGACAGCGGCGCGCGCACCGACACGCCCCGCTCTATTGCTCTGGGACAATTGTATTAGTCAGCGGCTTGCCAGTCGATGATAATGGCACTGAGGGGGCATCCATAAATTAAGTGAGGCGTTTAGGGGGACGCGGATCGAGCGAAATCACACAGAATCTCACGTGGGGGAGAGGGTGGTCTCAGCAAATATCACGTAATTTTCTTCCCTCATAAAAAATGTGAAATAATTCTCATGTACCGGTGATGATCTTTTTTTTTAGGCATATGTATAGCCTGGAGGTGGAAACATCAAAAAAAAGGTCATCGCAGCCCCGCTGCCATGACCTTTTTTTTCGTGTGCACTTAATAAAATTCAATAATATTTTACACATACGCATTTTCTAGAATCTAACGTGAGATTAGAGTGGGGGGAGAGGGTCGAGCAAAATCTTACAAAATCTCACAAAGGGGGGAGAGGGGGTCAAAAATCGCCAAAATTGTCCAACGTAGTTTATGAACGCTCTTCAAGAGATAGGATTCTAATTCGACTATCTCACACATAAATCGCACCTTTAATAAAACAAAGATGTAACTCAAAATTTGTGGATTTGGAGATTTTACAATAAAACGCGTCTTCGTCGCGTAAAGAATAGGTAGACTTCGACTCCGGCGTTTTAACTATAATATGGAGAAAGATTTTTCTCTTTCAATCTCTTTTCAATTAACAGGAACTGACAAGTCAGTTCTTATAAAGTGGCGTGATTCAGTGATGCACCGGTAGTGAGCGGATATTGAAGTGCTGTGGTTTTGAGTAACATCAAATAATTCGGTATTGGATTAAAAGGAAAGTATGGAATATTTTATTCTTTAAAAATAAAAAGATGATTTTTGTTATACTTCATTCTCTTAGAAAATGCGTTTGATGATGATGTGTAACATTTGGATTTACTTCGGTTGCTTCGGTTACTACCTAAAATATTGTTCGTCTAATAAGTAATTTTTGCCATAAAGAGATTTAAGTCGGCATTTTTTTTTTCATCACCATTTTACAGCTATTATAGATTTTAACACAGTGTTTTTTCTATTATTCTATAAATCTCTATAGTTTAAACTAATTATATCAATAGTAAAAGTCATGAAGAGCTTTACAAGTAATCGGCAATTTTTAATCAAACACAATGCGGAAAAAGTGCTAAACTTCAAACGTCAATTCCCACAAGTTGTAATTTTTGAGTTACATCTTTGTTTTATTAAGGGTGCGAAATGTTACCATAAAACGAGGTGAATAGGTACAAAAACTATATCAGTAAAATAATTTATACAAATTTGGAAGTTCTTAATATAGTCAAAATTATTAGTAAATTTCGTATCTCGTTTTATTCGATTCCAGTCACGCCGTTTTACGGTACTAAAACTAGTGATATAGGTCAAGCACCATCTATCGACAAAATGAGCCTGTAATTAGCCTTGAATGGTCTTGAATATAATTCATAACCTTATGTGATACTGATATCAAACCTTTTTTTTATGTTCCGCTAAATATTACAGGGTGTGTAGCTTAAATCAATTCTACGTGTTATAAGTTATACAAAATTCTTTAGTGTTGTTATGTCGTTATTTCAATCAGTGACACCACAATTACCATTTGATTTTAATTTAAATTTTTATATTTGTTAATGTGGTAGAACGATGTGTAGGTTGTCAAATAAGAAAGTAGAAGGGGTAAGAAGTTGCAAGCCGCTGGTAATAATAATAAATACAATTTATTAGTTCTAATTTGACAAACGAAAGCTGAACCTAACAAAAAGTGGAAAACAAAAAAGGAGTCATTGGATTATACCACTAAACCACTGATACGCCTCAACCGATATAATTGGTACTTGAAACATGAGATATATACTAAAAATAACGTTTTTTTTATTAATTTTTTATCGATTATATATCGATCACTCGTGTTTTAAAGCCAATTTTGAAATAATTTTGTAAAATTAATTTTCTTAGACAGGAATGAAACCTTTGTTTGTTGAAGTTTGAAAAAATACCTAACCTGTTTTTTGTATCATCAAATCATGTCACTAATTAAGAGCTAATTAATCTAAAGACATAATAATTTAAGAAAAAAAGGGAAATTTTTATGCTCCACATCCACTTAAATCGAGTGCACAGAGAGTGTGTGAGAGTGTAAAATTCCAATATAACAAAATTAATTAAATAAAAAAATAAAATAAAATAATTAACACAAAAAACTAATAACTTACTTTTTTATTGGCATGGAATCTCTTGGCAATATGTCACCTGTGTTCGGATCGAGCAAATACAGCCACACATTACTACCCTTGGGATCACTTTCTAGAGTCCCATTCTCTCCTAAATATAACCTAGGGGTTAGTTTTTCTAAACCAGCGACTAATCCACTTTTTTCTTCTATCGCCGAAAGTAAGTTGCGCGCTTGTAACGTTGTCATGGCGTCTACGTTTATATCGGCAACTTCGATTATCAATTGGTTCTCTTTTTGCAGAAGATTTATCTAAAATATAGAAATAATTACACTGGCTAAGTTTTTCTTTTCTAAAATATATCACTGATAAAATTTTAATTACAATTCAATATATTCTATTTAACTAAACACCCCATTAAATTAAAAAAAAAATACAAAAGATGTTTAATATTTAAAAAAAAGTTAATAAGCACGTTTAAAATTGGAAGCACCTTATCGCAATTAATCTTTCGTCAACACTGATGCCTTAGAATTCTAAGCATTAATTGCAATCAATAATAATTATTAATTATACTATATTATGACTATAAATGTTTATTAATATATCAGTCTTAATTACTTTTTAATTACTGAATTAATTATTAGTAATAATAATATCACGATTGATGAGGAAAATAGATATGAAACAAAAATGATTCTCGACATTATAAAAAAAACAAACTGTCTTTAAAAACGAAATCGTCAATGTCACAGGACTCATGCTATATTTTACAAAGTATAGTAATAAAAGATTATATATTATATAATCTCTTAAATAATAAAATATGATATGAAATAATGAACTATCTCAGAATCTACCAGACCTATTTTAAAAAAAAAAATCTTTGTTCGTGGTAAAAAGGGCTATATATAAAATTATGATTGTAAAACTACACGGGTAAAACTATACTTATACACATAATAATTACTACACATACCACAACAGACGCTCTGGCAGTCTTATAATCATCCGCCTTAGGGTTGTCTCTCGCCATAACATTAAACTTAAATGGTAGTACATCTTTGGGAACATTCTCGAAAGTCTTAATATTGGTTATAACGCCGGTGTCTCCGTCGAGACTGAAGTACTCTTCAGCTGCTTTGGTCCAAGAATTTTTACGATATTCTATCTTACCGTAATCGCCACTGTCTTTATCTTTAGCCTAGAATAGGAAATAAAAATTGTCATAAGATTTCAAAAATCGATGTTTCTTTAAATTATCTTAAGTTTTAAGAGTATAATAAAACGATAATTTTATCAAAATCTTAATACCTATTACAAATTATAATACATTAGCACAGTTGACAGTGACTTTACTTTCTGCTCCAGGGTTGTAGGTTCGATTTCCGTCCGGATTCTGGGTGTAATATGTATTTATTCTATATATATATATATATATATATATATATATACATATATATATATGTATGTATCACTCGGCAGTTACCTAAAACACGCATTAAGTTGCCTACCTTAGGAACAGACGACCGTGTGTGTGTGTGTGTGTGTGTGTGTGTGTGTGTGTGTGTGTGTGTGTTAAATTATTATTTTTATAAGCTTAATAATTAAAAACCGCAATTACGTTTTAAGTACGGAGAATATAAAAATTTCAAACTTATTTTTATGGCATTTTTTTTTTTAAATTTAGGTTATCAACATAAAAATAGGATATGAAAGTCTTACCTTAACTTGCAACACATTAGTTCCTAAAGGCATATCCTTAGTAGCGATTGCAAAATATTTTCCCTTAGCACCAACTATAGTTGATTGTTCAGGAAAAACGAACACCGGCGGATTATCATTAACATCAGTCACGTGTACGTTTATAGTAGCTTTACTACTTTCTGGGTTTATTAGACCTTGTATAGACTCTAGTTGAACTTCTAAAGAGTATCCTGTAATATTTTCATAGTCTAGAGATCTGTTGAGGTAGATTGCGCAATCTCTTTCGTCTGTTAGTTTTACGTAAAATACACCTGGAATAAGAAATTGTTTTGTTACAATATTCGAAAATTAAATAATTTAAAAAAAGTGGTAGCGTTGGTAAATAAAACTTGACATGTTCATACATGTTTTAATATTTTATTTATTTCAAGAAATGTTTTTAACTTAATCATCTTTTGTCACAGATTACAGTATTTTGTCACTTAGGTGAGCTTACAGCAGTTATGAAATATTTTGCATGGGACATTAAATTGATAAAAAAAATGTCAAGGTATAATGAACCACGTGTTAATTTTTGTTCATTTAAAAATTACAAATCAATATTTTCATTTTCTGCTTCAAAAACCTTCATTAAAAGTTGTAGTTGAGATTCAGGGACACTACACCAAAAAAAAAAAACACTAATTTCCGCCTTTGCACTTTCTGCTTTTTTGAGTCAGATTTTAAACAACAAAACTACAATAAAAATCGAATATATTGAATGTTACCTTTATGTGAGGAGTCAGTAAGCAAACATTTAAGCGGAGTATCTTTAGAATGCTTGCTCTTGTTCCAAATAGGTAATATCCTAACGAGAGTGCCATTCGGAGAATTCTCTGCGACGTGCTCTGTATACACTGTGTCTGCGAATCCTAGACGAACCTGAAAAAATATTTAAACGTGACACATAAACATAAAATCAGCCCGTGGACATCCCGCAGCTGGGTAAAGGCATTTTCTTCTAAGAAAAAAGCATCGGTTCTTAGTTCTCCACGCTGCCACTTAGAGTTTAGTGTAGGGTGTCAAAAAGAGTAACTTTAAAAATGGTTCAAAAGAGTAAGTAATTGTTGAGTTTTTTACCAATTCTTCTCAGCAAAATCTACATTCATAAATAATATAATTACTGTATACATAAATGCTTTTGGAAGTCTACTTGAATTAAGAAATTTTTGACTTTGAATTGATATTTTACATAAAAATTTAAATAAAGTTATAGTTACAAAATGTTGTATAATGAGTAGTTTTAAGTGATCTACTGTTTTATGTATTACAATTCATTGTTTTAAGATGAAACAGTGTAGTGATTACGAGAAGGAAATTTTCAGTCCACAAATTTTAAGAAACCTGATATTTTTAAGAAAATATTAAAAAATTAATGGATTTTTTTTTATTATTATTTATACACCGACACCTAAAAACGTCCTCTCCTGTGTATTCTAAGGTTAACTAGTTCAAAATGCTTTTAACATTAAGCCTGGTTTTATGTAACATACGCATACAATGTTTATTAAATAATCTAATTCTAATTCGATCTTCGATCTAAAAGTATCATAAAATTGTAACCAATCGACATTAGTAATCAAGAGAAGCCAAAAAAATTTTTGTGTAAGTTTTGTGTAAAATCATTAAACTTATTGCGATGATAATTGATAGTAAGGTAGCTAAATATCCAGACTGACCATGTTTTATCTCGATACATCGAACGACTAGAATGGTATATTTATTAATTTCAATTTTCACAAGTACGAAGACGACGAGAAGAGCTATTTAATCAATACATAAAAAGATGATGTTTGATTCAATAAATAAATACTTACATCCGGCGGTACGGTAGCCGAGTGGCTGACGTACACCGTCAGACTCACCACTGAGGACATGACTGGGTCTCCTTGGTCGTACGCTTGAACGTCCACCTGGATATAAAATACATTTATTTAATAGAATCATTTAATTATTTTTTCATTTGTGATGGTAATAATGGTAATACAATCCTATGTATTGTATTTTTATGTCAAAAATATTTATGAATATAAACGTCACAAAATCTAAGAGTTCGTATTCTTTTATTAATTTGAACGCGATCTAACGGCCCGATTCTAAAAGTTGGTGATTAAGAAGCAGTGGGTGAACTGAACTGAATCAGCCTGTAGACGTCCCACTAGATCTCCATATAGGAGAAGGATTGAAGCTTAATCCACCACGTTGCTCCACTGAGGGTTGGCGGATAAAATAACTACCATGTCATCAGATGTCTGTAATAACAACCGGGACCGACTACTTTACGTGCTCTTCGAGGCACGTTGGAGAGACACACAAGAACATACACCCAGAAACAGATATTTGTAAAAATACAAATATCTGTTTCTGGGGTTGTATCGAGCGGGAATCGAAGCCGCGACCTTCGGCGTTGAGGCGACTACGCGACTACCACACCAGAACGGCTATCTGCCCAATCATACAAGTATAATAAATCAGAGGAGTTTGTCTGTCTGAATCTATGTGATCAATATTAAAAGTATGTATATAAGTAGTGTGATAAACTACTACAAAGAGGGTATCACTGAAAATCAGTGTTGGGTTCTCAAACCCAATTTTCAACTGAGTGATACACCTTTTTGAAGCACAACACGTCATAATGGCAGACATAATTTACACTTTTATTTTTGTTACTTTTATATCTTTATAATTTGATGTTGGGTTTTTGCGTTTTCTTTTTTTTTTTTGTATAAATATTTTAGCCATTAAGTGTCAGCAATATTTGTGATGTCCCAAATAAATATATTTTTACTTTTTTTTACAACATAAAATAATAATCGTACAGTATACTCGCTGTCGGTCTCCTTCCTTAGGTCGTCCCGCACGCGCACGGCGCCGCTGTCGGGCTCCACGGTGAAGTACTTGGAGGCCTTCCCGCGGCCCGCCAGCGCGTAGCGCACGCGGTTGTTGGGCGCAGTCGCGTCGGGGTCCGCCGCCTCCACGGTCTCCACCAGGCTGCCGATCGACGACGTGTCCTCCACTGTCACCGGCCGAGGGACTGACGTGAATACCGGCGCGTTGTCGTTTTTATCCTGTTTTAAACATATATATAAATACAGTAATACACCGCTTTACTGGACCCGTTATACTCGTTATACACGGTTTCACTATAGCACGAATTTCAAATAAATTATAGGTAAATGTGTTAAAATTATTAATATGATATTATGGATTTGATATTAATTAAATTTGATATTTAATAAAATCATTAATTAAAGTATCGATTATTTTTTTTTTCTTCCAAATTATAAATAAATCAATAAATAAATAAATATTAACCAACAATCACACCACGTTAACCTAACCCCGTGCTAAGTTCGTAAGAACTTGTGTTACAGGTACTAGGAACGGAATTAAATTTAATAAATTTATATAAATACAAATATACATAAATACACATCCATGACCCGGTACAGACATCTATATTCGTCATACAAATTATCTGCACCTGGCGGGATTCGAACCCGCGACCGCTGCGTTAAGTGTCCAGGTGCCTGACCACTCGACCAGCCGGCTTACAGTACAAAAATTACGGCGATTTATGACGTCATATATTTATCTGTGGTACTGCAGCAGTGTACAACGAAACAAATTCTTTTCCAGTGACAGCACTGAGCAGTGCGCGTATATCGGAACACGGCCAAAATCATTAATAAAGTTAACGACTTCTCCCGTTTGATAATAGCAAATGTACTATGTACTAGAATTAGCAGAAAAAAAAGGTAACGACTTACGTCAACTAAGACCTCCACAGTAGTGGTGGCGCCACCAGTCGCGCGACTGTTCTCCTCCGTGCCTACGAGCATCTCGTATCTTGCGCTCGTCTCCCGGTCCAGCGGTCTCAGCGTCCTAATCACACCCGTCTTACGGTCTATGGAAAATAGATTCGTATCCCCTTTGAGGATCGTATAAGTTATCTCTGGTGTTGTATCTGGATCTTCAGCCTGTTTTAAAAAAATGGTTGTCTGTAAATTCGGTTTACGGACGATAATGTTATGTGCTAACGTCATAAAAAACATTGATGAAAAATTGCATACTTTTATGAATTGAATTTAATTATTATCACTACTTTATATAATACAAAGGATGAGTTAATTGAAAACTCCAATTTTTTCGATAAATTAATATTAATTATTTACGCCCGTAATTAAAATATTTTTTCTCTTTTACTCGGACGCATCTGCCGATGGAGTGGAAGGGAGATAGATGCGTCACAAGCCGAACGCTTAGGCCGATCGTGCCTCTCTATCGCCTAACATCTCGCGGAACGTGACTATGAGTCACGAATTTTCGTGCGTGCAACCGCCGTTCATCAATTTACAAGATGTTATCACGTCAAAAATATTTCAATTACACTAGCGTAATTTTTATTTTATTACGATTGGTACGTTACAAGAAGTTTAACTTGTTATTAAATTTACGTTATAAAATTATTTAATTGCTTGTTTACGTTAACATTATTTTGAGAGAGTATTTTTTCGTGAGCCACTAAAAATCAAATACTGTCCCGTCTTATTAAATATATATATATATATATATATACCAAAAGGAAAAAATATATATATATATATATATATATATATATATATATATATATATATATATATATATACCAAAAGGAAAAAAAATCTTCACTTATGAATTTAAATTCAAAATTATATATATTAAATTTTAGTAGCAGTCTCCCACGCAGGACACTTCCCAATTCCGTGGGAATTCCGGGATAAAAAGCAGCTTATATATCGACCCCGGTATCTAACTACCTACCGTACCATACCAAGATACATTTCAAATGGATCAGCATGATTAAAAAAAATATATATCCATCTTTCCAAATTTTTTCGTTTATAATATTTATGCAAATTAATAAAGCAATATATTTGATACTCACATGAACCTTAACTACAGGATGATTAGGTACATTTTCAGGTACGTGTACAGTGTAAAGTGACTGTGTGAAAGTCGGCGGTTCATCCGGTTCATCTTGCACTTGTACGGTGACGGACGCTGTACCGAGACGCTTGTCGATAGCGCCATCTGTCGCCGTTACTACGAACGAGTAATCCTGAAAACAATCAAGTGATTACTTTATTTTGTATAAAACTAGCGGCCCGCCTTGGCTGCGCCTGGGGTATGTGTATGTACCTAAGCCTTCCTCAATGAATCATTATATCTATTGATACCGCATGAAAATCCGTGCAGTAGTTTTTGAGTTTCCCGTGAACAGACAGACAGACAGACGCGGCGGAGAACTTGTTTTTATAATATGTACTGATAAAAGTTTTCTAGTTAATAATAAAATTATATAAGATATTGCATTTTTTTTGTTATTAATATTATAATTTATCAAAAATGATGCAATAGCCCTGACTTGTTAATTATTCCAATAAATATTAGTTAAAAATAAAGTAGCAAAAAAAATTAGGCGTCAAATCATTCAACACCAAAATAAATATGAATTATAATTGTGTTATAAGAGTCACAACTTCAAAACCGAGAAATTTTAAGTTTTTACGTAACTTAATTACCATGAAATAAATACCAAGGAAAGTGTCAGAATATTAGTAAAATTTTATTTACTTTACCTTTGTGTCCTCATAATCCAGTTCAGTCTTGGTGCTGATCATACCAGTGGAGTTATCAATGATGAATGGAAGATGATTAGGGATGCTGTAACTGACCATAGCGTTGATACCTTCGTCAATATCTGTCGCGTGGACATAGCCCACTACCTCGCCAGATACACCTAAAAAGCATGAATTTGCTAGTTTAGTCAATAGTTAAATAAATAATAAAGTCGAATTAAATAAATATTTTGCAAAATCAATAAACAAATAAAGTAAAAAAAACTTAACAAATAGTTTTTCTCCTACCCCCGCCGAAAGTTCGAGTTTTGTCCCTGTGAAGCGGGACAAAAATGGCACTTTTTTCTCCGTTTTACAGGGACAAAACTCGAGCTTTTGGCCTAGGTAGGAAAAAAGTGACACTTTTTTCCCGCTTCACATGGACAAAACTTGAACTTTCGGCCTAGGTAGGAAAAAATGTATGTGTAACACGGGACGAGAGTACATCCTTTCCTGCATGTTTACCACCATCGCCTTCAGGTCGGGTGGCAATTTGACATGCGGGACAAAATGTAGTACTTTCGTCCCTTGACCTGTTTCAGGATGTCCCAAAATGTATATTTATGTAATGTCCCGAATATGTATATTTATCGCAATACTTTGCATGAGACCTTTGTTTTATGCATAGAAAAAAAGGTGTTTTTTTTTTAAACCATACCTTCTTTGACATTGAACAAATAAGAATCTTCATCGAATTTCGGATTATTATCATTGATGTCAGTAACTTTGATGTTAACTGTCGCGGTTGTAGATAACTTGCCTGGGTCTTCAGCTTTCACCATCTGAAAATGATTTGTCATTGTTATTCGTTGCTAACGCAAAAAAATCTACTGTCATGAGAAAGAAACTATTTGATCAAGGCTTATTTTATGTTTACCCTAAGAAATTCATTGTTTGGTTTGATTTCTAACTTTTTTTTTATTGTCTGTCGTGTTCTCGTTATAAAAACGTTAATACATATACTGGGGAATTTTCAAGTATACCTATTACGATTTCTAAAATTTATATTTAACCCGTGAAAGATGTATCGCTGAAGACGAATAAACAAAGAATAATTAAGTTTAATTACTATATTTATTTTAAGATTAAAGAAATGGCCAAAACAAGCCATTCCAGTTAAAAATTCTTTATTGAATTTAATGAATATTATGAAGAAAAAAAAATAAAAATACTAACCAACTGATATCTTGTCAACACTTCTCTATCGAGACTTCTTATGACTGTAATGATACCAGTGTTTGAACCGATGGCGAATTGTCTCAGATCATTACCAGACACTATTGAATATGTTACTTGTTCGTTTTCTGGATCTTTGGCCTGAAAGTTAGAAAAAAATGTGAGCCGTCACGGGACGCCTGGCAGATGTGAAACATCGACATTATTTTGTAAAAGTAATATGCAGAAAAGAACATATTGTGATAGGAACTAAATATGTCATAATGATAAAATAAAATATTACGATTTTTTTCCAGATAACGATGACTATTTATTGAATAAACATTTATTTTCATTAAATACAAAAATTTACGAATTTATTTCAAATCGTGACTACTTAATTCGTTTAATCAGTGACTTCGAATGCGCATGCCGTGACGCGTCGCCACGGCATGCGTCACCACGCCAGAAATCGGTTTTACGTGCGCCTATAGATGTTTCACATCAAAAAATTAATAAAAATAGGAATTTAATCTTTCACGCTGTTCAATTAAATGTTGTTTACATAGATTTATTTATGCACGTGTTCGCTGAATATAAAGTGATTTTCGAATTAAAAATGTTGCTAGACTATAATTATATTTGAACCCATAACTAACTAAATGACATGTTTAATCAACTAAGCTGTCTTCACTGTTTAAATATTTTAAATTGGGACGCAAAACTAGTACATCCCTAATATCATAAATGTGAAATATAAGTTTGTTTATTACGCTTTCACGCGAAAACTACTTAACCGATCATCATGAAACTTTGTACAGATATTCTTGGGGGTATGGGAAGTAACATAGGATACTTCTTTTTTTGGTCACAATAACCGACATCCACGCGGGCGAATCCGCGGGCAGAAGTTAGTTATTAATAACTTACGGTAACAGTAGTAACTGTAGAATTAATAGCAGCCCCCTCTGACACGGGCGCGTAATAATCTCTAGATGAGAACTGCGGGGGTCGGAGGTTTGGTCCCGGCGCGACCAATAATTCAACAATGCCTTGTGAGCTGAGACCTTTGGCATCTGTGGCTCGTATTGTCAAACTGTATTGTTCGCCAGCTTGGAGACGACCTGTACTTGCTGTAGAGTAAAATTAAAAAAATAAATTATAAAATGTTTAAACGTCATCATTTTAGAATTAAAAAATTATACATTTTAAATGTAAATATAATATTAGTAAACACGCGTGATAAAAACAAACCATGCAAGTGTATTTCTTTTTAAATAAAATTAATATTATTCATGTTTTTTTTATACAATATGTGCATAAAAAGGTTGGCAAGCAGTTAAAAATCGTACCTAATGTTCTTTATTTAACCAGTAACTGCTACTTTATAACCATTTTAACCTTTAAAATAAAAATATAAACTTAAAAAGAGAGAAATACTTTTCTAAAATTCGATATCAACATTTTCAATAATTTGCATCATATTAAAACGAACTAAAATTTTTGAAAAAAAAAAAATAACAAAAAGTTCAATATAATGTCCCCGTTACTTTTAACTTTAATAACATAAATTATTGTTTTAAAAGTTCTACAAAAAATATAATATGTCTGCCTTATTACGGTTCCAAGAATCAGAACACTGTCTCAGACCGATGACAGAATCGTAATTAAGATTAGAAGGTCAGCAGATATATGGTACATGTTTCAGGATTTGCAAATTTTTCTGTTTTCACTGGTTTTCTAAGCCACTGGCGGATAGATAAGACCATTATAGCTTAAAAAATAGCAGTTTAATATTATGTGGATAAGGTGCAAAGTGCTTACATATCACACCAGTGGTGGGATCAATCGTGAACTTATTCCCGCCATTGTTAGACACGTGGTGGATGTTGTACGAAATGCGTGCGTTCTCACCCTCGTCGATATCTGTCGCTTCCACCTGGAACGATATAATATAATATATAAATTTTAAGATTCTTGAAGGAAAATTTATTTTTGTTGTACATAGTTTGCGTTTTACAAACTTTATCGGTAAGATTAAATTTTTACAACACGATTTAAGGGGGAATAATAAGAGAGGCTAAATAAGGTTGGCTCATATAGATTTGTCTACTCTCTAAACATGAATAAGTGAAATTTTCATAATTTACGTTAGTGAAGCTGTATTCACTAAATATCAGTAAATTTCAATAACAAGTGAATGATCAAATTAGTGGACTCTGATATTTACATATTCATACATTGAATAGTCCCTAATTTTGTGTGGTACGATTCTCACATTGATAAAAAGTGAATAGTCACTTAAAATTAGTCAAATTCCGTTGATTATTTTTAGGGACTAAATTTCTTCCAAATCATGCTTGTTTCCTCACGATATTTTCCTTCATCGCACTTTAGCATTTGACAATTGAATAATATCACCCATGTTATATCTGATGTGCCATGTCGGCTGGACGTTAGAATACGTATATTATACTAAATTATAAATGTAAAATGTAAGTTTGTTTGTTACGCTTTCACGCGAAAACTACTTAACCGATCATCATGAAACACATATTCTTGGAGTTATTAGAATAGGTATTAGGATACTTTTTTTTTTGGTAGCCGACCTCCACACGGGCGAAGCCGCGGGCAGAACCTACTAATAGTATAAAAAAGTACCTGATAAACAGTAGTGGGTTCCAAGCTGGCGGGTACATTGATGGGTTGGGTTTTTGGTATGATTGGCGCATTATCATTCTGGTCTAACAGTTGAACCGCTAGAGAGTATGGCGCTGAAGCAGCACCACCGTTTGCTTCACGAGCCACTACCTGAAAATCGTAAAAGAAATTATATAATATATAAAATTTGATTGTATAAAAAGCGGGGTATGTAAGAATTAATTCATTATTCGGACACCCACCACCTCAGTCCCCCGACGAGATCATGGACGCTGTAAAGGGTCCGAAACGTCTCGGGAAATAATTTAAATTAAATATTGTTAAACAGTAACTTTAAATAAACGCGATAAAATCCGTTTTTAGACTTTTAATTAAATGAATAAAATTCGCGTAAATATAAGAGAACAATAATATATAAAATATATATATTCTGGACATTCAAACTATTGATAACCTTATTGTATGATGTGACGTTTAAAATAGATATCAGTTTCCAGGTACAGTGGACTAAACATTACGTCATGACATTGTATATTCATTTTTTTTTCTTAACATACACACACGGTCGTCTGTTCCTAAGGTAGCCAACTTAATGCCTGTATTTTAGGTAACAGCCGACTGCATAGAAGAAGGAATCATTATACACAGTGACGTACTTCTTTAGTATTAGTACGTATTAATGCAACGACTTAATTACGCGTAATATTACGTCCATTATATGTGAAAAGATTTACGTGACTAACGGCGAGTTGCACGAAACCGTCGCTAACTTTCCGTTAGTTAAGTTGCAATTAATCTTAAAATTAGTTGATCTTATGATTAATTTAAAGCTGTTGGAATTAGTCATCCGTTAGATAGGTCTTTAATTAAACTAAATTTTTTTGTTAACTTGTAAACTTTGTGATGTAGGTTTCGTGCAACAGATAATCACGATTCTTGTGATTAAATTAGTTTAATAAACACTTAAATTTAAAATTTGTTTCGTGCAACTCGGCGTAAGACTTAAATACGCAGTGTAAGGGTTAATGCCAATTTGTTAACACATGAATGGGTATTCCATACTAAAATAAAAATAAATTCTGCATATGCTATATAATTGAAAGCAATACACACAATTATTAGACACATAAATTTATTATTTTAACTTTCTAATAAAAATCTTTAGTTTTAAGAGTATTGGAAATTTTATTATACTATAATATCATAAAACACCGTAATATATATTTAATAGTAATAAACGTATTTTCAAAATATGCTAAACTTACTTGGAATCTGAATTTTCCTGGATTAGGTGGATCTCGGTCTAATCTATCGTCGCTGACTATGAGGTACCCATCTTGATCTATATCGAAGAAGCTCGTCGTTAATTCGAATGTATATTTCGGTATAAGATCTCCTGGACCCTAAAAAAACAAAACATAAAAGGTTTTATTATAAATTAGTGTACATGTACATATATCAATAAATTAAATAAAGATCGAATACATTATTAATATCGGATAAATGTGTGTACCATTAAGTCAATAATAAAATAAAACACATTTTTGTTCCATTTTAACGCAATATAACTAATATACTACAAGTATATACATAATGTAATATATTTGTATATAGTAGGTATATGTTTTATATACTTATTAAGACATTGTAAACTAAGGTTACCTAACTATTTAATATTATTTATCAGTCAAGTCAGTGCAGTATATTATGCAGAGAAAAGATGTTTATTTTTATTGATTGCTTGTATTCAATAGAATTGGAAATTTGAAAACTGATTCCAAAAATTCTGTCAACAATAGATAGCCTATATAACATAGGCCATAAATAATACACTACAAATTAACTGCGTTATACCTGAAGTGTCAAAAATCAACGCAGTATAGACATACAGTGTAGACATACCTAGTATGTCTAGTTTGAAATTTTATTTCAACAAATCTTACCAAATCCGGATCAGAAACGCTCAATTTAATCGGCTGGCCCCGACTGTCCAATACTTTGGTTCCTTTAGGGGAATTCTCTTCAACTTGACCTTCATCTGAGCTGGCATCAACAACCGGTGGACTGGCGTCGACTGGTCGTACTGTTACTGTGAGTTTCGCTGTTGTGAAACGTTTCGCTTCTGATGCCTCTTCCGCCTGAAGTTGGTATAAATTACGTAATAAAACAACAATTAATATTACTAATATATATCATTACTATAATTGGTAATATTTGAAAGGATATATAGGATAAACAGAATTTCATTAAACTACAATATAATAATTATATATAGTAATATTTAAATGATTATTAATTCGATTATATTTCTATAATCTATATTAATAATGTCGGAAAGAATAAGCATTTACTTATCATCTTACGGAATGGTATTTTAAAAAGTATTCTATTTCTCTTCCCGCTATTTTAATACGCCTTAAAATGATAAAATCGATGATCGTTGTAAGTTTTAAAAATTTTAATAAAAAAAAAACAATCTTGTTTTGGAAATAGAGAACAAGGAATTTTTATTTTCTCCTTATACGAGTATTGTAATATTTTGTATTTTTGCAAAAATATTTTAACAATGAAAAAATTGCTTGTGTGTGTTATTATTTATTTATTTAAACATTTTACTGATCAACAATGTAAAAACTAGTGGAACAAAAGGCGAACTTGATGTAAGTATAGTGGCATTATTATATATAAATTAGAAAAAATAAAATCTGAATAATATACCTTAATGATCAACTGGAATTTTTTCGCAATGCTCGTGTCAACGGCCTTCAGCTGTCTAACTGCGCCGGTATTGGGATCTATGTCGAAGTATGTCGCCCAGGTTTCAGGCTCGCCGCTTTCTATTGTGTATTTGATGCGAGCGTTCAAGGTGTCCATATCAACTGCTTGAATCTTTTCTGGTTCTATTGTTAAAATACCCGCTAGAACCCCACCGTTTACCTTAAATTGAAATACAATTAAATATAATGATTATTAAATAACAATATACTTATACGAATATAAAATATATTTTGCGTCTGGTGTTTCGCACTTGGCGCTTTTGTTTTCATAATTAAAAAATAAGAATTTGTTTGTATTATTTTTTGTTTAAGTGTTTTCTGGATTTACCATAATTATGTTATAGAAAATGTTATAGTCGTAACACGTATCGACGACGTGATATAATAAAGTTTCTATAACTTTTTTTATAATAAATGGTATAACTTTATTTTATAATAATTACATAGCAAAGCTTTTAAGCAAGTATATCCATGTCAATAGTCTAAGTTTCAAATTCTTAATAATTTAATTTAAGCCGTTTTTTTATATATATAATATACTACTTACTATACCTAAACTGAAATAGTGTAGAATTTTCACAAACAACAGTTAAAAAAATAAGTTAGAAAAAATATTTTTTTTTTCTAATAATACTAATACTAATAATGTTCATTACATTCAGCTGTAAACAATCTTAACCTATAGGCTATATAAATTTAATTCTAACTTTTAAATAACGTTTATTTAGAAGATTCATATTTATTTATACTTACATAGCTAGTGTATTCGGGATTGATACAAGCGCCGTCGTGGAGGGTACATCCCTTGTAAATGAAGGAGGGGTCTTGATCGTCGTCGTCCAGTACGTTCACGGTCAACGTCGTCGTACTCGACAGTCGACGTTTTGTATCGCGAGCGCGATCCTGTAATTCAAGGGTGTCAAACTCAAATACAATCTCTAAGCTTTTAAGTTTGTATTTAACAGAATTTGCCACATTGTAACACAACTAGCCTAGATCTAACGGTAGATCTATTTGCTAGCTAGATCTTTTATTTAGCAAACTAGTAAGATAATAAATAGCTAGAACCTAGCAATAAATTGATACGGCCTTTGACATCCTGCTATAGTACGTTGTTTTACTTTTGACTTTTTAAGGACATTGAATAAATATGGTATTAACATTTTATAAAAATCTTTTATTTGAAACTCTTATTAATAATTTCTTGCTCTAGACAAAATAGAAAAAAAAGGAATGGTGTAATTAAAATAAAATACATAAAAACTGTAGGTATTAGGTTACAGTGGAGAAGTAAGGTGTTACTTTTGCCATGGATAGATCCCAACCATTGCTTTTCAAGTATTTCGAAACAAAACTTTTTAACTTCTTTTTTGAGGAGTTCTTCCACGTAATTAAATTATTACGACACATTACAAAAAAAAAACTTCACTTTCTCAAAAATAAAAAATAAAAAATATATAGGTGAAAAGTACCAGACGAACATAAATTGTAAGAAGATACAATACTTACAGAAGCAACAATAGTGACTAGATACTTCTTTGTGCGCTCGTAATCCAAGCTTCTATTGACTGTAACTTGTCCTTGATGTGGAAGAGGTATAGCGAAGTAACCATAACCGTCAACTGCATTTGCGGCTTCTAGGATTTTATTGTCCCCTGTGATTATGAAATACTCCGCGAGACCATTTACACCAGCATCGATATCTATAGCTCGAATGCCATCAAATATTGTAGAACCAATTGGAATAAGCTGAAAATGAAGTAGCTAATAAATAAAACAAGCTGTCGCAACTTTACAGATATGTCCTAATACGAGATATTAAAAAGACAAAGATAAAAAAGATCAATTAAAATATTTTTTATCAATCTATGTAAAATTTACTATATTCCACACACACACACACACACACATAAACGGCACGCACGCACGCACGCAAGCACGCATGTAGGTACGCAAAGTTAGACGGACACTCACATGAATTTATCCGTACAAAACACGATATAATTAAATCAAACACCATAATAACCAAATAAAACTATTTCATGTCAGTTTTAATCCTACCTCAGATATACTAGTTTCATACGGCGTCCCTTGAAACACAGGCGCATTATCGTTTATATCCGATACTCGAACTATGACAGGTATGGTTCGCCTTTTCTTCGTCGCTTTCACTTGACAAACCAGCTGCGGGCAAAACACTTCATTGATATTGATACGTAATTAACAACCATAGCTCCAGGCATTAAATATACTAATGATATCGTCGATACGCTTACAAATTTCTATTGATAAAGTATCTTTATTATTCCGATGAAAGTTATTAACTTTATATAACCCGGTAAAATACATTTTGCTGCTGTTGAAGTAACTGCACAAAGTTCTTTAATTAATTTAAGTAATTTTAAAGTTATGGTTACAAATCGATTTAAATATTTATGTGTATAATTTAAATTAACTTTTTATAAGAAGTTATATCATCTCATGTAAAATTTTTTCATTCAAATTTATATGATTCATTATATTACACAAAAGACGACTATTTAATTTATTATTCCAATTAAAGTACAGCAAAATGTACAGTCAATTATCTGTAGTTTACCACACTATCTCAATCGTTATTATAAGCCATAGAAGAATATACTCACTTGAAATACCATATGAGATAAGTTATCAGCATCTCTGTCCAAGGGTTGGAGTAATTGTAGCCTTTTACCATCGAGTTGAAATAAAGTCGGACCTTTTGGAAACACTGTTGACAGAATGACGTCAACATCTGGATCGCCGACGATTGGTAGCTCAGCCGGTACTGTTGTTTGGTTGACTTCTGAAATAGTATAAAACATTTAATTTAGTTTTATATTTTTCTAATTTTTTTTTCGACGTTGTTCGTTTGAATATATGTACTTTCTTTTTTTATTATTATTATTTGTTAATTAAAAATCCACGGCACTTAATCGCCCGTGACCTTTTTTTATAAAATATAATTTTTTTTTTTTTGGTGATTATTAATCACGTGCGCAAAACTAGTCGGACGTGGTCCGATTTTGTCGGTTACAATTTTTTATTTCTTATTTTTTAACTTGTCTTACATATTATACTTTTTTTTCTACATCCTTGCCCTTTAATCCTCCATGGATTTGAATATACATACATTGACAAATATTCGCAATACTAATATTTGTCATGACCGAAATATATCCAGATAGAGCAACGACACTTTTTATCTTTATAAAAACAATATAAGGCACGTATTTAAATTACTTAAAGTTTGTTACTTTTTCATACAGTGAAATTTAAAATGGTAAAAAGATGTACTACGTTTTTACACGCGGACATGATTTATACCAAAACTGTCTGTAAATAATTAGTTTAAGTTTTGCTTTGTAAATATGTATAATATTGTAAAATTATTCATAAATATAATTCTTTTGTTTTATTCAAAAAAGGATAAAATCAAAATGATATTTAGTACCTCGACTAACGTTTTTAAAAGTAGTATTTAATCGTCTTTCAATATATATAATATACTTAGTTACTGAAAAATTACAATCAATTTCATAATGAAGACTGAGAAGAGTTGAAATGAAATTTAACAGTCAATGTTCTAAAAACGAATTTAATCAATCTTCGAATAGAATACTTACGATCTCCTCGACTTTCTTCGATGTCAACGATGATGCTGGACTGACCCGTCTCCACCTCGCACGGCCCTGCAATTATTGTTTTTTTTTTTAAACAAAAAATGTAATGTTCTAAATTCAAAATTGAGTTTTCATTAATATTAATTTCGTTATATTTTTTTTTTATTGTGGCATATTGAAGTAGTGTAATATCAGTTTAGCTCGAAACAAATTCTTATGAAATTTTTATTTTATCTATAATAAGATACTGTGTGCCTGTTACAAAGTTGTGAAACTTTGTATTGTTAAAATTAATAACTATGTGATAAATATATTTTCTATGATTCCGAGTACGCGAGATTCGTTAGTGCTTGCTAATTGAGGCTTTAGTGACCAAGCTTTAAAACCTATATAGATAGGTTTTATTGGTACAATTTGTTTCAATTACCCTGATAACAAGCTCACAGATGCTGGTTTACGTTCCATAAATACCACGAGAAGTTCTATAATATTTCCGCATTTCTTTTTTAATTAATGATCAATAAACTACATAATATAGTATTAAGTTACGTTATATATACAACTAATAAATAAAATACAGATAATTGATAATTTTTACGTAATTATTTAAATACTTATTATTTTTATTCAAAATGCACTGACTAATGTTATTTTTTTTTCATGGAGTAGAAAATTTTGCAATGCAACCAATTTAAACAAAATATAATAGCCATATATTCAAGTGCCGGCAGCTTGAGGTGCAAATCTTGTATCGATTTATTTTAAAATAGCAACTACTGTGTTAAAATTCGTTACATAAGTGGCAACATAAATCAGTTATAAGGGGACCGATACGTTGAAAGCGGTCCGGTAGGCGCGCCTGGGAAACTATCAATTAGAAATTGATTTGCCATTATAGTTTCATAGCTTTAAGGTATGTTTCTTACGTTTGGTAAAATAGTATTTCTAATTAGATCACGACTGTACCACGTCTCCCTATTTAGGCTCGATTGCACCTATGTATCCGTTCCAATTAAGAGGTATCCACTTGTTTCTGTGTTTGTAACGAATTCACTTGCAAATTGTTCGCGTGTTTACGATCATTAGCCATTTGACAATTAATTAGTCCGATAACTAGCGACATTCTCGTTAGGATCGACTCTTAGGTAAACTAAAACGGAGTTGTAAGAACATAGAAATATTACTGTCTCTATCTGGATACATAAATCCTAAAATACATGGAAATAAAGCTAAATAGTTTGTTCTTTATAATATTAAAAACAGTACCTATATTATTATTATTATTATAGTATTAATTTCTTTTTCACTTAAATTTTTTTTTTTTTTTTTGTTTTAATGTTCATTTCTTTATACGTAAATAAACGGTGTACGTTAAAAACACTTTTAATTTTACCTTATTTTTGAACCAACCTGTACTTACTATGCATGTACTTTTGTACGTCTTGTTACAATAAATCTCTAACAAACAACCATTATAGAGAAAGAAAACGCCTTTACTTCGTGTTTAATAATTTTTTGATGAGTAGTTAAAACAATATTTGAATATAATGACCTAAAACCTCTTTAACCTACATTTAAATTTTTATTCACTTTCACTGACAAGATTAAGGCAAAGATTAACTTGGACATCAGTGGACTCTATTTGTTTCAATACCTATTGATAATGCTTTCTTTTTTACATTGAGATTGAATTACTAACAATCTTGTTATTTATTAGAATAATATTAATAATCGAGTATAAGACTTATATTTCTTTTTTTTTTTTTAATATTTATGTTGATTTTATATACATTTTGTTTTATTTAGAGGACATCATATTTGATTACAATATTTATTTTACAATTTTGTGACAATAGTAATAATTAAACTTACCTGGAGTAGCCCATGTTATCGGCAGCAGACACACGAGAAGCCAAATCGATGTGTGCCGGATAGGCGCACCCCACCGCGCCATCTCACTGTAACAAAATTTAATTAATGACATAATTATTATAGTAGGTCATACAGTCATACTATTAATGCGTCTTTGACCCATTTTAACCTTTTTGTCAGAATTTCTTGAAAATATGATTACACATACACCTCGCTATTTGCCTTTACGAGTTTTATTAAAAATTACACATACACAATCTATTTTTCAAGATCTTCTCCCCTCTTCTTATTTTTTTACCGAGAAATATATGTAATCTGCCCTAACTACCGCAAGGGGTCATTTGACCCATGCAAAGATTCTGTATCTTGATTTGTATTTCTTGTGATACAAAACGGCTATATTAGACATTTGTGCTATTGCGTGATATATTTTGCTGCATTGTGTTATATTTGTTGTTGACTGACAGATGAATAGCCAATTTCACTCTACTCCAAGCGAGTATTACGATCTGTGAGAACAAGAGAGAAAATTCGCCAAGCAGGCGAAAGAGCCGAAAGATGGTATGCCACGCTTCTCCACAAAACTATATAAATCGTGTTATTGTTCACTTACAATTTGCAAAAGTAAGCCAAACAAAAAAGTGCTTCTACTAAGCTCAAAGTATAAATCTGTAAGGATTGAAACACATGGCAAGCACATATCTGCAACGATTAGATTTTACAATAATACTAAATACGGTGTAGATATGATTGATCAAATGGCCAGAAAATACTCCATGAAATCGAAATCGCAAAGATGGCCCGCGTAGATTTTTTTATTATTCTTGACCTGGCTAAATCAATTCAATCATTTTTTATCCACTTACGAGTAGCTGAAGAACTTGTCGAAGATTTTCAACATGAGCAACAGAAATAAAAAGAAAATATACAGAAAACATCAACAAATTCAAGTTCAGATTCTCGTGTGCAAATGCAAAGAACGTGCTAAATAGGTTTTTGCAAAAAATATAAACTACGAAAATCTGTTTCAAATGCAACAAATATGTGTGTGGTAAATGTACCTTTGAGAACCCAATAATTTGAAAAATATGCAGTGAATATGAATCAAGTTATCATGTTATTAACTTGTTTTCTAAATTTTAGATTCAATTGAAGAATATTTAATTTTTTAATCTAATTGATATTTATTTCGCCAAACATAGTAATATATATTTAACATTTTGTCGATAGAGAAGACGGGTCATTTGACCCGCTTTGGTAGGAATAGGAATACGTGAAGTATCGGTAGGTTTAGTGTTAATATGCTCTTACACGCAAAATCTAACGAACTAATTACTATAAAAAGTGTATGGAAAAAGTTGACAATCGAAAATAGCACACAGACTACATTTTATTCAAAATTTTCACGAAATCAGAAATTACACAAGTAAAACCGCGAGGCATGACTAGTTAAATTAATAATAAGAATGATATGAATCAAGAAAGTGTTGTAATACTTCTAAATTATTTAAAAATTTCCTGTGTAACAAAAAAGTAGCCTACAATGACTTTTGATGTGTGAAACACTTTACGAACTCTCTTAGAAGCTACATAGGTAGGTACATATGTATGTGCAACAATTCACATTCAATAAGAAACTGATTGAACTTGGCCGTAAACCGTACTTACCTAGTATCATCAGCTAAGTTAATGAGAATATATATTCTATACACCTACATTGTATAAAGTGCACTACATTATTTTATTAAGGTTTTTTTTTTTTTTCGAACTTCAATTTTTTTTGGACATTTACAGGTTGGAACATCGCCTTAATAGGATCTTATTTCACGCATCACGTTATCGGTTATGTTTACGTTAAATATTTAAAACTATTATTCAAACAGAAAAAAATGTTCATTGTAAAAGGTGTTAATAATAAGGTGGTTGTTATAGGCTTTAATAAAACATCTAACTACGATTTATAGGAGCGGAACAGTAATCATAAACAAGGGTACACAGTGACGGGTCGTTTCATACCATCATAATATTATCTTGCACAGAAGTTATAAAGAATATAAAAATGTTCAGTTTAAAAGTTAAATAAATTGTGTACTTGCGTTATATTTAAAACGTTTAGAAAACAGATATGTAACATAAGATTAAGAATATATCACGCAATACAAATAAAATATTTTATCATTTTAGAAATCAACATTTAATCTGAAATATGTTGTTTTATGAGTGCAGATCACATTTAACTTGAGATAAAAATTACAAGAATTTTTATTACCGAACATTGCTTAGTATTTATCGCTGTTTGTTTTTCTTCTATGATTAAAACACTTTTTTTTTACATAATATTATGGTGTTATGAAATACGCTGTACGTAGGTATAAGAATTCTATTTGCTCAAAATATTATCAGAAAATGAGACTAAAAACGCTAACAAAAACCACATTGCACGAACACTAGTCTAAAATTCACATAATAAGTATATAGTATAAAAATAAATGGAAAAAGATTAACGTATAAGTCAGTCAAGTTATTAAGACATCAATGTAATCCGAAATTTCAACCAAACCACAACAACAAATTGGCCTAATTTTTAACAAACAAAAAAATGGCTGTTAATCTATTATTGTCATTAGTTTCATAAGGCAGCACATACTAAATCAAGTATTAAAAGAATAATGGCCCTGAGAAAACATTACGAGTATAAATCCATTTATTTTAATGCTATTACGATTGTTGAAATCCCGCAATGCTTACGAAGCAGAAACGGATTTGGTTACATTAATTTCTGGCTTTACTAAGGTTTCGTGGATTTTAAATTAATTGGGATATAGAAACTTATTTAGAAATAAGCGTTTACTAATAAAGATAAAATTTACACAAGAAAAAATTACACTTTGATATTATACTCTAAAGATCGGAGTTAACATCTAGTGTAAGAGTATATGAACGCGAGTATCGACATCATTATCAAGTAGGTACGATAAGGATGAGTACTGCCACTAAAGAATATAGTAGAGATCTTCCAGAGTCACGATATCCGGGATTTTCGGGATTGGTATAATATTAATAATAAGTTAATTCCGCCTATACTTCCACTATTGCGTTTGCTATTCTTTTGTATAGCATGTAACGCGTATATTTTCTCTGCACACACATAGTCATCTCATTTTATTTTCAAGTTAATATTCTTCTTCTTAATAAGTGCAGATACTAAATGTGTAGTATATATATATATATATATATATATATATATATATATATATATATATATATATATATATATATATATATATATATATAACACATTTAAGTATATGCATGCGACGTCAACAACGTATAAGTTCGCGCTGTTCACTAAAAATTATAATATGTTTAAAGTATTATCCTGTTTTAAGAATTTTATTTAAAATAAACTTAACTAGAACATTCATTATTACTACCTCGTTACGTATTTCCTTTAATAAAAATTGTGCATACAAACAAACAAACTTTTCTTAAAAAATTATATTAAGGACACAAAAAAGTTAATCAGGATTCACGCAACTCGCAATAAAAAGTAGTTCATATTACCTATCGACATTATCTCGTTCAAGTAAATCATAAGAAAACGTTCAAATTAACCACCGCTTAGTTACAGCGAGTATAAAGTGGGCGGGGTTTGTGATAAATGGAGAATTGCACGATAAAGCTTTATTGTAAGAATGTATTATCCATTGGTAAACTTATTTTCTTTCTATATACCTATGTCATCTATAGTTATAATAAAACAATATATTGAAGATATTTTGCAAAAAAAAAATTAATAGTGTATTCTTAAATCGATACTGAAGCCAGAACTGTATTTTTTTTTCCTTTCTGTCTGTCTGTCTACCGAAACAATTCCATATAAAAATCATTGTCTTCGTTTTTAATTAACATTCAATTTCAAGGTTTGATTTAAGAATTTAGTCATGTAAATATAATTATAATGAAAATGATAATTAAAACTGCACTGGTATTTACATTTATTATTTAAAAATTGGATTTTACATAGAACTGATAATACTGAAATCGATAACAAATTATCATATACCTTGTACCCATTAAATCTAGCTCCAGTCTGGGATCGAATACAGCCTAGAATCGAAAGTTCCCTCATGTAGCATTAATATTTCACGTACTATATTTGCATGCAAAAGACTTTCCAATTATTCCTCAGAGTATTCATTCAATTCACCATGAGGTATTATAATTTAAAAAAAATTATAAAGAAAGCGGAAAAAAAATTGTTATTTAATTATTTACCATCGACGATTTTGTTGCAAATAAAAATTTATATTCCTAGCTTTGGTTGGTATGGTTTAGGTTTACGTACCTACTACGTGTTTTTCAACTTGCTTTACAATCTCTTTCTGTGCTAGTCAGTGTAGTAGTAAAATATATTAAATGAAATCGATATTTGCAACAATGGACTATAACAATCTATTAAATTTGAACTTTTAAATGAAACGTAATTTGAATCAGTCGCAATCATGTACAAAGTTAACGGTATAATCTTCCGGCAATACAAAATAATAAAAATGTAAAACAAAAAGGTGTGGAAAACCATAATTTTGTTTGGAATTTATATTATAGTAGTAAACCGTTACCCATCCATTGTTTAAGTTTAAGGCTTTAGCGGTTGCTCTTGCGCACGTTCCGACATAATAGAAGATCAATAAACGCTTAGTTTCGAGTTCAGCTTGAATTACTGCTTTTACAAATGCAGAAAATATGTCGATATTGGAGTACCTCTAATATTTTAGAATATTGTTTTGAATTTGAAAACGTAACAAATTATATCATCATTTCAAATAACGAAATGTATAATTTCCGTATCGAAACGATCGGAAGAAATGAGCAGTCTAAATAAATTAATCGACTATTTAAAAGCGTAGAATATTTCTCATCGTTGCAAGAGCATCTTCTGAAACCATAACCGTTAGCCCTTTATCGAAAACCATCTCCTTCCGCGTCCTCCTCTCGATTTATAAAGCAAAATGCTATTAATATTGATCTATTCTAAAACACATAATGCCTTTCACAATAAATAAAAGGGAATATCTTAAATTATTCTGAATATGAGGTCAAAAGTTTTAATTACAGTAGATTAAGCATTGTAGGTCATATTTTTTTCAATTACAATCAATTTTCGGGAGTTTTAGATAGAATAGGGTGATCAGAAAAATTCAGTATTTAGTTCATACCAAGCAATAATTTGCTCGTCATTTACGTAAGACCACTCGTATAATATTACCGTCTACGTTTATGCCTCAGATTGACTACAACCGAGTTCAAGTAATGACCTTTATAAAATTCGCAATCCTTGTCGTAAACTGAAAGGCTAACTACCTTTTCATAAAGAGTAGTTTCTTTGTTAATAAAATAAATCTAAAGGTAACACAATTCGCATGGCAATTAAACTCGCAATTTTATCAGAATCATTAGTTAAGATATTTCTGAAAAGGAGAATCGGAGTGATTTCACCCCGCTTCATTATAAATACGTAAACCAAACATTAAATCAGCAGTCAATTTAGAGTTAGATAAAAAGCTGATTTCAGATTATGTGAAGTCGTGATATTGGTAGTGGAAATGTCGATCGGGTCCAAATAACGCGGCATTTATGTTTATCTGAACGATCTCATTAAATTATCAGCACAACGCCTTATACTAGTTGATTTCTAAAGCAACTTGAGCCTCTTTAGCATTGAGTGTGAGACCATGAACAAGATTAAAGTTTCTTGATCCTTCGTGAGACAGGTGTATAGCATTATGGAGTTGCAGCGCTACAATCTACACTTTAATGACTTGGGGTAAAGGTGGTTTTAAATTATGGTTGATGCAAGTGAATTAGATTCCCTTATTAGCAAACTCCCAGACAATTTCGTCACAACACTCACCATGTTCTCGGCACGATGTAAAATTACTCAACAAAAAGTGCAAATACCTAACATGAAAAACTATTTGCAATTCTGATAATGTTTTGAGATAGTATGGCCACCCAGCACGAAAGGATCTTCTCAATAGCTGATGTTGATATATTTTAAACGAGTTTGTTCCATTTGAAATAGAAAAAGCGTTAACATTTGTAGTTACAGATATATACAGATTTGAGTTGAATAATAATACATATATATTTCCAGTTATACTACACGTAAATGTTTTCATACACTTAACAAACTAACGAAATGGTTCAGGATTAAATAATATTGATAAATTAACATTACGTACGCGCTGTTATCAAGATTTTAATAATAATATCCCGTTAATGAGGTTGTCTATGACTAGTGACGTGAAAGTGTTTATGTGAAGACAGCTATGAATTCTCGCTATTTGCCTGACCTTACGTAATAACTCCATCTGGTAAAGATCAACAGGTCATCGCAAGATGATTCGATCGTGAGCCAAATGGATGTTTTAGTGGCAAAGTTTTAAAATAAAACCTGTAAATGCACCTATATCATTCGAATATGTAAATTGTGTTTGCATTTCGTAACGCTTCTATCTATAGGTTAAAATGTGACTTATTTGTAATATTTCATTTTGAACATTGTTATAGCAAATTTGAGCTTAATTTTTAGAAAATCATACTTGAGAAAAGGGAAAACTTTGTTGCTTTTATTTTTGTTAATTTCAACACACTAATTTCCGGATTCTATGCTAATTTTATTATAGAGAAAGGTGAATTCTGGAAGACGAAAAAACTGTACAGTTTATATTTCAATAAAATGTTTGTTCATTAGATCAATTATTACTTAAAAATTCATCTTTTTAATATTTGCATTATATTCGTCCGTAGTATCTACAACGGAAAATAAGTAACTATGCTAAAAGTCAACCTGCTTTATAAGGTTAAATATTTCGTATCAGTCAATCAGTAGTTATTTGATTATAAATAAATAAATTATCTCTCCAACATATACTACAAGATCTTTAGCCTACAAGCTATTACTTTCAGAAACTATTCGCTTGAAATATATGTATCTTCTAACAAACATATCCTGATAGTGAATCACCTGGCAACACAGCGCCTCATTATAGCGGGAAGATGGGATCGGCACGCGAGGAAGATGCGATCTAGATGCTATCAGGGCATTGCCACTGTCCTAGCACTAAGCACCCGTCACCATCTGTTCTTCATTTTAACCTGGCCCAGAATTTATTTAACTACAATTATATTATATATTTGCAAGATGCTTACGGATGAGTTAGATTCTGAAGGGATCGGAATTATTGGAATTTTATTCTGTACCGATCAAGGTCAAAGCATCGGCTCATTTATTGAAATATGTCCAGTCGCGAACAGCGTTATGATGTAAGATTTAATAACAATACTTTGCCACGCCACGTTGAAATTAATAAAGTACTATCCAAAACGGTAATTTAAAACAATCTGCGTGCGATTTCTGTCAATAAATTTTTATTATTATGTCTGTAGCTATTGATAAAAGAACGCTCTTTAATACAGGAATTAAAATAATCATCTTACCTTTGCGTCGTTAAGATAATAATTCCATAATATCGATATAACCAGGTACGATAATCTTGAATTTATGTTATGGGAGGAAGGAGGCGACATAAATCCTAGCAAACAGATCTAGTACTCTCGTTAGCAACTTAACTCGTTAACAACACAGAGAATAAGTAATTTAACGTTTCTTGCAGTACTAGTTTTTGAACAGTTAAAAAACATTTTTGATTATCATTTTTATATAACTAGTAGTTTAAGCTCATAGTCAGTCATAGTCATAAACAACACAACATAAACAATAACGTCTTCGAAGTGTATGAATATGTAGTTTTTTGTGAAGGCTTTTGAGTGATACATACTAAGCGACAATAAACAATAACTGATCCATTTTTAAGACTACAATTTACGAAACCCTACAAAAGGTAACCTTCATGTATTCATGTAGCCTGACTTTTTAAAATAATCGAGTTTACTTTTTGTTTCATATATTTCTTTTCTTTTTAAATTTACAGAAGAAGAGGAATAATTCCCGGTATTTAAGTAAACGTAAAAGACAGATGTATCATCAATGAATATCGGATTGTGTACGCCACCACGATTTCGATCGATTTCAAAAACATAATTGACGTTTCCCATGAATACTTACAAATAGCAATTGTCCTGCCAGGCATATCCGATCACTGATATCCCTTGCCCTAGACGAAGAAACCCTCTGAAGGTAAGAAACCATTAACATATTAACCGTGACTATGTATTTATCATATGTGAATAGCCTGACACAGCGACAATTTCGTATGGTGAAGCTTAATTTACCGGATAATATGCTAAATCGGTAATTGTTTATGCCTTAATTTTCGTTACTTTGCTAGATTGTAGGTTAATAACAGAAGTTATAATGACTCACGATCATTTTATTGTTTTTAATAATAGGCTCTTATGGATGGATGGCTTTAATTGCTTTTAGCATAACATTTGACTGCAGTGTTAAAAGGGCCTTTAATGCATTTTTACATATACTTTAAATACTATAGAGTACATTCGTACGGAGAAAAATACAAATATCATCAAACCTACACAGTTATAATCTTTATGTTTGTTAAAAGTTTGCATTATTAATATTTATTTATCATTGATAGAGAAAATTTGAAGTTTTCCTAGCTAGAGTTCGTATCACAGTCAACCGGGTAAATCCTAGTATGAAAAGAGTCCATACACACATAAAAGTCGACTTTACAATATATAATAGCCCGTCCGACGTGATATACACTGCGCATAGAACAACAAAAATATCCGTAAAATTTATCCGTCTTTTAATTGAAAATATCTATTCAATAAATATCTTATCAACCTTGATATTTTAAGATACATTAAAACAAGTTTTTTTTTTAATACTTCTAATTTAATTTGGTATTTATATTTCCTTATTTTGTTTAAAAATTTAGTTGTTTGCTAAAACTAAAATACCTATAAAAATATTTTTTGCACACATGCCTTATTTAGATTGTTTTTATAGCTATGTAAGTATTGCGTCCAATATTATAATACATAGATTTTACTATGCAATTAACGCTACTACGAAGACGTGAGGATTGATAAACAGTATTCACACCATTCTATTTAATAGCCAATAGATTTTGTCTTCACTGGAGAAGTATTTAACGCATTCCAAAGCACAAAGCTCCAGTTAGTACGCTCATTATCCTCAGAAACTTGTACAATGCACGTAAGACCAAAATAAATCGTATACCTTATTGATAGAGCTATAAAGGTTATATTATTAGGATAATGTTTCATCTTAAGTTGAATACTGTACAGTTAGAGCGTTTACTGTATGCCTGCCTGTAATTTCATTCAAGCACGATACATAACCCACACTTATTACTTCGATTTATTAATCTGTTCAATAGATTATGCCAATTCTAGACATTGCTAACATTACCGTTTTTAAAACTGTGAAAATAATCAGTGAGTATAAGATTTTAAATGTACCTATTTATTAATTAAGTTTTTAAGGGTATTCTTGATGTTCAAATGTTTATGATGTCAGTATTAGATCGTAGCTATTAAAAATTTAAATATGAACTCGAATAATATCGCAAAATTAATTTCAAGAATAAGTTATCGTTGAACTTTTGTAATTTTGGTATAAAGAACCAATTTGACTGGCTCGTTGGCGCATTGGCAGTGACTCTGTTTTCTGCTCCAGGGTTCGATTCCCTCTCTGAGCCTGGGTATAATATATATGTTATTTGTACGTATAATTATTTTTAAAAAATGTGTATCAGTCGGCTATTACCTAAAACACAGGCATAAAATTAGGAACAGACTACAGACTAGAATCAAATTTATTTACTTTTAAAAAAATGACCGTTTTGGATTCTAATTATTCATCTTAAAGCTAAATTATTACTACAAGAAAATAAAGTACCTAATGTTTAAATCAAATTTTTAATTAATACGTTATGCGAAACGTATTTATCTCAGATAATTTCTCTATATTTATAATTAATGTTTTAACGACAAATATAATAATAATCGCATTCATCAATGCCTACTCAATTCGTCAAGCACAAATCTCATTCATTAGTATCGATACTGAGCTGAACACTTACTTATTATTAATAGTCAATCAAACGTGGTTTAAATTTATGATTGTCCTATTTCGCGGGTCGATACAATAGTTATTATTATTATTGGTAATAAAATAAATAATATATGATCACCGATTTTAACGAGCTAGAGATTGTTACTAGCACCGATATGAACCATAAATTTTCAATCTTGTCTGAGATTATTAATTTTATGGTCTTTATTAATCGTTTTGATTGATTGTATATTACAAGTTAGTGCTTCTCTGTGGTTTCGAAATAGCTAACTTTTTTATCCGTCAGTGAAAATAATTTCCTATAAAAACTGAACTAATTCAGTCTATAAATATCACAACTGCTTTGCAAAGGCCGCTTCTCCATATAGGAAAAGGGTTTGAACTTAATCCACCACGCTGCTCTACGGTGGATTGGCGGATTGGAGAAAAAAGTATCCTATTTTACTTCTAATATCTCCAAGAATATATGTACAAAGTTTCATGATGTTTAGTTAAGTAGTTTTCGCGTGAAAGCGTAACGAGCAAACTTACTTTCGAATTTATAATATTATAGTGTGATTTTTCCAAATATAAAAATAAAGCTTTGATTTTATACAATATTTAAATTTTTGTTCATTTAGGCCCCGTTTCACCGGTTTCTGATAAAGTTTATCTCGCACATAAGTTACTGAGAGGCTTTAAAAGCAAGAGTTAAAACAGGCCCTTAGGGTCTATGTCACCAATAAACTGCAACTTTGCATTCACTGGTTGCGAATAGAAATATCTGACAGATAAAGAGGAATTTAATGGTGACAAAGAAAAATATAGCACAAACTTTTATTTTTTCAGCAACCGGAAATAAGCCCTCACAGATACCTACTCATTTGTAGATTGTGAAACATACTGCTATGTTTCAAAATTTAAATATTATTTGATGTCAAAAAGAATTAAGTAAACTGTTGCCGCCATAATAATATGTTATTAGGTTTTCCATCATTTATCAAAACTGACACAATACGACATAATCATTTATCATCACTCCCAAACAAATTCGAAAAACTTATTTAAATGTCATTTTATAACGAAAACGTCTAAAAAAGGTTGAGTAATACAAAATTACCATATGAATACGGCGACGTATTATAACAGAGCAGCAGAAAGCATCAAATTTAAATTATTAGATGAGCGTTTTAGAACAACATGCATAATTTGCTAGAACCTGTTTCAAATCTTGATGTTTGCGACTTTCGAAGACCGCATATATCACGCTAATCGTTTTATTCGTAGACATTCGCATGACATTGAACAGATGTGACTGGGAATACGAGAACTATGCGAATACGATATGACACAGGCGCGCAAAGGTCATATTACATAGTCAAGGATTTCTTCTAGATAGTTTTGGACAAGATTTATTTTATTTATTATTATTTTATTATTATTGTTTATGCGGGACTTAATTTATTTATATACATAATGTTATTTAAGTTTAAAAGCTTAAAATTAATAAAATTGAAGATTGTCTGTAATTTCAGGATCTTGGTTTCGAATTTAATTTTTTTTTTTAGATTTTCATTATGTAAGGTTTTAAATCGTAATAGTAGCCTTAATGCCACAATTACATTAGCGTGTCTGTGTGACACTAAGTTTTTCGCCACAAAATACTGTTTCTATGTTAAGCAGCTTGAACGCCGCGTGCCTGCAGCATTGAAGCCTGTCAAACGTCGGATTGACGCGGACGTTCGATAAATGCTTTTGTGTTAGGGACCTAAACATTAAAGTGGGTGAAATTGAATACGTCATATAGTATACAAATACTATGTATGTGAAAATCTTAAACATATCATTTGGATTGAGGGATTGTTCCGACAGTCTTATATTTCTCTTATAGAAAACAGTGCACGACTTTAATATGGTAAGTATCTGACACTGGAATACCAATGTGGGAAGTCGGAATGCATAAACAGGAATAAACAAACAGACGAATCAAATTTACATACAAGGATACCGGTATCGAGAGTCTTGATTGATGCTATCCCGTTGTAAAATTCTCAAAGCCAGATGTTCCGCGAGATCAGCATAATAAATTCTAATGCGGCCATAAATCTGAGATCATCGTAAAATATATTGGACTCACATGTTCACAACACATTTTAATATGCAATGATTTTGTTAAGCCTCGCTACTTATAATCATATTTTTTAAGCTTACTCAATAGGCTTAATTTGAAAAATAACAAAAAATACTTTCACGTATTTACTCATAGAATTATTAATAGCTATTAGAAAAAAATATTGGAATAATTCATTTATAAACTCTATTGACAATAATTTACTCTTATTGAGTTTAGTTTAAAGTTTTTAGTTTAGTTTTTAGTTTAGTTTTTTAGTGTAGAGTGAATAAAATTCAGTGCAGTAACTTAGAAATGCAATGATTACTATTTATGTTACAACAACACGTACAAAACAAGCGCTTACGTTGTACGTCAAAATTATCGACAATCTTAGGCCTACAATGGCAATTTATTGTTTCAGTGATGCACCTACGCCACTACAAACGTTTTAAATAACCCCAGCCGTGCTATCGATTAAGCATCCTCGAAAGGACATGGGCGATGTATTATCCACGGAGAACATTTGATCTCAGTACGCATTACCTTTAGAGGCGGAAATGTAAAGCAATACTGTATAAATCCTAACCGCATGAGTGAATATAGGAATTTCTGAAATGCTTCTTTGATATATAATTTTAGATTCATCATGTTGGTATTCAAGCTTAAATTTATTTATAATGTTTCTGAATGATTTCTCTTACTTAGCTTCTTTAAATCGCCATAAATATTTAATAATAAATGCATTGTATTTATGCATATTTATTGTCTTCTCTTAAATATTTTTTTGTAGTTATTTTTGAGTTGAAATATTTATTTTAATATATTTACATGATAAAAATATAATGCATACCTAAATTATATTTATACAATACTTTTATCTACTGCTAGAAGTCTTCCTTGTAGGTTAGTTTATTGGGTGTTGAGGTGAGAGTTTTTGTTGTTAGATTATTAGTGTTTTTAGATACTCTCCTGTTAATCGTGGCTTTATTTTTTTGATTGTAACCTTCTTCAATTTACATGCTATTACCGCAAAACTTTTTTTAGCGATTAGCGCCGCAAAACAAACAAACACTTCAATTTCATTATATAACTAGATGACCCGTGAAGGTCATCATCTATTTAAACATAAAATAAACATTGATAATAATAAAATATAAAAACATATAATAGCATTCTAAATCTCTCGAACGTAAGCTAAGCAGTAACACGCACGACGGTAGCCGACACAATAAGATTTCATCTATGAATATATCTACTTTGTGCAACTGTTATAAATACAAATTATCTGAGCCAATGTAAAAGCTATTTATTATACAAATATTTGCCGACCGTCGCTTATCTTTAGAGGCAATCATGACAGCAGTAAAATGAAACACGTACGCGAATCGATCAACTAACAAGCAATTAGAAAAGCAACTCAATTCACACATACCACCTCGTTAAAGTTTTAAAACTAATAATAGATTGCAATGAGGCCTACCCGTTTTTATTAGACTATAATCAGTTCAAATTACATAATAGACTTATTTATAAGCGTTTAATTTGTCACGCCGTGATCGCATTTAATTACTTTTTTACAAGTACTTATGGTATTAAAAAAAATCTTTAAATTATTTTACTTTTATTTTTTTATGTTTTAAAAATAAAACACACGAAGACGACACATTATGACATCGTATCGCTTTAAAATATCTTTTACCGAGTATTTTTTACTCAAAACCATTAACTTGGAGAGTGTAATTAACCAGATTTTAATTTATTACATAAGTACATATGTCAAGCGTTGATAGATTGATCGTCAGGTTTGAAACTTAACTCGCCTGAACTACATATTCAATAGCCGTAAAATGTCCTTCTCTGATCAACTATGTGTAAAACTTAAGTCATAATTTCGTATTAACGTAGAATACTTAGAAAAAATATTCCAGATTTTTAATTACAAATTAAAAAAAAAACTTAAAAAATAAGTTCCATGGTGAATTAATTTACACTTCTAAGTATTTATGAATATTTAAAAGCTAGTTTATCTTCTCCTTTGTTCACGGATGACTTCATTAACGAGTATTATTTGCCAGAGTCGTATTTGTTTTAGCTTTCTACTGCTATACCGCAATAATGAACGCAAATAATGCTGACCTAGATGGACAACATCGGAAGAATAATAAAATTCTAGTCTTTGACCTAACTGCTTCTAAAACAAAGATATACGTATAAAAAATTTAAAAGCGAAATTAATAAAACTTGAAAATAAAAATCGAAAAAACAACAACACGTAAACAATAATATGTAAATATGAATGAATATAAAACAAATATTAAACTTTTACTTTTACAACACCTATGGTCGTTATATAATATTAAGCAGGAAGTAATCGTCTTATTGCTAGTTAAGGCATCCCATGATTTGTACACGTATTATAATTACCGGGTTTCTGTGCATGGGAAATTCATTTATCATTAATTACCGTTGGAATTACTTTTATATCAATTTCGTCTTCGTGAGAACATGCCGACTTGCAACACGCAAGGCCTAACGAGGTACGTGATGATTTTTCAAAAGTATTTAAGCTTAACGAGGATAAACTAGATTAAGATATATTAATGCTAAAAGACACTGTATAACAATTTATCATTCATGATAAAAAAGCGAATACAAAAAGTATTGTTGCTATAATCTAAAATAAAAAATATAATTTAAAATGATCGTTTAAATATGATAATAAAAGTGAATGGGTCACAAATAATGTAGGATGAATCGTAAATCAGCTGCTGTTGAAACGTTTAAGAGATAAGATATACATATTTGGATGAATTTCTCTATATATCATTCCCATTGACAAAAGATTTAATCGAATTAAAAATACAATTTTAGTTAATGCTGTAAACGATAATATCCGGAGGCTGTTGTAGGCGTCTGTGATTTTGGTGAAAACTGTGGCGTGGATAAATTAACCGTTGAAAATATGACTACTGTTCAAGTTTCATAACGAAACGAAAGAAACGGCAAAGGAGGTCGTGACCGTAGGTAATTGACTTGGGTGTTACTTCTCGGAACTTGTTTTGCGAAAAGGATATAAAGAAAAAGTCGTTTTTTATTCATAATCATGTAATTTTTTACGTAATTTGAGTATTAAAATATTGCAAGTATAGTGATTGATTTATTAGCAATCAATATAAATTAACAACGGACCTGATTGGTTAAGCATGAATTAAGATTTACATTACCCAGTACGCCTACGTAACGAGTTATAGGTGGACAAATTATATTTGAGAAATATAATCCACTGTTTGTTTGAACTGCTTTCACACTTCAGTTCCATTACTAGTTTCCATGAAGTTTATTAATATATGGATAGTTTGACAAACAGAGACGAATTAGGTTTTCATTTTAAACGTTTAATTCTAAACAAACGACATTTTGGAGGCAAAAAAAACAGAACTCAAACTTGTCTATTATGTTAAAAAAATAATATTCCGAGAATCAATTAACTACAAAATCTGTTTTATCTATATGAAGATAAAGAGTAGATATTTTAATTTCGGTGAATAAATCAAATGTATTCAAAAAATCGATTCCACTTTATTAGCTCAATCTTAAACGACAAAAATTTATTAAAGATTTTTTTTTAAAGCTATGTACCACAAAAAATAAAAATAAACAGTTATTAATGCATTACTATCAGTTAGGTTGAAACTTTCTTTTCATCTTCAAAATTAAATCTAGATCCTAAAAAGAACGACGAACCAATGAAGGGCGTAGTCTATAGCGCAATTATACAACCCCGGATGTTAGTCGGACTTTAGACATATAAATAAGGTAGTATCGGCATTAGCGAAGATAAATGTAAGATATTACGATCTATTTAAGGAGGGGGCAAGCGTATTCATAACCTGCTGCGTTTGAGTTCAGAATTATTGCTCTTTCAACAAACAGATGCCTGGTTTCGCGCCGTATGTTAGTGGGATGACGGGAGGCTTTGATTAAACACATCTTAAGGCGATGTGCCGTAAATATTAAAATGAATATTTGAAAATTTTAGTAAAAAATTTACTATAAACTTTTTCGAACCGAGTGTTTTTAATATATTCTCAATTAATTATATAAGGTTGGAAGATTAGCATGGATTTGATTGATATGATTTTAGAAGTTGCTACTGATAAGATACGACGATTCCTAAAATGTCAACCTCTCATAATTCACCCTTAGGTGGCGAGTCTTATATAAACTGAAACTCATTTATATCTGTTCTCTTATATTTACGCGAATTTTACTCATTTGATTAAAAGTCTATACCGGATTTTATCGCGTTTATTTAAAACTTTGTGGGTGTCCGAATAATGAAATTCATTATTCGGACACCCACCACCTCAGTCCCCCGAGATCATGGACGCTGTAAAGGGTCCGAAACGTCGGGAAATAATTTAAAATATTGTAAAACTATAAAGTTTTAAATAAAGGCGATAAAATCCGGTATAGACTTTTAATCAAACTCATTTATATCTCTTAATTTTCATAGTTCTACCAAGAACTCGTTACCCACACTCATCTAATCAGTTGATTTAGTCCGAGTATATTATAGACATAATAATACATATTATGAAGAAATACCGAATTAAAAAAATCAAAACAGCAATAAGGACTGTCGCTTTTTATATCTATTTAATCATCTTTTAGAATGACAATTCAAATAAATTTTGACTATTATAAGAGCTACGAGGTGTAAGTTTTGTATTTGATATATTTAATTGCCTATATTTGTGAAATACAACAATATAGACTGATATATAGAATTATTTTGTTACCCTAGGAGTATATATATTTTGTGACAAATTATTAATTAGACAATTTTTATCAAGGACAATAAACAATATTTTGATACGACTCTTAAAATCATATGATTACATACGTCTATTACTTATTGGACTATATTAAAAATATGATAGGCCAATTTATGACAGGTTTATAATATAATAAATCACGTTTCTAAACTCTCTTTGTTCTGTCGGACATAAACGTTAAAGGTAGGAGACAAGTTCAATTCGGCGCGGGCTGGAATGTGGCGGTGTCGAAACGCAAGGCTATGTTTGGTATGTCCTAGTATGTCTAGCTATAATGTTGATAGATTGTAAGCTATTTAAGTAATTAAAATATAACCTGATAATCTACTAGCGTTGATAAGCAACACTTAATTTTTATATAGATATATTTTGCAATTTAAAATTCGAATTATAATTCTGAATCTATGATATATTTACAAATATCACGCACTACGCGTAACAATAAAACATCACGCTCCGGTTCATAGAAGCAGATTCAATGAAAACGAAAACGTAATGTCTATTTTTCAAATAAAAGATTACAAAACAGTACCATTCGAACTAGTGTCCCTAGTCGCTATAGGTACTAAGGTCTGTAAGTTTAGCTTTATACATAACATTAGGTCCAACTTTATACCTAATTTGAATTGACTCTTATAATATTAATTTCAAAAATTTATCGAACATTCACAAGGTCTAATTTTAAAAAGCAGATTCTTTTCTAATCAGCTGTTTTTCAATAATTTTAACTAATTGATACACGCTCGTAATAATTGTCTATTAAACGAATCACTTTAACATGCAAACAAATTGCTAAGATTACAACTAAGAGCGTATTAAAAATTATAATCGTACATCCCACATCCCGTGGCGCAGAGCCTGTTTTAACAACAGGTGTATCTCATTTCTCTACATTTTTTTTTAGATGAATAATGAAACGATAAATGAACGAGTGAATAGATATTCCAGACTGTTACAAATTCTTAATGTTTGTTTCTTCCAATCATCTACAAAAAGATGTAATATAAGTAGCTTTGTTGATTCGAATGGATCATAAATAAAATAACTTTTTATATTAAATATTACGTGAAATTTCTTGCATAACATATAATAACACTACTTTTACTAAGTTATTATTATAAATTGGAAATATATTAAAAATTCTTTTCATGTTAGAAAGATTATAAGAATTTAAAACTGCGCGTCTCGTTGCTGCGACAAGACGCAGAGTTCTCGTTTGCATATGCGTCTTGTCGTCTTGTCACTGCGATTAGACGCATGACTTTTGTCATGCAAACGACAACTCTGCTTTTAGTAACGACATCACGACCAACAGTATCTACCTTTTTTTTTTTTGTTTTGGCGGGAAAAAATGTATCTACCTACCTTTAACCTACCGGTCGAATGTAAGTGTCGTTGTATCGTGCGTTAGTGCCGTAACAAATAGCGAGACCGTAGGACTACCTTACCTTATTTTTGCGACTGAGACATAAATGTTAAGTGCGAAGGTTTTAAAAAAATTTAAGACTATATCTCAGTTGTATGTTGAGTAGTGTAAGTAAACACTTTAAACATCGCTAAGCCTCTAGAAAACCCCACGACACTAGTATGTATATTTTCATTGGTCCCCTTACCTACACCGATTTTATTGTACATTGAGGCTAAACATAATATAACATTTACTAAGGTTGTATTGTATAAATCGAAACCAAAGGACCTGCGAGTCGTAATTCATCATCCTTCGTAAAATCATTAGGTACAGTACTAATAAAATTTTATCTGTCATAACTCAGTAATTTATTGTTTAAAATATTAAACAATCGAATTCAATGCAGCAATCGTTCCATAGAATTTATTGAACTTTAGAGCATAAATGTTAAACGGTACACTTACTACAAACAAGAAATAAAATTTTGTGTAAGTAATGAAATATACCTACGTATTTATTTAAATGTCTTATTCTCAAGGAGTCGAGTTTAGAGTTCGTGAGCCAAAGAATAGATCAAATTTCGTTTCTTTAACAAATATTGGATCGACACTGGGTTTGTTTATATAGTACCAGTTTCTCCAATACATTCACTTTACAGTACACATTTATTTGAAGACTAACAAATAACCATCTTTAAACATTCAAATTTAATAAACAAAATATTAATAATGTTTTTTTTTCTCGATATCTTCGTTGATTATAAGCAACTTTCAATGCTTTTTTTTATTTTATGTTTACTAATATTATAAACAGTTAATTTATATTTATTGAGTTGTTTGTGTTCGATAAACTCTGAATCTACTGCATCGATTTTAATATTTATTTTATCGATAGAAGGCTATACTATAAGTTATCATCCATAAATAATAATCATGAATTAAAATATTATGCTTTAGTGGAATAACACCCGTTAATATAGTTAACTACAAAAAGTCCTGCAGTCCAGCAAATCAGTTACGATATGTGCAATCAAAATAACTTTCCCTGTATTTCGATCAACAACAAACTATCAGGTTTGATATAATACTATTTCAATTGTGTCATAATGATTGTCCAATGACGGAACTATGAATTTTTAAATTCATAACAGAAAAAAGCAAGAGACGTCATATATTGGAAGATGAATGAAGTACCAAAATAATTATTAAAGCTAAAACAATTAGTTAATCTTTTTTTTTTCTTTTCACAATGAATTAAAATTTAATTTCATATTAAAAACACAATGTCAGTGAAATGCAAAGACTTCTATGTATACTACTATACATAGAAGTTTTTGGTGAAATGGGTTTAGTATGTATATGAGCGTTGTATTACCTACATTCATTCATACTTAATGATTCCGTAGTAGTTGTTACGTAACCACATAATTATATGCTTAAAATCAATTGAAATAATATTACAAAACCATATCGAGGAGTAACACCTAAACTTGTACTTTAAAGGCAATCATGGCGACTAACTGTCACATGATTATAGCAATAGTAATAAAATGCGTAATTAACCCAATTTTATTAAAGTAGCGGTTATGATATTAAATAATTTTAATGCTTCGTAAGTAGTAATATTAATTTCAAATAAGAAATAACATAAAATGGTTTATATTTCAATAAAGTCTAGAATCCGTTTATTTATTTTAAATTTCTTATAAATACATATATGGAAACTTATTCAATTAAAAACAGTAAATATTAAACTAACCTATGTATTAAATTAAATAATCTTACAGGAGTGGTGCAAAAACATTTTTTTGCGAATTTAAAACAGTTGAAACCGCACGGGTCATCTAGTATTGTTATACGATCAAAACAATATTATTATCATTAAGACATATCCATTAACCTAAATTACAGTGCAATATTTACCCACATTCAAAAGAAACAATCGTTTTAAAAGCTTTCAATGTTGAACCAACACTAAGACTTATTAATGTGTGGAATTCTCACTATATAATTAAACACGAAAACATAACTATTAAAAATGACTACACATTTTTCATACTAACTTACTAAGCGTAAATTATAATTTATCTCTCGATAAATTATATACCAATTATAACACGTCGTTACATAGCAATGAGTTTTTTTTTTTTTTTTTCGTTAACAGCTTTCGGCTATTGTTTTATTTTTAACTGTTAAATCGCATGTATACTTGCTCAGCGAGACTTTATCTCGACGCGATGTTAACTTTCGCCTATGTGGAACAACTAGCCAATACGGTGGTTTTATTTGTTTAAAAGAGAAATTGATAGTGACCTACTGATTACGGCATCACCGAATTCGCTTTAGCCAGAATCTTGAATTTGCTTATGGTCTTTATGCGGTGTAATTGAGCATTAAAGCAGAAGTTTTAAAAATGTTATATCTAAAGACATAAAACATGGGTTTGTTAATTTGTATGATTTTTTCCATTTCATTTATATATTTGTTTAAATATGCTACCCTACATGTAGCATTAAATCCGTCTTTTGCATGTTATATTTTTTTAATGGTGTATTGTGTAATAAAAAAATAAGTAATATATAAATATTGAAGAAATACCCTAAATTTGGTGAATAAATATGCCGTCAGAGTTGCAGCTGATTTTGTCCGAACTTGTACTCAAAATTTTTAAGGGTCTGAATTAAAAAAATCTGAAATAAAATCCGATTCAATGGCCACTTTTACAAAATAACACGAGGCGAAAGACTCAAGTAGCTGTAACTTTTAATAATATGAACAGTAATATCGGTAACAGTTTTAAACACTGTCTTATATAAACGTTGTCGCCAACGATAATTTCCTTAATAGGTACGTAATTATATTAAGTTTACTGTATAAGTGAAATTTATATATATAGTTACACGAATTAACCACACATATCGGTTAAGATATTTCCTCGAAAGTGAAATATAACACGTATACTTTAAATATCACATAAAACCACATCATATTATTGTTTAATAATAATACTCTTTATTGTACACCACAAGGAAACAAACAAGAACTATCACAGATAAAAGATGTACAAAGGCGGTTGGCTATAGGACACGGCCTAAAAAAATCGGTAAGGAAATGTAAAAAATGTCAATCACTTTTAAGCGTAGCTTGAGAATAATTTATAATAATAATCGTATAATTATAATAATGTTTTCATAAAATTAATCTTCGATTTTATATGATCGATTCGATTCGATTCTATACAACTCGTATTAAAACTGAAATACGCTTAACTCATTGATATAGCTTTTTTCTGCAATTTACTTTAAGGTAAATAAATAATTCCGTATTAGAAATAATTTAATTAATAAAAATGGCTGCAACTGAAAACTCAGTGACACTGCGTACATTATTGTTTCAATTAAAGTAGGCTTAAGTTTCCTAAACTACTATAACACAGATACATACAGATACAACACAGATACATACATAAAAGTGTTATTACATATATTTTTTTTTGATAGTTTTTCTTTTGCAATTGTATGGACGTCTATCTCCTCTAATTTCTGTTTGTAATAGTTTATTTTCAAGTGTGCTGCAGGGATGAAATCTCTCCTCTTTATACCTGTATTTTAATAACATGTACCTTTATATATTTCAAGTACAATAAAATATACGTATACGTATATAACGAAGCGTTAAATAAATAAATCGTGACATTGTAACATGAATTTAATTTAGCCGCGAAACGTAGTTATAATGTCAAATTTTGTCATTATAGGTATATTTATAATGTAGATATTACGGTTATTCTATTAACTATATATATATATCTAAATATATAACCTTATTTTTATTACCACTTCCTTTTTAAATTTAAAAGTGTATTCTTTTGATATTTAAAAATCGGTTACGTTCTAAAATCAATTTGCATAAGTAGATCACGCAACTTAATGTCTTAAGGAAGCTGTAACACCCTTAATTTATCGTTCTAAATTAATCAATTATCACTCTTATTACACATATTTTTATCATAATAGCAATATTATTTATTACTTATCTATTATTAAAAGATTAAAATGATACGTCTTATTTTGATGTAAAACTGGATAATTATAATGCCTGTTATAATTCGGCAGTTTTCAGGGCTTTTCGTAAACACGATCACGAGTACAGAGTGACAGTTTTACTGACGATAAGTATTTTCCAAAATAAAAAATACAAAAACAAAATGTCCACGTGTTTGTCGGAATCCGCATTTTAACATGATTTACCATTACACAATTGACCTCGCCTCATTAAAGCTCTATGATAGAGCTAAACAGTAATCGCAATCAAGTAATTTAACAAAAATGTCATCCAAGATACGTAGACGGAATTAGACTTATATTTTATGATTATTCTACTTAATTAGGATGTAGTTATTTTTTAAAGTATCGCCATAAATGGTCAACGCGAGACAAAAACTTGAAGTATGTATATCTAACTGGCTTATATCGCAGCTTTGCCTGCCAGATAGATAGTCAGACCTTTATATTTTTAATTTGAAATTATCTAGAATTTTTCCATATTAAATGCTTGTAAATATAAGATATATTTATATACATTTTCATAGCTACAATAAAGTATAAAAAGTACCTATTCGAAAATTACGTATCTACATAAATTACGATATTATGATTTGAAATATTTAATAAGGAGAAAATGATCAACATAGAAATACGACTATTTAAATACTAATATCAATAAAATAGCTTCGGGATAAGTATTGATATAGAGTCATTGTAAATAAGTCAGTTCTATATTTTTTTCTATAATTAATTTTTTGTACTAACACTACGGTAAAATTCGGGGAAATCCAAAATTATTTCTATTTTAATATTAAAAAACGGTTAATTTTTAAGTTCTTTTAAAAATTAATTAGTATATTTGTACAAAATTCATTTATATCAAGAAGGTTTACGTAAGGTTAAGGTTTACGTACTACTAATATTAAAATCGTGTATTTCAATCACGTTATCATTCAACACAAAATAGTTCATGATTTAAATTATAAAATTTTACTGTAGTATAAAAATACTTACGCAAAAAATATAATTCCTCCTTGTTCGCATTCCTTACACTATCCGTTCCAGGGCTCCATCTGTGAATAAACAAAAAAAAATCAATATAATATGTTTAAAAAATAATCTTTATTTATTTATCAAATATAGCGCCAATTTATAAAAAAATAATATAATTTTAAAAAAGATTTTTATTTACATAAAATAAACATAGAACATAAAATTTTCGAAATTGTAAAAGCCAGTTTTTGAAAACAGTTTTTAATCTGAATTTTATAATTTAATAAATGTGAGGATTTGCCTTCGATTCAACTTACTTAATAAAGATTTCGCAAATTAAAAAGTATCTAAGAATATCTAAAAAAATCTCAATTTAATTTTAATTAAAAAACCAATAAATAAACAAGGGTTTTTTTTTATAATAACCATAAGACACATTTTGAGTTACATTAAACTAAAAATTAAAAACTAAAAATAAAAGGTAGAAACATACTTTAAAGTGCACAAAATATTGTCGTTAAATTAAAGATATTAATCATTCAATTCATTCAACAGAACGACAGATCGACAACAGTTTATCTCCGATACATCTAAACGCACCAAATGGAAGATCACCTTCAATTAAAAAATCTCGTACAGTACTAAGATCAGAATGCTTTCTTGTCAGATAAAAAAGGCGTTGCGTCACGTCTTGAGGTCATCTCCCAACATTGTTTAGCCACAATGGCAATTGTGAGAAAGAATCGCCGCAAAACAATAGAGCCAGCACAGTAATTAGCTACCAATTAAATATTTATTTGATCACAAAGCATTGTTCCCCACATTCTATTTATTTGATAAACAAATAGAATCTGAGTATTGATGTCACTTTAATTACTATAGCCCATTTCTGTAAGAACAATATTTGCTAGAAAGAAAAGACTTAAACGAGCGCCGTCCTCTTGCGTTTAGGATAAATTAAAGATCGACAAAAGAAAAGTTTACTACACTTACACTATAAGTACAGCAGACTAATAAAAAATCCTTTGTTTCAAAGGTAAAAAATTGTTGTCTTAACAAACAAAATACTCAAATCCGTTTGCATTGAACCAAAAAAAAAAATTGTGATGACATTTTAGATAACCGTGTCCAAATGGAACATATATATGGATAAATATCTTAACTTTATGAATATTTTTTTTTTCTATTAAAAGCTGATATTAAAGAAAAGAAGACGTACCTAAATAGGCAATGTATAAAAAACGTATATAAAATAAACATTTACCAAATATGGAACGATATAATACATAAAGCCGTTGCATATAGTCAACTTATAAGTGCGTAGCTAAATGTATGATTGTGTCTGTCTTGACGTGTGTGAACTTGTCTTTAACACGAATCATTTATTTTAATATGTACATTTTACAACCTTACTAAAATGTTACTATATAATATTGGTAACTAAAAATATTGATAATTCTTATGTTAACTGATTTTTTCCCTACAAATTAGTTAGGTAGTTACTAAATTCCTAATTGTGATTTTTAAGTCTATTTAGAAGTAAAAATAAATTTAAAAAACAAATTAATAAGTAATATTTTTATAAATTAACTACGTCCATGGCTTAGCCCGCACATAATAAGTATTATATACATTTGAAATAAACTCAATGCAAAATTTGATAAAATATTCCTAATTTTACAACATAAATTAAGTTGCAAAAATTTATCGAATAAATATCGAATTCGACCCAGGTGAAACCGCCGAGGAAGTCGTGTATACTACGCATACAATTAATGTGACTTTTATTACATGAACACAACTCAAATACTCCAGTAATAGCAGTTAGACTGAAGAGTTATAACCATTTAAGTAACGCACAATGAAACATAATCGGTTCATTTACGAGTAGAATATGCAATAAGTATTGCAATATAACTGCAGAGCTTTACGTCCTCAGCACTATTAACATGTAAAGAATATGAAGCAATCGTATAACAAGCACAATTACTGTGTATTTAAATTTATATAACATATAATATAAAGAGAAGTAATAAAAGAACCGACTATAAATAATCACATTTTATTATGTTACATTAAATTATCATCTGTATCCTCTTAGTTTAAAAATAACTTACTTAATCCATATTTTTCGTTATAAATTGAAGATGTTTCATAATTTTATTGTTTGCAATGGATGGATTATAAACCAATAATGTTTAAAATATTACCGAAAAAAGTATATGACATCAAACCATTTATGCTATAGAGCTTAAAAATATATGTATATTACTATAAGGACGTTAATTTATGAAACTTACAAGTTGACAAAAACATCTTAGTTATAAAGTTCAATTAGAAACAAATGCCGGCGGGCCTTTCTATTCACAACTTTGCAAGTCTTTCCAATACAAAGTGTATTTCTTACATAAATATGTTGCACATAAAAATAAAACATTACATAAAATAATGAAACGAAAAATAAATTACAAAAAAGTCCATTGTTGTTCCGTATAAAATGGCGTAAAAGGTTAGGTCATTACGTGAGATGCGTTAATTAATTATGTAATTACATAAATACGAGTACAAGTGAAAGATATGACTTCTTTTGTTACAGTTAACTATAGCAAAACTAGCCAAGTGAGCTTCGGAACCACACATAACGTCTACATGTGCCACCATAAAATATTTACCACCACACCACGTCAGTCTATTGCAGTCTACTGCTGGACATTGGCCTCCTCAAGTTCGCTCAAGTATCCTGATCCATCGCTTACATTGCGTTTGTAGTCTAGTCAACAAGTGCCATTGAGGTGTCATTTGATTCGGAATGGCATTTAGATGATTTAAAAAAAATGAAGTTCCGCTTGCAAAAATACTAAAAAAAGTGGTTTACTTTTTTTGCAAATATCTCAAAAACGAATTAAGATTTTTCAAATTTCAAAAAAGGTTCAAAAAGAGGAGAAAATTTCCTAAAAAAAAAGTCCCGACTCCCGGAGCTGTAGAAACACTATTTAAAAAATTTCCAGAGGGATGAAAAAAACGGCCTAAAACGGGTGCTCTGGCTTGCGTAAGCCTTTGGATACTTTATTAATAAAAATTATTTTAACATATTAAGTACATAATTTAAGGAATAAAAGAATTCAGGGGCTTACTGGATAGATAAATGAACTATAATCTGCCTGAATGGCACTTGTTGACTAGACTATTACCGCATAAAATTTTTAATACTAAATATTTTTTTAATATCGAGCTAAAAACGCCGAAAAACAGGTTTCTTGTTTGCACACCTCTTTTCATTTTAAATCTTTTCTTGTTTTTTTAGCTACTTATTATTCTCTTTATTTATTACTGTACGAGACAACCGAGAAGGACAGCAACAGACGGTCTCCTTCGCACGTGTGTAAGCGAGATAGCATAATGTTATCGTCCATATCGCGCGTACTTATAGTAATCACTCGTATAGTTAGGACCTTAAAGAGGTATTTCGCATCGTTTCATAGAATTATTTCGTTAGAACATGTGTAAGAGACAATCGAAAGGGATAGAGATAGACGGTCTCCCTCGCACGTGTGTGAGCGAGACAACATAATGATGTCGAAAAATATCGATCATATTTATAGAAATCATTCGCGTAGTTAGGTACTTAGAGAGGTACTTATATCATTTCGTAACATTATTTTATTAACTTGTAAATTTAATAAAGTTTAAATATTTTCGTATAAAGAGAGATAGATATAGAATTTTATATAGAAAAATAGAGAAAGCAATAGGATTAAGGATAATTTCATTATTTAATGTTTACAGATAGAAATTCGTAGATTAAGGATGTTTTGTCATTTAATATTAATTTATTAATGTTATTATAGATATTTTATAGGTTTTTATAGTCTAAAAGTGATAATTCATATGTAAAAATAGGATTATAGGATTAAGGACATTTCATTGTGTTAATATTAGCTTAAGAATATTTTCAGATATAGTTTGCGTAGATTTAAGGATATTTTGTCAATTTATAGTTAATTTATAGATATTTTATATGTAAAAAATAGCAATTTACATGTTAAAAATAGATTTTGACGATATAGTAGACATGGGTAACACTGCGCTGCGCCGCGCATTTGCGCTAACTCACTTCACTGCGCTGGATGTGTCAACTCACCTTTTCAAAATGTGTTGGCGCACAGCGCAATTTATATTTACTTAAAATATAATTAATTTATATATTGCTAAAATAAAAAGTTTAAAATTTAAGATAAAATTTTAAGATATTAAAATTGATTTTCATAACCGCCATCGATAACGATATAAGCTTGTAAGTTTACAGATGGCGCGCACTACCTATTAACTCGGCGCATCGTTTTATTATTTCGTTGGTAAATAATAATACTCCGTACTGTATTAAGACGAATGTAATATTTATCAAAAAATTAAAAATAAAAGTTTAAAAGTCATCACAATAGATAGAGAAATTGAGCCTTTGAACGGGACGTATAGATGGAGGCATACACAACACACAAAACTCGAGGTGCAACTCAATGGCGCAATGGCGCTGGCGCATATTTATTTTATTATAACTCAAGAGCCGAGTGCCGACGACAGTGCGCTGCGCCAGTGCTGAGTTATCCGTTTTTAACTGACGGTACTGACGCAAAGAGCAATAGCGTAGTAAGTTCAAAGAATATTATTACAGTGATACTGTATCTGTGTTTATATTATTTATTTTTTAAGATACTAAAATTTATACTTTTGATAAATAAATGGGATTATACTTAAATTAACATAATCTTTTCAATAATCACTGTCTCGTGTAAAAATAAAGAAAAAATAAAATAAGATTGCGAAACGGCATTTAAAATATAAAAACATTTTTTTTATCAAGTATTTAATATATTTTATCTTATTATTATTGATTTCAATTGTAAAAATATTACATACTGGCTGAAAAGACATGAGCTTTTTAAACGTCTATCTGTTAGAAAATTATATAAATTAATGTTTATATTCTTTTATAATAATACATTGATATGCATTACATTGTGATAAAAATACAACATTACGGCGCGTTAAAATTGTGTTACGTAATACTTGAAGCCTGACAATTCACTATACGTGATGACGATTTTAGCCGATTTTAATATTAATTATTTTAAGACATTAAAATTACTTTTTATACAGCATCGCCATCTTTATTTTATTTAAGTTTATTTCAGGGACACTTTTTGCAAAGCAAGTGTCCTAGACCTCTAACCTACATATTATTAAGCTACGAGGTTATAAGCGCGATATATAGATGGCGCGCACTACGAATAACTCTGCGCGTTTTATTTTATTGCACCATATGGGCTATGGCGCAAATTTGAGTTAACACAATGAGCCGGCGCAATCAGCTGCGCCTGAGTTACTGAGTTAGCGCAAGAAAATTTGCTGAGTTACCCATGTCTACGATATAGCATTCGATAACTCATAGATGGATTAGCGACGCGCGCACGTGGCAGACTAACGCGGATTAAGGATCCGCGGGGGGCTTTTATATCAAGCGGTGGGGGACGAGGTAGATTTAAATACCGCGGCGAGGACCCGACCCCGTTTATTGATAATTAGCGCGCGCGCCGCATTAATTGTATGTTAAAATAATAGAGGATGTAAAATAGTTATAGAGTAAGTATAGAAATAAGCTCAACTATTGTAAAAAATGAGTTTATTAAATAAAGTAAATTTCCGGGGGTGAGGTAAGGGATCGCTGGCCAGCCAATCAGAGAAGTATAAATTGCGGTGCCTTTTCGGGCACTACATGCCAGTCCTCGATCGACCAGCGAATAGTAAAGATAAAGAATAGCAAGAGACCATAGTATAGAAGAGATCGCTTATAGAAGCTAGCCAGCAATTCTGATCCTCACAAGCGGAAAATCTTCAACAATTAATTGGCGTTTCACTGACGTACACCCTCACTGAACACACGGCGAACTAGAACCAGCTCACCCTTCGCATTCGTTTGATACCGGCCCTAGAAACAGACGTCTCATCGTCACATCGCACCATATACAGTCCACTATAGTATTTCTTTCGACTAGGGTCCGGTACAATTACTTTTTTAACTTATTCCTGTTCCAAAGATATATAGCCCTGATGTGACGGCCGGAAGGAAGAATCGGTAGACGGCCAGAGGATAAGATAGTAATAGATACCGTTCCGACAGGGTAACAACGGGACCCTAAATAAAACATTAATGCACTTAAATTATATTCAACTTTCGTTGAAGCGTGGGCGAATGGGCTTGACAAGATCCGAAATCAACTAAATATGAACAGGTTAGACCATACAAGTATAAAATGGACTAACTAATCTTATTGCATAAACAGCTGGGATGTAAAATGTAGACACTTGCTAATCTTTACAATGGGACAAGATGACATTCAGGAAGAATATAGATATCTTTCATTGATAATAATTTAGTATTTAAAACGTCTTGTTAGGCGTAGGAAGTAAGTGGTCGAATATGAGTTTTATGGTCTTATACTATTTATTTTTATAGGACGGTTATTTTTTACTAAGTGCTCTATTATAATATTTGAAAATAGTAACAAATTACTCATAAATAAATATAATTATATACTGAACGTAGAAATAGCTATTATTAAGATGAAACACTTTTTATAATATTTTAGACTAGAAATAGATTACTAAAAATTTAGTTTTTAGTTACAAATTTTGTCTAATTTTTATCATTTTCTTGACTGGGCGATAAACGATATTTTTTCTCTTTTTTATTACGAAACTTAATTTTAACTTACAAGTTGCGCCTAACGGTTTTACCACGTAACTTACGATTCCGTGGAAACATCGGAATAAAAAGTAGGCTGTGTTATTCTGTATATCTAGCTATCTACGTAGACCAAGTCTCGTTGCAATCGATTCAGTCATTTTTTCGTGAAAGAGTAATGAACAACCATCGCAAATTTTGCATTTATAATATTAGTATAATAATAATTATTTCCTACATTATTTATAAATATATAACTATAATTTGTGTGATTTGAAAGTCATTACTTGCCAAGAAATATTTTTACAATTTCGTTTACGGAAAAGCCTTTATCTTCCGCGACAATATATTAATACACAAGTACATAGGAACTGTCATAAACTGTTTACATATAATAATATCAAGCGAGTAAAGCATGAACGACCATACCAATGTCATAGAACTATTTAAATTATAGAGTGAAAACATCAACAAACACTAAGGTTCTAACCGTTAATTATTTATCATTACCAATAACATGGTAATAAGACACGGTAGGCCTCTTATCATTTCCACGCAGTACACTTAGGCGTAATTAAAATTCCATTCCACAACAATTAAATAAATAGTAGACTTATACCCGTATTAAGTGCAATATTCTTGCATAAAATCAAATATCATATCAACAAGTGTTCTTTGTGTTGTAATTTCTTTTTTCTTTTTTTTTGCTTTAAATGCTTATGTTACTTATGAGCGTTCAATTCTTGTTGACATTGCTTTGTAAGAAAACTTTACAATGGTTTTTATGTACAATTTACTACTGTTAAATAAAATCATTGAAATTAGCTATAACCAGAGGAACGTAGTTGCGACCAGAGCATTTTGTATTACAAAATCTAATCAACGTTGAATTAGAAAATTTTAAATCCTTACCTATAATATAAGCTCACATTTTCAACATATCACATCAGAAATCTTTAATAACTAAAACAACAAATTTACGACATTTATGAAAAGTTAGATCACATGATTTATATACAAACACGGTTATTGCGATTAAATAAGGAATAATATTAACATATACTGTAATCAATCATAAAATTATCTAACCTATGTACATTAGACTTTCGAATCAGCGTTAAATAACATGAGTTGTATTTACGCCATGAAGTAATACCGGCTCTGACCAGATATTGACATCGCACGATAGGTATCCCACGATTTTATTAGCACAATCATCTGCCTCGATAGGTCTATAATAAAACACTATTAAGGTTGCGTGTTAAACAACCTAGTGTTAATTTCATTTTATAAGCTGACACCCCGCAGTTATTCTCAGCGCCGCGGGCTTGTCTAGATCTTTAAAAGCAATAACTTTAATTGAAAGGTATACTTTTAAAATTGATAACAATTTGTACATCGGTAAAAGTAGCTTAGCTTTTTTAGTAATAATTTTTGGTTTACAACTAACGATCGTTTGTGCTTTATAGATCCTATTAAATTTATGATTTCAGTACTAAAATAATGCTTCCTTATTTAACAATAATAACGAACATTAACGCAGATTATGCTTAAAATTATTCTTACCGTTACGACCATTACAAGTAAAGAGCGAATTAAGAGCACACTTAACTAAATGAAATTACCTGCAGTATATTTTATAATTAAAAGCCGTTTGTAACTACGTCCAGTTCGTTGCATAAACCATGTTGAGACCGGCAATGATAAAAAAAGACATCAGTCTATAACCAGATCGAAACGCGTCCGCTTACTTTTTGTCGAAACACGTGTTACGTTCGTTCGTACTGCTCACCGAAATATTCAACAGGAATTTATTGATAACTAATTACTAAGGTCGTATTAACCAACACCTCCGTAATAAAACCCGATGAAGTGATTTGTCATTTGTTTGATGGACTCGATCTCTCTGTTAATGTACACCAACGCGAGTATTGAATTTAATTATCGTAATTTACTTTGGCTCAATAAGGTAGCGCAATATAAATGGTAAATACGGAGGTATAAATACCGAGCACTTTATAGGAATTGATTTGTATGATGCTCATTAAATCTTTTGAGTCGAACTCGTATCAGCGGCCTTTCACATGATACGTGATAACATCAGCGGACCGTCTAAAGAACGAAACGAACGGGCGAAACGTAACGATACGTCAAATTACAGATATAAACATTTCAAGCGAGACAAAATAATATGATGTATATATAAATAACAATATTATTTGTTATTGCGTCCATTGTCTATATATACTGTTAGTTAGCAGGGAAGAGGACATCAGGTACCAATCAAAAACACCAAACACCAACAAAAGAGAAAAGAAAAGGTTTTGTTTACTTCAATTATTGCCTATATTTTGTAAATTGTATGTATGGCCTTTCACTCATGTATATCAATAAATTTGTAGATGCCTGAAGAAGGTCCAATAAAGGATCGAAACGTCGCATGAATTTGCAATTGGTGTTTTTTATTGGTACCTGATGTCCTCTTCCCTGCTAACTAACAGTATATAAATAACAATATCAATAAACTAGACCACGATTTAGCCTCGTAGTTTTTTTATTGTATTGATTTTATAGGAATGTTTTCGATGTAATAAAACAGTACAAATGTCATCGGTGATAGGAAGACCTTTCTCATCTCTTCCTGTTTAACACGACTACGACGGTCCTAGTGACATTTAAAAGCAATAGAAAATCGACGAGGTGTTCGTATCATTTGTTGGGAAAACAGCAAGAATTCAACGTTAATAAATTTAGATTTTATCAACACTACTTAAATTACAAAAAGCAATTTATTATTTAACTACATGGTTATTTGTTGTTTTTTGTTCAATTCTTTATAAATTAAAAGTATTGTGATGTTACACGTGTACATTATAGGTTTTCTATAATACTCACATGCAAAATTATATGTTTAGTTACTATTAATAGTTCTAATATAAAGAAAAACGTGATTTTCAAGCAACATTTACACATCGTCAGCTCCTTGTTCACTCGTAAAATATGCCCCTTTTAAAGGAAATAATGTTAGATTGGTAAAGGATGGCACGTGAAACGATGTTGGGTTAAATCTAGCAAGGTCCCGGCATCTCCGTTATCGGGACAACGTCGTCACGATGTAAGCGGGGTCTTTGGAGTTGGATCCGTGAAAAGGTATATTTACCTATTGATAAACATCGGTGAATGGATCGCCATCGTAATGTTTTTAACTCGAATTAAAAGTTGTTTTGAGCTAAACAGAAAACATTTTGTATTAAACAGCAGTATGTATATAGCTATGTATGCATGTATAAAGCGATGCTCAATGCTTGTGTAAATACAATAACTGCGTGTGAGCCTCAAGAGTTATCGATTTATGTTTATACCAATTTAAAAGAATGCCTTACAAGATATCAACTGTACTCGCAAATCAAACCAATAAGATCATGTGTAGCTCTAGGGATGACTGCTGCGCCACTGTCACACAAATGAAAGCTTCATAATTACAAGATTACAGAAACACATAAATATGCTAGTACACAAAGACTTGAAGACTGCTCGTACATAGAATAGTGCTCCAAGATGAGTTGAACGATCTATAACAGACCAGACTTTAACGTATAAAGTTCCGTTTCAGCACGGATTGATCAATGATCTGTATTGTTTAAAGTAAATAATGATGCTCATAATTTAATTTTTGAACAATTATGAACAGTTCAAACAGGATCATAAAATATCGACAATATATCAAGTTGTCGGATAGCTTTTAATACCTGTTCGTGATATAATGAACAATCCCGTTAGAGTAAGATAGGCATCACGTGGGTAAGAATCATTTATACAAGTCGATAACATGAGCTCTGATGTGTCCGCGTCTAATAAATAATGTAAATATACTTTCATTAATATTAAATCGCGAGTAAATCAATTAATTGGATTCTCTTATAAAATACGAAGTAATAGCTTTAAGCTATACATTCTACAGAATTTCTAATTTAATTAACTGGAGGTTAGTTTAGTTGAATTACGTTTTATGTCCAGCGATTATTTTAAAAGGTTGAGTTTAATATAATGTTTATACTATCATAGAAAATTATTTACTGTTATTTTATACTTTATAAGAATTAATTTTAACACTAAACCGCTCTGGTGACCGGTCAAATGACCGCTTTTGAGACTTTATTTTTAAACATTTTTCTTTAATAATTTAATTTAACACGGAACGGTTTACATTTTCTTTTTAAGGTTTTTTAGGCTTACAGGTTTCTTAAGTAAGTATATATTATTAAAAAAGTCGTGCATAAGTTCAAAAAACTTCACTTCGTCACTGTTTTAAAATTGTCACAGATTAACAAATAGCAGGCATATGGGAATAAGTTTGATTCTGGAATATATATATCACGGTTATATATGGTATGCATGTAGGTATGCATGTAAAACATGTACCTACCTACTTAAAAAGTAAGAACATATTAGACTCGTTGATATTACTTTATAGCAATACTTTTAGATCATCCAAATAAAATGAAAACATAACAGATCGCCTTTGAGATTTAAACATGCTTTATGTAGGAAATGGTAGTAGATCACAATCTTTTCAATGAAATCGTAAGTGCTATCGTATCGTAGTGGCCGCGTGTTCGGCCATTTTTGGAAAGTTTGTGGTCATAGTTTTAAGTCTCGTTTGCATCGCATATTTAAGTAAGCTTATCAGACAAGATGACCCTGAAGATTTCATCCATGATACTTGTAGTTGGAATTTGTGCTCGATTCTGTACTCCCTTGAGTCATTTAATGATGTTTTATAGGCCTAACAAACCTCGGGTTCTTCTAGTATTCAAAATAATTTATTGAAATATTTTCACTTTCAACAATTTCACCTTATAAATTTTTCAAGAAAGCAACAAATGAAATCTTTACTCAATACAATAGTAGTTTCGTTTTCGTTTTCGATATAGAATTGGCTATTATTTCTTTAGTTCAAAGGCGAGGTCGGAATATTTGGCCCGTCACGATAATGTCGCGGTTACAAAAGTCACGCGCCTTGCGTCAAATCACATTTACAAGCAAAAAATATATAAAATAACGATACTTAAAGCGGATAAATTGCTACAATTGCGTGGTGAAATGGAGTGATTGTTTTTTTTTTTGTTTTGTTTTTTTTTTGTTTTTGTTTTATCTCAACCGCTTTTCGCACGTTTTGTTGGAGTTCAAAGTGCACGGATACAATTCAATAAATAAACATTTTGAGATAAAAAAAAATCCGAATATAAACAGAAGCTATATTATTACATAAATAAATTTAAAAATTTTAAAATATATCACAAATGTTGTTTAAAAACTAGTTAGATGATCAACATAACACTTTAGATAAAATCCGATAGACGTTTATTTTTAATCTTATTTAAGGTATTTTAAAATAACTTATGTACCAGAAAACTTTGCTAAGGTTTATTTACGATCCCTTTGTTTTATGATTTCATGCATGCATTCGCATTATGAAGACGTATTGTAAACACGGAGAACAATAACGGAACGTGCTGGGTTTTCTTAAGTAAGCGCTGATACAATACGAGTTTATCTGCTTATTCATAAGCGAAGGAATAAGGAATACCTATTTTCAATACACGGTATGACAGTGCAAGCTAAGATTTAATGAAAACTTATAACAAAAAAGTCTCATGTTGTCACAAGAAGTGCGCAATCAAATGTTACAGCACACTAAAATATTATTTATACGACAACTTACTGTGGACTGTACCTTTTAATCCAAACGGTAATAGTTAGCAGTTATTTCAGTTTTGTGTTGTAAATACTTTCTTTATAACACTTTAACCTGTTTTAGTGCGTTATTTAATGTCGAGTAACCATAGAAAAATAAAACAATTTATCGCTTTCGCAATTCCACGTTAAAAAATTAAAACAACTGAAACAATTACACTTTGTTTTTTCTGTAACAGTTTCAAAGCCTATTTCGTAATAAGATTAAATAATTTCTTCATCTTACAATAAAATTGGTGTTCGTCTCAGCGAACTTTCGATATTAACAAATACTAAAATTATTTAATAGACAGCTTTTAACAAAGAGAAGGTCGCGACTATACAATTTGGGTGCCATTCAAAATAACTATTACATTACGAATGAACAAATCGATATTTAAAATTAATAGACCAATAAAAAGAAAAGTAGAACAAAATAGTGCAATTTTATTTAAACGTAAAATACTTGTACATGACATATTTATTATGCATAGCTTTAATTGTTATAAGGTATTAAAATTAATTTATTGTAAATATTAAAATCACAATTAAAATTTTCATAAAGTACACTATTTCAAATTTAACTTAAAAGAGAAGACATATTTTTCAAAATAAAATAATATATTAATAATCTTTAAAAAGGTAACTGAAATTAAAAAATATAGGTATATATTTACTATATAAACTTCGCATTATTTCAAATGAACAGAAAACAAAAAGCTAGATCGTATGTGCAATTTCTAAAAGCGATTTTAACGTTGATTTCGAAATAAAGATTTAGTATAAGCAATGTACTAAAACAATTTCAGAGCTGATTAGGCAAAAGCTCGTTTGCTGAAGTAACGAACAAATATATGTATTTAGGCTTCTCATTGAGAATACAGAAGTGACTGCCGTAATCATTTACTGTTAACCATTCAGATGTTAAACTGCCTTGTTACTAATATTCCGTAACTTAGAAATGTAACAAGAAACAATTACGTCTTCTGTTTAACTAAAAACTAGTAATAATGAGAATAACGCAATGATTATGTGTTTAATATAAAATTTAATACCAAATATTTCCCGTCCAATGACGATCTTATTAAAAAATTGTATATATGATCGTAAATAATTATATCTATTATATTAATTGTTAATTATTAAGGCATCATTATTCCTTAGACTCGATAGTGAATCAATTAGAATGTTTATTAACAATCCTGAGAGACTATTGTATTGTTCGAAAGTTTATGCTAATAAAGAGGCTTAAACAAACAATAGCATTAAATCAGCAAGTAGTGGATCCGGAACGCCAAACATGGGACCCGACACCATATTAATCATAACAAGTTCAGCAAGTGAAAATTGTAATGACTTCATCTTGCATATTCTACTATGTAGATACTGAATGAAAGACATTTTTTTTAATTTATTATTTAGTAATCGAATAGAAAACAAGGCAATAAAATATAAATTGTAAATAGTGCACTTATTTCGTTTAAAACTAGAACTTATTGCTGTAACAAGTAGGAGGTAGCAAAGCAACTAGTGACAGCTATCAACATTAACTTACAAAATGGTACCTTTCCTGTACTTCAGAGGGAATGAGCCACGCCCACGTTCCACCACCAATAGACGAATAAATAACCAATAAATAAACCAGATTATTTAGTTTGTAAGTTGAACGCTATTCCGAACCTGTTTCATTGGTCGAAGACAAACGATCTAATAAATTCATATCGGTCGCTTTTAAAACATCAATAAATATACGAAGTCTGCGAAAAAGAGGTCGATTGACAACACTATGGCTGGTTTTTATTCAAGTCCACGGTGAGGCGACTCGCATACTGTAGTGTCAGTTTTCATCGCCTATCTGATATTTTTTGTCCATTCTCATGTCATCTGTATAATTCTTACAAGTATTTTTTCACATACAGTACCTTACTATCATTGAGGGATATAATAATGTATCTGCATCGAGATATACGATTGGATGTTTATATTGTATGCTTTAAAAATATTTACGCCTAAAGAAGCTAAATAAAAATGTCTGGTTACACGTACAAAGTCCTATGGTCGGCCAGCAAAAGGCCCACCTGCCGATTCTGTCGCCGCATCGCATAACAAATCGCAATATATAGAAGCGGTATTACGTAGGCGGGGACTAGAGTCGATATAAGTCGCAAGAGGTATTTAAAAGGATGGATTCCTTCCTGGCCGATCGTCTTCAGACACCGTTTTAATGGAGGGTAAAATTAAATCAATTTAACGTCGCCGCGATGCAAGCTTTAATGATCACCTCGACTATCATAGCGTTATATGCTGCATAAAAGTTAATTTTACGATTTCCACTATAATTTCTTTGTAGACTACAACATCTTGAAACATACTACATAATAACTTTGGACGACCGAGGTTTTAAACTGTTGTTTATATTTGTTTCTTAGTCAATTTTATTCAGAGATGAATACTTCGTGAGTAGTTATTTTGTAAGAAAATTCAATGTCTACGGTAATAAAATACATCTTTTAAAAGAGGTACACTGGTACTGGTCCACTTCTAATTCTAAATTTTCTACAAGGGCAAATGGAAATGTGACCGAGCAAAACCGCAGGCAGACGCTAGTAATTAATTAATACGAATGTAATATATATTAATATTTATATTATTACCAACCTACGCCATAGAAGCGAACAAGTGTCCACTTTGTCATTTCTCGCAAACCTGGGGGATTGTACAACTTGAATGGGAGTAACTACGAATTGTAGCCGATTGTGTATCTGGTGCATGATTCATTCGCAATAGAAATGATTTTCAATGAATCCTATTTCAAACCTCGTGTTTGTGATGGGATATTAAATTTCCATCATTCGTTCCGAATATAATTAAATATCTGTCGCAGAAAGAAAGTAGAAAACTAACTTTTTTTTATTCAACTGGTTTAGTTATCATACATATTCCCTTTCACTTTTATCAATAGGTAGGTATCACATTTATAGATACCAGTATATAGTCTAATAAATTAGAGTTACATGCATTTATTTTTTTTGTCAACTTTTATTTTTGATTCTATTGTTTTTATATTACATTTTTGATCAGTAAATGAAAAAAATAACCTTAAATTAACCTTAAATTTTTAGTACATATAAAAATAATTAATACTATATTCTGATATACTCGTAGTGTCGTGCATTTAATGGTTTGTAAAATTAAAAATATATAGAATACGTGTACGTATATGTATAGCGTATGAAAATGAAAATGAAATGAACAATATAGTGCACAGAATTACTTAGCAGTGACACAACTAGTAATGGAATACTAAAAAGGTTAAATTCCGTCATCGCTCATAAATAATTAATTCACATTATCATAATTAATAATACCTATCAATAATAACATAATTAATTAACATAAATGTTATAGGTATCGAAAAATCTATTCATTATATGTTTAATTAATGCAAAAAATTATACATACTACATGCAAAAGTAATATAATATATCAAACAGTTCAGCAAAAAGTATAGTCTATTGTACATATAATAAAATTATAACAAATACTAGTATTTATGAGAGTTCTTAATTTTTTTTTTGTATGATGTTGTAATATAGCAATATCAGATATTGTTAAAAAAGTACTACACGAAATCAAATGCGATTATCTCAATTGTATTTCTTTAGGCCCAAATATAGTATTTTTATTTTTTACTTGAAACATAGTCTAACAATAAGAGTGGAGTTAGTATCAAAAATATTTATTTTAGTACCATATACACATATACATAGTTTTTAAACATCTACTGCTTAGGTTTTATAGGAATTATAAAATCAAATTCAATTTTATAAAAATGTTTATCAATTTGTTTCTTAGTCTCTCTGCGCGCGCATTGCAAGAAAACCGCAGCAAGGATTAAAATTATACCTAAAATGATAGTAGCTTATAAGTCGCTACAACATTAAGTATAAAACCTTTTACATCGTGGGTTTGAACGGTTATTAAATAACGTCCCTTGTTAATGCTGTCAGTCATTAAACATTAGAAAACTACGTAAAATAAACGACGAACTTTTAAAAAAATATACAGACAAAAATATTATGTAAAGTTATATGCATTGAAACCAAGTTTCTTTCATTCTTTTTTACGGAAATATAAATCTATCCTCAATAGAAACTAATTTCACACGAATGACCTTGCAATTACAGCATACAATGGTAACGGGACATATTTATGCAAAATTACAGGATGATCTTATCTCAGAACATTTGATATCACGCAAATCGCATAACCGTAAGTAACTCACTCGCCTTGTTAGTTGCGAATGGTTGCGCGTGAGTGTCGTGCTGGGGTTTAACCGAGATTGTGACGTCATACGTGAAATGCTAGGAGCCGGGAGATTTACAGAATAGAATACAAAAATACAAGACTAAAAAACTGTAAAAGAAATTATAGTTTACGATACTAAAGTATTTAAAAAAAAATTGTAACGGATGAAATAAAAATAGTTTATTCGAAATGTTAATAAACAGACTAGTAAGTTTTATTAAGTAATGATGTTTACATTTTAAATAAAACTGGATATAGCATCGGACATCAATTGAAAATATTTGTTTCTAAAGTAAAGCTATTTACATCTATCTAATTTAATTTAAACTAGTCTATTAATTTTATTTTTGACAAGTATTACATTATAATTATAACAAAAACAACAATCGTTAAAACAAAGTGTTAACGATAATAAATATATTAAGGTGCCGTATTCGCATCAACCACTAATAGAAATTCTCCCTAATCAGCATAACGGAGTCATAAAGGTTTTACATACGACACCAGACTGACTTAACATGTAAAAGTTATGATGGAATAAATAATCAATACTTACATAAACACTATTTTATTTAAAATTATTTTATAGCATTTAAAATCATCGTCATTTCAGGACGAACAAATGGTGATTACAAATTCACTTCTTAGAATACATGATGTGTTATGTAAATATATATTATTCGAAGACGCAAACTGCATATCGTTCAAATTACTCATAATTAAGTCGTGTTAAATAATGTTGTAATATTTTAAAGATCATTTTCTGTCTCATTGCAGCCGGCTCAGTCACGCAACTTGTGGCTCATGACAACAACTGGATTGCGAAATAAGAAAGGGCTAATTGCAGTTTTTATTAAGGAAATATTTATGTAAGCTGGCAATGAAGCATTTCTAGAAATTTATGTCAACGGTAATAAATAGAAATATTTTTAAATAGATCTCAAATAAAGCGTTTTTATTTTTTAGATTTAATTATAAAGATAATTTTTAAAGCTTAAAAAAATAAAAAACCTTACAACAGTTGCTTTTAAAAATAAAAGACAGGTCTTTTACAGGTTACATTTCGGTGAGTGTGCACAGGAATTGCATCAATTAATTCCCCCAGCACCATTCCACCATCGGACAACTCGACGAGGGCAGGGGTTCCATCCATACGTGGTCGACATTCCTCCGGTTCGTACCTCGCGGTTCGCATCATCTTTCATTATTAGAACTGCAAAGGAATGGAATTCTCTTCCTGCGTCACTGTTTCCCGATGCGTACAACCTAGGGATTTTTAAGGCAAGAGTGAACAGGCATTATTTGAGTTTGCGTGCTTCACCTTAGACCTCATCATTGTTTACCATCAGACAAGATTGAGGTCAAACGCACTCAAATTTCCAATAAAAAAAAAAAAAAAAATAAATAAAAGATGAGTAAGCAATAAACAAAACAACCTATACTATATGCGAATTAGACTCGCAAGAAATGTTCCAAAGAATATTGAGTTTATTATATTCAAATTGTCAGGAGATCGTCTATATACTTTGTTTTTTTTTTATAATTATGCCTTTATAGCGGCCATAGTTTTTATACATTATGTGAAAGTTTCAAGTCTCTACCTATCCCAGTTCTGTCAAAGACGAGACACTCTTGACGAAAGGATGAAAGGCTACTATATGTATACTCTAAGATGTAAGGAAAATACGGAGTTTTAGTAATAGGGTTTCGTTTACATCCTTTAGATACATAACCCTAAACATTAAAAGTAGTAAGTACATTTGCGTGACATTTTAAGTGAATGCATATTATTTTCGTTGTTTACTCTAATGTTAATTAATATAAATATAAAAAGTGTATTATTATGTAAAACACAAAGGTATTATCAAAAAAAAAAAAGAAACACTTAAGTTACATGTAATATTACTAAGCGACAATACAAATAGATTAAAAGCATCCTTTTGAGCACGACTTCACACAACAGATGTGTGAAAAAGACGCGTGAGCCTTGGTGAAACACGTTCTATCGTTTAAACGTGTTGTTTACAGTTTATAAAACGCTGATAATCTATATATTACAAATACTGTGCGGGTCATTTCTTATTCAAATAATGGCCTTTGGCGTGGGTTTGTGATTTATACAACAATAAAAACTAACAGAACATAATTTTTTAATAATTATGACCCCCGGGGTCTGCATTGATATTTATTCTAGTATTCGACTACAATACGTTGTTGTTGTAGCATGAGGTTTTTTTGCCGTGCGATGACCGGCAAAGAAGAATATTTGCGACTTCCTTCTTGCCGATGGCATAAAAGGTGACTAAGGCTATAGTGGTACGAACAACTGTACACAAACCGGGGTGATGATAGAGCGCGGTATCACCATATCGTTCCACAATACACTCGCCAACCCGCCTGCCAAGCGTGGCGAGTATTGTCAAGCCGCAGAGATAATGGGGGAGGATTACGTTCAGCAGTTGACATCCAACAACTGATGTTGTGCTGGGATGATGTTTATAGCCTATGTTTCTTCTTGAGGTAGTTTTAATTGTAAAAAGATTAAAGAAATTTAAATATCGTAGGTTTTTTAATAAACATTTTTCTTTTATAGGTATCTTTACAATAATCGTAAGTATGTATAGGTAAGCGAGAATCAAACCTGCGTCGTAATGATTTATTCCGTTCTAATACCAACAACTAATACCACTGGTATTTGTTTGAATTCATATTAATTTTTTTATTCTGAATGGATACCACTCTTTAAATAAATTTTAATGTGCGAACAAATACCAATAATTTGAGTTTGGTACAGTCAGCTCAGTAAAACCCAATCAAATTCTTTTCTAATATTTTTACGTGATCATAATATCTATAATAGTTTTTAGACAGAACACGTTTTCCCTAGTTAGAACTAGTTCTTGCTAAATGCCTTTGTTAGAACTAGAATTAACGATTTAAAAAAAAAAGAACTATAAACTATCAATAGAAAAAAAAACTAACAACAATTTAAAAAAAAAAAAACGATAATCGTATGAATAACAGAAAATTTATTCGTAAGTACGATAATCGATTTTTTTTTCTAATTGTCAGTACCTACCTTTTTAACTTTGAACTTATTTTAATGGTATCCGTTTGGAATAAAAAAAAATTATTAGTTAAACAAATACCAATAGTATTAGTTTCTTGTATTAGAACGGAATAAAACGTTGTAATCAATGGCACTAATCACTATACCAACCAGGATATTTAATTAAGCTACTTATTATATCAGAAATACTCAGTAACTTCAATATTGAAAATAGGAGAAATTAAGATAAGCTTTACAACATAAATGTATCGACTTCAAATTTAATGCTAACATTAATTCTAATGACCGATCAGATTGTAAATACTATTTCAAAATCTAACTTTCTACGAAATATTAATAATATTTTTTTTTTTACGAATTTCACGGCTCACAATCACTAATTGGTCAAATTCACAGACAATTTAATTCCAATTACCTAGTTATGAAACAACTGTACCAATTAGATATTGATTATTTAAAACAAAAAATTCAAAATTGAATATTTTATTTATTCACTTTCTTTATTTTCCCAATTTTTTAAAATTACAACTAATTTAAAAGTAATTTCAATAATCTTGACAGCTTAGCTTCTAAAGATTATGACAAATTCGTCTATTATTAAAAAAAATAAAAATAAAACGATAAGAAAACTAATATCGTCATGGTGAAAATAAGATAATAATTATTATATTAATATTAACAAGCTTAATATTATGTTCTGTATATCCCTCTATAAGTACATGAATGTTACCGACGTGTTGTGTTTGTGTATGCTACACATATTTAAATATGCTAATAAATATGCATACTTTATCCCGGAAAAAGATTATCTAAGAATATATGGCTTACCCGTATTTTATTTCAGTGTAAGTACTAACAAATTGATAGAATAGAGTAAAGTAACATCAAAACTTGGCTATAAAAATAAGAGCTGTTATCTTGTAACGGATTACAAAAAACGAACTAGATAAAAATCAAAGTTTTTATAATCAATCAATTACTGGATTTACGATAGAATATTTTTGTATTCTTATTGATATCGCGCGAAAGTTTTTCAAGTGACGTAACCATTACAGTAAGGTCTAGAATTTCGATGATTCAAAACAGATATTAACTGTCCACAAAATGGTGTAACAAAATAAGTAAATTACATAATTAATATCCAACTGCGCTCACTAATAAAATTAAGTATAAGTCTTATAACATAATATTAACTATACTTTACAGTAAAATAAAGATATGATAAGCTGTTATTCAATTAATTTAGTTGAATTACGTAAGTCAAAGTATAGAAATAATTTATTGTATGAAATAACCAATCAACTTCAGCAATTAAAAATGTAAAATTTTTAATATTTTAATGGTTTTACTTATTTTATTTATTTATTTACTCTTTATTGTACACATACAAGTATCAAACAGTTTAAGTATAAAATAAAAGACTTATGTACAAAAGGCGGTCTTATCGCTAAGCAGCGATCTCTTCCAGACAACCAACGTCAAGGAGTTAAAGTGATAAAAAGCGGTGAAGGTGTACAGAGTAAACAAAAACCACAGTAAAAAAAAACTATACATAAACAACTAATCAATGCAAAATAAATATAATAAATTAATCACTATAATACAAAACAACTTATTACATAAATAGTATACGTACACTACATATATAAATACGTAACAATAATAAATACAATTACATATATAACTTAACATAATACATATATACATACATATATATACATACATACATACACACATACATAACTATACATATAACAACGGTAAATATAAACAAATATACATATATACATAAATTCAATAGTTAGCGATGCGGACGACTAAAGTCTCAAAGATGTAAATAGTACTGTTTGATCCCTTTTTTAAAGGATGCCAGTGACGGTGCACGTCTAATGGACAACGGTAAGGTATTCCATAAGCGTGCAGCTTCAATACAGAAGGACTTGCTGTAAAAAGAAGAAGAGTGACTTCGAATTTTCAGAATCAGATATTATATTTAATCAGGTTTTACTTGTTGTGAAAACGTCCTACTGCTGAACAAAGACCTCTTTTTCCATATAGGTGAAAGGTTTACGCTTAATCTGTCACGGTGCTGCACTGTGGATTAACGGATTATTTGGCGATTGGGACATCCTACTATTTCTTTCGTTGAATCTATAAATCCGGTATGTCAAAAAATTCGTACATCACCAATTTAGATTGATCTATCAGTGGTCATTCATTTGCGTTGAATTCTGCTGCTTCTATAATATATGTCATGTTGTTTAATACAACAAATGCAATGTACAAGCTACCTAACATCGTACTGGTAACTTTCAAGATCAGCGGGTGCACACAAACAAAAATCTCATATTTACAACCGGCGTCTGTTTCTAAGGTAGACAACTCAATACCTGTGTTAAAACACTTTTTTAACATCCGGATGATACACATTTTTTTAATAAATATACATATAAATTAAATATAAGTAGGTATATTTAATACAGACTTGGAGCGCGAATCAAACCCAAAACCCTGGAGCAGAAAGCAGGGTGACTGCTAACTGCACCAACGGGACAGCCAAACTTCTATAAAATTAGTAAAGGTAAAAGTAAGACACACCGTCAATCATTCACCCTCCGACCAATCTCCCTCGTGTTTTCTCCATTCTACGTGACATTAGCGAAATCATCCGTGCTCTTTTGGCATCATTGAAAGCCATTAAACCAAATGATTGGATGAATAATATTAAAATTTTTAAAAGAATAATCTTGAGTTTTATCGCAAACACGCAAAAAAAATTGTATCTATGCATGAAAGTACGATGCCAAAATGACTGATTGAATTTTAATTAATATTCTTGTAATGATAGCATATTATATCCACAGGTAACATGATTATGATGCATTGTATTGAAAGTTCCCAGGGAATAAACAAAAAACTGTTTCAACAAATTCCCGGAAAGAAACACGATTACAAAAGCTCGCATAATTCGCGCAAATCTTACGTTACAAAAAACAATATCATAAATCCGATAAAGTTTCATTTGTTTAAGACAATTTAAACATTAACGTAAACAAAACGAACATATTACTTTCAAGAAAGCCCCTTACTTCAGTCGATAACAAACGATCAGATACAGCGTGTTCTACACGATATCCCACTGAACAAAATTAACGTCAACTGTTACAGAACGCAACAATAGAATAATGGCGTTATTACTTTAGATTTATTACTTTTATCGATAAACAATACGGAGCGGATTTCACCGTTTCTGTAACGGTTTTAACACCGGCCAATTTTAACGAGCACTGAAAACCTATCAAGTGTTGGCGCAATCACACCGAACTAAAGACTACATATAAGTGGCTGGATCGAGTATAACGAGGAACATTCGAGATGATTATTCACAAAATATTATTTAAAGCTAAAAAAAAAACCCCTTACAACCGAGGCTGCAATATTCTTAGCGCCATCAGTTAGTATAAGCAAAAAGGTAATAATACGGTTTTAATATCGCGTTACGATGAAAAAGAATAAGCTATCACCACGAGTTCAAGAATAAAACATTATGTTAGATCCCTTGAGTGAAGAAAAACTTCTTACAATATAAAAATCTAATGGAATAGATAGCAAATGTAAGATATGTATAAATTGTCTTTTTTAATACTAGTACTAGTATTATATAAAAAGTCACCCAATAAAGTTTCGAAATTTTAGTTCTAGATAGGATCTTATTATTTTAATTAAATGTATACGAAATTATATTTTGTATAGTTGATTTTTTTTTTTTTTTTAGAAAATTTGAGTGCAATGCAACATGCAATAATTATTCAAGGTTTTATTTTTTACATTAAAAATTGTTCCCTTTTGATTTTCAATCTGTATTTTCGTAACAATAAACTAAAAAAATGCTGAAAGAAGTTCATTACTAATAACCTCGACACAGTAAGTATACCATACTTACTGTTCTCTTATATTTACGGGAATTTTACTCATTTAATTAAAAGCCTACAACGAATTTTATCGCGCTTATTTAAAAAACTTTACAGTTTAACGATTTTTACGGATAATTTAATTATTTGGACAACCACCACCTCAGTCCCCCGAGACCATGGACGCTGTAAAGGGTCCTAAACGTCGGGAAATAATTTAAAAATCATTAAACTGTAACGTTTTTAAATAAACGCGATAAAATCCGTTGTAGACTTTTAATTAAATATACCATACTTGTTCAATTCTTTGATAACTGTCACACACTTGAGCATTAATCATATTACACAAGACAAGCACTATTTTTGCAAAAACAACACAATGCACATATAAGCAGTCATTGATACTATCAGCACACTTGACACTGAAAAATATATCGTGGGAAATTTGCACGTGTGAGAAACAAATACTACGAGGTAAGGCAGAAGCTTAAAGATGGGAGGATAACCTGAAACGACCTTTAAATAACCTCCATAACCGAGGCATACGTTATCACGATCTCCATTATTCAAAACTAGTATTTTTAATTAAGATGATTAAAATAGTAATTGTACATTGACAATGCATAGTATGGAACTGCAGACTTTAATAGTAGGTACATACAGAGGTTTTCAATGTTTTTTTTTTATCTGTATTGTTCTCAATGCTCCCATGGCACTGAATACGTTTAGATACTACGTTTTACGGTCTATAGTTCAAACGTACAAGTTACCTACAATACTGATCAAAAGAAGGTAGTTTTAGAATTATTTGATGTGTCAAATAGGTCCTCAATAGGTCCTGTATTTTTACATAGCATTTTTACATTTATAATAATAATGTTTCAAGTTTCCGAGGTAAAAGATAAATAAAAAAAATAATTTGTCCTAGAGTTAAGGACCAATAATGTCGAGATACGAATAACATAGTAAGTTCTGCTTATGACTACAAAAGCAATTAAACATATTTGATGTACACTCTTATCATACTTTATATTATAAAAACGTCGTTATTCAAGTGAACTGTAATAAAAGGGCGCCAGCGGTAGCGAAACGTGAGCGATAATTTAGCGATAGTACAGCAACGGTACTACGAGAGAGATCTCTAATGCTATCCCTTATCTTAAATCGCCACGATCGGAATTTAAACTTATACCGATTCAACCTTATGCCGAGTTATCTGGCAGAGCAACGTAATATAGATATTCTTTCTTAACTTCGTATTACGTTTTTTTATTAAGTTTACAAGTTACATAATTAAAGTAGTAGTTGCGTTGTAGCGCAACATAGGAAAATTGTTTTGAGTTTTTATTATTATGATTGCTGTTGTTACTGTTTTATTAGTCTTATTTTTAACTTCGGTTTTTCTGAAGCTCTTTTTATTATATTTCCGTCTATAATTTGTAAATTGATAGTTATATAAATGTATTAAGTGAAATAGAGTCCCCGAGCGGTGTAATTTTCGCACCACTAACTAAAACGCGTTGTTTTTTTAGCAGAAATAGATAAGTTTTTTTATTTGTAAACAGTTAGTAGTAAATATAATAACGTTACACCAGATACTTACTCAAATATAATACCCAAGTATAAAATTAACAATATTGTTTATACCGAACTACTTAAACTAGGTACACATCCTGAAGAATATGTATACCTGTATGTTGTCAATGATACCGCTATTTAAAGACAGAATAGACAGCTGTATGCTTGGTAATCCGTTGAGTATTTGGAAACGGAGCCCCTTAAAATATACACAAAGCGTTTAATTTCACACGTTAAATTTCTAAAGGTGTTTGTAATTTAGATAAACTAAAAAATGATAAAACGAAGCTGTAACGCCCCGTAGCAAAACGATGCTTATAAAAACTTGCTCATATTATTTATGGATTATCCCGCCCGCTTATCAATCAATCTTGAACAAAAAGTAGACAAGTGTCTCATCTGTTCATTGGCATTCAAGCTTAGGTATAAGAAACTAAAGATAATTAAATAAAATCACAAGGTGTGCCGCCACTTACATTAAAAAAATATACTTTTTTCTGTATTTAAATTTGGAACATGCTAAAAGATACCTACTGTAAAATATTTTGTATTACTTAAGGATATTAACGAGTATATAATATGTGTTACTAATAGCATTGTTGTATTAGAAAATTTAATTTTGTTTTTAAATTTTTTTATTTGTATGACCATAATAATTAAAATTAAAAAAATCTGAGAATTTCTAAATAATAAAAACATGCAAACTTAGACCGTTAGACGGAACCCAAAAAATTACATTCAATACAGAAACACCGCTATAAAACTTGTACAAATAGCAAAAGCAGAATGATACATCAAACACGTCCCGAAGATTCATGAAAAAAAAAATGTATTGACTGCGTTTCGAAACGGAATCTTACGCGTAAAAAGACGTAGTAAAAACGGTTCATTCAATGATGACTCATAATTCATCATCACATACATCTTTCTAACTTGGACTTAAAGGTGCATTCACACGACCATTCAGCATTCTACTACACACCATACATGTACTCTACCTAAATGGTATTAATAGACAATTTGCGTCACCGAAAACAAACAACCGAACTTGTATTTATAACAAATTGCTTCTTTAAAAGGTTCTGTTTAGGAAATTATGAACAGATTCCGTTAATTATAGCAGGTCTATTTATACTTACGTTATCTGATTGTAATAAATAATTAACATTATGTATCTTTGACAGATAAAATTATTTATGTTTCGATTTCTAATTAAATTCATAACATTTCTAATACATATAAACATTATTAATGCGAAATTAATTTAATCTAGCTGTCTGTTTCGCATTAATGATTACAACGCTGAACATATAAATATATTTAACAACATTTGGTACGAAGGTAACTTAGGCTGTGCTGTGAGTATATACAAACATACATATATATAAGGAAATACTTTTCGGGTACGAAATATAGGTTAAATTATTTTTTTACACAATTATCATAAGTCTCTTTCAATAATCGGAAAATCATAATGATTGATGAAGAAGTTAGTTCGAATATTTCATTGATAAGAAATGATTTTAAGCAAAGATAAAGAAAATATTTTTATGGTGCAGTCAAACAGTTACCCTACGTTCTCTCGGAAACAGGTTTTATTTTGTATGCCTTAGCAATAGATTCAAAAAGTAAACGTAAAGCACTTAAAAAGTACTTAACAGCATTTAAACTTATGTCAAAAATATATGAGCACCAAAAATTTAAATAACATTAAGACAAAGAAAAATTATAGGCTTAAGTATAATTTTTCTTTGTCTTTATGTTAAAAAATATAGCACGCAAATATAGCACTTCTGTCTACATTTTGTAGATTCGATCCTAACGTAATTTCAACAAGGTAGATGTCCTTTCGGAATCGATGTACCTACTGTTTTTTTAATTGAAAGAGTAACAAAAATCCATACATTCAGGAAATTATGCACTTAAGTAGTTACGTTAATGATAACAAACTTGGCAGAACGGCGCAAATACGGCACTTCTTTCTACATTTTGTAGATTCGATCCTAACTTAATTTTAACAAGGTAGCTGTCCTTTGCAATTTTAACCGCATAAATTATCTTCGCAATCGATATACTAATTTTTTAAGTGAAAGATTAACAAAAATCCATTCATTCATCTATCCTCACAAACTTTCGCATTTATAATGTTAGTAGAAAGTATGATTGTAAAAATAACTTTATTAAAACGTGTTTTGTCGGTATCCCTCCAACATCGTAGATAGCATCAATTAACTTCCGAGTATTCCTATGTGAACTTCGAACACTTTACAAGTTACAACGTTTTTCTTTCAAATATACGAACAAAAATGTTCATATCTTATCATCAAATAAGTATTTATTAGATAAGCAATCACAAGTTACGAAACACTCTCACACTTTATTTAACTAAATCATTAGAAGATTAATTAAAAAAATAGTCGAATGGAAGAGGGACGCCCATAACGTTACAGTAAGTATTAATAAATTTTATAACTGTCCAAACCCACCTGTGATTACGTATCGCTAAAGATTTTATCAGTAATAAATTAAAATGTTAATTATATAAGCATATTAACATATTATTTTGTTAAAGGTACAATACTGAAAAAGATAATTTTCCAATCATTATTATTTTATTATAATACAATGTCATAATAGTATATCAGTGATCAATCAATAACTTCATGATTATTGTTTAAACAAGTTTTGTATATGAAAAATTAAAATTTGTTTTATAACAGTGTCAGAGTACCTAACTTCCGGTGGTGTAATAAATGTCACTGATTAAGAAATGGAACACAACTGAAATAGTGAAATCTCTCAATGATGAATAAGATCACATCATCAGATCAGATCAGATGTATACAACATCTTGTGTCGAAAGAAATTTTAAGACGTAGATACATATCTTAGAAAACGCAGTGAGAAAGGGTAATAGATCAATATATTCTCATACATCATTCATAAAAGAGGACCTTCATTTTTGTTACCTTCTATCATGGAGTATAGATACTGAGGAGTACCATGTTCTTGTTAAGAAAAGTGTCGTCGAAATTCATCAAATTAGGGTGGCGCCACATTAGCAAGAGGGTAAATTTTAAAGGAAGCGCCAAATAGCAAAACAGTCATAACACGGACGGAACACGTAATAAACAATATAAGTTAACAACAATAAAAGACATAATGTAATATAAATATTATCAATAATAAATTAAATATTAAAATTAAAAAAAAAACCACAATTTAATCAAATATTTCCTAACTACAGAACTCAAAAGAAATACTAAATTTTTCAACCCAGATCATTTTCGTTTGCTACAAACGCTATTTCGGTGAGTGTTCGAACAATAATTTGCTCTAAAAGTAGCCACTTTTTCAACTAATCCCACATAGAAGATGGTCCTCCTTAATATCTATACTTCATGTCTTGTATACACCGTTACTATATTTTAAAAGAAAATGGGGTTGCTGTTGTCACTACAGAAGTTCTGTTTTAAATAACAGAGCGCTTGTATCTAAATTGCACTGACCTATTAACATTCAGTTTGATTTATTAGGAACAGAAATAATATTAAATTGCTGTTGCTTTCTATTGCGATGATATTTGAAGTCTAATCTAACATTAATATAAAGAATTATTAGAGAAAAAAGGAACAAATAAATTGATTTTAATTATATTTATCATCAAGTATATTTCAATAGAATTTAATAAAACTATTAATACTCGTATAATTTGTAAAATATACTATATTTTGTTCAAAGAAGATTTCTTTTAATGGGACACTTTAAAGGTAGACATAAAAGACCCTTTAAAGCAAACCTCTGTAACAGTATAAACAAGTTGTTAGTATAACAGCAAAGATATAGGACGACATCTAAGAGAATTGATGATAGTGACCAAGACAAAGATGGAATGTATGTTCACTAACAAACAACAGCTCGTACAATAACGATATATGTATTAAGATTACAATACTATATAAATTACATATTAAAAGATATTTATTAAGTTTCGACAGTGTACTCGATTGCTTATACTACATATTTTTTAAACGTCACATAAAATTTCATTGGGTTTAACATACATTAAAAGTAGCTTAGTGTCACAGCAGTTTAAAAAAATATAGTATTATTAACAACAATTTCAAATAAAGCTCCCATTAACTTTGAATAATATTTGTGAAATACATATTTATGTATTAAAAGGTATTATAGGTATTAAGAGGCTAAACGTATTTCCAGTACCCAATTTATACTTGATGGTAATTTTGAACATCAATTTTATCGACTCTATAATTTATAATACGTCCCTTTGCTCCTTACTCTAATCAACATTCGGTTACAGAAACATTATCACTTCAAACGAGGCCAACTACATACCGTTAGATAGACTTGAAATACGAAACACGCCGGCAAACATTTCTAACATGCGCTTTCAACTAAACTTGCTAAATGATTTGTTTGTTTAGAACACTTCTAGCTACTTTTTGGGAAAATGACGTCAGAAAACTTACTGTAAAGAAAATTTACTTTATTGGTATTATAACGGAAAAATATATATAGGTATATCGATTTTAATGCTCAAGTTGTTAAATAGAAAGGCTATCGTAGTAAATAATGACACCTGTTTCCTTACAAATACGTTCGGAGTTCCCTTTGAAACTGTAAAAGACCTTATTAGCTTAAGGTTCGTGTTGGGCAAAAGATTTACTTAATGCGATTTCAAAGTAGCGTGCAGAATTACGTGTGGTCTATAGTTATTTGGTATTCAATGAGGCAATTTAACTGAAACAACATAATAGATAGAATTAAATATGTGAGAAAATTTAAATGATGTTTGTTTATTAATTGGAAAAGAAATGATTTCTTAATAAAACTGCATACGGTGCGATTTGTATGGATATACACAACACTATAAAACATATATTGTAATTTGCCTCTAGGTGGAATTTTATCATTAAAGATAAATAACCTAGCCAACTTATTATAAACGGCAATTGTCTCGTCGCTCGCGTTGTTTGCTACTCGTATAATTAAAATTTAATAACTATCTTCAGAATAGAAACTTGTATATATAATAAATTTGTAATTTGTAACGGGGTTTTTATATGCAGATGAAACATTTATGAAAAACTTCAATATAGTTTCGAACAAAATCATCATGAAATTATTAAGGGTCATTTCTCTTCTATGAGTCGTACCAAGACTTTTTTTATATCCTAGGTTACATATTAATGTTAAAATACTTATTAAAAATAGTTCAGTAGTTTCATAAAGTTTGGGTAGTATTGTGTTAGTGTAACGATATTAGAATATATAAAATTTCCTAAACTCAAATCGGGGATACAACTCAAATATGTATGTCACCGTGTATACAACAATTTGACGTACCTATTTACAAATTCTATTCACGTAAATTCGTTTCAATACTGGCTCAGTGAATTGATTTATAACTGATAAATGTTAGGTAGAATTTTCAAAGTGCACGATAAAGTGCGTATACATTGTCATTTTGAACAAGTGTGTTGAAACTGGGCGGATTTGCGACATTAGTATTGAACTCAGTATTCAAACCGCATGCAGACCGTAAGCATACAACAAATATAGCATGAATCTTATCGAACGGGACACAAACATTTCACTTCGATATTTTGTAGGTAAAAATGTTATGATATCTTAATAATCTATAAAGGTAATTTTAATTTACAAAGATAAGGCGATTCGCGTGATTTCATCAACGTTTCCGAAGTTGACATTAAGCCTTATAACTTTTCTTTATCTCAAGGGTATTTGTAATTTAATTTTTGTTATTGTATCGAATTATGTTAAAACTGGCTTTAATTATTATTAATATAATGCAGCTATATTATACTCGTATTATTATATTATCATACTGTTGTAGAAAAAAAAACTGCATAATTACAATAATCTTATTCCAATAAATAAATTATCCCACAAGTATTTAGTGTATATCATCGTCTTCTACAAGCTTTATCTATCTTGGTAAATTTAAAAAATGAATATATGAAAACTGGTCTAACTCCCGTTTTAAAAGTTATGAGATACTATGAAACACAACATGTTACTTCGTTTTATGCTATGTTATTTAGAGTGTTATAATAATAAAATATCTATAATCCGATGGTAATTGGAAGAACTCTAGAATTAAATTTTCACATAAGAACCTGATTTACAAACGGAAATAAAACGCTCTAAATCCCTCATTTTATCGAGAGAATTTAAAGCAGTAAATCAATTCGCGTGTCAATATATCTTGATTAATTCGTTCTATTTAGAATGTGTAGGTTGTAGACTAATTCTTTAAGCTAAGGCACACCCATCTCTAGCGGAGCAGACATCAATAATGGATGTCGAATAATGCCAGAATAAGCCCATTACGTTATGACACAATCTCATTTGCGCAATACATTTCGTTCGTAGACTTACCTGAAAGCAGCCTATTCTTCATAACCCCAGCGTCATTTGTATCTGTAAACAAGAAACAGCTCTGTTAGAGTTACTTGCAATATGACAATCGTACCTACTTTAACTACACTTTAAATATTTGTGTTGTCTAATTTTAATAATATATTACTAAAATGAAAACAGTGCAATGTAGTAATTCAATATATTTTAAGTACCATATAAATCAAAAGAAAAAAATGCAATTTTAAAACAAAGTATTTTATAATAAATACATTTTAAAACGGTTCAATACTTTTCTGCATACACAATTAAAAATTAGGCCCGGATCAGACTCACGCAAGCGTTGCCTTACAACCCGCTACAATCTAATCCTTAATTAGAATGCCGGTTTATTGGAAACAGTTCAATATTTTTACGCTTCTATGATAACGTTAATGACTTTGATCCTACATCAAAATGTGTAAGGCTGACCCTGTACTACAATACAACTATTCAGACAAATCGTAGAACATCATGTATGATATATTCAACACTGATTTTATGAAGTTTATGCCATAAAAAATTCACAATAATATACTAAAAGAAACTTGCCTAACTTTCTTATATTACTTCACTTTAATCTGAACTAAAACACGAATAACGTCCCATAGCTGCGAAAAGGTCTCGATCCACTTTGGAGAAGGATTGAAGATTAATCTGCCACGCTGCTCCATTGCACCGGCAGCTTTACGTGCTCTTTAAGGCGCATTCGGGAGACACTTCCAGACCAGAAACGGTTATTTGTATAAAGACAAATACCTGTGCAAAAGAGCGGAAACAGAGCCCGCGACTGTTAGCGTTAAAGGAACTTTCGCACCACTTCACTAGAACGGCTGTATGTATAATATATTATAATAGAACGTATATCAACGAGTGTATTAAATTACTTGTTATCACTAACCTGATGAATACATAGTACACATATACGAGTAGGTAATATGTATTACTATAATATCTGTATATGTATCTATATGTATTACTCTAATTCTTTGATTGCGTTAATCTATTACGGTATATGAGGAAATGAATGTAAAACTTAGGATACGTGCGAAATGAAGATAAGATTGAAACGTATTATGAGAATGTCGTAAATCAGCGATCGCTCACAAGTTGCATTGGATCAGGTTGAGGTAGGAACTTTTTGCTTTCCTCTATTTCCTTTCGCGATGCTCCATAACAATTTAATGCTGAATAATAAATTACGCATTGCGGCGTCGCAAATCACTTTTGTCGCTGCATCTTCCTTCATAACATTGTATGAATTGCGTGAATACACAAAAAGAATCGTCAAAGATATTTTATTTCGTCACGTTTCACCAAACGTAAATAAAAACACGTAGACATCTTGAATGAACTTAATTACAATTACATTATTAAAAAAAAAACTTATAATTTTATTAGAGAGATAAAAAGTAAGATTTTATAAAGCATGCATGTATGCACGTTACTATGGCATTAGTCACCATTTAATGTTATAAAGCTGTTTCCACGGTTTTACTCGCGCTATAAGAGTGATAATTTGGTAATAGGGTTAAATTGAAAATAACTTTTAATTATTACTTTATTGTAAAGCTACCTTTGTGTACAATATTTACTGTGTACCAGTCTCCCCGTGATCATGGCGATTGAAACATTGCCAAAATATAGGGAACTCAACAAAATTATAAACGCGGTAAGCACCCGTACAAATATAAATTTAAATATGAATAGTGATCACGTTAGTTTAAAACAATATTTACTGTGTTGTTTTTTAGCTCTACGGTAAAAATTATTACATAATTATAAATGTTGTTTTTAATAAGTTTGGTATTGTATTTTACTATTTCAATCGTGTAATAATGAGGTCATTTATATTAACATTTATAATAAAAAAGAAAACAGAAATGTTCCCCTGGTACACGTACTTACGTACGTACGTACTTGCATCTTGTAATGTTTGGTAACGCCTATTGCGTTGGGAACCGACCTGAGACCGCTTATCTTTCACCACAGATGTAACAGAATGAAAAATCACAAACTACTTTTATAAGATTAGGTAGGTATACACTATTTTTATTTTTAAATATCAGCTCAACTTTGTGTCTAAATAAGATACTGAAAAGGGCAAAAATTATCTCTATAGAATTTTGTCTTGAAGATAAAATGACCTTTTTTTTCTTCATAATATAAATTTCCCTTCTCCTACATAGAAAACAGGCCTTTGCGCAGTAGTGGGACATTTACAGGCTGATTAACTTCAGTTCAGTACAATAATAAATATATATTAGATGTCAAGGTTTAGGATAAATGAGTAACATATGTATAAAAAGTAAACGCCAGGCACACCTAGTTGCAAAATTATACGAGATTCTTAATCATGGATCGTGATCGCGGCTACGTGACCAACGCAAGCAAATGTAAACTATTGTGTATACGACTAAATATGCGAAAGACCGTTTTGAAATAAATTAGCGAATTTTTAAGTTTGGGTGCGCCAATCATAAGTGTATACTCTTTTATATGTCTATGCTACCAGACTTTAGCTTATCAATACCAATTCCGAGTTAGTGTATTTTTTATGATTTCTCACTCAAAAATGTAATCAAAACTTAATTACTCCTTTTATTTATTTTTATTAGTAGGTACTGCTATTATGTCAGGATTATTATTATTAATATTAATATAATATGTTAAAGATTTTTTCGTTATTATTTGAAATAGGTATCAGTTATTTACAGTAGAAGCTTCGAAATTTTTGACTCTCCTGTTGACCATGTAGGCAGTAGTAAAAAGAGTATCTCATTCATAATTCCAATAGTATGTAAGGTAGAAAAAAAATTATATGTAAAATAAATATAAAAAATAATATAAAATAAGGGTACAAAAATATCGAAACGAATTACACGTTTTCACGCTCAAACACTCGGCGACACTATATTATCTTGATTAAAACCAGATAAACAAAAAAATATACGTGTCGAAACATCTAATCCTTGGGATGTAAAAATCAAAAATTCATTGTTGCCTTACGATATAATCATTGCTTTGTTCCCCTCCCTAACAACTAGTTCATAACAAGCAGGAAGAAAATTAGGCTTGGAGCTTGACGAATGCATAACGTGACTGTTCGCGTTTCGAGTTCTAAATGCTTAAATGTTCTCCTCACTTCAAAATCACGATCGTGCTTTTGTTATTAAAATTATAAGGATTTTCATGTTCAAAGCTGTTAGTTTTGACTAAAATTTAATCTTTGTGTATATAACAACACCTATTATGAAGTAAATCTTCACATCTACTGTGACAGAACGAGTGAGATTTCGCTTTTATCTATAATAAAAAATATATCTTGTACAGAATTTAAGTATTAAAAATTGTTAAAAATCTTACCATTGATAATGTCAATTATTTTAGTACTATCCGTGCGCAGAAACTTTGCCGATGACCACCCCTCCCACCGGAGTTGACTGCGTCCCTCGCTCGTCTGAGGTGTACCGCTAGCAACGCAGCCGATACGTGCGTGTAATTTTTTGCTTTCACTACGAATTAATTAATTGTTGTTTTCTTAGGTTTTACTTGTTTTATTTTTGTTAGTTATTTGTTTTCGTTGTTTGGAACCATTATACTTTTATTTTACGGCTACGTTTCATTCATTCACTAAATATAAATACATAAAAATATATAATCTACCTAATAACAACAGCGTTTTTTATTTAATATTTATAATTACACTTTATATCAAATTTATAATTCGACCGAGACTATTTTTTATTAGTTTGATGTAAAATATATACAATAATAATCTACATTTATGTGACCTTTTTTTTTCAACCCTACTGACTATCGACGCGTGACGTCTCAAGGCCATCGGCAAAGTTTCTGCGCACGGATTATAAATACAAACTCTTTGTAAATCTTAAATAAGCAGTTTATTAAAAATATTAATTTTCAATCAGCATAAAACAATAAAATATTTCTAAAGAAATACACAGAATTCTTACTAAGTACCTACACAATTTGATACAGAGGCGATGATGTAATGAATATAATTTGCATTCGACATTAAAATAAAATATCTTCTACGATGACTTCACATTTTTAAAACTAAGTTAAACAAAACGTTTTTAAATGTATTATTGTTAAAAATACGATTTAAATACATAGCAGTAAGATTGATAATTGATTTCGTTACAAGTAAAACATAAACATTCATATTTCTGCAGGCCAGACGCTTATGTAAAAGTACACGGTAATGATACACCATTATATAGGATATAATATGTTAAGTTTTCTTGATTAATGACACGAGTAAGAAGGTTAAATATGTTGACTATTATTAATTATTATCGGTATTATTTTAATTTATAAAGAAAGTTGTATGAAAGATTTGCCTAAATTGTTTGATATAAAATGAGATTAAACTTTTGTGATATTCCTTATCAATGGGAACCATTTTAATGTTTTTCAGGAATGAATTAAAAATGTGTTTACGATAATTAATTTATACACACACAGTAAAAAATATATATTTTCGAAACATAATTATGACTTATAGGCCTGTTCATATATAATATATGAACAGGTCTATCAGTTTGATAGCTATCGTAACTATAATAAATTATTTTTAACATGACTTTATAATTTACAATACAATCAATTCCCACGTTGAAAAATGTTTAAGGAACTTGCCGTTCCTTGTTTCCCTTAGCATTTATTTGAACATAAAATTATTTAAGTGCGGCATAATAAATGTCGTACTTAAGGCGGCGACTATCTAACTTAGTAAGACCGTAAAAACTTATTTGATTAATCTTCAAATTTATCTCCTTGCTAAATAGTTGCAAAGCACGCATGGCAATATAATGCGATTAAGAAAATAAATGTACGAGTATTTCATAAGATATAGACAACATATCACCAATCTTACGTAATAAAGACAATTAAAAATTAGTACTCTTCTTTAATTCGTTGTTACATCATGTTATAAAAATTTCTTTTTAAAATATATTAATATCTTTAAAACATTTGGCAAAAAATAACGTGACATACCGTGTCCATGTACTTAAAATAAAAGATATTTTGTATCACGCACAATTATGCAATAGAATATGTGATAGAACTTCTAATAAAAACATAACTGGTACAAAAAATCTTTATTATAAAAAGTGTTCCGTTATGAAATCTGAGTAAGGTTAAAACAGATGGAGTACGATTTCCAATCTCTTAATTCTACCGGATACGTAATACGGTGGATCACAAAAATCTGATATAAATACAAAAAACATGTTTAAATAAAACCTGGAAGAAAAATTCATAATCTGATGCAAAAAAAGTTGGCTAATTTCATATTTTATGTTACCATCAAAACCAGAATTTAGGTAGGCGGCATTTGGTAAAAGTTTATTTCACAGGAGTTTACTATCTTTTTGTATTAACATATGCATCTACTACATATACGATAGGTATATGGTTTTGATTGTTTAGCTTTAACTAATCTAATGCAGTTACAAAAAAGGTTTACGCTTTAACCTAGTTCCATCTAGTAAAAACACGATAAAACTTATTCTTCTTTCGGATTTCTAGTTTACAGTAAAATATACTCAAAAGCTATATAAATAATAGTAAATAATAGTAAATATACTCAAAAATATATATTACATAGTATTATACGAAAATCACCTTCAAATATACTTGACTTTGCCCTTTTGTCAGTATTTATTGCAGTGATCTTAATAAAGAGTAAGCGCCTGTATATGTCTTACTACGGGCCAAAGGCCTCTTCACCTATTAAGGAAAAGGATTCAAAGCTTAATCCACACTATTTCATTGCGAAATGCTGGGTATAAATTTCTTCATAATACATTCCAACACATAGGTACCTCATTTTTAAACATGCGATCTTCGTTTAATGTTCCATTATTCTTATCTTGATTTTCATTATAATGTTTTTAACTAATTCGAACATACCGAAGCGGAAATGGTGATCTATTTATAAGACAAAAGGCCATTTAAATAGATAAATAAAAATTACTATATAATAATATATATTATAATTACTTATAACACTCGTAGTTCTAGAAGACTCACGCGCGCGGTTTCATCTGCGTTGATATTTATAGTTAATGCGTGATACTTTTTAGCATTTCTCAATAAACAGGATTTCGAAGCCAAAATTATAGGTATTATAAAATCGACCATCAATAGTAAAATAATCTTTATCTAATAATCTTAAATCTTTAAGTAATTAAAAAAAAAACTTCTTAATTAAAAATTCAAACTCCGCTATATATTAGTATAGAGTTATAGACTATGGATTGCTTAAAATACACTCAATTAAAATTGACGCATTCTCGTTGTACATTACAGAGATACTATCTCGCTATCTCCGTGTAAACGATTAGAGATAGGAGGCGTTGAGCCATGAGATAACGACAAGAGAATGAAGTTGAATGTGTGTTGATCGTCTAACGTATTAGACGCTGAGATTCTAGATAATTTATCGATTTACTAAATGCAATTAAGTTTGCTTATTTTTTTTTTGTCTTTGGCCTTAATCATATTTTATTACTTTTCTTTTAAATGTCCAGAAATCAATTTTTATCAAAAAAATGAAAAATCATAAAAAAAATGGAAAAATGTTCTTCATGTTTATTTTTGATATGATTTTTAAATACGTAAGATTTAAATAATACTCAGACAGTTTTTGCTAGTAAATTAGCAGCGATATGCACCTACCTAAGTAATTGTAGAACAATTGCAAGCGGAGGGAAACTAATTATTTATATCTATGATCAAGCTTCCAACTTAGATTTATATACTTATCTGAGATCTAAACGGAGCTTTCTGATATTTACATAATGGCTCTTATATATAATATTTGACATATATTGGAACGAAACGAGCATAATTGGTATCTCATTTTGTATCTAATTTGTGCACTTTCCTTTCTATTGGCTAACAGATTCTAAAGCTAATTGCTTCGTGCTGTTACTAATAATTATATATATGTATTTAAGGTTCTTACAGTCAGCGTGTAATCCTTATATACGTTCAATATAGGTCAACATATTAAATTATGAAACTTGGTATGGAATCCCAATAAAAATTAAAAAGCTATAAAGTTTTTTTAATTAAAAGTCTAAATCGGATTTTATCGCGTTTATTTGTTTAAAAACTTAACAGTTTAACGATTTTATTAATTAAATTAAATTATTTCCCGACCATGATCTCGGGGGACTAAGGTGGTGGGTGTCCGAATAATGAATTAATTGAGAGATAATGATAAGAGAACAGTAAGCTATAAAGTGTTTGTTCCTCAGAACATGAAAGTATGTGATACTCAAATCAATACTCAATCTTGAGATTCAGAAAACCGAGAACGATTCGAAAAAAATCTTGATACTACAGCTCGATCTTTATTGAGGAAAGTTTACACTATCAAATCTCAGGTTATGATTAAAAGAAATGTGAACCATTATAAAGAATACTGAAACTGATTTCAGTGAAATCGCATAGGAAGTTAAGTGACAAGTAATAGGTACAAGTAACGAAAATTGATGACACGTAATTAGCTGACTGATGTCAACTCGTGATCACCTGATGTAACTTCGTCTAAACTTCGAACAAACATTAGGTAATACGTAAAATTACTGATAACACCTGTAATACATGAGTGGTATAAATCGCAAAAGTTTAGGTGCAATAAATAAAAAAGATGCGATGCAAATCTTGTGTCGAGGATTCGAAATCACACACAGTTACAAAGACACACAGACCACGACAAATTATATGACCATTATAAACATTATATGTACATATTACATATATGTTTAAAGCGGTACAGTCATTGACTATACCACCGTGCTAACCCGTCGTTAAATATACAAAATACATGATGATATAAATTATTTAATGAATAAAATTATATTGAGAATTAAGAACTACGATTCATTCAAATGTTTTAGAGCGCACGTCACAGCATATTATAAAACAACAACCCCCACCGCGCCTGTCTCTCTGTCTGTGTGTTCACGAGAAAATTAAAAATTATTTACCGAATTTTCATGTAATTTTCACCAATACCTACGCAGTGATTCATGGTTTAGGCGTATAGACCATCGTCGCACCGCGGCCCCCGCTTTCGCTAAGAACATTATACATATACTACCCGTGCAAAGCCGGGGCGGTCGGTACTTATAAATATATTAATAATACAACTAAATGGTTCAATTAGGTTGTATCTTATTTTTTGTGAAAGAAATTTTCACATTAAATTATTCAAATATGTCAATTTTGACGAAAATAATCGCTGTATCGGATATAATATGTTCAACGATTAAAATAATCCAAAATCATTTTGATGATTATAACTGTCCGTAATTAATAGCCATGACGACTAACCTGTTGTAGGGGAAATGGTGTACTATTATGAAATTACACTTGATGGTGGTAGTGTATGTGTGCGTTTTAAATATACATAGATATAATAAAATAAAGATATTGATGCAGCGGATAAAAAGTATTAATGTTGATTATACCAGTTTTTTGTGTGATTTTAACGGTGTAAGTAATTATTAAATTAGAAGTTCATTGACTTGATGTCATAATTTTCATTATATGTTTAAACATTTTAATGCTGAAATGTTCTAATTGTTTTCCAATTTGAACGAACATATAATAGTTTTATATATAATCCGTTTAATTAATTAGGTATGACGTCACACGCTGGTTGTTTTAATATTCGTCATACTAGTTGACATTTAGGATATATTCTATGCTACAAGAAGTCATAGCTTGATATTTTATAAATTTACTTCTGGGTAACATCCTTTCAATCGTGAAAAAACGTTAGATATCAATTTTGCACTTTTAGAATATAGCGATTAGAAACAAATACACGAAAAGCAAATCTTTTATCTGTATAATACTACTAACAATGTAATTTTTGTACATAATCAAAATTAAATAATATGTCAAGTTTATGCGTACGAAGTCGATACTGATAATAATTTATCAATCATTATTATCCTATTGGATTTCAGTAGTCCAGCAGTTTCGATGACAAGTTCATCGCGCTTAGTAGATTTCCGTAGAGAACCATTAACTCAAATGTCAATAAGAAATCAAGTGTGCCGTCCCGTTACACTCACAAAAAGTTGTTGTGGGTCAATGGCACAGACGCTCGCATCTCATCTGCCTCATAAAGCCCGCGTTAACTTTTTCATTAATCGAATTCGAAACGGTTCGAATCAACCTTTAACTATCAATGATCGAACCGAAAATAACTTTTCTTACTATGTTTAACGAAAACATGACAAAAAATAACCTATTATCCCTTACAATCGATTTTATCGCAGCTTAACTAGGCTACATAAAAAATTATTAAACAGTTAAACATCTTAATTATTTCATTATTTAATCTAATAAAAGTGTATACACTTCGAAAAACAAAATTATTTAATACGGAGCATTCAAGTAATAAAAATACAATTTATACAGTTTAGCGACAAAATATGAAAATACGCTATTAATGAATTTAAAAAAAAAAAAACATATTGAACACTGGAACATTTCACATCATGAAATCTAATTACAGAGATTATTAACGCCATATTTTATTAAAAACAGTTTTACAGAAATTAAATGAATTCAGGGTAACCGTGACGAGTAAGGCATTCTCAATTCAAGAGACCTTCCAAATGTAATGCTACTGGATAGTCGGGTACTGGACGTGAATACCTAAACCAGATGATCCAACTGTTTGCCTATTCTAATACAAATACTATTTAAATTAGAGGCGAATGAACTCCGTACAATAACGAAGATTACCATAAGGATATTGTAGTTGCAATTGTAACTGAATATATAAATTAGTAAGTGATTTACGTATCGTTAATATTACGATTTCATTATTAAACGAAAATAAATTTATTTAATTTTATTAAATTTTTATAGATATTATAAAACTGAAGGATTTGTTTGTTCCAAACAGTCCAGGCGCTTTTTTCTCATCTACCAATCATTCAAAGATCAATTTTATTTATTTTTTGTGCTTAGTGACGTTTATAATTTATTATATAAGTTGTCATATTTTAGTGTCATTATGTCAAGTTTCTAGTTATTCGAGTACAATACTTACATTAGTATCACTCACGAAGGTATCACTACATTATCGTTATGTTATTATACACTTAATAAAATTGAAGAAGGCATCTTTTGAAATATTATTTCGATAAAACAAGTAAAACCGTTTACTTATTCACAACTCATTTTATAATATTAGAAAATATACACTATAATTGTAATTAAAATATAGCATATTTAAACTTTAGTTTAAAAATTATAGCAATATCAATAACCAATAATTTCATATTTTAATACAGCATTTATTTGCAACAAATCCGTCATACACTCTGTTACGCCTTCCGAGAAAGAGGTCGCTACAAACCGGTCCCGGGTTCTGAACACGGAACCAACACGTTGAGGCGAGGTGTACAATTCTTAAGACATCTGACTTTAAACTTACATCGCAACAAATGTATGCGTTATGACTAGTAACACTAACATGTCTTAGTTCCGTCTCCAAATTATTAGATCAAGTAAAAGAAAAGGTATAATAGTGGAAGAAACGACATAATATATTTAATCATAAATCTATATAATTATTGTCAATAATTTAAAAAAAACTACCTTTAACCTTTGCTTTTTTGGTATTGACATTATCTTAGTTATAACAATATGATACGAACGATAGTTATTTTAAACGCATAATATCTTCAGAATATTTACCATTTAATGTTAAATCGTTATCACTACGATAATAAGCTTTCTACATTAAATACTGAATCAAAATCTTACATACATATGCCTTAAATGAGAACGCTGTTCAACAATTACGAGTATTAAAATTAATATGAATATAATTACGATTCAGTATTACAAGGCGTTGGTAAACTTGGTGCAAACGTTGCAGATTGTCAAAGCTAAGAAGCATTATTATAGATATGAATAGAAAATATCCTGCATACCTTAATATGCAAATTTAACATCGGATACGAGATGGTTATCTGTACAGGTTACGCAACATAGAAACGGCTTCGGTTTGCGCAACAACCTTATTTGAATTGAATTTGAATTATAATTTTCTGCACCTAATGATCACAGTTGATTAAATATGGACCAGAACTTTCATCCATAATAGGTAACAACATAAAAAATTGACATATAAATCTATATTTTCTATCAACTAGCTTTGGTTATCATTTGTAGAAGTACCTTTATAGGATGATGTGAATGTCCCACGACCGTTCTGGTGTAGTATGGCGAATAGTCGCCTCAACGCCGCGCGCCGGCGGTCGCGAGTTGGATCCCGCTCGGGACAGATAGTTATTTGTATTTGTACAAAAATTTGTTCCCGATCTGGGTGTATTATGTATAGTGTGTTGTCCTTGTGGATCTCCTCAGCGTGCCTCGGAGAGCACGTAAAGCCGTCGATCCCGGTTGTTATCATAGACACCTGTTAACGATCGTTACTCCTGGTAAGGAAATTATCGGCAAACCCGAAGTGGAGCAGCATGATGGATTAAGCTCCAACCGTTTTTCTAAAGAGGAAGAGGCCTTCGCTCAGCAGTGGGTGATTTACAGGCTGATACTGTACATGTATGTCCATTGACGTATTAGATTTATGATATACTTTCCTAACTTTCTTTTTCCCGTTCTGAAATACCATTCCTATCACAAGATAAAAATTTAACACCAAACCTATTTATTTTCTAATAATCGCTTCTTTCGATTGGCCATTTTGACAATCTAAACTCTGTTTTCTTATTTATATAGATTCATCTATTTGAAAATACTACTCATTATTGTAACAGTATTTACCAAGCTACGTAAACTTACATCGCGTGTCAGACTCGCCCAACAGGTTTTCATTCATTCTTTATCTCGTTACATTTGAAGATCATTAATTGGCACTCGTGGGCTAACGGCACAAGTATCGAAGGGATGGAATCCCATAGTACTGTTAAGCCTGCTGGGTGGGCTACACACGAGACGGCGAGCGAGTCACGAAGATGGACAAGTACGAAACGAGACGAGAGTTACCGTCTAAACGTTAGCTTCTTAAAGCCCTTTTAACCTCTAACGGAAAAGTATAGAATGAAGTTGTTTGTGCAAATTAGTTCACAAAGAAATAGCTGCCTTATTTTAATGAGCGTTTTATTTGAGGCAAGTTTAATTATTATACTTGATTAAAACTTCCAACTTATGTGGTTTTAAGGTGTAGTTTTTTTTTTGTTATAACACTTAAAAATAGTTTAAAACTTTATGTATACATGTTTAAAAAAAACAAATACTTTAGACTAAACCCTATATAACGGTATTTGAAAGTCGACTAAAATAACTTATTCTGAAAAAAACATTTAGGTATGTGATCGCGATTGCAGTTATCATAATGAAAGTCGATGTTTAAACGCCTTGTGTATTGCCATCTTAGAACACTATAAGCAATTATAGCAGTATTTCCTGTTAATAATAATAATAACAGAGCTAGTTTAATTACAATGAATCTCCACCAGACAGTTACAGCAAAACCTCTAACAGTTATAAATACCCTATTATTTTCATGTTGTTATTAATAAATTAAATTCCTTACAGTCATAGACAGCAAAAAGTAATCGCACCTGTACAAACAATAATCTAGAGTAAAAAATGTAAGTATTTTTCCAAGTAATAGCACTTAATGATTATTACATAGATGCAGTGGGTAATATATTACTGAATACATTCACATTGATTACGATTTATCCTTTCTTATTGTTTTATCCATATTTATAACATTCAATAGTATTTACTTCCTTATACGAAGGGTAAAATTATTATGATTGAGCAAAACTGTGTTTTTATGTGTTCTGAATCATTATCTTTTTTGAGTAAACATATTTAGTGCACCTGTGCATATGCATAACCCCGGATGACTATAGGTACTATAAACATTTTTATGTACTGCAACGGACTGCGCTGAGATTGATTTATTTATTGCTATTATGTTCCTCGCTCGATCCGCGCTTTGCGTAGCGCCTTCCTCCACTCCGACGACGTTCTAAGTGCGATCTTGAGCTCAGTCTGAGCTCTACTAGGAGACTCCCAATTTTTATGACTGGGTCACAGTACTCGGCTCTCCCACCAGTGACGCTGTAAAGGCCGCTAGGGCAAACAGTAATACATATATCGAAAAAAAAAGCTATTATGTGCTTATAAATCAAGTAACAATCAATAATATTTTAGGATATATTATGTTAATTTAGAGATTCCTAATGAATGGTTTTAATGCATGTTTGTAATAGTTGAAATCAAAACAATTTTGTTTGAATAAAATTTTAAACAATATTTAGAACAAAAAAAAATTATACGGAGAGGACATACGGAGAGGACATACGATGAGGACATCATAAAAACATTTTACCATTTGTAGCACAATATCGAATCAACGTTAAATCTATAAACGCTCATGGCTCGTAAACTTGCAACACTCATCGTTAAATATTAGGTATACTATGTGTAATCAATTTCGCAAACAACTATGACTAATACCTCAACATAATTCTGAAGAGTTCTTAAAATGTATGCGGTATATAAATAATTATCATAATTAACTTGATTTAAAACTTCTGTGTTTGATTAAGGTCCTTTGCGTCATAGTACAGATAGCAGTTCAATAGTTCCACGTGGTTAAGCGTTGTGGATCAAAACCCTTCTCGTCTATAGGATATGAGACCTCAATCACCAGTTGGATATTTACAGATTACTTCAGTTCAGATCAGTCTTCAGAGCATACCTTTCTACATTGGCCAAGTTTTCGTCTAATAATATTTATTTCTCAAATAAATTTGTATCGTAGAGATGATTTAACTGTCTAAATATTTTTCGAAATAAATTAGAGAGTGCTATACTTAGCATTTTGACAAGATATCATCAATTGAGGTCCTATAAACGATTAGGTACTTATGGGAAAACTTTTTGGTCAAGCTCCTAGTGTTCGTCGAAAGGCTTTTACGATCAAAGCAAAAATCAAAAGAAAAAAAAAAGTGACAAAATGTCTTTTTCCTTTTTATGATTAATACGAATTTTGTATCAAATGCAGAAAACGTGTCGACGTCATATTTGATCAATAACATAAAATTTTAAAAACGGATTGATCAATCACAAGCCGCTTAAAAGAACAAAGACAGTTTTTAACGCTTATTTTCTCTATGACAAATTACATCCTTATTGTTAAATGAACGTAAAAACAGCAGCTACCGCTACAATGGTAACTCGATTAACCTGCATTTGTTATCGCTCGTCAATTGTATAATGGAAAATCCGGATAATTGAATATAAACGATTATAAAGGATTTTGCTGCCTTGCCGTGCGGTGACAGGCAAAAAATAGTCTTGACCTCTTTCTTGCAGTGGTGTCGTAAAAGGAGACTAAGCTCATATTGGTGCAAATAACTGTACACCAACCAGGATGGTGATGGGCAGCAGCGTCACTATATCCTGCCACAACACTGCGTTCCACAACCCGCCTGCCAAGCGTGGTGAGTATTGGCAAAACCCCCTAGAGAATATGGCTCCATCTTCAGGCCTATTTTCAGCAATAGACATCCAACGGCAATCAAATATTTTTTCTCAATTTGAATAATAGCCAATCCGCATAAATACAAGTCAGACACTCGAATCTCGACAATACATATCAAGTAACAATCGTTTGATTTATCTCGTATCATCTCCCAGTAACGACTAATTTCAGTATTACGAAATAGTTATTTGTGTGTGAATAAAGTGTGTTGTTAAAATACGTACTCATTAACAATGTAATTAGTACTTATACAGTCGAGAGCAATCATAAGACATCTTAAGAAAGATCATATTATTTAAATAGCATACGCCTGCGGCTGATCTGCGACAAAACATAATGTAATTTTGCCACTATTATTATTATTTATATATTCCTTAGTATTTATGGAGTATAAATAAGTAATCTCGCCTTGTAATGGTAGTTATATGTAGTCCTTGTAAAATCCTTTTGTTTTGATAACGTATACAATCATTCATTTATTCATTTGTACTAATATTTGATATTAAATAAATAATAAATAAATAAACGTCTCACACTCAACGGCACCCAGTAGGATGTGAATCCTGTGTCGGGGGTCCGGAAACACACATAATACACAAGCACAAACGCCCAGACGACGACAAACATCTGTATGGCCTATACAAATATTTTTCATGTGCGGGGATCGAACCCGCGACCGTCAGCGGATCAGCCAGTTGCTGTGACCACTGCGCCAACGCGTCGTCAAATAATCGTATATTATTTATGATGATTAGTATTTATTTTTAGTCACAAAATAACTTTTTAAGTATCTCTCTTAAAATGTAATTCAGGTTTTATTACTTCTTTCGATGATATAAGACTTTTCTCACCTTTAACACTTTTAGCTAAAAAAAGCAACTTCCATAAAAACTTTCTATTAAGACGGTTTCGAAACACTTCCATAAAATTTGAGAGATTTGGTCTTTCTGAATCGTGAACATTATCGATTCGACTAATTAATCGATGATTAAATCAGAATTAGCATACGAAAAATACATTTGCTAATAATGTGTTATTTATGTATACCTTTTTGGGGCACTGCATTATTATTACAGACACTACATGATAAGCACTTTATTTATTTATTTGTCTCACAATAATTTCCCTGTTTTTGGAAGTTATTTTCCTATAATATGTAATGATAAAGTATTTTATAAAGTGGAATTATTTAAAAAAGTTTTGTTATTGTTTTACTATATTTTTGAAGCATATACTCGTACACGAACATATTGCAAGTGACAAGATATTTTTATTTATTACAATTTTGTATTACGTCAGTAAAGAAAAAATTAAATTTTTAGTCATCATTTGTGCCTACAGCACCTATATTGTCTAAAATAAATGTTTTTTTAGTGTTGCTTTTCATATTTTTAATAAAAAGAAATTTATTATTTATCAATGTATCTTATACGACTTGTCACTTACTAACTGTTTATCTGTGTTTTACAACGTTACGGCTAAACAATTTATATTAAATAAACCTAGAGATCGATTTCTAAAAGAATGAATTATCGCGAATATTAGCAGTTAGTTTTAATAATTTTACTCTTATCTAGGCATACTAGCGATAAGAAAGCAAATATGAACGTAAAAATCTATAAAAAAGGTTTTGAAAAAGTTTGGGCCGACACGAGTTTGATTGAATTATTTATAGAAATAATTATTCATGAAAATAACAACGCCAAGTCCTCTACCAATTGACTATCATTTTAATTCACAGTTAAATAACAAACAAACCTTTCAAAGCATTCTAATTCACAGAAATAAAATTAACATATGTAGGTAAAATCAAGTCTCGTAAACCGGAGCCTTAATTGATATTTTATACAACAAGTTTCTTACGTATTAGCATGTAAGTGTGAAAATATAAATACAGAGTCCGCGTTAAAACATCGAGACATCTTATTTCAATAGTAAACACTTAACCCCAGAGTCGGGTATTCGGACATGTACCTCGAATCGATTACCCTTAAAGTTTCGCTTCCACCCACGGTCCCGTTCACATAGTATTACCAATGTATATGGACAAAGATATAAAGTGTTTTATAAGACTTTTGATGGATGAATTGACGTTCGTTACTATCACGCTAAGGTTAATGAACCGTTTGCAATGATATTTGATATGTTAGGATACATTTATACTAAAATTCGAATGAGATTTGTATTTCGGCGATCAACAGTTAGTATAAAATAAGATTGTTTACGACCCACAAATTTTAGCATTATAATTTTATGTACCAAAGTAATTATTTCTCGGGCAATCGGATACGAAGATACAAAAAAAAAAATATGTAAAAGTGCAGTTTTTATTCATACACTTTAACCGTGTTTAATTTAGACTGCATCACACTTGATACTGTAATTATTATAGAGATACGACACATAATTTATTTGTTACGCTTTTAAAGTTATTATGAATTATACATTTAAGCACCAACATACACTCCTTAATCTGATCTATATTTGGGCAATGGTAATAAAGCACGATGGAACCGCCTACCGCTATAATGGACTATTATTTTTGTAATGTTAGCAACATCCCACGCGTGTGACACGTAAATTGATTTTGAGAACGTAACGTAATACGAAATTAGTTAATTTAAAAAAAATGTATACGTAACAAATGGAGCAATGAACGTGCAATTGATTGTTATTTAATTTAATCGTACTTTCCAAATACAACATGAGAGACGTTACTTTAATAATTTATCATGATAATTAAGTTTATAATAATACTTTATTTGTACAGTATTTACAAATCAAAGTTTGTGGTGGAATAGTGGCAAGAGTCTTTGCTTCAATTTGCTAATAAATCAAGGTGTCTTCCGTTTAATTATAAAGTTATTTTAATTAATAAAATAATTAATTTATACAGAATAACCAGCCCTAGTAAATCTCTGTTTCTTTACAGAGTTAGCCGGGTTCAACTATTAGCATAACTAGAGAAGCGCGGGCGCAGGTGAGCGTCTAACGGGACCTCATGCGCATATCGATGACGCATCTCTATTGCCAATCCATTTCAAATTCACCTTTATCGATAACCATTTAAAAGTCATTTTTGGTTAAATGCCAGCTATTTGTATTTAAATAATATATGTATATCTAAAAGGTTATTCCGTAAACATAGAGACAGCGCGGCTCTGTGTTAAAATTGACCTGTCACAATAAATTATTCATTTTATCCAATGATATTATATAAAAATTTGCGTAACTATAATCTTAGTTTCTATATGTATAGGTTATGGCGTTTTAAATAATCATTTATCGAAATGGATCGATAAATGGCCCAAGAGACTATTATAGAGGTTTTTTTTTTTTTTGAACTTAGGAAGTAAAGTATTAAGCCAAATGTAGTATGTATATTCTAATAAAAATAATAAGATAGTACAGTCTGTCTAAATTCCATTAAAATTAAATGTTGCATAAATAATTAGCACTTCATATTTTACAAAAAAAAAAGAAAGAATAACAACGTTAAATAAATATTCATGAATGTAAAAACGTTAAATTACTCATTTACGTACGTTCAAGCGACCATAATGATACAAAAACAAAATACGTGATCTCGAAAGTGAATTTACGAAGCAATTTACGAGTTAGCGTGACTAATACGTTACATATTTGTTACATCAATTTATAAGAGTTCTATTAAGAAACGCATAATAAGAATAATTAAAATTATACATGATTAAAAAAGTATATATTCATTTTAGTTTATTAACATCGTTTTGATCAAAATTAATTTATAAAATATATTTGTTTTATATTATCAATACACATATTTAAAAAAAAATAACGAAACAAAAATTAATTTTTTACTCTCACTCTCTCTCTCTCTCTCTCTCTCTCTCTCTCTCTCTCTCTCAGCACTGAATTACTTCCAGAAACAAAATCAGCAGGTGATATTAAACACGTACTCGTGTGTGTTCCACCGACACCTTCAATAATTATTATTCCGAGTTTATTATCTAGAATTCTAGACAAATATCCGTTTTGAGAAATAATTGTGCCCGTAAACAACGGAAGGTAGCTTTCACTGCAATAATGACGGACAAGCATAAATGGACTTACTATAAAACTTTTTATGTATGTTTTATATAACGACAGTATGTTATTATTGCAAACAATTCTTAAAATATTTTTGAATAATTGAACATGAATTTATCGGATATCCGTAACTTGTGTATGTGTTATCAACTTTACGTTTAGGTGAACACTGGCGATAACGTTGTCGTTAAAAGCTCTAAATATTTTTTTTTTTTTTAAAGTTCGATGTCTTCAGTACGTTTTCGAATTAACGGAAAGATACGAAGTACTCGTAAAATAAGGGTTCGTTTTATTGGAGTAGAACAGTTTTTTGAAGACATTGCTGGCTATGACTTGACACACGGCACACTTGGTATATATGTATAAAGAGGTGTCTTCGATTGTGACTTTTATTGCGACAGCATAATCAGTGTCACATTGCGCTTCCATAAGTGGGAATTGACTGTCTGACATTTATACCGTATTACTAAATAAACATGATACGTTTACAAAAATATATACCTGCTCGTAATTTTAAATAACCATTGCTAAATACCCACAAAGACGACCGTTGTGGTGTAGTGGTGCGAGTAGTTGCTTCAACACTGCGCGCACCGGCGGTCGCGGGTTCGAATCCCGCTCGGGACAGATATTTGTGTTTGTACAAATATTTGTTTCCGGTCTGGGTGTATGTCCTTGTGGGTCTCCCCACCGTGCCTTGGAGAGAATGTAAAGCCATCGGTCCCGGTTGTTATCATAGACACCTGATAACGATCGTTACCCAGGATAGGGAAATTATCCGCCAACCTGCAGTGGAGCAGCGTGGTGGTTTAAGCTCCAACCCTTCTTCCATATATACCTACCGAAGAAGCCTTCGCTCAGCACTGGGTGGTTTACAGGCTGATAAGTAAATACCCACTTACTCTATTGTAACTGCCTGTATATATAATAACGCTACTCAACTGGAGGATATTTCAGGCTTTTTTTTTTTTTAATAAAACATTTAAGTATTCTCACGATGTGTTTCTTCACTATATATTGATTTTTTTACAGAAATATAGCATCGGTTAATCCAAGACCTTGTCCATGGAACTGAATCGAAGTAACAACAAATAATTAACAATCTATATTGTAGTATGTACTCTGTGGTGCCATGACCCTGTGAATTAAGTATAAAATCATTAATTCAAATAATAAAAATACAGAAATATACAAAATTAGTTTTTATTAAGTGCAATGTTGTAGATTGTATTACTATGTCATGTGTTGAAGCTATTATAGAGTTTGACTGCGCAAGCGCTCATGTCACGATTTGGCGGTTTTCAAAACTCGGTTAATATAACTAAGCGACGCGAACTCGCGGCACCGATTGACGATACGGTTTCACGACAATGTACAATACATAATTTCTTATTTCGAAATATTCCTATTTGGTTCTTAAGAACACAATATGCTTTTTCAATGCCTTTTTTACACACGATATATTTTTAGAGAAGTACCTATTATATAAGTAAAACTGTATGATAATTAATAACTATTTATCCCCCTTTTGGTAAATATTTATAATCGCGGCTTTTGCGAAAAATGGCTCAAAATTTTTATGACATGTTTTTTATCAATGATGAATGATATTTTATGCAATATTGAGGAAGGGAAAGTATTCGAATATGATTTTTTTTTTTGTTGATAGGTTACCAAAATAGTAGTTGTTACGTATTTTAGTTATTTTGCTGTACAAAAATAATAAGTTTTATAATTTTTAATCATTTTTCTGTTTATTTAAACGCGCTAATCTCAAAAATCAAAACAGAATAATGTCACACTAAGAGCAAGAAAATAAATTTCGGATAATATCATCACTAAAAGGATGGTGTTGGTAAAGGTAGGTGGTAGTGGTGAAGTGGTTTGAAATTGCTTCTGAATGTATGTAGAGGGGAAATGTATAGGGGAAAACAGAACTGCATAATCGTAGTGTATTATGATGGACTATTGCACGGGTAAAACCGCGGGCAGCAGCTAGCAAGCAAACCGACAAAAAAGAGACACTTTTCACATAACCACTAGTCAGTCAATAGTCACTCCCAATGACGATGCAAAAGAAAACATAAAAGATGTCAGGCTTATGGCTTTTGTGGCATGCGCGTAAACAGGCTTTTTCCTCAGCGTCAAAATACTCATCATCTGCAAATCTTTGTGACGAGTACAATGCGCTTCACACGTTGGTCTTTTGTGGGATCTTCATTACTATCTTTGTATAAGGACTCCGTTTTGAATAAAGACTGTTTCTCGTTGAAAGGGCATGTGTGAACCTTTCATCGTATTGCTGCCAATGTTGCTATTCACATACGTGTTGAAGAAAGTACATGGGAATGCAAGAAATGCTGCAACATAAACCATAGTACCTACACATGTATATCAAAAACAATTCTTTAGTAAACAATATTTTTCTTGCTAAAATACGAAATCATTAAAATAAAAAAAATTTTAAAATTATAAAGGTATTAATAAAATAAAAGCAAAACTTTTGAACCGTTTATTAAGACATTGGCTAATTTTGTATGGAAGATTATCGAGTTGATACATTAAAATTTACAAAATCGTACAATGTTACATACTCTTTCTTGTTAATATTGAAAATGCTACGCAATTACTTAAACTAGGTTAAGTGTTGACGTTCTAGAAATTACCATCAAATATCATATAAATGAAAGCCCACTTAAGATATTTACAAGATCTTATAAAATGAGGTGATATTAATCTTCGTTAAAGCCGTTTGACATTTGTTTTCTAGCTCGGAGTGTCATGATAATTGGATTATAATCGTGTATCACGATCGAAATACGACAAAACGAATCACGATCAGAATCCACCTTGGAAAATCAAGTGTGGCCAACTGTTCAAACATACGGACTGACGTATGCAATGTCGATATAACATTCTAGAAATAAATAAAAAAAACTACATTTAAATCACATCACGACAAAGCGATGTGAAAAAAGTTGACTCTTTGTTTGTTATCTACCTGTCTATTTATCCAGACAGACCTCCATTAAATCTTTTATGCCTATATTAAGACATCGATTTTCAAAATAGGTTCATAAATAATATATTTCTCAATATCTAAAAATATGAGATTCATAATAAAGTTTTGGTATAATTATAAAAACAACGAATTTTTACAATTCTACCAAAACTTAATTGTATTAAAAATAATTTCAAAGTCACAGTGAAATCCGTTGTGTTGTTAGAAGAAGAAAGTGAAATACGAAAATAAATGCGGATACTAACTTTTTTACAGGATATAATAATAATTATTATGACTAAATTATAAATCATTCTAAGTGACAACTTTATTCTACGCAAAATTTTAAACTTACGGATTTCGGTCTTTTTAATTTTTTACTGTCATTTTTTATTCAATTATATAACGATTATAAACGCAATGATCACGCCATCGTTATAAAGACGTCTTTTTTAACTATTTTCATAAATCACTGATCAAAATCAAATGATGAATCACGCAAGAAACAGCCCCGTCATTCTTGATGACCAATATGTTACAGAGTCAATCTGTCTATTTACATTATCAATAAGTATGCAAAAACCGACGAAAGACGACTGTACACGTTTGAATAAAAACCCGTTACAAATAGAGTACATAATCTCAGCAGCTATAATTGTTTTTTTAGTTAGATATCAAAAAGGAATTTAAAAGTATATATAGATTAACATGTTAAATTATCGCTCTGTTATATAATATTTCAGTTGTACGAAAAATATTCAAGTATTGTTTTAAATTAATACGTTCGAGACTATGACGTTGTAAAACACACTATTACGTATAATAAAAGAGCGGAGAAAAAACTATAATTGACAGGTATCAAAACTCAAGGCTATTGAAACTGTGTGGAAACCCTAATATACCATCATAAAAAATACAAAATTCTAGAGTTGTACCTTTATTGTATAACAATAAGTGTTTCATGTACTTTAAATACATATATTTTGACAAGATCAATACATTTAGTCAATAAGTTACAGAACCCAATAACTGTTTTTGCCGTCCATCTTTCGGTTTTGCCTTCCAGCTGTCTGTGACCGTATCATACGAAAGAATTTTAGTGTTAGGTATATCATTAAATGACTTTTTGTGTAGTCGGCATATTGTAAACGACACAGCAAAATCGCGTAGGTAGACCTCTATATACATAGTTAAATAAACTTATGCTTCTTTTAAAATAATTATCTTCTTTTAAATTTTATAAAAAATAAATAACATATCCATATCATTAATGTAGAGTGTTACTTTAACATTTGACGGTTTTTTTTTTTTTTAAATCGTCAGCTGTATTCATATTTTTCCACTTCTTAACCAAATTTTAGAAATCAGTATGAATAAATATTTTAACGGACGCTTCTTGATATCATTACACAAATCACAGGTACACTTAAATTTATAATTCATCTGCTTTGTCGTCTAAAACTTACAGATGTCACGAAGGTTACTTACCTTATCGCTCGTTAGGTGAGATATTTGTTTTTTTTTTCCATCTGTTGTAATATGAATAAATGATTAGCCGTACATTAATATGTTAGTTATAATCAAAATCTCATTTTAACAGCTTCATTATGATAATCGAGTTCGTTAAAATTTATTCAGTTTATGTTAACAAGGCTTATTAAGCCGATAGGTTAAATTATATCTAATATTGATCACCTGGAAATTATTTTTAAGAGTAAAAGCTAATCAAACATAAAAATTAATAAAAAACATAATTCAATTAATTTTTTTTATCAATTTAAGTGTTTCGGATACTTGAAAATATATAAAATATTCCCTTAATTATTAAAATACTGATATTCTGCTGATTGTAATTTTCCCTTAGATTTATTATAATGACGTTCCATGCTTTATTATTTATTATATTAAATACGCGCTAATAATAACACTAAAACAACACTATCTAGTCTTGAGTAATTAATTAGTATAATTTTATTAACAACGCAAATGAGCAAATAATTAAGACAGGTAAATGTTGAAAACACTTAAGTGCATTAATTCTCGTGATACGATGCAGATCGACCTGGGGCATAATAATTACAAAACATCAAAACAGAAACGAACCACTTGTTACATTTTAATATTAACAAACGTCAAACGAAATCTAGTTTAACGCCAATAAACAATGGTTTCAAAGTTCCCATGTTATACTTATTAGGTAAGTGACTGCGATTAGGTAAAGTAAGTGGCTTTTAATGCAAGAGTCGGCTTAATCTCGGAGATCTTCAGAGAAACTGTCGCTTAGGGCGGAGTGTCGTTTAGTAAATCACGCGACACTCGAAACTAGGACTAAGAACTTTCACATAAATTGAGATTAAAATGTATACAGTATTAACGATGTCATTAATGGTTTTAAAATTATGAATTCAAATCGATGTCCTTAATTAGTAGTGTTAAAATGTTTCTTGCTTAACTTTCACACTACGGTGCTTTTAATCTATCAACGGCTTTGGTACACGACTTCTGACAAGCAAGATTAGAAGCCTTGCTTTTAATTTCTAAAGGATAACAACACATGCTGCGTAATCGAAGTCGTAAACAAAATTTAAAAGAAAACAATTATAACGCTTACAATGATGCTGATTTGAATTAGGATTTTTTTTCAATAAAAAGCAAATTATTTTAAATCACGTTGTTTGTTAGTATATAATTAAAGATTTGTTCTGTCGTAATCGGAAACAATTCACTTTCACGACATTTACTTCAATAATTTATAATGTGTTTTAATTAAATGTTTTGTCACATTTCTAAGAGATATTCAAAGTGAAAGATAAAGAGAAATTATATTATGGATAAAATAAAGATTTGTGTGCCTAATTATACAGAAAGTTTATCAATACATTGACAATTTATAGTTTAGTTATAGCTTAAACATTAAATTTAATCTTGAGATTATTCCTTATGCCATAGAAATGTTCAATTTATTACACAGATATTTAATTTAAGTGACAATTTGTTTTATTTAGAAAATTTACACTGATTAGTTATCACATAACAAACACATTCCATAAGATATAATTTGCATTGAGACTTATAATAAAGTTATACTTAAATTTATTCCGTCAGCTTGCCTGGCTAAATATAAACAGCTTAAATAATTTAAAATAATGAGTATATGTACGAGTAAGTAATGAATAGATATTATAAGCATTATTTATTCAGCATCATGCGTTAAGATTTTGCTTTATGTTTCCATAGCTAATGCAAATTTTTTGGATCCTATTTTTATATACATATTTTAATATTTTCATAGACGTGGTGGAGACGACTAGTGGAAGATAAAAATTAAAAAAAAGTCGGAAAACATTATTTTAACTTTTTTTTTAACTTTATAAATAGGTATACCTACTTAGGCACATTTTTGCACAATAAATAAGATATACATATATATACTTTTTGTACAATAAACTAACCACCGAAAATATAGTAACTAATTATAATTAATGTTATTAAAGTTTTACAACATACATTTTACAAGTCCTAGTAAAATGGACATTTTCTGTATTGGGAAAAACATAGTGAAATAATAAAAACATTAATTGTTTCTTCGAAAAAAACTCAACTCCATCTTAAATTTGATAATGGCAACATTGTAAATGGATTTTATTTTACATCACTTACTAATATTATTTTAAAAAAAATTTCTTTAAATAAAATAAGATATACTTTAAGATAACAAACAATAAAAAATATATATAGTAAAATTCCTATTATTTGTCTACATGGTGTTAATTCAACGTTTAACTTGCCTTTTGTAATAATTCAAGATCAATAGTACACAAGAAATCAGCCATTGTTTCACGTTTAAACGGCAAATAAGACAAATGCCATGAATATCTTGAGAAATCGGAAGTTAACTTGAATGTACGTAATAAATTTGACGTTAATTTATGGTCCTGTAGTTAATTATAATAATATAACTATAATTATATGAGCATATTATTAATAGTTTTTTTTTTAGATTTAATTAGAATATTATCTCAATTCAAAATATAGAATTTTTTTTATCTAAACACATATCTACATGCAGATACACTGCAGTTATGCAAATGAATACTTAATAAATAATATTGCATAAACAGAATATCAAGCTGTTAAAGCCTTGGTTTAATTGCTTTTTTAATCGGGCTTTAAAAATTATATTTTTAATAAATAATTTAAAATGAAATAAAAAATCTATAACTCCTACTTTAATCACGCAATACTTAACATCTTTAAACAAAATAATACCTAAAATCACGTTCACAAGGACACACAATAGTCGACCTACTAACTAAAACGCCTAATAGGCGGAAAATATCTCTCTTAACCTGTCAATTATTTTAAGACATTCGTGTTAAGTTTGCGAAACGGCTTCCCTTTTCTTTACAATTTAGGAATAACATAATGTCAGCTCATTATATATTCCATAATAACACTGAACTGTGCATCTAACGATCTGATGTTTGCGTGCAAAACCCACTCATCTGCTTGTGATTCTTGTGAAACCATGTGACCCTTGACATAAACCAAGATGGCCGAGTCCATGTCTAATCTCATCAAACATCAGAAGTGGCATCGAAATTTTGTAATTGGCTGATATTATCATTTAATGGATGAATATTGAGAATATTATATAGATGTTAATGAACCTGGTTTTTCTTTTTTAATTTTAGTATAATCAATATTACTGGAAAGGTTGTCATAATGGACCTGGATATGTAGCAGTAAACTTTGTACGATAGAATATTTATGTATGACTACACGAATAACGATAATAATATGAACAAAGATTTCAGTAATACAGTTATATAAAAAGACTGTCAAAAGGAAAATACGTGTATTACCTTCTTAATATTAAAAAAAATCTATTTGAAAAATGAATAAAAAAGATATATGAATACGTTTCCTCACATTAAAAGTCTACACAAACGTAGACACGGACAAAAGTTCGTTTTCAATATGTCCGACCCACGTGCCTACTTTCGAATTGTAGACTCTTACTTTCCTTATCTAACGAATTGTACACACTATTTCATTTGGGTGTATTGTACGAGAAATCAGATACAATCGGAGCCTTTTAAAAAAAATTAGTTCTTTTGTTGCCATTCATAACATACTGTTTCGCTCGACCTTTATTCGATAAGATCATACAATACACATATCTATTGGTTTGATTTTTACAATTAATGTTCCTAATAATTCTAACTAATTAACTTTATTTGAAATAATATAAGTTTCAAGCTATTGAGGTTTGAGGAAGTCACTATTTCGAAATAATTGACATGCGTCGCTTGAAATGTCAGTGGAAGAATCTGTATAACTAAGAAGATTATATAGAAGTAAATACTTATAAAAATAAAAACTACGATCTACTGAACTTATAAAAAATAATATAAAATGCTTAAAACCACATAGTGTTTTGTAACTCAGACAATTGACACGTTAGTAGAATATACGTTAACTTAACGACAAGAACGTAACTAGTAATTTCGATACACGCTGATAAACCGTGTTATTTTAGATCATAAACTTTAAGTAGCGGAACAAATCAAGTCACTTTCGGTGATTGTGGACGGACGTGTGTGGAAATGACGATAGTGTTAGGCAAACAAATACCTCACGCGAATACAAGTTTTGATTAGGTATGCATAGCCCTAAATAAACATAAATATAGTTTTTTTAATAAATGAATGAAAATTAATATATGATAATTTTACTGTTCTTAAGCTTTTATAAGTCATGAAAATATTTGGTTTATATGGTTTAAGACCTTTATTGTTCCTACTTACTGAGAAACCTATCAACTTTACAATATTTTGCCATAAGACGTACAGATGTAGAGTTAAATTAAACTATTATAATTTATTAAGAGGCTACGGTTTACATTTTTATTTGCTAGATGAGGGTAATTACTAAAAAGTCAAATTAGTCTAGCAGTAGGTAGGTACCTAAACGCTGTAAAAGCTGCTATACCTAATAATAATAGTATAGGACTAACAGTTACAGACATTTCGAAAAAGAAAAACAAATGTTTCGAGACCATAATAGCTGGCACGGAACACGGGTAAAGAAATATAAAAATGAAAAGTATAGTTCTCTGACACAGGAATACTTCGATCGCAGTAATATTAAATAAATGTTCGACTGAAATGAAAAACAGAGACAATTACATAATTGTGTTAATTTTAATAAAGTCAGTGTTATTTTTACATTTTTTAATAAGTTCAGCCTATTATTTATTAGCGAGCGTGACGTACAAATCCGATACAAACGGAGCCGCAGGCAAAAGCTTGTTTGAAAGTAATGTTACTCCTTACCAAAATCAAAGTTATTCAATAACCTTTGTACATCCGATGTTAATCTTTTAATAAATTTATATTAAGATAGACATCGCAGCTTCGTAACAAAACATCACTATCACATTGCGTAGTTTATTACCACTTGAATGTATTTATTTATAAGCTGACCGAGATTAACTCCTATTTGTATTATGTTCAGAACGTTTTAGAAGTACGACCAACTTTCTACGTGGCTTAATGGTATATTAGTAATATATATTGTAAAGTTATATTATCAAAGTCGATTGATTTTTTATTAATACTTGTTACTTATATTTCTATACGACGATACGATATAGATGAAAATAATGTAACTGACAGACAGAGTAACTTTCCCATTTATCAAGTATGAGGATTACATAAGTAGTGACATTTTAAAGTGTTGTCTGGACTACATTTTAGTGTTCACCGATCAAATCGAATATGTTATAATTGTATATTTGCACAGATAAAACCAACGCTCCAATTCACGTTCATTTGGAATTAATTAAGCTAAAAACCGGAAGCTGTCATCTATCCGCATTAAAAGTTTTAAAAAAATGTTACAAATAAAATAAGCAAGATGAATCTGTGCTATGAGACAAGTTTAAATATTTTTTAAGCGGTTATGTCAAAATGTTAATTACAACTACATATTAATACTATATGTATGTATACATAAACTGCTACTGGGCTCATTTATATCTGTTGCGTGCCAGACATTTTACCTACTACCGAACTGGCTGGTAAGGTAATAATAAAAGTGTTACATTACATACTTGTAACGGCAGTTGTTTGAATTGTCAAATAAAACAATTTAATGTGTTTCAATAGCACATATTAATTTTGTTATATTGATCATTCTCATTTACGTCTACACTTGTGAAAACTATGAATGATTAAGGAATTTATATCATAACTGGAACGCTCACTTAATATTATTGTATATTCAAATATGCACCTTGAAAATACTGGGATAAGGTTGACATTTGTTTCCATATAAAGTGAAAAAATCGTTCCGAGCATTTCGTTGAGTATTGGTATTTTGTCTCTTTCTTGCGAGTTACCTTGAATCCGTGATAGAAAGAGATGCAATCCCTCTCTTAGGAACGTTTTTTGAGTGCACGTGCACATTCCAGTTTGTATATAAATTCCTTGGAATTATGTCAAAACGACAAGCTGTTAAAACGATGATCTAATATATGCATACGTCTCTTAACGTAGTAATAGTAAAACAAATATAAAATTTAAGACAGTAATTCTTTCATACTCTATGCTTACTGTGTCAGTATTTTGTGATTTTTCTGTGTTAAATATTTGTGTATAATTTGTTAATATATGTTAATAATAAAAATATATAGTCACGCCCTAAATAATTCCACATACCATGTCAGTAATTCGCTAAAAAGGGGAAATGGAGTTCACGGGCGGTGACCCGGAAAAACTTAATACACCGTAACTAAAGCGGTATCATATTGTATGAATGACCCTGCTTATTTTTGTCAATCCATTGAAACATTGCATGGGGCTAGCTGGAAATATTACCTAATGCTTAGTAAGCCAGAATATGAATAAGCTCATGTCACATTTTTTTAATTACTATCCTCAATTTTGTATATAATGACATCACATTTCAACTTACCTATTGACAGATTGCTCTATCGAATGTAGTAGGTACCTACTAGAAAGAACGTAATATTCTATGATGTATGTAGAGAACACTTCAAAAAATATTACTATTAGCGGCGGATACTTTCTTGATTGCATATAATTTATTTTTTGCAGTACGTAATTTGATTGGTACTGAAATATGACGTAAAATTTATAGTAATTTAAGTTTTATACGACACGTAGTTGCTCGATTGATGCTCATTCTTTATGTCTCGGGGTGCTAGAACGACGGCTACAGAGGAAGTGAGGCAATCCGGCTCGCGATAATGAGACCAATTATACGCTTGCCAGCAACATATTTAATGGGAACTCGGTAGTCGTTGCCTTTATATGCAATATATTCGTTTATTTGTTGCAATTAAACCCCATATGGGACAAAAAAGGCAAAATCACTTTAACTGCTAATGCGAAGGTGGAAATAGAGAATGATCTACATTACAAATAAAACAACCTTTTTTCATTTGTAATTTAGACCCCATCGTGTTTAATACGTAATAAGATCCACGGACAAATAAAGATAAGCTTACATTAAGATCATAAAGCAACAAACATGAATTACGCTATAACGTCTAAATGACTAAAATGATACAACTTGTACAACATAGTTCTTAAAGCAGATAAAAAATTGTTATACAATATAAAACAGGTTCAAACATCTACTGAAATTCTAGTCCAACATAAATTCAACATTTAGAAGTATATTAGCCTCAAGGCGTTGACCGTTAAATTACATGTTGCTACTTGAACAATTTTTCAAGAAATATACATCTTAAAAAAAATTGGACGAAAAAACGTCTGCAAATATAAGAAAAAAATAATCTAATAAAAAGTTAATAAAGACAAGCAGAGCAAGTGTTATAGCGATGTTATCCGGAGCGGTCGTGGTACGACTGCTAATGAGACAGACACACGAATCGACTGTTAAACGTTAGATTATATTTCATTTAACAAATGTAGAATGCTGATCAGGTATCTGCGCCTTAGTAATAATTTCTAAAGAGAATTAATATATTTACACTCATTTCTCTTCACACATCACACTCATTTGTTCTTCATTCGGCGAACGTACCTACTGATTAATTTTTAATTTTAACAACTCCAGCTATGAAGCAAATTATCAACCAAGACAATTTAGAAGAGAAATACTTAGAGAAACAACTTAGAAACTACCCTAATGATGAGAAGATAATAATATTTTGTTAAACATTTATAATTAAAGAAAAATTAAAACTATATAAACAACAATTAATAGTCAATAAATTAAGTTTATTATAATCACCTGCCATTGCGTTAATCGTTTTTACAGTATCATAGTAAATTGCTAGTCGTGATACATTTAACAGAGTTTATAATATAGATCGTTATCTCTAGAATACCAATATTAACTCTAAATATTATGAAACGCTTAATTTAGCAAAGTATTCGCATTGTTCGTTAAATAATTTGATAAGTTATCTCAATCTATGAACTGCCTCTAAACTACGTTTAGATATCAGAAATACTTAGTGTGATGAAACAATATGAAATTTTGCAATTCCAATACAAGGTATACCTAATATATTTTTAAAGACAAGGTTAAAACGAAAGTGACTTTATTTTGAAAGACTTATTGCATATTAATAAAGAAATAATCGTTATTATGACAATATTATAGAAGAATATCATCGTTACCAGCAATAATAATAGCCATATCTCGAACGTTATATCTTTATTTCGAAACATGAAAGAGTTTTAAAGCATACCAAGAAAACCGTCGCTCATGTGAAAGGATTATATCAGAAGTACTGTACTTTATCAGCCTGTAAACAACCCACTGCTGAGCGAAGGCCTCTTCTCCATATTTAAGAAGGGTTGGAGCTTAATCCACCACGCTGCTCCACTGCGGCTTGGCGGATAATTTTCTACCATGAGTAACGATCGTTATCAAGTGTCTATGATAACAAACGGAACCAAAGGCTTTACGTGCTCTCCGAGGCACGGTGGGGAGACCCACAAGGACATACACCCAGACTGGAAACAAATATTTGTGCAAATACAAATATCTTCCCGAGCGGGAATCATACCCGCAACCACCGGTGCGCGTTTTGAAGCGACTACTCGCACCACTACACCAGAACGGTCGTCCATTCAGAAGTATTCGTTATTAATACAATTTTAAGCAATAAATACCCGATAATTAATTATTTAACTTTATCTCACAGAAATCTACAGAATTACCGAAACAAAACTTTATGCTAGTATTTCCATAAATTATACTAAGATGCCGATACAACGAATATTATCCTGCCTTTTAAAGAATATTTGACAAAATTAAAATAACTGTTATTTTAAAACAATTACAGTAAGCATGATTGGTAATAAATATATATTAATAAACATATTCAGATAAATATAATTTCAATGTAAATAACTGTAAATACGCGACTTTCGAATGAAACTGTAGGTACCTAACATAATTATATTCGTACTTGATCGAGTTCTTCGTCAGAGAAGTAACAAGTTTTATACAGGTATATAACCTTTACCTAATTTTATAATTAGAAGACATTTCAATTAAAAATAAACTTACCAGGCTAAATCACCATATTAAAAGTTTATAACTGCTTGCTTACCTGCAAAAAAAAAACTATTAAAAATCTTCTAATAGTAAATATATAAAATAAATAAAAACATACAAGTAGAAAGATATGAGTATTATGAAAATATTCAACTAAGTCATTCGACAGTAATAACGGTAGGTTCTCATAAAGTTCTACCCAGAGTCTAGATAAAGTGTATGAGACCTGGATACTGCATAATATAGTGCTAACAACAAAAAGCAGTTTTACTTAAGATAAAGATAAATGCGTTATAAGAATAATAATGTCCGTAAAAGTAATAAACATTTGGAGAATATTAAGTGGTACTTATAGGTACGAGGACATATTATTATGTAGGTATGTATATCAGCTGGTGTCAGTTTATTACCAAAAAAGAAAAGTTTCAAACTTCAGTATAATTATTATCTTAAAACGAATAAATGACAGGCTCCATAAAATGTAATAAAATATTGTATTTTAACTATTTGTAAATAATGTAAAAAATTGAAATGTGACGTGGAAATACTTATCAAAAGCACACACTAAACTTAAATTTACATTAAGTACCCAAGAGATTTTATTAGCTACCCAAACAAAGCCACAGGCATTTAATATGCATCTATATTTTATAACTCGCTTAGCAATTTATTTGTGTTTCTTAATTCTATTTATCTTGAAATATCCTTTTCTACAATATTAGTTTTACTCGTAATTCAAAATTTTGGATCCTATTTCCTTTTCTAGCTACGTACCTACTTTAAAACAAATTAAAAAAAAAATCACACCTAAATAAATAATAACAGGCTTCACTCATTATTTAGTTAACGAATAGACGAGTTCAAAGCGTGTCCAGTGAACTTGCTTCAAAGTTAACTATTTAAAGTAACTCTCACTGTGAACGCGGAAGCAAGTGAGCAGCCCGAAGGAAATCTGATTATTGCCGTCAACCTGAATCGGTCTAAACGAGGAGAGAATGAGTCTAAAACGGCAATGCTCTACAATTTACTAAAGTAACGAATAAAAAGTTAATATAAATACTTAATACAGCACTCAAAAATTTAATATTACAAAGACTTAAAAACGTTATTAATTTTTTGATAGAGCTAATCTCAACGTTTTCTTTTTTTGGATTTTTAAAGCCTTATCTCTAAATAACGAGTTAAAGCTTCATCCTTGTCCCAACATGCGATAACAACAGAAAATCTATCAAATCTATCAATATGATAGTTAATTCCACAAATCCATGAAATAAATTTATGGCTTCTACTCTACGAAAAACTTATTATATTTGCAAATATAAGGAACAGAAACGAAAATAGTAACAGTACTGGAAAGAGAATTGAAATAGTCGTAAGCCTCAATCGCATAACTTCGCGTAGATTATAATGTCCATCAACGGTCCTTCACCACGAAAGTCACGATGTAAAGTTGTGAATCGTCTACGTGACGTATTTAAAATAATTAACGGCAAAACGAACAAGGTCAGAAGGTTTGAATCAACACTAACAGGTTAAACATCGAAATAATGAAAGAACTTAATATTGCAACAAAGAGGTGAAATGACATTAATTTAAAAAATTTCAATAATTCACCGTGATATCAAATTTCATAAAAAGCCGGTTAAAACTGTCAAGTTAAAAAACTGTTGATTTTCAACAAAAGGTTTAAAACAAACCAAGTTTAAATTTCTTGTCGAAAACCTGGAAAACATTATATTCAAAACGTCTTTATAACACTCAAACTAAATTATTAACAAGTGTACCTTTTACCGTACTAATATTTCTAGTAAAAAAAAATTGCCTAATTTTTTTTTTTTTTTTTTGCTTATTTGAAGTTAAATTTCGTAGTAAAAGTTTATTCCTTAGCTATCTTGTCTCTCATTGAATTAACTAATTGAAAATAAATTTTAAAACAAATTATAAATTACTTTTTACAAGATTTGTTGGACATAGACACTTCAATTTTTCATCTATTACTGGGTGGTTAGGAAAAATTGTCAATTTCATATTGTACAGCTTGACTCAGCTTGAATCATGTTTTAATATGTTACTACGAGGTAACGCTGCCGACGTTGCTACAGTTGTCGGTCTTCGAAAAAGATTATGTGCTTGTGCTATATTTATAATCGTTGAGACCGTGATTCGCTCAAGGAAATTTTTGGCAAAGTAAGATTACGTAGATGCATAACAATACATATACATCACATTATGTGGACTGTATCACTCAATATTTTAACAGGAACAATGTCGAAAATACTATAATCATGAGAAAGAAGGCCAAACTTATAACACCATATTTTCGACATCGCAAGGTCTATATTTCATTCGAGGGGCAAAGTGTTCGTGTATATAATACAATTTCGTAGAGATTTTTACAGTTGCCACATAATTAATTTTAAAGTACGATAGGTTCTCGTTAAGGATTTAAAGATATTACTCTGATCAAGATTAAATATATGACCCTGATATTTGTATAACGGCAACATTTACCAAGAGGTAACTTTTGAGTTTTTTCCGTCTCTTCTTAGCATTATCTGTATTCCCAGAAAGTGATACCTCCACATTAACATAGCATATTATTGAAAAATGACGATTTAAAACTGCTTTTGAAACCTACTCAAATAAAGTATATTTTAATTTGATTTAGACGAAGTTTTTATTTCTGGAAACAGTTTGCTTTTTAGTGAACGTAATAAGTAGGAAAACATTACTTGCAATAAAAATATAGGACCAACATACCGTATATGTAACAGTTATATTTAAAAAACGAAAGTTCCTTTGTCTAGTTTTTGGTATTTAAAACTTAGGACATACACTTGATTAATAATTAAAATAACTAGCTATCAGTCAATCAATCATAACTTCCGGATCAAAAAATCATACTCGTCATTGACACAATCGAATTGTATGCTATAAGACTTATTATACATATAAGACGTTATACTTTATAATGTATTATCAAATCTTATCTTTAAATTAGATAAAAACATGATAAAGTCTACTTATCAAGTCAAGTTTAAAACATTGAACAGATAATTGAGGCTTTCTTAAACATGTATAAAAGTTAATTAATAGTTGATTAACTTTGAAGATGAGATTTTAGTCTACTAGATGTCATATTTCGACCATGTCAAATATAAAATTACCACAATCAAAACTTAGTTATATTTTTAAGATCAGGTTTACATTAAATTTGATAATTGACTTTCTCACGTGCAGATATTTCTCGTCTGTGGGTTTTCGCATGTTGTAGTCGCTTATTAACTTTACGAGCCGTTACTACGGCGTGGGAGATTCAAACAAAGCAGCTACTATAGTAATGCGTTAACATGTCGACTGTTAGTTTTGTAAACGTAGTAATGTCTTTATTGAATTAACCCATAGGCCAACACTTATTTCAGGATTCCATATAGGAGACCGTACACATAGCTCTGTAGTTATGTTAAAACTTGTGATATGACATATTTTATTATTCTATTAAGGTCAATATTTTAAAATTCCATCGAGGTTGTTATCTTAAATTCACCAATTAATGTTCTACGTATCTTTATAATAAAATAGAGATTGTTTGAATTTTGAAAGATTTCCAAAGATCGTAAGAATATATTGCGTTAAGTCTTACTTTTAATTTAGTTAAGCATTTATCAGGAGAAAAAGAGTGAATTCCTAGTGCCCGTTACACAACTGATTTAAAACGAATGCAAAGATAAAATAAAAATTGCAACTTAACATATAAAAGGAACAATTTAAAAAGTCAATTGTTCCGGTAAAGACGAGATTGATTGAATGAGGTATGGCGTGCCAGCTTCGTGGGAGAATCTAGAATGTAGAACATGTGAACCATGTTCACAATCAGAGCCAGTTGGTAACGTTTAAGGTAAATTAGTTTAAAGATCATTTACATATATATGTATAAGAATGTTCCATTTATTTGTAGGTAGCAAACGACCAACCCGCAGTGGTGCAACATGGCAGACTACTCTCGAATCCTTCTTTTCTATAATGAAAAAAACAAATTTAATCAGCAATAGGATATTAAAACTCAATGTCAGTTCAGTGCATTGTAGGTAATAATAATAACGATAACCCGTAAAAAAAAACCAAATTTGCAACAAAAATCAGTAACCAGCCTAATATTTCTGAAATCAAAAATAATTTACTGTTTTTTAATATAAAAAAAGTAATTTTAGACAAAAGCAAACCTGTCATAATTAAAACAATAAGGAGATAAAAAAATTATATCTAAGAAATATAAAGAACTGAAATGAACCCAATGAAGCAAATGATACACTCAAACCCTGATAATGATCCGACAAATAAAAATTTATTAATGATAACCCATGTTCTCAAGCTATTGCAAACAAATGAGACGGGGCAAATCGGGAACAAAAAGTTTAAAAACCGGTTGGAGAGTCAGTCGTATGATGTTACGAAGATCCAGCCCACATCCGGAGTCAGTGACGCATGCGTATCAGGTGACAGCTGCACTTCAGTGCTTTAGTTTTTATCCCTTTCCAATAAAAAAAGAAAATATAAAAGAAGTGTTTGCAGATTACCAGATACTATTTTAGATATACATATATTCTTGCTATGGATCAATGACTTAATTTAAAAAAGGAAGTAAATGAACGCTTTGTAATAAAATAAATTAAAAAGTAATTTATACACATTGCAAAAAAAAAAACAATTTTATACTTATCTATACATAAACACAATACTGTAAAGTAAACTAAATAATATAAACTAATACTAAATATAAAGTAAACCTATACAAGAAACAAGCAGTGTTAACAAACGACGCTACGACAATGGCGTTTTAGTCAATTTGAAACATTAAAAACGAAAATAATTTCAATTTCCCACGCCTACTCAAAGCGCGATCACGATTTTTTGTGTCTAAATTCTAACCAAGAGTTCCACCGCCAGCAGCCACTTCGACTTCTCTGCGATAATGATAGGGACCTAAACAATTATTTCTGAATAACTTTACAACGCCCAAATCTCGAAACGGGAGTGGCATCTCGCAAATCCATTAACATTTTAGGCAAATAATTTACTTTTTGAACGGAATTTATCACAACTCTCCTACAATGCATTTGATTAATGCTTTAATATTTACAGCAACGTAGCTCGATAGTTTCTACACAACCACGGATATTTGAGGAACTAGTTTCTTAATTGAATCATGCAAATGAAATCGATAGTCTAATTTAGTTCTTCGTTAGCAAAAGCGAAAGTCCCAGTACGAGTGACATTATTCTTCCTGAATAATTTATAATACCCATTTGTAAATTATTAAAAATATGTGTGAGAAAACCAGTTTGCGTTATTTTAGGATCAGCAAATCTTTCGTAATTTAAAGCTCATACTTGCACATAACATTAAAATCTTAATGACTTGAATCCAAAGTGACAGTTTACTGTAATAAAAAAAAAAGTACTTCAAAAGAACTTCGATTAAATGAACTTGAAGTGGTATTAAGTTGTTTTATCGGACAGATCAATTACTCGCTCTGACACTTCCCTTGATGAGTCTTGGCTTTGAGGCTTAGCGGTATTAATAGACAAAAGGTCACAATGATAGAAATTGATTTTAGAGTATGTAATAAAAGTGATCTGATAATATTTTAGTACCCAGCCTTTAATACCTTTAATGATGGAAAATGAAATAAATGTTAATGAACTGGATTTTTCTTTAACTTAAAATAATCTAAAAAGATTTTCCCAGTATTCATCTAGATGGGGCATTAAGTATGTAAATAAATAAAAAAGATACCATACATGCATCCTTCAAGTACATTATTTATCGTTAAAAGTAGGAGTATATTAAATAAAATATGAACATGGCAACACAACGGGGACAAATATTGCCAGAGTGTCTTTAGTCAGTCCCAATGATACTCAGAACTAAGTTTGATAAAAAAAAAAAATACAAATACACGACCATTATTCCTTGTACGTGTTGATTTTGTTCTGCGTTTAACAAACAAAAGGCGATTGGTCGAGGTTTGATGATCTAAGGGGAGAGAAGAGAGGGAAGGCGACACGGTGCGTGCGCGCATTCAAAGAAGCCGCAAGATAGACCTTTTGTGGACAGGAAGCGACAACGGGAACTTATTTTTGATAAGAGTTTTTATTGAGATGCACCGAGTCTTTTCAGAAAAATGTAAGTCTTTTATTTAACCGCTATTCGTATTGATAATATAAGCAATTGTTATCCACGTTGTATTTACGCTATTATGGTTTTAATAACATACTTGTGTTTACTTTTAAAAAATTAGTCCTTTATGCAGTGACAGCAGTGTCTCCATATACACGGTAATTACCGTAGATGCACCGTAATCTGGTCTTAATCTACCGTCAAGGTAATAAGCTATTACCGTGTCGTACATCACCGTATTAAAATTATATTTATAATATATTACCTACGTTGAAAATGTTACCACATACATGACATACACTACGTAAAACGAATCTTGGTCAACTTAACATATTTTTGTAACAACACTTTTGTTGGTCGCTGGGATTCCCTGAATATCTACATGTCTATTTCTAATCACACATAGATAAAAATAACGAAACCGCGGCAATCTATTTTCATCCTTATTTATATTAACGGGAAGCAGTGAAATGTTAATCTTAGGTACTGTACTCTATTCTATCAGCCTGTAAAATGTTTAATTATGCATATTTAATTGTTTTTAAAATCTTTTGTTGTTAATTATTAAAAAACATATTTGTTGTTAATTATTAAAAAACATGTTAATTATTAAAAAATATATTTGCTTTTTTAATAATTTTTTTTTTTTTATTAAAAAAAATTATTAAAAAAGCAAATATATTTGGATTCACATTGTTATTTTCCTTTCAAAAATTACACGGTAATTTACACGGTACACTTTTAGTCGATTCACCGTAATATTGTCTAAAAACACCGTATTTTTACCCTTGCAACACGGTAACTCTCGATTTACATATGGAGACACTGAGTGACAGTGAGTAATAAATTGTACTCGTGTTTTGTAAGATTTTTTTTTTCTTTGATTCAGTTGGTTTGTATATAATTGTGTATACCATTATACATATATGACTATACAAATGTATAAGTGATATTTTTATGCACCAAATATCTCATACATATCCTGACTAGGAATGTTTATCGGAAAAAATTATCGATAATTATCGTATCGTGTTATCGATAGTTTATATCGATAATTATCTAATGAACAGTTATCGATAATTATCGGATGAAAGTTGTCGATAATAATCAGATGATTCGATAATTATCGGATGAATTCGATAATTAAAAAAAGGTCGTCGCCGCGACTCCGTACCTATTTTTTACGCCTCGAGGCTATCCGATTTCCTAAAAAAAAAAGAGCACTTACGAATTATCGATAATTATCGCACACTCATAATCCTGATTGTTATGACATTTTTCCTTAAAATATAATAATAATACTCTTTATTGCACACTACTTTGAAGAGAACAATAGTCATAACAAATATATACATACATATATGTTTTTCTAGTCAATGAAATCAATTTTGTTACTTAGTAAAATTGTAATTTAGCAGAAAATCCTGTTGGCATTCTCGCCATTATATACGAAAAAATGGTCTTTACAGTAATTATCATCGTGAATGTTTAAGCAAATTGCCAATTTTGAACATTTCTTTCTTTATTTGTAAAAAAAATGGGTATGTTTATAGCATTTTGAACATTGTTAGCCTTAAAAACCGCATTGAACACGAGTTTTAAGCAGATAACTGGAAAACATCGAGAAATAATGATTCTTGTATAACAATAAAGATAGTGCGACGTCGAAATCACGAAATAATTTCCGCATTACGTGTTGGGGATAAGGAAATTGCTTACAAAATTCACTCCTACTTAGAAATATCTTGCGGCTTTAATGTCTCTGGAATTATTTTGTTAATTCACGTAAATGACTTTGTTACAAAAGAAACGTTTATTAGACTGCTTGTGTAATAAATATTTAGCGAGAGTAACGCACAATGTATTTACTATGAATAATTGTATGCATACGTTCAACCTTACCTATAGTCATGTATTGCCTTGACGATGATGTAATAAATAATCGTCATCTATACTTTAAAAATTTGCCTTGACTGACTAAATCACCATCGCTTAAAAAAACGATAATTGAGTAAGTAAAAACGTAATTTTGTCTGTCTAAATTAATATAGATATACCAAAACTTATTTAACATAACCATTTCATAACCTAAACACTGAATAATGTATGAGAATTTATATGGGACGTTTATATATTTTAAAGCTACGGCCAGAAAATTTATACAAATGCATCAAATCAAATGATCGGGGTAATAAAAATACGTAACAAGGTTTTTTTTTTAATTTCATCCTTTAAAAGGATGAAATGAAAAATAAAAGTTTCGAAACGAGCAAAGCCGCAGACAACAGCTTGCAGTTTTATAAAAAACAAATATCGTTATAAATATTTTTAATAGCTTTGTTATTATTATTTGGTATAAAGCATAATAGCGATCAAGCAATAAATTATAAAACGAATTAAAAACAGGATTCTTTCCAAAAAAACCTATAGCAATAAATACTGTATGAAAGAACAAAAACAATGTAATATTTATTAAATACTAAAAAAAAGCTCGTTGATGTCTAATACACCCGAATGTCATTAGCCACCCACTAAAGACGTGCAACCGCGATCTGATTGTACGAATGACCTCTAAAACTCGATTTTTAGATTTAAAGGACTGCCAAACATCTGCCACACAATCATATCTCTTATTATATTTTTTATTCATGCTCAGTAATTTTCTTTGAATTTGAATGTTAATAATTTATTCCATCATAGTTTTATTTTTTATTTACGTTCTTGTCTTTGCATGCAATCATACTTTTGACGTTAATACGCTGTGCAGATTTTAGAATCGATAATTATTATAAATAAAAATCATTAATTGATATTTAAATATATATGAAAATAATTAGTTTACTAGTCAAGAATTGACTTCATATTAAACGAGGGTTTACAACATTCTAGCGGTTTAAATTATTTTATTATTTTTATAATTTGCCACCCGTGGTCACACAGCAAGTGCCTGATGCGCTAGCGGTCGCGGATTCGATTCTTTGTCGTGATATTTTTATAAACTAAACAAATATTTGTCGTAGTGTTTATGATTCTCGGCGTTTCTGGTTTTGTAATGTGTTTCTGGATCCCCGACTTAAATTTATTATATTTTTGAATATAATAATGCTTCTTATATTGATTTGCTCATAAGTCAACTTGCCACAGCGGGCTTGTAACCAGCTATGATGAATTTCACTTTGCACATATATGGTTCAAATATGAAAGGAATGCCTGTCGTAACATATTAAATAAATATTACGTGTTAGATGTACCGGAGCTTGTTTTTTTTTTCGCTTCGACAGACTGTAACATGTGCCTGTCACTAAACGAATCGTTCTTATGAAATAACATGTCCTGACTGACTGACAGACTGATTCATCATCGCTCAGCGAAAACTATTTAATATTGACACATGAAATTTGGCAAATAGAAACTTTTTACAAATTTTGTATACATAAAGAAAGGATTTTTACCAATAAAATTATGTAATTGTATGCAACACATAAAACAAATGCGGTTACCATTAAAATATTATTTATTTCTCAAAAATAAATACTTTCACTTACTTAGAAATTAAAACAATTATAACATGAAAAATAATACATTATCGTATATATTCAGTTACTTCACGCGTAATTATTATGTGCGACATATAAGGGAGTCACAGATTTGAAGATAATAATAAATGTAAGTTTATCTACCTCCCACGTCTCCACAATTGTGACAGACAATTACGGAACTCAATACTAACATAAGCATGGCCTAATATATGTATACTTGTTCATATTTTATTTTTACGTAGCGGTATAATGTACTTAGTACCTATAGAAATGATTCGGTTAAAGCTTTTAAACTGTATAGTGTAATAGAGAAAAATTCATCTCACGTGTTACACACATACATACGTATGTATACAAAAACCATATATACGAATGCTCATAAAAATAAATATAATTAGGTCCATAAACAGGTCCTTAAGTAGGATTATTTTTTAGAACGAAATATATAATAAATACTTTAAAATATTTTGATTCAGAAATAATAACAAATCGGTTTTACAAGATATAGATGAAATGAAAGACGTTTCCTCACAAATTAACAGCGAAGTATTGGTTCTAAAGAACCGTTTCAAAGATGACTAAGGCCAAGTAACACACGACTTCGGAGTTTAAATTGGCATTCCGTTGAATCGTGCCTCGATTGGAAGACAGGTTGACGTACCAATCAAAGGTACGTGCACTTTGAAACCGCGAAAGAGTCGAGGAATAACGATATAATGTTGAAAATTGATTGTGAAAAAAGGAAAGAACAACTACAATACTAAATATACTTAATAGTGTAATTAATGCAATTATCGAGATTTTTATAGACAATGCAATAATACCAAAGATTGAATCATAAAATATTTCTATTAAGTTACGTTGAGATTGTAATTTTTATTACTCATTACGAAGCTTTCGATTTTGTAGGGCTCCTTTTGATATTAAATCCCCGCCACACTTAAGTAGTAAATGAAGTTTTAAAAAAAAAGTTTAATTTAAGACATGTTTCTTTTAACTTTTACGATGCCAACTTTACACTTAAACTTACCTAACAGAAACATTACAAAGCATGCGCACAAATTGTTTGAACTTTGTTACTCGCACGTGTGGTACTGTGTTAACTCAACATTAATATGAATTTGCTTACAATTTTGCAACGTCATATTCCTCATGTATTTTTAATAAAATAAGGAAATATTTATTTATATTGATTATGAAAACGTTTTGTCACAAAGGAAATAGTGATACTATAAATATTTATTAGTCAATTACATATTACTGACGATGACCACTACGAATAGCGATTAAGCATAATCGTTCTTTGTTATTTATTTTCGATACGACAGTTCTGGTGTAGTGGTGCGAGTAGTCGCCTCAAACAGCGCGCCGGCTGTCGCGGATTCGGTTCCCGCTCGGGACAGATAAATATAGATATTGTATTTGTACAAATATTTGTTTTCGGTCTAGGTGTACGTCCTTGTGGGTCTCCCCACCGTGCCTCGGAGAACACGTAAAGCCGTCGGTCCCGATTGTTATCATAGACACCTGATAACGATTGTTACTCATAGTAGGGAAATTATCGGCCAACCCGCAGTGGAGCAGCGTGTGGATTAAGCTCCAACCCTTCTTCTATATGGATTAGAAGCCTTCGCTCAGCAGTGGGTTGTTTACAGGCTGATACAGTACAGTACATACAGTTATTTATTTTCTAGGATAGGTAAGAATATGTAAAGAATTATTTAAATTAAAAAATCCATCTTTCCACTTTAAAGTTAACACAAAAACGTAAATCATATCGTCTAGCTATCATATAGTTGCTATTACAATCCCCGTCGACTAAGTCCACAAAACAATGCTTTACCTAAACGGTTTATTGATGCTCCTATTTAAGAAATTTACCTTCGACTTTTCTTATTTTTATAAATAAAAAGTACTCAAATTATATCTGCTAGATCTGACGATACCTTTACCGGTTTGAGTAATATCGATTAAATATGGTTTCTCTAATTACTAGACTTCATTCCTCGAATGTTCCATGTACTCTCATGTACGTGTTACACAATCAATTCATTTGTCAAAACGTATTGACGTTTAACGTATTAACTTATTGCGGGTGCAAAGCGACGAGGCAAGGGCAAAACAATCACGACAATACCTTTTAATGTATCCTAACTTGAGTTACGTGGAATGGATAGAATATAGTTATAAGAAATTATAAAAGGTTTAATAACTATCTTTAAATTTAATAACAGCATTTCATAATTTTTCACTGCTGTAATTAATTTAAAATAAATAAAGAATTTTATCATAAAGTATCAGCCTATAAATGCTAAACCAGTATCTTAACAGTAATACAGAAAATGTCCATTTATTGAGTTTATTTTATAATATCACAGGAATCCAACAGTTTCTCTTCGTCGAGGCCCATACCTACATAAAATATTAATTATATAATTTTAAACTATTCTCATTCAAATCCTGATTCGTTAGATGAATCATGCAGTGTGTCGAAATAACGATGACGATATTTTCCTTGAACAAAACGTGATATGGATATCTAGACTTTGTTATTCACTCAGACAAGTTCCTGAAATCTCAAAACCAATTAAAGCTCGTGAATGATGTTTATCAGTTTATACTTAACGAACTTGTCGTTCATTTGTAATTTATCACGAGCGACGCAAATCCCTCATTTTAGGTAATTTTGGTCATAGACATTAAACTGTCAAAGAAAGATTTAAAAAAATTTTTTTGCAAGTCAACTGACTCGCACGTAAATATATTCCATATTAACGTATAATATTTGACACAACATATTGTTAAGGTCGAGGTAAAAAACGGTTATGTATTTATTTTATTATTTTAACTAAATATATAGTAACTGAGTAATATCTACATACGGTTCCAAAGGTATCTCAGGTCTGTGTCAAGTGAGCTCTGTTTGTCGACAGATGAATGGACGAACAGCTTATTAGTTTTAATAATAGAACATTTTTAAGCCTTTAGGTATAGCATTAAAAAGTATTCAGTATCCAGTTTTCATTATAGAAATAATACGTAAATACACCTGACATATAATGTTCCAATAATATTTATACAATAGTCCGCGCATAGGTTGTTTGTAAAGTGTAAAAATAAATAAAATTAATCTTTTTAAGAAAACGTCCTTGATAAAAATTGTTACTTATTTTGCAATTTTGATCTTAAAAGTTTACTAAAACTAATAATTGTTACAAAAATAATTAAATCAAAGAAACCTGACAAATAATATAATTTTAAAATAGGCTAGCGTGCTGTTGTATCCTATGTGTATCCTAAAAAATAACTAAACGATTATTAATTATATATACGATACTAATAAAAGCTACGTAATTTTAATTATTAATGTACATAGACCCTTCATGGCATAGATATCTGCTAACAATATTTCGTTTAAATACTCTCAGAGAATTTGAACAATAATAGAAGCTTTAAATAAGATCTATTTAAAATATTATTTAACCGATATGTGTTTTTAATTTGTGTAAAATAAATATAACTGTAAATTTGCGTCCTCACTCCACCTGCCCTTACTTGATGTAAGGCCAACAACTATCACGCATTCGCATTCCTTTTAGCAACCATGTTATTAAACACTGACTCTAAAACCCATACAATTAGAACCTATAATTCTGTATCGAAAGAAAACTTTAAAAAACCCAAGTGCTTTTTTATTTATTTTCTTACAAAATAACTTTTAAAAACGATATCGAAGAGACTTTACGCTCATAATTTATTTTTATAATAGAGTTTCATTCATTTGAAGTAATTTTCATTTGATTACTTCGCCAATGCAGCGTAGATTGGTGAAGACACGAAAGAGATTGATCTGTGCAGACTAGATTTCAACTTGAATAGAATTTTGAAGACCGTAGAAACAGTATGTATTGTATAGTTAATTAAAACTTAATCTAGAACAACACAAACTTACGTCAAACATACCCAAAAATAGTTAATAATTCATGTACAGCTACATTGTGACAGAAAAATCACAAGATAAAAATTTTATTTATTACCATTGAAATCCTAAATAGTAAACTTAAATAGATAACGTGCTATAAAGATAAAATCTCACCATAACAATTATTATAATACTTGACCATAAAAGCCAATAGTCTGACAATCGTTAAAGCTCACTACCACCCAAATACTTAAATCGTATATTTCATATCATTATAATATTAAACACGCCCACGTGAAATACCAAAACAGTATTGGTATTATCGATCAATAGGATAACTATAGGATAAACGATATAATTTAAATCTTACGTCAGTATTGCTTGATATTAAAGTTTCCAGTCACGAGGGTACAACACATGCAATCGCAGTTCATTATGCTACAATATTGAAAAGGTTGTACAGTTAACAGTATCGTATTTAAAGCTTCAACAATTATGAGTCTTAACACTAAGACAATAAAGAATCGTATAATTTAACACAAATATAATATGAGACACACTACGTTATGATAATACGTTTGATACAAATAGGTTTTTGAACGCTACTCAAATGGTTTAAGAAATCTCAATAATGAAATTGTTTGTATTTAATCTTTTTAGCTTATAATTTCGATTTATATCTGTTCTTCTTTCAGTGACTTAACAAAATTTTAATTTACTTAAGTTGCGAACAAATTATTTACTAAAACTGTTTGTAAATAATTATTTTAAGTTTTGAATTTTAAATATGTATAATATTGTAAAATTTCTTTAACAAAATAAAATGATTCTTTACCTATTATAGTTTTAAATATATTACATGCACGAATAATAGCTAACATTTGTTTATTACAATGTCCTTATTAGATTATTACTAAGACATGTCATTGTGTTCAACCGTGTTTTCGAAAACACGATTTGGCTTCTAACTTCTGTAAGCAACTTTCCATAGACATGGGAAATGCGCTAACGTGTAATGATTAATAACTACATTTTCATTTTTTTTAAATGCCAGAAGAATTCATAAAAGAATTTACTCCACATCCAGCACCCTCCACTGGTGACAGGAGAGCTGGTGCATTTCTTGCTCGCCAATCGAAATTTCGATTCAGCGGGGAGATGATTCGGGGGACCGGGAGATAGGAGAATGATACTTCTCCTATATAAAGAACCCTTTGAACAGCAATGGGACGTTAACACACTGATCAATTCAATTAAGTTCAAGTTATTCCTGGAAATTCATTCTTATTAGTGTATTTTATCATACTAAGTTATTATATTCTTTAAAACTTAAAAAGTTTAATGTCTTGCACGATTCTGTACGTCAATGTTATTGTATCAAGGGTATACTGTATCTGTACTTTCAAAACAGAAAAAGTTAATACATATAAATAATAACCTTCGAGTCGTAAAATAGAGAAGAGAAAATTTTCTTCATTGCAACATTACATTGCAATATGATACATATAATACTCGTATACAAATTTTATCTATGGTATTTTACAAGAGTTTAGTAATAAATAAATAAAAAACAGTTATAAATAATACAAATCATTTTCATTTTCATTTCAAAAGAAGAAGCGGTTAACAATCCGGTTGAATTTTTTTTTTTTTTTTTTTAATGATTGCTACGTAATATTTTCGCCGTATAATGGAACTATGGTTTTAATTATTATTTACTTTTTACCAGTAGTAACTGAGAGTAGTCCATATAAGATCAAAGATCCGATTGAAAAGATGGAGTCTGAAGGTCAGATCCTCAACAGAGTGCAAATCACTTTTGAATAATGCAATCGTATAAAGAGTACTACACTCTAAGTCGACATGGTTCTATTCAAGTCAATTACACTTGAAAACAAAAACATATTGTTCGGCTTCACTGTTATAAAAAACTGCCCTTTAAAACGTTTTATATTTTAAAAAAAGGGAATTCGATCCCTTAAAAGTGTTAAGAGACCATAGCTGTCGAATTTATATGGCTTTTGTAACAGCCTAACAGGTGACAACTGTCTCACACTGAACGTTCTACTCGACAGATAGTCGTCTATAGTCCGTCGTGAGACAGGTGCACCTTACCTTTATTAATTAAAACGTCACAGATATACCTCAATAAAAAAAAATTATAACCTAATTAAACTACAGTAATGTCTATTGACAATGTAATTGTTTTTTAAGATTTATTATAGCTGAATTTTCATCAAGGAATATGTATTTAGTGAAAATATACTTTTATTGTTCTTTACCTCTATATAGTCGAATTAGAAAAAAAAGAAAAAAATACATATATCTATCCAAACTATAAAAAATAAATAAGTATATTCGCCTTCCCTTGCAACACTAATAATTACGTATATGCAAATACACCATATTTATAATGTAAGTGTTTTTATAGACGTAGATTAAAATCACAAGAAATATATATCGAAAGGATAGTGTTTATGTCTTCTTTACGAATGAATATTCTATTTATTTATGCATCATTAACATATATTTATTCGAGAATTACTGATTCAAAAGATAAAAACAAGAAAAACCACCTTTATAGGAAGTGTAAAATATCTTGTATTTTGGTTAACCAATCTATATTAAGACATCAACCACCGGAGGTCCATTGGGTAACATTCTTTACAAACATTGAAATATTTAAACAAAAAAAAAATACTACAAATAATAACAAATTTTAACAAAAGAACCCAGAGGTCCAATGGCATACGGCAATATAAAATGATCTTTAACGTGTTGTAATAAAGGCTAGAATTTATTAACGAGTAGGTACAAGATGTCGTGATTTCGAACTAATTACCCAATTTGTCATCCCGAACTCTCGTGTACCACAAACAAAACGGTTGCATTCAACTTCAGCTTACATGTTTCAAGTCCCTACTAGTTCTCAGAACTGTCAGTTTGAACAGATTAGGCAGTCACTAGCTCTTAAGGCTTTGGGCACGGCCTTTGCATTCCATTGTTGCATATATTATTTACAGATTCCGAAGGTAATAAAATATATTAACATTGTTTAGCGCTTTGATATATTGATAATTTCTTGATTGTAAATGTCATGTTATGTTACTATATAAAATATTAACAAACCATTTAATGTTTTTATTTTTATATATGTATATAAAGATATTATTTCAAGCTTGGATTCGAATCCTCAATTTCATGGGCATAACACAAAATTGTCGAGCGATGACCGGCAGAGAAGAAAAGTCCCGACCTCTTTCTTGCCGAGATGTCGTAACCCGCCTGTCCATTGAGGCGGAGCGAGGCGGCGGAGCGGAGAAACGGAGAAATATTAACCAATAGGATTGCAAAAAATCTCCCCTTCGCTCCAGTGGACAAGGGCTCTGCAACGTAACTACCGCGAGACTGATCAAATGTAAAAAGATTAATAAAAGCCGGACTTACCGGATACCGTCTAATTTGACTAGACATCGTTCCAATCCCATCGTATAAAAAAAACCTAAATATGCCGGTTGATCAAGACGGCAACTACCCACGTGGTAACACCCGCATTGACATTTTTTACTACTTCAGAGTTCAGGGAGACCCCATGAATCATATCCTGACGTTTTATACTTTAGTATACGTTATGTATTAAGGAAAATTTCTTTAACTTTTCTGGCTTTCTAAAACAATATATATATTGTATTATTCATATTTTATCATTATATAGTTAGTACATATAAAAATAAATGCAATTGCCGGTTATCCATAAAAAAAAACTTGTTCTTGAAAATGTTACACTTTATTGATAATAAAAAAAAAGACGAGACAGCAATGATAAACGTATGGAAATGACAATAGTTGTGGTCTGCGAGATCGAGTCAGTTGCTCTTAATGCCCAGAACAAGTCTGCTACTTTATTCATCAAGTAAATACAAAACTTACAAGGTCGTTATGATAAAACACGAGCAATAAAAATTCTTCCAACTTTCTATGTAACGAAAATCTAGTTTAATACCTTTTTGCTTTTAGCTAACATATTTTCAAACAACGATAAATGTATAATTTTAACAATCAGTAAATGTCTATACTTCTTTAGTGCACTATGCAGTTAAGATATAAAAACTTAATATTTATATAGTAAGTTCGATTCGACGACCGTTCTGGTGTAGTGGTGCAAATAGTTACCTCAAAATGCACGCCGGTAGACACGGGTTCGATTCCCGCTCGGAACAGATATTTGTATTTGTACAAATATTTGTTTTTGTTCTTAGTGTATGTCCTTGTGGGTCTCCCCACCGTGCCTCGGAGAGCACATAAAGCCGTCGGTCCCGGTTGTTATTATATTATCATAGACACCTGATACGTACAGCAGTTCGATTAGACTGTTTAATGTTGAAACGTTGTAAAAATTCTTATAAAGTATCACATGATAAATCAATGTCATTGTAATCGACGATAATAAATTAATTATGGTACTACTAATGAACAGACTATTTAGCCATTTTGTATGGACGGAGTGTCATTACGTAGAGAATATGTACATTTCATAAAAGATCAAATAAATGGTCATTAAATTTTTAAAAACCCTGAAACTTAACTGGTTCTTACTTTTACATAAACAATAAAGGCGACGAAATAAAAGGAGCTTCACACGATTAGTCAGCACGAGCGCACCTCGCCGCCTTCGACTTAGGGCCGGACTCCACCAGAACGGAGATGTGCGAAGATGTGTTTTAAACAACCAATAGAATTTCGTTCAGTGGTATCCACTGAAGCAGAGGGGAGACGAGTTGTGTTAATGACTAAATTCTATTGGTTGTTTAAAAACATCTCCGCTCTGGTGGAGTCTCGCCCTTAAGCTTCTTAGTTTACATTCGTTGTTTGATTTGTCCATACCTGTTATGTTCTTTTGTAGACATTAGTAGCTGCCTCCACGTGTCAGCAGTTAAAAGAGTGTGCAGTGTATTTTTCATTATTTTATTGTGGTCACTATGATTAAAGGGCCAGTTTGTTTTGTCTCGTCCTGTCGATGCTATCTACACTTCTTCAGACACAAATGGAGATTTGTGGTCTTGCGATTCTTTGATAGCATCTTATGTGATGTTTTTGCTTTTAATTTTAGTTAAGTATGTTTTATCAGTTGTATATCGCGTTTTGTTTATTTTTACTGCGGCTGTTATGAAAGAGAAACAAAGGAACGCTTGAGCCCAATAAATAAAAGTATTGCTTGATAGCTAGTTATGCATGTATCGTATGCCCGCTGGTGTAGCGTTACCAAACACCACCGCGCAGTTCGTAGAAGTAAGTATAGATTTAATATAAATATTAATATTAGTTCTTGGATTCGGTGTAAGAGACCCATTGTATTATTAATGTTGTAGTATTAATGTACACATTTAAAAACAGAAATATATCGGCCTCCAAATCGGCCAGACGTTTCTCGTTTTATTTCTATTCTTATATTCTTTTTAATTTTAAATAAGTTTTTTTTAAAAAAACCCTTTCACTTGAAGATAAAGTTTGACTGGCGCAGCCGGTAGGATCGCTTCGATAAAGCTGTGCCGTCTTTCGTATAATTCCGGGTGTCCAAATTCGCCTGGATTACGTGAGTGCGGCGCGAATAGCTGTGAGGCGATCCACGAACCAACAAAATTTGTCGAGCTCTACCAAGGACATCGAGTATGGGAGTAGCGGTCGGTTGGTAAGTAAAACTCTTTGCCATCCTTACCATATACCACTTCCGTATTTTTCATTAAAGGGTTTTTTTACGTGTGTAAATTAATATTGTTATTCGTGGGATCGAACATTTCTCAGTATAACGTGACTGGTACTTAGTATAAATCTCTATTGAGTACCGGATTAGTTATTAAGAATTGATAAATTAAAAATAATTTAATATAGTAATTGTGAGAGAATTTATAAATTGAAATATTATTATAAGAAGTTATAAGTTATATTTAATTATAATTAAGAATTGAAAATTGAAAAATAATTTCAAATTAAAATTGTGTTGCATTAAACATTTTTATTTTAAGATTTTGTTTGATAATTTTTATTATTTAATTATTATATAGTATAATTGATCTTAGAATCGATCAATTTTATTCATTTGTCGTACGTAGAAATTATATTTTTTTTATACTGCTTTATTATTTTACATTGTATTTTACACATTTATTTTTTTGTTACTTTTATAGGTACTCTTAATTTTGTGTTATTTTATTGTGCTTTATATTGTGATTTTATTTGTCGTGTCATTATTGTGTTGTCGTTCATTGGAAACTTCAGTGATTAGTTTAAATCTCATATATAGATTACTTTTTTTATAAAAATGGAACCGGGACCGAGCGATGTTCCTTTACCAGAGCCAATACAAGTAGGGCAAAGACAGACCAAGGTCCCCCTTAAAAATGTAAAACGTCCTCCGCAGGTGGATCGCAGCGATCGTAGTGATGCCGGCGCTGGCCCTTCATCTACAATCGCTTGCTGCAAAAAGACTACTGAACTATTATCGAAGTTTTAAATTTAGATAGACTATGTGACGACTTAAATAGAAATACAAACAATTAATCCCACAACAACGATTCAAAAGGGATATAATAGGAATTGATTCTGTAGATCTTCATTCTCCATTACGATAGAGGGACGATTAATTTTAATCCCTTGAATCTCAACATCACACGGCTCATTGATGTTTATGATGTAGGTCCCGAAGATGGGATGCTTACTTATTTCGTCGTTGCAGGTCGTTGTAAGGGTAGTTTTCAGCCTTGAGAATAATATCCAGCTTGTGGTGCTATTTGTTGAACTCTCACATCTTCAATGTTAATTTGATGCTGCTTGCAATATGTGATATTGTCTCGGAATGCTATCAGCTGTTCAAGGCATGTCGGTTCGGGGTATGGCGCCAGATTATGGTCAGCGCACAGGAACTGGTCTGCGTCAGCAAGTGGTTGACACGGTTTCACGATCGGTAAGTGTTTCATTCCCTTTGCCAATAGGAGGGGATATTTGGGTAAAATGGAAATCGTTATATTTTGTTGTACATGGTAAATTTGTAATGAGTAGATTTTATCTCAGTATAAACGTGAATCTCTAGTATAAACGTAATCTGGTTGTACTTAAAATAAGACTTAACATTAATAGTTTCCTCTATTTTTATTAGGTTTTGCTCGACCGCTGCGTACACTAAATTCTCAGTTATAGATATCGATTTTAAATGGTGCAACAATTCGGTAGAATTAATAATACTTTAGTGTAATATAGATATTCTATTAAATGTAAGAGCGGTCTCGATTTCACCAAATTTAATAAAAATAGTAAAGAAATTACTGGCAAATATATTAAACATAGTTATAATATATGTATTATACATCCAATCATTGTCTTGGGAAGCTAGTTGTTTCAATGCGGACTCAACTATTTTCAATCGTTTCTCTAAAATAGCGGAGTTTCCATTCAAAACTTCAGTGGTATTAATGAAGCTATCAATTACTTGAGAAACCAGAGTTAATTTATTTTTAATGATAATCTGATTGTGAGCAAGTTTTGATGTGATTTTATCGTACCTTAATGCATCACTATTAGTTAAGATTTCCGGTAACAACTTTAATCAAAGAACACAATGGATTAAGAATATCCCTTTTGAATCGTTGTTGTGGGATTAATTGTTTGTATTTCTATTTAAGTCGTCACATAGTCTATCTAAAAATAAATTTAAAACTTCGATAATAGTTCAGTAGTCTTTTTGCAGCAAGCGATTGTAGATGAAGGGCCAGCGCCGGCATCACTACGATCGCTGCGATCCACCTGCGGAGGACGTTTTACATTTTTAAGGGGGACCTTGGTCTGTCTTTGCTAGTGGTGTTCGTTATATTAGATAGCGGATAAAATAACCTAATATTTATAAATAATCATAATTATAACCTATTATTTATTATAGCCGGCAAGCGTTATATTATGTTGAAAGAATATTTTATTACGTTACACGGTTACAACTCAAATGTACAGTGAGCCCGCCCCGTCCCGCTGTAGGTCAATCTCACTTAGCCGTATAATATATTAGTCCCATGTGAAATTGTATTCTATTGTAACGGAATAAGAACAATATTCCTTTTAATGTCCAGAACTAATATTTTAAAAACGAATATTTTTAGGATTATTTTTATTCGTATTATAATAGACGTTATATTATATTATTTCGTTAAATAATCATTCACAACGGACAACTAGTTTGATCACGTATGACGTTTTTGAATGTCGTGAGTTTGTTTACGAAATTATGATTGCAGTGTTGAGTTGTAATTGAATTAAACATTCTGTTTAATAAACATAGCTTAACTTTTGTTTTTAAAAAAAACTGTAAATATAATTTAGTTTTAGTTTAATGTAAATTATAGTTAGTTTAATTTTAGTCTAGTTAATTAAAATTCCACAAAAAGACAAATGTGGAATTACTATACTGAAACGGTACGAGATAGCGAAAAACTGATAAAAATCAAATAATGGTCGTGTGGATGTTTGTGGTCGTCGATAGTCACCAAAAGGCTTTGAATGTTCGTTTGCCCTCCTATACTATATAAAAAAAATTGCCTTCAAATTGTCTCTGCTACTTATGAATATTACCAAAACCATGAAATTTTTATTGATAAAACTCAAGTTACCCGAAGCCAAGCGAGGCCGAGGGCGAACCGCTAGTATTAAATAATAATTATAACAGCGCGCATCAAAACGAGTCGTTCTACGAACGAAAGTGATATAATATGCAATAATAATTTTATACTAATATATTATAACGTAAAAAATAATAGGCGTTATAAAAGTAGCGTATCGTTATAACGTATTATGAATATATAGCCGTTGCGAACATAACTAGTCTTTGCCCTACTTGTATTGGCACTACATTCCTAACAACCTTACCTATTACTTTGGCTTTAGTAAAGGAACATCGCTCGGTCCCGGTTCCATTTTTATAAAAAAAAGTAATCTATATATGAGATTTAAACTAATCACTGAAGTTTCCAATGAATGACAACACAATAATGACACGACAAATAAAATCACAATATAAAGCACACAATAAAATAACACAAAATTAAGAGTACCTATAAAAGTAACAAAAAATAAATGTGTAAAATACAATGTAAAATAATAAAGCAGTATAAAAAAAAATATAATTTCTACGTACGACAAATGAATAAAATTGATCGATTCTAAGATCAATTATACTATACAATAATCAAATAATAAAAATTATCAAACAAAATCTTAAAATAAAAATGTTTAATGCAACACAATTTGAATTTGAAATTATTTTTCAATTTTCAATTCTTAATTATAATTAAATATAACTTATAACTTCTTATAATAATATTTCAATTTATAAATTCTCTCACAATTACCTACTATATTAAATTATTTTTATTTATAAATTCTTAATAACTAATCCGGTACTCAATAGAGATTTATATTAAGTACCAGTCACGTTATACTGAGAAATGTTCGATCCCACGAATAACAATATATTTTTACACACGTAAAAAAACCTTTAATGAAAAATACGGAAGTGGTATATGGTAAGGATGGCAAAGAGTTTTACTTACCAACCGACCGCTACTCCCATACTCGATGTCCTTGGTAGAGCTCGACAAATTTTGTTGGTTCGTGGGTCGCCTCACAGCTATTCGCGCCGCACTCACGTAATCCAGGCGAATTTGGACACCCGGAATTATACGAAAGACGGCACAGCTTTATCGAAGCGATCCTACCGGCTGCGCCAGTCAAACTTTATCTTCAAGTGAAAGGGTTTTTAAAAAAAAAACTTATTTAAAATTAAAAAGAATATAAGAATAGAAATAAAACGAGAAACGTCTGGCCGATTTGGAGGCCGATATATTTCTGTTTTTAAATGTGTACATTAATACTACAACATTAATAATACAATGGGTCTCTTACACCGAATCCAAGAACTAATATTAATATTTATATTAAATCTATACTTACTTCTACGAACTGCGCGGTGGTGTTTGGTAACGCTACACCAGCGGGCATACGATACATGCATAACTTGGTCGATATTGTTTAATGATAAAAATAAAAATATCTTAACATTAAAGAAATATTAACCTTGAATTATATCTAACTTTTTTTTTGCTTAACTAATACCTATCCATAAATAGATTGTAATAATGAGAATTTTTAAAAGTTAAAATCAGGATTACTTGTAAGAAATCTATGTTAAAAATATATAAATCTCAAAACATGAACATTATATTTGTAATGATTTAAATTTTCTCATATAAATGAACGGGACGAAATTAATCCTTTCGATACTCTGACGTAAGATTTAGAGCCAGAGGCGTTGTCGTTTCAACAGATTTAGTGGCACGCCTTGTCTACTTACGAGACGGCTTCCTGACTTTATATCCTTTGTTGTATTTTAATATTTCCGGCAATATGATTTACATTTTTTTTGTAATATTAATTTCTTAAGCTTGTCACGGCACTAAGCTTTATAATATAGGTACTAGTTGTGACCTTTTTTTACTGGCATGTGTCTCGACTTTTGTATTTATTTATTTATAGAGCCTATTATTTATTTAGATATAAGCTATAAAACCTCAAGATGAAGACGCATGAGTCGCCTAGTTCCATAATAATTTATTTAAAATCGATAACCCTAGAAAAAAAGTTGACTTTGGTTCTATGAAGAAAATGTAAAGATTACCTATACACGTTGAATGTCTATTTAAATAGAGAAAAACACGAACATTAGTGCCAAACTAATTCCTTGAAAGTGCTTTTCTATGTTTGTAACCGGTTAACTATAATTATATATATTATATGTATATTGTATTGGGATATCGAATAAACATTGTTCGTAAAAGAAATGACCTTATCGTAACAATGAAATTCGAAACGTTTTTGATAATAAAATATTGTACTTATTTGAGTGTACGTATAACTTTACATAGAACAGAGAAATAAAATAAAGCAGGAAGGTTTTCATGATTACTAAAAACAATTTAAAATAAAAAATACTAAAACAGTTTTTCACTAACACAATATGAATATTATGAAATAAAATACAACACATAATGTTTAGTTTACTAATACATAATTAAAACAAGTTAATAGTACGCCAGATTTTAATATTCTATTATTCATTATTTTTAATAGATTTGCTACTAAAATAGAAAAATACGAAATATAAGCACAATATAAAATAAAATAGAAGAAAAAGTTTGAGGATGTTGACTAAACACGAATAAAGAATGAAATAGTAGATTTTTTATACATTTCTAATGTCGTTATTTGTAATTAAAACATCTATAAAAAATACTTGATAAAAGTCTTTTTCAAACCATATAACAGTATATACAACAACAATCAAAACTCAATATAAAAATTACACACTACAAAACGATGCGTATCCAATTTGAAAGCGAGAGAATCGAATAAATAATAACCCACACTGTTCAGTTATTATCACGAAATAAATTTGAGTTGCAAATTTATTCAATATATAGAGCAAGGGCAGTGATACAATAGTGATATCAATAACTTTAGTTGATTGTCTTGACATGAAAACTCGACCTACATAATGTCGTCCATATACAGACGAGATTTCAATATGAGAGTCGATTGTAACGGTTTTCAAACCAAGTAAGGATAAAGTTAACCCAGTAACTTTCGATAGCAATCATTTCAAATTCTAATTGGTAATGATGATCTTTATGATATGATAATGATAGGTATATTGTTTAATTTGTCAGTTCATATTCGATTTAGGAGATAAGCTTTTTAGTGATTTTATATTCTATGCAAAAAAATCTATTGTTTATTAGAAGTATACAATAGTTAATTAACAATATATATATTATGTCGTGGCCATATCGTCGAATTGGCCAAATCATGAAATGCTCGAGAATTTCATGAACTGGTCGCATTTCATGTAACATTTCACTAACCATTGGCCACATCATAATGTGTCTTACAATGAGCAAGATCAATGATAAAAAAAGTCTAACCTAACTTAACATATTAACATAACACATTCTTGAGCGTTTCATGATGTGGCCAATTCTACGATATGGCCACGACATATACATACATACCATTCAGTACGATTCTCCTTTACAGGTAGGTATACATTGCAATCGGGTAATACATAATTGTATGTGTGAAATAAAAATTAAAAAAGTTACATCTATTGTAACACAATAAATACCATAGAAATTATTAAATGATCAAACCAAAACTTAATTTTGTTTTTATATGTCAACCGCATGGATTTTATTTTAAAAAAATATATAGACACATCTCGGTAATTATATGAGTACATAGTTTGTTTAAAAAAAATGTAAACTACAAATTTATCCATCCAAGTTTGAGTATATAATTTCTCAGATAATTCTCTTTTAATGACATGCAAAAATCATTGTTACGATGTCAAATCTAGTAAAGCTTTGATGTCCGTGAATAACGGATTTCATGCGCCGACGGTTTATGATGAATAAGAAAGATAATCAAAGTGATTATCGAAGCTAACGTTTTATCAACATTAGATTTCTTGGAATATTTATAACTAGTATACTTTTAGCCCATTAATAAAAAAAAAATCATCACATTTAAAAACTCTAACTTTTACATTAACTTTCAGAACAAACAATTATCCGTACAGTTTTATAAGGATATAACCGACGCACGTCAATCGAAATGTTAACTTATCGGTTCAAGTAGCAAAAAATTTTGTTTTTTTTTTCTTATTTACGTTAAGCGCAAGCTATTTTTATAATATCCGTTTGCAAATAAACATAATATAATGAAATATCGTTGTGCAGTAATCAAATGTAAGTATGCATACAAGTAGCAATAAAATCTTCAGGTGTATTTAAAATAAAATTACTTAATCAAGGGCAACAGTGTAGATATAACTGTTAACTGTAATATTATTTTTGTATGTGACATACATAAAAATTAAAGTAACCGTTTATTTAACTATTACTAAAATATTATTAAAACATGGACCGTAACTTAATACACACCTGGTGTTAGCTATAACATCACTCTAGAACGAATAGAACAGAAACAGAAAACAAACATGGATGAAACGCCGTGGTTCGTTTAGTCTCTAGTACATATATATTTGTAAGCGAGTATAATAAAAAATTATAATAAATAAGTTACAATTTTGTCTAAATGACCAGTGAGACAGAAGTGCTTTTGAAAAACAAGTTACTAGTTTTTTTCTTTTTAATTTTTTAGGGTTACTTGCCATCCACGAATTATGACAAGAATTTTATGATTTTTGGTTATCTCGTCCGTTCTTAAATCATTGTCTTGTATTACTGTTATCTATACTTTGACTATTTTTTTTTTCCTTAACTGACTTACTTCTGATAAATGTGTGAATTTTCCGGCCTATTTATTTGGAAGAACGAATTTTAATTTTAATTAATCTCATAGATATAAATAGAGATCATCATAGCAAGTTTTCAAATTTGCAATACTTTGTTATTTGGTGAAATCCTAACTAGGATGATAATTTGTTGAAATATATTATAGTTGCAAATTTAAAGAATTTTCAAGTCTGATCTACGCTCGAAGTCGATATAGGTACTCGTACGTACATATCATTTATTTAAAAACGACTTTAAAGTTCTTAAGACATAATAACTTATTAGACGATCGTTTCCGGTCTGGGTGTGTCTTTGTGGGTCTCCCCATCGTGCCTTGGAGAGCACGTAAGGCCGCCTGTCCAGTGTCCCGGTTGTTATCATAGACACTTGGTAACTAACTTTTACTGTAGGAAAACAATTAATAGTAAGTAAAATTATCTATATTTTAGAATTTATCAACTCTTAAATGTTTGAAATTGCTCTTCTGTAAAGTTGTGGTTAATAAAATATCACGTTATTCTTCTAAAGAGGCGATTATATGGAAAAGGAGCCTTCGCTCAGCAGTGGTTTGTTTAGAGGCTGATACAGTATAAGTATAGTACATTAATAACTTATTACAATTAAACATTTGTTCTTACTCAACGACAACTAGACAAAAGAGTAAACAACGATTCTGTTAAAATTTTATTGTTTCATTATTCTTCAAATATATGAGTAGCTACGTCAATTTATATAAACCTGCACACTAACTGGAAAATCAACTCGGAAATATAACCCAAATACTTTTATGTGTAGGTATCTACGTAATTATCGTCTGACATTTAGATTGAATTTCATGCAAGTATTGTGTCGGCTTTTATGCAGACATTGTAGACACAATTTATGTCTATTAATTATATTTTCTTACGCGAATTACCATACATGCTTTATTGATATCGAAGTGTCTAATTACGCGTAAATAGCGGTATGCCAACCAGGTGTTCTTATAATAAACTTACTTCATTGTGGTGTTATAATTTTTATCAGTTATAATTATTTTTATAGCTAAATTTAAAACAAAGTGTGATTTTCTGTGGAGAAAAAGTTTGTTTATAGAAAAACTTATCATTTTAGCTTGTTTTGTGTTGTTGTTCAGTTTACAAAAAAAAATGTACTATATTTTCTAAATCCTATTCTAAATACTTACGTGTTTAAATAGGACGATTTTTATATCCACCTGCCTAGTTCCAATTGTAGTGTACCCGGAGGCTGCGTCGGCGTCCACACCGGAATGTGACACCTGTGACCACAAAACACTAAGCCAACACAACTCACACTTGTTTTTTTTTAAATAGAACCCTGTACTCACACACAAAACTTAAAGAAAATCCAGTACAGTTTCTTTGATAAACACGAGTTTGATCGGCAAAAGTTCGCGAGACAAGAGACGTAAGTTTTAAAGCATAAGTTGTTCGAAAACCGGTAACGAATAGAACGGCGACTGAACTCGAACTGACGTCACAAAAATACGCGTGTAGTTCCGAGTGGGAGAAAGGGTGCAAGCGAGATAGTCCGATGCGATGACAGCGCTGCCGTCGCCACACCTGTCGAGTCTCGAGTGTTGACTGTCGACCGGCTTCGTGTTCGTTAAGCGCAACCACAGCGCAACTGTAGTTATTGAAGAGAGCAAGCAATATTCGTTCCTCGGTTTATGCAACTTAAAATAAAGTTTAACCGGGCGAGATCAAGCAGGAAGAAATATAGACTACAGAGTGCGACTAATTGAAATTCTTTATTCAGCATCAGGCATGTCATTGCGTTGGAACCAAGTTGCAACTTTTGTGGGGTTTTCATTTCCATGTTAATCAACAGAACTCTGTTTTTAGACTGTTATAAGTTATAAAATGCCAACCTGCTACCTACTTTGCCTTTGATTTATTGACTGAATCGCAATAGAATTATATTATGGTAAAGTATTTCAAGCGAATCTTAACGGGAAAGAAAACACTTACAAGGGGACTACGCAAACTCATTCTATTTGGGGACGAATTAATATATTTTTTAGCATTTCTAATAATCAAACGCAAAAAAAAGAAGCCTGGAACTGGAATCGATGCCTGGCCGCCCGCCCGGTAACTAAGCTCGCTATCCACTCGACCACCGCGCCCAAAGATTATTTCTATGACCGCGCCGCTCTGTTGTGGTGAGCAAAACCGATATTAGAAGATGCACGTGAAACTTCAGGGTCGTTTTTCTCACAAACTACTGGTCATTTATTTAATTAGTATTTAAATTTAATAGCTTCTGCAATTTTTGCAAGCTGAAAAATCATTTTTTTTTTTTCAAAAATCATCTAGATGCAATTCCAAATCGAATAACATCTCAATTATAATTTCCGGAGACTGCTGAAAAGAGTTTTTTTTTTTTATTTTTAATAATCGTACTTTTCAAGTAAAAATTTCGATTTTCGTTTTGTATATCTAATACACAGTGCAGAACTGCAGACTGCACAGGCCTATGATTTTTATTTTTATTTTATTTTATTTATGATATAGGTACGTATTAGGTCGTTGCTGCAGGCCTATTGGCTGTATCATACTTTAGAAGCAAGCTCTTTCTCTCAAAGCCAGTGCATGAAATATAATATATATATACCAGTCAGTAGTTCGTTTCGTAATTTCATTTCGTTCTTGAACAATTTTATAAATCTTGTCAATTTAAATTGACAAGATATATTTTAAGAAGTGATTTTTTTTTTCGTAATTTCATTTCGTTTTTGAACAATTTTATAAATTAATAAAATAGATGAAGCTATAAAGAAGTTTTACTTCAGTGGTGTGGTCTAAAGGACACTCGTTTTTTTTTTCATAGATTTTTTTGCTTAAATGACCGTTAGATATGGATTTCAATTCCTAATAAATGATAATATGTTATTATGTATCATGGTTGTTAAAACTTTATTTGAAAATATTATTAATATGCAATATATGTATACACGTACGTCTTCTCGGTTTTTAAACAATTGTAAAAACTTTTCACTACTAATGCATTTTTATATATTATAAGTGTCGCCTCATTCGCAGATTCCAAACATTTGGTTTTTTAAACATAAAAATGAATACCGAAATGGCCTTAAACATAATTATGTTACATTGATACGCTACGGTGCATATTTACATTATTATACATAGTAGCTATTTAACTTCAGTCAAAAATGGTTAAGATATTGGAGTATTGTTTCTTTTTACCCGACTGCGACAGAAGGAGGGTTATGTTTATCGAGTGTATGTATGTAAGTATATATGTATGTATGTATGTCCATTTCTTTGGCACACCCTACAGCCCAAACGGCTGGACGGTTTTTGACATATGAGGTGTCGTTGGATTTGTCTAAATTGTAGTAGTGACATAGGCTATATAAATTTTCAAAATGGCGCCCGCAAATGGCAGAATGAGGGGGGGGGGGGTTGAATTTTTTTTCTTACTGTAGCAATATGGTTATCAAATGAAAGCTAGTAAATTGTTTTATTCTTTTTAGTTTATAATAAGAGTATTTTACGCAGTCGGGTTTTTTGATTTTTTTCAATTAATTCTGTATAATTGTGATACCTGTAGTTACGCGGTATCTCCAAACTTCTTTTCTGCGGTTTTGCGGCAAAATATGTGCAGGAGCATACTTTGTATAGGAGAGATATTTACGAAAGACGAATTTTAGTAGTATTTATGAGAGATGTCAAAGCAATTATTTTTAGAATATTTGTCTGTCTGTTTGTCCGCCTGTTTGTCTGTACATTTATTTAGTGTATCGCAAAATTTGTTGCATGAAATCGGATGAGTTTTTAGTTTTGATTCTGGAGGTCTAACTTGAATCCTGGTGTAAGTTTCAACTTAATACACTATCAAGAAGTGGAGTTATAACTCTATAAACAAGTGAAATAGTAAAGAAGTCGTTTTGACGTGATAACGTCTTCTAAATCGATGAATGCCGGCTGCATGCACGAAAAAGTGTCACGTGTCGCGAGCGAAAGCGCGGAACCAAGCTATAGAGAGGCACGATCGACGAAAGCGTTCGGCTCGTGAATGAAAGACAATAACGCAGATTGGAGGATCCTAAATATCAAACATGTATATAAGTTGTAAATAAATTGTTAATAGCACATTGCTACTTGTAATTAATCTGTATTGTTTAAGTAATGAAATATTTGAATTAAAGAGTGCAAATAAATATAATTTATCGAAAAAAGTTATAATTAATTGAATTAACTCATTCTTTGTATTTTGTACAAAATAATGATAACTCAGTGTTAATAATTCAATTCAATTCATAAAAGTAAGCAATTTTTTTTCAATGTTTTCTTTTGACGTTATCACGTAAAATTATCGTCCGTAAACCGACTTTACAGACAAACATTTTTTTATATTTTTTTTAAAATACTGATTGCTGTTGTCTTTACTATTAATATAAATAAAGATACATTAATCATTTCAAAAGATTACGTTCGTCTCTCCGTCTAAACATCGTGCTATGATGGTAAGTAGATGTATTCTGTGAACCGCATTAAGATTGTCTCACAAAAATAAAAAATAAAACAAATTTTGGGGGTTCTAAATACTTAGAACTGAAACACAATTTTTTTTTTTCATCAAACCCATAGGTACGTGTGGGGTATCTATTCAAAAATGATATTGAGGTTTCTAACATAATTTTTTTCTAACCTGAATAGTTTGCATTGCGCGCGAGACAATTCCAAAGTGGTAAAATGTGTTAGTGAATTTAATTAAAAAAAAATTGTAATACACAAGAAATAAAACAACGTGATTAGAATTAAATACTGTTTTATTATATAATTACGTGCCTGCGTGGATAAGATTTTATTGTGTTATATTGCTTTAGTTGGTAATAGTAGACGAAAACTTAATATATATTTTTTATAGAAAATATTGCATTCCTACATTAAAATTACAGTGTTTGGCGCAGACTACTTATAGTACAAAATGTACAGGATTATTATTATAGGTACTAATAGTTTTTTATTTATATTTATTCTAATATCACTTTATCAATGATATAGTTGGCGATGCAAGTGTGTTGCGATGAGAGATAATAGAACCAACTCCGCGAACAAACCTGGAAAAGGAAAAATAAAAGGTTAATCGTTTTCATTGATAACTTATCGTACCTACTTTCAAGATAATAAGTATATTGTTTATGTTTCAATTGAATAGATAATACATTTAAAAATTAATATCTTGAAATATAATTGATACTAGTAATATGATTACACGTACTAATAAGTAATTTATTTATTTATTGTGGATTAACTTTTCCCGCGACTTCGTGCTCGTGGAATTTATTTCATTACGATTTAATTATCATTATTTAAATAGTAACAACATGGTATTTCAGGTTGAAGTCTATCTACAGCGGATTTTAAGTCAGACCACCAGGATTACAATTGTAAAAGCCGCGTCTAATTCGTAAAATACAAACATACATATAGGACAATATTAAGTGGACACTCTTGACTAAAGTGAAATCACTTCACCCCTTCCGTTATCCTTTATAGTTCGGGAGCCAGTAACAGATATGCATGCATGACAAACTTTCTCTCAAGCGATAATTTGTGCAATGCATCGGAGAGTTGTATCATAAAGCCTCCCGCCTAACTCCTGCGTCATAATTTTCAAAGTGTCAGCTGGCAATCTTTCCACCGAGATACGGCCAGCTGACTTATATATTTATTCATAGTTGTCATCAGGTAAATTTTTAGTTAAGAGGAAATCACTGAAAGTATAAATTTCTTTTTGATGTTCGAGCGACCAACTGACGTAGATTTCACCATGTTTTGGTCAGCTAATTGTTTGTTTGTTTTTTTTTTTCGAGATATTGGGTTAACTACAATTTTTTACTTAGGAGAAAATAACTGAATAAATATTATTTTTTCTTCGTGCGTGGGAGGGTACGCCGCTCTTCCCTCCAACGGAACCGCAGCTGACGTTCACGAGGCTTTATGATGCTATTCCCTGATCAACTCACCAATTATCGTTTGAGAGAAAATAACTATGCAAATTTTTATTTGGCTCCTGGAAAATTACAAAAACAAAAACACGTGTTTCAATTAAATGCTCTTTGTCTGTTCTATTCGAATATTACGTAGAATTATTTTTGTTATCTATAGTTTTGACAAGTCCAGACACGTTCATACGATAGTCGTATAATCGAGTGGACACATTTAAGTGTACGCGTAAACAACACGTAAGTTATTTGTTTAAAAATAATTGAATATTTGATCATTTCCATTATTTTGTTATTGTTCATTATTATTTGGCTTTATTTAAACATCTATATCTATACTAATAATAAATCTGTTAAAACCTCCGTTTCATTAATACACTATATATCATCAAGAATAAATTTTAATAGCGCGTTTTTTTCGTATCAACGCCATCTCTTATAGTTTTTTTCTGTGTTCACGTATCACGTTTACGTGATACGTGAACGCGATTGTTTAAAAATATTTAAGTACATTTTTCCCTCAAATTAACGTGGGTGAAAACACGGGGCACAGCTAGTGACTTATAAGCCTATGTACCTAGGAAAAAGCTGTATATCAGTAAGTGTGACAAACTTAAAAGACTTCAATTTGCAAAAAAATATATATTAACATGGTGTTATCATTCTGGAAAAAGGTTGTATAGAGTGATGAGAGAAAATTTGAATTATTTGCAACCAAGAGAAGAAGAAAAGTATGGAGATAATCAAATTAAGCTCCGGAAGATAAATTTATTGCTAAAACTGTTAAATATGGTAGGAGTTCTGTGATGCTATGGGGTTGTTTCTCGTGGAGTGCTGTTGGTAATTTAGTAGAAATAGATGGTAGAATGACAGCCAATTCATATTTTAAATGAAAATTTAGAAGAAACTTTATAAAAATGAATATTGCTGATGATTACGTATTTCAAACGAACAATGATCCCAAACACGGCAAGAAAAGGTAAGAATTTTTTAAAAACGTGTAAAATAAAAGTTTTAGACCCTCCTCCTCAATCATTTGATTGTTGATGCGACAATAGTGATGCAACTCAAGTTCACCTTTACTCGAGTCACTACGGAAAAAATCATACTCGGGTAAAAAAAGTATTGGATCGAGTTCACTTAAAACTTGAGTCACTCGCTCATCACTCGCCGAGACAAACAAGTTTATACCTTTACGAGTATGACAAGATAACTTAGTAATAAGTTCGCGGTGTGTAGTTGTGTTTAGTGAATGTTCGGTGCTTATAAATAAAAATATTATTTAAAGTGTTTATTTTCTTACAAGCTTTTATTTTCAAAATGAGTTAAGATAACTTAGCAACCATTAAAAAGTCACTGGTTTGGAATTATTTCGAAAAAAATAAAACTGACAAAATAATTATTTGTAAATTGTGTCAAAAGCAAAAAAGACTTTGGAAATACAAGAAATCTGATGACACACATACGAGGTAAATATCCACTTTAAAGAAATGTACGACAATAAACTCTAGTGTTCGGTTTAAAATGAATTCTGATGAGCCATATTTAACCAACGATAAGCTGAATACTTTAAGTACTAGCTAATCTTAAAATATTAATCTTGAAGTTTCTACGTTAGAAAAATTCACTCATCATCTAGGTCAGTGATTCCTAAAGTGATCTATATCGACCCCTAGGGGTCTATGACAACCTGCAAGGGGTCTACGTCAGCGAAAAAAAAATTTGGGGGTCCATGAAATGAAAATGGGGGTCCACGATAGCCTATTAACTATTTACTTACATCGTACTATCTTATAATATCAATATGCATTATTTATAAAAGTACCTATGAATTAAAAAAAATATTATATATGTTTATAAAATTGTGTAAGTTGTAGGATGTTGGTATTCGCTTTGTGGTCGCAATACATTTTGAACTTGTAAAAACCTGAGAGTCAACTCAAAATATTGACTTATTGCTTATGTTATTTTATTTATAGTTTATTTTATGTTTATTTAATGTTACGTATATTTTACATAACAGATACACAATTTTATTTTGAGTAGTTTTAATTTAAATTCAATTAATAAATGTATAAATAAATATGTGTTTTTACTTTAAGTTTTTATCACTAAACTTTACTACAGTTAGAAATTTACAGGAAATCAATATCAGGTAAGTAGGGGGTCTACCCAACACGGAAAAACATGGCAAGGGGTCTACGACACAAAAAAGTTTGGGGAACTCTGATCTAGGTATATCATTATCAAAAAAAAAAGACATTGATACTTACTTGGTCGTTGTAGTTTTATTTTCGCCTCCTCTTTATTTAATACCTACATGTTTTTATCAAGTATTGTGACAGATTACTCGAGTGATTTTAGTCCTCGAGTGACTCGACCATTCGAGTGGTACTCGAGTGAAATTACAAAACTCGAATGACTCAAGTGGTAAATCGAATGACTCGAGAGGTAAAATTGGGCTCGAGTCTCATCACTACTAGACATTATCCCTATAGAAAATTTATGGGCGATATTGGATAAAAATGTATCGACATTCAACCGTACCATCAAATACGACTTTTTAGAAAATTCAAGACTTTAATAAAATTAAAACTTAACTTTTTTTTACAATTCTTACATACATTAGATATATAAAAATATTTTACATACATTAGTGGAAAGTTTAGCCCGAGGATTATAAGCCGTAATTACAGTAAAGGTGGCTCTATCTAATATTTACGTGAGTATTTTCTGTAGTTTTTTATAGTGTCCACTAATTTTTGTCTGCCTCTTTTTTACCCGACTGCGACAGAAGGAGGGTTATGTTTTTCGAGTGTATGTATGTATGTATGTATGTATGTATGTATGTATGTATGTATGTATGTATATATGTATGTATGTATGTATGTATGTCCATTTCTTTGGCACGCCCTACAGCCCAAACGGCTGTACGGTTTTTGACATATGAGGTGTCGTTGGATTTGTCTAAATTGTAGTAGTGACATAGGCTATATAAATTTTCAAAATAGCGCCCGCAAATGACGGAATGAGGGGGGGGGAGTTGAATTTTTTTTTCTTACTGTAGCAATATGGATATCAAATGAAAGCTTGTAAATTGTTTTATTCTTTTTAGTTTATAATAAGAGTATTTTACGCAGTCGGGTTTTTTGATTTTTTAAATTAAGCATACTTGTTTTAATAATCTGACAATTTTCACTTGAAACAATTATTCTAATAATCTATTTGTCTTATATCTTAAATTCTTAGTAGTTCTTTTCATGACTTTATATATACTACAGTTGATGCACTGATCTCAAAAAATGTAAAAAAAAAAAAAAAAAAAATTCTGTGTCCACTTAATATTGTCCTTCACTGTATATACAAATTCTATATATTATTTCTAATAGGTGTTTTTTCCTGGAGAGCCTAGAAGGCCTAGATTTTTTTAAATACTTAACCAAAGGTAATAATTATTAATATACCATTTTAAAGCTTATGTTCCCTAATTTTGACGAAAAATATATAAAAATTGAAAAAAAACAATTAGGTACATACATAATAATCATATAAAAAAGCAAAATTATTATTTTTTAATAAAAATAATACGAGCGCCATCTGCTGACTGTGTATTGAACTATATCTACACTACAACTACATGGGGCGGCATCGATGAAAAAAAAATGTAACTAATATGACAGCTATGATATTATTTACATTTTATGCGAGTGTTTTTGATCTATCACGCAAATGAGTAAATATCGACGTAGATACATAATTCTGTAAAGCGTTAATGTTTTGAATTATTAAGAACGGTCATATACAGGTTGACTGGTGAATTACCATCGATATTTGGGGAGAACGCTCGGCGCGCGGTTCCCATTCGGGTCATGCAATAAAAATAGGTACTTAATTTTTGACCAAATTTTCATAAATTTCAATTCAAATAAATGAAGCGATGACACTTTTCCAGTCATGCCGGCGGCACATGCACAGGTGTTGTAATGTGTCGCTTGTTCACACCTAAAAATTGCCAAAGTCACATAATTTACCTAGTCAACAAATTTGTTGCTTAAACGAGTAAAATATCTTAGTATTTTTGCCTTTCCTAAGCCAGGATTAAAGTATTAAGGGGGAGTGGATCATGCTTGTTTATCCTGCTACCCTGTTTACACGTGGCGGCGTTTGGACGTAGATAAACTACCTGTTTTGTGTCGAAAGTGCAGCTAGCTGCTAGGGTGTCCAGACGATGCGTAAATAATTGGATAATTGTTGAGTAACTTTACTTAAAAGTTTATTAATATTTACCTATTTTTTTTACATGATTCGAGTGGGAACCGTGCGCCGAGCGCTCTCCCCGAATGTCGATGGTAATTCACCAGTCATCCTGTATATAATTTCTAAAAAGTGTTTTTTAGAACATCAAGAACTCATACATTTACTTATTTTCACATGATATTAACTAAATAATAAAATAATTAAATGATAAATTATTTGACTACAATTATATTGTGCGAAATTTTCGCACGGCTCAGATACCTATATTAGATACTCGTATATAAAATAAAATCCGAACTTACGTAAAGATTTAGATGCCTTATCAAAGATAGGAGCTTGATATTCATCAGTAGCCTCTAAAAATTGATACATCGCTTTGAAACCAGTACCGTCTAATCGATCATTCGATCGAAATGTTACTTTAAAGAAATTTCTCTCAGATTCCACGTGGAATTCTTTCATCTGTCCACAATATCTGCCGTATCTATTGTCTTCAGTCATGTAGTTTGAAAATTCGACATAATCGCTAGCGGATACTGCTTCGCATCTGAAACGAGTGGAAATATGTTATTTTAATCAACTGACTTTAAAGTGGTTACCGCCTTACTATTTTACTACAAAGACATTTATGGGACTAGCGTGTCCATGTAGGACAAAAGTCCCTAAAATTAATAAAATAATAAAAAAATAAAATAAAGACATTCAAAGTATTTAAATTTTAAGAAAGTAGCTGTTTGAATCGATATAAATTCGGCATATTTTATTACAGTAAAAACTGTCCGGGTGGTTACGATGTAAACGTTATATTAAACACACATGCAATAGATAATGTAGGTACACATACACAAAATCCATAGGTATATACATATCTACATAATTATTTTTTTAATTATTACACGCAAAACTCAATACGAATATACAATATAAGATCACAGCAAATAATAGCCCATAAAGCCCATAATTTTTTTTATTTTTCGGATAGTTTAAGAACCTGCAAAATTTCATTGAAGGCAATTAAACCAAAACAAGAAGAAGAAGAAACCATTTATTCAAATTTTTTGAATAGAAACATAATTTGTTATATATATTGCCAAGGTTGGTCGTTATGATATAAACCTGTAAAGTACCTATAACAGTTGATGTTCATGTATGAGTAAATATAAGTTTCTATGGGTATTTAATAGGCATGAGACCGATATATCTAAACGTAACTAATATCGGTTACGCGTCCCCATATCATATCGATATACCAAAACACATAACCGTTTTCACATAACCAACGAAAACTTGAGCGCGAACACGAAACCGAAACTGGTAAAACGGTGACGGGCGCGCAACGGCGCGACAGCTAAAACCATATTATCTGCATCTCTTTCTTATAACGGTAACTTCATACTGAATAAAAGAGATGAGGCGAATATGGTTTTTAGCGGTTTTAATGAAACTGTGTACATCGCAAAATATAACTACAAGTTTAAGCAATAAAGTCGAGTCTTTACTCTTTTATGGTTATGATTATTTAGTTTCCGTAATAAAATAGTGTGTGTATTTAAGAAAAAGTTTGTGAAACGAATCATTTTTAGTTTTATTGAAGTATGCCTTATAACAGGGATGGGCAAACTACGGCCCGCGGGCCGGATCCGGCCCGTTAGAAGTTTTAATCCGGCCCGCCGAGCGTTTTTTAGAAAAAAATTAACATCAAAAATTCAAATTGTATTATATTTTTTGGAATTAAAATATTTTATCTACACTTAAAACATAAAAATTTCGTACTTTTTATAACAATACTGCTAAGGCGACAATTTTTTTATGTGAAAAAGTATAAAAAAAAAAAATTATATAAGTTTCTATAAAACAATGTTTTAAAACCTTTAGTCCAGTAGCCTTGCCCTGAATTTTATTAATTGACCGGCCCGCGGCATTATTTTTTCTAATTTTCTGGCCCGCGTCAAGAATTTTTTTAATTTACCGGCCCGCGATCAAAAAAGTTTGCCCACCCCTGCCTTATAATAATTATTATATAATATTAAAATATTAAAAATTATAATAATACTATAATATTACTATAATATTTAATATTTTATAACCGTAAGACGTAGTTTTTCAAAACATTTGATATAATCTTGTTATAGTTTATATTTAAACTGTTTTAACCTTTATGTTCAACAGTTTGCGTTTGTTTCGTTTTGTGTTTACGTTACGCAATTGATAGCAAAACATTACTACTGATATCGATATATGAAAACGGTTTTCAATATCGATATGGAAACTTAATATCGGCTACGTAGCCATTTGATCTAAAAACCGAAAACGCCCATGTCTAGTATTTAATAAATACCCATAGAAACTTATGAGCTACATAATGTATGAAACACTTCATTGGGCAATAAAAAAATTATAAATAATAAAAACGTTATAAATTTTAAAATTGTTTACCGAAAAAAGATAATAAAAAATAAAAATATTTTTTTTTGTAAACATTTTGATATTAACCCTTACGTCAATGTCTCACACACTCTCATATCTTAATGAAATAATTATGTTAAGTTGAATATCACAATGTCAAGTGACTTACGGTAGGACACCTTCCACATCGAAGTGTGTGAAGTGCAAGTGAACCTTCTCCGTCTGTCCACCGTGAAAGAAATAGGAGCACTCGGTGTCTCTGGGGTAGGGTCCGGGCGAGTTTGGCGACGCGAAAGTCCCGTTGTGCGCTTCGCTACTGTTATATACAAATGCGCAAGGAAATTCCTTTAGCTGTCGTCCCGTTGTTATACCGAAATCTGTAAAAGTTTAAAATCAATTTAAATTAACGTAGATTTTTATGTAATTTAATTATCATGACAGTAAAATTTATTTAAAGCCAAACATTCCAGATTTGAACTGAAAATACCCCAAATCTGTTTGCAAATACACCAACTGGAACTTTTCTCTTTTTCTTTTTTTTTTTGGACATTTTAACTTAATTTGCACAACTAGCAGTTGGAAGATATTCTTACTACAAAGAGTAACAATTGTTATCAGATATTTGTGGTAACAAACGAGACCGATCTTTACGAGTACATGCATTCCAAGACATGATACGACCCACAATAACAACCATGGGTAGTTGGATCGGGAACAACTATTTGTACAAACAATAAATAAGTAAACAATTGTATATATGAATATCAAGTCCAAGCGGGTGTCGAATCTACAGCCGTCAGCGATAATGTAATTTCGATAATGTAATGTCGGTCGTAATTTTCGGTTCACCAAAGTTAGCCCCCCATATTTTTTTAAATGTTCCTTCAAGTTAGCTCTTGTTAGTGACTTTAAAAGTAAAAAATGAATATATGAATAATAATATTCTATTATTAACAATATCATTTTTTGATTTATCGAGACTTTTTCGCGGATTTTATTTTTCACAAAAAAATTAGACGTGTTTTATTTTTCACAAAAAAAAAAAAGAAAACATTTAGCCCTAAATAACAATTTCATATATAAAATCAAGAAACTGATCTATTCTAAATGTATAAGTACCTAATTATGAAATATATGTGTATAAAACGTGTATTTAAAAAAATAAAATAAACAACCAACAAAAGATATTTATAACGAACAATCAAGAACAAATAACAAACTAACGACAAGAACAAATGAAAATTGGAAAAATAAAAATAAAAAAAATATGGGGACTAACTTTGGTGAGTTCGAGTCCAAATATTCATTTATTCTAAAAGTTTTACGTTATTCGTTACTTCAAAATGCTTTTCCAAGTCCAAGATTTTATTTATTTGATATATGTATACTAGTTCTTTAAAAAATGAGAAAACGAAATACACAACTTCAAATATGAGATTAAATATATAAATAAATAAAAAGAACTATGAAAAGAACATCATCTATTTAATTCAAAATGTTAAAACGATATTATTATTCCTTTTAATTAAAAGTCTAAATCGGATGTTATCGCGTTTATTTGTTTAAAAACTTTACAGTTTAACGATTTTTTAATTAAGTTAAATTATTTCCCGACGTTTCGGACCCTTTACAGCGTCCATGATCTTGATGATGATAATTTAACTTAAAAAAATCGTTAAACTGTAAAGTTTTTAAACAAATAAACGCGATAACATCCGATTTAGACTTTTAATTAAATGAGAAAAATTCGCGTAAATATAAGAGAACAGTATATTATTATTCCTATCAAGTATGGACGACGATTAGTAGGTATCTAATACAGAGAGAATATTCTGCTTATTTCATGTTCATTAGCGTGGAGACTGTTTACATATTCAACACTTGAAATGTCGTACTATCGTTAATATTCAAAGCTAATCCAGGAATAATTAGATCTGTTTTGATACATACTTAGATACTAGGGTACAAGATAACACACAAATATTACACTATTTTTCAGTTTTACTCGGAACTAAAATATAATTACTAAATAAAAATACCTATGTATTATATCTATTTTATATATACACATTCACAGGCGATCGACCAAAAATGATACCGCAGAATTAATCTGTTAAAGGTGATTTTAAAAAATTGGAAGTGTCTGAAATAGTCTTATATGTAAAGGTAATTAATTCCATAATAAGATGGAGTGAATAGTGAAAGATTTTTCGTAAAATTTACATGTGTGTGTTGGTATCTTAAAAAGTCGACGATAATTATGATCTTACATTAGTTCTATTTTCCTCCAAAAAAACAAATAGGTATGTTATTAAGACACAAAAAAAAAACAATCGTTTCATATAAATACATAATTTTTAGTTAGAAAGCTAGTATGATTATAAGAATACGCTACTAGTAATATTTGATAGTGTTTATCGTGCTGGTATTTCTTACAAAGTTAAAAAAAAAGTTATAGAATTGAACGTAACCGCTTTTTAAATATTGAGAAAGATATTCATGCGACATCATATAATGAAAGATATACTAAAAATAGGAAGAATTAAGAAATATATTTATAGATATGTGACATCATCGCATATTTTTAATTTATGTTTCCGTCTTTAGCTCCCTTAAGCCCACTCCCTTAAACCTACTAAAAGTTTTTTGTTTTTCTAATATCTTTAAAAAATAACGGCTATTACTTTAACTAACCCGCCTGAAGAGATACTTTCACTAAAAAGAAATAGACGATTCAAAACGTTCCCTTAAATTTCGCTCAAGCTTAAAGAAACGACATATGTAAAAATATTTTTCAAAACACCATTAATGAGAAATATTTTAAAAAGCTAACTAATATTTCACCTATAACGTTATTAATTTATGTAACGGGTACGATTTTTTTTTATATTTTCATATAAGAAACTCTTATACGTACTTTCTACAAATGAGTAAGATATTTTGAATCCTCTAGAATGCCTTGAAGAGTGAGTACCCCGGAACTCGAGCATTAGTTTTGGACCGTTCGACATAATTGGCTTAGGAAGGTCGACCCCACAAAACGTGGCAACATTTTCTAGCCGCCCATCTACGTTAACGAAGGCTTGAAGCGAATCCACGTTCGTACAACTGAAAAAATTAAAAAAATTAATATTAAAAATAAGCTAACAAGTAAATTACTAATCTTTATTATGTAATATAAGCATAAAGAATATTTTAATTATATATAATATTTTAATTACGAATTAAAACTAGAATTATTCGATTTTTCTTAAAATTTTATAAACAACTCTGTAAAATATTTGAAGTCGTTTTTATTAAAGAATTCTGGTAATATGTACATAAATATTATTAATAGTAAAATTAAAAATACCTTAAAGATCCATCCGAAGATTTGTACAAAAAGAAATCCTGAAACAGTAATCTTATTCTCTCTTTTCCACGCCCAAAAAATTCATAATGGCAGTGTGTGTTTGGCGGGTAGGCGAGAGGATAGTGAGGCGATGTAAGAGTACCGTGCTTTGTTCCGTCGCTACTGAACTCCTGATGACACGATGAAGCTGAAAGTAGAGATATAAAGACTTCATTATTCAGTAATAAGAGATTTTCAAATACTGTAACATAAACTAAACTAACTAGCAAAAGTTTAAATTATTAATGTTCCGTTAACCTGATCTTTGACAAACATACTGTTAAAAGACAATCGTATTATAACATTTAAAAAAAGTTACCAAATCACCCGTCACCTAGTCTGCATTATAAAATGCCATTGATAATTTCAATTTTATAACTATATTCATATAAATTTAAAAAAAAAAATATATTTTGTTGAGTTTTCTACAAAATAAACACAAGAATTCCCCGAAGTAACAGAATGGAATTATTACTTCGTTCGTCTTAATTTTTATTGTAATAAAACTTATTACCTATTATTTTTCATCATTTGAAATCGAAACATCTACCTATGTTTGCTGTTTTCAATTATTGTGTTCCTTTAAGACAGATTTCAAAAATAATGATAGCTAAATAATTTCCAGAATAATAATTATTATCATCACTGTTGAAAGTTTTACTAAACATAAAAATATCTGTAATCGATAAATATATTAAAAGTGTTAATCTTTTAAGCATCTAACAATCTTCTCGTATTTCGTAAAGAGCAAAATACAAACGCGCATGCGTTATTAAAACTCAATACTCGTATTACAGAATTTTATCTTTCAGTTTCAGTGTCACTTTGGTGTCACTCCAATAACGTGATATATGATACGTAGTAGTGTGGTTTTCAGTAATATAAAAGTTATCAGTTATATTTTTACATAATTATGAATCAATAGTTTTTCTTTAATTCCTAGTAGTGCGGGAACATTCATCTATAATTAATGTGTACACGACATTGACGGAGCAACTATGGGCGCAACGTACGTCCATAAAGCTAGAATGTTCAAATGGGCAGAATCACTTAATTTTATTATGAAAAATAAGTGCTCATTTAGTGCTAATTTAATGCTGCAAAATTAAATTTTACGCTCCAATAGTTTACCGAAAAATTAGAAACCTGCTAACTTTATATTAAGCTAGCAGTGCACTACTTCTTAAACGCTAACCGCAGGATATAGCATCAAATCGAAATGTAGATAATTTAGTGCTCAATTAGTGCTAATTTAATGCTGCAAAATTAAATTTTACGCTCCAATAGTTTACCGAAAAATTAGAAAACTGCTAACTTTATATTAAGCTAGCAGTGCACTACTTCTTAAACGCTAACCGCAGGATATAGCATCAAATCGAAATGTAGATAATTTAGTGCTCAATTAGTGCTAATTTAATGCTGCAAAATTAAATTTTACGCTCCAATAGTTTACCGAAAAATTAGAAAACTGCTAACTTTATATTAAGCTAGCAGTGCACTACTTCTCAAACGCTAACCGTAGGATATAGCATCAAATCGAAATGTAGATAATTTAGTGCTCAATTAGTGCTCCTGACATACGAAGACAAAAATATGAAATAATAATAATAATAATTTTTTTCATAACTGAACTTGCCAATTTAACAATATGAGCAGAGAACCTGCTGAAAACTTGAAATCTAGGTAAGTTATCGCCTAATGACCTAAATGAATAATTAAGTGCTCAATTAGTGCTCTTGATATACGAAGACAAAAATATGAAATTATTATTTTTTTTATTTTAATAACAGAACTTGCTAACTTAACAGTATGAAAAGTAAAACATGCTTAAAACTTGAAATCTGTGTCAGTTATCGCCTAATGACCTGAATGAATAATTAAGTGCTCAATTAGTGCTAATTTAATGCTGCAAAATTAAATTTTACGCTCCAATAGTTTACCGAAAAATTAGAAAACTGCTAACTTTAATTAAGCTAGCAGTGCACTACTTCTTAAACGCTAACCGCAGGATATAGCATCAAATCGAAATGTAGATAATTTAGTGCTCAATTAGTGCTAATTTAATGCTGCAAAATTAAATTTTACGCTCCAATAGTTTACCGAAAAATTAGAAAACTGCTAACTTTTAATTAAGCTAGCAGTGCACTACTTCTTAAACGCTAACCGCAGGATATAGCATCAAATCGAAATGTAGATAATTTAGTGCTCAATTAGTGCTCCTGACATACGAAGACGAAAATATGAAATAATAATAATAATAATTTTGTTCATAACTGAACTTACTAATTTAACAATATGAGCAGAGAACCTGCTGAAAACTTGAAATCTAGGTAAGTTATCGCCTAATGACCTTAATGAATAATTAAGTGCTCAATTAGTGCTCTTGATATACGAAGACAAAAATATGAATTTTTTTTTTTTAATAACAGAACTTGCTATTTTAACAGTATGAAAAGAGAAAATGCTTAAAACTTAGAATCTGTGTTAGTTATCGCCTAATGACCTTAATGAATAATTAAGTACAAATTTAGTGCTGTTGATAAACTTCGTATGTAGACAACACTAATTGAGCACTAAATTATTAATTAAGGTCATTAGGCGATTGCTTACTCAGATTTCAAGTATTCAGCATATTCTCTGTTCATACTGTTAAATTAGCAAGTTCTGATATAAAAATAAAAAAATAAAAATTTCATATTTTTGTCTTCGTATATCAACAGCACTAATTGAGCACTTAATTATTCATTAAGGTCATTTGGCGATAACTAACACAGATTCCAAGTTTTAAGCATTTTCTCTTTTCATACTGTTAAATTAGCAAGTTCTTTTATAAAAATAAAATAATTTCACATTTTTGTTTTCGTATATCAAGAGCACTAATTGAGCACTTAATTATTCGTTAAGGTCATTAGGCGATAACTTACCTAGATTTCAAGTTTTCAGCAGGTTCTCTGCTCATATTGTTAAATTAGCAAGTTCAGTTTTGAAAAAAAATATTATTATTATTATTTCATATTTTCGTCTTCGTATGTCTGGAGCACTAATTGAGCACTAAATTATCTACATTTCGATTTGATGCTATATCCTGCGGTTAGCGTTTAAGAAGTAGTGCACTGCTAGCTTAATATAAAGTTAGCAGTTTTCTAATTTTTCGGTAAACTATTGGAGCGTAAAATTTAATTTTGCAGCATTAAATTAGCACTAATTGAGCACTTAATTATTCATTCAGGTCATTAGGCGATAACTGACACAGATTTCAAGTTTTAAGCATGTTTTACTTTTCATACTGTTAAGTTAGCAAGTTCTGTTATTAAAATAAAAAAAATAATAATTTCATATTTTTGTCTTCGTATATCAAGAGCACTAATTGAGCACTTAATTATTCATTAAGGTCATTAGGCGATAACTTACCTTGATTTCAAGTTTTCAACAGGTTCTCTGCTCATATTGTTAAATTAGCAAGTTCAGTTATGAAAAAAATTATTATTATTATTATTTCATATTTTCGTCTTCGTATGTCAGGAGCACTAATTGAGCACTAAATTATCTACATTTCGATTTGATGCTATACCCTGCGGTTAGCGTTTAAGAAGTAGTGCACTGCTAGCTTAATATAAAGTTAGCAGTTTTCTAATTTTTCGGTAAACTATTGGAGCGTAAAATTTAATTTTGCAGCATTAAATTAGCACTAATTGAGCACTAAATTATCTACATTTCGATTTGATGCTATATCCTGCGGTTAGCGTTTAAGAAGTAGTGCACTGCTAGCTTAATACAAAGTTAGCAGTTTTCTAATTTTTCGGTAAACTATTGGAGCGTAAAATTTAATTTTGCAGCATTAAATTAGCACTAATTGAGCACTTAATTATTCATTCAGGTCATTAGGCGATAACTGACACAGATTTCAAGTTTTAAGCATGTTTTACTTTTCATACTGTTAAGTTAGCAAGTTCTGTTATTAAAATAAAAAAAATAATAATTTCATATTTTTGTCTTCGTATATCAAGAGCACTAATTGAGCACTTAATTATTCATTTAGGTCATTAGGCGATAACTTACCTAGATTTCAAGTTTTCAGCAGGTTCTCTGCTCATATTGTTAAATTGGCAAGTTCAGTTATGAAAAAAATTATTATTATTATTATTTCATATTTTTGTCTTCGTATGTCAGGAGCACTAATTGAGCACTAAATTATCTACATTTCGATTTGATGCTATATCCTACGGTTAGCGTTTGAGAAGTAGTGCACTGCTAGCTTAATATAAAGTTAGCAGTTTTCTAATTTTTCGGTAAACTATTGGAGCGTAAAATTTAATTTTGCAGCATTAAATTAGCACTAATTGAGCACTTAATTATTCATTTAGGTCATTAGGCGATAACTTACCTAGATTTCAAGTTTTCAGCAGGTTCTCTGCTCATATTGTTAAATTGGCAAGTTCAGTTATGAAAAAAATTATTATTATTATTATTTCATATTTTTGTCTTCGTATGTCAGGAGCACTAATTGAGCACTAAATTATCTACATTTCGATTTGATGCTATATCCTGCGGTTAGCGTTTAAGAAGTAGTGCACTGCTAGCTTAATATAAAGTTAGCAGTTTTCTAATTTTTCGGTAAACTATTGGAGCGTAAAATTTAATTTTGCAGCATTAAATTAGCACTAATTGAGCACTAAATTATCTACATTTCGATTTGATGCTATATCCTGCGGTTAGCGTTTAAGAAGTAGTGCACTGCTAGCTTAATATAAAGTTAGCAGGTTTCTAATTTTTCGGTAAACTATTGGAGCGTAAAATTTAATTTTGCAGCATTAAATTAGCACTAAATGAGCACTTATTTTTCATAATAAAATTAAGTGATTCTGCCCATTTGAACATTCTAGCTTTATGGACGTGCGCAACGTCGTACATGTGTGGCTTGCTCTAGAGTATTTAATGTTCTGTGGTGGCTTGACATTGGTGAAAACGAAATTATCTGTAAAACTTACTTCCTTGGTTTTTGACATTACTGTTTGAGTAATCCTTGTTTATTTATATACGTTTGATTTGTATAAATTCATAGTATACCTGATATATGAATTGGAAAATGCAGTTATAATGTTATACAAGCTACTGAAATACGCTGTATAAATATATATGTGTCTGTAACCGCTTTTAAGATGTCTGAAACAACACCATTTTACGTTGATCGAGCAAAAGGGGGCCGAGCTTCATGTAAAGGTTGTAAAGGAAACTGTCCCAGTGGAGAATTACGTCTGGCAAAATTAGTTTTCAGTCCGTATGGAGAAAATCAACAAATGAAATCATGGCATCACGTAGATTGTCTAATGAATGTTTTGTTAAAACAACGACCAACAACAAAACGTATCGATTCAATTGATGATATCGGAAACTGGGAAAATATTTCTAAGGAAGATCAGGAATTTATATTAAAAAAAGTCAATGAAATGGAGAAACTATATGCCGAAAAAAATTGTGGAAAATATACAGCGAAAGTATTAAAAAATGAATCATCACCGAAAACAAATGTTTCAAAAACCATCGATACGAAAAAAGAGATTGATGTAGAAGACAATAAATTCTCCACATTCTTCTCATTGTGCAACAAAATATCTAAAGTTGATGCATATACAGAAAAAACTGCAGTGGTTAATAATTTCTTCACAAAAGGATGTGATGGAAAAAAGTTTCAAGGAGATATTAAAATGTGGTGTAAACTACTCCTGCCACAAGTTTCTAAACGGGTCTATAATTTAAAAAGTAAACAACTAGTAAAACTTTTTTCTAGGATATTTAACACCGACCACGATGATATGTTAACACATTTAGAACAAGGTGATGTGGCAGATACTATTCAACATTTCTTTACAAAATCAAACACTTTAAAACCTGCTTCGAATAGTGTGTTATCAATTCTCAACATTGATGATTTTCTGCAAGAACTTTCAAAATTAACAAAAGAAGAGGAACAAATATATCATTTTAAGAAAATTGTTAAAAACTGTACTGTTAATGATTTAAAAATGCTTATAAGGTTAATTAAAGGTGATCTGAGAATTAATGCTGGGCCAAAGCACATTTTGGAAGGTGTGCATCCCGATGCTTATAATGTTTTTCAAACTTCCCGTGATTTGGACATGGTACTTAATAGAGTACTATCACTAAGTAGTGATGTAAAACATAAAGATGCATTCCAGAAAAATGTTCAAGCCAAATTGAGTCTTATGACACCTGTTTTACCCATGTTAGCTGAGGCTTGTAAGTCTGTTGAAATGGCTATGAAGAAATGTCCAAATGGTATGTTTTCTGAGATTAAATACGATGGAGAGAGAGTCCAAGTTCACAAAATGGGAAAAGAGTTTAAATATTTTTCTCGTGCCCTAAAACCTGTGATGGCCCATAAAGTCAGTCACTTTAAAGATTATCTCCCTCAAGCTTTTCCAAAAGGAGATGATTTAATTTTAGATGCGGAAGTGCTAATGGTAGATGTGAATACAGGAAAACCATTACCATTTGGTACATTGGGAGTACACAAGCAATCTGAATTTAAAGATGCCCAAGTGTGCTTGTATGTTTTTGATTGCCTATACTATAATGGTGAAATTTTAATAGATAAGCCTATCAAGAAACGACGACAGATACTGCACGAGATTATGGTTGAAGTTAAAAATCATGTAATGTTTTCTGAGCAGGAATTAATCAATAAACCTGCTGATTTGGCAAATATGATTGCGAAGGTACATCACTTAGTATTTTTAAATTTAAATCATTATATTGTTTTTCTTTTATCATTTTCTTTTGATTATTCAACATAACTATAATTAACAACATTTAATTACCAAAAGACTATTTTTCTTGACTTACAAGTAATTATAATTTAATTATGTTTAAAATAATTAAAAAAGTGTAAGTTGAAGTCTTTATTTATAATAGTATTTTACTTGAATTATACTTTCTTCTAATTACAGGTACTACAATTAGGTTTAGAAGGGCTTGTATTGAAGGACCTGGAGTCAACTTATGAACCTGGCAAAAGACATTGGTTAAAAGTTAAGAAAGACTATTTATTTGATGGCGCAATGGCTGATACTGCAGATCTTGTGGTACTTGGAGCTTGGTTTGGTAATTTACTATTGTATTTTTATAGTATAGACTAGCCTCCCCTTATGGTTTTTCTGAAAAAAAAATTCTAGCCTATATATATATATATCACTGCTTAGTTATAGTATAATATTCTATAGTCTATGTCACTTCTCAATGAGCATGAGAAAAGCTCTAGTAACTTTGGAATAGTTAATATTATTGTATTGAATCAATGAATATAACTGGCAGATTTGACTCAGCAGCGAGATAGGCCTATAGTTAATAATGTGCTGTTGCCTTTTTTTTGAAGAGCATAAATCATCATAAATAAAGTGAAAAATGATCAATAATTGAAATCTGGCAAGATAGCAAAACTCCTGAAAGCGGGTGTTAAATCATACACAAGCCACAAGCTTTAGACGACTACGACCATGACCCAAATCGTCAACAGACTTTTGTGTTATATTGTATAGTTGTTCATATCAATTCTTGATCTCGCACAAGATGTCACGTTTTGAATTTTCCAGTTTGTAAACGCATCAGATGGACAGATATCACACACCTTAGAGCTTATATTCTGCTCAATGGTAACTTTACCCTTGGCATCAAAATTACGTAGATCGTGATACTACAATAATGACCAGATTTTCTCTAGACTAGAGCCTCACTTATTGCTTCTCTTTACTAGTTTGAAAGTCTAGTCTGAGAAATTTTCGATTCTACGTGTACAGTGGGCCTTACAGTATTTTGATCCATTCGTATGAATAACTTCTGCCAGTTTATTTTATATATTGTTCACTAAAGAAACAGTTCTCCAAGCAGTTCAATTAAATGATAGAATTTGGCGGCCGAGTTTTTTCATCTTTACATTCATATTCATGACAGTTCAAAGGGTTGTGTGCAAAAACCTGATATACTCGGATGTTCTAGTATTATGTAAGCATGTATCTTTAAATATATATTTTTCATTTACCAGGTACCGGTAAAAAAGGAGGTATGATGTCTGTTTTTCTAATGGGATGTTTAGATACACGTCGAAATAAGTGGGTCACTGTGACAAAAGTTCATACAGGACATGATGACAGTACTTTGGAAAGGTTACAAAAAGAGCTCAATCCTCTAATGGCAAAGATATCGCAGGATTATTTTAAGGTGCCATCCTGGTTGGATTGTAATAAAGGCATGGTACCCGATTTTGTGGCATTAGATCCCAAAAAACAACCTGTTTGGGAAATTACAGGTTTGTGGTGATGTTTTCCTATTTTTAATCATAAAAATAATATTTAATATTTTAAATCACAATATTTTTATAAAGTGCAACATTCTTAATATTTCCTGATTTTATTTTAAATTAAAAATAAATCCTGATTTATTAGTTACTGATAGAATATTTCCTTTATATCACATTTCATAATCGAAAAATTTAATGAAATTTGTAAAAAAAGTTTTTAAAATCTTTTATTAACCTAACCTAACCTTTAATTATTCTTACCTACTAAAACTTAAATTCTTCTCGTCTAATAATTTTAATTGATAATGAGAAAAAAATTGAGCAGTTACAAAATAAACTTCATTGACTTTAAATATTTTTATATATTTCTGTGTTATTTGTGTAGTACAATAATCTGTTAAATAAGTATATTTACTTTCTGACAAATTATAGGTACTGAACTGACGAAGGCGAATTTACATACAGCCGATGGTATATCCGTTAGATTTCCTAGAGTAACAAGAATACGCGATGACAAAGATTGGGAAACAGCAACTAATTTAGAAGAATTAAAACATTTATACAAAACATCTAAAGAAAAAACTGATGTTTCACTCTTGAATAAATTAGCAGCTACTGCAACTGACGACTATCAACCACCGCCTAAAAAAATTAAAAAAAGTCCAATAAAAAAAGAGATTAAACCTAAAAAAGTCATGCAAAGTCCTATCAAAAATGGGACATTGAATCAATTCGTTACAAAATATACTAAAGTAACAAATGAAATAGAAGAAGAATCAAAATCAGAAGAAAACAAAACAAAGAAACATGAGGATTTTAATGTTTCGGAATATCATAATGATACATACAAAAACCAAGATATTAAAGAGGAGAAAAGTCATCAACAAATGTTACCCGAAGATCCTTTACCCGATGCATTTATAAATAAAAGAATAGGTTTTTATCCTGATTTTATAAGTATACCAGAAAAAGAGCGAAGATATTTTGAAAGACATTGGATAGCATATGGAGGTACTGTAGCTAAAGCGATCAAAACAATGGACGTAGATTTTGTTGTTCATAATAATGATTCGATCGATTTCAAGAAGATGAAAAAATTAAAGAATAAGCTACCCACGAACGTTAGACATGTAACCAAGAGTTGGTTGATAAAATGTATTAATAATGTAAAGCTTTGCGACACAACAAATTATGCTGTATTGATTGAACCTTAACATTATATGGATTTTAAATTGTCATGTTATTGTTTTTAATTTTAGTATTATTATATAACATTTTAGGATGTGATTATATAGTAATTTTTTTTTTCAATTTAACAAATCACCTTATGCGAATAATTAGTCAAATGTGAATTTTAATTTTGTTTTATGAAGTAGCTTTTATAGTATGTGTTTTAATAATATAATATAATTATATATTCTATTTTTTTTAAATATTTTTAATGTCTTTTTGTCGACATTACGACGGTTATGACAGTATGAAGTTCTGGATTAATAAAAAATTGTTATTCAATTTAAAAAATATATCACATGGCACTCTTGAAGTATGAATTAATGATTGTGTAAAAATGTGACAAATTTTGATTTGATTTTCTGAATATTAATAATTATGTAAATAAATGAAACACACGTTATGGTTTAATATGTATTCAAATTAAAAAATAAAATGAAACACTTTGTTATAATTAATATAAGATACTATTATAATTTATTCCAGATTGAACATTGTTCAAGAAAAAAATTTATTAACATTGTGATTTCTAAATATATGCTTGTTACATTGTTATTAGACTTTTATTTTACTAAAGTTTTCATATTTATGTCGCAGCCTAAAGAACGCAGTTTAAAGAACTTTGACAAATTATATTTTATTAAGTTGGTCTGTATTTTATATAATTATCGGATAAATTTTTGTTAATTAATATTTTTGGCAGTTTATACAACTAACGCCGAGTTGCACGAAAAAAAATTAAAATTTAAGTGTTTATTAAATTAATTTAATCACAAGAATCGTGATTATCTGTTGCACAAAACGTACATCTGATTAAGTTAACAAAAAAAAAATAGTTTAATTTAAGACCTATCTAACGGATGATTAATTCCAGGAGCTTTAAATTAATCATGATATCAATTAATTTTAAGATTAATTGCAACTTAACTAACGGAAAATTAGCGACGGTTTCGTGCAACTCGCCGTAAAACAAAAAAAAAAAACCTAAAACTTTTTTTTTTAAATAATATTTGAATCCTGGTCTTGGTGTAGTGCGAAAAGCTCTTCGAAAAGCAGTCAAAGCAGATGGTTTCGGGTCGATTCCCGCTCGCAGCACATATTTGTTTTTTTTTTTTACAAATATTTGTTACTGGTCTGATTGTATGTCCTAATGGGTCCCATCACCATGCTTCGGAGAGTACGCAATGCCGTCGGTCTCGGTACATATCATGAACACCTGCTAGTGGTAGTTACTCTTGTTTGGGATATTATGCGCTAGGGGAACGTACCCATACTACGTGATTCGTTCAGGGGGTCTTCAAAAATACCACGCTTGGTTACTGGGGCCGGGGATTGGTTTTAGATTTTCGTCACGTAGTCAACACTACGATACACTACCGGTACTACTATTGACTACACTTTTTTAACTTTCTGTTTGCAAAAATCATTTAAAAACATAAGGAAGGAAGGAAGGAAGGGGTCTTAGCAAATACTACGGGTGGTCACCGATGGCCGGGAGAAATGATGGGGTAACAAAATTGTACAAAAAAAAAAATTGTGTGTGTCAGCTCCGACGCACGACTGGAGTTTACTTACTCCTTAAGTACGATTGTCTAAACATACGCAAAAAGAGTTTATCCAACTGAAAATAAGATTAATACCATATGAAAGGGTAAATTAACAAATTAATGAAAATAATATACATATATAAATATATATTTATTCATTTTATATACATTTATTATAACAGATGTGCACAAATATTTCATTAGGAATGTTGATAAATTATGTAATTATTATTAGGTATCTGACAATTATCATTTATTTTTTAAATATTAATTAGAGCAATATTACTTTCGCACCGCACCATAGGTGCGCGCGCACCGAAAAAGTAACGAGGTCATTCATCAGTAGATTTTACCTCTCATATTTTTCTCATACCGGGCGCCTTATATATGAAAATCGATTCTTAAGGAGTAAACTCCAAAAATTGGTTATGTAGTATGGGTACTTTTCCTAACTTGCAATGGAGCAGCGTGGCGGATTAGGCTCCAACTCTTCTATTTCGTTCAGTTCATTCGAGAAAATATATTTTTAAACTGACAAGAAACTCAACCGTTACCTACTATTTTGAAAACGGTCAATATATATATTACTCAACAATGATAAATTCAGTCATGTCCTGCATGAAAGTCAGCGCTACAAAATTCACGTATCTTTGTCATTTATATAATATTAGCTTCCGCCCGCGGCTTCGCACGCGTGGGTGTATTATATTGTTATAGAGTAGCCTATATCCTTCACCACAAACTATCCGTATCAAATATCACACACGGCGCAGCAGATTAGGTTTGATGACTTATGTACATAGGGGAGAGTGGGGTAATTGCGAACACCTAAGGAAAAACTAAAATAAAACGAAAACTATTTAAGTCATTAAAGCTTTTTATTAATCAGTCTTTACTTTCAGTAATTAACTTTATCTTTAAATAATCAACAGAGATATATTTTTGAAAATAATCAAGTTATAATAAAAAAACAAAACGTCTGGTGTCCGGGATTACCCCACACTGTAGGGGGTAATGGCGGATACCAAGTGGGGTAACCACGGACACAATCTAATCAGAGCATAAATCACATAAATATCCCTTGGAAGTGCTTTCTTCACTCGTGCACTTCTCATGGGCCCATAATTGACATTTGTAACACATTATCCAATCTTCGATAATCGGTTCCTCGTATTTTTCTTTACAAGTCAAACAATTATGCTCTTCTTGACTCTTCGATGTAACTTTTTCAGTATTTTTCTCTTCTTTATTATTTTTATTTTCAAAAAATTTCAGATTCCTGACGCCTTTTTTATTTTTATTGACAACATTTTCGTTAAATTTAATTTGTTCTATCTTCTTTCTTTTCTGTTTTTTTTTTTTTTCTTCTAAAGCATCTTTCATGGGAGTGCTGGTTATTATAGTTGAATGCCTCTTTCTAGAAGTTTGCCTTGTTTTGGGTTTTTGTGTTGGGGTTTATTATATACACGATTGGCATCAAATTGATGTTTTATTTGCAGTGCTTCCAAGGTATTGAAAAACATTTTAACTTCTGTTTCGTTAAAGGCGGTAATTCTATTAATAGAAGTAGACTGAGGTCTACGCAGTAACATATTGCGATGCCTTTTCTTGAACCCATAGAACCAGTCCTTTCCGGCCATTCGAGAATTTTTATTAAAATTATGCTTTAAATGGTTGATTTCGGCAAATGTGAAGGCTTCAAGGCTATTTTGCGAACCATCTCAATAGTTAAACCATAAAAATGTTTACAGCAATTTAAAATATGTTTCTCCAGTTCAGCTTCTTGTTCTTAAGAAAATATAGGCTTGCTTCCAGTTTTTGTAGTTTTAATTGTTTATTTTTTGAGGTAGTCATGTATCGTACTTTTTGGTACAGAATAAGTAGTAGCTGCCTTTCTCAGAGAAAGTGTCTTGGTTTTGACAGCTTCAACGGCTTTCTTCAAGTCCACTAACTTATATTTAGTCTCAGTCTTTCTTTGGTAATATCTTGGCATCTGAAATTAATGTTTATTCATAATTAATAATAAATATCTAAAAAATAATAACTCTAGTCTATTAACTATCTTTATACCAAAATACACCTAAAGAACATTTAATCATTTTAATATGATTTCTATACAAGTGAAACATTGTATTTTTATTATAATAACAATTTGGTTACGGTACCTGACTATTAGACATAAATTTAAAAATGACAGTTTAGCCATTTTTATATACTTATTGTTTAGGGGTAACTACGGACGTCCGTAATCACCCCACTCAAATCGTCCGCCATTAGCCGACTTTCCCAGAAACGCAATAAGTATGTTTTTTTTAAAGTTTAGAACCATGCGGTGCACGATACCAGTGCTTTAAAACGTTCTTCAAAAATAAGTTTTTTCAGGATAAAAACAGCATCCTACTATGTTTTACGTACAGTAAGATGCACACATTCAATTTTACACAAAAATAAGATCAAATAATAGAAAAATCTTTAAGTTTACTAACTTTGAAATGTGAGCGCGTCCTCACTTTAGCACTTACTGTTTGGCACTGAGTTCAGGGTCGACTTACGATTGCGTCATTCAAAATATGTCCAGTCTTGCTTTAACATAGTTAAACCTGTGTGTCCGCCATTACCCGTCGTCCGTGATTACCCCACTCTCCCCTACATATATACTATGTATATAAATTTACGTACATGCTATATATTTTTTGTGTTCTTTTTTATTTTAAATATATAACGGAATCAGCCTGTAAACAACCCACTGCTGGGAAAAGATCTTTGCTCCATATAGAAGAAGGGTTAGAGATTAATCCACCATGCTCTACTGCGGGTTGACGGATAATTTCCCTATCATGAGTAACGGTCGCTATCAGATGTCTATGATAAGTGATAACAACTGAGACCGACGGCTTTACGTGTGTAGCGACATCTATCTCGCCACATACGAACTAGAAAGCGACGACACGACGTATCCCACATAGCGCTATCAAAGTTATCCGAGCGATTAAACATATATACAAGAAACCGACAACAATCGTCGGAGGCAGTAGCCCACCAGATACAACACCCGTCTGGTCGGAGGATTCTCCTCTTTCCATGGTGGATAAGGAACTTTACACCCTGTTCCTCACTCACCCAAACGTGTTCTCCGAGGCACAATAGGGAGACCCACAAGGACATACAACTAGACCAGAAACAAATATTTGTACTGACTACTTGGGATAGCCCTTTTCTCCATTAAATAAGGAGGGCTAAAGCTCCGTCCACGTTGCACGAATGCGGTTTCGACTATTTTCAAGTTTACTGTTATGCTGTTTTCTCACGATGTTCTTTTATAGTCGAAGAGGATGAGAGCACTGAAATTATTACTATACCACCCCGAATTTGAATCCGCGACGCAAATAATACAAATTTTCTGCCTCCGTGAAAATTGACCTCCGGGTGGTGGATACGAGGAATCTGCCACCTGACGAGTAACAAGGTCCCTGCGACTGAACGGTGTGTCGCGTGTTCCGGGTATATCGTAAGCGACAAATAATGAGTTATATAGCGATTATTTAAAACCAGAGTGGTGTTCGTGCAAAACGAACCACCGTCTACTAGGTCGCGGATGAATGCGGAGCGAAGGAACATCGTGGGGTTTTCATCAATCGGTAAAAGTTCATTTCCCCCAGGATGGGCAGTATTCATGAGGATTTCCCCACGAATAAAAAAAAATATGGTGGCGCTGCTGCCCTTCACCATCCTGGTTGATGTACAGTTGTTCGCACCACCATGGCCTTAGTCGCCTTTTATGACATCTCGGTAAGAAAGAAATGGGGCTATTCTTCTCTGCCGGTCACCGCACGGCAAATCGCAGAACCCCATAATATATGATATATTCAACACTGATTTTATGTAGTTTTTTTTTCTATAAAACATTTCACTAAAATCTGCTGGAATAGTATATACCTATATACAGGGTGACTGGTGAATTACCATCGACATTCGGGGAGAGCGCTCGGCGCACGGTTCCCACTCGAATCATGTAAAAAAAATAGGTAAATATTAATAAACTTTTAAGTAAAGTTACTCAACAATTATCCAATTATTTACGCATCGTCTGGACACCCTAGCAGCTAGCTGCACTTTCGACACAAAACAGGTAGTTTATCTACGTCCAAACGCCGCCACGTGTAAACAGGGTAGCAGGATAAACAAGCATGATCCAGTCCCCCTTAATACTTTAATCCTGGCTTAGGAAAGGCAAAAATACTAAGATATTTTACTCGTTTAAGCAACAAATTTGTTGACTAGGTAAATTATGTGACTTTGGCAATTTTTAGGTGTGAACAAGCGACACATTACAACACCTGTGCATGTGCCGCCGGCATGACTGGAAAAGTGTCATCGCTTCATTTATTTGAATTGAAATTTATGAAAATTTGGTCAAAAATTAAGTACCTATTTTTATTGCATGACCCGAATGGGAACCGCGCGCCGAGCGTTCTCCCCAAATATCGATGGTAATTCACCAGTCACCCTGTATATATATAATAAACTTGCCTAACTTAATAATATTACTTTAATTACTTGAAAATTTAGTGTTGTTGTAGAAAACACTTTCTAAGTTTTTCCAACGATACTTAACTTTTAAAATTTTCTATAAAATATCTTAATATTAATTAACTTATTTCTAGATGCGCAGTTCGTAAAATTTTAATATAATTTTACCTATAAAGACAGTTGTATATTGCACAGTAAATGAATCTGGTGTAATTTTCATCTTATTATCCTTTTGGGCTTGACCGTAATTGGGTAAAAAGGTCTGATCGTAAGTGACCACCTTCAGACTTACTGCTGCTTACATATCAGTACATAATTAATTAGCCATAAGCCATTCCTTGTTGTTATGTCCCTAATGTTTGTAATCAAAGTGTACTTTATACTGTAATATGCGTTGTTTTACTATACCCATTATCCGCTAAGCTCATACAGTAAGTAGTCAGTAGGTCATTTATGTAGTAAATATTATATTTTTTCCCATACATATCAATATACCTATTGTTATTACTGTTATAGTATTGTATTACAAGACGGCTGACAGCGCAGTAAACATTTATAGATGTAAGATATAGTATTAATTAAATTTGAATCTACAGGGTGACTGGTAAATTACTATCAATATTTAAGGAGAATACTCGGTACATGATTCTCATTCAAATTATGTAAAAAAAATAGGTACTTAATTTTTGACCAAATTTTCATAAATTTCAATTCAAGTAAATGAAGCGTTGACACCTTTTGACAGTTTGTTGTACTGTGCCGCTTGTTCACATCTAAAACTTGCCAAAGTTCACATCATTTACCTAGTCAACAAATTTGTTGCTTAAACGAGTAAAATATCTTAGTATTTTTGCCTATCCTAAGCCAGGATTAAAGTATTAAAGGGGACTGGATCATGCTTGTTTATCCTGCTACCCTGTTGACACGTGGCGGCGTCTGGACGTAGGTAAACTACCTGTTTTGTGTCGAAAGTGCAGCTAGCTGCTAGGGTGTCCAGACGACGCGTACATAATTGGATAATTGTTGAACAACTTTACTTAAAAGTTTATTAATATTTACCCGTTTTTTTTTAAATAATTCGAATGATAATCATGTACCGAGTAGTCTCCTTAAATATTGATAGTAATTTACCAGTCACCTGTATATACCAGTAACCACTCACGATTTTGTTAGCGTGGAATGTATTTCTTAGGGTAGATATTTAAAAAAAGTCACCACTTAGAATAACGGTTAGCCGTTTCGGCGATTAACCGAAACACACAGATTATGGACAGATAAAACTTTTACAAATTGGTATGTGAACGTATTTTCAGATAAAACAATAATTTTCAGTGTCACCGAAAACAAATACTTAAAATTTTATTTAATTGGATACATTAAAAAAGTATTAAGTTGTTTGCGTAAATAAATCTAGATATTATATTTATTCTTGTTTATCCATAGTTAATACTGAAGTATATAGGTTTAATTAATTAATTGATTTCTTTATAGGAAAGCTGCTTTGGACCGTTAATGGATTTTTTTATTTTTGTCCATGTTTTGAACATGAGTACAACACCGGCAATACACTCGCAAAACCCTTTACGTTTCAGTTTTTCATGGACTACTTAACATTAGGTGGGACCATCTTCTCGTTTTCACTCCCTTCCTTATAAAAATAAATTGAAATTTTCTTTTTATTACCACTTGCATATTTTTAGTAGAAATTTTTTATTATTATTTAAAAGCTTATAATAATAAGAAGAATAATACGTAAACAAACTTGTTTTAAGTTTCTAGTTTATCTTCTTAATTTTTAGTAGAAATAGTACCTAATAATTATATTAATGACCAGCCCGTCGGCGCAGTTGGCATGGACCCTGCTTTCTGTTCCAGGGTTGTGGGATCGATTCCCGCTCTGAGTCTTAGTGTAATATATGTATATTATTTTCTATTTGTATTTGTATTATAATATGTATATCAGTCGACTGTTACCTATAATACAGGCATTACGATGCCTATCTTAGGAACATACAACCGTGTGTGTATGTTAAACGCATTAAAAAAAAGAAACCACTATCATGAAAATAAAAATAAAAAATTCTACTTTTGACCGTATGGAATTACAACTTCTAATAATCAGGCCTACGATTGGAATATATCATATCGTATCATATATTTTATAATAGATATTAACTACCGAAAAGGCAATGCAGATTCAGAACCTACAGAAAATGAAATCAAGTTTCCATTTGCATATACAGACAGCTTAAAACTTAAACAGTCACATGGCGGTCGGTAGTTACCTATGTAAATAAATACGTGGGTGTACGTCCAGATTTATAAACCAAATGTCGAGAAAGTTTTCTTAAAGTGAAACGTTTCGTCGTCGAGGGAGAAACAAACAGTGCAAATACGGTATAACCACTGGAAACACCTTTAGGCTGTATCGTATTTTCCGTTTTAAATTTTCAACAGCTTTCAAACTCGGCAAGGTTTACAGCGTTTGTGTGTGTAAAACAAATTAATTATTTAAGCAGTCATATACAACATACGTACGATATGAAGTTACACACGACACGAGATGTGAGCAATTTTATGTAATTTCTTAATGGATATGCTTTTGTAAATAAATAAATTGTTTTTTCGTTTTCATTTACCTACATGAAATTTTAAAAAGAAATAGTTGGGTAAAAAATCATAACCGATTCCATTAATATTACAAACGTAATCTTTTTGTCGAATATTTATATGCGCTCATACGTAAGCTTTGTACTTTTGTTCTGTTTTAATAAACTAGGTAGAAAAGTATAAGTGTCCTAATTTTATGTCACAAACATAAGTGTATATAATTATGTACTTTTCAAGAGTAATTTATAACTAGCACACAAATATTTTTGATTAATTTCTTAGAATCATTTTTAAGTATCTTGCATAATTCCTGAGAATTTAAGTTATTCTTACTCGTTAAATCAGTTTCTGAGTTAAGCTGTAAAAATGTAAGATAATAAAATCATTATGATTATAGCAACTTTTGCGTTTATAACACGTATGGAAATATTGCTTCAAACCCACTGATGCAAACTAGGACGCAAACGGAAATTCAGCACTACTGGGATTTTAGTTCAAGACATTTAATTTTAACACATCAAACCGCTATCGACAAGTTAATGTAAAATTTTCCTTAACCTTCCTTCCTAAGAGAATACGGCATATACGGTACATCGTATTTAGCCCATTTTCCATTAAAATTAAATTTTCCTATTCATAACCATCATCATATCATGATATCGGCTGTTGGATGTCTGCTGCTGAACGTAGGCCTTCCCCTATAAAATTTCCTATGACACTTCTGAAATTTTTGTCTTTGGCCAAAGTGCTAAACAGAAATTTAAAATTTTCATAATCGGAAAATTTATTATATAACAAATCAATTTATTTCTTGTATTTTTCTGAGAGTAATTATTTATTTCTGATTATTATATGTCTTTGTGTATATATAAGAGTAACGGATAAGGCTCATGTCATATTCAATCTAATTACATATAAGTAAGAGTTCCAAGGGTATAATTTAATGTACTTTTAGCCCACTTTTCAAAGTTAAAACAGCGAACATTTTTACATCTTTGAAGACTAATTTTTCATTATAACGTAGTTAAGGTTGTTGTATTAACTGGGCCTCCTAATTTGTAACTCAATTATTTCTTGTCTATTGTTATCCAGTCGTCTCTTATCCAAAGTAACACTCAGGGTAAGTACCCAAGGTGTCAATGACACTCACTAGTTCTTGCCAGATCAAAATCCGATAAGCGATAATTTCTGACTAATAAAAGTAATAGGTACTTCATTATTCTGAGCATTCAAGCTCCCGCATTAAAATATATGCCCACCATTCTTATGTTGCTGTAGGGGGCCGGCAGAGAGAATAGTCTCGACCTCTTCTTGCCGAGGTGTCGTAAAAGGCGATTAAGGCCATAGTGGTGCGAACAACTGTACACCAACCAGGATGGTGATGGGCTGCAGCATACTGTCACTTCACAATGCGCTTGCCGACCAGCCTACTAAGTGTGGCAATTATTGGAAAATCCCCCCAAAGATGATAGGGGAGGCCTACGTTCAGCAGTGGATATCCGACGGCTCATGTGATGGTGGTGGTTGTTAAGCGACTTATGCTTTTTTACAAAATGAGAAAATGCATTTTATCATGCTTGATATTCTAGTCAGGATCTCACTAGTCAGTAATTAGAATATATATATTTTGATATGCAATTTAAAATGAATTGATTGAATGAAAATATGCAATTATGCAATTTGATAGTTACAATTATTTTTGTTTTTATGATGACGACTGGAACCATCGTCAAAATTATTAAATCATTTTAAATAAAAATATATAAAAGTGTGACTATTATGTAACTTTTTGAATAAAATGCAAATAGCTGGAAAAATATTCAGCCACTCTCATTTGCAGCTCTTTTTAATCGCGACGCCTTATGTTTTATGACAAATCAGGCGTGTAAATTTTCCAACTGGATGTCACGGAGTAACATTTAAACTTTTATAAATACGAAATGTTACAGATAAGCATGTTCTTATTTTTATATAAATGTAAATAAAAAATGTTTTTAAAGTACACTTACAATAAATAAACTTACCACTAATATATATATATATATATATATATATATATATATATATATATATATATATATATATATATATATATATATATATATATATATATATATGGATTTTTCGATAAAGATAGGAATTAATACATTTTTTCTGTCATTTTCGCCAAAAAGTGTTCTTTTTTATTGGACTTTATTGAAAACTGATTATATAAACATTTAGTAAAATTCAAAAAATTTTTGTAATTGACAATAATCAAAATATTTATCAATAAATATGCAACAGCTTAAAAGTAGCTACACGTAATTTTTTTTTGATGTTTCTGCTCCATGGCAATCTGTTTTCCAACAATAAGCCACTTCTTTGTTTGATTTCTCAGTTTAAGTGTTCCTCAAGAGCCATATTTGTATGAAAATTAATTTCACATGACTCTCTTGATGTTAAGTAAGTACTACTCGAAAAACCCACTAACACCAGAAAACATTAATCCACGTTGCATGATATACGGGCAGTATACGAAAGAAGCGTACAAGTCGAGCCAGCTGCAACAACAGTCAGCATTTTCAGTTGGTTTACATGGCGTCACATGTGTTATTTATTCATGGCGGTTATCCCCGACCTCTAGTTAATTATGACGTGGACGTGGTTCGGCGAGCTCAACTTTCAAATTGGATTATTCGCGTCATCGCTTTCTGACTAGTTAACGATGAACTTTTTGAGAACGTAATTTTCGTTTTTTTTTTTCAGTGCGCCAAATTAGTTTTATTACGAACGCTTAAGGCTCGACCCTCTTTAAACAACAAAATGTGTGCTTTCTTTTGTTTTTATAATCCATACTAATATCAGCTAAATTAATACATTTACAAAGGATTCATTAGGAGGCTTAAAAAAAGTTTTATCAGTATTACACTAGAACGGTTATAATCTAATCAAGAACTTACTCGTAAGTGTATATCTACGTCATTAGTTAGTGTACTCTTTTTTATTGCTATTTATTTAAACGACGAATTAGTTTATAGTTACAAAACGTACATTACGTTTTTAACTCAATTATACCGCGATATTTGACGAGGCGTGGGCGCAGAGGTCACAGTAACTGGCTTATGCGCTAGCGGTCGCGGGTTCGATCCCCGCACATGACAAATATTTGTATAGGCCATACAGATGTTTGTGGTGGTCTGGGCGTTTGTGCTTGTGTATTGTGTGTGTTTCCGGACCCCGACACAGGATTCACATCCTACTGGGGGCCGTTGAGTGTGAGACGTTTATTATTATTATTATTCTTCTTCCTCTGATGATAAGAATAAGAAGTCATTTGTTCAAATAGACTTTGTCTTGACTCGTTTCTCTTTTTTTTTGTTTGATTGGTAGCTCGAATCATATTTCAATTAGTAATTCGACAGTCACTCGATTAGTTTGTTGACTAATTGATTTAATAGACTAAAGATTCTAATATGTATAAATTTGTATTTATGTAATAAATAAATAAAAATAAATAAAAATAATAAATGTAATAATGTTAAAATATGTATTTCAATAAATAATAAATAAATAAAATATATAGACACGGCATTGGTGCTAGTGATGTTTGTCGGGCGTTGTCTAGATAGATTTTATCGATATAGCTTTTTTTAATTTACAGAATTTTGTAATATATTTTATTAATTTATTATACGTTTTTAAAACTAAGTTCAAATATATTTTATTGCTTAATTTTTTTTTTCAGTCATAAAAGATTTTTTTTTCTTTAGTTTTTCAAATCTTTTAAAAATAGATTTATAAGTTAATCGTATATTGACCATAAGCATGAAACGCAAAGCTTAATCGTGGCTGATTAGTGATATATCCCTCGAATTACAAAAATCACTTTCGATTTTACTGTCTTAAAAATATTATAAAACTATATATAATTAAAACTAATTAATCTATGTCATGTGTGCACTAAATATAGTTCGCCTGTTATAAATATTTATAATTCGTGTTTTATTGTAATTTTAATTTTATTATAAGAAATTGCAATAAAATACAAACACAAAATTGGCGTTTCCTCAATTTCGCTTTTTCAGTTATACGCGTGTGCGTTTTTTAACAATAGTCTACAGTTATTACTACATTCGTCCACTGTCCACAAATTTTCAAATATAAATCTGTCAGTATAGCTGTAAATTACACAAAATGCGTGCGATAATATTTTTATTGTGTGTTGTACTTATACAATACGCTTTTGTAGTAGTTGTAAAGGTGACAGAAGAATGGTCACAGCTGTTAATTAGCTAATATAAAATGATGTGATATCTCTCGTATGTCAACCGTCGTAACGGTTTGGCGGGCATGGCATTATCAGCTGAATCCATTTCAATGCAGTTTATTTAACACAGACTTAAGCCAAAGTAAATGTGTACCTGCTTTGGTTAAATCAACCTAATTCTTAAGGCCCGATCCACATTACAGTGCTGATCTCAGTTCGTTCTCGGTCCGATCTCAATCCGGTAAAATGTTTTGTATGACGAATCGTTGCTGGAGCGTGACTTGATCGGACCTTGACTGTCACGGATAGTATGAATACTCTCATTGTTTCTTGTGTAACGATATATCGGGGCTTACTCGTTGCACGCGAGTAAGGCTATACCTAAGTATCAAAACTTTTAATGTTCAAGTATTAAAATTTAATAACATTTTCTTTTTATACAAAAACGAAACACAGGTGGGCGAAGCGTCAGGCAGAAGCACATTAGTAAGAAAATCTATATACATATAATAAAATGGTAGGAAAGTCAAAACTGTACATTGAATTTTTTTTTAAAATGCTTGGTGTGTGATTTACAATCGATATCGAAGTCAAAAATATAGTTTTTAGAATTTTTCTCTGTTTGTCTGTTTGTCCGTATGTATGTCCGGGATAAACTCAAACAGTGCTGCATGGATTTACTTAAAATTTGGCACGACTATTATTAAGAAGTCGGGTCACCATATAGGCTACATATTATCAGACTAGCACCTACGGGGAACGAGCAGTGAACCTTTATTTCTTCAACGCAATCTGTAACAACGTGTAATCTAATAGCGTTCACGCAGACGACGTCGCAGGCAGCAGCTAGTCTATAATAAATAATAGTCTATAATAATATATATGACTATAAAGACGTTATTTCGGTTATATAAAAGTAAATATTTATTTTATTTACGTAGTTTAAAACGTACTTAGAGAAAATTATGCTATCACGAAATGAATTCTCTATGCAAATTTTGAAAGATATGTTGGTTTTAAATGGAGCCTAGAATATTTTGTCTCCGTTTAGCAATAAAATACTCGCTATCAAGTGACGTAAGCCCTCAGTTGAAATTTCAGTTACATAATTTTTACTATAGCGATACTATTTATTTTTTACGAATAACAATAGCTGTTATTTATTTAATAAAATTGTATTTTTTAGTACTTATTTTATTTATTGACAGCCTTGTGTCAGGCTTCAAATTGTGGATTTTCGACAGAGGTAAATTAATAATTGCATTAAAATTTCTATTTCTAGACGATCCAATCTTGTGACATAAAACATTTCAGATCTCAAATTAGAATCAAATTATTAAAATATTTTTAGTAGAAGAAACCAGAAGTATACTTCTGGTTTCTTCTTATTTCCCCAATATTTGTTGTATCTATTTATCACTCATGTACAGACATCAGCTAATTGTAATTTTATATGCATAGACGATTACAAGAAGGCCGATTTAACTTATTTCTTGAGGTTACTCATCAAGCGCCTAACACGGCTCATCTGCGTAAATGTTCACTATAATTAACTAATCTAGTGATTTTATATTTTGATTTTTGACGGACATATTTAATCTTTTGAAAAACAGTTGTGTCAAAACACAAAACAGTGTTATCCTTTAGAGTCATCTGTGCTCAAAGGCGCAATGAAGGACGCAAAATTCTGTAGCTATAAAAGTGGAACAGAAAAAATATATAAATAACTAAAAAATGATAGATGCTACATATTATGTAGTCAAATATATAAATAAAAGCATACTTACATACCTACATACACAAATACCTGTAAATATATATACATTATAAACGACTTGACAAATTAAGACTAATGTCACAATAAAACATAACTTCATGGCAAATAATAAAATAAAATAAATTTATTCGACATAATTAAGTTTATATAGTACCTACTAGTTTTCTAAATGTCATTAAAGACTAAGCGCGTTTTATCGACAGTGACAATGAGTTCCAAAGACGACAAGCTTAGACATTGAAAGATTAAGAAAAGGAAGAAGAATCTTCAAAATTAGGCTACCATTTGAGCGGAGAGACTGTTCGTAAATGTCACAAAGAGATTCAAATCGGTTTTTAAGATATTCCAGAGTAGCTGAATTGAAGAGGATAGAATAAAAGAGAGATGATAAATGAGTATTCCTGTGAAATGTATAGGTAATACCTAATATAAAACATTATCATATTTGCGAAGTCCAAATATAAATCAAATACAGAAATATTTCACATAAAATAACACGTGTCAGCATTATCAAGAATTGGTAAAAAGAGAGACTCGAAACTTTGTTGACATTCCCATCACATCGATCAGGATTCATGTTAAACTCTTTCATTGTACGACTGTGGACTAGGTTACCTAAAGAGATGAAAAAAAGCGCCCTCTCAAAATCTCCGTAATCTCCGTGGTCGGAGGATCCTCCCTTTTCAACGGTGGATGAGGAACTGTTCCTCACACACCCCAAACTGGTGATCCCGAGCATGAACGTCAGCGCAGCCTTCGCAAAGCTATGTCATCGTGACGTCATCATCACTTCCTCAAGCTTTCGAACAGCGAGTCGTACAGCCAGCTAGAATCCACGGCTACAACGGGTATCCTGACCATCAGCATGCAGCGGAAGCGCATTCCTGGTCACGGCCCACAGCCTTCTCAGCAACCTTGGCACAGCACACTGCACTTCGGCCGGTCATCAAGCAGAGACGTACTTCTCTCCTGGTCAACGCAGCAGCCAGCCACTACGCAAAAGTGCACCACCCTAACTCACTTGGGCATCACCGCAGACAGTTCCGACTCACCGTGAACTATGCGGCATCTGGTTCCGAGTCACTGTAACATCCCACTGGCCCGGCAAGCATCACAAGATGTATGGACGACTCAACCTACTATCGACCTCCGGTCTCGGAGGGGAGTGATGTAGCGACATCTATCTCGCCACATATGAACTAAAAACTGACGTAACTTACATCGCGCTATCAAAGTTATCCGAGCGCTTGAACATATATACAAGAACCCGAAAACAACCATCGGGGTAGTAGCCCACCAACACAATACCCGTCTGGTGGGAGGATCCTTCCTTTTCAATGGTGGATGAGGAACTTCACACCCTATTCCTCTCTCACCCCCAAACCAAGGTTGGCTGCTAGAGAATGCATTAGCGTTATGCCCGCATTTTGTAAACACTTGTATTGGTGTATTTATTGTACAATAAAGAATTTAAATAAATAAATCTTAATTAATTTAATTCGGGTCCATTTAAAAAGGGGATGATAGATGATAGAAATGCGAACTTTATTGTATCGTTGTCTCATTAAATTCAAACTTTTTTTTGTTAGACGTTTTGGACATTGAGACAAGATGGTCCCGTCAATACTTTAAGATGTTTATTTTATAAGTAGTCCAAGCAACTAAATCCTTACTATTTATTTAATATTATAAATGGGAAAGTGAGTTTGTTTGTATGTTTGTTCCGCTTTCACGCCGTAACTACTAAACCGATTGCTTTGAAATTTTGCAGACGTAAAGTTAGAAGTCCGGATTAAATAATAGGGTACTTTTTATCCCGAAAAAGTTTACTACTTTTTATACGGGAAAACTAAGAAGCGCGATATAACCGAATTCATAACCGAATTCCACGCGGGCGAAGCCGCGGGTAAAAGCTAGTTAATAATAAAAAGGTAAGATTTAAATAAATTAAAGGTTTACTTTAGTAACCTTTAAATTATCCAAACGAAAAACGAACTAATCCATAAATACATTTTTCTCATCTAATCTAATTAAATTATTTTGTCGTGTAAAATATATAAAAACCAAATAAATCGCTTATACTTTACATTGCTCGACATACATATATTATACTTGACATATCATACTATATATATTTAAGATTATAAATGTGAAATGTAAGTTTGTTTCTTACGCTTTCACGTGAAAACCACTTAACCGATCATCATGGAACTTTATACACATATTCTTGGAGGTAATAGAAGTAGCATAGGATACTTTTTTTTAGGTCGTGATAGTCGATATCCACGCGGGCGAAGCCGCGGGCAGAAGCTAATATTACTATATAATATAATCTAGCCAAGTTATATCTGTTATAGTTACAATATTAAGAGTTAAATATTGTATGTAAACATTGACTATTTTGAATTGCATGACACAATATTACTTGTCTAGAAAAACGAAAATTCGTCTGAATAATTTTCCATGTAAAGACATCGGTCAAAACAATCAATCAGTTACAACATTAGATGTAAGTTAAAAACCTCTATGTTACTCTATAACAATACTTTTTTATCAATTTATTAAAATTAAATTAAAAGCGATGATATGGTTACGGGGGTTAAGCTTGTAAGAACATAAAAATAATCCACATTGTGAAAGGCACCTTGGCGTCGGATAATAATATTTTGCGAAAGCCTATTATGGGAAAAGATACTGAGCTTAATTTACCAAGCAGTTCTAATGCTGCACATTCATACACTAGAAGTGTCTCGTCTTTCCAAGCGTTTTATGTTGTACTAGTTGACCCGTGCGGTTTTATCCGCGTTGACTTTATTGTTATAGCTCTACTTATATGTGTCATAGCGCGATATACAAAAGACTTACGCACTTTTTATTGATTGTGAGTTTTATTAATATTAAAGATGACGGTAATTGATATTAAAAAAATAATGCATACAAAATGACGTCATTAAGATTTCACTACAATAATTGCTTATAGCGTAATAGCTCCATTTCTAGAAATAGTGTATAAACATAAAACCTACATCAGCTTTTAAATTAGACCCCCAGGTTCACAACTGTGAAAACTGCATCCGACTTCGTCCAGTAGAATTTGCATGATGTGGGACATAAAGACAAACAGACAGGCAAAGAAAAATTATGAAAAATAATCTGTGAAAACCGCATCCGATTTCGTCCAGTAGAATTTGCATGATGTGGGACATAAAGACAAACAGACAGGCAAAGAAAAATTATGAAAAATAATAGAACAGAGCAATAGAAGAATATATAGAAAAATATCTCTTAAAGAATATATCTCTTAAAGTCTATAAAGATTATATATTTATTATAAGAAAATATCTCTTAAAGTCTATAAAGTATAATTCGATTTTTCTAAATGTCTCTCATGTACATTGGCATGTACATGAGACATTAGCAGGTTTCAATTTCATTATATGTATATATTTTAGATATAGTTCGTCTGAACCAATGTGAATAGAGCCTTATCTTTACTATTCTGGTATTATTAAACGTATCATTATATAAGTTTCCGACTCTCTCACTGTGGAAACGTAGCTATAATAGCTATTTTATAACGTTTTTATGGGAGAGTGTGGTACTGGTTGAGCCCGCTGTATAGTCAGTTATATAAAGCATATAGCATAGCTCTACGGTACATAACAATTACTGACTGAATTGAAACCTTTTTACCTATAGAAAAAATTTAAGTATTCAAATATGCAAATTCAGTGTTAGCAACATCTAATGTTACATACAAATGTAAACACACGAGTATCTCTATTGTAACTTCCGTAACAATTACGAGGCGAAAGAAAACCACAGCTTGTGCCTAACTTCCGCGTTGGAAACAGAATACTGCAGCTCTACGGCAAAAGTTACGGCCGTTACGGTTAAGTTGACATTTCGCTTGATTTTCTCTTATTTCAAATGTTTGTTTAGAAGAATACAGTTTGCATTTAACACGAAACGTGAAAACAGAATACAGTTTTACTTTTGTTTAAAATATGCAAAAAGTTTAAATCAGTTTTTTTTTTATGTTAAAAAAAAGTATTGTAGGTGAGAATTTTAAATTTTAACTGAAATATATCCGTTTTTGTTATTATTTTATCAATTGTGGCATTTTTTGTCGTAACGCCTGTGCCAGCGGGTGTCTTTTGAACAAGATTAGTCTCTTGAAATATGCAAGTGAATGTTCATAAAATATAAATCGAAATGGATTATTTAAAATTTTGATAGAACTATTTACATATTGAAATTAAAATTCGATTCACGCTCTTTACGACCATTCAGTGAGCGTGATGGTATATGAAAAAAAAGAACGTTATTTTTAATAATGTTTTAATTATGCCCTTATAAAGTGATTGATGATAATTAATTTAATAGATATATAAATTCAATTGCTTTTATCATAGTAAACGCTGTCATGTTGTCTTGAGTGTTTGGCTTGTGTGAGTGTGCTAATCTAAAGAACTAATGGACCCGTATCACCAACTTTACACATTTCACAAACTTGTATTGTATCTTCTTATTCTATCTTGTTAGGGACGATTATTATAGGCTACGTGAATTGAACTGGACTGAATCTATCTGTAAATGTCCCACAGCTGGACAAAGGCCTCTTTCCCATACAGGAGAAGGGTTGGTGCTTAATCCGCCACACTACTCCTCGATAATCGGTAACAGGTGTCTGATGACAACCGGGACCGACGACTTGGGTCCTCTTCGAAGCATGGTGGGGACATTCACAAGGATATACACCCAGACCAGTAACAAATATTTGTAAGAATACAAATATATGCCCTGAGCGGAAATGGAACCTGTGACCGCCTACTAATTGCACTACTATACCAATACGGTTGACACATATTATACATATTCTATTACTACTTATTATATCAAAAAGTAATAAAAATTAAGAATAGAAGATCACAAGTAAGAGCGAAGAATTTTAAGGTTATCATAAAAATAAAGCTTTATAAGCTTTGAAATTCATTGCAAACTAACATAAAGGTAAAATTTCCATCGACGTGGTATCATTGTTGCCGAGCGTAAATTATTGAACATTATATCTAACAAATTAGATACATCACCTCCTCAAGTTTCGGTCTTTTCTTAATTTAACACTTAATAAGAAAAATGAAATCGAAAAGAATACATAAGAAGTTTGTAATTTTTTAAGTTAAAAGCCTTACATTTTTTAGGATATTTTATTAGAAATAAAAATAAGATCATGAACAAGCATTTTCTAAAAATTATCTAAAAAAATAAATAATATGTGAAAAAATATGGGTAAAATGGGAAATGGAAGTTTCGGAACATTGGCAAAGTGGTCGGTAAAAGCTAGTGGTGTTTTGTAATGTTTATTTTAAAGTAGCAAAATTTATACTTTAAGAATATTTTTTATTGATTTTTATGAAGTAAAATCTTAAGCTTTCTTAATCCTCAAATAAATGACTTTAATCCAGTAGTTCTCAATCACAGACCACTACCACTGTAAGCCTCCTTCGAGGATTCTGAGATAAAATTAATTACGTCGAAAAGATTAATTTTTGGTACATACATATATCACAATTATATTACAATTATAAGAGCGTTTGTTTTATTAATGATCGCCACTTTTATTCTTTTGTAAGGTCAAGATGTATTTATCGTAGTTATTTTACAAAGGAAAATATCGAAGTTTACTGAAGGCAAATATAGCCTATATAAAATTATAGATTTAAATTTTACTTTGAAGCAATAAAAAGTCTTACAATTTTCGGATAACGCTTGAATCTTTAGGGACTTTTGTGTTATATGTATTTATTTTAAATATTTTCACAATTTTTAAAATCTTTATATTAAGAAAACAAAATGTCCGTCATTGCAAAGTTATGTCGATTAGAAAAATTACATCTATCAAAAAGATCAAGCTAACTTGTACAGGGTATGTAATAAAAGTATAATATATTATCTTATTATATAAGTATAATATATATAATATTTCAGTTAATCTGATTGCTTCTCTTGTATTTTTAAGAATGTGGCCAAATCTCTTTTATCTTTGACTATATTGATTTCATTTGTTTTATTCAATTCTGTAATATTTATTTGATAAGTATAATTGAACTGGTATATTTTTTAATTAATTTATTTGCAAATTTGTCTATTATAAGTATATATAATATATCTAATTTTAATAATGAAAAATACTTTAATGTATCAATATTGTCTTTCAAAGCTTGTTCAATATGGAAGTATTTAATCTAAGTAGAATAATCGATTGTCGAGGAATTTATAATTGTTTTGAATATTACGATAATAAAACATTACTTCTTTATTTAGCGTTCAATATTTCAATATATATCTATACTAATATTATAAAGCTGAAGAGTTTGTTTGTTTGTTTGAACGCGCTAATCTCAGGAACTACTGGTTCGAATAGAAAAATTGTTTTTGTGTTGAATAGCCCACTTACCAAGACAGGTATAGGCTATATAACATCACGCTAAGACCAGTAGGGGCTGGGCAATAACAAAGAAATGTTACAAAAACGGAAAAAAAAACTTTTTTAAGGGCTTCCGTTACGTCCTTTATTATTTCTCTTTTCGAGAAATTTTTTTAACTACAGTTCCACTTTTAAAGTTAATATAACATCACTCTTTTACTGGGGAATTATCGAAAAATAAAAAAAGTCTTAATAATACGTTGAACGACCCAGGAATCAAACCTGAGACCCCTTGCTCGGCAGTAACGCTTGCGACCACTTGACCAAGGAGGCGGGTACCTACACTTAGAGTAATTGTTTAAAAATATTTAAGTACGTTTTTCCCTCAAATTAACGCGGGTGAAACCGCGAGGCAGAGCTAGTTTCAATATAATATTTAATCATGATCATATCAGCCACTTGATGTCATGATCAAATTTTGCTATCGTAAAAGCTAAAATAAGACGGGTCTAGTTAATTCAGTTATGAGATAGTTTATAACTATTGACTGAATAGTTAAAAAGCTTGGTTAGAGTTTTGTATCGAGCTTGAAACATACAACCGAGAACTCGGCTTAAATTGAACCAAGAATATTACGCCAAAGAGCGGTTTCCGGATAAATCGGCCAATTTTATTGGTCTAGTCGAATGTTCTGCAGTGTCTCACTACGAAATAGGTGGTTGGAAATTACGGAAATAGAGTTTTTTTTTAAATCGAAGACCTGGATATTTATTTTTTGGGGCACACAGTCCCGTGTATGTCACAGTCACATAACGTGTAAATTATTTTTTCTCATTGCTACTGCACAGAATACAAACCATTGCACATTTATCAATATTTGAAAATATTTTTATAATAATTAAATCTATCAAATTGATGTTTTATTATTTTATAATAATAGGAAAACAATGATGTGGCACTCTTAATATTAAGAGATAACAATTGAATATCTGCAGCACAAAGGAACCCATAAATGAATAAGAAAGAGCAAAAATCAAAGAAAGGAGTACGTTATCACCAATATGCTCTTTTAGTTTCGGCTCGTTCATCTACAATAGTCAGTATCAAAATGAGGATTAGTAAACTAATTATCTATATCTTATTTTCTTTGCAAGATAATAAAAACGTTTTGCATACATTTTAAAAGAAATAAAACTACCAGGTTAACATCTCTCATTCCAGTTAAAATTTTTAAAAGTAGGTATTTAGAATAGGACGTGGTCATCGGAACACAATTTAAAGCATCAAATTGCTCTCCACTAGAAAGATTTATTTTAAACGAGTTACGAATGCAAGCGCGGTTAAAAATTCCGTTCTCTTACATCACGAATGATTTATGCTTCATCTACTACCATTAGTTGTTTCGCTGTACGGAGAAACGATAATTTTTAAAAATTATTACATTTTGTTACAATTAGTTCTAGAAATCTTGTTTTTTTTGGTCATCGTTATTAGGTTCAGTGAATACGCTTGTTATTCTTAAACAAGGGTTAGGTTCCTATAAAGTATTTATTTCGTTTGCAAAATTTTATATGTATTGAAAATTTAATAATATATAAACTGCTTTTGATAGAAGTATGTCTGTTTATTTAAATTAAAGAGAAAACTAAAGCAAATTCATTGATACATTTGTTTAAAGATTTTTGCTATCCTTACGCAAGATTTTACTTTGTTTAAGTATTCTTTTATACCTGTTCGAAATTGTACATGTTTATCTAGATATTAAAAAAATTAAAATAAATCTCTACGAAGTAGAAAATAACAAATTCGTTTTATGAACCAGTTTGCTATTAAAAAAATCAACTTTAATATAAAATACTGTTGTAAAATCCTAAATCGTCGTACCCATTTCTAAACCTATATATGCATTTTAATTGGTAAAATGTTGTTAAAACTGTACGTTTAAGTTAATTAAAATATGAGTTTAATGTACGAAATTATAATTATGTCAATTAGCAATAATGATGCCAATTAAAAAAAATTAAATCTAAAAATTAATGCGTGTATAATCTTAAACAACATAAGTATTCACATCAAAAGCGAATATGTAACGAACTAACATAAAGTTATGTAGGAATATTAAAATTTCAATCTACACTTAACCCTACCACTTTCAAAAGCGTACGACACGTATCCACGAGAGCTCGCTCTGTTTTTATAATGTCGTGTCACATTCCAGTACGCTGAATGGCTCATTTTTATTTACACGGTGCTTGCCACCACGGTGCTGCTTTATACTTTATTGGCTACCAAAAACCACCTGAAATTTGGAGTGTTTTCAGTTTCGAATTAATATTTGTAGCATAATATATAAAAGTTATTTAGATAAATTTTATAGTTAAATAACAAAACGAAAAAAAATAATACTTTACTGTAACAACTTAAATTTTACCAAAACTGGCCAAAGCCATATTTTCGTATTCATTAAAAGGATTGAAGATTAATGCGCCAACTGCTCTACTGTTAATAAAAATATATTCTTATCTTTTTTTATGTAATACATAACCAAAGAGTATATGTTCGAGATTAACATATAAAATGAGTCGTTGTTTTATTTTTCCATCTTTTTATGCTCGTGGAATGAGCTAGCGTTATATTGTAGAACAGTTTATGAAAATTTGTCGTGGACACAAACTTTCTTCTACAATATTCCAAAAATAGACAAAAACTCTTCTCATAAATTTCCCTTGTGGCGCAGTTGATTGCAATCAAGAGAGATGATACTACTAAATGCTTTAACAGTTGAAATGCATTTTTTTTTGTTAAACTATATTTTCATTAATTGAGTACGAGTACACATATCACGCTACATGTAATCAATCAAATCATATCATAATGAATATACTTCTATTAAAAAATTAAAACAGCAAAATTTTTGATCTTATAAGACTACCTACACTTCCTAAAAAAACCATAACATCTCTGCTCGTCATTGATGGAAAATTGACAGGAATTATCTAGTACTAATCATTTTCATAATTTTAAGATTTTGCTGCATACAAAGATAGTTGCAGCAGGTTGATGAATAATAAATAATCGATGCAGTGAAATTTTACCCTAGAAACAAAAGTTAAATGTTTAGTATCAAGTTGCACATTTAACTGAACATAAAACCTGAAGACTTTTCTTTCACATGATAGAAATAAATAATTTGGAATTGAAACATATTTTCTTTGTCGAAGTTAGTTTAAGAACTTTTTTTTCTAAAATTTTAATAAATGTAAATTCTATGCATATAGTAATTTACGTTTAATCAAAATCGTGTACATAAAAGACAAGGAAAGATTTTTCTTAGATTGTTTCCATCCTGCAGGTTAGTGATTTCATGTAATAAAAATGTACATTTATTATACGTATACTCAACTACCGATCATACAAGGGGCTAAATGAATGGACATCAAAACGTATACACCGATCTTTTTCTATATTTTATAGTTTTCTTCTTTATTATTATTTTTGACATCTCAACAAGTCATTCTAGTTTACGTTTCATGTTAATGAAAAACCTTACCTAGTACCTTAAATAGTAATTAAAAACGTAATTTTAATTTTAAAAAGTGTTGTTTCAAAGTAGGTATTAGTCACGAAAACTTAAAAACATAATTATGTTTACGAGTATATTAAACTATTTAAATAATTTATTTCATCCGCAGTATAATAATAGTAGTAGTAGTTCGTGGTATTGGTCAGCTATAAACCAATGGTTCCGGGTAACTTTTCTTAGATCGTTCATCATTCTGGATTAGGCCTATCTACGCTTTAGGAAGCGTACACTAGGAGTGCAGGGCCATCATTCCTTGGGATCCCAACGACCATCAGTTTATTGTGCGTCACCCATTGGCACTTCGGCTTCATCACAAATTTATTACTTCAAAACAGAAATATTATAATTATTAATTAATTTTGAGATACATCGAGAACTATGGCTCCCTCTGTGTGTGCCAAAAGCTTAGTAATCATATTTTGAAACCACTGGTAAAGTGTATTCTTCAAAGAATTAAGTTTTTAGGTACTAAAGAAGTGGTGTAGATTCGGTGGCTTACTTATTTTTCCAAAATTGGACCAGTATATGTATATACCTACTTAAATACAAGTGACTATGTAAGATCTAGTATTATGACATAATAGAAAAATTGCTGAAAGATTTTTAAGATCAGCTGCCCATTTGCATTTAGGAGTTTTGCTGTGACTCCGACATTAAATTAAAGCTCGAAACGCAAACATTTGAAGGAATATGCAGCAGGTCTATCTCCAGCCCGGCTAGCATGCGCGCACGACAAAATTTTGTCTACCCCCTTTCTCGTATTATTTCTCTATGTCTACAGTAGCTAACATGCGTGCACGTGAGACTCTTCTCGTTACGTCGATAGAAGAGATAACATTAAGTTTTAGATATCTGTGGTATTTATCTCTACGAGAGCTAACATGACATAGTAATGACATAGTAATAAGTAAATTGTCGAATTTTGACGTGGTTTTGACGTTTGAAGAAGAATATTATCGACGAGATAAAGTAATTAGAATTAATTTTCTTCGGAAGAGAATTGTGTCTCTCGTAGTGCGCATGTAGGGTAATGGAGAAAATACTTGATGTAGACATAATATTGTCCCTCTCTCTCGTCAATAGATATTTCGGTACGCATGCTAGCCCGGCAGAAGAGGAAGACAATTAGACACTGTTTGACTCTAGGGTGACGGTTAAGAAAGACGTGCATTTGAATAATTTCGCTAAAACATGCGGTTTTCTTGTTTTACTTTACAGCTGAGAGTTGTTATATTAAAATATCGTAATTCAATATATCAAGAGTGAGATAAAATCATCTTTACCAATAATTTTATATATCAGATACAAATGAATACTCGAGTGAAACCTTGATGACTTAATAGAAACACTTTGGTCGAAGAATTCAGACCTCGATCAAAAGGAAAGTAGATTAAAGCGAAGCAATAGAATTACATTGAATACCGATGGCCTGATGAATCAGGTAATTTGATTGGTCAAATTGAGAGTTCCACGAGATTCTACTCAAAGGGCTGCTGATTATTTTGTTGTAAAAAGGGTTTAACAAGGAGCAGACGGAACCAATATAAAGACAAGACTAGTTTACTAATAGAATTTACCGTGTAAAGTATAAACTAACGAGGTCATTTGCTCGTGTATTTAATATGATAATTGTTTCGAATTTTATTACCTGTTTTTGCCTTTCAAATAAAATAAATTTTCTGATTTTTCAATTTCTGCACACCTACAAACTTTCGCTCTTGTACGTCCTAAGGTTGGCTGGTAGAGAATGCTTTTAGCACTAAGCCCGCCTTTTGTACAATTCATTATCATCATAACATATTGTGTTGTGCAAAAAAGCATAAATAAATAAATAAAATAAATTGAGTGATATTTATTGATCGTTTATATACTTTTTAATTTATAAATAAGAGTAAAATATTCTCATCAACGTAATGTGAGGAATCTGTTATAAAATTCACAAAGTTTATGCCCCATGGATCTTGGCTAGGTTTAATTAAAACTTTATCTCTAGTACTTACCTCCAACTCTATAATAGACTGTCAAGATACTCGAGTAAGCTAAATAAATTATTATGTTAACAGTTTTACGCTATGTATTAACAATAGTTAATTCTTAAAATCCAATAGGGCAATTATTAAGTCATAAAAATACAGCATTTACTTTCACATGAATAAAGAGGCAATAAGAGAGGCAGCAAGAGTTGTGGGTACACTTACGTGACATCTCAATCAATGCCCATAATTAATGCAATTAAGACTGAATAATCAAAGAAGCGATGCGTAGCTTACCACTGAACTGACGTTGAAATTATAATATAGTTCCAAATATTAGCAATGTACATTGACGATAGTCTGCTATTTGAATAAAATTGTATGAGTAAGAGATGGCAAAAACTGTTAAAAAAATGTATACAAGTTTCAACATTTTCTCTAATGAGTTTTTATTTATCGGCAAAAATGTGAAATTTTGTTCGGAATTTCAAGTTCACAACTTAATGTATTGTAATAAAAACTAACTTTTGTATCGTAAAGTGAAGCCTTATCAGTTCAGTTATGTGATTTTTATGTACATCATTAAGAAATATAATATTTTAAGACGTATATAATGTAGATATAATGCAGAAGTAGGTCACGAGATTAAAAATTTCCAGTTTGCGGTGGATTACGGTTGGCAAATAAGCTTGTTAGTTGAAAAATAAAATAGAGTGCTATTTTTCGACAGCCATTAATAGTTATTGTTGTATAAAATAAAAATATTTCACGTGAAATTTTATGAAAGTTTTAAAACAAAGCAAATACTTTTGCTGATACGTCGGATTTTTATTCTACTCTACAGTTGAAAAGTGAAATGAAAGTTTGTATTTGTTTTAAACGAAAAGAAATACTTAAACGTAATTAGCAAGTCTTTATAGTTTTTCTCGCCAGGACTGGAGTTTTTTTTTCTTTTTTTGTTCTGTAAACGCAAAATAACATTTATTGAAATAGAAATAAAAATCGTGTTTATTTTGAACAGGTTAATTACTAGGGATTTAAAATAAAGTATAAATCTCTAATTAAGTAATGAAAATGTAAATTTATCTAAATATACTATTTATTTAAGGCTTTATTTAGATGTTCTTTTATGATAAACCAACAGACTGTAAGCGGGTCAAGTGTATCCGTTTGGTAGTGGCTTCTTTCAAATCTACCCTATTAAAGTAACTATAAATATATGTATATATAATTAAAATAAATGTATATGTGTAAAAATACAGGAAAATGAAAAAAAAAGTGAATGGAAAAAAGGACAATCTTCAAATCTGCCCCACATGTACAGAAAATTGATATATTATAACAATTTTCCTTCCTTATTCATTGTATTTGTATCCTTTATTAATTGAAATCAGATTTTTAAATGTTAAATGATCATAATTATGATGTAAAATGATGTATGATGATAAAATGAATGATGTCTAAAAATGATCAAATATACGCGCAAAAAATATCGATAGTCCTATCGATACTTTTTGCGCGTGACAATACTATCGACGCTCACGCTGTTGATAAAAAAACGATGAATACTATTTCTCAACCGATAGTATTGATACAATCGATGGTATTACAACATTATTGATAGACTCGATCATGTCGATAGTATCGATATTAATTAAACTTGAGTAAAACTATCGAGAGTAATGCAATCTATCAGTTCTAAAAAAACACCAAAAACCAGTTTTTTTTTTTTAAGAAAAAAACATCCTGTTCAAAAAAAAATAATTAATAAACAGTTTTTTTTACAAATATTCATGATGGTTTTTATGCAGTTGCTTAAAACATTGTTTTAGATTCATTAATAAGAAATAAATATTAGTAAAACAGCAACATTAAATCTACTCTATTATACTGGGTGAATCTGCGACAATCGATGATATTTTAACCACAAGATCTACTGGTCATACAGAACAACTTTACCCAAAAAACATACCCTCACAAATGAAGTTTCTTTTTAGATCTCTTATACAAAAGTTCGATACCTGCTGTGCCATTTTTATATATTTATATTTTTTATATCATCTATCCAAAAATGTAAAATTAGAATGCGTTCAATTAATCACTACACGTAAAAAAAATACAAAAAAGCTATCTTGTATTAGATAAAAAACAAAAATAAACTCCCTAAAAATAAGGTACTCTACTCGTAACTCACTCGTCTGGCAGTACTGGTCGTATTGACGCAATCGGGACGACAAATAAAAGAGTTTATTTTTATTTTTATTTAATTATAAACCGCGGCTTTGATCACTTTTAGACTATTATTAAAAATGTAAGTTTCAGTTAATAAAGGATACTTTGATATATCATTTTTCTGTACATATAGAAACACGTACCGGGGCAAAACTTCATAGAAAAATGGTCATTGTCCTGTGCAGAATTTAATTTAGACATGGTGTAAAAATTTCATAGACATTTACAAAAAAAAAAAAAAAAATAAATAACCAAAACACAGTGAAATGTTAAATCTGTTTTGTATACTGACCTACTTTTTCTTTTTTGCTACTTCTATATACTACTAAAGTTAGTTTTTCCTAGATTTCAAGTTAGGTATCATATATTTTTTAATTAAATATCTTAACGTGTAACTCGGCAGGCTTATAGCTTTTACGGTATGAGTTTTCAACAAAACAAAAACAAACGCAGTAAGTATATTAAAACACTTCTATATATAATAAAATCCATATTTTAAGGTTTCATAGACACTGAAATTGATTACTATCTATAAAACAAACTATTCTAAATTGCACACATAACGTTGTAACCAACCGTAAATTTTGACCAAACTATAATCGATACTAAGATACTCGTATGATCGAAGGTAAAGTTAAGGTAAGTAAACTGACTGACCCGTTAGCGCAGTTTGCAGTGACCCTGTTTTCTGCTCAAAGGGTTGTGGGTTCGATTCCCGCCCCGAGTCTGGGTGTAATATATGTTTATTTATATATGTATTATTTATATATGTATTATTTATATGTATATTTATTTAAAAAAAAATGTATATCAGTCGGCTGTTACCTAAAACACAGGCATTAAGTTGCCTACCTTAGGAACAGACGACCTTGTGTGTGTGTTATACATATTTATTTATTTATTTATATTAAAGTGATGATTAGTGTTGTATAAAGTAGTTAAAATTTACTCACCCTTCCCAGGGAAGATTTTACTCCTCCCAGTGGAAGATTTTTTACACTATTCCTTAACTGATTTTTTAACATTATTTCATCAATTTAATAATTATTAGAAATTAAAATTTATTTTACGTACCAAATATTAGTATGTCGAGTTACACTAGAAGTTATTTCAACACGATTGTTAAAGGATAGAATAACAAAAAAATAGTTTTTCTGTTTAAACCATTTCGATTGATTACTAAATTATGAATGAATTGTATAATGAATAATATAATATTGTGTTTTTTTTGTTTGTTTAAAAAGTTAAAAATAATTTTATCATGACTTTATCCAAGCACATTGCATCAGTTACGTTTACGTTTAAAGTTTAAGTAAAATTAACTAACCTTGACTTGAGTTACACATTCTGTTATTTAACTATAACCGTCGTCTAGCTTTAACCTAACTACAAAAGCGTGGCGGGTCGCCACTCTCGCTCTAAGAAAATATATTATAAATATATCTACACGTAATTTGCAAAAAAATAAAATAATGAAAAATAAATGTAAAAGTTGATACTATCATAACGCATTATTTGTCTTTACGAGACCCCAGGCGCTATTATCGGTGAGGCAGATGAATAACGATCCTGTTATGCAATGTGTGTGTTGTTTTTGAGAAATAAGTTTTAAGAGCTGGATTTAGTCCAACGCTTTTGCCAAAAGCTTAATTAGGACCCACGTGCGAACTTAGATATGCCAGCACATTATCGTTATTTATTTAAACCGCCCATGACTATTAAAAATGTCGGATATGAAAAAAAAAATAACTTTACAGGAGAGCGATGCAAAGTGTAAATTGCATGCGTCTTTTTTACATATATTTTTTTAAATACCGACATTTATAAATTAAGTGATTAAAAAACTATGCATAAAATAATATTTTTCTTTTCAGCTAATGTTAGACTTGGTTATTTAGGAACTTTTATGAAATCAATCAAAAAAAATCGATTTTGCAGTTTCGACGATATTAATAGTCACAAGCGAAACGGTAACCGCCTTAAATGAAAACTAAATTAATATCACTATCAAAAGCAGGGGAAAATACTTTACTATTTATGACTGGTGATTACGGTTTGTAAAAATGTGTACTGTAAGAATACTGTTTAAACTAAAGCATTACATAGTATTAAGTTCAATAGAACTTTAACATTATGGGTACATATGTTTTAAAATAAGTCCTGTTCTCCTCCTGTTATCCTCGTATAATTATAAACTATAAGTTAAATTTAACATGAATTAAAATCAAATAAATAATGGTCGCGCTCTTTGACATTACTCCCACATAAGCTGCATTTACATAATGAGACGCAATTAGCGAAATCGGGTCATTATCATCTCTGCCTCTATTTAAACATTTATCTGCGCTCCTGTTGATTGAACCTCGAAATCGTGAACCTACCTAATAATTTCATCAAAATGTTGTGTAATTTTTGTACTATTATATTATAGATAAGTGGATTAAGTGCCGGATTAACCTCGTAGCAAGAGTAGCAATTGCTACGAGCCCCGCGCGAAAAAGGGCCCCGCATATTTTAACCCACTCATGTCTTGGCGTAATTTTTTCAGTGGAGACTTATTAAGATTTAAGATACTGTTCTCTTATATTTACGCGAATATTACTCATTTAATTGAAAGTCTATATCGGATTTTATCGCGTTTATTTGTTAAAAACTTTACAGTTTAACGATTTTATTAATTAATTAAATTATTTCCCGACGTTTCGGACCCTTTACAGCGTCCATGATCTCGGGGGACGGGGGAAACGTCGGGAAATAATTTAATTAATTAATAAAATCGTTAAACTGTAAAGTTTTTAACAAATAAACGCGATAAAATCCGATATAGACTTTCAATTAAATAAGATTTAAGATGTTATAATTTCCTTGGCGTAAATAAAATACCGTTTTTTTTAATGTGCACTTACTACGAAGAACAGGTACAGGAAAGTTACCGGTACTGTCATCCAGAATTTGCTACGGGTCTCGCGCTTACTTAATCCGGGACTGAGTGGCAGCTGTAAATATCTCTGTGTAAAGGCGTTGCTTTGAAGACATACTAGTGCAAGTTCGAATGTAAACTAAGGATCTCGATAGTCACGGAAAATACTCCTAGCCCATATTGACTTTCGTATGCAGTATCTTAGGCATTATGTCGTTATGTATATTTTAACTATGTAATAAGCTTGCAATTATTGTTACTTGTTGTTTAATACATTACGACCCAGATTCACCACATATTATTAAATTCCGACTAACCTAACTGGCACTTTTTTGACAGGTAATTGTATGGGTTATCTGTTAAAATAAGTGCCAGTTAGGTTATCCGCAACTTAATAGCAAGTGGTGAAATTGGCCCTACATATAGTAAAATTATATTAATACAAAATTATAAAAAAACTTTTGTCCATATATTTTTTGTCATTCTGTCTAGAATTCTAGACACAGCATACAGCTATATTATATCTTAATTTTTTTTTGTTTTTTATTTGGATAATAAAATCAAAATATATAATTATTATGTTACACTAGTATATATTGAATTTTTTTAAGCATGAACCTACTACTTACTATCGTAATGAGACTTTGTTTGTTGTAGGAAATAAAGGCTGTAATAAATGATGGGCATATGGTGGGAAATTATGCTTTATTTCGTAGCACAAATAAAATAATAATATAATAGTAGATAGAGAAACGAGTAATAGCTAGTTTGTATATCGGAACGTTTAATTACCTAAGTTGATCGAATACTTTGGCAATATATGTCATAGCAATAGTGATACATTACCACATAATATAATTTTAGTTCTATCCTCAGATAATAATTAATAAATAACGAAATTTTTGTATAGTTATTAAAGAGTGTGTTGATTATTCACATATTTAAAAAAAAAATTAAATTCAAAACTTTCAAAATATTACGTTCTGATATTATAATGAGTTTTTATTTAATAAAATAAAATTTATTATAAAAATATTCTTATAAATACAAAACAAATTGCTTAATAATTTGTTAAATTAATGTAACTTGTCTTCTGTCATCGTAACGAATACTTAACCCACGGAGTATAGATTACAAGGAGTCCGAACGGTATAGGTTTTTCACGTTATGTAGGTACACAACAATAAACCCAGATCATAGTTCTCTTTTTTTTCCACTGGCTGCGCAGGTATTCAGGATTATAATAATATGGACTGCCTAACCTGGCTCGCGAATGTAAAAATAAATTAAATTAAATATAAAATATTAATTTCTTTTTTTAGAATTATTGTTGCCTTAGTGACGGAAGGGTGAGTGAGAATTTAGGAAAAGTGGCTTTATTGACTTCCGCGTAAGTATTTAAACGAACACTTCTTGAAAAGTAGCGCACCCTACCGGCAAAATATCTGTCCACTAAATTGATGCCGTTCATTCAACATTACGTTCGGACTCCTTGTAATTTATACTCCGTGACGTAACCAATGATACATCAATAGTTACTAAAAAAGCATCAAAAATTTTGACGTATCTACAAAGAAATTCGTTAACCGCTAAGCTAATTCATGGCTTTGCCTCGTCCAGCTAAACTGAAAATCTTTCAGCGTTTCTCTATACACTATTTCAAAATATCTCCATATAACTTAAACAGTCACGTACCTACTAAGTCCATAACGTGAGAATGACATAGTTTTGCAATTCTCGAAGAAATTAAGTTCATGAGATAGATTGTATGTCAAGTTCGTAGCGTAGCGATGACGCTATAAGTCTTCTGTTACAAGTTTCTGCTGCATAAATGAGTGTAATCGATTGCTATTATTTGGTACACCAAGTAATAAACTTTAATTATAATTTTTGAATTTATTACTGCAAATTTTATATTTAAACTAGAGCTCCCTCGCGGTGTCACTTGTGAGATACGAGATGAAGATTAATGTTTTAAGACTGTTCATTCTCGACAATGATTCTGTCATGCTTGAAAACTGTTCAAAATACTAGTTTTTTTTATTATTAATTATTTTTATTATTCGTACATACAAACAGTGAAGTATTTAATAGTATTATACATAAAAATGTCTGTAATGATTGCTATCAATAAGTGCTTGTTTCAAGTTTCTAAATATAAAATATTGTCATAACTATACTTAAAATTGCTAATAAAATTGAATTTTCTGTATTGACTGTCGCGTAACTTAGGAAAGTAAAAAGCGATTTAAATGAGATTTTCCATAGAAAACTTAAGTTTTTACGATAAAAATTATAATTAAAATTGAGAAATAAACCGTAGATAAAATGTTCGACTAATTCATTGTATTGATTTATAAATGATAATGATTCGTTTAATACTTTAAACAACTGATTTTGGTCGCAGTTGGGATTAATATTACATTGTAATTAAACAAATATTAACCGATAATAATAAATAAAACCGCATATATAATTATGCACAATCAACAAGTGAAATGCGTATCTAATTCACCGGTGGGAGGGATGCGCTGTGCCGCGCTCCCGGCTGCATGGGTACCACCATCTTGCTTATTTCTTCCGTGAAACAGCTTTGCTGTGTTTCGGAAAGAAGGGCAAGACAGGCAGTGTAATTACTGGCACCGAGACTTAACATCATATGTCTCAGGATAGGCAACACATAAATGAGTTGGCTGGGCTAGTTCCAGGTAAACTAGTTTATGTTCATGGGCGACGTCGACCACTTACCATCAGGTGGCACGTCTGCCAGTTTGCCTATTCAACTAACACATAAAAAAAAAAAAAAAATAATTAAATGCTAGGTACTCGTGTGTCTATTTGTGGTTCAGGATTTAGCTGGCTTTAGGTTTTACATGGGATTAAGTACAGATCAGTAGGTGGGTGGTACCTATAAAACCTCTACAAATGTATAAGCTGACCTATCTCTAAAATTATAAACATAAAATGAAACTAATTTCAGTTTATTTTAATTACTGATTGTATAAATATATCCAAAAGGTTTTTTTATGAAATAGGATACAGTTTTTTTTTTGAGAATGTTATGCGACACCTTCGCTTAATTTTAATTAGGATCCATCAATATCTCTGATGGAGAACGGAAGTACAGCGGATGACAGCAGATCGCTCACGATTGATGCAATCGCAGTAGGAATTCCATTACTACAGGGAATACGAATTAAACAAGTTAAACATAAGAAGATAAAAAGAGAGTCAAATGTACCTAAACAATAATTAATTCGATGCCTGGTGTATTTATTTAAACAACGTAAATACAAAGATAATTTAAAATTCAGTTATAAGCATCAAATTTTCCAGTTGAATATAGGCGCCGTCATAATTAACAAGGCTGGGTCCGGTCATGCATAACTAAAGGCGACCTCAAACGAATCTTCATGAACCATGGGCGTCTCGAGTAGAAATATCTCCGTCCTGCTTGGAATTGACATTTGTTTGTTTCGCATTGTTGTTTGAGTTTAAATCGGAGTATAACTAACAAATTGAATTCCATGAATACGACCTAGTCACCGATTTAATTTTTAATACTTAGTTTACTATTTGATATCTGAAAAACAAATATATATTTGGATGTATAGAAGTATAAATGTGAATGATGCTGATGATTATTTCCCACTTTATCAGTTAAGTTTCTATATTAAGGCGACTGAAAAGAAATCTCTAAAAATCGTAAAAATGAAGTTATGCAAACAAAAAAAAAATCCGATATTTAGTGGTTTTGAATTTCAGTGTTTTTTTTTTGCAATTTACTCTAAATTTTGAAGGCTACGAGCGAAACTAACATAGGATTAGGATTCAACGCATCGAAAAACATAAGAAACATACTTGATCTAGTACGAAAAAAAATTCTCGTTAGAATAATTGCTTTTTTTTGCGATTTTTGGCCATTTTGAGCGCGTGTTTGCGCGCGCCTCTCCTCTGCCTCTTCATGCTTCTGCCTTATTTACGGCACCAAATACGCGCGTACCTAAAATGTGCGTCGTCTGCGCGTTTCAAATACGCCGTGTGTTTCCGCTCTAAGTGTAAAGATATTTTTTTTTAAATATACATTTTTTTATCATGGTCAACTTCAAATTGTTTTGACTAATTCGTGGCCAGAAATTAGTTTATCTGAACAATCTTTATTTCAATTTCATATAACATCAACAGATAAAATTTATTATTTAAAAAAGTTCCCAATTTCGTTTATTTTCAGAATAATTTAAATATTCATTACAATTGCTGATGCAGGTTGTAGCCATTTTAAAGTTCAATCATAAACGTTTATTACATCGCTTTATATTAAAATGTTATTATTGTTATTTTACGTTTCAACAAAGAAAGGTCATTGAATTTTAACTTGCAGGTTCTTTATTGGCGCATACTTACTTTTTCAATTACCATTGCTTATCATAAATGTTTCTTTTATTATATATATTATATTCATGAACATTAAATACAATATTTAAATTTTAAAATGGAAATAATTGCAGATGAAAACAAAGTCTCTTAATAGATAATTAATCGGTTCGAAACATTTCCCAACTACGGTTGCTTCGAAGTATAACATAATTGGCAGAGTAACGTGGGTGAGACTCCAGAGATTTGCAAGTTCAAAACCTGGAAATCTCTGCATCGCTGAATTTATTTCAAAGTTAGAAATTAGAATTGAATTTTAAATTCACACCTCTAGCTGAAGTGGAAAATGTGGCGGATTATTCTCGCACCCTTATTCTTCTTATAGGAGAAGAAGCCTTTCCACAACAACAAGCCGTTTACCGTTTATTAAAATACATATATACATACATACATACATACCAGCGTTGCCAGACGTCTCGATTTTGGCGGGACGTCCCGATTTTTAAATCAAAATTAAATGTCCCGCGCGGGACATGCTCAGTCCCGCTTTTAGGGGATAACTCGACCGTGCGTGCAGCGGGCTATGGAAGCGTGGGCTGGTGACACAGATAAGTGTGGACTGGCCGCCCGCCCTTTTATTTCAGAAGACGAATAAGACTCAACTATTTAACGATAGGGTAAATCTGATTTCAAATATTATATTTTTATTAAAATACATTTCCTATTGCTATTTTTGCTATATATTGTCACGTTAACATAATTTGAATTCAAATAAAAAAGACAAATATTTAAAAACTTCTGATTATATAATTTTTTAATATGTCCCGCTTTCGACGAAAGAATCCCGCTATTTCACTCAAAAAGTACTAAAATCACGACTTGGCAAAAAAATATCTGGTAACGCTGATACATACATACATACATACATACATTACAGTACAGTTTCGAATTCACAATAATAAAATACGAAAAGAATAAAACAATTTGTGAAATATCTTGCAAAGCAGATTGACACGAAAACAATTGAAGCACGTATTTTTTTGAAAGAATCTGAATCCAGTGACAAAGATTCAATAAACTAACGGAAAGACAAATTTATATTCAAGTAGGTTATAAAGTGATTTTATGTCGTTTCTGGGAAACGGTCTGTGCAGGAGACAGTAGTACGATTTGTGACCCTCATGCGGTCCAAAAGCGAAACTTCTTATAAGTTTCATTTACCTTCTACTTGGGTATAAGGAAATATTTACCTGGATAATGCGATACATTTCTTTAATCTTTTTCAAGTATTTATAATAAACTATTAGTTTGGTAAAACATAATTATGTAAGTATTGATGTAATCTCCGTTCCGGCAAGGCAGGCCAGCGGTCGTGGGTTCGATTCCCGCTCGGAGCAGTTATTATAGTATACGTAAAAATATTTGTTTCTGGTCTGGGTATAATATGTCCTTGTGGGTCTCTTCAACGGGCCTCAGAGAGCACGAAAAGCCGTCGATCCCGATCGTCACTATTACTCGTTGTGGGGAAATTATTCAGGAACCCGCAGTAGAGGAACGTGGTGGATTAAGCTTAAACTTCTATATGAAGAGCAGCGGGACGTTTACAGGCTGATTCGGATCAGTTCAATTCAGATTTATTCTCTGTAGTAATGAATTTTTAGTGTTTAAAATATACCTGGCTAAGACAAGAAAATTTTATTAAATCACTAAAGGTATTTATTCCTTTCATCTCTTATCCTTCTTAGGAAATTGCTAATGGAAAAGTTAAGTAATTAAAAAATAGTAAAGGCGTCTTGTCTATAACATGGTCAACGAAAGTCATTGTAAAAATGGGTTTGAGTAATTAGAAAAATTGTGAAAAGATTTTCAAACAGATGGCGCCCGGTCACGGGACCGAATAAGTAGTTGTATCTTATCAAAAGTTTTTTCACGATCGCTTCTTCTTAATTAACAAAGCACCACATGTGCGAAATTAATGTTTAATAGACTTTCTTACAACTTTGGTATGATTGATGATGATGGTTTTTTCATACAATTTTTAGTGGAGCCTAGTTCTATGTAAATTACAGCTCGTGTACTTGGTTCGATAGGAGTATTTATTTATTTATTTATTTATTTACACTTTTTTGTACACCACAAATATATAAACACAAGATAAGTTTATGACAATTACAAAATGTGAAGTACAAGGGGCGGTCTTATGGCTAGCAAGCCATTTCTTCCAGACAACCCGAGTATCATATTATTACGAGTATACCTATATTTATTATACATAAGAAGTTAGAAATTACGTTCGGTTACGTTAATTTTAAATTTACTTTATCACTCTACCGTCTTAGTTTTACAGTCTTTAGAGTGTTTTGTATATGTTAGGGTGTATATAATATAATGTTGATTTTGTCAAATATTGCCTTTATAGTATATATAGAAATAACGATTTTTTTTAATTGTTACTCATTTTTAATAGCATCTGTAAATGGAAAGAAGTGGCTTAGAACATTATAATAAATAAACTGGCTAAAATTGCTATTACTCAAAAAGCTTGTTTATGATCTTTTCATGTATACTGTCCGCGCGACATTAACAATAAATAAATATTAAATGAAAATTAGATGCTAACTTACATTACTTTAGAATATGAGCTATTAAGATTAAAGAAGTCCTTATAGTTATTATTAAATTTTGACATTATAGTTGAAGAACAAACTTAAGTTGTTAATATATCGTATTTAAAAGTATTCGTTATACAAATTGAAATTCGAATGCACATAGCCCTCATAACCATATGTATGGATTAGAATTGGATAAAATACTCGAAATATAATATTACACTAAAAGTGGTTTTAACAAACGAACGAATTCGCATAAAATATTTAATTTACTTCCATTTAACCGCAATAGTGTGCTCAATAATAGAATATACTGTATTATATATCTATGTTATTCAAGTGGTCCCAAGTAAATGCCTTTTAGCGTTATTTTAAGACATTGGGTTGGATTAAATGTTATTTTAATATTTGACAGACCTTTTGAAAACGTTTTAAATTAAAAGGATACTAAATAAACAATAGTTATAATTGAATATAGCTTGGTTTTATGAATAATAAAAAAAGACCATCTGTTAATTGTTATTATAATACTTAACGTTATAAAAGTAAAGATTAGCTTCATTATTATAACAAAAAATATAATTCGCTATTATTTACGTTTAACGGAAACTTATTATTGTAAGATGAGTCCTTTTTAAAAATTGTAAATATTTAATGTTTTTCGTTTTACTAATACTTTCATATAATCATAAAATACTTATGTGAGTTATAAAGTAATGTAATAGATTTGTTTTACTTTTATTTTTCTTTTGGGACGAAGTTACTTATAGGTACGACAGGGTAGGTATTTTCGATTAAAAACCTCTTACATAGAATTCTACATAAGAAACATTCGAACTAAAAATCAATATTCACTTCAATATTTATTCTTAATTGTTATTATTTAATAACCAATTATTTTTTATAAAAGTTTTCAATTTAGTTGTTTTATTTCTGAACTGGTATATTCTTAAAATGAGTTGGCACCATCTAGTGAAAACTTTAAAGCAGCAATAATCCCTCTGGACTTAAAATTTTGATCTACATGATTATAATACAAAAATTAAAAATACATGTTGTATTACAAACAGACTTGCAGTTGAATGTACTATGTAAATTTATAGTTTAGTACGCAATGTATTTCCATGTTTTTTATTCTAAGTTAAACGCATCCATTACATACACTTACCATTTATTCTTAACTGTAATTATTTAAATGCCAGTTAATAATTATTTAATTTACCAATTATAAGTAAAGATAAAATTTATTTAATACATAAAAGCAACACATATTTTTGTTTGGTAATATTTATACGATTAACACGTGTTTTAGTTTTGTGGTTGTATGTGTATAATTTATTTACGCTTATTTTTTAAAAATCGAATCACAAACATATATATCATATTTAAGTTACCATAAAGCTATAGTTGCTATGATAGAGCATAATTAGGTTTAATTATTGTTCATGTAAATAGCTGTTTCTTTGTATATTATTATTATATATTTTTATGAATCATTGTGAATAAAATAAAAATCATAATAAAATTTTTATACCCGAATAATTATTTTCTTTTACTTCAAATAGAACTTGAAATTAATACTTATGTAATAAGGAACTTTGTTCCTATCTGGTGTCCCACGACACCCCACTTTTTTTTTAAATATTGTCCCAATGGATACTTAATTTATCTTACTAGGACTTAGACCTATTCAAACGCAATAAATTAGTCTGAATAGAGTTTGTTATAATTTTTCCTTGTGCCAAGTTTTATCGACGTCAACCCTAGCCGATGCGGAATAACGGAACAACAAATAATCCTATAAATAAGGCTTAGGATTTATTGTGCCCTTGTAATAGACAACATAGCTATTTCAAACATTTTATTATACCAGTTGACATAGAAGGTTTTACTAAGGTTTAGTACTACGAAATATACTTTTTCTTCTTAAATACACGAGTGCTCTTTATATGTAGGTATATAGTCATTGTAAGTTTTTAAGATATAAAAATGTATCATAAATTCATAAAGTACTTTAAACTTTACTTAGATATGACAAGCTTCCGCTCGTGGCTTCACCCGCGTGGTTGTATTGACAAAAAGCAGTCTATGTCCTTCCCCGGGTAACAGACTCTCATACAAAAAAAAAATGTTCCTCCGCGCTCGCGGATTGCACAGTAATAAATGCTTTCAGTCGACACTTGATTGAATTCTCGCGTAAAGAAGATCGTAAGTGCCGTGGTATAGGCGTCACTTACACGTTTTCACGTGCTAATTTTTAAACTATGTTATATTAAAGCCTATTTACACAAAATCTTTATAAGTTGTAGCCTATGTGCTATTTTGATGTATAAGCCATATTAATGTAAAGTTTCATATAAATCCGTTCAGTAGTTTTTGCGTGAAACAGTAACAAACATCCAAACAAACTTTCGCATTTATAATATTAATAATAGTAAATTAGTTTGTTTTCAGTTTAAAGTATTTGTGCATTGAGACCACATTATTATTAATATGCGAAGTAATATCTACTATGGATTAGACTAAATGAGAGAAATTAAAGTTTACTTGCTAAGCGAATGTCGAGACTTATAAACCTCACGACAACCCTGAAAACACCTGATCTTAAGTCCGAGCTGCTATGTCTTAGACATTTAGATCGCCCTAATGATCGCTTTCTTTCATCCTCTTTTTTAACCTTTGTTAGAAGATGGTACTCAAATAGGTATATATAGCAAATAATGTATTATAACAGTATCTAAACTAATATTAACCTGAAGAATTTGTTACTTTGTTTGAGCGTACTTATCTCAGGATCTATCGATTCGACTTTCAAGTATTTTTATAGTATAGAATAGTAAGGAATCAAAACAGTATTTAATACAGATGAACGCCGTCTAAATTTCTTACAAAGTCACATTATAATTAAAGTAGTAGTTAGTCGTAATTATTTCGTTCGTTACGCTCGGTTTTTTTATTGAGTAACTTTTTCATATGTAATTATACAAGTAGCGACTGCGAAGTATTAAACATGCCTCGAAAGGCTTTAAAGGCATAGCCTTTAGCGCACTTCAAAATGTTTCTTATATTAACGGAAGAGCATGGGCCCTGAAGGGTGCTTAGAAGCGTTGCGATTACGAATAGGTATTTTGAAATATATGCTTTCTCTTAGATTTGATATTCTAGACAAAATAGATTGCATTTATATATAATAAAATAAAGTTATATAATTCTTATTATCACAGTTTTTTATAATATATTTGATGTCTATTAGACAAAACTTTTTCAATACTTCTAATTTAATACCCAAATAATTATTTTCTTTTTACTTCGACTAGAACTTGAAATGAATATTTATGTAATAAAAAACTCGTTTCTATCTGGTGTCCCACGACACCACACTTTTTAAAATATTGTCTCAATGGATTCTTAATTTATCTTACTAGGGCTTAGATCTATTCAAACGCAATAAATTAGTCTGAATAGAGTTTGTTATAATTTTTCCTTGTGCTAAGTTTTATTTTATTATTTTATTTAAGTTATTTTTCTACCTCAATAATTTTCAATTTAGTATTGGATAAAGATATTTCTTCGTGTAATCTAACATTTAAGGAAGTGGATCACAATACACATCCTCTGATAATAAATATGTATAATAAATTCAATCAAAAAGTAAAGTATGAAAAATCTCTTTTTACACGCTTTTTATTAGCTTCACCTGTATGTTTGTATGTTTGTAAACGACTCAGAGCTTAAGCAAATCCATGTATTTTAGTCCAAAGTGAATGGGATTGCGCACACTTACCCACAGCGCACACTTGTCCCACATGACCCTATCAATGGAATGTTAATATCAGTTAATATCAGGCACCCCATGCTTTTTAACAATAAAATAATTTCTTTTATTTATCACCCTATCCTTAATTAGAATTAAAAAAAAAATATTTTCTACTTTTTCGTTTGGTTTAATTATAAAAGCGTGTTTTTTAGTTTTTTTTAAACTATTATTTATTAATTAATTTTTACACGTTTAGATATAGGACTGAGGTGCAAAGAATTGTTTTTTTATATAACAAATAAATAAATATCGGAACAATATGATTTTTACTGATATTAAATCTGTAAATCTTGTGTCTGTAAACTGCTCTTTTCTTCTCATAAGACTACGACTAATAGTCATTATTTAATTAATGTATTCACAAAAACCTAAAGGATGAACAATATTGAGAATAATTTTGATTGCAATACCGTAATAATAATAAAGCCTCTTAAAAATTGTCAGTTGAATAGAAATTCTTGCCATAGGTTTTTGAACTTTAACGGCTTCATTGGTCAACTGTGTTTTTCCGCAAGACTTGATAAATTGCTAAAGGCACTTTCGAATTCGAACCCGTGATCCCATAGTTTCACTTGATATATCGTTCGGAACCTTTTATTGATTGCAAAACACTCAACAAAGGATTATAAACTATCCATTATTTGTGCATTTTGCGAGATGAATTATTATTATTGTATTCGTGGAATTCCGTCAATTCATTAATGTTAAAAGTTTCAAAACTGGCGTTCGCTCATATTTTATTTAGTTTCGCCGTTTTATCGAAAAGGCTTCTTTAAATTGTTAAACTTTACTAATTACTTATTGTAGTGCAATTTCGAAGCATCGATTCGTATGATAAATTGCTTTAGTTTCAAATAAACATTACTAAAATTGTATTTATTTTCTTCTGAAATATTAAATAGATAAGAGTAAAACTAAACTAACTCCTAAATAGGATGTATGTGTCACATACAATAGACAACTTACCTATATATCTGCTAGCGCTCTTTGCCATAGTTTCAGTGAGTTGACAGCAGAAGGAAAGGGAAACGAAACTCAGGAACAATCCTTGGTAAGTTCCTTTGATCATCGCTTCACTCTTGTCTAAACTTTTCGGTCAAGTTCATAACTACGCAGAGTTATATATATATTTTATGTTAAGACACGTCACATGTTAAGTTTTATACGTTAACAGTTTTGGTATTTTCACAACAGTCGAGCGTTTGAGGGTTTACAAGGTCGAATGCTTTCGGCGCCCTAGCACCGACTGAGCGTTTCTGCCTTTACCGCGGATGAGTCGTACCGTTGCGCAGTGCAGACTCGGACCGACTCTTGTTACTGTTTCATATTAACAACGTTTTTAGAACCGTATTTGCTGTTAGTTAGCCTTCGTTTGCATGGATGACTTTTAGCTAATGTTGTCGTAGATATTAATGAGTTCTCCGCTATTTTAATTAAATGTATTACATCGACATGCAACTTGAAAGACTTTCTGAAAATTACTTAGTAATTTTTATAATATGTTTTCATTTATTTAGTTTTCATTTACATAATTACAAATTTTAGTACTAATTATGTTAAAAGTACCAACTCCAAGGCAAACATATTAAATTTATTTTAAATACTAAAAAAATCTATGAAATTAAAATAACTAATTAAATTAAAATTAAAATAAGAATTTTCTTGCATTTTCATTTTCATGTTCGTCTTACAAAAATAACAGACTATCTACATTTTAATTTTGAAATCGAAATATAAAATGAACAAAAGCACCAACAACCACCAGCAGGTATACACCTGCTGGTGGTTGTTGTTGTTTTTTTCTTTGGCCAAAAAAGATATACATTTGTCAAATTACATTTTTAGGGGCTGTTACACACTAGCCTCGAAAATTCTCTTTTAGGTTTAAACTCGTTCTATCGTAGTACTTGTATCAGTCAAACTCGCTTCGCTCGCTGAATTTATGTATGACCTGTCTCGGAATATACGAGGATAGTAGGAAAAATTACGAAGTCTTCCACACTGAACTTTTCCGGATAAATAAAAAATGTTCTTCGCATTTTTTAGACTACGGTGTGTATACACAAGAGATTCATTACTTCTTAACATTTTTCATTAAAATTTGGATGTTTCGAGTCATCTTGGTGAGAGTGCTATGTATATGTCAAACTTGTATACATACATACATTGATTGCGTGTGCGTGTTAAAACGTTTTTATATATAACAATGCATTTTAAATATGACCAATTTAATAATTAAATCTTTTCTGCATTTAAATGTCAAGCTTTTTTTTTTCTGTACTTTCACAATAATGCGATTAAAACGAGTGTCGCTCAAAAGACGATTTTCGTATCAGACGAACCACTGCTGGTTTAGTCACAAGTATACACACATACACAAACATATAAAATTGTATGCCAATTAAGTTAAACGATAAAAACTGTATTAACTCTCATTTGTTAAATTTCATTGTTTTAAAAAAGACGATTTTAAGAAAACTATCTTAAATAGCCATCGAATACGACACTTAGGAACATTAAACTAGTTTTCTTCATAACTTTTTACTTTATTTTATTATTTTTTATGTAAATAACAAGCATAAGAAGCTGATATTGAGTGATGTTAAGTGATCACCGCTGTCTATAAACATGCGCAGCACCAAAGGAGTCACTATTACATTTTTCGCTTACAAATATATTAGAGAGTAGGAGGAAAATGAATATATTTTATTAAAAAAAAAAAATGTTTTTTTACTTTCTCTTTTATTCTAGTTTATAACTAAATAACAGAAAACTAAAAGCTAAGCCAATGAATGCAATCGGCCGATGTAATTACAAAAATGCTATTAAATTTTTTATTATCTGTCCATTATTCGAGATAACGGTCCAATAAATAAAATCGTGCATCACTGCAAAAAGGTTATTAATGTTTTCAACGATGATATTGATCATGATATTTTAAAAAGTCAGCAATCACGGTACATGTTACGTATTTTGATGAAATGAGCTTTGTATGTTTCGCAAAATTAATTACTCTTGCAGTTATAAGTTGTGTACAAAAATGTAGCTAGTAATATGGAGGAGTGAGGTCAGGGGCGCGGTTCTGTTCACTATATTAACCGCGTTACACAAGGTTTTGGTTGCAATCTATATAACAACTGATAGGTATTTGCTATGGAAATTCTCTACGGACCTGCAGTAGAGTAGGGTGGCGGTATAAGCACCTACCCTTCTCTTATATGGGGAGGTCGGCTCTGCTCTACAGTGGAACGTTTACAGGCTATTTAAGATTCGTTCAGTTCAGATCTCCGTGACAAGAAACACGTTTTGGGCATATTCAGCCTTAAAACATTTTCTGGTCGATACTTTTTTTTTGTCACAGCTGCCATAGCCGTACAGATTATAAATATATATTTTGATAAACAAAGCAGTTTCAAATATCACTCCTTAGTTTTTATTTCGTGCACAGCGGTGAAAGAAAACCTATTTGGCTTGTTAATGTCAATCTGTATTTGAGCAGGGCTGATCATTGTTTATTGATAAAAAAGGTTTTCTCTCAACGGTAACTTAAATATACCACATATCTAAAGTTATTTGATATTTGAGCGCGAGTTTATAAGTAATATCTTCAATAACGCGTAGCATCCAGCATGTTACTCAAATGTTATATATATTTCTTCAAAAGTTCAGAATCGGTTTATATAAGTGAATAAATTTTACAAAAATAGTTTGTTTTTAGATAACATCGAATACACATCTGAGTATTAGATTGCTACCATCATGCATGCTACCATCTGGTTGGTAGTTCTTCGAACTTTTTACTTGTGTCAAAGGATATTATTAGTTATAAAGAAAAGTGGTTTGAGAAATGTCTTTTTCCTTAAAGATCTATAAAAACCCTCGTATAATTGAGCTAACAGCGTATTACGTGTGAAGAGTGAAGCAGTCGTTTTATATCTTTTAAAAGCACTTGCATGAAGCAATAAACGATCTTTTGTAAGTGGAGTATTACTTCAGTCGTTGGCTTCCGACGATCATTGTTATGCCTCAAGCTGTGCGGTGTCGTTTGAAAATATCTTTATAGTATTAGTTTATTTGGCGTCACTTTCCTCTTGAGAGTTTGGAGCTGGATATATCCTTAGGCATTCGACTTTTGCTCGTGCGCATCGGTAAAACTAAATTTGACTTTTAACTATATACTAGTGGTTACCCAGTGGTCGAAATTCGACCTAATCTATAATCGACAGCATTGTCAGCGTCATAAAAATATGATTGCGCATAACATGGTGAGCGACATATGCAGCAGTCATTGGACCTGATCTGTCATAAAAAAAAATCGATAAAAAATTTGTTGCGAGACCTTTAAATACAGTACCGTGTTGACAACAGAATTTGACAATAAGTACTAGGTTTCTATTATCCCGAAATTCTCACGAAACAGGACTACGCGAATGAATCCACAGAATAAAAGTAGTAAGAAATATTTTTAGGCTTAGTTTAACATAGAATAGGCAAATACGAAATGGGATTGTGTCACGTAATTTCCTCGACTTTTTTCAGTGCCGTTTTCAGTGTTTTTAAGTATTGAAAAGACCGCGTAAAACTTGCGCCTTAATCAATATTTGTAGGTTGTGTATGTTCAGATATGATAATGGTATTTTCCAACTTTTTTAATTGTATGGACTGGTCTCTGTACCGCTAGGGCGTTGTTACTTTGTCGTCCATTTTGATTAAAGTTGATCCGTATACCTCGTTTTGTTGGTTTTGTTGATTAATTTATTTTTATCAACTTAAAAAACATCATAGGTGTATAAAGATGCTTACAATTATAAAATTAAAGGTAATAAAGACTACGAAAATATTCAAAACGATGTTGAGTCATAAGCCGATCCTCCTTATTATAAATTAATGTGTCATATATGACGCAAATTATTTTCACAGATAAAAATATATTTAAATTCATACAAATATTATTAAATTCCTAGCAAATCACAGTAAAATGACGGAGCCTTTAGAAAAAAGACTTTTAAAGCTTTTTTTTATTTGTATCGTTTGCAAATAGAAGCTGCTTTTCAATCTTAAGGATTAGTTCATTCCCCAGTGACTTCAGGATAACATCCAATATCTTCTTCTTAATATTCGAACTGCCATTTGTGCCGCGTTCTCCGTCCTGTTTAATATACTTTATAATTCTCAAAGAATAGGGTATTATCATAAATTGTAAATATTGGAAATATGTACACAATCTAACTGAAAGGATGTTTGTATGTATGTATATGTTTGCGCATTTATATAAATCACAAATCGAAAAATAGACTTTATGCACCGTTTCCACCTTTCCAATTTTCATTTTAATCCATTCATAAGGTTGCCTGTAAGAGATCACTTTTAGTGATAAGGCCGCTCTTTCACCATTTTCTTGTTTATTTCTGTGTATTACATTATTTTCTGTATACTTTGATGTGAGTGCAATAAAGTGTTTATCTATCTATCTATCTGAAAGGATTTAATGGAAAGGCTTATATAGTGAGACAGCAATAATTTTTTTTCTTCGTTTTAACTTTATTCATTCAATGGTTCTGTATTATGTTCTGTCACTATTCAAGTCTGTGAAGTATTTACTTTGTACTATTTGTACCTATTCTTGAAAATACACACGTTTAACTTAAAAGTAATTAAATTGTTGTTAGAAAAAGAAACAAATGTACATTTTTTGCGTTGCAACCGACTGTTCTTTATTAAAATTTCTTCAAAGCACTGCTTTATTTAGTTAATTGGAACACTGCACGAAACATTGAGATATTAATATATTTTCACATACAGAATAAACTGCTTAGTACTCAGATGTGAGTAATTAGTTATACCATCAGTTATTTTAACTAATCTCTTTGTTGATAACGCTTTGTAATTAACTACAGATCGAAAATGTTTGCTTAAAATATTTAAACAGTGATTGGGGTTTTAATTTATATTTGACTGATTAAATGCATTGTTTACGAAAGCGCAAAATATTTTATTATAAATTTATTTGATTATATATTTATTTATTGTTTTATATATATTACACTCAGAAGAGTCTGACTTTAAACTAGTTTTAACTATTATTATTTTAGACTATCAGGGTTAAGTTATTTTTGTATCAAAAGCACCATAATTAGTTGACTTCAACGAATAAAATCGTATTTTAACTTAATACGAGTTTTAGGAGTGGCATACGTATATATTATGTATAGGTACAGGTATATTCGAATTGCAAATTCTAAATTCAACGCGAATGTACAGGAAATTAAATTAAAAGAACTTCCTCTTCACGAATGTATTCATACATACATACTGTATTTTACTCCTATTTCCTTTCGAAGATATATGTGCAGCCATTTTGTTTAAAGCTCTTTATAATGATGTAACAATTTTGTATAAAAAAATGTATGAATAAAGAATCTTTCTATTTTCGTTTCGATCTGCTATTGATATTGTAAATGTAAAAGTTTGTTCGTTTAGCTGTTTTTATAATTGTCTCTCAATAACGCTCAATTAATAAATGGCTGATAATACCAACAATGATTGGGCCAATCTAGATCAATATCAATTATTTGGCTTCAATTAATTTATACAGAATAATAGAATATTTTAAGACTGTTATATAATTCTCTGTGATCCCGTACGTGTACTGTACGATAATCCCGAAGTGTCAGCAAAAGCTAGTTTCTAAAAGGTACAGCTGGTTAAATCTCTATAAATAGACAAAGTTTCGGTCAACTATTAATGAAAATATTACAAAGATTATTGGTAATTTGAGAAGAATTCAAATACATATTGTCATGCAGATAAGTCTCAGAAAACGAAACTTGAATTTCCTTTTAAACGTGCATTTGAAACCGTAACTGAATTAGCAGATAAGAAAAAACGTGAACCATCTGTCCACTAAGCCGTCTCTTCTTATTTCGAGTACTTTCTTATTTTTATCAGGTGCTTGCAATATACAAATAATATATATTTAAGCTTTTCTTTGTGTATAATTTTGTAAGTTTATTTGTGTGTGCAATTAAGTTATTTATTTATTATTATCATATATTTTGATTAAGGTAAAACTTAGTGTAGGTACAAATGTATTATAGCTCTAATTAACAACAAAACGACCGTTCTGGTGTAGTGGTGCGAGTAGTCGCCTCAAACCGCGCGCCGGAGATCGCGCGTTCGATTCCCGCTCGGGAGAGATATTTGTATTTATATAAATATTTGTTTCCGGCCTGGGTGTTGTCCTAGTGGGTCTTCCCACCGTCCCTCGGAAAGCACGTAAATCCGTCGGTCCCGATCGTTATCATAGACACCTGATAACGATCGTTACTCATGGTAGGGAAATTAAATTATCCGCCAATCCGCAGTGAAGCAGCGTGGTGGTTTAAGCTCCAACCCTTCTTCTATATGGAGAAGAGGCCTTCGCTCAGCAGTGGGTTGTTTACAGGCTGATACAGTAACGTCGAAATGCAGAAATTATTGCAATATTATAACCGTTGTATTTACATTAACTAGCAGCATCAAACTTATACCTATCTACTACGGTGAGTTGATTTCACAGTATTCTCTTTATATAATTTCATTATATACTCGTTAATCCAAACTTAACGTATTTACTTTTTTAACAATGGTGACTAGGCTGAGATTGATAACAGATGCCGTAAGTAGTGCCTCCACTTCCATATGCCAATTATAACTTCAAGGAGTTGCTTCACATGTGTATTGTAGACATTGTGAAAATGTTATAAAAGGCTATGAAAAACTCAAATAAAAGTCACAGTGAATACCAATTTCAATGCCTCTGTCGGTACCTCGTTTTCTTACGGAAAAGTTAAAGGAACTTTATGAAATAATGCCTCCTAACTACAGCTATTTCAATGCGAATTTATTCATATTTAAAACGAGTTTACGATAAAATTAATTTTAATTTATTTGTAATAAAACGCAGAATAACTAAATAGGTACATTACGAATTATATTTATATATAATTTTGTAGGTTTCTGAAAAATAAGTACATTTTCATATGATAATATGTTACAGTTTATCGTAATGTGCAACCTTTATAACACTGCAATTAAATAAATACAATTGTCACCTACTTATTAACTAAAAATTACAATTTTACTTTTCTATTATTTTTAATTAACATAATTAACAGAGATGAGATCTGTTAAATACCGATTTCTATATTACGTATTAACGTAAAGAGTAAATTTCTTAACAATTTTCGTTTAAAAAATTAAAATAATTATTCCAAAAATTTACTCGGAATAAACGAGTTAAAAGAGTTTCCACTCTTTAGGCAATTAGCAATAACAGCTCGTTTAAAATGAACATGGCTTCAGTAGGCGTGAATGCCTTCATAACTTCACGCACCGCTCAATGCACATCCTATGAGAGGGTGAAAACTAAAATGTTCATGTACTAAAAAAAAATGTTGCAAAATTAATGTTCCGTGCGATTTGTTGAAAGATATTTATTTTTTTATTAGTGATAAAATAATTTTTTTTCGCTTTTTTTAAGTGTACCTACCTACTTTAATTATTCTTGCTCTTATATATTTTAACTCCTTTTTTTTTTACAAAAATACGTTTGAATACACATATTATGTTACACAGTAATAACTAGTATACTTTAAAACAAGTAGGTATGTTATTATTATTACTTTAAGCAGTCTCTGATTAAATACGAAAAAAAAAATTTTAATTTTTATTGCAATTTACAATAAAAAAAATATATAATTTGTCTAGTGACAGTCTTTTGTAATAGATGCAGATTATGTTTTAAAATTGATAGGCTTGTATATCATATATAGGAAGATGTTAAATCAATACAAATATTTTTATATAAAGAAGATAGAAAACACAAATGTTTAAAAAGATTTTTTGAACTTTGCAATTACAGTTTCTCTTTACGACCGTGTATGTTTAAATGTTAAATGAAAAAGAATAATAAAAAAGACATAAGTCGCTCTCGGGACGACAACAAAAAATAATATTTTATATTTTATTTTCTACATAAAATCTCATTAAAAAATAATATTCTATGCTCTACGCTGGAGAGCAATCCTAAAATGTCGACGTCATTTCATTATTCAGCGAGAATCGAAAATTCAGTTCTCTGACATACTTTAAACTTTCAAAGCGTCTGAATAACTTATGATTTTTTTAAATAAACACTCGTAGAACAGTTTCATTGAAAGTACGTACTTTCATGGTCTCCCCTGTTGACATGAAGCATACCCTTTATTCATTACACCGGTCACAACAAAATGTATAAAAAACAACTGGTTTTCATTCGCACAGCGGTGTGCGAGTTAATTTAAAAATATACTCAAAATACAGGAGTGCTAGAATCGACTTAAAACCGAGTCTACTTTTCCATGTGCTGTATAAAAGTTTGTCATGAGGGAGGATCGAATCGACCTTGAGGCCGACTCTATTATAACACGTAATACGAAGGTCGTTAACACTACGTGTTTTTAAAGATTGAACTAAAAACGTAGAAAAGAAGTTTATTTATAAGACACCCCTTTTAATTTTAACTATAAAGCGGCCATTCGTGTAGTTTTAAAGTATCTACTTAGAACCATTCGAAAGTCCTGTGACAGATAAACGGATAAAAAGTTAGTAAATTAAAAAAAAAAAACAGTTTTTTTAGATATTATAGAAATTTTTTTTAATCAAAAAGATTTGAGTGCGTTTGACTTCTATCTTGTCTGATGGTAAACAACGATGAAGTCTAAGGTGGAGCACGCAAACTCAAATAATACCTGTTCACTCTTGTCTTATAAATCCCTAAATTATAAGTATCGGGAAACAGTGACGCAGGAAGAGAATTCCATTCCTTAAATAGTAATTTCCTGGAAATATAATACCTCTTATGAAAAGTATTCATTAAAGCTAATCAAAAATTTTTGACACAAGTGTATCCGCTAATCCGCAGTGAAGCAGCGTAGCGTATTAAGTCTCCTTCTTTTCCCGCAATGGAATGTTTCAGGTAGTTATAATACTGTAAGCGAAAGTACCCATACTACGTGACGTATTTTTTACAAAATTTAACCACTCCTGCCCTTGGTGACCGCTCGTAGTATTTGCTACCCCTTCCTTTCCACTCGAGTTTTCACATAGTAATTCATAAATATGGTTTTAAATCATTTTTTGCATACAGAAAATTAAAAAAGCGAGAATTGTCTAGAGGATATTGACTAAATAATGTAAGTGATGAGAAAAAAAAATAGTGGTCCAATTAGTTCATAAAATATTTATTACATCTTTTTGATTAAATATAAATATCGTGTCATTTCTGTATTTATTCAGTTCGTGTGTTTGATGTCTACTTGATTCAATACAAAAGTTTAAATAAAACAATAGTACGTGTACTTCCTATTTTAGTAGTCAAACAGGAACTCTGAAACAAACTCGTGCCAGCAAATGTGACAATAAAATATAACTGTGTACGTATGGACAATAATACTACGCGAAATTAGAGTCTCCATCTTTTAAATAAATTATTTTCATTTAAAATGTTTTTTTTATTTTTATTTTTTTTTTCTCAATAAAATTGTTTAGTTATCGATCAGTGTTTTTATAATAACACTGATCGATAACCAAACAATTTTTATTGAATGTAGGTTCTAAAGATAGGTATAACATTACTTTGATTGTCATTCTACCCGTTATTGGATTTGGATTATTGATATACATACTTATATTAACATATATGTATTATACATGATAAAATACTTATATAATCCATATAATACATTTTAATATACTTACATAGATAAATATAAATGGGACAAAATTTGAGATACTCCTATGTTACCCCGGGCCTCCACACCTCTAAATCCGGCCCTGATCCTGGGCAAGTTCAAACCGTCACGGATCCTTAGCGGGCTCAGATGGTGAACGAGGCTAACCGGGATCAAACCGTTGGCACATATTTCGATAATTTCAAAAGACTCCACACCCCACATTTCGTCAATCTTGTGCGCCATATGTAGATAATTACGTTTTATTTTCTGTTTCGGCTTTTACGAGATTTTCGTTATGCTGGATGGTGATGTTTACTAAAAACACACTCGACCTTGTCTATTGCCATCGTGATCTATGCACATGTTACCAGGCTTAGTCGCCAGTATCGTTAAAACAAAAAAGCTCGATAGAAGTGGTATCATTTTTAAGAACATGTCATCAGAAGTTTTTTTCATCTTAATAACCTGATCTTGTATTTCACACACAAAGCCCTTAGTTTCCCCAAAGAGGTCCCCGAGGCCTTATCTACTTTAGGATATCGATACGCCCCGTCAGTTTATTGGCTATATCAGACTGGTCAAGCCTGATGCCTACCTATTGAAGGCTATTCTTAAGGGGCGGACATTCTTTGGCCTTGTGCTCCCCAACTGAAACTTTTTAGTCTGCCAATGAGGACCCTGGCTTGTCTGATACGCATTCTTTTCTCTTCTTCCAGGCTTGTAGGTCACTACTCTTATCAGCGCATCTAGGCTCCTGGGTTTTGACTCTAATGTGACGATGTACCGCCAGAGTGGTAACAAAAGGTGTACTGTGCAGTATCTTTCTTTTGTTCGATCGCTCTGTGAATGTGTATATATACCTATATTAAGTATTTTATTGTTTATTAGTAACTATATTTTAGTTCAAAGTAAAACTGAATTACAGTATATATTTTTATTATATCGTATATTCTTATTTTTATTATTATTTCTAATTATATTTATTTTGTGTTATTTGGTATATTTATGCACCACCCTCCATTTTACTCCGGCTATGTTTCAATTCCTCACAACGTAAGAAAGTCTGTAAAGCGTCTGGAAGAGATTGCTTATTAGCAATAAGACCGCCTTATTGTGCAATAATATTTAAGCATATATCTCTGTAATTTTGTTTCAAAAGTGGTGTACAATAAAGAATAATAAATAAATAAATAAATAAAAGGAAAATAGAACCTTGATCATCTAGGCAGAAGCTGCCTTCCAAATATGGAGATGATGTATGCTAGCTGCCTCAATGATACCCCACGTCGCGGCATAAAGGGGAAGAAGCGAGTCGTGGCTTCTGTTCCGAATGCTACTATTTACACATTGGTAAGTACAGGTTAGGTGAGTTTAAGATATTTTTATATATAGTCAGTTATATCTATTGTACTTCTTATTGTACTATGTATCTATTTGTATAATGATTTTGTTAACATAATTATGTTTATATTAGTTTATTTGTATATTACATATTTAGGTTGGAGTATCAACTTTGTTTTGGTTTTTAAGCTCATTACTTTAATATTATTATTATACTAGTAAATAATATTAAAATTGTAACAAACATATCAAGTATCGAAATGAAACTCGGGCGAAACGTCTGGTAAAAACAAAATAATTCCGGAAAAACCAGCTTGCATGGTAACACTACACTTAACGAACACGCTATAAAATTCAGTAAATATCCAAATGTACTTAATTTAATACGTATTCGTTCCAAGGTCGCTAGAGAATGCTTTGTGAAGAAAATTTGTGTTTAATAGAAGTAATTTTGATGTACATTTTCAAGGGATTTCAAAATTAACTCAATCCTACTTCACCTTTATGGAAATTCAATTTTTCAACAGTATAAAAAAAAATAACTTCAAAATATCTTTTTAATTTTGTTTAACTTTTATAGTACTTTGAAATATAATATCCAACAGCCACTTTTTTCATAAAAGTGAGATGTTTTTAATTTTACATTCCTCCGAGGAATTTAGGTTTCGAATCGATAATAGGTTACTCCGCCAATGCCATGTAATATTTCCTAACTTTTAACGGTATTATTTTAATTGAAATATGTAACTTTTCCTGAAAATGTATATCTTGTTCGTTACGTAAGAAAATATTATCACAGTAATTTAGTTGTTTGAAGTTGAACTAAACTTAATAAATGTGAATCTCCGCTGCCGAACAAAGTCCTTCTTTTCTATATCGGAGAAGGGTTAAAGCTTAAGGCCACGCTGCTTCAATACTTGTAGTGATGTATAATAATTATGTATGGCGGATAATTTGTCTAGCAAGAATAACCATCGTTATCAGGTGTTTATGATAACGAATGGGATTTACGACGGCTTTATGTACTCTCCAGGGTTTGTGGGTGACCTATAAGAAAAAACACCCAGTCCAGAAACAAATATTTTTAGTAATATATCCACTCCAAGCATAAATTTACAACCATCAGCGTTAATTAAACTTTCGTCACCACTTAACAAGAACAGTGGTAATATTTTGAACACCGTCACTTTATAAACTGACGATGTTGAAAATATTACGTTGGCAGAAATAGATTGTGTTACAATGGCGATATACAGGAGCGAAGTAATAACAAAAAATGTTAACCGATCTGATGACGTAGTGATTCAACATTCGCTATAAATTTATTATTATTTTCACCCGATTCGTTAATAATGTTGCAGTTTATTGAGTGTGCTATCTATGTATTATTACTTATTAGAACCGTACAGGACTAAATATTATGTCAGTAAGACCCTTTTCTATTTTCTGATTTACTACTTGCTAACCTGAAGGTTGTCAGCGGGAAATCGCTACTTAGCTATAAGAGTGCCTTATTTTCACAAACATTTAATAACGCCTAAACACCTAACACTCAACTACCCCCAATACAATGTAAATACTACGTCGGGGATCCGGAAACACACATAATATACAAGCACAAACGCCCAGACCACATCTAAATGGCTTATACAAATATTTGTCATGTACGGTGGTCAAACCTGCGACCGCTATTACGCTCTATTATTGATATTTTGTGCTTTTTTAAATGTCATTCAGTGAGTATTATATAATAATGAGTTTTTATCTGTCTATTTATATATGAATTTATATACTGTAACAGACTCTACATAAACTATTTTATAATACAGGGTTGATGACCGTTCTGGTGTAGTTGTGCGAGTAGTCACCTCCAAACGCGCGCCAGCGGTCGCTGGTTTGATTTCCGCTCGAAACAGACATTTGTATTTGTATAAATATTTGTATCCGGTTTGGGTGTATGTCCTTGTGGGTCTCCCCATCGTGCCTCGGAGAGCACGTAAAAACATCGGTCGCGGTTGTTATCACAGACACCTGATAACGAGTCATGGTACGGAAATTATTCGCCAACCCACGATGGAGCAGCGTGGTGGATTAAGCTCCAACCCTTCTGCTATATGGAGTAGAGGCCTTCGCTCAGCAGTAGGTTGCTTACAGGCTAATACAGTACAAATACGGGGTCGTTTAACTTTTGTTATGTTCAGTTTCGGAAGTTAGGAATACATTTTAATTTTAAGTTGTGAAAATGTAATTCATATTATTTGCTATTGTATTTCAGCGAAAATATGTAGCTATAAAATTCATGGTCAATAAAATACTATGAGCACATAATTATACACTTATGGTAGATCACCGTTTTATTCGTTCCCACAGAGCACACCAAGTCGTGATTGAAATGTGGTTTCCGAAACAGTGGAATAGGATAGTTGTTAATTTAAATATTACATGTACAAAATTATGAATATTATGTAGTAAGTTATAGTATTTATTATAATCTGTGTGTATTTGTAATATTTTGTTTGAATATTAATTGTATGGAACATTAAAGTTAAATCTATACACAAAATTTTATACATATTTTTTTATTATATGATCTTGATGATGATGATAATGATGATGATCATGATGATGATGATGATGATGTTATCAAATAAAAATATATATAACAATTTAGCAATATTATCTAAATATAAAAGGTCAAATTAAAAAGTTGTAGTGAAAAATTAAACTCACAAAATGAATCCTAAAAACATAACACTTCTTTTTGAAAATCGTGTAAAAATAATAGTGCAAGACAATAGTGTGAACAGCAACTCAGCATTACACAACCCCACTCTCGTATCGAGTTTATGTTACATTCAATTTGGGATTTAATTAAAACCCAAGCTTCTTAGTCAGCGAAAAAACCTGCGACACCATTCCATTTGTAAGGTAAACCTTTTATAAGCAGTCGCGTTGCCTCGTTAGGGCTCTTCTATTGAGAGTTCGCTTAATTGCTCCGTTGTGCTCATCGGTGGGTAACTATCCACTTGGATTCATTAGTTCGAAATTCTAGTTTATTAGTAAAGATTTCAATCGTTGGAATTATTTGAATCAAATTCTTACTGACTTGGACTCATTATATTTCGAATTTTAGCTATTTCCCTTTTACAGATAGTTATAAAAAAGGAATTTTGTAACTGATTCAATTTATTTAAGCCATAAACTTACATCCAACATTACAGGTAAACCCAATGCGTTAGTTAAGTTACAATCATTATTATGTATAATAATCCCATTGTATTTTTGGACCTCAAAAAAGATAACAATAGTTCCATTCCATTTTAGCAATTATAGTACAAATCATTTAAATAATTCAATATAGTCAAATAAAAAAATAATAATAATAATAACAATTCAATTATATGTGAAATTAATAAAATAATCAATAAAATAGATAGTAGTATAAGATACATTTAGTTTACTTTAAATTTAACTTATTTATTTAATTCTTTATTGTACTATAAATACACTAATACGAGTACAAATGTTTACAAAAGGCGGGCTTAACGCTAATGCATTTTCTACTAGCCAACCTTGGTATGTGCAACAAAGTATAGTGTGTAGGTGTACAATAAATATAATATTATATTATATAACACAATATAAAACAATATAACGTAACATAATACAAAATAATACAACAAAATATAACTAACAATAATAATATACAGAATATAATATAATATAAAGTAATCAAGTTTGAAAATTGATAAAATAATTTGACGTTACTCCAAGTCAGCCATGACGATTTTAAAAAAGATCTTAGAGGGCGCTTTTATAATATCTTCATGTAATCCATTCAACATTCGTACGGCAGTGACAACGAAAGAATTCGATATGAATCCTGATCGATTCAGGATGCACCTTGCAGTTAAACAAAGCAGGAATACGAATCGAGTAAAACATTTACAATGTATCAATAATGTTTTCGATAGTAATATACTTACTGTTCTCTTATATTTACGCGAATTTTATTCATTTAATTAAAAATCTAAAAATGGATTTTATCGCGTTTATTTAAAGTTACTGTTTAACAATTTAATTTAAATTATTTCCCGACGTTTCGGACCCTTTACAGCGTCCATGATCTCGTGGGACTGAGGTGGTGGGTGTCCGAATAATGAATCAATTGTTACATACCCCGCTTTTTATATAAAATATATAAAAAGCGGGGTATGTAACAATTGATTCATTGATATATAAAATATATAAAAAGCGGGGTATGTAACGATTCATTATTCGGACACCCACCACCTCAGTCCCCCGAGATCATGGACGCTGTAAAGGGTCCGAAACGTCGGGAAATAATTTAAATTAAATTGTTAAACGGTAACTTTAAATAAACGCGATAAAATCCGTTTTTAGACTTTTAATTAAATGAAAAAAAAGTAATATACTTTTTATTTCCACTGTACACTGAAAATGTTCCACAGCTGAACAGTGACCTCTTCCCCCATTGAGAATTGATCTTTTATCTATACTTATAATAAAGCTGTGACAGGTCCAATACTATACAATGAAGATATTTTAAAAATATGTTTTGGATGATACTCTTTATTCGACCTTGCTGTGACGACTGTTCTAATGTAGTGGTGCGAGCCTCAACGCCGGTCGTGGGTTCGATTCCCGCTCGAGGCAGATATATGTATTTGTGCAAATATTTGTATCCGGTCTGGGTGTATGTCCTTGTGCACGTGAAGCCCGGTTGTTATCATGGACACCTGGTAATGATCGTTACTCATGGTAAGGATATTATCCACCAACCCGCAGTGGAGCAGCGTGATGGATTAAGCTCCAATCCTTGTTCTATATGGAGAAGAGACCTAAGTTAGTACTCTATAGTCAATACTCAAGCCAAAAATGCATTTTTTTCCTTTTTGTTTGTCTGTCTGTATCTGGGCTGAAACGAAACTACTGAATAGATTTTAATGAAACGTGGCATGTCTTGAATCTTTACTAATAAACTAGAATTTGGAACTAATGAATCCAAGTGGATAGTTAACCACTGATGAGAAATGGAACACTAGATACTTTTTTCAAATCCCGAAATTAGGCCGTATAAAAGTCTAAATGTGTAATCGCGAACAAAGTCGTAGATACAGATTGTATGTATGAATGTAAACATATATTCACTTATTACAGAAAGTAGGTAGTTTATATTGATGTCTTCTTTCATGAAGTAACCCACATAATAGATATTTTTATATCTGTTATTTATATATTCCATCTGTCCAATCTAATTCGGCTCAAGAATCTAATCTAACACGTAATGGAATATCTCAAGATATGATGACAGTTGTATTAGAACCAGAACTAATATTGCAAAAAAAAGTTTCTACCAATTTTTTTTATTATTTTCTTTTATTTATTTATTTAATTAATTTATTTATTTATTGATTTTTTAATTTCGAAAAACAACGTCCGAATTTAAGACAAGTGACAATCTTAGCACTTGACAAAGTGCTAAGACTTGCATTGATTTTTAAATATATAAAACAAATGACGGACAGCATTGTAACAAAAACGAAAAAACCATAGTGAACAAAGTAGACAAAAAAATAATAATAATTCAATTTTTATTCTCTTTAGATTCAAGAAAAAAAAATATTCGTATCAAAAACAAAATAGAGCAAAACATATATTTAACTTACGTTACGGACAAACAGTGGGTGCGGTGTAACCATTCGTGAAATTGCAAAGTCGTTTTAAACGGTAAAACCTTACCGTTAGAGTCTGCCTGGTCGCTAACGGCTCGCTGGGCAAACTGGAGATAGACCAATAACAATACTGGACGAGATAGAAAGATAAATACGAAATCGTGGAAGCTACGATACTGAAAACGTCACACTTGGATATCTTGTTAGTATAGGATAAAGGAGGTAATAGAATCTCTCTATGTACCTTTGATAAAACAAAGTAATCATTATAGAGAACTTGTTTTTGGGAAGAAGATTTAACAAATATTTTGGTTTCTATAGAATAACGTGAGATATTTTTTATTCAGTTAATAAAATATTTATCTCGGGAAAATGTTTAACGAATTTTTATTTTAAAAATTTAAAAAAAATTGTAGAAGTAAATTTAATGACAAAAGCTATTATAATATTTTTTAAATTACAACCTTAATGGGTTGGTTATCGTTATTGTGGAAGTTTGTTATTCATGAATATAAAAACACTATACAGTTAGAACGAAACCATTCATAAAGCGCTCTTCTGTGAAAACGACGTTGAATTATGAACCGGGATTAAACTAAGAGTGCTTTTAATACAATACAGAGTTGAAAATTTTAGAATCAGAATAACTGCCAAGTTTTTAAAGTCTCAGTTTATCAATTGGCAACAGTTTATGGAAGTTTTCGAGATAACGCTTTCTATTCAATCAGAGTTTGTTCCAACGACTTGAGTCTGTATTAGCCATTGGTCTGTGGCAAGAAGGTAACTTAAGCCATGTTAGTGAACACTTTATATTTGTTTATATCTAAAAGTAGTTATGGTTGAAAAAAAATATGAAGATAAAGATCGTTGTTGTTGAAGCTCAAACTCCATTAGTCTGATTCCAAATATATCTTTGAGATCGATAAACATCGCGCTATAATTAATGGGCCGAGCAGTAAACATAATGTAAGCAGTGGTAAACCACACGATTTTACCACGTGGTTTATATAAAGATGAAAAGTCTGTTCATTGCTCTCTAAACAGTTTATCAGTGAGTAAGCTACTCACTGATAAACTGGTGCGATTTGAAAAAGTGTTTATTGTGTACTGAAAAATATTGCGGTTTAGTAATAGGGTGACCAAGACTGATATCTAGTTTTGTTAATAAAACTTTAAAAGCGTTTAAAGCAAAACACACACACACACACACACACACACACACACACACACACACACACACACACACACACACACACACACACATACACACACACACACACACACACACACACACTCAAGACTAGTTCCTTTTATATTACGTATAAAATTTAAATATTAAACAAATAAACAGATATAAGCTTTAACTCTCATAAGACTTACGATGTATACGATGCGCGTAATAAATTGGGATTTCTTTTATTTACCTAATTATGATTTTTTTTTTAAAGCAACGTATACTCGTATATATACCCCTTACAAGATTTATAACTATGAGTATTGTGAGGGAGTGTAGAAATAGTACACTTAAAGTGTTCAAAGTTTTTCATAATACCTAAAGTTTTTACAATTCAAACTGTGCTATTAAGTTCTTAAGAAAATTACAATAATAAATGTCTATAAAGATATTCTTAAATGGACTATTTATTGATACTAATCCTTTACAATGTCATTCATCTCTTTCTAAAATGAATATTCCTAAGATAATTCACGTTTTCTTAAGCCAAGTTCCTATTAAGACAGAATTCACTCGTAACCTATTTCGCGAGCTTGCCCAGGCATGTTTAATGCATGGCTTGCTGCAACTTGTTTGATTATTTATTTAGCAGCTAGTCTGATGTTTTATTCTACGCCACTATTTTACTCGAATGCATATCTAGAGGGAAATAATTCAGAGCCTATATTTCGAACATTTTTGATATACGAAATTATTAGTAAAATGCATTATAAATATATTATAGTACCTATGAAAAAACTATGTTAAGGAAGCGGGAAAATCTCTAACCTTAATTTGTAAATAAATAAATATTAAGCAACAATCACACCACGTTAACCTAGCCCTGTGCTAAGTTCGTAAGAACTTGTGTTACAGGTACTAGGAACGGAAATAAATTTAAGAAATTTATATAAATACATATATACATAAATACTCATCCATGACCCGGTGCAGACATCTATATTCGTCATACAAATTATCAGCACCTAGCGGGATTCGAACCCGCGACCGCTGCGTAAAGTGTCCAGTTGCCTGACCACTCGACCAGCCGGCCATTTTGTTTGTAATGTGCTGTGACAAGAATCAGTCGGGAAAAATCCAATTTTCAGGTGAGGAGGAACTCGTTATTTATGAAATCGTGAGAAATGGTATTAGAGAGCTGAAATTTTCAGATTTTTGTCAAATTACGTTACCGATCAACCACTTGCCAAGTTTTCTGTTCGACGTCCGCCTTCCTGATACATTTACGCTTGGTGACTCCAGCCATGGCGTAATTTCTGTTGTTAAGCCCAATCTCATTTTCAATGAATCGGATTCGGATATTCAGTGAGAAGTTTTTACTTATTTTGCCGTCATTTATGTCCTTTATAACCTTAGCGACAATAATCCTTTTCTGGCTCGAATAAGTAATTACCCTCGTTTTTATAGCAAGGTATCATGCTGCTATCTTCACATATCTGGCATCTAACATGGATGTGAGATTACGATTGAAAAGGTTTGTCAGTTATTGATCGAAATCGAAAATATTATATATTTTTACAGGAGCTGATAATTGAAAGGGAAAATTATTGGTGAAAATGACGTAAAAAAAACTTGTTCGTGTTATAAATTTCTGTTATGTAATGAGTATTTTTACAGTTCTATTCTATTTCTAGAAAATAAACATAATCAAATTCAGGATTCCCAGTTTGCAATCGTTGGTAAAAGTTTGAAAGAAATATAAACGGAAAGTTACATTACGTTACGTATTGATGTGCAAAAAACATAGTGTGAAAGAGCAAATGGGTTTATTCTTGCGTAAAGGCTTGTGAAGTAACGTTCGTTTACTTTAAATAAATAAAAAATCAACTTTAAATAGACCGAATCAAAATTTAAAAAAGACTGTTTATTCAAGATTTTCATTCGTAGATTTGACAAAATTACAACTTAGTTATACATAATATTAAGTACCAGGACATCGACCTGGTGTGATGATATGATGGTAGTGATGCGATCAGTTGCCTTAACGCCGGCTATCGTGTGTTCGATTCCCGCTCGGGGCAGACATTTGTATTTGTAGAAATATTTCTTTCCGGTCTAGGTGTATGTCCTTTTGGGTCTCCCCACCTTTTCTCGAAGAGTGCGTGAAACTGTCGGTTTCGGTTATTATCATGAACATCTGATAGTGATTGCTTCTCTTATCCGTCAACCCGGAGTGGAGCAACGTGGTAAATTAAACCCCCACCCTTCTCCTAGAAGGACAAGATGCCTTTACTCAGCAGCGGAACCTTAACAGGTTCACAGTCCACAGCCCCCTGTGGACTATCCACAGCCACCAGTCCACAGCCCATATGTGGGCTGTTCATCCATACACTTTCTATGTGTTTTTTTGTGAAGTTGGACTCATATGGTTTGGTCCACAGCTCGTATATGGGCAGTAATAAAAAATAATAATTTCGGTTGGTATTTTTATTTTTGTTTATACATATAATATCTCTTGAAACATAAACTGACACAAATTTCACAAAAACCTACTTGGACTTGGGGGTCATATATTACGATTTGGCTTGGACTGTGAATCTGTTAACATGCTGATTCAGCTCAGTTCATATAAACTATTTCCTTAGTATTTGATTATGCTGTTACAGACGTATGACTTACGGTAATCTAATGAAACGTATTACAAAAATACTTTATACAAGTAGGCAACTAACTTAAAATAGCGCTAGGATTTCATTCCCTGTAGGAGGTCCGGAAATTTACACCGCCAATCGAAATATTTGTAGCGGGCGGAGATCGAAAGTGTACATTGAACTTATATCAATTTCCACAATGTCACCAGTCAATCATATGTTCCTTTTTGTCTAGATATCGTATATCAATCGTTTCATCGGCCTTTGACAGACACAAGCGACAAGGATGGCGATGAAATATTTTTGCAACTCTGCTGAACTGAATGAATCAACCGGTAAACGTCTCACTGGGCAAAGGACTCTTCTCCATCTAGAAGGAGGGTTGGAGCTTAATCAAACATGCTGCTCCACTGCGGGTTGGCGGATAATTTCTCTACTATGAGTAAATACCGTAACCAGGTGTCTATGGTAACAACTGACGGCTTTACGTCCTCTCAGAGGCACGATGGGGATCTCACATGTATATACATTCGGACCAGACAAAAATATTTGCACAAATTCAAATATCTGCCCCGAGCGGGAATCGAACCCGCGATCGCCGGCGTTGAGGCGACTACTCGCATCACTACACTAGAACAGTGTAATTTTGCTCAAGCAGTAAGAATTTTTCAAATGACTTACAACCGTATAAAAGATTTTTGTATAAAAGGAAATTATTTAATTCAATGTTTATTTCTATTTTTAAGTAACTACAACCGCGACTTCGTTCGCGAATGCCTTTCAATAATATTATATTGTAAAATAATAATTATTATGTAATGTAATATCACAGTATTGTGATGAAGAGAATAAAGGAATAAATGGTTCTTTAATAAAGTAGGATTTTTATTACATATTTTTCAGAAAAAAGATGAGAACTGCTTATATTTTATGAAAATTTAAAATCAGTTTCCTTAGTGTACGAGTACATCATTACTGAGAGAGACATTCAAATTATAATAAACCTGTCTAAAACAAATTTTCCTATGAAGTCACTAGTTGGTCTATTTATAATAGGATTGACCCCGCTTATTAGCTTTTAATAATCTTCTTAATTTCTTGCTTGTACAAGTATATTTCATTTAATGATATAATAATAAGCTTATTTTATTTATTTTATGCTTATTTATTATTTTATTTATTTATTATATCCATAAAACTACGAAATTGTCTGTAATTTTTTAGTCAGTAAAATCGGCATTCATCAGTATTCATCGGCAATTTCATTAAAAAAAAATCAACATTGTATATACACCACCACCACACCACATGAACCGATGCCCACTGCTGAACGTAGGCCTCCCCCATCTAGAACCGGCCTGAGGGATGTGCGAAGTATGCAGCCGCATACTCGAACTTTTTGGAAAGACATACAATTGGAGCATAAAAAAGAGCATAATTTTATACTAGGGGCATCCATGAACATTCTTAATATAATAAGTCTTGCACACTCGCCATTTTCGCCTTAGGCCGGCCCTGCCCCCATCATCTCTTTGGGTTTGCCAGTACTCGCCACGCTTGGCAGGTGGGTTAGTGAACGCAGTGTGGTGTGGCAGAACATGGTTGTAGTAACGGAACGTTGCTTGTCATCTATTGACTTGTCTTTCACATTGATGCGATATATTTGATTGAGCCCCCCTCTCTCTTTCTCATTGGCCTTACCGTAGAACGGACGTTTACTTGTTATAAGATTAAATATTAATTATTAAAGAAATATTGAAATAATATTAAAATAAATCATAATAAAGAACACCAAAGACCTTAACAGTGATTTTATTAAGAAAACAACGAATAATACAATGATGACGCTGCTACCCATCACCATCCTGTTTGGTATACAATTGTTCGCACCGCTATGGCCTTAGTTGCCTTTTACAACATCTCGGCAAGAAAGAGGTCGGGACTATTCTTCTCTGCCGGTCACGGGTCACCGCAGGGCATTTGTATACATATTAGGTATATTATTAATATGTAAAGGATATTTTATTAATATATTTCTTAAGCCTTATGTGAACAGGTGACTTATAAAAATAATAAGAACTTTATGAATCCTTTTCAAATTTCATTATTATGTATTATACGTATGTAAATAATACGGTAAATATGATTAAAATGATACTACAATGTCATTATTAACATTGACCTCACGATGTATAAATTTGGACTGACAAATGGGAGGGAATTCCACTGAAGTTTTGAGTCCATCCCTAAGAACACTGTAGTATCATTAACAATAAGCCTCTCGTTATTTATTTCTAAATTATAATTTCAATGTTTAATATATTTTTTATAGATGGCTTGAACAAAAATATGAAGGTAAACACAACATTCTTCTGGCGTCATTAAAAGCAATGGAACAACAAACAATCTGCATCAAACGACACGAATGAAATTCAAAAAAGATTTAAAAACATTCATCGAACACGTATTGTTTAATTCACGCTTTTATTTTATTATAGTTTCAATTGATAGTAATTGACAGTTTAAAAAAATAGAGATTGTTTTATTATCTGCTACGTGATATCCGCACTAATCGTTGTACGAAAACCCCTTAAAATCGTTTTCGAAGTGAAATTGATACCAATTAAGCGGGAACGGAAACGATTGATTTTTTTAATGATTAGTTTATTTTAAGCATAAATTGGTGTTTTCAAGTATCAAATGAAATTAACGTAGGCGTAAATTACTGTTTATTTTATTTTATTTTGTCTTTTTGTTAGACGTTTAGAAATAGTCAGTAAGCTGAATTGGTAATTTTGGTTTATAAAAACTCTTACTGATCCCCATGGTTTTTCTCGCGGAAACCTTAAGGTTATGTATTAGTACAGGTTATTATATTAGTAAAATAAAGAAAAAGAAAATATATATTATTTTATTGTAAGTAGGTACAGTAGGTCAAATTATTAACTCTTCTTTTTAATCGAAAGCTCAACTTAAATTTTTCTTGTACTTTAATTAACATTTATAATTACAGAACTCCTATGCGATTTATATAATTATAAATGTAAAATGTAGGGAACATTTACGAATATTATGCAAATCATTACAAACATAATATAATATGCTGTCTCTTCAACCGCTAACATCAATTTAAAAACAAATTTGACAAGTAGGTACCTACTTATCAAGGAATTTATATACAAACTGGAATGCTCACGTGCACTCAAAAAACGTTCCTTAACCCGGGATTGCGTCTCTTTCTACCATAGATTCAAGGCAAAACTCGTAAGAAAGAGACAAAACACTAGTGGTCAACGAAATGCTCGGAACAACTTTTCACTTTACATGTTGGTAAGAAATGTCAACCTTATGTCATTTGTTTCAAGGTGCATATTTGAATATACAAGTTTACTAAGTGAGCGTTCTAGTTATGGTATAAATTCTTTGACGTTTATACACTCTTATCTCTTTTTAGTAATTCAAGGTAAATTTTGAAAATATTTCCCAAAATAACCTGAATAGTTTTTTTAAGTTAATATTAACACCTATTTTGTTACTTAGAATTTACAATTAATGTAAGTTTTCCTTAAAAGACTTACTTCAAGTAATAAAAAGTCGATGGTGTTGGTACAAAGGAATAACTTTGTTTTTGTACTCATATTTTAAATAATTAATTAAAAAGTTGTTACTTACTTGTGGCGCTAACTTCAGGCCCCAGAGATTCGAATGCTTTTCCGAAGCTTAGCTTCAAGAGACGATCAGAATCTAAAAAGAAAGTATGTATATTATTCACAGTGCCATCTAGCGAAATATGAACAAAATACTAACTTACACAATGTACTAAAATTCTTGAGACACAACTCTCGATTAAATGGTTCGCAAGATCGTTCATAGGTGGCGCTATTTCTACTTTTAAGAATGTGGTGTTTCTTACACTTGAAATATATGATTGCTAAGAAAATTCATTTCATTTTATATCTATTTCTCAAATACTTTTTACATTGATGGAATTAAATCCTCGTATATTTTTATCATGTAGATATTTTAACAGTAGGAGAGTAGATTGCGTATAGGTAAAACACATTTTTTTAGCTGTACCTACTCGTGCAAAAGTTCCTAACAGTGATTAATAAATATTTATAGTATTAATAGTGATCGATATAAATTTAAATAATAATAATAATAATGATAGAATTAAAATATTTAAAGACTGAAAATTAAATTATTAGTTAATACTATATTATTATTTACTAAATTATATTATCGATTTATTTCAAATAATTTTATGAATTAAATTTTCTATAAATGAAAACGTTTTCAACGAAAATGTATAATTAATATTCAAATCTAATTAAGGAATTCTGACGTTTAACAGTAACAAATTAATACCCACGAATCATTTAATTCGGTAATAATTTATCAGAGACTCAAGACTTATTGGGACTGTTTAAATATGTATAGTCAGTCATGTTAAAGCTGTTAGGGAAACTCTAAGCTGACTGGAAGACTGCCAGTGCCGTTCATATCTTATTTACTAAATTCGCATATATAATATGGTTATGCTCAGACGTTATATATTCTGGCTACACAATAGGAGTTCTGATTATTAAATTGTAATGTGTGTGTAAAAGGTAATTTTTAAACAAACTTAAAATTTTAAAATTATCTAAGAGGAAATCTTCTGTAAAATTTTATTTTTCGACATAATTATATATACTACCATTACCATCGCAAATATATGCACTGCATTCGATATGTATTGACCCTTCACATTCAACTTTAGGTATTCGCTGTGTTCCGCGATTTTACCTGTGTAGGTCTCGATTCAGGATATCTTGAAATGTCTAAGGAATTTTCCTGCTTTGATTCGGTTTGTCGACTATATCCATAATAAGTTTATTTACAAACGGTTCAAATATTTTTGCGTGAAAGAGTAACAAAACTCCATTGATCTATCGTTATAAGCATTTAAGTTTATAGTATTATATATTATGACGTATTCGTAGGTATTGTAAATTTACCAGCTGCAGTGGAGTCAGGGGGCGGTTGGAAGTGGTATGTAGCAGCGAATCCTTGGCCCGGAGATACGGAGTTAGCAGTGAACTGTAGCAGAAGATAGGGCCCTGTCGACAATACTTCGTAACCTGCGAAAAGATAATTTAAAATACATAAAATATAGGCTGACGGAAAATTATTACAACGGTGGTCACGGTTTTGGTATGTGATTGTATTGGTCATCGTGGACTGGATGTGCTTGCTTTATTTCTTACTGTATGACTCTACCCTATGTTTCCCAAGCGTGGACAAATGTGTCTACTGTATTGATAATCTGACATAGATCATATAACATACATAGTCGTCAGGATAGCACAGATTTATAATTGCGAAAAATAATTAAAATCTTTTTAGCGGTTCCGGAATTTATCAATTAAAAATATAACCTTTAAAATTTAAAAAAAAAAACCTTTCGTTTAAAAACACAATCAACGTATTAGATAACCTTAAAAAATAAAAGATATCCAAAATCGTAAACCGGTGGCAAGTCGTTAACGAAATCCAATCACATAAACTTGATGCACTATAAATAAAACAAACAATTGTTTCTGTTGAAAAAATTTGATAACTTTGGATAAATTTATTTAAATTTTATAATGATAACATTATAATGATTTTATATTCATATTAAATTTAATATAGTATATATTATTTGTCTTATGTCCATGTACTATGTACTTGTACTCGTATGTAATGTTAATTTAGTCTTTACAAATTAATTATTTGTGTCTGCAGTGTATTGTCCCAAAATATTCAAACAACATTATATGTTATGCCATTTTTTGAAGCGAGTATTTATTTAGAAAAAATGTTTATTCCCCTTCTGCCAATAAAATTAAAACGTCTCCCAGGTCCGTGGTAAATATAGGAAATCATTATTTGCTCAACAGAATTCTGCTAAATACAAATTTAAATTGACATTCACCGAATAAATTTTTGTAAATATACATAAATTATTACATAATCATTACGAGCGCAATAAATTTAAAAATTATACGTTTATTTATTGATAACATAGCTCCTATTTTACCATAATATATTTTTAACTTCTTTCAATCCAATCTAATTCTGGAGAACTCATTATTCCCCAGTTTTTGGCGTAAAATTTAGATCATAACATTAAAAGTTAAAAAAAAAAGAAAGAAAGAAACGATGTGCGGGCCCAGCTCAGGGGTTTCGCCATCTGGGGTAGCTGGTCCAGTGGTGGGCGGGGCGCGAAAGCGCGGTGAGAGTGTTGGCACAGGAGGTGCGGCCGGTGAGGGAGTGGCGCCGAGAGGGCGCCGAGATTTCGGTGGTGGGGCCGCTCCTGTACTTCTCTGAATTAGCAGAGTGGACCAGTCGAGCGGCCCCAATCACATACGGAGGGGCCATCGGGCCAAGCGTCGGGGCGTAACGGTTGTATGCCTGAGCGATCCCGTGTTGCCCACTACGGCGCAGACGGTGGATGGGTTTTAGTGGGTATTCTGGCTTCGTAGCCAGCGAGTCCCACATACCCGTCGCCTGCGTGCGGCGGGAAGCGTAAATGCATTTGCCATCGTTAAAAAAGGCTACATTTTTTGTAAGAGACACTTCAATTAAATCATAATTATTGTAAGCGTCTTTTCTTGGACCTGTGATGTAGTAGATTTTAGTCAGTAATAATTTGTCGCAATAAATTGCCTACAAAGTGGAAATACTTTCTTACATGTGTAAGATAAAAATATTTTTAGATCACTATTTTTTGTAATTATTAGACTACGCAGGTTTCTAACTTGATATCATAGAGGAAATACTCAACAAACTCGATTGCCTTTAGAATTAATGTATCAAATTTATCTTCGGGTTGCGTAAGTTTAATCAAATATAAAAGTACCGAGCTTAAGTTAAATGGTTTCTAATTAGTAAGTGCGAAAATGTATATAATCTATCTCTTCTTTACTTCGTTCTTTATAATTTTATATTTAAGAGAAAAACAATATTAGGGTTTTACATATAGGTACGTCTGAGAAAATTAGAAGTTAAAAATATATTTTTTATATTTTTATCCGTCTGAAAAGTACAGCATGAAATAAAATTTTGAACTAGGCTTAATTTAAGATTTGCTATAATTATGTTTCTCATGATACACTGTTAAGGAATTGAGTCAAAACAAAATCGACTATTACCCTTATACTATAACAAAGATGTTCACGATATCAACCATTACCGACTTCACATATTATCTAAGGCTCAGCTCATCCATAATGACCAACACCCAATATAGAGTCAAATATTTTTCATACATAAATAAATATCCGCTCCAAGCAAGAAACGATCACCATCACCGTCACCGTCGTTTTTAATCAAACTTTTGTCGTCATGACACCAATAAGATCATTCTGAACATTACATTAATTGCAATCAGCAAATATTGTTACTGTTTGTCTTTTTTATAAGCTTAAGAAATATTCGTTTGCGATGATGGTTAAGCTTGACTACCAAGTTACAAGTTTTTTAACGCTTGGAACTGCATTTACGCATCCAACTGCGGAGAGGCGGCGGGTATGTGGGACTCGCTGGCACGCGGAACGTGCCGGAATACCCGCTAAAACCCAGCAGTGCCCTCATCGTCGTAATGGGGCGCCACGGATTCGCTCGCGCATGCAACCGTGACGCCCAAGTTACACTAACCTAGTCACACTTTCACAGAAAATTGGCGTCACGTAGCTAATATATCTGCTTCGAGACTAAAAGAGTGAGTTAGAATCCAAAATATTCCACTCTAAGGCAGGTGGTTTTACTCATTCATTTATTTGCTCTTACTCCCATTGCTTTAGCGTGTAATGCACTCGTGGCTCCTCCGAATGAATGAACGGAGCTGATCAGTGAACATCAGGTCACATCTGTTCGTTAGCTGGCTATTTCGTAGTAGAGTAATAATTTAATATTTAAGTAGGTACTGTGAAACATAAAATTTCTAATAATTCTTTATTCTTGTTACCTCGTTTGTGAAATGAGTTCTAAAGAAATAAACCCAATTCGTTTGAACTTTTAATAGGTCTACATTTAGTTTGAAAATGGATAATAAAAACTTTTATATTTATTCTTTTATTCGTATTATATAAGTTTTTATGGTTTTTAGTTTATTAGATTTTATTTTTATTTTTGTATTTTTCATAATATACTACCTATGTTCTTTATTATTATCAAATTCTCAATTATTACTAAGGCGAGATTTCGGACTGACAAGATACTACTTTATACTCCTTAATAGTTAGAATAATGTCACAAAAGGAACAGTAAATGCCCAAAGACGATCGGGTACTTTGGTAAAATAAACAAAAGACGATCTTGATAGAACCTAGATAGCTAAAGAGATGCTTTTATTCAATTAGATCCTTCGAGTTCTGTTTACTAAAGGATAGACGTAAAACACAGTAAAGGCACATAAATACACATAGAATTTGTCTTACATTAATAAATGTAGGCCGATTACGACTGCGAACAGGGTTTCCATGTAGAGATTGTTCTTAATGATAAAAAACAGATAAAATTGAAAAAAATGCATGCGACTGATTAAGGAAGATAAACAGATGTCGCATTGTTAATAGCTACAGTGGAATTATGTAAATCAAAAAGGAGTATTTCTTATATCTTATATATAAATAAATCGTAAAAATATTATAAGCGCGAAAGTATCTAAAGAATGAAGGATGTTTGTTATTCCTTCTCGTTAAAATTACTAAATTATTTGGTAATTTAAGTAGGTTGTTGAAGACCCAAATATACATATGCTATAATGCTACGTTTTATCCAGAAATTTCCATGGGATTTCGACATAAGTTGGCCAAACCGCAGGACACAGCTACTTCTATAATAATTCAAGAATTTGTTTCGAGAAAATTTTGTTGCGAAGTTACGCTAAATGTTAGTTGATATGAAAATGGCATGAAGAACTGGCGAAGCTTAATATAAGTTTCTTTTTCGGTCAGTTCACTTTTCCATGATAGGTTATTTACTTTTAAATATGAAAATATGTCATTAGTATAACAAATCATAATTATTAAAAAGTATTTATCTATCTATGTATATATTTCGATTTTCCTCGTGTAGAGTTCTTGTTAATAATTCACGAAAAAGAAGTTTATGCCTATCACCTCGTCTAGTAAATTTTATATCGCTTTATTTTGATATACACGCTTCGGCGATAGGTTTAGATATTAGTTAAAAATAAATATATCCCCTTTATAAATTTGATATAATTATTTACATAAAATTGTTTCCATCTCAGATAAGTTACCAAATCAGTAGGTAATGTTTAATGCTATGTTTACAAGAGGCTAATCGCGTTAGACCGGGATCATCTCTCGAACGATGTAGGTATAGTGAATTATTTGCTTATATACTCGTATATGCTAGTCACTTAAATTGATAAGTAGATATATATACACTTAAGCCGTGTTCCCACTACGCCGGACCGGCGTAATCGCCGTGAACCAGATTCCGGAACGAGGTGTTCACATTAGACCGGATCGGCAAAAACACCTCACAAAACACCGGATCCGGTGTTTTCGCCGGAACCGGATACATGTGAACAGCTTCATATAAAATGTATGGCCACTAGCCTTTCCGTCAGGGTCACCAATCCGGCGTCCGGCGTAGTGGGAACGAGGCCATATAATATACTTTTTCCAGCTGCTTATTTTTTGAAATCTTAACGAGAAGAAAAACAAATGCTGTGTAGAGAAGTTTGGGCTATTTTATAAATTTATAGGATGAACACAAAATCATATCCTTAATTTACAATATGAATATTAATTATTAACAAGCGTCACAGTACGTGTAGGACGCCTGCCAGATAAGTGGCGTAACGATATCCGTGAAGTGGTTGAAAGCGGATGGAAATTGGGACTCGAGATTCGAGCTTAGTGGCGTGCCATTGCTCATGCTCATGACAGAGGCCTATGTCCAGCAATTAACGAAAATTAAGTCATGATGATGATAATATTTATTATTTATATTAATTAAGTTGAATTAAACAAAATGGTGCAATAATTCGTTACTTATCACAATAAATATTTGTGACGTCTGTGTAACAATACTAAAGTATTTCTAAAAGATTTATTTCATACTACATAGTGATAGACGGGCTGATTGGTTGCTGATGTTTTTGTTTTGTATTAGAATTACTATAATTGAAAAAAAATAATTAAAAAATGACCAATGATTAAAAGATATTATCATCAGAAAGTTTAGAGTTTGCTTAATTGTTTGTATAAAAACATATCACGATCTACAAGTCCGATTTTTAAAAATCGTTATGTAGGAAAAGAAGGGTATAATAGGCTTTAAGACATTAAGTTATGCTTTATAGGAGAGGAGTAGTAACTATAGACGCAGGTGAAGCTAAAATAGCCTTTTCAATATGCCACAGAAAAGACAAAATAAAAGTAAAATATATAATAAGACGTAGCATTATTCATTCAGAAGCGGACTGCGACTGAGGTGACATACAGACGGCTGGATCGATCGATACATACAATGAATCGCACTTCAAAGTACTGCGAGGAATAACTTATTTCATATGTATTGAAGGAAATGCTATAAAATTGGATTCGATGAAGTGGCACGCGCATTATAACTCGATACTTCATAAAAGTTATTTGTATGTGAATACGTTTTCTGTTTGCAACATAAGCTTTGTGTATAAAATATTTTTTACATGTTTTCCTTTCTGTATATTGTCAAAAAAGATAAAAGATACAATACAACTTATATAAAACTGCGTGTTGCAATTATTTTGTAAAAGTTACAATGGGACTGGCGTGTCCATGTAGGACAAAAGTCTCTAAAATTAATAAATGAAAAAAAAAACACTTATAAAAAAAAAACAAATTTAGGTCAATAATTAATACGTTTACTACAAGTTTTTAAAGCCTACTAATATTTCATGATTATACTAAAGCTCCTTTTACTTAACAGGAACTTTCCTTAATAAGGAACTCGATCCATCACGAGGATACAGTGTGAAATGACAGATATATGTCTCAGAATTTCTTTTCAAGTTTTCTCTGAACTATTTCAACAGTATGAAACGTTTTATTTGAAAACGGTTTCCTATCTTTTAAGACATATGGACCTTGACATAATATGATATGAAAAAACTATTTCGAAAATTGTGTGAATAAATGTAAAGAACTACACCTTTTTTCGATATAGATACATAGATTCACTAACTCTAAAAAAAGTTTTGTTTTTTATTTTTCATTTCAGGTAGGTACAGATGTTTATATTATAGATATAAAACAAGCAATAAAAAATCTTCAATTTGATCAACTTTCGAAATGGTCACATGATGTTGGTCTAATATTAAATGCAGAAAAAACGAAAGCCATCAATATAAGCTCAACACACAATAGATTCTCTGGAGATATACAAATTACTGCACATAGCCACCAATGTTTCCACAATCCACAAACTTATACATGTACTTGTAGCACTATCGAATTTGTTAAAACACAGCGTTACCTAGGAATTACAATAGATACAAACTTCAATTGGAAAAACCACATAAACAATGTTTGCGACAAATTACGTGCCCTTTTAGCAAAATTAACCCTAATAAGACACAAAATTCCTTTCTCGATACTATTAATGTTTTATAAATCCTTAGGAGAATCTATTATATCTTATGGACTAAGCACCTACGGTCTTACATTTAAATCAAATCTTGATAGAATTTTTCATCTTCAATTAAGAATATTAAAAACAATTGTACCCATATACATAAGAAATAAATACAAAAATGATTATTTGAAATTATTTAATTACTACAAAGTAATGCCAATTCATACTAAAATAAAATATACGTTATTAATCGAACAATATTTTAATTCTAACATTCAAATCAAATTAAATCATAAGAAAATAACCAGAAATATTACAAATCAAATATTACAAATCCCTAGACATACTAATTTTTATGGAAAACGTACACTTGAATATATTATTCCTTTGTTAATAAATAATCTGCCATCAGATTTAAAAGAAAAAAATCAAAAAAAAAACTATAAAAACATACTTAAAAAATTCTTTTTAAACCAACATATAGATAGCAAATAAAATAGCCACATGTATATAATAATTTATAATATATTATTTTAATTTAAAAAAAATATATATTTAGTTTAATAATACATAGAACTCGTACTCGTGTCGATCGCTGTCTCGAGTTATGTGTATTGTTTAGATGTAATTTAGATATAGTTTTTTATTTCTTATTTTATTTTATCGGCAATAAATGGTACACAGTAAAGTTTCATTGTAAGCTTATGTTGTACCTTAAATTATATTTGTCTAAACTTGTAATGGTTAAATAAATAAATAAATAAATAAATAAATAAATATGTGTATGTATGCAAAGGAATTTTGACGTGTAAAATAAGTAAGACACATTGGAGATTAGCCTGAGAATATGATTGATTGGAATACTAAACACCAAGTGTTTTGGATACAGTTTGTATTAAAACTTGTTCGTTTTCCCTCGAGTGCCGTACATGATGTTGTTCTATGGTAAGATACGTAGCTACTAAATAAAAGTCACAATGAAAAATTGTCTAGCCGCCACGCTGCTCCGTTCCTTTAGAAGCTTCAGTGACGGTAACTCTTCATGCTACATTTATTTCGGTTCTTAGTTCCTTCCTAGAGTATGATGATAATGACACAGTCGTTTATTATAGATATTCACTTTTCATATCAAAATATTTTTTAGTTGAAAAGTCAATTGAAATTTTAACATTTTTTAATTATATTTTTAATTTTGTGTGGGTAAGTAATTTTCTTGTAGTGATACCCAGAATTTAACCCAGAGTTATTATTTAGTAATATTTGCTAATATAATTTCATTAGCCTTATTTGATTATTTCAAAAATTATTGCTAGGATACATTTTAAATAATTTAAACTATTGATCAAACGAAAATACTAAATGAATAAAACGTAATTACTAATAAGTTATTTAATAAAAATAGTAACGCAACAATAGATAATAATTTATACTATAGTATAGTTTAAAAGGGACTTTAAAGGAAAATCTAATAATAAAATCTAGAATAAATTTCGGATAGACGACTGCTGCTATCACATCTATTTTGACTTGTGGAAAAACAATTCGAAACAGATGTAATAGCACTACAAAAAGTACTTGCAAAGTGTTTTAAATATACTATATTAATATCAATTTATATGACGACCCGCTTTTGCCGCGGACTTATTTGCAGTAATATTGGAATGTTAAAGCAATAATGAAATAACAAATTGAAATTTTAAATTAGATATGTATTATGATTTTTTTGCTTTAGATAAGATTAATTTCAGTTTTTTTCTTCTATTTTGTCTCTTTTTGTGTTTTATCTAAGGGCAAAAATGCGAAAAGGTTCATTACTACGGATTGATATAGCGATTGTAGTAGTATTTACCATAGAGAAACAGAGTGATGGAGAAACTTTAAATTGCAAAATTTACAGAATCACGGTTCAAGAATTTCAAGCAAAAGGAATTAGAGACAATTTCGTACGATCCTGCTGAGAGGAAGAATAATATTACGTGATTTCACTAAAGAGACTAAAGAAATTAGTATAAATTTCCTTAGAGGGGGTAAAATTCAAGAGACGTTCCACAGAATAGAAGTTTTCTTGTTGATTATATTACAAGTTAATTAATAGATATCCTATTCTCAGTAAGTATAATTATACTGTCTTATATGTCTTTTTTTACATTAATTAATAGCTAAAATAAGTTTAAGAACTTTGAGATGAATAAGAATCAAAATAATCCCGACAATAATGCGCTTGGAAAGTTGTTCGTTTTAACGAAGATTGTTAAAATTGAAATATACAAAAAAAAAAAAAAATGAAATATTACGAAGCCATCTAAAGGCGATAGAGATAGTTGCTGTTTTTAAGTTTATTGTAAAGTACAGGTGTCATTGCACATAAACAATGAAGTAGTTTATTACTAGATATTGCGTTCTCAAGTACAAAAACCATTTCCACAGTATCTTCTCCATTCAACGGACATTGATGAAATAATCTGTATTAGTCGGGCAAAACTAGAAGCTACATGAATAATTAATTTAATTATTATTTATGTTACATTGCCTTAAAACTTACCATTTATGCATTTGTTTAAGTTAAAAGATACGATACTGTCTATGTAAGAAATAAATAAGAAAGTATTTACCTGTAATTTCGTTACACAGCATGGCGATAGTCGGCGCGTTCGTGTCCTTTCCGTCGAACACTTTGATGATATCCGCACGACGCAGGCAACTGCAAATAAGTTAAAGATTAACTTCGTTAAACTCAAACGGTTCACTGCAATAGTTCTGCAACTTGTAGCTCCACTATTTAAATCAAACTTAGGTGATGAAATAACTTCGTCCGTGCTCTTCCCTCGAACATTTATTAGGTAAATCTAAAAACTACTACGTTCCGTTTTAGTACTGTATTATTTAATAGCAGCCTGTAAATGTCCTTCTAGTGGGTATAGATGCTACTTTTGTTAAGGATAAGAGCAGGAAGGAGGGCTGCTGATCTTCGGATCAGCGAATGGATAATGTCTCAAATTTTCCCTGAAACATTATACTTATCCAATTAAATATACGTTGGAAAACCATAATTTTCATAATAAATATATAGTTTTATAATATATAAGTTTCCCGAATAACTACATATTATAAAACAAAGCATTCAGCCGAGTCTGTCTGGTCGCGATAAACTTAAAAAGTACTGCACGGATTTTCATGCAGTTTTCACCGCTATATAGGTACATATATACATAGACCGGACGCAGCCGGGACGAGCCGCTATAAAGATAATTAAGGCCACCATGTCAGCCGTATTCGGTTTTTAGGAATCAGAGGATGGCGTCAGGTTATCCAACTTTCTGTAGAACGTCTTCTTATCGCTCTTTCAGAGTACCTACGAATGCGTTTCCCTATATATATATATATATAAGCTGAGCTCCATTTTCATTACCCAATACCCTTAAAATGTTCTTCTTGGACATTTTTGTGGGCCCCTGTTTCAAAGCTGAGTACTCGGCCCTCCCACCCGATGATGCTGTCAAGGCCAGTTGGGCTAACAGCTACAGACATTTCGAATAATATGAAATTTTGAATTATATTATGATCTATGGTAAATGGTTGTGAAATAGTTTTACTTATAAAATATTCATATTAAAATACACGATAATGTATCGATGTGTAATATAAAATACTATTCTCTGCTATGCTCGTTATTATATTTACAGCAGCACTAAAACAGTTGAAGTGTAACTTATTCGGAATTATTACACCTATTCACCCCGGGGAAATATAACGTATGCACACATTGATATATGTATGTGTTTTTGCTAGCGTAACAAAAATTAAGATTAGTAGCTTTGAAAAACACACCAAAACACATCTGCTGTTAGAACAAGCTGAAAAAGTAAATTCTACAATAAGTTACAAGTGAGGGAAATATTTCAACTGAATTACTGATTACTAGTATGAAAAAACAACATTACTGTATGTAAAAACATTTAAAAAATACACATTATTATGACAACTCTAATGAGACCTCTTTTGGTAAAATTTGTCAACGTTTTTAGCCCATATAGCGTGCTAAGATTAATATGATGTACACATTTGTACATACAAATATACATAATATGTTCTAAGAACGTGACCTTTGGATTCTTTGGCAGTCTGATAAAGGAATCGAAGCAGTTTTTTCTTGCGTCAATTAAAGTGACGCAACTACTAGAGATTACGTTTTTTTACGTTTTATGCTTAAAAAAAACGTGTGGTGTTGTGGGACACCAGATAGGAACGAAGTTCCTTATTACATAAATATTAATTACAAGTTCTAGTCGAGTAATGTGTGTTTGTGTGTAATTTCCTACATATACAAAGTACTCTGTGGTATGTAATAAGTGAGCATTACACACCTATACATAGTGTATAGTCACCATGCGTTTAATGTACTAATACTGATCAGATGGTTCCACTTTTGATCACCAGACGGTGTTATACTCTTTGTTGCACACGACTAAAAAAGAACAATATTTGTAATGAACAAAGGAAGATGTACAAAGGTAGTCTTATCGGCGGCCGTATTCCGGAGTCAAGCAGTGGGTTGCAATCTCGTCCGTCGTATTTAACTTTGCCATTGAAGCTATTATTCGAAAACTGAACATCAGAGGACTAATCGACGACAATACGTCACAAGTAACTGCATACGCTGACGATATAGTCATATCAAGCAGGTCCCAAAACACCATGATCAATCATTGCTCGAACCTCGAAGCCAAGTCTGCAAATTATGGATTGCAGATAAATGCATTCAAGTCGAAATATCTAGCAACTAGTAGACTGCCAGAACCAGCAAATCACATCAAGGCAATAGTGATATTGAAGCTTAAGAAGTATTTGGGATCAATGCTGACTGGTCAGAATAGGACGGACGATAAGATAAAGGCAAGGATTGTTAGCGGCACTATATTCCAATAGCATGATTTTCATGCTATTTAAAAAAAAAGTACTTTAGCAGTGATGCATGTTTTAACAGACAGACGACAGACAGATATTTCTGAATAAAATAGAAATCTATATTATTAGTGTCTTTAGACCGCTATAGAAATTTTCGAAATTCTGAAAGAAATAGACATGTGGTATTTACAATTTTATTATACGAGTATGTATAGAAAATATAGATTATTATGATTTTTGTAAACTTTTGTCAAGACTCTACTTAAAGTTTCTTCGCAATAACTGTCGTTATATAGTAATTTCTTTTATACCAGTATTTATGTAGAACAAAATAAGGTGGAAATTTCATCGTAACGAGATTAATAACTCTAGGGATTTTGATGATTATAAATCACGATTAGTAAGCAAGTAAACGATTTCGACATTTGTGGTGATAACCACATTCCGTTTAAGCACATTTATATGTTACTAGCCCTGCCTCGCGGATTCACACACGTTAATTTGAGAGAAAAACGTACTTAAATATTTTTAAACAATTACTCTAAAGTAGGTACCCGCCTCGTTGTTCGAGTGGTCGCAAGCGTTACTGCCGAGCAAGGGGTCTCAGGTTTGATTCCTAGGTCGTTCAACGTATTATTCATTTTTTATTTTTCGAAAATACTAAGTAAAAGAGTGATGTTATAGTTACCTTAGGAACAGACGACCGTGTGTGTGTTAAGCATATTAAAAAAAATGACGCAACGGAAGCTCTCAAAAAAGATATTTTTTTCCAGTTTTTGTAACATTTTTTATTATTCTCAGCCCCTATTGGTCGTAGCGTGATGTAATATAGCCTATAGCCTTTCTCGGTAAATGGGCTATCGAACACAAAAATAATTTTTCATTTCGAACCAGTAGTTCCTGAGATTAGCGCGTTCAAACAAACAAACTCTTCACCTTTTTAATAATAATATAGATATGTTACGTGATTTCATATTTATTTTTGTTTTTATTTCATGGATGGAATCATTTTGATTATCGCGACACAGATTTTTTTTACATCAATGCTTATACATATTACGGTCTTTCGAATTTCCTTAAATTCTGTAATGTGTTGAAATAGACCTAACGTAAAAACTTTTTATGAGTTATGTTTAAAATAATGTTTATAATTCACAATAATTTTTGATACAATGTTAAAAAAAACACACCAAAAGTGTAGTATTACATAAAAGGCATTGTTTAATTAAACATTATAAACGCATTGTGCCGACCGCAACCGCAACAGCACCACCGCGCTACCCTTGGCTGTAACGAGTTAGGTTAATATTAAATTAATGGACCGGAGAGCGGTCCAAATTAATATGGGAATTAATTAATCAAAATGAAATTCAATTCCCCTATATTTTAATCAATGATTGTAAGAACTATTATATCGTTTCAGCGTTGAATTATTTATATTAGATAAAATTTAACAATCGACGACGTTTTGGGTTTGGATGTTCTATTTGAATGTTGTGAGCAGATTCTTTTCATGGATTTTGGTAATTCAGTTTTAAACGCATTCGTTACTAAACGCAGACAACAAGTAGGAAAACATTATACTCGTACATAGGTGTATAACCACTATTATTTATTCCGTGTACTACTACTAGTGTTCCTAGATGAAATCTAATTGCATTTTATGCATTTTTATTTTTTATTTTAATCGTCAAGAAACTAAGAAAACAAGACGAAAATATTTATTTTGATGTAGGGCAATTTAGTTTGTCCTAAATTAACCGATGACTGGTAAGACAGTGCGTTCTGAGATAAATTATACATCGAAAATGAGTATTAGTAAGTAACTTATACAAGTTATACCTTATACAAAATGTGTGGAAATGTACTTTATTATACCATAGAATTGGAATTTCAGTTTAAATACGGTGTGAAACATTATAGTAAAAATAGTTATTTTTCGGAAAGTTCTGTTAATGCAATCATGTATCTCATTTTAATTTTATCTGTATAGAGGTATAATTTTTTTAACGAAGAATGCTCGAAGATATATTCCCTTGAGCCTAGCAGATTTTCGCTCAAGAATTTGTCATAATAGCGCGTTTTACCATCCCGTGGAACATATTTCGAGAGTAAACTCTGGCGTGTTTCGGTAGAGGTAAGCCTTGTTTATATTTCAAGTTATGTTGTTTTATATATACTGTGGTTTATTATTTTTTTATAGTAAAGGTACTTTTAGTGTTTGCCATTTATTGCTGTGATAGCATGCAAAATATGCACAAATACTTTTACGAAATATATCTGATAAATATATATTTTAAAAAATCTGTTACGTCGTAAGGCATTTCGGCATGAAATAATAAAAAACACTTATATAGCCTCACAAATTATAAAATAGTTTTTTTGATATCTATACGGGATTTGTTTTATTTATATTTTTTTTAGAAACCCTCAGGATTAAAGTCTTGGCCACTGGCTTCTAACTAGACACTATTCATCTACATTGACACTAAAATATATATTGAAATATCATAATTTTTAATTTTTAAATATCTGAATTCTATTTAATATTTGATTTATCTGATCTGATAATAAAACTGATATTATCAGTATACGCGCTCTTATTGAAATATGTTTTTTAAAATATCTGTGATGTGCTGTTATCCCTAATGGATTATAAGCAGATTATAAGATTTATATGGTAACACCTTCTTTCAGTCTATCGCCTGCTTTATGGCACTGAAGTCGTAAAGATCCTACCTAACTTTTAGTAGGAAATAACTCTGAGGTTATCTTGGCGCAGAAGTGGATTTTTATGTTTGAGTTACTTTTGCACGGTATTCTATTCACGGGGACTTTGATTTCCGTTGTTACAATTTAAGCGACTTTGTCAGTTTCCTTTGCTCATTTATCTTTTGATAATTTATCTATGTTTTAAATTTCTTTTGTTAAACAACGTTTACTTCTAATTGTAAATAAATATTTTTGTAATGTAAAAAATATAAAGAATAAAAAAGTATAAATTTTTTACATTAGTCATGCGAGTAGCTTAAATTCTTGAAATACAAGTCATATAAGTACTTTATTTACGGATTTTATAACTCAAACCAAACAAAAACGTACGATATATACCGTTCTGGTGCAGTAATTACGAAAGTTCCTTTGACGCTGATGGTGGCGGATTTAATTCCGCTCGTAGCGGCTATTCGTCATTTTTCAAATATCTTGTGCTTAATCTCTATCTTGATTGTAATCATAAGCCCGTAATAGCAATCATTATCTTTTGGTGGGAAAGTTTGAAAATATACTGACCGGAAGTAGAGTAGCATTGCAAATATTTCAAACCTTTTTCCTTTATAGGAAAGGAGTACTTTGATTGGCAACAGGAGATTTATAGACTGTTTCTAGACTGTTTTAGTGTAGTTGGATTCAGATTAAACAACGAAATTATTTTGTCAATGATTCCTTAAGTTAGGAATAAAACATAGATTTTTGGGAGAATTAATATATTTAATTCACGTAAGAGGATAAAAATATCATTAATAATAATCAAATGCTAATTAGATATAAAAGCCTCAAATGCATATGTACGACCTTAATTTTTTTAACAATATGTAATATATAAACGATAAATTATATATTCCTGTTTCTTATTCAATAGGCCTCATGATCTTTATACTATATTGCCAATATCGAGTCCAATATTCACATTGTACGTTAAATGAAGCGTCATTCGATCGATGAATAAAATTTACTACGCACCTTATATCCCCTTTTTGCAAGGAGATTTCTTCAAACACTACCTTCACCCGGTCCTTTGGCCTGAAAATGACAAGTACCTGTGTTATAATACATATAATATACATTCCGGCTTCACTTGGGTCATATATTGCGTGAATATTAGATCGAATGTAGTACTTCGAAAGCAACTTTATGTAGAGTTTTATTACAATACTTTTTTATTCAGTCGTAAAAATGGGATTTTTATGTAAAATGTGTTATTATAGTTTCAGTGGTTACTCAAATAAACAATTCAATGTACTGGCAGATTTTCATTTTATTTAATCAGCTGATCAGATGTCATCTGTACTTATTTCTATGAATTTATGTAAGTATACTTCGGTTGTAGCTGACTAAAATAAATTAAAGAAAAAAATAACTTCTCGATTTAATGACCACACTTGAAAGCAATGGTAACCAAGAGAGAAAAAATAGTCATGTATTATTAAAAGTAATAGTCTTCTCTTTTTGTTACAGGTAAAATCCATTTTCTTTTGTAATACCTGGCATGAAAATGATAGGAGCAGCGCACATTGTTAGGGTAAATGGACGGATAACGCGGGCTGTAAAGCCGGCCGTGGGCCGGGCGGTTGCCGGACCGGCTGAATTGGTAGTCGCACTCGGTGCCCGGTATCCGGACGCCTTCAGTTTCAAATAGACCTGAAAAGAAAATCATTATTAATTATTCATGTAAATAGACTGTTATATATTATGTATATGTAAGTATTTTTAACCCTTGAAATAAAATTAGAATCGATATTCTTTATCGTGATAAAACGCATATATATTACTAATTTTATTTTAGTTAATGGAAAGTGACACCTAATTAAAATTTTGAAGCGTAATGGACAAAGCAGATTATATACACTAAATTACTATTACTACAAATTTTGTCCATTTTTTTTTTGCATCTGTAGGTACGTTATATTGTTATTTTATTAAAAAGTTTCTTGATTGTATCGGATCATAAAATCAAGACTGTCGTTTGTTTTTAGTGTAAAAGTTCAGTTCAGATAAGACACACAAAATACTTCAAAAATTGTGTTCAATATTTCACAGAACTAATGATTAATATATCATTAATTACTCATTCATCTCAGTTTATTTAAATATTGAATTACGTTAATGATTAAGGTAATGGCTACAATATTCTTGATGGATTCCGTCGACACAGATCAAATAGTACTAGTAAGCACGTGGTTTTCCTTGTTGAAATCTGTCAACTAGTAGCGTTACCGTATGAAATATATGCATATGCTACAGCTGGGCATAAGCGACCTTATTCTACAAAAACTGATATTAATAATAATTTTAAAAAAATCCCTGATTAAAAATAATGTGGTTTTTTTTCCTTTTTGAAAATTTCATGTATTTTTGGTTCTCATTAGTAATGTTTGTGTAAAAACATTGACGTAAATGTTATCAGGGTCTTATTTTATACAATCTTATAAATGTTATCAGTGTTATATTCATTACGGCATTTTAGTCATAGAACTCAGAGGGTTGAAATAAATGGTATTAAGTCAACTGGGCCTCTTGTTTAGATGGGGATTCCACAAGGCTTGATTCTGGGCCCGTTCTTATTTTTAATAAACATTAACGACCTACCATATTTGTTGCAGAACAATCATGAGTTTTTATCGTTTGCTTAAGTTAACTAGTAGTAATTAATTGGTTTAAGTTAACTAGTAGTAATTAACTCACGGTAGCTCGATAACATTGGGTACATTACTTAAGCTTGTAATGTATCTAATGTTAAAATTTAGCCATTTCTGCATTGTGTTTTTGCTACCATGACGTATTTATTATAAATATATTTTTTTTTGACATTCGTTAATTATGTGAAATCACCTTATGGCTAAATAAATATTTCATATGGAATTTTAATGTGGGAGAGAATTAGAGTCTGCAACTGAGATCTGTTTATACGCCTGGTTAGATCTGGCTACCTATAATTACATTTAGAATTCATTTCAGTTCAGGTTTAATAGGACTATTCCTTTTAGTAATGTATATTGATACAAACTACAACTGAGATGATTTACCAACAGTTTAGTAAGGCTTTAATAGGATATCGTCTGCTTATAAGTAAAAAAAAAATAGTTTGGGTTAAAATCCCTGGTCTACAGTCCTGAATACGTTACTGAAATTAGGTAATGTCAATATTGTGAACTTTTCATTATCTGTGCTTGATCGGTAACCATCAGCTATTTTGACAAGAACAGTCGTAATTTTAACCAAGGAATTTATATCATAACTGGAACGCTCACTTAATAAAATTGTATATTCAAATATGCACCTTGAAATATTTGACATAAGGTTGACATTGGATTATAACATGTAAAGTGAAAAATCGTTCCGAGCATTTCGTTGACTACTGGTATTTTGTCTCTTTCTTACGAGAGTTGCCTTTAATCCATGGTAGGAAGAGACGCAATCCCGGCCGTAGGAACGTTTTTTGAGTGCACGTGAGCATTCCAGTTTGTATATAAATTCCTTGATTTTAACTAATTGTAAATTAGTTATAATTAGTATTGTTTCGATTTAATGTGTTAGTTCACATTATATTGCTATTTATTCAATACTTAAACCTACCTCTTAAAATTCAAAATTTCTATTATAATTTCAGTCATATTATTGTAGAAATAATTGTTGTGTATTGTACTGATACGTATATCTGTCGACCACCTTGACAAAATACAAAAATATTAACACTACAACACAGTCGCGAATAAAAACATTTTCATATAAAATAATTTACCGAATACAACCGTACCTTTTTTATCTCTAGTACTTAGTTAAATAACACAAAGTCAACATAGCATAACGTCGAGAAAAGCTTGTTCATTTCGTTGTTGCTTTCACCCTGTCAGGTTATAAAATGCCCTTTAGTGTATTAAATTATGAGGATCCGACGGTTTCTAGGTTAATTGGCTCGCAGGTAACGCAGATAAAGCGAGATAAACAGGGCTCCGTTGAGGTAACGCTGAGTAATGTTTGGAGTAATATACGGTATCACGGTATCGCGGGACAGATGTATCGATCGGGTAACGCGGATTCATTGCTTTAATTTTAGGAATTCGAGTTGCTCGATTTTAATATTAATATAATTTCTAATATTTATTTTTGATTCGTTTAATTTTTAAATTTTAAAAAGTAAAAAAAAAAAAAAAAAAATTGGGCGTTTTGAGCAAGCTCAAGCAAATCTCAAATAATGAAATTGTACTTATACAGATTGTAATCGATATATACTATACTAGCATCCACCCACGGCTTCGCCCGCGTGAGTGTATTGATAACAAGTAAGTTAATTAAAAAACTAAAAAACCCGACTGCTATTCATTCAATTTATATCGAGTAGTATAGTATTCTATCCGATATGTATCAATACATTTAAGCGAAGACCTTTTTTTGTGTGTGGACTTCCGACAAATCAAAACTATCGATATATTTCATCCGATATTTATCGATAAGTATAGATATATTTATACCATATTTTGGATCGAAAAAATAATGGATATAGATTTCGAACCATAATTTTATCCAATTAATTTTATCGATAAAAGTATCGACTTTTTTACGTAAAAATCCCTACTCATAGTATGCGCTTAATAGCGCTCCATTCTGGCCAATCAAATTCGCGGGAAAAGAAGATCGTAAGCGCCATAGAATAGGTAGAACTAACGTGTTTTCGAGTGATATTTTTTAAACTATATTATATTATAGACAAATTATACACAATCTGTATAAATTATAGCCTATGTGTTATTATGATGTATAAGCTATGTTACTGTAAAGTTTCATCTAAATTCGTTCAGAAGTTTTTGCGTGAAGAACAAACACCTAGACAAACTTTCGCATTATTGTAATATTAATAATAGGATGTTTGAACATTTTATTGTTGTTTCAGTTAAAATTGGTTGAAGGAGTATTTTAAATTTATTAAGTAAAAGCAGTATTGCTGTAATTTAACTGCCTTGGTTAATTTGAAGCATTATTATATTTGTAAATTGGATATTTATAAATAAACTAATAATATAGTTTGCTACTAAAACAAACTCGTAAAGTTAAATTGAAATTATTCTGATTATCGTAATTGTTTGATTAACATTCTGTCTGGTAAGTGCTTTATAATGAAGTTAGTATAATCTGTACTAAAATATTACAATGTTAAATAGTTTGTTTGTTTGTTTCAACAGAATTATTTCCAGAACAATGAGTTCGATTGGAAAATTTCTTTTAATATTAGATATTCTATTTAATTTGTCTATTATTTAAAGTAGTAAATAGTTGTGTTCATAACCTGAACAACCATAACCGCTCCACTGTCCGTGTCAACTACTAGTTGACAAGAGTTTACAAACTAACCGCGATAACCGCAAGTGCCTGTGTCCTTGTAATGGTCGCTATGGCTATTTTGCCCATGTCAACTTTTTTTCGACACGGGCATTAGTACGCGAAGTGCACCTCTCAACTACAGGTTGATTAACGTATATTAAACTATCACCGGTGGGAAATTACGTAACAAAACGTGAGACGCCTTGGGCAGTTTTGTGCAGTTGGTAAACTAAAAGGTCCTTGCCCGGACACTCGAGCGGATAATTGAGGTTTCAAGTAGCAAATTTGTTCAAAAATTCATCTTGTACTCAGCGGCGAAGGAGGAGCGGTTTGTGTTATATACACTTTAGGGTAAAAAAAAGTATACCTGCCAATCTGCGTGCGGGCGTAAACTCCATTCCATCTCTTTAATAGGCGAAGCCTCAGACAACAATAGTATATTAATAAGAAATCTTACATAAAAGTTAAGTCAAAATATGAATAATATAACAATAAATATAATACTGAGAGAAAATTCTAGCGATTTTTATATTGGAATTTATAACTTTATTTGAAAAAAAAAATTAAAAAAGTATCAAGAGTTACGAAAAATTAATTACGTAGCAAAATTTATAAATATTTTCCTTCGAATTCTTTCGTACTCCAACAATTTGGAAAGTAGGTATATGAAAATAAAAATAAAATATGTTTTCGAATTCGAAGTAAATTTTCAAACTGTATTACCGAATGAAAGTAAAAAGTCCATTAATAACCGAAGTTAGGATAAACTTTATTTTTTATCTAATTTAGAAAACTTTGTAAATATGTAACAAAGTATTTTTTGTACAAGGAGATCGTTTTTCGCAGATTCGTTTTACAATATTTAACTTTGATTTTAATCCGAGTTATTCACAGTTGATTTGGTTTTCAAAGAAAGATCGTGTAAATTTAAATAAAATCACTGATCTCCACTGAAAAATGAACATTAGTTATTGCTTGAAACGAGTTTTTAAGTACTCTATACCGATTTAATAATAAACCAATCGCTACACTAATTAAGTAGGCTAAACTGAATGAAACATTAGCAGATATTTAAAACATAGCTTTCTGTCTCTGACATAGGAAACTTTACATCCAGTAAAACATACGTAGTTCCTCAGAAAAAGTGAAAAATCTTTATAATTGCAACTATACATTATATAAGTCATGGTTTTAAAATTATGATAATGTCGTATTGTGTGCTCTTACCTTATTGCTTTTTAAATGATGACGTATTTGTTTGTCAGTTGAATGTTTTTTTTTTGTGTTATTATGATGATCTTAATTTTTGTGATGATCTGAATTTATCTTTTCTTTTAGTAAAATGAGTTTTGAACAATATTAATAGCAACTTATGCTAACGAGATTATCATTTTGATGCTTCCAGATGTTTACCGAAAAAATTCTGTTAGGTAAAATAATTAATTAAAGCGATATAAAATAAAAATAAAACAAAAATATTTGGAACTTAGCTGTTATGTTACTCTCAAGTTCGCAACTTCTTTTTTGCTTCCACTACAATCTCGCTATATTAAAAATAATAATAAAGTCGTCTGCTGGGTAAGCTCGTGAGAGTGAGAAATTTCTTTAAAGGGATGAGAAATTTTAAAATTTCATATCACGGCGCCGGTGTGTGTTAAAATAGTTCAGTTGCATGCAAAAATAGGTTCTCTTTGTTTTCTTTTAAATTATGTTTTCATTTTTATATTCCACATAATAGATTTTTGTATTACTTAAAAAATAAAACTAACACAGACTTTTATGGATTGGTATTGGAGGTATACTTTTTTGACTATTAAATTTGTATTGAGCAGTAGGTACTAAAATAATAAATAAACAAGCATTATACACTCAAATCAGCGGTTCAGTAACACACACAAGACAAAAATAAAAACGCCCAGACCGTGACAAACGTCTGTATGGTCTATACAAATATTTGTCATGGGCGAGAAGCGAACCTACGACCACTTGTACTATATTTCGTTAGGGTCACTGCCAACCTCGTCAACGGGCCAGTCAATTGTAATTCAAGTAGGTACAAAAAAAAAAAAAAAAAAAACTGAAAAAAGCAAACATACAAACATTAATATTTAATACTGTATTCTTTTTAAAGATAGTAAAAAAAAAACACATGTTTGAAACATACTTTTCTTGCATGGGGTTCAAATTTCCCCCCTTTTACCCTATTCTCTCATTTCAATTTCTTTAATTTGACTTTTTCTTTAGTTTATTATACTTGTATTTTAAAAATTCAACTTACGGAATCAAATCGGTTCCTAAAATTAGTTATTTATATAAATATAGCGTAAGGTTTTGAGGGTAACTTTATATAATAATAGTTAAAGTCCCTCGCGGTTTCACTGTCTTGTAATAGTAACAAACTTTACAAGCAACAAAACTTTTTATTCCTTGCCGAAAAACTTTGACTATTTGTAGAGGTTCTGGAGTAGTCATTAATTTGTAAAAATAGAAAATGAATAAATTACACGAGCATAAAAATATATACGTAAAATTTATATCTACATTTACAGTTAGAAGCGTTTATACGGGATATTTTATATGGGTGCTTCGAGAGTACATTAAATACTGATATTATGTAGCCTAAAAATACATTAAGATTCCATTTTAAACATTTCCACAACTAGAATATTATTGTACATGTTTATTAAAGGTGAAATAATAATTTTTAACATCATTCAAGCGAAAAATTCTAAGCTATTTCCTTGGAATCTAGCTTGAAAGTGCTTTTGAAAATGGAATGAGCATCGAGTTAATGCCACGCGTCTTGTACATCCGGTTTGTAATGCGCTTGTTGGTTTATTTACTGAAGCTTCTAGGACATTTGTAAGTGCAATTGTAGTGCGAATTGAAGATGACAAACAGCGGAGTAATTTTATTGTAGTGTTGTAAGTACGTAAAGTAATGGTTCAATATACATATTATGTCATTTTGATAATCACGTTTAACTACAAATAAATGCGTATAGTATAATATTAATAAATTCTTATTTGAAGGAACAAAAATTGTGATATAATTTTAAAAATAATAAAAAATCTTGCTTTTTTTTCTTATCTATACCATTACTCATTTTGCGGATTATTAAATTCTATTCAATGTGCAAAATTAGAAACTGGAGATAAAAATGTACAGAAAGAATGAAAAGAATTTTTAATGTAATCCACATTAAGTGCATAAATATATAAAATAAGGCTGACACGGATCTTCCATTCTTTTATTTTATTCTGTATGCATCTGTTGTACGCGTCATTTTTAAATTAAGGAAATCAAATATTCAAGTTTAACGTTCTCCCAACAGTTGCGTTTTCCCGCCTTTTGCATATAATTACGTTTTTCGCATCAAAATCAGGTGAAAGTAAAAAGTAGGTCACGAATGCACTTTAATATCAGCCAACAATAAACTGCGCAGTGATGTACAATTTCTCTTCGAAGGTAGCCAGTAATGAAACGCAAACACACCTGTGTCGTCTAAGTACAACCACTACGAAATTCAACCTTATTTCTCATGAAATAAGATACACATATCTTTGTTCACACGTTTGTAACTGGTATTCACTGTGTTAACCACAATATGCTTTGCAGATTATGGAGAATGCGTTTTGTCACATTTTTTACATTGTTTACAAATGCTTATTACTTTAGACTTACTGTTGTAGAGTTATTTTATTGAAAGTTTATTTTTTTTAAGAAAGTAACAATTACATTATATAGCAATTCAAAGATATTGATTTTTTTTTAAATATGAATTCCGTTGTATGTAGACGAAACATTTGTACTTTTTTATTTTATTTTACGAGTATATTTACTTTCTTTCGTGTTCACTTACATTATTATTAAATATTAAAAGTCAATTGTTTCATGTCGACGTAACTCACAATATTCGTATTATTGAGTTTGAATTTTAATATTTGTGAAATTGGCTAGCATACTATAATTTTTATTAATAACTTCGCCGTTTTAAGTCGTAGCGTAATTTTATTACCCTATAACCTTCGTGTATAAATGCTGTCTAATGCATAAATTAATTTTTAAATCAGTCAGGTCAGTTCTAAAATCGAAAGGCGATAAAGTTGATCATTCAATTTTATTTGTAAGTTATTCGTTATTATTTAAAAACGGATTTTAAAAGCAATATTAGGTATACTGTATTTATATAAGACCGCCATGCATAAAATTTTATTCAAGCAACTGTTAAATATGTAATCCAATATTCTTTAATGATCTCACTTATGCTCTTTTCGATTTCCGTTAGAAAGTTTTACACAAAGAGAACATGGAATTCAGGATATTGAGATATTACATAAAGTAGAAACTAAGTTATACATCAAAAATTATATGTGGATATAATAAATCTCTTTAACGACTTTTAAAAGAGGTTAAATTAAGAAAAAATTAAATAAACATAAAATTTTGTACTGTATTTTAACTATTATAGGAAATACAAACGATATATTTAATTAAGAATAAAAAAAAAGCAAAAGAAAAAAACAATAAATATTAAGCAGTACATCGATTTAAATATTTTAAAAGAATACAAATAATGGGTGCTACGTAAAATATTGTTCGTTGTTGCTGATATATGATTAAGCAGGAACGATTTATACATTCGATGATAATATCAACTCTTACGTAAAAAAAAAAAAAAAAAATTTGCTGAAATAATATTAGGCTTTTATCGTCTTCTACGTGTTTAAAATGACGCACCTGCAGACGGTGTTTAATTATGACCGTTTTTTCCAAGTATTATTAATAATATAAAAATTATTTTGTTTTAATGATATTTCGTCTAAAAAGTTTTTATTGCGATAAATATATTTTATTTGGTAATCATTTTTATTTCAAGTATTACTCAAATATTATATTGTTAGGACCCGTTCCCTTGTCCATGGAATATCGCATCTTTTTGTGTACAATTTTCTCGTTGAATCAATGCAATTCTGAAACTTCAAGTCAAAGTCCCCAATATAATAATCACTAATAAACTTGCCTTTAAACAATCGAAACTTGTTATTGACGACGTGTTAGCACAGTGGTCTCATCGTCGTCGGTAGTGGTATGGGTCGTAGATATATTTATTGTGATCTGATTGGGGCCTTTGAGTGTGAGTCGTTAAATGGTTGTTTTAAGTAATGTACTGGCGAGTGTTCTCAGATCTTCATTTTATATATCATCATTTCTGCTCATACGCACTACATTTTATTGTTATTTAGCACGAACTCATTTTTAATGGGTAATAACATCGAAAACCATTTTAGGGAGTGCTTGATCCTTCCTAATTTCATTTATTTTCTAAATGTATTGTTACTATTTACTTATTTATTTATTTAGTTACACTTTTTGCACACCAATACAATTTAGAGATAATACATCGAAATCAAATGAATCACATAGCATCAGTTGCATCTGGCGGCCTTATCGCTAACACAGCGATCTCTTCCAGGCAACCTTTGGGTAGAGGACTAGCGTAGAAGGTGTGGGTAGGAGCGCAAAATTATATGAACTATATGAAAAATTATTAAAAAAATATATAAAAATAAAAATCATCGTCTGTGATCTTTTGGCACCAGTGAAAGCCATCAAACCTAAAGAAGTTGAAGTTGAAAAATAAAAATCAAAAACGAAATATAGTGATATTGATAAATAAATACATACATAAACACACACACATACGTTACATAATGTTACTATTGATACATAATTGGCTGAAAAGTTGTCCTACGTACCTACAAATACGTAATGTTTGTATATTATTGTCCTTAAATTATGTTTTCTTAACTTTTTACTAATTGTTAATAATATTAATAAAATTGTTGTACTTAAGTGAATTACGTTTGCGACAGACGAAGGACTTAAAAAAAACCAAAATGATTTCAACTAACTTTAATTATATAAAAACTTATTACAAATTAAAACCTATGAACGATGACTCCACATCGAGGTGGGAATATGGAATGATCATGCTTACAAAATAATTATTAAAAATAGGTAGCGGAAATAATTATTAAATTCACAATTTAATATAATAAATATAAATTAATGGAAATGCAACGTAGGCTATCTTCATATGACAGTCCTATGTAATTAGTGTGTGGAAAAATTAAAAATGTTAGTTATTTTTATTTTTTATTTGATTTATTATCATTATTGTTATCATTATTGTATTAACATTTCATTAATCAAGGGTGACTATTAATAAATTTTAATTAGTATAACTGAATCAATGCTTATTTTTATTTTTTTATTTATTCATTTATTTCACCACCATAATATATTTTATTGATAAAATAGAAAAAATAATTATGGACCCCGCAGAGGCACGAAATATTTAGGTAGAGAGGAAGCGCTATGTTAGGTAAATATAATTATTTACATTACTTTTAATATATATAATAAACTTGTAACAAATTAATAATAAAATATGACGGTGGAATAATAATAATAAAAAAAAACAAGTGCATAGATAGTCAATTATGACAATAATAGTAATTTCTCTTACACAACCGACAGGCGCTTCAACAGGCGATATTATTGTTTATCATTAAAATATTCATGTATAACATAGTAACATTTATTAATTAATAGCTTCTTTACTTTATTTAGAAATATATAATCACATTCTTCTTTAATCCACTCTTTAGGTAGCTTATATATTTTTATCGACTGGATATAGGTGCTAGATGAGTGTAGTTTAAGTCGTGCACTTGGTAGTATTAATTTATTTTTATTTCGTAATGAGTAATTGTTCGGTATTTCTTCATTTTTTTAAATATAAAGACAAGTTAAGGTATTTTGTATTTTTGGAAATATGGTCGGTAGCTATCTGTATTATATTATATATTTAATACTTGAAACTGATTTCATTTCCAATGTTCATTAATTGTATGTCTAATTTTATGATTATATTAACAATTTGTGCGAGAAAATAAATAAAAATGGTTTGTTATAATCACATGCTTACTCAAAGTACACAACGTATAAACTACACAAATGCTTGCAAAAGGCTGGGCTCGAACATGAAACCTTTAAAGCCTTAGACTAATCAACTTAAAACCGTATTCCTAAACTCGTATTACTAAAATAAAATTATTCCAGTAATTATAATACAAGCAATAATATTTCCAAGAAATTTGTACCTAATAAAATGAAGTCTTTGAAAAAGCAATTGAAGTTGTAGAAAAAGATATTTACAGGTAATATTTTCCTCTTGTGAAGTTTTGCATATTGAAATAACTAACATGTTTTTAATATATCACATCGAATTAATTTGTGATGACAAATATGTGGATATAACATATATGCAATAAAACACAGCCATACACTCAACAAGATGTGTGTGTGTATGTGTGTGTATAAATGGACAAATGACACTTACGCAGTTATTAGATATAAAAAAAAAGAAAATGAATGTGATGACCGGCAGAGAAGAATAGTCCCGACCTCTTTCTTGCCGAGGTATCGTAAAAGGCGACTAAGGTCATAGTGGTGTGAACAACTGAACACCAACAATGATGTGATGGGCAGCAGCGTCACCATATTATGTCAAAACACACTACGCTAGCCAACCCGCCCGCCAAGCGTGGCAAGGAATGTCAAACATCCCCAAATATATTATATATATGAGAAATATAACTAAGTCCTTAAAAAGCACCCTTCATATCCAAAAATTAGCTTATAATTTAATAAATAAACAAATAAATAGGAATTTTATTTTTATTTCATAAAAAACAGACATTCGAGTTATTGTTTATCAACTTAAATTAATAATAATAGTCACCTCTTGAGACGTGTAGATTTGGTTTGGTTAACTTTATATACGGATAACACACAAACTCGTTTGATTAAACATCTTATCTTGTAAACCACGTTTAGCCGTAAGTTCCAGTGGTTATCTCAAGCATCAGATATTGAACATTAACATTAGGAGCAATACCCATGAAACGCGGTGCTATGTGGCGACAGCCATGTCTGGTGATTTTCAGTATGAACCTATATGAGAACTTGTACCATTAAAGGCATCAGATGAAGCGCTTCATGTAACAGCGGCGCTGTATCGCATTTAGTGTGTAATTATCTTTAGTAGGAAAATTATTCTCGTCTAATCCAGTTACTGGTTCGCCCATAAAATGCTCCGGAGTATAAATTGCGAGTCCCGTATACAAAGTCTATAAACTAATAATATTCTTGTACGAAGTAAAAATAAACAAAGCGGAAGTATGCCACTTTGCTTACATTTTGCTTATTTTGTTGCCAAAAATTTAATATTTAACTTTACCTATTAATTTTTAAATTTTATTACTAAAAATATTATACATATAACGACAGAACAAATTGTTTACTTTAAACATGAATTTTAATGCTAATAAGTGCTCCTTGTTGTTTTTGATGTAAAATTTTAAAAACATATCCTAAAAAAAATCTTTAAATTTTTCATTTAAAAAATCTTTGCCATCGTATTATTATATTTATATATAAAGCAGTTGATTAATGTACTGAAACTACGTTTTTTTTTTACTAAGATGAAAGATAGGCTCCTTTTCGGGATTCCTAGCTACGAAAATATCAAGTAAAATGTATCTATGTAAATGATCGGTTAATCGGCTAAGCTATGAATATGGCACAAACAAACAAGCTCATATCCGGATTTATAATACTAATATAGTATATTAATAGAATAACATTCAACATATTATATTAATTTATAAAATTAATGTTTATTATTGTGAAAAAAAAAGATTAAATCCATCGATAAATATATAAATTTAAAGTGAATTTGAAGTGAAGGACAAAACATCTGTTTCACTAACAAATTTACGTTTGTATTACAAGTTTGAAACTGAACATATTGCTAAGGTCTCGTATCCTCAAACACGTGCGAAGTCTTAAGAAAATCTTATTAAAGCCACAACTTCGTCCTAACAACGCACATAAAACTTTCTACAAAAATATAAGAAGTGATTTGTCCTTGCCAGTTATAAGCCAGTTGAAAGTTAGTATAAATTTCAAACAATTTATATTTTACATTTTCATTACTTTTAACATTTATTAAGTGAGCTTTTAAGCGAAATATTTACGAAAACATTTCACTTTTATTTAAACAATATAAATTGACTTTTACTATGAATGTATATTTATATCTGTATATATGTGAAGTCATCCTATCATAGTTATAAAAAAATAAATAAACAAAATAGGTAAAGAGCTCTCAAAAGTAATTGAACCTTAGAATATTTTTTTAACAAACAAAAAACTGCGTTTATTTATTGTACCCGTACATTATGAAAAATATCGATATCAGCGGTAATTAAAATACATGTCTATACGTTCATTTTATAAATATTCATAATAATTTAATTGTAAAATTTAATTATAATTTAAAAGTAAAATTATATTAAAATAATTAAATATTAATTTGGTATTAATGGGGACAAACATAGGTTTTTAAAAATTTATTTTGTTAGAGGAGATAATATTTAATTTTGAAAACAAAAAAAGTAGGTTCTTGCCCCAAAATCATGTATTATTTTTACCTAGTGGATAGCCTCAAAAATAAATCAACCCATAAAATTGTTAAATAAAAAAAAAATAGTAAAATTCTTATCGATAAAGTGAAATTCCGCGATCATTGTATCAATGTCAGATCGCCCGTCTGCTGCATCATGAATATTCAATTTTCCTTACGGAAAACTTAACGGAATTTTATGTATCATCCCATCTCAACTTTAGCCAAGTTCGCGTAACAGCCTTTGTTCAGATATAGTATCAAAGGCACTAAGAATACGTGACGATCATACTTGCTTTCCAACGTTTCTTTAAAAGAAGTATTTTGTTTTATTTGAAATAAACTGACACGCTGGAGAGTTACGAACAGCGTTTTTCGCGTGAGTCTAATTTGACACAAGTTTGATTCTTAATTCAAATAAAACGAATATAAAGAAAGAAGATATTGATGTATATTAAAATAGTTTTCACCCGATAAAACTAGTTTATATAGAATGTTTTTACTATAACTAAAAATGTCTAAAGAAAACTATTTTTTTTTTTTGTATATGTTTGGGTATTTATTCCATTCATTTAGGAACCCACTTAATCCACATAATTTGATAGAAACATATGTGTAATGTGTATACATCAAAATTAACAATAAATCTTTGTGAAATAAATAAACTATAAAAAGTGAATTGAGTAATGTTAATAAATTTCTTAAAGTCTCAGTGCCAATTAAGCAGCGATAAGGCTGGCGTTGATTGTAATTTAGAACATTGTTTTATAAAAGAGCGCAACTTTAAACATCTGTAAGCAATCAAAAATTTCCTATTTTTTTTAATACAAATATAATGATCTATTTGTTTACAGATCTTTGACACACTTTATCTGCTCTGAAAAAAAAAGAGTTTAGCAATTCGACATATATGCGTGTAGTATTATTAGAATACAAATATTTTATGTTCTTGTAATTTTAATAATATAATAAGACTTTCAAACAAGGACATCAAATTCACAGGTACTACACAGAATAAGTTCGTGTTATATATATAGTTTTGAGTAAAAAAATGCCATTACTGTTAAAAAACCAATAGTCGTCACAGTACACCTTATAATATTATAATTAAGGGATTAATAAACTTTCACCTTAGTTTTCTTTTATCATCATAAATGATATTTTCACAGTATCATTAAAAAAAGTCGTTTTTATTTGGCCCAGTGTAATATATATACATTATTTCTCAACTATTAATCAGATTGGGACCCCTTTTTTTATTGGCTTCCATTTTGTATAATTAAGCGAAAAGAAAAGTTTTCATCGAAATCTGGTCACAGATTTTCTGATTTTGTTATGAAGTTTAATTTGGACTAGTAAGTGTAAATATTTTCCAAATTTTTGAATATATTTTAGAAAAAGAATAGCTACATATGTAAAATATACATTATCTATAAAAAAAAACCTAAAAGTATAACTAAGTTGTAAAGAAATTTTGTACACTTACAGAGATAGGGTACAGTTAAAAAAAATGTGTGTGGGAAAATAATTTTTATTCAAGAGCATCTTACCGTGTCCTACCGTCGACAGCAATGGACATCCATTTTTTGTACGTACATTACACTACTTAAAAGCCTTCAATAAAGTATATTACTACTTTGAGTTTTTACGCTTTTTCTATAATCATTTATCAAAAAATAATCCACTACATTTGCCGTTGTATATCCACTGCTAAACGTAAGTCATCTTAAGCTCATCCCATCATCTCTGGAAGTATTTGCCAATACTTACCACGCTTAACAGGTGAATTGACGAGCGTAGTTTATACATCAATGAGCGTAGTATGTTGTGGCAGGATATGGTGACGCTACTGCCCATCATCACGGTGGTTGGTGTACCTCCACAGTGGTGCGAAAAACTTGTGTAAGTGGCCTTAATCGCCTTTTTACGATACTTTTATAATGTTTATACTAGAAAGGGGTCGGAACTATTCTTCTCTGCTAGTCACTGCACGGCAAAAAAAAAATTGAAATAAAATGAAAAAAAGAAAACAAAAAGATATAAAATTACAACAGAACAGAATAATCCATCGGCGTATCATTTTAACTTAAGAAAAGGTTAGGCAGCACTCACATTAAAGCTCTGCTTGATACGCCCCAGTTTCCGGGTCGGAAGTCGCTGTGTGTGCTCTTCGTTTTATACAAACACCTTTGAAGGGGTGAAAAATTGTGAAACCTGAGCGAGCACGTGAAGGTCAGTATTTTAAAAAATTCTTTCACCATCGTTTTTTTTTGTACCTTTTTTTATCTAAATATAGAAAATTGCAATAAGGTTATGTTGCTTTGAAAGTACCTATTTTAAATTTGTATAGGTAGTACTTATAGGTTGAAAATTTATCATCTCAATATTTATATATTGAAAGGTATCTCTCGTGTCTGTTGTTCTCTTTTTTTTTACAATAATTCCTATATCAAAATAAAAGTAAATCACAAATAATTTTGATTTTCACACCTCAAATGATAATTAATTTATATTTAGTTTTAAGGCACTTAAGGAAGCAGTAACATGAAATTCAACTATATAAGATTTTTGACATAAATATGTTATTTTTATTTTAATAGAAACTTAATAAAATATAACCTAACTTAAGTAAATAAAGTTTGTTTTGACAATAAACAATAAAAAACTATCGTTATCAGCGTATTCGACGTTAAAACGGATTATTGGAAGTGGAGCGTCTGCGTCCGGAACTGATAATTACGTTAGACGTGACTTTTTAATATTTCTAAGATCACGGAAACGTATTTATATTTAAACAGGTACAATTTGTATAAATCATTAGTATTTTATTATTTGTGCTAGTGTTTGTATTTACTTCTTTTCGAAATGTCGAATATTATATACGTTTTGGTTTTAGCTTCATTGCTTTGTTGCGTAAGTATTGTAAAACTTTATTCTCATACACATGATACTGTTTTTTTGTTGTTTTAAATTTACTGTTTCTTTAATAATCTCTGTATTATTTGTGCCCAACTGTTAAAATCGGTAAAGTATCGTAACGTATTTGCTAGGGGCAGATACGAAACTTACAGTTATCATTATGTATCAGGGTCATCATAATTAGATAACCCGTATATATTTTAGATATTGAACGTTAGTAGTTCATTCCCAAATAGCTGGAATCTTCCAGCTATCTAGATATAATATAATAATATAATAATAAATCTTTCCATATATCTAGATATAATATAATAATAAATGATAATGATATAATATAATAGATACCTACAGCTAATTTTAGAAGTCAAAGTTGCAAAAATATTGGCTATTCTGACAAAGTGTCTGATATATGTCTCTTTTTTTTTAATTTACAAGGAGAAAATATTTAAGCTCTTAGAAAAAAGTTGTAGTTTAGCTTCCAGGTTTTGTTGTTGTATTTCTCCTCTCTATATATTTAATTTTAAGATTCTTGATTCAAATTTAAGACGCACTATTCTTTTCTTGTGCTAATAATTTTATAATATATCGTTAACAGTATTAGCTATTTTTGAATTACGTTTTGAATAATATTAACAAAGTATTTCATGCATTTTTAATAAGTTTGGGAGGTATATATAATTTATCATTTTGTCTATAAAAAATTTAGTTACCTAACGGATGTCTATTCGTACTATTTATATAGGCACATTGTTCAATAGGTAATAAATTAAATTCTTTTTTTTTACACTCATCTTTAATATAACAGTATTCTTATATTGTCTTCTTGAAAGTAAGAAGTAAAATATTTCGAGAACTTTATACAATTAGAACATATTTTTATCTATGGTGTTGCAACAGATAATGCTGTGAGTCGTAATAAAATTGTAATGATTAATATGTATTTCATCATTTATTAATTTAATAGTATTGAACCGATTACAACTTCCTTAGATATTGATTATGTGTCAAATATCAATAATATTTTTAGTATGGAAAAATTGTAGTACAGACAGATGGACTCTCGTATTATCCTTGTATTATAATACAATAATATTGAGTACGATTTCATCATGTAAAAATTATATTAGTATTAGTTGTGAGGTACCACTTGCTAACTTACGCCCATATTCTTTAAATATCAGTTTAGTATTTTTAATATTTATTTTGTTTCGTTAATAGAGTATCTTATATCATACTTTATTATAGTGATATAAAAATAATTTAGTTAGTTTTCAGAATATGATACAGCAAATCAGAATAAATATTTTTTTAACAGGTACAATGCCTGCCTCTTGAAACTGAAAGCAAAACAGCCTCCGAGAATGCTCTTCACCTGTTTGTACACAACTCAACTGAGAATCTCAACTACCACATATCCCCAATTGCGACCGAACTCGAAGACATCGACGAAGAAATCGCTAAGGAACTGGACACTATATTACCTTATATCAATTTCTTGGTAAGATTTACTTACTCGTTTATTATATATCATTCAGCGTGAATATCACCTGACTTGGTTAGTAGGGTTGGTAAAGTTATTTTTAATACTGAATTACGATTTATAGTCTCTTGTTTAGAAACATCCCTAAAATGTCACCGAAAAAAATATAGTCCAGTAAAATTTTCGTTTTTACATTTATCTAAAAAGTAATGGAAAATAAACATAACTAAACGTTACAACTTTTACATGTCATTGTCATTTGTAGTAATAGTATTTTGTGAGATAGCATACGTAACGTTGCGTCGTCACACCAAATTATTATCCTATTTTTTTACCTATTTGTTTTGTCTGAATGCCAAAATAAAAGAAAAAATGCCTATACCTTTCTTTACAATATTAATACTGTACTGTACTATATCAGCCTGTAAACAGCCCTCTGCTGAGCGAAGGCCTCTTCTCCATATAGAAGAAGGGTTGGAGCTTAATTCACCACGCTGTTCCACTGTGGGTTTGCGGATAATATCTAGGGATATGAGTACCGATCATTACCAGGTTTTAATGATAACAACCGGGACTGACAGCTTTACGTGCTCTTCGAGGCACAATGGGGCAACCTACAAGGACATACACGCAGACCGGAAACAAATATTTGCACAAATAAAAATATCTGCACCGAGCGGAAATCTAACACGCGACCACCGGCGATGAGGCGACTACTCGCAACACTACACCAGAACGATCTATGCTAGTATGAAAAGGTTATCATAAAAAATATCGTTAAAACACAATCTTTAAGAAAATATAATATACATAGTTTATACGCGTACACTTTACACATAAGAAAAACACTTATAGATTAGAGTCATTAGAGTATCACATGAATGTCATTACTGATATTATTTTTATACTATTTTTTCTTATATTCGATGTTTACGTTTATTTATAGTTATCTACGAATGAAGCTATTTGTTTTAAAAATGCTAATTAGCCCACTGGTAATGATTTTTCGTTTTTGAGACACATTTTTAGACATATATTTAGTCTTATCTAATGAGTTAGCATCTAATAAATTATCCTTACTAAGATATAATCTTATTTTTATTCAAAAAAGAGTTTGTTTTTCCGCTTTAATAGCCAAGCTGCTTAACGAATCGCCACGTTTGATATCGAAAATAATAAAGTCTACCTTTTATCCCGAAATTATGCATAGTTTTTATTGATTGTTAAAAACTTTACATAACTTTGCGTAACCGTAGATCATTCCAATGTTGAAATGGAAGTTCAGATATCCTATGATTTCTATGAAAATTTACAAACAAAGAAGATTGAAAGTACTATAGACTTCGAAAAAAAAAAATTTTTTTGTTTTGTTTTCGAGCCTCTAAAGTTTTACGTATATTTTAATTTAGAAAAACATAGTGAATTTTCCTATAAAAGTTTCTGCTATATGAAACTATTAATTCTTATGTCAGTCGTATATGTTTTTTTTATTTTTTTTATATGTTAGTTGAATAGGCAAACTGGCAGACGTGCCACCTGATGGTAAGTGGTCGACGTCGCCCATGAACATAAACTAGTTTACCTGGAACTAGCCCAGCCAACTCATTTATGTGTTGCCTATCCTGAGACATATGATGTTAAGTCTCGGTGCCAGTAATTACACTGCCTATGTATATGCCCACTATCTTATATAATGTAGCCAAGTTGGCTTAAAAGGTCTTTTTAGTGTGGTACCATCCAACGTTTGAACAAACGCAACGCACTATAAGAACGAATGGTATCTATCTACATTTTTTAAAATCTTATTTCCAGTTCAACGCTCTTTGGGGCCAGTCTGGTGACTCATCTTCAAATGGTGATGAATGTTTAAACGACATGATTATTCAACTTGTGCCTGATAATAATGATGTACAAAATGTGGCGACTGAACTTCCTGCTGCTGCTTAGTATTAATGTGTAATATTCTTAACAACGTGCAATGGGCGAGGTACGCATTAAGTTTTATATATTAACCAATATACTGAATGATATCTCGCCTCATTGTCATTCTATAACCTTACCACATTACATTGTATTATTTTTTTTTGTATGTGAAACTACTTATAATTTGTATTATAATTTGTATAATGTAAGAATATATAGAATAAAAACAAAATATTGTAGTGTAATATTTACTCACGTTGTGTTTCAGTGTTTATATAAATAGTAACGCTAGATGTAAGTATTAAAAAAAAATCGTATACGTGCAAGCAATTTTAAAATTTCAGAATATAAAATTTAGAAAATATTTACATTTAATTAAATGTAAATCTTATTTGTCACTAGCTTTTTTATGTAAAATGTAACAGAATAAATTTTTTTGTATTTTTTTTATAGAATTACCTATTTTATTTTCTATACCTTGTTATCCAAAAATAAAATAACTAAATTCAAACACGAGTGAAATTATTTCTTCAGATTTCAAAAGACGTTTAAAGGGTTGATAAAAAAGTGTTCACGAACAGAGAGCACTGCGTCTATTAATTATTTCATTCAAGTAAAGGCCATTATTAGCTTTTCAAATTGTCTCAAAGTACAATGATTTAGAAATCATTTAATTATTGTTGTAAAATTCAATAATAGTTATAGAAAAAAAAAGAATTATTATATATATTGCTTATTATTATTACCATCCTTATATATGGAGGAGAGCCCTTCGCTCAGCAGTGGGTTGTTTACAGGCGGATACAGTATAGTACATAAATTGCTCACAACAATGGCATTAGTAAAATAAAATAATAAATGAGTATTTACTTTATAAACATAGTATAGAGTATGTACATATTACGTAATAGTATACCTGTTTCTTGATTTGTTTACTAGTTAAATACAAATAATGTTTGTTCTGCAATTTCCGAGTATTAATATGCACCTATACAAGAAACAATCCGCACATGTTGTTAACAGTTAGAAGATTGTCTTTTGATTAATAATCACTTTTTTTTTTATTATTTTTTAAAATGTTTTCGAAAACGTTATTTTTGTGCGCTTTACTCGTTTCACAAAGTGTAAGAGTAAGTGTATTGTAATTTATTATACAATACCTTTTTGACGTGATAACGTCTAGTAAATTGATGATAGGGTGCCCGTTCGAAGAAGATGACGTCATCATTGTCACAATTAGTGAGCGAGAGCGCGGAACAAGCGGTAGAGAGGTACGATCGGCTCGGCCTAAACGTTCGGCTCACGATTGGCGGTCGGCCTAACTTACGACGCGTCCGAGTAGAAATGACAGCGGCAAATGGCGGGAAACTGTTTTGTCAATATATAATAAACTGTTATATCTGTAATTGCTTCGTGGTTATATCAATACGAAGTAACGTCAATTTATTATTTTTAAAGTTATAATAGTGATTACAATTGCAGCAAAAAAGGTAATTAATTCTTGCATTTTAAGAATTTGATTAGCGATATAATTTCATATATTTGTTATTTGATTATTAAAAAAGTAACATCGGTCGGCGAGTGCAGTAGGTAATATAAGGTTATATTACAATTTTGATTAAAAACTTATTAGGACTCATATAATTACGATCGTATAAAAATGTAGCTGCTTTTATTTAGTATATTTTTACTATTTTAAGTTAATTAAACTTAATTTCTTTATTAAACTTGATTATTTCTTGTATTACATATTTTCAAAGTATTTAACTTTATTTCGCTTTTATATTAAATACAATTAATTGCCTGTAGCTTATATGCATAGATATATATATATATATATATATATATATATATATATATATATATATATATATATATATATATATATATTTTATACAAAATAATGATAATTCAGTAATAATAATTCAATTCCATTCATGTTTTCTTATGACGCTATCACGTAAAAATTATCGTCCGTAAACCGACTTTACAGACAACCAATTTTTTTCTTTATTTTAATTGTTAATTATATACATAAATATATATGTAAATATTTTAATTTGTCGAATATGTACATTGAAGACATTTTGAAAAGATTTTTTGGAGGCCACTCTATTATCAACACTGAATCCAAAACGGTATTTTTTTTCCTTTTTATCTTTCTGCCTTTCGTAATGTATGGATTTAAATGAAACTTGGTATGATTTAAATTCATACTGCGAGGTAGGACACTGGGTAAATTTTATCTCTAAATTCATTCCAGTTCCTTTGGGAGAGGAATGAAAGTCAAAACGCGTAATCGCAAACAAAATCGCTAGTATAGCTTGTATAGAAAATAAGTAAAATAAATAAATAAAGTTTGAATAAAAGTAATAAGTCTTGAGTATAATTACCAAGCTGTGTAAGCTTTTTCTACCAATCTTTGAACCCAGTTGACTTTATTTTCGAAATCTACTTCATAATAAGTCCTAGGTCCTACTTCTAGTTATATATCATTATTATTTTTAGACTAATGGATTTATAAAGAGAGACGTAAATTTGAATGCATCTAATTTAGTGGAGGCGTTAGTCGAGTCTGTAAATGAGGCTGAGGAAAAACATATTAAGCCTCTCTTCGGCCTCGTTGGAGATCAACTTAATACAATTTCCAAAGTGGTGAGAGAGAAGTTTATAACTAAACTTCCTTTGATATCGTAAGTTTAACGTTAAATGAAATACCTAACGTAAACATCTTACGCAATCTTAACCTTTTATACCTCTTTTAACAAGTTTGTTACTATAACGTGAAGTAAAACATGTACCTCTAAATAATCCACAGCCGAACAAATCAATAAAGTAATAAGAATGTACTAGTGGTCGCCCAGTGGTCGAAATATGACCTAATCTATAATAACCAGCATTGTCAACATCATAAAAATATGATTGCGTATAACATGGTGAGCACATGCAGCAGTCATTGAACCTGATCTGTGATTAAAAAAAATCGATAAAAAATTCGTTGGAAGGTCTATATTTTAAAAAGGTGCTCGATCAAAAATTCGTTGCAAGACCTGTATTTAAAACCGTGTTGACAACAGACTTTGACAATAAACAAAATTTGTGTGTACAAATATGTTCATTGTACATATTTGTGTGTGCCATAGTGTGTGTAGTGTTTTTTTTAAATGAATTTAATGTATTTTTTGAGCATTATTATAAACAATATTAGCATTCTGCATTTTTTCTCCATATAAACTTTAACTGTGCCAAATTTCATAAAAGAATAAAATTATAAATACGAAACTTTTATAAGTAAAAATTACTTGATCAATTATAATAAAATTTATTATGTAGAGATATCTAAAGACTGATCTCTATAATAATATTTATAAATAATAAATAAATATGTTTAACACACCCACACAAGGTCTGTTCCTAAGGTAAAGGCAACTTAATGCCTGTGTTTTAGGTAACAGCCGACTGATGCGAGAGATTACACCCAGACTCGGGGCGAGAATCGAACGCACAACCTTTTGGAGCAGAAAACAGGGTCACTGCAAACTGCGCGTCTGCGGGTCAGTTTATTTAGGTTACTTATTATCCCAAAATTACCTAGGGTTCAGGAATGATTCTATTGAAACCACTAGACACAGTTTTTATAATATATAGTATATACCTGAAATAATTAAATATCTAATTAACGTTTTAATTTTACTATGTCTATTTATTTCCAGTTCATCATACTCGGAACGCAATCAAAGTTAAAGCAAAATGAATGATTAATGTAACCATAGTAAAACAAGTGTATTTTAACGGAGTGACAAAACGAGTACTATTATAATAACTGATAAACAATGAAAACGTGATTCCGGACCGTACGTGCTCATGACATCGTTCGCGATACGAAATAACTTGTTAAAATAATTCCGAGACAAATAAAACATATTTTATATGGAAATATTGTTTACATATTTTATTTTTAACTATTATTACGAGTATATACATTTCATATAATTTTATTTGAATACTTTGTTATATCTTTACTGTACAACGTTCAACGTGCGTCGAATATTTGTTCTTTTTTGAGAAATCTTTTTGGTACATTTTTTGAAGTGAAACTTTTTTATCGGGGTTGGAAAGATTTTTTCGTTACGCGCCATCTTGCGTTACGCGCCATCTTGTTCTTGATTATTGCGTATTTCAGTCGTTTTTCAATAAACACATGCGCAAGGAAGATTCCGAGTGGTAGTAGATGAAATCCTATATATATAAATAAATACTTAAACTAAATAAATCAAATATCAAATTTTGAATGCTACAAAATGTGGCTCTCGCAGGGTTTTATTGTATGATGTATTCTATAGTGAGTAGGTAATTCGAATATAAATATGTCGGAACGCAAACACAGGACTCATATAATTACGATCGTATAAAACGTAAACTGTTTTTATTATAAGTTTCACTTCTTACGAGTGTACGCTAGTACACGCAATTTAAATTTTTTTTTCGTTAAGTTGTTCGTTGTTCATAAAATCGAAAAAAAAAACAAATTACAATAAAAATATTTTCTTTGTATGAACAAGAGAAAATGAAAAAAAGAAAACAGTAGTTTGTCAAAGACAAAATATTTTTCCTTATAACTTCTTACCTACTGATGGTTTATTCTTAACCGCCTTAAATTGTTTGTAGATACTAATTATGCTGTGTCAACATTTGATAATTGACAATCCGACATGTCAGTCAACAAGTTTTGTCAGTATCCTAGTGCGTAGTTATGATATTATAATTTGTCTTTATCATTATTATAATTTTACGAATCAATAATATTTATAAATGTTTATTAAAAGTAAATACAAAAAAATATTTAAATTAGTCTTTTGGAATTTCCATATTTCGCTTGTCTCTTTTTAAGTGGTAATTGTACAAACAAAAGTAGTAAAATAAACAAAAGTAATATAGTAAGTAATTGTACAAACAAAAATTTTTGTATTTTTCGAATAAATGTAATAAACAATAAATAACATTAAAATAATTCCAGTAATTACTGACACAATAGGTTGTTTTAGTTGTTAGTAAAATACATTATCTTTGAAACAAACCCTCACATACCAAATATATCACTAAACGTAGTTTGTGAACAAACATCTTAAAGAAATTCCGCAGTAAACTATTCCTCGAACAGAACGATATTTTCATTTCAAATACCGAAAACAACTACCAGCACATATTGTTTTTAACTTCTTATCAAAACTATTTACACTTTGTAACTTGATTCCTATTATAGTTTGGCGAAAAATGTTTCCCTGACTATTCAGTAAAGAACTAATAAACAAACAATTTGTGCAATATCATTATATAATCAAAATACATTTTTTTTAAAGTAGGTTTTCTATTTAAATTGTCATTTTAACAATATTTTCTTTGTTAATAAAAAACCTTTCACCGAGACTTTAACACCTTATGTGTCTGGATAGGCAACACATAGATGAGTTGCCTGGGCTAGTTCCAGGTAAACTAGTTTATCTTCACGGGTGACGTCAACCACTTACCATCAGGTGGAACGTTTGCCAGTTTGCCTATCCAACTAACATGAAAAAAAAAGAAAAAAAAAAGAAAGTGAACACGTAATTAAAAAAAAAACGCAAATTAATAACAACATTTAATAAACTTAATAAGATTCAACTTATACTACATCTAAGTATCTCCATCGTCTAAATATTCTTTCACAGACTATAGATTGTTCAACTCTTGTTGGCGCTCGATGGTGTGAGTGTAAGCATATATATAAATATATCTTATATCTTTAAACGAGCAATTCTTGTATATATATAATCGGAATCTCGGAAACGGCTCCAACGATTTTCATGAAATTTAGTATGCAGGGGGTTTCGGGGGCGATAAATCGATCTAGCTAGGACTTATTTTTAGAAAATGTCGTTTTATCCCTTTTTTTACGCAATTAAAAAATACCATTAGAAAACGAAGGTAAATTTCGCTGTCATTGACAAGCTTCTAATAGCGCAGATAGGAATCGGGCGGATTCGAAATTAGAAAACCTGGGTTCGAATCCAGGTTTCTACAGATCAATCTTTTTTCTTTTTTTTTTTTTAATTAAGAGCTCTTTTTATTTTTTATTTAAATAACCAGTTCCTATTATATTACTATTATGTCGGTAAGATCGAAAATATTATTTATGTTTCATCTATATGTAATGTATCTAAATATAATTTAACCGAGCAAAGCTCGGTCATCCAGGTACTGCAGACTTTATACGAGTACAACTGTCATCGGAGCAATATGTAATACTAGAGGCCGCCCGCGACTTCGTCCGCGTGGAAACCCTATGAGCGACTTCTTCCCCCACCTCACGCGCCGCTCGTCGGACCAACGCCCCGCCGCCACTACCGCTACCGCCTTCGGTGCCGCCGTGCCGCTAGATCGCGCATTCACTTTTCAGAAGCGATAAATGTATCTATTTTCAATTAGGAATCAATCCCGCGAGAACTCTGGGATAAAAAGTAGACTATGTGTTTTTCTGGGTCTTCAGCTACCTACATACCAAACATCGTAATCGGTTTAGTAGTATTTTCGTGAAAGAGTAACAAACATCCATACATACTCACAAACTTTCGCATTTATAATATTAGTAGGATTATCGTCTTGTTGTACGAGTATGTATTTTGTTTTCATGTAAAGATTTAGTATTATTTTAAACTAAAAAAATTAGATATAATAATATAATAAGGCAAAATATATTTTTACGTATAAAAACTCAATTGACTGTTATGGTATAACTGTCAAATCTTGACGTATACAACACAACACACCTACATATACATATAATAAAATGGTAGAAAAGTCAAAACTGTTCATTGAATATTTTTAAAGAATACTTGGGGTGTGATCTACTATCGATACCGAAGCCAAAAATATAGTTTTTAGAATTTTTGTCTGTTTGTCTGTTATATATGTCCGGGATGAACTCAAAAAGTACTGCATGGATTTACTTCAAATTTGGCACGAATTTTATTAAGAAGCCGGGTCAACATATAGGCTACATATTATCACGATATCACCTACGAGGAACGAGCAGTGAACCTTTATTTCTTCAACGCATTCTGTAACAACGTGTAATCTAATAGCGTTAACGCAGACGACGTCGCGGGCAGCAGCTAATTGTAAATATTTTAATTGTATGAATCGAAAATCTGTAGAATGTTATTTCGTACTCAGAACAAATAAATTTTAGTTTTTCAATGGCGAAAATATATAAATACTTTTATGTCTTAACAAAATAAACTGCTTCGTCCTAAACAAATACTATAGGCTGAAGATATATAGGGGATGCTTGGGTCGGCTGTGCTCTATCGCTAGATCATTGGAGCTTATAATATTTAAAAGGGTTTTTACAAATATTGCGGTTCAAAGATAACAAAGAATGGTAATGAATTTTATTACTTAGAAGAGTTAAATCGAGTCTCGAATTGAACTTTGGGAAATTAAATTACTATATAAGAATGAATTATATGTGTAATTTATTTATTATTGGTTTATATGGATAACGGACATATACACTTTCATGTTTTAATCGAATAATCAATAACCTAAAATTAATAAATACATTTATTATGACGATTATTTTAATAATACCTCTTATGGGCTTAGGTGATTATAATATGATAATTTACAGACGTTTACCAATTGACAAACGTCAAAAACAACAATCGTCCTCTTCTTTATATTTTTATTATTATTTCTATGGCTTTTAGGTCTAGCACATATTATATCGCCCATATCACGTAGAAAACAATTATTATAATTATGTAGTAAGAGAATAAAAAATATGATTTACGTTTGCCTATATTGTTGGAACCTTAATTCTTTATATACGATTTTCGAATATCCGGATGTGCGTAGTTGAGTGCAGAAGCTAATGTACATAGTTATGATATGTTAGAGCTAAGCCCTATCACCACGTCCTCGCACATTTGTAGTACTATGGTGCAACGTCACAAGAAAATATGAGGCATAGTGATGTCACAGTATAGTAATATATACAGTACTCCAACATATGTCTACGCGCCTTGATCTCGGGTTACGCTCGGGACGCAAACATTCGCGACTGTGCCGCAGTGACGAACGGCCCGTGTGTTGTTTTTTTTAACAATAACCGCACGATTTTTTCACTGAAAATAATTTTTAATTACATATTTAATATGACGAGTAGGATTTATTTGTGCTGTTTTTGATTTCATGAATTCGCCAATAACGCATCCAGAGATAACTTTTTTAGATTACCTGTAAACTCTGAAAGGTAAAACTATAAAATAATTTCAATTATTTTATTTCTATCAGTGTTAAAAATATAACACTTTCTTCTGGTATCGCTATTAAGTACTGAGATGAAAGTTAGTTGGATTTTGATTAATTATTTCTTCAGTTTCACTCGTGGGGGGAGCGGGTGGTTTAATTTTTTTGTACTATGATGCAACTTATTATAAATACCTAGGTTCATGGCAGCAATAAAATATATATATATATATATATATATATATATATATATATATATATATATATATATATATATATATATATATATATATATATATATATATATATATATATTGTAAATACCGTTAGATTATAATGTGTCTATCCTCTCCTATCTATCCATTTGTCTATTTTAGCACTTTTGAAAGCAACGGATTTATCTGAATCCCTGTATCTCTTTGTTGTCGGCTATTTCCCACGTAAGAGGGGTAACAAAGTGTTGACCGTATTAAATAAATCTTTCATTATTTTAAATGTCAAATGTAAAGATGATAGTCAACATTTAAATGTCTGCAAAATGTTTTCAAAGTTTTAATTAAACTAATAGGATGTTCGTTCTTGTCATCTCTTCTTTGTAAAAAGGGACGTTCGAACAGATCGCTGTTGCAAACATGAATAGGCCCCGCGTTGTCGTTTTTTACGATTATCATGAAGCGGAACTTTTGCAAACTTCCTATATTATTTACACCAACGAGAAAATAAAACGTGTCATCCGTGGCGGATTTCGTACATTTTAAAATTTTTCGTGCTAACGAGCTTTTAGTTGGTCAGCACACTGAATTCAAAACCGGTGTAGAAAGTCCTTCTGCACCTGGTAATACACAGCAGTGTGTATTGTCTCCCACTCGGAAGCCGCGAAAATATATATAAAGAAAATTCAATTAGGCACTAACATTTGTAATAAAAATATCAACCAAAGATTGCATGATGTGCAATCTAACAAATATTGTGGTTCATGCGGACAATGTAAGCGACTAAATTTTGTGTATAATTTATAGGTTTCAGTTTGAAACAATTGCAAAGAAATTTTACGCTACACGACGCCGCGTCGTTTCGCTGCACGTCGCTTCGCAATGGTGATGAGGTTAAAGCTTTACATGTGCCTTGTCTTTTCTTCTGTGTTAAATTCTTGGAACCAATTGGATATATTTTTTTTCAAATATCGGTTCGATACATTAACGCCTTAAATCAAACAAAGAATCAAGTAAACTCATCAGCTTCATAATATTGTCATATGTTTATAAGTACCTAAATCATTGCTGATCAGTAGTTTTTTAAAGAGAAATGTAAAAAGAAAGTAATAGCTGTCAGCTCATATTTCACCGACATTTCTGCTAGTGAACGCTGGGACGATCGAAGGAGATTTACGTGTTTATTTTGAAAACGATTCGCGTCCATTTCACTTCGTCCTATGTGGATAGTGGAATTTATCACGCAATTTTCTTTTTTAAACTGATTCATCGTTTTGAATACAATTATTTTTTCATATTATTTTTTCTATTTAATGTTTTTTTCGATATAGCAGTCAGCTTATTGTTTTAGTTTGGGTTTGACTGGTTTAGGATTTTTAATAAATAAATTAAAATCTTGCTATTAAGCTTCCATAAAAACAAAAAGGTTAGTGAGTAATTCTTAAGACGTTTTTTTAACTCTGGTAAATCCATTTATGCATTCCGCCGCGGAGAGGTGGCGGGTATGTGGGACTCGCTGGCACGCAGAACGTGCCAGAATACCCGCTAAAAACCAGCGGTACTCTCACCGTCGTAATGGGGCGCCACGAGATCGCTCGCGCATGCAACCGTGACGCCCCGAAGGTTAACCCGTCTATAGTTGCATTATTTATTTAGTTTTATAACAGTTGTTATACTATGTATTAACGTCTGATAACTCCATTTCAATATCTATTTACTTAGTGTTACTGCTACAACTCGCGTTTGGATTTTAAAACAATTTTTTTTTGTGTACAAACAAACAAACAGACAAAGTGTTGCGTTAATAGATAACTTATACGGCAATATGTCCAAACTTCTCGGTAATTTCGTATTTTATTTAATCGTATAAGGAATTATATTTTAAAAACCAAATTTTACTGCTAATTTTTTTAAACCAATTTTATTTCGATTCCAGTTTACTCTAACGCTATATTATATCCTTATGTACATACTTAAATTTTTTTACGTAATACGTGATGCAATTCTGATAGTTTTTCTGTAGGGTCTTCCTAAACATTTTTTTTTTAATAAATCACACAAATTTTGTCATTTTCGAATAGCCCATTTTAAAGTAACATAAGAAGTTAGTGATGATCGCAAACAAATTATCTAATTACGTTCCTGGAAATGACCTCTGGTCTCAGATAAGATAGACAAATAAAATAGGTTCCTAATAAGAGGACGGATAAAGTAAGGAACATTCGAAAAAAAAATTTAGTTAGTAAACGAGAGCCGTGTTGTCAAGTCGTTTAAAATAATCAAGATGAACAAGCTGTTGATTGTCCTTTTGGCTGTTTGTCTCGTCAGTGTAAGTATTTAATTAGTTTTCTTATCTTTTGCCTAGATTTTATTTACTTGGGAAATAACTTTCTCAAAAAATGTGTTATTTTTCTTTTTATCCATCTTTTTATGTATGTTATATAATATTCGTTTAGCTGTATGTGTAGAATATATCTTTAGCTAGTATAGACTACAAAACTACGAAAATGCATGGAAAAGAATTCGTGATTTTATTTAATATGAGTATAATGAAACATATTTAATTATAAATAAAGACTATTAGTTATTATAAAAGATGTTACTAATTAATAATAATAATACTAAAATTACTAATTAAATACAAAATTGCTAATTATTAATTAATAAAGATGTTACTAATTAATAATAGTTAATTTTTACAAATTTCTTTTATTAGGTTCACGCTTTCGTGAAACGCGACATTCAACAAGAAGTTAAACAGCCTGACACATTTCATAAAATCCAAGAAGACATTGAGACTTTCGCCAAAAATGCAAAAGATAAGTTATCTGAGGTTTTTGACCCAGAGAATGTGAAGAAAGGATTTAACGATGCGGTAGATAAAATTCACGAAGTGGTTAGTATTTTAAATTATACTAGCAATAGTTAACAGTTTATCTTCATTGTGATTACGCAATTTGGACTACGTCTATTTCTAAATATCGGTATATACACTGCGGGTTATAAAATACACTTATTACATTTATTAGACAGATTTTTTTTCAAATGTTTCGTTTCCCTGACGATGTTTTCCTTCACCGATCTCAAAGTGATATGTGAAATGAGGATTAAAAAAATAGCACATAAAAAGTGATCGGTGCTACTCTATCGGATATGAACGTATAACCATTTGATTGGCTATATTGGCTATATATGTATATCTGCTTTTTAATTTTATTGTTTTAAATTTGTAGATATTGCGATGCTTTTTTTTTCCCTTTTGAGGGTTCATTAAATTTTGCCTCTAGTCCTATTCATGTTTTAAAATTGATCCAAAAATATATAATCCTTTCGTTACACCGATTTTTTATTTTAACGAAGTTTTGCCAACGAACATTCTTTGATAATAGTAACAATAAGGCAACATACATCGTACATTGTACTATTATTTACATTTTTAACAATTTTTTTTTTTAATAAGTTCACCGGTGTAATGTTACATGAACTATTTTTAAAAGAGAAAAATCATAATGAAAACAAGCAACTTAAGTACATACCGTTTTCAAGAAAAACTGGAAATATTATTCTTATCCTGATAGAATATGAAATAATAATACATATTTTCGATTTCAGGCTAGCCATATCATCCCAAACACTGAAGAAGCTAAACATTAAGACATGTGAAAAGATATTCAAATGAAGTGCTTTGCTACCATAATGAAAACATCATTTTTACAACAAAATAAAATTTGTCAGTCATTAAAAAAATAAAGCATTGAAATAAATTGAATTAACTCGTTTGTTTTCTTTTAAGATAGTAGTCAATATTATGAAAGAGATTTAAAAAAATGAAAAGTTATTCATATTTCACACACACAAATGTCTTTGATGGCTCAAAAATATATATAAATCATCAAATCATCAATCATTTTCTAAACTTCCCAAACACTTCAACTACAACTTCCATCATATATTGTATAATAATCTATGTTTGAGAGAAGCAATTCCTTTGTGCATTGTCGAGCAAACTCAAAATGCTATTAATATTAAAATGAACAAAAACTTATTTAAACTTACCTAAATGTTTTGTTAAGGAGGAAGAAATAGAAGAAATCTATATTTTTGAGTATTTTTTAAAAAGTAAGTTTTAAGCTACTTACTTCTTATTTAGGTATCTGCAAGTTAAGGATGTCAAGAGATTTTGTAACCGAACGTAAAAGCGTTTATATGGAGAAATATTTTTGATAATACTATCTATTAATTTGACCAAAATACCAATAGGTCATTAGTTATGATAACAAAAGTTTTACTGTTATATTTACTTATATACTGTTATAATTACTTTTATATTTAACTAATTTGAATGAGACTTGTTTGTTATTTACATTTTTATTATTATATAACATTACTATACATCCAATCAAATAATCCCAAGTTCGGAAGGGCTACTAGTAGTCGTTAATTAGTTCCGTTTTTTACTTCTTGACTCATTCTTCAGATACTTTTAACCAAGTGTATGAATATTGTATGGGACTTACGGCGAGTCGCACGAAACCGTCGCTAATTCTCCGTTAGTTAAGTTGAAATTAATCTTAAAATTAGTTGATCTCATGATTAATTTAAAGCTGTTGGAATTAATCATCCGTTAGATAGGTCTTTAATTAAACTAAATTTTTTTGTTAACTTAATCAGATGTAGGTTTCGTGCAACAGATAATCACGATTCTTGTGATTAAATTAGTTTAATAAACACTTAAATTTTAAAATTTGTTTCGTGCAACTCGGCGTTATTCAATTAAAATAAATTAGCCCAATTTTAATGACTATTAACTATTAAAGAGCTCTACTATCTACCGCCTTGATCCACAGTTAGATGCTTGTCACTAAGTGAATTCTATAGAACAAACCAAAACCATACGAGCCCAAACTTAAGGAGGTAATTAACTCTTTAATTAGTGATGTACAATATATACGAGTATGTCATAGAAACTCTGTTTTTTTTTTTTTTAATTAAAAGACTATATCGGATTTTATCGCGTTTATTTAAAACTTTACAGTTTAACAATATTTTTAAATTATTTCCCGACGTTTCGGACCCTTTACAGCGTCCATGATCTCGGGGGACTGAGGTGGTGGGTGTCCGAATAATGAATAAGAAATTCAAAACATACTTTAGGACTCCGGTACTATTATTATATTTGAAAAAGAATCGCAACAAAAATAAGAATGTAATTTATTTACAGTTTAATAGTCAGTTTGAAAATTTTATTGTTCAAGTGAAGTTATTAACGCCTCTGAATATTTTTCTGGGAAGAGACTATAAAAAAAAATATCTAAATATGCAACGTGATATAAACAATTCAACATAAACGTTCTAAAATAACTTTATATATTTCTGAAGGATTTAATTACGAAAGCAGATATCTATAGATATAAACTGCTTTGTCCTGAATGACTGACTGACGGATCAATGCACAGCCTAAACCGCTGATCGTAGAGACCTAAAACTTGGAGGGTGTATTATTTGTATGACGCATCCGATGAATCAGAAATGGTTTTTCAATGATTTTGAAATTCGGGATGCATAAATGCATTTCCCAGCGAAAAAAAAGGTGGTTGAGAAATAATCGCAAGAAATTTATGTGATTGTCCTGCAAATAGCCATCACACACATCGTCGTCTCAAAGATTTTTTCAATAGAAGACACTTGCACGAAAAGTACTCCTACTATTCCTACTACACTCCTACTAAAGTGACGATATAGAAAACACGACAATTATTATTATTAAAAACTGTAATCATAAAAACAGGACACAACAAATCATTCAGTTCTTGAATAACTTAAAGCAATTATTACTTGTAGTATTTGCAGTTGTTTGCAAGTCATATAATTAGCGGTAGTAGTGCATTAGTGACGATTCCAAACAAATTGATTAACTACGTTCCTGGAACTGATGGCCTTTGATCTAAGATAGCATGAATAAATATGATCGCTTCGTATTAAAAGAGCGTCGGGATTCGTGATCAAGAGTCGTGTTGTCTGGTCTTGTAAAAAATCAAGATGAACAAGCTGCTCACTGTCCTTTTGTTTGTCTGTCTCGTCAGTGTGAGTATTTTGTCTGATATAAGTTACTTTATATTATTATGCTATTAGTATTGTATACTACTTATATTGACATTAGTTTTCATAAGTAATTTTTTCAATTATGTTATTAAAATTAAGAGTTATTTTTATATGAAAATAAAAATAAAAATAAAAATAGTATTATAGTTTTGTTATTAATGTACTGTACAGTTGTACACCTATACCATCTATATATCATTTCCTCTACTCTAAGGTTGCCTGGAAGAGATCGATCTTTAGAGATAAGGCCGCCTTTTGTACTTATTTCCTTTTTCTTTTGTACTATTGCTTATTCTTGGTGTACAATAAAGACTTATTATTATTATTATAATGACAGTTATATTAGCAAATATTTTTATAAACAGGTTCATGCTTTTGTGAAACGCGAGGCGGAAACTCCGCAAGCTGATCCACTTGCGAAAATTCAGCAACAGTTTGCAGATGTCACTAAGAACATAAATGAAAATTGTCTGAAATTTTCAATACAGAAGAGATGAAGAAAGGATTCAGCGATGTAGTTGATAAAATAAACGAAGCAGTAAGTACCTAATAAAAAATATACTAGAAACAGTTATAATCCATTTAATTAAATTATACACGTTCTTTACGCCTGTGTACCTCAAGACAAATTGTCGTATTCATTTTATTTAGTTTTTAGAAAATATTTATCCATATTATTTAATATTCTATATTTCCGAATAAACAGTACGCTAATTGTGGTATACCTGGAACAGATTAATTATAAAAGGATAAAAATATTAGTGTATAGATAATTAAAAAAATATATGTAAGGAATAAATTTATATATATTTTTTTTAAATTTCAGGTAAGCCAATTAAATTCAAAAAAGGAAGAGGGTAAACAGTAAGGCGTTTGTTAGACGATATTTAAGAGAAACGCTTTCCTTCCAGAATCAAGAATGTGGTGGAACCTTTATTAATATTCACAAAGATAATTGTTAATCTGTTAAAAATAAATAGTTATTGCAATATAGTAATTGTATTTTTTTTAATATAATTATTATTTATTTTTAAATTCACGGTTTTAGGTAGTTGTAAGTAGATTTATTTGAGCAGTGCTAGCATTAAATACTTATAATGCCTGTGAAACTTAAGCGATAATTAAGGATCTCCTGTACTTTTAAATTTTAAAATGAAACATGTAAATAATAAATCAATGTATCAACACTAAAATTATTGTAAAAGTTTGTTTGATCGTTTATATTTATAAAAATAATTAATTTTCCTTATGAATACTTCATAGCCATGTTCAATGATATTTTTAAATTTAAACACATTTGATTTTACAAACAATATCGATAAAATAGATAGTTAATTTGAAAATAGGTACAAGGAGGTAGGTATAGGTAGGTTTGAGTATAGGTAGGTAAAAATAGGTATTCAGTTATAAATATATGCATATGAGTCGGACTCGCGCACGAAGGGTTCCGTATCATCTATAAAAACGGCAAAAAATCAGGTCTATTGTATGGGAGCCCCCTTAAATATTAATTTTATTTTAATTATTTATTTTTAAAGTGAATAATATAACTCAATATTTTGTGAATATTTCAAGCGTCTACCTGTTGCCGTTATCAATATCGAGCAACAAAAATCACGTTTATTGTATGGGAGCCCGCCCCCCTTAAATATTTGTTGTTTTTTTTTAATTTAATTATTTATTTTTAATGCGAATATATAACTAAATATTCTGTGAATATTTCAAGCGTCTTATTGTTGCCATTATCAATATCGAGCAAAAACGAGCAAACAAGTATGCTTAATTAAAAAAAATGAAAAAACCCGACTGCGTAAAATACTCTTATTATAAAATAAAAAGAATAAAACATTTACTAGCTTTCATTTGATACCTATATTGCTACAGTAAGAAAAAAAATTCAACTCTCCCCCCCTCATTCCGCCATTTGCGGGCGCCATTTTGAAAATTTATATAGCCTATGTCACTACTACAATTTAGACAAATCCAACGACACCTCATATGTCAAAAACCGTCCAGCCGTTTGGGCTGTAGGGCGTGCCAAAGAAATGGACATACATACATACATACATACATACATACATACATACATACATACATACACTCGAAAAACATAACCCTCCTTCTGTCGCAGTCGGGTAAAAAGTCACATGTGTTGTATGGGAGCCCCCTTAACAATTTTTTTTCTAATCCTGTTTTTTAGTTTTTGTTGTTAAAGCGGCAACAGAAATACATCATCTGTGAAAATTTCAAGTGTTTAATTATCACGGTTCATGACATACAGCCTGGCGACAAACGGACGGACGGACGGACAGCGGAGTCTTAGTAATAATAGGGTCCCGTTTTAATCTTTGGGTACGGAAGCCTAATGGGTAATATCTATACAAATAATAAATCTGTTAAAACCTCCGTTTTATTAATACACTATATATCATCAAGAATAAATTTCGATAGCGCGTTTTTTTTTGTATCAGCGCCATCACTTATCGTGTTTTTCTGTGTTCACGTATCACATAAAAAGTACAAAAGCAATGTAAATAACTTTAATACATAAAAATTAGAAATAGCTCACAGTATAATTTAGTTTTTGTTTCATTGTAATTAAATTTAAAAATAAATATTTAAGAAAATAGAAATAGGTACCTACGCCGCCACCGCCATCTGGTCTAAGGAATCTTAAAAACTCACATAACTTATTTTTGAGTTATTAATTTGTTAAACTTAAAAGTTTACTAAATATGTCGGATAGGAATAGAAATCGTTTTAATATTTTAGATAAACATCATTTTCAATTAATATACTATTAAGTTAAATATTAATTATGTTAAATGTCACTAAATATAAAAACGATATTCTACAATTATACGATAGATGGCGCAGATAATTTTCTGAATCGCGCTGACCAAAACTTTGGTCAAAAGAATGACACTCGCCCGTATTTAGAAACTGTTTTTCTTTTTTGCATTTAATTAAATACTTAAGGGTACTACGGTCTTGATTGTTTGTTCGTTGTTAAAATTTAAAATATTTGGTCGTTATTTGTTTGTTGATTGTACAAAGTTGGATGGTTATAGCTATTTAAGTTGTAATCTATATATATATATATATATATATATATATATATATATATATATATATATATATATATATATATATAAAGTCGTGTTAGTTACACCGTTTATAACTCGAGAACGAGTGGAACGATTTTTATGATTTTTGTGTTTTTGGATTTGTCTTCGTCGGGAATAATACCTTTTAAAATATGGTATTCATCAATGAGAAAATAATTAATAAAAAAACAGTTCAAATGTTTCATCCGTACTATCTATATATAGATATAATAAATCTGTCACTCAATCCGTCTATTATAAAATATTTTCCAGTATCGACGCAGGTGTAGGTGATTAAAAATATAAATGTATAATTTTTAAAATTTTAGTTAAATACCCGTGCGAAGCCGGGGCGGGCCGCTAGTAATATAATATAATTACTAGCTGTACCCGTGACTTCATTCGCGATTGCCGTCCCTTCCATTAGCCTAAAAGATAAAGTGACTATGTTTTCTAGCTTAAGATGAGCCTTACGTTCTAAGTTTTCTGTACTTTCTGGGTTTCAAGATATTTGGACCTCTTACTGAGAGGGTTATAAATTTGTAATTTTTGAACTAACAAACTGATCTTTAAAATATCTTTAACATAAAAATAATAAATGAAATCGGACTACGCGTTAATGAGTAAGTGAGTTGCGACTTTCGACCTTTCTCCCAAGAAAACCGTGCCAAATTCGAGAATAAAAAGTGCTCATTGTCGTAGTGTGATCTCAAATCGTACCCTATTTTATTTAAATTAATTCAGCAGTTTTAGTGTGACGCGTGGCAAGGATACAGACAGGCAGACAGATAAAATGAAAAAAATAATCATAATTTTTTGACTTATATTATCGATAATACAGTGTTATCCAAAAAGTTATCATAATATCTCCAATGTACAGGATTCGACCTCATTATCGTCATATCAACCATTGGATGTCCGCTGCTGAACGTAGGTCTCTCCTATTGGCCCCAAGAGCAACCGGTTCAAAGCATTCTTCATCCAACAGCGTAATATGTAGTCGTACGAGTATGTAGTCCATCTCGTGGACGATCGTCCGACACTGCGCTTGTCAGTAGCTACGTGGTCACCGCTCGAGAACGTTTCTGTTACACCATTACTTTTTTCTCTGTATAAGTTAGCTAAGAAGCTGAACTGATCTTTCAGTAAGTTCCACCTCTTTCAGGTTTAAATTTTCCAGAACTAAAATTAAATTTGTTTCATGTCCAGCAGCGACAAAAAAATAATAATTTTCTTAACAAAAATATTTCCAACATGATATATTGAAACTCTTTTATATGGAAAAGAGGCCTTGGCCTGAAAGCAGTGGAATTTTTACAGGCTAATTTAGTTCAATTCATTTCAGTATGAAAACCAATTTAAAATTTATTTATAAAAAAAAACAGAATATCTTATCAACATTATATTATTAGAATCAAAAGTATTGAGTTATTTATGTACTACAACTTGATACTAAAGTTCATAACATATTATAACTCTTGTCTCATGAACTTGAGTTATCGATTAATATTACCATATATTATTATCTAATTTGAGTTATGTACATATGATAATGATAATAAGTTCCAAAGGTTACAAAAATACAATAGTAGTTATTCGAACTCTTCGTAACTAGTAAATTAAACGATAAGAAATGCTTGTCAAACTACATATTATATTAGTTGTACATTCGAAACTTATACTATGCGAAACAATATGATACAAGTAGTCATAATCATTTGCTAATATTTTGGAGTCTTGACCTTTTTTTTTTTTGGAAAAATATAAATTGAAATACGAAATATTTAATAGTAATTCTATTAAGAAAAACTAAATAATAACAATCATAGTTTATTCTTTATTATTTAATTACCTTTCTTCACCTTATTTTAAACCCAAGTGTTTGTCGAAATTTCAGTTGTTTTTATGTAACTTTTTGTAATATTTAATTTAGCATTTAATTCTTCTTTATTTTTATAATTATAATTTTTTTTACAAATTTTTGTTTTAATAATAATATTATATTAACAAATATATTTTAAATCGAGTGTTATTTGTGTGAATAAAGCATTACAAATAGTATCGGTCCAGTGTTTTCGCTTTATAGATAGTACTTATATTAGGGTAAAACCGGGATAGATGCCCCACTTTTTGAAATAGCCTCCTAATTTTTAAAATATTAATTTTATATGAATAATTTCTATTAATGTAGCTAGCTCAATCCTTTATGTTGAATTATTATTATTATTTTTTAACCTATCAAATTCAGATTTTGTATAAATTAACTTTTCGCGGAACCTTTTTTTTGAGGATAGATGCCTACCTATATGGATAGTTGCCCCACTATGAAAATACTGTGGAGGATAGATGCCTGCAGTGCAGGATAGATGCCCTTTATACCGTGTAAATTAAAAACCCACACCAAATGTTTGGTAGTTCTACTCCTAAAACAGCTATTGTTTCCAAGAAACGTAATGAAAAACATTTTGTGTTTCTTTTTTAAATATTTTAATTATTATCATTAGAAGATAATTCTAATATCACACAAATGACCATTATTAAAATTTTAAAGCGTTTGTTTAACTAAAATATAAATTCTTAAGTTTCAACATACATAATCATAATTTTTTTTTATTATATATATATATATATATATATACATACATATATATATATATATATATATATATATATATATATATATATATATATATATAGATATATATAGAATTTATATATATATATTTATATAAATTCTAAATTGTTGTTATAAAATATTGATATTAAGTATCAACATGCACAATTATACTTTTTTATATTAAAATAACACAATAAACACATCCTCATTATTTTATCAAATTTAATTGAAGTTAGGATAGTGCTTTTAATTTTTCACATCTAGGGCAATAATTTTTAAAAAAATGTACAAGTTTGATGTAGACAGTTCTGACACATAATACATTGAATCCAGACGGATCGTGACTTCGTATTTTTATAGTTTTTAAAACATTCAATGCTCTAAATCTTTACTTAGGGTTATCCTGTCCATCTCTCTTATCTTTGTTTCATTTTGTTTTCTTTTTTATTTTTGTTGTCTTGTTCGTATTGGTGGTTCCTTTCTTTGTTTTCTTAAGTTCTTTGGTAGTTTCAGTCTAGTTTTTCTTGACTCACTTAGTTTTAATTCGTTTTTTTTTTCTTTCTTTCAGCCACATACTTCCTGTGTTTTATATTTTCTTTCGAATTAAAAATATCTGCTGATTATTCCGCCCTCTTATCCATGGTCAAAGGAATTTTTGGAATAGGTAATGCTTCTATTAGAATTTTTAAAGGTGTTATTTTCCTATATCGCTTCCTACAATCTCTGCAATTGTAGAATCACCAACGTCAACAATATCCTCTAAAATCTCACAATCGATCGAGATTCGAGGAGATTTTCTCTCAATTGGAGTACGAATCGGATTTAGTGGTGTTTTCTTTTGTTCATTTTGAGAAATATTTACTTTTGATTGTTCAGCTCTAGTCGACAAACCACAGAAGCAAATCTGAGGTAGAGATGTTTCTTTTCTTTTTTTGACCGCAATAGACTCACGAGATTCTATATTTTTGGAGATATTGACAAGCTCTGGTTGGCAATCTAACGAATAATAATGTGTTTTAGCAACATATCGTCTTAGCAATGTCCTTGATTTAATCCCAAATTATCGGGATATTTCGTTTATCCCCATGTTTTTTTGTCCATTTCATCGAAAGATGAATGTAGGTTTTCTGTTGTCCAAGAACATACTCGAGGTCGCACTCCTTTCTTTTTTTTCGTGGCAAATTTCTACTAGAATCAATAAAAAGTTCAAATATAAATATACGTAAATACATAAAAAATATAAAAGACACTAAAATATTTTAAAAATATACACTTACTTCATATATGGTTTATGGAGGGATAGATGCCCCTAAGGGCACCTATACCTCGAAAAATCAGGGCAACTATCCTTTGTGATAGGGATAGATGCCCAAGCATTTTTTAAACAAATTAAAAACAAAATAGCATCTAATTACACTTAAACGGTGACTCAATGAACCAGTGTATTGACGTTATAAAAAATATAACGGAATTGGTTACTAATTATAAAGTTATACAACGCAAAATACTAACCCTTAAAATTTTGACGTGTTCATGAATTTCGCCGCGGATATAATTAAACGCACGAGCAAAACGCATCCTCATTGCACTATTTTCCGTGGGTAAATAAGGTGCGAGATTACTGCGGCTCCTACTTATACAATTAATTCTTAGCCACGAGTTCGGGAAGTTAGGTTTTTAGAATATGGGGCATCTATCCCGCTGCGGCATCTATCCCGGTTTTACCCTATAAATATACGAGTATTTCACTGATTGCTACAACTAGCTCTGTAATGTACTATAAAGGGATGTACTATAAAGGGCTGTACTGTTACAGGACTTTAATATTCTTTCATTGAGAGCCTCTTGTTCTATAAAAGATAAGAGTTTAAACTTTATCAGTCTCACTAATTTACTGTAGGATAGCGAATATTTCTTACAATTTTATGTTAAAGACTGATTCCGAGATCTATTTTAAAGACAAATTGCACTTGGAATCTTATCGGTGCCAGCTCAGAAATGAATCAATATGAACTGGTATTTCTTTCAGACCACTGCACTACTCGTACACATTTACTGACTGCACTTTGTTTTTAAGCTTTATAAGATCCTTAATCTCTTTGAAACTTTAATTAACTCATTTTTAATTCACAGGAAATAAAGTATAGACTTATTTCTTATTTTTAAAATATTTTTCCTTACTTCTTTTTAAATTGGATATTGTTAGAAAATACAGAAAACTGTAGTTTCATAATTTTTCATTTTATTTATTCTGATATTGTATATCCCTCATTTTTTTTATTCGTCCGTAACTTTAAAAAAAAAAAACTGCAAGCTATGTGTAGGAGTTCCACGTGATCTTATTATTAAAATTTTGGTAGATATAAAAATAAATGCTTTTCCTTATTATTACAATAAAATTGTTTGTTTGAGAGCAATAAAATCCATTTCAATATTATTCAGCCAGCAGCTTATTTTTATAATTTGTCAACAAAGAGATTTCGTTTATTCTTGGAAAATTAAAGAGCCCGAATAAATAATATATTATCCAAACTTAATCTGTTGTTACTATTTAATTATACTGTATTCCTGGCCGTTTATAGTAGAATTATTAGTAAAAAATATGGATGTATTTAATAAAAAATAAAAAAAAAACATATTAACATGGTGTGTGGTACCACCGACAATCAGAAGTTCGATTCAATATATTATGATGGCGATGGATCACTGTTTATGTATAGCATATGTGACAGTTTTATTAGCATTTAGTTAAAAAATAGATTTAAAAAATGCTAACCGTGAAATGCATCATATGAAAAAAAATACAGTTTTTCTTGCAGAAAACAGAGTTCGCGATTGATCTTCTGTTAAATATGAATATCTACTTGAAAGTGCTATGACTTAAAAATAAGAGAAGGTATTACCATCAGCAGAGAATAACACATTTGTATTCGGAAGTCACAAGAATACTCAAACAGATCATTTATCGTTTTCTACGAAATTTTGCTTGTAAATATGAGTTTTCATAGCGCAATTTCTTTATTACCTTATAACTTATACAATATTCTCGACGTTGGCCAAAGTATGCAGGTGGCTTTAAATATGCAAGGAGGGTACCGATAAGCCAGCCTTACTAAGCCAAGTTTGATCCTATTTGAGCTCCTCGGTCCGTCTCTAGCTTTTCGCAGATTTACACCATGCCTTTGTTCTCGTTGTCTAGAACCATTACAAGTGACACGGAGATTATATTTATCATCAGCTTTTATGAATTGGAATTCGGGTATAGACCCGAATATGTGAATACTAAAATGAAATTATTTATACATAATCACTTTTGAACTAAATTGAATCAGCCTATAAACGTCCCACTGCCGTTCAAAGGCCTCTATTCCACGTAGGAGGAGAGTTAATTAGGCTGATTTTAGTGTCAAGCTGACCGTCAGCGCTGACAGCTCAGCGCCTAGCAATCTATATGGACGCTAAGAAACCTTTTAGAATAACGCCGGTTGATTTTTTTTTTTTTGAGTTGAGCCGTCGGCGCCGACTAGCCCCTGCGCGCTACTGTCTTCAGTGAGCGTTTTAGTATCGTACTGACCGGACGCGCTGATTGCGTACAATCATGTCGAGTCTCCTAATTTTTGTATGCGTCTGCACTCCGCGGCAATCAGCACATCAGCAGAATACTAAAACAATCCGCGCTGATCGTCAGCGCTGACGAGCTACGCGCTGAACAGTCAGCACTGACGGCCAGCTTGACACTAAAATCAGCCTTATACGTAAGGCTTATATTACACGTGTGAATATTAAATAGTGCCTGTTATATTTTCATTTATTTTTTATTTAATTTTTTATTTTTTAATTTACTGGACAATACATAACAAATACATTTTACTTTAAAATTTAAGTACCACAAAAACCTCGCGGGTTTATCTGGGTACAGAGAGTCATTCAGTTATTTCAGTTTGTTTTTCTAAAAAATATTTTTTAAAACGTGATTTGATTTTCGTGGTACTTTTATACTTTTCTTGCAGTTCTCTGAGCATTTCGTTTACATATTCAGGTATTAAATAGTCATCAGTTCTCTTTCCATACTTATTGTTAGTTTTTGGTAAGTAGTATTTATGGTTTGAATCAAGTTGACGTAAGCCTATAGGTCTAAATTTTTCTTTTAACAAGGTTGTATTATTAATTTGGGTTAGAATAGAAAATTTAACTTTATCATATATATTCCATTACAATGCCGAAAGAGCTAGTTATAGACGGCCGGCTGATCCAGTGGTCAGGCAACTGGACACTTTACGCAGCGGTCGCGGGTTCGAATCCCGCCAGGTGCAGATAATTTGTATGACGAATATAGATGTCTGCACCGGGTCATGGATGTGTATTTATGTATATATGTATTTATATAAATTTATTTCCGTTCCTAGTACCTGTAACACAAGTTCTTACGAACTTAGCACGGGGCTAGGTTAACGTGGTGTGATTGTTGGTTAATATTTATTTTATTAATTATCATATATATTCCATTACAATGCCGAAAGAGCTAGTTATAGACTAATCTTAATTGTAAATATTTTCCAAGTATGATTTGGAGGATCTGCTGTAACTACTAACACTATAATCGATAACCGAGTCAACTAAGGCCTCGTATAGAAGCCGCAGTGTCTGGTATGGTAATTTGGCTTTGAGTATACTTAGTTTGCTTAATAATGTTAAATCACTAATTAGATTTTAATGTACAAGGTTAATATTGAAACAAAAAAGAATGAATTAAGTTAATTTTTTTATAAAATATAAAACAAATAATTTTATATTACTTTTTAAAGTCTAAGAAATAAATGTAGAAAAAATAAATAAATAGAACACTCTTTCTCTCTCGTTACAAACTAATTACTACTTAAGGCTTTGTACGTGTGAATTCTAATCATCCTAAGAAAATTCTAGAAGTAGCTATAAAAATTATGCGTTTAAAAATTACTTAATAATATAATTTTTAAATAGGCAAATCGATTACCTGCTAATATTTTATCGATTTTAAACGAATTCAAAATGTCGCTCACTATTAATAGGCCTAGGTTTTGATTAAAAATATCTCTGTCCTTCCGTAAAGTCCAAGCGGTCTCCGCAGCTTAATTTGTTTGAACAGTTTAGTCTACATCGAAATTTTTGTTATAATATTAATGTGAATAGTAAATCCAATAATGTTCGTATCATACGGAGCAAAGTTGATGCCATCAAGTCAAATCTAAGATACCTTCAATCATTGTCACTGCACCGAAGCGAGGTGTAATCAGTTGACAGAGATATATAGCGGGAGCACAGGTGTTGAAAGTCCTCAACAAACATTTATCTAGGACGACTAGATTTTATAAGCTACTTCACAATAATATACTTTATATCATTAATAATACAGCTTCTTTTTCAATGTTCTTCTGTCTTCATATTTGCGAATTCTCGTCAGCAGAGAGTTTTCTGAAGATCAACCTTAAGAAAAACTTTTTGGCAGATGATTAGACGCAATAAATGGTCTCATTTATTATAAAGCTAAGGATATAACAAAATGTTGAAATTTCTATTATTATAACAAAATTTTGTTATACAATATATCTCTTTATTTACTATACCCGTATTTGAGAGCAAACTATCTTAGGAGACCGACTAGACTTCACAATAATGTTAAAAAAGTTAAAATTAAAGATTACAATTTCTTTTATTATTTCATAAAGCTTAGACTTATCAAAAATAAGTAAAATTCTAGACTCAGGTTAACAAAGTATATTTTGATTAACAATCTTTGCGTTTTTATGTGCACTTAATAAAAAAAAAAGCTATATAGGAAGTAACAAGAACTAAAAATATTATTTCATTGAAGTACATTATCTTTATTAAACACGTGGACTAGCGCCAAGTCTTCTTTAGAATAATCTATCTATATGATAATCGAACAATCGTTCTGTGTCATTTGTATGAAAATTTCTGAAGACCATCACTGCAATGCATTTGAATTGCCCAGCAAATATAGGTTACATTTTGCATGTCTACATCTTTTCATTCCTAGATGAGAGGAAATGAAAACAATATTCTTGTAATTTTACTGATAAAGGAACATTTAAAGTTCATCCAAAATTATAAACTAAGATGTACTGTTCTCTTATATTTACGCGAATGTTACTCATTTAAATAAAAGTCTAGACCGGATTTTATCGCGTTTATTTGTCCGAATAATGAATAAATTCCCCTGAGACCATCGATGCTGTAAAGGGTCCGAAACGTCAGGAAATAATTTTAAAAATCGTAAAACTTTAAAGTTTTTTTTAAATAAACGCGATAAAATCCGGTCTAAAATTATTAACTTTTATTTAAATAACTAAGATGTATGTATTCCATTTAGGAGGAACTGCATGTATCTATTTTATGTAGATTCTCGTGTAATGGCTAAACTATTCGATTCCCACATGAAACATTTGTGTCCCCACCGTGCCTTTTCAAGCACATAAAGGTGCACTGTACCGGTTTTTATAATAAGAGCTCGGTAACGATCACTACTTTAAGGAGGAAAATCACCTGCCAAGCCGTAGTCGAACGTAGTGGATTAAGCTTCAAAACTTTATATAAGAGGCCATTACCCAGTTGTAAATCATTTGATGGCCGATTCAGCTTAGTTCAGATGACTGACCCGTTGGCGCAGTTTGCAGTGACCCTGTTTTCTGCTCCAAGGGTTGTGGGTTCGATTCCCGCCCCGAGTCTGGGTGTAATATATGTTTATTTATATATATTATGTATTATTTATATGTATATTTATTTAAAAAAATGTATATCAGTAGGCTGTTACCTAAAACACAGGCATTAAGTTGCCTACCTTAGGAACAGACCACCTTATGTGTGTGTTAAATATATTATGGTGTAAATAATAAACGGGACAGTTGAACTGAACTGAATTAGCCTGTAAACGTTCTACTGCTGGCCAAAGGACTACCAACATAGGAGAAGGGTAAGAGCTTCATCCCCCACGCTGATCCTGGGTTGGTGGATAATTTCCTACTATGAGTAACTATCACTATCAGGTGCTTGTGACTACAAGAACAATCGATATCGGCCAACAAGGATATTTACTCAAATATTTGTACAAGTACCCACTGCACGAGAATCGAAATCAGGACCGGTGGTTTTAGGGCGATTACTCGCAGCACTCCTGTGCACTGCGTTTTATTACACAGATCATTACAGTAATATTACGAGAAAGGAAAAAGAAACGTTGTATCTGGTATTATTATTGTTAATAGCGTTATATTTTTCTTTTTTATTAACTATTGATGTTTACATATAATCTTATGTTTATACTTTCCCTTGTAACCTTCGTTTCGAATATATGATTCGAAAATCACTATGTGCGTTATTAAAATACGATTTTTTTTTTAAATTATTTTCTCATATTTCTTATATTTCTCATATTTCTCAGATCGACGTTTTTTCTTACATATATATAATAAAAAACGTCGATCTTTATTGAGGAGATCCTAGTAAGTATATGGTAGCTTGGGTTCGCACCTGCATATACCAAGATTACGTACACTGTCTAGACGTGTCTGTTTTGAGAATGTATAAAATAATTCTTTAGAATATAGTGACGACTAACAACCAGTATATGTCATATATAACAAAATTTATTTAGCGAATACTCCGATCGGTATAAGTTACATATTATTTGATCTCTATTACAACATTTTCGTAGCTTGGCTCCTGTAATGCGTTGACGATATCCGTAACGATACTTCTAACAGCATAATAGGAATGATATATTTACATAATATATCGTTATCGTCAAAGCGTCTTCACATATTCATTTCCTGAACATAACCTTCCTAGATATAACGGTGAGATAGCAATACTCCAATTCGACTTTGTAAGGGATAGCGAACTTACTTCCTAAGTAATTTCCTTTTTGCATTAATATATACGGAGTAAAGGCTTCAGTAGGATGAAACTCGTAACTCATTAAAGGAGATATTGAAAAGTGGTGAGGTAAAGTTGGAAGAATTGAAAAGTTAAGTGTTGGAAAAGGCGTGCTTTCTATAGAGAAATATTTTACCGTATTTTAGTATCATAGATTAACAGTCAGTAAGTTTTCAAACAAAGCTTTTTGTCATTTACGAATTCTTAAAAAAAATATTTAAAAAGTAAAACATATAAAAATATATCACGCAAAAATAATTACAACTTCGACATATAAAAGTTTATATTTCTGTTATATTAGAGTTTCAATCCAAGAATGATAAGAACAAAATTCTGAATGATCACTTGTTGTTTCGTATTATTTACTCGAAATTTAGTGGACAAGTTGACATAACATTATTTTGATACACATATAAAAGTCTGCAATTTATATAATTTTATGCATGTCAAAACGTAAATATACTTTTTTTTATAATAACTTTTAAAAGTCTATTAGGAAGATTGAAGATATATTACAAACTATAATGTGAGTTACGTTAAATAAAATGATTTGTTGAATTTATATAAGATTTTTTTTAATATTTTAAAGTAGTTTTAAAGTCATTTAGGAAAAAATATGAAAAATAACTTCCTCTTATATGCATAAAATGCACGGAGCTGCATCGACCTCAATAATAATTACAAATTCTCGAATTTTTTCAATACACCTTTTGAATACATTTTTGTGAACTTATTGACATGTATAAGAAAAACGCTGTAATTTTAAAGCCTGTAAATATCTCAAAATTTCTTAAAAATTAGAAGTGTTGGAGCTTATTCCGCCACGTTACACCGCTACGAATCGGTGGATATAATATGAAGCATTGCAAATTTTGATTTAATTTTATTTTTCAATTCCAATTTTTTAATTATTTTCATTTAGTGTTAAGATATTTTTTTTGCAGTAACTAGTAAGATTTTTGTTTTATATTTTATATATCTTACACACATAATATTTTTGTCCGTATTATAAAAATTGGAGCGACAATCGAAACCGATTTAGTTGAGTATTTTTCCATTTTAATTCCAGTAGATTATTATGTCCAATAAATTTAACGTTTCGCCCGAAAATTTGCAAATTTAGTTTAGCTTTATTCATGAACTGCCAGACAAAGCAAGGATTTTCAAGTTTTCCGCCCATTTACTACATAAAGAAGACAAATGTTATTCAAAGCTAAAAGGCGCATTAGATTCGCAAACAATAAGGTGACTTAAGTAATAATAACATCATTTAAATTAATTTCCAAGAATATTTATTATACAAAAATGTGTCAAGCTATCGAAATAACACTGTCACATTGTAGTTTAAGAATGTCTATTTCTTTCTTGTCGTCATCAGCTGTTGATTTTTGTCCTTCGCTGAACATAAGAAAACTATATGGATATTTAGGGCTCACTGTCTTTACTCCTTTAAGGCATTTCTCTCTTTCTCACTATGGGCTGTCCATTGCATAACCTAATAGTACTCGTAACTTATCACTCTGGACTGAACTGAACTAAATCAGCCTGTAAAGGTCCCACTGCTGGGTAAAGGTTCTTTCTCCATATAGGAGAAGGGTTGGAACATTATGTTCCAATTCTTCTCCATAATCAGCATAATCAGCCTCGTTGTTGCACTGCAGATAGTTCTCTATCATGAGTAACCATCGCTATTTTTTTCGGTTTTTATGACAACATTCGGGACCGACCGCTTTACGCGCTCTCCGAGAAACGGTGGGGAGACCTATAAGGACATATACCCAGACCAGAAACAAATATTTGAACAACAATATATTGGCCACGAGCAGGAATTGAACCCACGACCGCCGATGTTAAGGCGAATACTCGCACCACTACACCAGAATGGTTGTCTAAAACTGTGAAACTTATCACTCTTATTATAAACTTATCACTTAGTAGCTGTACTATTAATTCAGCTGTTAGACGACGCGTAAATAATTAGATAACTGTTGGGTGACTTTACTTAGAAGTTTATTAATATTTACCTTTTTTTTACATAGTTCGAATGAGAATCATATGAATTAGAAAGATATTAATTCACCAGTCAACCTGTATATAAACTTTTACTCGTAGACTGGCTTATGGTGATAGATTTTTAATATGGAATAAAAAAGATTTCCGTCAAATATGGAATATAAAGATCGTTCGCGGCAAAATAGCAAAATGGCGAGTAGGTATACGTAGCAGCATTATTTAAAATTTAGTATAACGAACTCAACAAGAGTCAAAAATGAAATGTTTCAAATATTTTTGGTTCTCCTTTTTGTATAAAGTTATTTTTGAACACAACTCCAAAAAAAACTTATTTATTTTTATGTATTTACATTTACAACACATGACTTATTTTTTTAAAATAATTAACCTTCAATAAACAATCATCGTCATTCATTCCGGAAAAGCTGACAGCATTGGACGTGAATACGTGGAATGCTATTCCTCCATGAATCACAATAACGATTCGACGATCTGGGTAAAAATATATCATGCTCCCCCCGTTACTGGTAGACGCTATGAGCCGAAAAGTTAATGTTTTACGAATTTTTCGCAATGTTAATTCAAATTCCAAATATTTCAACTGTTCTGTTAACGGCATATATATTAACTGTTGTTCACTATCGGTCGTTGACATAAAATGTAATCTAAATATAAATTAATCAATTACATGCATAGAAATGTCATATTAACAAATTATTATACACTCATTTGCAAAAAAAACGGGCGGTTTCGATTTTCTTCCTGGCTGAAAAAAATAAAATACCAAAAAGGTTTTAATCATTTGAACATGTTACTGGCCAGTTATAAAAGTGCCATAATGTTTATAAGAGTACATTCCAAATTCAAATTTTTGACTGAGCCTGGTTTTCAAAGAAAATAACTTTTAACTACATTTTGTGGCGCGAATTCCCTATAGTTAATATCGACTCTAATTAACTTTTTGTCAATTTTTATAAAATTATCTGGTGTCCTTGACATTTAAAAGTATTGTTATTGCTGTTTAGCAATCTCGAAAATGGTAGATAAAGTGATAAAAGTGAGCAAAATTATTGCGCTGCTTGAAGAAGGTTGCAGTCAATGCTTCGTGGCCCAGAGGCTAAATGTGAGTCGGTCGACAGTTCAAAGGACCTGGCAGCGCTATCAAGAGACCGGTTCCGTCAAGAGAAGGCCTGGTTCTGGCAGAAAGACATGTACCGAACCACCGGATGATCGTTTTCTAGTTAGTCAAGCGTTGAGAAATCGCAAATCTTCTTATGTGGACCTCAAGAACACAGTGCAAATTAGTCTATGGACGGTCAGGAGGAGGCTTCTCGCTGCTAATATACACAGTCATCGCCCGGCACGCGGCCCTAAATTACTCCGTGGACATCGAGTTGCCAGGCTTAGCTTCGCTCGAAATTGTGTGTCATGGACTCATGAAGACTGGGATAGGGTATTGTTCTCCGATGAAGCCAGGATATCTCTGCATGGTGAAGACCGACGTCGGCGAGTGCTACGTAGACGAGGAGAACGCTTTGCAGAGGCATGTTTTGAAGAAATCACACCTTATGGAGGGGGCTCTGTTATGTTTTGGGCAGGAATAAATTCTATGGATCGTACGGAGTTAGTCTTCATCGAAAACGGTACACTGACTGGACACCGATACATAACCGAATCTCTAATTCCTTATGCACAACCCGCTTTAACCGCTCTTGGCGAAAACTCAATTTTTATGGACGACAACGCTCGTGCCCACCGGTCTGGCGGTGTGGATGCGTATATGCTAGAAGTCGGAATTCGTCGTTTGGACTGGTCAGTTAGAAGTCCGGACCTCAATCCCATAGAGCATGTCTGGGACGTTCGGAAGCGACGAGTGAGATCAGTGCAGCCGGCTCCGCAGACCATCAGAGAGCTAAAGAATGTGATTACCGCGGAGTGGGAACGTATTCCCCAAGAAACCATAAAAGATGTACTCACTAGCATGCCCAGACGAATGCAAGCTGTGATTTCAGCAAGAGGGGGTCACACTCAATACTAAACTTTTATCTGCTTTTAATGTATTCAAGAAAAACAAAGAAATTAACGCGTTTCATTTTTATTTAGCGAGCAGGTACAATCATAGTGTTTTGAGCTTAAACATTATTTCTTAATAATTTAATTAAAATGTTATGATAAAACTGATGAAAACTATTCCTTCCTAATTAATTTATAAAATTCTGAGGATAACAATACCTAAAATTGTCAAACAAACTAATAGTAACTATAAAATAGTTCTTTGCTTAAGTGCCCGTTTTTTTTTGCAAAAGAGTTTATTTTACTGTCAAAATAATTACTTATGTTATATTTATTTATTTCGTTTTTATTGTACATTTTATCAAGCAGAAAATCCAATACGATCGGATATTAGTATTCTAGTGGTACAATCACTAGTTCCAAACTCATCCGCCGTGGATTAGTTCAGGCATGATTTCGACGGCGGTAAATAAAATCTGCTTTTTTTGTTTCCAAAGTATTTGCTTACTTCCTATTATTATTATTTTCATTTGTATATATTAAATTTCATTAATTAAAGTATAATAAAAATGAAGTTTCTTATTTACTTTTACTTAATATGATTATTACTTTAATATATTGTTTATATCATTTAAATATAATATCAAGATTTACGCGTTAATAATGCCTTTTTTTCGATTTCGAAAAATTGTTTGCGATTTATTAGTAAAAGCTGAGTTATTGTATAATGATTATTGTATAATGATTATTGTAAATATAATTCAATTCGAAATATTAATTTTGAATTTAGACTTCTTAGAAGAATTTAGAAGAAAATTTATTTTTATCTTTTTTACAATAATTTCTTAATTCAAATTTATTAAAAAAAATATACTACTTTTAATTAAAATTAATTTTTTATTTTGATCTTTTATAATAGCGTGTTTTTTATTTTTTTAAACTATTATTTATTTTTTATGTTTTAGTGGAATTTTCTATAAAAGTGTTTTGTTTTTTTTTTTTTAGTTTTTTAAACTATTACATTTTATTTTATTCAAGATCATAACTTACCCGCGAAATCAGTAATTTTGGCTCCTGCTAACTTTTCTCGGCTGAAATAGCCCGTTTTCAGATTATCCGAAGTCGGTAGCTTATCCGACAAATAGGTGATCGAGTAATGAAAAATAAATCGCTAATCGAACTTTTTATCTATAGAAATTTTAGAAAACGAAGGCGAAAAATTTCTTTGAAACATGATTGAAATTAATATTTTTATATGTTATAGCTTAATTTCTTTAAATTTATTTATGTGTATGCATGTGAGTATATATAAGTATTTAAATTAGTATGATTGTATTCATTCGCGCATGTTTATGTATGTTCACGTGTTCTCTTGTATGTGTGTATGTCATTCATCGATTTTTATATTTTATATATAAAACAAATTTTTAGGTGTCTTATTTTTTATTTAACTATTTGTAACGTAATGTAACCCTTTTATTATCAAGCATATTTAATTTATTAAATCATTTTTTAATAAAATAGTGACTTATGTTATAGAGAAAAATATATTAAGATACCTCTTAGTAACATGGAATGTTTTTTTCCCTATATTTGAATGATAAACACATCAGGTAGGAATTAATTTCACATTTTCCGTTCCTCTGAGCTAAATGCCCCTAGCGTTGTAAACGTTGGTTCCGACTTGTCAAAAACATAAAGTAACGCAATATGTATGTAAGTACCAGTCTGCTTATACGCATTCTGGTCCATACATACACATACGAGTACATACATACACACACTACATAAAAATAATATTTAAATGTCTTACAAAAAACGCTGAATATTTCGTAGTTTAAGAGTTCAGTCGAATATATATGTATATGTATATAAACATTCTGAAAATCTAATATATAAGTTTAAATATCTAATAGTCAGTTATCAATTTAAGTAATCGATTTTAGTATAATTGAACTGGATATTTATATTTTATATGTTGATGTGATCATGTAATTGAGTTAATTTTTTGTCCCTTGAAACATCTTTAAATTTTGAAAAGATATAATTAATTGATAAATGTCAATTAGCGCTGGCAAAACCACGTTTACCAAACCAATTTAATTTAATTGATGTTGATTTTTAGGAACAATATCTTATTTTATTTTACCTATAAAAAATAAGTTTAAAAAAAAAACAATATTAACGCATAATTATATGGATTTTATATATTATGTCCACACGAACTTCTAAGTATGCTATATTATAAAAAGATGAAGTTATCAACTCAAAAATTTCTGTTTTAATTTTTGACTCAAAGATAATACCTAATAACTGAATTTTAAGGCCTTTTATTACAAAGTTAATTACAGAAAAACCTACGCTCTTAAAGTTACACCCAAAGAACCACAGAATTGGAGAAAGTTTTTTTTTTATATTTTGTTTTCGGCTTCGGTAACCTCAGTTGGCTTGGTTGTAGCGTGGTTAGCTCGTTTACTTTTTAGCTTTCCACCGTTGGCTCGTTATTTGAATTTTTTATCCGTCTATAGTATCACAAGAGTTTAATTTTGATATTCTTTTTGAATATAGCACATAAATATAGGGCTAATTGTCTGTGTTTATAACTAGATTTTGTTAAAAAATATTTACTGTTCTTTTATATTTACGCGAATTTTACTTATTTAATTAAAAGTCTATATCAGATTTTATCGCGTTTATATAAAACTTTACAGTTTAACAATATTTTAAATTATTTCCCGACGTTTCGGACGCTTTACAGCGTCCATGATCTCGGGGAACTGACGTGGTGGGTGTCCGAATAATTATTCATTAATTTTATTTTAAAAAATATTTGTTTTGAAAAGATTATATGTTAACATTACATTGCTTTTATAAAATAAGAGATATGTTCAAATAAATACAGGAACGTAACTGTCATTACAGTATGGGTTTTAAGCTTTTAAATTACTTCAATTTTTTTTTCAAATTAGAAACGATACATCATGTCATTAAATTTCCCACATTATATTATATCAATGATTTAATTTGAAAAAATCATATATTATATGCGTTTTAAAAAGTTTTTTACTAAAATAATTAATTAGGAATAAAAGCAGCTCGATCAATATTTGTGAGTTTGTTTTATTTCAAGTTTTTACCTAACTCTTGATTTTATGCCTTAAGCAGACTCACGAATTATCCCGTGACAGAAGACTTTATGCCATCTGATTACCTGGTGGGAGGTGAGAAGATACAGCGCTTTTAAGTGGAGTGCCCAGTAGTACGATACTTCAATGATCGTCAATACTTCGAATTATGTGCTCCATCTATAGCCACTTTAACTTCATGATCATTCGATCGCATTACGAAACACTGATCATAGCTCGTTCTATTTATACTAAATAGTACTGAATGCTGAGAAAACTTACATGAGAAGATATATATAAGTTTCCCGAAAACTATTAAGTTTTATTGGATTCGACAATTAATCCTTTTACCGAAATAAGACAATCTTATCGACTATTTTGAGTAATTCTCAACGTTTACCGTGTGAAAAATAAGCGTTAGACATGATATTAGTTTTGATCATACTAATTTTTAGTTTCACCTGTTAGAAAATTCCGTCATTATGCATTATGTTCAGAAACCCATCATAATTATATCCAATTTCCAGCATATACATATATATAGCCAATATGAACATGTTGTCGTCGAATCAAAGTTAAGTGATTATAAAGACAATCAGGATGTCTTTCAACGCAGCAATTAAGAGCTTCCGGGCTTCCGGAGCTTACACTTATCTGTTTTAGACTGGCACTCGTAGTATTATATGCTGACATTTTTTTTATCGTTTTTCCACTTGATATGTACTGCAAGTATAATAATAATGTACTGATAATCAATTTGGTATATTAGTTAAAACTATCATATAGCTAAGTCATTTTAAATACATCTCTAAGCCATCAACAAACTCACTAACGTTACAGAGATTTGCTTTAATTAACTTTGAATATTGATCTCCTGACCACAGTTTGATGACGATTGTTTCAGTCAGGTAATATTAGATATTCAATTCTATTTCCATATTCATAAAAGCTATATTTGCTTGCATATATATAACTCAAGTTCTTGGCATAGCGTTAGTTGATAGGTACAGTATATGTTAGAATAATCGTTTTTGATCCACGCTTTAATAGCTTATCTGCTTCGAACAAAGGATAAAATCAAGCTCGCATTGATACGTTAAATGGCAATGGTTTTAGACAAAGATAATGCGGTCACTGATTTAGAAATGGTGTTTTAGTGAAAATTAAATTTTGCCAAGTGAGTAATAGAGGTTATAAATTATAATTAGATAAAATTAAAAAATAGAATTTAGTTTTAAATTCACATAAAATAGCAACTGAAATAAAAATTTGTTTCGTTATTAGCACAATAGACAGCTTTTATTTCTTTATTACCGTGATATTAGCTAAATAAAAAAAAAATCAAATTCATTTTTCGTACAAAGGAAAATATAAATTCCTCTTTCTGTTAGAGTCTATTTACTGTAGATGATTGAAATCCAGTGTCGTTGCAATATGTACCTAACAGCCTATATACATATAGTCTGTAGTCTGATTGAAACTTCATACTTCATGCTCAAAATATTTTATTTTTGGACAAAAAACTGTAGAAGGTGCGAGGAGTCAATCAAAAATTTTCAGGAAAATTATTTTTAAAAGACATTATGTATTTATTTACAATTTTTTATTTTCTTTTTCAATACTTATTTAGCCTCCTTTTGTTACGATTAGTATAAATATTTATTTAGATATTATATATATATATATATATATATATATATATATATATATAGCTATAGTCTATCATAAAATATTATGATTGCGTTATTTACTGCGAGAAATTAATATTTATAGATATATTTTTGTATAATTTAACGGAAAACTGAGCATATAGAGATGACTTGCACTAGATAGGTTTTATTTCTTAATATTCTAAAAAAAATTTACTTCCTACAATTATCGTAAATATAAAAGTTTTTTGTAAGTTTTTCTATAAGTACTAAGTATAGTGGTCAAAGAATGTCTGCTTGAGAATCAGAATCAATAATTGAAAAAACAAGTTGAACTTGAATTCGATTTTGTTTTGGTATGGAATTTTAGTAAAAATGATTTTATTTTAATTAATGTTACGACGAATCCCGATCTGGTAGTTGGGGTATTCTCGAACGAACAAATCGTCATTGAAGTACTGGTAGGACCGAATGAGTATGCTTATATACACGCCTATAACTGAGGGTTGAAACCGAACGCGTTGCTACTAGAGTGCTACACTAAACCAAATACAAAGAGATACTTCAAGGCAATTTGAAGCTATATATTAAACCACTACAGCTTATAATATGATTGATACACACGAATATTAAAATTTATTATAAGTTATTAAAAATTAATCAAAACATTATTTAATTTAATTAAAAGTCTATACCAGATTTTATCGCGTTTATTTAAAAAACTTTACAGTATAACAATTTTTAAAGCTATTTCCCTACGTTTCGGATACTTTACAGCGTCCATTGTGGACTGAGTCCCCGGGAGTTAAATAAACGCGATAAAATCCGGTATAGACTTTTAATTAAATGAGTAAAATTCGCGTAAATATAAGAGAACAGTGTGAAACCCATTATTGCTGTAAATAATTATATTTTGACCTTTATCAAAATAAAATATAAAAAATATACAGATGAAAAGTTAAATTATATTTTATTTATAAAAATTGATTTAAAATATCATTGTTATGCTTCCTTCGCTTTGTAATACTCGCACATAAAAATCGGACAGATGCCAAGTCAAATTGACTCTAGACATATGGAATAAACCCATTTGGCTTCGATATGTGTCGCATACAAAGCCAAAGCCTGAGTACTTTAAGATATACCAGATTTCATCTTATTATTTTATATTATTCTGCTTCTCATAAAACTTTGTATATTTTGATTATATTTAACTTGTTTAGATTTCTATTTTCTTCGAATTTAGTTTTTGAGAGACTTCATTTATTTATTTATTCATTATTTTTTGAGAATTTCTATCTATTTCTAATAACATGAAATAGAACGAAACATATTAATAAGTTGTATTTATTTCTAATTTATAAAGATTATAATTTTCGTACTTTACTTTTTACTATTCACACTAAGACTGTTGTATCTACAAATTATCGTTATCGAATTATCGTATTAGATTGTCTAACTCGTAATAATGTCACAATATCGTAGTCTATGAGATGGTTCACGCAGCCGTGTCTTAGCATGAATTACCTCCTTTAATTGTCCAATACTCTGAGAGCCGAGGAGCGTACTTGCAAGATATGTATCTGTAGTTATAATGTACTCTGGTATGCCGAATTTTGAACGTAGAACAATTAAATTTCAGTACACAGCCTTTCGGCTCGCAATATTAAAAAGAAAATCAAATATGCAGGATGTATTGGACATACTAATATAAAGGCTCAAGTAACAATTGTATTTATTTAATCTTCATAGAGTATTTTAGTTTTACCATCGAAATTCTTGATTCTGTGCAAATTTAGGAACAAATGTATGTGTTACACCGGGACTTCAACTATTTACATACCAACTTTCATCATAAACTGTTCAGTAATTTTAGCCTGTGTTTTGTTAATAAACTATCTCTATATTTTTGTAAGTATGCATATAAAACACTAACACATTAGTAAAACTTGTGTGCCTACTTGATTTCATACATACTCATAAGTACACTAATAAATACTATTAAATCTATATTCGGTTCACAATTATTTAATTCACATATATTTTTTAAGGAGACACTTGATAAGCTCTTGCAATTGTAGAAATCGGTAATAGAGAGGACGCCATACAGACGCCTGTCCACAGTCTCTCAAAGATAATAAATAAATAAATAAATATGTTTAACATACACACATGGTCGTCTGTTCCTAAGGTAGGCAACTAAATTCCTGTGTTTTAGGTTACAGGCGACTGATGTACGACTTTCAAAATAAATATACATCAAAATAACATAATATATATTACACCCAGATATGGGGTGGGAATCGAACCCACAACCCTGGAGCAGAAAGCAAGGTCACTGCCAACTGCGTCAACAGGTCACTGAGAAGATCAGATAGATGGCATTTGAGCGGAGGTATGTATATCTAAATGTACATAATAATTGACCATATATATATATATATATTGAGCATTAAAGACACCTATGGAATACGGTGAAGTACTATATGATCCTTTAAATCAAACGATTACATTTTGACTTCACCAAATAATATAACGTATGGTAATATTCAGATACTCCATACTCTAGCGAATATTGAGTGGTTATATCGGGTATGTGATCAAACGGATGATTGACTGACTAGTTATTCCGGCTATTAGATGTTCTCTCCATGTTCGATTTAGACCGTTATTGCCTAAAATATTTGGATATTGATCGAATGTTATTAGAATTTCATAACATAACATTCATTATACCAACCTTCCAGAGTCCCGAAACGATTATATAGTATCGACGATTAGAATGTAAAACGTGATGCAGGAATTTCCAACAGTACTTAAAGTTTTTTTTTTTAAATTAATTTATTATCTTCCAAATGTGTTTATTATAAAAAGTTTCTGTCGCGTATTTCTAGCTCACGAACTAGTTTAACTTATTGGTTGAATTGTATTTATTGATACAGAATATGTTTGTTAAATGTAATAATGTTGCAAAAAAAAAAATTGTAATTTTATTATACATAAAAATATACATTCATTTAATTATTCGTTATTCTTATGAGTAGTACAGACGTACGACGATGAATACGTAATATACAATTTACAGTAATTATATACATAGGTATATATAAAATGTATAAAATTCTTATACTTACGTCTGTCGACAAAACTGTAAGTTCCAAGAAACCCAGTGTTGTTACTATGCCTTGAGTCGGTATAAAATTCCAGAATTAGGGAAGGTCCGGGGGAATATAAAGCCGGCGGCACTTCAGCCCTGTTACCGCAGAGCACTCTAGACCAGGCTGAGCGTTCGTTGATGGCACCGGGCGGCCCAGGACCTTGCACTTCCCAGTATATCTTCACGTAGTCCCCTTGAGTGCATCTGTAATAATAAAATGAAAATTAATATTTGGTATTTTTAGTGTAATATGCTTTGGTATAAATCTTTGACTGCGACTCTTATACGGTTATTATATTCAAATAAGGAGTGCACGATATATGCATGCGATATATCGTATCAATCCGATAGTATCGAATCATCTAGTATCGATATTTGTATCGATATATTTGATCCGATATACATATATATACAGCGATATATTTCATCCGATATATATCGATATATTTTCACCCGATATATTTTGAATAGTATCGATATATTTCTTCCGATATATATCGATATATAGAAGCGATTACTTTTTTTTAGGACTAGACAGAAGTATACATCGATGGGGGAAGCGATGATCTTTTTTTCTTTCTCGTGTGCATATTTGAAGAATAGTTATATATAATAAAAATCAAAAATCAAAATCAAAAACAACTTTATTCAAATAGGCTCCATGAGCACCTTCGAATCGTCATTTTCATTCATTCAAACAAAGTCATTTTCGTCATTTCCTTCAAAAAAAACTACTTTCGATATTTCGGAAAGTATCAATATATTTTTACAACATATCGGAAAATATCGGGATATATAGATACAACAATGTGATAATTTATATCGAAAAAATTACCAATAGATTTTTTCACAATATATTGTTAAAGTATGGATACGCAATTTGATATATTATATCAAAAAAAAAAAAAAATTTTTTTACTAATTTTTACATGAACATCTCTAGATCAGAATAGCAATAGCTGCGTTCCTACAGTGAGAGCTAAAAACATCTTCCTCCTCTTTCTTATTCTTAACTTCCTGCCATACCTATTTCCTCCTCCTCCTCCTGGTGGAGGATGGAATTGAACACTTGGTGATCACTTCAAATTAGATAAATCCTGTATTTGATTATCAGCTATTTCGATATTTTTTTTAGCTTAAATTTTTTTTTCATCTAAACAAAATATAATTTTTTTATATATATAATTTGTGTTTGTTTCTAGCTCTTTATAACAAGCCAATATTTTTACGAGTTCGAAAGTAGGTTCAACTTTTAAATCACAACATAATGGATAATAATTGCTATAAATGTCAAAAGATCTCTTCATGTTAAAAGATTAAATGAGATTTAAAGAATAAAATTATATTAATAATATAAAGTAATAATAAAAGTTGCTATAAAAAGCAAATGATGATTTTTTACGGCAAAATAAATATTTATTAGCAATGAACTTCCATAAATAATGTAAAGTAATTTATAAGATCATAAAATTTTAAACTTTTTTATTTCCCTATAAAATATATAATTATTTTTATCCATTAAAACAAACTAAGTTTTATAGTATTACTGTTAGTTCTCGGATATTTATAAAGATATTTCTATCTCTTGAATTATTCTATTTGTATATTAACTAGTATTTCATAATTTAGAATCTAAATTTGAGTTTAAAGCGGCTAGATATTACGCTGAAATAACTCATTTATTATTACGTAATTTGGCGCAATAAGCGCTTATTAAGCGTAATAAGACGGTTTAACTATTTTATCCGCGATAGTTAATGATCCACCGAAATAACTTCGAGTTTATTTTATAATTTAACGTACTTAATACTTTATTTATGCATGTTTATGTCAGAACTTTGTTATTTATTTAAATATATTATATTATTTTATCGACATTTTAATAAATTATAAAAAATATTGCTGTTGCTTTTTGTTTTTTAATGGACATGCGTGTAATTTGTAAATATTCGGAGAAGAGTAAAAAACACATGACGAACGAAATACAAGTTTAATTTTTGTATTCCCCAATATGTGTCAATCCAATTGATTTCAAATGATAGCAAAGACACAAACATGATAAACATTTACATACGTATTTATATATGTGGTGTAGCAGTGACTATACTATTGAAAATTTGATATTTATTCAATCTTGATTTAATATTCATTTAAAAGTGATTTTCATGAAAGGTTTTATAAATTTTGTTTCTTTATTTTATTTAGAATCATTACATATTTATCTTTATTCTTGAGATATTATAATATAAAAGTATATGTATAAAACTATAAAGTATATGATGTGATTTATATTAATCGTATTTGAAGACAGTAACATTTCATCGCGTTGATTCTTACTCGGTAGAGAAAATTCAAATCTCAAAACTAATTCTTAAATTACGTCTAAGTATTTGAACATTTAAAAAAATCTAGTACGATGCTGGGGTGTAACCGTATTCTCGCCGTTGCTTTACGTCAGACATGCTTTTATTGTAATTTATTCTGCTTTTAAACTAAGCAAAAGCGATTCTATAAAGACGAACACTATCTCTACTGACCTAATTAATTTGTAATGCGGTTTGCACTCAAGTTCTCATGTTTGATTTACACGATGTTATCTACATTTCAGAATTTTACTTTAAAGTTTAAAGTGAAAGAAAAAAAATATGTGTCTTATTTGATTAAAAACTCTTTCAGCGTAATTAGAAATTTCTAATTTATCTAAAAGGTCTATACCTACGAGTATAAGTATAGAGGACATCCATAGAACTATTTCTTTGGATGTCCTCTATACTTATAGGTACCTAATAATATAATAATAAAATTAAGTTTGCTCGAACTATCTGTAGCTTGAAACTACGATAGTATATTTTGCGTAGAAAGCTCTTTAATTTAGTAGTATTTATTATAAAATCAGTATAAAGACTATGATATGCCTGTCTCTTAATTTTTTTTTGTTAAAATTAATATTATTATTTATTTATAACAATTAGATAATAATAATATTTCGTATTTGAATAAAAGAATACAACTTTAACTCTTTTAAAGTTATTTTATACAGTTTATAAAATAATTTTTAACTTCGATTAAAACTTTTGATTAAAACTGAGTAAAATCAATAGCTGAAGAAGAATCTCAACTGATGATCATGCCTTTCTTAGTTAATGTAAACTTCCGTCTATCATCAAAATTTAACGGAAAAGTAACTAGGAATGAATAATTTCAATTAAACATGAACTATTTTTACGGTTTAAGAATTTATTTATCAAAGAAAAAGAATACAAATCACTTTTAACATTTGAAAAAACCCAATTTCACCAAGTACATATACATACAAACGGCACACAAAAATAAATAACGACATAAATTAACATATAAAATAGACCAGATCCGGTGAAAAAGATTACCTAAACGCAACGGATGTTAAAAGCCCAAATAAATGAGATGTCGAAATATAAAAATCGATACACAAAAATATTACTAATCATAGTATCTCCATTTCAATTAATAAAAAAATCGTTTCGAACTATGTATCTACGAATATCTGCCAGTAAATAAAATAGGTAACCTACGTCACTAACAATCTCCTCATCTTCTCCTCTTTGGTGATGACAGGCCATTATTAAAAGCAATGACCCAACTCAATTCGAACGAAATGACGAGATACGAAGCGCAAAACTACCTAACTTTTTTATTATTCTCTATTTTAGATGGCGTTCCTTTCTTGTTTAATATTTCATGATATGTGCGTGATAGATTTTTTGATTCAGCGGTAACGTTTCTCATCAAACTGTTAGTTTTTTTTTTTTGTTAGACTGTTTTCACCCGACTGCGACAGAAGGAGGGTTATGTTTTTCGAGTGTATGTATGTATGTATGTCCATTTTTTGGCACGCCCTACAGCTCAAACGGCTGGACGGTTTTTGACATATGAGGTGTCGTTGGATTTGTCTAAATTGTAGTAGTGACATAGGCTATATAAATTTTCAAAATGGCGCCCGCAAATGGCGGAATGAGGGGGGGGTTGAATTTTTTTCTTACTGTAGCAATATGGGTATCAAATGAAAGCTAGTAAATTGTTTTATTCTTTTTACCCGACTGCGACAGAAGGAGGGTTACGTTTTTCGAGTGTATGTATGTATGTATGTATGTATGTATGTATGTATGTATGTCCATTTCTTTGGCACGCCCTACAGCCCAAACGGCTGGACGGTTTTTGACATATGAGGTGTCGTTGGATTTGTCTAAATTGTAGTAGTGACATAGGCTATATAAATTTTCAAAATGGCGCCCGCAAATGGCGGAATGAAGGGGTGGGGAGTTGAGTTTTTTTTCTTACTGTAGCAGTATGGGTATCAAATGAAAGCTAGTAAATTGTTTTATTCTTTTTAGTTCATAAGAGTATTTTACGCAGTCGGGTTTTTTTGATTTTTTTAATTAAGCATACTTGTTAGTTTATAATAAGAGTATTTTACGCAGTCGGGTTTTTTGATATTTTAATTAAGCATACTTGTTTATGTTTTAAGCTATTTCATGGATGAGTTTATAGGTAGGAAAATAATATATTTTTGATAAAATAAACCAATTTTTACTAAATAAATAAATCAAATAGTCAGTTATTTTATTATTAGATTGCAAAGTCCACGTCCAAGTACCATAAAAACTTATATAATTTTTTTGATATCGTCATAAAAAAAAGTTATGTTTAAAGCATTAGTACCTGGATGACCGAGCTTTGCTCGGTTAAACTATATTTAGACACAAATTACATACTGATAAAATATGAATAATATTTTCAATCTTACTTAATCTTAGGTTATTTAAATAAAAAAAATAAAAAGAGATCCTAGTAATATTTTTTCTCACCAAAAAAGGAACTTGAAAAAAAGGAAAAATCTTCCGTTTTCGAGACCGCCCGATTTCCCACCTGAGCTATTATAAATTTATCTAAGATGGTGGCGAAACTTACTTTCTTATTCTATGATATTCTAGCAGTTTTTAATTGCTCTCGAGATTTTTATTTAAATAACCAGTTTATATTTTTTTTTCCTACCTCTGCCGAAAGTTCGATTTTCGTCCCTGTGAAGCGGGACAAAAGTGACATTTTCTGTCCCGCTTCACAGGGACAAAACCTGAACTTACGTCCTAGGGAGGAAAAAAAAGTATGTGTAACATGGGACGAAAGTACTACATCCATTCCCGTATGTTTGCTACCCTCGCCTTCGGCTCGGGCGGCAATTTCACACGAGGGTCAAAAAAATAGTACGTTCATCCCCTTGTGACACAAAATACTATATTATTATATATAAGATCGAAAAATATTATTCATATTTCATCAGTTCTATCGTATCTAAATATAATTCCCAAAAAAAGAACGATTAACAAATAAATAAAAAAAAATACCGAACAAAACTCGGACATCCAGGTAATACAGGGCACTCAATAATAGTTATTTTTTTTTACAAAAGAGGGAATTTAAAAAAAAAAGCAAAAAAATGGGACTTGAGGCATCGGGATTCGAACCCAGGTATACTGATTTCCCACCTAAGTTATTATAACCTTGTAGATTATGCCGAAATTTACCTTCGTATTTTAATAATATTCTAACAGTTTTTAATTGTACTCGTGATTTTTTTAAAATAATCAGTTCATATTTTTTTATTATTATTTTGTTAAGATCGAAAAATATTATTTATATATCATCAGTTCGTAATTCGTATGTAAATATAGTTTCCAAAAACATGAATTACAAAAAATAAAAAAATAAAATACCGAGCAAAGCTCGGTCATACAGTTAGTAAAGGGTTCCCAATAATAGTTTTTATCACAAAAGATGAAAGTTAAAAAAAAAGAAAAAAAAATAGTTCTGGAGACATCTGGATTCGAACATGGGGATCTTCTTATTTTGAATCCGCCCGGTTCACATCAGAGCTATTATAAACTTATCAATGACAGCGAAATTTACCTTCGTATTCTAACGATATTTTTTAATTGCCTGAAAAAAGGGATAAAACGACATTTTCTAAAAATAAATCCTAGCTAGATCGATTTATCGCCCCCGAAACCCCCTGCATACTAAATTTCATGAAAATCGTTGGAGCCGTTTCCGAGATTCAGATTATATATATAAAACCGCATGACACTCAACTCAATAGGATGTGAATCTTATTGAGTTGTCGGAGGTCTGGAAATACACACGAAACACACAAGCACAAACACTCAGACCGCGACAAATATCTGTTGGCCAACACATTTGTCATCTGTGGAGATCGTACCCGCGACCGCTAGTTCATAAGTCAGTTGACGTAACCACTGAGCCAACGCGTCGTCAAATTTCATTTTTATAGCACGGCATTTATTGGATGTGAAATCGCTATGAAATCTAATAGTAATATAAGTGTACAGTTTTGGTTTGACTGCTTGGACTAGACACGATTTATCCAAGAAGATAAGAAAAATAGAAAAAATAAAGAGATTGGGTTTACTATAAATAACATTTTTTATCATTACGAACTAACGTACCTAACTATCATTATAACAACGTCAGTGCTACTTGAATTGGCGTTACTGTCCTCATTATTAGACGACAAATATAAAAATGCATAAAGATATAAAGCTATTTATTTTCTATAAACACCTATTAAATAGAGTTGTACTTGTAAATAATAAAATTCTAAATCTATAAATATATAATGTGATTACGTATTGTTAATTGAGCGTTTTTATTGAATTATTGTAACGTTTATTCCATTTTTAATTTAGATTTTTATGTGATTTTGTTGTGATGACCGACTAAGGCCATAGTGGTACAAACAGCAGTACATCAACCAGGATAGTGATGGACAGCAGCGTCACCATATCCTGCCACAAGACACTGCGCTCATTAACCCGCCTGCCAAGCGTGGAGAGTATTGGCAAATACCCAATGATGATTCCCAGAAATAAAAACTCTCTCATACTCTCTGCTCTCTCTAAATACTAAATTCCAACAATCTTAAAGTAATAAAATTACATACACACATATATAATAATCGATACACAATTATGAAAATTAAATCAAAATAACGAGTGTAAGCAAATTAAATAATTAAAAAGTTTGAAATATATATATCTCTGAATGTAATATATATATAACAAATAATACTGTTGTATAACCCGACGTCTTACATGAGTGACAAAGGCGACAACGCCATTGTACATGGCGGAATTTTTTTAAAATTTTAGTTTTTAATTAAGCGACTATCAAAGAAGGGTTATATTTTGCGAATATATGTATATAGTATGAAAGTATATGCATGTACGTATGTACGTATGAATATATGTAAGTATGACAACAGGCGGGAACTATTTGTACATAAAATCTATAGAACTAGTATAAGTTTAAACTTTTTGGCAGTTGATCTTTGAATCATTTTGTATGTTACGTTTCCTCATACACTTCGTTGTTATTTTGTCGCATGTCATCATTTCTTATCGTTTTAGGTGTATTATCTAGGGCGACAGTTTTATATATCAAAATATGAGTTTTTACGTTATAAGTTTATAATCTACGAGTATGTGGCGTACTGGCGTAAAATTGTAAGTAGCAGTACTGCTTTATTTTCTGATTTCATAGAATCAATAGTGAGACTAAAATAAACCACTAAATAACAACAATTTTCTTTGGGAGGTTTAGAGCCAGTTTCACCACTTGCCATTAAGTTCCGGATAACCTAACTGGCACTTATTTTGACAGATAACCCATACTTGTCAAAAAAGTGGCAGTTAGGTTAGCCGGAACTTAATAACAAGTGGTGAAACTCGGTCTTAGTGTAAAAATACACAAAAGTAAACATTATAAAATCTTATAAATATACACTTAGCCTTAGACTTCTAGTTTTATTGTTTTCCGAACTGTAAAATGTAAATTTTAAGAACTTTAAAAATTAAGATTATAAATCGCTAAGTTTATAGTACATTTATAGTGGGTTTATAGTAGTATAAAACATGTTATATGGTTTAAAACAAACATCGCATGTCTATTCGTGGCATATAAATGAGTAACTAACTGCCACACACGTATGTACATACACGATCGCAAACAAATACAGAATCGTATAATTATATAACATTGATTTTATAGTTGGTAGTGAGTCGCATATAATTAAAATTTTAATCAGATTTAAACATTAAAACCCTATGAACATAGATAGATTTATACAAAATTAAATTTAATTCAATTGAAACAGTCTGCGAACCATTGTGTCCCACTGCTGGGAAAAGACCTTTTCATTATATGGGACAAGGATTAAGGACAAGAGAAACGATTATTATAATGTTTTATGATAACAATCGGAACTGACAGGTCCACGACCTCTCCTGGGCTCTGTCGGATGGCCCACAAGAACAAATTCTCATACCAGAAACAAATATATGTATAAATACAAGCTACTCCTAAGAGCTGGAAACGAAACCGATCGTCGAATATCGACCATCAGCGTTAATGGAATTTTAGTACCACTACACTAGAATGTTTGTATTGTTGGGTTTGAAAAATGGAACTAAGTCAACAATAATATTTGAGATAGCTGATATTGTATTTTAGAAACAAATAAATCGAAAATTTCTTTATTAAGTATGTACCAATTTCGAATGTTTATATATATTATTCTATTACGTTATTTAATTAATTATTATTATTGCTTAATTAATTATTAATTAATTAATTATTAATTATTATTGCTGCTAGTATTCTTGGCACCATTCCACGCGGACATGATTTATACCAAAACTGTTTGTAAATAATTATTTTAAGTTTTGAATTGTAAATATGTATAATGTTGTAAAATTTCTGTAATAATTATATGTATTAATTGCCCACGTATTGTTAAAACCCATTTGTAATGTATCCAAAATGTGTTCTCACATTTAAAAGATTTCAAAACTTAAAAATTTGTGACACGAAACGAAAAAAAAAGCAAATAAAACATAAAACCTGCAAAGGGAAATTGAAAATGTGAACGAAAGTGACCGTGAATGTCTAAAGGCTAACACACACTAAGGTGGTGCGGGGCACTGCGGTAAACGCGGCTTCCGAGTGGGAGACAATACATACTGCTATGTATTACCAGGTGCGGGAGGACTTTTAAAGAACTACACCGGTTTTGAATTCAGTGTGCTGACATAGGAAGTTTGCAAAAGTTCCGCTTCATGATAATCGTAAAAAACGACAACGTTACGCCTATTCATGTTTGCAACAGCGATCTGTTCGAACGTCCCTTTATACAAAGAAGAGATGACAAGAACGAACATCCTATTAGTTTAATTAAAACTTTGAAAACATTTTGCAGACATTTAAATGTTGACTATAATGTTTAGGTACATTTGACATTTAAAAGAATGAAAGAGATTCATTTAATACGGTCAACACTTTGTTACCACTCTTACGTGAGAAATAGCCGGCCACAAAGAGATACAGGGATTCAGATAAATCCATTGTTTTCAAAAGTGCAAAAATAGACAATGATATATCTGTTTTGTTATTTTCATTTTTTTGGTTACCTATTGAGTAATGGCACATATATCTGTACACTGTTAAAAACAATGCTACTACACGGAGAATTTCTATGGATACGACCTTTATATTAGTTAATCACAGCGTCATTACAAGACCACTATTATTATACTATACAGAGCAGTTTCTTATTTTATTTAATTTTTTATTTTATTTTACAAACAAAACTTAACCAAAAAACATTAGCATTTAACGGTGTGACAAAAATCATTGTTGATTTATCCGCACACCGGCATTCGACATCGTATGCTCACAATATAAAAAAAAGTTAGTTGCACATAACAATTAACAAAGAAATAGTAACAATACAATTAATTAATCTTACTGACTTAATTACTATTTATTACTTAATTTAATTACTCTTACTGACTTACTTAAATTATGACTCAACTAAACATATAAGTTTAAAGAGTAAACGTCTTAGCACTCCATTGTCCGTGTTTTGCAACACAATACTCATATTTGTTATTAGATAAAATATATATGTATTTGATAAGTACAAATTACGGTTTTGTCCTATTACGAATTAAATGAATAAATCAATTAAAATAGAACGATTGCCATGGAAAAATACTGATTTATTAAATATTCTTAATCTAAAAAAAATCTTTATAATTTAAATATTAAAATATTAAAATATTATTTTCTCTAATTTCTGCAATTAAAAATGTGATTGACATCCCCAGTAACTCACTTTTCGCGCTAAAATTATTTTCGCTTCTATAATAAAATTATACCTTTATTTTTAACTTTGCAAATAAAATTATATTTAAAAAATGTTTTAGAATAATATTCCTCAAAAGTAACGCTATAACTTGAAAATGTTCGTTTTTTGTCACACGATGAACCCAACCCCAAAAATACTACGTTTCTTGCTATTATTTTGTACAGACAGTATTATAAATTATACATACTTCAACATAAAACTTAAAAAATAATTATTAATAGACTGTAATGGTACAAATCATATTTGCGTGGAATGGCAGCAAGTAATGCTGGCAAATTCTGGAAGCTAAAATATGAACTAGCCCTTCTGTCATTAGTTTTAGAATTAAATGATTTAGAATTTTCAATGGAAATGTTACTTGTTTACCTTTATTTATTTACTGCTAGATTGAAAATTTTATATTTAAGGCAAAAAAAAAGTCAAAGAAGATTACAACTCATAATTTGTAATTAAATATTAACTTTTTAATTTTATAGCAATAGTATAAATGCGTTACACTGTACAAATTGATAGATCGGCTTTAACTTGACAGTCACAAATTGACATAAGTAATTGATACGACCCTTGTGATTAATCAGGATTAGGAAAGTGGTGTTCAGCCTGAAATTTTCTCTCAATAATAAAACTTAATTAAGGATTACAAAAAATATATAAATATATTAAGGGCGAAAAATGTCGTGTCTTTCGTGTGAGAAACCAATTAGGCGAATTTTAATTGGAAATCGGTGATTTGTTGTGTCTTATTATTATTATTTTCCTTTGTTGTTTGACAAAACACAAAGCGAAAGTGGATAAGTGCAAAAATACTCGTTTATTAACTGCTACAGGGCTCAAATTCGTACCAGCACTTTTTAGTTTTTCAAGAGCATCTAAGGGTAGAGAAGCAAAACTAGGATTGTCAAAAAATATAGATCTTGTGTAATTGAAATTTTAATGTTTTAAAGTAGTTTATTTATTATAGTGTTTTTTATAAATACGTAGTTATCGTATCGTTATAGAAATAACTAATACTTTTTTTTAGTTAATAATTATATATCTTACAGATTAGCTTTGGAAACAGACAGACTTCTGGTAAGTATTAACAATTATTAAAATAATAAGAAACAAAATTACGCCTTGACTCCAGCATAACTTTTTTTTTAATTAGCAAAATCCATGAGCTTATCTGAATTAATGAGGAAGTAAGTTTTTTTCATAAAATCTGCCAATCCAACTTTGTTATGACTTTCTAATTAAGTTTCTTTTCATTTATTTAGTATAGGTGACATCCCTACGTGATCATTATATTAAAAATATTTTAATTATACTATTTTGCTGCAAAATTTTAGATATTCCCGTAGACATTTTTTTTAAATTCGCTAATTACAAGTATTGTTGAACATTTTTTCTTGTTATGTTTTGTTCCACTGAGGAAATCCTAGTCTCTTCTCAGTTTTGCATTTATACAGTGCCTTGAAATGTTGACGACATGAATGTGATTATAATTTTATTAATTTTTTTTCTCTTTCTACTTGATTTACTTATGAATTAGTGACAAACCTATGTTATCACGGTTTTCAATAATTGAATTTCATGTGACATTTTTTGCTTTGTCTCTGTACTATTCGTCTATTTAAGAAGTAATAGCGGACTTCTTCATTGAAAAAAAAAAAAAAAAAAAAACATTGAGAGCACTTTTTTTGAAGAACTTCTAACAATTAACAAGCCTAATATATGAGTGCGTAAGTTTCGTTCTTTTTAGCATTATAACTAGTAGACAAGCTATCTTTACAAGTTCATAATATCCGTCTTTCAGTAGACTTAATTTAGAAATTATTAATATTAGAAAATTGTAATTTGACATGCTAATTAATTAACACAGCAAAAACGGTACAATATAATCTTTAAAAAATTATGGTATCTATCTTACATGTAAAGTACGGAGGAATATATTTTTTTCGTCTATCCCATTATATGGCCCTTAAAGCCCCAAATTACAGGTTGTACAAATATATTGTAAATGCTTGGAAAATATTTTTTTCGTACCTAAAGGTACAAGGGCTTACTAATACTCAGTTCTCACACAATTTACTCGCAAATGTTTAAAGAAGCCGATTTCATAAAATTGCCATAAGATTGACTTTTCATTTTAGATGACACTTATGTTTTTAGAATTTTAACTTGAAGCATATATATATAGATCTATTCAAGATAAGTTTTGTACGTACGGCCATATTGTATATAAGATTCTCCCAATGGATAGTAAAGCATAAGTTTTAACTTGAACGGGATACGATTTTTAAGTATTGTGATATTTGCAAGAAACTGCCTTAGTTTATTACAGAATCGTTCAATGTAATGATTCCAGTTAAACTTGCTATCAATAGTCAATCCAAAGTATGTCTGTATCTGGGTAATCTCTATAGGTGGACATTTAAGATTTACCTTATTGTTAACGTGTAAACAATCATGGTTATGTGCTATAAAATTTGGTACTGTAAATTATTTATTTAATAATAATATAATAATGTTCTTTATTGAACACCATTAAAAGATAGAAATAATAAAAGAAGTACAATTAGAGAGGATGTACAAAGGCGGTCTTATCGCTAAAAGAGCGATCTCTTCCAGACAACCTTTGGGTATAGGACAAGGCAAAGAAAAGCGGTTAAGAAGTGTACAATTAGTTGTGAAGTAAATTAGAATAGTTAGTAATATAATACAATTTATTCTTATATTGAAAAGTTACGTACTAACTTTTTTGGTTGCAATACTTGATGCTATACAAGTATACACAAGTGCCGAAAGAAATGTTTCGTTTGCTAGCAAAAAAAGTTAGGTCAAGGTAAATGCTACTAACTTAATATACAATATTCACAGACAGCGTGTTTAATGAGCATTTTTTTTTTTACGAATGAAACACAAATAGATGACATTACAATTTTTTACTGAAACATACTTGTAATTGTATGTTTATATCAAGTTGATCAAATACTTTCAAGGAAACTGTGTTGTACTGTATCAGCCTGTAAACAGCCCACTGCTGAGCGAAGGCCTATTCTCCATATTATAGAAAAAGGGTTGGTGCTTAATCCACCATGCTGTTCTACTTCGGGTTGGCGGATAATATCCTACCATGAGTAACGATCATTACCAGGTGTCCATGATAACAACCGGGACCGACGCGACGCGACGGCTTAACGTGCTCTCCGTGGCACGGTGGGTAGATCCACAAGGACATTCACCCAGACTGGAAACAAATGTTTGGACAAATACAAATATCTGCTCCGATCGGGAATCGAACCCGCGACCGCCGGCGTTGAGTCGACTACTAGCACCACTACACCAGAACGGTCGTCAAGTTCAAGGAAACACGCTTTATGAATTAAAAATTCATCTTACAGTAAACAACAACAGTTTGTAAGAAGTTAGGTGTAGCTATGGTAATGTATGTTGTATTATTTGACGTTTGTACGTTCACACAAGTTTTAGCGTAGATCGTTTATAATTCTGCCGACGCATCGGCCTCTAATGTCAATACTAATTTAGGCCAAACATACTGAAGTGTCTCGTAAGCTCACACTCGACTGTTCACACATCACTATTGACTTTGTAAAGTCATCGAAGACTTTAGTTTTATTGAAACGAAGTTGTTATTAGATTTTGTTGAATAATATTTGTTTTATTACGAAAATATTTTTTTTTTGAAATGATGTGAATCTTTTTTATGGTTTTGCATTCGTACCGAAAAATGAAAAAAAAAATCCGTATCGTAGCTAAACATAACACACACACACATATATATATATATATATATATATATATATATATATATATATATATATATATATATATATATATATATATATAAGTATATATATATTAAATATTATTATTATATATACAATAAATTCACAAGATGAAGTAATAGGATATTAGTAAGTTGCACCTTTACACTTACCTATAAATTTGAGTAGGCAGTCAGTTGAAATCTTTAACGTCTAAAATATCATTCCCCATAATTTCAAAATTAAATAAAAATACTTGCTCTGCTAGCACAATACTATGATTTTTGATATATTAGATAATAAATGACTAACTTAGTTATAGATCTGAAAATACATTAATCTAAATTCAAACTATTTTCTGTTAATTTTAGATTGACAAATATCCTTAATGACTTCATAATTAATATTAATACGGGTAAGCGGCAAGAAGGTTTGGTCGACATGATATATTTACGAAAATCTAATTTCGGCGACGAATGATACGTAACATCGTATTCCAGGACATTGGATGACTAACTCCACGATTCTGAGATCATTGCGTTGATAAATTAGCGTTCATAATTAGAAATTTAATAAGTAGCTGTTTCCAAAATCAACACATAATTTTGATCCTGTGTTATTTGAAAATTAATAACGTCTAAAGGCTACGAAACCGTTATTATTATTAATTAAATATACAAATGCTCCGTCATTCTTTTATTGGGTATTGTAAAGATACTAATGCTTCGTCATTCTTGTATTTGGGTATATGTAAATGCGTCGTTAAAAAAACCTATCAAAATTTAATGGAACAAAAAAAAAACAAAAACAGGCGACATAAATGAGTTTCCAATTAATGCTTCACATTAAGTTTCGATGCGTATTCTCTTTGAATTCAGTAATCATTTCGGTACATTAAGTCGTTTAAATCGAAGACATAACGGACTCTGCCATTTTGTTCGGAATTCATTTTATACGATTGACTTCTGAAAGAAATGTAATATCGTCCTTATCTTTGTTACAGTTAGAATCAGAATGTCACCATTCGTTTCGATAGAAGTAAATAATTTCATTTGCTTCTGGCATTGTTTTTATTATATTGGATCTAACTCACGTCAGCTGGCTAAGAATTTTTATTACAAATATTGTGCTAGTGTTTTTACTTTGAATACTAGACGATATATATGGTTCTATCTGTTCGGTTGATTTTAATTATTACTATTTTACTCATATTAAGTCATAATGTAATGTTACTATTTATATCAAAATAATATTTATACGATAAATACGTGTAAATTACAAAATACCTAGAGCATCAAACACCACGGATATTAAAATAGTAATTTTAATAAAAATATCTCATAAATAACATATTTTTATCATTGAAAATCGAGATTTCAATTTTAATTGATATTCAGGTTGATTAAAATTGAATGAGATTTAATGTAAGAAAAAAATAATATAGTGATTTTTTATTTATTTATTAAAGCAATAGAAGCCAAAATTAATTATGAGTTTATCTTGAGACACCTTGGTGTAGTGGTGCGAGTAGATCAGGGCGTCACGGTTGTATGCGTTTGCGATCCCGTGGCACCCCAGGTGAGAGTCAGCGAGTCCCACATACCCGTCGTCTTCGGGCGGAGGAATGCGTAAATGCATTTCCCATCGTTAAAAAAAAAAGTGGTGCGAGTAGTCGCCTTAACGCCGGTGTTGTGGGTTCGTTTTTCACTCAGATATTCATATTTGCCCAAAAATTTACTCACAGATAAAAACATCAAAACACTAGACATACGCTTCAAAATGTAATGTTAACCCTAGAAAATTTATAAAGCCTAAAAATAAAAACCGTTCAATATTTACTATTCTCTCTTGTAAGTCATAAATAGTACCTCAGATTCCATTCACATGGAGGGAAAATTAGATCGGAATCCTTATCAGGTCCTACCATCTATCAGTGACCCTATGAGGGACCACAATTTAGTGAACTTTCAATAAATATCTTCATCGTTTTCAATAGCCATAATATTCATCCATAAGATCGTGACTTTATCGAGGGTCTTTCTAATATTTTCCCCGATTCATACTGTGCCTTTTGCGGTTTCTGACATTTCAGTTCATATATCGGCGTGAAAGCAATGAGATTAGATTTATTATGTTGAAATGGACGATAGCTTAGATTAAATTGATGGTAAAATATATTCACATCCATTATCGCGTATCCACATCTTATGTGATACGAAAATCGTATGATTTTCCTTTATTTTATATACATACCTAGGCGTTCGATAAAACAGTCCTCTAAGAAAAGTCAGAAAAAAATACGGTTATTATTATGGTTTAAATTTTAGGCCATCAATGTTTACAATGTAAGTTTTACATGTATAAGAAGCCGAAATTGGTTGAAATTATAGGATGTTTGACGAAAGAGATCCTTTCTCATCTGAAAAGCATTAATTTATAGGTTTTTTCTGATCAGTTCGTAAAATTGTGTTAAAAATCTTATTTGTGTATGTATGATGTACTTACGGCAATACCAGCTTTTCATTTTTCTGAACAAAATTTTACATCAAATGTTCATTGTCTTCCTTATATTTCTAATACTATGTTTTTTAGCAAAAAATAATACTTATGATGAAACCTTTCGATCGGTATGATAAAGCTACAGGATATTTTTTTTTCTGGTATAGCGGGTTCGAGTGCCGGTTCAACCAGGCAATTATTTAAAAATCTATGAATGCAGTTTAAATGGTTTTTTTAAATTAAAATGAAGTATTTTTTTAGTAAAATGTTCCATCTACAATATTTCAGGCATTTCCCCTCCATGTGACATAGCCGTGGGATACCCGATATGATTAAAGATTTTAGATATCTTAATTGGCAATAATTTGACACTCTATAAATTCAACAAAATAATTAAAAATAATAATTATTGCATTAATAATTATTTGTATAAATTTTTGTATACTGTTAAAATTGAAAAGCTTAAATTATGAAACTAGTGCAACGTCTTGTAACATCTTTTACGGTGACGGAAACTGTTTTAAAATACACGAAATCCGAAATAATTCCGGAGCTTAAGTACTTTAAAATCCTTTAAAACTAAAGCGTGCAAAGCATTATGCAAACTGTTGTAAAAAGATTCTCTTGGCTATAAGAATTTCTCACTATGTATTTCAATATTACGAGTATATAAAAATGTTTTTATAAAAAGTTTTGAGAGGGATAATTTTAATTAAAAGTCTAAATCGGATGTTATCGCGTTTATTTGTTTTAAAAAAAATTTACAGTTTAACGATTTTTAATTAAATTAAATTATTTCCTGACGTTTCGGACGCTTTACAGCGTCCATGATCTCGGGGGACTGAGGTGGTGGGTGACCGAATAATGAATCAATTGTTACATACCCCGCTTTTTATACAATTATAAATTATTATAATTATATAAATTTCACTCATTCTTTAAATGAGTGAAATTCGCGTAAATATAAGAGAACAGTAGGGATAATTTTTGTAAAGATTATCTTTTCAAGCAAAGCTATTAACCGAGTTTATATTAAACAATTATATATCTCGTGGCTCTTGTAATAGCGGTTCATTGACTTTTTGCCAGAAAACATTAAATGTAATATTTTGACGATTGAAAACTAGTAATAATTTAAAGCTTGATCACGTTACCATGGCGTAGAGTGGTTATCGCGGTCATATATCCAAGATAGAACGGCACGGCAATGCTGCGATGTGATTCAACCGATATCGATTACGCTACGACTTTAAGTTGAAATTTCGTTCTTAAATACTCTACGTTATTTTCTATTTAATGTATTTGCAGTCGAATATCACAATATGCCATTGAGGCATTACTCATGAACGATTTTTTTATTAAATACAATATTTAGATGAAACACTAGGTTTATTTCTGAAGTAGATTTGCGATCATTTGCTTTTTATGAGTTTATCTATTGACAAGCTCCTCTGAGTACTTACATGTTTCTTAATGTTCTCTAATTAGTACGATTTATATACGATTTATATATATCGTATTAGTTACTAATTTTACTTTCACAACACCTATATCGTATGAATACAAAACGATATATAAAGATTCTGTCTGGTGGGTTTGTGTTTTCTAAATGAAAAGGTTTGTAAAATATATATTAAAGTAGATATTGTAGCAGTAGATCCCAGATATAGTTAGTATTTCATGCTGAACACGATCCTAGGATGCGAGTAATGTATCTATCTGAATTCTGAAGCGAATACTTCGATTGCTTGCACCCATTGACGCGAGCTGCGTTTTTGGATCATACTATGATGTAGAAAAGTCATTTGAAAATTCTTTCTTTTATTTTTTATATAAATTTATGTTTTTAATTAAAGATGCAAAAATTAATTTTGTTTAAATATAAGCCCTCACTAAATTTACCATACCTTAGAGGATAACTACCTTTAAATTTATTTTAAAACGTGTGGTGTGAAAATTCAGTGGAATGAGCAATGTTCGGCTCGACCTTACAATTATGATCCATGTGTATTATCCACTATGGTTCTCGTCTCAGCATTATAGTTTATAATGTTTTATAACAATGATCAAATGAGAGTTAATGTAATTAACAAAATAAACAAATATGTATCGGTTCGTCTTACAAACGAACAACAATTTTAAATTATATCAGATATGAGATAATAAGCAATAAAAATATTGATATTAATGAACACATTTCTCACTTTCAATGATAAAATAAAACTTAACAGGCGAAAATGTTTTTAGAACTAATAATCTTATGACTTTATAAAGTAATAAGTTTTGATAAAATTCCTTTTATAACACCGTTGACCGCGACTGTAGGGCTTTACTTCCCTCGAGAATATCCGCATCTTTGTAAAAGCTTTGTACTCGCATTGGCTCACGTGTTCGAACTTAATGTAACAATTTACTATTTATTATTGTTTTAACTTCTATGTGTTCCAGAAGAATTAAAACGTGTTCTATATAAAATTTATTATTGTTTAGATTGTATTCCTTCAAAGGGCATCTTAAAGCAAAAGAGAATGTTTAAGAAATTGTTTCATTTCCTAGTCTAACGCCGAGTTGTACGAAACAAATTTTAAAATTTAAGTGTTTATTAAACTAATTTAATCACAACAATCGTGATTATCTGTTGCAGGAAACCTACATCTGATTAAGTTACAAAAAAATTTAGTTTAATTTAAGACCTATCTAACGGATGATTAATTCCAACAGCTTTAAATTAATCATGAGATCAACTAATTTTAAGATTAATTTCAACTTAACTAACGGAAAATTAGCGACGGTTTCGTGCAACTCGCCGTTAGTCAAAAAGTCGAACAAAATTTAATAACCTTAAACACAATGTAATAAAATTATTATTTTCAAATAAAAGAAATTAAATAAAATATCTCTGAAATGGAAGCAATCATTTAACAACGTCTACCAAAATTTACTTTCACCTGATAAATGAGGTAAAAGAGAGGAACAAAACGAATTCTTTAAACGCTTTGTAGACAGATTTTATATAAAGGCGTTTTTCCGAATCCGGACCGGATTTAATGGAACAAACATCAAAGGAAACCGCGTGATGAATTACTATTTAATTGAAATTTATTATCTTAAAAAAAAAAAACCGCTTAAAATATATAACGGAAACTAAAATAAATCTAGAGAACTTCTCAAGAAACTACCCTTACTTTTAAACATAAACAAATTAAAGTAAATCGATTTTGTCAATATTTCTTAACCAATTAGTATAATTATTTTTATCTTTGAAAATGTATATTATTCGTATTTAGGTGTTCCTTACAATTTAGTGTTATTTAGGTATTTAATTAAGCCGTTAGCACTTCAGAAGTGATTTGAAATTATGGCTGGTGGTACTTATTCCTTTACGAAATTGCTGTGCTTATCTGGAGGCACGGCAGTGCCTCCGCCAAGTCGAGCAAAAAAAAAAAGTGGCACGGCCGTACTATCCTTTTCTCGAAGCAACTCAGGCCATTTTCGACCCCCTATAACTTCGTTGTGGATAAAACTAGAAGTCTGAATTTTCAATACCCAAGCAGGCATTGTATAAGCACGGTATATTTCAAATTTCATTCAATTTGAACCAGTAGTTTAAGAATTATAATTAGTCAAAGTTTCGAATTTTGTCACTCACTGACTGACCGATCATCAAAACTCTAAGGCACTTCTAGCAGACATAGAAGCTTCAAATTTAGAATACCATTAGTGTTTAGTATATAAACCAAGGAAAAATTCAAATATTTTGCAATTTCGGTCCAGTTTTCTAGATACACCAACTGCATAAATAACTTTGTAATCCCATATAAATATATAGGATTACAAAGTTACATTTGCAGTGAATGAATCAATGTACCCGTATAAGTATTATATAGTGGAATAATAAGTGTAGATAGGTACCTAGATATAGTTATCTTCAAAGGTAACCTGTAAAATGGTCAACGGAATGAAAAAGCAAGAATGAGACATGTGTTATGTAGCTGTACCGAAATCACGCAAAGTATTAAAGAACACTAATAAATCATAACCGCGACTGGCTGAGATAGTTTGCCCGCTCCACGGCTTCCACGCTTCCCGTACGTAAGTTATTTTATTTTATTCAGTTGGCAGCTATATTAAACCTATCCCTCTAATCGGTTTCTACACTGCATTGTAGCAAAACGCTCAATCGCTTGGCGGCACGTCTTTGCCGATAGGGTGGTAACTAGTCACTACCAAAGACTCCCACCAAAGCAGATCAGAGAAAGAAAATTTACTCTGCCGGGGATTGAACCCGGGATCTCCTGCTTAATATACAACAGCGCGCACTATTTCGCCAGCGTGGTCATCATTTTTGAGTTCATATTATTATGTCATTATTAGAATGCACCTGATTGATTAAGTGAGTCATAACAGCAATAAATGTTAATTAATGTATCGACTGTCCCTACGTATACTATCGAAACTGAAAAAAGGTACTTTACAGGAGAGCACTTTTAAGTTAATTTTGTGTACAAAATTGTCATTTATTTGTTAAGTATCGATATTATACTCATGAAAAATGTGGTCTAATATGTATTTTTTTAGTTTATTCTCTTTTTTTGTATGAAAACATATATAAAAAGGAGTTTCTTAGTGCAATAAAAAAAATCGCAAATTTTCAGTTTCGATACTGTACGTAGGGACAGTCGGTATATTAACATTAAATTAATAAAAATAAATATAGAAAATAAGGACTCAAAATAACTTTTGTATTTTAAAGCTATAACTTCTTGATGAGAGTAAATTTTTATACGATGCGCGTGCACTCTGTGACAAAAAACCGACAACATAAAGCTAAGTAGTAGACGCCGGGCAATTGCGCCAACTTACTTCATTGCGCTGGATGTGTCAACTCACTTTTTACAAGCTTTTATTTTGTTTCACCTGTCTCGATATTTGTCATCAAATCAATCAATCAATATTATGATTACATGGTGCTGATTTGATGGAGGAGCTAGAAGATAGCCAAAGGAAGGATTTTGGGCCCGTTTGAGTCCTCTAGACGAGTAAGTTTGTCTTTCAATGGTAACCAGGGTCTGATGATGAAGTTGGAATGTGGTCATAGGAACTCAGTAATGAAACGACGCAACCCCATCGAGTTTTGGCTCGTTTGGTTCGTCTTAACGAATACTTTGTTTTGAAATGGTTACCAGGGTCTGATCTGATAATAAAGCTGGAAAGTGGCTATAGGAACTTCGCAATGAAACGACACAAACTCATCGAGTTCGGGCTCGTTTGGATCGTCTTGATGAGTAGTTTGTCTTTCAATGGTAACCAGGGTTTAGTGATGGAACTGGAATGTGGTCATAGGAACTCCCTAATGAAAACTACGCAACCCCATCGAGTTTCAGCTCGTTTTATTCGCCTTGACGAGTACTTTGTTTTTAGATGGTTACCAGGATTTGATCGGATGATGGAGCTGTAAGGTGGCTATAGGAACTTCGCAATGAAACTAAACAACCTCATCGAGTTCGGGCTCGTTTGAATCCTCTTGACCAGTAGTTTATCTTTCAATGGTAACCAGGGTCTGGTGATGGAGCTGAAAGGTGGTCATAAGAACTCTGTAATGAAACGACGCAACCCCATCGAGTTCGAGCTCGATTGAATTGTCTTGACGAGTCGTTTGTCTTTCAAAGGTAACCAGGGTCTGATGGAGCTGGAAGGTGATCATAGGAACTCTGTAATGAAACGTCGCAACCCCATCGAATTTTGGCTCCTTTGATTTGTCTTGACGTGTACTTTGTTTTTAGATAGTTACCAGGGTGTAATCTGATAATGTAGTTGGAACGCAGTCATAAGAACTTCGCAATGAAACGACACAGCCTCATCGAGTTCGGGCTCGTTTGAATCCTCTAGACGAGTAGTTTGTCTTTCAATGGTAACCAGAGTTTGATGATGTATCTAGAAGGTGGTCATAGGAACTCTGTAATGAAACGACGCAACCCCATCGAGTTTCCGCTCCTTTGATTCGTCTTGACGAGTACTTTGTTTTAGTGGGTTTTCAGGGTCTGATTACAGATGGCGCGCACCAACCATTAACTCGGCGCATCGTCTTATTATAAGTATAAATTTTTACGTACGTACATAAGTATACATCCACTTTTTTAAATATTTTTTAAAAGTTTATTTTTATGGAAGTTTAGGTGTAAAAAATCGACAGCAATCTGAAAACACTGTTTCCGGCTAAACATACTTCATTCATCTCTCTTGTCAAGTATTTCAAGTTGTCAACTTGAGATCACAATATGTATGACATGACAATCAAATAATATATCTGTATCGTATCGGAACAGAAAAAGAGGAAGAATATCTACAAAAATAAGAAAAGCTCATTAGACCGAGCGAAGGCCTTAAGAAAATACTTTGTTGATATTAAAGAAGTAGAAGACACCGGAAAGGAAAATAAGTAGGACTGTCTACAAAAAGAAATGAGATGCCATCAAAAACATAACTTGTAAAAAGAAACCAAGTCTCGCAACTCACTTCTTCTTCCGTAAAAAGTTGTGAGATCCATGTAATACCAAGTCGGCTAATTTATTCAATCCCTACTTAAGGGTTCTTCTGTTTTAAGTTATTACGTTAGTAGCTAACCTAACAACATCGTATAGTGATCATATCAATATTAAAAATCTTTGATGTTTTAAATAAATAGATTGACTTGGCAATCGCATGAAAACAATGTATCTAAGAAGTAACACATAGGAATATTATATTAAATTAGATTGTTTAGTGCGATTGCCAAGTCAGTCTATTTATTCAAAACATCAAAGATCTTTAATATTAATATGATCACTATACGATGTTGTTAGGTTAGCTACTAACGTAATAACTTAAAACAGAAGAACCCTTAAGTAGGGATTGAATAAATTAGCCGACTTGGTATTACATGGATCTCACAACTTTTTACGGAAGAAGAAGTGAGTTGCGAGACTTGGTTTCTTTTTACAAGTTATGTTTTTGATGGCATAATAAGAATTTCAAGTTGCGTATTATAACAATACACAATATACATTTCTACGTCTATAAACTTTTGTACCTAATGAAAACAAGCAAATCATTATTTTACACCTTAAAAACTAGATTTTTTTAAAGAGTAAATATTAAAAAATAATATATCTATAAAAATTAAAAAAATAATAATAATCTGAAGTATGATGATATAGTTCGTAAGATTAAAATAAAATAAAGTAAGTTTCATTTTTTTTTAACAATATATTTTATCAAAAAACAATAAAATAAAACTTAACAGTGGAAAATATTATATAAAAAAGCTTTACTCGTACATGTGTGAGAATAAATAAATAATGCTAACCAACGTAACATTAATATTAGTAAATAATTAATAGAATTATAAACTCTTTTGCAAAAAAAACGGGCACTTAAGCAAAGAACTATTTTATAGTTACTATTAGTTTGTTTGACAATTTTAGGTATTGTTATCCTCAGAATTTTATAAATTAATTAGGAAGGAATAGTTTTCATCAGTTTTATCATAACATTTTAATTAAATTATTAAGAAATAATGTTTAAGCTCAAAACACTATGATTGTACCTGCTCGCTAAATAAAAATGAAACGCGTTAATTTCTTTGTTTTTCTTGAATACATTAAAAGCAGATAAAAGTTTAGTATTGAGTGTGACCCCCTCTTGCTGAAATCACAGCTTGCATTCGTCTGGGCATGCTAGTGAGTATATCTTTTATGGTTTCTTGGGGAATACGTTCCCACTCCGCGGTAATCACATTATTTAGCTCTCTGATGGTCTGCGGAGCCGGCTGCACTGATCTCACTCGTCGCTTCAGAACGTCCCAGACATGCTCTATGGGATTGAGGTCCGGACTTCTAGCTGGCCAGTCCAAACGACGAATTCCGACTTCTAGCATATACGCATCCACACCGCCAGACCGGTGGGCGCGAGCGTTGTCGTCCATAAAAATTGAGTTTTCGCCAAGAGCGGTTAAAGCGGGTTGTGCATAAGGATTTAGAACTTCCGTTATGTATCGGTGTCCAGACAGTGTACCGTTTTCGATGAAGACTAACTCCGTACGATCCATAGAATTTATTCCTGCCCAAAACATAACAGAGCCCCCTCCATAAGGTGTAATTTCTTCAAAACATGCCTCTGCAAAGCGTTCTCCTCGTCTACGTAGCACTCGCCGACGTCGGTCTTCACCATGCAGAGATATCCTGGCTTCATCGGAGAACAATACCCTATCCCAGTCTTCATGAGTCCATGACACACAATTTCGAGCGAAGCTAAGCCTGGCAACTCGATGTCCACGGAGTAATTTAGGGCCGCGTGCCGGGCGATGACTGTGTATATTAGCAGCGAGAAGCCTCCTCCTGACCGTCCATAGACTAACTTGCACATTTCTTACTTCTTCGAGGGTGTTCTTGAGGTTCACATAAGAAGATTTGCGATTTCTCAACGCTTGACTAACTAGAAAACGATCATCCCGTGGTTCGGTACATGTCTTTCTGCCAGAACCAGGCCTTCTCTCGACGGAACCGGTCTCTTGATAGCGCTGCCAGGTCCTTTGAACTGTCGACCGAATCACATTTAGCCTCTGAGCCACGAAGCATTGACTGCAACCTTCTTCAAGCAGCGCAATAATTTTGCTCGCTTTTATCACTTTATCTTCCATTTTCGAGATTGCTAAACAGCAATAACAATACTTTTAAATTTCAAGGACACCAGATAATTTAATAAAAATTGACAAAAAGTTAATTAGAGTCGATATTAACTATAGGGAATTCGCGCCACAAAATGTAGTTAAAAGTTATTTTCTTTGAAAACCAGGCTCAGTCAAAAATTTGAATTTGGAATGTACTCTTATAAACATTATGGCACTTTTATAACTGGCCAGTAACATGTTAAAATGATTAAAACCTTTTTGGTATTTTATTTTTTTCAGCCAGGAAGAAAATCGAAACCGCCCGTTTTTTTTTGCAAATGAGTGTATATTGATTGATTATAATTAAAGCTATTTAAGAAAATACGCTCTTAATCAATAATACTCAAAAGAAACATTCAAATATCAAGATAGCTAACGCTTTGCAATTTGTTATTTTACCCGCAGCGCGAACATTTCAAACATTGATTGATATTAATGACTTCCCCGGGGAACTAATTTGAGTGGATAATAGGGGTTTGAAAAAAAAAGTAATTCTCGCAGTTCTTCGAACCGACCAATTAAAGGAAGGGAGGAACGTTTTGCGATTAATCACGATGATTAGAACGATTGGAGCGGGAATATTGAGTCGTACCCGTTTTTATCGATTGTGATTTATGATTATCTCTTAACCGAAGTTTATAGCAACGAATAATTAATTACTTTACGTGATAATGTTTTTAATTTTAAGTCCCGTTATTCCAATGTAAAACGCTTAAATCAGTTCCGTGTTCAACTCTCTATTTGTAATAGAAATGTTTTTAAGTGACTCTTTCACATACATACTAAAATTAGGTATTATTATTATAATTAGTAGGTATTATTATTATAATTAGTAGGTATTATTATTAAAATTAGTATTCTAAAAAGTTTCAAAAGTGTTGCATTAATGTTCATATTTCGAAATGTAAATAACGATGTATAGTACAAAATTCAAATAGTTTACTTTCTATAATAGTTGAGACACGATTATACTATAGTAAGTATAATAAGGCGACTACTCAAATTTACAGTTATAAAATAAATAAGAAAGATTCGTTTATAGAATCGATTAACTCAAATAAAAAAAAAATTGGGTGTTTTTTTTTTTTGTATAGCATAGGCTATAAAGCAAAACGCTACGACTTATATATAGGTGCAGAGCAGCCAAAATTGTTGGAGTATCAAAATCACAAAATTCAACTTGCGTTAATTTTATGAATAGCATCTTGTAAGTAATATTACCTACATTACATTACGTGCATATACACAAAACTATGATTTCCTAAAACAGCTTTAAGTTTCTTTTTCGTTTAAATGAAATCTTTTTTTAAATCTATTTGTAAATTATGTATAAAAAAAAACTTGCATATTTATATTAAATCTGGTATTATGTTAGTGTTTCCTTCACATATACACTGTCACGCGTTAAATCAACGCAAATCCAGCCACTGACTAGGGTTATCGTCTAAATCTCGCCACGCTCTATCAGACTTTAAAGGATTTGGTGGAAAATAAATACGGATTACTTCAGTTTGGTAGTCAGAGACTAGCTTCCGAAATTACGATTTGCTACGGAGTGTCAATATTGACAATATTATTTTTCAAATATACATGTATAAAATATTAAAAAAAAAATTACATTTATTGTTCTAATTTGTAAAAGAAAGATATTAAATATTTTTAACGTAGATTTTATTAAAATTGAGTTCCCAACTACAAAAACAAAAAAAAAACAAAAAAACTCTAATCAATCTCTTATAATCATCATTTTACATTGTAAAATAAGTGAATTAATAAATTATCTCTTAGAGATCCTATAGAAATAACATTAATATGTACGTAGCTTAATATATATACAAGTATATATACTTATTACTTATTACTTTATGTACCTATATACATATTATTACTTGTTTATGTATGTACTCAAGGCCCGGCCCGACTTAGAAATAGTAAGTGTATGAAATATTATTGTGTAGTTTTTTTTATTCTATCGAAGTGGTTCAATTAGGCGTGTGCGATAATTATCGATAATTCGTAACTACTCCTTTTTTTGATTCGATAATTATCGATAATTTTTTATTCGATAATTATCGATGACTATCGATATTTTTTAACCTATAATTATAGATAATTTTGTTTGGATTCGATAATTATCGATAATTAGTATTTGGATAAGGTGCAGAGGTAAATATTGATGCAAGATCTTGGATGACTTTTTTTTTCGTCGTCACTTACAATACAATTATCGATACTTGTCATCCTTCACCCGATAATTGTGAAGTCCATCCGATAGTTATCAAATCTATCCGATAATTATCGAATCGCCCGATAATTATCGATACTTTTCATCCGATAATTATCGATAACTTTTGCAAAGTATCGATAATTTTCTTCCAATAATTATCGATAACTGTTCATTCGATAATTATCAATAACTATCGATAACACAATATGATAATTATCGATAGTAAAATTATCGATATTTTTTTCCTATTAACATTCCTAGGTTCAATAGAATTTAAAAATGATACTCCAATGTGATATCACCCATCTTAGCTACGTGTATTTAGATAAAAATAAAATAATACTTAAAACTTGCAGAAACCTCGAAGAAATTAATAAAAAATCGCAATGTAATTGTTATTTTTGCGAATTTTTCTCCATATTTCTGAAATTCCACCATCATCTGCTAGTTTGGTAAATTTTGGACCATCTCTGAAGCGAGTGCTTTTAAATAAAGAAAGGTTTTTCGAAATCAGTTCACAATTTGACGAAGATATTGGCGAATAAGTATATAAAAAATACATGCAGCCGAATATAAAGCCGATTTTCTTTTCTACTTCTCTTAATTCTTCTCTACTAATATTCAATCAAAATTAATTTTATTGTTTCTAGATATCCTCTCTGCTGGATATTCAGTACAAAATCGCTAAAAAATTATAATATTGTGTATAAAGGTCTTAAAAAAGGATAAAAACGATTTAATTTTTCTAAAAACCAATCCGGAAAGAAATATAATAGAGTACAAATATTCCTAATTTTGTTTTTTTACTTGGCTTTCACGGCTAAGTTGCAAGATCTACTTTAATGATTTTAGTATTAATATAATTTAAAAATCGTTATTAGATGAAAAGAAAATATTTTGAAATCACCTAGCAATTGATGAAACACAATTAATCTCAAATTACCCAAACTACTCAAATTGTATCTGACATTATATCTTTCTCGTCTAAATAATACTTACTGATTGGTTCGTTTTGTTAGTGGATTAATCCCAAAGGTAAACCTGTTAATAAAAGGAAGAAACCATGTACAGTATTGAGTTTTAATTATACAATGTTGTAGGATCATTTTCTTCGTTAAGCAGCGAAATCGAATTTGGTGAAATATGTTTGTAAGCACAGGCGTCTGTCACTGCTTGCATTTCAGTGCCAAGTACTTAAATCTTAAAGCTCGATGCTATCGTTTCGACAAGTGAAAAATCTGTCAGAGATGCCGCTAGTGAACAAATTGTAAACTAGCAACCACTTGCACACAATATAATTATTTTGATATAAATTTTTATTATTTCTCTCGTACTCAAATTTATTAGAAAGAACATAGTTTTAGTATCTTAGAGAACACATCTTAGTTATTTTATAATATTATCCATGTGATAGTAGAAGATATATTGGAAAAAATGAAAAACGAATTCCTTTATTAGAGAAGTTCATGGGCATGAATTTCTTTTAGGATATTATTAAATGAACTAAGTTAAAGAACTATACATATCCAAGTCTTGGGGAATTTTATTACGGAGAAGGGTTGAAACTTTTGTTAAAATATTTGAACTGTGTAGGATTTAAAGTATCCACATGCCGTACGATATTAAGATACAGTGGTTTATAAGCTACTATTATTTTAAGTGTTACTAAATGTTGTGCGTGCGTGCGTGCGTGCGTGCGTGCGTGTGATACATGACATGATTATTGATTGGAAGTAATTAAAGGTACTTACTATTCAAACTAACCACGAATCAATAATATAAAAATAATTCAGAATCCGACATTTTGACGTTTTCTTTTCAACTTTATTTGTTTACTGAGTTAAGAATATAAATATTAATTAATTTTTGGATTACATTTAAATCTATTAACTTTTCTACTCTTTTCTATCGATATCATTTAAAATACAAAACGAAAGTATAATAAGAAAATAATAAAAATTTAGTAGTGTAACTTTTGATAGAGTGAAGCGATTTTGATAAAATAAAGACTAAACGTTACCTCAGTATATTTTATGTGTTTTGTGCATGTTCAAACAAACAAACGGACAGACAGAAACTTTTAAAAATGATTGAAATATATATAGTTAATGATTTTATATCACTACAGAAATTTTCGTCAATATTAAAAAAAAATATTAAAAGAATAACAAATGTGAAATTTACAATTTTATTAAATCTTAAAAAATCATCAGTTTGTGTACATGAAATACAAGTATATTTACAGATATGTTATATTTAAAATAATCCTTAATTTGTAGTTTAGATTTAGATTAGTTGGTTGGCTCTGATTCATCAACGTTTAACTCCAACAGTAGAGGAAGGGTAGAGGAACTTCGAAATTATGCAAAAGCTCCTTTCATATCATATTCAAAGACTATGTAAAACTTTTTCGTAATTCAACCCTAAAGAGGCTTAAAGAAAATTTGAATCCAATAAAAATATACCGCGGTTCTACAGATATGCTATATGGACGAACTTTTAAAATTAAATATGTTATGTTTTAGGTTAGGAAGATAAAAAGTTCATATTAAGTCAAATAATTGAACTAAATGGAAAATATGTCATTTGAAATTAAGTAGAGAGTATTAATTAACTAACATTTCATAATAAGCTATGATATAATCTTGAAATAATCTTTTAAAAATAATTATGTTTAAATAATTGATATATCTGTAAAACTTCGTACACATTATTATAAGTGACTTATCGAAAAAATGTTTACATATAATTCAGGAGCTGTAGCTAAGTTGTGAGCTAATATAGAGCACTCAGAACTTTATAAAGTTGAGATATCTGTTTGGTTCTAGCTTAATAATGGTTGGTTTAATAGTTATGCATATAAAGCGAGTTTGTATTCCACATAGATTTACCAAGTTAGGTGATATAGAATCGAAGTCTTATCAAATAAGAGATAAGAAAAAAGTTTCTTTTGAATTTTTAACTTATCTTTTCCAATAACATAATAAAGGCAATGAATACTATACGAATAAACGATCGTTATTTAATTAATTTTGTTTGGAAGATAAAGATTACGGTTACTACTCCATTACCGTAAGTTATAGCGTTAGGTTCTATCGCTTATATTCATTATTGCCTTGGAAAAGCAAGCAAAAGTTTTACTATAAAAGTGTACCGGTAAATTCAAAAGCAGGTATTTAAATTAACCTTTTAAAATATTTGTATTGATAACATCTTATGTAAACTATGGTTTGAAACTAGGTCTATTGTTTCATCGAAGTGGTTTGTATTTTCAAATAAATAAAAAAAAGTTTCATTGATCAGAATTGGTATTTAATTACTTTTAAACTTTATATGACACTACTTGACGCACTACAACTTTTCGAGGTGAAACACAAAATTGTAAATTTCATATAATTGGTATATATTTATCGTAAATTATTTAATTGTTTTTATATACTCATTCCCTTTTTAATTTTTTTTTTCATAAATTTATGGATACTATGTTCTCACCAAAGTATTGATGAAACAACAGAATATCAAATTTCTAATTAATAATCCCCACGCGATACTTTTAATAAAGTGATATTTTAAAAACTAGATCAAAATCAGTTCATTCGCTTAGGAGCAACGATATTATAGACACAAATAAACGAGGGTTAATAACACGAAGCAATTACAAAGAGGAGGTGTTGTAATCAATGTAGTCTAGCGTCCACCAATGTAGTCCTGACATCAAACCGTAGTAGATCTACACACCACCAGTTGTCGCTTTCGTCAGTACAGCTGTCGTTGCCGGACAATTAAGTTGCTCTCGTGACTAACTCCTTTTTATATATTTAAAAAATATTCTCGACCCGCGCACGTTGTGAACATGAACATGAATGCTGTGTTGTATCGTGTAGAAGTTACACGAACAAATCAAAATCAAATGGAATAAACATATCTTTCTTCTCGTAAGTAAAATTTAAATTAAATATATTATTTATTTTGTCTAGAAAGTTCGGTGATTACCATGCCTCTATCGGCAAGTGGCAAAACTACTGGTCTAGCCAGGGCCGTACTTAGAATTGAAATGTATCTCTACAATACGATCCCAGATACTGTTCAAAAGCTTTCAATTAACGAAGTTTAAAAAAATTGTCAATGAGCGTATGTGATGAAGGTTATTACAAAATAATTATTGAAGATAGCTCACTCACTCAGCGAATGACCGCTCAACTGCCCGTCTCGACTACTAGTTGACAAGAGTTTTCAAGCTAACCACAATAACTGCAAGCGCCCGTGTCATGTAATGGTCGCCATGGCTATATTGCCCATGTCAACTTTTTTTCGACACGGGCATTAGTACGCAAAGTGCACCTGTCAACTACAGGTTGATTAACGTATACTACATTATCACCGGTGGGAAATAACGTAACAAAACGTGAGAGGCCTTGGGCAGTTTTGTGCAGTTGGTAAACTAAAAGATCATTGTCCGGACACTCAAGCGGATAAGGTGTTCTTCCGAGGCAATTTCAGTCGAATTGTTGTAGTGAAAATTCTAATTATGTAATTTTATATTCTGGGCTAAGGTTCGAACATATAGTAGTTGGTTTTGACGTTCAATATTTGAATTTGAATAATCTGATCTAATAAAAAATATTCTTTCTTGCTATAATAAGAAATCTATCAGTATCTACAATTTATAACTGTTGTTTATGAAAATAAAAGCATGTTATGTATCATATTATGCAGCATTATTCCATTTTATTTACACTACGTCTGGCTTGGGAAAAGGTTTACCAATTTTGGTGTCCTTTCCGTTTATTTTTGACGTGATAACGTCTAGTAAATTGATGAAGGGGTGCCCGTTCGACGAAGATGACGTCATTATTGTCACAATTAGTGAGCGAGAGCGCGGAACAAGCGGTAGAGAGGTACGATCGGCTCGACCTAAGCGTTCGGCTCACGATCGGCGGTCGGCCTAACTTACGACGCGTCCGAGTAGAAATGACAGCGGCAAATGGCGGGAAACTGTTTTGTCAATATTGAAGTCATGTCAAATAGTGAAAAGTTGATAATATAATGTAATGTAATAATATAAGTTAATAATATATAAGTAAATAAATGTAAGTTAATAATATAAAAATTAATAATAAAAGTTAATAAAATCATAAAATGGTTACCATAGCTTATTACAACAACAATTCCAGCAAAAAAGGTAATTAATTCTGCATTTTAAGAATCCAATTAGCGATATAATCTCATATATTTGTTCTTTCATTATAAAATAAGTAGCATCGGTGGGCGAGTGCAGTAATATTAGGTTATATTACAATTTTGACTAAAAAGTTATTAGGACTCATATAATTACGATCGTATAAAAAGTAAACTGTTTTTATTTAGTATATTTTTACAATTTTCATAAGTGGTTAATGATAATCTAATTTGTTTTGCTAACTTTAAGTTATTAAACTTAGCTTCTTTATTAAACTTGATTATTTCTTGTATTACATATCAAAGTATTTAACTTTATTTCGATTTTATATTAAATACAATTAATTACCTGTTGCTTATATATATATATTATACAAAATAATAATTCAGTGAATAATTCAATTCCATTCATGTTTTCTTATGACGTTATCACGTAAAAATTATCGTCCGTAAACCGACTTTACAGACAACCAATTTTTTTTTTAATCACTCCGATGATAAAAACTTTATTGCATATGCAAAAGCAAACTGACTTTTAGTACGCAATTAGTACGAAAAATCTCAAATCGATATTACACATGGCTACATAATATCAAGCTTTAATTTTCCAGCATAGGATGACGACCTTTCATTGTACTAAAATCCTACAAAGCGAAATCAGCTTATCAATACAATAGTAAATCATGCTAATATTATATAGTAGTGTGTGCCATCCAACTTCAAATTACATATATGCTTAACTATAAAATTCTGAGTACGGCCCTGGCAGACACCTAGTGACATATAGTAGAACAATTATAACGTCTGTCAATTTAGTCAATTACTTGTTTTAGCTACTGGTCGCTAGATGGCTTGCCGCTATTTGAAGCCCCTCGCACCCCCGCGCAGTTGCGACACTACATTATATGAATAAAGTTTCTTATGGCACCTCCTCTTTGTAATTGCTTCGTGGTTAATAAATACTGATTTCGATAACCCGTTTTCCTAACTTTTTATCTTAAGAACTTAATATTTTTAACATAATTTTTAAAGTTGGTTTGATTTGAATCTCTATCCATTAAAAAGGAATTAATATAAGCTGTTTTCATCATCCCCTACTTTCCACTCTTACTGCTGGATTTTTTTTTTAATTTATATGGTATCAACCTTGAGAATAACCAATTACATCGCAAATAGCAAAATTATAACAACTTTAAGGCAAAAAAAAAAAAATCAGTCGAATTGCGAACTTCCTACTAGTAATTAGATAAAAAGTCATTTTTCAAGTAGTTCGACTGATTTTTTTCGGTTAAAATTTAAAGAGTAACTTATATAATAACTTATAATAATAAAATCATAAGCTTTTGTTTTATTTAAAAACATACAACATCGTTTTTGCCTTTATTCTGAACACCAAAATTGTTTTGAATAAATAATTTAATATGTAACAAAGAGATTTGTCTTCTTCTGGTGTTTTCCTCAAAACATGATTTAAGACGAACCTGTTTTATTGTGACAGATAAAAATTACTCTGTCCTAATATTGTAATAACTATATTCTGTATTTTCATTAAAATATTATTTATGTATTAAATCTTGGCAATAGCATCTTGAATGAATATATTAACTACAAAATAATATAATATATTTAATTTATTGATTTGTGAAATAATACAATTTGTGAAACAATATCATTTCTATCACTGTTTATATTTCTTTTTCTTGTTTGTTTACTTAAATCCAAATATGTACGAGTAATAAAGCAGTAAAAAGTGCACACAGTTAAAACATAGAGAAGACACGATGAGCAGATGCAAGTATCGATATAAACAGATACGGATTAATTGAATTGTACTATTTTTGATAACTATTACGGATTTTATTTCAAAATAAAAAGGTAAAATTTTAAATGACCATTTGACAAACTCGGTAACAGACATATAAATAGTCATTATACCTATTCGTATCATATTCTATGTTGTCGCGTTAATTTATTTTTTTTTTTCTACAGAAAACTAGCTAGATAGTTTTTTATCTAAAAATATAGTTAAAATAAGGCCAATTACAAGTTTTCACAGATAACAATCAAATTCGTAAAATATAGCTTTGTTAAACAGATAAGATAATTATGAAAAATTAAATGTGAAGTTAAAATTTTACCAATTATAATAGGCGAAATAATAATAAGAAAATAAGTAAATTAGATAGGCTCACTAAGGATTTTTACTTAAAATTTTCTTTAATTTATGGATGGTGGTATTGAAGAGATCGATGTCAACCCTGTGAGTGGCCTGTAAGTGGTCTTTGCTTCAGGAATGTTTAAAAGGTCAAATCTTCTAAAATAAACATGAAATATGGAGTAGGGAGTAAAAAATTACTCATTAGGTCGGTTTATTTATTTAATTTACTTCGCGCTTAGAATTATATTGTGCTATATACGTACGTAACTCGATAAGTTTTAAGACAAGGAAAAACAATACAAGATATTAACAATATTTATTTTACTTTTTTTTTTCTTTTTTTTTTTAATACTCTCCTTCTTTCGCTATGCAAAGTTTTATTTGCCTAAACCAAATATTAGAACACTTTTGCCAGTCTTGATCCAATAAGTCCGGATTTGCGACTTCGTAGGCAGCTATGGCCTTCGGCTTTTTATTTTTTCCTTGGTTACAAAAATAAATCACATGAAGCTAAATCAGGACTGTACGCTGAATGTGGCAAGGTTTCCACAGCGGATTTCTCAAGAAACGCTTTCGTTCTGTAGGACATATGTGACGAAGCGTTGTCGTGATGCAGCATGATTCTTCAAAGCCCAGTCTTTGGTCTCCTTTATTGCAGAGCTTAGAAAACTTTCGGCAATGTTATTATATACCGTTTCGAGTTAACAGATCTATGATTTGCCAACATTGTTGTCGATACATGCCCGCTGTAAGAAAAAAAACTAGTCACCATTTTTTTACCAATGTAATGTCTTTCCTTTCCCAAAGACCCATACTAACGGCTGTCTCTCATTTTCTGGATTATATTGACAAATCCAAGTTCATCATCGTTCATCCATTCGTCGCCTTTGATGATTTCCAAAACACGTTTTGACGTTCCGTTTTCAAATCTTAGACGCATTTCACGGACCCAATCCACACGAGCCTGTTTTTCAGTGTCTGAGAGAAAACGTGGGATCCAATGACAACAAAGCTTCCTCACTTCAAGATGCTGATGCATAATAATGTTAATACTCTCCAAACTAACGCCAAGAATCTTCTCGATGTCCGAGTAAGTAATACGTTGGTCTTCTCGTACCATCATTTCAGTAGTCCACAAATTTTCTGTAGCTACTGCCGTTTGTGGGCGATCACTTCAATTGTCATCTTCGAGGTTTGTTTTACCCATTTTCAATTCACAAAAACATCTAAAAACTGTTTCCCCAGATTTGGCGGATTCCCCTAACGCTGATTGTAATCGTTAAAGGCTAAGTTTTTCAGTTAAACCAATTTTAAAATCATAAAATAACATAGCGCGAAAAATGTTCGCGGTCAAGCTCCATCGTTGTAAAGAAAATTGCGGGAACTACCGTAGTGAAATGAGTAGAACATTTTTTTTTTTAACCTAAGAAACCTGGCTATTTGCGTTCTATTTTTAAATAAATTTGCTTTTTAAAAATATATAATACATATGCGTTCCATTTTTAAATTACGAGCATCCCACAACTTATCGAGTGACCTACGTCACTTCTTATTATTTTATATAGTAATGTGGCGAGTTGCGACAATGCTTCTTTTTTACGCTTTATATGTCGTTAGTTCGTCAATTCAAATAAATAATAACTATTTGATATTTTCTTGTCCCGTGCATTTCTATGTTTGACATTCATTGCAAAAGACACTTGTGACTATTTGGTATATCATCGCTCACATAGAATATTAGTTAACTCATTAATTGTTCATCAAAATGATTTCCTTTTTTAATTAGGTTAAGTTGGGACTGTTTATAACATAAATAATAAGCTTTCTGCGAGAATGAAATAATAAAGTAATTTTATTACTTGGTTTCACTTACAAAATAAACAGTCCTGCCATGAAATGACTCTCACTACTGCCACATTTCACTAGATTACAAAAATAACAGACCATTGACGATCCTATGCGAAAATTGGATCTCTCTTTGCCTTTGTCTCATTTAAATGAAATATAAATATGCCTCTTTCGACAGTCTCTAAGACTGTTCGAAAATTTCATTGGAAATGAATTGCCAAATTGGAAATTGAATAAAGGTGAGTAAATAAGTCAAAGAATCAACCTATTCATTTTATCATAAATTACCTAACGGAAAGTATATATTTCATATCTTTTTCAATAGATTCAAGTAATAAGAATGGGTGGCGACGGATATTGTCCCGCGAAACCAAATGGTAGGTATAATTTAGAATACTTACAAATAAACTCAACGTATGAAAAATAAAATTTAATTAGGTAAAAAAAAAATAGATAATAAGTAAATAGATGGGGCCAAAAACTAAAGTTGGCGGGGATGTTGAATTTCATGAAAAACATGAAAAAATTATATAATGATGGACAATGATTTAAATAAGAGATAATTATCACAAACGAAATAGATGGATTGATTGATTATTAAGATATTTATTTTTTTATTTGCGAAATATCACATCAATTAAGGCCTATTCTAACTCGGCGTTTTAAGCTTTAATCTCTCTCCTATAAAGTAGAAGGGTATCATGTGCTGTAGTGGAACGCTTACTTCTTATTGGTATGGTACACTACAGATACCGACCAAACATATATCAAAATTAAGCCTAGTATATTTTTTTTAGCCCGCAGGAACTAATGACACTTTGTATTGACCACAAAACGAAAATTATAATAGTCTGTCACCAGACATCTAAAGATGCATTAGCATAACAGGATATTAATCTTTTACTGGTATTCTAGATCATATTCCAGTAAAAATTATAGTCAAAATAAACACAAAAAAAATTGTTTGTCTGTAAAGTCGGCTCACGGAAGATAATTTTTCGTGATAACGTCATAAGAAAACATTGATAAAAAATATTGCATAATTTTATGAATTGAATTTAATTATTATCAAAAAGTCATCATTATTTTGTATAATACAAATAATGAGTTAATTACATTTTTTTTTCGATAAATTAACATTTATTTGCACTCGTTAATTCAAATATTTTATTACTTAAATTTTCCAGATTAATAACAAGTAACAATGTGCTATTAACAATTTATTTACAACTTATATAAATATGTGATATTTAAGATTCTCCAATCTGCATTATTGTTTTTCATTCACAAGCCGAACGCTTAGGCCGATCGTGCCTCTCTATCGTTTCTTCCGTGCTCTCGCTCGTGAAACGTGACAATAGTTCGTGCGGTGCAGCCGGCATTCATCGATTTACAAGACGTTATCACGTCAAAATAAACTTTACAAAGGGATAAGCAATAAACGATGTTAGTACTCATCACGATTTAAATACCCATTGTGCACAAGCGAGCAAGAGTGCGCTTGCATCTCGTATTTATAGAAGCAATAACCATTAATAGAAATTGCTGCCTTATTAAAACCTACATAAACATTTCAAAGTGAAAACAAGGCGTATTCACAAACAACAATTTACGTCTGTATAAACTCCGCACGGTTCCAAAGGGTGCACGGTCTGAGCGGTTGAAAATTTGGCTCCTAACCAGCAAACAAATGACGCAATGAGATTTGTTGACTAAAATCCGGCGAGTAAACTTACGTTAATCATTAGATAAGTCTCGTTGTATCATTGCGCTATAATTATTCATTCGTATGAAATTATATCATTTAAATATTACATTTATTTTAATTGCTTGTATGCGGTATTTAGATTAAAACTAGAATAATACAGGTACTTTGAACTAAACTGAACTGACTGAATCAGCCTGTAAACATCCCACTGCTGGGCAAAGGACTATTCTTCACATAGAGGAAGGGTTGGAGCTTAATCTGCCATGCTGCTCCACTGCGGGTTGGCGGATAATATCCCTACCATGAGTAACGATCGTTACCAGGTGTTTATGATAACAATCGGGACCGACGGCTATACGTGCTTTCGAGTCACGAAATTTCGTCACCACTAACCCAGAATGGTTGTTAGATTCAATTATTGCTTACGTGATTTACATTAATACATAAAAAATCAGCAAAAAAAAACAATACACAATCAAGATTACACTTAAAGACAAATACACAGACAAACAAATACACAGACAAACATCAGTTTGCTTTACACTGTGTATCATACAACCGGAAATTATCTACGCAATGCACACACACAACTAGTTAATCGGTGTCGGCTAACTAAATCAAATCCTGCTTCCGTTCGGCATTAACGCGTATCCCGCTGCTGAATAATTATGTCCTTAATCGTGATAAATTATCGGCTGCCAACACTGTGTCACTACCTGTTTTAAAGGATACGTGTAGCTATAATTAATACCAGGATAAGAGTGATTTGATACAGATGGACAGTAGTGGCTTGTGCCAGCGGCTATGTTCGTTTAGATCGATTTTTGAAATAAAAGTTAAAAAAAAAACTTCAGCTGATTCCGTCCTTTTGTGCATTTAATGCACAGATATGCCTACCTTGAAAATAGTTACAAGGGACATTAAATAGTTGAAAATTCGTAATACAAATTAGTTTTGGTATGAAATATAAATCTGGCAAATTAAATAAAAGGTGAATGTAATGATTATTAAGATGTTACAATTGTCTATTGTCAAAATAATTAAGAAACGTAAACATTTGTAAGGCGGCGTATACCTAATTAATATCATGACGATTAAATTGGTTTAAGCATCTAGACGTGATTACGAAGTAAAACAGTACAATTATTGCTAATATCCATATCTACATGAAAGCTGCAAACATAGCCATAATATTTTAATGTTGTCACGCAAGGAACATGAATTTCTGTAACTTTATTAGGAGCGAGAAGGAAGGGAATTCCCTTAGGTCACTTTGATCGAATCTTTTGATTTTTCATAATTTAAGTCTTGAATTCGTTCAGTCACGAAATTTTGCATAGTTTTTTATGATTTAAGTGTGTTTGCTAACGCGCAATCAAGTAATGTGGTGGATTGAGCTCTAAAATATCTTTTCATTAAAAAAATCTTTTACCCAGTAGTGGGATATTTAAAGGCTGTTCTAGTTTAGTACAAACATATATCGTTTTAAAAAAACGCGATCACTATTCATATTTAAATTCATATATTTGTTCGTTCGGGTGCTTACCGCGTTTATAATTTTGTTGAGTTCCCTATATTTCGGCAATTTTTCAGTCGCCATGATCACGGGGAGACTGTCTCCCCAAAGAATACGAATTATGTACAAACATAATTCGAAAACGCTTAGGTAACCATACTTCAGTGAAGTATATTGTGAATTACAATTTGGATCTGGTCTAGTTGTTCTGATATGAGTAGATTTACAAAATTCCATATAGTAATTTTTCTGTGAAAGTCTTAGTTATCATATACTGATATATGGCAATTTTAATTCTGGATATAACCAAGAAAATATGTGTCATTCGAATATCGATTTTTAAAAAATCCGTCTTCCAGCTAGAACCTTTTTTTAAAGAGCTTAAAATATTCGCTTAGAAAAATTAAGACAAAATCATTTCACATCGATATTCCCTTAAGTACCACAAGCCAGAATTATTGAATATGTTTATTCTCGACACGATCCGAAATCTCACATCCCTAACAACCCAAATTATTACGGTACTATAACGGTATAATATCACTGAGTCAAAGGAATCTGAGCAGAAGAAATATTAAACGATGTTACTACCCCAAATTGCCTTTAAATTATTATTGATAAAAACTAATTGATCTCAATTTATTGATAGTCAATTTATTTATTGATAGTATTATGTTCCATTGATATCTGAAAACAAAATCTGGTAACGATTTCTGGCTATTGTAATAACGGTCACGGGTTCGATCTCCAGTGATGACAAATGATTGTTTAGGCTTTGTAGATGTTAGTTATATCTGAGTGTTTATGCTTATGTTGTGTGTGTTCCGAAACTCTAACACATTTTATCCACCGGTGACCACTGAGTGTAAGACGTTTATTTAATTTATTTATATTTTATACTTAGTTGTGTTTTAAATATTTATTCAACTGGTGTATAACAAGGGGTATAAAAACATGAATGGCGGTTTAATAATAGTATCACATGAGTGTTTTAATACCTAATTATCAACAGTTACATACAAGAATTAATCTACACCTAATACTAATATATGAATACTAGTATTAGGTGTAGATAAATTAAAAACTATCATAATATGAATCCTCTATTAAAGATTCCGAAACAGCTTACTGCTAACATTAAAACAGCGAGTCCTAGTAACCTAATATCATTAATTACTGAATATATACAAATAAACTAAGTGTTAATGAAAGAATTATCTACTGTAGTATTAATTAACATTTTGTATATCGCAAATATTTAAATTCTCTTGAATATGTTCTTCAATGTTGGAAGGTCCCGATCCCGATGTACTCAGCGGAATATTTATATTTACCACTTCACTATTTTTATTTACTATGGAATTCGAAATTACATTCGACAAGTGGATTTTGTTGGTTATAGAGTCATTAGTGTAGCCCTCAGCAACAGATGTAGACTTCCATCCGCCGTGCCGTTTAAACTTGTTATGTCCTCCGGCATCTACTAATATTGTGGCAGATGTGCAAAAGCATGTTCTGTATACAATTCAGAATTAGGAAGTTGTAAATAGTTAGCAATTGTTTTACCCAAACTGCTATATGTGTTTATGCCCATCTTTTATGATATACATTTTCTAGATCTGTATTGTAAAAAAAAAAAAAAACTCGGTTCCAGTTGTAAGTATGGGGAACCCCCAAAATTTTTCTAGTTTTGTGTGAAAATATAAATGCGGTTCACAGAATACATCTACTTACCAAGTTTCAACAGTATAGTTCCTATAGTGTCGGAAAAAAATGGCTGTGACATACGGACCGACAGACAGACAGACAGACAGACATGACGAATCCATAAGGATTCCGTTTTTGCCATTTGGCTACGGAACCCTAAAATTAGTATTAAACATTAATAATGGAAACGTATATCGTAAATATAAGGTATTATTTTTTAGTATCTATATCGAAGTTTCTTTAAGCACCTTATCCCTTAAAATGAGTTGAAAAAATCAAGGACTATGATATTTTTCAATTTAGATAACATTTTTTATGTTTCAGTATACTAGTCTTTAAAAATGTATTGTAATAATGAGGAAAAAGTGTAAAAATTATATTTACTGTTATTACAGCGTTCTTATGTTGGAGTTTTTGATAGTAATAAAACCTAATACACTTTTTTAATACAAAATTTTCTACGTCGACTATAAGGTACATAAAACAGTAGTGCGACCCGTGAGAGCGGATCTGCAACTATAAACGCGGCTAAAGTCATTAGGTCATTTAGCAATGTCTAATATTAAAATGTTATATTAATTCGTGAGAATCACATTACATATAGTATGTAGGTATGTATATCTAAAATGTATATTAAGTTTTAATATTATCGACAGTACCCGGATGACCGAGCTTTGCTCGGTTAAATTATATTTAGATACATTACATATTGATGAAACATAAATAATATTTTCGATCTTACCGACATAAAAGTAAAATAATAGGAACTGGTTATTAAAATAAAAAATAAAAAGAGCTCTTAATTCAAAAAAAAAAAAAAAATGAAAAAAAGATTGGTTTGTAGAATCCTGGATTCGAACTCAGGTTTTCTGGTTTCGAATCCGCCCGATTCCTATCTGCGCTAATAGAAGCTTGTCAATGACAGCGAAATTTACCTTCGTATTCTAATGGTATTTTTTAATTGTATAAAAAAAGGGATAAAACAACATTTTCTGAAAATAAATCCTAGCTAGATCGATTTATCGCCCCCGAAACCCCCTGCATACTAAATTTCATGAAAATCGTTGGAGCCGTTTCCGAGATTCCGATTATATATATATATATACAAGAATTGCTCGTTTAGGGCCAAAACACATAACGGCGTTGCGGCGCCGCAACGCTAAAATCGGCGGTGGCGTCACCGCCAATTTTAGCGGCGCGGCACCGCCAATTCCGGCGTTGTGACGTCATACTTGTTGACCATGATTTATTGACATTTTGTGTCTATTTTTATATTTTATTTTTTTTGTGTCTTTATTAGACATGGGTATCTCAATGAATTTTATGAACTGCAGATAAGCTCATGAGCCATATGCTTGAACCGGAGCTGTGAAACGGCTCACAGTTCAGCTCAATTGTTGTTATAGGTATTGTTACTTTTAACCACTTTTAACTATTAGATTTACAGCTAATTTATGACTCGGTTCAAACAAGTGACATGTATGATGTACCTAAATTATAAATATGTAAATTAATTTTATGCTAATTTCATCCATATGATAAATGCTAAAGTGAGTTTTTTTGTTTGTTACGCTTTTACGCCTTAACTATTAACCTGAATCCCGATCATCATGAAATTCTGCATACCAGTTTTCTGGGGTACAGAAAAGTACATACAGTACCTACTTTACGTACCGACTACCGTTGGTGCCTGTACCATGCGAGCGGAGCCGACGAAACCTATTTATTTATATTTAATCTATAAAACTAATATAGTAAGATATTAATTTATGTATCACTTTGTTTCAATTTTGTTTAGGCTTTATGAGACAAAAGTTGTTTAAAATTCTACCAGCATACAAAATTGATTCACAAAATTATTTCCGGTACAAAAGATTACTTTTTATGCATTCTACTAAATAACAACTTCAAATATTAACAAATTTCACGTGAACTATAATATTTAAAATAATTAAATTAATATCCACAATAAAAAATCACGAAGAACTGGTTACCCTACAACAACGCTCTTTCTCGCGGCGCCGCAACGCCGCAACGCAAACTGCCGATTTTAGCGTTGCGTCGACGCAACGCCGTTATGTGTTTTGGCTCTTAAAGATATAAGATTCTAATATTCGGTTGACATGTCGTTTTTCGTATAATGATTTCACGCTTTCAGAATTTTATATTCACCTTCAGACCACCTGTCTATCTCTGAGATTATTCGTCAACGTCAGAGCCAAAGATAGAACATGAACTATCAAAAAAATGAATTTATTTTACAGGAAATGTAAAAAGAGCTTTTATCTTTAATAATAGGTGTAGTAAAATTTATAAAAGAAAACTGTTCATCCATTTGTCGTGATGTTTACCGGTCTATCCCTGAAAAACCGTAGTATTACGATAGTCAAATTTTTTATAGTGTAATAATTATAATGGGTATAGACCCAGTATAATATTTTAATTTAGCTGATATTAAAGTAATATAGGTACAAGAAAGGTGTTGATTTTTTTTGCCGTGTTTTATTTATTTTTAAAAAGCCGTATGAATATTGTGACATTATATAATTTAATATTTAATATTTAATTATTATTATATTGTAGTTACGTTGGTATCGAGTTCAATACCAACGTAACGTAACTTAAAATACGTTACAGTTAGACTTTATAACTTTGAGTAAATAAAAATTAGATGTACGTCCATGAACAAGAATTAAAAGGAACTATACTTGAAACCATTTGAACTTATTCAACATTTACATATTGCAAATGCTGAACAAATAGCCAGTATAGCATAAAAAGTCGTATAGCATTTCTATACAAGCATTTTACGAGTCGATTTTTTTACGATGTTTTCATGAACATCCTTTTATTTTTCAAATCGCCGAACAAAGGACTACAGGAAAAATTAATTAAACTCCAGTGAATAAGGCAAAAGCTTTTGAATAACTCGAAAATTATATAGAAGCACACATAATTTTTCATCGCGACCAACACTATTCATAGTACACACGAACTAAAATTAAAATCGTGACAGGCATTATTGATTTATTTCGCTCCTCGTTCGGAACAAACTAAAGATAGGTAACGGTATCGAGTAAAATGCTGAACTACTTTCTATCGAGGTATAAACATTTTTCTATATTAAGAATTATTGATATTGCTAGTCTTTTATGTAAATCTTCTTTTCAATATAAATTTGTGTATTCAATTGTAATGATTTAATACGACAGAACAAAGAAAACATATGAGACACTTTTGTATTATAACTATTGGAATAAAAAAGAAAGATCATATATGTACTATTTGCAGATTCCAATATCACAGAATCGTAAAAAACTTTTTATTATGAGTAAAAAGTTATTGTCTTTTACGTAGTTACAATAAAATCGTTTATGGATAGTATCTTTGTACGGGGGATAAATCATAAAGGTTTTTTTATTTCGTAAGTCCCAAAAAATATTATGAATCTTTATAGTTTATTCGAAAACTTTGAACTTAAGGTTCATGCGAGTTAAGCTAAAAAACTGGAATTTCCGAGAAGAGAAATCAATACGTTTACGATATTTTTAATTTTGTATATTTTTAAATTTCTAGACATTCTTCTTCATTCTACGTGATATTTGTGAAATCATCCATGCTATTTTGGCAATGTTAAAATCCATTAATTCAAATAAATAGAATATATATATTTCATAATTTAATTATCATATTAACGTATTACGGGTCCTGTTTTAGTAATATTAGGTATGTAACTTTTATATTTACCCCATGCTTGGACTAAGTTGCATGCATCGTGGTCAGAATCAGCTCATTACCGCCTATGTATATGTCTGACATTCGCGCTATGAGACTTGTAATACATAAATATAAAATCTAACATTGTAGATAGATGTTTATTGCAGCGAAGAATTTTGTATTATCATTATTATATCTAAGTAAAAAAATTAAAAAAAATTAATTTGCTTTAATTGCTTTCGTATTAAATACTGTTTCTAATTTTCAAAATAAGACGAACCTCAACACTTTAAATTTGAGTGCTTATAAAAGTATTTAGGCAACAAAACTTAGAAAGACTCTACTCCTAGACTTTGGATCAAGATCAAACATGCAGAGCATTCAAAGTTAGTCCTAAAGAAATAATCGTTATACGAGTTTTTATGCGTCAAAGCGCAAACTTATCCCTTAGCCTTATTTGTTACTTTTCCTTGAAAAATTTTGGCTTGTGGTTTTAATGAACAACTATCCTGTACTAACAACAAATTTTGGGTTTATTGAAAAATATAAATTTTAGTCATCTGGTATGAAACGGGATTAAAATTGAAAATATTGTTATGTTTTAGTTGTAATATAGTAGACTTAATCAAAAATATTTTTTATGGATTATATATTAATGTTAATATACACATATTAGAAGTACTTTTTGAATGTAATTATTATATAATGGATGATTTAAACATCGTTATTTTATTTAGTGATTTTGGAACTATTAGTGAACTTAAAAGCTGTTTCTGGAGGCTTCGTATAATCCAACGATCGCTATTAGATTTCTTTAATACCAACTGGAATCGAAGACTTTATCTACTCTCTGGGGCATGATGGGAAAATCCCACAAGGACAAAAACCCAGACCAGAAACAAACAATTGTAAAAATACAAATATCTACCATAGCGAGAATTTAACCCACGATTGCTGCAGCATTAACCGAACTTTACGCACCACTAAACTAGAATGACTGTCCAATCGCTGTAACTGTATCTTAATTACTAATTACTTATTTTCTATTCAGGATCGAAATTACTAAAATTTATTTGATATTGAATTTTGAAGATCGATGTGAGAAAAACTCAAAAAGTTGGATATTGATCGATATTACAGTGACTTGCACATTACTATGTTACATGTGAACCGTCGAGTAATTAATTTTCATTTACAATATAATTTAATTATACTAATTACAAAAAAAAAAAACATTATGTTTAATTTAAAACATTTGTTTAATGTTACGGAAGTCGCGTAAAAAATAAAAGTATATACTTTCTGATGCGTAGTCACGATAATATTTTTTCGATGCTTTTTATATAATATTTAGTCTCTATTTAATATATCAATGATTGTAACATTTCTGTCTTTATAGTTAAACATATATTATAATTACAAATCCAAATAAAACTTATATCACAGATGTCCACGATTAAATCATCGTTGTTTTAAACTAATAAATAAACGCTTCATGTTTAACTGCCTCCAATAGGTTGAGAATTCTGTGGCAAAGCATATACAATAAAACGCACCGATTTTACAGTATTGATTATATTATGAGGACTTTTAAAGGAGATAAAAAAAACTACATTAATATTATCATGAAAATCAAACAGATAATTCATGACACACATTATCACATTTCGATGGTCTAAAAGAAACGCGCACAATACAAACACAAGCACCCAGACTACACCAAACATTTGTATGGTATATAAAAAAATTGTCATGTGAGGGAATCGATACCGCGACATTTATCGCATTGGTTAATTACTGTGGCTACTGTGCCAATCGATCAATGGTTACATAACTACAATACATACAGTGTTTTTTTTTTACAACGAAAATAAGTTACAACGCCTTCGAAATGCACTTACGATAAACGCTAAAATGCTACAACAGAACCAACTACCATTTAACGCTAGCAATTGTGACAAAGCAAATAATTAACGAGGTGTTTAATTTGCAACGAGATAGTCTGAGCAAATTGGATAATTCAGCTCATATCATATATCCAGATAGTTACTTTCAATTGTTATTATCCATGATTCGTATATTTAATTATGAGGCAATTGGAAACGATCAACTTTTTTTACGACCATGATTTACTTGCGTTATCTATTTTATAAATTTGAAATGTGTTAATAATATATGTATACAGTTCCTTAATAATGTAAAAAAAATAACAGATTTGCACTTTAAAATATAAAATCGTTGTAATTTTTGTATTATTGTAAGTCTAATTTTATAAAAAGCCATATAATGAATTTTAAAGTAGATATGTTTAAACTTTTCTTCGTAAACTGCTTCAGCTATAAAAAAGTTAATGGAAGAAGTTAGTTTCAATATTCAATTATGTTTTATTTATTTTAAGTTATTGCTTTATAAATATAAAGCCAGAAGGCACGAGCTTAAACAAGCTGGCACCACTGAGTTATTCAACTGCAAAAACAAGACATGGATGTTTCTGGTTAAATTCTGATAAATACATATCTGCCAACAAGAGAAGAGAAGATTACAATATCTATCTTTTTTACTGACTTCAAAAAAAGTAGGTAGTTATCAATTCGACTGTTTTTTTTTTACGTGTGCTACCTCATAACTTTTAACTGGGTGTACCGATTTTGATGATTCTTATACATTCGAAAGCTGATGCTTGTTATATGGTCTTATTTTAATATGAGCGAGATCTGATGAGTAGTTTTTGAGTTATCCCTAATGATACATAATTAATTCACTTAGACTACGTTGATATTCTCATTTTTTTTAAGTCGGTTAAACAGTGTGATTAACACTTCTATTATTTTACTATCTGTTTATTAAATACTTTAAACGTTTATAAACATTTTCAAAGTCAGGAGTTCGGTTATTCTCGTGGTCACTTTCACCACAAGCTTAATATTAAAAAATTATTAACTATAATTAACGTACTAATTTTCATCGTGATTCTAATTTAAATCTGTAATAGAACCGTAAAAATCAAATTAAGTTCAGACCCTGCCATAGCAATTTATTAGTAAAATTGTTTTAGAAGTATGACGTTAAATGAAATTGCACTTTAAATTTGAGCCAGATTATAATTATGGTTAACAAGTATTATAAATTACATGAAAAATAACAAATAATAATAAAAAACAAGTTGGTGCTTTTGTACTATTTACTTATAATTTACGTTAAAACATTAAAGCACTCTTAGTATAGAAGATATAGCTTTTTAGGTTAGATAAGAAAAATCCTGTAAAGATTTTTTTTTACCCATGTCACCTAAAAGGTCTTAGTGTCTCATAAGAGTGGATTTACAAGATAGATCAGAGTGCACTTTGAAATTGGATATAATCTTTTTTTTTTTTGGTTGAAATATTAATTACCTTACAAGTAATATGCTGTTATTCGTTGAGAAGTTCTACTCTCAAAAATATATAGATTTCATAACGACATGAATTAACTAAATATATGATTTTGTAAATCGGAAAAAAATCAATAATATTACGAATATGGGATTTCTGTTATAATGTCCACCATTTAGTTCAGTGGTTAGAGCATATTGTTATTTCACTAACGAGTTCGATCCTCGTTAATTCTAAATATTTGTATATGTCATCCAAATATTTCTTTTGGTTAAGATGTTTGTGTTGTATGTTTCTGAATCTTGATATGAGAAAACATCTTACTGGAAACTATTGAGCTTAAAACGGTTATTTGTTTGTATGATTTGTATAGAAAGAAATAAGGTTTAACAGTTATCAAAAATGACATTAAATATATTAAATAGAACTTTTTTACCCAAATATCATATATAATCAGCAGAGAACTCACACAGCAATTGTTGAAAGATATTGGAAGATTCGTTTAAAGTACCTCTTGCTTACGTATTTTTTAAATATGTAGTACCTACTTAAAATTTTTGATAAAATTATATTTCCACGATTAATTTCAACCACTTTTGAAGTATGACCTCCCTGACTGATTAAAACAAGAATCATCAAAATCGATTCATAATTAACGGAGTAATCGCGTAATAAACATACAAAAAAAGGCGAATTGAGACGATTGACGAATTTTTTTAAGTCGGTTTATAAAAATTATAGTATACGTATGTTAATTGGTAAAAGAGATAATAATGATAAATTAAAAAAACGGTTACACTAAATCATAAAGTTGACCTAAAAACGTAACAGTAATTTCCGTCCAAAGATTAATTAGTCCACGTAAACATTTATCTGATGTACTTGCATCCATGCGAAATAAATGATTATCTCCACTGGAATTGCAATGTAAATATAATCTTTGGACTTAGTTAGTTTTCTAGCACTACTCCGCACAGACGTAACCATTGCCCTGGAGGTAGGCAATATGTTTGACGACAGTACGGTTGAAACTTCGAAGCCTAAGGTAAATAGACAAAACTATTGTAATGAAGTACCTATTATTGCATGTATTGCTTTTTTTATTTGTTTATTATTAAAAATAATTTATTTTATAATATTTGGAATTATTGACGGTTCAACTCTGGTTAGTACTGTGGTAAAAAAAAAATTGCGATAGTAATTTGAATCTATGCTTAAGACATATATTTAGGTGAAGTTGTTAATACAATAGACATTTGTCGCTGATTCGAACTTTGCTAAAATATTGATATAGAAAGGAATACATGCATGTCGTATATGTGTATATGTTTATTTGCAGATTTTGGTTTTATATGTTTTTATTTCGAAGTTTGCGAATTATTTTTCTTTTTTTTTTTTAATCTTAACGTGCTTAAAATCTAACCAAATTATTAAATATGTATAATGTTGCGATACGAAACTTTAATACACAAGAAATCATAGTCTCGTTTAAATGATAATAAAGTGAATTCTAAATGTTCTGTGCCCTAAAGGATCTTTGGAATTATTCTAAAACGACTTTCAAATTGCTTTTAATGCTCAAGAAAGGTTAAAGTAGGATTTATGTTGAGCACTTATTTATATCAATCTTTTTTTAGACTTTCGTACCAAAAGAGCACGAAAAGTACTACGACATCATTGACCTACCATCAATTTGTCTCTCACTGGGCTACATTTTGGAAGTAAAATATACATTTGAAATTTTCTTAGAATATAGTCTTATTATTCTAATATTAATTGTCAAAAAATAATGAATAAATAAAAATGACTACTCTCTACAGCTGCACCCATACAAAAAAAAATGTTCTTTTTCTATATTTTAGCTCGATATTAACTTTTTTCTATATTTTTTTAAATCCTAAAACGTTATCGTAAATGTCCACGGCGTAATTGTTGTTAACGGTTTGTTTTGTACATAATGAAAACTGTGTGGCTTATGTCAATCTGGAAATATTGTCTGAAATAAAATATATTATTATTAACCTTGTTGCAGAAAAGTAAGGGAGAAAAGAGTCGCAGTCAAAAAGAATCAGATGTAGCACAGGATGAAATTAAGAAATTTAAGGAAAATCTACTACAGTCTGTTACGTCAGAAGAGTAAGTAATTTATCTATAGCGCATTTAGATGAAGATCTATCACAATTTATTATAATAGTACTTAAAAACATTAATTTTATATTGAATAAGATAGTTTTCACCGAATAGTTTATTTTCATATTACAAGGGTATCCTCTATAGGCTATAAAGTGGCCTTTAGATGCACAAAGATTTGTGATTGATAGCCTGTCTAATGGAATGTACGGAGTAAATGATTTAATGATCTTTTAACTGATGCGAAAAAAGCAACTGCATTTTACGTACAAATTTACATGCGATGATGCCTTATACTTATTATTTCTGACACAGCATGCAGTGAGTGATTAAGGGATTAATTTAACTTACATAATCAAAGAAAGAGAGACTTAAAAAAAAATAATGTCCGACTGTCGTTAAAAAATGTACCTAATAATAAAATAAGTTATTTTAGATACTTATTAAATATTAATATGTAGTCTAAGAAATATTACATACAAAAATAAATTTTAAAACTCCACAATATTCCTTACAGACTGTAACTGATATCAAAAGAATATAAATTTTTCAGCATTAGCGCTTGTAAAGCAAAAGCTAATATTGCTTTAAACCTATCACAGTACCTTTATAACTTTCGTCCACTACGTATGAACATGAACTGAATTTATAAAGCATTATCAAAAAGAAAATGTATTCATATTAACAGTGATGAAAAAATTTAAAGTGAAATTTATGACGGAATTTTATATCAAAGTATCAAAAACAGAAAATTTGATTTTCACTAATTATCTCATAACTTCAAATTACAGTTATAAAAATATTACATGTTAAAAAAATAAAATGTATAAAATTTGTGAAGTAATTTTGTGTATATTTTTATCTTTATATCTTCTTTATTATTTTTTATAAGTGCATGATTCTTATAATTTAGTTGACATCAATATCGTGATAATAAAGAACTTCAGTATGTTTTTACAACAAACTATGCTTTTACAAATATTGATTCTATGTTTAAATTATGTCAACCAATTATTTAAAAGTGATAAGTATACTGTAACGACCGATTACGTAAAAAAACATTTAATTCAATAAAACAATAATAATATAACTTTGACTAAATAAGCGTTTTATATATAATTTTTGTGGATTCCTTTTTATTAGATGATGAATATCGTACTTTTAGTATAATCAATAGTTCTTTTGATAGACATGCTATAATTTTCTCACATAATTAAAAGCTTATTCAAATATTATATCCGACAATAATCACCTGACTGACTGAACTGAACTGACTGAACTGAATAATAATCATCGCGTAAAAATATTTCACTTTATTTAAACGATGAAGTGATGACGTCAAGAAGCTTAGATCAATTTAGTGTTAACACAAAATAAAATACATTTATTTACTTTTCCAGAACAATCTTAAGTGAAAACTACCCTGAAATTGAAGATAACAAACGATACTCGACGTCTAAAGCCCGTCAATCCCTTTCTGTACCCGAAAATGTCGTGGCCGAACTAGACGAAAATAAAATATTTGAACTGAAAGAGGTAAACGTACCCATAGTATTAAAGGTCTTTGGTAATATTCGTGACAGTATAATTAAAGAAAAAGGGGCCTAACTAATGACTGACTAATGCAAGAATTCTTCAATTTTTTATTACATTTTAAATGAAAACATATTCCTATTATGGCAATTTCGGACACAAATCGGTGAATTTTAATATATACCAATACGACTTGGTGAATCTTTATTAAACGCGTAAGCGTGAATAGACACTATTAAAGCATTTTCTTGAGAATTTTCCTTGTAATACGAATGGTACAAGTTAATATTGAACCCAGAAAAACATTTTTATTACGTAATGTAACCTTCCTGTGTTCGATGTTGTGTTCAAAGTAGTCGTTGTGAGAATTTTCCTGTTGCATTTCTTTCCGTTTTGCGTTTTCTTTATTTATGGGATGGTAGATTCCACAAATCGCGTGTTTTGTTTTGTTGTGATGATATTAAAAAGAAAACAAAACTGGTGAAAAATTAGCATACTTTTTTATACCTTCATATATTTTGTGTTCAATATAATGAATATGTCAATTTCTTTACAAAATCAACAGTGAAGGTTAATAATTAAATATCAAATACGTCTAAATCATTCACATAACCACGGGGTAAACTAATGTTATTTCAATGGGTTAATGATAATGAGACTAAGCAACCCAAAGTGAAATCTGTTATGATTGATAGTGCTAATATGGGGCAAGTAGCTGAATCATCTTCTACCCAGCCTGAACCTGTCGATATGAGTAGTCATCCGCGACAACAGATTGAGGTGAAGAAGCTAAATTCTCGATCGTTATCATTGTCTGGTACTTGTAGCCCAGAAGTAATGAAGATTAGAGCTTTGGAGGCGCGCAAGCATGGTGGAGGAAATCTACCCAAGGGGTAGCTAAAAATCTTACAAGAAAAGTTTCCCGTTTGCGTTCTATAAAATTTACTTTTCCACCCATGTATGGCTGTAAATGCCAGGCTAAAACCTGAGTAGCCTACAGAAAATCTGTCAAGACTTGCCTTTCTGCGGGCATCCGCCAATTTTTTTCGTGAGACATCGGGACCCGAGAAACGAGTAGTCGAGTAGTAGAGCATGGTCGCCAATGAATTTCTAGAAACGTAAAATGTATCATCTACATGTTTTACCAAAACTTTCGAGGTTTAAAAGCAAAACTCAAGAAATAGCGTTGTACTATATTCGGTTAATTCGCAACACCATATAGTTTTCTGAAAAATATTTCGAGCTTGAGGTCTAAATATCATCAATTACCAAAATGACACGTTCTCGGTACCGCAACCTGCTGAGACGTTTGTGGGTTACTTTTCCATCATTTTTTTTTTAAATCTAGCAATTATTGCAGCAATCGGATTGTACCTGGTCTTCTACGGGTACTCGCAGATTATTTATGCAATAGGTCACAGTATGTTAGGCTTTGTATATATGAGTTCAATAAAATGTTTGCAGTGCCTACCACGGGTTCCGGCGCGTGTACTAATTCGCTTATTCCCCTTATCCTCCTCATTCTTAACGTTCTCCTGGACGCATAACCCGAGTGCGATTTATTTGCGAAGGAATGGATGTAAATAGTGTCAATATGGAAAAAGTTCTGTATACGTGATACGTGAATGAAGTTGTCTTTAAATACTGTAGTTGGCTTTTAACTTTTTAAATTTTAATTAAAGTAAATAAATCAAAAAATAAATGTTTCAGCAAAGCGTTAAACGCTACTATCATTTTTTGGCTCGTAAAAATAAAATATATTTAAGCATGTTATTATACAAAGAAAAAATTTATTTAAATGCTATTGTCTATACTCAACTTTATAAAACAACATTAATGAGATAAAATTAATCAATTTTAATGTATAGCTTTTTTAACAAAAAAATAAATCGACAAAATTTACGTGGTTGAATTAATTAACAAATTTTCAGTATGTTAACGGTCCAAATCCAGTTTTCTTATTTCGTAGATATTTTTCCCAAATGTATATGGGTTAATCTTGAAACCTTATTCAATAAAAAATTATTATCTTAATCATACAACACAATAAAAAGTAAGATGTGATAGAATTATAAATTAAATTGATGGACAATCAATCGTTCCATATATTCGTACTGTTATAGTTATAAATTTAATATTTTTATTTAAATAAAACCAAGTATTAAATAAGTATAATCTAAATTGGATAATCCAGTATAGAATTATGTAATATTAGTCGTAACCGATGAAATAAATAAAAATTTGATCATTCAAAGATATTTTATGTAGAGATATTATATTTATGTAGATATTTATATTATATTTATTATAATTATAATTATGTTTATAAAACTAGGCATTCCTCCTGTTTGACCTGGATGGCGACGGATATATCGATCATAACGACTTGTGCGGGACTTTTGTCAGCCTTGGAGAGAGAGTTGATGAGCAAGCTGTTAAAAACATGCTCGCTGAGGTAAGATAAAATAAACTTTTACTTAAATAATATATAAGTAACAATAACTTTGAATACGAAGTTTCAAATTTATTGTGCTTCCTGTTACAACCAGCTATAGTTTTGATTTATGAGCTCACTCTTATGAGCTCTAATGTAATTATTGTTGTACATAATGTTTAGTAATATTATTATAAGTATACAAAAAAGACAAGGTTAAAATTTTTATCTATAGATTTATATTAATATATCATATAATTGTATATTTCACGTGTCTATTTTTTTAGAATTTTTTGATGAACGAAATGATGAATTTAATTTTTGTAGTTGTCTAAAATATTAACTATATACATTTCCATTATATTTAGAAATGTCGTTCTATCTGTCTGTTGTTTGATTATTGCTAAATTACTAAGTGCAGATTTAAAAATTAGTAACATTGACTTAATGTCATCATTTCATCAAAATCGATTCATTCTATCAAAAGTATAGTAGTAGTAATTTTTTATTTTGTATGACGGCGTTAGTGAATAGTAGGTATATTAGTAAATTTAAATTTAATGCAAAAATGATAATCATGTTGTATTAAATATATATTTTTAGCATTAACAAATAATCAATATACATTCGAAACAAAAAATGAAAAAAGAGGAAAACAAATCGTAAAAATGTCAACTTCCGAGTTTTTTTAATGTAAAGTATAAAACAGTTGAAACATTTTGATCTAGAATACTATCATAATATATTTCGCAGTTGACATTTTCTGAATCGCCTTTAGTTAGTATCTTCAATCTATCTAATCTATAAAACTACATACTAAACTGAAACTTATGAAAATAAAAGTACTAGCGACCCGCCACGGTTCCGCACGGGTGCAATGCTGATACATAATCATAAAGTGCTATACATATTAATATTATAATCGTAAAGATTCCGTTTTCTTTCTCATGTGGCGCGGCCTACGACGCGCTATTTATAGGCACGCGCCACCGGGCCCCGGTCGGTACCGCCGCAACTACTATGGCCCTGCATCTTACGACTGTAATATCTTCGAAAATATTCACTTAAATTACATACTGTAAAGAGCTATATTGATCTATATTAAATGCACAATGTATTTAAGGTACTAAATTGGATAGGGATTAATGCTGTATTGCTTAAAATCGCTTCGTAAATAAGCCATTATTTCTCGTAAAAAGTAAAGGATAAAAAATCGTTATTGTGGGTTATCCCTAAGAGATAGACATATACCATTGCAGACTTTTTTGTAGACCTTTTTAAGGTATACAATACTGTAGTACATTATTTTGATCTATCTCGTTGGGTTCAGCCAGCGTTTTCAATGTAAGCGCAAAAAATGTGTATATTTACATCACATCAGAAACCTCTGAAATTATCAGTGTTTCTCTACCATATTATTCATGTTATATACATATAAACCTTCCTCTTGAATCACTCTATCTATTAAAAACCCGCATCAAAACCCCTTGCGTAGTTTTAAAGATATAAACATACATGGGGACAGACAGATCGGGAAGCGACTTTATTTTATACTAGTGATTTCTTCATAATGACATAGTCGATTTGCACTCGATTCGCTTGTAATAAAGCTTTAGCAGATATTCAATAATTCCTATACAATCTTTTTAAAACAGATTTAATAATTTTAATTAACTAATTTTATAAAGTCTAATATTTAAAGTTAGTAATTTTGTTTTACAAGTTATTATCTTCTCATATATTTACTTACAAAATTGATTCAATTTATAATTCGATTCAGTTGAAAGGCTTAAAAATTAAACAACTCTCTCGGAACATAAAATGGCTTTGACTTGATTGCGTTTTGTTTGACATATTTTATCAATAATGAGGCTTTATTACAAAGCCGTATGGGGAAGTTACCTGTTCTATGGGTTGTTTGCTTGCTCATTTATTTGCACATAAAAAACAATAAATAAGATACTCGTAATTAAAAAATGTGTCTGTGTATATTTATTTAGAATTATGTATTGTATTATTAGTACTATATATATATATATATATATATATATATATATATATATATATATATATATATATATATATATATATATATGTATGTATACTATATATATTATATTATAAGCAAATATATTATAAACACTACCTTTCTATCAAGCACTTACTATTGTAAGCTTTATAGACAAAATAAAAGACAAGATCCACAAAAGCAATACGCTGATATAATTATGGAACCGTGATGACAAAGAAGACGCGTAGAACTTAGAAATGTCACGGACTAATGTACAGCTAAGTACACTTGCTGTACTGAATTTTCAAGTGATAAATTTGCTTAAAATTCTTCTCATGCTTGACCTACGTTACGTGATATAAATTCTAAAACATGTACATCCGTCAATCAACACTGAAACGGCGTGGTATAGTTCCAACCCTTCTTTTAGTTCTTCACCAGTAGGATACTTACAGACTCTTATAATTCGTAATACAGTTCAAATAGTACAGAGCAGTAATAAAATATACATAATTACCGAATAGAAAAACTAAAAATCTAATTATTTTGAAATTACTTCAAATGCTCTTCATTATTCAAGCAACTAATATGCCCTTAATTAAAATTGGAGTAATGAAGTGTTCATTACGTTAAACGATAATTATGGAAATTTCTGTTATGTGATTTATGAATAAAGAGAATTCTACAAATTACATATTTTTAATTAAAAAAAAATACTATAACTTAGAATTTTACTGACACATTTCTAAACTATTCTAATAATTCTTTTAATACCTCAGTTTTTATATAGTACTTTACAAAACCGTTATGAACTGAATAATGTATTAAATTAGTTGAATTTATAAAACCGTGGGTTGTAGGTGTAGAAAATATAAATATCGTAGCGCATAGCAAAAAAAAAAATAAATAAAAAAAATGAAAACAACTATAGAAGCGTAAACTTTTATTAATAAGGTTGTTTACAGCATTCATATACACAATAGGTTTAAGACACTTCGTCTTTCATTTAGTGTACATACATAAATAAGTACATAAACAATTGTTTACACAAAACAGGCGATCGCATAAATTTTTTATGTTCCCGCGAAAAACTTTTTTATATTCTACACTGAAAATTATCAATACTACTTCATAAATTAACTTTTACGATCATTTTAAGTATCCACATGTTTATTGAGTTTGAATATAAAAATACACACCTTTAACGTTAAAATAAACTATATGCGTGCAGATTGTTTTGTTTAAAGGGTTCTGTTGGAATGAGATTATGTAATATCCTAACCTACTGTTCTTAAATATGTAGGTTAAATAGACAATGAAAAGTTACACGTAATTCGATGTTACACAACGACTAGATACTGTTGTAGCGGCATCTATCTCGCCATATACGAACTGGAAGAAACTGAAGTATCCTACATCGCGATATTAAAGTTTTCAAAGCGATTGAGTATATACACAAGAACCCGAAAACACACGTTAAGTGGCGCGTAGCCCACCAGACGCAACACCGTCTCGTCGAAGGATCCTTCCTTTTCAATGGTGGACCGTGTTCTTCACATCCTGTACCTCACCTCCCCAAACTGGTGATTCCGACGTGATCACACGCCCTGTTCCTCACTCCTTCTAAACTGTTGTAATAAATATGTGTAAAATGAAAGTATGTATTTGATTCAGGGCTGAGGGAAACTTTGTAATATGAAAAATCAATTTTTTATTATTATTAATGTAGAACATTTTTCTACTATTATGAATGTAGAAAAATGTTCTTTCTATAGACAGTTTCAACCCACCTAAAGTGATATAAATTTAATATCTAAACAGGAGTATTCTTCGGTACTGCGTACTACTGCGGATAATATATAAAAATCTAAATCTTTAATAACCAAATTGAAAAAAAATTATATTGCTTAGATTTTAAAACTGTATTATTATATAATTTATAAGTAAAATTACTATTTTTTCAGGCTTCAGATCCCCTAGACTTTGATTCGTTTGTAAACCTTCTCGGATACAAGACTTTGGAGCTCGACTCTGAGGAGACGCTTATCGCGGCGCTTTCTCGTTGGGACATCGATAACACTGGCTACATATCTGAAGACAGGTACTGAGCTGAATTGAACTAATTTAGGCTGTAAACGTCCCAATACTAAGCAAAAGTTTGTTCTCCATATTGAAGAATAGTTGGATCTCAATCCACCACACTGCTCCACTGCGAGTTCGCGTATATGTTTCCTGCAATGAGTAACGATCGTTATCAGATGTCTATGATAACAACCAGGAGTAACAGCTTTACGTACTCTCCGAGGTACGGTAGCGAAACCCTCAAGAACCCAACCCGGTTCAACAATGACCGGGAATCAAACCAATTACCGCAGACGTTGAGGTGACTATTCGCACGACTACACCAGAACGGTTGTCGACGACGGTTAAATAAAGGTAACAACTACGTAATTAACCTGAAAATTTTGTTTGTAATCATTAAATCTCAATCATTGGATATTGGAGTATCTCTGGTTTTATTATCCTTTATAATCTGATTATATTTTCCTTCTTGTATGTGTCTCTTGGAAACCTTAACCGTAAAAATAAATATTCAGTATAAAACACACACAACCGAACTATTTTTTATTTTTATTTTTATAAATACAATAATTAATTTTGCTGTTGTATAAATGTTTATGCTATGTATGTTTCAGGGGCATTTATAAATAATTAATCTAATCTTATTTGTGAAACATATACATACATAAAACTTGATAAATTGTGAATTTATCTTTTCAAATATATTTTTAGTGGTAATTCAGCGAAAGTTTGTTGACCAAAAAGACCTTTACAAAGTTCCTTGCCCCTCAGGGACAGCGACAATACTTGATATATTTCTAAAGGTAGTCGTGACAAAACTTTTTGCAAGCACGTATTTGTCATTTTTATTTCTTACAATGTGGTATTTTAAGAAAAAAATGATTGTTACGGTTCACGCCATTGGGAATTAAGTATACTTTATACTATATATCTATGCGTATATTAAATGTTCAATATATATAAAAAATATATATTAAAAATACTGACTATTATTTGTTTGATTATAGGTATCTGAATATTATTTACATATTTTGATAAAATAACCGTAGGCTAATTTTATAAGCTTATAAATTTTTAATGAAATAAATTTATAGTATTTATACATAGATCTTAAAAAACGGCGTTGCAATTGTCACACTTAATATAAAAATACAAGAATAATAATTGCTTGCTTAACTTTTTTTTTTTTTTTATTGCGACAAACTCGATTACTCGCTAATGAAACTTTCTTTCATAAGAACTTAACAACAATATAACTCATATGACATTAATAATGATAATTAATATAACATCGACACGTATGTAATAAGCAGAAAGTTAGGAACAATGCGAATAAGCTAACTTATATAATCTCTGTGGCGGGCAAACTTCGTCTGGAAAGAGATATATATATCTAATATTAAGCTTAAGAATATATTTCCAACAGCGTTTCAGTTAATAGATTCTACCTATAAACAATCACAAAAATAAGGCCAATCACAGGTTGCCCTGTATAGTTACGTTGTTGCATTCGGACCAATGGGATAGCGTGCTTATAGTAATTACAGTTATGGATCAATTATTTATTATTTAATAAATTTATAATAAGTATATATTCTATATTTAAGATGCGATCTTCTAAGGTCGATCTTTTTTGAAGTTTTGTAAGCATATTTGTTGTATTTTTTACCTCAATATTAATAAATATGAATGGTTAAAAATGCAGCGGTAATGCAACTTTCGTTTGGAAGTCCAATTTCTCACTTTTTCTGTTTTCAATAAAAAAATAAATAAATATTAAACTAACAGCCAAAAAAAACAGCCTCTAAATTAATTTATTAGCAACACTAACAACTAAAAAATGCGCTTGAAATAGATACTATATCATTTTTACGACAAGTGAGAGAAACAAAAGCCATCATCTGCTCTCGCTTTTTCATGTCAAGTAACCTTCTGCTCTTCTTTATTTCAAGAAATGCTTAAGATACTAGAGGTACTGTAAGTTTTAATATTTCGGTAGTGATGACTAACCGCTTGAGTGTCCGGGCAATGAGCTTTAATTTACCAACTGCACAAAACTGCCCAAGGCCTCTCACGTTTTGTTACGTAATTTCCCACCGGCAATAATGTAATATACGTTAATCAACCTGTAGTTGACAGGTGTACTTCGCGTACTAATACCCGTGTCGATAAAAAGTTGACATGGGAAATATAGCCATGGCGACCAGTTAGTTAAGTTAGTTTGTAAACTCTTGTCAGCTACTAGTTAACACGGGCAGTGGAGCGGCTAAATATAAAGAGAAGCGTCTGTTCGTTCACTGGTTATTATAGAACCTTGCCTTTTATTAGTAACACAATATGATTATGGTCCAAAATTTATTATTTTACAACCATCTAAATATTTTGTACCATTTATTGACAATTACATAGTAGGTTTAACTTGAAAATAAACTTAACAAGGCTACCCTTTATGCTTATTTCCCAGTATTTCGTTTTATTCTCTAAAATTACCTAAAGCAGTTCATTAAATTTTAGTGAAATAAACGCCCAGTCACGCTCAGTCGGAGCTACCTTAATGAATCAGTTATAATTAAGCATTGAGTCGTTCGCGGCGGAATAACAAAAACAGTTTATAAATTAATTTGTAGCGTGAATGGAAATTATTTTCAAAGAGGAAGTAATACTGAGGAAATATTTTTAGAAATCCGAACCCAAAGTGGTTCCATGAAACCCTCCGTCCGTCTGTGACAAAGCATTATCTTTGAAATCGTAATAGCAGCCTGTAAGTACTTCGTGTGGGATTTCAACTCGTAGTTAGGATGATTTTAAGATGGAACTGTTCTTTGAAAATGATGAATAACAATAAATAATAATTTACACATATACGTATTAATTGAAATTTTTACATACTCATTCTACCGATTTATCCGTTTGTTTAAGCTAATTTAAATAATAATATGGGTTATTCTTTACATCTGAGATAACAAAGATCCTCCAAGTAATCCCAAATAAAAAAACAAATATTAAAATAAGAGCCTTTTAAGTTAAATTTTCTGCAAAACGAAATCATCGCTGGCAAAGCCGCGGACGTAAAGTAGTATTTAATATAATTTATAGACTTCAGAACCTTTTATTTCCAACAGTTTTTGTTATTACAAAATTGGAATTAGGTGACTTTTCTTTTTGTAATTGTTCCTTTCTATTAAATTTCTACTGAAAAAACTGCCCTAAGGTACTTTTAAGGCGTCGTCCATGAAGAAGAAATAAAATACGGTATAATAAGAAGGTAAAATATTTTTATGAGAATCGGTCGTGGTGCGACCATTTGACTGTATTTCGAAGTAATTCTTCACACGCCTCAGGGGCTTACGTTAAAATTTTGTTTTTCGTAACATAAAATGTTTACCACTTACTGTTTTTTACCATTTAATGTTTAAGTTAACAAATTTTTTTATCAAAACATTGGCTTTATCACCTAGTAAAATACATTTTGTTATTTAATAACTAATGGACGGTTCGATACAAATCATTACGGTATAAGCACCTTTTTCTAAGTTTAAGCAATTTATAATTAGTAATCTTTTTGAGTACATCTACCGAGGACAATAGGACCAACTTGGTAAGTCCAACTTCGAGAGAGAGGTCAATCGTCGCATCCTGCTAAGACGGGCAGCGTTCGAGAAGTTAAAAAACGTCTTTTCATCCGTCATACCTTAGTGCATAAAGTCGAGAGTCTTCGACCAATGTGTGTTACCTTAATGTGTGATGACATATGGATCTAGGAGGTGGTCTCTGACTATGGGCCTTTTAAACAAGCTTCAAGTCGCACGGCGAGCCATGAAGAGGACTATGCTTGGTATTTCTCTGATGGATCGAATCAGAAGTACTGAGATCTGCAGATGAACGAAGGTTGCCTACATAGCCCAACGAATTTGCAAGTTAAAGTGGCAGTGGGTAGGGCACATAGCTCGTAGAACTGACGGCCGATTGAGCAGAAAGGCTCTCGAGTGGATACCACGTACCGGAAAGCACAGTGTCGGACGGCCGTCCGCGAGATGCACATACGTCTTTAAAGTCTTGAAAAGTCGCCAGAAGCCGTTGGATAGAGGCTGTTTCGAACCGATTGCTCTGGAGGTAAATGGTGGAAGCCTACGTTCAGCAGTGGACATCCAATGGCTGATATGATGGTGATGATGACGACAATGACAAACTAGATCTTACACATTTTTTGTTTTTCTTTTTGCATGCATTGCAATTTTCAATCTTTCGATTTACTTTTCATGTCTAATCTAACCTACATATTCAGTTACTCATTTAGAGAGTACAGATTTTGACTTCCAAAATATCTACAAACGACAATAATTTATGATATAATTAAATCGTAATTTTTATTACAAACTAGAAGGTTTGTTCCTGACTCTTTTTTTCAAAAAATAAAATATCATTGTTAGTGTACACCATTTTATTTAATTTAATGAATTTTAATGATTTTCAAGCACAAACTTTAAGGTAAACCACAGAAATAAATGAGTTATGCTTTTATACTTCAGGAGGTGTTATTATATATATCTTATTATAAGTGTAGAGTTAAGAATTACTTTACATACTACTTATAAATCTTTCAATTTACCTTTGTGTCAATTTGTAACAATACTGGTTTTATATTTTTCGTCGGCGTTGAAATATCTTTTTCGCACATTACATTATCAATATCAATCGTTTGTTGATAACTAGCTTCCGCTTGCGGCTTCGCCCACGTGGGTGTATTGACAAAAATTAGCCTATGTCCATCCTCAGATTGCAGACTATTCGTATCAAACATCACAAACGATATTATGATATATAAATATTTATATACATATTAGATATTTCATAATAAACAAAGGGACAGATAGACAGATGTTAACTTCGTTTCTAACTTGTCAGGTAAAGATTCGTATGCATATCTATTATTGAATTCATTGAATAATAAAATACAACCAAAATAACTAAAAACTAAACCTAAATAACTAAAACTACAATCCTATTACCAAATAAATAAATAAATAAAAAATAAAAACCATTTATAATACGACTGAAATAAAAATAATATGTATTCTAATTAAAATATTTTAACGAAAAAAATAATAATTATCAACTCTACTAAGTAATAAATCGTTTCGAAAATCTAATAAACTACAAGAAAAAACTCAAAATGAACGTAACTATTAATGACGACTGCCCTCACGCGTCTCCCCGTGTTTGGGTCGCGCACTCGACGATAGCGCGTCATTACTTGAATCGCCCCTCCACCCCCGCCTTGGGCACCGCACTGACTTCTTGCGAAAAGAAAGTCGAAAGCGCCGTGGTTTAGGTGTTACTTATGCGTTTTCGCATGATAATTTTGAAACAATGTTATATTATGACCAAATTACACAAAATCGTTATAAATTGTTGCCTATGAGTTAATCTGATGTATAAGCTATGGGTACCTATTACTGTAAATTTTCATCTAAATCCGTTCAGTAGTTTTTGCGTAAAAGAACAACAAACTTTCTCATTTATAATATTAATATGATTATCTGATAATAACAATTGACTTTGATAATAATAATTAATAACAAGGTTAATTTAGATTATTTTTTCAGGATTCGTCACGACTTAATGACATGGGGTGATCGTTTCACAGAAAAGGAGGCAGACTACGCTCTAGACGAAGCCCCGACTATACAGAAGGACGGTTACACTTTCATAGATTACAAGCAATTCTGCTCCAAGCTCAGCGGGCTCAGGAAGCCCAACAAACAAGCTTTACAAGTTTGAGAGCAGTCCGAATATAGCCGGAAATACAATTTACGTAAATTTTGTTTGCTTTTCATGTTTATTCTAAACATTTTGTACGAAATTGTGACTGAATAAGCGTATTTTAATTTTATCATAGTGTTTTCGTTCTGGTTAAGTAAATTATAATGGTATGTTATTTTAAATTTGAAATTTAAGGGTTTATTTTTCCATGTTTTTTGCTGTCTAATTTTCCAAAGAATAATACATCCTATTACTAATTGTTTAATTTGTATTATTATTTTTATTATTGTTTTATATAATTTTATTATCCTTTCAACAAAACGTTTTTTTTTTCTTTTGTTTTTTAAATAAGTCTAAGAATTGTAAATATTGAGCTATCTTAAAAATATCGAAAATCAATGCACGTAAAACCGTGTTACTTGTAATATAATAATGCAAGGTTTATATATATATATATATATATATATATATATATATATATATATATATATATATATATATATATATATATATATATATATATATATATATATATATATATATATATATATATACTTTTTTTTATTTCAAGAAGGTAATCTTCACAGTTATCAGTTTGATTTGAGTACATATTAGCTATGAAAAACGGCCCCAAGGACGCAACGGAAACTCTCAAAAAAGATTATTTATTCCCGTTTTTGTAACGTTTCTGTACGACTGAAATAAAAATAAAAAATAGTATATATTCTAATTAGGATATTTTAACTGTAATAATAATAATTATCTACTGTACTAAGTAATAAATCGTTTCGAGGATCTAATAAGCTACAAGAAAAAACTCAAAATGAACACAACTATTTACTACAACTACAACTATTACTACAATTTATAAAGATATTTTTTTTATTTCTCAGCCTCTATTGACCGTAGCATGATGTTATATAGCCTACAGCCTTCCTTGGTAAATGAACTGTCTAACACAAAAATAATTTTTCAATTCGAACCAGCAGTTCCTGAGATTAGCGCGTTTAAACAAAAAACTCTTTAGCTTTATAATATTAGTATAGAAGTATAGATTAAAAACATCTTAAAATAACAGTTATTTGAAATAAAATTTCACTCACTCGAGATCATCTTTGAACACGTCGAAATCTGTAAACATCAGTTCGACGATCTGGTGAGGGGAAGCAATAAACGTGTAGAGGAGGCAGATATCCCGTGGGTATGGTAGCGGGTAGTCTGGACTGCTGAATGTACCGCGTTCCTTCCCATGCGTAGACGTGAAGCGTATACAGGAGCAACCTGATGACATAAATAGTTTTATTAACATTTATCCATGTATATAACTGTTATCAGTGTTGACCATAATGACCATAATTATAAAAATGTACTTTAAAGTGATGCAATTTAAAAAAAGCGCACACTTGTCTTATTCGTCATTTTTTTTTTGTAAAAAAAATATGTGTACGTGTTTAATTAGGTCATTTAATATAATTATTTAGTATTTTTGAATAAAAAAAAAATATTTTTTTTCGTCGGAAAGTGTCTTTTGCACATAATTTAGATTCATTTAGGCATTTTTAATGCACTGCTTCTTCATTCCTATCGAAAAGACTTCTTTATAATGTCACTTCCCACAACATTCCACAGTATGGTCTTACTTATCTTTACAGACTACTTTTCTGCTAACTTAGTTCTCTTTCCGATTTAAGTTTTTCTTGGCTCAAAATGTTGAGACTCAAAAACTTATAGTTATATGTGTATTTTTAACCCACTTCAAAAAAGGAGGAGGTTCTCAATTCGTCTGTTTTTTTTTTGTATTTTTGTTACACGATTACTCCGTTAATTATGAAACGATTTTGATGTTTTTTTTTTTAATTTGTAGATCATACTTCAGAGGTGATTGCATTGAAAATTTTTCGGAGTCAATTTAGCACTTTTAAGGAAAATCGACAAAAACAATTAAGTATTAATCATCGTGAATGTACAGAACATTTGAACGTGCGGCTCGTATTAAGCTGAATACATACTTTATGACGATAAACGGAACCGTATACGTACGGAAAACCACGGGTGCTACTAGTACTGTACACAATGTATGTATGTCGTGTTCTCTCCTCAACCATGTAAATCATCACAGCAACCTGCTGTTGAATTTCTCCTAAAAGTTAAATAGTAACACATATTATTTTGCTTAAAATTTGTAAATAACACTACTAAAAGTTACACCAAATATATAATATTTGTAAATTGCATAATGAAATAATTAACATATAATCATTCTATAATATATAACTATCATTCGCGAGCACGTGACGTAACTACAGCTTTGAACAATTTGTACTTACTCCACAGAAACTGTAGAGAACCTGAAAATAAAAGTAACGTGGAGAACTGAAACATTAGAGTAACACGACACGGTAGGTTGAACACCAGATTGACTGTGAAGCACATGTTAATTCATACGCCGCGTGATAATATACAATACTATGTTTTAAAATTATAAAGCAGACAAAATTATTTATTTGGTCGCACGGATACAATGATCTACTGGTAAAACTAAAAAAGAAACATATTTTAAAAGCCTATCTATTTCAACGAGACATTGGAGTGGAGAAGTTAACAGAGTCGCGGGTAACACAACGCAGGTCGTTTAGTTTAAACATCAGATATCCTTCCATCAAATATGTTTTAAGTTTTGTAGTAAAATATATATACATAAACATATTTACAGACAACTATCGTTACGATAAGATATAGTTCTTGATAAGATTTTCTTGATTGTCAACATTTTTAAATTTCCATATTTCCACTTTATAAATTATAACGTTTGTACAAGTAATATTGGTAATATTGGTGACATCACAATTTTTATTTTTATTTTTTTTAACTAAAAAATAAAAATAGATTTTTAAATTAAGCATCATTTAAATTTAACATAAAGACCAAATATTAATCTTTTTTTCTCTTTTATGCAGTGTTTATTGTTATTGTTTCCCATAAAGTTCAAAGTTTTAATAACATTATGTTAATGTATAAATATTCTCATAATTTAAAAAACAATCTTTGCAATTAGTATTTTATTAATAAAACAGAACAGAATCTTATCTCGAAAAAAAAAAAACAAAATTTAAAAAAAAATTGTCCAACCGCAAGATTTTTCATTATTTCAAAGATTTTTTTTATTAAAAGCTTCAAACAAAAGGGGAATGAATTTTAACTCCCTTAAATATTTGAGTAACGCCCGAAGCTTGGTACGAAATTAGAACGGTGATGATTACTCGGTCAGAAATGTTGTATAATCGTAGCTTGGAGCCAGAATCTGAAGCCCGAATCCGGAAATTGGGCCGGCTTGACCACACCATCCGACAGATACACTGTTATATGGATAATGTTTGACTTTATATGCATTTAATATAGATTATTAGTGTGGAAAATTGACATGACCATACCACGATTTGGCTATTAATAAACTGTTTAAAATTATAATGTTATTATATGTGGATTTATGTAGAACAAATACACATTTATAATGAATTGATTATGAATATTTGCAGAATTAGTAGCATGTTACATATTTGGTTTTTATTTAAGTAACTGTGAACGATTTTCTTTCATATTCTTTTATCTTTACCGGTTCGGATTTCATATTTGTAATAAAAAGCAAAGTCGTGCGAGTATTTATATCAAGCTCCAATTTAGTAACGATACAAGCGCTTATTTTAAATCATCGGTAAACTAAAATAATAACAACAATAATTTTTAATAAATTACGTTTGATAGTGTTTTAATGCAAAAGTATTATTTTATTTTTAAGTCATCTCATAAACAATTTCAATAAGCAATGTTTATTGAGAGTGAAGTACAAATTAACTCAAATAATAAACTTAAACACTGAGATAGACAACGTGATGGAATTCGGTATGAGAATTTATTGTAAAGTTAATTATCCGTTATAAGCAAAATTAATATTTCATTATTTATACTAAGCATAGACTGCTTTCTAATAGCGCTTTAACCCAATTTTCACTTGAAGTGGTAAATGTCGTTTGGCACGAAGTACATATTTTCTGAAGGGCTTTTATAGGATAGCTGCCAACAAAGTTCATTGGATAAATTAAGATCAGGCACAAAAGAAAGAGCTACTTCAATTGAATTAAATGGGTCGATTGAAATTATTGTAAGTTTCTTTGAAGACAACTTTATTTGAACTTTAAGATAAAAATTAAATTTTATGTTAAAATCTAATAATATGTAAATAATAGTACAATATTTCCCAGTATATTTCAAATTAACATTTACGTAATGTTAACGTACAGAAAATTAGACCTAAATTACGACTCAACACCTAAACAATGTTCATTCTTGAATGACTTTTAACACGAAAGGTTCTTTTTTACTTTTTTTTAAATACAAATCTAGACTATACCAGCAAATAATATTTTCGTACATTCTATACATAATAGATTAATAAGTGAAAGAATATATAGCGCTCAATTCACCCTCACATGAAGCAGTTTATTTTCCTAAAAAATAGAATACAAATACTTAAAATAAATCTACAAGACCATCTTATATCCTTACTTTTAACTGTCTCTAACAATTTATACTCGTATTTGATGTCCCGGCGAATGCCACGACATTGGTGGTTATTGATCTGCTCCATAGACTCGTTGGGTTTTTGTTTTATAATTATTAAATATACTGGTTGTCGAATACAACGAGAGTTTTTCGTATCATAATATAGTTAGCGCATTATAATTTATTCGTATCATAATATATTAGCAAATAAACTGCACCAAATTAATAGATATCCTGAAATATAAATACATTAAAAGATAATATATATACATTTACTAACAAACTCGTGTATTTGGCCAGTTTAAACTAAACACTTCTTATAAGTATTATGATATCTTCAGCTATTCTGCAATATAAATTAAATTTATTTATTGAAAGTTCTAAAGATCTACTTCGATCTCTCATTTTATTGAGTACTCCGTAACAGCTTAAGTTAAGGTATGTATATTGAAATCGTTTTATTAATGACTCTTGTTTTATAAACTAAAAAATAATAACGATCAAGTAATTTCCCATTAGTGATGTTATTTATAATCTATCTCCGAGGAAGAATAAATTATATATTCAATATCGACAATACACTACTGATTACCTTTTCGTGATAAACATTACGTCAACAACTATTATGTGCTAAAAATTTCGTCGAAAAAAAAAAGAAATAGCTCACCTATACCAAAGATACGATTTTTTAAATTAAAATCGTTTTTGGAATAAACGAGATTCGTAAAGGTTAGTTATAGGTGAAACGTGACTTAAATGATATGCTAATAATTCTTGCAAATAAAGGAAGCAAGAAAATCAATACTTTTAGAAGCGTTGAATTAAAGCAAGGAATTTAACAAAGAGCAGCAGTTTTTGCGTGCTGACAAATAATACAATATTTTGCATGATAATGAAAATTAATTTATAGATGTTACTTTAAAATTAATTTGTTAATATATATAAAATAGTAAAATTTCAAGATAAAAAAAATGTCGTGTGTACGTACTACGTAGTAAACATATCAGAAGTGAAACGTCTTTGGCAAACTCAATTTAAAATTTATTAATATTATTATAGTTAAACATTCTATTACTTATTTACGCGTTGCTAGGATACACGATATCATACTATTTCATTCTCTCCTACACATTTTTGTATTTGTGTCTCTTACCTGTCATTTTTTCCGTCTTTTTAATTGTCTAAAATATCCAAAGAAAATGAGCAACATTCATTCTTATCCCATTTCTTTGTTGATTGATATTTATTTATTTAATTACTCTTTATTATACATACATAAATAACATTAAAATTTAATTATATAATAATATTAAAATAGTCAATAAAGGCAGTGTTATCGCTAAACAGCGATCTCTTCTTTTCTGTGAAAGAGATAATGTAAAAAGGCGGAGAGCGTGTACAGAGTTAAAAAAAAAAAACTAATATGATGACAATGGGGACGACAGAGGTTTCAAATATATCTCTTTTTAAAAGTTCAAAAGTCATAGTGCACGTCCAATTACTAATTAGTAAGGGTAAAGTATTACATAAGTAAGCAGTTTTATTACAAAAAGACTTACTGTAAAAAATTAAACAAGTGCGAGTCGGACTTTACCATGAAGGGTTCCGTAGCAGCAAGTAACATCATATAAAAGTTCTTGTAGTTCGTTGTAACTTTGATCGATGTTTTAATAATAGTGCATATTTTTTATAAAGAATAAAACTACTTACTAGATCTCGTTCAAACCAATTTTCGGTGGAAGCTTGCATGGTAATGTACATCATATATTTTTTTTAGTTTTATCATTCTCTTAGTTTAGAAGTTAAGGGGACACATTTTACCACTTTGGAAGTGTCTCTCGCGCAAACTGTTCAGTTTAGAAAAAAATTATATAAGAAATTTCTATATCATTTTTGAAGACCTATCTATAAATACCCCACACGTATGGGTTTGATGAAACAAAAATTGTGTTTCAGTTCTAAGTATGGAACCCCCAAAATTTCTTTTTTTGTGAAAATTCTTATACGGTTCAGAGAATACATCTACTTACCAAGTTTCAACAGTATAGCTCTTATAGTTTCGGAAAAAAGTGGCTTTGACATACGGACGGACAGACAGACAGACATGACGAATCCATAAGGGTTCCGTTTTTACCATTTGGCTACGGAACCCTAAAAAAGAGAATTACTACAAACATTCAAAGTAAGGTTTTTACTAGAATGAAGAGATCTATTACGTGTATCATATAGGAACTCAAAACGTTCTTTTAAGCAGCGCGGTAAGGTAGGGCTACATAAAATAGAATAAAGAAGCAATATGACAGGAGTATTCCTCTGTAGACGTATAGGAAACCACCTTTGATTGTTACGAAATTCAGAGATATAATCATGACGTACTTGCGAATTCCAAATGTGAACCGATGATATTGTGTTGAAGTTAATTTTTATACTTTGATTCAAAATCCGAATACAAAACCTTCTACAACTAACATTTCTTCTAATATACCTTTTCGTTACAACGTATTACATACATATAGGTACTTGAGGTACATAATTAATAAGTCAAATTATAAGTGACCACTCATACAAGTAACGATATTATAATTAAGGTCCCGTACCAACGGTTAGGTGATACGTAATAAAAGTACGATCTTAAGGTAAGCACGTATATAATTAATTCTGAGGATCATGTTCCTTTATTAAAGGGCATTATTGTTAAGTTTCTGTTTTAATGACGGTTGTATGGTATAGAGTGCTCAAACGGTGAAAGTTTAATCGTAAACCGCACCCGCATAGATTACGCGGACTACGCGAACTTGAAGGTCAGGTTTTTTCTTTAATCACAAGATCAAATGTAATGCGAGGAAAAATATTATTTTATCATCTGTGATAAATAATAAATATTTTACAAAATAGAATAAATGTTACTCGTACGTTAGTAGTTAAATTTAATAGTTAATTCTATCTCAATTTTCATCGTTTATTTTGCACTTTATTTTTTTGCACTGAAACATTGTTAGAAGGAACTTTATTTCAATAACCTTTAGAAACTACAGAGCCTAACACTGCAGATTTCCCTAATTATTATTACACCTGACCGCCCTTTAAGATCATTAAATATTAATTCAATTAGGCACTGAAATTATATTTTTCAGTGAGTACAATAAATTAAAAAAAGCAAAAAAAGCCGTAAATTAATTCTAATTATACTTATTTTTTCATAATATTCAAGTAATATTTATTATTATATAGAATATTAAATTAATTATTTATAAAACAGGAAATTTTTAGTTTTCGTGTAAATCGTGTCATCGCGTGGAATGGAAATAATTAATGTTGTAAAATTTTGAGATAAACACGTCAAGTTTTTATAGAATTGTGTTCAAATGAAAATAAATAAATGAAATAAGCTCTTAGTTATAGTTTTCATAGCAATAATTTATATAATTTTTATTATATAGCAATTTTTACTTTTCTATTCAAATCTAAATAAAGTTTGGAAAAACGAAAAACGATTAAAATTGTAACAATACAGAAACATTAACATGTGGAAACAATGATTCGTGTACACGCGACATAATTATATGCGCTCTAGTTTTTCCAAGAGATTTAATACGATTATATTCATGGAACATTATTGTTTATATGAAGTATTGTTTGCCTTTAAGTACTTTATGTTAAGTTTCAAGTACATTTCCGTACAATAAAACAGCAATCCGTTTGCCATTGTTATTATTGCAAAAAAAAATCAAGTCAATTGAATCAAGTAACTTCCTAAATATAATATTACTGTAAAACAAGACTGGCAAGGCGATTAAAATTTCCAGGATTAAGAATAGTCTCAGCGCTTTCCAAACTTCAAAACCATGTTTTCAAATTTTCCTTCATTTCCGAACACGTGATAAAGTGGTAATTAGATGGGTACTGAAGTTAGAAGCTTTTTAATGGAAAAACTCGGAGCTAGGTACGCCGCGTTGATTTACTTCGAAACTTCGTCACTTCTTAATTATTTGCTATCGCGGCTATCTACAACATCCAAAGTTTATGACCCGTTTAGTAATAATATTTTTCAATTTCATAAAGATTAATAAAATATAAACTCTTATTAGGAAGGAATCGAGTCATATAATACATAAATGTTGCTACATTTTTGTCATACATATTGCTATTTACTACATTAATAAGTATTTAAATTTAATTCAGTAATTGTGATACGGTTTATATGTGTTTTGCATCAATTTGATTTTAATATTATGGTATAAAAATTATTTATGGTAATCGACAAGCTACTACTAAACTGTAGTTTCACGAGTCAGTAATCAGTATAAATATAAATAAATAAATATTAGCAAACAATCACACCACGTTAACCTAGCCCCGCGGTAAGTTCGTAAGAACTTGTGTTACGGGTACTAGGAACGGAAATAAATTTAATAGATTTATATAAATACATATATACATAAATACACATCCATGACCCGGTGCAGACATCTATATTCGTCATACAAATTATCTGCACCTGGCGGGATTCGAACCCGCGACCGCTGCGTAAAGTGCCAGTTGCCTGACCACTCGACCAGCCGGCCGTCAAAACTCAGTATAAATTAAAGGTTTTGGTAAATATTTTTTTACATATAGAGTTACAAATAAAGTTATTTCATTATTAAATAGATGTATAGAAATATAAAAGTTTATACTATTTTAAGGAAATAATAGAACAATATTACTGAAAATAGAACTTCAAACCAAGGTTTTCCCGCCACAATTTTTTGATTGAAACCATTAAAAGAGCTTTTGTCACCGTCGACGTTCCTGCTCTTAATGAGCCTACTGGAATCAGTCGCGATAATGGCAAAAGACCTGATGGATTAACAATGGTTCCCGAGGGAATGGGACGGGCGCTTTTGTGAAACGCAACCTGCGTCGATAAATTAGCTTCGTCTCATGTCAGGGAGACAGCTTTAAGAGTAGGAGCCGTTTCGGAACAAGCTAATGACACAAATATTCGTCACTTATCCCAAATTCTGTCTTTGTACCGTTTGTAGTCGAAATATTTGGTAGTAGTAGTAGCAAAAAGCCTCGAAGTAGCAGTGCAAATTTTTTTTTTTTAAATAATTGACCCTACATCTTTGACCATTATTTTTTGCCCATAGAATCGAAATTACGATTCAACGGGGAAATACTGCCAACATTCTAGGCCTCCACTCATACCAAATCCACCATTTATATCAAAAGTATATGTAAATAATTAGTTTCAGTTTTGCATTGCATATATGAATAATATTGTAAAATTTCGAATTAAATATTCAATTTTTATTTTAAACAATGTAATTTTTTATGCATTTAATATACTGACAAAATAATAAATGCGTGCATTAGTTATAGTATCCGATTTCAATAATGACTAATGAATTCGGGCCAGGTGATTAATAATTATTTAATCTTTATTATTAATAATAAATCAAAACGGATAGATCATACAAAATCACATTTAAAAATCTAATTACATACGAAATTAAATTTATTCCATAATATTTTATATCTTTGTACAAGGTTAGATGCATTTTTCCTAATTATATTACAAATAAATCTAATGATTATGATAAGCATCATCGATGTATAATACACATAGTTGATAAGCGCAGAAAAGCCTATCTCTTATATTTCGCTATAAATTAAATATCTACAAAATCTATAAAAGTTTGAAATAATATTTAGAAAATATGAAATCTGTACTGTGATCTTTAACATTCGCAACGATTTAAGACTCTTTTGTTCTAATTGTCATCAAAAGAAAATTTGTTTTAATATAATTTTAGACAAAACAATTAGAAAATGAGACATTGTTAGAAACAATTCAATTATCTTAAAACAAAGAAATAAATAATAAAATTAAATTAGAATTCCAAGAGTTTCTATTTAAAACATTCGAAAAGCTATTTATAATAATACATTTTGTCATTTGTTAACGCAATGAAATTTAAACTGACACAAAAACGTTAATAATGTGATAGAAATATATAAAGACATTATTAAATTAGAAATTTTTGTATTCACATCTGCAAACCAGCTATTTCACTGATACTACTTTTATTGCAATAAAGTTTAAAAAAATACAATAATTGTATTTTACCTAAATATTTTTCCAAAATGTTTCCGTATGGATATGAACCACGCACAATCACGGAGTATGGAGCAAAGATAGAGGAAGAGAGCGACCGAGCTATGGCGAGCAGCGATGAACCTAAGTGTAAGCTTGCTTAGCTGTGTGATAGCACATCATGCTCTGTTTAACTGCAGCATAACAAACATTTTATAGTTTACGGGGACACGTTTGGATTATCTTTATTTTCGAACATCGAAAGTTACTTGGATTTAACTGTAATTAATTTAACTGAATGGAAAACATCATAAAATAAAACAATGAAACGAAACAATTTTTTTTTTTAAATTAATTTTCATTGTAATGCAAAATATTCGTAGCGACATCATTAATATTTTTTTTAAGTTTGTTTTTATTTTTAATTAAATTTTTGTTGTCTGTGACTTTGTGTAATTTCCCAAATAAATGTGTTTCTTTCTTTCTTTCTTTCTAATGCCAATGCAACTCAGCTTATACGTCTTTCACGACTAAAGCTTTAAGCTGACTGTTAAACGTAGCGTAGGCTTCCTAAAACGACCTTGTGGATCTCCCCAGCGTGCTTCGGAGCCATCGCGTACGCCGTAAACGTAAAACCGTCGGTCCCAGTTGTTATCGTATACACCTGATAGGGACCGTTACTTATAGTAGAGAAATTATCCGCTAATTTTCAGTGGTGCAGCGTAGTGGAATAAGCTACAACCCTTCTTCTATATGGAAAATAGGCCTTTCTTAGCAAGCTTTGCCTAGTCTGTTTACAGGCTCAGTCCAGTTCAGTTCAATATCATTGTAAATAAATAAAAATAATTAGTAAATGTGTTTTTAATTTTTTTTTTTTGATAAAATACCTGTTAACATAACTTCTCAATTTAAATCATCCTCACACAACGCTACTAAGGTTCTTAAAAATAATGTAGATTTTTCATTGTTGCAATTTAATTCATCAGATACGAGTTTTATAAAAAAAATTAAAAGTCTTAATATTTAAAAAAAAGAAAAAGAGAATGATGAATAATGAAAAAATTAAGAAATGATCTATCGACCATTTCAGTTAAATTAATTAATACTTCGCTTCGTACTTAGTACTTTCTTAGTAGCTTCGTACTTACTTCGTAATTTTTAAGCATTTTATTCAAGTGGATTCTTTCTCAGATTTTTTAACATATAGTAAAGTTTTACCACTTTTTAAAAAAGGAGACAGAAGTGATCCCAGTGATTACAGAACGGTTTTAAGCCTGCCATCCATAATTTTTTTTTTTTAAATTTTAATCCTACTTCTTTTCCATTTTAATGTTAATGGTATTTTTCACAGTTAACAATATGATTTCACAAAAGGACGCTCTACATCAGATGTTGGAGTGACACTTCTAAGGCATATATACTATACTATAGGTGTATTTTGTTATCGATCAAAGGCATTCCATTGCATAGAACATGAAACCTTATTACGTAAACTTGAGTATTACACTGTGGTATTACGCTGTTAATTGAGTATTAGTTAGCTCTTGATCTCATTGCTTCACATCTTACAAATAAATAGAATTCAACGTTTCAATAAATGGAGCAAAGTGTTCTGGATCTGGGCTAAAAATATCGACGTTCTACATGAATCAATTCTGGACCCATTCCTATTTTTAATAGATCTCCCATTTTATATTTCTATATATTATATTTCTTGCTGACTTTGCATCGTTTATTTTTAAAGTTGATAGGAATAAAGTTAATTATAACGACGTGAACGGTGATTTTATTTTGAAAATAACTTGGTTTTAGACGCCTAAAAAAACCAAATGTCAAGTGTATGATTTGCTTAATGTTAAAAATCCTAATTATAATATGGATATAAATAACGATAGTATGATTATTAGTAAAACCACAGTTTTCTTAGGGATCAATTTAGATCCGAAACTTTAGTGGGATTCCCATTTGTCATCCCTGACTGGGATAGTAAGCTCCGCAGCATTTGCGGTTAGGAAAGTTCGTCAACTGACCAACGTGGATACTGTTCCATTAAAATATTTTAGTTATTTCCAGGAAATCATGTCTTACGATTCATTACTATGACGCTTCAGATATTAGGATTTTTATTATGAAAAAAAAAAAAGCTGTTCGCGGGATTTATGATCTTTGAGCTCAAGTCTCCCTTCGGAATGTTTTTAAACAAACATACATATTTACAATTTCGTCACAATTTATAAATAATAATATTATGTATATTCATTAAAATATTGAATACTTTGACAGAAACACTCACAAGCACAGTATTAATGTGAGAAGGAACGATAAAATTGTAACGCCAATTTTCCTACTTCGCAATTTAAACGTTTTCTTTATATGCCAAAGTATACGCATATATAATAAAATCACAGAAATAACTTTACAATTGCCAATTAATAAATTTAATCATTTTCTTGCAACGTAATTATATTCGTGTATATGTAGAAATGATCAAGATCCAATTACCTACTAGTTATGGAGAGACGTGAGTGGACAAACATTATCTGTATTATATTATAGTGTTGTGTACTCATATATTCGATACAACTAATATATTATCATATGAGGATATTTTTACTTACAGTAATATGACATATACGAGTATGTACATACGTATTGAATTAATGCCTGTTTTTTTTAATTAATTAAAAATAGGCTTTACTATCATCATCATCATATCAGGCGTTTAATGACTAATGCTGAAGCTATAATTATGTAGTCTTGAAAAATAGCATCTAGTTATATTTCGGTGTATTAATATATTTACAAGTTAAATATTATATAAACCAATCTATTTTTTACTGAAATAAAACTTGCTAAATACGAAAAAATCTATAGTAAAGTATATGATTTTTCGTTTATTGTAAGTGATTTAAAAACATATATTTTTTGGACTTAATTGACTGTGCTAACTAAATTATTACGCAAGAAGAACTTCTTGTTCTAATTAGTCTGCTAGTGTAGATTTAAGGAAGTTCAGAAGCTTCCTTTTGTGTCGCGCTCTCTTTGAAGTTTCTTATCTACAACAGAAAACGTTTATGTTCTTATTAAAATATTATTGCTTCAGAATTATTTGAGTAGAAGACTTTTTTTTAATTTTTCTTATGACATAACTTTTATTATAATAGTTATAACTTGTGACCCAGTGATTGAAATTCATCCTAATCTATAATTAACAGCATTGTTAACATCATAAAAAATTATTTGCACATAACATGGTGAGCATATGCAGCATTCATTGAATATGATTTGTGATAAAAAAAACCGATAAACAATTCGTTGCAAGACCTGTATTTAAAACCGTGTTGACAACAGACTTTGACAATAAACAAAATTTGTGTATATATGTAGATTGTGCATATGTGTGTGTGCCGTAGTGTGGTGTTTTTTTTTTAAATTAATTTAATGTATTTTTTGAGCATTATTATAAAAAATATTAGCATTCTACACTTTTTTTCCATATAAACTTTAGCTGTGCCAAATTTCATATTTCTCTATCCGCGTAATTTTCGTAAAAAGGGGTACAAAGTTTTTGCTTCACGTATTAATATATAGATTATGCTTACTCTAATTTTAAGGAACAAATATCTTACTTTTATACACGACGACATTCATTAACCAGGTTTATTACAGCTATTAACCGGAACGCTAAACTTTTAATTTGCTTTCAGACAGTAATATATAGCAGTGCTTTAAACTCTTTTAAAACCAAATAATTTAGAACCCTAAAATATTCTGATTTGATGTTAATGAAAAAGTGATATGCATATATTAACTCGTTATTTAAACCTATATTATAATAGTATTAAAAGAAATATATAAAAATTCCTCGATTTTCACGATTTTTTTATTAAAATAAATCAATTATACTTAAAATGAACTGATGTTTCTCCTTTTTTCTAGCAATAAATCAAATCATCTTCGTCGTTAAAAAAATCTACATTATCACAAGTTATGCAACAATATCAAAAAGTTTAACTTACTAAGTGGTGTAATCTATTATATATATATATATATATATATATATATATAATAGATTATATATATATATATATATATATATATATATATATATATATATATATATATATATATATATATATATATATATATATATATATTACATGAAATATAAAAAGATTACTTCGATAATGAATTTATTAAACAAAAGCCTCGTTAAGCGTTTTTAAATTATTAACTCTCGACATGATTTTAATTATAAACAATATCGTGCTTAAAATGTCAAGACCTAGTTCCTAGTTAATCGATTTATTAAGTTAAAGCTAGCTTTTTTGTGAGCTAGACATAATGTAGTGGGTTTGTGAGATTCATACATATAAATTCATTTCAAACAATCCAAAAAAATGCTGCAGAAGGACCGTGATAATTTAATTCGGAAATAAACGACGAAAAATCGCTCACTATATTATGCGCAATCATATTTTTATGAAAAAGGCGAGAGTCAATTATCATTATCGGACAACGTGTGCATTTCCATAATTTTGTCTTTTGTTAATATATTAGTTACTTTTTTTTGCTTCTTTTTTTATTATAAGGGATATTTTTTTTAAATTAATAATTTCAAATATACATATAGGTGATGTCCTTGTCGTTTTTTAGTAGAAATTCCAAAAACCCATGTAACATACTTTTACGCAAGTATTGCCGTAGGTAAATAAAGTTATAATTTATTAAGTAATATTTTACGCGTTGACTTGAAATTTCAACTGTCTCATAAAATATATCTTTCCACATTTTCATCACTTTTAAATTCGTGCAATTTTGCTTTGCAACAGCTCTGGGGAACGCGAAATGAGAAAAATAATAATTTAACATACGAATTTCATAAATTTTTGACATCTTGATTATACACGAACCTGCATATATAGAAATCATTAAAAACTTATTACGTGACTTAATCACAAAAAATATGTATAATATATACATACATGGTCAGAGACAAGTCAATAATTCCTTTTTAACTGTGGTCTCATAATGTCATAACAAATAAATTATGTAAACAAAATAATTAATTTATATGTGCGTTTTTTTTTCTCACTTTTAATAAACATAACTACAATAGTTGGTACTCTAACCTAGAAAATAAAAAACACATCAAACAAGTAACTCTACCTAATAATGCCCAACTAAATATTTTGTAATTTGTAGTTCACTTTTAAATTTAGAAACGTACGGTAATATATGAATGGATGTTGGTTATTCTTTTACACAAAAACTTACTTGTATTAAAAGTTAGTGCTAATGTAATTGATTGTTGTTGTATAAATTATGATTGTATTTGAGCCTTAGGAAAGGAATCTTGTTTACATATAAAGAGGAAGAGATAATTTCATAAATAATCTCACGACTAAGCGTTAGACATCTGGTTCGGTTTGAAATCCTTAAACTTTTATTAGAGTACTAGCGGCCCGCCCCGGCTTCGCACGGGTATTTAACAAAAATTTTAAAAATTATAAATTTATATCTTTATCACCTACATGCGCCATCTATCGTATAATGGTAATAATATAGTTTTTATATTTAGTGACATTTAACATAATAGTACCTATATTAATTGAAAATGATGTTTATCTAAAATATTAAAACGATTTCTATTCCTATCCGACATATTTAGTAAACTTTTAAGTTTAACAAAATAATAACTCAAAAATAAGTTTTGTGAGTTTTTAAGATTCCTTAGACCAGATGGCGTTGGCGGCGTAGGTACCTATTTCTATTTTCTTAAATATTTATTTTTAAATATAATTACAATGAAACAAAAACTAAATTATACTGTGAATTATGTTTAATTTTTATGTATTAAAGTTATTTACATTGGTTTTGTACTTTTTACGTGATACGTGCACGAACAAAAAACGATAAGAGATGGCGTTGATTCAAAAATTTATTAGTAAACAGATTTATTAGTAAGTATTAACTATAGTACGAACCAAAAGGGCACTATCAGCGCCATCTATTATGATAGTACAGTACTTCAAACTGCTGTAAAAATAAATTACAATCCGAAATTTTGAAATTATTTCCGTTGTACTTTATTTTGATTTCTGAATTTTGAATATAGATATTCGATAATTAATATTATCAAAATGCTTTAAATCATTATTTAACACAACTTTATTACCATTTTTAAAATCACTTTTAAATGTACTAACTTATATACTATTCTCTAACGCTGTTATTCAAAATACAAATTGTTACGAAGACTACATGTTACCTTCAAATATTTTTATGAAGGTTACCTCAGAATATGCAGATTTTTTAGTCAACACTTATTTAGCAGTGATGCGTAGGTACTCAAAAAAATAGACAGAGAGACGGACATTTCTAAAAATTCTAGTAATGTATATTGTTAGTTATTTCAGACAAGGAAGAAATTGTAAAATAAGCAGACACATGAAATTTACAATTTTATTATATGTATAGATATTTTAAGCTTTTCAACTGGACATTATACTATTATTTATTTTAATGAATCATGACAGTAATATTAAGCCGAGGTTATAATAAAATTTTAAATCTTCTAAAATTATTTTTGATATTTTTTAAATGAATAGTGATAAATGAACTAAAAAGCGGTAGGTGGGAAGTCATAAGATGTCATTGCAATCGCACTCCGAAGAAAAATAATTATGAGGAAAGCCCGGCGACTTACCGTACAATAGAGTTCGCTTTGTAATTTTGCATCATCTTATTAAATTTTAGTCGCTTAATGAATATTTAATTTTAAGTAAGTAATATAATAATAACTCTTTATTGTACACCAAGAATAACAACAGTGCAAAAAAAAAGGAAATAAGTAGAAAAGGCAGCCTTATCGCTGAAGAGCGATCTCTTCCAGGCAACCTCAGGGTAGAGGAAATGATATATAGATAGTATAGGTGTACAGTACAGTAATAACCAAATTATTATATAATTATATAAAAGCAAATATATATAATACATAATTATTATGCAATATATATGCAGTATTAACACTATTAATATACATACATAGATGCAAATATTGATGAGGAATAATGTGATTAATAGTAATAATAATATATTTATTTCTTAAAATATTTAAAGAATGCACAATTAACTACTCACGAATAAATCGATTGATTGGCGCAAGTTAGTACGAGTCCGTACGACGTCACGTAACGAGAATGGTCAATCTAGAAACCGACAATGTATAAATTGACTCAGACTACAAGCTTTCGTCAAATTAAATATAACTGAACCGAACTGAATCAGTCTGTCAATGATCCAAAGCTGAGCAAAGGCCCAATATATAGGAGAAGAGTTGGAGCATAATCCACCACGCTGCTCCACTGCGGGTTGACAGATAATTTTGCTACCATGAGTAACGATCGTTATCAGATGTCTACGATAACCACTTACCAGCTTTACGTACTCTGACAAGGACATACACCCAGACTGGAAATAAATATTTATACAAATACAAACATCTGCTCCGAGCGGGAATCGAACCAGCGACCGCCGGCGCTGAGGCGACTACTCGCAACACTACACTAGAACGGTCGTCCGTATAATATAATACAATATAATTGATATGATACATATTATTATACACTAGAAAGGTCGTACGTATAATATAATACAATATAATAAATATAAATGCCCAGGCTATCAGCGCGAGTTTGTAATTTTAAGCCCTTCAATGTTGAAAACAAAAAAGAAACTATAGCTTAAACTCACCTCTTTGCTATATGATAAGGTGCTATAATGAAATTTATGAAAATTGTGACATAGATTTATATTACGACAATCTGGGTACTTTAAAGAGAAAAATTTTTGAAGTGTTCAGAACTTAATTATATAAACCAATACTTATTTACTTTATCTTTAGTTAGTAAGTATAAAAAAAAAATGCTGTGCATACCTTTAATTTAAATACATATTTTTAGTGATATTATTAATAATTTTAAACTATTGAAATAATCTAATATGTATTTAGTTGGTAAGCCAAAATTAAAAATTAAAAAATTAAATAATTGATATGAAACATATTATTCAAAAGATTATTTAACTGATAAAGTATAAGCCATGCAAGATTTTGAATGCATTAAATTTCATACAGGTTATTAAAACCGGTCTGTACTATAAAATATACGTATTTTAAACACCTTTTTTGAAGATAAGTTTTTGAGTTTTTCGTCTTTTCGCAGAATAATTTTCATTCTGTGGCATTGGTAGCTTTTTAATAAATATAAAATACCAGTTTGTATTATCTATTTGAATAAATTAAATTTTGATTTTAATTACTAGTATCCAACTTTTCACACGTATATTACACATGCTAGTTAATATTATACACATATACGTAATATTAATTGACACCTTATACCTCTAATCCGTTAATTGTGTCTAGCAACACTGCTGCTAATAATCGTTGACATTTATATGTGTAATCTTCTTGTGTGTGGATATACTACTAGAAAGCCATTAATTAAGCCAAATGATTAAATAAGTCTATAAAACTGAAACGCTTAATAGAGTATTATAAACCGTACTACCTACTGTCACTTAGTCCAGAAACAAAATTTGTAAGTATATAATATATAATGTATATATATATATATATATATATATATATATATATATATATATATATATATATATATATATATATATAACATAAATGTAAGGATTACTTACTGGGATTAACGGCCTGTCCTTCGTCAACAACGTGCATTGATAAATGAAGCAACACCAGCAATGTCGCTGATAGCTGGAACAAAAAAAATTACATATTAGATATCGATGGCTCTTTATATAGTGATTTATAAACTAGGAGTACGTATACTGAGATGCATCAAAGTAAACGTCGAGCTTACTGCAATTTATACTATTATAAATAAATTATAATAAATTTTTTTTCTTCATGGTATTCATTACGATTGCATATTACGATACTCGTTATTAGAAAAAAAATTTCATTACAAAAAATTGAAACTAAAGACTTTAAGCTTTAAGTCACTTTTTACAAAGATTTTTACAAAGACAGCTATTTGAAAAATAAGGTATAAAATAAAAATTGGATTTTTTTATACCTTATTTTTTTCCACTAGTGTATAAAAGTTAACTAGAAGTTTTATTGGTGCTTATTAGAAAGAGATTAGTGACAAATAATAAAACTTTTTTCAAAAGGTCGATACTTTTATAAAATGTGATTATATACGTCACATTTGTTGTGCAGACAGATAGCCAGCCGTCAGACGGATTCGTTACCGTTTGTTGCGGGGATGGATTAAACTTTGTAAAAAAACTACGCCTTAACTACTGGTTAAAATCTGAAAATTGAATTCCTAACTAGAAATAGATAAGTATTGATAGTCAATCTATGTTATTTTGTAAGAGAACTTATCTGTCGGAATAACTCTATCTATCGTTAAAGAAGTTACTTCTATTTAAAATTCGGTAAAAAAATTAAAAGTATTATTATGGATTTTTTTTTTCCGAATTATACCGTATTAATACATCCGTATTAGTGATATAAAGATCAATGGAAGAAAACGAGGTATAAACAAAATTTGACACTTAGTATTTTAATGAAAAGTAAATTACTATTACTTACGACTTTATTAATTGAAGTTTAATATTCTTTCAACTTTGTAAAGTGGAAGCTATAACTTGTATTCCGGAATTAAAATATTATGAGTGTATACTCTAAAAATAATACCTACGCTAGTAAATTGCAAATAAAAACAATACTGTAATATAAAACTGTGAAAAGTCGTATAAATTGGTATAAAACCCCAAGTCATTGAAATTATAAAATATCATGAAAAATTCGCTTTGGCTGCAATCGCGCTGTATAAAAAAAACTCTTTCTGCTTATTACAATAGAACAAAAAGCGTCGAATAACCTCTCATTCAGACGAATTAAACAGGAATTCTTTGCGGATATATTTTTAATTCATAGATTTTTATATCCGCAATTAAATTGTGTTATTATAAAAAAATCAAGTCCAAAGAATAATCTTTTGGTATGTTCTATAAAGAACAGCAATATTTGATGATGTTTATTTAGAATGAAAAATATTTATTCTCACTTAGTTTTAAATTGCCAAAAAGTTTTAAAGATTTGATACAGTTACATACAATTGATTGATTAATTGTGAATATTTTATTTTTTACTTTAGATGGGTAGATCAACTACTTGTAGTGGACAAGTGGCCGTGACAATATTTTAAAATTTTAATGCCTTTATGGTTCCAAAGTCAAATCTCCGTGACAGACGGATGGATGTAAAATTTTGTTTTATTAATAGGTTCCATTGGCATACTTTGTGTACGAATCCAAAAAAAAATAATCTTATACGGCTTTGAAGTAATTTCGAAGGTTCGCTTGAACAAATAGACATTTTCCTTCGCTATCAATTTACGGAAAAAGTGTAGCTTTAGATAAACAAGCGGTAACGTATATTATGTATACTAGAGGAGTGTCGCAGTTTCACACGCGATACAATAACTGTCAGTTTTGTTGATGTACATTGTTAATGTTACAATTCTTTGAGTACCTTTATCTTTATTACCGTGCTCAATATTCCACAAAGTATGTTACCGACTTTAGAGGTTGTTCTTTAGATTAATATATACAAATAAATGTGCAAATAAATCTTTAAAGCCTTATGTATATAACGATAATATGTTACCTTAATAAAAGTAAAAATCATTGCTATCAAATAAAAGTACGTAGATACGTTTTAAATCAAAATTGAGTACTTTGTTTTGTTATATTTAAATTGAAAGAACAACTTTATCGTCATATATTTCATCTTTCGTTAGTATTTAAATTGAAATAACATCTTTTTCTGGTAAATGAGCTATTGATTTACACATGAGATAAATCAAGATTAAAATATATGAAAATTCGAAGACTAAAACTTCGTCGAATTTCGTCGAAATTTAATTTTTCGTATACAAAATCTCCGAATATACCGCTAGATTAAAAACGTACGTATAGAATTTGTTGCTCTCGCATTTTAACTGCAAACGAATGTGGATAAAATAAAGTTAACGGTTTGTTTACTAGAAAATAAAACCTACCTCGTGTGTTGGTTCCGACTGCATTGACCAAACATTTCAGTTGTTTGCTCTGGAACGAACTTCGGTAAGGAGACGAGAGTATACCACTTCGTACTTAATGTGCTCATAAATTTAACTTGACCCGTAAGTTCTTTGCTAATTTTAAAAATGTACATTTTAAATTAATAATGAAAATTATATTACTTTTTTGTAGTACTAATTATTGAAAGATTAGAGATTAGATACGAGAGAAAAAAGATTTACCTATGTTTATTTTTATGTTTACTATTAGACATATATATGAGACATACTTGAGCATGATTTTGATAATTTGGTTCTATTTTAAGTGGCGGGGCAAGATCAAAATTTTATCTCGGCAAGGTATATTTTGCGAGGCCCTCAGATGACGCAGTAAAAATATTATAATCGATAACCTTTTTTTTAACGTCGATTAAAAAATAGAGTGAAGAGAACAAAGGAATGAGATTTACAAATAAATTAAGTTGATTAATTTCTTCACCCTAGCTGTTATATCGAAAATATCGATATATTAAACGCGCGCGGCCTCTCGGACCGCGAGGCCGTTGGCGGTGGCCCACTTCACACACGCCTAACGCCGCCTCTGCTGTTGAAGTTAAGATTCGCCAACTTATTTAATAAAATACCTATATAATGAAATAAAACAGCCTAAGCTGGTGAATATGCAATCTTCTTGGCCCCACCGCCTTAAATGATTCTTGGTTCCCAAGAATCATTTAAGGCGGTGGGGAACGGCATAAGCTCGCTATTTAGCGGCCAAGAAAAACTCGCCGACCAGATCACAGAGACTAGGATCTTCCTCGCCACCAAAGTAGATAACATCCCGCTGGTCACCGTTGACGAAGGCCGCCCCGAAAAAACCACAGACATAGAATTAAAAAAACAAATAGAAGACCTAAATGATCATATAAGAACGATCAACACAAAAGCACACAATGAACAACAACAAAAGGACTTGAGCCCTGTAATTGAAACATTAAATGAAAAAATTGAAATCATGTCCTCAGAACTGCGCACCCTGAGGGACTCTGCCAAGGCCTCCGTATCCCCAAAGAAGCCATCGTTGGAGACGGAGATGGCGGTGCAGGAGGTTAAGCAGACCCTCAACACCATAAGAGCCAAAACACATAACGGCGTTGCGGCGACGCAACGCTAAAATCGGCGGTATGCGTTGCGGCGTTGCGGCGCCGCGAAAAAGAGCGTTGTTGTAGGGTAACCAGTTCTTCGTGATTTTTTATTGTGGATATTAATTTAATTATTTTAAATATTATAGTTCACGTGAAATTTGTTAATTATTGTTTGTGAAGTTGTTATTTAGTAGAATGCATAAAAAGTAATCCTTTGTACCGGAAATAATTTTGTGAATCAAGTTTGTATGCTGGTAGAATTTTAAACAACTTTTGTCTCATAAAGCCTAAACAAAATTGAAACAAAGTGATACATAAATTAATATCTTACTATATTAGTTTTATAGATTAAATATAAATAAATAGGTTTTGTCCGCGGCTCCGCTCGCATGGTACAGGCACCAACGGTAGTCGGTACGTAAAGTAGGTACTCTATGTCCTTTTCTGTACCCCAGACAACTGGTATGCAGAATTTCATGATGATCGTAATTCAGGTGAATAGTTAAAGCGTGAAAGCGTAACAAACAAAGAAACTCACTTTAGCGTTTATCATATGCATGAAATTAGCATTCCCCTATAATTGTGTAAGATAGAAAAAATATCACTATAATAACTTTTCGAAACGCTGCTTTATTACATATTTATAATTTAGGTACATCATACATGTCATTTTTTGAACCGAGTCATAAATTAGCTGTAAATCTAATAGTTAAAAGTGGTTAAAAGTAACAATACCTATAACAACAATTGAGCTGAACTGTGAGCCGTTTCACAGCTCCGGTTCAAGCATATGGCTCATGAGCTTATCTGCAGTTCATAAAAATTCATTGAGATACCCATGTCTAATAAAGACACAAAAAAATAAAATATAAAAATAGACACAAAATGTCAATAAATCATGGTCAACAAGTATGACGTCACAACGCCGGAATTGGCGGTGCCGCGCCGCTAAAATTGGCGGTGACGCCACCGCCGATTTTAGCGTTGCGGCGCCGCAACGCCGTTATGTGTTTCGAGCCTAAAGGAGGGAGTCACTAAGCTGGCTCCCCGGGCGCCCAGCACCTATGCCCAGGCCGCAGCCCGACTCAAACCCGAGAGTTTGGACAAAAGACCTAACCACACTCTCATTATCTCGTCCCGAAACCCACAGGAGACCAGCGAGCAGGTACTCACAAAAATTAAAAACTCGCTGGACCTACAGAAATCCGGGGCGAAAATGGAAAGAGTCCGGAAGGCACGTGACCAGAAGATAGTGGTGAGATGCGCTTCAAAGGAGGACATGGCTAAGATCAGAGGCCAAGTCCAGAAAAATGCAGAACTAACGGTGCGGGAGCCCACAAACCAGGACCCCCTGGTTTGCGTGCGGGGAGTGCTGAATTGTTACTCCAACGAGGAGATCGCGGACCTCATAAAAGCCCAAAACGATCACATATTCGAAGGGGTTGACAAGGCGGCACTGAAGATGAAGGTGCGCTATAGAAAACGTGCCCGAAACCCCCACGAGTGCCACCCTGTGATCGAGTTATCTCCGGTGCTCTGGAGGCGGTTTGTAGACAAAGGAAGGCTGTACGTAGGCTTTGGCAGATGTGTAGTTGAGGACCAGTCTCCCCTCGTTCAGTGCATGAGATGCCTTGGATTCGGACATACCAAGGCACTGTGCAAACAAGGCAAAGAGTCATGTAACTTCTGCGCCGGTGAACATGTGGGGGGAAACTGCCCCTCGAAAGCCAAAGGAGACTCTCCTAAGTGTATAAACTGCCTCAGAGCAAAAAGATCTGGTCCCGACCTGGCACACACGGCATACAGTTCGGAGTGCCAGGAACGAATAAAATGGGATGGAATAGCAAGATCACGGGTGCAATATTGCTAAGGGCGACCCGGAGGCCAAAGGAATGGCCCCTGACGGAGAGACGGGCGATGCAGGCGCTTTGCGATTTTTGCAAGCAAACCTGCAGCGCTCAAAGTTGGCAACGACCGAACTGTTTCAGGTGGCCTCGGAAAAAGGGATCTCTTTCGCCCTGGTACAAGAACCTTATATCGGTAATAAGGGCGAAATGAGACAATACCCAGGCACGAAGATCATCCAGTGCACCTTGGGCCGCCAGAAACCAGTAAAGGCGGCGATCATCGTCTTCGGTGACAGAGTGGAAGTTATTCATGACCCCCAAATTGTCACCGAGAATGTGGCCGCTGTCTTCGTAAAGGCCGGCCGACTTGAGCTCGGAATACTGTCCGTCTACTTCGAAGGGGACCAAGACTTGGAACCTTACATTGGACAGGTGAGAACGGCCATCGCGAAGTTCCCCACACACCATCATATAGTGGCCGGAGACGTCAATGCCTGGAGCCACTGGTGGGGCAGCAGCTCCGAAAACCATCGAGGAGCACAACTTCACGGATTCATCACCGAAATGGACCTCCACATCCATAACAACGGAGATATACCTACGTTTGAGACATACAGAGGAGACAGGCTATTCTCGAGTTGCGTAGACGTGACATTAACCAGTCAGTCCCTTCTCGCGAAAATGGATACCTGGCGAGTGGAACGAAATCTGATCACATCTGATCACAACGCCATTATGTTCAGTCTGCGCACTGAGGGGCCCCTAAAACCACTGGACCCAATCTCGACGCGCAGATATAACACCAAAAAGGCGAGATGGACAGATTTCACCGCGATCCTAAGGTCCGGACTTGCGGAAGAGAGTGTAACTCCGGCTGCCGTCAGCAATGTCTCGAGCACGGATATGCTCGAAGAAATGATCACAAAATACGTTACGATCATTCACCATACATGTGAAAGGACCATTCCGAGGATAAAACCGTGGAAAGGCGACCCCCGACCACCCTGGTGGTCGGCTGAACTAGACTCCCTAAAAAGGGAACAGTTAAGAGCTAAGCGTCGCATTAGAAATGCTGCACCCTGCAGAAGGGCTGGCGTCGTCGAAGAATACGTACAGGCTAAAGAGACATACAAAAAGGCAGCAGATGAAGCAGCTACTCGGAGCTGGAAAGAGTTCTGTACGGCACAAGACCGTGAAAGCGTATGGGACGGTATCTACAGAGTCATCAGAAAGACCTCTCGTAGGCACGAGGACGCATTGCTACGGAACGAATCTGGCGAAACACTGTCACCAGACAAGTCGGCAAAACTCCTGGCAAATACGTTCTACCCAGATGACTCTGTAGAGACCGAAACCGCCTATCACAAAGAGGTCAGAGAGGCTGTTGAGAACAGAGCCCCTGCGGAGTTAGAAGATCTGTCTGACGATGACCCGCCTTTTACGGATGCGGAGCTGGAACAGGTTCTTCTGAGCCAAAACCCCAAAAAAGCTCCGGGCCCGGACGGATTAACGTCAGATATATGCGCGGCGGCAATAAACTGTGACAGGGAAGTATTCCTATCGCTGGCAAACAAATGCCTGTCGCTCTCCTACTTCCCCAAGCAGTGGAAGGTCGCCCACATATGCATTATCCGCAAACCAGCCAAAGAGGACTACACCAACCCAAAGTCCTATAGACCTATCGGACTCCTGTCGATCCTAGGAAAGACAGTCGAGAAAATGATGATAAGCAGACTTCAGTGGAGACTCTTTCCTACGCTGCATCGAAGCCAGTACGGATTCATGCCACAGAGGGGAACGGAAGACGCCCTCTACGATCTTGTCGAGCATATCAGACAAGAAATCAAGTTAAAGAAAATAGTGCTGCTGGTATCGCTCGACATAGAGGGTGCCTTCGACAACGCGTGGTGGCCGGCTCTCAAAAAACAGCTGGTGGACAAACATTGCCCAAGGAACCTTTACGCCATGGTCGCCTCATACCTTCAGGACCGCAGGGTCATTGTTAACTACGCCAGAGCGACCAGTGAGAAGGAGACCACGAAGGGTTGTGTCCAAGGATCAATTGGCGGACCGACCTTCTGGAATCTTATCCTGGATTCTCTTCTGAGAAAGGTCAACGGCATGGGGGTATACTGCCAGGCCTTTGCGGACGACGTGGTCCTCGTTTTCTCCAGCCAAAAAACCGACAACCTACAGACCTCAGCCGAAACCACCTTAGCTGTCGTACAAGAATGGGGTATACGTAACAAATTGAGCTTCGCCGCGCATAAGACCAACGCGATGGTACTTACAAAAAAGCTCAAATACGATACCCCCATAGTTCATATGTCCGGCACTCGACTGAGACTTGTAGAGGAAATTAAGCTGCTGGGGCTCATTTTGGACTCAAAGCTCACTTTCAATGCGCACGTTACCGCCGTATGCAAAAAAGCTGCGGACATATATAAAAAACTCGCGTGCGCTGCGAGAGTGTCTTGGGGTCTGAACGGGGAAATCGTACGGACCATTTATGTGGCGGTAATAGAGCCTATCGTTCTGTACGCGGCGAGCGTATGGTCCCCTGCAGCAGAGAAGTTGTCGATTCGAAAACAACTAGACTCACTGCAGAGAGGATTCGCGCAGAAGATGTGCAAAGCATACAGGACGGTGTCCCTGACATCGGCACTAGTCCTCACGGGCCTACTTCCACTTGACCTTCGCGTCCGAGAGGCGGCCATTTTGTTTAAGACCAAAAAGGGTCACAGCACGGACCTTCTTCCACCGGGAAGAGAGCTGGAGCGCAGGGTGGGTCCAATGCAAAATCCCCACCCTTCTCTACTCATGACAACTGAGTATGAGCGCTTAGAGAATCTGAACCCCGAAGTCCTTGAGAAGCACAATATCGTCGGGCCTTTCATCTTCACCGACGGCAGCAAAATAGAGGGCAAAGTAGGAGCCGCCCTAACATGCTGGGACCAAGGCAGGGAAGTAAGATACTCTACTTTCCGGTTAGAACGGCACAATACTGTCTTCCAGTCGGAGATGTACGCACTCTTCAGAGCCGTGGACATGGCAAAAACCTTAAAGTCAAGCTCAATCAACATCTTGAGCGACTCCAGGTCGTCACTCGATCTGCTGAGAAGCCCATCAGTGACCCACCCTCTGGCCGTGGAAATGAAGAGTCGAATTAGGCGTCTCCGAGAGGAAAATAAGACAGTTAGGTTCTTTTGGCTGAGAGCCCATGTTGGAACGCCGGGCAATGAAAGAGCGGACGAGCTGGCAAAAAAGGCGGCCTTAACAAAAAAGACGGCACCCGACTACGATAAAGTATCTATATCGTATGTCAGAAGGCAGATCCGGGAAGAGACTGTCAGGACGTGGCAGGACAGATACAATTCTTCGGAAACTGGTTCGGTCACGAAAATATTCCTACCGGATGTGAAGACCGCTTGCAGACTGGTAAGGAAGTCGGCACCAACACCTGTCGACACAAAAATAATGACCGGCCACGGAGGGTTTGCGGCGTATCTGCACAGGTTCCACCTCACTGACAGTCCTTCATGTATCTGCGATCCGAATTGTGAGGAGACAGTTCTGCACATTATACTGGACTGCCCGAGGTTCGGTAAGGAAAGGCTGGATCTGGAGCTCAAACTCCAGATGAAACTTGATCAGTCATCACTCCATACCATCTTAGAGAGCGAAACGAGCAGAACGTCTTTCCTCACATTCGCGAGAAAGGCCGTCACAGTAGCCGCAAAAAGAAACAGCACGACCGCTCTACCACCAGCTGTAACGCCTGTACAGAGTGCCAACACCGTCGTTCAAGCAACACAGACACAGACACTCTACACACAAGGAACCGCTCAGCAGACCACTCCAACGGCTTCGCCAGTGTCTCCTGGCCGTGTCCTTCTGGACCGAATAACTCAAGCCATACCCTCCTCTTTGCAAAAGCTGTTCAGGAAAAGAGCCAACAATAACGCACCTTCGCAACCGACCCATAGCAGGATCATGCAATCCTCGCCCAGCGAAGAGATCAGAGGCGGAGAAGTTGGAATTAAGACCAGATGCGTGGCTCTCTTCATGGACAGCGGGGTGGAGAGGATAGGAATCTGCTTTTGTCGCCCCGAAACACGCGATCGGCTGGCGATTTCACCGGGGCTCGCTTTACTGATAAAGGGTAGCACACAAAAGACCAGCATTAAGCGCACAAAGATCGAAGCGCTAGCGCAAGAACAGGAGGGCGACTCGACCTACCGTATAATACGTTTAAAAAGCAAACTCATCGTGCTGTTCGAATGGGGAGAGATATCAGCCTTTGCGCAGTCTAGTGTGTGGTTGAAGCGGTTGAGCGAGATCCCCGGGGGAATCCCTGGAAGAATCAGTGTGGATTCAATGAGAGTCGGCTATGACAGAGGCAACGTATCGGATAGGTACGGTTGCCTTATGGCCTCCAAGAACAGTGAGGTCATTGTCTACGAGGACAGGGGGGAGGATCTGGGTTATTTAAGACCGAAATCCATAACACCTTCACCCCCTGCATCGCGGACTGTCGATGAACCCACACTTAGCGGTTCGGAGCGCTTACAGCTCAGGGTCGAGGTCCAGAAGGCAGAACAACTCAATAAAAGGGCCGCACCCGAATCTAGGCCAAGCTCGATGTCAGTAGCGACATTTATCCATGCTACCATCTCCCCCAAACAAGGCATGCTCCCACATCATGCCTCCCCCAAAAGGGCGGAACAGGGAGAGCGGCAAGCGGAGGCGCTGAACAGGTTCACCAAAGACGACAGTCCGAGGCACCCGAAGGCGTCACCGGCCGCTCGAACTAGAGCCGACATGGGACAGGTATCACCACCGAGACTTCGACCTGCGTCCACACCGCTCCAACACGCGGAAAACGCCCTTATCGAGTTCCTGGCCATAACAAAGGCAAACCGCGAGGTAAGCCTGGCCATCTGCAATAAGATCATGCAGACCTACCGGTACGACCACCAAAGGTTACTGGAGGCGCAACTCGAGGAAGCCGAAGCAGCCATATATAACAGCGAAACCCGTCAAGTACTCAAGGGCAAGATGTCGGGTAAATATATGGCTGCATATAACACCACAGCAGGCTTCGTGAGCGCGGTTGAGTCTGAGGGAAAAGATGAGGAGCCGCAGACCTTCGCAACACCAGAAGGGGACCCGGTGGTGGTAGTGGCCAGATGCACGAAAATAATGCTGGGGGACCGGATACTTCAGATGGCGAAAACCATATCGAACGACCGGGAAGCCGGCCTACTGTCCGTGACCTGGGGACTACCATCGCTGGAGTGGATAAATGGGGTACCGGGATGCGGCAAGACAACTCGCATAGTCGGGGACTTCGATGAGGACACGGAGGTCGTGATCACGACCACAGTCGAGGCGGCCAAAGACTTAAAAGAAAAACTGGCGCACCGCTATGGCAACAAAGCCAAGCAAAAGGTGCGCACTATGGCCTCCGTTTTGGTAAATGGTTTCCGTGAGGGCTCGACAATCACTCGCCTAACGGTGGACGAGGCCCTCATGAACCATTTCGGAGCCATAGTAATGGCCGCCCGACTATCCGGTGCAGAGAAAGTGATCCTTATCGGAGATATAAATCAGCTGCCGTACATCGACAGGGATAACCTGTTCGAAATGCGGTACTGTAGACCTACTCTGCTAACAACCATCTCGTGCGAGTTGTCATGCACGCATCGCAACCCCAAAGATGTCGCCTTTGCCATCAGCGAGGTCTACGAGACCATGTACAGCTCCAGCGCCAAGATCCGATCGTTGCGAGTGGAGAGCCTCACAGGCGCACGTATCCCCGTAGGACGGGATCGGACCCTATACCTGGTCTTTACGCAAGATGAGAAGAAATTGCTAACTGACCAGGGATATGGGTCCGGCGAGGGATCGCGCGTCTTAACCATCCACGAGGCGCAGGGCCAGACCTACGAGGACGTCATCGTCCTCCAGACTAAGGCAGAGAGGCTTCGAATCCACGACAGCGTTTCGCACGCTGTAGTCGCGGTGACTAGACACACCAACACCTGTGTCTATTATACCGACGACTGTGATGACGCAATCGGTCGCTTTGTGGCGAGGGCGACGCAGACCACGGAAAAGGAAATCCTCGAGCACAGTCTCAGGATGGCGATTCATCACAGAGATACCGCCGTGATTGAGAGTGTGCTCGATATGTTAACTAAAAGTATCGGTGTGAGGACATAGTTGTTTTAGGAATATATTTATAACAAATAGCTGTAAGATTGTTAGTACGAAAATAAATTAAGTAGTAGTAATAGCATGTTGTGCATAATAGAAAAAAAAAAAAAAAAAAAAAAAAAAAAAAAAAAAAAAAAAAAAATTGTAACAATAACGACGGAGACATGTATATATAATAGGCATAGATACACACATAATATATTTCTATTATTTAATTAATAAGTCTTATAATATTAAAAATTATAAAAAAAAAAAAAAAAAGAAAAAAAAAAAAAAGAAAAAAAAAATTATGCATGTACCTAGATTTAAGAATACATTTTAGGTTCGGTTCGGTGGACTCACGTCCAACATTAGAGATACTAAGTTTTAATTAAGTTACCACTAATGTAAGATTGTAAGCAGCTACTATTATACCAAGTAAACAAAACAAATCGGAATAAGAAAGGCATGGGCAAAATGAGCCCGTGGGCATAAATTACTTAAAAAAAAAAAAAAAAAAAAAAATATGCAATCTTCAAATTTTCCGTTTATTAATGTATATTCTATAACTAATACAAGCTTCTACACATGTCCACGTGAATAATTATAACACAAAATAATATAAACATATTCTACTTTTTTAAATACTAGTTCAAATATTCGTAATAACAGATTAGTAATTACTACAAATGCTTGTCTTTGCGTTTATAATACCAAAATTAAATTAATATATAGTAAATATTATACTATACACTTTGATCTAAAATTATTTTCAAATAAACTCCAACTTTATATTGCAATAATCATTGTTGTTTCAAAGTGCACAAATCATTCGCTACAACCAACTTAGGTAATAACAGAAGACAATATGGAGCATCGTAAATAGCTGAATGATCGTACGTAAACGATTCTGGAAATGGGTATTTTTGACAACAATGAAGTTTTTATATTTTGTTATAAAAACGTGTTATTTGTACGAAAAAAATAAAGTTTTACATTCTTTATTGGTATAATAAGACGCAAATTTTACACGCAAGGGATATTCGTAGAATTTAATGCGGTGTAAAATAATATTATAAATGCGAATTTGTTGTGAATGAATGGATGGATGGATGTTTATTACTATTTTACGTAAAAATTATGGAATCAATTGCAATAAAATTTCGTAGATGTAGATATCAAAAATAACACATAGACTACTTATCCCGAAATTCTCTCGTGATCGGGGAGTGCAGATTTGGTTTCAGTAGAGTCGATGGAAGTTCATTATCATCATCATCATATCAACCATTGGATGTCCACTGCTGAACGTAGGTCTCCCCTATTGACCTCAAGAGCAACCAATAAAATTTGAATCGGCCTCTATCTCTCTCATCCACGTCCATTTCCTATGTGGCGGCTTTTGGAAGAAAGAGTCCATCATAAAGAGTCCTTTCTTCTCCAGAAAATCGGCCAGCCAATAGTAGGATTATAATTGACCTTATAGTATTTTATGCCACGTCCATTTCCTATGTGGCGACTTTTGGAAGAAAGAGTCCATCATAAAGAGTCCTTTCTTCTCCAGAAAATCGGCCAGCCAATAGTAGGATTATAATTGACCTTATAGTATTTTATGCCACGTCCATTTCCTATGTGGCGGCTTTTGGAAGAAAGAGTCCATCATAAAGAGTCCTTTCTTCTCCAGAAAATCGGCCAGCCAATAGTAGGATTATAATTGACCTTATAGTATTTTATGCCATACATTTTTTTACTACCTCATTAAATATCTTACGTTGAAAATGTTGAACTAACTTTATCACTTTTTATACAAGTCCGTATTTAAACAGATACGTAAATAAAAGAAAAATCAATGTATAGAAGATACATAACTATAGGAAAAATAAAACATAATATTCATTTTAAACGAAATTATATCCAGCTGTTAACAATGTTATCCTATATATTACTATGATTCGAGCCAGCGGCCACCCACCAGAGTCGAGACCATATGTCGTCCTACGCTTAACGAAGATTTAGTGACTTAGTAATGTCACCCACCGTGTGTAATACAAACGAGCTAATAACTGAATACTAGCGTGTTACTATAGTAACTTTAACCAAGCTGGAGCAATATCTATATCTATTATAATAAGACTTCAACAGAGTTATATTAATGAGATGGGTTACTGAAAAGACTGAATACTTCTGAGAACTTTCATTACTATAGTTATAGAAATTATTGATTAATGTTTCGTATGATAACTCAATGTGGACAGTCATAGACTATAAATATTACATATACGCAATACTTCAGAAATAAATAAATTAACGCTTCACACTGAACGGTCTGCAGTTGGATGAGAATCCTGTATTGGGAGTCCGGTAACATATACAGAACAAACACAAATGCCCAGATCACAAGAAGCATATGCATGCCTATACAAATATTTTTTTATGAGCTGGGTTCGAATCTGCGACCGTTAGTGCAAAAGCCGGTGCTCGCAGTGCCAACCCTATCTCAAAATGACGACTTACTTGCGACTTACATACCTTTTATTATCTGTTTTAAAATTATTTATGTTGAAGTTTTTACATATACTCAAATAATAGTAACGTATAACAATAAAAAAAAAATTAGGATATATATGCTTAAATCGAATCTATGAACTATTTCTATGTTGCTATCTCTGCGAGAATCTAGATGCATTCTTGCAGGAAGGAAAGAGACAGGAGTAGTAGACGAATGTAAAATCGGAGGCAAAAGGCTTGCGGTAGGTCTATTTATTGAAGGCTCTGCTATACGATGCGAACACGTTTGTGAATATAAAATATCTTTAGTGGTAGTGATCACTTCATATTAAGCTAGTTATTATTTGAAAAAAAAAAATTAAAGTATATTATCGCGTGCTGTAGGTACACAAAAAATACTAAATTAAGTGCCTCTGTCTTTTTAATTTGCTTAAGAACAAAACAAATATTTGGTGATAATAAAATCAGCAAAAGAGCAGAGCAGAACAGCGGAAACGATCACGTAATTGTTTCCGCGAGTTTCGAGGCGAATGAATTAATTACGACAAGTTTTATTGTCGCAGTGTTTATTCGATTATTCATTTTCTCATCAGTTCATTCTTTACTACTTAAGGTTGTTTATTTTTCAAACAATTTGGTGTCATATTTTGCTTGTTGTCCGATATTGGTACTCTTTATCAAAGGTTCACGACACATAGGCAGTAATAAACATGTGACATAGACATTTGTTTCTGGCAGAAAATATTGAGCAAAGAAAGCGCCACTCTGAGACTTCTGTACCAAACCGTTGTCTATTGTGAAATATTACATACCTACAGAATAATTTTTTATACGAATTTCCTCGAAAATCCAAGAAAGGTTACGTTTTTAACTTGTATATACTTATATAAATATTAGGCATCATATTTAAGGCTTCAGACATTTTTTTCTTCCAAATCTATGGGCATTAAAATGAAGAATATAAAACCGTAACGAAAATATATACAACTTCTATTCAGAATAAAAATCACAATAAAAAAATATTTCTAGACTGATAAGGGGAGAATTTTTTGACAACTTTACTTTAGTAATTTTAAAAATAAACTTAAATGAAATAATCTATTACTACTACACCTAAAAGACAGTATAAAGTATATACTTGAAATTAAAAAAAAATCGACTGCAGTTAATAAACCCGAAAACATGCTAATAAGTAAAGAGGTTTATATTAGAAATTTTGATAACAAACAATCGATTTTCGGATAAACTTACATAAATAATATAGCAGCAGTAATGAAACACGTGAACGGTGAGTTCAAATCATACTCACGGAGTTTTCAAGCGCTTTTGCCTTCAAAATCTCAAACTCGGTGTAAAACTGTGTGAAAATTGTGTTTGAAAAAAATACTGACACGTGTATTTTAAAAAGCAGTAGATGAACAACGTATATATTAAGCTACAATACTTATTATTTATATTATGCTTAATATAAACTCCTAATTTATTTACGGCATTATTAGGTAAATCTGATATAAAAAAATATTTGATAAAGTTTCCGTCTATCACAGAAGTGCAATGATTGTTCAAATAAAATAAAAGACAAACTACGTTCCCATAATTCCTGTTCCACTTCCTTGTTCAGATTTATTTATGTGTGAATCCATTTGCCGTCGACAGAAACGAAATACGACTTTCTGCAAGTACATTTTTGACGATTTGCTTTTTTTTTAAATTTTACAGTATTGATAGCTTAAAATGATATATTATATACACAGTAATTACTATACATAATTATATAATTAAAAAAAATTAAGTCTTTGTTGTATGACTACATATGTGCATAGTTAGTTACATCCATTTAGCACCGCCAAAAGTATCAGGATCTATATACAGGATCAGAACTTGTATCTGTTAAAACTCGTGTATATCGATAAATTATTGTAAATGATAAGTGATAACACTTTTTCTGGCTTTTTATTTTGGATCATTTGACAATTTCCGGTTCATCTCTGATTGGATATCGCTAAATGCGGATTGTTGTTTTTTGTCTTTTCTTTTGCATTCAAAATTTGTTCACAGTAATAAAGAGACAAGCACGAAGAACTTACTACGTAACTTAATTTGTTTCTGCATTAAATAACTTAGTAGGTACGAAAGTACATAAGTTTGCGTCTGACGTAAAGTCATTTTCGTCTGCTAAAATTTGTTTATATTTACTATGTCTCGAGAACTCGTCACAGACCTATTTAGAAAATAGCTGTAAATACTTTAGTCTAGATTCTTAAATAAATTAAACGTAGAAAATACGAACTCCTAGATATGTTTGACTAATATAAAATTACTTAATTCAAATTTTATTCCTATCAAAATGCTTTAAATATTATTTTATGAATATTACTTACTTTTAGTGACTAATATCACACTTCTTAAAAAAAAAAAAAAACACCTTCTGTGATTATGTTTCTTTTTTTATACTCCAATGTGACGGTTTGAGACCCAATCTTTTCTTTAATATGAGACTAAATCTTTATTCAGCAGGGAAACAGTTACAAAGTTTCATATCCTTATCTTGAATACAAATAAAAAGCACTTACAGAAAATGCTAAAGTTATGGCATGCGCTCAGCAGTGTCTTGTATTATTCCGACGATAGAAATGTAACAATAAGATTTTAAAGCTACGTCTTTGCCTCTTTAAAATATTTTGCCATCATACTTCTTTTCGTGAGTAATCTTTCTTATTGCTACTTCAAGGTTGTTGTAGGAATAATTTATATTTCAAATCTTACTTTTATATAATTTACAATCTAATGCTCTATATTTTTTTTATATTAAATAACATTTAATAACCTCATAAAACAAAATTTACATTACAATATAAGTTTTGTTATCTGTGCTTATAAATGTCTGAATTGTATGCTTTGATCTGAGGTTTTTCTCACCACTTCCTGTCTCCATAATCTACGTTAACGTGTACGTAAATTATTAATTAATTAAACAATAATAATACAGCTACTACTTAGAAATATTACTATTTATATTATATAAATATAATATATTATATTATATTTATACTATTATTAGTATAGAAATTATTTGGGGGCCTGTTTTACTTAATAATGGAACGATCTTATTTTTAAACCATAATACGTAGTAATGTTCGAGATAAATATAGAATAAAGCCTGATGAGAATCATTGAGTGAATGATAGATTGAACACGTATATATAATTAGGCTCTTATTAATCATGGAACTAATACAATTATCAGTTTCGAACAACAATAAACTACACCATATAATTAAATGGTAATAATGTCGTCATTGTTGCTTTTGTCTTGGTTTTTTAAGTTATCTTTATAGGATTATCACCCCCGGTATAAGGAAAAAAGATACCTTAACCATTTGTATGTAATTATAAACGCCATACACTCCACGGTCCCTGTAGGATGACATTCTGTATCTAACGCAATCAATAACTTTAGCAAATACTGTCTTTCTTTGACATATTTAAATCATTAGGCTATAAGCAATTAAATCTTTACAAAAGTGTATAATGTAAGAAGCGGAAAAATAATAAGAACATATTCAATAACAACATACTTAATTTGTAACCGAAATCCAAAAGTTTTTAAGATATTTTACTCAAATTCTAACAACTTACAGTACAGTATTTCAGCACTAGCAATTGAGTCGTTAACTATTTCTTAGTGACTAATTGAGCGTCTCGTGGCCTCGGGTTAATGAGACAACTCCGTCAGTTCCAAAGACGTCAGCAAATACTTTGATAGTATTACGTTTGTGTAGTTCATAATGAGTGTACTTGTCTACAGCGGCTTTGCTTAATTCTATTTTTAATTTATCAAACAAGGAATTATTTCGTTTGTATTCTCATTTTTCACCGAGATGGTTATATATGTTCATTTTTTTTTCATTTTATGAAATGTTTTATATATTTTTTAAGAAATCTGTATATAAATTTGTAGTATTATGATCATTTACTAAAACACCTATACTTTTTTGGGTTCCGTAGCCAAATGGCAAAAAACGGAACCCTTATGGATTCGTCATGTCTGTCTGTCCGTCCGTATGTCACAGCCACTTTTTTCCGAAACTATAAGAACTATACTGTTATAACTTGGTAAGTAGATATATTCTGTGAACCATATTAAGATTTTCACACAAAAATAGAAAAAAAAAACCAATGAATTTTGGGGGTTTACCATACTTAGATCTGAAACTCAATTTTTTTGCATAAACCCATACTTCTGGGGAGGACATCTATGGATAGGTTTTCAAAAATAATATTGAGTTTTCTAAAATTATTTTTTTCGCAAGAGACACTTCCAAAGTGGTAAAATGTATCCCCCCCTCCTGTAACTTCTAAAATAAGAGAATGCTAAAACTAAAAAAAAATAAATGATGTACATTACATTAGATGTATATATATATATATATATATATATAATACACTATTATTAAAATATCGATCAAAGTTCCAACGAACTACAAGAACTTTTATATGATGTTGAACTTTTATTGATGATTTTACTTGCTGCTACGGAACCCTTCATGGGCGAATCCGACTCGCACTTGTTAACTTTTTAATAAAGTCACATAATACAAAAAGTGGCGCTCCTTATCCTATTTGCTATATTCATTATCTTTTGCATCTCTTACGACGTTTTTAAATGTTTTGTTTTTTACAAGCTGATTAGTATATGAGAAGAGTTTCAGCTAAACTTCTATTGTTATATTTTTCTACAAACGATTGAATTTTTCACACACGTTTGGTTTTAATAATAATACATGAGCTATTTAGCAACGTTTATATCACAGACATGCTAAGTAGACAAAGTTTTCTTGTGTACTAATATTCTACGACATAAGTACAAAATAATGAATGCATTAACTGATAACTTTTAAAAATTGAAAATAATATTATTAAGAAGAAATCAAAATAAGAAAAAAAAACCCTTTAAACACAAGATTTTATTGAATAACAGGCAAATGCTGGGCTGCCAAATACAGTATATTAAATACCTATGCGACGCCGTGCTACATAAACGTTTCGCTTCGAACAAATTTTTTAGGTAGTTGTTCTCTTAAAACTCTATTGTCTAAAGTATATATTTAAATGGTATAACGTAAAGGACCACTTTAATCTCTATTAAATGCTTAAGGCAAGTTAATTATTTGGAAATTTTTTAAAGTTTACACAGCTTGAAATATTTCACTGAAATAAAAAAGTACAAGTATGAATATTGCCTTATTTTTGGTAACGTTACAATATTATTACGCTGCATGACACCTATTCCTGTAAAATTACACCAATTAGGTTTTAATTATTTCATCGGTATACATTAAAGAATAAATTATATTTAATGAATATATTATATCGCGAAAAAACTACAAAAGGAGTATAGGATACAAAAGCCCTTCTTATTGTTCTTTTAATGTAGAGAAGCATTAAGACTTGATACTCTTCAAGCGCTCCCTTGCTTCTTTGTTTCAAGACATTTTGTCATCGGCCTTTGTGCGGCTAATGGATACGGATGCGGATAAATTACTTTATTTCTACTATTATGATGTGAAATTTCCTGCTGTGATATTACTAGATAAATGTCCTCGTAATAACAGTTACATGGAATGATTTGTCACACGTGTTCTCCATTTGTATTGTTTGTTTTAGTATTCTTGGATAAAAATGATATTTTGTGACATAAATTTATTTTTATAAAACTAAGAATCCTAAAATATATGTATTGTCTCGTGGTTCTCGTGGTTCAAATATTATGATTGGTTATGCTGTTTGGTTTTATAACATTAGTAAATTATTATATAATTATTATAGTTAGTAGTCTCTGTATTAAATCAGGACAATAAAATAAAAATTTAAAACTGTAAGTAAAGATATAAAAACTATAATAACGTACTTCCATTCTCTCGGAGAGTTTCTTATTTACCTACTGTTTTGATTTATCTATTAACTTTTGGCCACAACATCTTATGTGTTATAAATGTGTGAATTTTTTATTACATAAAATATGTCATTTTGAAAGGTTCAGTGTAATTATTTAAATACATAATCGATTGTTATAAAACAATTAATTCGCCCAGTTTCAAAATAATAAAAAAATCAGTATAAAAAAAAAACTTAATCTACCATGCTGCTCCACTGCAAGTTGGCACATAATTTCCCAACCATGAGTAACGATCGTTATCAGATACCTATGATAATAACCGGAACCGAAGGCTTTACGTGCTCTCTGAGGCACAGTGGGGAGACCAACGAGATATAAGGATAACTTACTATATCCATTCTAACTTCTAAAAAATGGTCACGGACAATGCGGCAATTGGAGATCTATTTATACAGATATGTTATTAATGTTTATCAGCTTAAATAAGTTAGTCACTTTAAGCATTTCATATAAATTATAACAATCCTTTTTTTTTGTCGCATGGGAATCCATTTACGGATGATATCCAGGATGCCCGGGTCGGCACTTTGGGAGTGCAATACCGTACTAAACCTCTGCGGGAGCCTTCAGCCGCTTTAATTGGAGGTTCCCGGATCTGCAGGCAACAGGATCCCTCCAGCGACATGCTGCCCTCGGCGAAAAGGCCAGACTTCTCCTCTATGGGGACTGTCCGGCTCACCTCTGAACAGTCCCGATAACGCCGTGTCTAGCAGGACCGGGTTCCCATCCCGGTCCGACACGGGCACAGAGGCGTTACAGGAGTCGCATTAAGTAGCGCCTCCTACACACCCCCATTCGTCGCCCGCGGATGGAGGCCACTTCGGCGGCCTCCTCTCTCACCCGCTCGTCGGCCTCCTTCTGGGACATTACGGTATCGCAGAAGGAGACCATCGCCTTCCAGGACTCGTCGTCGCCGAGCATCGCGGTGATAATGCTCGGGAGCGACAAGTCCCCTCCGAGGACCGACGTCAGACTCTGACGCAGCGCCGCCCATCTCGGACACACCTCGAGGGTGTGCTGGGCAGAGTCCACCGCCGCGCCACAATCGTGACATTCAGTCGCCGGTTCCCTCTGGGCCGTCCGGCACAGGTAGTCACCAAAGTAACCGTGCCCGGTGAGAACCTGCGTCAGACGGAAGGTGAGGAGCTTGCGTTTTCGACGCATCCACCGCTCAAGGACCGGACGAATGGCTGCCGTTACGCGTTTGCCGTACGGCTGCCCCGCCAGGTCATCCCCCCACCTCCGAAGCCGGGCCGGGTCACTAGTACTGTTTTATTTTTTAAATAAAAGATATATTTACGAGTCAAAAAAAAACAACATGGTTATTAAAAGAACAAAACATAATATATAACCTTGATTAAGTATTTCAGTTCACTTTAAATTTTTTGAATAGATCTTTATCTTGTTAGGTACTTTTATTAAAAATATTCGTTTAATAACGTCATTTACGCTGCCTTAACTTTCACTTCCCTACACGGAGCAGATCGTTACGAAACGACCTTTTTTGATTAGTTAAAAATATCAAATTTGTCTTCTCTCTCGTCAAATTTCTTCAATTTTTTCTTCCATTATATTTCTAACGAAGTTTTTTCACCGTGTCGTATTAAGCGTACGACTCGCCTCTTTTGTTTACAAATCTTTATTCGTAATTTATAAAATGTCATGATGAAAAAAAATTCTTCGTTTAAAAAATTACAAGTATATTTTTAATTTTCGTATTTTACTTGCTTTTTACAGCTAACCTTCAGTTTGTATAATATTTTATTTTTACTTTAATCAAGGTAAGAAGCATAATATTAAAACAAATTTCGTATGATCGGTCATCATCATCATCATCATCATCATATGAGCCATTGAATGACCACTACGAAGCATATGCCTCTCCATTGCACGCTGAGCGACTTGGAACTTCTTTAAAAGGCCCATAGTAAGAAACCACGTCTCAGATCCGTCTGTCATCACTGGTAACACACATTGATCGATGACTTTCGAGTTCAGGCACTGAGGTTTGACGAATGAAAGACGTTTTTTAACTTCCCAAACACTGTCCATTCTAACTGGATTCGACAATTAACTTCTCTCTCGAAATTAGATCTACCAAGTTGGACATTTTGTCTTAAGTAAATATACTCATTAACCACTTCTAGAGTGGAATTTCCAGCTGATATTAAGGTGGAAACGATAAGGACATTAGACATAATTTTCGTCTTGTCCATGTTCATTTTAAGGCCCACCGGTTGGGAACCTTTATCCAGGAGCATAATGCTGAGGTCTTCTAGGGATTCTATCATAAGCACGATATCGTCTGCAAATCGAAGGTGAGTGGTGGTGGTGGTGGCGAGTAGCCATTTATGTTGATGCTGAATTATTTTCATTCAAGAAGTTTCAAAGCATCTTCCAATGCTGCGGTAAACAGTTTCGAGGAGATGACATCTCTGTGTCTCAATGATAACCTCACCAACCATAATGCTTTTCTGTTCTTGCATAATCATGGTATGACCTTTTCGGCACCGGCTCCTAGCTGTGCGAACATATCCTCAATTATGGCGGTATCTCTACTACCATACCCTTGCCTATCAACACCTTCTTCGGTTTGGGTTTGGTTTGGGTTCGGTCCTGTTTCCCGGGTATTTGAGCGCCGGTGAACCTTTCTGCTCGCAGTGGATATCTCGCTCGCTTAGGATCCCGGTGCGTGCAGGACAACTCACACGTTACACCTACTGTCATATTTGGTCTACTATACCACACAAACAGGTTTTCCCTGTCGATGTACGGCAGCTGATTTATGTCTCCGACGAGAACCACCTCTTTTGCCTCTGACAGTCGGGTGGCCATCACTATGGCTCCAAAGTGGTTCATGAGGGCTTCATCCACCGTTAAACGGCTTATTTAGTGCCCTCGTGACATCATTTACCAATACGGAGGCCATAGTGCGCACCCTAGACTTGGCTTTATTGCCATAATGGTGCGTCAACTTTTGTTTTAGATCTTTGGCCGCCTTGACTGTGGTCGTGATTACGACTTCAATGTCCTTGTCAAAGTTTCTGACAATGTAAGTTGTCTTACCGCATCCAGGAACTCCATTAACACATTGCAGTGTCGGCAATTCCCAAGCCCCGAAAATGTCGCCGACTTCCGGATCGCCCGTTATGGTTTTAGCCATAGATCTTCTTATTTTTGATTTGATTAGTGTATGTTTCTTTCTAGGCTCATACTCAAACAGAGTAACATGGAGTAACCCTAAACCCATGTAATAGGTGAAATATTTTACGATATTTTTATAAACGTCGTTAAATTTTCGTTTTACAACACAATATTGTCGCTCTGAGTGACGATAGAGGCTTTAAACTTAAGACTGAAATTGATTTAATAGATACAATAGTAAGGTTTTAGGTAAAATTTATCATTTTTAGTAAAAATGTTCTCAATATTGCTATCACTTATTTTAAATTATTAAAAAATATTTTGTAGTACGAAAAAAGCCAGTAAACGAGCGCATGGGTCGTCGAATATTAATTAATCACCGACGCCTTTGAACAGTTGTAACTTTATAAGAGACATAAATGTGTTACTAGCTAAAAGGATGCATCGTTAGTGGTCATGCGGATTTTATGAGAGTATAGTATTACCTATAACAGTAAAGCTATATATAGACAAGCAGCAGTAAAGTACAAAATAGTTATTAAGATACAAAATAAAAATTGCAGACTAGTTTTTTAGTTTGTCGGAAATAATTAATTACTTTTTTTTTCATTTTGGAACGTTGCTAAAATAAGCAAGGCGATGTAATTTTATTAAATTGTTAAGTCAAACAAGTTTATATGCTAATTTAATAATCTATCAACCGAATTATAATCAAATTTCAACAAATTGCATTTAACTGTACCAAAAATAAAGGACAGTCGCCCGTCGCTTTTGAATTTCCATCAATCATCGGCCAAATTAAACGAAAACAAAACTAGAGTGAAATTAATTTTTGGTTCTAACGATCGCTTATTTAACAGATTGCTATTTAGTTAGGCAGCTTAGAATAGTAATCAGAACTGATTTCAGATTTAACTTCCGAGTCGAGTGAAGAACGTATATAGTAGTTTAGATATTTGTGCTTGACCCAGAAATGATGAAAGCCGTTGATTTTCATCTCGATTTAACTTTACTCTAACGTCCATCGATGGCTCTGGATAAGCGGACTCGAAAGAGAAATACGGCTAGTTTAGTAAAGTGCTTCGTAAAAGCCATTTAATATCCGTAGGATAGTTTACGTAAATCACTTTTGCTGCTCCTTCACTACTTTTTAAGAAGAGTTGAAAACGCTAGCCAGCCTTTTAAAGACTTAAGATATCATCTTTAATATTTATTTTTCATTTTACTTTAGTGTTTCTTTCATCTTTATGAGCGTAAGATTATGAAATTTTTATTATAAAGAACTATGCATGGGATGGGATTGGATAAAACTCGGCCAGGCTATCACTATGTCCCTTGTCATTAGATTTACTTACACAATATTGTGAGCAGGTGGCATGCAGTGATTTCGGTATATACGATAGGCTGTCTCGTGTTTGTCCTGATCATTTCATGGTCATTCTGTGCCTTATTTATTTATTTTTGTATAATGACGTTCTTTTTTTTAAAACTTTGGGGTAGTGAGGCTGTGCCATTGAAAAGGAAGGAGGATCTAATGTCCCTAACATTAGATTAAGTTATTTATTGTAATATTTAATAAAGTCGATGATATAATGGTAAGGTGATGTCTACCGAGACACTAGAGATTAGCTTGTAATAATTTCTAGATATTAACTAGTAGTAATTAAACTATGGTAGCAGGATAATATTGGGAACATTACTTAAGCTTGTAATATACCTAATCTTAAAATTTAGCCATTTCATTTGTATTGTAAGTGTTTTGCTAACATAACATGACATTCGTTAAGTGTGTGAAATCACCTTATGGCGAAATAAATATTTTCATTTCATTTTATTTCATTTCATAGCCAATTAACCTTTTTTCTTGTAACAAACAGTATAGAACACAAATCATGAAAATACTACCTTAAGACATTTTTTTTTTTCAATTTTAAATTTCTTATATTTTACAGTCGTAAATTGCAGTCCTCCATTCTCTACAAGTATTGTCCCAAAACAAAAGATTGATCGTAAAAATAAATAAAAATAGTTATTTCTTTAAATATTAATTTTCTGCGAAATGAAAGACGACCTACAATATTATCGAATATAATATTAACATAACAGATACCTCACTCGTACTGCGTACATACGAGCAAAACGTGTGCGTCGTAGAATTCGATTGAATGCGTTCAATCACAAACGCCTCAGATTATCAATACAGACAAAATTGCATACATATGTAATAATATAATTATATCTTGAGAAGTTGTGTTTTTTAATGTCTATGTGTTCATATATGCTATGTTTCATTTCAGTATGAAAAAATCAAATCAAATTTTTATTTTAGATAACTTCAATCTTCAAATCACCTATTTGTAATTGAACTTCTCACATATCTAATATGCCCTTCAGACAGTCCGGACGAACAGCCTATAACGTAAATGGCCTCTTTTAATAATAATTTCTTCAATGACAAGATGTGTATTGACACGTTTTGTCATTGACGATATTATCTTGTTTAATGGAAAATAAAGATGAAGGACCTTTTTTGCATATGAAAGTGTTCGTCAAAATGTATTATATTGAGATTGAAGTACTCGCTAATGTTTTTATTTATAGCTTATAAAAGTAAAATAGTAACAAGCAAAAATCTTCCTTTTTGAATTGTGGTATTAAGCGTTAATAGTTAATGGAAATATAAATATAGTTTTATATAAATATAATTCTGTAATAAATATATTTAAATAAAAATATATATATATATATATATATATAAATATAAAGAAATTAAAATATAGTAACAATTTCAACAACAAACAATTCCCGCTCGGTACAGGCTGGGTGTCAGTCTGGGTGTATGTCCTTGTGGATCTCCTCACCGTGCCTCGAAAGGCACGTAAAGCCGTCCGTAAAGACCGACGGGTCTCGGTTGTTATCATAGACACGTGATAACGATCGTTATTCATGGTAGGGAAATTATCCGCCAACCCGCAGTAGAGCAGCGTGGGGGATTAAGCTCCAACCATTTTTCTATACGAAAAAGAGATCTTTGCTGAGCAGTGGGTTGTTTACAGGCTGATACAGTTCAGCACATTAGGTGCACCTTTAAAGACGTATCACTTCGAAAAATATCTATATGTTACTTTAATATTTTATTAATTTTTAATGATAATTATGATGATGGTGTAACTAGTTAAATAAAAATTAATTAATTAAATATACAGATCACCTCCAATAGATACCGCATTAAAAGTACTTTATGTCTGCAACACGTTAGCACAATCACGCGTATTAACTCGATGCTTGACGTATAGATCAGTGCCGAAGCCTTTGAAAATGGTAAAAAGTGAAAGAAAATAATAGTAGGATGAAACCCATTGGAAAAGGAAGAGAATATAACAAAAATTCAGGGAAAAATTAATTACGGGCGATCTGAGGTCGGGAAGGGGAAGGGGATCGTTTCTTACCCGTAAACTCCCCCTGAGTTTACGGGTAAGAAACGATTTGACAAGAAAAAAGAAAATCACTACAATTTGTTATCTATACAAATAATAAATCTGTTAAAACCTCCGTTTTATTAATACACTATATATCATCAAGAATAAATTTCAATAGCGCGTATTTTTTTGTATCAGCGCCATCTCTTATCGTGTTTTTCTCTGATCACGTATCACGTAAAAAGTACAAAACCAATGTTAATAACTTTAATACATAAAAATTGGAAATAACTCACAGTATAATTTAGTTTTTGTTTCATTGTAATTAAATTTAAAAATAAATATTTAAGAAAATAGAAATAGGTACCTACGCCGCCAACGCCATCTGGTTCTAAGGAATCTTTAAAACTCACAAAACTTATATTTGAGTTATTATTTTGTTAAACTTAAAAGTTTACTAAATATGTCGGATAGGAATAGAAATCGTTTTAATGTTTTAGATAAACATCATTTTCAATTAATATACTACTATGTTAAATATTAATTATGTTAAATGTCACTAAATATAAAAACGATATTCTACAATTATACGATAGATGGCGCAGATAATTTTCTGAATCGCGCTGACCAAAACTTCGGCCAAAAGAATGACACTCGCCCGTATTTAAAAATCTAATTTTATTTTTTGTATATAATTAAATACTTTAGGGTACTACGGTCTTGATTGTTTGTTCGTTGTTAAAATTTAAAATATTTGGTCGTTATTTGTTTGTTGATTGTACAAAGTTGGATGGTTATAGCTATTTAAGTTGTAATCTATATAAAAGTCGTGTTAGTTACACCGTTTATAACTCGAGAACGAGTGGAACGATTTTTATGATTTTTGTGTTTTTGGATTTGTCTTCGTCGGGAATAATACTTATTAAAATATGGTATTCATCAATGAGAAAATAATTAATAAAAAAAACAGTTCAAATGTTTCATCCGTACTATCTATATACATATATATGTATGTATGTATGTATGTATGTACCTATGTATATAGATATAATAAATCTGTCACTCAATCCGTCTATTATAAAATATTTTCCAGTATCGACGCAGGTGTAGGTGATAAAAAATATAAATGTATAATTTTTAAAATTTTAGTTAAAGAACCGTGCGAAGCCGGGGCGGGCCGCTAGTGTAAAATATGTTTTGACCATTTCAAATGTATTGGCAACGAGTTGATATGAACACATTAATTTTAATGTGTCTGTTACGGGTTCCCAACAATGTACTAGACTAAGAATATAAACTTTTAAAATTAAAGAGGTATTATCATTATATACTATAATTGAAATAGGCCAATGCGATGGCATATCACGCCTCATAAAATCAATAAGTGAACTGAAACAATGACCTCATTGTAAATTAAAGTAACACGTAAATTTTAAATATTTAATAGTAACAATACTTTTTTTAATAATAACGCATAAAAATAGATATTTTAAATTCAAACTTTTTCGTAGTAAATTAATGTTAGGTTAAATAATTCATTTTTTATTATTTTGATTACGATAAATATGTTTAAAATTTTTATTTAGAAATGGATTTATAAGAATTTCCTGTGAAATAGGTACATGAATCGTAGCTGATGATTGCTGGTACCAGGCTTGCATTGCTGAGTTTTCAAAAGCTTAATTTCTTTAAATAACATTTCTCTCTCGACCGTAATGAAAAAAATTGTGAGAAAATCGGACTAAGCCCCGATCCTTGCTCCTATAATTCCTATTATAGGAGCAGAGGCCATTGTCTAACATTTAATCTGTTTTAAAATATATTTTTATTATTTCTTTTTTATTTTTCAAGCTAAAAGCGGGGTATTCTGTGTACATTTAAGTAGTATTTCTAATGTTTTTCAACGTTTTACAGTCTTAATAGAATAAAATCATTTTTCTTACAAAAATATTTAATTTTGTGGAATTCCAAATTGAGACTTAACATTGAACAACTTGAGATTCAAACAAATTACCCAACAACCGCAATATATTTTTCGTGTCATGAAGCAAGTATACTATGTAATTGACAAAAAAAAAAAAATAATAATAACAAAACATTTAAAAATCCACAATCTCACATAAAACTCAACTCACAAAGAGACAGTATGATAATTTGATCTTATTTAATCGGATTACAGTATGTCGTGGCATTGTTAGTATCCAAACTCATTGTTGAGATTTAAAAAGAAACAATAGAATTTCTCCTTTGTGCATGCTGGAGGAGTGCCAGTTACGAATAACTAGCTTAAATACCATGACGAGATTTCAACTTAAATGAGGAAGTCGACACGAAAAACGTTACGACTTTTTAATTATGTACACTTTTTATTACAAAATCGCAGTGAAGAAATGAAGCGTATATTTTTATAAGTACTCAAAGGAGTTTATAGTGTCTAATAATAAATAAAACTCTTTTCTGTCTGTGTAATGTAGTAATGTTATCTTCTGGTCTATTTAACAAATTCTAAGTACAATGTATAAAATATTTTATTCAACATGTTTTTTAAAAGAGAAGACCGATATGTAAGTTTGGAAATATATTTGAGTATTCTAAATATAAATATTTTTTTGTATCGATTTATGATATGAAATGTTATAGGTACTATTTCAAATATTAAAATATACATCAACTTACAAAAAGTAATAATAGTAAGTAGCAATATTTATTATTTATGCTGTTGGGAACTGAACAAATTTTCTTATTAGAACTGATCATATTTATTAATATATATTGTTTCTAACATCAAACAAAAGGTTTCTACTTCTTTTTATTGCTGATACACTTTAAATATACATTTCATAACGGTATTCAAATGTTATGAAAACAACAAGAAAATTAAAGAAGAATTAATCATCATCATATGAGCCATTAGATGACTCTTCTCAAGTGTCCTGTCTATTTCGCGTATGGCCGTCCGACGACGCTGCACTTGCCGGTAATATTTAACAAAATTATGAATTATGAATACTTTAGCAAACAAAAATAAAACATTTAGTAGTAGATAAAGCTACATATAGCTTTTACAACATAACGTCACTGTCTATGATATATTTAATTTATCGATAAGTAAAATTTGATGACATTGTAAAAAACCGAAATAAAAAATTACTCTATTTATGATTTAATTTTAGTACATCACACGTCATATAGTAATTAAAATTGTTTTGTTCAAAATGTAATAATAACTTACTAATCGAATTTATTACACTACAGTATATATTTTTTCGCTAACCCATAGTACCTAGAGTGGCGGATTACACTCCGACCTTTCTCATACCGACCTCTCAGTGCCAAAATTATAGGTTATGTCAGTTCCGTTCAGATTAGTTCAATTGAAATTATAACAATGTCGATATATCAGCTAACAATCTTAAAAAGTAACACTATTGACAATGAAATATTAGGTAGCAATGCTGAAATGCAAATTGTTAATCTTTTGACAAATATCAATGTTACATTTTCATTTGAAATATAAATACTATATTAATAATTCTGTACAAATTTTATAAAATAATTAGAAAGTGTTTGATTTTCAGCTAACATTTTCAAAAAGGACCTATTTAATGACTATCGTGTTACGAGTATATATAAAATTCTGTCAAAACAAAATGACGAAAATGGGTTGAATTACAGTTAAACATCATCTTAATTTTTGATTCTTCTTTTTAACTTTTAGTTGGAGTAATATGCCTGTGATATTTATTTAATTATAAAACCATTACATTCATTAACGATTTTTTTTTGTCACATTTTTTAGATTAAATTAATTATTCCAAGTCCCTGTTAGACAAAACAATATTACTATTTTTATACTGATTTTGAAGAAAAAAAGAAGCTTATAACAAACATTTTAATTTAAGACTTAAACTGTAAACAAAAAACATTGTGTTATTTCAGCAAATTTTGTTTCATCAGCTCAAGCGTGGTTGGGTAATAAATAACCAAATTTACAGATATGCATATTTTAATTATCTAAACGATAATTTAATAATAACAATTATAAAATACAGTTTGACATTTGGCTGTTAAAATATAAAATGAAATTTTTAAACAATAGTAGAATTTAAAAAAAAAGACGTAAAAATTTGACAAGCGTCGAACTCGCAAACTTTTTAAAAATAAATTAATCCCATCGCTCGGTTTTGCGAATATCCGCTGTGTTACAGTTATAAAACAACTCGAAATCGTTTAATTCTTTTTAAATTATTTATAACTTTGATAATTTATTTACATTCTATCTTCTCTTGCGTATTTTTTAAAGTGTTTTGTTCAAAATACAGATAAGTAAATTGTAAAATTTTGAGGACTAGCTTTTCGTGTAACAAGTTTGTAACTGGCCGATATTTTACCATAAGGTATAAAAGAATAATGTATATGAAGAATCATTTTGAGATCAACAAAAGTAAAAATTAATATGTAAAATTTTTGTTTGTCTGCTTCTCTGCATGCGAACACTGCAATCCGAATTTTAACGGAATTCGTAGCTTATAAGCCGCTGAATTAAGAATACTTTATATATCTAATGATTCAACAATGCCAAGGCCAGATGTTTACAGGTGCTCAACGACTGAACATATTACAAATAAAAAACGATAAAAATTGGTGTACTACTAAGCACATACATATTATACTATTTTGAAGTCAATAACTCTTCTCTTATATAGGAATAAGAGTGGAGCTTGTCGGCCAATACTTCGGGTTCATGGATAATTAACTTACTAAGATTAATAATCCTCATTAAGTGTAATACTGGGACCGACGGGTTTACATGTTATTTCGGGGTACAGTGGAAAAACTCACAGGTAGAAATACCCAGACAAGGCACGAATATTTATGCGGAAAAAATATCTGATACGAACGGAAATCATAACTACGACCGTAAGCATTAATGAAACTTCGTCATCACTATACCAAAACGTTCGTCACTAATTGTTTACTAACTAATAAATAATGGGAGCTTTAACTTATACTCACTCTCTTATTCAAGCATGATTATAAATTCAACATCATTAATCATGGATTAGCTAATATAGTGTGCTACGTGTTTGTTAACGAGATAAGTCTTAACAGCTAATGTTCGCAATAAACTATCTCTAAGCATCAAAACAAATTTAATACTATTATTAGTAAGTTGTTTTCTTTGTACACTGTCTCCTTAACGTTTTATTACATAGACAATAATATACTTTTGTAACTTTAGCTTAGAATAAAAATTATTATTTATGTTGTATATAAGAATAAGAGGATTACAGTTTGTTTTTATTTGATTTAAATTGAATAATAATTTAAGGCAGATATTACATATTTCAATGTAAAAGGCCTGAAAGGACGTGTATGCCTAAAAAAACAACAGATTTCAAATTATATTTTTGTCGTATGTTCCTATATCAATGAAAAATATATTTGACAAATATATGACCTAATCACATATGTATATTGAAAAACTTAAACGTATAACTTATACATTAAATACAACATGTATTACGACACATACCTTCATTTCACTACCACGAGGTCCCATAGCGATTTATTATCGCCATAATAATTCAATTATATCTGAAACAAATTAATAAATTAATTAACTTTAATAAAAAAAATTATAAACACAATTTGAAATGAATTCAAATGAATTGATAGGTATGTCATTTGTTTATTTTTGATATTAAATAAAAAATTAACTACAAGTCTTTATTATTTATTTCTCTTAATAGCTTTCGGCGCTACCATTTGTACAAAGATAATATGAGCTATTCTTTTGTCAATTTATCACTGAATGAAATATAATAGTAATAAAATAAGATATTTTGGTTTATTGTTTTACTTATAACCATCTACGTTTGTCACATATATTCATAGACTAAATGGATAATAAGAAATTTAAATACAACATATTCTGTATCCTTAAAACTAGTTTAATAATTATAATAAAGTATCTATTGTAAAAGTATATTTGAAGCCTTTGTGCTATGAATACATTGAATATCGAGATATCAATCTCATTTACTTCAAAAACTTGTAAAAAAGGTCTTGAAAAGCCGCACTTTACATATTTATAAACAAATTAATAATAATAATAATAATAATATTCTTTATTGTACACCAATAAAAGATAGAACAAAAGTAGTACAATTAGAGAAGATGTACAAAGGCGGTCTTATCGCTAAAAGAGCGATCTCTTCCAGACAACCTTTGGGTATAGGACAAGGCAGAGAAAAGCGGTTAAGAAGTGTACAAGTAGTTGTGAAGTAAATATAAGTATAATATAATAATGTAATAAATAATAGTAAATATAAGTATAATATAATATATAAGTAAATATAATAATATAATAGAATATACATACACATTCACATACATACACACACACACACACACACACACACACACACACAACCACACATACACACACATACGTGTAACATATATGTACGAGTTTATACAAAGTAACATAATATGCATACATACAATCCATACTCATTTATATCATCCAAAGATGATAACGACAATCACGGCAGATTTAACGACAAATAATGAGCCTTAAGATACTTTTTGAAGCAGAAGAGTGATTGGGCTTGTCTTATTCATCATTTATAATTATCAAATTAATTTATCAGATAATATATAAAATATACGTCTGACCCCAGTTCCGTTCACTACGTTTGTCATCGCTCTTATTAATTTAATTTATACACTTTGTAAGATTCAATTAAATATTTTAACGGTAAGCTATCACTCTGGAATATTTTATTTCAGTTAAATAGGCACATATTATTGTCTGTCTTTTTCTCTGCATGCGCAACACACGAAAACGATGCCAACGGCCACTTTTTATCATCGCACCGCTCGCCATCGACAGGGAATTCATGTTCACACATTGCAGCCCAAATGGTCCCGTACAGTTCAGTATCAGAGGAACTTCCTCCCACGGACCATTCGGCTGTGGAATGAACTCCCTGCCGAGGTTTTTCCACAGGACTACAGTATGGGGTCCTTCAAGAGGGGAGTAAATAGGTTTTTGAAGGGACGGCAACGCACATGTGATGGTGTTGCAGGCATCCACAGGCTACGGTAACCGCTTACTATCAGGCGGGCCGTATGCTTGATTGCCACAGTCGTGGTATAAAAAAAAAAAAAACTGCAACCCGATTTTTTATAGAATTTAGTAACTTATAAGCCACTAAATAGGATACTTTATAGAACTTAGTATTCGATGACGAAATAAAAGGATAAAAGATTATTTTAAATCATTTTGTGTGACAATATTCTTTGACATGTAGATTAAACAACTATGTACTTAATAAATCAATAATTTAGCAATAAGTTCATAATTCCTGTAATAAAATAAAATTGACTGAAATGTGATAGAATAAATTATTTTATAGTTGTGTCACTCCTTTAAATATGCTTGTTTGCTTTTTTTATCATATAATATTAATTTAAAATCCCGATGCCTGTTGTAGCCGCACAACTAACAAAGGCGTTCAATCATACAACATATTACTCCTTAGAGTATGCCCCTAGAGTTAAAATGATTCAAGAAAGCCTCGACCTTAATATATCGCTCCTTGATGATACATCACTTACAGGCCTAGCTAGTGTAACTAGATTCTTGTATCATAAGAGAAAATAAAAATAATATTAAAAAATAATTGATTTAGATCGTGATCTCGTAGTAGTTATGGCCTATATCCTGTTGTTTTAGTAATAACCATGTTCTTTTAAAACACCAGTGATTACACGTTCAATTAATTACAAATAAATTCAATAAAACATGACATATTTATTTCCCTTTATTTGTTTTATTGTAATAAACCTTATTTTGTGATTTATTTACTATGATGATTTCAGAGAACCGTACTGGTGTAATGATGCGTGATGTCGTCAAAGCCGGCGTTCGCGGATTCATATCCCACTCGCGTCAGATATTTGTATTTCCGCACCGTTCCTTGGAGAGAATGTAAAGAGTTCGGATTATATCACATTACCTGATAACGATCGTTACTCATAATAGGCAAACTATCCGCTAACCCACAGTGGCGCAGCGCGGTAGATTAACCTCCAGCCCCTCTCCTATATGGAGAATTGGCCTTTTCCCACCAGTGGCACGTTTATAGGCTGACCCAGTTCAGTTCAAGTGCTTATTATTGAAGAGTTGTTAAACAATTAAAAACGGACAAAAAACTGTAAATCCAATTTAGAGATTCTTTATTGTTCATAAAGCTCATTATATTGCTAATAAAATAATCTTAAGCAAATCATCACTCGAAGAAAGAGTTAATATACATTTTTTTTTTTGTCGCAGGGGAATCCATTTACGGATGATATCCAGGATGCCCGGGTCGGCAGTCCTAGACCTATGTCGGACTCGGCACTATGGGAGTGCAATACCGTACTAAACCCCTGCGGGAGCCTTCAGCCTCTTTAATTGGACGGTCCCGGATCTGAAGGCAACAGGATCCCTCCAGCGACAGGCTGGCCTCGGCGGAAAGGCCAGACTTCTCCTCCATGGGGACTGTCCGGCTCACCTCTGAACAGTCCCGACGTCGCCGTATCTAGCAGGACCGGGTTCCCATCCCGGCCCGAAAGAGTTAATATACCTGATGTCTAACATAGCTATCTGCAACCTAAATGTTATGATATGTGTGTGTGCGCGTCCGCGTGTGCGAGTGCGTGTGTACGTGTGCGTGTGTGTGCGTGCTTGTGTATAAACATGTCCTAGTTCACCATAAACAATTATTATCAACACATCCTTCACATACTACCTGCGATAGTTAAGATTCGATGTTATATTTTATACTTAGGTTGTAATTTAAATAGGGGTCTTTTCGACTCCGAGCCGTAGTCAAGCGTACTACCAATAAAGATCCGAATCAAATTATCGTTATATAGAAAGTCTATAATTTTGAATGATTATTAATTTAATATCAATCTTATAACGAAGCTATAATTAAGTCAATGTTAAGGAATAAGTAGCATTTGTTTCGGTATATTATTTTTTATGAATACATTTATGTTATAGCTTTATGAAAGAAAAAAAAAAGAAGTTTAAAATGTATTAGAAATTTTAATTTTTAATAAACTATAATTAACGTACTCGCTTGTACATAATTTTGATTCAAAATACCACAATATTTAGTATTGTAAAATGTCGAAAAGCAAAAAATATTAAAAATAGCAATATATACCTACCTATACATAATTGTAATAATACTTTTACACTATCATCAAAAAGTAGCGCTCGCAATAAAACATGTATCGTAAATAAATCTAAATATAGGTACATAAACTTGAAGAAGTTTTATGAAAAAGTCACATTAAAAGTTAGTAAAGATTCGGACGCATTCTCTTTGAGTGTTTCTCCCAAATTGCTTTACTAATTAGGCTATGTCCAAGTACTACTCCATAATAAATAGTAATAATAACTCTATAATAGCTTTAGTAAAATATTTTTATTTTTATAAAAGGTAACTTTTATAAAGATTTGTAGAATAATTACATTCGTTTACTAGCTATTATCAGGCCACGAAAGTCTAAGCAAAGAAACTCATTTACTTATGAGGGTAGATACTAGATACTGAAGTTTGAAACATGCGTTTCTATTTTAATTTTTTGGATATTTGATCAATCTTTTCGTAAATTTTCGTTAGAATTTTGTGACCTTTGATATTTTACAAGAAAAAGTAAAATTTGGAAATATAATAATTTGTCACTTTATGACATATTTGGATAATTCTTAAAGTTGACCGTGGTAAGGTTGCACCTGTAACATTTTTTTGCAATTCCTAAAGAACGCCGCAGATTGCACGAAAAATAAATCCTGGACAAAAGGTAACCTATGTCCTTTTGGGGGTCAGTTTCAGATTTATAACATTATTAAGAAGTAAGATTAGTAAGATTAAAAAAACTGGTAAATAAAAAAAAAAATTACAATCGCGGCTTTTGCGAAAAATTGCTCCAAATTTTTACGACATGTTTTTTATCAATAATGAATGAGGGTTAAGGTTAGAGGGGACACTCCCCCCTCTACCTTAACCCTAAGATTAGGTTAGGTTAGGTTTTTTTTCTTCCTCCTCCTCAATATTGCATAAAATATCATTCATTATTGATAAAAAAACGTGTCTAAAAAAATTTGATCGCAAAAGCCGCGATTATAAATATTTACGACAAAAATAAATCAGTCAGGGTATTTATTGACCGTCAACATTTATTTTTGCATTCTAAGTGTACCTACAAAGTGCATACTCACTGAATTTCATTAAGCGGATCTATACGATATTAATGACATTACACCAATTACACGGTCGTGTTACTAATGGACCGACACGTCACGTAATTTTGATTAACATAACAGTATGCGATATTATGCAAATTAACTTACCCCGGTATAATCATATTCTAAATACTGCGTGTAACACTATTGTAATAACGTATATTCAAAAACTTTTAATGACTAGGTAAGTTATGTTACTTATAATAAACGTTATTGTTTGTCCCTTTTAATTAACTGTTTTCTATAATAGAATAATTCACCCACAACCCCTAGCAAGACCAATGTTCCAAAAATATAAAATGTACAAAGAAAGGAGGTAGTCACCCTTAGATATATATATTTGAATTTAGAATACAAATGAAAGAATACGGAAAACTGCGTCATGCTCAGAGCTGTGTATGAAGAAGTTGATAAAGACAATTAAGGTCATTCGTGAATTAAAGTGGTTTGCATAAATGATCAACGATACGAAGTTCCTTTTGACCAGTAACAAATATCACTTTGGCAATTATTTTCTTGTCTTGTTAAGTTTTTATACAAGACCTAAAGTGGCGATTGTTATTACAATTATGTCGCTATGTAATATGAACAATGAACTATGGTGGAAAAACTCACTACATAATGCAAATAAAAAAAAAATTATGAAGTCTTAGCAATAACATTTTTTTAAAAGTTCATAACATCGTAATGGCTCCAATGGACCCCATGAAGCACTACTCAACAGCTGCAGCCGGATAAACACACATAGAACACGCACAGAGCACACACAAGCGTATCGATTTATAAATTTTTAATAGCCAAGTTTATAGTAACCTACTGTTAATTCTAGTCAAGTTCTCACGCCTCTGAAAAATAATATTTTTTAATGCAACTGAAAAATATATATATATTTTTTTTTTAATTTTTCCAACGGGGATTTATTCTGAAGCCTTTCAAGATTTGCTCCAAGAAAGGAAAAAGATCTCAAATTTATAGTTTAACAATTATTACAGTTACGCCGTGTTCCCACTACGCCGGACCGGCGAATCGCCGGAAACCGGATCCCGGAACGAGGTGTACACCGGATCGGCAAAAACATCTAACAAAACACCAGATCCGGTGTTTTCGCCGGAACCGGATAAATGTGAACAGCTTCATATAAAATGTATGGCCACTAGCCTTTTCGGCAGTTTCACCAATCCTATGTCCGGCGTAGTGGGAACGAGGCCTTACACTGTTCATATTCAAGCAGTTTTTATTTTATTTTATTAACTATTACAGAAATAATTGAAAAATTTTAATTTAAATTTTATTCAGGCGGATTATTGTTCATTTATATATCCCCTATATTTTTTATTTCTTAAATTTGATATCTAATATATTAAAAGAATTTTTATAAATAAAATATCCAAAGAAGGCGTGGCTTACGCAAGCCAGAGCACCCGTTTTAGGCCGTATTTTCATCCCTCTATGAAAATTATAAATATTGTTCCTGCAGTTCCTACAGCTGGGAATTTTTAAGGAAATATTTAAGGAACTTTGAAGGAAATTTCCTCCTCTTTTTGAATCTTTTTTAAAATTTTAAAAATCTTAATTAGTTTTTGAGATATTTGCAAACAAACTAAACCCCTTTTTATTTTTTTAGTTATTTGTTAAGTTGTTAACTTTTACAATTTTTGCAAGTGGAACTTCATTTTTTTTTTTTTCAAAAATCATTTAGATGCCATTCCGAATCGAATGACACTTCATAATTTTTGGAGACTGCTGAAAAAACTTGACTAAGATGGCACATGTTGCCTCGACTATTATACGAATAGTTGGAGCGATTCATCATTCATTAAATTTGTAATGTCTTACACTTTTTTTTATAAAATGTAACCTAAGCCCATGGCTTGTGCGGAAGCTCTTTTATATGAAACGATATGGGAAAATTAATGTCATCTGTCATCAGTGTCAAGCGAGTAGGCGGTTAAAAGGCTGACAAAATATCCGCATACGATAACAAAGTTAATTCGCTTTATGAAATGCAAACAAAACTTCGGATCGTAATTGACATCAGAAAGGTGTGTCTTCATTTTGTAAATACTCCGTTAACTCTAAACCCTCTGATGTAATGAATTTCTAACTTAGTTTTAGTTTTATATTTACTTTATTAATGATATAAAGATGCAAAATATATTTATAAAACGATTTATTGATAGTGTTCATTACGAAAATAGAGAACAAAAATATAATTTATATTTGACCATCATCCTCTGTATATTTGTCGATGAATAACAAGAGATAGATAGCTTTAATATTTTAAATATGAGCAATTAAGTAATGGGTACATCATTTAATTCATCGTGTTTGCTGAAAATTATTCGCTAACCCAAAGCGATTAGCTCCAAGCAATCTTCTACTCTCTAAACACGAATCAGTGGAATTTTCATTGATTACGTTTGTGAAGCTGTATTCACTATAATATTATTTATGTAATAGAACTACCAACAAAATTACATGTCATTTAAAATTAGATATTTTGGACCTTTAATTACTAGTTAACGCATAATTTCACTTACAGGTAGTCACAGCTTGCAAGTGATTGACAACAATACAAAAACAAACAATACACAAGAATTATTTGAAAACAACTTTAAAATAGTTATTTTGGATTCTGCATTTGTAATTATGACGTGGGATTCAATTAATAATAATAATGTAGGTAAATGACTGTTAATACAATCAATACACAATCTTAAATGATTAAATAGAAGTACATAAAAATACGTTTAGCGTACATATATAAAATAAATAATAAAAAAGGGATGGAGAACAAGAAGTGGCTTAGTAGTTCAGAATTGTCTAGAAGATTACACACACACATATTATGTACAATATACATAATTATATACACAAATTTTGTTTATTGTCAAAGTATGTTGTCAACACAGTCTTAAATACAGGTCTTGAAACGATTTTTTTTTTAATACAGGTCTGGCTACGAATTTTTTACCAAAATTTTTATGAATGATGAAGACGAATCAAACTCGACGCAGTTTTGTCGCTTAACTACTGAGTTTGTATGGCCACCTTCCAGCTCCATTATCACACCCTGGTTACCATCTCGCACCAAATGACAACTCAAATCAAACTCGATAGGTTTATGTCGTTTAATTACTGAGTTCCTATGCCCATCTTCTAGCTTCATCATCAGACCCTAGTTACCCTCTAGCACCAAAGTACTCGTTAAGAAGATTCAAACGAGCCGAGACGCGATGGGGTTGCGTCGTTTCTTTACTGACTGCTTATGACCACCTTCCAGCTCCATCATCAGATCAGATCCTGGTAACCACCTAAAAAAAAGTACTCGTCAAGACTAATCAAACGAGCAAAATTTGATGGGATTGCGTCGATCCATTACAGAGTTCCTATGACCATCTTCCAGGTCCATCATCAGATGAGCACGATGTCATCACAGTATTGCATTGTCATGCGATTTACACATGTATGCAAAATTTCAGCTCAATCGGTAACCGGGAAGTGGATCAAATTTAATTTGCAAGATTTGATAACAAACATCGGGACAGGTGAAACTAAAAAAGCTTGTAACAATTAAACCACATCGAATTAGACCGTGAAATTAAATAGGGTTCTATTCCTAAGTATATTGAAGCGCAAGAAAAAAAAAACTCGATTTTTGAAGTCTTTCGGTCGTTATCGTGACCACATACCGGATTTTTAAACAGTTTTTTAATTAGTTTAAATAACAAAAATTGCATTAAAAGTATCATGAGTGTTAAAAAGAATGTTTTTTCTTAATATGTGTGTATAAATTGTTATACAAGTGCATTATACGATAAATACAGACATTTTAAGTTCGAAAAATCACTCGTTTTGTACGAAGTGAGAGTAGAACACATCACAACTCTTCGCTTTGTGGCGTGCAATTAACAGTACTCGAAGGAATTCAATAAGCTAGTATTATTGTCAGAGTTCTGAATTTTAAGATCTTAATTCAATTGCGGCTTTATTTTGTTATTGATATTTCATATCACGTAATAATTAACGAAACTCATCTTATTATAATTCGCACAAGATTGTATTCGAGTTCTCGTAACAACTCAATAAAATTTACTTTTTCGCTAAATAATTGAATGTTTATCTCAGTACTAGCAATATGCCATATAATTACTTTTATATTAAATAATAATAGGGTACCTTCGGTAGTGAAAAATAAATTATGAGATATGATAAAAATTAAAATATATGTAGAAATATACTTAAATATTCTTATTTTGAGTCATAAAAGCACATTATATTGAAATTAAAAGTCGTAATTTTTAATCTGTATATCACGTGATCTAAAACACGAGCCGCCATGGTGTGACGTCGTAAAGACAATGTTTCCGATGTACACTGCGAGCATTGCTCAGTGCTCTCACTAATGAAAAATTCGTGCCTTTATTGAGTGCTAATACCTGCCGCAATACCATATAGAAATATATGACGTCATAAATAGCATAATTTTTGTACTGTGAGCACTTGCGCTTTCGAGGTAAGGTGTTCTTAGTACTTTAATCACCTGATCAAAAAATATAACAGCACGAATGATTTGTTATTCAAAAATGTCTTTAATAAATAGTTTTAACACTTATTTAAAAAAAAAAAAACCTAATATGTCAAAAATATTCAAAAATTAGTTCTTGAATATTGTTGAATTTCTTTTTGAACAGAAAACGTATACATGATAAATATTTTATTTGAAAACAATGTCGAAAAATTAGGATGATAGTATACTGGACTGCGTTCCATTTTATCAATAACCAGTATAGCACTGTATAGCAAACTAAAAAGTAACAGCTTCGTAGTATACTGAATTGACGTCACACCTCAGAGTGCTCTCAGTGTATATCGGAACACAACTTTACGCATATTACGTCACCAAAATAGATGATCGCGTTTTCGCGGGAATTAAAAAGGTTTGAAATTTAATTTAACTTAATGGCAAGAAAGCGTGTTTATTTTGCCGAAATAATTTTTTTGTGGCTTTTTATTACGAAAATTAACATTTTGAAGTACTTTTTCAAACATAGTAGAATACCCTATTAAAATTAATATTTATCAATTAATAACAAACCCATACCTAAAATAACTTTTTCAACTTCAAAAAATGAGCCATTAACTTTATACTTTTATCATCAGTATCAAACTACAATCCTTATTTTTTTCGTGAATTCGTGAATACGATTAAGGTAAAGAGAAATGGTGATGTGATGCATCTGGCGTTATTTCTTGTGTTCGACTGTTAGAACGTCATTATGTGGAAAAATGGGTCAGAGAGCGCACTGAACCCAGTGAGGCGAATTTTAGACTCGACTTGCTCTTTAACTACATTGAATTTTCAAACGTTTATTTTTAGTTATTGGCTACAAAAATTGTCATATATTAAATGATAAACTGAACAGGTTAATAAATACTTCAGGCTATAACAACTTCATGAAAGAAAAATAGACGGAAAAGATAAATAAAAAAAACAAAATTAAACAGAAAATATAATAATCATAATATAATTATGTTATTATATAAATCAACTATACAAATTAAATACCACCAATAATAATGAATACATTATTCTTTTTGAACCGTTGTGTAAAGAGAAATTTAATAATTACAATGAGCATTGATTTATTTTTTAATTTAATCGCTACGTGATCTCTTTAAACTCACAGCGAATGTTCAAATTTATAACATTAAATGGTTTTATGAAGTAAATGCGTAAAGTTTTAAATGTACAAATAATTCATTTTGAACGAATTAATAACGGAGTCGTTATTGCTATTCTGTCATCATATTTCATTTCCACTTTTCATGATCATCAACGATGTGACGTAATTAAAATCTATATATGGAATAATTTAATTACATAGTGCTGATTCTGATGACTGCCACTTTATTTAAATAGATATTTTGACATGAATTTTATTTCAAGTTTCGTCCTCGTGATTTGGAAACAAGAGATGAAGAATAGTAATAATACTAAAATTGTATATATACAAAGAACACATAAAATCTGCACGAGTTCAGAAATATTAGGATTCTAATAATGAAATATGATTTTCCGATCTTTTACCATATAGATTTGGCACAGCCTAAGATTTATGATATATGTTCTTTTGGTAAATGTATCAACAGACCCAAATAGCTAGAATTTTAAATGATCACGACAGTGATAAGCAGTTCCTTTGCCTTGGGATATCAAAACGCAGGCAAACATGTTAATAACTCATAAAATAAGTCTAAGAATATGATCACAAAGTATAAGATGGTACTAGAACAAAACTATTAATATGTGCCTGCAAAGCCTAAGATAGAATGTTAGTAAAAGTCAGAAGTCAATGATTAAATAGCAGATCATTTCGTTATTACAATAGATGGTTGGTAAACCTTTAGGATTTTCAATCTTCACAATACATACTTTTAATACTACATGCTATAATAGGCTGTACATAAGAACATCTTGTTAAAACACCATAAATATTCAAGCATCTACTTAAAATTATAAAAACAAAATTTACATATTTTATTTTAACTTTAAAAGGTTATATAAACCAAGAAGCGATGTTAATTGCAGTAATTTAAATATGAATCCTCTAAACTCTCCTCACCTTTTTAAATATTTACCTTAGTATCCAATTAGTACTGAGCTAATATCATTTGCCTTTCTCGTGAATATTATTAAGTTCTACCCTCTTCTATCCCACTCTGATAATTCATATTGTTTTACGTGCATTAAAAATTCAATATATTATTTCAATTTAAGAAATTATAAGATTAAGAGTCATAATAACATAATTATTATATATAATAATTATATATTTCGTCATAAATCTTAAAAACTCGAAAAAAAAAAGTCGAATCTTAAAAACTCACAAAACTTATTTTTGAGTTATTATTTTGTTAAACTTAAAAGTTTACTAAATATGTCGGATAGGAATAGAAATCGTTTTAATATTTTAGATAAATACCATTTTCAATTAATATACTATTATGTTAAATTATGTTTGTCTAAATATAAAAACGATATTCTACCATGAGTTGCGCGCGGGCGCCGGTTACTGCTAGACGCGTCGATCTATTTCTTTGTTATTGGCTCGAGCTCGATCGGCTCGCTTCGCGCGATCGTGCGCCTTGTTTACGATGTAAATCAACTGCTATTATATTATAATGAATAGCAACGAGAATCTATCAATACAAAATGAAGTGGAGTTTGAGAATAGTATGATTGCTGAATATAGTGAAAGTGAGATGACAAGAAGCATGGAAAATATTGCAGGGGCCTGTAGTAGGGAGAATGGAAGTGATGTGGGTATAAATCGGAGACCGGCTAAAAGAAACAGAGAGATAAATCATGAAGAAGTTTGGTCAACAGTGGTGCGGAAATCAAAAAGGTATGGGCGGTCAGGAAATGATGATACGACGGGGATCCCGGAGGATAAAATCGAAGTGAGCATTACTTGTAAAGAGCAACTGCCTAAACAGTTTGGTTAAGCCAAAATGCTAAGAGTGGAGAATATAAAGAACGTTATTAAGGTTAAATACATAAATTCATTTAAGGCACTGATACATTTTAGTGACGAAGCAAGTGCCGAGTGCCTCCTACAGTCTAAAAAGTTTAAGGAAAACGGAATTACATGCCAAAGAACTTTAGAAATTAATCAGTCATACGGAGTCATAAAAGATATTGATCTTAATCTAGAAGAGGAAGAAATAATGCAAGAGATGAGTAGTCAGACGGCAATCTTAGGGGTGAAGAGGTTAAAACGTAAGAATACTAATGATGGACACTGGGAACCGAGTGAATCTGTTAGAATATGTTTCAAGGGATCGTCTTTACCCGCATATGTGTACATTTTTGACACTAGAGTAAATGTTAGTCCATATACTTTCCCGGTAACACAATGTTCCCGTTGCTGGCGATTTGGGCACTCCATTAAGTTTTGCCCTTCTTTAAAACTTATTTGCCCTAAATGTACGAAAGGCCATTCCAACTGCGAGACGACATTATTTAAATGCAACAACTGTCATGGTAGGCACATGGCAATGGCTAAAATATGTCCAGTTTTTATTAAGGAAAAGCGTATTAGAGAAATAATGGCAGAATTTAACTGCTCTTACAAAAGAGCCCTTACCGTATATGTGCCTCAGTCGCCTAGATCTAATAATATGTTACAAGATCCACATTTGCCGACTCCGTATGTAGAAACACAACAGGCTTCCCCACAAGACGAGATATGCCCAGATACGAATTTTGCCTCCACCTATACAGATTGTATGAAAGAAGGAGTAGAAAAGAAAGCAAAAGCGAAGAAACGAAGAAAGGAAAAGAAGTCAAAAGAAATGGAAGGGGGCATTTTTGAAAGCCCCTCGGACATGAGCTATTGTGGCAGTGTATCGGGAGAAAATATGAATGATAGGAGCAAATCAAAGCACGGAGATCAAATTTCTTGGCAGATTTTATTTAAAAAGCTTAAAAACAAAATTTTTGAAAAAGAAATTAATTCATGGGAAGATAAGATTAAAAGCTGTATTGGCATACTTTTTGAGGGTCTATTATCATTTGTTATGCAATTCATTGCTGATCAGCCTTGTTATAATTTTATAAAGCAATTATGGACTGCAACACGCGAATCACTGTGAACGTGTTACAATGGAATGCACAAAGCATTCGCCCCAAGAGTACAGAGTTAGAGGCCCTATTAAACCAAGAGAAAATCCATATTGCTATTATAAGCGAGACCTGGTTAGATACAGGCAGTTGTTTCTATATAAATGGATATGACATATTTAGATCTGATCGTGAAGATGGGTTTGGAGGAGTGGCTGTGTTAACTCATAAAACGATTAGGGCGCAAAAATGCAATGTTCAACTGCTTAATCCATTCATTGAAATTCTACACATCAAGATATTCAATTGTGACCACTTAGAGAACATAATTTCTATGTACTGCCCACCATCTGTCAGAACTAACTCAAGAGACTGGGATCAAATTTTCACCTTAGCCAGTGGTAAAACTCTCATTGCAGGGGACCTCAATGGACATCATACTAATTGGTCAACCAGGACAGACTCACGCGGTAGTCAAATATTTGACTCAATTTTGGAGAATGGCTATGTGTCATTGAATGACGGAACACACACGAGAGTCAAGCTGGTAAATGGTGCATGTCAAAAGTCATCTCCTGATTTGTCCCTATCTTCAGTGGATATAGCTTTGAATTTTGAATGGATGGTATTAAATGAAAATTTGGGAAGTGATCACTTGATGATTAAGATTAAAACCAGTCTTGTTAAACATAATTGTTATAAGAAGAAACGGAATTTTAAGAAAGCTGACTGGTTAAAGTACATACTAAGTGTGGAGAGGAGACTTCTAGACTTTTCACTATCAGATGATCATCAATCCGCTTATGACGATTACATTCATTTAATAAATAAGGCAGCCGATGAAACCATTCCATATATTAAATTTTGTGGCAACCCTCTTAATCAGCAAAAATTCAAACCGAAGCCGTACTGGAATCCAGACACTTCAAAATCTGTAGCAGAAAGACGTAGGGCGCTTGCAGTTTTTAGAAGAAATCCTACTCCAGATAATTTAAAAATATTACAAGATAAGATTAGTATTGCTCAGAAAGTTATTCGCGGTAGAAAGTCCAGGTCATGGCAAGATTTTTGTAATAATATTGAGGCAGTAACATCTCCTAATGAAATGTGGGCTAAAATGAGATGGTTGAAGGGGTATAGGAAACAAAGAGGTGAGGTATCCTGTGAGATGGCTGAAACTTTGCTATGTAATTTGGCACCAGATTATGCAGCATATGCTGCTCCTAGATTTTTTACGGAAAATACACATCTATCTTCACCGATTTCGGTACAGGAGCTTACAAACACAATTAAACAGTCAGATACGGCTCCAGGAATAGATGACATTTCATACTCTATGATCAGAAATCTACCAGTTTCAGGCAAAAATGTATTAATAACATTATATAATAGATTTTTATCTTCAAGTTTTGTACCAAGTCAATGGAAAGACATTAAAATTGTTCCTGTACCGAAATCTGGCTCTAATAATAGTTCAATCTCAGATATAAGACCTATCTCCTTGCTATCATGTCCATGTAAGATATTTCACACAATTATAACACGCAGACTAGAATGGTACTTTGAGAAAAACTTAAGCTTTTCAGAAGAAACTGTAGGTTTTAGAAGATCTCGGTCTTGCATGGACAACCTGTCTAGGTTAGTCTCACGAATACAGAGTGGTTTTAGTAAAGGCCTTGTTACGGTAGGTTGCTTTGTAGACATTGAAAGTGCGTATAATAATGTTAATATAATTAGTCTTTTGGGTACGTTGGATAACAGTGGGGTTGGGGCTTCCATATGTAAATATTTATATGAATTTTTGCACTCACGCCGTATAATAATTGAGCTAAGTAATAAGCAATGTCTAAGTAGAATTTCGGGAATCGGTCTAGCACAAGGTGACCCCTTATCCCCATTATTATTCAACGTCGCTACCATTCACATGATCAAAAAACTTACTCAAGTATATGTGTCGCAATATGCCGATGATTTTGTACTTTATATAAGTCGTAAAAATATATCTGATGCCGCTGCTGTTGCTCAAGAAGCCTTGAATACATTAAGTAATATGGTAGAAGAGATAGGCTTAAGCATCTCTCACAGGAAAACTAAAGTATGTGTTTTTAGAAAGAAAGAAAGAAAGAAACAAGTAGAAAGTGTCAAATATTTGGGCATGTGGTTTGATAGAAGTTTGAGGTGGGGCAGGCATATAAATGAAATGAGAGAGAAAACATGTAAATTTTTAAATGTTTTTAAAGCGCTTGCAGGCTCGAAGTGGGGCATTCACCCCAAGCATCTTAGGCTACTTTATATTGCTATCATCCGGAGTAGACTAGATTATGGTAGCTTTTTGTACGACGTTAGTGTTAAGAGTCATATAAGTAAATTAGATAAAGTACAAAATCAGGCGATGAGACTTGTAGGTGGGTTTATAAAGAGTTGTCCTATCCATGTTATGGAAAGCGAACTGTGCATCCAACCGCTGTATATTCGCAGGAAATACCTAGCTGCTAAATTTTACCTCAGGTCTAGATCAATTTACAATAACATCACCATACAGGTCTTAGAAGATCTTAACAATTTATGCCAAGGTGAATACTGGTTCAGAAAGAAGTTGCCTTTACTCATTGAAACTCACAGGAAATACTGTACTGTCCCTATACAATCTAGTCTATTTTTATCTACTTATTCCCTCGATAAATGGATAAGTTATTATAATGTGACTAATAATATTAGAGTTACGATTGATGGCATAGAATTGGCTAAGAGACATGTTGAAGTAATAGAATTACACAATATAAGCCATAATTTAATTTATAGTAAATACCACACATTTTATAAGATTTATACAGATGGATCAAAGGATGGAGCTGGATGTGGGGCTGCTTTTTACGACCCACAGACAGATATTACTGTTAAGTTCAACATATTATGCGCGGATGTGTCTATAATGCACTGTGAACTTATCGCGATATCCGAAGCATTGTCATTCGCGGCCTCATTAGATAATAATCAAATTATCATTCTATGCGATTCTCAAAGCGCTTTGGTACACTTGGCTCGGCTTCCCTCGAACAGTCGAGGACATCCGATAGCCTATAGTATCCTTGATTCCATCTGCAAGCTTGGTACATCAAATAAGGAGGTGATTATCCAATGGTTACCATCACATGTAGGTTTAGTGGGCAACGAGAAGGCTGACAAAGCGGCGAGGCAGGCCATAAGCGAGGGTATTAACTATAATTGTTTACCACTTCACAGTGAGATATTAAGTCGAGCAAAAGCCAATTGTAGACGATTGTGGCATGAGTATTTTGACGAAAGGTCGCTTATAAAAGGTATCTGGTATAAAACCATCCAGCCCCAGCCTTCTCATTGGCCATGGTTTGGTGAACAGAATCTGAATAGAAGAGATGTAATATCACTACTGAGACTTCGTTCTGGACACATTCCTACAAACAAATTTAAATGTCTGATGAGAATCACAGATTCACCTAATTGCTCGGAGTGTGATATTGTAGAAGATGTACACCATGTTTTAATGGAGTGTGTTCGGAACGAGGCATTACGACAAGATATGCAATTTATGTACAATCATAATGTAGGTACTTGTAATAGCATTCTGGCGTCTCCGTTCTCCGAAGAGGCCAGAATGCTAATTAAACTATATTCACGGATAGTGTGAATGCTTCGGGTCGCACCCATCTCGTTTTCGAGGAGATCGTGCGGGCCGGGACATGATTCGCACTTTTTCTATAATTGTGAGGTAGAAACTAGATAAGTTTAAGTTAATAACACTGTTGGATTTATTAAATGGGGGTGGCATAGTCACTGAGTGACAAAACCCCTTTCTAAAAATAAAGATTTAAAAAAAAAAAAAAATATTCTACCATTATACGATAGATGGCGCAGAATATGTCATATAATTTTTTGAATCGCGCTGACCAAAACTTCGGCCAAAAGAATGAGACTCGCCCGTATTTAACGAATTTTTTTTTTTGCATTTAGTACCTTAGTGTAGGGTAGACTGGGTAGGTTGTGACAATTTTTGTTTTATCGCCAATAATTTTGTTAATTTACTGGTAAGCTGGTAGATAAGTTATTTATATCATAATTTGTTCATTTGTCGACGTAAAAATACTAAAATATTGTCCCTAAATACGATGTATTACTCATAAGATCAAATTTAAAAAAAAAAGGGAAAGTGTCACAACCGTCCCCAGGGCAAGGACGGTTGCGACAGTGGTTGGATTCGGTAGTGACATGCATAAACATACAACAAAATGGTATATAATAATTTTTATTGCTATAAATATTTAACATGATGAAACATAATATTCTTGAATGTTAAGTTCAGTTTGTAAATTATAATAAAAAGCTTTAATAATAAAAAGAGGTATTTCTGGAAAGAGATCCCGGGTTCACTTCTTTATAAGCATCTTCATGTTGTGACATTCACTGATATCACACCGCACTCTTTTGGTCTTCCGTAAGCGTTTTCTAGGCATCTAAAAACAAAAAACAAAATTATATATATGTCACAACCGTACCCACAAAATTTGTCACAACCGTACCCGACGCACTCTTTCGAAAACAAAAAATTGCCACGACTTTGCCAATTAATCTATGTAAAAATTAATCACTCGTAATTATCTATTAATGTTCTACTTATAACGTAAAAAAATACGCGGTAATCTATCTGTATATATATAAAAGTAATTGTTAAAGGTAAAACAAAAATACTTACTTTTGACTGTTCAAAAGCAATGTAGGCTCCTGCTCACGTTAACGTCGCACGATGGCTGTCGCAATGCTGGGGAACGCGTTCAGACTTGCACCCCGCTTCTCTCTCCCATAGCACCCTCTCCCGTATTCCATATAGTTTCGCTAATAAGAGGACTGTACTACCGTACCCTGGCACAACCGTACCCAGTCTCCCCTACTATGGTCTTGGTCGTTATGTATTTGTTGATTATACAAAGTTGGATGGTTATAGCTATTTAAGTTGTAATCTATATATATAAAGAAAGTCGTGTTAGTTACACCGTTTATAACTCGAGAACGAGTGGTCCGATTTTTATGATTTTTGTATTTTTGGATTTGTCTTCGTCGGGAATAATACTTATTAAAAAGTGATATTTATCAATGAAAATATAATTAATAAAAAAATCAGTTCAAATATTTCATCCGTACTATCTATACATATAATAAATCTGTTAACGAGTCCGTTTTATAATCTTAATCTTAATATATAAAAGCGAAAGGTCACTCATCACGATATCTCTGGAACTATAAGATCTACAGACTTGAAATTTGGTAGGAATATTCCTTTTGCCGAGGAGAGGTCAGCTAAGAACGGATTTTACGAAATTCTACCCCTAAGGGGGGCAAAACAAGGGGGCAATGTTTGTGTGGGACAACGTGGTTCCTTGGTCCAATCTACTTCAAATTTTGCATAAAATATTCTTTAACAGAATTGATTGAAGACGTGTTTCGTACTTTATCAAAATTCATCTCCTAACGGGGTTAAAAGGGGGTTGCTTTTGCTTCGAAGTTGATTTGACAACTCAATCCGTCTATTATAAAATATTTTCCAGTGTCGACGCAGGTGTAGGTGATAAAAAATATTAATTTATAATTTTTAAAATTTTAGTTAAATACCCGTGCGAAGCCGGGGCGGGCCGCTAGTATTTATATAAGTTTCTTAATAGTTTAGATTTACAATTTGATCGTATAAGTTGCGCTATAATCGGGTAATTAGCCGCTTTTAAGTTCTATATACTTAAAAGTTAGCCAAAAGTTAAGTTAGTAAGTTTAGCCCAAAGTTAGTAATAATAATATTAGTATTAATGTTATTTATGTTATTTATTAATGTTATTATTAATAATTATAAATAATGCAACACATTAAAAACATTTTGTAAGAGAATTAACAAAACACAAAAGTATTCTACGTATATTTCTAAAACCTAATATTTAACATATATTCCAATTAAATTTGCTTCATTCGATTTCCATGTTATACTTTTAAAAATACAAAATAAAATTTTTGCATGTTTTTCTAACTAATCCGAAACTGAAACAACTTTGACAATAATCTCTAACAAACTAGGTCAGAGTCGTGACACGAGATGTAATCATGCACCCGGATAACAAGAGCAACACAAACATACTCGTAGTTATGCTAGTAGTAGTGAAAATTCAGTCACAATTGAGGTGGATTTGATACGTATTTAGTTGGTAGCGCTTTTTCTTAGCGATTTAACACACACACACACACACACACACATATATATATATATACAAAATCGCAATCACAAACACTCACAATAACTTGGGTTTAAATAAAAGAAACAAAAAAAAAATACAAGGGTTGCACACCGAGAATGCTAACGAATATTAACGTTGTGCATTTTTGATATTTTGGAATGGTTAAGGAATAATTTTGCACGAATTGCTTTAATAATTATCTGTATAAAAGTACTATCATTTATGTGGTAAAATACAATATTCATTTATTGCGCTATCGTACACAAACATGACAACTTATATTACATTAAACATTTAACACTTAAGAACTATTTCAATTATTTTACATTAAAAAGTTCATCTCAGAAAAATCTACTTCCATCAATCATTTTAACGACTCTTTCACCATCATCATTACCTGAACCATCATCGTCAATCTCTAAAACTGATACTGATATGTTTATGTCAGCTGAAGTAGGAAACGATCGATTTAGATTCGAACGTATTTAAATGTCTAATAAAGACCGCATCAATAGTAGTTTTGTATACTGCTAGTGTTTTCTGTTTTCCTGGTACGTCTGTTTTTTTTTAATTGCATTATTATGTTTAAAAAAAAAGTTTAGGATAATTAATTTATAATATTCATAACAAACTAAACTGCTTGTGTTCTGTTTTCCCGGTACATGTATGATTTTTTTTTTTTTTTTTATTAAATTGTCTTATGAATTTTCAATCAGGATCGTGTCCTGACGCGAGTTTAACATTTTTTAACCATCACAAAAATTGCACAACGCCGCTAAAGAAGTTATCACTTCAAAAATATGTAGGGAAATACTAATTCGTATCAGTCTCAAAATTAAATACTAACGCCAGTAACTCGATGAATTTAAACATGCCTTCGTGTAACCGATCTCGTAATTGACACGCATTTGGAACGTTAATCGCGTGCTTTGCTGTAATAAAGTACCTCTAAAACGGTTAAGCTTTTGATACTATCTTAATAAATTATTAAGTTCAGAAAAAAACGCAATTATTTTGATAACATCGCTCTTATACAATAAAAGATAATTGTTCCCGATTATCAAAGTTCAATGTTTTCGTCACTTAATGAGAGTATTTCATACCCTCCAGTTGTTATTGAATTCAAAAAAAGGCGCATGCATGTACTTTATTTAACTGACATGAATTTTTCTGTTTACTATGTTAAGTTATGCTTTTGCTACTTAATTAAAAATTACTTTTATCTTTTGCAACAGAATATTTTCACTGTACAAAAACAAAGTCTTATTTTATTTTTTTATTTTTGATAGAACTTAAAGTAAGAATACAAAAAACCACATTACCACGTAAAAACTTTAAGAATATTTGCAAGATTCACATTTCTCAATTTATAAAAAATTAATTACGATTAAGTGCTGCTCGAAAAGGTCATCAATAAAATCGTGTTACCATAAATTATATACTTTCGTAAAACAATCATAGAAAAAGGTTCATATTTTCTCCTAAATAATTAAATTTTAATAGGCTAATAAATTAACAATAAAAAGGCAAATAGTTGCTGTATTTTTAATTAATAGTTCGCAAACATTAACACTCACTAACAACTCGTGATATATAATATAATCGTTAATATGATAATAAGGTTTTTTTTCGGTTTTATGATATTGTTAGTTATTTTTTGTTTTTGTTTTTCCTTTTTTTATTTTTCACGTTTGTTCTACATACCTACTGAATTTAATTTTAAACGGATAGATGGTCGTAATTGGCCTTAATAAATTTATTACTTTTTTTTCTTTTATAACTTTTTCTGAGTTATGTACCCTAATAAATAAATAAATAAATAAATATCATAATCTTAATTTCCCAAGTTTAACTCGTCTCTTTATTGTGGAATGAAATTAATTAAATAACATACGTATCTAATATAATTATTTATTTATAATTCTCTACCGATATTATAATCTATACTAATATTATAAAGCTGAAGAGTTTGTTTGTTTGTTTGTTTGAACGCGCTAGTCTCAGGAACTACTGGTTCGAATTGAAAAATTCTTGCGTTGGATAGCTTATTTACCGAGGAAGGCTATAGGCTATATAACATCACGCCACGACCAATAGGGGCCTGAGCAATAATAAGAAATGTTACAAAAACGGGATAAGATAATCTTTTTTGAGAGCTTCCGTTGCGTCCTTTATTATTTCTCTTCTCGAGACATTTTTAACTATAATTCCACTTTTAAAGTAATATAACATCACTCTTTTACAGATAATTTTTAAGAAATAAAAAACTCAATAATACGTTAAACAACCAGGGAATCAAACCTGAGACCCCTTGCTCGGCAGTAACGCTTGCGACCACTCGACCAACGAGGCGGGTACCTACTCTTAGAGTAATTGTAATAAATTAACGCGGGTAAAACCGCGGGGCACAGCTATGATATATAAAATCCAAAGTGCAAGTTTTCAAATAATTTATTAAGCAGAGCTTAAGAGGTAATCTATACATATACAAAAAAAAAAAACTTTACATATAAAATGTTTTGTCCTGAATGATTGACTGACTGACAGATCAACGCACAGTCTAAACCACTAATCGTAGAAACTTGATACTTCGAGGGTGTGTTCTTTGTATGACGTATACTACTACTAAGACTAAGAACGAATTTTCCGAAATTCTACACCTAAGAGGTTGACAAGGGGGGGGGGGGGACAAAGTTTGTATGAAACAACGTGATTCCTTGGTCTAATCTATTTCAAATTTTCCATAAACATTCTTTTACAGAATTGATTGAAGACGTGTTTCGTATTTAATTGAAATTCATCTTCTAACGGGGCTAAAAGGGGGTAGAAAGTTATTTGCTATTCTATATTATTATTTATTATTTCGAGGTTGATATCAATACTATATATATAGTGCTTTTGATTTAAATTACATTTTATTTTGACATATGTTTGACAACTCTATCCGTCTGATATATATTTTCTTCCAGTATCGACGTAGGTATAGGTGACATCTTTTTTTTTTTTTTTTTGATGCTCCTGGTGGTAAAATCAGTATGATTATACAGATACAAAGACGGCTTTTATTCTTTAACAAAATTCTTGTTTACCTTTATTAAACCTACAGCGATTTAAAAAAAAAATAAATGGTATATCAAAATATTAACATTATTCATTCAATCAGAAATTTTATGTGGTTTTAAGCTATAAGGATCAATAGTCAAGTTATAAAAAAAATTAAAATAAAACATAACACTCCAAGTAAAATTTTTGTAAGGCGGTAAAGGAACACGACTTTTTTATGCTTCCCTGGAGGCTTTAATTCTGTATAAAAAAGAGCTAAAACATTTTTTTTTTTTAAGAAAACAGCGAACAAATTGTTTCAGACGAAATTCTGTGAAATATATATCTGACAATTCGACGTAGAACAGTCTGATAGATTGAGCCGCGTATCCTTGTACTTAACAAGGGCTTTCGTTTGTGTGAAACATAAAAAAAGACGTTATTTATATAAGTGCTATCAGACTCGTACATATGTATATGTTTTGTGTTCGTTTTCGACTAAGAAAACAAAATTTATTTATTTATTCTTTATTGCACACCACAAATACAATACAGAGTATAGTTACAAATTTTGTTAAGTCAAGATTGTGTAGTACAACAGGCGGTCTTATGGCTAATTAGCCATTTCTTCCAGACAACCCAAATAGATAAGGAGAATTCAACAAAGAAAGAAATGGGTAGGTTGAGCAGTTATATGATAAACTTACATACTAATGTCTATACTGATATTATACAAGATACATTTGTAGATTAAAATATAACACATATCTCTATTATAAACTAATAAATATTAAATATAAATAAAATTAAAGTAAATAAAAAGATAAAACCATCTATAGAATTAAAAAAAAATCTTAATCAAATTGTCTCCAGTTTAAGATAGTAATCTTTAAGATACTTCTTAAATGTTGAAAGTGATTCGGCTTTTCTTATGTGCAATGGCAAACGGTTTCATATTTTTATAGCCTGAACGGTAAAGGACTGAGCAAAAAATTTAGTTCTATGCGCAGGCAGCTTCAGCATAAGATTTCGAGATGATCTTAATTCTTCTAAGGCATCTCCAATTAATTAAAATTTATGCTTCAAATCAGAAGGATGGATTAAATAGCACACAGTACAGCAGAAAAAGAATATACAGGTTATAGCGAGAGCAAATAGGAAGCCGCTTGAGCTTTAAGGGAAATTCATAAACATGGTCAAATTTGCGAAGGCAGAATATGAACTTGTTAGCAAGATTTTGGAGTCGCTCAAGTTTATTAAGTTGGTCCTCTGTCAATTTGGGATAGCTTGCATCTGCATAATCTAGAATACATAAGAGGAGAGAGTTTGCTAAAATAATTTTGGTAGAGATTGGCAGACCATATCTGAAGCGACGTAATGATCTCAGTGCTGTAAAAGTTTTAATAATTTTCGATTACCAAACCTGGTTTCTTGGCGCAAGATCTCTAAATTTAATCAGTATGACCCGGGGCTTATCTTTATTAGGGCGACCCAGTCTGTAGCAACGACTAAAGGAATCAGATGTAAATTGTGTGAGTTTGAGATTTTTACTAACCAATTTGATAACACGGGCAGCTGTGTCTTCTTTCTTTATCTCGGAGACTCCATGCAATAGAAGTATCTACTTCCGTGACCGAATCTCTAATTCATCGTGCTTCTTGGAGAGGAACTCAACTTGACGTAACCATAATAATAGACAATTATCCAGAGCAGTCAGAGCAGCAAAAGAACGAAAGGAAGTAAATTGTTCATTGATGTTATAAATTGGACTGGATCTTTGAATTTGGTGTTGGGTGTACTTTCCCTTAATTCCTTCTGAAATTCGTTTATTTTTGTATTAAATACTTGCGTAAGCTCATTAAGTGTTTGCTTAATTGGCTCCATTGTTGTATAAGTTGTGCTGTGTTTTGATAAAATGAAGTAGTTTGTTTTTGTAGTTCTAATTGATTTCAGAATAGCTGCCAAACTAATTAATATTAATATCACACGTAAATTGATTTATGATTAATCTTAGTAATTGTATTCTTTTTAGAAATATTAAATGCAGAGCAAATTTCAATACTTTTAACTTCACGCCTACTCTCATATCATATTAGAAATTCTCATGTAATAAAATATTGATCACGGATACTAATTATTTATATAATAACTGCTACGGGAGCATGTTTCAACCGTTTTGGTGTAGTGGTGCGTATAGTCGCCTTAACGCCAGCGGTCGCGGGTTCGATTCCTGCTCGGGGCAGATATTTATATTTTGCAAATATATGTTGCTGGTATGGGTGTATGTCTTCCCACAGTGCCTCGGAGAGCACGTAAAGCCGTCGGTCATGGTTGTTATCATAGACATCTGATAACGTCCGTTACTCATGGTAGGGAAATTATCCGCCAACCCGCAGTGGATTAAGCTCTTACCCTTCTTCTATATGAAAAAAGGCGTTCGTCCAGCAGTGAGTTGTTTATAGGCTGATTCAGTAGTAAGTTTCAATGAATGTCCGGCTAAAACAGGTTTTTTAGCTAAAACCGAAACCGAACTTCCGGCTTGATTCTCAGTTATGACTGAAACCGAAAGTTACTTAGAACTGGATTCGTAATTTCATTGGCGATTGTTATCTCCATCATTAATATTATATGTGACAAAGTATGAGTATGTACACCATCATAAGATGGTCCACATGTTCCAAGTTATTTAGAACTTATACTGAGAGTTACGTGGTCTATAATTTCTGAAACAACAATGTCTAAGTAAACTTAGTTATCACAATAATGAATTTGGGTATGAAAACTAATCATTAATCATAAAACTGTCAGTTTCAGTTCCAACAAAGATAGATTACAACATTTTTTTCGAAAATTATATAAAAACTAAATACCTATCATTATTAATTTCGGTGCGGACGAAAGTTTCGGCCAAATCGAAACTGAACTTTCCATCGGTCATTAGTTTTAATGTATACATATGGACCTTTGCCCAGTAGTGGAAAGTTAATAGGCTCATTCTGTTCAGTTTGTGAATATATAAGCAGGCATCCATTAATTAGGCGATACAATTTTGGCGATTTTTCGACCCCTCCTTCTCCTTTGGTACCTAACATTTTGTGAGATTTTGCTCGGCTCCCTCCAGCTCCCCAAATCTCACGTGATATTTTTTAGAAATGCGTGTTTGTAATGTAAATGGGTAAATCTGTGCTCGATTACATTAGATTTAATAATAAAAAATAAAAAAATTAAATAAAAATCAATTTACCGCAAAAAAAAAAACGTGATATTTGCCGAGACCACCGTCTGCCCCATGTGAGATTGAGTGAAATTTAGCTCGATAAAGGTACTCCCCCTAAACCACTCACCTTATCGATTGATGCAACTTACTCATATCTACAAATAAATATTTGCCCAGTAAACTTAAAACTTCAAATTGCCCATGGCAATTTCCCCACCTTAAAGTGCTTTCAATTTGCGTTTAAACATTTAACGGGAATGCCATTTTTGTAATAATGGCTGTACAGCCTATCGTTACTCGAAATACAACGTCGTAACAGAGAACATAAACGAAATTAATAAACATTTAATTTATTTTTATATTTTTTATGTATAAATTTTCCTCTCGCTACATTTATTACAATGATAAAAATTGAACACATTTCAGACTATATTAAAACCCACAAAAATCACTATTAAAAAAGTTTCAATTAAAAAGTCTATAAATTTGTGAATTTAAATGAAATGACATACCGTCTTAAAAGTATTACTTACCGTATTATTCTAATCTGTTTTTAATACATGTTTCAATAAGTAGTTAAATGATATGAGTACAATATAATCATATAAACTTGTTATTTAATTAATTAAAAGTTATATTAATATAATTGTTTGAACTACTCGTAAGCCTATGTAACTTCAGTATTACAAACATTTCGTTACCAAAGTACCGCTTCGTATCTGATGCTAAGCGTTTAGAGTACAATGTATGAACATACATACACACAACTGTATTTGCGAGGGTAAATTTATATTCCGGTATATTTTCTTAGAGTATACATTTATCTCTTAGAGTATTTTTCACTCTCTTAGTCTCACAGCAAATTTTTAAGGAAATATCCACAATTCTGAAAGAAACTGTCCCTTCCTTGTGCCTATCGGGATAATCTTTTTTAATGTTTCGTTTTATTAATCTTACCTAAAGTTATATTATAATTTATAATTAACCCTTTATTCGTAGTCACGGTTATAATTGAATCGCTAATTAGATTTTTATGCATCATAAAAATAATTTTAATCTCTGCGGAAACAGGGTATATATGAAAAACGTTGATTACGTTACGGGTTAGCGCGCAAAGGAATCCGTACAAAGGATAATTCGTGAAAAGGTTTTTGTATTCTTTAGATGTTAATTTACTTACGCTACAAAATTTTGTTGATTGAGATTTTTTTTAATAAAAAATAAATATTAATATTTGTTATAGTAAAAGACATTTCGATATATTCGAAGACATTGTCTATATAACATCATTTTTTCTTAGTCTTAATATTCCCAGTTACTTTCAGATTTCATTCCACAATTTCATTTATGAAACAAATTCGTTTAATTTTTTTTTTAAATTAAAGATGTTGTTTTTTAACCAATTCTATAAGCGTACCTTACAAATCAAAAAGTAAAGGAACGAACAGAGGGGGACTTTTTAACATTTTGAGAAAGTACCCTAAAAAGATGACAATTGCTTATTTATGCAAACGTTGATTAAATTTAAAATACGAACTCTAGGGATGTTTACTTCCCTTTTAATTTCATTGGTTTGACTTTTTTTTTTTATTAATAGAAACTCATAGTATATAGTATAAGTAAAAGTTCGTGCCGCATCAAAAATACATAAAATGAATGACTCACAATACATATACACATCACTGTCGATCGATAGTATGGCAACGATATATTTAACGAAACAAACAAAACAAATTGTATTATCGGCTTTTCTTGATGCGACTGTCGCGTCTACGAAGCGAAAACAAAGTAATTCTGTTGAATAATTTAGAGCCCGAATCCCATTTACAGATGGTTGCTATAATTTAATTATCAATATAACTTTGCGACTAGAGTTCCTAATTTACTATTTATAATTGTTTCAGATTTTATTTGTTAATTGATATGAGGAAAATTGAGGAAGTTTTAATAATTTTATATTGTTGTAAAATAAAAAAGCTTGGTATAAGTAAAACACATGTTCTTAATAACTTTTTTTCTTTATATATTGATACTAAATTCACTCTGTACGTAAATTATTAAACATGCAGTAAATCTTCCGACAATAACACAAATGATTAAAATTAAATTTTTATAATTTTTTACTTCACAGAAAAGGAACGTTAAAAATAATAACAACCACAACGTCGCGTATATTAAGAGAAACGTTAAAGACTCGGAGATTTAATACCACATTTTCAAAATAACTGTCCCAAGAAGTTGGAATTTTGAGACTACATGCTTGTGATGTAAAACTTAATGAAAATCCATAACAGCAGTCAAGCGTGTGTGTTCAACATTTTCTCAATTTAACGGAGCGTACATCATTGACTAGGCAGACGAAACTCACTGTGATAACACCTTTTCAACTTTCTATTTAAAGATTACGTAATTGAAAAAGAATAATAGTTGAGTGTACCTAATGTAAATTTGAAAATGTATTAATAAAATGTAATCATATTTTAATAGATTTTAATTTGTAAATTAAATGTTTGATATGACTTCATTACAATAATTCTACGATCTTTTTTTTAATAGTTTTGGGCATACCTATGTTTATGGTTTTTACTTGCTAAAGATAGAATTTCGACATAAATTACTATACAAAATTGACCATACAAATAACATTAAAAGTTTATCACTAATACCAGAAACTTTTGATAGACAGATTAGATATTGTAAATTATAACTAATAGGTGACATTTTAAAATTGTATTTTGTTAATGTAATTGTAATTAAAATTGTATTTGTAAAAATATATTTCTATATTTTATATGTTGTTCCTTTTTTTATTTTAAAAAAAATGTCGTTGAAACTTGAATAGACGTGTCGATCCTAGGAAGAGAACGTCGCCAATCTTAGTTGCCAAACAGAATCAAATATTATAAAATGGCCTTCGTCCAAATTTTACAAGTTCTAAGAAATGTTTTATTACTTCTTGTGAAGGAAAATTATACATTTTTCTTTCAATTATTATTAAATTAAAATCAATAAATATTTTGTCTTTATTTTTTCTATTTATAGCTCATATTTAAAGTTATATTTATTTAATTGAATTCTAACGTGAACATAACAAGGGTACATCTGTTGTTACAAAAATACATGATCGTAAATCATATGAGGTGAAAAGAGTATAACAGCAACCACATTTTTTGTTTCTGGGCGTGTTCTATATTTGTCGATATAAAATATACAGAATAATTTTGGTTAAACCTATATTTTTTTAAACTGACCTGACGACGGTAGCCACATTATTCAGTTTGAATGACTAGCTTTAATATCTTGGTATCAATGTAGCCTGAAAGCATGAAAATTTCTTAGGCGACGAATAGTAAATGGGTTAAGAGCTCTTTGAATGTTGCGTATAAATACAGCGATGAGTTGCTTGTGTTTAATAAATCTCTTTTAAGAACTTTCTTCCAAAAATGTTGCAATGCATTAATATAATGCTAGCTATAAAAAGCGAACTTTCAATGTTTAGAATAATTTTCCTAGACTTAAATAGTATTTTAATACTTTCATTAAATTCTATATATATTATCTGCTTTAATTAAACTATAACACTGACTAACATGAATAGCATTAAATCACTTAACTTTTACAAGTATAAAAAATAAATGACTAGCAACCATTTATAATACGACATATTAAATACAAAAATATTTCTTCTCGAATACAAATACATATAAAAACTAAGCCAAAAGAATTGAGTGCCCCAAATACTATTGTTTTTTTGAACTACGTGCCCCGTCGTATTGCGGCTGTCTGTTATTGCGGCTCTTGTTTAATTCTATCTCACAAAGATATATTGACCATATTTCTCCCAGTAATAACTTTAATATGACACAATGTTCCGCCGAATTGAAGACTTTCTCAAAATCCAAAGCAGTAAGTTGTACTCACTCTTTGATCTCCTGGACAACTTGCAAACTAATTGGTTGGTTTAGTCTTGCTTAAACATTTTTGAAAATCAGCTTGCAAACATGACTCAGCAGTAATGGGAACCTACAATTATTTTACTTTTTGGATAGCGGAATCACCACACTGGCCTCGGATTTGATTTCTTCCCTTAATAATGACAGAACAGAACCATTGCTGAAACAAAAATTATTAAAGATTTTGTGAAGTAATCAAATTTGTATTTCATGTCTGTAGAACTTGTCGACCTCTCGCAACATCTCGTACTTAGCCAGTGCCGGATTAACCAATAGGCAGAGTAGGCAATTGCCTAAGGGCCCCGCTTCCACTAGGGGCCCCATGCAAGCGACAAGAAGAAAAAAAAGTTACTGGCACCGAGACTTTAACACCTTATGTCTCTGGATAGGCAACACATAAATGAGTTGCCTGGGCTAGTTCCAGGTAAACTAGTTTATGTTCATGGGCGACGTTAACCACTTACCATCAGGCGGAACGTCTGCCAGTTTGCCTATTCACTTAACATAAAAAAAAGTAAAAAAAAAGGGGCCCCGAGTATAGCATTGCCTAGTGTCCCTGACAGGGTTAATCCGGCTCTGTACTTAGCAGAAATAAGACAACCGTTGTCAATCTTCAGCCATGTCACGTGAGTCTCTTTGACAAATGATCCGTTGCGAAAACTTTTAGTTTTATACACTCGATTTTAAAACTACGTTGTCTTCATATTATGCGTTATAGTACTTCAATCCAAATGTATGGACAATATATATTGGCCAGTTTTTTAGAACGTCCCAAAAATGCTTATCTAGGCAATCAAAACTACTTTGTATTTAGAAGCTCACGTAGTTTCACATTAATTGGTAAGCGTTGAATTCAGAAGATCTCTTTAAAGATTTACATCAATATTCAATGTGCCTCGTGCTATAGACATACTTTTAGGCGGCAAAAATTTGTCCTATTGAAGAATTATCTCTGTCTTTGAACCTCCAATAAAATTTGATTATCTTTAAGCAATTTCCTTCTTTTTCCAGCTCAATGGTCTGTTTTCCAAAGTATTTCTCGTTCGTTCCTTACTTTTAAGGCATTATCTTACCAAGAGCGTAATTTATGTTCATAAATTAATAATAATAAGATAATAGAAGAGATACCAGTTAAGAGAGGCATGTGTGGATTTTTGGGAAGTGAGGAACAGGGTGTGAAGTTCCTCATTCAACATTGAAAAGGAAGTATCCTTCGACCAGAGGGTGTTGCGTCTGGTGGGCTACGCGCCACTTAAGATTTGTTGTCGGGTTCTTGTATATATATTCAATCGCTTTGAAAAATTTGTAGCGATATGTCATGTTCTTCTAGTTTGTATATGACGAGATAGGTGTCGCTACAGATTAATAATTTACGCTAGAGTTGCAATAATCAAGCAATCGGCTTTTAGATGTTAAAATTGTTACTAGATTGTGTAAAATTCGGACCGAAGAAACTTTTCGACTCAGTTATTCAAAAAATATTTAAAATCTAAATATCTCAATAGCGAATATCTTATTAAATGGATAATATGTTTTAAAACTAGTAAGAGAGTAATAAGTAATAGTTTAAAAAAAATCATATAAATAATATAAAATAATAAATTTAAGTTCTTGAACGCATTGTACACAAACAACTATATTCACATTTACACAGCAACAATATCCTATCCCCTTTCCAGTCTGGCTTCCGCCCCGGGCACAGTACAGTTACGGCACTCAACAAGGTCTGCGATGATATTAGGTACGGAATTGACAACCAGCAAATTACAATCCTTGCTCTGTTAGACTTCTCTAACGCTTTCAACACAGTAGATTTCGATATACTCTTAGCAGTTCTCAAATCCATAAATATCTCCTCAAATGCTACAGACTGGTTTCATTCCTACTTATGTGGTCGCAGACAATCTATTAGTCTCGATGGGAAGCAATCTTCAGTTTCTCCTATCTGTGCTGGCGTCCCGCAGGGTGGAGTGCTTTCTCCTTTGCTTTCCTCCATTTTCATCAACACTCTCACTCAAAACTTATCATCATCTTATCATCTTTACGCTGATGACCTACAGATTTATAAGACTGCAACTGTAAACGATATTGCTCGGGCTATTGACGATATAAACTCCGACCTAACCTACCGTTATCAGTACCTGGAGTAAATCGTTTGGGTTGTCTATAAATCCTAGTAAGTCTCAAGTATGTATTTTCGGTAACTCAAAACAACTTCACAAAATTGACTTTCCTCTTCTTCCTTCAATTCTATTTGATGGTGTTTGTTTGGAGTATTGTGGATCGGTAAAAAACTTGGGTATCTTGATGGATAGTACTTTGTTCTGGGTGCCCCACATTGCTGAACTAAGCCGTAAGATCTTTTGTGCTATTGGTGGACTAAGAAGGTGGAAAAATCTGCTGCCAACAAAAACTAAAATATCTCTGGCTCATACCCTTCTTCTGCCTATACTCGATTATGCTGACTCCTGTAACCTGGACTTATCTCAGCAATTGATCAATAAACTTGAGCGCCTACAGAATCTTATAATACGATTCATTTTCGGCTTGAAAAAGTATGATCACATTACGCAATACCGAACACAACTTGAGTGGTTAACAATACGACAGCGACGTCATTTACACTCTCTCTCTCTCTCCTTTATAATATCCTTTATAATCCTGATACCCCTCTATATCTCAAGGAACGATTTAGGTTCTTGGGCTCAAACTCCCTACTCCCACATCACCTTCGGTCTCAAAATAACAATCTACTCGAGTTGCCTCTGAATCGAACAAAATGTTATAGTGAATCTTTCACTGTTAAGACAGTGAAACTTCGGAATGCGCTACCGGATGATATTAGACGATCTGAATCAGTTGATATATTTAAACGTCGTGTTAAACAGCATTATCTAACACAAAATGCATAGCCTACTCAACGCTGTATGTCAATAATTTACGGTTATTATATTGTGTATTATGTATGTATGTTTGTATGTATGTATATATGTATGTATGCATGTATGCATGTATTTATGTATGTATGTATGTATGTATGTATGTATGTATGTATGTATGTATGTATGTATGTATGTGTATGTGTGTCTATGTATTATATATTTATATTAAACTACTATTTTATGTATGTAACTTAGTATGTATGATACTAGTACTTTACGCATCAACTGCTTTGTAACCAGATATCCTATACTCATGGTTGCCTGTAAGAAATCGCTTTTAGTGATAAGGCCGCCATTGCACATTTGCTGTAAATATATTACAATGTTAATTCATTTATGTGTGTAATATAGTATTAAATAAATAAATAAATAAAAATTTAAATATATTTCTTAAAAGAAAACATATACGTAATTATGTAGGTATATTAGTTTGCTATATAATGTAAACGTTGCATGAATTACTGTATAAAACCGTGTTATTAAAATCTAGTATAGTTCATCGAAAGAGTTAACGTCAATAGGTAACAACCCTAGAGAGAACTGCCACCTATTAAACTCTTACACTCTGTGGTAAGGCAACAATACTTGCATTGTTTCCAGGGCAAAGGTCGAGTGAGCCTGGGCGATTGTTCTGGCCGCAACAGACATAAGTTTATAGTACTTGCAGTTTTAAAGGATAGTACCAGACACGACTCACAGCTTGGCACGCATTTCGTTATTTGTCGATTTTGTCGACCTTTATTAATTTACGTTTTTTATGTGCATATCTGCTTTTTTATTTACTTAAATTAGCACTTTCAAAGAACAAGAGAAAAAAAGACATCTGCAAATTTATAGATATAGTAAAATTGTAAAGACATCGTTCTCTACATAAAAGATATTAAGGAAAATAAATGATGGAGGTTTTTGTGAGAGCAATAGAAGCTACAACTATTATTTTTAGAATTTATGTCTATATGTATGTCCATTCTTATGAGTGCACACCAAATAAAACCCGCTAAGCGCAGATACATGAAACTTTCTACGTTACAATCCGCTCTACAACATCAATACTAATATTATAAATACGAAAATAGTTCAAGTCCATTCAATGTCAAGGTTTAAACGCTTTAACTGCTATACCGATTTCAATTATACCTATTTGTATGTTTAACATCGTGAATTTAAGGTCGTCATGACATAATTTTGCTCAGAAAATCATCTCCTAAAAGGGGATGACAATTTATGTGTGAAATCAATAAATCTTGAAGTAAGAAATTTTTAACTCTTTAATTTATACTTTTGGTACGAAATAAATAATCTCATACTCTCTCTAATTTCTCCGTGTTTGAACAATTAAGTTAATTAATAATTATTGGTACACAAAGTTATAAAAGTATAAATTTTCCTAAATTTATAACTTTATAACTTTGTTTACCATTTTAGTCTATAGTTGTATATCTATACTAACCACTCAACAGCATATTATGTACAATTTCCCACCAAAGAACAATCGATGCACCAGATTAGACTATTAAATATATTAAGTGTAACCAAAGTATCAGGAGGCCCCTCCTCCGGTCACGGTGGCATACGACCGTGATCCCGTGGCGTCCTTGTACGACGACGAGGGCACCGCTGTGTTTTAGTGGGTATTCTGACTCCGCAGTCAGCGAGTCCCACATACCCGTCACCTTCGGGCGGTGGGATACGTAAACGTATTTCACAGCGTCAAAAAAAAAAAAAAAAAAGGCCCCTCCTCCTACTTTTAGCTGGTGATCTTAAACAAAATCTGCATACATGTTTAAAAGTACATTGTGAGCCAGTGTAAAAAAATCTTGTCAGAGTATCAACATGTAGCTACTCTTCTCGAAATTGGAGAAGATCATGTGGTAGCAGATAGTAACGGTATGATTGCTTTGAACAGCAAATTCTGTAATATTATCCGAAAAACAGATCATTTAACAAGCATCCAACCCATCTGAATACCAATATGAAGAACACAATGTGAAACAACGCGTACATTGTGAAGCAGATCAATGAATATATCATGTCACACGTGGAAAGCAACGTTGTCGAGTATCTGTAGACAATATTATAGATACTGGACAAGTGATCATATCCTATAGAGTTTCTCTCTTCTACTCTCTCTTTCTTTCTCTCTCTCTCTCTCTCTCTCTCTCTCTCTCTCTCTCTCTCTCTCTCTCTCTCTCTCTCTCTCTCTCTCTCTCTTTCTCTCTCTCTTTCTCTCTCTCTCTCTCTCTCTATCTCTCTCTCTCTCTCTCTTGGAAATTGTCAGGGGTATTTCTCCATAAGTCTGTAAAGTTGATGTGGGAGAAAGTAGTATTGGTGAATAAGTAATAACTTAAGTATATCAATAATAAAAAATCAAGGCCAAATTCTTAAAGTAGCCAGTCCACACGTAAAAAAAAACAGTTTTCTCACAAGTAACTGTATATAGCGTACTCACGAGTTTCGAGCGCAAAAACTCTCCATGTAATGGACGAGAAAATAAAGAACGTAGTTTACAAAAAGGTTTTCATTTAAATTATTACCTACAGCTATAAATAATTACATTACATCGCATTCATTGACCTATTTATTTACATTTTGATTATAATATTTTGATAAGTGGATGTGACCTTTTTAAGTCAAAATTACTATTCAAAATTTTTAAATATTTAAATAGTATGGAGATTGTTAAAAACTTGATAAAAAAATAGGCTTCTCAATGTACTATTTATACGCAAACGAAGTAGCAGGTAAAAGCTGGTTTATAATATGTATGGTATATAAAAATATAAATTATGTACACACACCAACTAGTTTAACATAAAATTTCAATAAAACTATAATGGGTCGTTTCTATGAATACAATACAATGCAGTTCAGAATTGAAATAGGTTAGTCTGTTTCGTTCATGCACAAATATTTGCTTTTTTAACGTTTTTATTGACGTTTCTACTTCGGATGCGCTTTCGTTTCTGCGACTAAATTTAAATTGAAAATAATATTTTGTAATTGAAAACTAAGACTCATATGACCGTTTATTTTATTGCAATTGATCTAAACTGAATCATCCTGTACATGTCCCACTGGTGGGCAAAGGCCTTTTCTCCATATCGAAAAAGGGTTGGAGCTTCATGTACCCACTGCGGGTTGGCAAATAATTTCTCTGTCACGAGTAAAGATTGGTATCAGATATTTATGATAACAAATTGGTACCGCAAGGAATTCGCAACGACCGAACCCAGAATACAAATAAATATTTCTATAAATACAAATAATTGCTCCGAACGGGAATCGAAACCGCTACTGACGGCATTTAAGCGACCACTCGCATCACTGCATCAGAACGGTTATCTATTAAATATCGAAAAATTCAATTTATTATTACAGCTCGTATTAAAGATTAATTTATATACTTTTAAATGAATAATAATATGTAAAATTGCAAATCATATCATAAAATCGTTACATTATAAACAATAAACATATTTTAAATATGAAATTATTTCATTTAAAAAAAATGACAAACAATTATACATTATTTTAGTAAATATCAAAACCTAGTCGATAAAATAACTAAATTATAACCAAATATCGCGGATTTGACGTATTAAGCCCCCTGAGCTGTTTATATCGTATTGTGCAAAAAGGGAAACCTTGTCAAGAAACGTTACATTTTCTAATAAAAATAAATTTATGTTACATTATATACCATGGGGTTTACTGAGTGGTCTCAGTAAGTATAATAACATAATACATATATTTATGTAAATTTAAAATCTCATATCACAATCAATAATTTAATTCATCGTTTAAAATTGATAAATTATATTCAGTGTGAAGCTAATACCGGAAATATAATTAATAAAAACTGTTAAATTGTTTGTGGGGTCTAATTATTATATTCTATATAGGCTATTATATTCTTTTTCAAAACATACTAAAGAATAACTCGATTACGTAGCTTTATTCGATTGTATCAAATCATAAGACAAAAAACTATAATTTTAATATAGTAGTCAAAGTGCATTAATGTCTGTTCCATGACAAATTTTTGTAATGTCTGATTCGCTACGACAGTTTCGTAGCATTTGTAGTAGCAATCTTCTTCTTACTAAAAGAAGTCAAATGGAAATTCTTATAAAGATTCGAATTCGATATTACATATTACAAAAAAAAAACCGTAATAATACTACCGACAGTGTTTTTGTTGTTTGTTCAAGACAAAAATTTAATGTTTCAACTTAGCGTAAACAAATTTTATTCTAAACTATACATTTTGTTCTCTTGAGTTTAAAACTAAGTAATTTTTTTTCGAAGCAAGTTGTATATGTAACAAAGTAGTGTTTACGTGTGTGAAATTAAGTATTTTTCATCAATTTGACAACAAAAGATGATAGATATATACTAAAGCCTAAAATTAACTTCTTTTGAGCGATAACTATTGATATAAAATTTATATTTGATCTTACTTGATAGGAAGAAGATGTTGGAGATGATTTTTATACTTTTATATAATTATTGACAGAAAATACCATCAGGTATACGGCTATTAATTTATGAAATGTGATCGAAATACTCGTATTTTGTTTATTTATTTATCTTCTACAAGTACAACTCAAGTACAACCCTCAAGATGAGAATAACGATTTGCCTACAATGTTGTAATAATACTAATGCCATTTCATTTTCAAGACGGTTCCGAGTGCTAAGATCATGAACTTGACTTTCATCGAGATTTCTCTAACACTCCTAAAGCAATTTACATTTTATTGCCTTCGTGGTGCTCAAGATTCTCGAACGGTATTTACTAGCGTTGTAAATTTGATATTTAAAATTATTCCAACCACTTAAAGTATAGGTGTTCGTTTTAATAGAAGGTTGTAGAGGTTTAACTACCTTCAAAATGGTTATGAAGAGATTCTTATGAATCTCAATTAATTTTATAATAGATCAATCTGTTTGTCTGTTAATAAAGACGAGCGCTTGTGTAGAACGCTATCTGTGTCGAAACCTGAACTTGCGCAACTTCAATTATTTTACAATATACCATAATAAAAAATCCCTTACATATTTATTTACCTTTGCGTTTCGTTTCCTCTGCTGTTGACAGATCTGGTTTCTTTTTCTCTCAAACGATTGCAATAGCGATTCAATAAAAAATACTGCTAGTATTATTGCTACTATTTCTCAAGCCTCTATGCAATTTGTACAGTTACTTCCTGTGAATACTTATTTAAATGAGATTTTTAGTATACATGTAATTTGGCAATTTTTAATTTAAAAACATGTTATATATGGATACAATAATATAATTAATTTGCTTTATGCTGATTACGAAATAAATTTAAAAAAAAAAGTTAGTGTAAAAATTACATTTATAACACTTCTTAATTAAGTATTTACATAAATTAAATTATTCATAGCAAATCAATTTTCTCTTAATCCTGTCGACAGATTTTACGTACGTATTTAAATAGAAAAAAAAACACGTCTTTCTCTATACTGTTTTCCTGGACGCTGAATTGTTAAATATTGCAGACACTATGCACAATTATGACAAATCAAACTACACCATAAGTTTAAGAAGTGACCATTAAGAAGAAGTGTTCGGTCATTAAATTAACATACACTTTTATTTATTAACTGAAAATCGACGAAATCGCAGCGTTTTTAACTCTAACTTGATCAATGACGTCCTACTTTATTCAGTAAAAATTTATCATCTAAATCAAATAGTCCAGTACGAAGTTATGCGTAAAGTTAAAGTTAATCAATAAGTAAAATTTAAGTAAATAAAGAGAAAGATAAAATAAAGAGTTGCAGCGAGAGGCGGGTGTTTATAACAAAATTTAACAAACTTTTAATCTTTAAAAAAGCTTGAAATTTTTCAAATTCATCGACAGTAAAACAATTCTACACTATAAATAAGATATCTGAAGGATTAAGTAATAATTTAAAGTTAAAGTTAATCAATAAGTAAAATTTAAGTAAATAAAGAGAAAGATAAAATAAAGAGTTGCAGCGAAAGGCGGGTGTTTATAACAAAATTTAACAAACTTTTAATCTTTAAAAAAAACCCTTTAAATTTTTCAAATTCATCGACAGTAAAACACTTCTACACTATAAATAAGAAATCTGAAGGATTAAGTAATAAATTTTAATAATTCCACCTAAAATATGAGTTATTATAAACTCTTTTACCTAATGAATGTCATCAATTATGTAAAAAGGTAAAATAAGCTAAACCATGTACATCCATCAAATTCAGATAGTAGTTTTTTTAAATTAGTTTTTTTAATAGTTTACAAAATTTATCGCATCAACGACGGATTGGTCCAGTGATTGGAATTGGCTGTTGCACTAGCGGCCGCGGATATAAACCCCGCCTTACCATGTGATCGTATAAGCCATACATATACTTGTCGTCGTCTGTGCGTTGTGTTTTTTCTGTTAAACAGAAAATATATTATTGTAAGGTTATTGACGCTAATAATGGTTTTCGTTATTTTGTGGCTCGCATTAGTATACGTGGAACCCATCAAAGTGGCTTTAGACAATGTCAAATTAAGAGCTTGTTGACATTTGACGCATTAAATTGGAGAGATTGATTTCCAGAGAGCCTATTTATTGAGCGCATTGCACCTAAACTTAAAGGTGGTTAAAATGGAGTGGATTGTACGGAGAAGTTCTAGTTTGATTATACTCAATATAGAAGATGGTTGAAGATAATTATGACAATCGAAAGTGATATATTGTTCAAGTTAGTTGATTTTTAAACTATTATTTTAACCTCAACCGTAACCGACGATAAATATTTCTTTTCGAAATAAAGCAGATGATTTTGTATATTAGTTTATCGATCTTTGAATTGATGATTTTTACTCTGAGAGTCTACATATTTGTAAAAACAAAGTTTAGAAGGAACAATGTTAGGGTATTTTTTAAATAAAATTTAGTAACTTTTTTTGTGTTTTTTATCGACAGAATATTAGAAAAAAAATTGTTTCATTCAAATCGATCAACTGTAAAATGTGTTCTTATTACTTATTTAAAATATCACGAAACGAATAAAAATGGGTTTTAAAATAAAAACATATTATTTATTTGCTGTAAAACGAATTATGAGTCACTTATTTTTATTGAATCCGGACATTTTAAGGACGGAAAAGAAAACATGAATATTATTTACTTATTTATTTAAAAAATTAACAATATGTTAAAATTCATTATACATTTATATTTTATCCTGCATAAAGAATGTTTTAAATTTAGTGCAGTATTTTAATACCAAAATTTCCTATTTCTTTACATTTCTTTGAAGCACCGATGAAATGAAAATAAATGGAATCAATATCGTTCTATCACCGAGAAGTCAAAATGATCGATAACTGCACAGTCGTAGTCGTCGAGTGAGCAATCGCGTTGTGACCTTAATTTGATTGAACACATCTTTGTTATATATTCAACTGCTTTTAAAAGTAAATGTATATAAAAATATCTTAAAGGGAACTTTAAATAATATTTTTTTAATCGTTGCATTAAAATAATTTATTTAACGATAGCTCTAAATGTCAATTGTTAGCGAAAAAACGTTAGTCACTTAGTCAATTTTTGAATATCCAAAAATATAGAAGCACATTTAAATATTATTTTATTAAAATATCTAAGATAAGCTCGCAATGGTGTGGAAAATAAGGCGTGTATGTTGTAAACGTCACTCTTGTCCCCTGGCTTTCTTACCTCTGGCCATGCCTATAATTTTGGCACGAATATTAGTGATGGGTTTATTATAGTTCAAAAACGTAAGGATAAATGAATTCGATCGAGGACGACGGAACGAGTGCGAGTTCGAGTTTTGAAAATTTAATAATTTGATATGAAAAATGTATATTTCATTGAAATATTTATTTAAATTTAATATGAAATCACTGTTAAATCACAATAGTGTTCATTTAAGTTCTATCAATAAGATAAATTAATATTTTGTAACGAAATAACTAAGCAAGACGCCACCGAACCACAAAAAATAAATATCACTTGTTCTTAAAATAAATATAAATAAAATTGCTTTCATAGAACATGACCAACATTCGATAAATTAAAAGATGATATAAAGAAACCGCGAAGATGAAAAATCAAAAATGAAAAGTATGAGGTATTAAGAGGTCTACTCTTTATATTATGTTTGTGTATTTTTAGTGCGAGTACGATTTTTTTTTTAATTCTGTAGCAAAATTCTGCCTTCAATTTTATATGCGTGAAAATGTTCTAAAAAGTTATTCCTACTATAAATAATTAGTGTTTTTAAAGTCCTAAGATTTAAACTAACTTTTTACTAAAATATATATTCTTTAAAAATATTGAACTGAACCGAAATGAAAAGAAAAAAATAAAATAGAAAAAATAATAATGCTTATTCTCAAGGTTCTAGTGAAGTGTCCGTATAACAGTATTTAAAAAGATTGATCGTAGGTATGAATACGAATTTGGATATTATAAATAGTTTAAAAGGATTTAGTCTAAGAAATATACAATATTATTTCCCATGTATTAAACCAATTCACATTAATTAATTGCGTCAAATGACCTTAACATATCAAAGGAGAACAGGTTTTCATGGCGACCTAGTGAACTGAAACATAAACGTTCAGTCAATCGCAGTGCAGCAAGCTCAATTTGATGGACTGACGACTAACTATTGAGTTCATAGAACGTTTCTGTCTTCCGGCGTTTGTGTTCCAAACATGACAATATATTAGATACTGTATTCTCGGTATTCATGATAGTTCCAACGTATATTAATTCGTTTCCTATACAATACAATGCGTAGAATAGAAAATGAAAGCCAATACAATATTAAAGTCATCGTCCTAAATTATCAAAGGCTTTTAAATGGTTTTGCTATTGACATTGCATTTTTTATTTTAATTAATGTTAGAACAAACTTTGTTAAATATTAATCAAACTTTCTACGTGTACTTAAGCACATACGTAAAAAAAGCAGTACGTATATATTATATACTAGCTGTTTCCCGCCCGCATCGCTGGGCTTATAAAAAAAATTATTTTCAACACACACACTTTTTTCACAAATATCGTAAAATTAAGAAAAAAACTCAACTAAAGAAATATTCCTGCAAAGGTCCGTGTAATATATTCTGTTATATTTTAATTATTTATGGAGAGACCCTGCAAAAAGGCTGCACGACATAAGCTGGAAAGTTACCGAGCTTGGGCTAAAGCGTCGGTGTCCCAGGATGTAAAGACCAGCGCATTAAAAAAGGAGTTTAAGTTTACCTCTAGGTCCTTCAAAAGAATTATTGCTGAGGCAAAGGCGGAGTACGTATGCATAATTGGCGAGAGATTAGTTCGACTTCCTTCAGGAGCTCGTGTTTTCTGGTCGCTTGCGAAGGCTGTTCAAGGGAATTTTTGTAAGCCATCCCTCATTGCACATGAGGGATGACTCGTTGGCCCACACCGCGAAGAAGGCTGATCTTCTAGGCTATATTTTTGCCTCTAACTCGACTTTGGATGACCCGGGAAAGATACCACTGACGATCCCTCGGTGTGATACATTAATATCAGAAATAATTTTCCGACAGAGCTCCGTGCGCAAAGCCCTCCTTTTGTTGGACATCCATAAGTCGAGTGGGCCTGATGGTATCCCTCCGTAAGTGCTACGAACTTGTGCTCCTGAGTTGGCATCCGTCCTTACGCGTCTTTTCCGGCACTCTTACTCATCAGGCGTCGTTCCACGCTCGTGGAAGACAGCTTTAGTGCACCCGATCCCTAAGAAAAGGGACCGCTCAGACCCATCCAATTATAGATCAATAGCTATTACTTCTTTGCTCTCTATAATTATGGAATCCATAAACAAATGCCAGCTCCGGCGGTATTTGGAGGAGCACCAGCTGATTAGCGATCGCCAATATGGCTTTCAACAGAATCGCTCAGCTGGTGATCTTCTGGTGATATTCTTAACTCTGCGATGGGCGGAGGCAGTTGATAGAAAAGGACAATCGCTGGCGGTTAGTTTGGATATAGCGAAGGCTTTTGATTGGGTATGGCATAAAGCACTTCTAACAAAGCTACCATCCTATGGGCTTCCCGAGAAATTGTGTAAATCGATCACCAGTTTTTTGGCAGACAGGAACATAAAGGTCGTTGTCGACGGTGCATGATCGGACCTCAAGTCTGTTAATGCCCCAAGGCTGGGTACTATTACCTACCTTGTTTCTTCTGCATATCAATGACATGTTGGAAACTAGTGGCATTAATTGTTATGCAGACGATAGCACCGAAGATGCCTTATACACAGGCTGTTCTAATATTTCTCGGGAACAAGTCGATGAGTGTGAGGACAAACTTGTGTCTGAAATCGAATCTCTTTTAGCAAAAGTCTCGTAATCGGGGCGACTTAATCTAGTCCAATTTAACCCAAAAAAACACAAGTTTGCGCGTTTACCGCTAAAAAATCTTCCTTCGTCGTTCATCTCCAATTTGAAGGCACTCCCCTAACCGCCTCAGCCAGTATTGGAGTACTTGGCGTCGACATATTAAGCAATGTACAATTTCGTAGTCATTTGGAAGGAAGGGCTAAACTAGCCCCTAAGAAACTTAGCGTGCTCAATAGGGTGAAGCAGTACTTCATGCCTTCACATCGACTACAATTATACAAGGCGCAGATCTGACCTCACATGGAGTAATGCTCTCATCTGTGGGCTGGAGCGTCCCAATATTAGCTCCTTCCATTTGACCGCATTCAACGCCGGGCGGCTCGAATCGTCGACGACAAGGTTCTCTCCAATCGGCTTGATTTCTTGGCGCTGCGTAGAGATGTCGGATCCCTTTGCATCTTCTACCGCATCTGTCACGGGCAGTGTTCTGCGAAATTGTTCGGATTAATACCTGAATTCCGCCACCGGACATCGCGTCCAAATTTCAAATTCCACCCATATCACCTCGATGTCCGGAAATCTACAACAACTTGATATTTACAGCATTTACTGCCTCGCACGACCACTAAATAGAACCAGCTGCCACCTACGGTATTTCCGAACCGATACGATTTAGGGACCTTCAAGAAAAGAGCATACTCATATTTGAAAGGCCGGTGTCAATGGATGTTGCCTTGACTTACCACCAGGCAAATCGACTGTCCGTTTGCCCCCTCTTTAATAAAAAAAAGAGACACTAGATATATATTCTTGTAGTCGCGAGTCAGAACCAGAGAGGGCGCTTTTCGTATGTGCCCACAGAAACGAAAAACGCCGTTTGAGCGCAGATAATGAGAATAAGAGATGATGATGAGAGATCTAAAATAGATATATAGAAAACTTTTGCCTCAAAATATATAACATATCAAAATATTATATACTAACATATATAAAATTTACAATAAAAAATTATATGCATATACATATAATATATAAATGCAATTAAATAAGTATATATCTATGGACATCGTTCCATCACAATTTTATTATACATTATTCGTATTCATACAATTATGGATTCAGTATAGATTAAACATTACCCTGATTTAATTTTTTCAATTTTTATACGAGTATACAGAGACAGACACAGACCTGTGGCAGTTTCATGATTATTATATTATTTAGACTTGTAATGATAAGTGAAACACTGGATATTTGCTTATATGCAAAAAGAATAATTTGACAAGATAGTTGTCAAAAATTATTTTAGCACAATTACCTATAAGTCGTGTTTGATAAGGATATACATTCATCAATTTATTTCTTTAAAATGTTATAAATTTTCGACGTCACATTAAATTTTATTATGGTCACCAATGTGTCCAATTATGAAATTTTAGAAAGTAAATTAAATTCGTTTTATTACCTTTACATTACATACAATTTAGTATTTTGTCTTGTATATCGCCTATTGTTAATTTACAACTGCTTTGTTAGGAAAACACATTAATTTATTAACTATTTTCTCGATTACATTCATTGTACCGGCGAAAACAATGATAAATTCAATTATTAGAAGAGCCTTTGTCCCAAATTGAATTAAATGCGTAATAATTAATCATTATAGAATAAGCCCTTTAATTATTTAATTATTTTATTTAAAAAAAGTATTAAAGATATAAATACCTACTTATCTATTAAATTGAAAATAAAGTATGATCGCCAGCTTAAAACGAGCCGTACTATCAAAGGTTTTTCTACATTCCGAGTTTCAAGTTATTCCAGTTATTTTGGACGTAATAAAAAGGGTTATAGTGTATGTTATTTATGAACTGTTAACCTTGAAATATTTATAGGTCAATCTTTAAAATATGTCTTTTCTAAGAAAAAAGAATAAATTAAACGGACAACGGATTAATGAATTAAACAATTTGACCTTTTAGAGTTTTATACAATTAATATATTAATGATAACATTAAATATATCACAGCCAAATCATTTAATTTTAAAATATTATACATTAGTCTAGTCAATAAGTTCAAAAACGTGTTAAATAGAAATAAAGCTCCTAAAAATATGTGCCATAGCTCATTGGATTCGGAATGACGTCTAGAAAAATGTTTTTTAAGGGTATATTAGCACATAAAAAATTGCGATTGTTATTAACAAAAAAAGAAAAAAAAACAAGGTATTTAGTTTTTCGTTACTAACTTTTAAACTAATAATATTTAAGGAATTTTGAAAAAAGATCCTGAAAGAGGAGAAAATTTCCAATAAAAAAGTCCCAACTCCCGGAACTCTATCTATATTATTTATAATTTTTTTTTAACGCTGGAATTAGAGCTCCGCGAGGGCGTTACGGCATAGACGCGCCGCCTAAAAAGCCGGTATATCACCTAAAATATTTTTTTTTAAATATTAAATAACAATTTATAAATTTGAATAAATTACAGTATAATCTAGACACTTGAACGAAAAAAACCTCGGTGAAAAAAAAAATTTTTGTCGATTTTTCAAAAAGTTACACCATTGTTAATTAACTAATTTTTTTCCAATCTCTGTTTTTATAAATTACGGTATAAAAGTTTAAATAATTGGTCTAAAAATATTTCGCTTCGTGGAGCTCTTTTTGTTTAGGTACTTAATAAAGTTATGCAAATTTTTTTTATTAAAGTTAATTATTTTGTTAATTATAATTTTTTTAAACTAACTAAAAATTAAATTTCTATAAAATGTTATCAAAAAAAATTTTTTTTGGTAATATATTATTATTGCTGTTTTCGCACTTGATAAAGGTATTAATTAAAATTGGAAAAAAAAATTTTACGTCATTTTTTAAGAAATTTTTTATTAAAAAATAGACTATTTAGGGATTTTTAAAAAAAAATTTTTTACTATCTTATAGCATAGGTGAAATGGTGATTTTTTTAACAAAAATTTTTTCTTAAATATTTTTTTTTATATTTTATAATCGTTTTTTTTTATATTTCAATTGTTTAAAAAATTAGTTAAGAAATTATTTTATTCTTAAAAATCATCATTTACCCTTTTCAATGGAATAACAGAGAATTTTTTTTTTTTATAAATAATTTAATTGTTTATTAACTTAACAATTTGTTATTAACAAATAATATTAACCGTTATATTTTTTTTCGAAAACTTCAAAAAATTACAAAAACAACCATATATAGATTTTTTTTTTGTATTTTTTACAATTTTTTGTAAAAAAAAATACAAAAATTTTTTTTTCTTAACTTTGTTATATATGGTTGTTTTTGTAATTTTTTGAAGTTTTCGAAAAAAAATATAACGGTTAATATTATTTGTTAATAACAAATTGTTAAGTTAATAAACAATTAAATTATTTATAAAAAAAAAAAATTTCTCTGTTATTCCATTGAAAAGGGTAAATGATGATTTTTAAGAATAAAATAATTTCTTAACAAATTTTTTAAACAATTGAAATATAAAAAAAACGATTATAAAATATAAAAAAAAATATTTAAGAAAAAATTTTTGTTAAAAAAATCACCATTTCACCTATGCTATAAGATAGTAAAAAATTTTTTTTTAAAAATCCCTAAATAGTCTATTTTTTTATAAAAAAATTCTTAAAAAATGACGTAAATTTTTTTTTTCCAATTTTAATTAATACCTTTATCAAGTGCGAAAACAGCAATAATAATATATTCCCAAAAAAATATTTTTTTGATAACATTTTATAGAAATTTAATTTTTAGTTAGTTTAAAAAAATTATAATTAACAAAATAATTAACTTTAATAAAAAAAATTTGCATAACTTTATTAAGTACCTAAACAAAAAGAGCTCCACGAAGCGAAATATTTTTAGACCAATTATTTAAACTTTTATACCGTAATTTATAAAAACAGAGATTGGAAAAAAATTAGTTAATTAACAATGGTGTAACTTTTTGAAAAATCGACAAAAATTTTTTTTTTCACCGAGGTTTTTTTCGTTCAAGTGTCTAGATTATACTGTAATTTATTCAAATTTATAAATTGTTATTTAATATTTAAAAAAAAATATTTTAGGTGATATACCGGCTTTTTAGGCGGCGCGTCTATGCCGTAACGCCCTCGCGGAGCTCTAATTCCAGCGTTAAAAAAAAATTATAAATAATATAAATAGAGTTCCGGGAGTTGGGACTTTTTTATTGGAAATTTTCTCCTCTTTCAGGATCTTTTTTCAAAATTCCTTAAATATTATTAGTTTAAAAGTTAGTAACGAAAAACTAAATACCTTGTTTTTTTTTTTCTTTTTTTGTTAATAACAATCGCAATTTTTTATGTGCTAATATACCCTTAAAAAACATTTTTCTAGACGTCATTCCGAATCCAATGAGCTATGGCACATATTTTTAGGAGCTTTATTTCTATTTAACACGTTTTTGAACTTATTGACTAGACTACATATTACAAAGCAAAACTTAAACTAATCATTTACAGACAGTTTTGGTATAAATCATGTCCGCGTGGAATGGTGCCAGCCTTTCCCCGATGAATCGCAATTCCGATTCTCTGGGCAAAAAATGCACCAGCCCTCCTGTCACCAGTAGAGGCTTTAAGACGTGGGGTCAATTCTTTTAGATTTTTTTGCACTGCTACTCCAAGGTGTTTCGACTGCAAACGGCACAAAAACAGAACTTGGGATAAGAGACGAATATTTGTGCCGTTTAGTCATTTTAGCTTTCTCCGCAGCGACTCCCGCTCTTAAAATAATAATAATTTTATGAAAAAAAACAACATTCAATCTAATGTCTAAATGTCATTTAGCCTGAGAGACTGCAAAAAACATTCGACAGTATATACTATAATACGTACAGCTTACTAATTTTACGAGTATGTAAATTATAAAATAAATAATTTTATCTTTGTACAAAAACAAAATTAGTGACGCAATGGCTAAAAAACATACTTTCTTCATAAAATACCTGGTCTTCAAATTTCACTCCCGAGGAATGGGCCGTTCTCGACATGGATATGGAGGAGCTACAGGATCGCTTACGCATGCGCATCAGCTACTCATTTCGTTCCTTGTTTCATAATCTTGGCTGGAATAGCTCTTCTAAAAAGAGCAAGATTGATATCCCACCACCTCTCTGCACCCCTTACCGGTGCATACAGCAACACGATGCTATCCCAGATACCGTACTCCTATAAAAGGCCTATGAAATCGAACGTGCGAGTCCACGTCACGCGTTCACGGTCTATTTATCGAGCCTCCGGTGGAGGAGAGGCTGGAATACTAGGACGACGGCGCTTTCATCATGCTTTCTGAGTTGAATTGGCCTTCTCTCTAGCCCTCTTTGTGAAAAATCCGTGTTGAAACCCTGCGGAGCGTCTTCGATAAGACTACTCTCTGAGATTTATCTTGCCTGATCTCGCGGAGCAGGATACACAACTGTGTGCCAAGCTGGACTCGCTGCTAGTATATGCTGGGCAAAATCTGTTCCGCCCCATAGTGTTGGCAAAACATCGTTGCTTCTGTCTCATCGAGACCTCGAAAGCTAGCAGGATCATTCCTAGAATGTTTATGTGCGTACCCCTTCCTCATAAAAACAGGTACGCTACGTAGCGAAAATCCTTCGATGCTCGTGCCGTTTTATCGCTTTGCATGTGGGGCTGAGAAACATACTAGTTCAACGTTACAGCGACTCAATTCACTCTCAACCAACTCTCGAACTCAGCCAAATATCATAAAGATTAAACTACAAAACTAGGCATGTGGTTAAAAAGCTTTGTGCGATGGGACTATCCCATTCAATTCTTTGCTTTGTAGGTCAAGTGACATACTAATATGGCATGGCGGTAAGAATTCTACAAACGTTTCTCCATCGATTCGGAATTCTATAGCTCTCGACAAAAAATTAATATTTTGTTATCAATTGAAAGCACAAAAGAAGTTGTGATTTTTTTTATTTATTAAGTTGTGTCAACATCACATGTACTATACATTTATAAATATATAATATATACACTATTATAGACATATAGTATTTTTGGAAATATAGTTTGAAAAACATATAATTTTTACATGTAAACTCGGACTAAGGAACTAGATCAAATAATTTGCTTTTATTATTTATTCAGCAGACAATAATAAAATAGTAAATACGGAATGAAACAAATGAATGTATAAAATAAATTTTTAATGAAATAAAAATATTCGAAATGGCTTATATTCGAAATTATCATCATATAATCATTATATCATATTCTAGAAAAGTTTAAAAACTAATATAAAACTATCGCCACGACTAAAATGTACTTTGCTCCTCTGAAACAAGAACATAAAAACGTACTTAAAAACTTGAAGTGAAATTTTAAAGTAAGAATATAAAAGCGTTGACACACGAGCGTTAGCGGAAGTATTATAAAAGGGCAATTTAAAATACATTAATAACGTATCTCGTCACGCGACCGCGGGCGTTTCAAATCGATTCCGTCGTTCGTATTGGCATATAAGAACCTAGAATGTCTTGAGAATAGATTTCTTACGATTATAGAAAACTTTAATACTGTAATACTACACTTAATTATATCTTTGTGATATATTACAACAGCAAAATTGTGGTTACACCCAGAATATCATATTATTAAGAATCTTGATATAATAAATGCAATTCTTCGAGTCTTTTCTACGTCCTTTAACTACCTAGTGAATAGTTAGGCAGTTTAATTTTATCTCTGAATTATTTTTAATTAATTTTCTAATTTATTTATCTTTTTAGATTCTATGATATTCCATAATTACGAAAAATATAATTACCAGAAACAAGAGTGGTAAGACTGTCTTAGTTTAATTATAACACAGAGGCCGAACTGTTAGTATTATAATTTAGGCCACACGTATCCATTATGTGCGTCATATTTTTGCTGATTAAAACCAAGGGCTACTTTGTTTTAAAATTGATTTTGATACCGAGTTTATAGATTTTTTTTTAGATATTTTATTTGAAGACAATGACAAAGGAAATAACCACTCAACGTACTCATATATGAACCATATATAACAGGATCCTGACAAGTGTATAAAAATCGAGCAAGATGAACAAAAAAATCGTATTCTTTTTAAATAAAAGCAGCGCGATAAATCTATAGGAACATATAGTTTAAAAAAATACTCATTTGCCTAATATGACATCTTTTTTAAAATAAATACAATTCAAAACATGCTGAAAAGTATAATCAAATTATGTATGAATAAATATGCATAAAGCATATGTACTCATACACAGACACACGTAGCAACTTTACGTATGCTAATTGGCAAGCTGCCGACGTCGACATTACGGTTTTAATCTACAAACTGCATAATAGGCACTAGTTACGCCAATTTTTGAAGAAATGTGCTTACTCTTGGGAAACACTATCTATGTATAAAGATCTAATTTACATTGAGGATTATTAATGACTAGCTTTAGTAGATGATAATTATTTAGTTATCGAATGTTAGATTCTAAACATGACATCTTCTACCTAAACAACACGATGTTATCTAAATGATATGAAAAGCCTAATTAAAATCAATTAGTGGAAAAAAAGGATTACAAAACTTAAATGTTAGCCGTCTTTAGGGTTTCTGAAAAAGGCAATAAATGTATATAATAATCAATGAACTTATAAATTTCGACTACAGTATTAAATAATTTGATAAAATACTGAAAAAATACTATAAACAAGACTAAAGATGAATTATAGACAAAAAAACTAGAACCGAGAGTAAAAACAAGAAAATAATGTATTCAGGAAAAACACTAAAAAGTTCTATTCGACGACAAACAAATTTTGCATATCCAACTTAATAGAGTTTTTACCTTATATAAGGTAAACATTTGATCTGGCGATCATAAAACTGATCAATAAAAATGGATTTAATTGAGTAAAAGCAATTTTTAACACTCCGATTTTAAAACCGTTGCCATAAATGAAAACGAAATATAAACAAAAACTTTTTTATTAACGTCAATTTAATAACTTAATTTTTTACGTAGCAATCGTAACACCATTTTTATTATTTAAATATGTATATGTGAGAATATGTCACTGATTGTACAAAATTACTTTTAAATGCTTGGTTTTTTTTATGTAACATGTACTATCCACCACCACCACCACCATATCAGCCGTTGGATGCCCACTGCTGAATGTAAACCTCTTCCATCAACTTTGGGGGGGTTTGCCAATACTCGCCACGCTTGGCAGGCGGGTTGGCGAGTGCACTGCTATGGCAGGATATGGTAGCGCTGCTACCCTTTTTTTTATTACGCTGGGAAATGTATTTACACATCCCACCGCACAAGGTGACGGGTATGCGTGTGCGTAACGTGCCAGTATACCCGCTAAAACCCAGCGGTGCGCTCATCGTCTTAGTGGGGTACCACGGGATCGCTTTCGCAAGCAACCATGACGCCACGGTGGCGCTTCTACCCTTCACTATCCTAGTTGTATACAGTTGTTCAAAACACCTTTTGGCCTTAGTCGCCATTTACGACACCTCGGTAAGAAAGAAGTCGGGACTATTCTTCTCTGATGGTCACCGCACGGCCTGCATGTACTATCAAGTAGCGTCAATGTGTATTTACTTCTATAATAAAACTGATATATGTCTAATTCTGTGCGTCGTAGATGTTTTGAAAATTGTTTTTGGAGTACACACTATAATCGATACTCAAGCCAAAAATAAATCTATTCGTCTGTCTGCCTGTCTATATCACTCCAAAACTATTGCATAAATTTCAATAAAACTGGGCACGATTTAAGTTCATACTACTAGATAGTTCATTGAATACTTTAAATCCGAAATTCACAACGGTTCCCCTGAGAGAGAAATCTAGGTCAAAATATAAGTTAGTAGCCCCAGAGATAATTAGGGAGGCCTATACGTTCAGCAGAGGTATCCAACGGCTGATAAGGTTGCGAATTTTCCCATTCTACCTTCAAAAATTTTAATACATTGTCATGAGCAGGCTATGTATATATTTAAAAAAAAAAAAAAAAAAAAAAAAAAAAAAAAAAAAAAAAAAAATTCTGAAAGTCCATACTCTGATATAATTTATTAGAGTAAACAAAGTAGGTGTTAGTAAATTCAGTTAGATAAATAGTAGTGAATGTGGTTACATGATTTATCTGTCAAAACGATTATATAAATATATTTCAAAATTTAAATGAAATTTACAACAAGCTAAAAATAATACGTAATGACTATTAAATAGGTAATAAAAATATGTTTTATTTAAAAAATACATAAAAATTTATTTATTATCATTGTTATCAGTAAATTTATTATAATCCCTAGAATAATAAATTACAATATTAGTACTGAGCGCTCTATTTTTTGACTGAAGTATTCGATATTTACTCTCGAAAAATGCTGAGAAATAAAAAAAACGACAAATGGGGTGGTTATCGACAAGTGCTAAAAGAATGCGTTCAATTAGACTTAATAATAATAGCAGCCTATAAAGTTTGATTAAGTAAATATACTCATAGTTATATAAAAAATACTATGCACAATAAACTAACGTACTCGTAATTTATTACGTAAATATCACAACTCAAAAAATGACAGCAAATATTCAGAGATATTATATTATTATATTATATTAATATCAACTTAATCGAATTTAACGGTAGATTGAAATTAATATAAACACTAATGAATTATCTATTGGAGTAACAAAAATTAATACTAAAGAGGCTTATGCCTGTATGTATTTGTTAATTTCAATTATAAAATTAATTAAAATATTTCATTCAAATTGACAGGGATTATATTTCTAATATAATTGGCATCAGGACGTCGCAGGCTAACAAAATATTTTCTTTTTACTTGCGAAAGCTGAGGTGGCATTGATTATTATTTAATTATAAGTGCTTATTCATCCCGATTTATTTTAAAATTTCATAAACGCCAGGTGAATTTCTTATAAATTATTATATTACGACTGCTTAATTGGTTTAACCTTCATTTCTCTAAGCTAACAATTTAAAGTGATCAATTTTAATTTAGATTAATTAGATCATTTAAAATAATTATTTTCAGCTCATTCATCTTTTTAATGCTTAGGCTTTACATAGAGATTATATTACCGAACATATTACGAGCACTATTTGTTTTCAAATTCAAAATGAAGAAGATGTGTTACAAATAGAGAAGTTTATGGCTTTCGGTGACAATCTGCAACCATTTGAGAAAATGATACAAGAAAGTGAAATTGATGACGAATGTTGAAATGAGATTACTCTTCAGGATTTTACTATCTTTAAAAATTATCTTCACTTGTTGATTTATTATTGTTAGTTGAAAATTAAATTGATATGAAAAATTATGTACAAATTTTAGTATTCTGAGACTAATTCCCATCGAAGCGGAAGGGATTTGCTAGTGTTTTATAAATAATAGTAATTAATCGTATTAGTATCTATTTATCATAATTATTATTTATATGTGTGTATTGTATATGTTTTATATTTATTGGACCTTAGCTCACATTTAATTAAGTTTGTTATATAGAATAATGCTCTTTAATAATAATTACAAACGTTTTTTTTTTCGTCTAAATGTACGTCCTTTCGGATCTCCCCAACGTGCCTCGGAGAGCACGTAAAGTTGTCGTTTCTGGTTATTATCATAGACACCTTATAGCGTTCGTGACACATGGTACAGAAAATACCCGCCAGCCCGCAGTGTAACAGCGTGGTGGATTAAGCTCCAACCCCTCTCCTATATGGAGAAGAGGCGTTTTCTCAACCGTGAGACGTTTATAAGCTTATTCAGTTCAACAATTTAAAGCATATCTATTTTAATGTTTCAAAACAAACCTAGCCAGCTTTTATAAATTTAAATAATATCAACATATTAAATGTAAATTCATTATTTCTACAAATAAGTAAACAAATCTATGAATATTACAATATTTATAATACATCACTAATAAAAAGTTGTTATATTAGCTTACTACAAAATATACAGATACAAAATATTCATCTATAAAGACTGTTCATTATAAATATAGGTATATATATTCGTAAATTTTAACATTATTTACAACTTAATACTTTTTTTAATATATGATTACGATATACATATATGTGGACCAGAGTACTTCATTGTTAGCATAAAACTTAAAATTAAAATGCTAACTTGTACAGAAAGTACTATTTTATTACACAAATCTTAACTACTACGTATATATGAAATGATAAGTCAAATTAGATGTTGAAGTCGATATTTCTAATGAATAATAAAAATTTAATTTTTCATGCTTTTAAATATTAGATTACTACAGATTGGAAAAACGATAATTACATAAAACATACATTCACCGTGCTTCATACATTATACAAAGATATAATTATTAATGTAATACATTGTTGATAACAAATTAGTAAGAACTACATGTGTGGTATAAACATTTTAAACCTTTTCCTCTCGTGTATTATTACAGGGTTGTATTCTAAAATGCAATCACGTCAACCAGAGCTGTAGCTTACGTGACCGCCGGTTTAGATCTTATCAATTTTACTAACATAAAACGTGACAAAAATTTATTTATTACCTTTTTCATGCATGATACTAAATGTTAGTAGTTTTGACTTACCTTGTACGATGACATAAAATTAGTTTGTCAATACTTCAGTTCAATTAATATATGCGGATGGGTAAAGATATTTACCGTGTACTTTTATTTCACCTACCTGTTTGTTATACATTTGTACTTTAAATAATTTACTATAATATTTAAATTGACAAGCTTAACTATTTTTATGTAAATATAACCTTACAATACGTTTACTCTTATTAAATCGATATGAAAGTTCGAAGTGAAAAAAATATTAATCAAAAATAAATAAACTTATAAAATATATTTCCAGCTGATTTTCTGAATTTATTGTCTAATTTCAGTTTGAAACGAGAAAATGACGAATAATCTTAATTAATTTAATTTCATGCGTATTAATTGTAATATTTAATTATTCCTTCGATCGTTCTGAAGTAATATGTGTGTGACCGATAACCATACAACAATAACATATATTCTCTCTCTACTATCTATCTCTATTTATACTATCGATCTATATTCTCTAAATCTACTATCGATCTATATTTTAACGTTGTTCTAAAACGAATTCGAATACTAAGAATTGTAACATTAATCATCTTATTGTAAATTTTCATTAGTTAAATCATATTTTTATTCATATTATTTAATAAAGATCTTCAAATTTTAACAGTTTACCACACAAAAAAAAAAAGGAAATGCAAAAACAGACGTCGCTTTTATAAGATTCTTAATGATGGCATATTTCGACGTTAACGAATTTATACTCAAAAGCAAAAAACGAGATGAATTTCTTCGATCCTGATTCGTTATACACTAATGACGAAAGCATAAATATTTAAAGAAGTTGTAATCAATTTGTGATTTTTCATAACAGATAGTAAAATAAAACACGCAAATTAAATTTTAATTACTAATAAACTTTTTTTTTCTATCCGATAACCATAATGCGCTAATATTAAAATCTATTTATTAGTCTTATTTTGATTTTTTCCGTTACAAACTATTTCTTTTGGAAGGTTATGAATTATAAGTTATCACGTTTACAGGCTCATTTACACGATGCTGTTATTTCTTTATTTAGTCCTGTTAAATCGATCTAATTTATTAAGTAAAAATGTGTGTGTGGAACAAAAATTAGTTGAATAAATTAGTAAGAAATTTAGTCGAGGTGTTCCACTTTGTTATATATTTTTGGAATAGTAGCTCAATCTAACCATACGACACTGATTACTGTAAAACCGGCTAAAGAAATCAAAAAGGATCAATTTAGTTGAGGTTATAACAGTTTACAGAAATCGTCTTTTAAAATGTTATCCACCTGTGAACTCTACTCGATCGAGGTGGGAACGAATTTTGAGCGAGAGCTACTCTTTACATTGTTTTAGTAGCTTGTTACTCGACTAAATTTTTAGCTTAGAATGAAAAAAACATTAGATACAGAATAGTAATCATAAACGTTAACGCGGGTAAATTCTTGATCGTTGTCTAGAAAAGAATAATTAAGATTTTATTATTAAGTTTCACATATGTACAATTGTACATATGTCTGAAATATTTTAATATACTTTAAGGCATATAATATATCCATGAGGATGTATGTATTGATGAATATTAGTTATTTCTTCAGACAAAAACTACTAAACAGGTTGTGACTAAATTTCTTCCCTTGATAACACAAAGGGTTGTTTTAATTTCGAACTTCTCCGAGACTGGAATCACGTAGGTAGAACTGCGAGATTAGCGCAGCTAGTATATTCTAAGTATACGGCTTTCAAACGATACTCTAATTTAATAATGTTGTATATTACCTTACAGTCGATGTTTATTAATTATTCATACTTTAAGTGCCTTTAACGTTTGATTACATTGTATATACTTGTATATTAATGTATAACTTAATATACATACGTAATTTTGCATTAGAGAATAGTTAGACGTACACTATAAACAAAGGGAAGGCAGAGCCAACTATGCCTAAAATGCAATTTGATATTAAGATAATAAAGTTTTTTGGTTATCGCGTCAACGTTAAAATCTACTTATCCGTTTTGCAAAAATTGGTTGTCTGTGAAGTCGGTTTACGGACGATAATTTGACGTGATAACGTCATAAGAAAACATTAATGAAAAATTGCATACTTTTATGAATTGAATTATTATCACTGAATTATCATTTTTTTTGTATAATACAAAGAAGTAGTTAATTGAAAATTACAATTTTTTCGATAAATTAACATTTATTCGCACTCGTTAATTCATTTTTTTTTCTCCTCTACTCAGACCTATCTGCCAATGGAATGGATGAGAGATAGATGCGTCACAAGCCGAACGCTTAGGCCGATCGTGCCTCTCTATCGCTTGTTCCGCACTCTCGCTCGCGTAACGTGAGAATGAGTCATGTTTTTCATTCGTGCAGCAAGTGTTCATCGATTTATAACACGTTATCACGTCAAAAATATATTTTTGTGATAGAATAGCCTACAATAGCCTATCTACTGAAGAAGATACAAGTATATTATATTCACCATAATAGTCAAAAAACTGCTGGCTAATAAAGCTATACACAGATGAAATCGCGCCGATTAACTAATAGAATATATAGTAGAGTACAAACAACTTAGTGCTCGTTTGGTTATATATAATAATTTTTTTTTTTATTCAGGACAACAAACAATTGTATACTAAAAGTTTACATAGTATCTTAATATCTAAAATATTCTTAACTAATTACACAACCAGCTCCGTTATTCACATCATAATATTATACACATACAGAGTAAAGAGAAGATAAAAAAATAATAATAATAAAGGCAGAGAGCTAATTAGACGATGAGAATATATCCAAAACAAAATTTTTAAATTAAAATTATAAAGACTTAAAACTTTAAACTCTTCCAAATTGTATTTTAGCAGCAGACAAGAAAAATATATCAAAGTCAGTAAAATTGTCATTATACGATTTCATCATTCTCCTTAGAGAAGCCCGTTCTCCTGCATTTGTTCTACTACGTTTAATAACGAACAATAATTTATGTTTAATATGTGTTCAATTATGTTTATGTTATAAGGGTTTCGAATACGCTAGGAACTAGTTGGTATAGAAATTAGAAATATACATTTGATTTACCAATTCATTGCAATCAAAATTATTATGATAGATATTGTATAAAAATGATTGTTCGAGATAAATAAAGCCTACGTACTTAGTGATAGTTTTTCCAGCAGTGTACTACAAGATGACCTAGTACTGAAACATTTGTAATTAATGAATCTCTAATTGATCACAATACTTATTATACGGAATTTAAAATTTTAATTTTTAAGAAAATTACAAGTAGTGATATTTTGGGTTACTGCTTTACAAATTTATTTAATTTGTTATATTTTGTTATCCTGTATTTCGTCAATAAAAAATAAGGAAAATTATAACAATAGTATGTTACAAATATACTAATTACTTATATAATGTATAATATGATGATGACATATCGTCACGCCATACATTATACTCGTATAAGTAGTAAACTAGATAGTTTTTTTTTTTTTAAATATATATATGTATTTTTTAATATTTGAAGAAACAAGTATTTAAAAAATATTTTGAGACATTATCACGAAATTATATTCTTGCGCTATTTATATGTTGTAAAATTATTTTCTATATTTAGATATAAAACTAAATAAAAAAAATTATAGACAAAATATTGAAAATCATAATCGTAATTGAAATATTTATAATGTCACAAATGAAGACAATACGCAGAGAAAAAGAGGAAACAGACAGTTGCCAAACCGCAAAATAAAACAGACCAATTAATTATTCACAAGCGATACCTTTGCAGTATTGTAATGTTTTGTGGTATTATATTAACAATAATATTATACTTATAATTAAAAAAAAAAAAAAAATTCTGATCTTTTCATACATTTAATAACTTAGATTATCAAAGAATAAGATTACTAATAGTATGTAATGTCCATTTAAGAAATTTTTTGTGTACTTATAAAATATGAACAAAAACCTTTATAGGATTTCGTAATTGATTTCAGTAATAATAAGATTATAAAATTTCTTTTGTAATACTTCCTGATATTTTACTACTGTACTATCTAAAGTCTAGAATTGTATTAGTTCTATGTTTTTATATGTCTTCTATACTAATATTATAAATCTGAAGAGTTTGTTTGTTTGTTCGTTTGTTTACTTGTTTGAACGCGCTAATCTTAGGAACTACTGGTTCAAATTGAACACAAATTTACTTTAAAAGTGGAATATAACATCACTTTTTTACTGAGAATTTCCGAAAAATAAAAATAAAACTCAATAATACGTTGAACGACCCAGGAATCCAACCTGAGACCCCTTGCTCGGCAGTAACGCTTGCGGCCACTTGACCAACGAGGCGGGTACCTACTCTTAGAGTAATTGTTTAAAAATATTTAAGTACGTTTTTCCCTCAAATTAACGCAGGTAAAACTTCGGGGCAGAGCTTGTATACAAACAAAAGGGGAGAACAGAGAATAAGAGAGAAAATTTAGTCCAAAAATAAACACTTACCTCTATTCCTTAAATAGTCAAAGCCAAGTAGAATCACTAACAATATTTGATAAAGTTCCAAATATATCTTAACGCTAGTAATTTAAATACTTCACTTAACAAAACTGTTTTAGCTTAAGATTTATAATTCTAGATATTAAATAGATACTTCACTACTTTTTACTACGAAATAAAGTTACACCGTAGACATCGTAGCGCTACGTCGTAGACGATCGCTCCCGTATACAGACCGCGTGGCACTGAAGTCACCGCTCAGACCAGACTCATCATGCTTTCAACGGAAAGGTCGCAAATAGACTAGGTGCTACTCAGTGTCTTTTTTATATTTATTTATGTAATTCATACAAAAGCTCTGAAACACATGTTGCCTACTTCAGCTTCAGAGGTTACTATCAATTTATTGTTTATCTCTCTTGTTAAATTACTCTGTTAACGAAAAATTTACTTTTTTTGGCTAATTATGATTATAGGAAGTTTAAAATGAAAATACATCAATGTTACCGACATTTTTTTTTCTAAGTAATATCTCATACGTAATTTTTTTTCTCTTTATTATTGTTACAAAATATTCATATAAATTTATATAATTAAAGCACAGCGAAAAACCACCAAGGTTTGAGTTGTGCTTTAATTGTATAATTTGGTCTATTGTAACTAATTTATGTACTATACATTTTAATTATACACTAAAACTATTTATGCTGTATTACATATTTTAGTAATAACTAGACTGTTGTATACAAATACAAAAAGTGGCTATTACTACATTCTGTTTATTTTATTTTATTTTTAATTATTTTTTGTTAATTTGTTTTTAACTTTAATGTCAATATTATTTATTAGGCAAGGGATTATGTAGGCAGTGGTTCGCTTTACCATATTTATTTTTGACTGGTATTGTTATTAATTTTTGTTGGGCTATCTTACGAGTAAAAATGCTGTGACACATTTTTTGTAGTGATATATTAAAAAACTGTTCTTTTAAAATTTGATATTAGACTTTGTAATTACAAAGAAACATATAATAACAAAGAAAGAATTTCACATATATATGCACATCCAAAACAAATTTGTTAGTGCATGTATTTGTTGAGATTCTAACTTGTTTTTTTTTTTTAAAGACACAAACACACGGTCCGTTCCTAAAGTAGACAACTATTAGTGGACTGGTATATGTACATTTTTTTTAGTGAATATACATATACATACATAATTTACAAATATTATACCTAGACTCAGAATATGGATCGAACCCACAACCCTAGAGCGGAAAGCAGAGTCACTGCCAACTGCACTAACGGGCCAGCCCATTTATCACGGTATTATAAAGATAATTGTTATACATATATAATTTTGTGCTAGCAAGCCACAAATAATGACCGATATAATTATAGCCTCCACAGACTTTGATAGTTTAGATTTGATATTGTATTTCATATTTAGGTTGAGTTAAACAAGGGCCTCTTTAAATTCGAACCGTATTCATTTCCGAACTTACCTACTCCGCCAACCAGTCGTGTACAATTTTGACGATCATTTTAGTAAGGAAACTCAATTAACGACCGCCTGGAGCAGTTTTTTGTGTTTGTATAAATAATTGTTTCTACTTTGGGTGTTTATCCCTCTTGGTCATGCCTCTAAGCGCATGTAAAGTCGTGGGTCCCGTAATTACTATAAACACCTAATAGATAACGTTTTTTGGTAAAAATTAAGCTTTGACTTATCTCCTGTACAGATGAGGAGATCTGTATACAACAGTGACACAGTTATAGGTTCTTTCAAACAATAAATATTTTTTTGTGTAGTAAATTAAATGAATATATACAATAATTATACGTACATATTATCATCTATGTGTATTTCATTTTTTAACACCTTTGTGACCTGTGATATATATTTTCTACAATATAAATACTCAACTCCACATTTCACTCGCGAATAAAACAATATCCAATAGAATATCGAACGAGAGAGATGTTTGCGGACAGAAATAATCCTATAACATATTTACGTATAGAGGTATATATTGCTGTAACCCATATTAATTGACTGCCTTAAAAATAAAAGCTTGTTGCAACCTGATTTTTGGGTTTGTTGTTGGGTTTTAGGTTACATTACTAGCTGCCGATCTTCATTAGATGATTACACTCGAATGATCCCTAAACAATGACATTCTGACTTCACAACTTTTGATTCAGATTTTTATTCTACGTAATATACTACTACTAACTACTATTTTTGAAAAGAATAGTCTTTCAATTTAAGTCACAATAAGTGCAGGCATCATTAGAAGAGGGCACTCAAAGAAGAATTCAACAGTGAATATAATATGTCATAAGTAATTATTATAACGTGAAAACAAGATAATTAATTAATAGGCCCCTAAGCACATAAGTAATGTTTATATATCCTCGTCATCAGGAAACTGACACGGTTTTCCACTTATGTTAAGGGCGCTACTTACGGGTAGTTGCATAATCCTTATGGAGTGTAACGAGATTGCTTGTACCTTAATGTATACTCTTAACTAAATACCCATATCGATATATTTTTTTTTTTTTTTTTTATTAATTTTCCTCTACGAGCTTACAGACGCCCGTACCATTTTTTACTGATTTGATAAATTGTTACACAGACATTATTACATCAGCAGACTATATTTTATCATTATTTGAATACCTATGAACTATACTTAGGATCTCTAGTTCTGGAAACATGAGTCCACATTGACCACTTAATGCTAACACTTATTTCTACCACTTAATTCTACAACTTGATTTTACAATTTAATTCTACAACTTAATTCTACTTTTTTTTTTTACTCTCTTAAGGGAGCAATTAAACACGCGGACGAAACATTGCGCGTAACTTTATAAACCACACATCATATCAATATAATATACGAATATTAGATCGCTCATCAAGCAACTGTACTGTGCTTATTAAAATAAAAACTTTTTTTTATATTTAGCTAATTAATTTACATCTTTCGTGTAATTCCTGTAAAGCGTTGTAAAAACGCGTTTCTCTTTTTCTTCTATTCTCTTTTTTTTTTGGTAACTATTTGAATATACATAATTATATCCATTTAACATAATTATGCTTTTTAATACACACATTTGATAACTCGTTTTTAAACTCAGTTTCAGTTCACTCAATCGTGAATTTGAAGCATATGTCAAAAGTTGAATATTGACTGATTCGTAATAGTAAAGATCTACAATGACAAACAGACATGATAAAATGATACGGGAGACTCTGGCATAAATGAAGCTCGCCTATAAACATAAGCTTTAATTTTATTTGATTTTGAAGCATTACGTTCGTAAATACTAATGTAACAATCATAATATATATTAGACGACACAATTTTCCGCAACCGCAAATGACCATTATCGCTTTTTGTCCGATTCTATTCCATTCCAATTAATATTAAAAATACGGATATTTTATAGATTTTTTTTTGGATTTTGATTTTCTATATTGAAATAAAAAATATATAGACCGTTCTAAGAAAATAAGAGTTAAAAATAATACTAATTGGGGAGTAACAGATGTCAATGCTTTAAAAAAGTTTATACATAACAAATGTGAATGAATGTTTCACATCTTCAATTTCTGCAAGTAATAATTATGTAATAGGATTATTCAAACATTCAAACAATATATATGTCAATCTAAAATCTACTTCGCTGTAAGTCAATAAAAAATTGATAAGTCTGGTACAATAAAATTAAAACAACGCATTCTATACAAGATATATTGGAAAGCTATTTTATAATAAAAATCATCAAATCAACGATATGTTAGTTAACGATCTATATATTTGGTGACGCTTAAACGCAACCGAAGCTTAGTTGTTTACTAATCTGGGCACAGTTTGTAAAAGGGTTTTCACCCATTGAAATATTGAATTTGCAACTTATACGAACTTGTATTTTTTTTATAAATAAATAAATATGCTTAACACACACACGGTCATCTATTCCTAAGGTAGGCAACTTAATGCCTGTGTTTTAGGTAACAGTTGAATGATATACAATTGTATTCGGCAAAAATTAACAATTATATTTATTATATAGTTTTTATTATTAAACAATATGACCTGCATGTTACGTTGTAGCATGGTTGAATGAAAGAGTCGATAAAATAGATTTAGAAAAGAAATACGGTCAGTCTCATTACTACATTCCTAAAATATTAATGACAAACTGACTGAAACAAAATTCGATTTTTTTTCAGTAGATTTTTTCAGTTAATAATTTTCAGTTAAAATTAATTAATTATTATTTTAATAGAAGGTGAAAGTTTGTTTTTCAGCAAACATTTATTTCTTAATTTTCTCACTTTCAAGAGACCGGCAGCCAAACTAAGTTTAGTAGACAGGTTGTGGTATGGCCCGTGATATGATGTTTGTTGTTTACGTGAAGGTGTTTTCTTCGAATTTCAAGTAATTTGGACATAAGGTTATACTCTCAGTATTATCAAGTTACGTTGTCTGTAATTTCTGAACTGTCAAGCCAAATACCTTATAATATTATATATATATATATATATATATATATATATATATATATATATATATATATGAGAGATAAAAAACTTTTTTTTAATGTTTAAATAGGTAATGAATATGCGTTTTAGAAAGTTTTTAGCAAAATTATGTGTATCAGGGCCAGGGTTGTTACTGTTTTAAATAATTGTTTAAAACAAGTGTTTAAAATACTTAGAAAAATGTATACGTGTTTGAAACGTGTAAAACACATAAAACACTACAATTATTTTTTCCCTCTTTTTACTTTATTATTAATTGAAAGCATCCAAATTTTTTTTTGTAGATGTTTTTTTTTTTTTTTGCAGAAGTTTTACTTAAGCGCAGCTTATATAATAGTAGAGATTTTTGCTCCGAAATTGTAACTACAAGGTGACAAAGTGGTCAGCGTGCTAGAGTCCCGTGCGGACGATTCGAATTCGATACTTCGTGATGTTATTTCTTTTTTCTTTCAATTTGTATGTATATGTATTGTTGGGCTTGTATCCGCAACTCGACGTCTACTGTTCGCCTATTTTGCGTTTTTTCTTTCAATTTATAAAGTGACTATAACAGCTAAATTGAAATTTGAATTAAAGATTTTCAAAAAACGTAAGGTCTCCTTGTTAGAGTGAAGTGTAGGTATTGCAATATAGACATGGTCGGGATAGTTGCCGATAATAGATCGAAAAAAAAAACTTCATTTGCGAGGGTATGTTTTTTAGGTAAAGTTGTTCAGTATGATCAGTAGATCATGTGGTTAAAATATCATCGATTGTCCTAGATTCACCCAGTATAATGGAGTACATTTAATATGGCTGTTTTACTAATCCTATCTATCCTATTATTAATGTTATAAATGCGAAAGTTTTTTTTGGATGTTTGTTACTCTATCACGCAAAAACTACTGAATAGATTTAGATGAAACTTTATACTTATATAGTTTATACATTACAATAACACATACTATACAATTTATAAGGATTTTCTGTAATTTGGCTATAATTTAACATAGTTTTAAAAAAATATCATGCGTAAGTAATGGCAATTCCACGGCACTTACGACCTTCTTTTCGCGAGTCGAGAAATGTCGACTGGGCAATGTTACTGGGTACTCTGCGTGCGTGGAGAAACGCTTTTTATGACAGTTTTTGTTACCGAACTGTTGTAAGAATTCGATACAGATAGCCTGAGAGCCTGGAGCCTAGCCTGGAGAAGGACATAAATAAATAATATAAATAAATAAATATGTTTAACACACACGCACACGGTCGTTTGTTCCTTAGGTAGGCAACTTAATGCCTGTGTTTTAGGTAACAGCCGACTGATATACATTTTTTTTATAAATTTACATATAAATAATACATATATAAATAAACATATATTACACCCAGACTTGGAGCGGGAATCGAACCCACAACCCTTAGAGCAGAAAACAGGGTCACTGCAAACTGCGCCAACGGGTCAGTCATAAGATACTTTTTGTGAATAAAACCACGCGGGTGAAGCTTCGAGCAGAAGCTAGTTTTACATACTCTTTAATGAATTTAAAACAATTTTTTAAAACATGTTTTAACCAGCTGTATAAAAAAACAAAATAAATATTTGTTTAAAACATGTTTTTTTAATTTTATGTTTTAAACAGGATGTTTTGTTCTTTTTAAAAAAAAAACTGTTTTTTTCCAACCCTGGTTAGGGCTAATATTAGGTGATAATCAAATCTTCACTACTATTTACTGCCAAGCTACCAGTATACAACACTTGAAACCGTAAGGTACAAATAGCATTGTATAGATTCTGAAATTTAAAAGAATACAAAGTTTAGTTGAGGGTTGAACAAACAGCTCTTGAATTTGATCATAATATTATAAGCACAAACTGTATTGTACCCTTTCATATTTTTGTCATATTTCATTACGTTCGATTTTTTATCTTTAGTATTATAGTGATGTAAAAAAATTTGTTCTTTCGTAATTTCAAATTATATTTTTGGTTCAATGCAGCTCTGTTGTGTGCAGTTAATGGTCTGCATCGTGGCTCTCAACCGCGGCCTCGGCTTAAACCCTCATAACCTAAACTAGTTCTTGAATAACTTTCCGCTAACACACTACAAGGCTTATTAGATTTTATTACAGTTATTTATTAGTTTATTAATTTATTTTTTGTTATTAATTTCAATAAAATCTTTAAAAAAAAAGTATTCGCTACTCAAATAAAAACAAAATACTTTTTAAAATAAAGCAAATTTTTTAAGGTATTAATGATACTTTAAAATATTTATTTATTTTTATAATATTGAATTTATCTTACATTATTATTTTACTTGTATTTTTTTTTTTTTTTTTGGATAATCATATACAAAACCGAGATGAACTTTATAATTTAATAATCACGTTTATATTGTCGAGATAGAGGACACATTTAACTAGTAAACATAGTATTTTGCCAAATATATAAAAGGGGCTACAATAAGTAACTGAAGTTCAAAATATTTAAAGATTCATATTTCCATAACTTAAATCCTAGGATTTTAAGAAAAGAATCTGAAGAAAAAAAAAGTTTACAACTTCGTTATTATTTCAGTCAAGTTTCTTTTAAATAAAATTTTCTAAGTGTATACTAGTGCAAAGTAGTGCATAATACGTAGTTTATTCATTATTTCCTAAAAGTTCCTAAAAGTTTTCAAATTCGTCTGAGTATTTAGCATTAGTATTATATATTTAAGAAAATTATAATTTATATCAGACCAGAATCTATCAAAATAATTAGATGATACATAGGCATCCTAAGTACTGTAATGTATTGTATTAAACAAAACAAAAAAAATTGACGATAAGGAAAAAATACTAATATCACAAAAAATAAATAAGCCTTTTGCAACAAAGGTATTTTTTCCAATAAAAGGTCATATACATTATCTGGATCAGTTGTGAGAATTCAGCTGATCTTGTTTGTACCCAATTTTTAAAGCATTATATCTGATCATAGATATAATAACTGAATCTGTGTTTATAACATTACATTGTAATACTCGTATTTTCTCTGAATCCTTTTCTAAGAATCTTTATTATTTTAGTTGCTTTTTTGTTTAAAGAATATACTTTGAAATCTGTAATTATATTATCAATTTTAACGTCGTATTGTTCGTTACAATATAATTAATTTTAAATTTTATGTAAAATTACTACCAATGCGGTATCTAAATAGTTCCTATTGAGAAAAATCTTCCAATAAATTGAACATTTACATTTATGAAATTGAGCATTTATATTGGATGTGATATACTGCTACTTAACCAGCGCACAGTGGTTCTACGCCTGATACGTAGTAGTATTTATTTTTCGTTTGACAAATCTTATCTTCAAAAAAACATCTAAAAATAAGAATACTCCTAGGTGGAGAGACCTACGACTACTTACACCGACCGCCGTCGGCGACACGAGAGTGTGAAATGTATTCGCCATTGACAAAATATTATTTGAATATTTTTTCAATATACTTGTAGAATGTAATATGTGGTGAAACAATGGCTAACGTAAAGAATAAATAAAATAAAAATGAAATATTATGAAACACAACTCATAAAGAATAATATATTATATTACTGAAAATATATTCGAGTTTGTATATATATATATACATATATATTTGTGTATGTGTGTGTGCGTGCGTGTGTTTATGTGTGTGTGTCTCCTCATTGTGCCTCGGAGAGCACGTAAAGCCGCTGATCTCGGTTGTTGTCACAGATATCTGATATCGATTTTACTCATGGTAGGCAGACTATCCGCCAACACGTAGAGGAGTAGCGTGGTGGATTATTATGGCTTTAGTTCATAATGATAATAGTGAAATAAAATGCTGTGTACCTATCTAATGTATTTCACATTCAGGTAATTTAGGATGGCGTCATAAACGAGTATCCGCATACACAATTACACATCGCTAATACAAATAATCGAAATTAAGAATTCACGGTTTCCAAAAGTACACACACATAATTGTCGTTATAACTGGTAGATAAAAAGAAAATACAGCTCAAATCAAAATTTTATTATTTACTAGATTTTTTTTTTCTCAAAAGCCTGAAAATTTTCATGTCACTTGTTATGAATAGACGATAAAAATTGCAACAATTACTAAACAAGAAGCTCGTAATCATTTTGATATTTCACGAAAACTTCAACGGTCAAGACTTACTGTCAAGACGTCATCGAATTATTGTACTCAGAATTTAAGAGTACTCTATTAACAATGAGTTTGATGCACATCAATTTAAGATTATGTTATTAATAAACAGAAGTGTTATAGAGATATTATATCCTTGTATTAATTAATGTATATGCTTATAATTATGTGACCGAACTACCGCAGTGCCGCAGTACGGTCCACCACACAAATTACAAATAACTTAGTCAAATTGAGTAACTATTGACTCAGTGACAGTTTGAATGTAATGATTGATTATTTTAAACGGTTTTACTTAATTATCTTTATTTATTTTACCAAAAAACCTTATTTCATCATTATAAATCAAAATTTCAAATGAAACTTTTCGTAAAAAAATTGCACTTTTAGAGCTTTTCAAATAGCATTCTTAACAAACCCTGCATAAGGGTTGTAATTCAAAATGATTCATTACGTGTTTTTTAAGTAATTAAAAAACAGCTAGTGTCAACCTTTTTTGTTGCACACATAGAATTAAATGAGATTTCCAAGAATAGTACTGGATTCAGTTCTTAAATCCTTTTCACCGTCTTTGTTCTGACGAGATCAGAAAATAGAATGTTGCCTTGCATCTACTCCGACTTTGTAAGATAGTCTTTCTGCTATCTTAGATTCATTCGAAACAAGTATCGTAGACTATAACGGCTTTTGTACACCTGTTCTATTATACATAGAACAAGCTATATCTGTATATTACACACGATTTTGTCTATTTAAATTTACTTATGTATTTATATGCACATACAGTACATTTTATTAATACTCATAAAGTTAACGTTATTTTAGAAGCTTATATTAAAAATGTATGTGAATACGACAAAATCCAACGGTGAGTTATATTCTTTGATTTACTCATTGTTAGTAGACATATGGCAAAAAAAATTCTTGTTCATATTACACGGTACAATTTACCTTAATTTTTATTTCTTAAGCAAACAATCTTACAAGAAATGTAATAAACTCATCGAGCTACGTGCCAAAGTAAAAGGTTTTAAACGGATTCCATAATTATAGATAACTTTTACGTTTCCAAGTTATTTTGAAAGATAAATAAAGTGAAATAATTCCCTAATTTATAAGGTGAAGTTGTTAATTAATAGCGAACGAAAAGTGATAATTAGTAAATAACCTAAAAAAAAATAAAAAAGGCATTACATATAGTTATATAGATTATATTTGGCTAAAATTCTCATTGAAGCCAAAATCTTCATTCAGACTAATATGATACGACACTATAAAATTAAAATCTGATTTAAAAAAAAAATTAAAAAAATATCAAAAACCTGATAATTGTTAAAAAATCATCAAATGAAAGTAAACAAAAAAAAAATTTTAAATAAGTAACTGAATAATGCAGTAGCTATAATTATTAAAGTAGTCCACACGTTTTCTACAGTTACTGCCGTTTGTGGGCGACCACATCAATGGTTGACGGCTAAGTTTTTCTTATGTGGAAAAACGTGGGAAAAACGCGGGAACCGTCGGAGTTAAATGACTGGATTTTTTTCCAACCAGCAACCTGGCTACTTGCGTTCTATTTTTAATTAAATCTGCATTTTAAAAATATATTTATAACACAGATGCATTTCATTTTTAAATTACGAGCATCTCAAAATTTATCGAGCGACCTACGTAGTCGCTTCTTATTATTTTATCATTGCTTGAGGTAAGTGACGCTATGCAACGCAAGGTAATGCAGCGAGTTGCGACAATGCTTCTTCTTCTTTATGCGTCATATGTCGTTAATTCGTCAATTTAAATAAATAATGACTATTTAATATTTTCTTATCCCGTGCATTTCTGTGTTTGTCATTCAGTATAAGAGACACTTGAGACTATTTGATATATTATCGCTAACATAGTAATTTATACGTAATTTGATTTTTCAATGAAATTTATTCTTCCTTCAATTGTTCAAAAAGGTAGTCGTAAAAAAACACATATACAGTGCATTATTTTCGTATCTATGATAATTATACTTGTACTTATTAATGTACAAAATAACTATAATTTTGGTATTACGTGTTTTAAAGAATAGCATCTTGTCTTTGATTTAATAATTACATTTATAATTGTAGTTGTAATCAACGATATTATCAAATCACTCGTTGCGCGTGAGTGAAGTAGACCCATTCATATTATATTAATTAGTCAACTTTGTATATAGCTCGCGTGACACTATATCACGAGGCCACACGAAACCCACCTTTATATTGATGGGCTCATGGTACGTGTACTGTAGTGTAGCGTACTGTAACTTAAACTCGATTAAAGAACCTTTTCTTACGTTACGTTCATACGTATACGCATAAATGTCTTATGACTTTTTTTTTATTTTTTAATAATTTAAATATATATTCTTTTCTTTTTCGTTAGTACCTATCTTGTAAAATTATCATAATTTCGTTTTACAAATGACAAATTACGAATTTTCTGTAGGTAAATATAGGCAAGATTTGTATTAAAAACATAGCTCGTTAATAAATTACTCCAGTTTATTTATTTTACAAAATTTAATAAGATTTAAATATTAAACGAATATCAAATATTATAAAAACTTATTATAATATTTGAGAAATTCAAGACGTTGTCTTTGTTTTATTTTCAAAAACTCTTGAAGCTTTTGTGCGAGCAAACTACGTCGCGAGATCTCAAAGTTCCTCACAATAATTAAATTTCCTTTTAAAACAAGGAAGCAAACGAGCCTCGGGCATCAGATATTAAATAATGATTCAATTATTTGTTGACAGTCGCTTACATACAGACTTTTACAATACATTAAAGTATTGCTATAAAATATATAATTACATCATACTTTAATAAAATTATAAATAAGGAGAAGAGTTTGATTGTTTATACTACTTTCACTGCTCTAACTCTAGGTTCGCCGCTTTACCGATATTTGGTATGCACGTAGCTTAGGACCCCGAAAATGATATAGGTTACCTTTGTGCCCGGGAAAAGCGTAGTTCTATAGGGATAGCAAAAAAAAATTAAATGTTACTTTTTTATGAAATCTCAAATATAGAACAGAGTACAATTAAAAAACGTTAATATACAATTAAATTATTAAAAACACTGTATGAATTGCAATGAAGTTGGACACTAACACACATTTAAGTTCATACTACTAAATAGGAGACTGGCTACATTTTATTTCTAAATTCACGTTTTCTTTGGAAAATGAGACGAAAATCAAACATTTTACTTCATTGTAATTCATTATCGCGTAGTCCGATTCCGTTTATCTTTTTTTAGAAAGACTATATTTTAAGGATTGTCTTGTAAATATGTCGAGGTACTTGGTCGATCGGTCGTCAGTCGGTCTGCTAATTTAGAAATTACTCCAGTTTTAAGGTCAAATAACTTGAAACCGGGAATGCACATATTGTATGAATATTCATACTTTATTTTATAGACTAAATTAAAAGGGGTGGCCAAAAAATTGAATTATAGCTTTTGTAATAAAAATGAAATATAAATTGTTTATTTTCCTTCACTTGAGCTTAAAGCACAATATAATGATTTATTGACTGTATTTTTTTTTTTTATTAGCTAAATGTCATCATCTGTTTATTTTTGTCATGAATTATCATAACTATATTATACTTAGTCCTTGACTATTTTATTGATGTTGTGCTTAGATATATTAAATTCTATTTTTATTACATTTTCCTTATAAATTTAATAATAATATATTATTTTTGTACATAAAATGTCCAAATAAGTGTAATACTTTTTATCTATTTTTATTTGTATCATAAGCAAATCAAAGATATTTGGTGTACTTGAAAATATTAAATTATATATAATTATCTTTATTTTGCTAACTTAATCAATAAATCTTAATATAATCTTTATATATCTTATTTTGCAATAATTTAATAAATTTATTAGACTATGGTGGGTTATTCGTTATCTACAATATTAGTTCAAAGTCTAAAGAAGCAAGTCAAAGCGGAACAGCCTTAAAAACTAGTTCAGTATAATAATAAAGTACATCAATTATTTAACCGTGTACTTTGGTGTAAAACAGTATCTGTACTACACAAGACTGTTGATGTTTTCTTATATCATACATCTTAGAGAATATTCCAGAAATCTTGCACGAGCCGGATGTCAAAGGCTACGATATGAATTATTAAATAAGTGTGTATTACAGATGTCGAGACCACTAAGGCAGTCTGTTTAGAACTTTTGCTCGACTGCCAATCTTCCAATGCACGATTGCAAAACACGTTTACAATTGCAAATACACCGAAACTGTGTTTGCGGACTTCGGGGATTTAACTGACTATCGCACGTAACAGATGAAATTGTGTATTTGACCGCAGAGTATCAATTCCCTATAGCACAAATGGTTTGCATTTCAATTCGTAAGGGAATATCATATGATATCCGGTGTCCTCCATCATAGATATTATAATATTTGAAAGAAGAAATCGGTATTGTATTATAAGCGTTTCGAGTTGAAGTCAAGTTTACAATATTTAAAATTATATGAAGGTGAAACTCGAATTTTATTGTAATATAGTAACTTTCTTGTTATTGAAAGTGATATCAGAATCAAAATATTGCCAATGCCTTACCATTTTTATACTATTTTATAAAAGTCTAACTCTGCAACGTATTTAACGGTGGAAAGAAACAAATTATTGGAAAGATTAAAAAAGTAAACAAAAGTTGAAAATAATGAGTAGTACGGTATAAAAAACAAATACAATGTACCAGAAAGTGTTTCAAATTACCTCGTAATTAAATAACTGTAAATTATATTTACGACCACATCATTTGGCAGTTTAGACTAAAGTTTAATTGGCTAAAGTGATTGCATTTATTGAGTGCGTATTTCGTAACGGCACGTCATTAATATGCATCGAGTGCAAGCGACGGTCAAGCGTGATCAATGCCTCAGTCGGCCGTTTGTGTTGACTTTGCTCCTGTTTGCGAACACCCGTTCCAATTTCTAGCTTCATTCGTAAAATTGATGGCAAATTGTGACAGTGAGAAACGTCTAAAATCGATTTGAATAATAAAATGATCACGACACGGTCGTCTGCCCTTAAGGTAGTCAACTTACTGCCTGTAGTTTAGGTAACAACCAACTATTATACATATATAATATATATCTATTTATTTCTTTTTTTTTTATTAAATCTACATAAACATAAATAATATATAAATATTATACCCAGATTCAGGACGGCAATCGAACCCACTACTAACTGCGCCAACGGTCCAGTCTAAAATACCCTTTACAACATAATTTTGATTATTTCTTGGAGAAGAAGAAAGGAGAAGGGTTGGAGCGTAATCCACCACGCTGCTCAGGTTGGCAGATAATTTTCTCTATCATAAGTAACGATCGTTATCAGGTATCTATGATAACAACCGGGACCGACGGCTTCACGTGCTCTCCAAGGCACGATGGTGGTGTTATTTCTTAGATTATGACAAAAAAAAAATTAATTTCGAAAGAATAAAATAAATTTCGTCGCTCACTATTGAAAAAAAAAACGAAGTTAAAATATAAAAGACACTAAAATAAATTAATATCCTTAATTATACTAATTAACAGACAATGATTATAGAAAACGCGTGCGTCCGTCGTGCTATTCCAAACCAATAATTAGCCAAATGGGTCTAGTGAATATACGTGAATATTATCAAGAGGTTTCTGATTGAAATTCGGAGTAATACTACTTAATTTGTAAATGGCGTGGGATGAAATTTGTCTCTTACTCGGCAGCACAGAACCTAACAAATTTTGTTGTTAGGAAAACCTGTTTATTCCGAAAAATTCAAAATATGTAAATATATAATATATCATAATAAAATTACAAGTATAAAAATTCTACCAATACATTACAAAATTGAAATAAGTAATAAATTACAAAGAAGATGGATACGATTCCATACATTCTTGGGCCAAAATGTAATGAAATGAAAATGGTATCAATTAATGCATTCAGGCTTATAGATCCCTCGCTGAAAATTCTGTATATTTTGGCTATCTGAGAGCGGAGTTATTAAACGTTTTGTAAAAATGAGATTATGTTACAAAGTCTATTAAAAAACCCGATCACTAAGTTCTTAAAGCACTAATTTTTCTTACATTTAGTGAAGAATGTTTGAAAACTCATTACAAATATCAATAACTTGAAACACTAATAAATATTGTTCAGAATTAAAAAAAATCCTTTGAATGTATTTCAAACTTAATTCTTCCTCTATTATTATTAAAATGTCATCTAGGAAATGTAGGTAAAAAATAAACGGCTAGTATCAATGTCAGTCAGTTGTTAGCTGTCACTAAAAATATGATTTATTTTAAATCAATACGAAATCGATATTATTTTCAAATATTAAATGATATTTTCGCTATTAATGTAACTTTATTTAAATGAACTTTATCGTTTACAACTTCAATATTGTGTATCTAAATACTTTGAGTCAATTAACTAGTAGAATCCTTTCTTTTTTAATTCTGTAATCGATTTTAGTTGAATCGATACCCGATTAATTTGATGAAAACAATCTTTTTCATTTTTCTCCGCTCCCAGATTCAGAATTAAGTTGATTTTTTATATTGTAAGATAAAAAAATATAACCAATTTTTAAACCATATCTCTACTTATTACATTTTGGCCCAAAAGTCCCCATCTCCTTTGTGGTAATACTTTAATACGAAGTATTAGTGTAAATTCGAAGCCTAACATATTCTCGAGAACAGAAAATGTTAATACTTTATTTATTAATATAACTATTAAATCAAAATCAATGAATTACTGACAACGAAAATGAAATATTGAAGTTTCGAAAAAATTAAGCATGACTCATTGTCACGTTCCGCGAGCGTGAAACAAGCGATAGAGAGGCACGATCGGCCTAAGCGTTCGGCTTGTGACGCATCTATCTCTCTTCCACTCCATTGGCAGATCCGACCGAGTAGAAGAGAAAAAATATTTGAATTAACGCCTGCAAATAAATGTTAATCTATCGAAAATATTGTAATTTTCAATTAACTCCTTCTTTGTATTATACAAAATAATTATAATTCACTGATAATAATTAAATTAAATTCATAAAAGTATTCAATTTTTCATCAATGTTTTCTTATTACGTTATCACGTAAAATTATCGTCCTTAAACCGATTTTAAACACAACATTAATTTTTTTTCGAATAAAATTCTCGTAACTGTAATTTTTGTTAGTAACAAGGGAGAAGTAAACCTAATATTTTAGATTCTCATCAAGGTTTTGAATTCCAAAAGGGAATCTTCAGTGTCACGTAAGCGTTATGAGAGCATTTGGCTCTTAACCAGCAAACAAACGACGCAACTAGGAAATTTACTTACTATTGAAATACGAAAACAAACAAGAATCTCGCGAGACTGAATGTAATTTTTTAATATTTGTTGTTACAAATGTACAAATATTTGTAAATTGACAGTGATAAAATTAAGTTATAAATCTAAATTTAAATAATTCTACTGCTGTTCTCTTATATTTACGCGAATTTTACTCATTTGATTAAAAGTCTATACCGGATTTTATCGCGTTTATTTAAAACTTTATAGTTTTACAATATTTTAAATTATTTCCCGACGTTTCGGACCCTTAAAAATAAATTAACCCTTAAGAATTATTCCGAAAAATTATTCGGACACCCACCACCTCAGTCCCCCGAGATCATGGACGCTGTAAAGGGTCCGAAACGTCGGGAAATAATTTAAAATATTGTAAAACTATAAAGTTTTAAATAAACGCGATAAAATCCGGTATAGACTTTTAATCAAATAATTCTACTGCTGTTACATATTGTCGAAATATCCATACTATTGTTGTTGTTTGTTTCTTATATCAAAGCGATTTATTGAATATCTCCATACAATTGACTAATAGAATATAAAAAAGCAAAAAATATTTTTAAAATCTCTATATATCTGTTTAAATAATTACTATCTATAGATTTAGTAAAAATGTAATTTTATTAATTTCGTATGTCTATAAATTTTCGAAATTCGCGAATAAAAAACTAACAGTAAATTATTGAAAAAAGATTATTTAATTTTGTTTTGCTTATTATTAAACATATTAAAAACAAAGTAGAATAGGTAATGCTGTCATAATAATATATGTATGGCAATAGATTTGAATCTTAAGCTCTTAGGCTGATTTTAGTGTCAAGCTGACCGTCAGCGCTGACAGCTCAGCCCGTAGCTCGTCAGTGCGGATCTTTTTAGTATTCTGCTGATGTGCCGATTGCCGCGGAGTGCTGACGCATACAAAAATGAGGAGACAGGGGTGTGCGATAATTATCGATAATTCGTAACTACTCGATAATTTTTAATTGGATAATTATCGATAATATCGATAAGTATTATTCGATAATTTTGATTCGATAATTATCGATAATTTTTCATTCGATAACTATCGATAAGTTTTCATTCGATAATTATCGATGACTATTCATTCGATAATTATCGATAACTATCGATAACACGATCCGATAATTATCGATAGTTAAATTATCGATAACTTTTTCCGATGAACATCCCTAGAGGAGACTCGCCATGATTGTACGCAATCGGCGCGTACGGTCAGTACGATACTAAAAATTATGTGATTTGTACGATAATTATGTGACAAATGCTAACGCTGGGGGGGGCTAGTCGGCGCCGACAGCTCAGCGACGCTGACGAGCGGCGCGTAAGACGCGCGTACTGTCAGCGCTGACCACGGTCGGCGTTATTCTAAAAGGTTTCTTATGTCAATAGATGGCGCTGAACATTCGTTGTTCAATTTTAGTGGCATGATTCTCTTCTACAGAAAAGTTTATAATAGTTTATAATCATATACATTCGATAAATATTGTTTGTAATAAGGTGGTCGTCTAATGTTCTCTCTTTCGAATTTTCTACTCCATAGATGTGTTTATAATTTATATTTTCTGTTTTTAACAATAATAATATTACAGCATTTCCTATGTAACAGTAAAAGTTGACACAGCACGTTGTTCTTTGTGCATTTTATACGTTTCGGACCCGAAACTATAAATAGTTTACAAGCAATTCAACTATACAGAACTGCTTTGAACTAAAACAGACCAAACTAATATGAAACTTGGTACAAAGAGAAGCATAGAATCGGGACAAGAGCCGTTCGCGGCTTATATGCAGTTGTATAACGATATATTCTCGACCGTGATGTGTTACTTAGATACAGAATGATGCACGGTGTACTTCGCATGCTAAAATAAAATTGGTCAAGTGCAAATTGGGCTTACGCTACCAGTAAAGTCAATAAATATAATGTAAATAAATAAACTCTTATACGTTACATATAGCTGCGTTATAAAAGCACAGTTAAGTATAATAGCCTATTTAAAAATAAAAAATAAAACTATCTATAGTTGATATATATTTATTTATTATCTATCTATTGTTTTATTTTTTATTTTTAAGCCTACATGTATCTAATTTCGTGATTTCCAAGATTAAAAGATTAATATACTTCCGTGGCATCATAATATTAAAACAAAAAAAAAACCAAAAAAATTTTCGTCGTTTTCTTATTATAAATTAGTTTAGTGCATCGATTAAGTTGTAATTTGGTTTATAATAATATATTATAATATTGAGAAATAAGGATCATATTTTTTATTGGACGAGCGTTAAATAATTCAACTTTATTTAGTAACAATTTTTTATATTTAAATATTAATAACAGAAATAAATTTTTGTCAAATCAATAGTAGGAGAGGAGATAAGCAAATGAGCCACTTGATGTAAGTGATCATCTTCCGTCCATAGATATAGGCATTATTACTCATCTTTGGCACTCATCCTTTCTGCACCGATACAATTTAGTGCCAACTATGTGAGAATATATCCGGTATTTATAATACTAAAATACAGGAATACGAAATATTGTAACTTCATTAAAATCTTATTACTTTTAATGTTTTATAAAATTATTTACAATAACAATCTTATACGAACATTTTCAAGAAGATTGTGTATTTTATTTTTATAAAATAAATTAATATTTTTTGTAATGTTAAATATTACGTTATGTAATAAATTATATTACATTCGGAGGGCGTTGTTTGTTCCGGAATACATCATTCTATTACTGGGTTTTTAGTTTTTACTCGTATGTTATACTAGCTTGCCGCCCGCGTCTTCGCCCGCGTGGAATTCAGTTATATCGCGCGACATGGTAGGCGCGCCGCCGCCGCTTCGCGTCCTGCCTTCCACCCGATACCCCCCCCCCCTTCCCCGTGCACGCTTTTTTAATCTTTGTCTTAAACAATTGAACAATCTTACATGATTGTATGTTTGACAATAAGGAACTTCCATACAAACTTTCGTCCCCTATTTCAAACCCTTCTACCCTTATTTTCGCTATAAAAAGTATCCTATGTCCTTTCCCAAGTTCAGTTCTATCTTCATACAAAATTTCATCAAAATCGGTTCAGTGGTTTAGGAGTGAAAGCGTAACAGACAGACAGACAGACATAGCTACTTTCGCATTTATATATTAAGTAGGGATGTGTATTAACTAAACCTTGTTACGACCTTGGCAAATATTTTTGAGTAATATAAACTATAAATTAATTGACTTAAAAAATAATGATGGCTACCTAGAAGATATACAAAAAAATTATACACTCATTTGCAAAAAAAAAACGGGCGGTTTCGATTTTCTTCCTGGCTGAAAAAAATAAAATACCAAAAAGGTTTTAATCATTTGAACATGTTACTGGCCAGTTATAAAAGTGCCATAATGTTTATAAGAGTACATTCCAAATTCAAATTTTTGACTGAGCCTGGTTTTCAAAGAAAATAACTTTTAACTACATTTTGTGGCGCGAATTCCCTATAGTTAATATCGACTCTAATTAACTTTTTGTCAATTTTTATTAAATTATCTGGTGTCCTTGACATTTAAAAGTATTGTTATTGCTGTTTAGCAATCTCGAAAATGGTAGATAAAGTGATAAAAGCGAGCAAAATTATTGCGCTGCTTGAAGAAGGTTGCAGTCAATGCTTCGTGGCTCAGAGGCTAAATGTGAGTCGGTCGACAGTTCAAAGGACCTGGCAGCGCTATCAAGAGACCGGTTCCGTCAAGAGAAGGCCTGGTTCTGGCAGAAAGACATGTACCGAACCACGGGATGATCGTTTTCTAGTTAGTCAAGCGTTGAGAAATCGCAAATCTTCTTATGTGGACCTCAAGAACACCCTCGAAGAAGTAAGAAATGTGCAAATTAGTCTATGGACGGTCAGGAGGAGGCTTCTCGCTGCTAATATACACAGTCATCGCCCGGCACGCGGCCCTAAATTACTCCGTGGACATCGAGTTGCCAGGCTTAGCTTCGCTCGAAATTGTGTGTCATGGACTCATGAAGACTAGGACAGGGTATTGTTCTCCGATGAAGCCAGGATATCTCTGCATGGTGAAGACCGACGTCGGCGAGTGCTACGTAGACGAGGAGAATGCTTTGCAGAGGCATGTTTTGAAGAAATCACACCTTATGGAGGGGGCTCTGTTATGTTTTGGGCAGGAATAAATTCTATGGATCGTACGGAGTTAGTCTTCATCGAAAACGGTACACTGACTGGACACCGATACATAACGGAAGTTCTAATTCCTTATGCACAACCCTCTTTAACCGCTCTTGGCGAAAACTCAATTTTTATGGACGACAACGCTCGCGCCCACCGGTCTGGCGGTGTGGATGCGTATATGCTAGAAGTCGGAATTCGTCGTTTGGACTGGCCAGCTAGAAGTCCGGACCTCAATCCCATAGAGCATGTCTGGGACGTTCTGAAACGACGAGTGAGATCAGTGCAGCCGGCTCCGCAGACCATCAGAGAGCTAAAGAATGTGATTACCGCGGAGTGGGAACGTATTCCCCAAGAAACCATAAAAGATATACTCACTAGCATGCCCAGACGAATGCAAGCTGTGATTTCAGCAAGAGGGGGTCACACTCAATACTAAACTTTTATCTGCTTTTAATGTATTCAAGAAAAACAAAGAAATTAACGCGTTTCATTTTTATTTAGCGAGCAGGTACAATCATAGTGTTTTGAGCTTAAACATTATTTCTTAATAATGTAATTAAAATGTTATGATAAAACTGATGAAAACTATTCCTTCCTAATTAATTTATAAAATTCTGAGGATAACAATACCTAAAATTGTCAAACAAACTAATAGTAACTATAAAATAGTTCTTTGCTTAAGTGCCCGGTTTTTTTGCAAAAGAGTTTATAATATGTAAGTGTACTTTAAAATTATCTACGTAGAAGTACATGTATAAATTAACATTTATTTGCACTCGTTCAGCCAATATTTTGTTACTTAAATTATACAGATTAATTACAAGTAACTAAAAATTTGATGCAAAATAAAAGCGGTGTCCTCAGGCGGTGTCAGATAAGCTGACACTGAGGGATCATAGCTATTTTTTGATATTATAATAATATGCTGCTTAAACATAATAATCTTACTATGAGACGTTGATGGATTATTTGTGCTCAAAACAAAATGAGAACAAAATGAATATTCTTACTTTGAATATGTAAAACAAACTAAGTAATAAACTAATAATTTTGTAACCCATAATCATTGTCTATCTTTTAAGAGTAATTTTATATCTAGAACTTGCTTCTTTGCCCATTCACAGATAAACCCATGCAAGCACGAATACAACACACATACACACGCTCGCAAATACGCATGCTTGCACACACTCACGAACACGCTACCGAACGCATCCAATGTTTAATCGTGAAAGATCAATAACTCGTCAGTATAGTCTAAAAATTGACTTCTTTACGATCGTATGATGTCCAAAAAAGCGCATGCGGCTTTTAAAGCCCTTCAGTTGTTGACCGAGAATCTAACTGTGGTTATTTTCCATCTCTTTCTTCTTTCTTTCCCTGCCTTTACATCCTGAAGGCCAAAAAAGGCCTGGAGATTTTTTTAAATTTAATTTACAGTTAAAAACAAGTACAGTTGCAAATAAATGTCCCATAATCAGGCCATTTAATTTTATACTAAAATGGAAAAAAATATTCGAAATAAAACCGTTCCAAAAATTTTGTTTAATTTGTTCTATCTTTTGTAATCATCTCTAGACATTATTGATTATCCAACTTTAAAAAATTTACGGAGTACAATGATAAAGGATAAGAATGAAGTGAACGAAAAAATACAGTCTCTATTTGAGATATTCACATAGGAATTTCCTTATATGTGAAATTCGTAAGCTTTTTTTTTATCGCTGGGAAATGCATTTACGCATCCCGCCGCGTAGAGGCGGTGGGTATTTGGGACTCGCTGGCACGCAGAACGTGCCAGAATACCCGCTAAAACCCAGCGGTGCCCTCGTCGTCGTAATGGGGCGCTACGGGATCGCTCGCGCATGCAACCGTGACAACTAATGTTGACTAATGTGAATAAAGTTGCACCTTTAACTTTTTTTTTTTTTTTATTTAACGCCAGCTACTACATTAAATTAAGAAGACATGAAACAGGATATGAAAGTATACGTAATTCGCTGTTACACAACTTAATTATTAAGAAATATTAGTTTCTGCCCGCGGCTTCGCCCGCGTGGATGTCGATTATCGTGACCAAAGTAAAAAGTATCTAGCAGAGTAGCCTAGTAGAGTAGAACTTGATATTTTATGACAACCGTTTCAAAAAAAAGCTGTTTCGAGAAAAATGCGTTATAAGTTTTAAGTTTCAAACGGTCTAACTGATAAAACGGTCCATATAACTTACATTTCGTCAGTCAGCGATTCTGACTCCATATATCGGGACTTCTTCTACCTCAAATTAATTGTTTATAGAATTTCTCTCCGCAATATAAGGAATTCTTCCTTCTTTTGAAGCTCTTGAAGCTCGAAACTCAGAAAATTTGATTCTATCTTGATGAAGATGGCGCGATGGCGCCGAGCAACAAACCGATGGCTTTCCGAAACAATTGAGATCCCCATAATTTTGATACTATTCAAAATGGTTCAGAAGCCTTCATTAAAAATACAAATTTTAAAACAATTTGCAATTTGGATTGTCTTTACTCCGGCATTAATATTTTTTACAGTTTTCTCACTTGCTTTAAAGTCTACACTATATCTACAGAGGTTATAGTTTAATTGAAACTAACTCAAACTAAACGCAAACTAAATAAAGTTTTCAAATTTTGTAAACAACAATAATAAAATACAATGAAAAAACTATAAAGGTAGGTATTAATTTTAAGTAGTCAGAGTCTGTGAACCTCCTATTGTTAGATTCGTACCATTTCAACCGGTCGATTTGCAACGATACTAAAATGGCTGTAACTTTTAAAATAATTCGAGTTTCGAAAAATTATTTTAAGAAGATATTCTTGAGTATATAAATTATCACAATATGAAAAAAAAAATTTTTCAATTTTTTTACATTCTAGACTAGAATACCCCCTTAAAGCGGATAAACATTTAAAATATAATTTCACGCCTTTTTGGCTCGATGCAGGAATCATACTCCTAAAAACTAATAAGATGGTATAATATTTACTAAAAGTAGCCTAGATGCAGCATATAATAAATCATTATGACATTTAATAAAAATGATTTTCGTATTCCTTTTAATATGCTCTAGCAAAATTTTGATATAAATCTAGACAATACTCTAAATAAATCTATATTATGTATAAACAGATATAAAATTTATTTTATTTTTACCCATTATTATCAAAAATTAAAAATACATAAAGCAGAGAACATTATTGAACGGTCATATTTGTCAACGAATCCAATTACAAACTGGCTGGCACTCGATACGTCTTTGTACTGAATTAGTGGACCGTAAAATTCCTTATATTTCTATCATCTTCCAAGCGGATGCCAACTACTAGGTAATTACGGCTATATATAAGTCGTATCGTTGAATTGTTTATCAATATTTATTTAGAATTCACGTTCGAATTACTTATTACCATTTATTATAGTGGAACTTTGTTTCCATATTTATTTATAAAAAATAGAGTAATAAGTATACTAACTACTACAAACAAGTATTATTTAAACATTAATTTAAAGTTCAAAGAAAATATATAAAACAAAAATAAACAATTCGCCCATGACTATTAACATCGTCGGAACTGCAAAATCGATTTTTTTGATTGATTTCATAAAACGTTCCTAAATAACCAAGTCTTACATCAGCTGAAAAGAAAAATATTATTTTATACATAGTTCTTTAATCATTTAATTCATAAATGTCGGTATTTTAAAAAAAAATATGTAAAAAGAAGCATGCAATTTACACTTTGCATCGCTCTACTGTAAAGTTTTTTTTTTTTTCGTATCCGACATTTTTAATAGTCATGGGCGAATTAATTGTAATCAAAGTGAAGAGTTGGTTTTTAATTGACTTATTATTAAATACGGCAGAAGTTACCCTGCCCAAAAAAAATCTACTCTATTCAGATTCATTCGAGGCTTTTGAGAAGACCAGTGAACCACTGATATGATCATCATACATATTATATGCTATTTTGTTCGTTCGATAACTTGTTGCCTTTTGTAGGTAGTGACATAATCCCGTTCCTGTAAAAATCTTGGGATTTCTTACTAAAAAATTCGACCAGGGGTTTTGACAGTCCTCTCTTGATGTTGACCTAACACTATCCAAAAAATTCTATAGACAGAAGAACAGGTAAAAATCTGAAGGCTAGGTCAGGACTATATGGTGAATGCATTAACTTTGCAAGACTTTTTCCCCGTCCTATTACATATAGGAATACATATATATTCAAATGAAACACGTTTTTTTTTTTGTTACAACTTACAACAAAATATAAATAAAAAGAATAACATTATACATGTTAAGATGAAATAAATAATCATAGTTAAATCACGTTAAAATGTAATTGTTTGTTAATCAATCCGTAAAGGATTATTTATAAGACCGTGAAACAAAAGATAGACAATGAGGAGGGCGGACAAGCGTGAAGATTCGCGTTATAAATGATGCAAGGATGACGTCACATGATCACGAAATGAAAAATAAAGTCCGAAATATTTTTATACACGTTAGTCTTTACTAAAAGCCTTTTTGTAATAGAAAAGGAGATCTGTGTTTTATTTATACCTAATTCCCCACCTTGTGTTGTCATTAATATGATATATTTAATGATTTACGAGTATCCCGTGATATTTGCTTTTTGAACACGGAGTCATTAGTGCTTTTGAATAACTCACTTCATCCAAAAACAATTTTAAGTCAAGAAATTAAATTAAAAAAAAAATTAAAAACATTTTGTCTGTTTCAAAGGCCATTTGTTTGCCAAATTTCAAATATAGCTTAGTAAAATTATAACGTTTTTAAATATTTTCAAATGATAGCCATGTTTTTCTTAATGACAAATTATTTTTTACTTAAAAATGTCCGAAGATTTCTTAGCGCTGCGGGAAATTATTTAATAAAGTCGGTTTTATGGGAACTGCGGGATTTTGCTTTAAAAATTTAGCCCCTAGAGAATGTCTGTAAAGCTTCCTATACTATGTTTCACAGCTAGGTGTCATAAATTTTAACATTCTTTTAATCTTTACTGAATTATTATAGGAACAAAAGACCAAGTTTTATATTGACGTCCAGAGGCTATAAACTTCTATTCGCTGGGTGCGTAAGGCATAGTGGGGGACACAAAAGTGATGTCAGCGCCCGTTGCGGACAAAATAGAACTACGGGTGGCTCTTTATTATCTATGACCATAAAAATAACACGTGTGTCAGTTTAATTAAATAAATAAAATAAAATGGGTCATCAAAGTTGTTGTGTAGTCGATTGTAAAAATACTAATAGAAATAGTAATTGTAAATTTTATAAGTTTCCGGTTTCCAAGTGGAAATTAAATCAGCGAAAAGAAATGGATAACTGCTGTTAAAAGGCAAAAGTAAGTATTACTATAACCTACAACCGTATTCTATAGAATAATGTATATCGTGTAAGAAAACGGAGTAATAATTTAATTAATTTTTTTTGTAAAGTATTAAACTTAGGGTCTAATTGACAATTCGTTTTATATTGCGTATTTTCATCACAATAAATTAGAAAAGTAATTGCACATTGTTCACAGTCTTCTTTTTCTAAATTAATTTCGACTTGTTGTAGTAATCGTGTTTCATTAATCTGAAATATTAAAACAATTAAAATAAAGTTTATAACAATACAAACAACGATAATTGTTGTATGTAAGTAATATAAATATTGTTATTACATTCAATGATGTGTAAGGCGTTGAATTGACTGATGCTTGTCGAATGACGCGCGATTTAATCAAATAACTCTGATTTAATTTTCGATGTTCTTCAACATCTCTCACGTGCTCAGCCAAAACTAAATTTTTACCCTTTATCAAAGTCTGTGGTTGAAAAATAATATTATGTGTGATAGATTGAAAACCCGTTCTTAACACCAATTCCATTATTTTATATATTATTTTAGATTGTTTTTTAATATTAATAATAATTTTTTATTCAATATTAATTTTACAATAAACATTTTGACATATTTAACACTGCTTAACCTAATTCACTTATTGAGACTTGTTTTAGTTGTTGTAATTATTTTACTTACTGTTTTTAGCTGACCCAGGGAAAAAATTTTAATTTAATATTCACTCTGTGTAATATATCACATTTTACATTGAAAAAAAAAAAAAATTTTTTTTTCAAGTTTATTTAATTTTTTCAATAGCTATTTGACATCCAATACATGTTTATTTTCTCAAAAGAGCCACCATAAGTTGTATCGTTAGATGGCGCTAGGGTCACGCACCCAGCAAATAGATATCGTATAATTTAAGCACGCTTATGACTTTTATATTATACTATTCAAAAGTGTTATTGCATTAAAATAATTAACTATGTTTGGATGTTTCCAAACATCCTCAATTACAACTGTATTAGTTTTGTTAGGTGATGATGATTATGTACTGCTTTTGGATTTTCGTACCATCAGCGCCACAATTACATCCGAACTTCTTCACCTACCGACCTACCTTCTTTTGAAAAAATTCCCTTTATTCAAAGGTTTTGTTATTTTATTACAATATAGCATATATAAAACTGGCCTAGATCCTATTTCCTAATTTTATACCTTTAAAAAATCCTTTTTTTATTATATAAAAGCAAAAACCACTATCGACTCAGCGATCAGCGATCAACGAATCAGCGATGTCATATCGACTGGCGATATATCGAGGTATTGTGGTGTATATATGACGCGGCAACGATGACCGCCCAAATCCAGGACCAACGAACAATACCTATACACCTTGGTCGCGAGGTAAGACAGGGATATGTAATGTCCCCGAAACTGTTTACCAACGCGATAGAAGATGTCTTTAAGACTTTTGACTGGAGTAGACGAGGAATAAATGTCAATGGCGAATACACTCTACTCCTTAGTTTCACCGACGATGTCGTCATCTTTGCGGAGATATTGGAGGAACTAGGTTGGATGCTGGGCGACCTGAATGAGTCCTCCCGACTGGTTGGTCTCGGTTTGAATTTAGACAAGACGAAAGTTATGTTCAAAAGGACACAATGATTAGAAGTAGATTAATTAATTTGTTTAACTCATTTAATTTAACACACAGATATTGTGAAGCAACTCGAGTCACTAAAACATCTTCTACTTGTATAGATAACGTATTTAGTAATATTGAAATTTACGATAAATCTGTTATTACTGTTTTAACTTCCGATCACTGTGGTCAAAAATTCTCTCTTAATGAGAAAATTAATATAAATTCTCGAAGAATTACATGTAGACCAATAACGGTAAAGAAAACAAATTGTTTTGATTGATGATGATGATGAAGATGTGATGGCACAGGATCCAGATGTAATCTATAATTCAGTTTTCAAATTAATCTTAGAGGAATTCTATAACATTTTTAAACTTAAAACTTTAGATATAAATGTAAACTTAAAATTTAGTGAATGGGCTTCTGAAGGTATTTATAAGAGTAGAAATAGGTTGTACGAACTGTACAGTATGAAGCAATGGAATCAAGAGACTAGATTTCTGGATTATGTAAAACAATATTCTAAAACTTTTAAAGCTGTTTGTATGGCTGCTAAATCAAAATATATTAAAGATAAAATTATTAATTCTGATAATAAAATTAAGTGCACATGGAATATAATTAATAGTATCTGTGGGAAACGTAATAAAGAAACTATACCAATTGAATTAAATATAAATGGTGCTGTTGTAAGCTCAGATGATGAGTTGGCAAACGTGTTTGAAACCTTTTTCGATAAAATACCCATTGAATTAACCTCTCAACTGAATTTATCTTCAACTAATTCTACCCAACTTCTTAAAAATAACGTTAGCAAATGTAATATTGATTTTACATTCTCACAGGTTGATTCTTTAGATATTCTTAAAGCGTTTAAGAGTCTAAATATAAAAAAAAACGAATGATCTGTGGGACATTTCAGTTAAATTAATTAGTACTATCATTGATGTCCTTGCTCCGTATTTAGCGTTAACTTTTAACAATGCTATTAAAGTGGGTTCTTTTCCAGATTTGCTAAAATATAGTAAAGTTTTACCAATTTTTAAAAAAGGACATCGTAGTGATCCCAGCAATTATAGACCAATTTCAGTCTTACCGTCATTAAGTAAAATTTTTGAAAAAATTATACTAAATCAACTTCTTTTCCATTTTAATGTTAATCGAATTTTTCACAGTGAACAATATGGTTTCACTAGAGGTCGCTTTACGACAGATGCCGGTGTAGCACTTCTCAAACATATATATGATGCTTGGGAGAGGTCACAAAATGCTATTGGTGTATTTTGTGACTTATCAAAGGCATTTGATTGCGTGGACCACGGGATTTTATTAAGTAAACTAGAATATTACGGTATTAATGGTAAAGCTCTTGATCTCATTGCTTCATATCTATCTAATAGAATGCAACATGTATCAATAAACGAAACGATGTCTTCTGGATCTGTGCTAAAAATGGGCGTTCCACAAGGATCGATTCTAGGTCCTTTTCTTTTTTTAATATACATAAATGATCTGCCATTTTACGTTAAAGATATTTGTGATATAGTGTTGTTTGCAGATGACACATCACTTATATTTAAAGTTGATAGGAAAAAAGTAAATTATGATGACGTGAACAGCTCTTTATCTCGAATTCAGAATTGGTTTAAAACAAACAACCTCGTCTTGAACGCCAAAAAAACTAAGTGCATTGTATTTTCGTTGCCTAATGTTAAACATCCAAATTATAATTTAAAATAAATAACGAGAGGCTTATTGTCAATGATACTACAGTATTCTTAGGGATAAATTTGGACTCAAAACTTCAGTGGAATTCCCATTTGTCATCCTTGAATGGTAGACTCAGCTCCGCAGCTTTCGCTGTTAGAAAAGTACGACAACTGACCGACGTTGCTACTGCGCGTTTAATATATTTTAGCTATTTCCATAGTATAATGTCTTACGGTCTGTTACTGTGGGGTAATGCTACAGATATTGAGACTGTATTTATTTTACAAAAAAGGGCTATTCGCGGCATTTACGATCTTGGAGCTCGAGTCTCCCTACGGGATGTTTTTCCAAAGGTAGACATATTAACGGTTGCGTCGCAGTATATTTATAACAATATTATATATATCCAACAGAATATTCGTTGTTTTGAAATAAATAGTATTAATCGCGCTGTAAACACTAGAAGGAATAACAAAATTGTAACTCCAAGCTTCCGACTGCGCAAAGTAAACGTCTCCTTTCTGGGTTATGGTATTCGCATGTATAATAAAATCCCACAAACAATTCTGAAATTGTCTCATAATAAATTTAAAGAATTTATTAAGAAAAAGTTAATAGATAAAGCTTATTATTCGGTCCAGGATTATTTAGCTGATAAAGACGTGTGGACTTAGTGGCGCTGTATTTCATGCAAGATATTACTAATTTTGTACTAAAACACAGTTTATATATTATTTTCAAAAGAGTAAATGCGGAGTTTCTTGCCGATTCTTCTCTGCAGAATCTACATTCCGAATCAGTGGTAGCTTTACTTTTACAAAAAATAATAATAATCACTACAATATTAATTTTGTAAAATGACGATTCGAAAGTGCTCGTAGGGCCTATTTGAATAAAGTTGATTTTGATTTTGATTTTTGATTAAACATGTCATGCCGAGACCAATGTCTGTCGATGGTACCCTTGTCGAAGTTGTACAGTATGTCTACCTAAGCCACACAATTCAACTTGGGCGAAACAACTTCGAGAAGGAAGCCGATAGGAGGATTCAGTTGAGCTGGGCGGCATTTGGTAGGCTTCGTCGAGTCTTCGATTCGAAGATTAAGACAAAAGTCTTCGAGCAGTGCGTCCAACCTGTGTTGACATATGGCGCCGAGATGTGGACACTGACGACGGGATTAGTACACAAATTTAAAGTCACTGAACATGCTATGGAATGTTCTATGCTTGAGGTCTCTCTCAAGGATCAAATCGGAGATGAGATTATCCGAGAAAGAACCAATGTAACCGACATAGCTCGTAGAATCAGCCAGTTGAAGTGGCAATGGGCTGATCACGTATGTCGCAGGACCGATGGCCGCTGGAGCAGGCGTATCCTGGAGTGGAGACCGCGTATTTGCAAACGCAGTGTGGGGCGTCCTTCGGCCCGCTGGACCGACAACTTACGCAAGGTCGCTGGCGGAAGCTGGATGAGGATTGCGGGAAACCGGAATATTTGGCGCGAAGAAGGCGCGAAGCGCTGCTATGTCCAGCAGTTGACTGCGATAGTCTGATGAGATACGAATAATCATTTTTACTATCTCGTAAAATGTATCTTTGCCTCTAACATTTACTTACAAACTTCATTTTTTTCACCTGTTTTTATGACTTGAGTCAGAAGTAACGTTTTTATGACACAGGTCATATAGCGACACGTATATTTTTTCGTATTAATAAATTATTATACAGGACCGACTTTGTTTTTTATATTCTAACACAGCTTTGCATGTAATAAGCGAGAGTGGATCAAACGTAAAATATGAATGTTAGGCTTGAGTAACGCAAACGTAAGACAATTTTAAAAATAGTCGCACTCGCAAGGATTTTTATTTATAAAAGTAATGAATAAATTGTAAGGATGGACGAATTACGTATCACTTGACTATAAAATAACTACATTTTATAAATTTACATCAAAACGAAACTAAATTAATTTTTGGCAATAAGTACTGTATCGCCAGTCTTTTTTTTACAAAACATTTTTATTTACATATTATATGTATTAGGGAAAAAAAAATATTTGTTGCATTTCTGTTGACATTAAATAGTAAATAATATTAAATGTTACTTTGACAATTAAATTTTATAAAAAATCTAAATCTCATTACATACTGTGGTGCTTTATTTTAACTTAAATAAGTTTAAACAAAAGGAGAATAAATCTTGTAAGTCATAAATAAATAATTAAATCATAAATCAATATTTTAAATAAAAGAGAAATAAATTATTTTTCATTGAGATTTCTGTTGATAAAAATAAATACAGTTTTCTAAAAAACTTCCATACATGAATGAATAAATAAATAAATAAATAAATACTCCTTTGTCGGGAGTCCGGAAACACACATCTATGTATTGTACCCAAACCACGACAAATATTTTTATTGCCTATGTAGATGCATTTTTGTATCGCGCTAGCGTCGACCAGCGCATCGAGGCAGTTCAACAGCGAATAAGAAAAATGTTGAGAGTAGTTTGAACTCGCAATCATAAGTGTCACAACAATTGTACTGAAATACGTAGCCACACTGAGCTGTACTATATGGAAACGGATGAGCAAGTTCCTATTCACGCGACCACGGCCGGGGCTTACGAACTGGGGAAGCCGACAAAATTCGTTTGTCGTTTTCGCCAAGCAAGTGATCTTCTTACCATCAATATTGAGCCGTCTCTTTCTGGACCATGACAATAATACAAAAATATACTACAACCACCCATGCCTAATCCGTACAAAACATGAGTGATTAATTCACGGCAGATTTGTAAATATCTTTAACCATTGGGCCAACCCATCATATCTTTGTATTTATATAATTTTAATATGCATGTTTTTAAATATAATGTCTAAAGTCTGTGTTCGTCCTAATTCTTTTCCTACTTGAAATGGAAGGTTTTTAGTGTCATGCCTCATAGGGATCATATACTCACCGCGAGACCTTGTGTTACTTAATTCATTAGGTGTTCGTAAAAGCTAGCACAAAGTACGAGTATTTCAATGTTCTAATATATTATGAGGGATGGAGCTGAGTAGGCCCAGTGGGTAACATGGATCTTGATATAAATTCGCGAATCCAAATGAATTTTTCAGGTAGAGTAAAGTGCTCTCAATTTGCTTTGTGCTCTCCGCAGTTACGAAGGTAAACATTGCATGGAAAGTCGAATACATCAAAAATTCTTTAAGCATATATACACACATATCTACGCTACATTTACCTCAACAACACCTAGTTCTTGGTCCTGCAAAATAGTATCATCTAGAAAAAAATGTAATAAAACACATTGCTACACACACATACTAGTTTAACAATTTAATATTAAATCTAAATTTTCCTAGACACACTTTCAATATTATTTTTGTTTCATCTAAGTACCAAACTATCAATTTTTTAAAAACGATTTATAAACCAATCGATCTTGTATTAGTGTAATGAAATTTTAGACATACAACTCCTTAGAATTCGAGTGTTTTTTTTTTGTATTCCCTTATACCACGTTAAAAATATTAAAATCCGTAACACGCCTAAGCAAATAAATAAATAAATAAAAAACTTTTAACAGCTGTGAACACCTCTGCATTATTCAATAGTTAAGTACTTTTTGTTTTTTTTTTCTTTTGAAGCCAACTATAATAAAGAAATTTAAATATAAATAAATAAATATGTACATTTATACGTATATTTATATTTTTATAACTAACGGTTTTCCTATTGATTTCAGTTATAATATTATTTACCAAAACGTTATGAAACCTAGTTTATTTACATATTAACACATTATAATCTTAGAGGAAATCACTTCTATTACTTATGTCAGTTTTTATCATATTTTATATTATCCGATAATATATCAAGTTCTATTGTCTCTATATAAGTATACATATATATATATATATATATATATATATATATATATATATATATATATATATATATATATATATATATATATATATATATATATATATATATATATATATATATATATATATACCATAAATATGTTAAAAAGAAATTAGAGAAACAGAGTAAGGATATAATTATAAAAGTATTATGAAATCAAGTAGAAGTGTATATCAACATTTTAAATTACTTAATAACCACTTTAAGATAGCTATGTAACAGTTGCGGTCTTATAAAGAGTCCGATTCAAAAGAACGATCAAAGAGAACTGGTAAAGTATTCAAGGAATAGTTTTAACGTTGCCCGTCTTCCATTTGGTGTATAAGAAAATGTAGACAATTTCAATACTTCCAACATCTCATGATATATTTTTGTAAAGCTACATTTTCAAAAAGAGTATAAATTATGTCTTATTTTATCATTATTGTTCATTGCGTTAAATATATATTTTTTTTGTATCTCCGAAGTTTACATTTTCTATAAATATGTATGACTCTGAAATTAAAATAAAAAATCAATTTAAATTATAATACGGGAACCTAAATCGAATTCTAAATTAATAACATTTATTTCCATCAGATAAATAAGCGAGAGGCTTGTGGTCGTCGGTGGCCGATCCATACCAATTTCCGCTTCGAAGCTCCAAGCGAAGTCGATTATAGAAAGCTTTTGCTTCGGTTATTATCATTTCATATTTTAACTCACAATTCAAAATGGTGATAAATCAAAATCTAAAACTATTTTTTATTTGCACTATAAACTTAATTATGTTGTTTGTAATACTAGAGTATTTTTTTAGTACTGTATACAAAAATAATTTTAACAATTTTTATGAGCAATAATGAATCAGATGAAATCCAATAGTTACACACAAAAATTTTGGTTAAAAGAAATATCATTCTGTCACACTTGGAATGTGATAGAATGATTTTTCTTTTCATTTTCGGTGGACAGCATTACTGTTGATGGAAAACTCTACGTTTGGAAAAGAATGTGCTATCGCATACTAATATCATCTTACACATGTATGTTCACCTATTAATATTTTCCTCTGTTTAATTCTTCCAACCTCTTTTGTAAATGCACTTTCCACTTTAATTGCCGTAAATGTACCGGATGTATGTGTTAAGTCTGTCACGAAATTAGTGATAAGGCAGTCATTCTTAATAGTTACGTTATTGCATTTTTTTTGATTATTCTGATGGAACAGTAAATATAACTAGTAAATCTATTCAATGTTAGTTAGCATACTTGTATTAGTTAATATGACAAAATTCTATTTATATTCAAACTAGTACTCACCTCGGCTGCACCCGGGGTATGTATATTTACCTAAACCTTCCTCATGAATCACTATATATTGGTGAAAACTGCATGAAACTCCGCGGCGATCCATTGAGTCCAGTCACCGCTGTAAGAACGCGCTTGAATTTTATTCTCGCGCCTGTTTTTTTTTTTTTTTTTTTTTGAGATAACTCAGACTCTCATCTCTAAAATTCATATTCATTTAAATTATATTATGTATAAGAGTATAGTAATGTGCATGAAAGGTTTAAGGCGTCTGACATATTTAAAATGATTAATATTTTATCTGTCTAATTAGCTTCACAATTACCGTATTATACATGACCAATTTTTTATAACATTGTAATGGGTATGGTAAGTTATCCTTCAAAGATGGATATAACTATGCCATCGCTGACTTTTTTGTGGATAGTATCCCACCATGCATTGCTTTGTTATATCTCAGAAGGCTTAGGTAGCGTTTTCGTTGAAAGTTCCCAGATGGCTTAATTTTTTCCGAATGCGGTGGATGATTTTGTTTTATAATGTGTTGTGATTCTTCTCATTATAAAAGCTGTACTTTTATACAAATTGTTTTAACGTTAAAAAGTAAGATAAATTTTTAACTATCGTATCGTAGCTCAATATGACCGTAAAGTTAAATACGACTATCTGATCTCATCATCTTCATTCGTTGAAAAGTGGTTTTTTAATCAAGTCGGAGCGCAGTGGTTTGTGTACAAATGCAAGGGAATTAAACCGGATCGGATCATCGTGAGGTGGAGTGTTAAGGGACTACACAACGTTGATCTTGAAACGTAATTGAAGACTAATCGAGTATCTATATTATGTACTAGCTGCAGCCCGCGACGTCGTCTGCTTGAACGCTATTAGATTACATGTTGCGTATGTACAGAATGCGTTGAAGAAATAAAGGTTCACTGCTCATTACCCGTAGGTGATAGCGTGATAATATGTAGCCTATATGTTGACCCGACTTCTTAATAATATTCGTGCCAAATTTGAAGTAAATCCATGCAGTACTTTTTAAGTTTATCCCGGACATACATACAGACAAACAGACAAACAGACAAAAATTCTAAAAACTATATTTTTGTCTTGCAGTAGCATACTGTTTAAAAATGAAATTACTACTAAAAACCTGGAAAACTAATTAAAAAATCATCAAGCTTGTACACCTACACAATTGAAACAAAAATAAATCGAACCGAATGTCTTTCAAAGTTACTTCACCTACCTTAAAATTATTTTGTGTAAGTATTTACTATTGTCTAAAGTCTTTTTTAAATTAATATTTTAAATTAATAAATTAATAAATTAATCATACATTATAAGATCATATCTTTCAAATCTCAATCTATTACCAATATAAAAACAGTACTTATTGATCCTTTGTTTAAAACAATTTAATAATTTTGCGTTTTTGGCAGCAATTTGTTTTTTATTTTGCTGTCGGAAACAATGCTGAGGCAAGTACCTGGTTGGCCTTTCTTTCGTCATATATGTTGTATGTAAACAATTACAAAAACAAAGGTATTATTAACCTTTTCTTGTATTATAATTGTTATCATTTTTTTTCTGTTTTTTTTTTTTTAATTCTTACCTTTATTTTGATGTTATTATTTTTTTATATTTGTACTGTGTATAAGGCCAATAAAATTTGTTTCTTTCTTTCTTTCTTTCTAATAACGAACTCGTAATTAGCAGAAATTATCCGGGTAACAAAATGAAAAATAACGAATAAATAAATAATGAAAATGAATGTCTATAGAAAAGTAAGAACCAGCATTTTTCAGAGAAAATATGAACAACACATTGTGGTTGACAGTGTCAAGATTTTGTGAAGAAAATAAAATATGATTGTTTTTGTGCAGTGGACAGAAAAGCCGTCCCTCGTTGATTTTCATTTGCACAACGAAAGTTTCACTTTTCTTGATTATTTCGGTTATACACCTACAGTAAATATTAAACTGAGATATTTTAGGAACAATATATAACACTGTAATCTGAAAAGTAGGAAGCAACAAAAAAGTTTCAATATACTAAAATAACAATTCAACACAACAAGATTTCTTCCCGTTGTACTACTATAACAATTAGATGTCTTTTTAAATATGTAGCAACATCTATCTCACCATATAAGAAGTAGAAGAAACTCACGTATCCTACATTGCGCCATCAAAGTTATCCACTCGATTGAACATATACACAAGAACCCGACAACAACTCGCGGGGCGCAGTAGCCCACCAGACACAACACCGTCTGGTCGGAGGATCCTCCCTTTTCTGTGTCCCTTTCGGTGGATGAAGAACTTCACACCCTGTTCCTCACTTCCCCCAAAATTACATTTTAATTTTTTATCTCTCTAAATGATAAAATACCTAGAAGATCTATTTAATGATATAGAAGAAAGTACAATTTTCTTAAGTACGTACATACGAAATTCCGATTAAATTAAAGACGTTAGATTTAATATACATTAAGTCAAATAACTTCGACCTTCAAATAAACCTTACCAAGTCGCTATTGATTAAATACTGCGGTTTTGTGTAGCTACAACACAACTCACAAGTAACTAACGCGACACATCGCGTTGATTCTAACATTAAATTAAAGAAAATGTAATAAATTATACAGGTATTACTCCTCCAAAAGTCTGTGAATATTTGATATAGAATCCATGTTATTGCTATTTTGTATGTAGTGCTTAGAGTTATAGTCGGTGATTTAAAAAAAAAAACGATATTTATTTCTAAAAACATTTATTTATAACACACATGTAAATACAAGGTCGTGACAATGATAGTGAATCACAAGAAAGCTATAAAAACATAAAATTTCCAATATCAAATCAAATTACTATTGTTTTGTAACATAGCTTTGCAGTCACACCGTTGGTATTGACTACATAAATTCTAGGACTGGTATGACAATCTTTGTGGGGACAGACTCAAACAATTAATTCCGTTAAAATTTTGTATTAGATAAAAATACAACGATTAGAATAATAACAGATTTTTACTTGAGATAAATTGAATTTAAATAAGCCGTCTTAACCTCATATGTTATTAAAATGTATCGAATCGTTTAAAGATATGCTTGTCATTCATTACCCTCCTTCAGCAGCTGTCGAGTAAAAGGTCGAATAAGAGATAAATTATATATAAGCAGAAAATTGTCTGATTCTTTTGTAAATATAACAACCCAAAAAGTATAAAGACGATTTGAGTAGTCACGAGACTATTTTACTAAAAACGAATTCGTCATTACACAATAAAATGTAACAAGCTTTCTTGTTATTTTTTTTTATTAATAGATTTTGTTTTAAACGAAAATTTTCATATGTTAGAGGTTTTCGAAACATTTTATTTTACTGACATTGTATTTATTGTTAACCGTAAACTATCGAATTTTTAAAAAGTTAATCCAGTGAACATTTTCTTTGTCTCATAATCTATGTTACTACGGTTAACATAGCTTAACTAACATATGTTGAACCAGAACATGCTTAAACATCGTACCACGGTGAACAAGTTTATACAAGTTATAAACAACGGCACAGGAAAGTTTGTCGAACAAGCGATAACGAGGTTGTAACAGTTGTTTTGATATTTTGCTAACGAAAACAGAAGCAATAATTATTAGGCTTTTAAAATTTTTATTCGTACCGTAAGTCGTACTAAATAAAGTTACATCATTGGTCCAAATAAATCTTACTATTATTATTACCTACTAGACGACCCACGTGGTTTCACTAAATATTCCTTCATACCTGGGGGTAATATAAAAAGATATTATATATTTGAACCAGTAAATCGTGAAATAAAAAAAATTGTATAAAAAACAAACTAACGAACTCATCCGCTTTATAATACTATATAAAATAAATATACTTAAAGGCTTATAAGTTATCTCTATCTCCAGTTTAGGCCGTGCAGCAACTGTTTGTAATTTCTATTTTATTTTATTAGAAAAACTCATGATAATAACTGTCTAACTGAACTTCACATTTAATAACTTTAATTAAAACGTTAATTATCTTTAATTTTCCGATTTTTACACTAATATTATGTTTTTCAAACAAATCTTATCATGAAATACGAAAAAACCAAACAAAAAAAAATTTAGTTTTTTTTTTTCGTTTTAAGTGATGTTAATAAATAAAGGTGTTAAGTGTGATAATATAATTGAAAAACCTCAAAATAGTCTCTTAAACACTAACTAAAACCCTTTTTATTTAAAATTGTACGTACGCAATACGATACTTTCTATGCGCATTGTTTTTACAAGGTTTTAATCACGTCAGCTGGCTTAGCGATTTCATTTCATTGTTGCGAGAGCATCCCTTTTTCATTTTTTTCGGAATTGCTTTTATTACGTTGTGATACAAATATTCGTTTTCTTTTATATTCATTTTATTATATTAATTGATAAGCCAGCGTGTACTGAGGGTTGAATTCGTTTTTATTATATAAGCCTGAAAGATTTTCTCTTTTTCAAACGTGAAAAGTGTTCATGTTCGAGAAATTTATAAGAGGATTATATATCAAGCTCAGATTATCTTTCACAAATAAGTTGTTCTTTCATAATATGTTGACGTTTAATACTTACTGTAATGTTTGCTCTTTATAAAGATTCAACCTTTTTTTAATATATGTAAAATGTTTATTTTCTTAAGTTAAGTAGTGTCTAGTAGGTGACACTTCTTACTTCGCTTATTAACAAATTATTTAATGTATATCCAATGAACATATACTTTTCGACTGGCACATTGGTGCAGTTGGCAGTACTTTCTGCTCCACGGTTGTGGGCTCGATTCCCACTGTGTTAAACACATTAATTAAAAATATATATCTGCCGACTATTAATTTAAATAGAGGCATTAGGTTTCTTACCTTAGGAATAGTAAACCGTGTTTTATGTATTTATTAAATGTGACATATTCATTTATTTCTTTTTTTATTTATTTACATGAGTTCAATCAATAATTAATCCTAACGAAGAAAATAGTATTCAAAGATCGCAATATTAAATTTTTGGATACCTGTGATGGGAATTTTTTTTTAATTCGTTTTCTTTATAGGGGTTTTTATCTTCACGGATATATCAGGGCCCATAATAAGTTTATTTAAAACTTAATACTCGACTATGTATACATCAGAAACATTGGACAACCACTCAGTACAGGGTAATCAAACCAATCGAAATAATTTTATTTATCCATTCGCCGATTTCACATTAAAAATTCAATCAGTAACATAAATCACTTTAAGAGAACGCTACATATATATATATATCGGCTTTATGGTAAACGAGCTGTACTCGATACTTCGTTCGTGATTACGTATTTTGACTTTCATCTGGTTCTCCCAAGAGAACCGTGGCGGATTACGGGGTACAAAATACCCAGTGTTTTAAGGGGACATCCATTAATTACTTGATCTCAAAATGGGGGAGAGTGGTCCAATATTTTTTTATTAAATCTTATTTGAACTGGGGCTTGAATTAATATAATTGAAAATCTCCGATCAACTTTAAAAATATATAAATTATTTTACAGAGTCATTTGGCCCGCTTAAATGTTTTTTTAAATGCCCGCTGTTTGTGCTCTTAATTTTATTAATTTTAAATATATTCATTATAGTGCATCTAAGCGTTGTATTCTTTTCCCAAATCTATACCTATAATAAATCTGTTAAAACCTCCGTTTTATTAATACTCTATATGTCAGCAAGAATAAATTTTACTAGCGCGATTTAATTTCAATCAGCGCCATCTTCTATAAGCTTTTTTGTACGCGTATCACGTAAAAAGTACAAAACCAATGTAAATAACTTTAATACACAAAAATTATACATAGCTCACAGTAACATTTAGTTTTTGTTTCATTGTAATTAAATTTAAAAATAATTATTTAAGAAAATAGAAATAGGTACCTACATGCAATGCCATCTGGTCTAACGAATCTTAAAAATTCACAAAACTTATTTTTGAGTTATTATTTTTTTAAATGTCACTAAATATAAAAACGATATTTTACCATGATACGATAGATGGCGCAGAATACGTAATATAATTTTTTGAATCGCGCTGACCAAAACTTCGGCCAAAAGAATGACACTCGCCCGTATTTAAAAGAACGTTTTTCTTTTTTGCAATTAATACCTTAGGGTACTACGGTCTTGATTGTTTGTTTGTTGTTAAAATATTTGGTCGTTTTGATTGTACAAAGTTCGATGGTTATAGCTATTTAAGTTGTAATCTAAATATATAAAGAATGTCGTGTTAGTTACACCGTTTATAACTCGAGAACGAGTGGACCGATTTTTATGATTTTTGTGTTTTTGGATTTGTCTTCGTCGGGAATTATACATATTAAAATATGATTTTCATCAATGAAAAAATAATTAATTCAAAATCGGTTCAAATGTTTCATCCGTACTATCTATACATATAATAAATCTGTTAACGAGTCCGTTTTATAATTTTAATCTTAATATATAAAAGCGAAAGGTCACTCATCACGATATCTCTGGAACTATAAGACCTAGAGACTTGAAATTTGGTAGGAATATTCCTTTTGCCGAGGAGAGGTAAGCTAAGAACGGATTTTACGAAATTCTACCCCTAAGGGGCCAAAAAAGGAGGGCAAAGTTTGTATGGAACAACGTAGTTCCTTGGTCCAATCTACTTCCAATTTTGTATAAAATATTCTTTAAGAGAATTGATTGAAGACGTGTTTCGTATTTTATCAAAATTCATTCCCTAATGGGGTTAAAAGGGGGTTGCTTTTGCTTCAAAATTGATTTGACAACTCAATCCGTCTATTATAACATATTTTCCAGTATCGACGCAGGTGTAGGTGATAAAAAATATAAATTTATAATTGAAAAAAATTTAGTTAAATACCCGTGCGAAGCTGGGGCGGGCCGCTAGTTATAAAAATAAATGCAGTCCTTTAACTACTGTAGCGTACGTAGTACGTAGCTTACGTAAGGGGGAGAGAAGGTTCAATCGAATCTTACTAAATCTCACCTAAGAGGGCGGAGAAGTCTTAATTGAATGAAAATCATCTCATCTAATTACTGGTTGCCCTGTTACTCGTAGTGGATGTCCTGTAGCTCGTAGTGTCTTCAGTATCGATCATAGAGAAATTTTTTAAATTTCTTTAATGTAGGTACAGAACTGGACCTGCTATACTTTTATTATAAGTATGTATAGGTTAAAAGAGCATAAAAATAAATCGAAAAAATATATTTTGAAATCATTCGTTATCACTCAATTTAGTATGACCGCTGTATTTATTTCTAACTTATACATTTAAAATTCCGAAATCAAGATGGTCAACTACTAAAATATGTGGTAACAAAAGAAAAAAAAGTATATTTATCTCTAAATATGTCATAAAATTACTATCCTCTTATATGTAACTGAATAATTCTGATTCTGATAACTGATAAAAAATTACAATAGCTTTTTCAGTAAAGATCTCATGTACGTTAACAAGTTACACAGATTAATTTTCCTTTCATATTTCAAAAGAATACATAAACATAAGGCGTTGGTAATACGTGTTGATCAAGTAATATGTGTACGTGCCCAGACTTAATCATGCATTCTCTTAAATTTTTTCTCATACTAGCAACAATTCTACTATTATATCCTATTTTATGTCATAAAAATGAAAAATCATAAGTATGGATGTAGTTTGTCATTCTTAAATTATAATTTTTTTTACCAGGTGTTTCCTTATAAAAATAACTGGGACGTACGGTTTACGTACTCTCCGACTAACGAAGCCTAACTGTTGTGTGTATTTCAATTTGTTTTACAACATTTATTTATAATTATTTATTTTTGGTTTGCCTTTCTAAGTATCAATGTTTTTTTTTTTTTTTTGTTATACCGAAAAAGGGAATTGACCTTTTTTCCTTTCATAACCAGGTTGTTTGCTAGAAATTGCTTCAATCCAATAAGACCGCCTACGCCTGTGTGTACATCATTTTAATTTTACTCTGCTTGTAAACATATTTACAGTTCAAAACTTAAAATAATTATTTACAAACAGTTTTGATATAAATCATGTCCGCGTGGAATGGTGCCAAGAATACTAGCAGCATTTCCCCGTTGAATCGCAATTCTGATTCTTTGGGCAAAAAATGCACCAGCCCTCCAGTGGAGGCTATGAGACGTGGGGTTAATTCTTTTAGAAATTTTTTTGCTCTGCTTGTTCTCTATCTTCTTTTTTTTTTGTAGTTTATTTGGTGTGCAATGAAGTATAATTATTTACCTATTTCACTCACACTTATTTAATAAACATGTATAAAATAATAAAAGAGATAATTAAAAATATATATATTATACTACATATTATTATGATTAGGAAAAATATATTTAAAAAAAATAAGAAATAAATATTTAAAAAATAAGAAAGACGTTTTCAAATATATTTTTTTAATATTTCATAAGGAGGTAAACAATGATTGCAAGAACGTTTCTTTATTGTATTTATTTTTACATTCAATAGTCAGATAAGTTGGTAAAAGCGCAAAGTAAGTCTAGATACTACAAAGATTTATCTAGACTGCACGGGATGATCAATTTTAAGTAACGTAGGACGTTAATAATAACTTAGATGTTATCTTGGAATTCCTAAGAGATTAGTTGTATTAAATCCACTCACGTTGCAACGTGTATTAAAAATTTGATTGCCTCGAGTATTTTATTACAAGCAAGTTTTAAACAGTTTTCTTCTATACAAAATGTTGTAATGTCTCTGTTTTATATTATGGTAACTATAGATTTCATATATTATGTCGAGAGATTTCACTCAAGTCAAATTTGTATTTTACTGAAATTCGTATCAAATTAATTTTCACATTTCATGACATCATATTTAATATACTAATTTGATAATTCAGACATATCGAGACGACATCGCACTTAGCGTGTTCTAATTAGAAAAAAAAATCTTTATAATTTTAGTATAACAGATTATTAAAATTTGAATTATGTGAGAATGAAGATACCTCCACTACCTAACTTTCAAAACTATTTTATTAGATATTTTACGTATTTATTTCCAAACAATATAAGTCTCGATATATTCTTATATAAAAAATCTATAAGAATTTTAGAAAATATATTTCAATCAAAATATATATTTCATTATTTTCAAATTTGTTATGTAGGATACCTTGTATAATTTAATCATATTAATATGAAAACAAGGCTAAAATTTATATGAACATAAATTTAAATTCAGTACGTGATGTCATTCATCATTAACTTATTTTATACAAATTTTGTATAAAACGAAAACAATTTATGTATTGTGTCAACAAATTTGTTTGGATTAATTTAGATCCAGGCCATTGTAACGCAAAACTGCCATGAAGTACCCGCGGTCCCTTGTACCCTAATTTATCTTTCTCGTATGAAAACGTCCGTCATTTTTTTACACCTTAAATTTGTGTTTGATATATTTAATTATTACTATTATTCTGGTTAGATGATGTTAAGGAAATTACTATTATTATTAAATTTAAAAAATTTAAAATCATTGTTAACATATTTAGCTAAATAAAATATATATTGTTTTGTCCATTGTCATTGTCAAAAACAACGGCAATAGCCGTCCACTGCTAACTGTTATACAACATATAGCACCCAATTTAGGACATATTACTACTCGTAGAGTCGAAAACACACCCCGTTCAAACACAAACGCCCAGATAAAGAACGTCTTTTTGGTCAATACAAAGTTTCTATGAACGTGGATCACGATCTGTCAGCAGAATAGTCCGTTGTAGTGACCACTACATAAAAACGTCCTAAGGGAAATAGTTCACCTAAAGATCTTGAACTCGATAATCTTGGACGGATTAATTTTTTCTTTTTTTTTTAAATTCCTCCACCAGGTGTAAAGGTTACTAATAAAAATAATGCGCTTATTAGTTATGAATCACAGATCTAAAAACTTAAATATTGTAAAAAATTATACTATTAATAACTATTAATAGTCATCATAAGAATTTTTCGAATAAAAAAAAATGTAAGCTCTTTAAAAAAAACCCTTAAAAATAGGAAAAATATCTGCTGAAATCTTCAAAAAGAAAATAAAATTTTTACAATTTTCTACTTCATTATTAAGAAAATAAAGTATTCCGAAAGTAATACTTTTATAATATTTTTTATTTACAAAGTCACTCAAATAAAAAGTTATATCAAGTTTTCCAAAGTCGAATTGACAACGTCGTAAAATGATTTCTTGCTTAAAGTAACTTTAAACTTTTTAGCTTAAGGAAAAATCTGAACTTTGATATTGAAGCTGCTTTTCTTTTTATCAATGGGCTATTGGATTACAACAATGTAATATTAAAAAAAAACAATATTTTGTTATGAAATAGTTTCATTGTTAATGATTATCTACAGATGATAATTATAGGGCTGGCACGACCCCGATAGTACACTCTCGCAGAAAATAAGAATAACACGGATGCGATGACACTATGGCTATGGCAGTGTTTATAAGCCAAAACAACTTCCACTCCACACTTTCTCACCCATAACTCTCGCCTACTTTTTTCTTATTCTGTGGCCTGTTATTCGGTAAGCTAGTAACGCATTTGTGGCTGCTCTGGTGAATTATATATTAAAGAAAGACTTTTTTATAACATATTATTATTTACTAGCTTTTACCCGCGGCTTCGCCCGCGTGGAATTCGGTTATGAATTCGGTTATATCGCGCTTCTTAGTTTTCCCGTATATATAGAGTTTAGAGTTTTTAAACCAAAACTGCGTGGTAAACTATATTATATGTTTTACGTTGGGGAGCAAAAACATGCAAATTTTGGGCACTGGATACCCGGGAACACGCTACATAGAGCTGGCCATGCGAAAAACAATGCTTTTCTAAGTGTACTCCAGCAACCCTTAGAGTTTGACCTTGTGCTTTATTAATGGTCATAGCAAATGAAACCCTTATAGGAAATTGAAGTCTTTTAAACTGAAATGGGAGGTCTGTTGGAATAATCGGAATCCGAGGAATGAGTACACTTTCACCCTTTGCAGCGCCAGTTAAAATAGTGGCCCTCTCCCCTACCCTCCCTATAAACCCTCTGGAACAGTATTATACCAGGATAAAGGGTAGGTAAATAATAACAGAAGTTTTTGCAAAGAAAATTACTAAGTACACAGGATTAGTAGATGTAAAAAACCAGTTTAGAAGATAAACCAAATTCCTCATTTTCGGGGATTAATTATCATATCATTTACCTTCTAAGTTTACATTGTGTATATTCGTATGCAAAACATAACTTTGTTTTAAACTACACACAGCGCCATCTATCTCCGAACTAACAATATTTTTGTTTTCTCTCGGGAAAATCAAACTTTTTCGGGATAAAAAGTACCCTATTATTTAATCCGGACTTCTAACTTTACGTCTGCAAAATTTCAAAGCAATCGGTTCAGTAGTTACGGCGTGAAAGCGGAACAAACATACAAACTCACTTTCCCATTTATAATATTAATAAGGATTATTTATTTAAAAAATCAATGATACAACTTATATGTTTTAAAAAATATTATTTTAATTGATTATTTTAAAAATGACTAACAATGTCCTTGAAAATAAACGTATTTATTGAAGTGTGAATATTATCATCACCAGAAAAGTTGAAAACAATTTACTGTAGTGTTTCCACTGTATTAATATTATTTATCCGTTTCCGCTTAAAAAACCAGCTTAAACAAAATAGTTGTTAAATTTTAAATCTACATATTTGCGATTGGGTAATCCTTATTTTAATCAAATCATGTTTTATAGTAGAAGAGTGGTCATTTGCTATGATTATGCTCTATCCGTCCATTCTTTTCCGCCACTTTGACGTTGTTCGCCCATTGCGTCAGATAACGACCTACTTTCCTCTGACTTCGCTCTTATCTAGATGAAATTTATTTTTAGGAGATTTGATACACACACATTATCATTTGTGTGTCAACTCTACTTTAACATCTGATTATAAATCTCCTATCACTCATTCGATTTAAAATAAAAAAATTAACACGGTAAAATATTAAAACTGAACAGTCAAAACTATTTAAAATGTTAAGTTCTTTTTCTTTCTGTATTGCAGTTTCTACTTTAACAACCACAAAAAAGGTTCTCTCATTCTCGTGTTAAGAAATGAGATTAGAATTTAATTGAGGCTTGGTCGATACGTGTCTAATTTTTTCCTTAATCGCCAAGCACGAAATAAGTTTCTAAAGATAAATTAAAAATTTAACAATTTTGGTCTGGAATTTATTACCCAACGAATGTGTCAACGAATATCATATCGTGTCCTCACTATTATTCTTTACTCAATCATTCACCTTGTAAAATGAAAAACAATGATTTATCTCATAAACATCTAACTAATTTTGAAAGTTTCTCCACGAGACTATAGAGATTAACAAGGAATCTGCTATAATTAGATCGAAAGCCAGAATGGTCTAGGAAGTTTAATAAAGAGAGCCTTCGCATTTAAATCCCCCATTTAACTTTGTCGCGGCATAAGTCCAAGGATTAATGGAAAGACAGTGGCGGTAGTCGTGACATTTTTAATCTTTTTAATCAGCTTTAGTTTCAGTCGTCTAGAATTAAATCTTTTAAAAGAATCTCTAATTGGGCGTATAAAAGAAAAACTCCTCTTTCGGTAAAGTTATTTCTTCTCCTTTAGATTATTTCTCTTAATTCCTTTCCGCCGTCTCCTTAGAAAAGCGTATGAATAATTAAGCGTTTAAAAATTTTAAGCTGCATATTTTACACCGAGGATATCTTTGTTTAAAAACGTGAATGCAAATACGAAGCAAAATTAATTATTGTGACAGATGAATTAATAAAGCATAATACAATGTTCAATAAACAGCTGCATGTGTTTTTGATTATATTAGTAACGCTGACATGCTTTACACAATCGTCACATCAAACAATAATTAATTATGTTAACCAAGAACATCATAGATTCATTTTAATCGGATAACACTACACAAATAGAGTTTGTATTTAATAAATTTATCAACAGTTTAAACTTCACAAACTTAGAACAAAATTTTCATCCATTAAATTTTGGTTACACTACAAAACGAAAAAGAAATGTTTCAACGCAATTTACTAGTATTGTTCTCAAGCATGCAGCGGTGTATTTTAACCTGGACAGTGACCGTCGTATAAAACATGTCGCGACAGGGTAATTTAAAAGATATTTTCCCTGGATTTTTCGTTAAAAGCCTTTCCATGCGAATATTTTACAGAGGAATAAAGTGCTCTTGATATACGTAAATGTATATATCCTATCCTATCTTTGAGTAAACATGCGCAACGGAGATGGCCAACATTTATAGAGACGTTGGTCCCATTTCTTAAGCATAATTTACACAAACAGTATTTGGTTTAATGTTAGTACATTTTTTATTTGCTATATATTGTATATATAAATGGTATATACATCTGATAACTGCTACGATGTATACTTTCAATGCAGAAACAATATACACAATTTTAAAAATATGGCACTTTGTATGTCTCTCTATACGAACAGAAGAAGAAAAATGCATTGTGAATTTTAATGAGAAGTAGAATGTAACTGGCTCATATAGCTCATATAGTCCGGTTCCCATCAAAAACCAAGAACTACGAAAATTCAATTATGACGAAAATATTTCGAAATTGTCTCCGAGATGAGATATGTTTTGTAGATTTGCTTTCTTCCATACCCCTATACATATATTAAAATTGTAAGTACCCGTTGTCTGGTACATGAGGTAGAAAAGAAGAAAAGAAAAATTAATAATGATGATACAACTATTTTTCCTCAATACGCCGATCTTCTAGCGATAACAATTAATTTTCGTATGTATTTATCAATTCTAAACCCCACCAGTAATAATTAGCTGACATAAACTCATTTTAAAAAATAAAAATGCTTTATAAACATTTAAAAAAGAAGTTTTAGTGTTGATAAATGTAAACTATTACATCTGACAATATTATCTGCACCTAGATTATACCGTTAAATTAAGAGAGAAATTCCAAAAGTTTAAAATAAAGGAGTGCAGAACTGCGCTTGTCAGCACACAAGTTATGAAACTGTACCGAGACATGGAACTTTTAATGTGGTTTGTTTCTTGATAAACTAAAACTGTACTTCCTTTAAAATTTAAATAAAATTACAATTTTTATTTATCTTTCGTATATAATGTTATAAAAAAAAGATGTATCTTATAAATTTAAGTCACTATTCTATTTAAATATACATAGTTTCATAATAGCAGTATGTTTCAAATGACATTTTTACGGTACATACAAAACAATATATGTTTTTATTTTTGACGTGATAACGTCTAGTAAATTGATGAAAGCTACTGGGTGCCAGTTCGAAGAAGATGACGTCATTGTCACAATTAGTGAGCGAGAGCGCAGAACAAGCGATAGAAGGGCACGATTAGCCTAAGCGTTCTGTCTTACACTCCATTGGACCGCGTTCGAGTAAAAGAGACAGTGGCGTCACGCAATCTACACGCGAACTGTTTTGTAGGGATGTTCATCGGAAAAAAATATCGATAATTTTACTATCGATAATTATCGAATCGTTTTATCGATAGTTATCAATAATTATCGAATGAACAGTTATCGATAATTATCGGAGGAAAAGTTATCGATAGTCGCCAACTATTATCGCCAGTTATCGATAATTAACGAATAAAAATTGTCGATAGTTGACGAAAGTTATCGATAATTATCGGTCGATAGTTATCGATAATTATCGAATGAATAATTATCGATAATTATCGGATCAAAATTATCGAATAACACTTATCGATAATTATCGATAATTATCGAATGGAAAATTATCGAGTAATTACGAATTATCGATAATTATCGCACAGCCCTACTGTTTTGTGATTCGTCAATTGTTTGGTAGAGAGTACCACTTGAAACACTCCCCTTGATTTCCTACTTTTCCTATCATCTTCCTATCCTTAACAAAATAACTCAGATTGGAAAATCTTGAATATCACACTATCATATATGTATATATTAAAAAAGTACTACACTATCATATATATATAAAGTAATACACACTATCATATATGTATATGTGATAATAATTCAATTCGATTCATAAAAGTATACTACATCATATATGTACACATGTATAATTCTACATCTATGTTTTCTTATGACGTTATCACGTAAAAATTATCGTCTGTAAACCGACTTTACAGACAACCATTTTTTATTTTGCAATTGATTTAAATCATCTTAATCAAATTAAATATAGGTTTTAATAAAATAAAAATATACTTCATTCAAGAGGACTTCTGAACGAATTTTTAAATCATGACTTATTATGACCTTACATCGCGGGTCTGAAATATCTGTACTAACCAACCAAAGCCTTTCTAATATTTACATAAATAGAACAATCTTTCAAATATCTCCTTTTTAACAAAAAGAGATTTGATGAAATTGGACTGTGATTTAATGAATTACAATAAAGCATACATTTCGACTTTCATCCCTTCTCCCAAGCGAACCGTGACGAATTTATATATAAAAAGTACCAAATGTACTCGGAGTATGAACTCAAATCGTATCCAGCTTCTTTTAGTTTATTCAAAAGTTTTGACGTGATGCTCGGCCAATGTACATACATCTGTATTTTTATCAACCTATAAACAAACCACTGCTTAGCGAAGGCCTCTTCTCTATGTAGAAGGGTTGAAGCTTAATCCACCACGCTGCTCCACTGCGGGTTGGCGGATAATTTCCCCTTAATAGGTAACGATCGTTAACAGGTATCTATGATAACAAACGGGACCGATGGCTTTACGTGCTCTTCGAGGCACGGTGGGGAGACTATTTGTACAATTAATACAAATATCTGTCCCGAGCGGGAATTCAACCCGCGATCGTCCAGGTACATACAGTAAAGAAACTAAAAAAAAAAATGACATTGAATTCAGTATTGGTTATAGAGTATCCTACAAGAAATATTTTTCAGATGTCTTAAATGTACCTACTACAGAATTTTATCTGTTACAATTATACTATAGATATTCGTAGATATAGATTATACAATAACATTTTTTATTGAATTATTAATCAATTTCAGTTTTATAGATTAAAGCTATTATTTTATAATAAAATAGTAATAAAAATAATTGGAAATAAAAGTCCACTTCACAGATGTGCAATCAATATCCGTTACCACCGAAAACCTAACAAAAAGATGATTTGTGGTCGCGTGACAACGGAGCGATCCATAACTTGCTATCGACATGGAATCGGTAATGATTGGGTAGTAAAATATATTACTTTATACTTCTAAATTGTCTTTAACACAGGTATTATCTGTGTAGTTATATTATATCTTAATTTATTGAATTTCTAAAACAAAATTTCTTATTCTCTTTTTTTCTTACTTTTCTTCTTTATTTCTTCTTAAACGTCATATTTATAAGATAAGATCATACTTATATCTACGAGTATACTAATATTTAAAATAACGAATCTAAAAAAAATAACTAGCCGATGTGTGTACTTGAGTGATATTTATGAGAAACAAATAATAATCGTTATGGCATCCATAGCAACAAAAAATATATATTTTAGATCTAACTTAAAAGCGAAAAAAAGTTATAAATGTTATTAATGTAACATGTTATGACCGCATTGCGTGCGGTTTCGGGGTCGATTCCCTCTCGGTGTGGATATTTGTTTTTATCAGGTCCTTTTCCGTTTCACCCTATCATCATGACGCAGAAAACAGTTTCATTCTTCGATCCCAATTGTTATCGTAAATACTTAATAACGCTCTTTACCCTTTCTAGGTAAATTATCTATCAATGCACCCGCGAGAAGGCTGAAGCTTCTCCTTTATAGGGAAGCTTTTGGTCATCAGTTGTACGTTAACCAATTTTAGTCGTTTTTTAGTTTAATCGTCAGCAAGTAACTGAAAAATTTGTTATTGGAATTCTATTATTTAATTATAATTTATAGATAACAATTAACCAATCAGACAAATATCTTTATTTAAAGCAGGTGAAACCACATAATATGGCTAGTGCAATAATGGTTTTATTTTAATCGTAAAAAACTTATCTTAAATCTGACTAATCATTTTTAAGGAAAGGAAGAAACGAGAACAAAAAGCAGAGCAAATGGATATATTATGTTACCAAAGTGAATAAACGGTTATTAGTTGAAATTCTTCTTAAATTGAAAAAAAAAAGTCATTATTATTTTTTACACTAAAAATTGAACAGATACATAACTATTATTTATTAAAGAGGGGGCCTATTTCTCTAAACACGTAATTTTTTTAAATAAAATATTTTAATTTTGTTTACAAAACAATCAATTGCTGATACGATATTATTAAGCTTCTCGCAGCAATCATAAAGCATGTCCTGGTATATAACATTTAGCCTTTACTTCATTAAAATCATTTTTTGTTGAATTTTTTTTGTTTTAGATGACGGTGTTAGAGAAGAGTAAGTAAATTAATATATTTAAACGTGATAAAAAAAATTGTAAAAACTTCGTGTAAAATAATAAAAAAATTCAAAACGACAAAGAAAACTTCAAAATGTCGGATAGTGATTTGTTTTTACAACAGATAATAGATGACGTAGAATGTAGATGGTGCTTCCTGAATCGTGATAAGTTAGTTATTGTTCAATCACTTACGCAGCTATATACTAAAGTAAATTATGTGCGGGTGACGCCGCGGGTTTAGCTAGTATTATATTATTACTCTCTAAACACGAATCAGTGAAATTTTGAGCAATTATGTTAGTGAAATTGATTTAACTAAATATCAGTGAATTTCAATAACAAATTACTGATTACTCACTAATACACATACACATTCAATGATCAAATCAGTGGACTCTGATATTCACATATATATACATTTAATAATCACTAATTCTGCGTGGTATGATTCTCACATTCATAAAAAGTAAATAGTCACTTAAAATTAGTGAAATTCCACTGATTAATGTTTAGAGAGTACAGTTGAAAAGATACAGATGAACAAAGTGTCAGTGTCAATTATAAATAGGTTTCCGTTGAAACTATTTGCATAATAAATTAAGTGTCTTTATGCGTATTGGAATATGTTATCGTATGTATTATATTATGTATCGTATATGTGTATGCGTGTATGTATAAGTATTATCATCATTATTATCTAGGTGTGTATATATTATTATGTATGTATGTATTTATATATTGTATAATTATGTGTATAATATATATTTTATTTTTGTTTTCAATTTAATGTGATTGTACACGCAAATTTTGCGGCTGTTTTATAATTTTCCTGTTGCAGGACTACTGGAAGAGATTCCATCATGGGATAACTAGTACCTTTGTACCAAGCATTGTTTATAAGTGCTATTTCCGATTGTTATCTTAGTGTACACAAATTGTTAAATAAATAAGAAATCCTAAAACCACATAAAAAATTATTATTTCTGTTACAAATAAAAATAGGAAAGCAAACGCATGATTTAACTGTGTCGGATACAAGCGACAAAAGATGTAATACATGAAAATAATGTATATATGTAACGTTCTCTTTGATATTACCATTCTTTTTAGATCGTTACAAGACATACTCGTGTCTTTTCTTACATATCCAAACTGTAATTCATAGACGTATTTATCATAAATATCAAAAATAAAACACATATTTTCGGAATACGTTTTCACGGAACATTGGAAGTGTAATAAATGCATGGACAGGAATAACCGCGGACAAAACATTTTATATGATTCATAATATAATTCACTCATAAAGTATACAATTCAAAGCTAATATAGCCTGTATACTTTGACAAGTACCGTTGTGGATGTACTATACATTCATTATTAATTGAAAATACATTAACACTTTGTAAATAACTGACTTTATCACAATCTGATATATACATAACATAAAACCTAGTAATGGTAATTGTAATAATTACGGATTCAATTCAGTGAAAAGATGGTGCTTCAACTTCTTTTTAAAGGTGTTAAAAGAGGGACTAAGTCAGATTTCTTTAGGTAATTTCGGCAAATAATTTCCATACCATGAGTAACGACCGTTATGAAATCGGCTATACATGCTCTCCGAGGCACGGTGTGAACCCAAAAAGACATACACCCAGACCGAAAACAAATATTAATACAAAAACAAATATCTACCGCGAACTATAAATGAACCCGCGACCGCCGGCATTGAGGCTACTCGCACCACTACACCAGAACGGTCGTCAATTACATATATTATGTGAAATTAAATTTCGTATAAGAGAAATATTTTAATCGAGTTTCAAGTCTAGCAAGCAAGCCGTCGATCCCGGTTGTTATTAAAGATATCTGATAGCGATCCTACTGACGTTAGTGAAATGGCCGCAAGCCAGCAATGAAGCAGCGCTGCCATGCTGCTAATAAACTAAACCCTTCTCCTACACATGGAGAGAAGACCTTCGCCCAGCCGTGGAAAGTCAACTGGCTGGAGAGACCTGTCCTAAAAGTTTCCGTTTTTTCATTTGGACGGAAGCGTAAAATCGTAACATATTATATTTAACTTTTCTTAGAGACACAATACCCTACTACTCGGGAGGCAGAGAAGGAAGCTTCTTTATGGCTTATACGAGAGCAACTTAACTTCACCAATTTAATTTTATATTATAACTAGCGGCCTGCCCCGGCTGCGCCCGGGATATGTATATGTACCTAAACCTTCCTCATAAATCACTCTATCTATTGGTGAATCCCGCATGAAAATCCTTGCAGTACTTTTTGAGTTCATTGCGAACAGACAGACAGACAGAGACGGTAGAAGACTTTGTTTTATAATATGTAGTGATATAAAAACGTAATTAAAATAATTTAATGTGATTTAATCATAAGTGTATACAACTTCACGTGTTTTAATGATTCATTAGGTGTTAATACCACTTCGAACTTAATATATAAATTCATATTTATAAAATAAAATATATATACGATACGTGGATATTATTATTAGATAAAATGCAACATCGAAATGGTTCTAACAACAATATATTTAGACGGTTATGATAAATGTTTGTGTGGTTCAATCTCTAGGGTAGAGTAAAATTACTCTCCCCTAGAGATTATATTAATATTAATATGTAATAACTATCTAAATAGCTTATCTCAATTCCTGTTAATAAAGGTACAAATGAAAATCCAGCACGTTTATTTAATAAAAAGAATTGTAACTGTATGCGTATCCTGAAAAACTATTACCATATCAAGATGGTGCTTCATATTTTTTTTAGTATTTGCTTGCTCAGTGATTATTCCAAAGTATCTTAACTAATATAATAAAGCTGAAATTCTTGCATTTTTTTTTTAATGCGCAAATCTCTAAATACATATTGGATCGATTTTTAATCGACTTTCAAAAAGAGGAGGTTCTAGATATCTGTATATTTGCCGATATATATTATATATTTATTTATTTATGGACAGCCAGTAGCTCTTACAGCAAAGCTTATATCGAATACTAATACTGAGTAACAAATAAGGTAGCTACAGCCTATAAAGGTGTTATAGTATGCTTAAGTATATAAAATTATTAACTAGGTATATTTTTCTTACATTTTATGTTTTAACTTAATTTTTATTAGACTCTTTTAAAAAGGTTGACACACTCTTCCTGAAGCTCTGGATATATATATTGAAATCGCCACAGAACTGGTTTTAAGTTCTAATTAGTCTGATAGTTAATGAGTGCTGCTTGAGATTAGTTCTAGCGAGGATCGTATATCTGATAGAAAAGGCCAGAGACACAAACCGCTCTCTTTATAGAACCTCTTGGTACTCGCAGCTTAAAATCAGTACAGGACAATCGACAAGGCTTCTGCAAATTTTAAAGAGGAACATCATATCAAGCAATCCACGACGATCCAAGAGGCTATCCATTCCAAAATGGGTGAGGCGCTCAGCATAATTTTGAAGTTTCTTATGGATCCCTTCAGAAAAGGCAAGATGTCTAAGAAACTTTTTTTGAATACGTTTCAATACAATTACACCAATTTTTTTGAATACGTTTCAGTACAATTGGTAACTGATATACATTATAACTAAGCGACCACACTACGCTAGAGTACTCGAGTATACTTCTTACATAGGCATTATAGGTAAATAACTATTTTAATATCCGAGATTTTTGAAGAATTTACTATTCCTGATTATAAAACCTAACATTTTTGATGATCATGTTGCAATGGCATATATGTGGAGAACAAATGTAAGTTTTGAATCAAATAGGATACCCAAGTCTCTTATTACATCTACCTCAGCTATTGTACTGCCATCCAAATGATACTTAAATTGAATCTTTACAATATTACGTGTAAATTTTATGTTTACATTTTTTACATTAAGTGACATATTATTTGAGGAGCACAAAACATATATAGCATTAAGATCTTCTTATAGTAAGTCGATATCGAACAAGGCTGTTATGGTTTTACACAACTTGAAATTGTCAGCAAATAAGATTGCACTACCATGTTTGAGATTATCGAAAATATATATAACAAAAACTTTTAAAAAACAGGGGCCCAAATTTGAGCCCTGGGGTACTCCTGAAGTGATAGCGTAAGTTTGTGAATGAAAACCTTTGATGACTACATACTGAGTTCTATTATGTAAGCAAGTTTGAAACCAATTGTAAAGAGATCCTATTACACCGTAACTGGCCAGTTTTGCAACTTGTAGTCGTTGATTAACCCTATCGAAGGCTTTAGCAAAATTCTTATACACTGCATCAACTTGTGAGCCAGCATTAATTGTATTAACAAGTTCAGAGTGACATGTAATAGTATACTACATTTTCATATACCTACAATTTTTTTTAATCTTTACAAAAAAGCGATTTAACAAAAATAGGCTACTACAGACTATAAAATAATATTTTTGTTTGTGATCATACACGTACTATTTTGAACTCTCTGCGCATAGAAAAACAGAGAAATATATTATATTAGCTGTGCCCCGCAGTTTCATCCGTGTTAATTTGAGGAAAAAACGTACTTAAATATTTTTAAACTTAAATTTTTTTTGGTTGCAAGGGTATATTTTATCCCATTTTTGTAACGTTTTTTTTTAATTATTTTTAGCCCTTTTTGGTCGTAGTGTGATGTTATATAGCCTATAGCCTTTCCTGGTAAATAGACTATCCAATACAAAAATAATTTTTCAATTCGAACCAGTAGTTCTTGAGATTAGCGCATTCAAACAAACAAACTCTTCAACTTTATAATATTAGTATAGATTATGTATTTATTAGCCACAAATTTTTTAAAGTCTTTTTTATATATATTTGGTTCAGAAAAATTATTTATTATTGGATATACATTTTGACACGTTATGCTACAACACAGCAGTAATGTAGGGTAACAATAAAATAATACGTAAATAAAAACGTGAGATTAATAAAAATTTCAAAATGTTTCTTATTTCACCTAAATATGGATTAAAAAATATATCCTCGCCTTGAAATCCTCGTTCACAAACTACTTTTTGATAGGCTGAAAATTTTGAAGTGTTTTATAAACATTTTTTCATTCATTTCACCATTTAATTCATAGGGAAAATATTAAATATTTCGTACGAGTACAACCCAACTTATGATATCAATTTATAATATACAACATTTGCTATTAACTAATATAATTCATTTATTATCATCAATTATTGATTTTTAACATTAAACGAAGACATACAATAGTATGCCAAATTCTATATCCAGAAATTTAATCATGTAAAAGCGGTGATAATGTTTCATTTCGTGATCGCCTGTCTAGACGACCATTATGTTAAGAAGTAGTCGAGCGAGAAGTACCCAGTCAGGTATTTTATACACTCCAGCGGCTTTTGCGCTTTATATAGGTTGCGTCATATGTAAAATAGACCCGATGTTACCAGCTGAAACAGCTGCTTTCAGGCCTTTTTTTTTAATTTGCAGCTAATATTATCAATTGTGTGGTACTTTAACCAAACATTGTAAAATATTTTCTTATTCATTTAATTACATTGACTTAATTGTAAAAAGTTCTACTTTGTATTATTAACAATTTTTTTCGTATAGTATTGATAGATTTTTTTTAGGTTATCTAATAAACAAACTTGCTAAATTATTATTTTTTTCTTTTTTTTTTATAAGCGCGAAAAAATATTGCGTGACTCGACACACACACTCACGATTAGTGTATAATCACGCGACACGCTGTCATTGATAAATAATTTGTCGCCACCGATATTCCAACATAGCAACGTAGCGTGAGGTGAAAAAAACAAATAAGTATTATAAATTGATACACATTCTCATTAGTAGTCTAGGCACCATGTGCCATTTTAGCCAACTTTTTTTGCAGTCTCTGAAAATTATGATTGAGATGTCATTCGATTCGGAATGGCATCTATAAGATTTTTGAAAAAAATAAAGCTCCGCTTGCTAAAATTTCAAAAGTTAATAACAATCAACTAAAAAAAAAGGAGGTGTAGTTTTTTTGCATCTCAAAAACTAATTAAGATTTTTCAAATTTAAAGAATGATTAAAAAAAACGAGGAAATTTCGTAAAAAAAAATCTCAAATTTTGGACCCCACCCACTTTACATACTTTATTAATAAAAATTATTTTAACATATTAATTTTTTTATAGTATAGGGGGCAAACGAGCAGCCTGAGCCTTTTGGTGACTACATCCGCACAAGAGGATGCAACGCATCTGCGTTGCCCTCTTTTTCTCCATACCCCCTCAATAGGCACAATCGCAATCAGATGAAAACATAATGTATCTCACAAGTAATATATGAGTATTATATTAGATTGTTTAGTGCGATTACCAAGTCAATCTATTTATTTAAAACATAAAATATTTTTAATATTGATATGGTCACTATAAGATGTTGTTAGGTTTGCTAATTACGTAATAACTTAAGACAAAAGGACCCTTAAGTAGGGACTAAATAAATCAATACTTTACTTATACTTACTAACATTTAGGTTATACTAACTCTTTTAACAGACTAAATAAGTATGAGTATTTAATTATTAGTTAAAGATATTGATATGGATATTTATTCTATTTATCTGCAAACTCGAATTAAATATTTATTTTTAGCGTAGTTAATTATGCTTATTGGAAGTGCTAATAAAGCTGGAATAAGTTTTACCATTGATAATAAATTTCCTTAAGTTCATAAAAGTAGAAGACCTCTTAAATTTAAACTACTTAGTTAAGCTGGTTTAAAACATCATATGAAATTAAAAGTGTATTCGAAAATATATACTTTTAGCGAAAATGACAAATTAACATTAAATATATAATACTTTAGGTTAACATGTTAACACAAGTAAGTATGTAGAATCATTTTACGAAACACATTCAAACATAGAAATAAATTCATCCAAAAGATATCATTTCATATCACACTTCTTCGGATCCACTTTCTTTTCCAATGAATAAATTTCCTAGCATCCAGCATCGCCAGTTGCGATCTCGAACAGTTTTTTATCTATAAAAGAAATATTCACTTTTCGTTGTATTTGTAAAATTCAAAAAACTTTAATTCTTTCTTTTTAAATCTTTACTTTGGCGCCAAATTTGTGTGGCTCTAATTCAATTTTCATCTCCCTACAACCTCGACAACCGGCTTTCGCCAACAGAATCCCTTGAGAACACTTTAGAGCCCCGATTTTGTTTTATCGTATCTTTAATACATTTTGTATTAAATTCACGTATATTGTGTCTCAGAAATTTCCATACCCGTCTGTTGATCCGCCTATATGCTTATGCATTACCAGAGGACTGCAGGCTTAATAAGCGTCGTTCTTCAATGAGACTTTGAGTGTAGTCAGCGAGTTTTCGGGGACCGGTTTTACGGCTGAGTCTTTAAAATCGGCTCCCGACTGTATGGACAGTGTTCCTGTTGTTTATATCGTCCACAGAAGCGCAATCGTTAAGACAATCGAAACGATTAGATAATTGGAGAGGAAAGCTCTCGGGGTTTTGGATATGTGTGTTTCCCAAACTTTTTTGGCCATGCCCCACCTTAACATTTCTAAATTTTTTATGCCCATGCATAATTTTTACCCTTAAAATTGTTTTGTTCCCTTAAGAAATATAAATGATAAGTTTTAGAAAGAAATCACTATGAAATTATTATCAAAACATCGTAAGTAAAATTTCAAAACATATAATGAAAAAGAAACTGAAATTTATAGATGTAAGCTGTCAAAAAGATAATAAACGGTTGGACAAGGTATAGCATTACATTTATATAATCCAAAGCGAAAGGGTTAAAGTCGTGTCGAGTCCATTTTTAAACTGCCCCCCTTAACTATCAAATTGTCCCCCAGTGGGGCGTGGGTCCCACGTTGGGAAACACTGATCTAGACGGTCTCTCTTGATGAAGTCTACTCTCACATGTAAAAAGTTAACAAAAATAAATGCAATTATATTTAACATATAAACCTAATGTCTAGCTTAAAACATTAACTAGTTTTTTTTTCTTGTGACATAATTATTCACCATTTCAGGAGACGAAGTCGTAGTAACAAGTGAATTTCCTTTTGTACTCTTTTTACTCTCTTCTCTTAGAACCTCCTACGTATACTAATCCAAACCAAAGATTTAAGATTAAATAATTAGAATGGACACACAAAATGATAAAATTAGTCGCTTATATCGCTATTTTAATGCCTTTACTTCCTTTCAAATTTAGGTGAAGAACAGTATATGTCAGTAGAGCCATACCTAACTCACACGCTTTAGAACTTTTGAATCGCTCTTTTGTAAAGTGTTTTTGCGTTGTCGAAAGGATGATCGTTACGCTTTAATTAATTAATACGCTTGAACTGAACATAAACAGCCTGTAAATTTTCCACTATTGGGCAAAGGCCACTTCTCCATTTATGACAAAAAGTTGGTAAATAGGTAGTTTCTCGTCAAAAAGTTACAATGGTTATTAGGTATTTCAATAATAAAAATCGTAATCGACGCCTTACATGCTCTCTAATAGACGGTAAAACCCGTAAGAACAATAACCTAGACAAGAAACCGATGTTTGTACAAATACAAATATCTACATCCAACTTTTGTTAGAAAACACTTTTTCGCAGTACAGCAGAATGGCCGTCATTAAATATTTATATAAATAAATAATATAAATAAATATTAACCAACAATCACACCACGTTAACCTAGCCCTGTGCTAAGTTCGTAAGAACTTGTGTTACAGGTACTAGGAACGGAAATAAATTTAATAAATTTATATAAATACATATATACATAAATACACATCCATGACCTAGTGCAGACATCTATATTCGTCATACAAATTATCTGCATCTGGCGGGATTCGAACCCGCGACCGCTGCGTAAAGTGTCCAGTTGCCTGACCACTCGACCAGCCGGCCGTCATTTATATGCAATAAAAATTTAACAATTTCGAAAAACAAAAAACACAATAAAAACTCTAATTTATATAATTAATTCTTTTGCTAGAATTAGTACTATCGCAACGGTATTCGTCGCAAACAAACAAGGAAACCAATCAAGCGAGGCAGGAATTCTTTTTATGGGTAATTCTCGTTGCCACGAGTTCTGTCGTAACAAAATTAACTCGATGATTCGAACAATAAAAGAGCAAGTATCGTATCGTAAATTTTCTTTGGCCGAACTAGCTAACCATACTCGTTTTTATCTTTTCCATCTTAATATATACACTAGATTCTAATGAACCTCGACGATACTATAACAAAAAAAAACTGGAATCAAAAAATAATCAAATCATTTTCTTTACATAATGTAGACCAGTGTTCGCTTAATGATTGTAATTCAACTATACTAACCAGATGTGTTACTTTTTTATGCATTTGTTTACGAGTTTTTTGAAAAATAAAAATTAAGCTACAGCTTACAATATACTCAAAAATGCTTTTTTAACGTTTCTTGACAAATGACAATGTTATCATAATTAATATAGCTCTGAACTGAACTAAACGGCCTGTAGTAATGTCTAATGCTAGGCGAAGGCATGCTTCTCCGTACAGGAGAAGGGTTGTAGTTGTTGCTTCATTAGGACTTGATGGATACCATGTTACTTCACTGGGACTTGATAGATAATTTCAGCGCTAAGTTGACTTGCACCACATCACCAGAACGGAATGAATATGGCCCATGTTGGCACATGTACGCGTCTCGTCACGAACACACACATTACTTCATACCTACACCTCTGTCGTACTGAGTGGATGCAGTTGCAGATCTTCACCAGTTTGAGGTCCTTAGTACACGGTTTTGCAGCGCTAACATTGTTCCGCAACTTTGCCCGCTCGTTGACTCAACGGTTAAGCTGTAATCGCCTCCGCTTGCGCAATTGGTTTGATGAAGCGGCCGTTGTGCTTTCCGGCGGTTCTCGCCACCTTCTAGTGTAGAAAACGTGGATACTTCCGACGTCTATAATATAGTATTGACTAGCGGAATTTCTGGCAGACAGGATATCAATAATAAACTGCGTAGGTGGTACACGGTGCGGTGGTGGTGGTTTTATGGGAAACCAACTAAACATAAGCCACCTCAAAACCCTCAGACATAAAGGCTAATATCCTTACCACTATCGTCGAGTTCAGTCACTACTTCCTACTGACTACACCTCTATAATTAAAAACAGTAGATGGTTGCTGGATAAGGTTGCAGAAGATAACGAGCTCTTGAACCACGTACTGTTCAGTGATGAGTGTTCATTTGTGAAAACAGGTATATTAAACATTCGCAACGAGCACGTGTGGTCAACCACGAATCTACACGCAACGAAAGCAAGCCAACTTCCAACAACATCTTTGGCGATTTAATGTTTGGGCGGTTATTATTGGTGATAAAATTATTGATCCTTGTTTTTTAACAGAAACAATGAGCGGTGCAAACTATCTTCGCTTTCTGTGAAAAGAGCTGAAGAGCTTGATGAATTCCTATGTAGTTTCAATAAATTCATTGAGGTTCAAGCCGGATATACTGAACAGCTTTTTCATGGTCGTCTAGAAGACATAATAAACGAAGTGTATTTCACAATTTTTTTGTTTTTCACAAATTTTAAAACAAAATTAAAATTTGCAAACATTTGTTCGCTAAGATGATAATCAATAAGTGATAACACGTGAAAAGTTAATTAGCCACTTGTAACCTAGAAATATACCACAACCGACGTATCTCAATGCAGTGGGCGCAAATATTCTTTAACTTTATAAATAATAATTATTAAATATTTAATTTTTATTCAAGAGTTACCTCATATAAATTGTTTATTTACTTTTCAATATTAATTTTTATATCGCAGTTAAAGTTAATATAATAGAAAGGACGTCAGATAAACAACACATTATATATGTAAATTATTAATTTTAAATTTAAAAACATTGCAACCACATAACTGTTTTTAGGAGAGAAAAAAACAAAGAAAATATTATAAAAAGCGCAGATAATAATTATGAAACTTTTTCATACATTTATTGTCCATTTAATAGATTCTATATTAAGAAGGTTGCCTAACGGTTACAATCTAAAGGCGATGAATAGTTGCGTGCACGATTTCATTATCCGGGATATGTGAAAATTTACCTTTTCCTCGCCCATTTTCATACAATAATCACGCCCTAACATGTTATACCTTTATGTAATTTTGACCCTTATTTACAAAAGGGTAGAGACTACGATTTGATAAGTATTGTACTTTGATTATTTCTGAAGTGCCAAGTACAAAGAATCGCGTGCGTTTGCTAAAGGAGCCTATTAGTATTATTATTGGGCCCGGCAATATTATTATCATAAAAGTATAATTAAAACCACTCTAATTACTTTTCAGACGTACAATGAGTAGCCAGTGTTTGTATATTTTCACAATGTTTCCCAAAGCGATACCATCTCGTTCAAGATGAGAAAAAGTATATTGTATTAACTTAACAACTCATAAATTAATTTCAATATAATTATTCTTTGTTATAACAATTATTTACATTAATACTTATTACTTCAATGTGAATTAGCCTAATATTTTAGATATAAATGCTTATGATGGCAATATCAATTCTTATTTGTTGTATAAGAAAAGACTTCCTTACTTAAAAGTCAAGCATTGCTATATATATATATATAACTTGTATATGAGTCTATATAACTGGTTTATGTGTATGTAGGCGCATTACCCAAAAACTGCTATGGATATGTAAATACAGTTTTAATATTTGTTTATAAGACAAAATTATTATTTTAGGAACTATTAAGTAGTGGTTATGAGGATAAAAATAAAAATATATTTATCAAATATAATATATTCCTCATCATCGCATATTACACTATTCAAGAAAATTTCAAGCATAAACTGCTTACAAAATATAATATTATTACACTGGAAAACAAAAGAAAATTTAGCTTTCAAATTCGAAAGTGTTGTATTGAAGTACATTAGGAAAGGAATTCCAACAGTTATCACGTAGCACTTCTTGAAAATAACATCTTAAAATGCAAACTTTAACAGCACGCAGAGAAGTGATTTTGTATGAATGCAAACTGTCTGTCTACATATTTTAACAACGCTCTCCAGCCGAAAATGCATTGTGGCTCCTTAGAACAATGCCGAGCAGAATAATAGTTTGAAACTGAATCAAAGGATTTACCGAATGAATTTGGAATTTTTAGCGCCATTGTCTGGCGTCTTCGATTAAACCGTTCATTCTTCTCTTTTGTTATAGCTACGTACGAGTATATGTTTACAACTAAAATTCAATTTTGATGTTATATATGAACAAAATACAAAAGAATCATATTATTTCTAAAAGGTGTTTTTTTTTCCTGAAGAGCCTTAAACTTTTTAAATACTTAACCAAAATTGATAATTCATATACCATTTTAAAGATTATGTTCCCTGCGTTTGATGATAAATATACATTCAAAAAAATATTTTTTTATTTAAAAAAAATTAATTATTGTTTTATTAATAACGATAAGAGCGCCAGCTGTTGACTTTGTATTAAACTATATCTACACTACAAGTACATGGGACACCATCTATTTTATTTAACACTTTATTATACGTAGAGTATTATAAATCTAATACCTCGAAGATTAACGAAATTAAACGAACCGAGACATTCTTAATTATATGTAGGCCCTTGACCGTTCCCAATAGCCATTTTTTAAGACTGATCCGTTGTAACAATTATACATGTTACACTCTGGCCACTGAAATATTAAAACGGCCATATAAACTTACAGTAGTTATAGGTACTCTACAAAGCAATAAGCGAGAAATAAAAAAAAATGCCGAATACTAGAAATAGACCAGTGGGTACAACGATGTTCTCATTCAATAAAGAAATGACTTTGGTCTCTTATAAACCGGAGTCAAATAAGATAGTTTATCTATTTTCTACCACGCATGATCAACCTGCCATCAGTATCGCTTCAAAAAAGCCCGAAATTATTTAATTCTACAATTCCACCAAAGATGTGCTTGATACTGTAGACAAGATGTGATCGATCATGAGTACCAGCCGTGAAACAAGTCAATGGCCGCTGTGTTTATTCTACAACACCCTCAATCGATCCATATTAAATGCATATGTTATCTACGTCTCTAATGTGGTCCGAAATATAACAAAAAACTATAAAAAGAAGAGGTTTTGCATTAGAATTGGCAGACGATCTGATGAAGCCTTGGTTTTGAGAAAGATATCAGACTGTAACTTTGCAACGGAAACTGAAGTAAACCAACGCAGTGATCTTAAAAATTGATGATCCTTAAGAAGGTTCTAGTCAATACATTCACAGAACTCGCAAAACTTGCAGTTACTGCCCTATAAATAAAACCCCCTTCTTCAAGGGGTGCAAAAAAGCGATTTGCAGGGAGCATACTGTTTTTTATTTGCAATAATTTTTAGACGTAAGCATCTTGTAAAACAGATTATATTATTTGATTAAGACAAAACAAAGACTGCAAATTAATATTGTTTTGTGTTATAAATAAGAAAGTTGATTTAATAAATATTAACGTTTTAATCTGTCGTAAAATTTACGAATGGTTAGTGTCGTTAGTTACTTACGTTACTTGAAATAAAGTTTAGTAATCTAGGGTTAAACATTTAGAAAAACTAAACTAATTTAAATATCCACAGCTAACGAGACCTAAATAGCCGAAAATAACAACGACTTTTACAAACGCACCAAAAAAATCCTCTAGTTATGACCAAAGAATAAGATAGTATGTAACACTATATTGTGTATACAATAACACTTGTTGCTGTGTATGTATTTATTGAGCTCATTTTCGTTTTTATGTATTTCTCAACCAAAACCAACTATATTCACAATGTTATGATAAATTTGACGTGACATGCAACAGGAGATCTTTTGTGATAAGGAGGCATAGTTCCAAAGCACAAGTTAGTTTAAAATATCCAACAAAGAAACAGGTGGTAATCTAATATTAAGTGACTACCGGTATATAGCATTTGTAACACCAGCAAAACCAAAAGTAAATTGCTGATTTAATAAGAGGAGGATAGAAAAGAAGTTTGGGGTTGAGGATGGTTTGCTTCCAGTTTTCTTATTATTAAACGTAGCTATGGAAACATCACATACATTTTTGAGTCAGCAATATAATAGCCATAGAAAATTACCTACAGCTAGGCTCTGATACACTGGCTTAAAGCAGCATATTTCTGAACGTCTAAACTGAAACTTATTCTAAACATAATCTGGTGCGTATGCAATGGCGAATACTATAAGGTCAAGATCACTCGCTTAACCTCGGACTATTTATTCGCGCGAATCATTTCTTCTCATGTTTGAATCAAAATTAATTTCTACAACCAAAGAGAAACTGACGCAAAAACAAACAGTACGATGTCTGATTGATCCCACTGCATAATAATTTATACTATATTCATCAACATATACAAGTAAACAAGTGTATATTTTTATTCAGTCGTAACTTCTTACTAATTTTTCATCATTTTCTGTAAAACAGTTGTATTCGGTGATTGTTTAAAATAAATTTATCCCGTTAGTGGTCGAAATTTGGACCGACCTCCATATATTTTTTTACAATGCCTTTTAGCACTTGTAAAATCTCAACGTAATTTGATTTTACGACCACCTCGGTGACAAGATACTACTAGAGTTATTTGTTTATTTCAAGGGAGAAATAAGGTAAATTTTAATGATGCCACTGTAATAATACGTAGGAATCGCTTCGTGCAAATACGTGGCATGTGAACAACGTTAGGGCGGAATCCTATCGCGCGTCATACCTGAAAGGGATGTTGGAATTAAATTGCTCAATCCACATACATTCCCGTTGCTGGTGGTTACTCTGTCCTTTGAAATTCCTTTGTCGATTTGTGAGCCTTTTATACATACAGAGAAGTGTGAGTTAGTATACAATTTGCAATTTTGTTTACGACATAAAGTTTATCTAGATAAAACTAACTCAAAAAATTAAACAAGTGCGAGTCGGACTCGCCCATGAAGCGTTCCGTAGCAGCAAGTAACATCATGTAAAAGTTCTTATAGTTCGTTGTAACTTTGATCGATGTTTTAATATTAGTGTAATTTTTTTTATAAAAAAAAAAACTACATACTAGATCTCGATCAAACCAATTTTAGGTGGAAGTTTGCATGGTAATGTATATCATATATATTTTTTTAGTTTTATTATTCTCTTATTTTAGAAGTTACAGGGGGGGGCACATTTTACCACTTTGGAAGTGCCTCTCGCGCAAACTATTCAGTTTAGAAAAAAAAATGATTTAGAAATCTCAATATCATTTTTGAAGACTTATCCATAGATACCCTACACGTATGGATTGATGAAAAAAACAGACAGACAGACATGACGAATCCATAAGGGTTCCGTTTTAGCCATTTGGCTACGGAAACCTAAAAAGTACCTATAAACATATGTTTAATCGAATATATTATTCATAACACACTGTCTCTTTCCTAAAATATTAACGAAAGCTGAAATAGTTCGGTTGGGACAGCATAAGACTGAAAATCTAAATGTCGCTGTTTTGATCCCGGTTTTCTATATAAATAAAGTGCAACATTTCTTGATCTTTTTATTATTACCAATCACTTACATAATTATTTTAAATATCATAATTATAGAATTATGTATTTTCTAAGTTTTAGATTGTAAATCTGTATACTATCTGTAACTTATTTTAATCATTCATACTAATGATTAATTGGATAGACCAACATTAACCAAAGATGGTTAGAATTACGGATATTAAGCTACAATTTATAGTAGCAGAGCAGTAAAACATGTATAATAAACATGTAATTTACTACCTATCAAATAAATATACTTAAATATAGTGCAGGAAAAATTGTATATTTTAATTATTACTGTAATGTAATTTAATAACCCCTTAACCTCTAACCGAAAATATGATATGTTAGAACAACTTTTAATTACTTTGATACATTTTCTGTAGCTCTAAAACTTTCAAATATTTACATAAATAACGATCACGGATTATATATTCGACGTATCAAATTATATTACAATTTCCAATCTCCATAAGTGTAAAATGTTACTTCCAATACCGAAAGTATTGTAGAGTATATCTAAAATGTTATACCAAAAAATTCAACTTAAGCTAGGCCTCAAGCGCCAAGCCAATTTGTTCGACACTGAATTGCCTTTTAAATTGATTATTTTTAATAGACACATTTTCAGAAGCCGTGTCAAAGAAAGATTTATATATTAATTTATATTAATAAAAATAAATATTATAATTTATATTAATAAATAATATATATTAAAATTATAAATACAAAAAAAAAATATTTTTGTCCTCATTACCACTAGTTAATAGTTTTTAAAATAACAATATATATTAAAATAATTTATATTAATAAATATTAATTTTATTATTAAATTCGTGTCTCATTCAAAATCAATTCTTTCATTTCAGTTCATGACACTTTTTCATAGAGTTTATGAAATTTTGACTTATCACAAAGAAAAACATTTGAGTTTGTAATTTTAATTTAAAACAAAATAGTTTTATTTTAATATAATCAAATATATACGAATTTATTCGAATACAAAACTAATTAAAGTATAGTATATATAATACAATTGTAAATACATTCAAACTTCGTAGACAAGAAAATACACATATGTCACGAATAAGATAAAGTCAAGGAATTTATATACAAACGATAAAGTTAAATAAAACAAAGAAATAGATCCTATTGAAGAGTTATTATGCATTTGTACGAATAACTTTGAATACCTATTTGACATCTTTGAAAGATTAAAAAAAAAACTGTCTGTAGAGAGCCCACAGACCGTTTTTTCAGATTTAAAAGATGGTCTGAAAATCTTAAGAAAGAATATTAAAAATGATATACGAATATCTTTGCTTCACTTTGAAGATCAACAGTAGCTGTTTCACGCATCTTTGAATATACGACATCAATTTTGCGACAAAAAGAAAAGATCGAACCTTTTTATGAAAAGATAGGAAGTACCTCATAAAATTTACTTTGTAACGAAAAGCACATTGCTTATAAAAAGAAAATTTTCTTTACGCTTATGTTTTAGCATCACGCTTCGTACAACTTTTGATTAAAGCGGACGATGAAAAGGGTAGACAGAAATGGTGATGCCTGGGTTATAACAATAAGAAATATTGTATTGATACATACGTTTGAGAATATCAACGCAATTTGACATTTTATTAATCATCTTACATCCTACACGTATAATAAAATCGTAAAGTGGTCAGAGTTTTGTATTTATAATTTTTTTTATGTCAACTGCATCTGTCTTTAGTATCGTCACAAGAATCAAATTCTCGATTAATCAAAAATATCTGTTTATCTGATAGTTATTAATACGACAGTATTTTAAGTTTTTAAGATGTTACGGTTACAACTCGTATTAAAACTTTCATTGAAACGGGAATTACCGTTATTATTATTTTCAAATAAGTTTTCAATATTTTTGATTTAATTTTTTTAGTAACTAAAATTCTTACATATATTTAAATCAATCTCATAATGTGTAATGAAGTATAGTGTATAACTAAGTTTAATAAATTTAACTAACCAAAGTAATCTCAATTTGGTCTGAAATTTGTAAAAAATAATAGTAGTTTTTTCTTTACGTTATTTACGATGACATTTGTTTTGATAGATATAATTAAAAAAGAAACAGTTATAAATTTATTTTATTTCAATTTAGCCATTTTTTTTTCCTTTAAAGTTAACAGTAGTTTTAAGTTAACAGTAAAAGTTTTTTTTTTTTTTAATTATATAATAGTGTTTCACTGATATTAATAACAAATATCTTATTTATATTTTATCTATTTCAATTAAGTCTTGGCCAAACCGAAGTTCAAGTGGGTGTAGAAGCACGTACAAAATATACACGTAGCATCAAAGCGAATTTATCATAAATATACAGGAAATAAACGAACCATTGAAGTCAAAGCGCCCCTTAATCAATCCCTGAGGTGAGGTGAGCAGATCGTTTGAATTATTCTCTTTGCTATAAAATTGTTCAATTTCTTAGGTAATAACCTATATACGCTCATATCTATCGACAAATAATACTTAACAATATGCTTAAGGAAAGTAAAAACTTTTACCCAAAAATAAAACCTACGATGAATCTAAAAATTAAATAAAAATAAAAAATTTGAACTAAGATAAAAGATAAAATTCCTAAAAAAAATTGAATTAGTATCTAAAAAACAAAAATTAACGTATAGGTAATACTTGTCAAGTCGAACGAGTAGTAGGAACTAATAAAATTTATCCTTAGAATAAATTAAATGGTATAGTTAAATAACGCTTTCTCCTATACATACCTAAAGTAATTATATATTATGCTACATGAACAATATTAGAGAAGTCGTCCAATTCCAGGAGTCAAATATATTTAATGGTATAAAGATAATGCAAATTAACTACATATGCAATATACATACATATACGGAATAAATCAAAAGAAATAATAAATGCGCATTAAGACAAGGTAAACTACGCTGTATCAAATTGCTATATTTATTGAGGCTCAGCTAATATTGAAATTCGACACCACAGCGATTTCTCGCGATCGCGTAAGTCACGTAATAGCTCCACCGGTAAGCCTCGCTCACTATCTGAGGCAGCTGGGGACCCGTGACGGGTCACTCGCAGCCAGGATACAAAAGGTGGTATTGCTCGTCTCGGCTAGGATTGTCAATAGGATTTTATACAAACAGACGACTTCAGAAGAGGCGCCGGAAGCCGTTGGATGGAGGCTGCTTCGAACCGGTCTCTGGAGGTCGATAGGGGATTCCTCCGTTAAGCTGTAGACATCCAATGGCTAATATTATGATAATGATGATAATAATATTATATGTGCATTAGAGTTGATTGATTACAATTTTTGACGTGATAACGTCTTTTAAATCGATGAATGCCGGCTGCACGCACGAAGAAGTGTCACATGTCGCGAGCGAGAGCGCGGAACAAGCGATAGAGAGGCACGAACGGTCTGAGCGTTCGGCTTGTAAATTAAAAACAATAACGCAGATTGAAGGATCTTAAATAGCACACATGTATATAAGTTGTAATTAAGTTGTTAATAGCACATTGTTACTTGTAATTAATCTGTGTAATTTAAGTAATAAAATATTTCAATTAACGAGTGCAAATAAATGTTAATTTATCGAAAAAAATTGTAATCAATTGAATTAACTCATTCTTTGTATTATACAAAGTAATGATAACTCAGTGACAATAATTTAATTCAATTTTGCAATTTTTTTTTCAATGTTTTCTTATGACGTTATCACGTAAAATTATCGTCCGTAAACCGACTTTACAGACAACCAATTTTTAATGGATAATGGAAGAGTTAGAAACCGCGCGTTACTTCTAATTATTATATAAAAAATCTATACTAAAATAAATAAATAAAAAATATGCGTTCTACCTGACATTATATAAAGCAAGTTTCTTCAAAAGTTCCCTCTGGCAACACAACATGAATAGACAAAGTTATTTTAAACTACGTATGTAAAATGTTTTCATTGTTATCGCAACATAGTTTTATAGTGGCATATAGTTAAATTCTGTTCATACATTGTTGCTAAAATGTTCTTATTTTAAGTGACAAAGTCGTAGTTAGTTGGATAAGAATAAAAATACTTTGTGTATCGCGCTTGTCTATATTGAACAACTAACAATTGTTGAAAACATTCAATGAATATACATTTAAAAATATAAACAACATATTTGCATCAGTATTTACAACTGAGCTACTGTATTTTAGATTAATGGATAAAGCGATAGATACCGTTAGTCTGGAGACTGCTAAAAAAAGTTGACTAAAATGGCACATGTTGACTAGACTATAACAAAATATCTATTCATCCATAAATTCATCCTCACAAACTTTTGCAATAACAATATTAGTTGGATTATAAATTCAAATTTTGTTTACATTTCGATGTAAACTCGAATTGTAAAGATATGAGTTTAATATAAGCCCCGGGGAACACATCTTATGAAACTACTTCTACCAAAACCAATCGCTTCAGTCCTTAAGAGATTTCCATATAACTAGTTATTCTCTCGACTTCATTCGATTGCAGGTCACATTCAAACTTCAACACTTTCTTAGTGTATCGAGATCGAAATTTCGAAAAAAAAATACAAACTCCAATCTTTGGTTGCTTCGTATTAGTGATCAGTGGTAACCGTTAAAATATAGGTTATATTTTTATTATTGAACAGTTATATAATTCATACTTTATTTTGTTCTAATTATCGCATAATAACTTTTCTATCATTAAACAAATCACGACAACCGTACTGGTGTAATGGTGCAAGTAGTCGCCTCAACACCACGCACCGACGGTCGCGGGTTTGATTCCCGAACTGAACACATATTTGTATTTCAATAAATATTCGTTTCCGGTCTGAGTGTATGTTCTTGTGAGCCTCCCTACCACCCAATCATAGACGCCTGATAACGATCGTTACTCATGGTAGGGATATTATCCGCCAACCCACAGTGGAGCACCGTGGTGCATTAAGCTCTAACCCTTCTCCTATATGGAGAAGATACCTTCGCACAGCATTGGATTGTTTAAAGGCTGATACAGTACTGATACAAACAAATCGCGAATACATAACACTCGTGTTTTCTTTTTGTTTCTCTGAATAACTTTTGAAATACAAAAAAAAAATTAGGTATATGAATTTAAAAAAAACAAACTCACAATGTACAACAATTTTTACATACGTTTTAGTATCTACTTAAGCATTGTTATATTATGTTTTTTTGTTGTTATACTATCTTCAAGAAGAATACAAAGTTTGTGAGTTTCTGTATTATGAGAACGGAATACTATAAGTAGTATTTGCAATGCTTTTAATCTCCTTTTTCCTTATGTAAACTGTGTTCTGGGAATTTTCGAGGTTTCGCAGCAAGCAGTACAGGACAAATGTCGAAAGCAATTTGCTAAGTAATCAGAATAACAAAGCGATCGTATCGATCTTCGTTGGCGCCACCGTCACAAGACGGAAACGTTATTAATGTCTTTCGAATTACCCCTTCATAATAAATAAAAATTTCGTCGCTAACACTTCGACAATGTAAAATAAATATTTTCATTCTCAGAAACTAAGCCACAACGCAAAGTATCTTTCTCACTTTGTTTTCAGAAACATAAGCGATGATTTATTAAGATTTATCTAATTTTCCTCTGCAACTTGTTAACATAAATAACAAGTACCTGGATGACCGAATTTTGTTCGGTTAAATTATATTTAGATACGAATTACATACTGATGAAATATGAATAATATTTTCGATCTTACTGACATAATAATAAAACAATACGAACTGCTTATTTAAATTAAAAAGTGAAAAGGGCCACAACAATAGTTTTTCTCACAAAAGGAACTTAAGAAGGAAAATGAAGGAAAAAATAAAAGGATAGACGAAAAGAGATAGGAGGACGAGAGACCGGGGTCTTCTGTTTTCGAGACAGCTCGACTTCCCCACCTGAGCTATTATAAACTTAAAGATGGTTGCGAAATTTACCTTCGTATTCTAGCAGTTTTTAATAAATTGCTATCGTGATTTTTTATTGAAATAACCAGTTCATATTTTTTTAAAAGGTATCGATAAGATTGAAAAATACTATGCATATTTCATTAGTTTGTAATTTGTATCTAAATATAATTTCCATAACACACGATATACCAAAAAAAAAACCGAGCAAAGCTCGGGCATCTTGGCAGTAAACGGCTCCCAATAATAGTTTTTCTCACAAAAAAAGAAACTTGAAAAAAAAAGAAAAAAAATCGGTCTAAAGACTGTAACGTTGTGCTGGCACGTTACTTTGTACTCAAGCAAAAAATTAAAATAATTTTTATTTTTACTAATTTCTTTTATCTAATCTTTCTAATAGCGCCATCTTTCTGTAACTTGTTGAAGTTGACAGTGTCATTAGCTATCGACCTGTCAACATTTTTTCTAATTATCATAACAGATGTCGCTTCTTATCCTAATACTCGTGGTTTAAAAAATATCTATCTTTAATAAATCGTTAATGTTAAATTAAATAGTCGTAAATGTCAGTTTTTAATCTGTAATAAATTCTCAAATGTGACGTTTTGGTACGGGAGGTCTCTCGACCTTTCTAAGAGGCCCTTTTCCCTCTGATCACTCTTGGTGGACTGACGCCGACCCTCGAGGCCTAACCTCGAGCTACTACTAATCCCGCTGGGGTAAGTTTCCTGATATTCACGTAATAATTGTAAGGTGTTCTTCATACGTATTTTTATTTGGACACTGGTTCTTTTAAATTGTTCACGGCTTGACACGAAATCTTCTACGCTTCCAGGATCACGATTACTATTACCACTACCCTTACTTCTTTTCTTATCAACCTACTACACGTCGACGTCGTAACCATCTAAGGACGTAGACGGAGGCCGGCCGGCCTATGATTGTATAATACCGGTGGAGATCTCCCCGCGTGCGCGGACTGGAAGAAGCCATCACCATCGGAAGCCAACAGTCAGGCCAGTGTCCTTTTCCCGTTTAATCACGCTGTCGGAACGTGGGCCAGCTGGCGAAAAACAAGGCTTAAAACAAGGTACCTAAAGTACGTTGTTACGAACCTGCTACCCTCTAATTCTGTCCGCAACTACCTACCCCTTTTCTAAACGCGGCAAGACATCTGGACTCGAATAGAACCCGGGTTTTCTGATTGCGAACGCGCCCGATTTCCACCGGAGCTATTATAAACTTTCAAATTATTGCGAAATTTACCTTCATATTTTAATATTTTTCAATTGCCTGAAAACAGGGGTAAAATTACATTTTCTAAAAATGAATCCTAGCTAGATCGGTTTATCACACGGAAACCCCCTGCATACTAAATTTCATGAAAATCGTTGGAGCCGTTTCTGAGATTGATTGATTGATTGAGAATTGCTCGTTTAAATAGATATTAGATATTTTATAGTATTATTATTATACTACTACGTACTAGTATTTTTAAAACAACATTAATTTAATAATTCTTTCAACAAGCGTCATACATAGTCTTTCAAGCCACAATTTAAATATAATTACCGAAATAGTAGCTATTTCGAAACGGGTAAAAAACTCACGAGACACATCTAGTTCGTCATAAGAAGCGTATTATCAAACGTATGTAAATGATTTTTTAGAAAAATAGGTAAGTAATATAAAATTGAATCACATGTGATAGAAGAACTACCTTTTTTCCAGATAATCGGAATTGCGATTCAACTTTGAAATACTGCATTGGCAGCATGCTGGCATTCTTGCTACCATTCAACGCGGTCATAATGTAGGTATACCATAATTACAAAATATATTTTTTTTTAGTTTCACGTTGTAAAAATGTATAGTATAATTACAATTTTATCTGAAATAAATACGGTTTTAATTAAATTAACTTCAACTAATCAAATTAAAATTCCATGTTATTATAAATAGATACACCAATTAAGCTTAGCCCTTATAGTTTGACTTTTGAAGTGTAAATAAATAATAATAATACTGTCGTTTAGGACTAATAAATTGAATTTGTAAGCAAAATGATTAGTATATACGAGTAGATGCCCATTACCTTTAAACATGTAAAGGTAGATATATACATATTTGTAAATTTATATAATACTCTATAAAATGTTTTTAATACAATAATATTTAGTGTTCGTAAAATAAGATGAATGTGGAAAGAGTTAAAGAACTACTGCTGCTACTACTACTACTCCTTAAAGTAGAAAAAGATGAAAAGGATGATGACATTACAGATGAAAAAAGTACAGAATAAATATAATATATAACAAATGATCAATACCCGTGTTGTTTTTTTAAAAAGAGTGTCGTCATCATTGCTGACGTCATTTACTTCTATTATATCATTATTTTCCATGGTGTGAATAATTACAACAACCGTTTCATCAAATAATCCTTAATTTTTGATTACACTGGATCACAGTAACAAACAGGAGATAATAATATGTACTCCGCGGCTGTAAATTTATGAATTTTAAAAAACTTTTAAATAATTATGTTAGAATATAAAAATAGATAATATTAGAATAGTTTCGTGTTAATAACGGTAACGATGATTTATTTGCAATGATTTTAAGATAGGTAAACGATTAAAATTTAGTTTTAAGTACATTTATAGAATAATCAAACTAGCAACTTTTTATGAAAACAGGATTATGAAAACGTAATCGAAAACGGAATCTTTATAATTAATAATATGAGAGTAAAAATAATAATTGAAGTTAATATGCCGTTGCGCCGGTATATATAAATTCCGAGGAAGATGATGGGTGATGAAGCAAGGTGGGTAATCAGTTGAGCCGGATTTATCTAGGACTTAAAACTTTAAACTTAAAATAAAAACCTTGTTTTTAACGTTTTCTATATACTTTGCATAATGCATCGTTAATAGTAAGCGTAAGTGAACTTGTAAGATTGATTTTATGATTATTTTGAAACATAATGTGAGTTTTGTAGATATATTTAAATACTTATTAGATACTGTATTAGCAAAATTGTCAAAATTTTATGAAAATTAGTTTGCTATCGAAGGCAGGCTTTTGTAGTAACAATGAGCCAATTTTGAGTAGAATATTAAGAAAATACTATGCAAAATAAAAGGATATTGTATAATTTTGTTATGTATTTCGTCACTCAATTATCTTTGTTACAACTGAGTGATAATAATTACAATTTGATTTTTCCTAATAGATAGCATCCTAACAGAATCACTGGCTCTTTAATCTATATTATTTTATGAATATAGATTAACGAGCCACAGTTTCCATGGATATTTCGGGAAAAAGTAGCTTATCCGGGTTTTAGCTATTTTAAATGATGTTTTATACTTTATTTTTATTTTTTATTAAGACCAGGGTTGGAAAAAAAACAGTTTTCTCTAAAAAGAACAAAACATCATGTTTAAAACAAAATATTAAAAAAAACATGTTTTAAACAAAAAAATATTTTGTTTTTTATGCAGCTGTTTAAAACACGTTTTAAACATGTTTAAAACATTGTTTTAAATTAATTAATAAGAACTAAAAAAACATACTTTTATAAAAAAATCAAACTAATAAAAAATAAATTTTAATAAATTATAGTGTACATAAGAAAACACATTTTACCGCTTTGGAAGTGTTTCTCGCGCAAACTATTCAGTTTAGAAAAAAAATGATAGAAACCTCAATATCATTTTGATGAAAAAAAAAATTTGAGTTTCAGTTCTAAGTATGGGGAACCCCCAAAATGTATTGTTTTTTTTTTGTGTGAAAATCTTAATGCGGTTCACAGAATAAATCTACTTACCAAGTTTCAACAGTATAGTTCTTATAGTTTCGGAAAAAAGTAGCTGTGACTTACGGACAGACCGACAGACAAACAGATATGACGAATCCATAAGGGTTCCGTTTTTGCCAATTGGGTACCGAACCCTAAAAAGTTTTTAAGATATTATCAAAATGATAATCCTTCTACTTATAGGTATTATACCTGTCAATAAAATATTTATATCTATTCACACCATGCATAATTGTTTATCATACAACCTTAGTAAGCTATATACAATATCCTAGTCAAAAACAATTTCTAACGTAATTCCAACAAGAAACGTCTAACAAACAATCACCTGACACCTCTACTTGCTAACCCACACGCACACGCACGTCGCACACACTCAAATCTCATCCGTCCATATACACGAGCCACCCCTTATTTCTGTGTTTTGGGAATGTAAGGCCAGTAATAGAAAAATGAGAGTTGGCAGCTTTATAGATAACATCTACCAAAACATTTGATGCATTCTATTAGTCACTACACGTAAAAAAATATAAAAAACATTAGTGTTTTTTATGAGTGTTTAAAACACGTTTAAAACAAATTGTTTCAAAACATGTTTTAAACACCTATACGTTTTTCTAAGTGTTTTAAACACTGTTTAAAACACTTGTTTTAAACAATTGTTTAAAACAATGCCAACCCTGATTAAGACACTTGACATTGAATACACGTGTTTGAAATGTAGAATCGAATTTAGTTTAAAGGATTTTTTCAACTGCAGTATGTTTTAACTTTTAACTCGTATAAACATAGTGAGCTCCTTAAAACTAGGGATGGTGGGAATAAGGACTTTGAGCTCATTAAAATATTAACTTTTATTGCATGTGTAAGACTTGTAGATCACTTCTAAACACTTTATAATGTCAAAAGTGTGACGAGGATTACATTTTTAAATCAAACAAAACTGGAATAAGTACATTATATGTTTCAAGTATATCATTATAAATATTAAAATTAAAATCAGCTAAAACTACAATCTAAAATAAATAATGTAAAGATATAATATAATATAATTTACTCAAGCGTAAGTCATAGCGTTACATAAATTTGACTTATTGTGACTTATATGTACCTATATCTATTTCTTTAACCTATTTGCAAAATAATAATTAAAATCTGACCAGCAATTTTAGACCTTATTTTGGGAAAAATCTAATAGAATGGAGTTTACTCTTTATCAAATATTTGATTATACTAACTCTAATACTGATAATATCAAAATATTTCATTCACCTCTAACCGATCGCACAGCGCTCGACGCACTGTGGTCGTATTGCAATACGTACAAATGTGAAAGCGCGTGTCACAAAGGAAACCACAAATCGAATCGCATGACCCACGCATTCGCTGTCGAACTCATCGTAATAGGATCACAGATCCTAAATACAAATTTTCTTCAAGCTATGCATGTGCCTATCTATGTAAAGAAATAAACATTTGCTGTCCCTAATTTATTTTTTCACAAACTTCAAAACTTGAGATAAGGTTTACATGTATTTTTTCTTTTCGTAAAACTGCAGGTCAAATACAAAAATACCCTGCGCATATCTGGTTTTTTAATTGTTGTGACGGACCGCTTATAAAAACAGTTATTAAAATGTTACATCAGATGTTTAATAATAATTAATTTTAAATTTTAATTCAGAGCCATAATAGGTAATAACATAAAAATTGTTACTATTACACTACAGGTAAAAAAAGAAAAAAAAATATTTACAATAAAACTAAAAATGTTATTATTCATAGTTTTGTAGTAAATATTAAGATTACTTTTCAATTCAGTATTATTATAAAATAACTCTCTGTCTGTCTATTCACGATAAACTTAAAAACTACTGAACTGATTTTCATGCAGTTTTCACTAATAAACAAAGTAATTTATATGAAAGCTTTAAGTGTATAACTTGTTAAGGTTTTGTGTAAATTGGTTGAAATATAACGATAATTGTTAAAAATCTCGGAATAATTTAAGCCGCCTGGGAGCTTTCATTGAAAACACTGCCTAAGACAGATATATTAATAATCCTTATCAACTTAAATTAATTAATTATCTTAAATGTTTCACGCACATTATGATAGTCATTTACAGAAAAAGTAAAAGATTTTAAGAAAAATATGAAAAGACTAAACGACTCAAATATTCGTCACATTTCCCAATTTATATTATTATTATATATTTATTCTTTGTGCCGTTTGCAGTTGAAACACTTGGACCTTGGAGTAGCAGTGCAGAAAAAAAAATGAATTGACCCCACGTCTCATAATCTTCACTAGTGACAGAACGGCCGGTGCATTTTTTGCCCAGAAGTAGGACCTAGTACGTAGTCCGGTAGCTGGATAACTTTGGGTACATTACCTAAGTTTGTAATGTACCCAATGTTCAAATGTAGCCATTTCTAATTGAATTTTTCTTTTATTACCAGGACTTCGTTATTTCAAATGTTTTTAATTTTTATATTCGTTTAGTGTGTAATCGCCTTATAGCGAAATAAATATATTCGTTACATTCATTCACATGATTATATTGTATGTTTTACATTCTACACTACACTTTGCATTTATTTTATTTGACATATCATTATTTTACTAGAAACATTTAAAAACAAAGATAACCTCAAATAGATACCGTATATCGATGATTTTGTTTAATTTCGAATTCGCCAAAATTACCTGATTGATTCGTTTATTCGTGTAATAATTTGGTTAAATGGTTGGTTAGTTTAAATAGACATTCTTTTGGACGTTTATAATAGTGATGTGATAGATAAATCACCTATCGAATTTTTATAACTAGAAATCCGCTTGAAAATTTGAATGAAATTAATTTTACTTACCTTATTTATTACTTACTTAAGACTTTTTATTACAACTAAAATTACTACATGGTTTTCCAAAATATTTGAGCATAAAAAACCATTATTTATGTTGACAAATTAAATTTATTTGCTCAAGCCGACTTTTTTTAAATATTGGAATTCAAAACTGTAAGCGTGATCACAGGTCTATTTTCTAGTCGATAACGAAAGTTGATAATCCGAGCATCGAGTTTTATTGGCGTGTTTCTGCTAATATGTTGGGGACGTAGAGTGCCTTACATTCGATAACTCCATAGAATATGATGTGAGGTGATCTGTGTTTTATAATCTTCGGAAGGAGTGGTTGCAAAACTGGCTATGGTATGGCATTAGATATTAAAAATAATACAAAAGTGATATAGTAATTCGACCTTTACTTACTAGAATAAATTTAGAGAAGTTTTGCAAGTCAAAACCTCTTTAGAATGTGTATGCTATTACCTCCTAACATAGCTGTTACAGCACAAGAAACTGAAGTGTTAAACATACAATGTAGATCAGAGGAAACTTCGTCGTTTGAGAAGCTAATTTAAATTTGAATGTTATTCATCTGTTCCAAACTTAGAAATTGGTATTCTCCTGATTTTATTACATAAAATTAAAACGAAATATGTAAACATATCCTTTTTTAAACAAACTATTTTTAAACATTTACATAAAGTGATAGTGATATATATTCTCTGTTGTAAAACCATTTATTACTTTGTATACATTTTTATGTTTGAATTTAATTGTATACTATATAATTATTACGTATTATAATATAATATAATATTTACAATTAAACATAACAATTCGCTTATTATGACCTAAAAATGCAACAGTTTTAAAATACTAATAACTTCCGCAATATTCACCCAACATTCATACCAGCGTTTGTGGTGACTGCTCCACTCCTGTGAATCGTAGCGCGATATTTTGAGAAATGTTTTCAAAATTCAAAAAAAAAAAGATTTTACAAATTGGTGTCAGTGTTTACAAAAGAAAAACATTTTTGTACTGAACTATACTTTAATAATGTTTAAGTCATCCACAATTTGGCGAAGGCCTCATCTAATGTAAAAGAGAGGAGTTGACAGGTTTCAACATGCTTAGTTCACCACGCTGCTCGATTACGAGTTACCAAATGTACATGTCCCAGAACTAAGGCTACTAACAAATACTTCAGCTCCTTAGTATTTGCATAGATTTTCACCCACAGTAAAATTATTATTAAACGTCATTAATAAAAATATACATTATGACGCTTCAAATGATATAAAATGTAATGAAAGCACGTACATGCGTGGTTCGTCATACACTCGAAATTTGCAGGCACTTTGTATTCAGAGTGATTACACAAGGCAAGACAGGTGCGCAATGATGTATGACTATTACATGCTCTTTGTTCTAGATTCTGGAAATTCACATTTCAAATTTCTCGCTACCTGAGGGATACTGCGATGAATATAGAGGACGGTATTAGAGAGGCTGATCAAATTTATATATATATATATATATATATATATATATATATATATATATATATATATATATTGCCTAATTTAAGTTCATTTAATATAGTACATAAGACTAACTATGTCTTTTTAACTTGATTATCTTGACTTGTTATATTTTTTATAAATTGTAAATTGAAAAAACAATTGTATAAGTTCAAAAATTTTAGTCAAATCTTAATTACGCTTTGTTTTTTATTATTCGTTCATTCTCCCTACTACTATTTTTATTTAAAAGATACAAAATTTAAACAAAACACAAATTCACATTGAATGAGAAATCGAAAACCTTTATCATTGCAATATAGGTTTAAAGTTAGCAGCTACATTAAATCTCACAACCGGTTCGTTAAAGACAAAATTAATATTCACTCGATCGGAACAACGGCAATGCGGAGAGTATTCGAATTCTGATTCACTCCGCCATTACCGGTGTTAATCTCATGTTATCACATTAACAGACTGTTCGTTAAAGTGTTAACAGCTTACTGTAAATAGTTCATGTAAATCAATTTATTTTAAAATTAATTGTCTATACTTTCTCGTGTCGTTATATTTATTAATTAACCGCTTTGAAAATAAAGTTGTCTTCATGTTGTTTTAAGTTTACAAAGATTATAAAATGTTAATTTATTTTTGTCAGTTATTTCAATATATTGCATAAAGTTCTAGTTAAAAACAAATCCAAGTATTGACAGTAACTATTTAATATTATTATTACCAATTTAAGCAATATTTAGATATGTGTGTGTGTCATTCGTAGCAGGCCAAATGATCCATGCAACATTTGAGAAAAGAGAACAAATTAAAAACAAAAGGGCCTTTGTTCGGCCAAGGATCGTAATAGGCTAATAAAAAAACTTTTTTGACCAGCAAATGTAGTGAGTAGTTTCCTCTTTCCTTCCTCACCCTTCAATTGCGTGCCCAAGTTGTGTAACTTATCCCAACATAAAGACCTACTCAAGTTACAACTGACATATTTATAATATATATATATATATAGTACCCGGATGACCGAGCTTTGCTCGGTTAAATTATATTTAGATACATTACATATTGATGAAACATAAATAATATTTTCGATCTTACCGACATAAAAGTAAAATAATAGGAACTGGTTATTAAAATAAAAAATAAAAAGAGCTCTTAATTCAAAAAAAAAAAAATATGAAAAAACGATTGGTCTGTAGAATCCTGGATTCGAACTCAGGTTTTCTGGTTTCGAATCCGCCCGATTCCTATCCGAGCTAAGAGAAGCTTGTCAATGACAGCGAAATTTACCTTCGTATTCTAATGGTATTTTTTAATTGCGTAAAAAAAGGGATAAAACAACATTTTCTGAAAATAAATCCTAGCTAGATCGATTTATCGCCCCCGAAACCCCCTACATACTAAATTTCATGAAAATCGTTGGAGCCGTTTCCGAGATTCCGATTATATATATATATATATATATATATATATATATATATATATATATATATATATATATATATATATAAGAATTGCTCGTTTAAAGATATATATATATATATATATATATATATATATATATATTTATATCAGATAATCAGAATCTCGGAAACGGCTCCAACGATTTTCATGAAATTTAGTATGCAGGGGGTTTCGGAGACGATAAATCGATCTAGCTAGGATGTATTTTTAGAAAATGTCGTTTTATCCCTTTTTTAACGCAATTAAAAAATATTATTAGAATAAGAAGGTAAATTTCGCTGTCATTGATAATCTTATAATAAGGATATATATAAGGATTGGAGCTTAATCCACCACGCTGCTCCACTGCGGATTTTAATATATGCGCGGATAACATCCCTACCATGAGTAACGATCGTTGCCAGGTTTTTATGATAACGACCGGGAACGGTAGGGAAACCTACAAGGACATATACCCAGACCGGAAACAAATTTTTGCACAAATACAAATATCTTCCCCGAGCGGGATGTAATCCGCGACCGCCGGCATTGAGGCAGCTACTCACACCACTACACCGTACAGTCATTAATTAGTAATTATTTGCGTCAAACATCTATATATTCAATCTAAAGTTAAAAAGTTTTTACTACATATTATACGAATACAAAACATTAAGTAGTTAAATTATAAACTATAAATTTATTATTAAAACAAAAGTGTATGCACCTTACTTAAGTTTTATAATCTTTACTAATATCATAAATGTGAGAGTAAATTTGTTATTTCCATTTTCATGATTCGGCCGCTTGACCGATTGTCATCAGTATTTATAAACACGCAGGTTAGGATCTCTAAAAGGACTTTTAACCTTTTCTACGAATTTAATTTTTATAAATGAAGATTACTTTTTATTCCAGAATAATTGCGTAGTTTCTTAGAGATAACAAAAAACCTCACAAGTATGTTAGGTCGACCTATTTGCTAAAAGGTCTTTTAAGATTAAAAAAATTACAAAGATATTTGAAATTGAAAGTTCTCAACCCGTAAAATATGGTCCTTAGTAATATTACAAAGCTAAAAGTAAGTTTTTTTGTTTGTTTCACTTTAACAGCTCATCCGCTTGACCGATCATATTGAAATTAAATTTTTTCACGTAGCTTCGCGCCTTTAATTTGAAATAAAGTTTGTTTTAATGAAAAATGTTGGCAACAAAATTGGATGATTTTTTCCTATTTAATTGTTTATGTTTTTCAATAATCTCAATTAAACTTTGCTAAAAGTAAATTAATTAATAAATATTCCTAAGGTAGGCAACCTAATGCCTGTATTAGACAACAGCTATCTGATATATATACTTTTTAACTAAATGTATATAATACGTTATAAGTTATAATACCTACATATATAAATAATTCATCCAGACTCGTGGAGGGAATCAAATTCACGGGGATTCACAACCCCGGAGCAGATAGCAGGGTCACTGCCCACTACGCCAACGGACCAGTCACAAGTTAATTATTCTTACAAAGCTGTGTCACATGTTGAATTGTTTCTTCAAAAGTTTAGATTGAAAGATTGATTACATTATTATTTTATCTGTTATTAAATTAAAAAAATAACGTTGTTTGATGAAAGAACGCAAGTAACGACGCCGCGCCGTATTCAAAATTATGCGTAAATTTTCATTGCACAAGAGCTATTTTACTCAGAAACTGTTATTAATCTTAATTCTAGATTTAGATTCCTAGTACTCTTAAAAAAATTACTCACAAAAATGTCCTTAAAACTATTTACAGTGTTTAATTCTTTATTTAAAATTCCATCACTATATCTGCCTCTCAAAACTTCCTGTCCAAATTCTGAATAAGGCACTACATGCAGGGATATAGTATACAAATGGATTTTCCGTCGTAAATCTGAGGCGCGCTTTTCATAAAGCATAAATCAAGTCACTAACGCGAGTATTAATAACTGTGGGCGCTACGATGTTGACTCGCTACGTACAGTAGTGCTACAGCGTAGCTCAGTTACCGAAACTACGTACCATTTTCACATTTACTATTAACAAAATAAGGTTTATATCAGCCGGTAATTGGCAGTGCTTGTATTTATATGCGACCATAAAATAGTACTCAAAATAATATTTGAAATGGATATATCATCAAAATGCTCAATTGAGTTACATTGCTATTCATCACTAGATATTATACAATACAACAAAGCTCTCCACTGCGTCTGTCTGTATGTCTGTCTGTCTAGCTGTTCGCGATAAACTCAGAAACTACTGCACGGATTTTCATGCGGTTTTCACCAATAGATAGAGTAATCCATGAGGAAGATACATAATTATATATTTAATTTATAATAAATATTTTCTTTAATTAGATGCTTAATAAATCAAAACTTATGATAAAATTGTATCAGGTCCAATTCTGTACATTGCATATATTTAGGATTTCTTTTTGGAGGACACTCTTTAATCAAAATCAAAATCAAAGTCAAAAACAACTTTATTCAAATAGGCCCCACGAGCACCTTCGAATCGTCATTTTACAAATTAACACTTCAAAGTGATTATTATTTTGTAAAAGTAAAGCTACCACCGATTCGGAATGTAGATCCCGCAGAGAAGAATCGCCAAGAAACTCCGCAGTTACTCTTTTGAAAATAATATATAAACGATACTATAGCCTTTAATCTATTTTTTCTGTATTTTTCTCCGTCGCTAATATATAAGAGCTATATAGCTACTATATACTATACTAAGAGCTTGGACATTGAGTACGTTTAATTCCGAAATTTAGTATAGTTCCCTTGGTAAAAGGGATGAAAGTCAAAATGTGTGATCATCATTATCATATCAACCAGTGGGCATCCACTGCTGAACGTAGGTCTCCCCCATCGACCTCAGGAGCGACGATTCTTATTAATGTGTACTTTGTTATAATTCGTGAATGCGTACTCCGATTTCATTTATTTCTTTTTTTATAAATAAATTACCTTAAATATTTACATATAACTCTCATCATTATCATCATCATCATATCAATCACTGCTAAACGTAGGCCTCTCCCATCACCTTCAGTAAGAAGTAAAAATAACTTGAAACCCAGGATGTACAGAAACGTTTGAACGTACCTACATACGAGTATGTACAGTACATACTTATTTCAAGTTGGTTTGTGTACTTTATCTAAAAGGCTTATTGAAAGAGATGGTAATTGTGAACGAAGTCATGGGTACAGCTGGCAAATAATGATTTCACGGTAAGTGGAAAGTTCAGGTATAATGGTTATAAACGTATCTTCAATTTAAAGTGCATATTAAAAAGTGTTTAGTAATCAATGTATATTATTCAATATAAGAATATATAAATGACAAAGATGTATGGTTTTAGTAACGGTGGCTTCACACAAGACATATGACTACACTCAATCATTTGTAAATTCTAAATTACGATTACGACTTAAACTCATATTACGCTATCTCGGGACCGCAGGTAAAGGTAGGTAAAGTTCAACGACTATTCGTCATGCCAGTCGCTCTGAGCCAAAATATCGTAGACTTTTCGTGATATATGGTTGCACTAGAAACGTTTCTCATTTAGGTATGTACAAAAACTTTGTGAAAACAAAGCTACATATAACGCTTGTATTATACCGTATTAAAACAGTCTGTGAATATTCTACTGATGGATAAAGGCCTTCTCTCAATCTAGCCTTTGGCGTAGTGGGAGGCTGCAATTGAAAAGGAAGGATCCTTCGACCAGACGGGAGTTGTGTCTGGTGGGCTACGCGCCACTTGACGTTTGTTGTCGGGTTCTTGTATATATATTCAATCGCTTTGAAAACTTTGATAGCGCGATGTAGGATACGTCTGTTTCTTCTAGTTCGTATATGGCGAGATAGATGTCGCTACAAGCCCATGAAGTACAAAAATTAGATACCCGGTACGTTGCTCCACTACTGATTCCCAGACATACTAATTTCTATAGATGAGTTTAAGGAACTAAACAATAAGTTGTTTATTATGTTTTTTTTTTTGTTCAAAAAGGAACAATAAGTTGTTTATTATATTTTTTTTTTCTAATCTCCGAGCACCTTATCATTAAGGCCTATACCCAACAGTGATGCATTTACAGATCGTTTTAGTTCAGTTTATTTGACAGCCGTGTTTCCGCTTGAGTGTCCGCGCAACGACCTTTTAGTTTACCAACTGCACAAAACTGCCCAAGGCCTCTCACGTTTTGTTACGTAATTTCCCACCGGTGATAGTTTAATATACGTTAATCAACCTGTAGTTGACATGTGCACTTCGCATACTAATGCCCGTATCGAAAAAAAGTTGACATGGGCAATATAGCCATAGCGACCATTACTTAACACGGGCGCTTGCGGTTATTGCGGTCAGTTTGTAAACTCTTGTCAACTAATAGTTGACACGGACACAGTGAAGCGGGTATCTTACATAATACTACTTTCATACTCGTTGGTTTATTGATATTAAGCGAGAAAGTCCCAAGTGCACACAACTTGTGCTTCTATCCTAATAATTTATCGAAGGGATTTGAACTAATAATTAATGTTGTAAATTCGTTACAAAAGTTAAACAGACGGTATTTACCTTAGAGAAAACGAATAGTTTAAAATGAAACCTATGAAGTATGGTTTTTTATGTCGTTTCTTATTAAGGAAAAGAAAAGAGCAAGAGCTATATCAAAATTTAAAAACTATGTCTCTATTATATCAAATAAAAATACATTATTTATTAGAAAAAATATTAAAACAATCTTGTTTAAATGTGTATTATTTAATTTACAAAATTTATAATAGTCAAAAACATGACGAAAAAATACAACCAAAATACGTTAAGCCGAATAGAAAATACCTGAACTTCTAAAGATAAATTTTAAAAAGTTACACAAATAAACAGATGCAAATGAAAATAATGGAAAATGTGTGAAATGTTCAATTAAATGCAACTTGGATGGATGTTGTAGTTTTAATTCGAGCACTGGGATCACTAAGAGTAGATAATGGTCTTCTCTTGTCTATGGGCCGAATGAAATTATACCCGCGGGAGATATCGCAATGCTGCGACTATTAAGTTGCTTGCTAGGTTTTATTGGCAACGCAATTTTTCCAACAATAATTTGATTTATTTTTAGTACACTGTTTAACATAATACATAGGTATCAAAAAAATAAATATTCCACTTGAAAGACCTGAGAATAACGGGTTACATTCTTTACGATGGGTACAAATGTACGTTTAATGAAAGTTGATTTTGACAGATTAAAGTCTTTCTTTCCCAGTATGTGTATAGAGACAGCAGACAGTACGATCAAGTATTCTTTTTTCATCCTAATATTTGAATAAGAATAATAATTATATATTAATATTATATATAATATATATATTATATATTAATTATAATTAAATATATTGTACATAAATAACAATGATGTAAAGTTATCTTTATTAATTTATTTTATATTTAGGGCTCAAGGAGAGAAGGCCCAATGATAATATATAATCGATACATTAATACCACATAAAAGGCTTCCTCTAAGCAAGTACAAATACTCGTAAGTTCTCTATTTCGGTTTGAAGGTAAAATACATGATCGTATTCCAGATCACGAAGTCGTCGGAAATATCCCGTTTTATTCAAAGCCTTCGGACAATCAATGACCTTTTGCTTAATTGAAAGTTGTTCCGTTGACGGTGAGCGTGTCTCCATTATTTCGAACTGAAGAAGTAAATTAAATAATGAATACGCTTTGAATACTGAATATTTTGTAAACTCACTTTAATACTTAAATCATTGTATGTCCTTTGTGAAAAGTGTGTTATTTAAATAATTAATAATTTGTAAACAAATCTCTTGATCAAAACTTGATTTTCACATAAGTAGACAATGTTTATAGTATAGAAATATTCATTCATATATTTTTATTTAAAGTATTAATTTATGTAATTTATATGCATGGTATATATGTATAGCATATACATATTGGATATATATATGAGTACCTCGATTACTGAGCGTTGCTCCATTAAACTATATTTAGATACGAATTACATACTGATGAAATATGAATAATATTTTCAATATTACCGGCATAATAATAAAACTATTTTTTTTTAAATAACCAGGTAATACTTTTTTTATTATTATGTCGGTAAGATTGAAAAATATTATTCATATATCATCAGTTCGTAATTCGTATGTAAATATAGTTTAAAAAAACACGATTTACAAAAAAAAAAAAAAAAACGAGCAAAGCTTAGTAATTTAGGTAGTAAGGGTACGTCTCAATAATAGTTCTTCTTACAAAAGATGGAACTTGAAAAAAAACTAAAAAAAAGGTCTTCTGAAGATTTCTGGACTCGAAACCGGGTCTTCTGATTTCTAATTCGCCCGATTCCCTTCCGAGCTTAAGCTTGTCAATGACAGCTTAATTTAAAATCGTATTCTAATGATATTTTTAATTGCCTGAAAAAACTGATAAAACATTTTCTAAAAATAATTTCAAGCTAGATCGATTTATCGTCTCCGAAACCCCTGGATACAAAATTTTATGAAAATCGTTGGAGCAGTTTCCGAGATTCAGATTATATATGCATATATACAAGAATTGCTCGCTTAAAGGTATTAGATTAGATATGATGATGATGCATTACAACAATATTTAAATATTTATTTGTAAGGAAAGCATCTTAAGCACATATTTTAAATGTGATTAATAACTATACTTTTGTACAGTGTAGCTTTCTAATATGCTAAAATTTTCAAATCATAGTGATATTGAAAATATTATTTGTTACCATGTGACCATAGAAATAATATTGTCTCTATATTTAAAAGTAATTTAGTAGTAAATATTTTAGCTCAGACTTGACTGTTCCATACAAACAACTCCTTCTTATACTAAGGTCATTATGGATAAGAAAATCTGTATATTTAGGATAGTTTCATGCATATTGAACATTAATTTTAAAATTTAAAATCAATTTTATTTGATGATTACTTGAAAGTTGAAACTACAGCTTCTTTCTTTCTTATCTTTAAAATACAATTTAAATTCGTACAGGACTGTTATATTGTCGATAAGAAATCGCATACTCTCCAGTTAAAGCGTTTTATTAAATTCCAGATAAAAATAACTGCTTACAATGTTAACGTACGTCCGATATTAGAGCAGCAATAGATTGTACAGGCATGGCTTTTATTTATTTTTTCTTTTAACTTTGAAGAAACTGATATTATATACATATTAAAATAACACAAATAAGTGTCAAAATTATAAAAATGCATTTTGATGAACTTGACTCTAAGGTATAGGGAAAAAATTTGACATAACAAATTTACTAAGTTTAACTCTTCCTGGATTATAAAAATATTTCCAAATTTACTCCAATTCATTTTAACTTAAAACGTAACATATTTCACACCGAATCCCAGACGCAATGAACTTCCACAACATTTTCCAAGTTTCAGCTTAAACGCTGATCTCCGTTGATTACTCCAACGAATTCGAACATACCATTTCGGTTTGATCTTTAATAAATTGGAGCGATCGGTTTATAAAATGTACGGCTCGGAGTCACGAGCATCTTTTACTTTACTTGAAAACATCTGTTAGTATAATTTTAAATTCATTTTGTCCGAGTGGATATTGGTTTTTTACATATTCTCCATGAATATAAATAATAAAATGTTATGTAAATATTTAAATAAATATAAATAAATATGTATAACACACACACAAGGTCGTCTGTTCCTAAGGTAGGCAACTTAATGCCTGTGTTTTAGGTAACAGCCGACTGATAAACTTTTTTTTTTAATAAATATACATATAAATAATACATATATACGAACCCACAACCCTTTGAGCAGAAAACAGGGTCACTGCAAACTGCGCCAACGGGTCAGTCTAATTTAAGTTGTAACGGTAGTTTTTTATAAGACTTTACAAAAGATAGATGAATATGTATTTGCAAGAACGTGACAATTTGCGAAAGTGATTGAGCTTATTGTTTTCAGCAATTGCTTGGATATCAACCGATGGATGCTAACTAATTTTAGTCTTGTATTTCTTCTGTAATAAGGACAGTTTTCAAAAATCACCTACCTAATTTAAGAACAAGGCTTATCCCAACGAGCAAGCTACAACTAGATCACAAGACGTTTGTATCTACTCGGTCATGTCCAAATTGTTCAATACTTTTTGATTTCATTAATATGTTTTTTTTTATATTTTTTATTGAATATAATTCCATGAATGTATTTGCTATACACTAGATAGATCTACCAAACTGTTACTCATAACGTTTCGCAGAATTTTCAAATTACTTAAAAAGAATTAAAGTAATAATAGAATGTTTTGTAATTACAAGTTTTCTAATAAAATTATAGACACTCGATTTCTAACAATCAATTTAGGATCAGGTCAGATAAAAAAAAAAATTATAAATACAAGACTTTGTCAACCAAGAAGTTTTTATTTCTAAAATATTACAAATAAATGAGTCTGTTGTAGCGTGTGTATATTCTTTTTACACTTTCGTCAAATGTAGTGATAATTTATTTTCGCGGTGCAGTCTATTAAGCATCAAGTTGCAATTTTTTTTTTCGCCGGTCGTTTTTGTTGCTCCATGTTAGTTTTAAACAAACTTCTAAAATGTTTGGTGAAAGTTTGGTTAAAATTCAACAGCTACCGTCCAAAATTTTACTTTCATTTTGTTGTAAACAAACTAGAAAACAGTTTATGTTTTTAACGAATCCAGTTGTTACCGTTAAAAATGCATTGCGGATTTTAATTTAGTTTTATAGTTTCATTTATTATTTTTCAGACGACTGTTGTATTCATTTTACTGAAAATAAAGATACTAGGTCTCCGAATAAATTCGTGAAATATTACATGAGTTTAAACCATACTGTTTCATTCAAGAGAGATTCCTTTATCACTAGTCTTTATGCTGTATTACATATATAGAAATAAATTCTGAATATCACAATTGAAGCTAAAGTGGTCACAGTGCTTTTAAACAGATTATTCAAAAACTAATTATTTTTAAACGGTACGATTATTTAAAAATAAACAATTTTCTAACAAAATATATTTATACTGCGATACATTTTTAGGCTTCTAAGATATAAAAAAAAAATGGATATTCTTTACCCCACATTAAAATGCATGTGGATTCGACTAGTAACGCTTGACACCTCAATTAGAGACTTGCTTTAAGATAGAGACAACAGTGTATGTTGATAGATTTGTAGATTAAGTACCGGGTAAATATTTCCTATTAATTATATAAAATACTTATAATATAAATGACTAATAAAATATCAGTTATCAGATAAAAAAATATGTAATATTCGTGTCATCGATAGACTTTTCAAGAAGTATAAATTTTCAATTTCAATAAGTAGAATAACGCTTGCCGCGTTGGCTTTATAATATATTAGAGTAACGCCGCATCGGCCAACTCGCAATTTAATCAAGTCTATGTAATATGTGAAAAGCTTAATATATAATTGAAACTCACATTTAAAAAATTAGCTAAGCGTTGACTGTCTGTACCTACTGTAGAACGTTGTGTTCAGCTGCAGATTATTGATATTTAGGCATTTAGTTTAATTTCCAATAAAAGTACTAGTCGTTCGATAGACTGGCCATTTCAATCAATTAGCTGCGACATAATATACAAGTATGCATGTATCATCGGATAGGGGTTTAATCTCGCCAGATCCTCTATCCTCTTATATCCTGTGAAATGAAAAAGTTCCCGAGGATAGTTAAAAAGCATATCTACAATCCAACGTCTTGTAAAATCTTTAACTAAAAAATTTATTTAAAAAAAACCAATAACTGTATTCATTAAATTAGTTCTTCATTTTTTATACAGCATTCTTTATTTTGTAAATCGTGTGTATTGTTACTTTTAATAATACTTGCCCTCGCCTGACATATAAATATTTATACAACTTTTTTATTTAAAAAAGTACCATGTAAATTTTAGAACAACGTAATTTTTTTTAAAGAAAATCTCAGCAGTCTTAATCTTGAAAATTAATGAATTGAAGTCGTAGCAAAAGTACGACTACGAGCTTTTTTAGTAATCTTCTAAGGATTATACTTCTTAAGCCATTTGAAAGTCCGATAAAAAGATTTAAGCACAAACTGTTAATTAGGCCACCGAATTAAAAACTATTTTAATGTTTTATATAAAAAATATATTAAACTTTCCTATCATACATAAATAACACTTAAACTAAAACATAATAAATATAGATCGAACAACTTTTATTATAACACGCTATTTCATACGTATAAAACTTCCAATTTAAATAGGTATCATAGTAGTATTAAAATTAATTGGATATTAATTCACATTTCTATTGACAAGTACTGTGATAAATAATTATATGAACAAAAATGACAGCGATAAAAGTTATTTAAGCCGTCGTTTTATGATTGCGAACCTTTAAAATTCAATTCCGCACTTTACATTTTTAGAAAACAAACCGAGCAACAATGTATGACCAAGTCAAATGCATAGAATTTAATAAAAAAATAAAAAGATTCACCAAAATTTCAATAACAGAATATCCTAAGGCGAATCCAGCTTGTTTATTTAAACAACCGCAGTGTTTCTGCAAATTGGTGGTGCGGTCGAAAAATACTGGCCATTCGTTGAGTTAAACTAAGCGTGAAATTCCTATTCCAACTAAAAGGGAAATAGAATGACTAATAATCTTCGTTAAATTCACTCGTAATGTACATATATATGTACTACAATAAGAAAAAGAAAAATATTGAGAATTATTACTTTGTTATAATATATGTGCTATATTGATGCAAATATTTTGTGTAGGTATTAACAATTTATATGTAATTGGCCGATGAATAACATGAGAAAAAAACGAATTTTAGGAGTTTATATGAGATCAATAGAAGTTAAAAGCGACTTTATAATAATTATATTTATAACTACACTTCTAGAAGTTTAATGGACGGAGATAAAACATAACCCTATCAAACTTTAAGTTATACCTATATTAATATAATATTTTTGGCTTCCATTGGTCTCATTTATTAATTCATTAATTTTTTTCAGACAATGCTGGTTACCGTTTTGTTATATGTGTAGACAGATAGAAGAAGACCGATTTCAGATATTTTTTTTACGTAATCTTTTCAGCCGTTAACTTTAAAGATGCCACGTCTGATGAACATAATGCTAATATATTCGTTATAGTATAGTGGACTAATCTGGCAATTTTAGTTTTTTGAACTATCAATAGAACACTGGTAGGTACTGTTTCACGTGTTGCTGATAAAACTATCTGACGTATAACGGGATACCGTTCCAACAGATAAAATTTTATGATATATTTTTCCTTTTTACCATCAAACTCAGCTTTATCTATCAGATTTTTCTACTCGCAATCTGTGAAGCTAAAAGTTGTACTTTATTAGTTGACGCCTGTTTTATCTCCTGCTGATTAAGTCTATCAGTAACTTATGTGCGAGATATACTTTAACTGTAACGGTTGAAACAGATCCTTAATGTCTTAGTGACTTATAAGCAACTAATATTCTTAGTTTTATTAGTAGTAGTAACAGGGTTTACGTCTGAGGCACGCACAGAGGCAGATATAAAGACAAATAAATATTTGGTTTTATTTTGAATTTAATATCTGCATTAAAATTTTAGACTGTAGCACATATTATATCAAAATGTTTTATGTATAAAAGTTAATTCAGTACGATTACTTTTCACTTCTAGATTATGTATAAAATGTACATACACACAGAATACATTGTAAAACAATATTTTGAGACAGATCTTCAGAAATACCGAGGACTCTGCATTTGATTTCGTTTTAACTTTTGTATCATGATGGAACAATTAAATAGACAGACAAAAATTTCTAAATGTAATATTTTTGACTTCTATGGTTTTTCTAAAATAGCTCTCGTACTACTCTACTATACTCTCTTTATAAATAATAAACATCTTTGAAAAAATGTACTTTAATACATATATTACCTAGACGCAATTAAATTTTGTTTATAAGAAATATTGATGTAGTATATTATAAATAAAACCGCTTAGAATATAAAGAATCATTTAACCTTTCGATGTTAAACGAAATGTTTCAATTTCTTTATAATATATTCAAACACAATTAACAATGTGAAATTGATAAGAACAATACTCTATATTATTCCCTTTTAGTATTTTAAGTAAGTTACTAACTTTCTCATTTAAGCAAGGGAAACACGAAACTGTTATTCAAGATAGGAAGCAACTAAATTGTCTTGGCTGGAGCTGTAGGTGTAATACCTGATACCACAATTTAAAGGTATTCGAGTCGCTCGATGTTCGGAATTTATTGAAATTAAGGTTTGTGTGTTTGGAATACTAGTTACCATGTGATAAAAATGTCACAATCTTTACTATTTAATCCTCTTATAAGAAACTGATGTTGGTAAAAACCAAATAAAAATATATTTTTTAATTTAATTGGTTGAATATGAGCCTTTTAAATCAGTGCAATTCAAAATTTACTTTTTAATGATTAGTACATAAAGGTTACAGGACTGAGACTCCGCTGTCTGTCCGTCTGTCTGTCACATGACATTGTCTTTTAAATCAAAATATGTAGGCAGTTGAAAATTTAACAGAATATAATTATGTGATCGTTATAACAACAATCAAAATACTTCAGTGGATTTAATTAGAAGTCCCCACGTAACAATCGTATCAACTTAAAAGCATAATACAAATCTATATTTGAATTAATCAAGTTTCATTTTACGATCATAGTAGCTAAAGACATTCAAACAATAAACGAACAAATTACGTACAAAAAAGTAAATCTTATCCGATCATGTTAACATAATTGGATCTGTAATATTTATATCATATTAATTCAATTATAATATGGAGCGAGAAAATAAAGGATTATGAGATTTACAGGAAAATTCTATTATAAACATGATTAAGAACTTTTGACATGAGCCGTCTAAAGCCGAGTGGGGCCGAAGTTTGCGAGAGCCGTATATCTTAATTTTCACCCCGGGGCGATGCTCGTGTGTAATGGAAAACAAAAATAGGACCTCGCTTACTTTTATATTTCACGAACAGTACTTATCGAATTAGGTCGGCTGAATGTCAGTGGGTACGTGACTGACATTGCCTCTCCGATCCCCTTCGGATAATCTGTAACGTATTTTACAAATGTTTTATTGAATTTTATATCTAAAAGATCGGGGAAAAGTTTCTTCGTATTTTATATACAAATTCAAGACTTTTTTTTCAAAGTTGAATTACATTTAATCATAATATATGTGTCATTTTGTTCGATAACTTGTTGCCATTTTGTAGGTAGTGACATAATCCCGTTCCTGTAGAAATCTTGGGATTTTCGATTAAAAAAATTATGACAAGTAGTTTTGATAGTCCTCTCTCGATGTTGACCCAAAACTACCAAAAGAATTCTAAGCGATTCGCCTTACTGGTATTAACGTATTTGAGACTGACTTTGAGATTAGAATGGAAAAATTCACCACCATATCAGCTGTTGTATGTCCACTGCTGAACGTAGGCTTCTCTCATCATCTCTGGAGGGTTGGCCAAAACTCTCCACGCTTAGCGGGTTGGCGAGTGCAGTATGTTGTGACAGCATATGGTGATGCTAGCGCTCGCCGTCGTTTATCGGCGAGTGTCGGCGGCGCGAACGGGGGGCACTAATCCCCCGCTGAGCCAAATCACCGCATGGCGGAACGACGCCCGCTGCACCACCTTCACACAGTGGAATGCTCGGCTGGAGACGCCCCGGGCTGGTCTTCGGACCATAGGGGCGCTTCAGCTGATATTGGAGGAGTGGACGGTGCGGCAGCATGGAGTCCTCACCTTCCGACTCGTGCAAGTGTTTCGGGGCACGGCTGTTTCGGCAAATACTTGCACGACGTCGCAGGGAGTCGTGTCCGGCCTGGGCTGAGCAGCACCGGGATCTCGTTGCAGCCATTTGAAAGAACCTCTCGCTTTCGGCCGTTGCGCGAGCAATGGTCGGCGGTGACAGGGCCTGAACCGCGGGTGCCACCCTCTGCGAGGACGTTATCTCGCAGAAGGAGGCAGAGGAGAGGGCCCGGGAGGACTCTCTTCTTTTTATCACCGCACACCAAATTAATTAATTACGCTATTTAAAATAACAGGTTCCATTCTCAAGTACTTCTTATTATAACTTCACTTAACCTGACGTGAATTATTTGAAAACTATATTATAAAACACCGATTTTAAATTCTAAAGAGAACTTACAATGTTTATTATTTTATTAATTACAACTTATTGTTAAAACTTAAAATGTTCACAATTTTCCATAGGGACTAATTGAAGTAAAAATGATCAAACAAAAATAAATAAACAAAGTAAAATTACAATAGGATTTTAATGTAATAATAATAATTTGTATGTTTTTTTTTTTAATTTGTCCACAAAACTGACTACAATCGTTTAATATAGATATATAAATTAAATTACAAAGTGTAAAATATGTACCTATGTACAATTGAGTCTACTAGATGTAGACATAGCATGCATTACACAAAAAAAAAACAGGTAACTTAACTATAGTGCAAAATCACAAGTAAGGAATATAAAAGTACTAAAACACTTGCAATTAAAAAACACGAAAAGTAAACATTTCAATATAAAAAAGGAAAAAATTCATTACAATTGATACTTTAAAAATAGAGTAAAGCAATGTACAATCTAAACACGGAGTTCATTATACAGCTTATTTTTAATTGTAGGTATACTATCACAGAAGATATTATCTATAACGTCTCTCTTTCCATTGCGAAAAACTGCATTCTATATATCGTTACATATATAACTGCATTCTACATATATCTTATTCTGAATAATATATGCATATATATGCATATATATGCATATATATATATATATATATATATATATATATATATATATATATATATATATATATATATATATATATATATATGCATATATTATTCTCGACAAACTAAACATCTTACCTACGGTTATGTAAGCGAGTACCCTCACGAGGAACAAGAAATTTAAGACGTTCAAACAAATCAGGTGCATCGATTTAAATCGGTCTATTATTATTTGTAACTGCAAATATTTACATTTATAAAATTTTGATCTTTCAATTATAAAAATCGATAAAATACAGAAATCAATAGCGAACGTTGACAAATAATAGATCTTTAGTAATAATTTAAGCTAAACAATACAAAAAACATCTAGAAATTGTGCTAAAACTACTACTAATTTTTGGTATTTTATACATATTTTTAACGCGATGTTTCTACTCGGTAATATCATACTAGATATAGCAATTCATGTTGATTTCGTTTAGAGAGTTTTGATTTTCGTTGAAGAACGCAATCTGTACGTTTCAAAGTCTCTATTTACGATACACCTCTCAAACATTTTATTTTCAGAGAGTGGGTAACACTCTCTCTAATAGATATCTATCACTTTTCCTATTTCTTAGCTAATACGATAAATGTTCTGTTTGTGTATTAGGGTATCGGTAGCAAAATAGATGGAATTTACAAAGATATTACTGACATTTTGTATTACCGTATACTTCAATTTTGATGGCCTAAAAGACCTTATAACAGCTGTTTTTTACGTGACATAACATCATCATCAACATTTTTGAAAATAAAATTCAATTAGTGCAGTTTTCATACACAATATACTCAAAACTATTTGCCATGTTGTAACCAGTCTCTTAGGATTCCTCTTAAAATCAAAAATACGACCTGTTTGGAATCTACTTTCTCAAAACGTTTAAGAGCAGCAATAAATTTCCTTATCACTACCCAATTTAACTCTGTACTCGTCACTCGAAAATTCTTCTGAATGAACAATATGCCGTCACCGATTTATCTCTAAAGATATTCATTTATTAGCAGCTTAAGATCAAAACAATTTTATAAGACAAAATATTATAGAATATATATAAACTTAATTTTCTAAAATTATACAGTTTTATTTTATTATTTTATATCTTATTCTATTTATTACATTTTTAGTGCCTTTGCTTGTCAGACTTTCTCAGACTGAACTGAACTGACCTGAATTAGCCTTTAAATGTCCCACTACTAGGCACAAGCCAGACCGGAAACAAATATTTATAAGAATACAAATATCTGTTCCGTGCGGGAACTCAACTACACCAGACTGGTCGTCAATAATAATCAACTTAAATCCTCGGAATTAAAATAAACATCATTTAACATAAGGAATCTAAAGTACTCTTAAACATTTCGCTCGTAAAGAATGATAGCAAGAAACAGTGAAAACAGCGTCAGTAACTCGCATCTGAACTAATGTTGGTTGCAGTAAGCAACGCAATAAACATTACTTCTCTGACCCCGTTTTAGGTTTCGACCAACGCTCACCTTTGGAAGCACCGAACTGACGACATAATATCTTACCGGGGATTCAAGAATAACTTGATTTAATGCGACGTGTATTTTATTACAGTTGAAAGAATTATATCATTATTTATTAAATTTTTGAAAAACTAACATGTCAATCATTTGTGAAGTTTAAATTTTGTGGTGTAATAATTGTAATGCAGTCTGTTATATTTAAAAAAAAAACTCAAGTATGTAACCTTAAAAATTAGAGAATTTGCTCCGTGAAGTGAGTTCTAGATACTTGTGTGTTATATAGGTAATGCAATAACTGAAGAAAACATTTATATATATAATGGTAGAGCTGAGTGGTATTAAGCACAGATTACTGTTTATACAGAGCTATTTTCGACAGGCCACTTCCGTACCGTTCACTGGACCTTGAGCGGAATTAGCACTTGGAATATCGAACATTGCCGTACTGTATTGTTTTTAATAGAAAATTCCATGAAGCTAGTTGTATGAAATAACTTTATACCTAAAAAGTAAAAAATGAGGTATAATACTGATTAAATACCTATATCAGTAACAATTGTAATATTTTTTTACATTATTTTCACGTGAATATCAATTTAAACAACGAATTTTAAAAATTGCTACAATCTAACTATGAGGACACTCACTATTATGCATAAATAGCTAATCTAGCTATAAATTATTGATCTTGCTATAAATTGATTTGCAGGCCGTATCTTTGACGTCCTTGACATCCATGATTTAATACGATCTTGAAGACTAGAAATACAATATAATTCTAACAATCGTTTTAAAAGTATAGACTGAGTTAATATAACCCTAACATTAACTTATGTCAGCTAAAATTTAACTTAATACTCAGAACATGAATATGTTTGTGTTTAATCCTAACTTATCAAAGGCTCAGAAGTTTAGCATAAATTAATTTATTCATATGCAAAATGGATAACATTTACATTAAAATTAATATCGTAACCCTTAATCACTTCTCACAAACTCTAAGCTTGAAGCTTTTGCGCTCAAAGTTTTTGATATTATGGAACTACTTTATACTCGTATATTAGACTTTTATCCAATATCCTATTATTACTACGAAAGCAAGACTAAAAATATAAAATTTAAGCACATTATATTTATATTGCCATTATATTAGTATTATGTCCTTGATGGATGATTTAGAAGCTAAAATAACCTTATTTAAATCGTATTGTCATACTTTTAATACGTGTGCCCTGTATAAAGTAAAAAATCACTGGACGCACTTAGAGTGCAATATAATAATGGTTTCAGGATTTTGTTGTGACTTCTGCAGTGCGTCCGCAATGCTCACTGAAGCAAATACTGATACTTTTTTTTTGCAATTTTAAGAAAGCGGACCGCTTCTTTATTACACATTATGCGACTCATTTCTAATAAAATTCTGAAAATGTTCAGTGCCAAGCTTGCTGAGCCTATGCTTCAGCACTTTGTTAGCGTGGTGGTGAGGCAAGGCTAAGTAAGTAATTTTTTTTTTTTTAATTAACTAACGTAGTTGTTTCTTGTATAATGTTACTAACAAGTGAACTGTAAGTGTATGTAAGTCTTAAATAAATGAATATTATTATATTATTATTTATTACTGTGTCTTTTTTTATTACACTTGTGCTATATTTTTCATTATTTTTACGTTAGATACAATTTGTAATGAACTTTAACGAATGTTATGTTTATTTTTATCATCTGTGGCAATTCCCTTTTTCAAATTTTTTTCTTATGTTAAAGTTATGAAAATGTAATTTTCTAAAACGGGCAACCGTACGATTATAGGTATAAATTCTCGTTAAAAGAATATCTTCAATATTCTAATGCACATTACATCTGAACGCGGATTTAAAAAGCTTAAGGAACTACCGACCCGCATTAAAGCCATGTAACGTAGGATTAGAAGGATTAGAATCCTTCACTACAAGATAAAGTAAGGTTAAGGAGGCAAGACGTTTTAATGTCGACGGCATTTGTTAAAGGCTGTCATTGAATTTATGGCAACAATTTGTATTATAACTGACTGAATCGTTGCCTACCCACTGCAGGATTCCTGGCGTTCGGATGCTTACATGAATTATGCGTCGTCATGTACACTGGGCTTTATCTTTATGGCTTTAATATTGAAACGCTGTTTGGCGAATTTAGACCTCATTGTGAAAGGTTAAAAGAAATTATGTACGTACACTTTCAATTTATTAAGATTGGATAGCGTTTAAATAAATAAATAATAAATAACTTTATTGCACACAACTACATACAAAATTACACAAAAGGAAAGCTTAACAACTAACTACAGAGCGTGCAATGTTCGGTCTTATCACTAAATAGTGATCTCTTCCAGACTACCCACCAGAAAGAAGCTTGCAGTGAAACGGGCTTGTGCAACATAACAGTATATAATTATATATATATATATATATATATATATATATATATATATATATATATATATATATATATATATATATATATATCTATACATATAATAAAATGGTAGAAAAGTCAAAACTGTACATTGAATATTTTTTTAAAAGAATACTTGGGGTGTGATCTACAATCGATACCGAAGCCAAAAATATAGTTTTTAGAATTTTTGTCTGTTTGTCTGTTTGTCTGTTTGTCTGTTTGTCTGTATGTATGTCCGGGATAAACTCAAAAAGTACTGCATGGATTTACTTCAAATTTGGCACGAATATTATTAAGAAGTCGAGTCATAACATAGGCTACATATTATCACGCTATCACCTACAGGGAACGAGCAGTGAACCTTTATTTCTTCAACAGCGTGTAATCTAACGACGCATATTTGAATGTTGTTATTATGTTAATAACCATGCTATAAGCTATCTTCACACTATAAAAATCACGAAATATAAGTAACTTAGGCTGATAAACATAATAAATGTAAGAATGAATGTAATATAAGAAATGAATATAAGTAGTATCAAGACAATTTTAGAGCAGCGCGATCTATGAGATTTCAAAAACATCAAGTCGAATTATATGTGTAAACCCTTTTTGGATATAAATAATTTAAATTTGATCATGTTGGCGGGGTTAATAGTTGTTTTTAAAAGTCATAGATGGAGTTGTGCATTTTAATAAAAATTGTATCGTTAATTCGTTTCAGAGATGAGCAAGACAATTAAAAAAAATGTGTTTATATAAGTTTTAAGCTGCTTCATCTATGTCTTATAAAATTCATCGAGTTTTTCTGTATGTAATAACAAACAGAACTCAAAAAGAACTGCATAGATGTATAACAAAATTTAAACTCGAAAACGGCACGCTATTGCTGTAAGACATTTCAGCTAAATAACGAAGAAAGAGGAAAATTAAGCATGCCATATATATCATAAAGATAAGAAATGCTTATGCTTCTCCGGAACCTATTTCCTCCAAAGTTGTGTAACGGGACCCGCCTTAAAGTCATCTCGCTCCACAGACACACCATTGAGGCGGAAATTCTTACGGGTTGTGGCGTCGGCGAAGCAGTATTTATACCACGCATTCCGCTCATACCTTATAACTTCCTGTTCCAGTTCAAGCGCGTACAGTTTCCCGTTAGTGTTTGCTTCGCGATGACCATCAATAAGTCGCAGGGGCAGACACTGAGGGTAGCTGGTGTCGACCTCAGGACGAGCTGCTTCACACGGGCAGCTGTACCTCGCTTGCTCCCGCGTCACCAGTCCTGACTCTCTTTACATTTTGGCTTCGGAGAGCCAAACTACTAATGTTGTTTATCGAGAAGTCCTATAAATATGTATTTTTACTCTATTCTGTATTCCTTATTTATTATTTTCTCCATCCGTTTCAGTCACAACTTATGACTTAATTCAGCAGAATCACCATAAAGTCATTTATTCAAAGCAGGCTAAAAATAAGCACTTTTTTAAAGTCAATTTTACAAAAGACAGTCTCCCTCTGTTACTGTACTTTCTGTAGATATGAAATGTAAAGAAGAAACGGGTAAATGAATGTTATTTTAAAAGGTATAATCGTAGGTATTTTTGGTGCTGTATAGCGTCCACGCAGACGACGTCGCGGGCAGCAGCTATATATATATATATATATATATATATATATATATATATATATATATATATATATATATATATATATATATATATACATACATATATATAATCCATATCTATACATAAACATACATACATTTTAAACAGCGTTTACATATAATCAAAACACAAAATTATTTTTAAAAAAAATAGATTTGATTGCACATTTTATTTTTACTATCCTGAGGCGAATATACACGAGTTACAACAAAACACTGCAAACCAAATTAAATAGGTACATATATTTTTAATAAGACCTTTGTCTAAACCATAGATTAAAGAAATAATCTAAACTAATATTTCCTGTCATATAGAATAAATAAATAAGAAATTAATTATTACTTGTATTACTGTTGTTTTTATATAAATGGATCATTTAAATGTACAGCATAACAAAACTTTCAAACATGAAAAAATGTTTTCAGTGACAAAATCACGTGTTCCATAATTTCAAAATACCCTCGGACGACCCAGAGCCCTATTAACATGGAAATAATTCATATTGTGAATTTAATTGCTTTGTTATTGCTTCACAGTCATATATTTCATAACGGTCCTCTCAGCTATGATCACAACTCTGCTTTATTGCTTCGTATTTGATATAACTTTTAGTAACTTAAATTTTAGAAATTTATTATTTAAATAATATCATGAAATTATTTAAAGATTTTCTTTTTTTTTTACGCAGAGTAATCCATTTACGGATGATATCCAGGATGCCCGGGTCGGCAGTCCTAGACCTATGTCGGACTCGGCACTTTGGGAGTGCAATACCGTACTAAACCCCTGCGGGAGCCTTCAGCCGCTTTAATTGGAGGGTCCCGGATCTGCAGGCAACAGGATCCCTCCAGCGACAGGCTGGCCTTGGCGAAAAGGCCAGACTTCTCCTCCATGGGGACTGTCCGGCTAACCTCTGAACAGTCCCGACGACGCCGTGTCTAGCAGGACCGGGTTCCCATCCCGGCCCGACACGGGCACAAGGGCGTTACAGGAGGCGCATTAAGTAGCGCCTCCTACGCACCCCCATTCGTCGCCCGCGGATGGAGGCCACGTCTGCGGCCTCCTCTCTCATCCGCTCGTCGGCCTCCTTCTGGGACATTACTGTCTCGCAGAAGGAGACCATCGCCTTCCAGGACTCGTCGTCGCCGAGCATCGCGGTGATGACGCTCGGGAGCGACAAGTCCCCTCCGATGACCGACGTCAGACCTTGACGCAGCACCGCCCATCTCGGGCACACCTCGAGGGTGTGCTGGGCAGAGTCCACCGCTGCGCCACAATCGTGACACTCAGTCGTCGGCTCCCTTTGGGCCGTCCGACACAGGTAGTCACCAAAGCAACCGTGCCCGGTGAGAATCTGTGTCAGACGGAAGGTGAGGGGCTTGCGTTTTCGACGCATCCACCGCTCAAGGACCGGGCGAATGGCAGCCGTTACGCGTGTGCCATATGGCTGCACCGCCAGGTCCTCCCCCCACCTCCGCATTAGCGCTTCCTGCCCTATTCGACGCACACGTAGGATCCCGTCCAACGTGGGGTTCTCACCAAGAGCCCTCCTACCCGAGACGTATGAGTAGGTCTCGGCAAGTACCTCCGCCACGAGCTCCCACGGGGGGTCGCCGGCTAGAGCAGTAGCTGCAGCCCACGATACCGTACGGTACCCCCGAATCACCCTCACCGCGATTGTTCGCTGCGCAGCGCGCAGCGCCGCCTTATTTTTCGCGGTGAGGCGATCCGCCCAAACCGGGGCACCGTACGTCGCCATACTCCGGCAGACTCCGGAGTACAGCTGCCTGCAGGCGGCGCTGGGTCCTCCGAGGTTCGGGAGGAGTCTGCCCAGCGCACTCGCCGCCTTCACGACCTTCGGTCCCACCATCGCGAAATGTGGGCCGAAGGTCCACCCTCCGTCCAGGATGAGCCCGAGATACTTCATTTGCGGGCTCATCCTGACTCTCTCCTCTCCGACTTGAAGGGTAGCCCCCGGTGGAGGTCCCTTGCGGCCGGTCCCGCGGAAGAGCAGGGCTTCGGTCTTGTCAATCCTGACATGAAGCCCTAAACTCTCTATGCGGCTGATCACGAGGTCGAGTCCGACCTCGGCCAGCCGCGCCGCCTCCTTGTAGTTTCGTCCCCGGGAATAAACGAGGGTGTCATCCGCGTGATGTCATCCGGGGTGACACCCATCCCGGGGAGGAGGCGGCCTCGCAGGACCCAGTCGTACCCGATGTCCCACAGGATCGGACCCAGAACGGATCCCTGCGGGACACCGCAGCCGACTCGCCACCACTCCACGGACCCCAACCGGTTCTCGAGGCCTACCCTTCGATCGGAGAGGTACGCCTCCAACAGCCTCCTTAGAAATTAAAGATATCATTCAATTCAAGTAATAAATAATTAATCGAATTGAAAATTAAACTATATTATTTATTAAATACGAGTAGGTCGGGGAAAAAGTCTTCTCGTATTTTTTATGTTGAAAATTTGAGAAAAAACTCTTTGGTTGTACTGTTTGTATTTGGCTGGCTTTAATATCAATAAAGAACGATATTAAGAAAAAGAGAAATAAAAATTTTTAAAAAATATCCCGCAATTTTTCAATTGTTTCAAAATGAATGAATATAACGAAGAAATTCGATACATGAAAGTATACTCTTAACGTGATTTTTTAGCTCACTTTTATTGATCTATTAGCGACTTATTATTAGCTATATTTTTATTTATTTGCCAAGGTATTTCGAAACATTTAAGAGTTTTGCTGATCTTATTACCAAGCTAAAAGTTTCTTAGTGTTACGTGTGCGATCAAAAGTTTTATTTAAACATTGAAGTTATCCACAAGATAAGATGGGTACGTGACTAGTATATGTGCGTCTAATATTGTTTGAAGTATTTCCTACTATCAACACACTCAAAACAAATTACTTGAGGGTTCGCTTGCGTTAGCTGTGGTTAACATACGTGTTAGAGAGATTTTGATGTTTTTGTTTGTGTTATTAACTCTGATTTATAAGTTTTGTTGTAAAAAGAGTCGGTATTTTGTGTTTTTTGTTGTTAGTGTGTTTTTTTTTTAGTTCTATATATTAAGTTATTGTATATTAATTTTTTAATTTCATTTTTTTATGATGGATTAAGATGGACCTCCGGGTCCTCTGGATTCTCCAGATCCTGATAGTTTTTTAATTCCATGGAAACGTCTGGCGGTCGATGACCCTCCCACACCTAATTCCTCATCTAAAATTACAACGAATCATCCTTCCAATGCTATATTCCCTTTATCCTTTTCAGAAATGAAATGTGCATTAAATGGTTTAAGAGATACATCACCTGGGGAAGATGGCATGCCTTATTAGTTTATTGTCAATTTAAGTAATAAAGAATTTATTTTTAAACATAATTAATACTGGTTCATAAAAGGAATTATCCCGCAATCTTGAAATTCCCAAATCATTATTGAAATTCTAAAACCAGGTAAGGATCCTTTAGATTCAAATTCATATAGACCTATTGCTTTATCTACTACATTAGCCAAAATTACTGAACACCTTATAAAAAACTGCTTGGAATGGATAATGGAAAGCAGTAATATTCTATCGCCCTTTCAGTTTGGGTTACGGAAGGGGTTGAACACCATCGACAGTTTAAGTATTCTTTCCACAGAAATTCGTGGGTATTTTTCTGGATATGACAATGTTGTTGAATGCGACAAATATTGTAAACACATTTTTTCTTTTCTACATTTGTCCTCAAACGAAACCGATTACACAATTTCATTAAATAATATTTAAAAAAATTATGTATTTAAAGTTTCGATATTCTTGTTTAAATAATAAAACTTAAGTAAAAGGTCTTATTAAAGTATACATATTTGGTGAGGCGAAATAAACTTGTCATGGGCATAGCTGAAATTATTTCGAAAATGTGCATGATAGTTATTTCATGCTATAGAGTTAGAAAGTTATTCAAGCGATTTACTCTTCTCCCCTACTACGAAGTCCGCACTTTAAGTATTTTCTATAACTCAAAAATGTAAAATCTTCGTAAACTTAATTTTTGTTCTATTTCTGTTTCAATAACGAATTTTGTCACAAAAAAAATTAAATGTAACAGGTGGTATACTACCTACATTGGTCGAGTCGCGCCGTGTTCGAGCTAGCTGCCATCTTTAGTATTCTTACCAGATTTCGGGAAAGTAATGGAAGTGTAATGGAACTAGTGGTTTATTTTAATTATTTATTCACTCTGTTTGCATACCAAATACATTAAAGTAACAATAAATAGAATTTAAAACAATCAACTAATAGTAAAATACTGTAAAAATACTGTTCCAAATTATTTATAATGTATCGTTTCTATATTTTTTACCAGTTGCTATTAAGGTTTTATCAACAGGAAGTAAAACAGGCCCTTAAAACCTGTATCAAATCAACTAATAAATTACAATTTTTGACTTCACATGTTTCATATATAGACAAATCTGACAGTGGAGTTCTAACTCCACTGTCAGAACAATAAACATATCAGAAACTTATCTGTTCGATACCGTTATATGTCAGATAACTGACTGAAACTGTATCAGCAGTGTGCATCAGCAGGTGTAAATGTCTCTAATGCTAGATTAATTTGATTAATTAGATCTCGTTGTTCTTCTTTTGGAAACATATTTGTCAATGTATGCATATTAATTTGGTTTCAATACCTGTAATAAAAATTATTCGGGTAGCATCTTACCTAAAATTTATTCTTCCCAACGAGGCTGCTCTCTAATCCATCTTGCAAGGCTGTTAATCCAATAAGTTACAGTATAATTTAAAAAATATATTATTGACTATCAAAGAGAGATACATAAAAATAAAAGCTACCAAAAGTAAGAAATACATACGAAAAGGATTTTTTTAACCTTATTTTTAAACATAATATTTATTCGTTATTTTATACAAAAAAACTCTAATTCACAAATATATTTATAGATATGGAATAAATTAAAAAATCAAGCGTATTCTGTAATATTTAAGAAATCCAATAAAGAAAGAATAATAATTTTATTTTTATTCTTTGGATTTGCAGGTAATTTTTTTGTGATTTTGGGTTTTTTATCAATTAGCGCCTCATTTTACACTTATAAATATACACGTATAAACACTTAAACTTACGTATTCCAATAGTAACGTATAGGTGTGGCAAGTGAATTTAATTATGGTAACTTTTCCCGAGCACACGCTGCACCATTTTAAAGTTATACTTCCATAAAGTAAAATTAGTTTTGCGGTTTTCTTTCGTATAATAATTGTTTAAATAGAATGTAATCCAAAACTGAAATAATGCGCGAATCGTTCTTTTATTACAAATAAATATCCCTTTTAAATTCTTTCATCTATAAATTTAATAAAAATCTCACTCGATCACGTTAATCATTTCACATTTCTGCATATCTTAGAATGTTGTGAAAAAAATATTGCAAAGGTTGTTAGACTATTTTTAGAAATATTTGTGTATCTGTTAAAGAATTAAGTTTATATATAACACAAAACCCTCATAAACCTGCCTATATTAAAATCGAGTTTATAGTCTCATATGTTATTGTAATTTAAAGGACAGTTCAAGTTGATAATTTATATAAATGTTATATTATTTCAAAGTCAAAGTCAAAGTCAAAATATTTTATTCAGCATAAAATTATTACAATTATTTACTGAACGTCATGAGTCTACCACCAGTTCGGAAAGAAGAAGCCTCTGACCTGAGAAGAACTGGCGAAAGAAACTCAGCGGGACTAATATTTTTTTTACGTAATGTTTTTTTTTTTTTTTAGAGTATATATATTTTATCAGAGTATATTTATCCCAAATATGCTAAAAGTATAATTTTAAATTATTTATTGCATATAACAAATATAATAATTAATAATATTGCTTAAAACACAGCAAAAGTAAAAAAAAAGTTTGACTATAAAATAATGGAGGACATGTGTGGCATTAAAAAGCAGCATTGAAACGAATTAAGCTCAAAAGCTTTTTCCAATGACGATAAACTTGAAAATTAGTACAGTAACAAAATCTTGAACCTTTATGATTTATCATTGATCAAAATTAAACTATTAATTTATCAATAATATTAAAAATGGGAATTTTGTACGTCGCCAAAGGGTTCTAAGTATAAGTAGGTAAGGTTAGTACATACTCTGTAAAGAATTTAAAAAAAAAAAAACACGTTTTCTCAAATACATTTATTATAATACTTATGTACATGTTTTAAGTGATTCATTTATATTACCTTAACCATGATTAATATAATCAATCTACTAACAAATTATATTTTTATTTTTAGTTACGTTAGTCATCAAAGAGACTAAATAACTTTTATAACAAGTTAAAAAATATTAGTTTAATTAAGTGAAATGAGGCAATAAACCCATGTTACATACAACAATGTAGCCAGAAATATCTTAGAGTGCCTATATTTAAATTTTATTACACTGCATTACGTATATCTATTAAATTTTGCCTACATTTTCATTTTACGAGTATTACAAGAGGTAATATTAATATAATTATTATAAAACTTATTTAATTATATAAGTACACAATGGCATTGGTGCTTATTTATTCAATTTTGTAATTTTTTTTTTAATTTTGGAAAATAAATAAATAAAAATCAATTAAAAAATAATTACACGAACAATTAAACAATTAAAATTTGGATAAATTAACGTATCAAACAATATCTACTAAATTAAAGTAGGCTACTTGAGAGTTTGAGACAGTTTGCAATTGTAAGTAGAATTACAGGCAGCTCGCTACGGACTGCTAAGATGTAGAGTCAAGTTGTATCTAAGCCTCCTCGGAAGCTTCTTGAATGTAGTGGTTTCGACAGTTGCACTGCAGTTCATTGTCTCTTCGGATAAGTATCAAATAAGAACTCGGTTGCATCAACAGCTTTACAAACGTTTTCATATTTGAAAATAGCTTCTATATTGTTAACATTGACACCGTACGGGTGATATTAATAACTCAAAAGTAGCTAAATAATAAAAAATAAATAATAAATATGCTTAACACACACACGGTCGTCTGTTTCTAAGGTAGGCAACTTAATGCCTTTGTTTTAGGTAACAGTTGACTGATATACATTTTTTTATAAATATACATATAAATAATTCATATATAAATGAATACATAATACACCCAGACTCGGGGCGGGAATCGAACCCACAACCCTGGAGCAGAAAACAGGGCCACTGCCAACTGCGCCATGGGCCAGTCAATGTAGATGTATTAAAAATACTCTATACAAATATATATATACAAAATTTAAAAAAAAATAACTAGGTAAAAAAGATCAATCCTTATATATATATATATATATATATATATATATATATATATATATATATATATATATATATATATATATATATATATATATATATTTTTATAAAAATATACCTTCAATAAGTCTTATTCAATTAGTATTATAAAAATAAACAATTTTAAGACATAATCTAAACCAGGTGATAACCGGTCGATCGCGTCCGATCGGTCGATAGCGGCTATTCCAGTCAATCGTGGTAAGGCAAATATATATTATATGTAAATAAATAGAACAGACTGCTCAACGTCAATCACACAAAATTATAATGATTTTTTTAAATCCGATCCATCATTTTATTCATCCTTCTTAATTAAAATAAATAAAAAAATCTATATAATTGTATTATTAAGAATTTTAAGAGGTAGTTATGTAATTGGTAGATTGCAGAGTGTTTATATTTTACTTTATTTACACTTTTTTGTACATCAAAAATGTATAAACAAGATAAGTTTATGACAATTACAAAATGTGAAGTGCAAGATGCGGTCTTATGGCTAGTTAGTCATTTCTTCCAGACAACCCGAAATAAGTGGAGTAAATTATTTAAGAGATAACGGGTAGGTGGTGTAGTTATATGATAATAAACTTACATAAAAATATCTACACATTAATACTCAAATACTACACATACATACATAGTATAAAAAACTAATAATTATACCAAAAGTATCTCATAAAATGTATGGTCAATAACAGGAAAAGAATAAAGGGTTTCGTCAGTAAACAGTAGATTTTGGATCTAATCAAGTTCCAATGATTCCTCTGATCTATACAATAAAATCATCTTTATTAATTCATAAACACGATCAAAAATCGATTTTTCAAATCGGTTAAAATGTTAGAATGTTCTGCACTACCACGAAATGTCCAACTATTCTAAGCTATTTATATTACTATAAATCATAATACCAATAGAAGAGAATAGTACGTGGCCATGTTATATTATTTCCGTTAAGTGACACGACGTCACAGATTCACTGTGACCCAGAAATGTCCATGAAAATTCATTAAGGAGATTAACTACTGGCGCCGCATGTGTTGCAGCCAGTGACACTTATTGCCACGTTAGTAAATACATCCATAAGGGATAGCCGTTCTATTAGATACATATTGTTAATGTAATATAAATTAAATTGTGTATGTCTGGATGGAATGAGATTTTTTTTAAATTTATTGTAACATTCTATAGGAAAACGATTGCAAAACAGAGTATTTTAAATGGTAAATACTACCATTTAAAATACTCTTATTCTCTCTCGATTTTAATGATAAATCTAACAATTTACCACCATAAAATGGTAGGTTACAAAAAAAAAATTCTAAAGCATTTTGCAATTGAAATTTGCTGCATACACGTACCAGATAATCAAGTGAATGCTCGTTGCTTGAAATTAAAAATGATAGCCGGTTATTTTGGCGTTATTATAACGATTATATAAGAAACAATATCTTATACCTACGACGGATTTTGAGCGTGTCCGTACTGCCAAAGCCATGTATCTTGATGAAATTTTGGTCACCAGACTTATCCATTCACATAACTCTAACGAACTTCGATTGATATTAAAGAACAATAAGTCATTCTTTATTTATTATCCGCTTGTTAGTCAATGTCAATTTTTTAGTAGTTAATTAAATAGGTAGCAATTTCATTCGACACCACAATGGACTCACACTATTTAAAAAAAAAAAGGACTGCCTACATTTTTTACAAGATTGTATCACTATTTAAGTAACCTGTTATGAAGTAGTGAAATTATAAACGGGTTTCTTTTTAAGAGGTAATTTAAAATCCATTAATAAAATTTCCCGTCATGCGACCACTACGCTGATCGATCTAACTTCTGCTATTCATAGCTTATAGCACAATGGCTTCTTACTTACATTCGAGTTTTAAGTAAAATATATTTTGAAACCAGTTATGAGCTTTACCGAAACATTTGAGCACCGTATTTATTAAAACTAATTAAATAAAATTGTTAATATTTTAACTGCTCTAAATTACATCCACATTTGGCCCAGTTTCCGAAATAGTACTGTGGATAAAATACTTATATCGCTACCGGACTAATAGTTGTGTTCAAGTTCAGACTGACATCGCATTTCAAAGCTGAAATTTGTCTTATAATAATTCATCTCATACTCCGTGGCGAAAGAAAGCATAATGAATGCATGCAACATGCATGTTTGCGAAATAAATTTAGAAGAACTAGTGGTCGACCAGTGGTCGAAATTCGACGTAATCTGTAATTACCAGCATTGGCAAAATCATAAAAATATGATTGCGCATAACATGGTGAGCATATTATGCAGCAGTCATTGAACCTGATCTGTGATAAAAAAAATCGATAAAAAATATCGTTACTTCTACTTTCATACTCCTCCGTCCGCGTAATTTTCGTATAAATGGTTACTTACAAAGTTTTTGCTTCACGTATTAATATATAGATAACATGTATTGTATGTATAACCGTCAACCCCTAGTGGAGAAGTTTTACCCAGCCGTGGGTCTTTTACAAACTGTTGCAGTACAACATACTTGTCACAATCTTATATAGTATATCTTTCAACAATTTTCTTATTTATTTTTAGTGAGAAATATTTTATTTTTGAATTCATATAATCTAAGTGTAGAGATATAGGTGACTCTATTTAGATATAAATATCATTTATTATAAGTAGATACTACAATAATTTCTAAAACCTCAACTTTTATTACTCATATTTTTTTAGACTTTGTTTTAAAACTTGCAACAACCTTTTAAGAGTGTATGCTACCTCAAATTGCTTATTTTCCACTCGGCAGGATGTCCATATCTTCCAAACTACTGAATATTTAAGTTTAAAATTGATGTATGGTAAAGTTCAGGACATAAACTATCTTTCATATGTTTCGAAAACACGATTCCATAAAATTTTATCGATACAAAAAAATCGCAAAGTTACCTCTATTTTTTTTATTAAATCCTTAATATCTCAGTAAATATAGAAGTTATGAACTTGAGATTAAGCATGGTAATTGAAATAAGTATGAAGAACATTTTATATGTTGCGTTTTTTTAAAAATAACTATTGATAAGGTTTGTGGGGAGAAAATACCTATAATTCGTGCGACGAACAACCAAGCGCTCTCAATTCTCATATTTGTCAGTACCGCTCCGGCTTTCGTAAGGGATACCTGTGTCGCTTGCGCTCGAATTGAACGGAGGACGGTACTATACTTTTTACTTTTTGAGCTTGTATACTTTCATTCAAAATCTATATACATATAATAAAATGGTAGGAAAGTCAAAACTGTACATTGAATATTTTTTTTAAAGAATACTTGGGGTGTAATCATGTTTTAAAAAGACGCGCGCGCTCCCCGCGAGCGTGTTGCGGTTGCGACGAAGTGGGGGTGAAATCTGAATTCGAGCTGAGGTAGGGTGGCCCCTTAACTCCTTCGGCATAACCAATTTTCAATGGTCTAGCAATCATGAGGTAGACAGTAAAACTATAATCACTTAGTGAAACTGATTACATTTGATTAGTTTTATAATCAAATTATTGGACACAAACTACACCCACGAACTTGTACGTGATTGCCACGCCTTTTATTAAGACTATTAGATAAATTAAGACAGTTTAAGATGAGCCGTACGTACAATGGTTCCATTACATTCCGGGTTTCAAGTTATTTGGTCCTAATACTGAGGGTTATGATGTTCGTAATTTCTGAACTGTCAAAAATACTTTTAAAACTTCTCCTTTCTAAAAAAAGAATGAATGAAATCAGACTACGTGTTAATGAATTATAACTAAAGATACGTTTTGACTTTCAACTTCTCTCACAAGAGGATTATGCTAAATTTTAGAATAAAAAGTACCCAGTGCCATAGCTCCTATGAACTCAGATCACGATCTACTAATACTAGACCTGACTGATCGTGCCCAGTTTCGTTTGAATGCGTTTAGTAGTTTTGGCGTGAATCGAGGCCAATATACAGACAAAAATGAAGAAAATTAAGTACATTTCTTATTTTATTTTCAATTATTTTTTGTAGGGCACCCTGCCCTACAAAAACTTTTAAAAATATGTTTAATGTTATAAATAATGTTAATATTTAATGTTGTTAATAATTATTAGACCTGTTATATCTTAGAAGTATTGATTTACTAGAGAAATTTAACTTTAGAAAGTTAAGAAGTTTTACTTAGAAAACAGTAAAATAAAGGACTTCCTTTTCAAGTCTTTTAAACGTAAGTAATGCAGTTGTTATCAGCTGTGTTCCCCTTAATGATCAACGCCTATTCATTTTGCCTCTAGTTCAGGGTTGGTACATTTTTCACATAAACAATCAACCAAACCGCATAAATAATAACTACAAACAGATTTGCTACCAACATTCTTGCATAGTATTCCAAGCGGTTGTGATGTGACCACCCACCACACCACACGAAAAACCCACATGAAAAATTACATTCACTAAAACGATACAAGCAGGAAGTATATAGACCACAATCAGTGGTTGACAATCAAGGAAATTATATACAAACTGAAATGCGCACGTGCACTCAAAAAACGTTCTTAAGAGAGGGATTGCATCTCTTTCTACCATGGATTTAAGACAACTCGTAAGAAAGAGACAAAATACCAGTATTCAACGAAATGCTCGGAACGATTTTTTCACTTTACATGTTAGAAACAAATGTCAACCTTATTTACTGACATAAATAACTGTAATTCAAGTTACATATTTGAATATACAATTTTATTTAGTGAGCGGTCCGGTTATGATAGAAATTCCTTGTAGACAATACATGTATATTTTTGTGAGAATTTTTTCTTCATATAACCAAAACAATAAATCGATTAGGCATAAAATCTTAACAAATATACCTCTTACCACATCCGTAAATGCAAAGTAGGTACCTTTATCGTTTGACATTAACATTAGACTTATTACATTAATCGTTGTATCGTGAAACAAAATTTATCTAATATGTTATAATTGTAATTACTGTGCATACCTCAAAGATTTTTTTTTTCTCTTTATTGAGGTAAACAAACAGCATTACAGTATGAATACATAAATGTGATATAAACAAAAATTACTTACTGTAACACCAACACCGTTTACCACAGATTAATTTCAGTACAAAAAATTAGTCGATCATAATAATTAGGACAAACAGCTATACAATTTAAAAAGAAAAAAGAAATATACAGTAAATTAATCTAAACATTGTAACACAAGTTTTTTATAAGTGCGGGGACTCGTTGCTGCACATTAACTTTAGACTTATTTTAATCGTTGTATCGTGAAACAAAATTTATCTAATATGTTATAATTGTAATTACTGTGCATACCTCAAAGATTCAAAGAATCTTAGTTGAAATTCCTTTGTTGAAAATTCCTTTGTTATAAATATTAAACTTGCAACGTGTTAACACAATACACTCAAGTTATGCTACGTTTACGTAATTATAACGGATTCTATTTTTTTTTTTTTTACAAGAAACAAACTTTTTTAACAAAATAGATATTTTTATATATAGCTTTTTTGACTGACCCGTTCGCGCAGTTAGCAGTAAGTCTACTTCCTGCTCCGGTGTTGTGTGTTCGATTCCCGTCCCGAATCTGGATGTAACTTACATTTATGTATATATGTATTATTTATATGTGTATTATATTCTGTTATTTCAAAAATAATATTCGGGAGACACTCTATATGCTGTTACTACTGTAGTGTGAGCCGAAACCAGAGAGGGCACTTTTCGTCTGTGCCATAGACTTGAAAAACGCCGTTTTCTGTAATCTAAATGGAGACAATTATAAATAGGAGATATATAGAGCAATATGTGCTACTACCTAAAACGCAGATATTAAGTCGCCTACCTTAGGAGCAGATGACCGTGTGTGTTTGTTAAACATATTTATTCATTTATTTTATTTATTATCTGTCTGAATTACTTATAACTACTTTTTTCATAACCAGTTGCTCTAACATTAAGTTATAGTACACGTTATTACAGTTTTTGATAATAATTATTTGTTTTATCTAAATTTTATATCATACTTTCGGATCTTTTTATAAAATATAAACTTAATAAAGCAAAAAAAAACAAGCTAGTAAGCCTAAGAAAATTTGGATTTTATATGCAAATTATTCCCAACTTAGGTATAGTATGTCTTCATACACATTAAAAAAAAACAATATTGCACAAACAATAAATAATATTGTTTTATATTTGTGTACAAAACTTTTGAAGTCGATTTGCTTAGTTATTATATTATTTATCAGATCACTATATTTCTATGAGACCACCTAGGTAATATACAGCTTTTACATGTTCCATTGTTATCTTTATATTCATTATCAAATAGGGTCTCCATCTGCCCACGAGGTTTGTTCTATAGTCTCTATAGATCGAAATTTCCAGTTCAAACCGAAAAGAACCGTGTTTTACAGTAGCATCCCTATACAGTCCATTAATACTTCGAGTTGTTTCTGCAACGTTGGATTAACGGTGGAACTCATTCGTAAGTAATAGTTTAAACAAACGATGTCAAGATAAATCAAACCACAAATAGGTACGCTAGTCTAAATTTGAAATAAATTTGAATTTGGAACTCCTAACGAAACGCCTAAATAAATTCCTCATATTTTTTATATTTAAATCATATTTCTGCAAAAATTAACTATGTGTTTAATAATATTTTCGTACTCAAACTACTGACTGAATTAAAAAAAAAGTAAATATCGGACATATAAATTAAAGTTTGATAGCGAAACAAAACAAAATATCAGAAACTTTAATATTTGAATATCGCTATTTATGTCAGATAATTTCAAAACTTAATAAGCAACCGGTGAAATTAGCCATTATAAGAAATCATTTTGTGTATGTACAAATAAATATCTAGCTCAATCGCGAAACGAACCTAAGACCGCTAGCACTCGTTGTAGTGATAAAACAGTGATTAAAATTTCGTCAATAATTTGTCTTCTAGTCTCTGTTATAGAAATCGTATTGTAAATAGATGCAAATTTTGTAGCTGTGTTTATTTTGCCAATGAAACGTACCCATACTACGGCCGTGTTCCGATATATACTGGAGCACTGCCCCAGTGCTCTCAGTACTGAAAATTCGTTCCGTTATAGACTGCCAGTACGCTGCCGCAGTATATGACGTCATGAATCGCCGCCATGTTTGTACTGAGAGCACTGACGCTTTCAAGGTAAGGTGCTCTCAGTACTGCTCAGTACTGTGATCACGTGATCAAAAATATGACAGCGCGAATGATTGTTATTATTATTAATTAATATTGTTATTCAAAAATGTCCACAATATTCAAATAATAATTTTTCTTGTTGAATAGAAAACGTATACATGATAAATATTTTCATTAGAAAAAAAGTCGTAAAATGAGGATGATAACAGTAGTCCAGTATACTGGACTTCGTTCCGTTATAAACAGTAACCAGTAATGCGCAGTATAGCAAACTAAAAAGGAACGGCTTCGCAGTATACTGAAATGACGTCACACCTTGCAGTGCTCCAGTATATATCGGAACCGGCCTACGTGATCCGTTCAGGGGGGAAATCACCACGATTGGTCACTGGGTTGGTCTTAGGTTGTTGAGACATGAAGTCAATATCCTCTAAAGAAATCTCGCGCCTTTTTTAACTATATTCAAATGCGCAGTGTTTAACGCTTTTTAAACGCACAAATGGCAAGAGTACGCTACACTACCACTACTACGACTGACTACACTTTTTTAAGTTCCTGCTTAATTTTTTTTTATCAAAAACCATATTATTAATTACTACGTAAAAACTCGAGGGGAAGGGGGGGGGGTCTTAGCAAACACTATGAGTGGTCACCTATGTGGGGTGAGGATAAAAATTTTTAAGAAATGAGTCACGTAGTATTGGTACTTTCACTAAGGATGCACAGGTGACTTGGTGATCGTCACGTCTCGTCACAAAACTGCAGGGTGCTCACGACAAAATATAACAGTCACCAATATTTTTTTTATTCCAGGCGTCATTGATCGACATGGAAGTTTTCAGTTTTGATACTAATTAAAATTGATACTAGATGCACTCTCTTTATTTTAACAGGCTAAAAAATAGGATATTTTACACTTTTTTATATTAATATATATAGGAAATTAATTATTTTATTTCATAATATTATTAGAACTTGGAGAACTATTTGTTTTTTTTTGTGATTAATTATTGAAATAGTTTATGTAAGATGTTTTAATATTTTTGCCAATCCCAAATCCGAACAAGCAAATTAATTGATTTCTACATGTGTTGCAGTAAATAACATAAAGAAATATTCATTATTCCGTGTCGGTTAACATTTATTGCGTAAAAGCGCCATCTTTATTTAAATAATGAATGAGGCACGTACGTTCATTTTTTACTCTTTTACTATTCGAAAATAAATGCATGTGTAATGAAAAATAGTAGAAATCAAAATTTTTACTATCCATACTAAATTAAAATTTAATCATACTATAGAAGTTATTTTATATAGTTTAAAAAAATTATATATATGTAAATATTTAGTTTTCCAAATTATTTTTGTATTCGCTTATTTTTGTGATGCCGCTCCGTAATATTTATGTAGCAGAACTGGCAGGTAAAAATCACCTACCAATTGGCTGTATGGCCTATAGTCCTTTGCCTTTCCCTATGGGGGATAAATTTTAAACCAACAACAATCAAACATCATAGCGGGAAGTTTGATCGTGAAACAGAAAAATATATAGGGTAAGGTGGGGTACAGTGTTACAAAAAAAACAAACTAGAATGTAGCGACAAAAATATTGTTTTAATCAGTTTGTTTTCGGCTTGTATATAAACTATAACAATCTCTCTTTAATTAAAATTATTCAAACATGAACATTATTAGCAATTAATTAATTTAAATTTCACTTTAATTAAATCAGTCGATTGTAACACTGAGCCCCGTATCTGGGGTACTTTGTTACAGGGTAAGGGGCACAATGTTACATCATAAAAATAATATACAAAATAACAATAAGAAAAAAGTTAACTTTTCTAACAAGTATTGTTTTTATTATAATATTATTTTGAAACGTATATACATCTGCCTGACGTTTGGTCTTTTTTGCTACCAACATTTACAAGATAAAGCACAACTTTAATATCTTTTCGAAGACTTACACCACTTTCTACCATCAGAATTGCTTCTGCCATATCTCTTTCACTATGAAGATCGTAATCTGTCCTCGTCTCACGATTTCGAACCATTTTCTTTTAATACCTAGAAATAGTAAAACACAGTAGTGTGTGTCACACAGTGCCCCGTAACACAGTGCCCCGGAGAGGCAAAACGATAAAAAAAATCAAGTTTATCTTTTAGGTTATGCTTACAAAAAACTACTTAACGTTAATTCGTAACTTAATTTACAGTAAATAGAGGAAAACTATCATAACTTACCTAAATATAATACGTCCGGAAAAAAGTAAAAAACTTTGAAATGATTTTTTTCTCGTTTGATCACACAAAACCTTTTTTTGTTTGTTATTTTCTACACGCGGTACAAATTGCGGCAATGACAACTGCTTAAAGATGGCTACTTGTGAGCTTGACAAACGTGTATACCAACACCATAAAAGTGAAAGACAGAGACGGAGATATGTACACTGTAACAGTGTACCCCGTGTAACACTGTACCCCACCTTACCTACCTAAGAAACTCTAATCTATTGAATACCGTTACTGTGTAATAAATAACTATCTGAAACTGTATCTGCAACCGGTGAAACAGGCCTTAAATATGCGGAAGTTGTGAGAACAGTGACGGTGGCAAGTCACCGGGCACCCGTGCGCGTAAAATTTAACAGAAAACACGTGCGTTTAGTTTTAACTCTCCTACATTACCAAAGTACATTACTAAAACAAACGTGTAATGAAAACTTGAGCAAATCAAAATTTCTTACTCTTATAATAGTCATAGTAGGTATTATCATAATTAACACTTATGAATACTTAACGCTTGACATTCGTTGAGCTTGTACCTTATTCTTATAGCGAAAAAAATGTTTTCATTTCATTACATAGTAATTTGATTTATAACATTTTAAATAAAATAAATATAATTACATATCATTATTATAATTACATTTTTTTTTCAAGGTTCGAAAATTATTTTTATATTACAATACTTTGCGTCGAATATCAAAACGCCAAAAAGCGTTGTTGCCACTCCGTAAAATGTATGAGGCATTAACCTTTTCTGCCAGTTAATGAACGCTATATATCAGCAGATTACAATAATTGTAGATAAGATACAGTATTATCTATTGGATAACTATCGAAAACTTTATCAAAAGCCGGTCGAATTGAGGTTGAACTGTTAACTGAAGAATTTAATGTTAGTTCTTAGGTTGTTATTCCTCGTCGTGCTGTTATACGTTGTGTTATATTGTTGAAGTTGGTATTAGTTGATAGTTGTAGTCTGTTTGTGTTATGCTATTTAAAATGGAAAGTTTTGAAACAAAAGCACAGAAGCGTGAGAGAAACGCAAATTTTACGAAAGAAGAAACGGACCTTCTAATCTCACTTGTCGAAGCAAAAAAACGAATTATAGAAAATAAAACAAGTAACGCTATCACTTGGCAAAATAAAGAAAAAGCCTGGAAGGAAATCGAGAAAAAATTCAATAGTTCATCTGGATCAGTGTTTCGCGACCACAAACACCTCAAACAAAAATATGAAGCTTTGAAAAGAGACACTAGAAGGAAAAGTGCAGTGGTTCAAGCCGAGCTCTACAAAACTGGTGGTGGTCCAAGTGATGCTTCGGTACTCACACCTGTAGAGCAGAAAGTTAAAGAAATTATTCTTAATCCAGATAACAAAAATGAGAGTTGTTATGATTCAGATTCTGTTAGGTCAAGTATGTCATATTTGTATTTACTGCTTTTGTTAAAAGTTTGGTGTATTAATTATTAAATGATAACTAATTAATTAAATTTTTTAGATACTCCATCTTCAGATATAGTGCAACCTACTGTGGCTTTTGAACAAATATTAAGAGAAGGTATGAGAAATTTATAGAATAGTATAATATTAGATATTATTATTATTTTTTTTTATGGAAATAAGTGTACCTAATCACTTACATTTCTTTTATTTCAGAATCTATTTCCAGTATTGACAACACTGAACAATGTAGTGAGCCCGTTAGAAAAGTATTTATAGTGTCACAAGATGAAGAAAAACTAAAATGTAAGAGTTTAAGACATTATCAACATAAAGACTTATATTTTTAATACCTTTTCAATAATTTTAATAATTTTAAAGATAATAAATAAATAAACGTCTCACACTCAACGGCCCCCAGTAGGATGTGAACCCTATGTCCGGGGTCTGGGAACACACACAATACACAAGCACAAACACCCAGACCATGACAAACATCTGTATAGCCTAATACAAATATATGTCATGTGCGGGAATCGAACCGTGACCGTTAGCGCATCAGTCAGTTGCTGTGACCACTGCTCCAATGCATCAACACAATAGAAATGTGTTTATTAATAAGCAATGACCAAATAATTGAAAGGACAAGGGCCTTTAAAACTTAACAGTCATTTTTATGTACTATTACCTAGTACCTAGCATAACATTACAATGTATAAAATAAATGTATGTATATATATAAATAATTAGAAATACATAATGCAGCGTGTGAATTGTTACATAATGTGTCATACCAAAAATGGTATTAAACAACAGATTTTTTAAATGATTAAGAATTTTATTACCATTATAATATAATAATATAATATAATATGTTTTTAACACACACACAAGGTCGTCTGTTTCTAAGGCAGGCAACTTAATGCCTGTGTTTTAGATAACAGCCGACTGATATACTTTTTTTTTTAAATAAATATACATATAAATAATACATATAGGCGGGAATCGAACCCACAACCATTGGAGCAGAAAACAGGGTCACTGCAAACTGCGCCAACGGGTCAGTCAAATTATACACTGTAACTATATATTTATTAGTATCAATCATACTGCATTAAAGGTTTAAAAAAACTTTTAAAGGAAGTTTTAAGAACTATATAATTTTTATATTAACAATGAATTTAATATAACCAAATAAATATTTTTTTTTTTTTGTTATAGATGAGTCAAAAGAAAAAAGGCCATTTGAAAAACTAACTGATGAAAAAATTGAAATTGCAAACATCAAAAAAAATCTATTGAAAGAAGAATTAGAACAAAAAATTATTCAAAGGAAAATTTTAGAAAAAGAGTTGGAACACAAGGATCATATATACAAACTAGAAAAAGATATTAACTCAAAAGAAAAGAAGCCATTGGATAAATTAACTGAAGAAAAAATTGAAATTGCAAGTCTCCAAAAAAAAATATTAACAGAAGAATTAGAACAAAAATTAATTCAAAGAAAAATGTTAGAAAAAGAGTTTGAGCACAAGGATTATATATACAAACAAGAAAAAGATCACATTCTTCTGAAAATAAAGTTATTAAAAAAAGAATTGGGAGAAAATCTTTAATTTTCGGCTAATTCTGTTTCTGGAAAAGAGACAGGCACTTTTGTGGGATGCGACCTTCGTTAACACACAGGCTCTGCCTCATATCAATGGGACAGCCTCAAGACCAGGAACCGATGCGGAAAGAACTGAAATAGCTAAACATCGCAAATATTCGTCACTTATTCCAAATTACATCTTTGTGCTATTTGTAGTCACAACTCTTGGACTTTTGAATATCAGTGAAAAAAGAATTGACTACATGACTCATAGTCTCCACTCATCATAGAAAGATAAGCAAAGCTAGATCATGTTTTATCAGACAATTGGAATAGAGGAATTGATACCAGCATTAGATTATAACAGGGAGACCAGCAACATAAGTTTCTGATGCTTTTTTTTTTTTTTTTGTTTTACCATCAAACACCATTTTATCTGTCAGATATTTCTATTTGCAACCAGTGATGAAACCAAAATGTGTATGTTCTATTAGTTAACTAGAACAAACAACGGTCCTAATTCCTGCTGATAAGGCCCTGATAGCCTATCAGAAATATATGTGCGAGATAAACTTTATCAGAACATTTAAAATTCCAAAAAAATTGAAATAAATATTGAATCAAATATTTTACATCAATATAAAAAATTATGGAATCTACTCTTTAATTTAAAGTTTCTTGTCAAATTTAATTTTATCATTTGCTTTTTTTTTACAAGTGGTTTTTATAAATGATTGGTGGGCAAATAACATAGTCTCAAACAGAACTAACTATACATTTTATCCCATAAATCTTAATCATGCAATTGTAAATTAAACTGAAATAAGAACAAAGTTGATACTTTTACCCAACAATAAGTGACTGACTAATATAAAAATTCTATCAGTTTATGAGACTCTGAATGTAAACAAATATGACAAATGACCAGTCTGATTAATCATAGTGTTTTATTATTTTTGTTCAAATATATGTTTTAATTGTACTACATTTAACGAAAGTATTTTGTTAGAACTAGCTAAGGTGTAGACTTTTTCTTTTTTGTAAAATATAATGCTAGATTTATGTTTTGTAAATTATGCTTAAATAAGAACAAAGTAAATTGATCTATTTTATATTATACCATTAAAATTAACATAAATGGACACAAAAAAATTATATTTTTAATTATAACAGTAATAATTTATGACAGAAATAATATAATGAAAGATGAACAAAAAGTTCTCCCCATATCTGTGGCTATATTACTGTACAATGTACATGCAATAATTGCTTGATGTTCTTTTGAATAGTGCAAAGTATTTTTTTGTTTTACATTATTGGAAGTCTATTCCAAACGCTATCAATATTTTTACAATATTCTTTATTCTGTTCTATGAATTATGAATGTGTTAGGAAAACATTATATTTTCTCAACCCTTATCTTCAAGATTGTAATTATATTTCAAATTGTGACAGTTAGCCTTTTTTCAAGGCGAGAGATGTTAGTTTAGAAGAATAAATTTTTGCTCAAATTATATTTATAAATAATAGATTTAATTTTATAGTAAAAAACATAAATTTATTAAACCTGTTTTTTTTAACCTTAGTGCTTTATATATATATATTTCAAGAGTTAAAAAGTGGTGAATGCGAGGCTGTCTCTCACACAAAGGATTCCATTTTACAGTATGATATTTAGGACATGTTTTTAAGAATGAAAAAATGCTTAAAAACTCGTAAGAAAGAGACAAAATACCAGTAGTCAACAAAATGCTCGGAATAATTTTTTCACTTTACATGTTGGAAACAAATGTCAACCTTATGTCGGTTACTTCAAGGTGCATGTTTGAATATACAATTTTATTAAGTGAGCGTTCCAGTTATGATATAAATTCCCTGCACGCGACACAATATTTTAGGCACGTCACCGACCATGAAATTCATAATGCACTAAGAAAAAAAGGGGAGGCATCCGAGCATAATTTCATCCGATAGTAATTATTATTGAGTAATATCGATCGATCGAGTAATATCGATATATAAAAGAAGCAATGACTTTTTTTAGGAATACGCATAGTCTGTGGGTATTGACATCGGTACGGGGGTCGCGATGACCCTTTTTTTGAGGAATAGGGGAAGAGGTGGCAAGACGGGGTAGTTAACGTTTGGAGCGTAATAAAACGCACGTTTTTAAGTATTTTGAATATTTTTTTATTTATAATTACTCTTACATTATCAATATTTATAAATAAGGAACTTAAAAAACTTTACACTCATAGAAAAAGAAAAAAATAACCAGTTTTGTCAAAAAACGTCCAACACCCCATCTTGCCCCCTAGGTAGGGTAAGATGGGGTATGGCAGACATATTCCATTTTTGGCTGCAAAACTTGCAAATAAATACAGCCTCGTCATCCTCGTCATCTATCCCAGCACAGCTATATTGTGCCCAAATCCTAGAATAAGAATATGCGAACCATACTTCATTAGAATTCAAGTATTTTCCATGGCAGTAAAAACCAGGGATATTATCTTCTTTGTTGTCACAATCTGGTGAGGAATTAGGATTATTGTTATGTTTTCTTCTTATTCTTTTTCTTATCAACTTTTTTTTATTCTTTTACCTCTTTTTTCTTTGTTTTTGTTTCTTCTTATTTCTCTTTTTATTATCAACATAATTGCAAAGTTCTTTCTCTTCGTTATCAGAAAATGTTCGCTATTTTGGGCCTAAAGGAACTTTCACCGAAGTTGTTAGAGCTGCGGGATCTTCTAGGGCTGCAAGAGCCTCTGAATTTTCTTTTAAAGGTCATTTGAGGCACAGAATATGTTTTCGATGCTAGTTTATACCCCTTTTCCCTTCAATTACAACATCTACCGTATTTTTCATAGTCTGTTTACTCCAATTCCCCTCTTTTTCTTTTTTTTATAATGTTTCACTATCCTAAACAAGATAAAATTAAACTAAGTTTAAAGGATCATAAAGTCTCTTAGAGAAATCATAATTTTCTTCGAGGGGGCAAGATGGGGTACCTCATACCCCATTTTGCCCCCATACGCTCATTTCAATAAAATAGAATGCCTTAAAAAAACAAATCAAACTATGGAAACAAACATGTTCTTACCTGCTGGTGTAATCATTGATAGACAAGAATAACTTTTAATCAATTCTAAGAAACTAATGTTGAGGTACAGAATACATGTGATGTATAACACGAAAATCACAACGAACTTAGCAAAAACCGAGTTTTTGGCGGAAGGGCGAAAACGCATGGACTCACAAGCTGGTCACAGCGCTGATTGATAAACAATATTATTAGGCGTCGTTACGAGTCAGAGCGGCTGTAATTGGTCGTCCGTACGACCTACGAGACCCGGTACCCCGTCTTACCCGCTACCCCATCTTGCCCCCCCTTCCCCTACGTACAGCCCGAAGATGTATAAGCATCGGTAAAGACTTAAGTTGGACACAATTTATTATTTTTCCAATAATGATAAAGTCAAAATTATTTGATGGCACGCCTATGATCTCAGTAAATATCTGTTTAGAAAAATTGGCACGTTGACGTGTAAAGGTTCGCCCTGGTCCCTGGTCTATAATGTATAGATACCACCGAACGTAATGTTGAAAGAACGGTACAGATATTTTGCCGATTGGGCGCGCTATTTTTGTAGAAGTACTTGTTTAAATATTTACAAACTACTTAAAAAAATATTTTGAGAAACGTGGATTTAATTTATAATAAAAATAATTCAAAAAAATTATATTTTATCTAATTTACATGGCTTTTATTTGTGCCAGACAAGCATCGATTATTTCGCTAATGTCATATAGAAATTGACGACCATTCTGGTATACTGGTATGAGTAGTCGCCTCAAGCCGCGCCGGCGGTCGCGATTTCGATTCCCGCTCAGGACAAATATTTGTTTCCGGTCTGGGTATATGTCCTTGTGGGTCTCTCTACCATGTCTCGGAGAGCACGTAAAGCCGTCGGTCCCGGTTGTTATCATGATAGGGAAATTATCCACCAACCCACAGTGGAGCAGCGTGACGGATTAAGCTTTTTTCTATACTCCATGCACACAACAAAGAATTGAATTGAATAATCTATTAGTTTGGTATAAAAAGTGGTAATAAAAATTTTATTTAAAAAAAAAAACTGAATATGTAACTTTTGTCAATTATTGAGCCACAGAGTTGTAATATTAACCAAATGTTGTTTTTTATTTTTGCTTTTTGTTAAATTGATTTGGAATTGATTATAGGTAGTCTATAATGTGGGTACGACTAAGTTCAAATATGGGTTCATCGTACAACCTGTAAATACTGCGAAATGGCCACATAGAAGGCAAGCCTATTTTACTACGCCTCGCTCTTACATTTGCTTTTGACGCTCCGGATACATGCAATTAAACGAAAAAGGTTAATTTTGCGTATTATCGCATAGTTCCGGACTTCCCTTTGGTTTATCTTTTACGTTTATTTGATAAGTTTTTGCTTATTCAAATTATTTTTTAAACTTTATATTTATTTAATGTTTCATTCATACTATTTTAAAAAATCTATTTCGGATCGGAGTTATATGCTCCGAGTTCCGATCTGACACTAATTTTGGAAAGATTGGATAGGTATATGGAGGCACCCATTAATTACGTAAGGCGTTTTGGTCAAGCGAAACCTCAATCAATCTTACGTGGGAGAGATCTTATCAAATATCACGTATCTCTACATATGATTCTTCATGGCCGTTTTCTGCCAGCTCTATCACTCAGTTAATGGGCATCCGACGATCCCGGACCCTGAAGAGCATGAAGGAAAGTTATTTGCTCCTTTCTTGATTCGCCACTGCCTGCCTACCAATTCAACCTTTGCACGGCTTCATCGGCATGCCCTATGACTTCTATTGCACAAGTGTGCGTGATGATCTAGAAAAGCGATATGCTGTAGTTGGTGCTGCTGCATGTGGTATCTACTTTTCATCTATCATACGAGCTGCAGAGCAGCGAGTAAAGTGCGACCTTCACGTATTGTCCCACGTCGAGCTTCTATGTGCAAGCGATAACGGGTTAGAATGGCTAAATTAGAGCGAGGTTGAAGGAGCAGATGATTTTACTGAAAATTCCATAGGGATGTTGGTTTCAGTAGTAACTCTTGAGATCATAAACGAGTCTTCGTGGATTGAATTATAGTGAATATTCTTTTACGAATTTTAGTAGTTTAGTATTTTATTATTTGATTCTCTCATTGTGATTCTATGCAACGTATTAAAAATCTTAAATACTAGTTTTAAATTGTTAAAAAAATTGAAGGGAATTCTTTTTTAAAATTAATGTAATCGAGCACAGATTATGATGATGTAGAGTACATTACAAGTAGGTACGCATTTAAAAAAATCGCACATGAGAAAGAAGGAGGGCAAGGGTCGAGCAAAATCTCACATCTTACCAATGGAGGAGGGGTTTGAAAAATCACCAAAATTGTTTCCGTAATTAATGGACGCTCCCTAAAATTGTACAGTTTGCTCGAGGCAACTAGAACCTGAAGAATTAACATTTTTTTCATAACGTCTTTACACAAAATCTGTAAAAAGATAGTATTGAATCAAATACTTTCATGAGAGTTACTTTTGTATGCATGACTTGTCAATTATACAATATATAAATAATAGTACCTGGATGACCGAGCTTTGCTCGGTTAAATTATATTTACTCATAGATACATAACATACTGATGAAACATAAATAATATTTTCAATCTTACCGACATAATAGTAAAACAATAGGAACTGGTTATTTAAATAAAAAATAAAAAGAGCTTTCAGTATAGTTTTTCTCACAAAAGAAACTTGAAAAAAAAAAGAAAAAAGAAATCGGTCTGTAGACACCTGGATTCGAACCCGTGTTTTCTGATTTCGAATTCGCCCGAATCCCATCCGAGCTGTTATAAGCTTATCAATGACAGCGAAATTTACCTTCGTATTATAATGATATTTTCTAATTGCGTAAAAAAGGGATACAACGACATTTTCTAAAAATAAATCCTAGCTAGATCGATTTATCACCCCTGAAACCCCCTGCATACTAAATTTCATGAAAATCGTTGGAGCCGTTTCCGAGATTCAGATTATATATATACAAGAATTGCTCGTTTAAAGATATAAGATTATTCGTCAGATTTTATTTATTAACCGAATTTTCATAACCAAAAAAACTCAAAAAAAGACTTAACGTGCGACTTTCTACGCAGTAGATACAAGATATGATAATTGCATTCAAAAAGTAAGAAACAATTTTATGAGATATTATGCGGCATCTAATTGTCGTTATTAATAAATGTTTGTTGTTATTAATAAATTAATTTGGATCATTATTTTGATATCGTTATTAGTGTGGGCAGCTATAACGTCTCAATCTTATAAGTTTAAACAAAAATTCCTGTTAAGGATTTTAGTTGAAAAATCTTAATTAAAACGCAGTTAAATTACGCCTATAGACTAATCTCACCAGAAAATAATAATAAATAAATATATATATATGTATATATTGAAAAGGTTGAGAGAGCTTAAAAAAGTTTAAATTGACGGAGTAAGATCGTACTACTATTAGGTATATTAAAAAAAATAGACTAGCGCAATTTATTTAGTAAATTTTTTTTCTTGATTTGTTTCCTTATTTGTATAGCCTGATTAAGATAGGATATATTCCTAAAGATACAAGGCATATTGATCATTTCACAGGGTAGTCCAGACTTATCATGCTTAGGTCGGTTTTATCCTTGGCGTTTGTTTGCTATTACATTTAAAAAAAATCGATTTGAGTATATTATGATATTGATGAAACGTTAGATAATGATTATAAAGTTTAAAAATAATTTTGATTAACAAAAACTTACCAAATAATCGTAAAATAAAAACCAATGGGAAATCCGTATCAATGCGAAAATACTTATGCAAAATTGACCTTTTTTGTTTAATGGGATGTAGCACACGTATTATCAGTCAGAGCGTCAAAAGCAAATTTAAGAGCGGGTAGCTTTAGGAGCTAGTAAGAAACGTCACATATTTCGCAATATTTACAGGTTTTACGAACTTACCCTATATCCGAACTTAGCCGAACGCACCCTAACAATTTTGTGTGTAATGTCAACTTATTAACAACATTCGGATATCGTAAGAAGTAGTAGCATAATTTAGCTTATCTATGTAAAGTATTAAGGATTAGGCTGATTGTACCGAAAAATACACACCAAAAAGTCCGTATCGTATGCGGACGTAATTCTCCTTCCTTTTTAATCAACGAGTGATTCTCGTATAGTGAATGTCAATATATTTGTTGTATCATTAGCAACACTAACGAGCACGTTCTCCGAAAGCGTGCAAATTGTTTCTACAAGGTACGTACAAACAATTTTACGACTAAATACTCGTAACGAACGAATGTAAAAGAAAGTCACTTACCGCGTCTGTTTGTTCGCGATAAACTCAAAAACTACTGAACATATTTCCATCAATAGACAGTGTGATTTATGAAGAAGGTTTAAGTGTGTAATTTGTTAAAATTTCATGTAAATTGGCTGATATTATGCACATTATCTAACCTAAAAATTAATCACGTAATGCGGTAGGTAATTGGAAAATAAAAAATAACGCGCACGAAAATAAGTTGAAAAGGGGTCTTACACCGATGACGGAAGTCGCTTGATGCAGCCACTCGCGCCGCGCCAATCTCTGTCGCTAAGAAAATTATTTACCCACATACTGTACTACTAGTGCAAAGCCGGGGCGGGTCGCTAGTAATTAGTATATTATAAACAGTCTGTAACTTAATAGACAGCCCACACGGTTTCTCTGGGTGTTTCAGAATGCTTTATTTTCATTATACTTTTTTTTGACACAGAAGAAATCTTCGAAGGAAATAATTCTCTATGTATGTACATATTCATTTATATATTTTTGTAGTAAATATAGTGCATAATATATACCTACCTTTGTATTTATTCTATGTGTATTTAGTAGATACAATATTTGCTATCTACATATTTGTTTTCTTCCTGTTAGAAGACAAGAGGTTCTTTTTTTTTGTACACGCATTATTTCCTGTTCGTCTGTTATCTGATGACGCTGACTGAAAACGCAAGTCCCTCACCTTCCGTCTGACGGAGGTTCTCACCGAGAACGGTTGCTTTGACTACCTGTTAACTACCTGTGTCGGACGGCCCAAAGGGAGCCGATGACTGAATGTCACGATTGTGGCGCAGCGGTGGACTCTGCCCAGCACACCCTCGAGGTGTGCGCGAGATGGGCAGTGCTGCGTCAAGGTCTGACGTCAGTCCTCGGAGGGAACTTATCGCTTCCGAGCGTCATCACCGCGATGCTCGGCGACGTGACCTACATCCGCGGGCGATGAATGGAGGCGCTAGTTAACAACAAGCTCTATTATGACACTGTGTGATTTTTAATATATTAATCTCACGATCAGATAAAAACATCTTAGTTTAAAGAAAAGTGTTTTTGTACCTTTTGTTGAATATATGAAATATGTGCTTATAATTTAAAATATAACGACACCTAAATATCTGCATCTATCAGATTCCCGAAATTTGTGACCGACTCAAACTTGATACAAGGATTCATATTTCCACGAGTGAATTTAATAAGAATACAGTCCTCGCGATAATAGCCATGGAATATAACCAAACACTGTAACAAAGACGAAATGAAAGCTGCTAACCTAGTTAGCACAATACTGCCACCATTACTTTGAAAGCCCGGCCCACACTGGCGAGAACATAATGGGACTATCAAAGAAGTAAGGGGTCGCGCTCAATGTAGTTGTAGAATCATTCGCAGTGATTAACAACGATTTTAGTGAACTACGGAATGTGGATGACTTTATTGCATATTTGATTTACAGTAGGATCTATATCTACAAATACAATCGAAGTGTACATGTATGGGTACGAAATGACTTATAAATATAATATATATTAATTATTAACTATTCAGTTGCTGCGTGGTAATTTATGGTTACCACTTTGTTCGGGCTAGCATTTAAAACGGCTTAATAAATTTTCTTGACACTTTTATAGACAAATGACTTCTTAATAAGGCTAAATAAAGGCTGTACAATATAGGTATATATTTTTCAAGATAAAAAAAAGTATTGGAACTTAATACACTCGGTGAAATTAATTCGTGGAAACGTGAAAACTCTTTTCATTCGATTTTTATCTGTTCCGCGCGCTGTCAAAATGCAAGCCAATTTTCGAATTGGAGTACACGTTTCATCCGTTGTATACATAGCGAATGTTGCAAACATTTTGCTGTGGCAATGGTCCAGTTTGTAGATGTGTAGACGACCATCTGGCGCGTAACGTGATAGCCCCAGGATATTGTTCCTAGCTAGCTGCTAGCTAGCGAACTTGACAATACGTGTACATGCATACAGTACTACATTTACAACTTAACACGATAGGATACTGAGAATTCGGCGTGTATGAGCAAACTCAATTTTGGAACTAAAAATTTTGTTCTACACACTCATTTGAGTTGACCCTTTTATTTATATTTTTTTTTTCTTTACTCATTTGATTAAAAAATAATAACAAGCAAATAAAAAAACATAACAATATTTATGTTAAAGTATTACCAAAAGTATAAAACAAAATTAATAAAAAATCTTCCATCATCCAGACTTAAATAACGGTAATCAAGAAAACACTTTCGAAAATCGCGCTAAAATTTTTCTTGCTTCAAAATAATTCCCGTTTTATACTGAAAATAATTTTCTTAACAACGCTTGTTTCGTTAAAAATGCTAAGTATTATTATGAGCGCTACAAAGTGCTACATCTCGTAACTCAGTCGGTTTTTCATACTTTTTTTAACCATGTTTCAGCTCGACATTGGACCTCTGAAAAATGTAATTTTTTTTTCAAATAGCAGTTTAGCGTTAACAGCTAAGGCCTAAGACTGTAATATGTAGCGTAATATGTAAATTAATATTAGTCCTTAAATCCAGTTCAAGTATTGATATTGAAATTGAAAAGATATTGTTCCACTATCCCAACATTATTTCGTTTTATCGTGCTATAATATTTTTAAGCTCCCATGTTTCGCGACATTTAATTAAATGGCTCCAATTCGTCTATTATAATAAAATAAAAAACATTATGTTTTACGTAATTGTTGTGATACGAAACATGACTATATAGTATTACGAGATTAAACTATTGAGAATATATTCATATGTAAAAAACCACTTGCCTCGCCATTTTGCTCAAACGGCGATAGTAAGTTGAAAATCCTCGTTTAGTGAAGAAGAACCTTTTTTCACTAGTGAGATATTAGAAGTAAAGTACTAACCCTTTATATGCGTCCTGCACTGGTTTCACTTTAATATTAGGTGATTTAGGGTATTTAAAGAACTTCGGTATATAGGAGTCATACTGTAAATTATATGTGTGATTTTGAATATATGATTTGAAATCGCAAGGCTTTGGAAACGCAGTTGCTAATTCTGAAAACAATATTATAATATATATCTATTTAAAATCGTGATATATAACAAATACGACGATTTAAGTGAATAGGGAATCAAAAATGCATACAGTTTCTTCAGAAATATAAACAAAGCCATCAAATAAATATATTTCCTTGTTTTTTTTTATACTGAAGTGGAAGTTGTAGAGAAGTATTTTGTTTCATGTAGTTGACAAGAAATAACAGGAGACGATTCTCTTGAAGGTACTTCCAAAAAGGGTTCATTTGTAGAAAAAAGTTGATTAATTTTTGTTAACTTTGTAATAGTTGTTATTATTTGTTAGGATGTAATGTTTATAAGTTCATTTCATTTCATGTGAATTCAGTGAAATCACAGAATAAATGTGTACATATAAGTAACTCGGTGTTTCAGTTTACAGGTGTGAGATACTTTTAAAGATAGGAGTAAAAGTCTTTATTAATTTTAAATATATTTTCATCGAATAGTATCTTCATTACTTTAAAACGATTTTAATTTATTTCCTACACGATGATTTGGTGGCTATTCTTGAAAAAATATGTGATAAAATATCGTCCCGATAATTTAATGTGTGTTCCACATTTCAAACAGTTTTTGAAATTATTTTTATTTACAAAACATACCTTTCGAGTACGCCTGCTTGGCGACTTCGACCGCAATATTAAGCGATACGTTCTTCACGTCGCTGAGAGGAGGATATATTCGGCCGAGCGCCAAGTCTCCTTCGCTTACAAAATTTGCCAACGTCTGAAATGATCGCTACTCTTATCTATACAACTTAAATTCACACTATTGTTGTCGGCACTGAATGCAACAACTTTTTCAACAAACACCGGAACCGCTATGAATACAAATTGAATTCGAGAATAAGCCAGCACTGAAAATGGGTAAATGTAAGAATTTTGTTTATATAGCTTGATAATGTAGTTCGACGAACATGTATTTAAAGTTTTCTCAAATGCAATACTGTCTAAATTTTTTTTAATATTTTTATTATTAAGTAATCACTTTAGTCATAAGTTTTGTTTACGAAAACTATGTTATATAAATTTCTTGAATAAACTGTAATATCTCTACCATAAAGTTTTGCCTGTGTAAAATTATCTTTATTCCGTTAAGAAAACTATTTGCAAACTCAAAAAAAAAGTTATAGGTACGAAGTATAACTGTACAAAAATTTCATAATTATAAATATATATATATATATATATATATATATATATAGGCAGATTGTTTTATATATATATATATATATATATATATATATATATATATATAAAACAATCTGCCCCGTAAACATTTTAAAGATTTGGTATAGCAAATCTTTCAAAATGACAAAAAAGAACTTTTTTTTAAATATATATACATAGTACCTACGATAGTAAAACTTAAACAGAGATGTATCAAGATCTCATAACTTAGTCAATAAACAGTAAGGTTTTAGAGTTGTACTTTTCTTACATTAATACAACAATAGTATCAAACTGCTAATCGATACGTTTCCATTATTTTTATAAAATAAGATTTATATTTAATTAAAAAATAATTTCTATTGTATTTGACAATAATCATCTTTCAGGACAAAAACAAAAAACTTATTCTTCTTATTAGGTACCCAAAAATCTCTTAATTATTTACTGAATGAGTATCAGAGGCGTAGCTACCCCCTGGCTAGCACCCGGTCTACGGGGCTACGAACGTGTATTAACAAAAATTCGTAAAATGTTATCTAAGAACTTAAATAAATTATGTTAGCACTTAAAAAAATATCTTAGGGACATGAATGACCATCGGACTTGTCACTATTGTCTATAGAGGCAGAAAATTTAGAAAAACTGAAATCGTCTTCAGTTTTTAATGATTTAATAAATGAAAATATCGATATAATAAATTCACCTAAGAAAAGGAGTATTAATTGTAAGTAATAACTTATAATCAATATGTAATTATTTTAATTCAGTGCGAGAGTTTTTGTTTCGTTATTGAAAAATCTTTACCCTTCATTTGGGCCCTTTACAGTTTTTGATACAGGGCCCATCTAAGGCAAGCTACGCCACTGATGAGTATGAGGGTCCTCTTTATTTTCATTGATTAATAAAGTATTATTATTTCATTAATATTACCTAAGGTCACAATAATAAACATACATTTGAACATAGTAATATTAATACTATTATACATACCATTTCAACAACTTTTCAATATCACTTACCCTGGCCGCTGTCAAGAACATACTCTCTGGGATACGACGAGAGCGGGACACAATCACACCGAGAGCGATACCAGGAAATATGTAAGAGTTATTCCCTTGACCGGTATGGTACTCTTTATCCTTGTACTTAACAGGTGGAAAAGGTGAACCAGACGCGAACACACATCTACCCTATATCGAGAAAATAAAATCAGAAATACACATGCTTAAAGTTTGAAAAAGATCTTAAAAATAAAGTCTGCTCATTACACTGCTTTTTTAGTTTTAATATGTGATGTAGAATATAGAGTTAAATATATAACAACTAACGAAAAGGGTTCAAATGAAGATAACATTGTTTAGATTTTTATTTTACACTAGCTAAAAAGACATACAGACACAGACAAGATTTAAATATATATGTAATACAAAATAAACAATATATATTATGATTTATATGTAAATCGGGATATTTATCATCTTTGTTGTTGGTAATTTTGAGTTCCCGATATTTCGGCTTTACTATTGCAAGTGCCATAGTCACGGGTGCACTAAAGTTTGTGCGGGTGGGTGTTAAAAATGTTTAATAGTAACCACCGGCTTAATAACAGCCATTTTTTTTTGTTTTCTTTTACTAGACCTCCCTATAGTAGGGGAGACTGTTTTTACATTTGCATTTTGTTAGGATGTTCCATTATTCATCAAAAAACTTTTACTATGCCTAACAATTTTTAACTTAATATTAATTGTTACAAAATAGGAAAAACCTAGATACAAACTTATAAAATTGAACTTATATACAAGAGGCAGTATCCAAAAGAAAGCAGATTACAAAGAGACAGGACGATAAGTTATATTTACAAAAACCATTGTTGTATAAAACATAAGTTTTATACTTACAGTTTAAATCTTACAACTAACTTATATATATTCCTTAATTTAATGCCAATTTTTATATGTTAACCTAATTATACTATTATAATAACTTAACTTATTTTTGCTTAACTCTTATTTCTACTATTGACTATCCTACATAATTTTTTACAAAAATTCAGGAACAGATCCCTATCCTTCCTACAAATTAATTCGCAAAGTGAATTGAGTTCCAACTTGGCATTTAACATAATTTCGAGATTCTGCCTCTCGTGACCATGGGCCGGGCAGTCCAGAAGTATGTGGAGGACAGACTCCGAACACGCAGGATCGCAGATGCACGATGGACTCTCCTTGCACTTGAAACGGTGCAAGTACTCGGAGAATCCACCGTGTCCCGTCAAAACCTGGGTGAGAAATCTGTCCACTTTTATTTTTCCTATGATCCGGTATGCGGCTATCGCGTCAGGGAAAAACAGCCTGGTGACTCCGGCCGTTTCACCACTACGATACCGCCGGTTCCATTCATCAAGCGATTGCATGCGGATGCTACGCTTGATGAACGAAACCGGGCAATAACAGCCGGTTGAAATTTTTATATTGGGTGATTTCGATGGCCAACCTTATTAACCATGGTATATGACGAAGTTCTGTTAAGACTACTTGAGGATTATGTAGTTTTTCTAAAAGATGTTCAGCGTTGGTCGAATTTTTAGGATCATTTTTGTTTACTGTCTTAATATGTTCGAGAATATTCCATAAAACAAATACATTATATTGTGTTTACTCTGTTCCAATATAAATTTCCAATTGCATTTATTTATGTACATTTTGAAACAAGGATATAACATTACTTTTATTTTGAATAAACTTTTAAAGTAATTTTTATGGGTATATAATTATATATTTAACAAGATAAACAATTTATAAAATATAGCACGTTAAATTTTTGAATTTAACCATAATTTAATAATGTGATTGTCAAATGTCTTCTAATTTTACGTAAATTGTATTCTTTATACAAATTACCTCCGTATGATCATAGGCAGCCTGCGCGGTACACTCCGCTTTGCTAGTGGGATTCGAGAGAGCGAATATTACCGGTCTCTCCGCATTTCGAGCCATTTGCTTCAGAATGTTTTCGTTAAACGCGCCACCGACAGTCGAACAACCTCAAAAGATAGTTGAAAGAAAAAACTAGTCTCTTATCTAATTTTGAACTCAACTTTTTAGACTAACCGCACGCTTAAGTTTTATATAATTATACCTATCGTTCACAAACTTTTTAAATTGTAATTATTCAATTTGTCCATTAAATTCATCTGCATATTAAATCGGTTTGATCATATCTCATTCATATAATTTCATCTTTCAAAACTAAGTATATCTTTTGCGTAAATTATATTCGGAACTAAGTCAATGTGAGGTTATTAGGATAGGCTGAATGATAGTTCGACATTCTGGTGACCCCAGTCTTCTTTTACAATTTTTTTAAATTATATAGAATCTATAGCATCCGCAATCTTGGCCTGATTTCAATAACCTTAAATTTTTAAATTAACTACTTTTAAACTACCTGCTTTTAAACTAACCAATAAGACACGTCGGTTTAATGGTAGCGACACACTTTTCAAAGTTTTTTTCCGGTTCAATATCCTTTCCAAAGTGTTTTGCGTGATCTGGGACACCATTTTGCCGCGAATTCGTCAACAAACCATCAACATCGAACATATATATTAATTTTCGGGCGTCGTCCATATTTACACCTTCTTCCACCATCGCGGCTACTATTAAATTGGCTATTCCGGTTGCCGCCTTGTAAAATACCAATATAAGTTTAGATTGTGTCGTAAAGTTATTTGTGCATTCGAACGAAACGACATTTCGCAGCCGTAAAAGCCAATTCTAAAGCTTTAGCTATTCCAAAAACTCTTACTTGAATGTGATATACGCTAGTGGAAATCTTAGTTTCGCAAATAAAATAAGGTATTATGTAATTTCTAACTCTTACCGATCCTGCACCGAGAAACATGTAAATATTTTCGTTCATTTTCCTTTTAGTGATTCTAGTGGCAGCAAAAAGTCCGGCAACCGCAACACTTGCGGTACCTTGAATATCGTCATTAAATGTACAGTATTCATCGCGATACTTTTCCAGAAGTCGAGTTGCATTCACTAAGGCAAAATCTTCAAACTGAAAATAGAAACTTACGAATGCTTGATAATGAAGGAATAAATAAAAATTTAATCTAAATTCTCGTATAAGTTTGCTGGACGAAGACCTCAACTCCATATACGAAAAGGGTTAGAGCTTATTCCGCTGCGCTGCTCCACTACTGGTTAGCGGATAATTTTCCTACCTGGAGTAACGATTGTTATCATCTGTTTATGATAACAACCGGAACCGACAGCTTTACGTGCTTACCGAGACATGGTGGGGACATATGGAAAAGCACCCAGACCAGAAACAAATATTTTTATAAATATCTGCTCCGAGTGGGAATCGAACGCACGACCGTCGATGTTAACTATCAAAAATGATCGCAGCAATACAACAAAAAAATCGTCGATTGCGAGCGGACCCGCTAATTATATTTTATTACAATTTATTTTACCTGTAGTAAAGTATTTGGTCCAAATCTCTCAATAGCAGCTTTCATGAATTCGTCAATGAAATCATCGTATTCTTTGCCACGAACTCTTTTCTGTCGAAGGCCTATGTAGAGAGGATCTTCTAATAGGTCCTGTTAGACATAGGTATATAAAACATAAAAATCTTTAATAATATGATTTCCCATCGACAATATCTGAGAAAAAATCACTTTTTTAGTCTACGCACTTCATTATTAACGAAATCTTAAGCAATTATTACAATTTACAAGTCTATCTCTACATTTAAATCTGATCAGTAAACGAAAAAAGACGAAAAAAAATTCAAAATGTCGGATTACGAATTATTTTTACAACAGTTTGAACGGTTGAGATATGTATAACAAAGAATAAAAAATACCATTAAATTATTTCAAATAATATTTTAAGGTAAATCTAAACTTCTTAAATATTTAAATTATGTACATAGGTACACAACTTTCTGAATCAGCTTTGAGATACCATTTCTAACAAGCTTAAAAGGATTCCTTCTAGGGAAGTACTACTACTAGTACTACATTTAATTAATTTTTAAAATACATACACTTTCAGATTTTTATCTTAAATAATGCAATGATTAAAGTTTTCAAAAATTATGTGTTCTCCATAGATACGTGTTTGTAATAAAAATACCTTATTATCTGTCCCGACATCCAAAGTGATAGGCAGACATTGATGTGGTTTGATACCAGCTAAGACTGTATATAGAGCAAGTTTTCCAACAGGTATTCCCATACCATAGGCCCCTAGATCTCCTAAGCCCAGTATTCGCTCACCATCAGTGAATACTATTGCTCTGACATTATGTTCAGGCCTATCAAATAAAATATTTATAATTTGCCCAGTTAAAAAGGAATTTAAAAATTAAATATCAATGGCACTTTGGATTTTTGTGTCAATTATTTAGTTTACCTATGTAAGACAACTTTGTTAATTTTAATTGAACTGAACTGAATCAGCCTATAAACGTCCCATTACTGAGGAAAGACCTCTTCTCCATATAGGGCAAGGCTTGGAGCTTAATCCACCACGCTGCTCCACTGCGGGTTGGCGAATATTTTACCTATCATGAGTAACGGTCGCTATCTGATGTCGATAATAACAAACGGGACCGACGGATTTACGTGCTCTCCGAGGCACGATGGGGAAACCCACATACATCTAGACCGGAAACAAATATTTACACAAATATAAATATCTGCCCGGAGCGGAAATCAAAATTTGTCACTTTATGAATCCATAAGATTATTGAAGCTTAATCTAAACCTTAATGGAGGAACAGGGTCTAAGAGGCGAATTGGGATATACCGAGATATTTTTCGCGGCCCTAATAACTTTTTTTAAATTTGATTTACGAAAAAAATGGACTTCAAAAGTGTTCGGTAAGAAACGTTATAGAGCACAGTAAAACATTTCTAATTTCTCTTATGTTTACGAGATATAAGTCAAGTTTGCTCCTTCGTTGTTACTTATTCAAGATTCAAATAAGCTGCAACATAAGTGAGACATTATATTTTTTCCATAGTTTAACAAAATCTTACTGAGGCAGATTTGAGAAAAAAAAATGGGGAGATAAGAGTCGAGCTACGGTTTGTACAGGATTAGTACGGACCAAACTGGAATGAATTGGGACGACTATGGCTGAATTGGATTTTTATAGCTGCCGCAATATATAATATGTCATAAATCGTAATTTATTCAATGTATTGGTTTAGGTAAGTATTTTGGTATCTAATTAGTTACTACCTACCTACTTATTTTTTTAATTATTAAAAATAATAAATGATTAAATGATTTATTAAAATAAAATTAAGCATATGTATGCAAGTACCCATTAGATAGGTCCGAAGAATATTTATTTTAATTTTTTTTTTATAAATAACTACCCACTCAAAAAGAGTGTGGGTGAGGGAAAGTAAAGGTGCACACCTGCATATTATTCTTTTTCACTTCGCTGTCGCAGAAAGTCGAAACTTGAGATTTAATTTATTAAATCACAATAAGAATCCAAAAACAGCGTTTAATTTCAATTAATTTTAAAAGATCTTAATAATAATTATATTTTACATCTATATTTGATATACGTTTGTGATTGAATTTGTAATTAAATTTTTCCTTAATTTCATACATTTTATCATATTATTAAAAACAACGAATTCAAACATTTTTCAAAAAGGTAGTTCAAATAAGTCTATCGAATATCAATATGCAAGTGCCAGTCCTGTCGAAAAATTCTATTAACCAATTTTTTTTTTTACTTTTCTTGGATAATCTTTGATAAACTGTACTCGAATCCATTGTAAATAAACTATAAAGCACCAGACTCATTTTTTTTTACTAGTATGAATAAAGAAAAAAGCGATGAAAATTCATTTTGAACTCACAAAGTATCCCGTTCCCCCCATTTAACAGTACGCAATTAATTATTATTTACTGCTCATAGAGGCGGATACGGGAAAGTCCGAATTTCGGCCTAGCGAAAGCGACGAGTCACCTTTCAAATTAAGTAATGACCTGTCAGAGATTTTTTTTCAGCAAATTTTCAACCAAGGTTCTAATCATAGTCTACAGTAAAAAAAGGACGTAAATTTAATTTAATTATTCGGGCTCTGATTAAAACCCGCGAGAAATTACTTTCGTGTAAACAACTCATAGCATAGCAAGTATGATAATTCGTTATTATTATTTTGTTACTGGAAATAGTTATGATAATTCAATGAAGTAAAATTCAATGGTCAATACATTAGTGTAAAAGCCTGTATGTTGGTCAACTCTAGCTTTTAATTGTAGATAATATTATTAAATTAATGAAATTCTTACCAATTATTAAGAATGTTTAATATATGACCTTTGTCGTATATGGTGACAAAGAGACCTCGTGGTTTTCTATAAATAAGACCAAATCTTTGACACGCCAACCCCACAGTGGGGGTATAAACTATAGGTAAATATTTTTCAACATTCTTTGACAGTAAACTGAAGAATAACTTTTCGTTCATATCCTAAAAAAAAGCAAACAAAATACATTACATTTAATTTTTTTTTCTAACTCTTTGATGTTTTATGTGGTCAATTACCTGCAATTCCATTAAATATATGAATTTGTTAAGACTGTCTTTATACCGATCCAATGATATCTGGCATATATTTAATTGTTCTTCTTGAGTTTTATACTCGGCAGCTAACAGACCTTGAATTCCTAATGTTTGTCTCTCTTCTAACGTAAATGCTAGGCCCTAGAATACGAACACTGCTATGAAGATAAAAGGGTAACTTTATAATGCCTATTATATCTTTATTGCAGTTAGATTCTTAACTTGGTGTTATTTTCATAAGAATGCCTATGGTTACGGCAGGTATACAATATACATAAAAAGGGAAACCGAACAAATTAATCTTTCTTATTTACCAGCTTTCATGTTGTGGCTATCTATTCTTTAAATACTATTTATTTTTAAATCGTACAACGGTACAAACTATTTGTTTATATTTAAACGGTAGAAAAAAAAATTAACGACCATATAGCACGATCCGTGCCTGGCTTCTGTACCAGTGAACGCGGAATTGACCGCAGTTCCTGCCAAATAATTTTTAAAAGTTCAATGATTTTTGTTAACACATTTAAAATACCTTACCTACCTTATTTAAACGAGGATCTCTCAAATGGTCGATACCTCTGACCATATTCGGACATATCATATCACCTGTCACTTCAGTAAAATTTCGACACATTTTTTTCACTTTAAGTATTAATAAATACTGTTTGAAAACTGGACCAAATAAAATATTATATCGACAGCTGTAAAATAGATTTACGTTCTTTGAATAAACTTTTTACCCGGCTGCGCGGTTTTAGGCGCATTGAGTATAGGTACCTACTTATCAGATAACTTTGGTTACTACATCTGATAGGTGCATCACAGAGTAATGTTTTATGGCTTTCGTTTTTTACTTTCGTCAACAACTAGGAAATCTAGCATTTTTAATTTGTATCATAATTTCGTGCATTGTTTGTTAAGTTTGTATTTATTGCTATGCTTCTTTCCGTGATAGCGTTTAAAAACCATCCTAAATAAACAGGCTTATTAAAGCACATAAACTAACAAACTTAGACCAGTAGGTATCTCTCGAAATTCGAGTCCAAATAAACTGTACCTACCTACCGCTTTATAATATTATATAGTAAGTATATTATGTTTATAAATCACGTAAATATTATTATTACGTTTAAATGAAAATGAAATAAAATTGATTTATTTTGCCTATATTAATCACTAAATATTGAAAATACTCTACTATTAATACTACGTACGTACTATTGTAATTATTTTATATTATTATTATTTTTTTAATGTTAAAGTAAATCGAAATAAAAACAAATGTTTCAAATAACATCTCCATTTTAGGCTAGCTAATCTGTTTTAAAGTGAATGAAATCAGAACTTAAATAATTTTAACATTAAATTTACTTACCTAAACCAAAATAATTTGTGCCTCAACATTTTTTTTTTAAATGGGATTCACCTATTAGTTGTACAACTAATATTTAGCATTTAATTTTATTTTTATTTTTGTTTAATTATTGTATATTTTAAAAACATTCGTTTAGTATATTTAAAAAAGAATTTTGTGGCTTACTATAATCAAATTACATGAAAATAATTGATAAATTTTATAGAAATTTTGACAGAATAACATTTACAGCATTGTCAAAAATTCTACACCTTTTCATTTATCAAGAAAAAAACAGATAAAGAATATTATAGAATAGAATAGTAGCTTTGTACATTTATACAGAGTATTTATAGTAAATTCATTATTTTGTTGAACACTTGTATGAAATTTATTACACTCCATTGTGAACATCACTTGATTGATACTTAAAGCCATTCAGAGGCTCCTTAAGGCCCTCTTGCTTGAGGGCCTAACGCCGGAAACCTGGAACGCAAACGTTGTGGTGCTCTTCTTCAAAAAGGGTGATAACATCTTATTGAAGAATTATAGGCCCATTTCGCTTCTGCGCAACGTTATAAGCTGTTCCGTAGGGTCATTACAAATCGTCTGACGGGCAAGTTTGATGACTTCCAGCCTCCCGAATAAGCCAGTTTCCAAAAGTGTATAGTAGGTACCTACCAAAGACCACATGCCAGTGGCGTAGCTTGACTTCGATGGGCCCTATATCAAAATGTGTAAAGAGGCCCAAAATGAAGGGTAAAGATTTTTCAATAACGGAAAAAAACCACACGCATTGAATTAAACTATAATTATTTTATTATTTTCAGTTTTGTTCGGTGAATTTATTATATCGATATTTTAATTTATTAATTCTGCCTCTATACATGGCCGGATTTAGAGGTGTGGAGGCCATTTGCTTCCCAATATATTTGTTTGCATACGACGTCGAAAAAAAATAAAAAAATTAAACGGTCATCACAACTCCGAACCGCTGGTATTTACTCCGTCGGGCTATCTGTATTTCTAAAAAAAGGTCGTCACAACTCTGAATCGCTGGTATTTACTCCGTCGGGCTTTTTGATTGACTGACCCGTTGGCGCAGTTTGCAGTGACCCTGTTTTCTGCTTCAAGGGTTGTGGGTTCGATTCCCGCCTCGAGTCTGGGTGTAATATATGTTTATTTATATATGTATTATTTATATGAGTATTTATTTAAAAAAAAAGTATATCAGTCGGCTGTTACCTAAAACACAGGCATTAAGTTGCCTACCTCAGGAACAGACGACCGTGTGTGTGTGTTAAGCATATTTATTTATTTATTTATTATTTATTTGTATTCCTAAAAAAAAGGTCGTCTCTCAATTTAAATTTCTGTCCCGAAGTATCTATTGTGGGGGACCCTCTTATGTGGAGGCCCCGAGCAGTTTCCCTAATAAACAAATCTGATAGTCTTTCATGTCCCTAAAATATTTTAAGTGCTAATATAATTTATTTCAGTTCTTAGATAACATTTTACGAATTTTTGTTTATACTTTCGGGGGCCCTGTAAATCGGGGGCCCCGTATCATTGCTACGGCTGATACGGCGGTAGCTACACCTCTGCCACATACATACGCTGCTGCGGATTATTCAAAGGACCGAGGAGTATAATCGACCATTGTACTTGGCATTTGTGCACTATGAGAAAGCCTTCATTTCTATCGAAACCTGGGCGGTACTGCAGTCTCTCCAGCGGTGCCACATTGACTACCGGTATATCGAAGTGTTGCAGTGCTTGTACATTAACGCTATTATGTCGGTTCGAGTTAGGAGCATAACACGAGAGCGATTCCAATGCAGCGAAGACGCGCTCCTAGAATTGAAAGGATTCGGTATCAATATAAACAGTGAGTAGGTACATAACTTATTTTCGATTTGCCGACGATATTGTACCTATGATAGAATCCCTGAAAGACCTCAGCATTATGATCAGTGACCTTGATGGAGTTTCTCAACAGGTGGTCCTTAAAATGAACATAGACAAGACAATGTCCAATGCCCATGTCGTGACCACCTCGATATCGGTTGGTATATATTCAACGGGTTCAATTCCCTGCTAGGATAATTAATTTTTCAAAAATGTTTTAAGATTCGGCCAGCCATAATATCTTGAAAATATAAGTATAGTTCCTACACGAATCTTGAACACTCGGTGACAAAATGAAGATCGATCGTATTGGGCATATTATACCAAGAGACCAAGAATTCGTTTCTACGCTGGCAAAGGTCAGTGCTAATGGTACATGCAGACTGTTATATATTCAACAATTCGGCTATTCTATATATCTACTAAAATTCGAGAAAGGAAATAAATAATTACTAATATCTCTATCAAAATTAATCTAATCTTTATAATCTAACATAAGAGTAACAGGTTAATAAAGTTTAAAAAAAAATATAGTTCTTATAAGATTTATAAATTTTCATTTTTGTAAACAGAATAAATTTTTTACTTTGTATAGGTTTTAAAAATACATCTGCACTTATTCAATGCCGTAAGGGCTTTCTGTATTTACTGCGCTGTATCAACCTGTAATCAACCCACTGTTAAACGAAGGCCTCTTTTGCAATATAGAAGGGTAAATGTAGATAGCGACGAATATAGAAATACTAGGTTTGGTTTTTTTTTTTTTGACATACTGCACGTACAAATATTGGGAAAGGTACAAAAAACAAGCACAATAAGGTTTTGAACATTTTAATTAGTAACATCCATTCGTTACAATCGAACAATTTATATCCTAAAGAACAAACACATTAACGTCTCATATTCCACGAAGTTTAAGTATGAAAATGAATTGACCTAGTAGATTTGAACTTAAACAACACTGATACACTAGAATTGAAAATTACTAGTTTGAATGAGTACCGTATCACACTCACATCTATTACTGTTGTTTTAATTAGAGACGTAATTTATAGTTAATAATATTCTTATATTTCTTCATACAGACAAGTAAACGTCGTAGATAGAATATATATAACACGGTACTTTTGTTGAATATAAACAACCACACTTAAATTTTAATAAGAAACAAAAGATGAAATTTAATGCAAATGAGATTATCTTTTGTATTTATAAAATCCTGAAATTATTTTTATTATTTATTGTTTTATTGCTTCGCTGTCAGTTATTGCATTAATGTGTGGTTATTAGAATTTTTATAGTTAAGATAACACAACGTCACTGGCAATTATTTCAGTAATATAGTTTATTAAAATGAAAATATACTACATTAAACGAAATTAAACATTATTTAAAAGTGATTTATTTCGCAATATTTTAATAAATGTATTGTCGCAATATTTGAAAATCAATATTTTAATTTTTAATTGTTAAAATACATTTAAACATTATATTTTAAGGTTTCTCATTTAAAGTAATTTAATATTTTATTATTTAACACAAATGAAAACTGGCTGGTAAATAAAATAAAATCACTTCACATATTTATATTAATAATATTAGTATCGACAAACTCTTATGGAACAGAACAAATAAATATGATTAACAAATCAATTTATATATAAACACGGGTTAGTTTAAAACCTACATTCATCTCACAGCAACATAATCACTTCGTATCAATAGATACCGGGTAAATGACATAAAACTCGAATCAACACAATTTTTTTTTTTCGCTCAGCGAAAATAAAATTTCTTTCATTACCTTAAAATACTGAATACGTATACTTTACTCACAGTAAAAGTATATAGTTGAAACAAATATTAATGAAATAGTTAATATCTCGTCACGATAATCAATAAACATTTATTATTTTAAGTTATATTGTTTGTAGTTCATAATATTTTAATTAAAAAATTAAAATACGCCTCACTTCGTGATCTATTAAGCCGAATCGGTGCTAAAACTACGTCGTCAGAGGTTAAGAACATTTTATTATAATAAAATATGAATATAATTTTCTTACAATAAATTTTCTACGTGTCTTTTATGCTATTTTATTTTATCATTAAACATAAAAAATTAAGTATATAAAATGACGGTAATGCTGCGGTGACTAGACGTTGGTTTCCGTACGTGACTGACGTAATACTAAAAAAAATACTGGAGAAAATAAATTTGTCTAAAAATAATGATCGAAAAATACCGATGAATTCAAAAAGAAAGAAAAAAAAACTATAATAATATAAATTTTAAAATATTTACATAATTTAGCAAAGGCAGCTATTTATTTATTTATTTGTGAACGACACAGATCTAAAAGTACCGATCCGATATAACTCTTAGAGCATATACTACTGGATTGGTCACAACACAGCTGACTTCCCACCGCTTCACCGAATAGAAATGGTTTATGCCATGAAAGGAGAAAATCAACAGCCAATCGCGTGCGACTAGAGAGAGATGACATATAGCTCGATACGTCTGTCTCTCTCTACAACCTCGTCTACACTTTCGGCCTACGGGAAGCTGCCTCTAGTAGTATATGCTCTAAGATATAACTCGTAATGGACTCAAGCGACACAAAGACCACATACAATACGCACAAATAAAGTTACTACATCTACTTGCACATACATACGATAAATATTATATAGTAATCAATGCTATGAACTACGATACAATAGTTTTTCAATTTATATATGAAAATTAAACAAGAAAATTGATTATATATGAATATCTCGTTGACGTTTTAATAATTTAAAATTAATAATAATTACTATAGTTTGTTATTAATATTGCATCAAATAAGTCAGGACATTATATTAATTCTAGACTAATTTAATATTTCATCTTTGCACATTCTTATCAAATTGATGATCTAATAATTACAGTCTACCGTTCATTTATACAATTTTCATTTTTATAAAACAATAACCTTAACTTAAAAAAATATTCTCACAACTAGTCCCTTGTTTTAAATTTTCCTTATAAATCACTCTAGATCATTATAATAGCTTGACTTATTCAATCTTTATAATCGGAAAAAAAATGTAAAACGGATGTAAAACATGTTCTAATACGAGAAAAAATAACTTTCGGAACACCGAACAACCGATTATGGGTTGGAAAAAAAATGCTTATAATAAATAAAATACTGCTTTAGATATTCTTGGGTACTGGTTGAATAGGTCGAACGTTGAACTTCTCTTCTGGTTTCCAATCCCATACGACGGGCATAGAACTCTCATAGTAAAAGTTGTACATTTGGTTTTCGATGTGCTTTCCTATATCCTTAGGCTCGGGATAAACTGAAGCGAGACCTGGAAGATTTAATAATTTATAAACATTAACGAATTTTTATCTGTTACTAGCTTCTGCCCGCGGCTTCACCCGCGTGGATGTCGGTTATCGCGGCAAAAAAGTATCCTATGTTACTTCTAATACCTCCAAGAATATGTGTACAAAGTTTCTATGATGATCGGTTAAGTAGTTTTCACGTGAAAGCGTAACAAACAAACTTACATTTCACATTTATAATATAGGTAGGGAAGATAGGGATGTATGTACTATTGTTCAAATCGCGAACAATTTTGAAAATGAACAATCTTAAATATTTCAATTACAAACAATTCCGTAACGGTTTAAAATTGTACTGATAACACAAAATCGTGTGATTATTTAAGTGTACAAGTAAAATCATTACACGATTACTTTACGTATAAAGATAATTATTAATACTTTAATTGTCTTTATCCAATCGAAATAATGTGTTTAATATTACATGAAAATGCTAATGTACTAGCGAGACTACTTAAACGCTTACAGGGATACTGTTTAATTAATTTTAAGTTAAAGCAATAATTAACAACTATGTTAACGAAATACGAACTCTACGATTTCATAAAAAGTTATGTTTTATTATATATGTTTTCTATGCTAAAATTACATCATAGCTCGAACACACTTTAAACTCTTTTTACCGTATATAATACGCACAAATTAAAATGTAATTTATATTCATAACTAACGCCTCCGTTATGTAAACATTTAAACGAAAACAGGTGAACTTCTTCCTTCGCATGTTTTATAATCGACCGGTGGATATTCCGGCCAACAATAGCTGTCTGGCAAATGAGACTCATAATTGAGGTTATATTGACACATCTTAATGTGTTTGTCGAAATCGGTCGGCGTCGGATACACGGAGCCGCATCCTAGATAAAAAAGGAATTTTACGTTCTGTATCTGAAATTATCTAAGCCTCACTGTTGGGCAAAACCGCAATAAAATTTTCAATTCGAACCAGTAGTTCCTAAGATTAGCGCGTTCAAACAAACAAACTCTTGAGCTTTATAAGATTAGTATAGATTATAAGCGGAAACGTGTCTCACTCTGTTTTTTTTCCCAAGACGCACATTTTTTATGTACGATGTTTTCCTTCACTTATACACCGAATATAAGATAAATTCTAACCCGGATTCGATCCCGCAACTTATCGGTTAAGATTCGTTCGATTTACTTGACTATCTTGACAATTAAATGATCATTTTATTTATTTGTGTTTTAGAACAAAACGTGAAGATTTTTTTATACTGAAAATATAACCTTATACCATATCAAAAACTGTACAGCGGTAGTAAGAACTTTTTAATATAATTGTATGTAAGCTAAGGAAAATCTAAATAGTTATTTGTTAAATATGTAAATCAATTTAAAAGTTATTTCATTAAACCTATACTTTATAACCAACCTGTAAATTATTTGCAAGTTTCAATAACTTCAAATAAATAATAACAATGAAATTATACTTAATTATATCCCGTTGACCTATTAAAAATGTCATAACTGTTAAGTTTTTTTTTAAATAAATAAAATTAATTTATTTTACAAATTCATATAATTTTTTTCAATTAATTTGGGTTTATTTGACATTAAAACCTAAAGATATAGTAACAAAATCGTCACATTATTAACACAACCCACCAGAGCGGTCAAATGACCGCTTTCGAGACTTTAATTGAAATTCTAGGTTTACATTTTTCTTAACTTACTGCACGACTTTTTTTTATAATATATAGCTACTTAAGTAGAAATGAGTAAAAAGTAGTAAAAGAGTAGTCAAGAAAAATGAAAACCTACAATTTTCCAATTTTAATTAAAGGGTCAAAAGCGATCATTTAACCGCTCTGGTAGGTTTAGTGTTAACTTATTAGGGGGGAATAAAGGAAATAATTAACATACCTTCATCGTAAGCCATCTTAGCGACCTCTATCGCTATCGCGAGGGAAACTTCCTTCACTTCAGCGAGCGACGGGTAGATACGACCGATCGCCAGATCATTCTCACTCACATAGTTAGCTAATGTCTGTAAAACAAATATATTTATTTTTTTACGATTTATTCTATTCATACCAGGTATTAATCGAAGAGATCCTTTTAGTAAACTATACTATAGTGTACTGTATCAGCCTGTAAACAACCCACGGCTGAGCGAAGGCCTCTTCTCCATATAGCAGAAGGTTTGGAGCTTAAAATCCACTACGCTGCTCCACTGCGGGTTGGCGGATAATATTCCTTCCATGAGCAACGATCATTAACAGGTGTCCATGATAACAACCGGGACCGACGGCTTTACGTGCTCATAATATGCTTAAATGCTCATGTGACATACACCCAAACTGGAAACAAATAATATTTGCACAAATACAAATATCTACCCCGAGCGGGAATCGAACCCGTAACCGCCGGCGTTGAGGCGACTACTCGGACAGAACGGTCAACGGTCGTATTATAAGCTAAAACGAAATCGTTTACAGATGGCATCGTATTTTTATACACAATTCAGTTTATAAACTTCTACCCTTTTTTTCTTTTTTTTTTTTTACGCTGGGAAATGCATTTACGCATCCCGCCGCCCGAAGGCAACGGGTATGTGGGACTCGCTGACACGGCAGAACGTGCCAGAATACCGCACTAAAACCCAGCGGTGTTATAAACTTCTACCCGCGGCTTCGATCGCGACCAAAAAAAAAGTATCCCATGTTACTTCTAATTCCTCCTAGAATATGTGTACAAAGTTTCATGATGATAACATAAAGCGTAACAAACTTACATTTTACATTTATAATATAGGTAGGGATTCCAATGCGAGCCGTGTAATTGTAACGTCGTTGATTGGTGAACTAAAGATTTAAGTTATTGATAGACTAGGTGCGTCAGAAAAATTCAATTTAAAATCTTAATTACAAGTTGATTGATTGGGTTAGTGGCTAATTACAAGTTTGTGTACCATGTAACAACTTGATATTTAACGAAGCATAGATTATAAATTAATAACACGGCGACATTGGATGAGTAAAAATGTATGAATTTTCAAAATTTAATAATTATTATTGAAAATAAACTTAGTTAAACAATAATTGTGTAAATACCTCAATACTTGTGAAAACGAGTAGGTCGGCTATTCTTACAATATGAAGGTATAGGTACTTTAGATTTTATGTTAACGAATAAAAGCTGTCAAGTACAAGTAGTCCTTACAAAATCAATACTCACTAGTATAAATAGAATATAGGAAATGGAGTATATGTATATATTTTATTGTAGGAAATCAAACAAAATCCGCTACTTGAGATTATATGGTATTTTCACGTATTTTTTCATCGCAATAAGGTCACTTTTGTTGATTGCCGTTGCATTTAAAATGAATATAGAGACCAAATTCACAATATAAAATGAATTTCTGTCTATCTCTCCCTATGAACATTGTGATATTACACATTATAAACAGAGCAATAAACATTACAGACAAAACGGTCAAAACCACACGGATCGGCTAGTATTCTATAAAATAATATTTTCACATTTTTATCCGTTTATTATCTACGAAACGAAACTTCTAAAAATATAACAAACTTATTTACATGCGCGAGCGACAAATTTAAAAATATGTATATTTTATATATGTACACATATAACACAAATAATTTCAACGCTTGGCAACAATGTCTTATGTCATTTGCCAACGGAAATAAAAACTAATAAAAAACAAAGGTAAACAACAAGATTTTTAAATAACTCTGAATGTGACATTTCATTTTATTTTTGGTTTTTTTGTTTACAAATATTTGGTTTTGCCAAGTTTTTAAAGCACGTTATCTCTCATTTAAAAACTAAATTTTATTGAGGATTCCAAATTTCGATACTTATGAATTAGTTTACAAATTTGGCAAGCATGAATATTTATGTATTAACATAATTATACTATTTCATAATATGATATCTATCATTGTAATAGCCGATAAAATTCCTCAATAAATATATTTTTTATTTTTTATTAGACCGATAATTTCTAAGAACAAAAATGTTCAAACAAATAATCAAACTCTTCCGCTATATATGGTTTAAATTTATCGAGTGGCTGTGGAAGGTCAAATCCGAAATATAAGTAAATGTATGTACATATATAAAAATTAAATAATTGTTTAACCGGTTTTTAAACAAAAATCACGGAAACAAATTCTGGTACATAATGTCATGCTAAATCAAGGAAAGAGAACATTTTGTACGAAATTCAATTTCACGCCACGACTATTTCTCAATGTTAACAATAGTTCTGGATTTGGTCATCTGTTACGTTATATGTTCTTTAACAATTGGCACGGAGTACGCTTTGTTGACTTTCGTCAATATAATGTTTGTTGACACTACACACCCACTTACATTCTGTCCAATTCTGTTGACGAGTCGTGGAGACCAAATTTACTCGATAATTTTTCGAATCTACGTAAAAATTGTCGCGATATTTAATTATATCATATCAATGTTTTGCACGAACTAAGTTAGTATTAAAAATATTGCTTAAAAATATCTATATACATATTATATAATAAAATGGTAGGAAAGTCAAAACTGTACATTGAATTTTTTTTTTTTAAAGAATACTTGGGGTGTGATCTACAATCGATACCGAAGCCAAAAATATAGTTTTTAGAATTTTTGTCTGTTTGTCAGTATGTATGTCCGGGATAAACTCAAAAAGTACTGCATGGATTTACTTTAAATTTGGCACGAATATTATTAAGAAGTCGGGTCAACATATAGGTTACATATTATCACGCTATCACCTACGGGGAACGAGCAGTGAAGCTTTATTTCTTCAACGCATTCTGTAACAACGTGTAATCTAATAGCGTTCGCGCAGACGACGTCGCGGGCAAGAGCTAGTAAAATAATAAAAATATATTTAACTTAACTAAACTGAATCGGTTCGTAAATGTCGCACAACTTTCCAAAGGCCATATTGAAAAAATACATTGGCATACATTAAAACAAGTTCACTGTTAACGGCTGATAATGCAAATTATTAAAAACAAGTATACCATTCTCCTGTAATAAAATATTAATACACTTACTAGCAACATAACTTATCGTTCTATGCGAGCAACAATTGTGGTAAAAAACGCGAAATTACCAAGTAGTCATTGTACCTACTAATAATATGATTTTCGACATTACGGTGACATGTCTGCGACGAGACGTGACTAGTGTCTAGTGACTAGTGGACGCCAATGAAAGTCTATTACTAAGATCATGATTGTAATAGTAGTTTATAGCTAAATTTTATTTGTCAAGTGTGAGTTGTGGATGTGTAAAATAACGAGTCACACTCAACGGTTTCCAGTAGAATGAGAAACCTGTGAGTATGTTTGCATAAGTAGTTAGTTTTTGAGTTTAGTTCATTTTTGAGTTTTAACGCAGATTGACTCATTTTAATGTACTCGACATTTCGTAAAGTCGTTTTACGGACGATAATTTTACGTGATAACGCCATAAAAAAACCTTGATAAGAAATTTCATACTTTTATAAATTGAAATAAATTATTATCAATCAATTGTTATTATTACACGCTTTTTATTTTGTAACTCCCCGCCCCGGCTTCGCACGGGTATTTAAGTAAAATTTTAAAAATTATAAATTTATATTTTTTATCACCAAAATAGATGGCGCATGTACGCCATCTATCGTATAATAGTAGAATATCGTTTTTATATTTAGTGACATTTAACATAATAGTACCTATATTAATTGAAAATGATGTTTATCTAAAATATTAAAACGATTTCTATTCCTATCCGACATATTTAGTAAACTTTTAAGTTTAGCAAAATAATAACTCAAAAATAAGTTTTGTTAGTTTTTAAGATTCCTTAGACCAGATGGCGTTGGCGGCGTAGGTACCTATTTCTATTTTCTTAAATATTTATTTTTAAATTTAATTACAATGAAACAAAAACTAAATTATACTGTGAGTTATGTTTAATTTTTATGTATTAAAGTTATTTACATTGGTTTTGTACTTTTTACGTGATACGTGAACAGAGAAAAACACGATAAGAGATGGCGCTGATACAAAAAAAAACGCGCTATTGAAATTTATTCTTGATGATATATAGTGTATTAATAAAACGGAGGTTTTAACAGATTTATTATTTGTATAGATTGAAAATTACAACTATTTACAATTTTAAAAATTTACATTTATTTGCAAGTGCAAAAGTAATTCAAATATTTTTTCTCTTCTACTCGGACACATCTGCCGGTAGAGTGGAAGAGAGATAGATGCGTCACAAGCCGAACGTTTCGCGCTCTCGCTCGCGGAACGTGATAATGAGTCATGCTTTTTCGTGCGTACAGCCGGCGTTCATCGATTTATAAGACGTTATCGCGTCAAAAACACTACGTGTCCAATGGACGACCCCAAAGCCAGCGGTACTTACCCGGGCGGCGGTCAGGAACATTGTCTCGGGGATGTGGTGCGTGGCGGTGGCGATGACACCGAGCGCCACTCCGGGGAAGATGTACGAGTTGTTGCCCTGCCCCGGATGGAACTCGCGACCGCCGAACTGAACCGGCGGGAAAGGCGAACCCGACGCGAAGATACACCGACCCTGGAATTATAGTCAAATTTGAACTGAACTAGACTCAATCAGCCTGTAAACGAAAGATAATTTTAAGTACTCGATGCATTGAGCAAAACGCCTGCTGCATAATAATAACTTAATCCAGAGCCCGTGGATGTATGATACATAAATAAATAATTTAAAAAAATTGCCTGTAAACGAGATAAGTCCACCTTTGTAAACAACCATGTTACACTAATTACTAGTGTCCGACCGAAACAGGTTTTTCAGCCGAAACCGAAACCGAAACCGAACTTTCGGCCTTGCTCTGAGTTTCGGCCGAAACCGAAACCGAAACCGAAACCAGCGTGGTGAAGTGTAGTCCTTTTTTTTATCGCTGGGAAATGGAAAATAGTTTTATTAAATTAAAAAGATGAGAGCGTTGTGAAGTGTTGCCAGATCACTATAAATTTAAAATTGAAATTAATATTTATATTTTTAATATCTCGATAACAAAACCGTGAAGTGCTACTTTTATTTTTTTAGCTTATTCTAAAAACATTTTACAACACTCTCCTAGTTTTTTTTCCAATTCTGTTGAGAGAATTTTTTTAATATAATAAAAAACATGAACGACACAAACATATGGTAAAAACACGAACATATGTTAAATAAATATGAATTATAAATAGAAAAAAATACAGTACCTATCCAAACTGCCACCCCAATATCGGTTGGAGATTCTACTCTCGAAGTTGTTGATGAGTACATCTACCTAGGACAAAATGTCCATCTGGTAGGTCCAACTTCGAGAAAGCGGTCAATCGTCGAATCCAGCTAGGTCTTTTCATCTGATATACCTTAGTGCCTGAAGTCGAAAGTCTTCGACCAATGTGTGTTACCAGTGATGACATACGGATCTGAAGCGTGGTCTCTGACTATGGGCCTTTTAAACAAGCTCCAAGTCGCACAGCGTGCAATGGAGAGGGCTATGCTTGGTATTTCTCTGCGAGATCGAATCAGAAATGATGAGATCCGCAGACGAACGAAGGTTGCCGACATAACCCAACGGATTTGCAAACTGAAGTGGCAGTGGGCAGGGCACATAGCTCGAAGAACTGACGCGACGGTCGATGGAGCAGAAAGGTTCTCGAGTGGAGACCACGTACCAGCAAGCGCAGCGTCAGACGGCCGTCCACGAGATGGACAGACGACTTGAGGAAAGTCGCTGGAAGCCGTTGGATGGAGGCTGCTTTGAACCGGTCGCTCTGGAGGTCGATGGGGTAGGCCTACGTTCAACAGTGGACATCCAACGGCTGATATGATGATGACGATGATGATCCAAACTGACTGGGCACCACGCGCAATCAACGGGAAAGGACAAAGCGAGATGACTGAGTAGGTAATTCGCATAAGCTATACCTACGCGTTCTCACATTATTAAAATTAAATAAATAAAAGGTCATGTAATCCATGGACAATTACCTATAAACATGTAAATTTGTCATTTAAAAATAAAACTCAACAAGATGAAGTTCAATACTCGAGTTTCGGTGCGGCCGAAAGTTTCGGCCATTTTTTGGCCGAAACCGAAACTAAGGCCGAAACTAGATTTTTTGGCCGAAACTGGCCGAAACCGAAACCGAAACCGAACTTTCGGTCGGACACTACTAATTACTGTACTTTTTTTTTTTAAAGTGCAATAAAGAATATTATATGTATGGAGTATTGCTTTCATCTTAGGATGGATATACGAAATATCAACTCAATGCCTAGTGCATTAGTTGGTTGATCACGTTGATAAATCGCTAATACTGTACTATATCAGCCTGTAAACAACCTACTGGTAGGAAAAGGCCTCTTCTCTATCTAGAACGGTTGTAGCTTAATCTACCACGCTGCTCCACTGCGGGTTGGAGGATAATATCCCTATCATGATTAACGAGCGTTACCAGGTGTCTATGATACTAAACAGGACCGACGGCTTTACGTGCTCTCCGAGGCACGGTGGGGACACCCACAAGGACATACACCCAGACCGGAAACAAATATTTACATAAATACAAATATCTGCCCCGAGCGGGACTCGAACCCGCGAACGCCGGCTTTGAGGCGACTACTCACTCCACTACACTAGAAAGTAACGTTACGTAAGGAAGCGGTTTACCCTCCCATAAGAAGCTATCACTTCAAAAAACATATATAACAATTTTACAAAGAAACTAATAAATTATTACAAAAATTTCATCAATATCAATGTCGTAGTCAGGACATTTTAATGAAAGCATTTGTAATATTTAAAAAAAAAAAAAGCATTAGTAGTATTAAAAAAGAAAACAAAACCATATTATAGAATTTGAAATATCCGCTTTTCATCTAATAATGAAATAAAGAAAACGTAAATATACAATAAGCAATTAACGCAAAAGGGCATTTTTGTACACCTGTCCTACTCGTATCATAACTATAATTCTACATCTATAATTAAATTCGAATACATTTGAAAGTAATTGCGTATGTGTCTTTAATGAAAAAAAAACAAAAAGGTAAATAAAAATTTACCTATTATGGATTATTTAAATATGGAATTTGAAATCATGCTTTTTACAGTACCTACATAATCTTGGATAAGCCTCTAATAGCACAATATTTTAAGTAGCATTTTACAACTGAGTACAAATTCTGAATAGAACAGACGATACAATGATATTATTATATCATTTTCCTTTTAAAAATATTAAGTATGTTATGTAAACATTTCTTCACCAGATCAGTTTATATTTTATTTGCTATTTTAAAATATTTTTACTTTGGCACGGCATTGCAAATCATAATGTTTTATAAGTACATTTAAAACAATTGATAAAGACCTCTATTGAAGAGGTTTTTATGACTATAAGTCAACATATCATAGAAATCATATATTATTTTAATCTACAAATATTTTTATTCACCTTTTACAATTTATAATTTTACATTTAAAAAAAATAAGTAAAAACTTTATTCATTCATAACACTTTATTTCATTTTACATTCACGATTGTAACCTAGACCTTCAAATATTGACAGAAATAATTGACAAGGACAACCTATTTTTAAAGATGTTACAAAAAATCGCTTGCAAGCTTCCGGTTATGTTATACAAAATACTTTAAAATAGCAGTTTTAAGCGGTTATAGTAGTTTTTAGTGTGGAAGTAAATCACGCTATTGTAAAACTTAATGACAATATATAAGATAGGATGTTATCAAAATGAAAGTATTGAAGGGACTTCCACGAAAAAATATATTTGTTGTCTGGTATATTTTTGAGAATTTATAAATTATTATTTTTAAACTTCATGAAAATGATTGAGTTAAATAAAGAATTTGAATAACACAGACAAGATGAGAACACCATTAGTAGTTACAATCTTCTTATCTTGTATATATATTTTATTCAGGGTTTTTTATCCTGATGTCATGTCAAACCCTATCGTATCCTTAAGCAATTTTAGACGACAAATTTTATTATCTTATTATTTTTTATTTAACTCTTTATTATACGTTCAGAAATGTTTAACAAATTGTACAATTCATTGAAATAAATGTATAAAGGGTTTGCTTATCCCTATAAGAAATTTATTCCAGCACAACCGAAAAGGAATCATTACGGACATAAATCAATAATATAAATAAGTAAATATCCTACATATAAATCAAATTTATTAATAAACTGACATCATAATTATTATATCTGATGATTATTGTTTAGCCACTGCAGAAGTGGGATCTAATAATATAATGATGTTTTAAACAGATTTTTTTATTATATTCACAAGCACTTACAATTTACAAACTTATTATAGAAATCTAGAATAAGTTTCTTAAATATTTCTTATAATATATTTTATTGTCCAGTAAGTCAGCCTGTCAAGTAACATTATTATGAAAGTTTTTGATATATATATATTTTAATTTTGTACTAGAGGATCCAACTATTTTTCCTACGTTTCCTATATTTTATAACTCGTAATCCTCTTTAATCAACAAGCTTTATAATGCAAAAGATTTATTAAAATCGGACCGAAACTTAAGATTTTGTTACACGCCAAACAAAAAATTTCTATGACGACAAACAAATCTAATTTTCGGGTGGAAATGACTTAAATGGCATTAAAATATTGATTTTAGTAATAATTTACTTGTTTATTTCTCTAATATAGTTTAAAATAGTGTCATGGCCTGTGTGGAATAAAATATAGCGATAGCGCTGCTATAGGCACATGTGACTGACATGGCAGCTAAGGTGTTGACGACACACACTCAAAGATCTTCTTCGTGTCCGAAAAACAAACAACATACACGAGACATTGGCACGTCGCCAACGACGCGCACGCGACACGTGTGACTAGTTACAGCGATTGGCTGTTGCGTTAGTGGTCGTGAGTTCGATTTTTTTTTTTTTTATATATAGAAGAGAGGCAAACGGATAGGCGGTTCACCTGGTGGTAAGTGACAGCGACATCCATAGACACACGCTACATCAGAGGATTGGCAGGTGCGTTGCCGACCTTTCAAATAAGAGTATGCTATTTTCTTGAAGGTCCTTAAGTCGTATCGGATCGGAAATACCATAGGTGGCAGCTGGTCCCATATAGTGGCCGTGCGAGGCAGGAAATTCCGTAAAAACCGAGTTGTTTTAGATTTTTTCGATGAGCTCATACAAAGGTCATGACATGATGTGAGCTCATGAAAAATGATATTTTTCTTGGTCCGGACGTTTCTGCTTCTGTTGTGCTTTTATATATTAAACTTTATATTTTTATATAATCTTACATCAGTATTATCGTAGGCAGCTTGAGCGGTACATTCAGCTTTGCTGGTGGGATTCGAAAGGGCGAAGATGACCGGTCGCTCGGTGTTCTGAGCCATCTGCTTTAAAACGTTGGGCGTGAACGCGCCGCCCACCGTCGAGCAACCTGATGACGAGATCCCGAGATAAGCGCGTTCAAACATACAGACAAAAACACACACATCCACCCGATAATAATTACTAGACGACCCGTGCGGTTTCACCTGCATTTACTGCATAACTTTCTTCAATACACATGTCCCGAGGGCCGGCCTATGGCGAAAATTGCAAGACTCACATATTATTCCCGTACCGGGGGCACTGGTTTTGAAACTTAAGGTCTAAAACACTGTTTTGTGCACTTTTAAGCCTTTTAGAACATTACGTTTATGTCTCTCAATTTGATTTATTGTTGATTGACTTGATAGGTTCAATACTCTTTCTTGTACCTTAAACCACTATTATGTTAAATAAACTAATGAAAGCTTGTGGGTCACGTTACAATGATTTTTACACTTATACTTAATACGGGATTCACCGACGGTGATTCCAATGCTGGTCCAAGGCTGGATAGTCAAAGGCAATCAGACTACTGTATTTTTGAACTCATTTGGGGTAGATCTTCGGTTTTACCTTGAAATCCAACTGTAATAATTTTAAGACAAAGTTCCTTCTAGTTTAAATACTTCTGCCTAACATTTAAATCAATTTCTAAAAATTTGCCAATTTTTTTAACCAAGTAAAGGCAATTTTATGCCCCAGTGTGCGGCTGCATACGTTGCACATCCCTCAGGCCGGCCCTGCATCTCCCCGCACATTAAAAAGTAGTGACTTTTCAATATATAAAAAAAGACAATAGATCCAGTTACTATAGATAAATTATGAACTGGCAATGTTCAAAATAAGGTGATATTATATACTTACCAATGAGACAGCTGGGTTTAATCTTGGCAATACATTTCTCAAAGTCTTTCTCAGGCTCGACGTCCTTGCCGAACACCTTCGCGTGGGGGGGCACTCCCCCCTCTCGTCTCGTCGACAGGAGACCGTCAATATCGAACATGTACACTCGTTCTTGAGCTTGTTTCTCCGATAGGCCTTCAGACACCATGGCAGCTACTGTTAGATTCGCAATACCGTTTGCTGCCTGTTGAATATTTAAAATATTTGAGCTCAGTTGAAATATTAGTATTAGTATGAGATTTGGATAAATCGTGATTTAAGTAGTTTAATAAAGATTTGGGAACGAACTAAATTAATAAATGGCTGGAAATATATAAATATAAAAACTGATGTTTAAGAATCATTTAGAGCGAATGTGCAATGAAAAAGTATAGAATGACATTTTGTTAGGCTTATCGTTAGATTTATTAAATAAATATGTTTAACATACACACACGGTCGTCTATTCCTAAAGTAGGCAACTTAATATCTGTTATTTAGGTAACAGCCAACTGAGACACACTTTTTTTTTCATTTCATATATAAATAAATATGTATTATACCCAAGCTCGAAGCAAGAATCGAACCTTGGAGCAGAAAGCAGGGTCTGCCAACTTCGCGAACGAGCCACCTAACGCACTAGACTAGACCTTTTAATAAAAGGACATTCATTATCATTACAAAAGATCTATAAATTTCTCTCGATCTATTAACTACTTGCAAGTTTAATATGATAGGCGACTTAATGAGTCGCTTTTAGTTTTAGGTGACGCAAGACCGTGAGCATGTAGTGCATGACAAGTTTAGACGAATATGGATTTATATAATATAATAAAACAGCATATAATAAATTCAATAAAATTTACTTGTATTATCTCAATTATCGAAATCTGGCACGTTAATCCTACTCGCACCAACCCAATTTTATTATCTGTATATGTATATGTCTTCCATACAGACACCATGCTATATTTCGTCCTAGTAGTCGAAACAAAATATTATCTATCTTTGTCACACTTTGCTTTTATATACGAGAGATTAGAGATGAGAATTTTTCATGATGCATATGTAATATGCTACTGACAAACACGAACGCGAACAAAACACAACGAAATATAATATGTCTGTGTAGTTCCGTAGCAACATGAGCTAATTTGCCTGTACGGTAATCATACTCTTAATCTTATCATTTCTAGTGATTCAAATCAAGATGTCAGTAATTTTTTGTCTACCTAAATTTAGAACACTCTTTACTGCATGTTATAAAACAATGTCTGAAGCCGCGTCTATCTGTCTGTCTGTCTATTCGCGATGAACTACACGGACAAAAAGTACTAAACGGATTTTCATGAGGTTTTCACCAATAGACAGCGTGATTAATGAAGAAAACTACTTCAACCACATTTTCAAATTCTAATATTCCACACGTTGGCAAAATAAAGTTTTAAAGCGAAATTGAAGTATTAAAGTAAATAAAATCTTCATATATAGAAAAAGCTATCAGTCCAGATAATCTTGCCCCTCTTTTCTTCAAGGGATGCAGCTCAGCTATCACTTAACCGTTAACCCCAATTTTTAATCAATATTATGCGAAACCATTTTGCCTAATTAATGGAAAAAGCAAAAATTGTTCCCGTGCACAAAATGAATGATCACATGGATATAAAAAACTATCGTCCAATATCAATATAATATAATGATTTTCATAATAAATTATTTGATAAGATGTTGAATGCCGTAATGTCAAACCGTTTCGACATTTTTTTTTTTCAAGCGCCCAGTAAGGTTTTAAGAAGCGTATTTCTGTCCATAACAATTCAATCTATACTGACCTCAACAGTACTTTTGATCATATTTTTCTGATAAGTTAAGTCTTTATGGAGTAGAGAACTATTCATTTAAGTGGTTTAAGTGGTACTGGGTAAACGACTACAATGCGTTGCTATCAGTGGTTTTGAATTCATTACATATTTTTCAGAGTACATCGCTACATCTCGGTATTAAAATCCTGCACGACCGCATTCCTTATAAAGAATCGTTACTAAGATAACTAAAAGATTATATTGCTGAAATGTATGAGAGATCACCGAAATCGGACAGCAATAGCTTTGCAAAAATCGTGTATGTGCCCAATCATTTTACAAAATAAAAACTTGTTAGATCTAGACTAAAATGGTAAGAGTACCAAAAATATAGTAAAACGTTAGTTAAAAAATAATAAATACATTGTAAACGTGATAATAAACAAATCTACCCCAACGAACGCAATAAAGCGATTTTATAAACGATAATATTTGTCAGTTATTACGTCAAACGACTAAGATATTATATGATCGATTACTTTGTGTGTCGTATCGAGCACGTGAAAAATTCGCAGTATTAGTAACTCGATAAAATCATTTTATTCTTATAAATAAATGAAAATAATCATAACGATAACAACATAATTATTGTGACTAAGGATTCTATTAAAAATTTTATTGATATTCTTTGTCATAAATCTAGAAATATAATCATAAAAATATTTTAAAAGTTACTGATAAAAATTCAGAAATAAATTATTAAACAATATTGTTATTGGACGATATTTTATTTTAGCTTCAGAAAACTTATCTAATCATTTCTACCGATGATTATATTAATACTAAGAATCCTGTTTCTAGACACTTTTCTAGATAAAGGTATTCCACGTACACAGGTTATTAACATTACCTTTTAAATAAATTGACCATAGATACCAGGAAATTTTATAAAATAATATAATATTATCCATACAATAATTTAATTAATCTATTATAACTTTCAATGAACGCATAATGACGCCACGTCATATATGGGTAGAGATGTCTCTTTTTTAAATGAAATTTGTCACATCCAACAAAATCCACTTCAACATTTTCTTTTTACCCCATTTTTTGACTACTTCACTATCAAAATTTCAGAACAGAAATTCCTTTATGAATATCTAAATTAAAAGTTTACGATTACGAGTATTATCTATAAAATCTTGTGTATGACTGACAAATTAGAATGAGCGCGTAAATCGCTACAAAAATATCTAAAATGTTTATGTAATTTTTAATGTAAACTATAAACTTTTTCAGTATACGTTTTTATACTGTGCGCATTCAAAATGAAACTATTTTAACTTATCAGGATGTTAGTACACATATAGAATCAATAGAGGTTTATTTTAAATGACAATAATTGACGTTGTTAAATACGTAACTTGATATTATATATTGAACGCGTCATTATTCGTACGTCACTTCTAACTATTCACATTTAAGATATGCTAATGATTAATGCAAATTTAAAAACAAGCTAACAATATAAATTTACTATTAATATGACTTTATTGTAAAATTTGCGTCTGTATACTTTATTTGCCATTGTGTTAAAGATAATACATAAAAGTGGGAGATTCTAATGTTTTTAATCGGAAGTAGGAAAACTTGGCTATACTTTTTTTCTTATATTACAAAATTGAAGAAATAAGTATCAACTAATAATTTCAAAAAATCATAACGTACGCATTATTTTTTCTTCGTGTAATTCATATATCTTCGGTAAAAATTTTGAAGTTAAAATTATGACATCAGTAGAGACAATTTTTTTTTTATTTAATTGTTTAAATAAATGAGATATAAGATGTACGCCGAGTTGCACGAAACAAATTTTAAATTTAAGTGTTTATTAAACTAATTTAATCACAAGAATCGTGATTATATGTTGCATGAAACCTACATCTGATTAAGTTAACAAAAAAATTTAGTTTAATTAAAGACCTATCTAACGGATGATTAATTCCAACAGCTTTAAATTTATCATAAGATCAACTAATTTTAAGATTAATTGCAACTTAACTAAGGGAAAGTTAGCGACGGTTTCGTGCAACTCGCCGTAAAAAATATATATCACATTATTATTAATTATATTTTTTTGAATATGTTGTGCCCGTTCATACACTTTCTAGGCTAGTCTTCTACCTGAAGGCTACATAGAAGAAATCGCTGTTAGCAAAAAAGCCGTCTGTTGCAACTTGATTATTTGTTACTACTATGTATGTACTTTCCACACATGAATCAGTGGAATTTTCATTATTACGTTAGTGAAGCTATATTCACTACATATAAGTGAATTTAAATAACAACTTAGTGAATACTCACTAATACACATACAAATATTCATTGATCAAATCAGTTAATTCTGATATTCAGATATTCATACATCGAATAAATAATTCTGCGTGGTACAATTCTCATAACACTATACCTACCAGAACGGTCAAATGACCGCATTTGACCGTTAAATTAAAATAGTTAAATTCTAGGTTTACATTTTTCTTTTTTAGGTTTACAGGTTTCAGTATGTAAAGTAAATGTAAACCTACAATTTAAAAATCTTAATTGAAGTCTCTAAAGCGGTCGTTTGACAGGTCTGATAGGTTAAGTGTTAATGAAATTCCTCTGATTCATGTTTACGAGAATAGAAATTAGTGTAAATAAATAAATATAAACTCACCGATCCAGCACCGAGGAAGAAATATATGTTTTCGCTAAGTTTCCGTTTGGTGACCCTGACAGCGGCCATAAGGCCGGCGACAGCCACGCTTGCGGTCCCTTGGATATCGTCATTGAACGTGCAATACTTGTGTCGGTACTTCGCTAGCAAACGACCTGCGTTTCCAAGCGCGAAATCCTCAAACTACGAAACAGGGAAAAAAATGTTAATATTTACTAGCTTCTGCCGGCGGCTTCGCCCGCTTGAATGTCGGTTATCGCGATGAAAAATCTATGTTACTTCTAATACCTTCAAGAGTATGTGTACAAAGTTTCATGATGATCGGTTAAGTAGTTTTTGCATGAAAGCGTAACAAACAAACTTACATTTCACATTTATAATATAAAAGTAGGGATGTTCCGGATTAAGATCCACGGATACGGATACGGATCTTTATTACACAATCGGTGTCGATGCACGTGACCTTGAAACGATAGTTGACGCCGCTTGACGTTGACGATGCATTGGCCATTTACATTGCGCGGGAGATTCTTTTGTTTTGTTTATAGTTTAGTATGACACTGGGCAGTATAGACACAGTATATTAACTTATTAAGGTATAGATAACGTTTGTGTTTGAGTTTAAAAATAAATGTCTACAAATATTTAAATATATCATTATTTTAATAAGCTTATCATCAAGATATGTGATTTATCTCATTATAAAGATAGTTGATTTAGTACCTTTGAGTTATGTACTACTGGTATGATAGCTCACAAAAAAAATATTTACAATATAAATATTTAATTTTAAGAAACAATAATCTGAATGGAAGTTAATAGGCTGTCATTGCTTCCTAATCACCTATACAGGATGACTGGTAAATTACTATCCATATTTAAGGAGAATACTCGGTACATGATTCTCATTCGAATTATGTAAAAAAAACGGGTAAATATTAATAAACCTTTAAGTAAAGTTACTCAACAATTATCCAATTATGTACACGTCGTCTGGACACGTTAGCAGCTAGCTGCACTTTCGACACAAAACAGGTAGTTTACCTACGTCCAAACGCCGCCACGTGTTAACAGGAATTTATGAAAATTTATGAAATTCCATATACAGGATATGGAATTTCATACATGTTTTGAAAATTAATAAGATTAAAAAACCCTAAATAAGTAACGGATGCGGTTACGAATACGAATCTTTCAACTCCCTCCAACTTTCCTTCCCTCCCCCCAACATGCTATAAATATAATGCGTCCTTAAAACTTGTCTATACAATCACAACAAGCTTGCATCAAAGCTCTGGAGTATTTATTAAAATTTTCTTTCATATCTACAGCCTTGTTAATTAATTTATTTATTTATTTATTATTATTAAATTTTTATTTGTTAATACAAATAGCTGAAACCTCTCATCATCAACATCGATGGATATTTTAGCATTGTACATACCGAAACTTTTTTAAAGTTTCTTCATAAAATAAAAGAATTTTCTCTTCTTGTTCCGAAGCACAAATAACACACTTTAAATTATCAGCCATACTGATGAAGTAATGGAAAAGAAATTTATAATCAATAAATCAAATTAAAACTTCTATTCACAGTATTATGTCTCAATACTTTCAACATACAACTCGCATTCTGTATGCATTGGAGATGCGCGTAATACAGGTGCGACGTGTTGTTCGCAATATTTAAGATCGCAACTTTAACTATGAATGCATAATTGCACTGTTTGACTTAAATTTGGTATTTACTATAAGGTTATTTAAAATATATTTTGTCTAAAATAGTAATTAAACGTAATATAAAAATCATATGTACTTACTTAATGAATATATTATATTATCGAAAATCTTTATTTATATATATCAAAACTATATTTATACAGGTAGGTACATCAAAACTAGAAATTGTTATTTTTATTTTATTTGACACCTACACTACATTGTTTTACAACAATGTAATTACAACGGCTGACTAATAACGCATCCTTTTTTGCTGAACGTATCATGATAGTCCAGTATATAATAGGTTTTACCACAGATATTGGAAATATAATATTTCTGTGGGTTTTACACACTACCCTTCACATTTTTATATCGCGTTTCTGGCTTTTGTTCGCGGTCGTCGACAAAGTAATTCGTTGTTACATATTATATATCCTGATGAGTTTGAATGCCTCAGTGATAGTCGTCGATATGTCGTAGACATCCGTCATCTTAAAGTGTTCGGTCAATGTAATCTGTTTAATATAAAAGTATGGAAGTAGGATAAACTACAACTCTTACTGTACTACATGTTTTCTAAGCACGGACTGCAGGTAAGGTTTCGCTGTAAACCGGATAGTTACAACCGGACAAAATGGCAGCCATTTTCAATATTAGCTTAATATAGTTCAATTAATAATATATTAAAATGGCAGACGTAGTGAAATACTTTTAAAAAAAATTTTCTAATTTTGAAAAGTGGCTGCCGTGATGTTGCAACCTTTAAAATCAGCAGCCATAGTTATTTTTAGTTTTTCTAGAGGTATATTATAACATATTAAAACGGCAGATGCCGTAAAATACTTTAAAAATTGCTTAATTTTCATACCTGGCTAGCCCGAGGGACCCCAAACCTACCGCGGCCGGGCTAAGCTAGTACCGATTGCTTGTTTACTGGGTATACCAGTATCACTAGACGAAATTTCAGGTACCGTAAAATATGTGTTGTCAGATTTAAGCCAGCTCTCTAACTATAAATAAAACATTGTATGACAAAACGTTAAGTCATAATATTTAATTTTTATGATGTGTTCATAATATACGTGTTCATTCATTTTATATTATTCATAATATATGTGTTCATAACCATAACTCCAATGCAACATTTTATTGAAAACAGGATAAAAAATTAAATTAATTATTATTATAATCTGTATTTAATATTTAAACATTTATTCGTTGTATTATTGAGGATAAAACGGAATATTTGCCATTTTTATCGTTAGTCATTTGGACCGAAATATGGAGAACTCTCCATATTTCGGTGCATGCGCCATGATATATTATCCCATTTTACGTCTCAATAATAGTCAATGACCATAAAAGTTTCAAAAGTTATTACATTAATTATGCTACAGGTCAAAAATATGAAGCGTTCGGTTTATTCCTACCGATACAACTCATTCCTCCCATTATTCAAATTTTCACCATTCATTGTTGCCATATTGTCGTTTGAATATTGCTGACGCTTACTTTTACTAGTGGCTATATTAGTTGCTTTTTTTTTCTATTTTATATATTTGCTTTTTTTTTAATATCAAAAAAACAAAATTTGTAATGTCCTTTTTTATGAATTTTTAAGACATTTTTATTTATCAGTGTTATTTTTTATAGCTCATCGTTAATCTATTACCTTTTTAGATTTTGTGTAGATAATTTGAATTATTTCGTTATAAGAAACAAACTGTACCAACTAGAAACAACTAGATTGAACGGATGACGGATCGTATCATCGAAATTTTTGCGAAAGACATTTTACCTGATGTATGTATTGTGAATTTGTGAGTAAGAAACTACTAGGTTACATTACTTTTATTTAAAGTTCTGTTAATTTAATTTTGTTAATGACTTGTTACTTATTTGATTTTACTTATTTTTTTTTAATTTATTATTTCATAGTAGATAATTTAATTTCATTACATTTATTTTTTTATTTTATGAGTTCCATTTACTTGAAATAAATAAAATCTAAGCTATTTTTACTAAAAAAGATAAATATAATATTTTGTTTTTATAAATATTTAAATGATCCGTCAAATAGTCGATAAAAATATGCGATATTTAGACTTATCAAATTCGATTAGAGATAACATTGCGGGTAATGACATAACCGCGAGCGATTACTGAGATCTTAACATAATTATTACACTATTAGGTAAGAATGTAGTTTAAAGTTTTACGAACTACACCGAAAATACAAGATATTTTAACAACTAGTTTATTAATTACAAGTCGTTGACTCCTATGTTCACTTGCCGTAACTAAAGATAATATTTCACCAGCTTCAATAAAATCCTATGCCTATTCGTTTTTCCTTTTGAATCTATTGGGTATATTTTAAGTATGACGTAGTAGATTCAAGGTTACGTATTTAATAATGTAACTGACGCAGAACAAAGTTTTAATTTGTTCCGCTTTAATTACATTTATAAATAGATCTGCCTCACGGTTGAATCCACATAAGTCCCGAAAAAATCGCCTATATGTTATTCCGGATTTTTAACTACTTAACTGTCACGTTTTATCACAATCGGTTCAGTAGTTTTTGCGTGAAGGTGTAACAGAAATCCACCAATTGGTACGATTAGGTTAGGTAGGTTACATCGATACTATAAAAATATTTATTCGTCATCACAAAATTTCACGTTTATAATTTATATAGGATAATAAAGTGCGCAAATGTGAATCATTCTAAATTTATTAATCACCAAGTAGGTATACCACGATAGAATAACCGAGAAGTAAAACCGGTTACGATATTATAATTGAACTTAACGCATTTTATATAATATGTATTACATGGCATGATAACTTTTTATCTATCCATTTTAAGACCTTTTTTTTAAAAAATAATATAAATATGTTTAACACGGTCGTCTGTTCCTAAGCTGACTTAATGCCTGTGTTTTAGGTAACAGCCGACTGATATACATAATTTTTTAAATATACATATATAGAATCGAACCCACAATAAAGCAATAAAACATAACTGAAAGAACGAAAAGATAAGCACTGATAAAACTAACCTATAAAAACAAAAATAAATTGTTTTCGACACCTTCACAAAAAATTACAAACAGAAATTTGTTTTTAAAGTTATATTTCACGCTATTAAAATAAATATTGAACAAAACATCCATAAACAAACTGAGCCTCACTTTTATTCATTAAAAGAGTTTTTACGGAAATTGTAAAATTTACAGTAATTTAATATAAATATAGTGTAATACTTACTTGTAAAAGTGTATTCTGTCCGTATCTTTGTACACACGCTTCCATAAATTCATCGATAAATTCGTCATATTCTTTACCTCTAACTCTCTTTTGTCTCAGTCCAATGTAGAGCGGGTCTTCTAATAAATCCTAAGAAAATATTATGCAAATTAAAATAAATTACTATTACGATAAATTTTCAGCTGCAAAAATGCGCGACACTTATACGCTGAATTTATGCTTATATTAAAGTTATTTTAATCTAAAGAGAGTTGAATAAACTTCAATATTTTTGTTTCGGAATCGGTTGAGATGACTTTCGCATGCGTAATTATTTTATTATTACCGTTAAGATATTTGCATCAGACTGATTGAGATCTTGGTTTAGGTTAATGTTACAAAAATAGTAAAATAAGTCCTTTATAGAAAGAATCATTCAAGTGTTTATCATTATGTCTGTCACAGCCAGCGTTGCCAGACGTCCCGATTTTTGCGGGACGTCCCGATTTTTAAATCAAAATTAAATGTCCCGCGCGGGACATGCTCAGTCCCGATTTTAGGGGATAACTCGACCGTGCGTGTAGCGTGCTAAAGAAGCGTGGGCGGGTGACACAGACAAGTATGGACTGGCCGCCCGCCCTTTTATTTCAGAAGACGAATAAGATTCAACTATTTAACGATAGGGTAAATCCGATTTCAAATATTATATTTTTATTAAAGTACATTTCCTATGGCTATTTTTGGTATCTATTGTCACGTAAACGTAATTTTAATTCAAATAAAAAAGAAATATCTAAAAACTTCTGTTTACGTTTTTTTACTATGTCCCGCTTTCGACGAAAGAATCCCGCTATTTCACTCAAAAAGTTCCAAAATCCCGACTTGGCAAAATAAAAATCTGGCAACCCTGGTCACAGCACACATCTACAGGACGGATTCGCTTGAAAAGTAGACATGTAACTAAATTTTCCTTTCAACTCGAAATATAATTGTAAACTTTTTCAATCATCATGATCATCAAATAATCACGTACTGGACTAGCATTGAAATAAATTTAAATTAACTATTTGAATTAATTTTTTGACTAAACTCACCTGATTATCCGTTCCTACGTCCAAAGTTATAGGGAGACATTGATGCGGTTTTATACCAGCCAATGCTGTATATAAGGAGAGTTTACCCACAGGTATACCCATACCGTATGCACCCAAATCCCCTAAACCCAAAATACGTTCACCGTCCGTGAATACTATCGCACGAACGTCCGGTTCTGGCCTAAAAAGAAAATACACAACTAACGAAAATTCCATTAGACCAAACAAGAAAAAACATCAAAAATTAAACATACCAATTTTTGAGGATGTTAAATATATGTCCCTTATCGTTAATAGTGATGAAAAGACCTCTAGGTCTCCTGTAAATGAGACCAAATCTTTGGCAAGCCAAGCCCACGGTGGGTGTGTAAACAATTGGCAAATACTTCTCGACGTTTTCCGACAAAAGCCGGAAGAACAATTTCTCATTTCGGTCCTGAAATCGAACAATTACACTATAAATAAATTCAAATATCTGTGTATTTAAAAATGATAAAAAAACATAATATTATATAAAAAATGGGTCTTTTATTTAATAAAACGATTATATCTATGTATATCGTTATATAAATATTGTTAAACCAAAATTCTAAATGTAATATATCTCTAATAATATAATAAAACTAATTGTTACATTCAGACATTAATTCTGTCTTTCCTTCAAAGTATATATTATCATAGCACATTTCAGTCTGAGGCGGATGGAGGGTCTTGATTGCCGTTTAACGTAACTAACTACACCAGCGAGTGAGAAAGACAAGATACTCTGAATATATCTATTGACCTATATCATTTTCAATACATGCTTTATAGTAAAAGAAAAGTAGATAAAGAAATGAAACAAAAATAGAAAGAAATATTTTACTGCGCGCCCCAAAAAAAAACTTTAGAAACACTTGAAAACCTTAGACCCGAAGGGAAACTTAATAAATTCATAAAATCATGGTACCTTTATGGTGTTTAGTCACCTGTAACTCGACGAGGTAAAGGTATTTGTTCAAATTGTCCTCGTATCTATCGATTGATATTCTGCAAATATCCAGTTGTTCTTCTTGCGATTTAAACTTGGCCGCTAAGAGACCGTGAATGCCAAGCGCCTGACGCTCTTCTAATGTAAATGCAAGACCCTAAAATACACATACGCTTCGAGATATAGAAAATAAAATAAAACAATTTTTCTGATTATAAACATTATATTTTGTTGACATTTAGCTGATATTATGTGTGAACTATATCTAAAAATGATTTATAGCTACGTAAGCACTAATTGTCCTCGGCAACACTCGGTGCTGGCAGCTATTTTCACACGGTCTACATTCCTTAAATAATTGGCTGTAAAACGGAGCTATATGAAAAATATATAGTACCAGATTTATTTACACGCACCTTGTTAAGGCGAGGGTCTCTGAGGTAGTCGATACCCCTCACCATGTTGGGGCATATAATGTTCCCGGTGACCTCGTGGTAGTTCCGACATTGTGACGCGGGCTCCAAGAATACTGGACATTTCGTTAATGCGAACGCTAGAGCCCGATTCGGGACTATTGCGTTGGAGCAGCACCTATAAAAAAAGAAATATATACCTATTTGTCGTATTCACGAAATTGAAGAGATCCGTGATCTTTTTTGAAGATATTATGCACCTTGCGTTCTTTATCGTATCTTAGGACCAATTTAACGGTTGCTGATAAATTTTATCTCGCAAGTAAGTTACTAATAGGCTATCAGAGATATTATTTGCAGGAGGGGCTTTATTAGCAGGAGGTAAAACAGATTCTAAAGCTGGGCATTGACGATCAGTTTTTCGCGTCAGTTGAACTGACGTCCATCCAAAATTTAATCGTGAGTTTTCACGAAGTTTAATCACGAAATTTTCCGTGACTACCATAAATCCAACCCGGCGCGTCGCGTCGCGCCGAACTGCCCGTGTGTGTGTGATCGTCATTCCAACCAATCGCGTCATTTCGCTCGCAGCGTCCGCGGTGATCAAGCGTGCTGTATATAGTTTTTGTTTTTAAATGCTAATTGCAATCGTAATTCTACAACTCGGGTCTCAACATATGTTATGTGAGCATATGGCAACAAACAGTAGCCGCAGTAAGAATTAACGTTTCTTCTTCGAAATCAGTATCCATTTTTTTTTCTCGACAAAAATAATTTTTTTACGTCTAGACTGACGCGAAAACTGACCGTCAATGCCCAGCTTAAGGGCTTGTTTCACCTCAACCAATAAACTACGACTTTTGGTTTCACAGGTCGCAAGTAGAAATATATGACAGATAAAGTCAAGTTGTTTGATGGTGAAACAGTAAAACCATACCAGAAACTTTTATCTGTTGAATACTTACCGTTTATGTCAGATAATTATCTGATAATTTATCAGCAACCGGTGAAATTGGCCCCCAAGTAGAACAACATTTTATTTTGTTTAACGGTATTTTCTTTAATTTTTGTAGATTTAAAAAGTAAATATAACTTAATAAGATCTTAATACTCTCTTTAATGTTAATTAGTAGTTACACAGAACGAAAGATTAAAATTTTATGTCAGTTTTTGCACCGACAAATCTGCGACTACTATAACTTTTATAATATTATTATTATAAATATAATAGTACCTGGATGACCGAGCTTTGCTCGGTTAAATAATATTTACTCGTAGATACATTACATACCGATGAAACATAAATAATATTTTCAATCTTACTGACATAATAGTAAAATAATAGGAACTGGTAATTTAAATAAAAAAAGCTTTCAATAATAGTTTTTCACACAAAAGAAAAAAACCTTGAAAAAAAAAGGAAAAAAAAAATTGGTCTGTAGACACTTGGTTTCGAACCCGAGTTTTTTTATTTCTAATTCGCCCGATTCCTATTCGAGCTATTATAAGATTGTCAATGACAGCGAAATTTGCCTTCGTATTCTAATGATATTTTTCAATTGCGTAAAAAAAGGGATAAAACGACATTTTCTAAAAATAAATCCTAGCTAGATCGATTTATCGCCCCGAAAACCCACTGCATACTAAATTTCATGAAAATCGTTGGAGCCGTTTCCGAGATTCAGATTATATACAATATATACAAGAATTGCTCGTTTAAAGATATAAGATTTTTATTATAAAAACTTACTGTTCTCTTATATTTACGCGAATATTACTCATTTAATTAAAAGTCTAAATCGGATTTTATCGCGTTTATTTGTTTTAAAACTTTACAGTTTAACGATTTTTATTTAAATTAAATTATTTCCCGACGTTTCGGACCCTTTACAGCGTCCATGATCTCGGGGGACTGAGGTGGTGGGTGTCCGTATAAAAACTTTTTATTTAGGAAAATTATAGAGTAGATCATCACGCTATAACTCAAATTAACTATTAACAACAACGCGTTTAAAATTACACGGGTCGACAATAATATTATAAAATTAAATGGAATAGATAAATTATATATATAATATGTTGAAAATTATTGATGATCAAGAACAGCAAAAGTGAAACGAGTCGATTTCGACCTTGCCTATTATAAATATAATTATAATAACACATGACGAAAGCCTGTTTAGAACTGTACGTTTTAATACTGTATCGTTTTCCTCGATTACCGAATTTGTTTAACGAATTTTCGATATCTATTTATAATATTAAAGGTCTGCGCACATCGGCGGTAGCCGGTACGGTACTACGATACAGTTCATACAGTACGGCAGAGGATTCTTCGGCGTCTATACATGAAGGGCAGAGTAACTAAGCATCCTTAGCCATGTCGCTACGTCCTTAGGCACATAGAAGGGTATCCAAGACAGTGCTCGAACAGCTTAAGCATCGCTAACTGATAATAATGGTAAAAAAATATTAAATAATTATTTATCTGCTACTAACACGGAAACAGTGTCGAAAATGCATTATAAATGTAACGTTTGAAAGGGAAATTATTATTCACATACTAAATACCAGGGTTCGAAAATATCCGATATTTATTATAAATATCAAAATATCGGATATTTATGATATATATCCGATATATATCAAAATTTTGATATATATCCATTTTGTATGAAAGCTATATTATTAATTTATTGTATTATTTATGTATACTATTTGCATATGTGTTACATAAACATAATGAATTATCAAGAAGAAAAAAACTAAAAAGCTTTTAATGTTTCATTTATTTAGGTACTTAAAATCTGACAAATGAAACCAAAACATAAAATCTTTTTCTAGATCAGGCAAAATCAACTAAAAAACATAAAATCTAATATATTAAAAAATCAACTTAAAAACATAAAATCTTTTTATAAATTATAATTAGTTAATTTTGATTTCGATTTTGATTTTGGTTTTAATTTTGAATTTTTTGGATTTTAATTTTTTGAATTTTAATTGAATGAATTTTGTCGTTGATTTAATTTCGATTTAAGGGGGACTTTGTCCTTGGAGTGCCATAGTGCCATGATGTTTACGTTTTTTTTTTTTTTTTAGGAAATGAGTAAAGCTTTTTGAGTGCGGTTTTTTTCTTGCTTTTATTCATTATATACCGTGTTTTCGCGGAGCTGCAACGGCCGCCATTTTGGTTTTTTTTAAATTATTTTAACGTTCTGTTCTGTACTCATAAAGCTTTACTCGTTTCCTTAAAAAAAAACGTAAACGCCATGAAATATGGCACTTCAAGGACAAAGTCTCCCTTAAATTTGTTATTATTAACGATCATAAGAAAACTTTGTAACTAACACTATATGGGCTAGTCCTGAATTAAAGGTTATTATTATAAAACAATAAACATTACTAATAATAACTCTAGAATATAATCAAATACGTCTTTTAGTTATCAAATCAGTTATCAGTCATTCGTAATAAACTGTTAATTTTCAAAATAAAATAATAAAATAATGCCGTATTAAGGAGTTTGTTTTAACTTTACTCTAACGCCTTCTACATTTGGGAAGTAGAAATACAGTAACAAACGCCAAAAAATACTTAATAATATAAAAAAATTAAATCAATTTTGTATTGATATATATCATAAAGAATCATTTGATATATATCGGATATATATCATGATATATATCACGATATATATCCGTTGATATATATCCTCGAACCCTACTAAATACAGTACAGTAAATATAAATATATTCACAGTTAGCCGTAACATATATAGCTTGTATTTAAAAATATATATATGTTAAGTGTTAAAACGTGGAAACGTAATATGTAAATGATGAATGAAAATGAAATGAAAAATGAAATATTATTTATTTGTAAACTTTCACATACATGTTTCGTTGGAATCCTGGCACCTAAACTAGGAAAACCCGTGTCTTAGGTGCGAGTCAGAATATCTATAATTCTAAACATAGATAAACGGATAAAAGATACTGGAAAAACTGATATGTACGCGTTTGCATCACTCTCAACTAGATTTAATGATTATATACTATAAGATGCCTGCCACCTACGGTATTTCCGAGCCGATACGACTTTGGGACCTTCAAGGAAAGAGTATACTTTTATTTGAAAGGCCGGCAACGCAACTGCTAATTCTCTGATGTATCGGGTGTCTGTGGATGTCGCTTTGACTTACCACCAGGCGAACCGACTATCATAAAAAAAGGTTGCTTACGCCAATATTGTTGTCCGCTGTCCATAATTACATTCAATGCGTCTAGCGGACAAAATTTGACTGGTAAAAATTCAAATGATGTGTCATAGATACTAATTGTTTTAATCGGAAACGACACTGGATAATCGTGTTTATATTGCTCTTCAAAAGAATCTGTTGCCATAGAAACTTGTACATTAATAACCTATAAATGATCCTGCTAAGAACAAAGCAGTAAAGATATCTCAATTTGTGCTGTAAATGTCCCATCGCTAAAATAACTCCTCTGATATAAAAGGCATTTTCTCATATTAAACAAAAATTTAATAATTTTTAATAATATTTTCTTTTTTTATCATTAATTACAAGAATGGCATTATATACTCGTATAATATTAATTCTATCTTTTACTTAATTATAGAATCCAACAAGTATAAAATGTAAGCAATAATAACAGGAAAAACCATTTCAGTTTAAAACCATTTCTATAAAAATATACGTGCATATAATGTGTTTGCGTGTCTGTTATTATAACTGGATTAAAATAGACTGGCAACAACAATCTCAATTGTTAAGCGATTGTCGTTACGTGCAAAACGCTTGCGACAAATTTTCTTTATTTAATATACTGTCTGGTCATCAAGTTTTGTAAGCCTTGTAAAACTCATTCGTTTTGACGTAATTATTTTGAGATTCAACAAGTATTTCATTTTATGTCATTAAGTTTTAATTATGACGTCTTTTAATCAGAATCTAATTATCTTAGAATAATATTATGTATCAAAATTAGTTTAGACTTTAAAAACAAACAATTTACCTATATTTAACAAGTTAACACTTTATTCAAAATAAAAATTTATAATATAGTGCTGAACTCGTCTAAAAGAAACATTTCAATATTTTGATGATGATGATGAATAAAACTTTAAATAAAAATGTATTAAAAAAGTTAAGGTCGTTAGCAGTATTTTATATAAATAAATATTGACAACTAGATTTTCCTCACGGTTTCACTCACGGCATATACGGCTACTGTGCCGCTGCCGTGAGTCGTAAAGATCACTGGATCTTTTATAGCCTATGTTACTTCTCGATAGTGTAGATATCTAATGAAAATATTAACACGTTTTACTAATTCTTTCATCAGTTCGGTGAAGTGAGTTGCGGGTAGCGATTACAAACAAACAATTTTGATAACATCACTATCAACTTATCATTTTGATAACTTATTCAACAACAATACAATTATTGGTATTTCGATCGAGGAATGTGAATAAACATAATAAGCCTGTAATTTGCATATGTTTCCTTCTGCCGCGAGTCGAGGGATTACGTTTCTTAGCAACTGTAACAATAACGTAATCTAATCCACGTTTTTGATTCCCTGATTATGGTGTTCAAAATTTTACGATTAGTAAAATTGAACAAATTATGAAGTCTATAAGATTTAACAGTTTTCAACTGCCACTCTGCAATTATGATAGCGATGCGCAAAAGCCATCAAGTTCTAAGGGACACTTGTGTCTAGAGCTTGATACAAAACTTATAGACTAAACTTAAACTTATATACTTATTTCAGAATGTCTTGCACTAAAAAAAATGTAAATTGTGCTTTAAAAATGTTAAAACTAAAATTTATTATTATTTCGAACGATAGTTCTTGCGCACGAGTCAGAGCTCCGCTTATCGAATTTCTCGGAAAATGCAATACATCAAGTCCACTTTACTTTGATCCAATTCCTAAGCTGAAAGAAAATAGTTTGTTCTTTCAACGATGGAATAAGAAGAGCAGAAACCTTTCTCGAAGACTTTCTCATTTTTAATGGACGAAATTGTATTGAAGGCCTGGTACTTGTATATTCTTAAATTAATTTTTTTTTCAGTTTAGGTCAACTGTGTGTACGTCCTGAACATACTAAAATACCCTTATACAATTTTATACTATGTATCTCGTAATTTGACATCTTATGCTGGCGGTTCGCGCCGCGACCGCGGCAGGAAACCGAGACCAGAAACAGAGGCAGGAGACCGCGACAATGTCTCGGTCTCTTCTGCATCTACTGTGGGTCGAGACCGAGACCGCAACCGCGACCGCGACTTCGACGCGAGTTAGTTGTGTAATTATGTTGTACTGTGTCATTAATTTATATTGTGTGTTTTATTTATGATTTCAGGTATGTCTTTCCAAAAATTGACCTTTAAATTTTCGTCTCTGTAGGAGTCAATTCCTGGATTGTATATCGGAAGATACTTATCTGCCTGATCTTTTCAATAAACTTTTCACAGTCTTCGTCCGAAACCGCAATCATTTTCTTAATAATAAACACACGTGCTTTTCGAGCGCGACACGAAGCATACTCGTCCGGGGCGGAGACTGTTTTGTCTTCGCTCTCGAGTCTCTGTCTCATGTCTGGGTCGCACACGCGAACTGGGGCCCATACAAAGTCTAATGACAAGGGACGCTCGCGGTCTCGTGTCTCTGTCTCTGGTCTCGGTCTCCTGTCGCGGTCGCGGCGCGAACATAGAGGTATTATAGATCTATAATACCTACCTCTATGGGCGCGAACCGCCACCTTTTCCTATAAAACTTATTATCTCTTCGATTCCTTGTAAACGACGTGTTCTAAAGTTGTTACTATAATCGCCCAAATTAATACTCGTACAATAACCTCGCTTATCGTAATCTCACAATTACGATACTATCAAAAATACAGGCACTGATAGCAAAATTATTATGTCTGTCTAACAATGGAAATCGATGTGTTTCCCATTTAATGTCACTGTTCAAACATAGGCAACTACTTTATATATTACAATTGACAACCGTAATTACGCAAACACGACACGACAAGCCATCATAACAATATCACATTACATACCATTTCCGTAGCTAGGCTTTTAATAACTGTACACTGTAATACTGTAGACTAATTTTTGTTTTTTTTTTTTATAATAAAAAATTCTCGTAAGTATTGTCCAAGGCAAAAATTTCATCTTATTTAAGACTAGCTGTGCCCCGCGATTTCTCCCGCGTTAATTTGAGGGAAAAAAGTACTTAAATATTTTTAAACGATTACTCTAAGAGTAGGTACCCGCCTCGTTGGTCGAGTGGTCGCAAGCGTTATTGCCGAGCAAGGTCTCAGGTTTGATTCCTGGGTCGTTCAACGTATTATTGACTTTTTTATTTTTCGAAAATTCTCAGTAAAAGAGTGATGTTATATTTACTTTAAAAGTAGAACTATACTTAAAAAATGTCTCGAGAAGAGAAATAAAACGGAAGCTCGCAAAAAAGATTATTTTTCCCCGTTTTTGTAACATTTCTTATTATTGCTCAGCCCCTACTGGTCGTAGCGTGATGTTATATAGCCTATAGCCTTCCTTGGTAAATGGGCTATCCAACACAAAAACAATTTTTCCATTCGAACCAGTAGTTCCTGAGATTAGCGCGTTCAAACAAACAAACAAACAAACTCTTCAGCTTTATTATATTAGTATAGATAAAATGAAAAAAAATACAATAGTTAAATTAATTAGTATATTAGTAAGAGATTACAATTCAATAATGTTTAGTTTGTCTACACTCTACACAAAGCCTCCAGTTTACCACGACTAGACAAAACATTCTGACAAATCTGTTTGTTAAACATGTGTGACTAACATCACTGATTGATCTGTGTCATCTCATTATACAACATTGATGTAAAAAATAGTATATTTTATACATTTAATATTAATAATTATGATCACATTTAATTTAAAAGTACATTTTTTATGTAAACTCAATAAAGTTTTAATAAGTTAAAACCGTTTTTTTTTTTTTTTATCATACACTAGCTGTACCACGTGGTTTGACCCGCGTTAATTTGAGGGAAAAAACGTACTTAAATATTTTTAAACAATCATTCTAAGAGTAGATACCCGGCTCGTTAGTCGAGTGGTCGCAAGCGTTACTGCCGAGCAAGGGATCTCAGGTTTGATTCCTTCTCAGTAAAAGAGAGAAGTTATATTTACTTTAAAAGTGGAACTATAGTTAAAAATTGTCTAGAGAAGAGAAATATTAAAGGATGCAGCGAAAACTCTCAAAAAAGATTTTTTTTTTTCGTTTTTATAATATGTCTTATTATTGCTCAGACCGTTTGTCGTAGCGTGGTGTTATGTACCCTATAGCCTTCCTCCGTAAATGGGCTATCCAACACAAAAAGAATTTTTCAATTCAAACCTGTAGTTCCTGAGATTAGCATGTTCAAACAAACAAACAAACCCTTCAGCTTTATAATATTAGTATAGATTATAATAATCTTTGTATAGTATTTGGTTTTGTAGATCAATGTATTTTTATCACATTTCTCTAATAATTAGGTTTTCTTTCTTGTAATTAATTTCCTTTTTTTCAAGATGTTGAGAACTGCCAAACTTAGAGTGTTAAGATTTAAGATTGAAAAAGATTATTATAATTAAAATTTATCAAATGAAAACAATTTAGTAGATCATGTATAATAATACTAAGGGTACATTGACAGTAATTGCCAAGGTAAGATAAGTAGGTCAATCCAAAAATAGGTCGCTTTGTATCATACTCGTAACCTACTTATGTGCTAAATGTATTTAAAAACAAACAACACCTGACTTATTAAAAATTACTTTTTATCTTTTGTCACTAAAATTATTATTATGCTCGTTATACTTGTAAATAATTTTAGTATAAAAAGTTAAGACTTTTCAGATAATTATATAAGTTTTAATAAATTTTTTTAACAATATAATGTTCGAATTATATGTATATGCTTTAATATTTTATTAGGTTTAATTTTACAAGAACCTATTTCAATTTTAAGTAGACATCTAAATAAATATTTTGATTAAAATTTAAAAAAAAAATACATTTATATCTCCATCTTTTAGTGAATAAATCTGAAATATACAAATTTTATAGAATGTTTACAAATGCGTAAATTTTCGTAGAACCGTGATATCATTTTCGTTACAGTACGAAACGGAAGATCAATAACAGAGACCGCGAATCCTGTGTTCGAAAATATTTTGAAATAAAGGTACCATGCCAACGCGATAATTTGTAATGGAAAAGAATTAAACATATTTTGCACGATAAAAGCATACCGGAAAATATTTTAGTTATTATAATGATATGAACGCATAAAACTTTAAGCAAAAAATCTTAAAATGTTAAAGTTACACATAGATTATAATGCACTATTTTAAAATTAAAACGATAAAACGTGAAATGAAATAATTCCATTATAACGACAACATACAATTTCTTTACAAATCGAATAAAACACAGGTGTCACGTTATGTAAACTCCAAAAATAAACGAAAAGCTACTTACAAGAACGATCTGGGAATACTGGAAAACATTTCAAAAAATATTTTTCATCTGCAAATGAAGAGCTTTCTTAAATGATTCACTATTCGTAAACTTATTTTAAAAATATTTTATCGTTCTCCATGTGTAGCACAAACGGTGAGATTTCCAGTCTGTATATATTTGACTGGCTGGTGATTTTACGAAACTGACGCCTGCGGCCTGACGGTTGTTCAGAGCAGATTGTAGGCGAGGTAACCATAGACAACTTTTTTTGCGTTAAATGTGATAAAAAAGGTAATGACCGACCGAAAGTTCGGTTTCGGTTTCGGTTTCGGCCAGTTTCGGCCAAAAATCTAGTTTCGGCCTTAGTTTCGGTTTCGGCCAAAAAATGGCCGAAACTTTCGGCCACGCCGAAACTCGAGTATTGAACATCATTTTGTTGAGTTTTATCTTTAAATGACAAATAAAAGAGGTTATATTCGATTCAGATTTTACTTGGATTTACGTGTTTATAGGTAATTGTCGTTGGATTACGTGACCTTTATTTATTTAATTTTAACTACGCGAGAACACGTAGGTATAATAGCTTATGCGAATTACCTACTCAGTCATCTCGCCTCGTCCTTTCCCGTTGATCGCGCGTGGTGCCTAGTCAGTTTGGATACTATATATAGTACGTGTATTTTTTTATTTTATTTTTATAATTCATATTTATTTACCTACCCCAATATTTTCTCTAATTTAGACAGAAAGCCGTGTGCCTACCTCATTACTTATTACAGTTTTTTTTATTTTATATGTGATCTATGAAATATTATTTATTTATCTTATAATAATTATTTCATCTTTTTCAAGTAAAAATGTCACAAAAACAAAAAAAAAATCAGTCTGCAGCCATACCACTAGCACCAGGCTGTCACTGCTACTATCCCCGCCTAATAAGGGCAAAATAACGAAATAATAAAGTATAAAGTACCTGTTTTATGTATGAAAATTAGCGAAACTGGTTGTTTAAAACTTAATTTAAATCGTTATGTATTCTAAACTATTACTTGAAATGAAAAATGATGAGAGAAACCTAAAAGTCATTTTTGAATACCTAGTCAACGAAACCCCACTTGACGTAATTCATAGATTTTGACAATATGGCATCTGGTTGTGGCTGTGGTGAATATTTATTATTATCATATATTTAGTGACATTCGCGAAGTTAAGACGAATTGATTGACGTAAGAGTCATTAAAATCGGTCAATGCGTTTGATCTCTACAACGCCACATAGGAACAAACATACATACATGGTGATAAACACATTATCCTTTTTTGCGTCGCGCATCAATCCTGTTTTGAGTCGGGTAATGATAAACACATTACCCCACTTTGCGTCGAGCAGTCAGGTAATGATAAACACATTACTCTTCTTTGCATCGCGCAGTCGGGTAAAAACACACTAGATTTTAGTTGTTAGTTACAATTAAAATTTTAAATATGTTTAAGGTAGTTCCAGCATGAAACCACTTTTCGACAGATGCGGCTAAAAAAATTTCACAGGTTCAAAATAGCTTTATTTATGAATTCCTAAAATTTCATAATTTTTGACGGTTTAGATCACGAGATATTTAAAGACAAAGTTCACGATTTTGAGAGTATTTTCCCATTTATGTATGTAAAATTTCCGATTTTTTATTATATGTGATTGATAGAGAAGTTGAAAAATGTTTTTAGAATAAGCTAAAAAAATAAAAGTAGCACTTCACAGTTTTGTTATCGAGATATTAAAATTATAAATATTAATTTTAATTTTAAATTTATAGTGATCTGGCAACATACTCTCGTCTTTTTAATTTAATAAAACTATTATTAGAAAGCGCAATACTATTTGTATATACTAAGACCATATAAACAAAAATATATAAAACACTCAGAGCAACGTTGCCAGATTACTATAACTAACGATATAAGGCAGAAGGTATTAAGGTAGGACTACACTTCACCACGCTGGTTTCGGTTTCGGTTTCGGTTTCGGCCGAAACTGAGAGCAAGGCCGAAAGTTCGGTTTCGGTTTCGGTTTCGGCTGAAAAACCTGTTTCGGTCGGACACTAAAAAAAGGTTTCTTTCGGTATTAAATATGCAATATTATTGGTTTGTTAAATATTTTAAAAATATTTTACGAAAAAATATTATAAGTATTCGTTCAGAATATATGCTAATTTAGAAACAAAAATATAAAAACACTCTCTTTCTTTCTAGTACATAAGGTTTTCTTTTTAGTTACCTTACTCTGTAAATATATCTATATGCTTCAAATATGTATTTGTATTTTCATATTTATGAAATCTAGCACAGTTTTAGCCTAGATTAAAATTAATAGACTACAATTTGCTTTTATAATTCATATGAATTATTTTGATAATTAGTGCCGATTCCACTGATTAATGTACTACTTCTCTTCAGCCAGATCTTTACTTTTGTGTTTAGGTGTCATAAAAAATATATTGCATTCGCTTTTAAAAGGCCTCAAGTAGGTGCCTGAAATAGATAATAACTTTCGTTTCAATAATGAGCAACGAAAGAATCAAATAATGCGAGTAACAAAAGTATAAATGTTGAGATGTATCTGTGTCAAATTAAAAATATTGATGTTATTACTAAAATATAGAAGAATGTGTCCATCGTTTTTGTTGATTTAAATGTTGGTCCTTGTAAATCTGTCGTCGTGACTGAAAATAGTTAAAACTTTCGATAAAAAGATTAAACAATAAAAGTTGCTTTTGGTAGGAGAATTATTACAGTTTAAATGGGTCTTTAGTTTGCTAAGTAGCGGATTTAACACGGCTATTTATAAAAATATTTATAAAAAAATCAACAAATTGAAATGCAAAACAAACTTTGCAATGCAAACTTTTCTTTTTTGTGTCATTTTTTTTTTATTAATATTGAACTCTCATAGTTTTACTCTATAGTATAGACTTGTATAGAATATAGACTATTTCATATTTGATATTTTGACAGAAACGACATATGATCGATTATATCAATCACATATCAATATACATTGTTTTACGGAATTTTTCTCAATATAAATTAGAATTAAATGCCATGATTCGAGAAGACGACCCACAATTTCGAATAACTCCTTTTCAACAGATGGCATCAGCATGCTCTGGTGCATTAATAACCTCCCTATTTAGTAAGTCCTACGGTTGTTATTCTAATTTTTATAACATTTGTTATAAAGATGTAAGTATGTTTTATTTATTTTACAGTGACACCATTGGACGTAGTAAAAATAAGATTACAAGCACAACAAAAAGCTTTACTATCAAATAAATGTTATTTATATTGTAATGGATTAATGGAACATCTGTGTCCTTGCGGTGAAACTGCATGGATACCTAGACGAGTTCACTTTCATGGGACGATAGTGAGTATATTCGAAATATATATATAAATTGGGTTTAGTAACGCTAGTTTTGGAAGGCAGAGTATTTGAATTTTTCAGAAATATTATTGGTTTTTAAGAATGAAGAAGAATGAAATGAGTTTCTTGCTGATTTTTTTCAGCAGAATCTACATTCTGAATTTGTGGTAGCTTTACATTAACAATACTTAGTTAATTATATTATTATTACTTTGTAGGATTATGATTTAAGAATGCTTTCGAAGCCTAGTAGAAAAAAGAAATTTTGATTTGTATTCATAAAATTTATATTAAAACCCATTAAATACAAAAAATTGGCCAAATTCACTGTTTTATTATTTTCATTATTTACAGGATGCCTTTTACAAAATTGCAAAATTTGAAGGGGTTCCAGCATTATGGTCTGGTCTAAGTCCAACTCTCATTCTGGCTCTTCCATGTACTGTAATTTATTTTGTATCATATGAACAAATTCGGTATAGAATGAAAAGTTTTTACAACAACATGACTGGCAATAGTAAGTTGGATTAACATATTCACACATATGATTTTTTATTCAAATAACACTATTTCTTTTTCTTTTTTTTGTATAAAAAAAAGAAAAAACGAAAATGGGTTAAATTTCTGAACAGTAGTGTTTTTGTGTTAGTTGTCACATTTTAGTATATATATATACACTGCCGGTCAAAAGTTTGAGACCACTAATAAAAACTTTTGTTATTAGTAAATATTTTAGAAAATATTGGTGATAAATAGTAATCTGCACACCTGCATATTCTATTGTTCATAAAGATTGCCTAAAAGCTAATTCTTTTGTATAGAAGCCAAGGAAAGGGCAATAAACAAGCATTGTATCCAAAAATCAATGTTAGCCGCGGAAGAGGTAAGCCGACAGATCAATTGTTAAAAATTTATTACCTCATTACCGCAGCTGGCGCTTCTTTTTTTTACATCAACTTACAATACAATTGTTCTAAATTCTCAAAATATTTTTAATTATTATTTTAACCTTGCATTTGTCTGGTTATTTACGAATATCCACAGTTAGTCTGATCTTGTGGTTCCTACAGTCAAGACATCTCTAAAATGGGAAAAGTTCCGGAAATTAGTGTTGAAACGCGATCTGCCATCGTTGTTCTCCACAACGAAGGCAAATCTGAACGTCAGATAGCGAGTCAACTCAAGTTATCGAAGACTTGTGTTCATCGCACTATTGTGCGCTACAAACAAACCGGCAGTAATCAAGATCGTCCGCGCTCTGGGAGACCAAGAGCTACAACTTCTAGTGAAGACAAATTTATTGTGGTGACCAGCAAGCGGAATAGACGTCTGACAGCCCCAGAAATTCGTGTAGAAGTCAACAAATCTCGGGAAAAACCTGTGTCAGTGTCTACAGTGCAAAGACGATTGCGAGACGCCAAGTTGTTTGGCCGCGTTGCTGTGCGTAAACCTCTGTTAAAACCGCAGAATAAAAAGAAACGGATGCAATGAGCCCTAACCCATCGAGACTGGACCGAAGAAGACTTCAGAAAAGTTCTTTGGAGTGACGAATCAAAATTTGAAGTGTTCGGGTCAAAAAGAAGAATTTTCGTCCGACGCTCCGCCGAAGAAAAGATGATGCCGCAGTGTGTAGTGCCGACTGTCAAGCAAGGTGGCGGATCTGTTATGGTCTGGGGTTGTTTCTCTGGCTATGGGATTGGAAATCTAGTCCAAATCAAAGGCATAATGAAAAAGGAGCAATATAAAGAAATTTTGGAGAAAAACGCCATTCCCTCCGGACTAAAGTTAATCGGCCGTGGATTTATTTTCCAACAGGACAATGATCCAAAACATAGTTCGAAATTATGTAGAAGCTATTTAGACAAAAAACAGTCGGAAAAAGTATTAGAAAACATGACCTGGCCACCTCAAAGCCCCGATCTTAATCCCATTGAACTTTTGTGGGAAGAGCTCGATCGAAACGTTCGGGAACAGTGTCCATCTTCACAGCAGGCCATGTGGAATGCATTGGAGGAAAGCTGGAATAATATCTCGCAAGAGACTATAGATAAATTAATTGCTCGCATGCCTAGATTAGTAAAAGAAGTCATAAAGTGCAAAGGAGGATATTTCGACGAAAAATCTGTTTAAACTCTCTTGTGTGTATTTTGTTAAGAACACTGTATTCGTCAAGACTTCTTCTTTTTTTTTAGTTTTAAATCTTGTGTGTTAAATGATAATAAATCCAGTTTTCCATAAAGTTTTAAATATCTTGACTTTTTTTTGTTTTCTCATATTTTTTCATAGTGGTCTCAAACTTTTGACCGGTAGTGTATATATAAATTATAATACTTTATTTGTAAAACATTTAATATATAATGTTTAAACAGAGATGTGAAAGAAATCTATAGTAATATATTATTACATTATAATTAGAATATATTAGTACATTATAATGTAATAAGAGTGTCTTCAAGGATAAATGCTCTGACATTAACTAAAATTTATAAACTGTATTAGTTATATAAGATGATATAACTAGTGAATATTATATAATGTTAATAATGTAATAACAATAGTTTAAACAAGTTCTGAATTAGCAGTTACAAAAATACTTAGTTAACAATTCTTCTATAATTTATTAACTAACAAACTAACTTAGTAATCACTTATTTATAACATTTATTACAGTTTATATTATTACACATTATGTTAATTCATAAATTTGTTTTTTATTTCAGGTGGGCAACCGATGTGGATTCCTATGATAGCTGGAGGTACAGCTAGAATTACAGCTGTGACTCTCTTCAGCCCATTGGAACTGATAAGGACAAAAATGCAATCAAAGAAATTATCATATTCAGGTGAGTTATTTGCAGTTTAGCTTTTCAGAAACAGAAAAATATATTTAAAATATATATAATTGCAGAAATCAGTTCAGCGTTACGCCAGGTCATAAAATATGAAGGATATAGAGGACTGTTTCGCGGATTAGGATCAACCTTATTGAGAGATGTACCATTCTCAGGTGAATATTTTTTTAGCACTCTATCAGTACTTTTATTATTATTTTATATCATTATATTTGACTGCAGATGCAGTGAAATTAATTATTTTTATTTCTAACTTTTGTAATGCTGTTTTAGGAATATATTGGACTATGTTTGAAACAACAAAGAGAGTGTTTAATAGGCCTGATTCAGAAAAGAATACTTTTATATTTAATTTTTTCTGTGGTACTGTAGCTGGAAGTGTATGTACTTATTGTTGTTTATATAAAATTTTATTAATATAATTTATAATTAGTAATAGTAAAAAAGTAATTAATTTTTCTAGGTTGCTGCTTTTATTACTTTACCATTTGATGTTGTGAAAACCCATCAACAAATAGAGTTAGGTGAAAAAGAAATTTATACAGGTAAAATATAGGGATGTTATGGAACTCCATAACCGTAAACATTAAAATTTATCCATAAGCATCATGAAAACGAATATAATAATTTTGAATAATTTTGAATAGGGTCTAATCGGTCTTATGCTTCAAAAATATATTGTTATATATTTCAGATGGCAAAGTACATCAACGAGCATCAAATATGAAAGATATAGCAAGAACTATTTATAAGAACCATGGTATTAAAGGCTTGTTTACCGGTTTATTACCTCGAATATTTAAAGTTGCGCCCGCATGTGCCATTATGATTTCAACATTTGAATATGGAAAGCAATTCTTCCAAAAATATAATACACAAAAGTATAAGGAGAAAATGCAAAGGTACTATATAGTTATAAAATATATAAACGCATGTGGTATAAGCTATTTATGCTAGTAAATTTATTTCGCTTACTAAATGCATGAAACATTTTATTAATATTTTTTATTTAATTTCAGAAATGGAATAGAGATTAAGATTATTAAAACTGATTAAATTGATTACACAATTTTACATTTGTGTTTTTTAGGTACTATACCATTTCATTTTTTTGTATCATGTAAATGCATCATTGTTTTTATCAATATCATTTGTTTTACTTTCATTTCCATATTAAATTAAATTTATAGAATATACAGTAATAAATAAATGATATCTTAATCTATGTATTAAAGCAAAGTACCATGCATTGACTAACTCATCTTCACATAGCCTAGTGCTAACTGCTGTAGTTAAAAAACATCAAGAAACCTGTTTATTTTTGTGAGGAGTTTTGACAGGAGTTGACTAAAGTCATTTGATAATAATTCAATTCCTTAATATTTACATTAACTATGTTTTTTATTGCCTAGAAGATTTTGATTGTAATATCTCTGTACATATATTTTAAAATTTCGGGAAATCTTCGGTATCGCGCCACCACCAATTTTGAGGCTAATTTTTTTAGAGGTGCTTTATGACTTCAAAACATCATAACTAGTGTTTTTGTGATGGCACATGACCTTTTTTGACTTGAAAAAAATTTTTAAAAAATTATTGTATGTTGTATGTGTATGTATTGTGCAATAAAGTAAAATTTTTTAGTATCCTCTATAGATTAAGATATCATTTATATACATTATATCCACTATTGTTTTAGAATGTTGAACTAAAAAAGGAATTTGATCTCTTCTTACATTGTATGAATATATTATTCTTGTTACAGGCATCATGACATAGTACGAATGGGCCCAACATCTAATAATAAAGAATACTCATCTCTATAGTTCAATAAATGGTTAGAATTATTCAAACTACAAAAAAGTTTTTATGATTTTTACTAAACTATTATCTCCTTTAAATTGGGATACTACATCAAGTGATATTATTGAATAGTTCGACATAATTAGTATTAAAAATATAGTAACACAATAGTGTCATCAATTTCCACTATTAAATTTATGATGTATATATGAATGTTATTTAATGTACTTTAGTACAACTCAAATTTCTGAGTTACCAAAGCAATTTTATTGGACTTGGACAAAATAAATTCCACTTAGAGATAAAATAAGATTGTGTACATATAATTAAATGTAAATAACTTATACAAATGATGCTGTTTTATTACTATTATCAAAATTTAATTATCATTTTTACGCTTTTTCCCCCTTCTCACTTATTCTGTTAATATAATACTTTAGTCGAGAAGGCTGTTACAGAATAGTATTATCATTTAAATTACCCAAAAAATATAAATTTGTGTATTAAAGGAGAAAAACACAAAATAATTAAAAAACACTTTATTTTACCTACAACTAATGTACAATAGATCCTAAGGGTTCCGCTCTAATGTTACCAAGGTCCAATCTGCTATCAATGGATTCATCTATTTGTCCGACGATTGCTATATTATCTCCTCGAATTATATGAAGTCCGAGTACAACCTGTGCCACTCCAGTAGATGACGAAAATACTCTTTCGTGAGATTCATCTAATATAATATTTATAGTTTGATCGAATCCCTTCAAGGTACCAATAAAATTTCGGCCATCAGCGGTTATCACAGACACTGTTTGATTGATGTAATTCTCTAGTCCAGATGCCATAGTGTGTTGTTTAATTTGTATTTTATTAAAGTATAAAAAAACTTTCTTGGGTTATTTTAGCGGTGGAAGCTTTATTTTCAATTATATGTTCATAACACTGCGAAAACAAATGTCAAACTGTCAAAGTCAATGACAATGTTGAACGTTGAACGGCAATTGGCGTAGAGGGCGTAGAGAGATTCTCTGTCTACGGCAGTCTACGGCAAAGCTACACAAAGTTAGCACCCCATGGAAGGATTTTTGAAATCAAAATGACTTTAATCGATAGGTCTACGTTAGGTATAGGTCCACCAAAATTTTTGTTAGGTCACCTATTTTTTTTAATAAATATTTTTAATAAATAGGTCTATTTTTTCAACAACAAAAAAAGACCTAACAACCTATCAATAATAGGTTATTAGGTCTTTTTTTAGGTTAGCTCTACGGCAAGTGGCAACGGCACGGAGTACAGATTACAAGGAGTCCGAAACATGTCCGAAACACTGTCTAATAATAGGGTCCGAATGATATAGAATTTTTCTCGTTATTTATGTACCTACACAATAATAAAACCAGATCATAATTCTCTTTTTTGCCACTAGCTGCGCAAGTATTCAGGGGGTTCAATTTTTTTTTTAAATAAATATAAACTCTTTTGCAAAAAAAACGGGCACTTAAGCAAAGAACTATTTTATAGTTACTATTAGTTTGTTTGACAATTTTAGGTATTGTTATCCTCAGAATTTTATAAATTAATTAGGAAGGAATAGTTTTCATCAGTTTTATCATAACATTTTAATTAAATTATTAAGAAATAATGTATAAGCTCAAAACACTATGATTGTACCTGTTCGCTAAATAAAAATGAAACGCGTTAATTTCTTTGTTTTTCTTGAATACATTAAAAGCAGATAAAAGTTTAGTATTGAGTGTGACCCCCTCTTTCTGAAATCACAGCTTGCATTCGTCTGGGCATGCTAGTGAGTATATCTTTTATGGTTTCTTGGGGAATACGTTCCCACTCCGCGGTAATCACATTCTTTAGCTCTCTGATGGTCTGCGGAGCCGGCTGCACTGATCTCACTCGTCGCTTCAGAACTTCCCAGACATGCTCTATGGGATTGAGGTCCGGACTTCTAGCTGGCCAGTCCAAACGACGAATTCCGACTTCTAGCATATACGCATCCACACCGCCAGACCGGTGGGCGCGAGCGTTGTCGTCCATAAAAATTGAGTTTTCGCCAAGAGCGGTTAAAGCGGGTTGTGCATAAGGAATTAGAACTTCCGTTATGTATCGATGTCCAGTCAGTGTACCGTTTTCGATGAAGACTAACTCCGTACGATCCATAGAATTTATTCCTGCCCAAAACATAACAGAGCCCCCTCCATAAGGTGTGATTTCTTCAAAACATGCCTCTGCAAAGCGTTCTCCTCGTCTACGTAGCACTCGCCGACGTCGGTCTTCACCATGCAGAGATATCCTGGCTTCATCGGAGAACAATACCCTATCCCAGTCTTCATGAGTCCATGACACACAATTTCGAGCGAAGCTAAGCCTGGCAACTCGATGTCCACGGAGTAATTTAGGGCCGCGTGCCGGGCGATGACTGTGTATATTAGCAGCGAGAAGCCTCCTCCTGACCGTCCATAGACTAATTTGCACATTTCTTACTTCTTCGAGGGTGTTCTTGAGGTCCACATAAGAAGATTTGCGATTTCTCAACGCTTGACTAACTAGAAAACGATCATCCCGTGGTTCGGTACATGTCTTTCTGCCAGAACCAGGCCTTCTCTTGACGGAACCGGTCTCTTGATAGCGCTGCCAGGTCCTTTGAACTGTCGACCGACTCACATTTAGCCTCTGAGCCACGAAGCATTGACTGCAACCTTCTTCAAGCAGCGCAATAATAAATTTTGCTCGCTTTTATCACTTTATCTACCATTTTCGAGATTGCTAAACAGCAATAACAATACTTTTAAATGTCAAGGACACCAGATAATTTAATAAAAATTGACAAAAAGTTAATTAGAGTCGATATTAACTATAGGGAATTCGCGCCACAAAATGTAGTTAAAAGTTATTTTCTTTGAAAACCAGGCTCAGTCAAAAATTTGAATTTGGAATGTACTCTTATAAACATTATGGCACTTTTATAACTGGCCAGTAACATGTTCAAATGATTAAAACCTTTTTGGTATTTTATTTTTTTCAGCCAGGAAGAAAATCGAAACCGCCCGTTTTTTTTGCAAATGAGTGTACATGTAAGTAATGCATACCTATATAGATAAATATATCTCGGGGTGGGAATCGAACTCAAAACCCTGGAGCCGAAAGCAAGGTCACTGCCAACGGGCCAGTCAAACAATAATACATCAAAATTAAATATAAAACATTAATTTATTTCTTTAGAATTATTTTTATTAAATATTAATTCCACGTTTCTCATAATAATTATTTTTAACTAGTTAGTATTTTAAGCGAGTACTTCTTGAAAATTAGTGCGACCTACCGGCAAAATATCTGTCCCCTGAATTGATGCCGTTCTTTCAACATTACGTTCGGACTCCTTGTAAATCTATACTCCATCGACAACGGCTTAATTTACAAAGAACCACAAAGAACTATGAAGAAGTAAATCAGTTTAATTCAGAAGCAAAAATATAAATAAACTAAAAAATACATTTAAATTTTGTCCTTAATTACGTCATAAAGAATTTATAGCTATATTCTTTGGCTACATTATGTACCTAGTACAAAATTTTAAATCTACATAGCTACATTTAGGTACAAGATTTACAAATTAATAATTTCGTACCTAATTTCTTAATGTGTAAAGTAAAATAAAGTTTAGCCATCAGAATTAAAATTTTGATAATTTGACGACGACATAGGCAACGGCACGGTGTAAAGGACTTCAATTTCTTTTGCTTTTTTGGCTTTCACTACCTGTCTGAACTTGGCGACAAGAAATTAGTTTTTGCAATTTTTTTTTATCTAATCGTTTGTTCGTTATTTGTTCTTAATTATTCGTAAAATAAAAATTTTTTTGTTCGACTATTGTTTATTTATAAAAAATCAAAAAAATTTGCCAACTTAAGTTGCCGCAATATAACCCAAATCCAACATTTTTTTTCTTAATCGATAGCTTTTTTTTATTGTTTGTTCGATTAATTAAATTATTCGTTCGATCGTTTTTATATTTTTATTAAATTTTGGTAAATAATCCTAAGTTTTATATTTGTGTTGTTTTAGGTGATGGGTATTTGCCTAATTTACTTACTATTTCCTACATTTACATAATTCGATGAAGGTTAAAACCTCGACCGCACCGATTAATCTTCTTCGTGTTTTCTCCATTCTACGTGACATTAGCGAAATCATCTGTGCTCTTTTGGCACCAGTGAAAGCCATCAAAATGGGGTCACGGAAGTTAGCCCCCCAAAAAAAATTTTTTTTTACTTTTCCAATTTTCATTTGCACATATCGTTTGTTCGTCGTTTGTTCTTGATTGTTCGTTATAAACAATCGTTTGTTCGTTAATCGTTTATTTTTAAAAAAATATTAAAAATATGCCTTAAAGTTAGCCCCCCCTACTCCAATTTCTAATTTTTTTCGTTATTAGTAGGCTCTAAATATTTATAAATGTTTGTTCTTTTATAAAACACGTTTGTTCTATCGATATAATGTTTATTTTTTGTTTAATTAACAATTTTTATTTTGCATGATAACCGTTCAGAAACACTTGTGTTGCGCATGCGTCCGTTTGACGTCTAAGCGGTTTATTTAAAAATCACAATCACAATAAATAAACTTAAAACAAGTTATCTGGATATTAAATTTAATCTTTTAAAAACATAATTATTTAAAATTAGTAAACAACTAAACAACATAACTGCGAAAGACCAAGTAACAAGATTTGTGAAAATAATGATTTTTAAATGTTTATCATTGGTGTCTTGTGTCTGAATGCAATAATACAAGTGTAAAAACGACACAAAAATTGTGGATCCATTGCTAAGTGATATTAAAATGAGAAACACTTGGTTGAAACTGGCAAGAAGAGATCAAACATCATTAAATAGATAAATAAACATTGTCTACAAAGACTAGACTAGACTGTATTTCTGTGAAGACCACTTTGATATAAGTATGCGTTATAAATGGTATATTAACTATCAAATAAACAAAAGAAAACTTTATGTTTATATTACAAACAAAATGCCATATTTTGTAACGTATTTATAGGTTATGATATGTAGTGAGTTGAAAGCTTCATAAATATTTTATTCTACATTTTAGCTAGAAAATGATATGGAAAATTATACAGAGTATAAGATCATGGGTTCTGTTAAACAAATTCAGATCAAACCAAACTGTGTAACATCCAGATTTGATTACCAAGCAAACAAGAAACACGAGTCCACTTCAAGTGAACCTCAGCATGCCTTTATTAAAAGGCAAAGAATATCTACAATTAAGGAGAATGAAGAGACCATACAAAATGAGAATTATGTTATAACATTACCGTCTTGTAGTCTAGGTAATTTTTTAATTTTGTAGTTTATGCAGTTGTAATAAATTATCAATAGTATCACTGGGACTGATATTATATTAATCATATTTTACTATTATTATCAGATTTTTTGACACCTGAAATTAAGAAGTGAGACAATAAAGCAGTCCAAGTAGTACAAAAGCAGGAATATAAAGCAATTCAAGTCCGTCGGATGACACACTACAGAAGTAGAAATATGCAGACTAGTATAAAAAAAGAAGACAGCATGATGTCACCTTTCAAGACAACTGTGTGTGCCTACTGCAACATCATCCTTTAACTTATCTCAGGGAAGAATGAGTACTCTATGTGTATCTATTCTTACAGCCACTAAAAGGAAACTGATTTTTTTTTGAAGATAAATATGAGAGTGATGAGTTATGCACACCATCAATAGCAGGTTCGATGGTAGATTACAATTCCACTTCATACAAACTATCTAGTCAATCAAAACCTACTTCTGATGCTAACTCTCAAGAGGAATTGGAAAAAAGATGTAAAAGTAATTCTACTGAGTACTTTGTCTAAGATAAAAAGTAAGCCTCAATTATATATTGGTCTACTAAAGGAACTCTATTTTCTGATACATTTGAACCAAACCAATCTTTCACAACAAAATATTTTATTAATAAAATTATATAGAACATTTGCAAAACTCGCTGATTATTTTGATATATGGGTGACTTGAGCTAGCAATGTAAGTTTCAACACAATGCCAGAAATTGTGAATTTACTTTCACCTTTTATTAAAAAGTTTTCAACTAATACACTCAAGAAGTACCTATCTATTTCTTTTAGGCATAAATATAATAAAGTTACAAGTATGATAGACTGCTTAGAAATTGAAATCCAATGTATTGTCTGTATGATGGTCTCGGAAATTTTGTCTCTACTGGATATGCAGGAAGGACAAAGGATGTGAACTTCGTTCAACATAGCAAATTTTTAGATAGTTTGCACTCTAATGCTTGTATTTTAGCTGACAGAGGGTTTGAGCACCTTTAACATTTTTATCATCATAGTATTTTTTTTGAACATCATAGTGAAAATTGTATCAAAATAAATCCAGTGGTTTTGAAGGATTAAATGAATACTTGCACTATATACTACTATTATATTATAATAAAAAATATAACCAATATTAAGTATGGTTTTATTATTTCCATGGTGCACTGTATAAAAGATGATGTTGGTCAACACATGGCCCAATTGATTTGAAGATTTGGTCAACATAGCCACCATAATAGATGTTAGTGATATAGTAATAGACGTGCATTTTTCAAAAGTGCATGTGCAAAATATGTGAATACATAGACACTATATACAGGATCTACTGTACTACTCTCTTGGTATCAATTCAGCTTTTAATATTACTCAAAAAGTAAAAGTAAAATTAATTCAATAAAACAATTATTTTCAATATAAAATTGATGTATTGTAAAAATCTACCTCATAGGTTACAATGTCACAAATAATAACTTTTACATATTATAAGAAATTATCAGTTATTCATATAATAACACGAAAAGTATATTTTCAGTGGTTTTAACTTTTACATTATTGTTTGTAAAATATGATTATGTGTATTTTAAATAGAGATTGTTTGACTATTAAGGACTTAAATGTGGAAACTGGAACGACTGTGATACAGCGAGTTCTATATTATGTTAATATTAAAAATATACATTATTCTTTGTTATTTTGTTTTATTATTACGCAGGAGAATAAATTGACTCAGTTTAAGTTGTTCGGCCTGTAAACGAAAAGCTGTTAGCTTTTCGGTTAGTATTGTAAGTACAAGAGTTAATAACATTTTAATTATCATGTAAGTAATATTTTCAAAAATCAATTTTCAAAACGAAGAAACTTTTCATTTCGGTTGAATATCTTTTAGTTTATTAACTCAAATTGCATAGTAATTTTTATTTAATAGATATGTCGTTAATAAAGAAAATATACGAACTTAAAGGACAATGGCAGATCCCCTAACAAATTTTTGTTGGCATAAATTTCTAGCGTCTACTTATGAAAAATATGTGATAATATAGTACTTAAATTCTTGATCACTTTTGCCTAAAGAAGCACCACCGAAAGAAGTAATGAATTGAAGATATTCCAGGTTGAACATTTAGAGGTTATGTTTCGACAACTTGTAGGTAACTAATCAAAAACTTAGTCAATACATGTTAAATATAGTCCGAAACTATATTTTAAATAATGTCCGACCGAAATTTCGGTTTCGGTTTCGGTTTCGGCCAGTTTCGGCCAAGAAATCTAGTTTCGGCCTTAGTTTCGGTTTCGGCCCAAAAATGGCCGAAACTTTCGGCCGCGCCGAAACTCGAGTAACTTCATTTTGTTGAGTTTTATTTTTAAATGACAAATTTACGTGTTTATAGGTAATTGTCGTTGGATTACATGACCTTTGTTTATTTAATTTTAACTATGTGAGAATCGTAGGCATAGCTTATGCGAATTACCTACTCAGTCATCTCGCCTCATCCTTTCCCGTTGATCGCGCGTGGTGCCTAGTCAGTTTGGATAGGTACTGTATTTTTTTCTATTTATAATTCATATTTATTTACCCCAATAAATTTTTCCTAATTTAGACAGAAAGCCGTGTGCCTACCTCATCAGTTATTACAGTAATTGTATTTTATATTATGTGATCTATGAAATAAGTATTATTTATTTATCTTATAATAATTACTTCATTCGTTTCAAGTAAAAAATGTCACAAAAACAAAAAAAAAAGTATTAGCGATTCATCTAAAGCTTTTTGTAAAGTTTGTAAAAAGTTATATTCTTTTTTTTTCTTTCTTTACAAAATAGAAGGATTAACTGCCGGGACTCATTTAAATTTTGCAGGGCAAATTTTTAAGATTTGATCGGTTACAGAATGGATTCCGATTATAAATCCTTCTATTTTTCAAAGAGTTTATGATTTGATTATATGTGTATCGATTATAAAACTATTTCAATAGTGTAGTTGGTCAGTATTACTTTTGACAACATTATAAACTAATGGGCTTGTTTTTTTTCTTTTTAATTTATTTTTAATTTTTTAATTTCATCTATCTGTATCTTTTAGTTTATCTGTATCTTTTAGTTTTTTTTACGCAGTACGGTTTTTGTTTTTAATTTTATTTTTATTATACACTTTTTAGTTAGGATTCATTGGCTTCGTTATTAGAATTATAAGATGGTAAATTTCGCAATCACAGTCCGAGACCCAAGACGCCGAGACCCACGTCTCTTCTCCCTTGTTTTGTGTACCTTGAATTTGAACCCGACCTCTGCTTTCGCAGTCTGCACCCATACCACTAGCACCAGGATATCACTGCTACTATCCCCGCCTAATAAGGGCAGAATAACGAAATAATAAAGTATATAAGTACCTATTTTATGTATGGAAATTAGCGAAACTGGTTATTTAAAACTTAATTTAAATCGTTATATATTCTAAACCATTATTGAAAAAAAAAAATGAGAGAATCCTTAAAAATTATTTTTGAATACCTATTCAACTTTTTCATTCATTCATCTTTCATTAATTCATCTTTTTTTGATAATATGGCATCTGGTTGTGGCTGTGGTGAATATTTATTATTATCATATATTTAGTGACATTCGCGAAGTTAAGATGAATTGGTTGACGTAAGTCTTTAAAATCGGTCAACGCGTTTGATCCCAACAACGCCACATAGGAACAAACAAACATACATACATAGATACATAGGCTGATAAACACATTATCCTTCTTTCTGTCGCACAGTCGGTTAATGATAAACACAGGTAGTAGGTCGGTTAATGATAAACACAGGTAGTAGTACAGGTAGGTCAGGTAAAAACGAACTAGATTTTAGTTGTTAGTTATAATTAAAATTTTATATATGTTTAAGGTAGTTCCAGCATGACACCACTTTTCGATAGATTCGGCTAAAAACTTTTTCACGGGTTCAAAATAGCTTTATTTATGAATTCCTAAAATTGCATAATTTTTGACGGTTTAGTTCGCGAGATATTTAAAGACAAAGTTCGCGATTTTGAGAGTAATGTCCCATTTATGTATGTAAAATTTCCGATTTTTTATTATATAAAAAAATTCTCTCGACAGAATTGGGAATAAAAAAAACTAGGAGAGTGTTGAAAAATGTTTTTAGAAAAAGTACTTCACGGTTTTGTTATCAAGATGTTAAAATTATAAAAAATAATTTTAATTTTAAATTTATAGTGATCTGGCAACACTGTGCACAACGCTGTCATCTTTTTAATTTAATAAAACTATTATTAGAAAGCGCAATACTATTTGTATATACTAAGACCATATAAACAAAAATATATAATATATAACACTCAGAGCAACGTTGCCAGATTACTATAACTACGATATAAGGCAGAAGGTATTAAGGTAGGACTACACTTAACCACGCTGGTTTCGGTTTCGGTTTCGGTTTCGGCCGAAACTGAGAGCAAGGCCGAAAGTTCGGTTTCGGTTTCGGTTTCGGCTGAAAAACCTGTTTCGGTCGGACACTAATTTTAAATAACTAGATAGATTGATTACAAAACATTGTAGTAGGTATATCTAGACTTTTGACGCAGTCACAGAAAAATAAAAAAAATTATTAGACGTTTTTTTTTAACCCTCAGGCCTAAAATATTTCATATTCCGAGATTTTCTTTGTTATCTGTCCTTAGGTATTTCCTACTCAGGTACATCGGCGTTAGCTGTAGATGATATAAAATTGACGATCGACAAAGACGTTCATCTTCTTAAATCATGAGCGCTGTAGGTCAACAGATCTAATAAACCCTGCTCTTAGAATTTCTAGACCTAAAGGTGGTCTGTCTAGATTCATTCAGTCAGCATCTGTTTAGATTTTTCTTTAATGATAATCACCATAGATAGTTAATTACGAGGACCATCCACTTATCGTGCCCTTTGCAGCATGGGATCATCTTTTTATCAAATAATCAGATGAGCAGCCCGCAAGGTCTTAACCAAATAAGAAACAGTTTACAATGGCACAGAAAATGGTTGTTCCCTGCAAAAAAATTAAAGTGCGGCCTCTATGTTAAAAAGCAGACTCTAGAAACCACTTATCTACAGATACGTGGCATAAAGACAGTGGATCTCATATATAGTCAGTTAGAGTATCTGCTCATTTTTTCTAATAGAAAAAAGGCATGTTTATAAAATAAAACATTATTTTCTTATTACGAATTATTATTGTATTTATGAAATAATTGGGCTTAGTAAATAAATAAATAACGCGTTATTCTTTGTAATAAAACAAGATTTCGGATTGATACAATATAAATCGTGTAACGTGATGCAATATAATACGTGTATCATGCAATATTTATTTAAAGGCAAAAAGTTCATGTATGTTAATGAGAGAAGATTTATTAGCATGTGGCAACATTCAACGGAACTATCGTTAGTACTTCATAAGTTCATATTCCAATGAAATGAGCTCCGTATAGTTAGCAGGTAAAATGATCACTTCTTGATTATAATTACAGAAATCATTAGGGCACAGATCAGGCAACTTTAGGTAATCATTTTTTCACTTTAGGCAACAATAATTCATTTATAATTAATGAAAAACCATTGACCGTATAGTTAGCAGAAATAGGTTAATTTTTAAAGTTCTGACTGTTGCATTCGTTAGTGCATAGTTTGGGCAAGATTAGTCAGTTGTTTTAGATTTTATGAAGCAATAATTAGTAACAATCGGAGGTATTGTTATGGTATTCATTTGTCATTTACTCTATGATCTTTGGTTTATCAAGTAAAATGATCATTTCTTGATTATAATTACAGAAATCGCTAGGGCACAGATCAGGCAACTTTAGGTAATCATTTTTTCACTTTAGGCAACAATAATTGATTTATAATTAATGAAAAACTATTGAACGTATAGTTAGCAGAAATAAGTTAATGTTTAAAGTTCTGACTGTTGCATTCGTTAGGGCATAGTTTGGGCAAGATTATATAGGCAATTGTTTTAGATTTAATGAAGTAATAATTAGTAAATGACAAGTGAATACCATAACAATACCTCCGATTGTTACTAATTATTGCTTCATAAAATCTAAAACAACTGACTAATCTTGCCCAAACTATGCACTAACGAATGCAACAGTCAGAACTTTAAAAATTAACCTATTTCTGCTAACTATACGGTCAATGGTTTTTCATTAATTATAAATGAATTATTGTTGCCCAAAGTGAAAAAATGATTACCTAAAGTTGCCTGATCTGTGCCCTAATGATTTCTGTAATTATAATCAAGAAGTGATCATTTTACCTGCTAACTATACGGAGCTAATGAAATGTCAAATCATTTTTACAATAATCAAATGTTATTTAATTAAAAATGATATTTCTCCTACACTTACACAGATCTAAAAAATATATTGAAAAAACGTAAGAAATTATTTTATTTACATTAGTCATTAAGACATTTATAGACGCTTGGGAACATTCAACCAAAGAGTATATAATACATTCAACGAAACTATCGTTAGGTACTTCATATTCCTATGGAATGTCAAATCATTTTTACAATAGTCAAATGTTATTTAATTAAAAATGATATTTTTCCTAGACTTACACAGATCTTAAAAATATATTGAAAAAACGTAAGAAATTATTTTATTTACATTAGTCATTAAGACATTTATAGACGCGTGGGAATTCTATCAACAACTTTTTCGCCATTGTCCTTTAAGAAGATGAAATAAATAACATGGTTTTTAGAATTACTTTGTATATTAAAAAAAAAGTACAATTAGGCGGATGAAAAAATACGAATAAATAAGGAATGACAACCACTAAAATCATTTCATTGTCGCAAATGCGGTTTACCATAAATGTAAAGTCGCCCTTACACCAGGCATCTTGTAACGGTCGGGGTTGCCCGCTACACTAAACTGGGAATAAACGAAGCGATAAATCAAAGTGCAATGAGGATCCGTAACGTTTTTAGTTGAGAATGCAGATTTATAGAGCTAAGAAATCCTTAAGATACAGTGAAAAAATTTTTGTTCTACGACAAAAATTTACGAAGTTATGATCAAATTACTAGCGGAGTTCACTAACCGGCCGGCACGGTAGGCTGTGACGTCACAGTGTCGGAACCCGTTGTCAGCGGTAAGGCGCGTAGGTGTTTTCATTGGTTTATTGTGTCTTTGAAACAAATTAAGTGTCCGATTTGTGTCTAATTCTCCTTTCTAACTATGTATGAATATTGTATAGTGCCGTAATGTACAAATACTTCTTTTAAAAAGCCTGAAAAACTCTTTTTATACGTGCCGAAAGACCCAAAACTACGTGAAAAATACTATGCCTTTGTGAAAAGAGATGATAAAACTCCACCTTCTTCCCGGGCTACAAGACATTGTTGCGAAGATAATTTCGATGTAAGTACCTACATAACTACGTATACTTATATTATTTAGTTAATATGAATATAAGTTGGTACCTACTACAACGTGTCATGTACTTAAGTATTCACTCATTTTAAGCCTGCTGTATTAATAAAAACATACCTACTTACTTTTTCTGTGTTTTGTGGATAAACCTAAGTACTTACCTATTCACCCGTTCCGATTTCTATATAATATTCCAAGGTCAAAACAATGACACAGGGATGCACTCGGGTAAAAAAACAAAGAGTAAAGGCCGCGGCGCCGGCGTGATCCGAAAAGAGTAAGTCCTTCCGGGCCCTCTCCGCCGCCTCTTTCTGCGAGATGACGTTCTCGCAGAAGATGGCGACCGCGGTCCAGGCCCTATTACCGCCAACCAAAGCTCGCGCAACGGCCGGCGGCGACAGGTCCTCTCCAATGACTGCAGCGAGATCCCGGCGCTGCTCAGCCCAGGCCGGGCACGACACGCTCGTATCTCGCGTATGTTGCGTGGAGTCCTCACAGCAGTCACTATGGTGGTAGTCCGGAGTAGTCTCCCTCCTTGCGACGACGTGCAAGTATTTGCCGAAGCAGCCATGCCCCGACAACGAGAACTCCGTGCTGCCGCACCGTCCACTCCTCCAATATCGACTGAAGCGCCCCGATGGCCAAAAGACCAACCCGAGACGTCTCCAGCCGAGCCTTCCACCGTGTGAAGGTGGTGCGGCGGGTGTCATCCCACCATGCGGTGAATTTGATCGGCGGGGGATTAGTGGCCCCCGTCTACGCCGCCGACACCCGCCGATAAACTTCGGCGAGCGCTTCCATCTCCAAGTCCCATAGGGGGGTTCCGGCCAATGCGCAGGAGGCCTCAGCAACTACCGTGCGGTAGCCGCGTATGGCCCTGACCGCCACGACCCTCTGTGGACGTCACAGACGGGATCTATTGCGGGCAGTCAGGGACTCTGCCTACACGGGGGCGCCGTACAGCGGCATTGACCGGACCACCCCGGCGTAGAGTCGTTGGCACGCTAGACTTTTTCCGCCCATATTCGACATTAGCCGACCGAGGGCGGACGCCGTGCCGACGAGCTTCGGTGCTACTTGGCGAAAGTGCTCGTCGAAGCACCACCTTCCGTCAAGTACCAGGTCCGGATATTTCATGTGGGCTCGGATACCGATCACAGTATTGTCAACCGTATACGTAACGTAACCGTACCATTATCGAAGTACTGGCGGGTGGATCACATCGAGACCCATGGAAAAGCAGGGCCTCAAACTTGTTAAGGACCACCCTAAGACCCAGTGCCTCGATCCTCCTGACCACCTCCGCGGTACCTGAGGTGGCCAGAGATGCCGCCTCCACGAAGGTCCCGCTCCGAGCTGTAACCAGAGTGTCATCGGCGTAACAAATCAATCCCAGCCCAGGGGGGGGGCGGCCACGGAGGACTCAGTCGTACCCGATGTCCCACAGGAGCGATCCGAGAACAGAACCCTGTGGGGTGCCACACGACATGGACCTCTTGACAACGTCCCCTTCACGAAGAGTTCACGAAGAGGACATTGCGACCGTCAAGATAGTCTGCCACTAGCCGCCTTAGGTAGAGGGCACTCCATGGAACCGGAGTGCCTCCGTGATGCAGCCGAATGGCAGATTTTTGAATGCGTTGGCGATGTCGAGAGACACCGCCAACAACACTCCCTTCGAGGCGACGGCCTCCGAAGCCACGATCTTCAGATGCAGAATGGCGTCGACCGACCAGCCCAAAACCCGAGCCGGACGTCGGACAGGTCAGGGCCGACCCGCGTGAGGTGCTGGCCGATGCGAGCAGTGACTACCCTCTCCAACAGCTTGCGTACCTCGTTCAGCAGCACGATGGCCCTGAAGCCAACGACTGATGTCGAAGGCCTTCCCGGCTTCGGCAGTAGCACGAGATTCCCCTCCTTCCAGCTGTGAGGGAATCGTCCGGACACCAGTCTAGTGTCGAACAGTACCCTGATGCGGGACTTCAGGTGGTCGAGGACCAGGTACAGCACTCGAACGGGTACCCCATTCGGCCAGGGAGCGGCGCTTTTCCGCATACGGCTCGCCGTGTGTGAGTTCCAACTCCAAACCTATAGCAGAGGAAGTTTTGCAAACAGAGAGAATTGGTGCTATAAAAGTTCACATTGAAAGAAGCATATGGAAGTTGAGAGACTTCAAAATGATCGGACCTGACGCATGTGTCGATATTTCATACATAAATTTTTTGGATAATATTGTAACAATAGCCTGTAGTTTAGTTAATTTACAGGATTGTCTATTTAGTAATCAAGTTTAAAAATAAAAATGCTTTTCTTTCTTTTATAGAGTTTTATTTCGAAATCTTGCATAATAAAAAGCACATGTCATATTATTAATAGAAGAGTAATTTCAAATCTCAATTCGTTTCGGAAATATTGATGTTTTCCAAAAATGCGTGGACTCCTCTAAAATATCAGTACAATAGTTTTCATCATAATCTTCGAATATTTCTTCTTTGTTTCTTGCACAAAACCAGTTTCTACTTTATTAGTACGATTAGTAAATACGTTTTATATTTAAATATCAGAAAATTACACTTTATAACAACACTATATTTAAATAATAAAACGACCAACCGCGTCGCCGCCGCTCCGTTAATTCGTTAACTGCGCTCGTTCGGGCACAATGACGTCACACGCACCCGCGTACACTAACTTTTAGCGGCAGGAAGGCATAATGTTTATAACTTAATATCTTCGTAAGTAATGGTCCGATTTGGATAATTCAAAAAGGAATATCATTCTTATGTCATAGAGAATAACGTGGATACTAGTTCTATTGAATTTGCTATACCTTTACTGATCCTCATTCTGAGCGCGATGTTGCCACTTGCAAACTAAAAAATGTATATCCTTTGTCCTTCCTGCATATCCAGTAGAGACAAAATTTCCGAGACCATCATACAGACAATACATTGGATTTCAATTTCTAAGCAGTCTATCATACTTGTAACTTTATTATATTTATGCCTAAAAGAAATAGATAGGTACTTCTTGAGTGTATTAGTTGAAAACTTTTTAATAAAAGGTGAAAGTAAATTCACAATTTCTGGCATTGTGTTGAAACTTACATTGCTAGCTCAAGTCACCCATATATCAAAATAATCAGCGAGTTTTGCAAATGTTCTATATAATTTTATTAATAAAATATACTCACCGGCACGGAAACTTGGCCAAGTATAAAATTTGTGATAACTTCAGTTTTTTTCAGTTTACACTACAAATTCAGGCCAATTTTGATCGTTGTTCATCCAATTAACGTCTTTAATCATTTTTAAGCATAAATAATGTTCTTTTTAAGTTTATAATGAAGTTTAAGCACAAAATCACATTTACACAAAATTAAACACTGCAGTTTTGAGCACTAGTAATTAAAAACTGTTTGATCTTTGGTAAACTTTTTAACTTTTTAATATCGCGTGTTTCCTCCTCTAGCCCTTATGACCGCCTGCATTCGATCTGGCATGCTTTGGATGACATTTTTGATGTCCAATTGCGATAAGTCGCGCCATGCAGTCAGTGCGGCATCTCGAAGCTGGCTAAGAGTTTGTGGTGGGTTCGATGCTGTTTTAATTGTCCTTTTTAGCTTATCCCAAATATGCTCTATTGGATTTAAGTCGGGGCTGCGAGCTGGCCACTGCAATTTTTGAATACCAACCTCTTGAAGGTACTCATTTACGATATGAGCGACGTGTGGACGTGCATTATCATGCATTAAAATGAATTGATCATATCCAATAAACCCTCCAAAGGGTACAACATGTTCTTGAAGGATATCCTCGATATATCGTGTTGCAGTTAGAGCGTTATTGACGATGACCAATTCTGTACGTGCATCAGAACTAACGCCACCCCATATCATTATAGAGCCTCCACCAAAACTCACTGTTGGAGTGGTAGTAATCGCCAGATATCGTTCACCTTTCCTTCTCCACACACGTTGTCGACCATCAGGTGCATTTAAAGCGATCCTGCACTCGTCCGTAAACAAAACTCTTGCCCATTGTTCATGAGACCAGTTAGCATGTTCGCGGGCAAATTGAAGTCGAGCTGCTCTATGCTGTGGGAGGAGCTGTGGGCCACGGGCTGGTCTTCTCGCTCTTAAATTAACTTCCTCCATACGTCTTCTCACCGTACGCTCACTAACATTTACATTCCTAGAGATTTGAAGCCGCTGCTGGATCTCGACCGCAGTAAGGAAGCGATTTCTTAAAGTCTCTAACACGATAAAGCGGTCGTCACGAGCTGACGTGCAACGTACACCACCACTACCTGGTCTGCGTGTACAGAGGCCAGTCTGTTGGTACCGTTTTAATGCATATTGCATTGAAGAACGTGGTACGTTAAGGATAGTAGCCACTTCACGATGGGTCATCCCTTGTTCCACTAATGACACTGCTTGTGCTATCTGACTTGGTGACAAAGGCATTTTTATGGATCCTTAGGCGCCTTTAGATGTTTATTTATCACAATAAAACCAAAGAACTTCGGCAACTTAACACTTACAAATTCCACAACACAATTCAAAATGTAGAGTTCGTCGGATAAATGACACAATTCAACTAAACTTCAGAACCCAAACCATAATGCACTTCAACTTAGTTAATTACCCTCTTAGGATTAACGTAAACATTATTTCTACCCACTTATACAATAAAAACAAAGTTAGACACACTTAAAAAAATTTTATCGCATGTTATGAGTTTGGCCAAGATTCCGTGCCGGTGAGTGTATTTTGTTGTGAAAGATTGGTTTGGTTCAAATGTATCAGAAAATAGAGTTCCTTTAGTAGACCAATATATAATTGAGGCTTACTTTTTATCTTAGACAAAGTACTCAGTAGAATTACTTTTACATCTTTTTTCCAATTCCTCTTGAGAGTTAGCATCAGAAGTAGGTTTTGATTGACTAGATAGTTTGTATGAAGTGGAATTGTAATCTACCATCGAACCTGCTATTGATGGTGTGCATAACTCATCACTCTCATATTTATCTTCAAAAAAAAATCAGTTTCCTTTTAGTGGCTGTAAGAATAGATACACATAGAGTACTCATTCTTCCCTGAGATAAGTTAAAGGATGATGTTGCAGTAGGCACACACAGTTGTCTTGAAAGGTGACATCATGCTGTCTTCTTTTTTTATACTAGTCTGCATATTTCTACTTCTGTAGTGTGTCATCCGACGGACTTGAATTGCTTTATATTCCTGCTTTTGTACTACTTGGACTGCTTTATTGTCTCACTTCTTAATTTCAGGTGTCAAAAAATCTGATAATAATAGTAAAATATGATTAATATAATATCAGTCCCAGTGATACTATTGATAATTTATTACAACTGCATAAACTACAAAATTAAAAAATTACCTAGACTACAAGACGGTAATGTTATAACATAATTCTCATTTTGTATGGTCTCTTCATTCTCCTTAATTGTAGATATTCTTTGCCTTTTAATAAAGGCATGCTGAGGTTCACTTGAAGTGGACTCGTGTTTCTTGTTTGCTTGGTAATCAAATCTGGATGTTACACAGTTTGGTTTGATCTGAATTTGTTTAACAGAACCCATGATCTTATACTCTGTATAATTTTCCATATCATTTTCTAGCTAAAATGTAGAATAAAATATTTATGAAGCTTTCAACTCACTACATATCATAACCTATAAATACGTTACAAAATATGGCATTTTGTTTGTAATATAAACATAAAGTTTTCTTTTGTTTATTTGATAGTTAATATACCATTTATAACGCATACTTATATCAAAGTGGTCTTCACAGAAATACAGTCTAGTCTAGTCTTTGTAGACAATGTTTATTTATCTATTTAATGATGTTTGATCTCTTCTTGCCAGTTTCAACCAAGTGTTTCTCATTTTAATATCACTTAGCAATGGATCCACAATTTTTGTGTCGTTTTTACACTTGTATTATTGCATTCAGACACAAGACACCAATGATAAACATTTAAAAATCATTATTTTCACAAATCTTGTTACTTGGTCTTTCGCAGTTATGTTGTTTAGTTGTTTACTAATTTTAAATAATTATGTTTTTAAAAGATTAAATTTAATATCCAGATAACTTGTTTTAAGTTTATTTATTGTGATTGTGATTTTTAAATAAACCGCTTAGACGTCAAACGGACGCATGCGCAACACAAGTGTTTCTGAACGGTTATCATGCAAAATAAAAATTGTTAATTAAACAAAAAATAAACATTATATCGATAGAACAAACGTGTTTTATAAAAGAACAAACATTTATAAATATTTAGAGCCTACTAATAACGAAAAAAATTAGAAATTGGAGTAGGGGGGGCTAACTTTAAGGCATATTTTTAATATTTTTTTAAAAATAAACGATTAACGAACAAACGATTGTTTATAACGAACAATCAAGAACAAACGACGAACAAACGATATGTGCAAATGAAAATTGGAAAAGTAAAAAAAAATTTTTTTTGGGGGGCTAACTTCAGTGACCCATCAAAATGATCAAACAAGAAGTTGAAGTTACTCTTTGGTAACTGTCACTCATCTGTCACTTCCTATTAATTATTTATTCTACTCTATGGTCACTTCATTTCCTTAAGGTAATTAGGTATTTGCTGTGTTTATTTGTTTCGTGTTCGTGTTATTCAACTGGTCAGCTCACAGCTGTTTAATTGTTTATGCAGGCTGGCAGGGTACAGGGTACTTACTACTACAAACGAAACTAATGGTAATGGGCCGCTAAAGAAAAACCTAATACATACTTAAGTAATATACTAAGGAACAAAAAAAAACCCTCACCTTATCCACTTCTATGTACCTACCTACACAGTTATTATAAAAACTCAATAAAAATGTCTAATACTTTAGTTCAATATGTTCTTCTTAGAAGTGATTTATTAAAAGATCTGGGCTGGTCTATCGGTGCTTTAGTAGCCCAGGCATGTCATGCATCGACTGCCGTTTTGCACATATTTAAAGAAGATGAACATACTATCCAGTATCTAAATGATTTAGATAATATGCATAAGGTTGTTTTAGAAGTAAGTATTGCATTACATTAACATAAACATAGGAAAGAAGTTTATTTAATTTAACTGAACTGAATCTGCCTGTAAACTTGCCACAGCTGGGCAAAGGCCTCCTCTCTGTAAAGGAAAAGAGTTGGTTTGCAGATAATTTCCCTACAATGAGTAACAATCGCTATCAGGGGTTTTTGATAACAACCGGGACCAATGGCTTTACATACACTCCAAGGTAAAGTGGGAAGATCTTCAGGCCAGACCAGAAACAAATATCTGCTCCTAGGGGAAATCTAACTGGTGATTAGTTGCTTCATTCATAAAAGACCTCATACATAATAAATGTCAAAAAGTTATTAAGAAACAAACTGATTCATGCTTAACTTACATGATTTTTGAAATCCATTAAATTGATAATTTATATCATCTGACTTGAATTGTGGTTGGCAATCTCTACAATAAATCTCTGTCTTCATCATATTTAATACATTAAAATTTATTAAGAATTGTTTTTAAATAATATTAAAGGTGCAAAAAGAACTAAGCTGGTTCAATGGATTCAGACTGACCATACTAAATTTTCAAGTTCTATATTCATCTATAATATTCTTTTTGTACTATGCAGATAAGGAAAACATTGTGATAAAACCAGCATGTTTTGAAATATATTTTAAAATCATTATGTCCACCAAGCTACAGTGGTACATAGTAGCAGATTAATCTCCAACCATTCGTAAATATAAAATAATAGAAATAGAAGAAAAATAAATTAGAAATAGAAGAGGAGGCTAAAAATACTTTATTTTTATTTTATAGGTACCTAATGAAGAATCATTAAACAAAATAGCTGATAAATTAAAAGAAAATTCAATATCTCACAAATTGTGGATTGAACAACCAGAAAATATACCAACATGTCTAGCAATAAAACCTTATCCCAAAGAAGAGATTAAAAAATATGTTGGTAAATTCAAACTCTATAAAGCAACCATTCCTAGTAAAGATTTATAATATGTAATAAAGTAATCAAATTCAATGATTTATTAAATTAAATTTATTACTGTTTACATTTTTGTGTTTATTGTAATTGTAAAATAAAAAGTAGATCTTTTTCCTTATTTTATATAATTTATAAATAGTATTATGTTCTTTGACAGTTATCAAATAGGTACTATTTTTGGTATTAATAATAATTGATTAGTTTTTTTCAGTCTTAATAGATTTCAAAATCTTAAAACTTAGACTTAACCAAACTAGGCATATAAAAAATTTGAGTTTGTGCATGTCGTTTTTTTATTTATTTAGTATATAAATATATTTCTCTATAATTATACAATCTTATATAGCAAAATTGGGCGACAGCGAGGGGTGCATCGCGGGGTGTTGGCAGCAAGGAAGTCCCATCATCAGCACTCATTGGTGTGAGACATGCGGTTGAATTTATTTTCACGCGTTTTACAATTAGTTTTTATTTTATTATAAATTCTAAGATATTCATTTAAATTGTATAGTGTAAAGTATTATCATTATGTGCATGAAATGCTTGAGGTAACTAACGTATTTAAATTAGGCGTAGGGAAGTGACGATCCCATCGCCCATTGGTGGTGGTATATCTACCAGTGCAGTCAGTCTAAGGGAGATCCACCTTTTAAAAAAAGTCCCTTTTTGGTGTAGAAGGCGAGCTCTGTTGATAAGCAAACGCATCCGGTTTCTACGGCAATAAGGCGAGGTACTTGGAGATGTACCTAAAAGGGCACGCGTCGGGATCCTTATAGCGATGTGTGGCCAATTTCCTGCCGCTTCAGTCTCCTGCTGGTCGTATCGGTCATCCGATCCACTGGCTCTGGGAGGGTAAAGCCGAGAGAGTGGACTTGCACCAGCGCAACTGCTTGTTTACTATAATAAACTCACGCGCAGATGACTCCTGAATGTTAAATGGACTACGAGCACAAGCCCTGCGGCGATGGAGAGCTGATGGTGGGGGGAGGATCGGTGTGTCTGAACCTTAGTTGGCATCTGCACGTAGGCGGTGTACTGGTGATGGTCGCTCTGTATCCCGATCGAGACGGGGGATCAGTTCGGCAACTCAGTTGACGACAAAGCAGCCCTATTTAGGGAGCGCTCTGCTTTCCCCAATCCGGGGAAGGGCCTAGAAAAGGTGGCCTACACATAGCCTGTCTCTACTTTAAAGCAGGTGGGAAACCGCGCTTACCTGTTCACCACTCCAACGCGGTCAAAAAAAGAAACCAACTTCTTATAAAGACCTCATCATAGGAACATGGAATGTTCGAACACTTCTAGACAGTGACACCAACTTATGTCCTGAGAGAAAGACGGCTTTAATTGCAAGAGAACTGGCCAAGTACGATATAGATTGCCGCAATCAGCGAAACCCATCTGAGTGATTCCGAGGAGCTCTGTGAACAGCTCGGGGGTTATACTTACTACTGGAGCGGGAAATCTGACTCTGAAAGGGCAACCAGTGGAGTTGGGTTTGCTGTGCGAAACCGACTGGCACAAAAACTCCAAGAAGTACCAAAGGGTATTAATGACAGGATTATGACGCTAAGACTTCAACTTCCAACTAAGAAGTACCTCCATCTAATTAGCGTATATGCCCCCACTCTGCCATCTCCAGACGAAGAGAAAGCCGAGTTCTACTACGAATTGAACCATGTCATCAACAAGATACCTACCGCTGATAAGATATTACTACTGGGGGATTTCAACGCTCGCGTTGGTAGGGATTACAGTGCTTGGGATCGAGTACTTGGGCGTCATGGAGTTAGGAATTGCAACGCTAATGGCTTTGACCTACTGACTCTTTGTGCCGAACAAGGTCTCACCATCACAAACACCTGTTTTCGACTGCCAGAGAAATACAAGACCACGTGGATGCACCCGAGATCAAAGCACTGGCACCTCTTAGATTACATTATCGTACGTAGGAGAGATCTCGGTGACGTACGAATTACTCGAGTAATGAGAGGAGCACAGGGCTGGACCGATCATCGACTTGTTCGATCAAAACTACGGTTACATTTAAAAATTCCACGACGAGCTCCACACAAACACCCAGCAAAAATATATTGGGAAAAACTTATTAAAAACCAAGAGCTAACAGATAAGCTAGATGAAGCTTTCCACGCCGGGATGCCGAAGTCCATGGAGGATGTTTCTGTCGATGAGGGTTGGCGTTTATATGCCGAAAACCTCCGTGGCTGTGCCTCAAGAGTTATAGGTAGGCCTAAACGTAAAAATCAAGACTGGTTTGATGATTCAGATGCAGAAATCCGAAAGCTCGTTGAGGAACACAGGCGTACTCTTTTGTCGACTGATGCCTCTGAGCGAAGGGGAGCTCATCATGACTTAAAGGCAAAAGTGCGAGCGCTAAAGAATGAATGGTGGGCGAATAAAGCTCTTGAAATTCAGTATTATGCTGATACTAACCAAACGGGTAGATTTGATTAAAAGTCTATACCGGATTTTATCGCGTTTATTTAAAACTTTACAGTTTTACAATATTTTAAATTATTTCCCGACGTTTCGGAGTCTTTACAGCGTCCATGATCTCGGGGGACTGTGGTGGACACCCACCACCTCAGTAATGTAATCAAATGAGTAAAATTCGCGTAAATATAAGAGAACAAACGGGTAGATTTTTTGAGAGTCTACAAACTGTTTTCGGTCCGAGATATAAAAGGACGGCACCGATATACAACAAAGATAAGACCCGGCGGCTGACTGTGCAGAACGATGTACTAGCTCGATGGGTGGAACATTTTCATGACGTTTTGAATCCCACTGCGCAGATGCCAGATTTGATGTATATAGAATCTTTAAAGGATCTATCTACCGTTGAAGATCTAGCGGATCGCCCATCTTTCAATGAATATGTCGCTGCAGTGAAGAGGTTAAAAAACGCCAAAGCACCTGGGTTTGACAGTTTGCCGTCCGAAATATACAAATATGGCGGCCCACAAATAAATAATAATCTGTTCCACCTAATTTTGAGGATATGGGATTGTGAAGTTGTCCCACAGGATTGGAGAGACGCCTCCATCTGTAAACTGTACAAGGGCAAAGGCGATATTGCTGATTGCGGTTCGTACAGAGGCGTCGTCAATCTTGACGATTTTCAATGTGCGGCCATACGGAACCACATTTATGGTTATTATTCAAGAAAAGAATTGCCCACACTTGACAAGTTGCTGGTGACACTAAGAGAAGTTCATTTATATGACGGCGGTCGAACCTCGCTGTCAAAACTACTGCGTAGAATTGGATTTCATTACCAAAAATCCAACAACCGCAGGATTCTTATGGAAAGGAATGACATTGCCCTCAAACGAGTTGATTTCTTAAGAAAAGTCAAAAATATTACCGATTGGGAAAAAGTTGTATTTTTAGATGAAACTTGGTTGAATGCCAATCACACTGTTAAAAAAACATGGAACGATGGTACTGCCCAATCGTCTACAAAAGTACCAGAAGGAAAAGGGGAGAGACTGATAATTTGCCACGCAGGTACTGCCCAAGGCTTTGTGCCAAACTGTTTACTGGCATTTAAATCCAAAAAGACGAATGCGTATCACGAAGAGATGAACTTCGAAACGTTTTCGAAATGGTTATATAAAATTATGGACAACCTGGATGGTCCTCATATAATAATAATGGATAATGCATCCTATCATTCCACGCAATTTGACAAGGCTCCGACGATGGCAAACAAAAAAGCTGATATAATAAAGTGGCTCATAAACAAGGGCGTAAATGCCGACATGACAATGCTCAAGTACGAACTGCTTGGCCTGGTGGCCACACACAAACCGAGGGAGCCAGTATATTTACTGGACGAAGCAGCAAAGCAACGCGGTCACACAGTGATCAGATTGCCGCCCTATCATTGTCAATATAATGCCATAGAGCTAATATGGGCACAAATCAAAGGTCAGTAAAAAAAACTTTTTTCTTGATAAATTCTTTAACATCTATTTCATTAATAGTATTATTTTAACAATCACTTATTTCATTCACAGGAAATGTAGCACTTACTAATACATCTCCTCCCTTCACCGCAAACAAAATGCTCCGCTTATTGGAAGAAGCTTGTGGTCAAGTGACCGCTGAAAACTGGGCGAATGTAGTACGACACGTCAAAGAAGTAATATTATCGGACTGGATGCGCGACGTCCACTTCGACAATTTTATTGAACACGAAATAATAATTGAAGTTCGAGATGATGACACAAGCTCCGACGACTCTGGTGATTATTATCTTGGCTGTGCTCCTCTTCCTCAATAAAAACTGTTTTAAAGATAAAACTATTTTATTTTTTAACCTTAATTTTTACATACAGGATTATTTTTGGACCTCCCGTCAAATTTAAATAGGTGGTTCAGAACATGAAATTAAACAACTTTTCCAAAGAAACATGGGACGAAAAGTGAAAAAAAATTCGACCCTCCCATAGAAAACTGCTCGATCACGTGGTCGATTTCGTATGGAGGGTCTCATTTTGAGGTCCAAAAATAACCCTGTAATATTAATGTAAGTTAATATAGTACTTATTATGAATATTGACCCACCGTCGCTTATCTACCCAATGTTTTATATGTCTAGTGCAATAAAGAATTTCACAAATAATACACCACATACATATATTATATATTACATATACATATATTTAAAAAACGTTATTTTTTGGACTACTAGATATTTTCTGTTTCCCATCACTAGCCCGTCTGTAAAAAATCAAGCTAACTACGAAAATTTTAAAACTTTTTATTGCTTTAAAGTAAAATTTAAATAGGAACACTGAAAATAATAGACGCTTGTACAATGTTACAACGGTCGAAACAAAAATCCGAACCAACGGAGTAACATTGTACAAGCGTCTATTATTTTCAGTGTTCTTATTTAAATTTTACTTTTGAAGCAATAAAAAGTCCTAAAATTTTCGGATAACGCTTGAATCTTTAGGGACTTTTGTGTTATATGTATTTTTTTAATATTTTTACGATTTTTAAAATAATTTAAAATTTGAAAATAATATGTTCGTCATTGTAAAGTTATGTCGAACAGAAAATTTACATGTGTCAAAAAGATCAAGCTAAATAGGGTACTTTCGGTAGTGAAAAATAAATTATGAGATTTGATAAAAATTAAAATTTATGTAGAAATATACTTAAATATTCTGATTTTGAGTCATAAAAGCACATTATTGTTTTATTATATTGAAATTAAAAGTCGTAATTTTTAATCTATATATCACGTGATCTAAAACACGAGCCGCCATGATGTGACGTCGTAAAGACAATGTTTCCGATATACACTGCGAGCACTCCTCAGTGCTCTCAATAGTGAAAAATTCGTTTCTTTATTGAGTGCCAGTACACTGCCGCAATACCATATATAAATATATGACGTCATAAATAGCATAATTTTTGTACTGTGAGCACTGGCGCTTTCGAAGTAAGATGCTCTCAGTACTTTGATCACCTGATTAAAAAATATAACAGCACGAATGATTTGTTATTCAAAAATGTCAACAATATTCAAAAAATAATTTTTGAATATTTTTGAATTTATTTTTGAACAGAAAACGTATACATGATAAATATTTTATTTGAAAACAATGTCAAAAAATTAGGATGATAGTATACTGGACTGCGTTCCGTTTTATCAGTAACCAGTATAGCACAGTACAGCAAACTAAAAAGTAACGACTTCGCAGTATACTGAATTGACGTCACACCTCAGAGTGCTCTCAGTGTATAGCGGAACACAACTTTACGTATATTACGTCACCAAAATAGGTTTCCGCGTTTTCGCGGGAATTAAAAAGGCTTAAAATTTAATTTAATTTTATGGCAAGAAAGCGTGTTTATTTTGCCGAAATATTTTTTTTTGTGGCTTTTAATTACGAAAATTAACATTTTGAATTACTTTTTCAAACATAGTAGAATACCCTATTGTACAGGGTATAGAATGCTCACTTAGTAAACGTGTATATTCAAATATGCACCTTGAAATAAACGACATAAGGTTGACATTTCTTACCAACATGTAAAGTGAAAAATTGTTTCGAGCATTTCGTTGACAACTGGCATTTTGTCTCTTTCTTACGAGTTTTGCCTTGAATCTATGGTAGAAAGAGACGCAATCCCGGGTTAAGGAACGTTTTTTGAGTGCACGTGAGCATTCCAGTTTGTATATAAATTCCTTGGTCTATAGCACAGTATAGTAATATATACAGTATTGTAACTCGGCCGTATATTTGAAATAAATGCCAACAGTGACAGCCGCGCACTACGTAAACGTGCAATAGGGCTGCCCGCCTCCAGCATTTTAATTACATTTGCCTACTTTGTGTTTCCATTTAGTTTTGTTATTGTAAATATACTCTTTTTATATAAACAAATAAAATACTTTGTGAATTGAATAGGAAGTGTTCAAAAAAAATGCGTGTTTTTTTGATTGTTAGATTTAATTAAAAAACCATGTTTATGTTTGAATAACGAATCAGTCTTATAAATTTGCACCCGAAAAATATTTGCTCCTCAACTGAGACGTACCAAATGCTTTATTATTAAAGTTTAAAGTATAAAAAATGCGTATTCTAATATAATGTTTAATTAAAAATACTTATCCACTAACAAGTATGCTTAATTAAATAAAATCAAAAAACCCGACTGCGTAAAATACTCTTATTATAAACAAAAAAGAATAAAACAATTTACTAGCTTTCATTTGATACCCATATTGCTACAATAAGAAAAAAAATTCAACTCCCCCCCTCATTCCGCCATTTGCGGGCGCCATTTTGAATATTTATATAGCCTATGTCACTACTACAATTTAGACAAATCTAACGACATCTCATATCATTCATAGATACATTCATACATACATACATACATACATACATATTATATATAATACATACATATTATATACAATATACGTATTATATACATATTATATACAATACATACATACGTACGTACGTACGTACTCGACACACACTACACACATACATACACTCGAAAAACATAACCCTCCTTCTGTCGCAGTCGGGTAAAAAGACACACATTATGTACCTACCTATTAGTACGTACAATTATTTTATAGTCTTACATTTCAGAGTTTCTAGGTAATCTAAAAAAAGTTATCTCTGGATGCGTTATTGGCGAATTCATGCAACCAAAACAGCACAAATAAATCCTACTCGTCATATTAAATTCGAATTGGAATTATTTTCAGTGAAAAAATCGTGTGGTTATTGTTGAAAAAAATAATTCACGTTCCGTTTGTCACTGCGGCACCGGGCACAGTCGCGACCAAGTCGCGACTGTTTGCGTTCCGAGTGCATCCCGAGATCGAGGCCGTTTGTATGAAGTTGGAGTACTGTATATATTACTATACTGTGTCTATAGTTTTTGCTTTTATATTATTCATTTTTTTTAATTTTTTTTGCGCATGCGCTAACGCACATAGCATGGCGCGAAATTCAAAGTTTCCCTGTTCCGTTTTCATCGCGTCAATAAAAAAATACAAACTGCTCGCATGAAGCTCTCTAATTATTTCTCATGAGAATGGAACTTATTGCTTACACGTATGTAAATAAACGTAAAACCAACAACTTCCCGATTTCTTAATAATCAATTATTTTATTAGCGAGAAGTCAAAAATTAGACCACATATTTTTTTAATGTTCCGCTTTTAATTTAGAACGTCTTTTATACTGGGGCCCCACTAACGGGAAACGTCAATGCCTATTATCATCGCAATAAATTGTAGATAAAGTGAGTGGCTACACTTGAACGTTCAACGTGAGTGGCCATTCTTGGCGATAAATTGGCGCTTATACTATACCGCCACTTGAACTATCACCTAACGTCAAATGGCAATGTGAATGCCGTTGTCAAATCATCGTGATGAGTCGTGAGCGTCGTGGCTACACCTACGTTCATCGCGATGTTAAACGCCATTTCCCGTTAGTGGGTCCCCAGTATTATTGATAGCCAACTTGTTATCTACGTCTGGACCAGAAAATTTTTCGCACAATTCTCAAGATATACTGACTAATTTAGACAACTATACTAGTATATTTGAATTTATTTGCAATACTGTCTATAATATTTGAAACAGGACCTATTTAATTTATCAGATGTGAAATTTTTATTATGACATTTCAGGCTTCAGCCTGACTGCTATGCACTATTATTATTTCGACCTTGCATATCATTTATGGACAAAGAAGAGTATACGAAAATATGATATCTCCGATTTGGCTTCGGCCTTATCAAAATGGAATCGAAAAAAAAAGTGAAGTTACTTCAGATTTGGCTATGGCCTTTTATTATATCGGAACGTACAAGACTAGGTTGTATGGGCTATAAATCTCCAGAAGAAATTAAATTATTTGATATGTCAAATAATTTAATGATACATTAAGACCAATAAATAACTAAATGTTTATTATTATTATTTCCACTTGAGTACCTATGTATTTCAAATTTAAAGAATATTTTTCTTCTTTAATCTTGATGACAAATATTAAATTATGTTGTTGTTTTAAAATTTATCCCCAATAGGAAAAGGCAAAGGAATATAGCGGAGGAATATAGGTGATAGTTCAAGTGGCGGTATAGTATAAGCGCCAATTTATCGCCAAGAATGGCCACTCACGTTGAATGTTCAAGTGTAGCCACTCACTTTATCTACAATTTATTGCGATGATAATAGGCATTGACGTTTCCCGTTAGTGGGGCCCCAGTATAAAAGGCGTTCTAAATTAAAAGCGGAACATTAAAAAAATATGTGGTCTAATTTTTGACTTCTCGCTAATAAAATAATTGATTATTAAGAAATCGGGAAGTTGTTGGTTTTACGTTTATTTACTATAATAAATTAATAATTAATAAATATTAAATAAATAAATAAATGAAAACGGAACAGGGAAACTTTGAATTTCGCGCCATGCTATGTGCGTTAGCGCATGCGCGAGTGATAAATTATTTATAATTGTTAATAAAAAAATTAAAAAAAAATGAATAATATAGGGTACGTTCGCGGGCCCTCTTCTAATTGATAATTCATCACTTTTATAGGATTTTTTAATCTGTCTTAGATTTTTTAATATGGTCTTTGGAATGCATAGATTAAAAAATCCTATAAAAGTGATGAATTATCAATTAGAAGAGGGCGCGCGAACGTACCCATAAAAGCAAAAATTATAGACCAATACTGACCTAACGATAAAGAATGCTGAAATATAAAGATCAATCAGTTTCCTTTTAAATGATGCTAAGATGCATATTTTTTGCAAAAAAAAAAAAAATTATTAAAAAACTATAGGCGACCTAACAAAATTTTGGTGGACCTATACAGACCTAACGTAGACCTATCGATCAAGGTCATTTTGATTTCAAAAGTCCTTCGATGGGGTGCTAAATTTGTGTAATTTTTTTGCAAAATTAAAAAAAATATTTATTAAAAAACTGTAGGAGACCTACAAAAATTTTGATGGACCTATACAGACCTAACGTAGACCTATCGATTAAGGTCATTTTGATTTCAAAAATCCTTCCATGGGGTGCTAACTTTGTGTAGCTGCTTCTGTGACATTGTTCATTTTGTAGTAATGAACTTAATATTTTTATAATTATTTCAGATTTAGCTTTCATGTGTCAGGCCGTGGATACAACTATCTATACTTCTTACAAGTTTTTGTTCACAATTGTATTTTGGGCTGTAAAAACATCATAAACAGGTGGTTGCCAGTAGCCAAAGCTTAAAACTATCAGCCCCTGTAGGATTTTATATTCAAGCATCGTTTAATTACGTTTTCTTAAATTTGTAGATCGGTGCTTATTGTTAGACTCTTATGTTTTTGAAAAAAAAAATTGGTTGTTTATAAAGTCGGTTTACGGACAATAATTTTACGTGTTAACGTCATAAGAAAACATTGATGAAAAATTGCATACGTTTGTGAATTGAATCGAATTATTATCGCTTTTTATTTTGTTTAATACAAAGAAGCAGTTAATTGAAAATTACAATGTTTTCGATAAATTAACGATTCGATTAATTTATTCGCATTCGTTAATTCAAATATTTTTTCTCTTCTACTCGGACGCATCTGCCGATGGAGTGGAAATGTGACAAACATGACACAGGGTCGGATTTAGAGGAGTGGAGGCCCCTTAATCTCAAAGTCAAAATTACACTTAATCTTATGTAAATTACAACGTATTAAAATTGTAGGCTTGTGGGAGAAGATAATTTTTTTTTGACATTTTCAAAAATTTAAGGGATGATGACGCAACAGCAAGATGCCTGCCAGACACAATTTCATAATTGACCGATAATAAAACATATTTTAAAAATTTTCTCACTTTGTGGGAAACGGGTTACCCAGATGGTTCACTAGCTCTTCTGCTATTAGCAAATGTAAACATTCAAGAAACTGCAATAATTTGTATAATATAATTGCTTAATTTTAAATATTTATTATTATAAATACTATTTTTATATTAATGTTTTCTTTTTTTTTAATTGCTGAATAGTAAATGTGCAGATGGTGTACATCAAACTATGAATTTATTTGGATTTTGTAAGATTCAGCTGGTCACACTTATGATGGTGTCATAGCTAGTTTTATAAAAAAAAAAAAAAATTGAATTGAATGAGTAAACTTGAATCCATTAAATTATAGTTTTCATCAAATTGTAATTTAGAGTAAAAAGAACATTTCTTCAGTTGTCTAAAGTATAAATTTCTTGTTTACTTAATGGTAGGTACAATTTTTGCGTGTTAAATTTCGTTAATTGTATCAAATAAAATGATAGATCCGAGTCGATTTGTCATTCTGTTCGGATAAGGATAAATGAAAACGGAAAATTATACACAAAAATTAGTTTATTCATTTATTGTGTTACATGCAATTAGTTTATTGTATTTTTAATGGTGAAATATTCTTTTAAGGCCATATTATATGTGTGAATTTATATGTGTTTTAATGTGATATGTATATAGTTTGTGAAAGCACGTAATTGTTAGAGATTTCATTCATAGATTATTTCAAATGGATAGATTATTTTGTCTGTATGAATAATCGTGTAATAATGTAATTCATATGAAATTTCAAGTTTATAATCATGTTACAGGTTTAGAGCATCATAATGGCTTCTTCTAACACCTTACAAAAGGCTATTGATCTTGTGACGAAAGCCACCGAAGAAGATAAAAACAAAAATTACGAAGAAGCCTTAAGACTTTATGAACATGGGGTGGAATATTTTTTGCATGCTGTAAAGTATGAGGCACAAGGTGAAAGAGCTAAAGAAAGCATAAGGGCTAAGTGCTTACAGTATTTGGACAGAGCTGAAAAACTCAAAGAATATTTAAAGAAAGATCGTAAGAAAAAACCTGTCAAGGATGGCGAGTCAAACTCCAAAAGTGAAGATAAAAAGAGTGATAGTGATAGTGATTCCGATGACCCTGAAAAGAAGAAATTACAGGGGAAACTTGAGGGAGCTATTATTGTTGAAAAACCGCATGTTAAATGGAATGATGTAGCTGGTTTAGAGGCAGCCAAAGAAGCTTTGAAGGAGGCAGTCATTTTACCCATCAAATTTCCTCATCTTTTTACTGGAAAACGAATTCCCTGGAAGGGTATCCTTTTATTTGGTCCTCCTGGTACTGGTAAATCTTATTTAGCTAAAGCTGTGGCTACGGAAGCTAATAATTCTACATTCTTTTCTGTGTCATCATCTGATCTTGTATCGAAATGGCTTGGTGAATCAGAAAAACTTGTAAAAAATCTTTTTGAACTTGCACGCCAGCATAAGCCGAGCATTATATTTATTGATGAGATTGATTCCTTATGCTCATCTCGTTCTGATAATGAATCTGAATCTGCTAGGAGAATCAAGACAGAGTTTCTAGTGCAAATGCAAGGTGTAGGAAATGATATGGATGGCATTTTAGTTCTTGGAGCCACAAATATCCCATGGGTTCTTGATGCAGCTATAAGGAGGCGTTTTGAGAAACGTATCTACATAGCATTGCCAGAAGAGCATGCTAGATTGGATATGTTTAAATTACATCTTGGAAATACAAGACATCAATTAACTGAGCAAGATATGAAAGTGTTAGCTGCAAAGACTGAAGGATATTCTGGAGCAGATATAAGTATTGTTGTTCGTGATGCATTGATGCAACCTGTCCGCAAAGTACAATCTGCAACACATTTCAAGAAAGTGTCTGGACCTAGTCCGACTGATCCTAATATAATTGTTAATGATCTCTTAACGCCATGCTCTCCAGGGGATCCAGGAGCCATGGAAATGACATGGATGGAAGTACCAAGCGACAAACTTGGGGAACCACCAGTTACTATGTCTGATATGCTTCGGTCACTTGCAACATCAAAACCGACTGTCAATGATGATGATATGATAAAATTGAAAAAGTTTATGGAAGATTTTGGTCAAGAGGGTTAATTCACTCTGTCAAATTTATAGTGTTAAACAGATTTAAAGCACAGTGCCTATATTTTTGCGAGAGCTTTTTACAATAAATATAACTTCTGTTCTTTGATTACAGCAAATGCATATTATATTTTACTTGCTTTTTAAAAATTAACAGTAGATTAAGCACTAAGTTCATTGTTTAGATGAATAATTAATTTTAACTGCTATAATCTTAAGTCTGGAAAATTAAATGTTTGTTAAAAATAAAAAGATATTTAATTCGTAATGCAAGTCAAATATATTGATGTTATTTACTAATAAAAAATAGTTAAATTTATTTAAATATCTGTAATAGATGTTGCAAGGTACATGGTCATATAACAATATTAGTGTTAAGTATACATTGGTAATGTGAACTATAGATTTTAATTATTACATACTATGTAATATGTATAAAATTATGTATATATATATAAATAATGATATATAATAAATATGTACATTTAAAATTACTTGAATGAATTGTCTTCTTAAAATAGACAATATTAATTACACCAATTGTAAACTCTAATTAGGATTTTAATGTTTCTATGATTTCTAAGGTATATCTAACATAAATTATGTACCAACAGGAAAGTATCTGAGATTTTCGAAACATATTCTTCATTTTAATTTTCAATATTTTTTTAAATGAAAATTACATGATAATATTGCTCAGTATTTTTCTAAATATTGTTTTCTCAGAAATTATAAGCATCTGTGCTTGTCTATTAGCCCTATGTGGTTTTAGAGATATTTACAGATTTTATTTCTTCATTTGGCAAATATTTTTTTTAGAATTTGAGTTTTCCTATAAAATAAACATGAAGATCTACAATTTTATAAATTGGTTTGTAGTTGATTGGGTTAAATATCTTCTTGTGTTTATAAGTTTTAATAAGTCAGGATCATATTTTTATGTATCGAATTTTATTTTTAATTAATTAGCACTTTAATTATATTAAGTATGTATAGTTGTAATGCAGTTTTCTCTTCATTCATTTTGTATTGTTAATAAATAAGATTGAATAAAAACTTAATAACTGTCCATTCCTTTATTTTCATATAATTAAAAGATAAATACAAAAACAATAATTTATTTACAATTATATCTATAATAAAAAATAAAAATGTTGACTTATCACATCATGATTTGGAGAATTTTATTGATACATCCGATAAGCATTATTATATTTATATTTGGTGCTCTTCTCCAATTCGCAGAACTGGTTTCTGTAAAAAATCTTTAAATAAATATATAATTTCATTATTTCAATGTATTTATGAAACAAATACATAAAACAAGTATGCTTAATTAAAAAAATCAAAAAACCCGACTGCGTAAAATACTCTTATTATAAACTAAAAAGAATAAAACAATTTACTAGCTTTCATTTGGTACCCATATTGCTACAGTAAGAAAAAAAAAATCATTTCCCCCCTCATTCCGCCATTTGCGGGCGCCATTTTGAAAATTTATATAGCCTATGTCACTACTACAATCTAGACAAATCCAACAACACCTCATATGTCAAAAACCGTCCAGCCGTTTGGGCTGTAGAGCGTGCCAAAGAAATGGACATACATACATACATACATACATACATACATACATACATACATACATACATACATACATACATACATACATACATACACTCGAAAAACATAACCCTCCTTCTGTCGCAGTCGGGTAATAAAAAAGATAGACAGTTCAACAGATTTTAGTGTACGGCATTGTGTCCGTATAATAAATATGGAGCTTAAATTTGTGTGACAGTTACTTGGTAGTCGTCGGTATATGTAAGGGGGCATCCATTAATTACGGTAAAGATTTTGACGATTTTGACCCCCTCCCCCCACTCTTAATTTCACGTGAGATTTTTTAAAATGCGTATTTGTAATGTAAAAGTTAATCTGTAGGTACCTACTGCAATAGATTTATTTAAAAAAAAAACTTATATATTTTTTTTATTTCAGACTAGTACTTATTTAAGATTTTTAATGACGAAAAAAAAAAATTACGTGATATTTGCCGAGACCACCCTATCCCACGTGAGATTGAGTGAGATTTCGCTCGACCCAACAGGCCAAAATTAAATAAATAATTTTTTATAATCTTTTGAATTTTGATATTGTCATGATATTGGGACATATAATTTTTTGAGAAATACCTATTATAACACTTCGTTCTCGTCTATGCGTACCAATACTGGCTATGCAGCGTATCTTCATATGTCGCCTGGCAGGAGCACGCAATCCAAGGGTGGACATTAATAAACCTTGAGATGCTGGTATGGTGTCATAGGTTACTAACCATGACTTTTCAATTACCTGTTGATTTAAAAAAAAAAAATATTGTAAACTATGTATATTTAATATTATAATTATTTAATTTTTTTTTATATAAATAAATATTAACCAACAATCACACCACGTTAACCTAGCCCTGTGCTAAGTTCGTAAGAACTTGTGTTACAGGTACTAGGAACGGAAATAAATTGATATAAATACATATATACATAAATACACATCCATGACCCGGTGCAGACATCTATATTCGTCATACAAATTATCTGCACCTGGCGGGATTCGAACCCGCGACCGCTGCGTAAAGTGTCCAGTTGCCTGACCACTCGACCAGCCGGCCGCCAGATTTAAATTATTTTTATATGGAAGTTAACCTTAATTAGGTACTTATGCGGGGTACTTATTATTACTAAGAAAGAGAAGTGGAGGAAAAGGAAGGTTTCTAAGCAGCACGCAGCTTGCTTAAAATAATATTGTTTAAAATTAAACCTTTTAACGAAATACTGTTGTTTTCATAAGTTTTGTTACTCATTAGGGCCGTGATGAGGCAAGGTGTTATAAATTATAATAATACCTACTTGCTACTAGAAGTGCTTAAAATGAATGGCCTGTGTGATGATAATTATATTAATTTTTCACCATCTCTGCTTATAATTTTATAAATGCTTTTCATAATGCTCGTATAAAAGGATTGTATTTACGACATGATTTCAATAATAATACTTATTTACTTTTACATAAATTATATCATGGAACAGTAAATTTGAATAGTAACAATATTTTTTTTTGTAATAGGTCTGGAAAAATGATTTTTCGTATTTTTAAAATTGAAGAAAAATATTTTTGGGGTACCGTTTTTATCTGGCTGGTTTTAAAATCAATAAATATAGGATATAAAGAAAACGAAAATTACAAGTAAAAAACACTTTCCCGCTATTTTTCAAAAAAAAAAATGTCTTGAATTTGTATACAAAATACGACGAAACTTTTTTCCCGACCTAATTAATATAAATCAAGTTCGTAGACGAATCTAAAAAGGTTCATTATTTATTATCGATTTTGTGTGAAATTGTTAACCGTTTTGTATGTGTTTGTTTTTACATTCGACGACTAAAAATTAAGAGCTGATCTCGGTGGAATATGTAATGTTTAAGCAAATTGCGAGTATGGTGTGTTCTGTAAGTTGCAAGTTACAAAAAACTCTCTAATTGCTGTTATAGTTGTTAGTTACAAATTTTTCAACTCTCTAATTGTTGTTGCGGCAAACATCGTCATAAATTCCGTTTATTGTGTAAGCACAGTGAATAAATGTCCTATGATTGTCCACTAAAATTGTATAATGCACTTAGACAGCTGTTTATTAACATATATAACGATTGCTATAAAACACAAATAACTCGAATTAGTGATAGAAATAAGTGTTGGGTTACTGATAAGTTAAAACAAATGATAGCTGAGAGAGATAGATTATTTACTTTATGGAGTTACGACCCCAAGAACATGGTCAAACGTTTAGCATATACGAAATACAGAAATAAATGTACAAAATTAATAAATAAGTGTAATAACGACTTTGTTAAGCAAAGCATCGTTAATTGTAATAATAACATAAGGAAAATATGGGAAAAAATAAATTTAATATTAGGAAAAGAAAAAAAAAAGCTTGGATAGCATTATATTGCATAATATGAGTAATCAAGGAGATGCTGAAAATATATGTAATGGATTTGCAGCTACATTTGATGAGGAAATACAACGTATCCAACATGTATGTAATGTTAAATTATTGAAAAGGAATGACTATGTTAAAGAGCCCGACAGGTGTATGAGATGGCAACCAGTTAGCGATAAATACGTTGATAAAATTATTAAGAGCATGAATTCTCATAAATCTCCTGGTAGTGATCTCGTGCGCATGGCGGATATTCAATTGGTAAGTGATAAAATAGCACCGGTGATTGCTCGGTTGGTTAACCTTACAGTTAAGCAACATAAATTTCCTGGACTACTAAAAGAAGCAATAATTCGACCCATACATAAAAAAGGTGACCGTAAAAAATACATTAACTATAGACCAATAGCTATTTTGTCCTGCATAGACAAAATAATCGAAAAATGTATAGTTGACCAACTCAGCAATTACCTACAAACTAATAAGATATTGGACAATGCTCAACACGGCTTCCAGAGAGGAAAAAGTACCAACACTTTGTTGTCTAAATTTACTAATGACATAAATTCCTATTTGGGTAGAGGAATGTTCGTTGTTGCTGTATTCTTCGACAATAAAAAAGCCTTTGACACGCTGGAGAAGGACACACTACTACATGCCATCGAAGAGTGTGGGGTGGGTGAGCCTCTGAACGAGTGGTTCCGAGACTACCTCACTGCACGCTCATACCGCGTGAAGGTTGGCGAAGCATACAGCACCGCGAGGGGGGTGCGGTGCGGGGTTCCCCAGGGCTCGGGATGTGGTCCAGTCTGTTATTTAATGCATGTAAACAGTTTGACCGGGGTACTCCACCACTGCACACCTTACATGTTCGCGGACGACCTGTGCGTGCTGTGCGCGGGCAGGGACCTGGCCGAAACGTGTGCACTTGTCCAGCAGGATTTGGACGCCGTCGTCAAATGGAATCATGATAATGGTATCATACTTAATTCAGAAAAAACTAAATTAATAGTCATTCATTCACCATACATGCCTCTTAAAGATATACCTAATCTGTTATATACTCATTCGTACAACTGCTTTCACAATAATAATGTAAAATGTAGCTGCAAACCTATTGAAAAAGTGAAGTGTGTAACCTATCTTGGTGTAAAAATAGATGAGTATTTTTCCTGGTCCGAACATATAAATTTCATTTGTGATAAACTTAGAGCCATATTGTATAAGTTTTACTACCTCAGCTACAAAGTTCCTACTAGTACACTAAGACTACTATATACATCACTGGTGGAATCCATAGTGGATTATGCTCTCGACTGCTACGGACTTACATTCAAAACATACATTGAAAAAATAGAAAAAATGCAGATCAAATTTTTAAAATTACTTGTTAATAATAAAGTTAAAAATAAATACAAAAACGATTATAAAAAAATATTTAAATTTTGTAACATTCTTCCGGTCAGTATAAAGCATAAATACCTTCTAGTCATCAACAATCATTATAGCAGTGGAGATCACAACCCATTATTAACAAAAGTAATTAATACACACAATACGAGGGCAATGACCTCAGGTAAATATGTTGTTCCTCGAGTTAATAACTACTATGAAGATAGAACATTAAAAAAACGCCTACCATATCTTCTAAATAGTTTACCTCAAGACATTAATCATAATGACAAGAAAACTTTATTAAAAATAAGACTAAAAAAGCATTTATTGAACCTATTGTAATACCTAAATAATATAAATTTAAACTTTACCTCCTATTATACATACTTCTTCTACTCAAGTCTTAAAATATGTGATACAAGTGTAATTAAATGTAAATAAGTGTAAGAACTGATATTAGTGTACGTAATAAAAATATAACGAACTATACAAATTATGTAAATGAAAAAGAGACTCAGATTCCGCAGACAAACTGCTGTGCAGTTTTGCGGGACTATTGTAAACATGTAAGTCATATTCCTTTAAGAAATAAATAAATAAAAAAAAAAAAAAAAAAAAATTAAAAATTGATATTTTATAGCAGAGAGTTTTAATCGAATTTGGAAAATTGGAAAAGTAAGAAATTAATGTATGAAAATAATGCAGCTATTTAATTTCAAATGCCGTCGTTGTATTTTTTGGATGTAACGTGTCATTAATATTTTAGTGGCTTTTAAGCTAAATTCTGAGTTTCATTGAAATCTTATATGTGGTCGTGGTGTCGTGCTGGGTGCATTTTTAGGCAAAGATTTTTTTTTTAAATATAATTGTGTTTCATTTCTGACGTCGTATAAATAGCTTCATATAATATAATATACTCTTTGTGAAAATCAACTAATTTTTCTAGTAGAAAAATAAAAATTCTTGAGCAATACTTTAAAATATGACTAATAATTTGTTTATTTTCATCTACATATTTTGAGTTATCTAAAAAGGAAATAACCAACTTTACTTTTTTATCAGCGAATGAGTATCGTAAAAATAGTTTTTTAAATCGAATATTAAGATATTCGATTAAAAAAACTATGTTCTTTGTGTCTAACGTGTGATTCAAATAAAGGTATTTTCCTCATACAAAAGAACAATGATGTCAATATAAGATAATCCATGATGATAAAATTCTTCATGATTTCCTTGAAATGAAACTTATTCATTCATTAATTCATTTGGATTAATTAGTAATAAAAATAAAACGACGACCATTCTGGTGTAGTAGAGCGAGTAATCGCCTCAAAAGCGTGCGCCGGCGGTCGCGGGTTCGATTTCCGCTCGGAACATATATTTGTATTTGTACAAATGTTTGTTTCCGGTTTCGGTGTGTGTCCTTGTGGGTCTCCCCCCACCGTGCCTCGGAGAGCACGTAAAGCCGTCGGTACCGGTTGTTATCATAGACACCTGATAACGATCGTTACTCATGGTAAGGAAATTATTCTCCAACCAGCAGTGGAACAGCTTGGTAGATTAAGCTCCCATCCTTCTTCTATATGGAGAAGAGGCCTTCGCTCAGCAATGTGTGGTTTACAGACTGATACAGTAATAAAAATTATATAATTCACTTAATAGAATAATAAGCTAATTTTACAAATTATTGAGTAGTAAAAATGTTGGAATCTAAAAGTTTAAAAAAGGTAACGATTCTAATATATCTAGTCGATAGTTATTTTATTGTAAAATCAATATTATTTTGGAACTATCACAAAATTACTTCTAAAATATTTTATTTTATCATTAATTCCTAAGATAATAAAAAAATAAAAAATAAATACTTTTTCTTCGTTTATTAGCCACTGTAAATCCGGTGCTGGAAACGCTTTAGCAGACGTGCAGTTAATATCGAGTGGTTCTTGTAGTTCGTAAGAACGTTCGTGACCAACAATGCGCGGGCTTTCACGCGAAAAATCTGAAAATTTGTTATATAGATTGTTACATAGAGATATAAATATAGACATATTTATTAATAAAATTTAAGTTACACAAAGTAAATATGTGAATACAAAAAGTGTAATATTAATTTGTCATTAGATATTTCAATCTTCAATGTCGTCATTTCTAATAAAGAAAAAACAAATAAAAAATTATTTATTAATTTATGTGTAAACAAATAGACCAGGGTCGATAATTTTTAAAACCAAAAAAAAAAGTAGTAGGATGATATTTTGTGGTGAGCTTTCGATTGAAAATTAGGGTGTTTTTTCGATATTAATTCAAAATAAGGTGAAAAAATAAATATTTTTAATCAAATAAATTACAGCGTATTTGGGACATAAAAAGGTAAGTTTTCACCAAATTTCGTTAAAAAAAATTTTTTTTTGTAAAAGATAAAAATAAAAAACCAAAAACTTGGTTTTTTGAATTTTTCACATAAATTTTGAGGTTATCTGAAAAAAGTGTAAATACAAAAGTTTTAGATATTTTTATTACCTACAACTTTGCCATTTGACTTTTTTCGATAGGACTTTTAGTTTTGCCGGAAATCGAGAAAAACCGTTTTTTACCCTTAAAAACTCACCCCCATCCCCTTCCCGACCTCAGATCGCCCGTAAATTATTTTTCCTTTCATTTTTATAATATTCCCCTCCTTTTCTAATGGGTTTCATCCTACTATTATTTTTTTTTCACTTTTTATTATTTTGAAAGGCTTCTACCCTGGTCTAAAAGTCTTTTTTGTAAACCAAAAATAAGCAATATTATAAAAATAAAATAGTAAATATATACAAAAGGCGGCCTTATTGCTAAAAAGGGATATCGTTTAGGCAACCAACGTTAGGGCCAAGGAAATGGTACATTGATGGTTATATCTATAGGTAAGTTAAAAAAGTTCTTTTTCAATGAATCACAGAATTTTGTTAAATATTTGCAATAAAAGATTGCTCTTAAAATATTGCTGTATTTTATTTCACTTACAATAGACTTCCATAAACATCTCAGCCTGCGCGGAATGGAAAGAAGGAGCTTCTTCAGAAACTTCGCACCGATATGACCCTCTAGATTTCAACGTCAGTTCTCGGAGATGTACTCGACGAGCGCTTGATTTTTCCAACTGCGATATAATGCACTAATTCAATTTTAAGTACCGATAAAAAATGAAATATCAGCTTCTAAATCTAAATTACAATGAATGTAGATAATGCATAATGTTAGTGAGATTTTAATACTGAATTAAGCTTAAACAAACAGACAAACGACAAGTCTGTAACGTTGGTCAAACATCCAAGCGAGTCAATAATAATGTTTATAACTCGTTTATATTACATAAAAGTAATTTATTTAATATTTTAATATCACACAAACAAAAGTAGACAGTCATGTGTACGACGTATAAAAATAAAAATTAAAGAGTAGCGTCTTTTATATATTTTTAACTTACATCAACTCTTACTCCGTCTAACTTGTGAGCATGTTGCGGTGGCCGCAACCGTGGCATATACCGGTAGAATTCCTCATTGTCGCGGTACCACTTCACCGAGTAAAGCTTTCCTCCCTCAAGATCATAGTCACATGTGAAGGTAACTGATTCACCTCTCTGCTTGAGTGGGGGAACTGATATTCCTACCACACGTAGACAAATTGATACTAAAAAATAAAGTTCTTTTTGTAATATTATTGAATTGTCCATGGATAATTTTTTATTAGATTTATATATAATGTAATTGGTATAAGATAGTCAGTTACATTAGTGTTTTGTAAAGAAGAATTTTTTTATATATCATTTTGAATTTTCTTTAATCTCTTTGAATATCTTTTTTTTTTCATTTTATATAGAACTAATAAAGAAATTATTAGATTAATTAATAATGTTTGTAATGTTTTGCGGTATCTTCACTGGTTTTTGATCGGGTGGGCAAATGAGTCTAATATAAATTAAGTTGAGACAAATAACATCTGAGTCGGTTCTAAAGGATAGCAATAAGTTGTTTACGAAATCCGCCGATTAATTGAATTGTTCTAAAGGTGACACATATGCGACGTTGCAACAGGTATCGATAATTAGGTTTGATCGAATGTGTTATAATTTTAGTTAACATCAAATAAATAGTATTAGTTTTCCTTATACTTTTATTTTCCTTCTTTCAGTATTTATGGCATATTTTTAAGAAATTAATTTACTGTAATCCTGTCATTTCTTATGAATTTTTGACGTAGTCTAAGAGTATCTTTTAACATCTACAATATTTAGACGCTATTTATAACAACAAGAATCTTGATCAATTAAGATTAAAGAAATTGAAGTGACACTTTTCAGTATTATAGTCACATTTTGTTTCATGAAAATCTATTAATAAATCATTAAAAAAATACTGTGTAAATAAATAGAAGAATCAATGCATTACGTAATAGATTGAAGTACTAAGTAATTATAATAATATTTGCAAATTTACCTTCTAAATTGACGAAAAGAATACTCCAAAATACAATAACTTTCTTCATTTTTAATTAACTTTAATACGAGATATTGTTTTAAATATATTTAAAATCATAATTAATATAATTTGAAAACTATTTTATGTTATCAGAAATATTTCATATTCATTTTTTTTTTAATTTCATTTAATTATACTATTAAAATTATTCTCAAAAAAAAAAAAGAAAAAAACTTCATGTATCTTTTATTCGTGTAGGTACTTTAAAATGGTGGACGCGAATACGAGCGTAGCGTAGCGCGTGCCGTAGGCAACTGTTGCTACAAATGATAGCGGTCGTACACCGGGGCGCTACGAATAGTTACGATCCTTCACGCTACTCGCTCTTAACATTCAGATAAAACACTTAAGCGTGTCTTTTATTTGATTCATTTGAATTATTAGATACGATTATTATATATTATGGAAAATTTATGATATACTTTTCAAGGATAAGGGACAATTTATTTCTAAATTCTATTTTTTTTGTTCAATTATATTGTATTAATTAATATACCTATATATATATATATATATATAAACTTTTTTCTTAATATGTAAGTGCTGAAAATTCAATTAAATTTTCGGAATTAGAGGGACTTATTTGGGGTCGCATTAGTATCGTTAGCGTATCAAAGTTCTGGACAAGGATTAGTGAGGGATTTAATAAATAGGTAATAGGTTAAAGAAGAAGGTTCCTTATAAAATGTGTTCTGTTGAAGAAACACGTAATGTTTAAGATGCAGGCAGCTAAATTTTCGACGATCAATTTGGGAGCCAAAAAGACCAATCCCTTCAATTATTTATGTTTAATTATATTATGGGAAAATTGGGAACACTGCCGCTGGCATTTTTAATTATGTTTATCCTTCGCTTTATTACAACGGAATTAATGTTTAATTAAAATATTATCTAGGCTGCTCCATGGTCACAGTGTGGGTACTTTTTAATTTTAAACTTAATTAAATTTATATAGGTGTTAGGTATGTTTTAATTTTTCATATAACAATAATAGGAAACGATAAACGAGTATAGTGGTATATCCTATATGGACTAGTTCAACTGGGGTAGTATCACTCTGTCACAGAAGATCGAGGTTAAGTAGCCGTCAAAGTTGCATTCGTCTAGTGAGGGAGATACCTTTTCATTAATGGTTACCTCTCCTTTTGCTCTCGAAACTATTTATCAAATGAATATTCCTCCTCTAACCAGTGGTGAAAAAATAAGAAGCAAGTACTGCAATATAATTATTAAAATAAGTAATTTTCCTCAAATTTGATGCACGCTATTATCATCGACATCCCTGCTATGTATCCATTGTATTTACTATAATATTTTCGTTTTTGAATATTAAACAATTAACGATTAATAACGGCTAGCTTGTCGCATATTCGCATTCGTACTGATTACATTATACATTCATCGGAAGCCAGATTTGCGTAAATAGCTTATTATGCACTGCCTCGAAATTGCACTGCTTATGTCAAATGGAAGCTTCTCTAACATTCACGAAATAATTTGCACATCAAGTGCATCTCTAGATTTTTAATGAGACAGCACAGAGGATATACGTCAAATTTATAAGTATACATTTTGTCACCGCAGAGGTACACAAGATTTTGCGCATAGCTCAATTAGAGTGTACGCAAGTGTAATCATATTATGTATTAGATGTACCGCGATATTTCACTGGTGTTAATGGTATCTTCTTTTTATAATTTTGTTTTATAATTTACATACAAAATTTCAAAATAAAAAGTCTCCCTAATGAAAATTAAATTTTAAAATCAGACTTTAAAACCTTATATTACTTTCAAACGAACGAATAAGCAAACTCTTTACCTGTAATTTTTAAAAATTTTAGACTATTTTAAAATAGTACTTAAGTATATTTTATTTAGTAAGGATAAAATTTTAGTTCGTCTCGATAACTTGACTGGTAGCAATTTGTCTACGAACTAGGGACTTAAAATTAAATCAAATATTATCCTTTTCTCTTTTCCTTATTCTAATTATTCGTTTGTAAGATCACAAAGGCTTGGTGTGTTTATTTACTTCTTTTTTTGATATCATGTTTGACAAACCCTGTTGATAGTATGGAAAAACGCGTTAAAAGTCAGATCCACATAAAATTAAATGTAAAATGTAATAAAATATATATAATTAACTTAGTGGAGGGCTTAATAACGCTGATTTTCATGCAGAACATATGAATAAATTTATAATTATTAAACGATGTATTGATAATTTTTAAAAGAGTAACTGTTGAGTGTCTTGCCAGTTCTTCTCACTTTCCTAAATAAATAATAATATATTATTGTAAAAAGAAGCTTGATAGTGCTTTTACGACCGTTCTGGCGTAGTGGTGCGAGTAGTCGCCTCAAAGCCGCGTGCCGAAGATCGCGGGTTCGATTACCGCTCGGGACAGATATTTGTATTTGTACAATTATTTGTTTCCGGTTAGGGTGTATGTCCTTGTGGATGTCGCCACCGTGCCTCGGAGAGCACGTAAAGTACTCATAGTAGGGAAATTATGCGTCAACCCGCAGTGGAGCAGCGTGATGGATTAAGCTCCAACGCTTCTTATATATGGAGGATAGGCCTTCCCTCAGCAGTGTGTTGTTTATAGGTTGATACAGTACAGTGCTTTTAAAGGCTTCTACAACAAAATCTTAAAATTAATAATTATGTAGGTCGTTTACAGAGAGCTACGTTTTCATAAAGTTGTGAAACAAAGTGAAGTTATTTACTACTTCTGGTGCTGTTTACATAATATAAAATTTAATTATTAAATTGTCCGATATGAATATACAAGTAATGATACTTACAATTAGATACGACAGAACTCCTGAACGGCTTAAAATATGTTTACTGTACTTGAAAGAAAGACGATTTTTTCGATATTTCGTGATTTTGACAAATCTGTCGGTTTGCTAGATTATTAATAACTAGCTGTGCCCGGAGTGGTGTCACCCGCAGTTGAGTTTTACTTTAGGGTACTAACTCATTGTGATTCAGAAAGCGCTATCAGCCCCATCTATTAAGATAGTAACGTACTTCAAAGTACTTTCGCAATTTGACATTTTGACGTTTTTCGTCTTTTTTACTTTATTGAGTTTTTAAAAAGAATATTAGTTAGTAATTATTATTAATTAATTGCTTTAATGTGAATTCGTTATTCTTTACAATGTGATAACCATTTTTGGGTCACAACTTATGGCATAACTTTTGGCTTTTGGGCAATAACTTTTTAAATTTTCATGCTAATTTTTTGACCTACATTAATACTTTATCAGTGATGTGTCTTTGAGCAAACACAGACAGTCAGACAGTCATAATTTTTTTTTTTTCAAAAAAACAAACAATTTTATCTTACAATAATATTTAAGTATATATTAATATTATGGTAATATATTTCCGGAATAATGTTTAATCTAAATAAAATTAAAGATTATATGTAGAATAGTTTTAAAGATTTACCTGACATTTTATAAAATTATGTATAATATAAAAACAAAACAAAAAACCCACATTACGTAAATGCCCAAAGTAACCCAAAGTAGGTGTAATATTTCCGAACTGAAACCTGCCGATGGCAGGTAAAGCAGATGCGAGGAACTAATCTAAATGATAATAATTTGCTCTCAAAGTTCGCGTCCCCTTAGTGATATTGGATAACAGGCGTTTATCCTTTTTCAATAAGCTCCTTTGTATCTGCTACAAAGGAGTGAAGGTATTCCGCAAAGTCTGTAACTGACTCCTTAAAACAATGAAATGAGTATTAAATAATTATAAATCAACTACTTTGTAGTTGTATTGAAATGAAATTTTGTACTAATATTGAATTAGCACTGCCCCTCTGCCATATCCACGTAAGTTCTAATTCAGCGGGAATGTTGGGAAATAACGTTTATCAAAATGCATAAAGCGGACTAAGTATTTATTCGGCTTTTCAAGTCTATATTTATATACCAAGTTTTTACGCAAGCGGTTCAAAAGTTAAAGCGTAAGACAATAAAAGTCATCAATACATATTTTTTTTAATTAATCAATATTAATTACTTATATTATATATGCGAAAAATGAGAACATAGTTGATCTCCTTTTTGAAGTTAAACTAGAAGTAATAACTTAAAAAGTTATACAAAACTCTTTGTGATATTTACTTAAGTATCACACTACCTTACCTTATAATTTTGTAAAAAAAAATTAATGCTGGGGTTAACTCGTCATATTCCAAAATGAATAATAATATAACATAAATCATTTGCCGCATGTTTGGAAGAGCATCATTTCAAACGGTTCGACCGATTTGACTGATTTATGTTTTGTTGTGTTCATATTTGTCGGAACAAGGTATGGACAAAGGATTTGGAAAATTGATATTCAGTTCTTCTAACACATGTCAACAACAAAAAAAAAAAATTTGATCCGATATTAGTATATGGCACGCAAGGAAAGCTCTAACGAGTCGCTTTTTCGTTATTAACAATGCCAGTTCGATTTATTAACAGTTATTTCTAATGTAATTCTTTTCATGTCTTGTTATCTTTGCCCAAGAGTTGTCTAGAACAGATCGCAATCTTTTAGCAATAAGACTGCCTTCTGTACATTGAAATATATTTTACTTTGTTATTGTTATTATTGTTTGTTTATTGTTGGTGCACAGTAAATAATATTTGTATTGTACGAGTATATCAAATCAATATTTCCGCAATTCGACAAACAAAAGAGATATATCTTAAATCAAATCTGTGCTGTTATTTAGAATTTGACATGAAATGTGAAAAATAAATTGACAGTTTCGCATTTGAAATAAGTGTACAAAGGCTGCGTCAGCTTTATTCAATAAACTACATTTAATTGAAATTCTTTTATTACATCATAAAAACAGAGCATAATTCATTAAAAACTGTGCGTTATAAAACTCAATTTAGAAGCATAACATATTGTCAATATTGGAAAACAGCAACGATACACAGGATATTGTATGACAGTTATTACGAAACAGCTTTTAGTTGGTATCCGCTAAAACGAATGATATCGTTTGATCCGTGGCTATCCCAGTTGCTCTATCCCATTTGATTGTGATGTAAATTCTCTAATATGTTAATTCAAGTTTAGGCCTTTGCTAAGCCAAATGCAACATACATTATTACCATCACATAAATTACGTATGTGTTCTGTTTATTTACATATACATTATACATATAAAGATTTCGATTGTTTTTTTATTATTATGTAACAGATATTTAAAAAAAAAACTGAACAATAAAAGAAGTTTTTTAATTTACTAAAGAATTAAATAATAATGCAATTGATAGTAATTAATACGGTAAAATATATGTTATGTGCGAGTGTATTTTAATTTTTAATTTTTTTGTATTGATTATTATTTGCATAAAAAAGAAGAAATATGTGTTGTTTATACCAAAACTTAAGAGACTAAATAATGAGGACTTGAATTTTTCTAGACTATTACTTCAGTCTTAAATTTTCGTAGAAAATACGACGCAATGTATAATTCGCAATAAGCGGCGAATACTTGCACTATTTCACTAATTAACGATTTTCATGTTGTTAAGCTTAATTGTATCTAAATATATACTGCACGTGCCAAAGATGACATTCCTTTAATTTTTTTAACTTATGAAAACGAGTGAATTATATCAAGAAATAAAACAAATATTGTCGGTGGAGACATGAATAACCTTTTTTGTGAAGTCAATTAATGAACTTAACAATCTAATATATAAAATACAAAATTTATAATAAGTTAGTCCATTCAGTGGATTTATCATTGACAAACAAATTTACATCATAATTATGTACATAGCGAAATGTAGAAGAAGACTCCGTGAATTATAAGATAAATTTAACATTTTAACAATAAGAAAATAACATAAGTTACATAATTTACGACTCCTTTATTGGGAATGCAGTTAAACGAAGTCGAAGTTGAGGTCTTAGAAGTCGCAAGAGTAAACAAGCCGCTTCTGATTTGGTTCGCTACACTTGTGACTTGCGAATGTGTAAGGTAGCCTCCACAATAAGGGTATTATTAACTTAATCAAATAGTTATATTATAAATCCTTTAGTTATTTTAAGGATCTGTTACGGTTTTTCTTTGCTAAGCCGATGAATATATAGAATTCAAGCAATTTTATAGTAGAGACGACCGTTCTGGTCTAGTGGTGCGAGTAGTTGCCTCAACGGCGCGCCGGGACGGCTGCGTGTTCGATTTCCACTCGGGATAGATATTTGTATTTGTACAAATATTTGTTTCCGATCTGGGTGTATGTCCTTGTGGGTCTCCCCACCGGGCCTCAGAGAGCTCGTAAAACCGTCGGTCCCGGTTGTTATCATAGACACCTGATAACGATCGTTACCCTTTATAAGGAAATTATCCGCCAACACGCAGTGGAGCAGCGTAGTGGATTAAGATCTAACCCTTCTTCTACAATGAGAAGAGGCTTTCGCTCAGCAGTAGGTGGTTTACAGGCTGATACAGTACAGTATAGTAGAGACGTTAAACCATAGATAGGGAAAATAATTATTTAGACTAGTTAATACGGTGGTGTTAAAAGATAAATATGTAAAAGTAATGAATACTTTGTAATGTAATAGTAGTTCCAGTTAATAATATTTAAAGCTCAATAAGAAGTTTTTTTCAATATAATAATCATAAGCAGGTAGAGCAAGGTTCCAAACACAAGAAATATGAATACGTTACGTTACGTTATATATAAACTATTTTGTTACAAAAATGAGTGAGTGAATTTTATTAAAATTTTAAAATATCAAACTTAAATTGTCTTTTATAGCCGACTTTTAATTCATCATTTTACTCATCTATCTTGTCAGTTCAACGTAAAGTTATCATCAATTCGATATGTCCATTCTTCGTTGTGATCAATTAAAATACACACAAACAGGATATTTTAATAAAATAACGCATGTAAAGTTTGACGTGGATACATGTCGTATCCACCTTGAATTAAAGATATTATGCAATTATTATTATATGTACTCTAATTAATTGAAGCCAAACTAAATGATTTCAGAGATACATCATCTCATATAACCATTAAAAATCGAAAAGTACTATTTATACAATAGATTCGAATCATGAATATTGAATATACCAATATTTTGAAACGATTTGCTATGAAAGGACAGTTTTTAGATTAATTGAATTTTATTATTTAAAATATTTATAGCAAAAATATAGTTCTGTTTTATATATATTGAGTGTCTATCTCGTTAATACTAAACGGAAATTGTAGATATAATTAATGTTATGTTATGTTTGTTTTAATCAAATATATTAGCAAATGTTTGTTATTTAATGGGAATTGATTGGCGTATTCTAATAGAAAATAGTGAAATAACAGTATTTAACCGTATAGCAAATTGGTAATTTCAATGAACATAAAATGTTATCAATTTATTTGACACACTCGCAATATTATCGGAATTACAGAATTCACCAGCATATTTAATAGCGGTCATCATTTAATACTAAAACCACAAATGTCAGCTACAGTATACGAATATAATTGTGTTAAGTAATTTTCTAATTATCTAAATTTTAAATCCGATGTTTAGTCTGTATGACTTTTGTCCATAAATTAAGAAAAATACTTCATCAAAGTTTTTGCTTTCACGCCAGGGGCCTAATTAAAATGCGGTTATGAAGTTGACAATTACAAAGTATTGTTTTACGTGTACCTACTGTACTGTATCAGCCTGTAAACAAACCACTGCTGAGCGAAGGCCTCTTTTCCATATCGAAGAAGGGTTGGAGCTTAATCCACCACACTGCTCGACTGCGGGTTGGCGGATAATTTCCCTAGCATGGGTAACGATCGTTATCAAGTGTCTATGATAACAACCGGGATCGACGGCTTTACGTTCTCTCCGAGGCACGGTGGGGAGACCCACAAGGACATACACCCAGACTGGAAACAAATATTAGTACAAATACAAATATCTGTCCCGAGCGGGAATCGAACCCTCCATTACCGGCACGCGGTTTTGAGGCAACAACTCGCACCACTACACCAGAACGGTCGTCACGTCATCGTTTCACGTGTAGTAGTTTATAATTTGATATTTGCTTCTGAGACGCCTGATGATAATGTCTATACATGAGATGTATGTATTAAGGAAAAACGAAATATATGATTCTTATTAAGAGTATTGGAAGCTAAACTTGTGACTGGCCCGTCGATGCCGGTTATTGTCACAGACACCTGATAACAATCGTTACTCATGGTAGGGAAATTATGCGCCAACCCGCAGTAGAACAGCGTGGTGAATTATGAGGAGAAGCCATTGCCCAGCAGTAGAACGTTTATAGGCTGATCAGCATTATCTAAAAAAAAATAAGTGGGACACTATGTTGTTGTCCCCAACTGATGTTTCTCACTAAGTAAGAGCACACAAAGACCGAGAAAATATCTATATCACTAGCGTTTCCTTTAAGTAGTTTAAATTATAGTCGGCTATTACCTAAAATACATGCACAAAGTTGCCTACCTTAGGAACAGAAGACCGTGTATATGTAATTATATTAAACATATTTATTGATTTATTGTGTAAAGAAAACAATTATTTTTAAATTTTTTGTCTGTTATTATCTTTGTTGCAAAGTCACGTAAAATCTACTCCACAAAATGATATATGGCTTTCACAGTTATGATTCTGGAGGCTTAGCTTACAATCAATTGTAGGTTTCATTTCAATACAGCATTATTATAGTACACAGGATTTATTACTTCATAATAAATCGTAACGAAGCTATTTTGTCAGACATATTTTTTTCCTAATATTGACTGCAGTTATTTCTTTTATGAATATAGGGGACCAAATATACAACTTAAACAAATGTTTGTCTGCCTTCCACTATGTGCGCATCACTTAGAACACACATCTACCGCAAGTGACAACGATTACACATCATGATCACGATACATTCATCATCACGATGACATCTTTAATTTCAAATTACAATTTGAAGTCAAAGATGACGTTAACATTTACTTCTATGCTGAGTTATATTCAAAATTAAACGTTAACTATATTGTCAGAATATTTTCAAATAATTCTAAAATTTTATGCTAGTGTGAACGCAGGCTGCGTAACAAAGGTGGTATCAGAGGCGGACTTCAATTAAACTTAGCCCATTCAACGGGACATCACGTGCATAACACACAACACTATTGCATGACTTAGCAACTAGTTTACATTATCAAAATACACATTTTCACGTTTCTAACTTTACTCGCTTATAGTGAACTGATCACGTTTTAACACAGCACAGCTATAAATTCATTGCAATCATTTTCTTTTATTTCGGAAGTTTGCAATTTGAAAATAAGTGTTATCGTTATATATTACAGGGCAAAGCCTGAGGTTGCTTTTCCTATTAAATAGATGGACATGGTTCTTAATCTGCGTCAATGGTCCATTAGGGATTGACCAAGTACGGGAAATATAAAAGCAACCGTGGTATCCATTTTATTGTAAGTTATATGTAACCAGATGCATATAGAAATAAAGCATGGTAATAACTAAACAATAAAACGATAAAAAGATGAACAGAGTATCCCATTTCCGCTCACATAAGAGCAGCGTTATGGTAGTAAACGTAATACAAACAGGGGATGAGCCATTGTAAAATCGCAACCTAGTGTGCTTTCCCACGTGTCTTTATTTTTATAAAATATCGTTCATAAACTAAGACATAAACCAACGATACTTTATTGAATCTCATCGGCTCCAGCTATAAAGGGGTTATCTGTTTTTAAAATTTATGGATATTGAGAGACGAACGCTGTATAAAAATAATTCTCGATTAGACTCGAGAAGTAGGTACGCGACACTTGAAATCACTTAGAAGCTTATAAATTTCTAAGCAATATCCCAGACTATTGTCTATATTCGTTTAAGATACCGAGAACCCATAGTTATATGGGGTTTGAAAATTTAATTTCTACATCGTGTAATATAGAGATTTTTAATAATTCTGTTATAGCTATGTATGTTTAAGTATTTTTAACGTTGCCACAGTAAGAATAGTGAATTCAATTTATAATAAAAGCTTGGCAGTGAGTCTGTCAGTAAGAGCTGTTATTGCCTTTTAAATATTACTAAGTACCTATAGTCCAAAAGTATATACTCAAATTAAACCAAGGGTATGTAGGTACGTACACCTGTAGTGTGTAACAAATAGCTTTGTTAGCAATTCTTAATGTAATAAGCTTAAGACACACGTGCCCTGGACGTGATAATTTGTTCCCAACATTAGCTTTTGTCTAAATCTGCTTAGTAATATATCAGCGAGTTACACAATAGCATAGATAGAAAGCACTGAACTAGCAACAGTTAACCTAACTGTCCGCAATTTGGACTCGCATGAAATAAAATAAATCGGTCTTGCACATTGCTAATTACTTAAATTGGAAAATGAATTCTATCTGTACCAGTCGTACACTCTACTTTCTACTAGTATTGTTATTGTCTTATTACCTTTCAGAAGTGCCGGTAGCGCCTACCTTAACTCTAATGCGATCTAATTTTGACTTTATTACTTGGTATTAGAGTATAAATTTGGATATACAGTAATCGGGATACATTACTAAGTTGGCTCATGTCTATTGCGGGCGCGAGAGAGTTAATGGAGCAAGTGTTATTGAAGCCAGATATTACCCCGAAATTTCGTATCACACACAGCAGGTTACAAAAGCAGTATAAATGTAGCGGTCGCGATAATTTGAGTTAGTGCGAACACTAATTCGCTTATCCCGAACAACGCTATCCAGATAAACAGCTATAACTTTGTAAATTGAATTTTGAGGGATTAAAATGTTTTATTCATATTTATTACAATGAGATAGATGATAGATAGAAATTGTGAATATTTATTTATTTTGAAAATTTGAATAAATTTAGCTATTTATGTTATTTCATTTCGTAAATGTTTTAAAATTCTCCTTATGTTTTGAACCACGATCATTTATAAATTATAAAAAAAAAATGTAATTATACGCGATATCGCGTTGAGCTTAGATTCTCGTTTGATTAATCCTAAAATAATATATGAAAATTTGAACAGAATATGCATTATATTACAAAATAAATAAAGTCGGTTTACGGACGATAATTTTACGTGATAACGTCATAAGAAAACATTGATGAAGAATGCATACTTTTGTGAAATGAATTATTATCACTGAATTATCATTATTTTGTATAATACAAAGAAATAATTATTTCAAAATTACATTTTTTTCGATAAATTAACATTTATTTGCACTCGGTAATTCAAATATTTTTTCTCTTCTACTCGGACGCATCTGCCAATAGAGTGGACGAGAGATAGATGCATCACAAGCCGAACGCTTAGGCCGATCGTGCCTCTCTATCGCAGACAGTGTGTCATGCTTTTTCGTGCGTGCAGCCGGCGTTCATCGATATATAAGACGTTATCACGTCAAAAAAATAAAGTGTATATAATTTTTCTTAATTATTAAAAATAAGTAATTTGTTTTTGTATTGTATTTCATAGTAAGAATTTTATTTAAAAAATATACAGTTTACTTTATTTACAGGAAAGAATATACAAATTTTTAAATGAAAAAATCGAGTGTGCAACTAAATTGAACCAGTTATTCCTGTTATATCCTGCTATGGCTGGATAACACGACCGACACGTAAACGTGCTTCATCGAACCCGAATGTGAAGTGGTCTATCCATTTGTTCGGATTATGCCGCTTAAAGTTCGGAATTTGAATTTCGAACTTTATTTACACTATTGCAAATTTTTCCATTTGCTTCCGTTTTGTTGTTTATTTTGTATCTACATTCTGTCAGCGTTTTTATCTGACATAACTTAACGTAGAAAAATCATGTGAATTCTTTGTGGTAGTATTGTTTTTAGTCTATATGAATACCCGAGAATACATTAACATTGAAATACAAAAAAAACCTTGAAATTTTTGCTCATATTATAATTTTAGTCTCATATTATACTTTGTTTAGGTGTGTCAAAAATACATTATGTAGACTGCCCTTTTTCTAGCGGAAACGTCCCTTTTCTAACCTCTCATAAAGTTGAGAACATAAGCGCTTTATAACGCCATACTTGACATTTTGGTCAAGTCGTTACATTTACTTGAAAAAGATTTCAGTCTTTGTGTTAGTGAAAGAATAATCCTTCGTAAATATTATAAAAACTTAATTTTAAAGCACAAAAATGCAAGATAAAGAAAATTAATATATATTAAAATTAATTGTGTAAATAGTTGCCCGAGTGAATTTAATTTACACTGGCTTCTACAAAAAAATAATATAAAATCATGACAAAACCTAATTAATCTTCTTTTCATATTGCACCACAAATTGTATATTGTAGCGTTTAATTTAAGAGGGTCTCGTCTGCGAAATAATATTAAAAGAGGTTGCTTTGTGAGGCGCTAACAAATTGGCGTAGAGACTGTGTGGCGGGCCTTCTAGCTACAATAGGTGAATACGGTGCGGGATACACGGGTATAGCCTTTGACGAACTAACAACTAATATCAATTATTATTATATAATACTAGTGGCCCTCCCCGGCTGCGCCCGGGGTATGTATATGTATCAAAATCAAAAACAACTTTATTCAAATAGGCCCCACGAGCACATGCGAATCGTCATTTTAGAAATTAAAACTTTAAAGTGATTATTGATTATTATTTTTGTAAAAGTAAGGCTACCACCGATTCGGAATGTAGATTCTGCAGAGAAGAATCGGCAAGAAACTCCGTAGTTACTCTTTTCAAAATTATATAAAACTGTGATGTAGTACAAAATTAGTAATATCTTGCATGAAATACAGCGCGACTAAGTCCACATATCTTTGTCGACTCAGTAATCCTACACCGAATAATACGCTTTATCTATTAATTTTTTTTTAAATAAAATTTTAAATTTATGTTGAGACAATTCCAAAATTGTTTGTGGGATTTTATTATACATGCGAATACCATAACCTCAAAAATTTCAAAATAAAGAATATTCTGGTGAATATATATAATATATATTCACCAGAATATAAATGTATTATATATGTACCTAAATCTCCCTCTGAATCGCTCTATCTATTGGTGAAAACTGTATGAAAATCTGTGCAGTAGTTTTTGAGTTTATCGCGAACAGACAGACAGACAGACGTGGCGGAGGACTTTGTTTTATAATATGTAGTGATAGGGTGGTGCTTGACGACTATTTTAGCTCATAGAAAACGAAGACGAGGTTGAAGTGACTTTTGCTTGGGATTCCAATACCTATCGCACCAGCGTTTCGTTATTATAAACGTTTTATGCCCTTGGTTTGGATCGTCGTATAATGGGTATTGTCTACGATGCAAGAATCCCACCACTTTTGACTTGCCGCCGTTTTATGGTAAACAGAAAACATTTTTTTTCAAAAATAATCAACGATGAAAGTTCAGAAGAAGAAATAGAAATTTAAAACTTTTTTTCTGGTTTATTGAGTAAAATAAAGTAACGAAATTGTACTATGTAAATGTATATATTTATTTTAATCAAATGATTATTTAGTTGATTTCATCTTATAATTTAAAAAATAACAACATTTGATATTTGAAAGGATCAAAAATACCTTGCGTGTTAAAATTAATAACGCTGAGTCCGTAAGGCAACTGAAATATTTGAAACGAGAGCGAGTTGCCATTGAGCTCTTTGTTCGCAAATCTCGAGGCCGAGAACGTAAAGCGTTTCGCCTGAACAGTTTGTGTGTGATTGTACATTTCCTAGGTGCTACTGAATTTATATACGTGGACAATACGGTTCAAAAAGTTACATACGTTGAATGTTTCGTTTGGTATTATTATTTTATTGAATATTTATCTAGATCATTGTAAAATTGATAAATGTTCTTTAAATGAGCTAAAAATGAATATTAATATTTACTTAAAATAATAATTAAACGCAAAATAAATAAAATATATAATACGAAAATTGCGAGGTAATTCATACCTGTGTGGAGTAGTGGCGAGAATATCATTAATCATTCAAACAGTCAGTTGATTGGAAGAAACAATAATACCAACTATTACACACATTTACTAATTTTAATTTTGTTGATTTGAAATAATGTAAATTAATTTTTATGAAGAAAGAACTAAAGTAACTAAATAAAATAAAATAATATTAAAAAAAATAAAAATAAGCTTTTATTTCAATGCTCTGAAGAGAATAAAATAAACTTTGTAGTAGGTAGTTAAACCCATCATTTGGTTGCATTGTACAATTTTATATAATATAAAAGCTCGTCGTGAGATTTTCCAGATTAGATTTATTATAACTACCTATATTATTCTCGGTCTAGTAGTAGTAGTCTCAGTCACAGTTTGTCATATTGGATTTACCATGAAGTCACTTTATTTATCATATTAAGCTCATCTTAGTCACCATCTTGGATTTAAATTTTTTTTTCATGTTAAATTGTATTCTACAAATTAACCCTTTCATTTAATACCCATATTGGGTTGGTTGTACAAGAATATGTAATCCGCCATTTTTTTGATGGAGGCCATTCTCGACTAGATTTTTTTTTCGTAGTGTTGTACAAATTAAGTTCTTTCACTTGATATCTGTATAGGATTGGTTTTACAAAAAATATGTAATCCGCCATTTTGTTGCGGCGGTCATTTTCGATTAATAACAATTATTATATTGCATATATTATTTATAATTGCATTGTCATCGGAACTATAGTCATATTCCAAATTTAAGGGACACTGAAAAGTGGGTCAAATTTAGTTTGCAAGATTGAATTGAAAAAGAAGAACCTAAACATACAAACATTGCAAGTTAATAAAAAGCTTGTATAAATATCTTATCTTATCTTATATGCTATACATTTTGCCAATCATAAAGAAAATCACTGTTTATTAAAATACTTTATTAGAAATATTGATGTGTCATAAAAAATTCACTTACATATATTAGATAACTTGTTTATATATATATATATGGCTTTTAATTATCTATACATATAATAAAATGGTAGGAAAGTCAAAACTGTACATTGAATATTTTTTTAAAAGAATACTTGGGGTGTGATCTGCAATCGATACCGGTGCAAAAAATATAGTTTTTGGAATTTTTGTCTGTTTTTCTGTTTGTCTGTACGTATGTCCGGGATAAACTCAAAAAGTACTGCATGGATTTACTTCATATTTGGCACGAATATTATTAAGAAGTCTGGTCAACACATAAGCTACATAATTATCACGCTATCACCTACGGGGAACGAGCAGTGAACATTTATTTCTTCAACGCATTCTGTAACAACGTGTAATCTAATAGCGTTCACGCAGACGACGTCGCGGGCAGCAGCTAGTAAATAAATAAATACGTGTTTCAGCGTTTATAAAACGAATGAAAAGGGGAATTGAGTTTTGTATCCATTTTTGAAATTAGGAGTGTTGTAATTTTCTTTGGACTTTTGATTAGAAATAAATAAATAAGTGTTTTAGCATTTTTGGCGATTCTATTCTTAGGCGGGTAAAATGGGGCATGAAAGTTTATATGGGTGCTGTGTCATTTTAGAAGTTAATTGAATTTAAAAGGGGATTTTTATTATTTGGGCTTTTAATTAGAAAACAATGAGTGTGTGTTTCAGCGTTTTATTTTTTTTAACCACTGATGGTGTGGTTTGATTGTTACAAAATATTATCTACTGTTACACGAATAACTTTTACAACAGCTAGTATTTTAATTAAAAAATAAAGAAAGCTCTAGGATGTTTTATCAAAATATATTTTTGTTAAAATCTAGACGGTTAGACAAGATGACTTTGAAATTTTATTCAGTTATCGTTTATTCATAAAAGCGACGTATACTTCATCTTGTAATATAATTTCTTACTTAAATTTTTGTCTTAAGATACTAGGATTATATTATTTCACTAGCGGCCCGCCCCGGCTTCGCACGGGTCTTTAACTAAAATTTTAAAAATTATACATTTATATTTTTTATCACCTACACCTGCGTCGATACTGGAAAATATTTTATAATAGACGGATTGAGTGACAGATTTATTATATCTATATACATACATACATACATACATACATACATATATATGTATATAGATAGTACGGATGAAACATTTGAACTGTTTTTTTTTAAATTAATTATTTTCTCATTGATGAATACCATATTTTAATAAGTATTATTCCCGACGAAGACAAATCCAAAAATACAAAAATCATAAAAATCGTTCCACTCGTTCTCGAGTTATAAACGGTGTAACTAACCCGACTTTATATATATATATTATATATATATATATATATATATATATATATATATATATATATATATATATATATATATATATATATATATATATATATATATATATATATATATATATATATATTAGAGATGTTCCGACTAGTCGGCGACTAGTCGGTTAAGCCGACTATCCGGCCACTTTTGTAGTCGGCGATTAGTCGGCGACTATCCGGCAAAGAGCGCCGACTATCCGGCTTAAAATTTGTATGTATTTTATCAATAAAATGTATATACTTCAGAGGAATTAAATTAATAATTACCTTGATTGTTAATTAATATTTTTATTTTAGAATCAGTTTAATACATTTTGAAATATAAAGAATTTTTCCTTTGGTCTTTAAAATTTCTAAAGTCTCTAAAATTACTTACTGTAAAAAAATATCTATGATAATGATCAAACAAAATTACTATTATTATTAACAAACAAAACAATATATTATCTTGTTATTCTTAAACATTTATAAATATTTCTTTTTATTTTTGAATAAAAGACTAGATTTTAACAGACTAATCTTATCTTATCTTATATCTTTAAACGAGCAATTCTTGTATATATATATATAATCAGAATCTCGGAAACGGCTCCAACGATTTTTATGAAATTTAGTATGCAGGGGGTTTCGGGGGCGATAAATCGATCTAGCTAGGATTTATTTTTAGAAAATGTCGTTTTATCCCTTTTTTTACGCAATTAAAAAATATCATTAAAATACGAAGCTAAATTTCGCTGTCATTAATAAGATTATGATAGCTCGGATCGCAATCTGCCGGATTCGACATCAGAAAACCCCGGTTTCGAACCCAGATAGATGTCTACAAACCGATTTTTTTCCTTTTTTTTTTCAAGTTTCTTCTTTTGTGAGAAAAACTATTATTGAGAGCTTTTTTTATTTAAATAACCAGTTCCTATTATTTTACTATTATAATAATAATAATAATAAATATTAGGACACATTTCACACACGGCTGGTTAGCCCCATGTTAAACTATTTATAGTTTGTGTTATGGGTGCTAACACAACTGATATACTACATATACGTACATAAATACTTTATATCGATACATATTGAACACTCAGACCGACAGCCAACAAATTTGCTCATCACAAAGATGTTGGCCGTGCCGGGAATCGAACCCGGGACCCTCTGGTTGGCAGTCCGGCATGGTGACCATTACGCCAACGGGGTCGTCAAGATTATATGTCGGTAAGATCGAAAATATTATTCATGTTTCATCAGTATGTAATGTATCTAAATATAATTTAACCGAGCAAAGCTCGGTCATCCAGGTACTAGTATTAAACCAAGACATGTACCTACATGACGTATCTAATGTACAAAAAATTCGAAACACCGATAGCTTGTATCCAACAATGTACCTAGCCAGGGTGAAGACTTTGTCATGCTCCAAGTCGAACCTACTCTTCAAAACATTGTCCAGCAAGACTTTCATTTACATGGTTTCTTGGTTTTCTTCAATGTACATTTCTTCATATTTCTGTTACGTTTTCAAATGAGGTATTACTTCAGACACCGAAAAGCAACTTGTACTTATAATATTCGTAATCTCTTCAAATAGCTTCAGCAATTCAATGCTTTTTACGAGTACTTCCCACTCTTCAGTAGACAAATTTTTAAAATATAATAAGAAACAACCCACTTTGCCGCCGCCGAAACCATTATCGGCTTAGCCGACTAGTCGGCGTCTTCACAACCGACTAGTCGGCTAGTCGGCTAGTCGGCCAAAGTTATAGTCGGCACATCTCTAATATATATATATATATATATATATATATATATATATATATATATATATATATATATATATATATATATAGATTACAACTTAAATAGCTATAACCATCCAACTTTGTACAATCAACAAACAAATAACGACCAAATATTTTAAATTTTAACAACGAACAAATAATCAAGACCGTAGTACCCTAAAGTATTTAATTACATACAAAAAAGAAAAACAGTTTTTTAAATACGGGCGAGTGTCATTCTTCTGGCCGAAGTTTTGGTCAGCGCGATTCAGAAAATTATATTTTGTATACTGCGCCATCTATCGTATAATTGTAGAATATCGTTTTTATATTTAGTGACATTTAACATAATTAATATTTAACATAATAGTATATTAATTGAAAATGATGTTTATCTAAAATATTAAAACGATTTCTATTCCTATCCGACATATTTAGTAAACTTTTAAGTTTAACAAAATAATAACTCAAATATAAGTTTTGTGAGTTTTAAAGATTCCTTAGACCAGATGGCGTTGGCGGCGTAGGTACCTATTTCTATTTTCTTAAATATTTATTTTTAAATTTAATTACAATGAAACAAAAACTAAATTATACTGTGAATTATTTCTAATTTTTATGTATTAAAGTTATTAACATTGGTTTTGTACTTTTTACGTGATACGTGATCAGAGAAAAACACGATAAGAGATGGCGCTGATACAAAAAAATACGCGCTATTGAAATTTATTCTTGATGATATATAGTGTATTAATAAAACGGAGGTTTTGACAGATTTATTATTTGTATAGATTTCATTTTAAAATGAAATTCGTTACAGTTAGGGGTGTTCATCAGAAAAAATTATCGATAATTTTATTATCGATAATTATCGTATTGAGTTTTCGATAGTTATCGATAATTATCGAATGAACAGTTATCGATAATTATCGGACAAAAAATTATCGGTAGTGGCGAAAGTTATCGGTAAGTATCGGATAAAAATTATCGATAGTTCACGAAAGTTATCGATAATTATCGGCACAATTTTTGGACGACGAAAAAAAAAAAAAAAAAAGGTCATCCAGCGTCCCGTACTGATATAATTCTCCGTTCCCTATCACAATACCTAAAAAAAAAAAAACGTCGTCCGCCGTCCCGTATTCATATAATCCTCCATTCCCTATCAGAATACCTAAAAAAAAAAAAAACGTCGTCCGCCGTCCCGTATTCATATAATCGTCCGGTCCCTATCAGAATATCTAAAAAAAAAAAAAAAAGATCAGCCGCCGTCCAGTATCGAAATAATCTATCGATAGTTATCGGATTGCACAAAAATATCGATAATTATCAGATCGGAAAAAAATATCGATAATTTTCGGATCGAAAAAATTATCGATAATTATCGGATCGCAACAAATTATCGATAATTATCGAATGAAAACTTATCGATAATTATCGATAATTATCGAATGAACAATTATCGATAATTATCGAATCAAAATTATCGAATAACACTTATCGATAATTATCGATAATTATCGAATGAAAAATTATCGAGTAGTTACGAATTATCGATAATTATCGCACACCCCTAGTTTCAGTTATAGAAGACAGTAGAATCGAATACGATTTTGTAATTTTAAAAATATAAGTTTTAAATGGTATAATAAGTTTTAAAATTAAGTAAATGAATGGATGATATATTTTTATATCCGATATTTGATTATAATATACTTTGAGGTATCCTTTTACTTAATTAAAAGTAGCTCTACAGACTCATAAACTATACATGAAAGAGGATTTCAACAAGTTCTCTTGCAGATATTTATAATTTAACAGAACTAAATCATCTCCTTCCCCAGTGACTTTCTTGTGAATTTGAACTTATCTCACTGGTTCACCAAATACTGAATAAGTTAGCATGAAGTTTGGGAAACGTTTAAGGAGTCCCGTATCTCTTTATTCGAAATGCACGAGTTTTGTAATTCCTGTTTTCGATTGATCGACTATGAAATATTTGTGGCATTAATATGAACTATTTGCATATGGAAAATATTGAAATTAATACGAATTACTTTATTATACATTTATACAAGAATTGCACTAATATATTCTAAAATATCGGAATATAATGTTATTTTTTTCATTTTACATAATAAAATTTTAAAATTAGATTCAAACAATAAACTTCTTATAATAATGTACACTTGTAAGTGACATGCATATTAGATACATTATTATTATATATTTTTTGATTTTTTGAATTTTTTATATGTATGTTGTAAGTTTGCTTTTCAAATAAATAAATAAATAAATAAATAATAAAAAAAAGAAAGTGACAGAAAGTAAAACGTAACGTTCCTTTGTTATGACGTCATTATATCATATCATATTTCATTTCATATATCATATTATAGTGGATTTTATTTACTTGTTGTTAATATTTGCGATAGATTTAAGAAAATAACCTAAATTGTTGTACATAAAAAAAACGTAGACTTGTTTTTTAATTTCGTATTAATATAAAATTTATATATATTTCATATTGTTTGCATTGGGGTCGTGTAGACCAACAACGATATTGTTGAATTATATTTACCCATCTTGAGTCTAATATCAATAATAAACAAGCTACATATTTGTTCGTCTCAGAAAGCCTTTCTTAAATGATAAATCGAAAATATTTCAATGGAAAGTTTCAGTTGAGATGTGTTCTTTATATTATGACAGAATTGATCGAAATTAATTATCGTCCAAAATGAATTTTGATTTAATATTGTTTTTATTGATTCAGCCGGCTGATGTAAATGTGTTTAAACATAAGGTAGAATGGAATAATCCACAGTAGCCGTTGGACCTCCACTGCTGACCGTAGGCATCATCTTGCAAAAGATGATGGGGTATATTAATATGACGATGATGACAATGATGATAATTATGTATGTAAAATGTAATTTCTTAGTAAAAAAAAAAAACAACTTATTGGATTTGGTTTATAATTATCGTAACACGTTGTTAGTCTGACAAACAAAACACAAATATACGAGTTACGAGTTTAAAAAGATTTGTAAGCGATTTTTTTTAGCAAACTAGCTGAAAAATGATCTAACCAAAGATAAAATATTCAAATTTTTTTGATGGCACTCTTCATATTTAATAAACACAGCTGTTCGTCTTTAAACTAGTTATCAGGCATGTCATCAAATAATCTTTTTTCAACAAGCACATCAAACACAGAGTGCTTGATAAAAGCATCAAGCAAAGCCACATATTATCATCTATATTATAATATTATTAAGCTGAAGAGTTTGTTTGTTTGAACGCGCTAATCTCAGGAACTACTGGTTCGAATTGAAAAATTCTTTTTGTGTTGGATAGCTTATTTACCGAGGAAGGCTATATAACATCACGCTACGACCAATAGGGGCTCAGCAATAATAAGAAATGTTACAAAAACGGGAAAAAATAATCTTTTTTGAGAGCTTCCGTTGTCCTTTATTATTTCTCTTCTCGAGACATTTTTTAACTATACTTTCACTTTTAAACTAAATATAACATCATTATTTTACTCAGAATTTTCGAAAAAAAAACTTGAACCACCCAGGAATCAAACCTGAGACCCCTTGCTCGGCAGTAACGCTTGCCACCACTGGACCAACGAGGCGGGTACCTACTCTTAGAGTAATTGCTTAAAAATATTTAAGAAAGTTTTTACCTCAAATTAACGCGGGTGAAACCGCGGGGCACAGCTAGTGTTTGATACAATACGTAGACAAGTGGATTGATCATAAACAGGATCCTTAAACTGTTGAGGTAATTAGCAGAATTTTTTTTTTTTTTTTTTTTTTTTTATATATGTTAGTTGAATAGGCAAACTGGCAGACGTGCCACCTGATGGTAAGTGGTCGACGTCGCCCATGAACATAAACTAGTTTACCTGGAACTAGCCCAGCCAACTCATTTATGTGTTGCCTATCCTGAGACATATGATGTTAAGTCTCGGTGCCAGTAATTACACTGCCTGTCTTGCCCTTCTTTCCGAAACACAGCAAAGCTGTTTCACGGAAGAAATAAGCAAGATGGTGGTACCCATGCAGCCGGGAGCGCGGCACAGCGCATCCCTCCCACCGGTTTAGAATTTAGAATTTAAAAGCCATATAATGAAATACATTTATGACAGGAATGGTATTTTTGATAAAAATACGTATTTTATACTCTATGAAAGTTAATGTATTAATGTTAAGTTTTTTTTAATTAAAAACAAAAAAAAAAAAACTTGCAGCATCTCAAGGATCACAAACAAATTACTGAGCTGAAGAAAAGGAATAAGGGTAATCAGAGGTAGTTAGGGATGGAAAGAAGGGGAAATTTTCGCCTTCACCATATTACTTACGCACCGTACTGCGTCTCAATCACCGTACGAAACGCAGCCATATAGCTAATTTACAAAGACATTTCGTGTACATTCTCACCAAAAAGGATAGAGCGGTTTAATGCTATTGAACCTCCATATTTTAGCGGTAGTCTAATATTATGTATTTATTATTCGTAGTCTGTAACACAATAAAAAGTTTGTAACAAAATAGAAGGTAATGCATGTGTGTGTGAGTTTTATACGTATACGTATGTACGTAATCGTAAAAATCATTAACACAAGTATAACTCACAAAAATTGAGTAGATTATTATAATGTAAGAGGTTTAACGTGACAAAGGCTTACACCGGCTAATAATATCCGTGATTCGCTTAGCACTTGATTTAGTTATAAATGCGATGTATAGGGAAATAGATTGGCCCCATTAGTTCCGTTAGAGGCGGGTTCCCTTTGACGTAGCAGTGCATAATTCAAAGGCTTTCCTTGATTTCCCCTCGGGATATGTGTTAGCACCTGTATTAATATGAAGCAATCGTAACCAGCATAATCGATCTTATTTACAATGTAGCAAGATGTATTCATAGTCCTTTAACTATTGTATAAATGTCATAAGTTATTCTACGATTCCTACTTATTTATTTTCTATTATAATACATATAATATAGTAGTTAGTATTTGATACTATAGTTACTACAGTTATTTTTACATAGTACTACAGTGTAGTATTATGAGGAAAAAAAGTTCATAAGATTATTGTTAGACTATAATCGAAAGAAATGTTAAGCTATATACTATATAATATATTTAATCTGCCAATCCACAGTGGAGGAGCGCGATGGATTAATTTCCAACCCCTCTTCATAGAAGGATTTCATCCTTCAGAGGGACACTTTCAGAATATTACAGTTAAACGCAGGTAGGACATTTTTGTTTTAAAAGACTTCAAAAAATAATTTTGCTGTTTTTTTGTGTGTATGTTACACGATACCTTCACTGATTGTGACCGATTTTAATGATTCTTTTTTTCACTGAATAAGCTTTATCTCAGATTTCAATTTGATTAAAAGATTCAATTCTCAATGAAGTCGGTTTTGTTTTAAAAAAAACAAAAATAGTATCGTTTTTCAAGAATATTCATTTTTATGTTATTGTTATGCTAAGTCGTTCAAAATATTTGTTTGGAATTCATCATCATCTACGTCATATTTGTAGAGTTTATCAATTACACTAATTTGAATATTTTTCATTTAAAATTAAAATTTAACATATTCTAGTAAGCTATTGAAAATATTTTTTGATTCGTTACTCACAAATAATTTCAGTTTTGAGTAAAGCTTGGCCTCGGCTTGTAAATTCTGCTAAGAAGTGATCACACGAAATTCAAATGTAACAATGTTAAAATTTGTTGATATTTGGTATTTAGAATTAAAGACCTAGTTCTGTGCCGTGCATTAATGCAAGTGCTGTTATATCCACGCATCGTAAATATTTTATATTCCTATAATTATAATAGTACTGCGGAAAGCCGGGATGTCTGGCGCGAGCTTGGGGAGGCCTACGTCCAGCAGTGGACTGCTATAGGCTGATGAGATGAGATGAGATAATAGTACTTGTAAATATTTGAGTGAGCCCGACTACATACATAAAATTATTTAAAATTTATATTCTGTATCTATAAATAAATAAACGTCTCACACTCAACGCCCCCCAGTAGGATGTTTATCCTGTGTCGGGGATCCGGAAACACACACAACACACAAACATAAACGCTCAGACCACCACAAATATCCGTATGGCCTATACAGATATTTGTCATGTGCGGGGATTGAATCCGAATCTATAAAGAACCTCTCAACTAATGTCCAGTAAATAAATATAAACGCAACTCACAAATACTTATTATCCTTTTTCTAGGGTAGTCGGATATTAACAGATATTACTGTAATACTTTTTTCAATATTGAACTGAACAGAGCCGTCCCACTGCTGGGCAAGGCCTCTTCAAGGCAATGGCCTCTTTCTCCATATAGGAGAAGGGTTGAAGATTATTACAAATATTTAAACAAATACAATACAATCCGCCCCGAGCGAGAGTCGAACCCGCGACTGACGGTTTAGAAACGACCGAGCTAGTAAGCTTCACTATATCAAAACAGTCGTATTTTTTTTTAAATTCAATTATGATATATTATTTATGTACATTTAAAAAACCTATAAAGACTTTTCCAAGATGAAAACCGTATATATAGGAGTATATTCTGAAGCGGATTCGGAAGGATGTGCAATGAAACAATCAACTCAAACAGGACAAATGTTTGTTTTCTACTTCATGAGCTCTTTGTGTAGAATTTTGTCAAATCGTTTCTCGTCAGAATAGAAAGAAATGCAAACTAAATACGTATATTAATTTGTTTTCTAAGATTTTCTTTTACTTGCAAATTTCGCTTTAACGTTAAGATTTAGAGATACTATTATTTGATGATCAAAATGAATTATGACAAAAAGAAATCATGAAACATATTGTGATTAAAACACTAATTCAGTTATTAAATACTAATTAGTAATAATGTTTATAACTAATATTTTGAAATGTCTTCGATCAGAAAAATTAAGTCAGTATACTTTAATCGTTGTTTCTATTAAACTTTATTAAATTATTAAACTTTATTTTTAAGTTAAACATATAAATGATGACCACTTTTTTAAAATTTCTATTCTATCTAGACGAGTCATACGAAAAGGTAGTACGCAACCACTTGAAACCGAACTGAAATAGTCTTTAAACACCACTGTTAGACCTTAAAAGTATCGTCTTCATATAAAAGAAGGAATTGAGCTCAATCTACGACTCTACTGCGCTAGCTGCTCTACTGCAGGTTAGCGAACAAAATCTAACTGTGTAAACTATTAATGGATACTACAAACAATGAAAATGAATTAGAATTAGTGATTTACAAATTATTATATTTTTAGATTTCAGCTAAAAGTTAAAAAAACACCTAAAACTTGTTTAGTTATATATGCTTTATCACGAAAAAGTTAGAACACTTTTGAAAAAAATCATTACTAGTTACTCCTAGATAAGATTTGGTTTAGCTAACAAAATTATGCCGGACACTATATTGTTGTCTTTAACTGATGTTTCCCACTAAGCTAGCGTACACAAAGACCAATAAAATATCTTCATCACTAGGGTTTCTTTTAAGTAGTTTAGATTATAAGTAAACAAAGTTATACTCTTAAATACGTCAGTAATATTTGATAAATATTGTCTTAAAAAAGAAAACATTTTTAGATACGCTCTTTCTTTATCTCGTCTTCGCAGTTTATATGCGCAGTTCTCGTAACATATAGACCATAAGTTGTCCTCATAAGTTATATCTTACCATAGGGTGAAAGTAAATCCTTTACAATGACAGTATTATATAGCTCCGAAAGACGATGTTATATTCAGAAAAATATTTCTATCCAAACCAAGCTAAGCCTGCGGTTGCATCTGCATTAAATATAATCCTTCCTTGGTAAGGTTTGGTTGCGTTCGTGCGGTCAACTTGTCATTGCGGTCCTTTCGCCGCACATGTGTCCTCAGTTGCTGTTTTGTTTTTAACGTGTTTTTGCTTTGCTCGGTACTTGCCTATTTTTTTGAAATTATTCGACGAAAAACTTCAAACAGATAATCTAACAAAGTCTTCAGTTTTAAAATATTTGTTTAGATTATTAACTTTTACCGTTTTGTCTTAGTATTTTGAGTTCAGTAATGTTCCGAGTTATTATAATTCGAAAAATTTCAAAGGATACGTAAAATTTTTCAAGAGTAGATTTAAAATTTTATCATACATAGCTATTATTGTTCTCAATATTTCGTGTTTCAGTTTTATTTACTGAATTTAAAATTAATTTGGATTTTTTTAAAAAATTACTTACTTTTTACGAAATTTCAACAAATAACCAGTACACTTTCCTCTTAAAATTACTTCATAATATAAACATATACAAAGCTGTAAACTGGATAAACATTCCTTTTCGGTTTTACTATACGTATAGAGCGGCGTAAATAAAATTTCTTATGAATGTGATAAAATGGTTTCAATATCAAAATGTAGCGACAGAGGGTTATAGAATAAAAGTGATGAAACATATATCTTAAGGAAATACTTACTAAAGAAAATTAAGTTACTCGTCGTGAATGATTTATATTTCCACTACCTGATGGTTTATCTATATTTTATCTGTGGTTTATACAGATCGTGTTAAATCATATTGAGCCAGCCAAATCAAAATGACTACAAGAAGTTTTTAATTCATTTTATAATTTATAATATATATTGTATGAATAAAATAAAAATATGGACGCTTTTTACTAATAATAATAATGTCTCGTTATAATATTAATTAGCGAAATTAATTGAAATAAAAACAAAAAATAAATAAAGATTCGAAAAATACACTAAGTAACTATTTAAGTGTAATTAACTACTCGTAAATATTGTAATTCATGTGTTTTAATCACTTGGTCATCTTGGTTCTTACGATTGACCAGTCCAGCCTAACTGGTTATCTCGACTTTTCCTTAGATTAGGCTGTAAAATATCATGCAAAAACTCATATAAAATGAGCAGTAATTGTTAACATCAACGCGGGTAAAATTGCACGGGTCAGCTTAACATACATTGTGATATATTTGTATAATACTTTCGATCAAGGCAATTATTTTGTCAGAAACGAAAATGAATAAAAAAATCGACTAAATGATTGATGGTGCTAAATGTTATAATTACAAGCAGACGTCGCGTGCGACAGAATAATTGTGCGTTACTTTTAATGGTGTTCGCCATTTTTCATTTGTTGCGGTTTTGATTGATGTTGCGATTTATTAAGATTTTTTAACAGCGCTGCATGTATATGTCTTTATAATAAAAGCAATATAAAATTCAGCTTCTTTCTTTTATGTTAAAATTGCTGAGAATTTGATTTATTTTTTATTTTAATTTTATTTACACTTTATTGTATTGTTGTCTTGTTTATTTATGATGAAATGATCTATGTGTTCTTAATTTTTTAATTATCCAACTCTAGATATTTTAGCTTCGGATTAGTTAATAATAAGATTCAATTTTTAAAATTAATAGTTGTTTCAGTTTGCCAATTATATGTATACTTAAATTTATATTGACTATTTTAAGTAATGAAGAGTAAATGCGTATACTGAAATGTATTGGTATAATTATATTTTTACGTGAAGCTTGTTCGAGTGTAATTATTTCACTGCACAAATTGAATGATTTGTTTATATATACAATATTGTGGCAGTAAATTTTTGTTATAGTTTTAGTAGCTGACTATTTCATAAAACTGCATTAAACTACCGGAACTAAACATAAATTGGCTGGCGAGTGTGAAACTTCCATAATTTAACAAGTTTGGTGTATTATGCAAATCTGTTTTATTAAATCATTGAACCGTGTATAATTTTAAAGCATTTCTATATTGTTATTTTTGTTGTGTGTTTAGTAGAATAAAGTTGCACATATTTTACGTCATGAGTTAAACAGATCGTCATTAATATCTTTTTTTTTTCAATAGACAAGAAGGCTCACCGGAAATTTCGTGACAATTTCTAAAACAGATTAACTTCAGCGAGCAGTGAATAGTCACGAATCCACTCAATAGTTTCACGTGTTATCTTTAAACTGTGTAAGAGTCGAATTGACGATGTCGAGAATAAAAGAGTGGAATCGTAAAAGGCTTTGGGACTGAGAATGCTGAATCATCGCGCTGGAGTGGTGGGGCGTCGCGAGTAACACTAGTGATGACGTGCAATAACGAGCTAGGGCTGTATCACGTATGATAAATGAACTATATCGATATACTGCTGCTTTCTTAAAAATAATAATAATTAAAAACAAAATCGTATTATGTTAATGTTATAGAAAAATGATTTAGTTAATTTTATTGAATATAAAGAAGTTATTGTTTTCTGTAATACCGTGTAAATATAGTTTTTATTATTATATCTTAACATTAATATGCAGTTAAAAGTTTTTGATAAAAAGTTTTTGATACCAAGAGATTATTTAAAATATATCGATAAGTCACTAAAAAGTGTTAGCGTACCTAATATCACTACGTAAGAACTAGTGCCTAATCTTTCGCGGGATCTCAAAAGAGGGTTTGAAAGAGGCACACGGGAGTCTCGTCGCCTGATGAAAACCTTGCTCGAGTGTCGCCGGGGCCTTTAATATTCACCCTTCTCTTTGTCTACGGCGATTGACGAAAATCGTCGCGCTAGCCGGAAGCGACTTGCAGTTAACTATGCAATTTGTTTGTGTATGCACGTGAGTGTATTAACGGGGTTACGACCTTGCTGAATATTCAATGTTTACGACGAGTTATAGTACTGTTCCTGATAGTTTTATGCTGTAAATTATTGTTGCGTATATTATGTCTGCATCCGTTTTATTAAAACGACAGTGTTGTTTTATTACGTGTTTGTAAAAATATTTTATAAATATTGAAAAGAATAAAGAAAATAAAAGCAGTAATTACTTTTCATGATTATTTATTTGTGTAAAAGATTGATTAAAATTAATCAATTTCATTTATTTGTTTTTAAAAAGAAGCCGTAAAAATATTTTATAAGTAACAATTAAATTGAAACTTTGGCACAGTTAAAGTTTATATGGAGAATGCATATATTTTTTATAATAATATTTATTTTCATAAAAAAAAACAATACACACACTACAGCATACACACATATGTACAATGACATATATACACAAATTTTGTTTATTATCAAAGTCTGTTGTCAACACGGTCTAAAATACAGGTCTTTATTTTTTATCGAAATTTATTATCACAGATCAGGTCCAATGAGTGCTGCAAATGTTTACCATATTATGCGCAATCATATTTTTATGATGTCGACAATGTTGTCAATTATCGATTAGGTCGAATTTCGACCTCTAGGCTACCAATAGTATTTAATTAAATGTTTTTATTAAATTGAAGCAAAAGAAAATGAATACAGATAAGTTCAATTACTCAGTAATCGTTTCTTGAGTTATCTTTGAAATTAATACAAATTTTCTAATATAATTTGAATACTTCTAAGTAAAACGTGTATAGGAGCTAGTTGGGAACTGCTCACAAAGCGCTTGATTTATCAAAGACGTGAACTAGGAGCGACAGCTGTGGCAATGCAAACATAATGCTCTTACAATTTGATTAAACTTGAGATACCTTCTTAATAATCCGAGTATTCCAGTATCTGGAGTAGTTTATCTTGACATTTATGAAATTCAAAGTCTGCTACATTAGATAAATAGAAACGGTAGGATTCTCGGTACTTTTATTAAAAAATGGCTGTGGCGGTGCTTACGCATAAATTTTACAATATTTTGTCCCTTAGGTTTGTAGGCGGTATGTGACGTAAAATTTCAAATGTACAATTATCTGTTTACCTTTTTTGTAAGAGGTAGTGCCATGCTGCTTTGCAGCCGTATTGGGCCGGCAAGACCGGGGTGGTGCCTCTCGCTCACATGATACCGGTGTAAAGTGACAGCTATGCTGTCGCGTTTCGTGCGGTGTGTGAGTATCCGGTGGCCTATTGAGGGGTATGGGGAAAAAGAGGGCAACACATCTGCATCTTGTGCGGATGTTCGTGGGCGTCGGTAGTCACCAAAAGGCTCCGACTGCTCGTTTGCCCCTCTATACTATTAAAGAAAAACGAGACAGTTCTGTAATTATACATAAAAAATCTATACACATAATCATAAACTTACTAATGCAAACATTAATTGAATGCATTTAATAATTTGGTACACCTCAGCAAACACGACGAATTGAAATTAAAGATCATTGAGTAGCTTAACACTTTCTAATCTTGATACCTCTATTTGGAAACGTCGTATGTTCCGTAACATCTTGCAATGTAAAGTTATTAACTTTTAACATAGTCATAGTTATAGCAGATGATATAGTTGGGATTAATATTTATACAGAAATCAGCATAGTGACAATAAATAATAATCACTACGGTTTCTTCGACTAAGCCTTTTAATTTGAATTTGTTACGATAATCACAAAGAGTTTGACACTGGTCGAATGTGTGAGATCTGTCAAATGATTTAATTGTAAGATGTTTTAAATAATTGCATGTATTTACATTCGGAATTATAAAGTAAAAGATCATTTGTGGTCCACCCATTTTAAAGTACCCATTATAAACAATTTGATGCTTTAGTGTTTATCACACGTGCACTTATATTTTTTTATGAAAAAAAAAACCCGATATTTAAGCCTGCTTATTAGTTATATTTTTTAAATTATTATTTTATTTTTATAACTTTGGTTGTATCAAATTGTGTATGATTCACTTTTCATTTACTGCATTATCAATCTAAGCCTACAGAATAAAAAATTAATACTTTTTAATAAATAAATAGTAGCTGTGCGCTGTGCGATAATTAGTTTTATTAAAAATGATTCGAGAAGCAAACGGACACCCTCACCTACTTAATTTATTAAAATAAAACACTATTTAGATACTAGTATACGTACTTTATATACAAACTGAGGCTATTTCCAGAATTGTTCATATTCATATAAGATTTTCTTTTTCATATAAGACTTACGACTGTAAGTCTTATTAGACTTACAGACGTAAGTCTTAGTTTATGTTTATGTTTAAGCTTTTAAGAGTCATCTTGTCAGCATGGATGAGTTAGAAGCAAACATACTTCGGACGACCATTTTAGGAAGCTATGTTTATGTCATAACCTTCTATTATCAATTCCTTCTCACTTATTTGATTTTGTAACTAACCTTTACTGTCAGTGCCATAAAACTGCATGAATTATCAGTAAGCATCAAGGATGCTTATTCTAGAGGTTCTTAAAAAAACTGTTGAAAATTTTTTACTTACCTACTTAAATAAACTTAAATTATAGTTTTTGTGGCATTCTCTTAACTTTTTGTTTATTTTCTTTTCTATATGATTTACATACTAGTCTTGTTTCATTATGATAATGTCACATATGTGTTTATCTATGTATGGATGTTTCTTCATACGCATTTGTGAAGTCATGTGTATATTTTTATGTATATGCAAATTTATATAATAGTGTGTATTGACTTACAGATTTGCTTTTTTACCTTCTTTATGTTATTTTTGTTTCGTACATCTACCTACTAAGATTCTAAGATATACCTCTTAAGATTGACTGGTAGATAAGGCTGTAAAACTTTAAGTTCGCCTTTTGCTCAATATGTTTTGTATAGTTATGCAATAAATTTTATTATCTATTTTATATATAATTATGTTACCTGTATCAGCCTGTAAACCACCCACTGCTGAGCGAAGGCCTCTTTTCCATGTAGAAGAAGAATTGAAGCTTAATCCACCACGCTGCTCCACTGCGGGTTGGCGGATAATTTACTTATAATGGGTAACGATCGTTATCAGGTGTCTATGATAACAACCGGGACCGACGGATTTACGTGCCCTCCGAGGTGGGAAAACCCAGAAGGACATATACCCAGACTGGAAACAAATATTTGTACAAATACAAATATCTGTTCCGAGGAATCGAACCAGCGATCCCCCTGGCGCACGGCACAGCCACTTTTTTTCGAAACTATTAGAACTATACTGTTAAAACTTGGTAAATAGATGTATCCTGTGAACCGCATTAAGATTTTTACACAAAAATAGAAAAAAAATTTGGGGTTTCCCCATACTTAGAACTGAAACTCAAATTTTTTTTCTTCAAACCCATACGTGTGGGGTATCTATGGATAGGTCTTCAAAAATGATATTGAGGTTTCTAATACCATTTTTTTCTAAACTGAATAGTTTGCGCGAGAGACACTTCCAAAGTGTTAAAATGTGTCCCCCCCCCTGTAACTTCTAAAATAAGAGACAAAATCATAAACCGAGCATATAAATCATCTTCAATAGTATAATATTGTCGCCTACTTGCAAATCTGAAATAAAAATATAAATAAAGTATGCATACTCGCAGCCAGTTCGAACTAAAATGAAACCTTAATTTAATATGCGTAATATTCCTAAATTTGCCTGCAATATAAAATGTATTGTGAAAAAACAACAATATAGCATTAAATATCGTGTCACAATACAAATAAAGAAATACAGGCTCACGATAGTAAGAAAATATCAATTGACAACAAAAGCAACCTCAAACACATCACCCCCGCCACCAACAGCTATGCCTGCTAGAAACGCAACAGAGAAACAATACATTACCTTTATACAAATTAAAAATAACAAAAAATCTAGTATCATGTATATACTGTATTTAAGTTTCACATATAATATATAAAAATAATTATATCGCTATAAGGGTATAAGCTCACTACTACAAGGTTATAACAGCAATTAAGCAATAAGCTCGGAAGAAAAGCCACAAAAAAGCAGGTGTAAACATATTATTCAAGCCACTCAAAGCTATGTTTGCATAGAACGCATAGGAGACACAATATAATAGTTTTTTACAATACAAAAATAACACAAAAACACTCATTAGGTACACACGACAATAAAGATTTATATATACCAAGGAAAAAATAAAAATATTGTTATAGGAATGCAAACCATCTACTCGCAAATAAAAAGAAAATATGTTACTTGAACTTGGAGATATCAGATGGTATTCTGATAGCAATAATAGGCGATGTATCAGATTTGCGAGCAAGAATTGTGCCATGCTTAATCCACACGTACTTATAGCCAAACTCTTTAGCAGCATCACGACACCGAAGTGTTAAGTGCTCATTTATGTACACAGGGTTTGATGAGCCAGATACGGAAAGTCTTGCTGAGTCTAAGCCCTTCTTAGTACGACACGCAGCCAGTACGCTATCACGCTTTAGTTTACTGGTAAACTTAACAATAATGTTTTTTGGTCTTCGGTCCTGCTGATCACCACGAGGTACTCGATGAATGGCAACAACATCCGACGACCGTATTGGATGATTGATTTCGTTTCCTAGACATTCCAGTATAGATAGCAAGTTTTCACTGCGTCGTTCCGGCAGATTAGAAATTTCAATGTTGCATTCCCTTGCCTGCTGTTCCATGTTCAGAATTTTATTTTCAAGGATTGACATTGTTTCTGCACAACTCACAGAGGTCTTATTTCCGATTTCCAAAGACTTTATACGAGTGTCAAGGTCAAACTTTGTAGTTTTGTTGTATATACCTAACATTTCTGAAAAGCTTATCTTCTAAAGATTTTTAAACAGCTAATATTTTTGTAATTTTATGTTATTTTAACGTTAAAATAATTGTTAAATAAAATAATGTGACAAAAAAGGAGTTTTTTTAATTTCATCGAGACTTGACATTTACCCACGCTTGCCCACGCTTTACATTTAATGTTAATTTGTAGCTATCTATTGCGGTTTAGAATGTACATACAGACTTTTACAAGTATATCAATAGTTTACAGCATGTTTTGTGGTTTACTATCAATAACTGATTTGTATTAGGGCTTTTATCAATTTTGCTCTTATTTGGCGAATGACAAATTTAATCAACAAGTTGCACACTGTCCATATTTTTCATAAATGTCAAATAAATTATTTTGGCCCATTATTAATTAATAAAGAAGATGAGGGAGTACAGGTGAAGCATGAACTCTTTCTTATAATGATAGATGGAAAAGTAGCTCAAGTATTAACAGAAAAGTATTTTGGTTCTACATGTACAACATATATACTTTAAATGAACGATTTGACTAACTGACTGACTAACTTACTGCTAGGCCTGACAATGAAGATTCTTATCAATACGGACTGTCTACTTTACATACCTGGATTCCTTGTATGGATATATTTATTAGTATGGATGATATTATATATTTATTACAATCTTTTTTTCAAAACATGGTCAGCCACAAGCGAACAACGACCAAAGAAAGAGAAGACAACCCAGGTACAAAAACGTTTTCGTGATGAGCTAGGATTAATTGTCGACCAACCATGACAAGTAAGTGGTAATACTTATTATGTAATACAGCCAGAAGATTATTTTATAATGCATGCCGCTCTGCTGAAACCACAGGAGTTGATGTTGATTTCATTAAATGACTTTACATAATACTGCAAGCTCTATCATCAGGTGTAATGATAAATGCTGAAAGATTTGGTAGTTATGCCAAGGACATTGCCAAGATCTAAGTGAGTAATTATGTGTGGTACTATAAGCTATCTTCTGTCCACAAAATTTTTATTCATGGTGATAATATCATAAAGCATTTTGCAGTGCTTCCTGTTGGTCAGTTTTCTGAAGATGCACAAGAATCCCGTAATAAGGATTATAAAAAAATTCACCTCCATCATGACAGAAAATGCTCTCGATTAGTTACAAATAAGGAAGTATTTCATACTCTTATTTATACGTTAGATCCATTCATAACCAGCATTACTAAACCGTATAGAAAAAACGTAAAGGAACTTGATGAAGAGACTTTAGATCTTTTGAAAGTAAACGAATTAATTTCAGATCCAGAAGTTTACAAAGTATAATACAGTATTATAATTATGGTAAACAGAGCATATAGTAGACATATCATATATTAGACACTATGCAATTTTATGACACAAATATTATATTTATATAACAAAAATATTATACTTTGAATTTATGTCATTTGCAATGGTTGCTTTTACTCATTTGTAGAGTTAACTATAAGAATTTTATATTTTAATTTTTTCTTCAATTTTGTTTTGTTTTGGAATTGAGAATAAAATAATTATGTTTTGTTATAAATAATATTGATATTTAAAAAATAATAAAGATAATTTTTGGCACTTTCAATTTCATTTTTAATATATATTATTACAAAAATGAAATAAAAACATACTAAATATAGCTTTATATACTAATCTATATTTGTACAAAATTTCACACTATAATAAAACACAATGGTAATAAAAAAGTTGTCGAATTTTGATCCGAAACAGACCTCGACTTTCCATGATGCGTAGGCATTGGCGGTCTTTAAAGCTTTATATTTTCGCAGACGAAGCAGATTAAAAGATAATATGTTCTATATCAGACTGTAAACCACTCACTGCTGGGCGAAGGCCTCTTGTCCATATAGAAGAAGGGTTTAAGCTTAATCCACCAAGCTGCTCGACTGCCGGGTGGCGAATAATTTCCCTACCGAGTAACGATTGTTATCAGGTGTCTATGATAACAACCGGGAACGATGGTTTTACTTGCTCTCCGAGGCACGGCGGGGAGACCCACAATGACATACACCCAGACCGGACACAAATATTTGCACAAATACAAATATCTGCCCCGAGCGGGAATCGAACCCGTTACCGCAGGGGCGCGGCGTTGAGGCAACTACTCGCACCACTACACTAGAACGGTCATATCTATCATTATGACATTATTATGAATACGAAGTATTGAGTAAAAGTTAAACAAGAATGAAATAATAGAAAAAAAAATGAAAAAAAAATAAATATTAAATATTTGCTTAAAAACGTCCAGTCATCATATCAATCATCATAGCAAGGCACTTAAAACACTGGCAGGATTCCCTCTTTTAAGGCTAAGAACTAGCAATTCCCAGCCGTGTCCAGTACGGAAGCGGAATAGCAATTTTGAAATACCGCAGGTTTGTATTGTCACGTACCCACCGGAGATTGCGAAATATCTCGCAAACTTGACGGCAGATAACGCAAGACTGAAGAAGGGTGGTTATTTATGATCAATCGAGATTGTCAGTGATGTGCAATATAACTGATGACGACCACTAGGCTTGGATGTAACCGTTCCGCGCGTTTCTATTATCCTAATACCCTGTGCGACAGTGGGGTAATTACGGACACTTAAGGAAAAAAGTCAATATTTAAAGTACGAAATAAAATTCTCTTAATTTATTAATTAATAACAAAGGTAAAGGTTTTTATTATTTTTTACTTTTAATAATAATATTTTATAAAATTTTAAAAATTTTTGGCAAAAAAATAAAAATGTCATTTTCGTGATCCCTCAAATCCGTGGGGTAATCCCAGACAGTGGTGGGGTAGTTAAGGACAGTACATAGTGATACCCATTAGGTCAACATTAAAAATAATACGAGTATCAGCATTGAAATGATTGTAGTCTAGAAGTTTATAAATTATCAAATAATATTGATAGTTCATCTGGATTAAATGCAGTTATTCTATTTATAGAAATAGCTTCTGGTTTTCTCAATGAAATTTCAGGGTGCCTTTGGTACCTGCCATTTGAGAGTTCTTATTAAATCTGTGATTTAATTTTTTTTTCTTCTGCAAACTTATACACAATCTTCAGTACAGCTTCAACAATCAATATATAGAATATTTCATCACATTTAAAAATAAACTCTGCTCATTCTTTTTTTTTGTGCTCCAGAAAATACAGATTTTCTTCCATTTTTTGGCTGAACTAAGTCTTCTTTTTTAAATGATCATGTATAGTTGATTTTGGTATAGAATAATTTCTAGCTACTTTTATCATAGTTAATTTTTTTTACTTCTTACATCTCTTACTGCACGTTCCAAATTTTTAAATAATATTTTTTTCATTTTCTTTTTATAATTTCTTAAATTCTTCTTAACACATCGTAAAAAAAATTATGATTATATCATTTATGTGTAGCGAGAATTTTACTGTTTTATTGTTTGTACTTTTTTTCTCAATCCGAATAGTTTTTATACCCACAACAACAACTTAAACTGCTAGAATTATTCCGAATGCTAAGCGCGTCATTGTTAACTATTTTTAAGAAGCTTCTTTCTACAGTTTGTATAAAATCACCACTGTACACTAAGCACGTCACTTCCAAAATACTGAAACAGTCTGTAAAAGTAACACTGTGGGCGAAGGCCTCCTTTTCTATATGGGAAAAGGGAGCTGGACTTCAATTTATCACGATGCTCCACCGCGATTTTCCTTACCAATGTAACGAGTTATTTAGATGTTTATGACAACAATCTCAAGAAATTGACGACGGCTTACTCTCATAGGTACAATGGACAAACTCACGAACATCCAGACAATAGACAATTGTTTATACAAATATAATAATTTGCTCTGAGCGAGATTCGAGACTGCGACGGGTATTAATAAAACATGAATACTCAAAATACATTTAATATACTATCTATTAATGGAGGTTAAAATTACTTGCTTGCGTATTCTAAAATTGTATGTCTATGTTTTTCAAACAAGAAACAATATTTTTAAACAGTTAGCATTTTATTTCAGCGTGGGAATAAAACTCAAATGAAAAGGAATTTGTTGTGTAAAAAAGCCGACTTAAAAGCCAATCTGATCAGGAGTTAAACTTTTATTATATCGTGTAGTGTGTAGAAAGAAAATATCTGCGGAACAGAGAATCTTTTTCTGTTTTGAAGTACGAAGATTTTTTTTTTGGTCGAATCTCAAATATTAAATTGTTATTTACGACCTCTGTCTGATTTTACGTAAAATACGTACCTTAAATATTAATTTATTAGTCTCGGGTTTATCAACAGGAAAGGCTTTTTGAATAGTTATGCCCTCTATAGGTTATTTTTTAAAATGCTTAGCAATTACATGTTCCAAATAGTTCCGATAGATGATCAGTGCCATCTTGTGGCACTGACCGCAGTTTATACATTTTCCCTCGAGGTTCAGTCTTTTAGAATACAGTTTTATGATTTTCACGTAGATGGTGTTTTAGGTAAATTTAAAATTTATGTACATTAGTATAAGACGAGGTAGGTTTTGTTGATAATAACAGATTTTTGCTAGGGGCTCGCAGTTGGTTAATATTATTTTAATGTACAAAAATAAATTTTGTATACAAACACAGATATTTTACAACATAATTTTTCATAATTAATAGTGGAGTAATATGAACCTAAAATAATAAAAGAAAAAAAAAAGACTAAAAACTGCGGTCATTGTACGTTACTGTTTGAGATTCTGGAACAATCAGCACGTGAAATATTAAAAAAAAAAAAAAAATTATATTTCTATTGCTTCCGTTTACATAACTAATATTGTACATTTTATTATAAGTATGTATAATATAAATAAATATTATGGAAAGATCTCACTACATGTAGGCAGTCGTAAAAAACGTCTAATTGTAAGTGACCTTGTCTATAAAGGTAACTGCACATTGTTTAAAAACACCAAAGTTTATTTTCTAGTGACCATATTAGTACATATTTTTTGAAAATCACAAGTATCTCATCTTCTACACATCTCAAGTGTGCAGTGTGTAATCGATTTATTGAAAAAGTTCCTGGTAAAAAGAAAACGAAGAAGAAAAAGAAGAAAGTGTATCTAATACACAAAAAAAATCCTGTTACTTAGTAATGAATTATTTGGGCACTTAATAAATATTTCACTCTTATAATATATAAATATTTTACACTTGTATATGTGGAAATTGTCGATTAATACTCTTAAATAAATAAAAAAAAAGAATCACAAAACATAAACTTTTTACGCAATTGGGAATAATTAATATAATTTTTTAATTAGAAATTACCGGTGGGAGGGATGCGCTGTGCCGCGCTCCCGGCTGCATGGGTACCACCATCTTGCTTGTTTCTTCCGTGAAACAGCATTGCTGTGTTTCAGAAAGAAGGGTAAGACAGGCAGTGTAATTACTGGCACCGAGACTTAACATCATATGTCTCAGGATAGGCAACACATAAATGAGGCTGGGCTAGTTCCAGGTAAACTAGTTTATGTTCATGGGCGACGTCGACCACTTACCATTAGGTGGCACGTCTGCCAGTTTGCCTATCCAACTAACATAAAAAGAAAAAAAAAAAGAAACCGAAGTGTCAACGTTTGACTGAATGAGATACACAATAAAATAATAATTTCCATATATAATTCCGTCTCGACAAGTTAAATAAAAATTTAATAGTACGTATAGGTACTAGGTATGAATAATCAACTCAAGATGATTGTTCCGCATCCTTCTTTACACTTGACATTAGGTTCACTTTGTACTTGTACCATAAAATGCATATTTTGAAATTATTGATTGAATTTATCTTTTATTTATAATCATTAAATTCTAATCAAAAACTTAAGAATTCGCGTAAGTTATACGAAGAAAAATGACGTTAAGAACACTCGTTGAATTACTTATTTATACAAAAATAAAAATAAAAAAAACAATAAATTTTTTTTTTATTTAATAATTGTCTAAATGAGGAAAATTTTCTATACTCATTGAAAACAAAAAAAAAAAAAGAAAAAAGTTTACCTACATTTATATCGATAGATTTTTTTTTTAATTTTTATATATTTTTTCTAAATATTTTTTTTATTTTCCAAAAAGAAAAAAAAAATTACTCTTCCACCCAAGTAAAAAAATTTGATCCAAATATATGTTATAGATTATAGTGAAGGTGTTTCTTAGTGAAAATTTCGTAGGTGTATCATGTACAGAAAGCACGAAATTAATTAGTCGAAAATTTCATTTTTTTTTAAATAATAAATTATCTCGAGGTTTTTTTATAAAAATATCATAATACGTTGTCTCTCTAAGTTATGTACAACATATATCATGGACATTGATATGTTTATAACTACTAACAAAAAAAAAACTTTTTTTCATAAAAAAATATTTTTTTGATTTTCTCGAAAATTATGAATATTTTTAAGTATTATTTTACAGGTAAGTTGTACTCCGTAAGAACATCGTACAAAAAAATTGGCGGTAGAAATTACCGCTGGGGCCGCTACCCCATGCTTATTCCGCCATGGTCTTTCTTCTAATTTTATTAAATTTTTGTAAATTACAAGTTCGCAAAATTTTTAATGGAACCCAAATTTTAAATGTGCATTTATAGATAGTAATTTCGCTTTTAACACATCAAAATTGCTTAATGAAGAAATATTTTTATAATAAATTACGGGTCTGACGAAAACATAATAATTAGCGGTGAATTTTTTTTTCTCACAATAATAAAGAGCTTCGTAGTGAAAGCTTAAAAATTATTTTCGCTATTACTTTACTGGCCGAATATTTTATTTTATCTGACGAATTCGTACTCCAGAGGGGCCAAGACAAAAGAAAATAATAAAAAACATCATTGCCAGTCACAAAGGGCTCTTAACGTTTTTTTTCGCAACGAAGGTCGCAATGGGAGCTACGGCTGTTACTTATTAATATAATTTTTTTTTCTTTTATATTAAGAATTTATTTCGAACGAGTAATTTAATCGTGAATCTTCTTTTGTTAAGCTAATCTTTTTCGTTTTCATCATAGATTTAACGTTTCTTAAATTTTGAAAATGATTAAAAAAGAAATTGTATGGAGTAGTATTATGTCTAATGTTTAATCTATTTCTGATGTTGTACCTAATTATTTTACTTTAGTATGAAATAAAATGGACTTGGTAGCATACGTAGTCCGTAAAGAAAACCCTTTCACGATATTTTGTAAGTAAAATGGTGAACGTATTTACTTTAAGGTTTAAACTAAGCATTCGTCTTAGGAGAAAGCTAAAAAGGACGCTAAAATATAGAAAGTTTGTTTAAAAATTTAATTAATTTCTATGAACAACATTATCATGAAGTACCTTGCAACGATGGTAATGAACGAAAAAAATAAAAAAAATAAAAAACTAAAGGGTTTAATTAAATTAGTTACTACAGATTTTTAAAAGCTGAAAGTTTAACGCAAGCGAAAATGACTTTTATGTGTAAGTAAAGAAATCTGTAACTCCATTGAATTGTGTAAAAATATGTCAAGTGTAACAGCACGTGCAACACAAGCTCTCACTCAATCAAGGCTTGAAGCACAGGTCAACAGCGGTAATTGGCTTCAGACAGCCGATAGGTTTGAGTAGCATGTTAGCAAGTTAGCTAACTTGTGATTGATTTCAATTTAAATGTTGATGAGAGCGCTACACTGAATGCACGCCTCGGCGAACTATTCAGCGGTTTTTGTTTGAGCAATAAACTTATATTGCGCGGTTTCGCTTTGTAAATATTAAAGTTCTGTGAATTGAAATTTTGAATTTTTTAACAGTTTCTCTTTTAACTATTATATTTTATTATATAAAAAAGGAAAAAAAATCTTCACAATCAATTTCACAATAAAAATTGCTTTCATATTTTATGTTATTTTTCTTTAAAGTATTATTTATTTTTTATATTTTATTTATTTATTTCTATTTTTTTATTTTTTATTATTATTATTTTTACAGCTATAGTTTAATTTTTTTTTGTTTACACAATAGTTTAGTTAATAAATATGATCTAATTTGAACTGAATTAGTCTGTAAGCATCCCACTACTGAGAAAAGGCCTCTTTTCCATACAGGAGAAGGCTTGGAGTTTAATCTAGTACGCTGCTCCACTGCAGGTTGGCGGATAATTTCCCTACCAGTAATGATCGCTATCGGGTGTTTATGATAGTAACCGGGACTGATGGCTTTATGTACTCTCCAAAGTACTATGGAAACACAAGGACATATACCCAGACCGGAAATAAATATCTGCCTCGAGCGGGAATCAAACCCGAGACCGGTTTTGAGGGCCTTTCTTAAGGCGGCTACTCTCTTCACTACACCAGATTGGTTGTCATTACATTTTTTCTTTTTTTTTAATTTTAAGTGAATAGGTAAACTGGCAGACGCTCCACCTGATGGTAAGTGGTTAACGTCGCCCATGAACATAAACTAGTTTACCTAGAACTAGCCCAGGCAACTTATTTATGTGTTGCCTATCCAGAGACATAAGGTGATAAAGTCTCGGTGCCAGTAATTACACTGCCTGTCTTGCCCTTCTCTCCGAAACACAGCTAATATATACGATAATTATTTCGACTGTCCCTACGTATACTATCGAAACTGAAAAAAGGTACTTTACAGGAGAGCACTTTTAAGTTAATTTTGTGTACAAAATTGTCATTTATTTGTTAAGTGTGGATATTATACTCATGAAAAATATGGTTGCATATGTATTTTTTTAGCTTATTCTCTTTTTATGTAGGAAAAAATATATAAAAAGGAGTTTCTTAGTGCAATAAAAAAAATCGCAAATTTTCAGTTTCGATACTGTACGTAGGGACAGTCGATTTATTACATTACGTCTAAAATATTCAAAATATAAAGTCATAGACAAAATAACTATTGTTAATAAATATGTAAGATAACGTAGAATTTTCATAAGTTTCAGGGATGACGGTCGTGATGAAATTCCAACATGGGCAACATCGTAAAACATAACCATAATAACAAAGGCAATAACCCTTAAATCAAGATATGAATACAAGTTCCGACTAATGAAGGTTCCACTCAGTCCCTTACAAAGGTCTGTATTATCTTTCATACACCGACGTTATATAGACGAGACCTTAACTAGGGTTGTCTTTTGCCTATTTTTATGTTGTCTTGAACCTTATTTTCATATCAATATGTTCATATATTTATTTGATAATTATATTCATATATTTATTTGATAATTATATTTTTAATTGTTATTTTTAATTATAATTAATCGAAGCTGCAACGTAGTCTGACGCTCGACAGCGCGGTATTCTGACAGCGCCTGGCGCTCGGCGCGCTATCATAAACAAATTCATATTGTTTAAACTAATCACGAGCAGTGACATTTTTTCTGAAATCTTAAATTTTAATAAATAAAGCATGTAACCGATAAAAAAAATACTTCATTTTTCCACCGAGAAGTCAATGAAATTTGCATTTGTAAACTTAAAAGTTAATTAACAATATAATAATAAACAAATAATTTTTAGTCATCAATATTTTCTTAAAATATAAACATTTAAAAAAAATCCTTCAAACCCCATTAATTTAACTTTAACGGTTGATTTACAATACATTTTTTAATTAAAAGTACCTAAAATTTTCATTGTAAAAAAAATTGTTGTTTAAATCGAAATTTTTAAAAATCGTTTGGGGGATCAATTTATGATAGTATGTACTTATAAAAAATATATGAACTTAATTTTTATTATCAAGTGGAAAATGGGGGGTCCAGTTGACGTGATCTGACCCACTTTGCTTATTATTCTCGTTCGAATTTTCACATTTATAAAGAATAATTACAAAATCGATTATACCCGCTATTTTGACGATAGCTGGTAGTCGTATAGACTAGAATAACTTTCTCATCACGAGTAATAATTATATGATATATACACAAACACTTACAGGCTAGAAGGGACGTCCAGATTTAGAAACCTGAATAAATACATAAACTATACAGCGGGAAATTAAATCAGCCCCTAAAACCTTTTTCTATATATTTCTACTAATAATAATAATATTAAGCCTGATCTTTCCTCATAGCGGTTTTATAGCCTTCGATGTTACATCGTAAAATATATACTTAAAATGTTATCAAAGTCACAAAAGCTCTAGGTATGTATTTTGTGTCATGTTAATATAAGGTTGTTTTTTATTATTACTGAAGTTACATTATTTTTAAAAATGTATACATTCAAGATAAAGATAGTGACCCTAAAATATATATAAAGGGATGAGTCCTCCTTATCTCGATAAGTGGCTGGAAACAGTGGCTGTCCTCACGGCTTTGCGTTAATCGAAACTTCGGTTACATCGCGATAGGGTATGATCAAAAGTTTGCCTTTGTGATCTGATCTTCATTATTTTTTACGTAAAGTAGATAAACAACTTTGTTTATATTAAGACTTTATTTATTTCGCTTATAAAAAAACTTAAAAAAACATTTTTAATGTTGTAAAAACGATAGGTAGGTACTCGTTAAACTAATTCAAAAATTATAAAAAAAAAAACTACGAAACAATTTATTATAAGAAGTGAAATAATAATTAATCGTAACCAACCAGTGATTAAAATTAAATGTTTTTAGAACGTTACAAGATATGTCGTATATAGTCACTGTCTAGTCCGTATCGTAAAATGTAATATAGGTACTTAGCTAAGCAGTAAGCTTCGAGGGATAGGACTGAGCCTCTTGTTTCGTCATTTCTAACACATTCTTTGTTCGGAAAGCCATCAAGTGGCTTAATCAAGTAGGAAATTGGTTACCCAGCGTCCTTCACGAAGCCGTGTTTGTAGAGATAAGCTTCTTATGATGTGATTTGACGAAAACGTTCACTGGCGAAGAAAATATTCCGTGATATACCAAATTTATTGAAATCGATGACTTTTTTAATATTATTTGATATATTAGATTACTATTAGAACCGGAACGGAAATTGTCCAAACTGTTTACATTATTGAATCGAATACAATTTTAACAAGTATGCTTAATTAAAAAAATCAAAAAACCCGACTGCGTAAAATACTCTTATTATAAACTAAAAAGAATAAAACAATTTACCAGCTTTCATTTGATACCCATATTGCTACAGTAAGAAAAAAAATTCAACTCCCCCCCCCCCTCATTTCGCCATTTGCGGGCGCCATTTTGATAATTTATATAGCCTATATCACTACTACAATTTAGACAAATCCAACGACACCTCATATGTCAAAAACCGTCCAGCCGTTTGACCTGTAGGGCGTGCCAAAGAAATGGACATACATACATACATACATACCTACATACATACATACATACATACATACACTCGAAAAACATAACCCTCCTTCTGTCGCAGTGGTGTAAAAATAAAATTTTATTTTATAATGTATAAGTATATTATTTTATATTTGTCTGTAGAATTTCAGATTTTTATATAAATATTAATTTTTTAAATAATAAATAAAATAAAATATTAATTTTGAAAAAAAAAGAAAATTAAAAAAGTATAGAAACATTTTATGCATCACTTACGTTTGGGAACGAAGTGGTTTAAAAGAGATCATACAATTTTGTTTTCTATAACAAACATAATAGTGTACCTGCATAACATAATTGCGAATATTGTCTTGCAATATGCACGTTGCTTAAGTGTATCTAGTAAGTCAATTACACGTATATAAATACATTTTGGAAGTACAGACTTACAATTAGTAGTTTGTTATAGTGGTTGCTAAAGCTGTTGACGACATAGCTTATAGATAGTCGCGGCTAAGTGAGCACTTGGACAATACTGAACACAAAGGTATGTTAACAAGCGTCATATCAGTAAGCATATTAACAAGCACACCTACTCGTAGCTACAAACAGAAACAGCCACATTCACAAACACGAGTTGAATAATAACGACATTATTCATTGGTTATCACTATAAAAATACACAGAAGTAAATGTAAAGTAAATATAAATACATGTAACAGATGTAACCCCATGCGCACGTACGCACCCAAACCCTTCAAATTATAAGTACGCTATTATTTGAAAAATGCTTATTCTTTTTGTCACATAAAATTAAGTGCTTAATGCTTTAAAAGTTTAAGAATAACATTGTCTGTACAAATATATTTCATGAGATATAAATATTTGTGCGGATATGTAAGCAATTTTAAACTTATTTTGGTCGATAAATCTTTTTGAGTACCCGAGTAAAAACGTAAAATAGCCGCAACAGCGCCGCATGGCTAACCACCGCAACACCGCCGCACAACAGCCATTTGGAAACTAAAATCACCGAAACACGAAATCTATTTTTCTCTAGAGACTCTAGATAATAAAAATTAAAGAATTAGAATAAAGATTTAGTTCTTTATGCTCTACAGATTTTCTAGAGAGTCTCAAGATAATAAATATTTCGCGTTGTCTTCCAAACGACTGTGGTGCGGCGGTGTTTCGGCAGTGGTTAGCCGTGCGGCGCTGTTGCAGTGCTGTTGCGGCTATTTTACGTTTTTACTCGGGTATTTACGTCAAATTTATACATATTCCCTATTTTTGCCATTGAATATATATACCTATGTACATACATACCTATGTATATACCTACCTATATAGACATACATACCTATGTATATCTATCTAAGTAGTATATCTGTAGCATTATTACTTTATGTATTTTACTAATTTGCATACACTTAAAATGATAGAGCTTAATTATTTGTTTAAGTTCATAAATCAAATTTTATAAATTAACTATCGGATCATTTAGACAATAATATAATATAAATAATTATTTTAATATTAATTTTATTATAGTCTTTTATTTTTCCGTATTGTCATAATTACTTGCACGCCTTTGTTCATATTTATTAGGGAAAGTAATACAAAATAATAATAATATTATTATTTAAAAGAAAATAAATGCTCACTACTGTAGAAGTTTTAGTAACAATATAACTATGAAATAGCAATTGTTCAAATTCAAACTATGACCATGTATTCAAATACAACGACTTTTATCTAGTGGCCCATTTTATCATCGTGGTAATTAAAATATATCATAGAGTCAAAGGCAATTCGTCATTCTCTTTGACAGTGAAAAAGAATTTTGCGGCTGAATTCAGTCCAGTTAGTTGCCGCTGAGACCAATTATAATTACGTCTCCGGCCTTCGTTTTCAGTCGCTTAATAAGAATTTTCCTCGCAAATACGGTTCGCTGGGTACACTATTATTTAGTTAAGCTCAAATGTCTAATTTGTTGTAAAGTTTGTTGTTGTTGTGTCAGACAAAGCTTTAAATGTTATAAATTAAATTATCTTTTTGTTTTAACTTTAAATTTTCACCGTCTCCTATATGAAGAATAAGCCTTTTTATCCGACTGCGACAGAAATAGGGTTATGTTTTTCGAGTGTATGTATGTATGTATGTATGTCCATTTCTTTGGCACGCCCTACAGCCCAAACGGCTGGACGGTTTTTGACATATGGGTATCAAATGAAAGCTAGTAAATTGTTTTATTCTTTTAAGTTTATAATAAGAGTATCTTACGCAGTCGGGTTTTTTTATTTTTTTTATTAAGCATACTTGTTCCAGTAATGGAATGCTAGGGTGATTCAGTTCAAAATTTATTTCAAATGGTTAAATAGGTTAAATATTCGCAGTATAATTTTGTTTATGTTATCTGGCAGTGAAAATCTCGTATTATGTTTTGGATGAGAATTCAGTTATCCTTTGTAACAACTTCACTGCCAGCTATCTAATGTACATACATATGTACATTAAATAAAGTATGATTGTACATACGTGTCTTAGGTTTTTTTATCATTAAAACACACAACACTTCTTGGTTCTGTTGTTTTAGATACTTATTTTAAACTTAATACTTTCTTAAAACTCACTGATGTTTCATACGGTAATAATTTTTGATATACACATTATTTCTGTACATACACTTATACTGTAAAATATTACAAACTACACAATATCTAGATAGGATAAAATAACAATTCTCTCAAATTGAATCTTGAATCCTCAGTCTAGAAATTAGTCAATTCAAATTGTCTGGCGAATAAATTAATATCTAATTTTCAGTATTAACCCAAGTCCCAACTATGCAGACAGATTTTGAATCGCTTATATTCATTCAATAATGATAACTATCTATAGTATAATATTAAGTTTGATTACTTTCAGCGAAATGGGAGAATGTGTGTAGACAAAATGTGAAAGTATTTTACATAACTCTTAAGCAATTAGCTATGGAAAGTTCAAATTTTGTACTTATGACTGTAACAAGTAGTTTTGTATGCATTTGGTAGATATATAAAAAAAAACATGAATTGTTCACAACCGATTTTTTTTATAATAGGAATATAATAGTAGAAGTTTAGTAATAATGATGCATTATTTTAAAAGTTTAAATTATACATCAATTTTTATAATAATAACTTTATTAATTTATTTTAGCAGTACGCCATATTGGTAAAAGAATGTTAGGGATGAATGTCGAAGGACGAAGAGTGATCGGCAGGCCAAAAAAGCGATGGATGGATTGTGTGAGAGAGAAAATGAGAAAGAAAGGAGTGAGCGCTGAAGTGACGAATAATAGGGAGAAATGGAAGAAGAAAATATGTTGTGACGACCCTACATAAGTGGGATAAGGGCAGGGAGATGATGAGTATTTTCCGAAAAAAAAAAACTAAATGTTGTTCCTTCAATGTGGTCAGAATAACAAAACTCATTCAAACCTTATACCCTTCATTCACCATTTATTTTAATCGTAAGTTTTGTAGACAAAGAAAGGAAACGTTTTCGATATTTTCTATCTTGAATCATAGAAGATAAAAGAGCTAAATTAAAATTTCCACTTGACTGAGTAAAAATGATCTTAGGCTGCATCTAACCGCCAGCACGGGAACGTATCATTGGTTTTGTTTTTCAATTTTATCCCAGTCCTTTGTTCGAAAAGCCATCAGGCGGCTAAATCAAGTAAGAAATTGCTGATCCAACCCGCAAGCCTTTTATAAATGCATCGATCTATAAGAAATGAAAATGTTTTGTCGCCTGTAAAAAGCTATCCAATGCGAGTCAAACTTTTCCTATAGATTCAGTGAATATCGAAATTCAGTTTTGTTTTTTACATACTTCAAGGAGATAGCTATTTGTAGCTTATTGTAAGATGTTATTGTCGTAATTACCATATATTTATATTTATTTATTTGTCACCAATAAACATATTCTTTAATTCGGCATTCAGATTAGCAGCCTTACAACAAACATAATTTCTTCTAGTTTTATGAAAATAGATGGAAAATTAATAATACCACATTTAAATTGGAAAAACAAATTGGTATAAAATAATTTTCATTACAATTTTATCATATATGTCTATTATATTGATTTAAATATGTTTATACACCACAATCACCTTCCATGGCAAAATGTATAACAGTCAAAATAAAACTGTATTAGCCTGTAAGCCAACCACTGCCGAACGAGAAGCCTCTTCTCCATATAGAAGAAGGTTGGAGCTTAATTCACCACGGCATTCGACTACGGGTTGGTGGATAATTTCCTTACTATGAGTTACGATCGTTATTAGATGTCTGTGAAACTCGTAACAACCGCGACTGTCGGCTTTCCGTGCCCTCTGAGGCACGGTGAGGAAACCCACAAGGACATAGAATGGACATACTCAGACCGGAAACAACAACTACTCGCACCACTACACCAGAACGGTCGTCTTGTCAGGTGAGAATAATAGGAAGTAGTAATAAGAAATATTTGATTGAAGATTATATTTGAATGCAGCTGCACCATTTTAATATTTTTTGATATTCTAAATTTGTTTATCTCATTGTAAGTGAACATCCGTTCCGAGAACATCCGAGATAACAATTAATGCCCTACTGGATGTCAAAGGTCTCTTGTTAGGGAGAAAGATAGAGATCTCAATGCATGATGGCTCCATATATGGTACTTTCTGTACCTTATGGTTTTTCCTTCAATTTCAAGCACGATATGTATTTAGATATGCTTATTATAAGAGTTATGTTTTTATTTCAATAGGGTAAATTGTGCTTCTTTGATTTTTTTATTTAATTAAAATGAATAATATAATAAATATAATGAATCTATACATATATATTATATATGTATGTAAGTATAATATTTATTATTGCCTGACATTGTATTATCTACGGTATGATATCGTGACTTTTCACTAAAATATAACACGTATCCGCGTCATTAGGAATTACCCATGAGTAACATACCCATTACCGCACCCTTCAATAACAGTTTGCAAGGTTTTAATATTAAGAGTGTTTTCATACTTCACATATATCATGTTAAGCTATTTTAAAATTACGACTAACAAAAAACCACCAGAGTTCTGCAAAGTTTTTATAATATTTATTTACATACTCGTAAACGTATTTCTTCAGTAATTATAGCTTTATTCATATTACACATTAAATATCGGCAGATTAAAAAAATAACTAAAACAACAAACAAACATTATAATTTCGTTATGGCTTTAAAAAGATTCAGTGAAAAATCAGCTTTAATGAAAAAAAATGCGATAAAATCAATCGGTCGCTACATCGAATAAAACTTTCGCAACATATCTAGTCAGCCTCATTAATTCACGATAAAACTTCTTATAGAAGTTCTTTTCTCGATTAATCGCGAGTGATTTACCGAGTTCTCGGTAATTCCATTTCCTTATGACTTACAAGTTTTTCCGCGTCCGTCTGCCTCTCGTGCAATGCGTCGTAAAGTGGACTCTAGATGTGTCAAGTGGTCTGGCGGTACGCCAAACGAGGTCCGTCGTTTTTAGGCCGATCCACCAAGAACATGGTGCTTTTAGATATGCTATGATTAAAACATACAACCTTTTATACAATATTTATATGGAATACTTCATCTTCTACTACACCTATAGAATAGTTTTAGCGTAAAATCCATTAATATATGATTATAGATGTAGGCACAATATACATCTATATATTAATAAGTGAAGCAAAAACTTTGTACCCCTTATTCCGAAAATTACGCGGAAGGAGAAGTATGAAATTTGGCACAGTCAAAGTTTATATGGAGAAGAAGTGCAGAATGCTAATATATTTTATGATAATGCTCAAAAATACATTATATTAATAAAAAAAAATAACACTACACACACTACGGTACAAACACATATGTACAATGTATACACAAATTTTGTTTATTGTCAAAGTCTTTTATCATCACGGTTTATATACATACAATACAGGTCTTGCAACGAATTTTTTATCGAACACGGTTATAAATACAGGTCTTGCAACAATTTTTAATCGAAAATTTTTAACACAGATCAGGTTCAATGACTGCTGCATATACTCACCATGTTATGCGCAATCATATTTTTATGATGTTGACAATGCTGTTAATTATAAATTAGGTCGAATTTCTACCACTGGGCGACCACTAGTATGTATAAATAGTCACATTTTTGTCCGGAACAGCATCAGAAACAAGGGGTAGAGGAAATTTGTCTTAGAAAATTTAGCTTTTATTTTTTTGAAAACAAAAAGATTTTAGGCAGGCGCGAGATAAAAAGCCTTAAATTAAAAAAAAGTATTTAATTTTTGTAAATGCAAAATGATACAATTTGATACTGTGTCGTTCGCAAGACATAATATATCAATTTAACTGTAAAAAAGCAAAAAATTCTAAACATAATTTTATTTTTGTAACCTCTATGGTTTTGAATATCTCCCACAAATAATCAAAATATTATATATATTTAATGTGCCGTGTGGTGACTGGCAGAAAAGAATAGTACCGAAGTCATTTTTGCTGATTTGTTATAAAAGGCGACTAAGGCTGTAGTGGTACAAACTACTGTGTACCAAACAAGATGGTGATGGAGAGCAGTGTCACCCCACAAAATGACCAGCACTGAAGAGCCCAAGCCGAGTGGCCCTAATATTCTCAGTTATATATACAAACGTCGCTACTATGTCGGTTCGAGTACAGGAGCATAGCACGAGAGCGATTTCAATGCAGCGAGGTGTGAGACAGGGAGATGTCATCTCTCCGAAACCGCTTAAGTTTACCGCACCATTGGAAGACGCTTTCAAGCTTCTGCAATGGAAAGGATTCGGCATCTTTTGACACTTTTCACTTTTTGCTCAGTGACCTCGATGAAGTAAGATAAAAATTATATCGAATGTCCATGTCGTGCCCACCCCAATATCGGTTGAAGATTCTACTCTCGAAGTTGTTGATGAGTACATCTACCTAGAACAAATGTTTAACTTGGTAGGTCCAACTTCGAGACAGAGGTCAACCATATAATCCCGCTAAGATGGGCTGCGTTTGGGAAGTTAAAAAAGTCGAAAGTCTTCGACAAATGTGTGTTAATAGTGATGACATACAGATCTGAGACGTGTTATCTGACTATGGGCATTTTAAACAAGCTTCAAGTTGCACATCGTGTAATGGATAGGGCTATGCTTGGTATTTCTCTGCGAGATCAAATCAGAAATTATGATATTGGCAGACGAACGAAAATTGCCGACATAGTCCAACGGATTTGCAAGCTGAAGTGGCAGTGAGCAGGGTGTGCCCGTAGCTCGTAGAACTGATGGCCGATGGAGCAGAAAGGTTCTCGAGTGGAGACCACGTACCGGCAAGCGCAGCGTCAAACGGCCGTCCACAAGATGGACAGACGACTTGAGGAAAGTCGCCGGAAGCCGTTGGATGGAGGCTGCTTTGAACCGGTCGCTCTGAAGGTCGATGGGGAAGGCCTACGTTCAATAACAAATTAATCAACGCTCAGCAACTCAAAATAACATTTTAATCAAACTTACAATTGTAAAATCTAGTAGGTCACATTTTTTAAAGATTTTTAAATATTTGTTAATGTTTACATACGCAAACAAAAAGTAGCGTGCACCAGTAATTTTTAAAGAAATAGGAATGTTAAGTATGCAAGTTCCAAGCGAACTGAGTAATGACTAAACGACCTGATTATTAAGAGTACTATTAAGTTAAGAAATAGAAGAACAATTTAATACTTAAACTTGGTTATATTTATTAGCGTTATAAAATAACTTTTTCGAATTAAATTTTCATTATGGAGATAAAAGTAAAGTTAGTCTCAAAATTTAACTAATTAATGATAATGACTTAGTAAACATGGAACTTTAATTTCAAAGTTTAATAAGTTCTTCAATTAATTATATTAAGCGTCTTTATTTATATTAAATACAAAGTAATTTATACTAATATTATAAACAGCTAAACCAATTTTAATGAATTTTGGTTTACGAAGACATGAAGGATATAGGCGTCTGATGTTAAAATAAAACTTTAAGGGTCTCCCCCTTAAAGATAATAAAAATAGTATGGAGAACCAATCATTCCTGCCATTACAGTTATAAAATCGTTTTTTAATTCTCAATCGGATAGAATAGAACATTACTTCTGAAGAAAATCTTAAATCAAAAAAACTTTGTTTAAATTATTTTTCTATTCAGATGATGTCGAGTGTACGAACTAGTAATATAAAGCTTAGAATTAATGTCTGGTCACGCACACCTTCCCGTAGTCAGTAATAATAGGTTATTTTTGTTGATAAGAATAATGAATAAAAGATGATATATTAAGTCGTTTTTTGTTAACACCTGTAGAATAACATTAGGTATGTGTATATATGAGTTGATGTTACTACACATACCTAGTATCACAAATACCTATTTTATTTACTTAAATATAATATTCCTATAATTTTATTTATAGATTTATTTTCAATATATTTAAAAGTTTGAAAATATCGTTGTCAAAACTTCAGCGTGACTAAAATACCAATCTTTGATTGTTTAAAACTATCGATATCGATGCAAAAATTAAGTCAATTTTAAAAATTATAATTTCTAAAAGTCGAATGAAAGACCTATCCCTTGCTTTATTTATGTTTATATATGAATATTTATTCATATGTAAATTAATAATCATTCTCTTTTTCTTGATATTTGTTGTATTTAATTCGTGTTATATTTTTGTTGGGTGTTCAATAAAGTGTATATAAATGAATAAATCGACTCGAAATTACTAGCTTTAAATAAATATTTTTTCATAAATCTTTAAGTACGAATCATTCATTTGACATAAAACCAATAGTTTACAAAAGTGCGGGGAATAAATCGCTAGTGACTATTAACATCGTCGGAACTGCAAAATCGATTTTTTTTTATTTATTTCATAAAACGTTCCTAAATAACCAAGTCTATCATCAGCTGATAAGACAATATTATTTTATGCATAGTTTTTTAATCACTTAATTTTTAAATGTCGGTAATTAAAAAAAATATGTAAAAAGACGCATGCAATTTACACTTTACATCGCTCTCCTGTAAAGTTGTTTTTTTTTTTCATATCCGACATTTTTAATAGTCATGGGTGAAATAATTTAAGTGTAAAGTATTATGAATGTTATTACCTGTCGTTATTTTTTAACAGCCAATACGGATTTTTTGCGATAGTGACAGTTTTCAACAATTGCGCCATAGATTAAAACCATAAGCTTAAATTCAACCATCTGTAAACATAAAGGACGAGCGGCCGTCTTAAAATGAATGACATCTTTAAGAATAAAGAAGTGATAAAAGTATGATCTTTTATAAAGTCATATTCACATTGTATGTAATGGACAACAGTTACATTTTCGTTAAATTCAAAGCCTCTCTTTTGTGTAGTAATTTTTTAAATTAGTCAGTTTACTCCTTATTTTCAACTTATGTATATATTTTACGCAAGTTATATACATTTTTAAATAAAATTACAGTTAATCAATAAACAATGTAAATTTTGAGTAAGTAAAAGTACTGTAGGAGATTAAAATTGTTAATCTACTTATAGTTTGAAACGCAATGAGATTCAAATGTCTGGCAGCTGTTGTTTAGGTCTAAGCTACTTAGGTTAATATTTTACATTACTGTTCAACTAATCGGGACCAGAAGGGGCTCATGAATAAAACAAGAACGGACGAATAAGCGCTTTATTAGGTTACTCGCCACAGAGTTCTCACTGCCCACCCTAAGCCGACTTAAGCTTCGTTTACTCTACGACAATTTGATGTACTGTTTTTTACTTGCATCAAAGTCTGTGTAAAACATATTTTTGATGGGTTACCTTTTGATGTTACTGCAGGAAACTGAAAATTAACTTATAGAGGGAATATAAGGTTTGAAATTATGGTTAATCACAAAAAGGAAAGAGACAGTACGCGTAACAAAAATACAGGTGAAAGGCCTCTTCTCCATATAGGAAAGGTTAAAGCGTAACCCGCCACGCTTTATACTGCGGATTGATGAATAGTTTTCCTGAAAAAAGTATCAATCGTTACGATGAGCTTTCTAAGGCACGATGGGATACCTACAAGGACGAATACCTATACCAGAATTTAAAATATCAAATGAAATATTTTAATAAATAAAAATTTGAGTAGATATCGACGCAACTTCACACTACATATGAACGGTTACATATTAGACAAATTATTCGTATTTATTAATGTCATAAAATTACAATATAGTTGGTAAAATATGATAAAAATCGAAATAAGTAAATATCAAAATACCCTTCAAGTCTCAACTCTAGACACAGTCCTTATATTTATATAAAAAGGCCGCGTTACCTCAAAGCGATGAAACTACAGATGTCAGAATATATTTCTACGTATCTGTGTTCTGAGAAATATTATCCCTCATCACAGAATTCGAGATGAATTCCAAAAATAGCACACAATACTCAAACCACACCTACACCTACTTAGAATTGAACTGATCTTTGGTCATGTCATGTTTTGATCTATATATTCTATTCATTAGACCTTCTTGGCTAATTGATTTATTTATAAAGATATTATTTTACTTATTGACTTACTTTAATAATTTTACATTACTGTATGTCTTATAAAACCTTATAAACTTGTGTAGATATACATATATCAATTGCCCATTAAAACAGTTATAATTCTCAATAGTTAATAACTTTTTCCTAAAGTGATTTAAATACTATATAAAATTAAAAAATATTATATTACTTTGTTAAAAAAATATATTTATTTATGTTTCGCATTTTTTTAATGAATAGTTTATTAAATTATATCTGCTTAATATAAAAATAAAAATGAAAGAAAATAAACGAGTATATTGAATAAAGTATGATATTTAATTTTTTCGAATAAAGCCTTAATTCCTTAGAACAAGAATTTCAAAGATCGCCCGAGGGAAATTATGAACCCAAACAATACCAATATACAAATTCTGTAATTAATTTTGTAATTTCCAAAGAGAATAGAAAGTAAGTTTAGATTTATATCATTGTTTCTATGAAAGATAAATTAAATTGCTGGCTACGTCCATCAACTGTCTATTATTCTAGACAGTTTATAAAATGTAGTCGAATGGAGATTAAAATATGATTTATTTATCAACATTTTATGAACTATAAATTAATTGATTATACGATTAACTGTCAGATTTAATAACTTATAAATTCTATGTTACTTGACAGGCTTAGTTATGTGTATCTCATGTAAACTAAGTAGGCTGTGAACTGAGCTGAGCTGATAGTCTATATTGCACTACTACGCCTCTTCTTCTGTACAGAAGGTTCTACTTTATTTTATTATTTATAAGTGTATCTAACATACTGTTCTTATTAGGAAGGAATAATAAAACATACTACATCAATAGCAGTTGTAATCCTTTAAGAAAAATACTGTGACTATGTTCTCGATAAATTTATAATTTCAGATTTGGTATTTTATTTTATTACATTTTTTAAAAAGAATTAATAAAAATAAATACCAATTTAATACCTCATTGAGGAATTGCCTGCTTGGGGCAGATATTTGCATTTGTACAAATATTTGTTCCCGGTCTGGATGTACGTCGTTGTGGGTCTCCCCGCTGTACCTCGGAGAGCACGTAAAGCTGTCGGCCCCGGTTGTTATTACGGACACATCATAGCGATCGTTACTCATGTTAGGGAAATTATCTGACAGCCCCCAGTGGAGCAGCGTGGTGGATTATAGCAACCCTTCTCCCAGGGCTGTATTTAGGGGAGGGCAAGCGGGGCAACTGCCCCAGGTCTCCACATATGAGGGGCCCCCACATCCACAAAAGAGGGGCCTCCACATTCAAAAAAGAGGGGCTTCCACAATAGAGCCGACCAAGTTGGAGTTGGGACGACCTTTTTTTTTAGGAATAGGAATAGGTGATGACCGTTTTTTTTTTCTTTTTTTAGGAATATGTCCACCTGGCCACGATAACATATTGGCGTAAGATCGCGACGACCTTTTTTTCGTCATTTTTTCTACAAGAAAAAAAAAAACCGTGAGATCGCAACGACCTTTATTTTTTCGTCGTCATTTTTTTCTGCATGACATAAGAAAACAATTCACTTTCAGATCGAAGGGCCTCCACTCCTCTGTTGCCCCGGGCCTCCACAACTCTAAATCAGGCCCTGCCTTCTCCTATATGAAGAAGAAGCTTTTTCACAGCATTGACATGTTTACAGTCTGATTCAATTAGTATTTATTTCTGTTTTTGAATATCTTCGATATATGGGGTATACACAGGGTATATTTCGATATACACAGGTTTTAATCTCGACCGCACCAATCAATCTACTTCAAGTATTCTCTACTAGACCTGACATTAGCGAAATCATATGCGATAGTTTAACACCATTAAAAGCCATTAAACCAAATTAACTGAACTACATTAATTCATTTTAAAGAAAGGCAGGAATAAAATATTTTTGATAGCTATCGTATTTTATTTAAATTGTAGCCTATGTGTTATTCTGATTTACAAGCGATATTACTGTAATGTTTCATCTAAATCCGTTCAATAGTTTTTGTGTGAAAGAAAAACAGACATCTATACAAACTTTCGCATTTATAATATTAATAGGATTAAACAACTTAAGGGTGTGTTCAACACAGCAATTTTATACCCACATTAGTGGTCGAGCACGTATTACATTATAGTAATTATGCAAGTTTACGCAAATTAAACAGGACTGGTCTGCAGTGATTTCGTCTGGGTCATTAGCCCATTGATTTAATATATATATATGAATTTGTACAAAACTTCCGGATTCATTTAGGAAAAAATAATATAATAGTAGTCGATTTTGAAGAAATATGTAATATTTACTGTACTACACTATACATGCTGCATATGTTTTACTTTAGTATGTAGTTTTGTTAGTGAAGGTACCAACTAGCCAGGATCCTGAAAACGCCATCAGCGCCATCTATTATGATAATGTCATAGTTCGAATAATTGTAATATGCGTAAAAATAAATCACAATCCGACATTTTGAGGTTTTTCTTTCAAATATTTTCGTTTACTTAATTTCAAATTTATATATTAATTACTATTTATTAAATACTATCTTACTCAAAGTTATTGCTATTTTTTGAGCACATTTAAATATATTTTAACTTTTCTAATCCCGTCGTTCCAGACATAATATTCAAATTACAATAACTTTTGAAAGAGAGAAGCGATTTTAATTAAACAAAGTTTAAATGTTACCTCAGGATATGCTTTATGATATTCATGTTAATTTTTAACTTCAATTTGGTACTTTAGTAGCGAAACATGTTCATGTAAACATACAGACAGACAGAGAGTCTCCCTACTGTGCCTCAAAGAATACGAAAAGCTGTTGGTCCCGGTTGTTATCAGAGACACACAACGTTCGTTAGTCATGGTAAGGAAATTAATCCACCAATCTACAGTGAAATAGCGTGGTGGATTATGCTCTAACCTTTCTCCTATATAGAAAAGAGGTCTTTGCCCACCAGTGGTGAAATATATTTTCTTATGATTTCAATTCAATTATTTATTGAGATAATACCCACTACTTTAAACGGTATATTATCATATATCAGTCGTTGGATGTCTACTGTTGAACATAGGCCTCCCCCATCGATCTCCAGAGCGACCGGTTCAAAGCAGCCTCCATTCAATGACTTCCGGCGTCTTTCCATTTTTTTGATGCAGATTTTGTGTGATGCCGGAAAAAATATACAGACAGACATACCGACAAAAATTGTAAAAATAATTGTTTTAGCTTTTATTATAATTTGTTTTTCGTAAATGTCTTTCATGTGCAGGTATCGCTTGGTTTTATAATTTTATTATGTCACTTATAGATATCCCTTGAAATTCAATTTATGTTCTATATTTTATTCTTAACCAAATAATATGAGTATATTTAATACAACATGTTTTAAGCGCAAATACGTAACATATATTTATTTGATAGATAAGTGTGTAAATAAATGTCGTCGTGTGTAAATTTTGTAATTTGTTTTATTCCTATACATATTTTTATTTAGATAAATCGAGAATCTTAGATAAAGAATCCAAAATATTACGTTTACCAAACATTATCAGACTTTTCTGTTTGAAACTTTTCAATTGCAACTCCACGCAGGCAGCGAGCTTCGAAAGCATTGAAAATGTATATGCAATCTACTTTCTCATTTATTTTTACATTTAGAAAAGCATTACGCGTTGTCAAATTTTACACGAACTCGTCACAAGTATTGTAATTATACTTTTAAAACTTTTTTTTTTTATTAAATAAAAGTTATAAGACTTGACTCGCCTGCAAATTGTTGACAAAATAAAGAGCGACCTAAGAAAACAGCAAGAATTTAATATCCACCGCGGCACGCGGCAGTATGTTGTAGCGGTTTGTTTTCTTTACGACGACATATTTGATTAAGGCGAACTCACTTCGAAGTATATTGATTTCATATATAAAATTGTTTCCTGCATTTTCAGTTTGTAATTTAATTTTTAAGATTTAACGTTAATTGTCGAATTATAAACATAGTAAGAAAAAGAAAGAACAATTAATTAAAATATATGATTCGTTATAATTTAGACAGTTTTGTGAGAGTTTAATAAATTCAAATTTCGAATATTTAGGCATGTACTACTTTAAGAAAAAAACATTGTATGTTGTGTTGAAATAAATTTTAATCTTGTGAAACTACATTTCGTTGCAATTGTGCAATATTTTTTATTCATTGAAAGTTTCCATTTAATTCTGACAGCCGGTTATTTACAATTAAAGTTCAGAAATTAAATTACGTTTTATGAGAACTCTATCAATATAAAGAGGGAATATAAGACAAGCCATTTTTTATATTATTGAAAAAAAACGTCGCATGATTTATAATATTTTACATTGTATAACAGTCTTTGCAATAATAACTATAATTAGCCGAAAGCGGTACTGTAGTGTTTTCTAGTAGGGCTAAACATACTTTGGGAAGTTTGGACTGGTCGTCTTTATGTTCAGAGTTATCGGTACCCCTACTACTCGAGAAACACACAATACACTTTAAAAAAAATAGATACATACATATATTATCATTACAATGATCCATATGTTCTTACTTAAAAAGCAATAACCCATTTTTTTCCTTTACTTCGATAACAATATATAGTCGTAGTATATTACGAGTGACACTCGTCTGCATAGATATTTGATTTTGTGAGACTAATTAAGATGTATTTCACGATTTCTATAGACACGTGTAAGTGTTTTGCAACATTTATCAACAAAATCAGTAGGATCGATCTTAAAATAACTTATTTTTACCTTTTTTTTTTATAAAACATGTTTGTTATATTAACTCACATCGCGCGGGCTTATTTTAATCGACTTCAAAATTAATAAGATTAGGCCTCTTTATGCCGGTCGGGGCGTCACGGTTACATGTGAAAGCGATCCCGTGGCGCCCCACTACGACGATGAGGGCACCGCTGGGTTTTAGTGCGGTATTCTGGCACGTTCTGCCATGCCAGCGAGTCCCACATACCCGTCGCCTTCGGCGGGGATCTCCCCTGGGAAGTGCATTTACGCATCTGCGTAAATGCATTTCCCAGTGAAAAAAAAGGCCTCTTTATGCCAATGACAAAGCTGTAAAACAGCTGTAAAAAATTACGAAAATTACGCGACGGAGAAGTATGAAATTTGGCACAGTTAAAGTTTATATGGAGAAGAAGTGCAGAACGCTAATATTTTTTATAATAATGCTCAAAAAAATACATTAAATTGATTAAAAAATACTATACACACATATGTGCAATGTACATATATACACAAATTTTGTTTATTGTCAAAGTCTGTTGTCAACACGGTCTTAAATACAGGTCTTGCAACGAATTTTATTTCGATTTTTTTAAATCACATTTTAGGTCCAATGACTGCTGCCTATGCTCACCATGTAATGCGCAATCATTTTTTATGATCTTGACAATGCTGTCAATTATAGATTAGGTCGAATTTCGACCACTGGGCGACCACTAGTAAGTTATAAATACGTATTTTGATGTAGAAGTCGGTTCTTTATGAACGAAAGTAAATCACTGTACATCTATTGGTATAAACGCAATTATCTACATAGCAGCGACTGTCGGTTAGTAACAGTTGTTTTATTTTATTTTTTAATAGATATATAATAAGCATCACCGAACTATAACGATATTTGTACTCGACGGACCGAAGTTTGATATTAGGGTCATCTATTATTTACTGATGCAGTGCGCCGTAACTACTGGAGACCGACGAACTGACGAACAATAGCCATTTAATATTCACTGTTGATCTTTACGATTGGTTTAATTATGTACTATGTTAACCAGTTTGAACCACTTAGTTCCACCCTTGAGTCAAGATTTTGAATACTTGATATTTACTTAGTTATCTTATATATATCTTATATTTATATATTGATGATAATATTTCCCATGTACGACACACATACATATCTTAAAAAATAATATTGTCAACTGAAGTTATGTAAAAAATTCTCTTTAAATTATCGTGCTTCTGTGTACATCAATTAGGCTGTGCTTTGTCTTATAGTTACATAGCAAAGATTTTGTTTTATCTGCTTCTAATATAGTTATAATTGCATTTACTGCTACCTCATATGAGCTGTAGAGTAGTATTTCTGCTAGTACCTTGCTTAATAAATAAGTTATCAAACGTAAAAATGATTTACTTCAAATCAAACTGGTAGCTACTAAGTATATTTAAATAAAATTTAAATTGCGTGTACTGGCGTACACTCGTAAGAAGTGAAACTTATACCTAATAAAAACAGTTTACTTTTTATGCGATCGTAATTATATGAGTCCTGTGTTTGCGTTCGGACATATTTATATTCGAATTACCCACTCACTATAGAATACATAATACAATAACTGCAAACTTCTATATAGTGATACTTAATTTCACTCAAGAATCTTAGACATTGCTAGCGCAGTGGCTGCCAACGCGAATTGAATTTCGTATATCGCTCGAGAGCTGCAAGTTCAAAACCCTGCGAGAGCCACATTTTCTAGCATTCAAAATTTGATATTTGATTTATTTAGTTTAAGTATTTATTTATAGGATTATATATAGGATTTCATCTACTACCACTCGGAATCTTCCTTGCGCATGTATTTATTGAATAACGACTGAAATACGCAATAATCAAGAACAAGATGGCGCGTAACGCAAGATGGCGCGTAACGCAAGATGGCGCGTAACGAAAAAATCTTTCCAACCCCGATAAAGAAGTTTCACTTCAATAAACAAAAAAGGAAACCACTCAGCTTATAACTATATATTATATTTCAATCTAGTTACTGGTGTTGTAAGAATTGCTTCGTGGTTGTAAGTCAAAAATTGTCATCCGTAAGTACTTATTAAGTACTGAAAAAACTACAAATAATTATGAGTAAAACAAAATCTTAGTATATATTTTTCAAAACATTAGTAATTACATAAATATTACATTAATTATTCCGCAATGTTTCGTCTGGCCGCATTTAGTCGTACATACAAAGTACATATGAAGAACCTATTATAGATCCATGTATTTGTGTTCGGTCACTTATATAGTACTATTTTGTATTGCGAATGATCCCGTCATTAAAAGTAAGGACGTTTGTGCACTAAAAGTAATTTTACGTGGCACGCCATATAAATGTACCTATATACTAGTTTGTACACTATACGTAATTTTACCGTGCGACATTTTACTTTTTCCCATTCATTTTTTATCTCATTTTTATTAATTTTTTTTTTCATGACACATCGGACCGTAAAAAAATCGGACTGCCGGACAGTAAAATTCCGTGTAGTGTACAAACGCCCTAAGGGTAGGAGAGTGTTATACTCTACTATTCTTGTTGTAAGAATATCGCGTAATGTGTTAAATTATTATGCCTTGCTAATTATTAGGTTCGCTCGTTTAGGAATAATTAACTTTTAACTGATTTAATGTAAATTCTTATGAGAATAAATGGTTTGATCTACATTTTTTTAAAGTAGCCAACTAATTTTTAAATATTATTCGATTTTTAATATAATTTCGGGTTTGTATTTTCGTATTCGAAACACGACGTTCTTTCATTATTTACGATCATAAATTTTAAAAATGTCGTACAAATTGCGGTGTAAGTTTTATAAATGACGTCGATAAAAGCGCAACTGTTCGACAAAGTAATTTAAACCGATATTACAAAAACATCGGAAAAATGAAATATATATTATTTCAGAAAAAATATATATAACTAGAAGTGTATATGTTCGGAAATACTTTGACTATACTTTTTGTCAAACACAATACTACCATTTAAGGATTCTACGTTAATTTCTTCATTTCATACCGTAATCATGCTTTGAATATACCCGGCTTATGCAAAAAGATATCGATAGGAGCACTTTAAGGCAAGGAATATAGGACTAGCAAAAATATATTGATACGCTTATAAAATTACCGTCAATTTGCACACGAGTCATTGTTGAACTTCACTCAAATATAAGTCAAATCGAACGAAAACTTCGATAATTAATTTAACTTATTGTATCATCATTACCTAGTTTACCATTCATTTTATTCTTACTTAATTTATCATGTATAGAGTCGAAAATGTATGTTAAAGCGAAGCTAATCTGAGACATTACGAGTACATTCAAAGATCAAACCTCCTTTATCTGCGGACATCCGCTCAAAGGACTAGGGTTATGACTCTATTAGTAGGATTCTAATACATTGGAAACATATTGGATTGTAGGGATCAAAGAGAGATAGATGTTGGTTTCATTACATTGAGTATAACGATAACCATTTTTTTTTCATTCAAGTAGTCTGTCCTTTTGATCACATTTTGCTTTATTTCGAAATTGATATTATATATACATTCAAAAATATGATTTATTAACGTAATGGAATTTTTTATTATCGATTATGTATTAGTACCAATACTATTTAGACTAATAAAAGTAAAAAAATAGAATAATAAATTTCCATTTATTTATCCTTCATCTTTATCTGAATTCCATTTGATTACGTTCTATACAAGAGAAAAATTGTGAAATTGCGAAAATTGTTAGAATGATTAACTATATTTATTTTTAAATTTTATACTATGAGACACAATTTCGACTTTTTTATTTATTTATAATAATTTTATTATATATAATTAATAATTGATATGGGAATAAAACAATAAAGTAAAACGAGTTCAAACAATTCACAGACAGCTCTTATCTAAAGCAGTCATCGTAGCTGATTCGACAAGTTCAATTTGTAAATTTTCAAAACGTTTATGTATAGCAAAGGGGTAAAAAATATAAATAGAGAATACTTCAAATTGTATAAGAATATTTTACCATATCATCATCTCTGCTGGTCATCGCACGGCTTAATTTGTGTTAACTGTAATGACAGACGGATCTGAGACGTGGTCTCCAAATATGGGCTTTTAAAACAAGTTATAAGTCGTATAGCGAGCAATAGAGATGCCATGGATAAATAGCCATCAGTATAGGTATAGGCTTTGAATTTCTATGCGAGATCGAATCATAAATTATAAGATCTGTAGATGAACAAAGGTTGCCGACATAGCCCAGCGGATTTGCAAGCTGAAATTGCACTGGGTACGGTACATAGCTCATATAAGGAAGGCCGATGGAGTAGAAAGGTTCTCCAGTGAAGACCACGTACCGGCAAGAGCAGCGTCAGATGGCCGTTCACATGATGTATAGGCTACTGGAGGAGAGTCACTGAAAGCATTGAAAGGAAGCTGCTTCAAACCGGTCGTTCTGGAGGCCGATGGGGTAGGCCTATATTCAGAGGTGAATATCCAATGGCTGATGTGATGATGATGATCTTATTTTATTTATTTATTTATTTATTCGGGAACAAACAGAGAATAAAAAAACAGAAAAAAAAACAGAAGTGGTGTAATGTCCCCGAAAAGGAGTGTCACTCAGCTATTATGAAGTACCTAAATACTTCATAGCTGATTTTCAGTGATCTCCTGAATTTTTTATGTTTTAATTTAAAATAAAATATCAAATTAATATATTAATACTATTTTACAATTATTTATAAATTTTTATTTATTTTTAATTTTTTATTATTTTTTTTAATTTTTTATTTATTTTTAATTTTTTTACAATTATTTTATTTTAATGCAGAATTATCGATTACTGGAATGAAAGCTGACTGTCACGCTATTTCGAAATTTCTTTAAAATCCACACTAACTATTAAAAACAAAGAACAAAATATCGATAAGATGCAAAAAATTGTGGTCGATTCCAGCTCATAAGAAATATCCAAAAGGGCCATAGATATGTTTGTTGCGATCTGGGCGTTTGTGTTATGTGTGTTCCCGAAAACCCAAGATCAAACAAGATCTCATACTACTGAGGGTCGATGTCGAGTGTGAGACATTTATGTACTTATTTACTATTGTGTTTCGCAATTTTACTTCGTTCCGATTCCGTGAGAACTTTTGGGTAAAAGTATTGTATGTGTTTTTCAATTTGTTTTTAATCTTACGCTATAATAAATATTAAGTACATACTAATAGTTTTTATTCAAAACAGTAGAAATATAGCTCGACCGTGGACTTAACCATGCGTAAATCAATCAAACAAGATTTTTTTTTTTAATTTAAAGCTTGTTTATATGATGCCTGTTTTTTATTTTTGTTTTTGTAAACGTTTATCATGTTAGTCGAACTTATTGAAACAATACTACAGTTTGTAGCACGTTACGTGCATATGTCACGTTCATCTCAATAGGTAGGTCGTTATATTTATTTTTGCATTATGGCTCTTTTTCCAGTCCTCAGTATCACGTCAAACGCCTTCCCTCATTAATTCAAAATCCAACGTCGCCTTCGGACATTTAAAACATCAAACATTTTGCCATTAAATGTAAAATTTATTAAATTTAAAAAAAATAAATAAAAGTTCTTTACTCATTACGTTTTTTCGATATTATTTTTAAACATAATAAAAATAAAAATTCCATTTTTGGTAGATCAAAAATGTTTCATAAACTGTACTCAACGGTTGTTTCTAGTGTCCTAATTTTTTGATATTTTCATTTATTGTTAGTCTTTCTTTTGTTATGAAAACGACATCACTCGTTTTAAGTTTAATGTATTTAGTGTTTTCTTGATCATTTGAAAATCACAAAATTTTGTTTCTATATTGTGTTTATTACGTTTTACAATGTTACTGAAATATATAATATATTTAAATCTTCTGGAACCCTCCTGATTATTTCGTCATGATCTGTCTTTGAAATAATGTTAATTCAAAACTAAATTACCCGTAAAACGTTAATTTTCGTCGTTATTTGCAAATAATAAACGGATTGTGTCTGTTTAATTCAAAATGTTAAGAAATGTATCGTTTTAATAGGATTTTTTTTTTCATATTTGACTGTTTTCGAGTTATTACAAAAGCACTATTTATCCGGTTTTTTCCGGGGCTTAAAAGAAAATTTAAACGTGAATAAAAAACATAAAGAAAAACGACCTTTATTCAAGGAATTTATATCATAACTGGAACGCTCACTTAATAAAATTGTATATTCAAATATGTACCTTGAAATAACTGATTAAGATTGAGATTTGTTTCCAACATGTAAAGTGAAAAAATCGATCCGAGCATTTCTTTGACTACTGTTATTTTGTCTCTTTCTTACGAGTTGTCTTGAATCCATGGTAGAAAGAGATGCAATACCTCTCTTAGGAACGTTTTTTGAGTGCACGTGCGCATTCCAATTTGTATAATTTCCTTGGTAATATTTGATAATTAAAAACGCTTTTGATAAGGCGACAAGAGTTTTAACAGACAATGATTACTTACATAAGTACAAGTAAGACGAATATTTGCTTAGGCAGAGTTGCCGTAGTTCGCAACTAGTTTTAATACGGAACTTTGATGAATTTAATGCGATTCAGTCTGTATAAGTAGCTTTACTATGATTCTATCCCCCTTAAACTTTACCGTTCCAGGAATGTCCCAAGAATAAATTTATTGAGAATTTATAAAGTAAAAGGAGATGGGGACTTTTGGGCCAAAATGTAATAAGTAGAGATATGGTTTAAAAAATTCGTCATTTTTTTAAATCTTAAAATATAAAAAATTAGCTCAATTCTGAATCTGGAAACGGAGAAAAATGAGAAAGATTGTTTACATCAAATTAATTGGGTATCGATTCAATTTAAATCGATTACAGAATTTAAAAAGAAAAGGTTTCCACTAGTTAATTAACTAAAAGTATTTAGATGCACAACTGAAGTTGTAAACAATAAAGTTCATTTAAATAAAGTTACATTAATAGCGAAAATATCTTTTAATATTTAATAATAATATCGATTTCGTATTGATTTAAAATGAATTCTATTTTAAGTGACAGCTTTAACGACTGACATTGATACTAGCAGTTTATTTTTTACCTACATCTCCCAGATGACATTTTAATAACAATAGAATAAGAATAATAGTATGAAATACATTCAAAGGTTTTTTTTTAAAATTATGGACGATATTTATTTATGGTTTCAAGTTATTGATATTTGTAATGAGTTTTCAAACTTTCTTCACTAAATATAATAAACATTAGCATTGCTTTAAAAACTTAGTGATCGAGTTTTTAATAGACATTGTAACATAGGTTATGTTTTACAAAACGTCTAATAACTCCGCTCTCAAATAGCCAAAATATAGAGAATTTTCAGCGAGGGATCCATAAGCCTAAATGCATTAATTGATACCATTTTCATTTCATTACATTTTGGCCCAAGAATGTATGGACTCGTATCCATCTCCTTTTATAGAAGCCTTATTATATTCATAAAAAATTAAAGAGAACCATATACGAAACTTCCTTTTTTTCTGTTTTTTGTCGATATTATTATTATTATTATTATTTTTTTTATGACAGATAGACAGGCATTTGACCGCTATCTCACCTGATGTTAAGTGCCGATGCGGTCGAAGGTGGAGCATGCCTGCCTAATAACAGCCTATTCACTCTGGCCTTGAAGGCACCCAGGTTGTATCGTTCGGGAAACACAGACGCGGGCAACGAGCTCCATTCCTTAGCCGTGCGCATCAAGAAAGTAGTGCCAAAGCGTTTTGTGCGCGTAGGTGGCATATCAATGACATAAGGATGGAACGATCGACCGCGCCTAGTGTCCCGATGGCGGAAGGTTGTTGGGGGAATTAGATCGTGCAATTCCTTCGCACATTCACCAAAATATATTCTGTAGAACACCGACAGACGAGCTACCCTACGCCGATGATCGAGACTCTGCAACTTGGTGTCTGTCAGAGTAGGGTCACCTATGAGTCTCTTAGCTCGTTTTTCCACCGAGTCCAAAGTTGCCAGTTGGTATTTGGCGGATCCATCCCAAAGATGGCAGCAATACTCCATACAAGACCGAACTTGTGCTTTATACAGTTGAAGCAGCTGTTCTGGAGTGAAGTATCGCCTGACCTTAGAGAGGATACCTAGTTTTTTTGCTGCAGTTTTTGCTTTGGACTCGATGTGCTGCCCAAAGTTCAAATTGGACGATAGCTCTACACCGAGGAGCTGGAGGGAGTCGGTAATTTCTACAGAAACATTTCGGAAAGTCGGAGCCAGGTGTAAAGGGCTCCGTTTAGAGGAGAACACACACGCCTGTGTTTTTGTAGCGTTGAACGTGACCAGATTGGCATCGCCCCATTCGGAGACTGCCTGGAGGGCGACGTTCAAGCGGCTGACCATTTCCTCTCGACAAGACTGGATAACATCCTTACTAGCCCTTGCACTCGAAAAGTATCTGTCCGTCACTGTGCTGTCGTCAGCATACCCAAAGGTACCGGGGACGAGCAGATCATTAATATGGAGCAGGATGAGGGTAGCGGACAAGACTGATCCCTGAGGAACACCGGCGTCGATAGCCTTTTGGTCCGACGAGTACCCGTCAAGGACAACTCGAATTGAACGTTCGTTCAGGAAATCAGAAATCCAAGCGCAAAGGCCAGGTGGAATACCATATGAAGGAAGCTTGCTTATAAGGCTCGCGTGCCAAACTCTGTCAAAGGCCTTAGAGATATCGAGGGACACGGCAAGAGCTTCACCGTGTTTATCAATGGCCTCACTCCAAATATGTGTGGCGTACACTAGAAGGTCCCCAGTCGAACGGTTCTGGCGGAAACCGTATTGTCGGTCGCTGAGGAGATCGTTACCTTCCAAGTGGGCCAGGAGTTTGTTGTTCAGTGCACGTTCCATAGTCTTACAGAGTATGGACGTGACCGAGATGGGACGGTAATTGACAGGGTCTGCACGACTACCTTTTTTGGGCACAGGCTGCACGTTGGCAAGCTTCCAAGACTTCGGCACTTTGCCAGTCTTAAGTGACAGGCGGTACAGGCGTGTAAGAGGTGGAGACTACTCAGGGGCACATGTACGCAGGACTATCGCTGGTATACCATCGGGTCCGCTGGCCTTGTTCACGTCTAGAGTTTGCAGGATTTTAAGGATCTCATTTTGGCGTATGCGTACTTCAGCCATAATGCAGTCAGCACGAGTTGAGATTGGTGGAGCTTTTCCTGCAGCATCCAGACGCGAGTTCTCAGCAAAAAGAGATGCAAACAAATCCGCTTTCTCTTTTGCAGAATGGGCCAGCGATCCATCAGCCCTCAGCAATGGTGGAAGTGACGGCCGACAGAAGTTAGATTCAGCGGCTTTTGCCAGGGACCAAAACGCTTTGCTCCCAGAAGGATATGAAGCTAGTTTGGCCCCAATGTGGCTGATATGGTTGAATTTTGCCCTGCGTAACGTCCTTTTACATGACTTGGCGGCTTGGTTAAAAGCTTTCTTCAAATTCCGAGAATTCGGAGACTTGCGCGCTCGAGCTTCAGCCCATGCAGTGTATGCCGTCCGTTTTTCGGTTTCTGCACGATAGCAGTCTGCATCAAACCATGGGCGAGCTTTTCCATTCGTCGCTACGTCAGAGTATGGTATAAAATATTCCATACCCTGGTGTATAACCGCGGTAAAGGCTTCAGCGCAGCTCGACGGATCATCAGAAGAAACCTCTCATACCTCTCGCCAAGGATAGGACGAGAAAAAGTGACGCATCTCATCCCAATCTGCTGCTTTGTATCGCCACACCCGTCTTAAGCCACATGGGGCTTCTTCGGGTGGGGAACAAACGGATATAGATTTTACCAGACAGTGGTCAGAAGTACCCAGTGGTGCAGAAACTGTTATTGAGTGACTGTCTGGATCAGTTGTTAAAAATAGGTCTAAGCAGTTGGCGGTATGAGAGTCTACGTCTGGTACCCTGGTAGCACAGTTTACAAGCTGGGTGAGGTCTAGCGTCAAGGCTAGTTTTCGCACTTCTCGCCCAGCATGGTCGGTCACCTGGTATGGGTACAGCCACTCCTGGTGGTGGGCATTGAAGTCCCCCAGAATGACTAACTGTGCCGAAGGGTAACGCTCTCGAGCCTCATCCGCCGTTAGGGTAAGATGGTCACATAACTGAGTTGTTTCCACGTCTCCGCTGTGCGAACGGTAGACACAGGCATACAGGATTTTCTCCTGTCCTGTGTCCACCAGAACCCATAGGATGGAGTAACTGGATGTCTCAAGGTGCTTAAGACGCTTGATGCAAATATCATCACGGACGTACACACAGACTCCGGCACGAGGTATGAACCTGTGCTCCAGAGAATACCCGGGGTAGCTGAGGTACGCCGTGTCAGCTGGACATCTGATCTGCGTCTCAGTGAGGAACAGCAGCTGCGGTTTTTCTGTTTCTAGGTGGTGGTGGACAGATTCGAGATTAGAGTGCAGACCTCGGATGTTAGAGAGGTGCACTTTTAATGGGAGGACGTGCAGCCGCTGTGTATACCTTGGTTTATTTTTGTGTGTTCTCATGGGGAGTGAATAGGTGTTGGGGAACGCGAACTGGGCGAGGTGGCACCCTACCTACCAGGTGTCAAACTCAACACCGCCGCACGGAGGGAGGCTGACGCGGAGACCGCGGGGACGCCCGAGCCCCCCCAGAATGGCTACCTGGTCCTCCCTTCCGGTCGCCATCCGGCAAGGTAGATCATTCTGGGATTTTTCGTCAGGTGGCGGGGCAGCCTTTCACAGGTGGCTACCCTGCTACTTGGGCCCCCAACTTCCTACGGTCGGCCAGCGGCGGCACCGTGCCTCGGATCCCGCTACCCTCCGAAGCCAGGCACCCGATGCGGCAGTGATAAGCAGACAGAATCTGTCACATAGAGTGCCACAACTACCCAGACACATCCCCCAAATGGCTGCTCTGGGACCCGCCCCGGAACACGGCAGTTGCCGTTTGGCGGCGCGACTCTACCCAGAGGGTGGTAATCAAGCCACGGCCGTAGCCTACCACCGCAAGAATTTTGTCGGCTCTTACGACAGGCCTTCTTGCCGGGCCGTAGGAAATCGTATTCTACTGCCCGTCCCTACACGGGGACTGAATATATGAAATATTAAGAGCATCTAAGTGTTAAATATTCTACCCCTTCTCTTATTTTCGTGTCCAAGATTCCTACGCATTCCATCGATTTTTTAAATTATTTTGTAATTTTAAAGAAAAAGTTTTTATATAATAAATTCTTTGTAAAATTCACTGAAAAATCGTGACATATCGATAATTTGAATGACATGTCTGCATGAAAAATCTCGATAAAATATGTGACGTTTAGTTTGACAGTTTTGTTATCAGATGTTATCATAAATCAAAAACTGAAATGACTGACAGGCGACAGGAAACAGACAACTGATATGATTTTTAGGGTTCCGTAGCCAAATGGCAAAAAACGCAACCCTTATTATGGATTCGTCATGTCTGTCTGTCTGTCCGTCCGTATGTCACAGCCACTTTTTTCGAAACTGTAAGAATTATACTGTTGAAACTTGGTAAGTAGATTTATTATGTGAACTGCATTAAGATTTTCACACAAAAATAGAAAAAAAACAGTAAATTTTGGGGGTTTCCCATACTTAGAACAGAAACTCAAAAAAAAATTTTTCATCAAACCCATACGTGTGGGGGTGTATCTATGGATAGGTCTTCAAAAATGATATTGAGGTTTCTAGTATCATTTTTTTCTAAACTGAATAGTTTGTCTCTCTCTTGAACTCCCAAAGTGGTAAAATGTGTCCTCCCTGTAGCTTCTAAAATAAGAGAATGATAAAACTAAAAAATATATATGATATACATTACCATGCAAAATACACCGAAAATTGGTTTGAACGAGATTTAGTAAGTAGTTTTTTTCGTAATACGTCATAAATCGTAAACCGCAATTTACCTTTCATTCAATCAACTCAAATATAAAAAAACAAGGACTTTTATATGATGTTACTTGCTGCTACGGAACCCTTCATGGCCGAGTCCGACTCGCACTTGGCCGCTTTCTTTTTTGTTTTAGTTTCGTTGCTATTTTATCTATTAGTAAAATATGCCTATACATAGCCGAGGCTTTTGATTTTTTTAATTTTTGTATGTGTATATAATAATAATTTAATGGATAATCATAGACTCCAGAATTGACGACGTTAGAATCGAAATACTTATATATATGTGTGTATATATATTTATTTGTATGACTGAGTGTGGAATATTTATAATGTTTCAATAATATCTTACATAACGTATTACTTTTCAAAATTGAACCGTGAACAAAACAACATCCGTGAAATATGATCGCATAATAACAGTGTAGCATTTTGTAATTTATCTACTTGGCAGGCGATATGCAGACCACGGTTCGTTGAGAACATGAATCATTTAATATGCATTAGTTATTTGACGGGGCAAATGTATCGGTAACCAAAATGGCGAGTGAGATTAAAAGTTAAATTAAATGTGTGCTATCTAGTAGTAGTCCGAGTTTGTGAATTTCACTATTAAAGAACAGCTTCTACAACTTATCTGTGTCTGTTATTTCGGTTAATATCGACAGAATTTTGGAACTTTTAGTGGTATTATTAAATCTAGGTATCTAGACAGCTTATTAACTACAAGTATAACAATAAATGCTCTTTTTTGTCATAATTTGACGGACCCGTTGGCGCAGTTTGCAGTGACCCTGTTTTCTGCTCCAAGGGTTTTGGGGTCGATTCCCGCCCCGAGTCTCGGCGTAATATATGTTTATTTATATATGTATTATTTATAAGCATATATATATATATATCAGTCAGCTGTTACCTAAAACACAGGCATTAACGCCGAGTTGCACGAAACAAATTTTAAATTTAAGTGTTTATTAAACTAATTTAATCACAAGAATCGTGATTATCTGTTGTACGAAACTTACATCTGATTAAGTTAACAAAAAATTTAGTTTAATTAAAGACCTATCTAACGGATGATTAATTCCAACAGCTTTTAAACTAATCATAAGATCAACTAATTTTAAGATTAATTGCAACTTAACTAACGGAAAGTTAGCGACGGTTTCGTGGAACTCGCCGTAAGTTGCCTAGAATATGCATTAATATATATATATCATACACATTAATCGCTAATTTACGTATAACCACAAAGGAAATCATAAATTTTCGTAAAAATGTATATTTAGTAAGGATACCTATATCATCGATATAATATGGTACGTTCTACTCGCATGTATTCGCAGTGATAAATGTGTGCTGTCGATACCGTGACATTTCGTATTCAAATATATGTAGGAGATTAATGGAATACTTCCATATATTTCGCTTATACTTAGAAATCTATTTTACGAAGATTACGTGTGTGAGTGACAGACTATTACTAGTGTGTATGTTCTATTCTAAGAACCCGTTTGAATATATTAAGTACCGCATGTGTGGGTTACAGTTTTACAAACGAAACAAACTGAGTCAACTCGAAAATTCGATAGTTGATATTCGATAGCAATAAAATTCGAATTTGGGAGGCTGAGTTTTTCTATCTCGAGCTTTTGTTATTTGATACGTCTCTGCTGCGGCCTCGTTCGTTTTAATATTCCCGTTCTAGAACAGATTTTGTTTTTTATTTCCGTTATATCGAATATATGGACGTATTGCCTATGACATATTTATTTGATCTTTTTTGTAAAAAAGAAATGCCGTTGCTGCATGTACTTTGTTGAGATATTGTAAAGTGGATTTTAGGATTGGTTTTCGTTCCTAATATTTATTAATAAAGTGGTAGATTTAAGAAAATTTGTGACATAAGTAAAATAAAATATAATAATAATAATAATGCAGTGTTCTAGCCCTAAAGAAAAATATTTAGAAATACAAAAACCATATCAAAAACGGGTATATTACGAGCAAAGTAGAAGTTAATATTATAACAAAAAAAACATCCTTAATAAATCTTCTAATCTAGAATGCAATGGTACATCATATAAAAAACTATTGGAATCAAATATATAGTAATAAATGTTTGTAAGATCTTCGATCTGCATTTTTACTGCATTTAAATCTCGTTGGAATTTATTATTTTATTTATTTACTTTACAAATGTTGGTACAGTAATCTTAATTTATATATGCATTAAAAACCACTGATGTTTACAATTTTGCATATAATTTACAGTTTTTATATAATTTACAGTTTTGCAACAATAAAATTGGATTATTAGTAGGTTAGTTATTTAAATTTATTTAGAGACAAAACTAGGCAAGCGCATCAAGTGTTTATCTGTTATCTTTAAGGTAGGTACTAATTCCATCTCATGTTAAAGTTATTGAGAAAGTAACAAACATACATCCTCACCTTTTTTATAACTTTAGTAGAATGAGAATAATATCAAAACATTTTTCAATTTAAAAATAAACAAAATATTTATAAAACAAATATTTCGTGAATTATCCGCTGGAGGCGCTGCACGTTCCTCCATATAGATTTTTCGTTAACAAAAACGTGATAAAACTTGTTCTAGGAGCACATTTTTAAAGCCTTTTTCGCATCGGTAAAAATGCAAAATGCATATACATTAAAATAGTTGGATATATTATATTGACAATAAAGTCTTAAATGTTGTTTCTTTGTTATACACACTGAGTAAATTTTTAACAACTCATGTTACTTTATATAACATGTGAAATTTTTTAACATATTGGTAAAGATATGACCGCAACAATCAACCTCCTTCGTGTTTTTTTTTTCTACGTAACTTTGGCGAAATTATCTTTGCTATTTTGGTACCATTGAAAGCCATTAAACTAAATTAAAGAATAAATAAAGACACGGCTGTCTTATGTCTTCACCGATACTATTTAATTAACAGAGTCTTGTTATTATGTTAACGTATAACATGACGCTCTGGTTTTATTGTTTGCGATTAATGTTTGTATGAAGATATTTGATGATGTCGATATAGAAGCGAAGTAGCGCCATGCTGCTTATAGCTGAATGGGCCGGCGCGCCCGGGGAAGTACTTCGCTCTCACTTAACACCGACGTTAAATGACCCCACTGTCGTCGTGTTTCGTTCGGTTTGTGAGAGATCCGGTGGCCATCCCTTCCCTTACCTGACCCATCCCTTCCCTTCCCTCCACAGATAAGGTGGAACATCCTTCCCCTCCCTTAAGGCCGGCAACGCACCCGATAATCCTCGAATGTAGCGGGTGTCTATGGATGTTGTTTTTGCTTACCACTAGGTGAATCAACTGTCCATTTGCCCCCTCTACTATAAAAAATAAAATAGAAATTTTTAATTACAAACTTTTCACGGGATTTGGTAATTACATAAAGTAAATCGCAGAAACTGTCTAGTTGTATTAAACTGCAAAAAAAAAAACGTACGAATTTTTATCGTTATTCATTCTACCATCAAGACAAGCACAAGTTGCCATTTTGCCGTTGATGGAAACGGTTTAATATTTTAAAGGTATAGTTCTCAGATTTGTCGGTGAACCGCGGCGTTGGAATGGTAACCTCGAAATGTTAATTTAGTACGACTGCGGGGCACTTTACGAGCAGAACGAGATTATCCGATCCCGTTTCCTTCCCTCGAATGAAATTGTCATTACGTTTTATATTATTTACGTAATATTTTTATTGTGATAAGTACTTCTTAATTGTCTTAGACTAGTTTTTACTGATATTTAAAAGTATTCCGAATTTGTAGGATATAAGAGAAACCAATCATAATATTTTCTGAAAATCTTTTAATACTACTAAAATAGTTATTATTATTTATTTACACTAATAATATGATATGTACCTATATAGTTCATACTTAGACTATACATAATTCGAATGAGAATCATGTACCGAGTATTCTCCTTAAATATTGAATATTGATTGATATAGATAAATCGATCTAGCTAGGATTTATTTTTAGAAAATGTCGTTTTATCCCTTTTTTACTCAATTAAAAAATATCATTAGAATACGAAGATAAATTTCGCTGTCACTGATAAGCTAATAATAGCTCGGATGGAAATCGGGCGGATTCGATGTGATTCGATATCAGAAAACCCGGGTTCTATTCCAGGTGTCTACAAACCAATTTTTTTTTCCTTTTTTTTCAAGTTTCTTCTTTTGTGAGAAAAATTATTATTGAGAGCTCTTTTTATTTTTTATTTAAATGATCAGTTCCTATTATTTAACTATTACGTCGGTAAGATCGAAAATATTATTTATGTTTCATCAGTATATTATGTGTATAAATATAATTTAACCGAGCAAATCTCGGTCATCCAGGTACTTCTCTATATATTAGATACTAGTAGAAGTTTACGGCATGATTAGGTACGATGCAGCTCAACTAGATCGAATCTCTCGAGTCGGCAACATTTCAGCTGTATGGTTGGTTACATTCGAATAAGAAACTTTTATACGTTGCACTCACTTCTAAGCTTTAGAATGATTAACATTTATATATAAATTATGGGAAACAGAAATTTGAAAATGTACATATTTAACGTCTGATAAGATTGTTTTTAAGAAATATTGTAATATTTAAAACGTCACTTCAACGTTTACTTCATTCAAGTAGGTTTGAAAAATATATCGATATATTAATACGTGATGCAAAAACTTTTTACCCCTTTTTACGAAAATGACGAGGACGGAGAATAATGAAATTTGGCACAGTTTAAGTTTATATGGAGAAGAAATGCAGAATGCTAATATATATTTTTTTTCTTCATAATAATGCTCAACAAATACATTAAATTCATTTAAAAAAAACACTACACACACTAAGGCACATACACATATGTAAAATGACATGTATACATTGTTTATTGTTAAAGTCTGTTGTCAACACGGTTTTAAATAAAGGTCTTGCAACGGATTTTTTATCTAACACGGTTTTAAATAGAGATCTTGCAACGAATTTTTTATCGAAAATTTTTATCACAGATCAGGTTCAATGACTGCTGCATATGCTCACCATGTTACGCGTAATCTTATTTTTATGATGTTGACAATGTTGTCAATTATAGATTAGGTTGAATTCCGACCACTGGGTGACCACTAGTAAATAAATAAATAAGCTTTAAAACCACATTTCAATCTTAATTGCCCAATAATGTGTTATGATAATGTGAAGCTATCACAGGATTCGGAATATAGATTTTGTTGAGAAGAATCGCCAAGTAACTCAATAGTTACTCTTAAAAAGTGTTAATACTCTACTAATAATATCATACTGTAACTTATGAGTGACTGAGCAGTTAATGTAAACCAATCTATCGTTCAATAGTGTATCAAAAATAATTGCAAGTAAAGCCTCGCTTATCTTGCGTATTATACCAGCAAAATCCAGATTTATACTATTACATTATTTTTATTTTTATTACAGTTACGTAGAGTAATATTCATATTATCCACATGTAAAATTAAATATTCCTTTGAGTCTCTGAAGAAATGAAAAGTTGAATAGAAGAAATTAATGTGGAATTTGAATACGAATGCATTAAATTTGAAAGCGAGACATTATCATAACAAAAGAAAATTACTGAAAACACATTCAAGGAACGTTCAGATATAACGTAGTATTGTTTGTTAAAAAAATTAATATAAATTAAAAAAGTCTATTCTTGTCGAGACTGTATAATTAAAATTGTTATTTTTTTAAATACACACACTATTATAAAAATATCGTATTTTGTGTAGTTTTCGGTTTATCTAGATATTTAGTAATATCAAAGACTAAAGGAGAGACAGAAAAACTCTTCAATCCATGTTTTATTAATTTATTAGATCATTAATCAGAATCAATATCTTGTAAAATGACGTTGACACAAAACGAGCTTTCTCGTTAGGGCAGTTAGGTATGTTAAGAACATTTTTGTCAAAATTTGCAAATTCCGTTTAAATAGTTGTATAAGAAAGTTATGTAGATTACTGGTGCGGTACGTCCAATACATGTTATGAGTGTCCTATTGGTAACGGTGCACTACCTCGTTAAGAAATAAGCAATGGCCATTCCATGTCTATCAAGCTATAATAACTGAGAATATGAACTGAGAAGAGAAAAACTAGGTAGCGTTTTATTCAATAGTGATAGTCATTGTACTGTGATGAAAGTAGGCAGCGTTTTGCAACTTACGGTGTATAATATATAAATGTACATGATAAAAAATATATAATTTATATTAAAAAATACTTTTAAATTGAACTCGTTTCTTCTCAAATTAGCGCAATCAAAGAAACAAACTATTCAGCAATATAATATTTTATTCTTATAAACGAAAAGATAAAATACTGTGTCAAATTAGTATGAAATATATTTTTCCTTAATATTAAAATTACCTATACTATACTGCAGAGAGACTAAATAAATAGAGATCGTGTACAGATAACGAAAACGTGATTTAATATGACGGTAAAATGCTTCAACATAGTGATGCACTCATTTATATTAGACGAGCCTTTGAAAGTCACCAACGCAGTTAATAACAATAGCACTCTCAGTGCTGGTCAACAATAACAGGTTGTTTACCGTAATAAATTTAATTTTCATATCAAAGCAATGTTAATTCTAAAGACAAAACACTGACATAAAAATTATATTAAAATGTGTATGTATAATAGCTGCTAATTACGTCTTTAAATCTTTTTAAATAATACTTTGGTTGCATAATATACTAGATAAAAAAATCAAATAATATAACCAAAAATATTAAATCTAAATTTATACTTAAAAAAATAAAGCTTTTGTGTAGAAACTTAACGCCAAAGAAAGAGCGTAATATAGTTTTATAAAAGTTTGTTACAATTTAATTGAGTCTTAATAATTGTTAAAGTTTTTGGCAGTGACGCTTCATATTTTTGTTGACTTCATACTTTTTATAAAAAGTCTGCAATGCAGTCAGTTGTTAAAAGTCAAGTATGAACCAAAAGAGTTGCTTTTTTTTCAAATAAACTCTTTGATGTGCCCCTCGACCGCTCCGGATGATAATTCGTACCTTTGATGTGCCAAGATTCAACGGTAACTATTTCGGGTCTTGCTCTGGTTGAATAAATTTGCAACCGTTTGTTTTTGAATTGTATATTTCCTGAACAACATATGTTAGATCGTTGGTTTTGATATTACTATATATATGTATACGTTATATTATAATATACGATAAATGTTGTTATTTCGTAAATTTTTTACACTTTTTTCTCTAAAAATTCCTCATAATCATTATTCTACATATTATTGATAGTATTTCTATTTTGTTCGACTGTAATTTTTGGATAAATAAATAAATATTATTTCTAATATAAAATATTTTTTTTAATAATTAATATAATTTTTTCTTTATAAATATTATTATTATTATATTATATTTGATCGTTTTTTACTTAAAAGTTGATGGCAAAGATCTGTATTTCAAAAAAGTCGTGACATCTAATCCTCTAAATCTATTTCATAAATTATTTTGGTAGTTTCAAAATAGTGTAACTATTTTTAATGTCGTTACTTACATACTCGTAAAAGTGAAATAATGTGTCACCCTAAATAGTTGCCATAATAACACATAACGTAACAGTATTGTTGTGTTTGCAATAATTTAATGTAAACTGCTAAGCGAGGATTTGCACACCAGCCGAGAATATGAATCATTTCATATGCATTGGTTATTTCAGGCGGAACAAAACAAGCGGCGTTAGATAAAAACCCTGAAAAAATATATACGATACGATAAAGCTTTTTCAGGTAGAGTTTAAACCTTTTAAAATACAGTTTTTAGAGGCACTGTGCGATTATGGGATAACATGTTGATGTTGGAGTTGAACGCTTAAAATACCTGAGAATTAACAAAAAGTATTTTTAATACGACATATTCATTATATATTATGACGACGCGTTGGCGCAGTGGTCACAGTAACTGGCTGATGCGCTAGCGGTCGCGGGTTCGATCCACGCACATGACAAATATTTGTATAGGCCATACAGATGTTTGTCGTGGTTTTGGCGTTTATGCTTGCGTATTGTGTGTGTTTCCGGACCCCCGACACAGGATTCACATCCTACTGGAGGCCGTTGAGTGTGAGACGTTTAATTAAATTTAATTGTATGTATGTTATGTGATGTTTGTGCCGCCTGTTAATTGTATTTAATGATTATTTGCATTAAGGGGACTAAGCTTCGTTTTCTTTATTTAAAGAACCTATATTATATATATGTACGTATTTATTATATACTAGCTGCTGCCCGTGACGACGTCTGCGTGAACGCTATTAGATTACACGTTGTTACAGAATGCGTTGAAGAAATAAAGGTTCACTGCTCGTTTCCGTAGGTGATAGCGTGATAATATGTAGTCTATATGTTGACCCGACTTCTTAATAATATTCGTGCCAAATTAGAAGTAAATCCATGGAGTACTTTTTGAGTTTATCCCGGACGTACATACAGACAAACAGACAAACAGATAAAAATTCTAAAAACTATAGTTTCGGTATCGATTGTAGATCACACCCCAAGTGTTATTTTAAAAAAATATTCAATGTACAGTTTTGACTTTCCTACGATTTTATTATATGTATAGATACCTAAGTTATATGATCAGAGCTATGTCACTGTTCTAATATTTAGTGTTCGTTAAGTCATAGATAGGTATTTCGAAATGGAAGTTATAAATAATTCAACTATTCGTATTTTATTTCCTCGTAAAAAATATGCGTTGCCATGACGTTTATTGTTTTCATATGATTGATTGATGTGTTGTTTGTTATGTTTCAAAAACACTTATTACTATAACTTTGTAAATTGCCAATATCGATGATTCACTCAATAAAAATTAATTGAAGAAACACAAAATAATATATTATAAACCTAAGCAAATATTTGATGTAATTAGAAATTCATTTTATATATTATTTTATAACTTGCGTGGTAAACATTTTTATACAGAGACTATATTTAATTCTCTATTGTATTGCATCAGCCAGTAAACTACCCACTGCTGAGTGAATGCCTCTTCTCCATATGGAGAAGGGTTAGAGTTTAACCCACCGCGCTGCTCCACTGCGGGTTGGCGGATAATATTTCTACCATGAGTAACGATCATTACCAGGTGTCCATGATAACAATCGAGACCGACGGCTTTATGTGTTCTCCGAGGTACGGTGGGGAAAGGACAGACCGGAAACAAATATTTGCACAAATACAAATATCTGCCCTGAGCGGGAATCGAACCCGCGACCTTCGACGTTGCGATGAGGCGTTGAGGCGACTACTTGCATAACTACACCAGAACGGTCGTCTATTTAATTCTAGTGATTGATAAATAAATTTAATTCTAGTGTTTTGATATTATATTTTATATTTTTAAGAGTTCCTAAAGGCTCACATCGGGTAGCCAACTTTGCTAGTCAGCCTATGTACTACGAATAAAATGGATATATATAAATTTAACTATCCATTAACCTTATAGCTGGGCAGTGAAGCGGCTAAAAGGGATTAAGCCGTGTCATCGTTTTTTCTCGCCGGTATTGATTAAGCGCGGACAGGACAGAAGATAATAAAACCATTTGTTGGCAAGTGGAAAATTATTGTAATTTTTTATGTTTAAACCATTAAAACAGCCTGTAATGTCATACTGCTGCAAAGGTCCCTTCAAGAAAGGGTTTTTGTAAATTCTGCTCTTCCGGGTTAAATAGGAGATGAAACCCTTTATTTTTAAAGTAACAAGATTAAACTTTATTTGTAGCATTTTTTATTTTTATGTAAAAGTTTATAGTTAGGTTTTTTTTTTAATTTAAAATTTAATTTTTCGAAATGGTACCCTACAAGTGGTTGAATTTTGAATAAAAGTTTGTATGAGAGTTTTGGTTTTCTATTTTTTAAGAATTAAAAAATATATACGAACGTTATCTTTTGAAATTAGGAAAAATCAATATTTGCACATTTCAGCGGAAATAAAATAACGGATACTTTGTACATATATAGTTACTTCAAATAAATTTATAATCTAATAAAATATATTTTATGGATATACCATGAAGGTAACAATGGTACACCACCTACCTTTTCCATTCATATTCCGTATAATCCGGGTTGTCTGGAAGAAATCGCTACTTAGCGATAAGACCGCTTTGTACATGCTTAAATACAGTGTATATTTAAGTTATGTGTGTATAAACAGTGCCGGATTAGCCTATAAGCTATTTAAGCAATTTCTTAGGGCATCCCGTCTTGGGGGGCACCAGAGACGACCGAGAAAAAAAAAAACGAGCACACTAAAGATAAATAGAGATAATCTTTGTCAAAACAAAAAATTATAAAAAATTAAAAAAGAACGACCATGGGTCAAAAAGAATAGATGCATTGTCTTTATTATACATATATCGAATCCAATATGCTTAAAACGTTAGACTGAAAAAATATTTACCACGAATTTAATGTTCGAAAAAATCGCAATTCGCATTTAATAAATCAATAAAAATGTTTTTGTTTCTAATAATAATTAATTAATTACTCTATAGCATATAAGCGGATCAACAGACAGATTTGTAAATCTCTAAGGCATGACATGCGTGTGTTTTAATATAAAACGTATTAAAGATACGATAGAGCGGAATCGGGGCTCCAAAGTGTTCTCAAGGGATTCATCTGTTGGTCAAAGCTGGTTGTCGACGCTGAAAACTGAGGATGGAGGTACAGCGTTGACCAGAGCTGAGATATTGAGGGAGGTTGAGAAGTTTTTTAGACAGTTGTATACCTCGGTCAACCAACCTGTTTGCAGTTCGGCTGAAGATCCAAGAGCAGAGATTACCCGACATTATTCCGAAGATGTCCCGGACATCAGCATGCATGAGATTAGTATGGCTCTGGGATAGCTTAAAAACAATAAGGCACCGGGTGAGGACGGTATTGCGTCTGAACTTCTGAAAGCGGGTGGAACACCGGTACTTAAAGTTTTAGAGGCTCTTTAATGCCATCTTGCTCGAGGGCGTAACCCCGCAGGCCTGCAACGGAAGCGTGGTAATGCCTCAAGAAGGGTGATAACACCTTGTTGAAGAATTACAGGTCCATTTCGATTCTGAGCCACGTTTATAAGCTGTTCTCTAGGGTGATTACGAATCCCATGGAGAAGAAGTCTGGCCTTTTCGCCGAGGCCAGCCTGTCGCTGGAGGGATCCTGTTGCCTGTAGATCTGGGACCCTCCAATTAAAGCGGCTGAAGGCTCCCGCAGGGGTTTAGTACGGTATTGCACTCCCAAAGTGCCGAGTCCGACATAGGTCTAGGACTGCCACCCGGGCGTCCTGGATATCATCCGTAAATGGATTCTCCTACGACGAAAAAAAAAGGGTGATTACGAATCGTCTGACGGGCAAGTTTGACGAAAACATTATGTTGGCTGTGTAAAATGTTCCTGAGGTGAGTTGACGTCAAGTCGGCGGCCGGTCTAGAAATATTGCCTAATTTTAAGACAACATGTGAAATCATGTTATGTCAACCCCACCTAGCATGGGATAAGGGAAATAGGAACAACACATACATATTCTACCTACGATACGTATTCACATTTTTTTTCAATTAATTCTTTGTAGTTCACTTAAGGATAGGGGGGCCCACAGGGAAAGATTGCTTAGGGTATCAAGTTACCTTAATTCGGCACTGTGTATAAAGTGGTGTACAATAAAGTATAAATAAATAAAATAAATAAATGTATTAAGTAAAACAAATATTCTAAAAATATTTAATATTTTAAATATTTCTTGACACTTAAAAACAATTTCTCTATCTAGTTTCATTTAGCAATTTATGTATTTTTATATTCAAGACTAAGCTACTAGATGTACGAATATTTCAGTGAATTTTAGGACAATGATTACTCTAAATGTACGTTCAAATATATATTCTAAGATCCCACTATATAACGACCTTCATCGAGCTGGTTAATGGATGAAAAGTGTTTTATATCCAGTTAAATATGTCAAGAAATATATTGCAAATAGGTTGCCTAAAAAACTTTATTCCAGGATATGACTAATAAACAATAAAAAAAAAAATTTTTAAGCATTTCATTGGTTTGGTTATTAGACAAATTCCATACCGTATCCGGGTAAATATTTGAAAATGCGCATATGGCATAGTTTCGGAGATTAAGAAAAAAAGGTGAGGAAAATGATTCTTTATATGATTTTTGTAATCTCAGGTACTTTCTTTTTAAAATAGTATCTAAGGGAATGCCTTAAAATATTTACTTTTTGTATGATAGGCAATTCAAAATTCATACGAACGGTAGTGATAAATATGAATAATTGGTAATTAGGTCACTCACAATGTAATGAATAGTTTTCAAATAGTAATTATGAAAAAAAAATTAGAGATGATAACTAAGATATAAAAGCTGCTTTACCAATTAGAGATGGTGGCATCGGCGTGAGAAAAATTTCTAGTGTCGCTCTTCCTGCTTTTTTTGCTTCTGTGCATAGTATCAAAGGCCTATGTTCCGAAAATTTAAAATTAGGTTCAGTCCAAATTCAAAGGCTACAGACGCAGTAGAAAACTGGAGGTTGGTGTGTCCTAATGACGATAGCCCCAAGGAAGTTACAAAACAAAAACTTTGCGATACGCCATTAGTTCACAATACTCGTGAAAATTTGACGTAAAATCTTACTAGTGACAAAATCCGTGCAAGGCAAAAAATGCACCAACCCTCCTGTCACTAGTGGAGGATATGAGACGTAGAGTTAATTCTTTTAGAATTTTTTTTGCACTGCTACTCTAAGGTCCAAGTGTTTCGACTGTAAACGGCACAAAAACATAACATGGGATAAGTTACAAATATTTGTGCCATTTAGTCATTTCAACTTTCTCCGCAGCGGCTTCCACTCTTAAAGCTGTCTCCCTGACGTGAGACGGAGCTAACGCAGGTTGAGTCCCATAAAAGCGCCCGTTCCCTTTCCCAGGGAATCAGTGTTAAACCATCAGGCCTCTTGTCATTATCGCGACCAATTCCAGTAGGCTCAATAAGAGCAGGAACGTCGATGGTGGCAAGAGCCCTTTTAATGGTTTCATTCAGGGAACCTTGGCGGGAAAACATACCTGAACTCTTGTTGCAAGAAAGGCCGTGTAGTCCGAAAGGCTTGCAAAAGGCTTGCATTAGGCCGCTGCTTCTATAATAAAATAGACCAAGACTTCAAAATAGACCAAAAATGTTGTCACAAGAATCACCTCCTTTCCGCACAGACATAAAAAATGCTGTCACAAATTAAGACGAAATTTCAACATAATTACCATTTCTAAAAAAAACTAATTACCATTCGCTTGTGCGAACGGCAAATATCGGTAATGAGACAAATGGTAAGTAGTATTTCAACTATTTTCTTAAATAAATCAGTCTTGTGTTAGAAACATTCTAATTCTATTCTCAAAATCCAAAAGGAGTCACTATAGGGACTATATAAAACATGTTATCAAAAATATGTAATTGATCACTTACCTAAAAAACAATAAATGGTTATTAGATAATATTTTTACTAAAACACTTTGAGGACGAGATAATCACAATTGGCGCCAAAAAGACTGATCTTTGACACTAGCCTTCGCTCGGTGTTCGAGCTCTAACTGGTACCCATGCGCCTGTGTACTATTGGGTTGGAATATTCCAGTTTTTACAAGAAAAATCATTACGGAATGTTCCCAAATGGTAATTAGCAAGTTGTCCATGGACATTTTTTAACTGATCTTATTTTTAATAAGTTATGTTCTTTGCGTGTTACAGCATGGTTTTATGTGTTCATTAACAACTTAAGTTTATGAATATCTTACCAAAAGTATAATCTTCAAGAAGAATTTAACAATTTTAGGATAATTATTGATTGAAAATGGAGAATTGGACACGAATGGGAATTAGATTTTGGCTCTCTGATTTGTAATATCTCTAAACTCAATTTATAAATAAGATTTTTAGTTATCGGTCCATATTTGAGATACTTTTTTACATAAGAAATAATTCACAAAAGTAAAAATATAAACTCCGCATTCGTTCTTTAATAACCGCCGCGCGATTTGCATGTTTTCAAATATTTGCCCATCCGTGGTATAGGGTTGTCTGTGAAAAATTTGTTACCAACTGAATTGATGATGATGATGGTCCTAGCCGATTTCGGCTACAGCGACCACAGCGATACAGCATGGCTCAGCTGCAGCTGCATCCCTCTGCTCCGCCCTCTCATGCGCCCGGATATGGCTGATGTAGCCAATCTTCGCACGAAATGTGCGATCGCACTTGGGACACGTCAGGATACCGCCGCTGTAATTATAGTTAATAGCCGCAGGTGGTCGGGCTTTCAGCTCGTCTCGTTTGGTATCAAGGTCAGTTTTCCTTGTGTCTTCAAAGGAGGATAGTTTTTGCCTGATCAGCTGCCTCCATTCTTGGCGATCTTCAGCCTGTGATTCCCACTGCAAGTGATCCAGCTCGCACCGCTTCATGTGCCTCTTCAAAACGTCCTTATACCGCAAAAGCTGTCCGCCTTGCTTGCGCTTGCCCTCTTGAAGCTCGCAGTAAAAGATACGTTTCGCAACCCTTGTATCCGGCATGCGGGAGACGTGTCCGCACCAACGTAATTGTCTTCGCATAATGTATGCCTCTATTCCGTATAAGTTAGCACGGCGTAAAACCTCAGTGCCTCTCACGTGGTCAGACCAGTGGATGTTCATGATGTCACGGAGGCACTGCATGTGGAATCTATCAAGGCAGCGAATTTGTTTCCGATAGAGACACCATGTTTCTGACGAGTAGAGGAGGTTCGGTATTACTATGGCCATATACACCGAGATCTTAGTTGCCAACTTAATATCATGCGACCGGAAAACTTTGGGTCTAAGTTTACCAAAGGCTGCAGAGGCTGCACTAATCCTGGCGTTGATTTCTGGATGTTGATTCTATTCCAACTGAATTAAAACAAATTTAAACGTAGGTACTGAATTTCTGTTGTGGAGTTTTAAAAAGTGAAATATTGCTGCGAGTGAACACGTGAGATCGGGAGGTCCCAGCAAACCATCCCATGCGATAGAAGAGGACACAGCATTGCAGCTGTGTGAAGTTCGTCCATTGAATGAAAGAGAATGCGCATGCTATTTTTCCGTGAAAATGAAAAGAATAACGATAGACTCGTAAATGCTGTGTGTGCATCATATTGGAGTAGCTTAATATTAAAATAGAAAACATAAAATATAAATAGAATAATGTTTTTGAAATATATATTTTTTTAATCCTATGAATCCTATACTAATAGAGTTTTATACCGAAAAATGCAAATGGATGTCAGACAGTTGTCAAAAAACTGACGGCTCAAGGGTTATTCCTTCGTTATTAAAAGTATCTTTCTAAAAATAATTTTAAAGTTCACCTTTAAAATAATTTCATAAAAGTAGGCCTGTAATTATATTCTTCTAAACTTTGTCAACTCTATTCGCTGGGTGCGTGACCCTAGCGCCATCTAACGATACAACTTACGGTGGCTCTTTTGAGAAAATAAACATGTATTGGATGTCAAATAGCTATTGAAAAAATAAAATAAACTTGAAAAAAATTTTTTTTTCAATGTAAAATGTGATATATTACACAGAGTGAATATTAAATTTAAAAAATTTCCGTGGGTCAGCTAAAAACAGTAAGTAAAATAATTACAACAACTAAAACAAGACTCAATAAGTGAATTAGGTTAAGCAGTGTTAAAATCTGTCAAAATGTTTATTGTAAAATTAATATTGAATAAAAAATCATTATTAATAATAAAAAACAATCTAAAATATAATATAATATATATGATAACAAATAGCTCTATTTAACATAATAATATATTTACGAATGTGTCTTAAATTTTAATTTTTTTAATTTAATTTTGCAGATAAAAAATGGAATTGGTGTTAAGAACGGGCTTAATAAAATAAAACAGGTATTGCTAATCATTAACTATATCAAATAATATGTCTTAATTTTTTTGTCGATTATTTATATTAATCTAAATATTTTAATCAAAACTAAATTTTATTACGTACCTACTCAAAACTGCGGATTCGTTGACTTTACGTCTTCTATAAACTGATGGAAAAATAGTTGGAGCGTAATTAGGAATTGATTCAACATCTGATTTTTCACCACCAATGAAGTGTTCACTGCATATAACATCCATAGGTTTTGGAGACATAACGATCCATCAATACTTTACAAAAAAAAAAAATTAAATTATTACTCCGTTTTCTTACACGATATACACATGTATATGACATTAGGTAGGTTATAGTAATACTTACTTTTGCCTTTTAACAGCAGTTATCCATTTTTTTCGCTGATTTAATTTCCACTTGGCAACCGGAAACTTACAATTACTATTTCTACTAGTATTTTTGCAATCGACTACACAACGACTTTGATGACCCATTTTATTTTATTTATTTAATTAAACTGACACACGTGTTATTTTTATGGTCATAGAAAATAAAGAGCCACCCGTAGTTCTATTATGTCCGCAACGAGCGCTGACATCACTTTTGTGTCCCCCACTATGCCTTACGCACCCAGCGAATAAGCTACTGCTGGTGGTATCTGTATGTAATAGCAAAGGTACGTATTTATACAAAATTACTAAACATCTATGTAAAAAAATTAAACAAGTGCGAGTTGGACTCGCCCACGAAGGGTTCCGTAGCAGCAAGTAACATCATATAAAAGTTCTTGAAGTTCGTTGTAACTTTGATCGATGTGTTGAGTTTCAGTTCTAAGTATGGGGAACCCCCCAACATTTATTGTTTTTTTTTTTCTATTTTTGTGTGAAAATCTTAATGCGGTTCACAGAATACATCTATTAACCAAGTTTCAACAGTATAGCTCTTATAACTTCGGCAAAAAGTGGCTGTGACATACGGACGGACAGACAGACAGACAGACATGACGAATCCATTAAGGTTCCGTTTTTGCCATTTGGCTACGGAACCCTAATAAAAAAAGTTACATTTCTTTTTGAGCTTTTAAACGTGACGTTATCAAATTTATAACGTTTTCGTGACGATATTTAAGTTCTTATACAAGGATTATTACGTATTTGAATTTTTATGTGGTCCTTGACGATTATGCTGATTTCATTGTGTGCGACTGTAAAACATTTAAATTTATTATAACTTATTATGTATGCCTTTCTTAATCTTTGCTTATTTGAATAACAAAGAAATGTAGAAACGGAATATTATTTTAATAAGTATCCATTAAAAAGTTAATGCATTTAGCCTATTTTTTATTTTAAGGTTATAAGGTAAGGAAATTTATAATTATAGTTTTACATAAATGTTAAAAAACTACAAGCATACTTAACTTCGTACTAGCTTTAATTTAGTAAGAACCTTAAGTGTTTTATTTAATTATTTATTTCTACACGATCTCTATTGTCAAGTAATAAATGCTAGCCGTGTATAACGCTTGGTCATCGGATGTCATTACGTATTCGTGCGCGTCCGGTCAGTAGCGGTCGTGCAGTTCTGGAATGTCCATTGTGGAGATCCTAGCGTGCATTTCATTCATATTCATATAACTGAAATTACTGCTTTTAATAGCTCTCCGCTCTTTTGTCCAATTTTTTTTTAAGAATGTAAAAATGTTTTAATAAAATAAAATTACGATCTTTTTCATTCTTATTTTAGTTGAGCTCGTTCACTCGTCAGGAAATTTCTGGGACAAGGAATCATTCACGTCAATGAAACATGTTTGTTTTGTTAGGTATGTAAAGTTACAAAGAAGATAAGACCAATATATAATGATATATGTATGCTTATAAATTACAAAAATACAAAAATGTATTATCAATAATACATTTTATTTCACATATTCATAAAAAACATTCTAAGTAAAACAACCCAAATTTTTGTAACGCAATAAAAACTTAATAATGAGATTTATAGAGTCTGGAGCAAGTAAATAAACTTCTGAAATTTCGTTACAATATTGTCATAACGAAATTCGTTTACTTATTTTCTCGATTATCAGTTTTATCGGAATCGATTATCCCATGTGAATAGGTGTAAAGTTAGGTATGAGTTTGATCGAAGTACCTGACAAATTACTTGCAAATTCGATTTTCTCCTAATCTTGAATTCCCATACAGTAAGAAAAAGACCCTCTTTAAGAATTCGGGAACATTACCGAGCCCCTAAACTAAGACTGATGTAATTTGTTCGCCCGAAGCCATTTCTGCTCGGAATTAATGTTGTAAGAATGTTTGATATTACTTTCATTTTTAAGACGTCGGAGTTTTTTTACCGTAGACTAACAATGGAATTTGAATATAATTTATATACGTCAAAATCAGTCGTGCGGTGACCGGGAGAGTAGATTAGTCTCGATCTCTTTCTTGCCGAAGTGTCGTAGAAGGCGACTAAGGCCATAGTGTTGCGAACAACTATGCACCGACCGAGTTGGTGATGGGCAGCAACGTCATAATATCATTCAGGAATAATACACTGCGCTCGCCAACACGCATGCCAAGCGCGGCGAGTATTGGCAAATCCCTCCGAATGACAGTACGAAATGAGCCCGGGCCCCCAGTCCCCGGTGGCCCTAATATTCCCTGCTACGGCAGCCGCTCGGGTAACGGTGGGGCAGGGGGTGCTAAGAATTTTTGGGTGAGATTCCGCTGCCATCCTCGATCACACCTGGTCCCTTTGACGCACAACATTCGCATGTTGAGGTCTGATGAAAGAATTGTTGAGCTGGAAGAGGAAATGAACAGGCTACATTGGGATATACCGGGTCTATCAGAAGTCCGAAGAGAGGGTAAGGACCCGATAACCCTGGAATCTGGTAACCTGTTCTACTACCGGGAGGGTGACCATCAATCCCAAGGAGGTGTGGGGTTTATTGTCTGAAGGTTCCTCATTGGCAACATTGTGACCATCGAAAGTATATCGAATAGGGTTGCGTACCTTATACTCCAAGTATCTAAGAGGTACTCGCTGAAGGTCATACAGGTATACGCACCGACCTCGGCATACCCAGATGAGGAAATAGAGGCTATGTATGAGGACATCAGTAGGGTCATACATACGAAAATAACCTACTTCAATATAGGCAAAAGACGAGACGATGAGCTGAGAGTGGGGCAATTCGGATATGGACAGCGGAACCCCAGGGGTCAGAGGCTAGCCAATTTTCTGGAGAAGGAGGGTTCCTTTATGATTGAACTCTTTTTTCTAGAAGCCACCTTATAAGAAATGGACCTGGATGAGCCTTGACGGAATGAAATAGACTTCATCATGACCACCAGGCGACAGATATTCAATGACGTCTCTGTGATCCATAGAGTGAAAACCGGGAGTCATCACCTATTGGTTAGAAGCACATTGAATATCAGTGTTAATCTGGAACGATCGCGCCTGATGAAGTCTTTACTCCGATCATCTAACGCACATATCCAAAACCCCGAGAGCTTTCAGCTCGAATTATCAAATCGTTTCGATTGCCTTGAGGATTGCGTTTCTGTGGACGATATAAGCAACAGGTTGGTGAACACGGTACGTACAGTCTGGAGCCGATTTTACAGACTCGGCCGTAAAAGAGGGCCTCGAAAGCTCTCTGACCAAACTCAAAATCTTATGGAAGAGCGACGCCTATTAAACCTGCAGTCCTCTGGTGACGCTGAAGCATATAACATATTTGGAAATCAAAACGTATTAAAGATACGATATAGCGGAATCGGGCCTCCAAATTGTTTTCATGGGATTCGTCTGTTGGTCAAAGCCGATTGTCGAGGCTGTAAACAGAGGATGGAGATACAGCGTCGACCAGAGCTGAGATATTGAGGGAGGTCGAGATGTTTTACAGACAGCTGTATACTTCGGTCAACCAACCTGTTCGTGACTTGGATGAAGATCCCAGAGCCGAGCTTACCTGACTTTATTCCGAAGATGTCCCGGATATCAGCTTGCACGAGATTAGTATGGCTCTGGGACAGCTTAAAAACAATAATGTACCGGGTGAGGACAATATTACGCCTGAGCTTCTGAAAGCGGGTGGAACACCGGCACTTAAAGTCCTTCAAAGGCTCTTTAATGCTGTCTTTCTCGAGGGCGTGACGCCGGAAGCCTGGAACGGAAGCGTGGTGATGTTTTTCTTCGAAAAGGGTGATTCTTCTGAACCACGTTTATAAGCTGTTCTCTAGGGTCATTAAGAATCGTCTGACGGGCAAGTTTGATGACTTCCAGCCTCCCGAAAAAGCGGCTTTCCCATAAGGCTATAGTATCATAGACCACATACATATGCTACAGATTATACAGAAGACCGAAGAGTATAATCGGCCATTGTGCTTGGCGTTTGTGGACTATGAGAAAGCGTTTGATTCAATCAAAGCTTGGGTGGTGCTGCAGTCTCTCCAGCGGTGCCACATTAACTAACTGTATATCAAAGTGTTGCACTGCTTGTACAATAACGCCAGTATGTCGGTTCGAGTACAAGAGCATAGCACGAAAGCGATTAAAATGCAGCGAGGTGTGAGACAGGGACGTATCATCTCTACGGATCTTTTTACCACAGCATTGGAAGACGCTTTCAAGCTTCGGGAATGGAAAGGATTCGGCATCAATATAAACGGCGAGTACATCACTCACCTTCAATTTGCCGTTGATATTGTGCTTATGGCAGAATCGCTGGAGGACCTTGTCATTATGCTCAGTGACCTCGAGGCAGTTTCCCGACGGGTCGGCCTTAAAATGAATATGGACAAGACAAAAATCATGTCGAATGTCCATGTCGAGCCCACCCCGATAACTGTTGGAGATTCTACTCTCGAAGTTGTTGACGAGACGAGAGATCTATTTAGGAAAAAATGTCCAACTTGGTAGGTCTAACTTCGAGAGAGAGAGAGAGAGAGAGAGAGAGGCCAATCGTCTTATTCAGCTAGGATGGATAGTGTTCGGGAAGTTAAAAAACGTCGTTTCATCCGTTATACCTTAGTGCCTGAAGTCGTAAGTCTTCGACCAATGTGTGTTACTAGTGATGACATACGCATCTGAGACGTGGTCTCTGACTATGGGCCTTTTAAATAAACTACTTACGACTACTACTACGACTTGAGGAAAGTTGCTGGAAGCCGTTAGATGAAGGTGCTTTGAACTAGTCGCTCTGGAGGTCGATGGGGGTGGTCTACGTTCAGCAGTAGACATCCAATGGCTGATATGATAATGATGACGTCATATTATCCTTATAAAGGAATCGTTAAAAATGATTTTAAGATTGAATTATCTTTCTACGTGACAATTATTTTAATAAATATTTAACGTAATTATTTGATTTAAAGAACGTGTTTTTTGTACAAGGGTTAGATCCAGTATAATCTGTGGCGTGTAATAATAAAACTTATATTGATCTACTTTTTAAAGAAAACTAACATTATAAGCCGTTATTGTATATTTTAAGCTTACTCTATTTATATTACTCACATTTATGTATAACGCGTCTTATCGCGTAAATATAACATTTTTTTTGCTAGACGTTTATTATAATTATAATTATAAACCCAAAAGTGAAATTATTTGTTTTACTTTCACAGTTCAGCGGCTTGCACAATCGTCACTAAATCTGATATACATGTAGCTTAGCAACACGAAGTGTATAGATGCTATTTCGGTTTTTTATCGCAGAAAATTACATAGAGGATTTATTACGCTCACCCTGATTATTTGTTTTGCTAAGATGAATATTTGTATTTTGTGATATTAATATGAGGGTCAAAATACAGTCAATATTTTTAGATGCTGTATTTATAGTGAAATCTTTTTTCCTTATTAAGAAAAAGGACCCTATAAATATTAAATCTTCAGATTTTTATTCAATATTAATTAGACAATATAAATGTATGTACAGGTTTTTATCATTTTCTTCCTATTCTAAAGAAAATTGTCCCTCCGTAACTTAGTATACTTCTATATTATGTAGAAAATAAAATTTCGTTAGTATAATTGTCTCAGGATAGGCAACACATAGATGAGTTGGCTGGGCTAGTTCCAGGTAAATTAGTTTATGTTCATGGCGACGTCGACCACTTACCATTAGGTGGCACGTCTGCCAGTTTGCCTATCCAACTAACATTAAAAACTACTTTAATTTTAGAATTTCGTCTCGTTTGCAATGATATTTGCTGTCAGCTTGCTTTCTATTCAATGTAATTTTAGTATTTTAGTAAAGATAATATTATCTTAGTTGAGCTAGATCGAATAATGTCGGCTTTATATTTATCAAAAAATACATTTTTTTACTTTAACATTATTTGCAAATGGTAACTAAACATTTATAATTAAGGCATATATTTATCGGAAACTCCATGTATTTGTTTCTTTAAAAGATTGTCTATAATAGTCTTGCTTACCTGCCGCAAATGCCTGGTGTTGTTTTTGGGTGTTAAATTGAAATATAAATAAACAAAATATAAATAGAGATATTTCTTTTGAATGTATATTTTGAGATACTTGCCGTATGGGTAACTTTCTCTTACAATATCTACCCACACACTTACTGACTTATTGTGGTTTGTGATTACGCACACTTACACAATGTTGTCCAAAACCGAAAGAATACTGACTTACCGACATATACAAAATATGTAACATTTTGTAATAAATATTTTTTTTTTTACGTTATAAATAAATCTTATAAATAATATTGTGTAATCTTTGTAAGTAATAGTCAAGATGAAAACTTTAACTACAATAGCACCTCTTCAGTTGAAATATTATAATAATATAGAATTTTAGATTTTTTTTTTATTATCAGTGGTAAAATTTTTGAAATCATTCTAAAAATAACAGAGAGGTAGGTAGCTCTAGGTTTACTTAGTTACATGTAGGTACATAAGTGTATGACGACCATTCTGGTGCAGTGGTGAGAGAAAGTTGTCTTAACGCCAGCAGTTGCTCTTTCGATTTCTGTTTGGGAAAAATATTTGCATTTACAAATATTTGTTGTTGGTGCGAGTGTATGTCCTTGTGGGATTCCCAACTGTACCTTGGAGAGCATATAAAGCCGTGACTCCCTGTCATCATAGACACCTGATAGCAATCGTTATTCATGGTAGTGAAATTTCCCACTACCCCACACTTGGAAGATTAAATTTCAGACCCTGTTCACGTATAGAGAAGAGGCCTTTGCTCACCAGATGAAACGTTTATAGGCTAATTCAGTTCACAATTATTAGCTGAGGGCGCTGCACGTTGCTCGATATAGATTTTTCGTTAGTGCAAACGTCATAAAACTTCTTCTAGGAGCACATGTTTAAAGCCTTTTCTGCGTATGTAAAGTTACGTATACACTAAAATAATTTGATATATTTTGTATTAAATACTTCTTGTATTTTCCCTGTACGCACCTCGCGTTACAGTTTGATTCAGTTAAGTAAATTCACGTGAGAATATTTTTTTATTTTTGATTGATTCAGCCTGCTGATGTAAATGTATTCAAACCTTTGAAGGTAGAATGGAAAAATTCTCCACCACATTAGCCATTGGATGTCTACTAATGAACGTAGGCCTATCCCATTATCCCATCACCATCGGGGGTTTGCCAATACTCGACATACTTGGCAGGCGGATTGGCGAGCGCAGTGTGTTGTGGCAGTGTATGGTGACTCTGCTGCCCATTATCATCTTGGTTGAAAAACTACGCTGAACTGACAGCCAACTTTCGTTTGTTGGAGAAGCACTTCAAGTAGAAGAAGAAGAATTTCGATAAATTCGTAAATTGATATACATTGGATACAATTAAGTTACAAACGATAACGTACACGAACAGAAAGAACTGCTATAGGTTCATTTGGTACTTTTTGGACCACTTCATACTTGATACACACGGATGCATTTTTGAGCAAAAATTTCCAAGTCAATAGAAAATGTGGGTTGTAATCGATTAACGACACATCACAATCGAGTGCATCCACATCTTTTATGTTACATCTTTATAATTAATTTTATTCCTCATCAATTATAAAAAAAACATCAATGTTGATCACGGTTAAAATGTAGATTACAATTTTGCATGTTTTAAGAGACGTTTTAATATACGTTATGTACGTCAGTCAACAGGCAGTGGAGCAGAGTATTAGCGGATTTAGCATCAATCAATCAATCAATCAGGACTAGGCTTCTGTTTTATGGAATATCTTTTTTTAATGCGGTTATAAGCTCTACTAAACTCAATTTTTTAGCTCAACTTATCTATTATTATCTTATAAATACATTAGTTTGATGCCCATAATAATTGAACTGCATTTCTAACACCTCCTTAACAAACAAATTAATGCCTAATACAACTGAAAAGATTACTAAATTATAGATGTAATAAATCATTTTTTAAAACTGATATCAAATTATATTTTATGTTTTCAAGAATATCATACTTGCCTTGCCCATAATATCTATGCGCTCACTAATCCTGTAGGAACTTCAACTGATTTGCCAATTGTCGGGGCGTCGAATATTAAAGTTTAAGTACCTTTTTTTATCGCTGGGAAATGCATTTACGCATCCCGCCGCGGAGAGGTTGCGGGTATGTGGGACTCGCTGGCACGCAGATCGTGCCAGAATACCCGCTAAAACCCAGCGGTGCCCTCATCGTCGTAATGGGGCACCACGGGATCGAAAGTTTAAGTACCCACTTATCGCAGTAGGTGTCAGGGTTGACAAATACTTGCTTCAGTTGCTTTTTAGAAAATGTAAATTCAGCTAATGCTTATGTTAAAAACTGAGTTGTTGTCGGTTAGAAATACAAATACTGAAAATGAAAATAAGTTTTATCTTTGAACGTGTTGGTTATATGAATATTGTATTTTATGTAGTTTTTTGCAATTTATTTTATACTTATGGAAATATATCGGTGAAAGGTAACATACACGATGATATCTTGGTAAATTTTCTTTGTATAACACTACTTGTTGGTATAAGTCGTACCTACAGGTCGTCGTAGGTACAGTCGTATCTAACTCAATTTTGGAGTGATATAAGGTTGACAAGAATGGTTGTTCATATGTTCCTCATTTCTTAGAAAGTGAGCTATAAAGACTTGATTGTATTATGTTTTTTCGAATAACAATGTTTATCGAAATTATAGTTCTAGAAAATTACATTAATGTAGCTTATTGACGTTTATTAATTGATACTCAAGTTTAGTTGATTTTATTTCATTTTCGGTATGTTAATCTGTATATCGGTGTATCAAATAATAATATTCTAACCTCGAAACCGTAATCCAGTGGAGACGGAGTTCCTTTTAAGGGTACCTGTCCACTGATATGGAGCGAGGCGTCGGAGCGGAGAAACGGAGAAATATTAATCAATAGGATTACCAAAAATCTCCCCTCCGCTCTAGTGGACATGGACTCTGCAATGCTATTGGTTAATATTTCTCCGTTTTTCCACGCTCAGCATCAATGGACATACACCCTTATGATGGTGTCAAACGGAAATATAACGACTGCGGATATTCGAAAAAGCCTTGGCCCTTGACAAAAGATTTTATTAGATTTGTGATTCTAATCGGAAGTCTTAACGGTCACTTATAAAGCGAAAAGTTTTATTCATCATTCCATGCTATTATTAATTATATCTTAGGTACGTTTATAAAAATGGCTAGCAATGCTGAATTTTCAAGAAGTAATTTTTGTTTGAAATTTGTCTTATATACTGCAGTGAGATATCGTAAAGAAACCCGCATATCTCGGCAGAAATTTTAAGATATTTATATTCACCAATCCGCAGAAAGTATGATGAAGTGCTAATTATTCTTTTTAATAGACAAATAGACCTTTTCTGAGCGATTGGATACTTAGTCTGTAATTTTTTCTACAGTATATACGTCAGTACCCGAGAGAAAATTTATGTAGTAGGAGAGGAGAACTTATCATTATTTAGTTAAAATCTATACTAATATTATAAAGCTGAAGAGTTTGTTTGTTTGAACGCGCTAATCTCAGGAACTATTGGTTAGAATTGAAAAAAATCTTTTTGTGTTGAATAGCCCATTTACCGGGGACGGCTGAGAATTTTCGAAAAAAAAAACTGAATAATACGTTGAATGACCCAGGAATCAAACTTGAGACCCCTTGCTCGGCAGTTAACGCTTGCGACCACTTGACCAACGAGGCGGGTACCTACTATTAGAGTAATTGTTTAAAAATATTAAAGTACGTTTTTCCCTCAAATTAACGCGGGTGAAACTGCGGGGCACAGCTAGTATATATATAAGCGCACAAATATTAATAAATACTTGACTTGTACACATTTATTAAAAAACTTCGAATATCATATAATAGGTCAAGTATTCTTAAAGTAAAACTGTATCAAGTTTTATCTTTTACAGAGTGCACTGAAGAGTTCGGAAAGCAAGCGTGCATACACAAGTTTGTAACTTTCTCAATTGAAACTTAGACGTCCGATCAAAATAAGAACCAAGAGACATGGATTAAAATCCAAAAGAAAATATCAAGTGAGGAGATTTTAAATTGTCATATCGAACTTCGAATATTTTTAATAAATTAGAAAAAGCAATTGAAATATTCGATTAAACTCAAACAAATATTTTTACTTCAACCAGATATCGGTTATTTTTTCGTTAAATTAAATACCAAACTTATTTAAATAAAAAAAATAAAAAAAAAAACAAAAAACACATCTATTTTTCTACCTCTGTAAAGTAAAATCACTTGTTATAAAAAAAATAAATAAATAAATATTAACCAACAATCACACCACGTTAACCTAGCCCCGTGCTAAGTTCGTAAGAACTTGTGTTACAGGTACAAGGAACGGAAATAAATTTAAGATATAAATACATATATACATAAATACACATCCATGACCCGGTGCAGACATCTATATTCGTCATACAGATTATCTGCACCTGGCGGGATTCGAACCCGCGACCGCTGTGTAAAGTGTCCAGTTGCCTGACCACTCGACCAGCCGACCGTCAAACTTGTTTAAATGATAAAATAAACTGTTTTTTTTTATTTATATTTTTTGTAAAATATTAATTTTTTACACAATTTCGAGGAAAACGTTTGTAGGAAATAAAAAAATTAAAAAATTCGTAGGAAATCTAAATTTCGATTTAAAAAAAAAGCTTTATGAACAAAGCATTACTTTTAAATAAAAGTTTTAATACCGTAATTTTTTTATACTGTGTTGTGTTTAGACTAACAATAAATCCTACACTTTTAAATGATTGAAGTATTATAATATTTCGTGACCTAAAATATATTTAACAATGTTTAACAGAAATGCAGTAAGCACAGAGCGCCGTAAAACAGAACGGTATAACTGATAACAGCAAAAGTTTTTAACTAAAAACATTTAAACTGTTGTTATGTAAATATAGCAATGAAGGTTTAATGTGTGAATGAAATATTTTGAAACTTGAAATTTGTATATTTAGAGAGAGAAATGAAAAAAAAAGACCACTGAGATTTTTATGCTAACTAAAAAACCACAATGATTTTAGCGTGATATATTATAGTCTTATTATTAATATTAGTGCGTTAAAATTTATAGGCGTATTTTTTTTTTTGACCTAAATGTATTTATTTACATACTTTTAGATTATATTATGTATATTTATACAGGTGTTATATTACAGATTTATGGGACTATAGCTGTATGCGTGATACGTGTATATAGTGATGATATGTGTATATAGTTCAGGCATATTGATATCACAAACTGAAATACTTAGCCTAAAATAAGTAGCCGTTTGCTTATATAAATGTTTGTCAGTAGCGTTGATTAAACAATTTACAAAGTTAACACAACAGTCAGTTTATGCGTGCGTTATTCCAACGCGTAAAAAATATGTTTATTGTTAGATAAGTAGAACCATCAATTATACTCCTTTCGTTTCCTTATTGGGAAAGGCGTCTTTATTTAGCTGACGATGGACGACGATGCGCTGTTGGTTGGGCTTCCATAAGAATTATAAAGAATTTAGTAGAAGTCAGTTTCTGACCTATTTTAATAATGTTCATATCAGGCAATACATTTATTTTATATTAAAGATAAAATGACACATTATCAAAGTTAAAATACCATACTTATACCTAAATATATCAAAAGTAAAGCCGTTATAATATATTCCCAAGTAAAAAATGTAAATATTATGTAAAGTAATATCCGCTGACTAAGCATGTAATTTACTCAGTTGAGACATTTATGTAAAGTGAGGGATTGTATTTTTTAGGCTTCGCATAAAATGAGATCAACGAAGCCAAACCTTTCGAGAACTTTCTATCCATTTGAGTATATTAGGCCAACGCCGTGCATTTAATTTCAGTGCATATTTTACCGTGTCTTTAAGCGGATGCGCTTATTAACATTTATAACATTAACATTCATAACATTTTATTTATAACATTTAAATTTAATAAACAGTTTACAACAAACAGTTAGTCCTTTCTACTTTAACATTTATACAAAAACATTTCGCTAAGGGTCAGGCATCCTACAAGCTCAGTTACCCAATTAGCTTAACCACCTTACTCACACTAATGCAGTTTTCCTGTACCATATATAAAACATATTTATAAAACGTTATCAATCTCTATCACTCGATGCGTAGGTATGCAGTGAGAAGTCATGTCGCACGCTTACTCATAGACACTACACAAGCACAATATGTAAATGTGTGGTAAGTGCTCGTTTTTTTTAAAAATCTGTATACTAGTATTAAGGTATGGTTTTGTAAGGTATTATTTAAAATATGTGTTCTTAGTCAGTATACATACAGCTACGAGTATCTTTCATCGTTAAGATTTTGTTACTATAAATTTTATTTAACAAAATACATACGAATTTTCTTACTGAGTCTCGATTGTATCGACGATATAAACCTTTTTATAATAATAAAAGCTTAAACACTTATTTTTATGAACAATCTAAGCTTTAAGTTTATTTAATTAATTAAAACAAGTCCTGGTTATTATGTCTTAAAAATGCTAGTAAGATATTACGTAAATAAAAAAGAAATTGATTTCATTTTGTGTTCGAATTAAAAATTAATAAAATTAAAGTTATTATTAAATTAAAATTTAAAATTTAATTAAATTAAAAAATTAATTATTTCCTTTAATTTAATTTTAATTTAATTAAAGGAAAATAATACAAGGTACAAAAACAATATATGTGGATGTGGTTAATTGGGCGCATAATTGACAAAGCGATTTTGGCTCGATAAAAATAAAGGGCCGTTTCAATTTAGTGTCATCGTTTTATATATTATTAGCATTATTATTTCACAAACAGATCATATAGTAAGTACAATATGTATGTTCGTTGTCATAAAAATAAAAATAAAGGTTATACTAAGGCTAATTCCAGTTAGGATTTCCGAGAAACATGAAGCCTCATTGTATTTTCTGTGCGAAATTTGGTATATATATTTTTGTGATAAAGAAAACATTTAGTAGAATTATGTTCACAACCGATTAACTTCTAAGTTATTGTGTAAGCAGCCCGATTATGGATTTATGGATTAGTAAGGTACTAGTCTATATCAATGTTGAGGAGTTTATTTGTATCTGAGAATCTTTATATATTAGTTTTAAGTTAGAATTCGCTATTCGTCAAGTTAATAATGTATAGTTTTTTTTTTATATTTTTAGTTATTAAAAAAAGTAAGTCAAAATTTCTCTAAAAATTTATATATAACCTATTATAGGTCGTTCTCGTACTTTATAGTTTTATTTTAAAAAACAACATCATTAAAAGTATATTGAATGCCTTAAGAAAGTTCGACGATCCATTAGCCTAATAACTTAGCAGTGAGACGGCAAAAGAAGATTAAGCTGTGCACAGTCATCGCTTTCCTTGCTTTTAATTGATTAGCAAATCTATTTCATAATTAGTCTTCTCGTTGGTAGATTTTAATAAAATGAAAACCATTTCTTCTGTAGTACTTGTTCAGTAGATTAGATACTTCGGTTCCTTTGAGTAACAAATTTGACAAATCATCGTTCTTGCATAAAGTCGAAATAATGTATGAAAATAATTTTTATTTTGAAGACATTTTTAACATAATTGTCATCGGCTAACAAATTAATGCACGAACAACAAAAGCCTAACCTTCTTAAGATTTAAATCTAAATGATTTATCAACTGCTCATTCCTATAATAAGCTGCCTTTCTCCGCTTTGTTCGGCAAATTGCTGGCACCATTTTTCATAGAACGCTCATTATTAGACCGTTCGAGCGACCTTCAGCACAAATAACTCGCAAATCGATTTTTCTTTTGTCAAGAAGTCGTTTACAAAAACAAATTGTCCGTTTGTTATTGTTAAATAAATACTAGTTCTGTATTCTGGAAAAATATTTTTTCAAATAGTTTCATTCTTTAAAATAGTAAATACAGCATAAAATTGGAAAACAATACATTTAATACTAAAAAAAAGAAAAACTTTTATGAGTCCTTTTCTTCAAAATGTCAATTTAATATTATTTTTTACCAATAAATCTGTTAAATGTTCTGATATAATAAATATATAATATGAGGCAAATTATTTTTATATAGAGTCATTGAAGTGAAATTTGAAAGCCAAGCGTAAACATTTGTTTCTAAACACTTCTAAATCTAAATTGTAAAAAAAAATATGATTTGATTATTTAAAGATTTGTTTGTTTGTAAATGATAAACTTTGCAATTACTGAGTAAATTTTAAAAAATCTTGAAGCATTTAAATGCTACTCTACCAAAAGCTAAATGACATTACATTACGACAAATTTCAGCGGAGCGATAACCATAATATTGTAAACTAGGTTGAAACCTCAACGGACGTTTACTTATTAAATAAATAAAATTACATATTAAATAAGTAAAACTTACATATTAAATAAGTAAAAGCTACTCACAAGTAAGCTATAAATCTTAAAAATAACACAGATAAAAATCTAATTATTTTTATCTCCCATAAAAAAGAAGCCTTAGAATGGCAATTAACTCTTTTTACAGCTCACTGTTTTTGACACTTTGCACAATTCAAAGATGATTTTAAATTTGGGAAGAATTTGAAGTGTAGTTGAATAAAATAATTGAAACAAAAAACAAGGAATTCGTATTATATATATAATGAGTATATTCCTCATTTAACGAAATATTCAAAATACATTTATTAACTTTACTCTTCCGTGGCTTGGTCAAAGATATTTCTATCTACAGAGATATTTTTACCCTAACTGAATCGATTCAATGGACTTTGTGTATATTTTCTGTGTTTATATAAGTATTCCGTTCATTTTATGGAAATACAAAACTGTCAAAAGTGCTAGAAAATTGTAATTGTAATTTTAGTACCCTAACCGCACATTCATACATTTCTGCTAGAATTAACGTGACATAATCATGCTTTTGTGACGCTCGGTAAATGTTAACATTTTCTAACCCAAAAATTCGAATACAGAAGGGGCACTATATATATATATCTACATATAAAATGCTTTGTCCTGCATGACTGACTGACTGACGGATCAACGCATAGCCTAAGCCGTTGATCGAAGAGACCTATGTATGTATGACGTAGGCATCCGCTAAGAAAGGATTTTATCATCAGTTGGTGCAGGGGCCCAGTATCTTGTGCGCCTCCGCGCCCAACCACTGCGCTTTCGCGCCCACCGCTGCTGGTTTTGGTCCGCGGGGTCCGAAGACCCCTACCACTTGGCATTCGAGTAGCGTTCCCCTATCCGCCACCGGGGGACGCGCCCAGTAGGAGACCAGCAACTACCTTGGGAGGGTTTTGTAGCACTAAATAGATCTTTATAAGATATCAGAAATAATCATTGTCAAATGCGAGGAGTTACTGTATTGTTAGCAGGCGACTTCCGGTAGACTTTACCAGTAGTGCCCAGAGGAACGCTAGCGGACGAAGTTAAGTCACACACTGACGACCGTTCTGGTGTAATGGTGCGAGTAGTCGCCTCAACGCCTTGCATCAATGCCAGTGGTCGCGGGTTCGATTCCCGCTCGGGACAGATATTTGTATTTGTACAAATATTTGTTTCCGGTCTGGGCCTATATCCTTTTGGGTTATCCCCTGTGCCTCGAAGAACACATAAAGCCGTCGGTCTCGGTTGTTATCATGGATACCTGGTAATGATTATTACTCATGATAGGGATATTATCCGCCAACCCGCAGTGGAGCAGCGTGATGGATTGAACTCTAACCCTTCTTCTATACGGAGAAGAGGCCTTCGCTCAGCAGTTGGTTGTATGCAGGCTGATACAATACAGTACAGAAGCATTTGTGGCCTTCAGTGACAAAACTGAGCCTTACCATAAATATGAGAGTCCATCTAAGGGGAGATCTTACTTACTGTCAGACAGTTCTCAGAACTGTTGCTTAAAATAGGAAATTTTTGTTGATTTCCTGGAACTGGATAATACTATAATGTATGAGTGTTTATGAGTAGGTATGTGTTTACCTTAAAAAAAGCTTAAGGTCAAACTCTTAAGGTAGCAGGAGTATAGTTGAGGGAAAGCTGCTTCTCCCACAGGCTGTTGTATGTGGCATGTTCCAGAGTAGCCTAGCGATTCTAGCACCTGAAGGAAAAACAAAAAATATTGTTTATAAAGAAACATTGCGGAAGGTGTAGATTTTCGATTTCGTTGTAAAATGATAATACCCCCGTGTAACTTTCTCCAGACCAAAGACCAAGCTTCGTGTTCATAAAATATAACAAAATATTATTTTATTTGAATGGTTATTTACACTTTGAATCCCTACTCTATAACAAAGATTGTTATATTTTAAAAGTATTCAAACATTTTAGCATAATAATTTATACGTTATACCAAAATTAATAACGTAAAAAACTTATTAAAAATCCTATTAGAACTACGCGGATAAAACCTTGTATTATATATATATATATATATATATATATATATATTGCTTTGACGACTCATTGATTGTCGGTAATTCGGCTGGCTTAAGTTTTATTTTAAGCCTTATATTTTTGTGCTGTGGTTACCTAGAATGCTTTAAGGAAATCAATCTGCTTGTTGGCTCACTTATATGACAAATTGTGAATACATAATATCTATAAATAGTATATCGATATGTCTTATTATGTCTGTGAGTTATTACTATCAATGGAAATAATAACAAAAAATAAAAGCAATGAAAGGAATTTGCGATACACTCGTAGTACGAAGAGTGAGGATAAGATTAATAGTAGTAATCAGGAGATCTGATCGTAATAAATGTGCTTCTTCACCGCGTTTGTTGTTTCTGGCGTTATGACTGATGGCCTTCTGTACATTACAGTCATCTTAACCTGTGTTTTGTTTTGTTTCTTTTTACCTACTCTAACAAAATGTGTAATTAGGAATACATTTTGAAGCTAACACAAACTAAAAAAAACTACAAGTATTTATTCTTACACTTTTTGATAGTTTCAAGCACCAATGCGAAAGATTTACTTCTCAATGATATTTTTTTGTGCCATGACCACAGCTATTTAGGTTTTGATTCTAGTTTAGGCTTGTTTCACCGGTTTCTGATAAATCTATCTGACCTATAACGGTATCCATTAAATAATGGCCTATGATATATTTTCCTTTTCGCCATCAAACTTCAATTTTTCTGTCTGATATTTCTATTAACAACATATGATTTCAAAAGTTGTAGTATGTTATTTGAGATGAAACAGGCCCTAAAGGCATGCTTTATCTGCTGCTGTTAAAGCCTATCTACGATACTTTATTGCCATATACATTTTATCATAAGCCCGTGGTACAGAACCTAATATTGATTTTATGTTTGAAAAATAAGTAAACGATCCACGCGGTTTCACAGGCGTTGACATTTATGCTAAAAGTATTTAAGGATTCCATTTTTATATGTCATAGCGTAAAGTTAAGAAAATAAAGTTATATATAGGTAAAGTTAACGATCTTGAAATTAAAAAAAAAAATCTAGCTTTTAACACTAAACACCAGAGTAGTCAAATGACCACTTTTGAGACTTTAATTAAAATTGTAAAATTCTAAATAATAAATGGCTGTTGTGCGTTGTGAGTTCGCTTCCGTCCATGATAAATATTTGGGTAGGTCATGCAGATTTTAGTTTTGGTCTGGGCTTTTGTGTTGAGTTTCTAGAACTCCAACACAGCATTTCATCGTAATGAGTGCAAGGCGCTTATTTTGATCCAAAACATAAATAAATATAATATTTGTATATTTGTTCAGAAACAAATATTTAAATAGCAGTAAATTTGAGTTCTGTTTTCCGTCGTTTATTTGAAATAAACTTTTATTAAGTCTCAAGTTTGTAATAAACTCTTCAATTAGATGAGATAGGTTATTAATTATAAATTTTATAATATAATAATAATATTTGTAAACGAAAGTTAATGAAATATTTCATAATTAATTACTAAACTTTAATCAAAATTTATATTTTAATATACGTATATACCTCTGTTTGATTCCTATCGGTCATAGGAAGATGTATTAAGGCCTATAAACTTTCTTAATAAATAGACTATTTTAATTAAAAAAAAATATTTTTATGATTTAAAAGACCATGGAGTTAGTGCATTGAAACATATTATGGAGAAAGAATTAGATTCTGCTGAGAAGAATCGGCAAGAAACGCAACAGTTACACTTATTAAATTGTATTTCCTTTTAAAACGATTATTTTTCGTTAAGTAAATATTTTTAGATACATAACAGTTAGATGTAGTTAAAAAACAGAACCTACAGATTAACAGTTTGTGTATAACACATTCCACGCAAAATCGACGATGTTTTTCAGTAGGTGCTAAAATTAAATAGCCCTTACACACATAAACTTTTTTGATCGCTGGGAAATACATTTACGCATCCCGCCGCGGAGAGGCGGCGGGTATGTGGGACTCGCTGGCACGCAGAACGTGCCAGAATATCCGCTAAAACCCAGTGGTACTCTCATCGTCGTAATGGGGCGCCACGGGATCGCTTGCGCATACTACCGTGATGCCCTGACGGTTGGCCCACCTATGTGGAATGCCTTCGCCTATAGAGCGCTCGCGGGCACCGTGAGCGCTCTATAGGCGAAGGCCAGGAACTCTTGACCGACGATCCTCCCCAGTTGTTGCAGCTGGAGCGTTTCGCTGATGAGGGCCGATTAAGTGCGGAGCTTGTTCCACGCCTAATTATACGGTCGGCTCTCTAGACCCCCAACTAATTCTAGCCAGGCCTCCTCCTTAGCTCGGTGTATGGCCTGCTGCAGGATATTCCTTTTCACCAAGTAGATCTTGCGCAGCCTGTCATCCCTGTCGACGTGCTGGGGGCGTCTCCGCCTGCTCCGGGTATATTGCCTCCTGGGCCCGTCGCATGCGGTCTACCTAGGCCTTTCCACGATTGCCACCGAGACCTCAATGTCACCTACCCAATGTGGGCTAGGAGGCACAGCGTATGGCTCGGGGACGATCGCGCCGTCCGCGTCAATACACCACTCCGTCATGGACTGCAGGAAAAGCTTCTGGGGCATGGGGCGTATGAAAACTGTGACTTTAAACTATTTATTGGTAATAATTTTACGGAGCAACGACACTGTGAAGTTTATGATACGAATTGTACGATGGTTGGTACGATGTACACGATTCAGTAATTATATAGTATACGTTGTCTTCAATAAACCCCCATAGAAAGAAATCATATGATGGGACATGCGGGGATCTGGCGGGCCAAGGGATTGCACTATTGTTATTTATTCAGCCATATACTTATATGTATATTATATTTCGTAAAAAAATCATTACAGTATTTGTATTATGAAATAGTGCTATTTATTATTTTATAAAGCTTATAGTGGTTTCGTTTATTATTAGTAATGTATGTATGTGTATTAGTAAGGTTTTTATTATATATAATTATCATAATAAAACATTTGAACGCCTGTATTTAAATATAATGCTTTATATTTGTAATTCTGCCAGGAAATACCAATATGCTAAAGCTTGTTTGGCAAAATGATGAAAATGCAGTCGTATTCATAGTTATTGCAGGTACTTTAGAGTTAAGTGGAATAACAGTTTAGTGAAAATGCTTTTATTATATATACAGGATAGTAACATTTGCATAGAAAGGCGATACAAATATACTTTTCAATACGATAAAGACAATTTCTTTTACAATTATTCGGAGGGTAGGTCCTTGATATACTATTTAAAAGTTTATTTTAACCCATACTATTAATTATAATGAGCTGAAAATAATTAATTTAAATCTAAATGAAAATTGATCACTTTAAATTATTAGCTTACAGAAATGAATGTTAAACTGATTAAGCAGTCGTACGATAATAATTTATAAGAAACTCACCAGGCGTTTATGAAATTTTAAAATAAATCGGGACGAATAAGCACTCACCATAATTAAATAATCAATGCCACCCCGTTCGCCAATAAACATAAAATATTTAGTCAGCCTGGACGTCCTGATGCCAATTATATTAGATGTAATTCCTGCCAATCTACATTAAATATTTTAATTAATTTTATAATTGAAATTAACAAGCACTATTGAATAAGCCTCTATAGTATTTTATTTTACTCCAATATACAATTAATGCTTATATTATTTTTAGGTAGGTTACCTTTAAATATTCGCTTCCATTTTTTATGTCGTGATATTTACGTAATATTCTCAGAATACAGAACAAACTCTGTATTCTGAGGTAATATTATATACTTTGCGTAAGTTAATTGTGTATTCTGTTTCATATAAAGCTATAAGTATATAAGTTTAATTAAACTTTCTTGTGTATTATTATTATTAAATCGAATTGAACGCATTATTTTACATTTTGCAATATATTTATATGAACGTTTTGACAGATAAATAATATAACCAATAAATAAATATAAATATTCAATACTATTTGTCTAATTGAATTTAGTAACATCTAGTTTATTTACTCTAACACATTATATCACAGTATGAATTTTTAGAATTTAACAAAGATTACTAACTCTATAATCGATTACGCCTAATGTAACGTAGCGAATAGTTATAAATTATAATGCCCCTAAAATTCAAATAAGTCAATAAATTCCCTGTCTTTGCCTCGATTGACAGTACTTTATTTACCAATTCTCAAATTGAATAATAAAAAAATGAATTATATTATTTCATTGAAAGAAAAATTTATTATTTTTCAAACCAAAAAACATATCTTCCTGTTGAGTAATCAATGACATATTATAAATTAGAAACCTTCACCGAAACACGCTTCATTCTATGAAATAAGTTCCATGTCTATCTGTTTTGTAGTTTTTGTAGAAAGAGTGATAAAAAAAAAAATGTCTCGTCATTTATTAGTCGAGATATATAGTAAAGTTAAATTTTATACGTAGTTTTTGTAAAAAAAAATAAAGCATTTTAATAAAAATTTGTTATAGCATTAATTAAAAAAGAAGATGCTGACTAAGATATCCTAGTTTCTTCCATTCATTTTCCATTCTTTGTTCTTTCCGTTCCTCGGAGTTTTGCATACACTTGCGTTATGAATGAATTTGCAGTCTTCTGTTTTAAATCTTGTCAATATCTCACAGTGGGATTTACAATTTACATTTTTATTCTTCTGATATATAATAACTAAATTTTATTCCTACTTGAAATGTCATTATCTCTTTCTTTTTTTTATATGATCTCATATTTGATTCGAAAAATAATTACATAGGAGATTAAAAGTATCACACGGTAAAAACCAATTTCTTGTCGTAGACATTTTTTAACAAAACATTGTTTAATTTTTTGGCTTCTGTAATAAATTGTCTAATATTTAAGATACAGTTTCAGTATCTGTCAATCTATCTTTGGATCACATCTATCCAAAAATATGCTGGGAAATAACTTTACAATTATAAGAAATGTTGCCCAAATTTAAAAGCAAATAGAAAAGGGATAGACAGCAAATGAGGTATTACGTCCTTTCCTTTTAATTTTTCAAATGACAGCCCATTTTATGTAGGAAGTTTGTAATTCTTAAAATCTGAACTAATTAATATTTTAACAATCTGTATTTTATAGCAATAATTAAAGAACAATTAATTTGCAGTTTACCATTTGAGAAATAAATAATCTTTTAAAAATACATGGCTTATTATAATTGTTTTGGTTATTCCGCGAAAGATTAAGAGTGTTTTTATATTGTGCTATGTTGTGTTTATATTAATAAATTATCTTTTGTACGAATCCTCGATATGAGTGTGATACTTAACCGGCTTAGTGACCCCATATAAGTAGTGTTTATGAGTTCAAAAAGTAAAAAAAAAAATTAAGTTCATTGTGAATTTTTTCCGAAATTCAACTGCTTTAAGAATTGCGTAACTAGGTATACGCCACTTATTACATCTATAAAACTATATAAGTAATATAAAAACGTTTTCGAGTTTATAACGAATGAAAAAGGAACCAGATTTTTAGAATATCTTTAAAAGTGACGATGACGTTAAACGGCCTACAGGAATTAAGAGGCCATTTCTTGTCGTCCGTTGTGACGAGAATAAAATACGCCACTTAAATAATTCGCAAACGTTCTTCTTGGGAAACTACGATTTGGTGTCATTTATATAGCCCAGGTAGTCTAAGAGCCAATCGGGAAAATGTTAAATTAGTAAGTTAAAAAAAAAAACGAAATGTGTGCTGGGACACATAGTAAAAGTGAAACTTCAACGGACAAGTGGCAGAACGAATCGCAATGGACAATTGGAAAAACGAATGACAACGGACAAGTGGAAAATAAATCGCAATAAAATGTATACTTGAAGTTTTACGGGCAGATTGTTAATGTACATGTTCAATTTAAAAACTTGCCCATAAAACTTCATGTAAAGTTTTTTTCCGGTTTTCAAATTGGTAGTCCAATGTCCTATGTGTCCCAGCACACAATTGGTTTTTTTTTCTCGCTGGTTTACGACAAATTATTATTTGGTTAGATTAGGTACATTTTAATGAATGCATTTTTTATTTAATCATATTTCACTTTATAAATAAAAAAAAAAAAAAAAAATTGAATTCAATCCAGAAATAAAAAAAAACATACATAGTCTACTCTAAAATTATGCACATACTTTTCCTCCCTCCGCCACTACCGCCTCTCACGCTAACGTAACGCTTTTTCGTGACAGAAAAATCCTAATACCCCCGTTCATGTAGAAGTTGTACTTCAATAAAGAAGAGGTGTCAGCAAAAGTTCCTGATAAAAATTAAGACTAAGGGCACTCAAGTTAACAATATAATTTATATTGTGGCAAGTGAAGTGATGTTAGGTGTAGAAAATCTTTTTTTTTTGGCATAAACATTGATATTGAAATTGATATTGATTGATGAAAATATCACATCTATTTTTTATATTAATTATTTTACAAATAAAACAGATCATTTACTTATTTATCTCCTTTATCGATAATACAATTTGTATATCATGTTCATGTCCATCATATTGTAAATAAAATAAAATAATTGTAAAATGGCGGTTAAAAGGTCAAAAAATAGCTATTCATATTAAAAAATATTTCATTTACAAGTAACTGTACTGTATTAGCCTGTAAACAACCCACTGTTGAGCGAAGGCCTCTTCTTCATATAGAAGAAGGGTTAGAGCTTAATCCAATAAAAGCCAACATGCTGCTACTTTGCGGGTTGGCAGATAACTTCCCTACCATAAGTAACGATAGTTATCAGTTGTATATGATAACAACTGGGACCGACGGTTTTACGTGCTCTCCGAAGCACGGTGGGGAGACCCACAAGGACAAACATCTAGACCGGAAACAAATATTTGTACAAATACAAATATCCGTCCCGAGCAGGAATCGAAACCACGACCGCCGGCGCGCGGGTTGTGGCGACTACTGGCACCACTACACCAAAACGGTCATCACACAACAAGTAACACGTATTAATAGCAATGCTACTCGTAGCTCTTAAGCTAATAAGATGAATTCTGCCAAAATTAATGACGCGAGTTATAACGCTACCTAAATTCGTCGTTTTCCTCCTCGGCGGTGAGGTCGGCAATTTTCAGTATTTTTTTTATACAAAAGCTAAGTATTCGACAAGTTTGTTGTAGCGTGACTATCGAGTATTAATTTGAATAAATACTATGTATTAACTATAAAGATACAATTTTACTATACCTAAAAAGTATAAATAATAGTTTATTCAGGAACTACAAAAGAGAAGGGTTATGGTGAGGTTTTAATTCGCTACGTGCATAATATGAGTCATTCATGTATGTCACACATTTTACACAGTGGTCCCATTTAAATGATTTTTGATTTTGGTCTCATTTTAGTTCGAAAACAAAGTACCTACCACCCGACGTATGAAACAAATAAATTTGTAAAACAAAAAAAAAAAAACACTAATAAGCATTCGCAGTGCAGAGTAGGACTGGAGTCTGATACGACACGCTATTTAATGTGAGTTGGTGTTTTTGAGATTATTTTTTAAAAGACCAATATTATAGTAATGTGTATCTAATTTTTATAACTTTATAGGTCTTTTACGATAGCATGCCACACTACATACTTAATTTGTTTGGCTCTGTGCAAATGTCGTGAATATAATCACTGTGACAAAAGTGCTGAACTGCTGAAGAAACAGGAATAAATAATGTGATAGTATATTCGAAGTTAAAACAATATTTCACTTACGTGTATGTTCGTATTATTACTTTCATAAAACAAAATTATATTATATATATTTAGAAACTCGAAATTTATTAAAAAGTATTTATAAGTATATTATGGTATAATACCAATGTTATCTGTATCTGGTATAAATATATATTGTGCTATAAAAATAAGTCATTCCTTACCGAAACAAAAATAATAAGGTAAAACGAGTATTTCGTGAGTTGTAGATTTTTGAGCAGTTCACGACATATTTTTTTTTTTTTTTTTTTTTTTTTTTTTTTTTGTCGCAGGGGAATCCATTTACGGATGATATCCAGGATGCCCGGGTCGGCAGTCCTAGACCTATGTCGGACTCGGCACTTTGGGAGTGCAATACCGTACTAAACCCCTGCGGGAGTCTTCAGCCGCTTTAATTGGAGGGTCCCGGATCTGTAGGCAACAGGATCCCTCCAGCGACAGGCTGGCCTCGGCGAAAAGGCCAGACTTCTCCTCCATGGGGACTGTCCGGCTCACCTCTGAACAGTCCCGACGACGCCGTATCTAGCAGGACCGGGTTCCCATCCCGGCCCGACACGGGCACAGGGGCGTTACTGGAGGCGCATTAAGTAGCGCCTCCTACGCACCCCCATTCGTCGCCCGCGGATGGAGGCCACGTCGGCGGCCTCCTCTCTCACCCGCTCGTCGGCCTCCTTCTGGGACATTACTGTCTCGCAGAAGGAGACCATCGCCTTCCAGGACTCGTCGTCGCCGAGCATCGCGATGATAATGCTCGGAAGCGACAAGTCCCCTCCGAGGACCGACGTCAGACTTTGACGCAGCGCCGCCCATCTCGGGCACACCTCGAGGGTGTGCTGAGTTCACGACATCCTGTAATTATTATACATAACTAAAATACATAGGTATATAAGGTTGGTTATATTTTATTCATTTTTAATTTATTAAAATTTATTGTAACATTTATTTATTATATATATTTTTATTATTTCTTATTTTAATGTTATCGATACTCGCTTACCGATACGTATAATTATATCATTATCAATTAGTTTTGCTTTTAAAATACTTTTATAAATATTTATTTTTAAGCGACATATACTATCTTAGGTCGTGGATATGTAGTTGTTGTTATTTTTAGTAGTTTGATTTTCAATATCAAAGTTTGACTATCACCGTATACGTATGAATATGTTTTTGTACTTTAGCGGTTAATGCAAAAGCTTCAATTTCGAAATATCCAAGCTGAACAAAACAAAGTTGAATACTAATTCGCGTTCGTGCATGTAAATTAGTTTTACTTTGTAGCAGCATAACCTCGAAATTTCCAGAAAAAACCTAGAATATACGGTGTAAAATATTAATCCTATAACGGATCGCATAATATTAGGTTACGTTATGTAATTATTCTGCTTCGTTGAGCGAATCCATAGGTACAGCGTTTCTCTGAGAGCGTTAACTATTTTTACGAATTCGTTATTCTGAGCGTATTCAAATAAAATATAAAATTATGTAAATAGGATATAGTAACGTAAAATAAAATAAGGATTTGGACTTTTCTATGCAAGTGTTTAGATCTCTTAAAAGATGTTTGGAGTTGATACGAGTAACATTTTTGAAACATACCTACTAATTTTTAATAGATTTTATGTATACGAGTATTTTCATAAAAACACAACGAAAAAGTTATGATATCTTAGTTTCAGTTGCATTTGTAATAGAAAATATTAAACTTTTTTTTTCGATTTTATCAACTATAACTTAAACTTTGACTTACCAGACAGTTTCAAGATCGAGAGCCGAAACAAAAGTTAAAATGGCTAAACGGCACAAGTGTTCTTCACTTATCCCAAATTAAATATTCGTGCCGCAATGAAGTAGTAGCTTACAAAAATTTCTATAGAATTGACACCAAGAGTTACAGAATCTACAGCCAGAGATTTGCCCAGAGAATCGAAAATGCAGCGAGCTTCTTGCCACCATTCTATGAGAATATGGTTTATGTCTCTAAATAATAAGTTTTTAAGTTTTTTAATGTACGATATTGTAATTTTGCTTCAAATTAATATTTACTTTTAAAAAAATCGTGAGTATAATATAACAAATATATTTATAATTATAATTACATAATTTATTGATTTTTATAATTAAATAATTACATAATCGTTATTCTGAATATTTTTTGATAGTACTTGATATGAAAATACTGACGTAAGATGCTAGTGCAATATAATATTTATAGCAATATATGGCAAAGTAAAAGAAATGGAACGCTAATCCCCAAAAGATTTCATTCAAGTAATAAAACGTGACGTGATTCGATTCACAATTCTTTGAAATTGAAGGACTTTATGAGAAATTGGCAATGACTCAACGTCTCTCGACACCTGAATATTGTAATCGTTTTTAAAATGAAAATGAACTTCATGTACATTAATTTTGTACATAGGTATTGAAAAATGAAAAATTTGACATATTTTTACTTATTTATCCTCTTAACTAAAGTCTCTGTATCACTTAATGCCAATAATTAAGTAATTAAAAATTAACTCAAATCAACTGCGGGTCAACTAGTTTATATTTCAGAGTTCATAATTTTTTACTGATAAGACACCTAAAAAGTAGGAAAATTAAATATATTTTTTTGTTAAATGATTATTATCAAGATTTAAAAACAATAAGTTCATTCAACTAGTCAGCATATTTGAAATTATTATAGCAACTATAATTGAGCATTGTATTTGTGACAGCGTATTTCTTTAGCTACCTCTCGATTTTAATGTAAAGGATTTAACTATTGAGTTTTCAATTTTATATCAGAATATTGCTAACAATAGAATTGCTTATTTTGGTCACGCGATGAACATCGAATTGAATAAAGTTTCGAACAAAGAAAGTTAGAGCGAACGATAAAGTTTTTTAAAACTTCGACAATCGTCCCCGAACTCAAAAAGTCTTATTTTTACATTAGACCAACTAAATTGACGAAATGAAATTCAAATAGTTATTTTTGCTACAACCAAGCATACAAGTTTACGTGTTGTTTGTGATTTTTTTTATTACTTTTTGTAGATATTAATACTTAAGCCAATAACGAAGTGATACCGCTATATATATTTTATACTTATATATTTAATTATACAATATCGCTATTAGTAATCTGTATATCTACGGTTATCACAATCTCCTTTAAATGGAGTAATAATGAAAGCTTTTTATACTGATTGATATTTAAAATAATTATCTTTTATTGGAAAGACTACGGGAAGTAATAGTGTATAGTAAAATAATAATGTATCGCTCAAAAACTCTCGATAATGATATTTTGTCAACTTGAATCTTAATAAATATTGACGATCTGTTCTTGTATGGCTAAATAAAGAATGCGATTTAAGGGATGTTACGTTTTGAAATATAAGGGAAAAAGTCTTTTCTATTTGCGTTCACACTCTACTAACTAGAGGGTTTTTTCTCTCTGGAAAGGACACATTGTTGTTAAGAGGGTAGTCTCCGCCTAGACAGTTCACATGATACGAGCCCTCACTTTATGTATAAGAAGAAGGGCCTCTTAAATTAGAATTTTTATACATACAGTGCGATTTTTTAAAAAAGTTGTGAACTACTGTAATAGTCGTGTAATATATCTGAATACTAATATTTTTTTCCTCAATTAGTACAAAATTCAACATATTTGCGTATGTGTTTGTGTGTACGCGCGTGTGTTTTGTGTATGTTTGTGTGTATAGGCGTATGTGCACGTATGAGTACGTGCGAAAATGATTGCGTGAATATACAATAATATACATACTTGCCACTCCTATGTTTTTTCGTAACTCCTAAGCGGAGAAACTTCGCTAGATTTGTCATCATGATACAAAAGTCACTAAGGACATTAAAGTTGAAAACTTATGTAATATATTGAATATCCCACTGATGCGAAAATATCTCTTCTCTATATGTGAGAAGGGTTGGAACGTCATTCGTTACGGTGTTTAATGTATTGTATAATTTAATATATATATATATATATATATATATATATATATATATATATATATATATATATACTAGCGGCCCGCCCCGGCTTCGCACGGGTATTTAACTAAAATTTTAAAAATTATAAAAATAAATTTAATTTATACTTTAGCCTCAACAACACGTGGTAATTATGCTGTTAAAATGTAGCTTATATGACACGTTCGTAGATTTACCATAGCAGCGCCATCTATTGATTACTTACTCAACCCAATCGAAAGGTATCGACATCTGTTAGAATCATTTGGAGTTAACAGATAATTGTGACTGTCAAATAATAACAGACAAATAATTAGCAATAAATTAAAATTGCGACTATAATTTGAGATTTAAACTATCCTATCTCTCAAGTTGGATCGAACTGCACATGGTTTGCGAATTTTATTATAATCGGTTAAGTGGTTTAGAAGTCCATTGAGGACAAACATTGTGACACGAGATTTATATATATTAGATTAGATATACTCATTTGCAAAAAAAAACGGGCGGTTTCGATTTTCTTCCTGGCTGAAAAAAATAAAATACCAAAAAGGTTTTAATCATTTGAACATGTTACTGGCCAGTTACAAAAGTGCCATAATGTTTATAAGAGTACATTCCAAATTCAAATTTTTGACTGAGCCTGGTTTTTAAAGAAAATAACTTTTAACTACATTTTGTGGCGCGAATTCCCTATAGTTAATATCGACTCTAATTAACTTTTTGTCAATTTTTATTAAATTATCTGGTGTCCTTGACATTTAAAAGTATTGTTATTGCTGTTTAGCAATCTTGAAAATGGTAGATAAAGTGATAAAAGCGAGCAAAATTATTGCGCTGCTTGAAGAAGGTTGCAGTCAATGCTTCGTGGCTCAGAGACTAAATGTGAGTCGGTCGACAGTTCAAAGGACCTGGCAGCGCTATCAAGAGACCGGTTCCGTCAAGAGAAGGCCTGGTTCTGGCAGAAAGACATGTACCGAACCACGGGATGATCGTTTTCTAGTTAGTCAAGCGTTGAGAAATCGCAAATCTTCTTATGTGGACCTCAAGAACACCCTCGAAGAAGTAAGAAATGTGCAAATTAGTCTATGGACGGTCAGGAGGAGGCTTCTCGCTGCTAATATACACAGTCATCGCCCGGCACGCGGCCCTAAATTACTCCGTGGACATCGAGTTGCCAGGCTTAGCTTCGCTCGAAATTGTGTGTCATGGACTCATGAAGACTGGGATAGGGTATTGTTCTCCGATGAAGCCAGGATATCTCTGCATGGTGAAGACCGACGTCGGCGAGTGCTACGTAGACGAGGAGAACGCTTTGCAGAGGCATGTTTTGAAGAAATCACACCTTATGGAGGGGGCTCTGTTATGTTTTATAAATTCTATGGATCGTACGGAGTTAGCCTTCATCGAAAACGGTACACTGACTGGACACCGATACATAACGGAAGTTCTAATTCCTTATGCACAACCCGCTTTAACCGCTCTTGGCGAAAACTCAATTTTTATGGACGACAACGCTCGCGCCCACCGGTCTGGCAGTGTGCATGCGTATATGCTAGAAGTCGGAATTCGTCGTTTGGACTGGCCAGCTAGAAGTCCGGACCTCAATCCCATAGAGCATGTCTGGGACGTTCTGAAGCGACGAGTGAGATCAGTGCAGCCGGCTCCGCAGACCATCAGAGAGCTAAAGAATGAGATTACCGCGGAGTGGGAACGTATTCCCCAAGAAACCATAAAAGATATACTCACTAGCATGCCCAGACGAATGCAAGCTGTGATTTCAGCAAGAGGGGGTCACACTCAATACTAAACTTTTATCTGCTTTTAATGTATTCAAGAAAAACAAAGAAATTAACGCGTTTCATTTTTATTTAGCGAGCAGGTACAATCATAGTGTTTTGAGCTTAAACATTATTTCTTAATAATTTAATTAAAATGTTATGATAAAACTGATGAAAACTATTCCTTCCTAATTAATTTATAAAATTCTGAGGATAACAATACCTAAAATTGTCAAACAAACTAATAGTAACTATAAAATAGGTCTTTGCTTAAGTGCCCGTTTTTTTTGCAAAAGAGTTTATATATATATAACTTATAAATATGTTTAAAAGTAATTTGGAATGACAAATCTATAATCAATCTATAATATATCATCTATAATATTTCTTCTTTTATTTAGAACGGTCTGTCGACGATTTTAGAATTAAAATCGAAGGAACGAAATAATTTGTAAATTATATAAACCTAAAAATATGTTATTAAAAAGTTATCTAGAAGTAAAAAAAAATACCGGATATTTGTAAAAACTGTTGTTAAAATAAAATACTTTACTAACAAAAAATCTTAAATTATAAAGCAATAAGTTAATAATAGCTAAAGAAAAATAAGCAGATATGACACATTTCTAAGTTGAAATATATTACAAAAAGATCGCGTGATATAAAACCTATGGAAATAGATTATGCAATTATAAAATTTATAGAGATGGGATAAGTAGCTCGCAAGTTTACAACTCTTGTAAGGCTTATCAACTTGGTACGAAGGTATACTGAATGAAATTAAGCTGCTTTTAATTCAAACCTTAATGATGATAGATTGATATTCATTGATAAAATCAATCATTATTAACTAACCATGCTTAATAGTAAAATATACGCAATATCTTATGTTTAGTTATTCATAACAACACATAATGTACGTGTTATCTTGCATAGTTTTCTCGATTTCCCAGAGATGCTATATTCATATCAAGTATATTATAGTAACTTTTAAACAAAAAATGAGAATTTTCAAAATCAGTTCACAATAATTGGCGAAAATATCAGCGAACATACAAAAAAATAAATAAAAATAAATAAATCGAACGTAGAAACTCCTCCTTTTATGAAGTCGGTTAAAAATTACATTTTACTCGCGGGCCTGCAGGAGACATCGGGACAATAAGTCGTAGTTGACAAGTACCCGGGCAATCGATGATACACCTATTTAAATATAATATCGAGTGCGTAAACATTTTCTTTTTATGGATCGCGTTAAATTATTCGCATTGTTCACTCATTGAAACTAGCCGGGGTAAATACATTACTGTAATAAAAGTTACCGACGTATTTTATTCTGAGTTATAAAAGCTGATTTTAATATTTTTTAATAAAAATAACAAGTACACCTAATAAAAAGTAAATTTTAGCGTTCAATGAAAGTTTTATACTTTCTTAAAAAAATCCTGTGATTTGACTACCTATAACAATTTCTTCTAAGTTTTTCATTATTAAATGTAGAATACATAATTGAGTTTCTGACTTGGCAAACAAAATATATAGCACAAAAAACATAAACCAACAAAATATATAGCACTTCTTGAAGTGTACTACCTTGGTAATGAATTAGAATTATTGCATATTTATTATTTTTTATTTGGACGAAGTCAACTTTTGCTATGGAAAATGATTTCATGCTTATATTATAATTATGTAACAGACGATAGACACATATATTTATATATTGTACATATTATATAATTAACACAACCCACAGGCTTAGAACGGAATAATCGCTACCAAGTATTTCTAGGTAAAGGGCTTACTGGCCCTCTCATTTTGATATCTTTATCTCTACAAAATAAAACCTATAAAATCCGAAAATTAGATATAAGTCTATCATATAGTAGAAGATAGAAGTCTATCAATTTGATTCAATAATAAATCGCAATAAAGAAAATCAAACTAACACGAACACGTAAGACTATTCTGAAGAGGGCTTAGAAATTGACTGACCACCAATATTCATCTACTCAGTCAGTTATTGGTCATGAAAGGTAGGTAATTTAATAAAATCATAGTCGAAACATTTGATCGACTAAGTATTTTGGTAGGAAGTATTTTTTTTTACGAAAATTACGCGGACGGAGAAGTATGAAATTTGGCACAGTTAAAGTTTATATGAAGAAGAAGTACAGAATGCTAATATTTTTTTGTAGACCTCGTTGACGACCAACGAGGTCTATAAAAACATCTATTCCTCAAACCCCATTGTCCGCTCTCTGAGAATGGAGAGATTCACTGGCACTCGAATCCCTGAAAGACAGGACAGGACCCTATACCTGGTTTTCACACAAGAGGAGAAGAAGATGCTGTTAAGCCAGGGATATGGTACCGGGCGGGGGTCGAGTGTCATGACTATCCACGAGGCGCAGGGACAGACACGCGAGGGAGTCATCATCATCCAGACCAAGACTAGGAGGCTACGGATCCATGACAGTCTTCCGCACGCTGTGGTAGCGGTGACTAGACACACAAAGACCTGTGTCTACTACACCGACGACGGTGGTGATGCAATCGGTCGTTTTGTCCAAAGAGCGGTGGAGGCTACATCAAAAGAAATACTCGAGCACACCCTTAAGATGGCGATACAAAAAAGAGATACCGCCGTCATCGAGGATGTGCTCGGACAGCTGAGAAGTCCCTCTGGGAGGGCTGGGACGGAGTCGGATAAAAAAAAAAAGCATGTAAATAGCTAGTATTTTAAGGAATAGATGTAAATAGAAGATAAGTTAAGTTATTATTTAAGTTTTAGTTAAGTTTTATATTTATAGATTAAATAAGTAAATTTGTGGTCAGTGCAAGGACTCGCGATATAGAGATCCTAAGCGTAGTTTAAGTCTCGTTGTCTTAATAAGTACGCACTAACGATAATAATAATAAAATTCTAAAAATGTTCATAAAAAAAGGCATGGGCAAATAAAGCCTATGGATGTACAGTAAAAAAAAAAATATATTTTTGTAATAATGCTCATAATACATAATTATACATTAAATTATACAATATTATTATACATTACAATAAATTAATTAAAAAACACTAGACACACTACAGCACACAAACATAATATGTACAATGTAGATATATACACAACATTTGTTTATTGTCAAAGTTTGTTGTTAAAACGGATTTAAATACAGGTCTCACAACGAATTTTTTTATCGAACACGGTTTTAGATACAAGGACATTGCGGAGTAGAGGTCGCAGCAGTGCTGTGAGCCTGGGCTGAGGTTCACAGAAGAGATGGCGGCGGAAGAACCCTTCGGGGCCAACGGCGGCGCTCACACTCCGTAGCGGGTGATAGTCTTGGCGTCACGTGGTAACCGGCCGTAAAAACAAAGCCAATTATAATATCTCCTATTCATGAACAGTACGGATAAGAAAAGGGCAAACAATGCTAGGGCGTCCCCTCAAGCGACGATAACGGTGATGAAAGTGCAGCAAATGCTAGGGCGTACCCCCAAAGCGACGCAAATGTCATCAGAGCACCCGGGATATCATCCACGATGCGCATAGCGAGCTGGAACATGGGCTCGAAGAACTTAGCGAAGTATTACATCGAAGACGCATCAACATTTGTTGCATCCAGGAGACGAAGTGGAAGGGGTCCAAATTGCGTAATATCGGGTATCACTATAAGCTGATTTATCATGGAACAAGGGCGCAGAATGGAGTTGGCATTGTATTAGACAAACACTTTCAAGATCGCGTAGTTGAAGTAAACAGAGTAAGCGAAAGACTAATGTCAATAAAACTTACCCGGGACGATCATCCGTGCATGAACATCATATGCGCACACGCCCGCCCGCGCCAGTCCGGAACCCCAAGTTCGGAAAAGGAATCTTTCTGGGAACAAATTAGCGATCTACTGCAGTCTATACCAAACTGTAAACCAAAGTTCATCGGCGGCTACTTGAACGGTCACGTTGGCGAGAAAACTAGCACTTACCAGAGAATACATGGCAACTTCGGATATGGTAAAATCAACCAGGAGGGAGAGAGCATCGTTCAAATGGCACTGGCACACGACCTTGCAATTGTTAATATTTTCTTCACAAAACCTGTAGAGCATCTGGTAACCTATAATAGTAGCCCGGCATGCACTTAGACTACATTTTGACTGATAGAAAACTACTAAAGACATGCAAAGACTGCAAAGTCATACTCGGGGAACCTCTTCCCTCACAGCATAGAATACTAGTGGCAGAGTTCAAAATACCAAAAACATACAAAGTCAAGAAGAAGAAAATCATAAGAACACGGTGGCATAAATTGGAGGGTGAAGAGGGTCTTAGACTGTGTAAAGACATCGCACATCGCTATTGGGAGCAGCAGGATGATACAGCCGACGCAATGTGGAGAGATTTTCAACTATACTGCAATGAAAAAGCAAAACAATATTTAGGAGTATCTAAAGGTGCCATAAATAATAACAGGAATACTAGCTGGTGGAATGAAGAAGTGAGAGAAAAATTGGAAACTAAGAAAACACTCTTTAAACTATGGCAACAGACGAAAGACGATTCTGACCATCAGGCTTATAAAACCGCTAAGAAAATCGCAAAACGAGCCGTCGCACAGGCCAAGGCAACCGCCAGAGATGATTTCTATGCTAAACTTGAAACTGCTACAAACGACAAAGAAATATTTAGGTTGGCAAAACGCAAACACCAAAGTACTAGGGATACTGTCACAAATTTATCGAAAATGAACAAGGAAAACTACTAACAACAAAGAAAGACATCAGAGACCGCTGGAAAGAATACTACACAGAATTACTAAATGAAGTATTCCCTAGTAAGGCACTACAAGATATCCCTGCTACAGAAGGCCCTATTCCATGTATAAGGCCTGAAGAGATAACTTTGGCAATCAAACAAATGGCAAATAACAAAGCCGCTGACCCTGATGATATCCCTGCTGAATGCTGGAAGCGAATGGGAGATACCGGCGTACTGTTCTTGACGACGACGGCTGATGGAATTCCCGACGAATGGCGAAAGAGCTTTCTCATCCCTTTCTATAAAAATAAAGGTGATATAACACTCTGTGGCAACTACAGAGCTATAAAGCTGCTCTCACATTCCTTCAAAATATGGGAAAGAATCATCAACAAAAGACTACTTGAAATAACTAGCTTCACTGAAAACCAATGTGGATTTGTCGTCGGTAGATCCACAATTGATGCCATACATTCGGTCAGAATACTGATGGAAAAGTACAGAGACAGCAAAACAGTCTTGCACATGATATTCATCGACCTAGAAAAAGCTTTCGACCGGGTACCGAGAGAATTAATTTGGCACGCTCTAAGTGCCCAGAGTGTCCCAGAGCATTACATCATGATTGTCAAAGATATGTACTAACTACTATGACTACCAAGTATCAACCAAAGTGCGAAGCCCGGCCGGAACAAGCGATGAATTTGATGTAAAGGTTGGTGTGCATCAAGGCTCCGCACTCAGCCCTCTACTATTTAATATTGTAATGAACCATCTCACCTCAAATCTGCAGCGAGCACCACCATGGGACTTCCTATATGCGGACGACGTCGTCATAATCAGTGAAGATGTGAACAACCTACAGCAGATTTTAGAAAAGTGGAGGGAAGCTCTGGAAACATCAGGTCTGCGAATAAGCAGAGAAAAAACCGAGTACATGCATTGCAATTTTAGTGGTGTCAACAACAAACACACCGTCTGTCTGCAGAATACCCAGCTAAAAGAAGTGGACCATTTCAAATACCTAGGGTCAATCATCAGTAAAGATGGGTCAATAGACGCTGATGTCACCCATCGCATAAATACCGGGTGGATGAAATGGAGAGAGCTATCTGGCGTGCTATGCGACAGCCGAATGCCCGTGCGCATAAAGGGGCGAGTATACAGAACAGCCGTCCAACCGGCCATGATATATGGAGCCGAATGCTGGTCACTCAAAAAGCAGCATGAAAATCAATTACACTGCGCAGAGATGAAGATGGTCAGGTGGGCAGGTGTTGTAACTAGGCTGAATCATGTCAGAAACACACACATAAGAGGCACCTTCAAAGTGAGACCTATCCCAGATAAACTACAGGAGAGCCGACCACATGACCAGATGACCAGAAAAGTGCTAGATATTGAAACTCAACCCCGAGGACGAGGAAGACCCCGAATCACATGGATGTCCGTAGTGAATAAGAACCTCAAAGACGCCCAAATCTTTGTATGTTATAAAACGTTACGCCAATAATTTTAGTTTGATTTGAAATCGCTATATTACTGAACATTTATTATTGCGCGGCACTGTGGTTTGGCGGATAATTTTTTTTATCAAGAAGAACAATCGTCATCAGATTATAAAAACTGGGGCAGCTTTATATGCTTTTCGATGCGAGGTGGTGTGATCTTTAATGACAAAAACCCAGATCTCATGCAAATATTTATGCAAATACAAATACCACTATACCCACTTAGAGATGGAATAGAACCGATAACCGTCGTCTTTGAAAGAACTTTCGTCATCACTACACCAAAACATTCAGACTATTATAACTTAGGAAAACAAATTCAAAATAAAAGTTTGTTCTTGAAAATAATAGCTAATTTTAAACAAAGAGCCTTTAATTCAAAAAGAAACAGAGAGAATAAAATTTACAGCGGTACCGTAAATTTTGCCTTTCCATCAAACATTAGAAGGGCAATTAGCCGTCTTTGAGACGTTAAGTCTTCAAAAATCATAGCTTGAATTTAAGCAATGGAGCTAAATTAAATTCTAAAAGGTTTTTGGGTTAACCGTGTGACTGACGAGGGAGAAAGGCAAAATTAATATTTAACAAGAACAATGGATGGACTCAAGAGCCTCTTAATACTTCGTTGCGGATTAAAAAAATATTTTTTGACGGATTGTTTTTCTAGGCGTGTCCGCCTCTAGGGGTTTTCTCGCTTGAAATATTTTTTTAGAGAGGTAATTGTTATGTTAGCTTTTAGTATCATATATTTTCATTTAATATACTTTTATCAATTCTTTAACCAGTTGAAAACGTGGAATGGTTTTAAATTGGTAGTTAGTAGAAAAACGACCGATAAAATGATGCACACAGACATGCATTGTTCTCTTTTTACCTGTCTAAAAGTCATAGAATATTTTGTTTTAAAAAAAGTTTTGTAGATTTTATAAAAATACTCGTAATATTGCATACAACTGCAGTGATCCCAAAACGGGACATTTTTGATCTGTGTTGAAGTATGTGTGTACGTGCGTGCACGCATGTGTGCGGTCTTGCGTTGTGTGTATGTGTGTGTCCGTCTTATGTTGTCTCATAAGTCGTAAGTTTTTTAAAACCTTATTTTGTATGCATCTTAGCATTCTGTTTGTTTATTTTATGTATTTTTCTGCATCCTGACACGCGATTTTATTCAATTGGGACCCGGTGACTGTTGCCTGTGTGGTATTTATTTATGTGTTAAAATAAAATTGTCCGAAATATGCAGGTTTATTTAAAAAAATTTTACTTCGCCGAGTTTGAGACTAATTTTAAATACAAGCACTTAAATTTAGCGGTGCTAGCCCAAAATTTGAACTCGAGACCGTTTGGTATCGATTTACGTGTTCTATCCTCTGGGTAATCTCTCAGGTATTGAGAGGCATTAGGCATTAAAAAGGACACAGTAGAGTAATTAAAGTACGTGAGTATTCCTGCGAAAGCGAATTGTGAGCTACTTGAGTTTGTTGCGAAATTCGGAAACATGGTCATATTTTCGAAGACCAAATATGAACCGTATATAGAGATTTTGAAGGCGCTAAATACTACTAAATACTAATAAAATACTAACTAAATAAGCTTATTATTTAGTTGTTCCTCTTTAAGGTTCAAAAAACATAGCATAGTCGAGAATTGGTAAAAGGTGTGATTGTGTTAACGCAGTTTTAGTAGGCAAAGGAAGAAATTATTGAAGGCAACGAAGTGAACCGATGGCTGCAAACAGCTTCCTGCTCAGCTCACTCAACTGAGGTGTCCAAGAAAGATACCGATCAAAAATGATTCTTCGATTTTTTACGTTGTCGCTATAGTTAAGTATTTTTCCATTAAATATAACAGTTCGCACAAGAGACCAATCTATGCAACTAACTAATTTTGGAGTACCTAAAATAATGACTTGAGACTTTGAGCGGTTAACTTGTAACCCATATGAGTTACTCTATTTATTAATATTGCTAAAGTTATCATTAAGGAGATTTATACTTGTGGGTAGATTAACCACCTTAGAATGGGAGTATATTTAGAGATCGTTTGCACACAGGTGATAGAGGAAAAATGTTTTTTTTTAATTGAATTGATAAATAACGAAAATAGACGAGGAGACAACACGCCACCTTGCGGTATGCCAGCAATTACGTTAGACCAGTTTGAGTATCTTGGACTTGCGACCGCTGCCGACGCCCATACAAGTAACTGCAAAACCGATCAATTACTGATGAAGATATGTTAAAATAACGTAGAACAGACAACATTATGTCAAAGTCCACAGTGTTAAAGGCGTTACTAAAGTCTAGTAAAACCGATACCGTAAACCTTTGATTGTCAATTGCATTTCTAATTTTATGAGAGCGCGAGAGAGAGCTGTAACCGGGCTATGACCTATACGGAAGCCGGATTGATGTGGATTTAAAAGATAGTTTAAGGAAAGGAATGCTATTAGCTGCTCATGCACAATACGCTCTAAAACCTTGGACAAGAAAGGAAGCACAGATATTGACCGATATTCGGAGAAATCAGAAGGATTGGGTTTTTGGTAAAAGAATAGTATGAGCGTTTTTTTAGAAGGAAGGAAAAGTACTGGATTCGTAAGATTGGTTAAAGGTGTGGGTTATGGTAGGAATAATGTGGTCTAAGATAGGAATAATCATTTTACGACTAATTAAGTCGCAGCCTACTGTACTGGAAATAACAGATAGAACATACTCTCTAACATCACACTCAAATACAATAATTGACAAAAATTAAAAGATGAAAAGTCATAATGAGTTCGTATGGCTGAAAAATGACTAGTATTAGAATTAGTGGTACCATCAATAGTACTTAAATTTGTGAAGTAACTGTTGAGACCATTAAGTTCAACAGAATTCGAAGTAATAGATTGTTTGATTTAAACATAGTTCAAATGACTTGAAGAATTTCCATACTTTTCTAGGATCTGTTTCCTCAATAATAGATTTATGAATATGGCGTCGGTGTAAGTCTCTACATGGCATGTTGCAGCGATTTCGAATATTTTTATACTTATCCCTGTTTGACAGACTTGCATTGGACTGTTACCTTTTATTGGCTTTATTTTTTTGTTACCGCAGGAATTTAATATCTGCTGTCAGCCATGGAGCTGAAAGATGCTTAACACGAACAAGTCATACGGGGACGTGAGTGTCGAATAAATGATTGAGAAGAGAATTAAAAATAGTTATCTTTTCATCCACCGTTGAGGCATTGACCACCATCGACCAGTCAATCTTGGCAGCATCGTCACATAGTTGATCCAAGGCCATGCCCCCTAAATTACGTTGTAGAAGGATTCTTGACTTTGAAAGAAATATTAGACCGTGATAGGAAAATACATCGGCTGAGCATTGACCATGCGTTTCAACATGGTCAGGTGAAGAAACAAGAATAAAGTCAAGAAGGGATGGAGCATAGTTCGGAAATGAGTGGAATTTATTTTGATTTTACTCTTTTTAAATTAGTTATGTAAGAGGCATTGCTACGTTAATTCGATGAGAAACAACTGTAAACGAGGAAAAACTAATTTCATAGATTTGAGGTTAAAAGAAAGCACTTAATAATATTTAGAAAAAAAAACTGCTTTATCAAAATAAAATGTGTTTTTATTTTGTTCATATAAAATACTTGTATTTATGTCTACAATTGGAATTTATTTTTGTACATTTTGTTTGTTTCTTAATAATATATACGTCTCGGTTACACAGCGGCATCTCCACCGGTGGGTAGGGCATGTTAATGATAAGATATCCGTGGGTTCGAATCCGAATTAGAGTTACTGAATTTGCGTGCGCTAATGTTCAAATATTCATTTCATTGGTGGTGTGGGAAAACGTGGTAAATAAATAAGTATCTTGATAGATAATTTAAGACTTTCTAATATAATTTAAGACATTTATAACAACCAAACCGTAGTATACTAGCATTTTAAATTTTGTATATGAAAACAATAAAACGTTTCATATATCTACATCTCTTTTCTTATCAGATTAAAAGTAATAGTAATGTATTGTACATCGTAACTAGAGTACGGTTATAATAACTTTAGAATTTCAAGCATAACTTTGAGAATTTAAATCGACTATGACAATATAAGCGGCTTTGAGATTAATCCGTTCTCTTAGAAACTGTCGCTATAAATCTGTATCCCATGTAATTTTATATTTTTTTAAATATAAATCTGACTAGCTTTTGTTCGTAAATTCGGACGAATAGAAATTGGAATTAATTACCTACCTACAATATTATATTAATTGTTAAATTTTTGTGTACGTATCATTATAAAATATATATGTCAGATTTTACGCTAGACAGAAAAAAAATAATATTATTTTTATTTTAATTTTCTCTTATATACGAAAATTAAAATATATATATATATATATATATTTTTTTTTTTGCTTTTTTCTTTTAATTTTAATATATGCAAAGATGCGCAACAGAAATGATATTTCTAATTCCTTAATTACTATCATCAACAATTAATTATCAAGTTTCATTGTTACTACTAAATTAGATATTATTTTTAAGTTAATATTATTACAACTAAATTTTCTTACGCTACAAAACTTTATCTTAAACTTTTAACTTTATTTTATCAAAATATCATTCAACTGATACGAACTACATAGTAATTTAATAAAACTAACACATTGGAGAAAAGAAACCAATTTCTGTATATACGTTTTAAAGCTAAGCTATCTATATCTCGTAACTAATATCATTCATAATATAAGATAACAAACAAAAATGACTACTTGAAATGCATCATATTTCTAATCATCTTTTATAAATAAAAGCTTAAGCCGATCGTGCCTCTCTATCACATGTTCCACGCTCTCGGTCGCGGAACGTGACAGAGTCATGCTTTTTCGTGAACTACAGCCGGCTTTCATCGATTTCCTAGATTTTACCACGTCAAAAAAATACACAGAACAGTGAAACTGAAAATAACATTCTTAATTGAATTTTTTTTATAAAAAATATGTAATACAAATAGTCATATAAATTTTCTTTCAATTATTATTTTTGGTTTATCATGTAGCGTCGTAAACTTCTAGATGGATTGTATGTGAGACGTCTGAACTCACGTATGTTCGCGTAAAACTTGGTCTATTCAAACTTAACCGACCGAGCAGAAACAATAGTCTACTCACGTTGAAAGCAAAGGTAAAGAAGTAAAAGAACTTTGCACCTGTGAAAGCTAGTTTCGTTTTGTTAATCGATATCTGCTATAGCTATATTTATATAAATAGTAAGTCTTCTCTCTTAATACAATTGAAAATACTTCAGAACCACTTGGCTGGATCGACTTTTGAATGTTTGTGATACTTCAAATAAGATTTAAAGGAATCAGATAAATATTTATGGAAAATTTTAAAAATTAAAACAAATAAAAAATATTTTTATTCTGTTTGGGTTTGCTTGTCTACTAACAAACATCAATAATATTTGTACTCGTACATTGTTAGCAATATAATAAATTAAAACATGAATGATGACGGGCGTACCATTTCCTATTAAAGCTAACGTTTGTATGTATACTTTTAGTTATAAATTAATAAATTGGTAATTAAAGCAGTTGATGTTAAAAAATTACGCAATAAAAAGTTTTTATATGTATATAAGAAAGAGAACATTACGAAAAATTTTTCATGTCTGTATATAAATACAAGGTTTATTGTTTTCGATACTGTTTCATAACATGTAAATAATAACTATTTAATTTATTATGAGTGTGATATTTTATCAACTTATTAGTATAATAGCAGCCGTTTTACGTTTTAATATAATTAAATGTTTTAAAAACTCATATCCTAGGTGCTTTTTGCAATAAAATTAAACTGTATAAGTGCTTTGAGTACTAACTTACATTTGAAAGGCGTAATGTAGAAAACTAAAACGAATACCAGAAAACGCTTTGCAATTTTACCTTTTCAAACTTTAAAATAACAAAATGGTATTTCAAGATAAAATTATATATTGTTTCGTGAAAAACAGTTTAATCGCGTTTCATTATTAAAAAAAAAGGATATTAGAACATTTACATTTTTTAATAGATAGTTTTTAGTTTCTCATTTTTTCACAGTTTTTTTTTGTCTGAACTATTTAAATTTATTTATATATAGTTTTATTATTTTTCGAAACATTATATCCGAAATTATTAATTATTTATTAATTAAAATTATCATTAAGTATTGATGAACGTTGTATTAACGTCAGTAGTATAGTAGTATACGCCGGTAGTAATCACAAAACCTAAGTACAAGAGCTGTTACAGTTTCTTAATAAAATGGTTCTGTCATTTCGTAAAATACAATTACCTACCTCCCATTTCAACGCTAAACGTATATGGGATTAACGCCGAGCGCCACGCCCGACGCGTTCCGCACAGTTTACGGTTATGACGCTGCACTAACAACTCGAGAGTTGTACGGCTATTTTATGTCTATTATTAACTCGATGGATACTTGCATATACTTTGAGCACCATGTGTGTTTTGCACTTTATAGAATGCTGTTAGAAACTCGGCTGCTGATGTGAAAATTATCTTTGAGAGTATAAGTACCTATTCTTCTACGAAATATTAGTATATAGTAGAAAATAACAGAGAGATAGAATTCTAAGCTCTATATATATATAGAGAGCTTAGAATTTAGAGATTATTTAGAATTAGAACCGCTGTGCTACGGCTTCTACTAAATTTATCACAAAATTCGTATACACATAAATGTTCAAAACAAAGAACTCTTCTTTTATGTGTATCTAACAGCTAATTTGGAGCTTAATTCGTGACGCTACTCTTATGTAGGTTGGCGGATAACTTACCAAACAAGAGTATGATCGTTATCTGATATTTATGATAACAAATATGGTAAAGGGCTTTACAAACTTGCCGAAGTATGGGAGATAGACACAAATACAAAAATCCAGACCAAAATAATTATTTGTATAAATACACATAACCACTACGAGCGGTAACAGAACCGGCAACCATCTGTATTAGTTAAACTTTAAGGTTGCCACTTGTAAAGTGCCTATAATAAATATAATTTATTTAATGGGATTGTTGAAACTGAATTTATGTAAGACATTTTACGGGTAAGATGAAGAGAAATGTTTTGTATTTTCTGGCATGTACACCAGTCTATACCAGAATACGTCATAGCTGGAACAAGGGAAGTAACATTCTTTGGATTATTGAATTCCATGATTGACACTGTACTGCCAATGTTAGAAATGGTTCTATAATAGGTACGTACAAATACTGTCTGTGTAAGTACTAGTAGGGTATATCGTAAATATTTAGAATAATAAACAAAAATAATAACTTTGTCTTCTTTCTATTTTAATTCCGACACAAAAATAAGATATAAATAAATTAAATATGTAAATAAAATATTTAGAATAATAAACAAAAAAAAAAACATAACTTTGTCGTATTTCTATTTAAAAACCGACACAAAAATAAGAGGTAAATAAATAAAAATATTAACCGGACTTTATGGAAATCTCTTGCATCTGGAGGATAAAACTTTTTGTATAAAACTTTATACCCTTTGTAATAAACAAACAATATTGTGATGCATAATTTCCTGTGACATTTTTAGCATATTTGTATAATAAAAACAGGGCTGTTTGTTTTTCACGGAATCGAGATAAATATGTTTACGTTGTTGTGTTTGTGTTAAGCTTAAACTTCGTAGTAGTTGTTATTAAGTATGTTTAAAAAATAAACCAAAAAAAGGTTACATTGTGGAATTTATATATATATACATAATATGTATATGACGGCGCCACCGTCATATTTGTAAACAACATGTGCACATGCACGGGCATGACGTCGACGCTCACGCCACCTGCGGAATAGTATAAAAGGGTGTGTTTGCCAGTCGAGCGGGTATTTTACCTGTTGACCGTCGTCCAGTACACACGTTGCACCAACGGCTGTATTTATTATAAATTAAGTTATTTGTGAAACGAATTTTTTTGAAGCGAAAAGTTGATTATACTTACAATTGATTTATTAATAAATAAGTATACAGTAATCGGGTTTTTTTTAAATATAATGTCGGCTCCTGACCCTACACCAGAAGTCTCGGAGCCGCCTCCACTTTCGAATGTTACGGAACAAATGGCAGTGTTTTCTTCGGGACTGGAAGCGATCTTCCAGAAAATCACAGAAAATTTGACTACCAGCCAAACTGTTCAAGCGTCATTGCCAAAGCTAATCAACTTCGACCCTGACGAGCCGGAAGCAGATATCGTCAATTGGTGTGCATTAAGCGAGCTCATAATCACAAAGAATAACCTCGAAGGAATAGATTTAATTCTGGCTCTTACACTCGCACTCAAGGGGCGTACCGCAATGTGTTGAGCCAAAATACAGGCTGGTAAGATATCATGGCTTGCGATTAAGGAGATCTTCATTCATATTTTCGAAGCCAATTCGAAAAAACTAATTAACTTCATTAACCTACGCTAGCCAAACCTGGAAATTCACACATCGGACTAAGTCCAAAATCAGGTCTTGTCAAATAAATATGGAAAGAAGCCTATTGAAAGTTAAAAATATTAAAAAAATTCGACTCGTAAATATAAGAAAAAGAACTAAAGTTACGGATGTTGATGTTGATGATGTTGATGACTGTTAAAAACTTATGTGGCGCTTGGCTGGTCACATACTAACAGACAACCGATGGACACACACGATAACATTTTGGAAAGGACCACCTGGCACAAGAAAAAGAGGAAGACCGGTTGCGCGCGTGGGCAGACGATATAATTAAAGTGGCTGGAAAAAAATGGATGGAGACAGCAACAAACAAGGAGATCTGGAAATCTCTAGAGGAGGCCTTCACCTTCGAGAACGAGGGGTTCTTACTAAAATAGCTTGTAAGTCAAAAAACTTTGTACTACTTATTGTTATTGTTGTTTTTTTTTTACTAAGAAATATAAGGCTTTAAATTACAACAGGCGAACTAAGAATTGACTTGATTGATCTCACCAAAACTGTTCATCGGAGACCTTACAGATTATCCCCAACATAATCACAGAAAGTACATCGCCTTTTGCGAGCCCTATTCATCTAGTAAAGAAGAAAGATGGCAGTGATCGGCTATATGTAGACTACAGAGAACTTAACAGCAATACTCGCCCAGATAGTTATCCTCTCCCATTGATAAGCAATCAAATCGATAAATTAAATGGAGCGAAATTTTTCTGTAGCATTGACATGGCTTCAGTATTTCACCAAATTAAAGTCCATGAAGACTCAGTAGAAAAGACTATTTTCGTTACCTTCACTGGACAGTATGAATATCTGACCATGCCATACGGTTTAAAAACACACCACAGGTCTTTTAAAGAGCTATTAACTCCGCGTGAAAACCCGTTAATGATGACAGAATATTAGTCTATATGGATGATGTTCTCTCTGTATCTGAAACTGCAGATGAGGGTCTGTCCCGTCTGGTAAAATTGTTGGACACATTGTCTAATGCCGGATTTTCATTTTAACTTAAAAAAATGCAAGTTTATGAAGAAGGAAATTGAATATCTTGGTTTCGTCATTTTCGCCAGTGAGCTTTAAACAAATCCTTGCTAAACTCAAGCTCTGCAGAATGCTTCAAAACCTAAAAACGCTATGTAAGTTAGGCAGTTAATAGGGTTAGTGACATACTACATATATTTCAGACAGTTCATTCCTTATCAATTTTTTTTGCTAAGACCATTTTACCCACTGACATCAGGAAGTGGTCCTGTCATTTGGACGGCTGAGAATGATAGAATTCACGACGAAATTGTTAAATATCTAGTGACATAACCAGTTCTGAAAATATTCGACCCGTCGACGGTTATGGTGCTGTCTTGATCCAAAAAATATGGCGGTTTACCGCATGTAGTCGCTTACTTCAGTAGCAATACAAGTGATGTGGAGAGTCGCTATCACTCCTACGAACTAGAGACGTTAGCTGTTGTTAAGTCGATAGAGAATTTCTCGCACTCCAAAAAAGACTTAACCTCCAGTGTGCATCGATGGTGGGCAATATTGCAATCGTACGATTTCGATATAGTCTATAAAGAGGGCAAAAACATGGCCTATGTTGATTTTTTTATTATTTCTTAGATACTACTTTTTATTATTTATGACATTTTAAATATTACTTTTATATGATTATTCAGAAAAAAAAAAGTTTTATTATTATTCTCCTATACCTCAGTATGAAGTAAAAAATTTCATAATATTTAACGTGACGTTTATTTATAGCACACCCTAAATTTTGAATATATCAGGAACAAGGTGAGAGGTGTAACGTTTTTTTTTATAAACAATTGTTTCAGGTATTCTGTATTCATAATGTCTATATAAGTTGACCTAAAACACGTTCTAACAGTATTATTCTCGTGTGCAATATTGAAGAAGTTAGAAACGGTCAAAAGTTTGGAACTCGGTTTCTGTAAATTTATAGTCGAGATGGACGAGATGTCATACTGTCGTCGCAAGTGGACGATATCTGAAAAAATCAAACAAAATCCTGCTTTCTTTCGGAGGACAAACTAAATAGACCAATATTTATATAGCTGTAATGTTTCCACCTAGTCTACTTTAGTTTACTCTAATCTATATTAGTGTGACCGAATTAAGAGTAATTGATTACTAATGTCACTATTTTTAAACTAATAGTTTTTATTTTTGAAGTGACAACGTTTGTAAATCGATGAATGCCGGCTGCACGCACGAAAAAGTGTCACGTATCGCGAGCGAGAGTACGAAACAAGCAATAGAGAGGCACGATCGGCCTAAGCGTTCGGCTCGTAAATGAAAAACAATAATGCAGATTCGAGGATCTTAAATATCACTCAGTGCTAGTGATGTCATGTCATGATGTATAAGCTCATTGAGGCGTTTGCAATCTTTTCTACCTATTCCGACTAAAACTATGCTGGCACAATCTCTCCTTCTGTCCGTCCTTGATTATGCTGACGCAAGCTATACTAACCTAACCGAAGATCAACTTAATAAACTTGAGCGGCTTCAAAACCTTGCCATCCGGTTCGTGTTTGGGTTACGCAAATTCGACCACATTTCTGAATTTCGCTCTAAGCTCAAATGGTTACCTATCCGTCTTCGCCGGAATCTACACATCCTTTCCCTTCTGTACTGTGTATTATTTAATCCAACCAGTCCTCCATATTTGAAGGACAAGTTTGAATTCATTGGAGATCACAGTAAAGTGCTACGTTCGTCCGAAAACCTGACTCTCAGAATGCCTGTACATAAGACCAAATATTATCATCGCTCATTTGTTGTTCAGGCTATTCTTTTGTGGAATGCTCTACCCCTACATATTCGTAAGGCTCAGAGTATTATAACATTTAAAAAACTTGTAAAAGATTATTATCTATCTCTAAATATGACATAATTGTATTTATATATTTATTTATTAGTACTTATTGTATGTATTTTATTATTTATGTATGTATTTATGTATATGTATGTATATATATATATATATATATATATATATATATATATATATATATATATATATGATGTGTGTATATAAGAATAAGTATGTATATATATACATGTATATATATGTATGTATATGTATGTGTGTATGTGTATATAATTATATATGTATATAGGGTTTACTGTATATTTTTATTGTATGTTTATTATACACCACCTACCTATTTCTTCTTCTCAAATTCCTACCCTAAGGTTGCCTGGAAGAAATCGCTATTGAGCGATAAGGCCGCCTTTTTGTGCATTTTGACACTCTCATACATTTTTTTTTGTACTATTTTATTTTGTGTGTGGTGTACAATAAAGAATATATAATAATAATAATAATGTCACTCAGTGATCTTAAAGATAACTCAGCAATTTTTTTTCAATGCTTTCTTATGACGTTATCACGAAAAATTATCGTCCGTAAACCGACTTTATTGTTGCTTAAAGCAAGTAACCGTATGTTTGTTTATCGACGTTACGTTTTATTATATATATATGAGTTTGTTTCACTTTCACGGCTCGATCGCCATGAAATTATTCTTGTGAAGTGCTTCGCGAACGAAGCCAGGATAAAACCTTCTCTGGCTTCTTACAATCATTAAACAATGATTTAAGCAGTCAGAATACCAGCAGGCTACTATTCATATTGCAGTTGAAGAGTACTGTTTGAAGCGGCTTATATACATACTCGTATATGCTAATCCTTTAATGTGGCTTCTAAAATGATGAACTCGTATACCTACTTCATAAAAATAGATCATTTAAACTCATGCGTCACTGTTTATTCACTAGATTACGAGAACTTGGTTATTATCATTTTTGCAATAATGTTTTTTTTTAACAAGCGTAATAAATTATTTAAAGATTTGGTATTCAATTTCGCTACGTTTGTAGAAACAATAGAACGTTTAATTACCAAAACCTTTGAAGCAATCAAAGAAAATCAGGAAACTAGCAATGAAAATATACAATTAAATATCTTTTATTGGCCGTTTGTACTTCCGGGTAGTTTGGCTGGCTGCCGGTGACCTTGTTAAGAGTACCACATGGCTGACTCGGGTCCAACGACGTTAATATTAATTTAGTTGAAGTATAGTTGGACTTTTGTTTCTCAATTTTGTGTATATATGTGACTAGTTACGCTTTTGCTATGATAATAAATGTATCCTCATAAATGTGCAAAGCATGGTTTATTTTAGAATAATATGTATTTTGATGTAGAATATCTTGAAATTGACCAACTTTGTTATTAAATATCCGTTTCAGCTAAATAAAGGTCAATGTTACACGGCAATGATACGGAAAACATTTATTAAATATTATAAATGACTTATGATATATTCGACTTCGATAAAGATTCATACTTACGTCTTATAGTCTTACGTCTTACGACTTATAGTCGTACTTAAAATATCTTTTAACTGATCGATTATAAATTTTAAGAAATAAAGTAAAAATCTAGGTACGCAGTCTATCTGGCTCAGAAGGGATGTTCCGATCGTTCATGTAGATATTTAATTACAGCTATGTTTTTTACTGGACATGAAAAATTGTAAATCATCCGGACTCTAGAAGTGGATAAAAATATAAAAGATTCCATTTTATTTACAGTTAACGGTTTGCTGAAAGTAAATTAGTTAAACATAAAAGTAGTATTAAGATAATACATTTTAATAAGCCGTGTATTTATTTGAATAACTATATAAATTATTAATGGTTTTCAAATCGTTGTATGATAAAAGTCATTTCACTTTTTTTTAATAATTTTTTAGCTTGTTATCTTTTCATAGCTTAATTAAAGACATCTAAATGTAACAAAAAAAATATCTGTCTTTAAATGTATTAAATGGGTTTATTAAGGATGGTTAAAAAAACTGTTTGTTATCTGCTTTTTGTATAAATTAATAACCGCCAAATGACTTCATGATTAAATATTTGAAAATATTTCCTCCATTTATAAAATTATAATAATACTTTTGTCTGGTCTGACTGACCAGTTGAAGTTGTTCTTTGACAAAAGTCGGTAATTTTTATACTACTTTGTATAAAAATCAAAAAGTTTTTTTTTGTCAGTAAAACTTTTTTTTCGCCTATCTTCACACTATTCTTTGTAACTTTATGATCGTAGTGAGCTTTAGCTATTTAGATACTGACGGGTAAAGGTTTATCGTAAAAATATAACCTCTTTTATACTCTTTGTATAAAAAATGAATGGACTAAAATTATCAAAGTATCAAAAAATTCCTTTCATTGAATTCTATAAAATATCAATATTTAATATTCTATTGTTTGTTTCACGAAACTAGCTTTTCGAAAACAAATAATTCAAACGTAAAATATAATAAAAACCTATACTTTTTTTTCGAATGAAATACACTGGACACAATACTGGCATCGAAAATGTTTTGCGTACCATTTTTTCTCTCATAATCGTGAATTAGAATAGTATCAATATATAAAATATACTAATATAAGATTTAAACAATCAAAATGAATAAAATAATTCACAAACATCAAAGCAAAAGAAAAACTTTAACAATATTTTTCACATAAATAATATTTAAGGTAAAGGATAAGTAAGACAATTTTGGAATCGGAATTGTGATCGGTCAATGTCTCTCGGATTTTATTGCGAACCAAAGCCAAGAGGGACCCCGCAACACTCTGTAGGTAGGTAATTCTCGATAGTAATATACGGTTATTTTTGGCAAGATATCGGCTGTTTGTATAATAAGTCAATAGCGATAGCCGTTTGAACCCTCATTGCTGAGTAGCTCGGAACCCATCGCAAATATAAGATATTATTTTATTTCTCAGTATTTCATACTTATTGAATTAACTTTGTGACTTTGTAGTCTTTATTTGTGTGGCATAATACCAATTTTTAGAACTCCGAAAACTTTTTGTGATTGTTTCCACGACTTATCAATATTAAATACTAGCTGCCCGCCCCGGCTTCGCACGGGTATTTAACTAAAATTTTAAAAATTAAAAATTTATATTTTTTATCACCTATATACGCCATCTATCGTATAATGGTAGAATATCGTTTTTATATTTAGTGACATTTAACATAATAGTACCTATATTAATTGAAAATGATGTTTATCTAAAATATTAAAACGATTTCTATTCCTATCCGACATATTTAGTAAACTTTTAAGTTTAACAAAATAATAACTCAAAAATAAGTTTTGTGAGTTTTTAAGATTCCTTAGACCAGATGGCGTTGGCGGCGTAGGTACCTATTTCTATTTTCTTAAATATTTATTTTTAAATTTAATTACAATGAAACAAAACTAAATTATATTGTGAGTTATGTTTAATTTTTATGTATTAAAGTTATTTACATTAGTTTTGTACTTTTTACGTGATACGTGAACACAGAAAAAAACGATAAGAGATGGCGCTGATACAAAAAAAAACGCGCTATTAAAATTTATTCTTGATGATATATAGTGTATTAATAAAACGGAGGTTTTAACAGATTTATTATTTGTATAGATTATTTTGACAAGTATAATTAATATAATATACGAGCATCCATATTTTATGTAAAACTAATTTCACATTTTCACATTTTTTTCGTATCATGCCTCGTGTAACAAATCAATTGATTAATATTTTATATATAAATACCCGCTATATAAATAATCGTTGAGCTGAAATAAATAAATCCTTAAAAATATTCTTTCTCAGTGATTAAACGTTTAATTTTATTTTCGGGGGTAATATGTAGTTATTCTTTATTACGAATCGATTTCTCGATTTTTTTTTTGGTGAAAAATTATAAATTTTAGACAGGCAATACTAATTTTAAATACATAATAGAAAATTCATAAAGTAATTTCCTAAATTTTGGTATCTAATAATTTATTTCAAATTTTATTATTACAATTTGTATGTTAAAATTATTCTTCATATACCGAATAATACCGAATACGATAATCCGATTAATATATATGGCATAATAGTATATGGCTTAGAGAAGGGTTTAAACTACACCAAGGTCCGAATGAAACTACGCAATAGCAGAAACCACTGTTAAATAAAGTAAAAATAACATTTGAACAATAACAGATTAAAAAAAAGTCTGTTACAATTAAAATAACATTTTTCTTACTTTATTTAAAACCAAAATAATTCTGAACGTAGATTTTGTAAAAATCCATCTCCTTCTCATTTGTACCTAACGAACAATGGTATATTGTGAAGTTCGCTTTTATCTCAGAGCAATACCGAATTTTGACTTGTTTACTGAGCGTTCATTTGATGAAACATTCAGAGGGCAACCTCACATTGTTCTCGACCAAACAACGACACAATGGGATTTGCTATATCCTAATCCAAACATAGCCTCGTATGTAAATTGACCATATGTTGGCGCAGCAAACAGACATGAGGTACAGAGTCGAACTGGTTATTGAATTTGTATTGAATTATACTTATTCAATCATATAAACTTTAATTGCATTATGATAACTAAAAGTTGAGTTTGTATAATAATTTACATGTTTTAGTGTTTAAATTGATACAAAGTTAAATACTAATAATTAGGTTGATTTAAACTTAACTGGCGTAATTATATCAAAGGGTTTGCTTGTTTATTATTGTCAGTGAGATCAGATATAGCAAATCAAAACTTATTTTTTGCTTGAATAGTTTTTGCCTTCGACTTTTTCTGGTTAGTTTTCGAATTTATAAAAAGAGTAAAAATTATCTAAAATGTATTAGTTTTACGAAGTGTTGACGTTAAGTCATTAAACAAAAAAACGAGGCATACTCGACGGCCTTCAGTTGGACAAGAATCCTATGTGAGTGATCCAAAAACATACAAAACACAAGCACAAACATCCAGGCAAATATTTGTCATGGTACGATCCGCGGCCGCTAGTATGTAATATTTAATATTTGTAGTTAATAATATTTCAATCACCTTAAAGTTTTTTTTCCTCAATATCATTAATATAATGATTTATCCCCAAACTAAAATTTGTTCGCGGCTTAGTAAATTATAGCCACACTATCATATTAGCTAATATTATAAAATAACATTTATTTTATTATATTTTAGTGAAATTATTATAATAATCATTTTTTTATGCTTATTTTATTATGCTAAATTTTGTTTTATGCTTTGAATGAGTATTTAATAAAAAGTACTCATTCAAAGCATAAAACAAAATGTATATGCTACATAAATACCAATTCAATGTAACATACTTTGCAACTAATTCCCACAGCATGGACGCCTTGCAAGCACGAACGGGCACTTTGTTGTGTAAGAGGGATCAAAGAACGACATATTATACTCGTGGCGATAGACGATTTCGCTTAAAGATAAATCAAACGTGTATATGCTATGTTAGTCTAGTCACACACAAATCTTTTAAAATTTTCAAGAAGCGATTTCTCAATTGTACTTTTTACCCGACTGCGACAGAAGGAGGGTATGTATGTATGTATGTCCATTTTTTGGCACGCCCTACAGCCCAAACGGCTAGACGGTTTTTGACATATGAGGTGTCGTTGGATTTGTCTAAATTGAAGTAGTGACATAGGCTATATAAATTTTCAAAATGGCGCCCGCAAATGGCGGAATGAGGGAAGGGGACTTGAATTTTTTTTTCTTACTGTAGAATTATGGGTATCAAATGAAAGCTAGTAAATTGTTTTATTCTTTTTAGTTTATAATAAGAGTATTTTACACAGTCGGGTTTTTTTTGATTTTTTAATTAAGCATACTTGTTCAGACTATAACTCGTATAAAATGTTTTATAAATGCGCGGTTCGTGTGGCCTTCCGTCTAATTAAACTGAATTGAATATCGTATTATATGCGTCAGTACGTGATACTACACAACTATAAATGTTAGGATAATTACTGAATATACGAGTAATAACGATAAAACTCTATAATGATTACATTTATACGTACACTTAAAACAATAATGCCTGTAAATAAATAGTTTTTTGTATTGTATACATGTATAATATTAAAATAATAAATGTAACTGGTATATCTTATATTATACTTCGTTTAGAAAACAGAAAAATGTAGCAACGTAACTCTCAGGCGGATGCATCGATTTTGATTTTTTGTTTGTTTAAAAATGTTCTTAGCTATAAATACAAATAATCAATAAAAGTGAATTGAGTGGTTTGGAGATCATCTGCTCTTTCCTAGTTCAGTGAGTGAATCAAGCAACTTCCACTGGTCTGATTGGTTGGAAAGGTATCCTGCATCTTACATGAGTTTTATGAATTAGATATGTAAGAACATTCTATTCCGAAATGGAGGATGCAAAGGAGAACCAAGAAGCAGCTATGCTTTGCATACTTTTATGACAGATCAGCTGACTTCTGACATTTTATTTAAAATATCTATTAGTAGTCATGCTTAAGGCACAGATGTTCCGCATTAGGCATCGTTATTCCTAACTTATCACTTCATACTTTTGTTTTCTTTACATATTTTTTTTGAATTAATTTTCATATACTATACTATATATTTTATTAAGAATTTATTTACTTTATTAATAAGAAGTTCGATTAATATTCAAAATAAATAATAATTCTTCTTATATTTATTTTGGGTCGATTCCTATCATAGTTCCATAATATTCCAGCCATTAGACCAGTCGGCTAGGATTCGGAGTCAGAACTTGGTAACAAATATATTTAACAGAAACACTAGTACTATAAAAAAAAAGTTATGATTGAGAATCTAACACGCGTCTAATAGCGGTAAACGTTTAATATTACGTCGTATCATCTACAACATTTTTTACATACCTACTTGTGACTGCTCTCTAAGGCTTCACGAAAATTCAATTAATATACATCAAAAAGGTATATCTAATAAGTAAGACGGCAAAGGTGCAATTTTAATGAAATGGCACATTGAGCGAGACGTAATTACCAACTAACTCGTCCCTTGTAACATTCTCACGAGTTAATTAGCCTTGAATGAAATATGCCTTGCCTCTGGAGTGGCTTTATCCCGCTGAATCTTGAACCTGAAAATAAAAAGGCCTGCCAATGAGGTTTTATGTAAAGAGAAGAGATAAAGAGGTTGTATGTATGAGAATATGTTTTAATTATCTAATGCTTAAGTTTTACTATTACGAGTCATACATTGCTTACAATATAACATTATGATTATGCTAAAATTATTATAATTTGTTTAAAACGATGCTTAAAAATTGTTTGTGTTCTATGGAATGAAATGTAATGATAACTATTTTATCTTTTATTGTTTTACCTTTGCCGGACCTTGAGATGGTTGAGAGTTTGAAATCGGGCTAGCACAGCTGAGTGTTCAAGTGCTATAAATGTTAATATTTAATTTATTTAGAAAATCATCTCAAACCCAGAAGTGTAAGTAAACTTTGTTAGGAAAAGTGCAAATCACAGTGGAGCAATGTTTCAAATTAAGATTCTATTTATCTTCTCAATAGGAGAATGTGTCTTCACCGAATGACGAGAGACATATACTGAATGTTACAGTTAAGAACAGTATGAAGCATTTAAAAAGGAAATAGTATTTTTTATAAGTAATTGGAACTGGATCAAAGAAAGAAAGAAAGTGTACCCATGATTATAGCGCTTACAACGGTGCTGCAATATCGGTAACTCAAATAATTAACGACAAACATGGTGAATGTCACGTTTAAGGTCTGAATTATGATATTGGTGACCACAAAAGCTTAGAATGTTATACGGATTAAAGATCTTTCAAAATAAACCCACGAGAATAATAATACAAAAAAAAAATGTTTTTATGAATTTATATCAATTGGTAACAAATTACTAAGTAACAAATAAAACTGAAATATGACAGGCTATTGGCCGTTTCCGAATTGTGTTCCAATTTGTCAGAATTTATTACGAAGTTCAATTTATTTCACCTTAATTATTCCTGCAAAGTTTGGTCATAAATTTATCAAAATTTTTCATTTGGAATTGTGATATTTCAATAAAAGTAAAACACAAAACGATACAAATTGGTTTTGTGTATACGAGTATAATTGCTACCGAACTTCTGTTACGACAAACGAAGTGATTCTTTGTCTACGTTATAATTGTATTATACACATATCCGACAAGTTGAAAAAAATTGGTTGTCGGTAAAGTCGGTTTATGGAAGATAATTTTACATGAACACGTCATAAGAAAACGTTGATGAAAAATTGCATACTTTTATGATTTGAATTGAATTATTATTACTAAATTATCATTATTTTGAATAATACAAAGAAGGAGTTAATTGAAAATTACAATATTTTTACATAAATTAAAATTTATTTGCACTAGTTAATTAAAAACAAAATCTCTTCTACTCGGACCCATCTGCTGATGGAGTGGAAGAGAGATAAATGCATCATAAACCGAATACTTAGGCCGATCGTACCTCTTTGTCGCTTGTTTCGCACTCTCCCTCGCGGAACGTGACAATGAGTCATGCTTTTTCGTGCATGCAGCCGGTGTTCATTGATTTGTAAGACGTTATATCAACAAAAAAAAAGAAGAGTAAAAAAGAAAACTAATAACAAACTAATAACAATATATAAAGCATGAAATTGAATATAATAATGATTGTGTAAAGGTAAACATTCTGGTATAGTGGCGACAAATATTTCTTTAACATTGACGGTCGATGGCTTAATTTCCGGTCGGAGAACATATTTGTACTGATACAAATATTAGTTTCTAGTCGGTGTGTTTGTGCTTTTCTCCCCACCATACCTCGGGAAGTACATAATGCTGTCAGTCACGATTATTACAATAAACACATAATAACAATCGTTTTTCTTTGTAGATAAATTATCTATCGATCTTCAGTGGACTAGCATGGTGGATTAAACTTTAACTGTTGTTTTATCGTATATAGGAAATTATAACCTTGCTCAAGCAGTCAGACTTTTAAAAGCTGATTAAGTTCAAGTTAGCTAAAAGTTGCTAAAATTTTAGGTAAGTCAATAATCGCTATACTCAGATATAGAGATAGATATAGATACTCAGGAAAGCTAAGAGATAATTTAGACATACTAAATATTTGTTAAATTTCGAAGTATGGATATAAAAATATAGAATTTAAAGTCAGCGCAGCCCCTTTGAGACGATGATGAAATAATGCTCATTTCTTTTCTTCTGATAATATTAAGGAAAATGTTATTTGTTTCATGTTTGATTCGATTGTTATCAAATATAATATTATAATTTATTTTTTTCTAACAGAAAAAGAAAAATGATACAAACAATATTTATGTCAGTTCCTTATTGAGGTAGAATTTATTAATTTTACACAATGCGGTTTATGAGATATCGAAGCAATTTTCTTTGTAATAAATAATATAACTGGTTTTCAGTTTGACAGACGTATTTAAAAAGAATCGATTTACAACCGGTCGGGATGCAATTAAACGAACGCGATTCAAATAAATTTCAGTTTGGCGGCGATTTCGTACGCGTTGGAGTGAAATATTTGATAAAAGATTATGCGGTCTTTTGTAACTAGTTAAAAATATTATTAATATGGTTATCATGAAGATAGTAATCGACTAATTAATTATTCATAGGTGATTATTTCAATCGTAGGGAATTAGATTATTTTTCTTAATAAATAATTCAAAGTATAGAAATCATCTGGAGTATAGATTTATTTCATTAGACGGGATCTAATGTACAACAAGGGGTGATAATAGCGTGTATTTCTTAGTCATATGCAATAAATTTGTGAATAACGTGACCAATGTGTATTATTAGTGATATTATATGGATCTGAGATTTGGTCTCTGACTATGGGCCTTTTAAATAAGCTCCAAGTCAGACAGCGTACAATGGAGAGGGCTATGCTTGGTATTTTTCTGCGAGATCGAATCAGAAATGATGAGATGCGCAGACGAATGAAGGTTGCCGACAGAACCCAACGGATTTGCAAGCTGAAGTGGCAGTGGGTAGCTCACATAGCTTGTATAATTGACGGACAATGAAGCAGAAAGGTTCTCGAATGGAGACCACATACAGGTAAGTGCAGTATCGGACGGCCGTCTGCGAGCGACTTGAGGCAAGTTGCCGGAAGCCGTTAAATGCAGGCTACTTTGAATCGGTAGCTCTAGAGGTTGATGGGCTCACCCATATTACTCCTACGTTCAGCAGTGGCTGATATGATTATATGATGATGATGCAATAAAATAGTATAATATAGTATCAGCCTGTAAATAACATAATGCTGAGCGAAGGCCTCATCTGGTTAGAGCTTAATCCACCACGCTGCTCCACTGCGGATTGGCGGATAATTTCCCTACCATGAGTAACGATTGTAATCAGGTGTCTATGATAACAACCGGGACAGGCGGCCTTATGTGCTCTCTGAGGCACGGTTGGGAGACCCACAAGGACATCATCATACACCCAGACCGGAAACAAATATTTGTACAAATACAAATATCTTCCAGAGCGGGAATCGAACACCCGCAACCACAGGTTGCGCGGCGTTGAGGCGACTACCCGCACCACTACACCAGAATGGTCATCAATATTCAATGATGCAATAAAATACATATACTTAATTTATTACTGAAACTTCAGGAATTTATAGATAAAAGCATCGGATCAGATAATAAATTTATAAAATTTAATATTTGGGTTTACTATCCCTTATAATCACAACACACTTTTCACATTTCGTAATCCAACAATACTTTAATGATTCTTAATTATATTATATTCCAATATATTTAATATTTATTATTGTCTTTATATTACATTGAAACCATTTATTTGTAATGTAAGTTCAATTTCCGTGAACGTGGTACTAAGAACCAATTTTATTGCGGCTCAAACGTACGTTACGTCTGCGTTAAAGTCACGATAAACATTTAATGGCTCCAAAAGTCGTTAAATATGTTTTGGTTGAACACCTAAAGGTTACAATGAAAATTAAATAAATATATACTTGGAAAATTATATTACAAAAGAATTAAAAATATTTGAAGTTTTATAATGACCCGGGTTATTAATAAGGAATTTTATAATTCGTTAATGCAAATGATCTCTGTTTTTTGATCTTATGAATGTTAGCGTGTTTTTTACTAACGCAAAACAATTTTTCTTAATTGCACAAAAAGTTTGTTTATTAGGCATAGTGCGTTCATATGATCCTTAATAATATTAACCCCTTTAATAATATTAAATTCTTTACCTATACAGGTGTGTCCTAAATAGTGGATAATCCGTTAACTGGAGGTAGCCCTGATTTCAAGATTCAGGAAAAGGTACTTTTTATGTCACGGTTGCCGGTCCGCTAGTCATGAATAATTTGATAACGACTATTTATAAATAGGCGATATATATATATTTACTAGCTGCTGCCCGCGACGTCATCTGCGTGAATGCTATTAGATTACACGTTGTTAGTTTGTTACAAAATGCGTTGAAGAAATAAAGGTTCACTGCTCGTTCCCTGTAGGTGATAGCGTGATAATATGTAGCCTATATGTCGACCCGACTTCTTAGTAATATTCGTGCCAAATTTGAAGTAAATCCATGCAGTACTTTTTGAGTTTATCCCGGACATACATACAGACAAAAAGACAGACAAAAATTCTAAAAACTATATTTTTCGCTTCGGTATCGATTGTAGATCACACCTTAAGTATTCTTTTAAAAAAATATTCAATGTACAGTTTTGACTTTCCTACCATTTCCGATGGATCGATTCGATTCGATTTCTCACCTGAGCTATTTATAAACTTGTAAATAATGGTGAAAGTACCTTCGTATTCTAATGATATTGTTACAGTTTTTCATTGCCTGAAAACATGGCTAAAATAACATGTTCTAAAAATGAATCCTAGCTAGATCGATTTATCGCCTCTAAAACCCTTTGCATACTCAATTTCATGAAAATCAGCCGTTTCTGAAATTCAGATTATATAAATAACAAAGAGATCACTATGTAATAAATGCTTTGATATGGTTATTCTTACATTGTTTGAATCTTCGATAATACGGTGGTAAATATATATATATTTTCATATGTCTTGCTCCTACGTGCAGAGCGTCGCCCTCGGGAAATTATACGTGAAAGGAAAGAGGAGAGCGAGATGTGATGTCTTCTAGGTGTCAATTTATCAGAGTAGAGCGTACATAAGTTGCTAAACTTATCATTCGCTAAATGAAAATAGGCGTATGATAATGAATCGTTTTAGAAGTTATAAATGTCTCTACAACACAATGCTTTTAATGACTTTTTTTTTATATAAACATATTATACGACTTGTTTCGTAAATGAAATGTTACTTGGGATATAGTAGTATATTTAACAAGTCCATTACTGGATTTATGTGAGTATTTTTATTTTTCACTGTCGTGGATTATTTTGAACGATAAATAATAATTAATGTGTCTCTTTATTTTCATATGATATTAATACGTACAAAGTCTACTAAAATATGCGTCAAATATATTGTTAAGTTGTTTTGTTTTGTTATATTGAAACTTAATAAATAAAACTCATCAATAAAAAAAATGGTTAAACATCAACTTCTAAAAGTATTATATTTTACGAAAGATAGCGCAAAAATAGAACGCTGTATTACTATCCCTTACACTATTTTTTCGCATCGTGATTAAGTCTGTGGTCACCCTCCATTTCCAATTAATTCGTAAGTGAAGTGGATCGGTTCCTCTGCAGGAAATCGGTTTGCAAAGCAAATCCCGCGTCGAATTACTGACATTAATTGTGAGATCTTTGCGAGAAGAAAAATGGTGCCAGCTGTCTATATTTATTGCTCCGCCAGCGAGAGTTTGCACCTTCGACGAATATTTGAGTGAGCATAATTTTTCCTTTAACGTTATATAATATTCGATTAATGTATAATTATATGAAACCTTTTTATATAATTATACAAAATATGTATTATTAGCTGCGTTTAGCAGTTTAACTACCGTCAGTTCCAATTTAGTGGAAATTTCGCACAAATTGTTCTAATTGAGCGTCTAACACTAACTATGCTAAATAACTAACTATGCTCAAGCCTGTGAGGTTTGTAAATTACACTCGAAGAGTTTTTGTGATGAATTAGTCAATACATATTTAACTGTTTTATTTTGATATGTGTGATATATGTAGAATTCTATACACAATCTATAACAGGAACAGTAAAATCTATTACCTAAATCGCGTTCTTATTACTTTTGCGTTGTATATAAATAGAATAGTACTGACTACTGTTGTGTTACTTATATTTTACCACATTGAGTTCAATCATTATGTAGTTGTAAAAATGTATATATTTAAATAATCAAATTATGCATTTTGATTTTAATATTTTAATCAATCAGTAGTATTTTAAGGCGAACCCAAGTAGACGGTTTTCTACTTAGTTAGCCACTTTCAAGATACACTATGTTACTTTGTTCTATTTTTGTATATATCCGCACCACACAACATTAGCCGTTGGATGTCCAAAGCTGAACCTAGGCATAAATTAATTATTATATAAATTAATTGAAATGATTAGTAAAGTCTATTTTTGCATAATAAGAGTGTTTATGTAAAACTGCATTTGAATCGTGTAGACGTGTACCTTTATATGGAATGGTTAGGTAATAATAATAATAATTTATGTTCATCCAACGATTATGGTTAATTAATTCATATTAAAAAATGAGTTGATGTACTTGTATAGTTAATTATAATTCAGCTACCGTTGTAGTCTTTAATATTTCTGATTTATATCTTATAATATATATCTTATTTGCAATAAAAATACAAATAAAAATTGTTTTCATAGATAATCCTGATTTAATAATATACATGTACGGATTGTGTGCAAGATAAATCACCTGTATTCATAAAGTCTGGGTTTGAAAGCAACTCACTCAAGACCTCGTTCATCACTGTTCTGAATACACATACACAACAGCATTAGTATCTTTGACTAGGAATTTAAACCTTATTATAATCAACATTAAATTTAAAATTGTATATGTTTTAATATATAGTTTAAAAATAACTATAATTGAAATTAAATTTTCCGTCACTGTATTAAAAGCAATAATAAAAATAAAATACAAAGAATATTACGTATATGTACTTAAAGTAACTAGCGCAATAAAAGAATCGAAACAATGAAAAGTTTGTCGTGTCTGACTAATTGATTGCTTATGTATTAATCGATATAATTTTGGAACAAAAAATGTATTATTTATATAATGTATACTGGTATATTATATATCATATCCAGGCCAAACGCGCGAACGACTTTGGAGTATTTTTATAATCTCTTCGTATCAAACGACAAATTCGGTTTAAATATTGAAGATTTGAATAATATAAAATAGGTACATGCAGCTTGTTGTTAAAATTTCAGCAAACTGTACATTTTCATCGCGACCACAAATTAACTCAATTACCTCAAATCTGTTCAATTTGCGAAAGTCATGTCGATTTTATTGAAATTGCGGTGTAAGTACTGGATGCCAATTTCACGAATAATGATAAAATTCTATATTTTAAAACCAATTAGGTACTTTTCAATGACGAACAAAAAATATTTCACTTTATAGGTACATATAATAAAATAGTAACTTGCCTATGGCCGTGCATTCTTCTGATTTTCACAGTAGTTTTTTTGGAAATATAATTCAAAACTTGCTACGTACTAAATTATACACTTTCTAGAATTTTTGAATTAAATAAATTAAATAAATAATCCAAAAAAAGATAAGTAAGACATTTATTATTCTCATTTATAGGCATATGAAGTCGCTAGTATTCATGAACTTTTTTTAAATTTAATTATTAATAACCATTTTATTAAAATATACTAAAATTTCGTTGAAAATAACACATACCAAAATAATAAACATCTTCTAGAATTTTTTAATTAAATAAATAATCCGAAGAAAGAAAAGTAAGACATTTATTATTCTCATTTATAGGCATATGAAGTCGCTAGTAGTCATGAACTTTTTTTAAATTTAATTAATAATAACCATTATATTAAAATATACTAAAATTTCGTTTAAAATAACACATAACAAAATAATAAACAAAAAAGCAAACTTTCTCAGATTAGCAGTCTCAGTTCACAATAAAACTCCTAGTTTTACAAATTTAAATGCAAATTGTTGCTTGTCGTACCCATAATTTGTTGTCGGAGCAGACAGCGGTGACGGGCGCCGAGACACATTCATCATACATCGCTGTGCAACGTTGTTTGAATTGATCTTTATTAAAAAAAAACTCAGATATATCGATTGTTGTATCAAAAAAACTGCTTTTTAATTAATATAAAATAGAATATTATCTCTAAATTTAGACGTTTACTCTTAAAATTCTTAAATATTTATTAGTAAATCTTAGCTATTTTTAGATACACTTTAAGAAGGATCATTTCTGTTTCTTCTCATTTCTTTTTTAAGATCAGATAACAGAAAACTTATTCTTAACAGAGTTGCGAGGACGCGCGGCGTTATAAAAGTAGAACGGATTAATCTTTTTTTTAGACTAATTACCCTTTTGGCTTTATAAAACACATTTTTTAAAAATTGAAAACCAAGATATGAAACAGAAAATAAAATAAACGTTTTTTGACGTATTGTAGCAGGATATGGTGACGCTCACACGGGAGTTGCTGGTCTCCTACTGGGTGCGTCACCGGGTGGCGGATAGGGTTACACCACTCGTCACTCATCACGAGTGGTTGGGGTCTACAGACCCCCCGTGGAACAAAACCAGCAGCGGTTTGCGCGAAAACGCAAGAGGGAGGAACGAGGGAGATCGAGGGTACTCTCTTCCTCCACTTCGGTGGTTGGGTCGCTCCCGGTACTTCTCTGAATTAGCAGAGTAGACCGGTGTGGCTCCAATTACATACGGAGGGGTGCGGAGGCGCAGTGGAGTATGTTGGCACGGGAGGTGCGGTCGGTGGGGGCGTGGCGACAAGTGGGCGCCGAGAGATGAGGAGAGGCTCTTGGTCTTCTCTGCCTCGTGCAGAGTGGACCAGTAGAGCGGTGGAGGGAGGATGGAGAGAGATCGCGGGTACTCTCTCCCTCCACTTCGGTAGTTGGGCCGCTCCTGGTACTTCTCTGAATTAGCAGAGTGGACTAGTCGAGCGGGTCCAATCACATACGGAGGGCCCTCTGGGCCCGGCGTCGGGGCGTCACGGTTATATGCCTTTGCGATCCCTTGGCACCCCATTGCGGCGCAGACGGCCGATCGGTTTTAGCGGGTGCTCTGGCTTTTGGGGGAGTCAGCGAGTCCCACATACCCGTCGCTTTCGGGCGGCGGGATGCGTAAATGCATATCTCATAGTAAAAAAAATGATACGGAGACGCTATTGCACATCACCATCCTGGTTGGTTTACAGTTGTTCGCACCACTATGGCCTTAATCGCCTTTTACAACACCTCGGCAAAAAAGGGGTCGGAAATAATATTCTCTGCCGGTCACTGCACGGCTTAATTTAACTTAATTTAGTTAACTATTTTTCATACGAGTACAATGTTTAATTGTTATATAGTTTCCTTTATTACTTTTTATTTATTTTTGTTATTTAGTTAGCTTTCTATAACTACTAGTGTGTAAGTATATTTATATTTTTTGCAAAATATTATTGGTAAAACCCGCATTTAGCACGATGTTGTTTTCTATTATTGAAATTACACGTGTCCCATTTCCCCTAGGTTATTAGCCTTTATGTTTAGTTTATAAGGGAGTTATGAAGGACACATTTGGGGGTCGAATAAAATACGGGTTATAATACACTTTAATCTATAATACAAAAATAAGTCGGGTTTTCCTTCCTGACGCTATAATTCTAGAACGTACGAACCGATTTCCACGATTTTGCATTCGTTGGAAAGGTCTTGGGCTCCGTGAGGTTTATAGCAAACAAAATTTAGAAAAAATTTCAACAGAAAAGCAGGAAAACAGGGAAAACCATTTTTCACATATAGCGCCATCTCTGATACATAGCATGTACTACTTCATCTTTTAATCCCCAAACGAAATGTTACAAAAAACGAAGCCATCTGGTGGCGAAACGGAGTTCGCCGGGTTTGCTAGTTACAAAATATAAATCAATTACACCTAATCTTATAAAAATAACTAAAATGTTCGATATGAAAACAAAAAGTGTGTGAATTTCTAATTATCTCATCGCCGTTAACCCGATGCTTATCCTACTTATCGATTATCATGTTCCGGCCACTTCTTAGTCTAGCTCTCTAATAATAAAAAATGTTACTCCGTAGGTCTATGAAACAAATGATTGCGGTAGGAAAAAAACCAGAAACTTTATCGTATTCCTAAAACGAAATGTTATATTTTCTTAGAACTAATTAATGTTGACAAATTATGTTCTTCCTGCAATATTTAAAAATTAAATTCATAGCTGAATGTTTACGTGAATGTAGATAAGCATAAATCTTTGAAAGCAATCCAAACTCAATTACCAGAGTTTACTCTAGTCTAATGGGAAAAGGCTTTCCTTTGTCACGACGTGTTGATTTAATTTGTTCGTTTGGACACTGGATTGTGTAATGGGGCTAAAACGTAGTTTTTTTCTGCAAAGAAAATGTGAAAAGGTTAGAGAGAAATGGTTTTCTGTTGTTACCGTAATGATTTAGTATTATTTTTATTGGTTTTCTTTTACTTTAACTTACAATCATGGAAATTATAATTATAAATATATTAACAGGTAATATAATTACAAGAAATGAAGTTTGGAAATTACATTGAGAATAATAATAAGATGTCCATAGAAATTTGTAGAAGAACAAATCATAAACTTTATTCACGTTTTTGTTAATTAACATCATTGTAAATTACTGCTGTATTTTACCTGCTTTTCACAAAATATCTGCGCCCTACTAAATGAATAACTGAATTATGATTATTTGCATTCAGTGATTTTTATGGTACCGTTTATAATGTAATAATTATTATATCTAAAAGCATAAAAATCTTTAATTTCAATAGAGATAGTATAATGAAAATAAATAATTTTAAAATACAGCACACTTGAGAGGATTTTATTTTTGACTTCTCGACAAAACATTTGAATAATATATAAAAATTATATAAATTAAAATATAAATTTTCAAAAGAGTAACTTCGTAAAGAGTTTCTTGCCGATTCTTCTCTACAGAATCTGCATTCCGAATCGGTGGTAGCTTTACTTTTACAAAAATAATAATCACTTTGAAGTTTTAATTTGTAAAATGACGATTCGAAGGTGCTCGTTTGGCCTATTTGAATAAAGTTATTTTTGATTTTGATTTTGATTTTATGAATTCATATATTTTAAAAATTCACTTAGATAAGTTTACTTTTCTGTTTTTTTATAATAATACTTACATATAAAGTAAAACTTTAATAAATTTAAACAAATTTCATTTGATAGATTTAGGGCTGAAATAAATGTACGATTTTACATAAAATGTCTATTCCACCCTAATTTTAGATACATGAATTATTTAAACAACAGGGTTTCTATCAAAGTTAATATCAAAGTAAGTTTAATCCTAATGTATATTTATACATATTTACATTGTTAATATTTTATTTAAAACACGCATACATTCTAAACTCTAACCGTGAGGCACATATAGAGGGTTCTGAAAGTTTTATCTCCGTTAAAAGGTTACTCATCCAAATTGGAAAACTAGCGTTAGTTCTCTCATATATTTTTGACAACGGAAATGTTGTATAAAACGTTTGCACATAATTTGTGTTCACTGACATCCAAGCAGAAGTTAGACAATTCGACTCGGTTTTAGAAGTAACTTTATGATAGGTTAAAAGGCCAGGGAGATGTAAACTGTTTTAATAAAAAATATTTTATATAACGTTTCAGACGAATTAAGTTAAAATATAGTCCTAATAAATTGTGAAATTAGAAGTATATACTATGCGTTTTAATTAAAATTAAACTGTAAAAAGAAGAACTTGCGTTGTCCTTTGTACCTAGTTATAAATTTTAAAGTAGTTTAGTATACAGTTTTTTCTTTTTTGTTTTTTTAATCTTTTACCTGTAAATAAAAAGCTAAATATAGGAATAAAAATCATAGATAATATTGTATATATAGTGTTACCATTAAAACAATAAATAATAATCTAAAGTAAAATCCGTCATTGGTTGATTTATTATTGATTTAAAATTTTGAAATATTGGACAGCTCTACAAAATTGATTTAACTGAAAATATTGGATCGATTGATTGTTTACGTGGATATAGGCGAAGATAAATCTTTAAAGCAAACTAAATTCAATTACTAGAGTTTACTTTATTCTAACGAAAAAGGATTTTCTTTATCACGACGTACTTATTGGTGATTTAATTTAAATGTACCTATTGAAAATAATTTTTAACGGTACACGAAGTTTTGAGTGTTCTTAGTTAAGTCATATAATTTTTTATTTACATATTAATTTGAAATAATTTTATAAGTGCTTTGTATGTTCGCTAAAATATGCCATCTTATAAAATAATCTATTATTTTTATCTATACAATTTATAAAATTTATGAAAGCAACAGAAGTCAAAAAATATTTTCAGTATTTTTGTCTGCATCACAGGAAGAAACTAACACAATGTTTCTTTTTGTTTAACACAAAAAACTATTGATGGTAATTAATTGCATGCTAAGTTTTACTACTCGTATTGTAAACTGTCTGAAACTGTGTAAATTCCAAATACTATCTGTACGAAGTCGCGGACCAATTACTTAAAAAAGTCAATTTAAGAACAAAGTAGGTCAAATGAGAAATCTAATTTCTGACAGCACTGCCTTTAAATTTCAGGTTTTTACCAAGTTCAAGAACAGTAGATTTTAATGAAGACCAATCTAAATAAGGTTTTGTCTATATCCTTATATATTTTGTTTCGTAATACTGTATTTTTTATACGGTTAGTCGTATTAGTTTTTAATGTTATTGTGTTAGTCAATTAATAAGTAAGTTTATTAGTAACATTATTATATTTGATTGAAAAGTCATTTTTAAAGTAAAATTCACTTTACTTCGGTCTATATCAATTGGTCTATAACAATACTTACATATAAAGGTATATAAATACTTATAATAATATACTTATACATAAATAATAATACTATTGCTAGACATAGTCAACCCTAATATCCCAAGTTTGCGCCAAATATTCCGGTTCTCTGCAATCCTTATCCTACTTTAGCCGACAATCTTGCGCAAATGGTCGGTTCAATGGACAAGAGTTCGCCCCAAACTGACGTGACCAGCCTTCGATCTTCAACTTGTTGTTTCTATGAGTTACATCAGTTACTGAGGTTCTCTTGCAGTAATCTCATTTCTGATTTTATCCTTGTAAAAGACTCTAAGCGTAGAACCATTACATAGACCGCTGAGTGACTTATAATTTGGGGCCTAGTCTTGGCACCTTATGTCAACACAGGTAAGACTGAAGATTTTTGTCTCCAAGCATTAAAAGTAAATTTATTTTCATGAAATTATTATTTTTATAATAAAAGAATATTATTAAATAACAATTTTCGATCATAGGATTGCCTTAAAAGTTCCTCTTTTATTAGAAAAGTACAAAATTAAGCGGTCAACGAAAACAAGTTGCGAAATAATATTGCGGCAAAATGAGATTTGTTTTATCAGATTCCGTACAAAAACTTTTCTCGCAAAACACGTTGGCAACAAACAAGAGATATAAGCGGTCGAAAATTACTTCGCCTTATTACCAGGGTAACAGGATTCGGAGGAGTTTGTTTTTATTACAAAATCTTCTCGGGGCTCTCGAGGTAATTTGAATAATATTTCGATGATAATCGTTCTCGCTACTTACTATCGACTATTCCAATATTTTGTATTAAAATTATTTGAAAGTTATTATTAGCTATAAAATTTTATCTTTATTGAAAACAAATTTATTAAGTAGCTATTTTTTATGTGTTTCCTAGGTTTTATAAGTATAACTAAACTGAATCAGCCAGTAAATTTCCCACTACTTGGCAAAGTCCTCTTCTGCATATAGGAGAATAGTTGTAGCTTAATCTACTACGCTATTCCACTGCGGGTTGGCGGATAATTTCCCTACTAAGAGTTATTATAGCTATCAGGTGTTAATGATAACAACCGGTTTTGCGTGCTCTCCGAGACACGGTGGGAAGCAACCACAAGGACATACACCCAGGCCAGAAACAAATATTTGTATAAATACAAATCCCCGAGCGGGAATCATCCCAGAGCGGGAATCGAACCCGCGGTCGACGGCGTTCAGGCGACCTTTCGCACCACTACACAAGAACGGTTGTCTCATAAGCATATACAAAGTGTATTTGGATCTGGTCTCTCGAGACAGAAAATTATTTTAAAATCAATGGAAAATAATAAGTAATGTATATATGCATTTTTGTAACATTGGAAACTGTGTCAGATGTAAAAATTACACATATTCAAATGCACATGACGTGTAAACATGTTATTTAGACGACGTGTTGGTGCAGTGGTCACAGCCACTGGCTGATGCGCTAGCGGTCGCGGGTTCAATCCCCGCACGTGACAAATATTTGTATAGGCCATACAGATGTTTGTCGTGGTCTGGGCGTTTGTGCTTGTGTATTGTGTGTATTTCTGGACCCTCGACACAGGATTCACATCCTACTGGGGCCGTTCAGTGTGAGACGTTTATTATTATTATATTTAATTGCTACACTCCACCCGTTCAAGATATACATATATACATATAAATAAATATAATACAATACTTATATAAGGAGTATAATAAATTTACATAAACTTACTTAGATAAATATAAGCGGGTGGAGGATTACGCCCCGGCAGGGAGATCAAACGGCCGGGGGTTAGGGCTGTAGGCTGAGAAATCGGCGGACAATCCTAGCCGAGTCGAGTAATACCGCCCTCTGCATCCTGGCTGCGAGCGAACCGTCACGGATACCCAGTTGCCTCAGATGGTGAGCGAGGCTAACCGGGATCAAACCGTTGGCAGATATAACGATAGGGATGATTTCAGTGGAATCAACACCCCACATGTCGACAATCTCGTGCGCCAGATCCAGATATTTACGTTTTTTCTCTGTTTCGGCTTTCACGAGGTTCTCGTCATGCGGGATGGTAATGTCCATTAAAAACACCCTCGACTGTGCCCTATCCATCACCACGATATCAGGCTTGTTCGCCAGTATCGTCCTGTCCGTGGCGATAGGCCGGTCCCAGTAGAGCCGGACTCCGTCGCGTTCGAGTACTGGCGCCGGTGTGTACTGGTAGTACGGCACCCTCTGTTCCAGAAGACAATACATTAGAGCAAGCTCTTGATGAAGAATTTTGGCCACTTGATTATGTCTGTGCAAGTACTCAGTGTTGGCAAGCGCTGAACATCCCGAAAGCACATGTCTGAGTGACTCGCCGGGATGACGACAAGCTCGACAGAAGTCGGGAGTGCCATCCTTCAGAATGTGCTTCCGGTAGTTGTTCGTCTTAACCACCTGATCCTGTATTGCACAGACAAAACCTTCGGTTTCCCCAAAGAGGTCCCCGAATCGCAGCCACTGCACGGAGGCCTTAACATCCACGTGAGGTGCGTGGAGCGCCTTGTAAAACCGTCCATGCAGCTCCTTCTCCATCCATACGGTCTCCCGGTTAGAGGTGCTAAGTACAACCGGTCTTCGCCATTCCTCTTTGGCCAGGGATAACGGGGTGAGACCTTTGTCACATACTATAACTTCACCATGCATAGCGCTCTCCCTCCTCGTCTCAAAGTAGGCCCTGAGGCTGCACACCTCACGGTTATGCATGGACTTGGCGCTTAATAGGCCTCGGCCACCACACTTCCGTGGGATGTACAGTCTCATGACCGACGATTTCGGGTGATGCATGCGATGGTAAGTCATAGTCGTGCGGACTCTTCTGTCCAGGGCGTCGAGTTCGGTCTGAGTCCATCTGAGCACGCCAAATGTGTACAAGAGAGTGGGCATGACCCAGCCGTTATAAGCTCGGACCTTGTTGGCGCCCGACAAGTAGCTCCGAAGAACTTTTGTCAGCCGTCCAAAAAAGACCTCGCAAACCGCCTGTTTCATATCCACCTCCTGCACCCCTATGCATTGTGACATGCCCAGATACCGGTAAGATTCAGCTTCGGAAAGGGTCTTGAAGTTCGAAAGCTCTAGGCTAATTTCAGCCGATTGCGTCACCTGTCCCCTGTCTACATGTACGACCGCACACTTATCCACTCCAAGCTGCATCCTGATGGAGCCGCTGAACTCAGTAGTGATTTTCAGCAACTCCATAAGGCGTGCAGGATTAGGTGCCAGCAGCTTGAGGTCATCCATGTAGAGAAGGTGGGAGACTTTAGTACCTCCTCTCCGAAACTGAAAGCCTGTCCCCGAACGCTCCAGCAGAGTGCTTAAAGGGTTCAAGGACAAGCAAAACCAAAGTGGGCTCAGACAATCACCCTGGAAAATACCCCTTCGTATCCGGATACGGTCATCGACACCCGTCGTCAGTCTCTCGCCCTGGAGACAAAGGATCGTACTCCATTGCCCCATGCATACTTCGAGGAAGTCTCGAACTGCACTGTCGATCTTGTACAGCTCGAGGACCCTCAGAAGCCATGAATGAGGCACCGAGTCGAATGCCTTCTTGTAGTCGATCCAGGCAGCAGAGAAGTTCCGACGGTTGCGTTTGACAAGCTGGCCCGCAACAGAGTCAATGATAAGGAGCTCCTTTGTGCCGCGGCCGCCTCCACGGCATCCGTTCTGAGCTGCAGACAAGATGTTAAATTCGTCAATATGACGAGAGATCTTGCAGCTCAGAACGGATGTCAGTGTCTTGAAGATGGAAGTCAGACACGTTATGGGGCGGTAGTTAGTAGGATCCGCGGTGTTGGTGGACTTAGGAGCTAGGTGAGTGATCCCAGTAGTGAAGAGGTTCGGAAGCGTTTTCCGCTCTATCGCCTCTTGGTATTGTCGAGCCAAGGTCGCATGGCATACCGAGAACCCTTTCAGCCAATAGTGATGCAGGCCGTCGGCCCCCGGGCTCTTCCAGTTCGGTGCCCGCCGGACCGCATCAGCTACGTTCTCCGAAGAGATGGCGATCGGGTTCATCGGTTCGATTCTAGCACATGCTTCCTGAACCGCCGCAATCCAAGGGCCCTCCTCATGCTCTACCTCCCGTGACCATATATTTCGCCAAAAGGCGACGAGGTCAGCCGTATTTGGTTTTTGGGAAGTAGAGCATGGCGTCGGGTTCTCCAACTTCCTGTAGAACCTCTTCTGATCACTCACAAAGAGGCGATTTTGTCGGAAGCGCTCAACTCTCTCAGAGTACCTACGAATACGCTTCCCCCATGCCGCGATTCTCTGCTTCAGGTCGTCGATGCGCTCCGTCAGTTTCTCAGCTATATCAGGCTGGTCTAGTCTGACACCTAGCCCGTTGAAAGCTATTCTAACGGAGCGCACAATCCTTGGCCTAGTGTTGCCCGACCTGAAGCTTTGCAGTCTGCCAATGAGGGCCCTGGCCAAGCTGATACGGCGTTCTATTCTCTTCTTCCAGGCTGGTACGTCACTACTCTTATTAGTAGTGCGTCCAGGCTCCTGGGTTTTTGCTCCGATGAAGCGGTGTACCGCTAGAGCTGCACCGAAGAGAATAGAACCCGTATCATCCAAGCCCAGACTGCCATCCAAATATGGAGGTAGCAGCCTGTTAGCTGCCTCAATGGCACCCCGCGTCGCAGCATTAAGGGGAAGTCGGGAGAGTCGTGGTCTCTGTTCTAGAGGAGTGCTCCGGATCTCAGAAATCGCCTCCTCCAAAATCCCTCTCATCTGCTCTACTTTTTGGGAGACTGCTCCTTCAGCGATCGCATCTACAGGCACTTCGCTACGAACGCTTTCCTGTTGCGTTACAACTGCGTTATGCTCTGTAGACACGGGTTCGACTTCAGGAGCAGCCTCACGTCGTAATCGTTCGAGCTCGGCAGCGTTGAATACGCCCTTTCGTTGGATGTACCGAGCTCTATCTGCCAGGTTTTGCTCCGTGACAGTAATATTTGGCTCGAGCAGCAGGAACTCGCGGTGCATTACTGCTCGGTAGCCAGTCCGACCGGTTCCCCCCCCTACGGCCCTAAAATACGCTCGCATGACATTTTCATTCATTGAAAGAGTCCATCTCATGCGGCGCACTCCACCAGCGGCGGGCGCCGAATGCTGAGTCCCTTGAGACTCTGTCGGCGCCAAGCCAACTGGTGGGGATGGTGGATACGCCGACCGGCTAGGTGGTGGTGCCGGTCGGCGGGGGTTGCTGGCGGCCCGCATGCTGCCACGTCCAGCGCCAGCTCCAGACGCGCCCTGGCGTCCCCCAGGCAGCGGCCCTATGCGCTTTCCTTTCTTTGTCTCCATCATCCATGTGTTTAGAGTGCTGAATTACTCACCCGCAGAGGCACTCCAAACTCTCCGAGGAGGCTGCGTTGGTGTTATGCAGCTTTGATTGCCTTTAGTCGCCTTTTACGACACCCTAGGCGGAGGATGGGTTGGTCCTATTCTGCTCTGCCGGGAACCACACGGCCATTATTAATAATTAATATTATTAATATTATTATTATTATTATTATGTAAAAGATTTTATTAAATGTAATACAAAACTAAAAAGATTTCCTACCATTATTTAAAATTCAAAAGACTAAAATAAAAATAAAAACAAAAGTAATATTATGTTGTAATATATTATTTATGTAACACAATACCAATAATAGCCGACCTAATTACAAGTTCTACGATGAAAGGAAAATAAGAATGAGTGTACAGAAGCCCTGAATCATAACAACGCGAACTCGAACTACGGTATGTTGAACACGATAATACATCATCAAAGTCATTCTTCACCCCACTAATGAACACCATTGTACTGACAGTATCAGTGTTGTGCTTAGCTTGTAGTAAAACACAATGACGTCATTTTCAATTAATTAATCAATCTCTTGATTTTCCGCTCTTGTAAGCAAGCGACAATTTTCTTTTATATATATATATTTTTTGAATAAATAAATTAATCTTTTCTTGTTTACTGATGCTGTTTTTAGGCCTTTGCTTCTTTATAAATCTTTAAGACAATACAAATTATGAGACAGCTATGGATTTTATGATATATAATAGCTGTGCTTCTAAGCTTTATCAACATTTTTGCATACTTCGTTTTTCAGTTAATATTTTGATTGACGTCTGTAGAAGTATCCTCTTATTACTGGTAGCGTCGTTTCACACTCCTGTATAACTCATTAAGGGGATAAATTAATAAGATTTAATAAAGTATTTCCACCTTGTACATTATAACTTATTAATAATTTATACTCATTCATGATGAATGAACTTATAGTAGTAAGCAATAATGTGGTTGTATTATATTCTTTACTATTTTATAAAATACGTCTATTAATTAAATTTCAATACCAATAGGTAAGTACAATAAGCGTGTAATGAAATATGTGCTTCATCATATTTCTGCCACTAGATACTATAGTGTTCGTTTAATGTAATTTGCATTTAAATATGATTTAAGAATTATTTATAATATTGTGATTGCTTATCCAGCATAATTCATTTAATGATTAAAATTATTTCTATCTATGAGTGCGTGCCACTTTATAAAAATTAAAAAAAAAAACGTTGTGTATTGTATATGTGTTGTTGTTTATCTATTAAAAAAAACATATGTAAGCATTGGAAAATTAGTGGAATAACATCTGACGTCTTCCATTAAAGAGCACAGAATCTATACATTATAATAAAATGGTAAGTAAGTGGGGGTGGTATACATACTGGGGGTGTGATCTACAATCGATACCGAAGCCAAAAATATAGTTTTTAGAATTTTTGTATGTTTGTCTGTTTGTCTGCATGTATGTCCGGGATAAAATCAAAAAGTACTGCATGGATTTACTTCAAATTTGGCACGAATATTATTAAGAAGTCGGGTCAACATATAGGCTACATATTATCACGCTATTCACCTACGGGGAACGAGCAGTGAACCCTTATTTCTGCAAACGCATTCTGTAACAACGTGTAATCTAACGACGCATATTTGAATGTTGTTATTATGTTAATAACCATGCTATAAGCTATCTTCACACTATAAAAATCACGAAATATAAGTAACTTAGGCTGATAAATATAATTAATGCAAGAATAAATGTAATATAAGAAATGAATATAAGTAGTATCAAGACAATTTCAAAGAAGCGCCATCTATGAGATTTCAAAAACATCAACTCGAATTACACGTTTAAACCTTTTTTGGATATAAATAATTTAAATTTGACCATGTTGGCGAGGTTAATAGTTGTTTTTAAAAGTCAGATGGAGTTGTGCATTTTCTTCTTAAAAATTGTATCGTTAATTCGTTTCAGATATGAGCAAGACAATAAAAAAAATGTGTTTATATAAGTTTTAAGCTGCTTCATCTATGTCTTATATAATTCATCGAGTTTGTATGTATGTGTATGTACAAACAGAACTCAAAAAGAACTGCATAGATATAGAAAACAATTTAAACTCGAAAACGGCACGCTATTGCTGTAAGCAATTTGAGCTAAATAACGAAGAAAGAGGAAAATTAAGCATGCCATATATATCATACAGATAAGAAATGCTAATGCTTCTTCGGAACCTATTTCCTCCGAAGTTGTGTAACGGGACCCGCCTTAAAGTCATCTCGCTCCACAGACACACATATGAGGCGAAAATTCTTACGGGTTGTGGCGTCGGCGAGGCAGTATTTTACCACGCATTTCCCTCATACCTCACAACTTCCCGTTCCAGTTCAAGCGCTTACAGTTCCCCGTGAGTATTTGCTTCACGATGACAATCAATAAGTCGCAGGGGCAGACACTGAGGGTCGCTGGTGTCGACCTCAGGACGAGCTGCTTCTCACACGGGCAGCTGTACGTCGCTTGCTACCGCGTCACCAGTCCTGACTCTTTTTACATTTTGGCTGCGGAGAGCCAAACCACTAATGTTGTTTATCGAGAAGTCCTATAAGTATGTATTTTTACCATATTCTGTATTCCTTATTCATTATTTTCTCCATCTGCTTCAGTCACAACTTATGACTTAATTCAGCATAAAGTCATTTATTCAAAGCAGGCTGAAAATAAGCACTTATTGAAGGTCAATTTTACAAAAGACAGTCTCCCTCTGTTATTACACTTTCTGTAGATATTAAATGTAAAGAAGAAACGGGTAAATGAATGTTATTTTAAAAGGTATAATCATAGGTGTTTTTGGTGCTGTATAGCGTTCACGCAGACGACGTCGCGGGCAGCAGCTAGTTATCTATAAATAGTCACTGAATTATTTAATAATAGAAACTTCATAGTCACTGCAAATTTTCATTCAAACTAAATTATCCTATTCAACTCAAATTCACCTAATTAAAACCAGTTACGTCAATTTTAGTGAAATTGTGGATAATTGAACTAAAACCATTTTCACGCTAAACAGTTGTGACCAAAACCGCTAACGCTATACAAAATTTTAATTATATATGTTTATGGAAACGGAAATCATTAGGTAGAAATTAATTAATAGTTTTTCTTATTATTATATACCCGTAACTTGTTAATATATTGTGTGAACTTAGGACTTTAAGTTGGTGTTGTCGTAGATTAAGAGAAAATAAATTTAATATAAAAGGAAAAGTAATTAAGTGTTTCGATTTTCTTACATGATTAAAAATCACATCTTAATTTCATTGTTTTTAGTAGTATTAGTATTGTTTATAGAGGTGAGGCGTATTTATCGTAACAGGTAAAAATAACAGGTATTTAAAAATCACAGATAACAACTGTTATCTCCAGTATCAACTACCTGTTACTACAAATAACAGATACAAATCATTCAATCATTCACCCACATGAAGACGAGGCGCACGCACTGTTACCACACTGTTACTGTTACTGTACTAATATCTATCTGTTATTTTAACAATATTTTGCTCTCATTCATACAAACAGTAGGAACCCTTGTTAGAAAGAGAAGCTCTAAAAAATATTGAATATTATTCATTGTATTAATTATGATAATGTTAACGCAAACTAAACTTAATAATCATAATCTTTTATTAAAACGGTAGTAATGAGGAAATATTTTTTAAATTAATATTTGCTAGTGTTATTATAATTATTACAATTTTTTAAATGTTTGATAATATTTATTTAATGTTGCTACAATCATAAAATGTACATATATTATATATAATATCAATACAGAAATTTGAAAATATAAATTGTTCAAGCAATATTTAATTAATATTTAATATGTAATATAATATAAATTTTGTTTCGTAATCATAACTATAGTGGAAAATACGATTTACATTGTAGAAGTGATTGTGTGTTGAATTGGGCAGTCGAATGAATACTTATGGAATACGTAGAACTTGTCACCGTCGGTATCAGTAGTATGAAAATAACAGGCTGTTATTTAGTAACAGGAGTTGAGTCTGTTATTTTTGTGAATGTGAATGTAACAGTTATAACAGATCTGTTATAGTCAGTTATAGTCATGGACGTAATATACAAACGTTTGTATATTACGTCCATGGTTATAGTTAGCTGTCCCTGTCACTGATATCGTTTCGGATACATTACCTATGCAATTTTTGGAAATGATGATTCTGAATGCAAGTAAATAAATTATGATGGTATTTACAAAGTATATAAAACCGAACATCCGAATTGTAAAAAATATAAAATTTTATAAATTATTACTTAAGAGTTTGCAAATAATTCTGTCATATTAAAACGTTAAAATAACCAAACAGCAACCACACTCTTTTCCAAAAAATGTGACGTATGCGTATCCGAACGTCTTTTGTTTAGTTCGACGGGATTGGTTAAAATATTTTGCTATGTTAGTAGACTCTATTTCTATAGAAATAAAGACGAAATTCGAATTATTACAGTTGTTTGTTTTGAATTTGATTTATTACATGATTTTCAAATGCAACTCGTTCAATTTGCGCGCGAATAAATATAAATAAATTTGAATTTTGAATTTAACTATAATGGAAAATACGATTTACATTGTGAAAGTAAGTTGAATTGGGCAGTCAAATTAATACTTATCGAATACGTAGTACTCGTCACCGTCAGTATCAGTAATATGAAAATAACAGGCTGTTATTTAGTAACAGGTATTATTTTGAGAAATGTCGAAATTATCATACGAGAGAAATCACTACGAACACAATATATTTGTAGTTAATTCTATAAAACAACAATTAGAAACATTTGAGTTTTGGGAAAACCATGTAATGGGGAAAAGTTTCAGTGTCATTATTACTTTGTAACTCCATTAATTTAGAAAAATGACCCAACTTTATTTAGTTTTATTGATAAATGACAATAAATCTTGTTTAAATGTTTTAGTATATAGTAATGCCATCAAAAACATAACGTGTAAAAAAAACAAGTCTCACAACTAAGTTCATCTACCGTAAAAAGTTGTGAGATCCAAGTGATACCAAGTCGGTTAATTTATTCAGTCTCTACTTAAGGGTCATTCTGTCTTAAGTTATTACGTAATTAGCTAACCTAACATCTTATAGTGACTATATCAATATTAAAAATCTTTTGTTTTAATTATGTTTCCAGTTATATCCAAAACGACTTTATAGGTGGTTGAAAATGGCCTGAAATGTTTCGAGAAAAGGATGGTACCGCCGTGCCGCTTTTTTGCTCGACTTGGTGGAGGCACTGCCCCCAGACATGCTGTAATTGCAAAATAAAACGATTCGTTTTATATGTAATGAGGATGGCCTACGATCAGCAGTTGGTCATCATTAATCAGGTAATCATAAAAAGAACTAAGACCTATTCCTTTACGTACTCACCGAGGCACAGTCGGAATACCCACAAAAAAAAAGAACTAAAAGAGTTTAAACGTAAATATTCGTTCTTAACGGAATTTGAATACGTGACTGACGGCTTTTATGGAACTTTCGCACCACTGCACCTGAACGGTATATAATTTAAATCTGTGATCTAATTCACATTTATTTAACAAATCAAAAAAATTATATTCTTTGATAGTAAAAAAAAAGAGTTACTAATACTATACATACATAATATAGATGTGATGATGTGTGAAAAAATATAAACTCATACACATTTAAATATTTCTTTCAAAACCAATTGGATATTTCTGAAAATAGTTTAAATAGGTAAACAGTGCAAGAAAATAGAAGTGTCAATAGTGTATGTTATAATGTTAGTAATATTTTTTATTTTATTTTTAAAAAAGGTAAAAATCTCAAATAGCTTACATTCTCTACATTTATACTGTGAAAAATTATAAACTCAGTGTCTATATTTACTTCTTATTGATTCAATATTTCGTCCCATTACTCTTATATTTTGTAACTTCTATTAATCATTATACTTCTATTTTAGACATGTTATCAAATAACTCCTTAAGTGTATCCTTTGAGATTTCAGCCCACGTCGATCGTAATCTTTGTTTCAGCTCATCAACATTAATTATTGTTGATTTTTTCTGATCATAATTATATGATAGGATATTAATCCTTGCTAATATCCTCAGACGTTCTCCATTGGATTTAGGTCTGGACTAACTACTGGTCTGGTATTACGTTTTATTCACCATTTATGGAGACTTCAACTGTATTGAGTCAGATGTCAAATTCTGATGCAAATCTAGGGTGCTTAATAAAACCTGGTCCAGTATCGAACCTTAAATATTTTAATAAGGACATCTTAAAAATTCTGGGCAATATGATGTACCTAAATCAGAAACAATTTTGGTTTTTTTTTTTTATACCACGACGGTGGCAATCAAGCCTATGGCCCGCCTGATGGTAAGCGATTACCGTAGCCTATAAACGCCTGCAACACCAGGGGCATCACATGCGTGTTGCCGACTCTTCATAAACCTATTTACTCCCCACTTGAAGGACCCCATACGGTAGCCCTGTGGAAAAACCTCGGCAGAGATAAATACACACGAAGACATCGCTATTAGATAGAAAGAAATCCTACAACACGGTATTTCTTGAGAAGTTAAAGAAAAAATTATAGAAGAGTATCTTGTACCTACCGTACTAAACCCCTGCGGGAGCCTTCAGCCGCTTTAATTGGAGGGTCCCGGATCTGCAGGCAACAGGATCCCTCCAGCGACAGGCTGGCCTCGGCGAAAAGACCAGACTTCTCCTCCATGGGGACTGTCCGGCTCACCTCTGAGAGTATCTTGTACCTGTACCTGCTACTTACCATTAAATGTAAGGATCTATATTAAATCCGGAAACAAAAACGGCAGTATTTGAAATACTGACTAAAAGAGACACTAAGATTTTACAGAAGCAAAAATGCAAGTATTTGAGCTGCTTTGTCGCAGTTAGTCGAACTAGTCATCTCAAACGAAATGTCGTGACGATAACTTCTACAACCTTAGAGTGATGATTGTTGCATAATATGTGATAGCCATAAGAGTGAGATCAAGACGAGACGAAGTGTTATTCTAAACTATATTAACATTTATTTATGAGTCAACTAGGATGTCTCAGAGATGTTGCGAAGAATGTGCAGAAAATAGACGAATCCCTTCAAAAAATAATCCTAAAAAAAGCAGTAAAAATGTGGTGTATAGAAATACAAAGGGTCATTTAAACTCCAAAGATCAGTACTGGAAGACATAGAACCAAAAATAGGCTGCAACCACGAATGGTGAGGTCCAGGAGGAGCCGTTAGCCGGTCCGTTGCATACACTGGGAATAAGCAGTCATGTGAAGTACGCTGGGCGTTTATAATATTATTGTCACTAGTGAACTAAAATTATAAATAACTCTATAGTTTTATTATGGATAAAAGGTTATGTATTTATTTTCGCATAAAATACCTTTTCAAGTAACAAGCTCAAGTAATTATCGTATATCTGCCCAAGGAAATAAAGATTTTTTATAGTTGTTGCATAAGTTATTCAATTTAATGTTATTTATAAGTTTAAACGAGAAGGTTGAATTTTTATAATATATTTTTTGTACCTTAGTTAAATAGTGAAAAATGTTTCAAACTTAATTTAAAATAATTCAATAAATATATCAAAACGAATCATTTGAAAATGGAAGATTACCGAACTGCGACAAAACTAATAAATAAGTAATATTGAATGTCTGATATAGACTTAAAAGATAGTTACTCTTTTAATAGCGTTGATAAGTCATATAGGAAATATTTGCGTCAAAAAAACATATTTTTCACGAAATTTAACTTAAAATATAAAAACATATTGAAAGAATTTGTTTACCATTTAGCTTAAGCACCGAATCTTATGTATTTACTAATATATTATAGCCTGTAATGGAAAATTTAAAATCTAAAAATCAATTATCTTTTCACAGGGTCAAAGATGTTCTGAAAATAATAAGAATAATATAATGCCTGTTCTGAGTATCGAGCTCATTGAAAAGAGTGTAGGATGGTCTAATTGCTCATCAGTTTTTGCTCGATTTTATAATAGATAAATTTATAATGAATTAGTTTTGCCGAGATACTACAAAGGTTTTTAAGGTTTTTAATAAACTGGTAATATTTTTCTTGAATATTAAATTTTATGTCTCCATTTCCTTAAACAAACGTAAAAATATATATGTATGTTTTATTTGTATTTTATTTATTTTATTTCACGAAAGCAGCTTTAAATATCCTACGCTGTAAACGGCTAGAATGAAGCTGTGAAACATAATTAAAGATTATAAATAATTATGTGAACCATGACGCACTAGCGAATGAAGCAGTTCACATGATTATGATTGAACTTCAGTTGTTAAGTACGTTTCGTCTTTAATAACGGTGAGTAGAGATTGATTTATATCATAGAAGATGTTTCATTCGCGTATTCCCATTATCATTTGTGTTTAACTATACTGAAATATTTTATGTAGTTTTAAGTTTAAAAAAAACCGCTTGCATAGTAAAAAAAAGGCGTTAGTATCGCTAGAATAGTCAATTTATACCGGAAACTAACAAGTTCTCGGTGGATTTCTCTTACAATCATCATTATTTTCGCTGTCTAACAATGGATACGTCTATAGGGAGTTGTAATCAAAAAGTGCAGACTTCAATTATTTGAACGGAAAATTAATTTGCTGGGTCGTTGTATTTTTGCCTTCTTTATTAATTCTTTTAATATCCAATTACATTTATATAGTTTCAGTTTGCGGTAGACTTTAATTAATTAACGGATTGGGTCTTAAGAATTATTGAAAATAAATTATTTGCTTGTTAATTAGTATATTTCTTTGTTTCAACGCAACTGTCTAAAGAGTCTAGAGTAACATCTTGTTTCTAATATAAGTTAAGTCTTAAGTTAGATTGAGCACTTAAAAGTTTTATGAGTATCTAAAAACGTGCGCATATATTTGTTCAAATAAACGATGAAACATTTTTTATACATTCTTACATCAAAGAAAGGGTTTTAATTTTATGACGACTTGAATTTATTTTATAAAATATTAATTTTTTCTGCATTTTTTTTATAAGCATAATTAATAGACTCCCAAATTGATAAATATATATTATTGAACGTTGCGTAAATAATGTTTTATCTTTTAGACACAAAAATAAACTTATAAGTTATTTATATCCCTCTTCTAATTAGAAATCTTTTATACTAATCTGAATTAAAACTGTCTTAAAGCACACACACACTACACAGTAACTATATACAATAACTATTCTTTTGATTAATTTATTTTTATGTTGACATATGCTACTGTAAGAAAATACAGAATTAATAAAAAATCATTATTTCAAATCTCATTACATCATACCATCAACCAAGTCCATAGAAATTCCAACATTTCGTATAATATACTGTTAGTTAGCAGGGAAGAGGACATCAGGTACCAATCAAAAACACCAATTGCAAATTCATGCGACGTTTCGATCCTTTATTGGACCTTCTTCAGGCATCTACAAAATTTTTTTTATTGTTATACATGAGTGAAAGGCCATACATACAATTAACAAAATATAAGCAATAAGTAAACAAAACTTTTTCTTTTCTCTTTACCTTTACATGTAGTGTCCAATTTGTAACTTTACATTCCCAACTTTATTGAAAATAGTTTTAATTTTAGAAACAATTTTTTTGAATCTTATCTTATATCTTTAAACGAGCAATTCTTGTATATATATATATATATAATTGGAATCTCGGAAACGGCTCCAACGATTTTCATGACATTTAGTATGCAGGGGGTTTCGGGGGCGATAAATCGATCTAGCTAGGATTTATTTTTAGAAAATGTTGTTTTATCCCTTTTTTTACGCAATTAAAAAATACCATTAGAATACGAAGGTAAATTTCGCTGTCATTGACAAGCTTCTAATAGCTCGGGTGGGAATCGGGCGGATTCGAAATCAGAAAACCTGGGTTCGAATCCAGGTTTCTATGGACCAATTTTTTTTCCTTTTTTTTTCTTTTGAATTAATAGCTCTTTTTATTTTTTATTTTTTTATTTAAATAACCAGTTTCTATTATTTTACTATTATGTCGGTAAGATCGAAAATATTATTTATATTTCATCTGTATGTAATGCATCTAAATATAATTGAACCGAGCAAAGCTCGGTCATCCAGGTACTTATTATTTTAAATAACAAACACTGTTATAACAAATAATTTCGTATAATTTTGATGAAGAGATCTTAGCAAGCATTTAACTATTTGCAGAAAATTATTTTTCCACGTATAATTTTTCTCTTACTTTTTTGGTATTATGACAACTTAATATTAATCTTAAATCAGGTGTGAAAATTGTCGTATAGCGTTTTATCTATCTTAGAATATTTAGACTATTTTTGGGTGAGAACGAGCCTACGTTCTTACATTTGTTCAATGTTCTTCACTTTTTGCGATATCTGGATTTGCATTTTACGCCAGTTTACGAAATGCTTATAATTTGTTTCTATGTTAGATTTTTTTTAACGATAATAAAGGAACATTTTTAATACTTCTGATTATGAAAATACGTTTTTATTGAGTACGATGTTATCAACAATCTATGTGCTAAGCAAATATCAGTAGGTATGATTTTTCATAATTACAAGTTTAAATATATTATTTTCACACTCACAATATTAATTATTAATTTCATCTGAAAGTTGTAACACTTTTAATAAAAGATGCTTTTTAAAATATTGCTTTTCGAAATCGTGAAATGAATAATCAGCGAAAATTCATATGAAACGTAATGAAATTTCAAGCGTGTGTACATTTCAAGAGAAAAAAGAGATTACTTCACTTTTCATGTCACGTAATATTAAGGGTTTTTTATACAGTAAAATTGTACACGTGTTACAAGTATGTACAGTCATAAAAGTCCTTCTGGTTGTGTGATTCAGTCCTGATGACTTGCCAAGTGCGATGTTCGTAACGTACAGATTTGTAAGTATACCTTTGAAACCCATTACTTTTTTTTAAATTAAAATTTTTATATACTAATTTAAGGCTATGACATGGCTACGTTTAGTGACATTTAATTTCTGAGTAAAAAAAAAAAACTTATTTTATATAAGTGTATTTTTTAATATATATTTTGTTTCAAGTAGGTAGTCGTAAAGATTATAGTGATTAAGAACTGTTAGCTATTAGATAGCTCTCCTTAGCTTCATTTTTGACGGCCGGCTGGTCGAGTGGTCAGGCAACAGCTGGAAACTCTACGCAGCGGTCGCGGGTTCGAATCCCGCCAGGTGTAGATAATCTGTATGACGAATATAGATGTCTGCACCGGGTCATGGATGTGTATTTATGTATATATGTATTTATATCTTAAATTTATTTCCGTTCCTAGTACCTGTAACACAAAGTCTTACGAACTTAGCACGGGGCTAGGTTAACGTGGTGTGATTGTTGGTTAATATTTTTAATTGCATTTTACGTGTCAAAATTATCCTGTCTTTAAAAGATCTTTGTCGTCTTTTAAAAGATTTATTATAGTCGTTTCGTATTTATTTTATTTCTCACAGTGTAATTCACTTAGTACACTACAGGACCCTGTAGCAATAAATGTCGTTGAGCATTGATATACGCGTGCCCGACCAGGTGCGGGGTACATTGCACGCTTGGCACCCATTTCCTAAATTAGCTTACATCCCGCTTTGCATCGTAGTGCCCCATTCCATTCAATTGTTAAGATGTGTTTTCTTGTGAAATATAGCACTATTAGGAAACTTAGGGAATCATTTGCGAGAATATGCTGGGAATTTTGACTTAGATTTATCTCATGCTTTCTGTAGCATTAGCATTTACATCCTAATGCTTTACAAAACATAGCTTACGTCGTACCAATAGTTTGTAATAGAGTAAAATGAAAGGAGGTCCATTAAAAACAAATATTTTTATGATATTTTTATCCTCCAAAAAAAAAATACATATCTTGAATGTACATAATTAGACCTGTTTCAATTTTATCATTATTACATATATGTTTCTTGATCCTTAAATATGTAATTACTAGCGGCCCGCCCGGATGCGCCCGGGGTATGTATATGTACCTAAACCTTCCTCATAAATCACTCTATCTATTGGTGAAAACCGCATGAAAATCCGTATAGTAGTTTTCCGTATAGTAGTGTTAGACAGACAGACTTGTTTTATAATATGTAGTGATATTTCACAGTTTTTTTTTTAATAATAAGAAGCACTTGCGCACTCAAATGAAAAATTCAATAGAACATTGTTATTGACATTTGTCTTTTGAAAATTGGTCAATTAACGATAAAGTTTGAAAAGCTACAGAACAGCGTATTTTGATTAAACTCATTATATCATGCGTCACAGACCCGTCCGCGGTTAACAAATAACATTGATCCGGCTTTGTTTATGCTTATAACCGGACATTGTTGTTTTTTCATGGCATCAAATAAACAAATAAAGCGGGGCGGAATGGTTCGAGTCCCTTTAATTTCCGGCGGCACTCGACATTCAGTGTTTATTCCCATATTTCTGTTGCGACTCTTCCATTTTGACTTTCATCGTTTTTAATAAAAATCAATACGAAATTTATTACATTTGAAATGCAAATAACAGTTGTTTGTTCTTATTTCGTTTTTTTTTAAAAATGGGACGTGATAATTTTGTATCACAGTTCGTTATCGAAAATTCTAAGTGTTTGTCAATTAAAGCTCAAATTGTTTGTTATGAGATCAAATATAAGATTAGATTTTACAATAACGGTTTTATGATTTTTTTTTAAATAGTTTGATTTAGGAAAATAACACAAAGTCAATATTCATATATGAAAAAAATAATTATATATTATAAGAAAACATTTTTAAAAAGGTGTATAAAATTAGAAAATTTAATAATAGCAGTCACTTATATAATAAAATTATACATAAAAAAAATTACCGCCGCTAAGGTAAATGATCGACACAAGAAGTGTTATTAAATAGGAACATCCATTGCTAACATAAAGATAAAGTTTTTCAAAAATGAATTATTCAGACAGTATTAGCCCTAACTTACGCGATAAACATGACCGAGTGGTAACATAGTAAGTTAAATCAACTAATAATATAAACTAAGCGCCACACGCGGGTTTTCTTGTGAAATTTTCTGTTATTTTAGAATAAATTAAATTTATTTATTTAAGACAATTATAACTTTCTAACAGTATAAAACCAATACGATGTTAAAAGCAGATAAAGGAAAGCATGTGTTCACGCAAACAATGCATGGATAAACATACACAGATACAATTATACACATGTTATAAACATTATATAATTTACTTCAAATTCAGCTAAATAAAGTTTAACATTCATTCATTTATTCCTTCTTTTCAAGAACCCCTGGACTAATTTCTTGATCGATATTATCTGATTCTGAGAGTTTATTCAGTAATCGAATAGCACTATAAATTGCAAATGCATTTAGCGGGTTTGTTTTTGAAGGAAGGCTGAGCATATTTGTAGTAAATTTATGAAAAGGACAACTATTATGAAAGAAAAATAATAATTTAAGCATTGGAAAACTGCGTAAGTTCGGTAACGCGTAAGTCAAGTCAACGTAAGTTACTACTTAGACTTACTAGGAGAGTTATTACTAATAACTACTATTATTAAGATTAAACGTGGAAATGCTCCTAAAATGCATGCGCAACTGTACGTATGCAAAAAAAATGATAAAAAGTGACATCATGTAAATTATGTTATGTCTATGTTATTTTATACTTTATGAGAAGACATATAAATAATATTTGAAAAAAAAAGCAACTCAATAAGTGTATATTGTAAATATATTTTATAGTTCAAATACGATAGATGGGTTGCAGTCCTTATGAAATGATCGATTTGAGCAGATTTTTATATTTTTAATTAATAAATAAATAATTCTCTCAGTTAAAATTTAACAGAAGGTATTCTATTTTGAAACCCGTGGCTTAATTTCATCCTCGTTCAAAATTACATGACACTTTTTGTCAACTCAATAACAATAGCAATTTTCAGTGTGAATTTATAATAAAACGTAATTACCGCAAGCTTCGCGCTGTTTTCATTTTCAACCACGTACAAAATTGCTATGCAAAACGTGGATTTTACGAAAATTATTTGTATAAAAATTGTGTAGAATCCTAAGAGAGAAATAACTTTTGCATTTAAACGATAATATTGCATTTTACAGGCGTTAGTGGCAAAGTGATTAAAATGTTTTTAAATGTAGTTCGTTGATTTAAAAACATCTTTGTCGAATTAATACGATACTTAGTTTTTATATAACAATTTTAAAATGCAGTTGAAATTAATTTAAAATGAGAAAAACATTTTTCTTTTATCTGTTGATTCATGGTTTAAATTTTGAATCGTAAATCTGATCACATACTGCTTTGCCTACAGATCCGTTTTGCAGGAAATATGCAAATTCTCATTTTTAACGGCGTTCGTTTTATTCTTAGGACGTTAAAATTTTTAGGTATTGGCATAGTAACAAACTACGTTATACACGTATTTACGTGAAATAGTAAAGAATTTCATATTTGTGTTTGTGGGTAACTCCAAAATTACTTGTAAGTTTTTTTTTTTCAAATCATAGTAACGTTAATGTAAATTTAAATAAATTGGTGACATTATAAATGTTTCAGTAATGTTAACTATTTTTATTATTTCAACGTCACTTAGCATGGAAAACAATATTAATTATAATGTCAATATTTAATGTGCTTATATATATTTTTATAGAAGTAATATTACGTTCATAACATTTACTAAAGCACATATCATGTTAAATGTCACTCAGCTTGGATTACCCAAGTTTTAATATAAAACACACTAAAATTAATTTGACTACGAAAATACTTCATATATAAATGATAAAGCAGATCGCTGATATAAAAACTAAATATACTCAATTTAACAAAGTAATACTCGAAGTCACAGATCAAACTTTTTAAATCAGACTTTCCGTTTACATTATATTAACTTGAATAAATCAGGCGTTTCTCTTCAAAGTTTATGAATAATACATGAAACGTCGACTTATCACGAAATCTTAAATTAATGCTAGAACAGAGATGTCAGAGTTGTGGCTAGTGAAATTGGATCTATGTGCCGCGTAATTTCAGTCACCTGCTTCTGCCAACCGCTTTATATCAACGTTATGTGACAGTTATTTCAGCCGAGTGAGATCCGAATAGTCCTCGAGTGGATAAACTCGGAGCTAAAATGTTGTATTTTGAGATACGTGCACTCAGTCTTCGAATTTTACGAGCTGAGCGCTGTTGACCATTCACTTTTATGCCATTTTTCTCATATTTTCCCTTGCTCTTATACCGTGACAGAAACAGATGTACCTTTATTCGGTTTAATGAATTATAGGTGCGATATGATATTTCTCGTGTAAATATTACGGATTTAATTGAAAAAGTTTTTATAGATCCACGCCATGTTATATGAAAGTTGGGAGATTTATTTTAAAATTTTAATGACGTATGCATAAAGCGTGTGAAATTTATTTTCATAGGCCTATATCGAGTTCTGCTTTTTGAAACAATGTCTCTACGATAATCTATAACGAATAATTTGATTGTTATTATTGTTTATAAATTAATACTGTACATGATTGATGTAAAAAAAGATAAGTGGATAGTAAGCGTGAATCCTATTGGACAGTTGCCGGTACAAATCCAGACTAGCGACACTGATTGTTAATTTTTACCACCCGCCCCGACTTCACACGGGTGTAGGTTGTTTGTTTGTGTAACTCTTAATCTGTTCAACACATTGGACCTCCGCGCCCCGCCTACTATCCTCGCACGGTCAGCGGCAGCGATAACGCAATAAATTTACCGGTTTATTGTTTTTATTTCGCATTAACTTCTGACCAACTCCATCAATTAACATACTGTAAAAAGCAAACTTTATCGCCATGAAATTTCCATCCATTTTGATTTGATTTTTTATTTTTATAATAATAATAATTTGTAAATTAGATATGAAACCTGTATCTAAACCTAATCTTGTAATATTTATTTGACTTTTAACATAAAAACAATCGTTTTGGGTAAGATATTTAACTTAGATATATGGTCTAGCGAATTTTTTTTAAAGCTAAAAGTAGTGAATATTTTTAGTATAGAATTTATTCCTACAACAAATTATATAATTTTTGAAGCCTTCAATTACATTTATTGTGATTAATTATTGAAAATATATATTGAACAGAATCAAAGTAGCCTATAGCACTCAGGGATTATACACCTTTGTATCAGTGAAAAAAATTTCAATCGGATCAGTAGTACCGGAGATTACCCCGAACAACCAAATTCACAAACTACCATAAGTATATTATTATATACTCGTAGTATATATGCCTTAGGATACTTACTTACAGGATATCTTAGTTACTCGATAATAAGAGGTAGAGTTTTGAAAAAAGTGGCGTGTTTCAGAAGAAGTTCTCCGACATATGTATTCACTAACCAATTTTTAAAGAACGAGGCGGATAAAGTTCAAATCCTTTTTCTTAAGTTTACTTTATTTTTTTATTTTTGTATGCCCCTTATACATACGCGTGTTACAATTATTGAAATGGAAACACATAATCAGATGTATTCATCACGAATGCTACAATCCGCTTACGTATTAATTAGTGAAATATCACAGGAACCGATTACAACCATGGCTCGTTATCAACGGTGTACAAAGAGAATGTATGTAGGACGCGATGGTTTACGACAGACTAATTAATGCCTTTGATGTCTCAAATATGTTCGTAACGTCTAACGTCTAATTGTCTTGTATTTACTATCGCGTTACTTACATTAGTAATGAGTGTGTTACCTGCTACAATTTTAATTAGGTTGGGCATTTGAAATGGTGAATGAAAATGTAGTTATAATAATCTAACGACAAGCTCTTATCAGTTAATTCAAATTTTATTCGACATTATAATTAAAATAATATAATTATTTATATTAGAAAATGTTTATGATATGTGTTTTTCGTATTTTTTTAACTGATAGTTTTTTATGAAAGGTTAAAGTTTAATAAAATATTTTATAGTAATAGCAAATCTTTCGTTTTATACGAAAATATTTGTATTATATAAATTTTATTTTGAAAACTATCTATAACTGAAATATTCCTGATATTACTTTACATTAATTCTATCTTAAATCGCGTTGAAGTAATGGACATTTTAACAACCAACGTTTTTACGACGTAATATCTTCATTCGACATAAGCCCAGAGCTTTCTGAGGTACTCGTATGCGGCGATCCTTTTTAGGCTTATTTGAATTTTTATATTACAGTCACATAATCATAATTTGCCAAAAATGTATTTGTTAACCTACTTAAAAAACTAAAGTTTTAGTACAGTACTCTTGTAAAGAGTACTTGTAATTAAAATCAGACAGATTCCTTAATGTACGGAATGTGAACATGTGTTGTTTTTTTTAAATAGCGCCTATTTAAATTTAAGACCATAGTGAATATAGCACATTTTATTTAAAATATGGTTATGTCTAATTTTTATCAGTTCTTTTCGGTATCATTGTCAGTCGGTGGTCGTCACTGGACACGGGCTTCCGCTATAGATATCCAAAACTAGTTGAGTTTGTTCTCCAAGCTACAGCGTATATCCCAGGCGCATAATATATTATTCAACAATTTCGAGGACTAAGTTCTTAAGGATTATCGGATGGAGTAGATCATACATACAATATTTGTTTCTGACATAAAAAATAGTTTTATTTAGGAAACAAGCCATAAATAGATATGGATATAAATATCAATGAATATTAGACGTGTGTAATAATACAATAGGCAATCTAAAGCAGAGTTCCCCAAACTTTTTTGTGTCGTAGACCCCTTGCCATGTTTTCCCGTGTTGGGTAGACCCCCTACTTACCTGATATTGATTTCCTGTAAATTTCTAACTGTAGTGAAGTTTAGTGTTAAAAACTTAAAGTAAAAACACATGTTAATTTATACATTTATTAATTGAATTTAAATTAAACCTACTCAAAATAAATTTTTGTATCTGTTATGTAAAATATACGTAACAGTAAATAAACATAAAATAAACTATAAATAAAATAACATAAGCAATAAGTCAATATTTTTAGTGAGAAGGATGAACCTGATGCTTTAATAATAAATTATCAACATTTGTCGTCAATTTTGTAAGGGTTAATCTTAAATCTCCTCGGTTAATGATGTCCAGTCTGTTTCTTTTTTTCGTTAGGAGATTGGTAACAGCGCTGGACCCCGTTTCCACTAGGTATGACGATGGAAAGGAAATTAAAATTTTGATTGATATTATAAGATAGTATGATGTAAGTAAATAGGTACTATCGGTGTATGTGTTGAGATCCACTATCGTGGACCCCCATTTTCATTTCATGGACCCCCAAATTTTTTTTCGCTGACGTAGACCCCTTTGCAGGTTGTCATAGACCCCTAGGGGTCGATATAGACCACTTTAGGAATCACTAATCTAAAGGTTGGTTTTTGGTTTCGTTTTGTATTTTTTATAATATTATAATAACGAAAAAAGCTTTAATTATTGTTTTTATTATCTAAATTCTTATACTTACCCATTAAAAAACTATGTAGAGATTGTTTTATCAGTCACAAGAATCGACTTTTTATATCATTCTTCATTAAATATTTGAAGATAATGTTAATTTACGTAGAAACTTTAATTTTTTTTTAAATATATATTTATGCTATTACTGGCTAGATTTATATAAGTACTTGACTTGCTATCATTGTAATAATTACTTATACTTGTAACTCAGCTTCTAAAAGTATATAGATATTTAAAGGCTACCTACATAACACATTGAAGGCAATAAAAGTTTTTTTTTATTAGACGAAAAAAAAATGTTTAAATAATTAATATAAAAATAAAAAATAATAAATATAAAAATAAAACTTATAGCTTACCTCAATTAAAAAAACATCTATTAACTTTCTTAATAAGATAAAGAAACATGCTTTTCTTTATCTTATTTAGAAACAAGTTACCAAAGTTATTCACAAGTTAAAAATTACCAAAGAAATTCACCAGTTTTATAATATGACTAAATAGGTATTTATACATTTTTAATTAAAAACTTGATCGAATTAAAATGACACTATTAAAAATTCTATTACACAAAATAAAGTTCACTCCGAAAGATGGAAAATAACGCTGGGAATTAAATCCCTGTTGCAATCAGTCGTTTATTTTCTAATTTTGCATACTGAATTGCTTGGATGAATTCGTGATAGTAATGTGAAATTAATGTCTTTATTTATCACAAGCCGCTTTTTCTGGCTTTACCCGCATGGAATTTGATGAAACTGAACATTAAATAGTTTTTTTTTTTTGCATAAAATAACTGGTAATTGCTTTCAATTTCAGTTATTAGTCAGTGAAAGTTCTGTCGGATTCGGTCTTGCCTTTTCAAAGAAATTGATTGGAATAAATTGGTAGAGGTGAAAATTTTAAATTAAATGTTTCGTTATGAGATATGTAATATTTTACAAGATATGTAAATATTTATATGTACTTAGTTGAGTAGGATTTGATCTTATAGCCCGTTCTAAATATTGAATTATATTATTTTAAACTTGGCATAGTAAAAAAGCTTAAGTAACTTTTTTTTTCTCCATTTTATTTTTAATTTTTAAATATTTTTTGTACTGCATTATATGCTATTTTCAGGTACAAAATATTGTGTACCGTTAAACGTGTTGGTATTCATGTATAAGTATTACTTTTTTATCCTTTTTATAACCATAGACAGAAATCGTTTTAGTTATAATTTTCTTAATTTTCTATTATCTTCAATCTACTTCCATTATAATCCAAGGTATATTAAAACTCGTCTGACACTCGCCGACACTGGATACAGACACTATAAATCCCATCTTGTCTGTCTGTTTAAGAATACTTTTTAAAGTTCTTAATTTGTTTTTCATCTTATGGATTTTATATTATTATTTCATTGACACTTTTATTGAAGCTATCGTGTGCAGTCGCTTTTTTCCTAGGTTTTGTTTTGCTAGCTAATCGGAAAACATGAAGGAGACAAGTGGATTTATTTATAAACAGCTGTGTCCGTGGCATTGCCTGCACATAAATTTTACTTTAGTATATTCGTGTGATTGAAGAAACCAAGCACGATTCAAAAAGCGCCATCAACGTCATCCATTATCAGTGTCGTACTTCAAACTGTTGTAAAAATAAATCTCATTCCGACATTTTGACGTCATTTCTTTGTTTTTTATTTTTGTTTTTGTTTACCGAGTTTTGAGCATGAATACTAATTACTAATTATTTATTATTAATTAAATGCTATACGATGACAACTGTTCTGGTGTTGTTGTACGGAATGTCGCTTTAATGGCAGCGGGCCACGGGTTCGATTCCTGCTCGAGGCAAATATTTGTACGTATACTACTGTTTGTCTGATCGGGGTCCATGTCCTTAGGGGTCTATAGTAACTGTGGGTTGACCCACCGAGCCTCGAAAAGCTGTTGGTTCCGGTTGTTATTAATTATCCGCCAACCCGGAGTGTTGTTGTTATTGTTATTGTCATTCTTACATGAAATTTGAAAATTATAGTTTTCCTTTTTTATGTTGGATCAAAATATCATTTTTAAACCATTCTGGTGTAGTGGTGCGAGTGGTCGCCTCGTCGCCGGCGGTTGCGGGTTCGATTGCCGCTCTGAGCACATATTTGTATTTGTATAAATATTTGTTACCACCACCGTGCCTCGAAGAGCATGTAAAGTCGGCATGCATTTAAGGTCAAGGTTGTTATCATAGATATCTGATAACGATCGTTGCTCATGGTAAAGAAACTATCTGCCAACTCGAAATGGAGCAGCGTGGTGGATTAAGCTCCAACCTTTATATGTGGAGGAGAGGCCTTTGCCCAGCAGTGGGATGTTTACAGGCTGATTCAGTACAGTTTAGTTTAAAATATTAATAGAACAAAGATTTTAGACAAGTGGAGTATTAATAGTATTGTCACCTAAATTATGGAACGCTCACGGACACTAGAATGTTATTAGCTAGCTGTTGCGGCGTATTCTGCTCTTTTGCTTGATAACCATTCCGTTGCATTACAGTGAAAATTTCATTAACGTAGTCGTGGTCGCAGATTTAATTCCCATTTGTATTTGTATAGATATTTAATTTGGAATTTTTTGTTTGTTGGGAAATAATCATGCAACCCTCAGTGGAACACTGTCGAAATAGACTTCAAGTCTTCTCTTTCTTCCTGTATGTAGAGAAGATATTTCTTTAGAACTGGAAGTTTTACAGTCTCTTACGGTTCAGTTTCATCTTTTTCATATTTTCTTTCTAGTTTCTCTGTCATATTTTAAAAATTAGCTTAGCTATTTATTACTGAAATCATAAAAATCAGACATATGTAGATTTCATATTAAAAGTAAAATAAAAAATCATTTTAATAACTACTTTTATATACGTTTCGAAAATCAATTAATTATCGTTATGAATACAGCGCGGCATCTAAAATGAAAAGGTTTCAGTTATTAAATTAATATCAGCTGGCGAAAAGTTATTAAAGGATATGATTAATGAGCGTTAATATATAACGTTATGCGTTTTCTGTATTAAATAAAATTTAATGAAATGCGTATATTATTTTCCTAAATTTTCATTACTTATAATTTATTATATATAAATTTTCATTACTTATAATTAATTATATATAAAATGGTTGATTACAAAATGCGTATAAAATCCCACTTAGAATTAATTGTTTAATGAACCTTAAACGAGATTTTACTTTTGAGCTAATTTTAATTTGATATTCTTCAAGTATGTAAGGAAGTGTAATGAGGCTTGTCTTAGGGAATGTGAATTAAATACATATTAATTTTCTTAGTTATTTATTACACTTTCAAGATAAAAATATATGTAACTGTTTGCTATTTTACTGGAGTAATAATATTATCTGTGGTTATGTCTGCGTAGAAAATTTATTCTTTCATCACTCCACCCCAAAGATAGAAATTTTATACACGTAGATATGTTGTTTGGATAGATATTAATTTTATTAAATTATTAGAAACTAGCTGCTGCCCGCGACCCCGTCTGCGTGAACGCTATTAGATTACACGTTGTTACAGAATGCGCTGAAGAAATAAAGGTTTACTGCTCGTTCCCCGTAGGTGATAGCGTGATAATATGTAGCCTATATGTTGACCCGACATCTTAATAATATTCGTGCCAAATTTAAAGTAAATCCATGCAGTACTTTTTGAGTTTATCCTGGACATATATACAGACAAACAGACAAAAATTCTAAAACTATATTTTTGGCTTTGGTATCGATTGTAGATCACACCCCAAGTATTCTTTAAAAAAAATTTTCAATATACAGTTTTGACTTTCCTACCATTTTATTATATGTATAGATATGACAGTTATCAATTTTTAGATTATTTATTGAAGCATTGCAGAACTGTGAAAATACCACACTTTTTACAGTTAGTTTATGTTGTTATATTCATCGATTACACAGGTACGTACTACATGTATATACTGTTCACATAGATGAATATTGTTCGTAATAATTGGAAGTATAATTAAACCAAATATGGTATACGGTTGACATAAAATGTATGTAATAGCTCCGTTATTAATGGGCAATTTTCTGTTTATGTCCCAGCAGCAGGCACTCAATTTTACACGCCTTAGATAACTTGATTTTATTGCCAGTATCAATTTTACGAGCGAGGTCATAAAATATATTGTAGTATAATATTTGAGTACCTTGTCTGGATCAATGAATGTTCTTCTAAGTAATAATAACCAAAAGCATTATTATGTAGATGTAATAAAAATTATTTTTTGTCTAAAAAATAATTTTTAGCTTTCTCCTCAAACGTAAAAATTTCTAGCCGTAATTTCGCTAAAATATTGTTTGATGTTAATGTTTTAATCGAATCGAAATAAAAAGCTTTTTATGGGCACGCGATATATTCGGTGATTGTAGATCGACTTTAATGTTAAAACTCTTTTGCAATTTTTTTTCGAATGTAACTCATCGGTATCTCGTTTGTGCAGTCTTAAATAAGTAGAGTACCTCTTTGCATCCATTTGGTGATTCTTAAGCAAAGTTCCGTAGGACAATAGTTTTAAAACTATTTGCCCTGTATTTTTGCTCTATTTTTCGTAATTTGGAGGAATCAATTATTATTTTTTTATATATATATATATATATATATATATATATATATATATATATATATATTTAATTTAAAATGTATATTATGTTGCAATATTCGCCTCAATAGTTAGGCATTTGTCTATGATTTGTTTGTTAGTAAACGTATTTAGTAATTACGATATAATAATTTTTTGTAGATCTATACAAACAAATAAATGTGTTTTTTTATAGAACATTTTGAGTGTCCCATTTAGAAATCAAATAAAGTGAAACGAAAGTTCTCTATTTAGTTGACCGTAAATAGTTTACCGTTACTGAAATCTTAACATAAACACATATCCAGGAACAGATAATTAAAACGTTAATAATTTAAACGTTTGGATTGAAATAGTCTATAATCAAAATCAAATCAATAGAGGCAATGATTAAAAAAGAATATAAAAAAGGTCGGTCACTAGAATGGTGCCGATATACTGCACTTATAAAATTGTGTATTTTTCAAATATTGATGGTACAATCAGATAACGATGATGATAGTAGACCTCAAATTCGAATACCATCATTATGTAAAAAAACATTCATTAAAGGCGCAAAAACGTTTGATATTGAATTTTCTATTCAGTTAACAATGCAGTAGCCGTAGTAGAAGATTTCAATATTTATACAAAAAATATTTTACAGATGAAAAATCAAGTTAATATAAATAATGTATAATATTTTACGTATTTATGTGTGTTTTAATTAAAATGGATCCGACAAGAACCTACGCATTTTATTTTTGTCATGTTCTACCTTTATTTCAGATTTATCAATATTCATTACATATAGAATATCGACGACAGATTAATATAAAAATATGAAAGTAATTCTATATATATCTACTATATTTATAAAATAAGCTACTAATTCAATGCCGATATTACTGCGTAGGTATATACACACATAGTAAAATACAATATAGTGGGAAAGGTTGAATGATAAGTAAACTTAAAACTTTTTTATTCATAAACATTTAACTTTTAATGTACATCTTAAATATACTTTAGCACAAACCAAACTTAGAAATAATTATTTCACGTATTTAATGCAGGAATATATAATTTTATTTAAAATAAATTTAATAAGACATTGGTCTATCTTACTGACTAATGTTCATGTTTTTAATACATAATTTCTCCAGACAGTATAATATGAAGACTTTCACTTGGGTACCTTCTTTGTCTATGCCCCTAACTTAAAAAATTTATGTACATAATTGGCTATCAAAAAGCTTATAGTTAAATTTCTTGTAAGCCCTTTGAATGAATCTTCACAATCCTGTTGTATTTTTTGCTAATTGTTTCGACTTTACCACAAAGATTTTGCGAAGTCAGTCAAAGATAATTAGATGATTTAAGGAATGAAAATGTATAAAGGTACAATTTTTTTATTTTTTTATATATACATTTATGAAAATGAATACACCACATGAGAGTAATAGAAGTTTGTTTTCTGATTGCCTGTCTGACTGTTTATATTTTTATCACGCTAATCTATGCTGCTATATATATGTATATATATATATATATATATATAACACATGTAATACTTTTTTATATGTTTGATGATTGAGCTCGAAAAAATTATAATTACATTAAAAAGTGAGCAGAGCTCTAGCAGACCGCAAGCGGTGGAATATTTACGGGCTTGAACTAATTACTGTACGTTTACTCAAAAAATACAGCGGAAATAATTTTACAAACTGCCAGACTTTTCCCCAACAGGGACTGGCGCTATTATTTATTCAACAAATCAAGTATAGTTTAGCTTATATTGCATGTTGCAAGTATGTCTCCGTTTTTAATCTGCTAATGGTTCTAGTGGTCTTTGACCTTTTTTTATATACTTACATCTGCTGATGTGTAGTTTATTTGGATTTAAAACAATATTTTTAATCCCACACAAATATTTTATATGATTGAAACATATTTTTAATTAAAACACAAAACAGACAATGTTGAAATTTTTGTAATTTGACTATATTTAAAAAAAAAGACTATTAATTTATAAATTACGACGACGATAATGTTTGTTTTAGGTTATTGTGTAGATTTTCAGCGATTACGTTATCTTATATCTTTAAACGAGCAATTCTTGTATATATATATATAATCTGAATCTCGGAAACGGCTCCAACGATTTTCATGAAATTTAGTATACAGAGGGTTTCGGGGGCTATAAATCGATCTAGCTAGGATTTATTTTTAGAAAATGTCGTTTTATCCCTTTTTTATGCAATTAAAAAATATCATTAGAATACGAAGATAAATTTCGCCGCCATTTACAAGCTTGTAATAGCTCGGATTGAAATCGGGCGGATTCGAAATAAAAAAACTCGGGTTCGAATCCAGGTGTCTAAAGACCAATTTTTTTTCCTTTTTTTTTCAAGTTTCTTCTTTTGTGAGAAAAACTATTATTAAGAGTTCTTTTTATTTTTTATTTAAATAACCAGTTCCTATTATTTTACTATAATATTATGTCGGTAAGATCGAAAATATTATTTATGTTTCATCAGTATGTAATGTATCTAAATATAATTTAACCGAGCAAAGCTCGGTCATCTGGAAATGGTATATTTCCATCTGGAATAATAATTTCCATAACTACTTATGTATTCAAAGAAACAATATATCATAATGATATAATCTCTATAATATGTCATGAACATAATTATATTTTCCACTAATGAAAAGATCAAGACATTAGTTAAAGAGTTCACTTAGAAAATGAATTATACTGTTAAAAAACCGCTTGATATAAGAGCTCGGTGAAGCATGCTTTAATAAAAGTATATAACTTCATTATATGTTTACTTCTCTATATTCTAACTCTTTCTTTTGTTAATTTCATATGAAATAATTTTAGTTTAAAATTATTTGTTTATTGTTATCATTACATTTGTAAACTATATCAAGCGATATTTATTGTGATACTAGCGGTCCGCTCTGGCTTCGCACGTGTATTTAACTAAAATTTAAAAAATTATAAATTTATATTTTTTATCATCTACACCTGCGTCGATACTGGAAAATATTTTATAATAGACGGATTGAACCAACCAACACCTTTTAAACCTTCGCTAGACCTCCACGAACATTTCAAGACCAAGATAAGATAAATCTGTTCAGCCGTTCTCGAGTTTTAGCGAGACTAACGAACAGCAATTGATTTTTATATATATAGATTAAAATTAAATAAATCTATCTATTTACCTGTAGGCTGCCTGGATGAAAACTGGTCATATACCTTAAAGCTAAGTACGAGTATATAAATATTATTAAACTTTTGTTACTTAAAATAAATCTGGTTCTTCAAGATTAATAAGTAAGAATTATTATCTTTGTCATCATAATAATAAAGTAATCAGTCAATGTAATACAAGTTGAGCTTGTACTAAGCCTTACCACTGTAACTGAATACTCATCCTCAAACTACTTCCATAAATTTGAGAACAATACGTTCAAATTGAGTCCAGTTCCAAAAGACAAACTATACATCCTTAAGTAGTACGAGAACACTCGCTCCTGTAAGTTTCCGCACTTAGCCCACAAACGGGGCCTCCAAATGACTTAAGTTGTCTTACGGCCTTAACACAAACTGTGTCTGGGAGAGCTAGATATCTTGACACGAGCGTTTTACAACTTGGTATGAAGCCAGATAGTTATTAATTACCTTTAGATTTGTAAGATTTAGATTGTTTATTACGTTTACTTGATTTAAAATGACCCAGTAGTATAGGTTACAAGAATCGACACCAGACGGTCGCGAGTTCAAATCCGGATTGGTAACGCTGAGATTTTCAAGATGTGATAAATTTCTCTCTAAATTTATCTCTATATGAGAAAATCTATACTTATTCAGAAAATAATATAAGATATATTTATGTATAAATACATATATACTCGTATGTCGGTAAATATTGTCGATTTGATACATTAATTTTTTTTAACAAAATAACTCATAAACTAATGTTAAGTACACTTTTTGCCGTACTGTTAGTTATAATATTTTCACTTGAAAACCAAAATAATAACCGTTAGATAGTAATGTTTATAAGCAAAATTGAACCAAAATTTTAAATGATCAGCAACATTGAAATATATATGTATTTTAGTTAAAGTCCTAACATACTTCGTTGTTCCGAGTTCTATAAATAATATTTTTACGCGTTTATCCCCAAATTCACGCTCCATTATCGCGATGCACCTAACGTTCCTAAAACCATAAGTCGTATCTTGCATTCAATAAGTATGAAGGCATCGTATTACAAGCAAATATATTATTCAAATATGTCGATTTGTGGGCTTATGTTGCTTATAGTATTACATAATGTGAATACAATGATATGGTTCAAAGGTTTCGTCCACAGATTTATATATATCATCATCAATATCATCATATTATTATCTTTTGGATGTCCACTGTTGAACTAGGCATCTCCCATTGACCTCCAGAGCGACCGGTTCAAAACAGCCTTCATCTAACGGCTTCCGACGACTTTCCTCAAGTCGTCTGTCCGTCTCGCGAACGGCCGTCTGAAAGTGAACTTGTCGGTACGTGGTCTTCACTCGATGACCTTTCTGCTCCATCGGCCGTCAGTTCTATTAGCTATATGCCCTGCCCACTGCCACTTCAGCTTGCAAATCCGTTGGGCTATGTTGGCAACCTTCGTTCGTCTGCGGATCTCATCATTTCTGATTTTATCTCGCAGAGAAATACCAAGCATAGCTCTCTCCATTGCGCGAATGATGATGATGAAATGGATGCGCGATGAATGGATGATGAAAATGATAACAGATTAAATATTTGCATAAATTAAATACTTCTATTGTAATAGCTCAAACACATTAAATGTTTTATCTTTCTACACAATTGTATGAAATAAACATTATATGATAATTAAATATAAGCCTAATTAATAATTCACATTATATTAATATTCTAATTAAGGGTACGAAATTGTGGACACATATTGTTGTTTTCTCTTTTAAAACAGATAGGCAATAATAATTCAGTTGCTTTGTAATTGTATGTATTAATTATAATAAATGCATTATAAATATTCAATAAAAAATATTTAAGTAACAAATAAGTATAACTGAACTGTTGCCATTAAATTTTTTTTTTGTTGTTGACCTTCTAAGGTTATGCAACACTTTTTTTTTACAACAACAACAACAACAACAACGTATTTAATTAATTATTGTATTCATTAATTAATTTAATACGTTGTTTATTATTAGACTTCAATATGACATCCTGGTCTAAATGTGTGCATGGTTGTTTTGGGTCAGTTTCCGGATGTTTTCATATCTATTATTTTATTGTCAACTAGCGGCCCGCCCCGTCTTCGCAAGGGGATTTAACTAAAATTTTAAAAATTATAAATTTATATTTTTTATCACCTACACCTGCGTCGATGAAAAATTTGAACTGTTTTTTTTTTATTAATTATTTTCTCATTGATGAATACCATATTTTAATAAGTATTATTCCCGACGAAGACAAATCCAAAAACACAAAAATCATAAAAATCGTTCCACTCGTTCCCGAGTTATAAACGGTGTAACTAACACGACTTTATATATATAGATTACAACTTAAATAGCTATAACCATCCAACTTTGTACAATCAAAAAACAAATAACGACCAAATATTTTAATTTTTAACAACAAACAAACAATAAAGACCGTAGTACCCTAAAGTATTTAATTAAATGCAAAAAAGAAAAACAGTTTTCTAAATACGGGCGAGTGTCATTCTTTTGGCCGAAGTTTTGGTCAGCGCGATTCATAAAATTATCTGCGCCATCTATCGTATAATGGTAGAATATCGTTTTTATATTTAGTGACATTTAACATAATTAATATTTAACATAATAGTACCTATATTAATTGAAAATGATGTTTATCTAAAATATTAAAACGATTTCTATTCCTATCCGACATATTTAGTAAACTTTAAGTTTAACAAAATAATAACTCAAAAATAAGTTTTGTGAGTTTTTAAGATTCCTTAGACCAGATGGCGTTGGCGGCGTAGGTACCTATTTCTATTTTCTTAAATATTTATTTTTAAATTTAATTACAATGAAACAAAAACTAAATTATACTGTGAGCTATGTTTAATTTTTATGTATTAAAGTAATTTACATTGGTTTTGTACTTTTTACGTGATACGTGCACAGAGAAAAACACGATAAGAGATGGCGCTGATCGAAATAAAAGCGCGCTATTAGAATTTATTCTTCATGATATATAGTGTATTAATGAAACTGAGGTTTTAACAGATTTATTATTTGTATAGATTGCTGTGATGACATCTGCAATAAATAATATGCAAAATTCAATTCATTATAAAGTCATTAACTTATTATTTAAAAAGAGAGAAAAAAAAGATTAAACTCACAATGATTTCGTAAAGGTTTTTTACACAAGAAATCTGATCGTGTGGTAAAGATCTTTCATATGGTCCAAAAACACGTCTAATTACTTGTTTAATTAACATCAATGGATAACCAGGCTCGTATATAAAACTCATGCTACACTTTTATGTACAATTGACTAAATTTTTAGAAATTATTTTCTAATATTTTATAATTTTCGATTAAAAATAGAAGTTTATTTTAATTGCTTAAAAATGACAACGGTGCTTTTAGTTCATTAATTCATGCATTCCAGGTCTTACGAGCGGTCTACAAATGTGTCTAATTACTTGTTTAATGGACACCGTAGTGGACACCGCTGTATGGTCGTAAATAAGGCTTATTTCACAAACGCTTCAACGCTTTATTTTCTACGTAGGAGAATAAAATTGTACATGTTATCGGTACTTACGATCTTTTTTATTAAAACAACGATATATTAATAAGGAAAAAGTATATTAATTAAAATTTGAATTAAAATTTAGAAATAATTCAAATTCGTTTAAAAAATTTATTAGCTTAGCTTCTGCAGTAGCTGTAAAAGCTTTTTTAGTGTTTTAATTGATATGTTTCTATCCAATACCAATAATCCTTTTGGTCGTAATAGTCTATCAAAGTGCTTTGTTTTTTCAGTCGAGATTAAAGCTTTAGACCCAAATTCACCCACTAGGGATGGGCGGATTCGTCTCTTGTTTCAGTCATTTTCAGTGCCGCATTAGCTTAAATCCTCTTGGACCGATAGTTCTCTCAAATGGATTGCGAAAAGGAGATTTAAAGTCATGGTTTAAAAAATATATTTCTTTGTTAATCATTTATAAAACGATAATGTTGATAGAAAATATCAACATTAAAAAAATAATTTTTGTATGACAATGAACATCTAAAAAATCGCGTTTATACACTAAAAAAAAAAAAAAAAAATAGTGGTTGTCTGTAAAGTCGGTTTATGGACGATAATTTTACGTGATAACGTCATAAGAAAACATTGAAAAAAAATTGCTTACTTTTATGAATTGAATTGAATTATTGTCATTGAGTTATTATTATTTTGTATAATACAAAGAATGATGTAATTCAATTAATTACAATTTTTTTCGATAAATTAACATTTATTTGCACTCTTTAAATCAGATATTTTATTACTTAAATTATACAGATTAATTACAAGTAACAATGTGCTATTAACAATTTATTTACGACTTGTATACATGTGTGATATTTAAGAACCTCCAATCTGCGTTATTGTTTTTCATTTAAAAGCTGAACGACTAGGCCGATCGTGCCTCTATGTCACATGTACGGTTTCTTCGTTTCTTCGTGCGTGCAGCCGGCATTCATCGATTTACAAGACGTTATCACGTCAATATAGGTAAGGATTATTTATTATGTCACAATAAATTAATAGTACAACATTAGTTAACGGTCATTAAAAATACAATATAATTATGTAAGACCTTAAAAGTTAAAAATGAAATGAGATTGTATAAAGAAAAAAAAAAATATAAAATTTTGTTCAAAAACTAGCTAATCATTTATTTTATTTCCCAACAAAAGGAGGGTAGGAATTAAATTAAATTAGTTACATATTATTAATCTTTTATAAATACCAATAGTACCAAAAGAAAATATTTAATATAATTATTCGAGTTTGGGTAAGCTTGAGGCTTGAGGTTTAAAGTTTTAAGATACAAGACTTGCATTGTAATATATTAACGTAATATATCAAACACTATAACTTTACAACTCATAACGTGCGCCATACAGGTATGAAATATAATGGTAACAAAATAATTATATTATACAGATTTTGATAATGTTGTCTTTATTTACTATTAGCTTAAATGATCATCTACTTTCTATCAGCTTTTAATTTAATGATTATTTCCTTTTTTTTTTAAATTAATAGCTCAGAAATTATAAAATAATTATAGCTAACGATAAAACAATACCTACTTCGTTTTTACTTCTTTTAATTTTTAGTCTTCGCCCGGTCTTTTTGTTTGACGATTCAGTACCTATCAAGGCCGAACAAAATACTGTAGCTCTTTCTTTGTAGCTTTTTCGTAGTCGACTATTATTTTGAATGTTTGCTAGCCTAAAAATAAAGTTACAACAATAATATGTACAACATAATCTAATACACTCTTCTAATTACCATTTTACTGACTCATTTCAATATTTTAAATGATTTTACAAATCAGAGATAAATTCAACAGCAAATAATAAAACAAAAATACACTGCAGTTACTTTTATTTATGTTTAAAAAATTATAAGCACTATTAAAAATATCGAATGATTTTATAAAATGTAACTTATGTTTTTCTTAGAAATAACATTGACTGAGCTTTGTTTTATTACATTGTTGAGTACATATTAGTTGTGTATAATAAGGCAATTGAAAACGTTTTAACGACAGACGAGTTTATTTTTGTTTACGTAAAATGAATGAGATATAAGTTTTCATTGCATATTCGTACCAGTATGGTTAAAGGAAGGTTAGAAGGAACATTTGAAAAGTAAACATTTTCAGAGTAAACCAAACATCGAATCGTGTTTCGTTGGATTTGCTTGAATTTATCGTAGCCTTATATTTGTTTTGTATTACGATGTTTCTGTGTGAGTCGGATGTGTTTGTTTTATGGAGCGTAAATTGCGATATCTTCGAATGTAACATATAACTCGAACACAGATAACTTTGCGGTATTAAATAAGTGGTATAAGTTTAGTCATTAATGATATTAACATCAAGTAAGGACTTCATAAATTCGTTATATGTTTGCAAAATTGAAGTTTCTATTACTGTGATTTATATTTAATACTCGTACTCTATTTGCGTATAAAATAAATTATTATAAGCGACTTGTACTGTACGTGTATTATTGAATAAAAACGAATTTTATCTAACGTTATGAGAGCGATAAAAGAAAAAAAAAATCAATTGAAGAATTTATCGCTCTGTCTGCCTATTTATCTGTCTGTATGTTTGTACAGATATCATGCAAAAAATATTGCACGAAACGATGCTGTATTTTCAGATTTCATTCTGTAAGTTATTTTATAAAGGTTAATTGTCTATTATTAAAGTTATAGTTGTATTAGAAAATATGTATTTTTAATATTAATTAATTATTATTTTAATACAGTACTGAGTTATATACAATCTTGATTGCAAACTTCACTTTTATTTATTTTATTTCTTAATTTTTGCGATACAAGCTATGCTTAGTGCAGAGGACAATAGTATTTATTTCCAATGTACAATTTTTGTTTTTGGCAATAAAGATATTATTATTTGAATCAACAGTTCCCGTATAGCGTCCACTATATGAATCACAATAACGCAATGGAAATGAAAAGTGGAAATACTTATACACTACATTACTATTACACCTTAAGCTAGAACTGTTAAGTCCTTCCCTCACGTGTATTTAATGTTATCAGCTGTCTAATATATATATATATATATATATATATATATATATATATATATATATATATATATGAACCTTGAACTGCCTTGAACTACCTTTAACTGCCGCATTACCGTGCGTGACCGGCAGAGAAGAATAGCCCCGACCTCTTTCTTGCCGAGCTGTCATAATAGGCGGCTAAGGTCATTGGTCAGAGGTGCGAACAACTGTATACACTGCGCTCGCTAACCCACATGCCAAGCCTGGTGAGTATTGGCAAACCCCCCAAGAGATAATGGGGGAGGCCTACGTTCAGCAGTGGACATCCAACGGCTGATGTGGTGGTGGTTGTGGTAGCCTCGAAAAATATTATTATACATATAGATGACGAGACACGAAAATTAACACAGTCTAGTTAATTATTCCTAAACCTTGCATCACGTAATAAGCAAGCCGTGTAAAATAAGTTGGACTATCCAATTGTCTGTAATTATCTTTCCTATTAAAGTGTCGTCTAACCCCTTGAGGGGATTATTACCGCTAGCCTCAATTATGAGTTTTCGTAATAACCATTAGGTACTCGACTCACCTCTATTTTAGTAATTACATCAATTGCCTTTAAACTGAATTAACTGTTAAATATGCATGGGGTTAAGGTTCGGTGTCTAATTGCTATTTCCGTAGTCCATCGAAGGCTGAATTTTTTTCATTGCGTCATACAGGAAATTTGAAAGGGAGTAAAGAGGAAGCTTCGACTTCCTCAATTGTACTTTATGTATTCTCAATTTTTCAACGTATAATGAATAAACACCGTTATATTGTGATATTTGAGAGGTTTAAGTATTCATATATTTTGCTATAAAAATAAATACAACTCACAGAGAAAGACAAAGTTTTACTTGCGTAAATGACATTTTAATATCAAATAAAAATATCATGTTTAATTTTATATACACGTGTTTTACTATTAATTGTGGTATATAATTTATTACTTATTATAAAAATATTACGTTCAATATTATTTGAAACAATTTAAAAACGAGAAGATTATCAATTTGATGCGTATATAATGTTATTATGTATGACGCAGACATTTTTACAAAGCAGTCTGATTTTCATGATTGTTTTTTTTATTAGATATAAAATAATGATATGCCATCAAAAACATAACTTGTAAAAAGAAACCAAGTCTCGCAACTCACTTCTTGTTCCGTAAAAAGTTGTGAGATCCATGTAATACCAAGTCGGCTAATTTATTCAAACCCTACTTAAGGGTTCTTCTGTTTTAAGTTATTACGTTAGTAGCTAACCTAACAACATCGTATAGTGATCATATCAATATTAAAAATCTTTGATGTTTTAAATAAATAGACTGACTTGGCAACTTTCATAAAAATAAACTTTTAAAAAATATTTAAAAAAGTGAATGTATACTTATGTATCACGTAAAAAGTTATACTTATAATAAGACGATGCGCCGAGTTAATGGTTGGTGCGCGCCATCTGTAAACAGACCCTGAAAACCCACTAAAACAAAGTACTCGTCAAGACGAATCAAAGGAGCCGAACCTGATTGGGGTGCGTCGTTTTATTACAGAGTTCCTATGACCACCTTCTAGCTACATCATCAAACCCTGGTTACCATTGAAAGACAAACTACTCGTCTAGAGGATTCAAATGAGCCCGAACTCGATGAGGCTGTGTCGTTTCATTGCGAAGTTCTTATGACTGCGTTCCAACTCCATTATCAGATTAGACCCTGGTAACTATCTAAAAGAAAGTACACGTCAAGACAAATCAAACGAGCCAAAATTCGATGGGGTTGCGACGTTTTATTACAGAGTTCCTATGATCACCTTCCAGCTCCATCATCAGACCCTGGTTACCTTTGAAAGACAAACTACTCGTCAAGACAATTCAATCGAGCCCGAACTCGATGGGGTTGCGTCGTTTCATTACAGAGTTCCTATGAGCACCTCTCAGCTCCATCATCAGATCAGACCCTGGTAACCGTCTTGAAACAAAATACTTGTCAAGCGGAATTAAACGAGCTGAAACTCGATGGGGTTGCATCGTTTCATTACTGACTTCCTTTGACCACCTTTTAGCTACATCATCAGACCCTGGTTACCATTGAAAGATAAACTACTGGTCAAGAGGATTGAAACGAGCCCGAACTCGATAAGGTTGTTTAGTTTCATTGCGAAGTTCCTATGGCCACCTTACAGCTCCATCATCCGATCAAACCCTGGTAACCATCTAAAAACAAAGTACTCGTCAAGGCGAATAAAACGAGCTGAAACTCGATGGTGTTGCGTAGTTTTCATTAGGGTGTTCCTATTACCACATTCCAGCTCCATCACCAGACCCTGGTTACCATTGAAAGACAAGCTACTCATCAAGATGATCCAAACGAGCCCGAACTCGATGAGTTTGTGTCGTTTCATTGCGAAGTTCCTATAGCCACCTTCCAGCTCTATTATCAGATCAGACCCTGGTAACCATTTCAAAACAAAGTATAGGTTAAGACGAACCAAACGAGCCAAAACTCGATGGGGTTGCGTCGTTTCATTACTGAGTTCCTATGACCACATTCCAACTTCATCACCAGACCCTGGTTACCATTGAAAAACAAACTTACTCGTCTAGAGAACTCAAACGGGCCCAAAATCCTTCCTTTGGCTACCTTCTAGCTCCTCCATCAAATCAGCACCATGTACTCATAATATTGCATTGTCACATGATTTACTATTATTTTGGATCAAATTTAATTTACAAGATTTGATGACAAATATCGAGACAGGTGAAACAAAATAAAAGCTTGTAAAAAGTGAGTTGACACATCCAGCGCAATGAAGTAAGTTAGCGCAATTGCGCGGCGCCTACTACTTAGCTTTATGTTGTCGGTTTTTTGTCACAGAGTACACGCGCATCGTATAAAAATTTACTCTCATCAAGAAGTTATAGCTTTAAAATACAAAAGTTATTTTGAGTCCTTATTTTCTATATTTATTTTTATTTATTTAATGTTAATATACATTAATTAACAGTTATTGCTGTTATGACTCACTTAATCAATCAGGTGCATTCTAATAATGACATAATTATATGAACTCAAAAATGATGATCACGCTGGCGAAATGGTGCGCGCTGTTGTATATTAAGCGGGAGATCCCGGGTTCAATCCCCGGCAGAGTAAATTTTCTTTCTCTGATCTGCTTTGGTGGGAGTCTTTGGTAGTGGCTAGTTACCACCCTATCGGCAAAGACGTGCCGCCAAGCGATTGAGCGTTTTGCTACAATGCAGTGTAGAAGCCGATTAGAGGGATAGGTTTAATGTAGCTGCCAACTGAATAAAATAAAATAACTTACGTACGGGGAAGCCGTGGAGCGGGCAAATCACCTCAGCCAGTCGCGGTTATGATTTATTTGTGTTCTTTAATACTTTGCGTGATTTTGGTACAGCTACATAAGACATGTCCCATTCTTGCTTTTTCATTCCGTTGACCATTTTACAGGTTACCTTTGAAGATAATTATATCTAGGTACCTATCTACACCTATTATTCCACTATGTTATACTTGTACGGGTACATTGATTCATTCACTGCAAATGTAACTTTGTAATCCTATATATTTATATGGGATTACAAAGTTATTTATGCAGTTGGTGTATCTAGAAAACTGGACCGAAATTGCAAAATATTTGAATTTTTCCTTGGTTTATATACTAAACACTAATGGTATTCTAAATTTGAAGCTTTTATGTCTGCTAGAAGTGCCTTAGAGTTTTGATGATCGGTCAGTCAGTGAGTGACAAAATTCGAAACTTTGACTAATTATAATTCTTAAAGTACTGGTTCAAATTGAATGAAATTTGAAATATACCGTGTTTATACAATGCCTGCTTGGGTATTGAAAATTCAGACTTCTAGTTTTATCCACAACGAAGTTATAGGGGGTCGAAAATGGCCTGAGTTGCTTCGAGAAAAGATAGTACGGCCGTGCCACTTTTTTTTTTTTGCTCGACTTGGCGGAGGCACTGCCGTGCCTCCAGATAAATGACTAGTACTGAATGAATTTGAAAAAAAAAATACATATTAAGGGAAAGATTGAATGTTCACCTACTAAATCATTAACTGACGATCTTAATCGAAAATATATGTAGTTCACTTCAAAGTTAACTTTATTTAAATAAAATGATCAATTAATTGAATAATTATTTACATTTTGTTTTAATATTATTCTAACTTGTATTACTTTATCATTTATAAATTTTTTAAGTAATTTTTTTAAGTTATTTTTTAGTAAATAAATATACCTTGAACTTTCTTTTATTTGAATAAAAAAACCCTCTATGCTTACCAATATAGGGTTGATTTATTTATCACTTACGGAATTTTTATTTAATTCTATGTTTTAAGCAAAATTTTAGTAAGTGAAGCGTTATCTATTAACTACTTATATCTGTAACTATTCATAGTTATTCTAACTTGAAGGTAACCTTATTCTTTTTTCTTACATTACATTTTAGATTCGATATTAAAGTTCTTATTATGTATTATGTATGTAATACCCGGTAGGTAATATAATAAAAATCTCAATGTCTTAGAGTCTCAGTTATAGATTGTGTTATTTCTATTTTTTATATTCTTAAAATATTATTATTTATATTATTACCTATGCGTTAAGTTTTATGTTAACGTTCATATTTGATCTCGTTATTTGTAAATAACAGCTAATATTATATTCGAATGTTCCCCGGAAAATATTGTTGATTACGGCATAGAATGGAAAAATTATAAATATTTTTTCCATATTACATATATTTTTTTCCATATACGAAACTTTCTGATAATGTAAGATGCTAAAATCAGTCTTTCAATGTGTATAATTATATATCGTACCCACCTTAAAAGTTTTTTTACCTCATTCACGATGCGGTATATTAACATTACTTTTACTAATATGTTGTGCATATTTTTCATGTAGAAATGATTATCACCTCTATTTACTTTTGATTATATGACATTTTAATTATTACGTACGTTGCCGTTGCTTTAAATTTATGATTAGAATTCGTAATTGTAAGAGTGTGTCATTTTCAGAGTTCATCAATTTCAAATTATCTGTAAAATAAGCCATGATCATAAAAAATTAATAAGACGATGTTTAATTGGCTAACAAAAATAGTAAATGCGACATAATAGTTTGGCACATGTTTTTACGTTATGACCAAAAGATTATTATTTGAATATTATTCGTATCCGCTTCTTCGTTTGTAATTGCCATCCCTTAAATTAAGGTAATAATAATAATAATATTCTTTATTGTACACCAATAAAAGATAGAACAAAAATAGTACAATTAGAGAAGATGTACAAAGGCGGTCTTATCGCTAAAAGAGCGATCTCTTCCAGACAACCTTTGGGTATAGGACAAGGCAGAGAAAAGCGGTTAAGAAGTGTACAAGTGGTTGTGAAGTAAATATAAGTATAATATAATAATATAATAAATAATAGTAAATATAAGTATAATATAATATATAAGTAAATATAATAATATAATAGAATATACATACACATTCACATACATACACACACACACATACATCTATATAAATAATAAATCTGTTAAAACCTCCGTTTTATTAATACACTATATATCATCAAGAATAAATTTTAATAGCGCGTTCTTTTTTGTATCAGCGCCATCTCTTATCGTTTTTGGTCGTGCACGTATCACGTAAAAAGTAGAAAACCAATGTAAATAACTTTAATACATAAAAATTATGCATAACTCACAGTATAATTTAGTTTTTATTTCATTGTAATTAAATTTAAAAATAAATATTTAAGAAAATAGAAATAGGTACCTACGCCGCCAACGCCATCTGGTCTAAGGAATCTTAAAAACTCACAAAACTTACTTTTCAGTTATTATTTTGTTAAACTTAAAAGTTTACTAAATATGTCGGATAGGAATAGAAATCGTTTTAATATTTTAGATAAACATCATTTTCAATTAATATAAGTACTATTATGTTAAATGTCACAAAATATATAAACTATATGCTTCCATTATACGATAGATGGCGCATGTAGGTGATAAAAAATATAAATTTATAATTTTTAAAATTTTATTTAAATACCCGTGTGAAGCCGGGGCGGGCCGCTAGTGTAACATATATGTACGAGTTTATACAAAGTAACATACACATACATACAATCCATACTCATTTATATCATCCAAAGATGATAACGACAATCTCGGCGGATTTAACGACGGTAGGTATTAACATATAGAATAGATGTACAAAGGCGATCTTATTACTAAAAGAGCGATTTCTTCCAGACAACCTTTGAGCAAATTACACGATATAGTAGCAGCGGTTAGGAAGTGTACCTACAATTATTAAAAAAAAAGAAAATGATAATAGTTTTCAACAGCTATAATTTTTTTTTAAATATATACTAAATAAAATAATATATAATAATATACATATTATATTTAAAAAAAAAGTAAATTTCACATATTGAACTACAATAAAGTAAATATTTTGATTTTTATCTCTTCTCCCAGTAAAAACTGTAGCAAGCAATGCAATGCGCAGCCAAGATACAGATAAGCAGACAAAAAAAATATTTTTGGCTTCAGTATCGTTTACAGAGTGCCCAATAAAAAAAGTCACGATATCTTTAGTACATAGAAAAAAAAACTCAATGTGCAAATTACTTAAAATTTTGAAAAATTATTTTGTCCTTTATTAAGTACTACTTTATTGCACAATACATTAAAAAATTGTACAAAAGGCGCTTAAAAGGTATTTAAAATATTTTAACGTCATTTGACTTTATTGCTGGTTATACTTCTGTTCCCTCACTACGTTTAAAACAATAGTTTTTAGTTATCATGTATGTAATATCGAATCGCTTGAGTAATTGTTCAAAAATTACATACATTAATGTAGTTTGACCTGTGAAGCCATTACGATATTAAACCGCCGCCGAAGAATATTGCATGCATAAACTTTAATGTGATAATATCGGAGCCGCAGGAATATTACATGAACATTTACGTGAAAAACTTCCCGCTACATGCGAGTAAAAACTGCGATAAATTTAAAATTATATTGAATAATTAAGTTTGAAAAAAAAAAAAAAAAACTACAATACATTTCTCTATATTATGTCGAAAAAAATCTCGCTGTAATTTAAGTTGACAACAAGTCACGCGACGCTACTTAAGTGCCGTAGCAAATATTTCTATGAAGCCAGCTCGCTTTGTTCATACTTTTATATAATAAGAAAATGTGAAATAAACTTGTACAACCATTGTACTCTAATCGCCGAGGCTGCGTTGGTAAACGTTCTTTAGAAATTTTAAAAGTCGTTTTTGTTGTAAGACATTAAAGATTTTTTTTATGAAAAAAAAATTTGAATAATAAAATATAAGACGTCTATTTCAGATAATTTTTAAAATAGTAGGAGAAATAGTAAGTAAAAGTTACCATAATAAACCCATTATATTAAACCTCTAACATTATTTTTTAAAACCACGCACACGTTAATAACTATATTATAGATGAAATCTGTAATCATGAATAGATATATTTTTAAACAAATATAATCATTATACATTAGAATTAAAAAATTGGCAGTATTTGATCATTAACTGAACTAGAAATATTTTAATCAGTACAGACTGGTGGACAAGTAACTGTAACTGTATCAGCATGTAAATAATTCACTGCTGAGCGAAGGCCTCTTCTCCATATAGAAGAAGTGTTGCAGCTTAATCCACCAAGCTACTCCACTGCGAGTTGATGGATAATTTCCCTACCATGAGTAACGATCGTTATCAGGTGTCTATGATAATAACCGGGACCGACAGCTTAACGTGGTCTCTGAGGCACGATGGGGAGGCCCACAAGGACATACACCCAGACTGGAAACAAATATTTGTAAAAATACAAATATTTGTCCCGAGCGGGAATCGAACCCACGACAGCCAGCGTGCGGTTTGAGGCGACTATTCGCACCACTACACCAGAACGGTCATATAAAACCACAACACCAGAACGGTGGACAAGTGGCCGTTGCTATTTCGAGAGTGACAAGTCTGTACGTATTACATCTAACTAATGTCGACTATGATAGAATTGAAACTCCGAAGTCCGCTATTGCTGAATGTAATCGTCTTAGAAGTACTTACTGAATTGACTTTTCAGATATTATTACTCGTACATCAAAGCTTCTGAGAATAAGCTAGTTATATTTTTTATAGAAAAAAAGATGTTGGACATTAATGCTACTTGTATTACTAAAAATATTGGTAGGCAATTTATAAATACACTGGTTTGAATTAGGAGCAATAATATTCATAATAACTGGTATGTGTAAAATAAAATAAAAAGTGTTTCAATAGATACTAAGTATAATCTATACTTACAATAAAACTGTTATGCGTTCAATTTTGTGCATTGCAGACAATTTGTTTTTTTTTTTTTTTGAAGGATCTATCGATAGTTTAGCGGAGAATCTATTTTTTTGTCTATCTGTCTGGGTCTTGTTCGTGCACTGCGCACTGGGCACGACTTGAGTTCATACTACGACCAAAGACATTGGATACTCTTAACTTCGATATTCGAAACGGTTTCTCTGGAAGAAGGGATGAAAGTTAAAATATGTACTCAGTTATGATACAAATTAATAAATACAATATATGTTTAATTAATACAATATAGTTATATAGAGGTAGTCCGATTTTATTTATTAGTTTTTTTTTTTTGTTGTTGTAAGGAATAAGATAAGTCTGGTAAATGTTGCAAGGTCTTTGGTTTGACAGTCCAGAAATGACATTCATCACAACCCTTGTTATTAGATCCATATTACTTGAAACCCAAAATGCAAGGAAATCTTTGAAGGCTAGGCTCATATTAAGCTAGCATATTTACTTTATCTTATATGCTAATGAAAGCGATAGCAATCGCCTACGAAAGTTACAACTAATAACTGCTAAATTTGTAAATGAGATTTCATTACTTTTTTTGGTAGAACTACGAAACGATACTTTTGCGTTTGATTTGGTCGATTTTTAATATACCAGGTGTAGTTATTTTGTACGATTTATTATTAATAAAATATATCAGCTACCTTGATTATTTAATGGAGATTAAAATTTTGAATCAACTTTAAGGCCAGGATATCCCAAACCACCTGTTTTTGATAGAGTTTTAAACATAGTAATATTCATTTTTTTGATCCGTTAAAAATATATGTTGTAGTTTAACAAACGTTCTTGATTATTCAACTGTTCAAAACACGATAATTGTAACTTGACTCGATAAAAAAAAACACAAAGAAAGGATGTTTTTGATTATTTTTCTTGTTTTACTTGAAGAATATCAGATTTTAAGTTACAATATTCACATGTAAAAATAGGTAATAACTTTTAGAAGAACTTTTAACGATTACTTTTTTAAATAAATGTTTTTATTTTTTTTAAATATTAAATATGTAAATTATATAAGAAAACGGCCCGCGCGCCACGCTTTAGTTGCCTGCGAGGCGTCATCGAAGTAGGACCTGTTTCTCTGCTGCTTGGCGGCGTCCCCCCCCTCTAAAGATTGGATTTTTTTTGGAGTTTACTCGTTTATTCCTTGATCTAATTTGTGTGTTGTGTGTTCAGTGTTCATTGTTTGTTACTACATACATACCAGCCACCACATTTTTACGGCATGTCTACATTTATATTTGGGCTCTTTATTTTTGTATTATTTATTGGAGACTCTGCCGCAGCCATCCCCCGAGGGAAGCTGTTCGAGCACATCCTCAATGACGGCGGTGTCTCTTTTATGTATAGCCATCTTGAGGGTGTGCTCGAGTATTTCCTTTGTTGTGGCCTCCACCGCCTTTTCGACAAAACAACCGCTTGCATCACCGCCGTCGTCGATGTAGTAGACACAGGTCTTTGTGTGCCTGGTCACCGCGACCACAGCATGCGGAACACTGTCATGAATCCGCAGCCTCCTAGTCTTTGTCTGGACGATGATGACCGCCTCGCGTGTCTGTCCCTGTGCCTCGTGGATAGTCATGACGCTCGATCCCTGTCCGGTGCCGTATCCCTTGTCTATCAACGTCTTCTTTTCCTCTTGTGTGAAAACCAGGTATAGGGTCCGGTCTTGTCTCTTAGGAACTCGAGCGCCAGTGAACCTCTCTATCCTCAGAGAATGGACAGTGTGGTTTGAGGAATAGATTGGATAATTTTATTTAGTACTAGCTGTGCCTCGCGGTTTAACCTGCGTTAATTTCAGGGAAAACGTACTTAAATATTTTCGCCTCGTTGGTCCAGTGGTCCCAAGCGTTACTGCCGAGCGAGAGGTCTCAGGTTTGATTCTTGGGTCGTTCAACGTATTACTGAGTTTTTTTTTCGAAAATTTACAGTAAAAGAGTGATGTTATATTTACTTTAAAAGTGGAACTATAATTAAAAAATGTCTCGAGAAGAGAAATAATTAAGGACGCAACGGAAGCTCTTAAAAAAAGATTATTTTTTCCCGTTTTTGTAACATTTCTTATTATTACTCAGCCCCTATTGGTCGTAGCGTGATGTTATATAGCCAAAATCCTTCCTCGGTAAATGGGCTATCCAACGCAAAAAGAATTTTTAAATTTGAACCAGTAGTTCCTGAGATTAGCTCGTTCAAATAAACAAACTCTTCAGCTTTATCTATTAGTATAGATTAATTATTATTGATTATTTTATTAGATTAGTTTAGTTAGTACTCTAACAAAGTTGGAAGCGTGTTTACTGTATAGCAGTTTAGTGTAGATATAAAATGGGGAATAAAACTAGAAATAAAAAATTGTGTGTGTTAGCTCCGACGCACGACTGGAGTTTAGTACGATTGTCTAAACATACGCAAAAAGAGTTTATCCAACTGAAAATAAGATTAATACCATATGAAAGGGTAAATTAACAAATTAATGAAAATAATATACATATATAAATATATATTTATTCATTTTATATACATTTATTATAACTAATCGGCGAAATATTTTACATTAAACTTTTCACAATAGTCAATTTCAGATGTGCACAAATATTTCATTAGGAATGTTGATAAATTATGTAATTATTATTATCTGACAATTATCATTTATTTTTTAAATATTATTTTTCAATATTAATTAGAGCAACATTACTTTCGCACCGCACCATAGGTGCGCTCGCACCGAAAAAGTAACGAGGTCATTCATCAGTAGATTTTACCTCTCATATTTTTCTTATACCGGGCGCCTTATATATGAAAATCGATTCTTAAGGAGTAAACTCCAAAAAGAAAATATCTAGACGTGAACTACGTAAGCTTAGAAAAGCGATCAGGTAAGTATTCGTAAGTTTAATGAACACTCAATCTATTTTTAGCTAGAATATAATGATTGTCATCGATATCTTAGACCGATATATTAGTATATCCAAAATTTGAATAAGTTATATTAGTATTTTCACATAACAGCGGCTAGCTAGCAGCTAGCGGCAGTTGAAGATTCTTCGACGGCCAGCGAATGGCGATGGGTCCCAACCAGGCTAAACGTAGCCGACGACGCGGCGCGGGACGTACCGACGTGATTCAGCAGTGGTCACAGATTGTACACAGGTCCTGAATTTCCTTATCATCTGGAGTCCACCTGGCCCACGGAAACGTCCGCCTCGTCGTCGTCAACCGAACCTACAGGCGAAGAAAGGACTCATCACGTCACCGATCGTAAACAGCCGCGACTCAAAGGAGGGTTACCAGACTGCACACGGTACTCCAGCTGGAACAGACCTCGCTACACGACGGCTCGAGTGCTACAGTTTATAGAACTCTGTCGAGCCAATACACAACGAGTCAACTATAAAAGGAATAAGAAAAGCGCGTTAAAAGACCCAGACTGGAAAAGGATGAACAAGAAGCTGAAAACACGCCCGAAAATAAGAGTAGAGCTCGAAGAAACTTTCGAGGCTCGTCCGGTCTCTGCGGAACTTATCAGGAAAGCTGAAGACCTACTCATGAGAACAGTCCAAGAAGAATCTTTCCCAAATTAAGTAGAAAGCATTAAAGACGGGAAGTCAGTCACCCGAAACAGTGGCCTCAAGCAGCTGAGCATCGAGTGTGCAGAGGGAGCCCTCCGAGTCCGTAGTCGCATTAACGCCGCGGAGCGGGCGGGCGTATAAACGCGATCTAAAAACCCGATGATACTAGATGGAAATCATCACACTGTGAAGTTGTGGATCAAAGCGATGCATAGAACGAGGCATCACGCGGGAGTCGAGGCGACTGTGAAAGAATGTCGACAGCACTACTGGATACTACGCCTGCGGCCCGTCACAAGAACGCTCTTACCACAGTGTCTACACTGCCGGATTAGGGCAGCGATCTCGCCACACCCGAGAACAGGAGACCTACCTGCGTGTCACCTAGCTCACCATCAGCGACCCTTCACATACACAGGGGTGGACTACTTTGGTCCATTAACAGTCACCGTGGGACGCAGCCAACAGAAACGTTACGTGGCAGTATTCACGTGCCTCACTGTAAGAACGATCCATCTAGAGACAGCGACGTCACTGAGCACAGACTCAGTGATAATGGATTTAAGAAGAATGAAAGCGCGACGAGGACAACCTGCTCAAATCATATATATATATATATATATATATATATTGATAAGTAATAGAAATTAAAATATTAATAGTAAAATTTATTTATTTTTTAGCTATAAACCCATAACAAATTAAATAATAGTTTTTATCTACTTCTCTTAGGTATTAAATGTTGTATTAAGTGTATTAATTACCAAAAAAAAAAAAACTGATAATTAATAGAAATTAAAATATTAATAGTAAAAATTATTTTTTTTTAGCTATAAACCCATAAAAAATTAAATAATAGTTTTTATCTACTACTCTTAGGTATTAAATGTTTATGTTGCATTTTATACTGTTCCTTCAGGATCGAAAACAAAACCATAAAAAGTTTATTATATAATGTATTATGAAATAACCTAAAGTAAAAAAAAAACATAGTAAGTTGCGCTACTGTTAAATTATATATTTAATTATTTCCTTGCGCCCGCGCCGTCGCCGCGCGCGGGGTCATCGAGAGTTCATTTGATCGGAGACTTCGCGTAACTAGTCGCGCGGGGAGTGAGGTAGCGCTGAATACCTACAACGCTCGAATATCCTGGCCTTAAATGAATAATTTTGAAGATCAGTTTAAAAATTACTCCTAACGAAAAACTCATATACAACAAAAGGTTGGGTGTCACACCGCGTCATTGCACCTTTTGCAGCCTAAGCTTGTTTCTAGTAATAAATATTATAGAAAAACGGTTAATAATGTCTTGTATTACTTTTGTTCGCTTTATGTACAATAGGGAGCCAAAACGATTCATTTGATATACGTGAATTGATACCAAGCGCTCACGATTTCAAATGCGGGCTTGCACCGATTATACTTCAAGTGCTACTCTTAGAGTTAGTACCAAAAAACTCTGAGATTGGTAGGACATATACATCATCAAAAACTGCTTATTCCGAAATATATTTTAAGATATGTATGTCCGCCAATCTGTAGTATAGTAGATATCGATTAATTTAAGTCCCCTTTTTGTTCTTTTGAAGAAGTCTTTGCCAAGCTCTAGGACGCTTAAAATCTTTTACGGTACACTAAAATATATAATTTCGTTTCTAAAAGGAGGAGCTAGCTATTAAAATGTTGTGCAGAGATTTTATCTCAATATTGCTAATAATGTTGGCGATATCGATACGATCTCCATGGGACGTGACAAAGCAAGTGGGCTTATCACATGCTAGAATACAGTTCGGAGAATTTGTATTGAACAATACAAACGCTCTTTTATTTTATAGCTAACATAAACATTGTTTTATTTTATGCAGGTAAAATAGCAGAGAGACAAAAAAATAGTCATTAAAATAAAGTGATATTGTGATAATTTATATTTAAAAAAAGAAAGACTAAATTAAAAAAGAAGGGTTAAATTTGGACTTTAAAGTTTTACTATATATATATTTTTATTTTTATATCTAAGGGGATTAAATGATGTTTTTTTTTTGTTCTTTTACGTTTTTCACGAGCAAAGCCGCTGGTAATAGCTGTACGGCTGATTTTGTGATCTGGACTTTTGTACTTCTGCTGTGTAGATTTCCAAACCCTCGACTCTGATTTCATAATACTGGAGGCCTTTGAGTGTAAGACATTTATTTATGTCTCTGTTCATCTAAATGCAATGTAGATAAATAAATTATACTGATTACTAAAATTAATTTTATATAAAGTAATATAGGATAGTTCATTACTGTATAAAAAAATATGTTTTTATAAAAGTCAAAACTTTTGGCATGTAATTGAAAGTTGTTCGCGATTGCCTCCCAGTAAATATATCGAGACGTACTTAACAAGAATTCTCGAACAAGTAAAAGCTTTTCCGTGGTCGTATTGAACTATTGACAAACCACTCGATGTCGGAAGGGTTTGCTTCTCGGTAAGATGTCAGATAAAACGTGTAATGTTAAATTTCCTCTTCCTGTATACAAAATGTTTACTTAGCGTCTGTACAATTCACGGAATTTTTCTTTTAATCTAGGGTTGTTCCACTTTCTTGTAAGATATAGTTGAAACAATGCAATTGTTTTACAAGTTATTCTTAAGGTTTGTTTAATAATTTTAGACGTTGGATTGGCGCAGTGGTCACAGCAATTGACTCTTGTTCTATAAATATTTGTATATGTCATGCACATTTTGTTTCTGTTCTGTTTCTGGACTCTTGACACAGTGTTTCATCCTATTAAGGGCAGATGAGTTTCTGGTCTTTATTTAACTATTTAAAATGAAAGAGAAGAGATCGTAGATTCATTATTTTAGAACTTTTAATTATAACGCTTTGGACTTTTTTTTTAATGTCGATAATCAAAAATTTCAATCGAAACATATCAACCTTCAAACTAAATTTCCAATTTTTAACTTAAGAAATTGTATATTTTATTGGTTATACATAATATATATATAGTTTTTGCCGTTCACTACACACACCGTTATAGTCAACTTTTAACGGAACAGCATATATCGTGAAATCACAAAATTCCTCGAAAGAAATATTTTAACCTTTAAATTTTTTAGTGAATAGCCGTCATTTTCATTTTTTATAATATTGTTTTTTTAAATTTCTTTTTTAAAATATGAAATTGCTCGTAATTTAAGCCTACTCTATTATGCGGAGAACAAACAATCTCAAGTAAAAAATAAACCGCATTCAACTCAGCAAAAAATTAAAATAAAAGCCGGAACTAATGTAAAACAGTGAAAATTTTTTATATTTACGACAGGGACGTGAGAATTTTTTTATCTTCTAAAAAACATCGCTTGTAATCGTGATCAAAATTCTATCAGTGTCGCTGCTTTTCAGAGATGAATTTAATTTAAAGCAAGGATTTACGTTTGAGGGCTTAACGACTGTCACAGATTTTACGTATTTGATATATGCATGTATCGTATGAATTTTAAAAAGTTAAGTTTATTTTTATTTGTAACTTGAAACTTAGGTCAATACATAATCAACAGACGCTTTCAAATCTGAAATGAAAAGAATACGGCATCAACATAAACGGTGAATACATCCTTCAATTTGATTTGCCGACGATATTGTGCTAATGGAGAAATCCCTGGAAGACCTCAGCATATATGTTCAGTGACCTCGATGGAGTTTCCCAACGGGTGGGCCTTAAAATTAACATGGACAAGACAAAAATCATGTCTAATGTCCACGTCGTGCCCACTCCGATATCAGTTAGAAATTCTACTCTCGAAATTGTTGACGAGTACATCTACCTAGGACAAAAAGTCCAACTTGGTAGATCCAATTTCCAGACAGAGGTCAGTCGTTGAATCTAGTTAGGATGGGCAGTGTTCAGGAAAGTAAAAAAAAACCTGTTTTCATTCGTCATACCTCAGTGCCTGAAGTCGTAAGTCTTCTACCAATGTGTGTTAGCAGTAAAGAAATACGGATCTGAGACGTGGTATCTGACTGTTGGCCCTTTAAATAAGCTCGAAGTCACACAGCGTGCAATGGAGAGGACTATGCTTGGTTTTTCTCTGCGAGATCGAATCGGAAATGATGACATCCGCAGAAGAACCACCCGCCGTGCGCCCTCACCCGCCCTTACAAGGCGGACCACGGGTACCGCGTACGTTGCTCCGTGGCCCGCAGGCGGCAGCCCCATCGGGCACTCCATCCGCAGAAGAACCAAGGTTGCCGACATAGCCCAACGGATTTGCAAGCTAAAGCGGCAGTGGGCAGGACATATAGCTCGACGAAATGATGGCCGATGGAGCAGAAAGATTCTCGAGTGAAGGCCACGTACCGGCAAGCGCAGCGTCGGATGGCCGTCCGCGAGATGGAAAGACGACTTTTATATAACCGATATAATAATTATTCAAATATTTTTAGATAACCTACAGTATTTCGAGTACTTAACAAGATAAAAATAATAAGTTTGATTTAGTATTTCTAACCGCTATTTTTTAACACATTTGTCATAATATAAATGTATAGAATAAATTAGAATTATTTTTTCGAAAAATATATTTGATTTAATTATTTAATATTCGATGTCAAATAATTTTCCATCCGAAATGGATCATGCTTTCGAATTTAGATGTAATTGATAGTATACGATGAATGATAGCTGATGCAGCAGACGCTGCTTTCATGAATGTTTCGATGAAAATCTATGATTTCTGATGTAAATTTCTATACACATTTTGTAATATATTAAAATACTATTTCGGTTAGTAATATGCAAGGTTATTTATCAATAATGATAAACAGAGGTACCTACCAAACAGATTTGATATTATTTTTCACTAAATTATTTTAGTTGATTTGAAAATTAATACATATATACTTTTAAATCATTCAACAACGAACGAACGTTTATATAATATATTGTGGAGAGTTTTATGATCAGCAGTAAGACATCTACATGTTTCATTTCAGTTTTATTTTAGATTGTAATATATCATGCTAAGATATATATAAATACGATAAGCAAAAAATTGTAACAATACAAAAAGTTTCAAAATTAAATACGAGTACACCATTGGTATATTATTGGTAGTACTTGGATGACCGAGCTTTGCTCGGTTAAATTATATTTAGATACGTAATTACATACTGATGAAATATGAATAATATTTTCGATCTTACCGACATAAAAATAAAACAATTGGATCTGGTTATTGGATCAAAAAAAAAATCGTAGGAAATCAGGTAGTCTTGAAAACGGAAGTTCGAGTCCAGATATCGATGATGTAGTTCAGTAAATTTAACAACAAACAAATTTCCAATGCATTTTTTAGCTAAACTCTGAGAGTTAGTGTATATATATATATATATATATATATATATATATATGAATTAAGGATATTAGATTTGGTAGTATTGGATTACTTGAAATATTGAAACAGTTGTCGTTGAAGTACTCTATTGAACAAATTTTAGTTTATTTATTTATTATCACATTCATTGTCAGATTCCGCTCTTGTACCTACTCATCATTTTGCTTGTAGACTTTATTATATTATATTGGTTGTTCTACTTATTTGTAACTACTTAATGTTAACCCAATTAGATTGTTTATTAGAATATCTGACTATTCATGTCAATAAAACACAGTACAAATTTCGCTACCAGTATCATTGATTGTACTAATGAAAGGGACGCCCATAATCCAGTAAAACACAAATACTAACAAAATGTAAACATTGTAACAAAACTAGGTCACTAATATCATAGTCACGTATCTTATTACCGTAAAGAGAGATTACATTGTCTGTTTTCGAGATAAAATGAAAGAGGCTGAATGACGCATCGTCGGATACCGCAACGCCATTTGGTTGTCAATTCAGCTAACAACCTAATTAGGTCCAGAGCCCAACGAGAATACTAAGCCTTTAACATTGTACAAACAAGTGAAAAGGAGTTCGTTTCGTTATTTAAGTTTCAGAAGTCAAAGCAGGAATGTTCTATATAAATTCTACAGTTCTCGAAATATATATATTTCTGTTTTACATAACAATTTGATTGACTGTATCCATACAATTTTTATTGTAGTTCCTTTAAATGATGTTTGATTTTAAAGACAACTATTTGAATATAAAACAGAGTTACGTGTTCTAATTAGTGATGTAACATGAAAAAAACGACTAAGTATTTCGTCACTTTATGAAATTTACTGTTATTTTATTACCCGACTGCGACAGAAGGAGGGTTATGTTTTTCGAGTGTATGTATGTATGTATGTATGTATGTATGTATGTATGTATGTATGTCCATTTCTTTGGCACGCCTTACAGCCCAAACGGCTAGACGGTTTTTGACAAATGAGGTGTCGTTGGATTTGTCTAAGTTGTAGTAGTGACATAGGCTATATAAATTTTCAAAATGGCGCCCGCAAATGGCGGAATGAGCGAGGGGAGTTAAATTTTTTTTTCTTACTGTAGCGATATGGGTATCAAATGAAAGCTCGTAAATTGTTTTATTCTTTTTAGTTTATAATAAGAGTATTTTACGCAGTCGGGTTTTTTGATTGTTTTAATTAAGCATACTTGTTTCTTATTTTTTACGAACCCATAGGAAAATAAATGTTTTACTGAGGTTTGTTCTTTTATTTCTAACATTTTACTAAAAATCGAATTGAATCGATTTCCATGTGCGCAACATAAAGACCGCCAATATATTCACGTAAAATTTAAACTATTTAACCAAAAAAGTATGATAAGTTTAAAAATAAACAGAGAAATATAATTTTAACTCCTAAGTATAAATATTTTAGGGAAACTATGTTTAAAATTTTGAACTAACAGAATTCATGACCTCTGAAATCTTGAATAGAATATGCTTCAGAAAAAACAGTTTTTTTTTTCATTTTTATTTTCTTTATTTTCACAATAAAATAAAACCTGTTTATTTGCAATACTAATTCCAATAAATTTTTTAGTCTACTATTTGTGTTACAAATGATCATACTTTTTATTACAGGATCTATCTGGACAATTGTACGTGTTACCATATTTTTATACGCTCAACTGCCCGTGTCAACTAATAGTTGACAAGAGTTTACAAACTAACCGTAATAACCGCAAGCGTCCGTGTCAAGTAATGGTCGCATTGGCTATACTGCCCATGTCAACTTTTTTTCGACACTGGCATTAGTACGCGAAGTGCTCCTGTCAACTACAGGTTAATTAGCGTATATTACGTTAACACCGGCGGGAAATTACGTAACAAAACGTGGGTAACCCTGGGCAGTTTTGTGCAGTCGGTAAACTAAAACGCCATTGTCCGGGCACTCAAGGCTATTTGAATTATGTATGTCAAATTAATGTTTATAACATTTAAAATAATAAAAAAAAGTAAAGAAGATTACAAACCATTAAAGTAATAATAACAAAATCTACTTAATACAAATTTTCTAAGATAAAAAGTTTAAAATAAAATTTTTTGTAATACAAAATATTCTTTAATCGGTTAAAAACAGCAATCAATTCAATTTTAGCTCGATTCTAGTTGCAAGTACTCTCAAGAGACTCGAAGAATCTACTTCTTGATACTAAAGATCGCTTCTATCAAGTACGATGTTAATTATTAGCATTCAAGGCAATAAAGTTCAAAATTTAATAGTAAAAGAGATGATTTTAAAACAAATTGAAAATTTAATTATTTTATAATAAAACTTCTTTGCTTATTCAATAAATAAAATCTTAATATAAATAAATGGAATAGACATTTAAAAACACTTTTCAAACGTCATTTTACAAAGTTTTTGAGTTATTTCACTAATTAATGAATGTCTTCCATGTTAATTCTAAAGAGGGAAAAATATTTGTTAAGAAACTATAAGTTACTATTTTAAAATTTGTCTATATATATTTGAATGTATAAGACACAAGATCTTTAGTATCATGTTTTGCAATATAATTTACGTCAAAAAAATAAAAATAATAATAAAAAATAAGCGGATAAGTACATAACTAAGTCATAATAAGCACAAAACTAACACAATATGTAGTTGATAATCTAGCCTAGCAAATTTTATTGATAATGATTAAGATTATATAAATACGTTGTTCTTGTTTGTGTGATGTCAATAATAACTCATTTTTATCATTTTTTTTTTTAAATAAATTCACACCAAATTGTAGAAACATAAATACATATTTTTTAATAATATTTATACAAAATGTGCTATGAAAAGAAAATATGTATAGAATCTATTATTCTTCTTCCTTATAGATACTTTGAAACCATGAAAATGCTGTGTTAACGATAATTCTAGAGCTTTCTGCTACTGAAAGTCATTGTTCTCATAGCTCATCCATCATTAAAACGCTTCTCCGTTTTACTACAATTTTCATCATACGGAAAATTGACTACGGCATTTCCATTATTTGGGTTTAGAATATTTATTGCTTTTCCTTTATATTTGGTATTAATTAGGTTCTATCCTCGAATTTGTGAACGTTAAATTTATTATTAAATATAAATTACTGTATCATTAACTTCATCTCTAGATTCAGCGTTTAAATGTTTAGACAGGCTGATTTTTCACAGTAAATTTTTTATAATTATGAATTTAAGTGTATCGCTGTATTTCTTTTTATATCCTAAATAGTCCTCGTTTCGATGATTCAAGTGCTTGTGAAAGCTTATTTCAATTAATACTTAATTTACATTTAATTTCATTTGTCTATAAAACTTTGTCGAAAATAAAACTAAATTTGATAGCTGTAGTACTTAAACCCAAATTAATATGATTAAATGGAAATTTGTTTCTTTCTAACGTTATAATATGAACACGATTTTTTTTAAACTAAATAAAACATTTATAATTATAACAATATACCTATAGATTATAGGCACCGACAATCATTATAAAAATAAATTAAAATCTGGCCGTATTTATTTGTACTCGTATTAACATTTGTGTCAAAAAAAAAAATGTATTTAGTTTATGCTAAGGCAATGACGATTCAAATGAATGGTTTTATGAATGAAAATGACTTTTTCTTGAAATTAATAGTTTATGCTTACAGTATTTTAGTGAATAACACACTTTTTTTTTCCTTTTTTTTTGCAGTTGTTTTTTTACATTTCTATATCTCTATATCTATCGGCCCGTGGCGCAGTTGGCAGTGGCCCTGTTTTCTGCTCCAAGGTTGTGGGTTCGATTCCCGCCCCGAGTCTGGGTGTAATATGTATTTAATTATATATGTATTATTTCCATGTATATTTATTTAAAAAAAATATGTATATCAGTCAACTGTTACCTAAAACACAGGCGTTAAGTTGCCTACCTTAGAAACAGACGACTGTGTGTGTATGTTAAAACATATTTATTTTTATTAATTTATATACCTCACGAGGACTATAGACATTACGAGGCTGAATGTTTACTATATTTTAAAATATATTGTCAGTGGTTGATGAAAAATATCTTGACGTATAAAAATATATTGTCTATCTGTCTTATTACGTTAGAATGTCAGTTTATCCAGGCAAGATGGGTTGAATGGATGCTAACATAGTTATGACTTATGTAAGTGGAGCACTAAGAATTGTTGTTAACTCAGGTGAAATTGCGTGGGAGGGTTGGAGCATAATAAATCATAATAAAGAAAAGATGTCAAAAACACAACGAACATTTAAAGGTGTATTTCTTGTAATATTTCGAAATATGTCATTGTTAAAAACACCCGGTCTCATTTCCTTCTCCTATAAAGTGATTTATTTGATTAAGTAATCTTTTAAACCGGATTTCACTTTCAAAGCAACAACTTAAGGCGGAGTTTAAGGAAAATGTTACGCTTCTCTTAATGGAATGAAGTTTCGAGGGTCGAGGGTTGAGTTTGTACGTAGGAAAAGTAATTTCTTTCTTTTTAATGTCATTAATATTGAAATTGTAATTTATGTGCAATCTAATTAAATTAAAGTAGTAAGTAAGTATTAAAGTAACAGTTTTTCACTGTAAAATCAAACAAGGTAATATTATATTTCTATTTTTATGGTTCGGTTGATCTCGTAATATTTATCTTCTAGCTAGCACAATCGGTTAGCAGACTAATACTTGATAAGGATCCTATATGAATGAAATGAATGAACGAATTAGCCTATAAGCGCCTCATTACTGGACAAAAAACTCTTCTCCATATAATAAGGATTGGAGCCAACAAAACCTAAACCACCACGCTACTCCACTGTAGGTTGGTAACTAATTTCCCTATTATTAGTAACGATCGCTATCAGGTGTCGATGTGTGCGTCCACACTGCGAGCTTAGCGCGATTGCGACGACGGGCGCGAAATATCAAACATATGAAACGCAAAACGAAATATCTAATTTGCAGTCGTATTGTTGCTATTATACAAGATACTTAGGACCCGTCGGAATAAGCTTTCTTAATTCCCGTATGTATAATTCTATATGTTGTAAAGGTAAGACTGTAGTAGTTGGTTTAAAAAAAAAAATAATATATACATTTTTTGGACTAAACAAAACTACTATGAGTAAAAAAATAAAGCTTTTAGTTTAGTAAAAATTGTAATGAAATTTTATGAACATGTCACTGTGCTGAGATTTAAGTTACAAATCTTTTAAATCTAAATAAATTATTTCTAAAATGAAAAAAAAATATGTAGGTTAGTAAGCGAAATTATTTTTTTGTTGAGTATTATCACTTTAAGAATTTAATTTAGATAAAAAAATATTATAATTTCGTTCATGAATCTTTGTACAGTACGTGTGCTGCATTTCAATGACGTGCCAGCTGTTCCAGTCGTTAAGACCTCAAAACCAACGTAAAGGTACGTTTAAATTTATTTTATTGAAAACTGCCCGCGATAGCGATGTGTAACTCAGCTCAGAACCGGTTCAAATATTCAGTTCACAATAGCTTGAGCTGTTGAGCTGCGGCTCAATTACTAGATAGACGGTTCACAGCTCACCACAGCTCACGATGAGTCGCGATTCGTGCCGCGGCAGGCGACAGAGACAAGAGACAGCGACAAGTTATATCATTGGTCGTCTCGGTTCTGTTGTCTCTGTCTCTTCTGTCGGCTGTCGCGGTCGCATTTAATTTCAGCTCATTCAGCTCAGTATCATAAACTCATACTTTACAAGAGACATTATCGAATTGAACAAATGAGATTTTAGACTAGTTATTCAACATAAATATTCTAATATAGTAGAAGAGAATTTTAAAAACCACTATGGCAGGCTTGTGTATTTATTAAACAATTATTTTAAAGTTTAATTTTAAAAAAAATCTGCCGATATGTATAGCGCCATCTTATATATGAATAAGATACCGGTAGTTTTTGAACAATCAATAACTAATTAGTAATCACGTTGTAAACGAGATGGCGCTTAGAAGTGATTTCTTTTAAGATTATAATGTATATAATAATATTTGTATAGACTAACCACGATTGCTTCGTGAGACTAACTGTGTATAAATATGTAAAAAAATTAGGATTTAGAATGTTTTGGTAAATAATATTATAACTAAAGTTGATAGACAAATCGTAGTTATAAAAATATAAACATACGTATAAATGTACATGTTTATTTATTTATTCGAATATTAACTAATAAAATACAATCAATTTATTGATAAATGTTCCTTATATAGCATTAAACTTCACTTTAGCATTTATCATATTATGCATGAAATTATATTTTTGTAAGAACAAAAAAATATCACTATAATAAGTTTTCGAAACGCTGCTTTATTACATATTTATAATTTAGGTACATCATACATGTCATTTGTTTGAACCGAGTCATAATTAGCTGTAAATCTAATAGTTAAAAGTAACAACATAACAACAATTGAGCTGAACTGTGAGCCGGTTCACAGCTCCGGTTCAAGCATATGACTCATGAGCTGATCTGCGGTTCAAACAAATTCGTTGAGTTACCCATGTCTAGCCCGCGATGCTGATGGAATAATAATAAGTTAAGAGTGAACTAATGAATATTTTAAATATAAAAAGCTTTATTAAAAATTTCTATATCAAATCTTGCAAGGTTTTTTCATTTTTATAAGGTCATTCTGAGATTTCCCATAACGTGTGGGTTTTGGAGGTCAAATGTTGGAGGTAAAATGGCGATGCGATTCAAAGGCGTGCCTGACAACTATATCAACATTATAGAGACATGTATCGCAGTTTATTTTTTAAATTGAAAACGAGAGACGACATACCATGATATAATTTTGTGACGATTTTTGTCGATATTTCGGACCAGTTATAGGTATGATCCGTGGTCACGTTCGTTCGAAAAAAATAATGAAACACAAGTAAAATTATTTAATTATTATATATTATTAGGAGCGTAGTTTCAAATAATTATGACTCGTTACACCAGAGTGTCTTTTAACTAACGATTGTATCGTATTGAACGTATCTCTGTCGACATGTTGAGTATAATATTTGGTTGCTGCCTTAGGTAATTAGGGTCACTTGACGTATGTATGTTTCTTGAGTAGGTCAACATTACGTATAAATTTATATTCGTAATATAAGGACGGATGCTAGGTTGTGTAATTTCAAATTTCTATATCTTTTATAACTTTTTATATATTTTGATGATTCTTTCGCTTAGTTTCGTTTAAATCGAATTCTACCAAACAAAAAAGTCGGCCGATGCTCGGTTGCGCAATCTTGGTAATGATTTTTTGAATTTATAATATTAGTAAGGATTGATCATTTCAATATCAGGTAATTAAAAAACCGAGTTATTAAAATATTGCCTTCTATTCACATAGCCATTATTAATTGAGACTACTATGCGCTACACATTACAGAGAATTGCTTAATACTCCCGCTATCGCTATTCTTTGTTGTCATTATTGTAAATTGTCAATTTCATTCTGTAATTATGTAGCTGACCGAATTTAATTTTTTTTTCATCTGTAGGTACTGTAACAGCCTGTACAATAGATTTCCTCTTACATTAAGAGAAAAACATGGGGCTAATGGCACTACGATATACCACTAATGTTTGACGAATATAAGCGTCACAGTTTTATTTTTCTTAAATTTAAAGATTTTCTTAATTTCAATAATTTTCTTCAATTTAACCACAAACATAATAAAAAAAACTTCGTTGATGCTAGCAAACCAGATATTATCGTCGCTGATTTCGTCGACTGACCCGTTGGCGCAGTTTGCAGTGTCCCTGTTTTCGGCTCCAAGGGTTGTGGATTCGATTCCCGCCCCTAGTCTGGGTGTAATATTTGTTTATATAAATATGTATTATTTATATGTATACTTAATATGTATATTTATTAAAAAAAATTTATAGCCGACTGGGCTGTTACTTAAAACACAGGGATTAAGTTGCCTACCTTAGGGACAGACGATCGTGTGTGTATGTTAAACATATTTATTTATTATTTATTTACGTTTTGCACCAGCTGGCTCATCCTGGCTGATATTTCAGCCGTATAGAATATTTATTTATTTAAATAAAAAACCATGTTAAAATGCATAGTTGGCGAACAAGTTTCTAATGGATTTATTAATTAAAAATCGAAAACAATCTTAACGTATAAACAATAAATATATTAATATTTACAAGTACAAAGTTTGGATAAAAAGTACGATTTTATTCGTGGTCTATCCTTTACACTCCATTGCAGAATAACATACATTTTATTTCCACTCAATTAACCAGCTTAATGATACAGAAATGCGGGTAAAGCAGATTTAATCCGAGGACATTCTGGTATTATTTTGGTTTGGCTTTGATGTGTAATTTTCTACCGATGACCTCGACGCCTCGGTTATTTCAGATTCAATAGACGAGGGGTGACATTGTTTCAATTGTTCATCTATGACAAACAAAAGGAAAAAGTATATTATGAAAAGGTTTTAGAAGATAAAATTTTTCTGATATATTCTCTGTTAAAATCTGGATTATCTGTTAATTTCAATCTTTTGCATATTTAAAATTAAAACACAATTTTGATTACCTCTTTTCTTTAATAACGATTCTTTAATACCGTTACATTAAACAATTAAACATATGGAGATTTGTAATACCAATATATTTTTTAGCGATAGCAAGACATTGTAACTTTACTTATTTTCTAGGTGAAAAATCTTGCTGGCGGCCCGCATGCTACCACGTCCAGTGCCAGTTCCAGACGCGCCCTGGCGCCCCCCAGGTAGCGGCTCTAGTCTCATTCTATAGTTGTGCGTATCCATCATTAATTTTTTTTGAGCAGTAAGATACTCGGAGAGTCGCTCATACTCCCCGAGGGGCTGCACCGGTGTTATGCACTTTTAATTGTCTTCAGTCACCTTTTACAAGACCCTAGGCAGAGGACGGGTTGGTCCTATTCTAGTTTGCCGGAAATCACGCGGCTTTTCTATTATAATAATTATTTGTCTACACATTTGTATAAAAACTATTTATATTAAAGAAAGAAAACTAAGGTTTAATAATTCAATTTATTATTATTCATTCATCTATTTCAATTAAAATTTTTATTTTAGCGCAAAAGTCGGATATCTTCAACATAAGCAAGGACTTCGGTGACGGTCCTTTTAATGTGCTCTAAGGTTTCCTCTGTAGCGGCACCTGTCAAAAGGTCATCGACGTAAAAATCGGTTTTGATTATTTGAGAAATGATGGGATCTGAACATTCCATTCCTAATTGAAGCAGGCATCTAGTACTTAAATATGCTGCGCTTGCGGTTCCATAAGTAACGGTATTTAATTGCATGATTTTCAAGGACATGCTACTATCATTTTGCCATAAAATAAGTTGAAGGTGTCTTTGTGACTCATCAACCATAATTTGTCTGTACATTTTTTTAATGTCTCCAGACAATACATATTTATGTTGGCGAAAGCGAACTAGGATGTTAAATAAATCGTTTTGCACGACGGGGCCTATGTGTTGGATGTCATTTAAAGATTTATGAGAGGAAGATTTTGCTGAGCTGTCAAATACTACACGAAGCTTCGTTGTCTGGCTATGTTGGCGAATCACGGCATGATGAGGCATGAAGTATCCAAATTAAGGTTTTTTAATTTCAGTTATGTGACCTAGGTCTTTATATTCTTCAATAAACTCAAGGTATTCTCTTTTTAAGGTAGGATTTTTCTTAAGTTTTTTTTCAAGATTTAAGAATCGTTTCTTTGCAAGATTGAAAGAATCACCGAGTACAACTTCTGGAGATTCCTTTAAAGGTATAAAAACAGAAAATCTACCATTTTCAAGGTTTGGTAGTCACAGCAAAGTGACGTTCGCAAAATTCATCACAGGTGACATATCTGATTGGGTGACATGATCTCAAAGAATATTTCAGCACCTAAGAGCAAGTCGACATCTGACGGGTTAAAGAAGTTAGGATCCGCTAGCTGTATATTTGTAGGTAAGCCGAAATTATTTGTATTTATTAAGGAATTAGGAAGTAATCCTGCAATTTTAGGAACTACTAAATATTTTATATTTGCACTGAAATTATTAACACATGACTGTATAGTAATTTGACAGAATGAAATTACTGGCATTTTTTGATTGTTAATCCCAGATATGCATAATACGTCGAATCCTTACAACTTTAACTTTACTTTAAGTAAATTTTTTAATATCTTAATAAAATATAGAAACTACGAGTACAAACTACTTTTCTTTAATAATGTTTTAAAAGTACAGATATAATTCAACGACATTATATCGTATGCTATTAGCATTAAGGTTTTTGTTTCTAGATATTCTGGTATATTATTTTACATTAAGCTTATCAACATGGTTTCTTAACGAACGTAATACAAAAGCGAACACTCTTAAACGAATCTAATTAGAAACGCAAACGTACCATTTTTTCTGCTTATACCAGAACGGAGCAATTTTCTCTGAACTCAAGATGTTACCTCCAACAAAAACAAAAGCAGTTATATATCCATTACACTGTTTCTACGTTTCATTAAATGTATTTTTTTTTGTTTATACGAATACTATATAGTTTAAAATAAATTAATTTAAAATCATATTAATGAAATAGTTATGAATTCAAGGAATACTTATTGAATATAAAGTAACGTAAAACGTACTGAATAGGGATCGCGAGTTGAACATGGAAAAATGACGATTGAAATTATTCGCTAATGATTTTTGCTACATTAAGAACTTCAAAATTGGTGTGAATTATTTTACCATTTAGTAAAATATGTTACCTTGCCATTTACTATACCAAACCAAGGGGAAGTTTGCAAAAAATTGGTAAAACTGGAATTTGAATCTCTTGGCTCTGAATGCTTGAGTCATAACTAAATAATTTTTTGTGATTATAAACAAAAAAAGTCTTAAATTACATCTAATTTGTCATTTAATACACTCACAGAAAGGCAAGGTAATTTCAAATATTTGACAATCCTATGCATTTTTTCCTATTCCCACTTTTCTTATTCCAATACAAAGTATTTAGGTTTAAGTACCAATAGGGACAACTACATTTGGTTTAACATTTTTATGTAGAAAAATATATTGTATATTTTTTATCATTTTAGTAAAGTATATAAATAAGTAGGCGGAAAAAATAAAAACCTACTTATTCGTCATTATATTCATGGATAATATAGAAAATTTGCTGTCAAAGTCGTACCTATTCACCCTATTTTACGGTACGTATTAGCTTATGTTCTAACAGTATTTTCTAAATTTCAAAGCTAACGACGTGCTCTTAGAGGTATCCTGTTCTAACAAAGAAGCTGTACCGGATGGGATTGATAGGGAAACCGGATCTTTTACGCTAACGAACAACTAGTTCCAAGCAATCGTTTGACAGTTGCATTTACCGACCCACGTTTTGAACATGGTTCACATAACGAAAAATTTAATCCGTAATTCGTATATTGAACAAAAAAAAAGTCTTATTTTTTATTTCGTAAAGATCAATTATTATTTCAAAATGTATTAAGATATTTATTTCTTTTTAATTTTCAAATTTACTCTACTTCATATCTATAGTCTTATTAGATAGTCTTTATTAACAGGTGTTGAAGGTACTTAGCATGATGGCATTGACTATTTTTTAACACTAAGATTTTATTACCAGATATCGATTATAACATTTTATAAGTCTGGTATAAATGATTCATCACAATCTCATTTAGTGTATGAATCTTTTATATGTACTCTGACTTATCTAATTTACTTTAAAGAAATAAATTAAATAAGACAGAGATTCTAAATAAAAACCTTTCTTTTTTTTTGTTTTGGCGGGAAAAAAAATGTACCTGAACGCACACCCCGTTGTCCCGGGAGACAACGCGATAGTGTGGGGCCCTCACCCACTAAAAGAACCCACCGTGCCCTCTCACCCGCCCTTACAAGGCGGACTACGGGTACCGCGTACGTTGCTTCGTGGCCCGCAGTCGGCAGTCCCATAGGGCACTCTCCTTTTTGCAACGACCCGCGCACTTGGGCATCGCACCTTCGCGGTAGGTTGTTTTGCTCTTTGACGTGTAGCTGCTGCGTGTTGTGTGCGTGTTGCGGCTTCGATTTTCAAACCTGGCAACTTGATCAACGTTGACGACCGTTCTGGTGTAGTGGTGCGGGTAGTCGCCTGAACGTCGGCGGTCGCGGATTCGATTTTCGCTCGGGGCAGATATATGTATTTGTGCAAATATTTATTTCCGATCTGCGTGTACGTCCTTGTGAGTTTACCTAACATTGAGACGTTTACAGGCTGATTCAGTTCAAATTAAAACACGTTGTCCCGTGCTGGTAGTTTGTTTTTGTATTGTGTGTATTTCCGGATACATCGACACAGGAGTAAATCCTATTGAGGCCGTTAAGTGTGAGGCGTTTGCTTATTTATTTATATTATTCCAAAGATACAGCCCTGACATGGCGAATGGGTGGATAGAATGTCAGTAGAAGCCCCATAAGCCCAAAACAACATCAAATTATCGCAATATAGTTTCTAAGTCATCAGTGCTCTTGAATTACTTGAAAGTTAATTTCTTTTCTTAAATTCTTTGTAAGAAAACTTTTTTGTAACAGAATGTTTACAAAAATTATTACATTATCTGTGAACTTTATTTAAGCTTTGATCTGTGATATGAAAAAACAAAAAAAAGAAAGATTTTTTTTTAAACGTTTTAATTGTTAGACTTTCTTTTAAAGAATATAATACTTATTTGTAACGATATACTTAAATTAACAGTATTAGTTTTATTAAAATATCGACTACTTTAATGTAATGAGTTTATATTTTTTTGTGCCAAGATCTTAATAAATAGATATCTAATATAATTAAAAATATAAGCCCGAAGGATTCGGTCCACAACAATTTAAATTCGGGTATGTACTCGTATTAGCATTTTTTTTTTAATTTGCATAATCGTTTCTGAGGACAACATCTTACAAAGATGTAATTTGTGTAAGGACTGTGTGTTAACTCATAAATTTTTACTAGGTGTACCGATTTTGATGATTGTTATTGATGATTTATATTCATAAGCTGATATTTATTTTGTGGTCCTATTTAAATTTTAGCGAGATCTGATGAGTAGTTTTTAAGTTATCCTAATATTGCGCATTTAATTGAATTTGACAAAGTTGATGATGTTCTCATTTTATTACTTGTCTATTTTAATGGAACAATAAAAAAATCTTATATTTATGCGAATTTAACTCATTTAATTAAAAGTCTATATCGGACTTTATCGCGTTTATTTAAAACTTTACAATTTAACAATATTTTAAATTATTTCCCGACGTTTCGGACCCTTTACAGCGTCCATTATCTCGGGGGACTGAGGTGGTGGGTGTCCGAATAACTGAAAACGCTTGGAGCTTAATCCACCACGCTGCTCCACTGCGGATTGGCGGATAATATCCCTATCATGTGTAACGATCGCTATCAGGTGTCTATGATAACAACCGGTACCGACGCCTTAACGTGTTCTCCGAGGTACGGTGGGGAAACCCACAAGGACATACACCCAGACCGAAAACAAATATTTGTATAAATACAAATATCTACCCGAGCGGGAATCGAACCCGCGACCGTTGGCATTAAGGCAACTACTCGTACCATTACGCCGAAACAGTCATCATAAAATATTTCGTTTTCGTAATGAAACGTCTAGTGCTTTATGGTTGTTCATATTTTATGATAACATCTGTAGTAGAAAATCCTCAGCACACGATTGCTATGCGTATTTCATCGGTTTTTAATGTTATCCTATGCTTATTGATATTACTACGTTATTTCACATTTATAACAAAGATATTTTACCTCTACTTTGTACACACTGAATTTAAAATTGGGAGTAAAATAATTGCATTAATAATTTTACATCAGTGCGATATGTCGATATAAAATTAATACCAGATATAAGGTTAGGTCTAATAAACAATATTTTTAGGCTTCTATTGCTCTCATATCTCTAAGATTAGTTTTTTCTTGACATCTCCTGCGTATAGAAATGATCTAATTATAATTTTATTTTATGTATTGATTATTTACACTGTTAAATTATTGTGAGCATTCGTGGTTAGAGCAAAACTATCAGCCACTATCTATATTCGACCTGTGTCTATTTCCTAGAATGAATTCTATTTACGGAGCTAAAAGAAACATTTATGTTGACCCAAAAACTAAACCTCAAAATCGAGTTCCAAAATAAGCCATCGATCCACGTTATGCGATAAACTGCGTTGCAAAAATGTGATATAAATGCAGTTTCAGCATAATATGTGACTAGACCTTTCTCACGGTTTCCTCTTTTTAAATTTTAGTTCCTGTTGGATTACATTTAATATTTTATAAATTATATTTAAAGCAACTAAATAAAAACATTATACTATTTTTAAATAAAACCGAGAATTATGACGAGACATACTAAGATTTAATTTTAAGTTTATTATGTCCGTTTAAGCGATAAACCAATAAATTTATAATAATAGAATATTATAAAATAACATATAATAGCTGGTTATTCAATATTTAAAATTAATTTTCAAATTTTACATTGTTATATATATGTATTCACAACGCAAAACTTAAACTAATTATTTACAAAAAGTTTTGGTATAAATCATGTCAGTATGGAATGGTACCAAGAATACAGAATTGAGTTTAATCGCAATTCCGATTCTCTGGGCAAAAATGCATCAGGTCTCCTGTCACCAGTGAAGGCTTTAAGACGTGGGGTTAATTCTTCTAAATTTTTTTTTGCTTTACTACTACATGTGTTTCGACAGCAAACGGCACCAAAACATAACTTGAAATAAGTGACGAATATTTGTGCCGTTTAGTCATTTTAGCTTTTTCCGCAGCGGCTCCGGCTCTAAAAGCTGTCTCCCTGACATGAGACGGAGCTAATGTATTGACAGGTTGCATCTTAGAAAAGTGTCCATCCCCTTTCCCTGAATCAGTGTTAAACCATCAGGTCTCTTGCCATAATTGCGACTAATTTCATAAGGCTCAATAAGAGCAATAACGTCGATAGTGGCAAAAGCTCTTATAATGGTTTCATTAAGGGATACGTGGCGAGAAAAAGTACTTGAACTATTGTTTCAAGAAAGATGGTGTAGTGTGTCCAAAACACAGTGGTGCTCCCAACCGAAGACCTACACGAATTCGAAAACTTTCATTATTTAAAAGTGTCCCAAGAATTTTTGACGGTTTTGCGTGTAACCAGTGACCTTACTCTTTACCTAATAAAGCTAGAAGCCTTGCACGGTTTTTGTCACTTGTAAGATTTTGCGTCAAATTTTCACTAGTATTGTGAACTAATCGCGTATACCAAAGTTTTTGTTTTTTAACTTCCTTGGAGATATCCTCATTAGGACACTTCAACCTCAAGTTTTCTACTGCGTCTGTAGCATCTGTAATTTGAAATGAACTTGATTTTAAAATTTCGAAACATAGACCTTGGATACTATTCACAGTAGCAAGAAAAAGCAGGAAAAGTGACACTAGAAATTTCTTTCACGCCAACGCCAACATCTGTAATTAGTAAAGTAGCTTGGGTCCAGGAATTTTCACCAAAAGATAAATTTAGAATTTTTTTTCTAAAGAACATTTTAAAGTGGCATCGATTTCATCGGTCAAGCCAGGGAATTATATATAATGCCTCTATAAGTTTAACGGTACATTCAAGTTTACAGTTGTGTCGCTACCGAAACAATAATACAATAAATTATGTCCGAACTAACTGGACATCCGAACAAAGTTTTTTGATAAATGATCAAGCTATTTATTAAAATTATATATCACGACAAAGTTTGATAGTTTTATGTACTAAATATTTCATCGTACCATTTCTATATTAATATAACAAATTTAAAAAAAAATTGTGAACATAATGAACTTTTGGTCTCATGCATATATGTATATACGTACGTGTAAAAATTTGCAATTATAATAGTGTCACGATAGTATAGCAGTGGTCGATCACGGACATTATAAAGTCTTGTGACAAAATGAATTTTTGGATGGCGTAACACTGATTCACCATTGAAACTTAGTGACTATTTTAATAGTTGGTTTTTGAAAACAGCTTTGGCAAGGAAAAGGAAAATATAAAGAGAGGAAATATTACCGTGTTAGATAGCTTAGCTATAGCTTTCAATGGTGGACTTAGATCGCATTTGCAAGGAAAAATTAGGAGCAAACTCTTTCTCTCTTATTTATAAAACCATAATATTTATTTTTGTTTATATATATTATAATATTTGTTTTTTGACTGAGATAATTTTAATTTTTGGTAAGATTTAATTTGAAGTCTTCGTGATTTTTCTTAAGATTTATATTTAATTACATGCTCAAGTTTTAAAAAAATCAAAATATCTCAATTTTCCGTTTCATTGCAATTGACATTAATGAAAAAAAAATTATATTTGTTTAATTTATCAAGACATCCTGTTAGTAGATTATTAATCTTTAACTTCAAACTGCTTTTTCAGATTTTCAGTAGAATTAAATAGTATACAACTATATTAGGTTAAAATATATATCATCCGCTCACCCGTGCTTAACTTATAAAACGGGTTTTCTAGTACTTATTTAATCAAAATTATATATTAAAAAATAGTGCCATAAGTTATTGACAGAAATTAATCTTAAAGCTATATGCATTTATTATTTAGTCAACAGGGTGGTATACTCGTATCTAAAATTAACGCGCCCCCTGCCGAAGGCTGGGTCATACATCATTCTGAAGTTAGAAGATTGATGGCCCTACTTACAAAATTTCTCTTCATTAGCAATTATAATTAATATCCAAAATTTACAAAGGCCGTGGTTAGGAAAAATCATTAACCAATACTTGCTTTTACTAAATTCATTTCATTAGATAAGTTGAGAAAATGTTAATTTTAAATTTTAGGACAAAGTTATGTAATTAGCTGTCGGCTGCAGCTAGTCTCAAAGAAGAAAATATTGTTATTTTTACACAATTCATTACTACAGGTTATTGACCTTTGAATATATTTTGATATCGCGCTTTTTTCGTCGTTCGCTTTACGTCAAATGTCCCATAGATGATACTATTACAACTGTCAGAGAAAAAGTTTCTGAAAAAGTAATCCTGGTAACTAATTAAAATAAAAAAATTGTACCTATGATTTGCGGCTGAAGCTTAAAGAATATTTTTATTATTTGTATATTAATAGTAAGTTTAGTAAATGACTATTAAATTGTAGTTGAAACTCAAAACCCACAGACCAATTTTTATGTGTTTTTCGTACTGGATTTTATGAACGTGTACCGAGAAAACACTCTTGAATTTGTCTTGTTTTGTCCTTTTCCCCGTGAATATCACTAGATACAGTAAAAATCTTATAAATTAAAATGGTGGTTTTTTATGCCTAATGAGCATGGTGATAACTTTTAATGTATAAAATTCTATGTTCATTTACAGCTGATTTTGGGTGTCTAATTTTTTCTTCCACATTTATCTATCATAAAACCAATTGGTTTGCAAAAATATAAGGAACTTATGTGTACAAGTTATGTTTAACGAAATAAATTGCAAATAAACAAATAATATTTTAACTCATTACTTAAATGTTTTGAACTTACATGAAGTAGATAATTCAAAAAGTAGTAATTAACTGAAAATTTACATAATAAAGTAACTAAAAAGTTAGGATGCGGTAAAAAATTTAAATTAAAACTAATTTTTACTTCACTAAATAAAGTGCGATACCTTAAATAAGACGATAGGTCTAAGAAAATTGAAATCGAAGTGGGCATTTAAATCGGTTTACAGGTGTCGTTATTTTCTATAGCATATAATTTGGGAAAAGTCTATATTAAAAAAAAGTTTCATACAACTAGACGTAAAATCTTTATTACTTTTATAATTTTTAACAACAAGAGACAATACACACACAGACATGCCATGAATATGATTATTACAATCTCTGTTTCAATCTTTGAACTGTTATTGCAGCTGACAACCGAACATTAATTTAAAAATACCTCCTGTTTTTCTTTAATGAATCACGTGAAATAAAGACTCAAAATATTTCATATTGCTTTAAAATTAGAAAAAGAAAACGCATCATAATATTGTATTAACGCATATTTTTAACGATATAAAGTTATTAATAAAATTCTAATACAAAATTATAATAATATTTTTAAAGAAAGTAATAAATAATATATAATAGTAATATAAAATAGAATGAACAATCGTACGATTTCAAACAAAGTCATATCAAGATACAGTGTATATGTGTCAATATTTACGTATGTATGCGTATGTTGGCTGTAATCATGGATTCATCAAAAGAGCTACACAACGCAAGCTCAGGTTATAAGCGCTCATCAGAACGGCATTCACGTAGATCCTTGATGGCGGTCGCAATTATGAGTTACGAATATATTTGAACTATATTTTCTACTCTTCTTGGCCTTTTGAACATCTACAACTCTACAATGATATTATTTTATAATATTAAATAACATAATTTACTTTTATAGTGAAACAAAATGATTCATTCACATTTTGAAGGGAACTTATTTTGGATTTTGAATGACTTTTTATATTAGTAAAGCGACGGTTGGTAAAAGAAATCTGTTTTCTTCTTTCGCACTAAAATATTATATAAGTAGCAATTTTCGTGTAACAGCAATATTAGCGTAACCTTTTCATATGTATTGTAATAAAATTTGTTGAATTAATTCAATAAATTTTCGAAATAAGGTGTGTATTTTTATTGTGTATTTCAAATTACATAATAGTAGTAAGTACTAACTACATATGCTTATATGAAGGCGAAAGAGCAATAGAGCAGTCATACTTAGCTTAAGTCAGAAATATTTGAAATAGCTTTACCAAGTCAATCTGTACATAATTTAATTTGAAATACCGACCGTTAACACCTATAAGCCTCTGTCTGTTTTTTAACTCGCACTTAAAAGGATTTAGAACCACGTTAAGCAACTTGGATAAATGAAGAGTAGATATACTGATTCATAATATGCAAAATATATATGTCGCATATAAAATTTTATTATACTTGAAGCTTTTAATTCTGCGCTTTAGTCGATGTGGTTAAATTAGTAAAGTTTAATGCACAGCGTCCGACGGTTATCTATGAGATGGACAGACAACTTGAGGAGAGTCGCTGGAAGCCATTGGATGGAAGCTGCTTTGAACCAGTGGTTACGGGGATGGCGATGGGGAAGGCGTACTTTTATCAATGGACACCCAATGGCTGATATGATGATGATAATGATGAAAATTGATACGATAAGTATTGTTATTGTTCTTTAATTAAATTAGGGCAGCTGACATCCCGGGCTGTGGGTCATCTGTTATGCTGACGACACCTTGCTCACGGCCCGGGCGAGGAGCTTCGAAGAGGCGGCCCGCTTAGCAGAAGCCGGCACGTCGATAACGGTCGACCGTATCGAGATGCTGGGCCTGAGGGTCTCTATATCCAAGATAGAGGCCCTCCTATTCCATGGCCCACGCAGAGGTCCCCCCGAGGTGCGCGGATCTCCGTCCAGGGTACGGAGGTGGAGGTTCGGGCCAAGATGAGGTACCTGTGCCTGACCTTGGACGGACGATGGAGCTTTGGTCCGCATTTCGCGGAGCTCGCTCCGAGGCTAGAGAGCGCCGCCGCTGCGTTGGGCAGACTGCTGCCCAACGTAGAACTGACCTTCCGGACCGACCGGACTCCCTTTGCCGGCGCTTATACGTCGGCATAGTGCGGAGCATGGCGCTGTACGGTGCACCCATATGGTGTGACGCACTCATCGCCAAGAACAAGGCCCTCTTAAGGAGGCCTCAGAGGGTCATAGCGGTGAGGACGGCGGCGACGCTTCTCGCGAGCGATCCGCCCTGGGAACTTCAGGCGGAGGTGCTCGCGGAAGTGTACCGTTTCCGGTTGAGCCTCAGAGCTAGAGGACAAGTCCCAAGTGCGGACCAGACGGCTCGGGTCAGAGCTCAGGCTCAGAGAGTCCTGATCCATTGGTGGAAGGAGGACCTGGAGTCCCCAGCGGTAGGCCCAGAGACGGTGGATGCCATACGTCCCCATCTTCGTCACCGGGTCAGAAGGTGGCACGGGGTGCTGACCTTCAGGCTGACGCAGGTACTTACTGGGCACGGGTGCTTTGGTAAGTACCTGCACAAGATTGCGAGAAGGAAAGTCACCCCTGCCTGCCACGAGTGCGGCGCGCCGATAGACACGGCGCGTCACATTCTCGCGGAGTGCGCCGCTTGGGGGCCCCAGCGCCATGTCCTGGTGGCCGTGATAGGCGGAGACCTTTCGCTGTCTAGTGTGTTCCGCTGCATGCTCGGCAGCGAGAGGTGTTGGTCGGCCGTGACCTCCTTCTGTGAGAAGGTAATGGCATTGAAGGAGGCCGCGGAGCGGGAGCGTGAAGCAGACGCTAACGCTAACCCGATCCGCAGGAGAAGACCGGGGGGAAGGAGACGCCGTTACACGCTCCTTCACCCTCCGCAATAGAGTGGGACAATAGAGTGGAGACCCGGTGGTGGTGGTGGCCAGGTGTACGAGAGTAATGCTGGACGAACGGATACTCGAGATGGCGAAAACCATAACGGGCGATCCTGACATAGGCGTTACGTTCGGGGCCTGGGAACTACCAACATTGAAATGGATAAACGGGGTTCCTGGGTGCGGCAAGACAACACACATAGTCAGGAACTTCGACGAGAACAATGAAGTCGTAGCCACAACCACAGTCGAGGCGGCTAAAGACCTTAAGGAAAAGCTGGAGCACCGCTATGGCGATAAAGCCAAATCGAAGGTGCGCACTATGGCCTCCATCTTGGTAAACGGTTTTCGTGAGGGCGTAAGAATAAGCCGTCTAACGGTGGACGAAGCCCTTATGAACCATTTTGGGGCTATAATAATGGCCGCCCGGCTGTCGGAGGCGAAAGAAGTGGTCCTCGTCGGAGACATAAACCAGCTGCCGTATATCGATAGGGAAAACCTTTTTGAGATGCGGTACTGTAAACCAAACCTGACAACAGGAATATCATGTGAGTTGCCTTGCACGCATCGGAATCCCAAGGACGTTGCATTCGCCATCAGCGAGGTCTACAACAACATTTACTCATCTAACCCCATCGTCCGCTCCCTGCGCATTGAGAGGTTCACTGGCGCTCAAATACCGGAAAAACAAGCCCGAACCTTATACCTGGTATTTACGCAAGAAGAGAAGAAGGTTTTGATAAGCCGGGGATATGGTACCGGAGAAGGATCGAGCGTCATGACCATACACGAGGCACAGGGACAAACGAGAGAGGAGGTTATCATTATCCAAATGAAGACCAGGAGGCTGCGAATTCATGACAGTGTCTCGCATGCTGTGGTCGCGGTGACTAGGCACACCAACACCTGTGCCTATTACACCGACGACGGAGATGATGCGATCGGTCGCTTCATGGGGAGGGCAGCGGAGGCTACACACAAAGAAATCCTCGAGCACAGCCTCAATACATAATAGAGACGATGCTGTCATTGAGGATGTACTCGCGCTACTGAGCGGGGGTCGTGGAAGAGATTAGAAAAAGCAAATAAAACCAAACTATTGAATGATACGTGGATGTGGTGAGTGAATAAAAAAAAAAAAAAAAAATGTATGTAATGTATGTATATATGTATATAAATGTGTGTATGTGTATATGTATGTATATATAAAATTATATACTTTTGTATATACATATACACTTACACTAATCTAGTACTCTATAAATAAATAAATTTTTAAGGTCAGTGTGGACTTGCGTCCTTCTTAGAGATACTAAGATAATTTTAAGTACCTACTCGCTGTAATTGAGCAAAATGCCTGCATGTAAAAAAAAAAAAAAAAAAGTAATAATTATAAAAAAAGGCATGGGCAATCGAGAGCCCGTGGATATACGAAACTTAATAAAAAAAAAAATAGAGTGGGAGAGGCACCTATTATCCTCCCATTCGCCACCAGGGAAATAGAGCGCTCACGGTGCCCGCGAGCGCTCTAAAGGCGAAGGCGGCCCGATGAGGGCACTGCTGGGTTTTAGTGCGGTATTCTGGCACGTTCTGCCGTACCAGCGAGTCCTACATACCCGTCGCCTTCGGGCGGCGGGATGCGTAAATGCATTTCCCAGCGAAAAAAAAAGGGCAGCTGACATGAGCGTATTAAAAGATCATTAATGATCCTGAAATGTAATACAATATATGAAAACGTTACTAGCAATGTACGATGAACACCGTTCTATTCAATTCTTAAAAGTATGATTAGTTACACTTTTTGACTTTTAATAATAATAATAACTTGCGACTTTTTAGAATTTTATTTGAGTCAAATGGACTGATTACATTGGCAGAAAGTCGCTAAGACGTCGTTACTGGAAGATACTGATAAATAAAATTGTCAAGACTTGATCGCCTATAAATTTTCACGGAATAGGATACGACTTTCATCAATATCATCAAGTATACTAAAAGATTATGATTAGACGAAGGAGGGCGAAAAACTTGACAGGCCTCGAAATATTTGTGCTTATCGACTTTCGATTCATGTTTGTATTATCTTCATACATATATTTTTGTATTGTTTCATAATATATAACTCTATATATAAATAGGCATTGTAACTGGAGAACGCAAAATTTATGTTCCTATATATTTTGTAGAGAGCTGATTATTTAATTTACTAATTCATGCTGAATTTATTTTTCATTGTCGATGGTAAATTCGTATGAATCTATTTTTGTACTATCATTATTATAAACAAATTGTAAGAATTGTACTAATTAATAAATAATAAATATTATAAATAAATAAGTAACACATGTGAACAACATGTGAACATGATTTCTAAACAAACAACAAACATAAATTTTAATTCAAATATAAATTTTAATATAAATGTGAACATGATTTCTAATTTTGAACATAAAATTGTGCATAAAAAGGTTGCCCTATTTTTAACGTTATAATACAAAATGTGAAAGTATTAAAATAAATTTGATAAACGTGGTTTTTATAAGGGGAAAAAAAATGTAAAAAAAAGCATAGCTGCGTTGAATTACATTAATTTCCGAGTAAACAAAGACAAAAAAAGCATACATTCTTCCGTTCCAACATTTTCCACAGAGCATTGTTGTGATGAAATTTTTTCGTATTTCGAGTCGTAGTCAACAATGGTAGATTTATTTTGTCATGTATTTATTCTAGAATTGAATTTACTAAACAAAAAAAAATAATAATTAAAAAACAGTTATTCTAAATATAATTAATAACTAAGTGCTCACACTCTACGGCCCCTAGTAGAATGAGCATTCTTTGTTGGAAACAAAAACTTTACACAAACTTGTCCAGTCCATAACAAATATCAGATTTTAAATGCGGGGATCTAACACGCAACCCCCAGCGCATCTGCCAGTTGCTGTGACCAATTCGCCAACGCGTCGTCCTCCCATAATGACTTCATTAAGTACAAAACGAAATACCAGTTACATGTCTCTACATATACTATCTATTTTATACTGTACTGTATCAGCCTGTAAACATCCCACTGTTGAGAGAAGGCCTCTTCTCCAAATAGAAGAAGGGTTGGAGCTTAATCTACCACGCTTCTCCACTGCGGGTTGTAGGATAATTTCCCTACCATGAGTAGCGATCGTTATTAGGTATCTATGATAACAACTGGGACCGATGGCTTTACGTGTTATCCGAGGTACGGTGGTGAGACCCACAAGGACATACACTTAGACTGCAAAACAAATATTTGTACAAATACAAAAATATTTATCCCGTACGGAATTCGAACCCGCGACCGCCGATGCGCGGCTTTGAAGCGACTACTCGCACCACTACACCGGAATGGTCGCCTTTTTATACATGTACAAATAAATAATAAAACATACATAGGTACTTAGTGCATCTGTTAAATTAATACAAGTTAAATAGACCGAAAAGCTTTTTATCAAGTAAAATTGCCGTCTCACTAACGTTTTTATTATGAACAAAGGTTATAAAAGTAACAAATGAATCGTGTACCAGTCGCCGTCTGCCGCAGCTTTCGTGAACTCGAGTGATTAAGAGTTCCCTCAGATTATTTTGATGGCCGATTTGTAACGGCTGCTTTCAGAGAGAAAAAATAAAAAATTGTCTAAAGAAAATTTTATATAAACTCCTTTGCAAAAAAAAAACGGGCACTTAAGCAAAGAACTATTTTATAGTTACTATTAGTTTGTTTGACAATTTTAGGTATTGTTTTCCTCAGAATTTTATAAATTAATTAGGAAGGAATAGTTTTCATCAGTTTTATCATAACATTTTAATTAAATTATTAAGAAATAATGTTTAAGCTCAAAACACTATGACTACTCTAAACTCTAAACACTACCTGCTCGCTAAATAAAAATGAAACGCGTTAATTTCTTTGTTTTTCTTGAATACATTAAAAGCAGATAAAAGTTTAGTATTGAGTGTGACCCCCTCTTGCTGAAATCACAGCTTGCATTCGTCTGGGCATGCTAGTGAGTATATGATTTATGGTTTCTTGGGGAATACGTTCCCACTCCGCGGTAATCACATTCTTTAGCTCTCTGATGGTCGGCGGAGCCGGCTGCACTGATCTCACTCGTCGCTTCAGAACGTCCCAGACATGCTCTATGGGATTGAGGTCCGGACTTCTAGCTGGCCAGTCCAAACGACGAATTCCGACTTCTAGCATATACGCATCCACACCGCCAGACCGGTGGGCGCGAGCGTTGTCGTCCATAAAAATTGAGTTTTCGCCAAGAGCGGTTAAAGCGGGTTGTGCATAAGGAATTAGAACTTCCGTTATGTATCGGTGTCCAGTCAGTGTACCGTTTTCGATGAAGACTAACTCCGTACGATCCATAGAATTTATTCCTGCCCAAAACATAACAGAGCCCCCTCCATAAGGTGTGATTTCTTCAAAACATGCCTCTGCAAAGCGTTCTCCTCGTCTACGTAGCACTCGCCGACGTCGGTCTTCACCATGCAGAGATATCCTGGCTTCATCGGAGGACAATACCCTATCCCAGTCTTCATGAGTCCATGACACACAATTTCGAGCGAAGCTAAGCCTGGCAACTCGATGCCCACGGAGTAATTTAGGGCCGCGTGCCGGGCGATGACTGTGTATATTAGCAGCGAGAAGCCTCCTCCTGACCGTCCATAGACTAATTTGCACATTTCTTACTTCTTCGAGGGTGTTCTTGAGGTCCACATAAGAAGATTTGCGATTTCTCAACGCTTAACTAACTAGAAAACGATCATCCCGTGGTTCGGTACATGTCTTTCTGCCAGAACCAGGCCTTCTCTTGACTTTCGCTGCCAGGTCCTTTGAACTGTCGACCGACTCACATTTAGCCTCTGAGCCACGAAGCATTGACTGCAACCTTCTTCAAGCAGCGCAATAATTTTGCTCGCTTTTATCACTTTATCTACCATTTTCGAGATTGCTAAACAGCAATAACAATACTTTTAAATGTCAAGGACACCAGATAATTTAATAAAAATTGACAAAAAGTTAATTAGAGTCGATATTAACTATAGGGAATTCGCGCCACAAAATGTAGTTAAAAGTTATTTTCTTTGAAAACCAGGCTCAGTCAAAAATTTGAATTTGGAATGTACTCTTATAAACATTATGGCACTTTTATAACTGGCCAGTAACATGTTCAAATGATTAAAACCCTTTTGGTATTTTATTTTTTTCAGCCAGGAAGAAAATCGAAACCGCCCGTTTTTTTTTGCAAATGAGTGTATATGTACAAAATATTTTGTTGACATATTTTATTATCATTAAGTCAATATTACCTTCGATTAGCAATAGTAGGTTAATTTTACATACAAACAAAAAAAAATCCTATTACATCATTCATGAAATACTAATAAGTACTAACTACTAAATATTCATAAATATAAATATAGTTCATAGATTTAACAATATGTTAATGTTTTACCTTATTTTGTTTTGTCATCATTAAGCAAATTTAAAAATAATAAAATACATTTATATTACACATAAATACTCGTAGTATACAAGCGACCCACTTCGATGTAATAATACGATGTAACTATATAATGCTCTAAGCAACAGAGAGGTGCGTGGTGCAGGAATAGTCGCATCAAGCGAGTACCATCACGAGTGTAGAAGTCCTAAGATATTCATTGAAATTATATGGTGCAGGACATTATCTTAATAAGTATAAAATTCTTAAGGTAACAAACTAATTTATTTTAATTGATAAGAATTAATAGAGTACCCGTCTGAATAGCTTGCCAATTACAGCATTGTATGTGACAATTTTTTTTTTGAAATTAGGATAGATAATATGAGTTGTCTTTAAAAGATAGATATATGCCACTACATACTTTTCTGTAAACCTATAAAACAAGTATATTCCACAATACATTGTTTTGTTATATCTAAAAGCGATTAGGCAGTGTTTTCGATAAAAGCTCCCATCGTTGACTTATTCCGACATTTTCAATAATTATTGTTATATTCATATTATCCAATTAATATAAAACTTAACAAACTATGCACTTAAGCCTTCCTCATGAATAACTCTGTCTATTGTTGAAAACCGAATGATAATCCGGTCAGACAAACAGACACGGCGGAGGCTTTAGTTTTATCATATGTAGTGATACGAGTATCTACTTCAGATTAATAATATAAATGAAACGACAATTTGATAGTCATTTTAGTACAAATAAACAAATATTAATATGATACACACACGTATATGAAAGACAAGTAAAATTGATAAAATGATATTATATTAAATTCAGTTCATAATATTTTATTAAATTTGATATGGATAAAAAGTATTTCTTTTTCTTTTCTGTTATGATGATATTAAGATACAAGTAATGTCTGCTTGGATATTTAGGTAAGATACTTTTGCTATTAACATTTTAATCTTAAAGTTGTAATTTCAATCAGTAATATTGTAAAAAAATAACCATCCACAATGATATTATGACAAGCTTAGAGTTCTACTTTTAAACCGTACCCAACGGAAAAATCCATGTACGCCGTACATGATGTAATAATTATTTAATAATTTTAGGGGAAATCAATAAAAATACATTTTTATTGTTATTATATATTAGTATTTTAGTAGTTCTTTTAATATTTTTCGTCGTTTTATATTAAATAAATATAATATAAAAGTTTTATCTATAATATAAAAATAAGTCGGGTTTTCCTTCCTGACGCTATAATTTCAGAACGCACAAACTGATTTCCACGATTTTGCATTCGTTGGAAAGGTCTCGGGCTCCGTGAGGTTTATAGCATACAAAATTCAGGAAAATTTTCAATAGTAAAGCAGGAAAACAGGGAAAATCATTTTTCACATACAGCGCCATCTCTGATACATAGCATGTACTACAAACCAATATGGTTTTGCATGGTGGTGGAGCAGGTGGATAGGTGTTTTGAGTCCTTTTCAAATATAAAACAAAAAATATAATTTTTCTTCATCTTTTAATCCCCAAACGAAATGTTACAAAAAACGAAGTCATCTGGTGGCGAAACGAAGTTCGCCGGGTTTGCTAGTATATTATAAAAAGTTGTAGTATAAGTGAACAATTAACACAACGCTTAGAAATAGAATAGATTTCAAAAGTAGTTTAAAATAATAGTGCGCATTGACACGTTCAAAATTAATGCGACAAATGTATAAATTTTGTAACATTTGGTACATTTTCCAGTCGGAAATCAACACATGCGTCATAAAACTTTAGGACTCAAGTTTTGTCGTGTTTTACGAGAGTAAAACCGGTAAGTCCGGTATCGACTAAACTTCGATTCATGTTCCTGTCACTATTTTCGCTCAAATTGCTTTTATTCAGAGTTTACAAAACGATTTATACTGTTATAACTATTGTGTAATTCAAAATCTATAGTTCAGACCGACTTCAATAATACCACGATTTTTTAACTTGATGATTTTGTTTTGAATTGAATTTTGTTACTAAAAAAATATTTTACATTTTCTACAAAAAAGAAAAAGAAAAAAAAAACATTTTTCCTGCACGTAAATTATTGTTGTATTAAATTAAAATTAAATATACATGGCATTTTAATATGAAGACAAAATAAGACGAAGACACTGTACAGCAGCGGCTTGCCACTTCTTACCCCTTCTACTTTCATATTTGACCTAGTCTGTCGTTTACCACATCAACAAACATAAAAATTAATATTAAAAAACTTAAAATAAAATATTTGCATAACTAAACTAAACAGACAGATATACAAGCAGACAAAAGTTTAAACTATAAGTTTTTGGTATAAGTATCCCGGAAACATTTACATTTAATAGAAAGCTCTTATTTTGATAACAAAACTGGACACTTCAATTTTATAATTTTTTCTAGTTAAGTTATAATAATAATTTAATATATAGTTTACTAGCTGCTGCCCGCGACGTCGTCTGCGTGAACGCTATTAGATTACACGTTTTTACAGAATGCGTTGAAGAAATAAAGGTTCACTGTTCGTTCCCTGTAGGTGATATCATGATAATATGTAGCCTGTATGTTGACCCGACTTCTTAATAATATTCGTGCCAAATTTGAAGTAAATCCGTGCAGTACTTTTTGAGTTTATCCCGGACATACATACAGACAAACAGACAAAAATTCTAAAAACTATATTTTTGACTTCGGTATCGATTGTAGATCACACCCCAAGTATTCTTTTAAAAAAATATTCAATGTACAGTTTTGACTTTCCTACCATTTTATTATATGTATAGATATTTCCATTCTTGATTAAATTCCTTTGACAATAAATAAACAGTTTAATATAAACCTCCTTTAATTATAATTAATGAGACTTGTTAATGCGCTCGATGTTACAAAGTATTCATTAATTTGATTTTAATTAAATTTGTATATTAATTGTACTATACCATTTAATTGTATATCTAATAGAAATACATTTAAACATTAAAAATATTAAAACAAACAATATGTAAATGAAACATAAAATATATTAGGATAAAATAAATAAACATAATAATAACTATTTTTATGTCTATTTCTTCATAGTCAAACCATTTAAAAAATTTAAAATTTAGAAATTAAAAAAAATTAAGAATTAAAATACTCGCCCCAGTATTTACTTATGTATGTATAGGTATATTTACATATTTATGATTATGATTTATGACACAGTTAAATTTTACAGCCAACGATGACAAATATGAATTCTACTATAGCTTCGAATTAAAAATCATTTCTAAAATAAGTGTAGTGCCACAATTTAAGTTATTATATTATTAATCTTAAGTTGTTACATTACTCTTGTATATTATCAAATTGCAGAATATTTATTGAAAAAAAAAAGTTTTTTTTTTTACGAAATTTGCAGTTAAATTTAATAAGAGTAGGTATCTAAGGTGGTTGTCAGACCGAATTCATCTATTATTATTGTTTGAGAGTTCCTAAAATTAAAAGAAATAAATAAAAATTCCAAAACAGTTAATACTCCCTAAAACTGACGATTAGACTCACTATTTTACAAGAAAATGTTGTTTATATATATGTATAAAAAAAGCAACAGTACAAGTGTGACAGAAAACTACTAGATGGTTATTTATGTGTTTATCTTATCAATGTTTTCCTTATAATCAAGTATTTCATTTGTTATGTCACGTCTCATGTCATATTTTCGAAAACAAAAAAAATTCATAATTTATTAATATTATAAAATCAGGTAATTTCATTAAAAGTCTCTAAAAATTTAAAAAATTTTGAGCCATCACTACAAAAATTCTATATGTACATATAATTCTAAATAAAAATATAAGTCTAAAAAAGGATTCCGTCTTAACTATAGGTACTCTTACGATGGAGTATGAGGGTAGATAACATTTTATTACACGGTGTGTCTGCACGATCAGTTCTTTCGCTCAAAGGTGAAACACATTTCGGGTACATTCGTAGCTCATAATTGCAGACACCATCAAGGGGCTCACTGAAAGCTCGCTCTGACGTTTCATTCGTTGATGGCTATGAAGCGCGCAGTATGTCGCTCTTTTGATGAAACCATGATTACACCATACATACTCATACACGCCAAATATCCAATAGCATAGACTTACTAGATATGACTCATGTGACGAACATTATATTGGAATTAAAACTTTAACTTTAGTAAATAAGATAACAGTTAATTGTAGACAGAAAAAAAAATCATGTAACTTAAGATGTAGACAGCAAATTATTATATAATTATTTTCATTAAGTCTTATTCCTTCTTGAAAAAAAAATGTCAGTATGCGTTACCTTTATAAATGTTTATTTTTGTAATTCTTATATGAAACGAAAAATAATATACCTAAAAATGTCAATCTTTTATAATTAGAATAATAATTATAATTTGATAATCACAGCTCAGTGCTAAAACTATACTGGATTAATATTTTACTGCTGACCGACACGTTAATGTAGAAGTGAACGAAAATGAAAATAATTATAGTTGACAAAAACAAATTCATTCTTAATTTTAGAAGATTATTATAACTTACTTTATTTAGTTGAAAATTTGTATAATTTTGTATATAATAATAAAAAAAAAATATTTTAACATTTTTTATTCTCAAGTGACATAATACGTAACCATATTCAAGAAAAAAGGACTCTTATTTTGTATGAGCTATACTTACAAACAAATAAATTAATATTAACAAAAATATTTTTAAAAACAAGTCTTTATTTCAATAGACTGAAAATAATAAAATAAATGTTGTAGTCGTTAAACCCATCATTGTACGGCATTGTACAATTTTATATAATATAAAAGTTTGTCATCGGAACTAAAGTTGTAATCCAAATTTCAGCTCAATCGAACACTGAATATTGGGTTAAATTTAGCTTGAAGGTTTGACCAAAACATACTTACTTATTTAGTTACATTGCAAATTAATAAAAAGCTTTTAAAATAATATCGGTTCTAAGTCACTTCTAGATGAATTTTAATTGTTTGATACTTTACATATATAGTGAGTTGACACGCCTTTGTATCGCTCGCATTCGAGCTCGATAAAAACGACTACAAAATGGAAATATGAAACCACGCTACTCTCAGAATTTTGCACAATATAGTTTACAACAATTGTTGCCATGTACGGTATCTGTTTAAGCGATAATGTCCGAACATACCGGAATAATAAGTTAATAAATTATGGTGAGAATAGTGAAATTATCTAGAATAAAAAAAAAGAATACATATATATATATATATATATATATATATATATATATATATATATATATATATATATATATATATATATATATATATATATATATATATATATATGTTCGTGTGATATAGAAATGAAAAAAAAAACTGAGTTAAATTCTAAAATGTACTCTCTTATAACAATGGATGACAGTTCTATAATAAATGTATTTGATAATCGTATAACAATATTTCTCAACTCACGGCAACTTCATATTCTTTAGTTATTATGATCTAGGCTCTGAAATGTTAGTTCTACAGACCATTTTATGCAAATACCAAGAAAATCTTTGTAGCCTTACAATATGAGAATATGGGTGTTGCTTTATCTCGTATTATAATATAAAGGCCTTGTTTATTAAATTATATTATATTATAAGCTAGCTTACTAAAACAACACGCACCTCGTTTTAATAAAGAAGAGTGTGCGAGGCCGCAGTTTGGAGCGGTATATTCAAATTTAATAAGCGAGTCCACGGTGCTTTAATGAAATGAACTACCGAGGGATAGCGGAACCGGCGTATTTATGTATTCACAAAATATTTTTTGTCCCATTGTTTGCTCAAAACTTATGCAAATTATATATCTTTTATTCGTAAATTCTTTTGTGATTTAGTGGCTTAGCTCATCCGTTTTGATTTGTATTTTGTCGGTTTTTAAAATAATTCAGGCGGTGCAGTCATATTTTTATCTCAATTTTAACTAAAATTCGGAAAGATTTTTTGTACAATATTATTGTATTTATTATTTTATAAAGTATTGGACTATTTGCTAGCACTTGTTCTATTTTTTATATAAATTAAATGAAAACAAAGTCTAATCTTATATCTTTAAACGAGCAATTCTTGTATATATATATATATATATATATATATATAATCTGAATCTCGGAAACGGCTCCAACGATTTTCATGAAATTTAGTATGCAGGGGGTTTCGGGGGCGATAAATCGATCTAGCTAGGATTTATTTTTAGAAAATGTCGTTTTATCCTATTTTTTGGGAATTATATTTAGATACGATAAAACTGATGTAATATGAATAAAAATAAAAATAAAAATTTGTGTCACAAGGGGATGAAAGTACTATTTTTTGTCCGAGCCGAAGGCCAGGGTAGCAAACATACGGGAATGGATGTAGTACTTTCGTCCCATGTTGCACATACTTTTTTTTCCTACCTAGGACGAAAGTTCAGGTTTTGTCCCTGTGAAGCGGGGACAGAAAGCGTCACTTTTTTCCCGCTTCACAGGGACGAAAATCGAACTTTCGGCGGAGGTAGAAAAGAAAAATATATAAACTGATTATTTAAATAAAAATCACGAGAGCAATTAAAAACTGCTAGAATATCATTAGAATAAGAAAGTAAATTTCGCCACCATCTATATATTATAATTTATAATAGCTCAGGTGAGAAATCGGGCGGTCTTGAAAACGGAAGATTTTTCCTTTTTTTTCAAGTTCCTTTTTTGATGAGAAAATATATTATTAGGATCTCTTTTTATTTATTTTTATTTAAATAGCCAGTGACTATTGTTATATTATTATATCGGTAAGATTAAAAATATTATTCATATTTTATCACTATGTAATTTGTGTCTAAATATAGTTTAACCGAGCAAAGCTCGGTCATCCAGGTACTTTATTATTAAACACAAAAAGGTCACGCATAAAGCAACATTTAAAAAGGTGTTTTACAAACGATAGCGCTGTTAAGCCAGGCGTTTCATTAACTAAATTCTGCAAACTTTTTTAACGTGATAACACGAAAACGCATTTCTAATTAGGCAGCTTACCTGTAGAGATGGAACCACAAACAATTATGTACTTTCGTGGAAAATTAAATGTAAAATATTTAGCAATGTACTTAGAGATAAATTTGACATTTTTTTCAGGTTAATACAAAGAGTTTTTGACTTTGTTTCTCCCTTGAATTAAGATTTGCTAAAGTTTGAATAAAACATGTAAATTTAAGCCAGGGAAAATGAGATCGAAAATTCTCAATGAGGATATTAATATCAATAACTTAATGACATTTTTCGTCCCTACTATTTAATAAAATTAATATTAGGTAAAAAAACGTACTGTAATATGACAAACATCTAAATCATAGTTAACAGTCTACAGTTAAATTCGTTCAGTTTTGTATTTTTTAATAGCTCTATATAGCTCATATAATAGAATATTTATAAATCGTTACGTTCTTGCTACTCATGCCACGCAGTTTCACTTCTAATTATGTGGAACTGTTGAGGCGATAAAAAGTAGAGTCTATAGACTTGTGAGGGTTCTCTTTGAAAGAAATTACAGTCTTCCTAACCTAGTACCAGGGGAACATCGCCCACAGGGATGTTCGCATTGAGAAATTTATTTTATCAAGTGGGTTAGGTTAGGTTAGCTAGTGTAGCTAGCTAGTTAGTTATCTAGCATATTCTTAGCAGTATTCTGTCATAGTGGAGGTAAATTTTCCATGTTTCACGCCTTTTTTCGTTCTTATACAGGTAATCGCTAAATTATTATAGGTTATTACTTGTGTAAATTGCAATGTGATTGTTCACCTGAGCTTCGAAAGCAGGATTCCTTTTGAGGACGCGTTTGTACGAGTAAGGTTCCACATAGAGTTCAGTGCTTTGCGTTGCCCTCGATGCTCTAATACTTCTTCGTTTTATAATTTGATATGAAAATAAAACATATTTATTTTTTATTATAACAGCTCAAAGCAAACGTAAATTCTATTTTTATCTAGAAAAAGACTTTTAGTTTTAGAACTTAAATTTATCTGTAGTATAATTAACTAACTAACTAACCGGAAGAAAAAAGACAGTAAAATAGTAACCACTCTTATTTGAATATGCAGTGAGTCCAATTAATTATTAAAGTAATATATATATTGTGACAAAAAAAGAGATTCACATTAAATATTTTTCTTAATTTACGTAAATACTAGCTTTTGTCGTGGTGTTGAAGATAGTTGAATGGACAAAAACGACGCTATTTAAAAATGAAACGATAAAAAAATTGTTTTATAATATGTTAGTTTTCATTTGTAAAAAAGTTGACGTTCGTTCACACACGTTCGTCACAAAACGTGACGTGTTCGACACACGTCAGCGCCTGTAAAGTTTTTTGCTATATGCTATAAAAAGAAAATAATAAACAAACAAAGTCACTTTAGTATTTAAAGAATAAGTAAGAATTTAACTTATTTATTTACTGCGAGTATAAAATAAATGATCAGTATCGTTAAATCATAAAATGATATAAACAGGAATTCGAAATAAGCTAATATAGACTATATGTATATATAAATGAGGACGTGTAACATCCTAAAATATTTATTACAACTGTAGAGATAAGTCATGACTGTGTTTAACGAACCAGCACAATGCTGTTGTTATGATGTTATGACGGGTTGAACTCAATATTTATGATCTCGTTAGTTTTCTTTTGTTATATTGTATATACTGTCATATACTTGATATTTGGTTTCATGTTATTACCATAAAGTGTGATAAAATGAAAGACAGAATTAAGTTACCATTAGTTATACAACAAAATTAGAAAGCATTGTGCAATATTATATAGTATTAGCACAGTGGTATTTTATATTGCAAATATTTTTTAAATATCTGATGCTGTCCAGTAATATTTGAAAAATTAATGATGACTTAAATGAGTATTTTATGTATATCTTAGAAGGATCCGACAACTATACGGAAAACATACCTTTAGAAATAGGCTACGGAAAGTTAAAGGCAGTTTTATGATACTTTTGTTGAACGTAACCTGCGTCGATACATTAAGTCAGGGAGACATCCTTAAGAGCAGGGAGCCGCTGCGGAAAAAGTTGAAATGACTAAACGACGCAAGTATCCGTCATTTATCCTAAATTATGTATTTGTGTCGTTTGCAGTCGAAACACTTGGGATTTTAAGTAGCTGTGTAAAAAAAATCTAAAATAATCTATTTCACGTCTCATAGTCATGTCATCCACTGATGACAAGATAGCTAGTGCATTTTTTGCCCAGAGAATCGGAATTGCGATTTAAAGGGGATACATTATTATATATAGATATATATATAATATTGTAAAATTTCAACATAAAATAAAACAAATTTATGCATCAAGAAAATAAAATTCAATTGAGAGTGTGTTGTTGCGTGTGTTTTTTATTGACTTGTTGTGAGTTGTGACTTAAGTGTGTTTTTAAGGACACAAGATTCACATCCTGAGTGAGTGTAAGAGTGTAAGACGATTATTATTATTATTTATTATTTTATTAGCACTCGTATTTATTATTAGGAACTCAAGTTGCTCATAACGATCCCGCACCAGAAAATATAGGGTTATCTGATCTGACACCAACCAGATGGACAGTTAAACCTTAAAAAGTCGCAGACAGTAGCTATTCCCTGGCTTTTAGCAGCTCAACACTGGCAAAATTCAAGATATAGGAAGCCTACATCTAGTACTGAATGTCTAGTATGAAACACAATTAATATTCTTTATAAAACTCTAATTACCTTAAAATATATATTAAATTTTATTTAATAAATAAATTAAAATAACTATCAAAAATAATCGAATAGACTTTTACAAATTACTATTTTATTGTGTGTATTATGTTAAAATTATATATAAAAAAACTTATGAGGCACAACTATATACTTGTCTCTATTAATTTTATTACACTGGCACGTAGGGCCTGTGAACAAAAAAGGCTCCAACGACGTACTACATCTGTGTAGCTGTTTCTATACAGCTAGACTGGCAAATTACATAGACACAATGTCAGAAAATAGCGATATCTATGTGAACCAGGCTAGCAATGCTAATAAAACAGTAACCTATTTAAATTGTTCCGATATAAGTTTGTATTCCATTTGAAACTATGACCCTCGGTCTATTGTGGGCACATTATTTTTGGCTCTAGCATAATGCAGGCTCAAAATTATACTCCATATAACATAAGTACAAGTAGACCCAAAAACCAGACTCTCAAATGATGGAAGAGAGCCAAAAAATGACCCTCAGCAAGTAGACGCGGCTGAAGACCAATAAGAGTTGCCTAAGTTATTTTAGTTCTAAGCATCTTGATCTTATATTTTCTTTATTCGAGAAAAGTGACTAATATAATTTATATTGACATGCAGTACGATTATATTTAATGTTCATTTCAAATAAGCGATTTGATGATATAAAATCGGATAAATTTAATCTAAAGATGTCTCCGCGCACTTCCTTTTGGCTTTGACGTGTAATTTTCTACCATTAACTTCGGCCCAAATAGTACTCTTATTATTCCACGTCGATTCATCGTAAGAATTTAAACAAATTTTTTTTTATATATTTATTTTAACATTTAAATACCAATAGTTTTTGAATTTTAGTCATTTTGTATTTATATTTATATTAACAACATATTTAACATAATAAAATACTACATAGAATTAATTTAAATGCATTATAATAATCAAATAATTGTAATTATATCTACATTAGTGTCAAATCAAATTTTTAATTATTGAATACTCGATTGTATATGACCTTTAGTCAACATTTGCTATCATTTCAAATGTTCATGGTATCATTTAAAAAAACAGAGAAATACATATTGTAAATTTTGTCACAATTGACGACTTACAATGAAACTACACAAAAACGAGACATTTTCTTTTGCGTTTATGGTATGTAAGAGAACCGACATATTTCATTATTGTAGCTATAAAAAAAAGTGTTTTCAATTAACCTTTTAAGGCAAAGACACTCACTGTTTTCAAGCAGTTTATTTTTCTACAGACAACAAGAGTTTTTTGACGATTTTTGTCGATATTTCGGACCATTTACATGATCCGTGGTCACGACGAGACTGCTGTGGTGCGATGTGTCATGTCAACCGTTACGGTAAAAAAAAATGTGTGTTCATTTTTCAAAAAGTTGTACCTGAATAAATCTGAATATACAATAACATTTTAGTTTGTTTTACATATGTAAAGGAATTATGGGGAATAGGACGTAATTAATAAAAAATAGAAGAGGAAGAGTGTGGCAATAATGGATATCAGTTCTTATATCTAGATGACGACCAATAAGAAACAGTATAACATATACTAAAAATAATTGAAAATAATTAATAAAAATAATAAAGAAAGTCTACAAAATAGAAAACAATCTACATTTTTAAATAAAGTATAATTATATTATTACGTAATTTATAATCTGTAATGAAAAAAAAAAAAAACGAAATAAAAGAAATCGAAAAAATACCGATTAATCTCAATTAATTAAAGGACCGGGTATAATAGCAATTCATTTCCGTAAGGCTTCGCAATTTCACATTAACTTTTAAAAATTCTTTGTATCCATAAATAATTTCTCTTTTACAGAAGTAGCAATTAACTTGAGGGATGAAGTATCAAAGGAGATTTACGTTGATAATACCTTACCTTTTTAAAGTCCTTTCTTTAAAACGACTGGTACATTTGAAAAGAAATTATATAAAACGGTTGCTAAATAATTAGTTTTCTATTAGGGTTTAATTAATTAAAAATGAAGATGAAGATACTTTATATTTGGAAAAAAAAAGAATACTATATCTTTATCAATGCTCATGATATTTTATATACACCTATTCTGATGATACAAACATAAACGATTTTTATTATTATTTTGCTTCAATCGATAGGATAAGAATACCGGCTGAATAGGAAATTATAATTTAATGCATAATTGACTATTTATACGATTCGAATTATTTATTTAGCTCTCTTAATTACTGCAGTTAATACAACTTCCGCTTAAATGAAAAAATGTTCTACTTGTTTGAATTTGAGTTACCTAGTTAAAGCGCTGCATTGAATTAAAAGCTTTTTAAAATGAAAATTGCCTTGGATTAATTGAGTACCATACAGTCATTAATAGAGGATTAGCAATGAAAATGCTCTCAATGTTTTTATCATTAAATATATAGAAATGAAGATGATTTCAAAGTGATGATCATAATATCATTTTTTTATTATTTTATTAGTTATCTAAAACGTGACATCACTTGCAATCTACAACAATCATAAAAAAACATTTGTCGATATTTTATTTTCATAAAGCTAATTTATATGATAAGTAACAGAGTAGGCATCTTGCCTAAATGTTTTAAGATTTTTTTTAAAGTATCATTTTGAGTTCAGAAAAATCAGTCTGAGCTGTATAAGTGGAAGAAATTATGAGTATGTAATTGGATTCGTGTACGAGTGTTCGCCTTTGTATTATTTCCACCAATGTTTAAAAATAAATACCATATAATTGAGTTTAATTATAATTACGTATTGTATAGGAGATAAAGTTTTTGCTCAGCATTGGGCTCTTACAGTCTTATGTCTACTTGAAAGGAGAATGGTAGGAGCTTAAATCGTCACAGTGCACGACTGCAGGCTAACTGATAAGGAAAACATTTTGATAACAAATTTGCCTATATTATGATTTTAATTATCGTGTTCTTATCTATTTTACCTAAATATTAATTTTATCCATCTCTGAATTCAAGTATAAAAATATAGTTGATATGTCATGTATGGTTGCTGAAAGACAATAACTTTACTGACAGACAAGCCATTAACTAATATATGAGGCGTTCGTTCGAGACGACGTCAGTGATCACAGCCACTGACTGATGCGTTAGCGTAAAGCCATATTGAAGATTTTACCTTAAACAAAATGTCAACTATAGAAGTTTATTTAATGCACACAATATTAAGAAGAAAAGTTTTAAGAAGAAGAGTTTTCTGGAAACACGCAGTTGATGCGTAAAGTAGTACTGTCATACATACTAACTTACATAGATAAAATAATAGCTTAATATAAATATATAAGCATACATATAAATAAATACATATATCTACATATACTCTTACACACACATACATACATACATACATACATACATACATACATACATACATACATACATACATACATACATACAGTCATCAATACACATAATAACCGTAAATTGTTGACATACAGCGTTGAATAGACTATGCATTTTGTGTTAGGTAATGCTGTTTAACACGACATTTAAATATTTCCACTGACTGAGATCGTCTAATATCACCAGGTAGCTTATTCCAAAGTTTCACTGTCTTTACCGTGAAAGATTCACTGTAGCATTTCGTTCGACTCAGAGGCATCTCGAGTAGATTGTTATTCCGGGACCGAGGTGGTGTGGGAGTAAAGAGTTCGAGCCCAAGAACCTAAGTCGTCCTTGAGATATAGATGAGTATCAGGATTATAAAGTAATACTTCACTTAATAAAGGAAATAAGTAATAAAATAATAAAGGAAAGAGAGAGAGAGAGAGTGTGTGTGTGTAAATGACGTCGTTATCGTATTGTTAACACTAACACACAACCATGTTGTGTTCGGTATTGCGTAATGTGATCTTACTTTCTTGAACCGAAAATAAATCGTATTAAATCTGTAGGCGCTTGAGCTTATTAATCAGTTGCTGTGATAAGTCCAGATTACAGGAATCAGCATAATCGAGTATGGGCTGAAGAAAATGTGAGCCAGAAATATTTCAGTTTTTGTTGGTAACAGATTTTTCCACTTTCTTAGTCTATAGCACAAAAGATCTTACGGCTAAGTTCAGCAATGTGGGGCACGCAGTTCAAAGTACTATTCAATACGACACCCAAGTTCTTTATCGATCCACAATACGCCACGCATCAAATAAAATCGAAGGAAGAACAGGAAAGTCTATTTTGTGAAGTTGTTTTGAGATACCGAAAATACATACTTGAGATTTATTAGGATTTACAGACAACCCATACAACTTAGTTCAGGTACTGATAACTGTTACATCGGGGTTTATATCATCAATAGCCCTAGCAACATCATTTAAAGTTGTAGTTTTATAAATCTGCAAGTTATCAGCGTAAACATGATAAGATGATGATAAGTGTCGAGTGAGATTGTTGATGAAAATTGATAAACGCAAAGGAGAAAGCAATCTCCCCTTTGGGACGCCAGCACTGATAGGAGACACTGAAGATTGCTTCCCATCAAGCCTAATAGATTGTCTGCGATCATATAAATAGGAATGAAACCATTCTGTAGCATTCAAGGAAATATTTATGGACTTGAGACTGCTAACAGTATGTTATAAAAATGTTATAAATATTACACTTAAGTAAGTGTAATATTTATAACAACATATTTTTTTATAAGTGCCCAACAGTACCCTAATCTAAAACTTCACTGCTCGTCTATCTCTCACAGACAGACAGACAGTCACAATTTTTTTCATATAATTTTTATGGCAATAAAAAAAGTCTTTTTTTGTTTGTTTAAATTTGAATTATTGATGTGATAAATGAATATTTTGTCGGCTTTTAAAAATCCACCAAATCGAACTTAAAAAGATCGGAACGACTCGCACTTGACCGATTTTTCATTTGTTCGTTACCAATAAAGAATAGAAACAATTTGAACCCTTGTTCATTGAATTGGAAATAACTGAGTCCTGGGTCAAGCATCCAGGACATCGGTAGAAAATTACACATCAAAGCCAAACCGAAATTATACCAAAATCGCTCCTGATTAAATCTGCTTGACCCGCATTTCTGTATCATTAAGCTGGTTAACTGAGTGGAAATAAAAAGTGTGTTAGTCTGCAATGAAGTGTACCTCGTATTAAACCTTACATTTACAAAAGTTGTACTTGTTAATGTGAATAGATGTGGATTTTTGTAGTTAAACGGTAAAAACGTTTATAATGGAATACTCTATTTCGTTAAAAAATCTTTGAACCGTTAAGTCATTTTGTTTCATAATAAGGGCACAGTATAGTAATATATACAGTATTGTAACTCGGCCGTATCTTTTAAATAAATGCCTACAGTGCTACGTGGTGCTACAGCGTGCTACAGCCGCACGCTACGTAAACTGCGAAAAAAAAAAACTGTCACTGCGGCACAGTCGCGAGTGTATGCGTCCCGAGCGTATCCCGAGATCGAGGCGCATAGACATAGCTCGCGCTTCGTCCGTTTGTATGAAATTGGAGTACTGTATATATTACTATACTGTGATAAGGGTGACTTACGAAAGTATCTTTAGATATTTCATTTTAACATAAAATCTAGAAGAATCTCAACCATAGCAATTAGCTCGTACTATTCTAAAAATTGTTATTAATATCGCAACTGGTATACACATTTGCGATATACTATTGTGTGGGTAGTCGCTTTAATACCGGCGGTCGCGGGCTTGATTTCCACTCATGGCAAATATTCGTATTTGTAAAAATATTTGTTTCTAGTCGGTGTGTATGTTATTGTTGTTTATATATTAAGATGAGGCATTTGCGGAGCAACGGGACGTTTACAGACTGATTCAGATTTGTCAGTCTTTTTTTTTTCAATTTCAAAAACTATGTTCAATGGTGAGTGTTCAACTGGTAATGGAGGCGATATTTGTAAAATATTTGTGTTATATTTTCAATCTGTATATTCTCCTAATACGAAGCTACAAAGGAAAGTCAACACTTCCACATTTTTAAGTAGATTAAGAACAGTTCAGACTTCTTCTCTACTGTAAAAGTATTAATGATAATTATCACTTATTTAAAAAAAAAAAAAAAAATTACAGATCGATAGGCGCCGATTCTGATGATTTGTCCCTAATTTTTCTAATAATGTGTGCTGACAAACTTCAGAGACATGATACTTACAACTAGACAGTGTACAAAAACATTTAGTTTTGCTAAAATGAGATCTATTCTTTGACTGTTACGGTAGGTATTTCCCTATAAGCGGTAGCTAGCTAAAAGCGGTCCGAGCGAGAGCGCTCCCGCTGGTAGTGTGTCCTTGTCTAACGTCTTGCCAGCTCACATAATCATTTCGTTTGATAGAAATGGTAGAAAATTAAATACTTTTCTTTTTAACAATTTACTAATACGAACGGTTGGTAAACTTAGAAACATATTTAGACGTATTTCTACATTGTCAATAAATAATAAATCAATCGGTCGTATTTAAAAAATAATTAAATACTGAGTAAAGGTAGTATTAGATGTTTGGGACTGGTAATACTAAATGTAAGATGGTGGTTTGCTTATTTGATTATTTGGTTGATTGTCGTGTTTCGATTTGCGATTGTGTCAATTTTTTTACTGAAATTGAATGTTTTTCCATGAAAAATGGTAAATTCTTGTTGTGTGACAGGGTGCAATAATGAGTCTTATTCCGGTAGTCGCTTTTCTTTCCACGAGTAAATAAAAACAACAATCTTAATCTTTAGGGTAACCATGATTTTGAATTGGAGATGTACCGGTCAATGACAAGAGTATACAAAATGAGCAATACCCGAAACTTACATTTTTTATAAAACACTTAAATTGTTTTGTTGAAGTTAACTGTCATTCTACTTTGTAAAGATGATGTTTATCATTAATAATAAAAGTAATAATAAAAGATAATATAAGTAAAGGGTCCGAAACGTCGGGAAATAATTTAAATTAAATATTGTTAAACAGTAACTTTAAATAAACGCGATAAAATCCGTTTTTTAGACTTTTAATTAAATTAATAACAAATTTCTTGTATCTTAGATTTCCGAATAATGAAAACTACTACTTGATTGATGTTTGTGAATTTTCTTCTTTTACAGCCTTTGTAGACAGAGGAGGCCTAAAATATGCTTCAGCATTTATGTCAAGAGTTTACAAACTAACCGCAAGCGCCCGTGTCAAGTAATGGTCGCCATGGCTATATTGCCCATGTCAACTTTTTTTTCGGATGGGCATTAGTACGCGAAGTGCACCTGTCAACTACATGTTGATTAACGTATATTACATTATCACCGGTGGGAAATTACGTTAGAAAACGTGAGAGGCCTTGGGCAGTTTTGTGCAGTTGGTAAACTAAAAGGTCATTTCCCGGACACTCAAGCGGTTAAATAGAAAAACTTTTTTTGGTAATGTCTCCTAATTACCCGAGTGCCGGAGGGTAATGTTTTTATCATTTACACAGTTTGAATATGTAAAAGATGCTTAATATGACATTACATCAATTCTCTTCGAAAATCAAGAGTGTTTCACCTGTCCATCCAAGCTCTAACGAAACTCATGAATTGGAATTGATTAAATATATTCATATTAAAATTATATTTGTTCGGGTGCTTACCGCGTTTGTAATTTTATTGAGGTCCCTATATTTCGGCAATGTTTCAATCGCCATGATCACGGGGAGACTGACGTACGGTGATGGTGGATGGTGGCAGATCAAAAAAATCTGTCTACTAGAATGGTTTTGGTGTTTTTTTTTTTACTTTTACAAAAATTAGGTACATACACACCTGTAGGTAGTGTAGTTAGATTACATCAGTATAAATTATCAGAATACTTACACAATCGTTTGTATAGTTAGTCCCATTTTTTTTGTTTAGTCATGGTCACCTCATTAGAAAGGGACACACTACCACGGGGGGCCCTCTCGCTCGGACCGGTTTTTGCGCCACAGTGCACAGTCTAGTTGTAAGTATCATGTCTCTGACAAACGACTTGCAGTTCCAAGTTCCAGCTCAATTTTTAATCTGCCCCTAAGTATTGGAGTTTTTCCGGAAAATGGAAACTTGCAAAGTTTGTTCCGATACACAATTCAGATGCTCAAAATATTGTGAGCAATAACAGGCTAGTAGTCATGCTTGCCACCCGAGGTGAAATTTTTGAAGCCTTAATAATTTCAAAACTCTAAAACTACTTTAAAATGTGCCTGATTATCAGCATGGTTTTAGTTCTCCAACATGTATTAAGTTACTAACATTTGTGAAAAACATTATCGAGTCGATGGATTCTAACAAACAGGTGGATGCAATGTATACCGATTTCTTCTTCGACCGATAAGGTTTCATACGACGTATTGATGAAGAAGCTCCACATATATTGTTTCACAGGCCCCTTTCTTAGATGACTAACTAATAGGTAGATAACTTTTATATTGTAGCCAATAGTAATAGATCAAACATTTATCAAATAATATCGGGAGTACCTCAGGGGCCACATTTAGGGCGTATTCTCTTCAATATCTTCATCAATGATTTGTCCAAATGCTTTAGCAATTCCACAGTTCAACTGTCTGTCGATGGTCTAAACATAACACGAACAGTGAAAAGTGAGAGAGAGGCCTTACTGCTTTAGGGTAATATTAATGAGCTATTAGATTGGTGCAAAAACAATGGCATGGAAATTAACATTAACAAATATTCGCAGATAACTTTCACCCGGAAAAATAAAGCATATGTGCACAATTATTTTATAAGTGGCTCGCTGTTGAATGTAGTTGATACTATCAAAAACTTAGGAATCATTGACCGTAAGTTAATGTTTATCCCCCATATCGATACTATCATTAAAAAAGCATCAAAATCTTTAGGCCTAATAATTTCAGAAAGAAGAGAATAGGGTTTTACTGTTCAGTTCGTTAGTGAGCAGTTTACGCAGTTTTAAGCAGTGGTCGCGAGTTCGATTCCCGCTCGGCACAGATATTTGTATTTGTACAAATATTTGTTTCCGGTCTAGGTGTATGTCCTTGTGGGTCTCCCTACCGTGCCTCGGAGAGCACGTAAAGCCGTCGATCCTGGTTGTTATTATAGACACCTAATAACTATCGTTGCTCATTGTAGGGAAATTATCCAACCCGTAAAGGAGCAGCGTGGTGGATTAAGCTCTAACCCTTATTCTATATGGAAAAAGGCCTTCGCTTATTAGTGGGTGGTTTACAGACTGATAAATTAAAAATAAAATTTAATAGTTTAATTATCGCCATATTATCTTAATTAGCACTGATTAGAAATATACAAAATACAACGTTATCAAATTTGTCACGAGTAAGAAAATGATTGTTCTATATTATAGAATTAATTTATCATTTTTTGTTCTGTTAAATGCCATTGGAATACAATACATTAACGTAATTTTTTTTGAATGGCAGACATCTCCAGCCTTATTGTGTTTTACAATTCTATTTACAAATTAAAATAACAAGAAATAAGCATGTTTTTCCGCTCGTTTATTGTAATAATTAATAACTTTGAACGTAAATCAAATATTTATTTAAATTAAAATATTAGTTTTGAACCTTTTTTCAAGTAAATGTATATGATAACAAAACAATATAATAATATAAAAATATTTAAGAAACTTAAAAAGACCTCATTTTGAATTTTCGAAAAATTACAAGTCCTTAAAATATTTTTGAAATATATAAATACACATTTCACATCAAACTTAAATCGAGATCAATACACCGTAACTAAGCTGCTACTTGAAATTGAATAACTTTATAAAATAATCTTCAGTTAAAAAAAAATTAAATTTTACGAAAAAAAATTTAAAAAAAAATCTTGGAGCATTACCATAAAAATGTTATATAAATTTTACTTTTTACAATTTTATATTTCAGGCTTTCGGAAAAATGAGGGTTCAATTAGGGTTAGCAATGAAATTAGGCATTTTTCTAACTTACAGATTAACCCTTATAAAAATATTGTAATGAGTAATTATTACTCGAGAATATTTATTAGGCTTAAATATTATCTCAGCTATAACAAAAAAAAAAAAACACTTGATTTTACAAAAATATACACAAGGGGAACCATTGAAAAGGTATAAAAATGCACAAAGTATATTTTCCATCGAAACAGAATACTTAAGAGGTTCTTGTATAAATAAGCCTTTGACGTTAACGCAAAGAAAAATTAAATAACGCTAAAAGTAGTATAAAATGTAGATAAAATTAAAATCTTTTAAAAATTTTAAAACAATTTTAAGATAACGATATAGAGTTCAATTCATCTGCTAAGTATTGTATATTGAGTTGGTATCGCTGCTCAGTTCGTGAAAGTCTTAATTAAGGCTTCAAAAATATATAAATATTACCTAGGATAATTATTATTAATTATTTAATTAATAGCTAAAGTATGTTCACTATTATAATGATGTAGTAGGAGGTGTCTCCGTGATTCTACCACCGCGAAGCGTTCCGTCCCAAGGATCATCCTTCGAAATGTCCTAAAAGGTTTGTTCTCAGTCCTTCGGTGAGTTAAACAACCTTATGATTTCTGTGGAACCTTCGCGTACCACATCAACTGCGACTTGCATGATCCCTGTAGGTGACCTGACTACTATGTCCTCTACAAATGACTACAGTGTAATCAAACCCAAAATGGATGCACGTAAACAAAAACAAAAAAACTCGTGAGTTGGTAAAGAAATTGTACTTCGAAGTTCAAATCTAAACCGGTCTCACGGGCTATCAGTCTATCATATCAATACAATAAAGATTATAAATCTTCAATACTCGTATTATGATGAAAACAATATAATATATTGTTTAGTGTACTATTTATATTTGCAGCCGTTCTGGTGTTGTGGTGAGTATAGTTGCCTTAATGCTAGCGGTCGGAGGTTCGATTCCCGGTCGGGGCAAATATTTGTATTTTTACAAATATTGATTTCTGGTCTGGGCGTAAGTCCTTGTGGGTCTCCCCACCATGCATCAGAGAGTATGTAAAGCCATCCCTCCCGGTTGTTATCATAGACATCTGACAGCGACCGTTACTCATGGTAATCAAATCAAATTATCTGCCAACCCGCAGTTGAGCAGCGTGGTGAATTAAGCTCTAACCCTTATTCAATATGGAGAAGAGGCCTTTGTCCAGCAGTGGGTTGTTTACAGGCTGATTCAGTTCCGTTCAGTTCAGTTATATTTGTATTTCAAATATGACGTGATAAAGACAATTTTTTGTATTTGTTTGTTAGTAGGTACCAAAATTTATATTCCACTATATTTTATCTACTACTACTAATTTATGGTATTTTAAAGACGTATTTTATTACTTAAAGAAATGTTTTAATAATGATATATATTACATAAGCATACAAATTCAACATCGAAATTTCTTTAAACATTATTTTTTTAAATCGTTACAAATCAGTGGAGGAAACTCTTTAATAACTCGAGTTCACGAAAGCTGCGGCAGACGGCGACTGGTACACGATTCATTTGTTACCTCGATAACTTTTACTCATAATAAAAACGTTAGTGAGACGGTAATTTTACTTGAAAGAGAATTTTTAATGGTTTTGGGTTCAATCAACCTTAATGTTTTAAACAGATAATAATGTACTCCTAATCATTTATACTCGCCGTTTAATATACCGCTTGAGTGTCCGGATAATGACCTTTCAGTTTACCAACTGCACAAAACTGCCCAAGGCCTCTCTCGTTTTGTTACGTAATTTCCACCGGTGATAATGTAATATACGTTAATCAACCTTTAGTTGACAGGTGCACTTTGCGTACTAATGCCCGTGCGAAAAAAAGTTGCCATGGGCAATATAGTCATGGCGACCATTACTTGACACGGGCGCTTACGGTTATTGCGGTTGGTTTGTAAAATCTTGTCAACTAGTAGTTGACACGGGCAGTGGAGCGGATAATTATGAATTTGCATAACTTCTTAATATACATCTATACTCAACATTAAAAAATACTTTTAATATTATATAAATTCAAGGAATATATATCAATCCAGTTGTTCTGTACTAAAATAATTCATGTTAAAACGATATGTTTATTAATATGTAAGTCATACTCTAGGTGTTATGTCAAAAAAAAAAGATATTATTGAAATGGAACATGGATTTTAACTCAAAAATGAAGAAAATATGATGAAATATCTGGATTAATCTTATATTCTATGATAAAATTGTGTACAATAGGTTTAGTTAAGTAAATTGAATACCGAAGTAAATAGCAGAGAAAATAAATCAACCATTGTTGACAACAACTCGAAAGACGGAAAAATTTCATTACAACAATGCTCTGTGAAAAATGTCGGAACGGAAGTATGCACGTTTTTTTTTTTTTTGTTTTTTGTAACATCGGAAATGAAAGTAATTCGGCGCATTTTTTTTTATTATTTTAAAATACGAAAAAGTATTTTTATGCACTTGAAATTTAATTCTGAATCGGGTGAAAATTGTAAACTAATTATTTTGTTTGCAGTTAAACTTATGAGAGCATATTATTTACGTTGTCAGTTAATAAAGATTATGGAAACATAACTTTAATTTATGCTTGTATTAATTTTAGAAACATCATTAATTATTTAAGGTAAATAAAATTCTAATGTAACAGAGTATAAATCTATCTAGTATAATCTATATAATCGAATAAATAGAAAAACCGTTTAAACCGATAAATTCATAACAGTTTTTTTTTCCAATAGCAAGCATTAGTGCGTCAAATAAAATAAAAGCCATTATATGTTAATAAATTATGCTTTCGAATTCTAAAAAATAAATTTTATACGACGAAATAACTTTCAGATGTCCAAAAATCTTTTCCAAAGATTATTCAAAAGCGGACGTCAAATAGTTTTCCATAACTGTAGACAACAATGAGCCACAGATAAAGAAACTTTTTAATATATGTGATATATTATAGACTATGAAGATGAATATGATATCTACCAATATGTGCTTTTTTAAGCATATCATTTTCGTCGTATAATATAAGAATATAATATTCCCTATTACCAACGACGCATATGCGACGACTGGTTCAGGTGGGTGTCGAAATTGTCGCCCATTACATTCGCTCTGCCGGACCATTTCGTAGCGACTGATGTGAAATCGTCAGGAACGAAACGCTTTAACATTCATGTCTTGAATGTAAATACATGCTTACTTTCGCTTGGATTAGGTTTTCGGGAAAAATCACTTTCGATTTATGATAATATTTTTAATACAAATGTAGCAAATTACTGGGACTCGTATTGTTAAAAAAAAGTACTACATAAATACTTTCTTTAAATAAATTTTGTTATTGAATTTCACTATGTCACAATAACAATAAAAATGTATGTATAATATGTGTGTATTTCCAAACACACTTTACATTTGTTCGCACAACAATGAGTCGAGTAACGGTAATCCCTCATAAGAGTATTTATATCACAATCAAGAATAGGTAGTTATGAATTTGAAAAAAAAATGTTATTAAACATTTTTTGTATTAATAGCAATAACGATTATCTACATGCAATAATTTTCTAATAATGAAAAAAATTACAATTTTGCTATATTTAATATTTTAAAATAATCAAAATGGCAACTATTTATGAAAACATGATTATGAAAGCAATAACATTTTTCTTAATATAAAAGTCACAAATCACAATATCTTACGTAATTAAATTAATATTTTATTTACCGATATATAATAATAATGTACTGATAATAGAGAACATTTTTTTTATTAATATTTTTCTTCATTCATTTGCGCGCATAATTTAATAATTATTTGTATCTTCTATTATTGAGGCATTTTTCTTCATGTTTGTGTCATCTTGTACTGTTCGTTTTTGTGTTATGATTTAATATATAACAAAATTTTCTCTGTAATGGCTTAAGATTTTAATAAATATGAATTTAATTTTGTTGATTATAACGTTTTGGTATCGTTAAAGATGTTTTTAGGTATTGTTGTTAATTAGTCGATCATCTGACCTCTTGTATAAAATGGATGGTATTGTGATGTTTCGAGACCACCACAATCACAATCGTTGGCACAGAGCACCGGCAAAGATAAGTAGATTATTTTTATTATTGTATTTTTGTTATGATAACTCAATATTGTATTCATGGTTTATTTTAAAGATTAACTGTTGAGTTTCTAGCTTATTCTTCTCAGCAGAATCTACATTATGAATCGGTGGTATCTTCATAAGAACTATAGTAAATGATTTATTAGATAAATACTTTGTAAAATGACGATTCAAAAGTGCTTTTGAAACCTACTTGAATTAATGAAGTATTTATTTAATATTATGTGATAAAATATACGATGAGTGTATGCCTTTACTGACTTTATTATTTTATTATATATATTTTTATCACTTGCATTTGTTTCTTAATTTAAGCTGTATAAATTATTATTACTACCTATTTTAAATAAAATAATAAAATTGCTGTTTATTTATTGAAATAGAATTCTTACGATTTCTTATTTAAGTTGTATGAAATACATTATTATTTTTACGTATATATTTTAGTATTTTTTTTATAAATATAACTATCAATCTAACATGCGCATTGAACTCACAACTTAAAGTCCAAGTAGACTCACTGTACGTTATTATACAAAAAACTGTACGTATAATATTTCAGTATTCAGTGTAAAAGATAGTGAATAAACTTTATCAAAGTCAAGAATCCCTTAAAATTTCACAATATGTATACAAATAAAACTTTAAAATGTATATGTGACATTATTATAAACATTTTACATATTATAAATCAATATACCCTTCATGAAACCAAGCTGTTTAATGCGGTTCTAAATCTTTTTAGGTCCGGGCTGGAATAGGAAATAGCCCGAGGCTTAAAGCTCTTAACGGTCGCTTTACTGAGGCCATATTTTGTGTAGAGGTACTTTTATACTGTAATCTAGTTAGATTACGATAGTATACATTTGAACTTTCTATAGATATTTAAAATATTAACAATAACAAAGTTTGATCGTTTGTACCTTTAGGTTTTACTGTTCCGCTTAGCTTATATGGACTTAGTTTTTACCAATGTTTTGTATTTGTATATACACAATAAAAATAATTATCTTATATTGAAATATTTGTCGAGTAAAATATGTAATGGTTACGTATAAAAATGTATATTTCGTTTAAATGCTGGTAAAATAAGGGGAAAAAATGTTTTAATTTTTAAATATTAAAATACTAGCAACCTACTACGGTTTCGCAAGGGTAGTATCTATATAATGTCCTCAGTGACAGAGAGGGGTGCTGCTCGGGTATGGTCGTATTAAGCGTGTCTCGTCATCGATGTGAGATCCGTGCTTGAATTGATTTTCCGGCAACACCTAGGATATTCATTTAAATTATATGATGCAAGCGATTATCATAATATGCATTAAATGATTAAGGTAACTAACGTATTTAATTTGATAAGGATTAATACTGTATCCGTCTAAATAGCTTTCCAATTATCGCATTGAACGTGACCCTTTTTTTTAAAGAAGTAAAGAATAATTTATTGTAAATTTAACAAACCCTTATAATATTATAATTGAATCATTTTGTAGTCAAATATACTCGAAAAAAGTAAATTACGTATTAATATTATAGCTATTGTCCTTGACAAACCTTAAGAATACTTGAAAATAATAAATATTTTGAAAAAAAAAATGACATATCTAAAAGTTACGGTAATAATACTCATATTGTTGTTACGCGAAAATTGCTTCTTATATTATATACTTAACCCAAAAGAAGAAAACAGTTTTTTTTTTATCAACCGTTGCATAAGAATAATATAAGAATCATTCAAAATCCATCATAAGTAGCCATCAATATGTAATTGAATCATTTTGTTTCAATAAATACTATAAAAGTAAATTATGCTATTTAATATTATAAAATAATATCATTGTAGAGTGGGTGTTCAAAAGGCTAAGAAGGGTTGAAAATTAAGTTTGAACACATTTGTATTTCATAAAATTTGCGACCACCGTCAAGGGTCTATTTGAATGCCGTTCTGATGAGCTGCGATAGCCCGAGCGTGCGTTATGTAGCTCTTTTGATGAAACCATGATTACACCCTACATACGCATACATACACATATATTGACACATATACACTGTATCTGGATATGGCTTTGTTTAATATATTAAAACGGTCATTGTTCTAAGGTATGATAAATATTATTTATAAATAAGGCATAGGTGAGTAATTTAAAATATTTTAAAACATTTAAGTTATATATTAAAAACTATTCATCAAATCAAACATTATTTCTTGTTTTCAAAGTGGCTTAAGATTTTTCGAGTTTTTAAGTTCCTCGTACGTTATGAATAACTAAAAATTTAATAAATCTAGTATGAGTATAGAGTTGCATAGGGATGTTCATCGGAAAAAATTATCCATAACTTTACTATCGATAATAAAATTATCGTATCGTGTTATATAATATCTAATAATATAATTATCGAGAGACGGTTATCGATAATTATCGGATCAAACAAAATTATCGATAATTATCGGATAAAAACATATCTATAGTTATCGATAATTATCGAATGAAAAATTATCGATAATTATCGGATTACAATTATCGAACAACACTTATCGATAACTATCGATAATTATCGAATGAAAAATTATCGAGTAGTTTCGAATTATCGATAATTATCGCACCCCCTAGAGTTGCATTTATAACTGAACTGAAAAGCTTATGAATGCTAGCCATAGGGCTAGCATTGAGGTAGTTGAGATATATATGAGATACTATTTGAGATAGTTAATAAAAATCTAAACGGATCGTAAAATTATAAGTAATCGATATCTTTACATGAAAGATATTTAAGAAAAGGTAAATCTATACTTATAATAAATCTGTTAAAACTTCCGTTTTATTAATACACTATATATTATCAAGAATAAATTTTATTAGCGCGATTTAATTTTAATCAGCGCCATCTCTTATAAGTTTTTTTTTTGTGCGCATATCACGTAAAAAGTACAAAACCAATGTAAATAACTTTAATACATAAAAATTATACATAACTCACAGTAACATTTAGTTTTTGTTTCATTGTAATTAAATTTAAAAATAAATATTTAAGAAAATAGAAATACGCCTACGCGACATAGACGCCATCTGGTCTAACTTATTTTTGAGTTATTATTTTGTTAAACTTAAAAGTTTACTAAATATGCCGGACAGGAATAGAAATCGTTTTAATATTTTAGATAAACATCATTTTGAATTAATATAGGTACTATAATATTAAATAATGTTAAATGTCACTAAATATAAAAACAATATTCTACCATTATACGACAGATGGCGCAGAATACGTAAAATAATTTTCTGAATCGCGCTGACCAAAACTTCGGCCAAAAGAATGACACTCGCCCGTATTTAAAAAAATGTTTTTCTTTTTTGCATTTAATACCTTAGGGTACTACGATCTTGATTGTTTGAGGAGAGGTCAGCTAAGAACGGATTTTACGAAATTCTACCCCTAAGGGGACAAAAAAGGGGGGCAAAGTTTGTATGGGACAACGTAATTCCTTGGTCCAATCTACTTCAAATTTTTCATAAAATATTCTTTAACAGAATTGATTGAAGACGTGTTTCGTATTTGGTCAAAATTCATCCCCTAACGGGGTTAAAAGGGGGTTGCTTTTGCTTCAAAGTTGATTTGACAACTCAATCCGTCTATTATAAAATATTTTCCAGTATCGACGCAGGTGTAGGTGATTAAAAATATAAGTTTATAATTTTTAAAATTTTAGTTAAATACCCGTGCGAAGCCGGGGCGGGCCGCTAGTATATAATATACTATATGTGAAAAGTAGTAGCTTAAAAAGTCTGATTTTTTTGTTCCTGCTTCATCCAAAACCAATGCATGAAATTGGATGCAGCTCTCATAGTTTATTTTCCTGAAGATTAAACATAAAATTTGCTGTATGTCCTATTTACGCGACTGCGCCAGAAGGAGAGTTATGCTTTTTGAGAGTATGTATGTATGTATGTATAGTTTTTTGGCACGCTCTGCGGCCAGAACGGCTCGATAGATGTTCGCTTGAGAGGTGTCGTTAGATTCGTATTTACTATGAGTGACATTGGGTATATCAAAAAAAAATTAAAAAATGGCGGATTTTTGGCGCCAAATTAATTTCATTTCATAACTGTCATAAATTATTTCAAAAATTACATAGAAACGCAGTCGGGTTTTTTAAATTACCGTTTTTTTTGTTGGTAGACTATCTTTTAGTGAAGTTGTTACTAAAAAAATAACTGTCTAATTTATGATTATTATGATATGTATGCAGTTTGCACAAATTTTATAGATATAGACTATTTTTAGGTGGTTTTTGTGTGTACCAACTTTGATTAATTACATTTTTCACTCGAATGAAATACCGTGTAAAAGACAGTTGTAAATAAATATCGCGCGTTTAATAATAAACCGAAATAAGTCAAAATTTGTTGATTTCTACTTTTTCTAATAAAATTAACTCAGCTCAAAGAATAGGTACAATCTGGTTGCCACGCGAAACAGAGCAAAATTACCGATTTAATGGATCACAAAGACGACAGAATGCCTCAAACAAGGTAGAGGTTCTAAACTTTGACAGCGATTTCCCACAAAAGTGTTTTTTTTTTTTAATTATTTCGGTTTATGATTAAGCGAGCGATATATTAAAATCAAGATATAACTAAAAACTTTTCTTATGTAGTGTGTTTTAGCGTAGTCACCTTAACGCTGGCGGTCTCAAGTTCAATCCCCGCTCGGGCAGATATTTGTATTTGTACAAATATTTATTTCTGGTCTATGAGTATATCTTTGTGGGTCTCCCCACCGTATCTCGGAGAGCATGTAAAGCCGTCAATTATTATCATAGACACCTGACGGCAATCGTTACTCATGGTAGGAACATTATCCGCGAACTCGCTGTGTAACAGAGGGTGTAAGCTCCAAACTCTGTTCTATATAGAGAAAAAAAAAAAACCTTTTCCCAGCAGGTGGACGGATACAGAATAATTAAGTTTAGTTCATGGCTATAAATTACTATTTTATGTCTATAAATTTATTACACTTATAATAAATGAAATATTTGGAGTCTAAACATTCATTTCACGTAGTTTATTTAAAGAATACAGAAGGTATTTTTAAATTAATGTTTCGTTGTCAGCTGCAATAACAGTTCGAAGATTGAAACAGAGATTGGAAAAATCATCTTCGTTCCTTGTACCATACTTGTTGTTAGAATTTAAAAGTAATAAAAACGATAAAAATAAAATTTTATTGAATATATAACTTTAAATAAATATCAACTTTATAAGTCTGAGTTTGTATGTTACCGTTAACGATGACATAGTCGTCAACAATCCGTTTTTAATGATTTTGAACAATAATTGTACCTTTGATTTAAATAGATTTTTATTATCTGCCATTAATTAAAGATTGACTTAGATGAATTCTTAAAACATCGATATTTTTTTATTCACTATTATCAATAAATAATATCTTTTAAACAAACTCTAACAGACTCTCACAAACTCTCTCTCTTTGTAACAATTGTTACTTTTGGTATTTATTTTAAGTTATTAAAGCCACTTCTAGTTTATATTTAAATTGTAACACTTTATATTTACTGAGTTGACATGCCTTTGTGTTGCGCTTATTTGAACTAAATAACAGCTCCAGAGCTCTAATATGAACCGCACTTAAACACGGGTAAATATGGCAGTTCAGATGATGAAAATCGTTGTTTTATTATATCTATAGAACTTAAGGTATAGGAGAAAAGCGACAAATTTCTATTCTGAAATTTTAATGAATAATGTTGCAAATTGATGAAAAATTATTGGCGGATTTGTATATTTAGATTTGTTTAAGTCATTTTAAAAAATTATATTAGTGTCGTGTACCTATTTACCACTGCCGATGCCGGATGCCGATAGTATAAAGTTCGATTTCCATTCGGAGTAGATATTAGTATTTAAAACAAAAATGTCTCAGGTGAAGACAGTATTACGTCAGAGTTTCGGAAAACAAGTGGAACATTGCTACTTAAAGTCCTTCAGAAGCTCTTTCTCTCGTCGTGATTGAGGGCGTTACGCTGAAAGCTAGGAATAGAAGCGTGGTGGTGCTCTTGGAAAGGATGAGGGATAAAACTTTGTTGAAGAATTACAGAACCATTTCGCTGCTGAGCCACGTATACAAACTGTTCTCTAGGGTCATTATAAATCGTGTGGCGGGCAAGTTTCATGAATTCCAGCCTAAACAAGCTGATTTCCGTAAAGGCTATAGCACCATAGACAACATAGATACGCTGCGGCAGATTACAAAAGACCGAGAAGTATAATCAGCCAATGTACTTAGCGTATATGGATTATAAAAAAGTATTCGATTCGATCGAAACTTGGGCGTTGCTGCAGTATCTCCAGCGGTGCCACATTGACTAGCGTTAGCGTTTAGCGTATTTGTACAATAACACCTGTATGTTGGTCCAAGTACAGGAGCATAGAACGAGATGGACAGACGACTTCAAACCGGTCGCCTTAGAGGTTGATGGGGGAGGCCTTCGTTCAGTAGTCAACACCCAAGTCTGATGTGATAATGATGATGAATATAAATAAATATAATAAATATAAATACATTTAACAAACACACAGGGTCGTCTGTTCCTAAGGTAGGCAACTTAATGCCTGTTTTAGGTAACAGCCGACTGATATACTTTTTTTTAAAAATAAATATATATATAAATAATACATAATATAAATAAACATATATTACACCCAGACTCGGGGCGGGAATCAAACCCACAACCCTTGGAGCAGAAAACAGGGTCACTGCAAACTGCGCCAACGGGTCAGTCAATATTACTGCAGTCGTCCCCTCATCAGCACCCACTGGTGGTTGTACTGCCCTTTTTTGAGAACCTGTGTGCCAAGTAATCTAAACTGATTTGGAAAACCAAATCGTAAATCGAACCCAACGACCATTCAGTTGCGGCTGCGTCATACCACAACGAGTACCTTTTCTGGAAAATCGAAAAAAGAACTCGTGCTTTAAAATTTCAAACAATGAAATAAATTTGGGATTCATGAATATTTTTTATGTTAGCGCAGATTTATCAGATTTTCATAAAAAAATGTGCGAAGCTGTAACTTTGAAACTTCAATTAAAATTTAATAATCCAACCAACGGTGCTTTTATAAATGAACTGTCGAGGGATCGGCGCATTTAATAAAACGTATCTAAATATTGCATTAAGCCCTTTGTTTGCTGAGGACTTATGAAAATTGAACGCCTATTTTATAATAGGTCTCTCTAGGTCCCTCTAGTATCTGCAAACATTTTCGGAATAAAAACAACATCAGCAATGTTTAAACTAGAATATTTGATTATTAAACATTATCATAAAATAAAACTCTACTAAGATTTTGTATATTTTAAATCAAAATTTTAAATAATAGCAACATTTATATTTAAAAAATATTACGAGTAAAAGTAAGAAATACATAATAAAAAAGTTAAAAAATTAGACCTTACTACAAAAAAGAAAATTGTAAAATCAAAATCAAGTCACTGTTGTATATTGTAATTCATACCATCCTAATATGGTTTAGGGGTCGACATTTTTAAGAAATAATTTACAAGTAAGCTAGGGTGTGCGATAATTATCGATAATTCGTAACTACTAATTCCTTTTAATTACATTCGATAATTATCGATAATTATCGATAAGTGGTATTCGATAATTTTGATTCGATAATTATCGATAATTTTTCATTCGATAATTATCGATAACTATCGATAAGTTTTCATTCGATAATTATCGATAACTATCGATAAGTTTTCATTCGATAATTATCGATAACTATCGATAAGTTTTCATTCGTTAATTATCGATATTTTTGTGCGATCCGATAATTATCGATAATTTTGTGCAATCCGATAATTATCGATAATTTTGTGTGATCCGATAATTACCGATAATTTTGTGTGATCCGATAATTATCAATAATAGTTATTATATCCGATAAGTATTGATAACTGTGATTTGATAATTATGGTACGGTAGATGACCTTGTTTTTTTTTAGGTATTCGGATAGGGTACTGAGGGTAATGTCGATACTGGACGGTGGATGACCTTTTTTTTTTAGGTATTCGGATAGGGCCAGGGAGTAAACGTCGGTACTGAAGGCCAGTTGACCTTTTTTTTAATGTGTATTCCAATAATTAATTATCGACCACTGGTTGCGCCGGGAATATGAATCTGTGAATGACCTTTTTTTTTTAGTCATCCGATAACTTTCATCCGATAATTATCGATAACTGTCGTCAACTATCGATAATTTTTTTTTCGATAATTATCGATAATTGTCGCTAACTATCGTTAACTTTTCATCCGATAATTATCGATAACTGTTCATTCGATAATTATCGATAACTATCGATAACACGATACGATAATTATCGATAATTTTATTATTTTTTCTGATCAACATCCCTAAAGTAAGCTAATCACATGCGACGCTTTTTAAAATTGCTTTAACATTTCTACAGTTATGACCACAAACATATTATACAAAACATCTATACTAATAATAAATCTGTTAAAACCTCCGTTTTATGAATACACTATATATCATCAAGAATAAATTTTAATAGCGCGATTTAATTTCAATCAGCGCCATCTCTTATAAGCTTTGTTTGTGCGCGTATCACGTAAAAAGTACAAAACCAATGTAAATAACTTTAATACATAAAAATTATACATAACTCACAGTAACATTTAGTTTTTGTTTCATTGTGCCTATGCCTACGCGACATAGACGCCATCTGGTCTAACGAATCTTAAAAACTCACAAAACTTATTTTTGAGTTATTATTTTGTTAAACTTAAAAGTTTACTTAATATGTCGGATAGGAATAAAAATCGTTTTAATATTTTAGATAAACATCATTTTCAATTAATATAGTATTATGTTAAATTATGTTAAATGTCACTAAATATAAAAACGATATTCTACCATTATACGATAGATGGCGCAGAATACGTAATATAATTTTTTGAACCGCGCTGAACAAGACTTCGGCCAAAAGAATGACACTCGCCCGTATTTGAAAAAACGTTTTTCTTTTTTGCATTTAATACCTTAGGGTACTACGGTCTTGATTGTTTGTTTGTTTTTAAAATATTTGGTCGTTATGTGTATGTTGATTGTACAAAGTTGGATGGTTATAGCTATTTAAGTTGTAATCTATACCTATATATAAAGAAAGTCGTGTTAGTTACACCGTTGATAACTCGAGAACGAGTGGACCGATTTTTATGAATTTTGCGTTTTTGGATTTGTCTTCGTCGGGAATAATACTTATTAAAATGTGATTTCCATCAATGAAAAAATAATTAATAAAAAAATCAGTTCAAATGTTTCATCCGTACTATCTATACATATAATAAATCTGTTAACGAGTCCGTTTTATAATCTTAATCTTAATATATAAAAGCGAAAGGTCACTCATCACGATATCTCTGGAACTACAAGACCTAGAGACTTGAAATTTGGTAGGAATATTCATTTTGCCGAGGCGAGGTCAGCTAAGAACGGATTTCATGAAATTCTACCCCTAAGGGGGCAAAAAAGGGGGGCAAAGTTTGTATGGGACAACGTAGTTCCTTGGTCTCTACTTGAAATTTTGCATAAAATATTCTTTAACAGAATTAGCCGGGAAAAAAGGTTACTAATAATATAAACTATTATATTCTTGGTAAATTTACGTACCTATCTGACTTCGAACGTAAAAACCCAAAAGCAAATATGTACTTTGAAAGAATTTTTAAAATAAAATTATTTTATAGATACTAAATATAATAGAAAATGTTGAGAATATTTTTTTAAGGAGTCATCGATTTATTGACATAAGAATGCTGTATAATTCAGCCTTCGGCAGGATGATCATAAGTTTGCGTCACGGTTGAATGCGAAACCGACCCCGTGGCGTTCCACTACGACGATGAGGGCACCGCTGGGTTTTAGTGAGGTATTCTGGCACGTTCTGGGGTGTCAACGAGTCCCACATACTCATCGCCTTGTGCGGCGGGATGGGTAAATGCATTTCCCAACAAAAAAAAAAAAGGATTATCGCAAGTTTAAAGTATGCAACTTTGTTAATTATTAGTATAAGTTGTATAATTTTTTATCGCTTTGGAATAAAAGTATTTAAAGAAACATCAGAAAAATATGAAACGGATTACACTGTTATGTGGACGCTTTTTCAAGTTTCTGTCTACTTAGTTTTCTTTTTAATATCCGGTACTAATTGTAAATATTAATTATAATATTTTTATATTTATCTTATTGTTTTTAATATACTTTTTCCATACCTTCATATTGATTACAATTACGAAAATAAATTCTTAGTAGAAGTCTGCCAAGCCAATGGATATTTAAAAGTATACTGATTGAGAATAGTACAGTTTAGAAATTAAATCTATCAATTACACAATAATGCTGATAAGAACGAATTATGCGGGGAAATACAATTTATCTCTAAATAAATCGTAAATAACCACTAGAATGTCATATATCAAAAACTTTCAAAATATTATTATAATATGTTGCACAAAATACGTAAACAGAACTAAAAGATGAAACACGAGTCCCAGCAGTTTAACCAGAAAATATTGCTACATAAAATAAACTTCCAAAAGTATCAACAAAGAGCTTGTCAGAGTAATCCCTCAGAGGACGGAGCAAAATATTTGTTTATAAAACGTGTCATGTGATAGGAAACAATACTGCGTTAACCGTGATCGAATATATTTATCGGAAAATATATATTGTCTGATTTGGTACCTACGCCTTGTTGATTTTATTCATAGAGCAGATGGAAGAGTCCAGAAGATTTCGAAAAATTTTCGGTGCGCACAATTTCTTATATTTTATTTATAGTCATTTCATCAATTAAATGTGATTAGTATCTGCGGCTCTTCCACTTATATACTATTTTCGCAACAGTTATCTCTAAAAATACTTTTAAAACTTCTTAACAATAGCATTTATAAAACATTCTACTCATAATTTCGTTTTAATAAAATCAATCAATTCAGTGTTATCAAGGGTTAAATCAAACATACAACCTTAAATAAATAAGCACTACAACAAGGACTATCTAAATACTATTACATTGGTCCTTTATTTACTCATTTTATTTCAAAATGCTATTTAGTTTATTGCACATTTATATAATTTGTTTTAAATAAAATGTGGAGTTAAAGCTATACCACATCAGTATCTCCTAGCCAATCTTGAGAGTGCCAAATACAACAAAATACAAAAAATAGTAAGAACTAGCGGCCCGCCCCGACTTCGCACGGGTATTTAACTAAAATTTTAAAAATTATAAATTTATATTTTCTATCACCTACATGCGCCATCTATCGTATAATAGTAGAATATCGTTTTTATATTTAGTGACATTTAACATAATAGTACCTTACCTTAGACCAGATGGCGTTGGCGACGTAGGTACCTATTTCTATTTTCTTAAATATTTAATAAAAATTTTATTAATTTTTATGTATTAAAGTTATTTACATTGGTTTTGTACTTTTTACGTGATACGTGCACACAAAAAAATGATAAGAGATGGCGCTGATACAAAAAAAAACGCGCTATTAAAATTTTTTCTTAATGATATATAGTGTATTAATAAAACGGAGGTTTTAACAGATTTATTATTTGTATAGATAACCAACGTAACAAATGAATACAAATATGTATAAATAATAAATATCAATGCAGCTATATGTGCGTACATACATATATACATAAATACATGCATACAAATAAACGTATACGTATTACTTGTTTGTTACGCATATATAAATTAATAATTCTACATCCTTATATTGCTTACCGTTAAGTTTTAGTTACATTTAGGTATAAATAATACATATTTTTCTTCTAAATAAAACAACAACAATCTTATTTGTTAACTATATAATATTAATAAGTACGTGAAGCAAAAACTTTGTACCCCTTTTTACAAAAATTACGCGGACGGAGAAGTATGAAATTTGGGACAGTTAAAGTTTATATGGAAAAGAAGTGCAGAATGCTAATATTTTTTATAATAATGCCCAAAAAATACATAAAATTAATTTAAAAAAAAAACTTAGGTCTTGCAACGAAAGTCCTATTTCAAAATAATAAAAAAAATTAAAAAAGAAATACAGTAAAAAAGTAAAAATAAAATGTACATATATATCAATTAGTCTAATCTGCGTTAAATACAATATTAAAAATTATTGTTATATTTCATGAAACAATTTAAATCGTTTTCATTGTTTCCTGAAAAATTTGTTTATCATTGAAAAAGGTCCTTTTGAACAGACACACCTCATATATACACAAATTTTGTTTTTTGTCAAAGTCTGTTGTCAGTTTTTATCGAAATTTTTTATCACAGATCAGGTTCAATGACTGCTGCATTTGCTCACCATGTTATGCACAATCATATTTTTATGATGTTAACAATTTTGTTAATTATAGATTAGGACGAATTTCGACCACTGGGTGACCACTAGTATGGATACGTATTTAGGTACATACGCGCAAATTTTAATGTGATGTGACATAATGTGGCTTCAGTATGCTATTTAAGGGATACCGCTTTAATGCCATTATATCTCTGTTGTAATTGTAACCAAAGTTTTTATTTTACTACTAATTTTAACTTATAATGGTGGTAACAGTGAGTTGTCTTGTATTGTAGAAACATAACTATCAAAATACGAAGAATATTCGTAAGCAATCAGCGATCCATTAATCAAAAATTTATAAAGACACTATCATGACATCATTGAGTATGAAACGTTTATTTATTGAGTAATAAAATCACCAAAACTATCATAATCAAGCGTTGATACAGTGATCAAACATTGTATGACAAATGTTAATACAACATGCATGCCGCAAGTATGTATCTGTGAGTAGAAAATTTAATACGTTCACAAATGTTTATTTAGTGACGTTTTTTTTTTTTAATTTTATTAATATAAAATAAACCTGTTGTAATGTTTAAAACAAAAATCTACTTGATTGTGATATAAAATTTAAAACTCAAGTGAATTGAAACTTAAATTATAATATCAAAAAACTTTGTTCGGATGTCCGGTTAGCTAGGACATAAATTTATGGTACTATAGTTTCGGAAGTGACGTAAATGTGAACTTGTTTATAAAATTCTGCTGAAATTATAGATGTATTCTTGTTTATATTATTTTATTTAAAAGAAATGTATTTTGCTTAATCGTTAATATGGATATAACAAAGCAATGGCGTTTGTTAATTAATTTGTTTGCGTTAATGTCGAGATCGATTGATTAGATTAAAACAAAAACAAAAAACCTTTTTGTGTTGTATATTCTGTGTCATCAGACAGGGCTTTATAGGTTTCAGAACTTCAAAGCTACGACTCATGGAAACAGAACGCTAGCTATGAACGTCAAACAGTAAGACAAGTATGAAAAACGAGGGTGAAGCGACGTGGTGTCTGATAAATTATACATATAATAAAGCCATTTTTTGTCAGTCAGTTTATCTCATAGCGTATCAACGTGCTATTATTATCTACTAATGGAAAGATTATTTTGGAAGTCGGCTTTGAAGCTTAGTTCTTGATTCCTATTCTTATCCCGGAAAATGGAACAGATTTTAGGAAATATCAAATAATAAATTGATCAAGTCTAACTTAAAATAGATTGAGTCTAACAAGTAGGTTCAACATAAGCGTCGTAGACATAACAATTCCTAGTAATTTCATATTAGGTAATAGGTCGGGTCGGTTATAAACTAGCATCGTATTTTATTGTAAATATATATATATATATATATATATATATATATATATATATATATATATATATATATATATATATATATATATGCTTATACTGGTGTTATAACAACTAAATAAACATTCTATTGCTTAGTCTTAGTCATCATCAAGGATATCAAATCTATATTTACTATCTCATTCTCTCCTATACATTCATGTGTTTGTTTCTTAATCGTGACGCTTTTTTCGTTACGTCGAGTTTCAAATCAAGTTCACGTTTCACATCAAGTTTCACTTGAAAAAGTCTTGAATTTGTACATAAAATACGAAGAAACTTTTCCCCCAATATCTCTAGAATTATAAATTATTTAGAGAATTATAACTTATTATAGAATACACTACTACACTTATTTATAAGCTTACCGCGAAAACTCACAAGAGCTTATCTGGACAAGCCGCCGCGTCGCATACCATATTAACATAATATATGTATACCGCCTGATTAAACAAAATGATTTGAAATGATTAAAAATGATTAATTTTTTAATCATTTTTAATCATATTGAATCATTTCTAATCATAAAATAGCTTTGTGAATTTCTGTCACCTCTTATGATTTAAAATGATTCAGTTAGGATTAAAATTTTTTAATCATATTGAATCATTTCTAATCATAAAATACTTTGTGAATTTCTGTCACCTCTTATGATTTGAGAAAAATGATTTGAGATGATTAAAAAATTTTTAATCATTTTAAATAATTTCCGATCATATTTAAATAATCAAAAATGATTGAAATGATTAAAAAATTTTTAATCATTTTTAATCATTTTCAATCATATTTTAATGATTTAAAATGATTTAAAAGGATTAAAATTTTTAATCATTTTAAATCATTTTGTTTAATCAGTGGCCGTACGGCCGTACGTACGTACGTACGTACGTACGGCCGTACCTTAGCATAATATTATACTAATAACTAAGTAATAACGAAAAAGATTTTAGTGAATGTTCTTTTAGCGATCTTCTCTATGTGCGTTTGTCCCGGTATAACTCTTGTAGGTAATGCCATCAATTAAATAAAAAAAATACTGAAAGTGTAATGAATGACTGAGATTAATGATAAAAAACTTAATGTTTGGTACCTGGGACATTAAGCACTAGACGTTTCATTACGAAAACGAAATATTTTATGAGGATTACGTGTGGCACATCCATTAGTGTGACAATAGGTACCAGCATAATCTGCACCCGTCTCATTAATTTAACACCTGTCTTCACCGTTGTTCTCTAAACTTTATCAGACGACTGATTACTCATTCGGCTCAGAGTAATTTATTCATTGTTTTCCTCAAATTAATTCTATCTTAGAGATTGATACAGTATTCAATGGTTTTCAATCCTTGGTTTCGATTTGATATAGTATTTAATGCTTGTAATTTTTATTCTGCAATTAACTACATAATCGACTCAAATATTTTCCTATGCGTCTTTGCTGGAACCTGCATATTGTTTGACACTATCTCACTCTGATATTATATTTTAAAATGTATTTCTCTTTTTAATCGTAGACGGATTTCGTTGTTTTATGCTTTCTATCAAATATCTAATTAAGTATGTGTGTATATAATGTGTGATTCTTTATATATTTATTTATGTAGTATTTATACGTAAGTGTATTTATATTATAACTAATCTACTGTATTTTATACATGAAAGCTTATAATTTATGTTTCATTTCAAGTTCTGTTCAGTACCACATTATATTATATAGGTATTGACTTTGTTTCAAAACCCGTCAGGTAAGGTAAGAGATAAGACCACCTTATTTTGCTTCTAGTTCAGTTTCTCTTTAAATAACAGTGCTTTGTATTATTTTTTCTTTAATGTGCTATTAAGAATATTATTATTATTACTAACTGCTTGGAATAAGATTGCTATGCTTACTAGGAAACTATATAATTATGGTAGCATGCAGAAATGGTCACCTCCTCTTTGCTCTGTCTGCCGTTGCTATCGAAACGACAGTGTTATTGTGTATGATATTTTTCTACATTCTTGTAATTATTTATTTATTTTCATGTTAGTAATTATATATATAATTAATACAGCAAAATTTTTACAAGCCGGCAGACTGAAAGCCACGTAAATACTTTTAAGCACAAATATGAAATTCAAAAACAGTAATATGATATTCTCTTTAAAAAAATGGTTATCTGACGTTTACGTGATTACGTCATAAGAAAATATTCATGCAAAATTGTATAATTTTAAAATTTTAATTGAACTTTTTTCACTGAATTACAAACTTACTGACTTAATACAAAGGAGTTCATTGAAAATTACAATTTTTTCGGTAAATTAACATTTATTTGCACTCGTTAATTTAAATATTTTTTCTCTTCTACTCGGACGCATCTGCCGATGGTGTGGATGAGAGATAGATGCGTCACAAGCCGAACGCTTAGACCGATTGTGCCTCTCTATCGCTTGTTCCGCGCTCTCGCTCGCGGAACGTGATAAAGAGTCATGCTTTTTTGTGTGTGCAGCTAGCGTTCACCGATTTATAAGACGTTATCACGTCAAAAATAAAGCAATTAATAAAAATATATCAGGTTAATAATATAATTTAGCTTTATATTATTAAAATTTTATATAATTTTATTATAAATATATATAAAATACGTGACTTATCTACTAATGGCTAGAGAAATCAAATTGAATTTGTTATTACCATTAACTATACCTTTTAAAATTAAATACATATATGCATATTTAAAAACAAATTGTACACTTCACAAAATTTTTGCAACCGAGATTTAAATCTGTATTTATTAAATCATAAATATTAATAATAGTAACGTATTTGTAAGCATAATAAATTCAAGTTCGATATATATCTTTGCCTCTGTTTTATCCGGTCCTAACAAAGTTATATAACCGGACGTCTTCTGATAAGGAAACCGGATCTTGTATCCCCATAGTTATAGCGAGATGGTGAATTTTATCGACGTTTCGAGAGCTCACTACAAAATGTATCGTTTCGATTCGAACAGAAATAGGTTTTAATAAAACTATAATATGATGTATATACAACATTTTGTATTTTTTATGTTAAAAATATTAATTATACTGTTTTAAAAGTAATAAGTAGAGTAAAAATACTTTTTAGAATTTAAACTACGATTGCAATAAGATCTTTAAAATTCCTAATTTTGTCCAAATTGCACGATACGTTTAATTTTCACAATTACTAGATGTTTGAAATGTATATTAAAAACCTATTAGACATAACACTTAAATAATCAAAACATCGTAACAATAAATAAATAAACATATTACTAATTAAAGTTAATTCTTACGATCTAACAAATGTTTTGGTCATAAAACAAATTAAAAAAAGCACCTCATACTCATAGATTCGAAGTAAGATGAGAATCCTATGTGTGGAGTCCGAAAACACACAAATCACTAATAACAAAAACACAATTGTGTCAAGAGTGTAAATCGAAAATTACAATAGCCTATCGTTATGACTCCTCGTTAAAAATAATAGGTTATGATTTTTTTTATTACTGTCTCAAAATTGTATAAGTTACTTTTATTATTAAAAACATTTATTTGCCTATATGCTAAATTTAAATGGCAAATCGGCTTTGCTACACTAATGCAAACGTTACAGCCATTTGCGTAAAACCAATAAATAGACCAATGTGTGGTGTGTGGGCTGAATTCAAACCGCAACTTATACATTGAAAATTGTACTGTGTTTGTAGTGCAATAAAATTTTTTAACAAACGAGACGACAGTTTTTCTAAAATTTCGTTACAGTTAAGTTTATAAACCTCGAATCGCTTAGCTATACAAATAATAAATCTGTTAAAACCTGCGTTTTATTAATACACTATATATCATCAAGAATAACTTTTAATAGCGCGATTTAATTTCAATCAGCGCCATCTCTTATCATTTTTTGTTCGTGCACGTATCACGTAAAAAGTACAAAACCAATGTAAATAACTTTAATACATAAAAATTATACATAACTTACAGTATAATTTAGTTTTTGTTTCATTGTAATTAAATTTAAAAATAAATATTTAAGAAAATAGAAATACGCCTACGCGACATAGACGCCATCTGGTCTAACGAATCTTAAAAACTCACAAAACTTATTTTTGAGTTATTATTTTGTTAAACTTAAAAGTTTACTAAATATGTCGGATAGGAATAGAAATCGTTTTAATATTTTAGATAAACATCATTTTCAATTAATATAGGTACTATTATATTAAATGTCACTAAATATAAAAACGATATTCTACCATTATACGATAGATGGCGCATGTAGGTGATAAAAAATATAAATTTATAATTTTTAAAATTTTAGTTAAATACCCGTGCGAAGCCGGGGCGGGCCGCTAGTTATTAATAAATGTTATTGTTACCCGATATAATTTGAAATTTTATACTTCTATCTTTGCTAGTTTTTAAAATATGTAAAAACGATGATACGGATACATACCATGATATACTATTTTGTGATGTAAATATTTCGGACCAGTACGTGGCCAGTGGTCGAGATAAGACTAAGAGGACCAGATAAAATACCATAAAAACTATATCTCGGTAAAGCGATATGCGAGTAGCATTATCGTTATATATAAAATTAATATCTGTGGTTATTGTGTTGCTCTTTATTTGAATGCGCGAGTCAGTCTGTACTTAAGATATTGTGTGTACCTCATTTTTTAAAATGTCTTTAAAAGCCATTACAACAGCTTTCTTTGTAGCACGTGAGATAAACTAACGCGAAGTATTACTATTAGGTATGTCATAACCTTTGAACTGAATGTTTATAGAGGAGATATGTGAGTTGATAAAACATTTTATACTTATTTGAGTTTTTAGCAATACATTTTATTATTGCTTATTTTTTTAAATTAATAATTACGTTAATAATTCCATTTCTACATAATTAGTCTATTCTTTTCGATGTAATCTAAAATAATAAACTATTATTATTACTGTATAGATGTATGTATATATCATCTTGTATTATTTTATGTGTAGGTTTATAGATAAGATCGATTTCATGTTTTTATTTTATTGTCAAAAGAGGGGAGAATGTTATAATATACTAACCTAACGATTTCAGTTTCTCAATTTATAATAGGAATCGTCGCTATTTAAAGTAAGTAATATTGTAGTGACTTATAACCAAATATCATTCATAGTTTCATTAAAATCTGTCATGCGCGTATAGAGTGACAAATAGACAGAATTTTTTTTATTTATATTTTATTTGTATATTTATATATTATATATGTATACTATAAGTTTTATTAGGTTACTAAATCCGTATCTTGACAGTGTATCGATACATAACCTCATAAGATTTCAAGCTAAGCCTACAAAACTACAACGGAGAAAACTTCGATTTTACGCAGTACTCTTAGCTTGATGCCGAAACAAGCATACAGATAGACAGACAACAATTATGAATATATTCGTTAAGTTGCACTTAAAAATTCCTTGAATATTTTTACGGTATTTACCTGAAATTTACATCAGTCTCTTATTATATAATATAATATATAATGTTATTATATATTATATTATATATGTATACAAATTAAATATAATACACAGAAAATACATGAATTAAATACCATTACATAATATGTAAACACATATTTATATTACTTTATTGTTATAGCGATAAATTATTGAAAATAATTTATAAGTTCATGCCATTTCTGGTTTTCATTTGTCGGTTAAGTCATCGTCTGTTACGTGTTCCGCCCCTGAACGTTCACTCGAGACCACGGGATTAAATATCACACGCTAAGTATGAAGAATATTAGCTTCCTTATATCGTTACTGTAGCGAATTTGCGATAAAATAACGATGTGAGGAACTTCCAGCAACAATATGTCATTCTTAGTTAACTACGGGAAATATAACAAGCGTGTGTAGTATGCATTAAGTTATAAAGGTATTTTGTAACATTTATAATTTTAATTTAACATTAATGATAATATAAAATAAAAATAAATTAATGAGAAATTGTTGTGATGTTGTTTTAAATAATACTGTGTCTTATTAAAATTGTGAAAATAGTCTAAATCTATTATTAGACGTAAAAGATAAAATTTTTACTAATAGATTTTTTTTTTTACAAATGAATGATTACAGTATAAATTATATTATACCACTTTATAGTTTTGAGTGATTGCAGTTACTATTCAGAGTTATTTGATCTTAATTAATTTAATTCCAATTTTTTTTTAAAAATATTAATAAATTAGAAAAGAACGTCTCAGTAATCTTCAAAATCGTAATCATTAAAAAATATAAATATTATCTCAATATACGTTTCTTAATAATTAATATAAAAATAAGAATATTTAAAACTGTTTCTCGTTACCAAGTTCTCAGAAGTTTATAATGATCTCAAAGAGGGGCAAAGTGAATGCATCTTTCCTATAAATTTCATTCCTCAAAGTGATTGCTCTTTCAGTACCTCTGAGCTTTTTATCATTACTGAATATAGAATTTTTATATTTGCGTTTAAATTATTATGAAAGAAAAGATAAAATTAATAAAAAATGCTTTATATAATATAGGTATTACAAGACAAAGATGGTCGTTCAATGTTCTTTTTATGCCAATAATGATGATTAAAAAGTAGATTTAATTTAATAGGCCGTGAAGTGTTAAATCAATAGCTATACGGTATAGCATAAAAGTTTAAGCACCTTCGAGGGTAATTGAAATAAAACCTATAATTTTCTTAGCTGGAAATCGAACCAGCTGAGTATGATCCGAAATGTAAACACCTATAGCGGTGAACATACAAAAAATACTAATAGCGGAACATAGAAACTCTTTCTTTTTTAAGTCAGTTAATAAATCATACCAACAACCACCAACCAACCATCATCTCTGGAGGAATTTGCCAATATTCGTCACGTTTGGCAGTCGGTTGGCGACCGCAGTGTGTTGTGGCAGGATATGGTGACGCTGCTGCTCGTCACTACTCGTTGATGTACTGTTGTTCACAGAACTATGACCTTAGTCGCCTTTTACGACACCTCGGTAAAAAAGAGCTCGAGACTATTTTTCTTTGCCGTTCACCGCACGGTACAATATTAGAATATAATAAATCATGCTTGGGTTAAATCGGAGTTTATATACATGTGTATTAAAGTGAAAATTGTTTAGAATGGTGATCATTGAGCAAAGGTCAAAAGCATCGAATCTGCCCAACGGTTGACAGATGAGGTATTTTTAGGACGTCCACTAGCAGCAACTTAGCAAGACGAAAAGCTAGACAGTGTATCAAAATAAAAGTGCAAAAGAATTTAAGTTTGACCCCAGAAATGCAGCTGACAATTTCGCATATTGTGCAATAATTTTCGCACGATACCAAATCACACAGATTTTATAAGCATAAACTTATATAGTTATCCGCTTACAAGTTTTTAGGAGTATATAATAACCCATTTTTATTTTATTAACATTCATATAAACTAACTGTGACCAAAGTAGTTAAAAGGAAAAAGTAATAGAAAAAACCTTGTAATAAATCTATAATAGCCTACTCATTTTTTGCTAACGTCTTGAGTTCCGACGTAATTACTTCCGTTTGTATATAAACAAAAAAATGGCTGCCATGTTTTCTAATTAGTTTGTTAATAAAATGTTCGCTTTTGTATTACATGAAACAATATTTCGTTACAGTAAATTTAATTACTTTGACAGATATTTTATTAAAAGAAAAAACTTTTTCAAAATTTCCTTCAACGGTTCCGTTTAAATGGAAAGTTATGTATTGGCAACAAATAGTGTTTAGTTTCGAGCCATACACAGATATTTTTGAAAAATATCTATACGATTTATCTTTATTCTAACGATTTTTGGCCAATTTACAATTTCGAATTAAGTTTTTTTAATCCATAATTTTTTTTAAGCCTTTATGTTCAGTATCATCAAGTTAACATATTGTTTGATTAAAAAATATACTAAAATGTTTTTAAAATATTCAAATTTCTCATTAAAATTATATATTTATAAGGTTTCCCCTCAATTTCCACTAATGTTTGAGACTATATGATAATATCTCAAACTTTATACCTACATCGCATTTTAGGGAGGGTAGGAAGTTGGCATGGCAACAATGTGAGGGCTATTGAATGACGTTTGAATATACAAATATATTATTAGAACGGGTATATATGAGGGGTCAGAAAGCTACATTAAAAGTAAACAAATTACAATATTTTACACCAAAATTTGTTACCATTTAAAACTATTATTATTTATTAAAAAATTGACTTCATTTTTAAATAACTGTTAGTGGCTTTTTCTCTATTTAGATAAATTTTTAAAAGAAATTAATGTTTTGCTACTATACATATTGATATTTATTATATAAATGTGTAAATTATAGGAAGGAATGTTGAGTAATTACTATCCGTGCGCAGAAACTTTGCCGATGACCACCCCTCCCACCGGAGTTGACTTCGTCCCTCGCTCGTCTGAGGTGTACCGCTAGCAACGCAGCCAATACGTGCGTGTAATTTTTTGCTTTCACTACGAATTAATTAACTGTTGTTTTCTTAGGTTTTACTTATTTTATTTTTGTAAGTTATTTGTTTTCGTTTTTTGGAACCATTAAACTTTTATTTTACGGCTACGTTTTATTCATTCACTAAATATAAATACATAAAAATATATAATCTACGTAATAACAACAGCGTTTTTTATTTACTATTTATAATTACACTTTATATTAAATTTATAATTCGAACGAGACTATTTTTTATTAGTTTGATGTAAAATATATACAATAATAATCTACATTTATGTGACCTTTTTTTTTCAACCCTACTATCGACCCGTGACGTCTCAAGGCCATCGGCAAAGTTTCTGCGCACGGATTATAGTTGCGTGCACTTTTAATGACAAGAGATCACAGTGTTTACATTATAAATGTAAAAATTAGAACATAGGTAAAAAATAGAAATATAAAACATGACACTGTATTTTATATGAGAAGCAAAAACCACAAGTATCAGCCAAACCAGTTTCTATACACTAAAATTTATCACGGTAAAATTGCGCGAGGTTTAAGGTTAACCACGATTTACTGTTTGAAATAATGTTCAAGTACGTTCTGTTCAACCGACAGTAATAACTTTAAAAGTTTTACCGATTGACTGGCGTACTTTAAAAGGAGTCTCAAAGAACTAAAAGCTTTTCTGAGGTTGTATTGAACTATTGACAAACCACTTGATGTCGAAGGAAGCGTTTACTTTGGAAAGATGTCAAGCAAAACGCACACCGAGAACATTCTTTCATACACTAAGTTGGTACTCTAACGCTAAAGTACTATTTTCAATATGTTTCAGGATGTTTTTACACAATTGATTCAGAAATTTATGGATTGACTTATTTAAGTATGTGGATCATTCTTATTTTATGATCCTGGCTTAAGTGTATGAAAATACCATACTACACGGTGCATATATACTTAAAATACAATAATAATACATCTATGAATAGAAAAATACTGCAAAAAGAACCGACTTGTAACTAACAAGCTCTTGAAGTTCCCTATCCTATCCTGTGTGTGTTTATTCATCTGTTGCTTTTATGAAAATATATATTCAAATAAAAAATATCAAATCGTAAATATGTCACGTAAATATATATAAATTATATAAAAATGAAAGTAAGTATATTTGTTTTACTAAAATTTATGTTTTATATTATTTTAATTTGAGACTTTAGAATAAAATAATTCATAATATTTTCACTATTTTCAAAATTTAAAGAACTTTAAAATATCAACTGGTATAGTTAAAATTGCAAGGTCAATTCCCATCGTATTTTTTTCATTTTATGTGACTTTGCCGAAACAATTTGCACTGGTTTGACATGACTTAAGCTCGCACAATTAAAACTAGATTGAGATGTATTTCGTGGGTCGAAATTATTATCACAGTTACTAAAAATTTGTTACTATCACAAAATTTCATGTCGTCGTATGCTAGTTGTTGAGTTTAACCTGGAGTGTAACTTATTATTAGGTTTTAATCCATTCGTATATAATATTTATTTCATATTCAAAGCTTAAATATCAACAGCACACTTATGAGGACAAAGTATTTAAAGTGTTCATTCTATTTCTGTCATTAATTTGAAATTTTATAAAAATAGAACATATAAATTTTATATATACTCGTCAATGTTACATAAGTTGTAATCTGACATTTTTACATAACATTTTCTTGAAATACTCTCCTTGCACGTGACGCACTGGGCGAGATTTGTCATGCTTTAAAGCGCTCCATCGTATCGATAAGAGTATTAGTTTTGTGAGAAATAAAATCGTCTGTGCAAGTAAACTAATGCGATTTTCGAATCAACTATGCAAGTATAATAAATTTTTATAGAATAACTAATAAGTACTTCATATACTATATAATATATAATTATATAAAATCAGATCGATGTAAGAATTTATCATAAATATATTTGTGTTGTATAAAAATGAAAAAAAAAAAAAAAACTAATTTCATATTCTGGTCGCATAGTAAACACGAATCGTGCATTTAACGCTAAAGTAAGATAGATATACAGTAAGATGTGCGAAATGATTTGTCGAAATATTTACGATAAACGTTAAGCGCATAGTTGTATAAAAGATACTGACTGTAAGATATACGTACAATTGACGTAACGAGTAAGTATGATACGTCTACACAGACAGGAATAATATATAATCAACGTGTGACACGTTTGCAAAATTACATTTTTATATATTGTAATATAAAACAAACCAGAACATTGTGTGTATTGTAGTAATAATTATACTCAACATGGTCTACTTCTTCATTACATTTTTTACATGACAAGTTGGTACATGTAAAGTTTTACTGTATCTACCTCATTTTTATAAAATTCTCCTCGTTAGGAAAGTCAAGTTGAATATGACATTGTCTACGAATTTCATTTTAGCTAGATTTTTTAAGTAAGTTTTCAATGAGAAATTCCGAGCACAAAGCTATTTCAATAATAACAGTTACTATAAAATGTTATAACTACAACTTATATCTAACACTGGTTTTCTTATTTCACTGCAGAATATAACAATAGGTTGCATTGTTGCTTGGCTCGAGAATATTTTTAATCCAGATTGTACGTTATTCAACAGGTAGAATGAATTCTTTTTTCATGAAATTCTTGCTTATATTTCGAGTTATTATTTAATTTTTATATATGCGTATCACGTTTATAGGTTCGGCTTGGATTAAAGGTGACCGATTTTATTGCTCACCAAAGCGCTTCCCATTCCGGCCTCGAACTGTGACTTAAGGAAAATATCCCTCTATTCTCAAAGGCGGCTATTTGAATTGCTAATGGCTGATAACTATGGCTATTTGAGTTTTGTCCCCCAAAGAAAGTTTTATCTTACTTTCTTTATATCTTACGTCATTGATTAGGTATAAAATTATAACGCTGAAATGGAAACAACTAAAAATAATGAGAAATAATAACATAATATTTTTGGAAAATTATTTTGTTATTTTGATTTATTTAATACGCTTTAATATAAAAAAGAGTAACTCACAATAAGTGGTTTTGTCGTTAACGAAACGATTGAATAAAAAAATGGAATAGGTATTAAAAAGTACACACATAATATAAGGTCGTGCAAAAAGTTTCTTCGTATTTTACATTCAAATTCATTTTTTTTTAAAGTTTAGTTTCATTTAATTATAATATATTTGTGATATTTTTTTCGATAATTTGTTACCATTTTGTAGATAGTGTAATCTCGTTCCTTTAGTCATCTTTTGATCAAAAATGCGACAAATAGTTTTGACAGTCCTCTCTTCATGTTATTTTAACACTACTCAAAGAATTCTGAAGAGATTGAGGCAAGTGAAATAACACCAATTTATGGCCAAAGATGTGTGCGGTCTGGCGTTATCACGATGAAAGACCACTTCTTTTCTGTTGATAAATTACACCCGTTGTCAGCCTACCATGCACACAGCATCGCATTATTGCATGTTAATCCGGGCTTCGCTACAGTCTGTGGAGCTTAACTACCCTTTGAGCATGATTTTTTTCGCACATTCTCGTTGTAGGTGATCCGCCTTTTATCACCATTATCAGTCTTATCAAAAATGGTTTAGTTTTATTACATTTCAAGAAAAATTCCCAGACTAAAAACGTTTGAACCAACTTTATGCTACTCTTACTGACAATCAATTGGGTACATGAACATCACAATTTTTTTTCATGGCTTAAGTCGCATTTTTCCGTTTTTGTCATGTAACTTCAGAATGTATCGAATTTCTTCGTTCAATTTGCTAATTTTGACGGACAGAAAAATAATTGAAAAATGGCGGAAAGTGTTTTTTACTAACTTTTTATTTTTCTTTTTCTTAATTTTGTTTATTTATTGATATTAAAACCAGTCAGATAAAAACAGTACAACCAAAGAGATTTTCCTTTTGTTTATACATACAAAATACGGAAAGACTTTTTCTCTCGACCCATTATTACCGCGATAAGGTCCTAGCGAAATAGCGAAATAAATAACAAAAATTGAATATGTACAACTAGCGAAAGTTGAAAATGTACAACGTTTGCTTGTTAATAGTTTTTTTCTGGATATATTTGTAATGTGTGGTATGTGAATAGATACACATGTGTTCAAGTTTTACATTGTAAATATGATGTAATAAAATTAAACCTTAATTATAAAATTAGTATTAGTGCCATCGCGTGTTTTTTTAGAAACTTTTTTTAAACTTCTACGTATTAGTAAGCTATCGTCAAACTATAATTTATAAAGGAAAAATTCCTGTCGTCTTGTCACGGCTTCTCTACAGCCATCAGATACTGAAAAACGGTATAGCAATAATGGCTTAACGCTAAAACGTTAAGGTATATTTTTGGATTCCCAGGGAGCCCACTAAGACTTACTGTTTGTCTGTTCGTTGTTCACATGGCTGTTTATTCGAAATTGTAACAGACACACTTGAAATTTTCATAGTAAAAGTATGCTCAGTATAAATATAAGTAAAAATGAAAAGAATTTAAATTGAAAAAGACCCGTACAAGAAAATATCTGTATATTATTATATCAAACTAAATGATGGAAAATTATGTGTGTGGGAAATTATGTATAGACTTTTTTGAAATAATAATATGATTATTTATTTAAAGATTTTTTTTTTCAAATTGTATTTTTATTTTATTTAAATAGTAACATTTTTTCGTAGAATTAAATAAATAACTAATAAAAAAGGTTTATAGCTATTGACTTGACATGATTATTACGTAGGTAAATACATTACAAAACACTGTAAAAATTAATTCGCTTGACAAAACAAATATTTTTATTAAAAAGTTTATATTTTGAGTTATATAATACTTTAATGATTTTTTTTTTTCTTTTAACGTTTATAAAAAAGCAAAGATACTTTTTGATAATCATTAAACTTCTTCTAACACTAATATTTTTAAAGAAAAAGACACTTTTACAATAATTACTAACAAGTGAGAGAGACTTTTTAAAATTACGACAACAGTTACAACAACAACAACAACGACGTCTCAATATTCAAATATTTTTGTTTATCGATAAAATGTTATCATATTTTAAACGTAGAATTACTGGTTGATTGATGACAATTTTAGGGGCCAAAAGCATTATATATGTCAACAATTTAACTTTATTTCCTCGAGCGACTTTTTTTAGGTCTATAATTATCTGGGCGATACTACAGATGACAATCCGAGCATCGAGTTATAACTTGATGATCAATATAGGCTAAATATTTGTGCTATATGGTATTGCGGGTGTATAGCTTCCGTGTAGAGAATATAAATAAAAAGGACACTAATATCTTGTTAAGAGTAAACATCAAAATATTTAATACAAAACAGTCTACCCACTTAGTATCATATCACTTTACGCGTTTTTTTTTTTTGCGGACCTGAACGTCTTTGTTCTGTCTGAAAAAACTTCTAGACTCGAAGACAGTGTCACCTAGTGGGTCTAAATTTGAATCAAAACTGTCGAATAATAATGTCGAAAAAACGTTATAGAAAAACTTTCTTCAAAATCAGACCAGCTTTAAATAGTTCAGTGACATACACACGTGATGAAGGAGTTATATATAATATAAAATATGATAAAATAACCAGTAAGTATATTTGAACCAATCGCATATTACGAAAGTTTCAACTTAGTTGTGATAGCCCATATCATGAAACTAAATAAGAATGACGGTATCTGTCCGACATAGTAGAACGTAAAAGATAAAATTATGACTACTGTTTAGTTCTATATTGTTGCTTATATCGAACAATAAGAATATAATAAAAACCGCTACGTTTGTCTAATGTTTCAGTAATTAGATAGACCAGTCTTTGAATAGCATAACCAACCTGTAGTATAAACAAACTTGCCCATACTACAAATAACAATATTTCTGTATTACTTACTATAATAATCTGCCCAAAAATAAATAATAGTCCACGATCGTTTGTGATTACTTTTCAGTTTCTTTTTTTCTTTAAGCTAAAAAAATAATAAAGGACAAAATATACGAAAGCGGAGAATTAGGTGAGAGCAACGCTACAAATCGTCCAAGACTTAAAAATTACCATTTTTAACAGATTTACCTGTATATATGTAGTTAAAACAAATTTCTTTATGTAATATTTAATATCATAATTAAAAGTAATTAAAAATTATTACAAATACAAAGAAATTATTTTAAAAAAATTTTGTTATGATGCTTTTATAAAAATAATTTTAGTATTTCTCTCCACTGACTTATTTAACAAAATACTTGCCCAGAATTGACGAGCATAATTTACCGAGTGACGCAAAACAGAATTGGAACGGAACCGGTTGGTCTCTTTTTACGGTAAATTGAACTAAAAGGCTTTCAGAAGCAGACGGTACAGGATGTGGCCGACGCCGGTTTTCCGGCTTTAGAAGCACCGGCTTTACATGCAGTTTTTTCTCTGGCGTTCTCTTATTTACGGGTCGTTGTATTCATTGAGAGTATTACTACAGTACATACTCATTAAAAAAACATTTAAAAAAAGGGTCCGTCGAAAATTTTGTTTTTATGTTTTTTCAACCAAGTTAATATCACTTTGTTTGAAATGAAAAAAAAAAAAAAAATATTATACGAATAAAGTAGCTTTTATGACGGATTCAAATGCGAATATTTAGTCTTTAATTAAACAAGTATTTCAGATTTCAATATGTATATACGATTATACATTATATATAAAGTATTATATTTATTTAAAACATTTTTATAATATTTAATAACAATTTAAGGTCAAGCCGGAATATTTTGTAAAATAGCCAACATAATTTTAAGCATAGTAGAAGTCGGAATTTAATCAATTTAGGCATTAGTAAATACCTAATAGGACGAGTCAGGTTATGAAAACGACAACAGTGTACACACTGCTTTGTAAGTATTGCTTTTATTATTTAAATAAGTAATTATTTTTAATTCGTGTATTATTTTCAAAAGAGTAACTGCGGAGTTTCTTGCTGTTTTCCTCTCTGCAGAATCTACATTACGAATCGGTGGTAGATTTACTTTTACAAAAATAATAATCACTCTAAAGTTTTAATTTGTAAAATGACGATTCGAAGGTGCTCGTGGGGCTATTTAAATAAAGTTGTTTTTGATTTTGAGTATAAAAAATAACTCTTTATCATTATGAAAAGTTTCATTTTTTTTTTGTTTTCGGTATCCAAATGCTAAATATTAATGAATATTAGCATATGTGCAATAACTAAAAATAAATTGATATAGAAAACATATTTCAGCCTAAAAAACGGGAGAAGGCCTAATATATAATAGGCCTATTATATACGTACGTTATTAGTTAATGTTTAATAATAATGATAGAACATTAATAATGATTTTACACTTTATTCAGTAGTTACACATTACTTACTTTATTTATAAAAATATAAAATCAAAATATCTTAGAGTACACGTAGTACCTTTTAATCATAGGGACGATAGGCTGCGCAGGATCTACGTGGAGAAGACGAAGATCCTGCAGCAGGCCATATGCCGAGCCAAGGAGGAGGCCTGGCTGGAGCTAGTGGGGGGCCTAGAAAGGGACCCCTGGGGCCGACCGTATATGTGGGCGCGGAACAAGCTTCGCGCCCAGTCGGCCCCAATCAGCGATACGCTCCAGCCGGACCAACTAGGGAGGATCGTCGGGGAACTCTTCCCCGACGAACCTGAGGACTTCGTTCCCCCCAGAATGGCTCGGCAGACGCCAGACACGGAGGAGGGTGTTCCGTCACCCGTCACGGAGACTGAAATGGAGGCGGTTATTACCCGCCTCCAGAGTAAGAAGAGGGCGCCGGGTCCAGACGGGGTGCACGGGAGAGTTCTTGCGATCGCTCTCGGGCACCTCGGCGACAGCCTCCGTGAGCTGTTTGACCGCTGCCTGCGGTCTGGCCAGTTCCCGGAGGCCTGGAAGGAAGGTCGGCTTTGCCTACTACCTAAGGCAGGGCGGACCCCGGACTCGGCTTCGGCGGTGCGACCGGTGGTGCTGCTGAACGAAGCCGGTAAAGCCTTGGAGAAGATAGTGGCCTCCCGGCTCGTTCAGCACCTGGAGGAGGGCTCGGGACCCGGACTTTCAGAATCCCAGTTCGGGTTCCGAGCACGTCGGTCGACCGTCGACGCCCTCAAACGCCTGCGGGCGGTGACGGGTGAGGCGGAACACGGAAGGGAAGTGGTGGTCGCGGTGTCGTTGGACATCGCGAACGCCTTCAACAGTCTGCCGCACGCGGTGATACGGGAGGCACTAAAATACTTCGGAGTGCCCCCGTATCTAAGGAGGCTGTTGGAGGCGTACCTCTCCGATCGAAGGGTAGGCCTCGAGAACCGGTCGGGGTCCGTGGAGTGGTGGCGAGTCGGCTGCGGTGTCCCGCAGGGATCCGTTCTGGGTCCGATCCTGTGGGACATCGGGTACGACTGGGTCCTGCGAGGCCGCCTCCTCCCCGGGATGGGTGTCATCTGCTACGCGGATGACACCCTCGTTTATTCCCGGGGACGAAACTACAAGGAGGCGGCGCGGCTGGCCGAGGTCGGACTCGACCTCGTGATCAGCCGCATAGAGAGTTTAGGGCTTCGTGTCAGGATTGACAAGACCGAAGCCCTGCTCTTCCGCGGGACCGGTCGCAAGGGACCTCCACCGGGCTACCCTTCAGGTTGGAGAGGGGAGAGTCAGGATGAGCCCGCAAATGAAGTATCTCGGGCTCATCCTGGACGGAGGGTGGACCTTCGGCCCACATTTCGCGATGGTGGGACCGAAGGTCGTGAAGGCGGCGAGTGCGCTGGGCAGACTCCTCCCGAACCTCGGAGGACCCAGCGCCGCCTGCAGGCAGCTGTACTCCGGAGTCTGCCGGAGTATGGCGACGTACGGTGCCCCGGTTTGGGCGGATCGCCTCACCGCGAAAAATAAGGCGGCGCTGCGCGCTGCGCAGCGAACGATCGCGGTGAGGGTGATTCGGGGGTACCGTACGGTATCGTGGGCTGCAGCTACTGCTCTAGCCGGCGACCCCCCGTGGGAGCTCGTGGCGGAGGTTCTTGCCGAGACCTACTCATACGTCTCGGGTAGGAGGGCTCTTGGTGAGAACCCCACGTTGGACGGGATCCTACGTGTGCGTCGGATAGGGCAGGAAGCGCTAATGCGGAGGTGGGGGGAGGACCTGGCGGTGCAGCCATATGGCACACGCGTAACGGCTGCCATTCGCCCGGTCCTTGAGCGGTGGATGCGTCGAAAACGCAAGCCCCTCACCTTCCGTCTGACACAGATTCTCACCGGGCACGGTTGCTTTGGTGACTACCTGTGTCGGACGGCCCAAAGGGAGCCGACGACTGAGTGTCACGATTGTGGCGCAGCGGTGGACTCTGCCCAGCACACCCTCGAGGTGTGCCCGAGATGGGCGGTGCTGCGTCAAGGTCTGACGTCGGTCATCGGAGGGGACTTGTCGCTCCCGAGCGTCATCACCGCGATGCTCGGCGACGACGAGTCCTGGAAGGCGATGGTCTCCTACTGCGAGACAGTAATGTCCCAGAAGGAGGCCGACGAGCGGATGAGAGAGGAGGCCGCCGACGTGGCCTCCATCCGCGGGCGACGAATGGGGGTGCGTAGGAGGCGCTACTTAATGCGCCTCCTGTAACGCCCTTGTGCCCGTGTCGGGCCGGGATGGGAACCCGGTCCTGCTAGACACGGCGTCGTCGGGACTGTTCAGAGGTTAGCCGGACAGTCCCCATGGAGGAGAAGTCTGGCCTTTTCGCCGAGGCCAGCCTGTCGCTGGAGGGATCCTGTTGCCTGCAGATCCGGGACCCTCCAATTAAAGCGGCTGAAGGCTCCCGCAGGGGTTTAGTACGGTATTGCACTCCCAAAGTGCCGAGTCCCACATAGGTCTAGGACTGCCGACCCGGGCATCCTGGATATCATCCGTAAATGGATTCCCCTGCGTAAAAAAAAAAAAAAAAAAAAAAAAAAAAAAAAAAAAAAAAAAAAAAAAAAAAAAACCTATTAATCATGTGGATACATAACAACAAAATTTTTGTCATTCAAATAGAGAGATAGAGTCGAGAAATAATAACTTTGTAATAGAGTACCACATGTATCTATTCAATCTTGTTTACAAATGTAAGAATTTGAAAAAAATGAACAAAAAAAAAAGAAAGAATTAAATGTAAGCTAAAACGAATTCAATTTTATTTATTCTTGGTTTAAATCATAGTAATTTACGATAAAAGTCGTATGATATTTTAGAAATCTTTTCAACAAAATAAATATGCTCTCAAGGTGTACAAACAGTTATATATTGGATACTAAAACCGTCGAAGCACTTAAAGGTCATGCATTATCCATAAGCTAGAAAAATGGAAGCATACTATGGTGATGCTGCAAGTTCTCGGGTAACGATCGGACAATAATTTATCACAAGCTATGGTCGAACTCTCTATAAGATTGGGAATTAACTCTCTATTGACTAGGTTTTCTAATTCTACTAATTGTTGCGCAACATCACTATCACAATTTGTATAGATTTACAATGACTTTTGACAATTTTATTTTAAGAAAAGATTTTTTTTTTAAATTTTTTAAAGCCAATTTTACTTCTTTCTTAAATTTTATTAAGATTACGTGTATGTTCAAAGAGTTAATTACTGTAACAGTATGTTTTATATTAATATTAGATACTTTCGAAGTTTAGAGGCTTACATTTATTTGTGCTCTTTTGGCATCATTGAAACGACTGAAACCTGGATATTATTCAATGCCATTAATATAATTGTTAAATGTTAACAATATACATAAATTATAAAACGATTTCTTAAAGTAGCGATGACCTCTAGCTTAACCTCTATCAGTTACCAATAAAACATATCAAATTTAGCTTTTATAGTCCTGCTGTTGTGTGACAGTAACAATGATGTTAGTAAAAGTCAAGTGTATAGCCATTTATTCATTCATTTAAATCGAAGGCATTATACACTAGTTATAGCAGGTAGTTATGTGCTAACGCGAGGATTAATAATACGTTAAGAACAGAAACACAGTTTCATGTCTCCATTTTCCTTTCACAAAGGAAGAATTTTCATAAACGCTGACATCCATTTCTACATAAGTAAAGAATAACTTAAATCTTATAATAACTTAAATATCTACAGTAATCGTCAAAAAACTATATCGCGGTACATACTCGTTTTTATCTTTAAAATTAAACTATGCTCAAACAATAACTTTGTTAAGAAAAATGAATATCAGCAGAAGTCGATAAAATATTTTGATTTTTTTTTGTCTATCAGTCTGTCTGTCTTGTATAAAAGTATTAAATGGATTATAGTTATTTACGGAAATATAACTTAATTATGGATTATGCTTCATCTTGATGTACCATCTAGAAGTGGAGCTATTAATAAAATGATTCTCGTGCCTAATTTCAAATGCCACGCACATAAAGTCACGAAGAAAAATGGTATAAAATATGAGTGTAATATTTATATTGAATATACGATGACAGATTATGTCAACGATATCATAACGTAAGGTCACTGAAAATTGTACAAGTATGTAGTTAATAATTAAAATAATTCAGTATAAAGTTCACAGTCGTGATAATCTATTAACATACTTTTTTATTTAATGCCAAATTAATGTTGTTTAGAATAAAAAAATCATTATAATATTGTGTTTGAGTAATGCTTGTAATATAATAGACTCTCAAATATAGTGGTGTATACTGTATCAGCCTATAAACCACCCATTGCTGAGCGAAAGCTTCTTCTCACTACAGAAGAAGGTTTGGAACTTAATCCACCACGCTGCTCCACTGCGAGTTGGTGGATAATTTCCATACCACGAGTAAAGATCGTTATTAGATGTATATGAAAACAACCGGGACTGACGGCTTTACGTGCTTTCTGAGGCATGGTTGGGAGACCCACAAGGACATACACCCAGACCGGAAACAAATATTTGTACATATACAAATATCTGTCCCGAGCGGGAATCGAACCCGCGACCGCTGGCGATTTCACGTCAGTAGTGTATAAGAACATATGATAACGTCATTTTGTCGATACAATAAGATTTAGCCCCTATTTCACCCGTTAGAATGCTTTATGACCTTTTAATGTTTCAAGTTATTTCTATATATTTTAATCTTGAAAAAGAAATAGACCAATATACTTTTGCAATAATAAAAATAAAATTAGTTTTTCCTTTTTGTTCATAGAAGTAAACTATAATCGATATTGTCTATTACTTAGTACAACATCCACAGTCGTAAAAATACATATATGAGCGCTTGGAGAACGTAAACATGGTTACATCTGAGCAGTTTCATCCGTAATCGTCATTTCAAACGTCTGAAATTCCGTTGAAGTTCCACTATGGAGCTGTTTGCGTCAATTTTTATACTTTACGACAGTGCCAAAGTTAGATTAGAGATGCCTCTTTAAAGTTTATGTTCAATGCCGAGATAATACCGCATCCTGTACTGCTTGGCACATATCCAGTCGACGAAAATCGACCCGATCTCTTTATGAGGACAGGAAAATGTGTTTATGGCGCTTCAACATTACCGAATCTGTTATATTTATAGAGCATGTGTTGTGCAGCAATGACAAATTCTGTAGGGAGAGTCTAGTTGTAGGTAGTCATAACTCAAAAAAATTCGTGCTGCGCTAATTTTGAAATACGGGCACTAAAGTTCGTCCATGAATTTTAGGTAACGTACGGTACTGTTACAATGATTCGTATTGTACTTTTTAATTATTTGCAACAGTAACGTTAATGATATTTTAACGATGTTTAAATAAAGATAATTTCTAGGGATTTCTAGAAAAATCACAATAATTATTAATCATAATAAAGTCTAAAAAGAAAAACAAATGATAGTATAATTCTTATTTAAATGTCTTTTCCAAAACAAAGTACTTAAGCGATATTTGTTATTTATTTATACCATTTTTATAATATCATAAAAAAGAGAAAAAACTATACTTCTACAGTAATATTATCGAAATCAAATATTTCACAGATGTGTACAAAATAATGGTTTTCAAGAATGTCGCCGATGTCACGATTGTATAATTTGGGATCGCCTCGCCGCCCCTCTGCTGTTCTATACGTGATCTGTTTCATAATGACTATGTGCCCTCAAACATTTAACGACAGACGTATAAAACTGTCATTTGTTGTTCTGAGAAAAAGAGTTTTAGAATAATAAACCATACGCAACATTTTGCACGTTAAGGCCGTATATAATACTTTAGCTTAATGTAGCGTCTACTTTTCTAAGAACTTTTGCTTGAATAACTATTAAACTTAAGCTTGGCACACTCGAATGAACTAAAGACTCATTATACCTACCATAAAAACAAGTAATTGAAAAAATACGGGCGTTATTTTATTTCTCAAGTATTTATAGTTTTATACGATGTTTAAAAAATTTTTAACAAAAAAAAAAATAATAATAATATAAAAAAGACAAATTCATGGTTTCATTTTTTATCTAAACGAATATAACCAACTGAAAGATTTTATTTGAACTTGTTTATTTTGGCATTAATGGACCGATTAAAAAAATATTTTCGTTTTAAAAAGCCTGTTTGTCGGAGAAAAAAGGGACTCATGAGGAACAATAGCTACAACGGTCAATGTGGTGTAACCACAGAGCTTGTTTATATTTTTATAGAACAAAGTAAGACTTAAAGAAATAAATCCTAGTTTAATTAATTTTAATAACTTTTCACTATCCAGATGTTAAAACAATAAAACTATACATTGTCATCACATTTAACTATCTTATTATCTTAAACTTTTAATTTCCTTTGAAGGAATTTTCCTCTTTCATAATACGTAAGTTGTATTGTTGCGCCTGTGCAAAGCATGGCTTGGAGAGCCGGATGTCCGGTCTTGAGATGCAATAAAAGTGGCCGCCAAGCAGACATGTGAAAATTTACATAAAAGATATTTAATATTTAGGATTACACACTCAGAACTTTAAAGCGAGTACAGTTTTTAATTTCATTTTAAAATACCTTCCATATTGTCAAGTTTGTTTTGTTAGATTTTCTTTTCGTAATTAATAATGGAGTTAATAAAATATGTTTGTCTCTTTCAGTCAATTTTAATTATGGTTTCTTGTCTGTACTAATATTTAAAATATAAATACTTGGGATGCTGTTTTTCGAACGCGCCAACATCAAAATGGTCTTAATAATATAGTGTAGTATATAAATTAAATTTGAAACATCCGCATTATATTATTCGAGGCGTACCTAAACTCACTTTTGACGTCCAAGCAACTAGAACTAAATTTGCTCAAGCTCATTTATTAATTAATAGAAGTTGCGCCTTGTCTAACAGTGTGCTTATAAATACTAAAATAATATTTTATAATTTTCTTAATTTAAATTGGATGCTATAATCTATATTAATAATTCAGTCAAGGGGTACGGTAGACTTGATTGAAACTTTACCTAAATAATAAAACATAAAAAATAACGATATCGAGTCGACAACATATATCCGCAAAATTCGGATTGTCGAGTATTTTGTTAAATTCTAATGGTTCAAATGGCAGTCGCTATATTGACACTCAGACGCCATCTTGAGTTCGTTAAGGCCGATTCACACATATAAGTAACGTCATACTTTCTATGAACGCATCCCTGTCAGTCAGTCAAATAAAAAAAAAGGCTTACAAATCGCTTTGGGATCGTCATTTTACAAATTAATATTTTAATGATTATTTAAAGTGAAGCTACCACCGATTACAGTATACTTTAGCTATCAGTGATGACATAGTGTTCTCAGTGTGTAAATGAGCCTTTATTGTTTATTGATTGAGCTAAGTAACGACATACTTTCTATGAACGCATCGCTGTCAGTCAGTCAAATCAATTTTTTTTTCCTTTCGTCGTTTTTCTCTAATTTAAAGGCACTGCCCTAACCGCCTCGGCTACTATTGGAATACTAGTCATTTGGAAGGAGAGACTAAACTAGCCTCTAAGAAACTTAAATTTAAGAAACGAAGCAGTATTATTATTTCATGCCTTCCCATTGCCTACAATTGTTTAAGGCGCAGATCCGGCCCCACATGGAATAGTTCTCTTGCCTATGGGATGGAGCGCCCCAATATCAGCTCCTTCCATTTGACCGCATTCAACGCCGGGCGGCTTGAATCGTCGACGACAAGGTTCTTTCTAATCGGCTTGACTCTTTGGCGCTGCGTAGAGATGTCGGATAACTCTGCATCTTCTACCGCATCTATCACGGGGAGTGTTCTGTAGAATTGTACGGATTAATACTTACAGCAGAATTCCACTACCGGATATCACGTCAAAATTATAAATTACACCCACATCACCTCGATGTCCGGACATCTGCAACAACTAGATTTTTATGACATTTCCTGCCTTGCACGACTACTATATGTAACCAGCTGTCATCTACGGTATTTCCAAACCGATATTACTTAGGAACCTTCAAGAAAAAAGCATACTCTTATTTAAAAAGCCGGCAACGCACCTGCTAATCCTCTGACATAGTGAGTGTCTATGGATGTCGCTTTCACTTACCACCAGGTGAACCGACAGTCCATTTGCACCCTCTACTATAAAAAAAAAAAATAATAATAAGTTGAAGGGATTCAAGCTATTTTTGAATTTATATTCTCATTTCAGAAGTTATTTTTCTAAATATTTTATTGATAGACTAGCCATAAGGAACATTTTACAATTCATACATTTTTAAAAAAAAATATGCATTTATAAAAAAAACTTGTCAAATAATATTTTTAATACATATTTAGATACGTACATATGAGCATGGTAAGTAATTACATACAGGGGCAGGTGCTGCGACCGCCCCAGTCATAATTTAAATGCACGTCCAGCCACGCCATGCAAATTAAGAAGGCCCCAGGGCTCACAATTGACGAATAATAACTATGCAGCGTAAAATACGGACGCTGTTACTATCAGTACTCGAAGAGGGATTAATTCTCAATCTCAAAGTTACGGCTTATGTATTATTCATATATAATCTCAGATTATGTCAGAAGCTATTCAGTTTTGCGAAAAGTTAGAATGAGAAGTTTGCTTAATACCGCTAGTTTCCAGTTGTACTTGTACGGGCTTGAATACACAATTTAAAATCTATATATTAATACGTGAAGCAAAAACTTGGTACCCCTTTTTACGAAAATTACGCGGACGGAGAAGTATAAAATTTGGCACAGTTAAAGTTATTTGGAAAAGAAGTGCAGAATGCTAATATTTTTTATAATAGACGGCCGGCTGGTCGAGTAGTCAGGCAACTGGACACTTTACGCAGCGGTCGCGGGTTCGAATCCCGCCAGGTGCAGATAATTTGTATGACGAATATAAATGTCTGCACCGGGTCATGGATGTGTATTTATGTACATATGTATTTATATAAATTTCTTAAATTTATTTCCGTTCCTAGTATTTGTAACACAAGTTCTTACGAACTTAGCACGGGGCTAGGTTAACATGGTGTGATTGTTGGTTAGTATTTATTTATTTATTTAATGCTCAAAAAATATATTAAATTAATAAAAAAAACACTACACACACTACGGCACACACACAATATATACAATGTACACATATTATACACAAACTTTGTTTTTTGTCGAAGTCTGTTGTCAACACGGTTTTAAATACAGGTCTTGCAACGAATTTTTTATCGATTTTTTTTTATCACAGATTAGGTCCAATGACTGCTGCATATGCTCACCATGTTAATATTATGTGCAATCATATTTTTATGATGTTTACTATGCAATTATAGATTAGGTAGAATTTCGACCACTGGGCGACCACTAGTGAAATTCAAAACGTATTCTATAAATAATTTATGTGAAAATTTATTATTATTCAGATTTTAATAATAAATTTATTTTACATAAAGTTTACAAATGAAATAAATGTAATATTGCAGTACCGCGTATGATATTATATGATACGTAGTGCAATATCGTAATACAGGGTATGGTCGTATAATTAAAATTATATGATTACTAGGTATAATTATTATGAGAGCTACATAAAATTGTGTTGCAGTTTTCGGTTTTAAATAATTGTTGCGCGATTTAAAATATGTAATGATGACGACATTGACAATGATGACATTGTAGGAAATAACTTTTTATGTCAATCGTCAATTTACGTTGCTAACATACATTTAGGGAATAAAAGAAAAGAAGATAATTAATAACCATTTTCATCCAAATCGTATAAATAACCTATGAAAAAAGTATGTATATCATACCGTATCAACTTTAGTAGTGGCAGTTCCCATATGAACTAAGCCAAGAACACCATAATAGCACGGGTTGTGTTGGTAAGAGGAGTATAAAAAAAAAAAACCAAAATTAAATCAATATGAAGGTTTTAAATTGCCTTCGGTGTTTAACCCAGTATCAAAGCAATTTAATTAAAGTTAAGTGTTTAAACATTTGTGCTAACCAATTGTTTTAGTGTGGCATGCATGCAATACCCTCGCAGCATTAAAATGACAAATACTAAAATGTAAATATTGTGAGCGAAGAAAACTCACAAACTCCTAATCGGTAGATACGTGGTATGTGCAGACCGCTAGGTTACATCTTCAATTTGTCGTTTGCGTCTTGGACACTTATGTAGGTACTCTAATACATTTAGCTAAGATTAGGGTACGTGACCACTCTGTATGTGAATGAGGCCTCGACGAAGGTTCAGCATCCTATATCCTTTTTAACTGTCCTAAGCTGCTCTATCCTGTCTATGATCCATTCCCACCAAATCCCACGTACTGTAAATATTGAATGTTAATGCTTGTGTTTAGTTCTTTTTGCCTTTTCTATCTAAATATATTTAGTGAAATAGAAGTAAATCTTAAATATTTTTTTTGATTGTTATAACATAGTGTAGGTGTGTATATATTACTAACAATATATGGGTATGGTTATCGTAATTTAAGTGTATGTGTTGTTCTAGGTTAATCGTAAAACTCCTACTATTCCTACGGTCCTCATAATTTTATTAAGGTTGTAATCTCGACCGCAAGGAACAGTCTTCTTCGCGTCTTTTCCATTCTAGGTTACATCGGCGATACCATCCATGCTATTTTAGCACAATTGAAAGCCATTAATCCGAATGAATTAATGGGGTACTTCAGTCACTTTGTGACCACAACGGAAGTAATGCCTCAAAATGCGTAGTTGTAATAAGGGTACGCACCTAATATTGCAGCTATAAAACTTGTAATACATAAATACGTACAACAGATACCTACTTATAGAAAATATAAACCAAAAGACACCATTCCGGCAACTTACTGTAACGGCATAACAACGTTTGAAATATCTATATCAGCCATTGTATGAGTTAATAATGTTTTATTTATAAGATATATATATATATATATATATATATATATATATATATATATATATATATATATATATTTAATTTTTACAAGCAATAATTCAAAATGTTCGCTATTGTTTAATTTTAGAAACAATTGCAATAACTCACGTTAAAACAAAAGAATTGTTCGGTTCTAGACTATTAACGGCAGCGGCTCAAGGGACGCGATCTGACAATTTAGAAACGCCTCACCATCCGACTGCTGTTCTCCCGAAACGTGACCTGTATTGCAATTCCTGTATATGCTTAGACGTTATACATTCAACCGTCTCTGAAAGGGGTCTGCCAAGAAAATCATTGCTACGGAATCGGGTAAGGATACAAAAAGAGAATAGCTTTCTCATTGTTCTGCACGAGATTATAGTGGTATCATAGTTATCATAGTACAAATATTTGATTATCATAATGTAATATTAATATCGCATAATTATCTTGAATTCAAGATTATGCTAGAAATAATAACTGTGACGTTCTGCTTGCCTTAAACCTGAAACTCAGTTTACATTAACCAATTTTTAAAAGAAAGTTTTACGATACAAACAAATAACGCGCTATTATGCACGGAACACCAACTTAAGTAAGTTGTTAATTTGTACAAAGTTGAGTAAGTTATTAATCAAACTTGAGTAAAACACGTTGATCACGTACCTGTCCATCTCTCACAGTGGATTTACTTTAAAAATACTAAAAAATAAAATAAATTAATAAAATAATTAAAAAATATTAATAAAAAATAATAATTATTTTTTTAATAATTAATTAAATTTACGGAAGTCCTACTGCAAAATTATTTTTCGCAAAATATTGCATTCAGCTTAAGATTTTTTGTTTTTATTATATTTAGGTATTCTATTTGTTTAATTAAATTTATTTGTTTAGGTGGGCAGACTGATATAAACAATAATGGTTTTCGAAATATTTTTTTTAAATTATCCAGGATAAGTGCTAGCTACAACGAAGTGCTTAAATTAATGTAAATGTAAATAATTTTTACAATATATATGTAAATATAAATTTAGTATCTTTCTATGATCATAAAATTATCATAAAATATTACTGGTAAATCTTCTTCACAAGTTTACATAACACAATTAAAGGGTATAACTGACAAGAACCACAGTCAAAATTTTCACGTCTTTATTAGTTTTAATTAAATAATATAATCATTCTCTATCTAATAAAAAATACCAAGTTATCGTGATGTATCTATCAAAAATATTCGCAAGCAATCTGCTATGCAATATCCTATGTTTTAAAGCAAAAAAATACAAAATGGAACATTTGAAAATAAACCTAATTCGCAAAAGTCCTCGAGCCTGTCACACTAAGTATTTAAGCTTGACGCTCTGACACGTGGCAAATCGGTTGAAGATGCCGCACGTTTATACAGTGATCGTGTCGGTAATCGACAAGCAACATACTTGAATAAAGCAGATTTTGATGTTAATTTACAAGCATTTTCTTAATCTTTTTGTCATCAATTTCATTTTTTTTTATTTTTTTTTTATTTTTTTTTGTCAGATTACTTAAAATCCTGGTTAATGGAATATTAATTAGGTATAGTAAGGAAGCTGATGTCATTGACGAGTTTAATTCCATACTTAGTACTATTGCATGGGTACGAAAACCGAAGTATTTATTAGATGAAAAAAGATGAAATGGGCTAAAAAGCTTTACCTCTAAAATACAATAAATATCACGCTGATTTACAAAGATCTTTTCTATAAAGGAAAAGTATTGAAGCTATAGGAGAAGCCTACATTTAGCAGAAGACGTCAAATGGTTGATATGATAATAATGATGATGATTAATCTTCATCTTCGCTACTTCTTACTAATTGACACATGTACAATTATTATAATTGTACATATATCAGATTTTTCAATAGAATACCGCAACGGAACTGTAACTTTTCTCCTTCAAAGAACATAAGGTTTATTAAGAAGAAGATTGTCTACAAAATACTAACAAAACATGGTTCTTGGAATAATTTTTATTCAACATTCACAATCCCTAATATTATAAAATAATATGAAATATTAGTTTGTTTGTTACGCTTTCACACGAAAACTTCTTAACCGATCATCATGAATTTTCGTTCACATATTCTTGAAGGTATAAGAAGTAATATAGGATACTTTTTATTAAAAAAAAAGACAAAAAAAAAACATCGTCGCGATAACCGATTTCCACACGGGCGAAGCCACGGGCGGAAGCTAGTTTGGTATAAAAAGTTTAATTTTAAAAATGTTATTAATTAATAGGTTCTAACAGGACTTGTTAAATCCTGATTTATAAATGAAAATTCGTAATTTATTTCACAAGCATTCCGTTGTTAATAGGATAGATCGTTCTGCGTTGAGCCACAAAACAAAATAAAACTAAATTTCTACATTCAGCTTACCACAAAAATACCAGTTTTGTTAAATCTTAAATTAATATTTTTATGTTTATCTATATGTGGTATAATATTAGGTATTTGGTATAGTATACCATATAAAACTAAATTAAACAATTAAAAAAAATTAGATATATCATAAGAAATATATAAAAATAGCATATGTACATACATATATTATTTATATATGTTTGAATATGTATTATGTTGTCAAATTATGTATTTTTTGCCACATAAATTTTCTGTATAAAGTATTTATCTTATAACAACACTGGAATGTTGCCCATATATAAAAAGGTCAACTTGAAAATTTGGAACATGAGCTAAGAACCGAGAAAGATTAAGTTTCAAGGGGAATAATAATAGCTGTTCTTGAAAAACGGCTATAATTTTAATTAAATCCAATTAAAACTTTTCGTAATAATTCTCTCTTGTATATCTCATTTCCATATTTAAATGTTTTAATTACATCAAAGTTAAGGCTAATGATTCATTGTTAATTAGTTTTAAACATTTCAACGTAATGATAACGAAACAAAAGTATATAAATATAATATATAAGTAGGTACCATGTACCTAATATATACGTATAAAAACCAGACGCGTTTGTTAATTTATAAGTCCTGAAATTTTCAGTAAAATATATTCAACAATTTGTATGTACTTACTATAGTGTGGTCTTTAATATAATTTTCTCATTTTATATAACACTTCACGAAAAAGGTTTATATTAAAAAAAAAAGAAAAAAAAAGAAGAAGAAAAAGTATAAAGTTTTTAAATGAAACCACCGACTAGTTAGTATGCCTATAACGTATTTATATTATATTTGACGACGCGTTGGCGCAGTGGTCACAGCAACTGGCTAATGCGTTGACGGTCGCGGGTTCGATCCCCGCACATGACAAATATTTGTATGGGCCATACAGATGTTTGTCGTGGTCTGGGCGTTTGTGCTTGTGTATTGTGTGTGTTTCCGGACCCCCGACACAGGATTCACATCCTACTGGGGGTCGTTGAGTGTGAGACGTTTATTTATTTATTTATTATACTTCTAATAAAAGTGTACGTAATTACGTTTGTATATCTATTTTTCACGTCAAATATCGATAAAGAAGCTTAATATAATATAAATAATAATATAAGAAGCTTTTATTGAACGGTTAGGATAATTTAAACGGACGACCGTAATTCTGGTGTATTGGTGCGAGTAGTCGCTTCAAAGCCGCGCGCCGACGGTCGCGGATTCGATTCCTGCTCGGGACAGATATTTGTATTTGTACTAATATTTATTTCTGGGCTGGGTGTATGTCCTTGTAGGTCTCCCCACCTTGTATCGGATAGCACGTAAAGACGTCGGTTCCGGTTGCTATCATAGACACCTGATAACGATCTTTATTCATGTTTGGGAAATTATCCGTCATCCCCCTGTGGAGCAACATGATGGGTTAAGCTCCCAACCCTTCTTCTATATGAAGAAGAGGCCATCGCTCAGTAGTGGGTTTTTGACAGGCTAATACAGTACAGTAAAGTATAGTAGGATAATTTATTACTAAGCAAAAAAGTGTTACATTTTTCAAATAAAGTATTAGATTAGAATTCTTAATAGATAAGAAAGAAAATCTTATAATTTGTTATATTTAGAGTTTATTATTTAGATTGTAGAGTAAAAGTGATATAAGATATCTTAATCAATGTCATTAAAATAGGGACGATGGCATAGAGTATAGAGGACTCACGAAGCAATTAAAAATTGCTTCATGAGAGAACTGTAAACCAAAAGTAATCATAAATATTTTATATTACGTGTTTCTCTTAATTATATTATATCTATTAATTTTATGTAATAAGCTAGTATTGACTACTGTATTTCTTTATTTTATTCGTAAACTGTTAATTGATAAAAAAATAGATTTCATTTTCGTATACGTAAGGTCCATTGAAAAGACAATAATGTATTGATTTTGCATTTGTATACACGGGCAAAGATATAAAAATTTACGAGATTTTATCGAGCGTAAATGTACGTAGTTTCCTGAATAGCCGTTGCTTAAAATTATTAAAAAGTACTTTTGAAGTTGCTATTGCACTATTTGAATCGTTTTAAGTATTGCAATAATATTAAACTTTTGAGAGCTACTTCAGAAAAATTATGTACAAAGTTTCGCTCAGAACCAGGAAAAATATTACTTGGAGAAATATAGATTTAAAATTAGGTAACAGGCGACGACAAGAAGTTTCAATGACCAAAATTATTTAATATCGCTTTTTTTAAACAATGGATGGAGGATGCTTTACTTCACTTGCTGATTACGTTTTTGTTCTACTAAGCAATAAAAAAAAAAAACGAAACTCAATATGGCTATGTCTATATATACTCACGTACTTTGCGGGATGTTCGTTGAAAATTGTCTGTACCGATAATAGTAACTATCACAATTTCATATTACGTCATAAGCTTTTATTTGTGTAATAAAGACAACCTTTGTAGACAATGTTTCAACTATTAGTAGTCTAACCTATGAATCTACAGGTTTGATTGATTTTAAATTTTGTATTCTATTCTAGCAATTATATTTTAAAAATATACTTTTTTTATCCTGATTGCTGTGCGGTGACCGGCAGAGAAGAATAGTCCCGACTTTTTTCTTGCCCAGGTTTCGTGAAAGGCGACTAAGGCTATAGTGCTGGTAATAACAGACTGTACACCAACCAGGATGGTGATGGGCAGCAGCGTCACAATACCGTTTTCTTTTTCGTGGGGAAATCGTTTTGAATACTCTCCGCCTCATAGGGAAACGGGTAAATAATGTCAGATTCTTACTGACTAAAAACCCACAGTGTAACGTCACAGTACAATTAGCGGGATTATAGGTACGCGTCAGTTACGCGTTCAGGATTGAAGTCCTCCGTTCTACTTCCCCAAGTCTGCTCTTTCTATATCGACAGCTTACGCTCGTCGTCTGTTCTCACGAGGCCTAATGCGTCCTGAATACGGTAGCAAGAAATTGGCGTTATCACGCCGTCTGGGCCCTACTCTCTTGCGGCGAACAGGAGCACCGAGATACCGGACTCTTTTAATCTTTCTACCTCCTGTCGCATAACGGTCTCGCAGAAAGCGTGCATACTTTGCATATACATACTTTGTCTTTCGTTTTAGACCATAGATTTAACTAAGACAGGCAGTAAGACATCGGAACCCACAATGACAATTACTGTTAGCCGGGGCTCTTCGCATGCTCGACATTCCTGAAAAATGCGTCGAGATGTATCTTCATTCGAACCATAATTATGACATTGTGGTTTCGGTTCCTTTCTAGCGATTTTCCAAACATACCTCCCAAAGCAACCTTGGACTTGTACCAGGTGGAAGGTTAACGATCTTTGGCATTCAATTCATTCCCTTAAAGCTGGTCATAACGCTTCTATGGTCACATAGCCAGTAGGTGGTTGGGCTAAGCGTTCTTGCCATTTGTTAAACATCAATGTTTTAGCTTCAAATTTCCACCGTCTTTCATTCAGAGATGGAGAACTTAATGCCCTGATGTTGGTATTACGCACGTTAATGGAATACTGTGGCCAGTATTTCTGCCTCAAGGTCCCAGGGAGGTAAGGCAAACAGAACGCATGCTACATATTGCGCATCATCATATTTTGGTGACATTGTGCCGGTATGGATTCTGGATCGTATTTTGGCTCTCCAGAATATTTAATTTATTTCCGTTAACCCAATAGAGTCTGTTCGCAAGCTGGCTGCGGAATCTGTTCCAGTCTGCACCTCTGACATTTCAATGAACTCTTTCACGTTTTTCAATTTAAGAGCTCTTAATTTACTTTGAGAACTAGTGGAGCCTCCTCGGCTCTCGAATTCGTCAGGCATTGAACGGAGGTCAAAGCGTCCGTAAGGTATTCTCCAGCTGACGTGCAACTGGTACCCTTCTGGGGTAATATATCTAAGTATTTACAACTTGTCATATTGTTTTAGATACTGATCCACAGCTTCTTTTTGAGCGCTCGCGCTCTTACGACTGAATACTCATCAGACATTTCATCTCATCGGCATGCCCTGTCTTGAGATTTGGGTAATTTTGTGACTGTGGTGATTGTGATAACTTGTGATTCTGTTCGATAAGAATCAGTTTACCCACTCCACGTGTCAGGTAGCCGCTCACACAGTCTACTCTGCTAATCAGAGAAGTATCAGGAGCGGCTTACATGTCACTCCTCTGTCGGTCATTTGCGGTAGTAATCAGCAACATCGCAACTACGTAGCTGTTGCTGACTACGTTTGCCAGTGTGCACCACGAGGAGGTGACCGACTTGCACCCTAGCGTCACAATACTCTGCCGCAACACACTGCGCTCTCCAACCCGCCTGACAAGAGTGGCAAATATTGACAAAATGATGATGGGAGGGGCCTACATTCAGCAGTGGACATCCAATAGCTGATGTGGCTGGCTGGCTGACTTAGCCTAATGCTTCACTTTATCTGAAATATGTCAGATTTTTTTAAATTATAATTCGTCAATTTGTGATAGTGACAGATTAAACTAGTAAGTTTAAAACAGGTAGTAACCTGTTCATATTAATATTCCAATTGACATGTATCGGTAATGTTATTTTAACAATTTTTTTAACTTGTTGTTTTTTTTTTTTTTTTACTTTAAGAGCTATTTTTAAAGGATAGTGAATTTCATAAATTATAAATTGTTCAAAATACTCGTACATGGCATAAATTTACTGCGAATGGGATAATTGTGCATAATATATTACTATTGTGTAGTTGTGTCCAAACACGGTTGAATTGAGTCTCAATTGCATTCTATCGACTACACTGTTTAGCTATCTATGCATTGACAATTGAATTTGCATTCTAAATCATTTATACATCAGTTGACCCGTAAACAAGTTTTAATTATAAAATAATTCTTATAATTATTACTATTAATTGAAAAAGTTCTAGCTAATATGTTAATTAATTTTATTCAATTATAATTTAATCAGGCCACAATACAAGCATAATCGATAAAAATATATAAAATTAAGCGACTTTTTTTTTTGTATGGAAATTAGTATCAGTAATATTTTGTGATTTGTAGTAAATTGACGTTTATTGAATTACTTCTGTTTTAAGCTAGAATATAAAAAGTAAAAGTATAAATATCGTGCATAAAGTATTTTTTCGACGACAACGTGAATACCACAAAACTATTATTTATATTTACTTTAATAGGGATATTCGAAATAAAAAACGAAGAAAGAGATAAGAGATAAGAGAGAAAATACGAGAAAGAGATAAGAGAGAAAGATAAGAAGAGAAAAGACATTTCGCCAGTGCAAAAAAATGTCTGAAAGAATTGATTCCACCACGTTTCATAGCCTCCACTGGTCACAGAAGGGGTGGCGCATTTTTTGCCCAGAGAGTCGGAATTGCAATTCAATGGGAAAATGCTGCCACCATTCTTGACAGCATTCCACACGGACTGTTAATATATACATATATATATATATATAAACAGTCAATCAGTGTTGAATAAATATTGTAGTGAAATTAGATAACATTTATCTAATACTTATTAAAACTACTGTTATAGCCAAAAAAGCTTTACTTTTTTAATACTACCACGTACTGACCTACCTACACAAAATTTTTCATTTACTTTATATGGCTATAAGATTATTAATAGACATTTATTTTTGGCTAGACAATAAAAAAACTTTCCTCAAAGTTCTACAGTGATGTAAATATGTTTTTGCTGAGAATGTTAAAACGGTTTCATTTCTGAGGTTTCCTTTTGATTATTCCCTTTTGCGTAGTTTGAAAAGATACTTAGCGTAACGATACTTTGAAAACGAAGTTAGCTTAATATAACCGTGTGCGTTGCAAATCTGCCTATTGAACACGAACAAAGTAATGCTTGCCTTGTAATTGCTTACGTCCTTAAAATTAAAACCATTTCAAAGATAAAGATCACTGGATTCATATTAGCTTCTAGAATAAAATTATTTATGTACATAGAACAAAATGATTTACAATTGTTGTTAATGATAGCATCATCATGTTATTAATTTCGATAACCAGTGAAGTCAAGTATAAATATTTAATGGTTTGAATGTGAAACATTTCGAGTTATTGGAATTTAAGCGAAGCATTTACATTTTGTTGTTTCAAATATTACAAGAATTTGAACGAAAAAATAAATAATTATATTTCGTTTGTATTTTTAGTAACAAAGTTGCTTTCTTTAGCATTTTAAGTAAAATAGGAAAATTTCATTAAAATTTTTGAAATTTAAGTTTTGTATACTCATTTTTATCCTTATTAAAAACAAAAAAAAAAAACAAATAGGGAGTTTTAAAGTATGACCTGGCATATTGACCATTGTATAGAACGAAATAAATCGCAGATAAATTCTACTGGTATGCAGTTATTGTTAGGACGATTCGAGATGTCAGTTTAACATGGCTCTGACCTCTTTTTTTTTTTAAAATAAATATTAACCAACAATCTCACCACGTTAACCTAGCCCCGTGCTAAGTTCGTAAGAACTTGTGTTACAGGTACTAGGAACGGAAATAAATTAAAGATATAAATACATATATACATAAATACACATTCATGACCCGGTGCAGACATCTATATTCATCATACAAATTATCTGCACCTGGCGGGATTCGAACCCGCGACCGCTGCGTAAAGTGCCAGTTGCCTGACCACTCGACCAGCCGGCCGTCAAACCTGTTATTTGTATCTCTGTTATCTGTACCTCTGTTTATTTTGATACAATAAAAATCAATAGCTTGAACAATATATATTTATAAATCCAGAATTTGAAAAACTAGATAATCCTAACGTCATTTTATCGAGTTCACCGCAATGTGGCCAAGCTGTTACATATACCGATGTAAATCTCCCAACGTCCCCACTCTTTATACTGTAAGATTTGTTTTAGTCCCCTTGTGACTACACCCTGATTTATAAGTAGAAAGCACAGATTTATTAGATACCCATTTCGCAGTTAATAGCTAAGAGTAAACTTGGGTTAGCCACACTACTGAAATAATGGGTGTGCGACAGAACGACCTAATGTGGTTTTCGTTTGCTTTAATTAGTTTTGTCCTTGTATTGTGGCCTTTCAAACGTATTTATGAGGGTTTTGCTACGATAGAATTTAAAGTTAATATAATAATTATATTTGGTTTTTTAAACTTGGATATCAGTAAGCAAGTTTTTTGACCGACAAAACATTTACAGATACATCAAGTGCTTGTTACCGAAATCTAGTTCTACTTTGTTTTCAGTGAGTGAATATATTAGCAAAAAGCTTCATAGGACATTTATTGGTCACTTTTCCAAATAAGTTATTTAATTAATATCATAATAAAATTTAGTACATAACTTACAGAATATAAAAAATGGTTTTTCATACGTTTTGTATAGAAAACTTACTATTTGTTGAGCAACGGCTTAAAATCAAAATTTAGAGTTTTTTATAGCTCAAATTTTTTGTTTTTTTTTTATCGACTACAAGATTTTCAGGTGGTATTTTGAGAAAAAAAATTTTCTTTCTCTAAAATAAAGCATCCTAGTACATATAATCATATATGAACAATTTAAAAATAATTGTAAAGACGATATTAATGTATGGAATATTTGTTGAATTAATTTTTTTCTGTGTTTGTTAGGCAACAAATAAATTGATGATAAATAATAAATGTAGATATATTGGAACGAACGGAAAATGAAAATTTGGACTTAATTGTATTAGAACTAAACATAATTAAAGTGTCTAGAACCAAAAATACTAATGATACACATAAAAGGGATAATTTTATCTTTGGTATATTATATGTTATAAATATGGTACATTCCATTAAGAAGTATTTAGATATTATCATTTATTCAGATTAAATAAACAAAATAAATAATGTAATACTTTTAATAAATTTATCTTTAAACAATATTTAAGTTATTAAAACGTTTTTATTCTTCCTATCCAAAATATCCCATTCTATAATTGTGACAAAATTATGACCGTGTCAAGGGAAATTCAATTCCGAGTGCGGCTGTGACTTGTAATCAGAACCTGCAAAAATGAAATACGGTACCGAGTTCGAGGTCCTGACCCATGTCAAATCAGCATTCGCAGGTATGCCTCAAATTATTTACGACCGACTCACCGCTATGAAATTTTTTATCGCAACGATAAATCTTTATTAGCCTGGGTTGAATTTTTCTTGCGAGCTGTTGCTTGTTCGTAGCTCAAATTCCAAAAACTCAAGGTAACATAATATAACGCATGTATTAAAAACCATTTCAATAAACTGATGCAAGGACGTCATAATTTTATATTAAGATACAATTGTTTCAATTATATAAATATAGTCATGACGTACCTAATAAACGATTTTTTAAATTTTACTAACACAATTTTTCAGATTGTATTACTTTTAAATTGAAAAATTTCCAACAAGTGAAAAAAGCTGTTAAAGTGTTGCTTCCGTAAACTTTTCGAGAAATAATTTTGCTTTGAAAATACGACCTTAATTATAATCAAAACAAATTAAAAACAAACTTGGAGCCGTATTTTATGAAAGCTAAAAGTTGGTAGTCGTACTGCAAATTACAAATGAATAATGTATATATATACATATAGTACAACGCTTTTTTTATTTCTGTATTTGCACTCAAACGAAAAAAAAAATAGTGCACTTTAGCACTTTATTGACGTGATTACGTCTTGTAAATCGACGAATGCCAGCTGTACGCACGAAGAAGTGTCACAAGTCGCGAGTCGCGCGGAACAAGCAATGGAAAGGCACGATTGGCCTAAGCGTTCGGCTTGTAAATGAAAAACAGTAACGCAGATTGGAGGATCTTAAATATCACACGTGTATATAAGTTGTAAATAAATTGTAAATAGCACATTGTTACTTGTAATTAACCTGTATAATTTAAGTAATAATATATTTGAATTAACGAGTGCAAATAAATGTTAACTTATTTTAAAAAATTGTAATTAATTAACTCATTTTTTGTATTATACAGAATAATGATAAGTCAGTGATAATAATTCAATTCAATTAATAAAAATATGCAATTTCTTTTTTCAATGTTTTTTTTTCTTATGAAGCTATAGCTAGCCTTTACAGACAATACATTTTTTTTTAAAATTGGATAGGCATAGTTAAGTATATATATATATATATATATATATATATATATATATATATATATATATATATATATATATATATATATATACTTTTATTTCGATTATGTCCTCGTATCTTCATTGTAAAATTACAATATAGACTTTAAGTACTCTAAACACTGATATCTAGCGATAAATATATATATACATTCAAATAATGATTCGTGTATTTAATAAAATAACGAAAGCTATAACGCACTTATGAAAAAAATCAATTTAAATTTTATACAGCGATATTTTAATAATAATTAATTGAAGCATTATATTCGGTACCATAATATTCAGACCGACACTGCTTTTTTAACTTTGCTCTGACTTGCATGCAAAATATCATTAAAATAGCAGCTGTGTGTGTGTGTGTGTGTGTGTGTGTGTGTGTGTGTGTGTGTGTGTGTCTCACTGTTTTACCCTTCAAAATCTGCATATTTTTTTCTTAATTATAAAACGTTTTAACTATATTTTGATCCAGATATTAGAGGATCTGTCTGGGTATGTTTATAACATTTTTGCACAGATGGGTATAATTCTGCATAAAAAAGACATGAACATCGATCCCGTTCTAACAAAAAAAAAAGATATTAAGGCCTCACAGAACGTATAAAGTTAACAAACCTCCAAACTTTCCCAGGTAAAAGTACAACAGACGCGGAGCATTATTATGGAATGGAAATTCCAATAGAATAATGTTGTTGCTCATTTGTCAAATTAAATCATTGTTAAAATCCCTGGCTCTGAATGACCTTCTATATTAAACTTTATAAAAGTTTTCAAGCTATTATTACTACTCATACTTAGTCTCTTGTACTTTAGTTAGCTTTTTGCCTCTTTTATAGTAGTCTCAGAAACATCTACGTATACTCTATTTATTATTAAGTGATAGTTTTATTTATTGTAATCTACATGTCATGTGAATTTTAGATTTTAGCATATGCTTATTAGATAAGCCTCCTAGAAATTATTAATGTATTAACTATGTTTTTATTATCATATTATCTGAATTTTTATGTATATACTCGTAGTACAGTCCAGTAAGTACTGGATAAAATGATTTATTAAATTAATTCATTTTAAATTTATTTGAGAAGTTATAGAAATAAAACTTAATTTTTTAAGATATTAATAGACAGGTAACTAAACTAACTAAGATCTAAACTAATTCCTTATAATCAAGTACTTTTATTTAAAAGAAATTATCTCATTTTTGGAAAATAAAACTTTTACATTTTATACATATTTTCTTACAGTTTTTTTTTCTCCTAGTTGAGTTATGTGGTGAGATAAGCTCTGACTCTTTCATTTATAGCAGTACAGAACTTTATCCAGCTGGAGAATTTAATTAGATACTAATACATTATGTGTAATTATGAAATTAATACTATATGTATAAAGTCTATTTTTAAAAATTGGATAAGATTTATCTGAAATTATATTTATTACCCGCATGTGAGGAGTGGCATGTAGGATATATCACACAAATTGCCGCATTCCCGCCCATGAATATTGCATGAGTTGTCCATAATATGATCACTCCATCACACGGATAGGGTCGAGCGGCTCATATCCGTTTATCTAGGATAGGCCTTGGATGAATATGGATAAGGAATGAATACAAGATTATAAACAAGGACATATTATGAAACCTAAGTAGACAGTATTAATTAACCGCTATTAACTAACCTTGACATTTTACTTAAGGTGTTTTTTTTTTTTTTTTCAAAAGTTCTCGAGTGGAGACCATGTACCATACGCAGCGTTGGCCGGGCGTCCGCGAGATGGACAGACAACTTGAGGAGAGTCACCGGAAGCCGTTAGAAGGAGTCTGCTTCGAACCGGTCGCTCTGGAGGTCGATGGGGGAGGCCTACGTTTAGCAGTGGCTGAAAAGATGATGAACCAAAAACAATATATTTAGTAGTATAGTAAATACAATTACAGTCATATTGAATATTTCAATGACGATGTCATACAATTTATTAGTATAAGTCGCCTCGACTTTAAGTGTCCGTAGAGGATATTAGATTTTACAATGGAACATATTTAAAATCTTATATTATATGACAGCGAAAACATTGCTATACAACTTGTGTATCAATTTATTATAGCATGTATATATTTAAAACTAGCAGTAGCATCGTAGCAAGATATCAACCTGCAACTTCGTCTACTTTGTTCACATTCACGATGTATTTTACTTACAGAAGGAAAAACATCAAAAAGTACGCTTGTCCCACTTCTCCACGGCGAGAAAATACACATCACTGAACACGGAGTGCTTATAATAATCGCCTTTTTTAAAAAGTTATACTTATAATTATATATTAATTAATATTATATATATTTAATAATAACGTTATATTTATATATTATTAACTTATATTTACTAAAAAAATATCGGCTAATCCGCAGTAGAGCAGCGAGGTGGATTAAGCTTCAACCTTTCTCCTATATGGAGAAGAGGCCTTTGCCTAGGTGTGAGACGTTAACAAGCAATTCGATTACTTCATATTTGTATTGAATAGTTTTGTTTTCTATGTAAATTGTATAGTCTATTGCATTGTGATCTTCTTCAATAACGTACAATTTGTATTAAGGCTGTTATTTCAAAACACTACGGATAAGGCATACAACAAAGTTCCTATATGCAAACTCAGACGAAGCATCATTATGAACTATTTTGTTTACTCATATTAGCGTTGTATAATGTAGTGTACATCGCGTATTTAATCGGGAAAAAACATTATTAGTATGGAATTTGTCATTAATTGTTACATATCTCCTTATTTAATTCGTAGAGTAGAATATTAAGCTATAAATAGAATATCAAAATTTAAATTTTAGAAATATATTTAAAAATCCGTTTATTGAGCTAAAAAATATCACCTGGGAATGAAGAGAAACGAAGAACTTGTCCTTTATTATAAGTATAGCTATGAAATATATTTTAAATACTGGGAAGGTAAGGGAAATGAAGTTTCTGGGTCATGCATTCGCCGACGAAACGCGGTCCTTCCGACTGTCTGAACATGTATAGACTCTTTTAGTCAAGCTTCAAATTACAAATACGAAAGATAAAATATTTAAATTTCATAATATGTTTTATAATTACACTGACTTATTTTTATACCGAAACGAAAAATACAAAGTACTTAAGCTTATTTGACAGAAGAAAAAAATATGATTATCATTTCACTCGCTTAAATTTGATATAATAAAAGAAATAATATTCTCGTTTCATTTATTTATTTATTATTTATTTATTTACTCTTTTTGCACACCAATACATAAAAGAACAATACATAGAATTAAAAACAATCAATTTGCATCAGTTGCAACAGGCGGCCTTATCGCTAAAACAGCGATCTCTTCCAGGCAACCTTTGGGCAGAGGACTTGCATATAAACAAGGGGAAGGGCGCAAAATTTTGAATATAAAAAAGGAACAATGAAAAAAAAAAAAAAAAAAAAGCAGATATAAATAAATAACTATATAACAATAGATGCTATATTTAATGACACATATATACATATAAGTATACTCAAATATATATGTTTGAAATGAAACTCCTTGGACCCTTTTTACATTAATTTATTGAGACAGCCTTTACAATTTTTGATGTGATTGCTATTAATTTCGTAGCGCGAGTGTCGAACATTCGAGACGGATATCGTTGCATACCCATTGCCTTGTGGAAACGGTTTTACCGACGGAGCTTAGGTATATGTGCGTGAACATGCTCCCACCGTTGAAGGAGCAGCCTTCAACTCGTTGTCATCATCAGGTAATAAGGGACACAGACGGCTGAGGGCTCGACGAATAGTACCGTTGATGATCTTGACGTCAGCGACCCGTGCGATACCGTCCGCACCTGGATGCAATTGAACGACTCGTCCTATCCTCCAGTGGAGTGGTGGGCAGTTATCTTCCTTTACAACTACCATATCACCTACTCGCAGCTGCTCGCCTGTATGACTCTTCCATTTAGTACGTTGCTGGAGCTCACATATATATTCGAGACTCCACCTTTTCCAAAAATGTTGCCTCATTGCCTCTAACTGTTCATATCTGTGGAGTCTATTCATGTTAATAACTTCGTTCAGCTGTGGTGAAGGCAATGATCTCAACGGTCTTCCAATTAAGAAATGCCCGGGAGTCAAGGGAATTAGGTCGCTAGGATCACAGGACATAGGACACATTGGCCGAGAATTTAAAATCGCTTCGATTTGTACAAACAAAGTTGACAATTCTTCAAAAGTTAAGTGTCTATTCCCTAAAATCCTTTTAATATGATATTTCGCCGACTTAACTCCTGCTTCAAACAAGCCACCAAAATTCGGAGAGTAAGCCGGCGAAAAATAAAAGTTTATGCCTTCATCACAACTAAATTCTTTTAAATATTCTAAATTTACCTTTAACAAATTAACTAATTCGTTCTTAGCTCCCACAAAATTTGTTCCGTTGTCACAGAATATGCTATGAGGCTTACCTCGACGTGATATAAATCGTTTTAAAACTAAAATAAATGATTCCTTGCTTAAGTCCGCTAAGCATTCTAAATGCATAGCTTTAGTAGTGAAACATACAAAAACACACATATAACATTTAGTAATCTTACAGCCACGTCCCTTGCGATCGGTAATATAAAATGGACCTGCCCCGTCAACTCCCACCGTTTCAAAAGGGAAACTAGGAGTGAGACGTTGACTTGGCAGATCTCCCATCTTGGGAAATATAGTCTGAGCCTTGAACCTTCTGCAAATAATACATGTATTAGGAATACTACGCGCTAATAATCTACCATTTACAACCCAATATTGTTCTCTTACGCTAGATAATAAAAGTTGGGGACCGGCGTGAAACAATTTTATATGCATTTCCTCAAATATGAGTTTTGACAAGTGATGTTTTGCATCGAGTAATATAGGATATTTTTTATCGAAAGAATACGAAGAATTAGTAATGCGGCCACCGACTCTTAGTATCCCGTCCTCTATAAAAGGATTGAGAGATAATATTTTACAGTTATTAGGTAATTTCTTGTTAGATTTAAGCATATTAAATTCATTTTTAAATGTATCTTTTTGAGCTAATCGTACCAACGCAAGCGAGCTCTTATTTAATTCTTCTAAACTTAAATTAGAATTTAGTTTGTTTACATTTCGACAATTATAAATAAATCTTAGAACGTAAGCCATTATTCTTTTTAATCGAATTAATTTAGAATAATTTTTAAAATATATAATTTCATTACTAATTTCCTTTTCTTTACAACTACAGGCTACATTCGCAATTAATTCACAATTTTCGTCTAAATTAATCATGTTTACAGGAAATTTAGGCCAATCGACTTCATTTTTCAAAAGAAAGCTAGGTCCCGACCACCAAAAAATCTGCACACTTTCTGTGAACGAATCTACACCCCTAGAAATAAGATCTGCAGGGTTGTTAGCGGTTGGAACATAGCGCCATTCGCTATTACTACATAAATCTTTAATTTTATTTACTCTATTATTAACAAATGTGTCTACCCTTTTATTTGACGTAGTATTTAACCACCCTAAGACCACCATGGAATCCGTCCAGTGAATGTAGCGTGATATTTTACATCTCATCGCCTTTATTACCTTATCAGCAAGTTCCGCCGACAAAAGAAACCCGCAAAGTTCGAGGCGTGGTATAGTGTATTTTTTACTCTTAGGACATACTCTTGATTTAGCACATAGTAATCGCACTTGGACGGTTCCATGCCGATCCAGGGATCGCAAGTATACACATGCTCCATACGCTGATTAGCTGGCGTCTGCAAAAACATGCAATTCGACATTTACATAATGTTTACACAAAACATGTCTGGGTACGTATATATTTTGAGTGTTAATATTTTCTATAAATTTGAACCACTCCCTTCGAATATCCATAGGAACTTCTTCATCCCAATCTAACTTATATGACCATAGCCTTTGCAACAGAATTTTTAATTTAATTACAAAAATACATAATAAATTCAAGGGATCAAATATTCTTGCTATTGAAGATAGAATTTTTCTTTTAGTAACTAATTTAAATTTTTCCAAATTTATTTCAAATTTTAAATAATCTTCTTTCGGATCCCATGTTAATCCTAATGTACTTGCAATACCAGAACGATCAGTAATTACCTTTTCACCAGCGAACGCGTTACTCAGAATCTGAGACGAATTTGAGCGATATTTACGTAAAGAAAATCCACCTGAGATTAATTTATCTGAAACTGATTTACAAATTTGTTCCAAATGCGTCTCCGACTCTGACCCTGTTATCATATCGTCCATATAAAAATCGTGAGCGATTACATTCGCTATTTCTGAGTGAGCGCATTCCTGAGATAACTCAAGAAGACACCTTGTACTGAGATAGGGCGCGGAAGCTGTACCATATGTAACCGTATTTAACTGTAAAAATCTAATATTTTCGTTTTCATTTTCCCGCCATAGAATCATCTGCAGATGGCGCTGACTCTGGTCGACTTCTATTTGGCGATACATCTTTTCTATATCGGCTATAACGACAAAAGTATACTGTCTAAATCGTAACAAAATACTTATCAGATCGTCCTGTACTACAGGGCCTGTCATTTGTATATCATTTAGTGATAAGCCGTTACTAGTTTTCGCAGAAGCGTCAAATACCACTCTGAGTTTCGTAGTATCACTTTTTTCGCGTAAAACAGCATGATGCGGTAAATAATATGCAAATGCAGGCCTCGCCACTTCAGACAAATGACCTAAATTTTGATATTCTTTAATAAATTCAACGTATTGTCGTTTCAAAGAAGGCAATTTACAAAATCTTTTTTCTAAATTAAGAAAACGTGACGCAGCCGTCTGGTAAGATTCTCCTAAGCAACTCGGAGATGTATGAAAAGGCATTTTTACACGAAATCTACCGTTATCCAGTCTATACGTATTCTTCTTAAAGTGATTTTCACAAAAAATATCCTCATCCGATACCTTGCATTTATAATTATCCCCTGGTAATTCCTCAATACGCCAAAAACGTTCTATTTGCTGAGAAATTGATAAATTACATTGTAAATTATTCACACAATTACTCTGCTTTACATTTATCGGGCCGGAAACTAACCAACCAAAACTTGATTGAAGTAATACTGGCATATTTTTACCTAACGAAATCCTTTTACTACTAATTATCTCCCAAAACCAATCCGCGCCTATAATTACGTCAATAGAAGACGGATGGTAAAAGTTAGGATCCGCTAATACAATACTACTAGGTATATTCAATGAAAGTTTGTCTATTTTTACATTCGGAATAGCACTAGTAAGACACGGAACTACCAACGCGCTCACTTCCTTACAAAATTTACTGTTTAATGACTGTATCATGAATCTACATTTATCTACAATATTTATTTTTATACCTCCTATACCCGATACAGTCATCTCATTATTCGAAATACTTTGCAATCCTATTCTCTTAGCAGCTGCGTCCGCGATTAAACTCACTTGACTACCCGAATCTAATAGAACGCGTACTATCAACGATTCATTAGTTTTCATGTTACAAATCCTAATAAGCGCAGTTGACAATAAAACATAATTATAATCATTCATGGGAACGCTCATCGGCAGGGAAACTTGTTCTGAGGCAGAGCGGGCAGCCGCGGCAGGCGAGTGCGCCTCGCCACTGCACGATGACTCATTATGCACGGATGCACCCGCGCGCACGACGTCTCGCTCCGCGTTTAATTGTACGAGCGCGACCTTATCTTTAATATCATTTCGCGATCTATGCAACAATACGTTATGTTTATACTTACAAAGATTGCATGGCTTATATCTACAATGAACCGCACGATGTCCCGGTTTCAAACAATTTATACATAATTTATTTTGCGATACAAATTTATTTTTATTCTCCAAATTCATAGACAAAAACTGTTTACATTCATATAAAAGATGGTTTTGCTTACACAATATACATGATCTATGTGGAACATCGGCATCTACTGTGGTTGTATACATTACGCGTTGAGATTTACTAGTCTTAAAAGTTTCCAAAATATTTGCTCGACTACGTAAAAAATTATAAAACTCTTCGAGCTTAGGAATTGCAGTTAATGAACCCTTATGCTCTTCCCACTTTCTATTCGTATTTATATCCAATTTCGTCGTGGCTAAATGTATAACTATAGTATCCCAATGCTCAACTGGCTGACCTAAAGTTTTTAAGGCACGCAAATTTTTAGAAATATTATCTATTAATGAACGTAAAGCCCTATCAGATTCTTTATTAATACATTCAATACTAAATAATGATCGCACATGATTCGTAATTAACAAATTTTTATTATCATACCGCTCGCGAAGTAGTTCCCAAGCTATCAAATAATTATCGGAAGAAAATTCTAAAGATTGTATAACCAAGGACGCACTACCTGCCAACGATGATCTTAAGTAATGAAACTTATTTATAGTATCTATACAATCACTATTATGTATTAATGACTCGTACGTATCGCGATACTCCAGCCACTGATTATAGTCTCCATTAAAGGTAGGTAGATTAATTGTTGGGAGTCTAATATTGTTAAAATTAGCGTTCGAAATGATATTAGAACATTCTAAACTAGATGACTGCTTAACCAAAAAACGTTCTTTCTTTTCTTTATTTCTATCAAGAATTAGTTGTGCCTTTGACATTAACATAAAAAAATGATTTTCTATATCTTCCCTTTCCTTAAATTGGTCACTCGGATTTTCACTCACACCCTCTATTTCCGTTTGTAACTCATCAAAAGCAACCGAGCAATTATTAAATTTATCTAAACGAATTTTTAATTCTGTTATCTGCTGGTCTGTTAATTTATCAAATGGCACAGCCAATATAGATTCTAAATAATTTTTAAACATCGTTATTCTACCCGTAATCGAACTACGTTTTTTAATTAATATATTTTCTGACATTATGCAATCGGAAAGAAAAAAAAATATGTGAGAGCCAAATTCGAAATCAGTCAAAATATATAAATTTAGTTACCTGTTTTTATTAAGTATTAGTAATTTCAATTAGTCATCAATATCCTCTTTATTAAATTGTGACTCGGCATTTACAATAAATTATTTAGCTGAAATTACCTGAAATTTAGGGAAGAAACAAGCTTATTGCAAGAAAAAAATATTTTACAATTAAAATTAACACAAAGAACAATTAAAATATAAAATATATCGTTATAAAATTTCTATTAATATTTTCTTGATCGAGAGGAGGGTAGGTAAGACACTAATTTAACAAACGTTTACGGATTTTGTACAAATATTAAATTCACTATAATAAAATTAACTATAATCGAACGATTTTATATTCTAGCAAAAAGTAAAGTAACCCAGGAATTTGAATCTACAAAGGTAATTAGGATTAAGGAACGGGCTCACCGTTATTACGTGTTCTTCTCAAATATCCACAATTTTTCTTCCATATATACATATATACTTCTTAATTATTTGATTATTTCTTGCTGTCTCCTTCTCCATAAATATATAATAATCCTGGTCACGGCACCAATGTTTGAAATGAAACTCCTTGGACCCTTTTTACATTAATTTATTGAGACAGCCTTTACAATTTTTGATGTGATTGCTATTAATTTCGTAGCGCGAGTGTCGAACATTCGAGACGGATATCGTTGCATACCCATTGCCTTGTGGAAACGGTTTTACCGACGGAGCTTAGGTATATGTGCGTGAACATGATATATATATATATATATATATATATATATATATATATATATATATATATATATATATATATATACATATATATACATATATATATATATATATATATATACACATACATACACATACACACACACATCCATATATATACATATATATATACAAATACATAAATATATACATACATACATACATAAATACATACATATATACACTATAAGCAACTTGGTAAATTAAGAAGAATGACATAACAACATAACCTAACTTCATGACAAATAATAGATAATAAAACAAAGTTGCTTAACATAATTTAATATGTTAAGTACATTTCCTTAAGAAGTTTTTTAAATGTCATTAATGTTTGAGCACGTTTTATGGACAGTGGCAATGAGTTCCAAAGTCGACAAGCTTCGACAGTGAAAGATTTAGAATAAAAGGAAGAAGAATGTGAAGGTATCTTCAAAGTTAGGCTATCATTTGAGCGAAGAGGCCTTTCGTGAGTATCACAAAGAAACTCAAATCGGTTTTTTAGATATACCGGAGTAGTTGGATTGAAGAGGATAGAATAAAGGAGAGATAATATGTGAGTATTCCTGCGAAGTCGTATAGGAAGCCACTTGAGTTTTTTACGAAATTCGGAAACATGGTCATATTTGCGAAGTCCAAATACAAACCGAATACAGAGATTTTGTAAACGCTCAAGTTTATTTAATTGTTCCTCATTTAAATTAACATAACACGAGTCAGCATAGTCAAGAATTGGTAGAAGGATAGACTGTGCTAGCATAACCTTAGTACGAATAGGCAGAAAGTTACTTAACCTTCTTAGCGACCTAATTGCAGCAAATAGCTTCTTACTTACTTCATTAACTTGAGGTACCCAAGAAAGATGTTTATCAAAAATAATGCCCAAGTTTTTAACCCTGTCACTTATTGGTATACAAATACCGTCGATAACTACTGACGGTAGATGCGACCAATCAATGCGTGAAATGAGCCTATGGCTACCAACAGCAATAACCTGCGTTTTTGTAGGATTCACTCTTAAACCATAAGACTTACTCCAACGTTGTATAGATAAAAGATCTTTATTTAATTTGGTTATGCATTCCGAAAGTTCACTCAAATGAGATTGTGAATATATTTGGAGGTCATCTGCATACAAGTGGTAGAGAGAAGAAATATGATTAGTGATAGATGAAATAAATATAGAAAATAAAAGAGGAGACAACACGCCACCTTGCGGTACGCCAGCATTGATCATAGACCAGTTTGAAGAATGACCTTCAATATGTATCCGTTGCCGGCGACCATGCAAGTAACTATGAAACCAGTCAGACACTTTAGGAGATATGTTAAGAGAACCAAGTATACCGAGAAGTATGTCAAAATCAACAGTATTGAAAGCATTACTGAAATCAAGTAATATTAATACTGTAATGAGTTGGTTGTCCATACCTAATCTGATGTCGTCCGTAATTTTAACTAAAGCAGTAGCCGTACTATGACCATGCCGGAAACCTGATTGGAAAGGATTGAAAAGGTTATGTTGTAAAAGAAAAGGAGTCATTTGTTTGTAAATAAGACGCTCAAAAACTTTTGATAGAAATGGAAGAATGGAAACTGGACGATAATCGGTGTAACTAGAGGGATTTGATTTTTTCGGTAAAGGAATTATTTGAGCATCTTTCCACACGGTTGGAAATGTACAAGAATTGATAGAAAAATTAAAAATTGATGTAATAATAGGAGCGACGAGATCAATAATCGGAATGATCATTTTACGGCTAATCATTTAACACGCTCTCTGAAAATTATAAATGGTAATTAATAATTTATTTTCCTTTGTAATTACGCGTTAAAATTTCAGTCGAATTAGAATACAGCTTGTAAAAAGGTAAGCGAAGGTTTTTTGTTGTACATTTTTTGTTGTTCTAACGAAATTTAGTTGGTGAAAAATTAATTTCATTGTCATATCAGAGGAAATAAAATATAAAAATTCATAAAACCATATTTAGCCAAAAAAATGGAGATAGTACATGTTAGACGAATAAACGAAAAGCTAATTCTTCATGATTTTTGACTGCGAGTACAAACTGTAAGCGATTTAAATCGAAGTAGGATCTTAAAAGTTTCAGTCATTAAAAGAAAGCCTTATGCAAAAAATCAGCTTTCCGGAATTTGATTCGGATCGACATGTCGCGATATATGTATAATCTGGAGTTATGTTAAGAAAATAAAATGGAGAACTTTAAAAGTATTTATTTAGTATTGGCAAAAATGCTTAACTTTCATTGGAACGAGCTCAAAGAGCCTTTTTTAAAATCATGTTCGGTAAACCAAGGTAGTACAGTACTGATGTAATCTATATTGAGTACCTAGCTCAAACTGTTAGACTACTGTACATTATGGCTTCTATTCTCTGGAAGCACAGTAAGTAGTAATAGTAGTAAATAGCATTAAGTAGTGATTAAAATTTGCTTATTGCGATTAATAATGGCTTAAGAGTAATCCCTTAAGGCAATTTTAATCGCTTGCAAATATATGCAAAAATACACACACACACACACACACACACACACACACGCACACACACACACTCACTCTCACACACACACACACACACACACACACATACACACATAGACGCACGCGCGCATGCACACATATAGGAGTGGTAAAGTTTTGTCCTTTTAAATACGTTGTATTTACTTTATTTTGGTAAACTTGCCCAAATTATTTAAAATTCAATTCACCTCCTACTAATGTCTTTGTAAATGACATGTAAACATAAACTCAAAAGAATTTTTCCAAACACCTAGCTGTCGACAATATATGTAAAAAAAAAAATCTTTTATGCCTCTTAACACACGCTATTGTGACTATGTACAATATAACTACATAAGAATAACAGAAGAATAACAATAACAGAAGAATATTCATTCCATTATTGTCAGCAGGTACAAACATAAAAAAGCGGTCAAGTGCGAGTCGGACTCGCCCATGAAGGGTTCCGTAGCAGCAATTAGCATCATATAAAAATTCTTCTTTTTTATATATTTGAGTTGATTGAGTGAAAGGTAAATTCCGGTTACCGATTTATGACGAATTAAAAAACAAACTACTTACTAGATTTCGTTCAAACCAATTTTCGGTGGAAGTCTGCATTGTAATGTACATCAATTTTTTTTGTAGTTTTATCATTCTCTTATTTTAGAAGTTACAGGGGTGGGGGGTTACCACTTTGGAAGTGTCTCTCGCGCAAACTATTCAGTTTAGAAAAAAATGATATTAGAAACCTCAATATCATTTTTGAAGACTATCCATAGATCCAGACACGTATGGGTTTGATGAAAAAAAAAAAAATTTGAGTTTCAGATCTAAGTATGGGGACCCCCAAAATTTTTGTTTTTTTTTTCCATTTTTGTGTGAAAATCTTAATGCGATTCACAGAATACATATACTTACCAAGTTTTAACAGTATAGTTCTTATAGTTTCAGAAAAAAGTGGCTGTGATGTACGGACGGACAGACAGACAGACATGACGAATCCATAAGGGTTCCGATTTTGCCATTTGGCTACGGAACCATAAAAAATGGCACAAAACATTACATTTAAATTAGGGCAATACAGTAAAAAGCTATTGTATAGATACAATAAGTTCCAGCACGGTTTAGATACAAAGTTGCATTCATTGTACTAATGTACATGCATATTGTATATCGTTACACATTATAGCATAAATATTATTTATCGCGCTATCTACCATAATATAAAATATTGTTCGTGTAAGCGGTAAGTATCAATATGATAGAGTTTACTAACAACTTCACGTTGTTATTACTTATTAGGTAGATCGTGTAGATCCTCAAAGATTCTTAAGGAGTAAATTTTCGATCCATACTCTGCGTGCTTTTATAAAACCCGTTCGGAACCAAACGTACTTGTAGATTTGATTGTTTTAAGATCCTGCTTTGTTTGTTAAAGTATAGTTTTAATTTATTTTTTCATACTTTCTCTTAAATAAACAATATTGATTGGTGTTGCTTAGCAGTTTTTAGTATTAATTTGGACGAATCATCACCATTATTTCCTTCATCAAGAATAACGATAGATGAATCTCGTCTGGGTTATTCACGCTGACAATCCAGGTACGTCTACTCCTGGTTAGATGTAGCTTTTAATGGCACAATTTGGTTATTTGTCAGACCACCGCAATTCGAAATAAGATGCACAATATCTTACACATATTACACTCGACTCTGAGCAAAGACTTCATTATAATTTCTTTACAAATATCTCATTTAGACAATGTAGACTAGTAATACACCCTTTGAAAATATTTATTACACTCATTTTTCGATACACGGTTCGATATATACACAAGATAGTTCATAATATATTATGTTGTATAGTTATAAGTTATAACGACTTGTCAATAAATTATTATTATTAAATTATTAAACATTTACCCCGAATTTTTTAAAATGTGTGGTGACTATCCGCTACACTTTTTTTTAACGCGCGGCGCGTATGTGGAAGTCGCCGGCACGCAGAATGTACCAAAATACCCGCTAAAACCCAACGGTTTCCTCATCGTCGTAATGGGGCGCCACGGGATCGCTCACGCATTCAACCGTGACGCCCCGACGGTTGGCCCGCCTATGTAGGTCGCCTTCGCCTATAGAGCGCTCGCGGACACCAGGAGCGCTCTATTGCCCTGGTTTCGAGTGGGAGGGTTATAGGTGCCCCTCCCACTCTAGTGCAGAGGGTGAAGTAGCGCATAGCGGCGTCTCCTTCTCCTCGGTCGTCTCCTGCGGAGCGGGTCAGCGTTAACGTCTGCTTCACGCTCCCGCTCCGCGGCCTCCTTCAAAGCCATGACCTCCTCACAAAAGGAGGCCACGGCCGACCAGCATCTCTCGCTGCCGAGCATACAAATCTGCTACACTTTTACCTGAACCCTAGATAAGGTTGAATAACCCGCTCCGCCTAAGATAGCGCGCAACCTTACATGCGATGATGCGAGAGCGAGGAAACGGCTAAGGGCGGCTCGGCGATCGGCGTGACAAGTCGTGCACTGATAGTACGAACTACGATTGTCTCGCGTTATCTAATCTTATTTACGTAAAACTTGAATTTGGCAATTAAAAAAAAAACAGATTTTAATTCAATGGTAGTATTTGTGCACTCAATTACTTTCTTATTCTACCACTCGTTTAATATTTTGAGCAAAGAAGGTATTGAATGTATCAAATTTCATGTGAATCATAAACAAATAAATATTGAGGGTTGAATATTGATGTGATGTGATTTATGGGTCTAAATTTACAGTTAGCATTTTTTAAATAATTTCATAAATCATGTTTGCAACTTTCTTAAGTCGAAGATAAAATAAAAAATAAAAAATGTTTGACATATACACACGATCCTAATGTAGGCAACTTAATGCTTGTGTTTTAGGTAACAGCTGAGTGATATACTTTTTTTGTAATATATACACACAAATAATACATATATAAATAAATATATATTACACCCGGCCTCGGGGTGGGAATCGAACCCGCAACTCTGGAGCAGAAAGCAGGGTCACTGCCATCTGCGCGAAGCTTAAGTAAGTTGAGTTTCGTGCCGATAGCTTCACATTAACTAACTAAAGAATATTGTATACTTCGTACAATAACAATTTAAAAATGCTTTTGGAGCCTACTTGTATGAAGAAAATTTTAGATTTTATTTATAATATAATTTTATAAATATAATTGATATTATTATTTTTGTGCTTTGGTAACAGGTCGGCTGTCCCATTTCAAAACCTAGTAAGGGACATAATTATATTACTAAAAAGACTTATTGCGAAAATATTGCTAACCTAATAAGTTTCCTACCCATTATAAATACTTCAGCAGTGAAAACTTGAAAATTATCAGATATATTTAAGAATCGATACCTAATAAGTAGACCATTCACTGCTTTAAGCTACTTAAAAAGTTTCATAGACTTACTGGATTATCAAAGTTAGTAAGGGGTTTAAAAAATGTACTAAAAATACACTTAAATTTTAATATGTGTAGTTCTATACATTCAGTATTAGTATTTTATTCAACCAATAGTATTTATTTGACTTTACATAAATACTTTTTAAACTTTAAATTTACTTATGCGCTCTCCTGTAAAATTTAGTTTTAAGTCCTTACTAGGGTTTGAAATGGGACAGCCGAGGTAACGGTATTTGTCAAACGTTATATACAAATGTAAAATACATAATCAACATTCATACATTCGTACATAATAATATTATGTTCCCTAAGGCAATGTCGAAAAACCCGTGTCATGTTAACCCAAACATACAGTTCTCTTGAGAAAGAACCCTTAACTGTAGCCCTTGCTGTAAGTGTTACGAATTACACTTGATACGTATTCGTTGATAACGAAAATAAATATTAACATGCTAACTACATGATTTAATTATTTGATTTTAAGAACTCTTTTAGAATTAGTATTTTCATTAATGATTCAGTCACTATTATTTCGTAATATTAGTAATTTTATCATATTTTTTTATTTTACGGATTATAATATTTACTTCTATAAGGATATAATATATAAATAAATAAAATAAAGATTTTTTTTTATGTACGTACCAAGTAACAAGTAAATATACTTACGTAGTTACAGATTTGATAATATAAATAAATAGAAAAGTCCTGTTTATTTGAATTTGGTAGTTTATAACTTTTAAAGATAATATTTTAGCTATTTTTGTTTCTAGATAATCATATAAAGCATATACTCGTAATATACAAATAAACAGAGTTACATTACGAAAATACATATTAACATTTTTGTTAATGTCCGTGCGTTTACTGAAGAAGACTTCCTCTAGTTCCTTACATTATATCCCTTTCTCTACCGTGCTCCTTTAGATTATTTTCACTATAGATTATAGATACATTACACATGAATATACCCATATAATATTTCAATATTATAAAATGTTATAAACAAATCGAAGAAAATATAATTGCAATAATGAAAATATCGCAGTCGTAGGTATGAAAAATGCAATATTCCTTGTTATAACTTTACAAACTTTTGAGTAATCTTTATAATCAAACTTTCTAATAATTCTTATTATCTAAAAGAAAGTTACTGTGTACATACATATAAAATTAGGTATGGTTTTGGTTCATAGTAAAATTCATTCGTTCGTGTTTGAACGTTGTGGTGTTTTTGGTTAGGTACATGTGAGATGGAATTTAAAAATCTTCAAGTTTGTCTCGTCTATAGTTACTGTCGTAATCGGTACATGTCTCGACTTCGGATTAAAGTGATACAGTTCCGGAAGTATTCGGTCGTGTTTTTAATAGACAGAATACTCCAACAAGTCTGACAAATTACTTTTTAGAGCAAATGCTACATGGGAGTTTTATAAATGTTTTAGTTTTGGTTGGTTTTAATAAAAATATACTATTTTAGACTTTTAGCTAGTAAGTAAATAAATTGAATACAACAACATATTCATTGTATTCTTTTATTGAAATTGTGTAATGTATACAATGTAAAATTGTGTAATGTAAAAAAAAGGAGTAACCAGAAGCTTTTGTGCGATTGTGTTCTTAATGATATCCGTATTAGGGATATTAAATTTTCATTTCTTTATTTCATTTTATCACGTTCTTTTGCTAAAAATCGAAATCATTAAATGTAATTTCAAGTTCGCTATTTTTTTTTAAACAAAAGCCAGTAAATGAGACGGATTGGAGTCACCGCCATCCATGGATAATTGCAGTAGGAGATATTTTTAATTTACATTGATTTTCAGAAAATATATCTCTCTATGTGAAAATGATTGTATATTGGGCATAAAAGTAAATTATCTGTACATTATGTATACCTATAAGGTCACACATAGAATAACGGCACGTTGTATGTACATCCAATGTCTCTTTGATACAGAATTCATATGTCAACGGACAATTTTCGATGATAATTATCGACTCCAGTTGATGTCACTGATAGAGAACATTTTAAGCTTTGACTTAAAGTCTTTAATGTTGTGTATAATAATCATCAAAGGTGAATCAAGATTGGAAAACGAAAATAATTTTAAAATTGCGTTCACTCAAAAACAATTTTATCTCCATTTTTTTTTCAGTATGATTGGAAAATATATTTATTTTTTTTATAATGCGATGAATGTATTGTAATTCGGGAATATTATTTTACATATTAATATCATTCAAGAATAAATATTTACATTTGTTACAAATACAGTATTATGCATATTACAATGCAAAAGTTAATTACAAATTTACAGATAATTTTGGTATTAATAATGTACGCGTTGAACGATGGCAAGAATGCTGCCAGCATATCCCTTTGAATCGTTATTTTGATTCTTCAGCCAAAAATGAACTAACCCATTAGCAGAGGTTTATGAGTCGTGGATTAAAATTTATTCCATTAGACTGGTTGCTATCATAGACACCTGATAGCAATAGTTAATCATGTTAATGAAATTATTCGCCTACTCGCACTGGAGCAGCGTGGTGGAAGACGCTCTTAGAATTTTGCATGGATAAGAGGCCTTTGCTCACTAGTGGGACGTTTACAAGTTAATTTAGTTAAGTCCAATAATTGTTCCTAGAAGTTTGATATTCGCCTGATAAGGATCATATAATCAATAAACGATAACTAGCATCCAGAAGTACGACATATCATGAGCACTAAAACCGCAACAGTCAAAATGATAGGGGTTACGTGAAATGTCGTGTTTTATTATTCATAAATTAAGCGTTCAAACAAATATTTTCTTAGGTATCGTAAAATAATTCAGTTTGCTTATTATGTATGCTTACATAATGGAATAAATAATTTGTAAAATCCTGATATAATAAAGGATTATGTTCGCTTTCCGCTATAAGTATCGGATAACGACGGTTATGGAGCGAGTTTGATTGCAGCCTCGCGTAATAAATCACTGTCCGAACAAACGTGCAATATCATCAGCGAACATTTGTTGGACGATCCCATCTTTTCATCTCATGTTTTAATGTATTATGGTAAATGCTTTGGAAATTTCGTATTAATATTATATTGTTTATTTGCTTTTAACGAGATATTAACATTTGCAAACACATTATTTTTAAAAAAGTTTTCTGTAATCGCATTAATTTTTTATCTGACTTTGCATACTAGGATGCTACATATTATTATTTTGTATGAAATAATAATAAAAATGTATTTTTGAACATTTGCTGATATCTTCGTCAATTTATTGTGAAAGTATTTTTAAAAATATATTTTTCATTGAAAAGTTCACGAGGTAGTCCTTTATTCACTAAATTATTATATGATGATAATATTTAAGAAAAATCGAGGAAACTCTGCAAAATTAACGTATATTGCATACTTATTTGTATAAACATCAATTCTTCAATGTTCCTTGACTTTTGATTTTTTTTGCGTTTTCTTTTTTTTCTGGGGATTGATATTCTTAATGTGGTATCAATTCTCAATCCAAAGTGTGTTTTATTGTACCTCATATTACATCGTGTGCATTCGAGACTAAATTAAAAAAAAAAAAAAAAAAACCATGGTCCTTAAAAATGTTACTTAATATTGTTACCCAGGGTAATAGGTTGTAAGTGATTTTTTTTCTTTTTTTTTCGGGTTATAATTTCGGGTTTTAATTATCTTGTGCCCAAGGGTGAAAATATATAATTAAATCGACTAACCTGCACTGGAGCAGCTTGGCGGGAATCCTCATTGCATCGCAGAAGTCTTTAAATAGCAATGGAAAAGTACAGTAAAATACGACAGACAGATTTAATGGATTCAATGGGTAACATCAAATGAGTTAATGATCATTGAATTGACCGTAGGGTCTAAAATACAAACTAACATAATTTAGGAGAAATTATATTACAGAAGGATGTATGTCTGTAGACAAGTGTTTCAGCTTACGAGACTATATGGATATTTAATCAAAACACGTAAAATATTAACTAAGTATTGTGAGTATTTGGCAGTAAACAGTAAAACTTCATAATCAATTTGTATGTAATCTATTTTAAAACGACATGATCAATTAAATATGCTGTAACTAACTGAATTAGCCTGTAAACGTACTACTTCTGGACAAATACCTACTTTACAGAGAAGCACAAGCAAGCAGAATCCACTATGCATGACCTGAAATCAAATTGTGATGCAATATGCAAGAATATATCGTAATTTTGTATACGAGTCTATAATTTCGTTTACGTATTATACACTCTATATATACTGTATATGCTCTCTTATGTCCTGTCTCTGTATGTACTCTCTTATACAGAGAGTTATTACTCTACCGTTTCAGGCCACTGTTTCATTCGAATACTAATGGGGTCCGGCTTGAATATGTTATTCAAGTGTCATGAAGATGAATGTCAGGCTATTTACGAGTTTGTGGCGAAAAATGATTTCGAACCCTGTCGTGGTTACTAAATATAAACGTCATTAATAAAACTTAATTCAGTTACAAAATGTAACCATAGAAATTTATGAAAATATCCTTTTTGGGAGTTTCCTTTTTGGGAGTAAGGTATTTATTTTACTTTGTAATATCGAAAATATCTAGTGTATTTTAAAAATCTCTGTTCAAGCACCGACGGAAATATATATGTTATCATAATATTTCTTCTTAACTGCTTATGATAAGTAGAGTTTAACTTAATGATATGAATATCTTTGCTCACAATCTGATATATTATTTACGAAATTTTCGTACATTTTCGGGAATCCGATATACATTCAGACAACTTATTTGCCAGTAAGAAAAAGTCAAAACATTCGACAAATAACTAACTGTGAACATTGCCAGTGACAGGAAACTCAGTTTAATCTGTGTTGGCATGCGTTGCAGTGTATTAAATTAAACGTATCAGAGCTATACAGTTCCAGGCTTAGTAGAACACATGTTGCGACCGTCCGGATCTCATGCATCATTCAAACGGAGCCTGCATTGCTTTTACATTTAGGTTATAGTTAACCAAAGGGAGTGTATATGTTTTGCAAGTTTATTTGGATTTATAATAGTTGGTGGACAGTGGAGCCAGCTGCGAATTCAAATATTTTTAGGTATATTTATGAGACTATCGATGTAAAAGTACTGTATTTTTTTTGTAATAATTTTCGTACTCGTTCACGGTTACTATTGTAGTGTGGATGTTGTAAATATGTTTCATTTATATTTAGTAATAAAATAGTTTATGAGAAATAATTACACAATGTTATCAATCTTTATATTTTTGTAGGTATTTACTAAAAGGTACTATCAAAATGGTATTTTAACAAAATTAATTACCGTTTGGTAAGCGTATTAGTTAAGCACGTCCTCATAGTTTTCGTGCGCTGTAGATGTATAGAAAGATTGATATATAAGCTATACAAAAGTTTTATTATATAAATAAACTTTAATAAGAGAGAATTTATTTTCAATATACTTTATAAAAATTGTCGAAAACAGCTTCACTTTTGTCTAGCATATATTCCAACCAACCACTTGTACTACTGTAAATTATATTATTATTTTTTCCTACATAAAATAAGTTTATATTTGTCACATTTATTATTAAATACCTTTTCGTAAGAATTATAAAAAATAACCTTCTTTTTGCACTTAATGTTGTACCTACTGGAGTAATTTGTAAAGTATTGTTTTACTAAGTATAATCGAAATAAACATTTGAAAATATGAAATTGAAACTTATTGACAAGGTACCGAAAAATGTTATAGTGGGATTTTCAAACCGGTGGGAGGGATGCGCTGTGCCGCGCTCCCGGCTGCATGGGTACCACCATCTTGCTTATTTCTCCCGTGAAACAGCTTTGCTGTGTTTCGGAGAGAAGGGCAAGACAGGCAGTGTAATTACTGGCACTGAGACTAACACCTTATGTCTCTGGATAGGCAACACATAGATGAGTTGCCTGGGCTAGTTCCAGGTAAACTAGTTTATGTTCATGGGCGACGTTAACCACTTACCATCAGGTGGAACGTCTGTCAGTTTGCCTATTCACTTAACGTTAAAAAAAAAAAAAAAAAAGATTGTAAAACATTACTTTAAAAAATATAAATTCTTTAATTATGTTCAAATTAAAAGCACGTAAGGTAATTTATTATATTAGTTTTATAAAACTATAAAAATACCTCAATTTTAGAACAACATTATATGTATAATCTAAACTCTTTTGCAAAAAAAACGGGCACTTAAGCAAAGAACTATTTTATAGTTACTATTAGTTTGTTTGACAATTTTAGGTATTGTTATCCTCAGAATTTTATAAATTAATTAGGAAGGAATAGTTTTCATTAGTTTTATCATACATTTTAATTAAATTATTAAGAAATAATGTTTAAGCTCAAAACACTATGATTGTACCTGCTCGCTAAATAAAAATGAAACGCGTTAATTTCTTTGTTTTTCTTGAATACATTAAAAGCAGATAAAAGTTTAGTATTGAGTGTGACCCCTTCTTGCTGAAATCACAGCTTGCATTGGTTTGGGCATGCTAGTGAGTATATCTTTTATGGTTTCTTGGGGAATACGTTCCCACTCCGCGGTAATCACATTCTTTAGCTCTCTGATGGTCTGCGGAGCCGGCTGCACTGATCTCACTCGTCGCTTCAGAACGTCCCAGACATGCTCTATGGCATTGAGGTCCGGACTTCTAGCTGGCCAGTCCAAACGACGAATTCCGACTTCTAGCATATACGCATCCACACCGCCAGACCGGTGGGCGCGAGCGTTGTCGTCCATAAAAATTGAGTTTTCGCCAAGAGCGGTTAAAGCGAGTTGTGCATAAGGAATTAGAACTTCCGTTATGTATCGGTGTCCAGTCAGTGTACCGTTTTCGATGAAGACTAACTCCGTACGATCCATAGAATTTATTCCTGCCCAAAACATAACAGAGCCCCCTCCATAAGGTGTGATTTCTTCAAAACATGCCTCTGCAAAGCGTTCTCCTCGTCTACGTAGCACTCGCCGACGTCGGTCTTCACCATGCAGAGATATCCTGGCTTCATCGGAGAACAATACCCTATCCCAGTCTTCATGAGTCCATGACACACAATTTCGAGCGAAGCTAAGCCTGGCAACTCGATGTCCACGGAGTAATTTAGGGCCGCGTGCCGGGCGATGACTGTGTATATTAGCAGCGAGAAGCCTCCTCCTGACCGTCCATAGACTAATTTGCACATTTCTTACTTCTTCGAGGGTGTTCTTGAGGTCCACATAAGAAGATTTGCGATTTCTCAACGCTTGACTAACTAGAAAACGATCATCCCGTGGTTCGGTACATGTCTTTCTGCCAGAACCAGGCCTTCTCTTGACGGAACCGGTCTCTTGATAGCGCTGCCAGGTCCTTTGAACTGTCGACCGACTCACATTTAGCCTCTGAGCCACGAAGCATTGACTGCAACCTTCTTCAAGCAGCGCAATAATTTTGCTCGCTTTTATTACTTTATCTACCATTTTCGAGATTGCTAAACAGCAATAACAATACTTTTAAATGTCAAAGACACCAGATAATTTAATAAAAATTGACAAAAAGTTAATTAGAGTCGATATTAACTATAGGGAATTCGCGGCACAAAATGTATCTAAAAGTTATTTTCTTTGAAAACCAGGCTCAGTCAAAAATTTGAATTTGGAATGTACTCTTATAAACATTATGGCACTTTTATAACTGGCCAGTAACATGTTCAAATGATTAAAACCTTTTTGGTATTTTATTTTTTTCAGCAAGGAAGAAAATCGAAACCGCCTGTTTTTTTTGCAAATGAGTGTATATGATAATTAATTGATAATTATATATCTATATATATAATTATCTGTGTAAATGTAATAAAAATATATAAACAATTGCGAATGATCATAACCCTATACGTTGAATTTCACTTGCATAATATATATATAGACGTCAAGTCCATTCGCCATTGTTTAGTCAAAGGCTAATGGGGTCCGTTATGGGTGTGTTATTCATGTGTCAAGAAGATGAATGTTGGCTTATTTATGGAAAAAATAAACTTTTCAAGCGGCGCCTTTTGATATTACCACGCTTTTTTGTATGGATACTACAAACCTATAGACACATGTAACTAGCTATGTTATGAATTTCGTAGTATAAAGGCTTTGAAGCATAAAAAAATATGATCACAATAATGTGATTTCTAAACTACCTATTTCCTAAATAAACAGCACGGTAACCTAACATGATAAGGCAGCTAGAATTTTCTTAATTGAAATTTAGCTGAATATAGATTAGACTTTAAAATTAAACTATTTAAAAAATTGATGTATTTCTACTGATGACAGTATTTTTTATAAAAAGCTTCCATTAATTTTTTTTTCTAAGTATATTATATTTATATTCTAAATAAACATGAGAGGGTGTTAATTTTTTTTTACTTGAATTATAGATAAAAAAAATTAAAACAACAAATAGCAAGGCACACCAAAATTTACACAAGGCTACTATTTTTATAATTGTGCATTTTATTACTGTATCAATAAAACAAACAATATATTTCAATGAATAGATAATGTAAGCATTTAACCGCTTTTCCAGATAAGTTGCCAAGAGTTGTTTTATACAGCTAGATAAACTAATCGTGCTATGGACACCCTATGAAATATTCATGGACAGAGAATGCGACAATTTGCGCGATACACGTCGCAAACAACATGCAGATGTATCTTAAGTTATACGAAACAAACGTTTCCAAATAGTCTGTTGGCTCTTAAATCTGCGGTTCCATTTACATATACAGTACACCACAACCTTAATGTTTTATAATTTTTTTAATCCAAATACAGCTCTATGACTATTAAATTAAACCACACAGTTGTATAACATTCACAAAATAATATATCTTGTAAAGCTATCGGTAAACAAGGATAGTATCTTTACATAATCACACTTATCATGACGGAATATTTGCGATAGTCGAAAATATACGTATTTGATGAACATAAAATAATAATACGACGGAAAACAATTCTTTTATATATTTGGGTCAATAAAACATGGCTTTGTATTAGTAGCGTTTATTATATTAGAGATATCAAATGGAAATGGCGGAATGTGTTTGTCCTTTTCTAGGATGAGAGTAAATAAGAAACTACGACATTGCCGTATCTTTTATATATCTTAACTAAAATTGTCTTACGAATAGCATAAGAAAAAGTACAAAATAAAATAAAGGTAAAAAAATTATCGAATTGCTGATTTTTTAATGTCAGGATTAAAAATTATATACCTAAGGACTTACCTACATAAAATTAGTTTATTATAAATTTTTAAAGCGCCTCGCTATTTTTAAAATGTATTTTACACTATATTCTTACAGTGTATCTTTAATAATCCGGATATGAAATCAGTCAAGGTTAGGTCAATACTAAAAGATAATTACATATAGATGAAAAAAAGCACGTTATGGTGGTATTTATAGATTACACCAAGGCTTTTGATACGCTTCGGCATAAAATTCTATTAAATAAGCTTGATGACAATGGAATCAGAGGTAATTTATTAGGCTGGTGTAAAAACTATTTAGAAGAAAGGTCATTTATCGTTAAGGTAGGTGATGTAGAAAGTGATGAAACTCGCGTCACAGAAGGAACAGCCCAAGGCTCCGTGTTGGGCCCCTTGCATTACATTACATACGTAAATGACCTTTCGAATATTATACAGCACTGCGAAATATACCAGTTCGCAGACGATACATGCCTGGTATCCAAAGGTATTAATGAGGAGGAAGCGCTTAGTTGGCTCCAAAAAGATTTTAATTTGTTATTGAGATGGTCACATGACGCCGGTTTGGTACTTAATGCTAATAAAACCAAATTAATGTACATCAGTACCAGCCAGAACAGAAGTGAAATACTTCCTTGTCTTATTTCACATAATCACGAATGCTTACATAAATTCAATAATAGTAGCTTTCAAAATGTTAAATGTCACTGCAAATCAATAGATGTAGTAAGCAAACAAACTTATTTAGGGCTAGTTATTGATAACAGACTTAATTGGAAAGACCATATAAATCACATCTGTGACAAATTAAGAGCTATCCTGGCGAAGTTTTCTGTAATGAAGTGGTCAATACCTTACTCGATTAGACTCCAACTTTACAAGTCATTGGCTGAATCCATAATAAGCTATGGTTTATCAAGTTATGGCAGAACGTATAAAACACACTTAAATAAATTATATATACACTACAACTTCGACTCCTAAAAGAAATCGTCCCTATTAACATTAAAAATAAATTCAGAAATGATTATCACCAATTATTTGAACATTGTAAAATAATGCCTATACATGATAAGATTAAACTCACCTTATTAAGTGAAGAATATTTTAACGATAAATTAAAAATATTGAATAAAGTACACCCTAACAGTATTATTACCCGACAAAAAAGTAACGCTATATTACTGCTACCGAAATATAATAACCTATACGGTAAAAGAAAATTAAGTTACATAATACCACATCTTATAAACGAACTTCCCATAATTTTACGGGAATCATTAACAACAAGAAACTTAAAAAGATCCCTTAAAAAACATTTTATTAATAATACCATTACATCAAATTTTTAACTTAAATAAGTAATACATAACTAGATAAAATAATAATAAAATAAATTCAAATGATATATAAAACTTATGAATAAATAAAAATTTACTAAACTTTTGCTATACTATACAAAAAAAAAAAAAAAACTTTTCTCAGTTAATAATTAATTTAAACTTAATCTTAAATATAATATTATATTATATAACATCACCCTCGCTTCCACTTAAACTGGTTGGTCGGTCTATAGGCAGACGGCGTTGAACTGACTAGTTCTAGACTAGACTAGTTAGGACTGACTAGATAATTAATTACTATAATATGTTATCGCTACCTAACATATTTTGTAATTTTATAATCTTATCTTCCTATTATAATATTTTTAGTACTAAGTTATCTAATAATATATCTATACTTACTTGATATTAACGAAACTGATGTCCGGTAAAACTCGAATGAGTTTATGTGACATCTTACTGATGTTTGTAATTATATCCTCCTTTAATTCAATAAATAAATAAATAAAATAAATAAATAAATAACATACTTATAATTTTACGCAGAAAACGAAGACGACATAATTATACGTATATTTTATCGTAGAGATTGAATTCATTTTACAATTTTGAAAAGAGTTTTGGTTGAATGACATGATAAAAATCAAAAAAAGATTCATAATTAGAAAATAATTTGGTTGTTGAATTAGAAAATTAGTTTGGTTCGATGTTCCTTGTAAAGATTATTTTTAGGGTAAAAAATATTAAATATACAGCAACTATATTTTATATTCATAAACCTTTTATATTTAGTTATACTTTAAGGAGTTAGATCGTTTATAATATATTATTATATTTAGGAACAAATAACAAAAATAAATTTCAGTAATTATAGCGCTTATAATTAATTGTGATTTAAAATAAGTAAAACGTTCTTCCAGCATCCGCTTAAGTTATAAAGACAAAGTTTCGTAACTTAGGAGTCAGAACTATGCACGAATGCAGTACAATCTGTTGTTTAAAACGTAACAGTTGTTCGGAAATATATTTGAGATGAAACGCTATCTATAGATTAACTCTATCTATTGATATAATATAAACAAGGTTAATTGTAATTTTAAGAGAAATGTGACAATAATGTATTTTATGACATGAAATTTCACAAGTAGTTTAAATTATTTTATTAAAACAAAGTGAAATTGTTTCATTTTATTTGAGTTATGACTGATTATATTTGATTGGATAACAAACCATTCGCTTAAATACTAATCTAATGCATCTTTACATAAAATTAAGCCAGTGGACCACTTTTGTTTTTAATCTTGCTGTAGCCAAAATAAAAGTTACTAGTCTAGTATTAAAATAGATACTTTAGTAATAGTAGTACATAGCTTATTACTACACAACTTTTGTATAACCTAATTGTATTAAAACACAACAGAAAATAAATTTTTGAGAAAAAAAAACCTTTGATAAGTCTTGAATTATTTATTTTATGACATGCACCTTTTTACTTCTATGCGAGTAAAAACTTACCATCCCTTTTATGTCTTTTTTAACCGGGTTAACAATGGAACCAATAATTAAATAATTTTTCATTTTTGTATACTCAATTGATTTTTATATGATGTCTGTCAGATTAATCGATTTCATCTATAGATAACGGTAGATATAATAATACTAAGTAGTTTATTAATGACGAATTTCAACTTCTGATAGTTAAGTTACTGGTAGTGTGAGTATGTAACAATTATTAAATTTTATATTGATTTATATATGATAATTATTTTTAAATAGTTGTTTATTTCATTATGTCTTGTTTGTATAATATATTATATTAAGCCAATATATCTCGATTCTACTATCCCGGCAAACACAGAGCTTAATACAACACAAAAGGTCTTGAGAGTTGTAGAAGTCGCGAACCTTCTATATAGCGATAAACTCAAGAATATAAAGACTGGGCAGACATTATCCGCACCAGCTGCGCGTTGCGAACTCTGTCACATTACAACTGGTTTTATGTGCCGCTCGAGCGAATCTCACCGTAATTTTCCACGTTTTCTTCTCAGAACACAAATTGAAACTTGAATTGGGAGACTTTGTGGTCTTAAATTTCATTATCTGTGTCTTTGCAGGGAAATTTTAGTGATAAAAGAAGATACAACGTCCCGCGTCGTTGCGTTTAAGTCTGTTTTACGTTTATGACTTAAGTTAGGGTGTGAACGAGCGAAAATATCTTCTGTAATTATGATTGTCTTTCTTATATGCCTATAAAGTTTTGTGTCTATGTAGGTGAAAGCATGAAATCTTACTTGCGCTACCGCCCATTTGGATTCGTACCAATTCCAACTTGACAATTTAGTTTAATTAATGCTTTATTATACACACCTTCTTCTAGAATATGTAAAATAATATTATGATATAAAATTACTTTTTATGTTATAAGTTTTCTGTTTCTCCATGCTATGTATAGCTTTATGTAATTTTATTATTGTTGGGATCAAGTTTACGACATTGAATACTTTTACGGCCATTGCGTCCTGAACATAAAAGGGTTACGATTGTGACGGACATTACTTTTCGTTTTTATCTTTGTAGTTATTAAGAAACGATCCACCTTTATATATTCAACTGGTATTATAGCCTTTTGTTTACGATTCAGTGGAATTCATAAAATTAGTTTTTCCAATACATAATTTTTTATTATTATTGTAACTAAGGTTTAATGGAAAAACAGAAAAATAATAAAAGCGATGGTTTATCATATAATATATCAAAATGATTTTTCCACTTTAATGTACTGGAAAAGGATTTAAAATTGAGAAAATATCAAACAGCCTACGAAAGGCAATGGATAGAGCGTAACCAGTCACGCGCCTCCACTTCTGATTATTGCAATTCTTAGTTTCTCATGAGACTTGCAAGTTTTTTCATGATTTTTTCATTCATTGCTGAGAAAGATGAGTATTAAATACAGGTGGTGAGTAGAGGAAGAAGACAGATATTCTGAAAAACAAAGGACCATGCGCATTTTATATGGATATCTGGACCATGAGCGAACACAAATGAAAGTTATGTACATGATTAGGAATTTTCGTGACAAACAAGGTGTACATTATCGTTGAAAAACATGGAGAAGGGGTTGATGCAATACTAGAATACTATTGCACGTGTAAGAATGGGTCTCCAACAGTAGGCTGCTGTGCCCATATTATGACCCTCATCTGGTTTTTGGGATATGCAAACTTTCACCAAAACATTTACACTCCATCCACTAAGCATGACAATATATTCCCTGTTCTAGAAACAAGCTCAGAGGAAGAAACATTAGATAAAATAATAACTAAACAGGTATTTCAATACAATATCAATCAATTTCATTTAGTATCTATTTAGAAAATGTCAAGAAACTTCACATTTTCAAGCAGATTTTATGGTACTATATAATTGTACCATAACTAAGTCAAAGAGTGTTTTTTTAGGAAAATGTCTTATAGCGGCATGCATAACTTGATAAGACCTACACTTTACTGTCGGTGTCATCTTTGTTCGCTCGTGGCCCAAAATGCCCATTCTCCTTTCAGCTTCCCTTACTATTTAATGACTTAGCCAACGTTTGTTCTTAAATCACTTACAATTTGATGACTATGCTTACATTTTTCTATTGTAAGTGGTTACACCACTTCTAGATAAATTATAATTTTAAGTTTTTGTTACAATATTACTCTTTCAAAAGTCGTTACGAATATGGCGAAAATATGCAAACGAAGTTGAGTTTGGGGATGGTATTTGTTATGTTCTCTGGTACATTCTCTGGTCACACTACCTAACAGTCCCATACGAAGTCGCCGATGCTCGAAAAAAACCAATGATCGGCCAAGACTAGGCTACTTATGCTAGGCCGATCATGGGTACTCTATCATCGCCCTATGGCTGGTACACCGTTGGTCACCGATTGATGCTCTTACTAACGACATACGATCATCAGTCTATCCTCGGCCGATGATGTGATGAATTTACTTCTGCGCATGTACTCTAAATATCACATCAGCGGTTCCTGAACCTAAAAATTTTTATAAATAATATAAAATTTCATTACTTGCTTTTATTATAAATAAAAATTTTACTACTTTTTTTTCTTATTGTTAAGAATTTTCATTATTTTTTTTGTAACTATTAATTCAAAATTGAATTTTTTTTTTTTTATAAATTTAAAATTTCATTTCACTCTAAAGTTATCTATTTGTATTAAATAGCAACTAATTAGTTAGTTACATTTTGTATAAGTATAGTTTTAATATAATTTTCTTTATAATTATAAATATATATTTTTTTATATTACTACATTTATCAGGAATTTGGACAAGGATGTCAATCAAAAATACCAATTGTTAATAATGCAACGTTTCGATCATGTATTTGATCTTCATCAGGCATCTAAAATTTAATAACACAAAACACATTATAAGAGGCTGTACACAACCAAAATTATTTTTATATGGACAAACATATTTACCTCAACTCGTAGTATGCAATTAACATCTTATATATTGAAAACTCGATCTTAATTAATTTTAAACTATTTTTTAAACCCATACTTTTGATTAATGACTATTTTGAAACATAAATGTGACCATTAAAGACGTGTGATGCACAGAAATACAATTTATCAGTTATTCACGTCTTATATATATATATATATATATATATATATATATATATATATATACATAAATAAATAAATATATATATATATATATATATATATATATATATATATATATATATACTTTTACACACAAATACCCACAAATTCAAATAATACTAAATATGCAATTCTACTGTTACCCACAATATTCTTTTAAATATCATTTCGTATTTTTATAAACTATTTATTTACAATTTTTATTATTTTTCAATTTTTTTCCTATCAATAATGTCGAAAGAAAATTATACAATATTAAATCATTTAGTCACAGGTTTATAGTCTTTTAGGATTTAAATATATGTCACAGCTCTTTCACCATGTGTTTGTTTCATGTATTTTTTTTTTTTATTTAAAATTCCCCTCGGTAATAAAAATTGTAAATAAATAGTTTATAAAAATACGAAATGATATTTAAAAGAATATTGTGGGTAACAGTAGAATTGCATATTTAGTATTATTTGAATGTGTGGGTATTTGTGTGTAAAAGTATATATATATATATAAGACGTGAATAACTGATAAATTGTATTTCTGTGCATCAAACGTCTTTAATGTTCACATTTATGTTTCAAAATAGTTATTAAACAAAAGTATGGTTTTTAAAAAATAGTTTAAAATTAATTAAGATCGAGTTTTCAATATATAAGATGTTAATTGCATACTACGAGTTGAGGTAAATATGTTTGTCCATATAAAAATAATATTGGTTGTGTACAGCCTCTTATAATGTGTTTTGTGTTATTAAATTTTAGATGCCTGATGAAGATCAAATACATGATCGAAACGTTGCATTATTAACAATTGGTATTTTTGATTGACATCCTTGTCCAAATCCCTGATAAATGTAGTAATATATATTCTTACAAACACTAAGAAAGTTTATTTAAAAAAAATACACACGGAGCTACAATCGATATTTATTACCAAAGGAATTACTAACTAATTAATTATTAATCAAACTAACGCTTTTACAATTGAAACTGATATGACAATTACTAAATTACAGAGTGAATAATAATAAACGTAACGACCTAAGTGTCCGACCCGTCCAAGAGACAACCACCAACTGCTCCTGCGTCTGCGTGCCCCCTCGTGGCTAGTCGCCGCAGGCGCCTTGCTCGCCCTACCAATCGATCGTACGATCCTACGTCACGATGACGTGATGCTAGGCTCCGCCTTCTGGTCTGATTCCTCTAAAACGGCCTCTCCTGACGCAACGTCGTCCTCGACCGTTTCACCAGCTTCAACTTCGTCCTGACTGTCTCGCCCATCCTGACCATCGTCTTGTGAGCTCTCTAAAACACATAAGGCACAAATATAAGTCGGATAGTATTAGTTTTAGATGTGAATTTAAAATCGCGTTATCATTGCTGCCGGCGCAAGCGTGCACTCAAGCGTCCTTAAGCAACGATTTTCATGTTTCAACTAATTCACTTTTTAAATGTTTAAATAAATGAAATTTAATTATTAAACAATGTATGCAATTGATAAGATTCCGGACTCTCATCACTCGCCACATAATAACATGAGATAAAACTGTATGTAAGATACCGTAGTATCCTCATACAGAGTATTTGGCATATTTCTATGCTGGTTTACGAATGTACGACGCTACTCACATGCGTCATAGATTCGCAAAGAAATGAAAAATATTGCAGCAGAGGCCCCACGTTTGCTTGCTGATTAATGAAAAATATAGCAGAGGCCTCACGTTTGCTTGCTAATAAATGAAAAATATTACAGCAGAGGCCCCACGTTTGCATGCTGATTAATGAAAAATGTGGCAGAGGCCCCACGTTTGCTTGCCAATTAATGAAAAATATTACAGCAGAGGCCCCACGTTTGCATGCTGATTAATGAAAAATATGGCAGAGGCCCCACGTTTGCTTGCCAATTAACGAATGTACGACACTCAGAAATGTCGTAGTTCGTATGGTAGGTATGTTTTGGCAGAGGCCCCACGTTTGCATGCCCATACTGCTACCATGGTGGTGTATATTAATCACTATCGAAGAATGCGGAGCACGTGTCCAGCGTCCACTCGTCTCCAAAATCGGCATCGAGGACTCTGAGCCGTCGTCGCTCGAGGTGAAGACGGGTGACGCTGCAGGCTCTTCGCCACGTGTCAGCGTCCATGACGTGCTGGGTTGCTGCTCAATCGCGCCACCAGGAACGTCAACATTGGAAGGCTGGGTAACGCTAGGAGCTGCCGACTCCTCGTCCTTGTCGTCTTCACCTGCACAAAATGAAATAACCGCACAGAACAAATTCACAAAAGGCAATTATCAAAGTTGTAAAATCCTTTGTCAGCGCAAAACGCTATCTTTTAAATTGGTATACTTGTAGGTTAAACTGACAAAATAGAACAGCCTAAACACAGCGGATATAAAACAAACAGATATGAATACCAACCACCCGGGGCAGTTCCCGTCGGGGGAGTGCGCCCTCATGACTCGATAGGGGTCTCTATGAGACATAACTGTGCATGTGTGAATCGGTACCCATAAGAGCATGCTTTAACCCAAATTAAAAGAATGATCTATTTTTATATTAAACGGGGCCTAGGACGTAAAACATAAAAATAGACACTTTACTAGCGGAGCTAGCGAGCTAGAGGAGCCCTAAGGTTACTAGTTAGCGTACAGAGGCCTCGGGATGTATGACTGGCAGAGCCCTCGGGGCCAGAACAATATAGCACACGCCATAGGTTGCTGCCAGAAGGCAAGCGGACGTGGCTAATAATACAGCACACGCCATAGGTAGCTGCCAGAAGGCAAGCGCACATGGCTAACAACACAGCACACGACATAGGTAGCTGTCGTGCTGCACACGCAGCACCCGCAGCAGCTCGTCCCGCAGGCCGCGCGCCAGCCACGCCGTAGGCAGTGCGGGTGGACCGACGTCTGGCCCGGCACAGGCAGGGCGCCCGCGCGCTCCACGAACACCACGACGCGCGACTCTAGCGCTACGTTGCACCGAAGCTAGCTGGTAGCCTTTGCACGCCCTTGAGGCGCGCCCACAGGCCCGGCCACTGCCGCGGGCCCGGCACCGACGGCGCTACAGGCACCGCAGACCCGGCTAACATCGCCGCAGGAGCACAGCCGCTTGGCCCTCCCTGCCGAGACGAAGCCGGGCGCCGCCGTCTCCCCAGCGACGCCAATCTGGACAGTGAACGGCGACGTCCACGAGCGCCACGACAGCGATAGAACAAGGCATCGTCCGAAGGCTCGCAACAAGGACCTCGGCGCGATCCGCGATGCAAATCACGTCGCGGGCCTCGGAAGCCGGGAGCTTGCCAGTCGAATGCGCCTGTTTAATCACAAAAACAAGAGAGTTAGCTTTAAACGCTTGCGAGGTTTTTCGGTCAGCGGTTTCTGTCGTATCTTGTCGACTTTGATTGACTCATAGGCGTTCGGAAGTTTGTAGAATGAATTTCCCTTAATGCCTCGTTTTTTTTTTTGGATGCGCATTCTCTGGTTTGATGAGATTCATGTCAATGTCTAACACTGTTACAAGTTTAGTAAATTCAGAGCTTTGAAACATTCGACTACGATCTGCTACAATTAGCTTAGGAGTTTAAATAAAGAGACGACATTATAAAATTGTCGTTTTAATGAGACGACATTATAAAATTGTCGTTTTAATTCGTTAGCGTCTTGATTAGACATGGGGTATAACAGACTTAAAAAGCATTTATGACAATTAACACATACTTATAACCATTTGACTGAGGCAATTCTAAGAGCGAAATTGGGTATGTATTACCGAAAACAACTTGCTAAGCCCAACAATTGACGAGTTTGCTTAAACTTCTTAGGGATAGATATTCCAATTAAAGCTTTAACTTTCTCTTCGCTCGGTCGTACCTGACCTTGACTTAGAGTGCGTCCCAAATGCTCTATCTTGGTTGTCGAGAAAGAACATTTCTTTAAATTGGTAAAAAACTCAGCGCGGTCTACTTACTCGCACCAAGTCTCTAAATCATTGACACTCGGATTAAAATTGGAGATATAATAAGATTGGTTAGATCTCACCGGTATATTTATGGGTTGTAACGCATCGATGATACGATTAGTGGCCCTGAAGTGGTCCACCGTTGCACTCGCAAACCGGTCCGGTGAGGACGAGGCTACTGAAGCCGGTAGCTTTGCACGCCCTTGAGGCGCGCTCGCAGGCTCGGTCACCACCGCGTGCTCTGCGCCAACGACCACCACAGGCGCTGCAGACTCGGCTAACATCACCGTAGGAGCACCGCCCCTCGGTTTTTCTCGTTGAGACGAAGCCGTGTGGTGTTGTTCCTCCAGTGACACGATCTATTAAAAAAAATGTTGGATTGTTTGGATTAGAGCATTGCTAGATGGGCTACGTCGTCTATGACGCGAATCACGTTGGCTAGAATGTGAACTGCGATTACGCGAACGGCTACTGATTTTTCACTTTTTATTAGGAATTTTCTAATAGTTAATTTAAATTAGGCGTATTTCAAAACAAAGTATCAAAGAGTTACGCAAAATAGTTGCTTTGAAAATAAAACTTCTATTCACTCTTTTTTTTTTTAAGAAAAACTGGAACATACTCACCAAAACCGTTGTTGTACTACAAGATTTTAGCACCTCACGTATACAAATTGATCTCGAGGGCTTAATTTTTCCTTGTTGGACAAACTCTAAGAGTGATGGGCTACAGGGACATAACTTGTTAAGTTAATGTGCATTTTACCAGTTTTTTTACAGTGAATGTGGAAGTTCCAGATATAAGAAAATCTGGCGAAGGCTACTGATGGTAATGAAGCAAAATCTTCACCTTGAATAGGTGTGCTCTTGTTATGTAATTTTTTTATGACAACGGAGGTGACTTTTGAAATAAAATTGGGGGTATGCGTTAAAAAAAACTATTGATGTTTTGTACGAACAAAAGTAACCCCAACAACTATTAGAACATCTGTTCCGATTGTTAACGGTGTATTCGTACAAATTGCGGATACAATGATTCAATCTACATTTTTATTTCTTTAAATTATTTAGCATGTTCCACTTCCGCGCACTAATCGTCAAAATCGTGAATATTTGGATCGAATGGCACAATATAAAAACTATGAGTGTTCACTCGTAATAACCCGGATAACACTCCAACGATCCCGTTCGATACGGTTTGCCTTTTATCCGCGACACCGTGTTGGGACCTACCCTCCGTCGTTGTTTCGTCAACGGTCCCCGAGTCCTGCTCGTTACTAATAACAGACGTAGGAACCGATGAAGGCAACAACGGCGGTTGTTATGGTCGGTCGTTTATTGGACGGGATGGACAATGACTACACGATTCAACACGCGATTCGACCTTCAATAACATCTAATCGTAAAAGTATTCGGTTCAACGCACTACCACAAAGCACTATGAGAACGATCCCGGCTGTGACGTGTCTTCGTCTAGAACTATGATGATAACGATCGGGATAACTCGAACGTTCTCGATGTCAACGTGTTATCGGAGGCGTATCATTACTACTCGACATGCTACGCCTGTCACTAGATCTAGATCTAGACCTGATGCGTTCTCTAACGTATTCACGATCTCTAACACGAGACGAACGATGAGACATTATCGCGCAAAAATGTGGGTAGATCACAAAACAACAAAAATGTGAATAGAAATTAAATTATTCCAACAGAATTTTAAAAAGCAAAACTACGTTATTAAGTCGGATGAAACCAGCGGCAGGATCACGTATTTTTGTGATCCCACTTCTGATCTTACAAACACTAAGAAAGTTTATTTAAAAAAAATACACACGGAGCTACAATCGATATTTATTACCAAAGGAATTACTAACTAATTAATTATTAATCAAACTAACGCTTTTACAATTGAAACTGATATGACAATTACTAAATTACAGAGTGAATAATAATAAACGTAACGACCTAAGTGTCCGACCCGTCCAAGAGACAACCACCAACTGCTCCTGCGTCTGCGTGCCCCCTCGTGGCTAGTCGCCGCAGGCGCCTTGCTCGCCCTACCAATCGATCGTACGATCCTACGTCACGATGACGTGATGCTAGGCTCCGCCTTCTGGTCTGATTCCTCTAAAAATATATAAAGAATGGACGCAAAAAAAGATTTTGATATATTTTTTTCTTTATTATTATAAATTATAATTATCACTTTTTATTTTATTGTTGCACATTTGGTGAGCAACCGACCACTACTTTTGCCCGATCCTTACTCTCTTCCACAAGTTCCACCTTATCTTATCCTCGGCCGATCCTCACTGACTATCGGCCGATTCTTGGTTACTATCCTCGACCGATGCTCGGTTACCAGGCTTGGGACGATGTTAACATCCAATACCCAGCCAGCCTTGGCCCAATGAAAAATCTGATTCTCGGTCGATGCTCGAGGATCAGCTGCCTATCTTGGCCCAATGATCGACCGATCCTCATTCTTCGTATGGGGTATTATGAATGTCTCAGGGAATAACATGGATATTCGTAATATGGAAAGAGGCTAAAAGATCAGGATAGTATGCAAGGATGTTTAGTGTATTTATAAGAACAATAGAAATTTTAATAGAGGAAGTAAAATGTTGTTTTGATTATACTTGTAGCGACATCTATCTCGCCATATACGAACTAGAAGAAACAGACGTATCCTACATCGCGCTATCGAAGTTTTCAAAGCGATTGAATATATATACAAGAACTCGACAACAAACGGTAAGTGGCGCGTAGCCCACCAGACGCAACACCGTCTGGTCGAAGGATCCTTCCAAATACTATTCAAAATAAAGGAAACGCTATGAAAACTTTGATCTTATGATAAGCATATGGAGTGGTACTGTCGTTACTAAAAGTGCCGCTATTGTTAATCTTTTATGTGCTTAATTAGTTCTTTAAAATGTTCGCTTAACATAACTAACGTGAAGACAAGCAAAACTGTAATACAGATTACAACATCACTCATCTTAAATCTCTGCCACACACAATATGAACTTATCTTGAATCATCAGTTTTTATGGGTTTAGGCTTTACGATCTTATGCTGGTTTTCGCCTTTTATTTTAGGGTAAGAATATAGCTGAAATGGCAGTTTTTGACATTATCATTATCTAAACATCAAATATGGTACTCAAAAACGACTTTGCATCTGCAATGATGTGTCGTCGACTTGTACGAGTGTATTCAAATAAGATTCTTATATTGGTTGTAGACTTGTCCCTTTGTTTGTTTGTCTCCTTGTGAGTCATAACTTTCTAGGAAAAATCTTTATCATTTTTGGGAAGAGACTGCTAATATTTTTAACTTTTTTAAAATTAAGGATACATTTTTATATAGTTTATATTCATATTTTAAATTATAAATTAAAGAATGTCAATTTGATTATGCAATATACGAAGTATTGCAAAATCAGAATACACGACGAATTAAAATATATAGCCCGGAGCTCTGATTTTTATTAAATCTTATTAAACAAAGCTCCTGATCGTTTTTCGACGACCGTTCTGATGTAGTGGTGCGAGTTATCGCCTCAAAGCTGGTGGTCGCGGGTTCGTTTATTGTAGGCAAAGATCGATACACTACCAGCTTATGCAGCCTTTCTGAAATTGTAATATGTGTATATCCTGTAATCTGAATATATATTCATTTATTTTTAGACTTCAACCAAGCTTCATTTGAAGTAAATCAGCCTGTAAACAACCCATTGTTAAGCGAAGGCCTCTTATTCATATAGAAGAAGAGTTGGAGCTTAAACCACCATGCTGCTCCACTGTGGATTGTAGGAGAATTTCTCTACCATGAGTAACGATCGTTACTAGGTGACTATGATAATAACCGGGATTGACGGGTTTACGTGATCTCCGAGGTATGGTAGGGAGACCCAAAAGGACATACACCTAGACCGGAAACAAATATTTGTACAAATATAAATATCTGTCCCGAGCGGGAATAAGACCCGCGACCGTCGGCGCGTGGCTTTCAGGTGACTACTCACACCACTACACCAGAACGATCGACAAAGAAATACAAATTAATACCTATAAATAAGTATTTAAAGGATCTGACGGAAAAAGCAAATGAAATTAAATATTTAGGTCACCTTGAGCCGTCACAACGGTCAAGGGTATTTGGCAATCCCAACGTACTATATGTATATTTTATCTCAATTGCGAAATTTTCTCCTTTTTATTTCACTTGAGCTGTTGAACTTAGCTTAGCCTTTATTTGAGCGGACCTTAAATGATAAATTGACCAAAAAAATATAATGTCAAAATAAAATGGTGACGATGAATTTGAAATTTTCACACAATTGCGACGCGTGGAGTCTATCACGCACGTTTTTGCAATCTCCTTGTTAAATGGAGTGGAAAGTATGATAAATTAAATCCTAATGTTCTTTTTCTCTTGTGGATTTGTGGATATTTTATAAAATTATAAGTTAAATTTTATCTGCTTTATAAATTTCTCTTGATATATTATTTTTGTTCTTCTATTTTCTAATTTTAGTAAATTATTTAGAAAATTTGTATTTCGTTATGTCCTTTTCGATATAGCCTTAATAAAATATTGAGTGAAATTCTCTAGCCTATTAATATTACTTCGTAATGTCGTTATGAAAAGTTTATGATGCGCTCCAATTTAACAAGCCTTTCATACATGTTCCTATGCGTAACTACTTTCCATAAACATCCATATTCAAATGCGCTGCCTCTAAAAACTCATATGGTCCAGGTTTTTATGACGGGAATATTTTTCATCGGTTGAATATTAGAGTGGAAATCCCGCGCGTATCGTAGCACCAATTGAGCCATATTTTCACAGCCAACCTTTGAATATTCTATTGAGGTTGAAAGGCTTTTGGCTGAAACTGTTTGTGAACAGCTTTAAATTGGAGTGATTACGATAATTCGAAAATGAATCATCTTAATTAAATGATCTTATATATTAATGTAAAAAGTTCAACTAATTGGGATTATTCATTTTTATAATAATAATTATTGATATGTTAAAAACCTAAAACAGTACCATATTTACTTAAATTTTTGATAACTTAAAAATTTTGGACATTGTTAAAATGTATAAGAAGTGCAAACAAAGCCTAACGTTTTTAATATTCGTTAAAGATTGTTGATTCCGCCTCAGTAATTTGTTTCAATTAACCGAGCGACGTGAACTCGACAGATTCACTGAATCATTTTTCTCTCGCTAACGCAAGACGTTGACAAATGACCGAATTATACGTTCACTTTACTATATGTTGATAAAAGTAATAAAGTCTGGTATATTGAGATGCATTTTTGATCACACAAAATAGGTATATCCATAAAATGTTTCATATTTTTACAAATAGAATATTTTTGTGTTCTGGTGGAAATATCCGATGGCAGATCGTGCACAACGAAGTATTTACTGATATATGTCAATTAAACAGATTAAAAAGTGATACTGAATTAGAAGAAAAGCCAAGCGGTGACCGGTAAAAAAGTATAGTCTAACCTCTTTCTTGCCGAGGTGTCGTAAAAAGCAACTACGGCCATAGTGATGCGAAAAATTGTACACCATACAAGATGGTGATAGGCAGCAGCGTCACCATATTCTGCCATATCACACTGCGCTCGTCAGCCCGTCTGCCATGGCGATTATTGGTAACCCCTCCTCCTCTCCATCATTCACCATCATTCAGCAGAGGACACTTGACGACTGAAGTGATAAACGTGATAAATAATTTATAAAAGAATGCAAAAAGTGTAGGCTTAAAAATGGGAGTTATATATTCGTAATTTAAAAATTTTAACAGAAAATTAATAATTCTAAACTCTAAGTTTTCACATTAAATACAAGCAATAAATTTAGAAAGTATTTTTATTAATTTATCGTGAGTAATTTTATATTTCTCTTTTTACAAGAAATATAGAGTTTATTAACAATATCGACGAGTTCGACCCCAGAGATATAGGAACTGAAACCGCTAATATTTCAGGCTGAAATATAACTGTCGATTTATTCAAGCGAAATGCTAGAGATAAAAATTGACCGTTGCGACCTCGTCTGTAATAATATTGCAGTACAATGTTGACGATAGGAATTTTTCATTTATATCAATAAATATAATATTGTAGTTAATATAATTTTGTATTTTCATTTTCAAAGAAAAGTAAAAGAATCTTTTTGAAATAGTATGAATAGTTTGAATTAAATTATTATAATAATGAATCGTTAGCAGAAACTCATTTACCAGCAATTTCAGATTATTCTGACACTTCTTACTTTGACTTAAACGAAAAAAAGACTAAATAAACTTGACTACATAAATTTGATCAAGCTTATGGATTTCGCAAGAAAACTCAATTTGATATTCTATCTATTCTTAAGGCCTTACATACGTCCAGCGGTATCGAAAACGTACCAAAAGAAAAACTGTTTTTAGTAGGGCTAGAGATAGAAATTGATAAAAAAATTCTTACACATTGTTTATTACTGTGTTATGTTTGTAAAAAAATTTATTTCAATTTTTTTTCAAAAATTACAACATGAAAAATCACATTTTTTGAAGCACTGTAAAGAAAAAGTAGGTCCACGGTCGGCATTATTTCTTCCTCAAATGTTGACGGATCTGCAAAATGTAAAGAAATTCTTGTAAAATAAGGTAGTAGTTATAGTCTGTCGAGCCGGATTTTTGAAATTCGAAAAATTAAATAATTTACGGTTATTTAAAAAAAAAAAGTTTGTGTCAAAAAAGTGACACTTTAATTGTTTTTATAAAATTTTCTAATTATAATTTTAAAAATCCGGCTCGACAGACTATAGAAAAAACAATTCCGAATATTAAAAAAAAAAAAAATCATCAGAAAATATTAAAAACCGTACGAGTTATCATGCCGACCGTGTCAGAAAAAGTAAAGTTCAAGCGCGTTTCGCTCGAAGTCGCGCGCGGCTGGAGCAAGAACTTTATGATTTTTTTTTTAAATTTATTTACTTAATTTACGTCTAATCTCCAATTTCAGCTTCATATTGTACGCCTTCCTTGTCGAATATCACGAACACGATACACAATTGTTCACTTGTAATGTTCAAAGAGAACTAAACTTAAATCAGGTCAGATCGTCAGACCTTTATCCTTTCGTCGGGCAGTCACATTATCTACAATAACTTTTGAACTATGGGGAATTTTTACAATTAGCTTACACAGAAATACGCCTAAGACTATAAGAAATAACAATCTGTAAACAAAAAAAAAATCGATTTTTTGAAAATTCTCGACGTTTGTAAGGCCTTAATATGCTTTTCAATCCAAGCATCTCTTATCAATTAAAAAAGAAGTGTAAGTTCATGTGCGCTTATAACAGTAACTTGATTCACTCGCTTGTTTGCTTCGTAAGCACACGTCAAGTCTCAACATTCTTTTCTTTCTACACGCTATTAGAACTAATAATTGTTACTTTTTTTTTGTTTATCGATTCTTTATTGGATATTAAAAACAAAAAAAAAATCTAATCAAATTAAAAAATTTATATAGCGTTATATTTAAAAGTTATCTATTTTTCTGTAAAAGGTGTTCATTTTCAAGCTACTCTCGTCTTTAATTACTCATTTTTATGTATGTTTTTTATTACATTTTTTTTTTTGGTCATTTTTATACTTACATATATTATCCTCTTTAATCGATTATTAAATATATTGTACGAGTGTGTGATGTTATATATCTTTTTAACTGTCTCTTCTAAGCGTATTTTATTTCCTGTTATTGTGTAGTAAAGTTGTATCTTTTATTGAATCATTACTGTATTTGCAGTGCGTCGATCGATGCCTTGAAGTCTTCCGAATTGGTGCTTAACATCATTGACGCAGAGTTTGTACCATTTATTTTGATTTAGCTAATTTTGCCTATGGTTACGAGGTATTTATAGCTATAAATACTATGAAAAAAAATTTAGTAAAAATGGTTATAACGTAGAATTTTTTATTATAAAACTAGGTGCAACCCGCGACTTTGCCTGCATGGTATTTGATAAAACTAAAAATTAAAATTAATTTTGTTAACAGTATCATAGTTTATACAAATCGGTTTAGTTGATGCAGAAATAAATAGACATAGAGACAAATACTCAGATAAACAGACAGACAACTCAACATATAGACAGACAATTTTTTTTTAATGACATAACTACTATGTAGTTTATATTTATATGCGCTTCATTAGACATTCATATTATTTTATTTTGATTTTTATTAAATTGATTAATTTTCCACAACTAACATCTAAAAAAAATTAATTTATGGTTTTAAAATATTAAAACCGACATATTTTTAATGTAAACTGAATTTATTCAATAGCTAAAATGCAGATATTTATAAAACTAAATTCAAAATTCTAAGATTTTGAACCATAAAATGTGTCAACCATTATTGATGAATCCCAAATAAGTGTTATGCCACTTGGGCTTCCCCGCTCTGTAAATCACGAACAATATTCCTACCTAGAAGCATGCGCTAAACGATTGTATGAAAGACTTTCTTAGACGGCGATCATAAGATGTATATCACTTGTTCAGAATAATAATTAAAAAAAAATTAAAAAAAAATCATTTGTTATTTTTCTTTATATGTATATTGAGAATTATACATGCAGCCTTTCATTAATGTAGAACAAATTTGTAGATGCCTGATGATGATCTAATATAAAATTGAAACGTCGCATGAATTTACAATTGGTATTTTAATTGGCACCCGATGTCCACTTCCCTGATAACTCCAATAATAATAATTATTTTTCTTTAGTATCTAGTTGGTGTTAATTAGTAATTAAATAATTTTCCTATTTTCACTGGACTATTTTCCTTTATATTACTGTGCGTTTCATTATTTTTTGTATACTTTAATGTGAGTGCAATAAAGTGTTTATCTATCTATCTATCTATATAAATAATTAATTAATAATGTTATCGATCTATCGAAGTAGCGCCATACTGCTTGCAGCTGAATGGGCCGGCGCTCTCGGGGAAGTACCACATGAGTAAAGAAACAAAGCTTTTAAGGAGCGAGCAAAATTTATACCTATTTTGGTAGGGTTGGCATAGGAGGATAAATTTAATAAACAATTGTTAGTTGTTCAACAAGATTATTAAGTTTTTTTATTTTTTTTTATTTTATATATTTAAAAATAACTTTATCATTTTTCAAGGTATTAAGAAAATTCTTCTATCAAATTTTGATCTTTTTTGATGATATTGCAATTTAAAAAGTAAAAATTGATTATTTCCTAAACATTTTTAGGAAACTTTTACACTTTTATATTAAAACACTGTTTAAATTTCATTAAAACACTATTTAAATTAATAAATTATCATTAAATGAAAACACAACGCGCGACGGCCGGTTTCTCTCCGTATGAATGTATATCCGTGACGAAGCGCGAGTGCTCACGCACACACGCGTCTCAAGCTTCTAGTAGTGTACCTATCGTAGCTCGTTTGTATGAAGCTTTGTCTGTGTACGGTTTCTTTACTCGTGTGGAAGTACTTCGCTCTCACTTAACACCGACGTAATATGACGACACTGTCACCGTGTTTCGTTCGGTTTGTGAGAGATCCGGTGGCTCATCTCTTCCCTTGCCTCCACAGATTCGGTGGAACATCCCTCCGCTCCCTAAAGGGCGGCAATACACCTGCTAATCCTCTGATGTAGCGAGTGTCTATGGATGTAGCTTTTACATATCACCAGGTGAACCGACTGTCCGTTTGCCAAATATATTTTTTTTTTCACTGAGCACAAATATACTGTCAGTTGAAGCTAAAACGAACATCTCTCATTTAGAAGTTTTTTTTTAGTCGTTCATAACAATTTACAATAATGGCTTTAGTTTTATTTTTTATTCTGCATTGGCTATGGACACTTTTCTTTAAGCAAACAATAACCTAGATAATAAATAAATAAGTGTATTTCAGCAACACGTGTTTTTAGCTACAATAAGGGTGTACTATTATTTTGTTCCTTAAGGTGATCTCCGACAGCTGTAAGTCCGACAAATGTTGTAAGCGGTATTAAAGTGATGTAGGTACATAATATGAAATAAAATCCAATATGGTCTCTTACTCGAAACGAAATTAATTAAATTGATATTACGGAAGCGATTAAGAGCAAAATATTGTTGAATAAATCTTTGAATACGAGCGACCAAAAATATAAATATGCAAATAAACATACATAATATTCCGGGGGTAGCACAGAGTAGTTCACATGGTACGAGTATATAAATAGACTCCTTTTGGTGATTTTCAACTTACGATTGACCTTAACGTTGGTTACTTTTTTCGTAATATTATTAAGTTCCACTTCGTCGACTGTGAAAGAATTTTTAAATTACATTATTGATTTTATAATTTTCTCAATAGGTTGTATTATGTCGGCGTCAGTAATCCATTCGTCTTTTACAATGCTGCATTTTTGAACCGTAATAGATATACAGATGTTTCTTACCATGACCGCTATACCAAAGAAAATTACGCAATATTAAATTAAAGTGACAATGGGTTGGGCACATAGCTCATAGAACTGACGGCCGATGGAGCAAAAAAGTTCTCGAGTGAAGACCATATACCGGCAAGCGCAGTGTTGGACGGCCGTCCACGAGGTGGACAAACGACTTAAAGAGAGTCGCTGGAAGCCGTTGGATGGAGGCTGCTTTGAACCGGTCGCTCTGGAGGTCGGTGGGGGAGGCCTACGTTCAGCAGTAGACATCCAATGGCTGATATGATGATGATGATAAAATTAAAAATTTGAAGATTTTTGCTTATTCTTATAAATATGTATTTTGTATATATTGTATAAGGTAATATATTCGTGTGCTTGTCTAATTCACACGTCACCTTTTCATATAGTTGACGATGAGATAATTGGAAATTCTTATCTCTATGACTGCTGTTACTCAATTTACTTGTATCATAATATATAATTACTCTGATCTTTTGAGTTTATTTGGATGTATGTACCTTTTATTAGTTTTTGGTTATTTATATTAAGAAATTGTGCTTGTTTCACCTCTTGCCGATAAAGTTTATCTCACACATTAGTTACTGATATGCTATCTGAGACTTTATTAGAAATACGTAAAATCAGACATTAGGGCCTGTTTCATCTCAACTAATAAAACTTTTGGTTTCACAGCTTGCAAATACTTGCAAATAGAAATATCTGTTGGTGAAACAAAAAAATAAAACATCAAAAATTTTATTCATTGGATACCGTTATTTATTGGATCGGACTCTCAAATTTTATCAGCGACCGATTAAAAAGGCCTTGAGCGGTAATGTTCTTCAAGCTAATAATATATAAGTATATTTATCATATACATAAGATACTAAAAAGATCCGCTACTCGAGTAAAATTATAAGGTTCAACCAAGAATAATGGGGAGCTGTCACACGTAACGTAACATTTTTGACACACACGATTTGTTGGCATCAATCACGGCCGTACGGCTGACAACTGAAATGTTTGACGTTTAATTTTTCATTTCTGTAGAAAGACATTTATATCTGACATTTGATGTAAAGGTATATGAGAATCAAGGAATTTATATACAAACTGGAATGCTCACGTGCAGTCAAAAAACGTTCCTACGGCCGGGATTGCGTCTCTTTCTACCATGGATTCAAGACAACTCTCGTAAGAAAAAGACAAAATACCAGTTGTCAACGAAATGCTCGGAACGATTTTTCACTTTACATGTTATAAGCCAATGTCAACGTTATGTCAAATACTTCAAGGTGAATATTTGAATATACAATTTTATTAAGCGAGCGTTCCAGTTATAATATAAATTCCTTGATGAGAATATATTTTGTACATTGTTTCCATATAAAGGTGCGCTTATATAGAAATTATTTGAAGTTATCGTGTTGGAAAGAAACGAATTTAAGGAGTTGATTTGTACCAAATTAAAATAATTCGTAAAAAATTGTAATTGAACATTTTTTATTTCATATATAAAATTTTAACAAATTAATATGCACGTATAGTATTCGGCGTGATAAATCTTACTATTTTTGATGATATTGTGAAATAAATAACTAAAAAGATATCTTCCAAAACAAATATGATTGTTAGAAAGACAGTTTCTAATTTTCCGTTTGTGAAAACTCTATGTTAGTATGAAAACATTATTCTCGTGATTCTGTTTACATCGGATATAGTACGATATTTTTTTCTCTCCGCTGGGAATCTTTTTATTTTCCGGCATGTAACGAAGTAACATTCATCATAATGTCAAGTTTCATTACAATCTATCTTTATTTCTCAGAGTTTTCATAAAACTGTTACATTTTCATCTATATAATATTGTTCTCTTTTACAACCCGTAACGTATACAAAAATCCAGTGTCACATAAGGGTATTTTAAAACATTATATTTAGTATATATACTTGTATATTTTCTGTAGATGGAACGAAAAAGTATAATATAAGGTTAAGAAAACGGTGGAAAAATATAACGCGTCATTATAAAATAAAAAAAGAATAGAGAAATTGTGAAAATAAAAAAAGAATAGAGAAGTTGAATATACAGTGCTTTAAAATTATGTTTTACACAAAAAATTGTAATTTGGGTGATTTTTAGTAATAATAAATAAAAAATAGTCTAAAAAAAGGCAATTAAAAATTAATATGTTATGTAGAAAAAATTGTCATAAATAATAATCAGTCCAGGATTTTTGACCAGCTGGTGAAAAAAGTTGCTTCTTGCTCTTCGTCTTACTTGTTATCAAAGAAACCTGATACCGATCGTAACTCATGATATGAAAATCATGCGGCAACCCAACTGGAGCAGTGGTGGATTAAGTTACAGCCCTTCTCGTATATGGAGAGGAGGTCTTTGGCCAGCAGTGGGACGCTTACAGATTATTTCAGTTTAGTTTAGTTCAGGGCTGAATTAAGAAAAAGTTGCAAATATTGTTAGTTAACATTACAAGAAAGTACAAGTTCACTCGAATATTTAACTAGCTCTAGTTAGATATTCAATACAAATATACAGTTGTTTATTTTCTTATGGCTATTTTAAGCCCTTTTTATACTATGTATAACTTTAGACTTAAAATGACTTGACATTATGAACTTTATACGACTGACCTATATATAATTATAATTTGTTAGTACAATATAAATCTCTCATCCGGGTTAATGTTAAAGTTTGGTCTACTATTTATGTTATGCAGCCGGCGATGCGGTCATCGGTAAATATATCGCGGGCCGGTTGTGTCTATGCATATTTCATGAGCCCTGATTGCCGCTGACCCGCTGCTGTTATTGTATAATAATATATTAATTATTTCTTAGTATTTTTGTTCAAGGGAAATTAATATCTTTATTCGTAGCACTTGTTTGTTTGTTTATTGTTTGAAAGGCAGGATACTGAGATCAAGCAGTGAAAATGGGACGTCTAGTTAGGCTTTTTTTTAACGTTTGTGGATGCGTCGAAAACGCAAGCTCCTCACCTTCCGTCTGACGCAAGTTCTCACCGGGGACGGTTGCTTTGGTGACTACCTGTGTCAGACGGCCCATAAGGAGCTGACGACTGAATGTCACGATTGTGCCCAGCATACCCTCGAGGTGTGCTCGAGATGGGCGAAGTTGTATCAACGATGTCGGTCCTCAAAGGGAACTTGTCGCTCCCGAGCGTTATCACCACGATGCTCGGCGACGACGAGTCCTGGAAGGCGATGGTCTCCTTCTGCGAGACAGTAACGTCCCAGAAGGAGGCCGACGAGCGGGTGTGAGACTCCTTAGTGTGGCCACAGACGTGGCCTCGATCCGCGGGCGACGAATGGGGGTGCGTAAGAGGCGCTACTTAATGCGCTTCCAGTAACGCCCCTGTGCACGCGTCGGGCTGGAATGGGAACCCTGTCCTGCTAGACATGACGTCGTTGGGACTATTCAGAGCTAGAGCCGGACAGTCCCCATGGATGAGACGTCTGGCCTTTTCACCGAGGCCAGCCTGTCACTGGAGGGATCTGCTACGTGCAGATCCGGGACCCTTCAATTAAAGCGGCTGAAGGCTCTCGCAAGGGTTTAGTACGGTATTGCACCCCCAAGTGCTGAGTCCGACATATGGTCTAGGACTGCCTACCCGGGCGTCCTGGATATCACCCGTAAATGGGTTCCCCTGCGATACAAAAAAGGGCAATAGAGCCCTCATGGTGCTCACGATAAAAGGCTCTATATAGGTGAAGGGGGTCCGCACAGGCGAGACAAACGTCAGGATATCACGATTTTACACGCGAGCGATCTCGTGGCACCATAGAATAGAATAGAATAGATATTAAGAAATATTTATACACATAAAATTAAGTAATCTAATATACACATAGGTACACGGCACATAGAAACTATAGTTAGGTACAAAAAGAAATACTTAAAATTACAAATACTTAAATGTAGTCACAAAAATAAAATTGACAATGTGGATATAAATATGCGCCTGAAGTTTCCTGAAAATGTGTTATGAAATTCCTCAAAAGGTAACCACTCAGTTGTGTGATTGTGGTATCCGCAGAAGCCACAATCCTGATTTTATGTGCTCCCTAATAAATCCGATATTGTTGAGACAGTTGAACAACTAACATTATACTTTATACTTACTTTATAATACTTATATTATTATATTATAGTCAACCCGCAGTAGAGTAGCGTGATGGGTTAAGCTCCAACATTTTTCCTATATGTTTACAGGCTGATTAGTTCAGTAGTTTCTTGAGCTTTTTTTCTTATCGATTAAAATTTCATTCAAAGTAAGAAATCACGGATCGTATTCTTACTGTATTATGACGGGATGGTGGTTTGAGTCTACTTTTTTTAGCGTTTCGATGATTAACAACATAAGTGCCATATATACCTTTTAATTGTTTTTAGAAAATTAATGCCCATATTTGGAGCGTAATCAAATACTATAAAGTATTGTGAATTAAACGGTGAGTTCTAATTTTAGATATTAATTATTTAAAGTCCAAATTCTAGAGTTATTGAGATTAGTGAACTAATTTTAGTCTCTAGTAGTATTTTTGATAGAGAGAGAGAGAGAAATTTGTTGAACTTGCTATCCAAGAAAATCACGAGGTCCAAGTCAGATGTTTAATGTAACCTGAAGGTGCATTAGACCTTAAAAACGTCTTGCAGAGAACACTGAAAGTTGTCGTCAATAGGCTAAAGTAACCAGATTTTAATATAGATACATACAAGCATTTACAGGTTTCACTCTCAAATTAACGTTTTCAACTTAAAATTATTATTTTCTATTGTGGTAGCCGCTTTATAAAAAACAACTACTTGGATATACCTACCAGTATAAGGGTTCTTAGATTAGAATGTTTTGTCTCATAAAGCTACACTGGCGAATCGACTGGATGAAATATATTTAAAAACAATAAACAATTCTACCAATATAAACATATATAATAAATCGTATCGTTTACTTTATGAAATGGATACATTTCATAATAAAATAGAAACCAGTTGTAGAAAATTAATCATTGTATTAATAAAATATCGATAAACAGTTATTTTAGTACTTAATTTACGAAAGGTGTGGTTTCCCGTATTGTGTTACAAAATACCATTCAGTAAATATATTTAACGTACAGCTTTTCCCAGTCAGCCTAAACATAGATACTAATTCTATATTTTATTATTTTAGATGGTAACTAGTAACTACTTACTAGTGGTTACTAATTACAGCAGATGAGCCATAAGCATAAAAGCAACAGTCAAAATATCAAAAGTGTTTTAGATGATGAAGACACTTGGTATTAAAATATATATATATATATATATGTAGCGACATCTATCTCGCCATATACGAACTAGAAGAAACAGACGTATCCTACATCGCGCTATCGAAGTTTTCAAAGCGATTGAGTATATATACAAAAACTCGACAACAAACGTTAAGTGGCGTGTAGCCCACCAGACGCAACTCCCGTCTGGTCGAAGGATCCTTCCTTTTCAATGGCAGCCTCCTTAGCTATAAACTGGTGACCCCGAGCTTGAACGTCAGCGCAGCCTTCGCAAATCTACGTCATCGTGACATCATCATCACTTCCTCAAGCTTTCGAGCAGCGAGTCATACAGCCAGCCAGCCAGCATCCACGGCTACTACGGGTATCCTGACCACAAGCATGCAGCGGACGCGCATTCCTGGTCATTGCCCACAGCCTTCTCAGCGACCTTGGCACAGCACACTGCACTTCGGCCGGTCAGCAAGCAGAGACGCACTTCTCTCCTGGTCGACGCAGCAGCCACAGCCACTACGCAGCACTGCACCACCCCGACTCACTGGGGCATCACCGCAGACAGTTCCGACTCACAGTGAACTATGCGGCATCTCGTTCCGACTCACTGGAACGTTCCACTGGCCCGGCAAGCATCACAAGATGTATGGACGACTCAACCTGCTATCGACCTCCGGTCTCGGAGGGGGAGTGATGTAGCGACATCTATCTCGCCATATACGAACTAGAAGAAACAGACGTATCCTACATCGCGCTATCGAAGTTTTCAAAGCGATTGAGTATATATACAAAAACTCGACAACAAACGTTAAGTGGCGTGTAGCCCACCAGACGCAACTCCCGTCTGGTCGAAGGATCCTTTCTTTTCAATGGCAGTCTCCTTAGCTATAATATATATATATATATATATATACTAGCGGCCCGCCCCGGCTCCGCCCGGGGTATTGCAAATGATATATCATTTTCGTGAGGGATACTCACACCCATAGATAACAGAAAGAAGGAGATATGGCACGGGGGCGTGGTTCGTGTCGCCTCGATATAATCAAATTGATTATACAGGCGCGCACCGCTCTTAGCGCTGATTCATTTGCGCGGCAACCGTTGTTCACGCAAGAGCTCCGTTTTTTTTTCGAAATGCCGGTCTGTAGCGTATTTATTTGTAAAAATCGGAATAATAAACAAAACTACAAGACATGTGGAATAACTTACCACCGGTAAGTGCTATTTTAAAGTAGTGTTTCTATTATTAATGTATTTTTAAAGCTTTGTAATTTACCTCGTAAAATTCCCCTTACGTAGCTCCGAGTGCGTAGCGTAGGGCAGTGACGGTATGCATGCAATATCGATAATTTATCGATGTTATTACAGGCGGTTTTAATTAAATTTTCTTTTTAAATAACAATATAGTTATTTGCATGATGAACATTAAAATTCAAAAGATATACTATGTAAGATGTTTCCATGAAATGTTCAAATTAAATTGACTGACGGTCACTGAACTATTATTTTAGGAATTTTCTTTGTCACACATAGGTACATTACACATCATAGATTTATATAATATCAAAACAGTCGAAAATTTACTATCCACCCCTTTTATCTTTAAATTTACTAGGACCAAAATTTTGAAAAAATATAGCAAATAGTTTTTTAAGTTATATTTCTTTAGATGCGTTATAAAAAAATTATGAGAGTGAATTTTACGATGCGCGCCCATCACTGTAATACAAAAACTCAATAGATTGAAAGCACTTTGCCAGTTTTTATATTTAATATTACAATATCAGACTTTTTAAGACGCTTACTCTGAAATCAAATTATGATATGTTATACGCAAAACTTTGTTGTTTTTAGCTACCCTTCTGATCCCAACATAAAAGAAAAATGGATATCCGCTGCAGGAAGACCAGATAGTTGGTTACCTACAAAAACAAGCACGGTTTGTTCGGAACATTTTAAAAATAGTGATTTTCAGGAGACAAAAAAGTCACGAAGACTTTTTCCATGGGCTGTTCCAACAATTAAAATACGCTTAGTTTACAAAGTAAGTTGATCGGAAATCAAACGAAGCAGTGTTAGGGATATCCAAATTTACGTAAATTACTTATTATTGATATTATTCGTGTTTTAGGGCCATTTATATGTGATTAAAATTTTCAGGATTCAATCGAAAATTTAAAGCCGGGATGTTCTGATAAGTTCAATGTAAGTAGCGCTTAATTTTTATAATAAGACATCGACATAATATAAAAATAAGACATCGCGACGAGGAAATTTGTGTGTTTTGTTCCATTAGGTACCACAAGAATTGAGTGATTCGAAGTTACCTGACCGTACAAAATTGTCTGACGAGCTATTAGATGATCCAACTCAAAAACATATTATTCACGAAAAGGTTCAAGATAATCATGATAACCAGGATTTAGTAAGGAATTTTTATCAAATTTGATTCAGAATTAAAAATAAACTATGTAAATATAATACTATAATTTTATTTATTATATTTTTAGAAAATGGAAATCGCGTCTGATAATATACAGATGATAGAAACACCGCGAAAACGAAATATGCGCATTACAATTGCTCGGCACGAACAAATGTTAAAAAAACAAAGATCTCAAATCAAACGACTGCAACAAAAAACATATCACTATCGTAAAAAAATTTCAAATTTAAAAGATATTTTAACAGATATTACTGAACAAAAATTTGTGAATTCCGACCAATCCGCACATTTAAAAAACCTCGGTGTAAATGATTTGATAGCTAGATATAAAAACACTTCCATTAGTAACCGAAATATAAAAAAAAAGTATTCACCAGCTCTTAGAGCGTTTGCTTGTACCCTTCATTTTTACTCACCGAAAGGCTACGAATATGTAAGAAAAAAATTCCAGACTTGTTTACCTCACTCACGTACAATAAAAAAATGGTACGAATCAGTTGACGCTCAGCCAGGTTTTACCCAAGAATCTTTTAAGGCCTTGACGTATAAGGCTCGTAACACAGATTATAAATTGCTATGCAATTTAGTTGTAGACGAAATGGCTATCATGAAGCGCATTGAGTGGGATGGCAAAAAAATGCACGGATATGTGGATATATGTTCTAAGGGAATATCAGGCGATTACTTAGAAGAAGCTAAAGAGGTGCTTGTATTTTTGGTTACAGCTATAAACGCAGCATTCAAGATACCAGTAGGGTATTTTCTTGTTGCCGGCGTTACAGGAGAACAGCGGTCTAACTTAGTAAAACAGTGTTTAGAATTGTTACACGAAACTGGTATTGAAGTAACATCACTGACATTTGACGGTTGTCCAGCAAATATTTCAATGGCAAAAGAACTCGGATGCTCACTAAATATTAATAATATTAAAACTTATTTTCATCACCCAATCACAAATAAACAAATATTTATATTTCCTGATCCATGTCATATGCTGAAATTATTAAGAAATGCATTGGAAGCATATGGCATTTTGTTTGACAACCTAGGCAGACAAATAAAATGGTATTATTTAAAAGAGCTTAATGAAGTTCAAGAAAAGGAACAGTTACATTTAGCAAATAAATTAAGACGAGGACATATATTTTTCAAAAACCAAAAAATGAAAGTGCGTTTAGCTTCCCAACTATTTAGTGAGAGCGTTGCCGATGCTCTAATGTTTTGCGCTGAATCTAAGATGCCTAATTTTCAAAATGTTGAGGGAACTGCTAAATTCTTAAAAATTATAAATAATCTTTTTGATATTTTAAACTCAAGAAACATGATGCAACTTAAATTCAAAAAACCACTTTTTCCTGGCAACAAGTTGCAAATTTTTGAATTTCTCAGTAGTACAGAAGAGTATATGAATTCCTTAAGGCTAATAGATGGGACGAAATTAGTGGAATCTAATAGAAAAACTGGCTTTGTAGGTTTTATAGTGTGTATAAAAAGTTTAAAAGATATTTATATCCGTCACATTGAACAGGAACATAGTCTGCGCTACTTACCAGTCTATAAAATTAGCCAGGACCATATAGAGCTAATGTTCGGTAACATTCGAGCTCATGGCGGATGTAACACTAACCCCACAGCCAGACAATTTCAGGCAATTTATAAAAAACTATTGGTGAAATCTGAAATTAGAGACACAGACAAGGGCAATTGTACATCCCTTGAGGAAATATCATTTTTAACGTGCTCATCTGCCGTGAAGCACATTAACCTGACTATTGAACCACGATACAACAATGAAGTTGATGACGATATTAATTATCTACATGAACAAGCACTTTTTGACGAATAAGTTAGTATGCTTGTCCAAGACGTCTCAGACTTTGGCACACAGGCGATTTCGTACATTGCGGGTTTTGTTGTACATAGTTTAATGAAAACTGTTAAATGTGAAACATGTGTCGGTGCGCTACTTTCCGATAAATATGACGCAGCCAATAATTTTATTAAATTTAAGGACAAAGGTGAACTTTTGTACCCATCTCATGATGTTGTGATTATTTGTAAGAGATTGGAAATAATAATAAAAAGTTTATGTCTCAACGATAATAAATTTAAACTCAAAACTAAAAATTTAAAAAAAGAACTCATGGTCAAGGCTTTGCCACATTTCATAGGATTAGATCTCTTTGAAAATATAAAATTTCATCAATTTGAGCAGTCCCCGATGAACAATCACATAATATTTTTAATTAAAGCGGTAATGGAAAAGTATCTTAATTTAAGGTTACATTATTTGACAAAAAACGCCATTCCACGAATATCGAAACGTCAAGTGCTTCACAAATACCTCCATTTTACAGGCCAGTGAGTAAGCAAATAAACACTGTTTCTTTTTTTGCATAAGGCAGCGAATGAGCAGTCGGATTATCATGGTGAGTGCTGACGCTGTTAGACATCGGAGCACCTGTATATACGTTGACCTCCTTGACCTTTCCTTACCCGTGTTCCATAGTCCAAGTGACATAGAACATGAATTTTTATTTTTGTCTTTTAACGTCTCATTGCCGCTATATTGAGTTTTCATTAATGTCATTATTATTGACATTCGCACAATCAATGTAATCAATTAATCTAAGAATCATGAAAATTGATCCACGCGTTTGTTCTATACAGCGTCACAAAGTAACAAATATACGTATATACATACAAACGTACACACACACACACACACACACACACGCGCGCACATACGCACACACACACACACGCACACACACACACACACACACACACGCACATAGGGACATAGAATGATAAACACGATTGAGTAAATATAGTGATAAACGCAAAGGTTGCGTCGTAGATTCGGGTAAAAAGCGATCTTTATAATTATGACAATATTAAGTAAGCAAAATAAAGCATTTTTATTTCATTTCATTTTGTGCAACACATTTTTTATTTTTAATAAACAATTTTCTGTTCATTTCGTTTTTATTATTTTAATAATTTTCAGGATACCATAATAGAATTAAAAATACAAAAATATAGCACATCACTATTCTTAATTGTATTTTATATGCGTTTACACAGGTAATATTGGTTAAAAATGAATAACATTCTCATCGCATGATTTTATCGATAAATGCGATGTCACATCCCTGACGTTCACCGACGCTGTTATTTTTACGTGTACGAGTGTATTCGTACAATAGTTTTTCGTAGTGTGCGAACCAATCAGAGGATTAAAACGCTAGTTGTGCAGGTAATGAAAACGCCCACATCTTCAAAAGTGGCGACAGCGGTACCGGAGTTATTTCGTGTTTAGGGCATATCTCCTTATTTCAAATATCTTTGCTCACACCACATACTGGCGTCATCTGCTCCACCACCATGCAAAACCATATTGGTTTGTAGTACATGATATGTATCAGAGATGGCGCTGTATGTGAAAAATGATTTTCCCTGTTTTCCTGCTTTTCTGTTGAAATTTTTTCTGAACCTCACGGAGCCCGAGACCTTTCCAACGAATGCAAAACCGTGGAAATCGGTTCGTGCGTTCTGGAATTATAGCGTCAGAAAGGAAAACCCGACTTATTTGCATATTATAGAATTGCGACTATAATTTGAGATTTAAACTATTCTATCTCTTTTAAGTTGGATCGAACTGCACATGGTGTGCGAATTTTATTATAATCGGTTAAGTGGTTTAGGAGTCCATTGAGGACAAACATTGTGACACGAGATTTATATATATTAAGATATATATATATATATTTAGAAATAATTCGCAGTTCATCAGGTTTACCTATTTTAAAAACTAAAAAAAAATACCTTCTCTTCTGCTTCTCCATTTATCCATATTTTTATTACAGATTCTGCTTATATTTCTATTCTAGTCTGGTTTTTAAAGGTTATATATTCAGCAGTTGCCATTATACTTCTGCAATCTATGAGCGCGAACCGACGGGTCTGAAAACTAAAATAACTTCTTTACTATTGAGTAACGATTATGATTAGATATTTTTTGTACGAAAGAACTTACATTCTAAGTGACATTTAGCAATTCTTTTGAAACATTATTGTAACAATTTTAATAATTCGCAGTTCGTATTTATACCTATATTCGTATTTATCGAATCAGTTATATACACTTGTTATTGTGGGAAGTATAATTTACTAATTAAAAAATAATGTATGACGTTGGCCGCATTCCAGCGACATAAATAACGCGGTTTCGTTCGACCTGTCTCGCTGTGCGTACACCATAGTACTTATTTAAAGTAGACTAGACAATCCCCGCGAATTTATTCACAATATGCTTACAGCTCTTATATTATAATGCTTTGAAGCGTCATGTTTTATAATCTTTCATTGATTTACAATATTCTAACAGAAAATAATTGTAATTGGCTTAGTAGACCTTAATATTACCACTTTTTAGCTTTAGCCCACGAATATAGCCCAGTCAGATTAGCTCAAATACGGGCAAAGATTTAGAAACATTTTTAGCAGAAATTTTCCTTCTTTAGTAATATTTAACATAATAGTACCTATATTAATTGAAAATGATGTTTATCTAAAATATTAAAACGATTTCTATTCCTATCCGACATATTTAGTAAACTTTTAAGTTTAACAAAATAATAATTCAAAAATAAGTTTTGTGAGTTTTTAAGATTCCTTAGACCAGATGGCGTTGGCGGCGTAGGTACCTATTTCTATTTTCTTAAATATTTATTTTTAAATTTAATTACAATGAAACAAAAACTAAATTTTACTGTGAGTTATGTTTAATTTTTATGTATTAAAGTTATTTACATTGGTTTTGTACTTTTGACGTGATACGTGAACAGAGAAAAACACGATAAGAGATGGCGCTGATACAAAAAAAAAAAACGCGCTATTGAAATTTATTCTTGATGATATATAGTGTATTAATAAAACGGAGGTTTTAACAGATTTATTATTTGTATAGATATAATACCTAATTCGGATTGTATAATAAATAAAGCTTAGATGAGTCGGTATGAAACTCAGACGTCCTCCAATAACACCTACACTACTAAGCCCACGTATATAATAATAAGCTAATAAAAAAAAAAATAATAACGATATTCAGAAACCGTAAAAAGCATTCATCAATATTTGTATAAACTAATATGTTCACCTAGTAAGGATTCAATGACTTTGTTACCTTGAAAACCTAGTCTATAAAATTTTCTTTCTCTGAAGTGGTATAAGTTTCTCCGTATAACAAAATAATTAATATTACTGTCGAAATATAATAATATTACCTTCGTAATATGACTTTTTCTCCCATGGGTCTACTGCAAAATATTTGTAAGAGGATAAATTATGACCTAGTATAAATGTTTTTCTATTTTCCCATTATTGACATGTGCCCTAAGTAAAAAAAAATGTTGCAAATATATTATTGTGTAATTGAAATACCATTACTTTTATTAACGATTTCTGCAAAAGAGAGTTGAGCTTCAAGATGACAAATGCCGTGAGTGATTCTTTTGTCAAGGAAGAATACTCTTACGATAGTAAGAGATGAAAATCAGCTTTATTACGCCATAGTATCACACCTTATGTCTTATGTCTTAACCAAGCACACGAACTCTTCACAAGTTTCTTGGTAATCTCTTTAAAGTCAACAAACGAACTAGCTTTATAATATTAAATAATATAGATTTGGTGAAATTTGACCGTAAGACCTTTCCAAGAGGTCGGCGCCTTGAGACGTTATTGATCGCTACTTTAATAAAATTCTGTTGATACTTTTTCGTGTTCGTATTCTAAGGGACCGAAGTCCTGTAGTGTGACAAACGCATCTGTCAGGCTGTAATTCATCATTGCTTTGAAATGAAATGTGCGGACAAATACAAAAGCAAATGCTTGTTAGATATATGTATTATTATTTGTATGTAAGTACATACTCAAAGAATGTTTTTATTTTGTTGTAATTGTGAAGAATACAATGTTTAAAAAAATTGATAACTAATGATTATTTATCATCTACACGTTTCTTTCTTTTTAAATCAATTGGTTATTTAATTGATTGGAAGTAAAAAGAAACCAGTATTAACCAGGCTATTGACAAAGAACCTTTATAACAAGCTTGCATTTAATGTTAAGTTATTAAGTTTTTAATAATGTAATTTAACGTTTTGTAGAAATCCTGCTGGACATCTCAAGTTTATATCCATGTCACTGCATATATGAATAGAGGTATATTATTTTTATTTAAGGTATAATAGGTAGCTAGATAGATGTGATCTTAAGCTTAAATTTCTATCTTCCATAATATTAGTAGACAGTCTCGTCCGAGTAGTTTAAGATATCGTGATTTGCTATTTACCCGACTGCGACAGAAGGAGGGTTATGTTTTTCGAGTGTATGTATGTATGTATGTATGTCCATTTCCTTGGCACGACCTACAGCCCAAAGGGCTGGACGGTTCTTGACATATGAGTTGTCGTTGGATTTGTCTAAATTGTAGTAGTGACATAGGCTATACAAATTTTCAAAATGGCGCCCGCAAATGGCGGAATGAGGGGGGGGAATTGATTTTTTTTTCTTACTGTAGCAATATGGGTATTAAATGAAAGCTAGTAAATTGTTTTATTCTTTTTAGTTTATAATAAGAGTATTTTACGCAGTCGGGTTTTTTGATTTTTTTAATTATATTTTTAGTGATACAGCAACACTGAGGAGAACGAGAATAGGGAAAATTAAATTCATTCCACTTCAGGCGTAAACTTTGAATAAGCTTAAAACTTGAAACAAGTTTTAACAGTGAAGATCTTCCACAGAAATACTAGATGTAAATCGTCGTAACATAAGAATAAGTTTTTTTAAACTTTTTAACTAATGCTACTTAGTTAAGCCAGCGAAATAATAAAATCAATTTTTTTCATAAACTGCAAAACTTTATGAGAAAGATGTACGACCGAATTTTATAATCTAATTATTATTAACATAATATTTACTTAAAAAGTGCTTCATATTATAATGAATTCCAAAAACAAGCTATTTCCTCAACCTCCTATAAATAAAAATTGTAATATCTATAAAGTTTAGGATAACACAATATCTGTTAACAAAAACTAAACATTGTATAAATTTTAAGCAAAACATTTATATAAAAAGATTAGTAAAAAATTAAAGCTCGATTTCTGTTACTAAAATAGAGAAAAATGTTTATTATTGAGAAAACTATTTACAACCGCAGCTTATATTTGTTTTTTACAATACCGTTTTTGTGTCATTCTAACTTTTGTCCAAGAAATTTACATCATAACTAGAAGGCTCACTTAATAAAATTGTATATTCAAATGTGCACCTTGAAATAACTAACATAAGGGCGACATTTGTTTCCAACATGTAAAGTGAAACAATCATTCCGAACATTTCATTGACTACTGGTATTTTGTCTCTTTCTTTCGAGTTGCCTTGAATCCATGGTAGAAAGAGATGCGATCCCTCTCTTAGGAACATTTTTTGAGTGCACGTGCGCATTCCAGTTTGTACAAGTATATAAAAATAAAATAAAATGATCTTTTTTGAGACGTTACTCGATGTGTTCTTAAGTATGGATTTTGAGATATGGTTCCTTGCAATATTTGATACTTGCGACATCACGAGGAATATAACTATATATTGTCAAAATTGAATCAAAAACTTTTAAAAAATTCATCATTGCGTATTTTACAGTATACGTTTATTATTTTATTATTATTGGATATTAATACGTAAGATTTTTAAAGGAGAATGTTCATGAATGTATGGACCGCCGTCCAGAGTTGCATCTAATCCAAACTTGTTTTAGACGATTCGTAATTAACTCAAGACTGCCCCATATTAATATTTTTACTATCAGAACCCGGGTTTGGAAGATATTTTGAAAAATGCGATAAAACCTCAAACTGGCAATAGGTACCTACTTAGCGTAATTAATTGAACTATTAAAGTTATCTATTGTTAGTTTAAGTTATAAACTGACTAATTATCATTTTGCATATATTAAGTAGCCATTTACAGTTAAAAAGATATTTCAACTACGACTGTGAAAGACATCCTTATACAAATAATTACATAGTTCGATATAAAATACAATTCATTTCAAGAAATTATTTTAATTCAGCTATAAACACTTCCTTCAGTTATTAATTAAATAACAAAATACAAATAATATAAATATAATAAAACTCGATCAACACAACACAACAAACAATAACAATGGCGGCGTCGGCACAACGAAACAAACGCTCATAACGCTATTCTTTTGCTGTCGCACAAGTTACGCGGGAGACAGCAGTGTTGCCAGGCTTAATATTTATAAAAATCTACAGTTTAATAATTCAGAATTGTAATTAATTGTTCAATAAATCAATATAAGGTGTTCATGATTTGAGAAGAGTCAGTACTGTCTTAACAAAAAAAACACCAGTAAAACACATCAATTTAAACTACTGTAAAAAAAGAAATTAATTAATGACAGTAAAAAACCTTTACCGATTATGTAGTTTTATTTTTTTTGTTGCAACACTGAAATATACTTTCTATTCTAGTTTCCGGAATGGAATTGAAACAATATTAATTTCTTTTTAATTTTAAATGAAATTCCCTGTTCGAAACATACATTTTTATAATTTTATACATCCCAAAAATCGAGAAATGAATTATAGTATAATTTTCATTTAGGCGCATGAGAAAAACGAGGACCAAGAATGAACATTCCCTTTATAATCCACAGTCAAAATATCACCCTCCGTGCAAAATATCGTGCGCCATTTAAAAAATTAAGCATATTATATACAGCTCACGCTAATTTAAAAAAGAGAGTGTTATACTTAACTACGAGTATCTCATCATTGTCATACAAATTCTTTTTGTTCAGGTTTCAATACTCTGAGCACCGACGACGATAATAGGAAACTGTCGTATGTTACAATGGTAACGTTTTCTGACACGCGATTTGATGTCATCAATCAATTATATCATATTGGGACTGAATGACAGAAAATATATTTGGGACAGATTTTATTTTTAAATGTTATAGTAATTATTCTTATATGTGATTTAAGATTGTGTGGATGAATGATTTTATTAGTCGGCTAAATACGCCGTATCTTAGACGAAGATATTGATTTCAATTTCGAAAAATAACATCACAAGCTTTGAAAAAAGTTTTTTTTTTACCACTACAAAGTTCAGCACTGCAATAAAACTGTTACTGATTAAATTCTATATATTGAAGAAAGGAGATGGAAACGATTCCACACATTCTTGGGCCAGAATGTAATAAAATGAAAATGGTATCAATTAATGCTTTTAGGCTTATTTATCCCTCGTTGAAAATTCTCTATATTTTGGCTATCTGAGAGCGGAGTTATTAGACCTTTTGTAAAAGTGAGGTTAGGTTACAATGTTTATTAAAAATCCCGATCACTAAGTTCTTAAAGCACTAATGTTTATTATATTTAGTGAAGAATGTTTCAAAACTCGTTACTAATATTAAAAACTTGAAACCATAAATAAATATCGTCCTGAAAAAAAAAACTTTAAATATATTTCGTACTTTATTCTTCTTCTATTATTATTAAAATGTCATCTAGGAAATGAAATGTCAATAAGTCAATTGTTGTCAAAGCTGTCACTAAAAATATGATTTATTTTAAATCAATACGAAATCGATATTATTTTCAAATATTAATTGATATTTTTGCTATTAATGTAACTTTATTGTTTACAACTTCAATAGTGCATCTAAATACTTTTAGCACAGTATAGTAATATATACAGTATTGTAACTCGGCCGTATATTTGAAATAAATGCCAACAGTGACAGCCGCGCACTACGTAAACGTGCGATAGGGCTGCCCGCCTCCAGCATTTTAATTACATTTGCCTACTTTGTGTTTCCATTTAGTTTTGTTATTGTAAATATACTCTTTTTATATAAACAAATAAAATACTTTGTGAATTGAATAGGAAGTGTTAAAAAAAAATGCGTGTTTTTTTGATTGTTAGATTTAATTAAAAAACCATGTTTATGTTTGAATAACGAATCGGTCTTATAAATATTTGCTACCCGAAAAATATTTGCTCCTCAACTGAGACGTACCAAATGCTTTATTATTAAAGTTTAAAGTATAAAAAATGCGTATTCTAATATAATGTTTAATTAAAAATACTTATCCATTAACAAGTATGCTTCATTAAATAAAATCAAAAAACCCGACTGCGTAAAATACTCTTATTATAAACTAAAAAGAATAAAACAATTTACTAGCTTTCATTTGATACCCATATTGCTACAATAAGAAAAAAAATTCAACTCCCCCCCTCATTCCGCCATTTGCGGGCGCCATTTTGAATATTTATATAGCCTATGTCACTACTACAATTTAGACAAATCTAACGACATCTCATATGTCAAAAACCGTCCAGCCGTTTGGGCTGTAGGGCGTGCCAAAGAAATGGACATACATACATACATACATACATACATACATTCATACATACATACATACATACATATTATATACAATACATACATATTATATACAATACATACATACGTATTATATACAATATACGTATTATATACATATTATATACAATACATACATACGTACGTACGTACGTACATACATACATACGTACATACATACATACATACATACACTCGAAAAACATAACCCTCCTTCTGTCGCAGTCGGGTAAAAAGACACACATTATGTACCTACCTATTAGTACGTACAATTATTTTATAGTCTTACATTTCAGAGTTTCTAGGTAATCTAAAAAAAGTTATCTCTGGATGCGTTATTGGCGAATTCATGCAACCAAAACAGCACAAATAAATCCTACTCGTCATATTAAATTCGAATTGGAATTATTTTCAGTGAAAAAATCGTGTGGTTATTGTTAAAAAAAATAACACACGGTCCGTTTGTCACTGCGGCACAGTCGCGACTGTTTGCGTTCCGAGTGCATGCCGAGATCGAGGCCGTTTGTATGAAGTTGGAGTACTGTATATATTACTATACTGTGCTTTTAGTTTATAAACTAGTGCAAACCTTCTTTTTTTTCAATTCTGTAGTCGATTTTAGTTGAATCGATACCAAATTAATTTGACGAAAACGATCTTTCTCATTTTTATCCGCTCACAGATCTAGAATTGAGCTGATTTTTATATTTTAAAATAATAAAAAAGTATGACCAATTTTTTAAACCATATCTAACACTAAATTACTATATGCTATACTATATTACTATATGCTATACTATATTACTATATGCTATATTACTATATAACTACTAATGGTGTATATACTTTTATACGTGCATAATACTTGGAATCACTTACCTTGGCTGAAAAAAAAAAACGAATGAATTCGTAGAAAAATCAAAGTTTATCTGATCTGTTATGATCATCTTGTGATGTAAGGAAATGCGAGTGACCCACATGACTAGAATCAACGCGCTTGATCAGAATGACCCTTTAATGGCGGAAAACTTATGACCAATGGCGACGTCACAATATGATAAGCTACATTGTCGCCAAAAATATGAGCAACAGGAACGAAGACAATGTATTTGTATAAATTTAACAGATATATCATTGATTGGACGAACAGCAAGCATCAATTAATTATTACGTATATAGGGGTCACTTTGCTTGTAAATTTTTCATGAGCTCAGATCAGCGATCTCGAGGCATCCCACTTTATTTTACGATAATTAATTTTTAATCACTCTGAGAGAAACGTTTGCCATTAAGATAAATATTTAAATGTATTTTAAAAAAATCAACTTTGTTTAATAATTAGACTGTATATTAATATACCATTTTAGACTAATAAACTTATATAATATAAAAAAATGAACATGATGTAAAATGATTTATAACGACATATTTACTACATAAAAATAAAACAGGAAAACGTTTCATTTGATATATCATATTCATTACACAGTTTTATTTAAATTGAGACGTTTATTAATGATAGATTTCATATATTTAATCGTTTATTTAGCAAAAAAAAAAGGAAAAAAATATAATTAAAAAGAGTGAATGTAGATATCATATTAAAACCAGGCAACGATACATGTCCAGTTAGTAAGCACATATATGCCGCAGTATTCCGCATCGAGCATAAATAATGCGGTCGACTTACCGTCCCAGCCCCCTGTCCACAGTGGGTTTTCACACGGCCCTGCTTTTGTGCAATTTTCTGAACTCAAAGGTCTTGCACTCTTCTACAACCAAATCTTAATTAAACTTTTTTAAATGAATAAGATTTTGCCTTGTGTTTATCTAGTTATTAATAATGTTAAATAGTAAAATAGTAATGTTAAGTAGTAATATATTTTGTTAATTGTTATTAGGTAACGTAAATTTTAAGCGTTGTAATATATATTATATATTTTTGGAAATCTAAAACAAATGTGTACTAAACTTAGAATCTTTAACATTAAATGTAATGACTTTTTATTATCTAAGTTGCCCTTTATTTTCAGTTATTTTAGAAAATATATCCAACTTCGACGTATAAATTAAAATATTATATAAATAGACATATCAATGTTTACGCCGCTAAAAAGCATATAGCAAAAAAAAACAGTATAAAATAAGTATTCGTATCGTGTAACATGTTTATTTTATCTCCACCAGTGCAAATATTTTATACTTGATTCACGAAGGTGTCTTTTCATTTGATTTTCCTACGTAAGTGTTGCCGAGCTGCTTTAATCTTCAAGTCATATTGAAGTGACATATCGAAAATGAGTCCTTCTCTTTGATGTTTCATGCTATAAATTTTTTTATATTCATAATATAAATAAAACTAACTTTAAGTAAATTATTTGTTTTATTTAAGCTGTAGCTTACAACTCATTAACAATATGCAGTTTCCTTGAAACTTAAATGGGTTTACATAATACATTCTTATAATATATTTACATATTAATTAGAAAGTAAGGATTAAATACTGATTATATCGCAATGGTAACACTTCTTTGAAGTTAATTATGAGCGGTAGGTTAAACCATTGTACAAGAAAATTGGAATGTTGAACTTACAATTAAGATGTATTTTAAAAATAATAAAATACGATGAATCCACATACGCTACCTCTTCGTAAAAATTTTACACAACAAATTTTATAATCCTAGTATAATACGTTTTTACAAGATACCTATATCGTAACAAAATTATATTGTGATTTGATACTACGAAATGTGAGAATTTATATTGATTTTAGCGAAGAAGTCAGTCTTTACCTCACTAGAAACGATAACATAACTAAACCTGACTGTGTGCAAATGTATTTGAAGTGTAGACATCTGGCCATTCCGGCAATCTTGTAAACGACTTGTTTGATACTAACTTGCTTTTCGATGAACTAAGGGATGTGTTTAGTTTTGATCGCACGTCGTTACCAGATGAAAATCGTACCTTTTTCTTGTAGCCGTTCGATAGCATGGAAATGAGAACATTCCAGAAATTTGGGTCACTCCACAAAATAGCTGTTCGTTGATCTCGTTGCTCTTTTAGGAAAGCATATATCGAATTCTCGGGGCCAATATCGGTGAATACATAAAGCGTGTTTTTCGTTTTCAACATTTCGCCTCGAATTTTCTTTATGTTTACGTGACTGTAAGCTGACGTTAAGTAGTTCGGTGAAAATATTATCAAAACAGTGTCACCTTCTTTCGACCTGTTCGTAAAATGCTTAATAAAATTCTCTTTACAATTGGTTTTTATAAGTTTCAGTTGAACTTTGAAGTTTTTGTGATTTTTTAATTCTGGTAATATTTCCTTATAAACGAATTCTTCGTCATTTTCAGAGTACTTGACGATTACGTTTTTGTATTGATCGGTATTAGTATCAGATTTTGAATAAAATTGAAATCGCTTTTTTATCACAGAATTGATTTTCTTTTTGTATACAAAGTACAAAATAATAGTAATAGTAGATAGTGACACCGATGCAGTCATTATTGAAATGAATATTATAAATCTAAGGTAGCAAGCTTCCTTAGTCCAGATTGGACAATGAATTAATGTGTCGTCCAAGACCTAAAATAAAATATTGTATTTTAATGACTATTAAGAGTAATATACAATTTTATTATAATAGAGGTTTAATTTATATAAACATTTAAAAAAAAAAGTTTATTGTGAGTATATGACTATGTAAGAACTTTTTCTCTGAATGATTTGCTCCCAGATGATTTTATAAAAACTTTCATCACAAACATTAGTAAAAATATTATTAAAAAGGATAGCAAAAGTTCTTAGGTCTTACCTTGGATTTTAAATTGTTTTTAAGAAAGTCAACAAAAAGAAAGTTTTTGCATCTGCAATTCAGGGGATTATTTGATATCCAAACTTCTTTTAACGGTTTCTTGAGCAATTCTTCGTAACTTGATTTCCCATCTTCTATAGAATTGTTAGGATTTTCCTGTTAAAATATAAATGTTTTTTTACTCTTTTAAAAAAAATCTACAAGCATTTTTATTTCTTTATTTTTTAGGTACATACCCAAAGATAATGAATGGAATTAAAGCTAATATCCAAGTTTTCATGACCGTTAATCCACCAATCTTCAAAAGAAAATTTAAACTTATTGTGACTCAAGTTAAGCATTTTAAGATTATATGTGTGAGCAAACGGCGAAACTCTTGTTAGTGCCCAAGAATTATTTTTCAATTCCTTATTTTCAAAATCGAGGCGATTATAAGCGAACGTGATAGACATTCTTTGCTTATTATTACTGAAAAGATCTGACGATATAGTTTTTAAGTTATTGTGTTCCATGTTTAGATATATCAGGCTCAATAGTGACGAGAACGTTGCACTGAAAAAAAAATACACATTTTAGAAGCATTTTTATTTTATTTTGCTTTTGATTTTCTATTAAAATTAAAATCATATAAACTCACCTAGAAACTTCTTCGATGGAATTATGACATAGATTCAATATTTCTAATCTTACTAACGAAGAGAACAATTTAGATTCTAAGCTTCTTAAGTTATTATGACTCAAATCCAGTTCCAACAAATTGATTTGATCGTTAAAAGTTGATTCTGGGACTACTGCTATATCATTATATGCTAATGATATGTTTGTTATAAGTGGAGAATTGACAAAGATGTCGTACGGTACAACTTCTATACCGCTTCTTTGAACATAAACTTGTTTCAAATTTGACAAATTTCCAAAAAGATTCTTCGGTAGTTCTTTCATTTTTACGTCATTATTAAGAATTATAATAGTTTCTAACTTGTCATTGGTCGAAAACAAATTTTGTGGTAAGGTAGAGAATTTGTTCGAAAAAAGCGTCAATTTCTTTAACTTTCTTAACGGTTTGAAAATTGTCATCGGAAGTTCATTCAGTCCGTTAGAACTTAAATCTAATTCTTCAAGTACATCAACACCAGTGAAGAAGTCTTTAGAAAACCATGTAACATTGGTTTGCCATAATGACAATTTCCTCAATAAAGATAAATGAGAAAAAAGATTTGATGTCATATTCGTCATGTGATTATGACTTATTTCTAGAGTTTCCAATCTTTCAAAAGGTTTAAATAATTCTTCAGATAAAATAATATTATTACATCGTATATTAAGCCAGGTTAGATTATTTAAATCCATAAATAAATTATCTGGTAGGTACGTAATTCCATTTACAGAGAGAAGAAGTTTAGTTAAATCTTGTAAACCAGAGAAATGTTTTCTATTAAAATGACCTGACAGCTTTTTTGCATTTTGAAAAATAAGTGACATTGTCTTCGAGACTCCAATTTTACTTAAAATATCCTTAAACGACGTCTTTGGTAGTGGACAATCTTTAAAACTGACTGATTTGAAAGCATTTGATTCATTGGCACATTTTGGTAGCTTACTATAATCTAAGCTTGTTGTGTTTTCACATTTTATAGTAATGTACGTACTTGGTAGTAAATTTATTTTCACAGTTCGTCCTGAAAAATAATTTGTGTAAATAAATATTGAAGAAGTCTAATCAAAGCTTTGAGACATCAGGTTCTTGGTAAATTGATATTTGCATTTGGAACTGTAAGCGTTTAAGTGCACTTACCATCGATGTTGCAATTGAGTTCGACGGCGAACGTGCCACCGCAAACGCAGTTAGGGTGACTTGGACACATTACTCTCGCACTAATTACATGTACTGCAAGTGCTACTATTAGCACGTGTATTAGTTTGCTTTTCATCATTTTTTTGTTACATCTGTTCTTGGTGGCTTAAAATGATTTACATGCTTAACACCTTTCGAGTAGGTGTCAGCGATGCCGTTTTTATCTTCATTTGTGGAACCTGTAACAAGATTTTATTATTAACTATATTATATTACTTTATATTAAAATATGAACAAAATATAGCTTCTTAAAAAACTGAAGAATATATAAAGAATCGTACTTTTTATGTAAAAAATTTCGTTGAATCATAGTTTCTAGTGCGCCGCTGAATTTGTTTGTTTGGCATTGCTAACAATGGAATTGAATCCACCATTCGTAGTTTACAAGCAATTGCCAATAAAAAGCGCGTTTTAAATTGCTCTGGTAGTTAAATATTGCTGTTATTCAACAAACATAAACTAAAAAAATATTAGTTCATTCCTAACTTGTACATGAAAATCTCAACGAGCACTTTTGTGTTCAGTTCAATTATTGTTTTTGATACAAATAAATATTTTAAATTAAATAGTTTGGAATATTTTTCTTAAAATTAAAAATAATAGTTGAAAAGTGCTCAAATTCCTTTTTCATATGTATTTCATTATATATACATATGAAATAGGAATAGGATATATATATATATATATATATATATATATATATATATATATATATATATATATATATATATATATAAATTAACCTTTTATCTTAGTTCAATAATTCAAATGTGTCTAGTTTACAACGCAATTACAACCCATTTAAGACGATATTCTAGTGACAGATAGTACATTGCGGTAGACAGTCTGACACCCAAGACAGTAGAACTGCTCCGCAGATAGCGACGTGATTTAATGTTCTATTATTTCAGTGTCTTGGAAAAGCAGTGAATTTAAGAATCTTAACAGTGAAAGATATACACAAAATTCTTTTACTTTATTAACTTCTTTAACTTAACGGGTATTATAATATTTTTCAAAACAATTGACAAGAATAAGCTATGACATTTTTAACGTCATTTTTATATTAAGTAAACTAAGCAACCCGCGCAGCTTAACCCGTAATAGCGTAACTTTTGTACGTACAGACTCTAGACGAAATATTTAAGAGACAGTCTTTAAAATACAAATAAAGGAGATTCTTATGGACAAAAGAAGAATTAACGAATTCAGACTACGCATTAACTAATTATAAGTAAATACATATTTCGATTGTATCCCGTTTCCCAAGGGAATCGGGTTGAATTTTGGGAATAAAATGTATCCAGTATAATAGAAATAAATACAATATTACTTAGATTTTATACTTTGACGTCGCAACTACTAAATGTGTTTCGGAATCTGATTGTTTAATAAGCGTGAAAGTCATCTTACCTACAAATGGAAAATTATTCGAAATTATCGAACCATCTTATGACTAAAAGCTTGGTCACAACAATGTCTCTCCTTTTTTAAACGTCCCTCACATTCATGTTTTATCTTCACGAACTCGAAAATGACGCGACCGAGTAACACAGCAAGACTTTTAAGACCGGTTTGCTGATTATCTATGAATCAATCATTACCTTAATGTTCACCCGCTTGCATTTACTAATCCCGTATAGGCTGACATCTGAGATATCAAGTGACTATAGCCTAACCTTCATCGATTTTTTGAATTGTGGTGCATAAATAGTCGTTCTTTTTGACCTGCATGGACTGGAGGAGCATAGACTTTTATATCGAGGTCCCTCGTAGCTTTACTTTGATATTCAAATTTAATCAGACTGTGATAATAGTGTACTCGAATATCAGATTACTGATCAGCGAAATTTCATTCAATATGTGCCATTTAGTCTACACGACATTTATTTTCTATAGAATCTTAATGTGAACCAGCATTTGGCCTTTATGGTGTCTTCGCTAATAGGTAGTGAAATTGCCCCACCTAAAACTCTACAACGTTTTGTTGTCTAGCCTTGCGCTGAAATAATATCATCTTCAAATTTTCAGCAAGTTTTTAATAATAGTAATTACATTCTGGTGAGCGTGAAATTGTCAGATATTTTCATTTATTCAAATATTTGATTCTAGTCTGGATTTATATCTTTTTAGATCTCCCCATCTGGCTGTTTAGAAACTTCGGGTTAATAACTCTCTTTGGGAACTATTTGAATAAAACTACTATTCTCATGGTTTTATTACAGTATATTTTTAATAATAGTATGAGAATTTAATTAAAATTCTATATCAGATTTTATCACGTTTATTTAAAACTTTACTGTTTAACAATATTTTAAATTATTTCCTGACGTTTCGGACCCTTTACTGCGTTTATTATCTCGGGGGATTCATTATTCACACACCCACCACCTCAGTCCCAGGCAATGTAACTATGGTTATCTATACAAATAATAAATCTGTTAAAACCTCCGTTTTATTAATACACTATATATCATCAAGAATAAATTTTAATAGCGCGTTCTTTTTTGTATCAGCGCCATCTCTTATCGTTTTTGGTTGTGCACGTATCACGTAAAAAGTACAAAACCAATGTAAATAACTTTAATACATAAAAATTAAACATAACTCACAGTATAATTTAGTTTTTGTTTCATTGTAATTAAATTTAAAAATAAATATTTAAGAAAATAGAAATAGGTACCTACGCCGCCAACGCCATCTGGTCTAAGGAATCTTTAAAACTCACAAAACTTATATTTGAGTTATTATTTTGTTAAACTTAAAAGTTTACTAAATATGTCGGATAGGAATAGAAATCGTTTTAATATTTTAGATAAACATCATTTTCAATTAATATAGGTACTATTATGTTAAATGTCACTAAATATAAAAACAATAAAATACCCGTGCGAAGCCGGGGCGGGCCGCTAGTGTCAACTAAATTTCTTTAATTTTAAAGAATAAAACTGATTGTAAATTCTTAATATAATTATATATTTCTTCTGTTTATTCTTCTTGGAAAATTTACTGTTATTGCTTTTGAGTGGTTTATTTTATAGTATTATAAATATATTTTTTATTTTCCTGTGTAATTTATGTATTTTTAGGTATTCAGTATCATGTTCATAATTATATATAATTATATCTCAAAGAATCATATTAATCACTTTCTGATCATTAGTAGATTTAAAAAAGTTCCATCCATGCAAATGCATGTTGAGTAAATGCAATATATAAGTAATACAGCTTATTCGCTTACAAAACCAATAGGAAGAGTGCATATGCGAATGACGTACCGAAATAAGTTATTGCTGCATTACACAGACTTTTATAATACGAGTATGAGCTTTCATTTCGTATATGGCGTAATTTATGCAGGTCTGTGTATAATTTACGTTTAAATGTGGATTATTTATTCCACCAACATACCATAAAAAATTATCCAAATATCATAACATTTAGAGGTATAGTTTTCATCATTTTTAAATAATAAATAAATAAATAAACTGCCTTCAAAAATATATTATATATTTTAAATTATTTAGTTCTAATAATAAAACATAAGTAGACATCATATTTAAATAAAACAACAAATTTTAGAGAATTTTAGAGAAACAATTTTTATCCCCATCAATGACAGCTGCCGGTGGAGCTAGATGTATTGGAAACATATTGGTAAAATATTTTTTGCTGCAGTAGGATTTTCAGTGAATTTATTCCAAGTCGTGGATATTTTATTGTTATTGTACGAGTTAAATTTAAAAGAACGATTATTTTTACTTTTTTTTTGTCCCAAAACATTTTTAATGACTTCAAATGAACTGTAAATGAAGTTTTCTAAAATATCATTACTTTTATATGTTACATATTAAAATGGATAAGGATTCACTTGTAACAAAATTACTAACATTAATTCTACTCGTGTATTCTCGGCGTACGAGCTGGAAATGTAAAAACAAATGAATCAAACTACGTAAGAACTGTAACGTGTATAGTTCACGTAGTTTTGTTCCAATTAACAATCAATTCCATAAATTGAGATTTTAATAAATAATTGTTAAAAAGAGTACCGAGAGTTTTTTTCCTCCGGCTTTTTTTCTCTCGGCCTATACTAGGGACATTATTATATTGTTGTAATATTTAGTAAAGCCGATGATGAAATAGATGATGAAATAGTAGATGTCTACCGAGACATTATTATTTAGTATTGACTAATTGTTGTGGTTTTTTTTGACGTTCGTTGAGTGTGTGTAATCACCTTATAACGAATAAATTTTATTTTTTATTTTTTATTTCATTGTGTAACATCGATAGTCATTATTTACATAGAATTCTAAATGTTTATTGCCTCCTTGTTCTACTCTTATTTCGCGAAAAGCGAGTGATTTTACGAACTTAAAATGTCTCTATTTAACGTATATACCTACTTGTATAATAAAGTATACTCACACGTATTAAGAAAAAAAAAAACACAATTTTTAACACTCATGATACTTTTAATACAATTTCTGTTATTTAAACGAATTAAAAAACTGTTTAAAAAAGTTCAGTCTTGGACGTCCGTGTGTCTGTATGTGCGGATCCTGTATGTGGTCACGATAACGGCCGAAATACTTCACTAATCGAGTTCTTTTTTTTCTAACGCTTCAGTATAGTTATGAATAGACCCCTATTAAATTTCATGATCTAATTAGATGTGGTTTAATTTTTACAAGCCTTTTTATTTTTACGTGTCGCGATGTTTGTCACCAAATCTTGTAAATTAAATTTGATCGACTTCCCAGTTACTGATTGAGCTGAAATTTTGCATATATGTCCAAATCACGTGACAATGCAATATTATTCGTTTTATTAACTTCGCAATGAACCGACATCTCATCGAGTTTTAGCTCGTTTGAATCGTCTTGACGAGTAGGTTGTCTTTCAATAGTAACCAGGATCTGATGATGGAGCAGGAAGGTAGTCATAGGAACTATGTAATGAAACGACGTAACCCTATCGAGTTTCAGCTCGTTTGATTCGTCTTGAACTGTAAGGTAGAGATGGATGTATATAATTATATAATACATACTGTAGAGCTGTAAGGTGGTCATAAGAAGTCAGTAAAAAAACGACGCAACACCATCGAGTCTCAGCTCGTTTTATTCATCATGACGAGTTCTTTGGTGCTAGATAGTCACCATGGTCTGATGGTGGAGCTGGAAGATGGCCATAGGAACTCAGTAATTAAACGACATAACCCCATCGAGTATGGGCTTGTTTGATTCGTCTTAACAAGTACTTTGGTGCTAGGTGGTAACCAGGGTCTGATGATAAGTAATTAACTGAACTCAGTAATTAAGCAACACAACTGCATTGAGTTTAATTCGTCTTAATGGGTTTTTGATGGGTGGTGAGTGGTGGTGATTTGGTGGACGTGAATATGCGACCTCATCTTGGGGAAATAAAGTTCATTCGTTCCGTTTGTTATGAATGTGGGTTCTGTTTTTGATTAGATGGATGACCAAAAAATAATTAAAATAATTTTAAAAAAAAATTTGATACTTTACACCTTGTATTAAATCTTTGTGTTTTTATCACATACCCAAGTTTTTATATATCTTTTATTTAAAAATAATACTAAAAAGTTAAAAATTAAATTTTTTAAATTAATTTTTAACTTAAAAAAAAAAAAACTTTTTAAAAACAAGTTTCTATTATGTTCTTGTTAGTTAAAAAGAACTAAAAATTAAAACCTGATAAGAAAAATATCATTAATTTGGTACCTACATTGCAACCTTTAACGATAATAAACCACATTCGTCTACGTTACAATAATCCCATATCGTAAGTAGGTAAATACCTATTAGACATTTTTAATAAACTCTAAAACTTTACATCTTGTATTAAATCTTTGCATTTTTATCACATACTCATTTTTTTTATAAAGCGTGTTACATTGTGATTGGAATAGAAAAATAATGAAGGTGTAATTATACTAAATGTTCTTTAATGTTCCACAAAAAGAAAAAAAGAAAAAAAAATTAAATAGCTTTTTTCTTTTTATTTTATTTTTAAATAATTGGCACATGAGAACGAGTGCATCCACGTAGTTATAAACACTTTTACATATAATTAATTTTATTGTGAAAAATGAGATTATGAGGCGAACACTTTTGGATTTTCCAAACTATTTAAATTTTACAATAAACTTCAATATTACAGGAAATAACATGTTAAAACGTCGAATATGCTTGTAAAATATTTAACTGATAGGACCTATAAAACTATAAAGAGAAAACTTCTTGAAATTAACAATGGTCATTATTGTCCCTGATCATGTTGTGAAATGATAGTCATAATAAAATAGGGATTGATTATTTTTTCATAATAATTAAATCATGTTTATTTGTAATTTTATATATAATGAATAAATAGAATTAGTATACAGAATTATCTTATACACACACATATATTATATGTATATGCATTAGTAATTTATTCGTATGCCACGTTTTCAAAGTTTATTTGACGTTGTGATTTATTTATTTTTTTGTATATAATATATAAAATCGTTACACAACATCGCATTATTATTTCATTTGTATTATATTTCGTCATTATTACTAATTTTATAATTACTAACAATATATTGACCTCAATTATCAAAATTTATCCTATTTTGTGAGCTAGTGTACATATATAATTATCACTTATTTCATAACGACTAAAATACATTGGCTACGAGATTGCCAAAATGTTTATTTTTAACTATTAATATTATTATATTCACAGTGTTTAGTTATAATGCTGTTAATTATTAACTGTGATGTACGGATTACGGAGTCGGTAGATAAAATAATACAACGACAGTCGATTCTCAACTGATCATAAATATAAATAAAAAACAAGGGTTTTATAGTAGTTTTATAAGTAGGTATATACGTCGCAGTTAAAACATAACATTTTACTTATTTGTAATTAGATTACAGCCATCGAAATAGTAATATAATATTCAATGTAAATTATATTTAATGCTTATTCAACACAATAAAAATCGTATTTGGTAATGTATCAAGTTACAATCATCCAATATTCCATCTTAATATAATTTAAAATACAATGTTTTTTTTTAAATTCATTTATTTATTTTTATTTTTATTACATACGTCATTAGATTACGTAGTACACTATCTTAACAATGCTTATTCCAGTAATTCCACATATTTTATTGTTCATTTGCAATTTTTAACAACAAAATAATAGTTTATTTAACATAATTTTTATGCATTTGTTAGTTTATTTAACCCAAATTAGTTTTCTTTAGACCATGCAAATATAACACCAAATTTAATACAATAAGGTTTACGGCTTCACAATCACGTACTGAATATTCACTTAGTAGGAGCGTAGTGCAATTTCCAGCTAATTGGAACTGTCCGTAATGAAAATTAGTTTCATTGCATTATCAAGACATAATTCCCTTGAGCCAATAAATGACAGAATCTTAAGAGCATTATGATTTGCAATTTTAATCTTGTAAAAAAATATCTTAACATATTTTATAACTATTCATCATCACCATCATAATCAGCCGTTGGATGTCGACTGCTGAACGTAGGCCTTCCCTATCGACCTTCAGAGCGACCGGTTCGAAGCAGCTTCTATCCAACGCCTTCCGGCGACTTTCCTCAAGTAGTCTGTCCATCTTGCGCACGACGTACGTGGTCTCAACTCGAGAACCTTTCTGTTTCACTGGCCGTTAGCACACACAGCAAAGCTGTTTCACGGGAGAAACAAGTAAGATGGCGCTACCCGTGCAGCCAGGAGCGCGGCACAGCGCATCCCTCTCACCGGTAAGGTAGAATCCGAAACATACCTCGATTTTCCACTGTGCGGCGGCGCAAAAGCGCGTGGAATGGCGCGAAAGCGCGGTTAAATAAGGAAACAAATCTTGATTGTTTTCTAGATACTGACGTCTGAAGTATGTTTAATTAAATTTTATGCTTATAATAATTGTATAGTTTCTGACCAACAGTAACCGTTCTGGTGTAGTGATGTGAATAATTACACCAACGCCGGTGGTCGCTGGTTCGATTCCCACTCGGGTTATTTGTAATTATAAAAATATTTTCTTTGGTCTGGGTTATTTGGGTAATAAAATAAACAATAAAATTTCTAAAAAATAAAACAATCGATCCCAGTTGTTATTATAGACATTTGATACCGATCGTTACTCATAGTAGAGATAATATCTGCCTACCCGCAGCAGACCAGCGTGGTAGATTAAGCTCCAGCCTTTGTCCAATATGGAGAAGACACCTTTTTCCAGTAGTGTTATGCTTACAGGCTTATTCAGTACAGTAAATTTTTTTGCTTATCTGCTTGTTCGTGGGGTTTATATAAATTACTTTTAAGCAGACTTTTTTTTATTTATTTTGTATAGTTGCACATATTTCTCTTTATTATTCATTTAACAATTATATTGCTATTCTAACACAAGTTCGTTTTTATTAACATTTTAAGAACACGCCAATAGTACATTTAACTTGGCAGTAAATTAACATTTAATATGAAAATGTTCTAAAATTATGCTACAATTTTACGTAGACTATAAAAAAATAATAGCAGCTAATACTGAGACTTGATTAAAGTTTTTCAATAAGTACTACGTAAAACTAAGTAATTATCTGATTAAAAATTATATTCTGAAATAAAGTTTTATTTTCACTTATTGTTATAAATACGAGTAGAACCTGTTTATACGTTAATTTTAAAATTATATATTTGTTTAAATACCTAGTAGAATTCATTTATATTAATAATCATTTTGTTTTGCTTTTTTTTCTTACTACGTGATTCCAAAAAAATGATTTAAAACATCTATGCGTTATTCAAATAAAATAATTAAGAATACTTTAGAAATTACGACGCTGAAATTATAACATTAGGCATATATTTTATAGTTATGTAGTTTTGCAATATTATTTGCGGTAATAGAATCAGAGTACAGAAGCAATATTAATAAAGTTTCCAAGCCTCTGTATGAAAGGCGAGAAAGAAGCGATGTCTTGTTTTAATGGTAATAATTAAACTTTTGCAATTACCCCCACGATCTTGAAAACTTATGAAACGCATTCCGTTTTCACGTCGGAAATCTCAGATGTGATTTTGTAACAAAACTTTAATTAATTTCATATTTTATCGTGAAAAACTTACAAAAATAATTATTTAAATTATCTGAAAATATATTTCAGATCGCAATTTCACAGCGAAAGTGTGTGATCAGTGATAAATGATACGTGACAATCAGATTTCAAATGACATAATCACTTGTTTATGATTAATCCACAAAAAGTAGATGGAAACCATTCCATACATTCTTGGGCCAGAATTTAATGAAATGAAAATGGTATCAATTAATGCATGCTTATGGATCCTTCACTGAAAGTTCTCTATATTTTGGCTATCTGAGAGCGGAGTTATTAGATGTTTTGTAAAGTGAGGTTATTCTACAATGTATATCAAAAAACCCGATCACTTAGTTCTTAAAGCACTAATGTTTACTATATTTAAAGAATAATGTTTGCAAAATTCATTACAAATATCAATAAGACCCCGTTCAGATGACAAGCGCTTAACGCGCGTTATGATAACGCGCGCTTACAACTACACATGCCGTACGTACGGCCGTACACATGCTAACGCGCGTTAAACGCGCGTTAGCATGTGTACGGCCTGAATAAAATGTATGTAGTTGTAAGCGCGCGTTATCATAACGCGCGTTAAGCGCTTGTCATCTGAACGGGGTCTAACTCGAAACCATAAATAAATATCGTCAAAAAAAAAAAACCTTTGAATGTATTTCATACTATTAGGTATTCTTTTTCTATTATTGTTAATGTCACCTAGGAAATGTAGGTAAAAAATAAATGCCTAGTATCAATGTCAGTCAGCTATCAGAGCTGGCACTAAAAATATGAATTATTTTAAATCAATGCGAAATCGATATTATTTCAAATATTAATTGATATTATATTGTTTTAAACTAACGCGATCACTATTCATATTTAAATTTATATTTGTACGGGTGCTTACCGCGTTTATAACTTTGTTTAGTTCCCTATATTTCGGCAATGTTTCAATCGCCATGATCACGGGGAGACTGACGTACGGAGATGGTGGATGGTGGCAGATCAGAAAAATCTGTCTACCCTCTTTCTTGTTCGTTTCGGTCGACTAGTTTCGGCACACGGACGCACTTGTTCACTACGTCGATGTTGTAGCCATTTCTTTTTAATACATTCTGTACATGTATTAAAAAGAAATGGCTACAACATCGACGTCACTAAAATAAAAACTAAAAACAGCGAAAATACAAAAAAGCCAAGCGTTGAACGTCAAACTGCGTATTTGCCGTATGTAAGAGGGGTGACAGACAAGATCAGCAGATGTCTAGAAAATTATTCAATAAAAACCGTGTTTACCCCTCTTCAGAAGGTTGCCAGCATCCTACGTTCACCAAAGAATTATTTTCCGCTGGAACACCCTGGTGTCTATAAGGTGGACTGTAGTTGTGGCAGTTCATATATCGGCCAAACTAAACGAACAATATCGTGTCGCATCAATGAACATATCAAGACCGTCACAAAAAATGAACCCCAAAAATCGGCTATAGCTCAACATCTGCTGGAATCAGGTCCTAATCACTGGATTGAATTACACAGGCCACAGGTTTTATCGTCCGAGCGTCATCATTTCCCTCGACTGGTAAAGGAAGCGATTGAAATTAAAAAACATCCGAATTTCAATAGGGAAGACGGTTTCAAAATACCGAGTATGTGGAATCCGGTGATTAGTTTGTGTGAAAGTGCGTCACGGTATCAGTGCTCAGAGTCCAAAAAAGACACTGTCAGTATAGTGTGCCGTAGTGAACAAGTGCGTCCGTGTGCCGAAACTAGTCGACCGAAACGAACAAGAAAGAGGGTAGACAGATTTTTCTGATCTGCCACCATCCACCATCTCCGTACGTCAGTCTCCCCGTGATCATGGCGATTGAAACATTGCCGAAATATAGGGAACTAAACAAAGTTATAAACGCGGTAAGCACCCGTACAAATATAAATTTAAATATTAATTGATATTTTCACTATTAATCTAACTTTATTTAAATGAACTTAATTTTTTACAACTTATATTGTGCATCTAAATACTTTGAGTTAATTAAATAGTGCAAACCTTTTTTTTTAAATCTGTAATCGATTTTAGTTGAATCGATACCCAATTAATTTGACGAAAACGATCTTTTTCATTTTTCTCCGCTCCCAGATTCAGAATTAAGCTAATTTTTTTTAAATATTTAAAAATAAAAAATTATAACCATTTTTTTTTTGTTTGGGTATGACTAGCTTTGAACTTATAATCCTAGGACTAAATCAACAAATTATATACACTATGCTACTTCAGTTTACAACAATAACATTTCTCGTATTTAAATGACAGCATCTTATAGCTCCAGTAATAAATAAACTTCTTTATGGAATAAATTAAGTATATATTGAATCGTAAGATTTTTATAGAGAAGCATAATGAAAAGCAGTAAACATTTCTGTATAAGATATATCCTTAAGGAGAAACAGTAAAATTTTTAAAGGAAATAAAATAATAATTTTCCTGGATATGGAAATTTACCCTATGTTTTCTTTATATTACTAAGAAATCCAAACCATTTCAAAAACTTTTAATTTTATGAGTTTTTAAATAACACATCCAAGGCGCAAGTCACGAAAGCGATAAAGATTTTTATTTAACTTCGTTTTATATAATATTGTATAAAAAAAGCTCTCGCATACGCGTGATTGGCACGTACGCTTTTTGGCGTCCCGGTCTTTATTTAACGCGGTAAAAGGTTTTCACGTGAAAACTGAAGTATTTCACTTTTCTGAATCCGTGAACAAAATAAAATACTATACTCGAATTAAATTTGAAATCTTCAGCGCTTGAGTCGAGGATTTATTATTTATTTATTTACAGAGCTGCTTCTTTTAGGATACAATTAAAACATATTGCGAGAGACCTGTTCATAAATGTGAAGGTAAATACTAAATAATACGAAAATAAAACTATGTACTAATTGGTATATTAACAACTTTTATAACAGTAAGTTAATGAAATCCTATAGAACTTTTCTTAATAAACAAGGCAAAGTATGGAAAACAATGCTGTGCGGTGACCTGCAGAGAAAAATATTCCCAAACTCTCTTTTGCTGAGGTGTCGTAAAAGGCGACTAAGGTCAAAAACTGTACACCAACCAGAATGTAAATGGGTAACAGCGTCACCATAACCTGCCACAATACACTGTGCTCGCTAACCCGCCTGCCTAAATCCCCCCAGAGATGATGGGGAGGCCTACGTTTAGCAGTTAACAACCAACGGCTGATGTGGTATAGTGTGGTAATTAACACACTTTCTCAGAGAAAATAAAATAAAATTACAAAAGAAAAAATATAATAAAATCAAACAAATTAATCGAATAAAGTCATCAACTTTAGAATATTAGTTTATACATACGCAGGACAAAAATGAGAAATATAACGAAAGATATATTTTTATTTCAATATTAAAAATTATAAAACCAACAACGTAGATACAATTATGAATATTTTTTTTATCACAATGAATTCTATAGCTAAAGCAAACAATCAACGAAAATTTGCAGTAGGTGCAAAACAGATGCGCCCTAATGTCACGTGCGACCGACGGCTGGAATTAATTCTCCCCTTCATAAGAGTTTTTGTAATGCAAATAACCGAATCGATACTTGCTACGGAGTTATATTTCATTCTTTTATTTATAATCCCTTGTAAATAATAAAACTTCATGGATAGCATTAAAACTAGTCAAAAATGATGTATTATTACTATTATTATTCTAGCTTTACATTCGTAATAATTTCGTATATATGTATTGGTGATTCAATAGTTTTAGAAACTAATCCAATTATTCTAAACGTTGTCTATGATTGAATGTTTTCAATGAAATAAATACGAACAATAGATCGTATCAGCAACAATAATTCGCCCCCATCGGCAACAGAAGTGTAATTAATTACGGGGTACCCTAATGCTATGTAATTCGAGTCCATTCGAGACAATAACCTCCCCTGCGTTTGATATACAAATAATTTACTGTTTATTTTGAAATCGTACACATTTTACAGTAATGTGATTGTATTACGTGTAATAATATATTATTACCTAAATGATTTATGAAAATAATAATTTATATCCTTTGTAAAGTGTGTTCTCATAAAAAAAAAAAAAAAAAAAAAAAAAAAAAAAATATATATATATATATATATATATATATATATATATATATATATATATATTTCTTTTTTTAATGAACAAATACATATTGAAATTTTGGGTAATCCTTATTGAGTTTCCTTTGAAAACTATAGTTTAGTAGTTTAATTATTTAAAAACTTTGGAATTCAAACCTTTTTAATGTCACGAGGTGTGAGGTGCGGGGAGATACACTAAAAAGGCAACACAAGTGTTCCGGATAACGCTCTGATATATTCTGTCTGTTCTACAATAATAATACATACTTTTATACGTAAGCTAGTTTATGAAGTATAAGTATTAACCACACTACAGTCACTGTCAAGCTTAACTTTTTTCAGAGTACTTTACTATGACAATTAATTTAGTTGTTGGCATAAAAACGTTCGAAACATACAATCAGGCCTTTTAAGAAGGTATTCTAGTCGAAACAATGGAAAAAATCCAATTTTTGTTTCATATTTCCAAATTTTAGACATTCAAGAAGAATAATATGTTCTTGAAAGGACTTTTCAAAATTTTAATTGTTTTGAGTTATAGCTATTTTTGTGACGAAGCATCTACACCGGTCCGACCGTAATAAATGAATAATAAAATCTATCAACAATTTTTTCTCAATGAATGAACTTCAAAGAATGAGTATTTTGAAGTATAGGAAGGTTGCTTGTATTAACCAAGAATCGCCGTCATTCAAAAATATGTATGTGTGTGTACTCGAAACTTTAAATGCGTTTTTCTCGAAATCACGTTTTTCGAGTGCATTTGCATAGCTCACCTTCTAATGAACTGATTACTTGATGTTCTTAATATTATATTCTTCTATCGCCTCAAGCACGCTCAAATCGATTTTTTTTTAATTTAATATTTTTTTTTAATTTGGAATTGTTGAAAAAAAAAGTGCTAAAGAAATCTTTTTTGCGACTGTCATTTTGGAAAAGAAAGTTATTTATTCAAGGGTCATGTTATAGCCGTATCTATATTAATTAAAAGTCCGTTAAGCTTTTTTTATTTCAGATGACAAGAAGGATTGAAATCATGCACATCAGGACACTCTTGTTTTTGGTACCTCCTACTTTGCCTGCTAATAACTTTGTGAATTTGGATTTTTTTTTTCGATTAAGTTTTATGTAATCTCGAAATATCAATAGGTTAACAATTTAAAAAAAATATACAAAAAATATTTTTTATTTCAATTATTAAATTTATGCCTCTAGTAGACTCTAGTCTATTGAGGATATTCTAATACACCTCCCTCTTAAGACGTTAAAGATCTTGGCATGACAATGGTTACACTACAAATCTATGTAATTTGTCTTTTTATTTCAATAATAATAAAAATATTTTAAATTACTTCTATTATTATCCATTCGAGCTTAAAATCAAATGTGAAAACTACTAATAAATATAAATAGGTATACGTAAATCTTGACACAACTAAAAAAAAACCAATGCAAAAAATTCTTGGTCAAAATTCCTTATTTGGGATATGCAAAAGACGCAAATAACAATTTTAAAAAATTTGTGTGTATTAAAAATGCTAAGTGAGTAACGATCAAAAGAACGATAATTAATGATGTTTCTATCAATTTGACAAAAAGTATTTGTAAGGAGCTGAAACCTGTGTTTTTATTCCTTAATTTCGTAAAATTTTGTCCTTTTAAGCATATTTATCATTAAATGAACATCTACGCTAAATTTTATTACTACTATATACTTTTTGATATTTTGTGATGAATTAATAAGTCAGTGGTATTGCGGTGATATATAAAATGTAATATTCCAACTATTATTGTGACTTGTTTAATAAAATAAATAAATAAAGAAGAAAGAAAGAAGTCTTAGTGTATTAGTCACCAATGAAAATCTAATAAGCGCGACCTTACTGCGAAAAGACAGCTGTCATCAACATTGAAAACAATTAATTACGTCATTCGTCCTTTACAATAGAAATGGAATCCCGAACAATACAGAAGGCTTTCGTTTTTGCCTCTGACATTTGAATGCGTATAATATGTTTGAATATTATTTATTATTTAGAATCGCCCAACCGGTATGTAAATAATACTGATTATAACGGAATACATGCATTTTTTAAATAATCATAAAACATTTTGTAATTATTGAAAATAAAAGTATCACGTAACAAAGCTAAATAAATTTAATCAGTTATAAATATTAATATAACTTAAAAATAAACTATCTCAAGCAGATAAATAATAAAAATAATAGTATAATAAAGCATATACAGTGGATAAAAAAATAATAATAAATAAACAAAAAATAAATATGCACTAATAAAGATAAAATTACAATATTAAAGTAATTTATGTACGACATAAGTACATTATATATTTTATATACTTTTAAATTACATTAAGATCGTTTTATACTAATTTATTAATAGCATCGTAAAAATATAAGATGTACAATTTTAAGCTTACCTTTATAAAATCATATCCATAGATACTAAACTTACACCATTAATTTTTTAATTTTTATACACTATTTCTACTATCATATATCTTTAACATTGAAATTGAGTTTATTTTTGGAACGCTACGACTGTTTCAACGTAGAATTCACGTAGACGTTACAACGCTACGATGGCTACGACGCGACTGAACCCCTACGTGACTGTCGTTTCGTCGAACAAAATAAAGATATTCGGCAACGTTCGACTGTCGACGAATATTACCGAATAAAGTTGTTTATGTCTCCGTCGAGTTAGGTTATAATTTAATAAAAATAGTTAGTATCCAAATAAAGATTATTTTTATTACGTAACAAGTTTTATGTTTACTTTGGTGCCTTTTTATTTACTGACGTAATAGAAACATATATTTAGTTTAATAATTTGCAAATATACACCTTACATTTTTTTGCCTTAATTAGTTTTATATAAATATTTTTACAGACATACGCCGAGTTGCACGAAACAAATTTTAAATTTAAGTGCTTATTAAACTAATTTAATCACAAGAATCGTGATTATCTGTTGCACGAAACCTACATCTGATTAAGTTAACAAAAAAATTTAGTTTAATTAAAGACCTATCTAACGGATGATTAATTCCAACAGCTTTAAATTACTCATGAGATCAACTAATTTTAAGATTAATTGCAACTTAACTAAGAGAAAGTTAGCGACGGTTTCGTGCAACTCGCCGATAATGTCACATTAAATATACTAATATCATAAATATCGTAATTATAATCAGCTTTACGTACGCTTAACTCGCAATTCAAATTTATAACAACAAAAAACGCAGCTTTGGTTTATAAAAAATAACTATCTTCGTTACGGGGACTGATGTGAGTACGTAAATTGTGATAGATTGCTAGCGCTGAAACATAGCAAAACTTTGCCCAACCCGTGTAGCCCTCGGGCGTCTTTCGAAACGCTCGTTCTGCTTTTCCTCCAAATAATAATGAAAGGTTTTTTAATGAATTTAATAGTAGCTTAGGGTCATTATTTTATGTAGGTGTATTAAAACTATTATAGAACTGTGTGTTTAGTCAAAATGTTTTTCATAATTGTAACCAAATTCGTTGAATCAATCACAAGACTGTATATACAATAATTATATATAAAAATTATTTCATGTAAACGACGTTGCGGGTAGAAATACGTACATAAAATAATTTTTCTCTTAAATCTGCTAAAATATTGTTTTAATTTTCTCAATACTTAAGATAACCGAACCTTTATAGAACAGATATATTAAAATACATTCAAATAAATTATTTACAAGGCTACGTCGGAATGTCAATGCTACCGAACGAGCCCCGCACAGCCGTTGTCGCTTGACCTATTTCAACGACATGCTATCAAGCGTAAACGTAATGAAATTAAAAGGCAAAAATATGCGACTGGTCATTTTTACACGGTTGCCTAAAAAGAAGTATTAAGTTTTCAGTATTGTGCGTATGTAGGGGCATATATAACTGGGTTGCATTGCATTGCACGATGGCGGTGTATATAGGTAACTGGGGATCAGCAAACTAGTTGATGACTATGTTGACGTGTCAGAATTGTTAACGTTTTTTTTTTTTTTAAACTCTTTTTTAATTGTTCTTTATTTTGAAACTAGAGGAATGTTACATATAAATCACTTGCTTGAATTATGAACGAATTGAATTGAATCATAAATAAATGAAATGAAATGAATCGTTAATGAAACGGATAGTTTAAGTGTAATTAACATATTACGGTACGAAACAATTTTCAACTACACTAAATACTCGGAAACTGAAATTTTTGTATGCGAATTATAATAATTAATATTAATTTAATTTTACGAATCAAAAACGGATAAAAATAATGTTGAAGAGATTGATTTTAAATTATGATGCGATAAAGTAGTTTGAGTGACTATACTATACTATATGAAGTCATAGATTTTTCAAAGATATTTTTAAGATATAGTTTTTTTTATATATTTATAAATGCAAAGGATTTCACATTTATATTATCTATGTACAAATTATACATACGTAATTTTTTTCAATCCTGTGGCAATACCATTGGTATAGTATAGGTCTAAGTCACAACTTCAAATATAGCTGACCTAAACTTTAGAAGAAAAAAAAGTAACACTACATTAAATTTGTCATTACAGGTAAAAACACAAAAAAAAAAAGAAAATACGGTCATATGAAAGTGTCCATTTGAATGATAACATTTAAATCAGATAAGATTTACTAAATATAAATAAGACAAAGGTGTACACAATATCACGTAGTGTAAAAAAAATTGTCGATTTGTCTTTTAATACACTTAAGTTTTTGTACTTTAGCCAGCATTGGACATGAAACCGTACAAAAACAGTTTAGTAAAGAATTATTTTTGTAGATTAAATTGTTTACGAGAAGGTTGGTGCTGAAGTTTCAAGTGATTTAATATTATTTTTTGTATTTACCGCTTGTAAATGAAAATATCCTCAAGCCCGTAATCGTGTACCAATAATGATTACCGCCTACATCTAAATTTTATCTAAAGTTTAGTTTTATTTTTGTGTAATTATTTAAATAAATAAACAAATATTTATTACTACACAATTTTGGGCAGTGATTATTCTTAATCCATGTTATAAACAACTATCGCACACTCGTCAAAAGAAATCCTTCAAAAGAGATTTAATGCAACTGCACATGGGGTCCAACGTCCCCTTCATGATTGCAATTCAAAATGCTACGTCATCTCTTGTTCTAATTTATATTGTTTCAGAACTACATATATTATAATGAAATATAAATTATCAAGTGATTACAAACTTATATTTTTTTCTCGATTCGTGTCATTCATGAACTAACGAATTTCTTGTTACTTTTGATACTTATAATGAGATTTTATACAATTTTACATGTACCCCGGTGTCATATAATAATGTTTAGTTACTTTCGGAATTTTAATATTAACATATTCAAACATCTGCTGTCCTACCCTCGCTATAAGTAATGTCTATAAAGACATTTTATGCAACCGTATAGGAAGTTCAACGCCCTTCACTATTAAAATTTTTAAATTTTCAATCTCACTTGAATATAAAATATTACAAGAGACAGGACACACATAATAAATGCATTAAAAACGACGTTCCCTATTTTTATATAAAACGGATTTTTGTGAGAGAATTCATGCTTTTATGACGTTTATATATCAGATAGGATCGTAATACACAGGTATGAAAATGAAATTCACACGTCCATCACAAAGATTTATGAAATATTTGTGAAATTGAACCAGAAAATTCTTCTTTATTCATTTATATTGCATGCCATCTAATAATAAATAACATTATATACATTTAGCTTTTGTTCAAGACTAAGTATGTGTATAATTTAGATTCATACATATATATATATTTGTTACATTATTTAACAATTTTATATGGTAAACCAAGAGTCGTATTTTAGTTACACTCTAAAAGTATGTATGTATGTATAGACATAATAAGCTATATGTATAGATTACACGAGATTATACTAATGTTCAGATTTGAGAAGCTAAAGACATATAATGGTATCTCCTTGTTATCAACGGAATTTTTATTTTAAGTATCGATGATCAAGATGGGTAAAATTTTTTTAAGCATAAAGGTTTTTATTATAATTATCAACTATACCAAAAACTGAAAAATACAGACCTGACCCTTCTTGAGATTCTGACGTATAGTAGGAAATAGCGCAATGGATACTTATACCATAACTGTAACCGGTTCAACTCTGTATCTTGAAGATACTTTGAAGTTTTTTTGAGGGCTCTACAATTAATACTGAAGCCTAAAGCGTATTTTTTTATCTTTGTCTATCTGTTTTTCTGTATCTGAGCCACACATGGCGTTATAAGTACGGAACGAATTTAAATAAATAAGATTCTGAAATATAAGCTTGGGTTTAGTAATCCTTATTGCATGGGTAATTATTATATATTATCAGCTTAAGTTTATGAACGGGCTTTGTATCATCAGTTTTTCAAAATGTCGTAAAGTTTTTTATTCAAAGTCAAGAGATTATATTCTAGCCAGCCAGATAATTTTTAGACCCCTTTCTGTCCACTGTCTTCCAATTATTTCCTCTACAACGAAAAACTGTATCATCGGCAAACATAATACTATCAATATTGTGACGTCAGTATTTTGTAAGCTTGAAACTCGTAATCTACAGAACTCTATGAACGTACTACTAATATTCATCTGGCGTTCTTATTTCATTTTATAGGTTTATTTAAAGGGATGCAATCACGAATAATCGAATAGAAAGACGAAAGAATCGAAAATAAAAATGTAGCCACCTGTGCGCTACATTTGATATATTATACAACAGTTTATCAATTTTAGTTACTTCTTAAATAGATTAAATCTGTCGAATTTATTGAAATAAAAAACAAGTAAACAATTTCTTGAAACAAAAAAAAAGTTTTAATGTAATTTACCTATATAATTTTTAAATAAATTAACAACATAATAATAATTTTAACATTTTTTCAAAACAATTCGTAAACACTTTTCCTTTTTATACTTAATTAATTTACGTTAATTTTTCAAATATTATATGATAGTAAACGTTATGTTATAATTAAAGAATGTATGTTCAAAAATGACTGCCGTTCCGATTTTATACGATATATTCATAGATTCATGAAATAAAGTAGGCAATTTACAATGAGGAAAAAATGTATGTGTAACGTATTATGTCGTCGTTGAAGGCCTATGAAGACATCGGAATAAGCTAAGGTTTATCCGATGTCAAAACCGTAAAAATATTAGACACAATTGACTAATTCTTGACTATTAGACGGGAACCGTTCAAATCTTCGGGATATAAGGCTATTTTCGAAATATTATTCGGGATATAATAAATGATAAAGAGGCAAAATTTTGAAGCGATTTTCAAGAATTTTTATTTACTAATAGTGATAATTTTCGTTCTCGATATTAGAAGTTTTTACGCGTTCCTCATTTTATTTTTAGTCAAGTCCGCATAATTAGCTAGAATTTTTAATAATTTAAAAATCTGATTTCTAAATCAACAACTTTACAAATATTTGTATATTTAGCCTGATAAGTTTCATTTCAAGAAAACCTCCAAATCCGAGCCGCATATGCAGAATCTGGGAAACTCCACAATGTCTTCTCATCTAAATAAATCCCTCTGTAACTTAAGACCAAAATATTGTAAGCAATAAGTGTAGCCGGTAGTAGTAACTAGCAATGGAAAGATGTGTTAATGATAATATGATGATAGATATTTGGAGGACCGATGATCGTTAAAGCTCCAAGGTGCAAGAATAGCAACCACAAACCCGATAGAACAGATTATCCACCTCAGGTGGACCGATAAGCTTAAAAGAGTTTCGCAAGAAAATCACTGGTTTCTGGTAGCAGTCGATTGCCATTGTTAGATGTTTTCAGGCAATAAATTTGTTGTTACATAAGTGTAAATTTGGTATTTCATGTAACACTATTTTAATTAAATGTAATTTATTTTTAACCACTGAGCTGTTAAAAATTATAGCTTACTTTAAAGTTTACTTAGTTATATTCACAAATCTGAGCGTTGTGCCGTTTGTTATGAAGGGGATTTCGATAATCTGTTTTTGTTCAAAGCCTCCAGACCGGGACAGCTATGAATCATTTTAGAATGTTTCGCGGTTTTATATGGATTTACGAGACCATCCAGTTTATCTTGTTTTTTTGTGTCATTTTAGGATTAATCTATAAAACTGGCAACAATGACTTTACTTGTAATCGAAAAGTTAATTATTTGTTTAAGGGTTTACGATTGCAATTTTAGTAGTACAACAATCATGAGGGGTGATCCGAAAGTAATGATGATGATGAATATAAAAGAGAGTGATTATGGTTATAAAAAAAAATAATTTTATACATAATCTCCTAACAAGTCAATAAATTTAGTCCATCTTTTTTCTAAGCCTCGGATTCCCTTAGAAAATAATTATTTATCTTGATTCTCCCAAAAAGCCTCAACAGCGACCGTCACTTTGCTATCGTTTTCAAATTCTTTCCCTTGGAGGTGTTCTTTGAGCCGAGTAAAAAGGTATAAGTCACTGGGGAAAAAGCGTGGTAATTAAAGTAATTCGAATCTCTGTTGTTTAATGGAAGCTATTGTAACTATGGCTTTGTGAGCAGGTGCGTTGTTTTGGTGAAATAGCTCTTCAGCTCGCAGTTTGTCGCGTCTTTTCTCTTTGATAGCCCCACTCTATCTTCTTATTTAGTCTGCATAGTGTGACCCTGAAATAGTGACTCCCTTTTCTAAATATTGCACCATAATGTCCCAAAAAACCGACGCCGTAACCTTTCTAGCTGAACTGAACACCAGTTAATAGATACCTTGAATTTCTTCAGCGTCCACAAGGAGGTTTGTTTCAAAGTCATTGACTGTTGTTTTGTTTCGGGATCAAAATGGTGGATCCATGTATTTTCTACAATTACAAAATTTAACAAAAAAATCCTGAGGAGCTTAGAATATCTCGAGATGCGCTCTTGAAATATTGATTCGTTTCTTTTTTTTTATTCTTCTATTAACATTCTTGGTATCCAATGCGCAGCGACCTTTTTCATATGTAATTCATTTGTAAGGATTTGACTGCTGCCATATGAGATTCCCGTGTTGTAGTGATTAGTGATCCCTGTAGTTTGTAGGTGAGCAGCATGGATGGGCGTCTCTCACGTCGTTCATCTTTAGTGAATATTCTGCCCAGCTTAAACTGTAGGATAAAACACGGATAGTTGCCCCACTTTTCAAAAAAACGTTATTTTATACGTACGTACTAAAAATAATGCAACATGTATATCGAAACATAGGTCATCTTTCATTGTAGCCTATTTTTGTAAATGTAATTAATATTGGTTTTGAGTAAATCCTGTTTTATTTGACCTCTCAAGAAAGGGATAGTTGCCTACTCTAGCGGATAGTCGCTTTACGTTGAAAAAGCTTCGAGGGATACTTGCCTCATGCGGGGACAGACATCTCACTATGATATTTTTAGATAGAATCAAACTTATGTCAATTTAATTAATCAGTCTTTATTGTTTACTGAGATCTTTTATTAAGTACAAATCATAATATTAATCAAGATCATAATATATACTAATATTTAAACTATAGAAATACAACAAAAATAGTGTCCGAACTATAAGTTTTATTAGTAAAATATATATATTTTAAGGATAAAATAAAGATACAGTAAAATGCCAATCAACTTTGGCATTATCATTAATTATATTTAATATTTGGCTGATATTAAGCTTAGGTTTTGATATCATTGTTATAGTTATTTCAGTGCCATCTTTTCAACGAACTAATAATCCTTCAGGAGGAAATCCGGCGTCTCCTAACTTTTATATAAGAGCTACTAGTCTTTTTTTTCATTTTCAAAGCCAAGGACATGGTATTATCATAGAAATGACAAAGAAAACACAATTAGGTCAGATAAGTTTTCATTATGCCGCTAAGTATAAAGGTACAGCTTGAAATTGAAGATATGCCTTGGGTTAGAAGTTGATGCTTTCTCTTTTTGTAGCGTCTTATTTAAGTTCGAGAGTATATTCCGTAAATTTGAGATATTTCATGGATACCTTTTTTTGTCCAGTTTTTCGACCCCAAGTGCTAAACTATCTTTTGTCGAGGTGTTGTGGTGTAACACCACGCCTAGTTTCAGCTTATATTAACGAGATATTTTGATCACCTAGAATGAATGCATGAAACAATCATGTATTTATTTTATTTAATACAACTTATAGACACAGTAAGTTCGAAATAACAACATATGAATTAAAAATCTATGTTTACTCGTTAAAGAATTCTTAATTATTACGCATAGTTAACCCCAGAGCTACTATCCGCGAAGGTAAATAGGGTGACTATCGTTTTTGATACGGATACTTGCTCTTATTATTTGCAAAATAAAAATAAAAAAATATTCTGCAAAAGAAAAAAATAATAAACAATGTAATTTAAACTCGAATGCATACAAAGAAACAAAAAGGTGGTTGAAATCATAAACAGTAATAACAATATTCAATAGACAATACTTACCAATATAATTTCGATGGTCGTTATTGTTTTGCCACGGAAAATGTTTGCTCATAGAGTCAAAACGCGTGCGCCTATACATTGTTGCTTACATGATACTGAGTCCTTCGGGGGTGCACTTTTAATTATAGTAAAGTGCTAACACCAACTGTATTGATAACATGGTGTATTCAAAATCGGGGCAACTATCCCACTGAGGCAACTATCCGGGTTTTACCCTATATGTAATATGGAGGAACAGAGTCCCCCAATGTTTCCACCAAGTTGTTGTGTATGTCTATGAAAGACAGTTTTTTTTCAAACTAAGGTACTTGATAACAGCTCTATTTTTTTTTCCATTTTGATGTTACCTCTTCGACTCGTTTGTATTCAAATGAATGCATCTACTAGAAATCATGGGCTATTTATATAATTTTTGACGACGTGATAGACATGATAACGTTTCATAAATTGATGAACGCCGGCTACATGCACGAAAAAGCATGACTCATTATCACGTTTCGCGAGCGAGAGCGCGAAACAAGTGATAGAGGCACGATCGGCCTAAGCGTTCGGCTTATGACGCATCTATCTCTCTTCCACTCCATCGGCAGATACGTCCGAGTAAAAGAGAAAAAAGATTTGAATTAACATTGTGCGTGTGCAAGTGCAAATAAATATTAAATTATCGAAAAAAAAAAATTTGTAATTTTCAATTAACCCTTTTGTTGTATTATACAAAATAATCATAATTCAGTTATAATAATTCAATTCATAAAAGTATGCAGTTTTCATCAATTTTTTTTATGACGTTATTACGTAAAACTATCGTCTGTAAACCGACTTTACATACCTTTTTTTTAATTTTGGCCTATTAGTACATATACAAGTTTAAATAGAAGTCATTAAACTAACACGGATAAAACGGTGGACAAAAACAGATTATAAAAACTAAAATAAAACAATAATCTGTCGAAAGTGATACAAAAATTTAAATCTTAATGTTCCTCGCTGCTATTCAGAAGATTAATATAAATAAATAAATGAGTATTGATTCAAAAACGTGTTATTACTTTCATACAACTGTGTAAAATCTAAGAATTACATAATAGTGGATAAAAAACCTTAAAATCTTTTTTTTTCTTTTAATGGATGACTTGAAAAATAACCTAACAGCTATTTGTAAAGGTTCTACTCTTATTATATAAAACACGCGATACTGTGATTTTGCTAAAAGCATCCCAGTGTAGGAAGGCCTTTTTCAGGGATGTAACATACATTTCTCTATACAAATTTTATTCAACCGGCGTAGTTTGTTGAATAGTGTTCTACCGCAAAGAAATATTTTCGGCGAAGGAAACAGTGAGGGCATTAAATATTCACGGCAATATGCCGAGTGCGCGTTCACAAATAACTTATGCAAATATACACAAGATGCTGTATTTCAAGAGGCGTAATCCCGTCTTTGTTGCTTAAGTTGAATTCAAATATGGAAAAAAGAAATGATTCTGAGGAGCCCTAAAAGATTTTTTTACATTAAATGAGAAATTATAGTTCCTTGTTTCCTTGTTTTAGTAAAGATTGAAAAATTGTATTTTCACATTCTATGAAGTAAAATGAAATTAGTACACAATAACTACACGTACAGATACACACGCACGTCAATAACATAATCATAATATTTGTATTTTCTGCTTTCGGGTACGAAATGTTATTATTCTTGACTTTGCCGCCGAAACACTGTGAAATATGTGTCTATGAAAGCAACCGAGAACGACAGCTTTACCTGTTACCTGTTACCTGTCGCGGTAGGGAGTCTCACAAGGACATACGCCTAGAACATAATCTGACCCAAGCAGGAATCGGACCCACGACCACCCGCGTTAAGGCTTACTATAAGCGTCACTACATCAGAACGGTTGTTATGTATAGGATAAATAAAATAAAAAAATCGTTTCAAAAATATATGTCATAGATATCATTGTATATATACATGTTTACGCGCTTTTGTTTGCAGAATAAATGGCTTATTGGTAAAACACATTGAATACACTTGAAGGTTAATGGCGCATATTAAAAGGCTCTTTTGCGCGTCGAAATGCTAACAGAACCCTTTCGGTCACTACTCGAATCACAGATCTGTGAATGTAACACAAGTTGCTTGAAAATGTATTCCTTATAAAATATATGAAAAAATCTATTTTATTTTAAAGAAATTTGATCTTGAATTTTAAATTATTATTAATATACAAATATGCATTGTGAATTATCATCCAGTCATTATATACATTTGGAAATGCATTTTAACCGAGAAGGCTAAATTTTGGATATTACGTAGGGGGAGGGGGGGGGGCTAGAAAAACTTAACTTTAAATTGTCGACCAAGATTTTCTATGTGCATTTTCCGCCATCTTGAAAATAGGGTTAAATTCAGTTTTTTCATAACAACTCGGTTTCCGTTGAGATACGAAAATTTTTATACGATACTTTTTCGTTGCTTTTTTACGATCTATCCATTTTTCACTTATCGTTCATCGGTATTGAGATATCGATCAAAGAAATCATAAATTTTGGCGGTAAAATTAGTTTTTTGCTATTTTATTTTTTCTCGTTATGGATATCGAAAAAATATCTCCTTCTCCGAATCCAAAAATCCGAAATTTAGCCTTTTCGGTTAAAATTCATTTCTAATCAGTTTTTTTTTCGACGTAATGACTGAATCTTATAAATCCTAATTTGTTAATATAGGTGGTCTCTGTTTTATCTTTTTGATTCACTATATTCAGGTGTCTCCACTAAAAGAGTACAATTGGGCTTATAAGTGTAATGTCTTTTCTAGATCTGAGATCCTCGACCTAAGAAGGCTTTTTTTTTTAATGAATCAATAATGAATTTAGACTAAAATACTTCTTATACATCTGGTATATATATAGATTGAAAGCAGTTAAATGGATAAGGTGTCCTTATTGCCACTTCCAAGTAGTGGTTGTTGATCTATGATTAACGCGGTCACATTGTCTGGGATGTTAGCACTAACGAACTATACTGGGTGAACAACCAAGTCTGGACTTTATCAAATAACCTTGCTTGATATGAAATCTAAGTAAGAACTAGTTAACTTTCATACTCCTTTAATATGACAACATCTAAAAATATCTCAAAATATTTAATTATAGTAAATTACTATTAACGTCTTAAATAAACTGTTTACAAAAATTGATAAAATATTTTAACTATAGTCTTAGACTTTTCACTTTTTTTTATAAACAATTTATTTTTTATATAAATAGTTACTTTTTATATAACACAAGAATAAAAAGCGTAATATTTACAACAAGATTAAAAACTGCATTAATTTTGACTAACGTACCTACGTATTATTCTAACGAAAATATTAATTTAAGCATTTTCCGCTTTAATTTATGAAATTATTTAAATAGATTGCATTTCATAGCATTGTGAATTGTCCGTAAATCTTCCTACATTCTCTTTGTTCCATCCCTCTGGATGTTGGATACTCGAGCCCCGGCAAGTCCAAACTATGCTTCTATTTTTGTCAGTGAATTAATGGAAAATCCGTAGCTAGGATTGGAGCGTTGGCGCATAGCAATATTATTAATCCACCACGCTGCTTCAAAGTGGATTGGCGAATTATTTCCTACCATGAGTAACGACATCAAATTTCGATGGTAATAACCATGACCGACGGCTTCACGTACTCTCCGGGCACGGTGGGTAGACCCACAAGGAAACAAAGAAGAAGTAAACCTTTGTCTGTGAGTAGGTTATCAGTAGCTTGAAGATGTAGATAGTAAAATTTTTAGGGAAACATAAATTGCCTACCATTACCAGGCTCTACTTATGTGGATAAACTCAGTCAAGTAACCAAAAAAATTCCAGATAATAGTGCATCTCTCACTCATGAAAGACAACATTTTGGATTTTGTTTCTTAACTGTATAAATCTCGGTCTGTTGTAATATTTACTTTATAACATCTTTATTAGAAAACTATTAAGATCTCAATATTCATTCACTTGCATTGGCAACTGTTTTTTTTGGAGTTTACTCCTTAAGAATCGATTTTCATATGCTATCAAAAACATAACTTGTAAAAAGAAACCAAGTCTCGCAACTCACTTCTTCTTCCGTAAAAAGTTGTGAGATCCATGTAATACCAAGTCGGCAAATTTATTCAATCCCTATTTAAGGGTCCTTTTGTTTTAAGTTATTACGTAATTAGCTTACCTAAGAACATCTTATAGTGATCATATAAATATTAAAAATCTTTGATGTTTTAAATGAATAGATTGACTTGGCAATCGCATGAAAACAATGTATCTCAGAAGTAATACATACGAATATTATATGAAATTAAATTGTTTAATGCGATTGCCAAGTCAATATATATATTTAAAACATCAAAGATTTTTAATATTTATATGATCACTATAAGATGTTGTTAGGTAAGCTAATTACGTAATAACTTAAAACAAAAGGACCCTTAAGTAGGGATTGAATAAATTTGCCGACTTGGTATTACATGGATCTCACAACTTTTTACGGAAGAAGAAGTGAGTTGCGAGACTTGGTTTCTTTTTACAAGTTATGTTTTTGATAGCATCTCATTTCTTTTTGTAGTCCTACTTATTTTCCTTTCCGGTGTCTTCTACTTCTTTAATATCAACAAAGTATTTTCTTAAAGCCTTCGATCGGTCTTATGAGCTTTTCTTATTTTTGTAGATATTCTTCCTCTTTTTTTATTTTCCGATACTACTTCTTGAGTTTCAGCTATTACTGGTATAGCTAGTACTGGTACGCAAGAGTTAATTTTTTTTTCAGGAATACGATTAACAGATATATTATATTTTGATTGTCATGTCATACATATTGTGATCTGAAGTTGACAACTTGAAATACTTGACAAGAGAGGTGAATGAAGTATGCTTAGCCGGAAACAGTGTTGTCAGATTGCTGTCGATTTTTTACAACTAAACCTCCATAAAAATAAACTTTTAAAAAATATTTAAAAAAGTAGATGTGTACTTATGTACGCAGGAAAAAAGTTATACTTATAATTTGAGAGAGTTAATTGTTAGTGCGTGCCGTCTGTAATCAGACCCTGATAACCCACTAAAACAAAGTACTCGTCAAGACGAATCAAAGGAGCCGAAACTCGACGGGGTTGCGTCGTTTCATTACAGAGTTCTTATGACCACCTTCCAGGTACATCATCAGACCCTGGTTACCATTGAAAGATAAACTACTTGTATAGAGGATTCAAACGAGCCCGAGCTCGATGAGTTTGTGTCGTTTCATTGCGAAGTTCTTATGACTACGTTCCAGCTCCATTATCAGATTTAACCCTGGTAACTATTTAAAAACAGAGTACACGTCAAGACAAATCAAACGAGCCAAAATTCAATGGGGTTGCGACGTTTCATTGCAGAGTTCCTATGACTACCTTCCAGCTCCATCATCAGATACTTATTACCATTGGAAGACAAGCTACTCGTTAAGACGATTGAAACGAGTCCGAACTCGATGAGGTTGTGTCGTTCAATAGCAAAGTTCCTATTGCCACCTTCCAGCTCCATCATCAGATCAGACCCTGGTAACCGTCTTAAAACAAAATACTCGTTAAGACGAATCAAACGAGTGAAAACTCGATGGGGTTGCGTCGTTTCATTACTGAGTTCCTATGACCACATTCCAACTCCATCGCCAGACCCTGTTTACCATTGAAAGACAAACTACTCATCAAGACGATTCAAACGAGCCAGAACTCAATAAAGTGGTGTCATTTCATTGTAAAGTTCCTATGGCCACATTCCAGCTCCATTATCATATCAGACCCTGGTATCCATTTAAAAACATAGTACTCGTCAAGACGAATCAAACAAGCCGAAACTCGATGCGGTTACGTCGTTTCATTACAGAGATCCTATGATCACCCTCTAGCTCCATCATCAGACCCTGGTTACCTTTGAAAGACAAACTACTCGTCAAGACGATTCAATCGAGCCCGAACTCGATGGGGTTGCGTCGTTTCATTACAGAATTCCTATGACCACCTTTCAGCTCCATCACCAGACCCTGGTTACCATGAAAGACAAACTACTCGTCAAGATGATCCAAACGAGCCCGAAATCGATGATGTTTTGTCGTTTCATTGCGAAGTTCCTATGCCCGCCTTCCGGCTCCATCAACAGATCAGACCCTGGTAGCCATCTAAAAATAAAGTACTCGTGAAGACGAATCAAACGAGCTGAAACTAGTTGGGGTTGCGTCGTTTCATTACAGAGTTCCTATGACCACCTTCCAGCTCCATCATCAGACCCTGGTTAGCATTGGAAGATAAATTACTCGTCAAGACGATTCAAAATTTTAACAAAAAAAAAAAAATTTTTAAAAAAAATTTTACCGGTGGGAGGGATGCGCTGTGCCGCGCTCCCGGCTGCATGGGTACCACCATCTTGCTTATTTCTTCCGTGAAACAGCTTTGCTGTGTTTCGGAAAGAAGGGCAAGACAGGCAGTGTAATTACTGGCACCGAGACTTAACATCATATGTCTCAGGATAGGCAACACATAAATGAGTCGGCTGGGCTAGTTCCAGGTGAACTAGTTTATGTTCATGGGCGACGTCGACCACTTACCATCAGGTGTACCGTCCGCCAGTTTGCCTATTCAACTAACATATAAAAAAAAAAAAAAAAAAAAAAAAAAACGAGCCCGAACTCGATGAGTGTGTGTCCTTTCATTGCGAAGTTCCTATAGCCACCTTTCAACTCTATTATCAGATCAGACCCTGGTAACTATTTCAAGAGTTCCTATGACCACATTCCCACTCCATCATCAGACCCTGGTTACCATTGAAAGACAAACTACTCGTCTAGAGGATTCAAACGAGCCCAAAATCCTTCCTTTAGTTACCTTCTAGCTCCTCCATCAAATCAGCACCATGTAATCATAATATTGCATTGTCACATGATTTACTATTATTTTGGATCAAATTCAATTTGCAAGATTTGATGAAAAACATCGAGACAGGTGAAACAAAATAAAAGCTTGTAAAAAGTGAGTTGAAACATCCAGCGCAATGAAGTGAGTTAGCGCAATTGCGCGGCGCCTACTAGCAAACTTTATGGTGTCGGTTTTTTGTCACAGTGTGCATCATATAAAAATTTACTTTCATCAAGAAGTTATAACTTTAAAATACAAAAGTTATTTTGAGTCCTTATTTTCTATATTTAGTTTTATTTATTTAATGTTAATATACATTAATTAACAGTTATTACTGTTATGACTCACTTAATCAATCAGGTGCATTCTAATAATCTCAAAAATGATGACCACGCTGGCACCAACGCGTGCGCACTGTTGTATATTAAGCAGGGGGTCCCGGGTTCAATCCCCGGCAGAGTGAATTTTCTTTCTCTGGTCTGCTTTGGTGGGAGTCTTTGGTAGTGGCTAGTTACCACCCTATCGCTACAATGCAGTGTAAAAACCGATTAGAGGGATAGGTTTAATATAGCTGCCAACTGAATAAAATAAAATAACTTACGTACGGGAAGCGTGAAGGCCGTGGAGCGGGCAAACTACCTCAGCCATTCGCTGTTGTGATTATTAGTGTTCTTTCTTTTATGGCAATTTCGGGCAGTTTAGTCTACTTTAATACTTTGCGTGATTTTGGTACAGCTAAATAAGACATGTCCCATTCTTGCTTTTTCATTCCGTTGACCATTTTATAGGTTACCTTTGAAGATAATTATATCAAGGTACCTATCTACATCTATTATTCCACTATATTATACTTGTACAGTTACACTGATTCATTTACTGCAAATGTAACTTTGTAATCCTATATATTTATATGGGATTACAAAGTTATTTATGCAGTTGGTGTATCTAGAAAACTGGACCGAAATTGCAAAATATTTGAATTTTTCCTTGGTTTATATACTAAACACTAATGGTATTCTAAATTTGAAGCTTCTATGTCTGCTAGAAGTGCCTTAGAGTTTTGATGATCGGTCAGTCAGTGAGTGACAAAATTGGAAACTTTGACTAATTATAATTCTTAAACTACTGGTTAAAATTGAATGAAATTTGAAATATACCGTGCTTATACAATGCCTGCTTGGGTATTGAAAATTCAAACTTCTAGTTTTATCTACAACGAAGTTATAGGGGGTCTAAAATGGCCTGAATTGCTTCGAGAAAAGATAGTACGGCCGTGCCACTTTTTTTTGCTCGACTTGGCGGAGGCACTGCCGTGCCTCCAGATATAAGGCGCCCGGTATGAGAAAAATATGAGAGGTAAAATCTACTGATGAATGACCTCGTTACTTTTTTGGTGCGGGTGCACCTACGGTGCGCAACTTTCTAATTTGGTTGTGAGTGTATTAAGGTGGACATGCATAGGTCGACTTTCATACATTTTTATTTTTGATTATTCTTGAAATGTATACATTTTTTTAAACATTTAATTTGTTTTATCATTTCTTTAGAGCTTTTTATATGAGCAATGTTCATATCAGGCAAATATTTACGTTGTTTATAATATAAAATCCGATTAGTTATAATAAATGTATATAAAATGAATAAATATATATTTATATATGTATATTATTTTCATTAATTTGTTAATTTACCCTTTCATATGGTATTAATCTTATTTTCAGTTGGATAAACTCTTTTTGCGTATGTTTAGACAATCGTACTTAAGGAGTAAACTCCAGTCGTGCGCGGAGCTGACACACACAATTTTTTTTTTTAGCTGTGTTGTTTTCATTTGTTTTCTTATTTTTTTTTGAGTGAAACGTCGCTATATTTACACATTTCTGTAACCTATCGTTTGAAAAGTTACGTTATGACCGTAGGGAAGTTAAACTCTATACTTATGTACACAGTAAGCTACTAAAGTGGATCACTACTAAAGTCTGAAAGTCCTCAAGCTTTTTTTTAAAATATAAAACATTCAAAATAAATAGACATCAAAGAAATAGTCCATGTAGACGTCAAAGCAAAAGATCAAATATATATAATGAAATTTTCAAGGAACGTTACCTAGGACGTCTCAGACGATATGCCTGGCAGTCAAAGAGCAATTTGACTGGATACGAGTACTTTGATCTATAATTGCACACTAGAATTTTACACTATTTTAATATATGTGCCAAAGTAAAAGCCTATTATATATATAAGTAAAACCTATTCTATATTTTATTTCTAAATACTTAAATTATTCGAATCGGGATATTTACCATGTTTTTTGTTTTCATTTGGTGGAGCTCGATATTTCGACATTATCTACGAATGTCTTGTTCACGAGACTGTAGTTTGCGGGTAGATGTTGACGGCATTAGAAGTGTCCAGACCGGACTACCTCCTTTCTCGTACGTTTGCTGCGTAAACACTGGTTACCACTACCATTGTCACTTTCACCCCTAAAAAAAATTTTCTAAATACTTGTCTACTCTTAATAATACTTGTCTACTCTTTATGGTATATATATATTTTTTTAAATTTAATAAATTATAAAACTAAGTATTAAATTTTTCTTATACACTTATTAAGCTTTTTTTCTGTGTGAATTTGAACGATGAGCGGAGAACAGCTTCCACCTGTCATGTACCATGAACAAAGCACAGACACCATGTAAAACATAGCGACTGAGGATAGATCATCATGAGGACTGCCACTAAATTGAAACAGCGAGAGTGATAATGTGTGTCTGCGTTTTGGTACGTAAAGACAAAGACCTCTAGTTCCGCAGGGCTGTAGACCCTAAGTCTAGGATTTAGAACACTCCTAGAAAACGAAAATATTACAATACTTTCATTTCAGTAAAAAACTTAAGATGTACCAAGTTCCAATTATAAAAGGTCGAACGAATTTCATTAAAATCCAATTTCTATAAAATTTTTACAAAATGTTTAAAAACTCTACATTTTCATTAAAAATGTTTTATAGTATCTGTTACAACTTCATTCATAACTGTGTTATATTCATAAGGCAATTTAAGTATATTTCTTTTGTACTACCTAGTGGTGTCCGATTTTAGTATTGCATAAAATATACGTCCCCTGTGTTGAATACGAGCTTATTAAACTAATAGGGCTATTATCTAAAACATAGGGTTACTATTGGTCCGCCAATTTCTTCGAGACTTTAATAATACCCTTGCCTTTCAAATGATACGCTTATGAATCATTAATGTCTCAATATTGCTGGGAAAAGCTATTTCAAAACTCATTACGAATATACTACTTCAAGTGTTATTACAGAATTTTAGTCATGCCATGATTAATGATAAACGTGCTTTTTATTCAGCAATGTATCTTCGTATAAGTTTTCTTTTTAGTTATTATAAAGATGACAAATATACATATTCGTTTCGGAAGTTTTACTAAGTATACATCATCAAATATTGTTTACTAGGATTTTTGAATTTTTCTAAGAAATATATTAAAGAAATAAAATAGAAATGCATCAGACTAACTGTTACATTATTATAGACAAGATAAAGGAGATAATTGCTGAATTATATGCTACACAAATTATTCCATTACAAGCGAATAATTATTACATTCCGGCCATGAATTTGTAACTAAACGTCAGCAGTAATAATGTTAGCCTTGTTCATTGATCCGAGTAGCCTTTGGAAACGCTTTATGATTCTAAAACGGTGATTGTTTTATAATTGTTTGTTATTTTGTGATTTTAATAAAATATAAGTTATTTATGTTAAAAAAAAATTATATATTGTGTATTTTTTATTTACGCCAGAAAATAAAAGATATAAGTTGCTGATTAGAGCAACTAATTAGCACATAAATAGCACTAAATCCATACATATTTTTTAACGTTTTTGTGGCAAAATATCATATGACAAGGTTAGCTTCCAAAAAAATAGGCCTTGTCAGCAATATTTCGGTCTCGGAATTAACAACTGTTAAATCAACAATTGTTGATTAACAGAATGAATATTGAATGTTAAATTAACAATTAAATCCACACATATGTTTTATTTGATTGGCCTGGGTCGTCGAGGCTAGCTTCACGGACGTCGAAAAAAACTTTTTCGCCAGCATAATTGCATTTTTTTTGCGATTTTTGGCCATTTTAGCGGCTTTTTGCAATTTACTTAAAAATTTGGAGATATATTGACCAAACTGACCTCAAATTAGTATTCAGAGCATCAAATATATAACCCTAGGTAGGTCTGGTCAATGGCACAAAGCACCTTTTTTTGTGGGCCTGTGTAAATAATTAAAACAGTGTAACAGTAAAAAATGAAAAAAGAGTAGCTACTATAAATAAATAAATATAAATATGTTTTAACATACACACGGTCATCTGTTCCTAAGGTAGGCAACTTAATGCCTGTGTTTTAGGTAACAGTTGACTGATATAATTTTTTTTAAATATAAATATACATATAAATAAATACATATTACACCCAGACTCAACCTGGAGCAGAAAACAGGGCCACTACCAACTGCGCCACGGTTAGTCAACTATACTATATACATAGTACTGCAAGTATATAGACGAATGTAGATACAGTGCTATGTACGAACGTACTCGTACAATAAATGATCTTTCTGGTGTGACGATCGTTCTGAAGGAGTAGTGACAAAAGTTCCACTCAGGCTGAGGAATCCACTCAATGTGGATATATATTTGTACAAATACTTGATTTTGTTTTGTATATTTTTCCTTGTACTCATCTCTTCGTAACTATTACAGTACGTTAAACCTTCGGTGTCGTATGATCATTACCATTTTATCGATCGTTACTCTTAGTAGAGATCTGGCAAACTTCACATTCACAACATTCACATTGCCAAGTCAATATATATATTTAAAACATCAAAGATTTTTAATATTTATATGATCACTATAAGATGTTGTTAGGTAAGCTAATTACGTAATAACTTAAAACAAAAGGACCCTTAAGTAGGGATTGAATAAATTTGCCGACTTGGTATTACATGGATCTCACAACTTTTTACGGAAGAAGAAGTGAGTTGCGAGACTTGGTTTCTTTTTACAAGTTATGTTTTTGATAGCATCTCATTTCTTTTTGTAGTCCTACTTATTTTCCTTTCCGGTGTCTTCTACTTCTTTAATATCAACAAAGTATTTTCTTAAAGCCTTCGATCGGTCTTATGAGCTTTTCTTATTTTTGTAGATATTCTTCCTCTTTTTTTATTTTCCGATACTACTTCTTGAGTTTCAGCTATTACTGGTATAGCTAGTACTGGTACGCAAGAGTTAATTTTTTTTTCAGGAATACGATTAACAGATATATTATATTTTGATTGTCATGTCATACATATTGTGATCTGAAGTTGACAACTTGAAATACTTGACAAGAGAGGTGAATGAAGTATGCTTAGCCGGAAACAGTGTTGTCAGATTGCTGTCGATTTTTTACAACTAAACCTCCATAAAAATAAACTTTTAAAAAATATTTAAAAAAGTAGATGTGTACTTATGTACGCAGGAAAAAAGTTATACTTATAATTTGAGAGAGTTAATTGTTAGTGCGTGCCGTCTGTAATCAGACCCTGATAACCCACTAAAACAAAGTACTCGTCAAGACGAATCAAAGGAGCCGAAACTCGACGGGGTTGCGTCGTTTCATTACAGAGTTCTTATGACCACCTTCCAGGTACATCATCAGACCCTGGTTACCATTGAAAGATAAACTACTTGTATAGAGGATTCAAACGAGCCCGAACTCGATGAGTTTGTGTCGTTTCATTGCGAAGTTCTTATGACTACGTTCCAGCTCCATTATCAGATTTAACCCTGGTAACTATTTAAAAACAGAGTACACGTCAAGACAAATCAAACGAGCCAAAATTCAATGGGGTTGCGACGTTTCATTGCAGAGTTCCTATGACTACCTTCCAGCTCCATCATCAGATACTTATTACCATTGGAAGACAAGCTACTCGTTAAGACGATTGAAACGAGTCCGAACTCGATGAGGTTGTGTCGTTCAATAGCAAAGTTCCTATTGCCACCTTCCAGCTCCATCATCAGATCAGACCCTGGTAACCGTCTTAAAACAAAATACTCGTTAAGACGAATCAAACGAGTGAAAACTCGATGGGGTTGCGTCGTTTCATTACTGAGTTCCTATGACCACATTCCAACTCCATCGCCAGACCCTGTTTACCATTGAAAGACAAACTACTCATCAAGACGATTCAAACGAGCCAGAACTCAATAAAGTGGTGTCATTTCATTGTAAAGTTCCTATGGCCACATTCCAGCTCCATTATCATATCAGACCCTGGTATCCATTTAAAAACATAGTACTCGTCAAGACGAATCAAACAAGCCGAAACTCGATGCGGTTACGTCGTTTCATTACAGAGATCCTATGATCACCCTCTAGCTCCATCATCAGACCCTGGTTACCTTTGAAAGACAAACTACTCGTCAAGACGATTCAATCGAGCCCGAACTCGATGGGGTTGCGTCGTTTCATTACAGAATTCCTATGACCACCTTTCAGCTCCATCACCAGACCCTGGTTACCATGAAAGACAAACTACTCGTCAAGATGATCCAAACGAGCCCGAAATCGATGATGTTTTGTCGTTTCATTGCGAAGTTCCTATGCCCGCCTTCCGGCTCCATCAACAGATCAGACCCTGGTAGCCATCTAAAAATAAAGTACTCGTGAAGACGAATCAAACGAGCTGAAACTAGTTGGGGTTGCGTCGTTTCATTACAGAGTTCCTATGACCACCTTCCAGCTCCATCATCAGACCCTGGTTAGCATTGGAAGATAAATTACTCGTCAAGACGATTCAAAATTTTAACAAAAAAAAAAAAAAATTTTTAAAAAAAATTTTACCGGTGGGAGGGATGCGCTGTGCCGCGCTCCCGGCTGCATGGGTACCACCATCTTGCTTATTTCTTCCGTGAAACAGCTTTGCTGTGTTTCGGAAAGAAGGGAAAGACAGGCAGTGTAATTACTGGCACCGAGACTTAACATCATATGTCTCAGGATAGGCAACACATAAATGAGTCGGCTGGGCTAGTTCCAGGTGAACTAGTTTATGTTCATGGGCGACGTCGACCACTTACCATCAGGTGTACCGTCCGCCAGTTTGCCTATTCAACTAACATATAAAAAAAAAAAAAAAAAAAAAAAAAACGAGCCCGAACTCGATGAGTGTGTGTCCTTTCATTGCGAAGTTCCTATAGCCACCTTTCAACTCTATTATCAGATCAGACCCTGGTAACTATTTCAAGAGTTCCTATGACCACATTCCCACTCCATCATCAGACCCTGGTTACCATTGAAAGACAAACTACTCGTCTAGAGGATTCAAACGAGCCCAAAATCCTTCCTTTAGTTACCTTCTAGCTCCTCCATCAAATCAGCACCATGTAATCATAATATTGCATTGTCACATGATTTACTATTATTTTGGATCAAATTCAATTTGCAAGATTTGATGAAAAACATCGAGACAGGTGAAACAAAATAAAAGCTTGTAAAAAGTGAGTTGAAACATCCAGCGCAATGAAGTGAGTTAGCGCAATTGCGCGGCGCCTACTAGCAAACTTTATGGTGTCGGTTTTTTGTCACAGTGTGCATCATATTAAAATTTACTTTCATCAAGAAGTTATAACTTTAAAATACAAAAGTTATTTTGAGTCCTTATTTTCTATATTTAGTTTTATTTATTTAATGTTAATATACATTAATTAACAGTTATTACTGTTATGACTCACTTAATCAATCAGGTGCATTCTAATAATCTCAAAAATGATGACCACGCTGGCACCAACGCGTGCGCACTGTTGTATATTAAGCAGGGGGTCCCGGGTTCAATCCCCGGCAGAGTGAATTTTCTTTCTCTGGTCTGCTTTGGTGGGAGTCTTTGGTAGTGGCTAGTTACCACCCTATCGCTACAATGCAGTGTAAAAACCGATTAGAGGGATAGGTTTAATATAGCTGCCAACTGAATAAAATAAAATAACTTACGTACGGGAAGCGTGAAGGCCGTGGAGCGGGCAAACTACCTCAGCCATTCGCTGTTGTGATTATTAGTGTTCTTTCTTTTATGGCAATTTCGGGCAGTTTAGTCTACTTTAATACTTTGCGTGATTTTGGTACAGCTAAATAAGACATGTCCCATTCTTGCTTTTTCATTCCGTTGACCATTTTATAGGTTACCTTTGAAGATAATTATATCAAGGTACCTATCTACATCTATTATTCCACTATATTATACTTGTACAGTTACACTGATTCATTCACTGCAAATGTAACTTTGTAATCCTATATATTTATATGGGATTACAAAGTTATTTATGCAGTTGGTGTATCTAGAAAACTGGACCGAAATTGCAAAATATTTGAATTTTTCCTTGGTTTATATACTAAACACTAATGGTATTCTAAATTTGAAGCTTCTATGTCTGCTAGAAGTGCCTTAGAGTTTTGATGATCGGTCAGTCAGTGAGTGACAAAATTGGAAACTTTGACTAATTATAATTCTTAAACTACTGGTTAAAATTGAATGAAATTTGAAATATACCGTGCTTATACAATGCCTGCTTGGGTATTGAAAATTCAAACTTCTAGTTTTATCTACAACGAAGTTATAGGGGGTCTAAAATGGCCTGAATTGCTTCGAGAAAAGATAGTACGGCCGTGCCACTTTTTTTTGCTCGACTTGGCGGAGGCACTGCCGTGCCTCCAGATATAAGGCGCCCGGTATGAGAAAAATATGAGAGGTAAAATCTACTGATGAATGACCTCGTTACTTTTTTGGTGCGGGTGCACCTACGGTGCGCAACTTTCTAATTTGGTTGTGAGTGTATTAAGGTGGACATGCATAGGTCGACTTTCATACATTTTTATTTTTGATTATTCTTGAAATGTATACATTTTTTTAAACATTTAATTTGTTTTATCATTTCTTTAGAGCTTTTTATATGAGCAATGTTCATATCAGGCAAATATTTACGTTGTTTATAATATAAAATCCGATTAGTTATAATAAATGTATATAAAATGAATAAATATATATTTATATATGTATATTATTTTCATTAATTTGTTAATTTACCCTTTCATATGGTATTAATCTTATTTTCAGTTGGATAAACTCTTTTTGCGTATGTTTAGACAATCGTACTTAAGGAGTAAACTCCAGTCGTGCGCGGAGCTGACACACACAATTTTTTTTTTTAGCTGTGTTGTTTTCATTTGTTTTCTTATTTTTTTTTGAGTGAAACGTCGCTATATTTACACATTTCTGTAACCTATCGTTTGAAAAGTTACGTTATGACCGTAGGGAAGTTAAACTCTATACTTATGTACACAGTAAGCTACTAAAGTGGATCACTACTAAAGTCTGAAAGTCCTCAAGCTTTTTTTTAAAATATAAAACATTCAAAATAAATAGACATCAAAGAAATAGTCCATGTAGACGTCAAAGCAAAAGATCAAATATATATAATGAAATTTTCAAGGAACGTTACCTAGGACGTCTCAGACGATATGCCTGGCAGTCAAAGAGCAATTTGACTGGATACGAGTACTTTGATCTATAATTGCACACTAGAATTTTACACTATTTTAATATATGTGCCAAAGTAAAAGCCTATTATATATATAAGTAAAACCTATTCTATATTTTATTTCTAAATACTTAAATTATTCGAATCGGGATATTTACCATGTTTTTTGTTTTCATTTGGTGGAGCTCGATATTTCGACATTATCTACGAATGTCTTGTTCACGAGACTGTAGTTTGCGGGTAGATGTTGACGGCATTAGAAGTGTCCAGACCGGACTACCTCCTTTCTCGTACGTTTGCTGCGTAAACACTGGTTACCACTACCATTGTCACTTTCACCCCTAAAAAAAATTTTCTAAATACTTGTCTACTCTTAATAATACTTGTCTACTCTTTATGGTATATATATATTTTTTTAAATTTAATAAATTATAAAACTAAGTATTAAATTTTTCTTATACACTTATTAAGCTTTTTTTCTGTGTGAATTTGAACGATGAGCGGAGAACAGCTTCCACCTGTCATGTACCATGAACAAAGCACAGACACCATGTAAAACATAGCGACTGAGGATAGATCATCATGAGGACTGCCACTAAATTGAAACAGCGAGAGTGATAATGTGTGTCTGCGTTTTGGTACGTAAAGACAAAGACCTCTAGTTCCGCAGGGCTGTAGACCCTAAGTCTAGGATTTAGAACACTCCTAGAAAACGAAAATATTACAATACTTTCATTTCAGTAAAAAACTTAAGATGTACCAAGTTCCAATTATAAAAGGTCGAACGAATTTCATTAAAATCCAATTTCTATAAAATTTTTACAAAATGTTTAAAAACTCTACATTTTCATTAAAAATGTTTTATAGTATCTGTTACAACTTCATTCATAACTGTGTTATATTCATAAGGCAATTTAAGTATATTTCTTTTGTACTACCTAGTGGTGTCCGATTTTAGTATTGCATAAAATATACGTCCCCTGTGTTGAATACGAGCTTATTAAACTAATAGGGCTATTATCTAAAACATAGGGTTACTATTGGTCCGCCAATTTCTTCGAGACTTTAATAATACCCTTGCCTTTCAAATGATACGCTTATGAATCATTAATGTCTCAATATTGCTGGGAAAAGCTATTTCAAAACTCATTACGAATATACTACTTCAAGTGTTATTACAGAATTTTAGTCATGCCATGATTAATGATAAACGTGCTTTTTATTCAGCAATGTATCTTCGTATAAGTTTTCTTTTTAGTTATTATAAAGATGACAAATATACATATTCGTTTCGGAAGTTTTACTAAGTATACATCATCAAATATTGTTTACTAGGATTTTTGAATTTTTCTAAGAAATATATTAAAGAAATAAAATAGAAATGCATCAGACTAACTGTTACATTATTATAGACAAGATAAAGGAGATAATTGCTGAATTATATGCTACACAAATTATTCCATTACAAGCGAATAATTATTACATTCCGGCCATGAATTTGTAACTAAACGTCAGCAGTAATAATGTTAGCCTTGTTCATTGATCCGAGTAGCCTTTGGAAACGCTTTATGATTCTAAAACGGTGATTGTTTTATAATTGTTTGTTATTTTGTGATTTTAATAAAATATAAGTTATTTATGTTAAAAAAAAATTATATATTGTGTATTTTTTATTTACGCCAGAAAATAAAAGATATAAGTTGCTGATTAGAGCAACTAATTAGCACATAAATAGCACTAAATCCATACATATTTTTTAACGTTTTTGTGGCAAAATATCATATGACAAGGTTAGCTTCCAAAAAAATAGGCCTTGTCAGCAATATTTCGGTCTCGGAATTAACAACTGTTAAATCAACAATTGTTGATTAACAGAATGAATATTGAATGTTAAATTAACAATTAAATCCACACATATGTTTTATTTGATTGGCCTGGGTCGTCGAGGCTAGCTTCACGGACGTCGAAAAAAACTTTTTCGCCAGCATAATTGCATTTTTTTTGCGATTTTTGGCCATTTTAGCGGCTTTTTGCAATTTACTTAAAAATTTGGAGATATATTGACCAAACTGACCTCAAATTAGTATTCAGAGCATCAAATATATAACCCTAGGTAGGTCTGGTCAATGGCACAAAGCACCTTTTTTTGTGGGCCTGTGTAAATAATTAAAACAGTGTAACAGTAAAAAATGAAAAAAGAGTAGCTACTATAAATAAATAAATATAAATATGTTTTAACATACACACGGTCATCTGTTCCTAAGGTAGGCAACTTAATGCCTGTGTTTTAGGTAACAGTTGACTGATATAATTTTTTTTAAATATAAATATACATATAAATAAATACATATTACACCCAGACTCAACCTGGAGCAGAAAACAGGGCCACTACCAACTGCGCCACGGTTAGTCAACTATACTATATACATAGTACTGCAAGTATATAGACGAATGTAGATACAGTGCTATGTACGAACGTACTCGTACAATAAATGATCTTTCTGGTGTGACGATCGTTCTGAAGGAGTAGTGACAAAAGTTCCACTCAGGCTGAGGAATCCACTCAATGTGGATATATATTTGTACAAATACTTGATTTTGTTTTGTATATTTTTCCTTGTACTCATCTCTTCGTAACTATTACAGTACGTTAAACCTTCGGTGTCGTATGATCATTACCATTTTATCGATCGTTACTCTTAGTAGAGATCTGGCAAACTTCATTGGATTAGCGTTGCGTATTTAGGAGAGGAGACCTTTGCCCAGCTATAGAATTTTTAAAAGATTTTTCAGGTTAGTTCAGATATTGTAAGCATTGTTAGTTTGTAATCTGTCCTTTGCGAGCCGACAAATGGTGAAATGGTACCAAAACTTCAATCAGTTATTTTAAATTGTACGAGTACTAATCTAACGTGAGCTAGACACTTGGCTCACTCGTCTTAAGACCTACCAATTATTTAACTTAATCCAGATCTTTTGTCTTTGAATTTTACTGTTTATCTTGAATAGACTATGAAAAAAAAATATGTTAAATTTATATTATACTAGTCTAAATAGAGTTTGTTATAATATTAATTCAAATTTATGCGAGTGGTTCTCCTGAAACTTGATAAGACCGGAGTATATTTTGATCTGGACGAAATTGAGTTAAAAAAAGCTAGTCACTTTAACTTTTAAAAACTATTAGAAAATTTATATAACTATAATTTTAATAAATGGTATGTAATGAAATAGTTTTGCCTCGTGTGCGAGACAGCATAGGTATACTCGTAAACAACATCTATGACCAATTAATATGTTCTGCCATAGCATTTACGGCATAAAGCACGCAATCTTGTAATTCAGTAAAAGCTTTCTCACCTATATTCGAGGCTTTTTTACAATCTGCCATATATATGATGAACGATAACAACAATCACACTGCGAAATATTAGAAATACGAAAGTTAGTCTGGTTGTGTCTGTTATGTTTACACATCTGTATTTTAATAAATATCGTAATTACTTTAATTCTTTCGCAGATTCTTCTTTTACTTATAAGTGTAAAATGAGTCCTCACAGAATAGGTAGCTTTTGAAAAAATGTTTTCTTTGTATGCAAACAAATAAATAAAATTGATAAAATAAAAATTAATACTATTATCGATCTATCTATTTATCGATATTACTAAAGGTATGAATTATACTTGTCGTAGATTATGTGGAATTTTTATTCATAAAAGATTGTACCAATATAAGTTTCATTTAAAACTTTCTCTTTTGCGAAACATTTGGTATATCGAGGTTGACATCACTAATGGTCGTAGATTGAACTGAATGAATTCTCACCGCAAAAATCCGCTTGCAACCAGTTTCATACATTTTGTATTACCTATCTCGAAAAGCATCGTACTTTCGCGAATCTATCGATTCTATTTGTGAATTAAAACCGCGTTTAAATACTTAATTTAATGCAGTTGAATAAGAAACGAAATAAAAAAAATTAATGAAATAATAATTATGAGCTTTTTTGTTCTAATATAAATATAAATAAATATATATATATATATATATATATATATATATATATATATATATATATATATATATATATATATATATATATATCATATATATATAATATATACATATATATATATGATATGTATATTAAATGCGTGTTTATTGGGTATGACTGTGATAAAACATCAACTTTTGATTAATTGGTAATAAGTAATCAAAAATTTAATCTAATCTGATAGTGTCGAAACTCGACACGGTGAACCCGTGAGTTTAATTTATATTTTATTATAATTTTAATAAAGAGATTTCCTCACCAGTTTTACAGAACATTGGAAATTAATCACTTTACGAGTCATATCGTGTCTTCCCCTGTTTTCCGTTCTCAGTAACATCTTAGTCACAATTAATTAAGAAACTCGAGTTCGTCGTGAGACCACACAGAGCTATCGTCTGTTATACAAGTCGCTATTTATGAAACTCCGCAAAGACGGATGAAGTTACTGTAAAATTATTATCATAATTTCTCACCAAAAACTTCCGAGTGAATTTACGCTATGAATATTCAAGGGAAAAGTTCATTCGGTGCCAAGTTTTTATTAGCGCTGTCAAGTTGCCGGTGCTTGCATTGTTATAATTTGCATTCTTCAAAGATGTGGAAAGTGTGGAGGAAGTGTAACGTTCGCCTAATAGTTCGTTTTCTAGTTCACTTTAAAAACAGAAACATTGAAAACTTCTAAGAAAAGGAATCGTTCTTTTCTAACTAACTTTCTGAATATTGTACTCGTAGTATTTTATTAGAAAAGTAATGAATATACAAAAATTTAATATATTTACTCCTTTAACTTACATATATGTATTCAGGAATTTAAATTACAGTATTTCCCACATGAATCGTTTTCTATTGTATAAAAGTTAGAAGTAAAGAAAGTCTCATTTAACTCGAAAATCATACAGAAATGATTGACCAAACATTTTAAATAGTGTCGTATACTATATAATATATAATGTAATAATATAGCACAAATTAGTAGTTTTAGTATTATTCTATCGATCGGATGATTAAATATAAAAGCCCGATTTTCTATAGTAAAATATAATATGTATAAATACGTCTTAGGTTTGGTTAAAATCTAATACTTATCAATATTAGTTGGTAAATGTCAAGATTAAATTGAGTTTGTTACATGCTACGTTTTACTTAACATGTTTGCTAAATGTATTTGAAAGTCGATGTCTTTTACAAAGATATATTTAATGAAACTAGTGGTCGCCCAGTGGTCGAAATTCGACCTCATCATAAAAATATGATTGAGCATAACATGGTGAGCATATGCAGCAGTCATTGAACCTGATTTGTGATAAAAAAATTCGATAAAAAATTCGTTGCAAGACCTAAACAAAATTCGACTTCTGACATTAAACAAAATTCATGTATATGTGTACATTGTACATATTATGTGTGTGTGCCGTAGTGTGTGAGTAGTTTTTTTTTTTTATTTCGATTTATATAATGTATTTTTTGAGCAATATTATAAAAAATATTAGCATTCTGCACTTCTTCTCCATATAAACTTTAACTGTACCAAATTTCATACTTCTCCGTCCACGTAATTTTCGTAAAAAGGGGTACAAAGTTTTTGCTTCACGTATTAATATATAGATACTCGTAACAAAGCGGTTATACTTTTTTGACTAAATTAAATTCTCGGAAATTCATATTGTTTCTGGTATAAATTAAATATTAAAACGATATGTGAAAATAAAAATTCGTTTAAATCACGATTTTTCTAGAGTTAAATTTAAAAATGTAATCAATAGTAAAATTAATTTGTAGGAAAAAAACAAAAACCGACTTTAAGATTATACCTACATATACAAATTTGAACTAAAAAGTAGAAAATAATATTTTAATTACTTCAAAACAAAGAGCATTAAAGGACGGCCAACAAAATTATCGATACTTATATACATATAACTATTCTCAATTTATGATCAGCTATTTTTGAAGTCGGTGCCAACCAAAGCTGATAACTGTAAAGAAGTGCATCAAGATTTTTATGCATCCAGATACAAACGTCAACGTCGTCTGCCCTCACACAAACCGACTTCAATATATAAACTTGAAGTCGGTTTTTGTTTTTTACCTAAAAATTAATTTTATTTTTCAATTTTTAGTGGTAAGTGTATTTTGTTTATATACAGGTTTTTTTTTATTGATTGATTGAGCCTGCTAAAATATATGTATTGAAACGTTCGAGGGTAGAATGAAAAAAACCCACTACTACATCAGCCGTTGGATATCCACTGTTGAACATAATAATATAATAATATATAGGCCTGCTAAATGCGCTGCTTAAATGAGACACCGTCGTTTGGAAGAAATTAGGGACGAAAAGGAAGATAGTTTAAAGAAAAAAAATTGAATAGTAGTAGTAGTAGTATTATTATATTATTAGTTATGTTACTAAATTCATTAAATTTAATTTTTTTTTTCTGTTGATTTTTTTTTTCTTATTAATGGTTTTGTTGATTTTACTTAAAAGTGATAAATTGATTCCGATATAATTTCTATGGAACCACCTCTAAAGTATGACCTAACAATTAAAAAAACAGACGAATTGAAAACCTCCTCCTATTTCGAAGTCGGTTACCAAGGTCAATATATTGAACGAAACGAATAATGCCAGGTACTGTATTGCACTATTATGTATTTCACTAGTAAGCAAACTTTGCTTAAATTTTGCAGACATTCAAGTAACACTTTAATTTAATAACAATTTAAGAATATTTTATAAAAAGAGAAAATACAAACGTTTGAAATTTTGAACTAGTTTGTCTGGAAAGTTGGAAATGATTAAGATTTATTATACTGATGCAAAAATTACGAAAACTGTTGATATCCGATTTTTCCATGGTTCTTTACAAAACAAAAACTACAATTTATAAAACAAGGGAAACTTATTTAGGTATGTTTATGTAAATCAAGCGCTTTAAATTATAGCTACGATTATATTTTTGATAAAATGCTTTGACATGAAATACAAACATTAAAACACAAATTTCATAGTTTGATAACATAATATATTTTTTCATGGTAAAATCTAAAGTTATTTAACGAGGTTCAAATTAATTAATTAAGTTCACTGTAGTATCAATACTTACAAATTCAAAATTAAATTACTGTACGTTTTTATTTTTATTATTATTATTTTTTTCTAAGTAATTTTTCACCTGCTTCGTAATCCTGAAAGAAAGAAATTACGTACACTTCATTAAAAAACCACGTGTGCGTCTCGGGACGCCCGATAAAAGTGATAACTTAAACTAATCTAAGTTGAACTGTTTAATATTGAAATTGCTTAACTTGAGTAAATCTTAGGTTATTACTTAAACTTTATATATGATAATGTAAGGAAAGGTTATTATATTATTACTATATCATGGACGCGCCTATATATATATATATATATATATATATATATATATATATATATATAAAATATTATATAATTAAAAGCGTCTGTCCGACATACGGCTAGCGCTCTGGGTTAAAGTGAGAGAGCCGTATGCGTGAGAGAAAGGGAAGCCAGATAGACTAGCGCAGTTACGCATTACGTAAAGAAGCGGTTTACCCTTCCTAAGAAGTTATCATTTCAAAAATCTCTGAACTGGATGAAACCGAAGTGTCTCATTAACTCAACAATTTGTAGAAACATTAAATTTTTAAGATAATTAACGCTATTTTTGAAAAAGCTGTAACCTAGGTCAACAACAATAACTGCAGACTTCCAAGGTGAGCAAGAGCTTGTATAGTTTACAAAAACGGTTTTTCCGTTGTTCTTTTTTCTAGAAGCACTGTAGATACATCAGACCCATAAATTACAACAATGGCGTCGCCCTGCTGTGAGTTTTATTGTGATTTATGTATTCGATTATCGGGCAAACGACTAAACTGGAAGCGCTTTGCCGCTCTAACGATGTTACTAATACTTTACGATATCATACCTTACTTAAAGGTATCTACGCCGTGGATGCTTTAAAAAATCTGACGGATATTATGTTGAAATAAGAGTATAACTCTCATAATGTCTCGTAATTACTAGGGTCCATTGAAAAGTTCGTAGCTTGATATAGTTAGAAGCATGCTATTTTTATGAAACTACTATAATTTTGAAGTTATCTACATTATTCTTGAGCAACTGCGTAAAATTTCATTTCCTTATTTGCATTCGTTAGGGTTTCTCACACTTTAACGTTGAACAAGTAGTGATAATTTAAAAAATACATAATATCAAACATCGTGCTGTGATTAAGTACTTCAAAAAGATAAGTTTAACAAAAAAACAAATTTATGAAGATATAATAGCAACTTCAGGGGAATCTAGAACTTCGTATGCTACTGTAAAAAAGTAGGTAGCAGAGTCCAAACGTGATCGAGAACGTGTCGTAGATGAGCCACGTTGTGGTCAGCCATCGACGTCTACCAGCGATGAAAAATTTAAAAACCCTTTCATTTCATTTTATCTGACCGGAGATTGACTATTAAGGAGATATCTGACATCTCATCATTGGCATCTCATCTGAACGAAGTCACCACATAATTACCACTAAGCTGCACTTTTCGCTGTTGGTGCCTCAGCTGCTTTCAATTGAACAAAAATGCGTTTGACTACCGTTTCTCGTGACTGCTGGATGCTGGAGCTGCTTGATGCTGACCCAACTGAATTTGTTGAGAGATTTGTGACTTGGATCTCTAGCTCTAAAAAAAAGCTAAAGTGTTTTTGTCGGCCGGTAAAGTGATGGCTTCAGTATTTTTTTCTTTTTAGTGCGAAATAATCATGGCGGACTACTTAAAAAAGGGTTAAACAATAAATTCGACCTATTATATAACATTCTGATACGTTTACGAAAAAAAATATATACAAAGTCACTGGTGAATTTTTCATGGAAACGAACTCACTACTACATTTCACAAGGAGTCTTAACTACTAAGGACTATAACTTTCTTTTCATACTCTTGAAATTCGCTTAAAATTATACGCGAAGTACTGATTTTGATATTTTCTAAAATTTCTTCCGATATCTAGATTCAACGTAACTTCTACATACATAACTTGAGAATATTAAACTCTTGTCTATTTATTTATTAATTTATTTTTATTGAAGTAAATTATGTTCATATCAAACAATTTTTACTAATTAATAAAAAAAAATCATATAATTTTACATACACATAATATACATAATATAGATATTGTAGTAATACTAAGCTTTTAAGCCCTAAAGGACCAATTACGGTTTGAATGTAAGAGAAAATGAAAAGGCGTCGCCAACGTAAGTACATGTTTCCAATTAACTGGTATAGCTCAAACAAATTTATAGGATTGTATTTTGAAACTGACTTTGAACGGAATATAGAACCATTATAGACATTTAAGGCTTAATTAAGACTTAACTAAATACGTAATATAATTTTGGAAAATTATAAGAAGCTGTTAGATTACATTATTATTCATGTTTGAAAGGGTGAAATGAAACGTTTGAAATAATTAATTACCATTTAAAAAAAATATTACGCATTAAAAAAAAATATAAAGGGCATATTTTTATCTGTATAAATGTCTCAATTTACTAATAATACCCACATTTTACAGAAATGACGATTAGGTAGAGATTTTTTTTTGTAATTAAAAATAATATTATCTAAATATAGTCATAGCTGTTGTCGTAGTCTATTCAATAACTTTAATCGAACTTAATTCCTTCCTAAAATTAATTTTAAAATAACAATCGAATACTCAAAACGTAAGTCCCGTAAATGAAGTCAAGTAACTTGAAACTGATATTCAAATTCTAGTTGAGATTCGAATTGTGAAGTTATCGGAGATTGAAAGGACAGATCAAAATATCTAAGAGTGAATATCAGATGCATCTCTGGAGACGTCACTGCCAGTTGGCAGTTACAAAGTAACGCTGTCTGGATTTTATATTTCCTTCGCAACTAAAGTAAATCAATGTTGAATATACAAATACGAAGATACGATTATATAAATGTATAATACCTTTGGATATACAGAATGACTGGTAAATTACTATCAATATTTAAGGCGAATACTCGGTATATGATTCTCATTCGAATTATGTAAAAAATAGGTACTTTTAATTTTTGACCAAATTTCATAAATTTCAATTCAAATAAATGAAGCGTTGACACTTTTCCAGTCATGCCGGCGGCACGTGCACAGGTATTGTACTGTGCCGCTTGTTCACATCTAAAAATTGCCAAAGTTCAGATCATTTACCTAGTCAACAAATTTGTTGCTTAAACGAGTAAAATATCTTAGTATTTTTGCCTATTCTAAGCCAGGATTAAAGAATTAAGGGGGACTGGATCATGCTTGTTTATCCTGCTACCCTGTTAACACGTGGCGGCGTTTGGACGTAGGTAAACTACCTGTTTTGTGTCGAAAGTGTAGCTAGCTGCTAGGGTGTCCAGACGAGGAAAGTTTATTAATATTTACCTATTTTTTTTGACATAATTCGAATGAGAATCATGTACCGAGTATTCTCCTTAAATATTGATATTAATTTACCAGTCACCCTGTAATTGGACAGAATCTATATATATATATATATATATATATATATATATATATATATATATATATTAAATTTCATTTAACTATTGTAATTATAAGAGATATTTAAGAATAACTATTATTACGCAATAAAAAAATGCATTTTTTTTTGTCCGATTGTCTTTCTGTACGTTTGTTCCGGTATTACACAAACAATAATGACGAAATAGAATGTTTTCTTCGTTATATTTCTGAAGATGTAGCTCTAAATCTGATGTATATCTATTTTGCGACACTGTTTATGATTGGAGCTATAATCTCAAACATAATTACAAAAATATTGTAAAGAAATCATTTTTTTATGTTCTTTCTTTTTACGTAGATACTTTGTAGTAGAACATTTTAATATCAGTACAAAAATGATTCAATATAATAAAAAAATAACTGTCTATGCACGCACCATATAAAATCGCCGTACCTAGAGATTTTAATAAATAATAATAAATAAATCTTAGTAAAAAAAAAAAGCCGCAACTACATTTAGGACACTTTAACTCCCGATGAAATGAAACGGTTCTAGTAGTAAAGTCAGAAACTATCACTGGACTATTCTTATTGAATACGACGAAAATTTTAATGGTGCTTCATTTGGTAATATGCTTTGTTTTGATCATGATACTGATCACTTACAAGTGGAAATATTAATTTGTACATATTATTCATTTATTTTAATAAAACAACTCAAAATCGACACATACGAATATACAATCTCGGAAGAAGAAGCTAGTTTCATATTTTCAGCTATTTTTAGTTTTGTTTAACGATAAATAATACGTCAGCATCGTTTTTCCTCTTGTCATAAAAATAGATAAAAATTTATGTTGTATGCTATTAGAAATACCGTATTAAATTAATTACGTCATCCACCAAAAATAGTCACCACAAAAAAAGAAATTTAAAGGAAAATATTGATTACATTTAAAATTTTCACTACAATGTTCGTGCGTTCGCAAATAACTTATGCAAATATACACAAGATGGTTTGTTTCAGGAGGTGTAATCCCGTCTTTATTACGAAACCCGAATTGAAACAAGAATAAAAGAATGATTTCAATGCGCCCCAGGTGTTACCTTTTGCTGAATATAGAAGAGAATGTAATGAATGCCTCGAAACAAGAAAGCTTCTATTAGAAATTATTTCGAAAGTGAAATAAATATTCGTTAATATACCTAACCATTACAAGTTCACCTGCAATAACGTAAATATTCATATTTTTACCGATAATGTCTTGAAGACAAAAAAAAGGAAAGTCATTTCACCAATCGTTTTTCTCTGAATGTTTAAAAATATACATTTTTTTTTGTTGTATTATATAGAATATGGTAAATGAATAAAAAAAAATTTAGGTTTATTTCCTCTTCACGTCGTTATAAATAACAAATGTTGTTGAAAGTACTTGAATTAGTTTAAAAAAATATATGTAATTATATATACATAATATCTATTTAATATTTCATGTTTGAACCGTGCCGCACGCTTTGAATAACGACTCAGGCCGCCGCGCCGTCTGTGTAGCTTACTATGTGGATAAAGTTTTTATTTTGATATATATATTTTTTTACTTTTTCATTCTATTTAGATCTGGAAACAATCTAGGAAGCCATTTTATAAGTATTGCCTAGTACGACTGTTCCAAAATTCTATTAAAAAATGCAAAAATAATAAACTATGGTGTAAGGTTATGAGAACAGCTGATAATGTATATATCGAGTTTATATTTTTGTGAAGATCACATATTATACATTTTGATAGTTAAATGTGAATTATTAAAAATTAATTTTATTGTGCATAAGAGGCGGAAAGTAATTGTTTGTTTATGTGTTCCTAATTTAATTTCATTTTGAAGAACTATAGCTACGTAATATTTCTGTCTATCTTCCGAGGTTTTATTAAGTGCTGAATTTATTTCAGATAATCTTAATAATTCATACACACAAAATTCACTTTAATTTGACAGAATAATATAATAAAGAAAGTTAGTTGTATATATAAGTAACATTGAGGTTAAATTTAGGTTATTATTGATTTGCCCTATACAAAAACTAAATACGCCCAAAATGATTTCATTCGTCATTCCTGTAACATGTATAATAAAAAAATTAATACTTTGGATATGTTTTCATGTTACTTTTAAAAGTAACATCAATCTGTAATTGAATCAATGAATATTAATTTGTTTTGCAAAATCATTGCTTTGTTTTATTTTTTTTATCACCAGTAATTCATTTTTTTTTAATTTCTTTATTGAATTGTTTCAAATTGTTTTTATTAATTATTAGTGGAAACTTGATTGGTATTATGTATTATATTGTTATTATTTATTACTTTTGTTTTATTTTACACTTTGTTTTCCAAAAAATAAAATAAAATACTTATAGCTAACTATGTATAAAGATTTAAGATAATTAAGAACAACTTAATAAGACCATGTGTCAATATCTAAGATATCTATCTATATTCACAAATATTAAAATCGTTTCTACGCTTACATCAAACTAGTTTTGAGTATAATTTATATAGTAGTATAGTATAGTTATTAAGTATATAACGAAGTATTTATACTAAGAAATATAATCTTTTTATATGATTTCATATGAAAAAAAATTACTATGTGTATTCCTCGTATATTACATAAAATAATGGACCATAACTTCAAGTAGCCCTAAAAGAAAACCTTTCCGCTGGTCGTGACAGTCAAAGAGTAATGCTTCTTGGATACTTTGCACTTTGATCGATATCTTTTCTTTTCGTGGTCATGTCCTTTCATTTATGTTCTACTTTTCCACTGAAAATATATGTTATATTTTGAGATTCGTCCTCGAGATTAGTACGTAGATATGGTGTTATCTTTTCAATCTCCTCTTGTATGGATTTACAATAACATTCAAATAGCGTTATGTTACTTCATTTTACAAGGAATATTATTTTGTAAGTTTTTCACCCACAATATTAAATCCCGTCACATACGACGCTTTAATACATATTAATATACGGGACTGAATATTATATTATAACCAAGTGCGACAGATGGTAACTGTTCTATGTTATAATATGCGATCAATAGTTCTACGATTGCCACCACTTGTGCTTGTTTTTGTTACAAGTCTTAGGTTTTTCTATCTTTAGTATGAAATAATAAGTATACAACATATTTCTGTTACATTTAGTTGTTGCTTTAAAAAACTATTCTGAAGACAACTTTTGATAATGCTGTTGCTTTGCTATTTCCAAAAAAAGAGTTTATTATTTAACAAGTATCTTTTAAAAACAGTCTTTTATTAAATATTCTAATAACACTCAAAATAATAATAATAATAGTTTACGCCTTTAGCAATTCATTATATAAGATTTAAAATGGTATTTTACATATATACGAGTAGTGGCCTTGCACACCCATATTATGAGTTTAAAATAAACCTACTCATATTTGACAAAGGTAAACTGTTTGAGTATTAATCCCTTAGAATCAAATTTAGCTAAAATAATAACATGGATGATTTTTACTTAGTAATTAATGCATTGATAAAGCTTTTTTGATTGTATTTTAAACGACGGGTTAGAAAAGTGATCACAACTTTTGCACTAGTGCTAGCTCATAGCTTTTGCTGTGCTTTTGAGCTAGCGGTCCCGAAGTTCCCCTCATGACAATATTCTAAAAGGACACACAGAAAGCGACTTTTAAACAATTACAAAATTTTATTCCATATTTTACTTTCCTTGGGCAAAATATTTAAATCCTTCTTTATCTTATTTATTTGTTTATTATTAGTAAAATTTCTACAAAGTGCTGAATATGATATAATATGAATAAAAACAATGATGGTGTAAATACATATCGATAGTATACATTGTAATCTATTGTTTGTTCTCATATATAGACTATTACCTACTTGCCAAATTTAATGTATACCTTCAATTGTTTCGGCTCGGCGATGATGATCAAATAAATAAACTAATGAAATCAGTCAGGAAATATAATTTTACAAATTTAGATATACTCATACTTTCGTAAAATATTTTGTTACTAAGTAACATAGTTTACTGAAACATAAAACGATATATATTTTATGACATAACAGGAATATGTATTAAAGCTTTATGTCTTATCAAGACGTACTCGACTCTCAATATTGTATTGAAATATAACTCAATATAAGCAAATTAGAGATCCTTACAATAATATTAGTCTGCTTAAATATTTTTCTTTAAAATAAAAGAATAAAATCTTCTTAAATAACATAGACACCGTAATAAGCCTATTTTTTTTTCACTTATGATATTTTGATATAATTGTCAGTTTTATGTTAGTTGTAAACATCAAGTTACAATCTTGTATACTAGTCGTCTGATAAACCTTAAGGGCTGTCACAAAACTTGAGGCCTTAATTAATTATTATCGGCCTCGGCTCAAGTTGAGTAATTAATAGAACGCGACTTAAACTTAGGTTACTCTTAGTGAACTTCACCTATTAATCCAACGGGAACACAATGAAAAGTTTATTCAGATAGAAATTCTCTTGTCTATTGAGTACGATGTCTCTAGTAATAGCTTCAGTAAAGCTTTTGGGCTAGGAACGGTGCAACATGGAGCAAATTTCTGTAGAAATTAAGATTCTGGAGTTAGTTGGAGTTGGAAAATAGAAAGTATTTTAGTACATGCCTACATAAAAACTAAAATAGTATTCTAATATTAACTTCTCCTCGCGACTTTGGGATACGGTGCCTAAACTAACATTTAACATATTTTTAACCACGTTCAAAAAAAGGAGGAGGTTCTCAATTCGTCTGCTTTTTGTAGATGTTTGTTACGCGATTACTCTGTCAATTATGAATCGATATTATATTTTCAAATTGGTAGGTTATATACTTCAGAGATGGTCCTATAGACATTTTATCGAAATCAAGTTATCGCTTTCAAGGAAAATCAACAAAAACAATTAAAAAAAATCAACAGAAACAAAAAAGAAAATTTAGTGACATTTAATAATATAAACAATAATATTAAAATAATAGAATAATAATGCTACTACTACTAATTAAAACAATAATAATATTTCTTTTTAAACAATCTTCTTTCTTGTCCCTACTTTCTTCCAAATGGCGCTGTCTTATTTGTGCAGCGGATTAAGTAGGCCTACCCATATCCATACTAATATTATAAATGCGAAAGTAACTCTGGCTGTCTGTTACACTTCCACGCCTAAACTACAGATTTTTATGAAATTTGGTACAGATATAGATAGCCCCGGGGAATAGGCTATTTTATCGCAAAAAAAAGGCTCGAAGTGGTTGAAATAGGGGATGAAAATTGGAGATATAGAATAGACCTTGGGAAATGACATAGCCTAACTTTTATCGTAAAAAAAGGCTTGAAGAGGTTGAAATAGGGATAAAAATTCGTATGAAAGTTCTTCGTTGTGTGTATGTTAAACATATTTATTTATAAGAAATAAGAAATGTTTATTCTAGTGTTTTGAAAATTCGACCTGCGTGGGGATGAAAAAGGGGCTAAAAGTTCGTATGGAAGTACAAGCAAAGTCACGCTTTCACGGTTTACCACGAAACTGATATTATTGAAATTTGGTACAGAGACTAGATTGTTGAAAAGTGTATAAGCTATCTTCTGTTGGAAAAAAAGGGGCATGAAGGCTTTGAAATAGGGAATGAATATTTGTATAGGAGTTCGTCATAATCAAAAATAAATCCATGAAACTTTGTATTTAGGAAGTTGATAAAAAGTAAATAAATATTTGTACTAGCGTTTTTGAAATTTCGACCCACATGGGGATAAAATAGGAGATGAAAATTCGTATAGTAGTTCAAAAAGTATATTACTACTAATGAAATGCAAATAACGTCGCGGGTTTCATCTACTTATATATAAAGTACCTGGATGACCAAGCTTTGCTCGGTTAAATTATATTTAGATATTATTATATACTGATGAAATATAAATAATATTTTCGATCTGACTGACATAATAGTAAAATAATAGGAACTGGTTATTTAAATAAAAAATAAAAAGAGCTCTCAATAATAGTTTTTCTCACAAAAAAAGAAACTTGAAAAAAAAAAGAAAAAAATCGGTCTGTAGACCTGGATTCGAAACCGGGTTTTCTGGTTTCAAATCCGCCCGATACTCACCCGAGCTATTATAAGCTTATTAATAACAGCGAAATTTACCTTCGTATTCTAATGCTATTTTTTAATTGCGTAAAAAAGGGATAAAACGACATTTTCTAAAAATAAATCCTAGCTAGATCGATTTATCGCCCCCGAAACCCCCTGCATACTAAATTTTGTGAAAATCGTTGGAGCCGTTTCCGAGATTCAGATTATATATATATATATATATATATATATATATATATATATATACAAGAATTGCTCGTTTAAAGATATAAGATAAAATATACTTACCACTAAAAATTGAAAAATAAAATTAATTTTAATAAAAGAAAAAACCGACTTCAAGATTATACTAAATGTACAAACAAGGCACCAACACAAAAAAAAAAAAAAACTGATCATAAATTGTGAATAGGTATATAAGTATCGATAATTTCGTTGATCGTCCTTTAATGGTCTTTGTTTTGAAGTAATTAAAATATTATTTTCTACTTTTTAGTTCAATTCTGTACATTTAGGTATAATCTTGAAGTCGGTTTTTTTTTTTTTCCTAAAAAATTATTTTATAAGTCAGACGTCAATCATAAAAATAATCTGATGATTTTTTTGCTATAAATGTATGCAATCGGCTGAATAAAATTTTATTATATGTAAAGATAAATTAGATAAACGTATTAAAATTATGCTAAAACATTAGACATGGTTTCTTAAACGTAAAGCTATAGTTTTGCGAATTACGTATTGCTATATGAAAACAATTCGCGTATAATTATACGCGAATATAATGAGGTAAGGAAAGTTTTAAGAAGCTTGCACCAGATTATAGCGTAGTTATTATACGAGTTTCCAACAAAAACTTTTAGAAAAGTTTGTGCAATAAATAGGTACTTGAAAAAACTAAATGTTAACTTCAGCTGCAATTTAAAAAATATATAAGATAAAATAGTTTGCTTCTGAATTTTTTAGACGATTATACGTACCTTATGTATATGTATATGTATATGTAATCACGGGCTTGTGTCCGCAACTCGACGTCTACTGTGCGCCTATTTTGCGTTTGAAAAGCGGGCGGCTAGTCCTGCCAACCCAACTCCTCCAAATATTTGATTAAACCTCTGGTGTCACCAATAACCTCGGGGAGAGTCGTCGGTGACCCCAAGTGTTTGGCCCGGTAGTTGGCCAGACCCGTACACTCCAGAACAATGTGGGCTGCCGTCTCCTCTGCCTCCATGCAAGCTCTGCAAAGGGGGCTGTCTGTAACACCTAGATTAAACAGATGTTTGTTAAATGGGCCATGGCCCGTAATAATATGAGTTATTTTACGTAATCTTGGGCGTGTGAGTTTTATCAGCTTGCGGGATAATTTCCGGTCTATGTGCGGTAGAGCCTCCTTCGCTTGCCTGCATCCACTCACCTGTGTCCAGTATATGTTATGTAGCTCCTTAGTGTGTGACCGAATGACTGATGTAGGTCATCCTGAGGGAAGGGGGACAATTGGTTCTGGTCCAATCGCAACCATCTCCGAACCTCTTCTGGCCAGTTCATCAGCAGCATCTTTCCCACGTGAGCCACTGTGACCTTTGATCCACTGTAGAGTTACGTTGTTATTATTACTACATACCTCCGTCAGGGATTGGTGACAGTTGTATATAAGCTTTGAGGTGATAATGTCGCTTTGTAAGGCTTGTAGTACTGATTTGCTGTCCGTGAGGATTCGGATGGAGTCGTCCTTTACCTTTCGAGACAGAGTCGCCGTAGCTGCTACTATGATGCCCATGCATTCCGCCTGGAAGACGGTATTATGTGCACCCAAGGGTGCAGCTATCTGTATATTTAGATCCTCTGAGAATATACCATATCCTGTACCTGATCCAGTCTTCGAGCCATCAGTAAAGATCCTCAGGTCCTTAACATTAATCCCTTCATGCGGATCTTCATGCAGCTGTATTTTATATTTCTTATCGAAAGTAAATTGCTTTGGAAACCTGTCACTTACCGCCAACAGAGATGGTTCCTTTTGCATCACCTCATGCAGAACCTCAGAGTGGGGGGACCTACTGGTTTTCCAGAGATTTTGAGTCTTTAACCTTACCGCAGCAGAAGCCGCCTCTTGTTTTATAAAGAGGTGTAGAGCCGGAAGATTCAGCATGGCTTCCATTGCTGCCGTTGGTGTAGTGCGCATGCCTCCTGTGATCGCTAAACATGCTAATCTCTGGAAGCGTTGTAGTTTGTTACTTGCTGTTATGAGATCGGTGCGTGGCCACCACACAACTGCTCCGTAACTTATCGTCGGCCGTATCACTGCTGTATAGAGCCATAGGACAATTTTCGGGGCGAGACCCCATGTCTTTCCTATCATCCTACGGCACTGCCAGAAGGATATAGTGGCTGTATTTATTTTCGCATCCATATGTGCGCCCCAATTCAGCTTGCTGTCCAGTATTACTCCTAAATACTCACTACTAAAACTTTACCTCGCTAGCCAATTGGAGTTCAGTATTAAACAATTTAGGCAATTTGTAGTTGCCAAAGTTTCTATTGTTTGTAAACATTACCAGTTCAGTCTTAGTTGGATTTACTGATAAGCCATTGTCTCCGCACCATTGTTCCACGATTTTTAATGTTGCGTTCGTAACTTCACATATAGTATTAACAAACTTTCCGCGTATTAAAATAGCGAGATCGTCTACGTAACCTACCGTGTAGTAGTAATTATCGTTGAGGGCAGCAATCAAGTCATTTACCACCATATTCCACAAAATTATACGTACCTTATGATTAATATGTAAAACGGGATATTTACTTCTTTTAATTTTTTTTTCTTTCTTTTTTTATAATTGATCCTAAAGAATTTTCAATGATCATTATTTTTATAAGTTTAGTTTTCTTTCTATGACTATTGTAGGACATGTAAAAAAAACATTTTTGACGTGATAACGTCTAGTAAATTGATGGAAGCTACTGGGTGCATGTACAAAAAACATGAAATCATTGTCACAATTAGTGAGCGAGAGCGCGGCACAAGCGTTAGAGAAGCACGATTGGCTCGGCCTAAGCGTTCGGCTCACGGTCGCGTCCAAGTAGAATTGACAGCAGCCATTTGCTGCGGCAAACGCACGCAATTTCTTGAAGTAATGTCAAATAGTGAAAAGTAAATGACGTTAAAATGGTTACCATAGTTTATTACAACAACAATTGCAGCAAAAATAGTAATTAATTCTTGCATTTTAAGAATTCGATTAGCGATATAATCTTATATGTTTGTTATTTGATTATTAAAAAAGTAGCATCGGTCGGCGAGTGCAGTAATAATAGATTATATTAAAATTTTGACTAAAAAGTTATTAGGACTCATATAATTACAATCGTAAGTAAACTCCATGATTCTCTAACCCTAAGGTTGTCTGGAAGAGATCGCTAATAAGCGATAAGACCGCCCAGTTGTCATCATTCTCTTTTTCTTTGTATATGTTACGCTGAACTTGTGTTATTCTTTTATGTGTGGTGTTCAATAAAGTGTATATAAATAAATAAATAAATAAACTGGATTTATTTAGTATATTTTTACAATTTTCATAAGTGGTTAATGATAATCTAATTTGTTTTGCTAACTTTAAGTTATTATACTTACCTTCTTTATTAAACTTGATTATTTCTTGTATTACATATCAAAGTATTCAACTTTATTTTGCTTTTATATTAAATACAATTAATTACCTGTAGCTTATATACATAGATATATACATATATATAAATATATATTATACAAAATAATGATAAATAATTCAGTGATAATAATTCAATTCCATTCATGTTTTCTTATGACGTTATCACGTAAAAATTATCGTCCGTAAACCGACTTTACAGACAACCAATTTTTTTTTAATTCTTTGGAACGATCAAAATCAAAGTCTAGTCTATTTCAATAGGCGGTCTGAAATAATTGATTTAGTGCAATAAGTATTTCAGTACATTGTATAATGAATATTATAGTTCTCAAATACTACTAGTAAAGATGATAGAAAAATATTAATATTAATAAAAAAAATTAATTAATTAAAAAAAATTATTATTTTTTTTTTTAATTAATTAAATTAAAAAATTTAATTGATTAAAAAAATTATAATTAATAAAAAAAAACACTATTAACATATTAAGCCAAAATAGAAGGAGCTTCTTTAATATGTATACTGAAACTTTAACGTACCTCTAACGCTGATAAGTCTTCAATCGTAACCGCAATTTAAACTTGTGGTCAATACGAATTCTAATACATACGATGCATAGATTCCTCACGACTGGCTGTATTCGATATGTCTAAAATTTTCGAAATAAACATTCGCTTCAGCTTTGAATGGTATAAAGTTCAAGCAACAGTTTTGCGAACATACTTCATGTGAAGTTTGAACATATGAAAATAATTATATGCTTTCAGTTCAGTTCAATTTGTGGCGTCGAAGGTAAATTTATAATTTTCCTTAGTCTGAGACAGGTGCGGCTGTTAAGTTTTAATTATTTTTTGCACACTTGTAACTTGTGATATGTTTTTGCATGTACCACAGTAGTATGATGGTAAAAATATACTATATAAGGTTATGACCTACAAAATTGCCAAATTCTTATCCTGTTTAACATGAAAGTCGATATAGAATTAAAGAATAGAAACAAATTAATGAAATATAAACTTCAGATATTGAATATATAGCAGAGCACGAATTTCGTCGTTGTCACATAATAGCATAACATATCAATAACACGCTGTGTATGCTTTGAACGCTGTCATTATGGAAATTTCGATTTTAACAATAACGCTATCGTTGACTAGAAACTGGTCTGGTCAAAGTCTGGATATCAATAAATAAAAATTAAAGTGCAAGTACCGAAAACCAAAAAACACATCAGGATTTGCTTTAAGTAGCAACACAAATGATAAAACGAATGATTTATTCATTTTCAATTGAAAGCCTAGCGATTAGTTATCGTATAAACTCAACAACATTAGAAAAGCTAAATTGATGTGATAATAATTTGTGACATTACAACTCCGAAAAGGGTGAAGCTTTGATGACTTTAAAGTTTTATTCGCGATGTTTTAAGAAAATCTATTAAGCTGTTTGATGATCATTAGCTTTTTATTAGGTGATGAGGCATATGAGCATTATAAGTTTCGATCGATCGATTTGATATTGGGTATTCTGTTACATCAATATTCCTTATCTTCACGTAACGTCACTTAGAATATGAATGATACCCAACTCCTTACAAACCCTGAGCACAGGTATCGTACTGGGACATAATAGATTGGCCGCGATGGACCATTTATAATTATACAATGAACTATATCTAATAATGGAGCAACAAATACAACGTAACATGGTTTCGTCTGAGATTCAAAGCCACGAGTAAATAAACGATTTAGTACCTATATTTTTTAGTGAATGGCGATATTAAAAATCCACGATTTAAACTAGTGAATGAATAAACACAATTGTATATATGACAACGCGTTGGCGCAGTGATCAGAATAATTGGCTGATCATGTTAATAAAATACTATTTATTCATCCACTTAAGTTCAAATATATATTTTTAGCTTGTAATCGATTACACTTTTTTATTTCTTTTTTTCAGTAAAAATCCTTTAAATGTGTTTAGATAGATTATCTATATAACATTATAATATATAGTTATTATATAGGTACGAGTATCTGTATCTCTTTATTCGATTTCCATGCCATATTCTTGTAAAACTACCCAACAAGGAATACCTGTACTCTCTGACAAATTTAATCTTGAAATTGTTGTGATCTTTTTACTAAACAAAACAAGGTTTATATTACAACGATTTTGTGCGTAAACGTAATTTTGCGCTTTTTCGTAATTGAAATGTCAATTCCCGCGTTAATATGCTGCGTGACAGCTTATGACCAGAGTGACGTTCTCTTTATTGAGCCCACGACACGCCGCCACCGTGACGCGTGACATTTGACATGTCGATATGTTATTTTGGAATTCATATTGTGTTAATTAAACTTTTATTATAAATATTTTTGAATGTAAAACCTTTGAACGTTTGGATGATAAATGTTATTAAATGAGTGATAAATGTTATTAAAAATAAATATTTTTAATAAGTATCGTTCAGATTTATTTTTGACGCATAAGAAATTCAAACTAAATCAAGCAATAATTGAAAAGCCTCATATGATCGATAGATATTTATTTTGCATTGTTATTATTAACAATGGGTTAATCAATCACGTTTTCAATAATATTTTGTTTTAACTTATCGTTTTGACTTTGGAGACCCTTTCTTTATAATAATGATTAACTTCCAGTGAAAATATTGAACACAATATATTATTTTCTCCATTGTGTATTTCGTGCAAAACTGTGTCACCTCGCCGCACCCATTAATACCATGGTAACTTTGTTTATATATAATTTAGACTTTTACGTCTAATGACTCAATTGAAACTTAACGTCAGTATTCGTTACGTGAAAGTCGAGTGCTTACTCGCGTGATTTAAACTTTTCATGCCATTTTAAATAAAGTAGTTCTTGCACTAATCTCTATTGCATAAAATTATTATTAATACTTTAAGGGAAGAGTAATTTTAATAATGATAATCTTCATAGAATTTTTTTGTTCGGTACTAACATATAACCTTTCAAAACATTTTATTAAATAAATATTTTTTGATTGAGCAAGTAAAAGAAACCACGATAAATTAGCACCATCGTATCAAAGGGTATTCAAAAAACATTGTCCAGAAATATTTGGTTTGGAATTCATACAAGAAACCTCCATGTCTATACAACTCTAGTTATTATACTTTCTGCAAGCGTTCTAATGTAATTTTTGATTAATTCGATTTTTAATTCTTGTTTTTGCCCCCTTTCCCTGACTCCTTGCATCTGAAGTGCTCTGTAGCTTCGCATTTAATCACGAAAATACTGTTAAGGGAAGAGGTTATGTCGCTGGTCTCATATTTACTAATTAATTTTGCTTTAAACTTTGACTGCGGTCTGTGAGACCGCATGTCCACGTTCCCCATACAATGAATCTCAAATTATATTGTATTTATTTTAGGTAGTTTTTGTTCAAAATGTCAAAAAATCCAAGTACCTACGTCTACGTCAAAACGAGCGTCTAGGTTACCACTTTGACAACTCGCGAATAAAATATTACGTTTTTGGGATTATTATACTATTCCGTCTTTTTGCAATCAAATCACGTTTGTTCCAGCTACATTTTTGACTGATGGTATTGGAACAGATATGCCTCCAAAAGAACCTTCTACTTCGGGAATTGCTTTTTTCAAGCGAAAAATATGTAAACTCTTTCCTCCTAAACTAAAAAGAAAGTCTATTTATGCTTGTGTAAGATGTAAACAGCTACTATGCCTCCAGTATTCCAAGGCCCTGTGCAATTTTTGGCAATAAATTTATATACATGTTGAACTTTTGTCCGAATTTGTCTATTAAGAATTGAGAAGATTATTTTTTGTTGTTTGTATTTGTCTACGTTAGAATATTATAAAAATGTGAATTTTGAAAAAAAGAGTTGATTATATTTGATTTTGTGTTCCTATAAAGTGATCTTGATTTAATTTTGACTGAAACGTGCCTTATATGTTAAAATATTAAAAAAACTATCATAAAACAATTAATGTCGACTAAGTAGATATAGATTTTTTTACTTCGATATATCTAAAAAATTGTGAAATATTTACTATTACACTTAATATAAGTTTTATAAACATATTTTTCGTTATTATAGTGCGGTCCGTGAGACCGCGCGTCCATAGAAGTGTGATAAAAAAATGACGTCCATAGTTAAAGGTTAAAACATATTAAACCAGTATTAAGTTTAAGTTATTATTATTGCGGCGTCTATGTGCAGGATAGGCGTGGCCCTTAGCAACAACGCTTATTATGTGCCAATTGGGCTCTTATTCAGTTTATATGAACATATTAAGCCAACTTTGTTGACGGTAATTATGGCTGAAATTTGTGTAAATTACTAATAAAACTTTAAATTTTTTTTTCATACTTTAGGTACATTTATTTGTCGATTGATATGGCTATAAATCGAATAGTAACTGTATGTCTAGTCTCTAACACTACGTTACACTAGTAGACACTGTCAGCTCACACTGACCGTTGACCAAGACTGACCCATTGGCGCAGTTTGCAGTGAACCTGTTTTCTGCTCCAAGGGTTGTGGGTTCGATTCCCGCCCCGAGTCAGGGTATAATATATATTTATTTATATTTTATTTATATGTAGGTATATTTATTTAAAAAAATGTATATCAGTCGGCTGTTACCTAAAACACAGGCATTAAGTTAGGAACAGACGACCGTGTGTGTGTGTTAAACATATTTAAACATTTAAACACACAACCATTCGCTTACTCATAGCTCGGCATGTAAGGTAACCCTTTAGGTTATAATATTTCCCGTTGGACAGAATTCTATCTGATTTGATCGTCACAGGTGTATAGAGCGTATATTTCATTTTATTGACCATTTCTCAAACTAGTCCGGTTTTTAAATACAAGGCTTTTGTACAAAACCATTTTCAGGGGACTCTTACCTTAGTTTAGTTTAATAAGTTTTAAGCTAAAGTCCGTAAATATTTTGAGATAGGTAAGTAAAATACAGTTTCAAAATTGTACAGTTGTGATAAACCAGAGGCGACCTGAAAAGCTCTAATTAATTAACACCTTAGTCTCTTCAACTTTCGTCCATCTCCAACTTTGTGAAATTTCTGTTTCTGTAATTTCATCTAAGGAGGTAAAAGTACACGTGGGTGAATAAAGACCAAGAAGCTTGTATCTTCAAAATGTTAATATTAGTATAAAATATTATTTAAGTATTAAAGTTTATTTTTTATTAAGATACACAGTAACTCTAATAACTTTGTCGTACTGTACTGTATCAGCCTGTAAACAACCCACATAGAAGTGTTGGGGCTTAATTCACCACACAGCTCCACTGCGGGTTGGCGGATAATTTATCATGAGTAAGGATCGTTATTAGGTGTCTATGATAACAACCGGGACCGACGGCTTACTGTGCTCTCCGAGGCACGGTGGGGAGGCCCACAAGGACATACACCTAGACCGGAAACAGATATTTGTACAAATACAAATATCTGTCGGGTCCGAGCGGGAATCGAACCCGTGACTGCCGGCGCGCGGTGTTGAGTCACTATTCGCACCATTACACCAGAACGGTTTTCAAAAAAAAAAAGTCAAAAAAAACTTCGTCGTAATGTAATTAAACTATAGAACGAAAAGTTATCCACTATATAACTACCCATTCTACTTAACAATAAGACGTGTACAGAAACAAAAAGGATTTACAGAAAGGTCATAGAAAAAATTAAATAAAAGCCTATCAGGCTTTTAAGCTGACTTTATTTAAAATTTTATATTATAAATAGTGACGGGTAATATAAAATACATAAAATCAAATGGTGTGACCAATTTTATCATACCTTATATTTAACCCCTATATTGTAAATAACAAATTATCATATTCATACGAACACTCAAATAAATCACTTATTTTTTAGAGAGCAGGTAGATTGGTTATTCATAATAAAAATTACACTAATAAAATACATCTAAACAAATTAACGCCACTAATTTCTGCAATTTTATACATCACTTTTCGATAAGTAATAACTACTTCATTCTTACAATAGTCAACAATAACTGGCAGCTAGTCACAACATATCACTTTTATATGGCAATAATTCCACCAAATAGATCACAAAGATAGCGACTGACCAATGAGAAATTATTTTGCTTGCTGACGGCCGGCTGGTCGAGTGGTCAGGCAACTGGACACTTTACGCACCGGTCGCGGGTTCGAATCCCGCCAGGTGCAGATAATCTGTATGACGAATATAGATGTCTGCACCGGGTCATGGATGTGTATTTATGTATATATGTATTTATATCTTAAATTTATTTCCGTTCCTAGTACCTGTAACACAAGTTCTTACGAACTTAGCACGGGGCTAGGTTAACGTGGTGTGACTGTTGCTTAGTATTTATTTATTTATTTATTTATTTATTTATTTATTTATTTATTTATTTATTTATTTATTTATTTATTTATTTATTTATTAAAATTCCTCTACGAGCTTTCAGTCGCCCGTACCCTTTTTTACTGCCTTTATATATTGTTATTACATTGGCATAATTAGATCAGCAGACGATACATTATCATTATTTAAATACCTATGAACTATACTTAGGATCTCTGGAGGAGTTCTGGAACCATGAGTCCACATTGACCACTTAATTCTACCACTTAATTCTACAACTTAATTCTACAACTTAATTCTGCTTTTTTTTTCATTTCTCTTTACATGCATTACTAAACTGTATTTCCTATTTCTAATTATTCACCAATCACAATGCAATGCATGAGAAATTATTATTAATTACTCGGAAGACAGTGTCGCTATCTTTGCACTCTTCCAGAACTTTATACATGATTGTCTAAATGAGATTAAGACGTAAGACTAGAATTTTCACATAAAAACTGAAATTTTTTAAAAAATTTAAATGGATGGATTAATGGTGGATTTATCATACATACTCTTGATGGTCATTACAAAAAAAAATAGATATAGAAACTATTACTTTTTTTAATCTTGACAATGCTGTCAATTATAGATTAGGTCGAATTTCGACCACTGGGCGACCACTAGTAATATATTAAAAATTATTACTTATTTCAGAAAAATAAATACATTGTATACTGTGTTGGTTTACTATATAATAAAAAATAAGTTTAAGTTACTTTCATTAATAATAAAAATATATTTCCCAAATACATGTATACAATTTACACCACATTAAGGTCTGTAATATTAACTACAAAACTGTAATATTGTTATGAGTTTCTGAATTCGTATTAATTAAGGTTTTAAGATACAATGACGTGGTTTCAGACTCTATCGAGTCCTTTATCAATTAGAATCGATATCTCAAACTTGAGTAATTAATGGATACACTGCTAGTGGTACTCTGAATCTCGTGTAGCTGTGTGTGTATCTATGTTGAATACAATATGCAACATGTAATTTATTAACATACAAGGTAACATTTTCGAATGTAAATATTTATTTAATCTATAAGTAGTAACAGAAAGTAACTGAATTCATTTATGTGTTTTTAAATTAATTATTGAATTAATTATTTATTTTCAAATAAAATAAAATTATTGTTTATTTTAAAGTGCACTTATTAGTTTTAATTGCTTTCATTTCTGTAAATATCTGTTTCAGTTGCGCGAAAATCCAAGCGATCCCAATTACTGAGAAATAAAGCGAAACCCACAAATCCGTATATGAAATCGAGAAGTTACTGTATGAAATGTAATTATAAAATTAAACATGAAGCCGATGATTCGTCTATTTGTAAATATAATTTGAAATCTGATAATTTGCTATAAGAAACATTAGGTTCTTCGATGTTTATCAAAGCTACCACTCACGTATCGTTGCCTATAGTAAATACGATAATTGTTAGTTTTGAGATTTAAGTTACTTGAATAAGGTTTCAAAACAATCACCCTATTATACTGTATATATTTGTCTGTATACCAAGTATTATTATTTTTGTTGAAATAATAATATCCTATAAATGCTTTATAAACAGTTAAATAATTTTTTTTTAACACTGCATGATAATTAGCATATACAATAACTAGCGGCCCGCCCCGCTATTTAACTAAAATTTCAAAAAATATAAATTTATATTCTTTATCAACTACACCTGCGTCGATACTTGAAAATATTTCATAATAGACGGATTGAGTTGTCAAACATAATATTTTAGCCCGCGACTTCGTCCGCGTAGAAGTCGAAAATGGTTATAATAGTTATAATGGTAATAATTTTTTTGGTATAACATATAAAATATTATGTCAAAATATTTGAATACTTATAAAATATAACAATCTTTATTATAGAGTAGGGATTTAAAGTTTAAATAAACATTAAAATAAAAATAAAAATTGTTATATTTTATGATCAAGAAGCTATTAGGTATATCTTTTTACATATTACACATATTACATATCTATAGGTATTATCTTTTTACAACTAAATCGAAATACTACACCTTCCGTAGTATTTCTTTATAAACAATTTTTTTTTTTCGTTCGGGTTGCTAGATTTACCAGGCTATTCTGCAATATGCCACATACAACTGACTGAGAGAGAAGCAGCTTTCGCTTAAGTATACTCCCGCTACAGTAAGAGTTTGACCTTAAACTTTGTTTATGGTAAATACATACACACATACATTATATTATTATATGGTTCCCGGAAATCACCATTTCCTATTTTAAGCAAGAGGTCTGAGAACTGTCCGGCAGTAACATCTCCCTTAGATGGACTCTCAAATTTATGGTAAGGCTCAGTTTCGTCACTGCAGGCCACAAATGCTCCTGTACTGTAGTGTATTGTATCAGCCTGTAAATAACCCACTGCTGAGCGAAGGCCTTTTTTCCATATAGAAGAAGGGTTGCAGCTTAATCCACCACGTTGCTCCACTGCGGGTTAGCGGATAATATTACTACGATAAGTAACGATTATTATAAGGCACCCATGATAACAAACGGGACCGACGGCTTTCAGTACTCTCCAGGGCATGGTGGGGAAACCTACTATACACCCAGACCTGAAACAAATATTGGCACAAATACAAATATCTGCCCCGAGCGGGAATCGAACCCACGACCACCGCCATTCAGGCGAGGCGTTATTGCGATTACTTGCACCACTACACCAGAACGGTTATCGATGCTTCGTTCGTTGTATCGTAGGTATAATTACACCACAAGTCAATACGATTTTGTCTCTTAGATTTGAATAAACCCGCAAGTAATTATTTTTTTTAAATTTTAATTGACTCGGCACAGTTGGTAATGACCTTGCTTTCTGCTCCAGGATCGTGGTTTCGATTCCCGCCTCGAGTCTGGGTGTAATATGTATTTATTTCTATATGTATTATTTATATGTATATTTATAAAAAAATGTATATCAGTCGGCTGTTACCTAAAACACAGGCATTAGGTTGCCTACATTAGGAACAGACGATCGTGTGTATATGTCAAACATATATTTATATTTAATAATAGTCCAAGACAGCTTTTATCTCCTCCTTCTTAGTTTAAGTGTAGGATAAAGTTAAATGGGTACATGATTTATAATGTTTTCTGATCTTGTTGCAACATTAGTCCGTGGTTCCAATCTGTACTAATTGGGGTGTTAATGCCGTATAATTCAAAAATGTTTCCAAGTTCACTTCGGTGTCTTCTATATCTGTATCACTGTGAACTACAGATGCCTTGCTGATGAGTCATTTAGTTTAAAACCCTTGACTTAACACAACACCAACATTGAAGTAAAAATATTATATAAGACACTATTTTACAACAACAACGTAAAGCCATCGGTCCCGTTTGTTATCATGGATACCTTATAATAATCGTTACTTATGGTAGGATATTATCCGCCAAATCGCAGTAGAGCAGCATGGTGGATTAAGCTTCAACCCTTCTTCTATATGGGAAAAAGTCTTTTGCTCAGCAGTGAGCTGTTTACAGGTTCATAAAATACAGTACAGTACAGAAGCATTTGTAGCCTGAAGTGACGAAACTGAGCCTCACCATAAATATTAGAGTCCATCTAAAGGGAGATGTTACTGCCGGACTATTCTCAGACCTGTTGCTTAAAATAGGAAATGGTGATTTCCGGGAACTGGATAATAATATAATGTATGAGTGTATATGAGTATGTATTTACCATAAACGAAGCTTAAGGTCAAACTCCTAATGTAGCGGGAGTATACTTGAGCGAAAGCTGCTTCTCTCTCTCACAGCCAGTTGTATGTGGCATGTTCCAAAGTAACCTGGTGATTCTAGCACCTCGAAGGAAAAACAAAAAATATTGTTTATAAAGAAATACTACGGAAGGTGTAGTATTTCGATTTCGTTGTAAAAAAAAATACTTCCATGTAACTTTCTTCAGATCAAAGGCCGAGCTTCGTGTTCATAAAATATAACAATTTTTATTTTTATTTTAATGTTTATTTAAACATTAAATCCCTATTCTATAATACCTTTATATTTTATAAGTATTGAAATATTGTAACATAATAATTTATATGTTATAACAAAATTAATAATAAATATTATAACCATTTCCGACTTCTACTCGAAGTCGCGGGCTAAAATATTACGTTTGACAACTCACTCCGTCTATTATGAAATATTTTCGAGTATTGACGCAGGCGTAGGTGATAAAAATATAAATTTATATTTTTTGAAATTTTAGTTAAATACCCGTGCGAAGCCGGGACGGGCCACTAGTAATAAATAATGGTTAGTTGTTAATGTTAAAATTTGTACAAATTTTAGTAATTTCATGTTTGTACTGTGTATTAAAATTTTGTTACAAGTAATTTGTAAACTAGACAAAAGTATCTAAATTAATGGAATTGGATATGCATGAAATGCGTAATGCCTGTAATAAATGTAATTTAAATTTGAATATAATATAACTTTAAAGAATATATAGCTTATAAACTCAAAAGCGAAACTCCCACAAATTGTAGACTCAAATAAAGAGGTGAATAATCAACTTAATGACATCTTAGTGTTCGTTAAGAGTCCGGATAGCCCAGAAGAAAATTTATGTAAAACTTAGCCAAAATATCATGGTTTCGAATTCAAGATCACATGGTACTTTATCACGGTATTATAAAAATTGAAACCGTTCTAGTTTAGTTGTGTGACTAGTTGCCTCAACGCTAGCGGTCGCGGGTTCGATTACCGCTTGGAGCAGATATTTGTATATAGTCAGATATTGTATTTGTGCAAATATTTGTTTTTTGTCTGGGTATATTGTTCTTCCGAGTCTCCCCATCGTGCCTCGGAGATTACTTAAAGCCATCGGGTCCCGATTGTTATCACTGACACTATCAGATAACTATCGTTACTAATGGTAGGGAAATTATTCGCCAACTCGCAGTGGAGCGGCGTAGTGGATTAAGCTCCCCTTCCCCTATATGGAATAGTGGCGTTTACTCAACAGTGGTACGTAAAGAGGCTGATTTGGTTCAGTTTATTATAAAATTATTATTGTCTAATCAAAATTGTAATATATTCAATATTCAGTTAATAATATGGATCGTTTTCTTGCGTGTGCATTAATTTTTACACCACCTTTAATGAACCAATTTTTTAGACATGTACAAAATTAATATAATGCGACACTTGTAACAACGCAGGAAATGACCAGGCAGAGTTATTGAGGTTAAAAGAGGCTTATGTGCTGGCATAAATAGTTTATAATAATTTGTTTTTATATTCACCTACATATACTCGTATATAGCTTTCTTTTTTTATGAAAATATAAATTTTATTGAAAATGTTAAAGTTATGCCAGGTGTTTTACTAATCGACGACCGTTCTGGTGTAGTTGTGTGATTAATACAGGTCACCTTAATACAATAAAAAAATAAAAATAAAAATAGTCGCGGGTTCAATTACCGCTCAGGGCAGATATTTGTATTTGTATAAATACTTGTTTCTGGTCTGGGTGTATGTCCTTGTTGGTCTCCTCACCGCGCCTCGGAGAGCACGTAAAGCCGTCGGTCCTGGTTGTTATCATAGACATCTGATTGCGACCGTTACCTTGGTAGAGAAGCTCTAACCCTTCTTCTATAATATATAGATGAGGCCTTCGCCCAACAGTGGGTTGTTTGCAGACTGATCCAGCTGTCCAGTCTAGTTGCAAATGTTGCATAAATCGAAATCCTATCGCTGTCGAAACAAAAACAGCTTATTAGGCTAAAAATTAGATAATTTGAATGTTTTGTAATTAATATCTTTTTAATTTTTTTGGACACTATTTTATTATTTCCTCAAAGATCTTACTTAAATAATGCAGGTGAATATTTCAGATGATTTTTAGATAGTGAAGAAATATATAAAAATTTGATATTTTATTTGAATAGAATGTTAATTTAAAAGACATATGCGAGTAGGTATGTCATTTAAATGAACTAAATAGGTATCCAAATAAAGACCAAAGGTCTTTTCTTACGTTGTATATTAAATAAGCTAATATATAATCCTAATCAGTATAAAATTAATCTCTGTAACATATCGAAATGATTTTCCATTATAAGGGAATGTCAAATAACATATTAGTGTCAGGATTTAATATTACGTTATATTTGAGAGATATGAAATACATTGATTCTAGTCAAAAGACAGGGACGCGTATAAATTCGTGACGACGCGTGGTTCAATGAAGTTGTAAGTTTAAGTCCCTAATTAATTAATATCGATCTTTCAACTTATGTAATTAATAAGATCGGGTGTCTGAAACTTAGATAAACCCTTTGAGAAGTTCACGCATTAATCCAGTGGTAGGACAATGAAAACTTCATTTGGGTGAAAGTTTGACACTTGTATATTAAAAGGCAACTGCTAAATAACATATTTGATAGCTAAGAAGTAGTATTGGGGTAATTTATACTAATACAATTGGTAGAAAAAATTTTGTCATCATATTTTTTTACTGTTATGTAGTATGTTCCTCTGCTGTGTAAGGACTTCTTCTCCCAAAGAATAAGTACTGAATCTGCTGGCCAGCTACTCTGCAGAGTAATATGTATATACTGTCTCAAAATTTATTACAATACAAATAAATTTCTTCTCAATGATTTCTTTCATACACATTTTTTTATAAAAGTACTTGAATATTATTTAGACTCGTGTCTGGTATACCTAATTTGTCACCAGAAATTATTATTACGACCGACTTCATCAAAACGATTTAATTACTACTCGTAATTAACTTCGATTTTAAAAATAATTCCAAATATTATTTTTTTCTCCCAAAGGTTGTTTTTTAAAATATTGTATTACTAAAACGTTATATTCCTTTTCTTTGAGATAATGTCAGATTTTTGTTTTTAAGCTTTTAATAATACTTTATTTTTTTAACGACAGAAGGTTTGAAATATCAAATTACCATTCAGTTTGCATTTAATGAAGTCTATCTAATTTCAAAAGAAAAATATCATGTTTCAAATTATACTCTTGTTTAAGGTTTGTTTGTATTGAATTCTTTCATAGATCGTAAAATGATTAGAAAAAAGTTTCTAATAAGAAAATAGCTTCAATTAACACATATAATACCATTTTTACCAATACGATTCAAACGATATAATTATCTTCTTTTTTTATTAAAAATTCTTTATAGAAATATATATTGTTGAAAACGCTCTTATGCACTAATGACTTACTTCAAAACACCTTTTTATATTATAATAGTAAATGGCACCTGTATATTTATTATACGGAGCACGCAATATCGTGATTCCACTAAAAGCTTTCTTTGATAGAAAATCATTTCTATAATATATTGAAGTGTGGCATATATTAACTATATAATAATTTTTATTCTGCCTGCGTAGACCGCTGTATAGTGCTTCGGAAGCCACAAGAAAATATTTTGGTCAGGAAACTGTTTCCCTTAAATATTCAAAGCAACATCCCACGTCTGTACACAAATATCAAATGTCAAGATATGGTTTATAAAAGTAAAATCTTGTTGAATTTTACGCAGTCAAGTTTATAACTTTTTTAACACATCATGTCAATTCAATGATATTTACTATTAACTGAGCGGAAATAGAATTAAAATAGCGTGAATTGAACTGAAAATAAAAATGCTGACTAAAGGCTTTACTCTTATATTGGAGAAGGGCTGAAGTTTTATCGACCACTCTACTTCTCTACAGACCTACGAATAATTTCTATGATATTTGATGTGTGCACTCACGCCTTACTACGTGTATATGGAAGACTAAATGGCACGGAAACATGTTATCAAGAAAAAAATTAAGAAACTCAGTAAAATAAACTTAAACAAGTCTTAAATAAAAATTAAAGTAAAAATGGCTCGGAGGGGAAAAGACGAAGATAGATAATGAGACATAATAGAAGATTTTAAACAAAAAACAAAATATAGTACCTACGATAGTAAATATTTCTCATTAGTTTTTGTAATAATTTCAAAACACATTTTATAAAAATTAGTAATACGCTTATTGCCCATTCGCTTACTTGTTACCCAATTTTATAAAATATGAATTTTTTTTAATTACGGATATTTAATAACAGAATATACTAACACTTTGATATAAGTACAAATTTTAGTGTAAAGAAATTGTAATTTACTTATAGATATCATTAACAATACACATTTACCAATTTTAATCAGGTTATAATAAGATCTTAATAATTATCACTTTACTACACGGATAATTTTTCATAGGCGTAAATTTTACAAAACATCTTTTATCTCTTTATACTTTGTACTGCACAGACAACATGCTTTAATTTTAGTAACTGATTTCTGCGAAATTTTTAGTTATAAGACGTTAATATAAAATGAATTGTTTAAAGTAAAGTTCATTAAATTATCAGATTAATTGATTTTTTTTTTTTTTTTTTCTTTATTTTATTTAGGGACTTTTATACAAAAGTACATGCCAGTCCCATCGTAGCCTAATTCTAACTAAGTAATCAAATGAGACTTATGAATCTGAATAAAGTAATTGCCTCTTTAGATGCTGGACGAGCAAGTATACCGTGGAACATTCCAGTGTCAAATTTATTCAAATTCATAATTCTTATCATGGCTTCTCTGCCCGATTGAAATTGTATACATTCAGTTAACAAGTGTTGTACATCTTCAACCGTCTTACACCTCTCACAATTAGGAGAGCTAGATATTTTCATAAGAAATTTGAAATTGTTTAAAGGCATATGTCCAGACCTCAATCTATGGGCAATAACAATTAATTTTCTACTGATTTTAGAATTCAAAAACCAGGGTATATGAGGAGGCTCACTTTGTATTGTTTTATACCAAATTCCTTTTACTAATGACAATTCATTGAAGTATTCTTTCCACAAATTTTGACACCTTCTTTTATACTGTGGTAAAAACTCTGTAAAGTCTGCCTTAACATTTAATGGTTTTCCGTCTGAGATACCTTTTTTAGCAATTTTGTCAGCCTCCTCATTGCCTGCTAATCCAATATGCGACGGAACCCATTGCAATTTTAAATCAATTTTTTTCCTCCCAAATTCTTGTATCTTAGAGAGTATAACATAAGCTATCGATGCACCTCTGCGACCAGAGGCGCATCGAGCTATATGTTGTAGTGCACTCTTACTGTCAGAGCATATGAGTATCCTATCTTGTGATAAAGTAATAGCGTAAGAAAGTGATTCCGAAATTGCAATGAGCTCCAACGTCATAATAGATACGTTACAATTAATTTTAAAACAGTTATGTGTATAATTTACATTTTGAGGGTCATAAAAGGCTGCACCACATTCCAAAATATTATTTTTAGATCCATCAGTAAATAAAGTATACCATCCAATATATTTTTCTTCGATCTCTTTGAGCACATTGAGTTTAAGGCACGTAGGGTTACAGAAATTTTTAGCTACATTAATACAATCTAAACTACTTATAATAATGTTATCAATTTTGATGTTAGTGACCCAAGTTTCTAATTTAAACATTTCTAAAGGATACGATGAAGAAATATCATCTGCATTGATTTCAGTTTTAATCATAGCAAGCAATGGTTTTTTTTTATTTAACCAATATTGGGTTTGACAAGAAATTGATAAGTCATACAGTAACTTATTTATTGTGTTGTTTGCCGAAGACGCCGACCTCAAACAATATTTGTAAGCCAAAAATTTCCTTCTTAGATATAGTGGAGGTATACTAAGCTCACTTTCCATCACGTGTATCGGGGTACTTTTAATAAATCCTCCAATAATCCGCATCGATTGATTTTGAATTTTGCATAGTTTGTAAAGATGGGTCTTAGCGCTGTTGTCATACAGAGGTGATCCATAATCGAATTTACTTCTAATCATCGATAAATATATTCTACGTAAATGTTTCGGATGGAGACCCCAGGAAGAGCCCGATAATACTTTCAATAAATTTAGTATACGTTGAGTTTTAACAATAGTTTCTTTTATATGCTTATTCCAAAGTAGAGACCTGTCTAACCATACTCCTAGGTATCTATAAAATTCAACACTATTTATTTGCATATTATTGACTCTTAAGCTTATATTCTGAATTTTGTGGCCTTTGGAAAAAATACAGTATTTAGACTTAGTTTCTGAAATTTTTAGACCAATCTCATCGAGGAGTGTTACAAAAATATCTAAGATTTGTTAAATATTAAAACCACTTTCAAATACACTTTTATTAGATGAAAAGAGAACAAAATCATCAGCATATTGACAGATCGAAACGTTATTATTAACGCTTTTACATAAATTGTATGTTGCAATATTAAAGAGTAATGGTGATAAAGGATCACCTTGTGCTAATCCTCTACGCGCTATTCTGATGAAATCGGGACGATTTCCAAGGTCAGACTTGACCTGTAAATGTCTCTCAGTTAAGAAATTCCATAAATATGAACAAATTTTACGACCTACCTTTAGCTCATCAAGAATATTTATCAGTTTTTCTACTAACACATCATTATATGCGTTTTCAATATCTAAATAACATACTAGTGTGGGAATTCTACTCGCAAAGCTTAACTGAATTTTAGACACCAATCTTACCAGGCAGTCTAATGATGACTGTCCTCTTCTGAAACCTGAAGTATATGGTGATAAGATGCAATTTTTTTCAACAAACCATTCTAGGCGCTTAGCAATTATAGTATGAAATATTTTACAAAAACAAGAAATTAATGAGATTGGTCTGAAATTTCCTGGTAAACCTGGTTCATTACTTGCCTTAGGAATAGCTATAATATTAATATCCCGCCATTGATTCGGTATTATACCTGTTTTAAAAATGCTATTGTACATTTTTAAAATATATAACTTTGCACACTCTGGTAAGTTCCATATCATAGAGTATGTGATACCGTCACAACCTGGGACGGAATCTTTTCTTTTAATACAATTATTTAGTTCAGTTAAACTAAATGGTTTATCTAAAACGGGGTTTGAATTTTTAATTTCTGGAAATTTTGAAATCACATAATCTGGGGCGAGATCACGTAAAAGCTTACCTTTCTGTTCTTCAGAAGCTTGTACTTTTTTAGTTTTAAAACCCTTCATCCACTTCATTCGGCGCCACATATCTACCGGGGAGGTGGATTCGTCAACACTATCACAAAACCTATGCCAGTCACCTACCCTGGCCCTTAAGATTGCAGCAGCAGCAGATTTGGCAAGTAAAGTTTTGACTTGTAGTTTTTTTAAATTATCAGGTGTAGGATTTTTTCTAAAATAACTTAATGCTAATCTACGTTGAGCTACGGAATGAGAGAGAGAAGGGTTCCAAAAGGATTTTGGTATAAATTTTTTTGTAGGATTAAGGGGCACTTTAGTCATTGGAATACTTACATTTGCTGCATTATTAATTAAAGTAAGTATATTGTCATATAAAATTTGCGGATTTTCTGAATTCTCTAGATACTGAATATAGTTTTTTATATATGCAATATATTCTGTCCAATTAGCCTGTTTAATATTACGTTTACTTGTAAACCTAAAAATATCCTGGTAACCAACACTCATTTTAATGCAGAGATGATCACTACCTAGATTTTCATTAAGAACTTTCCAATCTATTTTAACTACAATGTCAGAAGAAGCAAATGAAATATCTGGTGAGCTTTTCTGAAGATTGTTATTTACCAGTTTAATTCTTGTATGTTCTTGGCCATTAAGTGGTGTAAAGCCTCCTTCTAAAGCAGCATCATAAATTTGTGTACCACGAATATCAGTTCTGTTTGACCAACTAGAGTGATGAGCGTTAAAATCTCCACATATAATAGATTTACTCGTAAACTTCGAAAAAAGGGATTCCCAATCTGATGATAATGTACGAACTGTTGATGGGCAATAAAGAGATACGATATATTCAACATCTTTACAATTAAGAAGCTTTAAACACATTGAATGGATACCAGTATTATGAAGATTTAAATAATATTCCTGTACGAATATAGATTTGTGAATTACTATAGCTACACCCCCATAAGAGTCAATTCTATCATTTCGAAATATATTATAATTACTTACATTCAAAGAGGAATCAGTTTCAAGCCAAGTTTCTGAAATCAATGCTAGATGAATTTTCTCTTGAAATAATAATGATTCAAATTCTTTTAATTTCGGCCTTAAACTTTGTGCATTCCACTGCAATATATTTAACGTGTAATCTCTTTCATGACTATCCATAATTAAATATTGATGCAATCATAGAAAAAATATTTTTATCCTTAATGAAAGTCGATACATATTTCACAAATTCCTCCAAAATAAGAGTTACGAACAATTTAGCCTTAGTTTCAAAATTAGATTCAGTAAATATAATATTTTTTGATTTTTCAAAAAAACTTTTAAAAAAATCTTTTTTTCCTAAATCTTCTTTTTGATTTTTATTTTCCATAATAATTTCATCACATGACGTATTAGTAACATCTGAATTCCTTTCCACACTATTATTTCTGTTTCTACTTCTATGTTTTCGTTTAGTTCTCTTACTTTGATATAGACTGGACTGCTTGTTAGTATGTTGTTTTTCCATTTGATAATCGTCTTCCGAAGTTTCTTGATTTTCTCCGCGGGTACTCTTGTGTGTCACTAATACATCTCTATACGATTTTTCAGTATTTGGATTTCCAGACATAGCTTGTTTTCTAGGTAAATGTTCTATCACTTGCTCTTTTTCGTTTTTCTCCGCTTTATTTTTCTCAAGATAAATTGCTAGGGCTTTTCGATATGTACAATTCATGTCACGCATTATATATCTAATCCTTTTTTCTTTAATGAATATTGGGCAAGATCTATCTAAAGACATGTGTTGACCTTTACAGTTAATACATTTATAGATAGTCGAGTCACAGTTTGCATGGTTTTCACCACATTTAGGACAAATTTTCTTCCCGGACGGGCAAGTTCGAACAACGTGGCCAAATTTCCAGCACCCAGAGCATTGAGTAACTGGGAACATATAAGGATCAACTTTAAATCTGCATCCATATATACTAACATACTGTGGTAAAATCGATCCTTTGAAACAAATACGAATGGTCTCACTGTCTACCCACGTCCCGGAGTTAGTAATGCGTTTCAATCTTCGAATAGAAGCAACCTCAAGATCACTTTTTAAATGTTTACGGATCTCCTCATCCTCTACGTCTAAGTCCACATTTTTAATAATTCCATATGATAAATTTAATTCACTGATTAACTGACATCTTATTCCTAATTCCATAATTTTTTTACATTCAATTAACTTTTGTGCACTTTTTTTATCTTCAAATTGAATAAGTATTTTAAAAAGACTTTTATAACGTATGTTGCTAATATTTATGATATTTTCTGATCGCAATAACTTTGCCATTTTAAATTGCTTTGGTAAAATTTCTTTACCTGTGACACATACAATAATCTTTTCCTCCAATTGTGGTATAATTGCGTCTTCACAGCCACCCAAACTGGAGCTGTTAGGTTTCCCAGAAAAGCTTCTTGCAACTCTTTTTCTTCCAACTGTAATAAATCCATCATCTTCTCCTGTATCTTCCGAATTACCTCGCATTCTCTTTTCACAAATTCGTACTTCATTTTCCTCACTAATTTCAACTTCTTCTCGTCTCATAATACTTCCTTGCTCATTCTCCAATGAATTATCTTCTTCCATTATATCGGTTCTACTTGAGTCCCAAAGTACAGTAGTGTTATTATTTTCACTCATATTAACATTTTGTAATGTGGGTAGTTATAGAATTAGTAGCGCGCTGCGTAAATGAATAGCCGACACAATCGCAAAGCGTGCGCTCAACTCAACGTCGGGCGCGCAACTCAGATTAATTGATTATAATTTATTTTATATTTATTTCTTGATTAAAATTATTTTTGTTACAAATTAAAGGTAACAACTTACATAACTAAAAAAATAAATATTATAAATACGATTGTACATATAAATGAGGAATAAAGTTTTGAAAGGTTTAAAATTTAATTCAAACTAGTCGTACCGGTGATTTGATTAGCGATTGCCATCCTTTTTAATTAAGCCTATAAGACAAAGTATTTACGTGAGCTTAAGACGAGCCGTACGTTTTAACGTTTCTTTAATTTTCGTTTTAAGTTACTTTGGCTATAATAGAGTAGTGTCGTGTATGTCATTTGCGATATAACAAACGAAAGACCTTATAATATTTACGGGACAAAATTTCTAAAAGAATTTAAAATTTTAAAATATCTCTTTTTAACGAAAAAAAGAGGAATAAATAAAATCGGACTACGTGCTACTCAATCATAAGAATATACATTAGACATTCAAACCTCTCAATTAAACCGTACGGGTTTTCGGGGTAAAAAGTAACCAGTGTCCTACCTCGTGGTATGAACTCAAATCGTGCACAGTTTTTTATAAACTCATCCAGTAGGCGTGATTTGCGGCCAAGATACAAACAGATAGACAATTAGAAAATAAAATTAAAAAATTGACTTCTGTCTCTATACAGAGTGCGCTCCAAGTTTTTTTTTTTTTTTTTTTCATAATATCTTCAATGAATGAATGAATGGGAACTGTTACACTTTTATTATAATTATAGGTTTGAAAATGTTTATTAATTATCTATCAGTATAATTGCTTTGCATCTTACTATGTCGTATAATAACAAAATTATTGTACACTTATTCACATGTTATGTAACCTCCTCGATATTTATAAAATATCCCACTTTCGTGCTAGAGATTCATTACTAAACAAGTCTTAGAAGCAACTGTATCTCATCGATTTCATGTTAGACTATTTTAAAAGAATAAAAGTTTGTATCGAAGTTCCTATATTTTGTAGTTAGAACTATGAATGTTTGTTTTTTTGGATTTTAATTAGAAGCGAACATTTATCAAACAGAGATTTTAAAAATTCGCGAAGCGAACGTGTATCGGGGTTTTTAGAAATTCTACCCTTAAACCAGTAAAATGACAGATGTGAGTTTATGTGTGTTCTGAGCATCGGAATGAATATAAATTGTGTGTTACATTGATTTTCAAACTTTTATCCTTAACGAAGAGAAACTGGACAGTAAACTTCAATGTTCGAACTAGCCAGTTGCTGTCACTGCTCTGATCACTACCAGTCCTTGTAAAAAATAATTTACACTGACATTTTTTTTTCATAATCTACTTACTCAGATAAACGTACATCTTCACTTGACTCATAGCATGTGTATACACTTCTTTGCCTTCTGCTCACTTTTCAAGGCCTGATCTATGTCATTTCGCCTGCGACACTGCACATATACTCTGCAAGACCCCAACGTGCCGCTACTTTGGATGACCAAAATTAAACAGCAAGTTGACGTCACAACCATGAATAGTCTGTCAGCATATCGGCATCGTAAGTATGAGTAAGGGTTTTGCGAGCTGCACGCAACACTCAGTACTGGCTTAAATCGCCCATCACCTAACACTTTGTGGCATCCTATGCTAACTCCGTTTCCAGTTTGTCAAGAATTAGCGCATATCATAACGCATATATAATTATATGCAATCTCCTCGAAGACAATCCTTGAATATCCGCCGAATATTAATGCTTGTCATAAAATTTTTACTAACTTGTACATAATTATTACGACCGTTATAGACGACCGTTCTGGTGTAGTGGTGCGAGTAGTTGTCTCATCGGCGCGCACCGACCGGTCGCAGGTTCAATTCCCGCAAGGCACAGATATTTGTATTTGTACATATACCTATATTTATCTCCGGTCTGACTGTATGTCCTTGTGGATCTCCCCACCATGATTCGAAGAGCGCATAAAGACGTCGGTCCCGCTTGTTATCATAGACACCTGATAACGATCGTTACCCATGGTATGGAAATTATTCGACAACCTGCAGTGAGCAGCGTGTGGAGCTTCTTCTATATGGAGAAAAAGCCCTCGCTCAGCAGTGGGTTGTTTACAGGCTGATACAGTACATAATTATTAAATATTATTTTAGATAAATATTTTTTATTAACTTTATTTCATAAATTCTCAAATTAATTTTTAGCTGTAGATGTTTATAATTTCATTTATTGTTACACCACAATTATAGTATTAGTAAGCACAAAATATCCTCAAAGACTATTAAGTTATAACAAAAAGGTCTCCTGGAGTTGAGGCGTTAACAAGAACCTTTTGTCCCCATGTTTGCAGTCACATTGCCCGGAATTCCTGGGACAACAAACCTTAAGGGGTGAATACTGAAACTATAAGAGTAAAATTAATTTAGTAGAACATAAATAATTTCTAAATACCAGTAAAATAAAATCTAATTTCGTCGTAGTGTACTCATGAAATTGGAGTATAACATTACATTTTATTTTATTAAAAATAAATCTTATAAAATATTACACGTAAAGATCATTTTATATATTTAAATGATTTTAATGAAAAGGGTCTAGGCGACTTACTATAAGGAAATTGCACCGGCGTCTTTTGACATAGTTTAAACTTTTAAATATTTCTTCTTCACGCATAGTACTTGTACTTGTGAATGTAGATCTCTGCTTTCACTCATAAGGGAGATATGGGGGTAACAGTCCCTAACGGTTTTTTTTTTCTCAGAAACTATGACAGATATTTAATTAATCCAACGCGAAAAAATATATATCAATGATTAATTAATTGAAATTTTAAGAAGCTTAAAAACAATATTAACTATTTGTAGGTGGTTTTTTATATGAACTACTGGAAATACACCACCAAAAAAAAATATTATACAATTGTCTCAGAGTCTACTGCAACATATTATAAATACAACAGTATGCATTTGGTGGAACATAATTTTAAAAAATCTGTGTGTGTCAGCTCTGACGCACAACTAGAGTCTTTTCCTTAAGAACGATTTTCTTAATAGACACAAATAATTCGAGAATAACACCTATCACCTATTTTACAGTTTTTACGCAAAAATGTAAAAAACTTCCTCAACAAAAATGTTACGAGTATCTAAGGAAAAAAAATCAAAGCTTAACCAGTTGATTCTTGAACGCCGCTTACACTACGTCTGTAATATGTGGGTTTGAAATAACTGTTGCCACCTCGTAGATGTAGCGAGTGAAGTAACAGGCGAAGGGCTTGTCGGACATTTTTGACGTCGAGGCATTAATCTTAATGTAGATGCGATGGGGGAGGTCGCGGACATGAGGATTTGTGCGGATTGCGTTTTGATGAAGGAAGGTGTGAAAATCCAAAATGAAATTAGCACTGCAGGTGCTAAATTTTCTTCTCTATAGAATGTAAATGAATATATTAATATGAATCGACGAATACTAAAAACATTTTAAAGTATTTTATTTATATATTTATTTTTCTTTTAATATAAATAACATGCAATTTGTAAGCCTACTGTCTAGCGGAAAGTTCAAAATCCTATTTCAGAGAAAATTTGAATGGATGGCGCATATCGTTGGGCTATGAATTGTTCATAAATCTTCCTGCATACCTCCTTTTGTTTCATCGGACGGGACGTTGAATACTCTCGTAGCTTAGTTGGATTTGACTTTAGTTTTAGTTTTGAAAATAGAATAGATCATTTTCTTGACAAAACTCTTGGTTGACATTTAAACTATTCAGTTGCCTGGTAGAGATAGCTATTTAGCGACAAGGCCGTAAATTGTAGTATATAGATTATTTGTTTTTGGTTATTCTAATTCTCTTTGGTGTACACGACGACCGTTCTGGTGTAGTGGTGCAAGTAGTCACCTTAATTCGCGCGCCGGCGGTCGTCAGGTCGAGATCATAGGAGGACGACAGTTTTGGTGTAGTGATGCGAGAATTCGCCTTGACGCCGCGCACCTGTGGTCGCGGGTTCGATTTCCGCTCCTGCCGATTTGTATGTGTACAAATATTGGTTTTTGTACTAGATGTATATCTTTGTGGATCTCATGACCGGGATTCGAATAGTACCTAAAATAGTCGGTTCCAGTTGTCATCATAGGCAACTAATAATGACCCTTATACAAGGTAGAGATGTATATATTTACCAATGCAAAGTGGAGCAGTGTAGTGGATTAAACTCACGCCCCCCTTCAACATAGAGAAGGGGTACTTGCCTTGTAGTGGGACGTTTATAAGTTTATTGAATACAACAAGCCTCTATCAAGCTGTAAGAAATTTACAGGCTGTACGATAAATGTTCGATGTAGGAACCATTAAATTATTTAGGAAATATTACTCCACGTTTTTGTAGTAAAGAAATTTTGTTATTAACTTTATTGACGTAAGTTACAATTCATTTCACGTACGGCATTATAATTGATGTGGCTATTACTGTCCGTGCGAAAAGTTAACTGTTGTATTATACAAATTGAAAAATTAAAACGAATATACTCCACCGCAACGGTTTTTAGTGTGTTATATCAAGTAAAAGAGATATTGAGACTAGAGAGATAGAGAGACTTGATGTGATAAATAAATAATAAATAAAATATTATAAATAAATATTAACCAACAATCACACCACGTTAACCTAGTCCCATGCTAAGTTCGTAAGAACTAGTGTTACAGGTACTAGGAACGCAATTAATTTAAGAAATTTATATAAATACATATATACATAAATACACATCCATGACTCGGTGAAGACATCTATATTCGTCATACAAATTATCTGCACCTGGCGGGATTCGAACTCGCGACCGCTGCGTAAAGTGTCCAGTTGCCTAACCACTCAACCAGCCGGCCGTCAAAGTGACAAGAGTTAATATTGTAAAATGTAAAGTCAGCAGAGAAATATTATAACTACAGTAAACGTCCCAAACAATGCAGCAGACATTCAGTGAGAAGCATTCTGCTTGCCCAACGCTGATCAAGACGTATTGCCATAACAAAAGCATTTGTTTTGCTTTTTTACCTTTTATGTAATGAACACAAGTGTATAAAAAATGTCGTGTGTACGGAGTACATAATTATGTCAGAAGTCAAACATTTTTGGCAAACTCAATACAAATTTATTAATATTAATAGTTAAACATCCTATTACTTATTTTAATATTAATAGTTAAACATTCTATTACTTATTTACGCGTTGTCTACGCGTTGCTAGGATACGCGACATCATACTATCTCATTCTCTCCTACACATTTTTGTATTTGTGTCTCTTACTGTCACATTTTCCGTCGCATCCCTTTTCAAATGATAACGATTCTAAAGAAGTTTCACTTCAAAAAAATGCTTAACTTTACCCTTTTAAAATTCGTGAAAAATCGATTTTGAAAATAATAAAATTTTAATAATACAAATATTACTAATACATAATTAGTAATTATACTGATAATTACAGCGACAAAAGATTTGTTTGTTCGTAAACGATAAACTCATATAATCTAAAAGTTTTAAAGTGTATAAAATATCACACCAGAATTAACCGAAGAATCAAAAATAATTGAGTTTAGAATATAATTATAACACTTTAATAAGAAAAGAGTTACTCAAAATAAAAGAAACTAAAATATGACCTGTTAATTATTAGTTAATTCACAACTAAATTTCCGTAATCATCAAAATTAAGCACCCCTTAAAAACGCCCAATATATTTCATTATTATTTATTTCTAAAGAAATCGGCAGAATATTTATAAAATTTATGCATATTTGCATATTTTTTTGTCATGTTATGAAACTACCTCCTTTACAAAATCTAATGTTTCTCGACCGACATCATACGCGCTGGTATAGGCTTTACATAGTCCGTCAGTATTAGAGCTTTATTAAGTAGAAGAAGTTAAACAAGAGAAGCTATATAAAACTGTTAATATTTAGTTTTAGTATTAACAAAGTTTAAAAATTTCTTTTTACTATTTTTTTATAAAATTAGTATCTTTGTATGTTTAAATTTGTCTAGGCAATGGTAAGACTTTGAACAGAACTTTAAACAGCTGTAAGTGAGTCACAACAGAGCTTTTATTTCTTTTATTTTCGGAAATTTCGGAGTTAAATGCGGTACGCTAATCTACTACAGGTTGGCGCATAAATTCCCTACCAAGAGTAACAATCGTTTTCAAGTGCTTATGATAAACCCGGACAGACCTCTTTACATTAAATCCATGGAACTGTGGACAATCCGACCAAGGTCCAGACCAGAAGCAAATATTTATATTAACCCCTCCTATGTCCGGGCCTCTCAAGCCTTGTTGGCTAAAGTGTCCCGCCGTTTTTTGACTTATTGCTCGTGTCTTCTTTTGCTTAGGATACGTGACTATGAATATATATACATAGCAAATTTTACGAAGAAGCGAAATAAATAACACAAATCGGCCTTAACTTTATTTTGATAAAAGATGAATTAAATTATTCCAACATATTTCAATACAGCAGGGAAACTTCCAGAACATACACTACCATTTCCTGTAACTTTTAAACGCTATTGCTGATGAGTTGTAGCTTGAGGCCGCAATTTAAACTTTGAATTCATTAAGGATTCTGAAACAGAGGATGCATGAATTCCAGCGTCAGATGTGTTATTTTAGAAATTTCGTGAATAAACATAAGTTACGCTTTTGAATGATTCAAATGTTTGTTTCCAGACTTTTATTAATTTATTAATGGTTCGTGAAGAGAATTTAATTTTTATGTTTTTATTTTTGTCTTAAGTATTAAACTAATTATTTCAAAAGTTTGCACGTAAATGAGTATATTTATGTCTTCTTTACGCTTCGACTTAAACAAACTTGAGTGATATAAGGAACGGAGCGAGCTTATAATTATCCCTGAATAAAAGGTGATAACTCATATACTTTCTATATGGAAAACATTGTTGAACAACAGCAAAATATAGAAGTTAATGGGAGACATCTACACCGAATCTTTAAAAATTTTAATCCATTGCAATTACATAAAATGACGAAATTCTGGTAAAATTAATAAAATAATAAAATAATAAAATTTAAAATTGGGAAACGCAAATGGAAAGACTTTATTTAGTGGCCACCTGGCATTTACTCTCTGGGTTACTTTTAGAAATATTTTGCGAGACTTAATTTTCCATTACCACCTTTGTAATGGTAATATTTAAGGAAATTGCAAATTAAGAAGAGCAATGGTGAGCTATAACTCTTAATGAAGACAACGCTTTTAAATATTATGGTTGAAATATTTCCTAATAATAGTAATAACATTTAATTTCAACGATAATTATAAATACATAATAGGCTGGATTAAAAGAGAAATATAAATTTTAAAGGAGGAGATTCACAAACGAAACTTTCCTTACAATCCTTTCCATTCCATTCCATTCGCCAAGCACCTAAACACCTTAGTCCGAAACCCTTTTAATTAACTGGACCTGACTAAAATTTTCAAAAATCCCTTTGTGACAGATTCAAAATGGCAATTGACAAACAAATCGTAACAAATCCTATGGATACCGCGATACCCGATTAAATATAAGAACCGCGGCTTATTGGAGGCAGGTTTAACAGCGTTTATCAATTTTGCGTAACCTATTTCGTTTTAACCGAATTACCGATAAAAGCCTGCGCGTTTCGTTTTATACTAAACATCCACTGAAAGGTAACAATAAAAAATTTATTACCAATAAACTCATCGAATTCAATTCAAATTTGGGGTCCTTGTCCTTGTTGATCTCCCCACAAGGCCTTGAAAAGTACATAAAGCATTCGATCCTGTTTAATATCACACACACCTAATAACGATTGTTATTTATGGTTGGAAAATTTTCCACCAACCCTCAGTAGAGCAGCGTGGTGGATTAAGCTCCAATCCTTCTCATATAATTATGAATAAGAGGCATTTACCCAGCTCGTAGTACATTTACCGGTTGATTAACTTCAGATTTATAATTTATTAAAATTTTATTTTCTTAGTTCTATAGAGATGATCAAATAGCAACTCAACATCTATATTGTTCTATCAATTATAAACCCACAGTTATCCATTGCTTCACGAATGATGCTTCTTCCTTTATAAATACTTTAGTCGGCATAAACCTCGGTAGTAAACGAGATGTATATTTACGATATCTAAATACACGAGTGCGATGCATACATCATTCATCGGATTGCGTGGCTACATATCCGGTAGGTGGTAAGCATTAGAGATAAAAGGCCGGAGCGTCGAGTATTATTCACGGGAACAAAGCGACGCCCACGGTTTCGGGCAGGTGCCTGAAATGCGAAATTCATTGCGTCGTAAACAAAAAGACGATTTTTAAAGCCCCAACTGAATGGTTGAAAATTTATATTTATTAGGTGAGAATAATATTTTCGAGGTAATTTCATTTTACGTTTTATGAATTTTTTTACCGCACAGCTGATAAAGGTAACTTTATATTATTATTTCACCTGTCATTGACGTATATGATATAGCTAATATTCAAAATTTCCAAGCAGTATTTTAGAGAAGAGTTACATAACGTTCCAACTTACAATATTGAGAAATTAAGGAAAACAAAGGGAAAGAAGAAATTAAAGTTTGTACTAAACTATTTTATATTTTAGGTGTTGCCGAGAACTAACCCGATTATATTAGAGTAGGAGATAGGATTAGGTATATTATAGTAGGAAGTAGGATTAGGTAGATAGTATTATAATCATTTTACAAAAATTCGAAAGACATAGTAATAAGTATTGAATGCAAAACATTAAATATTCACTGTCACGTAGTAACACTTCTTAATAATGGTATATTATCAGTGTATTAGGTCGACGACCGCTTTTAAAAATTAAACCTTTACACTCGTTGAGTCAAGTATCGACCGTTAGTGACACGGCAAAAATACACACAAATATTAAATACCCACATCACATTATTCTACTTCTCCACTACGTTACCGTCAAACTGTCCAACTTGGAAAACAGGTACGCCCGTACAACTTTATAATTGCGGTTGATGTGATTCCTATTTCATGAATCATAAAGGCTATATTTCTATTTTTTTTTATTGTGTATTGTAATTGCTATGTCACGTCCCATGATATTATTACCGTGTCTGAGTGACAGCTTGCGAACCGAATGACACCCTCTTATTGACCTACGTTTTGTTGAATCGAAACAAAAGATAGGTATTATTTTTCTATCTTTTTATTTATCAGTCTGATATTTCCGCGTATAGTTTAGTTAATATATTTAAAAAAAATCATTAAAATTGTGCTAGAATTCAATTTATTTAACTAAAAAGATTGGTTTCGTTTTAATATTGTTCGTTTATTCTTTTTTACATCGAGATCAACTCGTGAGTATTGTACTGTATCAACCTGTAAACAACTTACAGCTGAGCGAAGACTTCTTCTCCATATAGAAGGGTTGGAGCTTAATTCACCACGCTGTTCCACTGCGGGTAGGCGGATAATTTCCCTACCATACATATACGCGTTCGTTATCAGGTGTCTATGATAACAGCCGGGACTGAAAGTTCTACGTGCTCTTTGAGGCACGGTGGGGAGACGCACAAGGACATACACCCAGTCACCCAGATCGAGGCCACTAGTCGCATCACTACACCAAAACGGTCATCCTCCTCGTTTTACTTTAATAATAAATTCCATCCACAGTAACTAAATTTAAAAATAATATATAAATTCTAAATAATATGTTGAACATACACACAAGGTCGAAGCGGAAACCAGAACAGTCACTGTCAACCACGCCGACGCGACGGGCCAGTCAGTCTTAACTTCAATTTTGTGCTTATAACATATACATAAGGATACATATTTGCACTATTCATATACTTTTCTAACTGTACCCGCAACTTCGTTCGCGATTGCCATCCCTTTCACTTAGCTTACAAGATAAAGTATGAACGCAAGCTTAAGATGAGCCGTATGGTCAAAGGTTTCTATAAATTCCAGGTTTCAAGGTATTTGGTTATGGGGTATAAAATTATTCTTGATTGGAGTATTCACTAATATCGATCGAAGATAATATATTCTTGAACCAAGTAAAAATGTTATCGATAAAAGTAATGAGGTCTCTCAACCCAAGAACCAACAATTCAAAAAAAAAATTTTCTTAAAGTAAGAAAATTATTTTTTTCAAAATACATAATTTGCTTGGATCAATAATATTTTCCTTGAATGAAGGTAATTTTTTTTACCAGTATGCAAAAGCTTTACTTGTAAGTGTATATCGTAGTGTTTAAAAAATATGTCATCTGGTAATCTACATCAAGTTTATAAGCACTCATCTATTAAGCTTATTATTTATGTTTATATTTCTTGTAAAGTTTAGCGTAGGAAATATTAGCTATGTAAAATTCAAGGCATGAATTTAAATCGGTACCGTTATACAAACACGAAGCCGGTATCGCGTGACCTGTCGAGAGCAATCAACTTGCAAAACTTTATTTCAAAGGCGAATGTTAACCAATTGATTTACAACGGTTGGTTTATTTGTAATACCTTAATCTTTCGTTTTTCTTGAAAATTGCTTTAACGTCAACTTTTACGATTGGACTTGACGTTTTTCTTTTTTTTATAGCTAAGGCTTAAGTGGATAAATGAGCTACGCATAAGCGGTCATATACGCACATTAAATTATGCATATTCATTACAATTATCATGGCTACTCTATCATTGTTAATTAGATTATATCTATGAATAACTAATTAGATGATTCAATACATATTCTTGCGACCTATCAGGGTAATTCTTACAAATGGCTCATACAGTATCTAGAGCTTCATCATTATGAAAAAAAAAAATTCAAAATTTTCTTCGATACAATGTCACTGGACGACAAAAGGTTTGTGTATCCATCACTGTATTTTAAACCACATATTTTTCTTTTATTCCTATTGATATGCTTTTAGTATAAAGTTATTTTTATACTAATAGCATCAATAGTAGAAAGTAATGCCATCTTATTGTCTTTGTTGCAATTAATTTAATAAATCTTGTCCGTTACCTACTGTGTTTTAAACAACAAGTACCTGGATGACCGAGCTTTGCTCAGTTAAACTATATTTAGATGCATTATAAATTATATTGATGAAACATAAATAATATTTTCGATCTTACCGACATAATAATAAAATAATAGCAACTGGTTATTTAAATAAAAAAAGAGCTCTCACTAATAGTTTTTCTCACAAAAGAAGAAACTTGAAAAAACAAAAGGAAAAAGGAAACTGGTCTGTAGACACCTGGATTCGAACCCGAGTTTTCTGATTTCGAATCCGCCCGATTCCCACCCGAGCTACTACAAGTTTATCAATGACAGCGAAATTTACCTTCGTATTCTAATGACATTTTTTATTTGCGTAAAAAAGGGATAATATGACATTTTCTAAAAATAAACCCTAGCTAGATCGATTTATCACCCCCGAAACCTTCTGTATACTAAATTTCATGAAAAATCGTTGGAGCCGTTTCCGAGATTCAGATTATATATTATATATTTATATACAAGAATTGCTCGTTTAAAGATATAAGATATATTTCATTTATATGCAACTAGTATATTGTCATTTATTATCAAATATAATGACGCATTTTTGCTACTAAATCAGTGTTACTATCAATTTCAAACTTGTTAAACAAAGTAAGTTGGTTAAGGCGTAGAAAAACCAAAGTATTTTAAAAAATCTGCCAAATCACCACATTATTCATGAGACTGCAGTTAGCGTTAGTCTTCACAAAGTGGAATGGGTTAATTCTTTGTTTGTTCGATAGCAAAGTTCGGTACACGTGATTCGAAAAGTTCTATCGGTGTTCGAACCGACCGAACTTTCACGGTAACAGTTTAATTATACCCATATACGATGCACGTATTCACTGAACAATCTAAATCAGTGTCTCGGCGTGTAATCCCGCGCCTCTCCTTTAACGAAGCGCTGTGAAACTTTTTGGAACTCGTTCATAAACAACTTTATTCGTTTGTAGAAAAATGAACCCTATTACTTAAATTAAGGTCCCAATTTCGATTGTACCGGAACCGGTAACCTGTCCAGGTTTTTTTACACGTTCTCGTTAGATCCAATAAATCACTGTAAAGGAAAGATAAAGCTAATTTTTTTTCTGTTCTCTATCAGCTTGAAAACTACCCCCGGCTGAGTGAAGGCCTCTTCTCCATATAGAAGAAGGATATGTTAAGGGAAGGGGGAAGGGAAAACATGTTTCTAGAAATATTAGTGTGCCGTGTGTTATAAGTAGCAGTAATACTCGTAGAAACCAAAATGAAATAAATAAATGTTAACTGAATTTGAACGAAGTATCGTGAGAAAGAAGAGTGGTGACATATTAAAATTTCATATCCAGATGGTCCGGCTTGAGATACCCTTATCGTGCTAATTCCTAATTTGACGATTACTTAAGATTTCCTTCGAAGACGACTTTAAATATTTTAAGTTTTTTTTTTTAAATTAGTACACGTTAAATAGTTTTTTTTTTTCTGTGAAATTTGTATAAAAAAATTAATTGAATTTTCTACACACGTGAGCAACACATTGATGGGTAATTTAAGCTTCTAATAAATCTGTTATAGGTGAACTGAATAGGTGTGAAATTTTTGAAGGACAGTCTTTAATCGATATCAGTATTGATAGCCATAAATAGTATCCATAAATGTATTTTTTTTTATTTTCGTCTGTTTGTCTTGTCTGTGTCTTAGCTGAACATTACATACAATTACTGAATGAATTTAAACAAAATTGTACATGATTTTAGTTCATTCGACGAGCTAGAGTCAAGAGGGTTGAAAATCTAAATGTGTACTTAGTTGTAATTTATTAACTTGTAGTTTGATTTAATTTATTATTATTTTTATTAGAAAGAAGATACTTTAAAGATGGTCCCGAACATTTTAGAAGGTTTTTAGTTTGTTAGTTTAGAAATTACAAACATCATAACTCACATTAGGTGTAAGGTTCAAATAACATGAAACCCAGAATGTGCAGAAACCTTTGAACGTACCACATTAAGCTGGCGTGGATGACAATCGTCAAAAAGCAAACAAAGTTGCGGGTATAGATAGTAAAATGTTTAAAAAAAAATACAAAAAAATGTAAAATAAAATACAGATTTGATTCACAAAACTTAAAAAAACAAACAAGCCAGAGTGTGGAACAAATAATATCAGCTAAAATTTTTTTATTTGTTTATTCGTTCTTTCCGAAAGGCAAAAATCTAAGTGCACATTGCCATTTCGTTTAAACATTTCGAAATTTTTCAAATTAGGCCACAGTGACATGGAGACTTCTTAGATAAAAATTAACGAGAGTATAATCTAAAAATCTTGCGAGAGAGTGAAGTAAAGGCAGAGAGAGATGCGGAGTGGAAAGTAAATGCTTCAATATATGTATAACTGGTACGTGTTAATTTTTATTAACGACTTTCATTACCTTGACTTATTGAAATCAATAGGTTAAATTTTTCCTATAATAATTAAATTATTTCCTTTAAAATTTAATGGTGTTCGTGAACTCCGAGTTGATGATTTTTATGCAAAATGATCAGTTTTTGAAGTAACTTTGTGAGTTCTACTTTCTTACATCACGCTTAAAACATCGTATTATTGAAATTAACACCTGATAGTATGAAATTAATCGATCATGCCTTAGTCTAGCATCCTCGAATATTTCAATTATTGAATATTTCATATTTTTTTATTCAATCAATCGTTTTTTTTTTTTTTGTGAAACCTCTTTGCGCGTGTTGAGGGTGAAATTTCAAGGTCACATGAAGCGTCACGATAATAATAATAATATGAGCGTCATGTATGCGTGTAAGAATAAAGGACGGATATGTACATAGCCCGAGAGAAAAAGAGAAATATATAAAAAATATAGTAAAATAAATTAATTTATAATTTTCGTATCTCTAACATATGACAAAAAAGTGAGCCAATAACATCCCGCCATTTTAAAAGATATTTGACATGTTGACATTGGTTTTTGTAATCTATATATATATATAGGAGACTTTCTATAGATATAGTCACTCATCACGATATCTCTGGAACTATGAGACCTAAAAACTTGAAATTTGCTAGGAATATTCCTTTTTCCAAGTAGAGGTCAGCTAAGAACGGATTTTACGAAATTCTACCTCTAACGGGATGAAAAAGGGAGGCAAAGTTTGTATGGGACAACGTGATTCCTTGGTCCAATCTACTTCAAATTTCGCATAAATATTCTTTAACAGAATTGATTGAAGACGTGTTTCGTATTTTATCGAAATTCATTCCCTGACGGGGTTAAAAAGGGGGTAGAGAGTTATTTTGATATAAACACTCCTTAGTGAGTCCTTTTTGATTTAAATTACATTTATTTTGACACATGTTTGACAATCAATCCGTCTATTATTATATTTTTCAGTATTGTCGTGTAGGTGATATCTTTTTTTGGGTGCTCCTGATGGAACAGGCAAGACTTTATATTAAACTTAACAAAATTGAGTTGTAAATATACCGTGTGATTGCTTTATTGTAAAATAGTGTCTTATATAATATTTTTACTTCAATGTTGGTGTTGTGTTAAGTGAAGGGTTTTAAACTAAATGACTCATTAGCAAGGCATCTGTTGTTCACAATGATACATATATAGAAGACACCGAATTGAACTTGGAAACATTTTTGAATTATACGGCATTAACACCCCAATTAGTACAGCTTGGCACCACGGACTGATGTTGGAACAAGATCAGAAAACATTATAAATCATGTACCCCTTTTACTTTATCTTACACTAAAATTAAGAAGCAGCAGATATAAACTGTCTTGGACTATTATTAAATATAAATATATGTTTGACATACACACACAATCGTCTGTTCCTAAGGTAGGCTGTAGGCAACTTAATGCCTGTGTTTTAGGTAACAGCCGACTGATATACATTTTTTATAAATATACATATAAATAATACATATAGAAATCAATACATATTACACCTAGACTTGAGGTGGGAATGGAACCCACGATCCTGGAGCAGAAAGCAGGGTCACTACCAACTGTGCCGAGTCAATTAAAATTTAAAAAATAATTACTTGCGGGTTTATTCAAATCTTAAGAGACAAAATCGTATTGACTTGTGGTGTAATTATACCTACGATACAACGTACGAAGCATTGATGACCGTTCTGGTGTAGAGGTGCAAGTAGTCGCCTTAACGCCTCGCCTCAATGGCGGTGGTCGTTGGTTCGATTCCCGCTCGAGGCAGATATTTGTATTTGTGCCAATATTTGTTTCAGGTCTGGGTGTATATCTGGGTGTATAGTGGGTTTCCCCACCATGCCCCAGAGAGTACGTTAAGCCATCTTTCCCGTTTGTTATCATAGATGCCTTATAATAGTTGTTACTTATCGTAGGGATATTATCCGCTGTGGATAATAATAGCCTGGTAATTCTAGCACCTCGAACGAAAAAAAAATGTTTATAAAGAAATACTACGGAAGGTGTAGTATTTCGATTTCGTTGTAAAAAGATAAGACCCCCGTGTAACTTTCTCCAGATCAAAGGCAGAGCTTCTTGATCATAAAATATAATTATTTTTATTTTTATTTTAATGTTTATTTAAACTTTAAATCCCTACTCTATAATAAAGATTGTTATATTTTATAAGTATCCATATATTTTAACATAATAATTTATATGTCATAACAAAATTAATAAGGTACAAAAAAAAAAAAACAAATCAAAAAACCTATTATAACCATTTTCGAATTCTACGCGGATAAAGTTGCGGGCTATAATTATGTTTGACAACTCAATCCGTCTATTATGAAATATTTTCCAGTATCGACGCAGGTGTAGGTTATAAAGAATATAAATTAATATTTTTTTGAAATTTTAGTTAAATACCCGTGCGAAGCCGGGTCGGGCCGCTAGTTGCTTATATTATTTTTATCTTAAAACTTTGTAGTAAATTGTTATTAAAATTTTAGATTCATCACCAACACAAAATACTCTTGGAGATTAAAATAAATATAAACTTCTTAGTTTAATAAGAGTAACGTTTTTTTTTTTAAACTTATTTATTAGATATTAAAAATTTTGCTAACAGTATTATTTGTTTCTAGAGGCCTATAAGCATCATTAGCTGTTTATACTTTTTTTTACCTTTTTTCGTTTATATTTGTTTTAAAAAAATATTGCCTCTTTAGTCTCTGACATCTATTAAATATTAATTAATAAATTTTAAATTGTATTTGCAAACAAGTTTCACTTATGACAAGTGTTCTCCGTACACACGCTTACTCTTTTTTTTATTACAGCACCCTTATTTATGTGGCCCTATATAGTTATCTTAAATATGGTGGAGGAACTCAACAGGGTGTAATGTATACCCGATATGTTAATCACACCGCTTGAGTAAATTCCAAGAGCCCCAAAAATATTGGTGGCACCCAGCTCTTATATATATTATTTAGGAATTAATAAATAAATAAAAATTGCTACATTAATTTAGCTTAATACATTTTATCATGATAATTTTCCAAGTCAATATCAAATCATTTAAGGAATTCAGTTAATATTAAAATTCCAAGCCCATCTCAACGGTCTTCAATGACGCATAGCGATTTCAGCTCCTCGGGTTATCTTTAGGTTTGTAAGTATTTTCTGATCGATAACGAATGCTATACATAATACATTAATCATATCTCTCGCTTGTGTAAATATAATATGTAAATTTTAACGATATGACTACACACTATGAATAAAATAAAAATAAAAAATAAAATAAAAATAGCCTTTATTACTGTTATCTTTCTTACAATTAATTGATGAATTAATGAATGCCTATTCAAAGTATTAGATGTTTACTGAAAAAAATAATTTAATATAGTTATAAATTTAAAGTAAATTATTTAAATTATTATCGGCAACTGGATGTTTGTCTGTAACAGCTTGTCTGTCGACAAAGGCCTCCTCTAAAGATATCCATGTATTCCTGTCTCTTGCTAACGGGTCCACATCGGACCAGCTATCTTCTTCAAGTCATCTTCCCATCTTTTAGTTTGTCTACCTCTCCTTCTTTTGCCATCTCTTGGATACCACTCTGTTATTATCTTTGTCCATTTTTCTTTACTCTCTCTTATCATATGCCCCGTCCATCTCCATTTCATTTGTCTGTAGATTGTGTGTGCATTTTTGAATTTTGTTGTATTTTTAATTTCTTGTAATTTCACTCTGTCCCTTCTTTTTATACCTAATACACTTCTTTCTATACCGGTTTGGCAGACTTTTAATTTGCTTTCCATTTGTTCTGTTAGTGCCCATGTTTGGCATCCGTATAATAAGCATGGCATAATGCATATTTCAAATACTTTCTTTTTTCCTTTCATAGGCATATCTTTATCCTTCATTATTTCGCTAAGAGACCAAAAGCGTTTCCAAGTACTTGTTATTCTTCTTTCTATTTCTTTATTCATACAATCTTCTGTAGATATTAGTTGGCCCAAATATATATATTCTTTTACATATTCTATTTCATTGTTATTTACTATTAGCGTTTCAATTTGTTGGGAATTCGTCATAATTTTAGTTTTAGTAAGATTCATTGTCAGGCCAGCTTTATTACTTTCATCAGATAATTGCTGTAACATTAGTTCTAGGGTTCTTGCATCCTCTGAGAATAAAACTAAATCATCCGCGAAGCGTAGGTGACTAAGATTTTCACCGTTTATATTGAGGCCTTTTTTGGACCAATTTAGGTTCCTGAAAATCATTTCTAGCACTGCTGAAAATAGTTTAGGTGATATCGGATCTCCTTGGCGTACACCTCTTTTTACAGGGAATTCGTTTCCAATAGATTCAAGCTTAACTTGAGCTGTGCTCGCTGAGTATACATTTTTAATTATTTTTATGTATTTTTCTTGAACCCCTTGTCTTTCTAGAGAATCCCATATATACTCGTGTTCTAATGTATCGAACGCTTTATTGAAGTCAACAAATCCTATGTAATATCTTTTATTGTATTCTCTATATTTTTGTAGAATTTGTCTTAGCGAGTGGATATGGTCTATAGTTGAGAATTTGCTTCGGAAACCAGCTTGCTCCTTAGGTTGGTTGTCTTCTAGCGTATTAGTAATTCTATTTAATATGATTTTCGAGAATACCTTATAAATATTGGACATTAAACTGATCGGTCTGTAGTTGCCTATATCGCCCTTGTCTCCTTTTTTATGCACAAGTATAATTGTTGATTTAGTCCAGTCTTCCGGGATGATTTCTGTTTCTAAGATCTCATTGAATATTTCTGTAAGTTTCGGGGCTATCACTGGTAGCGTGGTTTTCAGTAGTTCATTTGTTACTAAATCTGATCCAGGTGCCTTATCTAGTTTTTGTGTCTTGATAGCTTTTATTGTTTCTTCTTTTAAAATTGGCTTTACTTCATCTGTATTAACTGAATTAAACTCTTTCCTAACTCTTTTTCCTTTTGAACTTTGGTATAGTTTTCGATAGTATTCCGTAGCAATTGATAAGATTTCTGGTCTTTTAAAGGTCTTTACACAAACTTTATTTTTCATACTTGGAATCCAGTCTTTTTTATAATTCATCTCTTTCAGCGCCTTTTTTATTCCTCCCGTTTTTTCTATATGTTTTTTTAGTGTTAGGAACTTTTTTGTTTTTCTATCCTTTCTTAATTGTTCGCTTATTTTTTTGCTTATTTCTGCTATCTTTTGACGATTCCTGTTTGTTTTTTCTTGTTGTAAAAGCTCTTTCCGTTCTTGTAATAATTGCTTACTTTTAAATGATATTTCTTTCTTACCTGTGAAATTAACTTTTATAGTTTCTGTTTTTAATTGTTTAAGCAAACTGTCATATTTTTCTTGAGTCGATTTACCTACTTTTTGTTCGTCTTGTAGGGACATTTTGAGGTTGTTGAGAAGTAAATCGGTGCTACCTGTGCATTCAAGGGCTTTCATACTGTTGTGAAATTTCCTTGCTCTTTTGGCACGCGTCCTTGATAATTTTGCTCTTACCATTCTATGATCCGTGTTGAAATTTAAATTATTTAAAATCGCCACATCTTTAAAAACTTTTGCATTGTTAGACATTATATAGTCAATCTCGTTTTTATACAAGCTATTTGGAGAGATCCATGTCCATTTTTTTGATGATTTCTTTTTGTAAAAACTGTTCAGGATTCTCATCTTATTTTCTATAGCAAATGATACTAGTCTTGAGCCGTTCTTACTTCTATTGCCAAACCCATGACTTCCTACGGTGCGTTCTTCTCCTCTTTCTTGTTTTCCAATCTGTCCATTAAAGTCACCCATAACTATTATGTTTTTAGATGTAGTTGCAATGGTGGTTCGTAGTTCTTCATAGAATTTTTCAATTTTTGTTATGTCTTCTTTTTTATTTGATTCAGTAGGTGAATATGCCTGGATTATAGACCATACTTGTTCATCTTCGCCATCTACAGGTAATTTTATATTAAGAAGTGCAATCCGTTCTGAAATCCCTCTTAATTCTTGTATTTTTTTGGCAAGGTTTCTTTTAATCATGAATCCTACTCCGTATAATCCGGGCGTCTCCCCTATATGGTGTAATATATATTTTCCATGATCTTCTATTCTTTCCCCAAGTCTTCTAACTTCACTAATACCAATAATGTCCCATTTTATTTCATCTAACGCTAGTTCAAGTTCTTGCAATTTTTCTGTAGTCCCTAGTGATCGACAGTTTATAGTTGCGATATATATATCTTTCAATTTATTTTTCCTGGTATTTCCTATCTTTAGAGGGTCGTGGTCATTTTCCCCCACGAGGACCAATCGGCTTGGGGGAGGTTTGTAGTTTTTGTTTTTTTTTGTATTCTGTATTGCTACATTGTTGTGTTTTCCGGTTGCCGATAGCTAATTGTTAATAATTGTTATCCGCCGTATATGAGGAGAGAGAATTAGATCTGCTTCTCATGACATCGAATGCGTTACGTCTATTCTTTTGTGATGGTGTATGTACTTGTTTTTTAGCCTGTGTATGGTCATGTGGTGATGAAGATATTTCTCATTTTCTTTTATCATTCGATTTGTTGTTTTCCCTCACTATAAGCTTGTCGTACTTTAGATATGCGAAATTTCCTTTCTTTCGTTCTTCTTGCAATTGAGTTTTTAGCATTTTCCTCTTCTCCAAAACTTTTTTTGAATAATCTTCTGTGATATACATATCTTTGAGATTCTTTCGGGCTTTCAAAACTTAATTTTTCTTCCATATGTTGACAAAAGAAAGCAAAATAGGTCTCGGTTTTCCATCAGATCTTTTCTTTCCAATGCGATAGATTTTGTTTATTTCATACTCTTCAATTTTTACATTTAAGTCTTTATTAAATATTTTTTTTGCCTTTTCTGCGAGTCCTGACGTAGATTCTTCATCCTCTTTTAATCCGAAAATAATTATGTTGTTTTTCTTTTTTTCGCTTTTCAAATACTCTATCTCTTTCTCAAGGTTTTCTATTTTTACTTTTAAGTCTTTATTTTCTTCCATAATAGGCTGTAGTTTTTCATCCATTTTCACCATTATTGTATTAGTTATAGACTCTTTCAGTTCTGCCGTCTGTTTCTGCATTTCACTTTTCATCTTGTTGAATAAGATTTGAAATTGTTCTTCCATGGTTTCGTTTTATGTTTTCTCCGTACAATGGAACGTATCGGCGGAAACAGTTCAATTTATAATTTTGTGCTGGCAACACTCTTGTAGTGAATGAGGTTTTTAGTAATACTCTGTGACACAATTTCTTACTACCTTCGTTATGACAACTTTTAATGTCAATCCGGTATTTGGTTTCTTTGTTTATTAATATTTTTTAGTATCACAATTATTGCACAAAAAACCAATAGTTCCACCGTTACTTAAGATACTTTAAGATAAAGTAAGTAACCGAATATTTGAATTGAAAATATTATGAATTCATAATTATAAGATTCATTTTAACTATAAGGTTCCTCTATGTAGTAAACATTTTATTACATAATATGTAATCTCCAGATGAGATATATAGAAATTAGCTTACACTTTATAGGATGGAAAATTGTATGTTGCTGTGACTTAAAAACAAGATAAGTAAATTAAGTACTCCTGACTTGTTTAAAAAAAACTTGTAAAATTAAAACGCATTTATTTTTACAAATGTTAATATCACAATTAATAAGAAATATTTTTATGATACAAAAACATTGCAGTGTCCAATAGCAGTGCTCACATTTGTGAAAGTTTAATCATTGCATTGTGCAATCGGAATGTCTAAGATTGCCCTGAGATTGCGAAGGCGAATAACGGGTGTAAGTGGCAATTGCGATCTTCTCTAGATAATTGTGATACCACGTTATTCAGTAATTGAGAATGGAATCCTTGTAAATTACGCGCAATATTCAAAATTAATTATGGACGTGAACGTACGTACGTATGTGACGTAGATAATCGTGTTGAAGCTATAACTATAAATATACTTACTAGTACATACTACATACATACATAATTATATATACTTGTCATATTGATTGATTTTCTGGGCAATAGTCTCTCCTCTCCTATACAAGGAAATAGGAGAAAAAGGAATAAAGCCTAACCCACCGCGCTATTTGAGATCGGCGGAAAATTTCTTGTGAGCATGACAACCGTTCTGGTGTAATGATATGAGTAGTCGACTCAACGACAGCGGTAGATATTTGTATTTCTGCAAATATTTTGACTTTCTTGCCGTGGTGTGCAAAAAGCGACTGTAATCCAATCAGGATGGTGATGGGCAGCAGCGTCACCATATCCTGCCACAACATACTGCGCTCACTAACCCGCATTCCAAGCGTGGCGAGTATTGGCAAACTTCCTCAGAGAAGATGGGAGAGGCCTACGTTCAGCAGTGGACTTCCAACGGCTAAAGTGGTGGTGGTGGAAATGTGTATTTGGTCTGGGTGTATGATGAGATAGGGTATCCGTGTGGGACTATTGTGTCGGAGAGCACGTAAATCCGTCGATCGAAATTATTATCACAAACACGTGTCTATAATATGGATAGTTACTCGTGGTAGGGAAATTATCCATCATCCCACAGTAGAACAGCATGGTGGAATAAGCACCAACCATTCTATATGGATAAGAGGCCTTTTTCCAATAGTGAAACGTTAACAGGCTGATTCAGTTCAGCTTAGTTCAGGTTAATTTCTTTACCAATAGTAACCATCCTTATCAGGTATTTCTGATGATTCGGCGGACTCCAAGATACGGTTTGGAAAACCACATACTAAAACTGTATATATTGTGTTTGAGTTTAAATACGTGTGTGTAGATCAGTATAACAATAAATAATCGAAGCGGACTTATAATAATTGAACATCAAGTACCGTTTGAATAGTATATTTTTTATTTAATTCTATTACTCGATGGAGTCTTCAATTTAAGTAATAATGATTTTTAAAAAAAGATGTAAAACAATAAGTACATTTACTAAGTACCGTTAGATCCTAAGGTTAACGTGTTCAAAGTAAGTAAATAATTTCTATATTCTGGTTTTATTACATATCACTGTAGTAAACTTGAAACTCGGGTCGAATTTTGTTAATAATTTCTAAACAAAAAAAATTTAAAAAATATACTGCGTAGCTAATGACCAAAAATAATTATACAAATTCTTTAAAAAATTCCTCTTCAAGAGCCCGTCGAGTAATTACGGAGATTAGTTAGAAAAAAAGGGAGACTGACAAAAAAAATAAGACTTATTTTAGTATTATTACCATAATATCAGTAGCCTGATTATATATACATACGAGTACATGATAATTATGTACACGTTACCAGTTACGGTTAAATTAAAACAACCATTTTATAAGAGTACCTATTATATCTACGGCCTCTTAAGTTTGTTACGAGTGCAATTAATAACACTTCGAAATTTTATAAATTATATCGCCGTAATATTATTCGCTGAATTATGAAAATTACTTTAATATTTTCCTGAGCGTTAGTCGTAATTATATTCATTAATTTAGAAGTTATTAATAAATATATAAACATAAATATTTAATACCATACCAAAATAAAAGGGGGGAGGGTAGGTCTGCTATTGCAATTGTGGTAAAATGATTGATCAAAAGCTGGTCACTGACCTCATCATAATTGGTATTGATAATTATGTAAGCTATTAATTTACTAGTATACTATCTCTATAATCACGCTATATTAATAACATGTACATATTATCTTATACGGAGAGAAGAACTTTGCCAAGTAGTGGGACTTTTCAGGCTGTTTTATTTCAGTTTTATTCAATTCAACAATAATGACATACTCATAAAATCATAGTTTTAGTAGAATTAACATTTGAATTAAAATAAATTAATTGAAAAATTATCACGATCAGAGAAATGTCCCTGTTCTCGAAAGCGTTTTAATCACAAACCGTCAATAATTCTAGACTCACTACAGGTAATTTATACAGTGACTTGAACTGAAAGAACTGAAAAAAAAAATCTATAACAATCCGATTTTTACGACATTTCCTGCCTCGCACGACCCGTTTATAGAACCAGCTGCCATCTATGGTATTTCCGAACCGATATGACTTAGGGACCTTCAAGAAAAGTGCATACATCCATTTAAAAGGCCGGCAACGCACCTGCTAATCCTCTGATTTAGCTGGTGTCTATGGATGTCGCGTACACTTACCACCAAGTGAACCGACTGTCCGTTTGCCATCTCTTACATAATAATAAAAAATAAAAACTGCACGATATTTTTAGTGATGTTTGTTTTACTATAATACCAATAGTTTTAATACCACTAAAAATTTAATTAATAATTAAAAGTCTAGATCGGATTTTATCGCGTTTATTTGTTTAAAAAAACTTTACAGTTTAACGATTTTTCAATTAAATTATTTCCCGACGTTTCGGACCTCGGGGGACTGAGGTGGTAGGTGTCCGAATAAATATAATAATAAAAATATTAAATTTAACAGTCTGTAAAAAAAATAATCACCACGTCAATTAAATCTAAATACTGAATACGAGATTCAGTTTGATCAATAGCTTTGATGTTAACTACCACTCCGCCATATTTGATGGAAATGTAATTACTTTAGTGATATTGAGCGCACATCTCGAGTGTTGTGCGTATTTGAGCAGTATTTTGATTACCTAATTAGAATTGTTCTATATTTGATGCTTTACATGAATAGCAAGTTTTCAATACTGTGTTGAATATCATTGAAGAGATACTTATTATTTGTATAATCAAACGTATCTTTATTTGTCAGATAAAATTTCTTATAATGATTAACAACTTGTTTAAAAATATTTCATCTTCTTCTATATATATATAGGAGACTTTCTATAGATATAGTCACTCATCACGATATCTCTGAAACTATGAGACCTAAAAACTTGAAATTTGGTAAGAATATTCCTCTTGCCAAGTAGAGGTCAGCTAAGAACGGATTTTACGAAATTCTACCTCTAAGGGGATGAAAAAGGGAGGCAAAGTTTGTATGGGACAACGTGATTACTTGGTCCAATCTACTTCAAATTTGGCATACATATTCTTTAACAGAATTGATTGAAGACGTGTTTCGTATTTTATCGAAATTCATTACCTAACGGGGTTAAAAGGGGGTAGAAAATTATTTTGATATAAATACTCCTTAGTGCTTTTTTTTAATTACATTTTATTTTGACACATGTTTGACAACTCAATCCGTCTGTTATAATATATTAATATATTTTCCAGTATTGATGCAGGTGTAGGTGATATCTTTTTTTGGGTGCTCCTGATGGAACAGGCAAGACTTTATATTAAACGTAACAAAATTGAGTTGTAAATATACCGTGTGATCGCTTTATTGTAAAATAGTGTGTCTTTTATAATATTTTTTAATTCAATGTTGGTGTTGTGTTAGGTCAAGGGTTTTAAACTAAATGACTCATCAGCAAGGCATCTGAAGTTCACAATGATACTGATATAGAAGACACCGAAGTGAACTTGGAAATATTTTTGAATTATACGGCATTGACACCCCAATTAGTACTGTTAGGCGAAACAAATTTATTTATTTAAAAAAAAGACACAATGCAACACTAAACTTCTATTTATTAATAATTTTACAAATCGAACAATTATTAAGACTTAACAATCACTAGGAATTGCAATTAAAATTAAACAAACAATCAACCGTTAATTTGAATATAAAAATGGTCAACGTGCTCGTCATGAAACAACGACCTATCGTTCCGAAAGCCGAGAAGCGAAAGAGGCTCTGAGCGGGTAGCGAACTATTTTTATTAACGCTGTTGCATGACGTTACGAAACGTATTAAAATAAAAGAGGGTATGCTGACACGGCCTCTCCTGACCGTGCGCCGTCCCCGGTGCACATTTTCACCACGAGCGCTGACTAGTCGGTGGATGCTGATGAGGACTCGAGCTCGCCGTCTCCAGGTGAGACTCCTGGAGGAGCAATAGCGGGAGCCGTCGAAGGCCCAAGCTGATCATTTGACAGGTTCATCGTCAGTAGCAGACTCTGTTCATGAGAAATACATAACAAAATATGAGTTTTATAAACAGTTGGCTAAGTACTGCCTATTCTTTCATACTTCTCGCTCTCAAGGCCCTCATTCACTTATTCACACATGTTAAAGTTTTAAGAAAACCTTTCGATCAGTTTACAACTTCACCAATCGTTCAGTCTTCTTCATTCATCTTCTATCAACTCATTTTATAAAAGCGAACGCGCGTTACATGCAACCCTACAGACACGCTATATTCAATAACGTGTCCGTCGGTCCAAGGTCTGCACGCATAACCACTTTGCGTCTGCCGGACATGTGCCGTGTACGTATAAAAATACGCTCTAATCAGACCAGGGACCGCGCACATAAATGTGCCAACCGGACATAGTCCGTGAACGTTCAACAAGGCCTCGGGCCCAAAACCAGACAAGAGTCTGCACACATTATAAAATGTGACCGCTGAACCAAGGTCTGCACGCATAACCACTTTGCGTCTGCCGGACATTTGCCGTGTACGTATAAAAATACGCTCTAATCAGACCAGGGTCCGCGCAAGGCCTCGGGCCCAAAACCAGACTAGAGTCTGCACACATAAAATGTAAACGCTGAACCAAGGTCTGCACGCATAACCACTTTGCGTCTGCCGGACATTTGCCGTGTACGTATAAAAATACGCTCTAATCAGACCAAGGTCCGCGTCACACACTGGAGATCATACACTCCAGACACCAGACATACGTAAGGCAGCCATTGCCTGTAGTACATCTGAAACATAACAGAACATTAAAAATGTTTAACAGCTTGCCATCGAAAAATGCTGCACAAGACTCGGGACATCATTCCCTTTTCCACGGCAACAAGTTCTGTGATGCGGCTTGAGTGGTTCTACCAAGTGACGTTCTTAACAGTTGCAGTTCATAGCGCTCGTGAGACAAGATTTTCACAGCGCGATAAGGACCACGCATTCCAGAGTCTAGTTTGCCGCGTGTCTGTGTAGATTTAGAAAAGAATACGAAATCATTAGTTTCAAAAATTTAAGCATCTTGTTTTTCTTTATTGCGCTCCATCAGTTCAGATGCTCTTTGACAGTGTAATTCTCGCATTGCCTCACGATTCGGATTAGGAGTATTCAGAGCAACATCGCGTATGAGAGACCTTGTCACGGGTGTAATACTGGCGCTAGGCGCAGTTTTTAAAAGCGAAATCGGCTATATAACGATGGAAGTATCCAGCTAAACCTAATAACTGTAACTTGCTTTACGTTTGTGGGTCTAAGCGAATTGACTATAAACCTAAACTAACCTAACCTAACCTGTACCTTCCTACCGCTTGGCCTAACCTGACCTTGACTAATTATGCGACATAAGTATTCTACTTCCGTAGTCACAAATGTACTTTTCTTTTAATTAACTGAAAAACAAAACTGCCAGCTCTAAAGCTATCAGAGCGTAATAGTGTCTATGCTCATGCGGTCTCACCCGTCTTTTTTCCTAGTGAAAATAATAGGACTCGCATACTGGGATTTTGATTCACGGATAATATTCTTTTCTAGTTAGTGTTGAATTATAATACTTCGCACCCTAATCTTCTCGTCAAGAGAAAGTGTTTACGGCTTGTAACAAACCGGTGTGTAACTATTCGACTGTATACGTATGATACCAGTACTAACGGTTGCCACTGCTATGCCTCTTATTGAATTATTCTTAAAGTCGACAAAAACCGACAGTAATTCATCGGGATCAGATCCCTCAAGTGTTGTATTAACGAACGATTCCTCACTGAAATTAATGTGAAATACACTGTTCATACACGTGACTTTGTCGACACGCGTCAAACGCTGTTGTTTATTAACCCGTATATACGCAACGCTCTTTCGGTTTAATACATCCGTACCTATAATTATGGGTACATTGATGCAAACGCGGGTACAACAAAAAAATCAGCTTCTAAAGATGTATCATTGAATTCGAAAATTAATGTGACGTAACTAGTTGATTCGACATTACCAACGCCCCATAATAATTGCTACGTAGGTACTCTATCTGCCTGTAAACCACCTACTGCTGAGGAAAGGCCTCTTTTCCATATAGAAGAAGGGTTAGAGCTTAATCCACCACGTTGCTCCACTGCGGGTTGACGGATAATTTCTCTATCATGGGTAAAGATCGTTTTAGGTGTCTATGATAACAACCGGGACCGACGGCTTTACGTGCTCTCCGAGACACATACACCCAGTCCGGAAACAAATATTTGTACAAATACAAATATCCTCCACGAGTGGGAATCGAACCCGTGACCGCCAGTGCTCGGCGTTGAGTAGGTGTTTGTCGGCAGTTAAAATGTTTAAGTAGTGTCGAGGAAATAAGATAAACACGCGATCTACTACTATCTATAAGTACGTCGGTAGAAACGTTCTATATCACCGCGGTCACTACATAGTTATCGATCGATCTACCCTCCAATTTAGAACAAAAAAATTACTTTTTGTTTGCGAATTTCTAAAACTTCTTTAAAAAAGAAACACTCACTCGCGTCTTGTTCCTTCTTTTATTTTTTTAAAAATAGAACACGATATTTTGACAGTCTCCCTTGTACTATTATTAATGAAATTATCGTATGTACGCTTATTATTTATTACAATGTTTGAATGCTTTAAGCATGATTTTTGAGTATGACCTACCTCTCCACACGAAAAACATTTTATGGCTTTAGAATTGTGACTGTTATACGAACGTTTTCGTAAGTTTCGTTCATTAATATTTCGTACGCTATGCACAGGCATTGGAACGCTTCGGCTTTAAATAAATAGAAAAGAAACCTACTAAATCTTTAGGGGATAATTTAGAATTTAGCGCCGCCGCACGAATCTAAGGATCGTGTTATACCTCGTATGATGATCGCAACTTTTAACTCGTCACTTAGATCTTTAACAATGTTTAAGCGCAATAATGATCGCCTTGCCTAATCTGCTACAACGTGGTATAATAATCGAAATCTGAGCACATTACATTAAATGAAATGTCAGCGACATCGATTCTTCGTGCACATAAGGGCTTAAATTCTATTTTAAAATTTGTCCAACTGCGATCTTTGGTAAACCAGTCTTGGAGCCAAGACTTGGCATCACTCCTGACACAATTACTAATTCTAGACAAACATTAATTGTCGTCGCAAATACTCTATCTTGGTTGACAAGAAAGAACATTTCTTTAAATTGATAGAAAACCCAGCACGGTCTACTTTCTCGCACAAAGTCTTTATATCATTGACATTCGAAGCAAAACTGCAGATATAATAAGATTGGTTAGATCTCACCGGTATATTTATGAATCGTATCGCATCAACGATGCGATCAGCATCCCTGAAGTGGTCCATCGAGGCACTCACGGGACGCTCCGGTGAGGACGAGGTCACTGAAGCCGGTACCCTTGCACGCTCTTGAGGCGCGCTCGCAGGTTCGGCCACCGCCGTGGACTCTGCGCCGACGGTTGACACAGGCGCTGCCTCAGCTACCATCGCCGTAGGAGCACAGCCGCTCGGCTCTCTTTGTTGAGATGAAGCCGTGTAGTGTTGTTCTTCTAGTGACAACAATCTGTTAAAAATTTGTTGCATTGTTTCGATTAAAGCATTGCTAGAAGGAATACGTCGTCTGTGACGCGAGTCACGTTGGCTAGAATGTGAACTGCGATTACGCGAGCGGCTACTGCCTTTTTGCTTTTTTTTTTTTTTTTAAAGCAAATTTTTTATTAGTTACTTTAAGTTAGGCGTATTTCAAATCAAAGTATTAAAAAGTTACGCAAAATAGCTGTTTTGGAAATAAAGCAGGGATATTACCTACGTGGAAATAAACCTTCTGTTCACTCTTTTGTTAAAAAGGAGAACTGGAACGTACTCACCAAAACTGTTGTTATACTTAACCACAATTTTTTTTTTTTAATGAGGGTAGGAGGAAACGTAAAAAGTTCTCTTTTAACAGCCAACAAAAAGCATCTCAAATAACGATGTATTGACTATAACACGCAAGTTCACCTCGGTCTACTTCCAAACAACGAAATGGGGAATACTAAGACCAAAATTCGAAATGTAATAGCGGCTAGATTTAGCTTGTGTTATTGATGTTAACGCGCTCACTATCTTCGTTGTTTCGCAAACCGGCTCTACCGACGTAGTGGCTTTATAAGTCGCTACCAGTGAAGGTGGAGTATAGCATTCACGAGCTGGACGTAACGGTTCAGATATGGAATCGGAGGTAGTCTACTCACAATTGCATTCAATCTAACATGAATAGTATCGAGTACTTGGTTACGGGAGCTATCGCGGTGATTACGCGAGTCGTCGCAACGTCGCCGCCTAAAAGAACTACGATCTCGGTCCTTGCGTGACCTACTACAATGCGTACGTGACCTATCAATTTCTTTCTTCAACCGCAAAGAACGTACCGACATTGTAAACGACATCGTGTAGTTACCGACCTACAGAATGGTACCACTTAGCGACGTATACACTTAAACTACACAATAGTAAAAGATTCGAACGTAATTGCAGCTAAAATTAAAATTTGAATAACAAATTTACAAAATAATTAAACACTTTAAAATAATTAACTTAAAAACAGGAAGCGACAGCACTGCGCGAACGAGATAACCTTTCATCATCAGATTCACTTCGCGATCTATGACGACGGTGATTTGCCCATGACGGCCTTTTGCGCGTTTGTTCGATCCCTTATCGATTTATCGCGGGACTGCCTATCTACACGGCTAGGAGTCCTACATAATCAAATTAACGGCTGTTTGCTTATGAAGTGGTGTCGTAAGGATCTATCCAACTTCTGATGTTAGGCGAAACAAATTTATTTATTTAAAAAAAAGACACAATGCAACACTAAACTTCTATTTATTAATAATTTTACAAATCGAACAATTATTAAGACTTAACAATCACTAGGAATTGCAATTTAAATTAAACAAACAATCAACCGTTAATTTGAATATAAAAATGGTCAACGTGCTCGTCATGAAACAACGACCTATCGTTCCGAAAGCCGAGAAGCGAAAGAGGCTCTGAGCGGGTAGCGAACTATTTTTATTAACGCTGTTGCATGACGTTACGAAACGTATTAAAATAAAAGAGGGTATGCTGACAGTACAGATTGGCACCACGGACTAATGTTGGAACAAGATCAGAAAACATTATAAATCATGTACCCATTTAACTTTATCTTACACTACAACTAAGAAGGAGGAGATAAAAGCTGTCTTGGACTATTATTAAATATAAATATACGTTTGACATACACAAACGATCGTCTGTTCCTAAGGTAGGCAACTTAATGCCTGTGTTTTAGGTAACAGACGACTGATATACATTTTTTATAAATATACATATAAATAATACATATAGAAATAAATACATATTACACCCAGACTTGAGGCGGGAATCGAACCCACGATCCTGGAGCAGAAAGCAGGGTCACTACCAACTGTGCCGTGTCAATTAAAATTTAAAAAATAATTACTTGCGGGTTTATTCAAATCTAAGAGATAAAATCGTATTGACTTGTGATGTAATTATACCTACGATACAACGAACGAAGCATTGATGACCGTTCTGGTGTAGTGGTGCAAGTAGGCGCCTTAACGCCCGCAATGGCGGTGGTCGTGGGTTCGATTCCCGCTCGGGGCAGATATTTGTATTTGTGCCAATATTTGTTTCAGGTCTGGGTGTATATCTGGGTGTATAGTGGGTTTCCCCACCCGGAGAGTACGTAAAGCCGTCGGTCCCGTTTGTTATCATGGATGCCTCCGCTAACCCGCAGTGGAGCAGTGTGGTGGATTAAGCTCCAACCCTTCTTCTATATGGAAAAAATGCCTTCGCTCAGCAGTGAGTTATTTACAGGCTGATACAATACACTACAGTACAGGAGCATTTGTGGCCTGCAGTGACGAAACTGAGCCTTACCATAAATATGAGAGTCTATCTAAGGGGAGATGTACTGCCGGACAGTTCTCAGACCTGTTGCTTAAAATAGGAAATGGTGATTTCCGGGAACCATATAATAATATAATGTATGAGTGTATATGAGTATGTATTTACCATAAACAAAGCTTAAGGTCAAACTCTTACTGTAGCGGGAGTATAGGTACTTAAGCGAAAGTTGCTTCTCTCACAGTCTACACGGTACAGTTCTATGTGGCATATTCCAGAATAGCCTGGTAATTCTAGCACCCCGAACGAAACCAAAAAAAGTTATAAAGAAATACTACGGAAGGTGTAGTATTTCGATTTCGTTGTAAAAAGATGTAACTTTCTCCAGATCAAAGGCAGATATTCTTGATCATAAAATATAACAATTTTTATTTTTATTTTAATGTTTATTTAAACTTTAAATCCCTAATCTATAATAAAGATTTTTATATTTTATAAGTATTCAAATATTTTAACATAATAATTTATATGTTATAACAAAATTAATAACGTTAAAAAAAACAATAAAAATCCTATTAAAACCATTTTCGACTTCTACGCGGACAAAGTTGCAGGCTAAAATATTATATTTGACAACTCAATCCGTCTATTATGAAATATTTTCCAGTATCGACGCAGGTGTAGGTGATAAAGAATATAAATTTATATTTTTTGAAATTTTAGTTAAATACCCGTGCGAAGCCGGGGCGGGCCGCTAGTATTTTATATAGAAATAATGTTAAAAAAGGAAATTTATTTGTTTATATTCGTCGTTCGTTTTGCTTTGCATTTTATTTTATATATATAGCAATATTTTCTACAACTTTATGTACATTTTGATTTCAAATTAAAGACTAAATAATTTCTCAAATGTAAGTCATACAAAAGTTTCATATTAATTAAAATTAAACCAGAATTACTTCGAATTCGTTTCTCGAAAAGATACCTATTTTAAAATTCCAAGCTCGAGACCGGGTAAAGTTTAATTTCGTCTTAAAAATTGAATAATTCAGTAATGTTTTTCACAAAGCGTGGACATCTTGGCGTCTTTAATTAGACCCCTCACTGAACTCGGCACACTCGAGTCGTTCTCTTAATTGCATTGTAAGTTAGTTATGTTTTTCGTGATAAACGAATTTAACGATTGTAAAATTGTAATTGTAGGCTATTTGTTTAATGTATCAAGTCACTAAATTCTCTTCAAATTAAGCAAATGCTTTTAATTTATTATTAAAATTCGATGCTCTTTCTTATCTTCTAATTGTGTTATATATATATATATATATATATTTTTATAGCCATTAATTGTGACAGTAGTTTTGTATAATAGTTTTACTCGATGATTTTTTTACTATTTATAAGAAACATATTTGCAGAGAACTTACTTAGATGAGAGAACAAACTTAGTGAATAACAAAATTAGAGAGAGATTCAGATTCATCATGAAATTTATTATTAAAAAATCTTATTATAACAGTTTCGAATCGTGTTTGTTTATGAAAACCAAAGCTGCATCGTTTTCATTTTTTTTTAATACAAAATTTTGCTAGGAATAGGGTCTTTGATCGATTTAAGTAAATAAATAGATTTTCGCCAGGATTTACTGCCAGATTGATATGGATTTTTGGAGCTTAATTTTTATAACTAAGCCCGCTGTTTATCTATCGCTATCAATAAATCCAAAAATGTAGATAAAATTTTGACTTCCAACATTCAATGTTACTTTCGAGGTATTCGTTTATTTAATGGATTTCCGCAAAATTTTGTAATTTACTAAAAATAAATTATCAAGTAGCGTTAAATAGTTTTATTAGTAAAATCGAAGCAAGTGATTCGGTACAATATTATTAACATAAAAAATAGTATGTAATGAAGTTTATAATTTTTCAAATGATTATCGACAGATATTAAAAAGTGAATGTCGAGTTCAAGGCTATTCTTCTCAAAAGCATCTGCTTTCTATATCAGTAGTAGCTTTTCATTTTCATATACATTACTGTAAAAAGACGATACAAAAGTTTTTTTTTTTTTTTTTTTTTTTTTATATATATATAGTCTCATTGATTTCTCTACTTCACAGTAAAGCAGCTTAGCAGATTAAGCTTTTAATCTATGTCCTTAATATGAGGGAGACATTTGCCTGGCCGTGGGGCTTTTATACACAGTTATAATTATTATAAAAATGCAGTCTCGAAAATCTATATTATTGTTCCCGTACTTTAATTGAAAAGAAAAAAAATATTTTGGCTTAAATTTTAAATTATTTTAATCGTATTACTTACAATTAAATTAAATTATGATATATATGTTAATATTTTGCATGCTTAAAAATAAAATACTTTTATAAAAACATAATTATTTTTTCTTGGCAATTATTATAACTATAAAACAATAAAAACTTTTTAAAGTAAAAAACCGACTCTAAGTCAGGTATAATTTCACAATTTTTCTCAACATGAAGTGAAAAATTTAATTCAGCGAGGAAGCAGTATCCATAACAACGATCCTATGTGCGGTTTTTAGAACTTTTCCGAAGAGGGCACGTTTCATAGTTCCGTCACAAAGCATCGCACCATTTCCTAGCGCATTCTAATGCAAATTTCATTGAAATTCCCCTCCATTGTTGTCACTTCCAGTCTTTGAGTAAAACTTCGTGATCATGCATCTACTTTCGTGTGTACGTTTCATATTATATGAAAATTTTTCTTCTAATAATTTATTGATTTACACTAGTTGACTCACACAGTTTATTGTAGCATCATATTGTATAGCATATGTATAGCTTATGGCAGACAACAGAAATATGTAGTGGCTATATCAAAAGTAAATTTCCATATTATATGACAATTAAGGAACAAAAATTCAATTAAAATATCGTTGGTGTTTCAAATATGTCCACTTGAATGAACTGGTCGAAATAAAACAATCAAACATTCACAAAAATATTTCCTTTTTAAAAAGTACTATAATTTAAAATTAACTTTATGTCATAATATGATAATATTATTATATATAACATTTGTTATATGAGAAACTATTGATATTACAACCTTTTTTAACACATTCTTGAAATCAAACTACATAAGGTTATAAGTTAATAACCATAATAAAGAATCTTGAATGTAATATGTGATCGCTGGGACGGTCACGCACAGAGATGGGTATGAGAGGTGTAAAGGTTTATAAGGGTGATTGGCAAATGGACTTACTTGGTATACAAATGAGTGGATAGTGGGGGCGCAGCGGGCACTTGCACTAGATGGAGCTGGACTGATGGAATGCTCCTGAGCAGATTTGCCTCTCGCGCGTATACACACATACACACACACGTTGGAACGAAGGGCTTGGGACCACCCAATCCTCACTTCACTTAACGTCAATATCACCCGAATTAGGTACCGGCCGGTAATAGTGTAACGGTAATAAGCAAAAATTATACCAAGTACGAGTCGGACTCGCCCATGTAGGGTTCCGTAGCAGCAAGCTATATCATGTAAAAGTTCTTGTAGTTCGTTGTAACTTTAATCGATGTTTTAATAATAGTCTATTTTTTTTATAAAAAAAAAGACTACTTATTAGATCTCGATCAAACCAATTTTTGGTGGAAGTTTGCATAGTAATGTACATCATATATTTTTTTTAGTTTTATCATTCTCATCATAGTTGGTTGCATTGGGGACACATTTTACCACTTTGGAAGTGTCTCTCGCGCAAACTATTCAGTTTAGAAAAAAATGATTTTAGAAAACTCAATATCATTTTTGAAGACCTATCTATAGATATGTATACCCCATTTATTGAAGTTTTCTATTTTTGTGGGAAAATCTTAATGCGGTTCACAGAATACATCTACCAAGTTTCAACAGTATGATTCTTATAGTTTCGGAAAAAAGTGACTGTGACATACGGACGGACAGACAGACAGACATAACGAATCCATAAGGGTTCCGTTTTTGCCATCTGGCTACGGAACCCTAATAACGAGTTGAAGGTCGCGGGCGCGCAACGAAAAATCTACTCACGCATCATCGTGAACGTCTTATCGTGAAATCAAATAAATTACTGAAACCTGCATAAATGAAAAAAAATCTGGAAATCTTATCAATTGTCTTATAAGGTATGAAAAAAATTATAAGCCTTTTATTCGTAAGCCCAAACTATTTTTCAGCTCCTTTATTTGGGTAAGATAGAGTAGTTTAAAAGTCAAAAGTTACAAGAAAGCAATATCCGCTGTGTAAACGCTTCACCGTCCACTAGACAATAAGTTGGTAAGCGAATACCCACACATTTAAGAAATAAAGCGCTCGTCTCGGTATAGCCGAGACGGGACAGCTTAGTCTGCTCTGGTAAATATTGACTTTACGTGAAGCATCTTGCGACTAATCTTATAGAACTGTTTGCTTCCGCGATTGAAGGTTTGAGGTCCGCAGAAACTTTTCGCATTTCAAACAGTATTTGCATACAGTCTACAAAGCAATATTTCCAGAGCGGATCCTATTTGAATACCGCTGACAAAACGTAGAAAATTCTTAGTTCTTCGGACGAGACGTGAGCTTTGAATTATGCTCGTGTGTAACGTGTACGTAACCTTTTCTTTACAACTGAGTGATCATATTTTTATAATTCAAAATATTTTATGTCAGATTCATTATGAATCACAATATTCCTCGCGAATTTTTAAATTTGCTCGGATCATAATAGGTAAAATTAACACAATAAAATCCGAAACACTGAATACCAAATGTAATAATTTAATTTTTACATTATAATTATTTTAATATAAATTATTTATGTATATATATATATATATATATATATATATATATATATATATATATATATATATATATATATATATATATATATACATATATATATATATATATATATACATATATATATATATATATATATATATATATATTAATTTTGTAAAGTAATATTTGAATTGATTTAGCTCTTAGTTCTATTAATTTAACCTAGTTCCAGTCTCTGAAAACGACATAAGGCACTGAAAAGTATTTCATCACGAGAAAATATATGATTCCTTAGGAAAAGCAAAAAAAAACCTCACACTTAAGTTATCGCACGAGTTAAGTAGATTTATCATTTACTAAGTACTATTTACGATTTTAAAAATTACATAATATGTGTACACATTTGTCTGTTAAGTAACTATCTTAGCTTATATACGAGTATGTCTGTTATTCCGCCGTTACAGTACAGTGCTGCAAGAATCTACCTTAATGCCGACGGTCGTGGGTTCGATTCCCCGCTCTATGCATATATTTGCATTAATACAAATATTTATTTCTGGTACATGTTCTTCTGGGTCTCCTAAATGTTAACCTTAAAAAAAAAACAACCTTAAAATTATGATCGAACATAAATTTAAGTAATAGTTTTGCTAAATCCCATGCAATGAATAAAATAGAACATCAATAGAATCTACAAGAATATAAAACAATTAAGTATAGGTTAATTTATCAGTCGTGTTATTCAGTATGCCTCTCATGACTTATAATGTAAAAATTGTAAGTTTTTTTTTATTTTTTATTTTTTATTAAATACATATAAAGTAATTTAATTTTTCTTTTTAAGATATCGTTAGAGCAATCTGTTTTTGAAAATAATAATAACTACTTAACTATGACTAGGAATAGTTGACTCTTAAACTACTGCCGAATGTGTCGTATCGATTAGATTTTTATTACATCGCTATGATGTGGCACCGTAAAGTTGGTTCGACATGTTATTCAGCCACACTGTGGTGACGAGGTCCTATTTGGGTGTACTATCCACGAGCTATAGAAGCTTACTGCTATCAGAAGAGACCCGCTTGTGAGAATGTGTGTACTCTTATAAAATGTTATTTACAACCCGAATATATGTACCTACTTATATTCGATTTAAGTAAGGGCTTTTGTTTAATAGAGAAGTTGCATGATTTTTTTAAAGCTTAATGAAAATTGTTAAGGAAGATAAAAAAAACTTACAATTGATTTTTCATGTAAAAAAGTGGTTTCTTTTTAAATCTAAATTCAAACGGTAGAGACGTCATTATATCGCTTTAGTAACGCCACCGCGTGGTGAAATAATAAAACACTTATGTTTACGTTGTCAAAGTCAAAAAAATTGTCATTACATAATATGATAATACAGGTTTGTTTAATTTAGTAAAATTTAATTATTCAATCATGCTATAAATATTTTGTAGGTCTTATTACTGTAGTAATAATAATAATAAACTCATAACTTACCGGCTCATTTTGACGCCACTTTGTAATATATTGTAACATGGATTTCCAGAAATATATTTTAAAAATATATCAAAATCAACTTTCGACAAATTTTGAGAACTTGTTTTGGTAAAGCCGACATCAACCATATTAAAAGTTTTAGCAAGATTAGAAGCTAATCTGTTGTAAGCAAAAAACGTTCCTTTTTAATATAAATGGAAAGCAAATCAATAGTGATATAGTATAGTGGGATATTTCTGAATAATGTTGTATTTTTTAATTATTCAACTGTTTAAAAATATATTTAAAAAAAAAAAACTCCTTAAAGTATATCGAAAATAATTATAAAATAATATAATTATTTTCATAAGTTAAAAATATAATCTACTTCAAACGACAAAGGTTTAAGATTCTTGAACATATATTTAATTATTTTTAAATCTAAATACTTCCTAAAGATTTAATCTTCAGATTTGATATAACTTCGTCTAGGCCAATTTACAGACATAGTAACAGTCATAATGTAACATGTAAGTTAAGAGTAAGCACTTGAGGAAAAAAAAATGACGCATTGCGACAGCAATTTGGTAGGTTTACTCGTTCAGAAAAAAAAAAACGCTTGGTAATGCTGAACCTTTAGCCCAACTACTACTTCCTTAAATTATTTTTTATTAATAGGTACAAGTTATTCACAAATATTATTGAACTATACAAGGTTTTTATTTTTAACAATTAAATAATAAATTTTTTAACATTATATTAAAAATATACATTTAATTGAATCAAAACATTACTGAATTAGTTAAATAATTACTATTATTTAAACAACAAGTCGAGTAACTCAAATGTAAATATTGCGTAGTAATTTAAATTTACTTTTTTATACAAACGTTCAAATATACAATCTTTTTACGAAAATAAAATCGGGGTTTGAGATTATTATTCGATTTGAGGTCACTGAAACAAAAGAAAATAACCTTAAATTCATAGTATCGACAATCCTATTTGTGAAAAGGTAAAGAAGGACAAAAAAACTTAGATTCGTATGTAAATAAGATAATCTCTGCTTTGTATGAGTAATTCAGTTCGAAATAAGATTTCGTTTCCCTTTTTCCTTATACGAGAAAGTCATTGTTAAAATTTGAAATAAAACCTACGTATACATTTACATGGTGTCATAGGAGTGCGACAAATGTGACAACGTGACGTGACATGACGCAGGCGTTGTAGTCGTTAACGTGGGCGCCGGCAGGGAGGTGCCAGGGGGTGCACTTGCACCCCTTGGGAATCTCGGGATCAACAGGAATTATTAAAATAAAAAACCGTCTGTTGGAAATATTTTTTTTATTCACAACTAGCAAACCCGGCGAACTCCGTTTCGCCAACAACTTATTTTCGTGAGGGATACTCACACCACGTACTGGCGCCATCTGCTCCACCACCATGCAAAACCATATTGGTTTGTGGTACATGCTATGTATCAGAGATGGCGCTGTGAATGATTTTCCCTGTTTTCCCGCTTTTCTGTTGAAATTTTTCCTGAATTTTGTTTTCTATAAACCTCACGGAGCCCGAGACCTTTCCAACGAATGCAAAACCGTGGAAATGGGTTCGTGCATTCTGGAATTATAGCGTCAGGAAGGAAAACCCGACTTATTTTTATATTATAGATAATTAGTAGGCAGTAATTACACAATTCTCATTTAAAAAGCAACTGCAGCCGGCGGGGTTTTTGACGTATTTGTGTTTTTCTTAAGACACTCTATTGTTTTTATGTGATTCCAATATTTAATTTGAATTCAAAATAAATTTATAATTAGACTTAATTGTCATTTTCTAGTAATAGTTAACATTATATTGTAATTTTGTTTCGGCACACTATCTATTAGTAACTATTATCTATACATAATATAATAAAATGAAAGGAAAGTCAAAACTGTACATTGAATATTTTTTTAAAAGAATACTTGGGGTGTGATCTACAATCGATACCGAAGCCGAAAAAATACTTTTCAGAAATTTTGTCTGTTGTCTTGTACGGGATAAACTTAAAAAGTACTGCATGGATTTACTTCGAATTTGGCACGAATATTACTAAGAAGTCGGGTCAATATATAGGCTACATATTATCACGCTATCACCTACGGGGAACGTGCAGTGAACCTTTATTTATTCAACGCATTCTGTAACAACGTGTAATCTAATAGCGTTCACGTACACGACGTCGCGGGCAGCAGCTAGTATATAATATAATAGTGTTCAGAAAAAAAAAACAACAACACACGTCAATGTATTAAATCTGTTTATAACTGAATACATAAATCTATAATATGTTTTATATGCTAAAACTAACCTCACCTTGTAGGATGATACGTTATTTTCACATTATGTGCCTCAGGGTAATACGTCACGTTGCTCAACTGCGAGTGAGCGAATAGACATAATTATTCAGAATTCTCAAAATTTGTTCCGAAGCATAGCGATCACGATATAAATTGTAAAGACATTATCTTTTGAAATCATGACGGTCAAATATAAAAAAGTCAAGCTTATTTTTTTTTTTTTTTTTTTTTTTTTGATAATTTGTAACATTAAAGTGTTTTTCATTTGTTATTTCTATGTCATCTGTAGATCTACGACGTTTCATTCTACGAAATATAGTGCTCCCGGGAGAAATTCAAAAATTGTTTTTAGATCCCAAACAATAAAACCGCCTTTCGAAATATCGTAGATTTTCTGTCAATTTTTTTTTATTTGTAATACTGTACACTTGGGCTTTGGAGGGACATTAAAAATATTCTCGAAGATGTTTAACATTTTGCTTTGTCTACTGGTGACAGGGGGCTTGTACATTTTTTATCCACCCCAGACATATATTTATTTCGATAAATCTTTATTTACAAATATTTTTTTACTTATTTCTATACATCACCTGCTTTATTATTAATTATTTTAACTATTTTCACACCATTTACGTGTGTGATAATTTTAAAATGACGAAGCTAAATTCCCGAAAATGATATTTACACTACCTCTCCCCCTGCCAGTTGGTATAAATACTCCCCTCGATTTATCGAGCGGCATTAGTCTTAATCATTAGAGAATCACTTACATTTATATAGTCGGATCGTAATTTATACGTAAATTGTAAGAGCAAGACGCAAAGAGACGGACGCGAACGGCGTATACGGACGGACGCGGGAGTGACAGAGACAGGTAGAAAAAGGTCAATGTACGAAATTTTTTCTGCTCCGCGATCCGACTATATACAAAATAATGAATTCCTGTTAATATTTACAAAAACAAAATATAAATTCGTGATTATAATGTATAAAAATCTACAACACAAAAAACCTATTAATATTCTTAAACTCTTAATTAATAATGAGTCTATATAATTACGATTGTATAAACGAGTGTAAGGCTACGTTCAGATAACAAGCGTTCAACGCGCGTTGAACACGCGCTAAATTTTGTTACGGCGTTCACATGACACGCGTTGGTAAGGCGTTGAGCGCGCGTTGCCGCGGCCGCCATGGTTCAGTAGAGTTCTTGCATTTGTCGAAGATGGACGTAGAAACAGTTTTAACGGTGATTTTATATCGACGGCAGAAACGACGCGACAGAAGACGGATATATTTGGTCCACCCAATTTTGTCACATAGGCTGACTGAAAGCCAGTACACAATTTTGACGTATGAGGGTGTCACTAATGTCGAAATTTCTTGAACTGTTAAAAAGAAAACGAATGGACAGAGTATAATTGTAAATGTAAATAAATATATGTACTCACATAATAATTTCTTCTTTTCTTCACTGTCATCTCCTTCAGAGAATATGAGGACGAGTTCTTCCCAAGGCCGTCTCTTTAAGTTCCTATCTGAGTAATCGCTACTTGCCATATCCCATATCGCAGGACGTTTCTCTGTTTCATCTATAAATCATTCCGTATTAAAAGATTGGTTTCCATTTCGAACAATTTCTGGACGTACTGATACTGATGAACCCTACAATACGTCAATCTGCGTCGAAAGCGCGCGCTCAACTGAACGGTAACATAGAAATCCAATAAACCGTTGTCAGCGCGCGTTGACGCGCGCTGACAACAGTCGAGCGCTAGGGCGGCGTTCTACGCGCGCTTTATTAAAACGCGCGTTAGCATGTGTACGGCCTGAATAAAATTTATGTAGTTGTAAACGCGCGTTATCAATACGCGCGTTAAGCACTTGCCATCTGAACGTAGCCTAAATCTTTACGAATAGTTAAGACCGTCGTCAGCTACTACGAGTATGTTCGGTTGTCTCGTACAATTTAATTATCCGCAAATATTATTTAGTGTTTGCCAAAACGTGATATACCAAATAAGCAAAATATTTCCTATTAGATTTCATCAAATAAAGGATAAGTATTGAAACATTATGTATCTAAAATGAATACAATTTTGTCGATCGATGGTAATTAGTATGGAATAATTATAAACGTGAGGAATTTACTAATCGTTATGCCTCATCATTAGGCATCATCACGTAGTGTCGGCACTATAATTAATTCTACTAATTACCATTGTACACACGTTTAAGCTGTTCGTAAAATACTATCGTGCCATAAAACACACAAAGTGTTAATAAGCAATTTGAGAGTATTTGGTTTTCATTTACACATAAACAGTATAATTACTATGTTTATTTCAATATATTTGTATAAATAAAACACAGGAATGTTAACAAAGAACAAATAAACACATGTTGTTAATTAATTTTCTTAGTGAAGTAAAGAAATTAGACTCGTGAAAGTTTCTGTCTGTACTTTCAGTAAAAACATATATATTTTAACTCACTTTCAGTCTGTTTTTGTAATTATTGGAAAGTAATTGCTATTACTTTTTTATATTCTGTATGATCATAACATCATAGACGTATGAAACATGCATGCTAAGATAAAAAATGGTAACACTTAAATGTAAGCAATTAACAAGTTTTCGGGTAAACTTAACATATATAACGAAAACTTGGTTAATTATCCCTGAGAGATTTAGGTAACATTTATAATGACTTCGATAAACCTCAACTTAGTTTATTACTTGTAATTTTTCTGTACCATTTTGTATCTATGTTGTCATTGACATTGAGGGGGAAATGTATAATATAACACAGTTACGATAAGAACAGCACGATTGACACTATGTCGTGTATGATTCTTAATTTTTACTTAACAATTTCGAATGTACATTATTAAAATTGAAGAATAACATCACCATGATTTAAGATTTACCGAATTCGGGACATACACACCTACAAAATATATGTCATGCCATGTCGTGAATACCCGATGCCAGTTGGAAATTATACTCTCGAAGTTGTTGACGAGTACATCTACCTAGGACAAAAGGTCCAACTTGGTGCCTGAAGTCGAAAGTTTTCGTTAAGAGCCACATAGGATAACCATCCATACGATGGACAGATAACTTGAGAGAAGAGTCGCTGGAAGCCGTTAGATGCAGGCAGTTCGAACCGGTCGCTCTGAAGGTTGATGGAGGAGATCTAGTTTCAGTTATAGATACCCAATGACTAATATGATGATAAGGATGACAGGATTTTTTGTTAAAATTATCTAAATTGCGATTTAACGGGAAAATGCTGCCAAAATTTTTGCTACTATTCTAAGTTATTATTTATACTATAAGTTATCTGTATGTAGTTTACTACAAATATTATTTTTTTTTACATTAAAAATGAGTATAAATAATAACTACACAATTTATATAATAAAATAAGTGAAATGTTTAAAATTATACACTTTGGCGTTATACTGGCCCTTAAAATTTTTTAAGTTTTTTTTTTTCACAACCTAAAGCGTTCCGCTACCTAGTTACTAAAATAAATTGTATAATAATCTATTCCGTAGTATAGTAGAATATTGTTCAGTGATTTGACAACATTATAATGCTCCATCCATATGATACATTTTATAAAAACTGAACAAACGTAGAAACCTTTTTGTGACATTTAAGTTTTTCAGTAGGTATATTAAAGAAATTACCTATCTAACAATCGATATTTAGTCACACGCATATAATGAACTTAAAAAGTGAACATATCTATTAGAATAATTGTTTTTGTATAAAATAATTAATAATTAAATCACGTGCTCACAGTGTTTAAGCCTATTTAAACTCAAGGCTCTACACAATTGTTTTAGCGAAAAATACATAATATCTTCTCACCAACCAGACGTAGAACGCTGTTAAATAGCAATTTTCTTATTCCACATCTATGTAAACCATATAGAGGTAAGCAAAACAGTAATAATACAGATATAGTAAATCTCTTATACTTTTTGAAAAACTACTAGGCCTTGGAATAATTATGCAGTTTACATAATTTTGATTATTGTATCAGATTAAAATCACTAATTTATTTATAAGTAAATAATTTATTGTTATAATAACCATAGTGTATTTAATTATGTTTTATTTAAACATGCTGTCTTTATCTATGCCATGTGTCCAGATTTCTATATTACATTTTTATATTCATATGTCATACTTCGTAACAATTATTAATAAATCATTCAAAATAAAATAAAACACGAAAAAAAAAAACAATCTGCACTTATTTTTTATTTTTATTTTTTTGTAGTCATAAAGTAGTATATAAAGAGTAGAGGATCCTCAAAAATGTAAATACTTTATATTCTCATGACAAGATAGTAGTAATAACAAAATTATTAATATTTAAAATAAAACTAAAAAGTGCGAACTAACAAAAACATTTTAAAGTTAAAAAGTAATATAATTACGGTGCATATCACGACAGAGTGACTTCTATCTACTCGTAGCATCGTATCTACAATGTATCGAAATGGCAATTTTCGTAGACGGTGCGACAAATTGAAGTTCCATTTGTTGAAACCGATATTGCTGTGTAATATCGGATGCATTTCGGAACATGGCGTGAGTCGCAGACTCAAGCCATGTTTTACCGCACAGCGACGGAACACGTGGTTATTTGAAATGTAATCTTTTATTTTAACGTCACTTCAGAATCGTGATATTCCCTCTGGTTTTAAGATAAACTGAAACTCTTATTCCACTATTTTTTAAAGGTAAAACTTTTTGTAAGAGAGTTATTATAACCAATTCTGAAGAAAAGTCTGTAAAACTTTTAACGTATTATTTTCAGGAAAATTATTTTATGTACAACCGATAACAGCTTTAGTTATACATATTTTTTATATTCATAACAACGCTTTTCGATGTAAAAAAAAATTTGAATGCCTATTATAGCTTAGTGAGATTTAAGGGACCATATATAGATAAGCGTTATCTATAATTCAGGCCCAAAAGCTAAAGTCTCAAATAGTATAATTAAATGTTTACACAGGTGACTTTTTTTTTCTTCAAATAGATAGAATTTGTAACAAGACCCAAAAAATCCTAAAATAACTTGTTGGCAACATATTTTTTTCAGAGCTTAGCACGTTGACATAAATAATGCAGATTTACAAATATCAAAACATTATATTTATATTTCTTTCATTATTTACTTTTTGATTGTTAACCTAATGCAATTTTGAAACTAAAATAAATTGTGACTTGCAAGTATAATAAAATAACACTGCTTAAGTCACTGCAATAATTTCAAGAATTTAAGAACAATATTTCATGTGTTTGGCTGAAGACCAGATTTCGCCGCAGGACAGAACAGTTTTCGGAAGAGTATACGAAAATTTATACGCGTGTGACTTCGCTTTAAATCTATAGATTTTACTTAAAATAAACCTAAGTAGAAAACTAAAATTTATGATACTACTTGTCTGCAGTTACAATTTATTTTATACATAATATTTTTTTTTATCTATTAGCGTTTATATTAACTTTTAACATTAAACAACATTAAGGTGCGCTTAAAAGACGTTTTGAAGTGTTTTTTTTTTTTCACTTGTAATAATTTGTACATTACATTCGTGACTACAGAATACATATTATTGACTAACAAAACAAGACAGTCTTATCAATAACTGCCTCAATCGTTTTACAAGCAGCCTGTTCTATAGAAAAATAGATATACCTAATAACGAAAGTTATACCCGTATATAATAATTATATCAACTGACTTTCAATAATTTGTACTTTTATATATCATCATTATTATCAGCATCATATCAACCATCGGATGTCCACTGTCCAGTACCAAATTGTAAATTTTGCAACGTTTCGATCTTATAATTAGATCTTCATCAGGCATCTTTACATTAGTATTTAATTAACATCCTCATATTATCACTGTTAACATGAGTGCTCATATTATGCTGTATTATAATTTTCCTAAATTTTTTTGAAACATTAATAAATTGCAGAATTAATTCAAGTTATCTAGATGTTACAATGTACATTATTTTATAATTTGTTTATTATAACTAAAAAACTATATTATAACTAAAAAACTAATAAACAAATGTAAAAATGCTCGATGAAGATCTAATTATAAGATCGAAACTTTGCAAAATTTACATTTTGGTATTTTGATTGCCACCCATTGTCCACTTCCCTGCTAACTTTAACATTATATTATCCATTACGCTAATTAGACAACGCTAGAAAATAAACGAATTTGAAATAATGATTTGCTATACTCAAATATTTTTTGTGAGTGTGAGCATATAACATGTTTCACCCTAATATATCGATCTATTTGAGACTGTCACATGCCTATCTCATCTATAATGGACTAAGTTTAGTGATGAATCGTTTTAAGCTTTTTAAAACCAACCACTTAATGTACCTTGTAGAAAAATTTTATAACTTTCTCAGATACTAGAGGGATGTTTGTAAAACTTTTTCAAATGACATTAATCCTAGTAATTTCCTGACTTTAAAACTTTAACACTCTTTTTAGAAAGTTGAAAGTGCTTGCTCGGCGACTACGTCTTTTAAGAAAACGATTTTGTCTTTTAATGCTCTCTATCACTTCGAAGTTTTTACGAGCTTGAATAAAATCGTTCAGTTAATAAATACATTTTTACGATAAAAATTTTGTAGTAAAAGAATTTTTCAAGAAGAAATAAAATTTATTGTTAAAATTACACTAAACACTTGACTTATATATTTAATTCAATATAACCAACCCACAAAACTTTAAAACATATAATCTCATTAAATAAAAACTGCTCGGATAACACCTTTTTTATCGAGATCAAATACTGTTATTCTATTGACCAAGCGGAGAAACGGAGAAATATTAACCAATAGGATTGCAGATGTGTATACAACATTTCTTTTCTTTTTTCATTTTAAAAGTTAGTAATAAATGAATACGTTATGGTGAAGAATAAAGTTATTATGGTCTAATGGATAAAATACGTAAATCAATACCAGACGGTCGCGGGAACAAGTTTGAAGTTTGTTTTTAACATTTATCTCTTCCTTGGCGATGAATAAATATATCGTGAGGAAACTTGAATTTTTCAGAAGATGGCATGAGACATTTATGTTCACCATCTCTGTGTCAAACCTCTGCTCCATAATAAAAGACGAAGCCATTTTGCCAGTTGCCAGTGCTAAGACATGTTTATCTTGTTATAATATGATATAGTACATACAAGCTTAATGTATATTTTTATCACTATATCATTTTTATGTTGATATTAGTTTTAATATGATAATGTTAATTTTTCTTTGTATTTGATCTCCCAAAATAATTTCAAAATTATTTTATAGATAGAAATAAAGTTTCATAGACTTTAATTTGTTTTACAAAGTTAAATATTTAGATAAATGCGATATTCAACGTTATTTTCACTTCAATGACCCTGAAACTTTTTGTTGTAACTAGGTATAACGTGATCACAAAAGTTTTAATACAATTTTCGAGCTTCACAAAAACATAGGAAAGGGAATATCTGAATTTCACTTACAAACAAACAGATAATAACGGTCTTTGCAAATCTAATTTACTTTGATATGCCAAGATATTCGCTCTGTTTCTTCAACTTCTTTAGGTTTGATGGCTTTCACTGGTGCCAAAATACCACAGATGATTTCGCCTATGTCACATAGAATGCAGAAAACACGAAGGAGATTCAATGGTGCGGTTTAGGTTATAAGTCGCTCTGTAATCTGTTTTTGTTAACGTTTCTTGTTTTAAGATTTCAGAAGAAGAATATGTCATTAAATGATCATTAGTACTCGTAGTCTATACAAATAATAAATCTGTTAAAACCTCCGTTTTATTAATACACTATATAATTATCATCAAGAATAAAATTTTTTTTTCGTATCAGCGCCATCTCTTATCGTGTTTTTCTTTGTTCACGTATCACGTAAACAGTACAAAACCAATGTAAATAGCTTTAATACATAAAAATTAGAAATAACTCACAGTATAATTTAGTTTTTGTTTCATTGTAATTAAATTTAAAAATAAATATTTAAGAAAATAGAAATAGGTACCTACGCCGCCAACGCCATCTGGTCTAAGGAATCTTAAAAACTCACAAAACTTATTTTTGAGTTATTATTTTGTTAAACTTAAAAGTTTACTAAATATGTCGGATAGGAATAGAAATCGTTTTAATATTTTAGATAAACATCATTTTCAATTAATATACTATTAAGTTAAATATTAATTATGTTAAATGTCACTAAATATAAAAACGATATTCTACAATTATACGATAGATGGCGCAGATAATTTTCTGAATCGCGCTGACCAAAACTTCGGCCAAAAGAATGACACTCGCCCGTATTTAGAAAACTGTTTTTCTTTTTTGCATTTAATTAAATACTTTAGGGTACTACGGTCTTGTTTGTTCGTTGTTAAAATTTAAAATATTTGGTCGTTATTTTATTTATTTATTTATTTAACAATTTATGCACACTAGAATACAAATAGGAAAAAGCACTTATAAACAATGCTGGTACAAAGGCACTACTTATCCCATGATGGAATCTCTTCCAGTAGTCCTGCCACAGGAAAATTGTAAAAGAGTCGCAAAAATTAGTGAGTACAAAGTAAACATATTGTGAATAAAAATATAATATATAATAATAAATACATAATTATACGATATATAAATACATAATATATACCTACATAATAATAATGTATACACACATAGATACAAATAATATAATACTTATACTTATACATACACGCATACATATATACGATACATAGTATAATACATACGATAATATATTCCAACACGCATGAAGATACTTAATCAAATTGGTTTTAAGCTAGGATTGATTCAGGTAGAATTTTCTCAATCTTTTCTTAAATAGAGATAGTGTTTTGCAAACGCGAATTTCATATGGTAGGGAATTCCAAAGTCTAACGGAATGTGCAGTAAAGGAGTAGGAATAAAAATCGGTACGGTGGGTGGGTATCTGAAGAAGATAACGTTTATGAGATCTGCATGAAGAATCATCATCATGAGAAAAAGAAAAGCGGTCCCGTAGATACGAAGGAGAACAAGGATTAAAAAGAGTCTTAAAAAGGAAACAAAGTATTCTAAAATTTCTACGATGGCGGATAGGTAGCCATTGGATTGTTGACGTCACAGAATGAAGAATTTCGTAAAAAGATCGAACAGCTAGAGACACAGGCGAAAAAGGACAGAGAAAATATATGTATTCTTGAGGAAAGAATAGAGGATCTACAAAGAGCCGTACGTAAAACCAGCATAGAAATAAAAAATGTTCCCCGCAAAAACTCTGAAAACAGGGAAGACTTGGTTGGAATGGTGTTGAACCTCTCGAAGACGTTGAGCCTCGATATTTGCACACGGGATATCAAGGATATCTTCAGAATAAAAGGGAGAAATGAAAAAGAAAAATGTCCCCCTATTATCGTAGAATTTGGCTCCTCATTAACGAGAACTGATTTATTAAAAAATACTAAGGAGTTCAACATTAAAAATAAAACGAAACTGCAAGCAAAACATCTTGGTCTTAACTACAGTGAGGACACTCCGATATATTTATCTGAACAGCTGACTGCGAAAGGCGCTCGCCTCTTTTTCTTAGCGCGGGACTTAGCCAGAAGTAAACAGTATAAATACTGTTGGACTGCGTTTGGACGAGTTTTTGTACGTAAGGATGACCTGACAAAAATAATTCATATTCAAAATGAGTCTCAGGTTCATCATCTCTTATTAGAAACTTGACTATTTATACTCCACATATTCTTGTTATCTTATATTTTTGCATGTGTCTTATTTTTTCTTAAATTGCTAAAAGGAAATTTTGTAAATTCTAAACTTCATATTATAAGTTTATTTATAACTGTGTTTACACTACAATTACACAAATACACAAACATACTTAGATACTTAACTATATGTCACACACTTACACTCACTTACAAAACACACACAAAATATTTACATTACTCACTCACTCATAATTACACAACACACCTAAGCATAAAAAATAAAAATACACTTATTTCTAAAATATACAAAGTGGATTCTCAGTTAACTCTTACTTGTAAGATTGTCTACCTACAAACATTAATAACTTACTGGATCATGTTTTTGCCCCTTTGTAATGACTTTCACTATATATCATAATATCAAATCATGGATAGTATTCACAATATACATGTATTAGACGACTTAAAAATTGCCGAATCAACTAAATGTAACATAAATGATCTGACTCAACATTATTCGATAAGACAAGTTCATGATTTAATTATTATTTCGCAAAATATTAGGAGCATATACAAAAATTTTGATAACCTACAAGTAACGATCCAACAATTGAACTTTGATGTTGACATATTGATTCTGACGGAGTGTAGACTAAATCAAAGAAAACAGCTTCCACTACTAACTAACTACACCTCGTTCCGCTCAGTTAACCTGCTTAATCAAAATGACGGTGTGGTAGTTTATATAAAGAACCAACATCAAGCAATAATAACCGAACTTAATTTAATTAATGCAACTGGACTTCAGGTTGTGATTGCCGGCTTCACCTTACTCGCTATCTATCGCTCTCCTTCTTACCGGAATGCCGAAGGTTTTATTAACTCACTTAATTCTCATCTTGAAACCACCTCACAAATGAACAATATCCTAATTATTGGAGATATTAATATAAATTTAATTGTATCACATAAAGAAAAACCACACGAACGCCGAAACCGACTAAACTATCTAACTATACTTTCTATACATGGTCTTCTTCCTGGTCACATTTTGCCTACTAGATATGACTCTTGTCTTGATCATGTAATTCTAAAATTGGACAAAAAATTGCAATCTGCCTCTATAGCTATTCTTAACACTACAATTACTGACCATAACCTGGTCTTTGTTAAAGTCCCCTTTTCACATAGAAAGCGTTTGTGTGGTTATTCTAAAACTGTGATTGATCTCGAAAAGGCCTATGGAACCCTCATAGCAACTGACGTATCTTTTCTTAATATTTGCGATAACCCTGAAACTTTTGCTAACAACTTTATTAGTATTATTAAAAAAGCTATACAGTCTAACTCAAAAACTATAACTGTGCCAAGCAGTAAAAGAATACGTAAGCCTTGGATTACACTTGAAGTCCTAAAATGTATAAATATTAGAAATAAGATGCAAATGGAACTTAAAAATAATCCCCATAATTTAATCCTAAAAGTTACTTACAAACGTTATCGTAATTATTGTTTAAACCTTATTAGAAAACTTAAGCGACATTATAATAGTCAAATAATTAAAGAATCTGTTAAAAAGCCTAAAAAGTTGTGGTCTGCTATAAATGAAATTGCACAGTATAAACCACCACAGACTAAAAGTACCGAATTAATTAATATAAGAACTGACCCACAACTATCCGTAAATTATGTAAATAATTATTTTGTCAACATCGGTTCCAATCTGGCAGCACTTATCGCAAAGCAGGCTGGATCAAACCCAGCAAGTAAATCAACTGGCATTAATAACCTCTCATCGTTTGTCTTGTTGGAAACAGATCCCAGTGAAGTTGATGGTATTCTGATGGGCTTAGACTCTAATAGTGCTCCCGGCTGGGATGGGATTAGTGTAGCATTCTTAAAACGTGCTAGAGTCTTTGTAGTTCCACAAATTTGCAAGCTAGCTAATCTATGTTTCAGTTCGGGAATATTTCCTATCGCTCTCAAACGCTCTATAATAACCCCTGTCTATAAGAGTGGAGATAAAGCTGACGTCAGCAATTATAGGCCAATTTCCGTTCTAAATTGTATTTCAAAGATAATAGAGAAACTTCTTAACACTAGACTTATAAATTTCCTAAATAAACATAATATCATTTCTAAGTTCCAGTATGGTTTTCAAAGAGGTATATCCACGCAAGATACTATATCTGATTTGATTTCTATCATTACGAAAGAAGTAGATAAGGCTAATAAATGCCTTGTGATCTTTCTTGATTTAAAAAAGGCGTTTGACACGGTTTCCATCTCTATTCTTTTGGACGAGCTTGAGAGTATAGGTATAAGAGGAGTTGAGCTCTCTCTCTTTCGAAGCTATCTCGTGGAGAGAAAGCAGTCAGTAAAGATAGATGGTTTTGTCAGTGGGGAGGAAACCGTTACTTTCGGCGTGCCTCAGGGTAGTGTCCTCGGTCCGACCCTCTTTTTAATCTATATTAATAAGTTGTGCAATCTGCAGGGTGTCGGGGGGAGGATATTCTCCTATGCTGACGATACGGCCATTGTCTTCGCTGGCAAAACTTGGGGGTCTGTCTACGAGGTGGCTTCTATAGGTATGCAAAGGGTGGCAAACTGGCTGCGAGATAATCTCTTAACTATTAATGTACAAAAAACTAATTATATCTGTTTCTCACCATACACATCCTCTCAACCAGATAATAGCTTACAACTAAAGATTCATACTTGCCCAAACCCAAAATGCAGCTCCTGTGATTGTCCGCGGATAAATAAGGTAAATGAAACTAAATACCTAGGCGTCATAGTTGACCAAAGGCTGAGCTGGTACTCCCATCTTGAAGCTGTTGCAAGCAGAATTAGAAAACTAATATGGGTTTTTAAATCCTTACGGTCAGTTATGTCCAGCTCCTTGCTAAATAATATCTATACAGCCCTAGCACAATCCATTATCTCGTATTGTATCCCAATTTGGGGGGGTGCTGCAAAGTCCTACTTTTTGGATTTGGAGAGGGCACAGAGGTCACTTATAAAAGTAATGTACTTTAAACATTATCGTTTCCCCACAGACGCCTTATATAGAATTAGCAATCTGCTATCTGTAAGAAAACTGTACATCCTTAATTTGGTTATTAAATATCACAAATCTCTTCCATATAATAAATCCTTTTTAAACAAAAGAAGGAAGGATATTGTGGCTCCTACATACCAATCACGTACTGATTTTGCTAGAAGGCAATATCTATGCCAGTCCCCTTTCTTATATAATAAAATAAATAGAATTTTACAAATTTATCCTATGCAATTATACAAGTGTAAAAAATCCTTAATTGAATGGTTAGACACTCTCTCCTATAAAGAGGTAGAAAATCTGCTTACTAGACTAAATTAATTCCAATTTTAAAAATAATAATTCCAATAATAAATAAATATATTTATAATAAGTAAATACAATATAACACAGTAAGACTTACAAGTAAAATAAAACAAAATAAGACAACATTTAAAATAACATAACATAACATATCACACCTTCAAACACCCCATTCACAAAACTCACACATCATACACACAACACACACATCACACACACTTAACACCTGGTACCTACACTAATCACTGGCTTAATTCTGTTTAAAACACACTTTTAGCTTTAGATTCTAATTTAAGATGTTTTAGAATTTGTTTAAAACTTTAGATTTAGTAAAGATTTTGTTGTACTACCTATTTCAATAATCTTAAGATAAATGTTTGGGAAGTAGCGGGCCATTCCCGACACAAGTGTCATTGATTACTTACCGGGAAGACTCGGCATTTGTAACTAACTAAGATTTTGGAAATAAACTATTATTATATTATTATATGGAGTTGCTTACGAAAGTGACTTACATGATCATATTTTTTTAAGCCGAAAATGAAACGCAAGCATAAATTTTGTAGTCGCTCAAGTCTATTAAGTGATTCTTCGGTGACATCTAAACAAGTGACATCAGCGTAATCAATGATCGGATGTATAAGAGTTTATTGAGATTACATATAGAGTATATTGAGATTACATTGTAGTATGAATAAAATTCTCGAAATTTTCTAATATTAAAACTAAAACAAGAATTTTATCTCCAACTTTATTAAAGTAAAATTTTATAGGTGGTTTTATAAAAACTGTATTCTAAAATATATTGTAATTGTATTCATCTTTTACTATGTCACAGAAAATTCAATAAAATTTTATATGTGTAATTTAAAAAAATCAAATTTTATTGACTGGACATAACCGTAACGTCGTTAGAAACATAGGAATATTATTGTTATTGCTCTGAAAAATTCGATAACAATTCGTTCTGAAAAGAAATGTTTTATTTGTCGATTCAATGTAATTTCATTTTTATTATGGCGTCAAGGTAAGGAGACATGTTGCTCTTATCTTCATCATATCGTGTTCAATCCCCGCGGAGCTTGATGAAACTAACTTAGGCAACTCAAGGGATTTTGTATTTATATTATTATGAAGATTGATGAGGCTACAGACTTACATAGCAAGCGGCGATGAAAAAATAATCGAGGTGAGATCAAAATGCACGCAAAACTTTATTATCCAAAAAGTACGGCGATAATGTATTGGCGATCTAAAATTATATTTCACAAATAAAAAAATGTAAGCCTTATCATTGCTTTGTGTTACTTTTTATAACCATTGGTTTTTGTATATAAAACTTGCGATATTAATAAATTAGACAATCGTCTTAATGACAACTACGAGTATTATGACTTTAGCTCCGAATACACATACATATCAGAGTTAGCTAGCATTCGGTACTAACGCTTTTCCAAAATGTTATGTTATGTTCTATTGAACAACGCTGTCTAGCCGAAAACATATTCTAGAAGTATATTTCGTGAGACGTGGTCTCTGACTATGGACCTTTTAAACAATCTCCAAGTCGCACAGCGTATAATGGAGAGGGCTGTACTTGCTATGAAATCCGCAGACGAACGAAGGTTGGCAACATATCCCAACGGATTTGTAAGCTGAAGTGGCAGTGGGCAAGGTACTACCTTGTAGAACTGACGGTCGTTGGAGCAGAAAGGTTCTAGAGTGGAGACCATGCACCGCGAGATGGACAGACAACTTGAGGAAAACGGCCGGAATATGTTGGATGGAGAATGATTTGAACCTGTCGCTCTTGAGGTCAATGCGGAAGGCCCATGTTCAACAGTGAACATCCAATAGCTGATATGATGATGATGATGTAACGTCTTGACGTAGCACTTATTAGCACAACACTCAATACGCATCATGTTCGGCAAAGGTATAAATAAAATAAAAGCCGTTAAAGTAACATTTTTAATATAAATAAATAAATAAATAAATAAATAAATAAATAAATAAATAAATAAATAAATCCTTTGTTTGGATATTTTACATAGTTTTCTTTATTCTAACTCAATTATATAATAAACTATAGTAAAATTCATCAATAATTGTACCCATTTTGTCCTAAATCCGCATACTCTTCTAGCCTCTTTCCACTTTTTCCATTTATTTATATATCTGTCTGTTCTTGACCATGTATTTTCCAGTGGTAATTTTTATATCATCTTTTGGATTAACACGTGCCAACACAAAGTTAAATTAAAGTCAAGTCAACATTTTCAAATTTTGTAGTTTCTTGTTTTATCTATTATATAACAATAAGTCGGGTTTTTTCCTGACGCTATAATTCCAGAACGCACGAACTGATTTCCACGGTTTTGCATTCGTTGGAAAGGTCTTGGGCTCCGTGAGGTTTATAGCAAACAAAATTCAGGAATTTTTTTAACAGAAAAGCATGAAAACAGGGAAAATCATTTTTAACATACAGCGCCATCTCTGATACATAGCATGTACTACACTGTTGTGTGTGGTTTAATCCCCAAACGAAATGTTACAAAAAACGAAGCCATCTGGTGACGAAACGGAGTTCGCCAGGTTTGCTAGTGTATTAATAAAACAAAACAACAATGTAAACATTTTCATGTAAATTTCGAAGACATTACCAATTGCAAAATTAACAGCACGTTTACTTAATATTCTTTTTCACGATGTTCCAACAGTGAAATAAATCTCGCTGCACTTACCACGGGTAACATTATATATGCAGAGAGCATGAAATAAACCGAACGGCGCCGTCTACAATCTCCGTATCAGTGATTTATGAATTTCATTTCACTTGAAACAACTGCTTTCTTCGGGTTTTTCTTTTTCAACTAAATGGGGGTAACGAGCATCTTGACGTAATAATGGAACGCCGGGGAATTAAGGACTGCATAGAAAATGGCCAACGGAAAATTGAAACCTCAAACTTTTTCATCTGGAAAATATTTTAAGCTAGTATTCCTACTGTTTTACGACCGAGATAAAAATTCCTCTTAAGAATTTTATTATCCTTAATATTTTAAATCACACTTTTGAAGCGTTGGCGCCAATCTCCAGCTGAACTTTAGTTCTTAACGTTTTTTCTAAGATTTTCTTCTTGGCAAGGATAAAAAATGCATTCTGCAGTTGCGTTTTATATTATTTTCCGGTTTATAAATTATTGTTTTTGTTTCTTTTTTTATAATAGTTAAAATCAATTATCAAAAGCTTAATAAGAAATGTTTAACGAATTTCTTTATTGCTGGTCGTCCCAGCTATTTATGTACGATAAAACCAATATTTTTGTAAACTCGAGTTTTCTTACTTTAATTTAAAATATATTATATAGATTTGTAATTCCAATATAGAATAATTACTTGGTAAAAACTATTCTCCTGTCACCAGTATCAATTAAATAAATCCTAAATTTAATGTTTAATGACCCTTGAAATTGTTTTTCACAAAAGCTGCTTATAGGCACAGCCGTTTTAATATACGTATATTATAACAAAAAAATAGCTACTGGTAAGCTAAAACTATAATCTTATATTTTGCGGGATATCATTTTAATAAAAAGTCCCGTTTAGTGACAGTTCTATGTCATGGATATGAAGACTGTATATAATAGTTATAATGAATAATTAATCTCTTTTTGATTTTTGATTTTTGATTTTTTTTGATTTTCTACAATCTATACGATAAAAAAAATCACGAAAATGTTTATCACATATATAAATTAAATGAGTTTATAACAGTTGTTATTGTGTATAATATACCCCTTTAAATACGAGTATTTATTTAAAAGTTACTTGTTTAAATTATAATACCTAAAACACAAAAAAAAAAAAAAAAAAAACAATTTACCTGGATAATGTTGCTAATAATTCAAAAGAATTAGCGCTAAAATCGTTTTTAATTAACGCTAAATCTTAATTCTAAAGGTAGCATTCGGGTCTAGGCGGTCGCGACTCAGCGGCCGCGACAGACTGCCGCGACCTTCTGTCGCGGCTGTGCGGCGCTGCCACGTCCTTTCGGATAGCAGCGGCCGCAGCCTGAGCCGCGACTGCCATGTGCAGTAGTCAAGAAGGAGTTCGGTCGTGTTTCGTGTATCAGAGCGATGTCTGATAGCTTAAATAAAATGAAACGATCTCCTGAAGCTACTTATAGAGGACGAAGAAGAGGATGATGAAATAATTTTGTTCTTACTTTCATCAAAAAGGAATAAAGTAGATTCATTATATACATCTAGAGTGTATCCGTAAAGTGGCGGGTTTTTAGCAATTAATTCAACTAAAACTCGTCATTTTCATCAGTAAATGACGCCATTTCGACTACTGTAATAAGCGAGCGGCGCGACCATACTGCCTCCGGAGCGGCTCGGCAGCGCGGCCGCGGTCGTGTGCAGGACACGCCCCCCGGCCGCGCTGCACAGTCGCGCGCATCGGAAAGCGTTAAGGTAGCATTCGGATCGAGGCGGCCGCGACCTGGCAGCCGCGACTCGGCGGTCGCGGCCCTGGCAGTGCCGTACCGCTTTGTATGCATTTGTATGCAACGCTTTCCGATGCACGCGACTGTGCAGCGCGGCCGGGGGGCGTGGCCTGCGCACGACGCCGGCCGCGACAGTAGGTCGCGGCAGTTGGTCGCGGCCGCCGAGTCGCGGCCGCCTCGATCCGAATGCTACCTTTAAGGTAGCATTCGGATCTAGGCCGTCGCGACTCGGCGGCCGCGACAGACTGCCGCGACCTACTGTCGCGGCTGTGCGGCGCTGCCACGTCCTTTCGGATAGCAGCGGCCGCAACCTGAGCCGCGACTGCCATATGCAGTAGTCAAGAAGGAGTTCGGTCGTGTTTTGTGTATGAGAGCGATGTCTGATAGCTTAAATAAAATTAAACGATCTCCTGAAGCGACTTATAGAGGACGAAGAAGAGGATGATGAAATAATTTTGTTCTTACTTTCATCAAAAAGGAATAAAGTAGATTCATTATATACATCCAGAGTGTATCCGTAAAGTGGCGGGTTTTTAGCAATCAATTCAACTAAAACTCGTCATTTTCATCAGTAAATGACGTCATTTCGACTACTGTAATAAGCGAGCGGCGCGACCATACTGCCTCCGGAGCGGCTCGGCGGCGCGGCCGCGGTCGTGCGCAGGACACGCCTCCCGGCCGCGCTGCACAGTCGCGCGCATCGGAAAGCGTTACATACAAATTCATACAAAGCGGTTCGGCACTGCCAGGGTCGCGACCGCCGAGTCGCGGCTGCCAGGTCGCGGCTGCCGGAATCCGAATGCTACCTTTACATACAAATTCATACAAAGCGGTTCGGCACTGCCAGGGTCGCGACCGCCGAGTCGCGGCTGCCAGGTCGCGGCTGCCAGAATCCGAATGCTACCTTAACACTTCAGTGTAAATTGCTAAAAGATAACCTTTATCGAAAGACTCGTATTTTTTCCCCTAAAGCTAATAATCTAGCTCTTTTAAAACTCGCTTCATGTCTAGCTATAGTAATCGAATGAATTGCATAAAACCACACAGAGTGATTTATCTCTGTCAGCAATATTGTCGTGAATTATGCGCTATCTGCAACGCACATTATCCGCACTCACGATCGGTAGTCACTCAATGAATGTCCTTCACATCCCTTGGTAGTTCATCATTTCGTACCATAGAGTAAAAAAGAACGATAGAATGTGTTTTTTTTTTTAATAGTCGTAGAAGTATTTAAATGATTAAATTATATTACAATATTATGTGCTTAAATATGCAATTAAACATTTCATAAATAAAATGAACCTTAAGAATGTAGTCTATATTTTGTTTTTCATATTATGCAATATAATATGGAATAGTTAACGAGTAAGTAAGTCACCTGATGTTAAATGATCACGAACCTATTCGCAGCATTAAAGTAGGATTCATCTCAAAATGAGAAAAGAGAAGGGCGTCACGAAAAACATTTTTCTTGAAATACTAAAAAATAATAAAAAGTTTATTATATAAATTTCAGTAAAAAATAATTTAGTTTCATAATTAACTAGATAGAGATATTTGGAGATTATTCAACAATTCATTATTGCATGGTTTTATGTTGCTCCCCTCTGAAAGCAAAACTCTCCTGTGCGTGTTAATACCACAATAATTACATTGCATTTATTTTCATCATCATTTATTATCATCTACCGACATTGCAATTTTTTTACAAAATAGTACTTCGTTATTCTTCTTATAACATAATTTTTTATTTGCAACTTGTTTTTCTACGCATACGAATGTATGGAGTTTAGAATTAATTCTACTTGACACGGAATGATGGATATATAGACAAATAATATAACTAAACGCCTCACTTCAACGTCCCCAGTATTACAATCTTGTTAAAAATTATTAGTACGTTACGTTTAAACGAGGTACGGTAGGAGGTCGTTTTAACTTTGTAAAACATCACCATGAATAGAGCTCTTTCTTTTCGTTTCAAAGTAGGTCCTGAGGCTGCACACATCCCAGTTATACATGGACTTTGCGCTTAATAGGCCTCGACAACCACATTTCCGTGCCCAGACGGTGATTTTGGATGATGCATTCAATGGTCAGTCATAATCGTGCGGACTCTTCTATCCAGGACGTCGATTCGGTCTGAGTCCATCTGACACGTGAAATATGTACAGGAGTGTAGGCATGACGAAACCTTCATAAGCCCGGACCTTGTTAGCTCCCAATGAGTAGTTTCATAATATTTTTATCAGACGTCTAAAGAAGACCTCTCAAACTTCCTGTTTCACATTAGCCTCCTTTACCCCTCCTTTACGCATTGTGACATGCTCAGATACCAGTAAGATTCAGCCTCAGAGAGAGTCTTGAAAGTTAAAAACACACGACTATGCCCCGTCCATTGCCTCATCTGTCCCCTGTCTACGTGAACAATGTACATTTATCCACTCAAAGCTGTATCCTGATAGAACCCACTTATGTAATTGCTGTAAATCACCTTAGTAGGCAGCATTAAGTAACGGCAGTTGAGATAGTCCATGGTATGGATGTTGATGACATAGTTTATTATTTTAATTTCCGTATATCTGACAGTGAGCGATATTTAATATAGAAACCTTGATTAAACTCATAAATATCGATGCCAGATGGCATAAGACTTACAATAAATTTGCTGACTACGTTACACTTTATTCTGTCGCCAATAATCGACTACATTTTCCTATGAGATAGATAATTGTTTTTTTTTTTACAGATTATAGTATTGGATTTTAGTTTTCCCAATTATTATTTTCTTTTTATTTTCATTTCAAATGAAACTATAACATTAATGTATAGTACAGACGTCGTTATTTTTAATAAATTACAAAATTCACTGAATGTGTCTGATTAGCATTTGAAATATATTATTATAATTTTAAGTTGTATTTAAACAACAAGATGTAATTAAAATTACATAAATATTAAAATACACATTATAATAACATTTAATAGATATCAAAATGATAATAAATACATCATGAGATAAACAAACGTGAAAATTGCCTGAAAGTGAAAACAATGAAGTAAAGTTAGAATGCCAGGGACGATTTATGTAACATCTGTTATACAGAGGTTTTCTTTAGAATTATTTTTATCATGAAGAGCTGATTTCATAAATAAAGTCTTTTTATTATTACGTCATCAAAAAACGTAATCATTGTAAAAAAAATCCGCTGTAATTATCTTCGTCTCTTCTACTAAAAACTATTTATTAAAAAACATTTTGAAGTAATTTGTCAAAGAGATCAAATTATTATCTAAATTGACTCAGCCTGTTAAAATTCTAATGCTAAGCAAAATTGGAACTTAGTACACCACGCTGCTCCACTGAGGGTTGGTAGATAATTTTCCTACCATTTTTTTTTTTGTCGCAGGGGAATCCATTTATAGATGATATCCAGGATGCCCGGGTCGGCAGTCCTAGACCTATGTCGGACTCGACACTTTGGGAGTGTAATACCGTACTAAACCCCTGCGGGAGCCTTCAGCCCCTTTAATTGGAGGGTCCCGGATCTGCAGGCAATAGGAGCCCTCCAGTGAAAAGGCCAAACTTCTCCTCCATGGGGAATGTCCGGCTCAACCTTTGAACAGTCCCGACGACGCCGTGTCTAGCAGGACCGGGTCCCGGCCCAACACGGGCACAGGGGCGTTCATGGAGGCGCATTAAGTAGCGCCTCTTACGCACCCCCATTCGTCGCCTGCGGATGGAGGCCACGTCGGCGGCCTCCTCTCTTACCCGCTCGTCGGCCTCCTTCTAAGACATTACTGTCTCGCAGAAGGAGACCATCGCCTTCCAGGACTCGTCGTCGCTGAGCATCGCGGTGATGATGCTCGGGAGTGACAAGTCCTCTCCGAGGACCGACGTCAGACCTTGACGCAGCGCCGCCCATCTCGGGCACACCTCGAGGCTGTGCTGGGCAGAGTCCACCGCCTCGTCACAATCGTGACATTCAGTCGTCGGCTCTCTCTGGGCGGTCCGGCACAGGTAGTCACCAAAGCAACCGTGCCCGGTGAAAACCTACGTCAGACGGAAGGTGAGGCTTGCGTTTTCGACGCATCCACTGCTCAAGGACCGGCTCAAGGAATGGCAGCCGTTACGCGTGTGCCGTACGGCTGGCCCACCAGGTCCTCCCCCCACCTCCGCAGAAGCGCAGATAATTTTCCTACCATGAGTGACAATCATTATCAGGTGTCCATGCTAACAACCGAGACTGACGGCTTAACGTGCTCGTCGAGACACGGTGGGGAAACCCACATTAAATTTAATGATATTATTTTATTACCACTGATTAAATTATATTATTTTCTTAACACATAAATATTTAGGTAAATACTTAATACTAGCTTTTTCCGCGGCATTATTCAAACATAAGTTTTACTTTAATAAATAGTTGTGCAAGTGAAATAAAGGTGCTAAAAAAATCGTGATTCAGAAAGCGCGATCAATGCCTTCTAATATCATGGTGTCGTACGTACTTCAAACTATTGTGAAAATAAATCAATCTGATATTTTTACCTTTTCTTTATTTTCATCTTTTGGTGCTTAATGTACTTTCCATATAAATATTAATTGTTTATATAATACTTTCAATATAATTATTAATTTGTATTATTAATTATTCTGGTGTAGTGATGCGGGTTGTCTCCTTGACACTAGCGGCCGCGAATTTCATTTCTGCACAGGGCAGAGATTTGTGTTTATACAAATAGTAATTGTTTCTGATGCCTCGGAGTTCATGTAAAGCTGTTGGTCCCGGTTGCTAGCCTTAACATCTGATAGCTATCGCCACACATGGTAGGGAACATATCCACCAACCCGTAGTGGAGCAGCCTGTTGGATTAAGCTCCAACCGTTCTCATATATGGAGAAGAGGCCTTTTCCCAGCATTGGATGGTTTACAGGCTGATACAGTACAGTACAGTACAATACACATTTTGATTTTCGTTCTATCTCCCAAAGAAATCATGTTGTCATCGTATTTTGGGACATTTAAAGGCTGACTCAACTCAGTTCGGCATAATTAATTAAATGCATGAAATATTAGTTTACACAATGTTATCGTTCGTTTATCATTATTGGATCACATTGAAATGTATTATTAAATTTAATTAATTATGCATGTAATAAAAAATTGGAATAATATTAATGATACATGTGATTCCACTAAAATAAAGTTATTATTTATTATTATATTATTATAAATTACGATAACTTTTGACAGAGTGACGTAATTTGATGATGAGGATATATGCTTTATGATTTTCATGCTGGTTTTTTAATCTACTCTTAATACTTTAACCTACTCTTAATACTTTAACCTACTCTTAATACTTTGGCAGTAATGGGTGACAATAAAAGGACAGATATACAGACTTCTCAAAAAAAAAAATATAGAAATGAATGCAATGAGGGTTTCTAGAACCTATAAGAATTTTCGTCAAAAAATTCTAAAATAAAAAACAGAGGCGTGAAATTTACAATACTAATAATATTATAAATGCGAAAGTTTGTATGTGGATAGAATTTTTTACTCTTTTACGCAAAAACTACTTTTTTTATTATAGGATTGTAGTTTTTGTTATTTAGGTATAGTTTTAATTATTTAAGTTGTATTCGTGTTAATGTATGTTTTATGGCTAATCTGCTGAGCCGTTTATAGTGAAATTTGAAAAGGATAGTCTGAAGTCTGGGGAAGGACATAGACTACTTTTTATCAATACACAAAGGCGAAGTCGCGGGCGAAAGCTAGTAACATATATTTGATTAATTTCCTCATAAAACTGTTAGTGTCTCAGAATTCGTTATTTAGAAGAATTGAAAAGACTGATATAGGACTTTTAAGTACTATTAAAGCCCTTAAAACAAATTAGAATAAAAAATAACTAAAAATTTCAATGAAAAGAACTTGGAAAAATATGTGGCAAATAAAAAGATTGTAATAAATAGAAAATATAAAATAAATAATTCTGAGAAAGACATATTTTCATTAAGCAAAAATAATTCGAATAATAAAAAATTCACTACGACCGTCATCCATATAAAATTTAAAAAGATGAAAAAAAAACTAACGTACATCAATAGCGTTTTTTTTTTGTAAAATAATCCTGAAATTTAAAGCGACATGAAATTTTTCCTCCATACAAAACTCAAGTGCGGTGGGTACTCTACTGTATCCACTAGAGTGAAGTAGGCGAAATGCAGCATCCACAGAATAACATTTACTTAAAAGTCTGCCTCTCTTTTAATTTACTTACAAAGTAATCACAACTTTATTTCGAAGTAAATAAGATTATTATTTCAACGTACGAAGAATTTTATTAGAAGCGATTTTTTAATGAAAGTCTGTGAAGTCTGGCTGCATACAAGTGGAGCCGCTTCGTTATCCGACTGCAGCAGGACTGGGCTAATTGTATACTTATCATGTGAAGCACCTAAAATAAAATATAGGATGTTTTCCACTTAATCCAACTTTTTTTAAGTTTCCATAGAATATCATTTTAAAGGTCCGTATCTCTGTCTCCTGTTGAAATTCCGTCATTATTATTTTTTAAAGATATTTAGTTTCATATAGAAATTTTCTTACACCATTTTGTCCGTTACAGCCACGCTTTCGAAGTAAAGAATGAGTTATTATTGTACTATCACTATAGATCAAAATAACGTACTTGTTATAATTTATTTACGCTTTCAAAACAAAAATAAGAGAGACAATTTAAGATAATTACAAATTGTGAAGTACAAGGGCGGTCTTATGGCTAGTTAGCCATTTCTACCATACAACCCGAAACCGGATTGAGTATTTATTTGTGAGGTCTGGTAGGTGGTAGGTGGTGCAGTTATATTATAATGAACTTACATACAAATATCTACATATTAACATTTAAAAGCAATACAATAGTATAATATTATAATATGTTAAACTAATATACCAACAGTATCTCATAGCATTTGTAGTCATTCCACCAAAAAAACAAAAAAAAAGACAAAACCTAATTTGAATCATCCCCCGTATTAAAGGCCTCTTTAGCGTCTTAATTATATTTTTTTTTAACTTTGGGAGTGATTTGGCTTCTTTTGTATAATGGTAGATTATCCATAGCTTAATTGGCTGAGCAGTATTAGGCTGACTAAAAAATCTAGTTTTATGAACAGAAAATTTTAACATTAGTCTCCTTGAAGATCTTAGTGAGGCATGATCCCCAAGAAATTCATATATATCTTTCAAATAAGACTTACTTTAATTTATTTCGCAGAAATTATTTTACCGTAACTCACCAGATGAATTCTACTTTACAAATATTTCTCATATTAGATCAGAGATCTCTGAATTAGATAGAAAACTCACGTAGCAGAAGAATTGCTATTGCTGTGGAAAATGCACTAACTTATTTACAGAGAGTACGTGTAGCTAAATTGCTAAACCCAAGCCGCTGAGTTTTATGACCTCTCTTGTTTTATGATCTTATAAAAGCAACGACCAATTGCTTATTTTTTATTAACATTGCTGATTACTTTTTATTATTGTTTTTTAATCAGAAAACTTTTTTATAAAAAAAAATAAAAAAACAGAAAACGAATGCTGCAGTAAAAAGTACTCGTAACTTATTTACATTTGAGAACTGTTTAACACACTAGATATTCATATGTAAATAAAATATTTGCCTGAAAACAAAATTTTTAGTGACCAAATCAAACAAATAATATTGAGGTTGTTGAACTTTACAAATTAGTATAATCTGAACGTAAAAGCGTAGGCGCTAATTACTTTGAAATACGAGAGATGACGCAATGCAGTAGCGGTGTTTTCGCGCTCTCTCATTAAGTGCAAAAGGAAAGTCATGATGGTGCTACAGTCGCTTTTACTATTTCCTTTTGAACAGTTTGCAAAGATTTCGGCAACATTTCAAATGCATGTTTTATGTGAGGTCATGTCTAGGAATTAAAGACGGTATAAAGAGGCTTTTAAACCTGTCAATTTTTTGTTTAGGGCTTAAATCATTTTACATATATCACTTGAAATCTATACTTAATATTATAAAGCTGAAGAGTTTGTTTATTTGTTTGTTTGTTTGAACCCGCTAATATCAAGAGCTACTCGTTCCAATTGAAAAATTCTTTTTGTGTTGGATAGCCCATTTATTGAGGAAGCCTATAGGATATATAACATCACGCTACGACCAATAGGGGCTGAGCAATAATGTGACAAAAAAATATTTTTTTTTGAGAGCTTCCGTTTATTATTTCTCCTCTCGAGACATTTTTTAACTATAGTTCCACTTTTAAAGTAAATATAACATCACTCTTTTACTGCGAATTTTCGAAAAATAAAAAAAACTCAATAATATGTTGAACGATATTTCTGTTTATGGTCACTTTTCGAATTCATATTACTATAAGGTTACGAAATTTTAAAGTTCGGCGTCTTATCTTTATCCTTTTCGCTGAGTCCATAACCAAATACAAATCACAGCACATCGATCACACCGCAAATGAAATAATACAACTTAGTACAATCACGTCTCACATAAACATTGTCCATATAAGAAAAGGTGGCAAAATCTACATTTCTATGTAAATGACCGTACACGTCTTGAAAGGCAGTGCAGAGTATAGTAGGCCTCGGATTTTATTCCCTTTTCGCTCATAAGAAGATTATTGCCGAGAAATTTCATAAATAAAAGGCCGTTCACAAAAAAAGGGGTCAAATTAATCGCTTGTGTGAATTTTTGTGTTATTTAACCGTATCTGTAAACGAAGCTTCAGAATCAATGTTCCATATGAACAACGTATGAATGTACGTATATTTAAAGAAACAATCAACAGTGATCTAAAGCTACTTTTTTGTGATTTTACGTTTGAAGATCATCTTAATATCTGATCTTTACTTCATTGACAGCCTTTTCTGTTTTTATATTAAAAACTAAGAAATGAATGAAAATGATTACAAATTATTCTTTTTTTCTATACATATTAATTTTGCCATCCCTTTGATTGCACCTATGGTTATAAATTGCTTTACTGATACTAGGTGTTTCTTTCCTTTCTTATATATTATATGTCAAAAGAAATGTCCTATTTATACTTACATAGCTTTTAAAGAAAAAAAACGTTACAATTATAAATAAATAAACGCTTTACACTCAATAGCCCAAAATTGCTCTATATATCTTTTGTTTATTATTGTTTCCATTTAGATTCCATTAGAAACGCGGCGTCTTTCGAGTCCACGGCATAGCTCCGGCTATATTACTTTTATTATAGGGGATGATCAGCTAATAAACTAGTCATACCTACTGCCCAACAACCATAACTCTGACATTGTACCGTCATAAGAGCAAGTGTCAGAACGATGACATTTGTCGTCGAAATAAAATCTATTGCACGTGCATTTTCCACTTAAAAAATATATATATATACAAGAAACAATTATATTTTGTACAAGGAAATTGCTGTACTATATCCCGGCTAGAGCCTCTAATTTTTGTTTTTTTGTTCGGAAATGAAGGACACCTACCTACATGACTTGAATGGTATTCAAAGACATGCATCACAATATCGTAAATCGCAGTGCAGCAGTCTGGCGAATTAGGCTCCAACTCTTTGTCTTCTAAGTCGAAGAACTTTTTGTTTAGTCGTAGAACAATCGTAGGACATTCACGAGCCATTAAAGACATACGTACGTATGTTTCTGTACAAAAACACGCAAAAAAATTGTCAATAAACAAAATTATCTACTGTTAGTTAATTTATAATTTTACAAGTTCTACAATATACTCAATTTTAGAAATTAATCTGTTTTATGGAATTTTGGCGTTGTTACTCATTGTATCAACAATTTATTAATGTGACAATTACATTCGTATTATAATATGAACAGCTGCGGTCGATATATCACTACATATTCATGGTCTAAATATCGTGACTATCAGATGCTATAATCAAATATTAATTAAGCTAAGCGTGATAATGTACAATGTATAATGTGTATATTATATTATATTACTTGGAGACTTAAAAATTACATTTAAAAATGATTCCATCAGACTTTAAAATTTAATCTAACCCGACTGCGCGATGCAAAAGAGGGTAATGTGTTTATCAGTCAATGTATGTATGTATGTATGTTTGTTCCTATGTGGCGTTGTAGAGACCAAACGCGTTGAGCGATTTTGATGATTCTTACGTCAATCGATTTTTCGTAACCTCGTAAGTGTTACTAAGTACATAACAATAACCAATATTCACCACATATAAGTGATAGGTTAGAATATTTAACGGTTTAAAGTTGTTTAAACAACCGGTTTCGCTAATTTTCATACATAAAACAGGTACTTATATATTTAAGCATTTCGTTATTCTGTCCTTATTACGCGGGAATAATAGCAGTGATAGCCTAGTGCTAGTGGTATGTCTGCAGACTACAAAAGCAGAGGTCGGGTACAAATCCAAGCCAAACGGGAAGGGGCGCGGGACACGGCAGCTCGGGCATCGGGCTCTAATTTCGAAATTTACCATCTTAGAATAAGATAAAAACAAGCCCAGTAGTTTGGAATGTTGTCAAACTGTTAATCTTTCTATTTAAAAAAAAAATGTTTATGTATAGTATGGTTTTATAAAACAGGGTTACTGAATACATCTATTAATTTATTTTCATTGAAGCTGTATCCGTTCGACTTTCACAATTACACATTTTAACTTTCATTCACTTTCCGAAAGTAACCATACTGAATTTTGGGATTAAAAGTATCCAGTATCCTAACTCGTAGTATGAACTAAAACCATAAAAAGTTTCATTTAAATCCATTCTACAGTTTCGGCACGACGTACGGCCAATTTACAGATAGACTATAGTCACCCTCCGAAGAAAATTTTCAAAATATCTTTTATCTACGGAATTGGACCTGGTACAGTTTTATTATAAGTGTAGACCTATATGGGTCATAATCAAAAGTGGACATTACAAATATAATTAAAATAAAACTTCACGATTTTTCATAAAACATTATGTTAATTCAAAGTTAGTTAATATTATGTTTACAATAATATCATTAGAGATCAGTCTTGGATATTCTAGGAATTAATCACGTTTATAATTTTTTAGCGTCTACAGAAGAGATTGAGTTGTCTACAGAAGGGAACAAAAATTGACCTTATATACTCAAATCAATAAGATGTAGAATAGAAACAAAAGAAAATAAACTTAAAATGGAGTTCTCCTTAACCCCTAAGCAAAACATAATCAACATTCTGTACCAATTCAGTACAAAAAAATAATCGAAATTTGTCCACAGAACAGACATTATGCTTCTGTAGGCATATAAAGAGACAGAATATTAAAATATATTATCCTCATCAGAATCGTATTACATGGCATCCGTCAGCCGTATTTTATGTGGTGAATCTTCTGAGACTTCAGAGTCGTCTAAATAGATTCTCCTCTTCTGGGGCCTATGCCTTTGGTTAAATATTTCGATAGAAACATCTGGTGTCAGTCGATCAGAGAGTCCTCATTAATTTGGATTAGTTGGAGCCTCTGGACTAGCTAGAGTCACAAGAGAATCACGGATCGACAAATGCTCAGATGGGAAGTCTGGTGATTCTGATCTTCGATTTCGACGATCGAGAACTTTTTCTTCATAACTGAACTTTAACTTCATAGGAAAGCTGTTTCCCTGATTGACTCGTTCGTGGCATAGTAACTAAAACAAAAGACCCCAACCATCATGCGCTGTAAGCAACATAATAAAAAAACAAACCAAAGCGGAAAGCAAAAGTGAGCAAAATTAATGATGAAATGATTATTTATAGTATAATAAGGATTTAACTTCGAAATCACACATAGAAACTATTTTTACAAAACTTACTTTAATTATCTACAAAATCTTCCTCCCGTTTGAATAAATCGGTAAAAAGCGCTATTTAAATAACGCTACTTTTTTTGCAAAAGCTGAAATTTCATTGCTTATAAGCTTGTTCTACAGTAGCTCTACAGAAAGCTCTACAGTAAAGATGTCTACATGAGAGACAAATTTTCATAAATCAAAGATGGCATCCGTCAATATGAGGTTAGAATTTAAGCAATGCGTTATTTGCATACCATGCCCAATAAGCTTGTACTATCTTGATGTTTTATTTATTTGTAAAGGCTACTTACTCAGATATCCCTTGTACAGGAAAGACACACTGATCTTGACCGAAAACTTGTTTAATTAAATAAAATTGGAGTTTTTCGTGTCACACGCACTTTACCTTAAATCACAACCAAGCAAATGATTGAGAACACAGTGCTTCCAATATAAAAAACGAAATTAAAACGATGCGCTCATAATAGCCAAATGTTGGCTTATTTTATGCGTCTACAGAAGTAGACCTAATATTTGTGAACAACATGTTTATTCGTTTTATTACAAAATTTTGAATTATATATTTTTTAACACGCTCTGTTATGAATATTTTCGATAATATAACTAATGTAATGAAACCATAAAAAATTGTCGAAAGTATGTTTATATATTTTTAACCATCACTTGTACTCAACGTCTTGGTATCCGAACAGTCTACAGAAGGGGAGTTTTTCAGATTCAAAATCAAAAATATTAAAGTAAATTTCAGTATAGTGCAATTTTTTCATGAAACATTTCAAGATTTCAAGACGAAATAATTATTTAATGTATTTAATGTTGATATAATATTGAAATAACGGTTTTAATTTGCATGAACACTTATTTTTCTATTTTTGTTTTTGACCCATATACCTACAGATTCTTAGATATTAATATAAGTTGTGAAATTGAATATTTGTTATATTATACGATGGGTTGGCCCAGTTGTCAATCATAGACGAATAATAATAATATAAATAGAAGACGAAAAAAGATTGAAAAAAAAAGTCAAAATGTTAAGAGTGTAATTTTAATGTTATATTTTCAATGACGGCGTTAGAAAAAAGTAGGTGAGTTAGTACATTTAAATGTGATTGCGATTTATTTTTATGCTAAGTATTGCAATTTGAATTATCGTACTTCGAATTGTTGTACTTAGTATAAAAATTACCTTCATAATAGATGGTTGTGATGACGCTGATGGCACTTTCTGAATCGCGGTTAATTAAATGACATACTAAAGTAGAATTTATGTGTGGACGACCATATAGCCAGTCATACGAATCAGTTTTAGGCATTTAGTTATTTATGTCAAATAAAATGCAATTTTACCTTCCATTGTGGTTATATTATTTAACAGTTCGAACAATAAATCTCTAAAGCAATAACATAAGCATGAACACGTACATATACAATAAATATATATTTTTGAAATCCGTTCGACAACTTGCATACTGTATACGATTACAATTCCCACCAGATCTTGTATTTGAGAGTATTGCTTGTACAAATACGCATATCTGGTTTGAGATATAATAAAGTTGGACATCCCTCGAGTTTACCACCTTGTTTTAGTAAAATCTATTCACTTGTTCAAGAGTACATCGATTACTAACAAATGAATATTTACTTTTATAATATTAGTAAAGGTATCGGTTATTAAGATTAATCAAGTGTCACACAATTAAGATTGTTTTAACTAAATGTTAAAAAATATACGTATTTACTTTTTAAAATTTACGATCGTTTGTATTAATGTATTATGATTTTGGTTATATCAAATAAGAAACTTGAAATACTATTAATTTTCATTTTATCAGTTAATTCCCATATAATATATAAGAAAAAAAAATAGAATTACCTACAATGCAAATGCAATTACTAAACTCGTACGTGAGGAACTTGGCGGAGAGATTACATTAAACAGTACCTCCTTAATGCTGTACTCTAAGGTAATCACAAAAGTTTTAATACGATTTGCAACATTCGGACATAAAAACGTATGGAGTAGCCGCCTACATGTACAATGTACATGCAAACAAATATACCATGTAACCTTCCATAAATTCCACTTACTTTGCGCTATCCAACGATTTAGACGTAACTCATAGTTATAAATTTCGGGATACGCTACCGAAAATAGCTCTGCGGCGAAGGCTGGTGTGCAGCCAAACAGATGAAATGTTGCCCCGTCGCTCCATTAGGAATTAATGGGGCGATTTGAGAAATGTCCTCCTCCTGTAAATACCACCCATTATTCATTTCTTGCTTGACAGCGAACAAAGCTTAGTGCTTATTACGCCCTTCTACAAGATAGTGAGCGCTTAGTGCCGGACTTGAGCCTATACTATAAAATGTATGAATGCGCTATTAATTCGTACTTATATACCACACATAAATCATAAACAATTTAGTTACAGTTCATGTTATTATATTACATAATTTTTATCATGATAGGAAAGCATATTTTAAGGAATATAGAATGAACTGCAATTTATTTTTTTAATTACTGAGTAGCTTTAAGTCCAGTCTGATAAAACATCATGAATATTTAACATTATTTCAGTTCAAATAACATTAGAACATAAATGATAATTACACCAACATTCAATTTATATTTCGTAGCTTTTATTAAATATAAAATATTCTCTTTAACTCTTAACTTTAATATAATGAAGTTCTCTATCATGAGTTCATTAAAACGTCTCGACGGTGCTTTGCAAGATACTAGACTTAAAAAGTACTAATTGCTTTACTCTTTTTATTTAAGAACATCCGAACAATATTAAAAGTCTTTTTGAATAAAGGCGATAAGGTTTAATTACGAAATTTTTAATGAATAATGAGCTATGAATATAATTTTTTTACAGAGGCTTAACTGAGAGATAACTTAAAAGTAGGTATCTATATATTTTATAAACACAACATAATAGATGAAATGAACTCGAAGAAGACTATATTATATGTAGCTGTATCATAACGATTATGTAGAATGTAGATAATGCCGATTTGTTTACTATTCACTTATTACTTATCAAATAAGGTTTTAGAGATCACTTAATATATATCACTTATACAATATAAACATATTATTTTTGACTATCAAGTTATCAGTATCAAGAAATAATTAAAATAAATAAACGCCTCATACTCAAACTCAAACTCAATGGCCCACCGTTGGATTAAAATCCTGCGTCGGTGGGTGGTGGTGCAACATAAGCACTAACACCTCAGACCACGACAAACAGTTGTTTAACCTATAAAATCATTTCTCATGAGCACGGATTCAAACACTGCGCCAAAACGTCATTAAAAAAAAAGGCAAATACTAATTTCAAAAAATATATAAATAATTATCTTCTCCGTTTCATTACATAGCATGCAGTAGCTTGCAACTTCTTACCACTTCTACTTTGTAATACCCCTTCTATTTGAAATTTTACATATCGTTCTACCACATCAACAAACATAAAAATTAAAATTTAAATCAAGTGATAATTGTGGTATCACTGATTGAAATAACAACACTAAATAATTTTTTATAACCTTGAAATTCAAATACTTTTTCTTAAATAACACGTAGAATTTATTTAAGTTATGAATTATATTCAAGTCCATTCAAGGCTAATTATAATCATTTCTTCTTCGACAGATTAGGTTGATAATATTGATGCAATAATTGTCGAATATGAATCGTATCTCTTAGTGCAATTATCAATAACTGGCAAGCCGCTGATAGCGTGTATAGTAAGTATATATAAAACAAAAAAAAAGTTATATTATGTAGATTTTAATATAATTCAACAATTATGTAGTTTGGGTATGACCATTGTTATTATTTTATTGTTATATATGCTTATTTAAAAATAAATTGCTTTTATAATTCATGAGGATGAGTACAGGTTTTTGACATTCATTATAAACTTCGTCTTTGTAGAATTCAAACATTCTTTGTTAAATGAAAAAACCCGAAACTTAGTTATTAGTTTTTAAGAAGTATTTCGAAGACGTTACTCTCAAAAGAAATATTATATACTCGAAATTGAATAATGGGAATTTATGTCCCGGCCATCCTGTCACAAGCTGGTGCTACTTAGTAATTGAAATGAAGGGTGATAGCCCGTTGGAGTTAAAAAAAGGACGAAAAAAATAATTTTTCTCAGAAAAGATAAGAGGGTTTGCAGAAACTGAATTAATTATACTTTTTGTTATATCCAGATGTCGAAATCAAATATATTACATTCCCCTGTCTATACATTATAACAAAATGGTAAATAGCCAATGTTTAAAGATGAGATATACTTTTCAAAAATAGTATAAAGTTATATATGATAGTTCGTCGATCTGTTTCAATGTTTATTCTGGTAACACGTGAAAATTGAATACAGTTTTCTTAGTTGTATCTCTAGTGTTCTAACTTAAAATCTGGCGCTGGTTTTACTTAGATAAATTATTGAAAATTGAAATTATTATCCTTAAATTAAAATGTTAACAAAATCATTTTCATCTATTGATGACTTTTTAACCATCTACTATTACATTATTTATATATTAATACGTGAAGCAAAAACTTTGTACCCCTTTTTTACGAAAATTACGCGGACGGAGAAGTATGAAATTTGGCACAGTTAAAGTTTATTCGTATATGGAGAAGAATTGCAGAATGCTAATATTGTTTATAATAATGCTCAAAAAAATACATTAAATTAATTTAAAAAATACTACACACTACGGCACACACATATATGTACAATATACATATATCCACAAATTTTGTTTATTGTCAAAGTCTGTTATCAACACGGTTTTAAATAGAGGACTTGCAACGAATTTTTTATCTAACACGGTCTTAAATATAGGTCTTGCAATGAATTTTTTATCCAAATTGTTTATCACAGATCAGGTCCAATGACTGCTGCATATGCTTACCATGTTCTGCGCAATTATATTTTTATTATTTTGACAATGCTGGTAATTATAGATTGGGACGAATTGCAACCACTGGGCGACCACTATATATCAATGTATAAATGTTCTTAACGATTTCACAAAAAAAAAAAAAATCCCTGTCTCTCTGTGCACAGATCCCAAATAAAAATTTTATAACACTAAGTGATATGATATGAAGGACGGTTTTCGTTTAAAAATAAAAATTAATCCGTTACGACATTTGTTAAAAGAATTATTAAAATCACTAACACTAAAAAAATTTACCTTTATACAATATTAGTCGGGACGAACTACTGAGTAATTTATATAAGCAGTATTTTCAACGTAAACTTCGTTGAAATAAAAATAAAACTACCCTGACTTAGTAATTACTAAGATTAACGTCTTCCGGAAAACTTGTACAAACATACCTTAAGTTTCTGAGAAAATTATAAAATATTTCTGCAGAACGCAATGAATCTTAGAGGAGGATGTTATTAGAAAGTTTCGCAATTCGATTATAACTGAAAAGATTTAATGAACATTATTTTTAATATTATTTAAAACGAAACTTTTTTGGAGTCATTTGAGATCATTAAACGATAACGGATGCATAAAAAATAAATTAATGACATCCTTATCTAGGCATTGGTAATAAATGGATGTAAATTTTTCGACTTAGATTAGAGATTAGGTCAGTAAAATGTCTAGCAAGTAACATATTGAAAAATTGTTCCTGTAGCTAACAAACACAAACGACAAAAGGCAACTTTATACTTTTCATTCGTTTTAAGCACTTATTATATTATTAAAATGCTGACTTATAATTTAAATTGATATGAAGCTACGATAATTATTAATATTCAGTACTCTAAAATGTTTAAGCAAGTCACAATGTCTGCATAATATGTTTATTATTCATTTAATGACAAAATATAAAAATATAAATCATGAGATAAAAATAAAGTAATCATCGTCATTAATAATTGCATAGTAGTAATTTGAATGGCGGGGTCATTTTACTGTAGAAAAAAATTATGAGCCGTCGCGGGATGGCTGGCAGATGTGAAACACCGAAATTATTTTGCACAGGTAATATACATAAAAGAATAGTTTATGACAGCTCTCGTGTTATTAACTTCACTGTAAAAACACAGTGGAGACACTGTGTAACCACGACTGATTTCACTGTGATCTCACAGTGTAATTCTTCCATCGGTACACAGTGTTTGAAAGCGGACAAAGTTTATAGAAAAACTTGTAGTTATAAAAATATAAATATACGTATAAATGTAAATACATATTATGTACTTAACCAACGTTAGGCAAAACTTTTATCTATTTATTTCAATGACTTGTAATCTTTTTTTTATTTTTGTAAATTTCTGTACGTATAATAAAGAGTTAAATAAATAAGTAATTATTCATTTACATTTGAATTTATTTATTCAAGTTGGCTCCAAAATAACTTTTATTTTTTTAATTACTTCCACCGATTCAGAATGTAGATTGTACCTAAAAGAATACTTTAAAAAAAATATCAATATTATACTTATTAATTTCATCTATTCTATACAAATAATAAATTTGTTAAAACCTCCGTTTTATTAATACACTATATATCATCAAGAATAAATTTCAATAGCGCGTTTTTTTTCGTATCAGCGCCATCTCTTATCGTGTTTTTCTTTGTTCACGTATCACGTAAAAAGTACAAAACCAATGTAAATAACTTTAATACATAAAAATTAGACATAACTCACAGTATAATTTAGTTTTTGTTTCATTGTAATTAAATTTAAAAATAAATATTTAAGAAAATAGAAATATGTACCTACGCCGCCAACGCCATCTGATCTAAGGAATCTTAAAAACTCACAAAACTTATTTTTGAGTTATTATTTTGCTATACTTAAAAGTTTACTAAATATGTCGGATAGGAATAGAAATCGTTTTAATATTTTAGATAAACATCATTTTCAATTAATATAGGTACTATTATGTTAAATGTCACTAAATATAAAAACGATATTCTACTATTATACGATAGATGGCGCATGTAGGTGATAAAAAATATAAATTTATAATTTTTAAAATTTTAGTTAAATACCCGTGCGAAGCCGGGGCGGGCCGCTAGTTCATTATAAATTCAGTCATCACAAACGCGAAAGGTATGATAAAAATAATTATAGATATCGATTTCATAAATCTTATCTAACGCACGAAATCATAAAACGTTTAACGATAGCACGTCTTAAATTTCAGATATACTAGTATATCGCGATATATAGTGTCAATATCCGATATCGACTTTTGATAGTTTTGAATCGATACGGAAAAAAGACGATATCGGCTATCTATACAGTGTACATACACTATAGGCACATGAGTAAAGAAAACGTATAGAGACAAAGCTTCTAAGGAGCGAGCAAAATTTATACCTACTAGGGTAGGGTTGGCACATGAGAATAAAATTTAATAAGCTGTTAGTTGTTGAACAAGATGACAAAGCTTACTTTTGTTGTGTTTTGTGTTGTTTTTTCTTAATATATTCAAAAGTAACTTTATCATTTTTCAAGGTATTAAAAAAAATCTTCTATCAAATTTGATATTTTTTTATGATCTTGCGATTTAAAAAATGAAAAAATTGATTATTTCTTAAACATTTTCAAGAAACTTTTACACTTTTACATTAAAACACTATTTAAATTAATAAATAATTATCATTAAATGAAAACACGACGCGCGACGTTGCTGCTGCAGCCCATTTGAGTATAGTATAGGCCGGTTTCTCTCCGTACGTGACGAAGCGCACGTGCTCACGCACACACGCGCCTCAAGCTTGTAGTATTGTACTTATTGTAGCGCGCTTGTATGAAGCTTTGTCTCTGTACAGCATAGATTATACACTTATATACGTACAGTTTCTTTACCCATGTGCTATAGGTATACGAGCCTAGTGCGGCGAGAGAGATGGCGGATCGCCGAATAGTGTAGTGACGCATGCCACATGTCGCGACACGTCGCTCTGACAACATTCGGTCTAACTCGCCGCTATAGATGTTTCATATCAAAAATACCAATAATAACAACTCAGGTAAAAATTAGTCGATAACATATTTGAAAACTCATTAAGTGAAATAAAAATATCAGATCAGATATCATTGCTGAAAAAGTACCTTAAATGTGACTTATACATGATAACATGGAAATTATAATTAAAATAACTTTAATATCTCTATTCAACTAGAAACACGTAAACTTCTGGCAATAACTTGAAAGTTAATTAAACAATATTTAATACAAAGGATTTCGTATCTGAAAAACCAGTACTCAAAACGTATATAAATTATTCATAAAATTCGAAACATTCTCACTCATTTGAAAAGTACAGCAGTCATGCCTTTCAAAAAAGATGCTTCTGTATGCATATTTTATCTTGCTTTTGTCTAGACTTTTCTTAAAAGGTTTTCTGAAATAGAACATTCTCCTTTGTTAAGTTTTAAAGGAGCTATCCGATGACGGATAACCACGGCACTTCAAAACTTTCAACTCGTTACTGGAGAGTTGGAAGTTTTGTAAATGTATTTTGTATGCAAATAAATGTTTATACGATATTTGATTGCCTTTTTACCTTTCACACAGCTAATAGTCGTAAAATATTCGTAACTTATAGCAATACACAATATATAGATTTCATATATATTTTATTGAGGTTATAGATGAATATATAGAAATAAACTTGAAATCATACACCTTTTAGAGCCAAAACACATAACGGCGTTGCGGCGACGCAACGCTAAAATCGGCAGTTTGCGTTGCCGCGTTGCGGCGCCGCGAAAAAGAGCGTTGTTGTAGGGTAACCAGTTCTTCGTGATTTTTTATTGTGGATATTAATTTAATTATTTTAAATATTATAGTTCACGTGAAATTTGTTAATTATTGTTTGTGAAGTTGTTATTTAGTAGAATGCATAAAAAGTAATCCTTTGTACCGGAAATAATTTTGTGAATCAAGTTTGTATGCTGGTAGAATTTTAAACAACTTTTGTCTCATAAAGCCTAAACAAAATTGAAACAAAGTGATACATAAATTAATATCTTACTATATTAGTTTTATAGATTAAATATAAATAAATAGGTTTTGTCCGCGGCTCCGCTCGCATGGTACAGGCACCAACGGTAGTCGGTACGTAAAGTAGGTACTCTATGTCCTTTTCTGTACCCCAGAAAACTGGTATGCAGAATTTCATGATGATCGTAATTCAGGTGAATAGTTAAAGCGTGAAAGCGTAACAAACAAAGAAACTCACTTTAGCGTTTATCATATGCATGAAATTAGCATTCCCCTATAATTGTGTAAGATAGAAAAAATATCACTATAATAACTTTTCGAAACGCTGCTTTATTACATATTTATAATTTAGGTACATCATACATGTCATTTTTTGAACCGAGTCATAAATTAGCTGTAAATCTAATAGTTAAAAGTGGTTAAAAGTAACAATACCTATAACAACAATTGAGCTGAACTGTGAGCCGTTTCACAGCTCCGGTTCAAGCATATGGCTCATCAGCTTATCTGCAGTTCATAAAAATTCATTGAGATACCCATGTCTAATAAAGACACAAAAAAATAAAATATAAAAATAGACACAAAATGTCAATAAATCATGGTCAACAAGTATGACGTCACAACGCCGGAATTGGCGGTACCGCGCCGCTAAAATTGGCGGTGACGCCACCGCCGATTTTAGCGTTGCGGCGCCGCAACGCCGTTATGTGTTTCGGCCCTTAAGTTAACAATATTCCTCAGTTGTTTAGTGTCAACTTTATTTAAAAATATTTTGTATACGATGGTGAAAAAATATACAAAGAGGAAACCTCCAAATTTCGACAAAAAGAAATATATATTCTTCTGTCAAGTGAAACTTCTACCCTTCTACTCAATGAAGAGGCTTTTGCCTAGCTGTGAAATATTATTATTTTTTTGTTTTAATTTCAATATTTACTTAAATCAAGTAGGCTTGCTTAAATACTTTTGAATCGTATCTTTCTACAACATCACCAACTTTATATCGTTAAATGCTGTAGGAAAACTTTCTAATGAACAGACTTTTATCAACGTAAAAAATAGGGAAAAAGTAGCGACGTTTCCATATATATCTCATTTCATTTTTTATTCCATAAAATGAATTGCTTTCATTTGCAGGTACAAATCGGCTACAACGTTGCCTTGCCCTATAATACCATGTTACGCTTAAATGATTTTCAATTTCTTTTTAACGAAAACGAATATTTTTTTCCATATAACTGGTTATAAATTTTCGAGAACTCATTTTTATTATTTGTTAAAATAATTCAAACGGTTAAGCGGTGTTAAAATATTGAACTTAATAATGAAAAATGAGACTCGAAAATATTTCCAAGGTAACTGAAAGGAAATAAGGTTGAAGCTTTGTGTAAGGTATGAAACAAATTCAAACGCTATTCTCTGGAAGGCATCCTTTCCTGAATCGTCTTATTAATTTATATTTATGTCACAAGGCGATATTTCATCTATCTTTCAACAAAGGTTTTATATAAATAATGTTCATAACGTTTTCAAGTTTATTATTTTTTATGCATTTATGTGTTTATTGTAAATAATAGTCTCAGTAACATAAATATTACCGCTACAAATGAATCTTTATATAAGCTACTTTATAAATAAAAACAATAAACAGGATAGGTAATGCTATAATATAATAATAAATGTACGTGTTCAAATCGCATAATAGTAGTGGTTACTGCTGAGATATACTTGTATGAATTCAAAACAATTTTTTGTAGATTTATATTACTAATATTTTATTATTATAGATTGATATTACTAATAATTTTTTTTTCATCATCCGTCTCTGAACTTATTACAGAAATTTTACAATATTATACATATTTACAATTCAAAACATAAAATATATATTTACAAACAATTTTGCTATAAATCATGTCCGCGTGGAATGGTGCCAAGAATACTAGCAGCATTTCCCCGTTGAATCGCAATTCCGATTCTTTGGGCAAAAAATGCCCTCCTGTCGCCAGTGGAGGCTATGAGTCGTGGAGTTAATTCTTTTAGAAAAATTTTTGCACTGAAATAATAAATAATAATAAATAATAAATAAATTATTAAAAATATTTTAATAAATACCTTTATTAACTTTTGTAATTGATTGGTCCTTTATATTTAAAGATACGTTGTGAGATATATACACATACAAACGTATCTTTAAATTTATATATTTTACAGCTAATATAAAATATTTAGTTCATGAGATTTTTACTATGAGTTAGATTGTAACCAAAGAAAAAAAGTGAAATATCACCTCATAAATGTAGAGTACGGACATTGTTTATGTAGATAAAGAAAAGCAAAGTACCCAAAATTTTCACTTGCGGATGACTTTGCATTTCTCCTAAATACTAGAATTTATTACTAAAAACTAGAATTCACATTAACTTTACAAAAAAAATCTGTTTTCGATTATCTAATCATTTATCTATATATATATAGGAGACTTTCTATAGATATAGTCACTCATCACGATATCTCTGGAACTATGAGACCTAAAAACTTGAAATTTGGTAGGAATATTCTTTTTGCAAAGTAAAGGTCAGCTAAGAACGGATTTTACGAAATTCTACCTCTAAGGGGATGAAAAAGCGAGGCAAAGTTTGTATGGGACAACGTAATTCCTTGATCCAATCTACTTCAAATTTTGCATAAATATTATTTAACAGAATTTATTAAAGTCATGTTTCGTATTTTATCGAAATTCATCCCCTAACGGGGTTAAAAGGGGGTAGAAAGTTATTTTGATATAAATACTCCTTAGGATTTTTTTTTTAAATAACATTTTATTTTGACACATGTTTGACAATCCGTCTTTTATATAATATTTATATATTAGTATTGACGTAGGCGTAGGTGATATATTTTTTGGGTGCTCCTGGTGGAACAGACAAGACTTTATATTAAATGTAACAAAATTGAGTTGTAAATATATCGTGTGATCGCTTTATTGTAAAATAGTGTTTCATATAATATTTTTTACTTCAATGTTGGTGTTGTTTTAAGTCAAGGGTTTTAAACTAAATAACTCATCAGCAAGGCATCTGTAGTTTACAATGATACAGATATAGAAGACACCAATGTGAACTTGGAAACATTTTTGAATTATACGGCATTAACATCCCAATTAGTACAGATTGGCACCACGGACTAATGTTGGAACAAGATCAGAAAAAAATATAAATCATATACCTAACTTTATCTTACACTAAAACTAAGAAGGAGGAGATAAAAGCTGTCTTGGACTATTATTAAATATAAATATATGTTTGACATACACACACGATCGTCTGTTCCTAAGGTAGGCAAGTTAATGCCTGTGTTTTAGGTAACAGCTGACTGATAAACATTTTTTTTATTTATATACATACAAATAATACATAAAGAAATAAATACATATTACACCCAAACTCGAGGCGAGAATCGAACCCATGATCCTGGAGCAGTAAGCAGGGTCACTACCAACTGTGGCGAGTCAATCAAAATTTAAAAAATAATTACTTGCGGGTTTATTCAAATCTAAGAAGCAAAATCGTATTAAATTGTGGTGTAAATATACCAACGATACAACGAACGAAGCATTGATAACCGGTTCGAGATTCTGGTGTAGTGGTGCGAGTGGCTTAACGCCTCGCCTCAATGCCGGTGGTCGCGAGTTCGATTCCTGCTCGGGGCAATAATTTATATGTTATAACAAAATTAATAACGTAACAAAAAAACAAATAAAAATCCTATTAGAACCACTTTCGACTTCTACGCGGACAACGTCGCGGGCTAAAATATTGTTTGAGAACTCAATTCATCTATTATGAAATATTTTCCAATATCGACGCGAATTCATGACAGCGTCTCGCATGCTGTGGTCGCGGTGACTAGGCACACCAACACCTGTAACTATTACACCGACGACGGGGATGATGCGATCGGTCGCTTCGTGAGGAGGGCGGCGGAGGCTACACACAAAGAAATCCTCGAGCGCAGCCTCAAGATGGCAATACATAATAGAGACGATGCTGTCATTGAGGATGTACTCGCGCTGCTGAGCGGGGGTCGTGGAAGAGATTAGAAAAAGCAAATAAAACCAAACTATTGATACGTGGATGTGGTGAGTAAAAATATATTAAAAAAAAAAAGAAAAAAAAAATTGTATGTAATGTATGTATATATGTATATAAATGTGTGTATGTGTATATGTATATATATAAAATTATATACTTTTGTATATACATATACACTTACAATAATCTATTACTCTATAAATCAATAAATTTTTAAGGTCAGTGCGGACTTGCGTCCTTCTTAGAGATACTAAGATAATTTTAAGTACCTACTCGCTGTAATTGAGCAAAACGCCTGCATGTAAAACCATAAAGTAATAATTATAAAAAAAAGGCATGGGCAATCGAGAGCCCGTGGATGTACGAAACTTAATAAAAAAAAATAAAAAATATCGACGCAGGTGTGGGTGATAAAAAATATAAATTTATATTTTTTGAAATTTTAGTTAAATACCCGTGCGAAGCCGGGGCGGGCCGCTAGTTATTTCATATAAATAGTCTGTCACAATTATTTAAATTAGCTTGAAACTGAACACGTAATTTTATAGAACAACTTATATGATTTTCAAAAAAAGGTTTTTATATAATATACTCTTTATCAAAAACCACATTAATTCCATCGAACTTCACGCAATTTTATATAAATGATTGAAATTTGTTATTAAATACTAACAAATAGGCCAGGTTTAGATGTAACATTGTATCGCTAGTTTAATGAAAGATAAATTTTCATATCAGGGCTGGGCGCCGCGTTGCGGTGAAACACAGACGTACTCGTATGTCACTGCGAGCTTTCTATCGGAATGCATCCGATATTGCTCTGCAATATCAATTTTAGAGATACAGATTTAAGCCCAGTCGTATTTTGTATCTATATTGGCTGTTAATAGGATTAGTGCTACGTAGAAATAATAGAAATTGGTTTGTTTAATTAGTTGTATTTTATCTCGCACTAATTATTGTAATTCGAATTCATTAAAAGCGAAAATTACGTAAGTCGTGATTAAATATTATAATTTTAATTTTTTATCTACTTATAAATAACTACTGATAGACATCAGAAATATTCGTAAATAAAGATTAATGTTTAAAAAACGGAGTGTGAACAGTTAAATCCCCGAGAGTCAGAATACAGATATGAGGATAGCTACAACTCACCATATTTCATTCATAATAATAACAAATGTCAGTTTTCTGTCTTCATGTTTAATCATACGGTGGCAGCAGATATCCCCCGAATAAGCGCAAATATCATAATTTTTAAAATACGGGGTATGTTAAAATTTTTAATTAATGTAAGGGACTATCAATTTAAGTTACAAACATTAGGAAACGCTGTAAGGTTTTTAGATTCTAGTGTATTGAGCGAAATTCTCTCATGTTCAATAAATCTACATTCAAGTGGAATGACAAGTCATCCTACAAAAAGTTTTTTTTTTCAACACTTTATAATCACTGTTTATTTTGTTTATTTACGCACTAGTATAAGCATGCAAAGGCCCCCGTTGCTGTTTATCGGACTTAAACTAACCCGAACACCCAAGCTTTAAGCAGAGGTGTTCGGATTCCCTACGTACTTCGAACGAGTGGCAAGAAGTGCATCGTTTTATCGGGTCTCCGTAGCCTATCCTAGTTTCTTAAACAAACTTTAAGACGAAGTTTGTATAGCACTTTATTTAGTTTCTCATTTCGTGAAAAGTACACGAAGGTTTAGAAATGTGTAGGCTAAACCTGAATTTATGATAAGGATTTGAATACATTTCGTAGGTAAAGGTCTGTTAGGAGATATAGGGTATCCATCTTATGCGAAAATGGAACTAGATTTATGTTTGCGGATTTATGACGAACCGCACCCCATCTGGCGGTCGCATTTACGATTTTACAAATTAGGTTTACCATACCGTTGCTAATATAAACTCACTATAATTTACATAAAGTGACAAGATAGATCATAGATTAATTGAGAAATCTTTTTAAATCACTTAGTAATCTTTGCAAAATCATTTAACTAGTAAAGGAGATGAGAAAAATGGTTCTAGCTCTTATAGATAGCTTTAAAATAATTTAATTATTTTAAACATACAAAACTATAAATCGGATTTTTGAACAATTGGTTTTTTTCATTAGTGTCCAATATACATTTTTCAAACAACTTTTTTTTTCTATTAATAAATTTAACAGAGTTTTAAACAAAGTTTGCATATAATACATGGTTATTACGTAATAATAAAATTACAGTTAGTTTGTTATTCAATAATATTATTTATATTTAGAATTGTTCAGAATATTTAATAACTAAAAAAGGGTCTATGCTACAGAATTACATTGTAAATAATATTTAAAGATATATTTTTAGAAGATTTTAAATTAACATGTTTATTTTTATAACTACTATTATTTAAGGTGGTATATTTACCATGTTTTTTTTTTTTAATTATTTTTTTTATTTATATTTTTTGGTGGAGCTCGAGATGTTGACGGCATTAGAAGTATCCAGACCGGACTACCTCCTTTTTTGTACGTTTTCTGCGTAATCACTGGTTACCACTACCATTGTTACTTTCACCCCTACTATACTATGAGTTTCGTCTGTAAAACACGGGATCGAGTGTCGAGTGCACGTAAAACAAACAAAACAAGAGACAATAGTAGGGGTGAAAGTGACAATGGTAGTGGTAACCAGTGTTTACGCAGCAAACGTACGAGAAAAGAGGTAGTCCGGTATGGACACTTCTAATGCCGTCAACATCTACCCGCAAACTTCAGTCTCGTGAACAAGACATTCATAGATGATGTCGAAATATCGAGCTCTACCAAATAAAAATAAAAAACATGGTAAATATCCGGCTTTAAATAATTGTAGTTATATTTTTAGAATTTGTGTATCGGCTGATTGCTTGCTACTTACATTAACTTACTCATACCTTAGCCTGACAGTGACACAGGACTTGTTTTTCATACAAACTTTGTATTTTTAATGTGAATTCATGATTTTTAAATCGTAGAATAAAAGTATAAAAATTTATAATAGTATAACGAATCTATAGACATTTTTTATAAAGGATAATGTCAGCAATCAAGGCAATGAAAATGAATTGCAGTAAACATTATAATATATAATATCGTGTTACACCTACAGCTGTATGTTTACAATTTTAATTAATATTATAGTGAGATCTGATGTTGATTAATTTCAACTAATCAAGACATCATTAATAATAATAATCAACATAATAATAGTAGTAATAGAAATATATTTTATTGTTAATTGCATTTACGGATAATCTAAGTATGATTAAGAAGGAATAATGCCTAAAAACTATAATAACTGTTATTTTCCCTAAGAAAAATACTGTGAAAGCAATTCCATTTTTCGGTTGGAATTCGTCAGAATTGATCTAAATCAATACCCATTGCATGATAGACACAATCATTTTTTTAATACAAATGGCATATACCTAACAATATTCCTCATATGTATGTACATGTATTTATTTTTTTTACATAATTACATAAAATATTACAAATATTTTGCTTTTAAAAAATTCAGTGTATTAAATTTCTTAGTTAAAAACGAATTCGTGTTTCCTTTTTTAACATACTTAACTTTTCATGATGCTTTTCATGCAGTTAAAATTACATGTCTGCCGTTGACTGGTTCCATTTATATCATTCTGGATGCCTCTAACGTCTATGATATCTCTTCAAATTGATTAAATCTTGTTGCTGTTGTCCCAAAAAGCTTGCTTTCTCCGGTACTTTCTATTTTTACCAACAATACGTCACATACTACTCGTATTTCTTCTCCACCACCTGTATGCAGATGATTTACAATTATACGGTAATTTTAAGCTGACCGAGTTGCATGAGACGATTAATTATCTAAACAAAGATCTTGCTTGATGTTTGATGATACATCAATGGGCCAAATTGTTCGGACTTATTTTACACTATAGACCTTCTATCTTGTACTTTGATATACCGATTCCCTAATGGGACAAAGTAAGAAACTAAGGCTTGCTTGAAGATAAACGCTTGTCACGAATAGCTCATGTCAGCGAAGTCCGTAAAATACTTTTTATAACCCACCAGACTTCCATTTTCTTAAGCGACTTTAATTTTTTCTCTCATTTAGAACCGAATAGAATAAAATAAAATTTGATTTCTGTAGAAATATTTATTTCTTCTTAGATATTTTTACCCGACTGCGCCAGAAGGACGGTTATGTTTTTCGAGAGTATATATGTATGTATGTATAATTGTCTGTGTCGCTCTGCAACCTGAAGATGGATTAAGCTTTTGAGGTGTCATTAGATTCTTATTTACAGTGTGAGTGACACTGGGTATATCAAAATAAAAAATAATTAATTTCATTTCCAAATTACGCAAAAACGCAGTCGGGTTTTTTAGTTTTTTAAATTACTTTGATTTGTTAATGTTCTAAATAAGGTATACTTTATCCTTGGTCATCTCAAGCCTAAAGTTGTATGAAACCTTACGCATCTCCTTAAATTTATCCACAGTACCTTGTAGTCTATAGTATTAGATTGCTGATTAATTAGCCTTAAGCGATTACGAAGGATTACTTGAATATTCAAAGCTAATGATTAATCCTTATTGATTTTAATGAACTTAATTTGTCTCTTGTTAATTCTGTAAATTATTATTAATAAAATTAAAATATAAATTAGGAAAATCGATTTAATTTAAATGGAAATACCTATGAAAGACTAAAAAAGTTTTATTTTAAACTCTTCTACACGAATATTATAAAGCTAATGAGTTTATTTATTCGAATACCTACCTTATTCTCATCTATTGATCTGTGTATGAAACTTATCTTTTGTGACCTTTTCAGTTTATTTTGAGGAAGGTTGTAGAGTTATAGACACCACGCTACAACTTCTAGGAACAGAACACGAACCCCAAAAGTCACAGCGGCGGAAACCTGTCGGGTCGTCTATGATGATATATGAAATGATGATCAAAATAAATAATCTTTATTAGTTTTTGAATCCAGAATAGTCCCAATTGTATTAAAAAATTCTGCCATTTCCCACGGTTCCACTCGTGCAAAATTACATCGTAGATATGTTAATATTCTTGCATTAACCTAAGCTATTGAAAATATATCTCATATTATTCCATTCTCTCTCAGAAATATCCTTTAAAAATACTAAAGCGCGCACTTATCTAATAAATAAAAAAAAAAAAACGTTTATATTATTTTAAATTTAATAGTAACAGAACTTCCAAACTCAATTCTATTAAAACAGTTATTCCATCATAAGCACTTGATTTTATAAATGAATTGAATGCACTCAATGCTACTAATTATTTTGTGATACTTTGATTGTATAAGCGTTATTATTGAGGAAAAATTTGGAAATAATTAACTATTAATTCTTTACTAAAAAAATTCGTAAAACATAATTTCTGTAGCTGTCAAAAGTACATATATTGACAGTGATCAACGCAATGACAACTTAAACTCGAATGGTCATTTGTTTGATCCTAGCCAAAGAATTTATATCAAAATTCCTTGATCCTAGCTCATAGTAACTTTTTTTTATAGGCTATACACATATTAGTCGCTGTCTTTATGCTTATAATTGCGTTGTGTGTTTGTCAAATTTATTTCTTTCCTGTTTTATTTTTATTTTTTAAAAAAACATACATTTGCATCTTTGGTAACTACTTTATTATGTTGTTGTTATTGTAACTTTTAGTTATAAATATATGGTCAAAATGTGTTTAATTCAGTGGAAAATTATTAGCATAATGAATATTTAGTATTTGTTTAGATATGCGAATGAAATTTAATTATTGAAACATATTCAATATGATAAACAGACTATAAAATATTTACTGTTTGTTAAAAGTATTTTTATATTACATTGCAATATTTAAGATGAAATCAAGAATTATAATAAATTAAAGATGAATTAAATTTAAGATTAAGTATAAATTAATTATTAACTGAAAAATATTATTTTTTTATACAAAAAATAGTAATAATATAGTAAAGCTTAAGTTTAGTTAATTTTTATTTATTCATAATTTTTATAATTATATTATTTGAATTTATTTTATTATTGTTTTATCTAGTTATATATTACTTATTTAAGTTAAAAATTTGATATAATGGTATTATTAATAAAATGTTTTTAAGGAATCTTTTTATTTAATTACAATAGGTGTAAAAAAAAACTTCAGAACATTTTAAACGTACAATACCATTTGTCGTTGCCCTGATTTTTTGAAAGATAGAAAGGCGAAAACAAAAGATATTAAAATGATTGTGTTCGCATTGTTTGGACAAGAGTTCGCGAGGTTGGAAAGGAGGCTTTATGATAAATGTCTGTCTACTTTTATTTAACTTTAAAAAAGTATAATATTATACGGTATTATTATTTAAGGAAGTGTTTTTCTATTGTTTAAATATTAAAATATAATAAAATGTTAGAATAGTTCAGAATGAAAGACATGACCAAGACAGATTCTTAATAAGTAAACTTAAGTAAACTTATAAATACAGAAGAGAAATTGAGAATGAAAATACTCATACTTACGTGCAACACAAAAAGAGTGACTTTTGTTCGGATATATATCTAACTACGAATGTTTTCTGTAATATGATTAGAATGCTTTTAATATTTTGGCAATAGATTTATAAGAATCTATAAAATGTATGAGTATATAGATTTATGAGAATAGATATATAAATGAACGAATCTATAAATATATTTCCCTTTAAGTGCAATAAAGAATATGTATATATATACATATATATATATATATATATATATAATGTAGCAATAATAAACGTTTGACGTCCAATGGGCTCTAATAACATGAATCCTGTGTCAGCAGTTCACACGCAACACACCTTTATAATCTTTAAAAACATCAATATGACTTAATTATATGTGCAAATGTTTGTATTTGTTAAGTAGGTATACTATTTTGTACGACTGCGATTGCTGTAGTCATTTCACAATACGAAGTATAATAATAATGAGTAGACCTTATAGGTAGTAATTGTAAGCTAACAACTTTCTACGTCACGGAAAAATTACCTACGCCGTTATCGTAGCTGTTATGCTACGTGGTACAACGTGTTAAATTTGACGTTTAGTAAATTGCTTCGCAAAAGTTTTACTCTTTGAATAAAAAAATATATATATAATAATAATAACTATCGAAACAATAGTAACAAATTAAAAAAAATACATACCATACTAAAGTGTATTTATCTTCATTCTAGTTTAAAAGTGTAACGTCTCTTGACTGAAGTAGTTTTAAATTCTACTAATTAGTTAACAAATGTAAAATATGTTGACTTTGAAATAAATATGTTTAAATTTAAAGTATTCACTGACTTGGGTATCGTTAAATATCACCAGAAACAGATCACCGACCCACAATGTTACACAAGAGAATTCCTTTCATACGCATTATTAAATGCGATAAAATACAATGGTTGCCTGGCATAAATATTGCTTGAAGTTATCGCCGAAAGATATATGGATGTAGTCGAGAACAGAGGGAGGCAATGCCTAGTGGCGCCGTATCGCCCTCCTGACAGTTATTGCGTTTTTATATGTAAACTCCCAAACAAATTCTATTTACAGGCAACAATGTCGACAGTAACGCGGAAATATGCGTGTTAAGTGAGATACAACTTTATCATATTATGAACTTCTTTGAAAGGGATTCATATTAATATTTCTTAACATATGATATTTATAACATATTTAATATAACTTTATTATTATTACCAAAAAGGAAAGAAGATTCTTTTAACTTTATATTAAAATGTCATTGTTTACATATGTCCAAACAGAAACCTGGCTAACACCCTTGAACTTTCAAATGCTGCGTTTGTTTTAAGACTTTCTCGTGTACAACGGTGACAAGAAACATCATATAGAAATTCTGACATATGCAGGTCCGTACAATATGCAATGAAGCAAACGTGGCTAAGTAAGATTTAATTGTTCTCCTTAATTGTAAGAAAAGCCTTTGCCTAGCAGAGAGATATTTAAAGACAGTACAATAAGGGCGAGTTTATACAGCAATAGTAGAAAGATAAATCTATTTTTACAAAAGTATTATAAAAGTCAAAATAAAATTTCAATTTTGTTTTATTTTTAAGTTGTATAAAGTATTTGAATACTCAAAAAAGTGTTGTTTTTTTTTCTCTTCAGATAGTAAACATACATGTTCGTAGATCACCGGAGTGGAACGACCTCTTCATTTGATAAAAGAAAATATCTTAATCTCAATTTACGGCTCCATTCGAACATTACCATGATTATGAACATGTAAGCTCTAAGCCCGTTTTGGTGTAGTGGTGCGAGTAGTCGCCATAAGCGGTCACGAGTCCAATACCCGCTCAGGACAGATATTTGTATTCGTACTAATATTTGCTTCTGGTCTAGTTCTATTTTGTGCGTCTCCCCACCGTTCCTCGGAGGACACGTAAAGCCTCAGGTCTTTTATTTTATTTTATAAGTAACAAAAATATCCACGGGCTTATATTTGCCCGTGCCTTTTTTAATTAAATGTATAAGATTGTTTATATAGTTTCATGCGTACTATTTTAGACTTAGCTAGACTTAGGATCTCTATGACGCGAGTCCGTATACTGACGATTATTTATTTATTATTATTATTACTATTTTTAATACATATAAACATAATCTTTATTTACAAATATAATTTACATATACAAATATACACACATACTCACATACATACATAAACACATATATATATATATATATATATATATATATATATATATATATATATATATATATAAAGCCTCAGGTCGTGGTGGTTATCGTAGACACCTGATACCTAGTGGAGCATCGAGGTGGATCAAGTGCGAAACGTTCTTCTATATATGGAAAAGATACCATTACCCAACAGTGGGACGTTTACAGGCTGATTTAGTTCAAGGTCTAAAAAACTCAAACAATTAAAAATAAATGTTGACACATATTGATATGACTTGTTGAATTTTTCGGATTTCTTTTTTTAACGTTTAACTTAACTTTTTTTTCATGGTATAACTACGTGTATAAAACATTATACTTTTGAATGATTTAAATAATTATACTTGCAATATTTACGATATACTAGCTGTATCCGGGACGTTTTTATACATTTCTGATTTCAAGTTATTTTTGATTTTATACTACGATTTATGATATCTGTAATTTCTGAAATAGCGAAACCATAGCTGAAATATTTACGAAACAAACTTTTCTTATTAACTACTTTCTTACAAATGAAATTGGAATTAGTGTTAATGAATTACAATTAAGTACATATTTTAAATTTCATTCCATCTCCCAAAGAAATCATGTTGTCATCAAGTTTTGGGATAAAAAATATCTAATATTCTAGCACATAGTATGAACTCAAATCATGCCTAGTTTTACTTAAATTTACTAATTAGTTTTAGCGTAGTGCACGGCCGGTATACAAACAGATAAAATAAAATATAAACGAAAAAAAATATTTTTAGCTTCAGTATCTATCTAGTATATAGAGGCTTTAAAAAAAAAACTAAAACATCTTTAATGTACTTAATTTGACGTATTACAGTTTCATTATAAGTATATGTACATACTATAGTATACAATATATATTAGTCACCTGCACCTACTGTAATCAAATCAGTATCGTCATCGGATTAGGCATCGCAAGGCAATTTCCGTTTATTGGTCGCCATATCAGCGGGAAACGGTCAGCACAATCCAAACGGCCAAGTACGCCACGTAATGTCATAACGCTATATGGACATGGGCATACTTATGTATATGTAACATTTGCGAAACGTGTTTGGTTTAGTTACAGTAGTCCTAGATATATATTATAATGAACATTTTTGCTTCATAAAACTTTCACAGTGTTGAAAATCACATCATACTATCATTATTAAAATAAAATAACTATATAACGAAACGATTTACTTGGCAATGATTAAATAACGTCACTAACGGCGAGTTGCACGAAACCGTCGCTAACTTTCCGTTAGTTAAGTTGCAATTAATCTTAAAATTAGTTGATCTCATGATTAATTTAAAGCTGCTGGAATTAATCATCCGTTAGATAGGTCTTTAATTAAACTAATTTTTTTTGTTAACTTATCAGATGTAGGTTTTATGCAACAGATAATCACGATTCTTGTGATTAAATTAGTTTAATAAACACTTAAATTTAAAATTTGTTTCGTGCAACTCGGCGTAAGATAATTGAATCGCATTTAATTTAATATTCAACAAAAATCACATTGATATTTATAATTAACTTAAAAGTCATGTAGTCTTGTATAATAGACTAAAAAATAGTGTTATAAACACATTAAATTACTGGTTGATGCTTGTTCATGATTAAAAATATATATTATTCTTAATTTATATTTTTATCCGTTTGTATAGACACAAAATATATGTAAGTGGTTTGTTGGACAAACACCACTAATTTTGTTGAAGAGAATTATACAAATTTTATTCTTAGAAAATTTCCAGTTATTCAAATATCAAAATTTTGCGGCTTCCTATACTCCAACGACTCCATAAATTCAAAATTTACACCTTGAAAACAGTAAAACAGTACACTATCTTTATTCAGTTACTATAATATATATACACAGCTCAATATATGCCATATCACAACAATGGCGCTGCGCCGTGGTAGTATCGATAAGTATTTACATACTTATAACTTTTTCGCGGTGATTAAGTTACGAAACCTATTCTAAAACGACAAACGAATGGATGTTTGTTGGGTTTTAATTATATCGTGTATATATAATATGTACATCATAGATTTTCAAAATATCCGTTAAAAATTTACTTACATTTTTTAAATATCCGTTAACATTACAGATTCGTTTTAAGTAGAGTTACATAAAGCAACTCTGTAAACCTACCCAACAAATCACTCAATGAAGCTACTAATTGCTCATTTCGGGTCTATTCAGAATCTGTTTCATTTAACGTAACCGTCCCGGTTCTCTCCGAATGACCAGCCATGTGAGACTAATACTTGACCAACGTGTGTTACTGCAACCGAATTTAAGCCAGATAGGGTTGTCGCTTATCAAAATAAAATTAACAATATTACCTAAAATTACATTTTGACTTAGAAACAATAAATTTAATTTATATTCTTTATAAACTTACGAGATCATACACGTCATTATTTTTTAAAGGAAATATTTGTCAAAATGTTTGTGTGTATAGACTGTGACATCCTTTATTAGGTCCTGTTCAAGGATATTAAACCACCGCGATCCGATAAAACTCTAAATCAATCTGTCCTTCTTTAGATAAGCGAAGAGGAAAGCGAGTAAGTTTATTTGACGTCTCTCTTAGATTCGAAAATTGTTGAGAGAGATCGAAAATCTTATTTATCTTTATTAAGTCTACGTAAGCGTCTTTGAGGCTTTATAAATGAGGTCACCTTTATTTTATTAGCCTCATCAATTTATATTGTCTGTATCTGTTTCATATATTTGCTAAGTCTGATAATAATCTGTGTCATTTATTTGAGTGAAGAAATTTAATAAATTTTAGTTTTTTCATTATCGTAGCGATATAAATATGAATTGACTGTATTTTACCATCGTTAGCTAGGATAAAGAGATATTTTTTTTTTTTTACTTATGTAACTTAATTTATAACACTTAATTTATAACAAACCTTTATTTTATTTTTTTTGTGATCACTATTATCGATATTGAAGCCAAAAATGTGTTATTATTTTATTTTATTTTTTAATTATGTGTTTTAGTAAGTTTCTATAACGGCCACGCATCACGACAGAACTACTGAATGGATTTAAACGAATATAGATACGATCGAAATCGTACTACCTAGAACACTGACTACTTTTTATTCAGACATTCCGATACACGGTTCCCTGCGAAAAGGGATAAAAGTCTCGTTTATAATTCATTAACGTGTAATCTGATTTTATTTATTTATTTATTTGTTAGAAAGGGTGGAAATATTTTCAATATTGTTGGTAAATATTACACACGGTATTTGGTTTGACAGTTCAGCAATAACAGAACCCTCATTATTAGGTGAAATAACTTGAATCTCGGAATATATGTACAGAAATATTTGTACTGCTTGCAATAAGCCGGCTTTCGTACTTTATCTTATATGCTATTGAAAGGGATATAAACCACGACATAAAACATGGAAACAGCTAGTTTACTATGAACGTTTACACGCGTAAATGCCTCACTGTTCGGCGAAGGTCTCTTCTCTATATAGGAAAAGTTTTGGAGCTTAATCCACCACGCTGCTCTACTGCGGGTTGGTGGATAATTTACCTACCCTGAGTAACGATCGTTGTCAGGTGTCTCTGATAATAACCAGGATCGATGGCTTTACGTGCTTTCCGAAGTACGATATTTACCCACTAGGTCACACACCCAAACCCAAAATGAATATCAAGTACAAATATTAGCCTCGACCGGGAATCGTTCCCGCGACCGCTGGTATTAAGGTGACTACTTGCACCAGAACACCAGAATCGTTATAGAGGTTGATATTCTCAATTAATTAACTTAAAAACACTTGACACGTAATGGTTTCATTCGTTTATGACTATTATAATTATGATGATATATTTACACATTTAAAATCAGCATTTAAAATCGCAGTTATATACAAAAGAAATACTGTATTAGAATTATATTTGCTGTTATTGGCTTATATTAATCCACTAAAATTGTCATATTATTAATATTACTATGAAAAAATGTAACAATATAAAAAAATAAAAATGGTATCTAAATGTGACATCGATGACATCTGTGATATATTTATAAAAGTAAACTATTTTAACATCCACAATAAATTTCTTATTATTACAAATTTTTTTTTAAATAAAAATTAACTCAAATAAATAATATGTACCTATTTGACCATTTTTGCTAATTTGTGACAAACGTAATCGATTTTATTTTTATTTTTCGCTATATATTTGAATATTTCCTTTTCCGTCAGTTGACAATTATTTTATGTTAATTTCATACAGTAAAATAGAGATTGAAGCACTAATGAGACTAAAAGTTTCATTTTAATAAATGATATTATTTCAGTAAACGTCAAAAACAATAAGTAACTCTACCATTACCTACGTACCTTACTTACCTAAGTCATTCATTACTTAAATATTTCGTATGTCACTCAAAAAACTACGAAGAATCTAACGAAGCCGATACATGACATAATTTACCAAAAGAAAAAAAAAAAAAAACTAATGAATAACATTATTATCTCGAATGTCCTTCTAAACAAAATCGCAACGACAACCATTTGTAAGCAACAGAAATTCGTAACGTAAACAAATGTTATAACAATTTCCGCAGCTTACTCTATAACAATGAGAAAACATAAAATAATTCACACAATGATATATCGTAATGGCGCGAACGATAATGAGGCAACAACCGCAAATGGTTACACAATACAATGACGTATAGCTTGTCTCTACTGTCGGCTTAATTAGATCGCCCTGTCAACACTATGCCACTGTACAAACCATTCGACCTCAATAAATCATGCGTTCCCATTATCTTAGTCATTAACAAATACTACGAAGCCAGCAATTCCAGCAAGTGGTATTTTAACATGTAAACAAATATTCACTTATAAATTCTCTCATTTAAACTCGCACACAAAAATAAACATAATGGTAATACATAATAATAAATAAACATAATGGTAACATTAATACGGTAATACAGTCGAACAATAAAGAAAATACTATATTTATTTTTTGTAAATGTTAAATAAAACAATAATATTGTACAATTAAAAAATCAAAAAACCCGACTGCGTAAAATACTCTTATTATAAACTAAAAAGAATAAAACAATTTACTAGCTTTCATTTGATACCCATATTGCTACAGTTAGAAAAAAAAATTCAACTCCCCCCCCCCCTCATTCCGCCATTTGCGGGCGCCATTTTGAAAATTTATATAGCCTATGTCACTACTACAATTTAGACAAATCCAACGACATCTCATATGTCAAAAAATGTCCAGCCGTTTGGGCTGTAGGGTGTGCAAAAGAAATGGACATACATACATACATACATACATACATACATACATACACTTGAAAAACATAACCCTCCTTCTGTCTCAGTCGGGTAAAAAGAGGTTTCATTTCCATACTATCAACTTCTTTTGCGACAATATTTTTTTTTTAAATACGACCGGGGTCATCACAGCACCTGTTCAATGAAGTTTAATTACCCTCCGTCGCCGGCCTTCTGTGTAACCTTCAGACTTTATCAAGTTAAGGCTATTTATGTACTAAATAAAGATTCATATAGCGATATTTTTAAGCATTTTCTCTTACGTTCTTGATACCAATAGTAAACACTAGATACACAACATTACATTTCAGAGGTGAGCCGGACAGTCCCCATTGAGGAGAAGTCTGGCCTTTTCGCCGAGGCCAGCCTGTCGCTGGAGGGATCCTGTTGCCTACAGATCCAGGACCTTCCAATTAAAGCGGCTGAAGGCTCCCGCAGGGGTTTAGTTACGGTATTGCACTCCCAAAGTGCCGAGTCCAAAATAGGTCTGGGACTGCCTACCCGGGTGTCCTGGATGTAATTCGTAAATGGATTCCCCTGCGTCACAAAAAAAAAAGATACACAACATACATAGCAACAGGACAACATTATAATATATACTTCAAAATCAGCGTCTAAAAAAGAAGTCTAGAGTTTCTTATACTACATATATTATTATTAAGCGTTCCCGTGCACACTAATAACCTTTTGTTGGCTTTAGATTAAAAAAAGATATCTTGTGCCCATTGTTAAAAGCCGAAAAAAAATCATGAGGAAACCTGTATATCTGGGTAGAAATTCTAAGACTTACTTTAGAGTTCCGTGGGTGAGAGTACACATATCTTAATGACGTATAGTTCTCTAATAATACTCCTTAAAAATAGATATTCATCATATAGCGATAGCGTTTTTATATGAATTTATATTAAAATAAATAAATAACTTAATTACAATCTGTAAAACTATTGAGAATTTACGTTATTCTCCACAGCGCGCTGCATCCATTAGGGTATCGGTCTAAAGGCGATAGTATCTTACTTTATACGTCATGCTAAAGTGAACTTGACTGGCTTACGCCCGGATTAATATTCAGCTCAAAGGAAAGTGTGGGTGCCTCTTTTATGATATATCTCTTATTTACGGATCGTTGGATCTCTTCGCAATATGGAACAAATTATTAGATTTAAAAAATCCCAATTTAAAAAAAATGTCTAACGATATAAACATACAACTAAATGTCATTTTGTTTTTTAATAATAAAATGTATAGTATGGATATGCTAAATTATAACAAAACATTTTCATATATTAAGTTTTGTCATTAAATTAATATAAATACGGGACAAAATATGCGATGGTTTTCATTTAAACATACTAAACTCCATTCACCTCAAAAGTCAATCTTCCGATTTAAAAAAAAACAAGTGCGAGTCGGACTCGCCCATGAAGGGTTCCGTAGCCGCAAGTAACATCATATGAAAGTTCTTGTAGTTCGTTGTAACTTTGATCGATGTTTTAATAATAGTGTATTTTATTTAAAAAAAAAAAAAAACAAAAAAAAAACTACTTACTAGATCTCGTTCAAACTAATTTTCGGTGGAAATTTGCATGGTAATGTACATCATATATTTTTTTTAGTTTTATCATTCTCTTATTTTACAAGTTACAGGGTAGGGACATATTTTACCACTTTGGAAGTATCTCTCGCGCAAAGTATTCAGTTTAGAATTAGAAACCTCAATATCCTTTTTGGAAGACCTATCTATAGATACCCCACACGTATGGGTTTGATGAAAAAAAAAATTTCAGTTTCAGTTCAAAGTACTCGTATGGAGAACACCAAAAAAAAATTTTTTTTATGTTTTTATCTGAAAATCTTAATGCGGTTCATAGAATACATTTACTTATCAAGTTTCAACAGTATAGCTCCTATAAAAAAGTGGCTGTGACATACGGACGGACAGAAAGACAGACATGACGAATCCATAAGGGTTCCGTTTTTGCCATTTGGCTACGGAACCCTAAAAAACAATTAATTTCCTAAGCCTTCTTACTTATTTTTGTCAAGGTCGTCTAATAAACGTTAAGAAGTATTGTAAAGGGGTTGAAGGACTCAAATAACGGTTAGGAAAAGTAAGATGAAGAAAATTAAAAAACAATCACGAATAAGGGTCATTTAAACGTCACGAACTTCGACCTTTAATCCTATAATAATCTTTATTAATTTTATAAAGTAATATGTATTTAATTAAAAATTTAATATAGAATGAATTTATATTGTGAAATTTTAACATACTTTTTTAACACCATGTGCCGAACATTTTTAATGATAAGTAGTGATTAAGGCACCAGTGGCTTCATTAGTCGATCAATAATTTAAAAATGACTTTTAAGTATATATTCGTTTGCATAGTGATAGCAGAGAACTTAGTTCTGCACTACGAGAGTCAAACACAACTTAATAAGCTTACGTCAAATTCTGAATTATCCCCATAAAAACAACACTCTCATTTCAGAACATAATTTATTTTTAAAGACAAGATAGAGTACTGTACTGTATCAGCCTGTAAATCAACCACTGCTGAGTGAAGGCCTCTTCTCCATATAGAAGAAGGTTTAGAGCTTAATCCACCACGCTGCTCCACTGCGAGTTGCCGGATAATTTCCCTACTATGTGTAACGATCGTTGTCATGTTGTCATCGTGTCTATGATAACAACCGGGACCGATGGCATTACGTGCTCTCCGAGGCACGGTGGGGAAACCCATAAGGACACACACCCAGACCGGAAACAAATATTTGTACAAATACAAATATCTGTCCCGAGCGGGAATCGAACCCTCGACCGCCAGCGTGCGGTTTGAGGTGACTACTCGCACCACCACAACAAAACGGTCGACTTTTCGTTTTTTCTTTCTCTGTCTCTCGTTGTCTCACAAACTTTGTTTTGTCATGTTTTGAACTTACAGTCGTTTCCCAATGTAAAAATGAACTCTGATCATATTATGACTTAACTATTAAAAAAAATGACATTAACGTCCAAATTAACTATCGTGTCGTCTCGAGGCAAGAAAACCGCTTTTCTAATAACTATATTTCTTTTTGCTCGTTATTCGAAAAGCTGGAAACAACGCACTGACAAGTTTCATTTGCAAAGCATCGATCACAACGTAATTGCATGAATTCGTACGAAATTTTCATCGCAATCGACTTTTTGATTGAAACATTTTTTCACTTTTATAACGCTATCTCTGTCTTTGAATTCGAAAGACGCTCCGGCTATTGTGTCTTTAATCAACTCATTCCCACTTTTAAATAGCTCATATCACTCGAATAGTCCTAAATGTCTATATTTAAACTAGTTTTTGTCTGCGACTTCGTCCGTTTAAAACTCGAAAATGGTTCTAATAGGATTTCGAATTGGTTTCTTTCGTTAATAATTTTTTATAACATACTAGCAAACCCGGTGAACTCCGTTTCGCCACCAACTTATTTTCGTGAGGGATACTCACACCACGTACTTCCGCCATGCAAAACCATATTGGTTTGTAGTACATGCTATGTATCAGAGATGGCGCTGTATGTGAAAAATGATTTTCCCTGTTTTCCTGCTTTTCTGTTGAAAATTTTCCTGAATTTAGTTTGCTATAAAGCTCACGGAGCCCGAGACCTTTCCAACGAATGCAAAACCGTGGAAATCGGGAATTGCGTTCTGGAATTATAGCGTCAGGAAGGAAAACCCGACTTATTTTTATATTATAGATTACAAAATTTATAATTTTTAAATCATTTGATGAGAGTCAATGATGACCCTTCTTCTATATGGAGAAGAGGCCTTTGCCAAGCAATGTGTTGTTTAGAAGTTGATTCAATGCACTTCAGTTCATTATGAGAGTATAAGATTATATTATTATGATTTTCCCTGTTTTCCTGCTTTTCTGTTGAAAATTTTCCTGAATTTAGTTTGCTATAAAGCTCACGGAGCCCGAGACCTTTCCAACGAATGCAAAACCGTGGAAATCGGTTCGTGCGTTCTGGAATTATAGCGCCAGGAAGGAAAAAATGACTTATTTTTATATTATAGATTACAAAATTTATAATTTTTAAATCATTTGATGAGAGTCAATGATGACCTTTCTTCTATATGGAGAAGAGGCCTTTGCCAAACAATGTGTTGTTTAGAAGTTGATTCAATGCACTTCAGTTCATTATGAGAGTATAAGATTATATTATTATGATTTTCCCTGTTTTACTGCTTTTCTTTTGAAAATTTTCCTGAATTTAGTTTGCTATAAAGCTCACGGAGCCCAAGACCTTTCCTACGAATGCAAAACCGTGGAAATCGGTTCGTGCGTTCTGGAATTATAGCGTCAGGAAGGAAAACCTGACTTATTTTTATATTATAGATAAATTATTATGTTCAAATGTTTGAATACTTATAACATATAACAATCTTTACTATAGAGTAGGGATTTAAAGGTTAAATAAACATGAAAATGAAATAAAATTTTGTTATATTTTATAAACACGGAGCTCGGACTTTGATCTTTTGAAACTTACACGGGGGTATTATATTTTTTACAACGAAATCGAAATACTACATCTGCCACAGTATTTCCTTGTAAATAATATTTTTTGTTTTTCCTTCGGGTGCTAGAATCACCAGGCTACTCTGGAGCATGCCACATACAACTGGCCGTGGGAGAAGCAGCTTTCCCTCAAGTGTACTACCGCTACCTTAAAAGTTTGACCTTGAGCTTTGTTTGTGGTCATTGCGAAGCAGACTTTGATGGAAAACTGCACTCTCTTGAATTCGAAGGGGTAATTTGATGATGTTAGGGGAAACCTAGGGATAAATACAGACTCTCCTCGAGAACCACAGGTCAGTATAGTTGCCTCAATTATATTGTGATGCAATGTTTTCACTTGCAATCTGGTGCCATTGCATAATTTGGGTGGATTTATATTGCACAACAACTGGATTGGCGCACCAACGCTCTATTTTAATATGTGAGTTGAGCGACCGTGTGTGTGTCTTCAGTGTATTCAGGAACTCGATCGCATTATTATTCCTAATATCATGTAAAGTTCTATTTTGGGCTTCGAAACCCCTTTTATTAACCATAGTACAACAATTAATTTCCTTTTGCGGGAAACTTATGCATTATTACTTTGTTTGGGTATATTGCAGAAAAGGGGTTTCGAAATTAAAAACGCGGAGTGTGCAGTTTTACCACCTTCCAGCGTGGCAGCAGTTTTGGACAATGCAGTGACAGCAACGACAGTGATATAACTATTGCTTCTCACTTTGGCTAATAGTTAATGTATTAATAAGGTCTTGCCCGTTCCACCAGGAGCATCCAAAAAATATATCATCTACACCTGCGTCGATATTGGAAAGTATTTTATAATAGACGGATTGAGTTTTCAATCATGTGTCAAAATAATGTAATTTAAATCAAAAGCATTGATATCAACTTCGGAGCAAATTACCCCCAAAATTACTTTGTACCCCTTTTTACCCCGTTAGGGGATAAATTTCAATAAAATACGAAACGCGTCTTCAATCAATTCTGTTAGAGAATGATTATGCAAAATTTGAAGTGAATTGGACCAAGGTATCGCGTTGTCCCATACAAATTTTGCCCCCCTTTTTCACCGCCTTAGGTGTAGAATTTCGGAAAATCCTTTCTTATCGGATGCCTACGTTATACAAAGAACACATCCTCCAAGTTCCAAGCTTCTACAATCAACGGTTTAGGCTGTGCGTTGATCTGTTAGTCAGATAGTCATTCAGGACAAAGCAAACGTGTATACTCGTAATACTAAATACTTCGTAAGCTTTTTGACACTTTATTTTAACTGAAAATAATTTATAGTAAACAACACTTCACTTTTTAAGAACCTTACAGACAAGTCAAAACTTGTTTTAATTTGATACAGACCATGTCCATTATTCTGACTGTAAAACTCAGTAATAAAATTGGCTGTTCCAAATTTTTTTTCTTAAAATAAGCTATTCATTACGTACGTAAATTAATACGGTAACAAATATTGAAACATAAGAAAATAATTTTTATTTTTATATCAAACTCAACATGCATTACACTGCATATCGCACAAGCTCGGATATGTTTACATAACATATCAACCTCTCAACAAAACGAGACAATATGCATGTTAACTTAACCCATTTACGTCGACTGAAACTCATTAACATTTTCCAGAGATAAGGTCGGTTAGTCGAAAAGTGACAAACATGGGGCTTTTATTAGAGTGCTATCACGCAAACCGCTAATGACCGTGGTTTGAGGTGAGCGATTTCACAATAACGTATCATTTATGTAGGTGCTGGTAGCTCGTTTGATATCATGTCATTGTATGTCTTTTTTTTATATATTTCATGACGAAGTAAATATTTGGTGTATAAAATGTTCATAGTTCAATCTGATCTGTTTATTATAAAAAACAAAAAAAAAATACTTTTTTGTTATATTTTTATTCTGTCTAAACGTGTAATTTATTGTATAGATTTTATTGAAACTCAGCAAGCTCATCGGCTTATCGACAGCTAGTTCGACATTTTACATCCCGGAAAATAAAAGAGAACGCGCGTGAAGCTATCAAAAACCTTTCCAACGTATACGTAAACGAGTGCTTGCACAAGCTTTATGCAAATTATTAGATACTATAGCTTTTGGATTTTATCGATAGCCTTTTTCGTGTAATAGTCGTGTAAAGTTCAAATAGAGTCTACGCTTATGAGTTCGATTCCCTCTCGGAACGGATATTTATATTTGTACAAATATTTTTTTCTTATCTGGGTCTGTCTTATTTTTGGTCCAAATATGCCTCGGAGAACATGTAAAGCCGTTTGTCCCGGGTGTTATAATAATCACCAGATAGTGTAATCTATACTTAATTATAATATAATAAAATAATAATATAGTAAAACTGTAACAAGTCCAATTCTATATATAGAAGATATTTTTTAAAATCTTTTAGAAGGCTCTATTTAATCGATACATTAGCCAAAAATGTTTTTTTTTTCTGTCTGTCTGCCTGTATATGAACCAAATGAATTTAAATAAAACTGGGCAGTTTATACTACAACCTTGTACACTTAGTATTTTTTTGTCCTGAAATTCGGCATGGTTACATACATCTTACTAGAGGTGTGCGATAATTATCGATAATTCGTAACTACTCGATAATTTTTCATTCGATAATTATCGATAATTATCGATAAGTGTTATTCGATACTTTTGATCGGATAATTATCGATAATTTTTCATTAGATAATTATCGATAACTATCGATAAATTTACATCCGATAATTATCGATATATTTTTTTTTGATACGATAATTATCGATAAGTATTTTGTAATCGGATAAATATCGATAATTGTGATTTGATAAGTATGGGTATATGTTAGCCGATAATTATCGAGTTAAAAGTTTGGCAGAGAGAAGGTACAGAGATGAATGTTGATGGCAGATGGCGAATGACGGATTTTTTTTTCGTCGTCCAATAACTCTACCCTAAATTATCGATAACTTTCGACAACTATGGATAATTTTTATCCGATAATTATCGATAACTGTCGCCAACTATCGATAACTTTTCATCCGATAATTATCGATAACTGTTCCTTCGATAATTATCGATAACTATCGATAACACGATACGATAATTATTATCAATAGTAAAATTATCGATAATTATTTCCGATGAACATCCCTACATCTTACGTTGACATCTTATCTAATAGATCATTCTAATAAAAATAGTTGTACACGATTTAATGTACTTAAAAACCTTGTGAAAGCGAGTTTTCTTAATGTACGCTTCCAAACGTAAAGAACTTTGATGCTAAGATCCGTTCAAAGGCTCACTTTATCTCACACATAAGCGTGGCCTAAGTCTATGTTATATCTTTGAGTATACATTTCTAAGGCAGCGTGACTTAAACTGCTTAGTGGAGTCTTTAAGAGACCGCCAGCTCTCACACACACATATTATAAAACACATCCTGAATAAATAGCTTGTGAAAATTGAATATAAAGCTTTTTTTTTATTAGGTTTGATTAATTTGTAAGAGAAATTATATTAATAAGAGATGGTATTTTATACTAGGCTGAATTATAATTTAAAACCTTTTCAAAATAAAAATAGCTGATGTCTAACACCATTTAAACATCAATTTAACAAACCGTGTTTTATCGCCAGCGAACAGTAAACTCCGGATTGTTAATCGGAAAATGGAGCAATAATTTTCCGCAGACCGCATAAAGGAAGTAACAGACCGACGCTCCTCAATCATATATTATTTCATTTACCATCGGAACGGCGGCTGCGTGCGCCCGATAAGTTTTAACGGCCTACCAAAAAGCTCGTTGCCAAAAAGCGTAATCGATTATTATTCATTTATGGCAAAATAAATTATATAGTTTTTATATTTTTCAGATATTAAGATAAGTAATTTTAACGTGAATCCTATTAGAAAAAAATGTACTCCTAAATATATTTCTATATTCATACATTAAATACAAAATCTAAGCGCAATATTACAATATTACACAATAAACCTTTATAATAAACGAAACATATAAAGACATAAAAAAGTACAGTAAGGAAATCTTAAAGTCTAGCATTGTATTATGAAACAGTTCTCAATTCGTTTAGTCATCATGAGTGAGTATAAATAAATGGAAGTATATGAAATAAATGGTATTGGCACAGAAAGCTATCCTTTTATATTTATTTTCCCATATCGCGCCGACGTATAATAAACAAACATAGTTGTTCTCAGATATTCTACTCCATGATTGTTACTTAAAAAAATAGTGTAATATTATTTTTATCGCGGTTTATTTTAGGGTACGCTTACACTCTCATACATAAAATACTGGAAACATCTATACTTGATATTATAAAGCTCAAGAGTTTGTTTATTTATCTGAACTCGCTAATCTCAGGAACTACTGGTTCGTGAAAAATTATTTTTGCGTCGGATAGCCCTTTTTCCTAGGAAGGCTATAGGCTATATAACATCACGCTACGACCAATAGGGGCTGAGCAATAAAAATAAATGTTACAAAAACGGGAAAAAATAATCTTTTTCTTTTTTTAGAGCTTCCGTTGCGTCCTTTATTATTTCTCTTCTCGAGACATTTTTTAACTATAGTTCCACTTTTAAAGTAAATATAACATCACTCTTTTAATGAGAATTTTCGAAAAATATGAAAATTCAATAACACGTTGAACGACCCAGGAATCAAACCTGAGACCCTTTGCTCGGCATTAACGCTTGCGACCACTCGACCAACGAGGCGGATACCTACTCTTAGAGTAATTGCTTGAAAATATTTAAGTACGTTTTTCCCTCAAATTAACGCAGGTGAAACCACGGGACAGAGCTAGTATTTGTATATAAATATTACAAAATGCACATTAAATCTAATTTATAACAAAAATCAATATTATTGTTAGATAAATTATAAAGAATTATTTGTCTCAATCATGAATACCACTTGTACTATACTAGTAGATAGCCTGATTTCAGATATATTCGGATATCGTGTGATTAATGCTCTCAGTCTCTATTGTGCACTAGCGCCTATGATAATAGTGATTGTTTTAACCATTGTGCACGTACCGTAATCGCGATGGCGGTACGTTAGTTCCTGCTAACAATGGCGTTAAGGGTCCTTCCGCAGGATGATCGTACCGCATAATGGAACCGTAGCCAAGAATTATTTCTGACATGCCACTATTTTTATATCATAATGGAACTAGGGTGTAGTTTTTGTTTGCTTATAAGTTGACTTAGATCGTGATAAAAGCAGCCATTATAGCCAACACTTACACATATAGCTTTATGTCTTTTGAATAATGAGTGTTGTAACTTATGTTTGAAGCTCTGAAGTTTTTCAGAAATATATTATAATAATACAATTGTCATGGTATAATTTAAACATGAAGTATAGTTTTCTATATCCTTGCGTTGACACACCATCATTATTATCGACTTGAATAAAGTCAAATAAATTAGTGAAAAATTCTATGTTAATAACTGATATTCAAATAAAATTCGATATGTGATAACTGATGACTTATCCGAAAATGAAAATGAAACAAAAAATAAATTACAAGTTTTTTGTATTAAAATAATTTTCTTTACATATATTATCGGTCTACTATTTTTTTTTTTTTTTTCAAGAAATGAATGGGATAATGTGACACCAATAAATAGGACAACCTTAACATAACATCAAGACGGTAAGACATAAAACAATGTACCAAATTATAGCATATTTAACAAAAGTCAAAAATTCTTTAATTTATAACGATTAGGCGATAAGTTCGTTAAACAGTTTAAAACGCTTTAGAGTAAGTAAATACATAAAAATTGTTAATAATTTATCACGGGTTGTTTCCTTACTTCTAACGAATAGCAAATTTTGATCTCCTACCCTAAGTCAACATCTACCTGAAGTCTAGAGAGATTTAAAAAAAATCCTAAAAAATAATAAGGCGTTCATTCTAAAAGAATTACTCATTGACTCGCCCACTCCAGTAACGATGGTGCTTTTTAAAGTAGTTAATAGGCTCTAATTACACTTTGCTACAAAAGTGCAACTGAAACTAAAGAGCCACTACTGTTGCATAAAATTTTTCCTTTTTATTGTTCTAACAAGCATTTCTTTAAGTCATGAAGACGATGAAGTATCATGTATATAATACAAGAGTTAAATTACCTTACAGATAACGATAATAAATATAATTGTTTATCTTTTAACAAGTGATAAGTAAATTCAGTTCTGCACTGTACTGTAACTATTGTAAGGATCCCATGTCTTGTAAGCTTGTCCTAAAAACGAGTATTGTTGAAGTTTAACATGCCGTGTTTCTTTACCATGGGGTAGCAAATAAATTAGTGCATTTTTTATGATTCACGATCAGTTTGAATAATAGAAAGTCAAAGCACATGTAATTAACGATTATCTTAACTCTATATATATCATAGATAGAGTAGATAGATTGAGTGTGAGTGTGTGTGTGTGTGTGTGTGTGTGTGTGTGTGTGTGTTTAATATTTATAATTCAAATTTGTCAGTAGTAAATTTGTAAGTTTTTGCACAAATCACATCTACGTGGAATTATTACAAGAATAATACTCAGTTTAGTATAAGCAGTGCAGGTATGTTTATAAAGTATATGTAATACAATGAAAGCCTTGAAATTATATACTTTTATTAAAACTACCTTGAAGGATAAAGTTTTTTTTTTCTTAGTTCAAAAATTTCAGTGAAAATTCTAAAGTTATGAACAGTTAAGCCGAAGAATTTTAAAATAAATAAGATGGGAACATTAACTAAATTAGCTTTATTGGGAAGAACGGGATTGTGCTTAGAATGAATTACCATTTCCCCTTCCACCTGTAATCGCGATTAAACCGCAGTAATAAAATTTCATTACATGTAGATGAATTTATGTAATCAACTGAAGAAGGTGGAATTGATAAAAATGCTAACATAAATATTCTTACTTTAATCTTAGAAAAAAGGCAACATAATTTTAACAATGATAGAGATCACAAGTTTAGATAATAACAAATAAAAGGTTTATAAGAAGTGATAAGGGAAAGCTGAGAATACTTTATTCCATTTATTTTACAACGGAACGTCAAATTCTACACAATTCCCTAAAACACACGTGTTGAAAGGAAAATAACGAAAGGCATTATATAGTTATTCGAGAGAAAATATTCATACTACGTACGAAATAAATTTGAAATATCTTACGTGTGTTATTTATTCACATATTAAAAATATATTACTTTTTTATTATTTTGACGACCGTTCTCGTGTAGTGGTGCGAGTAGTCGCCTCAACGTCGGCGGTCGCTGGCTCGATTTTCACTTGGGGCAAATACTTGTATTTGTACAAATATTTGTTTCCGGTCTGGGTATACACCCGTATATACGTATATGGCTGATTCTCAAAAAAAATCGAAATTGATGTCCTTGATCATTTTTATAAACCAGGATCGTCAATTATGAAAAGTTTTTTTTTTAATAATAGGACTGTGCTAGATCTACGAATGTATGAAACAAATTTATTTTTTATATGATAAACAGCAAAGATAAAAATTTAATTTAAAATTTTAAATTTTTTTTTAAATTCGATTCAAACTCAAAACAGTTGGGGACCACTTCAATATTTTCCTCAAACGAGGCATATACTACGACTTGAGCAAAAAAAAAAATTCGATAACGAGTTAAAAAAAACTGATAAACTCGATAAAGCCATTTTAGATTTTTTTTCAGAATCAGCCATATACGTCTTTGTGGGTCTTCTCACTGTGCCTCGGAGAGCACGTAAAGCCGTTGTTATCATAGACATCTGATAACGATCGTTACTCATGGTACGGAAAATTATATGCAGTGAAGTAGCTAGTGGATTACGCTCCAACCCTTCTCCTGCATGGAGAAGAGACCTTAACCCAGCAGTGGGTTGTTTACAGGCTGATTCAGTTGAGTTCAGTTTAGTTTTAATATTTACTGATAGCGTGCGCTCCAGCTCGATAGTGTGAAATAAAATGAATAATTAAGATTAAGAATTTTTTATATATGTATTTAAATATTTAATGGTTTAGGATGTACCTTCTCTGACATACCGAGTTCGTTGATGGTAAAAAATATGTAATATATTCAAATTTTAAAGTAAATTATTTTTTGAATACAGATTTTTCAACCAAAATAAATTCAAAGGGTTCAAGAGTAACCCTGTGGTTGTTGTATGAAAATACAGACAGCGTGTTTTTGGCATCGCTTGATATTAAAAAAGAATACTAAATGACACATTAATAATAGGGGAAAATAATTTCCATTATATTTATATTATATAATATGCTGCCGTAATTTTTTCTCTTTTTTGTCAAGTTTTAGGATATAATAAGCAGTAAGATTTATGTAATTAATAGTTTTACTGTGCACTCTACACATATATAATAATACGGTAATTATAAATAGCGATGATGGTGGTTACATTTTTTTAAATATATGTATAATATAGCTTTTCTTATTGACAAAGATTTTATAAACAAACAAATCTTCCCTACTTCTATTATTAGAATGGATTAGAACTATGTACTAATTATGAAAAAAATCCAATTAAAAGCGTAAATAAACATTCTCTTTTGAATTTGCATAGAAAGCGAGTTGCATTCGACCAATTTTTCTCTTCTCAATAACGTCGTATGACGAGTATGGAAATTCCTCTATCAATATTCATCGACAGCAACGTCAATAATTGAGTCTTCCCTCGCAACCAACCCCGCTTTGTAACTTAACGAGTCGTATTCGAATATTTTAAGAATACGTCTCGTTTTTTATTGCGTAATTTACTTTTCTTTATATATTTTTAAGTTGAATTTATTGTAATACTTAGAATATATATAACACTTATAACAGAAACACTGTGAATAACTCTTAAATTTCTTTTACTAAAATTTACATTACCTGTATTTAAACTCTTTATGTTAAGTTAAAGTTTTTTTAAACATTGAAGTAATAATTTAATTCAATTTCTCTTGCACGTCTTACCAATTTTAAATTAGCAAATAACGTTTCAAAATACGTTTTAATTCTATAATTTTGTTTCTTACGTAAAACAAAACAAAGTTTAAAAAGAAGAATGAATTTAAATTCACGCGTGGTTGGCCTTTTAGTTTATGGGAAACGTACACAAAATCGCAATCTCCATAAATCGTAAGGTAAGTAATATATTTTGTCTTTTATCTCTTTTCCTGAAATAGACAAAAAACTAGAATAATCAATAGAAATTTATCGTGTTGAATTTTGACGTTTATTATTTGAGTGATAGTTTTTGGTTTTTTTTTTCTTAATATTATTAATTTGAAATACTTACTATCCAAAAGTATTTTCTGGAACTCACCAGAGTCATCTATAATCACCTACTAACATTAACGATATTTATTTATTTTTTATATATATCATAATATATTTAATTTAATATAACCTACTTGTTTGGTCTTGTGACACTCGCGCCACCAAAACGATGTATTATTTTTCAAAATTGGTTAAATCGTTTAGGAGCTACAAAAGAACCCCGAAACGGCCGAATATACATATATACATATTATTATGTTTAAAACGGGTACATAACACGATATAACACAGCGATTTTGTTTCAATATTTCGACTCAGTTGCATGGATCGTGGTCACGATGGGACTACGGTGTTACGAGGTGTGTAGCTGGAACTGTCATGGGTAGTAGCGAACTACCCTCTTTCTCGTTCTATTCATAGGAACTTCGCGAAAATTTCGGCAAAATACACTCACAACGTCACTTTTCTCTTTTGATTTCATGCGGCGCTGTTCAGGTTTGCATAATTCTACCACTGGATTCCACATACTGGCAAGCTTAAAGCCATCCTCACGATTGAAATTCCAGTGTTTGCGAATTTAAATCGCTTCGCGCACTAGTCTAGGTATGTAGTGGCGGTCTGTGGAAACAACTCAGAAAAGGATGGCTTAAAAAAAAGTACAGTAGTACCACTAGCATATACATTATTCTAGGCTCGACAGAGCAAGGGACACACGGTGTATCAAATGAAGTTGTTAGTATACCTCAACTTCGATGTCTCAGCACGAGGGACACTCACCGCATTACGACCAATATCGCAACGTAGAGAGCATCGCGCCTCGCATTTGCGTCATCTATAGGAACTCAAGACGACATCAACATAAAGTAAAATAATTTACAGCTACCGGATCCAGCTTGCTAGAGTATATTCAGCGTGGTGCTTCCACTATTCAGTGAAAATTCACCACATAACATTATAAGCACTCGTCCAAAAATATTAAAGCCAATCATGAGATTTTTCATTAATAAAATATTTATTTAATAGTTATACGTAGACGCACGAAGCGTCTCCGAAATGTATATTTATATATAGCCATGCATTCATTTCTTTCAGCAGGAAACCTTGTGGACGACCCTTTCAATATATGAACATCCCTATTAAAAACGTAAAATAGCCGCAATAGCGCTGCAACAGCGCCGTACGGACTTCAAATGCCCGCAACAGCGCCGCACGGCTAACTACCGCCGCAACACCGCCGCACCACAGCCGTTTGGAAGACAAAATCGCCGCAACACGAAATCTTTATTCTCTAGACTCTCTAGGGGCATCTGGGATGCTACAAAATAAGTAAATAAAATAGTATGATACATTATTGTATCAACTGACACCTATTGTTTAATGATTTTACTCGTATATAACAAAGGTCATAATGACTACTTGATAATAATGAATTATTTAAATTACTGCTATTGATATAAGAAAAGAAATTGTTGACTAAAAATATAGACCGTTAAATTGTATAAATCAATATTAAAACCAAATTTAATTGTTTGATAAAAAAACAATTTATCGACTTTTCAAGTTAAGAATAATAAAATTACGAAGGTAAAATATCGCTTAAATATTACCATTTTAAGGCTGCTAAAAATACAAGAGGACAATTTCCCGCTCGGTTTCGTTAGCAAATCGTCCATAAAGGAATTCTTTGAGTAACCATTTCATTAAAATCTTCCAACTACGATGCCTCGACGCAATGCTTTTTAATTAAAGCAACCAATTTTGGCACTCGCTGTGGGAAAGCTAAATAAGTTGAAGTTCCTTTCTATTGCTGTAGTTTATTTAAATATGATACATTTATCATTGTAGCTCATAAATAACATTAAAAAAAACTTATGCTTGTTTTATTTTTATTATTGTATTGAGGTATATTTAATATGGAATAACAAAAAAACAAAAGAAAAAAGTCCTCCAAAATAATAGCAGTTTATGTACAGTATCAACATTACAGACTTATTTTACATTTTATTATATGTTAAATTTACAACGGATAACTTTTAAAAGAAGTTGTTAATCTTTTTAGATGAACCTAACTCAAGATTTATTTACCAAAAAGGTAATAGACTTACAACTTTAGGACAAGCAGAAGACAACTCTACTTTCACTTGAAAATTTAATGCTGGTATCTAACTTTGAGGGAAAAGTTTTCATCGCAGTCAAAACAAATAGTAAAGTTAAGCTTTACACGAAAACAACATTTAAGAAATGTTCGCGAGCCAAGTCTAAATTTAAATTAACATTTTATATAATTGTTAGTGTTTATAATTTTTGATAATATTTCGTAAGTTATGATCTATACATAGGTATACTACAATATTAAATTTCACGAATCTGTTTTTTTCTGAAGTTTTGAGGGGTCTAAAAACAATAATTAAACAAATTTCTATCATTTTCAGAAATATCTGTCTGAACACGTATCACTGCTCAAATACTAAGTGTAGCTTAAAAAATTAGCATGAAATTCATAAACATATCTTGAGGTAACATTTAGTATTTATTTCAACAAAATTGCTTCAACAGTGACATATTAAAAATTATTGTAATTTAAACTTTGTATTTTGAACGATAACGTTAGAAAACAAAAAGTAAATTAATACATTGAAATGTGATCCGAAGAATAGTAATAATTTGTGTAAAATAATAATTGATAAAATTTTATTATTAATAATTAATATTCATATTCAAAGATTCAGTAAACGAAATAAAACAAAAAAAAAAAGAAACGTCAAAATGTCGCATTGCGATTTATTGTTACAATAGTTTGAAATACAAAATTATAATAATAGATGGCGCTGATGACAATTTCTAAATTGTAGTTACCATCCTACACAAATACAATTCAAAGTAAAACTCGTGTACCGGTGACACCGTAGACACAGCTAGTTAAACAATAATATAATAATATAGTAAAATAATTTAATTAACTTATAAAGTGCTCATTAGACAGATTAAGGTTAATTAATTTGATCAAATTAACATACAATTTCAAAATATAAATTCGATATTTTACTATATTTGTTAATTTACTTAATTTAAAATTATAATAAATTATTTACTTCATTAATATGATTATTTATAAAATATATTGTAAATTACTAGGTGCTGCCCGAAGTTTGCATCACAGGTAAGTAAGATCATACACATATTTGGAATTCCTAAATTTTATTTCACTCCCTAAAAAGTAGAATAAAAATTAACAACAGAAACACACTTATTTCTTCTAATTCATTACCAAAACAACTTTTTTTGTTTAAAATTGACTCTTTGAAATTACACATATCCCATACAAACTTTTATCTCCCATTAAACCCCCTTAAGTATGAATTCGAATAAAAGCTTGCCCATTTCTTAGTAGTTAAAAATCTATTTTAATCAGAAACGTCAAAACTCTCATGTTAACATTCGTCCCTCGGGTTTTCGGCGGGTTTCTTACTTATTATTTTTTTTTAATTTAATTATCAAATACAAAAAAAAACAATATTTACAAATTTATAACTGTAGGTAGCAATTTCTGGGGATCTAACTTAAATTCTAGTGAATGTTAGTGCTATTGTAGTGTACTTCCTAAAATGTTGAAACCGATCATTTTTAATGATTATCAAGAGTCGAAATATCAATTTCCGTACTTCTTAGGATAACTTGGCCGATACCTGTAAATAAAAGATTTAGATTTAGATTATGAAAAACGAATATTAGGAGTTAGTATGAAAGCAGTTGTGAGCCAAAAAATATCAGATTATTTGTTTGAATGTTTTTTCACGCAACAACTCCGTTTGTTAGCCGACTTCAAAAAAAGGAGGAGGTTCTCAATTCGTCAGTTTTTTTTTGTATGTTTGTATGTTTATTACGCGATTACTCCGTTAATTATGAATCGATTTTGATTATTCTTTTTTAATCGGTAGGTCATACTTCAGAGGTGGTCCCATAGAAATTTTATCGAAATGAATGTTGTGGTTTTTTTTTGTATGTTTGAAAGTGTTACATCTAATATTTATTAATTTAATTACTTATATCATTTAATTATTTCCTTTTTGATTATTCGATATGGTATGCTTTTAAGACGTCTCCTTTTAAATTTCCAAATCAAACACGCATGAAGACACGCGAAAAAGCCAGTTTTACAATAATCTATATATTTAGTATATCTAATATGAAATATATGGCGTAAATGCTGTGAGATAATTTCTCTCATTCAAGTTAACAATGTCACACTAGCGTTGGTTGGAGTGCAGTTTCATGTCTCGAGAACGATAAATTGCGTTGATTGTATGATCATAATAAACTGAGAGTATAATCATCAAACTGGGTAATAAAATGTTTAACAAGTAGATAAAAATTTTGCACCTCTTGGATGTATAGATTTTTATGACTTGCAACTCAAACATGATTAAAAAAAATATATATACCTAAGTTGTGTTTTGGTATCATTTAAATATGAGTATTTTATAATAGTAGATCCTACCTGAAGACAATTTGCTATGAAAACCACAGTTATAATAACCATAAAAGTGGCAAGGTTACTTTTAAACTAGTTATATAACTATATTATTAAATTCACTTTGTACGCATTCGCCGGTGTGAGAACTGGAAGTAAAAATACATCACAGCTACGCATTAATAAAAAAGTATTTATACAATTACTTTTCTCCATTCGCGGTAAAATCTGTATTCCTATATGCGTGGCAGATGAACTCCCCGTCTCGATCCTGTATGCATCTTTATAAAAGAAGAAAAGGGATTTTCCAAAAAAGTTTGTTCACGCAAAAAAATATATTGTGCGAGAAATGTGAAAAATAGATCTAAAACGTACAAAACTTTTCTAAAATAAATAAATAAATATAAATATTAACCAACAATCACACCACGTTAACCTAGCCCCGTGTTAAGTTCGTAAGAACTTGTGTTACAGGTACTAGGAACGGAAATAAATTTAAGATATAAATACATATATACATAAATACACATCCATGACCCGGTGCAGACATCTATATTCGTCATACAGATTATCTGCACCTGGCGGGATTCGAACCCGCGACCGCTGCGTAAAGTGTCCAGTTGTCTGACCACTCGACCAGCCGGCCGTCAAATATACGAGTATATACGGCACCATAAATCTCAAATCTACACTTGTCAACTTGAATACAAAATATATCGCATTTATTGAACTTTTCTGTCCTTGGTCACGTTTCTGTGGCGAAAATGCAAATGCAACTATCAATATTCATCGATGTCAGCACAATAATTGAGTCTTACATGTCTACCATGTTGTGTTAAATAATGGCTATGCACTGAAGTATCACTTCGAGTTTGCTTATGATAATCATTTTTCACAAAAAAAAAATCATGCTTGTCAGCGGAAAACTTTCACTAGTTCCTTTTTTTTATAAATTAACACGTTCAGCGTGGCTCATACAATTAGCATATTCAAAATTTGGTTCACATGTCTTATATGATAGGTATTTTGTGTTTACGTATTCTCACATTTTTATATATGTTATATAAACCAACGCGCCACTGCAGCTGTACTACTTTTTGTTTTCACTGCACCTATGAAACGAGCATTCGAGGATGGCACTCGTATATCTTCTGTTACCCTCAATTATCGCTAAAAACCACCGACCGTTAATTCCTTTTTCTTACAGAGATAAAAGTAATTTCAGTACTTCTACTTTAGAGTAAATAGTAAATTCAACAGATATATATACATTCAAGCATAACTTCATACCTCGCACTAGGACATAAGTGTCTCAGAAATTTAAAGATACTATCCATCTCCATTTTGCAAAAGCGAATCTAGCAAAAGAACGCGCATGTTACTTTGGCAAATATTCGCTTCAAGAAAAACTCATACTGGCGAATAAAAAATAAAAAAAAAATAAAAAATCATGCTACCAAACAAAGCATATTTGATCACACAAATCGTAGCATTTAAACTTTCTAGTCACTAGCGAAGTCAGTAAAAATAAAATATCTCGCTCTTCCTTTTCGAGTGTATAGTAAGTGTACGTAGCTAAAACCGAAAAAAATAATCTTCTGATTTCCCCCTTTGCATCAAACTAACAAACTTGACCCTGGTTGTAATTTACCTCCTACTATTTTACTTTGCAAACTAATCAAGCTAAGGATGATTTTTTAGTCTAGTTCTAGTCAAAGTTGAGAACTTTCCTTTCTTTCTTCTTGTCAGCCCTCGTTCAATTGGATGGTGGCGCCGGAGGGGGTTTCGGCCTTTCGTCTCTGGTCGGTCCACTAATGGATCCCTGGACGCAGCCCTTCGTGGTTTTCCCCTCACTGGATGCTCTGGCATAGTGTATTATGACCCTTCGGTCCTTTAGATAGGTAGGATAGGAGACAAATAAGCAAATATATTTCATTTTGGCTTACAATTAGAAAAACAGACACATATAGTTAGAGACATAAAGTTAGTTTTTGTTAAAAAGTGTTCTCCAATTTAAAAAAAAAATCATTTTTTTTTTCAAGATACTGGACTTGTAACAGTAATATTATAAGTATAGATATTCAAAATAATTTACCATTAATGTATAACACAGTTAAAGTTTATTAAGAACACAATTATAAAAGATGTTAAGTTTCAATACAAAAAAGTAAGTAAGTAAAAAAGTGTAAAAAATATAAAATAAATATTTTTCTAAAGTAAATAACTATAGTTTTGCTCCAGAGACCAAATGATATATTTTTTTAAACTATCTCATTTCCTCACATAGAGAAAGCGGATTAATATTTAATTTCACGTATCCTAGCGTTATATCTAACCGAGATTGCGATGAAAGCCGGACAATCCAGCTGGGTGTTATTTATTCCTATTAACTCTGTCCGAGCATCTCGCCGTCGACCTCGAATAAAATATAAGCGTCATTATTCGTCCTATACAGCAGGCATTTGCGGGTGGAGATTTAAAAATGTCGTAGGTACTTGCTTATTGCATTTTGTTGTTTTATTAAATATAATAAATGAATATAGAAATCAATAATACTTTTATTTGAGTCTCACTTATAACAAAAAATATACATTATTATACAATAAAAATATAATTATAACAAGAAATATCACAATACGGAACAATAGAAAACTACACGTAGGTAGGTACTAAAACAAATGTGACGCCTCAAAAAATCATGCCACTTAGTACTAGTTGAGAATAATCTCAACCAGTACTTTCAATGGTTACCTGCAATATAACTGATGCACATAGATGATAGATATTTTCATAGTTTTGTTATTACGTTCGGTATTTAATGTTAAAAAAAATGTAAGCTTCTATAAGGCTAAAAAAATATTAATAACGATAAATGAAAAGAAGCGGACAAAATTATGTCGAATCTAAGAGCAACTTATAGAAATATTATTCGCATTTACTTAATTAATTTAAAAGGATTTATCATAACAGTGGTTTCTCAATTAGTAAGAACATTTAGGTTAACAAATTAGTTCAATGTAATATTTTACATACTCATTATTTTCTCAGTAAATATAATAGAAGATGTGATTTGCAATTAATATCATACACTAAATAAATTACCGTGAAGTTTAATTGTAATTCATACACCTACGATGTATATTAAACAGTAATTTAGCATCGTAGATAGGAACTGATATTGAACGTCGTTAGATGCTAATAGAGCTATGGATGCAGATCATATTACGAAATGGTAAATTCGAAGGAATATTTAAATGGGAATATGTTTTGAATAAAATTATTGGTATTTCAGAACAAAATAAAACTGTAAATAGTGGAAAACTATTAAACTTTGAGATATTATCATATTATTTTTATTATAAAAACAATTAAACCTACGTCGAATTTAAAAATGTTATAAACGTAATTACGCTGCCTAGCTTTTCCTTAGATGTAAAAAACTAAACTAATATCAAGAACTTCTTTTTTTTTGTTTAGATAGTAGTAAATAAGAATCACACCATTATTTAAAGACGTTAATAAATTCGTCATAGATCTGTGAGCGTATCACAGCCTTAATTAAGATACGGACGACACGACGTGATACTCCTAGGAGAGCGACTCAAGTTGAGCAGTTTGCCGTTTGTCTTAGACAACTCGGACTGTAAAGTTACTCCGCAAACAAATTGCTACTTCGCTTTACTGCCGCCATCATTTCAGATTTATTGAAATTAACCTATACATACACGTTCGTGGCTTCACACTATTTTATATATGAAATATTTTAGACTAACAAAAATGACTAACCAAACATTTATAATTATTTCTATAACTTACTAAACCCAATTTTAATATTAAAATTCTTTAACCATTAGGAAGCTTTAGCTTAGCTTAATATAAAAACAGCAGTGACATAGGCTGTAATACATCACGTTATAACTGAACTGAACTCATTCAGCTTGTAAGCGTCCCACAGATGAGCAAAGGGAGACCCTTTATCTATCTAGAAGAAGGGTTGGAGCTGAATCCACCACGCTGTTCCACTGCGGATTGACGGATAATATCCCTACCATAAGTAACCATCGTTGCCGGGTAGCTTTGATTATAACCAGGACCGACGGCTTTACGTTGTCTCCGAGGCACAGTGAGGAAACCCACAAGGACATACACCCAGACCGGAAACTAATATTTGCACCAATATAAATATCTGACTCAAGCGGGAATCGAACCCGCCACCGATGCTGTTGAAGCGACTACTCGCACCACTACACCAGAACGGTCGTTATAACATGGCATAACAAAGCAGTAACCACAAATATCAACACGATTAACACCACGGGGCATGTTTAGTTTTTATATAAAACATTCTTCGCATTGTGAAAATTATAAAAAGAAATATAAGATTTTATTCAGAAAAGATAATAATGTTTACGGTCTCATATGCGAAGCCAACATTTACTTTTCATTACGGTAGCTACGAGTCGATTATGGACCAAGATAAACACTCACTTAATATGCAGCGTTTTATTTAAATATAAAGCTAGTTTATTACGAATTTATATTTTTCCACGTCGCTTATATTTAGTTTACGTAAATATAAATTAAGTTTATGGAATATAAGTTTAGCATCCGTGAGAATTTACTATTTTAATTTAACTTAGGTTATTGTCAAGCTATTGGAGATACCTATCTCATACCGGTATTATGAAAACGTGCTGATGATAATAAATGATAATAATGTACATTGTATATATATCTTTATATTATCATATCTTTGTCTTATGGCATCCAGTTTAATCTATAAAAAAATATTCCATCTAGCAGAACAAAGAACTTTAAAAACAAGATTAGAAATTTTTCCGTTCTTTTGATTATTATTTGAAAGAGAACAGCAACTAAGTACCTATACACTAGTGTATTATGTTTAATACATGTAATTTAAGTATTTTATTTTTTATCTGTTATGCGCAATAGCGTCAATCAATAAACTTACGAAATTTCATGTCAATTTTTTTAAAGATTTAGATAAAAGATTATTATTATTCAACAATAAACACCTCTTATTATCACCTAGTAATTAGAAAAGCGCAGACGTACATGTTTTTTATACTTTAGTTTTTAATTTAGGTGCAATATCTACTACAACAAATAAAATGTTCACGAATCTTCAAAAATGAATAAAATTTCATCTATTTATTTATTTTATTTTTTATTTATTTACACTTTAATTACACCACACAAAAGTATTATAATAATTAAACAGCAACAATAACAAAACCATAAAATGATGGTAATAGGGCGGCCTGATCGCTATTTAGCAACCTTAAGGTTGTCTGGAATCTATATTCCAGACCTATATATATATATATATATATATATATATAAACAAGACTACAATATTCCGAATGGAAATCAAAAATTGTTCTTTCTTGTTTCTATTACGGGAGTTTAAAAATACAGTTAAATAAATCAAAACCAAGTAAATGAAAGCGCGGACGCAAAACTGCTACGTTGACTTAAACTAAAACAAACTAAACAAATACTTTTGTCACGAGAGTACCACTATCGATCAGTGCTGTGCAACCAGAACGCATTACTCTTTGACTGTCAGGTGCACCGTTGGGGATTCATTTGCGATTTTATTTTTAACTTTTACACTACATATCTATTCTATTTTCTACTACTATAAACCAAATGCTAACATTAATTGTCGGAGTTATAAGTATATTCTACTATTTTTTATTTATTTATTCATAATGCATTTACACGGAATAGCAATAGTGATTTTCTGAGAGACAAATAAACTAGGTATGCTGAAAAAGGTAAGGATTATAACTTTTAATATCTATTTGTACGAATATATAGATAAATAAAGCACTAACAATTTTAACAATTAAATAATTTAAATCTTGTTATCAGAATGATTAAACAATTATAATAATAACGAACGCCTTTATGTAATATGAAACAATGTTACAGCGTCTTTTTTCTTTTCAAATTAAACATTTTTCGTTCTCCCTAAAATATAAATTTAAGTGGGGAAAGTTTCTGCTACAACTGCGGCCACTGTTTTTATTTCATTGCTGTACAGAACATAAATTACCTACATTATTGCGAATAAAATTCGTGAATTTAAAGTTTAAATTGCTTTCATTTAACTTCACCGTGTTACAAGGGTAACATATGTATTCGTATGTTACTCCTCCGTGTACAGAGCGTAAACTCGAAGTAAGAAGTTCGTCGGTGATACTAACTTGTCCTATTCGACTCCACGTTTATCTTGATTAAAATATTTTCAAATGTTTATTTAATTTTGCTTTTCGATAAATAATAATTTACATCGATTTATTGATCAAACTATTTCCACACCATTTTAAGTACCTATATCGAATTTAATGAAATCATACAGAAAAAATAGAAAAATAGCATGTCAAAAGAGTTTAATTTATAAAGGTGTGCATACATGTATGAGCCAAGTTTAGTATTCTCATTTCAAATGAAAATATATTTTATTGTAATTTTTTGTTAGTTCATTTTATACAGATGATCCAAGCGGTTTTACCCGCTTTGACATTTATAGCTACTTCTCCACCCTTACAACTCATAACGTTATATATTACGTGATTATATTAATAAGTGAGGATTGAAAGGCGTCTAGATTATTTTTAGAACTTGTAGACCGGCAGATATTGAAATCGATAAATTTACACAAGAATTTCAAAAAAGTAAATAAAAAGTCCCTTTTTATTATATTAATTGTATATAACAAACCCAAATTGTTTGACATTTATAAAATATAATTTTTTTTTTTATAAGAATACCTAATGAAAAATTGTAAAAGAAAAGAAAATTTATAAAACAGTAAATATACTCTCTGATTTAACGACTGTCTTAGTTATGCTTGGTTACTACAATACTGTAACGAGATCTTATCGATTCGCCTGCAGGAGACAAATGTATTGGCTGCGAGTTTGCAGCGAGCCGTGCGCCATCTGACGTCCATATTTTATGAGTTTAATCAAACACCACGTTGCCTAGCAACACCATGCTTTAGATACCAAGATCCGTACTTCTTTGATACTGCAAGACACCAATTTCAGTAATGGCTACGCTCCACCTGCTAAATTTATTGTTAACGTCTACGTTAAAATGTACGTTAATTATAGCCTTAAATATAATTTCTTATACTTATATATTTATTTAAATTCTACATCAAATGTAGTTTGTTCTGAATTAACGTTTTCATAGCATTAAATTAAAATAAGCACCTGTTGAAGATGAATATAAATACTTATTTTATAAATTGTGATTCTTAAATGTGTTACATACACACACGGACGGACGTCTGCTTAATATCTTAATCTACTGTTGACTTAATAATTAATATCTATTTTAGGTAACAATCGACTTATATACATATTACTCGTAATATATATTTTTAAATAAATACGTATTGCATATACACTATTGACTGACCCGTTGGCGCAATTTGCAGTGACCTTGTTTTCTGCTCCAAGGGTTGTGGGTTCGATTCCCGCCCCGAGTCTGGGTGTAATATATGTTTATTTATATATGTATTATTTATATGTATATTTATTTAAAAAAAAGTATATCAGTCGCCTGTTACCTAAAACACAGGCATTAAGTTGCCTACCTTAGGAACAGACGACCGTGTGTGTGTGTTAAGCACATTTATTTATTATTTATTTATACAGATATTAAATCCAGACTTGGCGCGGAAAATGAACCCACGACCTTGGAGCACAAAATAGAGAAACTGCCAACTGCGCCAACGGGACAATTAAAATAATTTTATAAGAATAATCTTGAAATAGTAAATATTTGATTGCTTTAATATTTATGTGTTATGGGTTTTATTTCGGTAATATTATGTATTTATTTATTACTACTTAATTGACAATACATTAAAGAATTGTACAAAAGGCAAGCTTAATGCTAAAAACATTATTTACCAGCCAACCTTAGGACGTACAAGAGCGGACGTTTATAGGTGTGCAAAATTTGAGGATTGGTAAAATTCACTTTAAAAAAAGGGGGGAGGGGGGATAAGATAACGTTAGTGACAATCGTTATATTATATACACGAGCAAATAATTCATATACATACATACATACATACATACATACATACATACATACATACATACATACATACATACATACATACATACATACATACATACATACATACATACATACATACATACATACATACATACATACATACATACATACATACATACATACATACATACATACATACATACATACATACATACATACACACATACAATATACACACATACACACATGCATACATACATAATACTTTTACAATGTATGTTGCATCTTTTATTTTTACTTGGCATTTGACAGCTGACTGGAGTGCACGCTGTGACGACTAGTCCAAAATTTTTCCTGTTAAAATATGAAGCAATACGCAGATACACTAGTACATCGACACATCCGCCTTCTTCCTGATCACCACATCCACATCTTCGTGACATCTTAATTGTATCGAATAATTATCACACTATGTCGCAGGTGGGGCATGTATAGTGATTAAAGAACTTTGGAACTTGATAGTTTATTTATTTATGTAAAACTTTTTTGCACACATAAAAAATGATACAATTTAGAACTCGGTACAAACAAATATGTATGCAAAGACGGTCTCATCGCTTATAGCGATCTCTTCCAGGTTTTTTAATAAAGAATATTTTTGTTTTCACAAGTTATATATTTCGTTTTCAAACCGAGGAATATTAAATTCAATGTAAAATGAAATTGGTCATTAATGATAAAACGCTTATAAATTATTTTTTTATATTGTCATAAAAAATCAAAGAGATATGAATACAATCTTCTATTTTAGATCATATTCTGTTCAAAATAACGTTCAAAATAAAACTATTAAATATTTTCCAATAAGCTTTACGTTTATATTAAAGTTATCGCTCAGTCCGAAATCCGATTATTCGCAAAGTTGAATGTGAAGTGTACTTATAGTTTGCGTCCGCTTTGAGTATTTAACTTTTTTATTTTGAAATATTCCATAACTTCAACATATTCTGAAATAAAACGAGAAAAGAAAATTAAGGCGCTTGGAGTAAATAAACGTCACACTGCCTCGTAATTTAGATTTTTAGCACAATGGTCGTTGAGACAGTATAATTGTCCAGCGTTGTGTATGAATACTGAAATATATTGCCGTCTACTAACACTTTATATTGTTCTTAAAGAGTTAATGTGCGGCCAGAGTGCTTGAATTTCAAAACGTTTAAAATTAGTTTACGCTTGATTGAGGATCCATTACTGTGTCGTAGCGTGACGTTACATTGTCTATAAACCCATCTTCAAGAGATTCGCTCTTAGAAACAAACTGATCTTTTTGACGTGATAACGTCTTGTAAATCGATGTATGCCGGCTGCACACACGAAGAAGTGTCCCGTGTCGCGAGCGAGAGCGCGAAACAAGCGATAGAGAGGCACTAAGCGTTCGGCTTGTAAATGAAAAACAATAACGCAGATTGGAGGATCTTAAATATCATACATGTATATATAAGCTGTAAATAAATTGTTAATAGCACATTGTTACTTGTAATTAATCTGTATAATTTAAGTAATAAAATATTTGAATAAACGAGTGCAAATAAATGTTAACTTATCGAAAAGAATTGTAATTAACTGAAATAACTCATTCTTTTTATTATACAAAATAATGATAACTCAGTGATAATAATTCAATTCAATTCATTAAAGTATGCAAATTTTTTTATGACGTTATCACCTTAAATTATCGTCCGTAAACCGACTTTACAAATAATGATTATTATTAATAACCGTTAAGAGACAGTCTTGCATCAAACAAGTAAAAATTAAATCTCAATAATTAATTATACAATTAGAAGCAAATATCAAACACTACAACTGCACTGAATAAGAATAAAACAATCTTTAAATTTCCCATTGTTAGAAAGGGCCTTGGTCTTTCTCCCGCATTTGAGATAGGTGTGATTTTATTCTATCATCCTAGTGCTAAGACTACTAGATCATTATCAAGTGTTACTAAAAACGACCAGCACCGACTTAAGTTGCCCTCCGAGGCAATGGGGTGAGACCCCCAAGGGCTAACACTCGTACTGGAATAAAGTATTTCTACAAATACAAATATCCATTCCTAGCTTGAACTTAGAGGAACCCGAGACAATGCTTATGGAACTTTCATAACTACAAAATCAGAACACTGTAAATATAGAGCTAGAAAAATATATATATTTTTGCCTTTGTTAAGTTTTTTGAAAAGATTTTGTGACAATATTGCAATAACATTTGATACAGTCCATCTCACCATTTTAGTTTATTTTATTGTTAGCAGAATTGCACATTAATATTTTATTTTTATTTATTTTATTTTTCCTTTATTTTGGAAACAAACGGTATTACAATATTATCTAAAATAGCAAACAAAATATTTTTACTTAACCACAAACAGTTTCCGATATTACAATATAACATAAAAAAGCTGAGAAGAGATGCCTAATATTAATAGTTCCATATCAAATAATAATAATATGCAATCATCAAAATTAAAATCAAAATTAAAATAAATTCAAAATTAAAATCGAAATCAAAATCAACACAAAAAAAATTTAAATTAAAATCAATTTCAAAATGAAAATCAAAATCAAAATCAAAATTAAAATCAAAATCAAAATCAAAATCAAAATCAAAATCAAAATCAAAATCAAAATAAAAATCAAAATCAAAATCAAAATCAAAATTAAAATTTTTAAATTGTAATTGTAATCTAAAGTTTTCTTGTTTGTCTTGTTGTTACCTAATTTTATCAAATTGTTATCACCTATAATGAAGATTGTTGATGATTTAATAAATAAACAAAAAAAAAAATAATAATATAAAAATTGAATAACTATTATAAATGCGAAAGTAAGTTTGTTACGCTTTTACGCGAAAACTACTTAATCGATCATCATGAAACTTTGTACACATAGGATATTTTTTTTGGTCGTGATTACCGACATGCACGGAGGCGAAGCCGCAGGCAGAAGCTAGTGATATATAAGTTTATTTTGACTTATTAAAATACGGAAACCGGCCAAAGGTAAGCCTTTCCATAAGTCAATTTAAATATCTAACGTGTGATAGATTATCTAACAGCGCTATTTCCATACAATTCAATAAAATAATGTAATATGATCATTTTCAATTTATCAAATATTTAATGCACCATTACATTGTCTCGTTCTTTAATTCATCACCTATGTCACTCTAATCTAGTTCGTAATCTCTTCCTCAAAAAGTCACAGGACTAAGTCAAAATCAAAATCAAAATCAATCAAATCAAATAATCCAATGATGTATACTACTACTGTTATGAAAAATATTTGAAAAGTCGTATAACAAATGATACTGAAATATTCCGTGACATTTTTAGGTGTGTACATATATCTCGCCATATATGAACTGACGCATCCTACATCGCGCTATCGAAGTTTTTTGAGCGATTGAGTATATATACAAGAACCCGACAACAAACGTTAAGTGGCGCAGTAGCCTACCAGACACACATCCGTCTGGTCGAAGGATCCTTCCATTTCAATGGCAGCCTCTCAACCTCTAAAACTGATGACCCCGACGTGATATGGTCACCACCTTCCCACGGTCAGCATTAAAGACGCCCCGCAAGCAGACTACTTTTGAGTTTGTGGCGGCGAACAACACAGTCATTCATACTTACGGGCCGGTAAAACTGCATCTTGATTTCGGACTTCGTAGAGACTTCACATGGAACTTTACAGTTGCTGATGTCTACTGACCTATCATTGGTGTCGATTTCCTTACTTACTACGGTTTTCTCGTAGACTGCAAACACCAACGCTTGATCTATGGTATTACTTTCCTCTCAGTAAGTGCTAACCATTCAGTTCCGTCTGACGAGATCGCATCAGTGAAGGCTGTCACGGGTGAAACTGAATTCCACGAGATCTTGCAAGAATTCCCGGAGATCACAAGGCCAGCTGGTATATACTCTCCGGCAAAACATTAATACTCTGCATTACATTAGAACCACTGCTGGACAACCAGTATCTTGTAAGCCACGTCGTTTAGATCCTGTCCATAGTCAGGCTGCTAAAAAAGAATTTGAAGATATGTTAGCAAGTGGCGCAGTAGCCCACCAGACGCAACTCCCGTCTGGTCGAAGGATCCTCCCTTTTCACTGTTCCTCAAACTGGTGACCCCGACGTGATATGGTCACACTTCCCCAAAACTGGTGACCCCGAGCATGAACGTCAGCGCAACCTTCGCAAAAAGCTACATCATCGTGACGTCATCATCACTTCCTCAAGCTTTCGAGCAGCGAGTCATACAGCCACCCAGTATCCACGGCTACTATAGGTATCCTGACCACAAGCATGCAGCGGACGCGCATTCCTGGTCATCACCCACAGCCTTCTCAGCGACCATGGCACAGCACACTGCACTTCGGCCGGTCAGCAAACAGAGACGCACTTCTCTCCTGGTCGACGCAGAAGCCAGCCACTACGCACCACTGCACCACTCCGACTCACTGGGGCATCACCGCAGACAGATCCGACTCACCGTGAACTATGCGGCATCTGGTTCCGACTCACTGGAACATTTCACTGGCCCGGCAAGCATCACAAAAATGAGGACGACTCAACCTGCTATCGACCTCCGGTCTCGAAGGGGTGATGTAGCGACATCTATCTCGCCATATATGACAACCAACGTTAAGTGGCGCAGTAGCCCACCCGTCTGGTCGAAGGATCCTTCATTTTCAATGGCAGCCTCTCAACCTCTAAAGGTGAATTTTTTCTGCTTTGGAAATAAAAATGAAACTACATAACGTAAACACAGATTACAATTTTGTATTAACATTAATCTGTACAAATAATGTACAATAAAATATTAATGCTAGTTATTTCTGCCGTGTAATAAATTTTGTATTATTTTAAGATTTAGAAAAGACAGTAATAATTTAAAAAACAGCGTATGTACAGAGTACACATGTCAGAAGTGAAACTACTTTAGCAAACTTATTTATTATTTAATTAATAATTAATAAAAATACAACGCATGCGCACACGTCTTCAAGGACAAATATACCACAAAAAGGAGAAAATAACATTTCTATAGTGTAAAAGTATAGTATGCTTTTTATATATTTCTCTTTTTCTTTCGGGCTACGTACATCTATCCATCCCTTATTCTGATGCTCATATTATAATTATCGTGACGATCATGTGTGACGCGACCTTGAAATTTTACCCTCAACGCGCGCAAAGAAGTTTCACTTAAAAAACTACTTTACTAATCAATTTATATTTTAATCGGTCGAGTAGCAACGACAAAATGACAACGCGTCTGATAATACTTTTAACAGGAAAAGCTTTAATCTTGTTCTGATAAACCGAATTTCGTTGTAATCAATTATTGACGACTTTGTGTTTAGAAAACAAAGGATTTAGCAAATCATTAATTATTTCGTCGATTCGTTCACTTTTACGTTGATCAGGCTTCCAGAGACCGGTCTTAAATAATATAAATACAACAAATGTTCAAAATGCCTCAACAAATGAATAACAAGATTAATAACAGAAATCGAAATTGCAGACGCGCTCAAATTTATCCAGGAACCGCAACTAATGTAACACAATTACAGTTCAACCTAACCATTGTCGGGGAAATAAGATCGATTCATGTCTTGTTTTCATTTAATGCTACCATTTAGAATCTTTATTCCAAGCATTTTGTGCATATCATTTTACATTATTTGTATGTTATCTGTCTATATAATTCAAACGTTGTATAAAAAGCGGGATTTGTAACAATTAATTCATTATTCGGACGCCCACCACCTCAGTCCCCCGAGACCATGGATTCTGTAAAGGGACTGAAACGTCGGAAAATAATTTTATAAAAATCGTTAAACTGTAAAGTTTTTTTTAATAAACGCGTTAAAATCCGTTTTAGACTTTTAATTTCGAAATATAACTAAACAATAAAATCTGCGTTATCCACTGCTTGTCTATGTCTATCTTTCGAATATAAAGTATTATATAATAAATCATCATACTTACTATCATTTTAGTATTATGGTATCAGTTCATTATACAGGCACACAAACAAAACAAGATTCATTAGTAGACGAAGGAGGGCGAAAAGATGCCAGACCTCGGAATAACAGAATTATTCACTTTTGATAAAATTTGTATTATCTTCATATATCAATTTTTATATAATTGTTTATAATATATGACTGTATATATGAACAGGCATTGTAACTGTAGTACACAAAATTTGATTTATGTTTTATAACTTTCCTTCCTCGTGATATTCCTCGTCCTATAAATGTTCAATGTTTGTTAATGTTGGTGTTTAGTCCTTACTGTTCATTTCTATGTAAATACATTGAATGTAATAGAATTAAGTTGTATATAAATCATGTGTTTGTCTTAGTATAATAGTTAGAGGTATATTACTAATATTTTGTAGTTTTAGTTTAATATTGAATGTTTGTGTTGTTTTAGGGTTAAGGCTTAACAATGAAAGTCTGACTATATCACTTGCTCTCAAAATTAAGTTGAGACTGATATCTCAATCGCCGTGTCTTCTCCATCCTACGTGACATTGGCGGAATCAACAGTACTTCACTGACACAACAGAAATCCATAAAATCAATCAATCAATCAAGTTATAACTTGTTTACAGGCTAATTCAGTTCAGTTCAGTTCCACCTACATTATACAGGATTCATTTAATTAGTTATGTTCAATTTATTTTTGTATTGTCGACTTGACATACGGTAAAGTTCGTATGAATTTATGTTTATACTCGTACAATCATTACTATAAACACATTATAAAAATTGTAGTAAAATATAATAAAATAAATAATAATAAATTGCGTAACTTTATGATAATGTGTAGATATATGTAAGGTGATAGTAGTATTGCAGAAATACATAGTAAAGTGTCTGACATAACTATACAGGTGAAATTAAGACTGTATTAGGCGAAATAAGATCCTAGAATTTCTAAATCATTATTTTAAATTGATAATGCCGATTTATATTTTATAAAGAAAAAAAAAATATTCCGTTTTGATGTTCACCAATTATTATTGGTCCAAGTAGACTAGTAGTTTTTTGTTGATTTTTTACCTTTGAATAAAAACATATTTTTCTTACATCCGAAGGTGTGTCGAAATTGTTACTAATTTTGTCGAAATGGAGGTCAAAACCACGGTATACACCTCTGTCTGTTCTATGCCAAATTAGAAGGAACCCTTCTTCAACGTTAAGCAATTTTAGCTTAAGATGTTCAGAATAAATTACTGAATTCAATAACCGTCAAATAATAATTCTACAAACACATTTCACGTAGACATTAAAAATAAATCTGCTTTCATATTTTTAGGTATAATTTAATCAGAAATTTTTATTCTCTACGTTTTAGAAATTGTTATTTTATCATATAACTGTGATTCAAATTTCACGATCACAGCAAGGAGAACCACAAAACCAGCTAGCCTTTTAACAGTCGAACTTCGATTACCACAATTATATAGAATATGTCCACAATATCCTGAATATTTATTAGTTTCGCTATTAATGAGTAAACATGAAGTGTAGCTTCATAATAATGCTGTAATCAGGCGGTTACCGGTAATGGTTACACGCATTGCTATGGCTTATAGCTTACCTGCTTAATGAAATTGCCGTAATATTACAATCTTTTAATATAATATGCAGTCATGCCAAGTCTATTATGTTCAAGAATAATATTGTAATAATATAAATGATTTCGTTTATTAGAAAGCATTTTTTGCTTCTGTATTTGTCTTTAAGCGTCTCTAAACTGTGAATTAAAGTTTAAAAGTTGTCTTTAATGGCGCGGTATTACTTTAATAATTACGTATACATTAAACTTTAAAAACGTATGACATGATTAGGGAGTTTTAAGAATATTCGATCAGTCTTACATCAGTCATTTTCAGCAACATTTATTGTTAGATTTAATCTCAAACATCTCATCGACGTTAATCTATTCTGTGTTGCCCTTGCCGGCAGTCAAAATTATAAACGATAATGACAAAAAAGACAAACATAGACCCTCGGAAATCCGGTAACGTGATGTTGACATCTACGTAAGTCTGTTTGTCTACACAGCTTAACAGAAACAGGTGAATGGATCAAGTTGTCGAAGCGACGAATTCGCTCATATAGATTTAAATACAGCATCATACCGAACAGTCACATACCTCCTATTCAACTGGTACGAATTACAAAGTAGGTAAATACTTTATTTACTGTTAGATGGCGTTGTCAGGAGATTTCTACTTTTTACCCGACTGCGACAGAAGGAGGGTTATGTTTTTCGAGTGTATGTATGTATGTATGTATATATGTATGTATGTATGTATGTATGTATATATGTATGTATGTATGTATGTCCATTTCTTTGGCAAGCCCTACAGCCCAAACGGCTGGACGGTTTTTGACATATGAGGTGTCGTTGGATTTGTCTAAATTGTAGTAGTGACATAGGCTATATAAATTTTCAAGATGGCGCCCGCAAATGGCGGAATGAGGGAGGGGAGTTAATTTTTTTTTTTTCTTACTGTAGCATTATGGGTATCAAATGAAAGCCAGTAAATTTTTTTATTCTTTTTAGTTTATAATATAAAATAAAAATAGGGGTGCAAAGCAGGAACCTCCGCGTGTGGGCGGGATGTGTCGATCCATGAGGACCTAAAAACCCAAGTGGAGCGACACCCTCTGCCCCCGGTGCACCCCGGGCAACATGGGTTAGCGATTGATAGTGGATGGAAGGAGGATACTGTGATCGGCCTCAACCACCGTGACAGGCAGTAGCTATCGATCGCTAGCTGATGGCAATCCTGCTCGGTTCCACCGGTAGCTAGTGGATGCCAACCGGTGGACTATCATAGCATCCACCTGCGTTGGCCTGCGCAGTAGATCGCCGTACGCGGGGATGAAGGAGTCCTGGGGGGTTGAGCTGATCAGGAGTCGGAGCTAGTTACTCCTGTGATGCAACACGCCCCCTTTGGTCCTGATTTCACGCCCAAACGGTAGCCTCGTGCCTAGCCAGCACGACGGTAATGGCCACGTGGTCCTCGCTTCGGTGAGGTCCATGGCGAGGTTCGGTTGGGGTGCTACAGTCGGTGACCTCCGCGCGGTGCACCCTGGAAACGTAGGCAGCAGCAGCTGCACAGTTGCGATTGCGGAACTGCTGCTGCCTACGGCTAACGACCGACTCGGGGGGACGCCGGGTATGCGATTCAGCGCTCCGGGGACTTCTCTGTTACGCAGAGTTGCCCCGTTGAGCGGCCGCATGGCGTCAAGGGGACAGTCGTCTCCTCGGGGGCTCCGGTGCTACCGCGCTCGCGCGTGGTGAAGCAACGGAGAATGGACGGGTCTGATGTGCACTCAACTGCCTTCAGACAGAACGGCTAGGCTTGTCTTAGTCGTTCACCGTCCTCTCGTAATCTCGCTACGTGGTGTCGTGGTCATGTCTCGCGGCCACGTGCGGGACCGAGGGTCTTGCCTTAACCGGCCGGACCGCGAGGAAGAAAACCTCTATAAAAAATCACCCCGAATCCCAAGCGGCGACGCAGCGCGAGGGGATGCATGGCTGACGGGTGGATCAGTCTCGACTGCGATCCTCGTCCGGGTACCGGCCGACACCCGCGACGAGTTACGCTAGGCTTACCCAGGTACAGGGGGCACTGCCTGGGTGGACCGTCTTTCCCCCATACTCGTGGGAACAAAAATGGAAGATTTAAATTTAAAATTTTGTAGAAGCAAGGATGTGGACGGGGAGTCGACTGCCATCGACTCCGACGACTACAGTTCGGCAGCGACGGCTGGTGAGATCAACTGTGGCCAAACGAGGAGTGGCAAGCGGTTCCGCAGCAGTCCGCGGTCGACCGGCGAGGCGAGCGTGATCCTCGCCGGGTGTAAAAAGCGCATTTTAATGCGGGAGGAGCCCTGTACCGAGGCGGATCGAGCCATGGAGGAGCAGGTGCGAGCGGCCGAGGAGGGGCGCAGGGCATTAGGTTTTGACACCGGCGACCCGCGCACAGCTGACGCTCTGATGAAGCAGGCCAACGCTGAATTGGAGTTGATTTGCGAGGTGGCGACGAAGTCGTCTAACCTCAAGGGCACATTCCAACGTGCCCTGAAGGATGCGGCGGCCTCCATGAGGTCTATAGCGGAAGCCCTCAGCGAGCGGTCGGCCTCAAACGAGGTGCGTAAACTCCAACGGGAGAACGCCCGTCTGAGGTCGGAGATGGCCGAGCTTAGGCAACATGTTGCCGAACTCCGACAGGATCGTGAGAGAAGCTCTCCTCTCTTGCCCTTACCGGCCGGCAGAGAGGACATCGAGGAGCGGATGACGGCCTCCATCTCGGGGACTGTCCAGCGCATAATAGATGCGCGCTTCGCCGGCCTTGAAGACCGCCTCCTGCCGGCGAAGACGCTCCGTCCACCGCTCGCGGCGGACAGACGGAAGGAGAAGACGACGCAGAAGGCGCCGTCTTCTAACGCAAAGCCCGCTCCGGCTAGTAGAAGGCGAACGCATGCGAGCGAGGTGTCGGCACCCGCAGTCCAGACTGGCGACGGGGAGTGGTCTACCGTCGCCAAGCGGAAGAAAAAGAAGGCGCCGAAGAGCTACGCTGCCGCTGCCGCCGCCACTCCGGCCCCAAAGGGACCGCAGCAGCAACCGCCGGCGAAGAAAAAGAGGAAGGCCAAAAAGCCTAAGCTGGCTGCCCCCCGCTCTCCGGCAGTGCTCGTCACGCTTGACGAGTACGCCGTGAGTAAGGGCGTCACGTACTGCCACCTGCTCAAGCGGGCGGCAGATACGATAGATCTGGCCGAACTCGGCATCGTCGGCGGCCTCAAGCTGCGGCGCGCCGCGACCGGGGCCAGGTTACTGGAGCTGCCGAAGGGGCAGACCCCGGAAGTGGCGGGACGCCTGGCGGAGGCGATGCAGTCTGCATTGGGCGAAATGGCGAGGGTGGTCCAACCCATGAAGCTCGCGAGTCTGCGAGTTTCTGGGCTGGACGACTCAATCAGCTGCGAGATGGTGGCCGCTGCGGCAGCGCAGGCTGGCAAGTGCGACGTCGGCTCTGTTAAAGTCGGCGCAATCGCGGTCGGACCGGGTGGGTTAGGCTGCACTGTGGTGCGATGCCCGATCCCAGTCGCAAAGGCCCTGGCCGAGGCAGGGCGACTCTTGGTCGGCTGGAGTTCGGCTAGGGTCCAGGTTTTGGAGCAGCGCCCCATGCGCTGCTATAAGTGCATGGGTATCGGGCACACTCGCCCGACTTGTCCGGCTGCGGTCGACCGCAGAGGCGCGTGTTTCCGGTGCGGCGTGGAGGGCCACATTGCCCGTAACTGCACCGGGGCACTGCGCTGCGCCGTTTGCGCTGATGCCGGCAAACCGGCGTCGCACATTATGGGAGGACGGGAGTGCCGCCCCCCAAAATCGAGGGTTAGAGCGGTCGCTAAGGCTCTGACCGCTCCCCAAAGTTCGCATCAGTCAACGGAGGAGACTGCGGCCATGTCATCATGACCTGCCGCAGTTTTCCCCGTTCGCCGGTCTCTGGTGCAGCGGAGATAGAGCGCTCACGGTGCCCGCGAGCGCTCTATGACCGAGGGCGGCCCGCGTAGGCGAGCCAACCGTCGGGGCGTCACGGTGGCATGCAACCGTGATCCCGTGGCGTCCTTGTACGACGAAGAGGGCACCGCTGGGTTTTAGTGGGTATTCTGACTTCGCAGTCAGCGAGTCCCACATACCCGTCACCTTCGGGCGGCGGGATACGTAAACGTATTTCCCAGCGTCAAAAAAAAAAAAAAAAAAAAAAAAAAAAAAAAAAAAAAAAAAAAAAAAAAAAAAAAAAAAAAAAAAAATGGCGAGGTTCGGTTGGGCCCCGTAAGGGGTGGCTGTCTGCCATGCTGACGGGGTAAGGATGGGTGGAGGAACTGGGGGATAGGATCGATCCACCAGCCACTCATTTCGAGCTCCCGATGTCGCGCCGGACGCCAACCAGCTGGACCTATATTCCCGACGTATCCCTGGTGTTCAAGTTGAACATCCCCAAAGGTGCGGGCTCCATGGAGGGTGGGGAGCGAGCGGGAACGAATCATTTAAAACTTTACTATGGACTACCAAGGATCCAACCAGCCACAACAACTGGGACCCGGAGGGAAACCAAAGGGTACCAGCTCTGAGCTGGGACCCGGAGGGGAACCGAAGGGTACCAGCACTCAGCTGGGACCCGGAGGGGAACCGAAGGGTACCAGCTCTCAGCTGGGACCCGGAGGGAAACCGAAGGGTACCAGCTGTCAGCTGGGACCCGGAGGGGAACCGAAGGGTACCAGCACTCAGCTGGGACCCGGAGGGGAACCGAAGGGTACCAGCTCTCAGCTGGGACCCGGAGGGAAACCAAAGGGTACCAGCTATCAGCTGGGACCCGGAGGGGAACCAAAGGGTACCAGCTTTCAGCTGGGACCCGGAGGGGAACCGAAGGGTACCAGCTCTCAGCTGGGACCCGGAGGGGAACCTAAGGGTACCAGCTTTCAGCTGGGACCTGGAGGAAAACCTAAGGGTACCAGCTCTCAGCTGGGACCCGGAGGGAAACCAAAAGGTACCAGCTCTCGACTGGGACCCGGAGGGAAACCAAAGGGTACCGACTCTCAACCGGGACCCGGAGGGGAACCAAAGGGTACCAGCTCTCAGCTGGGACCTGGAGGGAATCCAAAAGGTACCACTTCTGGTTCCTTGAAGGGGAAACCCAACAAGGCAACCTCTACTCCACGGAAGAGTTCAACACCAGTTGAAACCCGGAGACTACTGGCACAGCCATCACTACAAACAAGGGAAGGAACGACTGGAACTCCGGTCAATCCTGAACAGCCGCCGAAGGGAGAAGTAGCTGCATCCGCAGATACTGCCCAACCAGTCGACAGACTGCAGGCAGGCTGGACCCTTGTTGGACCGAGGGGCGGGAAGCGGGATAAGCCCCAGACTGGGACTGGTCAGCCGCACCCAGCACCGGGTCGTACTCAGCGCCACCGACTGAGTCAGAAGCAGAGGCGGAAAGCGCGTCTGCGCGCGCTCAATGAGCAAAACGCAGACCCTCCAGCACACCCTACTAGGCCGGTGGTGCCTGAACCCCAACCCGGTACCTCACGAGGTACAGGAGGGGTGTCTACGGCGGGTCAAAAAGCCCGACCTACCTACAGGAAGGACTCGAACATCAGAGGACCTCCATGCGACAAAGTTGGCAAAGAAGCCAAGCCTGCTGTGTCGTCCAAACGGGCTCGTCTCGACGAGACCGTGTCACCAAGGGGCGAACACAAAAGGCCGAAACTTCTGAACAGACCACAGCCAACTTCCTATGCGGACGCCGCGAAAACGGACCCTTTGGTCGCTGTAACATCAGCCACCACAGGTCATATTTGCGCGGCGTCAGTACAGCTAATCCAGGGGAAGCTTGAGGAGAAGCTCTTGGCGGCTATGACAGCGGCCAAAGGTGAAGAGGGTCCCGTTTTTCTCGGCAAACCCGTCTATGACGGAGGAGTCCTGAAACTGTGGTGCTCCAACCTCAAAACCCTGGAGTGGCTCAAGACTGCTGTCAATGACATCATACTCCCGACTGGAGACCGACTGACGGTGAAGCAGATGTGGGAGGTAACTCGCCGCGTGCGGTGTGGTATCCTCCTACCTGGAGTCACCAAAGACACCAGGGCTATCGGTGGAATGCTCCGCTTCCAGAATCCCTGGGCGGAAGTTGACCGATGGCTCCTGCACTCTCTACATCCCCAAACCAGCGAGACATTTATCGTTGTCAGTGTACCGGAGGACTTGGTACCGGTTCTGACGGAACACGAGCGCCGGCTAGGTTACATGCTGGGCTCTGTGTACCTGAAGTTCCAGGGACCAACAGGTAAATTTACCGAATCCTCCCCCCCGAAGGCCGCAGACCCAGAGGCCACAAAGGGCACTGACGCGGTAAAAGAATTACAGGATATACCACCTACACCGATGGAGGCCGAGAGCTCCGAAGAACCTGCCGGAGATGGCGTACGGGTCTCGGAGCCCCCTACGGAAGAGGCACTCGACAGCTCCATGGAGCTCGAAGACGTATTGTCTCCGGGCTCGAAGAGTGAAACAGAGTGCACCCAGGGGATCAGCGACCTGGACATCGGGGACGCAGGAGAGGGTTTGCAATCCGAAGATGGCATCCCCCTCTCCTAACTGTAGCGTCCTACAGATCAACCTCCACCACAGTATTACCGCAACGGCTCAACTACGGAAGTGGTTGGAGGTCCATCCTACAGCCCTTGCCTTGATCCAGGATCCGTGGATCAGGCAGGGCCGCATATGCGGTTTCTCCAATACTGGAGGTAAGCTAATACATTGTACAGGGCCTGAAATACCTCGGACCTGTATTTATATTTCTAATAATCTACTTGTGCAACCTTTAACAGAATTCTGTTCTAGAGATCTATGTGCAATCTCACTACTGGACACGACTACACACCAGCCCAAGATAGTTGTCGCCTCCGCCTATATGCCGGATGGGGATATGCCGCCGCCTCCTGAGGAGCTAACGAGGTTGGTGAGCCACTGCGAGGGAACCAAAATGGAACTCCTAGTGGCTACAGACTGCAACGCACACCATCCGCTATGGGGCATGCAGTCAGAAAATGATAGAGGTAGGCATTTAGTTGAATACCTTTTTACTACTAATTTAAATATACTGAACGTTGGGACAGAACCTACTTTTGTCACCAAAAGGTCCAAAACTATTATTGACATCACACTAGCGACAGATGGAGTATGTAACACTATATCCAACTGGCATATATCCAAAGAAGCATCTTGCTCGGACCACAGATGGATACTCTTCAACCTAGAGGTAAATACATCCAGCCCAACTCCTCGCAGGAAACCCCGCAAAACGAACCCCGCCTTATATAAGACGCTGATGGAGTCGTGTTTGACGAAGGAATCAGTTCCGGAGAAAATAATGGGAGTGGAAAATATTGAGAAACAGGTAACACGAGTCTATGACGTAATTAAAACCTGCTATCACACTGCATGTCCTCTTACCATTCCCCCCTCGGGCAAGCCAAAGGCGCAACCATGGTGGGGACCTGAACTAGAGAGGCTCAGGACTAAGGTTAGAAGACTTTTAAATCGTGCAATGAACACAGGCGCTGACTGCGACTGGGATCATTACAAAGACTGGAAACAAAAATACAAGAAACGCATCAGATACAGAAGTTCTGGAAGCTGGCGTAAATACACTACTGGCATAGAATGCCAACATCAGGCTAACAGGGTAAGGAAAGTCCTCTCAAACCAGCCCAAACAAATACTGGGTACCTTACGCAGGCCAGACGACACTTTCACCGGCTCCCCGGAAGAAGCAGAGCGGCTCCTCCTGGAGACACACTTTCCTGACTGCAAATTTGTGCAGAACATGGAGTGGACGGAGGAAAGTACAAATGCTAATGAAGAAAACTGGGCAATAGCCTATAGGGTTGTCACGACCGACAAAACCAGGTGGGCTATTAATACATTTCACCCTTTCAAGTCGGCGGGGCCAGATGGGGTTTTTCCTGCCCTATTACAATGGGGAGGTGAGACCCTACTTGCACTGCTAACCATCATCTTCAGGGCGTGTCTAGCGCATGGATACGTTCCCAGAGGTTGGAGAGAGGTGAAAGTTATCTTCATACCTAAACCAGGTAAATGCGATTACTCTAATCCTAGATCATACAGACCAATCAGCCTCACCTCCTTTGTACTAAAAACATTGGAGAGGCTGTGCGAGAAAGAACTGAGGGAAAACTACCTCCAAAAATTACCCTTGCACCCAAACCAACATGCGTACAGTCAAGGTAAATGCACCGATTCTGCACTCCAGGCCGTGGTAAGTGTCATTGAAAGTGCAATATCGGATAAAGGCTTCTGTCTGGGTACCTTCTTAGATATCGAGGGTGCTTTCGACAAAACAAAATTCATCAAAATAAAAGAGGCCCTACAACGTCATGGAGTATGTACAACTCTAAGAAATTGGATTGGAAACATGCTTCAGGGTAGAATATTACTGCTCGTTGAGGGTGAATCGCAGAAGGCAATTGTAGCAAAAGGTTGCCCGCAAGGTGGCGTGATCTCGCCGCTTCTGTGGAATATGGTGGTCAATGACCTCATTACTGCCCTCAATGACCATCGCTACTACACGGTAGGTTACGCAGACGATCTCGCGATCCTGATACGCGGAAAGTTTGTCAATACTATATGTGAAGTTACGAACGCAGCATTGAGAATCGTGGAGAAATGGTGCGGAGACAACGGCTTATCAGTGAATCCTGCAAAAACTGAACTGGTAATGTTTACGAACAATAGAATCTTTGGAAACTACAAGCTGCCCAAGCTGTTCAATACTGAGCTCCAGCTGGCTAACGAGGTAAAGTATTTAGGAGTGATACTCGACAGCAAGCTCAACTGGGGCGCGCATCTAGATGCGAAACTAAGTACAGCCACCATATCCTCCTGGCAGTGCCGTAGAATGATAGGTAAGACGTGGGGCCTCTCCCCAAAAATCGTTCTATGGCTCTACACAGCAGTGATACGGCCCATAATATGCTACGGAGCTGTTGTATGGTGGCCTCGCACCAAACTCATAACGGCACGTAACAAACTACAGAGCTTCCAACGATTAGCATGTTTAGCTATCACAGGAGCCATGAGGACGACACCAACTGCAGCGTTAGAAGTTATGCTGAATCTCCCAGCCCTCCACCTATTCATAAGGCAGGAGGCAGCTTCTACAGCGGTAAGGTTAAAGACACTTCATCTTTGGAAAGGAGACTTGTCCCCCCAAGCGGAGGTTCTAAATGAGGTGATGGAAAAAGAACCAATGCTGCTGGCGGTAAGCGACAAACTTCCAAAGCAATTTGTTTTCGACAAAAAATATAAAATACAGCTTCATGAAGATCCAAACGAAGCCCTGAACACAAAGGACGTAAGGATCTTTACTGATGGCTCTAAGACTGGATCAGGTACAGGATACGGTGTATTCTCCGAAGATCTCAACATACAAATAGCCGCCCCTCTGGGTGCTCACAACACCGTCTATCAGGCGGAATGTATGGGTATCATAGCAGCGGCCTCAGCTACTCTTGTTCGAAAGGTAAAGAACTACTCCATCCGAATCCTCTCGGACAGTAGATCAGTACTACAAGCTCTTCAAAGTCACTCTATCACCTCAAGACTTATCTACAACTGTCACCAATCCCTGATGGAGGTATGTAATAACAACAATAACGTAACTCTTCAGTGGATCAAAGGTCACAGTGGCTCCCGTGGTAACGATGCCGCTGATGAAATGGCCAGAAGAGGTTCGGAGATGGCTGTGATTGGACCAGAACCAATTGTCCCCCTTCCTACAGCATGGCCTACATCAGTCATTCGACAACACACGAAAGAGCTACATAACAAATACTGGATGGAGGTGAGTGGATGTAGACAGGCGAAACAAGCTCTCCCACACATAGATCGGAGACTGTCTCGTAAGTTAATGAATCTCACTCGCCCACATTTACGCAAAATTACTCATATTATTACGGGCCACGGCCCATTCAACAAACATCTGTTTAATGTAGGTGTTACTGACAGCCCCCTGTGCAGAGCCTGCCTGGAGGCAGAGGAGACGGCCGCCCACATTATTCTGGAGTGCACGGGCGTGACCACCTACCGGGCCAGACATCTGGGGTCACCGAGGACTCTCTCCGAAGTCATTGGTGACACCAGAGGTTTGATAAATTTCTTACAGGAGTTAGGGTGGCAAGACTAGCTGCCCACTCCCACACGCAAAATAGGCGCACAGTGACGTCGAGTTGCGGAAACAAGCCCGTGCCTTACAAGATACAAGATACAAGATAGTTTATAATAAGAGTATTTTACGCAGTCGGGTTTTTTGATTTTTTTAATTAAGCATACTTGTTATCTTACAGCAAAGACGAAACAATTGACGCTCGATTAAATTTGAATTGGCTTAGTAAGTTCTTAAGTTATTGAAAATCCATATATTTTACTTTTTCTATGTAAACTGGTAAATTTATTAATCGGTAATAAATATATATCGGTAAATTAATTAACTGGTAAATTTATAACCATATTCGGATAAAAATAAAAGTGAAACGAACTAAACTCAAAATTCAAGTAAGTTTAAAATCAATTATTTCACGTATTCAAGTTTCAAGTCTGAAAAATACTTCAGGGCAGTTGTCTGCGCCCTCTCATACTTAAAGAAGAAAAAATTGCGCCCATTCTCACATAATTTTGTAGGGAGGTTAAATATCTTTAAAAAAATTAATCGAATAGGTATGTTTTATTTACTAAATAATTATATTTTATATATTTAAATACAAAAAAAATGTCTTTGATTAATCATTGACTTATTTGTGGCCATTTTAACAAATCATTAGTCTTAAACAAATCTACTTTAATTTTTAAGTTAAGAAATAATGTTTTAGCACGCACACTGCTGAAGGTCTATCTGTCTATTTTTTACGGCTAATCTCCGAAACAACTGGAATATGTAAGCTAGACTAATACATAAAAATTTGATACAATACAAAGATAAAAAATTAATACCTAAAAAAAAGGCTTTATTTAAGAAAAAGAGTTTAAAGTCTGTGAAAAAAAATTGATATAAAAAAAAATAAAAACCATTCGATTCCAAGCGGACGAAGTTGCGTGTAGTAGCTATAAGTGTAAATAAGTTTTTAATAAGTTTTACCTTAATTGAGTTAAATAACAAAATGAACTGTTCATTTATAATACTATATTTAAGACAACGTTATCGGTGCAAAGATTGAGGTTTATTTCTTTTGAAGCACAACGTTGTAGTATATTTATCAGAACGGTTTCTCTGATAAACGGTTCTGAGTCCCGCCCTCCACCTGTTTCATTGAACTTTAAATTCCCACCTGAGTCCGCCCTTTTAATACAGTTGTAACCTTAGATTAGAAGATGTTAGAAGTGGTTTTTATAAAAAAATATTATGTTAACAACAGATGCTTCCAAAGTAAAAAAAAAATCAAATCAATTAGGGCTCGTTGTCGTTTTAAACATTTTGTAAAAAAAAAGCCACTAAAATAATATAAAACATTGACATAATTAAACTTAAACTTAATTAACTAACTCAGTTCAAAGAATAGGTACAATCTGTTTGCCACGCGAAACAGGGCAAAATGACCGATTTAATGGATCACAAAGACGACAGAATGCCTCCAACAAGGTAGAGGTTCAAAACTTTGACAGCGATTTGTCACAAAAGTGTTTTTTTGACTTATTTCGGTTTATTATTAAGCGAGCGATATGTTTCGATTTTATTTAAATTTACTGGAATAATGTTTGATAAACTTATATGTCTAATTTATAAATAATATATTATATATATAGTAATATAATACTTTCTTCTAATGTACAAAATACATCGATAAGATTTCTATTTTGAATATTATTCCGAGGTTATACTACAACAAATGCGATAACATCATACTTTATACGGCATGAAAAGGCAATACTGACTTGCTTAAGCTCGATTTAATCTCAGAATGTTAAGCAAGTACTCTGTATTAATAATCCTTGAAAATTCCTTTGTTCATGCTGTGAAGGAAGCTAGGTAACCTTTTGTTATTGCTGTGAAGGATCTAAAAGGTTAACTGGAATATAGAACTTATAATTAGATATGTAGATATATCCGTATATTGATAAGTTTAAGGTTTTTAATGGTAAATTCTAATATTTAACAGTTATTTATGATATTAGAATCTATCATCGTTAATTTGTAATTCCTCAAAAATATTTATAGTCAATTTACGATACCACCTGCTACTAATCTGTCTCACCCCTAGATTGTTTTTTTTTTTTTATCTAATATGTTTTTATAGTATTATGTATGAAGAACAAAGAAGAAAGAACGAAAGATGTTTGGATTTTATGAACTAAAGTTTATTAATGAATAAAAAAATTAGGCTTTCTATAGAATTAAGAAAGTAGCGACTTAAGTAGGCTTAGCGTATGTGTATAGATTTTTTCCGATAAAATGTTTATTTAAGTAATTCAAAATACTGTCACAAAACTCGAATTCGAATCTGCTGCTTCCCGATAAAATTAAATCAATCTCTAGTCTAACATAGATCGAGATTCTTAATTCTTAATTTCACGTGTCTCTGCCTCTTGTATCGGACGGAAATTGCCGAGGAAAGATGTCTGGCAATCTAGCAGGATCTTATTTATTTTTATTAAGTTTGTCCAAGGGTCTACGGACCCATATAAACTACGAGTGTGACAATATTCCTCTAGAACGTAAATGTTATTTACGAAAGGATTTATTGCTACGAAGTGTTGGGTAGTGAAACCTTTGTTAGAGAAAATATTATTTAAGATTTTCTATTTTCTTTATAAGTACTTATCTGCAGATATAACTTCTCCTATTCGTATCCCAAAGCACTTTTCTGAATATATTAGTTTCATATAACTACCAATAAATAAATAAAATTAAGTATTTATTACGTGTACATATTGTGTAAAAGTTTTGGGGGAAAGTAACAAAAAAATTATAATAATAAAAAAAAGTGATAGTAAAAAAGTGATTAAAGTGATAATTATGTGACTCTTAGTAATTATATATTACTAACATTTGATAAATTGAGATAAAACCAATATATTAAAAATCAAAATTAATAAAATAAAAATAAATTCTTAATTCAAAAACACGTTTGATTGTCATTTTACATAGTAAATATATTATTTAAATAATCATAGTAAATATGAAGTTACCACCCATTTGAAATGTAGATTCTGCTGCGAAGAACTAACAAGAAACTCGACAATCTTTTAAAAAAGCGTCAATATAATATTCATTCATTATAAATTCAGTCGTATCTTCCGCATGAAATTCAGCGTGACTAAACACACATATTAACTATAAAATATAAGTGACATATTACCATAAAGGTGGAGCAAAGCCCGCGATAACATCTTCTTCACATAAAAAAAACATTTCATGTATTTTTTTTTTATTTCGTTTTTAAATAGGTATGAAAAATTACTAAGTTCCTTTGCGGATTTCTCTACGAATTCTCTACAATATTTTTTTAATGTAACTACTCCAGTCTCCGCAGTAGCAAATCCGAGTTTCTGGCTACCCAATTATATTAATTACATTGCGAAAATAACACATAAGTATTTGATATCAGATAAGAATTGCATAAGTAAGAATTGCATTTCATGTAAATTAAAGAAAATTTAAATTCTATGGTACATAACAAATAATTAAAATTAAACTGCCTCAGAATAAAAAAAAAATACCTATTCCTATTTGCATTTAGTATTGCGAACAGCGTATGATAATAATACATCAATTGTCCATCAGCGAATGAGATAATATGAGTGAATTAATTTATTGGTCGGCCAACACTAGTAGACATGTTTTGACGAGCAGTAGTACAGTGATCGCCACGATCAATACATATCAAATTAACATTTATCCACAATTACGTTAATGAGATTTAATCATACAACTGAAAACATAAATATTTTTATAATTAACGTATTCATTGCTCACGTTTGATGTATAAGTAATTTGAAGCTGTAATACTTCGTTTAATAAATAATTTTTACTTTTTTGTTTGTATGTATCTATATTACCTACTACTCAAATTCAAACACAGATGAACAATAGTTGCAAAAAAGCGCACCTAAGTAGTACGGAATTTCGTAAGGGAGTTTTTAATGAACTCTATGTGCGCCGCATTAATATTTCAATTTAAAAAAAAAAAATTAAATATTCATTACTTAAAGAGGTTGAATAGAAGATAAAAGACAATACTACCGTTTTAATAAGTAGGGCCTTTTTTAAGAAGCTATTTTACAAACATTAAGGTATCGAAAAAGTAAATTTAAAAAGCGAAACATAAAAGCGCTATTTATTTTTATATAATAATTATATTTTTTAATAACAATTAAATTATTTTCTTCAAAGATTTTATACGATATTGACAAATTAAATGACATAATATTAACAGGAACAATAAAATAATACAAATTTATACTATTATTATACAATAAATAGAGTATGTTGATTTGCGCTGTATTCTTGTTTTATTCAGGCGTGTTTAGCTTACATTATGTAGAACTCTAATTCTTAAACGAGAAGAGAATGTTATATTACATATATTATAATATTCTCTATTTAGGTATGTTTCGAAACAGATTACACAGTAATTATGTTTTCATAAAATAGCCAATTAGGTATCTTTACTACGTTATCTGTGCAGGTAATAAAATCGTGACTAACTGATATTTGTACATAAAACATAATTTATGATAAAAAATAAAGCCAAAAATATGAAATTTTGAATTTTCGTCTGTATATAAGTAAGTACAAACAAATTAACGTCTGGCGTCTATCCGATGCGTCTGGCATGAAATTGTAAGCGTAATCTCATTTTTATTTCTGAGGCAATACTGACCAACTCAATTTCGTCAATAATGTGAATTTTTATTTAAATGTAAATTTATCGAATAAATTGTAATTAATAGAATTAACTCATTCGTTGTATCATACAAAATAATGATAATTCAGTGATATTAATTCAATTAAATTCATAAAAGTATGTAATTTTTTATCAAAGTTTTCTTATGACGTTATACGTAAAATTATCATCTGTAATCCGACTTTACAGACAACAATTTTTTTTTTTTCAATTTTTTTTATCCTATTACTTAAAATAAGAGATTTTTATGTATATGAAAAACATTAGATCTCTTTAAAAATTTTACCCACACAAATAGACTAATCATTATTAATAATTTAATAGTAAATAATTACTAATAAAAAATATACATGATATACGATTTTTCTTTAAAAAAAAATAAATACAAGGCCACCGTCACTTGGTAGTGCCCTTAACTTATATTTTTCGGTATCCCGAAGGAACTAGACACTCTACCGAGATGAAAACATAGTCTGAGACTACGTGCATATGTAAAATTTATGTAAATTCATCATGCGATTGAGCCGTGAAAGCGGAACAAACAAATAAACTCACTTGTGATCTTATAATCGATAATATGTATTTACTACAATATATATAACAAAAACGGATTTTCATATATAGTGTAATTTCAATGATTCATCTAAAAACAAAAAGTAAAAACTAGTGATCATTATGATTAATTAAAAAAAATAGATGAGACTTTGCGCTTATATATAGTATGGTATCTGAGTAAAGGACGCTGATTACCCGCGTATGATAAAGTAACATGATATCTATTTAATCAGCGTCAGCTGAACATGAGTAGAAAACGCTGTCGTTCCAAGGTATCGTCATTTTACACGATATAATATAACGTAACATGAAATAATTGTTTGTATAATGATTATGCATATAAAAGATTTTAAGTTACTCATTCTACTGGTTGTATTGAAACTTTACTCAGCTTAATATAATTTAATTGTTAGTTTTATTTTAAAATAATGTTATTAATATTGAGTTTGAAAATTAGAGAGAGAGAAAAAACAAAACAAAACATAAACGCTTAAATAACGACATTTATCTGTATTACCAATACAAATATTTATTATTATATTTATATACAATATGACGACCCCATTGGCGTAATGGTCACCATACCGGACTGCCAACCAGAGGGTCCCGGGTTCGATTCCCGGCACGGCCAACATCTTTGTGATGAGCAAATTTGTTGGCTGTCGGTCTGAGTGTTCAATATGTATCGATATAAAGTATTTATGTATGTATATGTAGTATATCAGTTGTGTTAGCACCCATAATACAAACTATAAATAGTTTAGCATGGGGCTAACCAGCCGTGTGTGAAATGTGTCCTAATATTTAAAAAAAATATATATTTATCTTATAATAAGAATTCTGTGACAGCAAGTGCGATAGCCATTTCCAATAACACTACGTTACTACTAACTCGTTGTTATAATACGCTATAAAATAATTTTGACACGTTTCGTTACGTTCTAGTTGTTACTCGATAGGCTAAAACTTTTCTATTCAGTATTGGTAGCATAGTAACTCTCAATAGCCCGGGGTGATCTGAAATTTTCAAGCCACGTACGTCGTTGAAAACAAAACTGTATTGTTCAAGTCAGTTCACGACTTGTCCAGAGCTCTCTTTAAAAGGTGAATGCACAAAGAACACTCAAACTTTTATAGACTGTCGACTAGTTGGAGTTTACTAAGAGAAGTGAAGTTACCACTCAACTCATATTTAAAAGGTTGTTCAAACCATTGTCAATCATTTTATAATAATTCAATAAATGATGCAGATATACGCATGTGAAGTTTATTGCTTTCTTTAAACGCGTTAATATATACCAGGTGTAGGTACTGGTCAACTTTTAAAAATTCCTTTTTCATTGTACCTTTTTGGCACTAATATTTCAAGTTTCAATATTATACAAAACAGTAAATATACAATGGAGTAAAATCGTGCAAATAGTGTATTTGAAGGCTAAAGTGAAAAAACGAATCCTGTTCCATATGATTTGACTAATGGCAGTAATAAGTATTAGCTTAAGAAATAATTATACTTATTCAATAATTTAATAGACACAGACACCACCGGTGATCATATTACATAAAACATTTCATTTATCTTTCTTCAATAAAAGTATTCGCATTCGCTTAAGCATAAACTATTATATCGTTTTATCCTGATTGCTTTATAAGGACCACTGATTTTGTTGGAGATAAAAAATATACGAAAGAGTATCTAAATTTTCGTCATAACAAGGCAATCTTACGAAAATCGAAAAAAAAATTATATTAACTAATCGATATTGACATTAATAAATATAAAACTGACGACTGTTCTGGTGTAGTTGTGCGAGTTGTCGCCTCAACACCGGCGGTCGCGGGTTGATTCCCGCTCGGGACAGGTATTTCTACAAATATTTGTTTCCGGTCTGGGTGTATATCCTTGTGGGTCTCCCCACCGTGCCTCGGAGAGCACGTAAAGCCGGTGGTCCCGGTTGTTATCATAGATAACTGATAAAAATCGTTACTCATAGTAGGGAAATTATCCGCCAACCCGCTAGCTTAGTGGACAGCGTGGTGGATTAAGTTCCAATCCTTCTTCTATATGGAGAAGAGGCCTTCGCTCAGCAGTGGGTTGTTTACAGGCTGATAAAGTACAGTACAGTAAATATAATACATCTATTGCAAATAATAATTACAGTATTTTACTGATCCGCCTGGACGATGACAAGAACGCTTGCAGCATTTCCCCATTGAATTGCATTTCCTATTCTCTGGGCAAATGAACCAGCCTTCCTAGTATTATAGAAAGAAGGCTTTATATAAGTCTTACCTCTTTCTCCTTTTAACTTCAGGGAGTTACATATTTTTGCACTTTGATTTTGAAAACATTTTATTAACCATGTAATAAAACATAATTGGCCTTCTCATGATCCTATCACAAAATATTTTTTACAAATTTTATTCGTGATTTCTTAACAAAGTTATTCGATAAATAAGACTTTCGCACACAAAAATTACCATGATATTTTAGACCCCAATGTCTCACCGAAGTATCGTTTTCTTTTATAACGTAAGGAAATTTATAAAGTATCAAGAAATCGTACCCGGGAGCTATATTTATCCTCCATTATTATTTAAATAAGACGAAAATGTAGACAAACTCCTTTATAAAATACTATAATTTAAATAATGTTATGTAAATATTGTTTGTGACTTCTTTCTGTTACTTTATACATAAAGTAATTACAATAAATAGCTTGTCTAAAATACTTAATGATAAAATTTGAAACGTTATCACTATATATTATATCAATACACTAATTTTGTTAAATAATAATCAATGATAAATTAATCATTAATATTGATATAAAAATTATATATCAATTCTGGTATAAAACTTTCATTCTGGCCAATTTTATTTAGTATTTAGTTTTAGTCCAGACACTTATTATTGAATTATAAAATATCGGACACTAAGATTTGCAAAAAGTAACAAGTAAAATAAATTTCTTAGAATTTGAAAGAATCTGCTACAGAACTTAAAACAATTTTCAAATATGAGACCTAATAATACCACATATATGACATAAAACTTTTATATAAAAAAAAAATTGTCAATACAAAAATTTTCGTATCAAGCAATGGAGTTATGTATTGTCTTATTATCTAACCGAGGAGGACAAAGACAAAACATCAACTTCCCTAAGATGAATGAAGATAACGACTTTATATCAATGTGTGCCCCAAATTCTTGAGAAGACATTTTATCTTAAAGTGAAACAATTTGTCTTCTTACATTTATGCATTTTTACGCTCGCTATTTTGTATCTGAGTTTGGTATAACAATGAAAATAATATATTAGTTTTCTGCACGTATATTAAATACAATACACCTTTTTTATCATAAAATTTGAGTGCGTTTGACTTTTATCTTGTCTGATCGTAAACAACGATGAAGTCTAAGGTGGAGCACGAAAACTCAAATAATGCCTGTTCACTCTTGCCTTAAAAATCCCTAAATTATACGTATCGGGAAACAGTGACGCAGGAAGAGAATTCCATTCCTTTGTAGTTCTAATAATGAAGGAAGATACGAACCGCGAGGTGCGAACCGGAGGAATGTCGACCACGTATGGATGAAATCCCCGTCCACGTCGTGTCGTCCGATGGTGGAAGCAACCTTAAGCATAGGTAACATATTACGAGCTAAATAATTTAATAAATTAATCAGATGAATTGCTAGTTATTGTACGATATTACGAGTATACATAAACTATTGCAAAATTACTTAATCTACTCGTACTTCGTAAATTTACCAAAAAAGAAATCCGAACTGCACACGGTTGATGTGAAAAGAGTCTTAAATGCAACTACAAATCGGTGCGAACACCAAACAGGATGGTGATGGGCAGTAGCGTCATCATGTCCTGCCAAAACACACTGCGCTAGCCAACTTGCCTGTCAAGCGTGGCGATCCTCCCAAAGATGATAGAGGAGGCATACGTTCAGCGGTGGACATTTAACGGCTGATGTGGTATGTTACCAGCTCAACTCTTCCTAATGGTCAACCTTAATATGGATATATCTATAATCTATAGGCTTTCATCCTAATAGTGTATTTGTGGTTGTGGAATAACTTATTGTTATTGTTATATTCCTAAGTCAATGGTTAATTTAAAACCAAACCTAATAGTATATCACTCGGTTTCGCATAAAAATACTTCAAACTTTTATATAAATATTAACCACGTAAATCCATTTAACAAATTAAAATGTATGTAGCAATGCATTCCAACTTGTTCATACAGATTCCTCTGTGTCTCGTATAGCGTAAAAGAATTATCTTTACGAATTATGATTCTTATATATACATTGATAAAGTCCAAAATTGTTATTACAGCGTATTATAAATAGGCATAAGCCCGCATGGTGCGGTTAATCATACTGAATGTACTTGCAGGTATTATTTACGTGGCTCTGAATTCCAACTGCGCTCGTTAAAGGTGCTTGCAAACGTTGCCTGTCGGGACGACACTAAATACCATTTAATTGTAAGTAATGTTTGAACAAGGGGCATACGGTACGATATAGCATATTGTGACAACGGTTTGTTTGGCATTAATAACATTTTTTGGGATGAATATTTTAATTTGAATAAGTGTGTTAATAAATACAATTTTATCGTAGGATAAACCTAAAAAGGTAAATATTATTTAATTAACGATCACTTTATTACTTCGAAAATAATTTAATTAATTAATATTCGAATAATTTTAGCAAATGTTACAAAACTTTATTAAATGATTTTTCGTTATATCTGTACTGTGTACAGATATAACGAAATATCAAAGGATCATTTATGAACTTATAGATTACAAAAGTTGCCACGTGAATCAGTATTTTTCAAATATATATAGAATCCTCTTGTTCAGAAGTAATATTTTATTAAGAGTAAGTATATTTAAAATAAGTTAAAACTTTGTAATAATCGTGTTACTCTAACTGTTCTAATTGTTATGCAAGTAAATAATGTGAATGAATTACAACGCGTCTGCGATCTCGGCTCTGTTGATTTATGAATTTCGTTTCAGTTGAAACAAGTGTATTCATGGGTTTTTATTTTTCAAGCTAAATTGCATAACGAGCATCTCGGCTTGATAATGAAACAGCGGGGATTACAGTTGCATAAAAAATGGCTACTGCAAAATTGAAATCGCAAACTTTTTAATTTAGCGAAACGTTGTGTTTCCTAAAAATTTTCTATTTACGTTTCTTTTGAAATAGGTGCAACAAATGAAACTCTGATAGTACATTTTATTTATTTGACACTGGGATAATAAAAGTTTTAACTAACAAAATTAAAAATTTAATTAATCCGATAACAAATCTTCTATCATGTCTTTTTACATATAAGTTGTGGAGGATGTATAAAATGAGCAACTTACCAACATTTTATACACATAAAAAAATCAACGACAAATCCTGACTAGTTACTAAGACATAATGCTCTACTTGAAGTCGTAAGTACTTGTAGCGACATCTATCTCGCCATATACGAACTAGAAGAAACAGACGTATCCTACATCGCGCTATCGAAGTTTTCAAAGCGATTGAATATATATACAAGAACTCGACAATAAGCGTTAAGTGGCGCGTAGCCCACCAGACACACATCCGTCTGGTCGAAGGATCCTTCCTTTTCAATAGCAGCCTCTCCAACCCCAAACTGGTGACCCCGAGCTTGAACGTCAGCGCAGCCTTCGCAATTCTACGTCATCGTAACGTCATCATCACTTCCTCAAGCTTTCGAGCAGCGAGTCATACATCCAGCCCAGCATCCACGGCTACTACGGGTATCCTGACCACCAGCATGCAGCGGACGCGCATTCCTGGTCATCGCCCACAGCCTTCGCAGCGACCTTGGCACAGCACACTGCACTTCGGCCGGTCAGCAAAGCAGAGACGCACTTCTCTCCTGGTCGACGCAGCAGCCAGCCACTACGCAGCACTGCACCACCCCGACTCACTGGGGCATCACCGCAGATAGTTCCGACTCACCGTGAACTATGCGGCATCTGGTTCCGACTCACTGGAACAATCCACTGGCCCGGCAAGCATCACAAGATGTATGAACGACTCAACCTGCTATCGACCTCCGGTCTCGGAGGGGGAGTGATGTAGCGACAACTATCTCGCCACATACGAACTGACGCATTCTACATCGCGCTATCGAAGTTTTCAAAGCGATTCAGTATATATACAAGAACCCGACAACAAACGTTAAGTGGCGCGTAGCCCACCAGACGCAATACCGTCTGGTCGAAGGATCCTTCCTTTTCAATGGCAGCCTCCCTCAACGCCAAATACTAATAAAATTCAAGATAGTGACAAAAACATATAAAATGATATTGAAATATTGAAACAACAGCTCAGTTTATTGGTCACTTTTTATAATATGTATAAAAATGGATTAAGTTTTTCAATACTTACGGAAGAGACTATACTACTTACTTCTTTTACGGAAGAGAAGTAATTCAAGAACCGAAGTTACAAAATTTTTGAGACCCATTTTATAAATATTCGGAAATGACTGACTTACACTGACTAACAAGCAATATACGGCCTAACCATAATTTAACGTAATAGGTTATTTCTAAGTCTTTGCTTATTCGTTAATTTCCTTCTCTTAAAATTTAAAGCTCTTAAAAATTTTGCTTTACACGGCTACTTATCCCCGTTTGCACCTCGTAATATTTAATCAGATTAACTGTCAGCGATTTCCAAAGCCAAGTCAGATTAAAATTCTGAATACTAACGCCAGGAGCACACGACTTTAAATCCACAGACATTACAATATACCATCATGGCTACAATATTTCCTAATTTGAATTATCTACTGCAAAACTTTCTTGAAGAGTTTATTATTATTATTATTATTTGAAATGATCAGAATGTAAGCGTCCCACTGTTGGGCAAAGGTCTCTTCTCGATATAAGAGTAGGATTGGAGCTTAATATCCTACGCTGCTCTACTGCGGATTGGCGAATAATTTTTCTCTATCATAAGTAATAGTTGTTATCAAATGTCCATTATACGAGCAGGGACCAATTGCTCTACGTGCTCTTAAAGGCACGATGAGTGACCCTCAAGAACACACCCATTCCAGGGACTAATATTTGTTTAAATACAAATATCTTCCCCGAGCGGAAATTGAACCCGCGACTTCCGGCATTAAACCGATTACTTGCACCGGGACACCAGAACAGTTGTCGAGGACTGTACTGACCTAACACGACTGTCCAAATGTTATTATTCAACCTTTTAAAAAATTAAATAAATTAAAAAAAAAACCTGTATAAAAACATGAATTTTTTTACAATTTATTCGCGTGCTAAAACTACTTATTTGCAACTTTGGTTATAAATTTTACACTGGTTAACTATGTAAAAATTATTATACAACCATTCTGGTGCGATTTACAAACCAAACTTTTGACACATTTGGTTTCTAATCATAAACCATTGTGAATATAGTGATCGACCATTAAGTTACTTTTACGACACGATTATTATTTATTATAGACTATTGTTCTAATATCTTGCTAAAAAGCAGCGTCTTATTATTTGTAACCCTTTCAGATAATATTAACTCGCTTAAAGTGGAACATCTCACTACTAATCTTATAGAAACTGTGCCTCCCTGCCGCGTGCCATCGCGGCAGGAGGTTCGGTCGAGGAAACTTTCCACATTTCAAATAGAATTTGCATATAGTCTGAAAGGCAATATTTCCACTGCGGACCGCATTTGAATATTGCTGACAACACGAAGAAAAAGATCTATCACAATTGATGCCTGGGCTAGGGCAAACTGCAAAAGACGCCTCATGAAAACGAATGCAATAAAAGAAAATGTATTCCTTTCCACCTTAAAATTAGTTTTCTTTTCCGTTTAATATGCTACATTAAAATAACATAAAATGTTAATTAATGTTATCTATATTTTTTTAGAGGATTACCGCTCAATTAAATCAAATGAAAACTTATCATGAAAGTAGAAGCAACACAATGTAGGTTTTTGTTTTTAGCTTTTTACCGTTTGTCTACTTGTATCTCGCTTCTGGTCAAAAACAGCTTATTTACATTTGTAGTTGAGATTCCACAAATATTACGCATGAATAGGTTTCTTGTTCCTAATTCGCAAAGGAGTGAAACGATCGTACGGCGTCTGCGTTTCCTCAAATCTGTAGTTCTGGAATTATCAGAGTAAATAAACATTATGTATCTTGGTAAGCGGATATGGCACAGTGAACAGAGCACAAAAATCATTACCAAAACGATCGCTGCTTCAAATTCAAGCTGACACTGCTGATATTTCAAGTGCTTAATTTATCTTTAGAATTTACCTCGTGGTCTTCGAAGAAATGTAAATTTTGAGATAACCTGCTTATTTCAAAAGATATTCTGAAGCATCCGAAAAATGTAATAAATTTAATGTCACAAGAGTATTTCAATCGAAAATTTGATGTCATGTTATACACTCATTTTCATTTTAAAGTATGGGCTTAAAAACAACATCGCCTCCAGCATGGGAAAATTAATGAACGCATTTCCAACAAAGAGATAAGGGAAAATGTTCGTTGCTTATTTCCCTCAGCGAAATACTTAATCCAACGGATGGAGGAACCACTTTCCTTTATAATTCCTTTACAAACAATATTTAAATGTTCCGCCTAATGAAAATGGTCCCAGAAAAACTTGTTTCATACTAAAACACTTTTAATGAATGAAGATCAATGTCAATTAAATTTATTTTACAATTAATCCTTTTTAAGCATTTGTTTAATCCTGTAATGGAAGGAAAATTTATTTTTATAGGTAGAAAATATTATTTATTCTATTTTCAAAGTCATTTTAGAAGATCCCTCGACTTTTTTAACTCTCTGGGTTTTGGATATGTGCATTATAAGTTAGTTAGAGTTAGAGTGTTAGTAGTTAGAGTGCAATCATCATCAGGCGAATTGGAATCAGTTCCTATGTGAGGCACATAAATGCTGGTTTTCACCCTATGAAAACCGGGGACGTCATTGAATATTTTTCGTCTGGTGGTCATGATGAAGTATATCTCATTTCTATTGGAACCATCGACATTCATCCATGTTCTTTTTAAAGTAACTTCTGGTAGAAAGTATTTATCATAAGGAGTCTCTCCTTCTCCAGAAAATTGACCAGCCTCTGTCCTCTGGGGTTCCGCTGTCCATATCCAAATTGCCCCACTCTCAGCTCATCGTCTCGTTTTTTGTCTATCTTCGCGTTAAGATACCCAATGACAACATTGAAGTAGGTTTTCATCGCATGTATTCATACGTTATGATTCCATCTATGTCTTACGCATATTTGTAAATACGTATGTTATAATAGCGCATTTTTACGATGTTTATATTCATTAGTATTGTGTATACAAACGCATATTCTTCTAAAAATATATTGTAATTATATATGACTTTGATGTTTTTATATCTTTGTCAAATTTTATATTTTAATACACCGCCTTATATCATAATTTGTCATTGTTATTATTATTTTAATATTATTTTGCGTAAATAATGATTTATTTGAAATAAACGCAGTTCACGCATAAAAGATCCATGCGTCAATATTATGAATATAATCCACAGTAACGATTCAAGACTACTTTAGTATAATATAACTAGTATAAATAGTATAACTTCGACCATCGTAATGGGCAAGACAATACTAAGCAACATACGGTTATAGTACGCTGTAGTATAGTTGATAAATGTAAAACATCCATTAGTAGACATAGTAATGTCAATAAATAATATAACAATAGTACCACAAGCCGCATACACTACTCTAGGCTAGACATCATAACCTCGATGTCACAGTATAAGGGATATCTACGTATCCAGACTGATATCGCACCAGAGAGAGAGAGCATCGCATTGGACAATAATCGGCCACGAGCGGATCTATATTATAATTTTTATTCATACGAAGCATGCCTAAACAGTCACTTTTTTATTAGTGTGTAGTAAGTATAATATTATATTTATTACTAACGGCTCGCCCCGACTGCGCCCGAGGTATATGTAACTAAACCTTCCTCATGAATCACTCTATCTATTGGTGAAAACCGCATGAAAATCCATGCAGTACTTTTTCAGTTTATCGCGAACAGAGAGACAGACAGACATACAGACGCGGTGAAGGAGTTTGTTTTATAATATTTATTATTATATAGCCCACATAGGTTATATTATTTATTTGTCACATAGGTAGACCCACGTAGCATCTTCTAAGTATATGTTTCTATTGCTATGCATCATCATTAATATTATGGCTAGGTACCGTTCCAGTTACCCGATTCAGTGCCACTTTCATAATAGAAGACGATTAACCATAGCAACCATTTTTTGTGTCGCTGGGGTATCTATTTACGGATGATATCTAGGACGCCTGGGTAGGCAGTCCTACCCCTATGTCGGACGGTATTGCATATATTTATTAGACGGTATTGCATTTATTTTCATTATATGTACGGTATTGCACTTTGGGAGTGCAATACCGTACTAAGCCCCTGCGGGAGCCTTCAGCCGCTTTAATTGGAGGGTCCCGGATCTGCAGGCAACAGGATAGTTAGCAGCCTGCACCACTGCGGTATCATATCCATATATGGTAGGACAGTCGTCAAGAGATGCGGCTGAGTGACGTTGCCATCGCACAGACACGTTGTCATCGACATCAAGTCCAACACACATGCTTGAGTGGATGCTGCGCCCGCTGACTTGGAGCGCAACATCTTATGTTCCCGATCTTGATTCATCCAGTCTAGCTCGAGCTACGCCCACTACCTGAAAAAACCTAAAAGGTTTCAAAATTGTAACTATATTGAATTAGAAATAATGTGTGTGATCGTTTTTGAAATCAACAAATAATTACTCTTAAGAATCTAAAGACGGTACGGTTATAAACAAAAGTCTACGCAGACGAAGTCGGGTCACCAGCTAGTCATCTAATATGTATTTTATATTTTTTACCAAATTTTAAATATTTTCGTAAGAAACATTTTCTATTTTAAAAAAAATAACCAGTTGGTATGCAATATGATAATAATCATACTTTTGGAATTAGCACCAGTGCTTCTTAACTTCGTCAAATAGTAGTCTTTCAATTATGTCCCAGCGTCAGATTTAAAGTAAAGTACCTGGATGACCGAGCTTTGCTCGGTTCAATTATATTTAAATACATTATATACTGATGAAACACAAATAATATTTTCGATGTTACCGACATAATAGTAAAATAATAGGAACTGGTTATTTAAATAAAAAAATAAAAAGAGCTCTCAATAATAGTTTTTCTCACAAAAGAAGAAACTTGAAGAAAAAAAACGGTCTATAGGCATCTGGATTCGAACCCGAGTTTCCTGATTTCGAATCAGCCCGATTCCCATCCGAGCTATTATAAGCTTATGTATGACAGCGAAATTTACCTTCGTATTCTAATGATATTTTTTGATTGTATAAAAAAAGGGATAAAACGACATTTTCTAAAAATAAATCCTAGCTAGATCGATTTATCGCTCCCGAAACCCCCTGCATACTAAATTTTATGAAAATCGTTGGAGCCGTTTCCGTTTCCGAGATTCAAATTATATATATATATACAAGGATTGCTCTGTTAAAGATATTAATAAAGTAAATCTGATCTCTCAGTGATCCCGAAACGAAGACACACTTTGTTTGTCTAGTTCAGTGATTCCCAAAGTGGTCTATATCCATTTCCTATTCCGTTTCCGAGATTCAAATTATATATATATACAAGGATTGCTCTGTTAAAGATATTAATAAAGTAAATCTGATCTCTCAGTGATCCCGAAACGAAGACACACTTTGTTTGTCTAGTTCAGTGGTTCCCAAAGTGGTCTATATCGACCCCTAGGGGTCTATAACAACCTGCAAGGGGTCTACGTCAGCGAAAAAAATTGGGGGTCCATGAAATGAAAATGGGGGTCCACGATAGTGGATCTCACCACATACACTGATAGTACCTATTTACTTACATCATATTATCTTATAAAATCAAAACATATACATTATTAACAAAAGTACCTATGAAGTAAAAAAATTATTAGATATGTTTATAAAATTGTGTAAGTTGTAGGATGTTGGTTACAAAATTTTATTTTGAGTAGTTTTAATTTAAATTCAATTAACAAATGTATAAATTAACATATGTTTTTAGTTTAAGTTTTTAACACTAAACTTCACTACAGTTAGAAATTTACAGGAAATCAATATCAGGTAAGTAGGGGGTCTACCCAACACGGAAAAACATGGCAAGGGGTCTACGACACAAAAAAGTTTGGGGAACTCTGGTCTAGTACTTCACGGTCGACATTACTAATTGTAAGACAAACGTGAAACTCTTTAACTTCCGTTGTTTTCTGAAAAAATGGTGCTAACCTTATCTTAATTAACGATTTGCTGCAGTCCATGACGACTTTATTTGAATAATGGTAAATTACTTGTATCTATACTAAAATGACGGTTCTGAAATTTGTTTGAAGTAGGTACTAAGCTATATTGTATCTTACTAAACAAAAATCTCTTATATTAGGAAGGATATGGGTTAATTTAATTACGGGTTAGCGAATAAATATATCCTTATTTGTTCCGAGATGGACAGGTTATCTCACGAATATTTACGTCTATATAATATACTTAAAGTATACTTTTATATTCATTTTATACGACTGATATCTATTGTTGTCTAAATACCTGGATTAGTTATCGTATTTACAACAAAAAACCACTTTTTAAAATCGTACCTCAAACAAACTAAGATTATTACGATATATATATATATATATATATATATATATATATATATATATATATATATATATATATATATATATATATATATATATATATAAAATTATTGTTTTAGTCTATACATATAATAAAATGGTTGGAAAGTCAAAACTGTACAGTGAATACTTTTCTTAAAGAATACTTGGAGTGTGATCTACAATCGATACCGAAGCCAAAAATATAGTTTTTAGAATTTTTGTCTGTTTGTCTGTTTGTCTGTATGTATGTCCGGGATAAACTCAAAAAGTACTGCATGGATTTACTTCAAATTTGGCACGAATATTATTAAGAAGTCGGGTAAGGATATAGGCTACATATTATCACTCTATCTCCTACGGGGAACGAGCAGTGAACCCTTATTTCTTCAACGCATTCTGTAACAACGTGTAATCTAACGACGCATATTTTAATGTTGTTATTATGTTAATAACCATGCTATAAGCTACTTCACACTATAAAAATCACGAAATATAAGTAACTTAGGCCGATGAATGTAAGAATGAATGTAATATAAAAAATGAATATAAGTACTATAAGTAGTATCAAGACAATTTTAAAGCGCCATCTATGAGATTTCAAAAACATCAAGTCGAATTACATGTGTAAGCCCTTTTTGGATATAAATAATTTAAATTTGATCATGTTGGCGAGGTTAATAGTTGTATTTAAAAGTCAAAGATGGAGTAGTGCATTTTCTTCTTACAAATTGTATTGTTAATTCCTTTTAGAGATGAGTAAGACAATTAAAAAAAATATGTTTATATAAGTTTTAAGCTGCTTCATCAGATTCATCAAAATTCATCGAGTTTGCCCTTATGTAATAACAAACAGAACTCAAAAAAACTGCATAGATTTGTAACAAAATTTAAACTCGAAAACGGCACGCTATATATCATAAAGATAAGAAATGCTTATGCTTCTTCGGAACCTATTTCCTCCAAAGTTGTGTAACGGGACCGGCCTTAAAGTCATCTCGCTTTATAGACACACCATTGAGGCGGAAATTCTTACGAGTTGTGGCGTTGGCGAGGCAGTACTTATACCACGCATTCCCCTCATACCTCATAACTTCCCGTTCCAGTTCAAGTGCTTACAGTTCCCCGTAAGTGTTTTCTTCGCGATGACCATCAATAAGTCGCAAGGGCAGACACTGAGGGTAGCTGGTGTCGACCTCAGGACGAGCTGCTTCTCACACGGGCAGCTGTACGTCGCTTGCTCCCGCGTCACCAGTCCTGACTCTTTTTAATTAAAAGACTAAAACGGATTTTATCGCGTTTATTGAAAACTTTACAGTTTAAAGATTTTTTATTTTATTTCCCGACGTTTTTAGTCTTTAATTAAAATGAGTAAGTAAAATTCGCGTAAATATAAGAAAACAGTTCTGACTTTCTTTACATTTTGACTGCGGAGAGCCAAATCACTAATGTTTTTTATTGAGAAGTCCTATAAGTATGTATTTTTACCCTATTCTGTATTCCTTATTTATTATTTTCTCCATCAGCTTCAGTCACAAGCTAAGACTTAATTCAGCAGAATCACCATAAAGTCATTTATTCAAAGCAGGCTGAAAATAAGCACTTTTTGAAGGTCACTTTTTGAAGGTCCATTTTACAAAAGACAGTCTCCCTCTGTTACTGCACTTTCTGTAGATATGAAACGTACAGAACAAAAGGGTAAATGAATGTTATTTTAAAAGGTATAATCGGAGGTATTTTTGGTGCTGTATAGCGTTCACGCAGACGAAGTCGCGGGCAGCAGCTAGTAATAAAAATAAATAAATCAATCAATCAAAAATATACCTGAAAAGGCAGAGCTCTTTTAAATTTCACTTTTTTATGAATTTTCGAAGACAGTGTGTTTCGAACAGCCAATTCGGCCAGTTATCTGAGTACCTTAAAACTTAAAAAATACAGTTAATTTAAATTTCACTATACATTATACCTTACTAATATTATAAATTGGAAGCTGAGTTTGTTACTTTGTCTTTCCGTCTGTCCATGCGTCTGTCCGTCTTACTTTTGTAAAGGAAACCACTTTTTTTTATTAACTAGATGATTAGCAGGTTTAATTAACGCATTACACTGAAACTAAATTAATATTTTAATAATTATAATTCTGTATTTAAATGAATTTTTAAATCTGATCAGTATAATAAGATAATTGCCTCTTTGTATTAATAGAAAGCTCTATATATTTGTTCACTATTTATATTATAAAATAAATGAAATTCGTATATCTATTTCGACAACATCCAAAACTTTTCCATAAAATGAGATGAGCACAATAGCAATGTATCCTGTTTGATTTAAACGCAAAAGTGAATATGCATATTTGATAAGATGCTTTGTAAAACGTAACTGTTTTCCTGTCGAGAAACAAAATGCTTTGTTTTAAAAGAGAATCATATAGTTTGAAATGTTAGCAGAAAATAACTTTTGTAAGCAAGAATAACAACATATAATTATTATATATGACAACTGACAAAAATTGATCATACGTAACAAAGAAACGTGAATTTTATGCGTCTTGTCTAAAACTAATTGTGAAATGACTATTAATTAATAAAAAAAAAACAAAAAAACGAGAATAAAGGCGTCTAATTTAAAAAAAAATGTCACAGGTAAACCCAGTGCCTGATTAAAGTAACTTGATGCCCTAAGCAATTTTCCCCTGTGGGCCCCCCTATCCTTAAGTGAACTACAAAGAATTAATTGAAAAAAAATGTGAATACATATCGTAGGTAGAATATGTATGTGTTGTTGTTTTGCCGAATAAAAATTATCGATACTTGACGATAGTTATCGATAATTATCGGTTCAATTTTCGGACGACGTAAAAAAAAAAAAAAAAAAAGGTCCTCCGCCGTACCATAATTATCAATACTTATCGGATCCAAAAACAATTTTCGATAATTATCTAATACCACAATATTATCGATAATTATCGGATGACACAAAATTATCGATAATTATCGGATCGCAAAAAATTATCAATAATCATCGAATGAAAACGAATTATCGATAATTATCGCACACCCCTATCCCATGCTAGGTGGGGTCGACAAAACATGATTTCGTCTCTGTCATGTCGTCTCTGGTGCCCCCCAAGACGGGATGCCCTAAGCAATTGCTTAAATAGCTTATAGGCTAATCCGGCACTGGGTAAACCGTTAGCTTTTTTTTATTTTATTTAAAAGGAAAAGTATTTGTTACAAAGTATTCACTCCCGCTCAAATAATTTTTAATCCTGAAATCTCGGCCAGCCATCTGCAAATGGACGTATAAACAAAGATTGGAATCGCTTCGTGACAAGCTCAAATCCTACCGCATCAACGTTGGGCTCGCACTTAAGCGGACTCGGCCCTAAGCCGGGAAAATTGTAGTCCCACTGTATGGAAATGTATTTATACATACATACTAGCTTTTGTCGCGATTTTTTCCGCCAATATCTATATTTTAACGGCCAGGAGTATCTAAGAATAAATGCTTATATTTTAAGATATTCACTTTAAAAAAAAGTTTGCAAGGTTTATAATTTATATATATATATATATATATATATATATATATATATATATATATATATATATATGTGACCAACAGTGATTAGGAAGGGATCGATTTTGTCAATAGCGATCCTTATCACCGAAGCGGAATAGCAGAGAGGTGTAATTGTCTTCAATTTTAACTTTGCTTTATTGCTTAATTTTGTCCATGCGATGGCGCAGTGGTCACAGCACCTGAATAATACGCTAGCAGTCGCAAGTTCGATCTCCGCACATGACAAATATTTGTAAGCTATACAGATCTTAGTCCTTGTCTGGACGTTTGTGTTGTGTGTTTTTCCGGTCCACAGGATTCAAATGTTACTGGGGACCGTTGAGTGAGAAAAGTTACTTATTAATTATTAAAACTAGTGGTCAAAATTCGACCTAATTTATAATTAACAGCATTGTCAACATCACAAAAATATGTTTGCGCATAACACGGTGAGCATATGCAGTAGTCATTGGACCTGACCTATGATAAAGAATTACTATAAAAAATTCGTCGCAAGACCTGTATTTAAAACCCTGTTGACAACAGACTTTGACAATAAACAAAATTTGTGTATATATGTACGTTGTTCATTTGTGTGTGTGTGTGTGCCGTAGTGTGTGTAGTGATTTTTAATTAATTTAATGTATTTTTTTATGCATTTTTTAAATGCATTTTTATAAAAAATGTTAGCATTCTGCACTTCTTCTCCATATAAACTTTAACTGTGACAAATTTCATACTTCTCCGTCCGCGTAATTTTCGTTAAAAGGAGTACGAAGTTTTTAATACGTAAAGTATTAATATATAGATGATGGAAGTGCAGAAATTAAATAAGGTACCATATAATATGTTTGGACGTGAAAACTTAAAATCTAAAAGTAATCATGCCCACCGAGCCTAAAATTGAGTGAAAGTCGTCTACATACAAAAAATACAGTGTGTACTGCATTTTTGTTAGACATGTTTATGTAATATACGTTTATGTTTTGAACTAAGTTTAAGATGGCTATCAAGCGTTAATTCCTAAAAAAGTTGCCTCATTATTAAGACGGTTGAGAGACAGCAGCAATGGCATCCTCAGGATGATTGCCTCACGCACAGATTGCCCGATCCAACACAGAATGATGTGTATCACAACAGGACAGCATTGACTCATTTTAATTTAATTGATATTGTGTTATTGTAGTTTTATTATTTAATAATTGTATAGTATTGTTGTTTATTATTTTATTTTTATTTTTCTAATCATGACATTTAATCTGAATTTTTGAACTTTAACGCAATGTTATTTAATTATTATTAATTTAAATTGAATTATTGACATTACCTTATATTGACTTACATGATTTAATTTAATTTAATTCAATGTTATGTTTTCATTTTTCTTTGCTTACTTCTGTTATAATGTTTGTAGTTTTTTATACATATTTTTTTTTCCATTTTCTATGTTTTACTGTGTTCTACTTGTGTCTCCTAATGTAAAATAATGTTTATTTTATTTTATTTATTTATTTTAAATTTTTTATGGACTTCTTGTCTGAAATAAAAATTTATTTATTTATTATTTATTATTCAAGGTCGCTGATAGTTATTACAATAATTATTCTGACTATGATAAATAGGAGAATATTATAAGCGTCTTGTCTGTGTTTAAGTTCGCTTAGTACTAAGTTTTGCAACTAAAGCATCTTCAGCAAATATTGATTGGAGAGGTAGCTGTACTAATTCTGCCCCCATTTGAAGACAAATACTTAGGACGTAGTTCGCAAGTGGTATTAGACTTCAAACAGTAAACTATACAATAGAATGTATAAGTTCCTCTGTTTCACATACTTAGTCAACTCAAATAGCTGGTTAATAATGGTTCATCTGACATTTTAAACTAACTTATCTATGTAGAACAGACCGGATAATTTAGTCTCTTTTGAGAATTTAATAATAGTGTAACTATTTTATAATAATATTATTAATAGAAATATAAACAAAGTAGCCAAGATTCTTCATTGATGAAGCTCATCAGCTTGCTCTTATGTACGGTCTTCTGGAACCGAGGATGCCGTATTATTAGTAGACACCGGTGCCAGTATTCGAACGTGATGGAGTCCAACTCTACTAGGACCTGGATATCGCCACGGACAGGACGAAACCGGCGAATATAAAAAGTGGTGCATACGGTCGAGTGCGTTTTTAGTGGACAAAATCATCCCGCATGACGAGAACCTTGAGAAAGCCGAAACAAAAAAAAAACGTAAATTTTTGGATCTGGCGTACGATGTTTTCGACATGTGGGGTGTGGAGTCCACTGAAATCATCATCATCATCAAATCATCCCTCCTCCATCCTCCACGCTTATATTTATAAATGTAAGTTTACGTTAATATATTATATGCCTTATATAAGTATTGTATTATATATATATATATATATATATAGAAGAGAAGAGAGAAATAAATGATTAAAAATTATAATTTATTGTACACCATATATACAAAATATATTACAAAATAAATTAATATGGAAAAGAATGTTACGGTACAAAGGACAGCCTTTTAGCTAAAAAGCGATCTCGTCCGGGCAACCTTAGGGCAGATGAAATGGTCTTTTTTTTGTCGCAGGGGAATCCATTTACGGATGATATCTAGGGTGCCCGGGTCGGCAGTCCTAGACCTATGTTGGACTCGGCACTTTGGGAGTGCAATACCGTACTAAACCCCTGCGGGAGCATTCAGCCGCTTGAATTGGAGGGTCCCGGATCCGCAGGCAACAGGATCCCTCCAGCGACAGGCTGGCCTCGGCGAAAAGGCCAAACTTCTCCTCCATGGGGACTGTCCGGCTCACCTCTGAACAGTCCCGACGAGATGAAATGGTCTTGTATTGATATAGGTGTACACGTATTAATATCAATATTGATAGCAAATATATAAGTACATACTAATACAGGCATACAATTCACATAGGCAAACAAATACATACATATATACAAAATACGAAATTCCAATTCTAATTGTGGAATGCCTTACCGCTCAAGATCAGACAAGCACAGTCATTTACATCTTTTTAAAATCTAGTCTATCTAATCTATGTTAGTAGCAACGGTGCACCACCTACATCTTTACATATTCTGTTTAGTCTAGAAGAAATCGCTACTTATGTATATAGCGATAAGACCTCATTTGTACAATAAAATTTCTTTGTGTACAGAATGAGAATCATGTACCGAGTATTCTCCTTAAATATTGATAGTAACTCACCAGTCGTCCTGTATTTAAGTTATGTATGTTTAATCCATTCGAAAGTGGTGTACAATAAATTATATTCTATTCTATATACATATGTACCCACATACAAATAGATGATTTGTATTTAAAGTAAATGCTTCCAGACAGATTTCTTTTGAAGGGCAAGGGTGTGTATACGTCGAATAAATAATGGTAAGAAATTACAAAGGCGAGAAGCTTGAACTGTAAAGGATTTACTATAAAAGAAAGAAGAGTGAGAAGGAATTTCAAGGAACAGATTATTAGCAGAGTAAGGCCAATTGCTATGAGAATCACTCAGGAATCGAAATCGTTCCTTGAGGTATGGGGCAGCAGCAGGATTAAATAGAGTAGTGCATAATAACAAATAATGTAATGCTGCATTTTAAACAACATTTTCAAAAATTACAATATTTATTAAAGAAAATGAAATTTTTATAGAAAAAAAATTTAATTGGAAAAACTACATTTGTTACATGCACCGCTTCCTGACATTATATTAACACTAATTTTCAGTGAATACATTGGAGGATATCGCAAAAGCACCAGCGGCAGCTATAAATAAAAACAAACAAACAAAAGGAGTTAATTAAATACAATAATCTCAAAAATTACCTATAAGTATTACTAATTATTTAACAATATTTTGAATGTTACCAAGTAAATTCTTAAAAAAAGTAGTAATAATCTATACATATAATAAAAAGGTAGGAAAGTCAAAACTGTACAATGAATATTGCTCCCGCGTCACCAGTCCTGACTCTCTTTACATTTTGGCTGCGGAGAGCCAAACCACTAATATTGTTTATCGAAAAGTCCTATAAGTATGTATTTTTACCCTATTCTGTATTCCTTATCCATTATTTTCTTCATCTACTTCAGTCACAACTTATGACTTAATTCAGCAGAATCACCATAAAGTCATTTATTCAAAGCAGGCTGAAAATAAGCACTTTTTGAAGGTCAATTTTACAAAAGACAGTCTCCCTCTATTACTGCACTTTCTGTAGATATGAAATGTAAAGAAGAAACGGGTAAATGAATGTTATTTTAAAAGTTATAATCGTAGGTATTTTTGGTGCTGTATAGCGTTCACGCAGACGACGTCGCGGGCAGCAGCTAGTAAACAAATAAATATGGCAAATATAAGTAGCACTATATAACATTTGTACGAAAACGTATTTTAAACATTGACTGTGTAAAAGTAAAGTTTACTCCCATTGATATAATATATATTACGTCTTGTATTGTAGACATCTTTAGCCATGATAAGACTAAAGGCAAAAAAGTCAGAAAAACGCTTTTTTATACTGTGTACCCACAAACAAACATACATATATGAGACACACATACTACCCTAGAATGCCCGGAGCGTAATAAATTCTAAAATGGGCATGTCTGAAGATGCTTTAAGTTTTTAATAACTGACTTCAAAAAAATGAGGTGGTTCACAATTCGTCTGTGTTTTTTTATTTATTTATTTATGATACCTCATAACTTTTTACTGGGTGTACCGATTTTGACAATTCTTTTCATATTCGAAAGATGATGCTTGTTATTTTGTCCCATTTAAACTTGAGCGAGATTTGATGAATAGTTTTTAAGTTATTCCTAATAATGCGTATATAATTGACTACGTTGATGATGTTCTTATTTTATTACTTATTGAAATGCATCCCGTGGTCTCTTTCTAGTTCGGTGATGTTCTGATAAATCTTCGGAAACATGCAATAGACCTCTTCAATAAATGACAGCAAATATGCCGTGGTTGCTGCATTCACATATATATGCATTGTTTACACAATCACACAATATAAACAACATCACGTCTGGTGAAGTCGGTTTTTGTTTTGTTAAAAAAATATTTTATATCCATCGATATTCAAAATTTATTCATCGTATGAGATTTTTAACACCCGCAAATCTTAAAGTAAACGAGGACGACGTGATGAAACTCCACTTTGCGTAACCATATATCACTAATAATGACATAGGATTAGATTCCATTTTTATAAGCTCGGATAGATTAGAGAGGTTACAAGACAGGCATTAGTACTCATGTTCGCAACCTCAGCAGGCTACATCAGCTGCTACTTCTCGCTCGGTGTGCTTATTACGATAGCGGAGACTAATCATAATTATATAAATCATATAAAAAAACTGAAGCAACTTTGGTGTATTTTTAATTTATTTAGACCCACCTAAACTTAAACAATTTTCATCAAATATTTTTGGATATCTACTCCATCGAAAATGGTAATCTTTAAGCTATATTTATTTATTTTATTTACGCTTTATTTTACACCACAATAAACAAATAAAAAATAATACATATAAAAAATAATACAACTTACAATAATTACAAATTCTGTAGTACAATAGGCGGTCTTATGGCTAGTTAGACATTTCTTCCAGACAACCCTAAATAGCATTGAGTATTTATTTGAGAGATCGAGTAGGTGGTGCAGTTATATTATAATAAACTTACATAAAAATATCTTAACACGAATTTTTACAAGCAATACATAATTATATACATTAGTATAATATAATAAATATAATATAATAATATAATAAATATATATGTAACGATTATAATAATTTTTGTTTAATATGATGGTTGTTTAAGTAAAAATATGGTTGTTTATCGTTCTAAAATACTTATTCCAGTTAATTATTCAATAAGTAGAATGTCTTTTTTTATGTTGGCGACTTTCGTTGCGATTTAAGGATACTCTCTACCTAAACTCGAAACGTAAACTCGTAAACGTAAACATATCTATAGGATAGATATTGTTTTGTATCTGTATCACTATGTTCCATTTTATATCTAATTTAATCAGTCGTTAAATAAATAAATATATATGCTTAACACACACACACACGGTCGTCTGTTCCTAAGGTAGGCAACTTAATGCCTGTGTTTTAGGTAACAGCCGACTGATATACTTTTTTTTTTAAATAAATATAAATATAAATAATACATATATAAATAAACATATATTACACCCAGACTCGAGGCGGGAATCGAACCCACAACCCTTGGAGCAGAAAACAGGGTCACTGCAAACTGCGCCAACGGGTCAGTCTGTCAATAAATAAATCAGTCGTTATATTACTATTGCTATAAAAAGGAAAAATAAAGTTGTGCCACACTATATTAATAATATTACCGTGGTTGTGCTGTTAATCTGATGTGTTTGATTTCATACACTACGATACGGAATTCAATCGATAATTATCGGGACTCACAATATTTTTAATAATTATCTTATCGATATCACTTTATACCTGTTACTTTATTGGGGCTATATATTGAAGACTAATATTTATTATATTTACGGCTTCATTCTTAGTAATATTTACGTTATATTATTATTATGTATGATGTATATTTTAACATAGACTTTATGACAGGAGTAATGACATTTTTGAATTGTTTTATTTCGTTTCAAAATGTCAGTTCAATTCACGGTATTTTTTAAATGTGTCTAAAAAAGTAACAATAAAATAACAGATATAAAATGAAGAAGAAAACATTAACAAACATAAATTTAATATTCTTAACATACCTACACACACGAAGTCGACTGTTCCTAAGGTATGCAACTTAAGCCTGTGGTTTAGATAATAGCTGACTGATACATATATACATTTTAGTAATTATATATAATACATATATATAAATGTTACATACAGACTCGGAGCGGGAATCGACCAACTGCAAAAATAGGCCAGTCATGGATATGTCAACCCCATCATACTCTAATTTACAGTACCAATATTATTAAAGTTGTCTTCAAAATCACTTTTAAATTTTCATTTTACAAACTACAAATTTTTAATTCAATAATTATAGTTAATGTCAAGCTACCAACGATTTGGAATGTAGATTCTGCCTAAAAGAATTGGCTAGAAACTCAATAGTTACCTTTAAAAAAAAACATCAATATTATAATTATTAATTACTTCATTTATTATAATAAATTCAGTCATGACAAACCAAAGGTATGGTAAAATAATTATAGATAATTATCAATATCTTAAATCATATCTGACGCACGAAATCACGAAATGTTTAACGATATCACTTCTTGAATTTCCGATATACTAGAATATCGCGATATATAGTTTCAATATCCGATATCGACTTTTGATATATAGTTTTGAACATAGAGTTATTATTGATAGAGCAATGGAGTCAGGCCTCTAGCTGTCCCTCAGTTAGAAAGAGAGAGACGATCGCGGTTCCAGTTGAATTATATACCAATACAATACCAGTATAACTGTGAATATTAAAGTTGTTTCTATGATTTGTTTGAAGTCGAAAAATTAAATTAGAAGCAAATAATTGATGTTCACAAAAAAAAAAATATCGAGATTTGAACTTGATACCGCAAGGCCAATGGGGTACCGCGATCTTCTCTCTCTTTCTAACCGTTGAACGTTTCCGCTTCCAGGCCGTATATCTTCCCTACTTTATCAGAAACAGTACAGAATTGAATCAATACAGAAAAAAAGACGATATCTCCCATCTATATCACAAACGTCTTATATAATAATAATAATAATAATAATATTAACCTTTTTTTAAATTTTTATATGATTTCATGGTCTGACAAAGGTTGATAATATTAGAGTACTAAGTAAAATAATCATTTTAAATCATTTCTGCCATTTATTAATTACTGCAGTATCAAATAGAAGCTTACAAAAAATGTTTATAAAATAAGTGTCTTAAACGATATTATCGCGTCTGTCGATAGTCTTAATAAATTGTATTTAATATTTAAAAAAATAATAATGCAAAAGGCAGAAGTTTTTCCTGCTGTTTTAGAGTAATTTTTTTTTTTTTTCTAATTATTATGATAAATAAAAAATAAATTACTTCATCTACAGGCAGATTAGAATAATTATTGAAGTTATATTGTAAGAGATAAAAAAAATTACTTTGCCACTATGATGATGTTGCATTAATAATCTGTATTTTTGAAAATATGTAAAACATGTTAAAAAAAAATTATAACATCGTTTCTGCCTTTAAGTCTAATATTTGTCTTAGTTAGGAGAAGCATAAAAATAAAAAAGGCAGAAAAATATTGTTTTTGCGAAGGCAGAAGTATTTTACTACCCGAGAACAGCAGCTGCAAAGGAGTACAAATACACGCTCACTAATTTTATTTGTGTATATTATGTTTTTTATATTACATGTAAAATATTTTTCTTATATTTACAAATACTTTACAAAAGTAAAAGGAATTCTCGAAAAGACGATGGAATTATATAACAGTTATATACATATTATATTTTTTTTTACAGTTTAATAATTATTTTTATAAAAACTTCCACCATCCTGACTTCTGCCAGCTTTAATTTCAGTATTTATAAAATGGATTTAATAAGATATACTTGATGACAGAAAAGATAATATGATTTTTGACAGCTTTTTTTTACAATTTCAAAATTATTTATAAATAAAATCAAAGCTACCTAAGCTCGCCACTTATTTTTTCTAGTTAACATAGGTCCAGAAAACATTACGTCTTGGTATCAACGACGATGAAATCATATACCTCAATTGCCACCAGCTCCTGATACAATGTATAAAAACAAGATTAATGTTAAGAGAAAAAAAAATATTGATTTGAAATCATAAGTTAATAAGTTTCTCTCTCTATCATTTGACGGCCGACTGGTCGAGTGGTCAGGCAACTGGACACTTTACGCAGCGGTCGCGGGTTCGAATCCCGCCAGGTGCAGATAATCTGTATGACGAATATAGATGTCTGCACCGGGTCATGGATGTGTATATATGTATTTATATCTTAAATTTATTTCCGTTCCTAGTACCTACCTGTAACACAAGTTCATACGAACTTACCACGGGGCTAGGTTAACGTGGTGTGATTGTTGGTTAATATTTATTTATTTATTTATTTATATTTATTTATCATATTTAAAACGTTCCATAAGAATAGGCTGAAAATTGTCACACACATTTCACGTATTTAGTTTATTAATCGTTGTAAATCATATTTCTCTTATCCCCTTTAAAAGTCAGCTATGTTATTATTAAAATATAAGTTCTAAAAAAGTGTATAATATTAATTTTAATGTAATTGAATTGAAGAAATAAGAAAATCAATTTCCTCGAAAAGTTTTAAAATTTCATCAAAGTCTCGGTATATAGGAAAAAAGACCACCGGTCACAAGTTGGATTCGCAGACGGAAACTTGAACCTGAGCCATCGAACAGTTCTTGATTGCACTCCCGTTTGAAAATTTTCAGCAAATACTTATATTACTCTCCGAGTTCATCTTAAGAAAAGTTTGTCTGGAGAAAATTGAAATATTTCCTGCGACCGCTTTTAATATAGTATAATAATACTAGACGACTACCACTTTCAATCTTGTTATATCTCGTTTCTATATCGGCTGGTTTATTTTTCTATCAACAATATTGCTAAGAAATAGAATTTTGATACAATTCGTATAGACTTAAGACAAAATTTTATCTATAGTAAGGAAAAGGATAATAAAGGATATGGAAAAAAGTAAAATTGCAAAGTTGTAGTTGGTAATAAAAAGATCTACAACTTTCGTATTTACACTATTTTCACATAACCTCAAAATTTATATGAAAAACTCAAATAAGTTTTTAGTTTTTTCTTTTTCTTCTAAAAAAAATTCCATAGGACTTGTAGTTTTGCCGGAAATAATATAAACTGTTTTTTACCCTTAAAAACTCACCCAGTTCCACTTCCCGACCTCAGATCGCCCGTAAATTATTTTTCGTTTCATTTAGTTATATTCTCTTCTTTTTCCAATTAGACCATTCTACATTTTTTTCTTTTTTTGGTTTCAAAAATTATCGACCCTGGTCTATAATTATCCTATCAAGTCATTCGGACAAGCTAAGATAAAAAATATTTATTTAAGTGCTATTGACAGATCTCGAGATAAGCACGTATAAATAAAATTTTAGATTATAGTATTAGAATAGATATTTCACTATACGAATAAAACCTGTTCCTGTAAAATGAGTTCACTTTATTTTTATTTTATTTTTTATGAATAATTAAAATCAAATTTCAATGTAGAATATTATATTAAGTAGAGGTACTTATTATATTATAAGTATGTTATGTTAATAAATTAAAAATAATTAAGCCTCTTCAAGCACTTGTGATTCGTATAAATGAAAATTATTTTAGAAAATGAAAAGCTACTTAGAATGTAAGTAATAGGAAATTCGTCCATTTATTGATACATTGGATTTTATATTTAATAAAACATTAATATATTATAATACATAACGGATAAAGAGGCATCGGATAGTAGTTTGTGTGTATTAGAGCTTAAAGCTAATGATCAAGTACTCAATATTCTAATGTGTATAGAATCAGGAGCCATTAAAAAAGCCTGACAACCGTCAGATGTAAGTAATCGCCTCAACGCCGGCGGTCACGGGTTCGATTCCTGCTCGTGGCAGATATTTGAATTTTTACAAATATTTGTTTTTTAATAATCTAATATTTACTCAAATACTTTGCACAGTAGAGCCTAGTAGCTACGTCAATAGTATGGTATATAATGATAGCGAGGTTAAGCGATCGCGGATCTGAACAAACACGCATAATACCGTCCTTTTTGTCCGGCAACACAATTGCATTTACCCAAATCATGAACGAGTATATTACTAGATTTACAATTAACATTATGCACTCCATTTTTTTCATTTTCTCAAGGTCTCTTTTTAATTTATTCCTTATACTCATCGGATTTTTTATAACTGGACACATAGACGGACGTACGTTATCAAAATATTTGTTCTGGCAGCCATACATACAAATAAAAACTAACGTTGCTATGGATTTTAATGCGAACTTAGCCAAAAGACGAGATGTTGAACTAAGGTGTAGCTTTTTAGATATGAGCAGGGCAACCCCAGAGGATAAAGGTTGGCCGATTTCCTGGGGGAGGCACTCTTTATGATAATTTTTGTTTCACGTTATACGGTTTTAACGGTATCGCCTGATAAAGTCTACTCTCTGACCAACATATCTAAAATCCCGAGAGCTTTCAGCCCAAATTATCCAATCGTTTCGATTGCCTTGGCGATTGTGTTTCTCCGGACGATATGAGCAACAGGTTGGTGAACCCTGTACACATAGTCGGGGACAGATTTTGCAGACCCAACCATAAAAATGGCCATCAAAAGCTCTCTGACCAAACTCAAAATCTGATGGCCGAACGACACTTATTAAATAATTACTTTACCTAATAAATAAATTTAATAATATATTTTGTCAAATAGTCGCTGGAAGTAGGCGACGTCAAAAATTTATAACAAAACTATTTTTGTTCTCGGTACAACTTAAATGAAATATACCTAAAAATCGCAATATTTCTGTAACGTTGGATAAAAATATAAAAAATGAACTATAGAAAACTTTTAATAGATATAGTTACAAGTACAATAAATAAAAAAAAATTGTGTGTGTCAGCTCCGACGCACGACTGGAGTTTACTCCTTAAGTACGATTGTCTAAACATACGCAAAATGAGTTTATCCAACTGAAAATAAGATTAATACCATATGAAAGGGTAAATTAACAAATTAATGAAAATAATATACATATATAAATATATATTTATTCATTTTATATACATTTATTATAACTAATCAATACATTAAACTTTTCACAATAGTCAATTTCAGATGTGCACAAATATTTCATTAGGAATGTTGATAAATTATGTAATTATTATTATCTGACAATTATCATTTATTTTTTAAATATTATTTTTCAATATTAATTAGAGCAACATTACTTTCGCACCGCACCATAGGTGCGCGTGCACCGAAAAAGTAACGAGGTCATTCATCAGTACATTTTACCTCTCATATTTTTCTCATACCGGGCGCCTTATATATGAAAATCGATTCTTAAGGAGTAAACTCCAAAAATAATAGAAATGATAAAAAGAAGAACTACACACACCGGCATATTTAGCGGAACACAAAAAAGAAGGTTTGACATCAGTATCATATAAGATTGCTGGCTGGTTTATACGTCATTTAATTTAAAAAGAAATAATTTCAAATTAAGAAAACAACTGAACATCACATTTTATGAAATTGTTTTAATTTTATTCAAATACACCTTATCTGGAGCGAACTTCGAGTATTTCTTCCTTCTGAGTTTGATTTAACATTTCATTGAAATAATGTTTTTTTGTTAGTTTTTTTTTTCTTTTTTATCGCGTATCTTTTTGGAGTTGAGGACTGAATTATGCCTGACTTAGCCCTAACGGAGATTGCCAGGGCACTCGAAATGCGAAGAAATGGTCAAACCTACAGAGTAATATCCAGAGATCTTCGTCGACCAGTTTCAACGATCCATTGCAGTATCCAACGGTTCAGGGAGACCGGTGCTTATGTGAGAAGAGCAGGACAAGGCAGAAAAAGACGCCCTTCGAGTAGGGAGGATCATTTCATTCGGCTTCGTGTACGTAGGAACCCCCGTTTGACGGCCGTACAAGCCCGACATGAGTTAGAAGCAGTGCGGGGTGTAACCGTAAGTGAGCCTACGGTACGAAGAAGGTTCGAAGAAGCTGGTTTGGGTTCATTTGTGCTCGCCAAGGCTCCAAGACTCGAGGTAAATCATCGTAGAAACAGGTTAACTTTTGCTCAGGAACATCGACTTTGGAACGCGGACCAATAGAGTAAGGTATTGTTTAGTGATGAGTACAGAATTCTCTTAAATCAAATTGACGGCAGGCAAAGAACATACAGACGCAAAGGAGAACGCTACATTCAGACAAATTTTGAAACTACAGTTGCATACGGCGGTGGATCAATAATGGTTTGTGCGGGCATTTGTTTGGGAGCTCGCACAGACTTGATAGTAATTGACAGAGGGAGTCTGACTACCGGGGAGTGAGTGTCGTTTGCTATGCCGACGACACGCTCGTGCTGGCTCGGCGGCCGACATACCGGGATGCGGCAGTGTTGGCGACTGCAGGCGTCGCGCAGGTAGTAGCGCGGATTCGACACCTCGGTCTCACTGTCGCTCTCGAGAAGGCGGAGGGGATCGTCTTTCATGGCCCAAGGAGGGCGCCTCCTCACGATGCCCATCTGATCGTGGGAGGCACTCGCATCGGTCTGTCGGGCACGATGACGTATCTGGGTCTCGTGCTCGATGGACGATGGAAGTTCAGGGCGCATTTTAAAAGGCTTGTCCCGCGCTTACTGAAGGTGGCAGCCTCTCTCTCGTGGCTCTTGCCGAACGTGGGAGGTCCCGGGATGAGCTGTCGCCGGCTCTACACCGGCGTCGTGAGGGCGATGGCGATGTACGGTGCTCCCGTCTGGGCCGACGCCCTTGATCGCGAGAACATCGCCCTGCTGCGGAGAGCGCAGAGGGTGATGGCGATAAGGGTCGTACGGGGGTACCGTACCATCTCGGGAGAGGCAGCGTGTGTGCTGGCTGGAGTCCTGCCCTGGGACCTGGACGCGGTCTCTCTGGCGTCGTCCTACCGGCGGCGTCGGGGTTTGGCGTCCGGGGACCTAAGCTCAGCACCACGTGGGCGACTAGAGCACCTCAGGCGAGAGCGGGATGCCGCGATCGCGGACTGGGAAAGGCGACTCGAGTGTCCGAGCGCGGGGCACAGGACGATCGAGGCGGTTCGGCCGGTACTTCGGCAGTGGTTGGATAGACGGCATGGCGTCCTAACCTTCCGCACCACACAGGTCCTCTCGGGGCATGGTTGCTTCGGGGGGTACCTGTGTCGAGTCGCTGGGAGGGAGCCCTCTCCTCGTTGCCACCACTGCCGGGACTGTTCCGACGAGTCGGCACAGCACGTGCTGGAGGTGTGTCCGGCTTGGGACGAGGAGCGCGAGGCGCTGAGACATGTTGTAGGGGCAGACCTTTCGCTGCCGGCTGTGATTTCCGCCATGGTCGGCAGCGAAAGGTGCTGGGACGCCGTCCTCGCTTTCTCTGAGCGAGTGATGTCGCAGAAGGAGGCGGCCGAGCGGGTGAGAGAGGACACCACCGATCTCCCCCTCCGCCGCAAAAGGACTGGGCGTCGGAGGTTGGCGCACGATCGTCGCCTTCCCCCTTAGCGCTAGGCAGAGGGCGGTCGACTTGGGGAAGTCGCCCGTCCACCAAATCTGCCCGGGTAGGCGCGTGCGGTGTCCGCCGCGCGCCACCTACGGTAAGAACAACCGTGCGAGAGCCTGATGAGGCACGCCGCCGGGGTTTGCAGACGAATCCGGATCCCTGCGACCCCGGCACAGGCGATGAAAGTGGACACCGTGTGGTTTTAGTGGGTAAACTGCCAGTCTACGGCAGGAGTCCCACATAACCCGGTCGTTCCCCAGCGGCCGGGTATGCGTAACGCATTTCCACACGTTAAAAAAAAAAAAAAAAAAAAAAAAAAAAAAAAAAAAAAAAAAAAAAAGGGAGTCTGACTACAGACCGCTATATCAGAGAAGTTTTAGAAGAAAATGTCGTACCGTTTGCCCCATATATCGGTGACGATTTTGGTTTTATGCAGGATAATGCTCGGCCGCATACCGCTCGGGTAACTCAACCTTATCTTAATGATATGAATATAACTGTTATGGAGTGGCCGGCGAGATCACCGCGAGATATGAACCCAATAGAGCACGTTTGGGATTTGCTGAAAAGAAAAGTTAAGTCCAGAATTCCAGCTCCTGCCAACGCGGGTGAACTGCGAATCGCCGTAGTTGAGGAATGGCGGAGACTATCCCAGGAGACCATCGATAACATCATTCTCAGTATGCCTAGACGGGTAGAACATTAAATAAGAGCACGTGGAGGAAATATGCGATATTAACCACCATTTTTCCAACTTAATTAATTGTTAATTTAATATTAATTTTCACTTTTCCCGGTTACATGAAAAGTTCAAAAATGTACCATTTTTCACAAATAGCCTTTACTCGCAAAATCTGTTCTTAATGTGATATCATTTCAAGTAAAACAAATGAAATTTGAAATAACAAAAAAAGTGTAGTAAGTAGATTTTAAAATAAAACCATATTTTTTTAATTATGGACCTTTTTTTTGTGTTCCGCTAAATATGCCGGTGTGCATGTTATTTATTAACTATAATTACTGCAAAAACTGTAGTATTGTTTATCAAAAATAAATAATAATCCTAAAATATTATACTACAAAAATTTTATGTTCATTGTGTTCCATATGACGTCCGAAGTCTATTAGGAGATAGAAGATTTTTTAATTCCGTCGAAAGTTGTTGTTACTGCTGTTAACTAAATCAACCAACACCCCGCTCAAGCCGTCGTTTTGTAATTATTGTTGCATACGACGAGAGTGCTTACGATTCATTGAGTGATTCAAGTTTGAGCGACTCATCCATCGAGCCGGCCGAGGACAGCCCGGCTTCTATATCTCATCGAGGTCACTGAGCATAATACCAAAGTCCTCCAGGAATTCTCCTATAAGCACGATATCGTGGGCAAACTGAAGGTGAGTGATGTACTCGCTGTTTATGTTGATGCCGAATCCTTTCCATTCCAAAAGCTTGAAAGCGTCTTCCAATACTGCGATAAAAAGTTTCGGAGAGATGACATCTCCCTGTCTCACACCTCGCTGCATTGGAATCGCTCTCGTGCTATGTTCCTGTACTCGAACCGACATAGCGTAGCGTTGTTGTACAAGCACTTCAACACATTGATATACCGATAGCTAATGTGGCACCGCTGGAGAGACCGCAGCACCATCCAAGTCTCAATCGAATCGAAAGCTTTCTCATAGTCCACAAACGCCAAGCACAATGGCCGATTATACTCCTCGTTCTTTTGTATAACCTGCCGCAGCATATGTATGTGGTCTATGGTATTATAGCCTTTTTGGAAACCAGCTTGTTCGGGAGGCTGGAAGTCATCAAACTTGCCCGTCAGACGATTCGTAATTACCCTAGAGAACAGTTTATAAACGTGGCTCAGAAGCGAAATCAGCCTGTAATTCTTCAACGGGGTATTATCACCCTTTTTGAAGAAGAGTATCACTAATTCAACAATGGACATCCAACGGCTGATATGATGATGATATATACAGAACGAATTTGTTGTTGAATTGCATATGAAAGTCGATAAAAAAAATTTGGTCCAAGTATTTTCATACCGTTAAAGAATTTATGAGATGATATTTCAGACCATTTTTAACAAAAAAATTATCGTTAGCTGTATTAAAGTTCGTCAGTCGCGTATATGAAACATTCGAAAACTTAATATTTATTTTACATGTAATAGAACTCATAATAAATTTGCATAATTTTTAAACAATAAGGAAAATATTCAGCGGCTTTTTTAACAACGGTAAGGCCATCAATCAGCGTCACAATTGATATGCGGTTAATGTGTCTCAGTATTGCAATCACTTTGGCAAATTACGATCCTAACATTTCTAAGCATGCAGCGGATGACGATTTTTGTTTTTATTAATAATGTAATATTAATAAAAAATAATATTTGTTTTTATAAAATCTGATGGCCGAACGACACTTATTAAATAATTACTTTACCTAATAAATAAATTTAATAACATATTTTGTCAAATAGTCGCTGGAAGTAGGCGACGTCAAAAATTTATAACAAAACTATTTTTGTTCTCGGTACAACTTAAATGAAATATACCTAAAAATCGCAATATTTCTGTAACGTTGGATAAAAATATAAAAAATGAACTATAGAAAACTTTTAATAGATATAGTTACAAGTACAATAAATAAAAAAAAATTGTGTGTGTCAGCTCCGACGCACGACTGGAGTTTACTCCTTAAGTACGATTGTCTAAACATACGCAAAATGAGTTTATCCAACTGAAAATAAGATTAATACCATATGAAAGGGTAAATTAACAAATTAATGAAAATAATATACATATATAAATATATATTTATTCATTTTATATACATTTATTATAACTAATCAATACATTAAACTTTTCACAATAGTCAATTTCAGATGTGCACAAATATTTCATTAGGAATGTTGATAAATTATGTAATTATTATTATCTGACAATTATCATTTATTTTTTAAATATTATTTTTCAATATTAATTAGAGCAACATTACTTTCGCACCGCACCATAGGTGCGCGTGCACCGAAAAAGTAACGAGGTCATTCATCAGTACATTTTACCTCTCATATTTTTCTCATACCGGGCGCCTTATATATGAAAATCGATTCTTAAGGAGTAAACTCCAAAAATAATAGAAATGATAAAAAGAAGAACTACACACACCGGCATATTTAGCGGAACACAAAAAAGAAGGTTTGACATCAGTATCATATAAGATTGCTGGCTGGTTTATACGTCATTTAATTTAAAAAGAAATAATTTCAAATTAAGAAAACAACTGAACATCACATTTTATGAAATTGTTTTAATTTTATTCAAATACACCTTATCTGGAGCGAACTTCGAGTATTTCTTCCTTCTGAGTTTGATTTAACATTTCATTGAAATAATGTTTTTTTGTTAGTTTTTTTTTTCTTTTTTATCGCGTATCTTTTTGGAGTTGAGGACTGAATTATGCCTGACTTAGCCCTAACGGAGATTGCCAGGGCACTCGAAATGCGAAGAAATGGTCAAACCTACAGAGTAATATCCAGAGATCTTCGTCGACCAGTTTCAACGATCCATTGCAGTATCCAACGGTTCAGGGAGACCGGTGCTTATGTGAGAAGAGCAGGACAAGGCAGAAAAAGACGCCCTTCGAGTAGGGAGGATCATTTCATTCGGCTTCGTGTACGTAGGAACCCCCGTTTGACGGCCGTACAAGCCCGACATGAGTTAGAAGCAGTGCGGGGTGTAACCGTAAGTGAGCCTACGGTACGAAGAAGGTTCGAAGAAGCTGGTTTGGGTTCATTTGTGCTCGCCAAGGCTCCAAGACTCGAGGTAAATCATCGTAGAAACAGGTTAACTTTTGCTCAGGAACATCGACTTTGGAACGCGGACCAATAGAGTAAGGTATTGTTTAGTGATGAGTACAGAATTCTCTTAAATCAAATTGACGGCAGGCAAAGAACATACAGACGCAAAGGAGAACGCTACATTCAGACAAATTTTGAAACTACAGTTGCATACGGCGGTGGATCAATAATGGTTTGTGCGGGCATTTGTTTGGGAGCTCGCACAGACTTGATAGTAATTGACAGAGGGAGTCTGACTACCGGGGAGTGAGTGTCGTTTGCTATGCCGACGACACGCTCGTGCTGGCTCGGCGGCCGACATACCGGGATGCGGCAGTGTTGGCGACTGCAGGCGTCGCGCAGGTAGTAGCGCGGATTCGACACCTCGGTCTCACTGTCGCTCTCGAGAAGGCGGAGGGGATCGTCTTTCATGGCCCAAGGAGGGCGCCTCCTCACGATGCCCATCTGATCGTGGGAGGCACTCGCATCGGTCTGTCGGGCACGATGACGTATCTGGGTCTCGTGCTCGATGGACGATGGAAGTTCAGGGCGCATTTTAAAAGGCTTGTCCCGCGCTTACTGAAGGTGGCAGCCTCTCTCTCGTGGCTCTTGCCGAACGTGGGAGGTCCCGGGATGAGCTGTCGCCGGCTCTACACCGGCGTCGTGAGGGCGATGGCGATGTACGGTGCTCCCGTCTGGGCCGACGCCCTTGATCGCGAGAACATCGCCCTGCTGCGGAGAGCGCAGAGGGTGATGGCGATAAGGGTCGTACGGGGGTACCGTACCATCTCGGGAGAGGCAGCGTGTGTGCTGGCTGGAGTCCTGCCCTGGGACCTGGACGCGGTCTCTCTGGCGTCGTCCTACCGGCGGCGTCGGGGTTTGGCGTCCGGGGACCTAAGCTCAGCACCACGTGGGCGACTAGAGCACCTCAGGCGAGAGCGGGATGCCGCGATCGCGGACTGGGAAAGGCGACTCGAGTGTCCGAGCGCGGGGCACAGGACGATCGAGGCGGTTCGGCCGGTACTTCGGCAGTGGTTGGATAGACGGCATGGCGTCCTAACCTTCCGCACCACACAGGTCCTCTCGGGGCATGGTTGCTTCGGGGGGTACCTGTGTCGAGTCGCTGGGAGGGAGCCCTCTCCTCGTTGCCACCACTGCCGGGACTGTTCCGACGAGTCGGCACAGCACGTGCTGGAGGTGTGTCCGGCTTGGGACGAGGAGCGCGAGGCGCTGAGACATGTTGTAGGGGCAGACCTTTCGCTGCCGGCTGTGATTTCCGCCATGGTCGGCAGCGAAAGGTGCTGGGACGCCGTCCTCGCTTTCTCTGAGCGAGTGATGTCGCAGAAGGAGGCGGCCGAGCGGGTGAGAGAGGACACCACCGATCTCCCCCTCCGCCGCAAAAGGACTGGGCGTCGGAGGTTGGCGCACGATCGTCGCCTTCCCCCTTAGCGCTAGGCAGAGGGCGGTCGACTTGGGGAAGTCGCCCGTCCACCAAATCTGCCCGGGTAGGCGCGTGCGGTGTCCGCCGCGCGCCACCTACGGTAAGAACAACCGTGCGAGAGCCTGATGAGGCACGCCGCCGGGGTTTGCAGACGAATCCGGATCCCTGCGACCCCGGCACAGGCGATGAAAGTGGACACCGTGTGGTTTTAGTGGGTAAACTGCCAGTCTACGGCAGGAGTCCCACATAACCCGGTCGTTCCCCAGCGGCCGGGTATGCGTAACGCATTTCCACACGTTAAAAAAAAAAAAAAAAAAAAAAAAAAAAAAAAAAAAAAAAAAAAAAAAAGGGAGTCTGACTACAGACCGCTATATCAGAGAAGTTTTAGAAGAAAATGTCGTACCGTTTGCCCCATATATCGGTGACGATTTTGGTTTTATGCAGGATAATGCTCGGCCGCATACCGCTCGGGTAACTCAACCTTATCTTAATGATATGAATATAACTGTTATGGAGTGGCCGGCGAGATCACCGCGAGATATGAACCCAATAGAGCACGTTTGGGATTTGCTGAAAAGAAAAGTTAAGTCCAGAATTCCAGCTCCTGCCAACGCGGGTGAACTGCGAATCGCCGTAGTTGAGGAATGGCGGAGACTATCCCAGGAGACCATCGATAACATCATTCTCAGTATGCCTAGACGGGTAGAACATTAAATAAGAGCACGTGGAGGAAATATGCGATATTAACCACCATTTTTCCAACTTAATTAATTGTTAATTTAATATTAATTTTCACTTTTCCCGGTTACATGAAAAGTTCAAAAATGTACCATTTTTCACAAATAGCCTTTACTCGCAAAATCTGTTCTTAATGTGATATCATTTCAAGTAAAACAAATGAAATTTGAAATAACAAAAAAAGTGTAGTAAGTAGATTTTAAAATAAAACCATATTTTTTTAATTATGGACCTTTTTTTTTGTGTTCCGCTAAATATGCCGGTGTGCATGTTATTTATTAACTATAATTACTGCAAAAACTGTAGTATTGTTTATCAAAAATAAATAATAATCCTAAAATATTATACTACAAAAATTTTATGTTCATTGTGTTCCATATGACGTCCGAAGTCTATTAGGAGATAGAAGATTTTTTAATTCCGTCGAAAGTTGTTGTTACTGCTGTTAACTAAATCAACCAACACCCCGCTCAAGCCGTCGTTTTGTAATTATTGTTGCATACGACGAGAGTGCTTACGATTCATTGAGTGATTCAAGTTTGAGCGACTCATCCATCGAGCCGGCCGAGGACAGCCCGGCTTCTATATCTCATCGAGGTCACTGAGCATAATACCAAAGTCCTCCAGGAATTCTCCTATAAGCACGATATCGTGGGCAAACTGAAGGTGAGTGATGTACTCGCTGTTTATGTTGATGCCGAATCCTTTCCATTCCAAAAGCTTGAAAGCGTCTTCCAATACTGCGATAAAAAGTTTCGGAGAGATGACATCTCCCTGTCTCACACCTCGCTGCATTGGAATCGCTCTCGTGCTATGTTCCTGTACTCGAACCGACATAGCGTAGCGTTGTTGTACAAGCACTTCAACACATTGATATACCGATAGCTAATGTGGCACCGCTGGAGAGACCGCAGCACCATCCAAGTCTCAATCGAATCGAAAGCTTTCTCATAGTCCACAAACGCCAAGCACAATGGCCGATTATACTCCTCGTTCTTTTGTATAACCTGCCGCAGCATATGTATGTGGTCTATGGTATTATAGCCTTTTTGGAAACCAGCTTGTTCGGGAGGCTGGAAGTCATCAAACTTGCCCGTCAGACGATTCGTAATTACCCTAGAGAACAGTTTATAAACGTGGCTCAGAAGCGAAATCAGCCTGTAATTCTTCAACGGGGTATTATCACCCTTTTTGAAGAAGAGTATCACTAATTCAACAATGGACATCCAACGGCTGATATGATGATGATATATACAGAACGAATTTGTTGTTGAATTGCATATGAAAGTCGATAAAAAAAATTTGGTCCAAGTATTTTCATACCGTTAAAGAATTTATGAGATGATATTTCAGACCATTTTTAACAAAAAAATTATCGTTAGCTGTATTAAAGTTCGTCAGTCGCGTATATGAAACATTCGAAAACTTAATATTTATTTTACATGTAATAGAACTCATAATAAATTTGCATAATTTTTAAACAATAAGGAAAATATTCAGCGGCTTTTTTAACAACGGTAAGGCCATCAATCAGCGTCACAATTGATATGCGGTTAATGTGTCTCAGTATTGCAATCACTTTGGCAAATTACGATCCTAACATTTCTAAGCATGCAGCGGATGACGATTTTTGTTTTTATTAATAATGAAATTACTTTGTATTAATTGTATTTTTAAATTATAACTGAACAAGCTGATGATGCAATGAAGGATGATTTTCATGAAGAATGAGAAATAATCAAGGAACAAATTCCAGAGTATAACCTGAAGATAGTATAAAGAGATTTTGACGCTGAAATAGGCAAAGAACAAATATTCAGACCAACTATTGGAATTCATGGCAAAGGAAAAAATCCAATGACAACGAAATAAGGTTAATCAACTTTGCGTCCGAAGGCGATATTATTAAGTGTAAATGTTTCCCACAAAGATATACACAAACTGACTTGAAAATCTCACACATGGTCACACAGTTAATAAAATAGATCATATATTACTTGATAATATACATATGAATACAGTAGAAGATATAAGAACTTTTAGAGGGGGAAATTGCGATAGCGATCTTTATCTGCTAGAAGCCAAAATAAAGACAAAAATAAAAAATACTTAACTTTTAATATCACAAGTACATCGAATTGAATATCAGATTGAACTTGGGATTAGATTTATACATTTATAAATAGAAGATGGCATACATACATAATACATAGAACAAAATGAATAGTATCTTTCTGGAAGTGGGATTAAAAAAAAAGTACTAGATAAAAACAAGATAAGAAAACACAATAAGTGGTGTACCGTACTAAAAATGTAAAAGATACTGGAAAAATAGAGAAAATATAAGATACATGCGGAACAAGACAAGATAAATAAATATTGAAACTCGTAAAGTTATTAGGACGTCTGAATGAGAACATTTAGAAAATACTAGCTGCTGCCCGCGACGTCGTCTGCGTGAACGCTATGCAGCACCAAAAATACCTACGATTACCTATACCTTTTAAAATAACATTTATTTACCCGTTTATTCTTTACATTTCATATCTACAGAAAGTGCAGTAACAGAGAGAGACTGTCTTTTGTAAAATTGTCCTTCAAAAAGTGCTTCTTTTTAGCCTGCTTTGAATAAATGACTTTATGGTGATTCTGCTGAATTAAGTCATAAGTTGTGACTGAAACGGATGGAGAAAATAATAAATAAGGAATACAGATATGGTAAAAATACATATTTATAGGACTTCTCCGATAAACAACATTAGTAGTTTGGCTCTCCGCAGCCAAAATGTAAAGAGAGTCAGGACTGGTGACGCGGGAGCAAGCGACGTACAGCTGCCCGTGTGAAGCAGCTCGTCCTGAGGTCGACACCAGCTACCCTCAGTGTTTGCCCCTGCGACCATCGCGATGACCATCAATAAGTATTGATGGTCATCGCGAAGCAAACAGTCACGAGGAACTGTACACGCTTGAACTGGAACGGGAAGTTATGAGGTATGAGGGGAATGCGTGGTATAAATACTGCTTCGCCGACGCCACAACCCGTAAGAATTTCCGCCTCAATGGTGTGTCTGTGGAACGAGATGACTTTAAGGCGGGTCCCGTTACACAACTTTGGAGGAAATAGGTTCCGGAGAAGCATAAGCATTTCTTATCTTTATAATATATATAGCATGCTTAATTTTCCTCTTTCTTCGTTATTTAGCTCAAATTGCTTACAGCAATAGCGTGCCGTTTTCGAGTTTAAATTTTGTTATACATCTATGCAGTTCTTTTTGAGTTCTGTTGGTTATTACATACAGAAAAACTCGATGAATTTTATAAGACATAGATGAAGCAGCTTAAAACTTATATAAACACATTTTTTTTAATTGTCTTGCTCATCTCTGAAAATGCACAACTCCACCTATGACTTTTAAAAACAACTGTTAACCTCGCCAACATGATCAAATTTAAATTATTTATATCCAAAAAAGGGTTAACACATGTAATTCGACTTGATGTTTTTAAAATCTCATAGATGGCGCTGCTCTAAAATTGTCTTGATACTACTTATATTCATTTCTTATATTACATCCATTCTTACATTCATTATGTTTATCAGCCTAAGTTACTTATATTTCGTAATTTTTATGGTGTGAAGATAGCTTATAGCATGGTTATTAACATAATAACAATATTCAAATATGCGTCGTTAGATTACACGTTGTTACAGAATGCGTTGAGGAAATAAAGCTTCACTGCTCGTTCCCCGTAGGTGATAGCGTGATAATATGTAACCTATAATATGTTGACCCGACTTCTTAATAATATTCGTGCCAAATTTGAAGTAAATCCATGCAGTACCTACTTTTTGAATTTATCAAAACAACAAACACACAAACAACAGACAAACAGACAAAAATTCTAAAAACTATATTTTTAGCTTCGGTATCGATTGTAGATCACACCCCAAGTATCCTTTTAAAAAAATATTCAATGTACAGTTTTGACTTTCCTACCATTTTATTATATGTATAGATGTGCAGAGACATGTAAACTCTTGTATCTTCCCAAAATAATTCTAGAAAATTCAACCAAGGTGTAAAATAAATAAATTGATTAAATCTTATATCTTTAAACGAGCAATTCTTGTATATATATAATCTGAATCTCGGAAACGGCTCCAACGATTTTCATGAAATTTAGTGTGCAGGGGGTTTCGGGGGCGATAAATCGATCTAGATAGGATTTGTTTTTAAAAAATGTCGTTTTATGCCCTTTTTTTACACAATTAAAAAATATCATTAGAATACGAAGGTAAATTTCGCTGTCATTTTTAAGCTTATAATAGCTCGGATGGGAATCGACCGGATTCGAAACCAGAAAACCCGGGTTCGAATCCAGGTGTCTACAGACCAAATTTTTTTCATTTTTTTTTCAAGTTTCTTCTTTTGTGAGAAAAACTATTATTGAGAGCTCTTTTTATTTTTTATTTTTTAATTAAATAACCATTTCCTATTATTATATTATTATGTCGGTAAGATCGAAAATATTAATTAATAATTTAACCGAGCAAAGCTCGGTCATCCAGGTACTTATATTTTATAATAGGAATGTCAGCCCTAAATGCAAAATTTATGAAGATCACTATAGTCTGTTCGCGTTAAGAAAATAGTGACTCATCGTTGTCACTCAGCTTAGCCACGCCTCTTGACCAATAAGATCACAGTAAATTATAAAGTCGTGTTCACTTTGAACAATTGAAACCCTTCAGACAGTACGCACGTGTTCTTTGCCAATTTTAAAAATGAATACCTCACCTATTTTAAAAAATAATAGTAGATCAATATTACATAGCGGAGAAAGACGAGTGTTTTACAATATTTTTAAGTACTTTAAACAGTGTGGTGACCAAAACGTGACTATGGAGAGTATAGTAGTGAACAAGTATGCTTAATCAAAAAAAATCAAAGACCCGACTGCGTAAACTATTCTTATTATAAACTAAAAAGAATAAAACAATTTACTAGCTTTCATTTGATACCCATATTGCTACAGTAAGAAAAAAAATCAACTCCCCCCCCCCTCATCCCGCCATTTGCGGGCGCCATTTTGAAAATTTATATAGCCTATGTCACTACTACAATTTAGACAAATCTAACGACACCTCATATGTCAAAAAGCGTCCAGCCGTTTGGGCTGTAGGGCGTGCCAAAGAAATGGACATACATACATACATACATACATACATACATACATACATACATACATACATACATACATACATACATACAAACATACATACATACATACACTCGAAAAACATAACCCTCCTTCTGTCGCAGTCGGGTAAAAAGGCTAGTGCATGCGGTGTTTCTGAAAATACGGTTCTGACGATTCTAATTATTTTTTTTATGTAATAACTAGTTAATTTTAATATTTTAAAATACTGTCATAAAAACTTTGCTTTAATATTAATGGTTTAATTTTTACCCCAGTATGAATACGCCTTTACTTTGATGAGTCATTATTTTCTTAACGCGAACAGACTATAGGTAACTTAACCTAGTAATAAAATCAAATAAAATTAAAAAAATGTGGAAACAGTATTTTACACCAACACACAATTATAACAATGTCTTAAATATATTCTTCAACCTCAACAGTTAAGGTTTTGTCGGGAGACAGCCAGATGGGAAATTGACTAAAATACTGTTTACACGTTTCTTTTATTTTATTTGAATTTATGCAAAAATATTAGACTCAGTAAAAGATTGACTCTTTTATATACATTTAAACGCAACTTGCCGTGCTTTGTAAAAATTTCAATGGCATACTAAAGTCATGTTTGTTCTTATATTTAATTTAACGTTAAGCGATTCTATAAATTTTAAAATCGCTACTCAGACAGGAAGCCAGATCGAAATCGTGGCGGTCTGGAGGAAATTGCTCATTCTCACGCGAACGACCTCCCTCGAGGGAATGCGCTCTAATGGAAAAAGTTAAAAAATATACAAAACTTTTTTATTACAATGCCGACGGTTTCATCGCGGATGTAGTGTAACTATTCTGTGCCAACGAGACCGCGAGAGTTAAAGGCTTACATTTTTTTTTTTTTAATCTGTAATTGCTTTCTCTGTTTTCTCCTCACCTACTATTTCGGTGTAGGTGTGACTTTTTTTTAACAAATAAACATTTTTGTTTATATTTTACATTGCAAACTATTTTTCACTTCATATATAATACTTCAAATGATAATGACGTAATAGATATAACGATAATTTAAAAAAAAGATAAAATCGCTAAAATATATTAAAAAAGAAATAATTTAATTTTTTTTTTCTTCATATTTTCTTTATCCAATAACGTAGTTTAGAAATACTTAGTTTATTCTGCTATTAATAGTATGTTAGATATTGCTATCGCTTTGCTTCAGCTTATCACAATCCACTGCTGGACATAGAAACAACCACCTACCGCCTACCCAAGCTAGCGCCGAATATCTCGATTGCATAACCCGTAATGAAATTTCTATATCAATATTCAAATTCATTTTACGACGTGCATTTAACATCTAAAACTAATATTTTAGTTTTATTTTTGTCAAAAAAATAATTTATACACTCAATGTTATCTTCACCCAAACGATTGACAGGAATTCTATGATTAAATATATTAAACCCCTAAATGCAATCTGTTAAGCTCTGTAATTCTCTACCTCTCTCTATAAGACAAGCCCAATCACTCTTCTGCTTCAAAAAGTATCTTAAGGCTCATTATATGTCAATAAATACGTCGTGATTGTCGTTATCATCTTTTGATGATATAAATGTGTATGGATATATGCGTGTGTTACTTTATATAAACTCGTAAATATATGTTAATATGTATATGCGTATGTGTGCGTTTGTGTGTGTGTGTGTGTGTGTTTGTGTGTGTGTGTGTATGTTTTTGAATGTGTATTAGGTATATTATTATATTATTAACTATTCTAATTTACTCCACAACTACTTGTACACTTCTTAACCGCTTTTCTTTGTCTTGTCCTATACCCAAAGGTTGTCTGGAAGAGATCTCTTTTAGCGATAAGACCGCCTTTGTACATCTTCTCTAATTGTAATACTATTGTTCTTTCTATCTTTTATTGGTGTACAATAAATAATATTATTATTATTATTATCATACGAGAAAAAAAAAAGAAACAAACAACTAAAGTATTTTATGCTATTGATTAATATTGTTCTTATTATCATTTTTAAAGTATTATATTTTTAAATTTTGACCCCGCCGAATGAACCATGGTATGTAGTGCCTGGAACATCTATATGTCTGTCTTGAATATTTATTATTTTTTGCTTTGTATCATTTCAACTGATTATAATATAATATGTTTGATATATTAAATTTTGAATTCAAAAATTTTTTTTCTTAAATGTATATGTATTAATCTATTTTATTCTATACAAACAAAACCAAAGTATTTACTGCTAAAAGTTAAAGGTTATTATTTTCTATTTCTTAAGTGTTTACTACTGAATTTACTTCGCCGAAGGAACTATTGTATTATAGTGCTTGGAACGTCTATATGTATTGTCTGTCCTGAAGATTTATTATTTTTTAATTTCTCTGTATATTTCAACTGATCGCAATACAATATGTTTATTTACTGAATTTCAGGAATCTCACTCTCAGGAATTTGTTAAGGCGAAGTAAATTCAGTAGTAAACACTTAAGAAATAGAAAATAATAACCTTTAACTTTTAGCAGTAAATACTTTGGTTTTGTTTGTATAAAATAAAATAGATTAATAAATATACATTTAAGAAAAAAAAATTCTGAATTCAAAATTTAATATATCAAACATATTATATTATAATAAGTTGAAATGAAACAAAGCAAAAAATAATAAATATTCAAGACAGACATATAGATGTTCCAAGCACTATAATACAATAGTTCCTTCGGCGAAGTAAATTCAGTAGTAAACACTTAAGAAATAGAAAATAATAACCTTTAACTTTTAGCAGTAAATACTTTGGTTTTGTTAGTATAGAATAAAATAGATTAATGAAATGAAATGAAATGAAAATATTTATTTCGTCATAAGGTGATTTTACACACTTAACGAATGTCAAAAAAAATTCATTTAAAACTAATACGTCAAATTATTACAAGTTAATGTCTCGGTAAACATAACATTAGTATTATATCATCGGCTTTATTAAATGTTACAATAAATAACTTAATCTAATGTCCCTAGTGTTGGCCGAGAGGAAAAAAAGCCGGCGGAAAAAAACTCTCGGTACTCTTTTAAATAATTAAGCGTCATACAAAATAAATGAATAATGCACAGTATGACCATGAAATGATTAGGACAAACACGAGACAGCCAATCGTATGTGCCGAAATCACCACATGCCACCTGCTCACAAAATTGTATAACTATATCTAATGACAATTTGCATATTGATAGCCTGGCCGAGTTATATTCAATCCCATGCCTTTTAATACATATACATTTAAGAAAAAAAAAATTCTGAATTCAAAATTTAATATATCAAACATATTATATTATAATCAGTTGAAATGAAACAAAGCAAAAAATAATAAATATTCAAGACAGACATATAGATGTTCCAGGCACTACATACCATGGTTCATTCGGTGGGGTCAAAATTTAAAAATATAATACTTTAAAAATGATAATAAGAACAACATTAATCAATAGCATAAAATACTTTAGTTGTTTTTTTTTTAATAATAATTCAAAAATTGTGGCTAAAAATTAAAGCTGTATTCAATAAAGTTGGAAATATAAGGTTACTAATTGGACACTTTATGTAAAGATAAAAAGAAAAGGAAAGGTTTGTTCACCTCACTTATTGCCTATATTTTGTAAATTATATGTATGGCCTTTCACTCATGTATAACAATAAATTTGTAGATGCCTGAAGAAGGTCCAATAAAGGATCTAAACGTCGCATGAATTTGCAATTGGTGTTTTTGATTGGTGCCTGATGTCCTCTTCCCTGCTAACTAACAACATATATAATAGTATGGACGCAATAACAAATAATATTATTTATTAGTATATTATTTATTATTTTTATATAATATGTATTCCACGTGAATTGTATTATTTTAAATTAATAAATTTGTAATTTTAAGAAACTTTTAAAAACTATAGCCAAAAAGTAAGAAAATGAAATTTTTAAGCGCAATATCAATCTGAATTTTTAAGATATGTGTGAAGCGAGATGACGGAATTTAAGATTATGAATTCAGAAAGACAATCCGGATGTGTGAGGCCGGCCTTAGAATTAGCCGCGGGGCTGGGGGTGCGGTACAGTACAACACCACGGTGCACGCGCCGCCGGTAAGACTGGAATGTATCAACGTTTCATTTATTTTAATTGAAATTTATGAAAATTTGGTCAAAAATACCTATACCTACCTATTTTTTTTTACATAATCCGAATGGGAATCATGTACCGAGCATTCTCCTTAATTAGTAGTATTGTATTAAGTAAGTAGTATTATATGTATTTAAATTGACGACCAGTCTGGTGTAGTGGTGCGAATAGTCGCCTCAATGTTGGCGGTCGCAGACTCGATTCCCACTCGGAGCAGATATATGTATTTGTATAAATATTTGTTTCCGGTCTGGATGTATGGCCTTGTGAGTCTCACCATCGTGCCTCGGAGAGCATGTAAAGCCATAACAGACATCTGATAACGATCTTTACTCATGGTAGGGAAATTATCTGCCAACCCACAGTAAAGCAGCGTGGTGGATTAAGCTCCAGTCCTTCTTCTATATGATGAAGAGCCCTTTGCACAGCAGTGGAACGCTTACAGGCTGATTCAGTTTAGTTCAGTTCAGTTCGCATATTTAACTTATCCACTTTTGATTAATGTTTGTGTTATCTTCATATATCTCTTCTTCTTTATAATATACTAGCTGCTGCCCGCGACGTCGTCTGCATGAACGCTATTAGATTACACGTTGTTACAGAATGCGTTGAAGAAACACAAGGTTCACTGCTCATTCCTCGTAGGTGATAGCGTAATAATATGTAACCTATAATATGTTGACCCGACTTCTTAATAATATTCGTGGCAAATTTGAAGTAAATCCATATACCAGTACTTTTTGAGTTTATCCCGGACATACATACAGACAAAAATATATTACGGCGGCAGCGACGGCTGAGCGATAGAGCCGTCTTCTTCTGAGTTCGATAGTACGGGGTTCATCACGATATTGTATTAAAAAAATAACTTGATGTGTGTATAATAAAGATTTATTATCACAAATCACAATTCACTATTATACTATGCACTAAGTAGGTAAACCGACAGTTTCGCCTTAGAGGTGCGGACTGATCGATTTCACAAATGTAACTCCTCGTTTCTCGAACGCAAGTGTTTTTATACAGTCACCCCACTCTCCAACACGACTCTGTCCACGTGACTTCAACAATAAATGACGTCACCGCGTTTACCCGCTACTACTATAATCAAATCAGCTACTTTTTATTTAAAATTATTGTTTTTCCACGACACGGCCAGCCTGACGAGTTACACGTCCTCGTGTTTATCTGTAACGAGATGATCAAATTAAAATCTCGGCCAACCTGACCGTAACGTGGAATTACATTGTTTACTCATCAGTTGACATTAATCACAAAAAAAAAACTACCAATTTATCTTATTCGATCACAGACGAAAGGTTCCTCTAACCATCATTAAAAAAAAATAAAGATTTATGGACACAGTAGGATCACATACAACGATCATGGCCCGGCTGACTCAGCAGCTAGTGACAACTAATATTGTCACCCATATCGTCATCACCTCTTGTGATACGACCAACACTTTATCTAGACTCCACGAGTCCCAGGTCAATACATGACCGACACAACAATAGTCTTCTATGAGACCCGGGTCCCCGCCACACCACTAGCTGCGCATCGCGCCCTGAACAACCCGATTGAGTTGCAGTTACGACTACAGACTAGTGCGTGTAGTGCGACCAAATAGCCATGGTATGTGCTCTATTTACTGGTGGCGGTTCCCGCATTACCATCGTCCACGTTAAACAAATCTAACTCAGCAGGTACATCAGTAAGAGGAATCTCTCGTAAACGATCATGAGCATACTTATATGTTCTATTACCAGACAACTGTTTTAACAGATAGCGATCGCCTTCAAGCAATTCCACAACTTTAAACGGTCCCTTGTATATAGGATCTAGCTTAGTTTGATTTATCTCTTCATTTTGAATTAAGACTAAGTCACCAATGTCAAATTTTACAATTTTGGCCTTATTTCTATCAAATCTAAATTTATCGTAAGTCGCACACTTCTCTATGTTCCTAGCCGCTTGCTCTCTCGTTTTGTTAATGTCTATTTCCGGTTCCGCCGGATGTTCGGTGGCACCGGTGCTCCGATCAGTTGTGATTATGACTCGACTCCGACACGGCCATCCTGCGTGCACACGTCCTTGTGTGATGGTTACCCTGCGAACAAAAAGTACACGAGAGAAATCTGTTCCACTCGGTCACTCCTGACCAAACTCTACTATTTTTTGTAATTTTCTCTGTAAGGGATTTAAAATGTAAAATCTTTCAAGAAACTAAATCTCTCTAACCGTAAATAATAATTAGGGAAAACGGTAATAAAATTTCAAGAGGATGATTGTTAACCATTACTTAAATCTGTTTTACACTGAATACTCGTGTTTGACTAATACCAGTCATTGCAACAACATTACTAACTCGTTTACTATTAAATTTCAATGCAAACTTTCTTTTACTAACGAACATTCAACACCAAAATCGTAAGTAAAACGTATCAATTCACCTTTGTGTTGCAACTTGCCCGATGGTGGTTGTACGACGCACACATTGACTCGCTGCTCGCTGCACGCTCCGCCGTTCGGTCGACCCGCTGCTGCTCGTACAACGGACGGCTTTGTTACCAGACTTGCCACACCTGAAAGAAATCAAAGGCTTCAATGATGGTTGCTGCACCCCTTGACTCTGCGATGATGCAGGTCTTGAAGGCTTTCTCCGCGTATCCATCGGTTTGCTTCTGCACTCAATACTACTTGCTGTAATTTGTCCCTCGAGATAACGTTTGTAGTAAACGCCATACGCTGAAGTCGCGGGTCAAACTGCAATATGTGAGCAAGCACTGTTGTTACGGCTATTTCTTTTCCTGTTGACATCTTTAAAATAATTAAACAGTGAAGTAATTAATCAACTCGCTAATGCGGGTAAGTCTCAGTCGGTTTTTCGCCATTCATTTTTTTTTTTATGAGAGTACCCACCAATGTCTTAGTGGAAACAAATCTTGTCTTGAACAGTATCTTGCGCTCTTTCTATATTATTCCGGGTATACAACCTGTAACATCTTTAACGCCTTGCATATTTTTAAAACTTCTTTGGTTGAGATATCACGGACACGGATCGCCATTCTGAAACATTCAAATAATATTATTTGTAGGCTTGAGGAACAGATCCCACTTCTGATTACGGCGGCAGCGACGGCTGAGCGATAGAGCCGTCTTCTTCTGAGTTCGATAGTACGGGGTTCATCACGATATTGTATTAAAAAAATAACTTGATGTGTGTATAATAAAGATTTATTATCACAAATCACAATTCACTATTATACTATGCACTAAGTAGGTAAACCGACAGTTTCGCCTTAGAGGTGCGGACTGATCGATTTCACAAATGTAACTCCTCGTTTCTCGAACGCAAGTGTTTTTATACAGTCACCCCACTCTCCAACACGACTCTGTCCACGTGACTTCAACAATAAATGACGTCACCGCGTTTACCCGCTACTACTATAATCAAATCAGCTACTTTTTATTTAAAATTATTGTTTTTCCACGACATATATATATATATATATATATATAAACAGACAAACAGACAAAAATTCTAAAAATTATATTTTTGGCTTTGGTATCGATTGTAGATCACATCCCAAGTATTCTTTTACAAAAATTTTCAATGTACAGTTTTGACTTTCCTACCATTTTATTATATATACTAGCGGCCCTACCTGCGTCGATACTGGAAAATATTTTATTATAGACGGATTGAGTGACAGATTTATTATATCTATATACATACATACATACATACATACATACATACATACATACATACATATATATGTATATAGATAGTACGGATGAAACATTTGAACTGTTTTTTTTTTATAAATTATTTTCTCATTGATGAATACCATATTTTAATAAGTATTAATCAAAAATAAAACACAAAAATCATAAAAATCGTTCCACTCGTTCTCGAGTTATAAACGGTGTAAATAACACGACTTTCTTTATATAATATATAGATTGCAACTTAAATAGCTATAACCATCCAACTATGTACAATCAACATACACATAACGACCAAATTTTTTAACAACAAACAAACAATCAAGACCGTAGTACCCTAAGGTATTAAATGCAAAAAAGAAAAACGTTCATTTAAATACGGGCGAGTGTCATTCTTTTGGCCGAAGTTTTGGTCAGCATGATTCAAAAAATTATATTACGCCATCTATCGTATAATGGTAGAATATCGTTTTTATATTTAGTGACATTTAACATAATAGTACCTATATTAATTGAAAATGATGTTTATCTAAAATATGAAAACGATTTCTATTCCTATCCGACACATTTAGTAAACTTTTAAGTTTAACAAAATAATAACTCAAAAATAAGTTTTGTGAGTTTTTAAGATTCGTTAGACCAGATGGCGTCTATGTTGCGTAGGCGTATTTCTATTTTCTTAAATATTTATTTTTAAATTTAATTACATTGAAACAAAAACTAAATGTTACTGTGAGTTATGTATAATTTTATGTATTATGTATGTTATTTACATTGGTTTTGTACTTTTTACGTGATACGTGCACGAACAAAAAATTATGAGAGATGGTTCTGATTGAAATTAAATTGCGCTATTAAAATTTATTCTTGATGATATATAGTGTACTAGCGGCCCGCCCCGGCTTCGCACGGGTATTTAAATAAAATTTCTAAAATTAAAAATTTATATTTTTTATCACCTACACCTGCGTCGATACTCGAAAATATTTTATAATAGACAGATTGAGTTGTCAAACATGTCAAAATAAAATGTAATTTAAATCAAAAGCACTAAGGAGTTTTTTTTCTTTTTCACCCCCTTAGGGGTAGAATTTTGTAAAATCCGTTCTAAGCTGACCTCTACTTGGCAAAAGAAATATTTCTATCAAATTTCAAGTCTCTAGGTCTCATAGTTCCAGGGATATCGTGAGGAGTGACTATATCTATAGAAAGTATCCTATATATATATATATATATATATATATATATATATATATATATATATATATATATATATATATATATATAAGAATCTTTATTATATAGTAGGGATATAAAGTTTAAATAAACATAAAAAAATAAAAACTGTTATATTTTATGAACACAAAGCTCTACCTTTGATCTGGAGAAAGTTACACGGGGGTATTATCAATTTACAACGAAATCAAAATACTACACCTACCGTAGTATTTCTTTATAACCAATATTTTTTGTTTTTCCTTCGGGGTGTTAAAATCACAGGGATACTCTGAAACATGCCCATACAACTGGTCGTGGGAGAAGCAGCTTGCCCTCAATTAGTATACTCCCGCTAAATTAAGAGTTTGACCTTAAGCTTTGTTTATGGTAAATACATACTCATATACACATACATTATATTATTATCCAGTATATTATTACCCTGTTACCGGAAATCACCAATTCCTATTTTAAGCAACGGGTCTGAGAACTGTCCGGCAGTAACATCTCCCATTAGATGGACTCAAATATTTATGGTAACCCGGAAAAAAATGATTTGGCCTGATCGTGTATGAAAAATGGCCGAGATCAGGCCTGTTCATGTATGATCAGGCCTGTTCATGTATGAGCAGGCCTGTTCATATATGAGCAGGCCTGAAATTAGACAACATCATGTCTGGTCAGGTCTGTTCATGCATGATCATATCTGAAGAGTAAAAATAAGTTCAGGCCTGATCATACATGATCATGCCTATTCATGTATGAGCAGGCCTGAAATTAGATATGATCCTACCTGTTCATGTCTGATCATGATGGATGAATTTCGATAAAATACGAAACACGTCTTCAATCAATTCTGTTAAATAATATTTATGCAAAATTTGAATCAGATTGGACCAAGGAATCACGTTGTCCCATACAAAGTTTGCCTCCCTATTTCATCCCCTTAGAGGTAGAATTTCTTAAAATCCGTTCTTAGCTGACCTCTACTCAGCAAAGGGAATATTCCTATCAAATTTCAAGTTTTTAGGTCTCATAGTTCCAGAGATATCGTGATGAGTGACTATATCTATAGAAAGTCTCCTATATATATTAAAATAAAAAAAAATAATAATAATAATATAGATAATACAGATTAATAAAACGGAGGTTTTAACAGATTTATTATTAGTATATAGAGTATAGATATAGATGTAGATATAGATTATATAGATGTTTATATATATATATATATATATATATATATATATATATATATATATATATATATATATAGGTATTGTAAATTCTCATTATTTTATTTATTATTTTATGTTGAGTTTATTTTTGTATTGTCAACTTGACTATGGTGTACGGTCACCAGTACAACAATATTTTTATAAAAACCATAAAAATTATACCATTGAATAAATCGACTGTCTCTACGTACAGTATCGAAACTGAAAATTTGCGATTTTTTTTATTGCACTAAGAAACTCCTTTTTATATATGTTTTTATACAAAAAAAAGAGAATAAGCTAAAAAAATACATATAAGACCACATTTTTCATGAGTATAATATCGATACTTAACAAATAAATGACAATTTTGTACACAAAATTAACTTAAAAGTGCTCTCCTGTAAAGTACCTTTTTTCAGTTTCGATAGTATACGTCGGGACAGTCGAAATATGTAAATAAAATAAATAAGCGCTTCTTCAAAGGAAGAATGATATATACAATAGGGTGGTGCGGAAAAATTCAAGTTTTGAATTCATAGTTCCTATAGTGCGGAAAAGTTGCGATATGTATATAGAATAAAAACAAAAAAAAAATTTTTGAAATCGGACTTTATCTTCCGATCGCGCAATCAGCCGAAAGTTTCATAAAATTAGTGAAAATCGTAAATTTCCTTATTTTTTTTGTAATTGTACTTATTCTTATTTTAAGTTACTATAGCAAAATTCTCATTCTTCAAGCATTGAAAAACAGTAAAAAAAATTTTTTTTTTACTAGGAGTATATATTCCGATCGCGCAAGTCTATAGAAATAAACTCATTTGCAAAAAAAACGGGCGGTTTCGATTTTCTTCCTGGCTGAAAAAAATAAAATACCAAAAAGGTTTTAATCATTTGAACATGTTACTGGCCAGTTATAAAAGTGCCATAATGTTTATAAGAGTACATTCCAAATTCAAATTTTTGACTGAGCCTGGTTTTCAAAGAAAATAACTTTTAACTACATTTTGTGGCGCGAATTCCCTATAGTTAATATCGACTCTAATTAACTTTTTGTCAACTTTTATTAAATTATCTGGTGTCCTTGACATTTAAAAGTATTGTTATTGCTGTTTAGCAATCTCGAAAATGGTAGATAAAGTGATAAAAGCGAGCAAAACTATTGCGCTGCTTGAAGAAGGTTGCAGTCAATGCTTCGTGGCTCAGAGGCTAAATGTGTGTCGGTCGACAGTTCAAAGGACCTGGCAGCGCTATCAAGAGACCGGTTCCGTCAAGAAAAGGCCTGGTTCTGGCAGAAAGACATGTACCGAACCACGGGATGATCGTTTTCTAGTTAGTCAAGCGTTGAGAAATCGCAAATCTTCTTATGTGAACCTCAAGAACACCCTCAAAGAAGTAAGAAATGTGCAAATTAGTCTATGGACGGTCAGGAAGAGGCTTCTCGCTGCTAATATACACAGTCATCGCCCGGCACGCGGCCCTAAATTACTCCGCGGACATCGAGTTGCCAGGCTTAGCTTCGCTCGAAATTGTGTGTCATGCACTCATGAACACTGGGATAGGGTATTGTTCTCCGATGAAGCCAGGATATCTCTGCATGGTGAAGACCGACGTCGGCGAGTGCTACGTAGACGAGGAGAACGCTTTGCAGAGGCATGTTTTGAAGAAATCACACCTTATGGAGGGGGCTCTGTTATGTTTTGGGCAGGAATAAATTCTATGGATCGTACGGAGTTAGTCTTCATCGAAAACGGTACACTGACTGGACACCGATACATAACGGAAGTTCTAATTCCTTATGCACAACCCGCTTTAACCGCTCTTGGCGAAAACTCAATTTTTATGGACGACAACGCTCGCGCCCACCGGTCTGGCGGTGTGGATGCGTATATGCTAGAAGTCGGAATTCGTCGTTTGGACTGGCCAGCTAGAAGTCCGGACCTCAATCCCTAGAAGCATGTCTGGGACGTTCTGAAGCGACGAGTGAGATCAGTGCAGCCAGCTCCGCAGACCATCAGAGAGCTAAAGAATGTGATTACCGCGGAGTGGGAACGTATTCCCCAAAAAACCATAAAAGATATACTCACTAGCATGCCCAGACGAATGCAAGCTGTGATTTCAGCAAGAGGGGGTCACACTCAATACTAAACTTTTATCTGCTTTTAATGTATTCAAGAAAAACAAAGAAATTAACGCGTTTCATTTTTATTTAGCGAGCAGGTACAATCATAGTGTTTTGAGCTTAAACATTATTTCTTAATAATTTAATTAAAATGTTATGATAAAACTGATGAAAACTATTCTTTCCTAATTAATTTATAAAATTCTGAGGATAACAATACCTAAAATTGTCAAACAAACTAATAGTAACTATAAAATAGTTCTTTGCTTAAGTGCCCGTTTTTTTTGCAAAAGAGTTTATAACGAAATCCGCCATTTTTTGTCATATTGAATTTGTTTGGAAAATAGCAATATGTGGGCAAAAAAGTGTTAAATTTTAGTTAAAGCCATTTGTGCAGCTCTTCGCTTGTTTGTATATTAATAATAATATAAAAACAACCCAGAACTCAACACGAGGAAGTGGCTGCACTTCGAGTTCCACCCACACCCTTTCCAACCATCCAAACAATATGAAGGGTGTGTGTTTGCTATTTATATTATTCACATTACTTACATTGCATGTTTGGTATTTACTTTGGTTTAGTCTTACTGCTTAGATATATTTTATTATACCTTGTTTACTCTTTACTTGTGCTTGGTTTAGAAGAAACTCTGTACTGTGATTTACTTTCAAAACTGGGCATTATTGATCCAGATTCTAGTGTAGCTCAGATGTAACCGTCTCTTGATTGGGCCCCACACACCTTTAGTGACGCTTCTGTTACCAGCTTAACGCACCTTTCGACTGCTTGCGTGTGACAGGGGAATCTTGTGATATTCCAATCTGGAATAACACCAGTCTGAATTAACAATAATATTTCGTCATCGGGTACATTTCGAAGAAGAAGAGGAGAAAAAATCCTTGTGTTACTCCAATCGATCATCTCAGTGTAGTCTGACGCATCGAAGTTCAAAGTAGGAGTGATAAAGTTCCTAATGGTTTTACCCTTTGAACATGGCTGGCATATTTCTCCTCCTCTTCTTCGAAATGTATCCGATGACGAAATATTATTGTTAATTCAGATAGTTATCGATAAGTATCGGTAAAATTGGGTAAAAAAAAGGTCATCCGGCCGTCAGTACCGATGTAACCCTCAGTACCCTATCCGAATACCAAAAAAAAGGTCATCCGCCGTACCATATTTATCGAATCACAATTATCAATACTTATCGGATCCAAAAACAATTATCGATAATTATCAAATGACACAAAATTATCGAACCACACAAAATTATCGATAATTATCGAAACGCACAAAATTATCGATAATTATCGAATGAAAACTTATCGATAGTTATCGATAATTATCGAATGAAAAATTATCGATAATTATCGAATCAAAATTATCGAATAACACTTATCGATAATTATCGCACACCCCTACTGCAAACGCTGTCAATTTTATCTCTACTCTTTAAAAATTTACTATATATCAAATATTTTATTGGCATTCTTTTTAAACTACATAATAAACACTAATAGCTCGTGATTCTCAAAACAGTTATCTTATCAGTATTTCAATACTTACTCATTTATTTATCAAGGCGTATCATGCTTTGAAAGATTGTAGACACGTTATTGATTATCGGAACACGTTTTTTTTTTCATGACTGGAATAAAATTTCGTATTTTACGATCAATGACACGAATTTTGCGTTTTACGAAAAGTGGAGTAATCATAAAAAAATATTTTTATCAAAAGTTGTATTGAGAATTTTTACAGATCAGTGCACGGGTTTGGTCTTTTTTCTACCTAACATGTATTGGACTGGGACATGCGATGACTCTTATGTATGAGATTGGGAGCATTCAAATCGCTTCGGTTTAAACTGACACTGTGATTTCATATAGACATAACGACAACTTTTAAGGTATTTGATCTTAGGAAGGTTTAAACTGGAAGGAGTTAGGGATATAATAAACTCTTTCAGAGAGCATTAGCATTATTTTCCTCTGTTGCAGGATTTGCAGTTGAGTCGTCTTGATCGAGTAGTAATACACATCATATTATGGTATTAATACACATACAGGTACAGTAACCTATCAAGATCGAGATAGATAATATAGGTACCTGTAGTTTTATAGTTGCTTTCTATAAATAGTATATAACGTTACTAGGGAGAGAAGTGATACAGTGCAACCCGGATTTTTGTATAATAATCTGAATATAATGTGAATAAAAATCCGAGGTTGCGATGTCTCAATTCCCTCCCGTGTAACGTATAGAATTTTTTATAACGCTAGGGTTGAAAGTTCGGTTGTAATTGAAATAGATAAAATAGTAATTATTAGGTGTTTTAATTAATTTACTCATACATTTGATATTCTCGATGATGTCGTGTACACTTTTTTTTTGTATCGCAGGGGAACCTATTTACGGGGCCAGGACGTCTGGGTAGGCAGTCCTAGACCGTATGTCGCACTCAGCACTTGACTGTCTGGCTCTACCTCTGAACAGTCCCGACGACGTCGTGTCTAGCAGGACCGGGTTGCCATCTCGGCCCGACACGGGCACAGGGGCGTTACTGAAGGCGCATTTGTTAGCACCTCATACGCACCCCCATTCGTCGTTAGCGGATGGAGGCCACGTCAGCGGCCTCCTCTCTCACCCGATCGTCGGCCTCCTTCTGGGACTTTAGTGTGTCGCAGAAGGAGATCACCGCCTTCCGGGATTCATTGGCGCTGAGTATCACGGTGATGACGCCCCGGAACGACAAGTCCCCTCGGAGGACCGACGTCAGACCTTGACGCAGCACCGCTCATCTCAGACACACCTCGAGAGTGTGCTGGGCAGAGTCCATCGCCGCGCCCCAATCGTGACATTCAGTCTTTGGCCCAAAGCAACGTAACTCCCCCCCCCCCCTCCACACTTAACTTCAGCTGACACAGGACTAAGGTCCCATCCCACGGGAGTTGCTGGTCTCTTACTGGACGAGTCCCCGGGTGGCGGATAGGGGGTACCACTCGTCGCTCACCACGAGTGTTTGGGGTCTTCGTACCCCCGCGGACCAAAAACAACATTTTCATATAATATGCTTCTTTCATTTGGAATCCACAGTACAGTAATCAAAATAAAAGTAAAAATAATAACAATAAATACATTAATCAATTTGAAAAGGTCTAGTTTACATTCAATAAGCATTTATTATATTTATTTATTTAAGGACAACCAGTTGTAGTTACAATAAATACTTACAAATATAAAAAAATAAATTACATAAAACGTTACATAGTTGCACTACGTATAGGTGCCACAGCATTCGCAAAATGACAATTAACAACAACAACAAAAAGAGAATTAACTTATGACAACACGCCAGTTAACTATGGTAAATTTATATAACAATATTATAAAAGGAGACTGCTAAATATTGGAAACCTGGTTAAACACGGCAGTTTTGAAAACAGTTAAATTGTCGTTAAATATATACACAAAGATACTCAAAGCATTAAAATTTTTGCACAATCTTGATACAGTATAATTCTGTTTTAAGTTAGTTCTAGCAGCAGGAGCGCTTAGAAGACCTAAGGGATGTCGAGGTAAATGTCAAGGAACACGAAAATGAAACAATCTCAACAGAGTGGGGCAATCGATCTGACCTCTTAAAACTTTGAACAAAAAAATCATGTCATTAACATGTCTTCTATCGATCAAAGAGTGCATCTTATATAGCTTTAGTTTATCTTTGTAGGAAGCAAGTTTACCGAACTCATAACACGAGTAAGATAGATATCTTAAGAATCTTTTCTGCAATCTTTCTAAGCGTAGTTGATGTACAGTGTAATGAGAAGCCCAAATCACACTACCATATTCAAGTACACTTACATATGCGCAATATAATGTAATTTTAGTACGCGGATGTTTAAACTTCTTGGTATTTCTCATCACAAAGATATATAGATCAATATTAATGTCGATGACAAAGGGAAGACATTTTTCTATTTAAAATTATCAGAAATCGTGTGCACTCACCATATCTTTTAAGTAATAGGTATTTATTTAAGACTAGATACTGCCCGCGACGTCGTCTGCGTGAACGCTATTAGATAACACGTTGTTACAGAATGCGTTGAAGAAATAAAGTTTCATTGCTCGTTCCCCGTAGGTGATAGCGTGATAATATATAGCCTATATGTTGACCCGACTTCTTAATAATATTCTAATAATAATATACTTCTTAATAATATTCTAATAATAATACTCTCAATGATCAGGTAAAGTGTTCTTGTTTCACGGAAGCACCAAGATTCGAGGAATCAGGAGGTCAATCGAAATCTATTTTGTCTTTACAAAAGAAAGGTAAATTTTTCTTTACTTACATAAAATATAACACTTGTTGGCATAAACTAATCGAAAGAAGGAAATTCCATCAAAAATCTTGACATTACGGTGGTTATTCTTACAGTTTTAAACACGCGTCGACGTCTTAATGTTGGCTATGGTTATACCGTACTAATTTGAAATAAGAGCTCGCAATTTTTCGTGCTCCTATTTGTGTGGCCATTTGTGAAGCGTCTATCGGGAATCTAGTGTAATTATTGATCGAAGTTAAGAATAAATAAAATATAGAAAATATTTACTTATTTAATAACATATTTATATATATATATATATATATATATATATATATATATATATATATATATATATATATATATATATATACATATATATATATATATATATATATATATATATATATATATATGGGTGGTTCTCCAAAATTTGGTTAACTTGGTGTTAGCAACAATTTTCACATATTCATATCAATTTTATCCAATATTTGAAACTGCTGAGCTGTAATATAAAGTCCATTTAATTTAGTCACTCATTTTGATATAATATATCATAATATTCTTTATTTCCAAAAATCGACACTTCTTACTCGAAATATCAGGCCCTAGCCATGTAAGATCTCCCAAAATTACTAATCATTTCACTGTAATTATAATTCTATAAGAATAATTTAATTTAACTCTATTTAATCTCGTTTACTATTAAATTACTAACCTTGTCATTACTATTTAATTTATAATAACAATATGTTACATCACATTATTTCAAGTCAAATAGTGTAAGCGATAAAAAACATCAGGCCCTAGTCATTAACGAAACTCAAAAATACGCGGCATCCAACCATAAGGCCTTTTTCATAACTCACTCAATACGATTGCATCCATATTAAATTAATTGTAAACAATCCAAGCCGGGGCAACCATTTTGTCATTAGTGTGGTTGCCGAATTCACTGCGGAAACACTTGCTGTGTCAGTCAAACTCTCAGGCCCTAGGTAAGTCGTTTCAAAGGTAGTTAATTAATAATTGATCTCATTACTTATTGTAAATTCGAGTTTGATTTTCTTTATTATTTTGACCACCTATTGATTTTAATGTTTATACTAAATAATGTGTTATATTCGATTTTGTTTCGTTTCGTCAGTCCCTAGACCATCAGGCCCTAGTCGTAAAAGTGTACTACATACTGTGTGATGCATGGTTTCAAACATAATACTAGTATATTTGTTGTAAAATATGGCGCCTAGGAAGAAAACAATATTGTTTAAAGAGGAAATTGCAAAAACAGTCTAAACAAACAAAAATGCGATTGGAATAAAAATAAAAATAACCCTGTGTTCCTGGCCGAGTACAAAGAAAAGGAACGACTAAAATATCTATATATAAGAAAAAGGACAACAGAAATGTGTAAAAGACATAACTCCGCGTGACCACAGAGAAGCAAGAAAAGAAAATTGGTTAGCCTTTTCATCTGATTATAGATTATTATACCCACAACATAGAATTAAAACTTTACTGATTATTATCTAAAAAAATCACTTTCAAAATGAGGTCAGAAGTTAACCAAATTTCAGAGAACCACCCATATATATTAATATTAATTTTTACATATTTAAAATAACACCTGTCAATGAAACTCCAAAAAATTAAGTTTTTTTTTTAACTTATCCTCCTTAAAATAACTTATCATTTAAACTTTTTTCATGCTCGATATGTATGCGGATATTCTTATCTACCTATATAATATTTACAATACTCGCCTAATTATTTAGTTCTTCGTGAAAGGTACTAGTGACTGCACGTGATATATAAGTAAATCAACCCACAATGTGGTAAGCGATTCTTTTCTAAAAACATATTGAGCATTGCATATAAGTACAAAATATACTGAATATAAGTTACGATAATCCTCAACTTCTGTTGTTCTCTGTTTCCACATAACATCATAAATGTTTGCGAAGTGATCTTACGAGATTTATTATCTGTCTCTTTCACTCTCGTGGTATTGATGGCCCGTTTAACCGTTACTTGGGAATGTGCATTGGTTTATTCTCCAGTAATAAGATTTACGACAGCTCTTAGAAAGGTCGCTTACATTTTTCTTTTTTTATGTTTTATTTTACTGCATCAGTACTTATAATTTAATAGATAAAGAATTAATTTCTAACTATAATTGAATAGTAATTTAACTGTTTAATATTTTTGATAACATATAATTATGTTACCTACTAACTTTCATCTCATGAGCAATGATGAAACAATAGTCGTAAATTTTAAAGTCACAAATACAAAAATTACATTTCAAAAATCTCTGAATATTTATTCCCGATTAGCATACTCAATACTTTTGCAATACACATATACTTTGATCATACTCTTTGGCTTCCCTAATTTTTATGTCACTTTATTTTACCACAATTCAAAAACCTGCAGAATGACTAATAATATATCATCAAAATGCTATCTTAAGAAAATGTATGACATACTAAAATATGATGTCACTTATTATCTTTAAAAACTTGAAAAACAAACGCTATATTTATTTATGCGTGATTAATCAGTCAGTCCATTAATTTTGACGCCTTTGTCGTTATGTGTCAATGTGTAAAACCAGCTGAACTATATAGCACACATTTGGCAACTTACATGTACTTGCTTAATTGCCCGAATTAAACGAGTATTTATTACTTTTCACTTGTAAGAACGAAACGATAGTTGATTGAGCATGGAGTTTTATGTGTTTCTTACCAAAAGTAGAAGAAAATTTTTTTTTTGTTTAAAATAATAGTCAAAAACTAAAATATGTGTTGGAAGTACGTATAAATGTAAACTTAATTAATCTGATTTTATATGAAATCATTTTTACTCTGCCCCATGGAAGAAGCATTAAATAAACATTCGACTTGTCAATAACATGACAAAGTTATTCGGGTCGTACTAATTTGATCGTATTCTTTAGAGCCAACTGGATTTTATTAAAACATGATAATTATTAAATTAATTATGATATGGATTTTTATTTAGAAAAACTTAACGTCATATGTCTCAGGATAGGCAACACATATATGGGTTGGCAGGGTTAGTTCCAGGTAAACTAGTTTATGTTCATGGGCGACGTCGACCACTTACCATCAGGTGGCACATCTGCCAGTTTGCCTATCCAACTAACATTTAAAAAAAAACATTTAAAAAAAACTTATCTGTCTTAGACCCAGTTTCACAACTTGCTGTGAAGTTCCGGCTCACCTAACTGGCACTTTTTGACAGGTAATTGTATGGGTTATCTGTCAAAATAAGTGCCAGTTAGGTTATCCGGAACTTAATACCAAGTGGTGAAACTGGCCCTTAAAATATTACGTTATAATTTCACGTGTGACCCTTAAACTACATATAATTACCTATACAGCTTACCCACTAACATTTAAGAACTATGTTGAAATAACAAATACTAGATACACTACCTGGTTTTCCTCAATTGTTAAATTTCGATACTGTCAAGACTGATTCACTTAAGGTACAGGTCTTCTAATCTCGGGGCCAATCTTCCTTAGCACTAATTATTTTCGTTACTTCCAACCTTAGTTACTTTATAAGCAGTATAAAACGTAGTATAATGTGCCTTGTAAACTTTGATTCATTTAATTCTTTGTTGTATGGCTGTACTCTTGTATAACTGTCAGTTTCTCAGTTTATTATTATTTTTGTGTTCAGTGTGCAGACCTCTGGATAGCCGGATTGTATGATTCCGTCACTCCCGAAGAACTAGCTGGCGTAATCGCCAAAGCGGGAGGATGCGCCCTGGAAGCGGTCAAAGTTGGCGAGATCCGACAAAATTACACTAGCATCGGAACACCCTGGGTTCGTTGCCCAGTAGAGGCGGCTAAGAACATTCTTCACATGGTCGAGCGACGCCGCCTTCTGGTGGGTTTCGTTTCGGCTGGCGTCGGGCTCCTAAAGGAGAGACCGCATCAGTGCTATCGCTGCCACGAAGTTGGGCACGTGGCATTTATCTCTCTTATGCCTGGAATTTATCTCTTTAAAAGCGTTATTCACAATAAGTACTGATCGTATAATTCATATGAAATCATATTATAGTCTCAATCACTTTCACTGTCTGAATTAGAGACATTGATAATAAAACTATCACTAAACATATCCAGCTTCTCTCCTTCGGTTAAAAACTCGTCTTCGCATTTAATGGCATGATTTCAATTTTTGTCCATTCTTCAGGTCCTATCATATCAATTTTTTTCTATCTGTAGCTTTTTGATAATCGTTTTATTGATGTCTATATACTTAGAAGCAACATATGCCTTTAATTTTGCCCATATATTTTCTATGCGATTGAAATATGGGTGGTACGGGGGCAAACGAACTACAGCGTGTCCATACACTCGGAATGATTTTCTTTATGGCTTTGTATAATATCGTAAACTTCAGGTTTTTTGGCATCGGCCGTAAAAGGAATCTGGTACCTTTCTAACCTAACCATATCTCCTTTTTTGGTATTTGCATTTGGTGGCTTCTTCACAAGTTTATTATTGTACGATGCATTATCAATCACAATAACGTTATTTTGTGGTAAATTAGGAATTAATTTTTTTGCAACATCTTCTCGTATTTCTCCGCATTCATCTCTTTATGATAATCTCCAGGTATAAGAGCTCCAGGCACGAAATCCTTTTCGTTACCCGTGTGTACGATTATAAATTGTTGATCTTTAGGAATGGATTGTTTAATCCCTTTTTAGCAGAATCCGTCCAAATTCTAATTTTGGGATGTCTAGTGTAAATAAACAATTCGTATGTAAAAACGATATTTTTACCAGCAGCTCTCATTTTCGAATTTCTCTCAGGAATTTGAGTCTCTTTAACCGAACGTCATGTTTCTCCGTTAAAATTTTACGATTATTTTGTTTTTCGAAATATATAATATATGATATATAATGATATTTTGCAAAGTAGAAATTGAAGTCGATGTCTTCTCTTAATCTTTTGTGTAATGACTTGAGAATAGGTAATTCTTTAAATCAGTCATGGAAATCGTAAACCATTCGCCGTATTGCATAGTAATCGAAATCATCCAGATTCAACTGGTACCTATTTCATATTTTGTTTTTCCTAAGCTTTTGTGTTTTCTTTATCGCAGTGAACGTTATTTTCCCTCAATACATTCCTTACAACAAATTCCTGTTATATCACTGACTCTCTGGACTACCCTTTGGAAATAATTGTTATCAGATTTTTTTAATTTGTTGGCTTCCTTAAAAAATATCTATACTATACATTATTAACAATTTCTCGGGATTGACTATCAAGATTTTTACCTTGTTTAATATACAAAGCCAGATTTAGCGTTATTGCGGCCATCACCTAATTTATTTGCAACATGAAACCATATAAATTACAGATAATTTCATTCAAATCAAATTCCCTTGATTTCGAAAGCTAACCCGTCACATATATATGTCGTAAAAAGTTGGTTAAAGTATATTGAAATATTTAGAATATTAAAGAAGTTCCTATACTTAGCTTGAGATTTTATTACTAATTACGTATATTAAATTAATGTAAGGTATTTTATTAGAAAGTGCAGAAACCCAAATTACAAATAAAATATTATATAACATTGATTTAAATATTTTATGTGAGTTAATTCTAGGATATTATATACTCTATGTGAATACACGAACCTTTGCGATTTAAACCGAGACATCATGAGTGTCAAAGTGGAAATTATTGCACTTTACAGACTACAAGCAAAACTCGTTTTATAAGAAGCTGTGTCGCAAATCCTGTGTGCATAGCGATTAGGAATAGACTTAAAGATAATACTTTTGTGATTCCGAAGAATAACAGCCACAATGTAGAGTTTTCTTACATAATAATATATTCCAATACGCATGAAGATACTTAATCAAATTGGTTTTAAACTAGGATTGATTCAGGTAGAATTTTCTCACTCTTTTCTTAAATAGAGATGGTGTTTTGCAAACGCGAATTTCATATGGTAGGAATTCCAAAGTCTAACGGAATGTACAGTAAAGGAGTAGGAATAAAAATCGATACGGCCCACCGTATCGATAGAAGATAACGTTTATGAGATCTGCATGAAGAATCATCATCATGAGAGAAAGAAAAGCAGTCCCGTAGATATGAAGGAGAACAAGGATTAAAAAGAGTCTTAAAAAGGAAATAAAGTATTTTGAAATTTCTACGATGGCAGATAGGGAGCCAGTGGAGTTGCTTACGAAAGTGACTTACATGATCATATTTTTTAAGCCGAAAATGAAACGCAAGCATAAATTTTGCAGTCGCTCAAGTCTGTTAAGTGATTCTTCGGTGACATCTAAACAAGTGACAGCGTAATCAATGATCGGATGTATGAGAGTTTGCACGAGAGAAACTTTAGTCTTGAAGGGTAAAAAGTTTTGCAATGATTTTAGAGAATGGAGCGAAAAGTATACCTTACGACTGATCTCATTGATATAAGCATTTCAGTTAAGATTGGAATCAAAAACAACACCTAAATTCTTAGCCGAGTCGGAAAAAGTAATAGGGACGCCGTCGACGGTAATAGGGGATAGTTCCTATATTAAGTTGAAAGCGAATGCGTTTACTGCCTATGATTAATGCTTTAGTTTTTCCCGGGTTGACAGTAAGACCGAAACTTTTACTGAGAACATTTAAAAAAATAATGCGGTATAATATTTTAAAGTGATGAAGGTTCACTTTCATTAGATTTTCTCGTTAAAGCGAGAGCGAAGAGCGAGCTAATGCGCTAATAAATTGTATCAATTTTAAAATTTTGCTCCATAACGCAAAGAGCAATAAACAAATCCTCCGCGTATCCCATTGGATCTAGATAAGCAAATGTTGTTACAATTAAATTTTTCCTTTCTTTTACAGTTTATCGTGTGTTTGCAGTCTTCTATGCAAAATCATCAGTTTTATCCTGTCCGTATTCATTCTTGTGGGTATTATTCTACTTATTTTGTGGTTGACAGGAGTCATCTTTAGGGGTATAAGAGACGTAAGTTATTTATATTTTTAACTTAACAATACTAACGATACGACTGTAAAATAACAACTAGTGTTAAATTAAAAATGTGGGCTTTTTTAGTCGCAGAAAAAATTATAGTACTTTTTGAACTCTACATTTTATATACGAGGGTACGTTTTTAAGTTCGCGGAATGAGAGGGTTGGAGGCGGGTGATTAGGCTCATTAGGATCGTAACGTGTTTAGTGACTCATAATTAGTATAAATACGAGATTTCATTGTTATTAGACTAAATAATAAAAGAGTAATCTCTTTGAGCTATCGCCAAGCAAGCAACATATTTAGGAGTGAAAAGTGAAATGTGGAAAAAATCGAATATCGTGCCGTTATAAAGTTCCTTACCAAGTAAGGAAAATCAGTTGCGATATGGATGAGATGTCATCGGTTTACGGTGACTCTTGTTCAGGAGAAACCATGGTGTACAAGTGGCACAGTTTGTTCAAAAAAAGGAAGGGAATCCCTTGAAGACGACCCGAGGCCGGTCAGGAGCATCGAGGTGACTACGCCAGAACTTATGCAAAAAGTCGAAAAACTTGTACTCGACGATGCTCGACTAAAGAAGAAACAACTCGCAGAAATGGTTGGAGTATCCGATACAACCATTTTTAAAATCCTGCACGATCATCTTGGCATGACTAAGGTCAGCGCAAGATAACTACCGAGAATGCTCACGCCACCGCTTAAACCGCACAGCACACCCCAAGAAGTTTAAGGTGTCACAGTCATCTGGGAAACTCATGGCAACGGTCTTTTGGGATCAGAAGGAATATTATTGATCGATTATAAAGATAAAGGTGTTTCTGTAACCGGAGAATACTACGTTTTAATATTAGAGCAACTAAAAGAAGCCATTAAACAGAAAAGACGGGGATAATTGACGAAAGGTGTGCTACTTTTGCACGACAATGCGCCCGTCTACAAGAGCTGCGTTGCGTTGGCTGCCCTGCTTAAAGTGGGCTTCGATATTTTGAACCACCCACCCTAGAGCCCAGACCTGGCCCCGAGTGATTATTACCTCTTTCCAAAAATGAAAAAAGAGCTACGGGGTAAAAAATTTACCACCGATGATGAAGTTAAGGAGGCAGTTTCAGCGTATTTTGAGGATAAAGACAAAACATTTTTATGAGGGTATAATTAAATTAATTGAAAGATCTGAAAAATGTGAAAAAGACGGACGTCTTGCGGTGGATGTGGATATATTGAAAAGGAAAAATATATTTTTTTTTTTTTTATTTCAATCCCTTACCCTTCATTCCGCGAACATAAAAACGCTCCCTCGTACATGTTATTATGCATTTACTCGTAGATACAAATATTATTTTTCAACAGGAATCAAACCCTGGAAATGATACATCAACCGATATCATACGAAATGCCCTATATTTGGGAAATGGGGTATAAGGAATGAAGAAAATATTTAATTATTTATTTATTTTAAGTTTACGGAATTAACTTATCGTTAATTACTTTAAAGCTGTTGTAAAATACTATTAAAATGTAATAAGCGTTAAAAGTTTGTTGTTGTATCAACAAGAATATAATTATTAATTTTCGCTACTAAATCATTGACACTTATAATGTAGAAATTATATGAAAAGTATGGAAGTACGAAGTGCCTTTAATAGAATGTGTATCATTACAATAAATTAATTGTGAATATGTCATTAAAATCATGTATTTAGTCCCTTAATAATTATGTATTTTTGTTAAAATTAAAAAAAAAATCCAATATTTTTCTGTATCTTCACGACTAATTTTGTTTATTTTTAAACTTCTTTAAACTTATTTTAACCTATTTTAAGCTATGTAAAGTACGAATTTTCAATTTCTTATTAAACTTTTTTATTTTTATTTTAAGTCTTTTTTTAAGGCCGCATATTACTCTTTTGCAATGTTTTTGTCAATTTAAAATCTTAATAATTTTTTTTTTGTCTATTTAAAATCTAAATAATTTGAGCTATGTTTTAATGAAAATACCATATTGAAAAGTATGTTTATTACCAAATACTAAATTTTTTATAATACATGTATTCATAATTGTAGTTCATCACTCATCAGGCTCGCGTTCGTGATCTGGGTATCAAGATGGTACCCGATTTGTAATTTATGCACGAAATCCTTCCGATATTTAGGTTTTATCCTAAGACAAACTTCAAAATCTTTTAATCTAAGGGTTGTTAAAGTATTGTACAATTCACTGGTACGAAGTCAGTTAGAATATAATTCGATCATTTGGAACCCACACGAATTTAAGTACACACAAATGATAGAAAAAATACAAAACAAATTGATGCGTTTTCTCTATTTAAAAGTGTACGGAGTGTACCCGGGCTATCCGCACGTGTACCCAAGCCAGTTCGTGCTAGGTATGGTAGGATACTGCCGGCTGTCGGTCATTAGAGATATGCAGCTGGTCAAATACGTGTGTCGCGTGCTGCGCGGAGAACTGCACCACCCGGAGGTGTTGGCGGCACTGTAGCTGCGAGTCCCAGATAATTACGTGGGCCTCCGCCGGCGTCCCACTATGCTCAGCCTTCCGCCGTCAAAAAAAAAAACCTGCTAAATGCATCTCCAATGTTACGTACTATTCGAATATTGAATAAACTTTCAGATAACGATATAGACATTTTTGCCCATAACCTGCCGAAACTAATAGAATTAGTCCAGGGGGTTCTTGAGAAGAAATAAATTAGTGAATGTAAAAATTTATTTCGCAGATATTTTTTTAATTAATGTATATGTACATATATGCTTATAATATCGTATTGGATTTACTTGTTAGGATGTTTTAACTGTGATAATAAATAAATATAATCATTCTTCCAATCATGAACAAAATTGTAAAAAAGTATATAGACCAACAAATACATTCATTTTATAAAAAAATATATATTTATTATCCAATAAGCAAATTAGCTTTCAGTCCAAAAAAGTACTACTCAGTTAATAAAAATATAAGCAAACTCCGTTAAATAAGCATTTAAATAATAAACAACATGTTCTATTAGTATTTATTGACTACAGCGAATCATTTGATACCCTCCAACATAACGTTCTTATTGATAAGCTAGGAGATAGTGGAATTAGAGGACAAGCCCTAGAATGGTGCCATGATCTTGGCCTCATTATTCATATTGGTAAAACAAAAAAAAAATACATAAGCTGTAGTGATTTTAAGCTTATAGCTCATAATCTTCAATGCTTACATACAAACAAACATCACTATGACGGATGTGACTGTTCGTCAGTAAAAACTGTTACTGATCAGAAATATTTGGGCTTATTGATTGACGATCGTCTCCTGTGGAAACAACACATTAACTATGTTTGTCACAAATTACGCACCCTTTTGGCAAAGTTAATAATTATAAAAACTAAAACTCGTTTCTTGATACTTTTAGCGATTTATAAAACATCAGACGAATTTATAATACCATATGGACTAAGTAGCTACGATCTAACATATAAAAGTCATATTTTTTTTTTTTTGTTTTTTTTTTATGAAATAATTTGAGCGCGTTTGACTTCTATCTTGTCTGATGGTAAACAAAGATGAAGTCTAAGGTGGAGCACGCAAACTCAAATAGTGCCTGTTCACTCTTGCCTTAAAAATCCCTAAATTGTACGTATCGGGAAACAGCGACGCAGGAAGAGAATTCCATTCCTTTGCAGTTCTAATAACGAAAGAAGATGCGAACCGCGAGGTGCGAACCGGAGGAATGTCGACCACGTATGGATGAAATCCCCGTCCACGTCGTGTCGTCCGATAGTGGAATGGTGCTGGGGGAATCAATTCGTGCAATTCCTGTGCACACTCACCGAAATGCAACCTGTAGAAGACACACAGACTAGCAACCAGACGGCGATGTTCGAGGCTCTGGAGCCGTCTTGAAGCAATCATATAAATCATATAAATCAAATAAACTCTTTTGCAAAAAAAAACGGGCACTTAAGCAAAGAACTATTTTATAGTTACTATTAGTTTGTTTGACAATTTTGGGTATTGTTATCCTCAGAATTTTATAAATTAATTAGGAAGGATCAGTTTTATCATAACATTTTAATTAAATTATTAAGAAATAATGTTTAAGCTCAAAACACAATGATTGTACCTGCTCGCTAAATAAAAATGAAACGCGTTAATTTCTTTGTTTTTCTTGAATACATTAAAAGCAGATAAAAGTTTAGTATTGAGTGTGACCCCCTCTTGCTGAAATCACAGCTTGCATTCGTCTGGGCATGCTAGTGAGTATATCTTTTATGGTTTCTTGGGGAATACGTTCCCACTCCGCGGTAATCACATTCTTTAGCTCTCTGATGGTCTGCGGAGCCGGCTGCACTGATCTCACTCGTCGCTTCAGAACGTCCCAGACATGCTCTATGGGATTGAGGTCCGGACTTCTAGCTGGCCAGTCCAAACGACGAATTCCGACTTCTAGCATATACGCATCCACACCGCCAGACCGGTGGGCGCGAGCGTTGTCGTCCATAAAAATTGAGTTTTCGCGAAGAGCGGTTAAAACGGGTTGTGCATAAGGAATTAGAACTTCCGTTATGTATCGGTGTCCAGTCAGTGTACCGTTTTCGATGAAGACTAACTCCGTACGATCCATAGAATTTATTCCTGCCCAAAACATAACAGAGCCCCCTCCATAAGGTGTGATTTCTTCAAAACATGCCTCTGCAAAGCGTTCTCCTCGTCTACGTAGCACTCGCCGACGTCGGTCTTCACCATGCAGAGATATCCTGGCTTCATCGGAGAACAATACCCTATCCCAGTCTTCATGAGTCCATGACACACAATTTCGAGCGAAGCTAAGCCTGGCAACTCGATGTCCACGGAGTAATTTAGGGCCGCGTGCCGGGCGATGACTGTGTATATTAGCAGCGAGAAGCCTCCTCCTGACCGTCCATAGACTAATTTGCACATTTCTTACTTCTTCGAGGGTGTTCTTGAGGTCCACATAAGAAGATTTGTGATTTCTCAACGCTTGACTAACTAGAAAACGATCATCCCGTGGTTCGGTACATGTCTTTCTGCCAGAACCAGGCCTTCTCTTGACGGAACCGGTCTCTTGATAGCGCTGCCAGGTGCTTTGAACTGTCGACCGACTCACATTTAGCCTCTGAGCCACGAAGCATTGACTGCAACCTTCTTCAAGCAGCGCAATAATTTTGCTCGCTTTTATCACTTTATCTACCATTTTCGAGATTGCTAAACAGCAATAACAATACTTTTAAATGTCAAGGACACCAGATAATTTAATAAAAATTGACAAAAAGTTAATTAGAGTCGATATTAACTATAGGGAATTCGCGCCACAAAATGTAGTTAAAAGTTATTTTCTTTGAAAACCAGGCTCAGTCAAAAATTTGAATTTGGAATGTACTCTTATAAACATTATGGCACTTTTATAACTGGCCAGTAACATGTTCAAATGATTAAAACCTTTTTGGTATTTTATTTTTTTCAGCCAGGAAGAAAATCGAAACCGCCCGTTTTTTTGCAAATGAGTGTATATCAATTTCCGACGTGGTCTCTGACTATGGGCGTTTTAAACAAGCCCCAAGTCGCACAACCTACAATGGAGAGTACTATGCTTGGTATTTTTTCAAAGTCAAAGTCAAAATATTTTATTCAGCATAAAATTATTACAATTATTCACTGAACGTCATGAGTCTACCACCAGTTCGGAAAGAAGAAGCCTCTGACCTGAGAAGAACTGGCGAAAGAAACTCAGCGGGACTAATATTTTTTTTTAACGTACTTAATGTTTTTTTTTTTCTAATGTAAATTGAAATTAACAATAAATCTCTGTAAATTGAAATAGCCTGGTGGCGATCACATCATTCCCAAGGCGTACTATCTTCTAGAAAATCGTTTATCGAATAGTATCCTTTAGTACACAAACGTTCTTTCACAATTTTTTTAAATTTAGCAATAGAAGCTTTTTGAACGTTTTCTGGAAGCCTGTTGTATAACTCGGCGTAAGCGAGTTACAGGCATTACAAGTTTATGTTTGTTCCTAGTATTAATGCTATGCATGTCGCAATTCCTGGGAAATGCGTGTATATTTTTATGAACATACATAACATTTTCGTACACATATTGAGAAGCAACAGTCAATATTTTTATTTCTTTAAATTTATCTCTTAATGATACTCTAGGGCCTAAACTATAAATTGCACGAATAGCTCTTTTCTGCAGGACAAAAATTGTATTAACCGTAGCTGCATTTCCCCATAATAAGATTCCATAGAACATAATACTATGAAAATAACTAAAATATACTACGCGAGCTGTATCTACGTCAGTAATAAGTCAATTTTTTTTTACCGCGAACGCTGCAGAGCTGAGCCTATTCGCTAATCCCTCAACATGGAGATCCCACTGTAGTTTCGAATCTATAATTAAACCTAGGAATTTAGTGGACTTTACCGGTTTTAACATTTCCTCTCCTAATTCTACACCATTATCAACAAGTTTAACATTAGGTGTCGTGAATTTTATTAATTTTGTTTTTTTGTTATTTAATAGTAAATTATTCGAATCAAACCAATAGACAACCTTTGAGAGAGCATCGTTTACATCGTCATACATAGGTAAATTACGTTTTACCTTAAAAATAAGTGAAGTGTCATCAGCGAACAATACTATCTCATGTTTGTCCTGTACAAAAAATGGGAGATCATTTATGTAAATAAGGAAGAGAAATGGCCCAAGAATAGAGCCTTGTGGAACCCCCATATCTAGAGGAGCCCCAGGAGATCTCTTACCATTTACATCAACCCTCTGTATTCTATTACTCAAATAGGAATTCAGGAGGTTGAGTGCCTTATTTCTAATCCCATAATGATGCAGTTTCCTGATCAACGTCTCGTGATGCACACAATCAAAGGCCTTAGATAAGTCACAGAATATCCCAAGAGCATCCTGCGACCTTTCCCATGCCTCAAAAACATTTTTAATTAGCTCAACACTAGCATCTGCTGTGGAGCGACCTTTTGTAAAACCAAACTGTTTCTTATGTAGTAGATTGTGTGCATTGAAATACGATAACATTTGCCCGAGTATAATTTTTTCAAAATTTTTACTAAATGTTGGCAGTACTGAAATAGGTCTAAAATTATTAGGGTCTAGGGTACTGCCTGATTTAAAAATAGGAATTACTTTACTGTGTTTCATTAGATCAGGAAACACACCATGTTCTATACAGCCATTAAATATAGTAGCTAGATGAGGTACAACGACATCAATTATGGAACTAACAACTTTTACAGATAAACCCCATAGAATGTTTGAATTTAGAATCAGGAATAATGAGATCTTCAGACAAACGAAGATTGCCGAAATAGCCCAACAGATTCTCAAGCTGAAATGGACTGCCATTTTAGCTTGAGAATCCAACAAACGCACTGGCACAGAGCACATAGCTCGTAGAACTGACAGTCGTTGGAGCAGAAAGGTTCTTGAGTAGAGATCACGTAGCAGCAAATGCAGCGGACCATCTCTCGAACGGCACGGGGCGTCGCACAAGAGAGAGTGCCCGATGGGGCTGCCGCCTGTGGGCCACAGAGTAACGTACGCGGTACACGTAGTCTGCCGTATAAGGGCGGGTGAGGGCGTATACCCCAAGGATCGCATCTCGGTCCTCTCTTCTATAGCGCTTATATTTATGACATAGGTACGGTTTTTGTAAACTTGAAACACTTACTCTATGCTGACGACAAAAAATTGTACATAAGCGTGCGCACGGTTGATGATTGTAAGCGGTTACAACATAGTCTTGACATAGTCGTGACATCACTCGCCCACAAAAGGCGAGGACGGGGTCCCAGCACCTTTCGCTGCCGGCCATGGCGGAAATCACAGGTCTGACCCCACAACACCTTTGAGCGCCTCGCGCTCCTCCTCTCAAACCGGACACACATGGTGGCAACATGCAGAGGGCTCCCTCCCGGCGACCCGACACTGGTACTCCCCGAAGCAGCCGTACCCCGAGAGGACCTGCGTGGCATGGAAGGTTAGGACGCCATGCCGTCTATCCAACCACTGCCGGAGGACCGGCCAGACCGCCTCGATCGTCCGGTGCCCCGCGCTTGGACGCTCAAGCCACCTTTCCCACAAGGCAATCGCGGCATCCCGCTCTCGCCTCAGGTGCTGTAGCCGCTGCTCATATCCGCATCGGAGCCATCTGCTTCTGAGCCAGTTATATGAGTGAATGAATGAATGAAACACATTTATTTAGGACATTACACAAAATCACAGACAACAACAATTAATTAAATTAAAAATAAAAACAAACTTGTAAAAGAAAAAAAAACATAAAAATCAATAATTAAAATATAAAATGCAAAAAAAAATATCCTTAAAAAAACACAATTAAAACATGAAAAAGAAAATAAAACAATAACAAAAAATAAAAAATAAAATAAAAATAAAACACATAAATCTGTAACCTCGTGTTGTGCCCCAAAAAGAATTATCACTCAGCATTAAGTTGGGTTTGAAAGAAAAAAAAAACCAACACTGATTTTCAGTGATAACCTATTAGGTTCAGCGCGACAAGTATCGATCCTTTTCTTACAAACAAAAAAATACATTATATAGTAATATACTGAATACTAATACTAGGTACATAAATACTAAATATAACTATAGGATATACGCACCCATACCAGTTCGCTTATCCCATAATTACCACAATACAAAACGAAGTAAACATAAATATGTACTGTAAAAAATATATAATATAACATTCACCTAATAAATAAGTCAGCGGAAGGTTACGTCCTCTGGTTCGCATAGTGCAGGCGAGTTCAGACCGCCGTGCACCCTGGCGACAAGAGCGCGCAATCGATGACGTAACGTTTCCATATCTTTACTCCATTTATCCAATCCATCCATTTTATCCAATCTTTACTAATAATAAATCTGTTAAAACCTCCGTTTCATTAATACACTATATATCATCAAGAATAAATTTTAATAGCGCGCTTTTATTTCGATCAGCGCCATCTCTTATCGTGTTTTTCTCTGTGCAAGTATCACGAAAAAAGTACAAAACCAATGTAAATAACTTTAATACATAAAAATTAAACATAGCTCACAGTATCATTTAGTTTTTGTTTCATTATAATTAAATTTAAAAATAAATATTTAAGAAAATATAAATAGGTACCTAATGTGACGCCATCTATTAACAGCTGATCTAACGAATCGTAACAAGATAGATGGCGCAGTATACTGAATATAATTTTTTGAATCGCACTGTCCAAAACTTCGGCCGAAAGAATGAGTCTCGCCCATATTTAAAGAAATGCTTTTTTTTGCATTTAATACCTTAGTGTACTAAGGTCTTGGTTGTTTGTTTGTTGTTAAAATATTTGGTCGTTATTTGTTTGTTGATTGTACAAAGTTGAATGGTTATAGCTATTTAAGTTGTAATCTATATATATAAAGTCGTGTTAGTTACACCGTTTATAACTCGCGAACGAGTGGAACGATTTTTATGATTTTTGTGTTTTTGGATTTGTCTTCGTTGGGAATAATAGGTACTTATTAAAATATGGTATTCATCAATGAAAAAATAATTAATAAAAAAAACAGTTCAAATGTTTCATCCGTACTATCTATATATATAGATATAATAAATCTGTCACTCAATCCGTCTATTATAAAATATTTTCCAGTATCGACGCAGGTGTAGGTGATAAAAAATATAAAATTATAATTTTTAAAATTTTAGTTAAATACCCGTGCGAAGCCGGGGCGGGCCGCTAGTATTAAATACAAGTGAATAATAATATTTGATATTTACGCTGACAAGTCAAGTATTTCTATGAATTTTAGATACATTCAAAAATTATTATTATATTTAATTTGCCTCCGATGCCTAATTTCATTATTATTGAAGATGGTAATTAAAGAGGGTGAAAATATTTCTTCGCGGCAGTCACCGCAACACGTGCCGGATCAACCCACCGTTCGCGACGGAGCCAGTTCCAACAGGTAAGAAATATCTATCATTTATTTGCAATCTATAACAAACATACATACATAGCTTATAGAAATAAATGAAAATAAAAAGACTATTGTCGCAATACAATACGCACCATAATTACTGTATCACATACCATGTACACATATACATATTTCCACTTTAACAATTAATATATGTATATACCTACTCACAACGTTCTACTTTCTACTATTTAAAAGTGACGTTAAGTGAGGGTTGAAGTTGTAAATTAAGTAGATACATTATATATCTGCAACGAAAATTATTCTTGGTTTTCAGGATCCGAAGCGGAGGTGGCAGGTTGTTCCAACACTTCGTCGCGGCGTAGCGGAAACTACCACGGAACGCTGCAGATCAGTGCATGGGCACACTGAGCATCCAGGACGATGCTCGTGTAGGGTAATTCATGTTACATTCCTTTGTCTATGTTAGCTTATTGTACAAATACATAGGGGCTTTAGTTTGGATCACATCAAATAGTAAGGTGGCAAGATGCAATTGACTACGATATTCCATCCTAATCATTTTTGCGTTATTAATGTAAGGAGAAACATGTGCGCGCGGTAATATATATAAAAGCAGTATCGCATGCATGCGTTTTGTACCCGTTGTATAAGCTTTTTAGTACGTTCAAGTAGCTAATATCAGCATAATTAAATTTTGAAAGAACCAACGTTTCAGACAACTTTACTCGAATATCTTTACTAAGAGAATTTCGTATCTGATACCTGTAACCTATAAAAACAATTACGAGCTGTATTCATGGTATGCCTTTCAAACCTTAACCCCTCATCAACCACTAAGCCCAGATTTCGCACCTCTGTCACGCGTTCTATACCCCCCTTTTACCCCTTATGTGTATAAATGGATTTAAGTTACTGATTTTATTAATTTGTTTTTTTTGTACCCAATATCATATATTTTGTTTTTCCCGGATTCAACGCAAAACCATGAGACTCTGACCACTCAGCGATGCGGTCGAGATCGTCATTTAACTTCTGTATAGCCACACTAGTTTCAGATTGTTTAAATGAAATATACATCTGTTTATCGTCAGCGTATATATGATATTTACAATTTCTTATGTGAGTGACAATGTCAGCACAGTACAGCGCAAAGATTATTGGCCCTAAGATCGAACCCTGTGGCACGCCCCTATTCACCGAAAAACAGTCCGATCTACTCCTTGACCCATCATCATCATTGACAATTTCCACTATCTGCTTCCTATTTTGTAGGTAACTAGCGAAACATTTTATAGTTTCAACGTTAAATGCATAATATTTTAATTTAGCCAGAAACAATTTTCCTGTCTATCGTGTCAAACGCACGAGAGAAGTCTAACAATACAAGGATTGTGCCTTCCCCCACGTCCTGAGCGCTTAAAATATTGTCTATAACATCCAACAACGCTGTAGTGGTGCTGTGACATTTTCTAAAACCAGATTGCCTCTCTGGTAAAATTTTGTTAGATTCTAAGAATATTGTTAATTGATTGCACATAATCCTCTCTAATAATTTTGATATACACGGCAGTATGCTAACAGGGCGAAGATCTTTAAGTTCGTTCACATTTTCTTTTTTGGGAGTTGGTCTGACTAGAGCTATCTGCCATATTTCAGGAAATGTATTTGTTGTAATTGATTTATTAACAATTTCGGTTAAGGTGGTTAGCGTGCTGGGTTATGTCAATAATACCATATCTAAAGAGATCCCGTCAATACCAATTGCATTAAGTTTTTTATTATTTTTGAAATTTCCAATTAATTTGTAGCTTGTAACTTAAATTCTACTGAACAAATTTTACGCGACTCGTAAAAATTAATCGTTTCAATTGGTACGTAGCTTGCGCCCGGCACATTGAGAAAGTTTGTATTAATCATTTTTGGGTCTTTAAGATGTTCAGGTATACTATGATTATATTTTTGTTTTATATTAATGATTTTTTTAAATGTTTCCATAGTACTATTGAGTTTTTAAAATTAGAATTAATATGAATATTGGTCGTCGGCAACGAGTTAGAGTCAACGACTCCTTTTGTAGTTGGATTACTGTTAGTGCTGGCGTACCGCAAGGTGGCGTGTTGTCTCCTCTTTTATTCTCTATTTTCATCAATCCTATCAGTAAAGTTATATCTTTTCTCTATCACCTTTATGCTGACGATCTCCAGATCTACACTCACTGTACTATTGCTGAGCTACCACAAGCTGTCTCACGTATTAACCATGACTTGTTAGAAGTAACTAACTGGAACAGGTCCTTTGGCTTAGCAATTTATCCCAGGAAATCACAAGCTATTATAATAGGAAGCTCTAAATTTATTTCTCGCATAAATAAATCACAATTACCTCCTATACTTTTTGACGGCATTGAAATTCCATACAGCGAGAATGTGACTAACTTAGGTGTTATAATTGATCAAACTCTCTGTTGGGGACCACAGATGTGTGAAATAAGTCGAACGATTTTTTCTACTGTCGGATCACTACGTAGACTGCAAAATTTTCTTCCTACTTCCACCGAAATTGCGCTTGCACATAGTCTTCTCTTATCTATTCTTGATTATGCTGACAACTCTTACCTTGACGTTACTGAGGAGCAATTAAATAAGCTTGAGCGCATTCAAAATTTATATATCCGTTTCATATTTGGCCTACGCAAATATGATCATATCTCTAATTTTCGCAACAAACTCAAGTGGCTCCCAATCCGCCTTCGCAGGAATACTCACATTCTTACTCTTTTATACTGCATATTATTCAATCCTGCTACCCCTTCTTACCTAAAAGAGCGGTTTAAGTTTCTCAACGATTCTCATGAACGAAGCTTACGTTCTAATGACAATTTACTCCTTGAAATTCCTTCCCACTCTACTAATTTCTTTACAAAATCATTTACTGTTCAAGCTGCCCGACTTTAGAAGTCCCTACCCTTGTCCATTAGACGTACTCAATCCCTATTTTTTTTTAAGAAATCTGTAAAAAACCATTTCCTTCAATTTTAATCCTTTACTTTTATATATTCAGTCACGCTCGTATAATCATCTCCTCTCGTCACTTTAAATCATATGATACAATTCCTTATTTATAATATGTTTGTATATAATAATTTTTATGCATACATCTATCTATATGTATTATATATATGTACGTATATATATTTATTAAATTTTATTTTCTATTGTCTATATGTATTATATATGTTATAAATAAAACTGTACACCTCTGCCCTAAGGTTGCCTGGAAGAGATCGCTCTTTAGCGATAAGGCTGCCTTTTGTACTTATTTCCTTTTTTTTTGTATGTAATGTTGCTTTTTTTGTACAATAAAGAGTTATTATTATTATTATGAATATTGAAATAAGCAGATTTCTCCCTAGATATGACTTGTGTAACTTCAGTTTTAAGTTTTTTTATAATACTCCATATGTACGTCCAAGTTTGACCTCCTTGCCCTCGCATGAGCTTCGTCCCTACGACGCATCAATAATTTAATGTTGTACGTTATCCAAGGATAAACTTTCCTTAAACGAAGCTGTTTTATACGGAGCTACTTCATTGAATACCCAAAGCAAGTCTTCTATATCATCGCCCTTCTCAGGCCCCACAACATATCCGCCTTTCTCGGGCCGAACGTCATCTCCGCCCTTCTCGGGACGCTCTCCGGATATACCGGGAACACAGACACAGTCGGTGCCCCCCCCCAGATTCGACGGGGCAGAGTGCCGCAGCACTGCGGGATTCTCCGGCGCCTGAGGCGTCGGTACCCGCCTGGGGTAGTGAAGTTTTGTCGCTCGTGTCAGTGTTTTAAGTGACACAGATTGACTGAACCTCCCATCAGCCATGCATCCCTTCACGCTGTGTCACCGCTTGAGATTCGGGGTAATTTTTATAGAGGTTTTCTTCCTCGCGGTCTGGCCGGCTAAGGGAAGACCCTCGGTCCCGTACGTGGCCGCGAGACATGACCACGACACCACGAAACGGGATTACGAGGTTGACGGTGAGCAAACAGGACTTCTGCTCGCTCGTCCGACGGCGGTGTGAACGCACGCCAGACCCGCCCAGTCTCCGTCCTAGCACAGCGCGCGAGCGCAGCGCCACTGGAGAGGTCCCACCCTATATGCGCTCAACAGGACAACTCTGCTACGAGCAGAGCGCCGGAGCGCATTCCCCCATGAGTCGGCCGTTATTAGTAGGCGGCAGCAGCGCCGTAGCTGTGAAGCTGCTGCCGTCTACGTTACCAGGGTGCACCACGTGGGACCTCCACGGCTACCGACAGATAGCACCCCAAGGTTTTTTGTTACTATCCTAAATCCAACTGACATTCTTTAAATTTTAATTTAAACATTTATAGTTACATTCAACTCGCTATTTGATAGATTTATAAACAGATTGTAATTCTTTTTTTTTAAGTCTAGTTTTCTTTAATGTAAAACATAAATATTTGTGTAGTTTATTACTTATAAAAAATATATTATAAGAGTTTTAAAATATTCGTTTTACAATTTGTCATATAACTCTATTGAGAACTTCTCTCTGTTTCATCGGCGTTTAATTTTGAGAGTTTGTAAGAATATTTGAAATTAATAATTATAGCTTTGCTCCTACTCTTTTATTCAAAGCGTATTTGTGACATATAAGCTTATTTAATAAGAAAAAACAACAGGATAATTAAGGCACAAATAAATTTTTATTTTTAGTAGATTAGTAGTTTCAAGAATTTTCTCGAAACATTTACGTACGTAATTTTTTCTTTTTTACAACATTTGTATTTGAAAACACTCGTACATTTCATATATTTAAAAATAAAAATTGCTATCATAATTATATTATAATTTCACGACATTAATTATTTTCTCTTTAGCATAATCATAATACATCATCATAATCATCATCATAATATAATACATCACATATGACGAATTTGACGTTATAATTTGAAACCAAATTGTATATGAGTATGTAGAGAAATATATATCTTTTGAGTTTGCTTTTATTCTAATATTCATAATTAGCATTCAGCTGCATTGTGATCACTGTAACTCGTGGCTGACGCTCGCTAAGAAAATAATTATAATTATATGTTTGCAGAAAAACTAAGAGATAAAACCGATGCACGATGTGGTATGTTTTCTTTTATCATTTTTATATTCAATAATTATTTTTAAATCTATATTTTTTTAAATAGATTTGGATTTATTTTATTATTGTGTGATTTCATACAAATTACATATCATAATAATTCAGCTTAAAATTTTTAAATAGTGTTGTTTTAATGACAAATTCTAAAACTAATCATCAAAAGCTAACAGATTAATTAAGTTAAATTAATTGTTCTTCTAAGTTTCTTCCCACCTTCTATGCCAGAATTCTCATCTAAAAGTTACTAATTTTTTAAACTGCCAAAGTCGTAATTATTTTGCACCACGACTAACAAGCATTATAATTTCTTTTATGGCGATAACTGAAATAAATACAGCTTTTTTGTACAAATATCCATCCTCAATCTGGATTTGGGCAATCAACGTTAAAAATGTAGTCGTTGTTTGCTTCTTCCTAAAAAGTACGTATATGTACTAAATGAAATGAAATTTATTAAATTTTCTAATGTTTCATTTTCAGTTGTATATGTAATCTCCTTTGTCAGGTTATAAGCTGCATTATAACAATAATTTTTATTATTGTTGTTGTTATTATAATACTGTGGGCGTTGAAATATATTGTACCCGTAAGTAAACATTTTATTTTATCTATGCGAATTCTTCGACCACTATTATGTATGTTACCAATGATGGCATACGGATCTGAGAAATGGTCTCTGACTATGGGCCTTTTAAGCAATCCAATCCGTCGTCCAAGCAATACTGATCATATTGACTCTTTTTTCATTACTAAACTAAATACCTAACTGAAAACTCAAACGGGACTACAACCAAAAGACCTTTTTTAAATTAAATTACAAACCGCGGCTTTGATCACTTCCAGACTATTATAAAAAAGAATACGCTACTAAAATCTAGTTTCAATTAAAAACGAATACTTTAAAATATCAATTTTCTGTATATTATTATCTCGATCATGAACTTAGTTTTTCTAGCCATATTGACCACATTTTTGGTAAAGCGCATCGCATCCTTCACTTTTTACTTTAAATGATACAAGATTTTCATATGCATTCATTTCATATTATGCTTCTTCCGTATGGGATCCACAGTCCAGTAATCAAAATAAAAGTAAAAATAATCTGTATATTAATACGTGAAGCAAAAACTTTCTACCCTTTTTACGAAAATTACGCGGACGGAGAAATATGAAATTTGGCACAGTCAAAGTTAATATGGAGAACAAGTGTAGAATGCTAATATATATATTTTTTAATAATAATGCTCAAAAAATACATTACACACATAAACACACACACACACACATATATATATATATATATATATATATATATATACAATGACATAATTATATATACATAAATATTGTTTATTGTCAAAGTCTCTTGTCAACACGATCTTAAATACAGGTCTTGCAACGAATTTTTTATCGAACTTTTTATGACTGCTGCATATGCTCACCATGTTATGCACAATCATATTTTTAATGATGTGGACAATGCTGTCAATTTATAGGACTTTATCTGTATATGCCGTCAATAATGATTAGGTCGAATTTCGAATAAATACATTATTCAATTTGAAAAGATTCAGTTTACATTTAATAAGCATTTATTATATAGATCAAATATTAATGCCGATAATAAAGGGAAGAAATTTTTCTATGTAAAATTATCAGAAATCGTGTGCACTCACCATATCTTTTATTTTATTTATTTATTTATTTATTTATCTTTGGGAAACATACAGCAAACAATCACTACATATAAATAAACGATTCTAAACAAATTTTCAAGCCAATAAAGTTTCCACTAAAAGACTAAGTGAAATCAAAATTAGTACAGTAGTAAATTAAAAATCAAAATAGAAAGTATACCAAAAGTTAGTAATTACCTAATGGTTTCTCAACAGGCGGGTGAATTCCTTGAACCCATTGCTGAACAAGTCAATGCCATTATATCGGTTATTATAAACTCTGCATGTTCTTATAATAAATGTATTGCTACAATACCTTGTTCTGGAGACATTGGTCGAGAAAGTAGCCCGAGATCGAGTGGAATGGCTGGGGCATTTAAAAGATATTTGACTTAGTAAGTATGGAGAGTCAACCAAATTATTAATTATTTTGTAGAAAAAAAGCTGATCTCTGAGTTCTCTGCGATGTTCTAGTGAAGCATCACTGTCAAAGGAAGCAGAGCCAAATTTATTTTTTTTCTTTTAAAAAATTTATTTTGTATATTTTCAATTAAGTCAATATATTTTTTATATTGAGGATTCCAAGCCGAAGATGCGTATTCAAGATTGGACCTAACATATGCATTGTATAGCAATTTATATGTATAAGCGTCTTTAAAAACTGCTCCTTGCCTAAATATAACACCTAGCATCTGATACGATTTAGTTGTTATATTATTTATATGATGGTCAAACATGAGCTTAGTATTCAGCTGGACTCCAAGGTCTCTCACCTCCGTAACTCTCTTTAGATTAACGTTCGAGATTGAATAATTATATAAAATTTGATATTTTTTTCTAGAAAAAGTAATTGCATAGCATTTTTCTAAATTCAAATATAAGCTGTTAAGTCTACAATATTGTTCAAGTCTATTTAGATCATCTTGTAAGTCGGAGCAGACTTGTTTAGTCTTTATAATTTTAAATATTTTGGTATCATCCGCGTACAGTAGTATATTTGAATTCAGAAAGCATTTATTAATATCATTAATAAATATATTAAAAAGTAAAGGTCCCAGGTGAGAGCCCTGAGGAACTCCCGAAGTAATTGGGACAAATGGTGATGTAAAATCTTTAATTGCAACTGCTTGAGATCGATCGCGTATATAGGATGTTAGCCAGCGATGCAGATTACCATGTATGCCGATATATTCAAGTTTTTTTATTAGAAGATTATGTGATATTTTATCGAAGGCTTTTGAATAATCTGTATATATAACATCAACCTGGCACCCAGAATCCATGGCACCAATTACAACATCCAAAAACTCGCAAAGATTGGATTAAGTGGATCGTTTATTGATAAATCCATGTTGATTATTCATCAATAATGGTCTCAATGCAGGATATATCATGTCATATATAATTTTCTCAAAAAGCTTAGAGATAGTGGACAATTTTGAGATTCCACGGTAATTTTTAATATTCCTTTTATCAAGACGTTTATGAATGGGGGTTATTAAAGATTTTTTTCCATTGTGTAGGTAAGCAACCGTTATTTAAAGATTTTTTGAATAAAATTGTTAAGGATGTACATAAAATTTTACTACATTGCCTCAAAAATATTGGGTGCATGGCATCTGGCCCACTCCCCTTACTTGTATCTAATTTCGTTAAGTATAATTGTATTTTATTTTCTTATATATCCAATGACGATATAATTGTATAAGAGTTGTTATGAGTGTATTTATGAATTCTAGAATTTAATGATGTATTCGTCTCAAATACAGAATGAAAAAAGTTGTTGAACATATTAGCGATTGTTTATCCATCTGAGCCTGTCTGTGAATCCAGATACATTGTATCCGGTATTCCAATGTGCTCTTTTTTAGACTTAATGAAAGATCAAAAACGCTTAGAGTTATTATGAATATTTTTTTTACTCGTCCCAAATATAAATTGTAACAAGAATTTTGTAACATTTTTGTTTGTGCTCTAATTTCTGAAAACCTGTCATAATCGCTTAACCTTCCATATATCTTCCATTTCTTATGCCATTTTAATTTTTTATTAATTAGACTAATTAAAGGACGTGAAAACCAAATGGGATATTTACTTTCTTTGGCCACCTTAGACGGAATATATTTGTCAATTACATCGTTTATGATATTATAGAAAGCGTCGACTGCTTCAGTAATAGTAAAGTTTTTTTTTAAAGTAATAGGTATTTATTTACGATATTCTCGCCCGAAATCACGTGATTAGTCATTGTTACATATGCCTAGAATAAAAACTAAATATGCACGTAATAGAATTTTGTACTATTCTTGCAAAATACGTAATGATATATCTAAAGACTTAAATTTGTTTTCACATATTGATAAGAGTGATATTTCATAGATAAATAAATAAATAACTACGTTGAATAAAGAGATTCACAATTCAATTTCAATTTCAAGGTTGTCATCCGGACGATTTCGTGAAGCTCGAGTCCTCTCAATGATCAGGTAAGTATTCTTGTTTCACGGAAGCACCAAGGTTCGAGGAATCAGGAGGTTGATCCAAATCCATTTTTGTTTGAAAAAAGAAAGGTAAATTTTACTTTAGTTACCTAAAATACAACAAAAAAAAACAAATACTTGGCAGTAACCACCACCATAGTAGACCATAAAATATCACACTACAAACCATCAAATTGGACATCAATCTTACTTCTTACTACTATTCCAATTTGTAAAGTATGGACATATGGATGATTGTTACTCAAAGCTGCCTCCATCCAACGGCTTGCGGTGACTTTCCAGTACGTGGTCTCTACTAGAAAACCTTTCTGCTCCATCGGCCGTTAGTTCTACGAGCTATGTGTCCTGCCCACTGCCACTTCAGCTTGCAAGTCCGTTGGGCTATGTCGGCAACCTTCGTTCGTCTTTGGATTTCAACATTTCTGACTCGATCTCGCAGAAAAATACCAAGCATAGCCCTCTCCATTGCACGATGTGTGACTTGGAGCTTGTTTATAAGGCCCATAGTCAGAGACCACTTCTCAGATCCGTATGTCATCACTGGTAACACACATTGGTTGAAGACTTCTGACTTCAAGCACTGAGGTATGACGGACGAAAAGACGTTTTTTAGCTTCCCGAATGCTGCCCATCCTAGCTGGATTGACCTTTCCCTCGAAGTTGTATCTACCAAGTTGGACATTTTGTCCTAGGTAGATATACTCGTCAACAACTTCGAGAGTCCATATTCATTTTAAGGCCCACCTGCCGGAAAATTTCATCGAGGTCACTAAACATAATGATAAGTTCGTCCAGAGATTCTGCCATAAGCACGATGTCGTCGGCAAATCAAAGGTGAGTGATGTACTCGCCGTTTATGTTGATGCCGAATCCATTCCATTCCAAAAGCTTGAAAGCGTCTTCCAATGCTGCGGTAAAAAGTTTCGGAGAGATGGCATCACCCTATCTCACACCTCACTGCATTAGAATCACTCTCGTGCTATACTCCTGTACTTGAACCGACATACTTGCGTTATTTGTACAAGCACTGCAATACTTTGATATACCGGTAGTCAATGTGGCACCGCTGGAGACACTGCAGCACTGCCCAAGTTTCGATTGAATCGAAGGCTTTCTCATAGTCGACAAAGGTCAAGCACAATTTATTTATCTATTTTTTATTTTTTTTTCCAATTATACTCCTCGATCTTCTGTATAATCTTCCGCAGCGTATGTATGTCTATGGTAATATAGCCTTTTCGGAAACTGGCTTGTTCGGGAGGCTGAAAGTCATCAAACTTGCCCGTCAGACGATTCGTAATAACCCTAGAGAACAGCTTATAAACGTGGCTGAAAGCGAAATGGGCCTGTTATTCTAAAAGAAAGTGTTATCACTCTTTTTGATGAAAAGCACCACCATGATTCTGTTCCAGGACAAGACTGCATTAAAGAGCCTCTGAAGGACTTTAAGTACCGGTGTTCCACCCACTTTCAGAAGCTGAGACGTAATACCGTCCTCACCCGATGCCTTATTGTTTTGAAGCTGTCACAGAGTCATACTAATCTCGTGCAAGCTGATCTCCGAGACATCTTCGCAATAATGTCGGGTAAGCTCGGCTCTTGGATCTTCTGCGAACTGCACACTTTAAACCTTCTTTACATTATCATATCAATATACATAAAATTTTAATAATAACCTAAGCTTTTCTCAAGTTAAACAATTTTAATATTTAATAGTTCAACTTAGATTATTTTTTTATTATGAAATTCGAAGTAATTAAACTTGCAACCTTTCATATCTGGAGGCACGGCAGTGCCTCCGCCAAGTCGAGCAAAAAAAAAAGTGGCACGGCCGTACTATTCTTTTCTCGAAGCAACTCAGGCCATTTTCGACCCCCTATAACTTCGTTGTGGATTAAACTAGAAGTCTGAATTTTCAATACCCAAGCAGGAATTGTATAAACACGGTATATTTAAAATTTCATTCAATTTGAACCAGTAGTTTAAGAATTATAATTAGTCAAAGTTTCGAATTTTGTCACTCACTGACTGACCGATCATCAAAACTCTAAGGCACTTCTAGCAGACATAGAAGCTTCAAATTTAGAATACCATTAGTGTTTAGTATATAAACCAAGGAAAAATTCAAATATTGTTCAATTTCGGTCCAGTTTTCTAGATACACCAACTGCATAAATAACTTTTTAATCCCATATAAATATATAGGATTACAAAGTTACATTTGCAGTGAATGAATCAATGTACCCGTACAAGAGTAATATAGTGGAATAAAAGGTGTAGATAGGTACCTAGATATAATTATCTTCAAAGGTAACCTGTAAAATGGTCAACAGAATGAAAAAGCAAGAATGGGACATGTCTTATATAGCTATAGCAAAATCACGCAAAGTATTAAAGAACACTAATAAATCATAACTGCGACTGGCTGAGGTAGTTTGCCCGCTCCACGGCTTCCACGCTTCCCGTACGTAAGTTATTTTATTTTATTCAGTTGGCAGCTATATTAAACCTATCCCTCTAATCGGTTTCTACACTGCATTGTAGCAAAACGCGTCACGTCTTTGCCAATAGGGTGGTAACTAGCCACTACCAAAGACTCCCACCAAAGCAGATCAGAGAAAGAAAATTTACTTTGCCGGGGTTGAACCCGGGATCTCCCGCTTAATATACAACAGCGCGCACTATTTCGCCAGCGTGGTCATCATTTTTGAGTTCATATAATTATGTGTAATTGTGTTATATAACTGTTGTTGTCAATTTACACGCGAACACTAGCTTCGTGAAAACAATGATCATATATCATGAAAACAATGTATCTAAGAAGTAACACATAAGAATATTATATTAAATTAGATTGTTTAGTGCGATTGCCACGTCAGTCTATTTATTTAAATCATCAAAGATTTTTAATATTGATATGATCACTATACGATGTTGTTAGGTTAGCTAATAACGTAATAACTTAAAACAGAAGAACCCTTAAGTAGAGATTGAATAAATTAGCCGACTTGGTATTACATGGATCTCACAACTTTTTACGGAAGAAGAAGTAAGTTGCGAGACTTGGTTTCTTTTTACAAGTTATGTTTTGATGGCATATAATTTAATATTTAAAAATTAATAAAATATAGAAAATATTTACTTATTTAATAATAATAATTATATATATATATATTATTTAATATTAATTTTTACATATTTAAAATAACATCTGTCAATCAACCTCCAAAAATATTTTTTTTTTTAAATTTCTTACATTAAATTAGAAAAAAACTTATCATTAAAACTTTTTTCATGCTCGATATGTATGCGGATATTCTTATCTACGTAAATAATATTGACAATACTCGCCTAATCATTTAGTTCCTCGTGAAAGGTACTAGTGACTGCACGTGACATATAAGTAAATCAACCTAAAATGTGGTAAGCGAATCTTTTCTAAAAACAAATTAAACATTGCATATAATTATGTAAAAAATATACTGAATATAGGATACGATAATCCTCAACTTCTGTTGTTCTTTGTTTCCACATAACATCATAAATGTTTACGAAGTGATTGATATCTTACGAGATTAATTATCTGTCTCTTTCACTCTCGTGGTAGTGATGGCCCGTTTAACCGTTACTTCGGAACGTGTATTGGTTTACTTTCCAGTAATAAGATTTACGACAGCTCTTAGAAAGGTCGTTTACATTATTGTTTTTTTATGTTTTATTTTACTGCATCAGTACTTATATTTTTATAGATAAACAATTAATTTCTAACAATAATTGAATAGTAATTTAACTGTTTAATATTTTTGATAAAATATAATTATGTTACTAACTTTCACCTTATGAGCAATGATCAAACAATAGTCGTAAATTTTAAAGTCACAAATACAAAAATTAAACAAGTGCGAGTCGGACTCGCCCATAAAGGGTTCCGTAGCAGCAAGTAACATCATATAAAAGTTCTTGTAGTTCGTTGTAACTTTGATCGATGTTTTAAAAATAGTGTATTTTTTTTTTATAAAAAAAAGTACCTTCTAGATCTCACGAGATTCACCGGTGGGAGGGATGCGCTGTGCCACGCTCCCGGCTGCATGGGTACCACCATCTTGCTTATTTCTTCCGTGAAACAGCTTTGCTGTGATTCGGAAAGAAGGGCAAGAGGGCATTACTGGCACCGAGACTTAACATCATATGTCTCAGGATGGGCAACACATAAATTAGTTGGCTGGGCTAGTTCTAGGTAAACTGGTTTATGTTAATGGGCGACGTCGACCACTTACCATCAGGTGGCACGTCTGCCAGTTTGCCTATCCAACTAATATAAAAAAAAAAAATCTCGTTCAAACCAATTTTCGGTGGAAGATTGCATGTTAATGTACATCATATATATATATATTTTTTTTTTTAGTTTTATCATTTTCTTATTTTAGAAGTTACATTTTACCACTTTGGAAGTGTCTCTCGCGCAAACTATTCAATTTAGAAAAAATGATATTAGAAACCTCAATATCATTTTTGAAGATACTATCCATAGATACCGTACACGTATCGGTATAAAGAAATTTTTTTTTTTCGTTTCAGTTCTAAGTATAGGGAACCCCCAAAATTTATTGTTTTTTTTTTTCTATTTATGTGTGAAAATCTTAATGCGGTTCACAGAATACATCTACTTACCAAGTTTCAACAGCTCTTATAGTTTCAAAAAAAAAGTGGCTGTGACATACGGACGGACGGACAGGCAGACATGACGAATCTATAAGGGTTCCGTTTTTGCCATTTGGCTATGGAACCCTAAAAATAACTTTTCAAAAATCTCTGAATATTTAAACCCGATTAGCATTCGTAATACTTTTGTTTAACACACATACTTTGAGCATACTTTTTGGCTTACCTAAATTTTTATGTCACTTTATTTTACCATAATTCAAAAATCTACAGAATGACTAATAATATATCATCAAAATGCTATCTTAAGAAAATGTATGACATACTAAAATATGACGTCACTTATCTTAAAAACCTGAATAACAAACGTTATATTTATTTATGCATGATTAGTCAGTTAGTCAGTTCAAACCTTAAAAAGAAATAATATCCGACCGAAATTTCGGTTTCGGTTTCGGTTTCGGCCAGTTTCGGCCAAGAAATCTAGTTTCGGCCTTAGTTTCGGTTTCGGCCAAAAAATGGCCGAAACTTTCGGCCGCGCCGAAACTCGTGTATTGAACTTCATTTTGTTAAGTTTTATTTTTAAATGACAAATTTACGTGTTTATAGGTAATTGTCGTTGGATTTCATGACCTTTGTTTATTTAATTTTAACTATGTGAGAATCGTAGGTATAGCTTATGCGAATTACGCATCATCTCGCCTCATCCTTTCCCGTTGATCGCGCGTGGTGCCCAGTCAGTTTGGATAGATACTGTATTTTTTTCTATTTATAATTCATATTTATTCACCCCAATAAAATTTTCCCTAATTTAGACAGAAAGCCATGTGCCTACCTCATCAGTTATTACTGTAATTTTATTTTATATGTGATCTATGACATAAGTATTATTTATTTATCTTATAATAATTACTTCATTTGTTTCAAGTAAAAAATGTCACAAAAACAAAAAGAAAAATCCGATTTGGCAGTTTTTTTAAAAAAGTATGAGCGATTCATCTAAAGCTTTTTGTAAACTTTGTAAAAAGTTATATTCTTTTTTTTTTCTTTCTTTACAAAATAGAAGGATTAACAGCCAGGACTCATTTAAATTTTACAGGGCTCCTTTTTAAGATTTGATCGGTTAAAGAATGGATTCCGACTATAAATCCGTCTATTTTTCAAAAAGGTTTATGATTTGATTATGTGTGTATCGATTATAAAATTAATTCAATGGTGTAGTTGTTCAGTATTACTTTTGACAACATTATAAACTACTGGGCTTGTTTTTTTTTCTTTTTAATTTTTTAATTTCATCTATCTGTATCTTTTAGTTTATCTGTATCTTTTTTTTTACGCCGTCCGGTTTATTTTTAATTTTATTTTTATTATACACTTTTTAGTTAGGATTCATTAGCTTCGTTATTAGAATTATAAGATGGTAAATTTCGCAATCACAGTCCGAGACCCAAGACGCCAAGACCCACTTCTCTTCTCCCTTGTTTTGTGTGCCTTGGATTTGAACCCCACCTCTGCTTTCGCAGTCTGCAGCCATACCACTAGCACCAGGATGTCACTGCTACTATCCCCGCCTAATAAGGGCAGAATAACGAAATAATAAAGTATATAAGTACCTATTTTATGTATGAAAAGTAGCGAAACTGGTTGTTTAAAACTTAATTTAAATCGTTATATATTCTAAACCATTATTTGAAAAAAAATGAAAGAATCCTAAAAATCATTTTTGAATACCTATTCAACGAAACCCCACTTGACGTAATTCATCTTTTTTTGACAATATGGCATCTGATTGTGGCTGTGGTGAATATTTATTATTATCATATATTTAGTGACATTCGCGAAGTTAAGATGAATTGATTCACGTAAAAGTCATTAAAATCGGTCAACGCGTTTGATCTCAACAACGCCACATAGAAACTAACATACATACATAGATACATAGGCTGATAAACACATTATCCTTCTTTCTGTCGCGCAGTCGGTTTATGATAAACACATTACCCTTCTTTGCGTCGAGCAGTCAGGTAATAGTAAACACATTATGACATTACCCTTCTTTGCGTCGAGCAGTCAGGTAATGATAAACACATTACTCTTCTTTGCGTCGCGCAGTCAGGTAAAAACGAACTAGATTTTAGTTGTGTTACAATTAAAATTTTAAATATGTTTAAGGTAGTTCCAGCATGTAAACACTTTTCGATAGATTCGGCTAAAAACTTTTTCACGGGTTCAAAATAGCTTTATTTATGAATTCCTAAAATTTCATAATTTTTGACGGTTTAGATCGCGAGATATTTAAAGACAAAGTTCGCGATTTTGAGAGTAATGTCCCATTTATGTATGTTTTAGAATAAGCTAAAAAATAAAAGTAGCACGTCACGGTTTTGTTATAGAGATATTAAAATTATACAAATTAATTTTAATTTTAAATTTATAGTGATCTAGCAACACTGTGAACAACGCTCTCATCTTTTGAATTTAATAAAACTATTATTAGAAAGCGCAATACTATTTGTATATACTAAGACCATATAAACAAAAATATATAAAACACTCAGAGCAACGTTACCAGATTACTATTATTATAACGATATAAGGCAGAAGGTATTAAAGTAGGACTACACTTAACCACGCTGGTTTCGGTTTCGGTTTCGGTTTCGGCCGAAACTGAGAGCAAGGCCGAAAGTTCGGTTTCGGTTTCGGTTTCGGCTGAAAAACCTGTTTCGGTCGGACACTAAAAAGAAATTAATTTTGACGCCTTTGTCATTATCTGTCAATGTGGAAAACCACCTAAACTGGCACACATTTGTCGACTTACATGTACCCGCTTAATTCGCGCAATTAAGCGAGTACATGTAAGTAGTTATTACTTTTCACTTGTAAGGACGAAACGATAATTGATCAAGCATGGAGTTTTATGTGTTTCTATTTTCTAACCAAAAGTAGATTTCTTTTTTTTAAGTGAAACTTCTTTAGAATCGTTGTGATTTGAAACGGGATGTGACGGAAAAAACGACAGGTAAGAGACACAAATACAAAAATGTGTACGAGAGAATGAGACAGTATGAGCAGAGCAATTCGAACCAGTGGTTCCTGAGATTAGCGCGTTCAAACAAATTCTTCAGCTTTATAATATTAGTATAGAAGATATAACTAAACTGAACTGAATGAGCCTGTAAACGTCCCACTGTTGGTCAAAGGCCTCTTCTCCATATAGGAGAAGGATTGGAGCTTAATCCACCATGCTACTCCACTGTGGGTTGGCGGATGATTACCATATTATGAGTAACGATCGTTATCAGGTGTCTATGCTAACAACCAGGACCGATGGTTAGGTGCTCTTTGAGGAACGGTGGGGAAACCCACAAAGACACCCAGACCGGAAATCAATATAATTCATACAAATATCTGCCCCAAGCGGGAATCGAATTGGCGACCGCCGGCATTGAGGCGACTACTCGCACTACGAGTACCTACACCAGAACGGTCGTCATAATATCAATATTTATAGTCGTCATAATATTAATTATATAAAAACTAAATTTACTTAATTAAAATTTTAATTACAATGAAACATTTTAAATTTATTAAAATAATGAAATATCGAAAGGTAGTGTAATTAATGATAAATTCTAATTAACGAATATTGTCAAACTTTCGATTTTTGTTCAAAAAAAGATTTTTTCTTATCTGTCTGTACGGCAATTCCAAAACAACTATGTACAGTCTATTGTGACCTGTTTTGGTATATTTGGCGCGAATTTGATTTGAAATCTGTAGGTATATTAGATGGCCGTGACACGTGCAGCGTGCACGGATGCGGCATCGTCGGCATCGGCAACATTTGTCCCGATTCCTAGGAAAATGAAGATTTAAATGTTAATAGTACGTATTGGATCACTAGACACGTAGATAGTGAAAAAATACAATAGTCTTTATGTAAATTTGACCCAACTATCAACGATCTGATCATTTTAATAACTTCTTTGAAATAAATGTATAAAAAATTTGAACAAAAAATAAATAGCATAAAGTCTAGACAACGTTATAACGATTCAACAAGATACAAAAAAGGATTTTATTTGCAATCAAGCAGCTGTTACGAGTAAATAGCATTAAGTGTAGTTGCTCTATTGATAAATCCATATTATATGTATAAAATTATTTTTAAAACGGTAAAAGTACTCATAAAGATTCATTTTGAATACATGCAATACATAATGATGACAGCAACGTGTAAACAACGCGTAAATAAGTAATAGAATGTTTAACTATTAATATTAATAAATTTTAAATTGAGTTTGCCAAAGATGTTTCACTTCTGACATGTGTAATCCGTACATACGATATATTTTTAATAGGTATTAAATAATAGTCAAAAACTAATATATGTGTTGGTAGTAAGTACGTATAAATGTGAAATTAATTCATAACATCCTACTAGGATATTATAGTCTAAACCCTAAAACCTTCTAAAACAGTAATGAATCACTTGCCAAAATGTTATTTTTAACAGTAGACCTATGAATAACAGTTGATTGATTTAAATATTACATCGAATTACTAAAACCACAATTATGAAATTTGTACAAGGGTATTTATCTCTTTAAAGGCGTTATTTAAAGTAAGTACTAATAGTATAATTCATATGAAACCATAGTCTCAATCACCTTCACTGTCTGAATTAGAGACATTGATAATAAAACTATCACTAAACATATCCAGCTTCTCTCCTTCGGTTAAAAATTCGTCTCCGCATTTAATGGCATGATTGCAAACTTTCGTCCATTCTTCAGGTCCTATCATATCAATTTTTTCTATATGTAGCTTTTTGATAAATGTTTTATCGATGTCTATATATTTAGAAGCAACATATCCCTTTAATTTTGCCCATATATTTTCTATGGGATTAAAATCTGGGTGATACGGGGGCAAACGAACTACAGTGTGTCCATACACTCTCATAACTTTTTCCACATTAAACTCGGAATAATTTTCTTTATGACTTTGTATAATATCATAAACTTCAGGTTTTTTGGCATCAGCCGTAAAAGGAATCTGGTGCCTTTCTAACCTAATCATATCTCCTTTTTTGGTATTTGCATTTGGTGGCTTCTTCACAAGTTTATTATTGTACGATGCATTATCAATCACAATAACGTTATTTTGTGGTATTTTAGGATTTTTTTTTTTTGCAACCACTTCTCATATTTCTCCGCATTCATCTCTTTATGATAATCTCCAAGTACAAGAGCTCCAGGCGCGAAATCTTTTTCGTTACCCGTGTGTACGATTATAAATTGTTGATCTTTAGGAATGGATTGTTTAATCCCTTTTTAGCAGAATCCGTCCAAATTCTAATTTTTGGGATGTGTAGTGTAAATAAACAATTCGTATGTATAAACGATATTTTTACCAGCAGCTCTCATTTTCGAATTTCTCTCAGGAATTTGAGTCTCTCTTTTTTTCGATGTCTTCTGTTAAATCTTTTGTGTAATGACTTGAGAATAGGTAGTTCTTTAAATCAGTCATGGAAATTGTAAACCATTCGCCGTATTGCTCAGTAATCAAAATCATCCAGATTCAGTCGGTACCTATTTCATATATTGTTTCTCCTGAGCCTTTGTATTTTATTTATCGCAGTGAACGTCATTTTCCCTCAATACATTCCTTACGACAAATTCCTGTTATATCACTGACTCTCTGGACTACCCTTTGGAAATAATTGTTTTCAGATTTTTTTAATTTGTTGGCTTCCTTAAAAATATCTATACTACACATTATTAACAATTTATCGGGATTTACTATCTAACTTTTTACCTTCTTTAATATACAAAGCCAGATTTAGCGTTGTCGCGGCCATGACCGAATTTATTTTCAACATGAAACCATATAAATTACAGATAATTTCATTCAAAGCAAATTTCTTTGATTTCGAAAGCTAACCCGTCACATAATATTTCGTAAAAAGTTGGTTAGAGTATATTGGAATATTTAGAATATTAAAGAAGTTCCTATACTTAGCTTGAGATTTTATTACTAATTACCTATATTAAATTAATGTAAGGTATACACATAGATAGTCTACGATTAGACCCAGATATTTAATATGGGAGCTATGTGGCAAGTTGGTTGTTTGTAATTACAAACAATATATATAAATGTGCTGTAATAGATGATTCATGTGGTGGTTGAGAGTTGTATCGGAACGTACCACCAGCTTGGGAGCCAGTTCTGAAGTTAATTGAACCCAAGGAAAATAAGAGCATAGCACGACTTCCAGACACAACAAGTTCATTCTGTGTGAATAGGAACGGTTCAAAGTAATAATTTATAATTGTATAAAAAACGGGGTATGTAACAATTGATTCATTATTCGGACACCCACCACCTCAGTCCCCCGAGATCATGGACGCTGTAAAGGTTCCGAAACGTCGGGAAATAATTTAATTTAATAAAAAATCGTTAAACTGTAAAGTTTTTAAAACAAATAAACGCGATAAAATCCGATTTAGACTTTTAATTAAATAAAAAAAATATATATGAATCGAGAATTAACGATGACATAACGTTCTGATTATTAAATGTTCGATTTACAGATTTTGGAAACGATAAGTAAAGAGCTAATACTAATGTTAAATGTGAGCCATTTATACATAGATAAAATATATAAACAATATCAATTTAACATTTAACGGAACGTTAGGAGTGTATACTATATAATTGTCATCACTGAGTTATCTCCGTTTGAATTAACTGAGATAAAGGAGAAGGATCTGTGATCGTATTGTATATTTTTATGTACACTTACCGTTAGTAGGTACTTAGATATTTTTAAAATATGAATTTTTCTTGGTAAAATACTCAAACTACTGAAGTTGTGTTCAAATTAGGATGGTGAAATTTATTTATTCTTTATTGCATACCACAAGTATAATACCGAGCGTAGTTACAAATTTGTCAAGTCAAAATTGTGTAGTTTAAGAGGCGGTGTTATGGCTAATTAGCCATTTCTTCTAGACAACCCAAATGGATAGGGAGATTACAACAAAGAAACGGGTAGGTTATGCAATTATATAATAAACTTAGATACTAATGTCTCCATACTAATACTTATACAAAATACATATGTAGATGAAAATATAACAAATATCTCTACTATAAAATAATAAATATTAAATATAAAGATCTAATAGAATTAAAAAATACAAAACAAGAACTTAATCAAATCGTCTCCAGCTTAAAATATAGTGATCTTTAACATAGTTCTTGAATGAATTTCTAATAAATTGAGGGAACTCGTTGGAAATCAACGCGAATAGCGCGAATGTTATGTATGCTGTACATCGATTTTTTGAAGGTTTTTGATAACAATAGGTATAAGCTCGATAAGATAAAAAAAGATAGTAAGGAAATCATATACTGATTACGTCTAGGCTACACACATATAATAAATGCATACAATTGATAAGTACAATGAAAATGACAAGCAACATTATAACTTGTTAGAAGTTATAAAATGATATACTCGTATTTTAATTAATGAAATAGCATATGATAGTATTAATCAAATAAAAAAATTCAAGGAATACTTTTGGATCGATATTTTATTTTATTACTGTAGTCTATTTGGTTAAAAATTAGCAAATTTGTGTATATGTATAAGTATAATGCCATCAAAAACATAACTTGTAAAAAGAAACCAAGTCTCGCAACTCACTTCTTCTTCCGTAAAAAGTTGTGAGATCCATGTAATACCAAGTCGGCTAATTTATTCAATCCCTACTTAAGGGTTCTTCTGTTTTAAGTTATTACGTTAGTAACTAACCTAACAACATCGTATAGTGATCATATCAATATTAAAGATCTTTGATGTTTTAAATAAATAGACTGACTTGGCAATCGCACTAAACAATCTAATTTAATATAATATTCCTATATGTTACTTCTTAGATACATTGTTTTCATGCTATTTCATTTCATTTCATTTCATTTCATTTCATTTCATTTCATTTCATTTCATTTCATTTCATTTCATTTCATTTCATTTCATTTTAATAAATTAGCCGACTTGGTATTACATGGATCTCACAACTTTTTACGGAAGAAGAAGTGAGTTGCGAGACTTGGTTTCTTTTTACAAGTTATGTTTTTGATGGCATCTCATTTCTTTTTGTAGACAGTCCTACTTATTGTCCTTTCCGGTGTCTTCTACTTCTTTAATATCAACAACGTATTTTCTTAAAGCCTTCGCTCGGTCTAATGAGCTTTTCTTATTTTTGTAGATATTCTTCCTCTTTTTCTTTTCCGATACGATACAGATATATTATTTGATTGTCATGTCATACATATTGTGATCTCAAGTTGACAACTTGAAATACTTGACAAGAGAGATTAATGAAGTATGTTTATCCGGAAACAGTGTTTTCAGATTGCTGTCGATTTTTTACACCTAAACTTCCATAAAAATAAACTTTTAAAAAATGTTTAAAAAAGTGGATGTATACTTATGTACGTACGTAAAAAGTTATACTTATAATAAGACGATGCGCCGAGTTAATGGTTGGTGCGCGCCATCTGTAATCAAACCCTGAAAACCCACTAAAACAAAGTACTCGTCAAGATGAATCAAAGGAGCCGAAACTCGATGGGGTTGCGTCATTTCATTACAGAGTTATTATGACCACCTTCTAGATACATCATCAAACCCTGGTTACCATTGAAAGACAAACTACTCGTCTAGAGAATTCAAACGAGCCCGAACTCGATGAGGCTGTGTCGTTCCATTGCGAAGTTCTTATGATTGCGTTCCAACTCCATTATCAGATTAGACCCTGGTAACTATCTAAAAACAAAGTACACGTCAAGACAAATCAAACGAGCAAAAATTCGATGGGGTTGCGACGTTTCATTACAGAGTTCCTATGATCACCTTCCAGCTCCATCATCAGACCCTGGTTACGTTTGAAAGACAAACTACTCGTCAAGACAATTCAATCGAGCCCGAACTCGATGGGGTTGCGTCGTTTCATTACAGAGTTCCTATGACCACCTTTCAGCTCCATCACCAGACCCTGGTTACCATGAAAGACAAACTACTCGTCAAGATGATCCAAACGAGCCCGAACTCGATGATGTTTTGTCGTTTCATTGCGAAGTTCCTTTGCCTGCCTTCTAGCTCCATCAACAGATCAGACCCTGGTAGCCATCTAAAAATTTAGTACTCATCAAGACGAATCAACGAGTCTAAATTCGTTGGGGTTGCGTCGTTTCATTACAGAGTTCTTATGACCACATTCCAGCTCCATCATCAGACCCTGGTTAGCATTGGAAGATAAATTACTCGTCAAGACGATTCAAACGAGCCCGAACTCGATGAGGTTGTGTCGTTTTATTGCAAAGTTCCTATTGCCACCTCTCAGCTCCATCATCAGATCAGACCCTGGTAACCGTCTTGAAAAAAAACACTTGTCAAGCCGAATTAAACGAGCTGAAACTCGATGGGGTTGCATCGTTTCATTACTGACTTCCTTTGACCACCTATTAGCTACATCATCAGACCCTGGTTACCATTGAAAGATAAACTACTGATCAAGAGAATTCAAACGAGCCCAAACTCGATGAGGTTGTTTAGTTTCATTGCGAAGTTCCTATGGCCACCTTACAGCTCCATCATCCGATCAAACCCTGGTAACCATCTAAAAACAAAGTACTCGTCAAGGCGAATAAAACGAGCTGAAACTCGATGGGGTTGCGTAGTTTTCATTATGGAGTTCCTATGACCACATTCCAGCTCCATCACCAGACCCTGGTTACCTTTGAAGGACAAACTACTCATCAAGACGATCCACACGAGCCCGAACTCGATGAGTTTGTGTCGTTTCATTGCGAAGTTCCTATAGCCACCTTCCAGCTCTATTATCAGATCAGACCTTGGTAACCATTTCAAAACAAAGTATTTGTTAAGACAAACTAAACGAGCCAAAACTCGATGGGGTTGCGTCGTTTCATTACTGAGTTCCTATGACCACATTCCAACTTCATCACCAAACCCTGGTTACCATTGAAAGACAAACTTACTCGTCTAGAGTACTCAAACGGGCCCAAAATCCTTCCTTTGGCTACCTTCTAGCTCCTCCATCAAATCAGCACCATGTAATCATAATATTGCATTGTCACATGATTTACTATTATTTTGGATCAAATTTAATTTGCAAGATTTGATGACAAATATCGAGACAGGTGAAACAAAATAAAAGCTTGTGAAAAGTGAGTTAACACATCCAGCACAATGAAGTAAGTTAGCGCAATTGCGCGGCGCCTACTACTTAGCTTTATGTTGTCGGTTTTTTGTCACAGAGTGCACGCGCATCGTATAAAAATTTACTCTCATCAAGAAGTTATAGCTTTAAAATACAAAAGTTATTTTGAGTCCTTATTTTCTATATTTATTTTTATTTATTTAATGTTAATATACATTAATTAACAGTTATTGCTGTTATGACTCACTTAATCAATCAGGTGCATTCTAATAATGACATAATTATATGAACTCAAAAATGATGACCACGCTGGCGAAATGGTCCGCGCTGTTGTATATTTTTTTTTTTTTTTTTTTATATAAATGTATGTCCACGGGCTCATTTTGCCCATGCCTTTTTTATTCCAGATTTAGGTATACTTAGTACAATGGTAGCTGCTTACATTATTAAGGACTTAATTAAAAACTTAATGTCTCTAATGTGACAAACATGAGTCCACCGACCAAAATATGAAGGTATTCTTAAATCTAATGACATGCATTTTTTTTTTTTTTTTTTTTTTTTTTTTTTTTTTTTTTTTTTTTTTTTTTTTTTTTTTTTTTTTTTTTTTTTTTTTAACTTTACTTTGCTAACTGTACAATATGCTATTACTAACGCTTAACTTATTTTCCTAATACTGGTTTTATAGCTATTTCTTATAAATATATTTCTAACAACTATGTCCTCGCACCGATGTTTTTACTCAACATATCGAGCACACTCTCAATGACGGCGGTATCTCTGTGATGAATCGCCATCTTGAGACTGTGCTCGAGGATTTCCTTTTCCGTGGTCTCCGCCGCCCTCGCCACAAAGCGACCAATTGCGTCATCACAGTCGTCGGTGTAATAGACACAGGTGTTAGTGTGTCTAGTCACCGCGACTACGGCGTGCGAAACGCTGTCGTGGATTCGGAGCCTCCTCGTCTTAGTCTGGAGGACGATGACGTCCTCGTAGGTCTGGCCCTGTGCCTCATGGATGGTTAAGACGCGCGATCCCTCGCCGGACCCATATCCCTGGTCAGTCAACAATCTCTTTTCATCTTGCGTAAAGACCAGGTATAGGGTCCGATCCCTTCCTACGGGGATATGCGCGCCTGTGAGGCTCTCCACTCGCAACGATCGGATCCTGGCGCTGGAGCTGTATATGGTTCCGTAGACCTCGCTGATGGCAAAGGCGACATCCTTGGGGTTGCGATGCGTGCATGACAACTCGCACGAGATGGTTGTTAGCAGGGTAGGTCTACAGTACCGCATTTCAAACAGGTTATCCCTGTCGATATACGGCAGCTGGTTTATATCTCCGACGAGGATCACCTTCTCTGCACCGGATAGTCGGGCGGCCATTACTATGGCTCCGAAGTGGTTCATAAGGGCTTCGTCCACCGTTAGGCGGGTAATTGTCGAGCCCTCACGGAAGCTGTTGTATATTAAGCGGGAGATCCCGGGTTCAATCCCCGATAGAGTAAATTTTATTTCTCTGATCTGCTTTGGTGGGAGTCTTTGGTAGTGGCTAGTTACCACCCTATCGGCAAAGACGTGCCGCCAAGCGATTGAGCGTTTTGCTACTATGCAGTGTAGAAACCGATTAGAGGGATAGGTTTAATATAGCTGCCAACTGAATAAAATAAAATAACTTACGTACGGGAAGCATGGAAGCCGTGGAGCGGGCAAACTACCTCAGCCAGTCGCGGTTATGATTTATTACTGTTCTTTAATACTTTGCGTGATTTTGGTACAGCTACATAAGACATGTCCCATTCTTGCTTTTTCATTCCGTTGACCATTTTACAGGTTACCTTTGAAGATAATTATATCTAGGTACCTATCTACACCTATTATTCCACTATATTATACTTGTACAGGTACACTGATTCATTCACTGCAAATGTAACTTTGTAATCCTATATATTTATATGGGATTACAAAGTTATTTATGCAGTTGGTGTATCTAGAAAACTGGACCGAAATTGCAAAATATTTGAATTTTTCCTTGGTTTATATACTAAACACTAATGGTATTCTAAATTTGAAGCTTCTATGTCTGCTAGAAGTGCCTTAGAGTTTTGATGATCGGTCAGTCAGTGAGTGACAAAATTCGAAACTTTGACTAATTATAATTCTTAAACTACTGGTTCAAATTGAATGAAATTTGAAATATACCGTGTTTATACAATGCCTGCTTGGGTATTGAAAATTAAGACTTCTAGTTTTATCCACAACGAAGTTATAGGGGGTCGAAAATGACCTGAGTTGCTTCGAGAAAAGGATAGTACGGCCGTGCCACTTTTTTTTTGCTCGACTTGGCGGAGGCACTGCCGTGCCTCCAGATAAAATACTGTAGTCTATTTGGTTAAAAATTAGCAAATTTGTGTATATGTATAAGTATAATTATAATGTTAGATGACTAATATCTGTGTCACAATAAACTTTCATATCCATAAATTGCTAATATATATACACTCATTTGCAAAAAAAAAAACGGGCGGTTTCGACTTTCTTCCTGGCTGAAAAAAATAAAATACCAAAAAGGTTTTAATCATTTGAACATGTTACTGGCCAGTTATAAAAGTGCCATAATGTTTATAAGAGTACATTCCAAATTCAAATTTTTGACTGAGCCTGGTTTTCAAAGAAAATAACTTTTAACTACTTTTTGTGGCGCGAATTCCCTATAGTTAATATCGACTCTAATTAACTTTTTGTCAATTTTTATTAAATTATCTGGTGTCCTTGACATTTAAAAGTATTGTTATTGCTGTTTAGCAATCTCGAAAATGGTAGATAAAGTGATAAAAGCGAGCAAAATTATTGCGCTGCTTGAAGAAGGTTGCAGTCAATGCTTCGTGGCTCAGAGGCTAAATGTGAGTCGGTCGACAGTTCAAAGCACCTGCAGCGCTATCAAGAGACCGGTTCCGTCAAGAGAAGGCCTGGTTCTGGCAGAAAGACATGTACCGAACCACGGGATGATCGTTTTCTAGTTAGTCAAGCGTTGAGAAATCGCAAATCTTCTTATGTGGACCTCAAGAACACCCTCGAAGAAGTAAGAAATGTGCAAATTAGTCTATGGACGGTCAGGAGGAGGCTTCTCGCTGCTAATATACACAGTCATCGGCCGGCACGCGGCCCTAAATTACTCCGTGGACATCGAGTTGCCAGGCTTAGCTTCGCTCGAAATTGTGTGTCATGGACTCATGAAGACTGGGATAAGGTATTGTTCTCCGATGAAGCCAGGAATATCTCTGCATGGTGAAGACCGACGTCGGCGAGTGCTACGTAGACGAGGAGAACGCTTTGCAGAGGCGTGTTTTGAAGAAATCACACCTTATGGAGGGGGCTCTGTTATGTTTTGGGCAGGAATAAATTCTATGGATCGTACGGAGTTAGTCTTCATCGAAAACGGTACACTGACTGGACACCGATACATAACGGAAGTTCTAATTCCTTATGCACAACCCGCTTTAACCGCTCTTGGCGAAAACTCAATTTTTATGGACGACAACGCTCGCGCCCACCGGTCTGGCGGTGTGGATGCGTATATGCTAGAAGTCGGAATTCGTCGTTTGGACTGGCCAGCTAGAAGTCCGGACCTCAATCCCATAGAGCATGTCTGGGACGTTCTGAAGCGACGAGTGAGATCAGTGCAGCCGGCTCCGCAGACCATCAGAGAGCTAAAGAATGTGATTACCGCGGAGTGGGAACGTATTCCCCAAGAAACCATAAAAGATATACTCACTAGCATGCCCAGACGAATGCAAGCTGTGATTTCAGCAAGAGGGGGTCACACTCAATACTAAACTTTTATCTGCTTTTAATGTATTCAAGAAAAACAAAGAAATTAACGCGTTTCATTTTTATTTAGCGAGCAGGTACAATCATAGTGTTTTGAGCTTAAACATTATTTCTTAATAATTTAATTAAAATGTTATGATAAACGGATGAAAACTATTCCTTCCTAATTAATTTATAAAATTCTGAGGATAACAATACCTAAAATTGTCAAACAAACTAATCGTATACTATATAATAAAATAGTTCTTTGCTTAAGTGCCCGTTTTTTTTGCAAAAGAGTTTATATTTGCAATCTCTCATAGATAGAACGAAAGAAGGTAGAAATAGAAAAAAGAGGATAAAATAATTTATTTATTTATTTATACTTTATTGTCCAACAATACAAAATGTACAATAGTTGTAACAAAAGGCGGACTTAATGCCTAGTGGCATTCTCTCCCAGTCAACCTTTAGGCCAAACAGAAAATTTTAAAGGCGGTAACAATAAAGTGGTAAACTTGTATATAAATACACTACGGACACATACATATACATATACACATACATACACTCATACATACATACATACATACATACATACATACATACATACATGCATACATACATACATACATACATACACATATACATATATACAAAAACATAAACACAAAGCTTAATAATATATACTTATATAAAATACAATAAAATAAAATTATAAGTAAGTTTGTAATACACATGTAGCAGCAACGATGCTATGAGATACCACTTCGAAGCAAATGCTCCCGGAGATGCCTTTTAAAGGAATACTTGGTCTCTGCCCTTCTTAAGGTATCTGGGATCCCGTTCCAAAGTCGGACAGCTTTTACAGAGAAAGAGTTTGTGACGAAACTAGAACGGTGAGAAGGGAAAGAAAGGAGAAGCGAATCTTTAGAACGAAGCTGGCGATCATGAACATCGCACAAAAATTTAAATTATAATAAAATAATTTATCTTATAAGAATCCGATTTAGATGATATTTAAACCTCAAAATCAGTAAAAATTAAATAAAATCTCTTACTAAGAAAATAGTGGAAAAGTTGTGATAACTGAAATTATAGTTTTTAACCAAGATTCAAAATTTAATCTAAATTAATGTTATTTTATCAAAAACAGTACGGATTTTTTTTTATTTTAAATCATTTGATATATTACACATAAATATAGGACACTACTCTGAACTACGTTGTTCATACTAATTTAATAATACTAAAGAGTTTATTTTAATCAAGACCCTCCTATCTCAGAAACATCCTGTTTGATTAAAAAACTATAAAACCTGTTTATTGTAAAAGAAAAAATATATGTTAAACAGGTAAAAACTTCATAATAGTTATAGGAGCGTATTAATAACCATTACCTTTACTTAATAATAATAAAAAACATCTTGAATTGACAACACGTCCAGACCTCATAGGGTATTCTACTATGTTTGAAAAAGTACTTCAAACTGTTAATTTTCGTAATAAAAAGCCACAAAAAAAATTATTTCGGCAAAATAAACACGCTTTCTTGCCATAAAATTAAATTAAATTTTAAACCTTTTTAATTCCTGCGAAAACGCGGTCACCTATTTTGGTGACGTAATATGCGTGAAGTTGTGTTCCGCATACACTGAGAGTACTCTGAGGTGTGACGTCAATTCAGTATACTGCGAAGCCGTTACTTTTTAGTTTGCTATACTGTGCTATACTGGTTACTGATAAAACGGAACGCAATCCAGTATACTATCATCCTAATTTTTCGACATTGTTTTCGAATAAAATATTTATCATGTATACGTTTTCTGTTCAAAAATAAATTCAAAAATATTCAAATATTATTTTTTGAATATTGTTGACATTTTTGAAATAACAAATCATTCGTGCTGTTATATTTTTTAATCAGGTGATCAAAGTACTGAGAGCACCTTATTTCGAAAGCGCCAGTGCTCACAGTACAAAAATTATGCTATTTATGACGTCATATATTTCTATATGGTATTGCAGCAGTGGTACTGGTACTCAATAAAGGAACGAATTTTTCACTAGTGAGAGCACTGAGGAGTGCTCGCAGTGTATTTTTAAAACATTGTCTTTACGACGTCACATCATGGCGGCTCGTGTTTTAGATCACGTGATATACAGATTAAAAATTACGACTTTTTATTTCAATATAATAAAACAATAATGTGCTTTTATGACTCAAAATCAGAATATTTAAGTATATTTCTACGTAAATTTTAAGTTTTATCAAATCTCATAATTTATTTTTCACTACCGAAAGTACCCATTACAATATGATTGTATACCTAATAAATATTTTTTATGCTGTATATTTTACTGAGAACATTTAAATAATAATTCGCTATAATGTTTTAAAGTGATGAAGGTTTACCTACTTCCATTAGATCTTCTCGCTTTAGATGCGCTAATAAATGGTACCAATTTTTAAATTTTGCTCCATAACGTAAAGAGCAATAAACAAAAGCCGTATCCCATTAGATCTAAATAAGTGAATGTTGTTACAATTAAATTTTTCCTTTCTTTTACAGTTTATCGTGTGTTTGCAGTCTTCTGTGCAAAATCATCAGTTTTATCCTGTCCGTATTAATTCTTGTGGGTATTATTCTACTTATTTTGTGGTTGACAGGAGTCATCTTTACGAGTGTAACAGATGTAAGTTATTTATATTTTTAATTTAACAATACTAAAGATACGACTGTAAAAAATAACGACTAGAGTTAAATTAAAAATGTGGGCTTTTTTAGTCGAAGAAAAAATCATAGTACTTTTTGAACTCTAAATTTTATATACTGTTATGCATTTACTCGTAGATACAAACATTATTTTTCAACAGGATTCAAACCCTGGAAATGCTACATCAACCGATATCATACGAAATACCCTAAAATTGGGGAATGGGGCATAAGGAACGAAGAAAATATTTAATTATTTATTTATTTTAAGTTTACGGAATTAACTTATCGTTAATTACTTTTAAGCTGTTTGTAAAATACTATTAAAATATAATAAGCGTTAAAAGGTTGTTGTTATATCAACAAGGATATAATGATTAACTTTAATTTTCGCTACTAAATTATTGACACTTATAATGTATAAATTATTATGAAAAGTATGGAAGTACGAAGTGCCTTTAATATGATGTGTAATCATTACAATAAATTAATTGTGAATATGTTATTAAAATCATGTATTTAGTCGCTTAATATGTATTTTTGTATAAAATTAAAAAAAAAATCTAATATTTTTCTGTATCTGCACAACTAATTTTATTTATTTTTAAACTTCTTCTTTCAACTTATTTTAAGCTATGTAAAGTACGAATTTTCAATTTCTTATTAAACATTTTTATTTTTATTTTAAGTATTTTTTTAAGGCCGCATATTACTCGTTTGCAATGTTTTTGTCAATTTAAAATCTTAATAATGCTATATTTGAATGAAAATACCATATTAAGAACATAATATTACCAAATACTAAAATTTTCATAATAATTACATGCATTCATAATTGTAATTCATCATTATAATCATTCATGGACCATCCAATCATGGACAAAATTGCAAAAAAAAAAGTATATAGGCTAACAAATAAATTCATTTTATAAAAATATGTATATTATCCAATAAGCAATTTAGCTTTCAGGCCAAAAAAGTACTACTCAGTTAATAACAATATTAACAAACTCGGTTAATAAGCATTTAAATAATAAACAACATGTCCTATTAGTATTTATTGACTACAAATCAATCATAATATCAATAGCAAATCATTTGATACCCTACAACATAACTTTCTTATTGATACGCTAGGAGATAATAGAATTAGAGGACAAGCCCTAGAATGGTGCCATAACTATATGACGATGACACTATTGTCATCGTCATGAGATGTGTCAGTGAGATGTGTCATCGAAACCTATGTCTTACTTAGTCAAAATTAAAGAAAACTTCAGTGACGATGTGCATGTAATACAGGGAACGGATTAAGGATCAGTACTTGGCCCTTCACATTACGTAACATACGTTAAAGACCTAAAAAATGTAATACAAAACTGCGAATTATATCAATACGCTGACCACACCTGTCTTTTAGCTGCTCACCATAATATTCAATAAGCAATGAACCAGCTCCAAGCCGATTTTAATACACTTTCAAAATGGTCCCATGATCTTGGCCTCATTATTAATATTGATAAACAAAAAAAATTAATAAGCTCATGCAGAAACAGGAGCTGTAGTGATGTTAAGCTAATAGCTCATAATCATCAATGCTTACATACAAACAAACATCACTATGACGGATGTGACTATTCGTCAGTAAGAACTGTTACTGATTACAAATATTTAGGCTTATTGATTGACGATCCTGTGTCATGTTAGTTACGTCTCCTGTGGGAACAACACATTAACTGTGTTTGTCACATACGCACCCTTCTGACAAAGTTAATAATTATAAAAACTAAAACTCGTTTCTTGATACCTTTAGCGATTTATAAAACATCAGACGAATTCATAATACCATATGGACTAAGTAGCTACGATCTAACATATAAAAGTCGTATAAATCAAATATATCAATTTCCAACGTGGTCTCTGACTGTGGGCCTTTTAAACAAGTCCCAAGTCACACAGCGTGCAATGGAGATGACTACGCTGGGTATTCGAATTTAGAATCAGAAATAATGAAATCTGCAGACGAACGAAGATTGTCGATATAGCTCAACGGATTTTCAAGCTGAAATGGACTTCCATTTCAGGTTGAGAATCCATCAAACGCACTGGCGCAGGACACATAGCTCGTAGAACTGACAGCCGATGGAGCAGAAAGGTTCTTGAGTAGAGATCACGTAGGAGCAAACGCAGCGGTCCATCTCTCGGACGGCGCGGGGCGTCACACAGGAGAGAATGCCCGATGGGGCTGCCATCTGCGGGCCACGGAGCAACGTACGCGGTACCCGTGGTCTGCCTTATAAGGGCGGGTAAGGGCGCATACCCCAAGGATCGCATCTTGGCCCTTTCTTCCATAGCGCTTATATTTATGACATAGGTACGGTTTTTGTAAACTTGAAACACTCTATGCTGACGACAAAAAAGTGTACATAAGGATGCGCACGGTTGATGATTGTAAGCGGTTACAACATGGTCTTAGCAATCTATTATATTACGATACAAACAATAATGTAACTGTCAGTATTCAAAAATGTCAATATTTCACTCGCAAAAATAATTCTATTGTGTTTAAATATAATTTTAATGGCCTTAAGATTGGTAGAGCAAAGATGGTCCATGATTTAGGTGTATTCTTTGACAGCAAAATGTTAATGTCTTCTCATATTGACTTAATTAGATCCAAAGCACTTAAAATATTGGTTTTGTAATGCGAACATGTAGTTCATTTAAAGATCCTCTAACCTTCAAAATAGTTTATAACGCATACGTCTAAAGGATCTTAGAATATGCTGTTCCTGTTTGGTCCCCGTGTTGTTAATATTAAACGCATCAAAAGTGTACAGAAGAAATTTATTCATCAGGAAAAAGTATAATAAATAAATATGTTTAACATACACACACGGTCGTGTGTTCCTAAGGTAGGCAACTTAATGCCTGTGTTTTAGGTAACAGTTGACTGATGTACATATTTTTTAATAAATATACATATAAATAATACATATATAAATAAATACATATTACACCCAGACTCGGGCGGGAATCGAACCCACAACCCTGGAGTAGATAACAGGGCTACTGGCAACTAGGCCACAGGCCAGTCAAATGACAAAGTGTAAGTAATAAAAAGATCTACAACTTTTATATTTACTCTTTTTTCACATAACCTCAAAATTTATGTGAAACATTCAAGTTTCTGATTTTTTTTTTTTTATACAAGAAAAATTTCCCAAACATACTGTATTTTTTTTTATTAAAAATATTTATTTTTTATAGACGAATAAAATGTTTCTATTGACGTATAAAATGGTCAAATCAGTAATTTACGTCTATACTAATTCAGTATATTGTAGTATAGACGTAATTTTTTTTTTTTTTTTATAATAAAAATATGGTTTTTTATATATTTTAAATTTTACAATATTACACATATTATTTACAATTCAAAACTTAAAATAATTATTAATAATAAAATCATATTTAATAACTTAAAATAATTATTTAAATAATTATTTTTATTAGACGTAAATTACTGATTTGACAATTTTATCAAATATCAAACGCATGTCTAGTTCTTCTTGATAAATAGAAAAAGGATATTAAATTATTGCTGAAAACTAGTAGTAAGAATATTAATAACATTAATTTTACCTACTTTCTGTAGTAGTCTTGTGAAATTAATATTTATATGTGTAGATTATATTCGTTTTTAGAAGATATTTATTGACATGTTAATATTTTTTTAAAGACATTGGAATGACAGCACAGAATTTGAATTGAAAGCGGTTTTTCTAAATGTCTAAAATAATTAGTTTTATCTCTATAAGCCTATTTATATGTTGTAGAATTGTAAATAGAAAATTAATCAAAACGATATTAAAATACTTTTATTAGTATCAATGCGAAACTATAAATGTAAAAAATAAACTACCGTATTTCAAGTAAGTAGGTATTTTGCCAAACGAGATAAGGCAATGCATTTATATTATTATTATTACAATTTAAAAAATTCACTAGATACCATTTGCGTAATTACGACACTCATCAATCTCATCATTATTATTTACAAAAATAACAACAACAACAATCACAACATTATTTAAAAGAAATCGCTTACCGCATCTATGGAACGAATGTCACCCACTTCCTTCTTATAACCCAGTTTACGAATAATCTAAAGAATGAATGAATCAGAGATGAGTTTTATTGCCATAATTAAATTTAATTACGTTTTGTCATAATAAATTCAACATCTTATAATCAATTCGTCAAAAGAATGTATTTTCGGACTCTTACAATATTACGCTGGCTACTTTAAGCTTGTGCTATAGTATTGGATATCTAAACAAATCTAAAATAAAGCTTACAATGGCATAGCTCTATCTTCTATCGTACCAATGAATCAAAAAATAATTTTCAATATTTAATTATGTCTGGTTTTCCACTATCTACACTCATATCGATATTGATTTGTTCGTCAAAGATAATTCCTATTATGCACTGATAATAACAGCAGTTGATACCCAATACTTTGGTAATTTTTTTTTTGTTACTATCCTAAATCCAGCTGACATTCTTTAAATTTTAATTTAAACATTTATAGTTACATTTAACTCGCTATTTGATAAATTTATAAACAGATTGTAATTCATTTTTTTTAAGTCTAGTCTTTAATGTAAAACATAAATATTTGTGTAGTTTATTACTTATAAAACATTATATTATAAGAGTTTTAAAATATTCGTTTTACAATTTGTTATATAACTCTATTGAGAACTTCTCTCTGTTTCATCGGCGTTTAATTTTGAGAGTTTGTAAGAATATTTGAAATTAATAATTATAGCTTTGCTCCTACTGTTTTATTCAAAGCGTGTTTGTGGCATATAAGTTCATTTAATAAGAAAAAAATCCAGGATAATTAACGCACAAAAATAAATTTTAAAGTAGATTAGTAGTTTCAAGAATTTTCTCTACACCTTTACTAACATAATTTTTCTTCTTTACAAAATTTGTACTTATTTGAAAACACTCGTACATTCCTATGTCATATATTTAAAAATAAAAATTGCTATCATAATTATATTATAATTTCACGACATTAATTATTTTATCTTTAGCATAATCATAATACATCATCAGAATCATCATCATAATATAATACATTACACATGACGAATCTGACGTTATAATTGAATATTTAAACCAAATTGTATATGAGTATGTAGAGAAATATATGTCTTTTGAGTTTGCTTTTATTCTAATATTCATAATTAGCATTCAGCTGCATTGTGATCACTGTAACTCGTGGCTGACGCTCGCTAAGAAAATAATTATAATATGTTTGCAGAAAAATTAAGAGATAAAACCGGTGCACGATGTGGTATGTTTTCTTTTATCTTTTTTATATTCAATAATTATTTTAAAATATTTTTTTAATAGATTTGGATTTATTTTATTATTGGATGATTTCATACAAATTACATATCAACTCGTCTCACTTTTATAAATAATTAGAATTTTTAAATAGTGTTGTCCTAATGACAAATTCTAAAACTAATCGTCAAAAGCTAACAGATAAATTAAGTTAAATTAATTGTTCTTCTAAGTTTCTTCCCAGCTTCTATACCAGAATTATCATCAGTAATTATTTCGCACCACGACTAACAAGCATTATAATTTATTTATGGTGATAACTGAAATAAATACATCTATTTTGTACAAATATCCATCCTCAATCTGGATTTGAGCAATCAACGTTAAAAATTATTCGTTGTTTGCTTCTTCCTAAAAAGAACGTATATGTACTAAATGAAATGAAATTTATTAAATTTTCTAATGTTTCATTTTCAGTTGTATATGTAATCTCCTTTGTCAGATTATAAGCTGCATTATAACAATAGTTTTTATTATTGTTGTTGTTATTATAATACTGTGGGCGTTGAAATATATTACCCGTAAGTAAACATATTATTTTATCTATCCGAATTTTATAGATATTTACAAATATAATAATAAATTAAATAAATTGAATCATTAATATCTGAATCGACTATCTGAAATAAAACCCCAAAAATATTCTTTACATGCTTTTTTTATGTTTAACATACATAAATAGCTTATATAAGCTTATTGTTTTATTACAATAATTGTTTAAAATTATATTTTTGTCTCTCACAATAAAATAAAAATGTCTATATGTATCAATGTATTTGTAAAGTTATATAGAAAACAGTTATTAATAAAATACCTCTTTTATTAGTTTCCGATCTAAATTTTTATTAGAAAATCTAAGAAGAAAAAACGCTTAGTTTTTTTTTTTAAATACTTAAGCAATCTTATTAAGACTAACTCATAACTGGAAAATATACTAATAATTAATAATTATTAATAATAACTTTATAATTCATTATAAGATGGTATTTGAACTGAACTTGCCTTAAGTACCTATACATTGATACAACATAACAGTACATATAGATCAATGTAAGTATAGAAGTATAGCATATTTTTTTAAATCTTAATCATAATAAACCTAGTTGTATTTATCGTTTCAGTGTAAATACGCAAAGTAAAATAAAAAATTCAGTCACTCAACATAAGCTGAAACGGAAATGATATGTTGCAAGTACGTATACACTGGTATGCATATTTTAAATTTATGTGTTAATTTAAATCAACATTTTTGGACCTCCAGTGCCTTTTCATTTTCAACATCATTCAACTTTTTTTTTTTATACCCTGCTCACTAATAACATTTTAGTCATTTAACTTATTCCTTGTTATAATTACAAAGTTACTCTACGTATAGGTTATTATCATAAGCACACATACTCATTATCATAAGCTGGAGATGATTTGAATTAAGTTTTAATGGTACTAATTTTTGTTTTCTTTTTGCCGCCTGTTTAATATAATAACGTATTTGTGGTGTACAATAAATTATAAATAAATTAATAAAATAAAATTGTCACATTATATCTAACATATAATATAATATAATATAATGATATTGTACTGTTTAGGCAGATAATACGAAATTATTTATTTTTTTATTCAAAAAAAAAAAAACAAGGGCTATGTCGCATACGCGAACATGCCGCCCTGGTTGAGGATTAATAAAAAAACTAACATAATTATAACTTAAGACTAACTTAATTAATAGGTCTATGACATAATTTGGACAACATTCTCGCGAGCTTTGACATCGGGTCTGCCAGAATCACATTACATTGCCCTACAGGCCTTAGATCCAAATTAAGTTTGGCTCTCGCTGTTTCGTTCTGAGCACACTCCATCAATACATGCAGGAGATCATCAGGTACCTCACAAGTTGTACAGTTTGGGGCTGCAGTATACCGCATCAGAAATGCAAACTTATTGCATGGAATGTGCCTAGATCGAAGCCGCACAATTGATTTTGTCTCACTGCAGCTACATACATTGTTATCAATCCAAGGATACCTGCATGGATGAGGCTGGATCGTGCGGTACCAAATACCTTTCTGCTTAGCTCTTTCATCAAAGTACTCTTTCCACAAATCATAGCAATACCTTTTTAGCATGGGTAGGTAACTTTCAAAAGAAGGTGTATAGAAGACTTCAATACCGTCAGTTATAGCTTCCTTGGCCAGTACATCTACTCATTCATTTCCTTCTATGCCTACATGGGATGGAATCCATTGAAAGTAAATAACTTTGGAATCTGATTGTAACTTAGTGAGAAGCTTTAGAATCGCGTAAGCTACAGGTAGCCCTCGATAGATCGAGGTGCACCGAGCTAGATGTTGAAGCGCGCTTTTGGAGTCCGACAGGATCACTACTTTACTGTAGTCTGTACACTCTATATAACTTAAAGCCTCGAAGATAGCTACCAGTTCCGCTTCCATGATGGATATATCTACTTTAATTTTAAATTTAGAATAAATGTTCAAATTGAAATCCATTAAGTTTTATAAAAATTATATACGTTGAACTTTTTATCTGGTGTTTTCAACAACATGGCATTAAAAGTTTTTAAAAACACAACTGAGTCAAATTGAGTGTTGTGGAACTATTTTTAGTATTCCATACCCAAACGTGATCATTGTGGTTCATATTACGACGACTCTTGACTTTCCGTCTACCCGACCATAGCAAAGTCACATGGGCTTAGTAAAAATAAAATTAGGTTAAAAATGAAATGTCATCTTCTTAGAAGAAACGTGCATTTCGGTGTCATTAACTTGATTTTTACGTATGTAGAATTAAATATTGTACGATGATATTAATTATTTTGTATTGAGTCCAAATCACAGTTGTGTACTTTTCACAAAAAGGCAAGTAGAACCAGTAGTAGTAGTCCTGTATATTACTTTTCTCTATGAGTAGAACAAAAAATGTAACGGAACCGACGATCGGCTAGCATCGCTAGGTTGTAAAGTGCTAATTAAGTTAAAATTCATTTCGTACTTCACCGCTGAGTTCAAGTTTGTAATATTAGATCCTACCAAAAATTTACGCACATAAGTAAACCTCACAATTTAAATTTTAAGATAAGCTGGTAGAAAATATGTTTACCATTAAGCTTGCTTTTTGCAATAAAAAAGTCAATTAGAGAAGAAAAAAAATTATTTGACTTACTATACTTAAAACTTTTATTATTAATTATTATTCGTTATTTGTCGTAAAAAAAATTATAACTATTTATTAAAATAACATCAAATTCTTCGAACCATGTTATTTATTGTACCTATCTGAGTAATTAAAAATTCGATAAAATCTAAATTGTATATCATTATATTATGTTATCAGTTATTTAATCTTTAATTTCTGAAAGTCATTTAACGAATTCAATTTTATTAAAATACTAATGAAATAATATGATGAAAATAATAATCAATTTTCATCCAGTACGTTTCTACAAGCAGGTCGTGACAGCCGTCTGACGATGCTGTATAGAAATGATTTCGTTAATCAACACTTCAATGAAAAACCATTATTTGTGAATAGAAACGCATTTACAGTAACATTGAATAATAATATTACTAAACGAAAAAGAGTTAATAAATATTCCATCGCATATGCTTTAAAGCCTCTTATGTATTTATCATCATTTTTTGCTTTGAATTATATTAAATATAGCAAAAATAATATAAATGAACTTAACATATTTAATAAATTTTATTCCATCGCTATATTAGCAATATTGGTTTCTTTTACTGCATTTGTCAGATCAATAAATTGGCATCAAGTGGATACAGATTTGCCTTTCGATATAATAACAAAGAGTTTTATATTTTCTCAATGCTTAGAAATAACATATGATGTGTTCATTACTTCGTTTGGCAATAGTCATTATTATATTCAATTAATAGAGACCATTGATAGCATCGACAGTCATTTTCTCATAACAAAAACACTCTTTATTAAGAGGCGAATATTTTCCATTGTGTTGACTTTAACACCAATTATCCTCATTTCGTTTACATTTATAATTTTAAAATTTGAATTATTGAGTGTACTGAACGATATTTCATTAATAATAATAATACTACAAGGAGTCAACTGTATATTTTTTGGCACCATCGTTTATACATGCTTTTTAGATTTTAATACTATTCTACGAAAAAAACTTGGAGATATATCGACATCAAAAAAACTTATATTAAAAAATGATTGCTTAGCAAACTTTATAAATGTAAGTTGGAAGAAAAAAATTACTAAACTGTGAAAAATATTCCATATTCAATAAAATATTATATTTTACTTTTTTACTAAAACTAACAAAAATTTTCATTCCACTTTTTGCATTAATTATCTCTCTTGTTATTTCAGAAAATGCTCAGTGATTCGAGTTACACAGAATTCAATAATAGCTATTGTTGGTTTGAACTCATGCAAATATATGATAAAATCTCGGACTGTATTTATCTTTTCAACAAAATTTACGCGAAGCAGGTTATTTATAAGTTAAATTGTTAATTTTTATGGGATTTTTTTTAACAACGATGTGTTTTAAAATATATTTTTACAGATTTTCTTAATGTTCAATGAATGGCTCGCATCTACATTACTTGCGATTTGCAGATCTATATCTCCGATATATAAGGTAAATTTAGTTGTTTGATTTTTTTTTTTTTTGTGTAAAGCTATACACTTTATGCTTTAGTGTTTGTTACAGAATACACATAAAGTTAGAACGGATTTATACTTTTATGCTTTCTCAAATATTCGGCCACTGCTTATAACTGGAATTAGTGAAAGACTTATTCAAGAAAGAAGAAAAACTCTACTTATTCTTGAACATATTTTGCTTTACAAGGACTTAGGTAACAAATAATCATAGTAAAAAAAAAACTTTTAAATAATTACTTTTTTAACCCAATACGTTTTACTTTTACGTGAAACGATTTCATTTATAGATCCAGGGTACCGCAGTCAAGTCAAAACTATGATAGCATTAGTACAAACGAGAGAACTTCAGTTTTCAGCAATCGTATGTTCCGTTAATTTTCCAGTTATGATCGCATTTGCGGCTCGAATTGTATCTTACACGATTTTGATAATACAAAACTTCTACATTAAATTATTATTGAAGAATTAAACACTGAATCAGAATATTTCTGAACCGTTAAATAATTAAAAACATTTTTAGTAACAATAGCATAATATGTAATAGTGAAAGTTGTATTGCATTTAAGTCATCATACTGTACATACATACATCATTGAATCACACTACAAGTAGCTTTAATTTTTTTTCATATGAGCATACATTGTTTCTGTAATGTCACTTAGGATGGAAAGGACAATGAATATTTTTTATGAAACTGTGCCCCGGTGCGTACCTCAACATGTACAGAAAATTGATATTTTAAAGTATCCTTTATTAATTGAAATTAAATTAATAATAGTCCATAAGTGATCAAAGCTGTTTATAATAAAATTAAAAAAAAAAATTATATAAAAAAATTTAAGTATCCTACTTTAAAATATCAATTTTCGATACATGTCAGGGAAGATTTGAACATTGTCCATCTCAATATGTATGACATCACAATCAAGTAAAAGATTTTTTTTTAATATTTAATTATAAACCATAACTTTAATCACTTCTAGACTATTAATAAAAATCTAGTTTCAATGAACAAAGGATACTTTTAAATATCAATTTTTTGTACATGTCGAGGCACGTATCGGGGCACAGCTTCTTAGAAAAATGGTCATTGATATTTACAGAAAAAGGTTTTACTATTGAAAATTACGGCTAGAAATGCTTTTCTAATTGTTAACAATTGCTTACAAATAGATGTCAAAACTTTAGAAAATAAAAATAACAAAACAATATAGTTTAGTAGGCAGGTATAGTAATGCTTACAATAATTTGCTGACTTAATTTAATTATTTAATATGAGTTTCTTATGTTTAATATTATATCACTTATAGTAAAATTCTCATTGAAAATTTCAGTGCAAGACAATATTGATCATCTTTGTCATATTAATTTGACCATTTAGCCCAAATTGTTGACAGCTTATTGACATCCTTTGCTATACATAAGCCTCATGTACCTACATATTATTAAAGACTCTGATGTGTCCCCATATAACAGACGCAGCGGAACGCGTGTTTGTTATAGGTCTTGCCAATATTTCTATGCCTCCTCTAGTCTAGTCTCTCTCATTTCTTTTTTTATACTCTAACTCATATGCTTCTTAATCTAGTTTGAGCACGTTTTGGTTTGTTTTAATAAAAATAACAAAACAATAAATAATTAAGTAGGCAGGTATAGTAATGCTTACAATTACTACCTATATATAAAATTCCCATTGAAAATTTCAGTGCAAGACAATATTAATCATCTTTGTCATATTCATTTGACCATTTAGCCCAAATTATTGACAGCTTATTGACATCCTTTGCTAGACATAAGCCTCATGTACCTACATATTATTAAAGACTCTGAAGTGTCCCCATATAACAAAAGCAGCGGAACGCGTGTTTGTTATAGGTCTTGCCAATATTTCGATGCCTCCTCAATAGTCTCTCTCATTTCTTGTTTTATACTCTAGCTCATGTGCTTCTTACTCTAGTTTGAGCACGTTTTGGTTTTGATTTTCAGAATTTCAACTATCGTAATATAACATAAAATCAAGGATCTCACATTATACCTACTTCAAAATTAATCTAAGAAAATTTTAAAAAATAATGTTATTTTGCATATACGGCAATAGGTTTTCTTTTAAGCTTTTTTTATGTTTATTATGTTATTTACATAAAGATGTATAGGTATTCGAATAAAAAAATATTTATGTTATCAATTTTCAATTTAAGTTTATAGTAATGTAAAGCCTTTCTGTTTTTTTATAAAGACTTACAATTTAAGTTAAAAAAAAACATTTTATGTTAAAACGATATTTACTCATTATGATATTAAAGCAAAAAAGTAGTCCTTTTGCAGAAATAAAAACGGTATTGCATATAAAATTAAATTCCAAAAATCAGACCGTTAATGTTAGTCTGTAATAAGCAGTATTATACTAGGATCAAGTATGCTCATAATATTTCTATGTTATCTGTTCTAAAAAGTGTAAATTCCAGTACTGTTTTTATATTATCTATATTAATAAAAATTAAATCAAAGTAGTCCGTGAAGTGTTTTGAAGACTCGAGAATTGAAGATGTAACAAGGCTTGAGACGATTGATTTCCTATCGACACAAGTGTGCTTTTGCTGGCGATGTTATTTATTATTAAGTAAAATAAATTTCTTTTTATATATTTCTACTATTTATTTATTTAAACAAAACACTACTGACTTAATTGTTATTTCTATACAATGGTTCAATACAATGTGTGCATGTAAAACCAAAATACTTAAAATTATATTAAAGATTCGTAATTATTTTACAAGTCTTTGCTAAATTAGCATACCTATTTTTGACGTGATAACGTCTAGTAAATTGATGAGAGGGTGCCCGTTCAAACAAGATGACGTCATCATTGTCATAATTAGTGAGCGAGAGCGCGGAACAAGCGGTAGAGAGGTACGATCGGCCCGGCCTAAGCGTTCGGCTCACGATCGGCGGTCGGCCTAACTTACGACACGTCCGAGTAGAAATGACAGCGGCAAATGGCGGGAAACTGTTTTGTCAATATTGAAGTAATGTCAAATAGTGAAAAGTTGATAATATAATGTAATGTAATAATATAAGTTAATAATATATAAGTAAATAAATGTAAGTTAATAATATAAAAGTTTATTAAAAGTTAATAAAATCATAAAATGGTTACCATAGTTTATTACAACAACAATTGCAGCAAAAAAGGTAATTAATTCTTGCATTTTAAGAATCCGATTAGCGATATAATCTCATATATTTGTTCTTTGATTATAAAATAAGTAGCATCGGTGGGCGAGTGCAGTAATATTAGGTTATATTACAATTTTGACTAAAAAGTTATTAGGACTCATATAATTACGATCGTATAAAAAGTAAACTGTTTTTATTTAGTATATTTTTACAATTTTCATAAAAACATCCCACTGCTAGTCAAACTCTTCCCACCTTATGTAGAAGAATGGTCGGAGCTTGATCCAAAATGTTACTCCTCTGTAGGTTGGCGCATAATTTCGGATTACAATCCGACCGACCGGAACCGACTGATTTACATGCTCTTAAAGGGAGAATGCGGAGATCAACGAGGATACATATATCCCAAACGGGAATCGAACATGCGCCTGTCGATATTTATGTGACTTCTTGGACCACTACACTAGAACAGTTGTCTCTAACGAATATTATTTTATACAAATTTTAAACATGTCTTACTATGTTCTTAATATGTTCATCTCTGCCTACCGCTTCGGGAAATAAAAAGCTTGATGACATGTTTATTTTTAAAAGTGGAACTATATTAAAAAAATGTTTCTGGAAGAGAAATAATAATGGACGCAACGGAAGCTCTCAAAAAATATCATTTTTCCTGTTATTGTAACATTTCTTATTTTATCTCAGCCCCTTATTGGTCGTAGCGTGATGTTATATAGCCTATAGCCTTCCTCGGTGAATATAATATCCAACACAAAAATATTTTTTCAATTAGAACCAGTATATACTGAGATTAGCGCTTTCAAGCAAACAAACACACTCTTCAGCTTTATAATATTAGAATAGATATTTCAAATTATATGTGAATTTAATAAGTCTGAATATTATTATACTTAACTGACATTTAGTCCAACTGTTTATTACTTGTTCTCCAATTTCCTACTGTATCTAACAATTGTCAGAATAACCACAAACTTGTAAATATTAAGAACCTAAAAAATATACATACATAATATATCAGTTTAGGCTTCGTTTTCAAGTGTACCTTACACATGAAAACGAAGCCTACAAACTAAGAGAAGCATATTATTAACATTTTATTTTATTTTATTTATATTTTACAGGAAAACTTACAGCTAAATAACATAGATTTAAATATGCCAATAGATACATAAAGGTCAATTAAAAGTTTCCACATATAGGTATACAAGTAAACTTAAATATAGGACAGACACGTGCACTAATGCGCTAACACAAGACTAGAGGACTATAGTTAATACAAAGAGAAAAATTAAAATTAGTTTCCCTAAACCAACAGCCTACCTGTGGTTGAAAAACTGATCAGCCATAAGACGTTTTAGATGGTGACTTGTAGTGTTAAATATGTATAATGTAGTTTATTCGCGGTCTCATTGAGAAATTTGCTCGCTCTCAACAAGTAACGATTCTAGTCTATAGTTATAGTATAAAGTTTTGGGTATAAAGTTCTAGGTATAAAGATTGAACAGGGTTTCTTAAGTGAGGAGGGTGCCCTAGACGTTCTTACAGCTCAGGATAGTCGACCGAGCCATTTGCAATGTTCAATAAATAAGCTAGATCAACAATGAGTCTTCTATTCTGTAGCGGGAAAATATGAAATTTACGACAGCGTCTCAAATAATCAGGTATATATTCTTTTGATGTGAATTTTTAGATACGATAAAAAGCGTTTTTGTAGAAATTCAATTCATGTAATCACTACATAGTATAAAACAAAGCCACTTCCCGCTGTTTGTCCCTATGTATGCTTAGATCTTTAAAACTACGCAACGGATTTTGATGCGGCAGTGTTGGAGCACACCGCCTTTTTGTTTTGAAGTCCTTTGATGGCTGCAATAACTTCCTGCAAAGTACGGGGCTCATCAAACTCTGGTATATAAGGATGTTGCGGAATAGTCTCTACATACTGAAGATCTGCTGTTGGTCAACATTAAGCAGTTCGCTGTAGTGTTCAGCCCAACGCTTGAGAACGTCTTCCTAAGAGGTAAGACGGTCTGAGCCGTCACGTGTCTTTAGAGGAACTGTGCTCATATGTGACGTCCCTATGATTTTTCTCACTTCCCCGTAGAATGCTCCCAGCTGCTTCGTATCCGAGAGCCACTGCAGGTATTTAGCTTTTTGCATCTACCACTCATCTTTCATCTCTCTTGTCATCATTCTTAATTCAGATCTACTTTGCTTGATCTTGTCCGACAGATCTTAATCACGGTGACGATTGTTTTGTTTCTTTAAGAGAGCACGATGTTCTTGTGGTGCTTCTACTAATTTCTGGTCGTTATCATCAAACCATTCTTCGTTAACACGTTTCCTAAGACTTAAACTCTCAGTGCCAGCCTCGACTATTTGAGAGGAAAGAGTGCTCCCATTACTGGCAAGCTCACCATCATCTAGATTAAGCGCTTGCATTTTATCGCTTAAATGTTGGGCATATTGTTTCCGCGTGTCAAGGGCTTCCATTTTCTCGACATTAATGGCTGTCGGTTTAGCTCTGCATGATCTACCCCCTAGTTCCCTTCCAGAAGAAATTTATATCCACTGCCAACCTCCACAAGCTCTCCCTCATCTGCCAAGTGGTTCTCGCTGAGTGCCGCTACATCCACATTGTAGCGGTGCAGTTCTCGAGCTACAGTGGTTTTTCTTTCTGGACATAGGTTTGCGTCTCGATAAAGGAGTGTGCGCACATTCCACGCAACGAATGTCATCACGGATGTTTTATTATTTTTCTTGTAGCGTCGACCACAAAAAATGGTATGAACAGGCAGCCGTCGTTACTACCTCCCAATCGTGATGGGGCAAGCATTTGTTTAGGACACCTTTTCTAGTCCCCTCCTCGACTGAGAGAGGAAAGCAGTGCCTCCCTAAGCAGGGCTGCTTCGTCACTTAGAGTGCTGTCCAACCCACGCTGTTGCCCCAGATGCAGCGCAGAAACGACCACTCTCTCTAAGTCGCCCATGTGCAGACATCAGACAAAGCCGGGCGTGCATCACGATCCGAACTCTCAACCTCTGTACATCGCCACAGGATTTTTATCTCAGTGAGCCATATTCCAAAAGCTGCAGTCATCTGCGTGGGATATATCATAGTGCATAGGCGAGTGCACTTATTAAAGATGCACTCTCTCGTCCTTCCCTCCCTGGATCCAATGGAACAGAGAACTGCTACAATCAGAGAAAGGGTCAGATGAAGTTTCTAACCAACAGTCGCTAATAAGGCGCGGAACGAGGACGGTATTACATCAGAGCTTCTGAAGGTGGGTGGAACACAGATAATTAAAGCCCTTCAAAGGTACTTTAATTCCTTCTTAATTAAATAGAAATTTTGTTAGCTTTTTGTCTAATTTGTGAGATGACGTCGAATAAATTAAATTCTTATGAAATTTTCTTGGTATCTCGTTTGCTAGTTTATGACCTATTGAGGATAAATCGACGGTCCCTACGTACAATCCCCTAACTACAAATGACAAATTTTACAGGAGAGCGTTTTAAAGTTTCAAACATGTGCATTTCATGTTCTACTTAACCTTAAGTCTTGAAATTTGGTATAAAGTTTTCTTAGATGATATAGTTTATGAAAAATAAAATGATAGCTAAGAAAAATCACTTTTAGTGTATTATTCGTCACTTATTTCCTTGTACATGGCAATAATCGCTATTGCAAAAAGCTTAAGTGGCACTTATTGACTTTTACGTGGTAGTATTAAAATTAAGCTGAGTCGTAATTGCCATTTATGAAATTATACGTGGGTATAAAAATGATGTAGGTGGTATTTCAGTGGTTGACACACAACTGAGTAACTTTACCGAAAGAGCAAGGTCGGGAAATTTTTCTCAAAAACCGGCGATACAGGATAGGTAAATTTATTGTACATACCTTCTAGGTACAATAAAGTTAAAAACGTTTATTGAATCACAGAGGAATTTTGCACATTAGTGTTTCGACTGTCCCTACGTACAGTATCGAAACTGAAAATTTGCGATTTTTTTTATTGCACTAAGAAACTCCTTTAAATATATGTTTTCATACAAAAAAAGAGAATAAGCTAAAATATACATACAAATACATAACTAAACCACATTTTTCATGAGTATAATATCGATACATAACAAATAAATGACAATTTTGTACACAAAATTAACTTAAAAGTGCTTTCCTGTAAAGTACCTTTTTTCAGTTTCGATAGTATACGTAGGGACAGTCGATTTATAAGTCACAAATTTATACACCTTAAATTATAAATGAACAGGCTGAAAAAATTTAACAAAAGTTGCTTTACAAAGTTTTAATTTTTATTTATCAACAGTATGACAAAAATACCAGTCTTTATTATTTATTGATCAGTCTTGTTTTCAGTGCTACAAGTTAGTGCTTAGTAAGTATTTTAAGAGATCAATATTATAATAATTACAAATCTGACCAGTAATAATACTAACATTCTTTTTCTCAAAACATCTTATACAAAAATATATTATTATATTTGTATTGCAATTGGTAGGAACATGATTAATTAATAAAAAATAACTTTTCAAAAAGCAATGCGACCTGGCTAGATAATGTAGATAGGTACCAATTCTGATACATAAATCTGTAAACTGAACTAAATTGGCATGTCTAAAAATACTACTATCCTCTTCCAGGAAATACAGTCTGAAAAGGACAGTGCTGCTTTTAGACACGTCAATTTAGTTTACATATTTGTGTGCAACAGAATCGTCACCATTAGCAAACTAAAAGTACAATTAGCAAACTAATAGTTAAAAATACTACTTCTCTTCATCGGAACTTGAAACAATTACATCACCAGAAGAAAGTGAATTATAAAATCCGTGATACTGTCTAGGAATTATGTTATTTTCACAAAGATACATGACATCTATTAATTTTGCATTCGGGATTGGTAAAGGCCCAGTGTAAGCCTGGCTCAACTCATCATCTGGTTGATTTTGAAGCCTCCGGCTTTGACTTCTTCTGACAAATATGCAACGGTAGGGTTCAATAAATTTATTTTTGTATTTAAGCACGTCTGGCTCAGAAGAGGACACATAGATTTCTCTAACTCTAGACCACATTACTTTAAGATTCCTCTCATCCTTGGTCCAGTTTTTACTTATTTAGTTTATTTGTTCACTTATATTTAATTCATTATAGAAATTACTATTAGCTATTTTCTATTCATAATTATTATGCAACTTACTCTAACATGTGAACGCTGTGTCACCTACAAAGGTGCACACAGAATGAATTTGCATTTTCTATTACAAAAATGTAATAACTTGTGTACCTATTTAAATAAATAAATAAATATTAAATGAATTTAAAGTTTCTGATTCAACATGCTGCATTATAGTGGAAATAGAAGCAGATCCTAAGGGAGTACTTGTATCTAAAGGTTGCTCGGAATCGGGCAAGGCGATTTCTTCTATAATTATGTTGTCATCTGGACCATGCGACGTTCTAACAATAATTTCCTGAGAATAATGACTAATGACAGGTGGCTCTACTTCTATATAAGAAGTAACCTCTTCAGCTATTATTTCAGGATTACAAAAAACAGCGAGATTGGAATGAGCGAAAATGGTTGTATTCATCTTTTCATGAGCTAGGTCTGATTCAAAAACTTGAGTGGCAGAGTTTTGCCGTAAAGTCAGATCAAAAAGTGACTTTGAAGAAGAAAGTATACCTTTCTCAACCTTATCGTCTGTGTTAGATCGTAAAACTGGAGTCAAGCATAACGCGGAAGAAATATATTAGTTGGCTGTAAGAGGGTAGATTCTAATCTTTGCTGCGATGATTCTAATATTTATAATCATCGAATCCGATAGAGCGGCAACATTGCAGGAGCGAAAAATGGTCTCTTCATGAGCTAAATCCAGGGTAGAAGCTTCTTTTGTATGCAACTGAGCGACAGCTTCAATAATATTTTCTTTGTTTTCATCTTGTTTGACAATGAAAAACTTTTGATTTGTCAAGACGCGGTTCTGAAAAAAAAAAGAGAATTATACACTTAAAATAACGGAAATGGTAATTACGTAAAAGATCGAAATAACATTCCCGAAGTAAAATTTCGTAAGTAGTAGTTATGAATAAAATCTGTATTTATTTTCCAGTGTAAAGTCACTTATTTACCACTTACTGCAACTTACTTTTCAATTTTCCGATGTAAAATAACGTAACTACCACATACAGACAATTACGCTGGAATGCTGCAAAATTAGTTTAATTCTTATAAAAACTGAAAATTTAAGTATTTATCTATTTGAAATACATATAAAAATAACTATAAACTTGATTGAAGATACACTTAAATAAAAATACTTTCAAAATTCGCTTACCTTTACGAGTTTTGACGGAAAAACTGTTCTTTTTTATTCTCATATCTGTGTTTCTTTACATAACGCGGTTGCATCTTACGATATTTTGTGGTAGTTTTCCTTCTAGGCATATTTATTTCGTATAATTACATAACATACACGCGGCAAACATAGTATGACCGTCGCCTAGGCTCAATGTCCCGCAAGTGCCAGTTGCGGGGTGACGCGCGGGGATACGATTGATATTATCAAACGTAAAATTACTGAACTACCACTACTGTTGTTTTTTGTCGGAAATTGTAGTTACGGGAAATGTTTGTGTGTGAATTTCAAGTTCAATTTGGCATCTTAGATTTATTTTTATTAAACTAAACGATAGTATAGGGTGGCCTGAAGGTCACGGAAACAAAAAATGCAAATCACGGATCTACCACATAGGGGATTGTACGTAGGGACCGTCGAAATAATCATTAAATATTTCAAATAGCATTCTCGGATCTGTTACAAAACCAGTAGAAATATTTAGATTTTGATTAGCACAATTAAATTTATTATTTTTAATTCGATAAGCTATTAATGTAGGACCAAAGTTTTCTCAAACACAACAACAAGGTACACTCTTTCTTTAGCGTTGTTGATGTCTAGTCGTACTTTATTACGTTGTGTGTAATACTGCTTTTGTACTCGTAAATTATTTGGTTCTTTTTTTTTAATTCATTCCCTGAGTTGTTTCCGTCGTTAATACCTTTTATTAATTCTTTATTAATTCAATCCTTACGTGGAAGGTTATCTTTTTTATTTTTTAGTTTTATTGCATTCTAAAATGGATTTTAAGATGTATTGCTCCAATTCATTATAATTGTTGAGTTCAAATTGAACTTCATAAATTGGTTTTTGCAATTTTCTGTAATCCGTAGACCAATACTGTGTCTTTTTCACTTTTGGAGTCTTGTGCTTCTAAATTTCTACGTAGATTTGCTTGTGGTCTGGTAAGCTTGAATCAACAGTTGCTAAATGAATTTTGGTGTCCGGTAAGTTAGTTAATACGCGATCAATTAAAAAGTTGGTTGTTGCAGTTTGTCTGGTACAGAATCTCTTCGTCATACGATTCAAGATGCGATATCCAGATTCCTGAAGAAGTGATTTGTAGCGTTTGGTTTTACTGTCCGTCACATTTAACAAATCTATGTTATAGTCTCCTAAGACTATACCTCTGTATACTTGTAATTGATTATTCCAACATCAAAACTTTCCAGTTGAAGCCACAGATAATTATTTCCACCTAATTCGGTACCTATCCACTTTTCGCTTTCTTATATAGAGCGTGCTAAGCAGCGTATTAAAAAAATTCAATATTTCGAAAAATATTGCAAGTCGCCAAAATGCTTTTAAGTGGACTCTTAGTTAGTCAAAATTAATGGAATGTCTGTGTCAAAGGACAATGGCAGATGCCCTAACTTTTTGTTGGCATAAATTTCTAGCGTCTACTAATGAAAACTATGTAATAATATAGTACTTAAATTTCGGATCACTTTTACCTAAAGAAGCACCACCGAAAGAAGTAATGAATTGAAGATATTCCAGGTTGAACATTTAGAGGTTATGTTTCGACAACTTGTAGGTACCTAATCAAAAACTTAGTCAAATACATGTTAAATATAGTCCGAAACTATATTTTAAATAACTAGATAGATTGATTACAAAACATTGTAGTAGGTATATCTAGACTTTTGACGCACTCACAGAAAAATAAAAATAAAATTATTAGACGCTTGTTTTTAATCCTCAGGCCTAAAATATTTCATATTCCAGGATTTTCTTTGTTACCTGTCCTTAGGTATTTCCTACTTAGGTACATCAGCGTCAGCTGTAGATGATATAAAATTGACGATCGACAAAGACGTTCATCTTCTTAAATCATGAGCGCTGTAGGTCAACAGATCTAATAAACCCTGCTCTTAGAATTTCTAGACCTAAAGGTGGTCTGTCTAGATTCAGTTAGTCAGCATCTGTTTAGATTTTTCTGTAATGATAATCACCATAGATAGTTAATCACGAGGACCATCCACTTATCGTGTTCTTTGCAGCATGGGATCATCTTTTTCTCAGATAATCAGATGAGCAGCCCCCAAGGTCTTAACCAAATAAGAAACAGTTTACAATGACACACAAAATGGTTGTTCCCTGCAAAAAATGAAAGTGCGGCCTCTAGGTTAAAAAGCAAACTCTAGAAACCACTTATCTACAGATACATGGCATAAAGACAGTGGATCTCATATATAGTCAGAGTATCTGCTCATTGTTTCTAATAGAAGAAAGGCATGTTTATAAAATAAAACAAAACATTATTTTCTTATTACGAATTATTATTGTATTCATGAAATAATTGAGCTTAGTAAATAAATAAATAACGCGTTATTCTTTGTATTAAACAAGATTTCGGATTGATACAATATAAATCGTGTAACGTGATGCAATATAATACGTGTAACGTGTAATATTTATTTAAAGGCAAAAAGTTCATGTATGTTAATGAGACAAGATTTATTACCATGTGGCAACATTCAACGGAACTATCGTTAGTACTTCATATTCCAATGGAATGTCAAATCATTTTTACAATAATCAAATGTCTTTTCATTAAAAATGATATTTTTCCTAGACTTACACAGATCTTAAAAATATATTGAAAAAACGTAAGAAATTATTTTATTTACATTAGTCATTAAGACATTTATAGACGCTTGGGAACATTCAACGGAACTATCGTTAGGTACTTCATTTCCTTTGAAATGTCAAATCATTTTTACAATAATCAAATGTTTTTTCATTAAAAATGATATTTTTCCTAGACTTACACAGATCTTAAAAATATATTGAAAAAACGTAAGAAATTATTTTATTTACAGATTTATAGACGCGTGGGAATTCTATCAACAACTTTTTCGCCATTGTCCTTTGTATGTTCAGTTTAGTTAGTATTAGGGATACCATATTATATTATACCAAAATTATTACAACGTTAAACTTATACAGAAGTATACATACACACTTGTGTTAACTAGAAAATTACACTAATGTTTATGTTCCAATAAAGTCAGAATATTCTGTTCAATTGATTGTATGACATATAGTTGTATAAACACGATTTTTACCACTATTTTACGTCGAATGTGAAATATTAGTTCCATCCGTGAAAATTGATGTTAAGATTACATTTTATAGTACATCACTATTTCACTAAGCGTATGGCAATGTCAATGACGCTATGACGTAAGACAACGCTTTCTGACTAGGATCCATGGAATTATTATGTACTAGATACAACAAGGTAGGTTGTATATAGTACATAATAATTCCATGCTAGGATCAAGTAGTGTAGGTACTTCATTCTAGCTTTCTGATTATTCTAACCAGGGTTGCCAGACGTACGATAATTATCTTACAATTACGATAATTTCGACACCGGTACGATGTACGATACAATATTTATTATCGTACGCCAAAATACGATGATTTTTAACCCTGCTTCGAATTGGGGTGAAAAGATTATCCAGTAGGAGTGTGCGTCAATTATTGATAATATTGGAATATGGATAAGCAAAAATAACGGGACGAAGTTGAGATAACCTTTTTTTGTTTTGAGGAATTCGGATAGTCTGGGGGAAAAAAAATTAGTTTAGAGTCCTGAGGACCTTTTTTTAGTAATTCGGATAGCCTAGAGGGTAAAATAATTGGTTTGAGGTCATGGGGACTTTTTTTTCATATAGAGGAAAATTTGTTGGGGGATTTCCCTGCGAAAATACCAAAACAACGACGTTAGCCGAGTATAAATATAAGAAATATTGTTTAAAATTGGTAATAATCCTAATTACGTGAGATTCTGGCAGTTGTACGATAATTTTTCATCTAGTACGATAATTCTCTCTAAGTTCTAACTCATCTGGCAACCCTGATTCTAACTCAGTTCACGTATCTTTTGTGCTTGTAATAATTGTGCAATTTTATTTCCTTTTATCGAATTTTTAAACCTATTATTTGTTTTATTCTCTTCCATAAGTGTTTAGACTATATAATAATTTTCATCCCTAGTTCATTTTGAACTAATAAACAAATACCTAATAAGGTTGTTGCTAGTTCAAGTATTTGTTCCGTTTAGTGTACAACAATAAAGATGTCCGGATGTAAGTAGAATTTTATTATAATCCCTATGAATTATTACTAAATTTGCTATCCATATGATGATTTCCAGTAGATCTATTTGAAAAACCTGTTGCTTGAATTAAGTGGGCGTATACTTCATCTATTTTTTCATCGGCGCTTATTTAAATAAACAAATACTTTAATGAGCATAAAAACTGGATTTCATTTAAGAAATGCGTAATTTAAACGGTGAACAAATAAATAACTTGCAAAAAAAAATTGAATTTAGTTTTGATTTTATCGCTGTTCATATTTTACATACATTGTTGTTATGCAGTCATGTTTAAATTGCATCATTAATGTTCAGCATTAATTTCAAAAATATTAAATAGAAAATAAATTATAAAATAGAATATAATGACAATAAAAAATAATTATACCTACTTCATTATGATTTTAAAGTATAAACTATAATAGTATGTATAGCAAATGATATATGTAGGTATTTAAAACTATTATGAAGTGATGAGTAGGGAACAATTTTTTACTAAAAATTCAGAAAAAAAGAAATAGAAATATTATGACTTTACCAATCATTCTTTTTCACTTCTAAATCACAGAGACTTGACTATAATTGACATATGATGAATTAAAGATTTTAAGAATTAGATCGTCTAAAATGGTATATTAAAAAACCGATTTAGTTCTATTCTATGTAATTTAATACAAACTACTTATTCAACAATATGAATCATATTTTCACATCTATTACTTTTATGATTCATGATAAAATTGCACAATAATTTCAGATCCTTATGGAGGCAATCCTCCCCAATATCCTCCCCCTCAAAACCAAATGTATCCTCAAATATACAATCCTGCCAATGCCCCACCCCCTGGTCATCCGACTCATGCAGCACCAGGGTATCCATCAGGTCAAAATCCTCAATTTCCATACCAACCAGGTTTTGCTGTTTATCCGAATCAACAACTCCCTGCAAGACAAGCTCCCCCAGCAGCCATGTCATACCCAAGTGGTCCAACGGCACCCCCATCATATGGATATCCAGGATTCCCAACAGTTACTCCGCAGCAAACTTATGAACGTAAGTTTTTTTCGACTGTAGATAGAGTATAATAATCACATTTACAAATCTTTCTTTATAAGAAAGTATAAAGCAATAAGGAACAATTTTTAAGAAATTATATCCTAAAGGTAGTAAAATATTGGGTAAAATGGAATTGGTGTCATTTTTAAAAGTCTAGAACTTTATATTTATTTTATTAGAAAGAATAATGTTAGTTTTTATTAAGTGTACCGGACCCTAGTCGAAAGAAATACGAAGTGGACTGTATATTATGCGATGTGACGATGAGACGTCTGTTTCTAGGGCCGGTATCAAACGAATGCGAAGGGTGAGCTGGTTCTAGTTCGCCGTGCGTTCAGTGAGGGTGTACGTCAGTGAAACGCCAATTAATTGTTGAAGATTTTCCCGCTTGCGAGGATCAGAATTGCTGGCTAGCTTCTATAAGCGACCTCTTCTATGCTATGGTCTCTTGCTATGTACTATTCACTATTCTTTACTATTCGCTGGTCGATCGAGGACTGGCATATACTATCTTTACTCTTCTATGTACTATCTTTTCTATTCGCTTGTCAATCGAAGACTGGCATATACTATCTTTACTCTTCTATGTACTATCTTTTCTATTCGCTTGTCAATCGAAGACTGGCATGTGGTGCCCGGAATGGCACCGTAATTTATACTGCTCTGATTGGCTGGCCAGCGATCCCTTACCTCACCCCCGGGAATTTACTTTATTCAAAAAACATACTTTTTACAATAGTTGAGCTTATCTCTATACTTACTCTATAACTATTTTACATCCTCTATTATTTTAACATACAATTAATGCGGCGCGCGCGCTAATTATCAATAAACGGGGTCGGGCCCTCGCCACGGTATTTAAATCTACCTCGTCCCCCACCGCTTGATATAAAAGCCCCCCGCGGATCCTTAATCCGCGTTAGTCTGCCACGTGCGCGCGTCGCTAATCCATCTATGAGTTATCGAATGCTATATCGTCAAAATCTATTTTTAACACGTAAATTACTATTTTTTACATATAAAATATCTATAAATTAACTATAAATTGACAAAATATCCTTAAATCTATGTAAACTATATCCGAAAATATTCTTAAGCTAATATTAACACATGAAATGTCCTTAATCCTATAATCCTATTTTTACATATGAATTATCAATTTTAAACTATAAAAACCTATAAAATATCTATAATAACATTAATATATTAATATTAAACGACAAAATATCCTTAATCTATGAATTTCTATCTGTAAACATTAAACAATGAAGATATCCTTAATCCTATTGCTTTCTCTATTTTTCTATACAAAATTCTATATCTATCTCTCTTTATGCGAAATTATTTAAAACTTTAATAAATTTACAAGTTAATAAAATAATGTTATGAAATGATATAAGTACCTCTCTAAGTACCTAACTACGCGAATGATTACTATAAATATGACCTATATTTTTCGACATCATTATGTTGTCTCGCTCACACACGTGCGAGGGAGACCGTCTATCTCTATCCCTTTCGATTGTCTGTTACACATATTCTAGCGAAATAATTCTATGAAATGATGCGAAATACCTCTTTAAGGTCCTAACTATACGAGTGATTACTATAAATACGCGCGATATGGACGATAACATTATGCTATCTCGCTTACACATGTGCGAAGGAGACCGTCTGTTGCTGTCCTTCTCGGTTGTCTCGTACATTCTCCCGCCGTGCAGTCTCGGGGCTCGACACGATGCTGCATTCTTCCGTGCTGGGAGAGACGACCGATGCCGATGTCAGCTGCACCAGCCGCTTCGTAGGTCTTCTCAGGATGCCTCCGGATGTTCTCACGTCCACTACTCGTACCGTTCCGTCTTGACCGGGATACGTAGCTATCACGACGCCTCGTGGCCAGGTGTTGCGAGGTAGATTCCCGTCGACTATGAGTACCACGTCGCCGACTGCTATTGCTGGTCCGGACCCTCGGGGCTCCCGCCGGTGTTGAAGCTCGGGAAGGTACTCACGAACCCATCGGGCCCAGAACTGATCTGCTAGGCGCTGTGCTGCTCTCCAGTACGGGCGTCCTATCAGATCCCTATCGTTGAATCTGCCGGGCAACGGTACTCGGGCTGACCCTCCGAGCAGTATGTGATTCGGAGTCAGCGCTTCGGGATCTTCGATATCGACTGAGACGTGTGTAAGGGGCCGACTATTAACTGTGTATTCGGCCTCTGCGAGTAGTGTAGCGAGGACCTCTTCCTGTGGACTTCGTTCTTGCAGTACTGCTGTGAGAGCGGTCTTCACAGACCTCACTAGCCGCTCCCATGCTCCGCCCATGAACGGTGCGCCCGGTGGTATGTACCTCCATGTGATCGATCTGATGTTGGCCTCCTCACTCGTGGCCTGCAGCGCCGCCTTCTTCAGCTCGGCGTCCGCGCCGTGGAAGTTCGTTCCGTTGTCCGACCAGATTTCGGTGGGACAACCACGGCGCGCTATCATTCGACGAAGTGCCAGTATAGCTGAGTCGGTCGATAGCGATGCGGCGACTTCTAGATGCACAGCTCGAGTGGTGAGACACGTGAAGAGGGCCACGTAGCGCTTTTCATGGCGTCTTCCTATGGTGACTGTGAACGGTCCGAAGTAATCGATGCCGGTGTACGTAAACGGTCTTTGATGATGAGCGAGTCGAGTCGGTGGTAAGTCGCCCGTTGGTGGCGACGGTGGTGCTGCTCTTCGAATCCGACATGGTAGGCAGCTGCGAACGATGACTCTGGTCACAGGGCGGAGTCGGAGCACCCAATAGTGCTGTCTGCACTCGTTGACGACTGTTTCGACGCCGGCATGCTGCAGGCTCCTATGTGTGTATTCTATATACAGTCGTGTTGCTCGATGGTCACCATCTATCACGGCTGGTGACTTTTGTGACTCCGTGACTCCCGCCGCTGCGTTGACCCGGCTCTTGACACGAATAATTCCGTCTACGAACGTTGTCGACAATAATCGTAGTCTACTATTATTTGATAGCGATTTGCCACTCCTTAAGGCGTATACTTCGTCAGAGAAGGAATCCTGCTGTATCGATTTCACTATTAAGGATTCCGCCTGTCTTAGTAGTGCGGCTTCTATAGGCAGGTATTTATTTTCTTCTTTATTATGCCTCGACTGTTTCGATTTCGTACCTATGTGCTTCTTATTATCTTTATTGTTCCAGTCGGGGTCCGCGTACTGTTTTTTCTTTCTATAATTAACACGCTCGGTTCGTTGACCTCTACACAGTTGTATAAATTGTAATACCCGCGCGGTAGCTCGTACTAGCCGTTCCCACTTAGAGAATCGTGCGCTATCGGGTACGGACTGGCTGACGGATATCGACGTTTTTGTGACTATGTGGTGCGTACGTTCTTCACCGGTGACTTCGACTTTCGACGGGACTTCGGATGGCCACTCCGATGGGTGCTTTCGTAAAAATGGTGGCCCCGTGAACCATCTATGTGCCTTGTCGAACTCACAAGGCACGTCCCTGGTGGCGTCGTCGGCGTTGTTAAGTTTCGTAGGCACCCATCTCCACTCGCTGTTGCTGGTGGTCTCCTCTATTGCGGCGATGCGATGAGCGACGAACGGTTTGTATGATCTCGCCCCTGTCTTCAACCATGTTAACACCGTCTTGCTGTCGGTCCAGAAGGTCTTCGATTCCGGTTTTCTACTGTGCTCGCTCAGGACTGTCGCTGCCATCCTAGCTCCTAGTACCGCGGCTTGTAACTCGAGACGTGGTATGGATACTAGCTTGAGCGGCGCGACGCGAGCTTTGGCGGTGATGAGGGTGAGATTTACTTCTCCGTCTTTGTTCTCCGTTCTCCAGTATAGAGCTACGGCGTATGCGGTCGTACTGGCGTCAACGAACACGTGTAATTGTAATGACGTCGCTTCACTATATTCTATATAAGCACGTGGCACGGTGACGTCACGTAGTTTCTTTATGTGTTGTAGCCACGTGGTCCATTGTTCTGCGAGGTCGGCGTCGATCTTGTTGTCCCATCCTATTCCGCGCCGCCACACTTCTTGCATGATTTGTTTACCACGCACTATCACAGGCGAAGCGAGGCCGAGCGGATCGTAGATCGACATAATAATCTTTAGTATTTCTCGCTTTGTCGGAGCCGTGTTGTCTAGGAGCGCTGGCGGTACGCGGGCTAGGTTTAAGTTGAAACCTAGGCTATCGTTCTGTGGGTTCCACATGAGGCCTAGCACGCGTTCTGTCTTCGTTCCGTCGTCCAGCTGTTTAATTTCTTGAGACGACTCCGATTCTTTGTTTAATGTTTTCTGTACGTATAGCGAGTTCGATGTCCAGCTTCGCAGATTGAAGTTGCCCGCCGCGTGTATATCTCGAACTTGCGTAGCTATTTCTATAGTTTGTTGTTCCGTCGTGAAGCTATCGAGATAGTCGTCCATGTAGTGAGCTTGCACGATGGCGGCGGCGGCTTCTGGATATTCCTTTTCGTACTTGCGGGCGTTCGCGTTCTTTACGTATATCGCTATGGCCGGTGAACATGTCGCTCCGAATATGAGCGACTTCATTCTATATTCGTCGGGAGGTCCGTCCCGTCTGTCCCCGCGCCATAGGTATCGTAGTGTGTCTCTGTCCTCACTCCTTACTCCTATCTTCATGAACATCTCTGCTATATCTGCGGTCACTGCATATCGATGTTGCCGGAATCTCATTAACACGCCGGTTAGCGAGCGTAGTAAGTCCGGTCCGGTGAGCAGGTGATCGTTAAGTGATGTTCCAGCTGTTCTCGCCGCCGCGTCGTGAACTATACGGACTTTACCCGGCTTCATGACGTTGACGACGGGGAAGTGAGGCAGGTACCACGTTCTATGCGATGTCTTTTCTATCGGAGCTCGTTCCGCGTAGCCCTTTTCTATTAATGCATTCATTTGTTCCGTATATTTTTCTTTTAATAACGGATCTTTATCTATTTTCTTTTCCGTTGTATAGAGCCGTTTGAGTGCGTTTTCGTAGTTATACGGCATTTTCGAATCGCTATTTTTCCACGGTAAAGCCGTTTCATACTGTCCGCTTTCTGTCTGTACGGTGTTCGCTTCCAGTATGTCGAGTACTTTTTGTTCCGGATCGGAACGCGGCTTTTTCTCTGCTATATCGATGGAGTCCAGAGCGAAGTGGTGTCGTAGCATCTCGTCCATGCGAACTTCGTCGCTTTCTATATCTGTGTCGGCGAGATTATAAACGAAGTGAACCCGCTGACCGACGGTGCGAGAGCCAGACCCGTGGAGGACCCATCCTAAGGGCGTTTTCGATGCGACTAGTTGACTTCTATTGCCCTTCTTTGTTTCCGATGCTATTAGGAGGTGCCAGTTGTCCTGACCGATGAGTATAGTAGGGCGAGCGTCCTTATACGAAATGTCGTTAGCGATGTCTTTAAGGTGTTCGCAGGCCCGTACTTGTTCTTTGTTTATCGATTGCGGCGATATTTTCATTTTCTTTATAGTTCTCGCCTGTAGTTTGAACTCTTTTTCTTGCCCCTTTATATTGAACGTGACACGACGAGACGAGTGTGTAGCTAACTTCGTGTCGATTGTTTCGATGTTCAACGGATCCTTAGGTCCCTTCGCGCCGATCTTCGAAGCGATACTCTCTTCTATTAAGGTCACGGTGGAGCCGTCGTCCAGCAGCGCGTACGTGTCTATGGTTTTCTTAGGGCCGCTGATCCTGACCGGAATGTATTTCAGGTAGGCGTGCAACTCCTTGTGGCTATGTGTAGTGGTGACCTTCTCTGTTTCTTCTCTTCTATCTTCTTTGTTGGTCGGCGTGAAGTGAAGCAGCGGATGATGTGTTCGTTCGCAACCGTTCTTACCGCAGACACGTGTCTTACACTTGTGTGTTTGACTTCTGTAGCGAAGACATCTATAGCAGAGGTTCGCGTCCTTAGCTAATTCCCAACGCCTATGTTGCTCCGCTGTCTTTAGTTTCGTACAGTCCGACGGCTCGTGTTCCTTCTCCTTGCATATAGGACAAGGGAATTTCCTATCGTTCGTTACGAGCGCGCGGTGTCTTCGTACAGGTGTCGTGGTCTCTTCATTGTTGATCTGTTCCGGAGGTGCGTACTTCGCACACCTGTCTGCTTCTCGTTCTATAAATTCGCAGAACAGTACTAACTCCGGTTCAGTCTTCGGTTTATCTATATCGTTGTTTGTTGCGTAGTCGAACCATCTGAATCGTGTCGTTGGTGTTAGCTTCTCGACCAGCTGTTTTATGATTTCCGGGCTATACAGGTACTGGTCTTTAGCTAGCAGTCGTAGAGTGGCGACACAGTTCTTAATCTTGTTAGCGTAGGCACAGATGTCCCTCGGAGAGTCGGTAAGGCGAGGCAGGTTGCGCAGCTTCTCTAGCTCGGTGATGGCGATGGCGTCCGGTCTTCCGAAGCGAGTCTCTAGTGTTTTGATGATCTCTGTTGCCGGTGCGTTTGCGATGAGAAGGCTGGCGACCGCTTCCTTCGCTTTTCCTTTCAGGGCTCTTCGTATTCTTGCTGAGTTCTCCGCCGCGCTGAGTTGAGTCGATGATTCGTAGTAAGCAGCGCGGAAGGCGAGCCACTCTGTGTGTGACCCGTTGAAGTACGGTAATTCTCCTATATACCGCGATGTGCCCGCAGATCTTGCCGCTGTGGTGATGGCTGCCGCTAATTGCGTCAGGTCTATGCTATTCGATGCCACAGTCGCTATCTCTGGGGCTTCTTTTTCTATGATGACCGAGTTGTTCTTTTCTGTATGTGTGGTGGGCTTCGCTATAGGTACCTCGGGGTCTTGAGCTATAGGTTTCGTGGTGACCTCCGGGTGTGTGTCCAACCACTCTGTAACTCGGTTGTCGCCGTCGTGTGATGAATCCTCGCTATCGTCGTCATCGGATTCCAGCGCGGCGGCTTCAGCTCTTGCAATGGCGAGTTCCAGCTTGCGTTGAGCTATCTCTTCTCTTAGCTTGAGAAGCTTCTTTTCTTTTGATGCCTTCTTCGAGGACGGTTTCGAATGCTTTCTTTGACCTGGATCGGCCGACGGAGATCTAGGCGGTTCTTCGTGTCGAACAGGTACGTTTGAAGGCTTCGATTGTTCTGCGATGTTCGAGGTGTCCTCTGGAGACCTTTCTTGGATCGCTTCTAATTCCTGTTCCATCTTCTCGGCTTGCGATCTTGTAAGCGGCATTATAAACGATGTCTTCAACTTCGCTATATCTATATGACGAACACGACGTACACGATGACCACGATGAGACACGACGAAAGGCAGATCCGGCGCTCGGAGGACCAAATGTACCGGACCCTAGTCGAAAGAAATACGAAGTGGACTGTATATTATGCGATGTGACGATGAGACGTCTGTTTCTAGGGCCGGTATCAAACGAATGCGAAGGGTGAGCTGGTTCTAGTTCGCCGTGCGTTCAGTGAGGGTGTACGTCAGTGAAACGCCAATTAATTGTTGAAGATTTTCCCGCTTGCGAGGATCAGAATTGCTGGCTAGCTTCTATAAGCGACCTCTTCTATGCTATGGTCTCTTGCTATGTACTATTCACTATTCTTTACTATTCGCTGGTCGATCGAGGACTGGCATATACTATCTTTACTCTTCTATGTACTATCTTTTCTATTCGCTTGTCAATCGAAGACTGGCATATACTATCTTTACTCTTCTATGTACTATCTTTTCTATTCGCTTGTCAATCGAAGACTGGCATGTGGTGCCCGGAATGGCACCGTAATTTATACTGCTCTGATTGGCTGGCCAGCGATCCCTTACCTCACCCCCGGGAATTTACTTTATTCAAAAAACATACTTTTTACAATAGTTGAGCTTATCTCTATACTTACTCTATAACTATTTTACATCCTCTATTATTTTAACATACAATTAATGCGGCGCGCGCGCTAATTATCAATAAACGGGGTCGGGCCCTCGCCACGGTATTTAAATCTACCTCGTCCCCCACCGCTTGATATAAAAGCCCCCCGCGGATCCTTAATCCGCGTTAGTCTGCCACGTGCGCGCGTCGCTAATCCATCTATGAGTTATCGAATGCTATATCGTCAAAATCTATTTTTAACACGTAAATTACTATTTTTTACATATAAAATATCTATAAATTAACTATAAATTGACAAAATATCCTTAAATCTATGTAAACTATATCCGAAAATATTCTTAAGCTAATATTAACACATGAAATGTCCTTAATCCTATAATCCTATTTTTACATATGAATTATCAATTTTAAACTATAAAAACCTATAAAATATCTATAATAACATTAATATATTAATATTAAACGACAAAATATCCTTAATCTATGAATTTCTATCTGTAAACATTAAACAATGAAGATATCCTTAATCCTATTGCTTTCTCTATTTTTCTATACAAAATTCTATATCTATCTCTCTTTATGCGAAATTATTTAAAACTTTAATAAATTTACAAGTTAATAAAATAATGTTATGAAATGATATAAGTACCTCTCTAAGTACCTAACTACGCGAATGATTACTATAAATATGACCTATATTTTTCGACATCATTATGTTGTCTCGCTCACACACGTGCGAGGGAGACCGTCTATCTCTATCCCTTTCGATTGTCTGTTACACATATTCTAGCGAAATAATTCTATGAAATGATGCGAAATACCTCTTTAAGGTCCTAACTATACGAGTGATTACTATAAATACGCGCGATATGGACGATAACATTATGCTATCTCGCTTACACATGTGCGAAGGAGACCGTCTGTTGCTGTCCTTCTCGGTTGTCTCGTACATTAAGTTTCAACATGTTTGAAATTTTCACAATAAAACAAGGATGGAAAGAAAAACAAATGTTGTTATGGGCAAGGCTAATTTAGCTATAAAACATTAAAAACAAAACATTATTAAGATTACAATTGTTCAAGTGTCAAACTTAGTTTGTAAAAGATGCAGAAATAATAAATTGCAATTTTGATGCAGTCAGCATAGGTATAAATTATACAAGGAAAATTTATTTGTTAGTTATTTTTTTTTAGGTAAAATACCATGCTTGGTCACAGAAGCAGGGGGAGGGGGTCTAAAGTTTTTGTCACATAGTCAATATCTTCTAGAGACATCTCGCGTTTTTTGACCTGTTTTCAAATATGGCTCACAGCGCTTAGAGCTTTTTACACTCATAGGTCGCAACACTACATTACACTACCACTTCCACTACTACTACTACTGACTAGATTTTTTAACTTTCTGCTTGCAAATGATTTAAAACCATATTTATGAATTGCTACGTGTATACTCGACAGGGGGAATGGGATTTAAAAATTGTAAAAATGGGTTATGTAGTATGGGTACTTTATTGTAATAGCCTTATATTTTTATATTGTATTGTCCATTTCAATAAAATTAACTTATCAAATATGTCATATGCTTCAGCCGTAATAGAATGGATTCCAACAACACCCATGGAGGCTTACAATCTTAGCAACAGAGCAGTTATCGCTGGCTATGAGGGTTATGACCATAGTCCATTGTGGGTAATAAGAGCGAGATTCGAAGGTGATTTGATTCCGGGTAAATTAGCTATCCAGCACAAAGCTGCATATGTGCCTTGGGGTGGAAACGAAAACAGTGTTCAAAATATTGAGGTAATTTTTTAAAAATATTTCCATAATATAAAGAATAGAGAACTTCTAAAGCATCTGTTAGTAGTTTAGTTTTTTACTAGTTTTTCATGAATGATTAAAATACTTGCAATTTTATGAAATGAAAATATTTATTTAGCCAAAATGTGATTTGACAAAAAAAAAAAATAGCAATGGCAAAATTTTTACATCAGGTACATTACAAGCTTAAGTATTGTAGTCAATATTATCCAGGTATAATGCACACACTTATTTCATATTAAATATTTTCAAGGTTTGTTGTGCACGTCCAGAGAAAATTCGTTGGGTAGAAAGCAGAGATGGTGTAATACCGCCGAATGCTGTTCCTGGTGGCAATACTTTATCCGGTGAACCTCTATACATTGGTAGAGCAAGAGAACAAGGATCTTTGACTCCAGGAAAAGTAAGTCTCAAGAAGAAAAATATCATTATTTTTTTTTATTTTTTTTTTTAGACCTGAAGAGTCTACTTTATTGTACAAAAAGACATTAGTTCAAGAAATAACAGATTTTTCTAATTTTATTTTAATGTAGTACAAATCCTGTAGAGTTTAAGTAATAATGAATTTAAGTCTTTAACTATCTACATAACAAGTATTATAATTAACAAATAGTTTAGTTTTTATAAATTAATATGCATTTATAATATTTATATAGGTATAATGTTTTACTTCCACTTTAGAGTGAAATTAAAAATTTAAATGTGATTATCAAACAGTCTTTATTGTATTATTTTTACATACAATTCCAACAAAATATTTTTAGAGAAAATGAAAAATCATAAAAAATTTAGAATCAGGTAAATTTTTAGGCCAATTTTTTTTATATCATTTCAGAAGTAATTATGACATAAATTTTTAAGAATGATTTTTTATGATATTATAAACTAGTGACCCGCCTCGGCTTCGCACAGAAAGTATACGGGCTGAATGGTGAGTTACTATCAATATTTAAGGAGAATACTCAGTACATGATTCTCATGACAAAAAAAAACATATAAATATTAATAAACTTCTAAGTTGCCCAACAGTTATCTAATTATTTATGCGTCGTCTTGATACCAGTTTTCGCGCGGTAGTTTACGTACGTCCAAACGCCGCCACGTGTTAACAGGGTAGCAGGCTACCTTTGATAAACAATCATGATCCAATCTCCCTTCGTACTTTAATCCTGGCTTAGGACAGGCAAAAATACCAAGATATTTCACTCGTTTAAAGCAACAAATTTGTTGAATAGGAGCCATTAATTTATTACGTAAAACGATTTAGGGGTGGAGGGGGGTCGACCATGTCTTATTTTCACAAAAATGCGGTAAGTTAAAATTACACTTTGAAAAAGCGCGGGCAACAGCACGAGTGCCGAGGTTCGTTCGGATGCGTATAGGTTATAAGAGATGTTCCAGTGGCAGATCCACTTTCCGAGTGGGTTTTGAGCCCCTGGACTGAAAATCTTATGTAGGTAAAGATGAATAATTAAAACCAAAGTTTATTACTACCAAAAAATAAAAATTTGTAGTAATTGTAAGTACAAATAAACATTTCTTAAAAATTGTTACTTTGAAAAATAAACATTAAAACAAACCAAACATTTGTTCATTTTTTCTTTAGATTCTTACGTAATAATATTAAACAGGGGGAGGGGGTCGGCCTATTCTAATTTTTTTAATTGGGGGGGGGGGATTCGAATACTAGCAAAATTCGTTTTACGTAATAAATGAATGCCCCATAGGTAATTGATGTGAACTTTGGACAAAAATTAATATAAACTGTTTACCTATCTTGGTATTTCCGGCGTATTTAAAAATGGAATCATACTTATTTACAACGATTGTCAATAATTAAACTACCTATTTACCTACACAACTACACTAACTTTCTTAACTTCTTGTGTAATACACAGTTCGGGACGTTTACGCATATTGTCTTTCACGCAATTTAAAACGAATCACACGGTTTGCATACTATACCTAATTACTAATGACGGGTCAATCTTACACACGACAGATTAAGTATACGCGTAAGATCGATCGCAAGGCGGGCGAGCGGAAAGACACACGTGTGAATGCCTTACTGACCTAGTAACGGGATTCGTCGATCGAAGTAGCGGAAATTAGAATTAGCCGCGGGGCGGGGGTGCGGGTGCAAGCGGCACAGTACAACACCACGTCGCACGCGCCGCCGCACAGTGGTTCGACTCCATACAAGAGGCGGGACATAGGATTCTTAAAAAACAAAATGCGTTATTTTGGAAAAACAAAATTACCAATGCATTCTATAATCAAAGGGAAATAACAAATATAAATTGAGTTTTTTTGATATGACCCATATTTTATGAGTAAATAATTAAAAACCATTTCTTTAGTATGGAGAGTAGCATAAAAATATGAATATCTCATGATTCCCGCCTGTTTTCGGATTACGGTTTTGAAAAATAGTATTAACATATTATTTGCTACATTTCGTCCTTTGACACATGGTGCCCCTAACGTGCCCCTTAAAAATTGTTGGGTATCGAATGTTTTATTTTAAATCTTTATATATAAAATGAATGTTTGTCTGTATGCATGGGCGTAGCGAGGTACAGGCAGGGAGGGGGGGCAGCTACCCCCCCCCCCCCCTAGAAGAGCGGTTGGTCACTAATAAAAATGATTTTTACATCTTTTCTGATAAGTGAAATAAATAAAAGAACACCTCAAATACTAACGTAAAATAGTCATATAATATGTTAAAAACCACGATTAAAACAGTACAGTCTTAGATTTTCTTTACCTGCCCCCCCCCCCCCCCCCCCCCCCCACAAAGAATCCTGATCAAACTTATTTAGTTTTATTTTCTTATTTAGTTTGATGATGATGATAAATTTACAAGTAAATCATTCATCATCATCAACAATCAATCATTGAAACATAATATTATATTATGCACAATATTATACATACTCCTAAACCTAAATAGTTATACCTAGCTAGCACAAAGTTAAAAACAAAATCAAAATTATGAATGTATGACATTCTTAATAGGATTTTTTTTCTCCTAGAAGTTCCTAATTATTCATCATAATAATCATCCTCTTCACTAACTTCATCATCGTCATCGTTGTCATTATTATCCTCATCTGAATCATCTTCAGGTATTGCAGAAACATCAACGAATTCAATTTCTTTTCTTTGCAACACAAGCAAATCATCAAGTTCCTTAAATGAGGATTTAGGGATTTTATTCGTGAAGGTTGAACGCAAGCTTGTAATCAGTGGATTTGACGAGAGAAGCAAATTATGAATGATGTCTTCATTAGGAGCTAAACTGCTATGTTTTCGGGTGTAGTGTTCCCTGGACTTTCGGAAATCCTTGTTTCTCGCTTCAGATGCCTCTTTTGACAGGAAGCCTAAAGGCATTATCGGTAGGTGCTCCACAATATGATGGCCATGTATGAGTAGCTTGAGGAGACTCTACATATAAATCTGCTGTTTCACTGCAATAGAGTTGAAATTCCGTATTGATTTTTTCACCTGATGAAATGCACTGCAGAATGACGCCCATTCAAAATCAAAATCAAAATATTTTATTCGTTATAAGGTGATTACACACACTCAACGAACGTCAAAAAAATGTCTCGGTAGACATCTACAATTTCATCATCTATTTCATCATCGGCTTTACTAAATATTACATATTCTTCTTATTAGTTTAACATCTAAACCTGTCAGACGTGCTGTTAATTCAGGGTTTCCAAAAATCTTCTAGCAGTGTTCCCTGTGTTAGTGTTGACACTACCCTGCTTTATCACATCCAAAAGCTGGCCTGTTTTTCCCCTAAAAGCTTGTTGGATGGACTCACTTTATGACATCCATTACTCTGAAAACTTGCTCAGGGTTTTCTAATATTTTTTCATAATGGTTGCTATGTCACCTTTTCTGGAAGATCGCAGCGCGCATTCCATTGAGTAAAAAAGTTCATCACTGCTGCAACCGACTCTCCCGTCTTCAATACGCCTTTTTTTTTGCTTGCTACTGAAATCTTCAAAACATTTGCGCACAACTATTGATGTAGAAGTTGAAGCATCCAATTTCGATGGACTAATCACTCCCTCAGTAAGTTCAACACTAGCATTTTGTGGGGGGACCAAATTTTCCTTTAAAGAATCCGCCCATTTGATCTCAGAACTTAGCAATTCTGAATTATTTTTCATGAACTTTTCTAAAGTTCTTTTGGATTGTGGCATCCTATTAAGAATGTCATACATTCATAATTTTGATTTTGTTTTTAACTTTGTGCTAGCTAGGTATAACTATTTAGGTTTAGGAGTATGTATAATATTGTGCATAATATAATATTATGTTTCAATGATTGATTGTTGATGATGATGAATGATTTACTTGTAAATTTATCATCATCATCAAACTAAATAAGAAAATAAAACTAAATAAGTTTGATCAGGATTCTTTGTGGGGGGGGGGGGGGCAGGTAAAGAAAATCCAAGACTGTACTGTTTTAATCGTGGTTTTTAACATATTATATGACTATTTTACGTTAGTATTTGAGGTGTTCTTTTATTTATTTCACTTATCAGAAAAGATGTAAAAATCATTTTTATTAGTGACCAACCGCTCTTCTAGGGGGGGGGGGGGGGGGGGGGGGGGGTAGCTGCCCCCCCTCCCTGCCTGTACCTCGCTACGCCCATGCATGCAGACAAACATTCATTTTATATATAAAGATTTAAAATAAAACATTCGATACCCAACAATTTTTAAGGGGCACGTTAGGGGCACCATGTGTCAAAGGACGAAATGTAGCAAATAATATGTTAATACTATTTTTCAAAACCGTAATCCGAAAACAGGCGGGAATCATGAGATATTCATATTTTTATGCTACTCTCCATACTAAAGAAATGGTTTTTAATTATTTACTCATAAAATATGGGTCATATCAAAAAAACTCAATTTATATTTGTTATTTCCCTTTGATTATAGAATGCATTGGTAATTTTGTTTTTCCAAAATAACGCATTTTGTTTTTTAAGAATCCTATGTCCCGCCTCTTGTATGGAGTCGAACCACTGTGCGCCGGCATGACTGGAAATGTACCTATCGACGCTTCATTTATTTGAATTGAAATTCATCAAAATTTGGTAAAAAAAAATATTTTTACATAAGTCGAATGAGAATCATGTGCCGAGTATTCTCCTTAAATATTGATAGTAATTCACCAGTTAGCCTGTATAATGTTCTTAGCGAGTGCGAGCGGGACGTTCGCATTAATTGAGTCCTGTCATCGGTGTGAGACCCGCCCTTAAATTTATTTTCATGCGCGCTAGTTTTAAATTTTACGTCCTAAGATATTCATTTAAAATATATGGTGCAAAGGATTATCATCACAATCTGCATGAAATGCTTATGGTAACTAATATATTTAAATTGATAAAAATTAATAGGTACTGTTTCGGTTTTTCAACTACCGCATTGACACGTGACCATTTTTTAGAAGATAGAATGGGTATAGCAAGCTATCCTTAAAATAAATATGTTATCGCGGACTTTTCTGCAGAACTATAAAAGAGGAACATTGTTTTGTTATATCCTTAGATATTAGGGGGGTGAGATTGACGTATTAGGTGGCATTTTCGAGGTGGTTTGACTTATTCCGACACTTTCAACAATTATCGTCATATTTCAACTAATTTATACAAAACCTTACAGATCGCATACCTAACCTTCCACATAAACTCATCTATTGGTGAAAATCACATGAAAATCGGCTCAGTTATTCTTAGTATATCGTGAACAGATAGACACACAGAGGCGGCGAGGGACTTTGTTTTAGTGATTTAGTTATTTTGTTGCTACATTTTGTTGTATGGCATTATTTTATTACTTTATCCAATAATGTTTGGCATAGCATTTCAACACGTCAAAATAGTTCCTTATATAATTTCAATAGAAATAGGACTTGGTTCTCTTTTCGTCGTTATAATTCATCCCACAGACATGAAACCACGATAAGGAGAGCAGGGAATTGTAAAAAAAAATCTTCTTTCTTTTTTTTTCTAAGTATTTAATTCAAAACTTATAATATGCTTCACGTGACTATACTATTAAAATTACAAACTTAGCAGTAAATTGTTTTCCTGAAGAGTTCCATTTATTGTATAAAATTTATAGACATAGAGATAATATTATCATATTGCAAAACATCTTTCCATATATGAACATAATAACAAAATATGCCCTAATGTAAAATACAAGTAAGGGAGCTTTTAATATAAAGAACAGTAGTAGTGACATAGGTTTAAAAAAACCTAAAGTATTTAAACTTAAATTGTTATACTTTACCCTATATTTTTACCCGACTGCGACAGAAGGAGGGTTATGTTTTTCGAGTGTATGTATGTATGTATGTATGTATGTATGTATGTATGTATGTATGTATGTATGTATGTATGTATGTATGTATGTATGTATGTATGTATGTATGTATGTATGTATGTATGTATGTATGTATGTATGTATGTATGTATGTATGTATGTATGTATGTATGTATGTTATTCCATTTCTTTGGCACGCCCTACAGCCCAAACGGCTGGACCGTTTTTGACATATGAGGTGTCGTTGGATTTGTCTAAATTGTAGTAGTGACATAGGCTATATAAATTTTCAAAATGGCGCCCGCAAATAGCGGAATGAGGGGGGAGTTGAATTTTTTTCTTACTGTAGCAATATGGGTATCAAATGAAAGCTAGTAAATTGTTTTATTCTTTTTAGTTATAAGAGTATTTTACGCAGTCGGGTTTTTTGATTTTTTTAATTAAGCATTCTTGTTAAGAAAAAAACTAGGTTAAAGTGGAAAAAATTAAGTAACAGCTTTGAATTATTTTTAAATGTAGTAAATCAATTATTTAGAACACGTAGTCCTTATTCTTTCCAAGACATCTGGCAAACCCTTCTATCTGTCTCCTAGGAAGTGAACTTTGACGAGTGATAAAAGTGTAACCAACGAATTTTTTTTCTCCTCAGACGAAACCTTTGCTGATACTCTCTATTACCAGATGAACATGTATATAGATGTTTTCATCATTAAGTATATAATAGTGCAAATACTCATGTGTACAAATTAAAAATATTTGAAAATTCGAAATAGATGTTTTTGATATAAAGTTAAATTCTCTATTGTAGCTTTTTGTACATATGTATTTTGTGCTTTAAAAGTGGATATTTTGAATATTATCATTTTTTATTTATAATTTTTCAATATATCGAATATTATTATGTTGTCAGGAGTAATAGGAAACTTTAATATGTTTTATTCTGATAGAACCAATTAGTTATTTGATGTAAACTTGTTATCTAAAAATTATTATAGTATTGCTTTAAAAAAAAAAAAATTAAAAGTAGCTTAAAATTATTCTGTCAGACTCTGAATAGACGGGTATCTAGTCTCGGAATAACTTCGCTAGTAGTATTATTAATGTTGTTTTTTTTTTTCTAGGTCCATCCGAGCCACAAAGCTATGTACATGTCGTTTGCCGGTAAAGAAGTACCCCACAAAGTATATGAAATACTGTGCACAGTTTAGAAGCTGTGAAATATATTTTACATTAAATTTGTAATAACTTTTCTCTTTATGATTGTTATTTACTTAAAGAAAAATTAACTGAATTAATTTTTATCGGTATATCGCAATGTTATACATTTTTAAAGGTTTTTAAATGCTTAATGGTTTATTCGAATATTATATGTTTAGTTATTCTAAGTGTACTTTTTGATGTAATTGACTTTTTAATTAATATTATTATTTTTTTAATGCTTCTAGAAAGCTTTTTCTCTATAAGAGATTTTCAAAGGAATCAAATTTATACTTTAACGACAATATAGATACCTTAACGATAATATTAGATAATACTAAAGAAAAGTGTCTTCGTATTTCTAATATGCATAATTGTTAAAGTAAGTTAAAAAACTTTATTTTTTACTATTTGTATTAATATAAGCATTGTTGCATTTTAATAAACTGTTTGTAATATATTGTACTTTTTTTACCATATACCTCTGTACAGGTTTAAATTATGAAGATATGTAATTATATGGATGATATTGTTTTAATTATCTTTTGGAAAATAGTTAAACATTAATTTTAACTATTCATTTTATGTCTGTACATCGTTCTGGTGTAATGCTGCCAGTAGTGACCTAAACGCCGGCGGTCGCGGATTCGATTTCCGCTTGGGACGAATATTTGTATACGTGCAAATATTAGTTTCTAGTCTGAATGTATGTTCTTATTGGTCTCTTCGCCGTAGCTTAGAGAGCACGTAAAGCCATCGGTCCCGCTTGTTTTCACACCTGGTAACGATCGTTACTCATAATAAGGAAATTATCCGTCAACCCGTATTAAAGCAGCGTGGTGGATTAGGCTCCAACCGCTCTCCTACATTGAGAAGAGACCTTTACCCAGTAGCGAGACGTTTAGGCTGATTTAGTTCAGTTCAAATACCATTGTAGAGTAATAATCCATAAACCGATAGACAACATTTTAAAAGCTATTCAACATAAACAGTATGCGGATGTAAAATGTGCAATTTGTGGTTAACTGCAGCGAGTGACTATTCTTTTTTTTTTTTTTACAAAAATAACTATAAAACATAGTTTTACTCTATTCATAATATTTTCTATTTTTATAGTTAATTTTGAATAATACTATAATTCGCTGTAGAATTCTTAAATTACACTCTAATCATCTAATGTAAGAACTTATAGAAACTTCAACAATTTTAGAGAATATTGATTACCAATAAACAAAATTTTCCTCTATCTATTCCTACTCATAAAATTATGAAGTAACTAACCAATTCATCATAGCAGAGTTTAAATTATGATCTTTTTCAACATTTTTAGACATGCTTTGGACGGTTAAAGTGAATGAAGTTTGTAAAGGAAAACGTCTTTTTTTAATACTAATGGGATTTGGTTAATAGGTGTTTAAGAGAAGTTTGAGGCAAATTAAAGCTATTACCAAATTATCTATACTATGTACGTAATAATATATTAATATTAAACTCTTTTGCAAAAAAAACGGGCACTTAAGAAAAGAACTATTTTATAGTTACTATTAGTTTGTTTGACAATTTTAGGTATTGTTATCCTCAGAATTTTATAAATTAATTAGGAAGGAATAGTTTTCATCAGTTTTATCATAACATTTTAATTAAATTATTAAGAAATAATGTTTAAGCTCAAAACACTATGATTGTACCTGCTCGCTAAATAAAAATGAAACGCGTTAATTTCTTTGTTTTTCTTGAATACATTAAAAGCAGATAAAAGTTTAGTATTGAGTGTGACCCCCTCTTGCTGAAATCACAGCTTGCATTCATCTGGGCATGCTAGTGAGTATATCTTTTATGGTTTCTTGGGGAATACGTTCCCACTCCGCGGTAATCACATTCTTTAGCTCTCTGATGGTCTGCGGAGCCGGCTGCACTGATCTCACTCGTCGCTTCAGAACGTCCCAGACATGCTCTATGTTATTGAGGTCCGGACTTCTAGCTGGCCAGTCCAAACGACGAATTCCGACTTCTAGCATATACGCATCCACACCGCCAGACCGGTGGGCGCGAGCGTTGTCGTCCATAAAAATTGAGTTTTCGCCAAGAGCGGTTAAAGCGGGTTGTGCATAAGGAATTAGAACTTCCGTTATGTATCGGTGTCCAGTCAGTGTACCGTTTTCGATGAAGACTAACTCCGTACGATCCATAGAATTTATTCCTGCCCAAAACATAACAGAGCCGCCTCCATAAGGTGTGATTTCTTCAAAACATGCCTCTGCAAAGCGTTCTCCTCGTCTACGTAGCACTCGCCGACGTCGGTCTTCACCATGCAGAGATATCCTGGCTTCATCGGAGAACAATACCCTATCCCAGTCTTCATGAGTCCATGACACACAATTTCGAGCGAAGCTAAGCCTGGCAACTCGATGTCCACGGAGTAATTTAGGGCCGCGTGCCGGGCGATGACTGTGTATATTAGCAGCGAGAAGCCTTCTCCTGACCGTCCATAGACTAATTTGCACATTTCTTACTTCTTCGAGGGTGTTCTTGAGGTCCACATAAGAAGATTTGCGATTTCTCAACGCTTGACTAACTAGAAAACGATCATCCCGTGGTTCGGTACATGTCTTTCTGCCAGAACCAGGCCTTCTCTTGACGGAACCGGTCTCTTGATAGCGCTGCCAGGTCCTTTGAACTGTCGACCGACTCATAATTAGCCTCTGAGCCACGAAGCATTGACTGCAACCTTCTTCAAGCAGCGCAATAATTTTGCTCGCTTTTATCACTTTATCTACCATTTTCGAGATTGCTAAACAGCAATAACAATACTTTTAAATGTCAAGGACACCAGATAATTTAATAAAAATTGACAAAAAGTTAATTAGAGTCGATATTAACTATAGGGAATTCGCGCTACAAAATGTAGTTAAAAGTTATTTTCTTTGAAAACCAGGCTCAGGCAAAAATTTGAATTTGGAATGTACTCTTATAAACATTATGGCACTTTTATAACTGGCCAGTAACATGTTCAAATGATTAAAACCTTTTTGGTATTTTATTTTTTTCAGCCAGGAAGAAAATCGAAACCGCCCGTTTTTTTTGCAAATGAGTGTATAATAATATAAGCTACAATGAGTAAATGCGCGGTACAGTGTAATATATTTGCAGTATCCTTTTTTACTCTGTAATAAAACAAAAAAATGTAAAACAAATAATTTATTTCAATTTTCATCTTAAGTTATTTGCCTATATTTAGTTTATTTATTGTATAAGTACTTAATATTCATCATAATTATATATTTTAAACAATAGAGTCACCTAATTATACAAACAAGAATCGAATTTATACACCTCAATATAATTTTTTTTTTAAAATAAAACTCAAATAATGTCTTAAGTACCTAAATATAAAGATAGTTTTTAATCGGTTTATATAATTAGAATCACAGGATGAATACTATGTCTCTACAAATAATATGTTATTAACAACAATAATTTAGTGAGATAAATTTAGTAAATCCCATCACAGTCATAAATCTTGTGCATATAATACCTATATAATGCGTTATCTCTATTAAAACTTTATTTTATCTAGAGCTATGCTTTAAATCCTCTATAAAAGATTCGGATACAGCTTATTGCCAATATTAAAACCATAGAGATATTATACATAGATACAGGAGGCGAGCCAGGCCTCCAGCCGTCCCTCGGTTAGAAAGAAAGATACGATCGCGGTACCGGTTGAATTACATACCAATATACATAATATTACTGTACATTTAAGAGTTGTTTCTATGATTTGTTTGTAGTCGAAAAATTAAAATAGAAGTAATTGATGTTCACAAATTTTTTTTTTTATCGAGATTTGAACTTGAGACCGCAAGGGCAATGGGGTACCGCGATCTTCTCTCTCTTTCTAACCGTTGGACGTTCCCGCTTACAGGCAGCCGTATGTCTTTTCTACTCTATCTATAATACCTCTATCGTTTCACTACCAGAACACCGTAAACAAAAAGGAAATTTAGACTACGCTGTATGGACTATAGTCTTTTGCCTTTACCTATTGGGGATAAATTTAAAACACAACAACGTAAAAAAAGTAGGTTATTCGAATACCCATCGTTTTTATTCCATGCTTTTATTGTTTTGTTTAGATTTAAAGCGTTAGAGTAGATAAAGTCTTGTATGCAATTGTTGATAATTAGGTATTAAAACACTCATGTGATACTATTATCACAAAATACCACATTTGTGTTTTAATACCCCTTATTATACAACAGTTGCATAAATAACTATAATAGTATACACATTTAGCATCATTATACATATCACAGGCGTATTTCAGATTTCATTTACCTATTATAATTTTAAAGTCGCGTTCTTCTCTTATCTTAAAGAATGAGTATAAATTATGTTGAAAATCACTTAAAACTCTGTATGTACCTATTTTATTAGGGTATTTGTTTAACGGTGCATTTTGTTTTGACATTTAAGGTGATGATTGGAAACCTAATTAAATTAGATGCTCTACCTATAATATTATGTATGTAAGGTTAAGATCCAAAAAAATAAACATTCAAAATGCTTACATTATCGTCTTTTTGTACAAAAATGTTATAAGTATCAAATTAATTATATGGCCATTTGACTATCAAAGTAATATGTATTGGAAAATGTATGTATTTATTTAATATCAATAGATAGTACAATTTAAATATGTAGGTACCTATATATCGGCGTAACAACATATTTACGTCAGTTGCGATATTGTGTTTTTTACTCTTACATTATTACTTATAGCGGCCCGCCCCGGCTTCGCACGGGTATTTTACTAAAATTTCAAAAAATATAAAATTATATTTTTTATCACCTACACCTGCGTCAATACTGGAAAATATTTTATAACAGACGGATTGGTTGTCAAATATGTGTCAAAATAAATTTTAATTTAAATCAAAATCACTATGGAGTATTTATATCAAAATAATTTTCTCCCCCCTTTTAACATCGTTAGAGGATGAATTTCGATAAAATACGAAACACGTCTTCAACCAATTCTGTTAAAGAATATTTATGCGAAATTTGAAGTAGATTGGACCAAGGAATCATGTTGTCCCATACAAACTTTGCCCCCCTTTTTCACCCCCTTAGAGGTAGAATTTCGTAAAATCCGTTCTTAGCTGACCTCTACTCGGTAAAAGGAATATTCCTACCAAATTTCAAGTCTCTGCGCCTTATAGTTTCCGAGATATCGTGATGAGTCAATGTATACGTGGAAATCTCTTTTATATATATAGATAAAGATAGTCAGTAATATTATTGCTTTTACGTTTTCATAATCATATATAAGTATTAATTGACTTTGTAAATAAAAAACAGCGAATATCGCTGTTTTTTTATTAGGTGGATATCTAATTATGGTTTATATATTTAAAATAATAATTTAAATATTCTCCTCCACTCACTTTTATTAATAAGAAGAATTGGAGTGATGACGGAATTATAATATACTTAATAAATAATAATAGATTTAAAAAAAAAACGAAAAAAAAAAACACGCTTAATAGAAAACCAAGCTAAAAAGTAGAAAATAATTTTCAGTTTTAAATTAAGAATATTGTTATTAATAAAAAGATTTATTTTATTGTAAAAAAAAAAGCTTGGGGCGTGGTTTTCTATTTTTTCGTTCTGCTAACTACAAAAGCGTGTTTTTAGTAAAAAAAAAATAACTTTTATTTATCTTTGATGTAATAAAAAACAGTTAAGCCGTGAAGTTGTCAGCACGCGGCCTGGTGCTTGGCACTAAGACACTACCGGGTATCAGATATGAAAAATCGCTAATCCTGAGTATCGTATCAAGGATAATGGGACAAACTATTTAAATTATTGTATTGTCATCGGTCCTTGATAAGTGTGCAACTGTGCACAGTATCAAATGAAAATCAATCCGACGTTTTGAGGGTGGTAAAAATCACGTTCAAAGATACCGTTACATAGATACATACTGAGCTGAAAAAGCGTGTTTAAAAAAAACTTAAACGACTGGACAAAGTCTATTAATGAAACTTATAATTTAATGATACTGATAAACATAACTGTAGTAATAGTAAGTAATACTTTCATTGAAAATTCATTGCTTTCAACTCTTCTAGTGTGTTTTATTTAATAAGCCTCTTGTTATATCAACATGTACACCAATAAAACTATGGAAATACTATGTTTCGATCAATAATTTATTATTAAATCGATAAATTCGAGTTGCAGTCGGTTTTTAGGGTTCCGTAACTAGATAATGAAAAAAGATGATATGAGGAGAGACGCATATGCGTAAATCGTTTCTTGTTTAATGGATCCTTTTTGTCAACGTTTGTCGGTGAATATTATGTAGCGTTAAATATTAAACCACGCAACGGAACCCTTTCTAACGAATCCGACTCTCACTAGGTCGGATTCTGTGCTATATATTTAAGTTCTACAATTTACTAGTACAGAGCATACTTTCTGTAAAGCCCATTTCGATTTGTGATTGACTTATGGTGCTTTCGAACTTTTCAGGTTCTTCCATTTGATTTGAATGGTCAATGTTGTTCGGTACTCTGTCCGATTCGGTCTTACTCTTGTCCTCATTTTGAAAACCTTTATTGTCGATACCTATCTTATCCGGCTTAGCTTCTACAACAGAAGCTTCTTTAGTCTTTTGTTGAATATTTGCTTCATTGTACTTCTTATTTGCCAAATACAACCATCTGAAAATAAATAAAATTCATTACATTAATATTAAATAGATCACATAGATAACATAGATACAAAAAATGTGACCGTAGAAATATTTGGATATTTTTTTTTTATTTTTATTTTTTTTTTATTTTTCGGGTAACAAACACTACAATGACATGAAAATAGTAAATAATAACAAGATAACACATAAAATAAATAAGTTTTAACCAATAACTAATACAAATAAGAAGAAGAAAATAAAAAGTGAGATAAAAATAATTCAGAACAGAAATACAGACTTTAAAACCAATTTATAACAGGTGATTATGAACTAAAAACCAAAAATAAAACTTACTGCTTTATAATATACGATTTATATACGCAAAATAAATTAACATTAATTGATTAAATAACTGATTGATGTTGCTTTTAAAAATTAAAAGGTAACACGAAAGTGTAACTAAAAATTTTTTTTTTAATTATAGGTTCATGTTACAGGAATGACGAATGAAATAATTTTGGGCATATTTAGTTTTTGTACAGGACAAATCAAAAAGAGCATGCTTACATTTACAAAAATTAGGTACATTAAAATTTAAATAAATAAATATGTTTAACACACACACAAGGTCGTCTGTTCCTAAGGCAGGCAACTTAATGCCTGTGTTTTAGGTAACAGCCGACTGATATACATTTTTTTTTAAATAAATATACATATAAATAATACATATATAAAAAAACATATATTACACCCAGACTCGGGGCGGGAATCGAACCCACAACCCTTGGAGCAGAAAACAGAGTCATTGCAAACTCCACCATCAGGTAAGTCAAAAATATAATAACTAAGGGCTATAAATAACATTAGTTATCAGCTAAACAGGAATATTTGATATTTGAGTTAACGGTGAACTTCCATTGGACTGATTCTAGGCGGGCTTTACCTAATAGTTATAAAATATATTGTTACATATTTCATAAACTTAGTTTGAACATTTGCTAGGAGTCAATGTATACTTTATATTGAGGGTTCCAGACTGACAAGTTAAATTCCAATAAGGAGCGTACTAAACTATTGTATAAAAAAGTGAAACCCTTAATGCAAACTTGCAAAGCCAAGCAATCGATAAGCCTTAGCAACAATATGGTCTATTTCAAACTTAAATGTTAATTTTCTGTTCTAGGTCCCGTCACCTCAGTAACGCGATTAACAATTTGATCTTTTAGATGATAATCATAGGCAATCGGTGTTTGTTTACATGTGAATGAGAAAAAAACTACACTTTTTTATACTGTTCTCTTATATTTACGCGAATATTACTCATTTAATAAAAAGTCTAAATCGGATTTTATCGCGTTTATTTGTTTTAAAACTTTACAGTTTAACGATTTTTAATTAAATTAAATTATTTCCCGACGTTTCGGACCCTTTACAGCGTCCATGATCTCGGGGGACTTTTTTATATTAAATATATAAAATTTTCCCTGCAATATTTGCATAGTCTGTTGAGGCCTTCTTATAACAACAAACAATTCGTCAGCCCAGATACTCTATAGACTTCTAAAGACTTTCATATTGTCTGCAAATAATAATGCCGAAAAATTTTCAAAAGTTTCACAAATATAATTTATAAAGACATTAAAAATCAATGGACCAAGATGAAAGCCCTAAAATACACCATACAAAACAGCAACAAATGATTAACAAAAAACCTCTATATTCACTGCCTGAGGATAACCACCTAAGTAAATCAACGTGTATAAGCTTACCTGCTCCAGTTTATTCAATTAAATTTTATGATATATTTTATCAAAAACCTTAAGCAGAAACCTGGCCACCATTATCTGTATTTTTACCACACGATAAATCAGTTCACACACATTTTTTGACAGACCTTTTACTAATGAAACTATGTTGCTCATAAATTAGAATATAGCTTATATTCGGAATGATACTATCATAGATATTTTTTTCAAATATTTTAGCAATTTTATACATTTTAGATATAAGCCTACAGTTCTGAATGAGCGCTTCTAAACAATAGGCATGGAGCCTGAAAACGAAGATTTATTAAAAAGAAGTGAAATAGGATAATAATAAATTCAGGGCCTAATTAATTGTAGCAATTTCTTAGAAATCATCATCATGAACATCTTTATTTTGGTATTTACTGCTATTAGATTTTAAAAAAGCTTTTAAAAAAATGTATACAGAATCTATTACGGAATAGCTACGCTACTAATGCACTAGATGACTAGAATATATCTCATACTTACAAGAATATAAGTACAGCAGGCACAGTGAGCCCTCCACCAAGAAGGAAGAAGGCGCCAGGGAAAGTTTTAATAGTGGCACTATACAGCGTGGTGTACATCGGAGCGTACACCAGCGGCATCATCGCTTCCGCAACGCCGAAAAAAGAGTTTACCTTCCCTGTAAGCAAATTAGTTTAAAGTGTTAATGAAAATAGCTAAATGTGTCATTATTAATAGAAAAAAACAGAAGATTAGATTCAAACTGAAATCAGTTTAGTTTTCATCTATATATAATACATTACAATCTGCCATTAAAAAAAAGTAAGCTAAGCAGTTCAGCCACGAAAAGAATACCTAACAAGAATGTATGTACATTATTTGTTTTAAGTGCCTAATAGAGGAGGTCCTTCGGCCATCCTGATAAGTAATAAAAAAAGTGTAGGCTTATAGGTATGTAACTGAAATTTCAGAGCGATTTTCCATGCTTTCCATGGTTTAGAAAATATTTTCTATTGTCAGTGTGGTAAAAAAAATTGTTATTATGCAAGTTTTATTTGCAAACACACTCGCATTCAAAGTGGAAGTTATGAACATAACAATAATCGCAACAATGGATTACTATTGTTGGAATTCGATTTGTTTAATTTTTAATTCGACAAGCTATATCAACATGAGTTCTATTGTGATATGAGCCCACAATATAACGAATATACTCATTCATTAGCATTTTATCAGGAAGAAAAAAGGGATCAGTATCTTTTCTTACTTTTTTTTTTATTGCTATCTTATCGGCTAAGAAAAATAACACATAGAAAGAAGTTTTATACAAAATTCGGATAATCTTTCTGTTTTCAACTTGACTTTGACTTTGACTTTAAGCTGGAAACATACTTACATATCGTGGAGTGTCGTAAAGTGTCAGAAGCATATCAGTTTCAAAAATTTAATATAACCCGTCACGACATGATACGACATTTAAATGTGTCTCTATACTAAATGTATGAAACTGATGTGCTTCTGGTGCATCACGACACACCACGCCACGTATCTAAGTATGTTTCCAGCCTTAAGGTATTCCCCCGATTTTGAATACTGCTATATAATAAAAAATAACTTGATAACGAATATGGTAAAAGAAACATATCATAATATATTATAGCGTATTGTTAATTAAATAAGCAGCGAAAAAACAACACTAAGATTTTTATCACAAAAATTATAATTCACGTTAAAAATTAAATAACAATAGTTTATCTATCTTTTTTCTTTCTATAATGTTTTATCTTTAAGTATCATTACTAATAATACTATTTTAACAGACGTTTATTTTAATTGAATCTCATAAGATTATAATAAATTTATGTAGTAATTTTTTTTTATTAAAATAAAAAAAAATACAAAAGAAATATTGTGAATAATTTTTATTTCTGGCAAATAGCAACAATAATCATAATGTATGAATTGAGTCATATAATATCAAAAACGGCAGTCTCCATTTTTTTAACTACATTTTTTTATTAACTAAGATGGAAGAGCTGAATATAGAGGACATTTTGGCATAGATAACTTTTTTTGAGAAAAATGTGGAGACTGTCGTTTTTGATACTATATGACTAAATTATTGTAAGTTATTTTTTATTATTTATTTGCATAATTGTATATCGTTTTCGCTTTGATAAGTATTAACTCTTAATTATTTTTTATTGTTTTTAGAATCAACACAAGTCTATTCGTACCTAAATAACTATTTCTTTATAAGTTCTTACTTTAACAATTAAAAAAAAATAGTAATGAAAATTATATCACTTACCTAATTCATCCTTTTCCACTAGTTTCGAAACCATAGACCTCATTGCAATGAATGAAGTACCATTGAAAATTTCAATTAAAGGAGCTAAAATAAAACGAGTTCTAGTTATTTTTATATTAAGCAATTTTTTTTATTTCACTCACACATTAATTCTGTAAAAATCGCAGCCACACTTGTAATATATTTAATATTATTAGCAAGCCTTTAAAAAATATCATATAGTTTGTTTGTTCGCTTTTTCAAAGAAAAAAAAAAATAACTTTAAAAATCCTTTACACTAAATAACCTTACTGGATATAAATATACTTATTTAATAAAAAATTCGAACCAATGTATATTTGCCAAGTTTTTGTTGAGAAGGCGTACATGAAGCCGGATAAAATCTTGCTCATACAAGAGATCACTCCAATAATGGCGTCATCAAATTTTAACAGGTGGCTAAACACGCCGACGGAAAAAAGCGTCCCTGTGAAATACGCAAAAACCATTAATGCATTGTTATCAATTGTTTGTTTAAGCATTTTTCGATCGAAAATATGAAAATAATTTATTAAATGTAATTAATTTAGTTTTAATTAGGTAACAAAGCAGCCAACTACGGATTTAATGTTCATGCAGGTTAAATCATATCTATAATTGGGCACAACGTTTTACGTACTTATTTGTAACGCGAGTTTTGTTACTTTTAATTATTTTAAACATCATTGTGTATACTTAAGAATTTCAAGAATACTAATTAAATCAGCATTGTAATGAAATTTAATAACGATATACTTTACAAAGTAATTTGAATTATTAAAATTTTATTAAATTGACGACCGTTCTGATGTAGCGAGCAGCAATGGGTTGTTTTATGTTTACAGACTGATACAGTACAGTACAGTACAAATTAAATAAAAATAATATTTTACCATTATTGTTTCCATAATTTAAAAATAATAATACTGTCATAACGGAAAATTTTCTCCATATATTTCATTGTCTTTTAGCAGACAAGATATTTGCTAATTTGATGACAATGAAACTTTGTTACGCGTATCGCAGGTCGTAGGTTACAAATTACAATGTTACTTGCGTTGTCGAGCCAATAAGGAAGCATTGTTAATCTCAATAGGCATACTAGGTATATACGTATACGAATATTACGTACCGACAAGAGAAGTGCACATAGCGTAAGTAGAAAACATGCTAAAATCCACTTCGTTCCAGTTGAAACGGTACCTCGTGAACAGGTACATCACGGATAACTCACCTGAAATTTAAAATATTAAAGTAAAATTAGTATATCCGACATGAGCGAACGACGAACTATGTATATACGATTGTTCTGGTGTAGTGGTGCGAGTGGTCGCCTCAACGCGGCTCGCCGGACGGTCGCGGGTTCGATTCCCTCTCGGGACAGATATTTCTATAAATATTTGTTTCCAATCTGGGTGTATGTCCTTGTTGGTCTACCCACCGTGCCTCGCAGAGCACGTAAAGCCATCGGCCCCGGTTGTCATCATAGACACCGGATAACGATCGTTACTCATGTTAGGAATATTATCCGCTAAACCCGCAGTGAAGCAGTGTGGTGGATTAAGCTCTAAACCTTCTTCTATATGGAGAAGATGCCTTCGCTCACCAGTGGGTTATTTACAAGCTAATACAATACAGTACAGTAAGTATGTATATTAATATCAAAAGTATTTACGTAGGTATCTAATAAAATTAGTCTTAACTTATTTACGTACCTAAGTCAGTTACATACATATATTATTTTTACAGTCAGTCACGTAAGTCAGATAAACACAATTATTTTTAATATTATTATTTCATATTCAAATACAAATCGGGGATTGATACGAGAAATATAAATAACATTCAAATACATTTTACAAACAATAACAATAAATAAAATTTACTATATATCGTGTCTCGGACATAATTCGATCAAATTTATAAAAAGTGATTGTAGTAATTATTATTTATAGATAATTTTTTATCGGAAAGTTTTTTTCACATTTTCAATCAGAGCATAGTGAATATGAATGACGCAAGTTGCGGGTGTCAATAGCAGGAAATAGTGGACATTCGAGAGTCGCGTTACATTGCAAAATATATTCAATTGGTGTTACAAGGATACGTTTTTAAATGAAGTATTGGAATCAAGTACTTCTTCATTTTAGTACACTTGACTTTGATCCACATTAGCTATTTACAAATTACGACAAGTACCTACTATTGTTTAGATACATAATTATGTGTTCACGTGGTTTTTCTAACTATAAGAGAAAAAAATCTTTTCAAGGCCATTTTGCACGATAGCAAATAATATTTTAATTGCTACACTCCACCCGCTCAAGACATACATATACACATATAAATAAATATAATACAATACTTATATAAGGAATATAATAAATTTACATAAACTTACTTACAAATAATATTATTATTATTATATTATTTCTGGTTATTTTTACGTAATTACGTAAATTAACTGATATTTGTAACAATACTACTTAATAATTAATTTCATATAGAATTAAATTCTGCTATTGATAGTCCCGCTATTGATGAAAAAAAAATTATTGACATTATCGATTATTCTTACAATATTGAAAAACTATATTTTCGATACTGTTGATATTACATTCTATGTTGAGGTTTGATATAACGGAAACTACCGACAACTATAGACATGTTTCAATAGTATAATAATAACACTAACGGCACTGTCAATATTATCGATGGTATCGATCTATCGATTTCCTACCGATAATAGAACCAAAGGTAAGTCAACAGCACTACCCATTATTGTTCCTATAACACAAAAAAAAAAAAATATTTTTTTTTAAATAATTATTAAAATTATTAAATTATGAAAATGTTTGGACTGATTTTTTACTCACCGTAAATAGGTCCAATTACAACACACAAAACAACGACAAGCATTATAACACGTAGCCTCCTGTTATTAGGACCGCGTTTGAAGGCGACCATCAGAGTATCTTTTACGTAGCGCATGTCGAAAAAATCTCGCAGCCATTCACAACAGTTACTTGTCTTTTTCTAAAAAAAAAAAGTATCGTGGATTTGAGCTTTAAGCTGAGAGAAAATTAGTTTTAAGAGTTTCCTCTTGAAATTAATTAACAAGAGCTTACTCTTAAATTTATTTCCCTAACTATATAATTTAAATTGAAGTATGCTTACAAGGGTTTACAATTGAAATTAATTTACTTGAAAATTGTGAAATTTTGAATTTTATTTTACAGCATCCTATTAACTACAAAAATGATTACATAACTAAACAGTATTGAAAGTACAAATTTGATAAGTAGTATATGTTTCCAATAATCTGATACATGATTTCCTTTGTGCATGTCGAGTAAACACAAAAATATACATGCAGGTTTTTTTACAAAAAGGCTTCAGGTATGTTCATTGTACCCGAGAGATGTATACTTGAGAACAAGAAGTTAGCAAAATGTCTTAAAACGTACATTGAATATGGTCAGATTTAGCTGGATAAAAAATTTATAATATACAACTATGCCTATATAAAATAAAACAAAATTTTAACAAAAAACAAAAACCGACTTCAAAGCAAAAAAAAAGAACGGTAAAACAAAAATGCACTAAAAAGTAAAAAAATAATTACGTATTCTTTTGTCTGTAATCAAATTATTACGATAATATAATGTATAATTATTGTTGTTATTGGAGTCGGTTTCAGCCAAGGAAATAAGGAAAAGAGTGCGTAATAGTGTAGGTACATCTATTGTAATGTTAAACTACGTTGGCTGACACCGACTCCAAAGACAACAATAATTGTACATTATATTATCGTAATAATTTGATTACAGACAAAAGAATACGTAATTATTTTTTTACTTTTTAGTGCATTTTTGTTTTACCGTTCTTTTTTTTTGCTTTGAAGTCGGTTTTTGTTTTTTGTTAAAATTTTGTTTTATTTCTTGATTTTTAGTGAATCTGTAGTTCGATAACTGATTTGTTTATATAAAGCTGGGCGGTTACAGTTCACAAGCTACATTTATTTTACCACCCTCGAAAAAGCCGCAATCGACCTAAGTAATTTTTTTGTGCAAAAAATCCACACCAACTCGAAATACTATGATGATCTTACAAATCACCTATAGAGTTTCTTTTTTTTGACAATCGATATTTTTTTTTTCATGGCAAAATACATAATTAATGTATTAAAGTAATAATATGCACTAACGTACCACAACCTTTCGATCAATTATACCCTAGATCCCGCGTAAGCGCACTAAAAGTAACCAAACTAAACAGTGTTTACATTCATAATAAGCCAGCGTTAGCATTCATCACATAATTATCGTACAAATCACATATTTAGCACTCGGTAAGCGACTCCACTAGTTGTTTTATTCAAACAGCTGGAGACAACAGCAAATTAATAAGCACAGCTCCGAAATCACGTAACTCACATATTATTTGTGACAATTTTGTAATATATTTCTAATTAGTTATAAGGTTGATTTCATATGAAATATTTTTCTAGATATCTTGTTTCATTTTTGGGTGTCACTAAGATTTATTACTTCGTTCCATCCATAAACCCTAAAGATAATAAGTAAGACACAGTCACAAATGTTTTACAACTCAATTCCAAAGGATTAAGGTCTATTATTAAAATTAAACAATAACCAATTGTGGCCTTTGTTTTATTAGCTTGTAGAGTCAGGTAGCTGGTGTGGGGACACGACTGAGGTTCGATTTATTTGAGACTGTGTATCTATTATAATTATACATCGATGCAGATTGCAGAAAAGATTCCTCTTCTAATTGACAAATACTTAGGTACACTTGTTACACACACAATGTCACATTTAAGATTTTAGTCTATGACAAATGACGCAAAATAGTGTCCGTTAAATATATTGACAAATTAAAAATTTTAAAACAATTATCTAGTTAATCACCGATGTCACTACACCTGAGTAATCTGAGAAACAAAATATAATATTGTATACTTTAACTCGTAGTAAACATAAAAAACATAACACGTGATAATCTTCCGAAACAAATTAAGCCTCAAGGAACGATAGTGTGCAACGCGACCCGTGCAGCGACGCGCGGTATCAGGAACAAATATACGCATTATTAAGGATTACTCAAAAACTACTAGTCACATCTCGCTCAAATTTAAATGGGACCACATGACGAGCACTAGCTTTTGAATATAAAAAGAATCATTAAAATCGGTACACCCAGTAACAAGTTATGAGGTAACACACATTAAAAAAAAAAAAAAAAAAAAATACAGACGAATTGAGAACCTCCTCCTTTTTTTGAAGTCGGTTAAAAATAGTATATTTTTAATGATTTTTCACTTATTCCCATAAAGTATACGTGTCAGCAAAACGAATACTGTATTCTGTTGAGCTCAATTTTCTAAGAAAAACATCAGAAAAAGATCACAACTACTAGTCTAATACAATGACTTATTATCTCAAGAGGATCTTGGCTATAATTGCAGTATATCATTAAGACGCTTGTTATACGGATAATTGTATTCAATCTAAAGTTTATTAATCTTACAAAATATTTTTTTTATAAAAATGTTGAACGTAACTATGTTTACTTATTTACACATAATATAAACCCCATTTTTAGAAAAATTAAAATCTTTTTCAAATTATTTAAGCTTTTCTTTTATATTTTGAAGACATATGAAAAACTACTTGAAACAGATGGTAAGTTTACCATTCATCGGTATTCTTTGAGACTTTAAGTTTCTCATACCAAGCCAATGAATTGCTTAGGAGTGGCTTACACTGGATCTTATTATTACATCCTAATTTAATTAAAAACACTTTTCCTTTATTATCGTTTGAAGATGAAATATATTTATTTACTTTCGTCCTTCCTTTCAAGCGAGATTGACACCAAACTAGGTCAAGTTGATGGACTTTTTCTATTGTTACGCTCGATGATCTGATTTAGTCATTGAACTCGTGGCTTATTATGTAACTGAAGACACAACGCCAATATTCATATCGGCGGTATCTTGTTCCTAGATTATTTCTTGCTTATGCCAGTATACTGCCGCAGTACCATAGAGAAGTATATTAAGTCATAAGTCGCCGCCATTTTTGTACTGTCAGCACTGGCGCTTTTGAGGTAAGGTGTTCCGAGTACTTTGATCACGTAATAAAAAATATAACAACGCATAGAGATTTAACAGCTTCCTCGAATTATTGTTAAGTTAGTTATTAATTATTATTAATTAATATTGTTAGTCAAAAATATAATAAGCGTTATAATATGCTTTTCGTAACTGGAAAACTAATATTTTCTTTAACCAAAATTTATAGGTACTTACGTTTATTATGCAGTTAATGCAATTGAAAATAAAGTTTTAAAAGCAACATTAAATTTTAAAAGTAACAACTTTCTTGTTGAAAATAAAACATGTAGATGATAAATATTTTCATTTGAAAACAGTGTCGAAAAATGGGGAGGACTGTATTCTGGACTGAGTTCCGTTTTAAGCAGTAACCATATAGCAAACAAAACAGGAACAGCTTTGCAGTATACAGAATTAACGCTACACCTTACAGTTGTCTCAGTGTATATCGGAATCCCTATAGTTATATGGTGACATTATGTATTATGACGACCGTTCTGGTGTAGTTGTGCAAGTAGTTACCTCAACGCCGGCGGTCACGGGTTCGATCCCCGCTCGGGGATATTTGTACTTGTACAAAAAATATTTGTTTCCGATCTGGATGTATCCTTGTGGGTCTCCCCACCCTGCCTCGGAGAGCACGTAAAGCTGTCGGTCCCGGTTGTTATCATAAACACCTAATAGCAATCGTTACTCATGATAGAGAAAATTATCTGCCTACCCACAGTTGAGCAGAGTGGCGGATTGTGCTCCAACCCTTCTCCTATATGGAGAAGAGGCCTTTTCCCAGCAGTGGGACGTTTACAGGATGATTTAGTTCGGTTCAGTTCATTATATATTACTTATGTATAGGTATCTAAGTCCATGAAATAGTAAAAGCTTTAATTGGATAATTAAAACATAAACGACATTAAACACAGTCAAAGTAAGGGTATTTAACTACGAGGTATGCTTTATTTAGTACAAGTATTGAGAGTTTCCTAAAAATAATTTATAATTAATATTGTTTTCCCTATGATAAAGCTTAATAAGTTAAGACTCTAACATTACTCATTGAAATCAATTCGTCAAATGATTTTTCCTAAATATTCGACAAAATCTTACTTTAATTTTCAAAATCAAAAATATACATACCACACAAATGTCGCTTCTTTTTACTTCTTTTATTCTATTATATCCATAAAAAAAGCTCAAGACGTAAATAGTGGCACTTAAAGAAAAAACACCATATAAGCCAATTTTTCGCACCAATATTCCACTAAGCGCCGCACCTAATGGCACTCCCACTGAATAAAATAGATTCACAATTCCAATTCGTAACGTCCTTTGTTCCTCCGTCGTCACATCCGCTATATAACTGAATACGCCCATAAACATAGTAAACCAACCTCCAGTTAAAGCTGGAAATATTGCTTCTGTCACAGCAGCCACCTCGACTGGTAATTGGTAAAAGAAGTAAGTATTTACAATAAGACCTATACTAGTTAAGAATTCTCCGACGATAGGTAAAAGCATACAAAACTTTCTCTGTCCAATTCTATCACTGTACGCTCCAAGGAATATTAGTATTCCACATGGTAAAAATGACTGTAATACTGTTTTCCATCCAGCTACCGAAGCTACTAATTTTTGGACCGCTTCTTCTTCTAATGTATAGTTGGCAGTTTCTCTTTTAGTCAATGCATCACATATGTGGTGTTCAAACCCCAAATTAACCCTACAAGCTTTATCCAGATATAAGTTCTGTGTAGCTAAAGCTGACAATACAGATGGCATAACATAGCATGCTAAAATAGGTTCTACTGTTATCAAAGATATCATAAGTTTTGCTTTTTGGAATATACTTAGATCTTTTAAAGGGTCATTCTCTGTATCATTTTTGTTTATTTTAATTTTTTCACTATTTTTTATAAAACTATTTCTTAAAGTTTCGTTTACGATTAAGTTTTTGTTTCCATTCATTTTATTTGATTTTTTCATATCACTCTTTTCATTTCCGACTGTTTTCTCATCAACCGTCATGATTTTGGATTTAAAATCTGAAACAAATAAGTAATTGTAAACAACAATTATGAAACAAGTTACAGTAAACTATGTGATATTGACTGGCCCGTGGCGCAGTTGGCGGTGGCCCTGTTCTCTGCTCCAGGGTTGTGGGTTCGATTCCCGCCTCGAGTTTGGGTGTATTAAACACCCAATTTTTATTACACCCAATTTATTTATTTATAAATGTATTATTTATAATTATGTAAATTTATTTTAAAAAAATATGTATATCAGTCAACTGTTACCTAAAACACAGGCATTAATTAAGGTGCCTTCCTTAGGAACAGACGACCGTGTGTGTATGTTAAAACATATTGTTTATTTATTTATATTATAACTACTCTTAAAAGTGTGTTAAAAGTTTATTAAAATTTAAGTGTTTATTACACTTAAATTATTATTGAATAATTTAAGTGTTAACTATTTTATATTACTTTAAAAATAGAGTTACGTATAATCCATGTTTACGTCTGGTACAAATTGTTGCAAATAAGTTTTTTAGAATAACTAATTTTATGCTAATTTTAAATGCCTCGGTGACAACAAAATTTGTACCTCTAATTGATTAATGCTTTAATGCAGCTAATACCGGACGCGGTAATCATCTGATGATTACGGTGTACTTATTGTTATCGTTTGAGCGTTGGATAGAATCAACTTAACCTAGTCGACGTTTTTATCATACATCAGTGTTATTTAATACTGAAACAGAAGAAATGCTTCATATAATAAGTTATAAAAGTTATAGTAGTTAAAGTTAGTTGATAAAGATGTGTGGACTTAGTGGCGCTGTATTTCATGCAAGATATTACTAATTTTGTACTAAAACACAGTTTATATATTATTTTCAAAAGAGTAACTGCGGGGTTTCTTGCCGATTCTTCTCTGCAGAATCTACATTCCGAATCGGTGGTAGCTTTACTTTTACAAAAAATAATAATAATCACTACAATATTAATTTTGTAAAATGACGATTCGAAAGTGCTCGTAGAGCCTATTTGAATAAAGTTATTTTTGATTTTGATTTTGATTATGATTTAGTTTCACGGTTTAATTCGATGTGGTTTAATTGTTTTTAAATAAATTAAATATCGCACTAATAGAAATTTGTGAAAAATATAAAAATTGTATTGCAATTATTTTACAATACTGTAATACATTTTTACAGTATTGTTAGTATTTCTTATATTAAAAATAAACTAGGTACTATAGCACATACTACAAAGGATACAGATAAAAAAACTTTAGAAGGAAAAAAATCCATTTCCCAAATTTGTATTAGATGATTTCCAGATTGATAATGTTGCCCCTGATGGCAATTGCCTTTTTAGAGCCATGGCTGAAATCGTATTGGTAAAGAAGAAAAATATCCAGACATTAAACTTTTCACTATTCATTTTGTCTAGTTAAATAAAGAATAATTTAAAGTATATATTAAATCTAAAATTGTTGAAGTTAACTTTGAAAATAATATCGAAAGTGCCCTGGACAATCCAGAAACCATTTTCCATACTTTACTTTCTCTGGAGTGAGTCAGGGTAGTAATCTTGGGCCATTAGAATTTCTTCTAATGATTAATGACCTTCCGACAGTAGTGCGCAGTGCGGAGTGTCTATTGTTTGTTGACGACCTAAAGTTGTACATGCCTGTGTCTGACGCTTTGGATTGTGAATTATTGCAGCAAGATATCGATAGCATTGTTTCGTGGAGTAAAAAAAATAAATTGTATTTTAATGTAGCAAAATGCTGCATAATGAGCTTCACTCGTGCTAGGATACCGACCAAATTTACCTACACGATGGAGGACAAAATCATACCACGCGTCGATAAATCACGTGATTTAGGAGTGGAGATGACGCCAGAGTTATTGTTTTGTAAGCATATTGTTAGTATCTGTAATAATTCTTATAGAAAATTAGGTTTTATTTGAAGGCAATGTAATGATTTCCAAAACACGCTAGTTATAAAAATTTTGTATAACGCACTTGTAAGGAGCCATCTAGAAACAAATGCCATTATCTGGAGTCCACATGAGTACAAATATGTACAAATGTTAGAAAAAATTCAAAATAAGTTTACTAGATTTTTATATCTAAAAGAGTACGGTGTATATCCATAATTTCCGCTGATGTATCCGAGCTTATTCGTCATGGGTATGGTCGGATACAACAGGCTGTCTGTGCGGAGAAACGTTGCTCTCATTAAGTACGTGGTGAGCATGTTACGCGGTAGGATACATCACCCAGACATATTAGGCCTATTGCATTTTTGTATACCTAAGGTCGGTGCTCGGCGCCAACCAGGTGCATTCTGCGTACCATCAGCAAAATCAAATTTACTTAAGAATGCCGCCATGTCACAAGCTTTGCGGCTGCTGAATGAGGTTTCAAAACATGTTGATTTATTTTCGGATAGTCAGGCGAAAATCACGGAAGTTGCTCAGAGGGTAATTGAGAATTCCTCTTGAGTAATGTTGTAAATATTGTTACTTGTAGCATCGCATTGGTGTAAACTGTAAGGATGTTATAATTGTATGTTGATGAAATAAATAAATAAATAAATAAAAAGAAATAGATGATTTGATACTTATAATAGCTACTGAAAAAGTTTGAGATAATGAAGGTTCATTAATCTCTATTAGCCCTGCTTTAGAAATTATGCTTTAGAAATTAAGCTATTTGTTTTTAATATGAATGGATTTCATACTATTTAAACTTCGACAATTGATTATGGGCCTAAAAACGCTAATTATTCGAAAATATTGAGAATTATGAACACCAATGATTCACATTTTCATGTGGCTCGTCCTAATAATTGTACAGTTATTAACAGTATTCAAAATAAGAAAGGAATTTGGGGAGAAGGAAAAATTCATCGAGATTATTATGACATGGAAACTTTATATAAGCAAGGGATCAAACTGCTTCTGGATAACGAATAGAAATAATTCGATTCAGACTCAAATCATACCTACATAGTAGGCAAATCAGACCATTTTAAATTATTTAAAAAAATATATATAATTTTGAACTGCCGATAGTTTTTGTTATGCTTGCACGCGAAAACTACTTAACCGATCATCATAGAAACTTTGTACACATATTCTTGGAGGTATTAAAAGTAACATAGGATGCTTTTTTTGGTCCACGCGGGCGAAGCCGCGGGCAGAAGCTAGTATTTAAATAATTTTAAATTTACATGATGATTATACTATTCTACACTATATTTGTCACTTGGATCTCCTTAAGTTCATTAAAATTTTTAATTTAAATTACCACCCAATTCGACAGTAGTGATACCTTAAAAGACCTCCAACAACACAACAGGCCTTTTCATCACAAGTTCAAAGCAAGCGCATGCGCTATGTTTTCAATTGCTGAGCACACATACAAATACACTGCTCACAGACGGATAAACAGTCCGAAAAAGATGGCGGAAATTGAGACATGCGCACTAAAAAGGTCTATACAAGAGCTTTTGACACATAAGAACGAGTGCATCTTCGTATACTTTTACAAATAATCAATTTTATTGTGAATGAGATTATGAGACTATCCCGCAGCCCGCTACAATAGTTTCGTCAGTGGCGGTCATTTGGATCAATTTGGTCCACTTCTTTTTGTCAGTCATAGGCCATTTTTGTATGCCATAAACATTATTAATCGACTCCAAAAATAACGGATCATAAATTTGTGAATAGGTATATAAGTATCGATAATTTCGTTGATCGTCCTTAAATGCTCTTTGTTTTGAAGTAAATAAAATATTATTTTCTACTTTTTACTTTAAGTTTGTACATGTAGGTATAATCTTGAAGTCGGTTTTTTTTTTTCAAAAAAAAATTTTAAGACTTTTGATTATGAGCCTGAAGCCGAGGGCAACAACTAATAAACAATAAAACCTCTAAATACATATCCATATACTCATACAGTAGCTTCTTAATAAGTAAATCTTATATTAATAAAGTAATGAAGTTATCCAAGCACGTCTATCTTTATATTTGGATCACGTTTTGCAACTCAATGAATTTTGACGCAGTTTTCGTCATAATTGGTATAATTTCATAACTATTGAATTGCTAACTGCCTCTTAGATACGTCGTGATAGGTCTAGCTGTTATCGGTCACATCACTATATTTTGCACTTTTAATATTTATTTGAAATGTTTTAACAGTACTGTATGCAAACAAACCTATGTACAAACGGAATCGTATTCATCTATTTTGTCAGTTCACCGAATTTACTGAACCGTTAAATTAAATACAGTTCAGTTAGACGTCAGTATTCATTTATTTTTTTAAATGTCCGAGTTAATTCTATCTTTAGTTGATTTCTATCTGTTTTACTAATCATTGTTTGACTTGATTGTTATTGAATAATCATCAAAATCAAAATCAATATCAAAAACAACTTTTTTCAAATAGGCCCTACGAGCACCCTCGAATCGTCATTTTACAAATTAAAACTTTAAAGTGATTATTATTTTTGTAAAAGTAAAGCTACCACCGATTCAGAATGTAGATTCTGCAGAGAAGAATCGGCAAGAAACCCCGCAGTTACTCTTTTGAAAATAATATATAAACTGTGTTTTAGTACAAAATTAGTAATATCTTGCATTAAATACAGCGCCACTAAGTCCACACGTCTTTATCAGCTAAATAATCCTGGACCGAATAATAAGCTTTATCTATTAACTTTTTCTTAATAAATTCTTTAAATTTATTATGAGACAATTCCAATTCAATTGTTTGTGGGATTTTATTATACATGCGAATACCATAACCCAGAAAGGAGACGTTTACTTTGTATATAATAGGGGGAAGGGTAATAGGGTTCTATTTCTAAATATACTGAAGCGTAAGAAAAAAATTTCTCGATTAGTGAAATCTTTCGGGTTTTATTGTGATCACATACAAGATCCGCACATACAGACACACGGACTTCAAAGACAACTTTTTTAGACAGTTTTTTAATCAGTTTAAATAATAAAAATGGCATTAAAAGTATCGTGAGTGTTAGAAACAGTGTTTTTTCTTAATATGTGTGTGTAAACATTATTTTACAATTGCAATATACGAGAAGTAGGGACATTTTAAGTTTAAAAAATCACTCGTTTTGCTTGAAGTGAGAGTAGAACCCACCTCAACGCTTCGCTTAGGAGGCGTGCAATATGCTGTAAGTAATGAACAACGACCAAATAAAAATAAGAATTAAATTTGGTTAATTTTTAATCTATCAACGCAACAATTTTCTTTCGCATTCATTTTTCATCTAAGAACAAGGACACTCATAATTTAACAATAAATAACACGTGAGAAGGGATTAGAATTGGGAATCTAATAATTAATGGTTTTGTCTATTTTGTAATGATAAAACAAATTCAAGGATAACAATAATGTTTCATACTAATTTTTAAATTTCGCAATTTTACTCCAACTTTAACACTTCATCTCCATATTAAAATAAAAATAATAATAAAAATAATAAGGTAAATTTTACACCAGTCATTTTTAGTGCTCGCCCATATCATAAGCAGAAACTGTGTACAAAATTTCACGGTTCAGCAGTTTCAGCTACGCTGCTACGCCAGTCAAATTCTCTTTATATTTAAAATTTTTGTCAAATTTCTTTCTTTCGATTCTATTACAATTACTATGCTTATGATATAAAAGAATACTTTAAATCTAAGAATAATATCTTATGATACAGAATGAATTTTTATCATTTATACGGAGGTACAGAAATTGTACAATGAGCCTTGAGGACATCACCACAATACGCGCGAACAAAAACTATAATATGACAATCTCATCACAGTGGCCTCGTTCGGTCGATTCCGTGTTCCTTATCAAAATTAGTTTGAGGAAATAGGATTCGTGAAAAGTATCTTTTGAATGTACTTGATGCTAATCATGTAGTCATCTTTATTACCGTTGATGTTATACTCATTTGCAAAAAAAAAGGGGGTGTTTCGATTTTCTTCCTGGCTGAAAAAAATAAAATACCAAAAAGGTTTTAATCATTTGAACATGTTACTGGCCAGTTATAAAAGTGCCATAATGTTTATAAGAGTACATTCCAAATTCAAATTTTTGACTGAGCCTGGTTTTCAAAGAAAATAACTTTTAACTACATTTTGTGGCGCGAATTCCCTATAGTTAATATCGACTCTAATTAACTTTTTGTCATTTTTTATTAAATTATCTGGTGTCCTTGACATTTAAAAGTATAGTTATTGCTGTTTAGCAATCTCGAAAATGGTAAATAAAGTGATAAAAGCGAGCAAAATTATTGCGCTGCTTGAAGAAGGTTGCAGTCAATGCTTCGTGGCTCAGAGGCTAAATGTGAGTCGGTCGACAGTTCAAAGGACCTGGCAGCGCTATCAAGAGACCGGTTCCGTCAAGAGAAGGCCTGGTTCTGGCAAAAAGACGTGTACCGAACCACGGGATGATCGTTTTCTAGTTAGTCAAGCGTTGAGAAATCGCAAATCTTCTTATGTGGACCTCAAGAACACCCTCGAAGAAGTAAGAAATGTGCAAATTAGTCTATGGACGGTCAGGAGGAGGCTTCTCGCTGCTAATATACACAGTCATCGCCCGGCACGCGGCCCTAAATTACTCCGTGGACATCGAGTTGCCAGGCTTAGCTTCGCTCGAAATTGTGTGTCATGGACTCATGAAGACTGGGATAGGGTATTGTTCTCCGATGAAGCCAGGATATCTCTGCATGGTGAAGGCCGACGTCGGCGAGTGCTACGTAGACGAGGAGAACGCTTTGCAGAGGCATGTTTTGAAGAAATCACACCTTATGGAGGGGGCTCTGTTATGTTTTGGGCAGGAATAAATTCTATGGATCGTACGGAGTTAGTCTTCATCGAAAACGGTACACTGACTGGACACCGATACATAACGGAAGTTCTAATTCCTTATGCACAACCCGCTTTAACCGCTCTTGTCGAAAACTCAATTTTTATGGACGACAACGCTCGCTCCCACCGGTCTGGCGGTGTGGATGCGTATATGCTAGAAGTCGGAATTCGTCGTTTGGACTGGGCAGCTAGAAGTCCGGACCTCAATCCCATAGAGCATGTCTGGGACGTTCTGAAGCGATGAGTGAGATCAGTGCAGCCGGCTCCGCAGACCATCAGAGAGCTAAAGAATGTGATTACCGCGGAGTGGGAACGTATTTCCCAAGAAACCATAAAAGATATACTCACTAGCATGCCCAGACGAATGCAAGCTGTGATTTCAGCAAGAGGGGGTCACACTCAATACTAAACTTTTATCTGCTTTTAATGTATTCAAGAAAAACAAAGAAATTAACGCGTTTCATTTTTATTTAGCGAGCAGGTACAATCATAGTGTTTTGAGCTTAAATATTATTTCTTAATAATTTAATTAAAATGTTATGATAAAACTGATGAAAACTATTCCTTCCTAATTAATTTATAAAATTCTGAGGATAACAATACCTAAAATTGTCAAACAAACTAATAGTAACTATAAAATAGTTCTTTGCTTAAGTGCCCGTTTTTTTTTTGAAAAAGAGTTTAATATGTTATATGGATGAGGGAAACTTTTTACAAGCAGAAAAAAGTTATTTAGACAGAGTAAAATAAATCACAAATTTTGTTAAAGATCTGACTTTTTTTTTTCGTTTCAATAACTATGATTAATATTATAAATGTCAAGAAAATATCTATTTAGTAAAATTAAAGCCTGGTAAACTCTACGAGCTGTACTCTACTTTCAAGTGTCTATTTCTAATTATTTAAAAATTGATTATAAAAGGCTTAGTACACTGAATAAATAAGATTACCGATATGTAAGGCACCATGTCATTCAGCAGCTGTAAATTTTGAAACCGTGATTCAGAAAAAAGTTTTCCTTGTAAGAAGATTATAATGACAGTATGCTACCTATGTACTTCGTTTGTATTCTGTTTAATAAATAATCTTTGCGTAAAAACAAAAATTTAAAAAAAATTAATTAAAGTTTTTTTTTCTGTTACAGTCTTTTAAATATTAATACAAAAATGTTAAAAGACATTATTTTCTTTGTATATAAAGCCTCTAATAAAAATAAAACTCCTCACCTCTTCAAAAATACCGTGTATTTTTAATTGAAAAATTAATGTATATTTATTATTATATCAATACAAAGCAAACCGTTAATATTAGTTTTCATACAATATTAACGAATCGGTATTCGAGTACTTGTAGAGCATATAATAACTACGACTAAATTTATTAACTTAAATTCATATGTTATAAATTTATATGTATTCATTAATTATAAAAATTAAATGATAATAAAATTAATATAAATTAAGTAACTTTGTCAATAGAATGAAACGATTACATCGCACTATTAAAATATATTTTTATTCAAAAATTCAAAAATACGATTATTATTTTTTTGATTAAAAAAAATCTGTCATATTTTTGTAACTATCCAAAAACACCTAAAACATTGTTATAACAAAGATTGCTCATTACCAATTTTAATGATAATGCAATTAATATAATTTGAATTTTTCGGCCCACACACTGATATTATTAAAAAAATAATTAATTCAAGTACCATATTTTAATATGATATAATATGGTACTTGAATTAAGTATTTTTTTCTAGCTTAGCATTAAATTTGTATTTTATAAATTAGTTAGTAATAGATTGAATAATTTTTAAGACTTCTAATTATGCAAGTATATTTTTATATCAATTTATACTTTAAGTAAAGACAAAATTTTACTTTTATTTATTTTCAATAAACAGTCAAAACTTTGGCAAGATGTGTGCTTAAACAAACTGAAAAACACAGAAAACATAGACTCCTGTAAAAGTTTAAGAAATTGATTATTACAATAATTGGTGGCATCTTTCTGATGTAGTGTTAACGAAAGTTCCATTAGGGTCTTCTGGAATAGATATTTGTATTTGTTCATACATATGTGCTTAAACTCAGTATTTGTACCTGTAAGTTTCTCCACTTTACCCCGGAGTTCACTTAAAGCCGTCAGTATCGGTTATTATCATAAGCACCTAATTACGATAGTTACTCTTAGTAAATACACTATTCACCATCTCATAATGGAGCAGCATGGCAATGAAACATTTGCAGATTGAAAAAAAATACAAATAGAAAAAAAAAGAATACAAATAATATGATTTTCTTTATCCGTGATTCTGTTCCATAGTAAATTTCCGTTAAATAGATCATTCAAAAATATCACAGACGCGTAACATCAGTTTTTTAGATATTTTTTTTTTATAAGAGCAAAATACGAAGTCTTAATGTACTTATTTTCAATAAAGTCAAGTGTCCCCAACCCAGGTTGATATTTATTTTTAGATTGTACATAAAGAGCGAACATAGTACGTATGAGTATAATGCAGTTAAAAGGCGAACTGACATTGATTTTTTTGTGTGCCACAGCATTTATATTTACAATAAGCTTTAGTTATAACTTAAACAAAAAAAAAAAGCAAGAACAGCTACGCAAGAAAAAAAATCACAACATTAATATTTATAAAAAACAATACTAACTACATTAACAGCTAATGATAATTTTTTTTTAATTCAACTTTTAAATCAATTCAATTTATCTATTTCAAATTTTACAATATTATACATATTTACAATGCCAAACTTAAACTAATTATTTACAGACAGTTTTGGTATAAATCATGTCCGCGTGGAATGGTGCCAAGAATACTGGCAGCATTTCCCCGTTGAATCGCAATTCCGATTCTCGGGGCATAAAATGCACCAACCCTCCTGTCACCAGTGGAAGCTATAAGACGTGGGGTCAATTCTTTTAGATTTTTTTTGCACTACTACTCCAAGGTCCAAATACATAACTTGAGATAAGTGACGAATATTTGTATTTCTCAAAGGATATAAAGTCTCAAACTCGTCCGTATTGTACCAAACATTGTCGATATTCTCGTAACTAAGAATAAAATAAATACATTATCAGTATTTATTTCAATATTGTATACTTTATCCATTGATCTATAAAAACCCCTTATAGATCAATGACTTTAACGCATTAAAAAAATCAGCGATATTTTCCGGATTGAAAAATGAATATAACCAGGCTATATATAGGCTTTTTCAGCAGTAAGTAAAACAGGCCTAAGGGGCATTGGGCATGTTTCACCTAAAATAATAAACAACTTTTGGATTGACAGGTTATAAATAGAAACATTTGACAGCTTTACCTGTCAAATATAGGGAGTTCGATGCTGAAAAATAAAAATGTACAATATAATTTTAATTGTTGGATACCGCTATACATCAGACAGCTTTATCAGAAACCTATGAAACCTACCCTTAATGTTCAGCAATGTCTGCAGTTGCTTAAAAATATCCAAATGTATCTCTTTAAAAGAAGTCTTGACAAAAGAAAAAGATAAAAACATCAAATATTTACTAAATAACTTATACAGCCATTAACAAATTATTTTGTAAGCAAATCAAGGCTAAAAGATAAAACCTTTTTAAAATAAATGAAAAATTAACAGACCATTTTGGTTTAAAACGACAAGTTTTAATTTTAATTTTAAATGTCGTAAAGAAATGTTTGATAATATCAATACTGTATAATTTTTCGTTTCATTATTTTTTCTCAATTAAAAAAAATGTTTAATTATAGAAATATACACATATTAATAGCAATTAACATACATAAACATATTAAAAATGTTATACTCAACGACCCTTAGCTTAGTAAGATAAGAAACCTGTGTTGGGGATCCGGAAACACAAGACGCAACACATTTGTATGACTTATACAAACATTTAGGCCGTGTCGGAACACGTATACGAAGTATAAATCCGAATATATACTGGGAGCACTGCCCAGTGCTGTCAGTACTGAAAATTCGTTCCGTTATAGACTGCCAGTCCACTGCTGCAGTACCATAGAGAAATATATGACGTCATGAATCGCCGCCATTTTTGCACTGAGAGCACTGGCGCTTTCGAGGTAAGGTGCTCTCGGTACTGTGGTCACGTGATCAAAAATATAACGGCGAGAATGATTGTTATTATTATTAATTAATATTGTTATCCTATCCCTATTTCTTGTTGATTAGAAAACGTGTACATGATAAATATATTCATTTGAAATAAAAGTCGAAAAATGAGGATGATACTAGTAGTTCAATATACTGGACTGGGTTCCGTTATAAACAGTATCCAGTATAGCACAGTATAGCAAACAAAAAAGGAACGGCTTCGCAGTATAGGTACCTACTGAAATGACGTCACACCTTGCAGTGCTCCAGTGTATATCGGAACACGGCCTTAATAAACCCGCAATCTAGCGTTACAGCAATTAGCTGTGACCATTGTGACAACCCGCCGTCATTATATCAAAATTAAAACATTATTTACGGAGTTAAATAGCGTAACATGTAAACACAGGTAATAATTTTATCGTATAAAAACAAAATTTTTAGTCATTTTTAATGTCAATTAATGAACATACCTACTCTTACAATCATACAGAAGCTCATTAAGGCTATTTATTAAAGAGCTATTTAAGTCCTTAAAACTTGCCCTGAATTTGTAATAATGGCTCGACTCGTCTTATCTATGCTTTATTGATTAATTTACAATTTCCCGTGTCAATGTCGTCGGTAAACCTAAATAAATGCACTTGTGATCGAATTGAATAGACATTACTATTTCTATTCACAATTGCTTTCCTCAAGGTATTACTATCCTTAAATAGTCGTTTACTATAAACCAATTAATAATATTTTGAAGTTCCAAAATTCATGACTGCACATATTTACCAATATATACATGTAGTTTCCTCACAGTGATTGATAACACCGCCAAGTACGAAATTTAGCCCTTAAAAAATCATCTTTTTGAGTCCGAATTTAAAGTTGCGACCGTTACTTTTGGTCCACGAATGAAACTATAACATTAGGTACATATTTATACTTAATCGTAAGTTCAACAAGCGACCTATAAAACCTAAAGGTTAAAAAGACTGAAATTAATCTACACAGTGAACGCAAATGTACAGAACATACTTGAAGGTCTTGAGTTAGTCTTAAGAGAATACTTGAACGTCTGAAGTATTAAGAATAACAGTGGCCTTGTCACCGTTATTTGATTACTCCGATATAACAGACAAAACTATAAATTATTCGACTGTATCTAAAATCATATTCGATGCCTATGTAAAAAAGATTAAATACAAGACACTTACATGTAACACTGGCTTAAATGATTATTTTCAATCAATTAAATTTAAAAGATTCGAGGAAGTAATCAGAAATCTGCATCTCTTCAAATCGATGCATAAATACAATATCAATTCTACGAGATTTGAATTCATCCTTGGTATTTAAAAAAAGAATAAAATGTTTGCTAAGACGATGATAACGCACGTATTTTCAATTAACTACTATTCTTTATCCAAAACAAGCAGTAGAAACAGAAATAAAATTACATCACGATTCATAGGAAATTCTGATTGTTACTTATGTTGGGCAGTTAATACTTTTTGTTCATTGTACAGTGATCCTTACCATGAATTGAAAAAAAAAAACAATGACGAATGAACTAACGAATTTTCGGAATTTGTCCAGCTGTGTAATAAACGATATTATCAAAAATGGATTTAAAGATTTGCTTTATACAGCTCTAAAACATTACATAAAAGAAAACATAAAATTTTATACAAAAAAAAAAAACTGATTCTGATAGCTGTACAACTGAGGTAAAGGCTGTAAAGCAAGCATAGTAGTAGTATAGTGTAAGTATTTTTTCAATTGATGAATATTATATAAATGCTCGTAACAAATCAGAGATTATCACTTATACGTAATATACAAATAATATTGTTCAAAATTAATATGGATTACCAGATTAAATGCCTTGTGACGCTTTAAGCAGAACTTGTTACCTATTTACTAAATACAATATATATATATATATATATATATATATATATATCTACAAAACAAAAACATTAATAGAAATAATACACATAAAAAAGAAAAAAAAAGATTCGTTACTAGCAGTACTATTTTTAATTATGAAATAACTTCCATTCCATGACTCGACAAAAAAAGACCTACAGATTACAGAATAACATACACAGTGAAGTTTGAGTTCTTGCAAAGAAGTTTCAAAAATTAATTATTGTAATTCGGTATATCTTTCCTAATGATTACTAGATTTTTTATACTGCATTTTTTCCAACTAATATGAATATAGATTTGCAATGTTTGAATTGTAGTATTTCAATACGTGACTACGAGGATTTTCTATAAATTAAAATGAAGACGATGTAAACATTCCATTCGTTGTAAGTCAATGAATTGCATCTTACATTGTAATATTACATTTTTTAACATTTTCTTACGGTTTCATAGCATGCTAATGATATACCTACTACTCTATTAGAAGACCGACGAAAACATAGTACACAATATACGAGTATATAATATAGTCTGGCCATACATAATGTTACTATGTATTAAAAATAAACAAAATATTACATTTGAATTAGGAATCTGTTATTTTTATATCATTGTTCATTGTGTTTTCTTGTTTTCGCGCCAATACATTGTAAAATATTTTGTGAAAAGGCGATCAAAGTAGTAAGGGAAAAAATTCGAAGAAATCCTGTCCAAAAGAAAAAAAAAATTTCTCGGGAAATGAAGATAACACCTAGAACCATGTCGCGTATTTAAAAAAATGACTTAGTACTTGCCACCTATAAGGGACGCACTGGTCATTTCTTAACTGATAATTTAAAAAAGAATATTTATACGAAAACTGTTTGTAAATAATTATTTTAAGTTTTGAATTGTAAATATGTATAATATTGTAAAATTTCTGTAATAAATTTGTTTAATTATTTAAAAAGAATAGGGTGGTAAAATCAAAACAACTACTTAAGCGGTACGCTAAGGAAGGTCACAGAAACATTTTATGCTCAAAGCTACTAAGGAAAGTCGACAAAGTACAACGTGGGCATCATCCGACTTCAGTGATGATTTGGTGGGGTTAGGGTATTAGCTATGAAGGAGTGACTGCCATATTTTTGTGAAAAGATATCAAAACATCGTCAAAAGGGTATCAAGATACCACATTGAGAAGGTAGCCCCTTAACAACACCATGTTTAATAACCAAGAATGGTCCTTTCGGCAAGACTCGGTAATAAATGTTACATGCAATAGAAAAAAAAATGTTTTTTTTTCTTTGTAACAATATTTAGGGCAAGACTGTATATAATCCTGATTAGCTTATAATATACATATATTTGAATATAATTATAAGCTGATCAGTATTATGTAATGAATAGTTAACTTCGTTATATGTATTTCAATATTGTTTTTTTTTTGTCTTTTGCCGGTATTGGCTGTCGCGCTCAGGTTAAGAAAGCAAAAAAATGAACGAAACAATTTATACAGCCAAAAATTTGGTTAAATTAATTTCATCTTCTACGCAGTGACTGTTTTTTTTATTCGTCTTGATAGAAAATTAAATGCCATCAAAAACATAACTTGTAAAACGAAACCAAGTCTCGCAACTCACTCCTTCTTCCGTAAAAAGTTGTGAGATCCATGTAATACCAAGTCGGCTAATTTATTCAATCCCTACTTAAGGGTTCTTCTGTTTTAAGTTATTACGTTAGTAGCTAACCTAACAACATCGTGTAGTGATCAAATCAATATTAAAAATCTTTGATGTTTTAAATAAATAGACTAACTTGGCTTGGTTTCGTTTTACAAGTTATGTTTTTGATGGCATCTCATTGCTTTTTGTAGACAGTCCTACTTATTTTCCTTTCCGGTGTCTTCTACTTCTAACAACGTATTTTCTTAAAGCCTTCACTCGGTCTAATGAGCTTTTCTTATTTTTGTAGATATACTTCCTCTTTTTCTTTTCCTATACGATACAGATATATTATTTGATTGTCATGTCATACATATTGTGATCTCAAGTTGACAACTTGAAATACTTGACAAGAGAGATGAATGAAGTATGTTTAGCTGGAAACAGTGTTTTCAGATTGCTGTCGATTTTTTACACCTAAACTTCCATAAAAATAAACTTTTAAAAATAATTAAAAAAGTGGATGTATACTTATGTACGTACGTAAAAAGTTATACTTATAATAAGACGATGCGCCGAGTTAATGGTTGGTGCGCGCCATCTGTAATCAAACCCTGAAAACCCACTAAAACAAAGTACTCGTCAAGACGAATCAAAGGAGCCGAAACTCGATGGGGTTGCGTCGTTTCATTACAGAGTTCCTATGACCACCTTCTTGATACATCATCAAACCCTGGTTACCGTTGAAAGACAAACTACTCGTCTAGAGGATTCAAACGAGCCCGAACTCGATGAGGCTGTGTCATTTCATTGCGAAGTTCTTATGACTGCGTTCCAACTCCATTATCAGATTAAACCCTGGTAACTATTTAAAAACAAAGTACACGTCAAGACAAATCAAACGAGCCAAAATTCGATGGGGTTGCGACGTTTCATTACAGAGTTCCTATGATCACCTTCCAGCTCCATCATCAGACCCTGGTTACCTTTGAAAGACAAACTACTCGTCAAGACAATTCAATCGAGCCCGAACTCAATGGGGTTGCGTCGTTACGTTACAGAGTTCCTATGACCACCTTTCAGCTCCATCACCAGACCCTGGTTACCATGAAAGACAAACTACTCATCAAGATGATCCAAACGAGCCCGAACTCGATGATGTTTTGTCGTTTCATTGCGAAGTTCCTTTGCCTGCCTTCTAGCTCCATCAACAGATCAGACCCTGGTAGCCATCTAAAAATTAAGTACTTATCAAGACGAATCAACGAGCCTAAATTCGTTGGGGTTGCGTCGTTTCATTACAGAGTTCATATGACCACCTTCCAGCTCCATCATCAGACCCTGGTTAGCATTGGAAGATAAATTACTCGTCAAGACGATTCAAACGAGCCCGAACTCGATGAGGTTGTGTCGTTTTATTGCAAAGTTCCTATTGCCACCTCTCAGCTCCATCATCAGATCAGACCCTGGTAACCGTCTTGAAACAAAATACTTGTCAAGCCGAATTGAACGAGCTGAAACTCGATGGGGTTACATCGTTTCATTACTGACTTCCTTTGACCACCTTTTAGCTACATCATCAGACCCTGGTTACCATTGAAATATAAACTACTGGTCAAGAAGATTCAAACGAGCCCGAACTCGATGAGGTTGTTTAGTTTCATTGCGAAGTTCCTATGGCCACCTTACAGCTCCATCATCCGATCAAACCCTGGTAACCATCTAAAAACAAAGTACTCGTCAAGGCGAATAAAACGAGCTAAAACTCGATGGGGTTGCGTAGTTTTCATTAGGGAGTTCCTATGACCACATTCCAGCTCCATCACCAAACCCTGGTTACCATTGAAAGACAAACTACTCATCAAGACGATCCAAACGAGCCCGAACTCGATGAGTTTGTGTCGTTTCATTGCGAAGTTCCTATAGCCACCTTCCAGCTCTATTATCAGATCAGACCCTGGTAACCATTTCAAAACAAAGTATTCGTTAAGACGAACCAAACGAGCCAAAACTCGACGGGGTTGCGTCGTTTCATTACTGAGTTCCTATGACCACATTCCAACTTCATCAACAGACTAGAGGACTCAAACGGGCCCAAAATCCTTCCTTTGGCTATCTTCTAGCTCCTCCATCAAATCAGCACCATGTAATCATAATATTTCATTGTCACATGATTTACTATTATTTTGGATCAAATTTAATTTGCAAGATTTGATGACAAATATCGAGACAGGTGAAACAAAATAAAAGCTTGTAAAAAGTGAGTTGACACATCCAGCGCAATGAAGTAAGTTAGCGCAATTGCCCGGCGTCTACTACTTAGCTTTATGTTGTCGGTTTTTTGTCACAGAGTGCACGCGCATCGTATAAAAATTTACTCTCATCAAGAAGTTATAGCTTTGAAATACAAAAGTTATTTTGAGTCCTTATTTTCTATATTTATTTTTATTAATTTAATGTTAATATACATTAATTAACATTTATTGCTGTTATGACTCACTTAATCAATCAGGTGCATTCTAATAATGACATAATTATATGAACTCAAAAATGATGACCACGCTGGCATCGTATATGTGTAAAATGAAGTTGTTCATACAAGTCGCACTTTGATTCGTCGCATACAAGTAAATTATACTGATTTTTTTTTTTTGTAAATTAAAGTAAAGTATTAATTAGTGTTATCCTGAGTTGCTCTTGTTACAGTCGTAGTTGTGATAAATTCTGTGGTGATTTTATCTCGGCTACTTTGAATATGTATGAACAACCACTAAGCCCGAGTCGTGATCACTATGAAATAATATAAAAACCAAAGGTCGTATATCAAAATAACACATCTTCTGATTATTTATTACAATTACTTTGGGTATTTGAATCAGTTGCTAATAAAATCCTACAAAATATCAAAATTAGTAATCCTTAAAATGAGACAAAGTGGTGTAATGTATTATATTTTTTTAGAAGAAGAATACAATAAGAAACAGTGTTGTTCAACTGAAATCCTATAATTTGATTCTTGGTACATGGTTATGTCGTGTATTTAACATTATGTAACCACAACAAAAACTACTACTAACAACAGGGGATTCGATAAAATCAGGAAGCGTTTGACAAACGTTGACGTTTGTTGACAAGTTAACGTATATGTAAACGTTAAAAACTTATCTTCTCGACCTTGCCGAATGATCTCTACAGTCTCTTCACCATCCCACATGACATTGGCGAAATAATTTGTGTCAAATTTACACAACCAAAAGCCATACAACAAAGAACTGAATTGAAATTTAAAAATATCACGGATATTATTTTTCGGCTTGAACGTAAACAAACCAATTCAATGATCATAAATTTTTATTAATAACTAGCGGCCCGCCCTGGCTTCGCACGGGTATTTAACTGAAATTTCAAAAAAATATAAATTTATACTGTTCCACCAGGAGCACCCAAAAAAAGATATTACCTACACCTGCGTCAATACTGGAAAATATTTTATTATATATTATATATATTTTACAGACGGATTGGTTGTCAAACATGTGTCAAAATAAATTTTAATGTAAATCAAAATCACTATGGAGTATTTATATCAAAATAATTTTCTCCCCCCTTTTAACATCGTTAGAGGATGAATTTCGATAAAATACGAAACACGTCTTCAACCAATTCTGTTAAAGAATATTTATGCGAAATTTGAAGTAGATTGGACCAAGGAATCATGTTGTCCCATACAGACTTTGCCCCCCTTTTTCACCCCCTTAGAGGTAGAATTTCGTAAAATCCGTTCTTAGCTGACCTCTACTCGGTAAAAGGAATATTCCTACCAAATTTCAAGTCTCTGCGCCTTATAGTTTCAGAGATATCGTAATGAGTCAATGTATACGTGGAAATCTCTTATATACATATAGATATAGAAGATTCTTTCTAAGTAGACTTCCAGGTAGACCGCTGATGCAACTGAAGTAAAAAAGATTTAACGCAAAGTATAAACGTCTTGTTATATATCTACAATTGTAACGTTAAAAATTAACAACTAGAAGAGAGGTAATTTTATTTTTAAATACTATTTTTGTTGCACAAAACATTATTATGTAATCACACGTAACATTTATTTAGTTTTTATTTACCGCAACACATTTCCGAGAAACAAGCACTACATGCCAGCGAACGTATTGTTGAGCGACGTTTTGTTGACCGTTTTTTGTAATATGTTCTTAATGTATTATTTATACAAATAGTAAACGGTTCTTAATTATTTTTTTCAAATTAAAAAATATCAAATCAATTACTTTTACATAAAATATTTTGGTAACATTTTTCTACACAATAATTAGTCATTTTTGAAGATATGATTATGCAACGAACAGCTGTTGACCTCGGTCAAGCAACCTATTTGTAGTTCGGCTGAAGATCCATGTACCGTCAAGCGCGGCGTCGGACGAGCGTCCGCGAGATGGACAGACAACTTGAGGAAAGTCGCTGAAAGCCGTTGGATGGAGTCTGCTTTGAACCGGTAGCTCTGGAGGTCAATGGGGGAGGCCTATGTTTAGCATTGGTCATCCAATGGCTGATATGATGATGATGATTTTCAGTTTTGATACTCATACATGCTCTTCTAATTTCTGAATCTTAGTTAAAACCTTCAGTTTCTTCTTTTTGTTTTCCTATTCCTGGAGAGAATCCCATATTTAGTTTCACAGATAAGCGATGCTGATGTACGGAAACGTATTTTGACGATTAAATCCAAGGCACGTGAAAGTGATGAAATAGGTCACACAATAATAATAATACATATTTAGGAAATCATATTACCTATTATTACCCATATCATTAAATTTTCCTTACAACCAGTCAACTTTGTGGACTTGTGGCATTATGCTCTGGGTATTCCTCTACCCAAAATTTCAAATCTATCATTGCCAAATCATTATCGTTCCACCTCTGTCCTACCGTTTCTCTCGAAAATTCTTGAATCTATTGTCCATAGCCAGTATTCGCAAAATCTCTTATCTTGCGACTTAATGTAACCTTCAGTCTGTATTTTGTATTGGTCAAAGTACTACTACTGCGCTGATTAAAGTTTCTGAGGATATAAGAGAAGCTATGAAAACAAAGTCGTAACAATTCTCGCACTTATCGATTTTAGCAATGCGTTAAATGCTGTTGATCACGACTTATCTATCGAATTGACATCTATGTCGCATACCAGTTATTTTCTTCCTATCTTCGAGTATTGCGTCCGCGCAAGCAATACTTCCAGTACTGAGGAATCTGTCTGGTGCAACGTTCTTGCAGGCATATCTCAAGGCATTCTCTCCCCACTATCACTCACTTCTATACTTTCTTGCCAGCACCGTCTTCAAGCCGAAAATGCAGTTTTATCAACACACTAGTATTGAATGTCTTGATAATACCATAGCTGAGCTTTGTAATGATTTATCCCATACATCGATTTGGTCCAATAACCTCGGAATAAATATTAACCCATCGAACTGAGGAGCAATAATAATGTGTGATTCTCGATAACTAGCTAAAATTTGACAACCCCTACCAGCTCTTTTTTTAAATAACGTAATAATTCTAATTTCCCAAATTCAAAGACTTATGGGTCATAATGGATAGTCAAGTTAGTAAAGTACCTCGTTGCATTTTAAAAACTTTCTGCCCAATAACCCTAAGATTCAATAAATTAACAGATTGCAACCAATCAATGATTATGGCGATGCATGCTACCCAGACTTAAATGAAGAACTTTTGACCTGAACTTGTATTTTCGAGTTACAAAGATTGCAAGACATCAGCATACGCATCATTTACGAGCTGCGCAAATATGACCAACCGGGACCGACGGCTTTACATGCTCTCCGAGGCACGGTGGGAAAACCCACAAGGACTTACACCCAGACCGGAAACAAATATTGACACAAATACAAATATCTACTCGAGCAGGAATCGAACCTGCGACCGCCGGCATTGAGGCGACTACTCGCACCACCACACCAGAACGGTCGTCATCGTCGTCGTTCATTGTGATTCAGTAGGTACAGTACTAATTACTACAGTTTTATTACAATTTTTTTTAATACTTTTTAAAATTCGTAAACTCTAGTGTATGAATATTATTTTTATAACTGTACGATCCAACTACATTTTTTTACAAATTGGTCATTGGTCATCATATTACCTTCCTTAACTACTCAAGAATTTTACCTTATATGTAAGAACTCCTGCCTCTACAACGTCCCCGTTTTTTCACTTTCAAACTATCTTCAGTAATCATATATTTTATGAATTGTCTCGAGTCATGACATATGTACAATTAAATCAATTTCCACATAAAAACAGTTTCTATTGTATGAGACTTGAAGGTTTTTGCTTGCTTCTTTTTTCTACGTTTTTTTATTTATTACATACTTTATTCGCACTACTAGATGATTATCTTAGTTTTTCAAATGTATTTAATCAAATAAAAACGTATGAATAAGGTACTGTATGGTACGGTTTTTATAAACGATAAAATTGTAAATTCGTGAGACTTAATGCTTTACTGTTTAGTACTCTTACCATTATTACATTCTAAAAATAACAAATGGAATACAAATTTTAATGTACCTATGTCTTACATTGTATTTTTAATTTGTAAATGTCCCTTAATTTGAAAAGCATACTTCTTTGTATCAATATGTTATGTTGCTACTTCAAAAATTAACTTTCTATAAGTTTATATAAATATTCAACTCATCTTAGCAGCTTGTATAACATTGTATTCGCGTTGGCGTAATAAATACACAAGCCTGCCATAGTGGTTTTTAAAATTCTATTTTATCACAGAACACTATATTAAAATGATTATGTTGAATAACTAGTCTAAAATCTCTTATCTTTTCAGTGATATAAAATTCGCAAGGCTACTACCGGACATTAAAATTCCGTCTAGTGCACAAACGCCTATTCGTGTTTTTCATTGCCAAATCGGACCGTAAAAAATCGGACTGCCGGACAATAAAATTCCGTGTAGTGCACAAGCGCCCTAAGAAGTACAGTCAGGAAAGTTTTTAAGATAATAAAACAGGTGTGCAAATTTTTGTTTCTCTTAATTTAAAATAATATAAAGTCTTAGCAATGGAATCTCAACTATTCTTTTTATTGACTATTCTCGTACAACAAGACACTAAAATATAAAGTAACAAGTTATATGTCACGTATTATATATAACTATAATATATAGGTACACATTTATTTTTCAGAAACTATTACAACATAATTATGTCTATTTAGAAATATTACTTATATTTAAAATAGAAATATTATTTATTATTAGTAGGTGGTTATTTGTGAACGTCGATTCTTGATCAACATGAATAGATTTTAACCATAGTTATGTAAAAAAATATAGGTATATACTCTCTGTTCAATTATAACTCACAATGCTTACAAAGTGCAGTGCAATTATATAATTTCTATGTAAAGTTGGGCAACAATAGCATAACAGGCTTTGTAGCGGACGAGGTCATGAAGAGACTACAAGGGGCAGATACCATCATCACTACGGCTTTTATTTACCATAATCTTACTTACATAATTGTTGTTCCGTCAATACAAATGTCGTAATCATAAAAGGCCGTGTTCCGAAATACACTGCGAGCACTGTGAGGTTTGACGTCAATTCAAATAGCAATCAATCATGATTACGTGATCACAGTACTGAGAGCACCTTACCAAGACAGTGCTTGTGCTCATAGTACAAAAATGGCGGCGATTTATGACGTCATGTATTTTTATATGGTACTGTCGTGATATGGTATGGCAATGTCTGGCAGTCTATAACGGAACGAATTTTTCACCAGTGACAGCACTGAGCAGTGCTCGCAGTGTATATCGGAACACGGCAAAAATAAAGAACACAAAGTATAATAATAAAATTATACTAGTAGAATATACTCGTACATTATATCAACGTGGAAAAAATAATGCCTTTTTTTAAACTGTTGATAAATAATACTGTTCTCTTATATTTACGCGAATGTTACTCATTTAATTGAAAGTCTAGACCGGATTTTATCGCGTTTATTTACAAAAAAAATCTTTACAGTTTTACGATTTTTGAAGTGAAACTTCTTTATCGGGGTTGGAAAGATTTTTTCGTTACGCGCCATCTTGCATTACGCGCCATCTTGTTCTTGATTATTGAGTATTTCAGTCGTTTTTCAATAAACACATGCGCAAGGAAGATTCCGAGTGGTAGTAGATGAAATCCTATATATATAAATAAATACTTAAACTAAATAAATCAAATATCAAATTTTGAATGCTAGAAAATGTGCTCTCGCAGAGTTTTGAACTTGCAGCTCTCGAGCGATATACGAAATTCAATTCGCGTTGGCAGCCACTGCGCTAGCAATCTCTAAGATTCTTGAGTGAAATTAAGTATCACTATATAGAAGTTTGCAGTTATTGTATGATGTATTCTATAGTGAGTAGGTAATTCGAATATAAATATGTCCGAACGCAAACACAGGACTCATATAATTACGATCGTATAAAAAGTAAACTGTTTTTATTATAAGTTTCACTTCTTACGAGTGTACGCTAGTACACGCAATTTAATTTTTTTATTTAATTATTTTCACTTAACCCACCCACCACCTCATTCCTCCGAGACCATGGACGCTGTAAATGGTCCGAAACTTCGGGAAATAATTTAAAAAAAAAATCGTAAAACTGTAAAAAAAATTGTAAGCAAACGCGATAAAATCCGGTTTAGACTTTTAATTAAATATTGATAAATAATATTAATAAAGGACTTAAAAAGTTGCCATTAACTTTCGATATAAGTCAGAAGAAGGTTGTTATGAGTTTGCAAGCTTTAAAAGATGAATATTTATTTTTTTAATTTTTATGGACATAAGAGAGGTTGTCACTTTGATTTACGTAAAAAATTAATATTATCATTGATTACATTACATTAAAATTTAAAAGAAAAATTATGTACATGACAAATTTAGACAAACTTACGTAACGTAGAAAACGTAGATATACGAGTTAATTTTATTTATTAAAATTGTCCTTTTTACTATGTTACTAATAATATATAATGAATGTGACAAAAAAGAAAAATGTCAAGAACAATCTTTTGTAAAAAGAAAATGATTTATTACAATAATACAAAAATTTTCAACTCTAATTTACTCCCAAGTGTGCATAGGGGTGCTTAGGCTACTTCGGGTTGCCCCGCCCCGTCTTGTCGTGTCATTTTAACGACAGCATGAAATAATTCTTTAGACTGAGCTTATATCATAATAGCGATTAAAATAACAATAAAAATTGTGAGCCGTTGCAAGACGGCTGGCATATGTGAAACATCGAAATTATTTTGTACAGGTAATATACATAAAAGGATAGCTTATGCCTGAAAATAAATATGGAATAATATGTAGATATATATAGCGCCATCTTGTAAATCAATTAGATACCAGTAATTTTGAATCCAATGGAACCAATTAATAGCTAATCACGCTACAGACGAGATGGCGCTTAGATATATAGTTTGTTTATTTTTTGAGAATTGCGTTTCATTGGGAAAACAATCACATAGGTGTAAAGAAAAATGTTAAATGGCAAAGCTTATCTAATTAGATATACATAATTTTATATTAATTTCATTTTATACTGAAAAAAATTTATTATTAAGACAATAGAACATTATAATGTTACCGAATATAAACTGAAATAAGTAATAGAAGTTATTTCCTTTAAGATTATAATGTACAATAATTTGTATAAAGAACAACTGTGGATAAATATGTAAATAAACTAGGTTTTAGAATGTTTTGGTAAAAAACATTATAACTAAAGTGGATAGGAGAACTCGTAATTATAAAAATATAAATATATGAACAAATGTACATACTTATTTATTTACATTTTAATTTATTTATCAAAGTTGGCTCCAAAATAATTTTTAAATTCTATTTAATTAAAAGTCTATATCGGATTTTACCGAATAATTCGGACACCCACCACCTCAGTCCCCCGAGATCATGGACGCTCAGTTTTAAATAAACGCGATAAAATCCGATATAGACTTTTAATTAAATGAGTACAATTCGCGTAAATATAAGAGAACAATATTTTAAATTCTAATTTTACAAACTATATATTTTTAAATAATAAGGTAATGTGAAGCTACCCCAGATTCGGGATGCAATATTATTATTATAAATTTCATTCATTAAAATTCAGTCATCACAAACCAAAGGTGCGATAAAAATAATTATAGATATCGATTTCTTAAATCGTATCTAACGCACGAAATCACGAAACGTGTAACGATATCGCTTCTTGAATTTCCGATATACTAGAAAATCGCGGTATATAGTTTCAATATCCGATATCGACTTTTGGTATAAAGTTTTGAATCGATACGGAAAAAAGACGATATCGGCCACCTTTACAGTATATACATTATAGGTATACGAGCTTAGTGTGGCGAGAGAGATGTTTGATCTCGGAATACCGTAGTGACGCATGCCGCTTGTCGCGACGCGTCGCTCCCCCAACCGAAGTAACCCGCTGCTATAGATGTTTCACATCAAAAACGCCGATTTATCTTGAAATTGTGTAATAATTGAGTTTTGTATAAAATAGGTTGACTAACGGTCGTATCTACAGCGTTTCCTTGCTATCCTCTAGCTACCTATTTTTCCGGGAAGCAAAGGCAACCCTGGCAATGTCCTTTGCGATGTAGAGTCGTAAAAATTAATCTCGTAAAAATATCATCGATCAAGCGTGAAAGTAGGACGAACAAAATAATCTCACTTACGCATTTATTATAAGTTTGGAATTATGAATTATGTATGTTTGAACAAACGATGTTCTTTACAAAATATCTTACCTAAATATAGATCTTTTTTACTTTAATATTAAATATAAGTTTATTAAAATATCAAATTATTCCATCAGTTCATTTATTAACAAAGTAGGTGAACAATTAAAATAGTTTCGAGTTCGATAACTATGTGACAGCGTCATATAATGTAGCATTCACTTTGGTTTTTTTTTTTCGCTGGGAAATGCATTTACGCATCCCGACGCCCAAAGGTAACTGGTATGTGGGACTGGCTGACACCGCAGAACGTGCCAGAATACCTCACTAAAACCCAGCGGTGCCCTCATGGTCGTAGTGGGGCGCCACGGGGTCGCTTTCGCATTCAACCGTAACGCCCCGACGGTTGGCTCGCCTATGCGGACCGCCTTCGCATATAGAGCGGGCAACGTGAGCGCTCTTTATGTAACATTCATCCACACAAAATAAGATTTTAGAAGAACTACTTGTTGTCACGAAAAATCGTAGAAAGGTTGATATTGACGATTAAATGTGCCAATATTTTTAGGTTTATATTTTTTCTATTTCTTTCACTTCATTTGACAGCATTCATTTAAAATAAATATACATATTATTATTTGCTTGAATGCGTAGAAAATCAGTTCGAAAGACCTAATTCTGTCAGAGCGTGCTAGACCATGCATGTAGATGATTTTTAATATATACTACATATAATGTTAAATGTACCTAGAGGTAACATAGACCTATTACTAATAATACATAATTTTTTATTGCCTTGAACCAGTAACGTGTCAAACACATGCACTGCCTATTGTGGAAAGTATAATTTGGTTCTATAATATAGTTTGTGTGAATTTGTATTTCAATTGCCTTGAACCGTTTGGTTACTATCATACACGATGGTATCTACTTGTATTAGAATTTTTATGTCAATTATTTTAAGTTTTTTTCAAGTTCCTCCTTTGTGAGAAAAATTATTATTGGCAGCTCTTTTTATTTAAATATGTTAACCAGTTCCTATTGTTTTATTATTATGTCGTTAAGATTGAAAATATTATTCATCAGTATGTAATTCGTATCTAAATATAGTTTAACTGTACAAAGCTCGGTCATCCAGGTACTACCACAATCATCTGAGAATAATTCGTGTTTAAGTTTTGCATTGTAAATATGTATTTCAATATTTAAAAAAAAAAGATAATAATATATTTGAACAGAATATTACAGATACAAATTTTAATTGTTTATTTAAAAGGTTACAAATAGTTTATACATCAATATTACATATTTGAATACTTAAAACTACTTAACCCACGCAGTTTCACCTCATTAGCAAATACGCTGACAAGTCCGCCACTATGAATGGTATCGTGATGTTTCGTAATATTTCTTAAATTGCAGAAGCTCTAACACAAAAATATTTTTAAATGAACAGGAAGCTCTTGATATAATTTTGTTAAAACAAAATTACAAAATCAAAAAAAATATTTTAATACTCTATTTATGAATGCTGTATTTCTGAGGAAGATTATAAGTGATAAAAATCTCCGCTGGATATTATAGAAAAGGTGGGTAGTAGAAGTACTAATAATAAACGCATGAGAAGCCGCGGTATGATCTAGTATTATATCAAAGTATTAGCGATTCCCTATTCCAATTAATGAACTTTGAAATATAGTTAATTCGAGTTATCTTTTCTCAAACTAGAATTAATCACTAGAAAAAATTTGTTAACCTAAATTTATTCTCAAAATGGCTTAAAACCGGTGAGGTAAACATTAATATATAAGTATAAATATACACTGCTCAACAAAGTCTAGGGAACAGGAGGTTTTTAGGGAATATTTTTATTTTTATATATTTTTGTTTTAAAGTTTATATACCAATCGATGCGCAATTTAATGCTTAATTAGTTGCGTATATAAATAAAGGATTCAGTTTTTGAATTACGAGGTAATTTTAATGAAAAACAAAGAAAGTGTATTACAGAACTAAACAAAGAAATTTAATTTAATAAAATTTCTTAAAAATTAAAACATTACAGTTAAGAACAAATATGCGGGGACTTTTTTAATAATTAGTTGGACCCCCTAAGGTATTAACAACAGCTTGACATCGTCGTGGCATACTGATTATGAGACTATCGATTGTCTCTTGTGGAAGAAGACTCCATTCTCTGGAGAGATGTGAAAAAAGTTCATCTGCTGTGTTCAAATTTTGAGGGAGATTTCTAAAAGCCCTTCTCTTTAGTAAATCCCACGCGTGTTCAATGGGATTGAGGTCCGCGGACTGAGCAGGCCACTCCAGCACTTCGATGTTGTACTCGCGGAACACATCCATCACCTGACTCGCAGTATGTGGTCGTGCATTATCTTGCATAAAAATAAAATCTGCGCCCAGATTTTGTCGGTGCGGAATAACCACGGATTGGACTACCTGTTCGCAGTATCACTCTGCATTTAAATTTCCCCTGATCAAAACGAGATCCGTCCGTCCACCCAGGCGGATTCCAGCCCACACCATGATTGTACCACCTTGGTAGGGATGCACCTCCTGTGGGTTTTGAAGCCGACTCTGCCGACCAGGAATCCGCCAAACACGCACTCTTCTTGAATCTGGATGAAATCCGAAGCGAGATTCATCGGAGAACAGTACATGTGCCCACTGATCTACGGTCCACTGCAAATGTTCACGTGCCCACAATAATCGACGTCCTCGATTTCCATGACGCAGCGCGGGCACTCTTAGTGGTCTGCGAGCACGAAGATTAGCTTCATGGAGTCTCCTCCGAGCAGTCTGGTCACTGATAGCAACCTGGTGCTGCGACTGGAGGTCTTCTACCAACTGACGAGCCGTAATGGTGGGTTGCCTCCTTGCGACATTTTGCAAAAAACGGTCTTGCCTTTCCGTAGTAACCCTATACCTGCCTCTGTGCCTTTCGGCTACATCGCCAGTAAGTCTGTAACGTACCCACAGTCTGCAGATAACGCTCGCGTGAGAATTCAGAGCAGCTGCAACTTCGCGTTGGGGTAGCCCAGCTTCCAACATTCCTACAGCTCGAATCATTTCTTCCCGCGTTAAATGACGTCGTGACATAATGGCCGTAGTCGCAAAAGTTACGAATAACAACAGTTAATTTTGTTTTTCAATAAAATCATAAAACAATAAAACAAATTTTTATCTTTAAAATTCTCATACAGTATCACTACACAGCAATCAAAGTGAAAGATTCCCGCCTTTTACGAAAATTCTTTTGTTTCTAATTTTTTTTTTTTAATTCGAACAACGTTTGATAAACATTCAGCCTACCTGTTTACCTCAAAGAGATCAGTACTTTTTTAAAGAAGATTTTACAAATAAAGTCATATAGTTGGCTTGTTCCCTAGACTTTGTTGAGCAGTGTATATAGTATTTGATAAGTTCGATCAGTTTATCTTAAATTCCATATATTGCTATCCACAAAATCAATTCATAATAACGATAAGTGATCATCTTTGTTGTCAGTTTACATTTAGCAACTAATTTTAATTTATGGAAAATACGTTGCAAATAGAAAACCGCTTAACATCAATACATAGTATAAAACAGTCGCTTCTCGCTCTGTCTGTCCCTATGTTTGCTTAGATCTTTAAAACTACGCAACTTATTTTGATGCGGGTTTTTTAAATAGATAGAGTGATTCAAGGGGAAGGTTTATATGTATACAACATGCATAATATAGTACAGAAACACTGATAATTTCAGAGATTTCTAATATGATGTCGTAGATAAACACGTTTTATTTTTTTCACTTACATTGCAAGCTGGCTGAACCCTATGAGATAGATCAAAGTAATGTATTACAGTATTGTATACCTTAAAAAAGTCTACAAAAAAGTCCGCGATGGTATATGTCTATCTCTTAGGGACCCACAGTAACCATTTTTATCCTTTACTTTTTGCGACAAATAATGGCTTTTTACCCGACTGCGATAGAAGGAGGGTTATGTTTTTCGAGTGTATGTATGTATGTATGTATGTCCATTTCTTTGGCACGCCCTACAGCCCAAACGGCTGGACGGTTTTTGACATATGGGGTGTTGTTGGATTTGTCTAAATTGTAGTAGTGACATAGGCTATATAAATTTTCAAATTGGCGCCCGCAAATGGCGGAATAAAGGGGGGAGTTGTTTTTTTTTTCTTACTGTAGCAATATGGGTATCAAATGAAAGCTAGTAAATTGTTTTATTCTTTTTAGTTTATGATAAGAGTATTTTACGCAGTCGGGTTTTTTGATTTTTTTAATTAAACATACTTGTTTACGAAGTGATTTTAAGCAATACAGTTTTGATTCTTATCCAAATATATAAGCATTTAATATAGATCAATATGGCCATTTACAGTATGTAATTTAAATGAATATTTTCGTTGATATTACAGTTTTAGAATGCAGGGACATAGCGGTTGCCGACCAGGGAGCCGGGCGGTGGCGCGTGTATAAAATAATAGCGCGTCGAAGGCCCGCTTTGCCCAATAGCACTTTACGGTTTTATACATAGAAATATTAATAATTAATTCAAATATTATTTAAAATATATGTGGTTATATATCTATAGCACTTTAAGATTATCTATTAGCATTACACCCGTACGGAGCCGGGGCGGGTCGCTAGTATCATACAATATACTATAAATAGCCGTGCAATGACCGGCCAGGGTTGCCAGACGTACGAGAAATCTCGTACATGTACGAGATTTAGCAATTCCTGTACGAGAATCAAGAAAAGTAAAATCTCGTACACTTTTATAGGAGATTTTAAAAATGTTGACTGCCTGTGCCGTGTTTCGACATTCTTTAGTTTTTCGATGACCTTTTTTTTAGGTATTCGTATAGGGTTCAAGGGTAAACATCGGTGGTGGATCTCAGACGACCTTTTTTATGTATTCGGATAGACTACAAAGGTAAACATCGTTTAAAATTTAACCTATAAACTTGTACGAGATTATGTTCTGAAAGTACGAGATTTTTGACATCCATGGTACAAGAAAAACTTCTGGACATCTGGCAACCCTGTGACCGGCAGAGAAGAATAGTCCGAACCTCTTTCTTTCTAAGGTGTCATATAAGGCGACTAAGGTCATAGTGGTGCGAACAAGTGGACATCCAACGGCTGACGTAATGATGATAATGATGCTTTATAATCTATGACGTTTATTTTATGAGACATTGTTTATTATATAAACGTAGTCAGTCTTACAAACGACGATTTCAAAGGGTTTACTTACCAATTATGTATGAACAAATCTACAAAAAACTAGCTGGTCATCATAACAATTATTTTATATTTATTTATCTATTACTGAAATAAGTCTGACTTTTATATTTCGGCCGTAGTTTGGTAGCTATACAATGTTATACCTATATCAAATGAGAGCATTAACTAAATCGATCATGAGTCATGACTAATAAACTAACGATAAATTAGTACATCCTAGTTAATTTCCCGTTCATCAACAATAAAAAAAGAAAAATTCCGCAGAGGAAAGCTTACCTACTTGACACGATGGAGAGCGCGCGCAACTTTTTAGTGTTACAAGGAAGTGTAAGTTACACTTATCAAAAGTATATATTAATTTCTAAAACCTAGTTTGGGGGTGATGACCAAATCACGTCGGGGTCACCAGTTTAGGGGAGTGGGGTACTGGGTGTAAAGTTCCTCATCCATCATTGAAAAGGGAGGATCCTCCGACCAGACGGGTTTTGTATCTGGTGGGCTACTACTGCCACCGACGGTTGTTGTCGGGTTCTTGTATATATCTTCAATCGCTCGGATAACTTTGATAGCGCGATGTAGGGATACATCAGTTTTTAGTTCGTATGTGGCGAGATAGATGTCGCTACACTAGTATCTGTGTCCGGATTTTATTTTTGTGATAAAATTTATATAAAATCATGTCAATAATATTTTTATGGTTCCATATCCAAATAATATCAATGGAACCTTGTTAATTCGTCCATTTATTACGGTTTTTTATCTTCAAAAAAATCATAGGTAGACACTTAAAACTGTATATAATACACATTTTAATGGCCGCGTCAATTAATTACAAAATAATAACAACAAAACATGTTTTATTGTTACCTATTTTACATCGATCGCATAAATGTGTAGCCTTAAATTTCGTACGGTGTTACGCACATACGTGTTATATGTAGTTTAATTTTTTAGCAAGTCTTTCTAAAAATATGTTTTCTTAATAAATTATATAAACTCTCTCTTGTTAATGGATTTAAGTAATTAAATCATTAATGAATTAATGAAAAAAATATACTATATTGTACAATAAGTAATACAAAACAATAAAAAAGTAAAAAACAAAATATTAATAATTAAAAATATGTAAGCTTAATATTAGTTATCAATATTTATTGTTATCAAAGTTATTTTCAGGATAAAATATAAGGTAACTGGAGTAAATATCAAGACGATGTTAAAATGTAAAAGAGTTTCATACAACTTTGAGATTAAACTTAGAATAAGAGAGGATGAATTTTTTTTTTTTTTTCAATAATAAAAATATAATATAGTACCAAATTTTAAGGTTATGTAATAATTATACTAAAACTCGTTGTAAGAGATTTAAATGTTTCATTGTCACATTACAGTTTTAACGTCACACAACTTATCACAGTATGATGTGATCAAAAAATTAGTTCTAAGTGATGAGATTAATTTTTCCACCTTCTTTTAATTTCGATTATTTATTACACTAATGTTAGGACCTCTATTATGACTCAATAAGAACCATCAACAACCAAGTATATCATGCGAGATAGTATTTCAGTGGCTTAAAAACTCGAAATATTTTAAATCAATACATACGAAGTACACATTATTTTTAAAAAAAAGTTATATCGTAAAAAAAATGAAAAAAAAATTGCTAACAAAAAACATTAACGTTAACAGTCCGTTCATGGCTCGCTACACGTAATTAATTCTCTGTTTTAGTTCAGTTGACATCATAATTTAAAACTTAAATCTTACTCGGATAACTTCATAATAGAGCTCAACTAAGATTCAGAAAAATTTTAGATCTATACTAATTTGACTAATGATACACTGCTAACTATTAAAAAAAATGATCTCCGGTGAGCAATGAGCATAGTAATAATTATTATAAATTGGAAATTATCAAAACAATAACAAATAGTGATTTACAGAACACAGTACGAGACTTAAAATTGTAAAATTGTGTAGCATTTGACAATTTGACCGTAATTGCTTTTAAAACCTTAATATTTGCTCGTGTCACAGCAAATTTAATAATAACTTATATTAAGATCATTTAAGTACAGAGATAAATGTCTGCATTAATCTTTATCGTATACGTCTGAAAAACCTTTTGAATTAAAACAAAAGTTCGCGAACTTTAGTTTTAAATCACATTCAAGTTTTCTTACCTATAGTATTTTAGTTTCTTTTATTTTTATAATTTGTAAATGATATAAATGTGTATATGATGCATACTTTCATAAAACAAAAACCCAAATAAAACAAGTCATAAATAAATATTATTGCAAAATTTATTTAATGATTTCTTATTGAAAAATATTTTTTGTAAGGGTTTTATTAATTACGTGCCTTACTAACCACGATTAAAAAGGTATAATTGTTTTTATGTTTACGCTAAAAAAGTATAATTTGAATGATATTACTTGATAATGGAGAGTTATAAATATATAACATCTTCCGTGTCTAATATTATATTCATTTATATCTCGCTTAGAATAAGTTTCATAATGGAAAAAAAAATTATACATATAGAACATTAATGTATTTCTTGCAAATCAATTTATGTATATTAAGTACAAATTGAAGTAGGTTCTTAAAACACATAATATAAACTTTTAACTTTTACTTTCCTCAACAGCTTAGGCATTTAAAAATATAATTAATTATCCAGTACAAAAGCTAACAATAAAATTTCAAAAAATATCTATGATATTTTATCGTCAAAAATCCCGTAATATTTAAATCCTTCGGTGCGCTACTTACCTTTTAGTTATTAAAAAATATTCACAACCAAGTTTCATCACTATCACTAAATTAAATGCGTATACACGAAATAAATATTTTAATACTATCGTGCTATTTTTTTTTTGTTTTCGTCCAGTTTGTTTTTGTTTTTTTAATCTATCGCAAAAAATAAAATTTGCATTCGAAATTCGAGTCGCGCCTGGTGTCAATTTCGCGAGACGCGTCGCGGAGTATGCGTTAGCTGCAAGTGGTAACTGTCGGATGATTGCAATGGTTCTATCCACGAAGCAATTACAAAGAGGAGGTGTTGTAATCAATGTAGTCTAGCGTCCACCAATGTAGTCCACACATCAAACCGTAGTAGATCTACTCACCACCAGTTGTCGCTTTCGTCAGTACAGCTGTCATTGCCGGACAATTAAGTTGCTCTCGTGACTAACTCCTTTTTATATATTTAAAAAATATTCTCGACCCGCGCACGTTGTGAACATGAAGTGCTGTGTTGTATCGTGCAGAAGTTACACGAATAAAGCAAAATCAAATGGAATAAACATATCTTTCCACTCGTAAGTAATATTTAAATTAAATATATTATTTATTTTGTCTAGAAAGTTCGGTGATTACCATGCCTCTAGCGGTAAGTAGCAAAGCTACTGGTCTAGCCAGGGCCGTACTTAGAATTTTTTATTAAGCCGGACACTGACGGAATTTATTGGAAGTCGGTAAACAAATTTTAAATTCAATTTCGGTAAACAAATATATATATATATATATATATATATATATATATATATATATATATATATATATATATATATATAATTATAATATTGTATTTTGTGTAATATTTTTTTAGATTTCCGTCGAATGACTGTTTCAAAAAGAAATGGATCGAAAATATAAATAGAAATGATTGGTCTCCAACCAAATACACTATTAGAAAAAAAAAATTATATAAAAATATCTATATAAATTGGATCAGACTATATAAATTAGGTAATAGTTTAAAGGGGATATGTATCTCTCTACAATACGATCCCAGATACTGTTCAAAAGCTTTCAATTAACAAATTAAAAAAAAAATGTCAATTAACGTATGTAGTGAAGGCTATTACAAAATAAAAATAAAACATTATTATATATATAGATAGCTCACTCAATCAGCGAATAAGGCGTTCTTCCGGGGCAATTTCAGTCGAATTATTGTAGTGAAAATTCTAATTATGTAATTTTATATTCTAGGCTAAGGTTCGAACAGATAGTAGTTAGTTTTGATGTTCAATATTTGAATTTGAATAACCTGATGTAATAAAAAAAATTCTTTCTTGCTATAATGAGAAAACTATCAGTATCTACAATTTATAACTGTTGTTTATGAAAATAAAAGCATGTTATATATCATATTACACAGCATTATTCCATTTTATTTACACCACGTCTGGCTTTGTAAAAGGTTTATCATTTTTGGTGTCTTTTCCGTTTTTTTAAATCACTCCGATGATAAAAACTTTATGGCATATGCAAAAGCAAACTGACTTTTAGTACGCAATTATTGACCAAAATGTCGATAATTGCGTATTGAGAAAAATCTCAAATCGATATTACACATGGCTACATAATATCAAGCTTTAATTTTCTAGCATAGGATGACGACCTCTCATTGTACTAAAATCCTACAAAGCGAAATCAGCTTATCAATACAATAGTAAATCATGATAATATTATATAGCAGTGTGTGCCATCCAACTTCAAATTACATATATGCTTAAATAAAAAAATCTGAGTACGGCCCTGGCAGACACCTAGTGACATATAGTAGAACAATTATATCGTCTGTCAATTTAGTCAATTACTTGGTTTAGCTACTGGTCGCTAGATGGCTGCAGCTATTTGAAGCCCCTCGCACCCCCGCGCAGTTGCGACACTACATTGTATGAATAAAGTTTCTTATGGCACCTCCTCTTTGTAATTGCTTCGTGGTTCTATCTGTCTCGCACTCTTACCTATTTCGACAGGTCGCCTTTTAACGGATGTCCATATATATTTACGAATCATCCATCACTATCACTGGCTTTGCATACGGAATGTTTGATTATTAACGCTAACTTTAATCATTGGTTAAATTTCAACAACAATAGAATAGATTAATTTATGATATGATATAGATGTATTTGATTTCATAGCACAAAACAGAGACGACATCTTTCATCTAATTTTAATTTTTTTATTACAGTTATTCATATTAAGACTTAAGATTTTATTATAAGCTTTAATTGTGGTGCGATGAAATATTGTGTATAAAATTTGGTAATTATTCAGTATCGCGCCACCACCGATTTTGAGGCTGATTTTTTTTAGAGGTTCGTTATGACTTCAGATCATCATAACTAGTATTGATATGATGGCGCATGACCTTTTTTGGCGTAAAAAAATAAAAAATGTAAAAAAAATTTCGTACGAATAATTACGATTATCGAAAGATTTTTTTCTTTTATTGTTATGTTGTTAAAGGTTTTTTTTATATATAGATTGTTAGGTATTTTTTTTTTTAGTTACAACCATAAAGGTATTTATACCTCTATTGTTACAACGCGTCGTCCCTAGTTAAAAAACTAGTTATTGATAAATGCCTTTGTTAAAACTAGAAGTAACGCTCAAAAAAAAAAGACCTAACAACCTATCAATAAAAAAAAAAAACCTTATAACATAACATTAAAAACATATCTTTCGATAATCGTATAACAAAAAAATTATTCGTACGATAATTTTATTAAATTTCATTTTTTAGGTCAAAAAAGGTCATGCGCCATCATAACAACACTAGTTATGATGTTTTGAAGTCATAACGCACCTCTAAAAAAAAATTAGCCTCAAAATCGATGGTGGCGCGGTACCGAATATTTACCTAAAATTTAAATGCTATGAATTCTTATAATAGATTTGAGTCTTGAAATCGCGACATCAGGACAAATTATTTTAGCTAGGGCAAGGGTGTCTATTTTGCAAGGGTGATATCAGACACATTTTTTTCACACAAATATACATTATTATACTAATAGTGTTTTTTAATTTACAAATTTTAAATGTGCTTTCGTTGTTTCGAGTAGTATAATCGGTATTAATATTTTGTCAAAAACCTTACATGAAATTCTTAAAAGCATCAGCAATTTGATAAAAAATAATGTAATTTTAATTACCTTTCATTTAATATACTTAAATACAATTCAATACATAACATTTTAAGCGAAATACAACCTCTGTATCAGAACGTGACATTATTCAATACTATTTGATTCAGAGGTTTTTTTAAATATTATTATTTATTTAGTAATAGGAGACAGGTGTATGAACATTAAATTCAGTAATAAACGTTTCTTTTAGCTATAGATTGGTGTAGTGAGTGTGCTAGTTCAACGAGTTTTAATATTGGAATACAACAATCATTTTTACATACAACAATCAATTTTGACTGACCCGTTGGGGCAGTTTGCAGTGACCCTGTTTTCTGATCCAAGGGTTCGATTCCCGTCCCGAGTCTGGGTGTAATATATGTTTATTTATATATGTATTATTTATAAATACATTTATTTAAAAAAATGTATATCTAAATATATACAGGCATTAAGTTGCCTACCTTGGGGACAGACGACCGTGTGTGTGTGTTAAACATATTCATATTCATATTCAATCATACTAATATTATAAATGCGAAAGTAAGTTTGTTTGTTACATGTTGTTTGTACACATATTTGTGGCGGTATTAGAAGTAACATAGGATACTTTTTTTTTGGTCGCAACAACGGAATCCCCGCGCTCGAAGTCGCGTGTGGCTCTACTTCCACTGACCCTACCTTACTGACTTCCAAATCAATCTGTTTAAACGTCAGATCAGTGTCTTCGTGATATGGTTATCAATATATAGGTAATACTTATTCATTCTGTAAAAAATTCTGAATAAAACAAACTTATTAGCATTTAATTAGGTTTAATAAGTTCTAAAATCAATAATTGTAAATTTTTACATATATTTCTTAAACAGGACTTTTTTAAATTAACAATCCATATATAGGTACAGCAACTATTTAAAAAAAAATACCTAAAACAACAGTTTATAATATAAGTTAATTATAAATAAACAATTAAATGCACACTTATAGACTTTTTATATTATTCTTTACTCTCGTCATAAGAAATAATTGTATTGGGTATATATATCCCAAGGAATTGAAGACAAATTCATATAATATAAATATTGTTCAACTAAGTAAGGAGAAACTGTCCTCATAATTCAACAGACGTCAATTTTAATTCAATTTTTCTTTATAGGACTAAACTGAAACAGCTGGTAAAACATTCGGGTTACGGTGAGATGTTCCTGACAACAACCAGGATTGACGGCTTTACGTGTTCCACATAGAATGACAGGGGACACAGAAATACAGACACCCAAATCAGAAAAAAATATTTGTTTAAACACTAATATATGCTCCAAGCGGGAATTTAACCCGCGACCGTCGACATTAATCTTTTCGCACGACTACACCACAACAGTTGTTAATAGTTATTTATTTTAGGGTTATTATAAAGGTTTTAATATAGAACCGAATTGGCGTTTTAAATGATAATGCAGGCCTGTAGGGTGTTTATTAAAATCTCTAAAATGTAAGTAAAATATTATTAAATTAAAATTGTTACACTTTAAACGAAGACAGAACATATTAAATAAGTAAAACCTATTTATTCAGTTCTCAAGTAAAAAAAAATTCGATTTCAAATTATAAAAAATTGACAAAAATAAAAATATAATAAAAAATAAATAAGATGAATACGTAAGAAATAATAATAATTAAAACCTATCATCTTAAATATATTCTTATAATTATTATTATATACCTACATTCATCTACTTAAGTTCTTATAATAGACATAACATATATTATGGAGGTAATAAAACAAAATTATAATTAAAGAACACATTATAACTTTATTGCGAGATTCCAATTATTGTAATACTAAAAATTTTAAATCGAACATACCTTATGTTGCTATACATAAAAAATATTAACTAAATAAATCTATACCTATAATATACACTTGCAGTTTATTTACAGTTTTGCCTCGTTAACACCAACCGAACTGTCATTTGTTTTACATTGCGATAGTTCTTGGTTTGCTATGTCTAAAGAGCCGTTTTTACTAAAACCACACAGTGAAAGTAATCTATTAATGGCATCTCTTTTCTTTACACAATATACTATAAACATCAATAAAGTCAAAATGACAACAATAATTCCTACAACTATAGGAACACTTTTGTCCATATCTTCTTCTTCTCTTACAAGTTTAGCGTTCTCCTGTTTTAGAAAATCATTAAGAGGTGAAAAGTACTCTAGAATGCCCCTTGTAGACAATTCTCTTTCACCAGTCATTGTATGTAACACTGTTTTCCAATCTTCGCTTGCCCCGAGTGACATTCCATTGCTAAAATTAACAAATACCCTATTTAAAGAGACTGTTCTAACGATTTAAGCAAATATTTATGTTACCATATTTTGTAATTTTACATCCGGAATATCCCAATATTTATTAATAAGTCAATGTGTAAAAAATTATGGTTGTGGATAGTTAGGTAACAATTAATACTAAAATATTTGTTTCGTGGGATTATGTTATTTTTAAGACTGATTATCTAGTGTGTGTTGATGTTAAAAATAAATTTCACATCCATATATCATCTGTCTAATTAATTATCAGAATACTTAAGTTTAATTGGTCAAAAAACAGATAGAACTGTTTTGTTTCTATGTTGCTCTTTAAACTATTATTTATTAATTTAAATAAAAAAAAATAGATATCGATTTGTTATATTTACTCGTATTTTTTAACAAAATAATTAATTCAACTAAAAAATAACACGGTGGCATTAGAAACAAAAATAATTTAAATAACTTATGAGTTTTATAATAAGCCGATGATATTAAGGTACATACATATATGTATGCATATAAATGGTTTTAATTATTTAAAAAAAATATATATCGCTAAGTCATTACTGATAAATTATAATTTTGTAATTTAATTTTCATGTGATTCTTATCAACAGTTCGTATCAAATACTTGCTTGGTTGGGTACAAAAAACAAGTGTATAATATCAACGATAAAATCGTTTGCTATTTTTAATAATAATGAGCAAAAAAGATACACAAAGTGTTATTTTTTTTTTAAACAAATTTCCAAAATGTTTGAAAGGAAAGAAATAAAAATATGATGACAGACCTTTTGTTTTCTTATACGAAGGAGACATAAAATTCTTAACCTTCATTATTATATATATTAGCTTAAGGAAGAGTATACCTTAAGAGTTTTCCCGCTTCCTTGACGCCATATACGGAGCATTCGTGTAGAGGTCCCGTGTGATTCGCTCTCTCGCATAATGATAACAGTATTTGAAACTCCAGAATATGTGAAATGAAATATCTAAAAATAGCAGAGAACGTTAGTATTATTAACATTACGTATCATCTATTTAAAAAAAATTCCTTAAGATACAATCAAAGAAAATGATCAGAAAAATCAAAGTATTAGAAAACTGAAATTATAGATTACAAAGTTCTACACAGTGTCCTTCTACGTTATACGCATCTATACACACACACATACATATATAAATTGTTGTAAAATTAATATTTAAATATATACGTATATAAATGTTTTATAGAATAAGTATTAATAAGAAGGTCGTGTGTTTATATTTCACTTAAATAATCAATTTTGTGTCCAGCGGTATATTCTCTCATATCATTTATTTTTGACAGAAGAAACCTTCGCCTTACAGTGTTACATTAACGGTTTCCTTAATTTATTTATATAAGACTGTTAAAATTAAACTTTATAGGGTACTATGGTTTTCAAAAAATCTTAAAATTTTCACTACCTATATCTCACAACAATCATCAACCTATACGCGTTTCACCAATGTGATTCTTATAACAGACTATAAAATATAATTTGGTATGGATACATATTAGGAACATGTGATATAAATTAATAAAATAAAATGTGTTAAAATATAATTTTTAGAGCCAAAACACATAACGGCGTTGCGGCGACGCAACGCTAAAATCGGCAGTTTGCGTTGCGGCGTTGCGGCGCCGCGAAAAAGAGCGTTGTTGTAGGGTAACCAGTTCTTCGTGATTTTTTATTGTGGATATTAATTTAATTATTTTAAATATTATAGTTCACGTGAAATTTGTTAATTATTGTTTGTGAAGCTGTTATTTAGTAGAATGCATAAAAAGTAATCCTTTGTACCGGAAATAATTTTGTGAATCAAGTTTGTATGCTGGTAGAATTTTAAACAACTATTGTCTCATAAAGCCTAAACAAAATTGAAACAAAGTGATACATAAATTAATATCTTACTATATTAGTTTTATAGATTAAATATAAATAAATAGGTTTTGTCCGCGGCTCCGCTCGCATGGTATAGGCACCAACGGTAGTCGGTACGTAAAGTAGGTACTCTATGTCCTTTTCTGTACCCCTGACAACTGGTATGCAGAATTTCATGATGATCGTAATTCAGGTGAATAGTTAAAGCGTAAAAGCGTAACAAACAAAGAAACTCACTTTAGCGTTTATCATATGCATGAAATTAGCATTCCCCTATAATTGTGTAAGATAGAAAAAATATCACTATAATAACTTTTCGAAACGCTGCTTTATTACATATTTATAATTTAGGTACATCATACATGTCATTTTTTGGACCGAGTCATAAATTAGCTGTAAATCTAATAGTTAAAAGTGGTTAAAAGTAACAATACCTTTAACAACAATTGAGCTGAACTGTGAGCCGTTTCACAGTTCCGGTTCAAGCATATGGCTCATGAGCTTATCTGAAGTTCATAAAAATTCATTCAGATACCCATGTCTAATAAAGACACAAAAAAATAAAATATAAAAATAGACACAAAATGTCAATAAATCATGGTCAACAAGTATGACGTCACAACGCCGGAATTGGCGGTGCCGCGCCGCTAAAATTGGCGGTGACGCCACCGCCGATTTTAGCGTTGCGGCGCCGCAACGCCGTTATGTGTTTCGGCCCTTAGCATATCACGTCTTCGTGTAAAGAAGTGCAATCCCGTGATAAGGAGCTCAGGTATCATTTTTTGATTTAGGGATCCTTTTGAGAAACATTAGTTACTTAGCCAGTTAAATTGTTACACACATAACAGTATGTACGGATAAAGAAAAATTGTTACAGATTCATAACACGTAATAATCGAGTAATATACAAAATTTCTTTGGAGAATTAAAAAGGTTCCATTTTTTATTTATTACTTAGATGTAATTGTTAGTTACTTCACACAGATAGTAGATATAAGTTTACATCCCATTCTAAATAAAAACTATAGAACACTACTCTCGTGGCGATACGCACTTGGTCGTTTTTTTTTTTTTTTTTTTATAAAGATATATTGAAAAAATTATAATTAATAAAAGTTAATTATAATGTATATAAATAGCCGGACGGTTTAAGACACAACGAGTTTGGCTCAATTGTTTCCGTGTTATGTACTGTTAATACTGCTTAATTATTTTTGTTTCTTACGACGAATTAAGGACGAATAATATTCATGTGTTCAATTTAATATTTTGTATGTTTTCATGTTGAGATTTAAACCATAATGAACAATTATTAAATAATTTAATAATTAATATTTATGCATAAAAAATAACAAACATCTTATATCTTTAAACGAGCAATTCTTGTATATATATATATAATCGGAATCTCGGAAACGGCTCCAACGATTTTCATGAAATTTAGTATGCAGGGGGTTTCGGGGGCGATAAATCGATCTAGCTAGGATTTATTTTCAGAAAATGTTGTTTTATCCCTTTTTTTACGCAATTAAAAAATACCATTAGAATACGAAGGTAAATTTCGCTGTCATTGACAAGCTTCTATTAGCTCGGATAGGAATCGGGCGGATTCGAAACCAGAAAACCTGAGTTCGAATCCAGGATTTTACAGACCAATCTTTTTTTCATTTTTTTTTTTGAATTAAGGGCTCTTTTTATTTTTTATTTTAATAACCAGTTCCTATTATTTTACTTTTATGTCGGTAAGATCGAAAATATTATTTATGTTTCATCAATATGTAATGTATCTAAATATAATTTAACCGAGCAAAGCTCGGTCATCCGGGTACTAAAAATTGAAACTTTAGAACGTGTACAACCAATATTCATTCTTACTTACGAGTATATTAATATTTTTGTTACATTTTCTTGGCTAAACTTGAGTCTTTACTTCAATTTAATTATTTAAAAATTAGACATCTTGAAGAGCAAGAAAGAGGAATACTTTAAAAAATATGCAATCAATAGTACCGGCGTATAACAGTCTTAAAACCTCAAATTATTGAACTATTCAATATATAATTTTCAGAGACCTTTTTCGCGCAGACACAGAAACTCGTGCAAATCCGACAATATAAACTGGTATTTGTATTTTTTAAAAAAATATCTTACGTAATATATTGGACGTGTGATACAACGTGGTACTTGGCAGCGGGGTCCAAGTCGCTTTCATTGCGAGGAACTGGAGGCGATATACCACTTTCTTTTACCCTGAAAATATTCGAAAATTATTGTTATGTTTTTATTCTTAATCAAATATTATTAAAAAAGTGTCAGAGCTGTTTTATTATAAATGCAAAGAATATTCGGCATTTGGTAATTTCAGGCACTTTTAAAAATTGAATATCGGCCAAATATTTCGTACTATTTATTAACTACGGCACATATTAATCAACATTTAACTACAATTTTTTATTTTAATATGTAAAATTTTATCATGTAATCATTTGTGTCAGTATTGTTCATAGCAAACAATTTTGTTTTTCTCCATAAACTATGCTTGCTTCTCAATAATATTTTCCCTATATACTCAACACCGAGACCTCCGTAGTTACTGGATATACGAAATACAAATATTAATTTTGATTTTTCAGTTAGCAGCGTTGCTATCGTAAGCGGATTATTTTAAACCTACAACAGTGCAAGCGTATTTTTATCGAGCTCTTAGTTGACAAATATCTTCATTTGAACAAATTTATAATAATTGATGTAAAAACGCACTTACACCTCTGTCAAGATATAAAATACGAGTGGATAATAATATACATAATTTTTTTCCTTAACATTTATTATTATATTTTGTCGAGACCGGTCACCAAATTCGTTGCATCTCTCATCATATCAGCTGTTGGATGTCAACTGTTGAACGTAGGCCTCCCCAATCGACCTCCAGAGCGACCGGTTCAAAGCAGCCTCCATCCAACGGCTTCAGCGACTTTCCTCAAGTCGTCTGTCCATCTCGTGGACGGCCGTCCGACGCTGCGCTTGCCGGTACGTGGTCTCCACTCGAGAACCTTTCTGCTCCATCGGCCGTCCGTTCTTCGAGCTATGTGCCCTGCCCGTTCCGCCAAATCCGTTGGGTTATGTCGGCAACCTTCGTTCGTCTACGGATCTCATCATTTCTGATTCGATCTCGCAGAGAAATACCAAGCATAGCCCTCTCCATTGCACGCTGTGCGACTTGGAGCTTGTTTAAAAGGCCCATAGTCAGAGATCACGTCTCAGATCCGTATGTCATCACTGATAACACACATTGGTCGAAGACTATCGACTTCAGGCACTGAGGTATGTCAGATGAAAAGACGTGTTTCAACTTCCCGAACATGTTCCGTCCCGTTGCATCTCTAGCTTTTTATATTAATCTTCAGGAAATCAAATGTTTAATTTTCTTAATTAGTCGTTAAGTTGCAAGTTTGCAAGTTTATGTACGGTTTTATTCGATTTCAAAAAATAAAAATGTTTATATATGTATTTTTTTTTTGTAAAAGTAATTTTATTGATTTTGTAACCTTAATTATATTTTAACCTAATGTAGAATAAACACTATTTATTATATTACTCGTTCATTAATACTATCAAAATAAATCTTTGTACAACATAAATAAAAACCAATCGTATTTCATTGGTCATTTTTGTTTTATAATCTTTTTAGTAATTGACACGTAAAACGTAATGTTAAATATTAAAACAATACAAATGATAGCAAAACTTAAACAAAGAAAAACATTTTATTACGTGATATATCTAGTGCATTTAATGATATACGAGTATATTTTATAAAAAATAATACGAGAAGAAAAAAAAACAGTTATTCTGATAATAAAACCTCGAACATTTTTATGACCCAAACCAGATAAATTGTTCACAAATAGGTAAAAAAAATATTCTAAAATTATATTATGTTCTTTTTTACTTGTTCTGTAATTATCGATTACATAACTCTGAATAAAGGATAATGTTTCCCATGATTAAGTACTAATGATTTTATGCTTATATGCATTTTAATTCCTTTATTAATAAGTCAATAACAATCGTCACGCGACATTGAATCTTTAGCAAAAAAAAGAGTTATCAGAGGCCTTTACGAAGTTATAAATAAGTTTGTAGGTTAGAAGTCGTTAATTTTTTAAATGTAAAATAAATTATGTTAATCGATTGTAAGGTTTTAATACGAGAAAAAATATTTACTATTTACAATTTAAATATAACATTTTATTTAGAATTATACTTGTACGTGTGACATTTCATACAAAATATAATTCTATAATATCTTTACTGAATCTTACAGCAAAATATATTTTTTACTATATATAATGCTTAATTTATAAAACAAGTAGATACCATTTACCTAGATAACAAATCAACAGATTATATTGCTACCATCAATATAAATAACTTACACATATGATTTTTAAAATTTCAGGTTTTGAAAAGGACGATATAAAACGAAATGACATTGGGTGCTACATTTAAAAAAAGAAGCATAATTCAGAAACAATTCTAGATCCATTAATTGATAATCTGTTGGAACATGTAAGGAGGGACGCACATTGAATCCATAAAAATCTCGTCAAATCGCGTCAAAAAACTTGTGAATGACCAAATTGTCTCACACTGTAGCGCGTTCGGTGTGTGGAGACCTTAATAGCTGATTTTTTTCAAAGTAGAAAAGCAAATAAATAATATTGACTAATCGAAATCTTTGAAGTGATAATATTAAAAGACGTAATATTTACCTAAGATCCCACCAATATTCATTCCAATTTTTTATATTATTATCTGCAAAGATGTCCCATCGCCATTTATCCAGAACATAAGCGTATGCCATCAGCGGTAATTTTTCGAGAGCGAGCCAAAGCAAATGATTGGTAGTAGATTCAACACCCGTTGTCACCTTCACGAAGCTCAAGGTTTGCAGATACTTCGGCGAGGTTAATTGTACAGCTACGATGTCGGAGATTGCATCGTGGAAGGCTGCGATAAAGCTTGTTATTTAAATTACTTAAAATGTGATATCATCAAAACTTTAACATCTGCTAATGTACACAAACAATAAAATTGTAACCAGCTAACGTATGCACACGAAAGATATTTCATTCAAAAATAATAGTGATCTTTACTAAAACTGAATATCTATAATAATTTGAGTTTCGTTTAAAATCTGAATTAAGTTAGACAGGATCTAATCCGAGATAATTATAATGTATACGAATTCGTGGCTAAAATCTACAATTTAATGATAACTCTCATTGAATTTATCTTCGTACAGACATTTTAGAGAATAAAGAAATAGCAATAAATAATGTTCAATGATTATTTATTTGAAGTATGGCTTAAAAAATACAATTATATTTTTTGTGTCACAGTTAATTTCGTATTTATTGTAAGTAAAAATGTATTAGCTATTTATAGCGTACACTTATTTACCGCATTTACAATACCATTCACCAAATAAAATACCGTCCGGTCGTGTCTCGTTAATATAATAGGTAGTAGGTACTACTATTATATACTACGAGTATTCACGAGAATACTAAATGTCACATACGTATTTTTAACTTTGACAAACAATTACTAATCTGTGACAGTTGTTAGTTGTTATTAATTATATTTAATATCAAAAATAAAATACTAATAATCGTGACTTTAATACGTTCTGCAATTATTAGAACGATAATACCGCGGCAATTTAAAGCTTCAAAGTGAATGTTTAATTTTACCAGCTTTGAAAACGACGAAGGCCTTCGCAGAGACAATAAAATGTATACTTGACCGCTTTAATTAGGATTTAGGCTCTGGAACTAATTCTAAGGTTACTTTTATGTTACATTTTTTCTATAGAAAGATGTCGAATCTATTACTACGTAGTAATATACGAAACGAATTTTTATTTGCACTTAAAAGGTAAATAAAAATAATTAAATGCCAAAAATTACGTGTTTTTAATAGTAAGTTTCATTAATGAAAATCAAAAACATCTTTATTCAAATAGACCCCATGAGCACCTTCGAATCGTCATTTTACAAATTAAAACTTTAAAGTGATTATTATTGTTGTAAAAGTAAAGCTACCACCGATTCGGAATGTAGATTCTGCAGAGAAGAATCGGCAAGAAACTCCGCAGTTACTCTTTTGAAAATAATATATAAACTGTGTTTTAATACAAAATTAGTAATATCTTGCATGAAATACAGCGCCACTAAGTCCACACATCTTTATCAACTAAGTAATCCTGCATCGAAAACGCTTTATCTATTATTAACTTTTTTATAAAAACTTTAAATTTATGTTGAGACAATTCCAAAATCGTTTGTGGGATTTTATTATACATGCGAATACCATAGCCCAGAAAGGAGACGTTTACTTTGCGCAGTCGGAAACTTGGAGTTACAATTTTGTTATTCCTTCTAGACATTAGGAACTTCTAGTGAGACAAGACATTAGGAATATTTCACTTAAATATTTCAAACTAGCTATAACTGTAACTTTATCTGTGATTACACATTTTGACTCCCTAGGGAGTGGTCGTACAAAATTTCGAGATATTAAAAAGCATCTAGTGTCCTAATTCGTATTATGTAATCATATCATGCCAAGTTGCATTCAAATTTATTCAATAGTTTTGGCATGATAACTGGTCTGATACAGACAGATGGACGAATACACAAAAATAATAAAAAATACAGTTTTGGCTTCAGTATCGACAATAGAATTAGATCCAAAAAAACAAATTTAATATTTGCAATGTACATTGGATCGGTTTTAATTTTATAATGAATATAGATTAGATCGATATTTATTACTCACAAAAATATCCCTTAATATGTAATTGTCATAATTGAAGTATTTATTTTAATCAGTATAATAATAATATTCTAAATAAATATACATACCGGGATTCGGTCCGTCCCTGTAGAGCGGTTGGAGATTCCGATAGTGCATGAAATATTGTACATGACCGAGTAGTCTCGCTGCTCTCGACAATTCTACGGTTATGTCATGTACATGCTCACCGCACCATTTGATTCTATATAATAATACAAATATTATTAAATAATTGTGTTGCTTCTTGTTTAAAAAAAAATTGTTCTATAATTTCTATATTATAAAGCTTAAGATTTTGTTTAAAAGCACTGATCTCAAGAGTTAATGGTCCGATTAAAAATATATATAATAATTAAATATATAATATATTAGAATTATATTTAAAAAAATTGTATCAGTATTTCTTATTTCATGTTTTCTTGACGCACAGTGCTATATATGTGTCTAGCTTGTATAAATATAGCAACCGCATTTGTGCTATAGATGTACAGTCAATAATACAAACTTAATGTAGATTATATTTTTCTTACTTGTAATGGACACCATCACACATGTCATGACTTGAAGGCAAGCAATTAACTGTAGACGATGTTTCTCTTATATCTCGATACGTATCATTCGAACTGTCAAAGCCAAGCGATTGATGAAAATCATCAACTGCACTGAACAGATCCGCTGGCAGAATATTCGCTTCTTCCGCAATTGATGGTCTTTCAATGTTAGGATATGCCGCTACTTTTGGATAAATCGCCTGCCATTCTTGAGCCCATAAGTTACCTTGAGCAGAAGAGTCAATTAGCTAATATTTTTTCACAGGAGTTTTCGAGTGTATGTATGTATGACTATGTATTATGCATCTATAATTTTATTGTCAATGTCAATGTTCATAAAATAACATGATTTTTTTTGTATCTTTTCTATCCGTATATTGTCATGTGGACAGTGACGAAATAATTTATCTCAATTTTATACAACTAAAAGCCATGTCGCTCATTTGGAGTGACAGTGACACAAATGCAATTATTTTTTATTGCATTATAATTTTAAAATTGTTTTATTATAGCTGGATATTGTGGCATTTTCACTGCTAACGCAGATGTTTATGCACGTTATTTTGGCATTAATAAGTCATTTTCGCGTAATTTTGCAAATGTGTCACTGTCGCTCCAAATGAGCGATATCACGAAGAATTGAATGATAAATTTTCCAATATTGTTACTTTTTCTTTGTTTTTATCTTTAGTTCTCGGACATCAGTTCAATAATACTACTCTTTTAACTTTAAATTTATACTTTATCAACACTATTACTTAGCCTCCTTTGATAAGCTTGGGTATAATTTAAAAAATTAACCCACAAGTCATGTTTCCGGTCGTATATCGTATATCCGGTCGTAACAGCTTTCGGATATACTTTCTAGTAAAAACTCTAGTGACAAGACTCTTTGCCTTGACGTCACAAAAATTACGCCATGCGAAATAAGCAATCGAGAAGTACGACCGGTAAATAACTGATATAATCATATGTTCCTTAAATCATAAATGATATATAATACTTAAATGAATCTTTAATAAATTGTCATGGTCTATGTCATCATTCACCGGTGTATTTCCGAAAGTGGGGCAGTAGGTGATAGATTATCTAATATGTGATTTTCCACTGTGTTACAGGTTCTTTTTAAATCATTAAGTGATGAAATGTTGTTTTTGAAAGTATAATCGACGCCAATTCGTTCATTGATGACATAAATGTTGGATATGAGAGGTAAGTTAGGTGTATAATGCATATGTTTTAGAAGAGATTAGAAAAACAGATTTAATTTTAATTTTCTGTTTGAAAATTTGGGCCAAACAACTACTATATAGACGATATAAACGTTTGCTAAAAGTATATTTTCAAACCATGACACTACGTGATACATCTGTTTCTTGTCGCACCTACTACTGCGCCAAGTGTACACTCTAAGGCCTCGTTCCCACTACGCTGGACGCCGAATTGGTGCAATTGGCTAGTGGCCATACATTTTATATGAAGCTGTTCACATTTATCCGGTTCCGGCGAAAACATCGGATCCGGTGTTTGGTTAGGTGTTTTTATCGATCAGGTGCAATGCTAACACCTCGTTCCGGGATCCGGTTTCCGGTGATTTCGCCGGTCCGACGTAAAGCTCGACGCCCCGTCAATTGAAAACTTAACTTTAACTTATAGATAAAGTATCTATTGGATAGTACCAGGCATGTTGAGAAAGATATCGAAAAATGATAATTATGAATCAAGGGACAGAGTTGTGCTTGTAAAGGCCTATAAATATCACACTGATTGAGAAATATCATTTCTCCTAGTAACAAGAAAGATCGTAGTTAAACCCACCTACATCGCTACTGGTTATATATCATGTGTGTGTGTGTGTGTGTGTGTGTGTGTATTATTTACTTGAAAATTTCTCCCAAATAACGCAGGCTACTCTATTATACATCGTCAAGTACGACGTTAAGGTTAAAGAAATTAAGCATTTAAAAACTCAGCGGAACCAGCCGGTTTTGAATAAGAATCTTTCGATTACGATTAGCGTTATTTACACACCGAACTCAATTATTATCGATGTATGAATCACAACAGGTATTATATAGTGTAGCAAACGCACCTCAACAAAGAAAACGATAGGTGGCTTCTTACTACATTTGGGTCAGACCAGGAATAATCTGCCGATGGAATCGATGTTCAGGACGTTAATAGGCACGCAGCAACAAAATAGAATGCACTCACGTACCTTAGAGAATCGATGATGACTTCCACTATCGATTGGGCACACCAGCTGGTTAGATTCTGCACATCACATCAAAAGTCTTACAGTTGAAAAGATGCTAAGAGTTTATAGTAGTTCACGATAACACATTCGTATGAGAAGCGCGTGATGGCGATTGCGAACAGATTAGACGACGTGCGTTCGCGGCGCGATCATATATGCAACCCTTTTATTGCAACTGCCCTCAAGTTTCCGTCAAAATTCTCAACTCGCGGGCAGTGAGCGCATAACAGCTTTGTAAGGCTGCGTTTTGTTGCTGCATAAACCTACTTACACAGAACATCGATTATGAAGTTAAAAATTACGATTATTACGAAAAAGTTTAAAGTTAAAGTTAGAAGTACGATGACGGAACATCCCGCCCACCAAAATAGCTATGGTATTTTCTGGTTGCCTAAACAAAAAAAAATAAAAAAAAAATGTGATACTAATAGTTATAAAAAAAAAAAAAAAAAACGATAAATACTAAAGAAATCAAAACGATACAATTAAAACTACAAAACACAAGATCCAATGGAAGCTAGTCCTCCAGTGGCAGAGGGCACAACTTAACCAAAGGCCGCTGAATTACGTTATTGGTTGCAGTCCTAACCATTGCAATTCGAATAACTCCGTCAGCTCCAGCAAGAAGCTGTTGTACCCTACCAAGGGTCCAGTGTAACGGAGCACGGTTGTCATCTTTGATGATGACCATTGATCCTACAGCTAACGGTTTCGAATCTTTGGTCCATTTGGCGCGTTGCGTTAAAGAATTGAGATATTCGTGTTTCCATCTGGACCAAAAGTTTTGGTGAAACGATTGTAACAGCTGCCACCGATGAAGCCGATTAACGTTAATTGAAGTTAGATCCTCATCGGGAACAGCAGTTAACGGTTCCAAGGTTAGGAAGTGACCTGGAGTCAGTGCTGACAAATCGTTAGGGTCAGCACTTACGGGGCAAAGCGGTCTCGAATTCAAAACTGCTTCTATTTGAGCGAAGACCGTTGTTAGCTCCTCAAAAGTTAACACCTGATCACCAATAACCCGGTATAAATGAGTTTTAGCCGCCTTAATTTGAATCTCCCACACTCCGCCGAAGTGGGGAGCCGATGGAGGATTGAATTTGAATTCAATTCGCTCCGCATGTGAAGCGTTTTCCATAAGGGAAGACAGTTGGTTCCGGGCACCAACGAAATTGGTACCACAATCCGCGTGAATAGTATTGCAGCGACCGCGACGTGCCACAAAACGACGAAGAGCAGCGATAAAACCGTCCGCTGACAGGGTGGAAACGACTTCCAAGTGAACCGCCTTTGTCGCGAAACAAACGAACACACAGAGGTACGCCTTGTCGATCTTAGCGCCACGATGTGGACCTAGTTTTATACGAAAAGGTCCGCCAAAATCCACGCCCACGACAGAGAAAGGTTTCACCTGATTTACACGATATGCAGGCAAATCGCTCATGAACGGTTTTAACGGCTGAGGGTGCAGTCGATAGCATTTTATACATTTCGATAGAACGCGACGCACTGTACGTTTCGCTGACACTACCCAAAACTGCCGCAATAGCAGAAAAATTGTTGTGTTCACACCAGAGTGGCAGTAACTACGATGTATGTGATCGATAATTAAATACGTTAGCGGATGATCAGAAGGTAAGAGCGCTGGATGTTTGTGTTCGTATTCCAGCCCCGAGCGAGAAAGTCTGCCACCCACCCTGAGGACACCGAAATCGTCGATGAATGGGTTGAGTTTACGAAACTGTTTGAGAACAGGTTTTTTAGTTTGTAAGCTTAAAATTTCATTTGAAAATTCTTGACTTTGGGTATGTGTTACTAATTGCATCAACGCGTTATGACGTTCAACGTTGTTTATGAAAAGATTTTCATTTGAGTTACAGCGCTTTCGAATTGAATTGACAAAACGATTAACATACGATAAAACGTTTAAAAGCCTCTGTAACGATGAAAAACGATGTGTCAAAGCGGTAAAAAAATGAGAATTGTCGTTATTAGCTCCTTGTCCGGTCAATAATGCAACTGATTTGCGAGCCTCAGCTTGGATCATCTCTTCATTTTCCTGAGTTACGGCTATAACATGCAACGGCCATGAATCCTTATCTTTCGAAAGCCAATCTGGTCCCGCCCACCATAAGGAATTATTTAGAATTTCACCGGGAAAAAGTCCGCGAGAGCAAATGTCAGCTGGATTGTCCTCGGAGGAAACGTGGTGCCAGCATTCTGGTGGAGTGATTTCTTGGATATGACTCACACGGTTTGCTACAAAAGTAGTCCAGCGTGAGGAATGAGATCGTAACCAGGACAAAACGATAGTAGCATCTGACCACAAGAAGACAGAATCAATCGGAATTTGCGCGAAGCACGTACCATGAACATACTTATATAGATCAGCCAGCAGGACTGCAGCACAAAGTTCTAGTCTCGGTAGTGGAATTCGCTTCAATGGAACGACTCGAGCTTTGGAACAGACAAAGAAAACCTGAATGTTTCCAGCTTCATCTGTGGCACGTAAATATATCACAGCACCATATGCGACTTCAGAGCTGTCGCAAAATCCGTGCAATTCGTATGTTGTGGACTTCGAGCAGGTAAGTTTGCGCGGTATACGAAGTTGAGCTAGCTTCGGAAGTTGATCTGTATAAGAAGCCCAATAATGGACGACTTCGATGGGTGGCGTTTCATCCCAATTCACACCGAGAATCCAAAGTTTTTGGATCAAGCACTTCGCTTGGATTGTGATTGGTGAAAGAAAGCCAATAGGATCAAAAATCCGAGCAAGTTCGCTTAGAATTGAACGTTTAGTGCAAGTTTGATGTGTGGGTTGTACCGAAAAGAGAAATGAATCCGATGAAGGGTCCCATTTAAGACCAAGGACCTTTAGAGGCGAGGGCTCCGAGTGGTCAAGCGATATTAAACCTTGTAAGTGATGTTCTATGGGTAAGTCAGATAAAAGCTTTGGATCATTACTAACCCACTTACGAAGTGGAAAATGTCCTAAGTTAAAAAGTTTGATAAGTTGCGTCTTTGCTTCCTGAGCAACGCTAAAATCGTCAAAGCCGCAGACAACATCATCGACGTACACATCGGAGAGTACGATCTGTTTCGCCAGTGGAAATTCATCTCCCTCGTCGTCAGCAAGCTGTCTCAACGTACGGCAAGCGAGATAAGGAGATGAGGCTACACCATAAGTAACCGTATTCAAACGATACTCTCGAACATCATCGCGAGGCGACGGTCTCCAGAGAATACGTTGATACTCGCGGTGTTCAGGCGAAATCAAAATCTGCCGATACATTTGCCGGACATCCGCCATGAATACGATTTGATGTTCACGAAAATGTAAGAGAATTTTGAAAATTTCAGGCTGCAACTTCGGACCGATTAACTGGGAATCATTGAAAGATTTAGCGTTACGATCCTTCGCAGACGCGTCAAACACAACTCGAAGACGAGTCGTAGTCGAGTCAGGACGTAAAACGCAATGGTGTGGGATGTAGTATTTACCTGTACCCATTTGATCGAGTGGCACAAGTGACATGTGATTGGACTCGATATAGTCAGCCATGAATTCGCAGTATTGAGAGGATAATTCATGATCTGTTGATAGTCTTTTTTCAACGGCATAAAACCGTCGTAGTGCCACTTCGCGAGAGCCGTTAAAAATAGGTTCAGAATCATCTTTGAACGGGTATTTGACAACATATCTACCAGAAGTATCACGATAGTGCTCTGCTACAAATTTTTGCTCACAAAGCTGTTCTTCTGGCGTCAATGAAGTCGCTTTCGGTACGTTGTCTAATTCCCAGAATCGATGCACTACTGAGTTTAACTCGGTATCGATATTGGATGATAAAGATGTTAGTAACGCCGTACTAGAATTTAAATACGTTTTCCCAAGGAGAAGCCAACCGAATAACGATTTGAAAGCGGTAGGTTGATTTTGAATACCCTTGATTTGCTGACCTAATAGCGACTCAGCGAAAACATCAGCAGCTAACAATATGTCAACCGGTCCGGGAATATCGAAACTGGGATCCGCTAAAGTTAACGATTGGATGTGAGACCATCGGGATGAATTTAGTTCAGCTATTGGTTGATCGCTACAAATTTTCGGAATTACGTGCATATTTAATTTGAAATATATTTTATTTTGTGTGCCTACACAACACATGACGTCTCCACTTATAGGAGCAGAAGCTTCTCCGAGTCCGCAAACACTTGCCGAAGTTCGATTAGGTACTAATTGCAAACGTCTAACTGCCGACTCGGTTATAAAGTTACTTTGGCTACCAGTATCGAAAAGCGCTCGAAAAGATTGCATATTGCCATCAGCATCCTGAACCTGCACGATAGCTGTTGCAAGCAGCACGGTAGACCTTGACCGAGACCTCGATAATAAGGCTGCTGAGTTCACACTCTGTTGTGGCTTATCGGTACTGTTACGATGGAGTAGGCTGTGATGTTTACGTTTACATGTACGGCACGAAAATAAAGAATTACAATTCTTTAATTGATGAGAAGATTTTAAACAGTTATAACACCATTTCTTTTCTTCGGCTATTTTAATACGTTCGTCTATCGATTTTTTAAGAAACTCGGAACACGATAATATAGAATGCGATTGATTACAATACGAACATCTTTTAGTATAAGACGAAGGTTTGTTGTTATTAGTTGTAGACGTAAGCGATTCATTGTTTGCAGCCACTAAGGCGTGTGGCACACTGGGGCGTTTAGTTGTGTTTTGATAAGTCTTAGTATTCGATTTTGGTAATTCCAAGAAATGTGTATCCCGCATTAAAGCCTCACACTTAGATTGTAAAAATAGTTTTAATTGATTATAAGTCGGAAACTCAATATCGGAATGTTTTTCTTCAAAGCTACGACGCATTTCTGTATTAAGTTTTGATAAGATGTGATACACAATGATGAAATCCCAATCTTGAACCGGTAAATTAATTGTTTTTAAGATACTTAAGTTCTCATCAAAAGTGTCGAGAGATTTACGAAATTCCTTAGCGTCCTTACACTTGAATTCAATATTAAGGATTTCGCGCCAACAAGCAAAAGCAAGATCGCGTTTGTTTTTATATCGAGCGCATAAGGCTTGATACGCACTAGTGTAATGTTCATGAGTTAAAGGAAATGCTTTAACTATGGATAACGCATCGCCGCTAAGGGAGGACACCAAATAGTGAAATTTTTCTGTTTCGGTAAGTGAAGAAGAATTATGAATTAAAGCGTTAAAAGTATCAAAATATTCCGGCCATAGCTTGATGTTACCAGAAAAAGTAGGAAGTGTTATTTTAGGTAACCGAACATTTAACGATGATGAAACGCTTTTCGATTGTTTTGCATCTTCACTTCGAATTAAACTACGATAAATAGATTCGATTTTGTAATACGTGTCATCAAATTGCTCCTGCAAACAAGCATCCGCATCAGTAGTGTCATCCAAAATCTCCAAAATGCTGAAATGTGCGTCTTCAAAAGCCGCCGCTATGTTTTTAATGTCATGATGATAAGATAAAAATAAGTCGCGTTGAGAAGGGTCACTCTTGGCTAATTGACCGATTTCTAAAGCTTTATTTAAACGTTTAATAGCAATTGTCCGCTTTCGACGCAAAGATGGCAAATCCTGTGCAGTATATTCGAAATCTTCAGATTTGGATTTAGACTTTTTCAAAGCACTAGACTTTCGCGAATGCCTACTTAAAAGTGACATTTTAAGATTTAGTTACTGAGTACAATTTAAAAATAAAAAAGTTAAAGTTTAAAATTATATTTATTCACTTAGTGTGTTACCACCCTAACGCTCTGGAATGTTGTTTACGAAAAAGTACGATGCATACGATCGATGCAGGGACTCGCAGCGATAATGATTCACTAGTTACCTACGGTTATCAATGCAGATGCTCTTTGATTTTAAACAAGTATTTGAATACACTATAAAACATAAACGATGATAAATATACGAACTTTTTCTAAAGTATTGCGTTTAAACAGTTAAATATGATAAATGAACAACAAATTAGTCGTAACTTTGAAGGTTTAATGTTGTTTCGTATTATGTTGTTAAAAGTGAATACCTATTCTCTTTACGGCTTAGTTGGATAAACAACGTTGATTGAAGTAGCTTCACCTAACCGGTACGATGAGTTGGCGAGTTACCGGTGGGCAAAATGTAACTACCCGATATTGAAAAAATAAAAATATTAATTCGATTTCGTAAATAATGAAACTATATTTTAATATGTTTTGCAAATATAGTACGATATTTTATGCTTAATATCACGTATGAACTGATGTACAAATATGAATAGTTATAGTAGAACTAGTAATGCCTAGATACGTAAGCCGATAAATAAATTAAGCACCGATAATAATTGATGATTGCTTAATTTGATCTTACAGTAATTCAAGACAAAACTAAAACGATAATTTTACGATATGAATCCGTATAATTCTATTAGTTAGCCCGCAAGTGCTGACACTGAACGTTTCATTGGATTAGTAATTAGTATATTCTGATTAAATGATAACTCTGCAACCAACAACGATTTATATAGAATGATTACGATTTACAAAGTACCTATTTCAGCCAGAAATACCACAGCTATCGTATGACGGTACAGCACATGAGGTCAGTGGAAACCAAATCCCGGGTTTCGGCACCAGAAAAATGTAGCAAACGCACCTCAACAAAGAAAACGATAGGTGGCTTCTTACTACATTTGGGTCAGACCAGGAATAATCTGCCGATGGAATCGATGTTCAGGACGTTAATAGGCACGCAGCAACAAAATAGAATGCACTCACGTACCTTAGAGAATCGATGATGACTTCCACTATCGATTGGGCACACCAGCTGGTTAGATTCTGCACATCACATCAAAAGTCTTACAGTTGAAAAGATGCTAAGAGTTTATAGTAGTTCACGATAACACATTCGTATGAGAAGCGCGTGATGGCGATTGCGAACAGATTAGACGACGTGCGTTCGCGGCGCGATCATATATGCAACCCTTTTATTGCAACTGCCCTCAAGTTTCCGTCAAAATTCTCAACTCGCGGGCAGTGAGCGCATAACAGCTTTGTAAGGCTGCGTTTTGTTGCTGCATAAACCTACTTACACAGAACATCGATTATGAAGTTAAAAATTACGATTATTACGAAAAAGTTTAAAGTTAAAGTTAGAAGTACGATGACGGAACATATAGTTTGTTTGCCTAACTTTTTTAACGATATTGCATTTTTATCAATATAACAAAGTTATTACTTCAAAGCGTCTCTTATATAAGAATCGTGTGTTTTTGGAGTTAAATTATAAATATATACTTTTAATATTTTATGGTAAGCAATTCTTCGTACACGAGTACAACGCACACATCGCTGGTTATTAATGATATTCGAGAAAATATAAATAGATTATAAATAATTCATACCTAAAATATGAGCTGGAATCAGTTTGTTTTCTGTCTCAAGTTCTTTTTTGTAATATAATTTTAATTTAGATCTAACATAACTGTGCAAATTATCATATAAAGGCTTAATTTCTCTCCAAATTCTATTAACAGTACCGCGAAAATCTTCATCATCAAAAGCGTATCGCCACATTTCACCAGCATCCGAAAAGTTTTCAGATTGTGCAACATCATTCATTTTTACAACGTAATCTTTAAAAATTGGCCGAATCTTTCCACCAGTCTCGTCTCGGTAGGCTTTCCAATAATATGCTAATTCGTCAGTGTCATTACTTGTTTTGAATATTGATATGATATCTGAAACAATCAATAAAAAGTCATAAAACACATATTACGCCTTATAACATAGTCTCATAGATAAAATAATATTGAATCGTTCTCGAATCCTTAACACAATAAAAAGGAAAGTTAACCATAATTTAATTAAACATTCATACATTATATACTTATAATAAAACTGTAAGAAGTCTGTACATTAAAGATAATTTGACGTTTTCTTTTTTTTGGAGTAAATTATATAATCGATACTGAAACAAAAGATCTATTTTTTTCATTTTCGTCTCTTTGTCTACAGACAGACGTTTGTCTATTTGTTTGCCTGTCTGTCGATCTGTTTGTATCTTGGCCACACATAACGCAGAAACTTCAGAACAAGTTAAAATGACTCTTAGCCTGATTTAAGTGGATACTACGAACTACAAATACAGTTCGATTAACTTGAGAGAGGGGATCAAAATATTTATTTCACGTAAAAGCAACGTAAAACCGTACTTAAAAATCCGAAATAATTGATAAAATTAAATAAATAACGTTATACAAAATTTTAATTAAATTGAAGATAATAAAAGTAAAATAAAATAATGTGTCGACAAACCACTCATTGTTCGTAGTAAAGTCTCGTTATCACAATCAGTCACATTGAAGGCGCATACCGTACTTCGACTCCAAATACGCTGCATTGTATCTATTTCCTCTCTTTGCTAAAATAATAAATTCTTTATTCATTTATCTTACCCATACCTAAACTATAAAGAGAAAAGTTAACATGCTTTAATAAACTAATTTCAGGAAAAGATATAGGTAGTGAATTTTTTTATGTAGGTGTGTCTTGAAACACTTAATTTTATACTAAAAAGTTGCTATCATACATCACTTTTTTACATAATGTATAATACCAATATTCTTAGACATTGTGTTTTAGCGTTCTATATTACAAATAATGGTCTTCAAACATATTTTTTTATAATAAGCTTTTGATATATACAAGTAAGTGTTTCTGTTAAAGTAGGTTAGCAGTACTTTCTCATCTACATTTAATATATGGAACTTGATTTTCCTGATTAAGAAGTCCTATTTGAACTGTCGACGTTAATAGAAATCAAGAGAAAACAAAAAATTCCAAGTAAGTCAGTTTCTTTATTCTTCGTACTTTTATATCGTATGTGTTAACTTTTTATATTGCTAATAAAAGGTTAACACACATCTCGTGCTTACTTTACTTTGCGGCATTTGCACATTGGTACCTCGTTCTTTAATAATTCTTAATTTTCTTTTTAATTTTAAATCGTTTACAATTTGTTGATCGTCTAAATATTTTTTCTTTAATATAATCCAGTATTGTTTTTTTATTTCATCTTCTTCGGCAGCTACACGTATCTGAAATTATACAAAAGTTAAGATATACGACCCTGAAATATTTAAAATGTTATATAGAAGAATATTATGTACATTACCATTCTCTTTTTTTTATTCTCATTATTAATATCAGTTACGAAAGTCCATAAAGCCTCTTGTGACATTTTACATACTTCTAAGCTAAGTTTGTCCATTTCTTCAATAAATAGTTCTAAAGTTGTATTCTCCTTATCTATTTCTTCTAGCTGAACTTTAAAATTCTCAACTTGGTCGTCATTTTTTACAATCACCGTAGCAGGATCTAGTACTGCTTTCATGGCATCATCTAAGAACTTCTTACTGTCCTCTACATCCGTTTCTACTTCATGTCCGCTTTCATTTGATTGTTCGCCTTGTTTATTTTCACTTATAAAAACTCTTTCGTCGGCTGACATAGCTGATGTTGGATATTGAACTGCCTTAGCCGCAGTAATTAATAATAAAATGTTTATTACCTTCTGAAATATATGAAAATGAAAAATAAATAAATATTTATATAACCTAACTCGTTGGCATAGTGACCTCACACTATTTGATATAAATAAATTCCACTATAGATTTAAATTAACGAAAAATTCAATGTACTTATCATTAAAATGTAAAAAACAAATAGCAGACTTATTAACATATAATATAAATCATTTATTTAATTATAAAAATTGTAAAACAAATACTAATTTAAATAATATCTCTGTTCATATAAAAAATAATAATTTAAACTAACTAAACAGACAAAACCTAAGCCCTGTTACATAAATATAATTCATCAAAATATACAGGGCATAGGTGGCAAGGAGCATGAATTGGAATTATTATCTGACATTGATAAAATTCATATATTTTGTATTTCTGAACATTGGCTGAAAAGTTATGAGATATTTAATATTCCAAATTTTAGTTTGTCAAGTTCGTTCATAAGAGAGAATGCTATTCGCGGAGGTTCGCTAATATTGGTGCGTAATGATATAACTCATAAATCACGTAAAGATATTGTAGCACTCTCTGTCGAGCGGACTGTAGAGTTGTCTTGTGTAGAATTACAGCGTTACATTATACTTTGCGTGTACCGGCCCCCTGTAGGTGATTTAACAGTATTTGAGACAGTTATGGAAGACACTCTTAAAAAATTGTTAAATAGTTCTAAATATGTTTTAGTATGTGGTGATTTTAATATAGATATGTTAAAGGACACAATGATTAGAAGTAGATTAATTAATTTGTTTAACTCATTTAATTTAACACACAGATATTGTGAACCAACTCGAGTCACTAAAACATCTTCTACTTGTATAGATAACGTATTTAGTAATATTGAAATTTACGATAAATCTGTTATAACTGTTTTAACTTCCGATCACTGTGGTCAAAAATTCTCTCTTAATGAGAAAATTAATATAAATTCTCGAAGAATTACATGTAGACCAATAACGGTAAAGAAAAGAAATTGTTTTAGGGATATTGTAGCGCAAAAAATATGTAAAGTAGATGTGATGGCGCAGGATCCAGATGTAATCTATAATTCAGTTTTCAAATTAATCTTAGAGGAATTCTATAACATTTTTAAACTGAAAACTTTAGATATAAATGTAAACTTAAAATTTAGTGAATGGGCTTCTGAAGGTATTTATAAGAGTAGAAATAGGTTGTACGAACTGTACAGTATGAAGCAATGGAATCAGGAGACTAGATTTCTGGATTATGTAAAACAATATTCTAAAACTTTTAAAGCTGTTTGTATGGCTGCTAAATCAAAATATATTAAAGATAAAATTGTTAATTCTGATAATAAAATTAAGTGCACATGGAATATAATTAATAGTATCTGTGGGAAACGTAATAAAGAAACTATACCAATTGAATTAAATATAAATGGTGCTGTTGTAAGCGCAGATGACGAGTTGGCAAACGTATTTGAAACCTTTTTCGATAAAATAACCATTGAATTAACCTCTCAACTGAATTTATCTTCAACTAATTCTACCCAACTTCTTAAAAATAACGTTAGCAAATGTAATATTGATTTTTCATTCTCACAGGTTGATTCTTTAGATATTCTTAAAGCATTTAAGAGTCTAAATATAAAAAAACCAATGATCTGTGGGACATTTCAGTTAAATTAATTAGTTCTATCATTGATGTCCTGGCTCCGTATTTAGCGTTAACTTTTAACAATGCTATTAAAGTGGGTTCTTTTCCAGATTTGCTAAAATATAGTAAAGTTTTACCAATTTTTAAAAAAGGACATCGTAGTGATCCCAGCAATTATAGACCAATTTCAGTCTTACCGTCATTAAGTAAAATTTTTGAAAAAATTATACTAAATCAACTTCTTTTCCATTTTAATGTTAATCGAATTTTTCACAGTGAACAATATGGTTTCACTAGAGGTCGCTCTACGACAGATGCCGGTGTAGCACTTCTCAAACATATATATGATGCTTGGGAGAGGTCACAAAATGCTATTGGTGTATTTTGTGACTTATCAAAGGCATTTGATTGCGTGGACCACGAGATTTTATTAAGTAAACTAGAATATTACGGTGTTAATGGTAAAGCTCTTGATCTCATTGCTTCATATCTATCTAATAGGATTCAACATGTATCAATAAACGGAACGATGTCTTCTGGATCTGTGCTAAAAATGGGCGTTCCACAAGGATCGATTCTAGGTCCTTTTCTTTTTTTAATATACATAAATGATCTGCCATTTTACGTTAAAGATATTTGTGATATAGTGCTGTTTGCAGATGACACATCACTTATATTTAAAGTTGATAGGAAAAAAGTAAATTATGATGACGTGAACAGCTCTTTATCTCGAATTCAGGATTGGTTTAAAACAAACAACCTCGTCTTGAACGCCAAAAAAACTAAGTGCGTTGTATTTTCGTTGCCTAATGTTAAACATCCAAATTATAATTTAAAAATAAATAAAGAGAGGCTTATTGTCAATGATACTACAGTATTCTTAGGGATAAATTTGGACTCAAAACTTCAGTGGAATTCCCATTTGTCATCCTTGAATGGTAGACTCAGCTCCGCAGCTTTCGCTGTTAGAAAAGTACGACAGCTGACCGACGTTGCTACTGCGCGTTTAATATATTTTAGCTATTTCCATAGTATAATGTCTTACGGTCTGTTACTGTGGGGTAATGCTACAGATATTGATACTGTATTTATTTTACAAAAAAGGGCTATTCGCGGCATTTACGATCTTGGAGCTCGAGTCTCCCTACGGGATGTTTTTCCAAAGGTAGACATATTAACGGTTGCGTCGCAGTATATTTATAACAATATTATATATATTCACCAGAATATTCGTTGTTTTGAAATAAATAGTATTAATCGCGCTGTAAACACTAGAAGGAATAACAAAATTGTAACTCCAAGCTTCCGACTGCGCAAAGTAAACGTCTCCTTTCTGGGTTATGGTATTCGCATGTATAATAAAATCCCACAAACAATTCTGGAATTGTCTCATAATAAATTTAAAGAATTTATTAAGAAAAAGTTAATAGATAAAGCTTATTATTCGGTCCAGGATTATTTAGCTGATAAAGACGTGTGGACTTAGTGGCGCTGTATTTCATGCAAGCTGTTACTAATTGTGTACTAAAACACAGTTTATATATTATTTTCAAAAGAGTAACTGCGGAGTTTCTTGCCGATTCTTCTCTGCAGAATCTACATTCCGAATCGGTGGTAGCTTTACTTTTACAAAAAATTATAATAATCACTACAATATTAATTTTGTAAAATGACGATTCGAAAGTGCTCGTAGGGCCTATTTGAATAAAGTTATTTTTGATTTTGATTTTGATTTTGATTTAAAAAAATATTTTAATATAGAGATAGAATGAGTTAAACAAAATGTATATTATACAGTTATATACTATAAAAGTTATTTTTGACTGTTTATCTGTTATAAGTTTGAAATTAATTGGATTATTATATAAACCAAATTTATGCTTGTGCTTTAATGGTGGTCACTGAAAATCAGCAACAACACATTGTCATGAACGTCATTTCAATTGTGATCCCTAAGATGTTAACATAAATGCTGAGTTCTATAATATAATGCTGAGTTGAGTGAAATTTTATGTTTTTTTTTTTTCATGTTCTTTTTTTGTAAACAATTTTTGTTTTAACGCTCTTTTTTCTCGTTTTTATATTTTGTTTTTATGCGATAGTTTATCATATATGTCTGTATTCAGTGTATTTGTCACAAATAATAAATAAATAAATAAACGTCTCACACTCAACGGCCCCAGTAGGATGAGAGTCCTGTGTTGGGGGTCTGGAAACACGCACAATACACAAGCAAAAACGCTCAGACCACTACAAACATCTGTATGGCCTATACAAATATTTGTCATGTATGGGAATCGAACCCGGACCGCTAGCACATCAGCCAGTTGCTGTGATCACTGCGCCAATGCGTCATTAAAATAAAGTTAATTTTATTTCATTTCAGAATTCTTAAACGTAGTAGGTTTGTATATATGTTTAAACGCACTAATTATGGGAGTTACTGATGGTATTAAGAATATATATATTTCATGAGAGATGTATAAGGCTATTAAATATCCTGTAGTGCCTTATAGGACAGATGCGTTCATTAAAAAAGTACGAAAATTATCGAATCACGATGCATGTTTGTTACTTATTAATCGTAGTCTAAGTTTAACATTGAATGTAAATAAATAACATGAAGACATATAATTTCACAGGTGCAGTGGTCAATTATTTTACATTATACATCTATTATGTTCCGCTGCGGTTAATAATGAAACTCTATCCTGTCTATGTGCTGGTAGATAAAATTTAAGATTTAATGACCTATGATGACAATATAATATATGTTTATGTATTTATGTATGTATTGTGTATATAATATAACAATTGTCATTAACATTATCTTATTTTTCGCTTTTTTCTTTTTTTTTTAAAAGTGAATTTTACGAATACTCAATTTTGCACACCTACAAACTTCCGCTCTTGTACGTCCTAAGGTTGGCTGGTAGAGAATGCCTTTAGCATTAAGCCCGCCTTTTGTACAATTTTTTGATGTAATGTGCAATAAAGTTGTAATAAATAAATAAATAAACAATAGAACAAACTCCTAGGTCGTATATTAAATAATGATTACATCCTTTATGCAGACACTTACATGTGGCATTGAATTGTTATACCGGCTATAATCTATAAACCGTATCAATGCCACAAATTGGATTAGACTATTTGATTTAACAATACTATACCTCAATCGTTTTAAATATTAACATTTTCAAAAATACGACTGATGAAAGAACCGATTAAATTATTTTAACGCCGTATATTTTTTGTATTCAAAATATTAAACAAATACCTACTTCGTACAGCATTATGTTGCTCGTACACAATCCAGATGTAAACTTTAATATCACAACGAAACACAACACCAACTACATTTTTCCAATTATGCGTTTGTTAAGAATACTATCGCGTTACTACAGCTATTGTTAACACACCGTTCTTGGTTGGAATTCAGACGCGATGTTTGTGAATAACGCCTTATATTTGATCGTTTTGTAGTGATTTTTTTAATTGAAACAATCGAGCGTTGACGATGTTTTGAAAACGTTGGAACGTTATGGCGCGGTCTGACTCGTCCGCGAGCGCCGGCACATTGTTCTGACAGAGATGCCCACCTCGATTCAAACAGTCAACATGTTCACGTGAGACCGGAAATTTTATTACAATTGACATTTTAATGTCTCATTATTATCGTTATTTTTAACAGAGTCCTTTCAGATATTAAGTCAATTTTAAGCCCAATGCCTATTACGAGCAGGTTACATAAAGTCAATAAGGAAAATAAAAAAATATTCGTACGGTAACAGTTTTATTACATAATTTAATGAAATAAGCGATAAAATTTATTTCATATTTAATCTTTCTTTATAAATGACGCAAGTTTCTGTGCTCCTGCTTGATCGATTTCTGCATAACCATAAGGCTCCAGTGTCTTTTTCGTTCTATCGAACCATTTCACAACATTATCTTGGGCACTGTAGTCGAATCCTAATGCCTGTGAAATTAATCAACATTCATATTGAGGATAAAACAGTCGATATATCTATTATTATGATATCTATTATTTATGAAATTCAAATAACAAAGCACTCAAAAATGTTATTATATTAAAGAATTATACTAGAATGTATTAATTATTTCGTGGTGCAATTGTCAAAATAAAAAATGTATACATACAATATTGAACCAATTACTTATAATTATCCTGCTTTGATTTTTCAGAATTATTTTCTGGGTAACCTACTTTTAAATTGGACAAAACGAAATATCGATCTTCTATAATATATACGTATAATAACTGGATATGTATATATAGAGAAGTAGTTACCTATACTATTTTTATACCTATAAGTACAGTGTTTAAATTGTTTCATCCTCTTTATCATCTCGACACTTGAATGAGTTCAAATACTTGATAGCATATATTCAGTACATTTCCCAACTCAAAAATAAAAATGCATAATACTTCGCTCAATGATCTGCTTTCATACATAAAACATTTTTATCGCATGATTTTCTAATTTCTTAATTTATTATATTCCTGATTTCTTTTAATACTTATAATGCGTTTATACTTTTTTGCTTTAATAAAATATAAATAATAATTAGGCGATATATATTGCACAATACACTTGTAAATGTAATACGTATATTGCATAAAAAAGGACTTGACGGTAATTAGAATTTCCTGCCATTCAATTAATATTTTCATGGAAACAATTTTTATTTAAAAATAATATTAAAGGATAAATCGGTTATAAAACACTCATTCATCACATCCCATCGTGTCTGCGTGAATTTATCATTTATTTATAAAAATATTAAGCTTACAACTTTTTTTACTTACCTCTAAATTAGTGAGAGTGACGACAATAGAAATATCGGCAATGGTGAGGTTGTCTCCAGCAACGAACACACGTCCTTCTAAGATAGAGTTCAACCAACCCAAGGCTTCGTTTAACTTTTCTGCCGCTTCATCGCTATACGCTTCGCTCTTGAAGAGTATTGGCATCTACAATCGATAGTTAAATATAAAATTATTCAATTTTATTATTAATTATGACGCTTGATAGCACCAAAAGCATTTTTAATATAAAAAGACGAGTTCTATACCCACAAATATAACTAATAACTAATGATAACCTTTGTAGCCAACTCCACCTATTACAGAAGTACTACACAACAGAACTATTTAATAATTATATATATAATTCTTGATAGTTTCTCAAAATTTGAAAAAAAAAATTTAAAACTGAAAATTTAATCAAAATCTTCAACTTTTCATATCTTATTATTTAAAAAATACCTGTTGCAACTGTTATTTCGTCTATAACTCATATACAATATCAATTTTAGTAAAATTGGTTAAATAATGGGGGTAAAGTTACAAATGTCATTCATGAACGTAAAATATAAATAAAAGTTAGTACATATAGAGTCATTGATTTATTCACACTGTGAAACAACGTGATATACAGATACAATTGTAGAATTAAGTGTACGTCCCTTACGATTTTACCCACTATGATATGTAGAGCCAATGTAATTGAATGATATATATATTATTGCTATGTTAATCATAGTGTTATCAATTTTACTCACTTTACTTTACTTATGTATAAAAGCTCTTTTTAATGATGAAACAAATATTATATCTAATACATTTTCAAATAAATTACTTGTAAAAAACTACTGTAAGAATTTCAAAGGATTTATGGGCGCATAGTACTGAGCAATCTATACACATGATAAAATTGTAACCAGCCGATGTTGTAAATCAGAGATAGATGGGAAAAACGAATTACAGAAGCCTTTAGGAGAGCAATAGAAGCCAAAAAATGTTAAAAATTTTGTCTGTCTGTTTGTTCCAGCATTACGCAAAATCCTCTACCCCAGATGCCCCGGTATCACGTTCATATAAACGAAAACTATCGTCACCATGCCCTGCCACATCACACTGCGCTCACCAATCCGCCTGCCAAGCGTGGCGAGTGTTGGCAACTCCCCCCCCCCCCCCCCAAATTACCAACAATACAGAGCATACTCGGTTGATCTGGAGGTCGATGGAGGAGACCTATGTTCAGCAGTAGATATCCAATGGTGGATATGATGATGATGACGATCATATAATTTCTTTATATTTATCAATAAAACGTGTATAAAGATAATATCACTGACTTCCATTCAAAGGAATAATATTTGTATATACATGTATATATTGTTTATACGTACGTAAAGGTCCATGTATCGCTTGTAAAGCGTTACTCGAAATTAAGACGTTGGTCGACAAGCGCTCTTAGACGTGGATTCTTCGGATACAGAGAGTCATCGCGTCCATAAGCATTCACCAAATATCCCAATATTGCGCGACTGAAACAAAATCTTTCATAGTCTTTCAATGGATACGTCTAAAATCTACGTAATGCTTGATAGTGTGAGGGGTGCGGATCAGGACGGAACCCAAGTGAGTCTAAAGACTAGAGACGCTATGGTCATACTCTAACACTAATGAAATTTCAAAGACATTTTGTTTAGATTCATTAAGTAGAAAGGCTTTTTAATTTTACACATTAATAAGTGTGTTTCAGATTTATATATAATATGATGTATGTAAATGAATTCATAGAAAACAAGACCCTATCTATCCAATCCTATTAATCCCACCAATATTGTCAATGCGACAGTTTGTGATTATAGTTGGATGAATGGATATTAGCAATAACTACTCAATCGAATGCGATGAAACGTTGTATTTTTGTATGTAGCTTAATATTCAGAATAAAATATACCAATTTATCCTAAAATCCCCACTAGATTGGGAATCTCTCTGATAGGTAAAAAAATACGAACTATTTAACTTCAATACAGACCTCTCCCATAGTATAAAACCGTTGTCGTCCATAATTGGTATTGTGTGTTTCGGATTCATCTAGAAAGAAAATCCGTTAGTTATTACTATATTACGAGTACATAGACTTGTGTGGGATGAAAATTATAACGTATGAAATAATATGCCGGTCATTTTACTAACCAGATTAGAATCAGAAAATAATACTTTGGCACACTATGGTTTATTGATTCATAAAGGTAAAATTTGAAATATTGATTAATTCAAATTACGACCGCTTCGACTTTATAAAAAAATGGACATTCGAATGAAATGAACTGAACTAGGGGTGTTCATCGGAAAAAAATATCGATAATTTTATTATCGATAATTATCGTATTGTGTTATCGATAGTTATCGATAATTATCGAATGAACAGTTATCGATAATTATCGGAAAAAAGTAATCGATAGTTGGCGACAATTATCGATAATTATCGGATAAAAATTATCGATAGTTGACGACAGTTATCGATAATTATCGGATAAAAATAATCGATAATATTCTTCCAATTTTCGGACGACGAAAAAAAGAAAAGGTCATCCGCCGTCCAGCATCGACATAATCCTCCGTATCCTATCAAACTACCTAAAAAAAAAAAAGGTCATCCGCCAACTACTACCGACATTTTTCTCCGTACCCTATCCGAATACCTAAAAAAAAAAGATCATCCGCCGTACCATAATTATCAAATCACAATTATCGATACTTATCTAATCCAAAAACAATTATCGATAATTATCGGATCCCACAAAATTATCGATAATTATCGGATCACACAAAATTATCGATAATTTTCTGATCGCAAAAAATTATCGATAATTATCGAATGAAAACTTATCGATAGTTATTGATAATTATCGAATAAAAAATTATCGATAATTATCGAATCCAAATTAACGAATATTACTTATCGATAATTATCGAATGAAAAATTATCGAGTAGTTACGAATTATCGATAATTATCGCACACCCCTACACTGAACTAAATTAGCCTGAACACCACGACCCCACGTCCCACGACTGGGCAAAGTCCTCTTTTCTATGTAGGACATTCGAATACTTAAAATAAATAAACACTAATATTTTTTTTAATTAAATAGGAGTTTAATTTTATTAAATATATTTAGATTATACAAAGCTACGTAAAGGTAATTACTGAATAATTTCATTTATGTTGTAAGATTTAAAAAATATATGTTCAACGACAATAATCTTAAATCACTTTGAATTTACGAACAACTCTAGTAGTTCTTTCGAATATCTACCGAGTTCATTGTTAGATCATTTCCATATTTCTATGGGGCTTCCTAGAAATAGGCCTATGAAGTGTATACACTTTGGAGTAAGTTCTCACAAACAAAAAAAAAACTAAATTGGCTTAAAATTGATGAAGATATTAGCGAACAAACAAAAAATATATATGCAATCTAACATAGAGCCTGCTCCTTCGAGTCGTGATATTCGTCAAGTTCATGTAATTATGATTTGAGATAATTAAATTTTGTTATTGTCAAATTTACCTTATTTTTCACATATTTTAGTTATTTACTTCACCTTCGAAAATGGCATCCGGCATTTTATGTTGACCCTCCATGATATTAGTAAGTACTAGATCGAATTCTGACCTTGAATTTGTCTCTGAGTTTTTGTATCTCGGCTCACTAATGACCGACCAAGGAGAATGCGAAAAGGAGATCCGGCGACGATCCCAAATGGCCAAGTCTGCAATGAGCAAACTGACCCGAATATGGCAGAACAGAAAAATATCGAATAAAACGAAAAAACAACTCGTTCAGACTCTGGTATTCTCCATTTTCCTTTATGGCTCGGAATCTTGGACAATTCGCTCTATGGAGAGGAAGAAGATCGACGCGTTTGAGATGTGGTGCTGGCGAAGAATGCTGCGAATACCGTGGACGGCCAGGAGAACCAATGTCTCAATCCTGCAACAACTGAATATAAAAACGAGACTGTCAAGTATTTGCTACCAGCGTGTCCTCCGCTATTTTGGTCATATAGCGCGAAGGCAGCCTGACAGCCTGGACAAGCTGATGGTGCTTGGCAAAGTGGAGGGGAAACGACCAAGTGGCCGCCGCCCCACACGTTGGTCGGATCAAGTTACCAACCTCACTGGTCTCCAAGTGACCGCAGCCCTGAGGAAAGCAGAGGACAGGACGGACTGGAGAAAGTTCACAAAGATCGTGACCCAGACCCTGGATCAAAGTGGACACGACCTTCAGGAATGAAGAAAACGACCGAGAGAGAGAGATCGAATTCTATGCCCACTGCTCTGGCCGCTATCATCACCGCCCGGCATGGGGGTGATGGAGGTAGATAATACAGCTTTATAGGCTGACTCGGCATTCTGTTACCTTCAGACAGCAAGGCCTCGTTGCTAAAACAAAAGGGATTTATATTTTATTATTTGCACATAATTATATGTATATAGGTGATGAATATAATTACTGATAAAATTGTACGAAAATTGTTGTAGAAAGTTTCAAAGCACGCATTTATTTTGAAAAAATTAATATTTTGAAGTTATCGAAATATGAAACATTATACAATGAAATACATTATTTTTGAGGGCGATCTAAGAATAAATTAATTGCTTTTCACACGGACTCTATATAAGAAATTTTCACTGCTAATCATACTACATGCCAAATACATAGAATACATTTCCGATGATTCAGAGATGATGCCGATGTGCAAGTGGATGAAGTTTTAAAGCTTGTAAATTTATTAGTAGTGTTAGTCATGTTGTGCATTTGTCATCGGTTTAAACACATTTGTACTAACATGCCACAAGTGTAGGTACATTTACTTTACAAATAACTTTTTAAACTACGTTTATTTACTATAATTGCATATTCATACATAAATACTTATTCGTTGTATACATTGATATATAGTTGTATATTAGTACCTATAAGTAAATGTTGATTTTAGTGCAATAGTGACATACATTTTTTAAGAACTATTTTGAAAAGAGTGCACAGTTCAACAAGATGTATTACTGTGTTAATAATGATAATAAGAACTTCACTCCATATTTTAATAAAAACAGAAAATTTTATTAATTATGTCCAATACCTCCAAGAACAAAATAATGACAAATAATCCTATGTGGATTGTTTGTCGTATATACTCACTCACCATTTGATATGTATTAAAAGATATATCGTTATAATTGCAATAAATATTTTCATTTCAGCTGTATTTTAAAGGGAAATTTCCTAAATTCAAAGGGAAAGATATACATTGACCTGGTTTAGAAAAGTTTAACTTTTATTTATTTATTATTTATACTCTTATTTACTTATAAATTATTTTTCGAATACAAAAACTAACTATAAAGAGTATAGATGACAAAAAATAATCAAATGAATCTATTTTCAATGACGACTTTTACGATAAAAAAATCTAAAGCTGGAAAGCAACTCTATAACATACTTATTAAAAATGTTATTGCATTAACTAAACTAAGTTTTAATGAATCACGTCTCTTTGAACGCTGTTTTGAACACAAACACTAAAAACGGTATTCCAGTCACATCAACCATGAGCTAAGTTATGAGTTAAGCTTGTTTTATACCATGGTTATTACAGCGTTTTGATTACGGAAACTACGGAAACCAAGGGCGGCATGAACAGCCAGTCAGAATGTCGACGCATATCACTCAATACATCCATGGTCATTTCGTCATGTGCCTTTGTGTGACTGACGGCCTCTTAAATTGGCCACGCGAAGCAAAAAATAAAAATCTAATATAAGTTAGTTGAATCGCTTTAAGCAATCTGACTAGATTTCATGCATGTAAGTTATTCTCACAATTTTATTTTTTGATAATAGCGAACGACCAGATAACCAAGGTAGAGCAACGTCTGCTTCCGGCCGTTTTACTCGATGTATGGAAAACAGTCATAGTAGCTACTTTATGCTTATTTTCTTTACTGCTTTGACAAGTCACCAACAAGTATACGACTTGGATTCAAAATATTAATATCATCATCATCATATCAGCCATTGGGGGCGTTCAAGTATTACGTAACGGAATTTTTAAAGATCTGGACATAATGCTGAGATCTTCCAGGGATACTACCATAAACACGATATAGTCGGAAACTCGAAGGTGAGTGATGTACTCGCCGTTTATATTTATTGCAGAAGCTTGAAAACATCTTTCAATGCTGCGGTAGAGAGTTTCAGAGAGATGACATTTTCCTGTCTCACACCTCGCTGCATTGAAATCGCTCTTGTGCTATAGTGCTGTACTCTAACCGACATACTAGCGTTATTGTACAAGCACTGCAACACTTCGATATACCGATAATCAATGTGGCACCACTGGAGAGACTGCAGCACCACCCAAGTTTTGATCGAGTCGAAAGCATTCTAATAGTCCCACAAATGCCTAGCACAATAGCCAGTTATACTCTTCGGTCTTTTGTGGCTGGATGTATGTGGTCTATGGTGCTATAGCCTTTTCGGAAACCTTTGTGACGGATTGTCCTTAATTTGACTATTTCGTTTCATTTCTTATTTAATTCTATTCATGACTAAATAATATTAATAATGTCTAATAATATTAGATTATTTTTTTTTTCTTTCTATGTATATACATTTTATGACTTTCATTATAAATCGTAATGGTTTATTTATATATTTGGAAAATGTAATTTATTTTAGTATCTACTCTAACGCATTGGCCTTACTGTAATGTTAGTAGTAAGATTAATAATAATAAATAAATAAATGATAATTAAATTACAGAGTTCCTATAACCACCTTACAGACCCTGGTTACCATTGAAAAACAAACTACTCGTGAAGATGATTCAAACGAGCCCAAACTCGATGAGCTTATGTCCTATCATTGCGAAGTTCCTATGGTCACCTTCTAGCTCCTCCTTCAGATCAGCACCATGTCATCATAATATTGCATTGTCACACGATTTACTATTATTTAAGATCAAATATAATTTGCAAGATTTGATGACAAACATCGGGACAGATGAAACTAAATAAAATCTTTTAAAAAGTGAGTTGACACATCCAGCGCAATGAAGTGAGTTAGCGCGCCTACTAGCTAATTTCATGGTGTCAGTTTTTTTTTGTCACCGTGTCCGTACGCATCCTTAAAATTTACTCTCGTCAAGAAGTATAACTTCAAAATACAAGAGCTATTTTGAATAGTACTTATTTTCTATTTTCTTTCTTTTCTTTTTTTTTTTTAAATATATACATTTATTAACAGTTATTACTGTTATGACTCATTTAATGTATTAGGTGTATTGTTATAACGACATAATTATATTAACTCGAAAATCATGACCATCCTGGCGAAGTGATGAGCACTGTTGTATATTAAGCGAGAGGCCTCGGGTTCAATCCCCGGCAGAGTCAATTTTCTTTCTCAGGTCTGCTTTTGCAGGAGTCTTCGGTAGTGACTAGTTACCCTATCGGCAAAGACGTGCCGCCAAGCGATTGTGCGTTTTGCTAAAATTCAGTGCAGAAACCAATTAGAGGGATGGGTTTAATATAACTGCCAACTGACTAAAATGAAATAACTAACGGACGGGAGCGTGGAAACCGAGGCGCGTATAAACTACCTCCGGCAGCCGCGGTTACGATTATTAGCTAGTGTTCTTTCTTTCATGGCCATTTCGGGCAATTTTGTCTACTTTAATACTTTGCAGGATTTTGTTACAACTTCATAAGACATGTCTCATTGTTGCTTTTTTATTCTGTTGACCATTTTAAAAGTTATTTATTTTTATAGACACTGATTCATTCACTGCATAAGTAACTTTATAATCCTACGAGTATATATTTATATGAGATTACAAAGTTATATATTCAGTTGGTGTAACTAGAAAACTGGACCGAAATTGCAAAATATTTTAGTTTTTCCTTGGTTTATATACTAAACACTAATTGTATTCTAAATTTGAAGCTTCTATATCTGCTAGAAGTACACTAGAATTTTGATGATCGGTCAGTCAGTGAGTGACAAAATTAAGAAACTTTGACTATTTATGATTCTTAAACTACTGCTTAAAATTGAATGAAATTTGAAATATACCATATTTATACAATGCCTGTTTGGTTACTGAAAACTCAGGCTTCTAGTTTTATCGATAACGAATTTATAGGGGGTCGAAAATGGCCTGAATTGCTTCGAGATGACGATGGTACGGCCGTGCCGCTTTTTTGCTCGGCTGGGTGGGGGCACTGCCGTGTCCCCGGATTTAAACTGACAGTACTAATAAACAAATAAAATAATTGACAAATAGATAAATAAACATAATTTTAAATATTCAATATTCTATAAAAAACCCTAGATGCACAGTCTCATATAAAATTAACGCTAAAAAGTGTCGCCAAATGTGCTCCAAATAAACAAAAGGACTTATGTTCATGACATAGACATACTTTTTTGGAAATTCAACCTTACGCCCATAACTTAAAGTTGTATTTACAAAGCAGTGTACAAAAAGCAATAAAATTTTTTGATAGAAGTTGGCGGTAGGACAAGGCATGAATTGAGTTGAGTATATTTTTATACTTTATACTTTTATACATTAACTTAGTATTTTAAGTTTTTAAAATTTATATATATTGTGTGTTCTAAACAAATATATTTACACTTTTATAATAATTTAGTTTATATTACTTTAACCCCTTCCTCTAACTTAGTAATGCGGTTATCAACAACACGTTTATGTATACAGAACAAAATTCGTTGAATCGGAAAGTAATATTTCGATATGTATATAGATACTAAATACAGATATATAGATACTAAATACAAAAAGGACAAAACTTAATAAATACAATAAAAGAAGAATAATAAAAAAATCGACTCTACTACTCTCTATACTCTTTGATTGAAATGAGCACACAATGTGTGCTCTTTTGGCAGACGTTTTTGATACGCTGAATGTGTATCTAGAGTTTTTTATAGATCAATGATTTTTAAGTAATAGTAATAAATATTATACATAATATTTTAGTTACAGTTAATTTTATTCAATATATTTATCTAAATGAGTATAACATAATCTATTTTAAGACCATTTGGAAGTTTTTATCTGACGTTATAACAGTTCATGAAGTGGTGAGTGATTTAAAATTTAAAAAAAAAATTAAATAATAAAACTGTCACAAGCAAACATTATGAAGCCAAATAACCCTTTTTTCTCACACACATTTTATCTGATTATGTAGAATCAGCCCCAGCAAAAATCTAATTTATACTTAAAAAATAACAGCAATATATAGTATAGTAGTATAATCAAATGCAAGAAATGAATCTAATATTGAAATAATGAGTCAGAGTAATGGAGTATTTCCGTATATAACTGTTATTATTGTTGAATACTCAAATTCCATCAATTGTGCTTAAAGGGTATATACCTATATAGTATAGTCAACAAGTGCCATTTTGGTCAAGTTTTTTAGATCGATTTAATAGCATCTAGATCAGTGTTTCCCAACGTGGGGCCCACGCCCCACTGGGGGACAATTTGATAGTTAAGGGGGGCAATTTAAAAATGGACTCGACACGACTTTGACCATTTCGCTTTGGGTTATTTAAATGCAATGCTATACCTTGTCCAACCGTTTATTATCTTTTTGACAGCTTACGTCTATAAATTTCAGTTTCTTTTTTTTTTCATTATGTGTTTTAAAATTTTACTTACGATGTTTTGATAACAATTTCATAGTGATTTCTTCCTGAAATTTATCATTTATATTTCTTAAGGGAACAAAATAATTTTAAAGGTTAAAAATTATGCATGGGGGCATAAAAAATTTAGAAACGTTAAGGTGGGGCATGGCCTAAAAAAGGTTGGAAAACACTGATCTAGATGATTAAAAAAAAAATAAGTTCCGCTTTCAAAAATTGCAGAAGTTATTAACAATTAACTTAAAAAGTGGGATTCAATTTTTTGCAAATATCTCTCAAACTAATTAAGATTATTAAACTTAAAAAAAAAAAGATTCAAAAAGAGGAGAAATTTCCTAAAAAAATCCTCACTCCCAGAACTGTAGGACCAATATTTATAATTTTCCCAGAGGGATGAAAATACTGCCAAAAACGGGTGCTTTGGCTTGCGTAAGCCATGCCTAATTTTATAAAAAATATTTTAACATATTAAATACAAAATTTAAGAAATAAAAAAATTCGGGGGCTTACGAGATAGATAAATGAACAATAATCCGCCTGACTAAACTTTTAAATCACAATTTTTAAATTAGTTATGCAATAGTTAATTAATAAATTTTTTCATGAACATTGCAAGTAGGTATGATAATTGTTAAACCAGTAGGTATTACGAGCAGGTTACATAAAATCAAAATGGAAAAATAAAAAATAATAATGCGTACCGTAACAGTTTTATTGCATATGTTAATGAAATAAACGACAACATTTCTTTCATATTTAATCTTTCTTCATAAATGACGCAAGTGTCTGTGCTCCTGCTTGATCGATTTCTGCATAACCATAAGGCTCCAGTGCCTTTTTCGTCCGATCGAACCATTTCACAACATTATCGTGGGCACTGTAGTCGAATCCTAATGCCTGTGAAATTAATCAACATTCATATTTAGGCTAAAACAGTCGATACAGCTATTATTGATTACAATAGTTATCCTGTTTTGATTTATCAGAATTATTTTAAAGTAACCTACTTTATAAATTGAACAAAACGAAATATCTACCTTCTACAATCAATACGTATAATCTATACAAATAATAAATCTGTTAAAACCTCCGTTTTATTAATATACTATATATCATCAAGAAAAAATTTTAAAAGCGCGTTTATTTTTGTATCAGCGCCATCTCTTATCATTTTTTTGTGTGCATTGTTTTGTTTCATTGTAATTAAATTTAAAAATAAATATTTAAGAAAATAGAAATAGGTACCTACGCCGCCAACGCCATCTGGTCTAAGGTAAGATACTATTATGTTAAATGTCACTAAATATAATCACTAACGATATTCTACTATTATACGATAGATGGCGCATGTAGGTGATAAAAAATATAAATTTATAATTTTTAAAATTTTAGTTAAATACCCGTGCGAAGCCGGGGCGGGCCGCTAGTAACTAAATATGTATGTTTAGAGAAGTAGTTACCTACAATATTTTTATACGTACATACATACAGTGTTTATATTGTTTCACCCTCTTTATTATCTCGACACTTAAATGAGTCCAGATATTTGATAGATTAAAGTAGATAGGTATATATTCACTACGTTTTCGGACTCAATTTATGATCAAATTATGACTTATATAACAATTAACAACAACTTAAAACTACGTAAAAACTTAACTAAAAAGTGGTATACATCATCTATTACACCCCGTATATCACAGTTAGGTAAAGCCGCTTTTCGCATGAGATAATTGAACTTTTTCCTCGGAAAATGTCCCGATCTAAGTCTATGTGCTAGTACAACATATCTTCTATTTAACCTGGTCATACAATACCAAAGCATATGAGGAAACTCACACTAAAGTGTCCTGTACCATATTCCCTTCTCTAAAGACAACTTATTAAAATATTCCTTCCCCTCTTCACGACATATGCGTTTATATTTAGGTAAAAACTCAAAAAAAAATTCCTTTACACGCATTATTTTACCATTTATGCTTACAAATTTTGCTGAAATGTCAGTCTTCTCATAATATACTAATCCTATTTGTGAAGGAATTTATTACAATATCAAATTCACACCGTTATTGTTTAGTATATCGATCGTTATTAGCACATCATATGCTACCCAAACACCTCTGATACCAGAGGCGTATCGAGCTATAACAAAACATTTTTATCACATGATTTTCTAATTTCATAATTTATTATATTCCTAATTTTTTTTAATACTTATAAGACGTTTATACTTTTTTGCTTTAATAAAATGTATAGGCGATATACTATATTGCACAATTCACTTGTAAATGTAATACATACATATATTGCATAAAAAATGGAGTTGATACTAATTATAATTCCCTGCCAGTCAATTAATATTATCATGGAAACACTTTTTATTTAAAAAATATAATATTAAACACTCATTCATCCCACCCCATCGTGTCTGCGTCAATTATCATTTATTTATAAAAATATTAAACTTACAACTTTTTTTTTCTTACCTCTAAATTAGTAAGAGTGACGACAATAGAAATATCGGCAATGGTGAGGTTGTCTCCAGCAACGAACGCATGTCCTTCTAACATAGAGTTCAACCAACCCAACGCTTCGTTTAACTTTTCTGCCGCCTCATCGCTATACGCCTCGCCTTTGAAGAGTATTGGTATCTACAATCGATAGTAAAATATAAAATTGTTCCGTTTTATTATTGTTTTTGACGCTCAATAGTCGCAAATATGACTAATAAATAATGGTAACCTATGTAGCCAACTCCACCTATTACAGAAGTAGCTACACAACAGAACTATTTAATAATTTTATATATATTTTTGACAAAGAGGTAACTCTTTCAGCTTTTTAAAATTTTGTCCATCCTATAGATAAGATGAATATTATAAATGAGATATATCTTATTATTTAAAAAAAATCTGTTGCAACTGTTGTTTCGTCTATAACTCATAGAATATCAATTTTAATATAAATAGTAAAATCGGTAAAATAATGTGAGTAAAGTAACAAATGTCTTTCATGTGTCTTTGTTATCGATCAACATTAAATATAGACAGTAATATAGAGTCATTAAATATATGCATCGATGTTTATAATTATACATCGATGAATATATGTATAAAAGTCAGTAAATATAGAGTCATTGATTTATTCACACTGTGAAACAACTTGATGTACAGATACAGTTATAGAATTAAGTAGACGTCCCTTAGGATTTTACCCACGATTATGTAGAGCCAATGTAATGAAATTTTATGAATCATAGTGTTTATCAACTTTACTCACTTTACCTTACTTCTGCATAACATATCTTTCTAATAATGAAACAAATATTAAATCCAAAATACATTTCTAAATACATTATTTAAAATAATTAAAACTGCTGTAAAAAATTACAAAGAACTTATTGAGGTAGAGTACGGAGCAATCTAACACACATAATAAAATTGTAACCGGCCCATTTTGTACATCAAAGATATCATCAGAGATAAAAACGAATAACAGGAGTCTTTAAGAGATCAATTGAAGCCAATTTTTTAGAATTTTTGTCTGTCTGTATGTTTGTTCCAGCATTACGCAAAATCCGCTGCCCTGGATGCCCATTCGATGTTGTCTTCGCAGTCAATAAAACTTGTGTAAAGATAATATAATTGACTTCCATTCAAATGAATAATATTTGTAATATCTATATATATATATATATAATTTTTTTATAAGTCATATTCTTTTTTATACGAGTACGTACGTAAAGATCCATGTATCGCTTGAAAAGCGTTCCTAGATCGAAATTAAGACGTTGGTCAACAAGCGCTCTTAGACGTGGATTCTTCGGATACAGAGAGTCATCGCGTCCATAGGCATTCACCAAATATGCCATTATTGCGCGACTGAAACAAAAAATACAAAAAATAAATAAAAAGTATCTTTAAATACTCCATACAATCCAAAGAAATCTCTCATAGAGTCGTTCGAGATATACGCTAAAATTTGCATGATGTTTGATAGTGTGAGGTTTGCGGGTTAGGACGGAACCCAAGCTGTTGGACCATGGGTAGCTATGGTCATACTCTAACACTAATGAAATTTTATATACATTGTGTTTAGATTGATTAAGTAGATAGACTTAACTTTACACATTTGTAAGTGCGTTTCAGATTTGTATATAATATGATGTATGTAAATAAATTTATAGAAAACAATATGATTATTTATAGACATCAAAAGAATGTTTAGTCAGATCCTATCTATCCAATCCTATTACTCGCACCAATATTATCAATGCGAAAGTTTGTAAATATATTTATTTATTTATTTACTCTTTTCCATACCAATACACAAAAAAATGTATTTAAAAAAAACTTGCATTAGTTGCAACAAGCGGCTTTATCGCTAATACAGCGATCATTCCAGGCAACCTTTAGGCAGAGAACTTGCAAATAAACTACGGGAGGGGGTAAAAATTCTGTATAAGAAAGGAAAAAAAGTAATTAATATAAATATATAACTAAATAACAAAAGTTGCTATATATAATGTCATATGTATACATATAAGTAAGTATAATTACATACATATATAAAAATACACTTACATACATACATAAAAATATATATACATACATATTAAGACGTTATTAGACGAACGTAATTATAGTTGGATGAATGGATATTAGCAATAACTACTCAATCGAAAGCGATGAAACTTTATAAACTCTTTTGCAAAAAAAACGGGCACTTAAGCAAAGAACTATTTTATAGTTACTATTAGTTTGTTTGACAATTTTAGGTATTGTTATCCTCAGAATTTTATAAATTAATTAGGAAGGAATAGTTTTCATCAGTTTTATCATAACATTTTAATTAAATTATTAAGAAATAATGTTTAAGCTCAAAACACTATGATTGTACCTGCTCGCTAAATAAAAATGAAACGCGTTAATTTCTTTGTTTTTCTTGAATACATTAAAAGCAGATAAAAGTTTAGTATTGAGTGTGACCCCCTCTTGCTGAAATCACAGGTTGCATTCGTGTGGGCATGCTAGTGAGTATATCTTTTATGGTTTCTTGGGGTATACGTTCCCACTCCGCGGTAATCACATTCTTTAGCTCTCTGATGGTCTGCGGAGCCGGCTGCACTGATCTCACTCGTCGCTTCAGAACGTCCCAGACATGCTCTATGGGATTGAGGTCCGGACTTCTAGCTGGCCAGTCCAAACGACGAATTCCGACTTCTAGCATATACGCATCCACACCGCCAGACCGGTGGGCGCGAGCGTTGTCGTCCATAAAAATTGACATTTCGCCAAGAGCGGTTGAAGCGGGTTGTGCATAAGGAATTAGAACTTCCGTTATGTATCGGTGTCCAGTCAGTGTACCGTTTTCGATGAAGACTAACTCCGTACGATCCATAGAATTTATTCCTGCCCAAAACATAACAGAGCCCCCTCCATAAGGTGTGATTTCTTCAAAACATGCCTCTGCAAAGCGTTCTCCTCGTCTACGTAGCACTCGCCGACGTCGGTCTTCACCATGCAGAGATATCCTGGCTTCATCGGAGAACAATACCCTATCCCAGTCTTCATGAGTCCATGACACACAATTTCGAGCGAAGCTAAGCCTGGCAACTCGATGTCCACGGAGTAATTTAGGGCCGCGTGCCGGGCGATGACTGTGTATATTAGCAGCGAGAAGCCTCCTCCTGACCGTCCATAGACTAATTTGCACATTTCTTACTTCTTCGAGGGTGTTCTTGAGGTCCACATAAGAAGATTTGCGATTTCTCAACGCTTGACTAACTAGAAAACGATCATCCCGTGGTTCGGTACATGTCTTTCTGCCAAAACCAGGCCTTCTCTTGACGGAACCGGTCTCTTGATAGCGCTGCCAGGTCCTTTGAACTGTCGACCGACTCACATTTAGCCTCTGAGCCACGAAGCATTGACTGCAACCTTCTTCAAGCAGCGCAATAATTTTGCTCGCTTTTATCACTTTATCTACCATTTTCGAGATTGCTAAACAGCAATAACAATACTTTTAAATGTCAAGGACACCAGATAATTTAATAAAAATTGACAAAAAGTTAATTAGAGTCGATATTAACTATAGGGAATTCGCGCCACAAAATGTAGTTAAAAGATATTTTCTTTGAAAACCAGGCTCAGTCAAAAATTTGAATTTGGAATGTACTCTTATAAACATTATGGCACTTTTATAACTGGCCAGTAACATGTTCAAATGATTAAAACCTTTTTGGTATTTTATTTTTTTCAGCCAGGAAGAAAATCGAAACCGCCCGTTTTTTTTTGCAAATGAGTTTATTTTTATATGTAGCTTAATATTCAGAATAAATATAATATACCTATTTACTCTAAAATTACCACTAGATTGGGAATCTCTTAGGAAGGTAAAAAAATACGAACTATTTAACTTCAATACAGACCTCTCCCATAATATAAAACCGTTGTCGTCCATAGTTGGTATTGTGTGTTGTGGATTCATCTAGAAAGCAAAACCGTTACTTATTACTATAATATATAGACTTGTGTGGGAGGAAAATTATAACGTTTGAAATAATATGCTGTTCATTTTACTGACCAGATAAGAATCAGAAAATAATATATTATAACGCTATGGTTTATTAATAGATAAAGGTAACATTTCAAATATTGATTAATTCAAATTATGACCACTTCGACTTTATAAAAAAATTATATTCGAATGAACTGAACTGACCTGAAATAGCCTAAGCTAAGCCTGTAAACGTCCCACGGCTGGACAAAGTCCTTTACTCTATGTAGAGCATTCGAATACTTAACATAAATAAACACTAATATTTTATTTTAACTAAGCAGTTGGTTGATTTTATTTAAATAATTTTAGATTATGTAAAGGTTATTATTACATGAGAATAAATTAATTTATGTTGTAAGGGTAAAAAAAAACGACCGCAAAAACAACAATCTTAAATCACTTTTGATTTATTAACAACTATAGGGGTTCTTTTGAATATATACCAAGTTCATTGTGAGATCATAACCATATTTCTATTGTCAAATTTTTCTTGTCAAATTCACCTTAATTTTTACATATTTTAGTTATTTAGTTCACCTTCAAAAATTCCGGCGTTTTATGTTGACCCTCCATGATATTAGTAAATACTAGATCCAATTCTATGCCCACTGCTCTGGCCGTCATCATCACCGACCGGCATGGGGGTGATGGAGGTAGATAATACAGCTTTATAGGCTGACTCGGCATTCTGTTACCTTTAGATCTTGCTGCCGCGTTGCTAAGATAAAAAAAATATTATTAACATATAAATATATGTATTTAAATGATGAATATAGCAACTGATAAAATTATACTAAAATGTTTTAGAAAAAATTTACGTATTTACACGTATTTATTTCAGATAAACTTTAATATTTTCAAGCTATCGAAATATGAAAAATAAAAATATGAAGGCGACTTAAGAATAAATTAATTGCTCACACGGACTCTTTATAAGAAATTTTCACTGCTAATCATACTACATGCCAAATACATAGAATACATTTCCGATGATTCAGAGATGATGCCGATGTGCAAGTGGATGAAGATTTAAAGCTTAGAATTTTTTTTAGTAGTGTTAGTCATGTTGTGCATTTTTCATCGGTTTAAACACATTTGTGCTAACATGCCACAAGTGTAGGTATATTTACTTTACTAACAACTTCTTAAACTACATATATTTACTACAATTGCATACTTATATTAAAATACTTAGTAATTGTATATTAGTATGAGTAAATGTTGATTTTAGTACAATGGTGATACATATATTTTGAAAAGATATTCCCAAGCACAACGAGATTTATTATTTTGTTAAGAATGATCACAAGGTCTTCACTCCGTATTTAATAAAAAAAAACAAAATTTTATTATATATCCAACACCAAGGATTTTATTATAGGTCCAACACCTCCAAAAATAAAATAACGACAAATAATCCATATAACTCACCATTTAATATGTATTAAAAGAAATATCGTTATAATTGCAATAATTATTTTCATTTCAGAAATATTTTACCTGAATTCAAAGGGAAAGATAAAAAACAATTAATAAGTTTTACTTAATTAATTTCTTAGGATTCCGTACCCAAAGGGTACCCGGGAACCCCGGAACCCTATTAATAAGAGTTTTTTTTTTATTTTTTATTTGTATTGTTATATAATAAAATAAATTAAAAATAGATAGGAGGTACTAAAACAAAAGTAATTTTTCGCCTTTTAAGCTAGATTTTAAAATGTATATATGTATTAACACACACGTACATATTGTACTGTGGTACGAAACCTTTCGTGCGTACATCTGACTCACACTTACACTTGACCAGGTTTGTAAAAGTTTAACTCATTAGTGCTATTTGTATAAAGCAAAACCAATTTCAAATTTATCTGCTTTAAAAACAAAGATGAAAAATGTGACACAAAAACAAGATATATTGATTTTGTAATTGTCTACTTCGGAAAGCAAAACAATTATCAGGTGAAATGGATGGATCGACAAAGACCACAAAAAAATAACTCCAGATCTAAATTACGAATTTCGTGACTCACTTTGCCGCTTGTATCTTATCCATAACCGACTTATCCATACATTGCCCCAGTTTGACTGATTTTTATGAATTCTTTTTAAAAAAAACTAACTATACGAAGTATAGATGACAAAAAAATATATTCAAATGAATTTATTTACAATGACGACATTTACGATCAAAAATCTAAGATTGAAAAGTAACTCTAAAAATTACTTATTAAAATGTTTATGCATTAACTAAACTAAGTTTAATTTAAACACATCTCTTACAATGATGTTTTGAGCACAACCACTGAAGGCGGTATTCCAGTCACATCAACGATCAGTTAAGTTATGAGTTAAGCTTGTTTTATACCATGGTTGTTATTAGTGTTTTGATTACGGGAACTATGGAAACGATGGGCGGAACAAAATAATAGCCAGTCAGAATGACGACGCATATCACTCAATACATCCATGGTCATTCGTGATGTACGGTTGTTAAAATTATGTGACGAACGACCTCTTAAAGTGGCTACGCAAAGCAAGAAATAAAAATCTAATTTAAAGTAGTTGAACCGCTTGAACAAAGAAAGGCAAATTAGCATTTCTGACTTAATCTGATTAGATTTTATACATCAAAATTTAGAAAATAACCGTTTTAGATTTCTCATAATTTCATTTTTCGATAATAGCAATCGAGCAGATAACGAGGGTAGAGCAGCGTTTGTTTCCGGCCCCTCTCTAAACGTACGGAATACAGTCATAGCAGCTACTTTATGCTTATTTCCTGAACTGCTTTGGTAAAGCCAGCAAGTATAAAATCTGGATGAAAAATATTATAATAAAGGCCACACCTCTCTCCAATGAGATTTGTGTTAATAAGGCACATATATCGTCGGTTTCATTTATTTAATAATGGTATTGATATTCACGCTGTTCTCTTAAAACATCAGATCAATGTATTCTTCAATTTAACCAACATACATCTGAAAACAAACACACACAATACAAATACAAACACCCAGATTACAACAAATATCTGTATGGTGTATACATAAGTTACAAGCGGGGAGCGAACCCGGCAGTCAGTTGTTGTGACAGTCAGTTACAGCGCCAACCCGTCAGAAAACTTAATTAAACATTTTTCATTATAAATCTATACTTATACTCAAAATTTAACCGACTTATGTTTGTACATTAGAGAAAAACGATTATAAACGTAATATAGTTAATGAGAGCAAAAATTGTTTTTTTTCATTTTTTAACTGTATGTTGTCTGTTGTTTATGTGAAATTAGATGCGTTTTTCTTAATTGTATTTGAGAAGGTTAAAATTTTATGCATGTTTTATCTTAATACACCGATAATGATCGGCGTTTATAATGTTATAATGATTGATCAATTTGTGATTTATACCAAATTATTTAATTGACAGACACGATTTATTTTTGTACGTTGATCAATTTAATTTTTCAATCCAAAGAAATTAAAATAAATATTATTTATTCAAAGCTCCACACGTTCATTCTATCTCGGATAAAAGATAGCAAGAAGAAATGTAATAATATTAAAATTAATTGAAAAATAATTTCACCTAAAAATAATAATTTATACTGACAATACAAATAAACATAATAAAATAATTGAGAAATAGATAAATAAACATAATTTTGTAAATACGTTTTATAAGTAATAAAATAAGGTAATTTTTTACAATATTTCTATTTTACTTGTACGGTTAATTTTGTTCAGTATATTTATCTAAAGGAGTTTAATATATAAGTATTTTAAGACCATTTATAAGTTTTGACCCAACGTTATAACAGTTCATGAACATCAGTGGTGAGTGATTTAAATAATAAAACTGTCACAAACAAACATTATGAAACCTTTTTTCTCCCATACATTTTATCTGATTATGTAGAATCAGCCCCAGCAAACATCTAATTTATTTTTAGAAAAATAACATCCTCAAATATTTTTTAAATAATCAATTTAAATGATATAGTGATAGTAGTATAATCAAAGGCAAGAAATAAAGAAACCATCTAATATTGTAATAATGTGTCAGAGTAATGGAGTATTTCCGCATATAACTGTTATTATTGTTGAACACTAAAATTCCATCAATTGTGCTTAAAGGGTATATGATTAAAGAGTATTTGACAATGAAGATTATTCTGTGATAACTCTTGTTTGTATAATGAGATATATTTATTCGTTCAAGGTCGTTGTATCCCTACAGTCGACATTGCAATAATGTATAGAGGTCGACAGAAAGTCAGTACAGCAAATATTCTGCTACCAGCTCGATTAATAACTGCTTTTAATGAAAATAAAAATTCTGTAAACGTGTTAAAAGTATATCCCAGCCCATATCACTTATGATACTCCAATGACTGAATAAAAAAATATTTTACAAAGTTAATATATTGTATTATTGTTAATAATTTATTGTAAGTATTTGTGTCTTTTTTATTATTATTCTTGTTACAAAACCTTGTTAAAAATTGTAAACATTTATTTATAGCTTACACATTGGAATCATAAAAAACCTTTATGGTACAACCATTATAAACACAATTACTGATAAACAAGAATTTTCCTACATACTATTTAAAAACAAAAGTTTTTATCAGGAATTTATAAATGAGTTTATTTCTCTTTTATGGAAGCCAACAAAATAATCTTAAATCATAGAATATACATTATTAGATGTACTTAAAATGTATAGAAACAAAAGCATACTATTATTTTTATTTCAATATCGTTAAGGATTTGAGTAAACACTATTTTACCTGTACCTGTACTTTATACTGTAAGTATTATGAGTTCTAATCTCTATCATAATACCTGATATGTAATAGACCCGGCCGTATGTGGTCTTAGTGTATTATTCCACCCTAATTGTTTGTTCTAGAAACTATAGGCGACTTAATGAAACTATTTTGAATATAAATGAGTATATTTATAAAACCATTACATTAAATTATTAACTAAAATGTATAGAAGTAACATGGAGATTGCACTGTTTTAATAAACAGTAAAATAAAGAGACTTTTTTTTTTCGATTTGGCACAAATTCACTTATCATCTAAAACTTCTACAGTAGACGCGCTGCTTGCATTGTCGTTACACTTTTCTTCCATTTGTTCAGCACCAGTTTCAATTTCAGGACTTTTCTGAGGCGCGTTAACATCAAGAGCATCAGTCTTAATAGAATTTATACGTTCACGATTTTCTTCCGGCTGTTGTGATTCACTTTGGCTTATTTTCATTTTTCTACTTTTAGAGTTCCCCATTTTGTGTCTTCTATAAGCTTGATCTCATATATGACTGATTGTTAATATTGTGTTGTCGTTTTTTATCCGCAAAGATAAAGTCTTGATAACAGCCAAACCTTTATAATTAACAATGCTCCGTAGGCCGATGACGTTATTTTGATAAGAGTGGAACAGTAAGTGTACCGTTTACACACAATGCAAAGTTGCAACTGATGTAAATATTTAGTAAAAACATACGGTATCACACTGCTCACAAGATAAGACGACAATGACACAGCCCGTATAAATGTAACATTGACCGTTTATTTATTTTTATTCTATTGTCATTAAAAACAATAATTTGATTACCTAAAACATTTTATTCTTTAAATTATATTATTATACAACGCTTCATCGCACACGACTTTCGATATCTACAAGTTTGAAACGTTTAAGGCTTAATAACCTTATTAATAAACTCACACAAAGAGAATTGCAGAAATACTTCTGTCTTTTTCCAACTTATTAAAATACATCGCACGAACTAATTATATCAGCCAAACGTCTACCTATAACAGACAATTGTAACATAATATTCTCTCACTTTAAGATGATATTGTTATATATTTGTTAACCGAATTGTATTCGATTCAACTAACTTATTTAAATTCACGTCCCTGTCTGGTGTTATTGTGTTAACTCGTGACTCACTGGGACAAAAATAGTTCATATGACATCACTATCAAGTGAGCACAGCTTTGATGAAAAAATCTCATAAACATGTGCGACGCTGCAAATTCATCTTACATTTTTATGTTTAGTGGTACCTTGCAAATAACACTAATATACGCACTGAATTTAACCAAACGAACCTGTAAGCAAAAGGCTTCTTCTCAATATAGGAGAAGAGTTGGAACTTAATCCACCACGCAGCTCCACTGTGGGTCGGCGGATAATTTACCTGCCATAAGTAACAATCGCTATCACATATTTATGATAACAACCGGGACCGAGGCCTTCACGTGCTTTCCGAGACACGGACACAAAGACATAAATCTAGAGTAGAAACAAATATTTGTATAAATACATATATCTGCCCCGAGTGAGAATCAAACCCGCGACCACCGCCGCTTAGGCGCTCTACTCGCATTACTACACCAGAACAGTTGTCAAATATAATATTAAATTTTAAATCAATGAATTCATTATTGACCTTGCAAAACAACATGATGATTAATTTTGTACTTGATATATTTGTTAAGAATAACAAAACAGTAGGCTTTTTACTGGTGGCTGAATTTAGAGTTGATAATACACATAATAATTAATATATTATATATATTTTGCACTTTATGATAATTTCTTTTATCGGTATTTAGTTTAATTCATGTTTTTGATGTGACCACATGGCACATACTGTCATCGCCATTTCGTTCCAATATTTACGAATAATCAATAAAAATCTTTATGTATCAAAATTAATAACCATATTTTTACATAATGTTTGAGTTTGTATTATATAAAGGTACTTAAATAGGAATTTAAGTACCTTTATATAAGAAAGAAATAATTGTAGAGAACTGAAGTCGATTTAAATATAATATATATGTAATATATATAAACCAATTCCTTGGTTTCTACAATTTAATTTTATTATAATGTTTTGTATTATTTTATTTATTTTCGGTTTTCAAAAAAGTTTAATTATTTATGACTTATATCAATTTTTTTATATGTGAACACATGTGTCAAAGCTCGCAACAAGTAACATTTTTGACGACGGGTAGCGCAGTGGTCACAGCGACTGACTGTTGTGCTTGCGGTCATGAGGTTGATCCCTGCTCTTCACAAATATTGGTATAGGCTATACAAATATTTAATGGTGGTCCCCTTATGGAAATTATCTTAAAAACTTTATATAGTTCTAATAAATAAAATAAGAGACTTTTAACTAACTCTAAAGTAACTAATGTCTTTATAAATCTGTTAAAATCTGTGTAACTCTTTTTTTTCGTGTTTTGTTATAAAGACTTTTTTAGAGTTTGGTTCATTTAAAAGTCTTTTAAAAGTTTTTCATTATATTTATTAGAACTATATAGAGTTTTTAAAAGGTGATAATTTTCATAAGGCTCTAGGTGTATATTTTTGTGCTGTGTTTGTTTCCGGACCCCGACATAGAATATTCGTTCTACTTAGGCCCGTTGAATGTGACGCATTGAAGTGAGAAGGGTTTGTAACATAAAATTTTGCTTTAATTTTTAATCGACGTGTTAAAATAAAAAAAACGTCTTATTTAGATATATTTATATTTAACTATAAAATCCTATTGATATTCCAATGTTTTATTTCATTTTCAAGGAAAATTGCTGCTCTTTTTAATCTTTCAGGATTTACTAAAGAAGATAACTGCGACATATTAGGTAGAGAACCGATGTTGTAATATTTGCTATATGACGTCAGATATCTAGACGGTAAGCTTAAAAATCTAAATATAATGGACATCCCAGCGGTGATAAGGTTTATTATCAACCTTTTCATGAAATTGATAATTTTCTGTAAACAAAAAATATTTTTATTAGCTAAAATATTTATCACTATTTATCTGGATATATTTTTGCTTTTTTGATTAAAAAACACAATTCACAATTATTGAATTCTAGTTATAATAATAATTATCAATATTCCATTTTTATCAAGTTCTCAGCATTCTAGTTAAAAGTATACCAATGGATATGAGAGATGTGTAGTTAGTGCTAGTATAATCCTACTATTATACCACTATGTCTTACACATTATAGAAAGAGAAAATAGAAAAAACCAGTTATGAATTATCGAATTACGAAATAACTGAGAAATACCTAACGTCATAACGACTACCTTAATTTATAGTTAATTTTAATTACTTTTATTCGTGTTAATTGTGTGTTGTCATAAAAATATTAGTTTTAATGTTATGTGGTCTATCAGTTAATTATACCATTATTGATTGACTTATTCACTCTTGAACTACGCAACCACTTACTTGTTTAATTTGCATTTCTTTTGGGTTATTACTGTGACTACTTATATTTAGATTTTCCAAAAACATCTTTAGAAAAATGAAGTCTACTCATATTACTATTATATTATAATATGTCACTTGAATTTTGATGGCTTTCGGGTTAGTTGACATAATTATTATATAATATTAGTTAAAATTTCATAATTTTAATTTCAATTCAATGTTTAGGGAATTTATCGCTTACAAAAAAGTAAATAAACTTTTCATCTATACAATATATAGTATATATAGAATAGACAAAAAACAGAATTTGTAGTTGCTAAATTTTTTGCTCTTACCCAGATCAGTGGTGAGATTAGTCCAGGTTGTGTCGGCCTCGGATCTACTGTTTCTGTCTCTGTTGTTGTCGTAACCGCTGGCGTTGTTGAGACCGCTGGTGTTGTTGTGACCGCTGGAGTTGTTGTGAATGTTGATGTTGTTGTGAGCGTTGGTGTGGTTGTGACGATCGGTGTTGTTGTAACTATTGGTGTTGTTGTTATCGTTGGTGTTGTTGTGACCGTTGCTGTAGTTGTTGTTGTAGGCACTTCTATAGTCTCAGTGATATTATCATCATTCTGCGTATTCTGCTCTCTCATTATTTGGAGTCTCTTATAACTGTCTCCCTGATCAGCCTTTTTATTAGGATACGTAAACGAAAATGTCTGAAAATATTTTATAGGAATTAGAATAGATATAATAATTATGTAATAGATACTTTTTATTACTGTACTTATTCAATAGAATGACTTATAAGTAATAAGTAAATAATTGTCGTGTAAACAAAAAGAGAGGGGAGGGAAGGCCAACTTCAGCAGTGGACAGCCAACAGCTGATGTGGTGGTGGGAAAACAAATTTCGCATTTTTATATAAATTGAATATATATAACTAATACTGAAAAACACAAACTTTAAAATAATGTAAATATATATCTACAGATACAAAAGAATATCGTGTACAAGAACACTACAACAATCTTTACAAGATAAATAGATAGATAGATTAACACTTTATTGCACTCACATAAAAGTATACACAAAATAAAGAAATACCTACACAAAATTAAAAAGTAATAGGCGGCTTTATCACTAAGAGTGATTTCTTACAGGCAGCCTTATGGATGGATTAAATGAAAATTGGACAGGTAGAAACAGTGCATAAAGTCTATTTTCCGAGTTTTCGGATTAGTGAATTATTAAAGAATAAATACTTTAATAGCATACATACTCATATACAAACATACTCATACATACATACACTATTTAAATACTGTATAAAATGGAAGTAAGCTTAAATATGTGCTTTTCTTAATTTAAAACTTTCAAGACGTTATTTAATGTTAGAACTATGTATGTCCATAAGTACGACCCTAAAGTATAAAATACGCCAGATGTGCTTTCACGCGAATAGAGTCTGCTGATACTCTATCTGGATAATGAACATTTAATCATTTTAAATAGAGTAATACTTTCAATTAACAAAAAAAAATCTACTTGTCTGTAAATAGGTACACTAAGAGTATACTGTATAGCGTCGTAATATAATCGTAGCTTTAGAGGGAGATTGTTATACTAAATGCTAAATTGACGTGACGTTTGGGTACCATAAGCGATTATGAAACAGGCCAATTAGCGACAGTCATTTTCACGAGTAACCACTGGTTGCTAAATCGACGTGACGTTAAAGTACTATAAGCGATTATGAAACAGTCCAATTAGCGATAGTAATTTTGATGAGTAACGACTGGAAACGACAACTCTATATTTTATTGTATTTACATTCATAGTTTTATCAAGGTCCTAATAATTTTTTATTAAATTTTATTTCGTTAAACTTACAGTTATCATAGTAATATACCTATCAGTAGAAAATATATTTATTAATTTCACCGCTTAAAATATAAAGTAACAATCTGATATATATGTAACTTTATATACTATTTCTATTCTATTTCTCCCGTGAAACAGCTTTGCTGTGTTTCGGAGAGAAGGGCAAGACAGGCAGTATAATTACTGGCACCGAGACTTACAAACACCTTATGTCTCTGGATAGGCAACACATAGATGAGTTGCCTGGGCTAGTTCCAGGTAAATTAGTTTATGTTCATGGGCGATGTTAACCACTTACCATCAGGTGGAACATCTGCCAGTTTGCCTATTCACTTAACATTTAAAAAAAATACTGTTGCGAAAAATAAGGCTAATATTACATATGATAACAATAATTTTAAGTCAGTTCTCAAGCCTTAATAGTTTTCACTCACTACAAAAATATAACACAGAGACAGAAGAGATTAAACAAGACAAAATTAAACCAAATTTCTGTTTTAAAAGCTGAGAAACATAAGAATTGATTTTAAAAATTTATAATGAATAGTTGGCAAGGTTTACAATTATATTACTTTACAATTATATTTACTGTGAAAATCGTAGTGTTAAAAAATATATTCTATATATTTCTTTCTTTATATTCTTCTTATAATTTAAATTATAAAAAAAGGATAACGAGAATTCAATATAAAATACGTAGAAAAATTGTAATAAGATGTACTCACTCTTTTTGGGGCATCTTCAAATTTTACAAGCTGATTACCTATGTATGCGTATTTAGTTCCACACACAGCACTTAAGAAAGAGATAAGTATGAAAATTTTCCACATCTAAAAAACAGATTATATTTTTAGGTCTACCACTACTTAGCACAATTTATTACAAATTTTTAAACAAATAATATACAACGTAACTTACCTTTGTCATAAGAAATTATTTTTACTATAACATTCTATTACTGGTATATTGAAAAATGGTTTAAAAAGTCAACATACCTTGCTTAAATACGAAAATTTAATTATGTCAATTATTAATTACATTTACAAAAAAGTCGTTAGAATCTAGAAACAAATTAATTTCGAATATAAACTAATGTTGATGATTCATTTTACTTGAATTTGTTTTTACCTTGAACCACTGTTTAAATAAAATGATAATACATATTTTTATGGAAAATTCAACTAAAGCGAGAAAGACGTCAGTATATTGTTTGTGAATTATATATATTATTAATCGTAAAGAAAGACATTTACCACTCAAATAAAATCATTAACTTCTTAAAAAATAAAAAGATTATAGTGATTTAGTATTTCGATAGCCATTTATACTAATTACTATTTGAAGTCCGTCATGGCTGTTGTTGTCAAGTTCCGCCCTGAGATGTGATTAGTGAACTAAATTAGCTTGTAAACGTCTCATTGCTAATCAATGATTGGGATTGCAGCTTAATCCAATACGCCTATCCACTAGGAATTGGCGGACAATTTAGTGCGGACAAGAGTAGTGACCGGCAATCACATTTTCAGTTTAACAACCGGGACCGTCGGCTATATGAGGCACGATGGTGAGACTTACAAGGAGTTGAGATTAGACACGGGCTATTAAGCGAAAAATAATTTTTATATAAGACTAGTCAATTTAGATAATTGTAAAACAAATTATTTAGATATAGTTAAGCTTTATAATTTTGTATAAATAATTCCATAATAAGGCAAATCTTATCAAAATAGAACATTGTTTACAATATAAAGAATAAAATCTATGCAAAGTATACACCAACCCATATTTCTAATACATATTTTTTTAGCATTTATTTTTTATAACAATTGTTTCTTTTTTCTAAAAATCATATTTATCAAAATCTAATTGATATAAAAAATATAAATTTGAAATAGGTTCACAATTTCAAAATGTTATTAAGAAAATAAATTATGTACTCCATCTCTATTTCTATAGATGTAGGTACTATTCGAATAAAATAATAATTCTTATAGTACATAATTTTACTCTATTGTGTGTTCTTTTCATTATATGTAATCAATTGTGCGTTATTGTATACAAGCAACTTTGAATTACAGCTAGAAGAATTTCAATTACTGTATTTATTATTGCATTATAAAAAAAAACTGTTGTCGTAATTTAATTCTAGAACTTTATCTTATTATCTTATACAATCAAACGTATAGGAATTCATATTATTTTACATCGACAGGATTATGTATTTGGATTTATAATCGTTACAATATAAATGAAATTCGAAATAAAAAAGTGAAAAATAATAATATAATTTCATGTGGTAAATATTTATTTCTTCAAGAAATTTTCGAATGATTTTAAAAGAAAATTGCGCGTTATTTCCTTGTACCCGGTTCGGGGACATTTTGAATCTTCTGATACTTATTAATCGCAATTTTTACAAAGTCAGCTGCATTACTAATCTTCTCTAAACGTTCTGGTGTTATAAGGGACCTCATTTCTTCATGAATTGGACCAACTCCGTTAAACTTTATTTGACAAATGTTTGTGTAACTACAAACTCCAACGGTTAGTAAAGAACCGAGCATTAAAACGAAAATGCTACTGAACATCCAACTGATAGTTCTACCAGCGTAACCCACCAAAGTCTAGAAAAAAAATGGAATATAAGTATAACTTAACTAACACATAATTATGGCCTATAGGTTTTCTATATTTATGATTTTTCTCGTAAGTAAAATCACTAATACATAGCTTATAGAAAACGACCGTTTAAGTGTTACATTCAGATAACAAATTAGTAATAGGATATTTTTAGCACAGTTGACTATAAGATAAACGTGCAAAGATTCTACTGTGAATGTACTAATAAACTGTTTATAATATGAACATTAAATAAAAGTGATAGAGTGACATTTATAATTCAATCTGTATTAATTATATTATATTCTATTTTTTACACTTATTTTTTTGAAATTGTTAATGTTATTAATTAACAATTACATTTTTAGTAAAGTAAATTATTGACACAAACCCTTGAATCAGGTACTTGGCTCCATAGAAGGCCAAGTGATGACGTATCCGGTTCCATAAGGTAATCACTATTTCCGTAGAGATCATAACTGTAACGAAATGATTCATCCATAATTATATGAATGAATTAGCAAATCCTAATTAATGAATCAAAAATTGAATAAGTTTAGCCACTACAGTACATTTTGTTTGTTTAGTTGTAGTTGATAAATTACTGAATCGAATTTAAAAATTACTTTATCGTTACTAGTACCTAAGATTGACATAACTAAAACTGTGTCTAAAACTGAACATTGACTCGCATCATTTTATGCATAAAATAAAATAAAACTACTTACTTATTTAGTGCAGAATATCCATGTCCATATCCGTACCCAGGAGCATATGGCACATCAGGATATGCTACTTCTATCGGACCCGGAAAGCCATAATTAATATTATCCTGGAATATTATCGAAATTATGAAAACTTTTAATTAAATAAATTATAAATCATCCTTGTTCATAATATTAGGTGTTGTAAGACAGCCGTTTAATGAACATAAATGATAAAATCAATAGGACGTAATTTGGACGTCCCTAGTAATTAAAATTTTAACATGTTGCCTCACTAGACCTTTACGACCGCATAAATTTCTAGTTAATGTAGCTTATATGACCTTTACAATAATACTCAAGTACCCGAGTTATAAATAAGAAATTATAATACTCACAGGCTAATTAAGTTTAGCTTTTATGAAATTAAGAATAATGTATTTAGTTTTGGTATGCCTTTTTACAATAGAAATTGGAAGAAAAATAATTAAATTTACTCTATAATATAACATTAATGAGAAAATATGTATATTTCTAATGACACTTACATTTCTGTCAACTTCTGAAGCCGGTTCTGCGGCAGGCTGATCTGCTAACATGTCATGATTTATAACAGGGCCTGTAGGTCTCACTGGCTCTATTCTCGCACGACCTTCATTCATATGCTCCTCTGCTCTATACACTGGATGATGCTTCAGTTCAGAATTTGATTGCTTCTTGTAAATAGAATGCGTTTCGATCGCTTCTTCGACTTCTGGTTTAAACTGTGCTACCTTATCCAATGTTACGTGCGACGGTAATTCAGCAGATAAAACTGATACTAGTACCAAAAAGAAAACTACAAGCTTATGCATCTAGAACAAAATTAGTTATTAAAAACGTATATTAAACGAAAAATAAAATATTTTATTTTAATTGTACTTACTTTAAATGTCTCTTGACTATCGTACTTCTTAAGCAGGAATAATGCTGGTCGATACTTTTTAAAGTATTTATAGGAATAACATTTTAAGGAGATAAATATTTTCCTATGAACTTATCACCAGGACATTGTTTCGCAACAATAAGGACTCCGTTATTCAATAAGATAAGGAATTTGTCAAACCTTTGGAATGCAACGTAAAAAAACATTTGTTTTGTTCAAAATAATCAGTTGAAGCACTTTTTTAATAGTCGTAATTATAAGGGTTACTGTGCCCAAAGGATGTCTAAAAAGTATTACTAAAACTTCGCTGTCCGTTTGTTTGTGTGTAATAGTTGTAAATGGAGAATTAATTGATTTATGTATACTTTTTTATGTCGTATTAATTATGTATTAACTATTTTATGTTTTCCAAAATAATAAAAATAAAAATTCAGCTGAATAATAAAAAATAAATAAAGACAAGGGTAATTTTGTGGGTTTCTTATATGATAATCTCTTATCAGATACTTTTTTAACGTATCCGTAATAAGCTTATAATCGAAGTTGTTGCAGGAGGTGACTAGCTTGGTAGACATAAAACACTAGAACCGTTTTTGTCCTACCAAGAAAAATTATATTACCTATAGTTATATTTAGTTTTATTTAATGATTTAATACCAATCAAACTGGATAAACTTTTTATTTTCGTGGCTATTTTAGTCTTTACAAGGTTATCTGGAACATATTGTCGGTCTGCTCATCCTAGAAATCTTTAATATCTATATTATTTATATATTAATCGTAGAAATCTGTAATAAATAATGAAATAGAAACTCATAATGCGAACTGTAATGCCTTTACTTGGCACCTCGCAATGCGTAGTAGGTACTATAATTTGATATAACCTTATGATTTAACTGGCGTAAAATTGATAAAAATCGCATTTTATAGATTAGATAATGTCGGTATTTTTACTATTTATAATAAAGTTATCTTCATTCAAAACTCGTCAAAAATAAAATTTAAAATGAAGTCCAAGTTTGAAATAGAAAAGAGGAAATCTTGGTAAGCAGATAATCAAAAATATATATATGATTAAATTGGAAAATTTGAGAAAACCTAACGACTAATTAGGCTTTACGCGTTTGATAGTTCGCGCGTTTGAATATCTGTTAAAAATTATTACAATAAATACTATTTATTTATTTATTCCAGTTAGAACTGAATATTCATAGCTAAGATACGACAACGTCTGATAGGTGAGTTAATATTTTTCATATACTGTATCAGCCTGTAAACCACCCACTGCTGAGTGAAAGCCTCTTCTCCATATAGAATTAGGGTTAGAGCTTAATCCACCACGCTGCTTCACTGCAGGTTGGTGGATAATATCCCTACAATGACTAACGATCGGTATCAGGTGTCTATGATAACAATCGGGACCGACGGCTTTACGTGCTCTTCGAGGCACAGTGGGGAGACCCACAAGGACACCCAGACCGGAAACAAATATTTGTACAAATACAAATATCTGTCCCAAGCGGGAATCGAACCCGCGACCGCCGGCGCCCGATTTGTGGCGACTACTCGCACCACTACACCAGAACGGTTGTCGTATACAAATATCTGTCACGAGCGAGAATCGAACCCGCGACCGACGGCATACTTTTTGAACCGACTACTTGCACCACTACGCCAGAACGGTCGTCGTATTTTTCATATAATTCTCGAATAAACCGCCTTTATAGTAAGCAAAATCTATATTAAAACCAGTTAATGAGTTTAGTACTTACAATAAAAGGACGAAAAATAGTAAAAGTTTATAACGTTCATATTTGTTTTTTTTATTATTATTTTTTTGTTTTTTTTTGTTTTTTGAATACGTAATAAAACATTAAAACCAGTCATTATATAAATGCATTACCATTCCTTAAACATTAGTCATTTTTTTATCAGAATTAACTAAAACTATGCAAACGTGCTTTTAATGTTTTAAGAAAAAAAATTAGTAGCCAATATTATCAACATTCTAACCTACATACTTCATTTTGTTAGAATGTTAAGAGAGTTAGTAATTTATAGAAGCTATTTTTAAACTTCTTTATTTTAGTTTAAGCATAAAAAATATAAAAATCGCTGCCTATTTAGCTTAGAATAAAATTAGTAAATAAGTAAATCGATATTTTTATTTCCAGGTTACAGATATAAATTTTTTTTACCAAATGATATTTAATACATAATTTAATATAACAAAAGTGGTAATAATATTCGTATCGGTTAAAATAAAATGAAAACATATACCTAAGTATCTATTGACGATATATGATTGTTGATATAACGCCAATATTTTATTATCATTCACACATACGAACGAGCAATATGAATGAAATCAAAGCGTTTAAAGAATTTGCCGCAATCTTCAATTGACTTCTAATGACATTACATTGCATGCCAATAACCATAAATACGCAAGCACGCTGAACTGGCATTACCGCATTATTAGTGGCAACTTACCGCTTAACATATTCCCAGAATAATCTAATTTCCTCTTCCAAAGAAACATTCATCATATGTATAACAGACATATATTCGTCATTTATTGACATTGAATTTAAAAGCACTTATACGTTTATTAAAACATAAACCACTGTATAAAATTCGTGGGACTTATATTAACGGAACATTATGCAAAGCTTATAAATAAATTAAAACAGAACTAACTTTGTGAGTATTATTTTATGAAATTTACAAAGTTTATGTTTTTATATTCGCGTGAGGTTCATATGATGTATCATAGTATGACTATTGACTGTACGAGTATAAACGCCGATTCAGCCCCTATACGAGTTCAGGGTTGAAAAAGCAATCGATGGTATTACTTAAGTCGTATAACGTATATACTTTTATTGTACATTTCTTACTCAATTATTTATTGATTTTGTCTTACAATTAGAATGAATGGTTGTGTATGAATTATTCCATCGAATTTTATATAATTAAATATTTTATTTTAATAAATACTGTTTTATTTGGATTTCTATCTACTAAAGACGTAATATCTTATATCTAATTTAAAACTTGATGCATTCTTGTTTACAATTTTTAAGTTTAACAATTTTCGTAAAAAGGAAAATAATTTTATCATTAATAGTGAATAATAAAAATCTTCACAACTTATCAATTTTTAAGGTAACTACGAATTTATGAATGAAAAAAGTAATTATTTTAATTGTAAACTATATTAATTTATACTAGCAGTACCCGCGACTTCGTTCGCGTTTGCGATCCCTTTCATTAAGCCTATATCATATAAAATACATATGTAGGTACTCCGGCTTAAAAATAGGCCGCACGTTCAAAGGGTTCTTTACAATTCTGGTTTCAAGTTATTTTGGTCTGGTTAGTTTCTTTAATTTCCGAACTAACAAATTAAAAAGCTGGAAATATTTATGGGAAAATTTCTAAAATATATCTTTTGTAACAAAAAAGAAATAACGAAATTGGACTACGCGTTAACGAATTAGAACTAATAATAAATTGTGAGTACAATTTTGAGTTACGTCCTTTTTCCCAAGGGAACGGTGCTGAATTTCGGGATAAAAAGTATCTAGTCTCCTAGCTCGTGGTATGAACTTAAAGCTTGTCCAGTTTTATTTCAATTCGAAACACACATAGACAAGACAAACAGATAGACAGACAGACAGACAAAAATGAAAATTATTACATGTTTGGCTTCAATATCGATTAAAGAGTGCGCTACTGTTCTCTTATATTTACGCGAATATAACTCATTTAATTAAAAGTCTAAATCGGATTTTATCGCGTTTATTTGTTTTAAAACTTTACTTACTTTTAATTGTTAACAATTGATTCATAATTCGGACACCCACCACCTCAGTCCCCCGAGATCATGGACGCTGTAAAGGGTCCGAAACGTCGGGAAATAATTTAATTTAATTAAAAATACTTAAACTGTAAAGTTTTAAAACAAATAAACGCGATAAAATCCGATTTAGACTTTTAATTAAATAAAGAGTGCGCTGCAAAAATAAATTAAGAATTTTCTATGATATAAGGAATTTGAACTGTAACTGTTTCATTATAATACGTATGTAGATATTACTTGCCAGTGATACAAGAATACTCGATAAGCATTATAATGTTTTATCTAGTTTCGGAAGGTAGCTCGACACCTGCCTGATGATGGTACCCACCGTGGTATCCACGGTCGCTTTTAGTTACATTGCGGCATAGACAAATTTATACATAGTAAAATGAACATAAACTTTTTAGATTTTTTTTCGTTTTTTTTTTCATCTTTTTTTTTTGATATTTAGATACTTTTTTTCAGTTACATAAATACTTACAAAAACGTCTTGCTTGCTTTTAAATTTTTCAATTGGTTGATACCTTTCAATCATAATCCGCTCATACTAAGAATGAATACCTTCTTTAACTTTCTGCTTTTAACTTATTTTTACTACCCATGTTTGTATAATATATTGATCTGTTCGAATCGACCTTTAAGTACATATTTACATAAAACTTCATCAGTTTGCATATATTTAAAAGAAGCCCAAGTTCTTTTTTTTCTTTTTAATTTCTTTTAATTTCATGTATTTTTTAGTTTTTTTTTTTTCGCAGTCCTGAGATGGCCTAGGGCTTAGATCACATGGATCTTAACCGAAGATTACGAATTCAAATCCAGGCTGCATTACTAAATTTTGCTAAATTTGATTAAAATCAGACACGTGGTCGGCGGTAAAGGCAGTGTAAGCACGTGATGAAATCTACCTACATGTCTTAGGAAAAGTTTTTCAGGCGAACTAAGATCCATAGATATTATTATAAGAAATCCTACTCCTGAATAATATTAATGTTTATACGACTTTTTTCTTTTATTAAAATATTATTTCTTATAAAAACATATGTACCTATTTACATTTAAACAAATAAACATCCTGTTGTTTTCAGGGCCGGATTAACTATTACGCAGAGTAGGCAACTACCGCTTCCACTAGGGGCCCACGCACGCGCAAAAAAAAACAATACGTTTTATAGAATGAAAATTTTGTACGCTTTCTCACTAACCATAATTCATTATTGCTTTTTTTTACTCATATAATAATTCATATAATATACAGAACCATCTAGTGTCGTGATTTAAAACTAATATAATAATTCGTAAAACAGCCGGCGGCCAGTGGGCGAGTACTGGACTTAATTCGCCCGTGAAAAAAAAACACTTAAGTGATGTGATGAACTATTAAGGAAGACACAAAATCTTACCCAACTCGGATTTAATCGCCAATAAATAATTGAAAATCAACCTTCTTCGAGTATGTCCGTTAGTCAAACTATGAGTATGGCAGTGGACTCAGTGGATGATCTTTGCTAGTGTTCTGAACAGACTAACCAGGATCAAGAAACAGACACTTTAGCGGATGCCGAGAAAAATGAAGCCATGTATGAGTTCAAATTACTATAACAAAACGTATTCCACCTAGGAGCAGAATACCATAATGATATTGACTTATTGCAAGGTATTGCCTACCAAGGAAATTCAAGTTTTTTGGTGTACTAGAGATCCTAACGCATGTCAACTCATTGAGTGTAATTTTTCTGATTCAAGCCGACAAATACGAGTAAACATATAAATTGTTGTTATTGTTGTACTTTAGTTCTAAGATTCATGTCGTTAAATGGAGAAGTAGCAGACCGTTTTCTTACATTTAATCCTATCGTAAGTCACAAAGGGAAAAAACTGGCAGCTACAATTTTAAAATTTTTAAAAATCAAAAATCAAAATTTACTTTATTCAAATAGGCCCCAAGAGCACCTTCGAATCGTCATTTTACAAATTAACACTTTCAAGTGATTATTATTTTGTAATAGTAAAGCTACCACCGACTCGGAATGTAGATTCTGCAGAGAAGAATCGGCAAGAAACTCCGCAGTTACTCTTTTAAAAATAGTATATAAATTTTTTTTTAGTATAAAATTAGTAATATCTTGCATGAAATACAGCGCCACTAAGTCCACACATCTTTATCGACTAAGTAATCCTGCACCGAATAATAAGCTTTATCTATTAATTTTTTCTTAATAAATTCTTTAAATTTATTATGAGACAATTCCCAAATTGTTTGTGGGATTTTATTATACATGCGAATACCATAACCCAGAAAGGAGACGTTTACTTTGCGCAGTCGGAAGCTTGGAGTTACAATTTTGTTATTCCTTCTAGTGTTTACAGCGCGATTAATACTATTTATTTCAAAACAATGAATATTCTGGTGAATATATATAATATTATTATAAATATACTGCGACGCAATTGTTAATATGTCTATCTTTGGAAAAACATCCCGTAGGGAGAGTCTAGCTCCAAGATCGTAAATGCCACGAATAGCCCTTTGCAAAATAAATACAGTTTCAAAATCTGTAGCATTACCCCACAGTAACAGACCGTAAGACATAATACTATGGAAATAGCTAAAATATATTAAACGCGCAGTAGCAACGTCGGTCAGTTGTCGCACTTTTCTAACTGCGAATGCTGCGGAGCTGAGTCTACCATTCAAGGATGACAAATGGGAATTCCACTGAAGTTTTGAGTCTAGATTTATCCCTAAGAATATTGTAGTATCATTAACAATAAGCCTCTCGTTATTTATTTTTAAATTATAATTTGGATGTTTAACATTAGATTAGATGTTGTAACATTGGATGTTTATTTATTACAACGAAAATACAACGCACTTGGTTTTTTTTTTGCGTTCAAAACGAGGTTGTTTGTTTTAAACCAATCCTGAATTCGAGATAAAGAACTGTTCACGTCATCATAATTTATTTTTTTCCTATCAACATTAAATAATATTTAAATTAATATAGCATTGATAAAAAAAATACAAGAGGTAAATCTAACGACAATGTATAAAATATGTCTGGCTGTTACAATGGTCTACAGGCGAATATAAAATAAAATAAAAATCTCACACTACGTATTTTATGCATTGTGTATTTTATTGCATATGACCATGTTAAATTTAAAATGATCGCATCACGTTTTATTTCTTTCCTGTTCTATAAGATTCATTTATTAAAATTATTTCAGTGAAAGAAAACTAAATAAGAATCGACGATGTATATAAGATCGTACGATGTCCACAGACAAACACATAGACATAGACAGACATAGACATACACGAACATGTAGATACGCAAACACGCGGCTTGTGTTAACTTACGGGTACTAGAGAACTGATATACTGCTTAAATTTACTTCTTTTGTAAATAAATATGTATCTATATACACATAAAAAGCACCCAAAGTTCGGACAAGCTCCAATCTCCATGCCTATGACGGTAATCGAACCCGGTTAGCGGGGTAGATAGAGGCAAGGATTTTATCTTATCAACACCAAATTAGGGCAATCATAAAAAAAAGGGTAAGTAAGGAAAAGAGGCCCCGAGAATTGCATTGCCTAGTGTCCTTGATAGGGTTCATCCGGCTCTGGTTGTTATAACATTTCATAATGACTCTTATTTCGTAATTACTTATTCAGTAATCAGGAAATATTTGACTATAATTATGTTTTACGCCGTAGCGACCAGTTGTTCTGAAATCAAATTTTAAATAACCTACCTAATTATAAAAAAAAGTAAAAAACAAAACTCAAGGTGCCAGTAATTTACTTAGGTAATGGGTCCTCAAATAGCGCAGAATTTTAAAATTTAGTTTTATGATTATCACATATTATAATATAAAATATTTTATATTCACAGAAATCGGTCTCCAATATTTACCTATTTTAAATAGGTACGTGAAAATTAGGTTATTTTTCAGCGCTAAAAATTAACTTTAATTAGTTAAGAAGAAAAAAAATAACTGTACCTTCTAATAATAAAATTTAATGAACAATTATTCGATACTCCATTATCTAAAATGAAAACAAAAAATTAGACATGCACTTACCTACCTAGTTTTTACATAATGCTAGAACAAAGGAACATAAAAATTCAAAAAATATCATTTTAGCTTCCTTAATAAGAAAGGTCATCTGCAAGTTACAATTATTTTATTACTTATACCTAGTAGGTATATTCGTAATACAAGTCCAACTAATATTTTTTAGTATTCTCGATTCGACGTGACATTGGCAGAATAATATGCGCATGTGACATATTTTTAATATTTCTCGATAATCGAATTTTAAAAATTGATGTTTTGTTTTTTGTTTTAATAGTTTTTACCAGTTTTTACTAGGTATACCAAAACATTAATTTATAAATAATCAAATTAACAAAATGGCGTTAATGAAAATACCAGACAAAGATCAAAATATAATGTGTGCTTCTATTAACGTGAACAATTTTCAACGAGCTATTGAGGAATTGGTAATATATAATTTAAAAAAAAAGTTTTTACAATTTTATTAAAATAAGTAAGTTATTAAACATTTTTAGGTTTATAATTCTCTCGACGCAGAATCTACTTCAATTGCAATTCGAGTTTGTATTGAAAAAAAATACATTCAAGTATTAGATAATGGAACAGGTATCACAAAAAATAATTTTAGACTTTTAGGAGACAAATATGTAACAAGTAAATTTTTAGATGTCCCTTCATTGAAATATATGCCAAATAAATATGGATTTAAAGGAATTTCCTTAGCAAGTATCATAGAAATTTCCGAAAATGTTAAAATATCGTCAAGATGTCAAAGTTCTCAAGAAACTTGGACAAAAATATTTTATAAGGGTCGCACAGAAGGATTTGATTTAACAACATTGAGACCTTCTAAAGGAACAACTGTGAGTTTTATAGAATTCCAATTAGATAATTTAATCTTTGTTATTAATTTACAAGATACATTTCAGGTGGAAATTTCTGGATATCTTTATAATCTAAATATTCAACAGAAATCGATAGATGCATTAAATGAAATAAATAATATCAAATTGTCATTAGAACAGCTATCTTTAGTGCATTGTAATGTATCATTGAGCCTTCGAGATGATTCTAAAAATGAAATTATTTTCAAAGTTCATAAAAATAGAAATGTGTACCAAACATTATGGACACTATTTCAAATAAGTAGAAGTAATGTACAAGATCTTCAAGTAGAAAAAAATGAATATAAAATAAAAGCATACATTGGTAAAAACAATGAAGTCTCGAAGAAGTATCAGTGGATATATATAAATGGCAGGATAATTTCAAAAAGTTTTTTACATAATAAAATAAATGAATATTTTAGAAAAAAACTTTGCTTTAGAACAAATAACAAAATAAAAGAAAAGGTAATTATTTTTATTTAATTTTCCACATTTTACATATTTCTTCTTAATTTACTTTCATAATTTAAATAACAGTTTACAGGTGAAACAGATTTCAATTGTAAAATTCCATTTTATTTTATTTTTATATCATGTCCTAATATTGATTTTGATATTAACTATAACAAAAAACAAACTTTTGTCGAATTTAAAAATTGTGAAGAAATTAACAAACTTGTTGAAAAGTTAGTTGACTTTTATTGTGGGGACGGCAATCTAAAACCAATAAATATTGATGAAGTAAATAATAAAAATGAACATGACACAAGAAAAAAAGTCAAAGAAATTATGGAGAGAATACTAAATAAAAATGTAATAAAAGATAATATCACACAAATACAAAAAGGTAGAAAAGGTAAGTTTCAGTTTTACATATTTATATTAGTATATTATAAATTACACATACAAACGAGATTTTTAGGTAAATATATTAAAAGAAACAACAACAAAAGTAATCATTTGCAAAAATCTGAAAAAAAACTAAAAGAAAACAAAAATAAATCTAAGCAAATAAATATTACTACAAATAGAAACCATGATCATAAAACAGTAAATAAGGTTCGAAATAATAGAAAACTTGAAATTATATACTCAAGTATTAATAAAAAAAGAGACCAAAAGAAATTAAATAAGAGTAATAAAACTACAAAGGTAAATCATAAATCAAGTGATTATAATGAGCTTCTAATAAGGAAATTTAAAGAGCTAACAAAATCCATTAGAAAAAGATGTCAACAACTTTCTTATGAATTACAAAATGTATGTAATAATACATTAAACTTTAATAGTAACAATATTGAATATTTGAACACAGATAACAATTTAGACTTACAAAATTCCAAAATAGAGGAACAGAATTTATCTATTAAACATATAAATACAGCTAAGAACAGTTCAATCATCAAACTTAAAACATCTTATGATTTATTAAAGACAGCTGAAAACATAGAAGTATCACATATTAACGTTTTGCCAGAAGATAAAAATACCGTTATTGGAGAAATAGGACAATCCAGTAAGTAATTTAATTTTAATATATGCAAAAATCAAAATATTCGAAAACTTTAATATATATAAATGTCAAATACAAGAATTGCCAGTGTCAGCCTGTCATCAGTCATATAATACATCTATGGTCACAAGACCATAGTCTTCAAAAACTATTACGCAAGGAACTTATATTGGATATAACTTCCTTGCTATTACGTGATCATGTTGTCATTTGTCTACCCTACCAAACGAAATCGCAGCAATTCATTAAAAAATAGGATTATATTATTTCATTCATTACATTTTATGACTATTACATAGCTTAATATACATGACTATGTATTTTGTTCGTGATGACTACCGCTATAATCAACAAAATAAATAAGAGTACTGGAAATTGGAATATCAATGTGAAAACAGCACATATACATATTTAAAAAATAGGGCTGGTCACACTAACTCAACTGAAATAGTTTCACTCGTAGTAAATCGATTATAATCACAATTTGAAATTGTACAATTGATAATAATTAGTAATTAAAATAAATTGTAACCGATATTAAATTTTGATTTATACGTTTAAATAAATAGAAGTGTTAAATTAAAGATTTGTGTATCGTTATGTTATTATGACGGAAGTTAAATAATTTATACGCTTAAAATAAATATCTATTCTTCAACCGTCACTATCTCGTTTGACTAAAAATAGTTTAGTTACTTTTTTAACAATTTACTACCTTCTGGCTTTAAATACTTTTAGGTGACACTACAATTTCTAATATTACCTATAATAGTCATAAGAAAAATGTGGAACTAAATAAAAGAATAATTAATAGCTTTTCTATGAGAAAACAGCATTTGAATTCAAATATCTTAAACCAAATTTATAAGAATATAATTCAAAATAATAAAGATATTAATTTGTTAAAAAATGCAATTTTAAATGAATACGAAAATAGACACATGAACGAAATAAATGGTGATAATGAAAATAATAAAAATCTTTTGAATCATCATAATCCTAGTTGTGAAACCGAGAACGTAACAAATAGCTTTAATTATAACATGTCATACAATACAAATTTTAAATTTGCTAATACGTATTCAATTGATATTTTAAATTCATTTTATTCGAATAATGAAAAAGTTAACGAAACATATTCAATACGAATGTCAACAAATTGGAATTACAGTAATCACATTCCAAAAAAATCATCCTCAGTTACAAATACGATTAGAAGTACGACTTCTAGAAAAAATGATAACTGTGATCACAAAGATAAACGTGTTTTTATACCAGAATCTCAAAGCAGTGACGAAAGTATAGAACCTTTGGCTTATTGTGAGGCAATTTTTGATAGCAACGAATTGCGAGACGTTGAAAGAGAGTTTAACGCGAGCTTTTACGAAAATGAAAAAAGAGATGCTGGTACAATTTTAAATACAGATTATTATTCTCATATATCTCAGTATTTTTGTGATGAGAAAATTGAAAAGGATGCTTTTACAAAGGATATTAATACAAACGTAAAACCAAAACTAAATATGATACAAAATATATCAAGTAATGAATTGTCTAAAAATATTACACTAGAAAATAATGATGCATGTCTACAAATACAATATAATGAAACAAATAATAAAGATTATTTTCAAATTCAAAGTCGCTATAGTTTTGTGCCTAAAGGTATGTATGAAATTAGCAAATTTATAAGCTGAGATCTGAGCTACATTTTAACAAAAGTGTATTACAGGTATGTCTCAAATGTTTAAAAATAAATTATATAAACATGCAGACTCTTATGATATAAATGAAGAATACTTTGAAGACGTAAGTTTTTGGATCACTTGCTCTTATTTTCTTATACAGTTTTTATAAAGATTATTGTTTTAATTTCAGATTATTTACAAAGATTTTGCAGATGACGTTCGCAATAAATTTGAAGTTTTTGAACCGGATATCCTGAATGTCAAAGATACTTTTTCGAAAGATCTCTATAAAGTTAACGATGTAATCAACAAAGATAATTCCAATCTAACGTTCAATTCTGAATCATTGAAACATGCTAAAGTAAGTTACTTCGTGTATTTTTATTTATTATATTTTTTATTATTTTATTTTTTTATAAATTGTGTAAATTAAATTGATTAATGAGTGTTTACATGTGTGACCTAGATAATTGGACAAATAGATAGAAAATTTATAGCTGCGGTAGTACAAAGCATGAGATCTCATTCCGAAGAGTCGTCACAATTTTTAACTCTTTTTGATCAACATGCTGTGGATGAAAGAGTAAGACTCGAAAAAAATTTATCAGGTATTATTTTTTCTCGTAAGCTAGACATTAAGTTTTCATTTTTCCGTTTAATTCCCTAATACAAAAATTCTTTCATGCAAAATATTTTACAAATTAAAAATGGTAGGTGATTAGATTTCTATAGATTATTGTCCTTTAGAACAAACAACAAATTCGTCAGTATACAATAATACCACATAATAAGATAAATAAATCGGACGTTAGAGTAACAATAGCTGATAAATCGTATTATTTTTTTCTGATAAGCCAAAAGGTAATACCAAAAAATAGACATTAAAAATTATTTTTTTTAGAATTTCTGTGCTTATCTTCCTTCTTTAATGGTCAACTAATAGTCTTCCGTACCTTAAGTATCCCGAAATAAACACTATATAATTATCCTTCTCCAAACTTAAACTATATCTGTATTGGGTTTCATCAGAACCATTCAACAGCATGATCTTCAAATGTGTGATCTCAAACAGTCTTAATAGATTTCGGCATTGCATTTATTCCTGTCGACCACGATCTGTTGCTGGCATTATTGATTCGTTACTCTAGCTCGGATCCTGCTATCAAGTAGTTTATTTCATACTAGCTTCTGCTCGCGGCTTCGCTCGCGCGAATGTCGGTTATCGCGACCAAAAACAAAAGTATCCTGTGTTACTTCTAATACCTTCAAGAATATGTGTACAAAGTTCCATGATTATCGGTTAAGTAGTTTTCGCGTGAAAGCGTAACGAACAAACTTACTTTCGCATTTATAATATTAGTACCTATGATCTTCGAGGACGCAGAAAGGCTACTCGTACCGATGAGAGTAACTGAGATTTGCGTTATGCATTATGGTCGCTAATGTTTCTTTACGTCGATGACTTGCAACTTTATAAACAGATGGAAATTAGTGCCTCTACATTTGGCTATTAGTTTTATAAATCAAGATCTAATACATATACTCAAGTGATAATTAAATCACGATTATTAGTGTTAATGTCGCGAAGTGCCAAGCGATAATTGTGGCTAATCCTTGGCAAAATGGCTTTAATTCGTGGAAATTCTTTACTAAACGTGATTTTTGATCGATACACAATAACATTTAAAATGTTAAGTATTTAGCCATAATAATTGTTATGTCCCTTTCTTGTTTCGATCAGGAAAATGAAATGTCACATATATTTTACTCAACACTGCATCCCTTACAACATTTTTTACCAACCAAGGCCAAGCTTCACTTTTAGTAAATAGTTTAGTATTGCTAATCATTGATTACAGTGATGTGTGCTATTTAAACCTAAATGAAACTTATTTGAAAAACTTAATCGATCACTTAACACGTGCATTCGCTTTTTTTTCTGTTTACGTAAGTATAGTCTTCATCCCTATTACAAATCCTGTATGGTGCCATGGTGGTTACCTTTCCGTGAACATAGAAACTTAAGAATTATTTGTTTACTCTTCACATTCTTATTCCATCCTTCCAGTGCCGGATTAACCAATAGGCAGAGTAGGCAATTGCCTAGGGGCCCCGCTTCCACTAGGGGCCCCATGCAAGCGACAAGAAGAAAAAAAAGTTACTGGCACCGAGACTTTAACACCTTATGTCTCTGGATAGGCAACACATAAATGAGTTGCCTGGGCTAGTTCCAGGTAAACTAGTTTATGTTCATGGGCGACGTTAACCACTAACCATCAGGTGGAACGTCTGCCAGTTTGCCTATTCACTTAACATTAAAAAAAAAAAGTAAAAAAAGGGGCCCCGAGTATAGAATTGCCTAGTGTCCCTGACAGGGTTAATCCGGCTCTGCATCCTTCTACTTCTTTCCTTAAATGTAATTTCACTTTTATGTCTGATTATCATGAAAAATTACTCCGCTCTATATGTAATCTCTCTTTATTCACACTTTTTCGTCGGTCTGGGCATTTGTCTGATTCGTTTGCTGTGTCTGCTTTTCATCTCTGGAACATGTTACCTAAATCTATCCGTAAAGCTCATTCTCGCTTAAGAGGTAATTTAAATTATTTTTAGTTGAAAATTTAACTTAATATTATTAGCTCCTTAAATACCTACTTTATATTTGTATTTTAATCATTTTCGTCTGCCTGTTTGTATTAAGTATGTATGTATGTATTTATTGCTTGTGCATTTAATATAATGATTGTTACTTTTTTTTAATCTTTGTAAATATGATTTTGCTCAGTTTCCCATTTTGCACACTTACAAACCTAGCGGACTTTTACGTCCGAAGGTTGGCTGGTAGATATTGCGTTTAGCATTAAGCCTTTTGTACAATTTAATCATGTACAGTATAATAAAGTATAATAAATAGACTACTCTTGCATTGACAAGATCCATTGATCTATAATTTTTTTATAGATTAATGATAAGATCATATCATATGGTATGGTGATAACACGAAATCAGTTAAAATAGGTAATGAATTGTATGTTCCGACAATGTGAATATTATAATTAATATTAATAATTTTATTTAGATTACTTTAATGGCATGGAATGGAAAAGTGTTGAATTAGAGGCAATTGCGTTAAAAGTTAGTTCTGAGGATTACTTTTATCTTTATAACTACAAGGAAAAATTTTCTCGATTTGGATTACAATGGACATTCACGGACACAGATATAATTATTCATGCTGTACCAAAAGCTATTCTTGGTAAAAATTCTAGAAAGGTACCAATTTATTTTAATTATCTTAAATCGCATTTATGTTAACAAAATTGTAATCTTGTTTGTCAATGCTGCAGTTGGAAGTGGTTTTAACTGCTGTAAAAAAAATTATTTCTGAACAAATTGAAGAAATAAAAACTGTTAGAGGTAATATGTCTTTATATCCGAAATCAATAATGGAGCTTGTCTTTAGTGAGGTGAGTTTTTTTATGATTTGATTAGGTAATGAACATTCGTTACATTATTTATAAATAATTATAAAAAATATAAATATAAATAAGTTTAAAAGAACCTAGCTATGTGTTTTTAAATTTATTTGAATTCGATTTTCATCTCTTTAAGGTTTATATACTTTCAATGATTAATCTTTTGCTATACATTTATATATAAAATTATCATTAAAAAGTTTTGTAAATTTATTTATTAAATTCTAATATTGTTGTTTTCTGTATTTTGAAATGTTACGTAGGCTTGTAGGTATGCGATTAAATTTGGAGACAGTTTGTCTAAAAACGAATGTATTAATATGATTAGTGCTCTTTCGTCTTGTAAAACTCCTTTTCAATGTGCTCATGGTCGACCTGTTATGGCAGTTATTGTGGAATTGTCGAATAATAATCGTTCTTATAAGGTATTATTTTTTTTATTCAAAACATATGTATTATTTTCAAAAAATTGTTTTATCCCTTGAAATAAAAAAACTCAAGTGAGTAAACTAAACTATTTATTTTGCAGATACATCAAAATAGCATCAACAAATTTATGAAAGAGTATCTTATTAGTAATAAAGCAACGTAAAGTACAGAATGTCTGAGTTTTTTTTTTTTTTTTTAATTAAGGTTATATTTTAATCGAAATTCCAAAGCGATAATGATACGATTTTTACATAGATACTACATGTATTAATGATACAGACTCGTTTTTTTTTTTAATTGCAATAATTACAAACTTTTTTATATATGATATTACGAATCCATGAAATATGTGATGATATTTTTGTATGGACATCCGGAAAACCAACGGCACAAGGTATGCCCCATGAAACTATTCCAACCAATTTATTATCCTTAGTTAAAGGTCCTCCTGAATCACCCTGAAATTCAAGAAGTATAAGAAAATTTAAACTATTTTATCATTACTATCAAATACAATAGCTGATTAAATTTAAAGAAACTTTTACCCTTCATATAATGACCTTAAGAGTTTTTACCATGTTGACTGATACTGATTGATCTTACCTAATTTTAAGTAAAAGGATGAATTTTAAAATATAATTATCTAATGAATATCAAGAATCCTGAACTAATGCAAAAGTAAAGAAGATACGAAAATAAGAAAAGAATGAAAAAAGTGTATAAAGACTACGAACTGCAATGTCTGTAGTTTTATATCCTTATTTATCGTTTAAATAAACTTTAAATCATAATAAAAACTGTTAACTTACATGACATGTACCTTGCCCCACTCTTGTAAATGTGCAAAACATACTGTCGTAAACGTTTCGTACGTAACGCATTGCGTAACGGCAAACATCCTGTTCAAATACCGTTGAATTCAAAACGTGCATTCTTCGACTCGAATCTCCGCGAGGCTGCATGAATAATTTAAAACAGCGATTTATTAATGAAATGAAACGATTACAGTTGTTTCATAAAATATACGATACCTCTTGAGCTCCGAAACCCGTTAGCAGTACAGTTTCTCCTTCTTTCAATTCATTTTCATCAAGTCTAAGCATCTCTACTTTTTCTAAATTAAATAGACCTTTTATTGCAATTACAGCGATATCGTTTAGTTTTAGGGTGTAATTATACAGATCATGGATATGTATCGATTCTACATAATAATCCAATCCCCTTTCGTCCAAATTAGTGGTACCAACTACAACTTTTATATATTTAGGTTTAGCTCTGAAAAAAAATTATTACTAATAAAGAGATCCTTGTCTAATTTTTAAAAGCACGTTTTTAGGAAATTATTTTTCGCACTTTTATCTATACTAATATTATAAAGAGGAAAACTTTGTTTGTTTGTTTGGTTGTAATGAATAGGCTCAAAAACTACTGGACCGATTTCAAAAATTCTTTCACCATTTGAAAGCTACATTATCCACGAGTAACATAGGCTATATTTTATTTTGGAAAAAAATAGGGTTTTGTAAGATATTTGGGTTTTTCGGACACAAGGTGTAAAAAATCAACCAGAAAAGTTACTTATTTTGCGTACGCTGCTTAAACTATAAAAGATAGATCCATAAAATGTTCAATTTAATTGTAGATCTTATAAATATCTACAAAAAAGTCCGCGACACACTATACCTATCTATGTCGAGTGAGGCACAACAACCATTTTTTTATTTAAAAATCTTGAATTTTTTTTGGACTGCATTTAAACGCGTTTATTTTACTCATGCTATTAATCCTTATCAAAATAAATTATTTCATCACTAATTACAGTTTATGTAGATAATATTTGGTCTTTGAATGATTAAAATTGGACGTTTGGTTTTGAAGTTATGGCGAAATTAAAATATTACGATTTCTGCTGCACGGCCCGTTGCGAAGTGGGCGTCACCATGGCGAGGGGGGGGGGGGGGGGGGGGTGCGCGTGCGGGAAGAGAGTTTAGATCTATGAGTAAGGTACCCGCGCGGCTCAGACGCGAGATCGGCATTTGAATTTTCGCACCAATATGAGAGCTCATCTACATGGAAATACGCATAGCAATTTTCCACAACAGCTGCTGAAACTTGGAGAAGGAATTTTTCCATCTTTAAATTTGGGCACCGATTATGCGGTTACTTTGGATGAGTCTCTAGGACAAATAGTCCATAATTTAAATAGACTGATAGATGCTTTATATCCTGACATCGAAAACTTACATCAAAATGATTTTCGTTGGCTGTGTTGTAGAGTAATAGTTTTTCCCAGGAATGAAACAGTCAACGAAATTAACAATTTAATTATGCAGAAAATACCGGGTGAAGTTAAGTGCTATAAATCCATAGACACCGTCACTAACATCAAGGACGCAGTGCACTACCCTCAGGAATTTTTAAATTCTCTGAACCCCGCTGGGCTACCACCTCATGAACTGTCGTTAAAAGTTGGCACGCCGATAATGCTTCTCAGAAATTCAACCCCAACATGTGTAATGGCACGAGACTCCTTATAAAGGAGCTAAAAGATAATTTAATAGTAGCGAAGATTATCACCAGCCCTGAAGATGGTGAATTAGCTCATATACCAGGCATACCCATTGTAGCGACAACTATCTCGCCACATACGAACTGACGCATCCTACATCGCGCTTTCAAAGTTATCAAAGCGATTGCGTATATATACATACAACAACCCGACAACAAACGTTAAGTGGCGCGTAGCCCACCAGACGCAACACCGTCTGGTCGAAGGATCCTTCCTTTTCAATGGCAGCCTCACCCTACGCCAAACTGGTGACCCCGAGCATGAACGTCAGCGCAGCCTTCGCAAAGCTACGTCATCGTGACGTCATCATCACTTCCTCAAGCTTTCGAGCAGCGAGTCATACAGCTAGCCAGCATCCACGGCTACTACGGGTATCCTGACCACCAGCATGCAGCGGACGCGCATTTCTGGTCATCACCCACAGCCTTCTCAGCAACTTTGGCACAGCACACTGCACTTCGGCCGGTCAGCAAGCAGAGACGCACTTCTCTCCTGGTCGACGCAGCAGCCAGCCACTACGCAACACTGCACCACCCCGACTCAATGGGGCATCACCGCAGACAGTTCCGACTCACCGTGAACTATGCGGCATCTGGTTCCGACTCACTGGAACATTCCAGTGGCCCGGCAAGCATCACAAAAAATGTATGGACGACTTAATCTGCTATCGACCTCCGGTCTCGGAGGGGGAGTGATGTAGCGACAACTATCTTGCCACATTTACTGACGCATCCTACATCGCGCTATCAAAGTTATCAAGGCGATTGAGTATATATACAAGAACCCGACAACAACCGTTAAGCGGCGCGTAGCCCACCAGACGCAATTCCCGTCTGGTCGAAGGATCCTTCCTTTTCAATGGCAGCCTCTCTCTACGCCAAACCATGATCCCTACTGATTTGCCTATACCCTTCAAAAGGCTCCAATTTCCAGTAAAAATTTCTTTTGCACTATCGATAAACAAATCTCAGGGCCAAACATTCTTTGTAGGAATTGATTTACGAAAAGAATGTTTTACGCATGGGCAACTTAACGTTGCCCTATCACGGGTCGGGCTCCCGACCATCAGTATATTTTATTACCTGAAAATAATTTAACGTCAAATGTTGTTTATAGAGAAGCTCTACAATAATCGCTTTAGTTATCTATCCTAAAACAACGGGTTGCACTCCGGGACTGCCGGCATAAGTGAAAACGTAGTATTAATTACATTTAAGTATTTTAATCATTAACAACTTTAACATCCACAGAAAGACAATCTGTGCAGCCTGCGGATAATGACTGCGTCGTCGATGTTAGTGTCGGTGTCTTTGAATTGGAATCATTTTGCTGACCGTGTCTATCCTGGGTAGGCTTTTTGCAGCGGTAACCGACATCCACGCGGGCGGAGCCGCGGGCGACCGCTAGTACAAAAATATAATATTAGTGATTTATAACTAACCTGTATACGCAGTGTGCAGCAGTTACTAAGTGTTTGTGTGATATAATAGCACCACCACATACATGATGCCCGGTATTATTTTGAAGTGATACACTGAACTTTCCGAATCCTGGAGGAGCCTTCGCGCCACCCACTATACGTGAACTGCCTGAATAAGTAAATATAAAATAAAATTTCACTTTTACCACTTTGTAACAAGCATAGCATATGTATGTATACCTTCTACGTGTAACAAAATATTAAAAATAAGTAAAAATTTCATATACATTTTACGTGGTATTGTTTACGCTACTTTTTTCTCTTTGAAATAATAAGAAGTTAATCAAATTTTAATTTGTTCGATATCTTAGAAATCATGCCTAAATCTCAATCTTAATCTGATTATCAGAAGACAATAAATAGATATCATATATTGATAAAAGATTATAATAATGTGTCGGCTACTACAATGATTGTTCTATAACCATACATCAAAGAAATTATATTCTTGAAAAAAAAAACATTTGCACCATGTCCATCGTTTTGTACGGTAATATTAAGTATAAATATTATATTATTATACTCTTTGGTATAAACTTCGTTTACGTACTCGTATGCTACTGTAAAAGTGTATACTACTGATAAATATTTCGGTTTTTTTTTTTCATATTATACTTTATGATTATACATAACCATAAATATTTGACGACGGTTGACGAGTTGATGCCGTGGTCACAGCAACTGGAAGTTGTGCTAGCGATTGCGGATTCGATTCCCGCTCGCTAAATAATGTATAAAGGGACTGAATATTTACTTTGCTTTTCTCGCAAATTTCAATCTTCATTTAAAAAAATATCAAATGTACTTTATTACTGAATGCATAATGTATAATTAGCTGTTAAAAGTTAAAATATATGGTTTTTTAAAAGTAGGTACCTATTATATTATTAACGGCTGCAGAATTTTTATTTAAGAATATATAATTCTGAAATAAGTTTCGCTGTTTTATTTCTGTTGTTGGATGTAGTTTAACAAGCAAAAACTGATTCTAAATGAAATCGACATTTTTCACGTGATAACATTAAAATTTATCGAAGTAGGTACCTATATCTTTCGTGTTGTAATGACAGTAGCGAGGGTACGTCAGCATGACTGTTCATTTCAATTTACGGCCGCCAGAGGCATGACGATAGATGGGTGTTCTGTGCAACGAAGTTAAATAATGTTTTGAACAATGTCAAATCCAAACAAAACCGTTAAATAACAAAACAAAAATGGCTACAAAATCGCAAAACAATTATTAAATAACACAATAATTGGGCGCAAAAAATACACGCCGTAGGATTGATAATGAGAAATGAGACTGAGTCGCTTACAGTCGCTTGTCACTCAATCAGCGTGCGCAGTGCTGTATTACAATACTTAATCTATGCGCAGTGCGCACTGCGCACCACACCCATCGAAAGCAACAACGTACACAGTGTTGTTGACGCGAAAGAAAAGTTATAACATGATCGTACTAATCTCCCAATACTGAAATTGTGCTTCGTTGCAAGACCTCTATATAAGACCGTGGTTGACTGTATTTAAAAATTTAAAACTGTAGTTATTGATTAATTACTAGTTATATGAAATTTATTATCGTTTTAGGTTTTAACCCAAATACGATATGTGTTATGATGATGGTGAATAATTATTACTCGATTCAAATCTGAATACAATATCACTAAAGATACCTACATAATATATTTAAGGTAGTTCCAGCGTGGTATAGTGTAGTGATTTGGCAACGTTACTCTAATTGTTAATATACGGCACAAAGATTGATTTATAAAAAACCAAAATTTATCAAAACAATTATCTTTCCATTAATATAATTTTACTAAAACCGCAAAAAATGTTCATTGTTTTTAATTTTAATATTTCGAAACAAAACGGTGAAGTGCTACTTTTATTTTTTTAACTTATTCTAAAAACATTTTTAAATACTATCCTAGTTTTTTTTTTCAAATTCTGTCGAGAAAATTTTGTAATAAAAGTCGGATATTTTACATACATAAATGGGACATTACTCTCAAAATCGCGAACTTTGTCTTAAAATATATCGCTATCTAAATGGTGAAATTTTAGGAAATAATAAATAAAGCTATTCTGAACCCGTGCAAAATAATTTTAGCCGAATCTGTCGAAAAGTGGTTTCATGATGGAACTATGTACCTTAAAAGTACCTATATAACTATACATTAATATAGTCTGTGCAAAAAAAATGAAAACTCAAAAAGTCAAAACAGATCATAGAGTAGAATAAATAAAAATAATTAATAGAAACAGATGTTTTGTTGTACAAAATTGCAAATCTGTAATCTTCTAATCTTCGTTTTACTGTTTTCTGTAGATATAAAAGTTATATAAAATATATTTATTTGTGACTTATAAATATTGTTAACCAATTAAGTATAATTTCAAACTGTTGTGTTAATATAATGTTATTATACAGAGCACTTAATATATAAATAATATTATAGGTTTTAATTTCTTACACATGTATATGGTGTGAAAAGAAACAAACAAAACCTTATTCTCGTTAACTTAATTATGGATATACTTAAAGCTGAAATAGCTAAAAAACGAAAACTTCTGGAAGAAAAAAATGTTTTGGTATGATTTAATGTTAAGCTTTTGAGTATTGTTGCATATAATTTGTGACCCTAATAACAAGAATGTTTTTCCTACTACAGGACCCAAAGAAAAAGTATTTTAAAAGAGGTGAACTTCTTGCTAAGGAAAAGGAAGAATATTTTAAAAAGCACTACCAACATAATACAGAAGCAGAGAAAACAGAAGATAAAAAGGATGTTGAAAAAGGTAAGACCAATAAAATTACAATTATTAAAAAGTATTACATTTTTTTCTAGTCATTTATACACATCATATTACATCACTTCTTAAAAACTACTTATTCTAATTAACCTTTAACCGCTATAGGTGTAATATCATGTTTTCCATTATACTTTTCCTTTTTATGATGGTGTATACCATTTAACTAAAACTGCTGCCATAACCGCTTGAGTATCCAGGCAATGACCTTTTAGTTTACCAATTGCACAAAACTGCCCAAGGCCTCTCACGTTTTGTTCCGTAATTTCCCAACGGCTATAATGTAATATACGTTAATCAACCTGTAGTTGACAGGTGCACTTCGCGTACTAATACCAGTGTGGAAAAAAATTTGACATGGGTAATATAGCCACGGTGACCATTACTTGACATGGGTGCTTGCGGTTATTGCGGTTTGTTTGTAAACTCTTGTTAACAAGTAGTTGACACAGGCAGTCGAGCGGGAAATAAAATAATTGTTCAGAATGATGTTATGAAAATATAATGAAAGAAATAGCATACTTGTCAAAATATATAATTTTGTTTACGGTGCTTGAAAGTTGGTTCTGTTTAAACATCGGTTTGTATACTTCAGCCAAGTTCGATATGGAATGTGTACCAACAAACCGTTGCTTACCAACCAACCATAGGCAGATTTTACAGCTTATTGGAAAATAATTATACTAATTATATTTTTTAATATTTATACATAGTAGTACAAGCTACATAAAACTTGAAATAAATAAGTCAGAAAGTTAGATATATTTATATATTATCTATAATTATGTGTGAAATTTACTTGTTAACGTAGGAATACTAATTTCCCACTGAATGTTTTCTAAATATTTTCATAAATATGTATATGCCTATATTAAAAATAGCTACACTATCTCTGAATAGCATTCAAAATAAAACAACATTTGCTTTAAAACGGATTTAATATGATAAAAAATCTATTTTCAGACGCTCATTGTCTTTTATTATTTATTTTACATTACTTACGTTGAATAAACATAATAATTATAATATTTGAAATTGTGCATAAAAATCGATAACAATTTACCTTTAACAATATAACGACTGATCAAAAAAAGACCAAATGTTGCTTATCTGCGAAATTTTCCTGTCAGTGCAAAAATTTAGGGTTGTTAGATGTATATTAGTAATTACAAATTTGTTAATTTTTATTATAAGCAAATTTTCTTATATATTACGTATTTGGGGGTTAAGTTAAGTTCTAGGAAACAATGTTAAAGTAAAATTATTAATGTATAACTAGGAAATTGGTGATAAATTACAATTTTTCATTACTAAAAGTGTGAAAACCCTATACAGGATGACATTTGGTTTGTTTACATAAATTCCACATCGAATTTGGCTCAAGTATAAATTGAGATACAGAATTTATGGGTCTATATGGAAAGAGGAAAGTAATTCTACCATTTGATGATCTATGATCTTGTATCTATCTAGACAATACATTTGTTTACCCTTTTGCTTCCTTGTAAAGGTTATGAATGATAGAATAGCATTTGAATTAACAAAAAATGTATTTTTAGCCAGTAAGCAAGAGAATGAAAAAGAACAAACAGAAAGTGTATCCTTGCCTAGAGCTGAAGTAATTAAAAGGTTAAGAGAACGTGGGCATCCTGTTTTATTGTTTGGAGAAAGTGAACTACAATCATTCAAAAGGCTACGAAGAATTGAAATTCAAGAACCAGAAGCAAATAGGGTAATTGATAAACTCATACATTTTATATATTTTTTGTCTTTATATTTATAATTTATAATAGTATCAGTTTTGTATAGATAAATATTAAAATAAGATAAACTCACTAAATGATTCAGAAGGTTTCTTCATAAGAAACACTAAATAAATAAGAACTGATATTTAATTATTTTGCTTTATATTTGCAGGGTTTCAGAAATGATTTCCAAGAAGCCATGGAGAAAGTAGATCAAGCATACCTAAATGAAATATTGGCTCTCGGAACACAGGTAAACTACACAAATCAAACATTTTTATATGAAACTATAAACAAGTAGAATTTTATTTCTCTATCAACAAAAATATATATTTTTGTTTGCAGAATGACAGTGAAAAGTCTCAGAAGGAAGATGATATGGATGATTCTGTAACTTACGAATTTATTCAGGAGATGGCCAAAACAATGGGTCAAGGTGATAGGAATCATGATATGAATGTAATAATGACATTATTAAAAGTAAGTATGAGCACTAAAATGTAACTTAGATATAAATATTGTAAATATTTATATACCTCATTTACTTAATCTATTTTAGATATAAATAATCTCAACCAATACCTATTCCAGAACTTATAATATTAGTAATAAATGCCTCACTTACTGGCCCCCAGAAGGATAAGAATCCTGTGTTTGAGGTCCAGATGCCCACACAATGCAAATAAAAATACCCAGACAATGACAGATATCTGTATGGCCTATACTACATTTACTGTGAGCAGGGATCAAAAATGCAATTGCTAGAAAACAGTTGCTTTGATCATTGCACCAACTCATAGTCAAAAACATATATTTTCACATTTAATTTATAATACTGTATTAGCCTGTAAGCAACTCACTGCTGAGTGAATGCCTCTTCTCCATGTGGAAGAAGGGTTGGAGCTTAATCCACCACGCCACTCCACGCGGGTTGGCGGATAATTTCCCCACCATGACTAATGATTGTTATCAGGTGTCTATGATAACAATCGGGACATACACCCAGACCGGAAACAAATATTTGTAAAAATACAAATATCTGTCCCGAGCGGGAATCGAACCCGCGACCTATAATGCATGTTGCGAATTTTTTCTTAGGCAAACTGATGTTATATGTAAATTAAATTGTATAAGATTGTAATTTAGCCGTTATTGTCTTGCTTTCCTTTTTTTAAAAGCTATTTTACATTTTCTTTACAGTTTCTCTTAAAACTTTGGGGACAACAACTCAACTCTGCTACTGCCTCAGAAAAAACCGCAACCAAACACAAAATGGTTCGAGCTACTTACACACAAACACAAGTATATCTCAAACCATTAATGATTAAATTAAAGAAAAAGACTCTGCCGGAAGATATTTGTGACAGTCTCATGGAGATAACCAAACATTTGTTAGAAAGAAATTATATAATGGTTAGTATAATACCATAACATTCAATTTAAAAATATATTTTATAATTAGCAGCTTAATCAGTTTGTTATTTGCATATTTAAGTTTTAGGTATATTTAATTCGAAAAATTAAATTAATTTTCTTATAAAAGTTTATGCTAAAATATCTTAACACTGTATAAACCAATTAAAAATTTATTAAAATCTATCTAGTTCGACATAATTTTTAACATTAAATTTAATAAACTCTTTTGCAAAAAAAAACGGGCACTTAAGCAAAGAACTATTTTATAGTTACTATTAGTTTGTTTGACAATTTTGGGTATTGTTATCCTCAGAATTTTATAAATTAATTAGGAAGGAATAGTTTTCATCAGTTTTATCATAACATTTTAATTAAATTATTAAGAAATAATGTTTAAGCTCAAAACACTATGATTGTACCTGCTCGCTAAATAAAAATGAAACGCGTTAATTTCTTTGTTTTTCTTGAATACATTAAAAGCAGATAAAAGTTTAGTATTGAGTGTGACCCCCTCTTGCTGAAATCACAGCTTGCATTCGTCTGGGCATGCTAGTGAGTATATCTTTTATGGTTTCTTGGGGAATACGTTCCCACTCCGCGGTAATCACATTCTTTAGCTCTCTGATGGTCTGCGGAGCCGGCTGCACTGATCTCACTCGTCGCTTCAGAACGTCCCAGACATGCTCTATGGGATTGAGGTCCGAACTTCTAGCTGGCCAGTCCAAACGACGAATTCCGACTTCTAGCATATACGCATCCACACCGCCAGACCGGTGGGCGCGAGCGTTGTCGTCCATAAGAATTGAGTTTTCGCCAAGAGCGGTTAAAGCGGGTTGTGCATAAGGAATTAGAACTTCCGTTATGTATCGGTGTCCAGTCAGTGTACCGTTTTCGATGAAGACTAACTCCGTACGATCCATAGAATTTATTCCTGCCCAAAACATAACAGAGCCCCCTCCATAAGGTGTGATTTCTTCAAAACATGCCTCTGCAAAGCGTTCTCCTCGTCTACGTAGCACTCGCCGACGTCGGTCTTCACCATGCAGAGATATCCTGGCTTCATCGGAGAACAATACCCTATCCCAGTCTTCATGAGTCCACGACACACAATTTCGAGCGAAGCTAAGCCTGGCAACTCGATGTCTACGGAGTAATTCAGGGCCGCGTGCCGGGCGATGACTGTGTATATTAGCAGCGAGAAGCCTCCTCCTGACCGTCCATAGACTAATTTGCACATTTCTTACTTCTTCGAGGGTGTTCTTGAGGTCCGCATAAGAAGATTTGCGAATTCTCAACGCTTGACTAACTAGAAAACGATCATCCCGTGGTTCGGTACATATCTTTCTGCCAGAACCAGGCCTTCTCTTGACGGAACCGGTCTCTTGATAGCGCTGCCAGGTCCTTTGAACTGTCGACCGACTCACATTTAGCCTCTGAGCCACGAAGCATTGACTGCAACCTTCTTCAAGCAGCGCAATAATTTTGCTCGCTTTTATCACTTTATCTACCATTTTCGAGATTGCTAAACAGCAATAACAATACTTTTAAATGTCAAGGACACCAGATAATTTAATAAAAATTGACAAAAAGTTAATTAGAGTCGATATTAACTATAGGGAATTCGCGCCACAAAATGTAGTTAAAAGTTATTTTCTTTGAAAACCAGGCTCAGTCAAAAATTTGAATTTGGAATGTACTCTTATAAACATTATGGCACTTTTATAACTGGCCAGTAACATGTTCAAATGATTAAAACCTTTTTGGTATTTTATTTTTTTCAGCCAGGAAGAAAATCGAAACCGCCCGTTTTTTTTGCAAATGAGAAAAAATATGCTTTGTTTAAATATGTTATCAATATAAATTTGTGTAATATTTCTTTAATTTTTTCTTACAACAGGCAAGTGATGCGTATCTACAGATGGCAATAGGGAATGCGCCTTGGCCTATTGGTGTCACTATGGTTGGTATTCACGCTCGTACTGGTCGTGAAAAAATTTTCTCTAAAAATGTCGCACACGTCATGAATGATGAAACTCAAAGAAAGTATATACAAGCTCTGAAAAGGCTTATGACAAAATGCCAAGAATATTTTCCGACTGATCCATCTCGATGTGTAGAGTACAGTACTACAAAATAAACAGATATTTTATTAAATAGTTTTTTTTTTTTTACCAATGCCAAAAGTCAATCAATACTTTTATCTTTCATTCGGTCGCTTGTAAATTAGCATTAGATATAGTATACCGGACCCTAGTCGAAGAAATGCGAAGTGGACTGTATTTTTTGGTTCGACGTCTGTTTCCTAGCGAATTTAGTTATAGTCTATTTTCGTAGCGAAGGAGTGCGCTGGTTCTGGTTCGCCGTGTGTTCCGTGTTGGCTAGCTTCTATTAGTGATCCTTTCTATACTGTAGTCCAGTGAAGAAATGACCTGCGATACCCGAAATGGTACCGCAATTTATATGCCTCTGATTGGCTGGCCAGCGATCCCTTACCTCACCCCCGGAAAAGGACTTTATTTATTAAATCTATTCTTTACAAAAGTTGAGCTTATTTCTATATCTTAGGTACCTATTTTAATTTTACATCCTTTATTTTTCTATCATACAATTAATGCGGCGTGCGCGCTAAATATTAATAAATGAGGTCGAGTCCTCGTCACGGTATTTATATTTACCTCGTCCCCCACCGTCTGATATAAAAACGCCCCGCGCGTTAGTCTAACACGTGCGCGCGTCGCTTATCTTTCTATGAATTTATTGAATGTTTATTGACAAATTCTATTTTTACATACAAATTATCATTTTTAAACTATGAAAAACCTATAAAATATCTATAAAAACATCCTCAAATTAGTATTATAAACGATAATTAATTAAATAATATTAAACGATAAAATGTCCTTAATTCTATAAATCTATTGCTATCCTTATCTAAAATGTCGTTTATACATATAAAATTCTATCACTATCTCTTTCTATGAAAAACATTAAAAATCTATCTATTAAATTTACAAGTTAATAAAATAAAGTACAGAAACGATATAAATTACTACCTTAAGTACGTACTACACGAAATATTACTATAATTACGATTATTACGCGCGGCAGGGACGGCAACACCATGTTGTCCCGCTCACTCGTGAGTGAGGGTGACCGTCTATAGCTGTCCCTTTCGGTTGTCTCGTACATATAGTATCTATTATATGTGGATGTAGACTATCTACTCTCATATATCCAAGGCCGGATTTAGGGGAGAGCAAACGGGGCAGCTGCCCCGCGCCCCCACATCCACAAAAGAGGGGCCTCCACATCCACAAAAGAGGGGCTTCCATAATAGAGCCGACCTAGTTGGAGCGGTTCGGAGTTGAGACGACCTTTTTTTTAGGAATAGGTGATACTTTTTTATCGGTGACGACCTTTTTTTTTTAGAAATACATATAACCCGGGTCTGAAATAAATCAAGTAAACACAGAGAAGTACTTAGAACTGACACTGAATATAGATTGTCTTGGAAGCCACATATAGCCAAAATACATTCAAAATTATCATCACTTCTTGGATGTGTACGAAGTATAGTTAAGTGTTTACCACTTAATGTCCGATATGTCATATATAACACACTAATCAAATCACACATAGATTATTTGATTGAGGTATGGGGAACAGCATGCAAAAGTAATCTATGCAAACTACAAACTGCCCAAAACAAATTAGTTAAAGTATTGTTTAATTATAATTATTGGACTTCACATAAAATAATATACAAAGAAACCAAAATTATGAACATATCACAAATATATAAATACAAAACATGTATACTGATACATAAAATACTAAATAAAGACATTCACTCACGAAAAACATTTACAAAAAATTTAGACATACACAAACGTAAACTTAGACGTGCCCATCATATCTCCATTCCAAAGAAAATAACCTTGTGCGGTGAAAAAAAATATTAGGTTTGAGGGTGCAAAAATGTACAATTCATTACCAAATAATATATAATCTTGTCAAAAAATATCAACATTTAAAAAGCTATTAAAATGCCACATTTTGGAAGACTCCCAGTAAATAATAGAATATAACAAGTACAATTATTTAGTAAACAATTTAAATAATCAATTTGTGTATAGGTTGCCCTTAGTCTAACGCTTAGTATTTTCGAAAATCTGCGAAATTAATTATTTATTTGTTAGTTGTAAAATATTGTACACTCGAGTGTAGATGCCCTTATTCTCAGTCGCTGACTTACAAACAATGTAGGTACATGCATGCTATCTGTAAGTTAAGAATTAATGTTATAAACTACCCACATCTTATTTAATATTTTTCGACCGAAATGAATAAAAAATGTAACTCTTTTAATATTTAGTAAAAAGTGTATTTCTCGTAAGTGATTGAATTGTAATCTTGAGAGAAATGTAAATAAAGATCTTAAACCATATAACCCGACGGAATAAGAATCAGCGGTTCGGGGGTGGAACGACCTTTTTTTAGGAATTTCCACCCGGCAACGATAATTTATCAGCGTGAGGTCGCGACGACCTTTTTTTTTCTTTTTTTTCTGCAAGAAATATATAAAAACCCGTGAGATCGCGACGACCTTTTTTTTCGTCGTCATTTTTTTTCTGCAAGAAAGAAAAAAAATCATTCTCAGATCAAGGGGCCTCCACTCATCTGTTGCTCCGGGCCTCCACAACTCTAAATCCGGCCCTGGATATATCTATAAAGCTACCTAACAACTTTAGATAGCTAGATTTTGCCTGCATCTTGCAACGCATATAATTTTAAATTAAGTCCACCAATTATTGCAATAATAGCTTTAAAGGTAGTTTAAAAAAAATTATTTGGATTCTATTGTTACTTAGAAGATACCTAATACTGGTTAATAATCATCTCTGTAAACAATTATTTTTTCACCACTTAATCGAATTTTCTGTCATAATTTATTAAAGAATCTTAATCTTATATAATCTTAGTTAGGATTTCAGAAAGCTAGAAACAATAATCTCAAGCCTACTTAATACGTCCCGTCATTGTAATAATCTTCGTCGTAATTTCGTCCGCTCTATTATACATCGTCTGAAAGTCAAAGTGAAGAACATCTACTTGCAGCATTGCTTATCTAGCCGCAAAGACTCAAGAGATATGTACTCCAGCAAGGATAATACATTAGTATCCACAGATCTCCTGTTCCTGAAGCCATGCTGTGATGCTGCTCATTAGGAAGATAATATTAGACCTGTGCGTAGATGTGTGAGTGCAGAATATGTTCAAAAATTGACGTGGATAATAGGTATAGCAATAAGTCTATACACAGCTTAGTTTGTCACTTTAAGCATGGGTGGTCCCCTAATGACTTTCCACTATGAAGAATACATTCCAGTTTTTAAAGAGATATTAAATATCTGACAGAGTGGAATAAGTATGCAAATAATTTTTGGCACTTTCAATTATGTGAGCTAATTAGCAATCAGAGCCAATATTGGGTGCGTTCCACTAAGCGCTCACAACGATCAAAATGCTCCTTTAGTAATTCCACATAACGACCGCGGTCGTTGTGGTCACGGCGAAAACGTCACTTATGACGTCATGACTAACGCTCACGCGGAGCTCACAATGACCCATCTGAAAAGGTTGGTCGAGGAGCATTTTGATCGTTGTGAGCGCTTAGTGGAACGCACCCAATGTAATCAACAATTATTTAAGTTTATTTTTAAGGCTTACAGATTAAAACTTAACCTCTTAAATCTTTTGCTTTCTTTTCACTAACACGCCATTTGTATTATTTACCTCCACGCTTAAAACGCACCATAGTCCATTCCACTTGAGTTTACGACAGTAACGCTCGCAGGAAACGGGAAAAACTGTGGTCGTGAGCGTGATTGTTGTGAGCGCTTAGTGGAACGCACCCATTGTGACTTTTTTTTTATTATCGATAACTATCGCACATCCCTACATCTGTCATCCATATAAATAAAATAAACATATAATACATATTTTTGATAAACAACTAAAACTTGATTAGTATATCTCCATAACATTTTAGTTAATAAAACAATTTAACGCGTTAATTGTTTTTATTTGAAGTTTCAATATGAGAAGTTGCTAAGAAAATCATCTGACTTCTGAGTCAATTATGAATTTAAAAAAATATATCCAATATGATTTTGGAGTACGTTACTACTTATCATTTACAGGACTGCATAAATATATTATCAGAGCAAGATATTTTAGGGTATTACAGTATCAAAATAGAGTATGTTTATTTTTAATACAAATCAAAAATAATATGAGATTTTTCTTCAAATATAAGTTCATTAATTCATACATTTTTTAAAGCTTTTTGAAACTTTTCGAATCTTATCCTGATGTCGGCGACAAAGTATTGTGCAACCCTGTGAGTTCTTTACCAGCTTGTGATAAGGACATAATCAAAGTGCAACAAAATATTTTAGAAAAAGAAGAATACAAGCCTCTTTTATTAAAGTTACAATTCAGATATTTAAAAAGAAATGTTCGTGCGAGATTTTTTGGTTTACCAGTTTGTCCAGAACTACATAGGACTATATTTCCTAAAAATGTGGATTTAGGATGCTTCCTCAAAGTTACAGGTATAAAAGTTAAACAATTCAAAAATTATAATAAGATTTTTAGACAATTCCTCATAACATAAACAGTAAACACACAAATATATATATATATTTTTAATATCCATTAATTTTTACTTTCAAGGCACTGTTGTACGTGTAACACAGTCTAAGATGTTAGAATATCAAAGGAAATATGTGTGTATGAAATGTAAGTATGAAAACTCTGTAGAAGCTGACTTTGAAAACAGATACATATTAAGAGCCCCGTCAAAATGTGGGAACACTGAGACAAGATGTAGATGTGCAACATTTACCCAGGTTAACCTAGTTTCTAGACAACATTGCAAAGATTATCAAGAAATTAAAATACAAGTAAGTAGATATTTGTGACATTAAAAATAAATATAAAAGTTAATTCTATAATTTAAAAAAAAAAAATGTCCATCACCGCAATAGAAAAACACAGTAACCAACCTGAACACAGTAATTTTGTAAGTGGCTCAATAACCTTAAAAAAATTGTACTGTTTAAAAGACTATGTGTCTATTACATACAACTATTTTAAAAATCAACATACTAATTTTAAATTGCATTATTGTAAAATAAAAGCACTAACTGGGGATATTTAAAAAGTAATTTATATCACTGAAGGACGGACAGAAAAAAATTAAATACACAATTAATAAATAGCAACTCAAATGCTGAATAAAATAAAGTGTTTTGTACTTCAATCACGTATTTCGTATTGAACCCGCGAGACGTAAACAGAACTCGTACAATGAATTTGTCTCGTTTACTTGTGCATGAGCTGGCAGCAGTATAACTCTTTATAATTTTAGGACAACAAACGCCATCTTGTATCTTGTAAGGCACGGGCTTGTTTCCGCAACTCGACGTCACTGTGCGCCTATTTTGCGTGTTGTTAACAAAACGCTATACAAACGCCATATGCGTCATCGTACTTCGAACCTCAGTGAATCCATACAGTGTACTAATAGTCCGTATAGGTCTGATTAACTATTGACATCTGGTAACATTTTGTTTAGTACAGTGTTAAGCATCGTCACCTAATAGTACCTAGTACATGTACTACTCAAGACTAGAGTAAATGCAATTGTTCTTCTTTTTATAGAAGAAGGATTGGAACTTAATTTTTCTGTTTGTGTGATATCTATCATATCATATTGCCTATTGGTAGTGCGTTGTCCATGGTACCAAAAATACATTTAATATAAATATGCTAAATTAGTTTACAATTACAGTAACCAAGTTTTAAGAATAGTTTGACATATTTTTTGGATTTAAATTGATATAAGAAAATAGCAGTTATACAAATAAAAAAATAAAATAAAAATAAACAATTATTCCAAATCCAAATTAAAAGTTGTTTATTTTATATTTTATGTACTGAAACGTTTTAACCCCCATTAGCTGTTTGAGCTCCCTCTATCTCTGTTCAGTCTGTTATTGGACTGCATGAAAAATTGCTTTAGACTGTGATATTAGTATAGACAATATCACTTTATTTACAGGAGCAAGTAAATAAACTGAGTATTGGAACCATACCTGGGTCTATGTGGGTTGTTCTTGAAGATGATCTAGTAGACTCTTGTAAACCGGGCGATGATACTATCATTTGGTAAGTTATAATTCCATATTAATTTATTTAATGCAAAATGTGTTTTTGAGAATGGATGCTTGGTGGGATGGACGGGTACCTTATTTAAGTTTAAGTATCTTCTGTGGCATTTACCATTCTAGTCTGTGAGACATTAAGTTATCTCTCATTACTAGTATTTTCACTGATTCTGTTGGAGATATAATTATATAGAAAGCGAGACTTGCCGCATCGTCCGCAAGTCTGTATTTGCGTATGTGTGTGTCTCTGTGTATTTTTGTTTGCGTGTGTTTATGTGCATGCATGCGTGCGTGCGTGACGTTGATCCAATGAGGTAACTATTCTACACGTTATATACGTGTTTATTCAAACTTGTAACACTCCACTGTTGATACAATAGTGGCTAGAAAGAAAGTCACCATACTGAATAAGAAAATTTCAATTATTTATGAAATTTATATTTGATATAATTTTTATTAAAGCGTTTAGAATTGCATTCAAGTAGTTAAAGAATTTTTATTCCATATAGTTTTCCCTTCATACCACGCTTTGTCTAAAATCCGAGATATATTCTGATAAGTGCTTGCATAGTATTTTTTTTAGTTTCAAAATTCTTTTCTGTTATGGTCATTATTCTGTAGATAGTGACGTGCTTACATAATGTTAAAGTTTTTTACAATTATGAAATTTATTTCAAAATGAATGTTTTTTTTACAGTGGCACTGTACGTCGTCGATGGCGTCCATCAGTACTGAGCAGAAAATCTGAAGTGGAACTTGTTTTACAAGCCAATTATATTGAAGTAATTAATGCTCAAAGATCCGAAGTGATAGCTATGGCACCCGATATTAAAGATTGTTTTGACGAGTTTTGGAAAAAGTATGAACAATGTCCATTGAAAGGCAGAGATCAAATCATTGCCTCTATTTGTCCTCAAGTATGTTCTTCGAAAATAATCCATGCATGCATATAATAAAATCGCAAAAAGGCTAATTATTCACATTACTAATTTTTTCAAAAAACAAATTTGTACATGTTGTACTTATGCTACTATTATTATAATGAAACTTATACAAAATTTGTAATCCCAAAGTTAGAAGTGCGGGTACTTTAAAAAGTCAACTTCAATTTTTGTGTGTCAGTTACGCTTAAGTCATTGTCCGAGCTATACATTTTATGTTATGTTTACGAGTACAGTAAATACTAACAAGACAATTTTATCTCTAACATTTTATTATATTTGAGAAAAAAATTGATATAATTCAAAATTCATTTTTAATGTAACAAAACATACTTGACTTTATTTCTTTATATGCCTGAATAGTTATATCGTCTATATAAACTACGCACACCAGGAACATTTGAAATATCTGTCTATATTTACTTAAAAATTGCTTTTATATTAGAAATATAAAGAAAATAATTAAAAAAAAAATTGTATGAGTAAAATTATATCATTATTTTAAACATCAATTTTCTTAATCTTTTGTAAATTATATATTATTATTTTTTTTTAGGTTTACGGTCTTTATTTAGTAAAGCTTGCAGTATTATTAACCGTCATTACTGGTTCTGATCATATGGTTGAAAAAGAAAATAGCAAAACAGTTTCTGATGATATGCATACTACACACGTTCGGGGACAGTGTCATTTATTACTTGTTGGCGATCCAGGTATAGTTAATAATTTTGTTTGATGTATGCTTTAAATATAGACCCGAAAAGTTTGTTTCAAACACTCTTATCAGAGGTAGTACAGGTACCACAGGTAGGTTTGAATTGTAAAATTATGTTTAGGTTTGGTACAGTATGTAAAAATAGGCTAATGTCTAGTTCAAAAAAAAAAAAAATTTACTGTATTTAATGTGGTTACTGTTATTTTTTTTTTTTTTCTCAAATGTTACTACAATTATTTCCTCATAATATCATAAATGCGCAAGTTTTTACAATGGATAGATGTTTGTAACTGATGCTACTCAAATTACGCAAATAATGCTGCCAGTCTATCACATAAATAGAAAAACGGTAGTTAGGTAGTTCTTAAAAATATTTTTTATCATATATTTAAGGTACTGGCAAGTCACAACTACTAAAAGCCTGTGCAGAGTTAACTCCGCGATCAGTGTTTACTTCAGGATCCGGCAGTACAAAAGCTGGCCTTACTTGTGCTGCTCTTAGAGTTGGTTTGATTTTATTTATTTTTTAATATTTTAAACATTATTGAATATTTTTAAAAAAAAATTAAAAATTTGAATGGGATTGAATTAGAACTAGGGGTCGAAACCCTTCTAAAAGTCCAAAGTTCTAAACCCATAACGAACCTGAAATCATTTTTTTAAACTAAGCTGTTTTAATTTTTTGTGTAAGTATTTTTAATTTCATTGACACAAAAACTGTCCTAAATTTGATGCAAACCCTTCTGGAGGTTCTTTAAAGTAGAATAAGTCAAAGGAAATTTGGACAGATGGCAACTCTAGTTTGAACTTACTTTGTTTAGAGGTATAAATGCTTTCATAAATCCATTTCATAATAATATAAAAACTTTTTTTTACATTCGATGTTTACCTAATTTACATTATTTTTATTTTGTTATATATCGTAGTATGGTAACTAAAAAATAAAGTTTGTATTATTAGGAAGACGGAGAATGGCAGTTAGAAGCGGGTGCGTTAGTATTGTCCGATGGGGGTATTTGTTGTATTGATGAAATATCACATTTGAGGGAACATGATCGAACTGCAATACATGAAGCTATGGAACAACAGACTATATCAATTGCTAAGGTTTTAAATTTAAAATATTTATAGTATTACCAGTTTCAAAATTATTGCCAAGTTAGATTCAGTGCCCTGATTTTGTGTGACTTAAAACATCATGGTACAATTTATGTAAAATTTAAACATTTTATGATCTTATTGTAATTATAGATTTATTTCATGCATTAATTTTGTGAAATACATAATTATTATTACACAAGATTCGTTAATATCATACATAAAAGAGATTCAGGGTTCAGATACATCATATAATTTATATACTTTAGATTTATTATTACTGTTTACTTTCAATTTTCTTTTATATGTCTATCATATCCATATATAACCTTGATTAAAACTTTAAATCAGATAATAATTATAAACATTTTAAATTCTAGGCGGGTATTGTATGTAAGCTAAATACCCGTTGTGCAGTTATAGCGGCGTGTAACCCAAAAGGACATTATCAAAAAGATCAGCCACTCAGTGTCAATGTATCTATGGGAACTCCTTTGTTAAGTAGGTAAATGATGTTTATTGTGTTTTTTTTTTTTACAAAATATTGTAAGATTACGAGTAATTTGAAGTACTTAATTTTTGTAATAATTGTAACAAACAATTATGACGAGTATAAAGATTAACATAAAAATGTAGTTTAAAATTTTCACATATTGCAACAGTAATAATTGTAACGAACAATATTTAAAAAAAAAAATTATATATTAAAATGTCAATGTCATGCATTAATTTTTGTGTTAAGTTGCAATATGTAAAATTTTTAAAACATCATTTTTACATTTATCTTTGATATTCGTTTTACAGAGGTTTTAATGATATTATAATAGTTGTTAAGAAACTACCTTTTTACTTCTTATGCTGAATATAAATATTAAATTCTTAGGTCTTAAGGTCTTAAAACATTAAATCTACATTTATATGTATAGTTAAAAGAATGTTTTAAAATATTACTGATCATAAAATTAAAATGTTTGCAGGTTCGATTTGATATTTATTTTACTGGATTCAAAAAACAAAGCTTGGGACAAATTAGTGTCGTCTTACATATTGTTTGGTGACAGTAACCAAAATGATAGCAAAAAGAAATGGACAATTGAGAAACTACAGGTAATTTTTTTAAATTTAATTGAACTTTAAATGTTTCTGAAATTTCTGTGTAAATAATATCCAATAGATCATAAATTTATTACAATTGTCTAGATAAACAATGCTACCAATGTTCTCTGTTTGCAACATTGGTCAAACAATCATTAATTTATTCTTGATATTTCATTTTTTGTTGTTTAATTCTACTTATACTTTATATTAAAACACTTGTTGGCATAAAGTAACCGTAAGAAGGATCTTGATATTACGGTGGTTATTTTTACAATTTTTGAACAAGCACTGCGGCATTTTGACGTCTTAATGTTGGCTATGGTTGCACCATACTAATTTGAAATAAGACCATTGTGAAGCGTCTTTTGGGAATCTAGAGGATTATTGATCAAAGACCAGAAGTGACTAAAGTTTGAATATATATATATGTATCTATTTAAATAGAAAAAGCATTCAATATTTGTGTTTGAGTTGCATATTATTTAAAGCAGTAAATATTGTAAAAATATAATTTGTTTACAGATGTACATAGGTTTAATAGGTCCGAGACCTACTCGGATGACAAAATCAGCAAATACAATTCTGCAATGTTACTACATGATGCAAAGAAAGTCAGAGTATAGAGATCCTTCTAGAACAACTGTTAGAATGCTTGATAGTTTAGTCAGGTATAATAAATATAAATTTATTTCAGAGATTGTCTTTACTTTTATTAGATATAATAATTAATGCATCGTCTATATTTGTTTACTACAGAACAGTTACAGTTATGGAGCTTCATAACATCCCTAATACACAATAAAGTAAAAAAATAAAATAAATTGCACTCAGATATAGATAGAAATATATATTTTGACCATTCTTGACATAATTTAAAGCAGTTAAAATTAATAAACTATTTAAATTTGTTGATTTTGTTTGTTTTAGACATTTTATTAAAACTGAACACTAAAAATAGCAATACCTTTATTACTTACAGATTGTCGCAAGCTCATTGTCGCCTTATGTATAGAACAACCATATTACCCATAGATGCAATAATAGCCATTTCCTTAGTAGACTTATCAATGCAAGATCATACTTCAGAAGAAACAGTAGACGCTTTACATTCTACTTTTCTTAAGTATCCAGATTTCGATTATCTGTCCACTGCAAAAAAACTGCTGACAAGAATGAGTTTATATGATATATGGAGAGAAGAGTTGCTTTATTATGGTAAACTGCTTCAAGTAGATCATAAAACTTTAGAAAGTTATATAGAAAATGGAAACTTCCAAGTATTCACCAAATACGATGATATTGCAGATAATAACATACCTCTATCTGCTTCACTTGTGACTAGTTCATACTTTAATAATAAGAAAAATCATGGAAATAATGAAAAATATGATCAAAAAGATTTAGGTGATAAAGAGAACAAAAACGTAAAGGTTATTAATGATAAATTAGCAGCAGTTCTAAAAAAACACTCTACTCTAAATAAAATTGAAAAAGAACCGCCGATTGTTAATAAAAGAAAAAAGGTGACTAAACAAAACCGAAAAAAAATAACAATAGATACAAGTTCATTTCAAAATAAAAAAGATAAAGTTCAAGGTACTAAAAGAGTTAAAACTAATGATCACCTACCTGATAATAATGAGTATTCAGAAAATGAAATATTAAAAGCAGTGCCTAGTGTTAATGATGTGTTCACAGAACTGGGAATTGATTTTAAATCTGTTATGGATTGTGATCCTAGTTTAGACACTAGTGATAACGGTAAAAGTGATCCAAACAATGAAATTAATATAGATAAAGAGAAAGAAATGATTTCTAAATCTGATACAGACAACAAGTGTACAATGAAAGATGATAAAAAAATATTAAATAAGACAGTAAATAAGCTAAAACAATTTGAATTTACAGGAAAACATGATCTGAACAAATTTTATGATGAAAAACTTAACAAAAATAACTTAGAACAAAACAAAACTGCAGTTACTACTCTCTCAAATACGAAAAATAAAAACGGTAGTTTTATAGGAAATCAAAAATCATCACAAATAAGCTCACAAATATCTATGTTTGAAAGTTCCGACTGTGATTTCGATTTAGATATATAAAAGTAGAATTTAATTATTGTATCATGGAATAAAAGCAATTTGTTTATGTATATTATCTAATTTTTAATATAAGTTATCTATTTACAGTTTTGTTTGTTTTTATTGATCTTCCTCTGACGTAGAAGGTTTGTAAGGATCATTTTCATAATTTTCTATAAGCAGTGTTTTGAATCTTCTTGCTGTTACTAAGATACTCTCTTCTTTGGCTGCTATATTCAATATTTCAACTCTCGATACATACAAATGGTCGGGATTTTTTGGACTTATACTTTTAATTATGTCTATTTCATAATCCACTTGTACCTTTTAAAATGAGAAAATAATTATATTTAAAAAGTTCTTTGTTAATAAATATGAATGATAAGTATAATCAATAATTTGTAATAATACTTGAAATATAAAAAAAAAAAAAAACTATAGAAAAAATAAATGTTCAAAAATAATTTCAAACATTTTTCTTCTAAACACAACATTGTGATTGCTGTTTTAAAATAGTACCTAATTCTAATTAGAATATTATTTCTGTGAATAGTTATAAAAACATTATTTAACAATTTTTTATTAATAAAGTTATACTTGAAGGATTAAAAAAATTTATATTATTTATTTATTAAATCTAGACTATATAACATTTTATACTTACAGGCATACTTTTCTTTAAAATCTTCCTACCATTAACTCTGATTTTGCTTTCATAAAATAACTTTTCTATTTTGCTGTAATAAAGAAATCTCATTTTAATGCCATACAACTAATATAATTATAAATGGTATAAGAAACATATTGATTAACAATATTTCACAGGATTTAATACATTTAAAAAGATAAATTTGTATTATTTATTTATACTAGAAGATAATTTTAAAAAAGTAAAAAAACTTTGAATGTTTTCTAATATTATAATGAAAGTATTGAGGTTATAAAGAGTATGTAATAATTACTAACTTTCTTGCTACTCCTAGAGCCGACTTGAGGACAGCATCGGTTCTCAAAGATGTAGTGTTTATTTTCACAACCTTTGAATCTCTTGATAAGGAAACATCATCATCATCGAATATTTCGGGTTCATCATCGGAGTCTGGATCAGCTTTCTGTAGAAGAAAAGTGCAATGTTATTTGTAAACTTTCATATCACACTAAGCAACTATATATTTTTCTCCCTCAAAGATTGCATAAACATATAAATTTTAATACCTTCTTGGATTTATGACGGACAACATTGCGTGAATTAATTCCTTGCAAATTAAATAATTTAGAACCATTAAAAGCTGTACTATAATTAACACAGTTCAATAGTGGTTTTGTTTTTATTTCTTTTATAACACGAAATATATTATAAGTAACATGACTGCGCCTCCATATAACATTCATTTTGATTAATAATTTCAATTATTTGAGATTGTCTTCTATATTATAATATCCATATACCTATTTTCAACTTATTTTAATTTAATTTTTCTAATAAAAAATAACCTATTCAAATCAAAAATGTTATGAAAATTAAATTGACACTGACATTTGTAACTTGATTCGACATTGACCTTGGCCACAGATTAAACCATTGAAGTAGTACTTTTGACTAAAAGGCACTTCTACATAAGTGATTATGAAATTGTAATAATTTATACTGGAAACTTTATTGGCTTGATAAAAAAAATGTATTAAATAAAAATAAATATCATCAGTAACAAGCCAAAAAGCATATTTTTCTAGTTAGTTATTACTATCTCACAATAGGTGTCGTTAATTGGTGTTTATTTCAATGCTATTTTTTTTCAATATTCATATGTTAAGGGTTATGTTGATTAGTAATCTCAGATTATACATACTCTTTTGATGTCAACTCTGATCTGTTTGGTTTATGTATTACGAGTATGTTTTGAAATAGTTTAAGTTTGGAATGTTAGTTTTATTTGTTCAGATTCAATTATGTCATTTTTATTTATTCCGTAAAAAATCACTAAAAGAAGTAACATGTCTAGTTATCGGATATACCTTTTGTATTTTATATAAATTTTTATAATGATTACGTTTAATCATGAATAAATTCAAAATGTTAAAGTTACAATAAATAGTTTTTCTAATCAGTTCTTAAGTGTCTTTTTGGTTTTAAAGTGATCCTATTAGCCACATCTACCATTCAAGAGGTTATGGGCCCAGAAATATTTATATTTTTTGGTGTTTTTTGAGCAAAAGTGACAGTTGCAAAGAAATTTTCAAAGATGGACAAGCCCATCAAACCATTGTTAGGAAAAGATTCTAACTACCATAGCTGGAAACAAAAAATTATTTTGAAAATAACTGCTGCGGGTTATGAAAATATTTTAAAAAATAATGAGCAGACTGTAACCACGACGACAAGTGAGGAATTATTATCTATAAATAAAATGGAGGCATGGGGTAAGTCATTAATTTTAAGCTCAATAGATCCAGACCTAGAGAATTACGTGATTACAATAGATACAACATTTTCTATGTTGAAGAAACTGGATAAGATTTTTCTAGCAAACAGAGACCTGCAAATTAGTGAACTTCTTAATGAGTTTTACACTTTTACGTTTGATTCGGAGGATATGTTGACGGCTATCGGGCGTATTGAGCTTCTAGTAAATAAATTGAATTCTTTAGATCACAAATTATCGAATGTAGAAATAACAACGAAAATTATTTCAATATTACCAGCTGAATACAAAGCATTTAGATTAGCGTGGGACGCAACTCCATCTGACAGTAGAACTGTGGAGAATCTTGTCTCTAGGCTCTACAAAGAAGAGAAGTTAGGAAAAGCAAATACAGCTACTACTGTTTTTAAAGCAAATGAGAGGGAGTGCTTCATATGTAAGTCTAAGGAGCACATTGCCAAGTTTTGTCCTAAAAATAATTTCGCACGGCAATATAAATGCAATTGCAATAAGAATAAAACATCAAATTTTTTCTGCTCTTTCTGTAAGAGACCTGGCCATACTGCAGATAGATGTTTTAAAAGAAATAATAATCAAAGTAGTAATAATCATAAACCAAATAATGTGTGTATAGACGCTGTTTTAGATTCTGGTGCTACATCACATATGTTCAAAGATAGTTCACTTTTATACAATATGAAATCTTTAAATACACCTATATCTTGCGCTGATAATATGATGATTAATGCAGAAGCAATTGGTAGTTGTATTACTGACACTTGTACTTTAGAAGGAGTGTTATAAGTACCTAAGATTGCTAAAAATATTATTTCGGTTAGTAGCTTAGCAGACAGAGATTTTAAAATAATTTTCTATAAAAATGTTGCAGTAGTAAAGAAAGATGAGGAAAAAGTACTAGTAGCGCATAGGAACAATAACGGCCTCTATATTACGAAATTAAATGCAATTTTTCCAACTGTCTCGGCCTTGCTGGTTGAAAGTGAAAGTATTTGGCACAGACGGTTAGCTCATTTGAATAATGTTAGAGAAACAGCAAAGAACGTTTTTTTTTTTTTTCTCTTTATTAAGGTAAACAAACAGCATTACAGTATGAATACATAAATGTGATAGAAACAAAAATCACTTACTGCAACACCAACACCGTTTACCACAGATTAATTTCAGTACAAAAAATTAATCGATCATAATAATTAGGACAAACAGCTATACAATTTAAAAAGAAAAAAGAAATATACAGTAAATTAGTCTAAACATTGTAACACAAGTTTTTTATAAGTGCGGGGACTCGTTGCTGCAATATCTAATGCGTTAAACAGGTTGTTAAAGGTATTCAAAATTCGATGCAAGGGAGACCTTTTACCAGCATTTGTACGACATCGAGAAGTGGCAAAAATCTTGCAGGCACTGCGACAGTGGGTTCTAGTTGGCACTCCATAACATACTTGGTTCACAAGACTAGGACAATCAAATTTATTATGACATAAATCATACACAAACATAGCTTCAAGTAGACTACGTCTAGCTTCTAAGGTAATGAGCTTATACCTCCTAAGCAACTGTGAATATGGCAGTCGACATAGACAACATCTATAATGCATACTCTTTAAAAATTTTGCTTGGATATTTTCGAGAATCTCTGTATATTTTTTGTAGAATGGGTTCCATACAAGCACAGCATATTCAACCTGAGAGCGAACCAGAGCATTATATAAAGTGATATAAGAGGATGGCTGTTTGAAGTTAATGGATGCTCGCATAACAAAGCCAAACATTTTGAGAGCTTTACTTCTGATATTTTCTACGTGCATATCAAAATGTAGCTTACAATCCATCAGAACTCCAAGGTCTCTGATAGCTTTAACCGATTGCAGCTGTACATTGCATAATGCATACTGAAAGTGACTAAGATTTCTTTTTTTGGTAAAAGTAATCTGCTTACATTTGTTTATACTGAGTTCTAGTTTGTTGTCGATACAGTATGTGGAAAATTTATCAAGGTCTGCTTGAAATTGTAGATGATCGTTAAAACTGACGATAGTATGATAAATTTTTAAGTCGTCTGCATACAGCAATATATTGCAGAACTTAAAACAGGTTTTTACGTCATTTACAAATAATAGGAAAAGTAAGGGACCCAAAATCGAGCCCTGAGGAACACCAGACGTTATAGAAACGAACTCCGACTCATAACCATTAAAAACAACCTTTTGAGTCCTATTGGTTATGTAGGACTTAAACCAGCGCCATAAGTTTCCACGAATACCATTGAATGCCAGCTTTTCTAAAAGGATTTTATGATCGACTCTGTCAAAGGCTTTTTGAAAATCAGTGTAAACGCAGTCTGTCTGCTTATTTTCATCGATGCTTTTAAATAAGTAAGTTGTATAAACTAACAAATTCGTGTTAGTTGAACGACGCTTAACGAAGCCATGCTGTTCAGGAATTATAATTTTGTGCAATGATGGGTATATGGCATTATGAACGTTGTAGGTTTAAACCTGTCTTGTTCCGATTTCGTATCAAAGTCCTGCGAAGTTTGTCATCAAGCTAAATTATGTAGGTTTCCTTTCAAAACTGTACGGCATTTAGCTAATAGACCACTAGAAATTATTCATACTGATATTTGTGGTCCAATTGACTGTCAGACATGGGATGGTAGGAGATATTTCGTAACGTTTCTCGATGATTTTACGCACTACGCAAGGGTCTATCTTTTACGAAATAAATCAGATACAATAGGTTGCATATTACACTTTATTAGTTGGGCTGAAAGACATTTTAATCAAAAAATTGAAAAACTACGTTGTGATAATGGAGGTGAATACTGCAGTAGCCGGTTAGTTAAGTGGTGTCAGGATAGGGGTATAACGCTAGATTATACTGTGCCATATACTCCTCAATTAAATGGTAAAGCAGAAAGACTAAATAGAACTCTAATGGAGAAAACAAGAGCTCTTATGTTTGATTCTAAGATGCCTAAATTTCTTTGGGGCGAAGCTCTATTTACAGCTGTGTACCTTCTTAATAGAGTATGTACGTCTACAAAAAATAAAACGCCTTTTGAGTTATGGCATGGTAGGAAGCCGGACTTATCTAATATAAAGGTTTTTGGTTCTAAAGCATATTATAAAATAAATAGACGTATAGGTAAATTAGATAAACGTTGTGAGATGGGTTTGCTCGTCGGTTATGATGCTAATTCCTATATAATTTGGAATCCACGCGTCAGGAAAACGTTACGTTCAAGGGATGTTGCTTTTGATGAAAAACTGAATGATTATGGGGAGATTTGTAAAAATTTTGGTGGTTTGGCTAATAATTATTTTTGTGCGGATTTGTTTAGTGATTTAAATATTGAAGAAAGAGATTTTTTACACGAATTTTCTAGTGATGAAGAAGAAACAATTGAAAAAGGAACAATTTCAAAACAAACAATTGAAAAAGGAAGAATTCAAAAGGAAACAATTGAAAAAGAAACAGTTGAAGAAGAAGTAACAATTGACAGTGTTGAAAATGAAGAGAGTACAGATACAAATGAAGTAGTTTGTGAAGAAACAACTGAAGATGTGAGGAACGTGAATTTTGTTGATAATTTAAATGAAGAAGTTATAGAAAATAGAGGAGATTTTGATGTTTTTTTTGGATGCAAGTGAGGATAGAATAGAGGAGGTTGTTGATGTTTTTAATGATGCTGATGAAACAAATGAAGAAGAAACAGAAGCTGTTGCAGAAAGTGTGGGTCCAAGAAGGAATCCACCGAGAAATAGGTCTTTACCTGAGAAGTATAAAGATTATGTTATGGATTTTTTGGCTGAGTGTGCACTTTTAACGTTTGAGGAAGCAGTTAACTCTAGTGAAAAGGAGAAATGGTTGAAAGCTATAGAAGAAGAGAAATTTTCTTTAGAGAAGAATGGCACATGGGAGTTGGTTGATGAAAAAGAAGCTGAAGGGAGAAAACTTTTAACAAGCAAGTGGGTCTTCGCTAAGAAGTCGGATGGAAGATATAAAGCTAGATTAGTAGTCAGAGGTTTTCAACAGAAATATAAAGTGGACTATGAGGAAACCTATAGTCCTGTGGTGAACAGTACTTCACTTAGAATTATTTTATCGATAGCAGCTCAGAAGAATTTGAAATTAAGACAATTCGATATCAAGACAGCATTTTTACATGGAAATCTAGAAGAGAAAATTTTTATGCAAGTTCCTAAAGGTTATGTTGTGAAGAAGGGGAAGATTTGTAGGTTGAAGAAGAGTCTTTACGGTCTAAAATAAGCTCCTTTGATGTGGAACATTAGGTTTACCAGTGTTCTGAAGAAAATGGGATTCTTACAATTAAAATCTGATCATTGTATTTTCATTAAAGAATTGAATGGTGATGTTGTTTTTCTTGCTGTATATGTAGATGATGGTTTGCTCGCTGGTAACTCTTTTGAGGAACTGGATAAAATTCTAAAAGAACTTAATAGTGAATTTGAAATGTGTGTTTGTGACAGTGTCAGTAATTATATTGGTATAGATGTTAATATTACAGATAATGGGATTAAAATAGCTCAGGCTAGCTACATTAACAAATTAATTAATAAATTAAATTTGCAAGATGTAAAGACAACGGTTACGCCCTCTATATTTACTGGTGAACATCCTGTTATAAATGATGACTCTTTAATTGAGGAGTATAGGGAGGCAGTGGGTTCTTTACTGTATGTTGCTAATAAATCTCGTCCTGACATCGCTTTTCATGTAGGCTATTGTAGTAGACATCAAAATAATCCCAATGAAAATGATAAGTCTAATATTAAATCTATTCTAAAATACATAAAAGGTACATCTGGTTTGGGTATTGAGTATGTTAGGGGAGATAGTAATCTTGTGGCTTTCTGTGATGCGGACTTTGCAGGAGACTTAGATACTCGGAGAAGTACCACTGGGTACTTGATTTGTTTTGGAGGAGGTCCGATTGCATGGGCATCTAGAAAACAACCTATCGTTGCGCTCTCTAGTACTGAGGCCGAGTATATTGCTGCTGCTGATTGCTGTAAAGAATTATTATATATACAAAATCTATTGAAGGAATTGTTACACGTTGTACCTCAAACAACTTTGATGGTCGATAATCAGTCTGCTATTGCTTTAATGAAGAACGGAGTTTTAAATAGGAGAAGTAAACATATTGATGTTCGTTACCACTTTCTGAAAGAAAAGCTTGACGAACGGCTATTTAAAGTTGAATACTGTCCAACAGATAAACAATTGGCTGATATACTAACGAAAAATCTAACCAATGTTAAATATTTGCGGCTTCGTAATCAAGTTTTAGTGATGTGATGGTGTAGGTAGGAAATGACTTAAGTGACTAAGTTTGTGTAAGTGTTTTTAAAGTGATTGGTGTTATTGTCTTGTGATAGACGTTATTAAGTATTTTAATTCTAAACCTTTTAGTGTAGGTAGTGCTAGAGTATGGGGGTGTTAATAATAGAGATTCGCGCAGTGGAAGCGTGTGTGTGTTATTGTTGTTTTATGATATTGTTTTATGATTGGTGTTATGATGTATGTATATCTGAGATTAAGGGGGTGTGTTGATTAGTAATCTCAGATTATACATACTCTTTTGATGTCAACTCTGATCTGTTTGGTTTATGTATTACGAGTATGTTTTGAAATAGTTTAAATTTGGAATGTTAGTTTTATTTGTTCAGATTCAATTATGTCATTTTTATTTATTCCGTAAAAAATCACTAAAAGAAGTAACATGTCTAGTTATCGGATATATCTTTTGTATTTTATATAAATTTTTATAATGATTACGTTTAATCATGAATAAATTCAAAATGTTAAAGTTACAATAAATAGTTTTTCTAATCAGTTCTTAAGTGTCTTTTTGGTTTTAAAGTGATCCTATTAGCCACATCTACCATTCAAGAGGTTAAAATATTTTATATTTTATTCACCAGTTGCTCATAAAGTCTCTGATAGCTTATTAGGACTTTATCATTAGCGTCTTTTACACTGGTTGCTGATAAAGCTATCTGACGTGTAACTTTTCACCACGAAACTCCGCATTATTTGTCAAATATTTCTATACGCAGCTTGTGAATTCAAAACTTAATACTACATGTTAGCTGAGGTAAAATAGGCTCTAAGGGCCTGTTTTACCTTCTCTTGATAAAAATCTATGAGTAACTTTTGTGTCAGTTTATTAAAAATAGGTGAAACATGCCTTTAACTATATAATATTATTTATAAATGTTATAATTATTTTTTAAGCAATATATCATAATTTTGCGCTATTCATTTGCCAACGTCCATACCACGTTGAAAGCACCGGTTCTCGTCCGATCACCGAAGTTAAGCAACGTCGGGCGCGGTCAGTACTTGGATGGGTGACCGCCTGGGAACACCGCGTGACGTTGGCTATTTTTATTATTCCTTTACATTTATTTTAATAATTTTATGAACTGTATCAACATGTAAACGTCCCACAGCTGGGTAAAAGCCAGGCCTCCTCCACCACCCGGCTCTACTTGGCTTGGGCTCTACTTGGCTTGGGAGAATCCATGCGGTTTGGCGGATAATTTCTCTACCATGAGTAACGGTCGCTATCAGGTGTCTATGATGATAGCTAGTGATGAGCCGGATCGTTAAAAAAGTATATCCGCGGATACGGATCCTAATACGGATATTTGATGTCAAGTTCCGTGGATACGGATCTTAAGTTTCGCTTACGCTTTACCGTTGACGCGTGCCAGACAGGTCAGTACATGTTTCGGGTTTTCGACTTGCACTGCTTAGTTTTTTCTTTTGTTTTGTATTTTGTTTATATTTTTGTGTGACACTGCGCGGCATAGATAAAGTTTGTGTTTGATAGTGAGACTAGTGAGTTTCAGTTGATCGGTCATTTGAATGGAGGACCGAATTTTTTTCATCTCGACGTTGGCCAGAAACAAAGTTGCTGTTTATAGTGTTACTAACACGTACCTAAGAGTTTTTCAGTGAATATAAAATCACATATTTTATTTTGTTTATTTTATTTTTGTTTATTGGTTTACCAACAACTGTTACACCAGTTCAACATTATAACTAAAAAGTAAAGGTAATAAATAAGTGCACAATTCCTTAAAGGTAAACACCACATGCAAGACTAACAAAACTTATTCATAAATATTATTACTAAACATGATTTTTATAAAATCAAACAAACAAAAGTTAACTAGCTTATACAACAAACTGTAGCAATAATCCTAGTCAACATGTATGGAAGCTCGTAAATTCTTACGAAATACATCAATACTGACTTGAAAAATATCTGTAGACTTTTCAAAACTATTCAGTAATCTACTCAATATTGGAACGGGAGACTCGAACCAAACGCTGTGGATCTGAGTGAAGGAACAAGAGGCGCTATTTTAGATCTTGGTAATTTGCAAGGCACTCTAAAATTAAATTTTCGTAGCAACTGAGGACAATCTATTTCATCATTAAACAATTTATACAAAAAGATAAGTTTATAATTCCAAGTTTTTCCAGCGAAATATATTTAAAATATTTGAGTTTTGATTCATAAGAATCTTTACTGCGTTTACTGACTGAGTACGCTAAGTGCCACAAATAGCGCTTCTGAATTCTTTCCAACCACAAGGCTTGTCAGCACAGAATGTCATCTATGTATTGAAAATTAAAAAGGTAAAAGATCCGTAAAAGATCCGCAAAAAAAGTCACGGATACGGATCTCTCTTCTCCCTCGGATATCCGCAGATACGGATACGGATATGTATATCTGGCACATCACTAATCACAATTCATAACCCACTAGGACATATACCCAGACTAGAAACAAATATTTATACAAATACAATTATCAGTCCCGAGCGGGAATAGAACCCGCGACCGCCGGCGTTAAGGCGACCATTTGCACCACTACACCAGAACGGTTGTCATTATATATTAACAATTATATCATTGTTTTGGTTTCGTAGTAGAAACGAAATTTTTCTTTTAATTCAAATTTAATGTATGATATTTTTTTTTATTTAATTTTTTTTTTAATCTTAAGGATTACGAATTTGGGTATCTATATCTACTACGGTAAATATTAAATAAAATAACGTCCATAGTTTTAATTTTTTTTTTTTTTGTATCATCTGGAGCGATTTATTAATAGTCGGATGTTTATGCTTACCATAATATTATGGACAGAACACTTGAGCCGATGGCAAGCACGTCTTCCTTTTGTTTACATTATCACATTTGGTTCACGTAACAGATATAATTGGCTTTTTCTGACCATTACTTTATCATTACGTACTCAATGGCTTCCAAATTATGGGTTACTAAATGATTTCGAATCCTTATTACAAAATAATATATATACCTACATATAAAGAAGCATATAAAGAAGCACGTTTTAATGTAATAAACAGAACTTGGATATTAGGTACTTATTTGGAAATTTTACTTTTAAGCGGGTGAAATAAAGAATATTATGTTTGTAGATTTATTTTGATGTGAAATGAGTTATGGACGATCTTTAGAAAAAACTACATTTAAAAAAAAAGATGACATGCGCGAAGGAATTTTCATAAAGGTGTGAAGTGTGTAATATTTATTTTTTAATTAGAATTTTACTTTTGAGCTTTTGATTAGAAAAAATAATAATATCGTTTCTATATATTTTACACTTATGACCCTGAGAAGCTAGCTTTGAGACTTAGTGTATCTGTTTTGTACACTTGTATCACCCAGTGGCGTGCATAAAGTTTTAAGACAAGGTAGGCAGTCAAAAAAAAATATGAACCTAAAGGACATCACATCATTCCAATTTAAGTAATTATGCTATACCTACATTTAAATCAAAAAAGATTAAACATTTTTAATTCACAGAAAAAAAAAGTATAAAAATACATACAATTTTTAAATTGTTAAATTTTTTTGTTTCTCTGAAATATGATCTATACATATAATAAAATGGTAGGAAAGTCAAAACTATACATTGGATATTTTTTTTAAAAGACTACTTGGGGTGTGATCTACAATCAATACCGAACCTAAAAATATAGTTTTTAGAATTTTTGCTTGCAGCTAGTTATTTAATATTATTGTTTTTTTTTGTAGAGTATAGTTATTTAATATTATTGTTTTTTTTTTGTATTTTTATGTCAAACTAAAATATAATCAAGAAGTTCTTCAGAATACGAAGAATCACAGGATTAAGGTAAACTTTAGTCTAGTTTCATTTAGTTTATTAAGAAAGGATGTTTACAAAAACAAGAAAGCTAAAATGGTTAATATATTATCGTCAATATCACTCGAGATTATGGAATCAATGATGACATTGTTCAAGCGATCTTAAGACCATTCATAATTCGCGTATGATTTATTTTTATATGTACATTTATAATACATTTATAATTCACATATGAACATTACGTCTTAAACTATGTTGCCCTCATATTACACAAAGTATTTGGGAATAGAGTTGAAATTTTATTGCATTTCCGTTTACAATCTACGTTTTAGTGTTTGTATTTCAGTCATTGCGATTCAGCGACGGTTTTTTTTTGTGTTTTGTTAATCAATTTAAATTTACTGTTTTATTAATAAAAAAAAAAGCTATACATATAACAATCACACAATTTGGACTGCGATGCGACAATTCCTTTTTCTTTTTTAACATCTAATAACAATAAATTATTGTTTGTAATATAACGCTTGTCGCTTAGATTTTTAAACTGTCATTAGTTTTTACTAGGCTGTTTTCATTTTAAGGAGAAGATAAAAGAACTATTAGAAAAACAATCACGATCTATTTCAAAACACCCTACACTTTTTAAGTCAGCACTATGCGGTGTAAAAATAAGAGCAAGATCTCAAAAGACTGTAATTAAAAGCCGTCTCAACGGTACGAAGCTATAGTTTATCACATTATACACGGTTTGTCTCTTAGTAACATGTGGACACATGTCTCGGATTCGTAACGATCTTTTTATTTTAGTATACGATTATGTTCACGGCGGGTTCAAAGGGTTTTTAATTTGACACAGTTTATGGCTTTGTTTCGTTTGATGGCTCATGGCTGCCTGCGAGTGGAATAGACATGCTAGTGGATGGTATTAATTAAATCACATAGAGCTTTAAATACTTATATCTAATGCCACTGTATAATTTAAAATATTAATTTATGATCGTGAAGGAGTACTTACTTTCATATCCCATAAAAGTTTTCAAAAATATTTTAATATAAGCTTCGAAGTAACTAAAAAAACTATTTCGTGAAGAAGTATGACCGTTATACGTATTTCTTTTCAAGCTTTTTTTATTATGAATGCAAGGACGGCTTTCAGACTGAGCACTTGAAAAAGTTCATTGCCGTCTATGCCTTGCATTTTGCAATGTAACGACACGCGGGTGGAGCGGATTTCTTAAATTTAGTACCGCTTAAAATCTTTACTATCACTAAACTTTTGAATACCAAGTAACGTTAAACAAAAATTAAAGTATTAATACATAAATATTTTTAATAAATTGCTAATTCTGGTTTTATATTTTCAGTCCTTAACAGTATGAGATTGAGCAGGATGCCTATAAAACCTATAGGAATGAGCAGTCTGCTAATTCTGCCGCCTTTTTATATTATGTAATTAGCTCAGCCAGATGCTTTGATTACACCGTATAATTTTATTCAGTTCACGATCTACACAATAGCTATGGATGAATGGCATAAAACAGCTTATTCTGTGTTCATAAAACTTTTGTTTAGCTCTTAAAATAATGAATGACTGTGTAAAAAACTTAATAAGGGTATTGAATAATATTTGGAGGGCATTTTATAATATTAGTTAGTAATTAAGTTTATGAATTCGCATTTTTATTTCTACTATTTTCCTGCTATATTTGTTAGGTAATGTTGTATTTATTTTTATTTTATAGTAATTAATATTAACTTGATTAAATGTATATTTGTTTATTACAAATTTAGAAGATACTTTTAGAGGTATAGTATATAGAGATGCTGCGAATAGTTGTTATAGCGAATAGTCGAATACCGATTAATCGCCATTCCCTATGGCGAATAGTCGAATAACTCGCCATTAGTATTCGCCATAAAAAAGGGAATAAAAATGTATTTTATTTGTTAAAAAATAATAATATCATGCTTGTAGTAGTCTTGAACTTACCAATCATCTATTTGTTACTGTAATCTAAACATTTTCTAAGGTTAAGAGAAAAGAAAACCACGAAGAAATAAGTCTCATATTATACTGGTTTTAACTAACAGTCGAATTTACATATTCATATTTTTTTTCATATACATATATGTAGGTATATTATATCCAGAGTCCAAATTCAACCCTGAAAAAGGATTTTACTATTATCGCAAGATTAAAAATTTATTACAAAAATTGAATTGAAAAAAAAAAATAACTAGGTGTTATGCCTAGATGTACCTACCATGTAACCTAGATGTTTTTAAATAATTTATGAAATACCTAATTACTTAATATTAATATTGTGTGAAACTGAGCAGAGTAATAAATTCTTTAATGGAATAATTAGGTATATAACGTTTTATAAATTAAGGAATATAAAATTACATCTATTCCCTAATATATCAACTATATTGCGCTTTATCTTAAATTGCGCGGTATCTCCTTACATTCTTAAGAGGCATATGACATAAAATATCAGTTTTTGATATCAATGTAACTGATTCCTCGCTTACTACTATTCTCCTCAATTACACAATAAAGATACTTTATTATAATCGCATTCTTGAACAATGCAGGTTTATGATGCTTTATACACGTCCACAACGGAAGTTATGAATACATCGGTACTCATGTTGCCTTGTTATAAGTTGGAATACAATTATTAATGTAAACACAACTGATTTGTAATCATTGAGTAAAAATTATGGTACCTTAGATTTGTTTAATGTATTTTCTTTTTAGGAAGCGACTTTCGAAATTTTTAGTAATATTTTTAGTAGTGTTTCATAAAATTGCGATTTAGTTCTCGTTTTTTTTTTAAATGTAATATATAGACAATGTAACACAATTGCTAAAATCTATATATATTACTAGCTTTTACTCGCAACTTCGTACGCCTGGAATTTACTAAGTTAAGATTTTACTACAATCGATTAGAATTATATCTCCACTTCTAGATGATGTATCAAGATAAAACCTACACTAGATTTAAAATTAGATCCTCAGATCCACAATCTTTAAAACCGCATTCAATTTGAATGATGCGGTAAAAAAACATGAAGACAGACAATAATTCTAAAAATAATTGTTTTGGATTCTATTGCTCTTCTAAAGATCTCTATAATTTATTTTTCCTATATTTTTTATATGTTTAATGTAAAGACATCGGCTGGTTATAATTTTCTTATCTTTATATATATATATATTTCTTGTGTGCGTGTGTATGTCACTGAACTCCTCCTAGACGGCTGGACCGATTTTGTTGAAATTTTTTTGTGTGAGTTCAAGGGGATTCGAGGATGGTATAAATTCACAATTTTGTCTACTGGAAAATGTTTATTTAACTAATTTTTCATTTATAAGTAGTTGTTAATTTTGGAATGTTTAAATTGTATATGTATATGCAGTATATGCATACTTACACACACAGTATATACTCACATGCTACCGATCGGTCGAATTTAGATAAGTGTACATGTAATGACGTTAGATATTAAAATAACTCTTGAATAATAATTTTCATCAAAACAGTCCACATTGTTACAGCTTATTGAAGAATATTTGAAATTTTCGAATTAACGATGCGTGTACAGGACAACGTCTGTCGGGTCTGCTAGTATCTACTTATTTATAATACTGTAATTTCTTCAACGTCAAAATAAATATCTTGTGTAACATTTGACATCTTCCTCGTCTTACGTAACACCTAGTTATTCGATAAAGGAAGTAGCGGGAGTCAGGAATTAGATTTCTCATTTGCCGCGCGAGGTGGCGTATCGTTTATCATCCGGAGGTGACACCTCATCATGTCACGGTGTCCAGTCTTCTTTGTGTAATCATTGGACTGTAAAACGGTTGACAGTCAAGATGCCGAAACGTATGATGAAAAATAACCGTCCAATTACAGACGACAGCTTTTAAATGTTAATTTTAATGTTAATATAGATTTTAAATGTTGGTATTAAATTAATTGGATTTAATCGGCAATTGGTTGTTCTTTTTAATTAACAACGGTAACCTTTTTTTTTGTATTTTAGTGTTATTTTTGGTTGGATAAATATATTCAATAACATTAAAAATGTATTATATTGTTTATTTGTTACGTGATAAAATATTATTAGTTGAAATGAGATGTAATATAAAATATAGATTCATAGTATTAATAAACGTTCACGGCTGTTAATAATCTTAATTTAGATTTTTTATGACGCTCAAGGTGGTCATAACAAACTTTGAATTCAATAAAAGCAGTTTTTGGGAGTGATGTCATTCGCTGGCAAAGTTATTAATAAATGGATAAGCTGAAGAAAATATTTGAATAAACTATACAGACAAATTCAAACTAACAACAGACTTGTATAAATATAAGAGTATATTGCTACTTTATAGGATGTACGATATTGATATATTAACAGGCATTCGCTATTTAAATAGGAACAATATTGTTTTCTCTATGTCCTCAACTAGTAATATGTAATCCGATACCTAACGATTTAAAAAGTATTTATGGTATGAATTTACGAGTGATACACATGGACTATGGGACAACGCAAACTGCCTCACTAATGTAACTTTTACGAGTAATTTCATGGTTATTTATTCGCCTCGCAGGGGGCGATCTTTGGGCGTTAACGGAATTCGTCGCACCCTGTGTTTTCGCTTTCAGTCATCTCAATTCTATATTTAGAAACGAAGAAACGATCTCATATCGACCCCTTTTTATGTCAATGAACCAGTAAAATTGTTTTCTTAATCATCGAATGAAATAGTTTAAGACTTTTTATTTACGGGCATAAAATTTCTGTCAAGTGATAAAAAAAAGAGTATCTTGAAATTTTACAGAATAATATACGAGATTGACCTGTGAACTATATATAAAATTTACATAGTATTACGATGCGCAATTTGCTTCGTAACTATATACTCGTATATCTAATACTGACTGCGAAGATTCCTGGTTAGTGTTTATTATGAAGTAAAGGCTCGTTTGCATAGATAACATCCGTATACGATGTTCGCCATTATAAGCTCATTTTGTCGACTAACAGGGTGATGTGAGCTTAATTAAAATTCTGCACCATCCATCATTGGATTATTGATTTTGTGTCACATGCATTTGGCGCGATGCCTGTCCGTTATCAATTAGTTATGAACCGTTGACACTGGTATTCTTGGCAAATGCTATCAAAATTAATTGATGCGATTTTCGAAAATAATTGTTTACGTTTCCAGTTGTGTTTATGCAAATATAATACTGAAATTTGTCTTAATAAAGTTTTGATCGATCTTTAATAGTAGCAACTTAATCAAAGGAAGTATAATGACTTTTAAAATTGTTCAGTTTATCAAAACGCCCTACGGAAAGTATGATAATGTAACAAATGGAGTGACTTAATACGATAAACGGCTTAAGGCCAATAAAACTAAACAAGCTAAACGACTCCAGGCAATGAACCACCGCTTCTGTATGACGGTCTTCGTAATGATATTTAAGTTACCTCCTTCATGCTAACCGTAAGACAAATTGGGCGCATTATGGCCATGAATAATATCGATGCGGACAGATCTGTAATTGACATGCGGTCGTAACTGAATATTGTTTGCCGACTTTTGTGATTCATGCACAACTTCAATGTAAGCGCAGCTTAATCTGAGCGTTGTGCAGAATATATTTCAGCATATGTTTCTTAATTTTATGTCTTTTGCGAGTTTGCCAATACGAAGTTATGACAAATTTTATATTCTAATTTGAATTTTTAAACCAGATCAGAGCTCGGTCGTATCCTTAATATAACTTTAATCTTTTCTTGCAATCTCATTTAAAAGATTTTATGAATGTTTTTATAATTTTATATACAATCTCGTTTCTGGATTGTGGCCAAAGCATAACAACTGCATTGCGGGGGGTTCAGCACTTAAAATTGACTCTGTAGAATCAGAAAAATTGCATTTTAGATTTGTCCGATCAGGAATTGCTATTAAAAGTGTATTGGTGAGTGGATTTAAATAAGTATATCCTAAGTTTGGGTTTTGAGAATATTTTTTACTCTACATTCGATGACCTGAAAATATAATTTGTTTTGTATTTGTTCTTTAAAATATTTTTCATTTTGGTTTGTTTCTGTAAATATTATGGCTATGGCATGATTAATATTTTATTTCCACTCATCACTTTCCATTTAATATTATACTCACCATAATCTAATCTTATATAATATATATTTTTATATTCTTCAAAAAACGATTCTATTTTTATTCATATCTACTTATAATTTATTACAAAATTAAAAAATAACAAAAAAAAATACAAACATTTATTTATTTAAAACATTCCTCTTCTATAATTCTTATAATAAAAAGGAACAAATTCGAAGTATACTTCAACTGCAAATAGATTAAAGAATTGTTTATGGTTCGAGGTCCGTAGATGCCAATAAAGTGTAAGATGGAGGGCGGAGGTCAGAATATCATGAGTGTCATGTCGTAGGCGGGTTTACTGCACACTAAAATAAAACTGGCTCTGAATGTCCTCGGTGTCATTGTTGTGCGCATCGCCATCTTTATGAACCATTCCGTTGAACTGTTTAACGCTTATGTTTATAATGGTAGTTGTCGATTGGGACCCATTGCGCTTTATTTGAATTAAATTAGTTTTTTTTGCGACGTAATTTTTCTGATAGTGTTTATATATTTAAGAGAAAAAGTGTATAAAACATAAATAATATCAAACACTATACACAGTGTGTCCAACGACGTAAATGTCAAAAATTAGATGAACTTTGGGAACACATTGAGATCTTTGCCGTATGTACTTTAAGTACGAGTATTAACAATTCTTAAGACCTAATTAGCAAGAAAATTGAAATATTAGTAAAACCTTGGTAACAGTTTTACATTTAAATTATTTTAATAGACTAATTGTCACTAAATATCATAACAGTGAAGGGTGCTTTAAATGCTTTTAATTCTAAAGTCACAATGACGAAACTCCGATTTTATTAATTCTACTCAAGTGACTTGTTACACTGGATAATTTAATAAAAACCAATGGTTACTTGTAAAATTCATCGTGACATTTCTCAGTTCCTGCTTAATGCTGGAGTTAATTTGATTTTCACTCTTCAGTGGCATTTATTTTGCCATTGTTGCTCCGAGGGGACAAATCTGCGGGTAGACCCGGCTAAAAGATATTTATCAGAAACTATAATTTATTCCTCTGGGACTGCATTTGAAGAAGTTCTTAGTTTTATTATCATCCTTACCCCTAAATTTATAAGGTTCATAAATAACATAAACACTATTAGGTGTATATTTTACACCTATATCAATGTCATAAAGGGATAGAACGCGTTTCAGTTTATTATTTCAAGTGACACGCCATGACTGTTTTGTCATTGGAATTGTTTGTGTACTTTTTGACAAAAAATGTTTTGTAAAAGGTAACAATAATGGTTTTAAAATACTTTTTTTAAGAATAACGCATTGTGTGCATAAAAATATTTTTTATCATCTAAATCTACCTATTTTATTATCAATAAGATCTTATGTCTCCAGAGAGCATAGAATTAGAAGTAGGTTAATATATTATATTTCTGTTCGACTCAATTTGAATTGTTGTACTATAAACTATTGTACAAATGATACCCATATTTTTTTATTAACAAATATAGACAGTATTTGTACAACAATTAACCTCATTTTCTATCAACAAGGTCATCTCGATTCATTAACTATAATCCTCTAATTACCATATCACTCATGGTGGCGATTACTTTATTAGGCATGGCGTTATAGGTTCTGAGTAAGAACAACGCAACGGTGTAGGCGTATAATGGTCATAATAACCACTCCCATTACCCGCATGGCGTAAATTCTAACGCAACGAATTATAATGGATTGAATTTCTGTGGTTTGCATTTATTTAAATTTTTGATGGATCTTTCGAGTATGTGGGTCTTAGAAATGATAGCATCATTTGTTAAACTGAGGATGTATTTAATTAATTTTAATTCACTGTTAGTTTTAAGTTAGTTGAAAGTTGTATCAATAGTGTCTAAGACTAGCTAGAATATAATAATTACGTTTAAGTTTTATTTTATAGTAATATCCATTACTTCCATTAGGTCACTTCGCCGAGTTGCACGAAACAAATTTTAAATTTAAGTGTTTATTAAACTAATTTTATCACAAGAATCGTGATTATCTGTTGCACGAAACCTACATCTGATTAAGTTAACAAAAAAATTTAGTTTAATTAAAGACCTATCTAACGGATGATAAATTCCAACAGCTTTAAATTAATCATAAGATCAACTAATTTTAAGATTAATTGCAACTTAACTAACGGAAAATTAGCGACGGTTTCGTGCAACTCGCAGTTAGATACATATATTGTTTTTATTAGGTCACTTAGATACATATATTACTTACTATTAAGTTTTGTAATTTTACATGATGTTTAGTCATTTTAATAGACATGTGTCAACAAAGGTTTTTTATTTATAAAAGATAACAGTCGAAATACGTAAGTCATTATAATGTTCAACTATGGGTGGTCCGATATGAGAATAGTTACTTTAAAATCGATTCAGCTTTCATTTTAAATAACAGGTTTTGTTGAAAAGAAGTAAATGCCCAACCCTACTAGAAACTCACGCATTGTGTGTCGTTAATCCATACAATTTGTTCATACTTAATTGTCCGCATACTCTCCGTGACTAGATTTTTTTGTCGATAAGAAATCTAATCTTTTACTCCCCTAGTTATGTAGAACGTAGTCCATTAAATAAGTCCCTTAGTTTTCGCTAAATAATACACCGTCGAAGTCGCCGAGGGGCTAAACAAAAAGTACCGGAACTAAGCATAGTAATGTACCAAAGGGAGTAGGTGTTTGAGTGGTGATGTATGTAGTTGGCTTAAATATTTGATCAATTTGTAATAAAAAATAAGTGACTTTAAAATATAAATATTTAATTTTATTTTATTATAGTAAAAAATATATATACTTTTTATGAATTCTTGTTCTTGTTTATAATTATCATGTAATTATGTAAATAATTTGATTATCGTTCATATATTTTAATTTTACAAAACAGCGAGTACATAATTATTAATTGCAATTAAGTTTGGAGTATAAGAACAAAGAGAAAACTCTGTATTACTGTTTTTTTTTAATAATAAGTTTGTTCATAATTTTTAAGCTAGTATCATACCGTGAAGCGCCGTGCCAACTGCCAGTGCGTTACGCGGCAGATGTGCGCCCGCCTGAGTGACTCACGACGACTCAATTACACATTCGATAGTTTTGTGGTGCCCTCCTCGATTCGAAAACTATTACGCTTTATGCGGCCGTTGAACTATGAATCTTGCCTCATTAAATTACAGCGTCGAACAAAATACATGCAAAACAGTACTGAAATCGGATATGTATGTCGTATATCTAATTTTTAATGGTAATGACTTTTTTATTTAGTGCATCGTCATAAAAGGGTTGTCTACGCTATATGTATAAATAAAGTATATAGATCAAATGTTTATAGTATATCGTAATGAATAAGGCAAAGATAAGGTCTGTCTTTTTTGGAAATATTTATTACACTAAGATTATTTAGTCATGAGATTGATTAATACATTGATGGAATAAGACAAAGGTCTATAAAGAGGCCGAGAAAAAACGGTACGGACAATTCTGTAGGGACTAAAAATATATTTTAAAAACTTTCCTGTCTTTCTTTTTGTTTGTCCTTGTGCATATTTCGAGAACCAATAAATGGAATATAATGGAGTCGGCATTGTAAAAGATTAATACATATTAATCTATATTACAAAAATACATGATACACATGTAACCAAATTTTAAAGTGCATATAATCGTCTACTTATCTAATATATAATTTTGTAATAGACGTAGACACCAGAATAATAGAATGCCATGTATTTTTAATTTAATTCATTGTCCTCGTACTCGTAATAGTCGCGTTCGCTTGGATCTAAAGTTATTACCGTAATATAGCTCGTCTCGGACGAATAACACTTATCTAAAAGATCCTTGTTTCGTCTCACACGGCAACGTCGCTAAAAGGAAATACTTGTACAAATAAATAAAGACGGCTCTTAAGCGGTTGTCATTGTCAATCCGTGCGCTGATCCTATGGTCTTTTTTTAGTTCACGTTGCAAGTTCTGGAAATCGTCCCTTATCTCTGTCAATTTTTTTGTCGCACATGTTTCGGATTAGCGGTTCACGGAACGTTCTGTACGACCTACCGCAGAACTACGTCATAACTTTTAATCTAATCCCCAGTAATTCATTGACGCTTTCGGTGTGAATTTTCATAGAGCTTTGAAGTTAAAATAAGTTCTGAAACTGGACTGGATCGGAAATTCTAAAGATCGGAATAGTTTTGCTTCAAATTTTATTTTAATTGATTGCAATAATAAAGTAGTTTTGAGGCTGTAACACGGTAGCAATATTGATAAAAAAGTTTTAATCATTTTGGTCAATGTTAAGTATGATATATACATCAACGACATATTTTTTCTTAATTTTATATTATATAGCTTAACTACATGAGTTTCTCATTTATATTTGCCTTGCATAATTATGGGAATTAGGAGACCTTATTATAACAGAAAATTACAGGGTATACATGTGACCTTGCTTTAATATTAGGATTTTTTAATATGCGTCTATATAAAAAGAGGTATACAGAATACTTAACTTATTTTTGGTTTTAAGGTTTCTGGAGTTCCTTGAAAAACTGGCTGCATTGAGTTGGTGCATGTTGAGAGAAAAATTATCACTGAATGATATTAGCGCCTCGTATGGTTGTCCGGCAGGTGTCAACTGTTAGCACAGTCAACATTGTTTTGAAAATTCCAAACGTATAAAACAGGCACTTTGGACGTTTGGACAAGTTCCACACCCATTATGCATAGATACAATGCTTGTTTTGTCTATTTGTTCGTTGACATTATCCATTCCGCAGCTCGCGTGTCGGTCGTATGGCGCGACATTAATTTGTCGGACCTACTTCTAGCCGACTTTGTTTTTTAACTCGTGTTCTAAAATAACCTATGATTATTTGATTTATGTACAAGTTTTTGCTAGAACGATCTTTAAAAACATTCTCAATGGTTATACTTTTCTGTAGCTTTTTAATTTATGAGGGTTCTTATGTAATAAACAGTTATAAAGTAAATGAAAGAAACACAAACCACAAGGTTTATTTAAGTGCAAAGCAACTATTTTTTTGGTCCCATCTAAACAGTATCGCAGACATTTGTTTGCACAATGATCGCGTGTATTTCTTTTTAATCTGTGACGAGGCGCAGCTGTACTCTGTAGGCAGCAACAGCTGTGGCAGAGGGCCCTTGAGACTCTCAAGTCAAGCACTGCATTATTGAAGCAATGCCTCGCTCTTATGCAAACTTTAAGTTTCTCAGCGTTTAGGGCTTTGACACACAAATCATTACCGCATTCGTGAGCCACAAAAGCCTGAACGCTTAAATGAAGTTGTTTATTGTTTAAATAAAATGTTATTCCATTTGAATGTATAAGAATTTCTCTCGTTATTTTGTGTAAAACTATTTAAACGTTGCGATCTTTGTGATATAAAAATATATTTTTACAGTTAATTTATTACTAACAGAGAAATTTATAGCAATTAGAGAATATAGCAAAACAATTAATTATATAACTTTTATGCGATCTTTTTGTAGACGATATTATAAAGCCGTTATTCCCAATGTAGTCTTTGGTATATTAAGTTTTTAATTAAGTCACTACTAATGTTAGCAGCTACCATTGTACTAAGCTAACTAGACTATACCTAAATTAAAAAAAAAAGACTAACTGGAATAAAAAAGGTATGGGCAAAATGAGCCCGTGGACATACATTTATATATATATATATATATATATATATATATATATATATATATATATATATATATAAAATGTAGTCTTTGGTGCGTGATCTGTGATCTAAGTAATAATTTATTTATATTTATAGATAAAACAACTGTGTTAATTTTGAATATTTGTCTTACGAGTTCTCTACTCGTTATAAATGATAACATAGAAATGATATTTAAAAAATACAACTTTCTTTCAGCTCTGTGTATTATAATAAGATACAATACTAAGGGCCAGTTTCACAACTTGCTATTAAGTTCCGGCTAACCTAACTGGCACTTTTTTGACAGGTAATTGTATGGGTTATCTGTCAAAATAAGTGCCAGTTAGGTTATCCGGAACTTAATTGCAAGTGGTGAAACTGGCCCTAAGTACTACTAAGTGTATTTCATTTACAGACAAGACCAACACCATTTTTATTATAATGACAGATACATCGCAGTACATACTCAAGTCACGTAAATGTAGTCGTACCGTGAATTCATTGAAATACTGAAACTTTTCCTTCCAATCACCATTGTGTCGATCGACGTCGACACGTACGTGTGTCGTACCCACAGAAATAGTTACCTATGTAAAGTTACAAGATGTGTTCTTATCTATTTAAAGGAAAGTATATATACATAAGACAATATAAAATAAATTACGTTTATACACAAAAAAAAGTTGTTGCTATTTCAAGTAGAAAATATAAATATATTAGATAATAATTATAAAAAAACGCGTCTATTTCTTGAGCAAATAGAACCCTCCTTCAAGCTTTGAGGAATTATTATAATAGTACATAATATTAATTTAAAGCCTGCAAGGGCCATCAATATGCCAACTAATTACATATAATATCTAGTTGTATACTCTTATTTTGTTTGGATACTATACAATGAAATATAATAAATAAAACGAAATGCTTCAAGACGATATCAAAAACATAATGGTACGTATTTAATTAAATTCACAACTATTAACTCAACGATTCTTGTATTGTATCGATACAAAAAATGCGAACTCTTTTACACGTACACCCTTGACCGATGTGTCTGATATATTTCCGTTCAATTTCGAGTAAATAGTTCACTTAAATCGAATCGATTTCATTCGGACTCGAATTCGAGTTCTCGTGGCAAGTGGCATTGGGATCGACGTATCAATAACAATCGTCCTGATGTACTACACCCGTAGTATCCTCGTACCGTGCTGTTGTTTCGAGTACCTTTCGTCCCCTCGATATATGCTCGAATCACACAAGGCGAGAACCAACGTACATATAGCTAGAATTTATTAGTCAATAATCGTATACGATCTATTTTAGAGCGGCACTATAAAATTGTTTTATAAATATTCAATATTATTGTTTTCTAATATATTTCATATATTTCAAGTATTACGTTGTCGCTTTTGAATACAATCAAATTGTAAGTTTTTTTTTAATATACATTTGTCAGAAATATAAAATAAACTAAAGGATACTAAAATAGTATTTGCTCAATTACAACATGTAGTGTTTGTGTTTAAAAAAAAAAAAGAATCATGAATCTATAAACAAACTAAATATTTATTTCATTATTAATTTCAGTTTAATTTAGAAAAAATTATAATTTTTTTACTATTCTGTAACAGACTAAAAATATCATTCCACCATCAAAATGCTTAACATAGGCTTAATGAATATACACGTTAAATGTTAGAATATTTGGAATTATACTTCCGAAATATTTAGCTTTCCTTTGTTGTTTGTTACCATTAACACCGAAATGAATTTTAAAGATAAATTTGGTCTTCAAAAACCAAGCGGAGTCAGTCCGGATTTGAATCCGCGATCGTATTCATATGACTACGATTTACGTGTAAATTTAAAGAGAAGGAACATTCTCACACTACGTGTGTGAATAAAAATTGAGACTCATATGGTACAGACGCAGCTTAACATTGTGGCTGCATGGTCCATGGAGCTTAACGAGCAATTACCGACCCTAGTTCCTATGCTGCTTTAATGTTACTGGTGTCCTGATGATAGCGATGCTTAAGTTCTGTATTAAGATTAAAAGGTTTCGACGAAAGGGGATCGCGTTAGTTTTAATTGAATCAAACTCATTTTTGGAAATGTGTCGTAATTTTAGACACATGAAAATATTTTGTTTTATTTTTTTATTAATAAAATTTAGACAACAGTATAATGATTAGTAAGATATTTTTATATTAAGTATATGATCTTGATAATAATACATTCACGATATATCTGAACAATCTTCGTGTATAAAAAGTTCATTGCATCGATAAAAAAATAAAAGTAAGATCATAAATAGGAATTTGTTTTTAATTCATTGTATTTTATCAACGAATCGTAAGTATTCAACGTGGTTTATTATTTTACATACGCGGCGCCAACACGCTTTAGATATAAAAATATTTACACGTGACACGACGGGATAACATAAAAACAATTGCATTGTCATACACGGAAAATATTTTAACGGGACCCATAAACGGGCTTTCGAAACAACTTGTATTGAGTTATTTTATTGTTTTAATTCGGATTAAACATCGGACGGGTTTGGAGAAATTTTCAAACAATTCGAAATACTAGGCTTTACCGCAGGGGCGTTGCCATGGCGACGAATTCTGATGCCCAGAGGTAGCTGCAGCAAAATGTGACTCGATACAAAACAATGCTTTGCTTACTTTGAAATGTATTTAATGTACGCGAGGGAATTCTTTGTGCATATACATACCTTTTTCTCTTATTTCGTGTCAGACCAATTAATTAAACTTCCGTTTATTGTGTGAATAAATGACAAATTTTAACTCAAAGCAAATACAATGTTTTGAATGACTTTAATATATTTTATTACGATTGTAATGCATGGTTTTATTCTTTGAATAGTGCAACGATCACGAAATATGAAAAGTTGGTTTCGATCACATCGTAAGTTGAAGTTCATAAAAAATGAAAAAGTGTAAAATTTTGTCTGTGTATTTGTTTAAAACTATTTATTGGCTTTAACCTTTAAGTTGGAACATGCGTGCATAATTAAGTCATCTTATGCGCGGTCGCTCGCCCTTTTTATTTTTTATTTTATTTTTGCATCCAACTAAACAAGAGCTAAAGCAGAACTTTTTATTTTAAGAAATTTAAAGGTTCATAAGACAAAATATTTAATTGGAAATGTTTAGTAAACAAAATATTTATTTTGGTTATAATTATTGGCAAAACAGTTTTTTTCAATCATTTAATTTGTTAAAATATAATTTTATTCTCAGCTTTGTATTCTCAATTTTGAGAATTTATAAAAATAATTTGCATAATTTAGTATAGTGATAAGTACCTACAATTAAAGAGTAGGTACTGCTTACTATTTATGTAGCAAGAGTTATAAATTTAAAATTAATTCAATTTTTTAATCGGCTGATCGATTTTTTTTATGTGGTTTTAATTTAAATAGATTTTATTGTGTACGATATATTTTAGGTTATTTTATAACGATTTATATTATTATAATTCTTACGTTCAATAAAAATACAAATATCAGGTTTAAAATAAATCAGTTATCTAATTAAAAGAAAAAAATCGGAATTTAAAACAATTTTTTTTTGTTTAAAAGTTTATAATAATTATACTTAGGAAAATGATTTAATTTTTGTATTACTTATGTTGTAAATAATTTATAATTAATACCTGTTGTCGACGATTGCATCGACAGCGTATCGCTTATAAGCAGGTGTATATCAGTATGAAACTATTTCCATACCGATAATATGTAATTTTTTTTTAATTTAAAATAATTTATTTCATACGTTGAATTTAAAATATTAAGACTATTTTCTTATAGTCTTAAAAACTATTTGATTTTTTAGAAATTTAAGTGGAATGTGTCTTGTTATGGGCTGGTTTACAATATTGGTAAAAATTCTTTAAAATCGATAAAAGAGTGTAACAGAATTTACATACACAGTTTTATATCTTCGTTTTTTCATAAATATTTTTATAAATGGTTCAAAAATTCATGTTGTATGTGGCAGTCAAGGAAAATATAATGAGAAAACCTGACGCATGTAAGGTCAATCCACAGTTGAGCAGCGTTGTGAATAAACCTCCGATCTTTTTTCTTAATGGAAGAGTTCATTTCCAGTAGGATAATCTTTTATCACATTGTTTGTACACGTAACTTACCAGTGTGTGCTACCAACGAAAAAAATATTAAATATTAGATGAACTGTAACAAATATTATTATCCTAATTACCTGAAATAAAATTTATTTTATTATATTTTAATTGACATTTGATTACTAGCAGAATGATTATTTCTTATAAGTTATATTTAAGCCTTCAACTTAATTCTCATCATTACGTGTCGTTTCTTCAATTTATAGCAAATCTTAAAGAGCATATATGTGACCCACGTGAGTAATCTTGACCCTATGTTATTCCAACAGTGCATGTCTATGAGAGCGCATCTTGAATAAATATCTGAATAATTTGCCTTTAGAATAGCGCAGTATTTACAATCACAAGGAGATTAACGGTTCGATTCGAGTCTCTCAACCTCAATGCTTTCGATCCGTGAGCGCTTAATTCGAGTGCCCTTACTCGAGAGATTGTTCAAGAAAACTATATTGTCGTTCGATCAACGCTAGTTAGATACGATTTCTAATTTATTTTGATTACACGTATTAACTGGGATGTATATTTAATTACATATACATATATTATTGTATATACTTTTTGAATTTAGCACATTCATACATTTATAGTTAATAAGAATTGTTAATTTACGTAAATAAATATTTATTTAAAAATCTTACTACCTTGTAAATATATACACGATACAGAATGAGTATACAAGACGGCGTAGATGGCCCAATTTGTAACGTATGGTAGGTACGTTTTAAAAATAATTAAATAATTCTCGAAATCGATTTTAATAATTAGTTAAATATTCATTATTACAATTTGAAAAATCATTAATAAACTTTTCATGCATTTTGTGCTTTATATTACATAAAAATTAACAATGAAACAGTAATTTAAAAACTAATGTTAAGAAGCTTCAATTGTTAGAAGAATTTTGAAAGGAAGTATTCAAGTTCCCTCAGTTTCAGTTACCCGCTGTGTTATTATTATATTTTTACCACACAACCGTAAGAAACTTGTACTTACAAGTACGAAACGGCTTAAAATGAAACGAAAAAGTTTAAATAGGAAAAAGTGAGTGCATTTGGGAGATAGTGAAAAAAAGAAGCGAGCAATTTAAACTTTCACAAGGGTCGATGGGGGAGACCGCTTCTTATAAGTTCGTTTAGGGTTGATCCACAGAAAATTACATGTCACCTCTTAAATTTTCGTGATTAAGACAATACAAGCAAATTAGGTTAACTTATGTTTCCTCGTGTACTATTTAAAAATTGATGTATATAGGTACTATATTTACATTTTGCAACTATCAAATACAAAATTTAATATTTTAAAGCTATTTTTTTTGTGCTATGTTTAGTATATATATGAACCCATAAAAAATCATACTAAAACGAATTGCATATTTTCCTTGAAGCCGCCCCAAATATCAATCTACTCCAATATCTAGTTTATGAAATTAAAATATCCATATTTAAAGTGTAAATGCAAAAGTACTTAGCGCATCGAACTCATATAGATATCTGTTATAAAATAAATAGTTGAAGTAAGCAAGTGTACAAAAATAGATATTTCATGCAATTTTAATTACATTGACGTTAATGGTTACCATCAGTTATAGTGTAATACTTCTAATTACTTCTAGAAGAATTAGGGAAATAGATTTTATATAATTATTGGATTAGTAATATAGATATGATATTATGATTATGATACAGATATAATGGTAGAATAGACTGGTAGATAATCTTTTAAAGAAATGATAAATCTATTAAACTGTTTTTTTTTTAATATGCCAAAAGTTGATACATATAAATGTACACAGTGTTGACTATACACAGTATAATTTTAAATACGCCAAGCTTTTTCAATTAAGCTATGTATCCAACTACAAGCGAAATATTTACCGCTCGTAAATGAGAAATAACAACAATAATAATGGCGTGCTAGCAAACAATGCTGCATTTTAATTTTCTACCCAACAATGGGGTTGTAATGGTCTATAGTTGAGACTGTTCGATCATCAGTACTGAACAATACCTGCATGAACTTGCACTATCAGCCACCTAATGGGCTTTGTCTGTTCTTCTCTAAAATGAAACTTGTATTCGGATGATGAATTCGTTTGTTTGTTTATGATAATTATGTATTGTATTTATAATATTTTGTTGTAAAACATGGAACAAGATTCGGTAATTTAGGTATTTGGTGAAATATACAATATAGAAAAATTAATACAATAAATATTAGTAAAGTGTCTTAAAATTACAATGTAGATTTATCCAATAATCATACTAATATTATAAATGTGAAATGTAAGTTTGTTTGTTACGCTTTCCTGTGAAAACTACTTCACCGATCTTAACCTGTCATGAAACTTTGTACCTACATATATTCTTGGAGGTATAAGAAGTAACATAGGATACTTTTTTTTGGTCGCGATAACCGACATCCACGCGGGCAAAACCACGGATAGAAGCTAATTTTATTATATGTAAAACTAGTTGTGTATAACTATAAATTTACTAACTAACATTTAGGTAACTTTCTGAAATTACAATGATATAATATATCATACCGACCACTAGACCGCTAAAAAAAATTAAAATATTTTTAATATCTCTCTTTCCTTTTTAATTTTTTTCTTTTTATATACGATGTCAATAAATTACATTTTGTAAAAGGTTTCGACTACAACTTACATTGTCAAAGTTAGTTTGTCAATTTACATTGATTTCGATAGCCGTGCAGTTCTGCCTATCTTAATAAACTGTAAAACAACTTGATTTAATGGAATAACGACTTATCACGTTGCTTTTAAGCTAAGTGACATCAAGGTATCTTTAGTACTGATTATTTACTTTCGAGTTTTACACGTTTGTTGCGCAAACGACTTGTGTTTTCCGTTTAGTATTTTTGTTAAAGTAGTTGGAAACATGTAATCATTCAATAGAATAAGGACCAAATATGTATAATATTTTAACGGTTTTTGCGCTTAGTACAATTGAAAGCGTGTTATGGTAAAGCAGTTTTTTTTTCTAATTAATTCATTTTTAAGTTTTAATTTATTAAGATATTATAAAAATATGTAACTTATTATAATTTCACGAAAAAGCCTTTGTTATTACCAGTGAGATGGTAAGTTAGTACATATTACTTCAATGGTTATTACTACATTAAATGAACAGAAGATTGAAACGAGTTAAGCGTCGGAGTCCATTTAAAAGGGATGCGGTGGTGTGTTGATCGATGTATGATGTCATCTTTGTTTGTAACTTCTCCGTTCTTTTTAAACCGACTGTGATATAGCGATTTTTTTTTAAAACCTAATAAATACCAAAAAAAAATATACATACATAATGTCTTGATGTTGAAATAACTAAATAAAAAATTGTGGATAACCGAAAATGTTTCTAAAACTTTCAAAAAAAGAAAACAAAAATTTATGATCGCTTCATAGATAATTTTCAATTTCATTTAACGTAATAGTGAAAAAAATAACCACGAAATAATATTATTTTCGACGCAACTTTGTTTTATTATAAAAGTCTCAAGTTTATTAACAGTATTGATGACAGTATTCAGAAACGGCGCTTAGTTTTATAAACACATTCACAATCATCCCGATCGTAAAGCTGTCTGTGCGTCAACGGAGGCGGGTCGTTGAAGTTTTATGGCGCGATTGAGGAGTGAGGCGCTGCGCTGCTTACTCTACTTACAACATTTTTAAATTGTAAAATTCCGATTGAGCTTTTAGTCGTTACAAAAATTATAAAGATATAGATTTTGTGGACTGCGATAGGCTGAAGCAAAGCGAATATTTACTTTAATTGTTTTTTTTAAACGTACTGTTCTGGATATTTTCTTTATCGATATGAAAAATTATTTGTAGATTAGATAAAATATTTATAAAATTATGCCAGTAATAAAAGACGAAATAAAAAAAAAATGTGTGTGTATTATTGTACACACGTATGAAGTGACACTTTTTATTATATATTTAACAATAATTGGTCAAGTGAGGTTTCCGAAAAAAAATTGTGTGTGTACCTACTTATGTACGCACGTAAGAAGTTATACTTACAATAAAATGATGCGCCGACTTAACACATTCGGACCCGAGTAGGGCGCTAGGTGCCGTCTACTCGGATCCGAGTATCGAGCACGTTCATTTTCCTTAGGCCAGTTAAAAATGGCCGTCCGTGGATAAAAAAAATCTCATTTCATTGTGCACATTGAGTGCCATAGAAATGAGAATTTTGATTTGAGATTTTGAAAAGAGAAAAGAGAAAAGGAAAATGAACGTGCGAGATACTCTGATCTGAGTGGACGGCACCTAGCTAATGCACCTAGCCCTACTCGGATCCGAGTGGCCGGCAGCGAATGTGTTAAAGGGTAGTGCGCACCATCTGTAATTAGACCCTGGTAACCATTGAAAGACAAACTTTTCGTCAAGACGATTCAATCGAGCCCCAACTCGATGGGGTTGTGTCGTTTCATTGCAGAATTTCTATGACTACCTTCAAGCTCCATCATCAGACCCTGTTTACCGTTGAAATACAAACTATTCGTCAAAACGATTCATTTGAGCCCGAACTCGAGGGGGTTTTGTCGTTTTATTGCAGAATTTCTATGACTACCTTCAAGCTCCATCATCAGACCCTGGTTACCATTGAAATAAACAACACAAACTACTCGTCAAGACGATTCAATCGAGACCGAACTCGATTGGGTTGCGTCGTTTCTTTACAGTTCCTACGACTATCTTCCAGGTCCATCGTCAGACCCAGGCTACCATTGAAAGACAAACTACTCGTCAACACGATTCAATTGAGCCCCTACTCGATGGGATTGCGTCGTTTCATTAAGTATAGAGTACGGAGTCGGTCCGAAAATGTTACGATCGTAGTGTGACGATTTTTGATTTTAACATCTCTAAGATTTGTCCATGGAATATAGACATTCTATATTCCATGGATTTCTCCCATACATCGATATAAAAGTTTCACTTCTAAAATCAAATATGAAATATGCGGATAAATAAAAATGCGGATTCTCAGGAAAATTACGTGATTCGATTATTAAAATACAGTTTTGACAGATTTTATTGTACTCGTACAAGAAAATTTGAAATTTTTTCTTTTTTCCTAATAGTAATGTGTAATTAAATATATCGATAAGAATAACTTTCATACATCTTTTACAAACTTTGTTGAAAAATATGTTATTCACCTAATATTTATTCAACTTTAAAAATTACTTTAAAATTACTCAGATCATTAAAACACATAAATAAGTTATTTTAAAAAAGTTACTGGTCATTACAAAATAAATAAACTTTAAACAATATCACCATGTCCGTCTTGATAAAGCAAAATCTTAAGGTAGGTATTTTTTTTTTTAATCAAAAAGATATAATTTTTACGAAAACTTTTTGAAAATTTAATTGAAGTTAAAATTTTCATTTCATTTCTTATTATAATATCGAACTTGATCACGTAACTTAAAGATAAAATTAATTCATTCTCATAAATATACAGTCTAAATAAAGCGTCTATCTATACAAATAATAAATCTGTTAAAACCTTCGTTTTATTAATACACTATATATCATCAAGAATAAATTTTAATAACGCGTTTTTTTTTTCAATCAGCGCCATCTCTTATCGGTTTTTTATGTGTGCACGTAACACGTAAAAAGTACAAAACTAATGTAAATAACTTTAATACATAAAAATTATACATAACTCATAGTATAATTTAGTTTTTGTTTCATTGTATTTAAATTTAAATATAAATATTTAAGAAAATAGAAATAGGTACCTACGCCGCCAACGCCATCTGGTCTAAGGAATCTTAAAAACTCACAAAACTTATTTTTGAGTTATTATTTTGTTAAACTTAAAAGTTTACTAAATATGTCGGATAGGAATAGAAATCGTTTCAATATTTTAGATAAACATCATTTTCAATTATTATAGGTACTATTATGTTAAATGTCACTAAATATAAAAACGATATTCTACCATTATACGATAGATGGCGCATGTAGGTGATAAAAAATATAAATTTATAATTTTTAAAATTTTAGTTAAATACCCGTGCGAAGCCGGGGCGGGCCGCTAGTCCTAAATAAAGCGTATCGTTACGAGATTGTGTTAAAATTTTTATCACGTACTGACATAAAAATAAAACCTTTTTGTATTATAATTAAAATGTTTTCGATTTTAATGAGCACCTATTCCGATATATAATTATTGATATCACAAAGAGAATGATTGAATAATGTCTGGCCAGTTATAAATTATACACAACAAGCTTCCTCTATTACTTCGCTTATCGTCTCTAAAAAAAAAAAAAAAAAAACTGAGGGCAACGACCAACGATAACAGTAATAAATCACTTTAGTAATTGTTTTTTTTTTTTATTTTTTATTTCCCATTAACTGGGGAACTTTATTAATTATGTAACGATATGACCGGACGTTACTGTGTGCTGCTTGCATTAAAATCGTGCCCTTCTCGAACACAAAAGTCATTATTGTAATAAGATACTAATTAATTATGTATATTATCAAAATCTAACTAGGATTACGGTTTTACTACGGACTACTACTACACGGTATTAATATTTAGATAGTATTGATACGTATTTAAGTTTTGAATTCAGATATAACCTACTAAAAACAGCACAACAAAACTAAGTAGAGCTTCTTTTATCAAAGCATTTGTGTTAGAATTTTATATTAAAATAGAATTGCTTACTAGTAAGTAGTCTTTTTATCCTCGTGAAGTCGGAAAGTGTGTAGATTTAGTTTCCAACACGCTGGTGATGTTATGATGATGATGTTATGAGATTGTTGATAGCAATAAGACCGCCTTTGCGTACTTAAATTGTGAATATCTTGTTCTCTCATTATGTATTATCCACTGTCACATGCCAAATTTAGTGACTGCAATAAAGTATTTATCTATCTATCTATCTAATCTGATTCTTCTCTTTGTAAGAGAATAAATTATTATATTTTAAATTAACGCAATTTTCAAAGCCCACTTAATTATGTTTGTTACTCGTAGTGCAGTCCGTTGCCGCATGACATCACTTTATTTTGCGTGTAAATGTTTCCAATTAAAGATACATAAATCAGGCAAAACAAACGTCTCTCTGTTTAAAATAAAACAAATCGAACTGGAATTATTTATTATGAAGTTTCACTAACTCTATCAGACCAGTGGTTTATATTTTTAAGAAATCTTTTTACTATTGTGTATTTTATGTACTTATTTTGTCCTAGACTTTTGTTTTAGGAATGAATACTTTAGCTATATTGATTCATTTGTTTAATCTTAAAAACTAGACAAAATATTTTAATTTAATTAAAAGTCTAAAAACGGATTTTATCGCGTTTATTTAAATTTACTGTTTAACAATATTTAATTTAAATTATTTCCCGACGTTTCGGACCCTTTACAGCGTCCATGATCTCGGGGGACTGAGGTGGTGGGTGTCCGAATGTTATTCGGATTATTTTAATAAAATTATCTAATCAATTTGTTTTGTATTTTCTGTTCAATTACCTAAACAATTATCTAAACAATTTATTTTTTATTTTTGTTGTATTTTCTAATCTAAATAAAGAATATGTATATTGGCATAAGTTTTAAAGTAAAACAAGCAGAGAATGTACAGATATTTAAGTTTGATACTGAGCTTTTGCTACCTCGGGAATAATTGCACACTTGTAGGATTTAGTCGACGAATATATTATTGCTAAGTTGTGAGAAATGTACCAAGATGAAGTGGCAAGATTTCTTGCTCCTGTTTTGTATGTTTATATCAATAAATTAAAGAATGTTTACCGTAAGGAATTAATGAACTTCATGAATTAATAAATGATCGGAGGCTAATTTTGTTACCTTAATAAAGTTTGCGTTTCGAAAAGTAAAATCTATTTTGCAAATAAAAATGATTTTCAATCACAAACTTAATTAACGAGCTTGTAAAACAGAATTGAAAATCATAAAATTAACTTGCTCGCTCTGCAACTATTATTCTAAATTAATCCGAGCGAACCGCTCTAGCCACATCCCTGAAAATCTCTTCCGGAACATGAAATTAAATCCCTATTCGGTTTATTTTACAACTTTGTTTTCTACACAAAACTGAAAATTATTTTCAGTATTTTTATCTTTTCAATACAAAGTTAAGAAATATATATGTATATACATAATTATATAAAAATGTATTTATTGTATGTTACAAAATATATTTCTAGCTTACAAATTTTACCTTAATCATCATGATTGGTATTTGGTTTATGTTTAAGTTTTCGCTTTTCGTGTGGCTAACCCTCGGTTAGGTATAATTAGATTTAGATTGGACCGAATTAGAAATTTTCTTCGTACTTTTTTGTTACGAAATGAGTTTTTGATGAGAGGTATCAAAATCAAATTTACCGTAACATCCCCCTATTCTCGTTTTCTTGGAGTAGAAAATCGAATGGTGCTATAGGGAAAGTTTCCTCCGCAGAAGTTTTTATTTCGTCCAATTTTTCTTTTGTTAACTAAAACAACAATTTTACCAACATTCTAATAACGATGTTGTTTCGTCTAATGAATGGAGGGGGATTAAGGAAATTGCGTCAAAATACAACGAAGGCTTATCTCACAAAAAGGGTTATAACAAAGCTCTTTAGGTTAATACTGTTACTTTGCGTAGCAAATTAAATTAAACTGTTTCCACGACATTCGTGATTACGTGTCGTTAAAAGTAGCTAAATTAATACGTTTTTCCCTACAATTTAAGAGAAAAACGATATAATTAGTGTTGTTATTTATTTCCAACTAGATCGTTTCTTCTAGACATTACAGTATATAATAATTTGAAGTAAAATGACACCCGTTTTGGTGTAGTGCCGCGAGTAGTCACCTCATCGCTGATGGTCGTGGGTCGATTCCCACTCAAGGCAGATATTTATATTTATACAAATATATTATGTTTCTAGTCTGGGCTTATTGTGGGTCTTCCCACCGTGCATCTGAGAGCACATAAAGCCGCCGGTCCCGGCTCTCATCACAGGCACCTAATAACGATCGTTACTCAAGGTAGGGAAATATCCGCCAACCCGCAGTAAGGCAGTGTGGTAGATTAAGCTCCAAACCTTCTCCTATATGGAGAAAAAGGCTTTTCTCAGCAGTGGGAAGTTTATAGGCTGATTCAGTCAGTCATATATAATTTAAAGAAATTGATAATGTAACATCAATATTTGATTCGTCGAAAAAAATCTAAAGAAAAGAAAACCCCAATTAAAAAAAAAAAAAAAACTAGTCTATTATAACATCAAATCGTTATTAGATGAATAGAAGTAAAATAGCTTAATAAGCTAGGGGTAAAATAGTTGGTCGGGATATTAATTAAAACCTTATCTTAAATACCTTTCTGTAGTGCTTTGTTTTGATTACGTATTAAAACGATATGGTAATGACGATCGATATTTTAAAACGTTTTAAGCCTAAAATTTCCACAAGTATAGCTACTAAAATTTTCCAGTATGAATCTTTTGTTTCTTATATATTTTTGTTAGTAGCGAATGAATTTTTCACGAACTGATACTCGTACAAATACAAATATGAAAAGAGTTCCGCCGCACGTTGCATAGCGTGCAATGACACCATGGAGGTATCATTTCATTCGTTTCCATTATATTCTTGTTACTAATCTTCCATACGATATTCATATATGTTTCGTAAGTTAACACAAGAGAGCTCTATGAAATATTGACGCAAAACATCGTAATTTTTAAAATTCTTCAAAATATGCAAGCGACTGTAAAACTGGCGTGGTCGTAAATTTTCTAGGATACTGCGCATGAATTACGTTATGTGCATTTTATTGGTCTTTTGTTAGGACTTCAATGTCATTATGATGCCATATTTTGTATGCAAGTTATGTATATAATTGTGGTCTGTTTATGTATATAATGGTGGTTTGTGGTTGTGGTGTATATGGTTGTGGTAAAATACTAAATATTTAATATATTTATACATATTGATATTTTAATTTTAGAATAATAGAAAAAAAATTGCACTTTGTGTTATGTTCGTTCCTAAAGTCAAAAAACATTTTTTAATATACGTATTTAGTATACTGATTATAGTACCATTCCAAGTTTACACAATTGTTACTTTGTTGTACAGAGCATTACAGTATTTGTTCCTATAAATGAAAGAGTAATTTCAAAATGTGTATACATCACCTACTGTTGAAAAGTCGTCATTTGTAAAAGAAAAAAAATGATAGCGCTCCATACGTTACGCCTGGTCAACAAATATATGTTACGGGGAAAATTTTCAAAAAAAAAAAAAAAACACGAAAATTTTCTCATGCTGTGTTCTATTTTATTATCTATACTGGGATTAGACTTTTTAGTGAATAAATAGCTGTTGAAATCGAACCATTACATTCCGATGTTAATGTTCAAGTTAGAAATATATCCTATTCACGTTTATAATATTAGTACAGAAAATTATGTTGGTAATTTGACTTTCCTTGAAAGTATTAAATGTAGAAGAGTATGCATAAAATGAGTAACATTTTTCACTGCTGGTATATTTTTATTTTATACGTCAATCAGTCTGACGGGAAACGAACATTTTTCAACATAAATCTGTAAGCACGGGTAGGTAAGCTTTTAACGTCCTTTCACATGAGGCGGACTTGCGGATTCTGTTATATTTCAGATTGGTTTTAATTGAATTTTTTTAAATTGATAATGAACAGATTTGAATTTTGATTTGAATTAGAATATATAAAAGTATGGGACGTTATGTGATGAATAATATGTGTGAAAAATGAACAGAATAAATATAATACTTATAGTATGAATAATTATTATTTATATAGGTACTCAGAACCCATTATAAACTTATGAAGAAGAATATATTTGTTGTATAAAAAAATAAAATGTAGATACGCATACGAGTAGTAGTATAAGTTAACATTAAACTATATTCTGGTAATCCATGTTACTCGCAGTGTGCATTACGGAGTCGTGTCTATGTTTTATTTATTCGTCTGCGTCTGGGAAAGCCGGCATTAGTGTCGAATTTGCACCCATACACTTTGTGGTTTCACGAAATATTTTCTATTTTATTATATGAATGTTATATGAAAACAAAATTTATCATAATTATTTAAAATTTTGGAGTGTATATATGGTTAAAATAATAACAGCTATTTATGTGCTTTTTACGTTCGTGGACATTTCACATTACGTACTTTGTCATTAGTAAAACATAACTACAATTATTTCCAAATACCACGAATATCGAATGGAGCACTTAATATAATACTTTCGTAACTTTTCATTAATTAGCCGCATATGAAACAAAATCCTAGTTAATTAGTCGAAACCAACTACGGTACCTAATGTTAGTTTTTATGACATTTTCATATCAAACGCCACTTAAATTCATGACATTCTAGTCATAAAACTATGCATTGAACATGCATTAATTATTCTGTTATGTTAATGTGGTATCGGCTACATAAAAGTAATAACAAACGGCAAATTAATTACTCCATAAATTAGCATAATAAATTGGATACGTGAAGTAACCACCGACGAGTTAAATTAAATTAGTAGTATTAAGGTAATTCGATGAAAATGTAATAAGCGCTCGCTTTTTGATCCCTGGATATATAGTAAAAGGCGTCTGGCGCCCTGCTGGACGTAACATAGAGATATACTTCACAAGATGAGCCTTTCTTGTTCCCGATGCGCTCGGCGGCAAAGGCAAACAATTTTGAAGCAACCGGCCTGATAACAAATGTATTATTAATTGACTATATTGGAAAAGAAACTACATATATATTATCATCGAATTATTTAATTTGTGAATGTTTTATATGTATGCTGTGAGTGTGTTTTACGAATAGGTAAATAAATACAATCCTTTGATTAATATTGGGATATTTGCAGACTGGTACAATAAGCTATAATGAAACTAATTTACTGCTGGTACATGTTTTTGCGAGAAGTAGCACCATTATTATGAGTAACTTCAATAAAAAAAATCTAATACATAGTGTTAAAGCCTTCTGTTTAACTATACAATATTTAAAAGCACCATTGCAACCAAAAATGATAATAAACATAAATAGGTTTACTTTTAGTACTAGTAAATAAAAATATTCTTATTGTAGATCATGTTTATAATTGTAGCTATTATCTTAGCGTGTCTTGTCTGTATACTACATCACTTACCACATTCAGCGCCTCTATATCCGCGTGCGACATCTCCGGGGTGCCCTGGCCACGGGCTAAACTAATTAGGCCCCCTGCTCTGTCAATGTTGTGCACGCGGCTCGGTTTAATGCGTGTGTCTCCATTAGCCGCCCTCAGTTTAAACAGCCTGTGTACACTACACACTGACAATTCGCTAAAATTGATTTGTGCTTGAGGGGTTTTACGCTGATGTCTATTTACACTAATGTTGTTTGCGTTTTGCGAGTTGAGAAATATGTTACGTTAAGGTTTTAGTATCATGCGTCATTGCTTATTGTATTTTATAATGCATTTAAATTATTCCTTATATGTAGAGTCTATGGGTATGACTCTAATATTGATTTTATTTGATTTTTGCTGACTTGTACCCATGTACTTAATTAAGTATTTTGTAACTTAAATGTTAAATAATTATAATTATACTAAAATTCGATAACCGATGGAAGATAGCTAGCGACATGGTAAATATATAATACTTTTTTTTTAATTTTCTTTATTCAAATGTATATACATTATAAAAATAGTCAAAATTACAATTTGTAAGACAATTGTAAATTATAACATAGTAGGGACAAGTCAGATCTACAACTGACTAAATTAAATAAAATTTTCTAAAGTTAGTTTAGCCTTTATATAAATTATTTTGTATTTCAGTGTATTTGATTTCTGCTACATTAGACTATTTAAAATATGAAAAAAAAAAGAACAAAATGTTATAGTAAACAAAAAATTATATTAGTTTAATTTGGGACATCACAATGAGCACTAACGCATCTAACAATAATTTAATATAATTTAATTAACTATTATTACTGAATATAAGTATGAGATAGTTAAGGCCTTCTCCTCTTGGACTCTTCAAGTGTAATGTGACGTGAGATGAATCCACGCCGCCATCGGTGACTGTCACTTCCGCCTCTGACCGAGCGAGATCACGGGCGATGATACCCTGGAATTACATAATGAAACAGAACGTTAGCAGTTAAATACTTTTATGACATAATACAATTAGGTTTTATAGTGTTTGATTAAAAACTTGGTTGTCTGTAATTATATAAAATTTAGTAGATATAGTTTTTATTAATACTATATGGTGTAGATTTGTTTGTAATTAATTAACTCTATAACTACTAATCCGATTTTAATAATCCTTCTTGCTAAAAAATTTCATTATCCAGAAGTAATATAGGTCTTAAAACATCATTATATTATTCATACTAGTGAAATGGTAGCCAATACACTGAGATAGGTATCACAACATAATTTGGGTGAAACCGCGATGAACACCCAGTTGTTAACGAAAAATTGCGTGTTTTTAAAGTATTGAATACCCGCCATGTGCAATACGACACCAAATTTAACTTTGTAAAAACTAATTTTATTAATAATTAACAGATTTTATAGATTCAAACGTGAAACAAATCTAAAAATTTTAAAATTTAAACAACGATTTCCGTGTTTTTGGTATCAACTATGTCTTTAATATAACCTTTATAATCCTTTGCTTCGGATCCGTATACGTGTAATATTTACTCCGTCTTATCAGTGGGATGCGGTTATAAACAACCTTTTCAGTTGATATCAATAAATTATTGATTCTCGTGCCAACAACTAGGTCCTTAGAACTCACTAAATGTACGAATAACACTAACAATAACACAAATAGAGATGCTTGTTTCATTTTGTTTATTTTCACATTATATAGCGGATAAGACATCGTGTCATTATATCAAGAAGACGATCACAACTGAGTCTTTATCGTGTATTCAAGGAAAACTAATGCAAAACACGTTTAATTAACCTTGACTCCCATATTTAGACTCTTAATGAGATATAAATGTGTTGTCATATTTATAATATTAAAAATATTTTATTATATATTTTGTTTTAAAAAAATGGTATCAATATGCAACAAATCAAATATATATGTTAATATTTTTAACATAAACTCAATGAGTTTATGTTAACAATGTTAACGTATTGATGAACAATGAACGGATTGACAATTTGGTTATGATTTAAATTTCTTAAGGACTTAAAAATATTTAATTTTTACTTATAATGAAACTGTAACAGGCCAAATTATATGCATAAAAAATATAATTGATATCGAAGCAGAAATTTTTTTTTTAATTGTTGTCTGTCTATTTGTCTTTATGTATGTCTATATCATGGGCGCACAAGAAGCCAAAATTTTTGAATGAATAAAACGAAACTGGGCACAGTTTATGTTATACGAGCTACGTCACTGAGTACCTACTTCTTAGCCAAAATTCGGAACGGATCTTAAAAAATTTCGGAAATTCTAAATGTGAACATCATTTATTATTCATTGACGCCTAGGCCAGTTTTATTAATATTTTTTTTAGAAATACAAGATATATTTAAGAGATTCTCCCTTAAATATGACAAGGTCTTAGGGGTCCAAATAAGTTGAAACCGGTGGGACTATTACGTAACTTGCTCGATCGCGAGAAATCGCTGTGGTGTCGAATTCCTATACTCAGTTATTATTGAAATTCAACATCACAGCGATTTCTCGCGATCGCGCAAGTTACGTAATAGTCCCACCGAAATGTACAGAACGTACAGTTTACATTAAGCTGTGTTTATTGTTAATCCTATAGACTCGATGAAAGGGACAGCAACCGCAAACGAATTCGCGGGTATAGCTCGCTAGAAGATAGATCTAAGAAAATTTAGAAATAGAAGACACCACCTGTTTTTATAGATTTTGTATTCGAGAGTTAAGTTTTATTTTATGTGTTCTATTTCAAGAGTTTCAGATAAAGGGTAAGGAACAAATGTCTCAGAGGCAGAATTATTCATGCAGTGCCGCGACTGACAGGCGGTCAGTACAATATCCTACCGTAGCCAGTAGAATGATGCACTTCGTTAAAAGCTGGTTTATTATTTATAGTCTTTTAAATGAAAATGTTACACATAAATAGAAGGATAGGAAACTTAACAAGAAAATTATATATATTTTTAAATACCCAATTTTATATACAAGTGTATGTTTGCTGGTAGCTTTATATGTATGTATAATTAATGATAAACGTCAACCTCTCTTAGTTATCAATATAGATTACTTTTTGCTAAAAATGTTTATTTGTCAAACTTTTTACTATTACTGTATTCGTTACTTATATAAAATGAAAGTCTGCTCTAATAATATTTCTAATACCTTAAAAAGTATAAAGCAATATTAAAGATGAAGAGAGAGAAGTACTAAGAAAGTAAGAATCCAAAATTAGAAATCCCCAAATTAATTAACAACTATGGCAAACAAGCAGGAACAATATATTTAAGTGAATTGAATATATTGTTCCTGCTTTAATTAATTCACTCCCGAAAACTAAAAGATGGAACAAACGAAAAAAAAGTAATAAATAAAAACCATAAACTCGAAAACTACTTTTTAGAGCAATTTATATAGAGATCGGTTCTGCTGGTGGGGTTGATGGGATCGACGGATCAATTCTTTATATTTCACTGCATCATACTAATATTATAAATGCGAAAGTAAGTTTGTTTGTTACGCTTTCACGCGAAAACTACTTAACCGATGATCATGAAACTTTGTACACATATTCTTGGAGGTATTAGAAGTAACATAGGATACTTTTTTTTTTCATGATGATGATGACATCCACGTGGTCGAAACCGCGGGCAGAAGATAGTTCTTATCTAATTTATTATAATATTACCTACGTATAGAGTACAGTGCACACTGACTGTGATAACTTAGTCGTTCTTACTTTAACTCCTCTTATCAAAGCATAGACAGGTAGAACAAAATTTATTATCTCTTTAAGATTAAATCTAATTCAGTTGTTAGATTCTTAGAAATAATAAAAATCTATCAAGGATTCGAATGTAGTCAAATAGATGGTTACAAATAATAAAGTATATTTCATTTCATCGCACCTCAGAGCTGTGACATTTAATAAGTGTTATTGTGCGTAATAAACATTTGCAAATGTCGCTAATAAGCACCGTCATTTATTTTATTGTCGACGAAACAGTATTAATTTTAGTGCTATAGTCTTAAAACGTTCCATTGAATAATGATCAGTGGAATAAAGACATAAATTTCTACGAGCGGACGTTACGAGAATGTAAAATCGTTTTGCACTTGCATGTCGAGAAATGTTTAACTACTGCATTGTCACTACATTCGTGCTAACTATGATGGTGCTGACTTCGAAACTCTAAGCTCGAAGCGTCTGTAGTTATGAACATATTTCGAAATAATTTTATTTTGCGCTTCAAAGTCGAAGGAGGTTTGTCTATGTTGCGTTACGTTATAGGTTCGAGGAGCATTGTATTTGAAACAGATCAGACAGTGCAAATGTCGTAATAAATTCGCGGTTTCGCATGCTTGCTCTCGAATGCATTAAGTTGGATGTTATTCCAGACGCCACGTCACCCGCTTTGATGTTCTCCCGACTTTTTGTCGAGCACTTGTTTAATGTGACGACAAATAACTCAAACGGGAACGCGACTTTTTTTGATTTTATCAAACAGTGTACAACGTGTTTCAACACTTAAAAATCTGGTACAGATATTTTACTTCATCATCAGTGAGATCATTCGACGATTGCAGGATATTTAAAGGAGATATGGAATTATTTACGGAGATGTTACTATACTTTTATTTTCGTCTCTTATTTCCATAGCATGAGATAATAACATACTTTAGCATTCGCTTAAACTTGTTTTGACTTGACTTGCAAAGGAATGGAAATAAGCAAATCTTGTAAATAAGATAATGAAAGTAAAACATCCGTTGCATATTGAGACTAAATGCAGGCTTTAAAAAATTCAAGGTGTAATAAAAATATAATATATAAAAGTACAGTAAATGGATATGTGTTTCTTGTCTTTATTGCTGTTATATTATTCTTCTTAAATTATACCTAAGTAAACTTAAGTTTTTGAAAAACCGACTACCAGCATTTCAAAAATACGTGTTATTTTTGCAAAGTTTCCTTGATATCCATGATAATTCATTTACATCTCCTCATATGGCGAATATGGGAATACTCTAAAGCGAGTCCTTCAAACAAAAAAAAAAAAAAAAATCGAAATTGGTTCCCAATCATATTTATAAATATATCGAACACCATACAAAAAATTAAAAAATGACAAAAAAAAATATAAAAAAAGATTTTTTTTTATTAATTAAAACGTACATAATTTTGTTTAAGCTTCGCGCTTGAGATTTATGTAGCTGTATTCACATAATTATATTAGCTGCTAATTTCATAATAGTTACAAAAAGAGTAGCAATTCCATATCACCGCACACGCAATATAGACATAATTGAGTCAAGCGGGCGGAGATCATGTCATCCAATTCCCACTACGCAATTGAATGTGATCAATCTGAACTCTTATTTCTATAATTACAAAGATTATAATCCTCTGAAAACATTTATCTGTATGTGTGGTCGTACACATAAGCGAATTGATATTTCCTCTTCCCGACGAATATATTGTTAATTGCATTTCCGGGGGTCTGTCATTGTTTGTGAGACGATCGCTGGACGTGATGCATTAGCGTTGAATTATCAAATTACTAGAGGATATTGTATTTTAAATTTTTAATTTTATGTATATGTCTTTGACAAAAACAATCAGTTACGAATAGAAATAATTATTACTACAGTAATTGATTTAAGACTGAGTTATTTGTTTGAATTGTATTCGTAATATAGTAATTATAATGTGTGATGTGCTGTTTTAGAATACCTAAATTATGAAAAACGTGCTTGAATGGGTACCTATCAATAATTTTTTTTTTCAATAAATATACATATATGTCTTAACATAATTATTTTCACTATTGACTTCCATTGCGTTATTGTGATTCATATAGTAAGCGTTATACGGAAAGTGTTAGTTCAAATAAAGGAAGTGAAATTTGCAATCAAGATTATATTTTAAATTAATAATAATCACTCAGTACTAAAACACGAGACTTAAGAGGAAAAAAAAAACAAATGTCACATGTTCACAATCGTATTTATGAAGGTATATCAAGTCACCTTTCAGTAAATATCATAATTTTTATAAATATACAACATTAAATTGACTTTTATTTCAAGGTAATAATTATTTATCGAAAGTTTTCTACTAAAAATGAAAAATATAATATGTCCTTCAAGTATAATAAAGCAACACTGTAATAACAGGGTTCAGTGACATTGAGTGACGTACTTAATCTTTTTGCTTGACAGCGTGACACGAGGATACCTTTGTTTTTTCCTGCGAAAAGAGGCTTTCTATGCCTCTGCGTACTCAGTAGTCACACACGTAGGCAGCGTACTGTAAACTATGAACGCAGCCTTATATGAGACTTGAGACATACATACGTCTAGTGACTTCATGATGCTTGATTATAAAATTTTTAACTTTTCTTAAAACCGGTAATTTTAACTTTAGTTTTGATATGTATTTAAAAATATCTTAAACGTTAATTTTAACTTTTTTTACGTATTTCTTAACTCATATTTACAATCTTTGAACTGATGAGCGATAGTTTAAATTAGCTTTTTATAAAATACTTCCAAAAGCATTGATAATATATGAAAGTTTTTTTCAAATAAGACGCTTTAATAAGTAGAAAGTAAACATTGATCTCATTGTAAAGCGACCTAGATTCTTACTATCTAGTACAAGAGCCCTAAAAGAAAACTGGAGCATTTCACATCTGACATTCCAGTCAGATATTAAAGTGCAGGGCTTTTAGTCTTTTTTGATCACTTTTGTAGAGATCCATTGTTAAAAAAAATTAAATGGGTCGAGTAAGAATTGAAGCTATATTTACTGAGATTAATATTTTATAAATAATTTAGTTAAAAAATCTTACGCGGTTTGTAATGGTTGGTAGTTGAATATATTATTTTTAATAATATTATATTATTAAAAATTTTATTGTTTTGTATTAGTTTTATATAATCAATTAAATATATTTAATTGATTATTTTATTCAATAATTTTGCTCTCGATTCGTATAGTAACGATTTAAACAGTAATAAATTTTAATTTCTACTGGCCCGTTGGCGCAGTTGACAGTAACCCTGCTTTCTGCTACAGGATTGTGGGTTCGATTCTTTCGAGTCTGGGTGTACTATATACATATAATATGCATTTATTTATGTATGTATTATTGATATGTAGTAAGTTGCCTGCATTAAGAACTGACTGTATGTCATATGTTAAATATATTTTTACATTTTTAATTATTTATATATTTCTAATTCAAATAAAAATTTCAGTTTATTATTAAAGTTGGTACATAATTACATATTATAAATATTAATAAAGTACTGTATATACATATATAATAACTTAAATAATGTGTTATTTAATAAATAAATAAATAAAATAAATAAACTTCTTACACTCAACGGCCCCCAGTAAAATGTTAATCCTGTGTCGAGGACCGGAAACACACAAAACACAAGCACAAACGCCCAGACCACGACAAACATCTGTATGGCCTATACAAATATTTTTCATGTGCGGGGATCGAACCCGCAACCGCCAGCGCATCAGCCAGTTGCTGTGACCACTGCACCAACGCGTCATCAAAATATATACATACATTATTCACCATATGAACCACTAGCGGCCCGCCCCGGCTTCGCACGGGTATTCAACTAAAATTTCAAAAAATATAAATTTATATTTTTTATCACCTACACCTGCGTCGATACTCGAAAATATTTCATAATAGACAGAGTGAGTTGTCAAACGTAATATTTTAGCTCGCGACTTCACGGAGAAGTCGAAAATGGTTATAATATTTAGTATTAATTTTGTTATAACATATAAATTATTATGTTAAAATATTTGAATACTTATAAAATATAACGGTATTATAGAGTAGTGATTTAATGTTTAAATAAACATTAAAATAAAAATAAAAATTGTTACATTTTATGAACATGAAGCTCGACCTTTGATCTGAAGAAAGTTACATGGGAGTATTATCTTTTTACAACAAAATCGAAATACTACACCTTCTGTAGTATTTCTTTATAAACAATATTTTTTGTTTTTCCTTCGAGGTGCTAGAATCACCAGGTTACTCTGGAACATGCCACATAGAACTGGCTGTGAGAGAGAGAAGCAGCTTTCGCTCAAGTATACTCCCGCTACATTAGGAGTTTGACCTTAAGCTTTGTTTATGGTAAATACATACGCATATACACTCATACATTATATTATTATCCAATTTCTGGAAATCACCATTTCCTATTTTAAGCAACAGGTCTGAGAATAGTCCGGCAGTAACATCTCCCCTTAGATGGACTCTAATATTTATGGTAAGGCTCAGTTTCGTCACTGCAGGCTACAAATGCTTCTGTACTGTATTGTATCAACCTGTAAACAGCTCACTACTGAGCAAAAGCCTTTTTTCCATATAGAAGAAGGGTTGAAGCTTAATCCACCACGCTGCTCCACTGCGATTTGGCGGATAATATCCTACCATAAGTAACGATTATTATAAGGTATCCATGATAACAAACGGGACCGACGGCTTTACGTGCTCTCCGGGGTACGGTGGGGAAACCCACAAGGACATACACCCAGACCTGAAACAAATATTGGCACAAATACAAATATCTTCCCCGAGCGGGAATCGAACCCGCGACCACTGGGATTGAGCCGAGGCGTTAAAGCGACTACTCGCACCACTATACCAGAACGGTCATCAATGGTTCGTTCATTGTATCGTTGGTATAATTACACCACCAGTCAATACGATTTCGTCTCTTAGATTTGAATAAACCTGCAAGTAATATTTTTTTCAATTTTGATTGACTCGGCACAGTTGGTAATGACATTGCTTTATGCTCCAGGATCATTGGTTCGATTCCCGCCTCAAGTCTGGGTGTAATATGTATTTATTTCCATATGTACTAATTATATGTATATTTATAAAAAAAAATGTATATCAGTCACTTAAAACACAGTCATTAAGTTGCCCACCTTAAGAACAGACGATCGTGTGTGTATGTCAAACATATATTTATATTTAATAATAGTCCATGACAGCTTTTATCTCCTCCTTCTTAGTTTTAGTGTAAGATAAAGTTAAATCGGTGCATGATTTATAATTTTTTCTGATCTTGTTCTAACATTAGTCCATGGTGCCAATCTGTACTAATTGGGGTGTTAATACCGTATAATTCAAAAATGTTTCCAAATTCACTTCGGTGTCTTCTATATCTGTATCATTGTGAGTACAGATGCCTTGCTGATGAGTCATTTAGTTTAAAACCCTTGACTTAAAACAACACCAAAATTTGAAATCAAAAATATTATATAAAACACTGTTTTACTATAAAGCGACCACACGGTATATTTACAACTCAATTTTGTTACGTTTAATATAAAGTCTGGCTGTTCCACCAGGAGCACCAAAAAAATGATATCACCTACACCTGCGTCAATACGCAGGAATGGAAAATATTATAATAGACAGATTGAATTGTCAAACATGTGTCAAAACAAAATGTAATTTTAAAAAAAATCACTAAAGAGTATTATTATCAAAATAACTTTCTACCCCCTTTTAACCCGGTTAGGGGATGAATTTCGATAAAATACGAAACACGTCTTCAATCAATTCTGTTAAATAATATTTATGCAAAATTTGAAGTAGATTGGACCAAGGAATCATGTTGTCCCATACAAAGTTTGCTTCCCTGTTTCATCCCCTTAGAGGTAGAATTTCTTAAAATTCGTTCTTAGCAGACCTCTACTCGGCAAAATGAATATTCCTACCAAATTTCAAGTTTTTAGGTCTCATAGTTCCAGAGATATCGTGATGAGTGACTATATCTATAGAAAGTCTCCTATATATATATAGATAAAAGAATATAAATAATGTCCAAGTGTAATTATGCTAAGAATGCTGGTAGCCCTGGGGAATGCGCAATGGGGAACCATTGAATAGCAACCAGTTGAAGCTACGAGTCTTGGAGTCAATTCTAAAAAAATTGTTTTTTAAACGATTTTAATCAAAGTATTATTTTGAATATAAAATAGTTATAATATATTAATTGAATTTATATTACATATTGTATATATATATATATATATATATATATATATATATATATATATATATATATATATATATATATATATATATATATATATATATATATATATAAAGTCTAGCATATTTTTGAAAGAAATTACCGTAATTAAGTCCATTATGGACGAAAAATCTTACTAAGTAATAAATATGTTATCTATGTAATCTATTTTCCCAACACCACGCCTTAAAAGTTTAATAAATGACTTAGGCCTTGATTCCTTACAACCATTTTATCTGTCATAGTTATCAACAAAACGAAAGAAGGTTAAAATAAATAATGAAACATGAAATTGAGCAATCAAGACTTATTTGAAACATAATATTTAGGATTTGAAATTATTCATTCTGTGATCATCGCGCTTCGGTATAAAGGCCCTATCTTTTATATAGGAGAAGAATTGGAGCTTAATCCGCCGCCCTGCTCCACTTCGGGCTGACAGTTAATTTATACATTAAGATTAATAATTTTTATCGGTGTTTATGAAAACAACAGGATCGACGGCATGAAGTACTCTCCACGACATGATGGGGGGGCTCATAGGGACAAACACAGACTAGAAACAAATGTACGTACAAGTATAGAAGATATTGTAACCGACCAGCAATCGAACTAAGATGGTCGTGGATGTTAATGGTGTCACCATAACACCAAATAAATAATGCAAAATAAACTAATATCATAGGTAAATAATATTATAGGTAATAAATTTTTCGCTTTCTACAACTTATTAAGGTCATTAAAATACTCTACATTATAAATAACCTTTTAAGCTTGTATTAAACAATTGTTATACATTAAGATATTATTATGCTAATATTTGAAAAAAAAATTAACACAAAATAGTGAATATAATTTATATAATTAAATATATCGAAGAAGCAAAAAATACATAAAACAATAATCATTAGAAAGTAAAGTAAAATGTACGCGAAAATATGTTTTAATATTATCTAAAGTCATTTGTAATTCAATATGATAACATTGTTACGTTTACGTAATTAAAATAATCGTGTAATATTTATTCAATTATTATTCTCTGTGGACACTGGTGCTGAATAAATAATGGCAAAAAGGTATTTCTTTTTTAAATAATTAATTACAAAAAGTAATAAAATACGTAACAAAACAAATACAATTAATAAAAAAAAAAATATAATAATTTGGCTGATTTTGTTATTATAACTCGAAATATATTACAAGTTGTAGCGCGTAACAATAAAGGTTATTATTTATTACGTCGCGTGATGACATTTTATGTGGAAAAACTAATTTTATTTTCACTAAAGCAACGTGTTGTGTGATACGTGGACGCAATAAATTATACTCTTAATTATAATATAACAGTGTTTTATATTAAAAGAGTACGACGAAAATTGTAATAAAAATCAATAAGCGCTAACCGATTCATGTGTAACAACTATTAAAGATAATTAGGTAAATAAAAAGCGAAAAATAAATACATATAAATAAGAGATAAGCAGAATTGAAACTTGCGAACATATATTGCCCTTTATACTGTTCATATTTGTACTATTTACTATTTAATTTGAATATTTATAAGGAGACACGATAAGCGTGGATGTCAAGACGCGAGCCGGAACCAGAGAGAGCGCTTTTCCCTCTATGTCCACAGACCCGAAAAACGAACTAAATTGAGTAATTCATAAACAATAGATATATAGAGCACCTTCCCCTCAAAATATATATCATATCAAAATATTATGTACTAACATATATAAAATTTATAAGAAAATAATAAATACTATAATACATCAATTGATATTTTTATTTATTTTTTATAAAACCCATTCAAAACAACGGCATGGGTATATGACTTGAATGATATTTGATCCTTACATTTATTATATTAGAAATATAAAGTTAAATTTAAAAAAAAATCTTTGTATCCCGTGCTTTCATGGTGTTTTCTTTTGTTAGTGTTACATCTAAGTAATCTATTTATTGGATACCTGGGAAAAAATTATCAGGCCTGATCATACATGAAAAATCATGTATGAGTGGGCCTGTTCATGTATGAGCAGGCCTTTTCATGTATGAGCAGGCCTGAAATTAGACGACATCATGCCTGTTCATCTCTGATCAGGTCTGTTCATGCATGATCATATCTGAAGAGTAAAAATAAAAGAGTAAAACGTTCAGGCCTGATCATATATGGTCATGCATGATGTCAGACATGATCATACCTGTTCATGCATAAGCAGGCCTGAAACTAAACATGATCATGCCTGTTCATGTCTGATCAGGCCTGTTCAGGCCCGGTCATTTTTCGTGCATGATCAGAGCTGATCTTTTTTTTTTCTGGGTAGGTACTTACGAGTCGTTAGTATTGTAGTTTAAGTATGCGTATTATTTACAAGTATAATGAGGTGAGAACACAAAGTTATATAAATTTGATATTAAGCTGTTTCGCTTATTATTACAGTTTAATCCACTATTGTAGAAGAGGGATTAAAGTTCTGTAAGTAGTATTACAACGAAGAACACGCGAAGCATTGATACGTTTGTAAATGAAAGGTAAAATGTAATAAGTTAAATTATATGAAATGCTGATATAGTTCTTATATTCAAGCTATAAAGTATATTTTTCTACAAGTAAATATTTTTGGCGTGTATTGATAGTTCGTGTGTTAAGTTTGCGTGTCTGTCAGCTATAGTGACACGTAAAACGTGTATTTAATTTCAAGTAATAATAGGACAGACAGTTTGTTTAAAACATTCATATTCAGTACCCTTTCAGTTTTTCGTATTTAAAAAGATAACAAAAGATTCGGTACTCAATGAAAGATTATGAGTTATTGTAAGTTGTAGTCAATTGTAATATTAAAAATGTTATTTTTTCTAATATTGACTGTGTTGGTTCCGTTAATAATCGTATAATTGTAATATTAAAAATGTTATTTTTTCTAATATTGACTGTGTTGGTTCCGTTAATAATCGTATACATGCGTATAAAATTGCAATTATTGCAGCGTGATGAACCCTAAAAATGTATATGAATTAAAACAACACTATATCATTATACTTATAAATAAAACACCCATTTGCGCACACCATGACACGTATAGATTTAACAAGCAGACCATATGCAACTAAAACTTTCCGCCCTCAAAGCAAAGAAACACCATTAAAACTCACGTGGGATCTACCCTGTCCCCGGGGTAACGCGTAACGTGGTTCCGCTGCATTTTTATTTTACCACTAATTGGTGCATTTCGGGGGTAAAGGCGAAACCCCAGAGGTCTCTAGGGGGATAAGATACAAACACGGCTTTTTCAATGTCACTTTATTTGTACTTAATGAATGTGGTGTCGTAGGAGATAAGTCAATTTATTCTATCAGGTTTATGGGATGAATTTTAATACCACTAAATGGATCGCTTTTTACGTGGGTTTATATTAACTGTTTTATGTGCGTCATGATTACTATAAGATAAGACTGTTTACTCCTAAAAATAATATATTTTTGTTTTTATATTTATCTTTATAAAACGAACATAAATTTAACGTACTATTTTATCATTCAATACATTAAGATAAAAAAGATTGAATGAAAACCGACATGATAGGGTCAACATATAACAATTCATAATATATTTTTACTTTTACATATATTTACAGACATAACTTTAAAATGATATTTGTAGATGGACACAAATAAAAATGTTATTGTGTAGGTATTATGTAGACTTGTACATACATGTAATGTATTGATAAAAAATGATTTCTTTCTAACGACCTTGGTCTTACGAGTACAATATTATGTTACGCAAAAAAAAAAAAAAAACTCTTTTTATTTTTTAAATCCGATTTGATTAAATACCGGTACTATTCAGTTTTCCGGAGCGAGAAGACAACAATAGACTAACCCTAATACGATCCTTTATCCATTGCAACGGAGCTACCAAATTTCACGCACCCCTTGTAATAATTTGTGCACGTAAAGTTCTTATCTACCCTCTCCATGATATGAAGTCTTCAATAACGATAAAGGCTGTATATCATATTGACACGTTTTTGGAGAATAGCCTCATACTTTCCACTTTTTAACGAATTGAAAAGGTCGATTGATGTTGGTTCTTTTTTATCCTGAAAATGTTACAAGACATATAAATTTAGATTTTTATTTTGTTGTATTATAATTGATACAGAAATACATACAATATACAGCATTCAAAATGTATTTTTTTTCCACTATAATCCTGATTCTATAATCTACATAATTATGGCTTAAAAATTCAAGTTTAAACAATTGGGATTGAATGTATAATAGCAATCTATGAAGATGTATATAATAGGGTTTACAAGAGAGATTACGTTCAAGTATAAAACAATAATTGATGACGTGTAAAATGTAAACAAAACAATGACTCGCTAATTCGCCGCCCCCGCCCTGAGGTCACCGAGGTGCGGTCCCGCGCAGCTTGATTGTAATGAGAACACGTTTTTATATACTTTTTCATCTCTGAATTATACTTTCGCATGTCAAAGTAAATTAATTTTTTATTTATTTAGACGAAATGCGTTTATAATACCAGTAGATTTAGAGCCACAAAATGTCTTTCTACTTTAGCTTATTTAAAACAAATTATCTGACACACGAACGGAAAACCTCGGTTAGTTACAAAACTTTTTCGAGTATATGTCATCATTAAATTAATGTTAGTACATTCATCGACGTATTAATGCGCTTCTTGTAGTTTAATATTTAACTAACAAAACCTCTTCTCTATATTAGTTCGAAGAACCTAAAGTTGCCATTTTCCCTCTGTTTTTTTTTTCTTAGCCATGTATCGGATTTTTATACAATTTTCAAAAATATAACGAAAACTAAATGAGAAATGTTCTAGAATTATTTTGAATCAAATGGCTGAACTGACGACGAAAAGTGATCAAGGATTTAAAAAATATATACATATATCTACTGTCTTGGTACGCTTTCATTGGTAACGCTAGGTAAAACACACTTCTGTGTCTTGCGATACATCATAAATATTATATACGAGTATGTTGAATTGAAATATTGTAGTAATAACGAATCAGTATTTGAGAACCTATTTTTAAATTTGTTATAAAATAGAAGATATACTGAGCAGAACTGAATCTGCCTCTAAAGGAGAAGGGTTGAAGCTTAATTCACCTTAATTCACACTGCTTCACTGCGGGTTTGGCGGATAATCTACCTACCAGGACTAACGATCGTTATCAGATGTCTATGATAACAACCGGGACTGACATCTTTATGTGCTCTCCGAGGCAGATTGGGGTGAAACAACAAACAAATACGATATTTGTAAATATATAAAATTTCCAAAGCCTACCTGAGTAATAATAAGGAGCGCGTTGCGAGTCACGTTTCACTTTATACTAATGTATAATTATTATTATAATATACATACGTCATCAGATGTATATCGGATTATTCCTTCCAATTTTAGCAATAAATTTCATTTTACGTGTTTGTGATATAAAAATTATATACTATTTTGTTAAATATAATTCTTGTTTGTTTTTTGTTTGACTACCTGCTATCCACATGGTTATCCACATGGTTGGATATATCTTTGGAAGCATAATTTGTCGACGCATGAAATGTTCAAAGCATATGTAATACTATGGACACTGGACCAATATTATTAAAATTAAATATCAGTTAAAAACTGAAGTCATACAAGAATTGTGAGTTTTCAACATTTTTAGATCAATCTCAAAAGTACGGGAGTCCTGCACTGGGCCGGCTTATTTAAAATAAATGACATCACGTCTTAATAATTATTATAAGTCAGTAAAGCTGGTCAGTATATTTTATTAGTAGGTATATCTAAATTAGAATGATATTCGTCATCTAACTCGGAAACAGACGTGCTGCTTAAGAACTTTCACAGCGTGAGTTATTCTAATTAAAGCTATTTAGATGTAAGTGCTACTCATGCGAAGTCGGAGCAGATCTCTAGTTAAATATATTTACGTAAAAATGCGTTAAGTTTGAATTAGTCTTTACAAGTATTTGAAATTCTTCTGAATTTGCAAATCCTTATTATCGTGTTTCTGCAGATTTAGGTACCACTCCAATAACAACAAATAATGCGGTTAAAGCGTTATTTGTCAAGTATCGAAATTAACAGTAACAGTTATTGTGAGATACTAAACAGCGATTTTTAAATTTTTTTGAGTTTTTACCTACAACTTCAGCTTTTGTGTGTATTTACAAATTTTTTGTATTAGTATATGAGTTTAAGTGCCGGAAGTTTTCTCTCCAAACAAACATTGTTTATGTTCATACAATTTTCTTATACTAAAAACCTTACTTGAACCGTTACAAATATTTTAAGAAAATTTAGTCAAATCAGTTTACTCGTTCTCAAGTAATAATTATGATTAAATTTAAATTCTTAAATTAAACAATAAAATAATTTAAATAAATAAAAAACAAAGCAATATCTTTTACAAAAGTTAGAAAAAATGCCTAAAAGTCCTTTACACTGTATTTTAATAAAAAAATTAATAAATATTCAGTTAGTTAAAAGTGATTTAAGAAAAACAAATTTTAAATTTAAGCGACGTTTGAAAAGATTTTCAGCAATACATATAAACGAACAATATAGTATAAACGAATTTAAACGTAGTAAAACTTTTCTTAACTCCTTTGAACCTACAAAGTGTATTTTATATCTTTATACGTACAGAAAGAAGAGAAAACCTGTTTACAAGTATTCATGACGATGAATAAATGTTTGTGCGTTGAAATATTTAACAGTTACTACGGCAACTGGGAAGTTACATTGAAATCAGCTACGTTAGTTATAAAAGAAAAAAAAAGTGTTTACGAATTAAAATACAATAAGTATTCGCTTGTGTAAGATAAGACATAAAAAAATGTGCCAGTTTTAAAGTGGCTTCATAAAAAAATTTTTGCATATAATTAATTTTAATTTAAAATTATAAATAAATAATATTATTTATAAAAAACAGTATTGTGTAAATAATACGTAGCTTCGTCCTGTTTACTTCCGTGAACCGACAATACGTTACGTTGATTGAATACTTTACAAAGTTAACATGGTTTTATAAATGTTGAGATAAGAAGTGTGTGTAAGATTAATTGCTTTAAAGACAGATTACATTTCATGGCACAGGTACTTAAGTATATAAATTTCGTATCTATCATTAATCTTTTGAATTTATTGGCTAGTTGGTAGTTGGTAAAACATTTTAGTATACTGCGAGGGCGGTAGACATATTTATAGCTGTTAAGATAAAAGAGATGAAAGTGTCACAAGTTTTTTCAACGTTTTTAGGAAAGTTAGAACGATATGCGTTTTCTTTTTATCTAGATGACTGCGTTGAGTGAAATACTCTTGACTTTTTCCGTGTTATTTATTGTGTGTCGAAATAGTTTATTACCAGCATTACTGATTAGTATTTTTATAAGATTATATAATCGGTTTAGATAATTCAATTTACTCTATAGGATACAACATAAGTAGATTGAATAAGTCGATGCTTGTTCATTATTTAACTTTCTTTGTTTATTTTTTTTAATCTTTTGTAGTTAAAGGTTAGAAAAAAATATACAATTTAAACTAACTATGATGGTGAATCTACACAATATTCACCTACTTTATTCTTACTGCAATGGTATCATCACTGTAGACATAATTATAGAATCGTGTTGCATTAACGTTCTAAGCAATATTTTTAATATAACATTAGATATGGAATATATTTATGTAATATCAAACAATATAATTATTAAGCCTAAAACATTTTGTGTCTACGAGAAATATGATGTACTGCGTACCGTTTATTGTGATATAGTGATGTTTAAACGAGTTATACCTTAGGTATACTCGTAGGTTAGGGGACACCGAACGGATAGGTATAGACAGTCGGTGTCAAACATATCAAACCCGAATCGAAGTGTTGCGTCGTTCTGCAAGCGGCTTTACCGCACACGGGGGAAATTCACTGATCCTGACGTAAAACACTGCCCAGCGTCCCCGCTATACACACGTATGCGTCACTCTATTTGAACAAATGTGCAGCGCATGGAAAAATTATTGACTCAATTCCTTTAATGGACATTCATAGGTAGTGATTCTTTGTATGTATATTTTTGTTTGTTTAAACGAAAAGTGTTCTGAAAAATTAAGTTTTATAACAATAAAATGTTTTTTTTTTAATCTATAATTATTTCTTTAATATTTAGTTCAAAAATAATATGCAGGTTTCCAAGTTTCAAAATATATATTTTTAATTGTATCTTAACGACGATTGATGTAAATAAATAAAATGAAAAGTGTTTGATTTTTTGTTTAAATAAATGTATTATCTCAAATTTCTTTCGTACTTGAAAGAAATTTAAATTCTATAATTATATAAAGGTATCATTATCATCATCGTCATCATCATATTAGCTATTGGATGTCCACTGCTGAAGGTAGGCCTCCCCCATCGACCTCCAGAGCAACCGGTTCGAAGCAGTTTCCATCCATCGGCTTCTGGCGGCTATTCTAGAGTCATCTGTTCATCTCGTAAACGTCTGTCCAACGCTGCGCATGCCGGTACGTGGTCTTCACTCGAGAACCTTACTGCTCCATCGGTCGGCAGTTCTACGAGCTATGTGCCCTGCCCACTGCCACTTCAACTTGCAAATTGAGCGGGCTATGTCGTCAACCTTCTTTCGTCTGCGGATCTCATTATTTCTTATTCTATCTCGCAGAGATATATCTAGCTTAGCTCTCTCTATAGCTCGCTGTGCGACTTGGAGCTTGTTTAAATTGATCCGTATGTCGTCACTGATAACATACATTGTTTGAAGACTTGATTTTAGGTGATATAAAGGTGTGCAAACTAAAAAAGGACTTAAAACGTTTGTTTAAAATGTGTTTTAAGAAAATAACTGACTTCGATTGGAAAAATGTTTATTACTGTACCTTTGCGAGCAATTCTCCTTTCATATACCACTTTATCAGACTTGTATCTAAATTAATTTGAATATTTTAACATGATTATTGACCGCTGACGTTGTAATGTTGAGAGAGATGTGGTTGTATAACGGTATGTAAAACACTGTTTTACCACTATTAAATATGTTATTAACTTCATTTACAGTTTAACATTTTATAGGTAACATGTTTTAATCAAATTGAATGGTGATAATGTTTATCATTAATATTTACAATGCAAAATAGGAATTGCAGTTATGCTGATCTTGATTGTAATATATTCTCTGAGTATTTACCTAAGAAGGTTAGGTAATAGGATAGTTATCTATAATATAAATTGAAAAGATGCTAACCAATGTTATATACAAAAAATATTATAATAAAAAATATTAGAACCTAATAAAAATAAAGAGAAAAGAATAGGAAACGATGAGTTATCTTTTTCGGAAATTAATCTTTACACATAATAATTTATAATATTATATTACTATCTTCAAAAATACTTAGATGAGCTGTTTACTCTTAACATGACTTATAATTACGAGCTATAACTACTTGAAAATAAAATATTTGTATTTATCTATAAAATAATGTTTTGTGTGAGATACATGCCTATATATTTATGATACCGGATATCAATTTAATTCAATAGCAATAAATAACTCGTGTTCGATTGTGCCCCGCATGTTATTTTTCTGAGCTAAGTTTTTGGTAGCTCCGCGGGGGTTAACATTACGTTTCATACATTTCCTGGTCTCGATTCAATCTGGCGAGTGCTCATATAACCACATGTGGCTCATTGGATAAGTGAATTATATGTGCTCGGTTGAAAGCATCGGTGTATGAATGCTATTTATGTCATTGTCATTTTATATAGGAATATTGATTTCGATATTAGAAGCCTTTTTATATCTTCTCCCGTACCGTCCTTTGTTAAGGGTTAACGGGTAAGGTTTATGATACTCCTTTATAAGGTTAAAATTTACGATCTAAGTTTAGTAGCTATTTACCCGATAGTTTCTGTTTTTTAGTTTTTTTGTTTCATATATTTTGTATTCAAAATAAATAAATGAGAAAAACATTTTGTACATAATGGTTATAGATAGAGTATATAAGCTAAACTAGTTAGATTTCACTTCTTTAAATTGTATTTAATTAATATATATTAGCTAACATTTTGTATTACTTTGCTTCGACGTGACGGCTGGTGGGTAGTGAAATTACGAGTGCAAACTGTATATCTTAAATATTACTAACGTTTAGCAATTTATTTACAGTAATAAGGCTAAGTATATGCTGGGATGTAGGCGATGAGAGGACATTCCATCCTCATCGCAATGGAAAGCAAATTAAAAAAAAAATCTAGCTGAGGCACGCAGTTTGCTTGACAGTATATAGTCATATTATTTTGTAACTAAATTATAATAGCTGTAGCAGTGAATTAGTGAATGACCTTAAGTTTTTGTATATACGTCTAGATGGATATGCATTGGACTGCGAATACTGTAACATAGAAGTACTATATAACAAACAAACGACTCACACTCAACGGCCCCCAGTAGGATGTTTATCCTGTGTCGGGGGTCCGGAAACACGCACAACACACAAGCACAAACGCCCAGACCACGACAAATATCCGTATGGCCTATACAGATATTTGTCATGTGCGGGAATGGAACCCGCGACCACTAGCGCATAAGTCAGTTGCTGTGACCACTGCGCCAACGCGTCGTCATATAATTAAAACGTTTTCTAATTCATTACTTTGATCTTGGTATTTAACTTCTTTTTAAACACCAATATTATTATTATTCTGTTTTCTAGAGTGAAATTATGTAATCGGTAAAATTCGTGGCAAATACCTATTCACTTATGAAATATAAGAGAGGGCTTATTACACCACGCTGCTTCCCAGTGAATTGGCGGATTATCAGTAACAAAAAAAAATCTAATTATGCGGTCTGAAGAATACGTCAGATAAGTACTCAAACATTATACTTACATAAAAGGATTTTTTTTTTATTATTTTGTACGGAACTCTGTTCTAGGTGTAACAATAATAATAACTGTTAAACTCATTTCAGATTTCCTGTACCTTTGTAGGGGTCCTAATTCAAGTTTTTGGTGTCCCGTTGTGAGCTGTCTCAAAACACTACCTTATTTCATTAGTACAATTCGATTATAAACGTTTCATGTCATTGTAGTCTTAAAATTATAATAATTTAATTAATTATTTTAATAACTATATTTATTAATGTAGTCTATTAACGATATCAGAAAAAAATACTCAACTTATAATATAATATAATAAATAATATAATAAATAATATAATAAAAGTTACGTATTTATTTAAAATTTAAAAAAAAACTGCTACTTTTTTATTCTTCGTTTCAAAATACACGAGTGCTAGAAAATTTTCCAACAACCATATGAATAAAATTTTAAATTTCAAACGCTCTCGCCATGTTCTATAAATTTCCGTTGCTAGTTTTTAAACTAGCGTCTATCAAGCATTCTAGTCGCAAACGACCCGACTTTATGCCGGTTCGTTGGTTCACTACACTTAAATTTTCGAGGATACTGCGATGTTATTACGTGAGGTGCTGGCTACGTCGCGCGAATGAATTCAACTACGAAGGCAATTTCCTCTTTATGACGTGCCTCGGAGAGTAAGCGTATTAGACGGTTACATTGGCCATGAATTTTCTGATTGAGATACTGAAGGCGATCGATAGCCATTTTTGTCGCGATAAATACATAAGGTATAACAAACAAAGTTAAGATAAACTAAATTATTTTTGGAATTTTGTGAAAATTCGGTATTTCTTTTTTTTATATATTCGATGAATATATATGAAAGTTTGATTTAATGGCAACCTAAATAATATGGATCCGAGGGAATCAAAGCTGCCACATTCAAAACATTTTACTCGTAAATATAATATCATGTCACTCATCTTAAAATATACTCATAATAATTAGATTTAAATCCATACATAACTATATTTTATAAAATAAATAAGAAGAACAGAGAGGAATATAATACCGTTAATAAGTTCAAAGTGTGGGTACAGGTCATGAGATTAAATTTTTCTTATTCTTCTGAGGATCATGAAATATCTAATCTTTAAGGGATTCTGTTTTCACACGGCTATAACAGGTGTCGGGGTTCTTTAATTATAAAATATTTTGAACATAGAGTATAAAGCTTGGATGCGAGAGAGAGGAAAATGTGATGTTTTTTTTTTTCTTGTTTAATATTTAAAAATTAGACATAATTATACATCTTCCATTAGCACGTAGGCTATAGAATATGGTCAATTTAGTTTCTCTTGTTTAAAATGTTTAAAATCCATATCTCCTATTATATTTGTATAATACCTTGTTATATGTATATTTTTGTTTTTCTATGTAAATTTATCTTATTTTTTAATTTATAATATATATATATATACCGGGTGTAATCGTTAAGTGTGCACAGGCTATTATTGCGTAACTATTACAGATATCAAAAAAACTTTAAACTGATATCGAAAGTACTTTACCTAATGAGTAAAATGACAATAATAACTTTTTAAAAATAAAACGGGAAATATCAAAAAAATTTACATTAAACACTCCCATACATTTAGTATGAGATAGTAGAAAGGTTTCAGTTTCCTTATTTTAAGTGGAATAGTACCTACTAGGCATGAGACCGATATATCAAAACGTAACTAATATCGGTTACGCGTCCCCATATCATATCATATCGATATACCAAAACACATAGCCGTTTTCACATAACCAACGAAAACTTGAGCGCGAATACGAAACCGAAACTGTTAGTACTTTCGATATCAGTTTAAAGTTTTTTAATATCTGTAATAGTTACGGAATAATCGCCTGTGCACTCTTAACGATTACACCCGGTATATCTTATAGTGAAGCCATGTCGTTTACCATTTACTCACTGAGTAATTAACTCATTGGATACGGTAGAGGCCTGAGTAATGATAGGCAGTGGGTGCTAAGAATCTCCGGGAAAGATTCCGTTACCACCCGTGACGACACCTGGTAATAGTAACACATAACATTTTAGGTCTGATGAAAAGATTGTTAAGCTGGAAAAATAAATAAACAGCTTACAATATATTGGGTTTATCTGAAGCCAAAAGATAGAGGGAGGACACGATAATCCTGAAATACGGTGAAACCTGTTCTACTGCCGGGAGGGCGATCAAAAGTCCTAAGGAGGTATCGGGTTTATGATCCGCGTGTCCCGCATTGCAACATTGTGACCATCAGAAGTGTGTCAAACAGAGTTACGTACCTTATACTCAGAGTGTTTGAGAGATACTAGCTGAAGGTCATACAGGTATACGCACAAACCTCGGCACACCCAGATGAACAAATAGAGGGTATATATGAGGACATCAGTAGATCCATACATACGAATAAAACCTACTTCAATGTTGTCATGGGGGACTTTAACGCGAAGATAAGCAAAGGACGAGATGATGAGCTGGGACTGTGGCAATTTGGATATGTATAGTGGAACCAAAGAGGACAGAGGCTGGCCGATTTTCTGGAGTATGAACTCTTTACGATGAACTCACACGATACACGTGTTTTTTCATACAAAACGTATTAAAGATACGATAGAGCGGAATTAGGGCTACAAAGTATTCTCAAGGATTCGTCTGTTGGTCAAAGCCGATTGTCGAAGCTGAAAACTGAGGATGGAGGTACAGCGTCGTCCAGAGCCGAGATATTCAGATATATCAGTCGAGAAGTTTTACAGACAGTTGTATACCTCGATTAGTACTGTGCTGTTCGTAATTCAGCTGAAGATCCGAGAGTCGAGCTTACCCAACATTATTTTGAAGGCATCTCGGACATCAGCTTGTACGAGATTAGTATGGCTCTAGGATAGTTTATGAACAATAAAGCACCAGGTAAAGATAATATTACGTCAGAGCAAACCCTTGGGGCAAAAAGCATAGTAAGAAACCGTACTTTAATATAAAAATTGAAATAGAGGAATATTTAACACAATAAAATGCCTTTATTAATGTTATAATTATTAATGTGGATATATTACCAATATAAATAATAATTATTTTAACTCTTAACAATATTTCAATATTTGATCTTTGTCTTTATTTTCCTCGTCGTAAGAATACAATTCAATTTAAATTTAATCTCGCCGTAACTGCGGGGGCTGTAAGTATGACGTAGCTTCCTCCTATTCTAGAGCTCCACGTCTCTAAATTCTGTTGAAACGCATTTTGACGGTGCCTGTGATCAAATTAAGGAGCCAATTTAGGAAACGCTCTCTTACTTTACTCCGTTTTGTCAGATTTCACGATTGGACGGGTAGCTTTATATCTCATACTTGTTGTAATCTTGTCTGAAATTGTATAAGAATTTTATACCCAACAATAAAAATTATACTTTATGAAATCCGTATATGTAATATTTTGTTGAGTGAAGAGTATTATTATTATATCTATCTTTTGACATAATGAAAACATTGTATTTATTTATGTGAACAAAGAAATAAATTTAATAATAATAAACCCTGTTTGTAACTTGAGAACTTTACTATAGTTAATTTGTTTAAAGAAAAAATACAGGTATCAAAAGTTTTAGCGCTACAGTGCACAATATGAAAGCATAGTGTAATAAAAATATGAGGTGCAAAAGCAGAGAGCCGGCGCCTTTATTTGGTGATAAATAGTCAAGATAAGACACTAAGACGGTCACCTCTGAACATAACGTGAAGATATTTGTTTTCATATTCCCTCCCCTTTGTTATTATTTGCCAGGTGTCTTTACAGGCTTCGTTTATAGCCGGTGAGCTATATTAATCCGGGAATATACAACGCAGGCGGTGTGAGGCTTATTAAGGATCTGTTCCATGAAAACTATACATATGTATGACTGAATTAGATAAACTGTATCAGCCTGTAAACAAACCATTGCTGAGCGAAGGCCTCTACTCCATACAGAAGAAAGGTTGGAGTTAAATCCGCCACGTTCAATCTCCACTGCAGGCTGGCAGATAATTTCCCTACCATGATTAACGATCGTTATAAACTTATAAGGTGTCTATGATTACAACCGAGACCAAGAGTTTTACGTGCTCTCCGAGGTACGATAGGGAGACCCATAAGGAAATACACCCAGATCGGAAACAAATATTTCTACAAATACAAATACCTGCCCCGAGCGGGATCGAACCCGTGACCGTCGCTACCCACTACTCGAACTACTGCACCAGACCGGTCGTCAGAAGGTAAACGTATCTGATGTTTAATTTATTTTATACCATTGGAAGCCACCAATTTCATAATGAAATAAAAGAAGTTTCTAAGCCTGACATAGTTTAAATACCCAAAAAGTTTTATGGCATCGGTCCAGTATATTTCGCTTAATACCTACGACAGACAAATATGAAATTTAAAAATAGTGTACTGTAATAACATTTTAAATAGACGCAAGTTTGTTTATTTTTTAGTTTATTTTCACTTTGACGAGATAGTTTCAGGCATTACTTATCAAAAGTGATTTTATACACGCATCATAAGACCGTGACTTGGACATAGGTTACGTTTCTTATTGTTATAAAAAAAATTAAAAGATAATAAACTTTTAAAAATAGGTCCATTGGTGACAAACTGAGTTACCTTAAAGGGCTCAAGCCTATACACGTTACATAACGTATATGTTTCGATGAGGCTTTCTACTCATGGCGCGACGTCCAAGCTGCGGTATCTCAAGTCGGCATCTTGTCTGATTTCGTTTTCTTAATTTTCATATATTTAAATTAACAGTGAATTTCTTTTCTCTACCATGTGTATGCAGAAGATATCCAGATTTATCATCATTCTAGACTCGAGGATATTATTGGTTTAATTAATGAAATCAATATGGACCTCACCTAAAATCTAAAATAGAGTATATTATATGTAGGGGATACGGATTTAATAACGACCTAGGTAAATCTTAGGTCATTGTCAGTAGCAGTCCAGGTGTGCGAGGATTAATGACTTAAGTCTACCTTCTGTAACGTATAATTAGCTTGCTTTACTGCTCTACTATCAGAGATCTTAGAATTTACTTAAACAAGACGTTGTCATAGTCAGAATATCTAGAAGAATTAGCCGCAATTTTTTTACCTATATCACTGAGCTCATTACGTCGCTTTAAATCTATTCTACCAATCAAATTAAATAATAATAATTTACCAATAAAATTATGTTGTCAAAATCGTTATTCTTGTCTAATCCAATGCTGAAGTTACCTGTATATAAAACGATTTTTTTTTTGTCAGTCTTTTACTGTTCAGGCTATAAAATTGAGGAATAGTTTGTCATTACATATAAGATTATATATAGGATATGTAGGAGGCTAAATCACTATAGACACTTAAAATCTATGTTAAGGATCACACTACCTTAAGCTGGAGACGACTTGAATTAAGTTTTTATGCTACCAATTCTTTATTTTCATTTAAATTAATATTTATTAGTTTATAATAGGGATTTACACTTTATTTTAATTCATATGTATATTTTGTATAAGTTTTACATACATAAATAAATAACGCTTCTTTCCCGTAGGGGTAGGCAGAGACCACTTCTTTCAACTTGCTACGAATTTCCACTTTCCACTTGCTTAGAATGTATATATTTGTATATAAGTTTATTATATACAAATATATACATTATATACGGTATATAACTATACGGTACTCCACCTACTCGGTCTCGATATTATTTCCTTGTTTTGTTTGGGTTGTCTGGGAGAAATGCCTAATTAGCCATAAATCCGCCCGTTGCACTACACAATTTGTAACTATATTTAAGCTTTGTTCATGATGTGTTTGTCGTGTACTATAAAGTATAAGTAAACAAATATATAATTTTTATATAAAAAGTATTGTATGTTAATAGATATATCTATATTTCTTTGAGAGAGTGGAAGCATTGAAATATATAATTAAATATAATTATTTATTGCGTTTTCTGTCAAAAAAAAAAATATTTAATTATTATTAATAATAATAAAACATAATTTTTGAGGGAATAACGCAATAAATACTAGCTGTATTTGATATTTCTTTAAATGCTTAAATAGGTTTATTGGATCAACGCAGATGGAGTTCAGTTTAACTTTCTTTCTTAGTTTCAGTTTAGTACATTAAAAAAAATACATAATCTAATTAATAATAATGTTTTAGCTCTATATGATTTTTCTTTTAGCAATATAAGTATTCACCTATATGCCAAAAGAAATTCCCTAAAGTTCGTAGAAGCTTTGTCAGGAAAACTTTAGTTTCTTGCGACTTTTTCCTTTATACGTTGACCCGTCACGTTTTCTAGTTTTTATTTGACAAGTAATCGAGCTTATTATTCCAGATTTTGTCGACATAGATGCGGTATCTACAAAAATATTAAAAAAAGAAAATTAAACTTTTATAGCATTACTGTAATATCGTGTGACAGTGTAGTAAATAAAAGATAACGAATATGATTAAACTTAGCGCAGGGCAAACACCCCTTTTTTAAAGATAAGGATTGGAACTTAGCCCGTCAGGTTCTTCACTGCGGATTTCGCGATTTATTGCGGTTTTCTTTCTTCAACTTACGCAAATTGAACTTTTCAACAAACTATATATTTATATATATCACTTGAAAATTTAGCAGCCTTAGGTCGAGTTTGAACCAGCGGTCTTTTAGATTAAGATCCCAGTACTACTGGGTTAGTATCTACTATTTTCATAGTTTTTTTTTAAATCTTTATGGCATCCTAATCCTTGATCAGCTATTCCTTACTTTTTTTCATTTATTTCATGTTTAGGTTTATATAAGCATTGCATCGCTTGCTATAAAAAACATCGGTTCTTTGAATGTTTTTTGTAATATATATTTATTATATTTTACTTTCTAGAGATCTATTTATAAACATTATTCGGTAATATAAAAAGGAATGAAAAAAAGGAAAAGGGAAACAATTATGAAGGATAAATAGAAGCTTACTTTACTCACGAAGATTCATTACCTTATTTCATAAAGATAAACAACGGTATTTAAGCAGTAACCCACAATATGGGATCTCATTTGTCGAACCGGATAGCTACGGTTAAATGCAGGCACGTTTAATTTCACCCCAACTTTCATTACCGGCACACACTACCTGATATCACCGGGCGGACGGTAACAATAAGCGGGAGAGAAGGGGTTTTTGGTAAACGGCTACAATGTGTCGACATGATCCTCGGTAGAAATGAGAAATCTTTTGTAATCCCTGAAAAAATTCTTACAAATGTAAATCCTCGGTTGGGTATTTTCAAAGGACTTTATACGTCAAAACACTATCTGCGAAGTACTTTGAGAGTTGGTAAAGCCAATTCTTATCTTTGTCGAGACTTTTATGAAAAGAAAAACGAAAAAAACGAAGAAAAACTTGGTTAAAATGTGTTTTTTAAATAAATGAATCAGATTTCTATTTAAGTAATGGTTTATTTCGCTTCGCTAGAAAAAAAACTCTGCTTAAATTTTTATGCTTTCAGTTGTCTGTGTGTGAGTGTGACATAAGTACTTTTATTTAAGTACAATATTTTTTATTTATACATCTATCAATAGATCACAAGAAAAGATAAATCACACTAACTGGTAATTCGAATACTCATATAAAAAATACGATTCTGCATCAACATATGCAGTCAGGCGATATTGATGCGACTTGGTTACGAGTCAAGGCAAGTCATTTCGTAATTCCATAATTATAATGTTTTTATAAGTGCGTAGTAAGCCGTACACGCATAAAAAAGTTCTTGTTCAAATCAGTCGACAAATCCCGTCATAAAATAATTTACGTATTTTGTTGTTTTGGAATATCGTTAAGCCGATAAACGTATTTTTCAATATTTCGGTAATAACTGACCATACACATAAAGGAGGTCCGGGAACAATAAAATATAAAATTAGCAGTAAATTCCGATGCTCCTATGCCCACACCTGCGCTTCGCGGTCGCGGCCCTCGTATTTCAGTGGAATTGCACCCGTAGGTCGTATACCCAACAAAACAAATCCATTGCTTAATGCCGCGAAATTCATTTATTATTGGCTTCAGGTTTTATGGCGGGAGTTTTTACTGTTTATAAAAATTGAAATTTCTACACGTAATAAAACCGTAACGAAAATCCATTAAATATATTTGAAAAGTAAATGAAATAAAACTTTATTGTCGTTATATCTAGCAGTACCTACCTATAATAATAACTTTTTTTTAATATAATATATGAATAACAAATTTATCCTTTATATAATAGGGTCACTGACAACTGCGCTAACAGGCTAGTCAAGTTACAGAGAAGACTAAAAGTTTTTTATTTTTTTATTTTAATAAATAAAGTTTGATTTCCGGGTGATTGAGCCCAACCTTCAAACTTACAGGAAAAACTATTCCTACTAAAAAACTTCTATTGTTTTAAAAGAACATGGTTAATTTCCCTACGAACATTGTAAAAATTCCCCTGGAATTAATAGAAGAATATGTTTTTGGTTATTATTATTTTTTTATTTTAATAACCATATTTACATAGCGTTACTAAAACAAGATCAAGTTTAAATAAATAAAAAGATAACTCGATAGAAAACATATTGATCGAATGAACTCTGACTACGCAAGATCATCTTGCACATTTCGATTTTAGTTTTTTTTTTTTTTTTTTTTTTTGTTACTGACTTATTGTCATACTATTCACTTCGGCTACTTGGAAAAGTGTTACTTTTCTGCTCACTAGCACTACTATCTATCACTAGCTATCACTATACATAAGTATGATACAGGTAGAAGGTACGAGATTGAACTCGAAGCATTAATCAATATGAAAAGGATCTACAGCGATTGGCGCCGTAGCGTCTGGTGTTACGCGACATGTTAACTGATATTGACTTTCAATTTCAGAGTCTGACTTTGATCTAAAAGTTAAAATAACCTATAAATTCAAATTCCTAAGTTAACTTTTCCTAGACTCATTCTGGATATTCACACTTTTAGTATCCCAACGGGTGTCTGGAGTTGAGACAGGTTTATCGGTTATGACCCAAGTGTGCTGGAGGTATTAAGCGTAGTCATATTTTCCTGCTTAAAATGTGCCGTTGAATACTTAATAGCGTATTTTTTTAAAATATAGTTTATGAAAAATGGCCTTACGGGTGTTTAATCGTAAAAGTAATGGAAATAGCTTCAATATTTCATTAAAGTACGTTATTATAAGTCCATTTTACATGGTTGTAAGAATTAAAACATATAATGTGTATGCTATTGTATATAATATAGTATAAAATATCAATACACCTTTTAAAAGTAATCAGCTTGATATTTAAAACACTTTTACATTTTAATTACAGAAATCTTTTCCGCAGAAAGGTGCGTGCGGATTTAATTAAATTTATCGTTTTTAATAAGTGTCTTATCAGAATGTACGCGTACCGCTTCAATTAACATCGACTAAAGATGTCTAATTAAAGTCTCTAATCATTACTCACGTTATCTCGTCACTTAGTTATACATATCTGTAAAGTGTTTGTTAAATGTGTATTACAATATGCTGAGACAGTTATATGTAGTTTGAAATATTAAGGAAGTGATTTAAATAAAACATTCCGTAATAAACCGTAACAACTAACAAGGTGTAAACGTCAGCATCGGCCGAACAATTTAATCTTTACCTGCTTTTCACATTAAAATTATTACTGAGACGCTATAAAAGTACCATTAAATCGTACTTTCGACACCTCAGGCTACCAGCACGTAGATACGCCAATATTTATGGTGTAGATAAAGGACCAGAAGTTGTTCGGTTCTCCATTATCCTTAATAAGTATGGATTAGTGAGGGTGAGGTTTCAGACCGCATCATAAATTAGAGGAAGACGGTCTTTTATAATGGATCTTGATTATCTCTTTTATGAACCAACTTTTGCTTGTGTGCTCTGTGATAAGTGAGGTTTACGGCTTACATATTTAAAGAAGTTAATTGGAGCCTAGATGCACTTAATACGGGTTAAGCATTTCCATAAATAGTTTATTGTGTGCTTTATCAAATTGATAGCCTTGAGATGCCTTTTGTAGAAGCCTTATTCCAACCGAATATGGAATTGAATAATTTGAAATACAGTACGAAGTATATTAAAGAGGTAGGTACCTAAAAACATTACATGTACTGTATGAATATTTAATAAGAGTATTGATCATAATCTTTAAAGAAATGTCAAAAAATAAAATTTAATTAACTGCGTAAACTTTTGACAGAACTGAAAGGAAATAATTTGTAAAAAGTCGATATATTTGGGCTTACAAAATAAAGTAATAATAAAGTGTGTTTTAAGTTTTATGCATTTTATATTACATGTTTCAATACCATTTGATCCTATTCTATTAGAATAACTTCGTTTCGACGAGATTATCGCAATGCATCGTGAGCAGAGATATGAAATGTCTTACAAGTACCTAATTTGATCAGAGTGTAATCCAATTTTTCCTCCCCGCTTCGAAACGACTTCTCTTATTCATCTTACACATCGCATCTTGTGTCAGTTTCCACTTCTTTGGCAATCAATTATATAATTAAATCATGGTAATTGATTATGTATATGTATATATTATGTATATGATTATGTAATTACATGTGTCTATATAAGTAGTAAAATAATAATTACACTTTTTCACTTCTGATAATTCGGTTTCATTGGCTTTTAATGGTGCTTTAGTTAGAAATAACAATTCTTATTATGTTTTAAAAGGATATATTTTGTGTATCAAAGTCGGCTCGAATGCGTTTAAAGTCGATGACTGGCAAATGAAATATATACGATGATCGGTATTCATCGTAAGGTTGGATCAATAGCGCAGCCCCTTGAACCGATTGTCAGTTCTTATTAAGCGTATAAAAATAAATGGTATGCCCGATAGGGGAAGTCACGAAGTTGGTAAGAAAATTTTCCTCATTCATTTCCTTAATTGGCTACTCATAATAAGCTTTCGCAAAGAAGCGTTCATTTAATACTTTTGAAAGGCGTTCACGAGATATTGCTTTGTTAATTGGATTAAACGTGATATTAGATTCAGCTGCTGCAGCTATGACATGAAGCAATTATCTGTCAGGTGCAATTTCTCTTGTAAGTCGCTTGTTTTAGCTCGCTTTGTCGGCGTGGGTTCGATTTATGTTTTAAGAGTCATCGTATCACCATATAAATTTTGCAAAACTCTGAAAATGAAAAGTTAAAGGACAGATGATTTGTTTAATACTTTGATTAAATTTACAATAGCTGCTATTTGTTATTGAAAAGAAAATGTTATGTAAGAAATGTTTTCGCAGCATTAGGTGAAGGGTACGTTAAAGCGGTTCAATCACAGCGTACAACTCGTTCAGCGACGCTGACGTGACGTCATATTGGTTTTTCCCTGTAAGCGGCTTATATATATAGAATTATAAAGTATTGTAGCTCATTCTTACCGTAACGAGCTGAGCCTTTTAAGGTCTTGTACAAACAAATTGAACTGTAAACTATATGCTTATACGCGTATGAAAACCTAAAGCTTTTAGGTTTTTTTTTTTTAAATATTTAAACTAAGTAAATATTATTATAGTAATGGCTGTGCATTTTTAAATCCAATCGCTTATTGAATCAAATATGGATAAAATGTTACTAAACACTTCAGGCCTTCTCTAAAATTTTATTAAACTATTAAGGACACAAAATAATTTAACGATTTGAAACTAAGGCTTTATTTTAAACGTTGACAATTTTATCCGATTTAAATAAACGTTTGATGATATATAACTTTAACGCTATTTTAGTAGGTAACAATTTTTTTTGTATTGGTTTTGTGAGGATTGATGGATGGATAGATAGATGGGTATTTTTTTCTCACGCAAAAAATTCTAAATAAATGAAGAAAAGTTGAAATATAGGTAGTTAAATATACAGAATAATACACAGACTATTTGCTTTTACAAAATGTTATCGCAATTAAGAATTACACTTGTGAAACTGTGAGGGACAGCTAGTATTTTATAAGTTTCTAGTAATTTTAGGCGGTTTCACTTAGCTTGATACTGTAGACAGCCGCTCTGGTGTAGTAGTGCGAGTAGTCGCCTCAACACCGGCGGTCGTGGGTTTACTTGGGGCAGATATTTGTATTTGTACAAATCTTTGCTTCCAGTATGCGTGTATGTTTTTGTGGGTCTCCCCACTGTGCTTCGGAGAGCACGTAAAACAGTCGGTCCCGGTTGTTATCATAGAAACCTGATAACGATCGTTACTCGTAGTAGGAAAATTATCCGCCAATCCTCAGAGAAACAGCGTGGTGGATTAAGCTCCAACCCTTCTCATATATGGAGAAGAGAACCTTTGCCCAGCCGTGGGACGTTTACAGGCTGATTCAGTTTAGTTCAATTCAGATTCTGTAGATTACTTGGTTATTATTTTTAATTTGTATACAGATTGAGTAATTGGAAAAATATAATAATTTCTACTTAATCTGATGATGTGGTCAGAAGGTGGACAGTGGAACTTTGTAACGGTTTCTAATAATAATTCCCTGGATTTCAGGGTTATTATGTTTGTTTTTGCGAGCAAAATTTAATTTAATACCAGATAGTAAAAACATATGTATACATTTTTATATTTTTAAGCGCTTAATATTTTTATTTTAGTATCGCATGATTTCCAATTTCCTACCAAACGTCAGAATTTCATTCATTAATTCATTTTAATTTTTGGTTTTCAATAGTGCAGAAATAGCACAACGATTTCGACAATGTCAACTACGATGGAGAATACAAAGAGATTGGTGTGGTCGAGATTACAGACATCTTAAATTTGTAAAATAAAAGGAATAGTCATTTACATAATAAACTAAAACAACACAAACATTGAAGTTAGTACAAAAACAATTTGTGTCAGAATCTCACGACCGCCTAATCCTAATTAATTTTGACACGTCATTTAATATAAATCCGTTTAAATTAAAGGTTCTTTATTTATTTTTATTTAAAGATCATCTCGTAACGAGTTAGGATTTAATACTTTAAGCATGCGTGACTCTATATTAAAACGTTCACACATTTCGTGTCTCGGGCAACAAGTACAGCCGTCAGATTTGAAATTCATTATGGTTATTATGGTAAGAACCATGTAATAATAATATGTTATACAGATTATTTATGTGAGATTTATGTGTGATTATAATGTGTACAATCATTCTATTATATCAAATAAAATTATAATCTTCATTTCTTATAATTGGTAGTTTTTAATGTTTATCTTTATTTTTAAAGAATTTTCACCCGCGGCTATGTTCGCGTGGGTTTGATTTTTTTAAGATTGTTTCATATGCACGCTTAAAAATATTATGTCTTTTAATAGAGCTTATGTTGAATTACAGTAGCTTTGTACGAAAGTCATAGTGTTTTGTTGTGAAACTGTAATAGTTAGTTACATATACTAGTATGCCAGGTCTTAGTATATGTAAAGGCATTACTAATCTTTGCATAATTCTATAATAGTTCTTCTATTGCATAATAATAATATTAAATGGATTGATGATATTTAAATTTGTTTAATTTTGTATCACGCAGTTGCATATGCATTTGCAGTTGCATACATACATAGCAATCATTATAATAAAAAATAACATACGTTTTAGAAAAAATCAATACAACAATTGTGAATATAGTCATTTATAATCACAAAAAAAAGAAAAAAAATTATATGCACGTACTAATAGCTTGTTTTTTTTTTTGTTAGAAGTTTTCATAAAATACCTACATAAACAGAAATATGTAAGGATTCAAACGTCAACGTATAAACGTAGCATCGCCTCAGCTTCCCGGCACTAAGTTATTAATATCGTCTATTGTTGCGCACCCACTACCTGGACAACAATGTGTCATAAGATCTTCACCCTGTCGGTTGTTAGTTTATAATTTATGACTCCCCGCATGCTACCAACCGCTATCAAAGCAATATGTCAAACACATCCGCCATGGAAACCGCGTCTACGTCACCTGCAGATATTTGTCAAAACTTTACTAAACAAATTTAAATATACGTATTCACGATAACAACACACATTAATATGACCTTTATTGCAAATAGGATAGGATCTATAAAAAATTTGGCAGCAAAATCGTAGTGTTTCGAAATGTTCTACGAATGTTGTGCCGATATGTATTAGGCTGTCGAATATGGTCGCCCGGGACGTCGGAACCGGTCAGATTTATTGCCAAACTTTAATGCGTAAACAAACGTCCCTTTTAAATCGATACGATAACACGTATGTCCAATCCATAAAAGACACTATCTAAACACAAGATAATAATTTTAGTAAGAAATTGTGAAATAGCGATTTTCGAACAATAAAAAGAAAAAAAAAAACGATCGGATCAGATAGATTACATCTGTTACAGTTTGTTAACGTTAATAAGACACATTACCCTCCCATAACACGTGCATAATATAATAAAAGATGATAATTCCTAGATAATAGACATATTGTATTAAAGAATATATTGGAACTATTACATGTTATTAACATAAATAGAAGTTATAATAAATAAATTATTAGTTTCGTATCCAGCATACCAAAATAAGCATTATATATCAGACCTCCTTTGTGCTAACTTAGTATTCAAACTAGCACATAAGTAGTATGCACCTTAAACCACAATTGGATCACGTAGTCAGTTCATTTCCTAGTATCCTCATAGCGTTTCGAAGTACAGTACCTGCCCCCGAGGGTGTCAGGGTAATTTACGAGCCGAGATAACGAGGGCCCGCTGCCTTATCGACTTCCCTTGTTCTTTTTTCCGCGCTCTCTAGTGCCTTTTTTCACTAGCAAATCGACTATTACAAGGAGCGTTATCGACCAAAGACAATCGCGAAGTCTAACTGGAACGGTCGGAAGCGTTTTCTTGCAGTTCATTTATGGGAGACAATTGTCTATTGTATAAAGCTACGGTACTGTTTATAGTTTCTCTTGTAGTAAGTTTCTTAAAAAATTTAAAACAAAGTTATTGATACTATTCTTATAGTAATAACTATTTGGTATAACTGGCAACATTGTAAATTATAATCTTCTTTAGATTCACAATAATTTTTAAAATTTACTTTCATAGATATTTGAATAATATATAAATCGCTAAAAGCTTTTTTAGATACCCAGGTATTTTTTTCTAAATAAAGTCATTTGAATTTCAATCACGTTACTGGAATATCAACGTATTCCGTCCACAAAAGTATAAGTGAAATTTCTAGCGTACTGGGATTAATTTTCTTCAAAATCTTCTCTTTTATATAGATATCATATTTCTATGAAAAGTGTCACGTTCCTGCAGACATTGAGTACACCTGTCGTCGTCAGTTTTATAGCTCTTTCCTGAAATGCAAACTCGTTGCTTGAAGTATGCTTCAAGTCGATTCAAACGATAAATTCCTCTGAACTAGCATAAAGTTCGTCTTGAAAATTCATGTCGTATTTTTCAGGACGCACAATTAAACAAACAAACACTTAAAATATATTCTATAAAAAAAACTCAGCTGTTTCTTTCGAAAAATGTGTGTCGTAAAACGAACGTTATTTTTTTTCTTTTCTCAAAGGCGCCAAACAGTACTCGCGACTGAAGAATAGCCGTCTATTTCCTGAATCCATTTCTTTGCTTCCGTTCAAACATTATTATAACTCACTTCCATTATTTAACTTAACCGTAGCTTTTAGCGAGTTTATTTTTATTTATAACGTAGAATATTTTAGATCTAAATAATGAACTCATCATAAATAACGTCCGCAAACAAACGTCCCAAATGACATCCTATTAATCAATAAGAGTGATAACCGTAATCAAAAAACGTATTCAATTTACGATCGGACCAGGTATAAGGTAAAAGCTCCCATTACGGAGGCATTTCGCAACATTTGAAAGTAAGAAAGAAAAATAAGCATTTGTAAGTATCTTATCAAGTGTAAAAAATTATTTTCGGCAAGAATAGAGATTAAATTTCATATTTCTTCTGACATTTTATTTCTTTGTAAAGGATTTATTATATAAAACAAATGTTTAAATAATCAAGTCAATTTTCCCTAATACGGAGGTATGAGAGCCAATTACGGTCATAGTCGGCTCCTAATACGGTGGGTAAGAATTTTGTTTACGAACATAGTTTGTTGGTTCCGTACAGTAAATTTTATCCTTCCTAAAATATGTTATAAATGCGAAAGTGACTATGTTTATTTGTTTTTTTAGCTTACATGCTTTTAATGATTGGCCGATTTTAGTGAGATTCGGTATAGAAACAGCTTATGACCCGTGTGTGAACATAGGCTAAAACTCACATGGTATGGGGAAATACGCGAGTAGAACGGCGGGGTTCCAATTTTAAAGTATAAAAACACATTTATAGGTAACTTTAGTGACTATCAATTAATTATTTTTATTAATTAATTAATTAAAAAAACAATTTCACGTAACAATTGCTTCAAATCTGAACCTTTCAAAATCAACAGTTCGTAGAAAATAATTATCAAAAACTTAGAAAGTACAGTACAGTGTTCATTACAGTTTTCAACCAATTTAGCGACAGTGTATAGCAACTGTTCTTTAGTTACTGGAAATCCACATTTACCAAGGTAATGGATCCAATCAATGACTTGTTGCTCTTCGTTTAGGTTAAGTACTGTCTGTTTACCACACTTTTCATTTTCATAAAGCTCATCATGTTTGCTCCGTAAAGTAGTCTCGGGCACATTGTATTGTTTTGAGGCTTTGTAAATTTTCATGCCTTGTCGAATTGGGAAAGTACTTGTGCCACCTGATCATTAGTATAACACTTTCGTTTCTTTATGTCCATATTATCTGCAAAAACAGAAATAAAATCTATATACATTTAAAATCAAAAATGTACCTACAATATGTATATTCTATGAAGTTCCTTTTACAGAGATATGTCCACCGTATTAGGAGGTCATAGAGCCTTTCACGGTGGTACTTGAAAATTCCTACCTCAGTAATAAGAGAACTTCTCGTATTTTTATAATCCTAATTCTGACCCATCAAAATTTAGATACATAAAAAATTTAAGTAACTTAGTCGAAATACAATAAATTTTTAGTTACGATACGTAAGACTCAAGTTAATAGCTATACAAAATTACTACTTTTTGGTAAATTAAAATACACCTTCTTTTTTTAACCTTTCTATGGAAACGACATTTAACATTCAATAGTTTTCATATTTAAATAGGATTTCTAGCAGATAAAACATAACGCAGAAAAAGGTTTTTAGTTTCTGAAATTAAAAATTATTTAAACTAAACTTGGAAATCATTAAATAAGTTATTATATTGAAAGCTATAAGCAAATAAACATAAAGCAGTAATGCCCCTAATACGGATGATACCGCCGTATAAGGATTAACCTACGAAGTTCCTGTCCTATTACCGTGCTATTTTGTTTTTTGTTTTTTAGGTATATAATCAGTTAGAAATAGTAAAAGACCTGAATGAATAGTAAGTATAATAATAGAAGAAAGTTATAAATGCCATATTCACCAACTTGAACTGTATGTTCGTATAAGAAACTTAGTTAAAAAATATGAGTACACTTACCCAAATCGTTCCGCGTTTATATGGGAAATCTTGCCGCATCGCCGCCGTGGCACAAACTGATTGATTTTCATAAGTTGCCTTTGTGTTACAGTTTCAAACGTCAGATATATAATGAAGTAAAAGATTATGAATGAATAAATTCCATTTTATTGATTTTAAATATACTCAAACAAGAATAAAACACGAAAATAAAAATACCGCCGTAATTGGAGTCGATTTTAACTACCGCCGTAATAGGAGCTTCTACCTTAGTAACTAACGCTTTCGATCCTAATGAAATTCAAAGGATCGTGTTTAAAACACGAGATGAGATTTGTCCCCTAAGGATATAATTTAGACGATTTTGCCATAAAACGGCAGCTGGTCGGCGTGGCGTTATTCATTATATTTAGATCTGCGCGCAGATTACTGAGAAGAGATGTTTGATATACAGGCCACTTATCAATTCGCCAGAGGCGTGATTGGTCGAGGTAATATAAATTTTGTTATGCTAAATCTGTTGGTGTTATGTTATGAGTTAGGATTGTTATGTTACTTGTGCCGACGCTCCCAACCACGAAGAATGGATATATAAGGAGAGCGAACGATATACTAGTTTTCACGTTACTTATGTACACAAAAATAAACTTAGATTATAGTTCTCTTTTTTGCCACTAGGTGCGCGAGTATTCTTGAGGTACCGATACTATAATTTTTATTACATGTAAATACGGACTGGCTAACCTGTCTCGTCAATGTAAAAATAAATTAAATACAAAATATTAATTTATTTTCTCAGAATTATTTTTGTAAAAAATGGGAAAGTGTTGTGCCGTTTATGGTTGCTTTAGTGGCCGAAAGGCAACTAAGATTTTAGGAAAAGTGTCTTTATTCAAAGCGCCAAAAGTAAGTAACCTTAAAATAATATTAGAAAAGAAATGCCTGAGTGTCATGTAATTACGTATATGAGTTTTATAAATTCATGAAATCAGAATTTTAATCTTTTGATTAACGAGTTTTAAAAACGCTTATATGGTCGTATATTTTGAAAGTTACCGCGCATATAGTTGCATTTCGCGGTACGACTATAAGCGTTGTGCTATTGGTTTGTACATGACCAATCAAGGCCAGTTACCGCCATCGTATGTCACTGACGGGCATATGTAAATAAGAAATTAATTGAAGTGTTTTACATTATGATATTATCAAGTGTGTTGTGATATTGTTGATTGTATTATATTATTATTATAATCAAAATGAACCACCTACGATCATCAAGAATTTTAAAATTAGCACTTAATGAAAATGAAACAATTTCTAATGAATCCAGTCAAATTGGTAGGTAAGTTTTGGTTAATAATGGATTCTTTTTTTATTAAATAGTTAGAAATCATATCGCTAGTCAAACTTATTACATTAGATTTATTATTATATTTATGTGATTTTTTTCGAAATTTATAATTTTAATCTAGTTCCACGCATAACGTCTTAATATTATACTTATAACGTTATGCGTTATTTTGTTATCAAATAGTTAAGGGTCGGTCGTAACTACAACTTACGACAATATGCGTCGTTCGGTCGTTATTAAATAACCAAAACGGTGTTCTTATAGTCGTATGTAGATCATACAACGTTATGCTTCGAACTCAATATTGAATAAGACTGACATTTTTTATTTGCTAAAATCGTAAATAAATTTAATATTTTGTACCATTAATAAGTTGTAGTAGTAAATGAAATGTAATTGTGTGTTTTTTAGAATCACCTGTTCAACTGGAAACTGAGCATAACTGGAATTTGTAAAAGTCAATGCTCGAGGTCGATGATGTCAAAAAAAGTTCCCAAGAAGTATGACTAGCATTAAATAACATATAATACTAGCTCAAATCAAGACATGAAGACTATAAGAAGACTATAAGAATGGTGAAACAATTGAGTAATGTGGCTTTGGAATCTGAAAATCTCAAATTGATAAAACACCTGTTCCTTCACCCTTAAGCGAACCATTTGGAGTCGAAGAGGTCACTCGTGCTTCTCCATGTGATCACAGCCTGGTGCCAGATTCGAATATCTATTTATCAAACACTAATAGCAGAGCTGACACACCTCAGCATAGTGACGCCTCTAGTTTTATTTCTTCACCTTGTTTGTCTGTTGAGGGTACACCATCTTCTATTTGGAAATGGCTCAAGCTACGAGATGAGTGGAAAGATATAAAACGAAAATGTCTTAAGAATTTAGGTAAAGCCTACATAGCCAAAAAAGACGGCTTCTATAGAGATGGTAATGTGATTAAACTTCCGTGTACTTCAACATGTCGCCTTAAATGTCATCAGAAGTTCAATTCTCAGCAACGTGAGAATATTTTTTATGCGTTTTGGAAGCTTGGTGACCATACATACTTACATACACTACAGTGGGATTACATAGCTAAGTATATTGAAGTGTGTAATACTCATACCAGTACAAAGGTTGAATCTAGACGTAAGAAAACTTTGAAATATTCCTTAACACTAACAAACAGAGCCTAATCATAATATCATAATCATAATATTGTTTTGGTGTGTAAAATGATGTTCGCTATCCCGCTATCATCACTATGCCCGTGTATTTTCTTAAAATCTATTCGTAAATAAGCCATTGTTTCTCGTAAAAAGTAAAGGATAAAAATGGTTATTGTGGGTTATCCCTAAGATATAGACATACCATCGCAGAATTTTTTATAGACCTTTTTAAGGTCCACAATACTTTAGTACATTATTTTCATCTATATCGTAGGGTTCAGCCAGCGTTTACAATGTAAGCGTAAAAAAGTGTTTATTTACATCACATTAGAAACCTCTAAAATTATCAGTGTTTATCTACTATATTATGCATGTTATATACATATGAAACTTCCTCTTAAATCACTCTATCTATTAAAAAAACCCGCATCAAAATCCATTGCGTAGTTTTAAAGATCAAACCATAGACAGGGACAGACAGTGGGAAGCGACTTTGTTTTATACTATGTAGTGATATATTTCAAAGCTGTTGAATATATATTTTAATATAACGAAGATTATATGACTTTACTATTTACCAAAAAAACCTATTCATCAAGAAGGATTAATAATCAAGAAACCCTTAATAATTTAGATTGCTGTAATTTAGATTATTTGCTTATAAGAACTGCAAAATATGAGGACTTACAAAGTCTCTGCCATGGACGCATAATACCAAAAGAATATCATATTATGAAAAATTGCCAAACGCACGTAATACGATGAACGAAGAAAATACGGATATCGATTTGTCTGTTAATTTGTAGATTAATTAATTCTCACGACATAATTATAATGTTTCTTTCAAGTTTATTTGTTATAGGTACTCACACAGAACTTTCTTGTTGTCATAAAAATAAGTTAGTTTTATTACCATCGTTTTTTAATCATAATTACAAACCATTAAGTGCAAATAAAGCTGAAAGCATCATCTTGACTGATTAAATAAGTTAATAGATCAAAAGCAATAAAAATATTTTAAGGCTGATTATATTTCAAAAAAAAATATTATTTTTTTGTTATGGAAAATTGTTAAAAGTTGTTATCCAAAAATTTATTATATACTCTTTGATACTAACTGTGTAATGACTGATTTATTGTTTATTATTACTTATGACACCTTACGTTGTTATATTATTTAAAGTTTAAATAATGTTTTTCTACCTCAAATTATGATGTAGGAGTAAAATTGTTTGTCTTTAAGTTTAAGCTGGTAATTGCAAACTAAATTATAATAAAGTTGATTTGAAAAAAATATTTTTATTGCTACTAGTTTATATAGCTTTATTTTTTATAAGTATGTCTAATTTTTTCATCCATCGTTTATGGTGATCAAAGCTGGATTGTTTGTCTACCAAGAATTACGTCGTAACAATTTGTATGTAAATTTCTTACCACGCATACAGTAGTAACCTGGCGTAACTTGAAGGTAAAGAAACTTACTCCAAGCATATTGCCGTAACTCGTCGTGACATAATAATATAAAACTTGCATCCCTTCGCATAAAGTCATAAGTATGTAATTTCCGTATTATATCCTTAATTTACAATTCATTTCCTATCAATGATGTTTGTTTAAAGATGACTTAAGGCACCACTAATTATAAGCTTGATTTAAATTTCCTTCTCGTTTTCGAGTAGTGAGAAAAGTAAACTTTAAATACCCATACTGTAAACTTGCCATATTCTGTATACGACCTTATACGCCGGAGGTGTCGAATTATTATATTATTAATTGACAAATAAAAATAAATGAATTACTAGCGTCTAGAGCAATTAAATGTAACGCAGAAATAAGTAATGAATTTAAAAATGGTAGGAAATTTCGTAATTAATATATTTTTTCAAATTGTGAAAATAAACATTTTATTGTACATCATTCAATTCATTCATTAGGTCGTTACAAATATATATTATACATATAAATTTTATTACTTTGATAATAGATGATAACAAATAAACAATATTAATAATAAAATAAACGTCTCACACTCAACGACCCCTAGTAGGATTTGAATCCTGTGTCGGGGGTCCGGAAACATACACAATACACAAGCACAAACGTCCAGACCACGACAAACATCTGTATGGCCTATACAAATATTTGTCATGTGCGGGGATCGAACCCGCGACCGCTAGCGCATCAGTCAGTTTCTGTGACCACTGCGCCAACGTTTCATCGATATAATAATATTATTAATACAAAAAAATCTATTAATTTAAAAATTGTAAATTTTACACCTTTTTAAATTTTATTTCTGTGAAAAATTAAAAATGTTTATTTTTTATTTAAAAGTACAGCATAATTAAGTTTGAATGATGTAATTTCCTTTAGGTGTCTTACACCTATCTACAGCTGAAAAAATATATATAATCGAGAGAAAACTAAAAGCTAAGAATGTAAATTCAAAACCTACTTTCAAGAACAGTTTTATTTTAGTTGCATATGTAATAAATATAATTTTATGTGTTAAATATAATTTTTTTGGAAGATTAAATAAAACAAAACGAATTTACAAATATTAAAATATATTTTTTTTTGCATTAATATGTAGTAATTATATCTAGAACTCTCTGAATCATCTAATTCCTTGGACAGAAGTATTGATATTTCTTTTCTATAAAATATAGAGTATGATAATTGATGCTATGCTAATTATGTGAATTATCTGCGAGGCTTCTTATTTTATTTTCTAGCTGAAAAATATATATCAAAATAATAATAATTTTTATTATTCTAATTAAAGTTATAGTCATTTTGATATAATTTGACTATTTCACCGACTTTTATTATCATACTTTATCAAATATTTAATTAAAATAACTTTATTCTAGAATGTGAAATAAAAAAAGTTTTAAGCAAATATAATCTCAATATATATATACATATATATATATATATATATATATATATTGAGATTATATTATTTATATAAAGGTATAAGATAATAATACGAAATATAAATAATATTGTTGACATTACATTTTTAATATTTAATGAATAATTTAAAAAATATAATTATGTACCTGCCTATGTATTTTAATCTCCAAGAGTATTTTGTGTTGGTGATGAATCAAAGTTTTTAATAAAAAAGCTGTGGTGTCGTGGGACACCAGATAGGAACGAAGTTCCTTATTACTTAAATATTAATTTCATGTTCTAGTCGAGGTAAAAGGAAAATAATTATTCGGGTATAAATTTTATCTTATGATTTTTTTCATCAATAAAAATCAAAAACTACATACTTTACAAATTATCTTAACACTTTTATTTTATTTACAATGATTCACAAAAATATCTATACATATAATAAAATGGTAGGAAAGTCAAAATTGTACATTGAATATTTTTTTTTAAAGAATACTTGGAGTGTGATCTACAATCGATACCGAAGCCAAAAATATAGTTTTTAGAATTTTTGTCTGTTTTTATGTTTGTCTGTATGTATGTCCGGGATAAACTCAAAAAGTACTGCATGGATTTACTTCAAATTTTGTACGAATATTATTAAGAAGTCGGGTCAACATATAGGCTACATATTATCACGCTATCACCTACGGGGAACGAGCAGTGAACCTTTATTTCTTCAACGCATTCTGTAACAACGTGTAATCTAATAACGTTCACGCAGACGACGTCGCGGGCAGCAGCTAGTATTGAATACAGCTCCAGCTAACTTTGGAATGGCGTTTTCTCAGAAATGGTAAATCTTAAAGAAAAAAGAAATAGGACAATTTTAATAGATAATTATCTGATCTACAATTTATGAGGTATAATTATGCGTGAATGACTAATACATTATTTCGAAACTAACAAGGGGACTGCACGATCTCAAAATTTTATTTGGGGATGAGACTTTGCAAGTTTGTAGTATACCTAAAGGTTATCTATCCTACAAAGCAAAAGTACCAGACGACCCGTGGTTTGCGAGAAAACGGCCTTGAAGTTTCACACGCAGCTTGTATACCGGTAATTTTGATTACGTACCAGAGCGTCGCGGTGGCCGAATGGATAGTGAGCTTGGTTACCGAGTAGGCGAACAGGGATCGATCCCACTTGTGGCTTTTTTGCATTTAATTATTAGAAATGCTAAATAAAATATACTTATTATCAATTAAATCATGTTTTTTTATTAGACACTTTTTTTACACAATACTTTGCAACTTTTGTCCCTTTGAAAAGTACTTTCTACACTAATTTAGATAACTCAATTTTTTAATAAATTATTTATAGCTATTTTCTGAGTCTGTGTCAAATGCAATGAAACTATTGAAAGATGATCCTGACTGTTCTGAACTAGTTGACTGCGATAGTACCATTACCTTTATTGAAAGAGTGAACAAATTAATCAAAGCTATGCTGTCTAGAACTCCGGCAGATTCTTTAAGACCTAATGATGATAATGTTTCGAAGAAGGTTTGTTCCTATCAATTGTAAAATTATTATATTCACTATTTATTTCTTAAAATACTTACCTTCATATATTTTTATTTATAACTGACTATAAGTTATTTTTTTAATAGGTTATTATTGAGTTTGTTACTTTTATAAGGAATTGGGAAACGACCGCTAAAGATAAAATTGAACAAATTAAACAAAAAAAAAAAAATAATAAAGGTGACTCCGTCGATGCAGAAAAGCATAAAACCTACTATTTGGCTATTACAGCTATTACTTTGACCGGGTTAAATATTTCTTTAGGTTCTACTTTAGAATTGATGGATTTTTTACATGACCACTGCAATTATCAGTATTTGATGACATTAAGATTAACACAAGATATGCTAGAAGTGAGTTTTTAAGCTTTTTTCGTAAATGTTTCACTAAGCAGCTTAAGAGTTACTGTTAGGAAACTACGTCTTCATCATTTTTATCGTATGTTTTATTTTAATCAGTCAATAACGCAATCATATGATTTTAGAAATTTTTTGGAATTGCTAGAAGTGCATGTGGGTCAAATGATCACCCTGACCCTATTTTATTCTCACAAGTTTTCCGGTTGCTCTGCTCCTATTCATTGGCAACACCTCCAAAAGGATCCAATGTGACTGCGGGAGAATTACTGGGATCTTTAATGCAGACTAGAGAATCGTTAAAAGCGAATAATATTTATAAAGAAAATTGGAATAAAAAAATCGATTGCATTATTGAAAATGCATCTGTGAATATAAGAAATATCTTAAAGGCAAATACAAATTCTAGTCATACTCGTTCTGATAATAATAATAATAATAGTTATATATATATATATATATATATATAATTAAAATTTATCATCTTTCTTTATTGTTTCTAAAGTTTGAGAGTAATTAGATTATATTTTTTCAAGATTTATTCTCATAATTTTTCAAAAGTATAACTTCAAAAATAATTTAAAATTCTCAATAACAAATATATTCCAGTTTTTCTTAAAACTATAATAATTGGGTTTTTAAATATTAAACATGTTTTAACAAATAGGCAATTTTTAAAAATATTTTACTAGTAAATTTTCATAGAGACAATATTTTATAGTTTTACATAGAAATATTAAAATTTAATTATTAATTTAATTTATAGTTCATAAATTCAATTTCAAAATTCAGAGCTGTCAATAGCAACCAGCCTTCCCGCGTAAATCTAAGCGAGTACTTCTTGGTACCTAGCGCGCTCTAGCGGCAAAATAATTATCTACATAAATTGATGCCATTCTTTTAACATTACGTTCGCTCTCCTTATATATCTATTCTTCGTGCTCCCAACGTTACACGGAATCGAGGCAATAAGTCATCGTTGGTTTTATAGCCATCGTATATACAATAAAAATATCAGTTCTTCGTAATGAAAAACTGTGAATATTCAGCAGTGGTTGCATTTTATTTGTATCATCCAATACATACGCAAAGTGCATATATAAAGTAGTAATATTAGTTTAAATGTTTATTGTATGTAATTGAAGTATCATACGATTAGACAAAAATAAACAAAATGTAAATTTTATCGCGTTTCTGTTTGTTCATCGTATTTATGTAAACAATAATCGAAAATCCTATTAATGGAAATACCTAGTACTCATTGGAAAATATAACGAGCATTTGAATTTGTGTAAAACCACGAATAGATATTGAATGAAATACGAATTTCATATGAAATAGAATCGCTTAATCTGATATGAGGCCTACAAATATATGATTGTTTTGAAAAACTCATTTATCATCGATATTCATAAATTGATTTTTACGTAAATGTTTAGCGTCATTTGTGAGTTTAATGAAAATTTTGATTTTGATTACAAGTTTCTTAATCATAACAATATGTGTTTTTTTTAATATAATATTTAGTATTAGTATTTGGGAATGTTTATTAGAGTCCAATAAGAGATTGTTGCGTCTATAACTGCTTGGGTCATTTATATGCTTAATTATAGAAAGTTATCAAAAAAAGAACCATTACGATAAAGTTGTGTAGTTTGACGTTGCTGAATAATGCTGAGTAAGCATTTAATTTAGCGAAGGCATAAAAAATTACACGATCGAGGAAATATTTAACCAGTGGAACAGAAAAAAAAAACAGTGTAGATAATAGTTGCAATCAGTGAAATTGAGGCCACATACTCTTTTTAGGGCTTTCAGTGTAAGCATTGCGAAGTTGTGACACGTAAAATTTAGTGTGCGTGTTACTTATCAAAATTACTCGTGTACTATGTAAGAACGTTTAAATCAGGAATATATTTTCTTCAATCCTCGCTTATAATATTGATCTTCAAACTAGTTTTAAAAACAAAAATTAGTGGTAAAATAACAAAAATCGACATGACATTTAATAATTTGTTCTAACTTGTACATGTAGTAAAATAAAAAAGTTTCAAGTAGACGGTAAATAGGCCAGCATGTAAAAAAAATATCAGAATTTAACGTAAGCGTATTTGATGCCAACTTCGCGAAATCGGGTTTACATCAAACCTCATGTGAAGGGTCGCCATTTATCATCTGGGCTTCGCGCCAAAACGCCTTTCATAAAAATATATTAAAAGTTTCCGTCTCGCCATCCACGTATTTTCACGCTTCGTATGTTAATTTCATCGCATAAAGCCTTGATATCCACTTTTTTATGTTACTGTACTAATTCGGTATGTCAATTTTGGGGCGAGTCTCGCTATTACGAATTTTATCGCCATTATTTATATAGGTTAATTTTCTTATTCGTAGAACATTTTTTATGAACACTGTTTAAAATATATAACATACAGATTACCTATTCTAAAAGATCATAATTTAAAAGACCACATATGGGACGACCATTATTTGTTAATATTTTAATTAATTATGAAATGAACAAATTTCAAATAATGGACTATAGTTACTTTATTGGAAGTATATGTATAGAGATGTCTTGTAAAAAATGTGACTCTTACTTTTTTTTCTGTTTATCAATATTATTTTAATTAATTAATAAAATTCAAGATTTTCATAACTACTGGAGGTAGTAACAATAAATGTCCTCAGGCTGCAATAAATATTTATTAAAGTCCCCGAGGTCGAACCTCAACCTCCTTTGTGCGTTCTACAAATTGATTTATCCATTGGGAATTACTGAACTGAACTCTTGCGTGGTTTTTCTTTTAGCTGTAAATAACCTTTCACAGTTTTAATAACCACTAATTATAGCTACTAGTGCATATATATCAACATATTCAAAAGTAAATTATAACAATTCATTATTTTAAATTATTAAGAAGTTTTAACTTTAACAATTTTTAAGTTTTTATTTCACTTAATAATGCTTGTGATTTACAGGTGATTTATTCAGAGGTAAAGCTTCCATGATATTAAATTAAAATTGACTAAGTTAGATGCAATACATAAACGGAAAGACAAGTTTATGTACTACTCTTATGAAGCTATGGAATACAATTCAAGTGAAATAAACATTCAATTTCACGATAGAAGCTTATGAACAATATCTTACCTTATATCAAAAATATTTTGTATAACAGAAGTTACAATGTATCATTAAAACTAGTTTAAGAGACTAATGGACTTTCAATTTCCTTTTGTAACAAGGTAGATACTTCAGGAACCGTAATAACTATGAAACTCGTTTCACGGTTGCGTTCCTACGTAGGAAACTTTGAGTATTATCTTTAAGATTACCTTGAATCATTTTTGAAATTATTTAGTAAGTTAGTGTTAGAATCTAATAGTTTAGTATAGACATTAAAAAGACGAAAGTATTCAAAGTGTGGTCCCTATGTCGGTGTTCTATTAAGTTTTGGATATTTCTGTCAGAAGATTGTCAGAAGACCAAAAGACAGCCACAATTTCAGTTTTGCACATTAAGCTGCTCCTTACTTTTTTTCTAAGTTGTAGTCTACTACGACTAAAGTGCAAAATTAATTGCTTTAAATATTGACTTATACTGAATATTATAAAAATATGATTTTAAAAGTAATATACTATAATACTACCGTATTGTTAGATTTACAATATGAAAATGTATTACAATAAAAATATATCAAACAATAACCTGACAAATATCCTCTGCGTCGCAGCCTTCTAAATATATTGGCATCATTAATCCCGACACACGTAAGTAATAGCAACAAGCTAAGAGGTCTCAAGAGAAAAATCAACTCAGCTCACATATTTCGACGATTTTTCTTTATCTCATTTGTTACTTCCTAACATCTGTACGTGTGGAAAATTCTTATTTCCCTCCGTCTTGTAAATGATTACTGCAGCAAATTTTTTATAAATTTATATGATAAGAACTTGGCTCGCCGCGAGATTTTAGATTACCTTTTGTTTCAGAGGTCGTACATTCGGCAGACACGTTTATGTGCAATGACTAAACAAACCAACATTGTTTGAACGACTTGCAACTAAGGCTAACCTTACGAACAATTTAGTTACTTTTTCATATTTATCTTGTTTCTCCCTTACCTAGACTTTAAGGAACGTGTTGTTAGTATTTATTTTTATTATTATACAGGTACTACGCTTTTAGGAGAACGATGCTAAGGGGATAACTCTGAAGTTATGTTATTATCTTTATGTGTATTGAAGACAAAGCAAATTGAAATTCTTACCTTTTTTTAATTCAGGAGAAAACAGATGAAAAACATATACTTAAAACTATTCATATAAAAAAAAACCAGTGATGGAAAAACGTAATCAGTCAGAATTACTTGCAGTATAATTTTTGTTAAAACATAAAATAAATTAATAAACCTCCAATATCCCATTAATATGAGCGAGCCTTACTCAATTTTTGAGATACTATCAATACATTAAGAATCCTCGAGCTCTGTCATAAAAATGCTGAGTCAGGATCATAAGATATTTTTCCCTATTCTCATTTATAGTCTGTGCGCATCAGCACATGACCATTCCTCCACTCTCGTGTATACGGGCCATCTTGACCAAGTTACGATCAACGCGGGCTGTTTCATTGTCTCAGCTGCTATCCACTGATTATTACTTCTGTTATGTGATAAGAATCCTCGACAATCGAACACGTATCGATTCTTTCGAGCATCGGTCGTTAAATGTCCGCCTTTTGTATACGATTTTATCCTGAATGAATAAAAAATCCGGCGCCGTTTACATAAACCCACGGACGGCGACAATGTTTTATTTAAATTTTTTTTTTGGTTGATAGCGACATAAACCATTTATTACTACACTGGTGTTTTTATCTACTTTAAGATACATACAGAATAAAAGATAAGGATGTCGAAATAGGATGGTTTTTTCTAAGTGAGGGTCATCGATTCATGGTGTCATCTTTTTTTTTAAATCAAAGTTGTCGGTGTGTGTACACACTTTTAAGTTTAAAGTGCCCATATATTTTTTCGCAATTATGATAAAAGTAAGTCCTGGTATTAAAACAACATTTTATATTTCAACTTTTTAAAATCACAAGTATTATAAACGTTAACTTAAGTTAATAATTCTGAGAAAATATTTAAAATATAAGTATTAAAAGTAAGAAAGTCTGTTAAACTTGATTTTACTTTAAAATCTCGAGTCTCTATAAAATACTTTTAATTAAAAAGAAAAGTCAGAGAAGTTGGGGGAGTGAGTTGCAAATCCGGCTCAGCTTACACAGGGATATTACGGATAAAACTTTTACGAATAAAAAACGGTTTTCATTCCACAATACTTATAAATGATGTCGGGAGAAAAATTGATAATAAAACTTCCTTCATATCAAAATGTCATTGTATTTAAATGAAAATGCTTATGTTTACAGAATATTTTTAATGAAACTCCAATTATTTTTGATAAGTGATTTGCAATGGCGTTATTGCAAATTGGTGGATAAAAATATCTCGAAATTTCTCCCGAGACTTACATGTATAGCATGTAACGTTGTTTTGCTTTAGAGCCTATCAAAAGATAAATTATTTCACTTTAAAATTTAAAGATAATAGGCTGTATTGAACCATAGACTTTTCAATTAAGTTCTAAGTGTTCTATTGATAGAAAAATCTAGTTATAGAAAACGAAACTACTAATTCTGTATACTTTACATACAATTATTTTTAAGTAAATAAACGAGAAAAGGGTGTAGTAGTAGAATTGATAGTATGTTTTGGCCCTATTAAAACTATTAAAAGCTTTTCAAACACTAATATGAAATGGTATAGGTTTACTTCATTTTATTATACTTCAGATTATACTTAATTTTATTCTAATTCCTTCTCTGCTAAGACTTGGACAACTCTCTTCCTAGATAAGCTCAATCTCACTCTCATTTTCTCTAATTATCACTAAATACACCAATTAGCTTTTGTATAATTTACATATACATTTTATTTATTTACATATAAAATTTTATATGTAATTATGTATTGTTTATATAATTAATATATTCACTACGCTTATCCATATATTTTTTTTATTTACTGTAGTGTTTTTAACTATTTCTATATGTAATAAAAATGTTATAACGCAAATTCTTTATACACTTCCTAATCCGCTTTTATTATGTCGTGTCCTATACCTAAAACTTGTCTGGAAGAGAAGGCTCTTCTAGCGATAAAACTGCCCCTGTACATCTTTCTTTATTTGTTACAATTATTATACTTTTCCTGGTAGTGTGCAGTTAAAAGTATCGTTATTAATTATAAATATTAAAAAAAAAAAACAATAAAAGTAAGGAATTATATAACATATATAATTATATTCTAGAAAGGAGGTAGACCGGTATGAACACTTCTAATGCCGTCAACATCTACCCGCAAACTTCGGTCTCGTGAACAAGACATTCGTAGATAATGTCGAAATATCGAGCTCCACCATGGTAAATATCCCGTTTTAAACAATTTAAATATAAAATATAGTTTTAATTACTTTGTTATAAATACAAAGACTTAACATCTACATTATTTATATATACTTTTTACGAGTATAACGAAGGAGTTAAAATTCAATATGACACATGACCAGAAGTCAACATACACACTTTCTCTCTTTAATAATATAGTATAGATTAGTAAAGATAAAGCAGATGTTTGAGATAGAAAGTTGATTATACAAGTATAATAAGATAACTAAGTTGCGATTTACTTAATCGTGAGATTAGTAAGTATGAGGCGGGCTCCTGACCACCGTGAAATGAGTTGCCTTAGGGTGCTCCCAGACTCCAATATAGACTCTATTTAGTAAACTACTTTATATCTATGTGCTATTCTATATGTACTAGTTAGTGAACTGTTCTATTTATGTATGTTTCTTTTCTTATCTCACACATATATTTATTTTTGTTCTATGTGTTATCAATTGTAAGCTTCTTTTTACGTGTATAATAAAGAGTAATTATTATTATCTCCACTGAGGTAACACATATTAATAATAAATAAATATATTTATATATTTTTTTAACTTATTAGACCATTTTCCTTATCGGTAGACGCTCAGAAGCATATGTCGTTAGTGTTCGTCAATATTTCGTTCGTAAATTCATTCTTGTAATTTATACAGTTTATTCAGTCGCTAATTGTTTTATTTGTAATGTTAATCGATATTGTAAATCAATAAGTAAATTGTAACTTCTAGATTATGAGAAAATGAATTGTTAAAAGGATATTATAGATTGTGATGTTATAGATTTTGTTTATGCCCTTTTTCTAATATTTACCATTTCTGGCTTCTAAAAATACTAGATAATATTTTTTAAATCGTCAATTTCAATGTTGATCTTAATCGCGGTATAAAGTATAATTGTGCATGTGTGAGATGTGTTCAAATTTTATTTATAAGATGTTTTAAATTATTTAATATACATACATTAAAAATAAATTATAGAATCCAAAATTAATACTAAATTATAAGAATAATAATTAGTTATTATTATTTTGGAATTATAGATAATTTGCGTTCTACCCTAGACTATAGTCAGACGACTTGCTTTAAAGATTTTGGATGCGTTGCTATTCTGCCTTGTGGGGGAACGTCATTTCAGATGTAGTATATATATATATATATATATATATATATATATATATATATATACGTGACATACATTATGAATAAAGACTATTTGTAATGAGATTTTAATCTCGCTTACCTACCTTAATATACCTAGTTGGAATACATGCGTGTATGATATTCTAGGATTACGATTATTTTTAAAAAATGACAAAAAGTATGTATTACATAGAAACAAATATTTGCCACATACACACACACACACACATATTGGGATCATTTGTATATATGTTGGCACGCCAAGAACAAAGTGCACAAGGACGAAGAAATAATATTTGTTAAAATCAATTTAATAATATTACCTACAACTCGCAGATTTAGTTGATACATTTATTGCTCGATACTTGTAAGTTAAATTGTCATTTATGGCTATGCTAATGCTCTTGTAAGTTGTATCTTAATATTTTACAGACAATAAATAATCTGTCTTAAGAAACGGACTTATTATCAATACGTTATATTATCTAGTTTCTTCCAGTAACTACTGTTGCGAATACCTGCAAATTGCATTTGTTTTTGTTATCTGTATCGATATCACACATAGGTATTCATGTTATTGAATATTTTATGACATAAAGTTCAGTAAAATATAAATTGTATATATATTTGATAAGTGTTTTAACTCGCGTGTTTTATTACGATTGATATAAATTATGCATGCTTTAGGTAGGAAACGGTGCCTCACGTTCTAGGATACTAATAAATTGGCATTCCAGCTTATGCTATGTGAGCCTCATTGTATCGTATCGCGCTACGTATTGTTCTAAGGAGATAAATTACGACCATCATTGTGCAGTAATTGCTGAAATTATTTCTGCTAGAATGTATTGGTTTGAAACTTTGAATCAGTATAATTTATTTTACTGTAATTTTCTGTGTTATTAAGTCAATATATTAATTTTAATAAAGAATTAATAATTTTATTATTTAGAGCTAACCAAAGATTTTTTTTTAATTTTATTTCTTTTTTTTTAAATTCACAACGTACAAACATGCTGATATTTAAAATTATTCCCACTTAAATGTTTTTTTTAAGTTTCTTTTTTTAAATAAATGTAAATGTTTGCACATATCCACAAAGTTATGTTGAAATGCACATAATTTGTAAAGGTTGACTTAACGCATACACATTAATGTGGACAGAATAGGGGTCTAGAGTAATGTTCGAATGCCGCTATAAAAATCTACTTTATTTCCGGCACGTGCGAAGTACACAACGTTTTTCTAGAATGACGAACGGGAAAATTAAAATAAAGCTTTTAATTCAGTAATAAGTTTTAGTACGTCTGCAAGGTCGGCCTTCATAAAAAGAACAGCCACGACGTATTGTGTCGCTTATTTCTATAGAACTTCATAAAAAGGAAACAACAAGAAAACTTTCAGCATCTTGCTTTAAAAGGACAACAAAAAAATATAACGGTAAGTAATACGTTTTTTTGAGGCAATCAGAGGACGAGCCGAGACTAACAGCGTCGTTACAGAAATTGCTCCATTTATTATATTTTTTGTTATGAATTATTATTGTACTAAAAATTGTTTCAAAAAATTTTTGCAAGTTTCATAAAAATGTAAGAGAGAATTTTTCTGCAGTATTTAAACGAGAAATTACGTTTCAAAAATCCCGCAGCACTAAAAACATGTATAATTTTCCGACGTCATTTAATCGAGTCGATTAGAGGTATCATTCTTGGAATTTTTTGAGGTTTAAATATATGCATACATATGTCGTTATGTAGATTTTTATGTTCTTTCAATTAAGAGTATACATTTGTTTTCATCGTGTGGCATAAATATGTTACAGTTACTTTCGGTACTAGATCTTGCACTTAATGTTGTTGAATCTTTAGTGCTTAGAAACGCACAAAGTTACGAAGCCTTGTATTTAACCGTTACACTACCCACGCTTGTTTAAAGTATCAGACTTTCTTGCTGAGCGTTGATGGAAAAATAAACAAAACTTATTACCATATACGCTGACCGTGACGAAAAATGTTTCGTTAATTTAATATTCTACATTAAGTAGATGTTTCGAAATATTAATTTTCATTTTTATTAATCTGTAATAAGAAAAAAAGGTGTCATCTTTTAGCAAATCAAAAAATGGTAAGTTTTTGTATTGAAAGAGCTAATGGCTACTCCAGAACATTCCGCTTTGTAAAGATAAAGCGTATTTTTTGCGGTATAACATATAAGTAGATAGAATTTATCACTAGTTATTTTCTAATATTGACATTAAAATATAACAGTAAACTGGTAAAGAAATTGATACACATATACCCCGCTCAATCTTTTAACTTATGTCAAGCGTTGCGAGCTGTTTTCCGAGCTATTAGCGAGTTGCAAATTATTCGCGGCCGAAACAGTATGTGGGTGGTGAGCCTACGCGGCTCTCTTTAACATCACTGAGCCATAAGTTATTGGAAAGAAATTACTTTGACATATATAGTGAACAATATTTTACTTATTGGTCTTTGCTATTAATCTTAAGACGATAGTAAAAGTATTGGCGTGTTAAATTTGTCTTTTAGCGTATTAACTTTAAACGGTCGAAAAGTGTTTGCATTCTTACTATAGTAAAACCCTTTTTATTAAAATGGGAAAGACTTACTACTATAAAATTTCAAATTTCATGACCAAACTATAACCTTCGTGAAAATTTATGTTTTAAAATTCAACTGGAAAACTCATAAATATTGTAAATAAATAAAGCATATAAAAATTTAAACGATTTATTTCAATACATAACTGAAATATTTCATTCCGTTTCAAAGTTAAAAGGAGTTGACTTTCAAATCCGCACTTCCTTCCGCGCGCAGCGGAGCGCACATCCAGTGTCGTCTAATAGGTGGCGTTGGTTGTCATTAATCAAGCTGGCAGACGGGTTAAGCGAAGGAAATGCCCGTAAATAGCTAAATGCAAAACACGGCAGTTGTCCGCTCCATCAATCAATGATGTTCATCGAGTGCTATGTTGACGGGTGTTTCAAACGCGCCGATTTTTATGCTACACAAAAAGATTATCTCAACAGTTTCTATCTGTTTCATTTATATTTATATTATATTTATAATAGCCTGTCAGATAACGAATGAAAAAACTAATGTCATTAGTATTATCTTTGACTATATTTATTAATATCAAATAGAATAGTATTCAGATAGAGGTGCTATAAGAGAAGATAAATTAACATACATGAAAAAATATTCGTAATTCTAAAAAACTTAGTTATAGAAAACATTTTTAGTCATAAAACAAAGAGTCAATTTTTTTTAAGCAGCGCCTTAATTCGTTTATTACCTAATTGATAGAAGACAATGGAACCTCAAAACTAACAATCCAGTATTCTGTGTTATTAAAACTAATGAATACATCGATATTGTAAAATAAAAATACATTAAAAGTAAACGTATTTTAATTGCTTACTTGAAAAATATTTAACTAAAGTATATATTACAAAATATTTTATCCTGTAACGTTATCTGTTTGCTATGTTAACTAAATGACTGTGTTTTGTCTAAATGTTCAAATAATTAATTTATAAGACAAACAGTTTTAATTACTTTACTATTAAGATCTTTCTTTTGAACTTATTTCTTTTTTGTTAATAAATTTATATACATTTATAATTAATAATACGTATGTATATAATCTTTTTATTGAAACTAAATCGCACGTTAGTACCTACTTTGCGTGAAACTCTATATACATATAAATTTCTCTCATTTGCTTAATTAAATTCACGGACTGATTCTTGAGCATAATGCAACGAAATTTAGATGAAAATAATTATACCGGTTATTTAATAGTAACGGTACCAGTTCTTGAATTTTTTTTAAATATGTAATTATCCAAATTCTCTATATAACGAAGCGACAACATACTAAATATTTTGTTTTAATTGGTTAATTTCTTTAAAAGGTGGTATGCTAAGATATTGATGATCGAGATCGTGTTCTAAATAGTTCTTCTCGTGAAAAATTTCCATTTTATATGACCAGATGCATTATATATGAATATAAATTAATTTTCTCTACAAAGTGGAAACGAAACGAAAAACGGCTTGTTCTCAAAGTTAAACAATAAATTTATTTAATAGGTGCCTACTTAGTAAACTTATTATTTCGTAAAACTTATTATAAAATCTAATTTCGGTACTGATCAAAGGTAATAAAAAGAACTTTACTAAAATTTTTACGTGTCGATCATAGAGATAATACTCTTTATACGATAGTTGCGGCACTTTTAAATATTCTATGGTCAGTACGTTTTATGTATTTTCTGGCAGACAATAAAATTGTGGCGCGCCAGTGTAACGAGGGTTCCTGATACTTCTGTTCAAGTTTACTCCCATAAAGGACTCTCCGCTAGGCCAAACTTCAGTGGACGATCCTCATTGAGATTGCAGGCACGTATCAAGTGCCACATCCTTGTGACTTCTGGTTTCCACGCTGATTACAAATACTAAATTTATTTCCTGCACTATTTTATACCATAAATCAGTTCGTCAGTACATTTACTGTTTGCCGTTCTGGTTGCGTTTACTTCTGATTCGAAGAAATTCAACTGAAAATACGGTGGAATATATGGATGTTTGGAGCCGTGAACATGATAAAAAACATTGTAGTCTACTAACGTGACTAGCAAGATTTCTTAGCAAAATGTCTTTTGAAAGTGGCTGAAGTTAATAAATATTCATTTGATTTTTAAGAAAATTTTACGTAGAATAAAAAGGACTGAATTACGAGTATTTTTTTAAACTTATTTTATTAAATACGATAGTATTTAACGATAATTTAAGAAGTTCCACATTTTTGATTGTTATATAAACGTTAAAAAATCTTATTGATTCCTTAATTGGTATTCAATGCATCGTAATGTAATGGATATTGATACTGTAGACGCTTATTAATGGACATAAATAATGTCGATCTACGATATTTATTGACTTTATTATAGTATTTGTTTATACTTTATAGTATGGGAAGTGTCTACTCTCATAATGTCATCAATATTAATGATACATAATATTCTTTGTATTCGATTTAGATAGTCTATATAGGTACTTATACGACAACCTTCCTAGCGTAGTAGTGCGAGTAATCGCTTCAACAACGGTGGTCTTGGGTTCGATTCCCGCTCGGGGCAGATATACTGTACTGTACTGTATCAGCCTGTAAACAACCCACTACTGAGCGAAGGCCTCTTCTCCATATAGAAAAAGAGATTGGAGCTTAATCCACCACGCTGCTCCATTGCGGGTTGGCAGATAATTTCACTACCATGAGTGACGATCGTCGTTATCAAGTGTCTATGATAACAACCGGGACCGACGGCTTTACGTTCTTTCCGAGTCCCGGTGGGGAGACTCACAAGGACATACACCAGGACAGGAAATAGATATTTGTACAAATACAAATATCTGACCCGAGTGGGAATCGAACCCGCGACCGCCGGCATGCAGCGTTGAAGCGACTACTCGCACCACTATCTACACCAGAACGGTCATCAATTTTAGTATCATCATCATATCAGCCATTGGATGTCAACTACCGAACGTAGGCCTCTCCCATCGACCTCCAGAGCGACCGGTTCAAAGCAGTTTCCATCCAACGGCTTCCAGCAACTTTCCTCAAGTCGTCTCTACATCTCGCGGACGGCCGTCCGACGCTACATTTGTCGGTACGCAGTCTCCACCCGAGAACCTTTCTGCTCCATCGGCCGTCAGTTCTACGAGCTATATTACCTGTCAACTGCCACTTCAGCTTGCAAATCCATAGGGCTATATCGGTAACCTGCGGATCTCATCATTCGATCTCGCAGAGAAATAAAGAGTTTGAAAAATTTTTCACTGACATTCCACTTTCAACAACGCAATCACTTAATTCATCTCCATGTATTGCCGAATCTTTGCTAAAGAAAAACGTTAAAGAATGTAATGTAATATTTACATTTAAACCCGTAAACCCCAAAGATATAATAGTAGCCTTCAGAAGCTTGGACGGTATTTTTTAAGGTAAAACGTAGTTTACCTATGTATGACGATGTAAACGATGCTCTCTCAAAGGTTGTCTATTGGTTTGATTCGAATAATTTACTATTAAATAACAAAAAAACAAAATTAATAAAATTCACGACACCTAATGTTAAACTTGTTGATAATGGTGTAGAATTAGGAGGGGAAATGTTAAAACCGGTAAAGTCCACTAAATTCCTAGGTTTAACTATAGATTCGAAATTGCAGTGGGATCTCCATGTTGAGGGATTAGCGAATAGGCTCAGCTCTGCAGCGTTCGCGGTAAAAAAATTAGACTTATTACTGACGTAGATACAGCTCGCGTAGTATATTTTAGTTATTTTCATAGTATTATGTCCTATGGAATCATATTATGGGGAAATGCAGCTACGGTTAATACAATTTTTGTCCTGCAGAAAAGAGCTATTCGTGCAATTTATAGTTTAGGCCCTAGAGTATCATTAAGAGATAAATTTAAAGAAATAAAAATATTGACTGTTGCTTCTCAATATGTGTACGAAAATTTTATGTATGTTCATAAAAATATACACGAATTTCCCAGGAATTGCGACATGCATAGCATTAATACTAGGAACAAACATAAACTTGTAATGCCTGTAACTCGCTTACGCCGAGTCAGTAATTCTTTTTATGGACAATGTATACGTTTATACAACAGGCTCCCAGAAAACGTTCAAAAAGCTTCTATTGCTAAATTTAAAAAAATTGTGAAAGAACGTTTGTGTACTAAAGGATACTATTCGATAAACGATTTTCTAGAAGATAGTACGCCTTGGGAATGATGTGATCGCCACCAGGCTATTTCAACTTACAGAGAATTATTGTAAATTTCAATTTACATTAGAAAAAAAAAATTACGTTAAAAAAAAAAATATTAGTCCCGCTGAGTTTCTTTCGCCAGTTCTTCTCAGGTCAGAGGCTTCTTCTTTCCGAACTGGTGGTAGACTCATGACGTTCAGTGAATAATTGTAATAATTTTATGCTGAATAAAATATTTTGACTTTGACTTTGACTTTGAAATATCAAGCATAGCCCACATATACCTATACCTACCAAGTTGGACATTTTGTCCTAGGTAGATGACTGTACTCGTCAACAACTTCGAGAGTAGAATCTCCAACTGATATCAGGGTGGGCATGATATGGACATTCGAAATGATTTTTTTCTTGTCCATATTCATCGTAAGGCCGCTGGGAAAATCCATCGAGGTCACTGAGCATAATGCTGAGGTTTTAGGGATTCTGCAAATATTAATATAAACATTCCTTTTAATTAATTCAGAATATTTACTTATTAAGAGTTCTCTAAGGAAAGGATAACGTCTTTTCCAATTAAACAATTGATATTCAAAATTATAATTTGGGTTTCAGAGATTTACATATAGATTAATAATAAAATTTTCTTGATATTATAAAAATCACTTCGATACAGGCAAATTGCGCCAACTTAAGTACACTCGATATATAATTAAAGAATTAATATAGGATCGATAGGAATCGTAATGGACGTTAAATTTCTTTGTATTAAATATTAATACGGTTTGAAGCAATTATCTTTTGATCTCCTCTGTCCAGGGTCGGGATGCTTTTAAAATGTAAATTGAACGATCCCATACTACCTTCGCTTCCGTTATAATTCACTTCTAGTTTTGTTTTGTACTTGTATAAATTCATAGAGAAAATTCATTTGTTTTAATATGTTATGACTGACAATTATTTTTAAATGAAGACGAGTACATTGTAAATTATTTTAAAATACCAGTGAGTAATGACTAAAGGGTAAAATAAGCAATGTTTTAAATTAAATATCGATATGTTATAGATAAGGTAACATTTTAATCTTGAAGTAACATGATAATGATTATATTTGTGTCCACTAGCTGATTGATGATATTGATAAATGATTTAAAATATTTGTTAAAGGGTTATTTAGATTATTATAAAAAACTATTTTGTGCCCTTATAACACATTATTATTAGTTCCGCTATATTTTTAAAAGCTTAAAGTATTTTAACATTAAGCTGGTAATTAGGTACTTAATATAGAAACACTTTTTGTTTTTCGCTATCTCTGCACGGCACTAAGTCATTAGTTTGCAACGTAAAAAATTAAAAATATGTTTGCAAATTTTCACTGCCATTAAGGGAATGCTTTTTAAACCATATATAATATTCAAGTCGTTTTGTCCATTACCATATTAAGAATTACAAAGGAGCAGAATGAGATACGAGGAACGCGTTAATTTAAGGCTGAGTTTTCTTTTATTTACTGGAGTTGTTATAGGACGATGTTAATGCATCTTTCACGTTTTTTCTACGGAGTTAAGGCATTAGCCCTGCGGTTTATGGCACCCCTCAAAACAGAATTTATGATTAAAAAGTCCAATAAGAGCTTGGAGGCGGCCGGCCTCTCCTATTAGCAGTTCAATGTATAGCTGCTATTGTGCGAACTGTGAATGACCTCTTCAGCATAATAATGGTCGAAGGGATGCGCAGGAGCGCGTGCGGCAGAGGGGCGACCGGTTTGAAATTAGAACGTTTTTTATTTGAGCAAAGCGCCTTTGTCGGCGCCCGCCCGGTGCGCATGCGCTAACTCGACAAATACGTCGAATGAAATAAGCCGTATTTTATTTCGTTTCCTTTTTGAATGGTCTTTTAAATTTTTTGTTAAACTTCAGGCGAAATATTTGGGGTTGGGTACTGGGTCAATAGTTTTCAATCGTGGCAAAAAACTTTTTGTTCGCGAACAAACTTTGTAAACATCTAATTTAACTGCTGAGGTCTCTTGAGTAGTTTGTTCAGTTATATAATGTGGTAATTATTTTGTTAAGGCATTTTCACATACGAATTGCGTTGCTTCGATATAATTAAGATTTTGGAATAATTTTTCGTCAATTGTTTCTTGATAAAACTTTTATTTTTATTATTATAAAACCATTTCACACAAATATTAAACTTAAAATATGCAAGTACAATGTTTAACGAGTAGGTAGTCACGATTAATCTCAATTATTTACTAGTAAATTTGATAATTTTTTGAAATTGGAAATGTTTATCATAAAATAAGAAAATAAAATTGGTTGTCTGTAAAGTCGGTTTACGGACGATAATTTTACGTGATAACGTCATAAGAAAACATTAATAAAAAATTACATACTTTTCATCATGCTTTTTTGTGCGTGCAGCCGGCATTCATTGATTTACAAAACGTTATCACGTCATAAAAACAATCAAAATGACACAAATCTGTCAATTATGCTACTTCTATTTTAATCCTCAAAAATATATATTTAAAAAAGGAATTATCAGTTTTACCATACCTTCTTTATCTTTTTTTAATTTCAGCCATGTAATATAAATATTATACGTTTAATAAGTACACGTATACATTAGCGTGATTCATTTTAGAGCAACATTTTTTTTTCTCAAAACCCTGAAACTCTTGTTGTCGATTAAAAAATTTGAGCTATAACAAAGCCATTTATTTTGATTTTAAGTCGTTACTCATCAAACAATAAGTTTTCCATACAAAAACTTATGAAAATCCAATTTTTATTAATTCCGCTCTTCTTCCGCTCGCACAGTAAGGTTTTTTTTTTCGTATTTTGCTACTAAATTCTTTAAACAATATTCAATTAGCTTAAAAAATCCCGTGAGATAAATCTATAAGTTGAATATTTTTTCACAAATCGTCGTTTTACTCAGACGGACGAAGAAGAAATTAATAAAAAATGGTTTTCACAGGTTTTTAATGGAAACCTTACTGTTTGATGTGCAACGGCTTAAATTCAAAATAAAGGGCTTTGTAATTTTTTTTATCGACAACAAGATTTTCAGGTGGGACTTTGAGAAAAAAATGCTGATCTAAAATAAAGCATCCTAATACATATACACTGTATTATTTCACCTACAGAAAATAGACAAACAATATTAATTCTCAGATTTATAATAATTTGTATGGATTATTTAAAACAAAGTCTAAATTAAATAAAAAGCAAAGTTTATTAATTAAAATCAAACAAACATAAATAAAAAATAATTGTTATCAAGTAGGACTGATACTGATTTATAGAACCCAGCGCTACAATTAAGCGATCTCTTTAATATATGACGTTGCATCATAAGGTCATGGCACTCTTAGTTTATTTACAATGGGTCAAACAGTTGTAGTATCCCATTAGATCAGCGCACGGCGCCTTTGGATCCCCCCATTTCGGAGAGAGTAAACAGATGAGGGAGGGAGGTAGGTAATAGTACGACACACGACTCGAAACCAAGCGGTCGCGCCGCGGACTACATCGAATGTTCCCGCGCTATGCTTATGCGTGTTTATACCGAACTTTTTCGGCGCGCGTTCGAAATTTAAAAATGCCATTTTAAGAACAGATAAAATATGATGGTGAATGAAACCTCCTTTTAAAAAACATGTAATTGGTTGTGAATTGGTGTAACTCGGTGGCAGTATGGTGGATGCCGGTAGTAATGAGTGTGATAGCACCATAAATGGGAGGAAACAATTTGTGTTTTTAGTTTTTGTTCATTTATTGCTCATTGGACTGAATGGAACTAATGGTAATTATAATATTAAAATTAATATTGTTTGGGGAATATAATTTTTAAAATTGTTTGTTTGTGTAGAAATGTTTTAACGTCAATGGTTTGTAAAATTAACTATACTACTGTTTATATATTATTTTATTAATTTAAATTATTTCAGATACTATATTCTAATTTTTAATATAAGATTCTTTCTCTTCAAAAAAAAAAAAAATTTTTTTTAATAATTAAAGTTCTTAGATCTTGTGTCGTTCAAAATTTTATGGACTGGAATTATATAACGCTTATAATAAACCCATTAGACGTTAACATTTAATTAACGATGCCGTACGTGTAATTGATTTATTAGTTATAAAATAGAAGCATTTAATTACCATCCGCATACATATTATTAGCATATTTATCATATAAAATAACATACATTGAGTCGAGGTAGAGTTATGTTGAAGTTATTTGAATATAGGTACCTTTTTTTTTGTATCTACACTATTTTAAGACATTTATTTTACTTTTTGGAATTTTCTTGAATCTACTAATGTCTAATTATGACATTCTCAATTGTAAATAAATTATAACACGTAACAACTTTAATGTTTTTTTTTTTAATTCGATTTATAAAAAAATACACTACGTCCGTGAATACTTTAAGAAATAGCGTTTCTCCAAACAAATTTATGTTAACGTGGTATAAACCATTTGTCACTCTTTCTTAGGATTCTAAATAATCAAATAACTTATTTTCTAAAGAATCAAAATCAAGAACCACGGATTATATAACATCGGATTAGCACATGTGCTTGTCTTAGAATTATTCTTCAAATATGCAGGTTTTCTCAACATTTAAATCGAACCTGTGCCCGTCGGCAGCGTTCACTTGTATTATCAACTTAACCATAGTTCTGTGTCTCTTTTCTTATATGGGGAAGAGATCTTTGTCTCGCAGTGGGACGCTTAAACGCTGATTTAATTCGATTCAGTTCATACTGGGTTTCTTAGTTTTTTTTTTTTTTTCATGGAGCGCGACTTGAATTTAAAGGATTAATTTTGAAATAGCGTTGCTAGCTCCGATTTGAACCCGGGACTATATTGTTTCGATTCACACGTCTTATCCGTTGTGACATATTAGCTCTCTGCAATAGACAATAAAAATCGAATTCGATTCTCGCTCGGGGCAGATATTTGTATTTGTACAAATATTTGTTTCCGGTCTGGGTATATGTCCTTGTGGGTTTCCCCATCGTGCCTCGGAGAGGACGTAAAGCCGTCGGTCTCGGTTATTATCGTAAACACCTGATAGCGATCGTTACTCATGATAGGGAAAATTGTCTGTCAACCCGGAGTGGAGCTGCGAGGTGGATTAAGCTCCAACTCTTATTCTATATGGAGAAGAGGCCTTTTCCCAGCAGTGGGACTTTTACAGGCTAATTCAGTTCAGTTCAGTTCACTGGACAATATCTGTTCTTATTAATAAGTATGATTAGTATGATTTAGAAGAGTAATTATAGGAGTAGGTGAGACCGTGAAACTTGTCTAGTACTATATACGAGTACCGAGTCATACAACCGGTCTCATTCTATTCGTATTTACTCTGCGATGCGTCAATTCCGTCAATCGCCGACTCGTTGATAACGCTAACTTAATGGGTGGTGCACTTTATATCGTTATCATGGGCTTTCGTATTTCGTAACCGTTCCACCGTCAATGTAATCATGTGTCAGTCACTATTTTATTTCTATGGTTAACAGCTTTTTAAATTCTAGTGTACTTATTTTTGGCTATATGTAGTCGTTTTAAGAATAACTAGGTAGTGGTCGCCCAGTGGTCGAAATTCGACCTAATCTATAATTAACAGTATTGCCAACATCATAAAAATACATATTATTGCGCATAATATGGCGAGTATATACAGATGTCATTGAACCTGATCTGTGATTAAAAAAAATCGATAAAAAAATTCATAGCAAGATCTGTATTTAAGACCGTGTTGACAACAGACTTTGACAATCAACAAAATTTGTGTATACATGTACATTGTACATATGTGTGTGTGTGTCGTAGTATATGTAGTGTTTGTTTTAAATTAATTTAATGTATTTTTTAAGCATTATTATAAAAAATATTAGCATTCTGCACTTCTTCTCTACATAAACTTTAACTATGCCATATTTCATACTTCTCCGTCCGCGTAATTTTCGTAAAAAGGGGTACAAAGTTTTTGCTTCACGTATTAATATATAGATACGAGTATACGTCCTGTCTGACTGATTTTCCTTATAAAGAACTTTTAACATAAACTTCAGACGACATGTGACATTTTTTTTACCGCTAGTATCTAAAAGAGCCGCTTGTTAAAACTATATTATTATTATTATGCTTATTATGTATATATTGATATACTAAATAAATTTGTGAAATATTAAGAGACGGCGGTAAAGTAAAACGTGGTTATAAAATCTTTATAGGTCGGGATAAATTTGGAAACAATATGTTTACTACACTAACCAATGCGCCTAAGCGTCGAAAATTAAAGAACATACAATTTTATCTAATGGAATAAGTAAAGGTGATTGAAAAATGCAATTTTATAATGCATTATGATATGCATTTATTTCCCATGAGGTATTAAAGTCCAAGTGATTGTACGGCTGAGGCAGTTTGTAACGTAACGCCAGTAATTATAATGAATAGGAATTGATAAATACACTAAACATCTTACTCTCAGCGCCTCCTCGTATTATAAAATCATGTGTCGCGCGTTCGGAAACATATACATACATAACATCTCGACTGCGACAAGCCGAAGTAGTAGCACAAAAATACAAAAGTAATAAAAAATATATAATAACTATGTTGTATCAGTTGCAACAGTCTTATCGTTAACACAGCGATTTATTCCAGGCAACCTTTGGGCAGAGGATTAACATGAGAAGTGTAGAAATGGATCCAAAATGGAGAAATAAGATACATATATAAATAGATACACATATACTCGTACATATATACATACATAAATACATACATACATACATACATACATACATACATACATACATACATACATACATACATACATACATACATACATACATACATACATACATACATACATACATACATACATACATACATACATACATACATACATACATACATACATACATACATACATACATACATAGGTACATACGTACATACATACTACATACACGATACACAATTTTTTATTTTTTTTTTTAAACAATCACACCACGTTAACCTAGCCCTGTGCTAAGTTCGTAAGAACTTGTGTTACAGGTACTAGGAACGGAAATAAATTTAAGATATAAATACATATATACATAAATACACATCCATGACCCGGTGCAGACATCTATATTCGTCATACAGATTATCTGCACCTGGCGGGATTCGAACCCGCGACCGCTGCGTAAAGTGTCCAGTTGCCTGACCACTCGACCAGACGGCCGTCACATATGTATCAATATACACAAATACGCATATATACAAATACCTACTGTGAGTGTAATTGTATCAGCCTGTAAACAACCCACTGCTGATCGAAGGCCTCTACTCCATATAAAAGAAGAGTTGGAGCTTAATCCACCACGCTGCTCCGTTGCGGGTTGACGGATAATTTCTCTACCATGAGTTATCAATTGTCTATGATAACAACCGGGACCGACGGCTTACGTGCTCTCTGAGGAACGGTGGGGAGACACACAAAAACATACACCCAGACCGGAAACAAATATTTGTACAAATTCAAATATGTGTCTGTCTATCGACTACTCGTACCACTATATCAGAACGTTCGTCCAGAACCTACATACACACATAATTAACAACGTGATAAATTATATTTATTTGTCATGAGCGGGGATAGAAACCGCGATAACTAGCTCTCTCCGTCATAACTGCAACCATCGTCTTAAGCTTACGTAACTTAAAAAAAAATAGTTTTCTTTGACCAAATCATCTTAATTAAAATAGCAATTGAATAATTATAAATTATTTTTTAGGGTAAGAGTGGCCAAACTGTCACCGTTAAATATTTAATCACATAAATTAATTTAGTATATCTTTTTTGAGTTGAGGGTCATGAACTAAATTTGCTATTATGATATGATAGTTTTTATATACTATTTTTATCACATCACACAGATCCATCATTTCTTATCTACCTTTTATAACTGTATCATAATTTTACGATATATTTTTTTTACATTTTTTTTTTTACATTTTTTACATTCTACGATTTATACTTTATACACTCTTACTTATTTAAATGTTAGCCAGTAGGTACAGTTACAGTACAGTATGAATGAATTTTTTGTTCATTTTTTGTTTTGTCTAATACTATATTATTTTCTGTGTGGTGTACAATAAAATAAAATATAATAATAATGAACAGTAGAAAAACGGTTAGGATAGGATAAGCCATAAATGTCAACGTAAATAAGAGAGGAACAGCTTGTAGAAAATAATACGCTTAATTAACATAAACGTGAATCGTACAAAATCTTACAATAAATAGAAAAAGTAATATTTTTTTTTATTAGGTTAACCAAATTGCTTACATTAATTCATTTACATATTCAAATGAGAAAAAAAAATCATATTTAAATGTAACAACCACTTACAGGCTAACACAACATACACAAATTATGGTTGCATTCAGTGATAAAAATTACTAATGAACAATCCATATTACACGAACATTACAATTAATTTAATCATGGTATTATTATCTTTCTATAGTATATTAATCTTTCTTCATTATTGATTTTAGTTTGATAACTTGCTACAGTAATGTTTCTTCCTATTTTTAAATGTACGTACTTTTTCTTTTAATTTTTTTAAATGTATATTAGTTTGAAGTGCTGAATATAATTTCGTATTGATTAATTCCGTCTACATTACTCCACTTGGCACTATCCAAATGAATTAAAATACGTTATTCAAAAGATTCCTTCGAGTCGATGTGGCTCAGTGACGAGCTTACGCAAATAGACGGTCAAAGGTTATTCTGGTTAGTAAAATCGAACTCGCAATTGCTGGTATTAAGGCGACTATTTATACCACTGCACCAGAACGGTTGTCTACTAAAACGGATGTCAGTTGTTCAAGTGCTTAATTTCATTAGATTTCATCTCGATGAATTGACGGACACTTTTAAAAAGAAACGGAAAAAATCCGAAATAGATGAAGCTTAGTTCTTTATGCAAATAGACAAAGGAGTGAATGTCCAACGGTAGGACATTTATAGATTGTTACAATAAAGTACAAAACATTATTTACATGAATAAATAGAAAGATGGATGGGATAAAAGTTAGTTCAACGCTTTTTGATTCTGATTTTGTTCGAGTTGATTAATATCAATTATCAATCAAGACGACTGTTCTGAGTGTTGTGTAGTGATGCGAGTAGTCACCTCAACGCCGGCGGTCGCAAATTCGATACCCGTTCGGGGCAGATATTTGTATTTGTATAAATATTTGTTGACCTTGTGGGGAGACACACCGTACCTCAGAGAACACGTAAAGCCGTCGGTCTCGGTTGTTACCATAAGGACATGACAGCAATCTTTACTCATTAAAGGAACAATATCTGCCAACCCGAGGTGGAGCATCGTGGCGGATTATGCTCTAACCCTTCTCATATATGGAGAAGTCTTTGTCCAACAGTGGGACGTTTACAGACTACAGACAGACAGTTCAGTTCAGTTTAATACCAATTGTATTACTAAGAATTTTCAAAACGACACAATCATTCCTAAATAAATAAATAAGTTTAATTTTATTCAATTGCCTTAGACAGGTACAGGACTTTCCTACAAAGTAGGAAAGTCAGGCGACAGGTGTATAAAATACAGTGGTCAGTTATATTCATTTTGACAATAATTGTTCGTATTGTTTATTATCTATTCTTAAGAAATTTTCGTAACTTATTTTTTTAAATTAAATTATTAACGCAAGTAATTTTTTGTTGGTTTTTTGTAGGTTTGTTTCTCGAAACTTTTTATTTTTATAGATTCGTAAATACGATACAAACAAATATGTCTCTACATCAAAAACTAACTCCAATAATCACATATTTTTCATACTTTAGATACGCTATCCTCATAGAGTAGTCACGTTATTAAAATCGATTTATTACAATTTTCAATTGTCTCGAGATATCACGTAACATTATAAATATCACAAAATATAGTAAACTTGAAAAGTTTAAAAACTTCCATTTTTTTAAATATATCGGTTTAAAAACAAAATACGTATATGTAAAAGATTATGACTCAGTAATTTTAATAAGTGAAAGACTTATACAGTAAACAATATTAAAGCCCTTTACAGCGTCCATGATCTCGGGGGACTGAGGTGGTGGGTGTCCGAATTATTCGGATTTCGGATAATTTAAATTAAGTTGTTAAACAGTAACTTTAAATAAACGCGATAAAATCCGTTTTTAGACTTTTAATTAAATATAACATTTTTTATTTTAAAAACGATAATTTGAAATGTACGACCAGTATCGAAAAAAAAATACAAATAACTTTAGCTCATGGAATTATTTTCAATTAAGGATTAACATAATTGAAGGCCTGATGAGCTTTTATTCAGATGATTGTCAAGTCTCGAAATGTGTCCGCTATTATCGTTCTTATTATTGATGATATAAATATTAAAATTGCATGCACGAATTTCACGAACCTTCAATTGTACAATTTATGTAATTAAAAGTAGCTTGGGCCAATTAACAAAATGTAGTTTGGTAAAAGCGTTACGTTAGCGAAACAATGGAGTCTTTGTTTTTTAATTTCGACCTCAATTAGAGTTCGCAGTTACCAACGCATTTTTTATAGTTAATTACTTATAACTACTATTATTATTACTAATTTCAACATTTTTCGTTTTATTATTTAAAAAAAAAATATGTAAAATAGCTTACACACAATTTTAACATATGTAACGAATACAAAATACAAAATACGTATATTTAGTACAAAAACTGCAGATTCAAAAACAATGATCGTCAATAATTTTAAATATCTTATACAAATAATAAATCTGTTAAAACCTCCGTTTCATTAATACACTATATCATCAAGAATAAATTTCAATAGCGCGTATTTTTCTGTATCAGCGCCATCTCTTATCGTGTTTTTCTCTGATCACGTATCACGTAAAAAGTACAAAACCAATGTTAATAACTTTAATACATAAAAATTAGAAATAACTCACAGTATAATTTAGTTTTTGTTTCATTGTAATTAAATTTAAAAATAAATATTTAAGAAAATAGAAATAGGTACCTACGCCGCCAACGCCATCTGGTCTAAGGAATCTTTAAAACTCACAAAACTTATATTTGAGTTGCTATTTTGTTAAACTTAAAAGTTTACTAAATATGTCGGATAGAAATAGAAATCGTTTTAATATTTTAGATAAACATCATTTTCAATTAATATACTATTATGTTAAATATTAATTATGTTAAATGTCACTAAATATAAAAACGATATTCTACAATTATACGATAGATGGCGCAGATAATTTTCTGAATCGCGCTGACCAAAACTTCGGCCAAAAGAATGACACTCGCCCGTATTTAAAAATTTGTTTTTATTTTTTGTATATAATTAAATACTTTTGGGTACTACGGTCTTGATTGTTTGTTCGTTGTTAAAATTTAAAATATTTGGTCGTTATTTGTTTGTTGATTGTACAAAGTTGGATGGTTATAGCTATTTAAGTTGTAATCTATATATATATATATATATAAAGTCGTGTTAGTTACACCGTTTATAACTCGAGAACGAGTGGAACGATTTTTATGATTTTTGTGTTTTTGGATTTGTCTTCGTCGGGAATAATACTTATTAAAATATGGTATTCATCAATGAGAAAATAATTAATAAAAAAAAAACAGTTCAAATGTTTCATCCGTACTATCTATATACATATATATGTATGTATGTATGTATGTATGTATGTATGTATGTATGTATGTATGTATGTATGTATGTATGTATGTATATAGATATAATAAATCTGTCACTCAATCCGTCTATTATAAAATATTTTCCAGTATCGACGCAGGTGTAGATGATAAAAAATATAAATGTATAATTATTAAAATTTTAGTTAAAGACCCGTGCGAAGCCGGGGCGGGCCGCTAGTATATAAATATGTTCAATCTTTAAAACATATAAAGCGTTAAGTGTTCTAAAACAATTTGTTTTATTATAAAAAAACAAATAATCGTCATTTTGTACTTAACCATTTCTTGTGTAATAGTTTTGTTAAACAGAAAAACCATGTTATACAAATAAAGCGTTTGAATCATTACTCAAATAAATGAAAATTATCGGATTGTCAATAAAAAATGTATCGTTTCGTGCTACACGACATTGTTTACCATCCAAAAGCGTCTACTTTACATTGTGTACGAAAAGACAGCCGCGTCAAGATAATGCGTACATTGTACGCTTATCACGACAGTGACAAGTATTAATAAGGGACAACTACCGCGCTTGACCACAAGGGACGTCAAAAAAATATAAAGTATTCTACAAGAGTGTTACTATTTCCGTGGAAATCCGAGGATCCGTAAAATTCCTATAAGCGTGTAACGTTCTGTCACTGATATTATAAAATATCGATAATTAAATGTAATATGTTATATTACTTAATTTGTACCATTTAACAATATGGTACTTATTAGATAAAAAAGCTGACTGTCTGAGCTTATCTGATTGTTGGTTTTTTTTTGCAATATTTTAAGAATGCTTTTTATAATACATTGAACTAATGCGAGCTGATAGAGCTATTTATAAGCTTATTATGATATCCGTATTATTACAATAAATATAAAAAAAGACTATGTACCTATATATATATATATATATATATATATATATATATATATATATATATATATATATATATATTTTATTTTTTCAAGGTGGCCATACTTAATTATTTTATACTATATGTCACTCGTGCAATTATGAAGACTCTGATCTCTAAATTATATATAAGTATAAAAAACAAAAAAAAAAAAATACTGCCTCATAATCCATTTCGGTACTCTGGCAAAAAATTGTTTATAATAATTATTTAATATTGTTAAAATATGGCTTAGAGACATATAATTAACCCTTAACCACCTAGCAACTATTTTTGTTCTTTAACCACCTACGTGCGGTCACAGAGACCGCCGATAGATTATCGCGCTTATTTTGGGATCTATCATAACAAATTAAAGTTCGGTTAAATAAATTGCATATTTATACTCAATTGCTTTATTTTAGCACCACAAATTAGCAATAGTAATATAAAAGTCTTATGAAAAAGGAATAATATTTATGTAATAACAATCATGGCACCAAAAATTACTATACTAAAATTACGAGATCTTTATCATTAGGAACATACATTTTTCACTTCTTTTTCTTATTTCTAATAATTTTAATAAACTAAAAATAAAACCAAATAAAAAAAATAAACAAAAAATTAAAAACTAAACAAAACTGCAATGCCTAAACTTTTACATTTTTTTGCGGCAGTAACAACACATTTTTTTCGAGCTTTCCAAACAAATGGGTACTTTACACACGAAACACAGGTAAGCTGTTTTAGGTTTCTTTTTTGGATCATCACGTCAGACATGTTTTACGAAATTCAAGTTTTTTGGCATCAGAAGTACTTGCTAAATCTCTCTTAGTTTGCAAAATACGGCGAATAGAGTTCTTGATGTCCATCGGAACGCGATTATTTTTTTCGCGGCGTTTGATTGGTTTTAATTTTATCAAATATCTCGTCCGTATATAAGACACTCCATAAATCAAGTGGTGTGGTAGAATTATTGAGAATTCTACGAAAAGCTGGTTTTATACCTAGCGTTTGCTGTACAATATTATGTTTATTATCAATTATTAGCTTATTGGTATATTATCTTCCGACGAGTCACCTTCTTCTGGAGACCTGGATAGAGATTGTAAACTTGAAGAGACTGTTGGTTCCGACAAGCTATGTTGATCGTCGTCACCCTCAATTTCAGACTCGGATTCACACTCTTCAGTCTGCATTTGATTAACAGTAACATCAGGTTCGAAGTCTCTGCATTCTTCACCAAAAATATCTTCTTCATCGGAGATCTCTTCCTGAAGCCATCTTTCAAAATTTTCGTCAATTTTGTTCATTTTGACACTAAAACAGTACAAATAAATAAACACAAAAAAGTCACACAACCACCTACGTGCGGTCTCGGAGACCGCTAGTGAATTATTTTTACTTACCCTGGCCAAACGCGCGCACGTACACACTTGCCGAGCACAAGCGCGATGCTGCTTGGTGTATAGAAAAGGTACATGAACGCGCTGCGGCTCACGTCATTTACACATAGAAATATTTGAATTTGAAAAATCATTGCGGTCTCTGAGACCGCTGGTAGGTGGTTAAGGGTTAAAATAGTCGAGCCGTACGTATGTACATTATACATTTCCAAAAAGAGATAGAAACAAAAACGAATTTTAGTTCTAGATATATGAGTATAAGATATATTATTCACCAGTTTATGTCTTGTCGCTTGATTGTAAGGGGCCTTAATAGGAAATTATAATAGTATGCCGCATGTCAGTTTATCCGCGCAACGATCTGAGTGCAGCGGGTCAGACAATGCGAAGGCAAAGATCATTGAGACATTAATAGATATCTTTTTTTAGCTTTGTATCTACTTGTAGAATCTGAACTCGTAAAAGCATAATAAAAATACACGATTCAGTCTCAGTAATTATGATTAATGCATAGTTTGTAAAAAATGAATATTAAATAGTTTTAATATCTCTTGTCTTTGTAAATTATTGTTTTATATTAAAACTTTTATTTTTTAATTATTTTGTAAAAATATGGATACTAAAAAGCAATTCTGTTATAACGTTTATAAAACATAGGTTTCGTATTTTAGTTAAATTTTATTTTAGAGAATGAAAAAAATATACCTAATATCTGTATAGGGAAAATCATCATTCAAAATAAACTAAGACGTTTGCATATATATCTTTAATGATATTAAATAAAACCACAATTAAAAACTTTAGTTTTAATTCCTAGCACAAAATCGAGCTCCAAGGATCAAAGAACATCCTTCAAATACTGTCTCCGGACGCAGCGAGCCCGCTACGTTAAGATGTGTGGTGGAAGGTCGACCAAAACCTTCCGTACAGTGGTTCAAGGATGGATCTCCTTTGCCCCCGGCTGAAGATGGACATAGGGTCTTATTGGAAGATGGATTGCTATTTCTCAGGTAATTTTCTTCAAAATATTCTCTTTTCTATCTATAACAAAATACTTATCTTACATCTTCAAATTGGATATAAGTAATCAATCACTATTTGGGAAATCATGAAATTAAAATTTTAATTGATTAAAAATAAATTGAATACTTAAACGAAATAAAAATATACGTGAGTATAAATGTATAATGAAATAATGAAGCTATTTTTTTTTCTTAAATTATTTCATTTTAAAACATGTCTTAGTCAAAATTATTGTCTAAAAAATTACATCAGTGTAATTTTTCATAAAAAGAAATATAAATTGCCCAGTAAGGCATTTATATTTCTTTTGCAGTAACATTCATTAATAAAAACAAAGTAATAAAAATCTTCTTGGATTATTTTGAGCACGTCTAATAATTTCTTATGTCATCGTAGGGTAAATCGAGGGAAGAAAGAGAGTGATGAGGGGATTTATTGGTGTGTGGCTCGCAATATAGCCGGGGAGGCTGTAAGTCAGAATGCTTCATTAAATGTTGCCGGTAAGAGAAAAGTTTTAGTTATATTGTATATTTTTACTGCAGCAATAACGCTACTTATATAATATGTATACTTATCCCACAAATAGAAACAAAATTAGTCTACTGTACCTACTACTTTAGAATTCCATTTTCAAAGCGCTTTCGATATTATACTAATATTTATAAACCGCAAATTGTAATTATGTATTGTATTTACTTATAGCATACTACTTACTTTATCGTAGTCTTAAAAATTTGATTGTAGTTTTACTATTGTAGTTTTACGCGATGACTTCAGAGTTGAGCCACGGGATGTTCAGGTAGCTGCAGGAGAACCTGCTTTGTTAGAATGTGTACCTCCACGAGGTGTTCCGGATCCTTCGGTGCATTGGTTAAAAGATGGTCAAGCTTATGACGTGGAAGTTAACGGAAGGTAAAATAGAAAATTTTAACTCATCTTAGCGCTTCTCTATAGCGCGCGCTAGAATGTATGTGCGGAAGATTGTAAATGTTCAATTTTCATTTGTAACTTGCTTTATAATTCACAAACACTGACACTTGACACTTTTTAAAGATTTTGCATTAGGTTTAAAAAAAATTAATAAATAAGAAAAAGTTATATTCAAGATGAGTTTTTCTTTTTGTTGTAAAAAACGTACACGCTATTACCATACAGTACATGATAAATACATAGCGCCGCGCTAAAATTCTTCAAAGCATTTATAATAATCAATAAATATTTTATTACGTAGATCGGTGACATACTGACACTAATTTTTATTGAATGTGTTGCTGTTAATTAGGTATATTTAGTAGGTTATTTTTTTTTTGTTTATCAATTGTAACAAGTACAATCACTTAAGCAATTTACATTTTAGAGTAACGGTTACGGAAACTGGAAGTTTGAAAGTACTTGAAACCCTACCAAATGACAGCGGACTGTTTAGATGTGTAGCTTCAAATATTGCTGGGGAGAGACAATCGAGAGCGGCCGCGTTAATTGTTTTGAGAAGACCACACTTTGTAATAAAACCTAGTAACATTACAGCCTTAGTTGGCCAGAACGTAGAATTCAATTGTCAGGTAAACTTCATAGACTTTAAATCTTTAAACTGATTTCAAAAATAAGGAAGTCAAATTATCGTACTCGTAATTTATTTTTAGAGTTACGATTCAAGCGTAAAAATAACATGGGTGAAGGAAGATGGTGTGTTGCCTTCACATGCAACAATCATCCGGGGACTGTTACGGTTGGAACAGGTGTCCGCATCCGATGCGGGTATCTATTCCTGCCGAGCCGATAGCCATACTGGCACGAGTATAGCTAGCGCATCTCTGACCGTAAACTGTGAGTTCCATTTTAATATTCGATCCGATTTTATTGCGTGTTTGTTTTTTATATCTGTTTAGAGCTATTTTAATACGGCCATCTGTTGCAGCTTTACCGCACTTCACGCAGATACCGTCCAATTTGACCGCATGGGAGGGCGATGTGGTGTCGATTCCCTGTGAGGCAAAAGGCTTGCCAACGCCCACTACTTTTTGGATTTTAGAAAGTACAGAGGACTCACTTCTATTTCCTGAATGTACAAAAAGTAATTCAAGTTTATTGTATCTGGATGGGGCGAAAGTAGAACACGGCGGAAGGGTTATCTGTATAGCTGTAAATGCGGCTGGCAGTGTTATGCAAGAAGCTTATCTAAATGTGTTGAAGAAAACCAATAATCCATTGAAAGTACATTCCAGTGACGAAAACTTTGATCACAATTACGAACACGAGGTTCGTATGACAGAATACGAGTTCCTTCAAGCGAGGAAGTATTTGTCACAAAATGTTTTAGTCCTAAGAAGGGTGGAAACTTTGTCGTCGACTTCGTTAAAAGTTGTATGGGACGTGAGTGCTAGTTTAACTTTTGTTATATAATTTAATATTACACATAAAACTATTAGTACACATTGCTCACTTTCTAATTAAAATTTTTAGGTATTAACTGATTATAATGAATATTTGGAAGGAGTTAAGATATGGTATAACGGTACATCTATGAATTGGCGCAATAGTACTGAGGAAATAACAATTTTTAATGCGTCACAAGTGGAATCGTGCTCTAATGGATCCCTGACAATTGTTGATAACAGTGGGTCATCGAGCTACGTTTTATCTGGGTTGTTGGCGTATATGCAATACGATATATTCCTTATGCCTTTTTATAAAATGTTGCTGGGAAAACCGTCGAATTCGATGATGGGCTACACTGATGAAGATGGTGAGTTCTTTAAAATTATAGTTTGGCAAATTGACTAATGTATTAAAATAAATTCTACTCATTTTATATAATTATTTTAGTGCCATCTGTTCCACCCCAAAGTGTGACAGCGGGTGTAATTAACGCAACCTCTGCCTGGATACGATGGGAACCACCACCTGCAAACACGTGGAATGGGGAACTTACTGGATACCTGGTAGGCTTATAATTATTTATCTTAACTTTTTTTATTACATCATTATCGTACGCTATATTTTAACGTAAGGATTACGAAACAGTTTATTTTAACATTTTAACTGTATAAATTTCAGATCTTGCATAGGTACACATAATTTAATCTATGTGCTTATATATATATATTTTTTTTTATAATTTTATAAAATTCAATGTGTAGGTGCTGAATAATTCAAGAATAATATTAGAGTAACAACTCCTGAAGCGGATTTTTAGATGTGGTACTGCGGTTTTGGTTAAAATTTACGACGTCGCAGTTTACGAGATTTTTTTTACGATATATTGAGTTGATTGATTATCCCCTAACCGTCTGCAACGCAATGCCTATATTACTCGCGTGAAACTCGCCGTGAATTGTGTAATTCAATTTTACATTCTACCAAATCCATGGTTTCGTTTCCACGGTGAAGGTACAAAAACACTCTATGAGTTCATAGCCTTATGAAATATAAGTAATTTAATACTAGCTTCAAGTTCATTCATTTATTCATATTCATTGTTATATGGCTAGAATCGTAGAAAATTAACTTTTGTCAATATTTGTGTAGTTTGTGTCTTCGAGATATTGAGGTTGACCTCGTTATTGAGAGACTTTTTAATAAATACGAGTAGCATTACTGAGGAATTTCAGTCTTTGTTCTGATTTTTTAAGTTAATCAATTATTAAAGCTTTTATTTTGTCAACGATCTATGAATACTATTTAAGGGCTTAGAAAAAAATATCACTGGAAATCTAATCAACTAGCTAGGCGCTGCAATTTTCCCCGTGTCATTTCCGATTCATAACAATTCCGCAATAAAACGTAAAGTATGCATCAATTCAGGCCTTTAATTTAAATTTAACACACGAAGCTTTATCACAAGCGGTTAAGTGTTTTTAATGTAAAAAAGTCGATAATTTCTCTATAAATCCATCTATCAGTCCTTACAGGTTTTCGCATTTATAATATTAATAGGATAGGATCATGATTGATTATGAGGATTAGGATAAAGTTTAGGACGGACGACCGTTTTGGTGTAGTAGTGCGAGTGGACACCTCAAACTGTGCGCCGGCGGTCGCGGGTTCCATTCTCGCTCGGGACAGATATTTGTATTTTTACATATATTTGTTTCTGGTCTGGGTGATATGTCCTTGTGAATCTCCCCACCCTGCCTCGGAGAGCACGTAAAGCCGTCAGTCCCGGTTGTTATCATGGACACCGAATAACGATCGTTACTCATGGTAGGGAAATTATTCGCCAACCCGCAGTGGAGCAGCGTGGTGGATTAAGCTCTTCTTCTATATGAAGAAGAGGCCTTCGCTCAGCAGTGGGTTGTTTACAGTGTGTTTTTTACTGATACAGTAAAGTATAGGATTAGACGCATGATTGTTGAGTCACTACATGTTGAATTTATCTATCAGATCGAAATCCGTGTGGGCGGTGGCAACAGCGGTCGCGTGGTGGGACAGATGTCGCTGGGCGCGCGCACCCGCGCAGCGGCGGCGAGCTCGCTGCGCGCGGGCGGCCGCTACAGCGCGCGCGCCGCCGCCGTCACGCGTCGCGGCCGCGGGCCCTTCAGCGCGCCCGCGCAGATACACATGATACCGACGCACTCGCAGCGGCATTACGTGCAGTGAGTGTTACGTCGTACTAGCTTCTGCCCGTGGCTCCGCCCGCGTGGATGTTGGTTATCGCGAACAAAAAAAAAAAGTATCCTATGTCACTTCTAATACCTCCAAGAATATGTGTACAAAGTTTCATGATCATCAGTTAAGTAGTTTTCGCGTGAAAGCGTAATAAACAAACTTAGTTTGGCATTTATAATATTAGTATGATATTAATTTTGGTTTCGCACATGAAATATAGAGATAAAGGAGCACTACCTCATATGGCTGTTTGACACAAAAAGTGTCTACAAAATAGCATTAAATAAAGGGGGCGTTTGTAAAGTGGAAAACATAATTAACTGTTTTTAATGACTTAAAGTTTGCTGTGTAGAAGTAAGTATAATTTCAAGTATTCTCATAAATTTGAGTAGTTAGTTCATGAACTAATATGTTTCGCTCGCTAGCTATTTAATTTTCAATTACAACACATGTGTTGTAATTGAAAATTAAATAGCTAGCGAGTTAAATAAATTATCTGACCTAAAAACGGTCCTCTGGTACAGCAACGCCATCTTTATTTAAGGTTATTTCGGGAAGGTTTCGTAACACAAGTTAGTGCTCCTTTTACTCTATACTCCATAGTTTCGAAGCTTGGGAATTTGAATGCAATGATTGAGTATAATTTGATTTAAAAAGCTTATCACAGATATGAGTTACATTAATGTGACTTCAAATTTTAAATTTACTTTCTAGTCGTTATTGCAGTTTATTTATTAATAAAGCATTATTGAAACCGTTTCATTTTACTTTTGAACGATTTTGCTATCTCGAATGCTTTTTTAATTTGATTAAAGAGATGAATAGCGTAATGATCGATTTTTAGTTATCTCATACGGTCATGCATTTCAAACCACGATCTACATGAGTGCCCAAGACATTGATATAGACTGATATCATATTACACCCATAAAATCAACATGTTCCTTGGTGGCCATACCACAATTTCCTCTGACATGATGAATGAAGCTGCATATGGACGTAAACTATCTATGATGGATTAAATTAACCTAACATTTATAAGATTAATACGGATCATTTATTTAATGCTAATTTTTTAGGACTGAACCACCAAATGATGGAACTATACCGCATTTATTCCAAGAAACATGGTTACTCGCATTAGCCCTAACTTTGTTCTCCGTCATTGTTATTGGTATAGTTTGTATCTATTATATAAAACGTCGTAATAGCATACAGAGAAAAAAGTCAACGGGTAAGTTATATCTATCATTTATCAATTTGTTAACCTCTCTTTGATGATAGTAATTGAAGTGTTGACCCCGATTGTAGGTCAATCTATTGTAACGGCGCAGCAGTGTCTATTGAATAAAGACACGATTTGGCTTAGAGACCGACCGGTGTTCGCGCCTCCAGATTCTGCATTAGATGTTAACGGATGTCATCAAAGTCTTTTACAAGGTATTGATAGTTACTATAAATAAATACTTTGTGAGATAAATAATTCACTTATTCGAAATTTATTTTTAATTGAACATTGTTTGTAGGCGGTCAGTCACCTAATATTTTGAATATTGAGCCAGAATATTGTCTACCGCAGAATTCTGTTCAAGGTTTGGATACCTCGAGTGTAGACAGAATAAAAAGGGGGCCACCGGAACCTTACGCCTCCAGTGCTATTTACACTGAACTCAATTTCAAGGTACTTCAAGATAAGCATTATGAGAATTTCGTTGTTGACTTAAGATAAGCAGTCATATTTGATTTGCGCATACCGCTATCGTCTTACAAACATGGATAAAGTGATTTATACATTAAATAAATTTTCTCACAGGACAATGCAGACATCGGAGATGCCCGAAGTTGTCCCGAAAGACGATCGCACAACAATAGCATTGTTAGATCGTGTAACGGCAGCATTCAATATTCAAATGGTGAATGTTCGACTTGTTGTCACAGCACTTCTAGTAGATCAACGAAAGATTACAGGGAATTGAGACATGAGAATGTTCATAATGACGTCAACGTGGTCGAGGATGATTGCGCGTCTTGTCATACAAACCGATCCGGATCGCGAAGTAGACAAGATAAAAGCAAAGTGTGTCCAACTAGCGATTTGGAATATGATTACCCGCAATGGCATTGGTTAGGAAGAGAGAATAGTTTCAAAATTCCCATTCAGACCGGCAGACATTCAAACGTTGCGCGGTCCGAGCAGGGCTGTCAAATAAATCTGAATGATATATTGCCCCCACCGCCGTATGAGGTGAGCAATGCAATTTCAAACTATTTTTAAATTAATTTTATTTGTAGTTATAATTAAATATACACAATTAAATTAACCCATTTATATATACAAAAAGGAGCAATATTAACTTTATAAATAAACATTAAATAGGTATATACAAAAATACTATTTGGTGATAGCGTAGCAGTAAGCCATATCTTGGATAACTAAATTGAAATTAAATTATTTCTATTGTTTTTTTTACAGAGTCCCGAAAACAAGAGTCAGATTAAATAATGAAATAAGTAAGTAGGGATTTAATGAAACGCAAAGCAATAATCAATATCATCATTTGAATAGGTCTTAGATCGAGTGGATACTGTAACAACTTTGGATAGAAGTGTAATTATGTTAATGTATTAGAGTTAAAACAGAGACTTTGAAAAAATAAGTAGTCTTAATGAAGGAAAAGGGTAACAGTTCAGACGTATTTATTCGAATTCTACTGTAACTTCCAATAAGATTCGATAACGTAGTAAAATTTTGATAGACTTGTATCATCGATGTCATTAGCAGTTATGTTATGCGTAGAGTGTGTATTTCCACTACTAGATTACAATTATCCATAAATTAGTGTTAAAAACCTTTCTATAACAAAATCTTCAAAAACGAGAAAAATCTAAGCTTATTCTATACAGACTCAAGTACATGAGTTGAAACAAATATTAGTTGACATTCAGCAAAGTTTTGGTAACTATAAAACTTATGTATATGTAATAGGAAAACTTTTAAATTATAACATTTCTGTAATTTAATTATTCAATAGTCGAATATAGCACTTATAACTTGTAGCTACCAAAATATAAATAGCCGTTTATCATAATTTATTCCTAATTCTAGTCACAGTATTTAGACTAGCTTCACATTTTGAGAAATATTATCGTATATATTTCTCTTGATATATTATAACGAAGTCCATACGCATTCGAAAGACTAGATTCGTTTTATCACATGGGTTTTCTTAAATAACCCAAAATACACTGCCATTTAGATTTAGCTCTTTAGTTGTATAATCTTTGACTGTGATATTTATATTAAACTTGTGTATTAGAAATTATTGTATAATTGTATTGTATAAAGTGTAACGAGCTCCACTATTTCAAAATTTTAACTGTGTACTATAAACTTTTTTCTGATCCCTTTTTATCTATTGATTTCTTTTTGCAATCCAAATATTTTCAGAGCCAGTTGTGTCATTTAAAATAACGAAATATAGGAATTTTACATTACGATGAGTTTTATTTACCTAATATAACCCAATATAATGTTATATATAAGATTATTAATATATTTGTGTATATATTAATTATTGGTTATGATGGTCTAGTGCAATGATTCTCAACCTTTTTTTTTTGTCGCTGCGTACTTAACTATTTCAAAATTTGGCGGAAAACAAGAAAAAAGTGAGTTTTTTTGGATAATTTAATTTTTTTTTTGTAGTAATAATGACAATGCTACTATGATATCGTCGTTTTATGTAGATTAATACTGAAAGTCCGAATTCACAAAAATAAAATGTAAAACATTGTAATAATATCTAAAAGCTTTTTTTAGCTATCATGGGATGATTACAAGTTTTTTATGGACTCAAAATACCTATTCCTGTTAAAATAATTTTAACATTTTCATCTTAAATTATATGATTTAATAATTATAACAAATTAATATATAAAATAAGATTTCTTTAATTTAAACTTTGTTATTAAAAAAAGTATTACAATTTTACTACATAAATTTCTAAAATTTGGCGTTACACTTTAAGAATTTGGCGGCACACAAAATTGCCGCGGCACAGTGGTCGAGAATCATTGGTCTAGTGAATAGTAGGTAATCGTGAGTTAAAACCCGGGCTAGTAACGCTGAGTTTTCAAGTGTCTAATGTGTAAGATTCATGTAATACTCACGTCACGTTTATTCGCTGACCTGCAGTGGAGTAGCGTGGCGGATTAAGCTGTAACAATTCTTCTTAATAGAAAATGACTGACCCGTTGGCGCAGTTTGCAGTAACCCTGTTTTCTGCTCCAAGGGTTGTGGGTTCGATTTCCGCCCCGAACCTGGGTGTAATATATGACTATTTATATATGTATTATTTATATGTAGGTATATTTATTAAAAAAAAATGTACATCAGTCGGCTGTTACTTAAAACACAGGAATTAAGTTGCCTACCATAGGAACAGACGACCTTGTGTGTGTGTTAAACATATTTATATTTATATTTTAATGAGGCCTTTGCCTACAGTATTGCGTCACTTACAGGCTTACAAGTAATTTTATAAAGTAACTAGCTGCTGCCCGCGACGTCGTCTGCGTGAACGCTATTAGATTACACGTTGTTACAGAATGCATTGAAGAAATAAAGGTTCACGGCTCGTTCCCCGTAGGCGATAGCGTGATAATAGGTAGCCTATATGTTGACCCGACTTCTTAATAATATTCGTGCCAAATTTGAAGTAAATCCGTGCAGTACTTTTTGAGTTTATCGCCGACATTCATACAGACAAACAGAAAAACAGACAAACAGACAAAAATTCTAAAAACTATATTTTTGGCTTCGGTATCGATTAAAGATCACACTCCAAGTATTCTTTTAAAAAAATATTCAACGTACAGTTTTGACTTTCCTACCATTTTATTATATACAGTACCTATAGATATTTTTTATTCTGAAAATTGTTTTAAGCATAATAGGAATTAGAGAGACAATATACTGTTTTAATGTAAGTTTACATTTCTTACATTTTATATTGTAGATATAATTTAAATAAGAATAACATAGTTTATCTATGACAGAAATAAATTACGTGTTAAGATTTATACTCAACGGTTACGACTTAAAATATCTCCTATCGTAATTCCTAGAAATTTAATTTTCCTTATTGTGTTCGTACAACAGTTCTGGCATAGAGGTGATGAAAGTTCCATTAAAGTCGACGGTCGTTGGTTTGATTCCAACTCGTATTTAATATTTATGTTTGTACAAATACTTGTTTCTAGCCTGAGTGTTTGTCCTTGTGAGTCTCCCCGCCTCCCCTCTGTACTCTACTGTATCAGCCTGTAAACCATTCACTGCTGATCGAAGGCCTCTTCTCCATATAGAAGAAGGGTTGGAGCTTAATCCACCACGCTGCTCCACTGCGGGTTAGTGGATAATTTCCCTATCATGAGTAACGATCGTTATCCGGCATCTATGATAACAACCGGGAGTGACGGCTTTACGTGCTTTCCGAGGCATGGTGGGGAGACCCACAAGGACATACACTCAGACCAGAAACAAATATTTGTACAAATACAAATATCTGTCCCGAGCGGGAATCGAACCCGCGACCGCCGGCGCGCGGCATGAAGCGACTACTCACACCACTACACCAGAACGGTCGTCATGTCTCCCCTCGGATGACATATAATGCTGTAGGTCCTGGTTATTATCATAAGCACCTGAAAACGATTGCTACTCTTGATTGCAAATTTTCCACCAATCCGCATTGAAATAGTTCTTCTCCTACGACGAGTATATAGGTATGTGAGAGACCTGCCCTGCAGCTTTTGTATTGGACGCGTTTCACATTCACTAAATAAAATAGTAAAAAACTTATTGAAAGTAAAATTATAAATTTAATTCTAAATATCTTTTTAACCAATATGATCTTGTAGTCTCATTGCAGCATCGATTCTAGGTGAGAATAGCATATTTTTAAGAACCTTATTTGGTAAACGCCATGTATGGGAATCTAATGTAGTTTCTCTAAAAACCTGAAAATTAATGAAGTTCTAACTCTGTCTTATAAATCATAGAGTTAATTTAATTGAGCAAATTCCCATTCATTTTAATGTTTGTTAAGAAAATATAACTATTTTATACTTTTTAAGGAATTTATATACAAACTGGAATGTTCACGTGCACTCAAAAAACCTTCCTACGGCCGGGATTGCATCTCTTTCTACCATGGATTCAAGCAACTCTCGTAAGAAATAGACAAAATACCGGTTATCATCGAAATGCTCGGAACGATTTTTCACTTCATATGTTATAAGCCAATGTCAACCTTATGTCAAATATTTCAAGGTGCATATTTGAATATACAATTTTATTAAGTGAGCGTTCCAGTTATGATATAAATTCCTTGGTATTTACGTTTTATAAATTCGATTATCTTAGAAAACTCCAGATATTGTATTTAAACAATAAATACAATCGTAAACGCAATGATTCCGATTGTAAACAACATTATATTACGAGTAAGTAGGTACATAGTTATCAATGTCTGTTTCTTAGATCCAAAGTGAATAACAGCAAGCAATTGTATGATTTACTAGCTGATAACTATATCATTGAAGTCAACTTTCAGCATGTATATTGTGTTGAAGATATTTTCCTTGGGAATTCAAAGAAAATCAATAAGCTACTAATTTTTTTAAAAATATATTTCTGTCTTACTCGAATACAGCAAACATAATTATCTTACTGTTATATTCGTGTCCTACTACATACAAATAAAATAAAATAATGCACAACGTAAAAAATATACTCGTATATCGATTTCAATAAAAAAACTTTCAACGCCTTGATATAAATAAATGTCATGCTGAAATATCTATAGAATGAAAAATAAAAACTAAATCACATTACACCTAACTTTCAAAAAAACTTAACCTTTACTAACAAAACTTACAAAACATTTTACTTTTATACTTAACTTTTAACTAAAAAAATGTTAAGATGATACCTATTACTTACGTATTTGATCAATAGACAAAATATAGCTTATGAAGAAAATGGGTATGTTTGTTCTGTTATCGAGTTGGATTTATTAAAGCAATCTCCATTAAATTAAGAATTGATAGCCACTCGTGTAGCGTCGTGTATAGGATAATATTTAAGTCAGTTGTATTTATAGCTTCTGTTGTATTCTTAGAACTGTATCCATACGAGTGAAGTCGTAGACAACTGCTTGACCATAAATACGTATAAATTATTATGCATAATAAAACCGATTTAGACTCGTGAAAATAATTGCTTTCAATATATTGTATGAACCTCAATTTACTGTTAAATGAAAAGGTCATTTTAGAAACGCTATTATAATAATATGTTGATCGTTTATGTAATACACCCATGTGGGAAATCGTCCAATATTATCTCTAGAATAACAATAGACTGTATCGGCCGTATTTAACCATCAATATAGAAATAATAAATATAAATTATATTTCTAATGAAAATATAATAATTCAAATACTTCAAAGCACTATTTTATAAATCTCAGTTAACGAATTGCTAATCATGTTTACGTCGTGGTTTCTATCGATTTAAATATTATTCATTGAGTAATTAATTTGTATATAATTTCAATGAATTAAAAGCAATTAATATTTTATAATTAAGCTAACGCAATATGAAATAAATCAGCGCTTCTTTATCATCAGCGTATCAAATTTTAGTAGACATTATTTTGGTTTATGTTATAAATAGTTTAAAATGTTGTTAAAATGATTCAAAAATATTTAAAATAGCATAGATGATAAAAATTAGAAGCATCTAAGTTTTATCTTGATCACCTCAACGATTAAAATATTTATTTTCTGTATTATTTTCAGAATGTGTATGCTTATTACATGTAACAGACAATTTTTTTTTTTTTTGGAAAACCAGAATTAATAACAATTTTTTGTTTTATTTTCCACCTTACTCAAATACAGCATAGACAGTTTTCTTACTGTTATTTTCATGTCTAAATATATTACTACGTGCTACATAGATACGTATTTCAAAATGTATATTTCGATTTCTATGAAAATAACTTGTAATGCCTTGGGAGGCAACAACACAACTTTTGAAAAATATATATTTTTGAGCATTTGTATGTTTATATATTTTTTGCCCATGACTGATAGGTACATGTAGCGATTGTAGGGACGTCAATATGTTACAGAATAAAAATAGTTCTACTTCAGTACAAATAAGCAGCATTTAATCAGTCTGGAAAAGTGAGGAGCATTTCTAATAAAAATGGTTAAAAGTCCCACTTGCAAATGTTTCGTCTGATTAACTCACTCTTTTTCTATTTTGAAAAAAGTTGTAGCCAATAAGCGTCCCACTGCTAGGCGAATTTTCTCTTTTCCAGTCCAGTACGTGGAGCTAAATTCGCCACACTTCTCCGCTGGTGAATAGCAGTTAGGTACAAGAGTTTCGGAATTTTTCCTGAAAGGTATTCTTATTCTCACGTTATTTTTCTTGCCGCCAAACACTGTTTTATAGTAGCCTAATAGATAGAACACTATATATTAGGCTCTATTAGCGCAGTAAATAGTGTATCAAAAGTTATTGTCGTTTTAGTAGTAATCAATGGAACTGTGTTTATTTTTAAAATTACAAATTAATGATCAATTAAATAACATAATATAAGTTAAATTTATGTTATAATGATGCTATGAATTTATGTTTATTCTAAAATAAATTATGTCATTTGAGTTAAGCTCACTGTGACTAGGGCTGTTGCCTGTTAAGCCGGTGTAATAATAGTCGTTAAGTTTAAACGGGATGATTATTCTAATTTGCTTTGTCACTGGTTTGCCAATAACAATAAAATAAGATGGCAACGTAAGAATAAGCACATTCGAGGAACTTGATAAATACAAAGAAACTAATGTGCAAGTGTTGTAGATGATTACCGTGGTTTTACCCGCGTAAGACAAGACTATGTGGGAATTTTGGGAAACTATGTAGGAATTTTGGGAAACAAACTAGTCATATTGGGAAATATTAATATGAAAGAGGAACAAACCATAAATCTTCCATTCAGCATCACAAAATTTCGCTTTTTATAATATTTATACTGAGTTACGTTTTTTCTGTATCGACTTTAGATTGTACTAATCCATTAGCTACGCATGAAATGGTTTTGGCCAATAAAATAGTAGGACAGGTAGATCCAACCCTATATGAGGGTGCAGCCCTGCACTTACGTGCAAATAAAATATTTATCGATACTTCATGTTAAAATATTACAGGACCTATAAGTATACGATAATTTTCTTTTTGTATAAACTATGCCTTGAAATAAATTACTATATAGTACTTACGTATAAACGAATATTTTAACATAAGATATTTGCTATATCTAATAAATGATAGACAAAGTAAAGTATATCAGAATAGAGCAAAGTTTTATAAAACGACAAAGTGTTCTTTGCAATGACTGAGTTATATGTTTTATCCTTAATCCTGACGACGCGTTGGCGCAGTGGTCACAGCAACTGACTTATGCGCTAGCGGTCGCGGGTTCGATCCCCGCACATGACAAATATTTGTATAGGCCATACAGATGTATTTCGTGGTCTGGGCGTTTGTGCTTGTGTATTGTGTGTGTTTCCGGACCCCCGACACAGGATTCACATCCTACTGGGGGCCGTTGATTGTGAGACGTTTATTTATTATTTATTATTAATATATTTATAACTGAAAAACAAGATCCAAACTTGATACCTTATCTGTTTAGAAAGCATCGAAACAACATAGTCGTAATTTGCAATTTATGTAATTATCTACATAAATGAAACATTTCACGAAGGAAAAGATTTTAATTGGTTTTATCTGATCCATGGAAAATTGCTTAGCAATGTATAATTTATTCCTGGCGTGAAACGGTGGTCCAAATTTAATTGTTGTTGACGTTAACACATAAATCTTGGCGAATCTGAGCGGAAGCAATTTACATAAATGCTGCCATCGCCGGTTTTATGTCTTCCTGTATTAGTATCAAAGATTTATCAGCTCGGCTGTTGATGTATTTCTTTATTAAAATGTTGTGTAACCGCGTGTGTCTACATAGCTTCGAATACAAGAAATATTGGGGCAGTTCGTCAACAGACATATCAAGTTGTTTGAAACATTTCGTTATGTTTTCTTTGCCGTAAAACAATAACGGGAAGAAAGAATGATACATTATTCAAAACACATGTTACTTAAATATGCATAATATGTGTCGAACAAAAACATTATTTCCCGACAGACTATTATGTGATCCAGCTGAAAAACAGTTTAATAAGTTAGAAAAATAATACGACGATGAAGTGAATTTCATTGATATATATTTGTTAAGAATTGTCTTAGAAACCGCTGCAACGTTAACAGATCGAAGTGTAACTGAGTGTGAAGGTTCCGGTAAGTGAGGTCACAATTAGACAGAGCGTTTAATTACAAAATTCGTAGTAACAATGAGGCTTCGCCCTCCGTCTTTTATGGGATTCTCATTTCGACGCATTGACATGGTACTTTTAGCGGAGCGGAAAGAGTATCTACACAATATTATTCATGAGGTTGACAATATTTATTAGTGACTTAAAAAATAGACTTATTATAACTGTTTTTTTTTTTTTTTTTTTGTAAATTAAATTTTCCTTAATTTAATATGTTGTCAATAAATCTTATTCGTTGTATATTTAGAAATGATTTATAATACGTTGTTTTATTCAATTTAATTATTTATATTTTTATAAAAAAAAAACAAAAGCTATTAAATTTAATAAAATTAAGTAAATGTTTAAATTTTCTACAATTAAAGAATTGTCAAACAAAAAATCGCTAAATCTTTGTTTTTTATCGGTAAACGCTTACGCCACTGTTTTAATAACTCCTGAAATCATCTAACGTACTGTAGGGTTACTGTAACACGATATTGGTATTATACCTAATTGTTACCGAACACGTTCCAATGGTTTACAGGTTGGTCGAAGGGCTGTGGTATACATTACCACGAAATACTACACTAGATATCTTCCTTAATCCATTTTAGGGAACATAATTTTTGAGTCGAAACCGTTCAATAGCGTTACTGGCTTAAATCCTTGCATGCTCTAAGCCTGTCGTTTCAGCCGATGGACTACTAGTATATATGAGTGCGTATAGTATATTTCCGAGGAGATGGCCCACAACGATAATCTTGCACAGCTTGAAGCCAGTAACTCCCCAAGAATCATTTAATGTCGCTAATTCAATTGAAAGAAAGCGAAGTGACCGTAAAATTTACTTCTCCTAATAAAATAATGTCTTCAATTAATGTACACTTGCAACGCATTCAACGTATATTGGAAAAAAAAAGCTTAGATATATTTATAAGAAGAAATATATATATATATATATATATATATATATATATATATATATATATATATATATATATAAGTAAAAATATATACAACAATATCCTACAGCTCAGTAGCGTAACAGAAGCATAGTATACGTGTCATCGCGGGTGAAACTGCGACGGAGGTCTAGTCCTATACATAAGTGATTTTTATTTAGCAATTATAATATCACTCGAAATATTACTGGGGGCCGATTCTAATATTATATACGAGTTCCTAGATAATTGACTTCATTATGTTTGTTCATGCTGTTTCTAATTATTTTTTAAGATTAAAATCTATTTAAACTATGAGTGGTTTTGTATTATATAATTTAAGTTTTAATTGTAAGTATAATCATCTTTTTTAATTTAAATTTCAAAAGATCTTCCAATAAGAGCTTAATAAATTAATGCAAAAATATCAAGTTTTATAGTATTAATAACAAGTTCTTTATTTTATTAAGTCCTACCTTCTGACTGCGGCTTCGGCCACGTGTATGTCGATTAACGCGATCAAAAAAAAAAGTATCCTATGTTACTTCTAATACCTCCAAGAATATGTGTACAAAGTTTCATGACGATCGGTTACGTAGTTTTCGCGTGAAAGCGTAACAAATAAACTTACATACATTTATAATATTAGATATGTATACTCGTATCTTTAATCGAACGTATTAAATTCAGTTTTATCCATAAAGAAAACAGTGATCTGACTATTTAATAGAACGTTTCAATGTCAATGTTAAGTGATTTTATTCATAGAATAGCAAAACTTAAGAACAACTAGTTTATGAAGTCATTGATCTATCCTTTGTGACATGGATATAATAGCACAATAAGAAGCTCGTTCAGATGTGCTTTTAAATAAATGACATGTTTTTGTAAATAGTATATTTTTTTATTATTATATTTATGCATAATTTTATATATATTTATATATACATGTCTTTTATACCGCTGTTCTTAATAACTTAAATACTTAGAAAATTAGAATACATTTAATAAAAAGACTAACATTATTATACTATAATAAGATAAGACCGCCATTTGTACTATGCGTATATTTATTTTAATTCGAGTTGTTAATTTTAATATGTGGTGTACAATAAAATGTTTAATAAATAATTGTATATACATAGATAAATAATATTTATTTGTGTAATATATTTTTACACGACTAATTCAAAGTAAAAGATTCAACGTAACAATCTAGTCATTACTTACAGGAAATAACAGTTTTTTATCTGCTAGAGAAAGAATGTAAAACTAATTGTAAAATAAGTTAATTATAAAATGACGATTCCACGATCATACACAAAAGTAGCCGAATAAATCTACAAAGAATTGAAACAGAAGTGTAATAAGTTCAGTTAGGAAATTAATAGAAATATAAAATAAAAAAAATACAGACGAATTGAGAACCTTCTCCTTTTTTTGAAGTCGGTTAAAAAGAGAGGCTACAACGTCACCCTGAGGACTGCCAACGCTGAGGCGGTTCTATGGGGAGCGTTTATCACCAGCAAGAATACATATTTTATGATCTAAAAGGTAGTAACGAAATCGGTTAGTAGTAGGTAGGTACTCGGCAAAACAATTAAGTTAACAACAATTTTAGCATGATTAGGTCTATAGCACACATACATGTGTTACTTTAAAGAAAATATATTGCTTAAGGCATTGATGGTATACAAGAATAATAATACATGTAAATAAATAAATAAAAAGTATTAAAATTCCATCAACATAATGTGATGATACTACATAACCACATGCACCCAAATAAATTCCACAAAATAATTTAAAAATATCTCAATAGCGACATAAAATTAATAAATATGAAGACGATATAAAAACTATTAAAACACCTCAATCAGTAATAAAAGAACCCGTATAAAATTTAAATGCCAAGTTGTAACATTCTAGGTCGAATATGAATTACGACTATAATACAACTAATTACATACGATAAACGTTTTGATAGAGCAATATCAGAAATGCGTTTCTTAAATCGAAAAAGCGGTTATTTTAATAATGTTAAATTGTTAAACTCGTAGAATAAACACAAAATTGCTTTTTAATAAACGCCCTCATGGGCGTTGCAGCGAGACCCTGTTATTATATATCGGTTTTATTTTGTTATGGTCATTTAATTCTGACACCATAACAACGATGTTATAAAAGATGGGCCATAAAATTTCACAGAAGACGAACATATACGGTTTTATTTTTGTCAAAAAATATAAAACCAATTTAAGTTGATTCATTAATATTGTTACATTTTTTTTTTGCGTGTTTAAGTAGGTATTCAAATTTTTAAATATATTTTTTTATTTGACATAATATTATAAATTTTACTTACTTTTGTATAAAGTTAACTGTATATATAATAAATACTTGCGTAGTAATGTTAAATACTGTTGCAGTCGGCTGTCGGTTTTGTAGGCACGCCTAAAATTTTATGTTTCTTACAAAAAATAATATAAGGAACTACATCACTAAAATGGGGGATATTTTACTACCCCTCAATTATAGTCGTAAAAGGAATATTCAATTAATAAATGTCACAGTCGTTTAAAACATTTTATATCCATTTTATATATCATAAATTTCTTCAGATAACGCGATACTAAGGTTTATGTACTTCTAGTATTAAGTGCTCGCCTTGAACTTTTTACAGAATGCAAGTCGTATTTCTTTTTATCAGAAGTTAAGACGACTAACAAATTATCACTTAAAGATACCGTCTCAGCCGCCTCTTATCTATTCCTCGCCTACATCCTAAGTTACGACTCGCTATTATCTCTCACAACATTCGTTTCGCTCAAAATAAACCGCTCGACAATCCTTACCTTATCTGTTCTAGAAATATTTTTAAAACAATTTAAGAAAAAAATAGAATGCGATATTCGTTAAATCTAAACGACACTGCGTAAAACCCAATAAAGAATACGCATAGATCGTTCCCGAAAGTATTCAGTTAGTTGTCGGGACTGAAATATCGTTCGCAAAAAGAGAACGCGACATCAAAGCATTCGGGCGATCCTGCCAGTGCGACGTGATTTGGTTTAGAAATAACCACAGCAGTCGGTACATGAGCTGTCGACGCGAAAACAGTTCTGGTTTTCGCCTACGGAGCAATGTTCATGTCGAAATGATGATAGACTTATTTTGGATAGAAGACATTATAAACTTTGTTTCACTATATTGATTAATTCTGCATTTTTTGTTGTTTAATTTATAACAAGAATGTATTAAATAAAACATATCCAACCGGATTAGTGTTTATTATTATTTGTAGTAACTGGGTAGATACAATTGGATATATTTTAATATGTTCTCTTTAAGTTCTTAACAGCATTTAATAATATTTTTACGCCTTGAAGAAACAAATTAATTGATGTGATAATATGTTTGGCTTTTGCTATCAGATAAGACAGTATCTAAAGTTTAATAAGTATAAATACAATATAGCGTATATTATAAAAGGCCTTTGTTTGGATTCATCTAATATTCCTTTTCTGGTCTATTACAACGAGACTTGTTTTAATTTATCAAAGTTCCTCTGTGCATATAAATGCGTTGTGGTTGCGCTATTGACGCCCTTTCCGAAATAATTACACGTTAGCAGTTCCGAAAATTACGAGTTCCCCTACGTACGCGTTACGAGTGGGAATGGCTCGTTAAACTTGATGAGCGTCGCTGCTTCGCCGCCTTGTACAGTAACCCACATGAACAGGTAGAAAAGTCACTGAAATTTAATTCTTATTCCAATAAGAATTGGGCTTGTTTAAAATTCTACCATGCTGTAGTTATTCTTCCAACACCGCAAAACAAGTTTGATCCTTGCGAAACGCCGCTGTCAGCGCTACCTTACCAAATTGTTATCAAGAGCGAGTATCGAGTCACCATCGATATTGCATAAAATTCAATGATTTAGCTATGAATTTTACTATACTGAAATGATGCTATGATATTTTATATTCTTAATTCTGTTATAATAGACGAAAATATAAATAATGAATATGATTTTTGGTAATAAACTTTTTAATCAGTACACTGATAGCGCTTTTTGTATCGCAATTAGTTAGTATCTTCAATAATTTACACAACTACTCTCCACTCCGACGACGTTCTAACCCGAGCGATCTCGCTAGGAGACAGGACGAACGTCCATTCTGAACCCTAGAGAGGGCTCTCAACTTTCACGGCTGGGTCTCGGTATTCGGTTCCCCACCGGTGACGCTGTAAAGGCCGCTAGGGCCTACAGTTATACACATTTCGAAAAAAAAAGAAACAAAATAAAAAATTAAATCACATACTAAAATAAAACTTATGTGAGGGCGACGCCGCGGGCACAGCTAGTCCACAATAAAAATATAATAAAGTAGTGCAAAACTATTTTTATATTTTATTTCATTATTGACATAAAAATATTCCTCTCGGTAGTTTCATAATCGTCACCGGTTTTATTCATAAAAAAATCACCGCTTAAAGAGATGATCTATGAAAGTAGCTCTATCAATCTATCGTCAATTAAGATTTTAAAAAATCAAATCAGCCAATTCATATAAAAATCTCTATAAAATTCTTAACGATTAAAACCTAGTAATCACAGTGAAAGTGATCGTTTTGATCGTAGTGATCGTTGCGTTGTCAGTCAGTCAGTCAAGTCAGTGACATAATAAATGTCAGCTCGATCAAAATATCACAGGCGGCGAGCGATGCAAAGAAGGGATCTCACCGATGACGCTAATTATATATCTAACCGTACTGCTTTACACTGAGACATTAAAATTAACTGTACCATCCGTTTGATCTTTCCATTAGAGCATTACTATAAATAATCTATTAAAACAACCGCTGAGTAGGTATGAGTCAATACTTTTCGAAAACAAGACATTGTCAACGATTTTATATAAGATTCATGTTTATTTTAATTGTTTATTTAAATTTCGTTGTTAGTATATCATCATGTAGAATTTTTTATAATAACTTAAGATATTGAGTATGTCAATACTAGATAAATTGTTTGTAGTAGTAAGAAAGTGAAATAATAAAAACTGGTAAAGTGCGAGTATGAATCGCTCATCGTATGGTTCTGTACCTCTACAAAATATAAGTATACGTATGTATATACCAGCAATTAAAAAAAAATTCGGCTAAATTTTTTTAACTGTATTAGAGAGACAGCAAATATTTTATATTATGTATTTTCAGAATTAAATATTTTCTCAAGGTTTAAGCATTTTTTATATTATCATCCAGATTTTTTGCACATATACTTATATTTGAGGATGTGTTGTGAAACTAAGTGGTGATTTGTAGATGTATATTATACTTTATAGGATCGTAAAGTTTAAAAAGTTTGAATAAAGATAAGAATACAATACGACTTCGATAGTTACCTTTGTTTAGTCGATTGAAATTTCGCGCACGCTTGAAATATTTCTACTTTCGAATCCGCGAAGTCGTGTTACATTTCGGAATAGTCTTAATAAATTGGAGATAAAATTGCGAGAGGAACGGAACGAACCGCAAGGGGGAACAAAAAGTCGACGGGAGACGTTTGTCTGCTCCGAGATAAAAGTCGCGTCGCATTGTTCTACAAATGGCGGATGAAACAAAGGTTGCACAGAGTAACATAGCCCGTAATTAATTACAGTCGTTCACAGAAATCACTCGACAAACAAACGTAACGGGCGCTGTGAGGTTTTATCACTCGTATTTATAAATAAATTTTAATATCAGTGATGCTATGAGCGGTCAATGCCTAACTAGGTACTAGGACTGAAATATTAATATGAGAGTTGAATTACATTATTTAATAGTTAAGCATTATTTATAATATTATTTTATTAAGTACCAACTTTTTTGGATTAATGTATTAAGAAATATTAAATTTCATATATGTATATGTTTTAGGAATTTTATGAATCTGTAATTATAAAAGCAGAAGTCTATCTCTGAAGTGTCTTATAGTTTGGTCTGTGTCTTTTCACATTTTTACTACTGAGGCCGGTTGTTAATTAAGGAAATTAATTTAAGGCATTTAACGAATAGCAAGTGTCGGTTGAACAGTAGTCACAAGAACTGTCTGTTGCACTAGCGATTGCGGGTTCGATATTAGTTCATGACAAATATTTTTGTAAGTCATACAGTTGCCTGTCGTGGTCTGGACGTGTGTGTTTGGGTAGTGTGGGTTTCCGGACCACCGACATAGAATTTAATCATCCCCGATGGTCCCCCCTCACTGAGGTGAATTCGATGTTATAAAATAAATAAAAGCCGCGAGCAAAGCTTTGGGAATAAACATTTGTGTTTTAACGGATAAACATGAAAACTATAAAATTACAAATAATAACGATTACAATCTTAAAAGAAATACAATCATAACATTATAAAACGAAGAAAGAAAAGACCTCATGTGCCGAGAGCTCTTTATTTTAATACTCTACAACACGCGTCGAAACTAGAGACCAATAAAAGTCAAGTGCTACGCTTTTGCGGATAGCTAACTATGCTGTTAAGAAACCTGTCGAACTTTCATAGCCAATTTGCCGCTATGGCTACGATTGTTAACCAAACTGTCGATGGTTGAATTGTCCACTAGAATATCGAGAGGTTATATTAAAATTCTATGGACCGAGGGTTGTTAACTTTTATGAAAGTAATTTTCAACAATTTAATTGCTTTCAATATTATAAATTGTCAATTCCGATAACAGATTAAAATTGTTACAATTTTATACAAAAAATATTTTTAATTAACTCTTCTATTTCATCATCATCACTATCTACACATCAGCCATTGAATGTACACTGCTGCGTAGGTTTGCCAGGCTCCAGACCGAACGGCTCGAAGCAGCTTCCATCCGTCTCATGGATGGGCGTCTGACGCTGCGCTTGCCGGTACGTGGTCTCCACTCGAAAACTTTTCTGCTCTATCGGCTGTACAGTTCTACGACCTATGTGCCCTGCCCACTACCATTTCATCTTACAAATCCTTTAACACACAACAACAACTCACAAGCCTTCTCCATGACTTGATGTGTGACTTATAGCTTGCTTAAAGTCATTTGTTTTTGTATTATTATTGTTCTTGTTTCTTTTAACCATTTGCACGCCTACATTATAAAGAAGAGAAGCAAATATACAGTACACTTTTTTCATGTACTCGTAGAGATCAAAAAATTTAAATTATTTAAAAAAAAATTATCAAACGTTATTTTTGTGGAAATAAAGTGTATTTATTTATTTATTTGTCACAAATAACTAATTACAGTCGGTAAAAGCTATATGCAAAAATTAAGCAAGACGATAATATTTTACAATAAGTGCATACGCAAAGTATGTAGACAGTATTAAAGGGTTACTTAGACACTATTAATTAAAAAATAATAACATGAATAAATAGATATATAATACCCAATATTTGGGATAGTAAGATAGAAAAAAAAAATCTTAAGTATTTAGTAAAAAATGCTTCAATGTCTTTTTTACATTCGTACAATTTTGGCGTAAAAATGTTGACATGGACATATCAGCAACATTATCATTATCAACATTATTTGCATTAGTAGATATTTCATCGCATGCCGGTGAATATTTAAGGTATTTTATAATTTTCACTTTTACTTCGTTTTCGACCCAAACGAGACTTGTTGAAAACATTAAAATATTTATATAAAATGTTGTAAGGGTTTACTCTCGTTGGTGGTCCCTTGCAAACGTTCATACTGCCTTGAAAATCATATTTGCATGTACGTCACGTCACATGTCCGCGTCTTGTACATCGTATTGCTCGTATTAATCCCTCGGTTGACATTTTTATCCTCTCTTTGACCTAATTCCGAGAGAATGTCAGGAAAAATGTGTAGGAAAAAGGCCGCGTATCACTAATGTGGCGTTCCTATTAATCATGTTTGCACAATGCGTGTCAGCGAAGTAACAGGGGTTAGAGGGATGGCTTGAACTTATTACGAGCAGAAATTATATGAACAGGTCAGGTTTTTTTTTTGTATGTCTTAGAGACTTTTTTTGTGTTTTGTTCGGTTATTGGAATATTAAGATCACCAAAAATTTGCAATAAAGCAAACCTTTTCTTAAAAAGGTTGTAAAAATAAAGAAAGAAAAATATGGTTTGACTTATAACAGTATGTACACATTAAAGGGAAAAAAATAACGTAAAGTATATACTCTTATTTCCTAGTATTGAATTTTATTACTTATTCACAGCAGCTCGAAGATAATATAAATCAGTCATTCTTACAAGTCATCGAGTATAATCGCATATAATTCTATAATGTATGTATATCTTCGTTTTACAACGCATTACAAATGCTGACACATAAAACGCTCAGTGAACGACGGAGGGTAAAGGTACAAATGTAAAACAGAACATTATGCGTGTCACAGCGGGTCGGTGCTCGCAACGCCGCGACAGCTCAATTATATGCGCCTAAAATAACAGCTCGATCTTGGGTGGTCGATACCGAGAATAGTGCATTTTAAATTGTAAAGCGCATCTCCTTAAGTTGACAAAACGAAGGTGTCATCGATAGCAAGACATATTATACGATGAATATTACAGCGGTTGTTGCCACTGTTTAAAGTAATTATTATTGTTTGTGTTAACGAAAGTACCATAAATTTTGAATAGATTTTATTATTATTTATATTTTTAAATAAATAAAAGTAAATAATACTTGTAAATTATTATAATTCACTTTAGCAGCTTGAAAATGTCTCACTGCTGAGTAAATTAACGAGGATGGGAACATGATCCACCGCTCACCTCCAGTGCAAGTTAGCGAATATACGAGTATGTATGTGTCATAAATTTCTTCTAAACGTAACTTCGTGTAATTTCCTTTCGTCGGTACGAGTGAGATTTTTTTTTACATATTTATCACTAGAAGATAAAGAGGTACCAGCTCGGATATGAACTCGTGACCTTTTGCTTGAGGTCCACGTGCTCTATCAACTGGGCCATCTTTGCTCTCGCATAAAACGACAATACACGTTTTGATGTAGTACCTATGGGTTGTTAGATGAACACTAAATCTAATCATATTAAAACTTTTTCTAACTTTTTTTTTGTTTTAGCCTAGAGAATAATTTATAAATAATTTGAATAATTTTGAACGACTACAAAAAAGGAGTAGGATGTTTGTTTTCTTATTTTTATTTTTGATTAGTCGCCGATATCTTTTTCAATTGTGAACCGATTTTGTAAAGTTTTTATGATTTGAGAAGTCTTATTTTAGAGGTCCTTGCATGTTCACACTGAATTAGGATATGATGGTAGAATCGCAGGACAATCGAGAAAACACAAAAATAAATAGCAGTATTGCGTTTTTGTATCTACACACATCGATTTCTTGGAGATTTCCTAGCTAAATTACTCAACTTTTTTTATTCGTTTTAAATAAAAAAAATGCCTGCCTATCGCTTTTTCCGCGCTCTCGCTCGCGACACGTGACACTTCTTCGTGCGTGCAGTCGGCATTCATCGATTTACAAGACGTTATCACGCAAAAATTATTACTATCTCTAACTGGTTTTGTAAAAACATGGTTGATGTTCTGTTGATAATATGTAGGTAGTTCAATAGTATCATAATTGAAATAATTATTTGAAACGAAAAAGCAGTAGGTGCCTACCAACCCACTAAAGTAAAATACTACCAAAGTAAAATACATATTTCATATTAATTTCATTAACGTTAACAGACTAAATGAATTTAATTGGTTAACTATTTCAATTTTAATTGATATAATATACAATTGACCATTGCCTGTGTAATAGATGTTGTATAAATTAGTTATTTAGCATAGCATTACGTTTGCGGTTTTATTGTATAGCGAAATATTATATTATACGTTTTGAAACAGCAATTGCAGAATTATTTTCTGTCGTATAAGACTTCCACTATATGATATTGCTTGGTTATGTTATGAAATTTGATTTATAGATCGCTAATTTACTTAGGAAAATTCAGCTGTTGTAATGGCAATTAGCATCTGTATTTCAAAATTGAAAAGTAGCGAAATTATTCAATTTCGAAAATATGAATTAATAGCAACAAAAAGTAAAAAATTTATAACAAATGTTAGTCGGCAAATATCGTTTCTTTAAAATAAGTAAAAATAATAAGGCAGCTTTGACAGTTTAAATAGGGCTGGTAAAGCTTTAAAAAATTATCTAACCTAAATAGTGTTTAACGAACAATACGAGTACGTGTTTTTTTGTTATTGTCCAAGTTACGCATTTATTATTTAAACAAATAGAATTTTTAAAATCCTTACCACTCTTTCTACATGTATGTATACCAAAATTTGTCTATCTATCTTCTTGTTGTGGTTTGGAGTAATCTTTGAAACGGACAAATTAATTTTGACTGGACTTATAATATCCAGTCCAGTCAATAGTACCTCAATATTTTATTTTAGAAAAGAATTAGGGTTGAAAAAAAACTAAAGCCATTAAAATCGTCAAAAAACCATATTCAATAGTGTTTAATATGTTTTAAAGTCGAAGTACACTGAATATCATGCAGGCGAAGTCGCTGTTGGTAGCAAATATAGCTTTCTTTTTATGAAAGAGTCATTAAAATAATTATGCAATTTTAGAGTTAACATCGATGCCACCAAAAACATAACTTGTCAAAAAACAAAGTCTTGCAACTCAGTTCTCTACCGTAAAAAGATGTGAGATGCATGTAATACCAAGTCGGTTAATTTATTCAGTCCCTACTTAAGGGTCCTTCTATCTTAAGTTATTATGTAATTAGCTAACCTAAAAACATCTTATAGTGACCATATAAATATTAAAAATCTTTTATGTTTTAAATAAATAGATTGACTTGACCATCGCATGAAAACACATTGTATCTCACAAGTAATACATATTATATTAAATAAGGTTGTTTGGTACGTTTGCCAAGTCAATCTTTTTATATATTATATTCACTGCAAATGTTAACTTTTAAAACTAACTTAACTTTGTAAATCTATATCTTTATATGGGACTACAAAGCTATTTATGCAGTTGGCTAATCTTGAAAACTGAACCGAAATTGCAAAATATTTTAGTTTTTCCTTGATTTATATACAAAATACTAATTTTATTCTAAATTTGAAGCTTCTATGTCTACTAGAAGTGCCTTGGAGTTTTAATGATCGGTTAGTTAGTCAGTGAGTGACAAAATTAAGAAACTTTGACTAGTCATAATTTTTAAACTACTGCCTAAAATTGAATAAAATTTGAAATATACTGTGTTTATACAATGCATGCTTGGTTACTGAAAATTCAGGTTTCTAATTTTATCCACAACAAAGTTATAGGGGATCTAAAATATCCTGAACTGCTACGAGAAAAGGATGATACGGCCGTGCCGCTTTTTTTGCTCGACTTGGCGAAGGCACTGTCGTGCACCCAGGTTACAAATAATCTGTCTTCTCTTTAATATACATCATACACGTAGATAAAATCAATAGCTTAATCGAACCTTGATTACTATAATAATCAAAAAAACAACCTAAATTAATACGTGTACAGTCAAAATCACTATTAATCACAGAAATCTATTCTAAAATTAACCTTATTGCAAATGCGTAATAAATAAAGTGTATAAATTTCATTGCTGATGACTGTACTTCTGTTAACAAAGTAGAATAATGTATTTCCTTTAACTTAAATTTATACCTTAACAAGCAATACTGTAATGAAATTCAGCAATAACGATGCGATTTTAGGTGAAAATCTCAGTTAACTACATTGTAATACTAACATACCATTGTATATCTCACTCGGTCGTGTTTAAAATTTATTTGGCAAAGCTACGATAAAATTGGTTAGTTAGTAATTAACAGTGCAAAACGTTTCCAGCCAGAGGTACAATGGTATTATAATTTGAAATCATAATTACAAAGTTCGAATGTAGATTATGAATGTAAATGTTATTGGCTTTTTAGATAGAATCGCGTATTTCGTATGTAACATCACAACATGTATGTTTATGTTTAACCAGGTTTCCAATATTTAGCAGTCTCTTTTTATAATATTGGTATATTAATTTACCATAGTTAACTGGCTTGTTGTCATTAGTTAATTAATTTTTTTGTTTTGTTTTTTGTTGTTAATTCTCATTTTGCGAATGCTGTGACACCTATATGTAGTGCAATTATATAACGTTTTTTGTATTTTTTTTTTATATATTTGTAAGTTTTTATTGTAACTACAACTAGTTGTCCTTAAATAAATAAAAAAATAAGCAAAATGTATTAATATGGTACGTGAGGAAAGTGTTTATTGATATAAATCTACTATTAAAATACCTTAAAAATGGAATTCCTGTAAAGTCTAGTGACCATGCTTCAAAATAATTTAATTATTTTTATTTTTTGTGGCGCTACTTTTTATGTCATATGGATATAACACAACGTATTACAAATATGGTGAAAAAGGTTGAGCGGCCATTAAGAAAGCGACTTTCGGTAAGACATCATAGTCAAGACGAACTTCCTGTACTCGGAGTCCATGTTTATTTAATTTTCGAATTGTTTGTTTAGTCGAAAAAAAAAAAGTAGTCGTGAGTACAAACTGATTCAAGCCACGCGTGTCATAAATTTTTGATGTGTTTTCTCAGTCAACACAACACTCCAATCTACTTTCGATTTCTAATATTGGTGAAGAGTGACTGTGACTCCGACTAGGTATAGTCGAGGAAATATTGGGGACGTAGATTTTTCTTATGTATTACTTATTTGGTGACGGGTGGTGTAGTGGTCAACTAGCTGTTCCACCAACGGTAGCTTTAGTTTTTTATAATGATATTTTGTTTGTCATGGTTTGCGTTTGTGTTTTAGCTATATGTATTTCCGGACCCCCGAAACAGGATAACATCCTGCTGGGGACAGTTAAGTGTGAGGCTTTAATTTATTAAATAAATGCCGTGTGAACTATAAAATAAGTAATTTGTGACCACTAGCCATACCATTATTGAAAATGGATTATAATTATTTATTTATAAATTCGTCACTATTTGAATTTTTGAATCTTTGCAAAAAATTATTATTTATATTTTGGTTGAGTTATAGAAAAAGCATTGAAAAGTTTTTAACTGTCTTAGGTAGCCTTTTGATATATTTAAAAATAACTTATGAAGTACACCAAATGTTACACTTTAAACATTATAGTTTTTTACAACTGCTATCGACTTTTCGATGCGAAAATCATATGTTTTAAAAATTAATACAGCGATTTATAATTAAATATAATACATACATAAAGAGACATCATTTAATTAGTAAACAAAGCCATCGTATTCATAGTAACAAATCACGTGAGATTCAATAGCGATAACCAAAACAAATTAATATTTGGTCGAACATTTCACATGGATTCGTTTCGAATTTTAGCTCCACAAAGCTCGTTTTTGATCACAACTAATTAACGATTTCACAGCACCGCAATTCGATGCAAGTAATAAAATAATTTAGCTAAACAAATCGACAGCGCTCCGACGCGTGGGTGATAAAATAAAGTTGGATCGTTCGAACGCTGTCGCTATGGGATTTATATGTGATACTAGCGGCCCGCCCCGGCTTCGCACGGGTATTTAACTAAAATTTTAAAAATTATAAATTTATATTTTTTATCACCTACATGCGCCATCTATCGTATAATAGTAGAATATCGTTTTTATATTTAGTGACATTTAACATAATAGTACCTTACCTTAGACCAGATGGCGTTGGCGGCGTAGGTACCTATTTCTATTTTCTTAAATATTTATTTTTAAATTTAATTACAATGAAACAAAAACTAAATTATACTGTGAATTATGTTAAATTTTTATGTATTAAAGTTATTTACATTGGTTTTGTACTTTTTACGTGATACGTGCACACAAAAAAATGATAAGAGATGGCGCTGATACAAAAATAAACGCGCTATTAAAAAATTTTCTTGATGATATATAGTGTATTAATAAAACGGAGGTTTTAACAGATTTATTATTTGTATAGATTTCAGCATCGATACCATGTGAGTACAGAATTTGTATTGGTTTATGTTCTGTTTTTTTTTTTTTTTTTTTTCATTGTCTATTAAAAGTGATAATGTAACAAGATGCTAGTTATATTTTGTGAAAATTGTGCCTTAGTTTAAGTTCGTTATTTTTTATCACATCTGCAAATTGTTGAATAAATAATTATTTTTTTAAGTATTCGGGTTCGATTCCTAGCTAAAAATATCTAAAGAAAACACACAGTATTATTTTTAATGTAATTAGTTAGACTTTTTTAAAATTTCTTTTTTTCTTTTCGGTCATCCAGTATAATTATAAAATTCAAATTTACTAAAACTAAATAACTTTTTGTAAGTACATATGTATATTTTTAAGTTTTTATGGATACTTCACCACTGATGTTTAGTCACTTATGTATTTCCATGAAAATATAGCGCGGGATTCATTACAGCTTAAATAGTAGGTAGGTACATTAGAAGTTAAGCTTGAGTGAAATATAAAATGTTTTTATAAATTTACATTACTTTACCCTTCTGAAGATTTATGAAATACATAATTACTGGAAACCTTTTGGCCACTTTCCTTTGTATTAAAAAATAAAAATGTTTTCAAAGAGGTTACTGTCTTTAAAACATGTTTTAATAGAAAAGTAGAAGGAGCATGAAAAAAACTTATTAAGAGTAAAGAATATTCACAGAAAATATCGGAGTTATAGGTGTTAAGAATAATGACAGTATCTACGAGAATGTATGTTGATAGATTAAGACAGAACTTACGTAATATGTTTTATGAACGAAAAAACATTTTGAGTTTTTATTTACTGTAAAGTATCTATATTTCTATGTTAAGATATGTCAAAATATTAAGTAATTTTTATAAATACTTTTGCTATGGAGGGAACTAAATTAAAAGAAATACAAATAAAAATACGTTAAGAATAAATTTACTTTTGATTTATATGTTTTATTGGTTATAAAAAGCTGCTATTTATAGTCGAATCTCTTTCTCGTTCTGAAGCTATTAACGAAATATAAATTACAACGCAAAAGGGCTCTCAAGCAACAAAATACTATTTTAACTGCTTCAGGGTAGTAAACATAATTTACAACAGTGCGCTGTTTTTATATTTATTTTGACTTCGCTCAGGTCTACGCTAGTTCAATAAAAGTTCCGTAAATTTCTATCCGATCGGTCAGTTCTTGGACTGATCGCTCATCCAGCTATATTTATAGCTCTTTGATTTATTTCGTTATCTCTTTATTGCCCGACTAACGACATGCATTCTACTTGGAAGATTAATCACTCACGTCAACGTGATTTAGCAGAGCAACCAATATTTAATGTGTGCTATTTAGACACAATATGCTCCGTTTTGTATTTAAAGATTTTCTTATCGTCTGAGAGTCCAATGATCGAGAAATCGAAAAATTATCAGAATATTTGAAAGCCGAGATCAAGATATACTTTCCTTAATAAACTTAAATAATACTTACTACTTAATAATACTTACTTTATACTGTTCGTAAAAGTTATCTATCAAATAAAATATATTGCTCTGTTTGTGCCAAGCAGTGCTATTTAATATCATTACGGAAAGAATCCTAATTTTTAATGATTGTCATATAATAGGATCTTACGAAGTAATTAAGTAAAAGCTATTTCATATATTCCAATTATATTTGAAAGTAAGTTGAAAGATAATATGATGTATAAAATATTATATTTATAAAAAAGGAATTTCTCGCGATTAAAATTATTACAAAGTTATAACTCGGTATCTTAGTGTACGAATAAATAAAAATAAGTTGTAATATAATAAGGAAAAAATAATTAAATAGGAGGCATAAAATAAATTACGTGTAATCTTTTAATAAACTTCGTTTAATGAAGAGATGCTTTTAAAGTTATACGCTTCATACTCATTTATTCAGCCCACTATCGGATGCACTTACGATCATATTTTCAAGGCTTCGAATAGTTATTAGTTATCTTTTCCATAATTTGTGATAAGCGAGTGTTGAAAATTAAAAGCCTATAAGTGTCTTCCCACGCAACAGCGACAGGTTCGGGGTTACCTTTTAGACCACGTAAACAGTAGGGGAAGATGGGGGAATGGCGGTCACTTAAGCAGTAATTCATTTTTTATTTTATATATGGGATTTACGTTATAGATAACTGACTTTTTACATAGCTTATATAGTGGGCTATAGATATATATGAGGCACATTATCAATCTATTACGGTTTTCTTATTTTTTTAATCATTTTGTAAAACCCTTCGTTGACCGCGATTACCCGCAGATGCGGGTAATAGCGGTCTACTGTTGGGGTATTACCGGTCATTCAAAATTAACACAGGGTTGCTTCTAAAATGTACCCGAAACGAAATAAACCGATATTTTATCCATAATTATCTTTATTTTTCATATTTAAACCAAAATGAACTTTTTTTTTAATATTTTCACCAAAAATAACCCTTTTTTATATATAAAATTTTTTTTATTAATTATTCATATTTATACTTTGAAAATCACAGATTGAGATGCATAGGAACATTTTTTCCCCCTTTCCTAGTTGGTCACTGACCAGTGGCGTAACTACCGGAGGGCTAGACGGTGCTCTGCCTGCCTTGCATCGGGGCCCCCAGGTTGCAAATTGAACTATTGAAATTTGCTTACATGTAGAACCTAGACGGGCCCTGCTGTGCATGATAAAGAGCAGATGATAAAGTAGCTTTGCAACTTTAAAATATTTAAATATAACTATTTATATTTTGGCTTGTATTGATAAAACTTAAACAGTTTAGTTGGGGGCCTAGTTTATTTTTTGCACCAGGGCCTTGGTTACATAGCTACACTATTGTCACTGACCCTTCTCTCTTCTGTCCCTTTTTTGGCAATAACTGTACCAGGGTCTTGCACGGTAGTCACATCAGTCTCAAGTTCTCAACCATGTTGTACACTTTAAATCCAGTAAACTGGTGTTATTGCATAACATCTTCCAGATATTGGAGAAACAAGTTATCCTCCATCTATGTTAAATGCTGTCACGATTCGCATGCCTCTGGTTGGCGAATGGTTATTGAAGGATTTCTCTTTAAAAAACCATATAGCCAATCTTTTCCTGCTAGCTTCCTCTCCCTGTTGAAGTTATGCTTTATGTTATGTTTCTTGGCATAAATGAAAGCTGCATTACAAACTTGTGGTGGACTTGGCCGTAAAAAAGTTTGGCTAGAAGTTATATATTCTCAGTCATACCCTTCTCTACTTCTGGTGAAAAAGTAGAATGTCTTCCTAGAGAAAATCTTGTAATTGAAACATTATTCTTGATGCGATCTTGTAGCGTGCACCGTAAAGAAAGAAAGAAGGAAGAGAGAAACCCAGCACTAACGGCTTCAACAGCCTTTACTAACTCTTCTTTGGTCTATTTTCCTTTCGTTGTGTTTCTTTCCATGAGTCGCGGCATCGATTTAACTATAAAAATACGTGTAGTGAGATATTATATTAACAAACAAAGAAATAATAAATTGTCTTATAATTCCATACGGGGTAATACTGGTCACTGACCGGTATCGCCCGCTTAGAATGATTGCCATTACCCCAAAATACGAAAACGGTTTCTTTGGTTAGTCACGAAAAACGTAATTATCTTTCATAAAATCCAATAAGCACATGGGATATACTTGTAAATGTATATTAATTAACTTTAAGAAATATATTGATTGGTATAAATCACTTTAAGCTTACCTTTCACCGAATTTTCGATTTTATTAGAACAAAACACGCCCGAACCTGTTTACAGCTGTTAAAGTCACTGCGCGCGAAGGAAAATTGCGCCGGTGGGTAAATAAGTTTACTCGGTCGCATACTAAATGGCGACAATAGTAGCGATTGCATAATGTTTTTGGAAGTTTTAGATTTTGACGTGACCGGCATTGCCCGCTGACTGCCATTCCCCCATCTTACCCTAACTTTGTAAAGGTACGTTAAATATTGAGCGTGTTTAATTTTTTTATATTAATAGAACTGAAAGAAGATTTAAAAAATGTTTAACGTTACTTTTAAATTTTTCGCGAGTAACATTAAAAAGTTGTAAATCTTACTGTTGTGCTTCTGATGCTGTGTTGGAAACATATAGACGTATTAAAAAGCAAAACTAACAGCTACAAAACTAATGGTTATTAACAAACAGTCTGAACTCTAAGGAATGACAATTGAAGCATTACTTCTTGTATAAAATAAAATTATATTTTGTTCATACAACAATAATTGGGATATGAACCACGGCAAATTAAGTCTAAATAAGCTCGTCTATTTTTTGAACGTACCTTTAGTCGGAAAGGTACTAAATGCATAGCGATTGGCGTGGTAATAGATCTTGCAATCGCGGGCCGAGTCGAGACGAGATCGTGGGCGGTGGCGCCAATGCCTACTTTGATAGCGCGAACTTAGTATTAACGTTTTAAACCTATCAGCTACAAATAGTGATTACGGACGTTCGTGTTTCTAGTCCAATAATTACTTGCCCGACTACATTTCTATGTATATTTCTTGCAATGAGTAGTAGGTTTTCTCGAAATGATTGATTTTGAATTATTTAGATTGTTCAGTATTTATTAGGCGGGATGATATTTCTAGATTCTATTTTAATATTTATATTTTGTTATGTACATTGAAAATTAAGTCTTAATTTATCTGAACACAATATTAAATTTTAAATAAAACGCACCTGTTTATCATAATTATAGTCCAGCTTATGTTTATTATGAGCGAGTTTATTACGATTTGAAGAGAATGGGTTTTGATTGTGTACTCGGTCTATTTAATTTCATTAAATATTATGTCATGAATATTGACGAGAGATTACAAGCTTTCACCGTCCCGATGTTTATATTAGTTTATTTATCGTGTTATATGGTTGGTCAGACATACCTAAACTAAATCAATATTATTAAGTAGTGTTTTAGACTGTATGAGGAATAAAAAAAAAACTAGAATTTAGTATAATACTATGTGATACAATCAATTGTTTTTTTGTATTTTGTTTTTCATGTTCCAAAACACGTTACGATTTTGATTGCCAACGAAAATGCTGGCAGAGATAACTGATTTCTTTACCTCGATCACAACTTTATTTTGCGCGCAGCTCAATTAAACATATTTTTAAGCTTTTACCCGACTGTGACAGAAGAAGGGTTATGTTTTTCGAGTGTATGTATGTATGTATGTATGTATGTCCATTTCTTTGGCACGCCCTAAAGCCCAAACGGCTGGACAGTTTTGACATATGAGGTGTCGTTGGATTTGTCTAAATTGTAGTAGTGACATAGGCTATATAAAATGGCGCCCGCAAATGGCGGAATGAGGGGGGGGGGAGTTGATTTTTTTTCTTACTGTAGCAATATGGGTGTCAAATGAAAGCTAGTAAATTGTTTTATTCTTTTTAGTTTATAATAAGAGTATTTTACGCAGTCGGGTTTTTTTATTATTTTTATTAAGCATACTTTTTTTTTTTTTTCGAGGAGCCGATGTTGATTCTAACGCGCATAGACTTGTATTGTTACTGTAATGTAACGGCGGTAAATATCACACAGCTGGTCTGAGGCGTTTCTTCTATTAAGGCGAAAGGTTGGATCTTAATCCGTCACACATGGATATCCATGTCTCAGAATTTCTTGAGACAACATCGTTTCTTCACTATGTTCTCCATAACATAGCATTCACTTAACAAAGGAAATTAAAGATACAGCGGTAACAGCTCTTATTTATTTATTACCGCAACCATTTGGGCACAATGTGTTTTATTCATTCAATTGGTATTAAATACCACAAAATCACAGCCTGTTTATAATTTTATCTTACAAATTGATTATTTAATGTAATATCAATTTTAATTAATTTTAATCTAGAAGCATACCACAGTGTACAAAAATATACAGTGGTCCGACGCCTTTGATGTTTGACGAAAAGCCGACACCGAGTGTCGTTCTCCGAATTACGCAGGGTTGTCACAGTTTTTTTTTTTTTATAATTTAATTAAAATATAATGTTATTATTTAGTAATTTATTGAAGTTCTTTATAGAAACGAATACAAAAAGACATTTCGCAGACAAAAATTTTTACAATGTAATATATGGTAATAAATAAGAAAGTAGAATATTTGATAGGATTAGAATACTACTCCAGTAACGAGTATAAAGAAATAGTATATAATAAATATAATACAAAAAGAGTTATAGAACAAAAATTAAAGAATGTAAAAATTAGAAATTATTATGGTAAACGAACAAATAAATATTTAGGAACCCATGTAATTAATAAGACAGACATACTCAGACAGACGCCGAAGATACATAAAATTGGTTTACTTAAAAATAAACTACTAAAAATAAAATGGTTTACTTAAAAATAAAAAACTAACTTACTAAAAATATCGCGTTTATTACAAATTTTAGTTTAACAATATTTTATTTTAAATTATTTACCCGACGTTTCGGACCCTTTAGAGCGTCCATGATCTCGGGGGACTGAGGTGGTGGGTGTTCGAATAATTATTCGGACACAATGTCCCTTAATGTACAGCCATAAAGGTGAGAATTACATCAAATTTTTTTTACGCCATAAATTAAATTGAATTCTCAAAATATTATTTAAAAAAATCATTTGTTCAAACATGGGAATGTTTTTAGAAAATTTATGCAAATATTGCGTTTTTAATTTTAATTACTTACTTTTTTACTAATTTTACAAGTTTCTTAAAAATAATAATAATATTAATTAATTTAAAATAATATAATTCACGTGAAATTTGTTCAATATTTTAAGTTGTTATTTAAGTAGAATGCATAAAAAAAATCCTTTTGTAACGGAAAGATTTTTGTGTAACTATATTTTTCATGCTGGTACAATTTTAAACAACTTTTGTCTTATAGAGCCTAAACTATTATATAAAGTAATACATAAATATTGATATCTTACATTTATTATATTTGTTACTAAATCAGAACAGAAATACCATTATCTATAAAAACGGCAAAAAATCATCCCCCTTAAATATTAACTTTATTTTCATTTAATTATTTATTTTTAAAGTGCATAATATAACTCAATATTCTGTAAATATTTCAAGCGTCTACATGTTGCCGTTATCAATATCGAGCTCTTAACGAACAAAAAAAATCACGTTTGTTGTATGGGAATTGGGAGCCCACTTAAAATTTTTTATTCTGTTTTTATATGACAAAATGTATAAGCAGTATAAAGCAGTATAAAATAATATTAAAAATATGTTTAATATATATATTTACCTTTCTTCCGTGCGCGGAAATTGATGAAAGCGCAGTTCTCTATTTATGCGGGATGACGATGTGCAATCTCTCACAGCACAGGTAGTATGAACCATTTTAATTGTTTACAAATTAAAAAAAATAATATATATAATTAAAACAAACACGCGCTAGCCCTTGAAGTCGTGTCCCGAACTACTAACTAATTCGGGCGGCCGAAGCGTATGCAGTTCGGGCTCGCCTACCCGCGTCTCACTCCTCACACCCCGCACGATTGCCCTGTCTAGACGGCTTCGTCGGACGACTGTTAGATTTATAGACTGTGAGCATACAAAGCGAAAGAACTGAGATTATCATATAATTTCCTACCGCAATGTGTAAATTTAAATTAATAAAGTCGAGATGACTGAGCGTAACAAATCATTGTAATGGTTGTATCTGTTGACGGGCGTATTTAACACGCATTTACGTCTTTTGTTCTTTTATTTATTGAAATTAATATTTAATTTTTTCAGCCGAAACATCACGAGTCAGTGATTGTACGTATGGGTTGATGGACAAACAGGCTTGCGGATTTAATATGTATGATTAACACGGTGTGTACGTAAAATTTTTGTGATATTTAAGTTTAATTTTTTGTTATGGGTTTTTTGTATTTATTTACCCAAGTTATAGAATAGGTAGGTAATAATAGAACTGTGTAACTTGTCTAAAAAAATTAATGAATCTTCTAATAATGGTTTTAATGATCTTTCATTTTAAATTTTCACGAGAAATAAACATCAAAAATCTAAACAAAAACACATGAACGAAATACACAAATCGATGTTAACTTACCCGCCAACACACACTAGAGCAGGCTTCGCAGATTAAGTTCTATTCCTTCTCTTTAACAGAAAAAAGTGGAATATAGGCTGATACAATACTGTAAACACAAACATTAACGGTAAAATTTGTAAATAATATATATACTAGATAGCCCCAGTGGTTTTAATATAAATAGATAGATTAATACAACAATACATGCTTTTAAAGGTTTCAGATGATATTAGATCTGCCATGGAGAATCGAAGTCTTACGATTGTTGTATTACTGGACTTTAGTAATGCATTCAATTCTGTGGACTTCGAAATTTTATTGAGTATTTTAAGATCAATGAATATTTCTTCCCCTGCGTGTAACTGGTTTGACTCTTATCTTCGAGGACGCTCACAGTGTGTTCATTTGGGTGAAAGTCACTCAAATTGGAGCACTCTCAAGTCAGGTGTTCCTCAGGGTGGCGTTCTATCTCCTTTATTATTCTCTATTTTCATTAACACAATAACGACGGTAATCTCTTCCAAATTTCACCTTTATGCTGATGATCTACAATTGTATCGCCACTTTAGTGTTGTGGATAGTGCGGATGCTATCGCTTGTATGAATGAAGACCTTAACCGCATATATTCTTGGGCTCGACGCTTTGGTCTTGTAGTTAATCCTACGAAATCACAAGCGCTAATAATCGGTAGCCGTCATATGCTCTCATGTCTGTCCTCAAATAATATTAATAATGTATTATATGATGGTGTGCCAATTAATTACGTTGATACAGTTAAAAATCTAGGTCTTCATTTTAGCAGTGACTTGTCCTGGTCTAAGCATATTAACGAAATTTCTAAAAAAGTACATTTCTCAATTCACTCCCTTAAAAATCTCCAATACTTCCTTCCGATTAAAACTAAAACTCTTCTTGCTCAATCGGTTTTACTTCCTCTTCTTGATTATGCTGATTCCTGTTACCTGGATGCTACTGAAGAACAAGTCAATAAACTTGAGAGGCTACAAAACTTATGTATTCGATTCATTTTCGGACTTCGCAAGTTTGATCACATCTCTAAGTATAGAGCTGAACTCAAGTGGCTTCCTATTCGGCTTCGCAGGGATACTCACATCCTTTGTCTCCTATATAATATCCTATTCAATCCATTGTCACCCAACTACCTACGTGAGCGTTTTAAATTTTTACATCCTCCTGGTTCCTCTTGTCGATCCAATGTTCAACTCCTCCTGCAAATTCCATCACATTCTTCCAATTTTTACTCCTATTCGTTTACCGTCCACGCAGCAAGATTGTGGAATTCGTTACCATCGTCGATTCGCACGAGTAAATCTATTAATATCTTTAAAAAAAAGATAAAAGAGCATTTTTTGTCCCTGACATGATATTTTACAGTTTATAGATATGTATTTATATATATATGTATTTAAGTAATAATTTATGTAATGTATATGTATGTTATATATGTCTAGCGTATACATATATATTTTGATAAAAATAAATATAGAATGATCTATATTTCCTTCGCCCATAATTTTGTTTGTTAATGTAGTTCCATTTCATTTCGTTTAAGTAGTTTTTTTTGTTTTACGTGTAATTGTACGTCTACCTTATCTGTTTTATGTCTAAAATGATTCCTTTTCGGGTGTGCTGGAAGAAATCTCTCATAGGGATAAGCAAACCCTTTATACATTATATATTTCTGTGACTTGTACATTATTTTTGTAATTTTCTGTACGTATAATAAAGAGTTAAATAAATACACTTTTCAATCTTAGAAATTTGATAATTCTGTTGTGTGAAAATTCTAATAGCTAAAATATTAAGCCATTGTGCTGTATTCTCATAATTTAAATGAACCTATAAATAGATTAATCCAGATTTCAAATCTAAGCCCATAAATCACTTAGTCTTCGGCGTTATCAACCTACGCCGTCGAAAACAGCTGAAATTAGATCTAAATTTAAATTTGAAAATAAACTTATGTCTACATTTTGTTATAAATTTGTTAGATTTTATTCATTTTATGCAATACATAATTCATTTACTTGGGTTTTACTAAAATATGTTTTATATAAAATTATTATTTATTTAAATGTTGTAGCTCTAATGGGTCCAGGTTAATAAATTAAATCTAATGGACATTTTAATAAGTTAGTAATTGAGGAATAATTATTTTATGTTAATATATGGGTTGGTAGTTCTTGTGTATAATTATTTAAAGTTTTATTGAAATATATGTTTTCCTTAAAACACAAGACCAAAATAAAGATAAAATAGTTCAAACTTAATTAGAACAATTAAATAAGGAATTATGTTCATTAAAAGTTTCTTTTTTTATTTATTTTTGTTAATTTTAATTATTAAATTTAGTCTTTTGTAAATTTAGTACCGACTTTTGTATAAAAAAAAAACCTTGATAAACCTTTAAATTTAAAATTCTTTTGTTTTTTCGTTTCGCTGTCAACCTCCTAATGACGACAATGCGACGCCTCACACCGTTTCATATTCATCACAGTTACGTCGCTATTAAGCCGCAGTTGCTTAGATTTACAACCGACCCCGCCACTATTTACATAATAATTTTCACTTATGAATAGGTATTACAGCCTTATTGCGCTTATAAATATTTACATGTAACTTGATAGAGTGGGAGTGGCCTATCTCGTACCTCCGTTCTTCCTGTCAAGTGATGACGAGAATGCTTTGATGATTCCAGGAAGCAAATGAGTGATTGATGTTATTTCGCTCTAATGAACATTTTGTGTGGTACACGCATACAATTGAGTTTAATAAACAACACAATGTGGAGATTGTACTACAAGCTAAGTCAATTTATTGCTCAACGGTAATGTAATTTACTGGTCTGTTGTATGATTATTCATAGCCATATTCACAATAATAATTAATGAAGAAAATATTTTTAGAAAATTACTAGGAAATTTTTAACGAGTAAAGCTTTGATATGTTTGCTATTGAATGAAAACAAAAAGAGACAAATAAAAAAAATATCAAGTACTTAAATCAAAAAACTAAATAAATTCTTTTAACTGTATAAAAAATAGTCTGACATACGCCTGCTGTTTCGATGCGTGACTAATCCACATGAGATAAGCCGTGGGAGTCCACTTGTATGCGGTGCACCAACAAATAGGTGCAGGTTCCAGTTCGACCGGCACAACGCAGCGTAGGCTTTGTTTAGTTATTTATAGGTACTCGCTGAGATAAACTGTCAAACGTTGTTAGCTGAAATTTTAGTGCTACAACTCTGGAGACTGATGTACGTCCTTTAATAAGATATTTGGAAGATTGAGTTCGTGTCAAAAAATTTGGTGGGATTGATGGCATATAAATATTGTGGCAATAAATAAGTGTTTTGGAGGTCTGAAAAGAAACACAATACAAACACAAACGATCACACCATGACAAATTTCTGTATGGACAAAGAATAAATAATTAAAACCTAAATAAGTCATATAATTGTGACAGAAATTTAAGGCTTCTTTCATGAATGATAAATAGATAGATTGTAACGTTAGTAACTTTATCCAAAACAGAAGTATCTATAGAGACATTACCCTGTTCCGGCAATAGAATTGGAAATTATATTTTGTACTCACATGACCTTGTAGGTTCGGCAAAATATTTTGGCAACTTTGTACTCGTGAATCAAGTCAAGTTACGACTATCGTAACCGTGAAATATCCATAAAATTATATTACTCCTGTTACGTTGCCTCAAAACAAAACTTTGTCTTTGATTTAATATACTTTTCTAAGCAGGCTACAGTACCTACTAGCTAAAAGAAGAGGACGTGAATAAACATTTTTGGAGCTTAATCTGCGAAGCAATATTGTGGAATGACATATCAGACAATCTGCATATCTTAGTATTCTTCTGAGACATGCAGATTTCCTGAACATGTATTCTTTGAAGTTATACTTCTTTTGGCGCGTTAGGGAAAAATTATGGGAGTAAATTTTTACGATGCGCGTGCACACCGTCACGAAAAACCCGACACCCTGAACTTTATTTAACTAGATAATGCGTTATAATAAAACTTTCAATGTATTAAATACCTTTTTATTCTAGATTTTTATCTTGTTACGTCAAAGAAGTATAACTTCTTACGTGCCTACATAAGTACACACACACTTTTTTTTTTCATTGCAGAGCACGAGTTGGATTTATTTTTGATAATGTAGCAATACTAGTCAGGACTTATAACTTATATCTTCTGGGTAATATCGGCTGAATTGTAACAAAAAATGTGGCTTTTCACCATTGTTGGATTAGTGTGTAAACACGATCACAATAATGCAGAAATAAACATTTGAAAAGTTAAAAAAATAAAAACAAAAATACTTTATTTAAACTTAAGTCTTAGGCCTCAAGTAAATTTTAAGATGCTGATTACAAAACAGAAATAATTGCCGAGTTCCATTGTTATGTTAATTTTCAAGATATGTAGCAAAACTTATTCATGTCCACGACATTTACATAGTCAACGCACATTCAATTAACATGGCTCCAACATTAACATAGAATCGCCATTGACTACCTACATGCTTACTGTGTTGGTCGAGAAATTGGAGCTATGGTAAACCAAATATCAAACATATTTACCCAAACGTGGGAATTGGGTAAACCGCTCGATCTTCAATGAACCTCTAAAGCTACTACGTCAACATCAATTTATTTTGTCAATATTGCTTCTGAACCACTCTTCTGATGCTACCAATATTTATCGGGTACTAGTAGTTTATAAAGTAGTTTTTTTTAAATCTCTAAAATGTAAGAAATGTCGAAATCTTATTATGAAGTATTTATTAATAATCATGATTTAAGTTACATACAGAAAATGACAAAAATATTACGTTATTTGAAATACACTTCTACGTTAAAGAATTAAAAAAAAAAAACAAATAAACATTAAAAATAAAATAAAACTAGTAAGCTCATATAAAAAAAATTATAACCGTATAATTATACTCATGTGTATAATCATCTGGCGGTTGCAATTTTTATTAACTTTTTAAAAAAGCTGAATTCATGAAATTTAATAATTGGGTAACCCAATCTATATTGTTTTACAAAAACCTCCTTTAGCCTCGCATCTTATTAATTCCACATAGTTTAAATAAAGCACTTAAGATAATTCATAATTTTGAAGTGAATAACAATTTCAAATTCAATCGAAACTACTCTAATTGCAAAGGAAGTTTAATTAAGCTTAAATGAAAATGACACAACGGTGGGAATCGTTGGAAGTCACAATCTTAAATTTCAAACAGGTATTGGTCTTTGGTGATAAAGTTATAAAATCGCTTTGCGCTGCGTGACTGTACTCCCGAACGGCTTCTGAGGGTGTTTTATTGAAAAAGTACAAGTCGTGAGCGGACTGCCTGAGGGCTGGTCGTCGTAAAATATGAATAATGATCATCGACTTAGTTCAGTAGAATATCTCAACTTTTGGATAATATAATAAATACTGTTCTTATAGCTAACATTTTGATGTTATATTGTACGTAAGTATGTGATACGGACTATTAACAAAACTTATTACTTTATTTCGCTACTAGCTTCTAATATTATTTTTTAAACATAAACAGTATTGTAAATTATGTACAAATATTCACCCACTATCCGTCTATGTAAGTACATATTCAATATGAAAGCTGTTTAATCAGCTTAGTGGGTTTACACAGACCACACGTACCAATAGGATGATACGGATATTATAATGGATTTCCTGTAACATAATTATATCCGTACAAACATGGTATTTTTTTATTTAATTTTTCTTATCGCATTTTCATTTAATTCAACTGTTCAAAAATCTTACTTATCAATACGTGAATCGATATCAAATGGTCAGGGTTCAAATCTGGACTAGGACAGCTGATTATTATCATATCCTAAATTTGTCTTTAGGCGTTAATTGATCTCGTGTTCGGCGGGAAAGACAAACATCATGATGAAAACTGCTGTTTCTGTTTAGGATTAGTACAGTATCATCACACTAGACTGTACATTCGTTCTAATCATATGCTTTGAAATAAATAGTAAAAACATCAATTTGTATCAAACAAAGCTCAGGAAATAAGACATATACTATTATTTAAACAAGGCAACGCACGAAGCCCTTTGTGCCCGATTAGAACTACTCGAGCACTTCCCATCGACAAAACGGGCACGTAGCGAGTTACTGTGCCTTTAATAAGACAGCAGTGGGTGTAATAGCCAATAAGTATTATAGTGTATCAAAAGGTATTTAACAATCTGTCATTAAGCTAAATGAAAGCATAAAAACTCGTGTAATAGATGATGGGCACCATTAATCATGCATTCATAGCGTCCAGCGTCAATCACAGCGATACCGCTCAGCAGTATCAACGCTTGGTTAAACAAGTTTCCTGTTACAAAATGATATTACTTATGCTAATTATGGTTTTTTAAGCCTTATACGATTTACTTAATAAACTTACCGTGTTAGAAGTTTTCTTATTAATTTATTTTATAACAATAAATCAATACTTTTGATTGAATATTCTCGAGCTTTTCATAATGTAGAATATATTCGCCATACTTTAATTAATAAAAACAAAAACGGTTATCTCAACAGAAGCATGAAATGTAAAGTAAATGTTGAATCATTAAAATGTTCATGAAAAAAAAAATAGAAAAGTATAATTAAATAAACAAAAATAATAAATAAATAACAATAAATAAAGTTTATCTTAAATGTACTAAAATGCAAGATTTCATGTTGATTTCAATTTATTTTTATTGTATGGTCGTTACCGCTTATCATTTAAATAATGTATTTAATTATGGTGTAATAATTCATAGCTTTCCTCACGGAAGCATTTGTAATTCTGCCTAAATACCACATTGTTCGCGTGGTGCGACTAAATAAAAAATATCTTAATTGTGGTAGTAGACGGCGTGTTTTGTGATACGAGTGTATATTTTGTGCGATTTCATTCTAAAGCGTGTTGACTGAAATGATTGAGATAAGTGGGTCGCCATTATTCTCGTTTACATTATTTCGCTTAAAACTCAAAGTGAAATATAATCGTGTTCCGGGTGTTAAGAAGCTGTTGACTTTAAAGGACAATTATACTCAAGTGTCTTTTAACTTAATGATACAAGAGACTTGGAGATATGTTTAGACAATATTATCGTTATCAAATATTATTTACTTAATTATAAGCAGTTAGAAAAGTTGGGCCATTTTATTTCTTTAAATTTTGTATGAAAATAAACTTATCAGTTTGTTTTAGTATGTTTTCAGTAGATCATATTCATAACATTTGTAAAGTATTTTGTTTTACTACATATTATAAAACAAAGTCCTCGGCCGCGTCCGCATGTCTGTCTGTTCGCGATAAACTCAAAAACTACTGCAGGATTTTCATGCGATTTTCACCACTAGATAGAGTGATTCTTGAGGAAGGTTTAGTTATATATACATACCCCGGCCGCAGCCGGGGTGGGCCGCTAGCTATTAATTATTCACTGTATTAATACTTTTTACTTTTATAACTTGTATTTATCTATAAATATATATTAATCCCAAACGTCTTTCGTTATAATTTTCCTTCGTACTCATAATATTTCATAACTTTTACCTCACACAATAATGACGAATCTATATCTATATCTTATAAATATAGATTCTTTTATATCCTTATATGTTTACATCTGTTAAGCCATTCAGACTATAGATAATGCCGACAATAATATAAATAAAAACAAATATACGTTCATAACATCCTTTGTCAATTCAATTAGAATGATAATTCTATTATCTTTTAATCACTGTTTAATAAGATAAGAGTTTAACAAAAAAATATTAAATTGGGTTAATAAATATATTTTATGGTATAAAATGTAAATTTTTCAATTCACCAAATCCCCCAATTATCAAGGTAAGCAATATAATATGGCTGGATCGAGTAAAATGAGAACATAAAGGGGTTGCTTTTAAAATAATTTGGAACCTCGCCAACAACCGCGTGGCTGGCAACTGGTGGCGGGTTTATCCTTACTGTGCATAAAAACAATTGTATTGCTTTATTAGTTAAGTACCCTAAATCTTTAATTCCATTTGTATTAACTACTAAAATATAATTTATACTCCTATCGAAAATAATAGAAAATTCATTAAGAAGTTCATTATCATGCTTTTACAGTTTGTAAATTAATTACGATAGTTAAGTATGCACCGTCGTGATTTGTCGTAAGTTAAAAGATTAAACTTTCTATTTAATCTTTAAAATAATTATAGTTTAACCACAAATATAGTTTATTTAATGTATTTTCTCTAAAAAATTTAGTTTTATTTATTTTTATATTATTTCAAACAATAAAACTGAAGTAATAGTTTTCTAGACATAAAAACTGACATTCCATAACAGACATTATTATGAACTGTTTATATGACGGCGATAAAACATTGCCACAAAACAATTGTTTTTAGTTTTGGTCCAATAATAATATAAACAACGAGTATAAACGCCATTTTTATTACTTACTGTATTTTCGTTCATACATAATTTTATAGCAGAAACAATTTCTAAATATTAACAACTCAATATTTTAGATTTTGTCGAAATTATTTTCGGGAAATAAAGTTTTATATATTATAAGAATACGATCAAAATAATAATAATTAATGATAATATGTTTTATCCATTGATCTATGGTTTATCACAAAATATTATTTTATTTATTTATTCATTTATTTATTTGTAATAGAACTACCAACAAAATCACATGTTATTTAAAATTAGATATTTTGGACCTTAGATTACAAGTTACACATAATTTCACTTACAGGTAGTCACAGCATGCATTTGATTGACAATATCACGTGAAATAACAAACATTAAACTAATATTATTATTTAATATAAATAAAAATATTATAATTTTTTATGATAATTTTTGAAAACTACTTTAAAATAATTATTTAAGGTTCTGCGTTTGTATGTATGGCGTGGGATTCAATCATTAAAATAATAATAATTTTAACAGTAATTAGGTAAAGAATATTGCATGTACTTTGTCACATAATTTTATTTAGTATTATAATATATTTTATTGAAGGTAAACGTTTTAAGAGAAACATTTTTTTAGTAAGTGGTTTTTTTTGTAAACGTTTTTTTTTTGTATTGGACGTATTTATAATTTTGGATGACTCGACGCTTTGGCACAGTAGTCACAGCAACTAACAGCAGCAGCTAACGCGGCCGTTAGCGCATAACCATGCGCTAACGGCCGCGTGTTCGATTCTCGTACATGAAAAATATTTTTACAGGCTGTACAAATGTTTTTCGTGGTCTGGGAGTTTTGTGCTTGTGTGTTGTGCATTTCCGGATCCGCTACATAAGACTGACATTTTATTGAAGGCCGTTGAGTTAAAGGCGTTTATTTAATTATTCGTTTTAAGTTTGATTTCTAATAGAGTCCATAAACAGTAGCCACTTTTATTTATATATCAACATTAAATATATTGTCATGAAAACTAGAAAAATCCGACTAGAATAAAAATATGCGAGATGAAAAAATACGTTGAGGCAATCAAAAACCAATACGGTTTACTCGACAATCTCGATACAAGATCTCAATATCTCATCGGATGTATCGGAGTTATTCTCTCGAAATATGGCTTGCAATAAAATACCGACGTCGGAAAATGGAAAAGCAATCGGTAAAATCCACACAATCATAATACGGGAACAGAATATGAATTCCCGAACCCTTGCGGTATAACATACGTAGAAAATACGTAATAAACATTACCGACGTAAACATTTTATGACTGACGAGCCTTCTCATCAATATTATATCAGGACTTCCCTTCCTACCTTTGAATATGTATTATTTCGATATAGCAAAAGTTAAATTGTACGAGAATTCGCGAGTCTAGTTGAAATATGAAGATTTGTTAATATATGTTATGCCAGAAGTTTTACAAGAAATTGACTGATAATACTTTTAAACATTTACTAACGGTTGGTAAATGGAAAACCGGGTTCCATAATACATACCAATAAAGTTTCAGAAAACGCACTTCGTCGCCATCTTCATATAATAAACCGAAATTCCTAATTCGACACACGGAGATTAATGTCTAATACAATTATTTACTAATATCTGAATCAATTAATCCACGAATCCATGCATTCACAAGACTAATACGATTTGTCGAAGATGTAATGTACTGCGCAAGCGAGGCGAATAGCAGAGCCAGTTCATTTGATCGGTTCATTTGGAGTCAGACTGGAGCTCTCCCGATACACGCTACGACTGGATGAACTCGATTTCGATCGTCAATAGGGGAAAAGGTCACTATTGTTGATTACAGATCGTACGAAAATATATCGCATACGATAATAAAAAATATCAAAATGTAAAAAATCATTTTATATAATGATATATGATAAAGTACCACACATTAAGTGTATAAATCATCAGAAATGATACGATATAAGTCCGGGGCTAGTAGTATATAAAATAATGTACATAGTGTATTCAAAGATTCACTGCGTTTTTAGTAAATATCCGAAACGCACTTGTATTATAATGACTTTATGAATACGTAGGCGATTGGTGGCAGTGATTTGTAGCTCTCGATTGAATGTGTATAAACAAAATAATGACTTAAGAAATAAACCAAATCCAGGTACCAGGTATGTGTCTATAGGTATTGGTAATAGGTCTCTAGACTGTTACTCACTACTTACTCTAGACTGTTTTTTTGTTATTATCACATGACTTCGACAATTTCGAACGAATTTGAGAATATTCCCACAGTTCAGCTAGTGAATAGGCTACGGGAGGCTGAGTGAAATTGACAGATTTATTTGCGTTCGGATAAACCGGGATTGCAACTGGCTGAATTTTTTACAACGCCAGAGTCAAGCGCCCCCGATGTATACCGGATTGGAAATAATTTCGTTAAACTCTGACAACTGCTTATCAGTGTGTATATGAATATGTATGATATGTGATATTCGTCGTTGTTTTATCTTAAATCATATTTTTAAGTTACAAATTGAATATTGTTTATTTGTATCTATTCGTTGTATTTCTAGAGATATTCTACGTCTACTATATGGTACGCATGTTTATTAGGCGCCATATTTATTAGGCAATAGCCTTAAATTACTTCTGACGTAGTATATTTCCTTCAAAATATAGTGCTCTAACGTAGACAGTGTCAACCGACCGGGGCAAAGCATCGAATATCTCATCTCCTGGGAAATTACCACTTCCTTACCGTGGGTTCTTAACTCGGTGAGATAGCGACTTCGGCCCGCACGCGCCATCAAAAGCAAATTGTGGTGAGACCATATCGATTTTACGTACACATAAAATCTGCCACATCAATAAGACTACGTTCTTAGGAATTTATTGGTTTATGCGTAGGAAATAAAATTGTGTCGAGCTGGAATTATTTATCAACTCTTGATGCACGATTAAAAATACATTAGGTATGTGATATTTGTAGATAATTTGTGTAAATATTGAAGCAAAATAATCAAAATTTTATATATATATTTTTTAATAAAATTACTCCTTTCACTTAAGATTAGTTAAAAAAGTATTTTAATGATAAGATTACATTTAACTGCTGTCGTCGCTTTTTTGTTTCGTTTTTTTTTTTCGCAATACATTTTTGTCATAAATTTGTAAGTTATATATTAAATAATATATCTAAAATAATATGAAAACATTCTCAAAATGAGCCTTATGGCCAGTAATTTGACTATTATTACTTACGTCAATAATTTTTTAGAACTATTTTCATTGAATGATTCTTCCAATCAGCCAGATAGTATATTTGATTTTTCTTTTGTTTAAATTATTATGACTGAAAAAACTTTGGAAATGATTTATAAAAAATGTACCTATAAATTACATTTTTCAAAATTATTTCACAAACTTCTATAACTTAATTATACAAATATTTTTATTACGCAACTACTATTTAAAAAACTACTGTTTGAAATGAAACTCCTTGGACCCTTTTTACATTAATTTATTGAGACAGCCTTTACAATTTTTGATGTGATTGCTACTAATTTCGTAGCGCGAGTGTCGAACATTCGAGACGGATATCGTTGCATACCCATTGCCTTGTGGAAACGGTTTTACCGACGGAGCTTAGGTATATGTGCGTGAACATGCTCCCACCGTTGAAGGAGCAGCCTTCAACTCGTTGTCATCATCAGGTAATAAGGGACACAGACGGCTGAGGGCTCGACGAATAGTACCGTTGATGATCTTGACGTCAGCGACCCGTGCGATACCGTCCGCACCTGGATGCAATTGAACGACTCGTCCTATCCTCCAGTGGAGTGGTGGGCAGTTATCTTCCTTTACAACTACCATATCACCTACTCGCAGCTGCTCGCCTGTATGACTCTTCCATTTAGTACGTTGCTGGAGCTCACATATATATTCGAGACTCCACCTTTTCCAAAAATGTTGCCTCATGACCTCTAACTGTTCATATCTGTGGAGTCTATTCATGTTAATAACTTCGTTCAGCTGTGGTGAAGGCAATGATCTCAACGGTCTTCCAATTAAGAAATGCCCGGGAGTCAAGGGAATTAGGTCGCTAGGATCACAGGACATAGGACACATTGGCCGAGAATTTAAAATCGCTTCGATTTGTACAAACAAAGTTGACAATTCTTCAAAAGTTAAGTGTCTATTCCCTAAAATCCTTTTAATATGATATTTCGCCGACTTAACTCCTGCTTCAAACAAGCCACCAAAATTCGGAGAGTAAGCCGGCGAAAAATAAGTTTATGCCTTCATCACAACTAAATTCCTTTAAATATTCTAAATTTACCTTTAACAAATTAACTAATTCGTTCTTAGCTCCCACAAAATTTGTTCCGTTGTCACAGAATATGCTATGAGGCTTACCTCGACGTGATATAAATCGTTTTAAAACTAAAATAAATGATTCCTTGCTTAAGTCCGCTAAGCATTCTAAATGCATAGCTTTAGTAGTGAAACATACAAAAACACACATATAACATTTAGTAATCTTACAGCCACGTCCTTTGCGATCGGTAATATAAAATGGACCTGCCCCGTCAACTCCCACCGTTTCAAAAGGGAAACTAGGAGTGAGACGTTGACTTGGCAGATCTCCCATCTTGGGAAATATAGTCTGAGCCTTGAACCTTCTGCAAATAATACATGTATTAGGAATACTACGCGCTAATAATCTACCATTTACAACCCAATATTGTTCTCTTACGCTAGATAATAAAAGTTGGGGACCGGCGTGAAACAATTTTATATGCATTTCCTCAAATATGAGTTTTGACAAGTGATGTTTTGCATCGAGTAATATAGGATATTTTTTATCGAAAGAATACGAAGAATTAGTAATGCGGCCACCGACTCTTAGTATCCCGTCCTCTATAAAAGGATTGAGAGATAATATTTTACAGTTATTAGGTAATTTCTTGTTAGATTTAAGCATATTAAATTCATTTTTAAATGTATCTTTTTGAGCTAATCGTACCAACGCAAGCGAGCTCTTATTTAATTCTTCTAAACTTAAATTAGAATTTAGTTTGTTTACATTTCGACAATTATAAATAAATCTTAGAACGTAAGCCATTATTCTTTTTAATCGAATTAATTTAGAATAATTTTTAAAATATATAATTTCATTACTAATTTCCTTTTCTTTACAACTACAAGCTAAATTCGCAATTAATTCACAATTTTCGTCTAAATTAATCATGTTTACAGGAAATTTAGGCCAATCGACTTCATTTTTCAAAAGAAACCTAGGTCCCGACCACCAAAAAATCTGCACACTTTCTGTGAACGAATCTACACCCCTAGAAATAAGATCTGCAGGGTTGTTAGCGGTTGGAACATAGCGCCATTCGCTATTACTACATAAATCTTTAATTTTATTTACTCTATTATTAACAAATGTGTCTACCCTTTTATTTGACGTAGTATTTAACCACCCTAAGACCACCATGGAATCCGTCCAGTGAATGCAGCGTGATATTTTACATCTCATCGCCTTTATTACCTTATCAGCAAGTTCCGCCGACAAAAGAAACCCGCAAAGTTCGAGGCGTGGTATAGTGTGTTTTTTACTCTTAGGACATACTCTTGATTTAGCACATAGTAATCGCACTTGGACGGTTCCATGCCGATCCAGGGATCGCAAGTATACACATGCTCCATACGCTGATTGGCTGGCGTCTGCAAAAACATGTAATTCGACATTTACATAATGTTTACACAAAACATGTCTGGGTACGTATATTTTTTGAGTGTTAATATTTTCTATAAATTTGAACCACTCCCTTCGAATATCCATAGGAACTTCTTCATCCCAATCTAACTTATATGACCATAGCCTTTGCAACAGAATTTTTAATTTAATTACAAAAATACATAATAAATTCAAGGGATCAAATATTCTTGCTATTGAAGATAGAATTTTTCTTTTAGTAACTAATTTAAATTTTTCCAAATTTATTTCAAATTTTAAATAATCTTCTTTAGGATCCCATGTTAATCCTAATGTACTTGCAATACCAGAACGATCAGTAATTACCTTTTCACCAGCGAACGCGTTACTCAGAATCTGAGACGAATTTGAACGATATTTACGTAAAGAAAATCCACCTGAGATTAATTTATCTGAAACTGATTTACAAATTTGTTCCAAATGCGTCTCCGACTCCGACCCTGTTATCATATCGTCCATATAAAAATCGTGAGCGATTACATTCGCTATTTCTGAGTGAGAGCATTCCTGAGATAACTCAAGAAGACACCTTGTACTGAGATAGGGCGCGGAAGCTGTACCATATGTAACCGTATTTAACTGTAAAAATCTAATATTTTCGTTTTCATTTTCCCGCCATAGAATCATCTGCAGATGGCGCTGACTCTGGTCGACTTCTATTTGGCGATACATCTTTTCTATATCGGCTATAACGACAAAAGTATACTGTCTAAATCGTAACAAAATACTTATCAGATCGTCCTGTACTACAGGGCCTGTCATTTGTATATCATTTAGTGATAAGCCGTTACTAGTTTTCGCAGAAGCGTCAAATACCACTCTGAGTTTCGTAGTATCACTTTTTTCGCGTAAAACAGCATGATGCGGTAAATAATATGCAAATGCAGGCCTCGCCACTTCAGACAAATGACCTAAATTTTGATATTCTTTAATAAATTCAACGTATTGTCGTTTCAAAGAAGGCAATTTACGAAATCTTTTTTCTAAATTAAGAAAACGTGACGCAGCCGTCTGGTAAGATTCTCCTAAGCAACTTGGAGATGTATGAAAAGGCATTTTTACACAAAATCTACCGTTATCCAGTCTATACATATTCTTCTTAAAGTGATTTTCACAAAAAATATCCTCATCCGATACCTTGCATTTATAATTATCCCCTGGTAATTCCTCAATACGCCAAAAACGTTCTATTTGCTGAGAAATTGATAAATTACATTGTAAATTATTTACACTATTACTCTGCTTTACATTTATCGGGCCGGAAACTAACCAACCAAAACTTGATTGAAGTAATACTGGCATATTTTTACCTAACGAAATCCTTTTACTACTAATTATCTCCCAAAACCAATCCGCGCCTATAATTACGTCAATAGAAGACGGATGGTAAAAGTTAGGATCCGCTAATACAATACTACTAGGTATATTCAATGAAAGTTTGTCTATTTTTACATTCGGAATAGCACTAGTAAGACACGGAACTACCAACGCGCTCACTTCCTTACAAAATTTACTGTTTAATGACTGTATCATGAATCTACATTTATCTACAATATTTATTTTTATACCTCCTATACCCGATACAGTCATCTCATTATTCGAAATACTTTGCAATCCTATTCTCTTAGCAGCTGCGTCCGCGATTAAACTCACTTGACTACCCGAATCTAATAGAACGCGTACTATCAACGATTCATTAGTTTTCATGTTACAAATCCTAATAAGCGCAGTTGACAATAAAACATAATTATAATCATTCATGGGAACGCTCATCGGCAGGGAAACTTGTTCTGAGGCAGAGCGGGCAGCCGCGGCAGGCGAGTGCGCCTCGCCACCGCACGATGACTCATTATGCACGGATGCACCCGCGCGCACGACGTCTCGCTCCGCGTTTAATTGTACGAGCGCGACCTTATCTTTAATATCATTTCGCGATCTATGCAACAATACGTTATGTTTATACTTACAAAGATTGCATGGCTTATATCTACAATGAACCGCACGATGTCCCGGTTTCAAACAATTTATACATAATTTATTTTGCGATACAAATTTATTTTTATTCTCCAAATTCATAGACAAAAACTGTTTACATTCATATAAAAGATGGTTTTGCTTACACAATATACATGATCTATGGGGAACATCGGCATCTACTGTGGTTGTATACATTACGCGTTGAGATTTACTAGGCTTAAAAGTTTCCAAAATATTTGCTCGACTACGTAAAAAATTATAAAACTCTTCGAGCTTAGGAATTGCAGTTAATGAACCCTTATGCTCTTCCCACTTTCTATTCGTATTTATATCCAATTTCGTCGTGGCTAAATGTATAACTATAGTATCCCAATGCTCAACTGGCTGACCTAAAGTTTTTAAGGCACGCAAATTTTTAGAAATATTATCTATTAATGAACGTAAAGCCCTATCAGATTCTTTATTAATACATTCAATACTAAATAATGATCGCACATGATTCGTAATTAACAAATTTTTATTATCATACCGCTCGCGAAGTAGTTCCCAAGCTATCAAATAATTATCGGAAGAAAATTCTAAAGATTGTATAACCAAGGACGCACTACCTGCCAACGATGATCTTAAGTAATGAAACTTATTTATAGTATCTATACAATCACTATTATGTATCAATGACTCGTACGTATCGCGATACTCCAGCCACTGATTATAGTCTCCATTAAAGGTAGGTAGATTAATTGTTGGGAGTCTAATATTGTTAAAATTAGCGTTCGAAATGATATTAGAACATTCTAAACTAGATGACTGCTTAACCAAAAAACGTTCTTTCTTTTCTTTATTTCTATCAAGAATTAGTTGTGCCTTTGACATTAACATAAAAAAATGATTTTCTATATCTTCCCTTTCCTTAAATTGGTCACTCGGATTTTCACTCACACCCTCTATTTCCGTTTGTAACTCATCAAAAGCAACCGAGCAATTATTAAATTTATCTAAACGAATTTTTAATTCTGTTATCTGCTGGTCTGTTAATTTATCAAATGGCACAGCCAATATAGATTCTAAATAATTTTTAAACATCGTTATTCTACCCTTAATCGAACTACGTTTTTTAATTAATATATTTTCTGACATTATGCAATCGGAAAGAAAAAAAAATATGTGAGAGCCAAATTCGAAATCAGTCAAAATATATAAATTTAGTTACCTGTTTTTATTAAGTATTAGTAATTTCAATTAGTCATCAATATCCTCTTTATTAAATTGTGACTCGGCATTTACAATAAATTATTTAGCTGAAATTACCTGAAATTTAGGGAAGAAACAAGCTTATTGCAAGAAAAGAAATATTTTACAATTAAAATTAACACAAAGAACAATTAAAATATAAAATATATCGTTATAAAATTTCTATTAATATTTTCTTAATCGAGAGGAGGGTAGGTAAGACACTAATTTTTCACTATAATAAAATTAACTATAATCGAACGATTTTATATTCTAGCAAAAAGTAAAGTAACCCAGGAATTTGAATTTACAAAGGTAATTAGGATTAAGGAACGGGCTCACCGTTATTACGTGTTCTTCTCAAATATCCACAATTTTTCTTCCATATATTATATTCCATATATACTTCTTAATTATTTGATTATTTCTTGCTGTCTCCTTCTCCATAAATATATAATTATCCTGGTCACGGCACCAATGTTTGAAATGAAACTCCTTGGACCCTTTTTACATTAATTTATTGAGACAGCCTTTACAATTTTTGATGTGATTGCTACTAATTTCGTAGCGCGAGTGTCGAACATTCGAGACGGATATCGTTGCATACCCATTGCCTTGTGGAAACGGTTTTACCGACGGAGCTTAGGTATATGTGCGTGAACAATTGGATATTTGTTGAATCTGGTGGATCTTTATAAAAAATACACTCAAATATTTCTAAAAAAATACTAAAAAATGAAACAGTATTTTTGATAAGTTTTGTTTTCATTGCATTCAGTATTTATATAGGTAGTAAACGTCAGTCATTGTCAATATGGAGTCCGTAGACTTAAATCCATGATACATCATACGGGGTGGTCCGGTCATTGTTACGAAATATTATTATAAATATTAAAGGACACACTATCCTAAACTAACAATGGCGTGAATGATTAACTAAGCGAAGTTTAAATGTTTTATTTTTCGACCACACGCCTTTAAAGGTATATTTTATATGCTGTATTACAATTATTTACATTTATTGAACTCTTGCCTGTGTTGAAATTGCTTTAAGTTCTTTAACGGCAGTTATGTATTATGATTTACACGTAAACATTAAATCAAATGTACGGCTATTACGAGTATACTGACGTGTTAATTGTTTATACATTTTAATGCAAAAATCTAGAAATAATTGATTACTTTGTGTGTATAAAATAAATCGATCAAGTATAAGTCAGACTCACAAACAGAGGGTTCCGTATTACCGCAAAATACTTAACATTTCATATTTTTGAAGGAGTTTTTGGAGGAGTTAGATACGCCGAAAAACCGGCATTCCTTATATGGACCTCTTTATTAACTTTATTTTATTTTTATTTATTCCAGTTAAAGCAGATGTATTAAGTAATACAAATTCTGATTTTTGTGAAAATTTCAAGAGCCTTCTTGTTATGGTTCCAAATGTACAGTACCTACAGAAAAGCGACGTCTTATTATAAAGGTTCCGTTGGAATCGTTCTTAAGGAACCCTAAAAATTATTATGTGTTCTAGGTACATGTTTAGGCCTGTCACACTTTAAATGTATAGTTATAATTACAGCTCACATTTTCATTCAATATGTTCTACTTTAGGTGATGAATTAAAAACAAAAAAAAAAAACATGATTTTCGATATATATATATATTATCAAAAGTAATGAATTAACGAGTGTTTACGACAGTGGGAATCATCTGCCTAGTAAAAATATAGAAAGAATTAAATAAATTCACGATCCACCAAGGTAATCATATGTAAATATATCGCGTAGATATACGCACGATAAATAAGCGGATGAAAACGTCTTCCTTTTTCGATGTCGGCTAAAAAGGGTGTATATGTAAGTGCAATTCCATTAGCCCGGATTGCTGACGTTTCCAACACGCCAAACATCCATGCAAATTGAATGAGGGAAAAGTATGATAGAGGCTTACTGCTGAATTAGATTTGCACATTATTATACTTGCAAAAAGAGTTTTTAGAAAAATATGTTTCATATATTCCAATAAAATCAATAATTTTCGAAATTAGATTAAATCAATAATATTTAGTTTGTTTTTCTTATCATATTTTGCACTTCGATGTCTTCATAATTTTCGGATTGTCCTTTTAAAACATAAGAACATATTGCTGACTTGCAGGTTTAATTATGAAGTATTTAATTGAACTATATTATAATTTTCAATGTATGATTTCTGTATAATAATATACTTATATATATATTTACATTTTAGTACATAAATATAGGCGAACACAAACAATAAGCATTGAACAACGAACGTTCAGCTCGTTCGTGAACGCAATCGAAAGTAAGTTCGTGAACAAACGCACAGAATTGTTGTACAACTAAAGCTTGAGCTCTCTTCTCCGTCGTCACCAATCGCTTGCTTTTCTGGTTTCTGTACGCACAATGTTGTTACGTAACGTTTTTCAAATTTTGCTGAACACTATCCATGCAAATCAGTTCACCAAAACATTTTCGACAAGCAGAGTGTTCGATGCTAATTATTATCACGCACATGGAAAGAAAGTTGTGGAATACATGTTAGGTACCTAAGTGATGTTTATGTGTGCGTATGCGGCCTAAAAGAATTTATAATACTGTATACGTATTTTAATTTTTTATGTAATTTAATGTTTAATTATAGGTGTAAATTGAGTAGAGAAATAGTCGTTATAAAATGAGGTAACGACGGTGTAATGTTTTCGCAATGTACCATAGTACCTGCCATAAAGCTATAAACATTTTATGACTTTTTCTTAAGTATGCGGAATATGAAGCCATTAACCCCTGTATCATAATCGTTGCCGCATATTAGCATTTCTCAGATCTCCTTTCAAATAGACATCTAACGGATTCTCTACACTTAAATTATATTTTGTATGGACTTAAAAAATGAAAATAATAATTTATGAGAAAACTTAAAGTAAACTTTTATATAGTTAGATATTTACCGCCTCAATATATCGAACCAGTCAAACTCTAAACTACCTTAACGATCGTCATTAGTTTAGGCTTTATACCGTATTCATACTACAAATCGACCAAACGGTAACAGGAGGTTTACAAATGTAGAACAATCATTATTTAAGTTGACAGCGAAATAAACAGTAGTAATTCCACAAATCCCCGTAAGAGGCGGCATGGGGCAAATTAATGAGCTGCAGGCGGAGTACACCAGTTTTACTCACAGGGATTATAACATGGGCTGGTGTAAACTTAGTTTATTAGTCGGCCAACGTGTTTGTTTGCTTTATAACTCTGTGACTTTAAGATCATGAAGGGATTAACATTTAAACTTCATTTGAAACGAAACTGGGCATCTTAACGGATTTTAGATTCTATAAATGTCCAAACATCTTTTATATATCTATAGTTTGCGATGCGATAATATTATATATATTATTTATTCAAATAAGTAGTAATTTAATCGACATTGCTGAAAGTTTGTATTGTAAGTATCACTTACAATACCATTTTCAAATTTTACCATTAAATGAACATAAAATTTTGTATAGAAGCTATGTCACGTTTCTTTTGACAAGAAAAATAGTAGTTTGACAAACAAATAGTAGTTCTATTTTTCAATTATACCTTTGAGGGGATTAAATATAATGAGGAATAGTTATTATAAATTCTATTTCTGAGCAAGCAAAGGTGCGACCAACAACAAAAGAACAAGGAATATTTAATAACGGTTTAATTAGCAGTGCGTCTCGGTTATTCTTGCATAAATCGTAATTCCGTGAGAATTTCAGCCCTAAAAGAAATCTTTATAAGCTATTTATCCATATATCCGTCTTTACAAACATTCGGACTTCAAATGCCACCAACACAGGATAAAATGATGTCTTTCTTTGTCGTTTTCTAGATGTTCATATATTTAAAGGGTCTTTTATGTTCTGCAGAAGAAATGCTTGCCAGGAACAGAACAATTACAGTTGAGTATATATAAATTTATTAATATTTTACTCAATTTCCAATAAGTGCAACTGTTTTACAGTTATTACTTTAACGTCTCCTCTTACTTTATATCCACCGTTATAAAGCTGAATCTAGTTACTCATGTATTTATTTCATTTAGATTTTTTTCCATTTAATAATAATAGATGGCTATGATTTTGGCTTTTCTATTGTTTATATAACTATTTATATTAGATAGATAAAAAAAATACTAAACATTACTATAATCTAAGTGTATAAGAAATGCCTTATAAATTCGTTTTTAATAAACTTAGTTCTCTTTTGTCTAATATTTGTTAACAGAAATGCTTTTTCACAACGTCTTATTCACACAAAGAACTTGCTTATGGGATCAGAATATAACTCCGGCGAGGAATTTCAAAGAGGTTCCGCTCTGCTATCCGGAATAAGGAGACAGTATTAGGAAAATTAAACAATTTCTGCTCGAATTTAAGCCTTATGACCTTAAAAATAAAGCCGTGGATTGGAAGGCATTAGAAGCAACGAATTCGGTCCACAGAAACTACGTAACAGGCACGCTTATTTCGACTGTTATACTAAGCAGGTGGATAAATTATTATTAACACAGGTATAATTTACTAACTTAAACCAAACTAAGTTAAGATCCTAAACAAACAGCGCAAGGATTTCGAGCCTTTTGTAATGCAATTATGTGGGTGTGGTACTTGGTAGGTGTGAGACACACAACAATAGATGTAATTATTATTAAATCACCAAGTATTATTAATATTGTTTGAGTTTGTCCAAGGTTTCAAATTTGAATCGAAGACAGTATAAATTTCGAGATTGTGTGTGTATTTGTATATATATGTTAAAAAAAAGTATATAAAACATTAATAAATTATGTTATTCCTGTATTATAATGAGATATAGCGTGATAAACGTATATCAAGCACAATTTTTTTTTGTAAAACCATAACTTACAGGTTCTGATGGAATAAAGTAACCCATTATAACGCAATACAGGTGAATTTTGGAAAAAAATCTAATAAAAATAAGGAATAAGCTATCGTGTCCCATAAGTATATCGTAAACACACTATAATAGTGCTACACGTACTCGTATAAGCACTATCAGTATAATTGGGGAGGTGAAATTTTTAAATAACAACATCTCTAAATAAACATTCATAAATTAATCATACTTAAATTAAACTCTTTCCTATAAATTCTAGGCTTATTATTTAAAAAAAAATTAAATGAACTTGCCCTATTATTACAGTAATGTTATTCTTATAGATGTCAACAAGAATTTAATTTTTAATTAGCAACATAATAAACAAAATTTCATCGGGTATAATAGATAACAAGATCCGCACAACAATAATTAAATTATATAATTACGTTTAACGATATAAAATTTTTCTTTTATATAAATAAACCACCAGAAGCCATATTAAAGCCGAGTACAAACAGAGTAATCTCATTATGTTCCCGTCGCAGCTGAAATATTAAGTGCATACTGCATGTTTGCTGTCTCGTTTAGGGGTTAAAAGACTTTTTCTTCGAGATACTGTTTATTGGCACTTGTCAACTTGAACTGACGTCGCTCGCCAAAACATTGTCAATAGCTATGATAAAATTTGATGGGGTTGCTGCTTGCCAGCCTTTCCTTACTGAGGGGCGTCGTAATAACTTACATTACTGTCAATAAAGTTAACCCATTTTGAACATTCTATCTTTAAAATAGGGAACATATTTTTTATTTATAATGTTTTGTATAATTACAGTTTTAAATTTACTTTATTCCAGAAAAAAATATAAGGAATAGTTTAAATTTAAAAAAAACAACATATTAAAAATAATAGCGTCAAGTGAATGTTTTATGTAATGAATGCATAACACGTGAGAGACATTACTTAATTTTAAAATTCAATAAGTGCGTGGGTAGGGGAAATGAAAACAATAGGTTATTTAAAGCAGGATACTAAGGCGTTGCTATTTCACGAGCTATCTGTGGTATGAATTTTTAAACACGTCTAAAAATTTATTTGTTTTCTTTGTATATACTTTCTAAAAATTTATTTGTTTTCTTTGTATTGACTAAATTATTTCATATAAATACAACAATTATTAAACTATACAATATTAACTTTGATAATTGAATTAATTTCAAAGTGTCAAATTTAAATTTTATTTTTTTATTGCTAAAAACAAAAAACATAACCACGATGAGTATCTAATGCCGCGGTATAACCGAGAGTAATTCAAAAGTCTGTTGTTGGAGGAGAACCCGCTTGTTTTGATAACTAAGTTTCGTTGTTTGGACTTGTTCTCTACTCGCCAAGTATTCAACTTTAGACAATAGGGGCCGCTCTGAAAGGACACTACCTAATGAAGCGAGTTATTACCGAATATTAGTTAAGTCGTTAGTGGTTTTAACATCTATGCATACGGGCTTAGGAAAATAAATAGATATAAAATGATAGCTGTGAACATTGTTGGTTTGTAATCTGTCTATTGCAAACCATTATATTGTGAACCGGTATAAAACTACATACGTCTATTATAGTAAATTAATTTTATTTGTCGCGAACCGGTTACCACAACACAATCGCTTTGCTCTTTTCTAACAATGACTTGGCTTCCCCCATTGAGTCGATGGGGGAGGCCTACGTTCAGCAGTGGACATCCAATGGCTGATATGATGATGATGATGATGAACAATGACTTGAAGTGTCTATCTTTTTATCATCGATATCTCTCATATTTTGTCATTTAGCTGTTTGCCATAATTGTAAACTAAATCTATTTTCAGGCTATATTTTAAACTATGTTTAAAATATAATCTAAAAATAAGTATATATTATGACAATGGCTCGATCAGAAATAAGAAAAAAATTATAAAAGAAAATTTTCCACCAATTTGCCGTTAACTTTGAGTGCTTAGCATTTTCAACAACGAACTCAAAATCATGGACAATTAACGTACAGACTAAACACCCCTGAAGATAGAAGATTATATAAAATCAACTTGTTATTAAATTTTTGAAAAGGTTAATCTCTGTATTTACTGATTAAATATTTTTATTTTGATTTTGATTTTTATTTTAGAAAGACTATTTATTAAGATATCATAAAACAGCTTCGGAATCATAGAAGCGGATAATTAAACATAAAAACAGGTGAAACCATGTGAGTCGTCGACTTTGTAAATAAATATATAATCATTAAATGTCATCTAGAACTGTGAGCAATTTGTCATTTCTACATGATATCGTTAATACATTTCAAAAACGTCATCAGCACAAGTGTCTGAGCCGGGATTGAACCCACGCACCTGATTTGCAACCGGCTTTAAGCTAGTAGGCGGGGCAAGATGTCATTGTTTGACTGGTCGGACTATTCTGAAACATTTGTTTTTGTTGAAGTAAATATTTTGAACAAACTCATTTTGAGACAATGAAGTGAATTTAAATTTAACTCATCTACTCATCATTTTCAACTCATCTATGTGTTGCCTATCCAGAGACATAAGGTGTTAAAGTCTCGGTGCCAGCAATTACACTGCCTGTCCTGCCCTTCTCTCCGAAACACAGCAAAGCTGTTTCACGGCAGAAACAAGCAAGATGGTGGTACCCATGCAGCCGAGAGCGCGGCACACCGCATCCCTCCCACCGGTTGTATATGTAAAAGAAAAGATTGTGTATATGTAAAAGAGAAGAATTATGATGTATTAGTTTTATTGTGTTGATAACTAGCGAACTAATTATTTATCTTTCTATTTTAATATTCCATTTGTCGTTTAAGCCATTATTAAACTCATTGAAATACTTATTCGAATTTTTTATAAAATTATTTGGAAAAACGCTTATAAATTTAATTTTTTTTTACAAAGTTAATTGGAAAAATGCTAATTTTTTAAATTTTTATTTGATGAAGTAGATAGCTGCTCGTTTATTAATTTTTAGAACAGAGTATCTAAATGGTAGTAACGGGACCCTATTACTAACATATTGCTGCCCGTCCGTCTGTCACAGGGTATTTCAGCATTATCATATTATTCACGTAAACTGGGATTTTAACAGGCAGATTTAGAGTACATACATTTAGATTTTAGACTAACGTAAGTTTTATTTTTTCAAAACCGTTCCACATAAAAAAGATTCATATAAAGTTTCGGGTGTTCAATTAGGTATACACGAAGTTGCTGATACAGGTAGTGAATAATATAGTCAACAAGCACTTTTTAACGTGGGAGGAACATGTCAGCCGGATTAAGACTTAACATTTTTTTTGGCCATCAAACACGAGACAGGAATTTATTAGATGTAAATAATAATCGTGCTTTATATACCTTTACTTTTGTAATATTTAAATTAATTACAAATAAAATCAGATTTTTTTTAAACTTAACGTATTTTATTAGGTCACAATAATCTAATTTGTTTTTAATAATTTAGTTATAAGTTTTTTATAAACAAGAACAAAAAAATACTTTATTAAAACTATTTACGCTATACAATAAACAGCGGAGAAAAATAAGTTTTCCTATTGTTATCTTACTCTATAAAGTACAAAAGTCATTGTAAATCAAAGTCAAGCTATCGACAAAATTGCTGTCAGAAACAAAAATTTAGATGCTCAAACACGGTATTCGCTTTTCACTTTTAGAGATCTCAGATTAAGGGTTGTTTGCAAAAGATACAACGCCACTCACATCGAATTGTAGTGAATTAATTATATAAAGAAAAATGAACCGTAAGCCACATGAAATAGCGACGAAAATGCATACAACAATACTTGTTTTATGTATGTATCTATTAGCGTGCGGGTAACCGCAGACAGTATCGTCTACACTACATACTCGTACAGTGGCACACTCAAACGAGATCTGTAGCAGTCTTTACGTCCTTAACATACCTACTATAGTACTGTAGAATTATTACCTTAGAATGTTGCCCACCGTACGTAAGCACACATCTCGGTTGCTTGCATTTATCTTTGCACAGCAAGCAATTTCAAGGCCTGGTTCATACTGTGGCAGTGTATTTACAATTTGCATTGCGGTTCGTATATTTGGTCTCCTCTCGAAATCTGTATTATGAGAATGTCTTGTTAAGTCTCAGAGATGAAGATCATCCTACGCATGGATATTAATATTGACGGTGGGCTGTTTAGGTAATATGAGGATATTAAAATTCAGGGCGGGGAGTACCGTAACAATCTCCATTACTGTATTTAAGGCGGAGGTTGGTGTATTGTGAAACTGTGAGATTAGAAACGTGTTGCGAAAAAATATAACTTTTTAAATTTAAATTAAGTATTTATACTGAAACTAGTTTTTTTAAAGAGGAGAATAGTTATAAATTTATTTCAAGAAATTCCTCTGACCAACAAAACAGCTATACCTTACAAAGCTAATATCTTTCCTGGAGGTGTAATTAAAACCAAGCCAGCCGTGTATCATGGTTACGTAGAAAGGAGATGGGTATACCGGTGTGTGAGACAAAGGTATGTTAACGAGGGCCAAATTATATTTGTTCCGTGTGCAGAATACATGAGACGTAGTGCAGGGTTTGAACGTGAAGTTTTGTTGAGAGTTCTCCGTATATTGTGCGACAGTTCACACGTTTTATAACATTTCGTATGGCTCTTAAGATTAGTAAGCACGCTTCTCTTGCTTCTGTTCTCCTTTGTTATAGGGCTTCTGACACTTACTTCGTAGGGTTTTTAAATTGCGAAATATGCCAGTAAAGGATTCAGTACAAAACGCTGCGCTTTCAAATTATGCTGCATTTATAAGCAACGCTTAATTTTGTTCTTATTTCTGTAATATACCATATTTTATGTAAAACTTAAGTACCTAATCTTTGAATCAATAACAAAATAAATACACAAATATTTCATAACATATTACAATTCATAAAAATATTCACAAGGTTAGGTCAAATTACGATTCAAACAAATCAATATAAAGAAAGGCAGCCTTAGACAAAATTGAATAAGAAATAAGATAATTTTACATTAATAACTTATATATATTTTCTTATTATATCAATAACGCTTAAGTATGTATTAATGTTTTGTATGTATGCATGTACTCTATTTGTATGCATGTGTATTTATTGCTTGTGTAATTATTATAATATTCTTTACTTGTCTTATTATTTTTTATTACCTTTTTTAGTATGAGTTTTCTTAGTTTCCCATTTTCATACCTACAAACGTCCGCTCTTTTACGTCCTAAGTTTGGCTGGTAGAGAATGCTTTTAGCATTAAGCCAGCCATTTGTACATTATAATAATGTATCGTTTGCAGTAAACCATTAATAAGAAATAAATAATAAAAAAAATAAATTTAATAAGTACAAAGTAATCATGTAAATAAATGTAAGCAACACTGGTCCAGTACTTTAAATATGTTATAAAAAAAAAGAAAATAATAAATTATATCAACATTTTGGCAGTAAGTCATTAGGCACGCGCTTTACCCATTAATCTTTCAAAATCAATGAATGGAAAACTTTTATTCATTTAACCTTTCTCAAGTAATAGCTTCTTAATGAAATCAAGCGTTGAGAGGTTTTAACGGCAACATCGATTCGGATTATGTCCTAAGAGCTTTGTCCGAGAGCATCACTGAAGATAATTGTTTGTTATCCACAGAGACATTAATGCGATATCAATATTTATAGCTGATTGTCGAATAGACAATAAATTTCATATAATCCCGATGTGTTATAATAAATAAGTAAAATATATTATTAATGATGGGATTAAGGGCAGCTTTTAGGTAATAAACAATATTAATAGACAGGCCTGTAATATTGAGATGAATAACGCTATCAATGTGGAATCCACTTTTAAATGAATATGAATTATTTTTAAAAAATTATAGATTTTGTATCCATAATTTATGTACCTATAAAATTTTAAATATTTTAAAAAATTGTTTTACTAACGTTTACAGATAAAAATGTTTTAAGTGTGTAAAGTTAATAATAAGTGATGCGTTTTGTTCTCATTGTTAACCTATGTAAGCACATTGAATATACACAAATTTTGTTTTTATTTTGTCTATGAACTGTATTTTAAATATATTAATTAATTAATATTACTTTACAAAACCTGCTGCAAGTAAACTTTTTTTTTCAGTAATGTGATCTAGTTATTTTAAAAATTTTAATATCGTGATTTATTGCTTAAGCAGTCTTACATCTACACTCTTAAAATCATATTTACCGAGTCTTTCATCGTCGCCGAGCCTAAACTACTGAAGCCGTACGTACCTAAATGAGGCTTTTTTTACAAAATTAGATAGAATTATTGAAATTATTAGTATATATCGTCATAGTCGTAGAATAGTGACGGATCTTACAAATTTAAAACTTTACAGGGCAGACACTTCAAACAACTATGTTGTTGTTGTTGTAAGTTTTGTTGGTGTTTCATCATTGTCGTAGAATAGTGACGGATCCCAGAAATTCAAAACCCCATTGGGCAGATATTTCAAATATACAACAACAACAAAATAACTGTTTGAAACGTCTGCCCTGCAAAGTTTCGAACCTGCAAGATCCGTCAGTATTCTACGACTATGACGATATATATAAGATCTACATTTAAGCAAGCAAATCTCTAACAATCAGGTAGTATAATATAAAAATAGCTTAAGCCATTGAATATGTAATAAAGAAATAAGATACTAGGAAAGGGTGAAAATATGAAATCAAAAAAGTTTCTAAACATTATACTTTGTAACTTTTGCTTAACAATTTTACAAATTTACAAGTACTTGTGGTAGTAACATAGGTAAGACCTAACTTTTTAGTAAAATCCTGTTGCAAAATTCATACTTGCGCGTAACTATTTCTAATGTTTTTTTTTTTTTTTTTTTTTTGTTTAGTTCCAACTTTGTCTCGACAACTTTGAATCTTTTAATATAACATTCCGTTCGTATCAGTTGTAACCGAATTGGATTAAGTTGGTGCCTAAGTTTCGAAGCGGTTGCAAGTTCTGCTCCCGTACCGATACTGAGTTATCTGAGTTAGCTTCTGCTAAGTTGCGGCTTTAGTTAGACGTACGTTATTATTGTCATTCCGGTCTGCAAGTTGCTGATATTAGCTCGAGGCGGTGCGGTTCAACCACAATATGTTATAGTTAGCTAAATTTCCTGTACAACTTTAGAAGTTAGGGTGACCTGTGTGACACTGAAACTAGTTAAATTCATATTATGAAAACAATTAAAGATGAATATTGGAAAACTAGGTTTTATTGAACAACTTTTACAAATTAAAATTAAACTCTCATAAATGACTCAAGTAATGAGAACACCTCGAATGGGATCGAATTCTGACAAATTTAAATACAATTATCTAAAACATATTCCTTATTAGGTTAATAAGCTGAACTAACCGTCCCACTGCTGGGCAAAGGCCTCTTCTCCATATAGGAGAAAGGATGGAGCTTAATCTACCACGCTGATCTATTGCGGGTTGGAGGGTTATTTCCCGACCGTAACTTACGGTCGCTATCAGCTGTCCATGATAACAATCGGTATGATGGCTTTAAGTCCTCTCCGAAGCTCGGTGGAAAGATCCGCAAGGATATACAAACAGACCGCAAACGATATAAATACAAATATCTACCCCGAGCGGAAATCGAAACCTCGACCGACTACGTTACAGCGACTACTCGTACCACTACACCAGAATGGTTAATACACACACATTTTTGATGGAATAAGTTTATGCTGCAAAACTAAGACACTAATCAATATACTACCAATAATTATATCTAAGATTATTTGATACATGTTACTGCTAAAGGAGACCAAAATAGCTCCGACTAATATGTGCTTTTAAAACATATTACCACCATAAACTTCGTAGCCTACAAGCATTGTCGTATAGTAAACATGTAATAAATATACCACTTTTATTCTAAAAAGCGAAAAGTTATAATAAGCCCGACGATAAATGGTTACATACACTTCAGTGAAATTAATGGGAATGACATTCGACAAGCTCTGGAAATTGCTAATATAGTTCCGAATACGGAGCCTGGAATGATATATTTGTGTTTTGTATTTCAATACCTCAGTCAGTCTTTACACAACAACGTTAAGAAGTACTATTTATTTGGCGCTGTAGTAAATTGTTAATTAGCGGTAGAAATGTTACACAGTTTTAATGTAATTCTTAATTTAATCATACATTTATTTATTTAAGCACGCAATGACTGAAACACTTGGTTATCTATTCTGACATTGGTGATGAGTATGATTTTCATTTTCCGACAAAAACTGGAAAAACTCCTTTTTAAATGAATCAAAAGTTAAAAAAAATTTAAGAGTTTAGCAAATATTACAGAATTATTTTTTACCTCCCAAAATAGCCCAGTAGAATAGTTTAGCAGCCACTCACCTACTTTTCGAAGCGAAATGGAATGGTGTACAAAAAATAAAATCCTTGTTTCAAGCATGAGTCAACAATTTTATTTATACGTACATATTGTTTTGTAGTTTAATAGCGTGTAAATTTTTGAAGGAGAAGGGTTAGTGTTTAATGTAAAATGATCTAGTTATCCAGTACCATATTAATAATTGATAGACTATTGCGGGTTCAAATCCAATTTTTTCATAACAAAGAATAGACGTTCAGTTACATAACGAAGTTTTGACGTCTATTTTCAACAAAGAGTTCCTTGTGAAGTTCTTGGAAACTTTAGTTATTGTAAAATAATCCGTCCCGTTCATGAGTTGAGAGACGTAAAAATATTTCTCCCAAGATTTTTTTCTCAACTTCAAGATTTATTTTTCAAATAAATTGTTTTTTACCCAGAAGTTAGCTAAAGATAAGAGCTACCTTAGACAAATGGCGAAATAATAGTTTGAATAATATGATGGTTTTGAACAATCAACTTCAAACTGTTGAAACTAATAAAAATATTTAAAAAAATTCTACAGTCCAAACACTGACATTTGTTTTGAAAAAAATTAAAAACATTTTATAAAACAACAGACAAATACAAAAAAAAAATCAGTATCACTAGCTCCCACACAAGGATTCCCTGTGTTATAAGAACCTAGGATCCACACTTTCGTAGCTAATACAATCATAAAAAAATTAAATAAAATTTTAATTTAATCTCATATAAAGGCTAGTTTACAACTTTATCACAATTAATAACACCTTAAAATAAATAATAAATACGCGTGTTAACAACGTAAGGGTTTTGATGATAGTTGATAATAAAAATAACAATTTAACTGTGCTTTATTTGTAGTAATGAAACAATATTCAATGTAGTCGCGCAATGGTTAATTCATGTTTTTAAGTACAAATTAAATAAGAGGATAATTAGAATTAATTATAAAACACCTATTTACCACTTATTTATTTAAAAAATAATACTTTTAATATGTTTGACATTTTAAAACGACAAAATCAGCAGTTGCGAATCTAAAAAAACAATTAAATTCTACGGCTACAAGCGTACTGGATATAAATATAATATTAATTTAATTAATAGCTTGAATATCAACGCTGTAATATCCTTTTAAGAGCTTCCCTGTCCTTTTGAGAGTTTTAGTTTTCCAGTAAGGGAAAATGTTTTATATTACTCTACGCCGGTATGAATGACAAAATAAAGATATGACTTACTAAACACACGTTTATATCATCATTTAAGAACATATTGTAGCAAAACAATAAAAATAACTTGTCGAATGCTTCGAGCCATATTTAAATGAAGAGAAGCAATTTGTGTTGAAAGTCATAAAAGTCGTCTGGGCTCAACGAAGGCGCCGCTTCGCCTCCTCAAAGCGTCTCTGTACCTATTAAAAAGTTAGGGCGTCTATTTTTGGCTCCGTCGACACTGTAACGAACAAGATGTATGCGATAAATTGTGAAAATAAGTTACTTTCGTACCATGAACGATAGCAGAGTGTGAACATCGTTTATTATGTAGGACGTTAAGTTCAAATTTAAACAAGGAGGGTTCAGATTTCGTAAATTTTCTTCTTACTTCACAACGTGTATACGAACATATGCATTTTTTTTTAAATCGTTCTAATGATAAGGTGTATCAAGCTGCTATAGCTTGATAAACAAACACCTTTTTACATATACAGTAAATGCAAGAATTGTTTATTTATGGCTAGAACTGAGTAAAGTAGAAAGTAAGTCATAAAACTTTTTTAATTTTATGTTTCATACTTGTAGCGAGTAGTTGCTAAAGTAATTTTATTCCTACTTAGCATTTTGTGTAGATGTTAAGCACTTCATATTTCAAAGAACAAAGTATTATGAAGTGTTTGGGTATGATTTCTAAAATGAGTCATTATTTTAATATTTTATAACTCCGGCATATATTAGTTAAGCCTAGAAGCGCCTTGAATAGAAGTGGACTTTTGGTAGTTGCATTAAAATATTAAAATGTAACTTGGCTTCTAACATACCAAAACGCAATAGTTTTTAACAACACCTACTTACTTACGTCAATACTAAATTATAATTTATTTATTAAATAAAAAACTCAGTTACTATTGACACTTGTATTATTATGTAATATTGAATATCTAAGAATCTAAAATAAGTCTGTATTTGGATAATACAAAAGAAGCTTTTTCAAAATTTACCGTACATAATAACAATAACACTAGACGATCATGGTCGACGGGAGTCAGTACATTTTCACAGCCGTAACTCCGTGGAAAACCGCAACATTTAAATGTAGCTGTGTTCCGGTAACTGTACTATAGTATCGTTGTTTTCTTTGTTGATTTTTTTTATTACATTCCATTAAACTTGTATAATGGAACGCGAAAACCTCCGCTTCGAAAAAGAGACAACAAAATTCGCTACTCTATAAGCAGTTTATATTTTTATTAGCCTTGGTTTAACAAGAAAAATGGTAGAGTAAGAATAGAGTTACTTTTTTGATTTTGTTAATTTACTTTTTGTTGAAAATATTTCAATGGTGATTCAAGGTGCTTACTGAAAAATATTTTAAGGATCAAGCTGTTTGTCAAATTTTACGTCTTTTGTCAGATATTTAAAACGATTTGACTATTTGATGCGATCGTAACTGGTAAACAGTGTACGTGCTTGCCTTATTTTATAAAAATAAAAAATAATGGAATGCGTCTTTCACGAATTTATTTTAAAGTATGGCGAGTTTTGTGAAACAAGATTACATATATAGAGAAATATTTGCCTTAACATTATGGAGCATATTCATAATGCGAAAAAAAATAAAAAATTATATTACATTTCGTATCTGTTTTGAAACGACTAAAACTCAAAAAAAAAAGTAAGAAGAAGGGAAAGGAGAAGAGTATCAGTTAGAACGATAAAATTTTACTGAATCTGTTATTTTATTTCGTTTTAAACCAGAATAAAATTAAAGCCAATAATCCTTAATCATAATAAGAACCTTTAACATAAGAAAACCTTTTTCAGTTATTTCTAATAATTTTATTTATACGTATAAGGGCAGTTCCGCCGAAAGTTGTACAAATAATAAATTCGAGGATAAAAAAATAATTTGAACTTTCAACAATTTTTTTAATGTAGGTAGTCGATATATATAATTAATTTTAATGTTAACTTAAAAAACCTCGCTTTTATTGTTGTTTTTATTGTTAAAATATATTTTTTTGTTAATGAAAGACCATTTGGTAGTCAGGATTGTTATGCAATGTTTCTTATTTTAGTCAATGATATAGACATTTTAGTAGTTATAAATTATTTTTATTAGTAAACTTACGGAATAATTAAACAAATTAGGAAGAAAAATTTCACCTCTTCATACAAAAATAAAGTTATTAGATCACCATAAACCCGTTTCGTTACGTTTTGGGTATTATCTAATTGTAAGTTTAACATTGTTTACTTTTAATCTAGTTCTACTTAAAATTAATCACAGTCAAATTGCAGCCCTTACTATAAATTAACTAATAATTATAGGTTTTAAAACTCAGATATTCAAAAATTATGTAAAAATCACATTTTTATACAAAATTATGAAGGGACAGTAACTAATCCTGACGCGTGTGTAACGATAGTGACAAGGTAAGGTTGAGATCACACCAAGTCATTTGTACACTTAAAATAAATATTATGTTAATAATGTACCCTGTACGCTAAGCGTTTTATTCAATAAAAATATCTTTTCTTATTCATAAAATTAATCACTAGAAATAATCAACAAGATAACAAAATAAAATCCCAATTCAAACGGTATTCAGCGATTATATATCATATTAAACGAATCGAGTGGATCACATTAATCCACTAACATTACATCTAAAGTATTACTAATAATTTGACCTTCCATATCTGTAATTTCACTAGTCAACAAATAACATTTCGTTATCTTCAACAATTTCGCTTCTAGCTTCGGGTACTACAATTTTTAAATAATGGGTCTGAATAGAATAGCACGAACATAAACCTCTATGTTCCCCACAAAAGCAACTAATTTTTCGATATTTTATAACCGATTCCTCTTCTGCAATCACTACTACTTGGTGAACTTCAAAAGTTCCTTTCAATGGAGAGACATTGGTTGGCAGCAAAGCTGTAATTTTATCGATGTCATCGTCTGAAATGTAAAATATGGCGACTGATTTCATAGTATTGTTCAGAATTTGGTACGCATCTTGGGCACTAGTAATATCGCTGCCAAAACATACTTGTTTGTCCAAAACTCTCTTGATAGTGCCTCCAATGCCATCAGCTACACCTTTGCCATGGCCAGCCTCGAAAAACGACCATGTTGAATATTTTAAGCCCAGACTTTTAGTGAAAATACTATGTAGAAAGAAGTTATGCTTCTGCCGATATTGCGATGTAGGCCCATCAGAAAAGAAATGGATTACAGAGACAGTGGGTGTTTCAATCTTAATAATTTCGAGTATGGGTGTAAGATGAGCCCAGATGGCGGCAGGTTTGTGGGAGGTATTTGGAGATATGGTACAAAATGACTGGCACTTGTTATGCCAGTATATCATACCAGTATGAAGGGACACCTGACTTTTAGAAGCACCAAAATGCATGCTTTGGACTTCTGCGTACATCTTAGTATCATAATTCTCCGAAAAATCACATATTATTAGTGCCTCATTCTGTCTCAATTCCTTAATTGCGGTTTGATATTGTTTTTGCTGGTGGTGAAAGTTGAAATAATGCTTTTTGAAAGGTTTTACATTAGTTTTGAACTGGATCATTAAGTCTTTCACAGTTCCGTTCTTTGTGTTTTTAACAGTTTTTTTGGTAGTCGTCACCACATTTTGTTTTGTATATTGATGGTTAACTCGTTCCCACTGTTGCCAAGATATTTCGTCATCATCCTTGTTTGAATTGTATGATAAAGTGTACGCTTTACATATATGACAATTGCCATACATACATGAAAAAGATGTTATATCGCATGTTACATTTGCAAGTACCTCTTTTATGTCTTTTTGGTTTAGAACTCTATTATTTTTCAATGCTGTAAAAACTAGCTCAATATTGCTGTGTTTTATGCATAAACATGTATTTCTCGACGCCAAATGTGGAGATATAACGTAAAAAGGTCTGTGTTTACAAAATGATGTATACCTATACTTTCCGCCTTCATCTTTATACTTTTTGTAAAGATTTTGCAATGTGTCTAATAAATAGCGCACTTGTTCTTTTTTCTTTTCTTTTGTTCTACATTCTCTCTTCCCCGAAGTGCATCGACTGACATCGTCTCTTTTCTAAAAGGTCTCAATTTCCGGTATGTTTTTCACTCTGCTTATCTTGGGTCTCGTTCTAGCTCGCCCCGATAGTCCCAAAAGTTTTGCTACAAATGATTTGTTTTTTCTAACGTTATCAACAACAGATTTCATTATTCTTTTTTCAACTTGCTTTTCACAATTCTTATAAGTCCTTCGTAATGAGCTCTTCAATAGTTCTTCTCTTGCTTTCGTTTTTTCAATTGTAGCTTCCAATAGAAAAATTCTTTTTTTAAAACATTTCTGAGATCTTGTATAAAGCTTTTTAATTTTTTCATAATTTGATATCAAATTTTTGACTTGTTCTTGATTACGTGTGTATTTTGAATTTAGTTTATTACACTTTTTTACTAAGTATTTCACTTTTGATCTGTAGTGTAACACCAGGTTTTCTTTTATTTCTTCTTCTACTACTCCTTTCTTAATATTAGTTTTCAATGTTTTATTTTTTTCAGTCTTTTGGTTTATAGATTCAGTCTCGTTTTTATCGTCAGTCCAATTGGTATCTTCTTTTTTTTTAGCTTCATTTTGTCTTTGATTTTTCTTATGTTTCCGCCAAATTTTCCTTTGATTTGCTTTCTCTTCGTCAGTCATTTCGCTAATTTTCTTTTTACTCACTTTCATTATTTCGATATGCTTTTTGCGAAGCTCTTTAAACTTTTTTGGGTTATTCTTAAGCCGTTCCCTATATTTCTTCATACGTTCAGCTGCAGTTAGTGCCATTATGAAATCTAAAACAAAATTAATTTATTGTACTTGGTTTTTAGTTATATCTTCGACAAATATCAGATTTTTTGTGTTACTATAAAATACTTAAATTACGATCTCTAAAACTGTCAAAATTACTATACCCTGTACAAGTTAGCTTGAACTTTTTGACAGATGTAAATTTTCTGGTAGACATAACTGAAATGACGAACATATTATTTTCTTAATTTAAATGATTTTAAAAATTGTAAAAATATAAAAAAAATACATAATACACAAAAGTACCTAAAGATTCAAGCGTTGTCTGAAAATTTTAAAACTTTTCATTGCTTCAAAGTAAAATTTAAATAGGAACACTGAAAATAATACACGCTTGTATAATGTTACAACGGTCGAAACAAAAATCCGTCCCACCGATACATACATACATACATACATACATACATACATACATACATACATACATACATACATACATAGATACATACATAGATACATACATAGATACATACATAGATACATACATAGATACATACATACATACATACATACATACATACATACATACATACATACATACATACATACATACATACATACATACATACATACATACATACATACATACATACATACATACATACATACATACATACATACATACATACATACATACATACATACATACATACATACATACATACATACATACATACATACATACATACATACATACATACATACATACATACATACATACATACATACATACATACATACATACATACATACATACATACATACATACATACATACATACATACATACATACATACATACATACATACATACATACATACATACATACATACATACATACATACATACATACATACATACATACATACATACATACATACATACATACATACATACATACATACATACATACATACATACATACATACATACATACATACATACATACATACATACATACATACATACATACATACATACATACATACATACATACATACATACATACATACATACATACATACATACATACATACATACATACATACATACATACATACATACATACATACATACATACATACATACATACATACATACATACATACATACATACATACATACATACATACATACATACATACATACATACATACATACATACATACATACATACATACATACATACATACATACATACATACATACATACATACATACATACATACATACATACATACATACATACATACATACATACATACATACATACATACATACATACATACATACATACATACATACATACATACATACATACATACATACATACATACATACATACATACATACATACATACATACATACATACATACATACATACATACATACATACATACATACATACATACATACATACATACATACATACATACATACATACATACATACATACATACATACATACATACATACATACATACATACATACATACATACATACATACATACATACATACATACATACATACATACATACATACATACATACATACATACATACATACATACATACATACATACATACATACATACATACATACATACATACATACATACATACATACATACATACATACATACATACATACATACATACATACATACATACATACATACATACATACATACATACATACATACATACATACATACATACATACATACATACATACATACATACATACATACATACATACATACATACATACATACATACATACATACATACATACATACATACATACATACATACATACATACATACATACATACATACATACATACATACATACATACATACATACATACATACATACATACATACATACATACATACATACATACATACATACATACATACATACATACATACATACATACATACATACATACATACATACATACATACATACATACATACATACATACATACATACATACATACATACATACATACATACATACATACATACATACATACATACATACATACATACATACACTCGAAAAACATAACCCTCCTTCTGTCGCAGTCGGGTAATAATATGTTCGTCATTGCAAAGTTATGTCGATCAGAAAAATTTACATCTGTCAAAAAGATTATGCTAACTTGTACATATAATATTCGTGCTATTCAAGGGCTTCGAGAGAATAATTTAAATATTTTGTTAACACATCGAAGTCCGACCATGGGTTCGAAACATAATCACAAATTTATTTACATAATATTTATAACACTAAATACAGATCAAAATAAATCATATTAAGTTTACATTTTTTTAATTCATTGGTTGTTTTGTGTCTTCAACTTTATGACGTCAGGTTAGTTACAATTTAGGTCAGGCTGTACGTTACCACCCAAATCGTAACTATCCTGACGTAACGAAATGTGGCTTCGACAAAAACAATATTACATAATTAATCCAAAAACCGCATTTATTAGCAACTTATTCTAAAAATATAATCAACATATAATACAGTTTACTATAAGGTACTCGTGTAAATTCTAGTATTATTAAATCTTTCTATAAATTGCGTAACTATACTGACAAGAATCAAGGATAAAACTCACCTCAGAGAACCACAGCCCTTTACGCGTCGCCTGTTAGTGAACTAAAAAATCGGCGGCCCTTGCTTGAGTAGTCTATGATCAAAGTGTTGCCATTTCTATATGAAAAATCCAAAACAAAGCAAAGTTTTCCACCTAATATTGTATAAAACACCGTAACTATAATGACCATGTCAGGATGAGCGTAAATCATCAAAGTGTACCTGACACTCTATTTTAATCGATTAATTATATATATCACTTACTTTCTTTGCTTGTTATTCATTCAAAAGATAGCTCTTTACTGACACTTTAATCTCAAATCCTCATATTCGAGGTTGTAGAAGAAAAATTTTAATTAATCAAGTGTTAAACACGATGTAAGTTTTTAGGGACAGTATGGGAAGCCAATTTTGTCAATTTTTAGAGTAACTTTAAAGTAATTATTGTAAATATATTTTTATTTATTGGGATATTCTTTCGTAGCCTATTTATTCAAAAATATTTTGAAACACTTACTTTAATTATATTGTAGCTTAGTTCAACAAAAATAAATCATAAGTGCTCGGACATCAAAAAAACACAATTGTACAACTTTTGGCGGAACTGCCCATAATCTTTTGGTTGATGAAAGCATGAAGATTGACAAGCACATTGCATTGTTGAAGTGATCCTTATAGACATGACTTAATTACAACTAAAGTGTTGCTTATATTTTTATTTGATATATAATAAACAAGTTTAATTATTACTTTTAAGGTATTATTAAACTTGTTTATTAAGCATGCACTTGAAAAGTAGACGTTAATAGGAAATCTAAATAAATAAATTTGTTTAACATACACACATGGTCGTCTGTTCCTAAGGTAGGCAACTTAATGCCTGTGTTTTAGGTAATAGCCGACTGATATACATTTTTTTTAAATAAATATACATATATAAATAAATATATATTACACCCAGACTCGGGGCGGGAATCGAACCCACAACCCTGGAGTCGAAAGCAGGGTCACTGCCATTGCGCCAATGGGCCAGTTAAAATTTATTCAATCTAAAACTAAAGACATAAGACATGACAAATAGGTTTAAGTTTCGTATAAGAAACTCTTTTGTACAAACGGTTTTTTTTTTAAATTAATATTAATGTAAACGTGTGTAACCATCATTATAATCAATATGAACACATGAAGGGAGCGGTGATAATGGAGACATCCGTACTGTAAGTAGTTTTTAATATTTTTAGGAAGCTGCGTCAAAAATAAACTAATAAACAGGGGTAATTTTTTGCTTAACTGTCACCCTCTTTTTTAATATTGTAACTAAATTCGATACTCTATATTGACAAAGGTAACTAAATATTTTATTATAAGTATAACTTTAATTACCGTGGTTTACATGTTTTTGTTATCAATGTGTTTTTAATATTTTTTTCTTACTCTTTGCAAGAAAAAGTTTGTATGTCATCAAAGTTAATATTTTTTCACGATAAGATTTAACAATTTTTATTATATTCGAAACAAAATTGTTGTTATTCTTAACGTTTGAGTTTTGCATACTTTTTTTTGTGGAAGTAAAGTTTAGGAATGATAAGAAAAACATAGGTATGTATATCGTACTTCGTATGTATACCAAAATACGAGTATACTTTATATGTACATATATTACGTTCAGTGACATATTTAAGCCTAAGATTCTTATAATTGATAAGATTTTCTGGTAGGATATTCTTTGAGGAAGGGTTCTATTTCAGGGTTATTGAGTTAAATAGACAAATTCGTATATTGTTTAAGATAATATGGTATGCATAATACATGCTGTTATCTAAATCTTGTCCTCTTTTGGTTTTAATGCTCCATTGTAGTAAGGCTGCGTACGTGTAGTCTAAGATAATATGGAAGTTTAAGCAGTAAATTTCAATAGCATACAAAAGCCACAAATTTGGAGTTAACCAATTTAGAACGGCTTAAGTTGGGGCAACTTGCCGGCTCCTGGAAGCAGGCTCGCCTCACTTAGGTTGTCTTGAAAGAACTGCAGGTAACGTAAAACTTTCGTATTCGGGGCAGATGGCGATGATTAATGTTCTTATTATAATACAATTTTCAGGGAAATATTTAAATTAATATCAAAGCTAGAAATATACGATTATTGTAATAATAGTTCACTGTTTAAAACGATGTAAAGCTTTAGTCATAGTAATCAGAAATGTGTTGTGTATTAACGATGAAATGTTTCGTAATAAACACACAGTAGTACCAGAATTACAAATATAGTATTGCATTAGAAACAATATATTGATATAGTCGTAAACAAACCGAGTCAAAACTATTAAAGTGTATGCACGAGACCTTTCAGGCCGCAGGCGGACAATAGGAGTCTGACATGCTAGTCGCTACCAATTTGCATATTGATTTTGCACGTGAATAATAATATCCCTAAGGCATGTGTCTATTGAAGCTTATAAAGAATAGGGCAAGTGGAAACAGCTCAAGATTATCTGTAAATCTGCAGGAAATGAGAACCTTTGTTGAATATTAGTATTCGTTTTCTCGTATAATATAAGTTCATTTTTTATTTATTTACTATTTAATACATAACAATAGAATATATTAAATTGTTAATGTTCATCATTGTCAAACAATAATTAAATTGTTTTCTACAATGGAACTAATCAAAAAGAATAAATAGCGATAAATAAAAATAAATATATTTATTTGATATTCAATATTAAACTTAAGTAAAAATTATTAAAAAAAAATTGTAATGCTGACGTCACAGTAACTCGTTGTTATACTATTCTAAGTAGCTACTGAATTTAATACGAATCTGTTAGGCGCCGCTGACATTCTACTTCTCCGAGACTTACAACCGGTAAATGTCAAATATTACTGAAATCGACACCAACGAGGCATTAAAACATAATTTACGTACTTGTTTATTCTATTTACCTAGCATCTAAATCAGATTTTGCATAACTATCTACGAATTGAATATTAATTGGATAGTTCTAGACCAGGTGTCAATCACACCGGATTTTATTCTATTTTGTTCGTTAGAGCTACTTGAATTGTATTAGTTTAAATGGAAATTACATTAAGTTTACAAATAAAAGTCCGGATAATATAAGGAAAAAATACGGATCTTACTTTACACGAACAGTAAAGTAAGATCCGTATTTTTATACGAATTAATTTATTAGCATTAAAACAGATTAATTTCTGAGACATGATTGACAGTAAAGTATGATAACCCTGTATGCAAATGATGATCCTTGTTGTGACGTATAGTGATGATGTAAAGCTTCTGTGTATGTTGATACTTGCAAAGGCCGGGGCTTACTGTACATAAATTAATTAGTACGTCATATAATTTGCTTGCAAATAAATAATTGTCAATATTTTTGCCTAAACTTTAGTATTTTTTATAATTTTAGAGTAACTGTAATATAACAAAATTAATAAAGATTTTGTAATATAAAAATATGTCTTATATTTTGAACGAAGGTGTGTTATGATTGCCGACGTTGTTCTATAGATGCCTTTGCACTAACTTAGCTTTTAGTTACAAAAATATAAAATATGGCAAAAACAAATGTCAATGTCTAAAAAAACTGCAAATGTCTAAAACTATTAGTACTCCTTATTAGTTATTAATAATACTAACTACTTCTAATTATAAAACTGTCATATTATTGTAGAAATAAATATTAAGCTTGCACTAATTAAGACTTCAAATATTTTATGTTCAATAATATCATATGTATGTATAAAAATAAGCTAAGTTTTCAAAACAACCTTTAAAATATTCTAATCCTAAAGACTAATAAATTTGAAACATCGATAACAAATTACCAACAGGACATAAAAACTTCGAAGTCTATACAACTACTAGTCCATAATTTCTTTTTATTAATTCCATCCTTCCCTTCGTCGGGCCGTCGCGAACTAAACGCATTAAAGCGTGAGGTCACGATAACACAATTATGTTTTAATTTATATACCCGGAGTGGCACGCGAGCCTTAAATCAGAGCTTACAAACCTTTTCTCAGCCTGTTTAAATTTAGTTTCGTATTCACAAATTTAATGTTAATAAATATGATTAAGGTTTAAAAATACTTTAGAAATTCAATTTTTCTTTACGTTTTGTAAAATCAGAAGTATAAATATTTTAAAGATATTATAAGTAGTAACATCTATAATTAAATAAAATTTCGTTAGTAAAATTGATAGCAATAAAAAAAAAATGAAGTTTAATAATATTATACATACATATTATACGTATTATATATTACTCTTTAAGAATATTTTCATGTGTTTAAATGCCACAAGTTGAAAGCTACTGGTTTTACGAGAAGCTTTATCAAACCACGGATAAGCCAGCTTTTACTAATTATCAAGATAAATATTGCTTTAACTACACCTTGTTTTGGAAACCGCTTCTCATTAACATAGTTGTTACTTTAAGTCTAAAATGTGTTAAGACGACAATAATGCAGTCTAATATTTCACAGAAATATTAATACCAAATTTTATACTCACCAAACCCGATTTTGACCAAAACTAGTTTGTCTTAGAAAGGACCGGTTTATTTTGCATGATTTCTGGTATACTTATTATAGTTGTAGTTTAATCTAGAACACAAATTATGCCGTGAATATAAGTTACTAGTTTTTTAACATCTTCGGCCCTGAGAAATAAGCATTCTCTCCACCTTGATGTATGAACTTAAGCCGCTGCAGCTCTAAGGATGTCTGGGCTTTATTACCGCATAGGAAGGCTGCGTCATCTCCGTGCCTTCGAACTTACATAAACACTTTCGGAATATGACTGGTGAACTTCAGTTCTTGAAAAAGTCTTGAGATTGATTCGTTCAAATAAACAAATAATTTATTGAGTTTTATAATATTAATATGTAAATAAATGTACGTATGTAGTACGACGACCAGGTGGGCCAAGTTTTTAAAAATGTCACTTTGGACTGTTTATAATTTAAAAGGTATTTAGGTCGACTTTTGTTGCCACAATTGTTACTCTCGGGTTTTTTGATTTGACATTCTTACTGGTTATGAAGTTACCTTATGTATCAGAAAACAGTATTGTAAATTGTTGTAAAGATTTTAATATCAAATAGACACAGCTTTACTACTACAAGTCGTTTTTAACATTTTTGACTTCCTATCTAGTTATATTTATAGCAATAGCTGTAAATCAAATAATACATATCTGTATGTTCGAAGCAGATAAATTATTTTCTGTGTAATATTGTGTGTTTAAAAAGTAGAAATACTGATAACTAGAAGTGAAGTGTATAAATTGATTTTTACTATTCTTATTACATAGAAATATGTATAATTAGCAAAAACCTTGAGTATGAGTAATAAATAACCGATTCGTTCATAAAAAAATAAAATAAAAAGCAACTATACATTGTTCCATAAATTGGGCACATAATTTTGTATACATTGCAAAATAAACAAGCATTATTTGAAATTCATAGGTATTCACCCCATATTATTCAATGTCACCGATTAAATTAAAACGAATATAATTTATTACAAATCAAAACGTCCAGGGTGGGATCGTTTACGCTACAAATACAACAAAATCTTGGGACCCTATATGTATGGGGGAGTAACATTGTGTGTGCTTTTATAGTCAGTCGCCAGACAGTTCAAGCTTAAGGCATGGAACGTAGCGCCGCAACTAACAAGATACCAGAGACTAAGTTTCAATTTTCTTTAACCATAACATTTGCAGAAATTATATAAAATTTTGATATACTCTTGAAGAATATGGTTATGTGAAGAATTATATTGTACTGTATTGTACTTTAGTGTGATAGCCTGCAATTATCTCGTTGCTGGCTAGCGGGTTCGTTGATTAAGAAATAGGTAATTTAAAACCCACAACGCTGATTAAATATAAATGACTAGAAACATGTCTTTAATTATATCCCATGGAGACATGCCAGTTTCTCAATGTTTTTCTTTTACCACCGAGCATATAGGACTTGAAATTTCAACGATCTATCGCTGATCTTTTAATTATGATCTACACTATCTATCTTAGTATTTAACTTATTATTTTACTATCTATCTTAGTGGATACACTGTGACATCGGCTACTATAAATAGGTAGTTTATATAAGCTTAATTACATTATTATAAATTAGTAAGATTTTTGTTCGATGAGTTTTTCTAGTCAATACCGAAAATCAAAATACTGATATTTAACGGATCTTCTTCTAATATCTTAATTTTGGGAGATGATAAATGTGGGACAATATGAAGGACAATGTGTTGTAATTATATTTTGAACGACGACTTCGACTTGATAGGCGCTGACTTGATAGTTGTGTGAAAAAGTAATTAAAATTTAAAATGATTTTGAATTCGTAATCGTTTTATATCGGTACTAGCTTCTATTCACAACTTCGATTGCGTGGAATTTAATAAAAACGAGTAGTGAATCGGATGTTGTTTCACAGTTTCACTCTATTCTTTTATTACCCGACTGCGACAGAAGGAGGGTTATGTTTTTCGAGTGTATGTATGTATGTATGTATGTATGTATGTCCATTTCTTTGGCACGACCTACAGCCCAAACGGCTGGACGGTTTTTGACATATGAGGTGTCGTTGGATTTGTCTAAATTGTAGTAGTGACATAGGCTATATAAATTTTCAAAATGGCGCCCGCAAATGGCAGAATGAGGGGGGGGGAGTTGATTTTTTTTCTCTTACTGTAGCAATATGGGTATCAAATGAAAGCTAGTAAATTGTTTTATTCTTTTTAGTTTATAATAAGAGTATTTTACGCAGTTGGGTTTTTTGATTTTTTTAATTATCTAATTTTCCTGAAACATTGAAATAGAAGCATGGGAGATAAATATTTGATATTTTTATTTTAACATTAAAAAAATATTCTTTCACACAAATTAAAAAAGTAAAGTTAATAAAAGTTTTCTTATAACGTTGTCATTTTATATTTCTGTAAGGAATTTAATAAATGTAAATATTTAATACTTAACATAAGTATAAACACGCTCTAAGCTTATAACTTGCAGGAAACCAATATAGTTCTGTTAATATTTTCTAGGCAATTAGACCCCCATTTCTGATTTAGGGTTATGGTCACATGGCGTGCTCGTGGGGTCACGTGGCTCCTATCTCTTTATTTATATTGACATGTATTAGAATAAATTGTGCGAATTTATTTACACACTTTGTGCTTGTGTGAAAATCTACTACATATGTATATTGTACTTGTAGTAGGTTCAGCATTTACAGCATTACGAAAAAGTTTCTAAAATAAATAGTTACGCTATATATCGTAAAAGAATTTTCAGAAAAAAATGATGTAACCTTAAAAAAAAGTAATAAAAACCAAACGTAGGTAAAAAGTGAAAAAATATAACTGAGTAAAAAGTTAGGGAAAAAAACTTTTTTATATAACCATAATATAATACCTGAAATTCTAAGACAGTTAAGACACCTAAATAAAAAAAAAAATTAAACAAAATATAAGTCAAAGAACGCACCACGCTGGCGCGTAACCCGGTGTTACAATATTACGCTTTACGAAGTTTGTTACTTTGGCGCCAATTTAAAGTTGTAGTTACTTTTCATTACTTTTGAATTTTCGAAATTAAGTGTAAAAAGGTTATTTTGTATGTTTTAACTCTAAAACTTTTATAATAACTTAGAATTACCTACTTTAAATATTAAGGAGACTCGAGTTGAGCGACAATTTATTGTTTTTACTCGTGAGATTATGGGTAGTTAACTCAATATAAAGTTATAACTAAAAAAAATAAAGAATGTGTGCGACTATCTTTGTTTAATCGATTGACATGTTATCGCTCAGTATGTAAACTTAATATTCTCTTTTAATATGTAAACAATTTTACACCTCAGTGTATTATAAAAGTTAAATTTGATTATATACACTATTAAATAATAATCACAAGACACTCAAATACATATACAGCTCTATATAAGGTTATACGTTTCGAAAAATAAACATTTAGTGAGTAAACATTGCTTACTAAACAATTTATCATTGTTCTTTTACTATTATAGCTGGATTTTTTAATTTAAAAATAATTATTTTGTTGTGCCTTCTACGCAGCCAAAGATATTTTTTTTTATCAAAAAAGAAATTTCAGATTGACCTTATAACATTCTTTTTCATAAATTAAAAATATTTACAAAGTTAATACCAATCTAATAACTTCGATGCTATTTTCCTAGAAGGATTAGTAAGGCTTAAAATATTTCCCCTATCGACGGAGAGAAATCCAGATAATTGTTGCGTAATGGTTTTATTGCGTTTAAATTTGCAAACCCTAAAATGCAACCTCAGATTCATCGTGGCCGTAACTAACTCAGCATGCACGCGGCGATGTTTAACACTGGCTCGCACCCCTGCTGTATCGGACCGTTTAGATTATTTTTTGCGAATAAAAGAGATATATGCCATATTATTATCTTACCCTAATCTATATTGATGGGTTTATCTTTGATTTTTTGATAAATTTAATTAGAATTATTACTATGTCGATATATTGTAGTAGTAAATACAAATTGTGTATTTTAATTAAGTGTAAGTACTCTTTAAAATTTTGCAGGAGTCATCAAACGTAATCAAAAGTCGTATCTATCAGTCGTAGAACGACAATCTGGAGGCACGGCAGTGCCTCCGCCAAGTCGAGCAAAAAAAAAAGTGGCACGGCCGTACTATCTTTTCTCGAAGCAACTCAGGCCATTTTCGACCCCCTATAACTTCGTTGTGGATAAAACTAGAAGTCTGAATTTTCAATACCCAAGCAGGCATTGTATAAACACGGTATATTTCAAATTTCATTCAATTTGAACCAGTAGTTTAAGAATTATAATTAGTCCAAGTTTCGAATTTTGTCACTCACTGACTGACCGATCATCAAAACTCTAAGGCACTTCTAGCAGACATAAAAGCTTCAAATTTAGAATACCTTTAGTGTTTAGTATATAAACCAAGGAAAAATTCAAATATTTTGCAATTTCGGTCCAGTTTTCTAGATACACCAACTGCATAAATAACTTTGTAATCCCATATAAATATATAGGATTACAAAGTTACATTTGCAGTTAATGAATCAATGTACCCGTACAAGTATAACATAGTGGAATAATAGGTGTAGACAGTAGCGGTACCTAGATATAATTATCTTCAAAGGTAACCTGTAAAATGGTCAACGGAATGAAAAAGCAAGAATGGGACATGTCTTATGTAGCTGTACCAAAATCGCGCAAAGTATTAAAGAACACTAATAAGTCATAACCGCGACTGTCTGAGGTGATTTGCCCGCTCCACGGCTTCCACGCTTCCCGTACGTAAGTTCTTTTATTTTATTCAGTTGGCAGCTATATTAAACCTATCCCTCTAATCGGTTTCTACACTGCATTGTAGCAAAACGCTCAATCGCTTGGCGGCACGTCTTTGCCGATAGGGTACTAGGGTACTACAACTAGCCACTACCAAAGACTCCCATCAAAGCAGATCAGAGAAAGAAAATTTACTCTGCCGGGGATTGAACCCGGGATCTCGCGCTTAATATACAACAGCGCGCACTATTTCCCCAGCGTGATCATCATTTTTGAGTTCATATAATTATGTCATTATTAGAATGCACCTGATTGATTAAGTGAGTCATAACAGCAATAACTGTTAATTAATGTATATTAACATTAAATAAATAAAAATAAATATAGAAAATAAGGACTCAAAATTACTTTTGTATTTTAAAGCTATAACTTCTTGATGACAGTAAATTTTTATACGATGCGCGTGTACTCTGTGACAAAAAACCGACAACATAAAGCTAAGTAGTAGGCGCCGCGCAATTGCGCTAACTTACTTCATTGCGCTGGATGTGTCAACTCACTTTTTACAAGCTTTTATTTTGTTTCACCAGTCTCGATATTTGTCATCAAATCTTGCAAATTAAATTTGATCCAAAATAATAGTAAATCATGTGACAATGCAATATTATGATTACATGGTGCTGATTTGATGGAGGAGCTAGAAGGTAGCCAAAGGAAGGATTTCGGGCTCGTTTGAGTCCTCTAGACGAGTAAGTTTTCCTTTCAATGGTAACCAGGGTCTGGTGATGAAGTTGGAATGTGGTCATAGGAACTCAGTAATGAAACGACGCAACCCCATCGAGTTTTGGCTCATTTGGTTTGTCTTAACGAATACTTTGTTTTGAAATGGTTACCAGGGTCTGATCTGATAATAGAGCTGGAAGGTGGCTATAGGAACTTCGCAAAGAAACGACACAAACTCATCGAGTTCGGGCTCGTTTGGATCGTCTCGATGAGTATTTTGTCTTTCAATGGTAACCAGGGTCTGGTGATGGAGCTGGAATGTGGTAATAGGAACACCCTAATGAAAACTACGCAACCCCATCGAGTTTCAGCTCGTTTTATTCGCCTTGACGAGTACTTTGTTTTTAGAATCAGGGTTGGATCGGATGATGGAGCTGTAAGGTGGCCATAAGAACTTCGCAATGAAACTAAACAACCTCATCGAGTTCGGGCTCGTTTCAATCCTCTTGACCAGTAGTTTATCTTTCAATGGTAACCAGGGTCTGATGATGTAGCTAAAAGGTGGTCAAAGGAAGTCAGTAATGAAACGATGCAACCCCATCGAGTTTCAGCTCGTTTAATTCGGCTTGACAAGTATTTTGTTTCAAGCTGGTTACCAGGGTCTGATCTGATGATGGAGCTGAGAGGTGGCAATAGGAACTTTGCAGTAAAACGACACAACCTCATCGAGTTCGGGCTCGTTTGAATCGTCTTGACGAGTAATTTATCTTCCAATGCTAACCAGGGTCTGATGATGAAGCTGGAAGGTGGTCATAGGAACTCTATAATGAAACGACGCAACCACAACGAATTTAGGCTCGTTGATTCGTCTTGATGAGTACTTAATTTTTAGATGGCTACCGGGGTCTGATCTGTTGATGGAGCTAGAAGGCGGGCAAAGGTACTTCGCAATGAAATGACAAAACATCATCGAGTTCGGGCTCGTTTGGATCATCTTGACGAGTAGTTTGTCTTTCATGGTAACCAGGGTCTGGTGATGGAGCTGAAAGGTGCTCATAGGAACTCTGTAATGAAACGACGCAACCCCATCGAGTTCGGGCTCGATTGAATTGTCTTGACGAGTAGTTTGTCTTTCAAAGGTAACCAGGGTCTGATGATGGAGCTGGAAGGTGATCATAGGAACTCTGTAATAAAACGTCGCAACCCCATCGAATTTTGGCTCGTTTGATTTGTCTTGACGTGTACTTTGTTTTTAGATAGTTACCAGGGTCTAATCTGATAATGGAGTTGGAACGCAGTCATAAGAACTTCGCAATGAAACGACACAGCTTCATCGAGTTCGGGCTCGTTTGAATCCTTTAGACGAGTAGTTTGTCTTTCAATGGTAACCAGGGTTTGATGATGTAGCTAGAAGGTGGTCATAGGAACTCTGTAATAAAACGACGCACCCCAATCGAGTTTCGGCTCCTTTGATTCGTCTTGACGAGTACTTTGTTTTAGTGGGTTTTCAGGGTCTGTTTACAGATGGCGCGCACCAACCATTAACTCGGCGCATCGTCATATTATAAGTATAACTTTTTACGTACGTACATAAGTATACATTCACTTTTTTATATATTTTTTAAAAGTTTATTTTTATGGAAGTTTAGGTGTAAAAAATCGACAGCAATCTGACAACACTGTTTCCGGCTAAACATACTTCATTCATCTCTCTTGTCAAGTATTTCAAGTTGTCAACTTGAGATCACAATATGTATGACATGACAATCAACATATATATCTGTATCGTATCGGAAAAGAAAAAGAGGAAGAATATCTACAAAAATAAGAAAAGGTCATTAGACCGAGCGAAGGCTTTAAGAAAATACGTTGTTGATATTAAAGAAGTAGAAGACACCGGAAAGGAAAATAAGTAGGACTGTCTACAAAAAGAAATGAGATGCCATCAAAAACATAACTTGTAAAAAGAAACCAAGTCTCGCAACTCAATTCTTCTTCCGTAAAAAGTTGTGAGATCCATGTAATACCAAGTCGGCTAATTTATTCAAACCCTACTTAAGGGTTCTTCTGTTTTAATTTATTACGTTAGTAGCTAACCTAACAACATCGTATAGTGATCATATCAATATTAAAAATCTTTGATGTTTTAAATAAATAGATTGACTTGGCAATCGCATGAAAACAATGTATCTAAGAAGTAACACATAGGAATATTATATTAAATTAGATTGTTTAGTGCGATTGCCAAGTCAGTCTGTTTATTTAAAACATCAATGATTTTTAATATTGATATGATCACTATACGATATTGTTAGGTTAGCTACTAACGTAATAACTTAAAACAGAAGAACCCTTAAGTAGGGTTTGAATAAATTAGCCGACTTGGTATTACATGGATCTCACAACTTTTTACGGAAGAAGAATTGAGTTGCGAGACTTGGTTTCTTTTTACAAGTTATGTTTTTGATGGCATTTATATTATTAGTTAATAAGCAAGTGATTTAATCAAAAACATTTTTTCGAATCGAATTGGTAACACCTGAGATGAGCAAAATCGTCAAATGTTTTGTATTATTTTATGATTATTTATCTAGATAGAATACGTGTACATATATTGAACCCCCAAAATGTCAAGATATACTCAACACAAATCAGTTTGTATACCTATTTCACTAAGCATATCGTATGTAAAGTAGCGTCGCATTTTCTTCATTATCAATTTACACTTTGGAGAACACTTGTGAGCAATGTGAATGGAGCAGCTAAATTATGATTCGCGTCAACTGTAATGTGTTACACACTTGCATGTCTGAGTGACAGATAAGTACCGGCTTTAGACTAGCGATGCTTTTAGGCTTTAACGGCGAGTTGCACGAAACCGTCGCTAACTTTCCGTTAGTTAAGTTGTAATTAATCTTAAAATTAGTTGATCTCATGATTAATTTAAAGCTGTTGGAATTAATCATCCGTTAGATAGGTCTTTAATTAAACTAAATTTTTTTGTTAACTTAATCAGATGTAGGTTTCGTGCAACAGATAATCACGATTCTTGTGATTAAATTAGTTTAATAAACACTTAAATTTAAAATTTGTTTCGTGCAACTCGGCGTAAGTGAACTAAACGATTAAAAATTTATCTTACTTAAAACACATTAATTTTTCATTTCCTGTTGTGGAATAGATTTTATACCGTATGAAGGGGAAATTGAACACGGGTTAATATCTCGATTTTATTATTATAAAATGTACTTATGTGGTAATTAAATAAATGTATAATTTGAATAACAAACAAAATGTTTACATAATTATGGTATTTTCTTTCACCTTTTTTTTTTAAAGAAAATAGTATATTAATTATATGTCTTATATAATTAATTCAGACATTAAAATTTAACTTTCTAAATAATAATAAAGTTGAAATTTTTAAATAGGTAAAAAAAAATTGCTTGATTGAAGCTCAACATTCATTGTAGTCTTAAATGTAGACAGATGTTAATAGGCGAAGATAAATCCTACGTTGTGAATGTGTTATTTTGTAGTTGAAATACTACAGAAATATTGTTTCATGGTCCATATTTTAGAATTTGTTGCACGATGAAATATTTTTATATATGCTACTAGCAAACCCGGCGAACTCCGTTTCGCCACCAACTTATTTTCGTGAGGGATACTCACACCACGTACTGCCGCCATGCAAAACCATATTGGTTTGTAGTACATGCTATGTATAAGAGATTGCGCTGTATGTGAAAAATGATTTTCCCTGTTTTCCTGCTTTTCTGTTGAAAAATTTCCTGAATTTAGTTTGCTATAAAGCTCACGGAGCCCGAGACCTTTCCAACGAATGCAAAACCGTGGAAATCGGTTCGTGCGTTCTGGAATTATAGCGTCAGGAAGGAAAACCCCACTTATTTTTATATTATAGACTAGCAAACCCGGCGAACTCCGTTTCGCCACCAACTTATTTTCGTGAGGGATACTCACACCACGTACTGCCGCCATGCAAAACCATATTGGTTTGTAGTACATGCTATGTATAAGAGATTGCGCTGTATGTGAAAAATGATTTTCCCTGTTTTCCTGCTTTTTTGTTGAAAAATTTCCTGAATTTAGTTTGCTATAAAGCTCACGGAGCCCGAGACCTTTCCAACGAATGCAAAACCGTGGAAATCGGTTCGTGCGTTCTGGAATTATAGCGTCAGGAAGGAAAACCCCACTTATTTTTATATTATAGACTAGCAAACCCGGCGAACTCCGTTTCGCCACCAACTTATTTTCGTGAGGGATACTCACACCACGTACTGCCGCCATGCAAAACCATATTGGTTTGTAGTACATGCTATGTATAAGAGATTGCGCTGTATGTGAAAAATGATTTTCCCTGTTTTCCTGCTTTTCTGTTGAAAAATTTCCTGAATTTAGTTTGCTATAAAGCTCACGGAGCCCGAGACCTTTCCAACGAATGCAAAACCGTGGAAATCGGTTCGTGCGTTCTGGAATTATAGCGTCAGGAAGGAAAACCCCACTTATTTTTATATTATAGATTACAAAATTTATAATTTTCAAATCATTTGATGAGAGTCAATGATGACCCTTCTTCTATATGGAGAAGAGGCCTTTGCCAAGCAATGTTTTGTTTAGAAGTTGATTCAATGCACTTCAGTTCATTATGAGAGTATAAAATTATATTATTATGATTTTCCCTGTTTTCCTTCTTTTCTGTTTAAATTTTTCCTAAATTTTGTTTGCTATAAAGCTCACGGAGCCCGAGATCTTTCCAACGAATGCAAAACCGTGAAAATCGGTTCGTGCGTTCTGGAATTATAGCGTCAGGAAGGAAAATCCGACTTATTTTTATATTATAGATTACAAAATTTATAATTTTTAAATCATTTGATGAGAGTCAATGATGACCCTTCTTCTATATGGAGAAGAGGCCTTTGCCAAGCAATGTGTTGTTTAGAAGTTGATTCAATGCACTTCAGTTCATTATGAGAGTATAAGATTATATTATTATGATTTTCCCTGTTTTCCTGCTTTTCTGTTGAAATTTTTCCTAAATTTTGTTTGCTATAAAGTTCACGGAGCCCGAGACCTTTCCAACGAATGCAAAACCGTGGAAATCGGTTCGTGCGTTCTGGAATTATAGCGTCAGGAAGGAAAACCCCACTTATTTTTATATTAAAGATTACAAAATTTATAATTTTTAAATTATTTGATGAGAGTCAATGATGACCCTTCTTCTATATGGAGAAGAGGCCTTTGCCAAGCAATGTGTTGTTTAGAAGTTGATTCAATGCACTTCAGTTCATTATGAGAGAATAAGATTATATTATTATGATTTTCCCTGTTTTCCTGCTTTTCTGTTGAAATTTTTCCTGAATTTTGTTTACTATAAAGTTCACGGAGCCCGAGACCTTTCCAACGAATGCAAAACCGTGGAAATCGTTTCGTGCGTTCTGGAATTATAGCGTCAGGAAGGAAAACCCCACTTATTTTTATATTATAGATTACAAAATTTATAATTTTTAAATCATTTGATGAGAGTCAATGATGACCCTTCTTCTATATGGAGAAGAGGCCTTTGCCAAGCAATGTGTTGTTTAGAAGTTGATTCAATGCACTTCAGTTCATTATGAGAGTATAAGATTATATTATTATGATTTTCCCTGTTTTCCTGCTTTTCTGTTGAAATTTTTCCTAAATTTTGTTTGCTATAAAGTTCACGGAGCCCGAGACCTTTCCAACGAATGCAAAACCGTGGAAATCGGTTCGTGCGTTCTGGAATTATAGCGTCAGGAAGGAAAACCCCACTTATTTTTATATTAAAGACTAGCAAACCCGGCGAACTCCGTTTCGCCACCAGATGGCTTCGTTTTTTTGTAACATTTCGTTTGGGGATTAAAAGATGAAGTAATACATGCTATGTATCATAGATGGCGCTGTATGTGAAAAATGATTTTCTCTGTTTTCCTGCTTTTCTGTTGAAATTTTTCCTGCATTTTGTTTGCTATAAAGCTTATGGAGCCCGAGACCTTTCCAACGAATGCAAATCCGTGGAAATCGGTTCGTGCGTTCTGGAATTATAGCGTCAGGAAGGAAAACCTTACCTATTTTTATATTATAGATTACAAAATTTATAATTTTTAAATCATTTGATGATAGTCAATGATGACCCTTCTTCTATATGGAGAAGAGGCCTTTGCCAAGCAATGTGTTGTTTAGAAGTTGATTCAATGCACTTCAGTTCATTATGAGAGTATAAGATTATATTATTATGATTTTCCCTGTTTTCCTGCTTTTCTGTTTAAATTTTTCCTGAATTTTGTTTGCTATAAAGCTCACGGAGCCCGAGACCTTTCCAACGAATGCAAAACCGTGGAAATCGGTTCGTGCGTTCTGGAATTATAGCGTCAGGAAGGAAAACCCGACTTATTCTTATATTATAGATTACAAAATTTATAATTTTTAAATCATTTGATGAGAGTCAATGATGACCCTTCTTCTATATGGAGAAGAGGCCTTTGCCAAGCAATGTGTTGTTAAGAAGTTGATTCAATGCACTTCAGTTCATTATGAGAGTATAAGATTATATTATTATGATTTTCCCTGTTTTCCTGCTTTTCTGTTGAAATTTTTCCTGAATTTTGTTTGCTATAAAGCTCACGGAGCCCGAGACCTTTCCAACGAATGCAAAACCGTGGAAATCGGTTCGTGCGTTCTGGAATTATAGCGTCAGGAAGGAAAACCCGACTTATTTTTATATTATAGATTACAAAATTTATAATTTTTAAATCATTTGATGAGAGTCAATGATGACCCTTCTTCTATATGGAGAAGAGGCCTTTGCCAAGCAATGTGTTGTTTAGAAGTTGATTCAATGCACTTCAGTTCATTATGAGAGTATAAGATTATATTATTATGATTTTCCCTGTTTTCCTGCTTTTCTGTTGAAATTTTTCCTGAATTTTGTTTGCTATAAAGCTCACGGAGCCCGAGACCTTTCCAACGAATGCAAAACCGTGGAAATCGGTTCTTGCGTTCTGGAATTATAGCGTCAGGAAGGAAAACCCGACTTATTCTTATATTATAGATTACAAAATTTATAATTTTTAAATCATTTGATGAGAGTCAATGATGACCCTTCTTCTATATGGAGAAGAGGCCTTTGCCAAGCAATGTGTTGTTAAGAAGTTGATTCAATGCACTTCAGTTCATTATGAGAGTATAAGATTATATTATTATGATTTTCCCTGTTTTCCTGCTTTTCTGTTGAAATTTTTCCTGAATTTTTTTTTGCTATAAAGCTCACGGAGCCCGAGACCTTTCCAACTAATGCAAAACCGTGGAAATCGGTTCTTGCGTTCTGGAATTATAGCGTCAGGAAGGAAAACCCGACTTATTTTTATATTATAGATTACAAAATTTATAATTTTTAAATCATTTGATGATAGTCAATAATGACCCTTCTTCTATATGGAGAAGAGGCCTTTGCCAAGCAATGTGTTGTTTAGAAGTTGATTCAATGCACTTCAGTTCATTATGAGAGTATAAGATTATATTATTATGATTTTCCCTGTTTTCCTGCTTTTCTGTTGAAATTTTTTCTGAATTTTGTTTGCTATAAAGCTCACGGAGCCCGAGACCTTTCCAACGAATGCAAAACCGTGGAAATCGGTTCTTGCGTTCTGGAATTATAGCGTCAGGAAGGAAAACCCGACTTATTTTTATATTATAGATTACAAAATTTATAATTTTTAAATCATTTGATGATAGTCAATAATGACCCTTCTTCTATATGGAGAAGAGGCCTTTGCCAAGCAATGTGTTGTTTAGAAGTTGATTCAATGCACTTCAGTTCATTATGAGAGTATAAGATTATATTATTATGATTTTCCCTGTTTTCCTGCTTTTCTGTTGAAATTTTTCCTGAATTTTGTTTGCTATAAAGCTCACGGAGCCCGAGACCTTTCCAACGAATGCAAAACCGTGGAAATCGGTTCGTGCGTTCTGGAATTATAGCGTCAGGAAGGAAAACCCGACTTATTTTTATATTATAGATTACAAAATTTATAATTTTTAAATCATTTGATGAGAGTCAATGATGACCCTTCTTCTATATGGAGAAGAGGCCTTTGCCAAGCAATGTTTTGTTTAGAAGTTGATTCAATGCATTTCAGTTCATTATGAGAGTATAAAATTATTTTATTATTATTTACCCTGTTTTCCTTCTTTTCTTTTTAAATTTTTCCTTAATTTTGTTTGCTATAAAGCTCACGGAGCCCGAGACCTTTCCAACGAATGCAAAACCGTGGAAATCGGTTCGTGCGTTCTGGAATTATAGCGTCAGGAAGGAAAATCCGACTTTTTTTTATATTATAGATAAAATAAATTTAAAAATAAAAAATCTGTGTCACTGACGTCTTTTTTTGAGCTATGATATTCGTAATCCCGAGCAATGGTGATGAAAAATAACAGTAGTTTAATAAAACATATTTTATGTGGACTTTTTGCGTCAAAAACAATCTTTTTTTGTACATACAATAGTTATGTGTAAAATATTATTGAAATTTCATATAGTAAAAAGGTGTTGTTGATTTATGTTGCGTATTTTCTTGTATAAAGTATATGGTAGTGAAAAAAATTAAAAAAAAAAAAAAGTAACTTTCGCTTAAAATATTTTTCACGAAAAATAACAGCATGGTTTATGTAAATAGATTTAGAAACAACAAAAACCGTTCTGGTGAAGTGTTTCAAAAAGTTACTTTAGCGTGAAAAGTCACGGGTTCGATTCCCGCTCGAAGGAGAAATTTTTATTTACACAAAACATTGTTTCTAGTCTCGGTGTATGTCCTCGTGCGTTTCTCCCTCGTGCCTCGGAGATTACGTTTAGACGTCGATCGTTATTGTTATCGATATTGTAGACACCTGATAGCGATCGTTATGGTGAAATTATCTGTCAACTTCATAGCGGAGCAGCGTGGCGGATTAAACTGTACCTAATCATTCTAGTATATAAAGAGTAGGCCTTCAGAGAGAGAGAGAGAGAGGGAGAGAGAGAGAGAGAGAGAGAGAGAGCCTAAGAGACTCCGATATTTCGTAAATTAAACATTTTAAGGTTCGTTTAAAATATTAATGTTATATTTTCAAATTTATTAAATATATATTTCGAAGTATTAAAGTATTACGCTCAAGCTTACAATTGAATAGTTGAGAAAAAAAAATGCTGTCTAAAGGAATTTTATGAAAGTTAAACGAGGCGTGAACTCATTGCATTAAGTAGGCAGGGTTTCACCGACACTTAATTAAGTATTCCCCCATTCACCCCTCAGTCACAACAAAAGATTCCACGAGCATCTGATATCGCTTTCTTCATTAAAATTAATTTAATTTTTAATATCTCGTACAAGGCGTCTGTAAGCTGAACACGATTACTTCATTTGTCGCACCTCGATATTAATTTTTTATGCCAGCCTACGTAGTTAAGATTTTATTAGGTTTCTATTATATGCAGATGGTATTAGTCGATTTTCTTTTTCACACTATTTTCATACCTGTGTGATATTTCTTAACGAATTATTAATTTGTTCGTACACTTAATATTTTATTTGAGTGAAATATTTCAATTAACAGGGATATGTTGACGCTAGCCTTAAACAGTATTCATTAATAAGACGTTACTTTCAATTGTCATTTATGAATAGCTTTATTGTTTTAAGTGGAATACATTAAAAATGTTCTGATAATAAACAAGTTTTAACTGTTTGAAGAAAAGGGGCTCCATTTTTCAAACAATAATGAAATAATCGTTTATTTCTTTACTTGCATTTTGAGTATTGAAATTTCTCACAAATACAATTCGACTATAGCAAACTTAAATTATAACATTTGTAATATCTTTTTCGTTCTTCAAGTTTTCAATGTCAAATTTACACTCGTTGAACGTATCGAAAGTGTTAAGCGAACTAAAAAATATATAGCATTGTTTCGTCCCAACCCATAACAATACATCGAGACCGACTGAAATGTACCAATTCTATCGGAAAATCCATTCGGAGTCCAGTCGTGCGCAAAAATTATGACATCAAGGCAAATTATTGAAGCGGGGAATCGAAATTGTATTCCGTCCATACTAGATATACTGCGCAGACACGAAATAATGGAAGCAATTAATGTTCCCGATATTTATAAGTAGACTGAAGTCCGACGCGAAAATAGTTGTCGATTTTCGTTTTTCAAAGAGAGAGAATACAGATTCTGAAATAAACATTACATTTTACCGGCAATAAAAATTTGTAAGTGATTGCATATAAATAATCTGAAAACAACGCTTTATCTTAGAATCATCATATTGATTATCTAATTAGTAGCTTAAACATAAAAAAATTGTAAATATGAACGTTCGAGCTTTCACCAGCTCTGTGTAGGCTTCGTTACGCGTAACATAATGAAATTTATTTGGCATGACTGATCGTAAAACATGTAGTTTATGCGTCATGGGGCTTATTATGAAAATGAGATCTTTCGGCTTCCACCCAATAAAATATTTAAGTGACGTTTATTCTTTCTTTATCGAATGCAATTTTGTCTCGACCTGGGATATTTTAATTTCACAAGCAATAACGGTGAATGACATTTTGTAATGTAGCGCTGATCTCATAAATATTCGATACATATCACCTTGTATTATAATATATGTAAATACCTTAATCGTATCTTCGATATCAGAATTAATTCGCATTATGAAACAGGTTGTGATACAATGATATATCGTGGCTATGAGCATTGGTGTTAAACACACATTAGCAAGGGAAATTAATAGTGATGTGCACTTAGTACTGACGAGTCTATTAATCTTTAATGATACAGCGTAGTGTTGTCGGGATTATCATAAAACGTATTAATTATATTGTAATTGGAATGGAGTGACATTCACGTATTAAAGTTAATATAATAATACAAATTGGAACATTATATGCATTTCATATATTTTTTAATCATACGTATAAATTCTTTATGTTTTATTAACATTATAGGATAGCTGTGACTGTGGCGTCACCTGCACGTAATATTGCACATTCTAATTTTAATTAAATAAACATTTAAAGTTACTTAAGAGTAAGCCTTATGGTATTCATGCTCAATTTTAATACAAAAATATTACTTTAGCATTGACCAGTTTTCAAATAAAACTAACAGAAATTTCTCAAAAATATATTATTAATGTATTTAAATATTGGTTTTTTTTTTTTGTAACAACTGTTCACAAAAATTAAACGTAGCTACAGACTCGTAAAATTTTACTTACAATAAACTTAAGCATTTTTGTTATATTTATTGAAGATATTCATAATACAGCATTTGTGGAAAACGATATAAAAAATTATCCCTTCCGTATTATACAGGTGTATATTTAAAAAAAAGACACAATTTAGGGTGTATCATAAATCAGAATAACGAGCGTGCTTTCCGTAAGGTGCCGGTAGCATTAAGCCGCGTAATATTTTCTCACTTACGACAGAATTTTCTGTCTCCTTATTTATGTTGAGCCGAGTTTTCTTGAGCGAGCTGTCGTCTCGATCTGTAAGGAACAGGAAATTAAAGCTTAGTCCACGAAGCGTGAAAAATACATGCTGAAAATATAACTGAAACAGTCTGACGATTATGAAAATATTAATGAAACGAGAATATCATGGATATTATTTTATTAGTTCAGATTATATAATAAACAGCTTGGATAATTTTCTATAATTTTATTCCTAAGATTTCATTTTTTAGATAAGAGAAGTCACGATGAGAATATTCATAATATTAAATTTAAAACATACGAGTATAATGATGAGATGGAAAGTTACGCTCAATAAACTATTTATTTATTTATTTATTGATACTTTATTGCACAACACAATGGTTGTTGTTGAAAAAAATTGTTTATTTAAAGAAATCCTGTAAACAAAGAATGTATTTTTACCCGACTGCGACAGAAGGAGGGTTATGTTTTTCGAGTGTATGTATGTATGTATGTATGTCCATTTCTTTGGCACGCCCTACAGCCCAAACGGCTGGACGGTTTTTGACATATGAGGTGTCGTTGGATTTGTCTAAATTGTAGTAGTGACATAGGCTATATAAATTTTTAAAATGGCGCCCGCAAATGGCGGAATAAGGAGGGGGAGTTGAATTTTTTTTTCTTACTGTAGCAATATGGGTATCAAATGAAAGCTAGTAAATTGTTTTATTCGTTTTAGTTTATAATAAGAGTATTTTACGCAGTCGGGTTTTTTGATTTTTTTAATTAAGCATACTTGTTTAATCAAAATAATATTTTAAGAGGTTACTTACGATATTTTAACTATAATTATTTTTAAAGTTTTAGTATACGCTTTCAACTAGATGTGCCAGCCTCACAAAGGTACATTGTTAAAAAAAAATCTTCCCTACAGAGTGTTTATGACATGATTATTAAATTTCAGTTCAGTTCAAACTCTAGTATAAGCCTAGAAATATACGTCATTTAGGTGACAAATTTTTAAATGTTTATTTTCGGCAATTTATGTACAACTTATTATTATAATTTGACCTCATATTGTGAAATACGAATTTTTATTAGTTATTTGGGAGCAATAATATTTTCCTTTTTACAATCATACACAACTAACATTAGTCAGTTATTTTAGATTGAAAAATAATAACCGATACGAACATATGCTTAATACCCCGTGAGAAAACTAAAAATTGTGGGGAAATTCCATCCGTTTACCAAAGCTTTATTATTTTCATATTGATTATGGCTATACACGATTACGGCTAAGATCTTAATTCAACCTCCTCTTTACACTAAATCATATTTTGTACAAATCAACATTCAATATTAAACAGGTTGTGTTTTATTTCGCCAAATTTACTAAGATCATAAAATTACTAACAACATCAAGCTCTGAATATCTAGAATCTAGATTAACACTAAGTTTAAATCGTTGCATTGAATTTACGGTACGTTTTCTAGGAATACACTATTGATTAGGTAACGGCATTGATATGACATTGATTAAAACACCAGTTACGACTTATTATATTAATACGATCGCAAAAAATTAAAAACGTCATCTATGATAATATTAGGCATTTATTGGCATTAGAGTTGCTGAGTTTTAATATAGCCTCTATATTTCATGTAATAAAAAATTCCGTGTTTTGTTTTATATAAGGTGATAATGGACGTTAGGCATTAATCTTAGTGTAACCGTAGTTTAGCACGTAATGCGACACTATAACGTACGCGTCAAGTGTGGCGAAAGCTTGAAAGGCACAAATATTTTCGTAATTGTCGAACACTCTCGATTTTAAAATATGCCATATTCGGAATGTTGAAGGCGATACTAAGTATATAAATAACAGAAATATTGTGACATCTTATGATAACAAATATGTAGCATATATGTATGTCCGAAAATTAATTATCTCTTTAGTTTACGTGGATTTTATCTTTTGAGTTCAATAAATGCACAACTATATTTTTCATAATTATTGTGAAATAAATGCAGACAGTAAAACAAATATCTACCTTATCTTTTGAGTTCAATAAATGCACAACTATATTTTTCATAATTATTGTGAAATAAATGCAGACAGTAAAACAAATATCTACCTTCACAGAATTAAACTTTTTTCAACTTCTTAGAGATTTCATCTCTATCTCCTACTTAAGGTACCACAAAGTTTTTATGGACAAACCGACGCCTTTTGCCGGTCTTTGTTCGAGCTCATTTAAAATCAATCGCGGCCATTTTGTTCGAGGATGGCCCGAGACGAGATTTCCGAGAGAATTCTTAATTAAGCTGGCTGAGTCTTTTCAAGTTAATGGAAGCACCGAAATCCTTAGAAGCGGAGTAAATTCGGTCCGACATCGAATCACGACATCGGGAGAACCGGGATTATCACTTGAACAAAGTTTTTAAATTAAGAAACGGAAATAAAAAAAAATGTTTCTTGTACCTACAACTTCTTGTAGAAAATTTTACAACCATATTTTAAAGACATTTTTGTATATATAAATAAATGATGACTGATTAATATTGCTTATAAAGAAAAATTATTATTATATTTATTTTTTATGTTATGTTTAAAGAAAAGACTTTTTAATATATTTTTTAGGGTTCCGTTTTTGCCATTTGGTTACGTCATGTCTGTCTGTCTGTCCATCCGTATGTCACAGCCACTTTTTTCCGAAACTATAAGCACTATACTGTTGAAACTTGGTAAGTAGATGTATTCTGTAAACCGCATTAAGATTTTCACACAAAAATATAAAAATTCAATAAATGTTGGGGTTTCCCTATACTTGGAACTGAAACTCAAAAAAAAAAACTTTCATCAAACCCATACGTGTCTATATGCTATCTATATACTATCTATGGATAGGTCTTCAAAAATGATATTGAGGTTTAAAATATCATTTTTTTCTAAATTGAATAGTTTGCGCGAGAGACACTTCCAAATTGGTAAAATGTATGTCCCCCCCCTCCTGTAAGTTCTAAAATAAGAGAATGATAAAACTTGAAAAAATATATGATGTACATTACTATGCAAACTTCCACCGAAAATTAGTTTGAACGAGATCTAGTAAGTAGTATTTTTTTCTTTTTTTATATAAAAAAATACACTATTATTAAAACATCGATTAAAGTTACAACGAACTACAAGAAATTTTATATGATGTTACTTGTTGCTACGGAACCCTTCATGGGCGAGTCCGACTCGCACTTGTTTTATGTAGGTAAAATTACATTTGTTACTAGTGTTGCCACCGTAGTTAATAGCATAATATATTTACCATTTTATGTCGATTACATTTTTTAATTTTTTGAGACGCACAGTTTTAATGACATTTATTATATAAAAATAATTACTTATAATTAAACTATAAAAACAATATTAATTTTAAATAGTACCCATATTACATCATATCATAGTTATGAGATACAGTTTACATTTTACGTGTTACGGCATAAAAGCTACACCCTCGTCTGCTTCATTAATGGATGCTTAATTACACTTTGTTCCACTAATATTGGTCTTTTGTTGTCTGTTACGAAGTGTCTATTAAAACATAATTTGTGTTTGTGTTATACGAGTTATTTATTCAGCTATAATAACTTTAATTAAAATGATATATGTTTTTTTTACGTTGATTTTTCTATCGGTTACAGTGTAATTATATAGTGATTGTCCCGTAATTGTTATATCAATAGTAGACAAATAAGCTACTTTAATAATGGAGGTAAAAGTTTGATACAGACTGCACTTTTAACTTATATGACAAAGTAGTTATGAAATTGGAAAACGTTGAAGATGCAACATAAAAGCTATATGAATGTCAAAAATAAAAAATAACTTTTTTTTTCTTTGTCTATCCGTCTGTCTGTATCTTGGCCGTAATCACGCCATACTAATAGATAAATTCAAATAACATTCTGCATGATTAAAGTTCAAGCTACAAGCTAAGATACTGAATACTTTTTATCTCGAAATTTAGTACGTTGTACGATTCACTTGGGACTAACTAACACCCTGTCCGATTCCAAACGGTCATATTTTAAAGATTGTTTCGTAAATATTTCAAGGATTTTAATTTGTTAGTTCAGAAACTACAGACATAAAATCAATGCAAAATATTTGTCCAAAATAAGTTGAAACCCGGAACGTACAGAAATCTTTAACTGTTAGGTTCAATTCAAAACCGGCTGGTTAATTTTATTGTATTCTTTCGTTATTGTTCGTTCTCAAATACACATGACCATATTCTAGTATACTCTTGGTGATCCAAAAATAAAAGTTAATTTGTTAAGTTGAAACTGGGATTTATAAAAAACCATTTGTTACCTACAATATACAACGTATAATCCTCGAAATTCATTGGTTTTTGGAATGCTATGTTTTTCGAAACTTAAAAAAAAAAAACATAGAATATCGTGTTTCGCTTCGACTAACAGTGGCGGAACTGTAGCTTTAAATATCAACGTGAGTGAAATCGCGAGCGACAACTAGTTTACATTGAATAACCTAAATAATATATAAGAATCTGCCATCGATTCACGCTCATTTATCACCATCGTATAACAACAATACTGCCACTCTTCTATTTTGGTATTCGATAAAAAGACCACATTTTACCTTAAAGGTGTGTCAGGAAACAAAGCATTCCAAAACACAATAGAGCTCGATTACAATACTCTAACACCTTAAAATGCTTTTGTCCATAAAGAGGAACAAAAGTGATTCATTTGTACGTTTGAAACAGGTGCTCGAAACAGGATGTCTGTGTGACTTTTTAATAATGTCCAAATCATTTCTTCCTTCCTCAAATCAAATATAATCATATAATAAAACCATTACAATAGCACCATTTAACATTGATTTAAAAGTGTTTGTAGTTTAGAGAAGGGGCTCCATCTAGTTAGCACCCCAAATAGTGAAAAAAAAAATTTAAAAAATTGTCCAAATTGGTCACGAAATGGTCATTATAGGTCAGTTATTTTTAGTAATTGGTCAATACTTTGACAATAGTTACAGAGGGGTAAAAATTTCAAGGACATCGAAAAATTTTTGGCACCCCAAATTAATCCTACAAATTGGTTCTAAAATTATTTCAATTCATCTCAAAATAGTCATAATTGGTCGATTGATTTTAATAATTGGTCAACGTTTTTTTATATAAAAATTAAAAAAATAATAAAAAATTAAATTAGCTTCATCTATTTAGCGGCCCAAATGATGAAATTTGACCTCTTAATAAGTAGTCCAAATTGGTCACAAAATGGTCACAATTGGTCAGTGATTTTTAGTGATTGGTCAATACTTTGAAAATAGTTACAGAGGGGTAAAAATTTCAAGGACATTGAAAAATTTTTGGCACCCCAAATTATTCCTACAATTTGGTTCTAAAATTATTTCAATACATCTCAAAATAGTTATAATTGGTCAATAAATTTTAATAATTGGTCAACGTTATTTAACTAATTATTAATAAATAATAAAAAATAATACAACTTTCATAAATCGCGGGGTGAATAGGAATAAAACTGGAAGTTTCACTATTTTATGTCTATTTTATCTATTATTTTTAGGTTTAACCGAAGGGCAATTAAAATCGACGTAAATGCAAATTTTTAAGCGTTTATTAGATTTTCAGAAACGTTTTGGTTAAAGAGATACGATTATTTAAAGTTGGAATGACATTGAAACTATTTATTTATTTATTGTGAGAAAAAGAGGGCAAACTCAAAATCTAGGTAGAATTAAAGGGCAGATTAATGTTTATAGTTTAGTATTTTTAATTAACAAATTATTAATAAATAATACAAAATAACAAAACTTTCATAAATAGCGGGGTGAATAGGAACTAAACTTAAAGAAACTACTAGCTTCATCTATTTAGCGGCCCAAATGATGAAATTTGACCACTTAATAAGTGGTCCAAATTGGTCACGAAATGGTCACAATTGGTCAGTGATTTTTAGTAATTGGTCAATACTTTGACAATAATTACAGAGGGGTAAAAATTTCAAGGACATTGAAAAAATTTTGGCACCCCAAATTAATCCTACAATTTGGTTCTAAAATTATTATAATACATCTCAAAATAGTCATAATTGGTCAATTAATTTTAATAATTGGTCAACGTTTTTTAACTAATTATTAATAAATAATAAAAAATAATGCAACTTTCATAAATCGCGGGGTGATTAGGAACAAAACTGGAAGTTTCACTATTTTATGTCTATTTTATCTCTTATTTTTAGGTTTAACCGAAGGGCAATTAAAATCGACGTAAATGCAAATTTTTAAGCGTTTATTAGATTTTCTGAAACGTTTTGGCTAAAGAGATACGGTTATTTGAAGTTGGAATGACATTTAAATTATTTATTTATTGTGAGAAAAAGAGGGCAAACTCAAAATCATAGGTAGAATTAAAGGGCAGATCAATGTCTTTATATATAAATAACACAAAATAACAAAACTTTCATAAATAACGGGGTAAATAGGAACAAAACTGGAAGAAACTACTAGCTTCATCTATTTAGCGGCCCAAATTACGGATCTTTCGATTTTTTTTTTTTACAAATTACAAATTATAATTTCGTCAAATATAACGGTTTTTCTATATGTTACTTTATTGACAATTGTAATTCAGAAACAGCTCAGTAGGTATAATTTAACATTTAATTTTAAAAAAAACTAAAAGTATGTAATCATCGCAATGATATTTGTAAAATAAGTGCATACTTAGAAAAAATATAATTACATTATTGATAAATGTTCCTTCTATATAGTACTTAAATATATTGGATTTTATAATTATTTATTTCTCAAGATATTAAAATTGATTTTTATTTTTATTTTATAAGGGAAATCCACAAATTAATGACTCTGCATCTATGATAATTAGATGTCGCGCTCTTTGTATAACTCCGCGCGTTTCTTTTTGGTGCGCAATGGCAGAAACTTGTAATTCATGTAAAAAAGTATCGATATTTTTATCGATATAATATATCGTATCGTTATATCGACACTTTGCGATATTATATTGTATGAAAATATATATTGATAATTTTTGCAATCCGATATATCGGATTAATGTTTCGATAATTATCCAATAAATATATCGATACTTTTCGATAATTCAGATGAATATATTAATATTTTTGATGTCTCGGAAGTGAACAGGAAAAAAAAGGCATCCCGACCCCGTATCGATATTTAGATCTCTCGGCTATGTGTATTCCTAAAAAAAAGTCATCACCTCTACGTATCCAATTTAAATCGATTCTAAATTCCGCGTACTTCTAAAAATAAACAAGGTCGTCGCATCTACGTATATCGATATAAATCGGATATAATACTATGCTACTCGATTTATATCGACTGAAATACTATACTACTCGATATAATATATCGATACGAATACTAGATAACTATCAGATGAATACTACTCGATGTTTATATCGAATGAATATGTATAACTGACCCACTGAAAATTTACAAATATATCGATATTTATATCGATAATTATCGAATACATATATGAAGTATTTACGAAATATATCGCACGCACCTAACTATGAGTGACACGTGAAGGCAGACGTCCTTGATGATTGTGTTAGAGATCTTCATCGGATTTTTTTTAACCAAAATAATATTTATTATGAGTTAAAAAATTTAAATATTAAAATTAAGCAACTAAAAAACTACTAACCACTAAAAAGTAGTCCAAAAAAATAGAAATCCAGAAAACCAAACCAGTCCCACTTACAAAATATGAAAACTACTAAGTTGGTAACACTGCTATAATATTAAGGGGAGTCCCCTCCTCTTATTATTATAGCAGTGTTACCAGCCATGGCTGTATCCCCCAGCCATGGGGCGTCATTACTGGGACCTAGGGTTGCCAAACATACTTTATAATAACGTATCCTACTTTATTTTTGATAATTATACTTTATACTTTTGCAAACAAATAAAGTATGAGAAAATACTTTATTTCCAATCTTTACCGTGATGCATAAAACAAAACACTCATTATGGTTACTTAGTATTTAGCTGTTCATCATCAAACACATCAATCATATGAATCAAAAATAGGATTTAAAAAAATTGACAAATCATCACCCGAAATACTTAATACAGTTATGTTACCAGTAATTTTTCACTTTTTATTGATATGAGCTTAAATTATATGACAAAATTGTTTGATTTTAGCGAAGATAACTTCTTCAAAATGGCACTTCGTTACATATCTTTGCAAAATTAGGTTAAATGTGAAGATTTTGAAATGGTAATTACTAAGGCCAAATTAAATATTAATATGGATGAAGAAATAAATTAAATAAATTAAGATTAAATAATAATTATTTAAAACAAGTATGCTTAATTAAAAAAAATCAAAAAAACCCGACTGCGTAAAATACTCTTATTATAAACTAAAAAGAATAAAACAATTTACTAGCTTTCATTTGATATCTATATTGCTACAGTAAGAAAAAAAAATCAACTCCCCCCCCTCATTCCGCCATTTGCGGGCGCCATTTTGAAAATTTATATAGCCTATGTCACTACTACAATTTAGACAAATCCAACGACACCTCATATGTCAAAAACCGTCCAGCCGTTTGGGCTGTAGGGCGTGCCAAAGAAATGGACATACATACATACATACATAAATACATACATACATACATACATACATACATACATACATACATATATACATACATACATACATACATACATACATAAACTCGAAAAACATAACCCTCCTTCTGTCGCAGTCGGGTAAAAAAAATAATTTTGATTATTAAAAAAGATTAAAATATGATTGTTAAAAAAGCTTTGAAACATTTAAAAATAGCAAAAAATTATTAGCATGTGCTAAAAGCACACAAAAATACGTTTTTATGGTAATAAAAACATAAAATTTAAAAAATACTTTTTTTTTCTTCGAAATACTTCTTTTTTATTATTGAAACGATTTTATACGTTTTTATTTTGTCAAAAAAAGTTGGCAACCCTCGCACTGACTAATAGTTAGGAATGTGCGATATATCTTCATTTCATAATTATCGAGTAGTATCTGTATATTTCATCCGATTATATATCGAGTAGTATCGATATAGTTCATTCGATATTTATCGAGTAGTATAGTATTCTTTCCGATATGTATATCGATAAGTTGAAGCGATGACCATTTTCTTTCGTGTGTACTTCCGACACATCATAACTATCGATATACTTCGGTTAAACCTAAAAATAATAAATAAAATAGACATAAAATAGTGAAACTTCCAGTTTTATTCCTATTCACCCCGCGATTTATGAAAGTAGTATTATTTATTATTATTTATTAATAATTACTTAAATAACGTTGACCAATTATTAAAATTTATTGACCAATTATGACTATTTTGAGATGTATTGAAATAATTTTAGAACCAAATTGTAGGAATAGTTTGGGGTGCCAAAAATTTTTCAATGTCCTTGAAATTTTTACCCCTCTGTAACTATTTTCAAAGTATTGACCAATCACTAAAAATCACTGACCAATTGTGACCATTTCGTGACCAATTTGGACTACTTATTAAGAGGTCAAATTTCATCATTTGGGCCGCTAAATAGATGAAGCTAATTTAATTTTTTATTATTTTTTTAATTTTTATATAAAAAAACGTTGACCAATTATTAAAATCAATCGACCAATTATGACTATTTTGAGATGAATTGAAATAATTTTAGAACCAATTTGTAGGATTAATTTGGGGTGCCAAAAATTTTTCGATGTCCTTGAAATTTTTACCCCTCTGTAACTATTGTCAAAGTATTGACCAATTACTAAAAATAACTGACCTATAATGACCATTTCGTGACCAATTTGGATAATTTTTAAGAGGTCGAATTTCACTATTTGGGGTGCTAACTAGATGGAGCCTAGAGAAGGCCATAAGGAAAACTTTACAAGTCGCGATATATATTATATAATATGTTAATCGTTAGTTCATTAATAGTGTGGCGTGAATAGTGAAATAGATAAAGAAAATATATTTTAATAAAACTTTAAAAAGCTATTTCAACAATGGCACAATTATATAGTACTTTGACAGACTGTATTTATATTTTTTAGTGACCTTTTTTTTCGTAAATAATTCTGTTTGGATTGACATAATAAAATGGACAAAACGTAAATCATGTCAAATATCCATGGAAGGTTGTCGACATAGTCCAACGGACTTACAAGCTGAAGAGGCATTGGGCAGTGCACATAATTCGAAAAACAGAGATGGAACAGAAAGGTTTTCGAGTGGAGACCACGTACCGTGCAAGCGCAACGTGGGACGGATGTCCACCAGACAGAGATAGACAGACTTGACTCTCCGTCACCGGAAGCGGTTTTATGGAAGCTCCTTTAAACCGATCACTCCGGAGGTCGATGGGAGAGACCTACCTTCAGCAGTGGATATCCAATGGCTGATATGATAATATTGAAATATATAGATAATATTGAATATTGTATGTAGATATTACTTAAAACTCGTAAATTTAAGTGCAAATACATAACATTAATAGCATACTAGCATTCCATCATACCTGGACACACAGTATTACAATTATTAGACCAAGAGCAATGTTCATAATATATAAATGATATTTTGATGTCATCAGGACTGAAAACATGTCACAATAACCGACGTAAGCGGTTAAATTGTTTTGTTGATTCGTGTTACATAATGAGCGTAAATTTTAATAATTTACACTCGTTCATACATTTCAGGTTTAATATAATTATGACGTCAGTCGCTTTCATTGTTCTTTGAATAATTATGTATGATAACAAATATTTGTATAATCAAAATAAAAAGTAATTTCCAAACAAGATTGACTTTTCGAATCCTACAAAACGTTCTAATAAATTTCCTAGAGAAATATGTCTATCTTAAAATAAGCGTAGCTTATGAAACTCTAAAAATTTTGTTTAAAAATAGTAGGGTATAAATGGTATAATAAATTATTCGATGGTTGTTAATTTAGTAAATTTTAACGATAGAAATTAATTTAAATAAAGCATACTAATATCATAGTAGTTTTTTTTTTTAAAGTATATTAAACTTATGTACAAAATACATTATGCAATACAAGAGAAAACGTAAGCCACGCATTCGGGGAGTGTACTCGTGTCGAATATGTCGGTACTTTTTTTTTTTTTTTTGTGACGCAGGGGAATCCATTTACGGATGATATCCAGGACGCCCGGGTCGGCAGTCCTAGACCTATGTCGGACTCGACACTTTGGGAGTGCAATACCGTACTAAACCCCTGCGGGAGCCTTCAGCCGCTTTAATTGGAGGGTCCCGGATCTGCAGGCAACAGGATCCCTCCAGCGACAGGCTGGCCTCGGCGAAAAGGCCAGACTTCTCCTACATTGGGACTGTCCGGCTAACCTCTGAACAGTCCCGACGACGCCGTGACTAGCAGGACCGGGTTCCCATCCCGGCCCGACACGGGCACAAGGGCGTTACTGGAGGCGCATTAAGTAGCGCCTCCTACGCACCCCCATTCGTCGCCCGCGGATGGAGGCCACGTCGGCGGCCTCCTCTCTCCTCCGCTCGTCGGCCTCCTTCTGGGACATTACTGTCTCGCAGAAGGAGACCATCGCCTTCCAGGACTCGTCGTCGTCGAGCATCGCGGTGATGATGCTCGGGAGCGACAAGTCCCCTCCGAGGACCGACGTCAGACCTTGACGCAGTGCCGCCCATCTCGGGCACACCTCGAGGGTGTGCTGGGCAGAGTCCACCGCCGCGCCACAATCGTGACATTCAGTCGTCGGCTCCCTCTGGGCCGTCCGGCACAGGTAGTCACCAAAGCAACCGTGCCCGGTGAGAACCTGCGTCAGACGGAAGGTGAGGGGCTTGCGTTTTCGACGCATCCACCGCTCAAGGACCGGGCGAATGGCAGCCGTTACGCGTGTGCCGTACGGCTGCCCCGCCAGGTCCTCCCCCCACCTCCGCATAAGCGCTTCCTGCCCTATCCGACGCACCCGTAGGATTCCGTCCAACGTAGGGTTCTCACCAAGAGCCCTCCTACCCGAGACGTAAGAGTAGGTCTCGGCAAGAACCTCCGCCACGAGTTCCCACGGGGGATCGCCGGCTAGAGCAGTAGCTGCAGCCCACGATACCGTACGGTACCCCCGGATCACCCTCACCGCGATGATCCTCTGCGCAGAGCGCAGCGCAGCCTTATTCCTCGCAGTGAGGCGATCCGCCCAAACCGGGGCGCCGTACGTCGCCATACTCCGGCAGACACCAGAGTACAGCTGCCTGCAGGCGGCGCTGGGTCCTCCGAGGTTCGGGAGGAGTCTGCCCAGTGCACTCGCCACCTTTACGACCTTCGGTCCCACCATAGAGAAGTGTGGGCCAAAGGTCCACCCTCCGTCTAGGATGAGCCCCAGATATTTGATTTGGGAGCTCATCCTGACCCTCCCCTCTCCGATTTGCAGGGTAGCCCCCGGTGGGGGTCCCTTGCGTCCGGTCCCGCGGAAGAGGAGGGCTTCGGTCTTATCAATTCTGACACGAAGCCCTAAACTCCTTATGCGGCTGATCACGAGATCGACTCCGACCTCGGCCAGCCGCGCCGCCTCCTTGAAGTTACGTCCCCGCGAGTAAACGAGGGTATCATCTGCATAACAGATGACACCCATCCCGGGGAGGAGACGGCTTCGCAGGACCCAGTCAAACCCGATGTCCCACAGTATCGGACCCAGAACTGATCCCTGCGGGACACCGCAGCCGACTCGCCGCCACTCCACTGACCCCGACCGGTTCTCGAGGCCTACCCTCCGATCGGAGAGGTACGCCTCCAATAGCCTCCTGAGATACGGAGGCACTCCAAAATATTTTAGTGCCTCCCGTATCACCGTGTGCGGCAGACTATTGAAGGCGTTCGCGATGTCTAACGACACCGCGACCACCACCTCCCTCCTGTGTTCCGCCTCACCCGTCACAGCCCGCAGGCGTTTGAGGGCGTCGACGGTCGACCGACGTGCTCGGAACCCGAACTGGAATTCTGATAGTCCAGGTCCCGACCCCTCCTCCAGGTACTGAACGAGCCGGGAGGCCACTATCTTCTCCAAGGAATATGTCGGTACTTGTATTGGAGTTAGTGAGAGTCCATTTTTTGTGGATTGGATTTTGTAATTCTTTTTTATCTAACCCTACATCTAAATTAGCGATAACGATTTATTATATTTATCTACATATATTGAAAATTAATTAAAAGAACAGTGACTCGGTGGTGTAGAACGATGGGGCTGCCATAGTCGCCAATCGACTAAAGCCTCTTTTCAAATAAAGGTTTAAAAAATTATGTACAAAAAACTTTCCTCTTTTAATTCTTTGACTTAACCTTACATTCATATATAACATCTTATAATTGTTTTACAATGCAGCTTCAAACCATTCTACAAAGCCATTATATTCATATTACAAGACAGCGTAATTATTTTCTGGATTTATTGGCCCATGTGGTTTATTATTTTACATAACCACGAATATCTTAACGAGGGCGAACCCTTCTGCAGCTAGTTACAATGATTGACTAACAATCTGTTTTAACTCTAGAACTCCTTTAAAGTTTAGCCGATACAAATGTGCGGTTGACACTGGCAAATGACCTCTCTTGCTTTAAATAATGCTTGAATCTTTAAGTTTATTTCCATTGCACATCCGTTCACATCAAACAACGACTACTTCTTGATTATCTCATTTTTATTAAGAACTCTGTACATTTGAGTTATATAGGTACATATAATATGTTTTTATCTGTTTAAATAAAAACAAGAATTAATTTCGCAATAGATATGAGACACTAGAAACAGTACCTAATAATTTAATAAATGTCCCTTTATTTTTTATATAAATATATTAAACAAAAGATCAAAAAATCGTTTATTTATTGTGGCATTTGTAAAAATTTCGGAAGCTAAATTGCTAAAAACGATCGTTTTATTTCATCACTAAAATTTACAAAAATGTTAATTAATACTTATCCACATAAATCATTTTCGCACTTATGCACTTTAATATTCACAAACTTATTTATTGACTGTTTTAATAAAATATTACAGACTAAAAATCTTTATATTATTAGCATCAAATTCATTCGTTGTTTATATACCAAATTATAAAATATATCTTTCATACCAAATAAAATGTTTCAATTTAAACTTTTTAAATTAAAAAAAAAAAATGTCGAACGAGTTACGAAAACAAACCCAGACTGTCTGAAATTATACGAAACAATGTCGTAATACCGCATATTTGTCAATTGTACACCGCACAAGATAAGGGTTCTGATTAATAGGTTTCGTTAACGATGTTTATAAATGCCAAATTTGATTTTAACGCATTAGAACATCAACAAATCTTACAAAGTTCTGTAATATAAATTGTTTCTGAAGTCTGTTGTCTGATTTATTATTACTAATTAGAATATTTGGTTTTCGCTAGTGCCAAAATAACACAGATAATTTCTTAAATGTCACGTGGAAACGAGAAGACACTAAATAAATTTGATGTTTTTTTTTTTTTTTGTTGAGATATCTTATATTACATTACAGATGATGAATTATAAACATAACATTTATAATTTCTAATTCTTCGAATTAATGTTATTCACTTAGCAATTTTCATATATTTGTTTAATCAGCTATTCTTGGCTAGGCTATAGCAAGGTTTTTAAGCGCTAAATTTGTGGTAAAAATTAATTTATTTGGTTAGCATAGGAGGAAAACGGAAGAAATTCTAACACTTATAGACTTTCATAAATTCAAAACATACATTTATTATTAAAAAGCGAAATAGCACTTTTTTATTTGAACGTGTTACACGTTACACGTTTAGAGCAAACTGTCCTGTTGCCACAGTTATCAGTGAGATTGCGCTCCGTTTCAGGGTTATGAGTTCATAATATTTATTACATTGTTATTACTGCTCCCAATTTCTTTTTCTGTTTGCTCTAAATTATGAATGGAAGAAAATGGCCCTAGTCATTAAGCCCGCCTTTTATTTTAATTATCTTTTTTACATTGTTGGTCAATAAAGTACTTAAAGACTTAAGCTAATAAAGTTGTATGAATACTGCGAATAAGTTTAATAATAATTGCATTAAACTAAGGTAAGACTTAATAGCTTAAGATAAAACCGGCAAATCTAGTCATTTCACTATGAAAATGAAGCAGACACACAATCATATAATTATATTAAGTGTACAATTAAAGTGAACACTCAGGGTAGAAAGAGTAAAACTTGCACACAGTGAGTCGCGGTGTATTGCATCGTAACTCGAAGGTTATTATCGCTATTCGTGAGTAATTAAAACTTATTTAATACTAGTAGTAATAATTGGTTTTTATTATTATATTTAATGCTAGTAGTAATAATTGGTATTATTATTAACAAGATAAATATAATGAAAACAGACTAATGGACAAACATTTTCCTAAAAAAAATCTGAAAAATCATCTCCCGCATTTCTAAACATCTTAATTTCTATTGTCAATAAAATTGTGCGACAGAGAGTAGTACACTTCCAGGAATAGTCATATTTGTTGTGTGTTTGTTGATGATTTCCCATTAAGATAATGGTTTGTTTTGTAAATTTATGTAATCAATATTTCTACTTTTCTTTATTTATATACAAACTTACATATATCTTCTTCACGAATTCTAACTCTAGTCGGTAACTAAGATTTTCTGGAAAAATCGCTATACTATATTAAGCTGCCTTATTCTAAAAGTAATAATTTGTTCTGTGTAATATTTCTGTAAGGTCTTTCTTCTGTAATTGTGGTTTCGACAGTGCTCTTCTGGGTCGTCACATCTTGTCTGAAAGCAGTGGTATATTCGCCTTACGGTATCTCGTTTCGTTGTTGAGTAAGAAATATATTTGAGAGCAACATTGTTCCTTTACTGTGTAGTTCAATTAAACCCCTTGACATTTTAAATTGTATTACTTTTATTAATAAAAGTTTTAATTTCAATTGCATGTTTATTTAAAACAATTGATATAATTCCAATAGAATATATGACCAGATTATCCGTCATAATGAAGTGTAAACTATAAAATACCAAAGTTTTTACCACACTGTCGTTATGATACCAAAATGACATTATGTAAAATACTTCCAAAGGCATATTTTACTTGAATAACGAAAAATAATTGCTCAATTTATTAATTAAGTGATAAAAACGAGATCCCTCTCGATAGTTACTAGGGGGTTAATGTTCCGTAAATATCAATTACGCGGTTCATATTGGGAAATTTTGGAGCCAGACGGTAATTGTCCGGACACTATCCAGGACCCTGATTGCATTCGCGCTATAACTAATTTATTTTTATACGTGGTATTAGGGGACATATAATGAACGCACTTCTATTGCAAGGTAATTGCATTCTATCTGTAATATAATAGGTATGTCTATCAGTGATATGGTAAGTGTTTAACACATAGCATTAAGCATTATTAAAATTTTATAAATATAATTAGATTTATTTTTTATTGTCAACGCGAAAGTACAAAATCGCGAGGAAAAATTAATTTCACATCGACTCCATCCGTAACGGACGTGATATTTAATTTAACGGTTCCTTTGTCTGCTTTGTTTGAGTTTATTCAGTATTATAATACAAAAGCAAAACTTCTATTGATCATTTTGAAAAATAATCTAATTGACATAAAATAGTCATCGTAGAACTTATAAAATACCGCCTTTACTTTTGAGAACGTTTGACATTTTTATAAAGTAGGGTTGCTAACACCAAACTTAAAAAACTAGGACTTGAAGTTGGAAAAACCAGGACAATTCAGTTTAAAAACAGGACGCAGTAATAGAGTTGCAATAGTTAAATTAATATGTATTAAAAATAGGTGTTTTAATTAATATTTTTTAATTAATATGTATTAAAAATAAAACAAACACTTTAGTTTGTAACATTTTTTTTAAACTTAGGTTAGTTAGCATCTAATAAATTCTAATATTACAAACTTATTAATAAAAATTAATAAAAAGTAACGTAAAAATTTCTTGAGGCGCGCGAATTTTAAAATTTAAAAACCCAGGACGCTGCGTAAAAACTATTCAGTACATCCCAGGACAGGACATCCAAGGACACTACAAAAACCAGGACAAGCCCTGGGAAAACAGGACGGTTGGCAACTCTATTATAAAGAGAGTTTTTGATGATTTAAACTTAAATTTTAACTTTGTTTGGAAATAGTAAAAATAATTACGCTAAATAAGTAAGTATTTCCTGGTATTACACGATATGATGATAAGTAAGAAATTATTATTGTTATCACATTTTCTATTAAATTAAAATAATTTGAATTAAGATTTTCCAACCTTACCTTTTATAGCTCTGATAAGATTGAAATGCACAAAAGTCATCTTTTTAAAACATCGTTTAAGCGTAACCTACTTAATAGCTTCTAGAAACATAACGTTAACACAATATAGGAAATGTTTTCTTTTCTCTTTGTACGATTTTCGATTTATTTTGCCATTATACAGGAAACTTGGCCCCTTGAGGCACGCGTCGTCAGCTTGACATGCATTGTATTTGTGATTAATGATACTTGTAACAACGCAATTTTCTACGTTAAAGTATATACGTAGGTTATTAAAAAACGTAGCTGACACACGCTATCGATTAACGCTACTGTTTATATTATAACACTAACATATTCTTTATCTCTCTCTTCCAACTTGATATGCTTTAGGAGTGATAAGGACAAAACACGTTTTTGTAAAGCTACATTTGATATAAAGGAAATAAGTTGTATTGACGTATCAGAACTGTCACGTACAAATATGTGTAGTATGGTTTTATACACGTCAAAATAATTATATTACATTTTTTTTCTGCAATTTATATACTATATTTAACCAATCGTTACATAGTATTTTATAATAGAGGTTATATTCAATCAAACAGTTTTAGTTCTTACTATTTTTAACTGTGCGTGGATATGTACAATAATTATCATAGAATAAGTCAAGAATAAAGACATAGTTTCTTTACTAAGGTCCTTATCATTTCATTTATATTGTAGGTATTTCTATCTTGCATACTGCAGAAATATCGTGTATGGAATTTCAGCGTTAAATTATGCTATGAGTATATCGGCTCCTGTTGTTTGTATTTTAGATTATTTGAGAAAATTATAGAGTACATCCTAAGAGATTAATGTGAGAGTAATAAATACGTATTCGTGTTGAATAATTTCAATGTAGACATGTTAAAGGAAATGGCGATTAATTAATTTAATACCTAAATATTGTGAACCCACTTTAGTAGCTGAGATAACTTTTATATGTTTTGATATTTTTTTCTTAAATTGTATAATTAATGAACATGGTATGTAGGAACTTTAATAAAAAAATGGTTACAGTATATTGTGACACAAATAAATAAAATATACTTTATAGTTCTGTATTTATTTATTTTGAATAGTTTTTGTATAATATATTTGAATAAAAAAATTAAACGCTAACGTTTACATTAACATTTAAATTTAAATTAATGTTTCAAATTTATCGGTAGAAGACGTTTCTAAAACTATATAAATTATAGATTATACTGAAATGAATTAAACTGAAGCAGCCTGTAATCGTCCCAATGCTGCGTAAAGGTCTCCTCCCAATAACACTGCTCCACTGGAGGTTGGCGGATAATTTGCCCACAATGAGTAACGATCGCTATCAGGTGTCTGTGGAAGCAACTGGGATCGACGGCTTTACGTGCTCTTCAAGGCACAGTGGGGAGATCTACAGTTTTCACTCAGACCAGAAACAAAATTTGCACATTTACAAATATCTGTCCTGAGCGGGAATCGAACCCGCGTGTGGCGGCATTAATCACTACTACACCAGAACGGTGGTTAAATTATACTACTTTTTTAATTTTATAGTTTCCATTATTTATACTTGATACTAAGAAAACAGGAGACAGTTTTATCAGATTTTTGCTGCTAATTCAACAAAGCGATAATTTTTTTATTAGTTCTGATGATAAAATAACGGCTATATTAAATATTATTAATAATATTAATGGTAAAAATGATAACTTAATATAATTAATTTATAGTTTCATTTATGACATTGTTCCGTACTTAGCTTTGATCTTTAACACGTGTATTGAAACAAGTTTTTCCCAGATTTATTAAAATATAATCAACTTTTACAATTTTTTAAAAGGAAACAGAACTATTCCGAGTAGTTACAGGCCGGTTTCTATCATTTCATACCAAATAAAAATTTAAGGAATGTTATGTTAAATCAATTTTATTTAAATGTCAACGAAAATTTAAAATACGGTTATTACAGCGTATAACGGTTTGACATAAATTTTAAGTAAATTGGAAAATTTTGACGTCGCGATCTTATTGCTTCATATCTAACACAATTTAAAATATATTCTGAATCTGGTTTAAAAGTGGTCAATTATACGTTTAGAAAATGATAATTTAGGTTAGCTTCCATGCAGTACGAGTCTATGATTATGTTTATAATTATTAAAAATGATATATACTCGTAGACAAAATTTCTAAAGAGTACTCGTTGAGTTTTTTGTAAACAAAAAATATCAGCAAAATCTACTTTCAGAAACGATACTATAAAGAAACGAAATTAAACTATATCAAATTATTGTATAATGACAGTTTAAATGTGTTTATAAAGCCTATTTAAAAATATAAATCTGATAATAAGTATATCTAATTTGATGTTATTTAATTATTTAATTTCTATTTTCTTATTTTTATCTCTAGTAATTTAAATTAAATTATATTTTAATGTTTCATGTTGTTTTCAAGTTCACTCCGTGTTTTAATAAAAAAGTTTTTTATTAAAACACGGAGCTATAACTATGTAGCTTATGTAAAACTTACTGTTTTGTCTAAACTGTACCTATTATATTATACTACTTATTTAAGGGTTACCATCAGTTTTTAAATTAGTTAACACAATTACTACACACATCACAAATAACATTCGTAAATTGTAAATGTGTAGGTAAACATGCTTTAGAAACAGTATATAAAAAATAAAATATTATGTGTGCTTATTTGCTATTTGTAAAAGTTGATACAAAACATTATTTTTGAATATTGAAACCGATGAGCTAAAAATGTCAGTTGAGCCAAAGCCACTGAATTTATTAATAATTTTTATTAGTGCAGTGGAGTTCACTCGTAGCACCGTTTTTCACAATATAGCATTAAAAAGCTTACACCACGAGGCAAGCGGGGACATAAAAATTAAACAACTGCATAAGATGAGGACCGTCTATTTCATTACGACATATTTTAAGGAGCAACAGCATTTCTCTTCGTACACTGAGTGATACTATTTCAAAGTGTTGTAGCCTGTTGTCATATGATTCTGACATGTTTGTTACCCTCGATCCTAAGTACCTTGTAAATTGTTTTCTGAGAAGAATGCATTGAGTAATGTGTTCACCAAACCCCACTGCCAATATTCCTAGACGCTTCTCACAAAACTGTTATATCATATAATTTTAGTGCTCGATTTAAAAATCCGCCTACAGACATGCGTAACAAAACCCAATAATTTAGAAGCCCTTTTTATCGTCATGACCATAATATATGGTACAAATGTAAGTTTCACTACTAGAGATAAGTATTTATAATTCCTAGGTTTAGAAACATATGTATCAATCACATTCGTTAATCAAATCAGAAATGATAAAATTACGCCTTTTCATACACTCATTGTGATCAAGTCTTATAGAGTTAATAATTGACATTTCAAGAAAAGTTGTTAGTCCACCTTACATAATACATCAGTAGTACCGGTGGGAGAAATGCGTTGTGCCGCGCTCCTGGCTGCATGGGTACGACAGGCAGTGTAATTACTGGCACCGAGACTTTAACACCTTTTGTCTCCGGATACCCAACACATAAATGAGTTGCCTGGGCTAGTTCCAGGTAAACTAGTTTATGTTCATGGGCGACGTCAACCACTTACCATCAGGTGGAACGTCTGCCAGTTTGCCTATCCAACTAACATAAAAAAACCAGAATCTAAAAAAAAGTAATCAGATCAGTAAGAACTAAATCTAAGATTTTAATAGTTTACATTCGTAACGAAATTACACTGAGTTAGGTACTACAGTAAAAGACAAAGTTTTCTTTTTTTTAGATATAACTTGTGTTATTATATTTTAAATGTTTAATTTAAAAAACAAACTAATTGCACCGTTTGCCTGTCTTATTACCAGGATGTCCTATATTGACAAGGGTTGTCTGTAAGAAATCACTATCAATGATAAGACCGCCTTTGCACTCTATTTTGTATATTTTTCTTTGTTACTTTTTTATGTATTACTTAAGTGTGCAATAAAGTATATAAATAAAATAAATAAATAAAAGTCAAAAAGTCCTTGACATGTAGAAGACAATTGTTAAAAAATTTGTATTAAATATTAATATATCTTAGGACTAGTTGATACATCAAAGACTGAAATCACCAATCAGAAAAGTATTAAATTCATGTTATTCTGATACCTTGTTACGATTCGCCAAAAGTTTTTCCATTATGGTTTTGTACACAGGTGGTGCAATAGCAAACCGTTGATAAGGTTTAACCATTGGAACATCTAAATCCACCCTTAGGTTTTCACATTCACTCTACGAGTTAGTAATGTGCTTGGAGCATAATTTCTTTGAAACAGCTATCAAGATACCGCCACCATCCCTTTTCCTCGATAACTTATTAATAACACGATATCTCCTGTACCTATACATTGTATCTATCCTTAAACAATTTGAAACTACTGACATTAACATTCAGAAATGTCTCTGTAAGTATAATTTTATCAGCACTAAGAAACAGAAATTCACGTGATTCAAAATAAATACATTAAAAAAATTCAAAAATCGAATTCGTTATTACTCTAATTATCTGTTCACAAATCATTACTTAAGTGTGCATTTAATTTTGATTATCAAATTCGCCTTTCTAGGGAATAGGGTTTATCTTAATACGATAATGTGTTCAGTGACAGAGAGAAATGACTATATTATTTGTTTAACGTTTCCTTGTGCATTTATATTTCAACAAAGATAGGAAATAATTCATTTTTTAGCTGACATACCTAATATAATAAAAAAATAAATTACAAGCAAACTTTATTTATTTATGTTAGATAATAAAAGCTATTATTTAAGTTTATTATGAGTATCAAAGAGCGTTATGTATATTATTTTTTGATTGAAAATATATAATAACTTAAAGTAAGTATATAATAACTTAACAATAATAACTTAAAAAATTATCAATAAAATTAATATTAAAAATGATGAAGTTTAAATTTACTTTGTTAAAATAGATACAGTACAACCTTGATAATGAGCCTCAATTTAACGAATTTTTTGAAATCGCCTAGAACTGCCCGTAAGAGCTAATACAAAATATACTTCTACATTACGAATAACATTTATCAAAAACCTCTTTGTAACGAATTTTTAATCATTGCAGAATATAGATAGAAGGTATTTAACTCTATTTAACGATATTTTTTTCAACTTAGAACCTTGATATAACGTATCCTATTAATTATTTCCACTTAATACCACTTTCTTACCTTGTTAAAAGGAATTGTAGCCTAACCTAACCTCTATACATATAACAAACCTCATTATAATGAATTACTTGGTATAACGAATATTTTCGTTATATTGAGGTTGCACTGTATATTACCTACCTATCTAGTTTCAATTTCGTTTTCATTTAGTATTTTAGTCCCAACTTTTAAATGTCATTTATTCAAAATTGTCTCTGTATCCATATTGATATACGAGTATATTGTAAATTCATTATTATGGAACCTAATTTGTTGTTTATTTTGAAGTAATTACCTAAAGTGTTTAAAAACAATAATTAACCTATTTTCGTCTTCATGTAGTCATAATAAAATAGAAGCATTAGTTTCATCATCCACCGAATAAAAACACATGCCTAGTTGGCAGCATCAAAGTAAAGATAATGGAGACAAAACAAACCGACTAATGTACCATATTTGGTTTCAGGACAAACAGACAGACGCGAGTGTCGTGTTACAAACATGCTGCCAAAAGATCATGAATACATGTGTTTGCTCAGCTACAAGCTACAGGACTAAGGGTTTAAATATTAATGATATTTTTACTTAGTCTAATTGTAAAAAAAAAATAAGTTTTTTAATAATAATTCTTTTAATAGTAAAAAAGATCAGTTTTAAAAGTTTGAGCTGATATGACTCAGTGGTTAATCAAGTGGCAAGCCGAAAGATAATTATTCTAAATGTTATTAAAAATTCTACTGACGCTCGGCAGTGACGAAAAACATCCTCAAACCTCGATGTAACGGGAGACAATCAGAGACGTGTATTCGGCTGATTGGCGTGATATACTGTCAAGGGATTCCCAGTGCTGGCTTAACGGCCAATTAATTTTATTTATACCTTATTACAATCATTCTGGTGTAGTGGTGTGTGTAGTTACCTTAACGCGTTAACAACGTCTCATATTCAATTCCCGCTAGGGACAGATATTTGTATTTATACAAATATTTGTTTCTAGTGTGCGTGCATTTTACTGTAGGCATTTTTTTTAAATGTTTAACTCACACACACAGGGTCGTCTGTTCCTAAGGTAGGCAACTTAATGCCTGTGTTTTAGGTAACGGCCGACTGATATACATTTTTTTAAAATAAATATACATACGAGTATAAATAATACATAATACACCCAGACTCGAGGCGGGAATCGAACCCACAACCCTGGAGCAGAAAACAGGGCCACTGCCAACTGCGCCACAGGTCAGTCAAAAATATAATAAAAGGCATTGCCGCCGTACTTCGGAGAGCACGTACAGACACCTGATAACGATCGTTACTATCCGCCAACCCGTATAGTGGTGGCTTAATCTCTAACCCCTCTCCTACGAGTACTCGTACATAGAGAGGAGGCCTTTGCCCGACAGTGGGACGTTCACAGACTGATTCAGTAAAAAATTTAATGACTGTGTATTAAATGTAGATATCATAATATTTTCTTTTTTTATAAGGGCTAAACGTCTAAAGAAGTAAAACTAAGAAGACTTACTTGAATTCAATTTAGTATTTTTTCTGTTATACCTGAACAATAGCACTACTACCATCTCAGAATTTATAAAGTCGTGGAGACGGTACGAATATTTTCTGAACTGTTACACATTCAGATGAGAGTGACAAAAAAAAAATGAAGTTATGATTATGTTACATTTATATTAACCGTTTATTTTGTTTTTTTTTTTAATTTTTTACAGAAAAAAATAGCAATTTATTAGATATTAAAAAATGTATTTTAATTATATGTTATAATATTTAATACACGAAATAATAAATGTCCAGTATTAAAATTACGTCCTTTTCATTAGAATACTAAACTGTTGTCCATAATTTATAAAAGGACAATTATGAGTTAAATGTTTTTGTTGCACTCGTATGTTAATTATATTTGTCATCGAATCTTTCACGTACCTTCTAGATACTTAATATGGCTGACACAATGAACTACTTCATGTCTATATTAAAAAACTTTAGTAATCAAAATATCAATTATATTATTTCACCCGCGGTAGAAAATAAATACGCTGGAATGCACGTGTTGTTTCCTAGACAAAATCCAAATAATAAAGCTTTATTTCAATTCTTTAAGGATTCCCACCATACATGTGGTCAGCCAGTCAGTCTTCATATGTTATTATATAGAATATATATCAGTAACATATGACATATAATAATAGGTACGTAATATTTTATGTTTGTTTCAAAATACCGTATAGATAGTTCAAGTCGTCATAGTCATCTTGGCTCATGACTATGTGTGCGTGTTCTTTTAAATCTGAATTTTTTATATGTGTGTCATACGCGGCAATTGTCATCAAAATAACACTTATTCAATTTTAAACGACGGTAAAGCCGCTGACAGACGTTAGTATTACTATATTTTAGGCTGGTCTCACACAGCCGGAATGTCTCTCTGAATTCATATTATTAATTCAGAAAGCCCTGAATTCCATACAATTTTTCAGATCAGATCTCTCAGATCGGTCTGTAAGAATGATACTGACGAGCGTTTCTGAATTTCTGTTCGGAATATTAAAGATTTTTATTTTAAAACGCGCCTATTCCCATACATTTTAATAGAGCGGCACACACATACTAGAACTCTCTTTCTAAGAGAAATTCATAATCTGAAAAATCAGAATCTGTGTGGAGCATACTGACATTGTATGGAATTCCGGGCTTTCTGAATCTATACTAAACTCTTTTGCAAAAAAAAACGGGCACTTAAGCAAAGAACTATTTTATAGTTACTATTAGTTTGTTTGACAATTTTAGGTATTGTTATCCTCAGAATTTCATAAATTAATTAGGAAGGAATAGTTTTCATCAGTTTTATCATAATATTTTAATTAAATTATTAAGAAATAATGTTTAAGCTCAAAACACTATGATTGTACCTGCTCGCTAAATAAAAATGAAACGCGCAGCAGATAAAAGTTTAGTATTGAGTGTGACCCCCTCTTGCTGAAATCACAGCTTGCATTCGTCTGGGCATGCTAGTGAGTATATCTTTTATGGTTTCTTGGGGAATACGTTCCCACTCCGCGGTAATCACATTCTTTAGCTCTCTGATGGTCTGCGGAGCCGGCTGCACTGATCTCACTCGTCGCTTCAGAACGTCCCAGACATGCTCTATGGGATTGAGGTCCGGGCTTCTAGCTGGCCAGTCCAAACGACGAATTCCGACTTCTAGCATATACGCATCCACACCGCCAGACCGGTGGGCGCGAGCGTTGTCGTCCATAAAAATTGAGTTTTCGCCAAGAGCGGTTAAAGCGGGTTGTGCATAAGGAATTAGAACTTCCGTTATGTATCGGTGTCCAGTCAGTGTACCGTTTTCGATGAAGACTAACTCCGTACGATCCATAGAATTTATTCCTGCCCAAAACATAACAGAGCCCCCTCCATAAGGTGTGATTTCTTCAAAACATGCCTCTGCAAAGCGTGCTCCTCGTCTACGTAGCACTCGCCGACGTCGGTCTTCACCATGCAGAGATATCCTGGCTTCATCGGAGAACAATACCCTATCCCAGTCTTCATGGGTCCATGACACACAATTTCGAGCGAAGCTAAGCCTGGCAACTCGATGTCCACGGAGTAATTTAGGGCCGCGTGCCGGGCGATGACTGTGTATATTAGCAGCGAGAAGCCTCCTCCTGACCGTCCATAGACTAATTTGCACATTTCTTACTTCTTCGAGGGTGTTCTTGAGGTCCACATAAGAAGATTTGCGATTTCTCAACGCTTGACTAACTAGAAAACGATCATCCCGTGGTTCGGTACATGTCTTTCTGCTAGAACCAGGCCTTCTCTTGACGGAACCGGTCTCTTGATAGCGCTGCCAGGTCCTTTGAACTGTCGATCGACTCACATTTAGCCTCTGAGCCACGAAGCATTGACTGCAACCTTCTTCAAGCAGCGCAATAATTTTGCTCGCTTTTATCACTTTATCTACCATTTTCGAGATTGCTAAACAGCAATAACAATACTTTTAAATGTCAAGGACACCACATAATTTAATAAAAATTGACAAAAAGTTAATTAGAGTCGATATTAACTATAGGGAATTCGCGCAACAAAATGTAGTTAAAAGTTATTTTCTTTGAAAACCAGGCTCAGTCAAAAATTTGAATTTGGAATGTACTCTTATAAACATTATGGCACTTTTATAACTGGCCAGTAACATGTTCAAATGATTAAAACCTTTTTGGTATTTTATTTTTTTCAGCCAGGAAGAAAATCGAAACCGCCCGTTTTTTTTTGCAAATGAGTGTAATATTATAAAGCTGAAGAGTTTGTTTGTTTGTTTGTATGAACGCGCTAATCTCAGGAACTACTGGTTCGAATTGAAAAATTATTTTTATGTTATATAGCCCGTTTACCGAGGATGGCTATAGGCTATATAACATCACGACGAATAGGGCTGAGTAATAATAAGAAATGTCACAAACAGGAAAAAATATCACTCAAATTAACGCGGGTGAAACCGCGAGGCGGAGCTAGTTAATAATATGAATTCAGAATATCAATTCAGATTATGAATTCAGAGAGACATTCCGGCTGTGTTTGACCAGCCTTATATAACCATAATTTTTTATGTCCTACATTTATATTACACGCTTCCTTAAGTTTACGTTTTTATAAAACAACAATTATGTATTTTACGCTTTTTTTTTGGTGACAAGAATACATTGCTTCCATTTTGTTTTCCCTTTTGGATAATAATGTATGTTATAATTGTACATACAGATTACACTATCGAAACTGAAAAAAGGTACTTTACAAGAGAGCACTTTTAAGTTAATTTTGTGTACAAAATTGTCATTTATTTGTTAAGTATCGATATTATACTCATGAAAAATGTGGTTTAATATGTATTTTTAGCATAATTATTCTCTTTTTTTGTATAAAAACATGTATAAAAAGGAGTTTCTTAGTGCAATAAAAAAAAATCGCAAATTTTCAATTTCGATACTGTAGGTAGGGACAGTCGATACAGATTACACGCAGTTGTGTATTTATGAAAATTCATTTTCTACGATAAGAAGAAGATTTAATACATAAGACAAAGTCTTATACCATGTCCACTTTTTTGCACATCCATCACTCTGGCTGATTAATGCTTAAGCGATTTTAGAAAAAAAAAGGAAATCCTTCGAAGTAAAACACGAGGAAAAAAGTAATGGATAAGTGATTTGGTTAATTTTAAAAATTAAATTAATAAAAAATCTCAAGAAGAAAGAAGAAGAAAGGTTTAGTTCACTTTGAGATAATACTAAAACATTATTTTAGGAAAGATGATTTGAATTTCGTTTAATAATTATTATATATATATATATATATATATATATATATATATATATATATATATATATATATATATATATATATATATATATACATTATATGTATTTTAAATTTTTTTTTATATGTTTAACATACACACACGGTCGTCTGTTCCTAAGGTAGGAAAATTAATGCCTGTGTTTTAGGTAACAGCCATACATGTTTTTTTTTAAATAAATATACATATAAATAGTACATATAGAAATAAATACATATTACACCCAGACTCGGGGCGAGAATCGAACCCAGGACCCTGAAGCAGAAAGCAGAGTCACTTCCAACTGCGTCAACGGGTCAGTCAATATGTTTATTTTATTGAGTTTGTAATTTAAAAAAAAAAACTTGAATTATTCGTTTTTGTACTATTGTAAAAATATTTATGTTTTATAAAAAATAAATCAATACCTATGGAAAAACAGTATATTATACCAGATCGCGTGATTCCGTAACAGTGTACAACGGAAGACGGAAACGTTATCGTTATACATTCTTCGAAGCCTTCGAAAATTTCTGCCTATTATCTTTTTTTATACATTCGAATAAACTGTTATCTACCAATATATTAAAAAAAAAACATTTGGATTTAATTTGCTTTTCACTTATCGCAATGGTTTTCCAAAATTTCATTAACGTTTATTTCAGATGAATAAGGAAAGAATGATTTACGTGGTGCACATATTCGAGGTAAGCCACGCTTTCATCGTGTATCTGGAATAGTCTGCTGAAAATATCCTGACAAATCGTTTTTAAGCGCCGTTCTGACTGCTAGATAACTCTGCATTGCACAAAGCCTTGCATCTACATAATCGATGGCTTATTGGCATTCCCCCTTTACTTCTAAATTGCAAATTTTCCGCACGATTTCCCTTCACGGAATAAATTTACAACTCGCGAACTGTAACGTAAATATTTCCGTTTATTTTTGCTTGCGCTCCGCGAGTTACCCATAACTACTAGAGATTCAACTTCGCCCACAGTTTACAGTTTTTCTCTTGTAAACTCTGAGTTATTAATTGAAATTTTCTTAAAAGAATATTCTAAGGACTAGAAAGAAACTAAGAAAAAACTTAAAATTACATCGCGATAGTTTCAAGAAGTTTATTTACTGCCTAAATTAATAAACGGAAAACGAGAGTGTTATGGAATTAAAAGCTATTATTGCCCATAAATTTGATATCTAACGAGGAACCATTTATTACTATTATCTTATCATATAATAAACAAAAGTAATTGCCTAATTCTTAAGGGTCGAGCCAATCCGTGTAGTCCTGTAAATTTATTATTCTTTTCTGCGTCGTAAATCTAAACTGAGGGTTGGAAGGTAAATAATGTTCTTTTTAATTACGTACGCATATATTTTATTGGCAGTGAACATTTATTCTTATTTCTAAAAGACAAATGTTAAGGAATATTTTGTATATTAAGATTGCTAAAGGATTTTGCGAATATTTGATTTGCACATTTTTTCTTAATAAGTACAAAGATTCACTGTTTTTAGTTTAAATATTAACTTTGTAGGATTCCGTATCCGAGAAATCTAAACTTAACTCTAACTTAGGTATTCCTTATTATCCTTTATACATATATAAAGTATACATATATACGGAACAAGATTGACGACACACTTAATTTTAGTACGATCTCTGATGTTGCATAGGTAATACATTTTTCTACAATCGCCACCTCTTTTAGCGGCGACTTTTCCCATCATCGTGAGTTGGATACGAAATTTTTCCAACGCATGGGGATGAATGATGATGGGGTATAAAATTGTACAGTTACGTCAGTTTTACGTATATTTCGTTTTTTAGAATGCTTTACTATCACAAATGAACGTAATTTTGTTTATGGACGGAAATTTATACGCAATTTATTACGACACGCAGTATATAGTGGTTAAGTATTGAATGATAGTACAGAACCCTTTGCATACGAGTACGTAACGTGCTTGGTCTGTTTTTTTTATTCATATCGTTCCATAAAACATAGCGAAGTAAATCACAAATGTCTATTTATCGCCACATCTAAAATGGTTATAAAACATAGCTGTAAACATCGGTTTTCGTTTCAGTTGTGGAGTCACGTGCCGTTTTCTTGGCATTTTATTGGATATAGATTTATGACTTTCTACTTTAAATACATAGTATCTCACGTACCCGTCGCTTTATGTCGCTACGATATTACGTCCAAACGTTATGAGTATTTTCATGGTTTGTTATTATGATATTTTTGGTAGCGAAGTCAATGGCAATGACATAATTTGTAGTCAGTATTACTTTAATCGATAATATAAAACAAAAAATCACTATTTCTAATCGACCGCAAAATGGTTGAGGTTTATAATGTTTGCAGAGGTCTTCATAAATTGATTTTAAAAAGCTTTTTTGTTTTATTTAAAATTGCGTAGGTACTCTTAAAATGAGGTGGTCGCATTTAGGTAAAGGATATGGTGATAGTATTACAGGAAAATAGATTAAAAATAACACGTACCTATATAGTGTTTTTGTATATACATATGTACATCGATTTTCTGGGCTGATTTGTTTCGTTTGAAAGTGCATACTACTAAGGTTCCATAGAAATATTGTGATGATCTGATGGTGAACTCTGAAGATATTCGAAAGATTTGTCAATAGTTGTAAGCTAATCAAAAACCATGAAATATTCTAGTTGCTGTTGGTTATTTCATTGCAAAAATACTGTCAATACTAAAATATTAAGTAAAAATATTTTTTGAAAATTAACATTAAAAACCTTATTAACCTATGTACATATACGTACTATTTCAAAGTAGGGCCAGGTCGTGACAAGTAAAGACAATCAAGTCAGAGATCAAGACGGGCAAAGTTATCCATGTTATAATGATACGAAACAAAACCAGGCAAACTCACTTGCAAGTTGCAAGTATGTAACCAGCCAAGGTTTTAACGCAAAATCTCGAAAATGGCTCAATTAATTTTATTTTTCTCTTATTCCGATTTGTTCGGTTAGTTATTTATTAGCGTAAAATATATTAAAAAAATATAGAAATTGGGAACGTTGTATGCAAATTGTCATGAGCTACCAAAACATACGTCATTTGGATAGAAAGAAATGTACCGGGTTATCTAGTTATACATATTTATTGATTTGTTTTTTTTTTGCAGTTTAACCAAATATATGTTGTAAATAGTATTTGATAATGTTTTCAAAAATAACACAAAAGTAATTTTTGTAAATAATTATTGTTCAAAAAATGTTGGATCTGTTATTTGACTCTCAACATTAATTAAAAAATATTTATTAAATATACTCGACTAAAACACTGTTACGACATACGAGTAGGTAAGGTAGAAGCTCCTATTACGGCGGTAGTTAAAATCGACTCTAATTACGGCGGTATTTTTATTTTCGTGTTTTATTCTTGTTTGAGTATATTTAAAGTCACTAAAATGGAATTTATTAATTCATAATCTTTTACTTCATTATATATCTGACATTTGCAACTGTAACACAAAGGCAACTTATGAAAATCAATCAGTTTGTGCCACGGCGGAGTTGCGGCAGAATTTCCCATATAAACGCGGAATGATTTGGGTAAGTGTACTCTTATTTTTTAACTAAGTTTCTTATACGAACATACAGTTCAACTTGGTGAATATGGCATTTATAACTTTTTTCTATTATTATACTTACTATTCATTCAGGTCTTTTACTATTTCTAACTGATTATATACCTTAAAAACCAAAAACAAAATAGCACGGTAATAGGACACGAAATTCGTAGGTTAATCCTTATACGGCGGTATCATCCGTATTAGGGGAATTACTGCTTTATATTTACTTGCTTATAACTTTCAATATAATAACTTATTTAATGATTTCCAAGTTTAGTTTAAATAATTTTTAATTTCAGAAACTAAAAACCTTTTTCTGCGTTATGTTTTATCTGCTAGAAATCTTATTTAAATATGAAAACTATTGAAAGCAAAATGTCATTTTCATAGAAAGGTTTAAAAAAGTAGGTGTATTTTAATTGATTAAAAAGTAGTAATTTTGTATAGCTGTTAACTTGAGTCTTACGTATCTTAATCAAAATTTTATTGTATTTCGACTAAGTCACTTACATTTTTTTATGATCTAAATTTTGATGGGTCAGAATTAGGATTATAAAAATACGAGAAGTTCTCTTATTACTGAGGTAGGAATTTTCAAGTACCACCGTGATAGGCTCTATGACCTCCTAATACGGTGGATATATCTCTGTAAAAGGAACTTCATAGAATATACATATTATAGATAAATTTTTGATTTTAAATAAATATAAATTTTATTTCTGTTTTTGCAGATAATATGGACAGAAGGAAACGCAAGTCTTATACTAATGATGAGGTGGCACAAGCACTTTCCCAATTCGACAAGGCATGAGAATTTACAAAGCCTGAAAACAATATAATGTGCCCGAGACTACTTTACGGAGCAAACGTGATGAGCTTTATGACAATGAAAAGTGTGGTAAACAGACAGTACTTAACCTAAACGAAGAGCAACAAGTCATTGATTGGATCCATTACCTTGGTAAATGTGGATTTCCAGTGACTAAAGAACAGTTGCTACACACTGTCGCTAAATTAGTTGAAAACTGTACTGAACACTGTACTGTACTTTTTTAAGTTTTTGACAATTATTTTCTACGAACTGTTGATTTTTGAAAGGTTCAGATTTGAAGCAATTGTTACATGAAATTGTTTTTTAATAATTAGTTAATAAAAATAATAAATTGATAGTTAGTAAAGTTACCTATAAATGTATTTTTATACTATAAAATTGGAACCATTCCCATATTTCCCCATCCCGTGTGAGTTTTAGCCATTGAGGTATAGTACGTTAGTACAAATTAGTTAACACGGGTCATAAGCTGTTTCTATATCGAATCTCACTAAAATCAGCCAGTCATTAAAAGCCTGTAAGCTAAACAAACAAATAAACATAGTCACTTTCGCATTTATAACATATGTTAGGAAGGATAAAATTTACTGTACGAAACCAACAAACTATGTTCGTAAACAAACTTCTTACCCACCGTATTAGGAACCGACTATGACCGTAATTGGCTCTCATACCTCCGTATTAGGGAAAATCGACTTGATTTTTTAAACATTTGTTTTATATAATAAATCCTTTACAAAGAAATAAAGTGTCAGAAGTAATATGAAATTTAATCTCTATTCTTGCCGAAAATAATTTTTTACACTTGATAAGACACTTACAAATGCTTATTTTTCTTTCTTACTTTCAAATGTTGCGAAATGCCTCCGTAATGGGAGCTTTTACCTTATATGATTTTTATTTATTCCTACGGTAAACAATTTCTTATTTCTTTAAATAATTTTTTAATTTATCGCCTATAATTAATAAAAATATGTTATAACAAACATGCCTATACAAACAAAACCAACGGTACAATAGTTACATTTCACAATCGATTCACATCATCTCATGAATATTTATAAATGCCGCTTAGCAGAGATTGTATATCTCTGACACTGTTATCTTGAATGCTAAGAATTATGTTTAATATTTGTTTTCTTATTTTATTTATAGACAAGACTGCGTTTAAATCAGCGAGGGAAAGTTGATTTGAACTTTTTTTACGTAAAACAGTAATATTTTTATAGTTTGCTTGATGAAAGCATATAGAAGTTACACATTTATTTTTCTAATATTGTTCCAGATGTGTTATTGAAATATTTCGTGCTGACGTGTTCGTATAAGTCTACGAAGAAAAAAAAATCATAGCAATCGACTGGCTTATTTCTATTTTTCATATAGTTATTTTACATGTTTAAAATATTTAATAAGTGACTCTTATAGTGGTATTCCAAATTATATGTAAAACGTAAAGAAACATTTTTTACTCTACACGTAAAACTTATCGAAAACTAATGTTACATTAATTTTAATGAAATTTGCGAAAATATTATTTTAGGTTCAAATAAAATAAATACAATTGGCATTAATTAAACTAGACCACTTTGACGTTGATTTTCGGCAACGTTCGAAGACCCTTTTAGTCCATTGACGCTCAAGCTCGCTTTGTATGCAAATTAAAGGGAATTTGACGGGTCCGCTAAAATGTCATCTTCTCTTAGAGCCCTTAAATTTGCAGCCTCTTGGATATTGACCCTTTACTCTCGAAAATTTATAAGTATAAATAAATAAATAAATAAATATCAACCAACAATCACACCACGTTAACCTAGCCCCGTGCTAAGTTCGTAAGAACTTGTGTTACGGGTACTAGGAACGGAAATAAATTTAATAGATTTATATAAATACATATATACATAAATACACATCCATGACCCGGTGCAGACATCTATATTCGTCATACAAATTATCTGCACCTGGCGGGATTCGAACCCGCGACCGCTGCGTAAAGTGCCAGTTGCCTGACCACTCGACCAGCCGGCCGTCAAGTAAGTTATAATATTTAAGAGAAGTAAGTTATAATATTTAAAACGAATGATTGAATTATTATTGTTAAATTTTATGTTACATATCTTTTTCGTGATTTTTAAATAATGATTTTTCTGTGATAATAATATTTATGTGATCTTTACCTAATTATTTATAAGTCATAAAATTAAAATAAAATTTTAATAGCAATTTTATATGTACTAAAGCATGTTTATTTTTATTTATTTTTTCGCATTACGGTTTTAAACGAGGGTTTAAAATAAGTAATTATATTTTTATTTCTTCTTTTAAATATGCAAAGCACTTTATAATGATTGCACATAATGTGCGATAAATTTAATGATTTTGATAAGTTTAAAGATTTCCATTTTAAAATTGCTTTTCTTTTACAGCCGTCTTAAAGTCGATTTCAATTTTTCTCTAATTGTACCTTTGTGCTTAAGCATGGCAAGCGCTTAATTTAAATAAATTTTTCCTTCGCGTGCAATTTTATGTAGTTTGTTTAACTACTGTGATAGTATTGTTTGATATTACTTTGAGTAAACGTAAGCAAATTATGTATTTTTTTATAAAGACTACACAATACTCGTCGGTTTTATCAGTCATCAGCCATTCGTCATTATAAAATGTTTAAAAGCCTAAAAGATTTCTCAATAAACATTTTAACGCAAACATAATTTTTGAAAATTTTTGAAGAGAAAAATACCCTCAGTATCGGACCATGCTCAAATCTTAACTGGTCAGTTCTTATAAATACAGATCTATTGTGCAATGTATATAAAACGCCTTAGGATAAGTATATAATATTAAACACGATGTTTTAAAAAAACACACGGACTAATATCTATGTTAACAACATGTTATATCTACGAGTATATAATTAAAGAAGGGTTAACGATAAAGTTATATATTTAGGGCTGGGTAATATTCAATTTTCTAATCCCAGAAAGATAACCCACCCATTCTGATAAACGTACAAATAATCTTATTTTGATTATTTTTTAATTATAAAACGTTCTAAGCGTTTTAACGATATAAACTTTGAGAAATAACTTCTGCAACATGCAAGGTTTATAAGAATATTCTCGAAAAATGTTAAATAAATTTTAAAACGTCAGGTAGGTAAAGAAGTCAGGAGGTCCGGAATAAAATATTTCAACTCGTACATGCATGTCCCGAGCTCGTTAGATGGATGGCTGTGCAAATATTCTAGGGGTTTCTGTGACATGCGGTCTCAGATATGAATAAGGTAATGCGGTTAGGAATATATGACTGCATATAATATTTTTTAAAACAGCGTTACCGCTTCACGTGCAGAATTTTGCTGAATTCTTGAAAGGCTTTTGAATTTGTAAAAATTATATATATATTTATTTTTTATTTTTATGTTGATTACTTTCCGATATCTCAGAGTAATCAAAAAGTATAATAAAGCTAATTTTCTTAAAATTTTAAAATATCTCTTTAGTAAAATGTTTTGTATAAGAGCACTAAATATATATTAGTGAGAAAAAATAAAAATAAAGAGAATGAAGTAATCTCGAAATTAAAACTTAGAACTCACGTCACCAGCGTCACCTAGTTTAAGTTTTAAGCTATTACAAGAAAACAAAAGACTAATGACCGGAAAAAAGTATGAAGCACCTACGCTTACAACAAAATAAACAATAGCTCCCACGTTTTACAGTCTATTGAAAGCGCAGCATGAAAATCGTCGACGCGACAAGAATACTAACGGAATGCCAACTTTTCTCGTTGCTACAGGAGGCGTGAATTCAAAACATCGTAAAATATGAGAAATATGTACGTTTTAAGCTCACTCCACAAATAAAATATCCTCCGCAACAGATTATTCAAAAGTTAATATCAAACAGCGTAGAGATAAGTGAGATTTGTTTTTGTAGAAATTCCCGAGTGAAGCGTCATGGATCGTCATGGTCTCGGGATGTGTAACGATATTATTAATACTTCTGAAAATTTTTATGTTGTTTAACTGCTGCTAGATAGAAATATACGAGTCAAAAGTTATGTTCATGTTCCTTATTTTTGCCACGATACGAATACTTTCACATTAATCTGTATACATAATATTATATATGTTTGAAAGTCGATCTTTACCCTAACTTCCTATAAACGGACTAAGTTTTTAAATTTATGTAACTGTATCAGCTTGTAAGCAACCCACTGCCGAGCGAACGCTTCTTTTTTCATATACGAGAAGGGTTGGAGCTTAATCCACCACGCTGCTCCACTGCGGGTTGGCGGATAATTTTCCTACCATTTTTTTTTTTCAATTTCCCTACCGTGAGTAACGATCGTTATCGGATGTCTACAATAACATCCGCGACCGACGGCTTTACATGCTTTTCGAGGCACGGTAGGGAGACCCACAAGGACATACACCCAGACCAAAAACAAATATTTTTACATACACAAATATCTGAAACCGAAATTTATGTAAAATGCATATTAACTCTGTCACATATTTCATTTCTATACAACTTGCTTATCAAAACAATGTTTATATAAACTATCATATATTTTATATATCGTTGCGCTAACGTGCCGACCCACTGATCCCGTTAGTTTAAGCTAAGAGATCATTTATAAGAGTGTGTTGACAGTAACTGGCATTATTACTTGGCTAGGCAACATAAAATTTAGTTTCATACTCGGCTAACTTATTCTTAGCTTCTGTGCAATTTCCTATGCAAATTTAATTGTACCCGAGGTCCCACGTAAATCTCTGTTCTCTGTTTCTGCAAAGTTAATTACGGAGCCGGCTACTCTTTGCGATTAACGAGGCAGCTTGTTTTTATTGTGTCTACATCGACAATGCTAGGAAAAATATGGAAAAATGAATATTACTCGAAGTGAAAACGAACTGCTCTATTATCAAATCTCGGAATAAAGCTATATCTCGCTCATTGTTGTGCAGTTTTAAGCAATTCAAACTTTATGCGGTGTTTTAAACCATTATAGAAATTTCCACCACAATGAAACGGGGTTTTGAAGTAGAGCGATTTCTCGGTTCGTAAAAACTCGTTAAAATTTTAACCGATGTTTTTCATATTTTTTGTTCCGTTCAAACACGAGAAAATATATTGTAAAATTATATTTGAGATAATTATCATGGAATACAAAAGTAAATAAATACAAAAGTAAATAAACACAAATGTAAAAATAATTATATAATTTTCTTCTAACAAGTCAAAGTCAATTTATAGGAAATAAAGAGAGTATTTGACATCTGATAATTATAATACAACTAACAGTCATCCATGTATGTAAATTGAAGATATTCCAATCAAGATATATTCTTTAAGAATCGATCGCGATTCTTAAAACAAATACTTTTTTTTTTTCTGTCCATCTGTCTTGCAGATATCTCACCCTCACTCACCTCATCACGCTGAAACTGCTGAAAATTATATGAAATTATAGGAAAAAAATTATAAAAAACTACTTAAAACAAAACTGCAATCAATAATAACACTTTGTCCGATTTCATTCATTATTTTATTAGAAAGAACTAAACTATATCAGTCTGTAAACAACCCACCGCTGAGAAAAGGCCTCTTCTTCATATAGAAGAAGGATTGAGGCAACTACTCTCACCACTACACCAGAACGGTCGTCAGAAAGAACATATTAATTTGTTGCTTCAATATTACATGACCTTTAGCTGGTTATTTCAGAATTATAGACATCAAAACTCTCAGTTATAAATTCAAAAACATTTGAACGTACGTCTCATCTTAAGCTGGCGTATGGCGTACATATCTAGCTTATAGACCAAATGAAAGCGTTGGCAATCGCGAACGAAGTCGCGGACACAGTTAGTCAATATTGTATTTACGATTTTAAATCTGGAATATTATTAAAAGAAACTCTGAATTTTTACAATGAATATGAATTCCTTAGTTCTGTTTTATCATTATTTTTAATTTATTGTTTCGATATAGTTACTATAAAAATATGAAGAACAATAAACACCTTCTTTTATCAAATTAGGTTAGAGTTAGTGTAATATTACCTAAAAGCTTTTCAGTACCGTGTTTCGTTACTGAAGAATGCGCTATAAATTTTCCCAATTTTATAAAACACTATGAGTGAAGTTATCGCCCTTCCTACTGCAGTGCGTCTTGATTTGGCAACAATCCAAAAGAGACACAATCAACTACCAAATGATTGAATGTTTTGTAAAATAACATATTGTCTGGCTATCTATTAATTTAAACTAGACAAATCTACTCATTCATTTACGAATATAAATAACATCAGTAGAATAATTTACTATGCTTCTTTGTAATTATTTTTAGCGTACTCGTATAAAGTCCAAATAAATTAAGTTAAATGGATTTTAATTGACCTCTAAGTAAGACGTGTCAATTAATGGGAGTCTGTATTGTATATTGAGCTTTATACGGAATTCAGTATAAAGCTATATCACAGGATAAAAATAAAGGTAGTTTGTGTAAATTAATATTAAAGAAATTTTACAATATTATACACATTTACAATTCAAAACTTAAAATAATTATTTAAAAACAGTTTTGTGTAAATTCTAGTTCAAGTAACTTTGAAAGACGCTTAAAATTAATTGAATATATGACTAATTGTCGTGAATAGTTGTTGAAATATTAAAAATAATAGTTTCAACTTTTCAAGTATCAATAGTCTCAGATTATTTATTTTTATTTATATTTTATATTATTGTTTTTATTTATTTTATTTTTTCAGATACTTTCAAGTATCAGTAGTCAACGTATCAGTAGATATTCACCGCAATATGCGTATAATAAAAATAAAGGTTTAGTGGAACTTAAATTATTATAAAACTTAAAATTAAATAGTTAAATCGAAAATCTCATTTTATCTAAGTCCACATATTTTAAAGTGAAAAGTTATTAGAAATTACCTACTGAATTTAGTTCAAATAAATTTACACATATAAATAACAGCAATAAATAGACTAAGGAAATATATCGTATTAATAGGTACATATGAATTCATCGTATCTAGAGTCGTAATACGAAATGTAAACAATAAAGTTTTGTTCACGTAATCTAACGAACATCAAATGTGTTTCTACGAATTCACATTAAGCAAAAGCTTGTTTAGAAGGTCTGTATTTTACAGCTGTAAAATACGAAACACGAACCTGCGTCACCTCATCCTAAGAAACAAGCTCATTCTATTATCCAGATTGTTCTCGCCTCGAATGCCAAAATCAGCTACATTGTAGATGCCAGTAGATGCCAGGGATGTTTGCTCGCCAGCTAACTTTATGAGATATGTGTTTTCTAGACGACTCTTTTATGTCACAATATCTACTGTTCTGAGTTATTGTTTATTTCGTTTTATAGAGCTGCCTGCATCCATTAAAGTATTGCTCTGTTTTAGCATATTATGAACATTGTAAGTTACCACTCTTACAGAGACAATTTATAACATATTTTTTAAAGGATTGATGTAAATCGGAATATTTTATCGTGCTTACCTTTAGGTCTAGTTTTAATATTTTACGACTTATATATATATAATGTTCACTTGTTCACCTAGTAAAGGTCTGGACTGCAGTAATAACTAAAAATGACAACGCGTGACAATATTGTATGGGTCATGAATCGTACACATGAGGTAATAGGAAATGGCCCAGTTCCTAGTGGTCGATTTTTGTTGATAATTACTCTCGTGCTTAGTGGTGAAGAAAAACACACTGAGAAATACTGTATGTCTCTAAGTAAATACTATATATAAAAATACTATATTTTGTGTTAATTTAATACGAACTATGAATATATATCACAAAATAGTATATGAAACTCCAAGAGTAATTACTCGAGTCATTAGTGTCACTTTGTCAAACTCATACTCCATTGAAAACAAATTTGACTCGAGTAAGTTTGCACTCGACTAATTGAACTCGGTGTATAGAGAGTAGATTAGACGTGTGCAAAAGTAGAAGTTACTATGACTACTGTAAGTAGCAACTTTACACTTTCATATATCCTGCATGTAAAAATACTTGTCCGAACTACAATAATTATATATTTATTTTTTCTCTTTGTTGAAAAATTAAGGATGATTATTATTGACTTTCCTTTTTAAGTATCCAATGTGTAATATAAAAATTGAAAATTGATTAAAACTTTTAACCTACATGTTTATATATAAAGAATCGACAAAACAAAAACTATTCAACAGCGACTCGATGAAGATGAAACTCGAAGTTGATGAAACATTTCTTACCATCGCATAGTTTAGATCGATAAATAAAGTACAAAAAACACATTTCTTGTATGATTATGAAAATTTTATCTCTATTTATATTACGATTCACAACATACAGTCCTTTAGCAAGTAGACGTATACACAAGGCCTAATCCTAAGGTGAAAATGGCGAGTGTGCAAGACTCATATTAAGGATGTTCATGGATGCCCCTAGGATAAAATTATGCCCCAATTGTATGCCCTCTGAAAAAGCTCGAGTGTGCGGCTGCATACTTCGCACACCCCTTAGGCCGGCCCTGTATGTATGGATGGTAGGACGGATGGACCTTAAAAGCGTTAATGAGAAGATAAAGAAGCGACTATCGTAAGTAAATAGTTCGATCAACACAGTAAAATTACTCGAGTAAGTTGATTCTGCATAATATGTTTACAAAACTTAATCTTCATTTAAGGCTTCGATTGAGACTATAAAACCTCTTTTGATTGAAAACTGCTCACAATAAATTATACAATAGCACAGATAACAAAAGATTTTAGAAAGACACTAAGACTCAAGACTAAAATAGATCGAATTGTGTTTTAACATGGCATCCGAATAATATATCCGTAAACTTATATTCAACATTTTTAAACACATTCCAGTCAACTTTACGTAACACGATATCCAGCACCGATGCAATTAAAACATTCACATGAAAATCTCATTCGTACACAGCATCAAATGTGTGAACCGGGTTTTTCATTAAACTATTATTGTATTCTTTTACATCGGATGCTATAAATTTTAATTATAGAACGCTTAATAAGGCTAGCTTCACACGACACGGTACGGTTTCATCAGTGATGATGGCGCGTCTAATTGGAACAGTAAATTTAAATAACACTGACACTTTACTGTCGGTGCTCACTCTAATTGAGAGAGAGAATCGTAAAAATAATTTTACTCGCCTCATTTGTACCTCGCGTAGTTTTAATCTTATTCTCTTTTACGACCGGTAAGCTGATTGGACGCTATGTGTGGATTCTAATTTATGGTTGAACTATCGCTACGGTTCACCCTCGCGTCTGGGTTGCTTTTTCTATTAGGTACTATTTTTTTTTTTTAATTATAATATCACGTTATTAAAAATTTGAGTAAAGTTTAAACTTTTATACTTATATTACATTTTAATACTCATAATTAAAATTAGAGCAAATAACAGACACAACATTGGTACTCATACTTATTTATCAAAGATGATTCTATAGTTCGCACTTCAGAAGTTAAACGCTTAAAAAATATTTATAGACTTAATTTTTACAATATAAATTACACTATTATTCAATTGATTCTACATTTTTTATATACCAGGTAAACATTCGTTCAAATACAATTAAATTGTACTCGGCAAACATTTTTCCGTTTTTATGAGGATAAAATTCTTACACGTTTAAACCCTTTATCGCTTTTAGATCTGTGAAGGCACGCTAGACGCTGGACTAAATAAAGAATGAAACGGAATTTAATTCTGCCCGTAGTTAATTTCCCCGGGGCTCCTAATTTTCCCTATTATAGCTCTTTGGTTGAATGGGAAAGTTGTGACTGCGTTTATTCTAAAGAAAGTAAGGTTACAAATTGCAGTCTGGCGGATATAAATTGATTCGAAAAATGTCTAATAGATCAAACTAGTTATATGATGGCGTGTAAGCGCTACGTACGCCAAATAGTATAATAGTGTAATAGTACGGTAGGTAATTAGTATTAATATACTTTATTTTTTACAAGTGTTACTGCTCTTTTTGCTTCTTTTTTACTTATGTTTAACAATAAAGAATTTTACATATAAATAAGTAAATAATATTAAATTGCATAATTAATTAAATGAACTGAACCAACCTGTAAACAACTGACTGCTGAGCAAAGGCCTCTTCTCAGTATAAAAGAAGGGTTTAAACTTAATTCGCCACGCCTCTCCACTGCGGGTTGGCTAATAATTTCCCTATCATGATTAACGGCCGCTATCAGATGTCTGTGATAACAACCGGGAGCGTCGGCTTTACTTGCTCTCTGAGGCACGATGCCCAGACCAGAAACAAATATTTGTACAAATACAAATATCTGCCTCGAGCGAGAATCGAACTACCTACCGCTGGCATTAAGGCGACTACACGCACTACTTCACTAAAATGGTCGCATAAGTAATACATAAATATTAATTATACATATAATATTTTGAAATTTTCTTCGGAAGGGCGATGTATGATCAATAATTAAGCAAAAAGTTTATTGTTTTCATTTCTGTCTGTCCGTCTGTTTGTATATCTTGGTCACACATCACGCCGAAACTGAATACGGAATAAATTTAAATGAAACTAGGTATAATTTAAGTTCAAACTACGTGCTAGGACACTGGATACTTTTTATCTCGAAATTCAGCACGGTTCCCTCGGGAGGTGGGACGAAGTTTTATGATTTGTTATTTTAGAAATTACAGACATCATAATCTGAGGATTATGGTGTCTTTAATTACTATAATATCTGGTCCAAATAATTTGAAGCCCAGATTGTACGGAAATTTGAACGTACGACTCATCTTAAGTTGGCTTAATAAAAAGGCTGGTAATCGCAAAAGATGTCGCGGATACAATTAAATCAAATTTAGAAATTAAACAAAATGTTTTGTTATGAAATGTTACAAAGATTTTTTCGTAATTGTTAAATATTTTGAGTAGGTACTCGTCTGTGATATGTGTTACATTTTAACGAAACAACGTTAATCTATAATATAAAAATAAATCGGGTTTTCCTTCCTGACGCTATAATTCCAGAACGCAAGAACATATTTCCACGGTTTTGCATTCGTTGGAAAGATCTCGGGCTCCATGAGCTTTATAGCAAACTAAATTCAGGAAAATTTTCAACAGAAAAACAGGAAAACAGGGAAAATCATATTTCACATACAGCGCCATCTCTGATACATAGCATGTACTACAAACCAATATGGTTTTGCATGGCTGAAGTACGTGGTGTGAGTATCCCTCACGAAAATAAGTTGGTGGCGAAACGGAGTTCGCCGGGTTTGCTAGTTTTAAATAAAACTGTGCTTAATAACATAATCTAATGAACGATAAGTGCGTAAAAGTATTATCTAAACAAAGATAATAAAATCATCTCTAATAACTGTTAAAAGTGGTTTTTATAGTTTATTTCATCACAATTATTTTACACAAGAACACTAAATCAAATAACTATGTAAATATATATATATATATATATATATAAATAAATAAATAAACTCGAGATTCATGTAAGAAAGAAGAAGAAGAAGCTGAGAAACAAAGAAAAACATTTGGGTCTTTTTCATTTTTGAAATAAGAAAATAAATGTACCTACACATTGTATACATTCCCCCTGCATTTTAAATTATTATTTTCTTCGATATTTAACATTTTACAAACCTGTATTGAATAAGTTAATTTACATATCTGTGAATTTTTTAAATAATGAGATAAATTACATAACTAGCTCCGCCCCGAGGTTTCACCCGCGTTAATTTGAGGGTAAAACGGACTTAAATATTTTTAAAAACTTACCGCCTCGTTCGTCGAGTGGTCACAAGCGTTACTGCCGAGCAAGGGGACCAGTTTTGATTCAGGGTGATGTTATATAGCCTACAGCCTTCCTCAGTAAATGGGCTATCCAACGCAAAAATAATTTTTCAATTCGAACCAGTAGTTCCTGAGATTAGCGCGTTCAAAGAAACAAACTAACAAACTCTTCAGCTTTATAATATTAATATAGACACCTTTTAAACATTTCACTGTTAAATAGCTTTTCAGAACCTAATTATAAAACGTAGGCAAATTATGTGCATTTAACAAACGTATGTATGAAATAAACAATACTTGTAACACTAAATAATAAACAACATATATTTCGTAACGTTAGGTTAAGTTTACCTATATATAAAATATTACACACATACTCAGAGCAGGAATTGAACCCACAATCCTGGAGCGGAAAACATGGTCACTGCTAACTGTTCCAACGTGGGAAATAAGTGACACTTTTCCCCCGCTTCACCGGGACAAAACCCGAACTTTCAGCCTAGGTAGGAAAAAAAATACGTGTAACACGGGACGAAAGTACTAGGTACATCCTTTCCCGCATGTTTGCCACCCTAGTCTTCGGCTCGGGCGGCAATTTCACATGCGGGACAGAAAGTAGTACTTTCGTTCCTTAAGACACAATAACAACACAACAACACAAAGTAAAAACATAAGCTATATTTATAACGTAAGTAAATTTAATGTTGCATAAGATTTAACCTGCGTGAAATGTAAACGCTTAAAAATATTTTAGTAGCACGATTCTCTACAGTTTTTTAAATGTAGACATATAATTTAAGGGAGTGTACATATTATACATTTCCTGCCAGTTAAATATAATTTATCTAACTTCAATAGTTTAGGCTCGCTAATAATGCATTTGTTCATTAGCTAGTTATTTATCCTATTTTATAGGTACAGATAAAAATTGCGGTTTTATTTGATTTATATTAAAGCATACGAAATATTAGTAAAGTAATGAGAATATTAATCGGCGCTTTTTGCCAACAAGTCGCCGACTATTTGCTGACTAAAATGTCGCCAGATAGTTGATTTTACCGAATAATCCCAAAAAAAAACTTTCGTAATAGAGGGAACATGGAATATTCTAAATGCATCCTTTTTCTGAAAACTACGAATGTGTGAAGAAGAGTAAAACTTTAATTCAAAAATAGTATTAGAAACAAAATAAAAACGCAAAAATAAAAATAACACGCTTGTTCCTTTGAAGAAACTTTCAACTCTCAAGAAAAGAAACAATGCAGACAGAAAAAAAGGAAAATATCGATACATACAGACAAATCTCGAAGTTGGAAGGCTTTATTGCTTGTTACTTTACGATATTTTTCTTATAATATATTGTTTTTAATTTAACGTTAAGAACACTAAAAATACACCGAATTTCTCAAAGAAAAACGGAGCAGTTAAGCCGTTCATCCGAAATTTATAACCGGTTTAGCCGTTAAATAGAAGTAGAAGAAACAATAATGTGTTGTTTTGAAATACGAGATGGGCTCTCCGACATAATGAGTCGATTTTTCACAGCAAGGAAACCCGACAAAAGGCCCCTTATAAATTACGGGTGGGAATAGAGGTTTTTTGCTTTCCGAAATTTAATTATATACGTCGCCGTGATGGTTTAACTCTTGACGGCGGTTTTCTGTCTTGTTTACTTCTTGTGTAACGAAAAATGTAAACAAATACTTCTGTTTACTTGATCTGATTAAAAAAAAATGAAAGAATGAAGACATAGAATAATAGTACCTTTCAAATATTTTTAGTTCAAATGTCAACTACTGTAAGTACTAAATGAAATATATGAAAAAAAAAACAACATTTTTATTTAAAAAAAAAGTCAAAATTTTCTCTCGTATATCACAAGTTGCCATGTAGTGACCGGTAAAGAAGAATACTCCCGAACTCTTTCTTGTCGAGGTATCGTAAACGTGACTAAGGCCATAATAGTCCGAACAATTGTACACCAACCAGGATAGTGTTGGACAGTAGCGTCACTATATTCTGCCAAAATACACTGCGTGCCCGCCCTTTTTTTAACGCTGGGAAATGTATTTAACGCATCCCGCGCAACAAGGTGTTTCGCTGACACGGCAGGACGTGCCAGAATATCCACTAACACCCAGCGGTGCCCTCATCGTCGTAGTGGGCCGCCACGGAATCATTTTTGCATGCAACCGTGACGCCCCGTCGCCAACCCGTCTGCTAAGCTTGGCGAATATTGGCAACCCCAAAAGATAATAGAGGAGTGCCAACGGCTGATGTGGTGGTGGTGGTTGTGGTGGTGGATATTACAAAGCCTAATGTAATTTTATACAAAATAACATATTTTATTATTAATCATATTGGCATCATTAACATTAAGATAATCGGGTGACTCACGCTAAACAAAGCTATTGATTCATATTTCTATTTATCTCAAGATACGAGTACCTACCTCCAATTATAATTAATGAGTTATGAGATAACGAGGACGATACAATTACTCCGTCACATGTGGCGACCGGATGATTGTAATGAAAGCTTCTAAGATGCTGACCCCGAGGTCACGGGAGCCGTCCCGCCGAATATTTGACATATTTTCAATTCATTTGAATAAACAGGACGTAAATCCATTAGAAATATTAAACATTATACATCTATACAAAATATTTTGGTTATTAAAACGTTTTTAAACGTATGTTCAACGAGTTTAAAAATTAAAGGTTTTATACAACATATCTTATTTCAATACGAATATTAAAATACCTTCGAAAATATTAAGATAACGAACTTAGATACAGTACTATTATGAATTATAGTATTTTTTTTCATTTTTCTCTTCTTTCTTCTTTTATTATTGACTAGCCGACCCTTGAGGTTTTATCCACATTAACTTTAATGGTTACTGCTCTACTTATATGTGTCATAGCCCGATACTCGACCGATTGTATCACCCTATAAACCATCCACTGCTGAACGAAGGCCTCTTCTCTATATAAAATAAGGGTCGGACCTTAATCCACCACGCTGCTCCACTGCGGGTTAGCAGATACTTTCCCTACTATGAGTAACCATCATAATGAAATATGGAAAAAAAAAGATCCTGTCGAATGTCCATGTCGTGCCCACTCCGATATCAGTTGGAGATTCTACTCTCGAAGTTGTTGACGAGTACATCTACCTTTTTTTTTTGCTGTCAAATGTATTTATGCATCCCGCCGCCCGAAGGCGACGGGTATGTAGGACTCGCTGACACGGCAGAACGTGCCAAAATACCGCACTAAAACCCAGCGGTGCCTTCATCATCGTAGTGGCGCCACGGGATCGCTTTCGCATGCAACCGTGACGCCTCGACGGTTGGCCCGCCTATGCGGACCGCCTTCGCCTATAGAGCGCTCGCGGGCACCGTGGGTGCTCTATTTTCCTGGTGGCGAGTGGGAGGATTATAGGTGCCCCTCCCACTCTATTGCGGAGGGTGAAGGAGCGCGTAACGGCGTCTCCTTCTCCCCGGTCGTCTCCTGCGGAGCGGGTTAGCGTTAGCGTCTGCTTCACGCTCCTGCTCCGCGGCCTCCTTCAATGCCATGACCTCCTCGCAAAAGGAGGCCACGGTCGACCAACACCTTTCGCTGCCGAGCATGCAGCGGACCACGCTCGACAGCGAGAGGTCTCCGCCTATCACGGCTACCAGGGCATGGCTTGAGAGTATGACGCGCCTTGTCTATCGGCGCGCCGCACTCGTGGCAGGCAGGGGTGACTTCCCTCCTCGCCTCCTTAAGAGGGTCTTGTTCTTGGTGGTGAGTGCGTCGCACCATATGGGTGCACCGTACAGCGCCATGCTCCGCACTATGCCGACGTATCAGCGCCGGCAAAGAGACTCCAGTCCTCCTACGTTGGGTAGGAGTCTGCCCAACGCAGCGGCAGCGCTCTCGAACCTCTCGGGTGGGGGGGGGAGGTCTCTGCGTGGGCCATGGAAAAGAAGGGCCTATGTCTTGGATACAGAGACCTTCAGGCACAGCATCTCGATACGGTCGACTGTTATCGACGTGCCGGCTTCTGCTAAGCGGGCCGCCTCTTCGAAGCTCCTCGCCCGGGCCGTGAGCAAGGTGTCGTCAGCATAACAGATGACCCTCAGCCCGGGCGGTAGAGGCGCCCGCAACAGCCAGTCGAAGCCGACGTTCCACAAGGTTGGTCACAGGAAGGAGCCCTGTGGAACGCCGCAGCCAACGCGACGTCGATAGAGTCGACCGTCGCCTCCCTCCCAGAAGACCTCTCTCCTGAAGGTACGCCTCCAACAGCCTCTGGAGATAGTGGGGCACTTCATGGAACTTCAGTGCCTCCACAATCGTCTCAAGACGAGTACATCTACCTAGGACAAAATGTCCAACAACAACTTGGTTGGTCCAACTTCGAGAGAGAGGTCAATTGTCGAATCCAGCTAGGATGAGCAGCGTTCGGGAAGTTAAAAAACGTCTTTTCATCCGTCGTACATCAGTGCCTGAAGTCGAAAGTCTTTGACCCATGTGTGTTACCAGTGATGACATATGGATCTGAGACGTGGTCTCTGACTATAGGGCTTTTAAACGAGCTCCAAGTCGCACAGCGTGCAATGGAGAGGGCTATGCTCTGTGTTTCTCTGCGGGATCGAATCAGAAATGATGAGATTCACGTTGGATTGGCTGTTGGATGAATACTGCTTCGAAACGGTCGCTCTGGAGGTCGATGGGGGAGGCCTATGTTCAACAATAGACAGCCAATTGAGCCAATTCCTGATATGATGATGATGAAATATCTTCTATATGTAGACATTGAACGATTACATTTTTATTATTTGTATAGATAATGTCGTAAAAATAAAATAAAATATTGAAAATTAAAATCACGAAATAATTCATTTAAAATATATTCATAAACTACGCTGATCTAGTGAATAAAAAATTATTATGATCTTAAAGTCTGTCCATACTCCATACCTACTATAGTTTTACAGTGTATGCGTATTAGGAATTAGGATACATGCTAAACACAGAATGCTTTTTCTTGTTGTATTCGGATAAATTATAATCGCTAAAATCCGAGCTGGCTTTTAGTTTCACTTTTAATACTTTAGTTTCAGTAACTCGTTGGGACAGAGAAACGACAATTAACACTAAATGTACGTAACGGAGGCGTTAATCGGGCGACCTTAACTACCTACAAGTCCCATTAGAGCCAAGACCGTATCCCTTATTCCATAATTCCCTAATCCCAAGGGCCAATACGCCTGTAATTTCGCTTTAATGAACGAAAGTTCCGCCCTTAGTCCCTTGTTGATAAGAAAAAGCATTGCCTTTAATTACAAAAAACTGAAGCAATTTTGTTTATACGGTCTCTAAAAAATATTTTATTACAGCCTTAAGAAATTTGAAAAAATAAAATTTGATAATATAAATATATATACTATATTTGAGAATTCTTCGAGTTGTATTTAATAAATAGCAGTAAAATAAAATGAATGAGCTTAATTTGAAGAAAAATTTAATTGTGTAATCGTTCATCTTTTACTTACAGCGTAATAAAAAATAAGTCAAGTCTATTAACCCGCTGTAGTTTACTTAAGTATATTCTTCAGAGTCGTCGATTCTTTAAAAGTCACTGAGGGAAATCGCTTTTTCATCCTCGGTAATGGCCGTCCTTCCCGGAACATTTTAATTAACTTCGAGTGTACTATTGTTCTCTTATATTTACGCGAATATTACTCATTTAATTGAAAGTCTATATCGGATTTTATCGCGTTTATTTGTTAAAAACTTTACAGTTTAACGATTTTATTAATTAATTAAATTATTTCCCGACGTTTCGGACCCTTTACAGCGTCCATGATCTCGGGGGACTGAGGTGGTGGGTGTCCGAATAATGAAGTTAAGTCAATTATTACCATCTGTCAAGTGTCAAATACCTTTACAAGATGCAGGGGAAGAACACCGATTCCTACCAAGGATGATTCGCGAGGCTATTGAAATCAAAAAACATCCTAATTTCAATAGAGAGGATGGTTGGAACGTACCACCAGCTTGGGAGCCAGTACTAAAATTAATTGAACCCAAGGAAAATAAGAACACAGCACGACTTCCAGACACAATAAGCTCATTCTGCATGAATAGGAACGGTTAAAAGTAATAATTTATAATTGTATAAAAAGCGGGGTATATAACAATTGATTCATTATTCGGACACCCACCACCTCAGTCCCCCGAGATCATGGACGCTGTAAAGGGTCCGAAACGTCGGGAAATAATTTAATTAATTAATAAAATCATTAAACTGTAAAGTTTTTAACAAATAAACGCGATAAAATCCGATATAGACTTTCAATTATTCGAGTGTACTACTTTTTAGTTTATGAATGATTTACTGATAATAATATAAAACTGAATAATGGAAATTTATTAACAATTGTTTTACATTTATATTCAAATATATTTTTTCTTTTGTAAATATTTTTCAATTGTAACAGTTATAGTAAAATCTCATTTTTCTGTCTTCTTTTCGGGCATAGACCCTTTGTTATTTTCGTCATAGTTCTTATAATATTATTAATGTAAAATGAATCATAAACAGATATCTGTATTTTATGATTCATTGATGTGGATTTCGATGCATGTGTAAGCTTAAAGTTTAATACTATGTATATTCATAGTTTTGACTTACACGTTGGCGCAGTTTGCAGTGACCCCGTTTTCTGCTCCAAAGGATTGTGGGTTCGATTCCCGCCCCGAGTCTGGGTGTAATATATGTTTATTTATATATGTTTTATTTATATATGTATTATTTATATGAATATTTATTTAAAAAAAAGAATATCAATCGGCTGTTACCTAAAACACAGGCATTAAGTTGCCTACCTTAGGAACAGGACGATGTGTGTGCTAAAGATATTTATTTTATTTATTTATAGTATTAAATCTTAAGCTTACACATACATCGAAATCCACATACTCCTTTGTATGATATAATTTTCTTTGCTTACATTTTGTTTACCCGTTCTTTATCATAACTGATGTTGGTCCTGTCGACGCAAAGGCATTCTTATGCTTCAAGTGACACAGTGAAGCGTTAACTGCCTTGTTTGTGTCACATTTTCGATATAATAAAATGTTATGCACGCCGGGAGTCGTCTTTGTGTTAACGTCATGTTTTTCTGATATAGGACAGGTTAAACTTTTGAAAGAAAAATAATATTATATTCTTTAAGCGATAATCCTTTTGTATTACGAGTTGTTGGCGGTAATTTAAATATATCGTCATAGTCGTAGAATAGTGCCGGATCTTGCAGATTTGAAACTTTGCAGGGCAGACGTTTCAAACAGTTATGTTGTTGTTGTTGTATATTTGAAATGTCTGCCCTGTGTGGTTTTGAATTTGTGGGATCCGTCGCTATTCTACGACTATGACGAAACACCAACAAAATATACAACAACAACAACATAGTTGTTTGAAGTGTCTGCCCTGTAAAGTTTTAAATTTGTAAGATCCGTCACTATTCTACGACTATGACGATATTTATATGAAATTACTATTTGTCTAATTATATTATTTCCAAATATATAATAGTAAAGTAATTTAATATAAAAAAATTGTACAGTTAATCTACCTAAATGAAAATAATTTTAATATACATAGAAAAATATAATGAAATCTTTTTATCTAAGAATCAATTACTTTTTTTTTCAGAATGGAGTAAGTACGTAAAATTAACAATTATCTATTTTAGTAATGCATGCGCGTGGTAGGCTGGAATAAACAAGTGATAGATCAAACGCTTTCGCGCTCTTCCTCGTTTTTCATAATCACAACATCGCAGCGGGAATACACGATATCGTTTTTTATGAAGTCTTTAACCTTTAAACTGGTTTGAATTTTAATGAGTTAATACATCAATACATCATAGAGTAATAACGTTGCGTTAAAGAGTTATCGACTAAAAGGTATTCGCTTCACACACTCAGCGGGGCGTCATCGTGTCTGAGGTCCCGACAGACCCCTGCTGGAGCACCTGCCCCTTATTGCATGTGACACGACACTATTGTAACTTACCACCTCAATCGATAATAAACCATACGCCTTACAAATTATGTCTACCTTCAATTGACATATGAAAGCCAGTGAAATTTCTTAAGAGCGGATCGTGAGCACAATTTATTCTGCATGTCATCACCCAATAAAACACTGTTCGGAATCGTTGAGCACAATGAAGGCAAACTTTACCACATATCCAAAGGCAACTTTTACGATCGACTAAAATATTTATAGGTATGCATATTTTAGAAGACTATAACCACACTGTCACGGCATAGTGAAGTACCGCTAAGTAAATACTTAAGCGGTTTCAGTACAATCGATGGCGCATCTATTTTGACTCACCATAAAACAGAGACAAACAGTGAACACGCACCATTACGCACTGAGTGTTTGTAAAATATCTAAATGTACTCAAATCAATAAATATTTATCGAAATATCGTTAGATTTATAATTTATTTAACTTCATGCGACCACAATTTATTTATCGTTTAAGATTGGCCGTCTCTTCAAAGAGACGCGAATTGTATAAACGAGATTGGAGCAACAAAGTATGAAGTGAGAAGGCAATAATATTAACATATTATTGCCTTCTCACGTCTACTAATATAATTAGTTCGAACTATAAAGATAAAAAAGTGTTTAAAATGGATCTATATATACGGTTTTGTAATACTGATATATTTTAATAGTCTTAACAAAATATTCTGATTATATTTCTTTTTATACGGAAACTCGCAGTGGAGCAGAATAGTTGATTAAGCTACAACTTTGTTCTTTATAGAGGAAAAGCAATGTCCACAACATTACAATACAGTACAGTTCGTTTATTTTTAAATAATACTCTGATTATTCACAATTATATAATAACAAATTGTAAACAATATAGCACAAATAAAAAATCGGAAATATAAAATTGTTTTCGCATTTTAAATAAAGACATGATGGAAAACGGGAACGAATATTCGTTTCAATCGGAATACAGCAGTTGAATGGCATTCTTTTAGTTTTGAATCAGCGCGCGAATAAAATATACACGTGGTTTCCTTCACATTTTGTTTCTCCGGAGTATTTTAAATACGTTGTTGGTTTTGTATTTTAGCATTATATTGTTTTGTGAAGTTTGTGTACATTAAAATGATAAAGACCACCCGGCGTGTACATACAGCCGTGCTCGGCCTCTACGCCGGCTGGTTCTCTTCAGAGCGAACTGAGCAAACAAACAAACGATCGAGAAAAGCGGTCACATTTGATTTTTATTTCTTGATCTCACAAAGAAAATTGCTAGCTCCACACGAGGTCGTACGAGGATTTCCTCTGAACGAACTTTTATTATTTTAGTACCTACTCGAACGTACTCGGAAGAAATGACTAGAAATTTCTAGAAATTTTATTTCTATTTGACGTAAACATTTATACGTACTGATATTTGAAGTATAAATATTGAATGTGTGTACGATGTGTACGAGAATACACTAAGTGTATATTTAAGTACAAAAGCTACCAACCGAACAAACATTATACACACGTGTACCGCCTTATAGTTTTTCTATGACTTCATATTTGTTTTATATTTCTATACACATTGTGGGCGATTTATTATGTGTGACGAAAGATGTTTTCTCTTAGGAAATTTTATTTGATTATGATGCACTAGACGTAACTATGTTTATATTCGCTTTTGAATCATATATTAATGTATGTATATATTATAAAATTTGATGAAATCTTTTTCTTTATTATAAGAAGTTAATTGCTCGGATCTGTTGTTGTCTCATCATGAATAAATTAAAATTTAACGTCCCTACGAAAAGTATTAGTTATAATCCCCCATTATACATTCCAAGTGCATCTTCTAATTATAGACAGAGCTCATACATGGTGCGATCAATTAAAGATTTTAATGATGTTTGTAAAGAGTACTCATTTGATCCATACTGTATAAGCGTGTCGCAGGTCAGGAAACAACTGAGCGATAGTTTTTTCATAACTTGAATTTATATGGTAAATCTTCATTGTTATGTTTAATTACATTGTAAGCCTTATCAAATTATTATTACGTACTTGATGCTAGAATCAGTGCTCTTAAAAATTCTGTTTCTTAAACTAATAACTATCCGTGATAACCTGTAATTGGATTTATCTGTTCTAATTTGTTAACTTATAACTTCCTGTATACCATTGGTTGTCCTTATTATAAATAAATAAATAAATAAATAATCTAGGAGCCCGTCACAGCTACGCCCGGGGTATGTATATGTACTTTAAGCTTTCCTCATGAATCACTCTATCTATTGGTGAAAATTGCATGAAAATCCGTGCAGTACTTTTTGAGTTTATCGCTAACAGACAGACACGGTGGACGACGTTGTTTTATAATATGTAGTGATAGAAAAAAGTACTTTATAATATGCTTATTTTGAAATCGATAGTCTAAAATTACTGAAAAAAATCTAACAATTATTTTATTATTAGGAAACTAGCTTGGCCAGAACTGAAATAAACTATAAAACATCCAGCTATGAGGTATAAATGCGAAGCAATAGCCATTACTGTCATCAATCATATGGTTTTAAAAAAATTACGTAGGTTAAAACTTATAAAAAAAAAGAAAAAAAAAAACAGAGAAGTAGTAAATAATTATTTAAATATATACAATTTCAAAAATAATAAATTCTGAAACTATGTCGTACTCAACAACACTCGAAAATGCTTTAAAGACATTATCACCATCAAAGGGAAAACAGACCGCTAGGAAACTCAGTAAATGCGACGGGGAGACTAGACGAAAAAATTTGTTTCCGACGCCTACACGTACACAGTAGTGGTTCTATTAAAAATATGTACGAGCCACAGAGTAAAATATATATTTTATGAACTGGATTTTGGAATCAGAAAATACATTTACATGATTCGAGAGGATACCGTACACGAGAGGTATCAACACAAACTATCCGTTTCTCATAGGGTTATACTATGGAACTGTAGGATTTTCATAGAACATATTCATTACTGTGGCCGCTATAGCAACAACTAATAAAAAATGCTTAAAGTAAAAACGCCCCTCGGTTAAAAAAAACTAATATTTGCTGTTAAAAATTACAGAATTATAATATATAATATAAGAAATAATTATAGTCTCTAATTTCAAAACATATTTCAGTAAGAGTATTAAAGAATACTATTTTTAGTCTGTGAACGGTTTCAAGTTGCCGTAATGTGTAAGTAAACGCATTCGCGATCCCCTTGTCGCGATAACACGCACGGCAACTGATGGTACTCGTACCGTACCTATTTGTAATTTACTTAAAAATATGGCGGCAGATAAGTGGAGTCCCCCGTGCCGACTAATTCCAGAACCTTCACGGTGAATTTGTAATGATTTTTTTCGATTCTAAATAAGAGTATGATTATTGTACATGTGTTTAATGTTGACTATAATTTAATAGTATATTTTGTATCTTAATTGAGATTGTCGAAATACATTGTATTATACATTATTGTATATTTTTAAGTCTTTAAAATAGTGTATAGAATCTTACAATTCGATCAAATCTTGTGAATCTAACATTTTTGGAGACAAAATTTTTATCATAATCGATGTAACCTTTATGAAAACATTACTGACAGACAAACGTACAGAAAAAGTTTATGTATATACATATTTTTTACAATTATTTTAACCTTTGTTATTGTGCCATTGATAAAATACCTTTTTCCTTACCAATTATTAAAGTTCTAAAGTACATTAATAAAACAGATACTTCGACTGGTCCGTCGTTGGCGTGGTTGGTAGTGACACTGTTTTCCCCTATAGGGTTGTGGAATCGATTTCCGCCTCAAGTTTGGGTGTAATATTTATTTATGTACTATTTATATAAAAATTGTGTATGCTATTTATTAAAAAAGAAAAGATACCGAGCTTGTTGAAACACTGTGATCTCGAGACATACTAGTCCGATAGAAAATAGTGTTTACATGCTAAAAAGCCATTTTATTTAGAAAGAATATAAAATTTGACGCTAAAATTCTACCTACAAAGCAGGAGAACGGATTTCTTAAGTATTCACAAATCTAATAGGTATGCAAATAATCACGGGTATATTTTAACAATTAAGTTATTTACGGATCTCTCTTTCCATGTTCTGGTAAAACACAATTTTTCCTATTAAAACAACAAACTCATCGGTGGATAGCGTTTTAATTATAGAGCACGAGCAGTATCCAATTGTGAATTGATGTACATTATAAAATTTCAAAGATTTATTTAATACATACAGGTTTTCTCCTATTTTATTGAAATGAAAAATATATGAATTTCGAACAACAGAACTTGGGAATGAATGAACGAAAGAAATTTTTTTTAAAATCTACGTACTTTATAACCACAATCAACTAATATATAGTGATTTTATTTTTTGTTTAAACGTAAAAGTATTTCATATTACATATTAATAAAAATAAAACATTTTACCATATTTTTCTCCTCTTAAAGATTTACGAGGGTCCTTTGGCTAGCTAGTTTGAGAGCCTAAGGGCTTGAAACCTTTATAGAATTCAAAAAATATTCACTACGCAACTTTTTAGAATATTTTATTTTAAAAGTACCTAATTATAGTTACAATAACTGTAACAACAATGGTAACAAGTACAATAATAATAAAAGTAAGAAATCAAATGAAATAAATAACATTTAGTCCTCGTCATTAAGCGCGCAAAAAAAAAAAACATGTAGACAATGTAGTTAGTATATTTACTCCGTACAAATATAAATCGGTTTTGAATATAGAAGCTGTCCAGTCATAAACAAATTCAGAATACACAATAGTAAATTACTTCTTTTAATAATCTTAATCTAATAATCTTAGTATTTTATGCATAATAAGCCATTAAAAAAGTATCTATTGAAAATATGCACCGATTACCTACTAATATTGTATTCACTGTGTCTTTAAATGTAAATCTATCACTTAAATTTCTTTATAGTATCCTAATTTTATTTTATTTTTTACCTAAGCTAAATTTCCTAAGCTATAATACTTTTGTGTCTTTAATGAAACATTCTGGGAAGCGTATGAAAATTAAAACTAATTTAAAAAATATATTCCTACATATTACACGCCATATTACGAAACTCGAAAAGGGTTGATTTCAAAATTAATTAAAATATAACGTTAAATAAAATAAATACGCCACGCTTCGATTACACCCATAAAAGAAATGGCACGACATCAAAGCTTATGGCGTGCCATTAAAAGTTGCGCGATGCGATCACTGATAAACCATCGATTAATCGTCCCAATGACATCCAAATGCCTTCTCGTTTGTTTTAATAAAGCTCTTATTACATTGGCACTGTTTTATAAATAAACTTTTTTATTGAAACTACGAGCACCTATCATGTTTAAATGTACCTTTTGTATGTATACATTTTAATGGATTATACATATTATTTTAGTTTAAGATTTTGATCATAATGCTTTATTATTAATATTCAAAAAAATTATATAAATTAGATACTTGCTAGGTACTAGATAGCTAGCTAGATATTACCTGGAAGGTAATATCTAGCTAGCTATCTTATCCCTTTTAAATTTCAGTTTGTCCAAATATAGAGTCTAGAGCGAAATTTATATAATATTTTTAATTTTTATTAAAAATTTATTTAAAAAAATATTAAAACCCTTTGTTTATTTATTATTTATTTCTATAAAAATATTATTATGTATTTTCATAATTTAATCTATGTGTACACTACTATTCAATTAATTTAAATTTTTAATATAGAGTACTTTTAAATTATGAGTATATCCATATCGTAGTAGTGAAACAATTGTCATAATGTCGTAGTAGGTGACATTACGAGGGATGTAACGTGATCACATTGTATTAATATTAGGTAGTTCTTTATAGTTTCTTGACGACCGTTCTGGTGTAGTGGTGCGAATAGTCGCTTTAACGCCACGCGCCGGCTACATATAGGTACTTATTTGTATTTGTAAAAATATTTGTTTCCGGTCTGGGTGTATGTCCTTGTGGGTCTCCCCACCTGGGAAAGCACGTAAAGCCGTCGGTCCCGGGTGTAATCATAGACATCAGATAACGATTGTTACTCATGGTAGGGAAATTATCCACCAACCCGCAGTGGAGCAGCGTGGTGGATTAAGCTCTAACCCTTCTTCTATTTAGAGAAGAGGCATTCGCTCAGCAGTGAGTGGTTTACAGACTGATACAATACAAAAAAAATAGTTGTTGCCAACAACATAAAAAATAATAATATTTCTTTTTTGTACATTAGCAACACCAAAATCTGTTTTTATATATATGTGTTCTCTTGATTCAAAACTACCTCTTTTGGCTTTCCTATTCAACTGCTGTTAACTTAACTGTACTTTTAAGGTGAATTGATGTGAATAATGTGATGTGATAATAATTATTATATACTCTTTGATAATAATATATTCAGTGAAATAGTGCGCAGTCTTTTATTATTCTTCTTCTGACTTATTCGTTAGTGTTTACAGTCCACTCAAGATATCTCTCCCATCATACTTTTTTATGCTAACAACAATAGTTTCTTGAAACTTATGATATGTATATAAATTTCCACATGAATAACGATGTGCTTCATGTCGATTTTTGTTTTTTGAACTAATAATACGGTAAGGTATGAAATCAGTTATACAAATTTTGAAAAAGTTCTGGTTGATTAGTTCTTTTGTTAAATAAAATGAATCCTTTTATCTCAGAAAAAAAAATATGGTTGTCTGTAAAGTCAGTTTACGGACGATAATTTTACGTGATAACGTCACAAGAAAACATTGATGAAAATTTGCATACTTTTATTAATTGAATTGTTATCACTGAATTATCTTTATTTTGTATAATACAAAGAAGGAGATTGAAAATTATTTTTTTTTTCAATAAATTAACATTTATTTAAATAAATAAATAAATAAATAAATATTAACCAACAATCACACCACGTTAACCTAGCCCCGTGCTAAGTTCGTAAGAACTTGTGTTACAGATACTAGGAACGGAAATAAATTTAAGATATAAATACATATATATGTCGCAGTAAGATAGATATAGCCGTAATATAGTTATATCCCTAGGGATATAATTATGTACCGTAACATAGTTATACGAAAGCGATTCATTACTATCTCACTAGGAATATAGTTATAAAACGTCCAAGTTTAGTGATATAATTATATTACTAGATTAAGTTTAGTGAAATAGCTATCAGAGTGTGCGGCGCTGGCGGAGCTACACAAAGTTAGCACCCCATGGAAGGATTTTTGAAATCAAAATGACTTTAATCGATAGGTCTACGTTAGGTCTGTATAGGTCCACCAAAATTTTCTTAGGTCGCCTATTTTTTTTAATAAATATTTTTAATAAATAGGTCTATTTTTTCAACAAAAAAAAAACCTAACAACCTAAAAAAAAGACCTAATAACCTATTATTGATAGGTTGTTAGGTCTTTTTTTTTTGTTGAAAAAATAGACCTATTTATTAACAATATTTATTAAAAAAAATAGGCGACCTAAGAAAAATTTTGGTTGTTAATATGTGTTAATGTCTCAAAGTATTGTAACTAACTGCAGGTTACATAAAGTTGATTTATTAATAAAGATAAAACCAATAAAACTCTGTTTTATTTAATTATATATAGTAGATTTCTATTATAAAGCTATTTCACTAAACTTAATCTAGTAATATAATTATATCACTAAACTTGGACGTTTTATAACTATATTCCTAGTGAGATAGTAATGAATCGCTTTCGTATAACTATGTTACGGTACATAATTATATCCCTAGGGATATAACTATATTACGGCTATATCTATCTTACTGCGACATATACATAAATACACATCCATGACCCGGTGCAGACATCTATATTCGTCATACAGATTATCTGCACCTGGCGGGATTCGAACCCGCGACCGCTGCGTAAAGTGTCCAGTTGTCTGACCACTCGACCAGCCGGCCGTCAAAATTGCATGTTTGCATTCGGTAATTCAAATGTTTTTCCTCTTCTACTCGGACGCATCTGCCGATGGAGTTTAAGGGAGATAGATGCGTCACAAGCCGAACACTTAGGCTGATTGTGCCTCGCTCTCGCTCGCGGAACGTGACAATGAGTCATGCTTTTTCATGAGTGCAGTTGGCGTTCATCGATTTATAAGACGTTATCACGTCAAAAAGGTAAATAATTAGCAACAGTTATAGAATATATTGATATAAAAGATGATTTTGTACATAGAATTGAAATAAATAAAAAAAAATATCTAAAAAATACAATAACATTTTATATTCTTCTAGGATATCCATTATTCAGCCTGTGAGTTTGGAAATGCAAACAAAACGAACACATCAACATGACCACGACGCATAGCCTATACAAATTTATTTGTTGCGAACGGGGATTGCCTACGACCAAACGAGTAGGTAGACTAGCTAGTTGTTTTACCACAGAACCAATCAATTATCGTATTTACTATTAGGATGAGTTGAAATGAAATATTGTCTATTTGTCAATTTTATAATTATGATTTGACGACTAACGCTACAATAACAAATATAAAGTTCATTACTATTTATTTATGTAAATATTTATATAGGTAAGTTAAGTAATTCTTCTCAATGCTATGGCTGTCTGAAAAAAATCGCTGCATACTTTTATACGACCTTCTTTCAGAATATTTTTATTTGTTTGTGATATGTGTGAAATTTTAGTTTTGTAATTTGTCTATTAAAATTAGTTCAGTATCAGGTTTGTAAGTGCGTCGTATATTTCATAAATAAGAGATTTATATTATAGATATATTGTCAAAACAAAACATTTGAATACAGAATAGTATACAGATTTATCAAACAACGTTAAACAAAACATAAAAATCCATAAGTCATAAATCCGGCCATTTTGTTACTCGAAATATATATTTATTACTAACCATTTTAACACAGACGTTTCTACATATCGTTGGGATTATATATGGCCAGTAATTTACATCTGCTAATCTCGGCACACGGGTACGAATGATATATTAATTGCTTAAATACAGGCCTCGCAATTTATATTCTCAATATCTAGTTTTAATCTGGGTATTGCATAGATATATGTTTGTGTGCGTATAATATGTACTCTTATGTATACATATATTTGTGTGTGTGTTATTAAGTTTTATAATAGTGTGCACAGTCATATTCAAAAATCTTAATTTGTTAGAAGGTTTTAATATAACAAGAAACATAGTTTTTAATATTATGAATACAATTTTTTTACAAACGAAAAAAAATAATTTTTTTTTTTTACTTATTACGCTCTTAATGTCTCTCTGTTTCACTATTCCTTACTCTATGTTTTATATCTCATTTTGTATATTCTTATTTTGTTCATGTTGTTTTCATTTCTTGTGTACCACGGTGTTTACATATTGTTATTTGCGTGTTACAATATCATACTTAAGCTTTTAGCCATTTTGAGGCCGTTACACGTCTATATCTTTTCTGTTTTAACTATACGTTAAGATTAAGTGTTCGAGCTAAGCAGTTCGATTTAAGTACGTTTGAATAGTTATTAATGCTGCTTTCATTTATTAATTGTTTAAGTTTAGTGTATACTACTAACGCAGGGCCGGGCTTAGGGGAGGGCAACCGGGGCAACTGCCCCGGGCCTCCACACAAGAGGGGCGCCCACAATAGAGACTTCGGAAAAAAAATTAAATTCAGAATAGTCAACACTATATATTTCATCCGATAATTATCGAGTAATGTCGATAGGTAGAAGCGACGAGGTTGTTTTTTTTTAGGAATAGGAGGAGGTGATGACCTTTTTTTTTAGGAGTACACATGTACACATACACATAGCCCGACGAAGTAAACAATAGCGGTCCGGAGTTGCGACGACCTTTTTTTAGGAATATGTCTAGGAAAATGGAATGGGAAACAAAATTTGAGATCAAGGGGCCTCCACTCCTCTGTTGCCCCGGGCCTCCAAACCTCTAATTCCGGCGCTGTACTAACGTAAAACCCAACATACTGAAACCTTTGAATTTTTCTTTATTTACATTTTTCACAAATTATAATTCGTATTGTAGCACAAAGAATTCTTATATTTCAACTTTTTTTTAGAGTTATACTGAGTGTTGCTTGCAAACAACAAATTTCTTAGTTATGTTGATCACATAATAATATTAAATACCTGGATGACCGAGCTTTGCTCGGTTAAACTATATTTAGACACAAATTACACAGTGATAATATATGAATAATATTTTCAATCTTACCGATATAATAATAAAACAATAGTCACTGGTTATATAAAAAAATAAAAAGAAATCCTAATAATATTTTTTCTCACCAAAAAAGGAACTTGAAAAAAAAAAGGAAAAATCTTCCGTTTTCGAGACCGCCCGATTTCCCACCTGAGCTATTATAAATTTATAGATGGCGGCGAAATTTACTTTCTTATTCTAATGATATTCTATCAGTTTTTAATTGCTCTCGTGATTTTTATTTAAATAACCAGTTTATATCTTTTTTTTCCTACCTCTGCCGAAAGTTCGATTTTCGTCGCTGTGAAGCGGGACAAAAGTGACACTTTCTGTCCCCGCTTCACAGGGACAAAACCTGATCTTTCGTCCTAGGTAGGAAAAAAAAGTATGTGCAATATGGGACGAAAGTACTACATTCATTCCCGTATGTTTACTACCCTCGCCTTTGGCTCGGCAATTTCATATGAGGGTCAAATAGTACTTTCATCCCCTTTTGACACAAAATACTATATTATTATATAGGTAAGACCGAAAAATATTATTCATATTTCATCAGTTCTATCGTATCTAAATATAATTTCCAAAAAAAAAGAACGATTAACAAAAAAAAAATAATAATACCGAGCAAAACTCGGAAATCCAGGTAGTACAGGGCTCTCAATAATAGTTCTTTTTCTTACAAAAGAGGGAACTTGAAAAAAAAAAGCAAAAAAAAGTTGGATTTGAGGCATCGGGATTCGAACCCAGGTATACTGATTTCCCACCTAAGTTATTAATAACCTTGTAGATTATGCCGTTTACCTTCGTATTCTAATAATATTGTAACAGTTTTTAATTGTACTCGTGATTTTTTTATTTAAATAACCAGTTCATATTTTTTTATTATTATTTCGGTATGATCGAAAAATATTATTCATATATCATCAGTTCGTAATTCGTATGTAAATATAGTTTCCAAAAAACACGAATTACAAAAAATAAAAAATAAAATACCGAGCAAAGCTCGGTCATCCAGTCAGTAAAGAGCTCCCAATAATAGTTTTTCTCACAAAAGAAGGAAGTTAAAAAAAAAAAGAAAAAAAGTTCTTGAGACATCTGGATTCGAACCTGGGGGTCTTCTTATTTCGAATCCTTTCAGTTCACATCAGAGCTATTATAAACTTATCAATGACAGCGAAATTTACCTTCGTATTCTAACGATATTTTTTAATTGCCCGAAAAAAGGGATAAAACGACATTTTCTAAAAATAAATCCTAGCTAGATCGATTTATCGCCCCCGAAACCCCCTGCATACTAAATTTCATGAAAATCGTTGGAGCCGTTTCCGAGATTCAGATTATATATATATATACAAGAATTGCTCGTTTAAAGATATAAGAAAGAAAGATAAGAAATAATTTTCGTAAAATGTTATCTATAATAATATCTTCTACGCTTTCCAAATGCATATAAATTTAATAAATATGTACGTTAGTATAAATTTCTATCGATTTTGAATTAATTTAAAGTAATATAAATTTACGTCAGCTATGAAAATCCCTCTGCAATAAATACGGACAGACTTTACTTGTATAATATTAGTTTCCTAACTTTATAGGATATTATATAGGTTTCAGAATATGTTTATTGCATTTAACGGTTTATAAGGTACATTTAATTCATTAAATAAATTAGATTTTAAGACAAATTTAATATTATAATATACATAATATACTTCGTGAGAAATTTTACTTAAGTTGTTGAGATGTTAAAGTTAGGGCCCAATAAATTTAAGGCTTTAGTTTTCCTCTAGGACAAGAATATTATGATGCTTTCTCTGATTTAGTTCAGCAAACGTAGCTGTAGACATTACAATGATAACGTGTTAGCTCTTAAACTGTCAAGAGTTATGATAGCTTAGAAGTTTATCAAACGACTTTGATAACTATTAATAACTACACTTATAGGAGGTTTACATAAAATATTTATCTGACTTTCAGAAACACCTGAATAAACGGTGTTCTTCTAGATAAAGGCCTCTTCACCATACAGGAGAAGGGTTGGAGCCTAAGCGACCACACTGCTTCACTGAAAATCAACAGACAACAATTCTAAAAGTATTTTTTTAGCTTCTATTGATCTCATATTTTTTTCTCGTTTTCGTGAAAATTTATTTATCGGCGTCGAGTCGGTATCAGTCTAAATATATTGCCCGGAATACAAACAAGATCGAATACCAGCCTACGGTGAAGCAGCGTGGTGGATTAAGCTCCACCTTATCATAAATATAAGAAGAGTCTTTTACCTTGCGAGTATACTCGTAATTCAGTTCAGATTACTTAACATTATTATGATATCTTCGACTTTTTCTATAATTATTAAAATTCCGGCGATTGATTGCGACAATCAGTATCGAGTAACATGTTAGGTTGATAGTAAAAGTAACTCAAAATTAAGAAGAGGAATACATTTATTAGTCACTGTCCACGTAATAAATCATTAAAAACGGGCGCCGGTGTTGCGTGACCCCTGTGGCGTTTTGTACATAGATGTCATAATTCTGTGTTGATTTCCTTCACCCGTGACTAATGCTAAGGGTTATTTATAATTTATCAAATGGATTCTAGAGAAATATTTTATGGACAGAATAATTACCAGTATATTATGAGAGATAGACTGATCTAACTATATAATATGTAGGCTGTAAGTGACGCATAGCAGTGTAAATATTATAAATTTTTATTATTAAGTAAGTAAATATTATAATTTATCATTATCACATATTATATACATACAATTACTTAGATCAAATATAATTTGTTCCGATATTTTTAATAATGTCTGTTTCTACAAATAAATACATTTGTTAATACAATAGGACAGATTAAATTTGTGATTTCGAAAAATAAAACTAGTTTGTGAGTTTACTTCTCGTTGTCAGCATCTATAGGTGTTTTTGTAACAATACTGAAACTTCACTTTTTGTTTGATAAGCGTTGCTTACGTTCAAAATATCACACATTGTTATAGCTATCGGGTGAATTTAAGGAATTTCAATTACCTCATTCCAATAAGAAGAGATTGATTGTCCTTACGTCCCAGCTTCAAAGCATACCTTCGCTTCCTCTATACCAAAGAATCAATTCAAGTCAAAGAAACATTTATCACACAAGTATGCCACTGATATTTCAAGAATCTCAAGAGACACCTCCGCCTACCTGAAGTGTAGAACTGGAAATTGGAAACCATAACTCAACAAGTATTAGGGGAAGGAAAACTGCACGCCATCTGTAGACCTTATCTATGTCTATAAATATCATACGGAACCCCGGGCCGAAGGAGTACGAATTATAGCTCCGAAAGTACTTTCAGTCGCTGTGTTATGGGTAATTCATGCACCCTCGGTCCCTAATTTTACGGGAATTTTTGTAATTATTTTTCAAAATTCGTGACTTCCGTCAGTAAAGTTGATTCAGTAACAATTAAAATAGATTTATGGATCAAAATAGACTCATTTAGTTTTGAATTGTATCGAATAATTACATCAAAACAATGTGCTAACAGTAGTCTATAATTTATATATATATATATATATATATATATATATATATATATATATATATATATAAATTATAGACGTACAATGCATTTTAATTTTTAATCATTTTGAATTTGATGCGATATATTTAACCTGTATAAATTGAACTGTTCTATGCCGGGGAAGTGGCTTTTTATAAACGGGAAGGGTTGGTTCTTTATTCGCCATGTTGCTACACGATGTATATTGTTGCTATAACGATCGTTATCAGGTATTTATGATAATAACTGAAACTGACACATTTACGTGATCTCCGAGACACTGTAGGAATATCCACAAGGGTAAATCTAGACCAGAAATAAATATTTGTAACTATAAGCAAAAATCGAATCCGCCATTGTTGCCTCTAATGTAACTTTCATGACCCACCAGATAAGACTACGTCATAATGTTTCAACATCCAAAAAATAAATTACTTATTTTCGATTATCAGTTTATATGACAAAATTACAAAAATATGATTTTTTTTATAATTTACATATTTCAACCTTTTTATTTAATTTTTTTTTTTATTTCATGACAAAATTTGTTATTCAGTGTTCAAAAAAATTATATATATTCGAATCGAATTTCCACGGTAAAATAATCATAGCTTATCATTTGTATAGTATAACTTTCTTAATACGAAATTCGTTTACATTTACACATATATGTACGTATATAACAATACTTTTATTACAATACGTACACCAATACACATAATTGACTCGTAACATAAAATATATTAAACTCTCCCAGAATAGAGGAACACATATTTTTCTTTTCTCTCTGACTTTGTGACGCGACGGAATTGTTTGAAAGCTTTTTACTTTAAAAAATTGCCAGAGGGTGAGTTGATTAATACCAAAAAAATAAGAAATCAAAGAAAATACGATTTGGAAAGATTGAATGCAGTCACGTTTTACTTGAGGGGTTCGATGATTGAATTGTTAATATATTTTGTAATGTCTTCGTTTAACCTTTTTGAATTGCTTGAGTAAAGTCATATTTTTTATCCGTCAAAAATTAAAGTCAAGAATATTTATGTAGAGACCTCAGACAGAGCCTCGGGAGAATACTGTTATACAAACTATTTGTTAAGTCGACAATGAACTGTAAATTGTTGTATAGTTAGTTTCGTTGTTAAATGAAATAGCAGTAACGTTTTTAGTGTGCATTTTGGGACAAGGAAACATAAACGGCATAACTTCACCTCAAAGACAATCATCTGTTTATTAGCTTTATATAATTGCTCTTCAAAATATCACCGAGACAGACAGGGGGTCACGTCTATTTTCTGACAAGAGCCATCATCCAACACCTGGTGTGAAATGCAATCAAGTTTAATTATTATGGGTATTAATAACAAGGGCGTACTAGGGACCGGTTGCTATGGTAACACCCCGTGGCAGGTCGCAGGCTGCGAATATACTACACAAACGTTGGATATTTATGAGGAAAGCTGATTAAGGCTTTAATTGTTGGGACTTTCAGTAGTTATCCCACTGTATACGAAACTTAAAATTTAATCGAAGGGTTAACCGAAATATAAATAAGCATAAACTCAAAAATATGAAGGGTATGATAGTAGAGTGAGTAATGATAGCAATTGTTTTGGAAATTAGCAATATAACGAAATATTTGTATAAATTTTAAATATGCAACGAATTTTATAACATTCTGAAAAATAACCCACTATATTTGTAATTTAAACATTTCCACCAATCATTACGTGTACTACATAAGTAATAGGCAATTTGTAAGTTTAGTACTACGTAAAATGTTTTGATTACTCGCAAACGACAATTTTATTGACCAGTTAATTATTAACATTCGAGCGGTTCATTTGTTAAATTCAGATGCAAAAAGTTAACGTTTAAATACTTGTATAACATGTTAACTGCCTATTACTTTTAATAGGCTATATAAAACATAAAAGCATATAGGAAGTTACGATGAAAATGTTCATTATAATCTTAAAGAAAACAAATATTTAGAAATTTTATCATAATTTAATACAGTTTACGGATCATCAAAATATACAAATAAAAAATCTTCAATGAGACTACAAACATGAATTCAGTACAAATTCTACAAACGTGATTTTTATATACGATATTACATTTAAAATTCTATTTTGAATTTATTAAACTACATGCAATAAATATGTTAGAGATAAAAATTGTATAAGGATATCAAATATTTCAAATTATGTACAAAATTAAAAACGATCAAAATTATACTATATCACAGTCACTAGAGAAAGATGAAACCTATGTATTACGTTATATGGCAGTCTATGAGATACACTTTCACGATACTACAACCCTTATAAAGCCAAATTCGACACCGCTTTATAGTTAAAAATTTCATTTAATTTTTATAGGTCAAAAACATAAATAAGACTAGAAACTATTCTTATACTTTAGCCCGGTAGAAAAAGACCAGTAACATAATATTTTTCAAGCAAGCCTCAATTTTCATAGCGGTGTGACAATCCCCTATTCTAATATTTCGACAACCTTTTTTTACATTGTATATGTACATATCCTTAAAGTTAGTATTGCTTTTTTTACCGTCTAATGATATCTTTTGAAAATAATCTACACTAACTGCGGTATGTATGTCCTGAGCAACCCGATGCGCCAGAATTACTGGCGAATGCGTGCATTTCTCTATACGGTGATTCTCTGCAACAAAAATTTTAACTGTAAATTTACTTACCAATATACTTATATATACGTCGGTAGAACCATAAGAGATCCAGACCTACCTTTCATAAGGAGGAGGAGGAAGAATATCGCATAAATTCATTCTACAATTCTGTTCGCTTCGTCTGCCTTGACTGGAATGTTTCGATTCTTGAGTCATTTGCCTGAACGTATTATCTCTAGCCAACCATTGCCATTGTGGATAATCGTATTCGACATCAGCAATAGCTGTCCATTCTTTATTGTCACCATGATGGCTAGACGATCGCGACTGCGCAGTTTTACAGGATGGACACTCGTCCATGGACATGTCCTGCATATCGTCTGCATCATTACCACATTTCGTCATCTCGCTGTAGTCTTTCGTTAGGGTTGAACTACTGCTCCGACAACATGTCGAACATTCTTCATTTGAATATTGGTTACTTTCAGCGAATGACCTGACCATACTATTATCATATGACTCTGGACTCACTGCGCATTTTATACAAGAATCTTCTGCGTCTGTATGATCCTGTAATTATATTCGGATTATAAATTCTAGTAACATTTTTAACATTAGTTTAAATTAAAACGTAGTATTATACCTGATAATTTAATTCAGTATAGATGGCACTTGATGCGTATGATTCAGGAGGATGTCGCCTGTTATCATCTTGTGACATCATATTTATAGCACCGGTATGTTGTGGTAGACTGTATTCAGCTTCCATGGCCATTGTTCCTATTGTATGTCCGCCTAAAGTATTGTTTGTATTGTATATTTTTACATAAACATAACATGAACATCATTTTTAAACATTCTTAACCGTTCTTTGTGTTGAGTAATCAGAAAACGTAAAGTATTAAAACCTCTTATTAATATTTTATTTAAAAATATTAATACATACTCGTACATACAAAAAGCGAAAAACTTTATTTGAACACGCTAATTAAAACACTACCAGATCGATTATCAGAAAATTCTATTTAAGATGGATAGGATAGAAGATGGATAGGATGGATATATTAAGGTTAATACTATAAAACGTAAGTGTATGACACATATAAACGTAACAGTTGCCATAAATGTTAACTGGTGTGAACTGATAAGTATCGAAACCAAAGAATTTATATACAAACCGTTATCCGCACATGCACTCAAAAAACGTTCCTAAAAGAGTGATTGGATCTCTTTCTACCATGGATTCAAGGCAACTCGTAAGAAAGAGACAAAATACCAGTAGTCAACGAAATTCTCGTAACGATTTTTTCACTTTACATGTTGGAAACAAATATCAACCTTATGTCTATTACCTCAAGGTGTATATTTGAATATACAATTTTATTAAGTGAGCGTTCCAGTTATGATATAAATTCCTTGATCGAAACTCAACGCCGATAAGACCTCTAAGGTAACATCTATTATTATGTGTACTCACTATGCAATAAACTTTGATGGCAATTCAATATCTCTATTCGAGGTTCGTTGGATCCTTCATACAAGGGCCTTTCTCGAAGCCACACCGCTTCTTTACCGAGCAAGCACTGTGTATTCGTTATTGGTGTACCTATATATAAAATTATTAATTAAGAAATAACAACAAAACAAAATCATATTAAATAAAAAGTGCATAACTTACCCGTAGAATTGTGGCTTTTTCGTTGCTTTGATTGTTTTCGCCGAATGTAAATAATTGTAACGGAACCTAATATTATGATTGCTAATATAAACAAACTTAACACGAGTAGCCACGTTTCTTGAAACATCGACAATATCGCCTTATCTGTCGCCGGCTCCGTTCTGTAAAACGTATAGAATAATACACATTTTGATAACATTTCGCTAATGAAAGAAATTTGTATATTTCAAGTATCATACAAGGTAAATATAATGTTATAAGTATATATATTTTATATGTAATGACTAAGTACATACTGTACGTAATGGCGCTGTGAATGCATGGGTAACATATGTATGTGGGCGGGCGTACTAAACGGCCCATGTCCACGACGCGTAACGGCAGCCGCTCGAGCACTATATCTACCACCTGTACGTAATGAACTAGCCGCTGCTGCCCTTGTTCGTGGTCCAAGTGACATTTGTCCTACCACTCGACCGCTGCTACCACCGCCTACACGTACTTCGATCTGTATAAAGTTCGTACTATATTACAACACGAATACAAAAATAAACGATAAATAACAAGTATGCTTAATTAAAAAAATCAAAAAACCCGACTGCGTAAAATACTCTTATTATAAACTAAAAAGAATAAAACAATTTACTAGCTTTCATTTGATACCTATATTGCTACAGTAAGAAAAAAAATCAACCCCCCCCCCATTCCACCATTTGCGGGCGCCATTTTGAAAATGTATACTACTACAATTTAGACAAATCCAACGACATCTCATATGTCAAAAACCGTCCAGCCGTTTGGGCTGTAGGGCGTGCCAAAGAAATGGACATATGTACATACATACATACATACATACATGCATATATACATACATAACCCTCCTTCTGTCACAGTCGGGTAAAAATAAATAACAATTGGATTACATAAACTTACCAAATAACCCGAGAGTTCACCATTCCATGCATGAACTGGTGGAGGATCCCAACGTATCCAAGCCGACGTAGCATTAATAACTCCGGCGGATACATTCATAGGTGGTGCGGATGGGACTACAAAAAAAAGGACTATGTAATCATTTATGGTGACTATAATTAAACTCGTGATCGTTAGTCATAACTTACCATCTTCCTCTGTAAAACCGCTCTTCATATTGGACGGCTTACCTAGTAGTAATTTGTAAAATGGCATCAAAAATATATTGTATTGTGCGTATGGCATCAACCCTGTTAATAGATGACTTGATGAACCACTGTTATGAACTGTGGTCATCGTGAAATTATCATATTTTGTTAATTCAATAAAACTTTCTAAAGTATTATTTGATTGTTCATAATTTTGTACATCTAAGATATATTGTCGATTAAGTGACGTTCCGTTAAACCATATTTTTACACCCTCTAAATATTCGTTGTAATCAGTTAAGACCTAAAAGTCAATAAATAATTATAAACTATTACTTATACTATTTTTATTTTATATTTATGTATTTATTGGCAAATGTTGAAAACACATATTAAAGTTATTTCAATATAGATTAACTTACATCCCAAACAATTTTTAGTGTCGTTGACGATATTCCTTCAACTCGTCTTAAAGCTAAAACATCTTGTTGAAGATATCGACGTGCTTGAACTAGTTCATACTGAGTCATTGGTGGATGATTCTGGGGTTTATTTAATTCTGGATGAGGAGATGAAGTTTCAGAATTACTATTAAAGGAATTAGCTTCTCTCCTTAAAACCTACAATAAAAGATTTTTTACTGGTTACTGGTATGCTTAGCGGAAAAAAAAACCTTTTAATATTTTTTTTATCAATCCTACCTGCAAAGTAGCCGTGTGTAAAGCACTGCCTGCCGCACTAACAGCTACACAAGTCAATCTACCAGCGTGTTGTGTGAGTACACGATCCAAATAAAGTGATCCCGTACCATGTATTGAATTAGGAAAAACCAATTCCTGTAAGATAGAAAATATACTTTAAAAAATTAATAATTAAAAAATATATTTTGTTATTTTTTTTATTCTACCTGAGAGCCTTCCATTGTCCAGAACACAAACGGTTTCGGTGTTCCATCAGCTTCACATGGAAATGAGACAGATTCTCCTTCCCATGCCGTTTGATCTGAAGGAACTCGCGTGAAATGTGGCAAAGCTAAAAATCAAAATAGTATTGAAAGTCTAGCTTTATAAGTATTTAAACTTAAAGATATGATAAAAATCTTACTAACAATGAACTGTCAACGTTGCAGTAGCTACACTAAATCCAGCCTGACTCTCCGCTCTACAAGTGTAAGTACCGCCATCTGATGCCAGTACCCTATCGATTCGTAAGGAACCTCGACGTATAATTGCGTACGGTGATAATAAGCCTTTATCTCTTGACCATGTCACAGAAACATCTGATTCGGGAGATGCCTAAAATTAAATACAAATTTAACATAATTTGATCGATAGGGCTTAATTGAATGCATGTAACATCATCTTTGCTTACTTGGCAGTGAAATTCTATGTTCTGACCAATTAGTGCCGTTATATTATTAGGTTTCACTAGAAAATGCGGTCTGCGTAATACGAGTAAAGTTGCAGGACGCGATTGTCTTTCCCCTGCTACATTAGACGCGAGACATCTATAAACACCGCTATCTGAAGGAAGACTTTCTAAAATTTTAAGGTTACCGCCATCTATAATCGTTATTCTGAAAGAACGTAATTTGTGAATTAAATTATCAAATTGAATTTATCAAATCATTAATATATATTTTTTTACCTTCCATTGACTTCAACGTCTAAACTATGGCCATCTTTAGTCCAATGTACTGAAGGGTCTGGAATTCCTCTGGGTGAAGAGCACTCCAGGAGTGCTGGTTCACCACTAGCTACTTTAATATCCTTTGGTTCATTTCTAAAGTCTTCCCGAAGTACTGCAAAACGTTTTGGATTAATTTTCTATGCATTAGGAATTATGCATATTCACGTTTCTAGCGTTTTATTTGAACTTTAATAATACTTGTATGCTTATATTCAAGGAGCTGGAGGTCGTTAAAACTTTTACTCAGAATTTGAGACATTAATAGAGATTTTTAAGTGTTTTAAAATGTCCCCCAGGCGCTTTTAGCCGACGTGCACATTTTAGCGCAGTCTAAGTTGCACAATCTCACGTTTATCTGCGCATATTAATATTCTCAAGTAACTTAACTGAGACTTACATAATGTAATGGTAACAAAGATCTCTAAAGCATTATCATACATTTCGACAACATGTTACAATATGCTTCGTCTATTACATAAGAATTACTTGTAATTGACGAGATTAAAAAGAGCTATATATATCTATAATATACTTTATTACTTTTTACGTTTATCTATATTCAGTTTGTAAAAAAATACTTATACTCAGTGTTATTTATTACGTAATTATTATGTATTTAAAAAAATATTAAAATATAAGGAGGCACCGTTGTCATACTATGCTAAACAATAAAATTAAATTTTAGTTAATAATAGCTACGACCGTTCTGGTGTAGCGGTGCGAGTAGTCGTCTCAACGCTGCGCGCCGGTGGTCGTGAGTTCAATCCCGCTCAGGACAGATATTTGGATCTGTACAAATATTTGTTTCCGGTCTGTGTGTATGTCCTTGTGCGTCTCCCTACCGTGCCTCGGAGAGCACGAAAGCTGAAGAGAAGAGACCTTCGCTCAGCAGTGGGTTGTTTACAAGCTTTTTTTTTTTTTTTTTTTTTTTTTTTTTTTTTTTTTTTTTTTTTTTTTTTTTTTTTTTGTCGCAGGGGAATCCATTTACGGATGATATCCAGGATGCCCGGGTCAGCAGTCCTAGACCTATGTCGGATTCGGCACTTTGGGAGTGCAATACCGTACTAAACCCCTGCGGGAGCCTTCAGCCGCTTTAATTGGAGGGTCCCGGATCTGCAGGCAACAGGATCCCTCCAGCGACAGGCTGGCCTCGGCGAAAAGGCCAGACTTCTCCTCCATGGGGACTGTCCGGCTCACCTCTGAACAGTCCCGACGACGCCGTATCTAGCAGGACCGGGTTCCCATCCCGGGCCGATACGGGCACAGGGGCGTTACTGGAGGCGCATTAAGTAGCGCCTCCTACGCACCCCCATTCGTCGCCCGCGGATGGAGGCCACGTCGGCGGCCTCCTCTCTCACCCGCTCGTCGGCCTCCTTCTGGGACATTACTGTCTCGCAGAAGGAGACCATCGCCTTCCAGGACTCGTCGTCGCCGAGCATCGCGATGATAATGCTCGGGAGCGACAAGTCCCCTCCGAGGACCGACGTCAGACTTTGACGCAGCGCCGCCCATCTCGGGCACACCTCGAGGGTGTGCTGGGCGGAGTCCACCGCCGCGCCACAATCGTGACATTCAGTCGTCGGCTCCCTCTGGGCCGTCCGGCACAGGTAGTCACCAAAGCAACCGTACCCGGTGAGAACCTGCGTCAGACGGATTGTTTACAAGCTGATACAGTACAATACAGTACAAATAATGGCTAGTTTTTATAACGTATAATTATACTTGATAATTGTTATTTACTTACTCATTTATTATGGTACAGCTTAAAAATAATAATACATTAAAATATTTTATATTAATAACATAATGATGTAAATTAGTTAAGTACTTTAAGTCTAACATCATCTAACATTCCATTAATTTTGAACTTTCAATATTTAAATAATGGATTAACAAGACAACCATCTACGGTATTTCCAAACCGATACGATTTAAGGACCTTCAATAAAAGAGCATACACCCATTTAAAAGGCCGGCAAAGCACCTGCTAATCCTCTGATTTAGCTAGTGTCTATTGATGTCGCGTACACTTACCACCAAGTGAACCGACTGTCCGTTTGCCCCCTCTAATATAAAAAACAACAACAAAGAAACACATACCAGCAATAGTGAGTGTAGCGTTCTTGCTGACGGCCTCGCCGACTGTGTTATGCGCGACGCACCAGTACACGCCTTCATCGCTCTCCTTTTTGCTACGCATAACTCTGAACACCATAAAATTATAAAGAATATACATTTAACATGAAAATAATTTTATACTAAGTAATCTGGTAAATAACATGTATGAGAAACATTTATAATTTTTAGTTTATTTTTTTAGTTTAGTCCTTACAATAGAAATCATAATACTCGTATGTACTCCAAACCAGAATATACCAACACATAACAATGTTGTTTATTAGCGGAAAAGCCCATTAAGACATCTGTAATGAGCCCTTTAGTATAAATGTATCAGTGAATATATAAACAAAGGAACATTATAATTACTCGTCCATACTTATAACATAAATATTAGTCTATCATGCATTCTGGTATGCTTTCATTGTTGAGTAATTTAACCGACATTTATTAACTTTATTATAAAACTAGTAATACTAAAGATTTAGCTTTAAAAATGCTTATGTGAATGAACAATTTTGATGCTTTTAAGACTGTTCTGGAACAGCCTATAAACGTCCCACGGCTGGACAAAGGTCGCCTACTCCTATTAAAAAGCCACGTCACGCCTTGCTGTTTCAGTGTAGATTGACAAACAGGTATCTCAGATTTTCTCCTGAGTCATCTAAGTTTCGTCACGGTCTTTCATTCACACCCAAAAACCAGATAAAGCTCAAACAAATTTAGCACTAAAATAGTCAGCGTTGCTAACCAGAAATGAAACGTGTGACATTTCGGTTAAGACCCTCGTATTCTATCCACAGATCAATGTCGTATTTTAAAAAACTGAACCGAAATACACTCCGACAATATCTTTAGCAGAATCTATTTAACAATCAAAGAATTACATTAAAAAAATTTATTAAATGGTTGTAAGAACAAACCACTATATTACTGTAACAATATATAAAATGCAGTATGTGCCTACATATAAACCAAATGAACCTCTGTTTGTCAAACAATGGAAATACAAACATTATCCTTCACATATTTGCTCTTGCGAGGAAAATCCGAGGCACGATCCTGATTCTCTATGTATAATATAAACCTGTCAAATTCGATTACAGAAACGAAGCAGTGTGGGGTGATTTATTTGTTTATTTATGACTAAATAAAATATATGTATTATGCATTTTATACATGTATTAAAGCGCCCTTTTTAATGAGAGGATATATGATATTAAAATATAAAAATAATATTAAAAGACGGACTTACTTGTATTTATCTTGATGATTATTTTACAATATTAGCTCAACAACGCTTAAATATACCTACTACTTATTTTCACGCCAAGCAACGTTTTTGGTGTAAAATTTAAAACTACCAACGTAATAAAAATCTAATAAGAGCATGGTTCTTTGTTTGACATTAATAAGATTATGCAAAAAAAATGTAGATTATTATCAGCTCACTTATCTATTTTTTCGTAAACATATAAAAATTACCTGAGAAACAAAAGCCCATCTTCAAGTAATACCCTATGTGGATGATCTGTAGGCGCGAGCGGTGATCCGTCTTTGTACCACTGGATCGTCGGCTTCGGTTTGCCTTCAGCTACACACCGTAAGGTAGCAGGTTCACTTCTTCCAACTATAGTATCCGCTGGGTGCTCTTTTATCCTTGGCGCCCGGCTTTGGGCTTTTTTGGAAAATTAATAATAAGGTGAACAAATATAAACAAGTCAATTACACATCAAAACAAACATAAATAGTAAAATTAAATATATTTTTAACAGTTTCAGTAAAATTTTTAATCAACTAAAAAAAATAATAGTAATAAAAAATAGAACATCATATTAATAGGTATTTCATTTAATGGTAAGCAGTATTATTATTTTCAGAAAACAGTAACTATAAAAAATAAATAATCAATATTTGTCATTTGAAAGCTACAATGCTATGAAGCGAAAATATACTATTAATATGCTAATTTTTAAAAACGAGAAATAATTTTCCTTATTACTTTGAGAAAAATTGTCATTTATATTTAACATGCTCGTTTTAGTTAACATTGAGCTTAATACCTCATAATCAATTTTAATCACAAATGTTACGTAATTATAAGAAAAATAATCCAATACCTTTTTTGTATCGTATACAGTATCGATATAAAAAGTAATTTTATTACACACCGTGACAAAGTACTGCCAACTTTATCAGTGAGTACCATTTTTGTTTTTAAATAATTGGTTCAAGAACACGAATATGTTTTTTACGAACCTTTTGTAACAAGAACGGTGAACAAAAGATGCAGAAGCACAACGGATTTGAACTGGTTCCATGCACGTTTATTTGTTTTAATTACCCCCGCGACCATACTGACACTACTTATTATCGCCACTTCGCACTTCACACATAGTCACTTAACATTGCACACTAACCGGACATTTGGAAAATTTACCAATTTAAATTACGAATTTGAAACTAAAAACTTTGTTTTTACATAAACAAAATTAGCAGTTTACGCGCACATTGCGATGTATTCAGAGTCCAAATTGACACACCCACCCCGTCTCACGTTCGAAAGGTTACTGTCCCCCACTCTCGATGTCATTTCGCGCCGACTCAGAACGCTTTTGCGAAGTTGAGCTTTATGGTGATCATCAGATAAGTGTGAGTAAACATATTCTCGATTTGTAAATTATGATTGATCAATTAAATTCTCTTAACGCTTAGAAGTTGAGACTTACCGTGAAATTTTAAATATCGAAATTTTTAAATTTTTAGTATAACCATTTTGGGATAGTTAGTATTCAAGAACAAAACAATTTTTTCACCGATGCCTATAAGTATAATTAAATCTACGATCAAAAATATAAAGTTTAGTTTAAAGCCAAGGGTAAAAGAAAGTAAAGGAAAAAAACTTCCTAAAACGGCCAATATCTGCTGAAATCTTAGATCCCCACGTGTTGAGTAAATTGCGTTCTTAAACGATGCGAGTCACGTATTCAGTAATTTCACCGTTCTTTGATTTCGTTTCGAGATTAGGTATTTGTTGATAGGCATTTTAAATTCAATACTAGTTTTACCGCAATTTCGTAGGTGTGAAATTTGGAAACATTCACCCAATTTTTACATAATAACTCAATCTCAACTCAGTGATCGGTTTATCGATAAAAAACTTACTATCTCAAATTTCAAGTTAGTCCTAAAATATATTTTTTATTCTTCTATTGCTTTGCTATAGTCTTATATAGTCCAAAACTAGTTTTCTGTAAATAAACCCTTAATATATAGATTTTATATATTATCTATACAGAAATCATAATTAGAAGATGAATAATAATTTTTAGGAAAGGATCGAAATATCCTTATCGATTAAAGTTTTTAACTGTGAAGCGATTGAACTTGTACAACTTGCCACTTACATATCATTATATATTAGCCATTGGATGTCCACTGATGAACGTACGCCTCCCCCATAGAATTCCAGAGCGACCACTACAAAGCAGCCTCCATTAAATCGCTTCCGCGACTGTCCTCGAGACGACTGTCTTTTATCTTACATAGTAGCTCACTACGGTCATTCTAGTTTCATTAATATCTGTGTAACAATTTTAGTATGATGCACGTCGCAGATCGTAGATTTTTCTTTTAAATTGATTATGGATTTGTTTTCTGTGTTGTTATAAAAGACAACCTAGTTATTCAAAACCTGCTTATTTTGAAAACTTGATAAAATTAAATACAAAACCTAAAACAATCTTTTAAAAATTCTAAGTCCATTGAGATCCTAGTTATATAGGTTTCACTGTATTATTTACTTTATTAAGTTTGTATGTAAATATAATAGGTATAAAAACGGTATGCTTTTTCTGCTGCTTTAAACCGGTAGTTCTAGAGGTCGATGGGGAGACCTGCGCTAACAAACAAAAACAAACTACTTTACTAAAACAAATATAGAACTAAAATAATCATCAAAATAAATCGAAATAACAAATTGAAATAACCAATTGCTGAATCCTTATCTGACGATTTTCTTATATTCGTTTTATGTATCAATATTACCGTGTCTACATTCGGGTCACGTGTGCAGATACCTAACCTTTCCGTAGTGTTTGATCAAGATTAAAGGATGGGCAAGTATTCTAAACTACATATCACTTTATCGATAGTCTCAATCTTAGTCCGTCTGGGTTGATATTACCTATTTATCAGTCACACAATATTCATGGTATTATACAAACTTTAATAGAAATTTTAATATACCATAGTTATAACTTGTAACTGACGTTATAAATTTTGATACACTACGTAAAATTTACTTATTATTTATAAAGATTTTTAATCTGCTTATTACAAATATTATACCTAATAAAAATGTATTATTAGATAAATAAAACTCTATACCAATTTATTGGTCATTGTGCTTTGTAAGATAACCATACTCTTTATTAGTCTGATCCAGCTGGTGAAAGTCCTCTCTTCTATTAACTAAAAGGAAATCAATCCACAATGCTGCTATGGCTTAGCCAAAATACCTACGAATCTCCGAATTTCTTCAGAGATTTGTAAGTTTTCTCACAATGATTTTCTTTACCATAGAGCAAGGGTTGTATTTTTAAAACATAGAACATGAAATTTTAGATGTGTCAACTTGGACGTAAACTCGCAACTTTTTGATGAAAATAAACATATCCTGTATATTGGGTTTTTTGGTATCTCATTTAATTAGTGATAAAAAGAATGTGCCACCACTACACCACCACACTAACCACGCGTCATTAAAAACTTCATATCTTCGTTTCTTACCATTAAAACATACAAGTTATATACTTTAATGCCTTACCATATTTCTTATTGATATTAGAAAAAGTGTAATATAAGAATTACTCCGAAATCAGCTGTTTAAATATTATATAACTCTGTAGACAACAAGACACAAAATGAAATCATTAACAATTAACGCAACTAGATCGCATAATAAAATAAGAACGTTAACTTATACTTTTATTTAATGAAATGAATAACATCAATGTAGAAAAACGCTCCAATAGATGCCAAATTACTGAAATATATATTCATATATTTTTTTCGATTACGATATTTTTTTTGTAAAATAGTGATAAAGTACATTACTTGCTAACAGTATTGTAGAGAACTCATCACATTATTATTTATTCATAAACAATTTTTTTTTCATATTTATTTACCACGAATATTTTATATTCATGTTAACGGAGTACCTACATATAGAAAATGTTTGCAGCGAAACTTTCATCAGTCGTGTGTTGTTGGTTAGGAAGTGCCAATTGGTAACCAGTAGCATGCGAGTCACGTCTGTGACAAGCTGTTTTCCAGGTCTGTGCAAATTGGCAGTGTCATTAACAAAAACAATATTAACTTACGAAAGCCATACTCATACTTATTTACTATAATAATAATGCCAGTAATTTATCATAATACATGCATCTATAACAACTACGATTTAATTATTTCTTCATTGACTTTCATTCGTGTCAATTTCACAAAAAACAAAATTAATATTCTGTTCACAATTTCACAATTACTTTCGTATCATAACTTATATCACTTTAAACATCAATCTTTTTAATTTTAAGTAACACCGCTTTTAAGATCAAGAATTAAGAATGTGGTCTTTCGGAAAAGTCAAAAAAAAAGTTTTTAAAATCTATGTTTTCTTTATTATTTTAAACTAGAAAAAGTACCTTAATCTACATCCTTAATAAATATTATACTATTAACAGGATAACTTGAAGAGAAAAGATCGGCCTAAATATAAGATGCCGTATGCCGTATGATATAAAATTCTTAAAATCCTAAGCATATTTTATATTTAGAACAAGTTAACTTAAGTCATCAGTTTAACTCGTATATTGCTAAAAATGCAATACCAAAATTTACCTATTAATTTCTATTTATGTCAAAATGAAAACATCTTAAATTTCCTTTTTTTTTAATCTAGCAGTTTCTTGAACAAGTTCTTTAAACTAAACGAAAAACCTGTAAATTTTGTAATGAGTGACTTGACTGCGACATCTTTTGTTCGGGAATTGCATATGAATAACTGTAGCGTAAGTGTTTTAAAAGAATAATGAGCATCATTAATACAAAACTAACTTCAACAAAATTTTAACATAAATATCTCTACTTCTAGATATATGTAAATACATACATATGTATACAGATTCATAAATTGTTGTATGTACATGTAATGTAATTACAAAAAATATTTACCTAAATTTACCTCCTATTTTACCAATAAGACGTATGTCCATTTAATTTGTCGTATCTTATACGTGTTGCCAAAGTGAATCTCTCGTCCGACTCCGTAATTAACCTATCAGTTTGAGACAAAGGAGAATTCCCTTATTAACTTCATACTGTTGAAATATTCATGAACGTGTTCCGTATACTCGAGTGTGGGATGAGATCTATTCAATCAAGCGGATACCTGTCTAATATCCCTCTTTATAGAAAAAGATACCTACGAATAAAGTGGATTAGTTGATTATTTTTATATAATTTAAAATATACGTGCAAACGCGCAAAAAATAATTTATATATGATAGTAATTAAAGACTATCAATATAAGAAACTTAGCAAACGATAAATGAAACAAAAAAATCGATAAATTACTATAATTTAAAAAAAGTTTTCCTACCTCCGCTGAAAGTTCGATTTTCGTCCCTGTGAAGCGAGACAAAAGTGACACTTTTTTCCCCGCTTTACAGGGACAAAAATCGAACTTTCGGCCCAGGTAGGAAAAAAAAAGGTATGTGCAACATGGGACGAAAGTACTACATCCTTTCCCGCATGTTTGCCATCCTCGCCTTCGGCTCGGGTGATAATTTCACATACGAGACAAAAAGTAATACTTTCGTCCCTTGTAACACAAAATACTATAAGGACACATTATTTTTATCTGTTAAGTTCTTAAATAATATTACAATACAATACGTTATATTAGTAATATATATAAACACTTTTCTAAGAATATATTTTGATTAAAAAATCCCTTGAATATGAATTTTAATATATAAAAATAAAAATACGATAAGTATAATTTATCTTAAATTATAATCGTAATTACTAATTACTTTTTATTAATAAATAAAAAATACTTAACAAATTTTAAAAACTCAAAGATGAAAAAGTAATCTTAAATAAAGTCTGCCGTATTCATATCCAACTCCGCAATAAATAAAGAGAACACTCCAAAGCACGATATAAAATGCAAGTTTATTTCTGCATCAGATACTTTGCTACTGTATGCGAGGCACGTTCCAGTCGGACTTGTGTCAGGTGAGCCTTCCTACGATACAGATCACCGGCACGTGCGGCGTGCGCCTGAATGATAAGGTTTTACGTTCAGACCTATAGACTTATCTCATAGGGTAACTTATATTTGGGGAAATAAAATATCCTATATTACTTATCACCAGAAATAAATATTTAATTATTAAAAATAATTAAGTCATTATATTATTTTAAAAAAAAGTTACTATTAATATTTACAAATTAAACCATTTAAAACAATAAAATTTCTTTCATTAATTATTTGCTTAAAACAACTGTTCTGGTATAGTGGTGACGAAAGTGCTCTTAACGCTAATGTTCGTGGGTTCGATTTCTGGTCATACTATTTGTTCGTGTAAATCTTCACCGAACCATACCAGGTATATTAGTCGGTCCATTTTTTATTACAAGCACCTGATAACGATCGTTGCTTTTAGTAGGAAAACTAAATAATCAGAAGTTAAAAAGTATAACGGATTAAGCCACAACTCCTCTTCTGAACTGGACTGAATTTAATCAACCTATAAACATTCTGCTGTTGCGACATGACCTGCTCTCCGTATAGGAGAAGGGTAAGAACCACCACCACCTCGCTCAACTGTGGATTAGCGGCTAATTTCCCTACCATGAGTGCTGATCGTTACCAGGTGTCTATAATAACAACCTGGATAGACTGCTTTACGTGCTCTCCAAGGCACGGTGGGGAGGCCCATAAGGACATACACCCAGACCAGAAATAAATTGTTTGAACGTATACAAATATCTGTCCCGAGCGGGAATCAAACTCGCGACCCATGTCGTTGATGCAACTACTTGCACCACTACACCAGAACGGTTGTCGACCTCTTTTTCTATATAATTTTTAAACCTATTTTAGTATTATCATTAATTAAACAGAGATAAATTAAATCATTTTGAATAAAATATTTTATTAATCAAGGCGATTGGAGTCAATGAAACAATTTTCCTGCTACATAAACTATATCTGTTGAGCAAAGAGCTTCAAGGGCCGCTAACTCAATCAATTGACTAACCGCATTGATGTATAATACTATATATAATTATACATCGATGACTAACCGTAAATAATAGGTGGACGTTCGCAATATACAACCAGTCCTATAATCGTACAGCATGTATGCATAAATCAATTAAGGAAAACTAAGATAAAATTGAAAACAAAAATAAAAAGGAGACTTAACAAATTCAGTGATATATATATATATTAAATTTACGAAAAAATTTCAAGTTACTTTAAGAATCTTGAGGTTAAATAAGATAATTAATACATTCGTCTTCCTTATCTTGTATTGTAAATTAAAGTAAGAGTTTTTTACTGCTAATGGTCTTAGTAAGATTTCAAGTTTACTTTACAACGCTACGACTGAGTCCAGATACCCAGTGAATGTTAAACATATGGATTTCAACCGACAGTCGCAGATACGAATCGGGACTAGAACAGCTATTTCAATGTTAAATTGATTAAAAAAAATTTCATCGTGCTAAACGGTGAAGCGCCGCGCCGTGTGAATAACCGCAAATCTCGGGAAAAAAAGACCCATAAGAGGTATAAGTTTCTTTAGAAGAAATTACGATCCACATAATAATTATATAGACCTCTTATCATTTTTTCTACATATAATGTACATATGATCTACTTTTAAAATATATTGACTTTGAAAATATACAGTTCTTGTATAGATGTTTATTCTTTTTTTTTTATTGAAGTAAAATGTTTAAATTATAAAAGGGCAGTAACGATGTTTTCGAAATCCAGTTTTATAAACTTAAATGAAAAATACAAAAAAAGACAGTTGTAAATAAGTTTTTAAGTTGTTATCTCTGTAAACAAATTAACACACTCTCGGTCTTACTCATAAACGTTTCTTAATATTTAATCCATTGCTTAACAACTGATCAGCAAAAACCTCACTCATAAACACTATTTAGCGTTAAGAAGTCGTTAAGTAATGCGTAAATCGCTGTCAAAATTAAACCCTGCCGAGACATAGTTTAACCCATGTTGAGCGGCAAGATGGCGGATTTCACATAAATCAGCTGTTCTATGACGACGTCTGATCTACTTACTTGCGTTTGTTTGTTAGTAAGAAGAGATTTAGAATGAAATTTCCTCTATATAAAAATTAATATATACTAAATTAGCGTTATCTGTCTGTTTAATACAGATATTTAGAGGTACCTAATTTTAATTATAATAACAATTTAAATTAGGTTATATCTGAAGTAAATTTATTAATTTAATATTTAATAAGCTTTGTTGAATTTTGTAATTGAGGATCCGACTAGTACCCATCAAAATAAAAATGATTAGAAATTAGAATATTGATCCAAGTTCCTGTCAATAGAGGTCACTAGTAGTGACTCAGTACAATATCGAGCTTCGAGAGTTTTCTCTATAATGTTAATAGATGTCGCTTGAATATTATTTTTAGCAATTTCGTTCATTCAATTTCTCTATCTAATCGATTATTTTGGCTATAATCTGTGCCAACCATCTATGTATCGTTCTTTGTTCGTTTCTTAACTAAGTAACAGCTAGTCAATGTTTATAAGTAAACAAAAGTTAATCCTTGATTTATAGCTTATGAGTGGATTAACTAAACGGTGGCTAAATATTACTTAACGTGATTTTTATAAGTAAGACGGTCTAAAAGCAACACCACGCGATCAAAACAAACACGGCTCTAAGTATACGGGATATAAACTTCCATGTACATATTATATAAGGGCCGTATAATCCCGGTATTTGTCAAGGGTGTCTGCACAAATGGAATTGACGGGCAAAAGAGAAAATTAATCGTGAAAAATCTTTTCAAACGAGTGCAGAGCAAAATTCTGGGGATAAACATTGTAAATCTCGGCACGTGCGCTGTCTATTAACAGTTGACACTATTGGGCTAAAGCCAAGGCAGTGATTCAGTTAGCTAAACCATAAAACAAGGATTCTGAGAAGAACGGATCGGTGTCATCTCTTGAGAATACAGTTCTTAAGAATATACTTTTTTTTGGACAAACATTTTATAGAATTACTGGTAAAGTCTTTAACATTGGATACTGCATATAGTAAAGTACAATCTATCTGTATATTGTTAAGATAGCAAACAAACTCTTCTGTTTGTTTGCTAATGATTTACTAATCCGATTCTTATAATTAATTTACATTAGAGTGTTTGTTAAATGGTTCTAGATATAAGATTTCACAACTAAGACTGCTACGGGCCTCTGAGTGACCATAGTAGTCATTTGAATTGAACTGGAAAAACGAGGTTTTAAAGGAAGAACCGTAATATTACATAATATTACAAAATGTAAAATATAAAATTGTACTAGATATTTTAAATGCAGAAGAATAACAAAAATATCTAAATCCTTATTTATAGACAATTTATTTTGATGGACCATCGATAATCATGTACGGCGGCTTTCTATTTAAAAAGCGATCTTTATAATATTTTAAAACGACGTATATAAGAGGACAAAGGCCATAATAATTCTTCAACTTTATATTTGCTTTTATAATAATATTGCTTATCTCGGTAATAAGAGATAGCGATGGGTAACAAATTATATCGGGACGTGCTTATCTTAACGTGAATTGTCGAAGCTTGGTGGTCCCGCCGCCGGATCGCATATTGTATTTCAGAAACGTCAACTATGTATTAATAATACCGCATTGATAGTTTACTTCAAAATGATATCTACAAAAGACTTTATTTATTTAAAAAATTGTATTCTGTAATCTTTCCAAATCTTCCCTCGGATTTTAAGTTTCTACAACAAAAAGGAAACGTTTACTTTATTTTTAAATTAATGATTTGAATGTCGGCTATTTATGTTTTCTTAAAATAGTAAATATCGAAATAAATATATAAGTTAATTCAAGTAGAGCTGGTGTTTACGAAGATTTGTTTTGTCGGCTGTTATCGCGCGCTAAGCACACAGGGAGTAACAAATGACTGTGACACCGTATGGTGTATCTGTTCCTTGACGTTTTTAGATTAGAACCCTACAGGGACGAGTAATACAAATGTTTTGTTATTGTTGTCTTGAGACAATTTAGGTTTGTTTCAAAGAATTAATATATTTCATTACATAATAAACGGTATAATTTTATAAGTTAAATTCACTAATTAAAAAGTAAAAGGTTTTTTGTTAGAATAAAGGAAAAATAGAACAAGTATTACAGTAACTCTTCTGATATAGGCTGTTTCAAACGTATTTTAATTTTTTTTCAATTTTTTTTTAAATTTGCGGAATAGCTCAGTATTTGTTCCTGTCGCGTTTTTTGTATACCAAATATATTTGCAAAAGTAACGTAATACCCACATGAATTTTCGCGATAACGTCCTCCCCTAAAGACATGCTCGTCGCATTTGTCCCATTCTTATCACGGGTAAACAGCTTCTAGCTCATACTCCGAAAAACTTTTACGTCAATTTTATAGCGACTTATTTTTACCAGGCCATTTAATGTTGCAATTTTAAAATTCATACGACGTATTTCCCTTTGAAATATATCTGGTGTATTTTGCTGTTGGCTTCAAAGAAGTCAAAAATATTCCGCAGAAATATCTGTAATATAAATACCAAAGGATTTCTTGATTCTTTTTTATTCATCTATAAAAGACAAACAAATTTTATTAATGTTAATTATAATGAGGCAGGCAAAAATCTCGAAATATTTGTAAATTGTTCAAAAAGTATTTTAAGCTTTTACAGATTATAACCATTATTTTACTGTTAAAAATCAAATTTTCACCAACAACTTAAACTTAACCCGATTTATATAAAATTCTACCGTTTCGCTGCAAACGGCTTGCCTCCCACCTCTTTACCTAAGCCCTGACAACGCCCTCCATAAAATAGGGGAGTAGATTGTTTCCAACATTCTGCCGGAAGACACAGAATGGATTCGGACTAATACACGAACCCTTCCTTTACCCTCGCATTTAAAATAGAAAATGCCTTCGGTCGCGATTTCCGCCGGTCTATTGTCTGCTCCAATGCGTGCAACCCTTTCATATTAAAATGAAAACTGTTTTCACAAAGGTGCGATATTTCCTATTAAAAACTTCCGTTAAGCAATGTTCAACGATAATTTAAATTTCATTAATACAGTAACTCTCATATTAATGGTAGAAATTTTTTATATAGAGTTAAATCTTCTTGAATAATTTCTAGTAATTTTAAATTCGAAAGTAGTTGAAAAACTTTTCGTCGTGTTCTCTGAGCTTTCATCTACTCATACTGTCATTCTGTCACGTCGAATTGGATGCACGTTAAATCGTCGACTTTTTCTTCGTTTACGACGTTTCCATCGACGGTATGCAAGCCACAAAACAACCGCTGTATCCGAGTCCATGTTTATAACTGGCAAATCCCTCTCTGTGAAGGAACGTGCGCAAACGCGCGTAAAGCGTGCTATCTGGACGCAATATAAATTGAAACGCGCGAGTTCGCTCGCGCGTAAAACGCGTCTTATGGACAGGCTCTAAGGCTCAGTTTCGTCACTGCAGGCCATAAATGCTTCTGTACTGTACTGTATTACATCAGCCTGAAAACAACCCACTGCTGAGCGAAGGCCTTTTTTCCACATAGAAGAAGGGTTGGAGCTTAATTCACCACACCGCTCCACTGCGGATAATATTTCTACCATAAGTAACGATTATTATAAGGTATCCATGATAACAAACGGGACGGACGGCTTTACGTGCTCTCTGGGGCACGTTGGGGAAACCCACAAGGACATACACCTAGACCTGAAACAAATATTGGCACAAACACAAATATCTGCCCCGAGCGGGAATCGAACCCGTGACCACCGGCATTGAGGCGAGGCGTTGAGGCGACTACTCGCACCACTACACCAGAACGGTCATCAATGCTTCGATCGTTGTATCGCTGGTATAATTACACCACAAGTCAATACGATTTTGTCTCTTAGATTTGAATCTCATCAGCCTATAGCAGTCCACTGCTGGACGTAGGCCTCCCCAAGCTCGCGCCAGACATCCCGGCTTTCCTTTTTTATTATATATATATATAATAAAAAAATGTATATCAGTCGGCTGTTATCTAAAACACAGGCATTAATTTGTCTGGTGCCAATCTGTACTAATTGGGGTGTTAATGTCGTATAATTCAAAAATGTTTCCAAGTTCACTTCGGTGTCTTCTATATCTGTATCATTGTGAACTACAGATGCCTTAGTTTAAAACCTTTGACTTAAAACAACACCAACATTGAAGTAAAAAATATTATATAAAACACTATTTTACAATACAGCGATCACACAGTATATTTACAACTCAATTTTGTTACGTTTATTATAAAGTCTTGCCTGTTCCACCAGGAGCACCCAAGAAAAGATATCAATAATAGACGGATTGAGTTGTCAAACATGTGTCAAAATAAAATTTAATTTAAATAAAAACCATTAAAGAGTATTTATATCAAAATAATTTTCTTCCCCCTTTTAACCCCGTTAGGGGATGAATTTCGATAAAATACGAAACACGTCTTCAATCAATTTTATTAAAGAATAGTGATGCAAAATTTGAAGTAGATTGGACCCAGGAATCACGTTGTCCCATACAAACTTTGCCTCCCTTTTTCATCCCCTTAGAGGTAGAATTTCATAAAATCCGTTCTTAGCTGAACTCTACTCGGCAAAAAGAATATTCCTACCAAATTTTAAGTCTCTAGGTCTTATAGTTTCAGAGATATCGTGATGAGTGACTATATCTATAGAAAGTCTGCTACATATATATAATATATAGATTAATACATAAATATTTACCATTCCATATACTAATACATAACTCACTTATCTATCTACGAACATATGTTGTTCAATCAACTTTGTCTGATTCAGTTATTCTCGGTTCTCTGAACGCAGCGTAGCGTCACGTCCAGAAAATTGTTAAAATAAACAAGTCCAAAACGTGTGTAACATTCCAAGTTCTACGAGTAACAATGAAGTTTGAAGCAATTCTATTTATGTTGCTGACCATTGCTTTACTAGTTAAAAGCGAACATTTAATTATTGGTAATTCGGCCGAGAAAGAGTTAGTTTACTATAAAAAAGTAAAATATCATGCAATACCTTTCGTAAAGAGAGTGAAACAGGTTTTCTACAACAGTACCGATCAGAGACCTATAGATGTAAGTACGATATAAATAAATTACATTAGCGTCTAGATCAGTGATTCCCAAAGTGGTCTATATCGACCCCTGGGGGTCTATGACAACCTGCAAGGGGTCTACGTCAGCGAAAAAAAAATTTTATGGTCCATGAAATGAAAATGGGGGTCCACGACAGTGGATCTCAACACATACACTGATAGTACCTATTTACTTACATCATACTATCTTATAATATCAAAACATATACATTATTTATAAAAGTACCTATGAAGTAAAAAATTTATTATATCTATACAGATAATAAATCTGTTAAAACCTCCGTTTTATTAATACACTATATATCATCAAGAATAAATTTCAATAGCGCGTTTTTTTTTCGTATCAGCGCCATCTCTTATCGTGTTTTTCTTTGTTCACGTATCACGTAAAAAGTACAAAACCAATGTAAATAACTTTAATACATAAAAATTAGACATAACTCACAGTATAATTTAGTTTTTGTTTCATTGTAATTAAATTTAAAAATAAATATTTAAGAAAATAGAAATAGGTACCTACGCCGCCATCGCCATCTGGTCTAAGGAATCTTAAAAACTCACAAAACTTATTTTTGAGTTATTATTTAGCTAAACTTAAAAGTTTACTAAATATGTCGGATAGGAATAGAAATCGTTTTAATATTTTAGATAAACATCATTTTCAATTAATATAGGTAGGTACTATTATGTTAAATGTCACTAAATATAAAAACGATATTCTACTATTATACGATAGATGGCGCATGTAGGTGATAAAAAATATAAATTTATAATTTTTAAAATTTTAGTTAAATACCCGTGTGAAGCCGGGGCGGGCCGCTAGTATGTTTATAAAATTGTGTAAGTTGTAGGATGTTGGTATTCGCTTTGTGGTCGCAATACATTTTGAACTTGTAAAAACCTGAGAGTCAACTAAAAATATTGACTTATTGCTTATGTTATTTTATTTATAGTTTATTTTATGTTTATTTAATGTTACGTATATTTTACATAACAGATACAAAATTTTATTTTGAATAGTTTTAATTTAAATTCAATTAATAAATATATAAATTAACATGTGTTTTTACTTTAAGTTTTTAACACTAAACTTCACTACAGTTAGAAATTTACAGGAAATCAATATCAGGTAAGTAGGGGGTCTACCCAACACGGAAAAACATGGCAAGGGGTCTACGACATAAAAAAGTTTGGGGAACTCTGGTCTAGATGGTATCGAAATAGTACTCGACGTCCGGCGACGTTTGCAAATAATGTAACGAATGTTATGTGTTCAATGACTGTTCAATCAAAGAATATTTTTATTTTATACAGTTTTATACAATTTAATACTTAATAAATATCATATGTATATCGTATTGCGTATCGAATATTTATTCTTCTTTAGGTACTGGAATATTCCAGCTGATAAGCATTAAGAGACTATAATTTAAAGTTCAAATGATTATTGATAATGGTATTTTATCTCATGTAGGTTCTACTGTAGTTTTGTATTATGTGCCTAGTATCTTCTCTTACATGGATTCATCAGCGCACATGTATCAGACAATAACAATATCGCTCTATATAAGGTTAATAATTTAAATGTTATTAGGAGAGTAGCATCATTTTAGTTTATTTTGATATTCAATATCTGTCCTAAAATACTGAACTGAAAGTTCAGTATTTTAGGACTGGACTGGACTGGTCTCATAGTTCCAGAGATATCGTGATGAGTGACTATATCTGTAGAAAGTCCTATCTATATATATATATACAATATAATATCCTATATATATATACAATATAATATATAAATATATATATATATATATATATATATATATATATATATATATATATATATATATATATATTACATTAATTACATTTTATTTTGACACATGTTTGACAACTCAATCCGTCTTTTATATAATATTTTCCAGTATTGACACAGGCGTAGGTGATATATTTTTTTGGGTGCTCCTGGTGGAACAGGCAAGACTTTATATTCATTGTAACAAAATTGAGTTGTAAATATATCGTGTGATCGCTTTATTGTAAAATAGTGTTGTATATAATATTTTTTACTTCAATGTTGGTGTTGTTTTAAGTCAAGGGTTTTAAACTGAATAACTCATCAGCAAGGCATCTGTAGTTCACAATGATACAGATATAGATGACACCAATGTGAACTTGGAAACATTTTTGAATTATACGGCATTAACATCCCAATTAGTACAGATTGGCACCACGGACTAATGTTGGAACAAGATCAGAAAATTTTTTAAATCATATACCCATTTAACTTAACTTACACTAAAACTAAGAAGGAGGAGATAAAAGCTGTCTTGGACTATTATTAAATATAAATATATGTTTGACATACACACACGATCGTCTGTTCCTAAGGTAGGCAAGTTAATGCCTGCGTTTTAGGTAACAGCTGACTGATATACATTTTTTTATAAATATACATATAAATAATACATATAGAAATAAATACATATTACACCCAAACTCGAGGCAAGAATTGAACCCATGATCCTGGAGCAGTAAGCAGGGTCACTACCAACTGTGGCGAGTCAATCAAAATTTAAAAAATAATTACTATTTACGGTTTATTCAAATCTAAGAGGCAAAATCGTATTGACTTGTGGTGTAATTATACCAACGATACAAGGAACGAAGCATTGATAACCGGTTCGAGATTCTGGTGTAGTGGTGCGAGTGGCTTAACGCCTCGCCTCAATGCCGGTGGTCGCGAGTTCGATTCCTGGTCGGGGCAGATATTTGTATTTATGCCAATATTTGTTTCAGGTCTGGGTGTATAGTGGGTTTCCCCACCGTGGCATGGAGAGCACGTAAAGCCGTCGGTCCCGTTTGTTATTATGGATGCCTTATAATAATTGTTACTTATGGTAGGGATATTATCGGCCCCCCGCGAACCAAAAACAGCAGCGGTGGGCGCGAAAGCACAGGAGGGAGATGACTCGCTCTCCCTCTCCATTCGGTGGCGCGAAAGCGCGGTAGTTTGGGCGCAGAGGTGCACACGCCACTGGAACCCCTTTTTTTTTTTTAACGATGGGAAATGCATTTACGCATCCCGCCACAAAAGCGGCGGGTATAACCCACCAACCTTCCCATGCTCCTACCCACCTCTCGGTATACGGAGCGAAACGCGGGAGATGTACGGGGTACGTCTGCTTCTACGCTATCTTCCCCCGTACAATTCTTGTCTCCCTACAAATCAAAAGTTCTCTCATACGAGAGTGCTTTGATACTGTCCCTGGCGTCACTCTCCCCTTTCTGGGGCTGACGACAACACAACACGTTAGTGACGGCACGGCAGTCCAGATGTGTCAATATTGCAGCTACGATGTCATCTCAGTCCTTCGCTTGTGCCAACTGTGCGCAAACATCCGTAGATGGCTGAAGTTGTTTTCCGTGGCAGTCAGGTCTTCAAAGTAGACAGGGCCTACCTTCGTCCGCTCGATTCCGTCTATCATCACTTTACGCTCATCCTCGTACAAGTTACACTCCCACAGAATGTGGTCTCGGGTCTCGCTATCGTGGCCGCAATAACAGGACGGCGTGTCACACAACGTCACCTGTGTAAGCGGCCCCTGAAGCATCCGTAGCCGGTGAAGATCTGTGAGAGGACGTAATCCGGTTCTACCCAGTGGCGCTCCAACCGCGATGCAATATCCGGGAAGAAGCTGTACAGCTCTCTCCCATTTCCGCTCGCAGTCCAGCGCGTCTGCCAAGCGGAAACGACATCGCTGAGGATCTCGTTCTTCTTCGTCTTGCGCTCCCCGCCTGCGAGCCCTTCGCACTCCTCCTGCACGCGCCCCGCTCGAACAACCTCCAGGTCGACCGGCAGGACACCCGCAAGCACCGGAAGTGCTGCGGTGCTGCACGACCTGTAGGCTTTCGTTAAAAGCACCAAAGCTGGTCTCTGGCTCCGCAAAACCGCGCTCTGCACAACGTACAGTTGAGAGCGCCGGTACCATATGGTTGCAGCGTACGTCAGGATAGCGACATAGGTCCCGTGGTACAGGAACCTAAGCGCCCGGTACTTCACACCCCAAGATGAGGCAGAGACACGTGAGACCTTCCCGAAAGAGCTGGCGGCCTTCTCGCCCATCAAAGACGCATGCGACGCATAGGACCTCGCATCATCAATATATACGCCAAGTACTCTGGCCGTGGTGACGCTCGCGACGGAGGCACCGTCCAACTTGACGGACGGTGCGCGTTTAAATCGACCCTTGATAGTCATGGTCTGGGACTTGGCTGACGAGAACGACAGCCGGTTTCGAGTCCCCCATTCAGAAATCGAGTTCAAGACGGTGGAGCATTTTTGCTCGATGGAAGCGCGGGACGACGCCTCGATCGCAAGCGTCACGTCGTCTGCATATGCCACGATGCTGACTCCATCTGGCTTCGGCAGCCTCAGGAGATCGTGATCTGATCCTTGGGGACACCCCATGGTCGAGGTCTTCCACAACGTCTGGGAGCCGACCGACATACCTATGCGTCGGCCGCTGAAGTAACTCACCAAAATCCGATAGATACTCGGCGAGACACCCGCGGCCTTCGCCTTCAGCAAGATCATCGGCCACCAGGCGTTGTCGAACGCACCAGAGATGTCCAGAAAAACCAGTTGAACGTACTTATGTGCAGATTCATCGACGCGAGCAAACACCGTTCGAAGGGCGGTCACGGTTGACCGCCCCTTGACGAAACCATGCTGGTCGTCTGAGATACCGCGGTACAGGCAGGGCGGTGCGGCGGCGCGGTAAAAGCGGCGGGTATGTGGGACTCGCGGCCAGACGCCAGGGCTGCACGTCAGTCCCAGCAGGCAGAATACCCTAACTAAAACCCATCGATTACGTCGCGCGCCGTAATGGGACGCCATGGGGTCGCTTTCGCATTCAGCCATGACGCCCCGGCGCAGGCCCGTCGGCCCCTCCATGTAATTGTAGCCACTCGACCGGTCCCCTCTGCGCAAGGCAGAGAAGTACCAGGAGTGGCCCAACTACCGAGGCCGGGCCACTCGCCGCCGGCTCTCCTCCGCTTATGCAGAAGATTGCCAGCATTGAGCGACCCGACCCCCGCCGTCGGATCGCACCCAGACACCCCACAAGAACTGCAAGGAGTCAGGCTCAACCCAGGCGGCCCGCGCATCACGCGCCCCCCGCACAAAGCGGACGAGCAAACCCGCCCGCTCCTGCCACCGAGTGGAGGGAAAAATCTCCCCCTCATTTCTCCGCGCCTTCTCGGCGCCACACCGCGCCGTCCGCACCACCGTGCCGAACATACCACCACCGCCCCAGTGCTCCAAGCGTCGACACCCCCTTGGACACACCACCCCCGGTTTGGATGCCTGACCGACGGCAACTACTGTTGCCACCTGCCAAGCTGTCCGGTCGCCACAGCCAGCGACAGCTAGAGAACCATCGCTGGCCGCGCCCGGGGTAGCCACGGTCAACGTAAAGCCGACCATGACTGGGGTGGCCACAGCGCGAAACTATGGCCCCGGCGCACCATCGCGCTTTCGCGCCCCTCTTGTCTCCGCACCCTCTCGGCGCCACTCCCTCACCGTCCGCACCGCTGTGCCGAACACACCACCACCGCCCCAGTGCTCCAAGCGTCGACACCCCCTTGGACACACCACCCTCGGTTTGGATGCCTGACCGACGGCAACCACTGTTGCCACCAGCCATGCTGTCCGGTCACCACAGCCAGCGACAGCTAGAGAACCATCACTGGCCGCGCCCGGGGTAGCCACGGTCAACGTAGAGCTGACCATGACTGGGGTGGCCACAGCGCGAAACTATGGCCCCGGCGCACCATCGCGCTTTCGCGCCCTCAGGTGGAAGGGGAGAGCGAGTCATCCCCTTCCTGCGCTTTCACGCCCCTCCCGCTGGTTTTGGTCCACGGGGGTCCGAAGACCCCGACCACTCGCGAGGCATTCGAGTGGCTTCTCCCATTCGCCACCCGGGGGGTCGCGCCCAGTAGGAGACCAGAAACTCCCTTGGGGGCACTGGAACCCCTGGACCAGCTGATGAGTGGACCCATCAGCGGGGTTTCGCCGTCTGGGGTAGCTGAAGTCCAGTGGTGAACAGAGCACGAAAGCGCGGTGAGAGTGTTAGCACGGGAGGTGCGGCTGGTGAGGGAGTGGCGCGGAGAAGGCGCGGAGATTTTGGTGTTACGGCCGCTCCTGGTACTTCTCTGAATTAGCAGAGTGGACCAGTCGAGCGGCCCCAATCACATACGGAGGGGCCGCCGGGCCAAACGTCGGGGCGTCACGGTTGTAAGCGCGAGCGATCCCGTGGCTTCCCACTATGGCGCAGACGGTCGATGGGTTTTAGTGGGTATTCTAGCTTCGCAGCCAGCGAGTCCCACATACCCGTCGCCTGCGGGCGGCTGGATACGTAAATGCATCTCCCATCGTTAAAAAAAGGGATATTATCCGCTAACCCGCAGTGGAGCGGCGTGGTGGATTAAGCTCCAACCCTTCTTCTATATGGAAAAAAGGCCTTCGCTCAGCAGTGGGTTGTTTACAGGCTGATACAATACACTACAGTACAGGAGCATTTGTGGCCTGCAGTGACGGAACTGAGCCTCACCATAAATATGAGAATGATGGACTCAAAGGGGAGATGTTACTGCCGGACAGTTCTCAGACCTGTTGCTTAAAATAGGAAATGGTGATATGAGTGTATATGAGTATGTATTTACCATAAACAAAGCTTAAGGTCAAACTCTTACTGTAGGGGAAGTATACTTAAGCGAAAGCTGCTTCTCTCACAGCCAGTTGTATGTGGCATATTCCAGAATAGCCTGGTGATTCTAGCACCCCGAAAGAAAAACAAAAAATATTGTTTATAAAGAAATACTAAGGAAGGTGTAGTACATCGATTTCGTTGTAAAAAGATAATACCCCCGTGTAACTTTCTCCATACTTTGGTCTTTGGACCGAGCTTCGTTTTCATAAAATATTATAACAATTTTTTTTTTTCATTTTTATTCAACTTTAAATCCCTACTCTATAATAAAGATTGTTATATTTTATGAGTATTCAAATTTTTTTATATAATAATTTATATGTTATAACAAAATTAATAGCGTAAAAAAAAAAAACAAATAAAAATCCTATTAGAACCATTTTCGACTTCTACGCGGACAAAATCGCGGGCTAAAATATTGTTTGGGAACTCAATCCGTCTATTATGAAATATTTTCCAGTATCGACGCAGGTGTAGGTGATAAAAATATAAATATATATTTTTTGAAATTTTAGTTAAATACCCGTGCGAAGCCGGGGCGGGCCGCTATTATTTATATATAAGACGATCGAATATTTAGCACACGAGAGTAAACTAACAACCAATTTAAATGTAATTTTTCTTGTTTCTACTAATTATAAAATAGCTTAGACATGTATATAAGTACAAAATATATATTAAAATATAATTTTATTTATTTCAGGCAATCACGGTTTATGATAATCTTAATTCGTCGGCTTCAGCGGTCATCACAGCTGGGGGCTTGGGCTACACCTACGTCAATTTGCAATTAAAGAGCGAACGTGGCGAGGGATTACATTACGATGTTGGCATTTATTCATATTATTTATAATATAGTTTATTTAAGAATATATATAAATAATAAGAATGAATATTTTTGACGCACTATTATAGGAAAAAATAAACATTATTTCTGGGATATATTATATATTTTTTGGGATATATTACACCATGGATCTTAAATTCCTTGATTTTTACGTGTGACTATATTTATAGATAGATAAAAACATTTTTTTTAAATGAATCTAATGTTTTTGTTGTTTAAAAATTACTGGGAAGTCTTTAAATATCTTAATTAATGCTTTGTTTTCATTAAATTATTATTATTAATGTAATATCCGAGTCAACAGAAATCGGAAATATTTATTATTTAATAAAAAGGACTATTTTATAATATCAACTTGGTGTTTTTCTTACGAAACAAAATAGTATAGAAATGTGAAAGGGCAAATTGTATCAACGGTAAGATGTAACACAGAGTGCGGTGTGACATCAGAGGCAAATTGGAGGAGACAACATGCTTTTAGCGTTGACTGAGACGCAGCCCCTGCGGATAGTGGCAGAATAGGATCAACAGCGATGATTGGTACAAGTAACAGGATTTACTTTTTATTTATTAAAAATATTAATGAATAAAATTATGTGTGTAACCTTTACACGCGGTTGAAGTAAAACTTCTTTGACATTCTCACAGGTGACGATTAAGTTAAAAATAAATAAGTAATGTTAGAATTTAAAAAAGTATATATTGATAATATGACAACAGTAATATGTACATTTATTTATATCGAACATTATACATAATAAATACATTAATTTAATTATTATTATACGTTAAATATGATGTCATTATACAGGGACGTAGCCAGGATTCTCTTTAGAGGGGGGCAGATAAAGAAATTCCTAGACTGTATTGTTTTAATCGTGCTTTTTAACATATTATATGAGTATCTCACATTAGTAGTAGAGGTGTTTTTTTATTCTTTTCACTTATCGACATCACTTAAAATAAGAAAAGATGGAAAAATCTTTTTTATCAGTGACCGACCGCTTTTCTAGCCCTTCTAGAGGGGGGCAGCTGCCCTCCTCTGCCCGTACCTCATGTTTAAAACCCTTGATTAAACACAACACAAACATTGAAGTAAAAAATATTATATAAGACACTATTTTACAATAAAGCAATCATACGGTATATTTACAACTCGATTTTGTTACGTTTAATATAAAGTCTTGCCTGTTCCATCAGGAGCACCCAAAAAAAGATATCACCTACACGTCAATACTGGAAAATATATTATAATAGACGGATTGATTGTCAAACATGTGTCAAAACAAAATGTCATTATAATTTATTTATTTATTTACTTATTTGGTAAACATACAGTTAAGTTTTACATTTTTTAAAAAATAAGAAATTTAAATTATACATAAACCAATCAAGTTTCCACATTTTACTAACACATTAGACACACCAATTTCTGTTAAAATTAATTCTTGTTTTCTGTTAAAATAATAACTTTTTTAATTCTTGAACCAACAGAATATTTACGCTTTCATAGTTACAAATATAAGATACTGTCTTAAAAAGTTGCTTGAAACTATACACTAACTTACAAAAATTTCACATTGTTCTTGTCTTGGTAATGGTTTCAGTAAAGTTTGTATTTTAGATACAGGTAACAACAATATTTTCAAAAGTATTTATATATAATAGTCAGCTTAAAATTTGTTAATCGGAACTAATTAATAAAAAATAGAAATAATAAAAAAAAACTCTACAAAATTATTTAAAAAAAAATGGGATACTTATTCAAATATAAATAAATAAATATAAATAAATATTAACCGACATCACACCACGTTAACCTAGCCCTGTGATAAGTTCGTAAGAACTTCTGTTACTAGGAACGGAAATAAATTTAAGAAATTTATATATATATATATATATATATATATATATATATATATATATATATATATATATATATATATATATATATATATATATACATAAATACACATCCGTGACCCGGTGCAGACATCTATATTCGTCATACAAATTATCTGCAGCATTCGGGATTCTGACCTCTCGACCAGCTGGCCGTCAAAGTAGGTTAAGTATAAATTCAAACTGATTGTGGTTATAATGTAAGTTTGAATTTATCAAAAACAATATTTGAAATTCGTTAATACCTGGTAATTTTTTTAAAAGGGTTTTAAATATTTTTGACGATAATAAGGCAGACGATGAGATAAACTTACCATTTAATTCATTAACGCTACAGTGAATCTCACGTTTTTAGTATCAACTTATCTTACCTAAAAATAAAATAGTCAATTAATTCATTGTTTACAAAATATTAATCTATAATTTTATTTTAAAAGGTTATCATATATGTTTTTAGTAACGTACGTGTTTAACGGTAAATAAATCCGCATTGTTTTAAACTAACGCGATCACTATTCATATTTAAATTTATATTTGTACGGAGCCGATTTTTGGGGTTCATTTTTTATGACAGTCTTGATTTATTTTATTTTATTTATTTATACTTTATTGTCCAACAATACAAAATGTACTATAGTTGTAACAAAAGGCGGACTTAATGCCTAGTGGCATTCTCTCCCAGTCAACCTTTAGGCCAAACAGAAAATTTTGAAGGCGGTAACAATAAAGTGGTAAACATGTATATAAATACACTACGGACACATACATATACATATACACATACATACACTCATACATACATACATACATACATACATACATACATACATACATACATACACATATACATATATACAAAAACATAAACACAAAGCTTAATAATATATACTTATATAAAATACAATAAAATAAAATTATAAGTAAGTTTGTAATACACATGTAGCAGCAACGACTCTATGAGATACTACTTCGAAGCAAATGCTCCCGGAGATGCCTTTTAAAGGAAAACTTGGTCTCTGCCCTTCTTAAGGTATCTGGGATCCCGTTCCAAAGTCGGACAGCTTCTACAGAGAAAGAGTTTGTGACGAAACTAGAACGGTGAGAAGGGAAAGAAAGAAGAAGGGAATCTTTAGAACGAAGCTGGCGATCATGAACATCGCACAAAAATTTAAATTTTTCTTTCAAATATAGAGGAGAAAGAGGGTAAAAAAGAATAGAGTATAGTGAGGTAAGTATACGCAGCTCTCTGCGTTGTCGAATGGGAAGCCATTTGAGTTGAGTTCGATAATGAGACACGTGATCGAATTTTCTGAGACAGAAGATGAAACGCAGACAATTGTTTAAAAGACGATCGAGTTTATCGAGAAAGATTTCATTGAGGTCAGGGAAACAGACATCAGCATAGTCTATGATGGGAAAAATAAGAGAATGGACAAGTAGAACTTTAGTCTTTGTAGGAAGAAAGTTTCTTAGCCGATTAAGATACCTTAACTTTGCAGTAACGGAGCGGCTGATTTCCATGATGTGAACCTTCCAGCTTAAAGAAGAGTCAATGTGGAGGCCGAGATCTTTAACATTTTGGCAGTATGGTATTATACAATTATTCAGCATGACAGATGGTAGAGAGTCTAGGTCGATAGTGGAGACTAGGCGAGAGCTACCAATAATGATCGCCTGACATTTGGTAGGATTAACTAGAATGCCAAATTTGTTAGACCAAGTGCTTACATTCAGGAGATTCTGATTAATCCTGTTTACAGCTGAATACAAGTCTTCTAACTTGGTGTGTACATAAAGCTGCAAATCGTCTGCGTAGAAATGGTAAGAGCATTCGATGGAGGAAGCGAGTAAATTAATAAAAAGAGAGAAGATAAGAGGAGACAAGATGCCCCCTTGAGGAACACCAGATGATAGCTCAAGCCAATCGGAAGAGACATGATCAAGACGAACAGCCTGTTGACGACCGCGAAGATAGGAGGAGAACCAATCCAGAACTGATGATGAGAAGTTAAGGTGTTTGAGTATGGCAAGGGCAATATCATGATCAACCATGTTAAATGCATTAGAGAAATCGATTAAGACCAGTATGGTGATCAATCTATTTTCCATGCCCACCCGAATATCTTCAGTAACCTTCAGAAGAGCGGTTGCGGTACTGTGACCAGCTCTAAAACCAGATTGAAACGTATTGAGAATATTATTTTTATAGACGAAAGAGGAAACTTGCTTATAGACACATGCTTCTAAGATTTTTGAAAAGAATGGAAGGATGGAGATAGGTCGAAAGTGATTTAGCTGGCAAGGGTTAGGAACCTTAGGAAGAGGAAGAACATAAGCTTTCTTCCAGAGAGCAGGAAAAACCCCGGATATGAGAGAAGAATTGATAATATGGGTAATAGCTGGAAGAACATAACTAAGGATGGGAATGATCATAGAGCGATTGATGCAGTCAACGCCAGTAGCATTAGAAGTAGTGGAGAAAATAATTTTTCGAACATCATCATCAGTTACAGTGGAAAAAACTAAGTCATTATAAGGAAGGGGAGTCATGGAGTCAACGTCCGAAAGTGTGAATAATTTAGTGTTAGGATTTAATGGTAAAGAAAGCGAAAAGTGTTGATTTAAAGAATTAGCGGAGAAAGTGGACCCATAATTTTTGTTATCTCTCTTATTATTAGGGCTCACGGTTTCAAGAAATTTCCATACCGAGGCTGGAGAAGCATTGGTGACACTAGCATGAAAATAATTTCGCTTAGCCTTTCTCACCATCGAATTGCACCTATTACGTGCAGTTCTATAACGTTCCCAATTTTCGACACACCTGTTATGTTTATATTTCCGAAAGGCGTGATCTCGGCGAGCCATAGCCATGCGAACACCTGTAGTAATCCAAGGTGCCGGAGGGCGCTTCATCTTCACAGGCCTCAAAGGAGCGTGCTTATCGAACAATGAAAGAATAGAAGAGTTAAGGTATAAGACTTTATCATTTACTGTCGTGGAGGAAAATACTGACGTCATGTCAAGCGATTCAGCATCTTTACTCAAGGCCTCAAAATCAATTTTACCCAAACTACGTACGAGCTTAATCTGAGGTTTAACTTTTGGCGGCTTAAGCTTATAGGATAGGTAAATCAGATCGTGTCGAGAAAACCCGGGAGCAGGTAATTGACCATATTTAGCAACCCGGTTCAAAGACGATACTATGATAACGTCCAAACAGGTATCAGAAGAATTAGAATTAAAATGCGTAGGGCCGGAAGAGAGAACAGTTAAGTTAATTGAATTTAAAAGATCAAGGAGTTTTTGAGTCCGCGGGGTTATTCTTAGTAAATCGGTGTTTAAATCACCCATAATAATATGATGTATATAATCAGATGAAAGAGATTCAAGAACGGGCTCAAGTGTAGAAAAATAATCAACCGTAGGGGGGCAATAAATTACTCCAAGAACTGTCTTAACGCCCTTCAGTCGGATTTCAAGAAATATAAATTCAGCATTAGAAGAATAGGGAGAAGGAGAAGTAAATAATATAGTGAAGGGGATCTCAGAGCGAAGATAAATAGCGACGCCTCCACCACCTCTACCAGTTCGGTCATTCCGTATCAGAATAAAACCAGGGAGGCAGTACGAACTAGAGTTAAGGGAAGGCTTAAACCAAGTCTCGGATATTAAAATGGCATCCAAAGGCGCATATGAGAAGGTATCAAGAAAATCAGAATAATGAGAGGGTAAACTTTGGGCAACTTGATATGTTCATTGATGCGACAGCCGACACGATATTGTTCGTTTAGTTTGGCCGATATATGAACTGCCACAACTACAGTCTACCTTATAGACACCAGGGTGTTCAAGTGGAAAGTAATCCTTTGGTGAACGTAGGCTGCTGCCTGCTGGCAATCTTCTGAAGAGGGGTAAACTCGGTTTTTATTGAATTTCAAAAATCGGCTATAGCTCAACATCTGCTGGAATCAGGTCCTAATCACTGGCTTGAATTACACAAGCCACAGAAGACGGTTTCAGAATACCGAGTATGTGGAATCCGGTGATTAGTTTGTGTGAAAATTTGTCACGGTATCGGTGCTCAGAGTCCAAAAAAGACACTGTTAGTATAGTGTGCCGTAGTGAACAAGTGCGTCCGTGTGCCGAAACTAGTCGACCACAACGAAGAAGAAAGAGGGTAGACAGATTTTTCTGATCTGCCACCATCCACCATCTCCGTACGTCAGTCTCCCCGTGATCATGGCGATTAAAACATTACCGAAATATAGGGAACTCAACAAAATTATGAACGCGGTAAGCACGCGTACAAATATAAATTTAAATATAAATCCGCATTCTTATTAATAAAACTAGATACATTACCATTTTATACAAGTAATTACATAAAATGATGAAAGTTTGGAGGCTAAAGCACAACGCTACTAGTGGTTTGGTTATATACCTGAAAATAACTTTAGTAATATTAAGTTCTCATTACCACGTCCCAATTACTTTACCATACATACTTCTTGTTTTATAATATTTCAATGTTACATTTCTCTTTTTTTACTTTTTATACCTTTTAATAAAGTATTAGTGAAATCCATAATAAAATTTAGGTCAGAAATAGTATTGAGAAATAATAAATAATATATTTGATATATTTTGTTTAATGCAAATAAGTCAAATAAAGAGCTTAAATCGTCATACTGATATATCATAAACAACTTTGAAGTATCGTCAAAAATTTTTATTGAAACATTTTTTATTAAAGAAATAATCAGGTCTTAAAAAGGAAGGCTACTCTTATTCAATCTTTTTAGCATTTTATTTACGGTATAAAATATACTTAAATTATTAAAAGGAAATCTTAGAATCTACTTGCAAATTCTTTTAAAAGTGTTAAAATTAATTATTTTATCTTGCAATTGTATCCCAAATAATTCTCTATTATTTAAATATTATATTGTATTCATTATACAAAGCAGTGGAACAGTAAATTAAGCTTTTAATTCCATGCTGCAGGGCCCGAGGCTCTTCTTATTAAAGAGATTTCTAAATAATCCGCCACGCTGTGCTACGCTGAACACTTTGGAGTGTAACTACTTTGATAGGTTTAATTTAGGCGCTTTTTGGCTATACGTTTGTTTATATTTGTAATGATTTTAAATGACTTTAAAGTCAATATATATATTACCGTTCTATTTATTTCCTCTACCTAAGGTTGCCTAAAAGAGGTTGCTGCTTTTGCAATAAAGCCGCCTCTTATACATTTCTCATGTAAATATTTTACTCTAGGTATACTTGTATTTTTTTTTGTGTGCAATAAAGAGCACTTGTTTTTTATTGTATATATATTCTAATTTTGACGTCATTTAAGAATTTAAAAAATCATTTACAAGTTAAATAATAATTACGATAGAAATAACAAATTAGGGTGAACGCCAAGCTTAACGTGAACTTTACAAAATACTTAATTATAATTTGAGAATAATTATCATACGTCCATATACATTATATAATTCAAGATTGTTTGTTCTTTACTTCAAACATTACAAAATAAGTATTTAGCAATAAAGCACGCTCTAACGACACTTTAAGCTTTTCTTATTAAGTATTCCAATTTTATTATTAGTCCAATTAATTTTTAACACGATATTTCATGTCATGCTACGTATCACGTGTCACTAAATCAATCAATCCTCGTAGCGCTTATATCGCTCTATCAAGCACTGTTAATTAAAATCGAAGTGCACTACAAAGTTCAACACTAAGGTACGGTGCTCAAATTACAGCGCTTTGTGCACTCAGCAAATCGATATCGGGCTAATCCAACCCTTCGGCGTGCCGGGCAATTAGTGCATGCCGTCCGATCCAACCGATTCATACGACCTATTACCTGGACATATACCCGGCTTTAATTCAAATGGACTCGAAATAGTAGTCGTTTAAACCGAGTAATGGTTGTGCCGATTCCGCTAACTGAATATTTACTTTCCAGGGCCTGAAAATGTAAGCTAGTTCTATCCGAGCTACAGTTTTAAATTATTTCCTTAATTTTTTCTTTTGCTTATTTTTAAATGTATATATGTTGACAATAAGTATATTGCGATTCCATTTTGTTTTTAAAATTCCGTAATCAACAAGCTCTGCTTATAGTTTTGCTATAAGCAGAAAGCTATAATTTAAAATGTCTGTACATAATAATGACACCAAAAAACTGGTGAAACGAATTTTTAAAGTACTTCCTCTCCTCTACAAGTAAAGTAAGAATGAGTTTTGGTGATTTGTTCTTAACTAATACTTACTAGGGGTGTTCATCAGAAAAAATTATCGATAATTATCGTATTGAGTTATCGATAGTTATCGATAATTATCGAATGAACAGTTATCGATAATTATCGGATAAAAAATTATCGGTAGTGGCGAAAGTTATCGATAATTATCGGATAAAAATTATCGATAGTTCACGAAAGTTATCGATAATTATCGGCAAAATTTTTGGACGACGAAAAAAAAAAAAGGTCATCCGGCGTCCCGTACTGATATAATCCTCCGTTCCCTATCAGTATACCTAAAACGTCGTCCGCTGTCCCGTATTCATTTAATCCTCCGTTCCCTATCAGAATATCTAAAAAAAAAGGTCATCCGCCGTCCGGTATCGAAATAATCTATCGATAGTTATCGGATCGCACAAAAATATCGATAATTATCAGATCAGAAAAATTATCGATAATTATCGGATCGCAACAAATTATCGATAATTATCGAATGAACAATTATCGATAATTATCGAATCAAAATTATCGAATAACACTTATCGATAATTATCGATAATTATCGAATGAAAAATTATCGAGTAGTTACAAATTATCGATAATTATCGCACACCCCTAATACTTACCAGTAATGTACCGCTTTTATAGGGTAAAACGTAAAACATAAAATACATACCACAAATTAAATTATAAGTTTTATAAATATAACAAAATTATATAAACATGTAGGACTGACAGTTAAAATATACAAAATAAAAAAGTGAAAAATACATTTTTTATCGAATTCCATATGTATGGAAGTGGCTGCTATGTTATGTACTGTACTGTAATTTCTTTAATTTCTGTGGATATGCGATCTAATGATAGTAGTCTGCATTTGCTAGAGCGACATCATGCTCTTGAAACACGAATACTATGTTCTGGTAGTATCCGTTTCCGCCGAATACACGTTTCGAGTATTCAACCAGGCATGATGTGGCGTGGCCGCGAGGCTTTTGGTTATCGACATCACAATGGGTGTTGAACTATCGACTAGTAAGATTATTTTAAGCGTATTTGTTTCCTGAATATTAATTCGAATGTAAAGCACGATCTTAGGATTCAATATCTGCATAGGTTTTCAGAACCTCATTGTCCTCTACAATTACAAGTCTCGTGTTTATTACAACTATAATAAATAAAGACACGTATATGTTGAAAATATAATCATATTTAATTAAATATACATACATATATATTAAAAAGATACCGAAAACGGCTGGAGGTACCGTATCATACCGGCAATGTCGACGTTTAAAATTCTAACTGTTAAAATTACTAGTTTTTACGTTTTACAATTAAAAGTTAAAAAAATATTTAATTGTTTATGAGAATACTGGTATTGAGCGATTGTAGAAAAAATGAACGTTTATTCAAAAGGCACTTCGATTTTTCATTGAAATTATTATTGAGAGTGCTTTATTTATCAACTAATAACAAAAAAAAAAAACTGTTTTGATTATTTACTATACACATAATACGAGAATTTTTAGGCGTTTCATTTTGATGCAATGCGTTAAACGAACATATAGCAGAATGTTAAATGTTACAACCAACCTTAATGGGTTAGAGCAATGACGAAAGTTTTCTTATTTAGTGTGTATCACTTAGTAATGAGATATTAAGGTTTCTAAGCAAAATTAAAATTGAGAAATATAATGCAGTATCTTAAACCCTCAATAGTTTGTGGTCACCCAGTCCTCAGTCACTTGTATTATATTATATTATTCATCTAACATTACGTATGCACTGGCAACAAAGGAAACTAAATGCAACGTCCGTTTTCCTGCAATTGCTCATACCCGTCCCTTATTATCATTTGTAAACAACTGAATTGTTTGAAGTATCTTATTAAGGTAATTTATTTACAAAAAAAAAAATACGTGTGTGCGTACTTATGTACCACGTAAGAAGTTATTCTTCTTTGGCGTAAAGTATGGTAAGCAGTTTTTGCATGATCAGCATTTTTAATTAATATTTTTTTAAAACTAAAGTAAGTGTTTGTGGTGTCTTCATCAAGAGTGTCTTGCTGTATTCGTGGTTGTTCAAATATGTTTTTATTCTATAAAATTTTAAAATAGATACTTTTCAAAATGCTTAAATATTACCAGATTTCTATTACTTTCAATATCATGCAGATAATTTATAAAAATAATTTATACTACAGTTTACAATTATTGTCACACTGCAAACATTAGAAACACTGGTTTGGGCGACAACTGTGTAGGTTATAACTGATTGCTTATTTACATCTTCTGTTTCAATTACATTTAAAACATGACCGGAATCAAATAATTTTTGGCCTCTTTTATGGTTTTCACCTCTAATCCGTCATTTTTTATGGGTATAAAAGCAAATTTTATAATTTTTTAAATTGTTTAGACATAACATATATTATTTATTATGCTATTTACCTAACTGTGTTTTTATTATTTAACACCAGGGCGCTCGACTTTCGACAGAAATGCTGGCCCTTTTTAATTCGCGCACTATCGATATTAAGGCGTTTATCATCTTAGCCATAAAGTCGCATCGTTTTACTACGCGGATGGCTCATGCACGCTGCGTTGATACTGATTAGACGCCGTGAAAACGGTAAAGCCGAAAAAAAATCAATGTGCATACATGAGTGATATTTAGGGAAAACGAAAATATAAATATTGGCCATCTGTCATGACTGTAAAAATAAAATGGACGTCTGTTTGTCTCTATGTCTGTATGTCTGTTTGTTTGTTCCCGCATCACGTGGAATATACCACGTGAAATTGGATATTATTTTTCTCAGTTGTTTCTGGAACTATATCTTCAGTCTCACAGTCTAAAAGATCAATCTTGTAATTGTAATTGATGTTGTTAATTTATGATTTATGTAATTGTTTTATTTATTTATTAATAAAAATGAAATGATATAAAAATAAATTGATAATTGTTTTGAAAAAATAAATATTCTAAGTTTCAGTTATGTACTGGCTTCTTAAAATACAGCGGCTTTATAGCTAAGGGAACGATACAGCTTACTGTTTCTTATCATTTTCCTAAACCAAATTATACATAAGCGTACGAGTGTATAGATAAACATAATTATTTATTATCGATTGTTGTTCTTATATTTATCTCTAGAAGCTCGTGTAAGCATATTACCGCAATCTACGAGCAGTTCTCTTGATGATAATGTACTTGTTTATACGGACTTTTGTGTTTAAGATAAACATTGAACGAGAATTACATTACTTTTATCTTTATATCCGAATGTTAGTGAAAGCATAAGACTTGTTGTGTTGTGGTTTAGGTAATAAGTACCTAATAAAACTTACACAGACTCGAATAAAGTTATTATATAAAAACATAGTTTTGTAGTAACATATTATTTGTTTTTGTAATCTGAGCCTGCATTTGAGATCGTCTTTTTAAAATAACGAAAATCTTTAGCTATTGTTTTATTTAAACATACAATTGATATTTTCATTTAAACTGAGTACTGACCATGACTCGTGACGATAGCGTCTGCAACGTCGCCAAGATATCAGTAATTTGGGGGTCGATTGTCGCTCGCGTCCGTAGGCTTTACCCTCGAGACCCTACACGTGACCCCTGGGTGGTGCTAAAGAGCGACACTCTTTCCGGTGGTAGGCTTCGGCCGTGGCTGGTCACCACCCTCAAGGTATAAATCAAGGTGCCAAGCGTTCGCGCGTTCCACCCTGCTAACCTTGAGTAGCCCTACGGAAAGTGGGTCTACGTAGTTGCGCCTACCGGTGTGCCGCATCCAGGCTCACAGTGTTGCCGTCCGTGGTGCCTGGTTCTGGAGAGCAGCGGGATCCGGAGAAACGGTTTTCCGCTGGCCGCCCGCCGATAGTTGGGAGCCCAATTGCAGATTAGCCACCTGCGAAAGGCTGCTCCGCCATCGCGCGCATAATCCCAGGGTTGCTTCTGTCGGGCCGGTTGGCAACCGGATGAGAGGCCTCGACAGCCGGCCCTGGGGGGGTCCGGGCGTCCCCGCGGTCTCCAGCCAGGTTTTTCCCCACCGGGTGGCAGTATTGTGACTTCTGGTGGAGTCTGGCTGGCGCCTCACGTAACTGCCACTTTTCGCCTTTCCTTCCCTCTTGCCCTTCAAATTCACAATGAAAAAAAGAAATAAAAAGTTGAGGAATCTGCAGCGGATGCACGGCCTCTCGCTTAAAGTGCACCTCACGAATATCCGAGGTCTGCACTCTAATCTCCTTCCAGTTCATCACCATCTCGAGACTGCCAAGCCGCATCTGCTCTTGCTTACCGAGACGCAAATCACAACCCCTGCCGATACGTCATACCTCCACTACCCAGGTTACATCCTGGAGCACAATTTTCGTCCCAGAGCTGGGGTTTGTTTCTTTGTGCGCGATGACATCTGCTGCAAACGTCTCCGTAACCTGGAGGATCCCTCTTCCTCATCTATCTGGGTGCTTGTGGATACCGGCATAGAACAAATTGTTTATGTTGGTGTCTACCGTTCGCATAGCGGAGACCAGGAGACAACAAGGCTTTTCCAACATCTAAGTGAGGCTGCCGACGTGGCTCAACAAAGGTACCCCACTGCGCAAGTCGTCTTTCTGGGGGACTTTAATGCCCATCATGAACAATGGTTGTTCCCGTACCAGAAAACTGACCATGCTGGTAGAGAGGCGTACAAGCTTGCCTTGACCATGAACCTCTCCCAGCTGGTTAACCAGGCGACTCGAGTACCGGATGTTGAGAACCACACAGCAAATTGCCTGGACCTTCTGCTGACGACTGAACCGGACCGATACCAAGTGTCTGTTTCAGCCCCTCTTGGGAGTTCTGACCACTGTCTGGTGAAGTCCGTCCTCACGTGTCCTCCACCCGACTCCAACCCTAGAAGAACTAGGCGGGTGTGGCGATACAAGTCAGCGGATTGGGATGAGATGCGACATTTCCTAGCATCTTACCCTTGGTTGCAAGTCTGCTTTTCTTCAAGCGATCCGTCGAGCTGCGCTGGCGCTATTGCCGAAGTTATTGGACAGGCGACGGAATATTATATTCCATTCTCCGACCAGCCCTCTGGCATCAGAGCTCAACCCTGGTTCAATGCTGTCTGCTCAAAAGCTGAGGCTATAAAACAGTCAGCATACCACGCTTGGTTAGAAGCCAGAAATCGCAAAGCTCCAGATACGCGAAATAAGAAGAAAGCCTTTAACTCAGCAGCTAAGTCCTACAAAAAAGTGCTCAAAAAAGCGCGCTTCAACCACATAGGCCGAGTGGGAACCAAACTCGCTTCGTATCCATCGGGCAGTAAAGCTTTTTGGTCCCTGACGAAGTGTGTTGAAGCAAACTTCTGTCGCTCCTCACTTCCTCCCCTGCAGAAACCTGACGGAACACTGGCACACACGGCTTTGGATAAGGCTAATTTATTTGCCTCTCTATTTGCCGAAAATTCTCGTCTAGATGCTGGTAATAAAACTCCACCTCAGTTACCTCCTTGTGGATGCAAAATGCCTGAAATCCACATTTACCAAAAGGAGGTTCTCAAAACACTACGCAATCTGGACGTGAACAAAGCCAGTGGTCCTGATGGTATTCCTGCTATTGTGTTGAGAAATTGCGCAGCCGAACTGTCTCCAGTCCTGACACGTCTGTATCGCCTTTCTTTTCGATCTGGGACTGTTCCGAAAGCATGGAAGCTCACGAACGTACAACCCGTACCCAAGAAGGGTAGTCGTGCTGATCCTGCAAACTACCGCCCAATCGCGATCACCTCCACCCTCTGCAAGGTAATGGAGCGTGTTGTCAACAATCGCCTTCTGGCTTACCTGGAAGATAATGATCTCCTCAGTGATCGGCAATACGGATTTCGCCAACGCCGCTCTACTGGGGATCTTCTCGTGTACGCTACACATCTCTGGGGGGAAGCCCTCGATAAATATGGTGAGGCCCTAGCTGTCTCACTTGACATTTCGAAGGCATTCGACGGGGTCTGGCACGATGGTCTTATTGCGAAGCTTCCTGCTTACGGTATTCCCACCAGTCTATGTACTTGGATCTCCGATTTCTTGAGGGAACGGTCAATTCGTGTAGTTGTTGATGGCTACACGTCTGACCTATTGACTATCAATGCCGGGGTACCCCAAGGATCTGTTCTCTCCGCAACGCTATTCCTGCTTCACATAAACGATCTGCTTAAGCCCGGTATCTTTGGGTACGCAGATGACAGCACCGTCGCGGAGAGATACTTCTCCAGTGCAAGAACAAGACAAACTGAACTGGACGATCTTAGAGAAGCAATGGTCTACCGTGCCAATCTTACTCTTCAGGCTGTCTCCGACTGGGGTGATGCCAATCTAGTAAGATTCAATGCTTCAAAAACCCAGGCGTGTCTCTTCTCCGCTAAAAAGAGCCCGTTTAACTTGGCTCCCACTTTCCGAAATGTGCCTGTTCCAGTCACGAACCACCTTGAACTACTCGGTATAGACTTATCGTCCAAACTCAATTTTGGAAGCTATATCGAATCCAGGGCTAAGACTGCTTCAAAAAAACTGGGCATCCTCTCCAAGGTCCGTCACTATTTCACACCGGACCAGCTGCTAAGACTTTATACAGCTCAAGTCCGCTCCTGCATGGAGTACTGTTGCCATCTGTGGGACGGTTCCGCCCGGTATCAGCTCGAAGCCCTGGAAGCTATCGACAGGCGTGCCAGAAAACTCATTGGTGATGAGATGCTTACTTCAAGACAGCTCCAGAGCCTCGAACATCGCCGACTGGTTGCTAGTCTGTGTGTCTTTTACAGGTTACATTTCGGTGAGTGTGCACAGGAATTGCATCAATTAATTCCCCCAGCACCATTCCACCATCGGACAACTCGACGAGGGCAGGGGTTCCATCCATACGTGGTCGACATTCCTCCGGTTCGTACCTCGCGGTTCGCATCATCTTTCATTATTAGAACTGCAAAGGAATGGAATTCTCTTCCTGCGTCACTGTTTCCCGATGCGTACAACCTAGGGATTTTTAAGGCAAGAGTGAACAGGCATTATTTGAGTTTGCGTGCTTCACCTTAGACCTCATCATTGTTTACCATCAGACAAGATTGAGGTCAAACGCACTCAAATTTCCAATAAAAAAAATAAAAAAAATCTCAAAATAATAATCGCGGTAAGTCTCGTTTTAATAAAAGTATCAATAGTGACCGTTAAGAATATTCAATTGATTAAACTATGTTAATATTTACTGAAACTTATAACATTTTCTAATTGTTATTATATTTTTTTTATAAAATCATAAATAAAGTATAGAAATAATATCAAATCTAGGAATACTTTTTCCCGAAGCTAAACTAAACTTAAAACTTAATAAATTAAATTTTCTCATAGATTTCTATATGAAAGAATCACGCAGCGCTGGCAAAGATATTTATATTTGCGTTCCCTAATACAATTTAAAGTTTTGGAGCCCACATGAGGTATGTCTGGTTACCATGGCAACGCCCTAGCGGCTGGTCCGCTAAAATTTCCCAAATGTACACTGTTTACGGATAAAGGAAACGCTTTACCGAGGTGAATATCATTACCTTTTAGCTCTTCCTGATCATAGCAACTATATATTTATATAAATAAAATCATAGTTCACACAAAGTAAATATATCAAGACGTTCATGGTTCTATACTCTTTTTTTTTTTCAATAAATTATGAAAAATTACTCGATATAAAAATACAACGGTAATGCCAACGGTGACTCCATCAAAACAAGTTTTTCTATATTAAATATAGAAAAAAAAGTTTGACTTTAATTTTTTAATTTAAAGACGAGAATTTCATACTGACAGTAAAAGCATTGTTTCATGTAAAACGATATCACAAAAAAGTTATGTCCAAAACAATGCACCTGCGAACCATCAGCCGATCTGCCTGTTTTTATTCGTCACACTCGTACATCACTATGGTTGCGACGTGAACATCCCTACATATCTTTTATTATAGTGTGTTGTACTATCGAATCATTTGGGGTTTATGTAGATCATAAAATTACATTAAAATCAATAATACTAAAATATTAATAAATGCTTAAATTTGTGACTACGAGTTTTGTTGCAACCATCAAATAGTTTAAAATATGTTAGCATTTACAATAACTAATATTGTATATACTCTAATGTCCTATGTAATTTAAGTATGGAGACGACCCATTCGACCCATCCTGGGCCACTCAAAATTACGAACGCTTAAGACTCAATAGGAGTTAAAATGAAAACAATGAACACGAGGTGTCGATTCATTCGTTAATAAGGGTTTTTTTTAAAGATTTTATCCTGATAAAAAATATATATGCATTTACCATGTATGTGTTGAAAATGTCGTAAGAAATCATGCCTCACAAGAAATTCATTCAAATACAAACAATGTACATATATTCGCAACCCGGAAATGGAAGTGTGGGGCAAATTAAGCTCTAAATCCTTTTCCGTAAATGGAGAGGGTGCTTTAACGATCTGGTATCATGGAATTGTTGTAAGTAAATTGAAAAAAAAAAAAACAACAAAGACTATCTACATTTCATCATCGTTATTTGGTGTAATTTCAAAAAAAAATAGAAGAAGATATTTATATGTTTTAATAACATAGAAAAGTAAATATCAAGGCATTAAAATAGAATTACAAGAGACAACAAAATATTAATGTTTAATGTTATTAAATAAATTTCTTCTCATTCAATTTGTAAGTATAATTCCCCTTACCAAGTGCATCCGTTACTAATGAGCGTAGGGGCTTCAATATTATTGGACAACCTCTCAAAGAATCGCTACACCGCACTAAATGGAATGAGATAGAACTGGTAAGTGAATGTATATGATATAGAAATAATTGAAAATAATAACAAATATTGTCTATTTTTTTAAATATATTAAATACGTAATATATTTTTTAATATTTAACGGAATATGCGAAACATCTACTTAAAAAATAGGAAAAAGTCAATTTAAGCGTTATAATTAGTCTGAAAATTGATTACATTATTTTCGTAAAAATTAAATAATAAAAAACCATGTAAAGAATAGTTAAAAGAAACATATACGTTTAGCCTTAATCTTTAATTATCGAAATAAAAACTTGAACTATATAAATCCTCTCCATAAAAACCGATAGAAATAACGGCACAAATCGAACGGGTGGGGATATTTAAACGAGATTCCCGATACTCCTTCAAATAGACTGAATATATCACAGCAGAGCAATGAAAAAAGAATCCATCGTCAGCAACTGTCGCTACATTTTATCTACTGCGATAAGGGCTTTTACACTCCGTTTCAGATACCTAAAGAAAAATAATTATATTATTTTAGCAGATGAAAGTGCTATAAATACTTTTCTTTTTTTAATCAGATTTTTTGTTACTTTTAAAAATACGATAGAGAATATACCAACCAACTTTATTAATTATAAAAGAGAAATTTATATAAACTAAACTGTCAAAGTAATATAAATGTACCATTCAAGGATGAAGGCCTCTTCTCCTATATAAGAGAAAGATGTTATATCCATTAGGTTGCTATATTGTGGGTTTACTGGAAAATGTTCCTAACAAGAGTAAGGGCAGAACCGACTGTTTTACATGCAAAAAGAGCAATTTCTAAAGATCCACAAAGATAAAAACTTATAAATACAAATATATTATGCACATATATAAATATCCACCTAAACGGAAATCGAACCCGCGACCGTCAGCATTAAAGGAACACGTCACCACTAACGTCGTCAAATTAAATAGAACGTAAACTTCATACAAAATATATCACAAAAATATGAAACTGATGCCATTAGACAGTGTTCAAGCTATCTCTATAATCAATTTTGTTACAATGACACCATGGACAAAACTAGTATGACTACATTCATACCAAGTTTATTATCCAAATAAATTCAGGTTCCTACAGTTTCAAATTGTTCAACAAAATTCGTCCGTAAGATACCTTATAGAGGGATTTTCTGATTTTAGTTGGGATTTTCCAGGAGTTATTCGCTTCGATATTTTCTTAAAAAATAAATTTACTTTTGTTTAACACGAATTTCAACATACTCTTACATTACATACGATTTATTCTAAGTATACAACGTGTGAGATTATTGACGGTCCATCAAAATTTATTGTCTATAAATAAGGATTTAGATATTTTTGTTATTCTTCTACATTTGAAACGTCTAGCACATGTTACACTTAATAGTTTGTAATATTTTACACTGTGTTTTTTTACAGGGCTATATTTATATCTATTGGATAGATCAATTAATTTTAATATATTTATTAATAAAAGATAGTCAGCGCAATTTCACTCGCATTGACGATATGACCCCTGTGAATCGTAATTTTTTAATAACTGACATATAACATTATTTTATGTTTTTTTTTCTTTTGGTGCTATTTTATTAAACCTATTGTTGTACCTACTATGTTATTATTACTAAAAGTATACGACTACTACGCTTCGTTATTAATATGTTTCGTTATGTTAACAAAATCGACTGTACTAATTTAAAGTAGAAATAACGTGAATGAAAATAGAACATACACAGACATACACAAACTGACATTCCTTTATAAAATTGAAATATACGTGTATCTGTTCAAACAAATAACAATTGAAAGAAAACGTTCACTTCTGCACGATAAACTCTACTCAATAAAAGAGATTGTTGAAGTTTAAAAGAAATTCAGAAATTCAAGCTCGTCGAGTGAATTCCTAGAAAACGTAACATCGTACGATTCTAGCTATAACAATGTAGCGGGGAATGAACTCGGGTAAATCCGGGCTTACGAAACAATCCCGCCTTAAACCTCACTGAGACAGATAGCTGCGAAATATACTTTATAAGTTGTATTTGCAATTGTTAAACAAAATTTATATTATAGGCTACGTTTGTACGGAATATACGTATAGTCAAAGTTTCTTGAAAGTTAAATCTTGATATTTTTGGGTTTAATTATTATGATATTGTTTAATTATCATTTTAAAAAACATTTCGCATTAGTTTATTTCCATTAAATACTGGTTATAGTTAAGGTAATCTTAAATTTTGTGCGAGTCCTAGACTTTGTTTGCGATTACACATTTTGACGTGTAGTATGGACTTAGAACATGCCAGATTTTATTCAAATCCATTCAGTAGTTTGGCGTGATGAGCGCCTAAAATACAGGTAGATATACAGATAAAATAACAAGTATGCTTAATTAAAAACATCAAAAAACCCGACTGCGTAATATACTTTTATTATAAACTAAAAAGAATAAAACAATTTACTAGCTTTCATTTGATACCCATATTGCTACAGTAAGAAAAAATATCCAACTCCCCCCCTCATTCCGCCATTTGCGAGCGCCATTTTGAAAATTTATATAGCCTATGTCACTACTACAATTTAGACAAATCCAACGATACCTCATATGTCAAAAACCGTCTAGCTGTTTGGGCTGTAGGGCGTCCAAAGAAATGGACATACATACATACACTCGAAAAACATAACCCTCCTTCTGTCGCAGTCGGGTAATAAAAAAATACAGTTTTGGCTTCAGTATCGATTATAAAATAGGCTACTAAAAATAAAAATCAAAATAGTACAGAAGTGGTCCTGTTACCGTTTCATTATAAGTATAAATAAGATGTTATATTATAAATGACTGAACTAAAAATCAACTACAATAAAAACGACTATTACAAATCACAAAAAAAATCAATACCTAATATTCATCATCATCATCATCATCATATCAGCCATTGGATATTCACTATTGAACATAGATCTCCCCCATCGACCTCAAAAGCGAGCGGTTCGAAGTAGCCTCTATCCAACGGCTTCCGGCGTTTCTTTAGTCGTCTGTCCATTTCGCGGACGGCCGTCCGATGCTGCGCTTGTTGGTACATGGTCTCCTCTCGAGACCCTTTCTACTCACACGACCATCAATTCTACGAGCTATGCAGGGCCGGCCTAAGGCGAAAATTGCAAGTGTGTAAGACTCACATTTTATGTCCCTACCGGGGAGAGTCTGGGGATTTTTTTGAGAATTTTTGAAATTTAAGGTCTAGAAACAGTTTTTGTGCACTTTTGCGCCCTTTAGAACACTAAATTTATGTCTCTCAATTTGATTTATAATTGATTGACTTGATAGATTCGATACTCTTTCTTGTACCTTAAACCACTATTATGTTAAATAAACTAATGAAAGCTTCTGGGTCAAGTTACAATGATTTTTAAACTTCTATGGCAAGTACTCTCAGAATAAATAGCTAATGCGGGAATCAACGTCCGCCGGACCTAAGACAAATTTCAATATCTTATTAAAGAAAATAAAACAACAAAACATAGTAAACTAATAATTACAGAGTTTAATAATGGCGCACACACAACAAAAGTTTACTAACTATTAAGATAGTTACATAGTCTCATTTATTATACATTTATACAAGGGCTTTTCGTGCTTTCATTTCGGAGAATGAATTCACTATGTCCAAATAATCAATTGTCTGAGACAGCTCAACAACTCATTGGGGTAGATCTTTGGTTTTACCTTGAAATTAACTGTAATAGTTTTGAGACAAAGTTCCTTCTAGTTTAAATAATAAATATAAATATGTTAATAAATATGTTTAACACACACACAGGGTCGTCTGCTCCTAAGGTAGGCAACTTAATGCCTGTATTATAGGTAACAGCCGACTGATATATACTTCTGCCCAACGTTTAAATTTTTATTTTTTTTTAAACTAAAATTGGCCAATTTTATGCCCCTCCAAAAGACTCGAGTGTGCGGCTGCATATGTCGCATACTCCTCATGCTATGTGCCCTGCCCACTGCTATTTCAGCCTGCAAATTCGTTATGCTATGTCGGCAACCTTCGTTCGTCTGCGGATCTTTTCATTTCTATTTCGATCTCGCAGAGGAATACCAAATATAACCCTCTATATTGCACACTGTGCGTTTTGGAGCTTGTTTAAAAGGCCCATAATCAGAGACCACATCTCAGATCCCTATATCATCACACATTGGTCGAAGACTTTCGGCTTCCAGCATTGAGGTATGACGGATGAAAAGACGATAAAAAAGATAATATTAATATTCTTAAATAATTATAATTATACGATAATATTATTGACTCATTTTTTCTTTTATTTCTTTTTTGACGTGTTCTTGGCATCATTATGTATACAAGAAACATATTCGTACTTCGGTGTTTACATTGAAAATGTAAACGTAGTCTTTAAAACATTTAATTTGATCCAATCGATATAATAAAATACTTTGTCTATGTTATTATGTGTTTTTCTTCCACTTTAAGCCACCGTTTTTTTTTAGGCCGCTGTATATAGGGTGAAGGTGGCAAAGTGCGCCTAGCGGGCAAGTGCACCTACCACAAATATCTCGAAAACTACCGATTGGATACTAGTAGTGGCACCTTATATCGATGCTACAAACTAAATTATAGTTCTTGGTGAAAGTCACTGATGGCTCTAGTCATTTGTGTTTAAGATATGCGCCATTTTATTTTCACTGATATTCAAAGTGGTGAGGAGAGATGACTATGGGGTGATCATCTTCGTAAATCTCAAGAAATTGAGTTTTTACCGATATACGAGTGAGGTGACTGCAAAATTTAAATAATTTTCTTTAAGATTCTGGCTTTATTTCACTCATGTCTAGTAAAATTTATATAGTTTTTACAAGTTAAATATTCTTACCCCAAATTTATATAGTTGGGGAAGTGCGCCATACTGACTTATTATATGGCGCACTTCGCCGCAATGCAGAGGTTACAAACTTTTTTTAAAACGTGTCTTTGTTACAAGTCTTTATTTAACTTGCAATGTTTGTATGCTTGTTTGTATGGTCGGGTTAATTCTTGCAAATGAATTGTAAATCAGTTATCTTAAACCGATTTAGATGTAATTTGCATATACGTTTATTAGTGAAATACATTTACACAAGTTTAATATCGCAACAGCTTTTTTTTAATTTAAATTTTGTAGGTAATGTAGTACATTGGTGGTTTTGATTTGATATAAAGTTTATATTGTGCATTTTCCATTTACAGAGCACAATGTGTGTTATCAATTAAAAAAATACAGGCTGTAGAGGCAAAAGATTTAGACACGGAAAGAGCTTATAGAAAAGATCCATACCACCGCGAATGAAATACGAGCGGAGATAGATAATAATATGGTCAGCCGCTCAACACGGCAAATTGTATTAAGAACAAAAATATGTTGCCCATGTCGGGCCGGGATGGGAACCCGGTCCTGCTAGACACGGCGTCGTCAGGACTGTTCAGAGGTGAGCCAGACAATCCCCATTGAGGACAAGTCTGGCTTTTTCGCCAAGGCCAGCCTGTCGCTGGACGGATGCCTGTTGCCTGCAGATCCGGGACCCTCCAATTAAAGCAGCTAAAGGCTCCCAAGGGTTTAGTATGGTATTGCACTCCCAAAGTGCCGAGTCCGACATGGGTCTAGGACTGCCTATCTGGGCGTCCTGGATATCATCCGTAAATGGATTCCCCTGCGTCACAAAAAAAAAGGTATTCCCATCGTAAATAAAAGAAAAAATATACTTGACACTCGATTATCAATATTTAGAAAAAAGGTTCATAGCCTCTGACTTAAGATTGTATGGCGCATTTAGCCGAAATTTGGTTTTAAATACATAGCTTCTTCTAGAATGTGGCTATGAAAAAAAATTAAATGTCATTCGTTTTGTTGCTTGTTTTCTTATAATAATATAAGGCTCTTTTTTTTCTAATGCTTTATTATTGCGTTTTATTAACACATGGCGCACTTCCCCGATTTGTCGGCAAAGTGCGCCTGGTCAGACTGTTTTCAAATTTTATGCTAAAATTCATTAATTTGATGTCAATTTCTAATGAGACGACATTGGTTGTTGTTGCAAAACATCACAGATCCTTATAATACCATGAGTTAGTGTCACTCGTGAACTTAAACACAAGTAATATTGCACCAAAGTCAACTATGAAAAAAGTATGGCGCACTTTGCCCCCGTCACCCTAATTTAGTGTGAATAATGAGTCACCACAATGTCTCCAACTTACATGATTTGATATATCTGTCGTGATAGAAGATGATATAATTATATATATATATATATATATATATATATATATATATATATATATATATATATATATATATATATATATATATATATATATATATAAATGCATATTGTATATTTAATTGTAAACTTTTCTCACGGTAATTATGGTTCGAAACAAAACTCTGTGTGCTAACGGTAAAAGTTTAGGTATTATAACGGTGAACCGGACAAATACCAATTAATCAGAATAAAAGCAATTATCTGACCCTTTTCATTACGCACGTTTTAATGTGTTGAAAATAAAAGTTTTTGGCCTAACGAATGACGCCATTAGCCTTTGAGAAATAAAGTTTAAAAAAAATTACTTTTATTTTTTGTTTCTCTTGAACCAAATAATTTATTGTATTAAATTTCATCATTCATTTTTTCCTTATTCGTAGAAAATAATATTACTAAATTACATCATAGTTAAAGTAAAATTGTAATTTTAATGAAATTGATTTTATATACATATTTAAATACTAATGTTGGTAATAAAGTCAATTTTCAAACGCAATTTTGGATAAGCTTCCAGGATCTACGTGAGGTCTAATGTCTAACCAATCCAAACAAAAATCATTGTAACACTTTGAAAACTCTCGTTTCAACTATTACACGGCTCCATCGATAATATGTACATAGTGTTGTCATATCGCCTAATTAAGTAATTGTATGTATCACTATTAAGTGGGTAATTGGAAAGCACCCCTGCCTCGCTACGCGGCGATCTGTAAACACCTACGAGTAGGTGAGTAGGGCTGTCAAAAGCTCGATATAGGGCTGTCAATAGCTCGATATAGGGCTGTCAATAGCTCGATATAGCGCTCTGCATATCGCCCTCCGACATCACAATACGATGTCCTATTTTTGATTTTTATTATTACTTTTACGTTTTATTAGAAGCTTTTAGGGTTTAAAATGGGCCTGGAAATAAATAATGATAGTTCCTAATAATTTAATTAGTTCCCTACCATGAGTGATCGATCGCTATCAGGTGTCGATGATAACAACCAGGACCGACGTCTTTACATACTCTCCGAGGCACAGTTGGGAGACCCACAAGCACATACTCCCAGAACGGAAACAAATATTTGTACAAATAAAAATATCTGTCCCGAGCGGGAATCGAACCCGCGACCGCCGGCGTACGGGATTGAGGCGACTACTCGCACCACACCAGAACGGTCGTAAATTATAGGCTATACGGATGTTTATTGTGCTCTGGGCGTTTAGATTGTACGTTTTAAGAAAAAAACTACGTCATTTTTGAAGATTCAATTTTTGTCAATAATAAACGGTTTAACGGATCTCAGAGAGTTCACCAACACATTACAAAATGTTTTTGAAAACTTTTTAAATTACTAACTTATCAGCATCTGTGAAACTGTACCTAGTAAGCCATTAATCATTCTGTCAAAAAAGTTATAAAAGAGGTAATATAAAATTTTGTTGAGAATTTTCGGCAAAAACAATAAGATAAGAAAAAACTCGCTCACAGAAAGGTTCTTTAGAGAATTATCTGCAAAATTAATTAATTCTTTTCACGTTACCTAATAAATAAATTGGTTGTCTGTAAAGTCAAGTTACGGACGATAATTTTAGTTGCGTAATAATGTCATATGAAAACATTGATAAAAAACAAATTTAGACTAGGCTGTATGGACTATAGTTTTTTGCCTTTGATGCAATATTGGGGATAAATTTTAAAACAACAACAACAACAACATTGATAAAAAAATGCATACTTTTATGAATTGATTTAAATTATTATCACTGAATTATCATTAAATAAATAAATATTAACCAACAATCACACCACGTTAACCTAGCCCCGTGGTAAGTTCGTAAGAACTTGTGTTACAGGTACTAGGAACGGAAATAAATTTAAGATATAAATACATATATACATAAATACACATCCATGACCCGGTGCAGACATCTATATTCGTCATACAGATTATCTGCACCTGGCGGGATTCGAACCCGCGACCGCTGCGTAGAGTGTCCAGTTGCCTGACCACTAGACCAGCCGGCCGTCAAATCATTATATTGTATAACACAAAGAAGGAGTTAATTTAATTAATTTTTTTTTCGATAAATAAACATTTATTTGCACTTAATTCCACACGTTAATTCAAATATATTTTTTAACTTAAATTATACAGTTTAGTTACAAGTAACAATGTGCTATTAACAATTTATTTACAATTATATTTTTTTTTCTTTATTATACGATCGTTTATATGAGTAATTATAATTTTGTAGTCAAAATTGTAATACAACCTCTTATTACTGCACTCGCCGATCGATGCTTTTTTTTTAATAATTAAAGACCAAAAATAGGTATCATAATATATCACTAATCAAATTCTAAAAATGCAAGAATTATTTACTTTTCACTAACATTTACTTTTCACTAACTTTACAAACAATAAATTGACAAAACAGTTTGTGGGTAGATTCAAGATTGCGTGGCGTCTCGGTCTGCCGTTGTCTCTTCTCCTCGGACGCGTCATAAAGGTACAGGATATGAGGATACACCTCATGCTACTTACATGCTGCATGCTTATAATCAACAAAAATTAAAGCTAATTTTAAAATATAAACCTCTTTTTTAGTTACACGTCAAAAAGATCTAGTCTGTAAGAATAAATAAAATAATACATCTATGACTGGCACCGAGACTTAACATCATATGTCTCAGGATAGGCAACACATAAATGAGTTGCCAGGTAAACTAGTTTATGTTCATGGGCGACGTCGACCACTTACCATCAGGTGGCACGTCTGCCAGTTTGCCTATTCAACTAACAAAAAAAAAAAATGACGTCATGTATTTTACAAATAATACTTTAGTAAAAAAATATGAATTATTTTATCAATTTTACTATATTTTTACTCAATTTTGCTACATTTAGATACTTCATATGAACTTTGCATAACTTTTAATAAATAAAAATAAATTGAATGCTAAATGGAAAATAAAAAAAAACAAAAGTAGGTTAAATTAATATTTGCGGAATTGCTGCTTTTACGTAAGATCAAAGTGCAAAGTCCTTGTTGACATTATTTTACATTTAAAAAAAAAACAAAGCATAATTGATGAGTTTATATAATCGATGAAATAAAGTCGTTTGCATTCTTTGTATACCTACCTATATTATAATAAAGTTATTGTTCATTGTTTGCCATTCGATCATAACGAAACAATCTTTAGGGATTGAAGTAAATGTTGATAAGAAAATATTTACATTAATACAAAAACCGGTTTCTTTAAATATATGTTATGAGTGATATAAATTGTTTAAAAGCTATAGTATCGGGGAAACGAACAGTTTAATGTCGAGTTGAAGTTATCGTTTTAACATTAGTCACTCGACGCCAGTTTGTCGTCGGGTATAAACCTAGAGTAAAATGACAGACTGTTATTTAGCTGTGTTTAAAAAGATATGCGTGTTACGTTCTTGATTATATTTTTATGTTTTTTGTGTTATTGTGAAACCTACGACATGATCATCGGTGACACGGTACACAGAAAAATGGTCTTCCATCAGAGGATCAAAGACTTTGCGATACCTTTTAAGAAGAGAATTAAAGTTCTGACATACAATGATCCAGAGAAAAGAATTATTAAGGTAATCATATTTTAGCCATATTTAATTTATTATAATTTTATATTATATTATTTAAAAGTAATCTTGAGTTATTTTCATGTAAAATATTCATTGAATTTAAAATAGGTATTCTTTAAAATTTTATAATGAATTTGTTATTCATTAATATTTTTGTACGTATATTATTATTTTAAGAAAGTGAAATAAGTTTATTTATTTGTTTGCAAGTTTCGTAAAATATTTTTTGTTAGAAAATTAAGAAAGTTTACTGAAGTATCACGCTATGACTTATTTCAAAAGGAGCAAATGGTAATTATGAATATCAACGTGGATGAAATTATGTGCGTAATTATTTTAAAATATGACAACAACAAAACGACCATATCGCATTGAAATGTTTACCTACATGTAAGGCAACAACTGTATCAATTTAAGGGGTTTCTTGTCATTCGTTAATGAGTTTAGGTAGCTTTGCATCTGTAATTCATATCGGTTTGATTTTATTGTGTTCAACATTTGTTTTTAACTAAATTTAATCTACAAATATTGTAAATATACAGAAATAAAAACTGTCTAGTTCGACACTAAAACCTACTATTCTTGAGAGTCGGTTAAACGTAGTTTATATTATAAATAATTCAAAGTATAAAGATTTACCGTTGGTAATGTACTACAAAAACATTTACCACCTACCCTACCGTTTGTAAAAAGGGTTGAGGAAGCTTTTATATCAATTTCCTTTCATTAATGATGAAAAATTTACCAACTAAACTATTGATTATACTTTCTTAGTGACTCATAAAATAGTGGGCTATTATTTTAGTACAATTAAATTACTTAAACATTTCAGGGAATAACAAAATAAACGATCCCTAACTTTGTTGAACACGCAATTGTTGGGACTTATATATATGCTTTAAATATAAGAACAATTGTTCATATATTAGACGTTGTATGGCGAGGTGGTAATAATGTGTAGAACTAAAACAATTAGGATTTTGTAAAAACCCGTGAGTAAACGAATGTGTAAAAAAAAAATCATGCGTTACCGATACTTGTTGATACTAAAAATATGATTACAATAATATTTTACACAATATTATGTAATTGTTTATGCTTTATATACAATATATAATAAAAATAATTATTAATTTCAATTATGATAAATAAGTGTGACGATTTATAATAAAATCTATTAAGGTTTATGATTATATTTTAATTGCTTCGCTTAAGAATAAATACTTAAGGTCATCGACATCACAATATGTACTCGTATAATGTATTATATCTTACCTACGATCTGATGTAGCGATGACGAATGTTTCATTAACGCCGACGGCCACTGGTTCGATTCTTACTCGAAGCAGATATTTATAAAGTTCTGAATGTTTGTCTTTGTGCTCAACTAGCCTGGAATAGCACGTATACTGTTGATCGCGGTTGTAACCACAATACATCTAAAAAAGATCGTACTCATGGAAAATATCCACTAACCCACAGTGGAAAATCATGACGATTGAGCTCCAATTCTTATTCTATATACGATAAAAAGTCTTTGCCGATCAATATGACATTTACTAGCTGATTTAGTTCAGTTCACATGTCAATTATTACGTTATACCCCTATCTATCCTCGCTTATTCAATACTTGATATTTATAATTTAAACACATATATAAATAAAATATACATAATTCAGCCACACTGACGGTGTAACTAAGTGATAATTCATTGATCACTAATCATGTATTTCTTCAGATATGCATAATTTTCAAATTGACCGTGTCCTATTTACCTACTTTCTTATAATATCCATAAATTAAACTATTTCGTACTAAGCCAAGGTCTTCTTGTTTATAGGGTGTAGCTGCGATAGATAACGACTTTTCACACGCCAGCGCTAATATCACTGATGGTGGCGTTGGTTTCTCCTACGTCACAGTCAGAATGAAAAGTCAGAGACATCATCCATTGAACTTCGAAGTTGAAATATATGTATGAAGAGGTCAACTGTAAAATTGCGGCAAAAATGTTGATTATCGACATCAATAGATATGTAGTTATAAAACTGTAATGTGAAATTATCAATGATGTGATGTGTTTGTTTGTTCTTTGTGATTTTTTATTTTATTTTAATGTAAGTGTTAACCTAAATTGTATCATTGTTATTGTTAGTATTTTGTATATTTTAGAAGCTAAGGTAAATTAAGTTTTAAATATTATAATTGTAATCCTTTCATTTTTCTTTAAAGTATAATTAATAAATGAAATAATACATATTTTTCAAACATTTTTCTTTACTTTTAGATATTTTTTTCTTTTATTTCTAACTCTATTTCTCATTTTACAATAAATATTATAAATTCATATCTATGATTAATCATTCTTTCAATTAGTTTATATTTGTTTATTAATTAATTTTATTATATTGTTAATATTGTCCACAACTCATTTATTAATGTTTAGTGTAAATATAATTATAGTAATATTTAAATTATGTTAATAGAATGTACATATTGTTAAAGATTGTTTCCAAAAAATTTGTTACATTAAAAACGTCACGTTCGTTCCAATGTTGTCTTTATGAGTAAGCTGATTAATTTATATATATATATATATATATATATATATGTTTTTAACTTTTATTTCTTAATAAAGTACGTAAGTATTTATGTTGATATCGCTAATATTATTATTAACACTTAGTTATTTAATCGAGTCTCGAGATTAGTTGCTAAAAACCTAAAAAACAAAATGCATTGTTTGATCTGTGTCCTCCACTCTTAACGTGTCCAAATTACGAAGTCGTTTTTGAATAATAATTAAATAGTATAAATAATATAATAATATGATTTAATAGTATAAATATTATAAACAAAGTGATTTTTAATCATTATTGAAAAAAAAAATTGAAATACTATGGACTATGTGTTGAAAATTGTTAAGTATTTTGTTTCTTTAATATGTTTATGAAAAAGTCCCATACGCAAAAACTCCGTAAACGACAAACTATGAAGTAGGTATTAGTTTAATACGATTATATAGAATGTAATTTGATATGTTATCAAAATTTAGTTTTAACGAATTAAGTTTTTGAAAATTATAAATAAATAATAATAAGATTTAAATAAATAATTATAGATTATATACGAAACTAGCGTCTCTCTTTCGCGTTTCCCCAATGTAGACTTTTGCTACTTGTCAAATTGGTTGACTTCTATGGTAAGTGCTTTACAGCAATATTTATTAATGACAGGGTTTTTAAAACATATAGTTTCAACAAACAAACATGTACTATACAGTACTATAACAGTATAATATATTAGTGTCTTAAAATTTGTTAGGTAATGATGTAAAAATATATTCGATAGTTGCTCTTAATCGGCCTATCTTTAGTGCAGACGATACAAAAATAATATATCACAATAACATTCACCTTTAACCCATTAACGGAGACCGATTACAAGAGTTTGATTAACCTCATAATAACATTCGCCAGCAAAACAAATAATAAGTTTATACGTGACAAATATCAGTTACAAAATGTATTATCGTATAAAATAGCATATATTCACCAAAGTATAATTTTCATAAGAGGTTTTGATTTTTTTAAAATAAGTTATATTTTATAGTGAAAAGTACGAAACGATTATTAATCTTTGTATCTAAAGTTAATAAAAATTAAATTAAAAATTTTTAGAAATCTGAATAAACAATATTTAATTATACCTAAGTACTTTATTCATACTTTTATATATAATTTTTATATTTATAATTTTTCAGATTGCTTACTCAGTTATTCGTGTTATTACTATACAATGCATATGAAAAACATAATTGTATGGCAGTAGTTACAAATAAAAAAAAATTATATCCATTCCAAGCATTATTATTTACAAGCAGTATATGAACCCTCCATTTAAAGACAATCTGTATTAAGACTTAAGAGACATCGCTGTTCTAAAATACTTATTAGAGTACAAAAAAAAATGTTAATTTATTCCACGCATTATTATAGGAAACTGCTAAATAGTCAGGTATGCGATGCATGTAATGCGATCTAGCAGTGTCAAGCGATTTCAATTACATTTCATTAAAATTATTCATAAATCACACGTAAAATATAATTATAGTCGAAATGATTTTCTTTACAAAATTACTTTCACTTGCAATGTACGGAATTTAAATTTTGTTTACAAAAAAACGTTTAAAAATATGCATAACATAAGTTTTACAATGTTTAATTTATGTAATTGAATACATGTTAGGCTTGCGGTGGGCTATCTTATGTACCTATGAGTTTTGTATTGCAACACATGTTGCTAAAACAAGTATGCTTAATTAAAAAAATCAAAAAACCCGACTGCGTAAAATACTCTTATTATAAACTAAAAAGAATAAAACAATTTACTAGCTTTCATTTGATACCCATATTGCTAAAGTAAGAAAAAAAAATTCAACTCCCCCCTCATTCCGCCATTTGCGGGCGCCATTTTGAAAATTTATATAGCCTATGTCACTACTACAATTTAGACAAATCCTATGACACCTCATATGTCAAAAACCGTCCAGTCGATTGGGCTGTAGGGCGTGCCAAAGAAATGGACATACATACATACATACATACATACATACATACATACATATATACATACATACATACATACACTCGAAAAACATAACCCTCCTTCTGTCGCAGTCGGGTAATGACCGACCAAAGTGATATTCCGCGTTATATTTCATTTGTATTTAATTCCGCACTAGCTTTTACTAGTTTGAAATTTTAATAAGATACCAAAATTATTACATTAATAAATCAACGTCTAAACGAGATGAAAGATACATTGTATTTTTAATTAAGACGAATTCAGTTCATCAAGTTCAATATATAAATTGTTAACTGACATAAAAGATCAAAGTAGTCGATATTTAAACAAAATAGACGTCCAAGAACGACCTCGTTATCAATTTTATATTAATGTGTACACAATTCACGTGTCATTTTATGTACAATAAAAATTCATATATAATTTGCGGAAGTTCTACTGAGCGACATAATACTATATACATATACTATATTATAGTTTTTTTTTCTTAGTATTTTTATGCACTTGGGTTTGGGCACTTGGTTAAGAAAAACGAAACGATAAGAAACAATTTGAGAATAAATATAAAAAATTTAGAACCATTGTTTTTATATTGTGATCTCATCGACGTGATTGTCGATGAGATCATAATATGTTTTTATTATATATTCATAATTATTTCTTTTAGAAAAATATTTAACTTCTAGGCTCGACCTTGTTTTATTTCTACTCTGTTTAGATAAACCATTGTACTTACTACTATAATATAAACGACATTCTAAAATAATGTATGTTTTGCATTAATCATCATTATACCTAATAATACGCCTAAGCTTCATGCGATAATGACTGTCATAAGCTATATATCACATTCTTATGTGTAGTAGTAGACCTACGGAAATTTTGATTAAAATTATTTTATTTTATTTATATTTTATTTTATTTATACTTTATTGCATAGCAGTATAGAAGTGTAGTGTAGAAGCATTTTATTTAAAAGTATAAATTCAATTGTAAATAATCAATAATTCCCTGAAACTTTTGTACTACGATGATTGTTTTAAATTTTAAAATAATAGAATCTATGCAATACAAAAATAAACGTCTCAATAGGGTAACCGAAAACAGAGTTAAGCGTATTCGAATAAAAATATTACATGTATAAATATCGGAAGTCCGTAAAATATTGTGGTATATTTGTATATCAACATTTTTATTGAAATACCTCAATAAAAAAATGTTGCCACAGATCCGTAATAAAACCTTTAATAATATTAATGGGAATGAGAAATGGACGTACAAAGAGAAAACGGCTTACGTTACCAGGTTTTTGCGGAAGGCGCCTATAATAAATCAGACTGACCGACTCTGACGCTGGTCAGAGCTCGTGGATAGAATAATTGGATATGACAATAAGGACGGTATTTGTGAAAAATTTGTATATGACTCTTGGTATGTTTTATTTTACAACTACTTTACTTCAAATAATGACACTTATAACATTGTAATACATAAAATATATTATAAATTTTGAAAAAAAAAAACACAATTATTTACAGATTGACGACGGATTGGCGCAGTAGTCATAGCAACTTGCTATTGTACTAGCTTTCACGGGGTCGATTCCCGCTACTGACAAAATATGTTTGTATTGTCTATATAGATATGTGTGTTTCTGGATTTCAGAGTATTTTTTTCTACGGATCCATTGAGTCTGAGGCTTTTAGTTATTTATTATTCATTTAAATCAAGTCAGCATAGAATAGTGCTAAAAATTCCAGAAATAATTTTCTGTCGAATTGCAATTCTGATTCCCTAATAATAATATATGAATCAGCCTTCCTTATCAGTAGATACTGTAGTTGTGGAATTAAGTCTTTTGTAATTTATAGTTCTGCCTCTCCAAAGTTCATGTGTTTCGATTGCAAACAGCTGAAATATACGTATACTTACTTGTGCCATTACCCGATTAAGCCGTTGGTGCTCTAGCTGTGTCCCTAACATTAGGTGGTGCCAGTGTGTCGACGTATTTTGCGTGATTGCGTCCCTCAAAAACGGCCGTCTTCTTTCCCAGGGAATCAGCGTTGCTTTTTGGTTACAAATAAAATTTTATTTACTAGAACCAAAATTTAATATATTAACTAGCCAATTATTTTGGTTTTAAATTAAAAAGATAGTCCGACAATGTGTAATAATTATGTTGTTATATTATTAGAACCTTAAGTTTCGTTACGGTTTGCATGTGATTTTTTTTCATTATAATTTATATTTTTTTAATATCCATCGTGATATCGATGTTATAATTAGATGTAAATCAAAAAATTAATGAATTATAATGACACATACAAGTTTTTAAGTATTAATTTTGTCACTAAATCTTGATTAGGTTTTCTTACAGATTACGCATATTCATTAAGTTAACGATATATATTCTAAAACAGTAAAAAGTTAAGTTAAACATACATGTAGGTACCCACCACCATGCATATACTATCCACCACATTTACCACATTAGTATCATCCATACTATGTTATTACTAGTATAAAGTTGCGTATTAATAACGCATTAAAGTGAACATACTTGCCACTTAGCGAAAGTGGCAAGTTTTGAAGTTTGGCCAGGTAGGATCGTCTTCGGAATTATTATAAAGTAGTAAAGTGACCGGGGTTCGATAAGAATATTGTTTCTTACGAACTGTTTTGAAACAAACAATTAGGTAACGTTAAGTGAAAAGAAAAAAAGTTTCTAAAAGTAGTGGATTATAAATAATATATACCTTAAGTTTTTTGGAAGCATTAATTTATTTATTCGTAATACACTTCGAATAAACATATGAATAGAATACAAATAGCTATTATAATAAATAAACTGTTAAGAAGAATATCTAAGAACAAAATACTAGTAATTAGAATGTCTCTTAAAAATATAAAATAAATATATACATACTTAAAATATAATCTACACTATAGTCTACTACACTTTGATAATGTATGTATAGAACGTTACAGCATTTGTGTAAATATATTAAACCTTAAAAGGATCAATTCCTAGTTCCATGTTTTCATCCCAATAGAGGAAAGTTCCTACCCCGAGGGATGAACAAAAAGGGTTGGGTTTTTGTCGCCCTTCGTTATTAATGTAATATCTGACACTTTGTTTTATGAGGTCGCTTTACTTTCTTGTTTTTACTTATAAAATCCGGACAACACCGAAATACATTTCACAAATTATTTCTTTTTAAAACATTTGTGCACGCTTTTTATAAACTGATTTAACTAAAAATAAAAAATTTAATTTTTCAATAATCCCAACAACAACTAAAATTAATTCAAATGATATCAATAATACATATTTTATTACAATAATATCACTGATATATCATCATTCTTAATACATATTGATTATGTTAAATCACAGGAAGTAACATCGCTTTTAACGAAATGATAAATTAGAGTTTGATGGTATAAAGAGTTACAACGTAGGTAATTCACATGTGGCTAACGATTTGTTAAACGTGAGTGAAGTCAAGTCTCATATATGTATATGATGGTTAAAATGAATCAGCGCCGCATTTAGTCTATTTAAAGCAGAGTTCCCCAAACTTTTTTGTATCGTAGACCCCTTGCCATGTTTTTCCGTGTTGGGTAGACCCCCTACTTACCTGATATTGATTTCCTGTAAATTTCTAACTGTAGTGAAGTTTAGTGTTTTAAAATATTTTCTTAGCACTTTCCTTTTCAAGATTCAGGAAACAAATAAACGTATTTGTCCCACATTCGTATTTATAGAGTGACGAATTGAACAAGTCAGTGCAAGGTAGCGAAGCTCTGAGACTGCGACTCTCAGGTTTTTACAAGTTCAAAATGTAATGCGACCACAAAGCGAATACCAACATCCTACAACTTACACAATTTTATAAACATATATACCTAATAAATTTTTTACTTCATAGGTACTTTTATAAATATTGTATATGTTTTGATATTATAAGATAGTATGATGTAAGTAAATAGGTACTATCAGTGTATGTGTTGAGATCCACTGTCGTGGACCCCCATTTACATTTCATGGACCCCCAAATTTTTTTTCGCTGACGTAGACCCCTTGTAGGTTGTCATAGACCCCTAGGGGTCGATATAGACCACTTTGGGAATCACTGATTTAAAGCGTCATATTACAACTGTTAAAAAATTCTAAAAGTGAGAAAAGCATTACATAGTTGCGTTCACAAATAAAAAAAATAAAAACTATTTGAACGCGAAAATATGTAGGTCTGCTACTAGTATTGTCAAACTCAGGTCAATCAAAAAAGCATTTTTATTTTTATTGAGGAAACTTATACATCGCGCTATGATTTTCAGAAACAGAGTTGTAACCATAAATTTCAATCTTAAAAAATGTAAAAAAAATCTAAAGAGTAATCAAAGTATAGTTTGTCTAGTGCACATAATTATATACCTTAACAAAATTTTAAAAAACGCCACTCAAAGTCAGGTTTAGCTCTCACACGGTTGGCTTTAGACTTTGCTGCCAATCGCAAGTCGAACTGTCGACGACATTCGATATCAGCTGATCGGTCCGGACATTCAGAAATTTCCAATAATACCAACCCGTCCTCAGGCACAAAGGGATGTTAAGCAATCAAAACTCTACCTTCTTCACTTTACATAAAGGTGATAATAGAATGTGTCGTGATTTATAAGTCAGACCAAATTCCATTCGTATTAAGGTAAATTCGAAAGAGTTTTCAGTGTAAAGCGTCTACTTTGTTAAAGTGAGGTAAGAAATGATAGCCACTTTATCGATAAATGATTCTTTCTAATGAGAAAATAAAAAGAATCATTCAAGTTAAAATACCTCTTTATATTAATTTATTGTAATACAAAATTTTGTAAAATTATAAAAGATACGCTGCTACTAAAATATTTATAAGTAAAAGATAAATAATAATATATAGCAGGCGAAGAGACAATGGCGTAAATCTTATAACGCACCTCTTTTTAGTAAGTAACACATACATATATAGTAGGTACCTATATGAAAATAGCAAGCGATTCACTTGATGTTATATTATCACCATTGCCTATGAACAATTATAGTTCCCGAAGAGTCATTCTGGTGTTGTTGGCTAATAGAGTGACGAGGAGTAGGTGACAGCTACGAATTGAAAAAATAACTCATAGAAATATTGGCATTCGACTTTCTTAAGTCAGCCATAGGTGAGCTGAAGTCCATTGCCTACAGTTACAACAACAATGTGGTATGTATATATTTTTATCATTCTTTTCATAATTTAATTACTTACTTATGTATTTAAAACAAAAAAGCATAAATATACATTTTAATGTGTGTGAAAAATTGAATTAAATTTATTTAGTTTTTATATTTTTAATTTCTTATAATCAATATCATTGAAAGCATCGAAAAGATTTTCTAATAGTCTTGATGTGTATGGCATGCGTGTAGCGTACATACTCTTAATCTATGTTTGTATCTTGCATACCTCAATAACTACTCTTAGCACACAGAACAATATTTTAACTAGATTTATTTAATTTTAATTTAAAAAAAAATCTATCTGATGTAAAAAATTATATAAGATTGTAGGTATATTACCAAAATAAAATAAATAAATAAAAATGTTACATAATTCTACTAATTAAAACATAATCAAGAAATAGTAACTTATTTGAAACCAGGTGAAATAATTACGAGTACTATATTGTTAATGAAATGCAACTAGAAAAAAATCTGCGAGACCTAATTAAAATGGCTAAGTAAAGCATTCTTTATGCAAGTCTTTTCACTGGATCAAGCCGACAGAGTAGCTTGAAAGAAACGTCATTAACCTACTTCTTGCTGTATTTTTAGCAACTTCAGCTTTAAAAAATGCTATCGGGAGTTCATTGGACTTAGTATGTAAACAAACTATGCATGAATTTTAGAATGTATCAACAGTTGTATTTTAAAATTGTTTTTCGAAAAGTAAACACTATCGAAATTATTAATTTGACTGGTAATAGTAATACGATGAAAGCAGTATAACTTTCTAAACCTAAATATTATTACGGTACTCGTTAACTATTTAAAATAATGGTAACAAGTAATTTGTAAGTGCTCCTGTTTATTCGCATCGATTTAAACTAAATAGCTTTTGCTATCCGATTACCCGAATACGACTACGATGACTACAGAAGAAAGGAAGGGTAATCAATTTTGCCGTATATGTATTGAACTAAACTGAATCAACCTATAAACGTCCGACTACTGAGCAAATGCTTCGTCTCCATATAGCGTTGGAGCTAAATCCACCATGCTGCTCTAGGCGGGTTAGCGGATATTTTTTCTACTATGAGTAACGATTGCTATCAATAATAGTAGTATAATAAATATTATAACAACCGAAACCGACGACTTTATATGCTTTCCGAGGCATTGTGGGGAGACCCACAAGGACAAGACAGACGAGAAACAAATATTTGTACAAATATAAATATCTGTCCGTAGCAAGAAACGAAGCCGCGATCACACCAGAATTGTTATTATCAAAAACTTTTTTTTTTTGTAATATTTATTTATTAAGTTTTCACGAGTTAAAATAAAAATATCAGACCCGTATAATCTAGAGCCATCCATATGTCACTCAGTGTAAGCGTGCAGTTGGATCATTTTATTACCCAATAGGCGGTTTGGATTTTGTTAGAAGTTAATTGCGTAAGACTTACCCGGCTCATCCATCAATCAGGCTCTGTCAGGGACCGGGCAGAGACTAATTTGCTCGTTTGTTTTGCCGCTAACCCTATGCGGCTTTTCCTGATAGATGTTTGATTAAAGCTGCCCTTTGTATTACAATATTCGGCCTTTTTATTAAATTAAAATTTATTAGAGATTACGTAATAATAATTTTAATAACATCACTTTAAAAATATATTATTGAAATAGTTTATAATAATGCACGTTTAATTTTTGTTTTGTATTACATGAGTTTGAATATGTTTTGTGGTGGATGGCTATAATTATCTCGTAAAAAAGTATTAGTAATGAGTCCGAATGAATGGCTCTCAGTAGGGCTGTCACAACTAAAATTTCAGCTGCAATCAAACAATGATTTTGATTGATAAATCTTAAATGAATGCTTTATGTTAAGCGATATTAATTATCAGTAATTTTATTGAAGACTTATTTTAATAATGTTTAGGCTTTCGTATTAAAAACTTTCAAATAAAATAAAATCTTTACAAAGATAAACTCTTATAACTCGTATCCGTCTCTCCATCTGACAGAATCGATTAATTCGGAATTTATTGGATCAATCAATTTGAAATTTAGTGGACATATAACGTAAAGAAATAGTACTACGCGGACCTTGCTAGTGCTTTTGGGTGTCAAACTAGAAATCAGATACAAATCTTTCACAAACAGAACCGTAAGATATAACGAATAAGTATTTCTGCTTTCTCATACAGCGTCGCGATTGATTATGTTTTAAAGTAACAGATCACGAAATCCTAAAGATAGTATATCCAACCTCGACTCGCTTTGACATTATAAACGTTGGATAAAGATATGTATATTTCAAAGGGCTTTTATGTTTGTATTTGGAAATATACGTGATAGCAATACGATATTTTCAGTCATGACATTGGCTAAAGGTTTATTTTTCAAATAAGCAACTACGCCAGACATCGGTCAGTGCTTACATTTCCCCCGATAAGTACTTACAGTAAAATTTGATTCTCCGACAAAAGACAATTCGATTGATCAATCGATACTTTCCGTTGAGCAAAAGCGCACGTATTATTGACAAGCACTGCTTAAGTAGTATATATTTCTAATTGTCTAAAATAAGTCCGCAAATAAAAATAATGACAATTTTAAAGAAGTTTATAAAAGAAGACACGGCAAATAAAGCCTGTGTATTTGTATGTATCGTTACTTCAAGAAAACAAAAATACTAAACATGATTTTATTCTTTATGTTTCGTCTTGTATTTAGATTTATAACAAAGATGATATTTTAATAGTATATTGATTATCGATTGGATAGTATTGGTGGTGCTCGCCATTGGTTGCTTAGTTAAACATATACTATAAACATAAACATATATATGTTTATACCATGAGAATATTTTTTGTTTGGCCAAAAAGCTGCTGCATATGTAACAGCCTGTAAATGTAATATAAAACCATAACTATAGAATATAATAATACAAAGTTTCTTCCAAAAAAAATGCTTTATACTCAATAAACGCTTCATTAAATCTCTTAAATAGTATATAATAATAGCGGCATCGACAATGAGAGAAGTTTACATAACACTAAAATCAAAGTATTTTACTAGTTATCTAAAGAATAACAATAATTAATAATATGTAACAAGGTACGTAACATAGTTGCTTAAAATCAGATCTTTAGCATAAAATATAATATTATATTATTACTTTAGAATAGTGAAAGATAATTAAGATACTTTAAATTAGTTTTTTAATCTATTTGTAGTAAGAACTGGCAGTCTGGACGATAATCATAATAAAATTAATACTGTGGTACAAAACGTGTCATTTTATAATAATGAATCCATGTAATGATTTTTTTAAATGAATATAATAATATAAATATAATAATAATATTCAATTCAAGAATACAAAAAAGAAAATATAACTACTAGAGAAAAGATATGTATACATTATATTATTTCAATATAAATATTATATGTATATTGTATATCACCAATCAGTTTATTTTATTCAATGCAGACTGTGTATGTGTGTGTGTGTGTGTGTGTGTGTGTGTGTGTGTGTGTGTGTGTGTGTGTGTGTGTGTGTGTGTGTGTCTGTGTGTGTGTGTGTGTGTGTGTGTGTGTGTGTGTGTCATGTGTGTGTTATTAACAAAATATCTTAATATGAAATAACAACTATTTAAGCAATAATATTGAATATTAATGTGAGAGCAAAAAAGTACAATACATGTTATTTAATATGATAGAATTTCATTGGTGTAAACGTAATTTAATAAGGAAATATATATTCATTACATATAAACAGGTTAATAGGTATAAACAAATTGTTATTGAAATGTGATTCGTAAAGGAAAAAAAACTTCTCTTAGTCTCAAAATTGTATACATGTTTATAAATAATTATATAAAATATTTTGTAATAGTTGATAAGAATTTTTTATTAATACACAATCACGTAATCATCGATTTTTCTCGACTCATTAAATATAAAGACATTTACAAATACACCCGAATTTCAATAGTAAATTACTTTGTTTAAACTTTATAAATCTTAATTCATTTTCCTCTTCCCCTTAAGAAGTTCTTTGCTAAATAATTAGTCTTCAAAGAGTATTCAAAAGGAAAGAAGTATAAAAAGCAATAAAAAGTTTTCGCCGGGTTTCCCGGGTTGGAGTAATAAAACAGTTATGGCTGAATCTTTGGGCGGGCTTCGGACTTCAGAAGTACCTACGTAAGTATTTGTTGTTAGAAGAAACTCTTTCCCTTTTACTACAGACAAATAGTCCGTTGTAAATCTTTCCGGATTAAGATGTTTACACTTGCCTACTAAATTCTACTGGACTTCCTGGTCGTTTCGTAAAAATGAAATGTTAGGAAGTGCTTTAACAGATTTTAGGTTACTACTAACACAGCTTTGTGTTATATATGTATATATAATACGGATAACTCACTAAGAAAGCTTTTTTATATCAAAATAACTTTCTACCCCCTTTTAACCACGTTAGGGGATGAATTTAGATAAAATACGAAACACGTCTTCAATCAATTCATTATTATTATTATTTAACTTTTCGCAGATGTACATAGCTAATGGTGAAAGAAAATAATATTTAAATCATTCCGTATTTTCTGAGTTTATCGATTATAAAAAAAATGTTCTATTCTCCTGTAATATTGGTATAAATTTGTCTTTTATTCTCATCATTAATGATAAGTTATCTTGCAATCGATTTTGTGATATCTATTACGTTATGTGTTAAACAATATAGCTGAAGAGCCCGTGAACGCCAGACTTTCGAGCCGTTTCCTTGTAATCGTGCCTTAAACATTGATTTATTTTTTCAATTTTGCTTTTCAATTTTGAATTTTTGTAACTACCAGAAATATCAATATTTTTATGGTTCAAATTACTTATTTTCAAAAGAAATTTAATACTCTACAAAAATGTAGTTCAAATTTTTTTTATTAAATTCACTCCTTTCAAAGTTATTCGACGTTGAAGTGAAAGAATTTTTAAACTTCAATCAATGTTTAATGCACGATTACAAGATATTACATTACATTAGACATTAGATTACATTACATTAACTCACTAAGAAAGCTTTTTTTCTGGGAAATTTAAATTCCTTTAAGAATACGCATCGCTCAATTTTTTCAGATTGATAAGTGTCGAATTTTGATTTTAAAAATATGATTACTATTAAAAAAACAATAGTCATAACTATACATCCCTTTATATTGGCGGCTTCGGATCCTGTTCGACAAGTGCCTGTATACCGGACAGTTCGTGCTACTGGACGAGACGGCCAAGATGCTGGAGAAAATTATCGCTGCCCGCTTCGTCCAGCACGTCGAAGAGTTGGGGCTGGACCTCTCGGAGGCGCAGTTCGAGAGGGCGAGCCGTACTACCTTGGACGCCCTGAACATCCTGAGAGCTCTCTCTGCGGAGGCGGTGCCCATTGGAGACGTTCTCCTGGTCGCCACACCAAAATAATTTTCATTTTTCCTTCTTTACTTCAGTGAGAGTTCTGTTTTAATAACTACTGAAGCTAAACAAAGATAAATTATGCAGATAAAGAATATATAAGATGATTATCTGATATATTATTTATCTGCATAATTTATCTTTGTTAAAATTTAAATAAAAACTATCAAATAATAATTATTTCTATCAAATATTAATATGAAATAATTATTATTATTCTCCTCAATAACGGTAATCGAGTCATTAAAAATAAATGAAGTTTATTTGTAATCTCTTATTATATGAAATATTTTGTACGTAATCAAGAGTTAAACTTAATAGACAATTCAGACGGTACTTAAATGGTTTTTTAGTTTGCTCGCTCAAGTTTTAGAAACCAATTACTTGCTACATCATAAAGATATTATCGTAAGAAAATATTACTTTCGAATTAGTTGGTACTAAACACTTGAACTTTATTGTATACAATTGAAAGTATTAAGAATATATCAAAGTATAAAGATATATTCGTAAATGATTGTAAATATATTTATCTGTATATCATTTATAAGGTATTATTTATGTATGTTTCTTTTATGTTGTAAATATATACATGTTGATAATAAAGAGGAAAATAAATTACTTTTTCGACACAACGTAATTACTATAATTTACGTATATTCATACTTCATTTGCAGTACGATCACGAAGCACTATGAAACTTGACGAAGGCTTTTTTTGCTAGGGGAAAGTTCCCTAGCAACGAACACAGTTCGTACATACAAATTATGGTTGAAAATAGGTATGATTTTTAAGAGTATCAAATATTAATGCCTTAAAATGAGCCTTCATAATGAAATACTTTTTTTGTGTAGTTAATATAAAAATACCTTTTAATAGATCAAATAGAAGAGACAAATACATTTTCTTAAGTCTTTATGTTTGATTAATCAATGACAGATTAAATTTGAATTTAAGATAAAGCTATAATTGTTTTAAAGGGTACCCAACAAGAAGTAAAAAGGGCGAGAATAATTTATTGATTAAAAATGAATGTAACTTTAATTAAAATCAACTAGATCTATATAATTATACAATATACATGTTATGTAGATATCGGTATAATTATACACTTAGCTGATGACATGTAAACAAACCCGCGTTTATTCGAATTCGGTAAACATATCCACCAAAGCATGTTTCGCAAAATGTTAACACATTTCTCTGACCACGCAAACTTAACGGTGCCCGTTTTTCTCACCCGACATAAATCATTGTGAGCGGTTTCTGGAACATATTCTCACCTTTTTGCTGCCTTTTATCAAAAAAAGCTGGAAGGATATTTCGCTTAGTTATCACTCATATAAAATTGATAGTAGGCAATATATTAAGATCAGTTGTGTAGCATGGGTTTTCGATACACTTTTACAAACATTTATATTTTTAACATATCGAACAGCTACATAACATATTGAAAAGTGTAGTAATTTTATCCTCAAAGTAACAAAAATAAATTCACACATACATTCAAACAACCAAGCATGCGACAGAAAGGAACAGAATATAACATAAAAGTTAGCGCAACGTGTATTATTAAATTTTTAGAATTTGATTTCCGAACACGGAAACGATTCGTTTTCATTTTTCAGAAATTCCCTGTGGAAAAACGGGCACAAGTTATTCATAACATTGTATGTTTTGTTTATTTCTACAATTTTTATTCATCGGTATGGAAAATCAAGTTGAATGAAAATTATTTTTGAACGAATAGTTTAATATCACGAGGAAGTACCAGTTTTTATTTAAGAGTAGAATAGAAACGATTTTTTTTCAGTATCTGTATTTTTCTGAGTTGTCTTTGTTTAAAACAAAAACCTTTTATACCTTTTTGACGCTTTAACTAATTTAAATATTCAGAAGGACAATAACTTAACATTTTATTTAAAATAAAAAGTGTGACTCTGTAGTCAGAAGTCATCATAGTCTACATACAAACATTCATCTGAAAGGCAATCTTTCCCATGTAAAGAGTCCTTTTGTATGATGTTAATTATGATGATTCCTTTGGTTACTTATCGAACGTAACTTAGTAGTAATTACTTACTATGAACTTTAAGTTTAAAAATAAGTATAAATATCGAGATGTTATTTAAATCAATTCAATTATTACTTACTTAGACATAATAGGATTGTCATTTATTATTATACTTACCTTATCAGCCGTTAGATGTCCACCGCTGAACGTAGTTCTCCCCCATCATCTCTATGAGGCTTTGTCAATACTCGCCACGCTTGGCGAGCGCAGTGTATTATGGCAGGACATGGTGAATATTATAATATATATTCGAATTTTTTATTTGTTATAACTGCAATAAAAATATCAAAGTAGCTTTTTATTTCCAACAATATCAAAACTGTCTTATTAGAGTTTTAAAACAAAAATAACAGTAATTATAAAAATATAATTTATTATTTTCAAACAGCGTTTTTAATGAGAACTGTCTACAATTTGTAACTATAAAAAGTAAACCAACTAAAGTGCTATTAAAAGATGAGTGGCAGCTGTAACGGTATCTGAACCGTTTTTAATTAGAAATGACATTTTTTATAATTTTAAAAAGATTAATAACCATTTTGTTAAAGTCGAACATTAAAAAATACATAAAGAATTCGGGAGTGAACGCCCTTAGGTCAAAGGAGTTATTTATACTCATATTTAAAAATATATAATGTAATAATTTTTGTATTCGTTTTTCTGTTTAGAGTCGACGAAATTTTAACGGAAGTGCACATAATTTATAAGATATATTTAAAAGTGATCTTATATTATATTATCGCTTATAAAAGGTGATCTGTCCTGATCAGTCATACAATAAATCTTTCTCATATTAGACGCATCTAGTTTGTACATAAATATGTAAGTAGGTATCTAATATGACCCACAGGTGTCTTGCATTTAAAAACGTTTATGTTGACTTTTGATGAAACGTGTTTTGGAAAATTATAAATGGACATAATTATAATTAACGTTTATTATTATACTTATAAGTAACTTATAATTTCATTTAAAACGTATTCAAATAGCTTTCTTTCTTTAATTTCGTTGAATCAAATCCCATATATAGTAAATTTTCTAATCATATTGATTATTGATATATTTTATGAGGATCTCTTTAAGTTCCCAGAAATCTTTAAAAAAATATTCTAGTTCACATCAATGTTCCTATCGTTATGTTTGTTTTCTCTTGTATTTTAAACCATAATATTGTTATATATATATATATATATATATATGTGTGTGTGTGTGTGTGTGTGTCTAAAAGTGAAATCTTTGTTAACATAATACGTAAAACTCTACTATTTTGTCAAGTGAATATTATTTTATAATGCATCCTAACCATTAAATACATTATATTAAATATATTTTCGGCTCTATTAATTTATTATCATTACGTTGTAATAGCTTATACATTACAATGTTAAAAGATTTAGATGTGAATGAAATACCTTATAATATTCTTATATTATAAATATAATCAATGGAATTTGAAAAAGTAGGTACTTATAATATATAATCTCCAAGAATAAAGAACCGCAGTGTATAACCGCAAAATCACAAATAGATACATATTATTTCACTTTAAATATACTGCGAATTCTTCCGTCCTCAATTTAATAAACTATTAAAAAATTGATTAATCAAAATAATACAATTAACTAAATTTTTCAAAAAAAAATGTATCTTTGCGCTTTTTTAAAGCATATGTTAAGTTTTATCTTTTGTCGAACTTATTATATATATTATTATATTTTAATAAAATATATACCTATTTTAATATAAACATATTTAATTGATTCGTTTTTTTACCATGATTTTACTAAACATTTTCGTTTATCAGACGTCTAGACGATGTATCCGTGCTAACGCATAAAATACTTTATTAGAAAATGGATGTCCTACGCAACATCAAACACAATTAGAAAAAATGCATTAGAGCTTAAATTTCACACAAATGTCAGAAAACTTTTAATTTATGTCCGCTATTTAGTATACAAAAACGTAAATTAAATAGTATGATGCTATAAATAAACGCCCACGACAAATTACAAAATTTGTACTTCACTGATAAAATTACGTTATGCCACATAAATTAAGATAAATCAAGCTTAATGATATTTTTAATGCAATGTAATTTTCACACTCATAATGTTTGAATAAATTGAAGAATGTCACAAGGAGCGAAAAGAAATACCCATTATTGAGGTGAGACTGCAGTCAATTACAAATACTAAGTATATATAGTTTTTACACCACTGGCTCGTGCGGTCTAGCATCACACTTTTACAGAAAATCGCTATAAAGTAGCCAATGTAGCGATTAGTATAAGTGAGTGCGATAGCCGGAAGTAAAACTCCCACCGTTTGCCCTTAGTTCTAGTTCTCTATTCCAGTATCCCTACTGTTTAAATAGATGACTTAACTCCAGGTGATCAAAATGCTTATTTGTTGACAATTTATTGAATGGGCAAGTGCTAAGTAAAATTTAAACTTTTTTTCCGTTTATGTGTAACGAAAAATATACCAATATAAAGCAATACTGGTAAGTCTGTTTCAAAAGCACTACGCGGGTGTTCTAAATTGGCAAATTAGGTAGCCTTACGATCCTAAGATTCACAGTTATTGCAAAACAGAACATATTTCTTAATTATATTATTAATTAAAAGCTCGTAAAAGCTACAAAACCTGTTATGAAACACGGTCTACGTTCTTAATTAAGCTCTGAATAAGCCTCTTAAATAGACGTCGGCTAATTACCTCAGCGACGTATTTCATGTATACTCGTGATACTAATCTATACAAAGTTTGGATAAGCGTATTGATACAATTATTATTACTTTAATAGATAATATAATATTGGCACATAGATATTATTAACAGTGATAGGACAAGCACATAACATTTCAGATCTTTTCGATTATTTTTTCTTATGATTATGTCAAAAGCTTATTTGAATAAAGTACAGTTAAAGTTTTTTTTTTTTGTCTCACTGATTGATGATAAAGTGTATCTAAGAAACATAGGTTACGGATAGACTTTATAAGCAGGAGGTAAAATATGCCTTTAGGGTGGTAGTCGTCTTTCACCTCAACTAATAAACTTCTAACTAATAAACTTTTGGCTTCACAGGTTAGAAATGGAAATATCTGACAGGTAAAGAGGAGTTTGATGGTGAAGAAGAAAAATAAATTTTAACTTTTTTAATCTAAGCTTTTATCTGTTGGATACCACTATACGTCAGATAACTTGATCAGCAACTGATGAAACGGCCGTTTTTTGAATTTATTTTATCACTAAACATCTAACTACAAGAATCAAGTTATAAGTACTTAAACTCTTATGATATCAACGCAAACTATTTGTTTTAAATATATTATAATTTCTTTATGCTATTAATTCTTGAGTTAAGATTTTTATATACGTCTTAAAATTTATTAAACCCTAATACTTCAAAAATTTTTCACAAAAATTTTTATTTTTTATAATTATAAGAATGTTTTCAATAGGTAATAGTTATAATTGTAGGTACTTACTTTACGCTGATAATTACTTTAATAGGTCACGTTTCAATCAATTTATGTAATTACATATTTTATCTCATTTTAACAATTAATTATAGACCGAGATAAGAATACTCTTGGTATAAGTGGACAATTTAAGTCTCTTACATACGAGAGTAGGTGGTTCAAGTAGAAACTTGTTTCATTAGTGCGATAATAAGTAAAGCTATATTTCAACGTCGGTAACGACTAACGATGTGGTGTACCGTGTAATTATTGATCGTTAATTACAGCACAATTAAGGGATATAAACAATGATAAACCATTAGCTATTAAGATATTAGATTTGTATTGACTTTTTAATAATAATAATATAACCCTGATTGTTCACTGTAAATTCACCTTTCGTCTCAACTCTCTTCAATTGTATACCAGATCCTGTTTGTGAACCTCCAAGTTTTGATACACCTAATTTATTACTAGGTTTTTTTTTATTTTTAGTTTTGTTTAAATAATACTTTTTTATCTCTTAAAAAGTGTTTTAGTTTCTTATTATGCGATATGTTTTAAGATTTATTTTTTAATATTTGTTGTAGGTATATCTAGATAAAACTGATTACACAACTTGGTTATTTTAAGTAAAATAAATAAAATGTTTATCAATATTTTCGTTAAGTGTCAAACTTTAATGAACGCAAGCAAGCAAATAAAAGTTACAAAATTAACTCAGGTTTTATATTGAATAATAATACTTATATAAAATGATGAAATATAAGAATTTAACAATTCGAAAATTCTAGCTTGAATTATTACTGAATTTGAACATTTAAAAAAAAATCTTCCACCGGTGTAAAAACTTTTGTCCTGCAGCGGGAACGTCTGACAGCAGCCGCTTGGGAAATTTTTCAAATTTTCATTGAAATTAAAGTAGGCAAACTGGGAAGGCATTTATCACGTCAGAATATTACCTCTGTAGAAATTAAATTTTATGCGAAGACCGTAACGTACAAAGTATCTCATATTGGTTGTATATTCTAGTTAATATTAAACGATGAATTAGTAGTCTTTTACGATACTTATTAAGTTTGCAACTTCAGTAGATACGTAGTTATTGTTAGCAATATTATGTAAGAACTGTAATTGCACTGTACCTATTATAAAAACAAATCTTTGGAATATTCAGCCTTCACATTCCTTATTGATATGCCCCAGATTGATAGTGTTTTGTAACTTTTTTTGTTAATTAAAAATTATGGAGAAAATGAAACAACATACGTGCTCCTGCACACTCTGCCTATAATTTCAAGAGAGATAGAGAGAGAGAGAGATGAGAAACATTAATCCCTTCTTGGGAAACACTTGATCTACATAGCTTTCAGCGTCACGTAAGAGTTCGCTTAATATTTAAGATAGTTCGTAAGAAAAAAAAAAAGAATTACAAAGTTCTATTAAAAGGTTTCTCTATAGGAGGTATATCTGTGTATCTCAAAGTCGTATTTTAAACTTAGGCGATTTGGGAAAGTCTCAAACCATAATAGATACACCGTATAGGAAAAAATTCTGAAAGTACATTGGGCCCATCTTCTATTGATCTTGATGATAACTTTGACATAGTTAAATTTTTGGTCGAGATAGTTGTCCATAAAAATTTATAAATACATGTTTTCTTTTAATTATAACCGACTTCGTTTCGTATTCATTCAATTATCGTAAGAGAAGGAAATTAATGAAAAATTCCCTCAAATAATAGAAAATCATTCTAAGAAATCAGTCTATTCAGAAGAATCAGAGATAAATATAATCTCACGTCTTTATTATACATATATATGAACATACTATAAACGACCTTTCTGGTGTAGGGGAGAGTTGGATATTACCGAGCCTCTAAGAACTTGGACCTATAATTCGAAGAAGGTTCGATATATATATTCAAAAATGCAGTAAATAGTACAGAATTTATTTAGCTACGCATACATCATGGCAAAATATTTCAAAAAATAAACAAAAATTAATTATTGCAAAATAATAAAAAAACGGGAAAGCGTGGTATTATCAGACTGGTCTGATAATATCGTGCCAAGGTTTGATAAAACCGTGCCCATAATAATTTCGTGAATTTCTATCAGTAAACTTATAATTTTTAAAAAAATGCATCGTTGAATAAACTCGTTCGTAGAAAAAGAAGCATAGACTTCTTTCTATACCTAGATATAATTATTATTTTACGACTAGATTAATTATCATAACTATATCGGCCATTGGATGTCCACTGCTGAACGTAGGCCTCCCCCCATCGACTCCGTTTCAAAGCAGCCTCCATCCAACGACTTCCGGCGACTCTCTTTAAGTCGTCTGTTCATCTCGTGGATGGCCGTCCGACACTGTGCTTGCCGGTACGTGGTGTTCACTCGTACACGCCCTGGGCGCGGAATTGACAAACTGTTATTTCATTTTATGACCTCAAAATAATACAGTCAAGTTAATTGTGTATTCAAATCAATCTAGTCATTAATTCTATAATATGTTAGGATTAAAATAAAAGTAATCAATGTGTTACAATACAAATATAGAATAGCTTACCTCTTGTTAAAAATGCCCGCGAAATTATAAGGAACGAGAGTAAAAACTTGTAAGACACGATGTGTCTTAATCGCTGCTCCGAGTAAATTACCGTCGTGCATGGGGAGGGGTAGAGGACTCGGACTGTGATCTTTTAGGACTGGATAGCGCAATTAGCGTTTAGTTTTTGAAATATGCTAGGGCGTGGAATTATCAAACGCGCGGTATTATCCAACTCTCCCCTAGTTGTGCGAGTAGTTGCCTTAAAACCGGTGGTCGCTGGTTCGATTCCCGCTTGGAGCAGATATTTGTATTTATGCAAATATTTGTTTCCGGTCTGGGTGTATGTTTTAGTGGGTCTCCCCACCGTGCTCTGGAGAGCACGTTAAGCCGTCGATCCCGGTTGTTATCATAGACACCTGGTAACGATCGTTACTCATGGTAGGGAAATTATCCGATAACCCACAGTAGAGCAGCAGGATGGATTAAGCTCCAACCCTTCTCCTACATGGAGAAGAGGCCTTTGCCCAGGAGCGGGACGTTTACAAGCTGATTCAGTACATTAAAAAAAAAAAATATTTTGGACAAATTGCTATAAAAACGTTTATTTCACAGTTTGGTACAATATTACATGTGCAGTCGTTTCTTAACTTTATGTCATACGAGTATATTCACTTTTTTGTTATAACACTGTATTTTAAAAAAATGTGTAGTGAAAAACTAGGTACAAACAAAGTAGTCATAAAAATCTAAGTAGAAATACGACGATGCGTTCAAGAAATGTATAAAAAAGAAACAAAACTATAAAAGCGCTTTTTCGCATTTAAAATCACCGACTTGAAAGAGTTTTTATTTCGCCTCACCGTGCTCACATTGAATTTGAAAACGTGTGTAAACGTAAGAAAGTGAGTGTCGGAGTGCAATAAGTCTAAGGGGAAGTAGTTTACGACCCCGCGCCCTCGACGTTGTTAGGTTAGTCCGGGTTGATTCTTTGATAAGATAGGACAATGTAAAAATAGATAAAAATGGTATTATTATTATTAATAATAATTTTATAACAAATGTCTATTATTTTTAGTAACCTTAAGGTTCTGTTCTGAAAACTAAAAAATCTTATAAAACAACATAAAGACTGTAGTGTCGTATAAATGTTAGCGTCTTACTTATTTTTATGCGATTAGAAAATGACAAAACAATATATATTTTTTATTTTAATAATTAAATAAAATATTTAAATATACTTTTTAATGAATATTTCGTACTATAGAGCAAGTAGTTAATTATTTTTCTATCTTATAGATACTCATAAAAATTATTTAAATATGTTTCATCCAATCTTTCCCTATATACTGTATAAATAAGAATGCACGGGCGTCTTGAGACGTCCCCCTTAAGGTTCGTTGCAATTTTACGACCGACTGCCCCTAGCCATCTAGGAGACCCTCGCACGCACAATTCTTCGTTGAAAACAATGCTAGCATATTATTATATTTCAACCTTCTAAGGTTATAAGTCATTTCATTATTACATACCTAATCATACAAAATCATTTTAAGAACATTTTTAACTATTAACATAACTATTTTTAATACAAAATACAAATGTGACAAATACATGACGGGATATTATTATTTTAATATCAAACTTTCACTTCAAATTGAAAATAATTTTCAGCATTATATATGAAAAAAAAATTTTAAGCAAGCAAAAAAAAAAAGACTGGCACCCATGTAAAAACAGAAAAAAAAAAAAAACAAAAACATATATTTTAAAGTTATACAGAAATTCTTGCAACAAACGAAAAGTTAAGGTTATCTACATAAAATATACATCAAACATATCTAAATACGATTTCCCATTCATCATTTAGGATTTTATCGTTCACGTGACGAAGATTTATTATTGGAGGGCCTGTAAACGATAAAAATATCGTCCCAATTATGAACCATTTATTGGAGCTCATGCATATAAATCAAAGTAATAACGCAGTGCACTCCGTTTGGTAATAACAGAGCAAAAGACCGCCTAAGACGTGACAAGGGGTATAGACAAGCAAAATCTACCTAGGTGCGCTAGAGTTAAGAGCTTTTTATTATTACAATTTCTATTAATAATAAATTATTTTCACATGATTTTCAGAAATATTTCATTATAAGAAACTTGTTAAAAAAACTATTTTTATAAGTTTATAGGCGGTCTCAAATTATTTCATTTCAATGACTACCTACATTATAAAATAAGGTAATTTGTCTTTGATAATTTTATTTGAGTTTAAAAAAAGTCTATTTCTATTTTGCGTAGACGGAACATTTTTTAATAGTTAGTTTTTTAGTAGTAGTAGTTTCTTTTTTGATTTTAAAATTAAAATTATTATTTTAGATTTACAAGAAATTAAAACAAACTAAAAAGCCGTAAGTATTTTAAAAATGGTAGGTAAAGATCACAGAAATATGGGGTAATATTACTATTTCTGTGGTATCTAAAGATCGATAGCGGTAATTTTTTTTTTTAAATTAAAAATAACCGCAGATGAGGTTTTTAGTTGTGTTTTCATTAGAATAAAAATTAAATGATGTTCATAGAATATTAGCAAAAACTTTTGCAATCTTCAAAAAGAATTATTTTAAATGTAGAACGAAAGGAAAAAACGAAACGGCAATGTTTGTTGGAAGGTAGAGCATGGATAGAATATGCCGGTTGCTGTCCATTCCCACGTAGGTACACTGGGAACTGGCGAATGATAGCGAATTTAAAATTCCATTTGAGAGCAGTGCGAAAACTTCAAATTGCTGTTAAAACCACGTATTGTCTATTTCCCTTATAAATAAACCCTTTTCATACATATATCAAGATCATATTCGTACTATTTGTTTTGTTAAATTTAGTGTTTTTATTTCTACGTCTATTGAATGAATGATAAAAAAATAATTGAAGAGTTTTTTTTTTTTAAATTATTTCGAACTCAATTGGTGTAATCAATATCTGCATTTTTATTATACTTATATATCGTGTAACCTTCCTTCTTCTCACTTACGGATCACCTCACTGTGTCTTGGAGAGCATTTTAAAGCCGTCTACATAAATACCTGGTAGGTAATGATCGTTAATTATGGTAGGGAAATTAACCGCAACAGGAGCAACGTGGCGCATTCACCTTCAAATCTTGGCCTGTATCCAGGGCCAGATTTAGGGGAGGGCAAGCGGGCAACTGCCCCCCCCCCCCCACATAAGAGGGGCCCCCACATCCGCAAAAGAGGGCTTTCCACAATAGAGCTAAGGCAAACTAGTTGGAGCGGTCCGGAGTCGACTTCTTTTTTTTTTTTTAGGAGTAGGATTACCTTTTTTTTTCTTTTTTTTTTGGAATATTTCCACCCAGCAACGATAATATATTGGCGTAAGATTGTGACGATCTTTTTTTTTTCCTGCTTCGTCATTTTTTTTTGCAAGAAAAAAAAATTCAAATCAAGTGGCCTCCACTCCTCCATTGTCCCGGGCCGCCACAACTCTAAATCCGGCCCTGCCTGTATCTAAGGAGAGGACTTTGCCAAGCAGTGTGATATTTCATCACAGGCTTCAGTTCAGTTCGAACTACAAAACTAGATTCTTTGTTTAAGCTTCAAGGTATCAACCTCATCTCACTAGCTAGTATTCGACTTTTTACGAAAGTTAGCTGCATAATTAACGATAACTAATCTTTACATTGACCGGTTGCCATATAATCTCCAATAAGTATGTGGAATGTGGATATCTTAATCAGTCTTAACTGTAAATTATTTTAATATAAGATAACAGGCAAACTAAGAAAACAAAAGTAATTTACGAAACATATCTATTCATAAATTAAATAGTTTACAATTTTGGGAACCACAAGAAGCCTTCACCCTCGATAAATGAATTACAAAACGTTATTTAATATTTTGTTAAATCATGCCATCTATCAAATGTTTTCAACAATTCTACAAAGTACCATTTTATTTTTATATCTAATATGGCGTCCTGAGTTTTACTAGTTAGTTAATATAGTAAAGTATAGATGGCGCTAATCAATTCATAAACTTGTATTCTTGCGGAAACATGAAATATAGATAATGAGTTCCATTTTCTATTACGAAAAGTTTAGTGTCGTCGAAATTCATCAAATTAGGGTGGCACCACATTAGCATGAGGGTAAATCTTAAAAGAAGCGTCAAATAACCGAGCAGTCACAGCATAGAGTAGGTACATTGAATATATTTTATGAGTCATAGCACGGACTGAACACGTAATAAACAATATAAATTAACAACAATAAAATACATAATACAACAATAAATTAAATTAAAAAAAAAATCAAGTATTGATTTAATCGACTATTTCTTAACTACAGAAATCAAAAGAAATACTAAAATTTTCGACCCAAATCATTCCCATTTGCTACACTAGCGCTATTTCGGTGAGTGTTTGAACAATTTGCTGAAAAAAGTCGATACTTTTTCAACTAATCGCCGATATAAGAAGGTAAAGGAGATGCCACGAATAGTGATTTGGAAGAATACCGAATATTCGACTACGCTCTTGGCCGAAGCGCCGAATATTCGGCGACCGAATGTTCGGCAACAGATGTTCATTTATTAGTGCGTTCATTTAGTTATTACATCATATCGAGTTACTTATAATTCTTAATAAACATTATGAGGATGTAGATAAGTTCTTTATTTGAAAACTGCCTTCTTAAATCGGACTGCGATCTCCTACAAATAGTCGTCAGCAAACGCAAAACCATATCCAATCCTTACAAAACTCGTTAAGATTTTTCTATCGTCTCCTGGTAGTAGTGTATAAAATAAGCGGGTAATATTTATGAAGAAAAATGCAGTCGTTTGCTATCAACAAATACTGAAAAAATTGTTTTCATTCATTGTGATAAATTGCAATGATAAATTTGAAGTATTAAAATATTTTTTGAACTTGCCACTGATAGATTTTAAGTATTAAAATAGTTTTTGTGATTAAAATAGAAGAATTTTTGAATAAAATTTGCGTTTCTTTTTTTTTTCATTTTTTTAATATTTGGTTTTCGGCCAAATAGCATATAGTATTCGAATATTAAAAGTGACCGAATGGGCCGAATACCGAATAGTGGCCGAATATTCGTGGCATCTTAGAAGACGGTTCTCCTTTAATTCTATACTCCATGTGCGGAAAATAATCCTTTTTGCAAAGATACAGGTAATAAAACTTCATCATACTTTTTGACGTGATAACGTCTAGTAAATTGATGAAGGGGTGAGCGAGAGCGCAGAACAAGCGGCACGATTAGCCTAGGGGTGTTCATCAGAAAAAATTATCGATAATTTTGTTATCGATAATTATCGTATTGACTTATCGATAGTTATTGATAATTATCGAATGAACAGTTATCGATAATTATCGGATAAAAAATTATCGGTGGTGGCGACAGTTATCGATAATTATCGGATAAAAATTATCGATAGTTCACGAAAGTTATCGATAATTATCGGATAAAAATTATCGATAATTCACGAAAGTTATCGATAATTATCGGCACAATTTTTGGACGACGAAAAAAAAAAAAAAAAAAAAAAAAAAAAAAAAAAAAAAAAAAAAAAAAAAAAAAAAGGTCATCCGGCGTCCCGGACTGATACCTAAAAACAAAACGTCGTCCGCCGTCCCATATTCGTATAATCCTCCGTTCCCTATCAGAATACCTAAAAAAAAAAAAAAAAAAAACGTCGTCCGCCGTCCCGTATTCATATAATCCTCCATTCCCTATCAGAATATCTAAAAAAAAAAAAAAGGTCATCCGCCGTCCGGTATTGAAATAATCTATCGATAGTTATCGGATCACACAAAAATATCGATAATTATCAGATCGGAAAAAATTATCGATAATTTTCGGATCGAAAAAAATTATCGATAATTATCGGATCACAACAAATTATCGATAATTATCGAATGAAAACTTATCGATAATTATCGATAATTATCGAATGAACAATTATCGAGTAGTTACGAATTATCGATAATTATCGCACACCCCTAGATTAGCCTAAGCGTTCTTACACTCCATCGGACCGCGTTCGAGTAAAAGAGATAGTGGCGCCACGCAATCTACACGTGAACTGTTTTGTAGGGATGTTCATCGGAAAAAAATATCGATAATTTTACTATAGATAATTATCGAATCATTTTGTCGATAGTAGATAGATAGATAATTATCGAATTAAAAATTATCGATAATAATCGGATCAAAATTATCGAATAACACTTATCGGTAATTATCGATAATTATCGAATGGAAAATTATCGAGTAGTTACGAATTATCGATAATTATCGCACACCCCTACTGTTTTGTGATTTGTCAAAGGTTTGGTAGAAGTAGGGATGTTCATCCGAAAAAAATGTCGATAATTTTACTATCGATAATTATCGAATCGTCTTATCGATAGTTATCGATAATTATGGAATGGATAGTTATCGAGAATTATCGGAGGAAAAGTTATCGATAGTTGGCGACAGTTATCGATAATTATCGGATAAAAATTGTCTATAGTTGACGATAGTTATCGATAATTATCAAATTAAAAATTATCGATAATTATCGGATCAAAATTATCGAATAACACTTATCGATAATTATCGAATGGAAAATTATCGAGTTGTTACGAATTATCGATAATTATCGCACACCACGTTTGGTAGAAGTAGGGATGTTCATCGATAAAAATATCGATAATTTTACTATCGATGATTATCGAATCGTTTTATCGATAGTTATCGATAATTATCGTATGAACAGTTATCGATAATTATCGAAGGAAAAGTTATCGATAGTTGACGAAAGTTATCGATAATTATCGAATTAAAAATTATCGATAATTATCGGATCAAAATTATCGAATAAAACTTGTCGATAATTATCGATAATTATCGAATGGAAAATTATCGAGTATTTACGAATTATCGATAATTATCGCACACCCCTACTGTTTTGTGATTTGTCAATTGTTTGGTAGAGAATACCACTTGAAACACTCCCCTTGATTTCCTACTTTTCCTATCATCTTCCTATCCTTAACAAAATAACTCAGATTGGAATATATATATATATATATAGTACTACACTATCATACATATGTAAAGTAATACACACTATCATATTATATATGTGATAATAATTCAATTCGATTCCTAAAAGTATACAATTCTACATCTATGTTTTCTTATGATGTTATCACGTAAAAATTATCGTCTGTAAACTGACTTTACAGACAACCATTTTTTTTTAATACAAATACATAGAAAAAGGGTTTTCATACGATATTTTGCAAAGACAACGATAAGAGATGCTTAAAAACTTCAACGACATAAAAGTTTGCTAAAATGTCAGAATTAAATGAGGGTATTTTTATTAGTGAATTTATATAATGTGGATATAATTTAAATAACAACATACATCTTTTCCAAATAATATATTTACTAATGCCAAATCAATCTTAAACACACATCAAAACAGACATAAGTAATATGCACAATCTCACTTAACTAAGCTATAAATGTAGATATACTCTATTTTGTTTTTGGAAAACACTTGTAAGAATTTATTCTCCTTTAATACTTCATTGAAAATTATAGTATATATTTATTTACAAAGTTCATTTTAAGGCACATTTGTGATTTGCCATTGTGGTTATAAGTACAAATATAATTTAAAAAAAAAAAAATAACATGAAAGTCCGTCTGATGATGGCACAAAAAATGTTTCAAGAAACAATACATCTGTTTGAAACATCATAAAATAACTAAACACAGACTTCCAAAAACTTTGTACGTTATCAACTTCATTAATCACAATATTATATTGATTTCATATAGTACGATGTAATTTTTTTTCATTTGAAAACTATGGCATCTGATCATTATCTCATTTTTAAATGCTATTTTTGTACCATAATTAAAGGTACAGTAAAATGCCACGGAAACTATTATCGTTTACCTTAAACTCGATTTAATATAATATAATATATTGTATGTTAAAATATATTATATAGATTTTAAAACTTGGTTTAAAATATAATTATATTTTTAAGTTAAATATACATTTTTTTGTATTGTGTTGTCCGAAAATTTGTTGTGTAGCTCCTAAGCACCACAATAACTTGAATTAAAAATATCAGATCAAAAATAAGCAAAAGCAAAAACTAATATTCGACTTTAATAGTACAAAAAGCAAAATTTATTGAAAAGTGTTATTTTTAAGTAACACCGTTATTGTCAAAACTTCGTAATATCACTGTCAGTGAAGACGATAGAATCAATAAATGTGATTCCTATTTACATGAGTAAATAGTAAATAAAAATTATTGTTAATAAAGTTCAAATGTTAACACAGATGTTTAATTACAAAGAGATATTATTTTATGGTCGATTAAACGAGCGGGAGACCAACATATTAAGTACTTAAATAATGAAGTAATCATGGACGGAGTGTGTTAACAACTTCAAGGATTATACAATTCGATTAACGGACTAATAAATTTACGTCTCAATATCGTCAAATATCAACGTACAATTGTAAATTTGATATATTTTAACTTTGTTTTATTTATAATTCAATTTCAAATTTCAAAATTCAAATAAGGCACTTAAAGACAACGATTTTTTTTTTCATATTTTTTCTTCATAAAAATTATTTTTTATATTTATGCTTATTTCTAAATAAAATTTAAAGTATAAATTTTCGTTCCCAATGTAACATGTGATTAAATTTTCACTAAAGTATTTCGTTAATCTCAACATCAGATCTTTTTTAACCTTTTTCAATAATCGCTCAAACATTGAGAATTCTCTATAAAATATCAATTCGAAATAACATCTATTGCACTAGCGTTAATATAGTAAATTAGTGAAATATTATTGATTTTAACAATACATTAGCTATGTACATAACAATTAACTATATGAAAATAATTGCCCCAGTTGCGATTGCTTACAGATTTTTATAATTTTCAAAATATATTACTTAGTTTATTTGTAAAAGAAAAAACGGGTATCGTATGTAACCACGTTATAGTTTTTTTTTTTTTTTTTTTTTTACTATTATTGTCGATATTTCGTACCATCGTCCGTGGTCACGACGAGATTTACCGTTATCTTTTAAAATAAACTATGTTTGAAAACCGCGAGTATTTAAGGCCAAAAAGGTTAATATGTGTTATTTATTTTACGAAGACATCAAAACTGTATATAAGTTTTAATGATCCATGATATTCTGTTATGAGATATATTTATTAAGAGATTCTTACAGGAGATTGCAACGAAGCCGCTAATGATTATAATAATATACTTCTCAAGACTACCTTCTCTCAATCTATTACACTTACAAAAAAAATACAATTAATCGCCTACATTGATTCAAGAAAAAGTATAAACATTAACATTAAGCAAAGTTAACAATAATTTAATCTCTTCTATCTTTACTCTATTATTAAATAATCAATATAACAAGTTTTATAGAACCACAAAAATGAAAACATTGTACATTAATTATTAGGGCACTTGGGTTGTGCAATATATGATTTGTTATGTATAAATATTAAGCACTACTGATTAAAAAATATAATGATATAATAAAAAATATAGAATTAAACACGAATTCGAATTCATTTACTCATCGACTGTTATATACTCTATGACGGAAGACATCTTGAATTTTATTCAAAAATAAATTGTATCAAATAATCCATTGACCAAGGGTTTTATTTATATTATTCTTTGGTGAATGGCTAATAAAGTATTACCAAAAAGATGTTAGAGTCAATAAGTAAATGAAATACAAGACTCACTCGATTATCAGTCCAATTAAAACGTGCTAATCTATAATTTTGAAAAAAAATAATATCTATTATACTTATACTTACATCCAGTTACCACTATCCTGCCTCTTGTTTGTGATTTTGGAGACGCGATGTCTCTTCTCATCTCCAGAATTCGAATATTTATATAATTTGTACTATACTTAGCATATAAATCATTTCAAAATATGTAGAAGTTAAAATATAAAAATCATATTTATTTTTCTGTAATAAATAGACATGCATTCAAATAGCGGACAATTGAACTAAAATTATTTCAGTTGTATGTCAACTACATTGAACCAATATTTCTAAAACATTAACTTTTTGAATATGAAATAAATAGTTTAAAAATGATTTCTAAACCATAGAAAAAATATATTGACGGCGCCAAATTTTTTACTCAACAAATCGATACTTCTATATTTCGAGAATATAATATATAACTATATCTAATAAATAATTAAAAACTAAAAAATCTATAAATAAATTTAGCGCCGCGGTAGGTAGGGTAACCTAACAACACTCGTGCTTCAACAACAACACGGTAAAGCGACAACAGAAGTACAATGTTACAATACAGTAAATATAGTCGATGGCGTGTGCCACTTCAAAAAAGAAATATAATATAAATTTGTTAATAAAGTTCATCATGTTATAAACATAACAGGCATATAAATGTTAATAGTTAGACTATTAAAATACATATTACATGTTAACGTGAAAGGCCCAACAGCTATAGCTACATGGTGGTCGATGTTCCGATGATTATGTTACGCGGCGACTTAGGTTCCTGTACGGGCGTCCGACCGCTTCTCCTGTTAATGTCTCGGCGCCATTAGCACTCACCTAGCCGGGTTAACGAGAAGAGAGAAAAAACAGTATGTTAGTATCGATCAAAATGTCATGGTCCGACTACACGAAGCCTCAATCACGAGGTCGAACCACATGACTAAAGAATCGGAACAGAGACAAAGCTTCATACAACGCGCTACGATACGTACACTAGTACAAGCTTGAGGCGCGTGTGCGTGAGCACTCGCGTTCCGTCACGTGCGGAGAGAGACCGGCCTGTAGCGGCTCGGCGAGTGCACAAACTCAGGGGCTGCAGTAAACGTCGCGAGTCGTGTTTTCATTTAATGACAATTTAATAATTTAAATAGCGTTTAAAGTGTAAATATGATTTACTTTACATGTGTATGAACAATAATAGAAAGAATAAAAACACATCATTTTTTATTTATACTAAATTTTATCCTCCTGTGCCAACCCTACCAAAATAGGTATAATTTTTTTTCGCTCCTTAGAAGCTTTGTCTCTGTTCCGTTTATTTACTCATGTGGTCGAACGCTTCAACGCTTTTACGCTGCCCGCGTCGCGCCTTGTACGCGGAAGGGTTAGGTATTTTCGATCGCGTTCTAGAAAATTCTAAATTTTTGGGCAATTCACGTAGACATAAAAATCGACGTATGATACCATGAATGGGGACCGGCACGACATGCAGCTAATAAAAGCGATCAAACTGGATCTCGGATCGATGTCTGTGGTGTACGGATTTAAAAGTAGATTTTCGATAAGATAATATCGGGAGGCTATCAGGCATTCGTGCCGCGACATTAGATTGTTTGCTATGGTCCTGTTAATAATTATACAACGTATACTTAAATTAGTTAACTTAGTTAATGATTGAAAATGTTAAAATAATTTAGTATGATAATGATAATCTATAAAATAGGATTAAATGCCCAATAGTTCCCAGTGAGTAGAGTTTGAAACACGTGAAGTAGATATCTTACGCAGCGATGTTTGAAACTCTGCTCTAAACAAACAAGCATAGGTAATAAATTTATCACATAATATGTATAACCATAGCACCCCGATGCAAGTATGTAAGTTACTCAACACATCGCTGAAATAATTCAATAATAATTGTATATGATAGCATTTATTTTAATAAATTGTTAATAAGTCATATTTATTGATAATGTCATTACATATTTGCATGTTAGTGACTCATATAATATAAATACATAGTTACAAATAAATCTGCAGTGACAGTAGCAGTTATGACAGTGCAATTTTTAATTATTATGTCAATAATCGGGAACTTGGCCTTGTGGAGTTGCATGTTAGTTGTGTGAGCTACATTTGACCATAATATTTGCACGTCATCAACTTTATTGACTCATTGTTTCTCCTTCTTGTATTGTATACTTATATTTTTACCAAATACGCGTCCTGTTCCAGCTAAAAATAAAAAACTCCAATGGAAAATTTCAGACAATTTATTGTATGTATATCTTCTGAAAATGCATTTAATATTTACAATCAACAATTGAAATAATATTTTATACAAATATATCATCTATTATAATTCTCTTTATAATAATATCGATAGCGTTCAGTTTTAAAAATTTATTGCATATAAAGCGTGAAAATACGTAACAGGCATATGCCTTTTAAAATCCACAAGGACACAAGTGCAAAAATCTTAATAATAATAAACTTTCAAATAAGAAAGTGAATAAAATAATACCTAAGGCAATAAAATCAACTAGCTTAAAAATTTCATATAAAAATCTTATATTGACTAAGAAAACTTGTGATGAAAATAAAAATGGTTAAGTCAAAGGATGGGGCATTTTGATTAATACTGGAGCGATGGCACATATTTTGAAAATGCTCTTTCCTTTGACTAATACTGGGCGATATTCAGGAAAGAAGGATTTCACAACCCGAATGTAGCACCGGCATGAAATTTATCTGCCAAACGAAATACAATCTCACTGTGTAAAAAATTTAATAAAAAATTTAATTAATCACTGGAATTACAATCCTTCTTCCCCTTCAAAGTATATTTCTAAACATTACCCGAAAGATTGTTCGTATAGATAATGCATACGTGACTCTTAGAAGGCACATGTTGTGATAAAAATATTACAACAGGATTATTAATAAAACAAAACGAGTAATTTGGTAACGCTGATGTCAACTCGGAAACATAAAATATTTCGTAAACAAAACTGTTATAACGCCTCGCATCACAACATGTAACAGGTTTAAAAATCTATAATAAAAAAAAAAAAGAAATATAAAAATCACAGTTACAAATTATGCAGTGTCACTTCAGATCCTGTATGAAGTAGTGATAGGCATAATATATCTCGTACAAACTATTCGAAAACATAACTAATAAGTACACGATAATATAGAAAAGGACACAGAGAGACGATAAAGCAGAGGCACTCACACATTCTTAATGACGAATACGATTGCTAGATTGCGTTACAAACTTGAATTGTGATATTAATCTTTGAAACGATCAAATGACGTATGGTACGGTAATTATCAAGTATTTATCGATTTGTTGAGATTCAAATTTACCAATGCGTCAATTGGATGTTTTATAAATACTGAGGGCAAGCGTATTCATCGTAAGGCATGCGTGCACGCGCGCTTCTCACCTTGTTAACAAAATGGCGGCGTGAGAGCGTTTTGGCGGGAATTAAGGCGCCGGTAAGGCAGTGCGCTGGTAAGGGTGCTCCCTCACCTGCGTCAGCCGTCCCGCCCTCCGCACGATACCTAGCGGCATAGGATATTTATTATCTGTGCCTGAACAGAGCGTTATGAAGATTCAACCAATGACTTACTTCCTTCAACCAATGACTTGGTTCCGGCCTTTTGTTATACCGGAATGAAATTTAGACTAGGCTCTATGGACTATAGTCCTTTGCCTTTCCCTATTAGGCATAAATTTTAAAACAACAACAACCAATGACCATCGCTTGGTACCCAGACTTATCAATCTTGGTGTAGGTTTTCAATGGTATTTACGTCAAAAATATATTATCGTTACTAAGATTACATTTTCAATATTTTTTTTAAAATATGGTTTACGTGCCTGGGATGCCTAAAACATTAAATGCTGAAAAGAAATTAATCTCATTAATTGATAGACATAGATTTCAAACGAAATCCTCCTTTTGCAAAAAGTGAAATAATAATAACAATAACTGCCAACGTCAATGTCTAAAATTTACACGTTATAGCAGTACGTTTGGCAGTATCACTAATTTCTAATATAATGCTTATCTACATCTAAATTTTATCTAAAATAATATATTATTGCTTTGGAAATATAAAATAAAACTTTTAAATCTCAATCGATCCACTTCCGGACCAACTTACGTACAGACAAGTCGGCTTAAAATATTAAATATTTCAAATAATCTGACTCGGCAACATAAACTGTGAATAGATGAAATAACCTCTACAAAATCCGGCTGGTTGATTTGTTTTCATAAAGCTCACTCTTTTCTAGGCTAACTAAAAATCTTTAAAAGATAAAAAAATAATACTTAAACCTATGGTATGTTTATAAATATAATAATATGGCTAATAAATTAATAAATTAAGACATTGTTGTAACAATAATATAACATTTTCGTGTTTTCCTTTAAAATATTATATTATCATTATCTAGAACTTTTTTCATCAATGTCTATAATTGAATGTCTAAAGGATTTTAATAGTCAGTGTGGTTAATAGTTAAATATATTACGATTGTGTTGTTTATAATAAAAATATTCAATTTGTATTTGGTCCCTTTGCTTGTAATCACTGAATTATTAATTTCGTCATTCAGAGATTTTTCAGTTAATAACAAAAAAAAATCATGTTAATCACATTCGGGAAATCTAATAAGGATCAAAATAACGTACATGCAAGTCGTTTTAACCAAAATTATTAATAGGTAAATATCTAAAATGTAGAATTTGTAAATAGAACTTGCTTTAACGAGATGTTACAGTTTTAGTCTATTCAACATGTGCCATATTGTTCAACTTTTTTCAGCTGTCTTCGAAAATTATGATTGATTTAAAAATATAATTTTCGGAGACTGCTGAAAAAAGTTGACCGAAATGGCACATGTTGACTCGACTATCTTTTCATTTACTTTGTTCATATAATGAGTACTGTCAGCTTTTACTGTGGTAAATCCACGATGTTTTTATGGAGCTTCTTCTTTCCTTGGGTTATCTCGTTAAAAAGTGCTATCAACATTTTGTTAATATATTAGTTGTATTACAAGCGAGGGTTATCACAAAATTTTGTGAAAAAATATGTATGATCATAGATAATATATTAAAATAAAATAATGTATAAATGTAAAGTTCTATATCTTTGTATATCGAAAATCGGTAACTTAAAAGAGTTCTATTGGCAGTTTCAGATTAATTAAAGTACAATATATATTCAATGAACTGCCTTCAAACATTCTATTAGAACGGTAAAATAAATTTTTTCAATAAATATTTCAATTATATTACTTTGTGTAAATAATTTTTTAAATGCTATATAATAAATAAGTATTAATTCTTAGATTCTTGTGATATAAAATATACTTTGTATGACTGTACAAAACGGTAAAAAAGAAAACAAAGTCGGTTTAAAATTAAAAACATAACGTAGGTACAATATGATCGAGACACTAAGCTAAATCGTCCTTAATTTAAAACTTATATCTAAATTGTTAATGGCTCTTATGACTTTAGAAGAGACGTTTAAAAAAAAACAAACTGTCAAGGACGGTTAGATCTTGCGTACGCGCAAGTCGAAATAATCGTACCAAGACTTGTATAAAATATTTTAAACCTTCGAGTGTATACCACTGTAGGCAGCTTCCCGTAAGCCGAAAGTGTAGACTCGGTTGTAGAGAGAGACAGATATATTGAACTACATGCTATCTCTCTCTAGACGCCACGCGATTGGTCACAGCTGACCATGATATTAACCATTTCTATTCGATGAAGTCAGCTGTGACCAATCGAATGCGACTAAAGAGTGATAGCATGTAGTTCGATATGTCGTCTCTCTCTCTACAACATCGTCTACACTTTCGGCCTACGGGAAACTGCCTCCAGTAATATATGCTCTAAGTTTTTACAGTCAGTAGAACTCAAGTCGGTTTGATAGTCTGTGGTAAGATATTTGACTGCGATGTGCCAGGTTCTAATAATGTTGCGATGACCGTAACGATGAAGTTGGAAGCCTGTCGTATCTTATTGCGGTCTGCAATTGTGGCCAATGTCAAAAGCCAGCGAGTAGGTATCTCGACGCTGCAACCCCATCAAAAGATTTAATAATAATAATATTTCAAAAAGTTAAAAGTTAAATTATCAAAAAAAATTAAAAAAAAATATATTAGTCTGTTAGATGAGTTAACTCTGCTATCGAATTGTTAATGTCTTATAAACTTAACACGAATTCTTCGTATTTATTGAGTTCAACGTTTGTAACTTTGTTTATTTCGATCTATTATTAAATGGGGTAACAATGTAAGTAGGGGTTAGGCAGGCAAGAAAGCTAAGATACAAAACGAACACTGGAAAGAATAAAGCATGCTTTCAAACGACTGAGCTGTGGTTCAAATATTTTGTTCGTGAATTAAGAACGTGCTGTTAAATGTGTTTAGCCTAACGCGATAAGCTTAAATCTCATATTTAAAATTTACTCTAACATAAATCACCTACCTAAACGATAATGACTACTTTTGTGTCTACTGGACGTTTGTAGGCAGAAACCCGGTACCTATAGCGTTAGTTTGGTTTAATCGACATTTGATAACACCTACATTTAATTATTATTTTTTAGATATAAATTGTTGGTTTGATATATACTGAAATATAATAGATGTTATCAAATGATTATATATAACGCTGGGGCCATACTAACGGGAAACGTCAAAGCCTATAATCGCGATAAATATTGCGTTAAGTTTTAACGCGATAAAGTGAGTGGCTACATTTGAACGTTCAACGTGAAGGCGCTAATACTATTCCGCCACTTGAACTATCACCTAACATCAAACGGCAATGTGAATGCCGTTGTCAAATTATCGCGTTAAGTCGTGGCTACACCTACGTTCATCGCTATATTAAACGGCATTTCCCGTTAATGTGGCCCCAGGATAAGAGATCAACGGGCGAATAACCCACCCGTATGGTCGGCGGCTGCGTATTCCGCTGTCAGCAGTGGATTGGCAGCTGCTGTCAGGGCTGCGTAGTTCGCGTAGTCAGCATATGGAGACGCGTAAATCAACTGGTGTGCTGGTTCCCCTGGTGACAGGAGACCAGCGGCGGCACCTGCACCGGTACCGTTAAGCAGTCCAGCTTGGGCGCCGGGTGCTGTCGGTATACGTGGAGACAGTATCAATGGTGCTCCCAATGGCGCTGATGTGCGTAAAGCGACACTGCCCACACCACCAACCCCACCCGTTGGCGCCAATAACCGCTGGGTTTCCGCGGCTACGCGTCTCCATTCTTCATCGGCTGTAAGGTCCCCTTTGGTATCAATAATTATCAGTAAACAAGTGTTATGCCTTAAGCCAGGGATGGTGAACCTTTATACTTCAACGTGCCATTTTTTCTAAACAGATATTTACTGAGATAATAAGCGTGCCATCAAATAATTTTGACTTTATAATAATTGGGAAAATAATAAAAATAATAAATAGTGTCAATTAACTTAAAAGTCTTTATCCCGTGTCGGAAGTGCACACGAAAAAAAAAAGGTCATCGCGACCCCCGTACCGATGTTTACACCTCCAGGCTATGCATATTCTTAAAAAAAAAGAAGGTCGTCGCTTTTACTTATCGATTTTACTCGATAATTATCGGATGAAATTATGCCCCAATTGTATGCCTCCCTTTTTTCTTAGTGCATTATGAATTTCGTGATCGATGACGTACCCAAAATATCGTGTCGCGTGCCAACAATGGCACGCGTGCTATTGGTTCGTCATCCCTGTCTTAAGTAATTGACGCTTTTAATTTTTTTAAATCAGATTATGAAAGCGATAAATAGATAAGTAAAAACAATTTATATTAAGTTTGATTGTAAAAGCGTTCATTTTAGCATTCTAAATTTAAGTATTCAAAAAAAATTATTGTATTTTTCGCAATGAAATCACCCACGTTAAGAGTTAACAACCGTGACATGCGACAAATCAATTAAGTTAGTCATCTTAATTATGGTAGATGACTCACATCATTTGACATAACAGAAATATTGTTCATCGAAGGATATTACGACGTATGTCAAAATGCAAATCCCTAAAAGAGAAGTAATAATATACATTAAAATGTCCTGTACATTACGATTGATGATAACGACCGTTCTGGTGTAATAGTGCGAGTAGTCGCCTAAAACTGTGCGCCGGCGGTCGCGGTTTTGATTCCCGCTCGGGACAGATATTTGTATTCGTACAAATATTTGTTTCCGGTCTGGATGTATGTCCTTGTGGGTCTCCCCGCCGTGCCTCTGAGAGCACGTAAAGCTTTCGGACCCGGTTGTTATCTTAGACACCTGATAACGATCGTTACTCATTATAGGGAAATTTTCCACAAAACCGCAGTGGAGCAGCGTGGTGGATTAAGTTTCAACCCTTCTTCTATATGGAGAAGAGGCCTTAGCTCAGCAGTGGGTTGTTTACGAACTGATACAGTATAGTACAGTACATTACGAAATACTCGTTTCTTAAATAATAATATTAAAAAAATATAACTCTTTTTATCTAATAGCAACCTCTTCTCTTTTAAAAACACATTAGTTTGACTACCAATATTTACACACATTGATTGACGTAAATAACAATTAAAATATTTAAAAAGAAGAGACACTCAATACACAATAAAAACATTACAGAAATGAAATTGGTTTTTCTGGGTGCACTACTACTACATGAGTAGGTGCTATTCATATATATCTCCAATATGGTTCTTCTTGAAAAGATATCGTATATTATTTAAGAATTTCTAATGTAAAGTTCGCTCAATATGTTATTCTTATGGACAGTTATGTACTCGAAAATAAAATAGCAATTGTTTGATGAGAAAAATGGAAAAACTAGTAATAAGTAAAATCATGATTTGATTAAAGAGCGTACATAAAAAAAACAAACATTTTGTATATATCAGTTAAAGTAATCCCAATTACCATTATTATTTTTCACACAACAAAAATGTAAAACACGGTAAAATATTAAGAATGTTTCTTAGAACTTAATCTGTTGCAGAATAAAATAAGATTTATGTTAGGTCTTAATAATAGATTAGTAACAAAACATGAATGCGACCATACTTAGTAGGCACTGACCGTTGACGGGCACGACTGCTTTCGTGCTAGAGTCGCGGTATGTACCATTTATAATGGCCAACTCCATTAACTGACGTTTTTTCAACTCATCTTCTCCGTCCGCTTGCTGCAAAGTAAATCATTTTATTAAACAACGAGCAGAAAAATTTTGGTTCTAAATAATATATCCTAATATAATTCCTTATGTCCAATTATCTACATCTATAACGAATTGATGACAATATAAGCAATACTTAAAAGGGAATTTTAAATAAGAAATTATATTATGTCCTTTTATAAAAAAGGCTTTAAATAAAAGCATGATTATAATAATAAATAAATAATAAATATTAACCAACAATCACACCACGTTAACCTAGCCCCGTGGTAAGTTCGTAAGAACTTGTGTTACAGGTACTAGGAACGGAAATAAGTTTAAGAAATTTATAAATACATACATATATACATAAATAGTAAATAGTAAATACACATCCATGACCCGGTGCAGACATTTATATTCGTCATACAAATTATCTGCACCTGGCGGGATTCGAACCCGCGACCGCTGCGTAAAGTGTCCAGTTGCCTGACCACTCGACCAGACGGCCGTCAATATAAAATAAGGCCCATAAAAACGCTAATGAACGACAGTTACGAGCTGATTTCAACAAATTATACCAAAAAATCGAAGTTTAAAGATAGATATTATGTAATAAAATGTTACATTTGATTCAGTTAAAAATGTATGTAGATCAGAGTAATTTCATCCACAACATACGTCACATATCAGGTTACACTGTTTGTCAAGCATCATACATGTCGGAAGCTTGACAAACAGCAGTATTACAAAACCAGCTTGTATTGCAAGAGGAATTTGATGAAATTGGGTATATTTCTTAATTTTTCTTATTAAATAATTACGAACTTATCGTAACACATCAATGAAACGTAGAAAATTGTTAATTATAAACTATTGTTTGATTCTAAACATCAAGCCTATTCCATATTTACAATTTTGAATCGATTAATAAAATATACTTTAAAAGCCTATGGAGGTCCGCATAATACCAACTTGATAGTTGCTCGACAAGAAATAAGAAAACCACGTCGATCGTTTTAAACTAATAACGAAAAGGTTTCGTCCTCTTCAAATTGTCCAAAGGACTTGACTATGCATATTGATCGATTTAATTTTTTGTGTGTAAGGAGCCATATAGAAATGTCGTAAATAAAAATAAAAAATATCATGTATAGTTTCAGTCTTTGAAGTGTTGTAACACAATATATAATAAGATTCATAGGTAGAGTTTACGTAAAATAGATATTTTTAGATATTTTTTTATCGAAATATATTTTCAACTACAAAATATCACTTACGGGAATCAATAGGCGTTTGACCTCATCTACGGCTCTGGCCAACTTTATTTTAGCACGGTTTTCTGTATCTTCGACTGTAAGCAGTACGTGCAAATCGTCGGCTAGGTGCTCCCAATTTGGCTTGCCCCTATTCGCATCCTCCTGGAATATAACCAATGATAAATCATTGGACACGTAATACTCAAAAGACATTTTATTCCAATTTATATGAACGAAATTGTTGGATCAGTAAGAGGAACATCAGTGCCAAGAATGTCTAGTTGTCTAGAAAACGCTCGTAAATGTAAATTATGCAAAGTTTCGAGAAAAATAAAATCCAAGACAGAAAACATCATATTACTAATAGGATAGGATATAAGTTTTAGTTAAAATATAAAAACAAAAGTCCTATTAAGGATCTCTATACAACTTATCACGGAAGCGGTTGACGCATGATTCTGATAAATCGTTTTAGAAAAAAAAAGTTATGTAATAAAACCTGTCATGTATTCCAAGCAGCGCTGCATGAAACATACAACAACATTTACTAAATTTTTTGTTAATATATTTGTTAAAATTAATCAATCTTAGTAAAAAAAATATTACCTTCTTTTTGTCTCTCATTGAGCCTTTGCCCCTGACCATAATTTTGCATCCAGTTTCCTGTTCTAACTGTTTTGCAGTCATACCTCTGGGTCCAAGAATCCTTCCAACAAAGTTGAACTGTAATCAATAGAAAAATATATGATATTATTTTGCTTGAAATATTAAAAATGCATAACAATTGATATGAAACAGCCTGTTAATATCCTCAAGCTGGGCAAATGTTTTTTGCTCCTAAATAAGAGAAGGACTGGAACTTTATATAAAAATATTATACTGCGAGCTAAAAAAATCTTTACGACAAAATTCCTCCGTGTGGTGATCTCGGTCCGCGTTTAATAGACAGATACTGGGTTAATTACTAACATTATACATAAATAGTGTTTGCCACGAGCGTATATTATATAAACTCGTAAAATCATAAAAGATTTGACAAAACCTCATTTCCAAAGCATCAAAAAGCTTTGGGCAGTTCGACGTATGTGAACCGTGAACGGTGAATCTTTCTCCCGTCTACAAAGTAAGAAATGGACCAATTGGAACATCGCCAATAAACAAGATATCATAGAAGTAATTTTTACATTCACTTATTACAAAAATCAATTCTTTCAAGCACAACTGAAATGTTTAGTAATAAATGGTGTATAAAATTAAGCTTTACAGATTTGTCGCATCTGTCATCGTTAATTATTTTCTATGTCAGTGTTTAAATTGTTTGAAGATAATTTTAAATATTTTACATAAAAAACATTATAATGTTTAATATAATTTTTTGATTAGGTTTTTTTTTTTTTAATTTACCTATATAGTTTTAAGACGAAAATAAAATATATAAACTGTGATCTTACGACAGAAAGAAATACGAGACACGGAAGCGGCAAAACAATAGGTATGAGAAAACCGTCGTGATTCTTCGCGGTTCAACGATTAAAATCTTGACTAGTGGTCTAATAAATACTAGAACTGAACGTAATACTATACAATTTATTGTTTAAAAAAAACAAACTATTTTCTTCGCGTATTTAGTTCTTTAAGCCTTCAAGATAAAATAATTATATTCTTGTTTACGTAATATACTTATTGGATAATTTTATAGCAAGTTACACAACTGTCTAATCGTTTGCTCATTTCCCGCAAAATAAGTGTTGAAATTTTTGTTTATTTATCGACTGCTCATCAATTACCGATGCATAAAATCAATTTCAAATTAGTCTCGTCTGAAAAATTTATCTTTTACCATAGATTGTTAAATATTCATAAGTTTTCTTCAGATTCAGTAAAGACGTCATGTCATGATGTGACCATTTTAAGTAAATTATTTTCATGTTAAAAGTCGTCCTATGTATGAAATTTGAAAACACTTATCAGTGATATCGTCAATAATGAATAGTGACTTTATTTTTCCCAACAGCGAACAAAGGTCAGCCGGACGCGAAGCCATGTTGAAATGGCGTCGCACTAGTTGGCCGCTCGCCCACATTCGTTTTCTCACCAGCCGTTAATATTTTCATGACAAAAGTGATTACTGTATTTTCGAAAAGGAACAACAAATATCGTTTCATGTTACATTAGTTACAACTCATATAATTTCATAGTAATACCCTTTCAGTGTATCGTATGACAACTGCATTTGCATGTTCTACAATACTCTATGGTTGTTTTTACTTTATGGTTACATTGCTGGCTATAGTTTTGACGTTTTCGTTTCTTGACGACAAAGAGATGAATCTATAGCAGGTTTATAAATTAAATCCTTGAGGTCGTCACGGTCAAAGCGGAGTGCTCGGTGCTAATTAATACACTGGCCGCAACAGAATGTAGGTTAGGTATTCTAAATGCTTCCTAGTTGATCATAACTCAATCTGAATTACAGTGATACAGTTGGTTGAACATCGTTGCGAGATGTTCCCTCGTCGCATTTATGAACCACGATTAGTCGCATGCGCATCGCGGAAACACTTCCTATAAATTTATTACCAGACATTAGATTTTGAGATATACTCCATAAATGCGGGACTCGAATTTTAACGTGTTTATTCGTCCGGATTTATGATCATACTAAATCAAATTTATAATATTAATGTTTTTTAATATATCGGATGTAAAATAGATAAAATTATATGGTTTTAACGAAAATTTTATGTGCTATTTCTTTTATATTACATCGACAAAATATGCAATAGTAATAAAACTAAAATGTATCGTAAACACAGTTTAGTTGTACTATTCTAGTAAATAGGAAGGCTCATTGACGTAGAATCAACAAGTTAAAGCAAAACAAAGAGTAGCTTTCGTGATATGAGACAAATACAAAAGTAATCGACTTTACAGTCGTTCTCACAATAAAATAATTTAATTCGTACGTGTATAATTCTCAAGAACAATAATAATAGCTTGTACTCTGAGAACGCCCTCGCCGTCAGCGCGTCTAATCGATAAACATCAATTGCATTCCGACCAATGTACCTACAACATGCTGTATTGCACTCCAACTACACATTTGGTAATGCAACGCATTTCCATAGACATGATAAGCGTCCAAAAATATTACTAGCTTTTAATAATAATAATAATTTATTTATATGTGTATATGTATATCTTGAACGGGTGGAGTGTAGCAATAAAATAATAATAATAATAATATCTTTATTTGCATGAATATGGTACAAAAGATATCAAAAATTACATTTTATCCAGCTTCTTCTATTCTTATGTCTTTATCTTACTTATAACTATTACTTGCAACTATTCCTACTATTTCTTTTAATTTTTTTGAAGTGAAACTTCTTTATCGGGGTTGGAAAGATTTTTTCGTTACGCGCCATCTTGCGTTACGCGCCATCTTGCGTTACGCGCCATCTTGCGTTACGCGCCATCTTGCGTTACGCGCCATCTTGCGTTACGCGCCATCTTGTTCTTGATTATTGCGTATTTCAGTCGTTTTTCAATAAACACATGCGCAAGGAAGATTCCGAGTGGTAGTAGATGAAATCCTATATATATAAATAAATAGTTAAACTAAATAAATCAAATATCAAATTTTGAATGCTACAAAATGTGGCTTTCGCAGGGTTTTGAACTTGCAGCTCTCGAGCGATATACGAAATTCAATTCGCGTTGGCAGCCACTGCGCTAGCAATCTCTAAGATTCTTGAGTGAAATTAAGTATCACTATATAGAAGTTTGCAGTTATTGTATGATGTATTCTATAGTGAGTAGGTAATTCGAATATAAATATGTCCGAACGCAAACACAGGACTCATATAATTACGATCGTATAAAAAGTAAACTGTTTTTATTATAAGTTTCACTTCTTACGAGTGTACGCTAGTACACGCAATTTAATTTTTTTTTTTTTTGTTTTTGTTTAATAGATTTATTTATTAATATTTGTAATTTGAGAGTTTTGTACTTCAAAGGCACTGTCGGATTTGTATTATTAGGATATCACTCCGGTCACAGAAGCGTCATCGGTTCTACAAATTTTTACAGACTGTGAATTATAATAGACGCTATAATAAAATATTATATCAAACAATACAAAAACATAGCAGTGTGCTGTTTTGGAGATTTTAGCTCGTAGCGATAAAAAGCCATCTAGTGTTATTAATTCATGATTTGAGAAATTTTATTACACATAACATATTCACTTGTAAATAACTATCACAGAAGAATTTAAGTTAACAGTTCGTATTAGGTAGACACTACACATTAACATTTTTGCATATTAAAAAATTACTTTTATTACTAGTCGTGAGTTTTTTTAACCAGCCTGTAAACATCCCACAGTCGTGCAAAGGCCCCATTTTCATATAGAAGGGCTGGAGTTTACTCCACTACGCTTCTCTACTGAGGGTTGGTGGATAATTTTCCTACCATGAGTAATGACCGCTAACAGGTGTCCATGATAACAACAAGGACCGACGTCTTTACACATGCTCTCCGAGGCACGATGGGGAAAACCTCAAGTACATACACCCAGACCGGAAACAAATATTTGTAAAAATACAAATATCTGCTTCGAGCGGGAAATGAACCAGCTACCGCTGGCGCTAAAGCGATTGACTAATCCAGCGCATGGAGCGACTGCTCCACCATACCAGAACGGTTGTTACACCAGAATAATTATCACACCATAACGGCTATATGTCGGATAGTTATTTCACCTGCGAATAATTGAAAAATGTATACAAAGTGAATAAATTATTTTTTTTCCATAAATCAGAATATGTTTTCCGCAAAATTAACGACATTGACTATGTGGTATTATATTATTAGTTACCGGATATATTAGCTAAATTATCACGACACTGTGACACCAGCATAATAGAATTTAATAGGAATATGCAGTTTGACCTAAATGTCCGTTTTGTAAGCTAATGATACACCAAACACCGTGCCACTGAAAGCATTGTTACTGAAAGCATTGTTACTGACAGAAGGTTATACCTAGTTCAAAAGATTTATTAACTTTATTTTTAACGTAAGTTACACTAAAATTAATTTTTAAATAAAAATATAAGCTTTTAATTACGGTTTGATTATTTTACAATAGACTACGGAAGAAGAAATTAAATTAAGAGATGTAAATTTAAAAATACTCTGCAAAATTTTTAACTTTTAACATTTAAAACTGTTTTAATTCAACACTTTTACTCTCATTTCGAAGCGACTTTAATGAAATAAAAGATCCGTTATTATAGTCTCACTAAAAAAACATTCTAATTTTATAATTTTATACAGTTCATTGTATCAACAATCATGTGATTGTTTTAAGAAACGGCTCAAAAGCATTCTTGTTTTTTCAGCTATTATTAACTTCATAAAACGTATGCGATGCACTTACTCTGGCTGTTTTGATTTCTGAGATTAAATCTTCTGCAAAGTTATAATCATGGATATGCGAAAACGTTTCGAAAAGAAAACAGCTTCAGATTTATTGTTTGATTTATAACATATTATAATAACTACGTACCGCAGCATGACTTACACGCATTCAAATAATCTAACTCATATTATGTTTCATTTCATATTCATATTTGTATTAAAAAAGCCGTATAAATAAAATACTTATGAGAAAAACTGTTAAAATTACTACGTATCAACAATAATAAAGATAGTATTTAAGTAATCTGCACGGCTCGTTTTATTTCATGGACGTGTATAATAAAGATGTTTATTTAATGTTATTTGAGAAATTATTTATAACGGATTATTTCGTATTGATATTAATGGTATCAACTATGTACGACGCTTGTTGTTAAAGCACTGATTTATTTTTTAAATAACATTACAATGACCGCTGTTTTTTTTTTAACTTTTTACATCTAAATCAAATATTTTGTTTTTCAGTGCATATCTGAACTATTGACCGCTACTGATTGTCTATGAATACAAGTACCGGATGGATGATGCAGGTGTATTACGAATCTAATATATACTGCAATTGATTGACGGATTAATTCCTAAGAAAATTGTGCTACTATGTGTCAAGATAATATTTATACCGAAATTTGTATTTTGATTTTTACAGTTCTGTAATCATACTAATATTATAAAAGCGAAAGTAAGTTTGTTTGTGACGCTTTCACGCGAAAACTACTTACCAGATCATCATGATACTTTGTACACATATTCTATAGGATATATATATAGGAGGTATTAGAAGTAACATAGGATATATTCTCTTATATTTACGCGAATTTTACTCATTTGATTAAAAGTCTATACCGGATTTTATCGTGTTTATTTAAAACTTTATATTTTTACAATATTTTAAATTATTTCCCGACGTTTCATGTGCATTGACATGTGCAAAATCACCGCGCTTATATGGCCTACCAAAAATACACAAAATAAATGTACCTCTACGTCCAATTGTAAGCCAGATCAACAGTCCAACTTACAAACTGGCTCAGCACGTAGCAAAGGTACTGTCACCACTCAGAGGCAACACAACAGCGTATGTGAAGGATTCTTATCAATTTGTGAGTGAGATTAAAGACCTACAACTCACTCAGAATGAAACAATGGTGAGTTTCGATGTACAGTCTTTATTCACATGCTTACCGGTACAAGACTGCATTGAAATTGTACGAAGGAGACTAGTGGAGAACGACATGCCAGAGGAATATGCAATAATACTCAAGCACTGCCTTACAACTGGCTACCTGTTGTGGAACCACAAATACTACATACAGGTGGATGGCGTGGCTATGGGCTCTCCAGTATCCCCCATAGTGGCTGACATCTACATGGAGGACTTCGAGGATCGAGCTCTAAAGACAGCACCTATCTCTCCTAGATTTTACAAGAGGTATGTAGATGACACTTTCACCATATTACCAACAGACAGTACTTGCATATTCCTAGAACACCTTAACTCCATAAATAACAATATTCAATTTACCATGGAGTTAGAGGCAAATAACACACTAGCTTTCCTAGATGTACTTATAATCAGAAATCCTGATCATAGTTTAAGCCATTCTGTGTATAAAAAATCTACCCACACAAACAAGTATTTAAACGGTGCTTCTCACCACCATCCTAGACAACTCTCTGCCGTTGGTTTGTCTCTGTTTCAGAGAGCTCGCGGGATCTGTGACGAGAAACACCTGGACGCAGAGCTACAGCACGTCAAGCAGGTACTGCGTGACAACAACCTCCGAGCACCGCGTCAGCGTCACAGATCCCGGAGAAAGAAGACAGCCACAGTTGAGCGCCAGCCTGCCGTACTACCATATGTCAAAGGAGTCACTGACAAGATTGGCTACATCTTGAAGCGAGCTTCAATCAAAACTTACTACAAGCCGCCAACGAAGATAAGTCAATTATTACCATCTGTCAAGTGCCAAATACCTTTACAAGATGCAGGGGTCTACAAATTAGACTGTGAATGTGGTCTCTCATATATAGGGCAAACTAAGCGGAGTATAGAGACACGCGTCAAAGAACACATAGCTGACATGAAACACCAACGGTCGACAAAGTCTGCTGTGTATCAACATACTCAACAAGGTACCAACCACTATATCAGATTTGATAAGCCACAAATTCTCGCTAAAGAACACCGATTCCTACCAAGGATGATTCGCGAGGCTATTGAAATTAAAAAACATCCTAATTTCAATAGAGAGGATGGTTGGAACGTACCACCAGCTTGGGAGCCAGTACTAAAATTAATTGAACCCAAGGAAAATAAGAACACAGCACGACTTCCAGACACAATAAGCTCATTCTGCATGAATAGGAACGGTTAATAGTAATAATTTAAAATTGTATAAAAAGCGGGGTATGTAACAATTAATTCATTATTCGGACACCCACCACCTCAGTCCCCCGAGATCATGGACGCTGTAAAGGGTCCGAAACGTCGGGAAATAATTTAAAATATTGTAAAAATATAAAGTTTTAAATAAACGCGATAAAATCCGGTATAGACTTTTAATCAAATAGGATATATTTTTTCGGTCGCGTTAACCAACATCCACGCGGGCAAAGCTGCGGGAAAAAGCTAGTAAAATATATATTGGCGTAAAAGTACTAATGTTTTACATGATTGTTAGGGTACGTATTAGTTACGACGTGCTTTACCGGGAGATGCCGCAGGCGATAGTGGTATTTAATTTAAAGCTTAGAATACATGGATAGAAATATCTTGAGCCGTTATTTATTGAAGAATGCTATCATAATTATACGAATCTACTTAAATGATGCAAGTCGGATAATGTTTTGAGATAACAGTAGAATGGAAAGGTAAGTATATTTTTTTGCACATTATCATAATAAGTGTAGGTATATGTTTTCATCTTAGTGAGGGTGATACTCGTAATATGTGCATCGTTTTTATAGAATGATTTTAATAAAATGATTGTGAATATGTCAATTTCATGATTTGCAAAGGCAATTGAACTAAATGTCCACGACCAACAGATTTACCTACATAATTATTTGGTCCTAAAGTATTTGTACCTACTAAGATATATTTTATTTAAAAATAAAACAAATACATATTTACAAATATACAACATACAAGAAATGTACACAAAAATTTGTTATTTAGATAATATATAGATAACCACTGAATTACCATTTTACAATCTACAAAATATAGAACGAAATATTTGATTAATGCATAAGTTCTAGTTTACGAAACGAGAAAAATATGGTATAAAAATAACCAAAATGATCAGTGACATTAATTCTTCATTAGCGATTGATATTTACATCTGATTTTTAATAAAACATGTTTACATTTAATCGTTCAATATTTATGTTTATGCGTAGTTAAAGATATTGACAATATGGGTAATTGTTTAAACTAGGCGTGTCTGCAAATGTTTATATTAATTTATTTATTTATGCGCAATACAAAGGTACACATTGCATTTATATAACGACATGATAATATAATGTAATATTACCGTTCGGTTGCAATCACATTAGTAGAAATGTTTGTTTGAATAAATCTTTTTTTAACAGTGGATTAACAACAGCCCTTATCGAAATTATCGCCATTAAAAACTCTATAAGTTCTTATAAATAGAATAAAAGACTTATAAAGACTTTTTAGACTTATAAGAGGAAAAAAGTCTAGTACAATTTTCTCAAATAAAACTCTAAAAAAGTCTTTAGAAGTCTTTTATTTTATTTATTAGAATTATATAGTTTTTAGAAAGCAATAATTTCCATAAGAGAGGTCTGTCACTGTTTAATGTTGTTAATAGTTTTCAAAATAATACTAACGTAGACAGAGGTTGCGGTTTTAAGTTTAAAATTTTTTTGTATAGGTATATGAATTGTGGCTTGATTAGGTACATTAGAATGCATATGCTTAAGTTACCTTTTTAATTTAATACACGAGATATTAAATACACGCAAGTAAACTAATAAACGAGAACTGGATTACAGTTGCTTTGACAATCGTTAATAAATAATTTTTGGTACGTAATGATAAACGGACTAATTACTAATTAGCTTGAATGATAAACAGACAATATTAATAATAATAAAGAATGTTAAATGTATCACTCTACAACATTGTTTATATGCAATGAATATAAATACTGAATTCGATAATAAACAACCTAATTCCATGAAGTTATGAAATAAAATGGTTTAAAACAACGTTTCACGAAATAATTTTACGATCTTGTTTTTTAAAGAGCGATGACAGACTAAGACCCCGGTTTCAAACTACGTCAATCGCTTATTGTCATTTATTTCGAAACGCCCGCCGTAGTGAAATAAACAAACGAACTGAAAATAAACTACATTGAAGATGATGTAAAAAAAATAGTGGCGACTTTAATTGTTTCTTTAACAGTAATTATGTTCATTCACACGAACAAACATTTGGCGTAAGTGTTCGTGTTAAACGAAACGTGCGATGTCCGGCGTCTGAATTCGCTAACCTAATTCAAAACTACTGAACGGAAACTTATAAAATGTAATATAGGTACTATATTACATTTATTAATTAAAATAAATAAATAAATAAATATTACTGTTGTCATGAGTGCAAACGGATTCCTTGTAGACGTTTCTGCGGAAATCAAAATTTTAGTTTTTTTCGCTAATTTTAATCAAAAATAGTTAAATGCAAGCTGCGGAATAAAGCGTGAGCTTATGTATATTGTATTAATTTTCCATCAGAACTATTTCTTGTCGAAATCTACATTCCGTTACGGTAGTGACTTTACGGCGAATCAGCTAGATTGATTTGTAGAATGACGTTCGAAAATACTCGTAAATTCCTATTTAAATATGCTATATTTTGAATTGAAATGTTATTCTTAGTTTTACGACAGAAAGACCACGATATAGCAATTATGTTTGTAATTATACCTACCACATTACTAAGTGTTAATATAATTTTAAATCGCTTAAATACTGTTCTTGTATGCGTCACTATCTCGATTTAATTCATAAGACAACATCGTTAACCCTTGTCAAAATATGGCACTGTACCATTACAACCTAAAGATGAACACTTACAAGTGTCCCACTGTTGAATAACTCCTCATCTTCTAATAAAGATATTTATTAGAATCTAAACCACTATGCTGCTCCACTGCCGTTTAGCGGATGTTTTCTTACCATGTTTTTCTTACACAAATAGAACAGAGTAGGTATACTTTTGTATTTTGGCTGCGCCGCAAGCGATTACGGTTTCTTTTAAAATACGACTTAATTTCGATGATATATTCATCTGCTCATACGTAATTGTCAGCATATTATACTTAATGATTATAAAATCGTTTTATATCCTTAGACTTGAGTCGCTTCAAAATACCGCGTAATAGGTATTGACAAATAGTTTTAATATCTCGAAACAGTGTTTTTATTGCCATCTTACGATATGTTATTTAAAGATTATAGCCAGATGGTATGAGCTAATATGTGTGTTACGTATAAGTAGATAAAGTCATTTAAGTGTTAAAGTCGTAAAAAATGAGATTTATTTGGTTTAACACACGTACGGATAGAACATACTTTTCATCATACTATAAAAAAAAGTCCTCCGCCGCGTCTATCTGTCTGTTCACGATAAACTTAAAAAATACTGCACGGATTTTCATGCGGTTTTTACAAATAGATAGAGTGATAAATGAAGAAGTTTTAGGTACATATATATAGCTCGGGTGCAGCCGGGACGGGCCGCTAGTACTTTTCCTAATACGAGTATGACATGACATTAATTTTATTGTTGCTGGTTTTTGGAACTATTGTCTCACGAATTTAAATTTATATTGCATGGAAAATTGGAATTATATCAATGTATTATATTTATATACATATACAGAATGACTGGTAAATTACTATCAATATTTAAGGAGAATACTCGGTACATGATTCTCATTCGAATTATGTAAAAAAAAAATAGGTTAATATTAATAAAATTTTAAGTAAAGTTACTCAAAAATTATCTAATTATTTACGCGTCGCCTGGACACCCTAGCAGCTAGCTGCACTTTCGACACAAAACAGGTAGTTTACTTACGTCCAAACGCCGCCACGTGTTAACAGGATAGCAGGATAACAAGCATGATTCAGTCCCCCTTAATACTTTAATCTTGGCTTAGGATAGGCAAAAATACTAAGATATTTTACTCGTTTAAGCAACAAATTTATTGACTAGGTAAATGATGTGAACTTTGGCAATTTTTAGATGTGAACAAGCGGCACAGTACAACACCTGTGCACGTGCCGCCGGCATGACTGGAAGTGTCAACGCTTCATTTATTTGAATTGAAATTTATGAAAATTTGGTCAAAAATTAAGTACCTATTTTTTTTTACATAATTTGAATGAGAATCATGTACCGAGCATTCTCCTTAAATATTGATAGTAATTTACCAGTCATCCTGTATATATAGACCAGTTCAAAATATTGATCTTTTTTTTTCTATTTTCAAAATAACTACTGAAATACTGATGGATGATAAAAGACGCCTGTTAAAAGCGGAGGTTTTATTCTTACTACGATATAAATTACATTCTCTAATAACGAATAAGTAAAACAGAAGCAACACAAAAGTGTAAAGGAACATGGCATACGATGCATCGCTCGAGTGCGCACGGGCATACGATTGACCTCTCACCGTTGAAAACGGTACAGAATCTAGATAAAATGATTCGTTTCCAAGATATTTTAACTACATACATACATGTTCCTACTTAGATCACTTTGAATTATGTTTGTTTACTTATAATCGGATAAGACATTTTCAAAAGTAATACGGTATATTAATTGCTAGATAAATATAAAATATCATTATTTATTTAATCATAATTAACATGTCATAGAAATGTTAAAATGATGTAATGAAGTGTATTAAACTAATTTTACCTAGGACTGTTTTGGTATAGTTTTGTTATTTATATAAGACTATTATCATTAACACATATGCTATATGCGTATAATTGCGTTTTCTGAAAAGACTGAGAAAGACTTCATTCCCAAGTAGATAACTGGATATCCTCAAATGGAACATGTTACAAGTATTTTGTTCCGTAAAAGAAAAGTTGGTTCAAGCTCGATTTTATAAATTCTTATTGCATTAGAAAGAGTATTTATTCTATTGTAGGCTATAAAACTTCATGTTAATAGAGAAGTGAAACTGCGAAGCTATAAAATTAAACCAAAGTTAGTATCGTTATAACTAGTACAAAGATGAATAAACTTAAAACTATGTAAGTAGTTAAACATGGTTTCACACCTCGTATTGTTTTAGCTATTGGTATTTTACACTTACTGAAGTAAGGTTCTTTCGTCGTTGTATTGTTTATTTAACAGCTGGTAATAAAATGGACTATTCATAAACTTATTCTAATGAAGAGATGCTCTGAATGATTTCGACATGAAAATTTTAACTTAACGATTTACAAATAAATACAAAGCGGCGAATAAATTTTAAATCCAGAAAAAATATGGTGAGAAGGGAACTATTTCAATAAAATTAAGTAGATACATAGGTCAAAATTATCAGATAGGATTATACCGAAATTCCCGTGGGATCAGAATGTATGCGAAAAATCGCGAGGCAAAGCTAATATTCAGTAAAATACAGGCAACAATATTGGTGCAATGCATTCTAAAATATATTTAGTTTTAACTTTCTTATTCAATCAAAAATAATCATATATATCGGGCATACTGTCGCAATCTTAATATATAATATTGTACATCTCGTACACATATATATATTATATAGCCTTTATTGTCGTTTCCAATCCGATCAGACGTGTAATAAGTAAATAAAGTTTCACATAACGACAAAAACTGTTAACTTAAGTAATAACTACAATAAATAGCGACAGCTTAATGTTATATGAAATGTACAATGTAATAAATAACCTAAATAGTAATTTGAATATTAAACAAATTATAGTGAGTTGACATTTAACTGAAAGCAAATTGAGCGTTAAGCGTTTTATGCACTAAAAATCTATGCACTTAAAATTGCGCTTACTTAAAAAATGTATCATTACATCAAAATAGTATCTGTTTTTGTATTTTTTACAAAATATTCATCATGTCTCAAATTTAAAATGTTTAGGCTCTAATTTGATACCCATATTAAAAATATTATCAATAATGACTTTAAAATTAACTAGTATACTTCATATTAAATGAAATGACTGTTTGATGCAGACGAAATCACGTGTGTTATCTAGTGTAACTGTTAATTACGTTATATTTCTATAATGTTATGGTCCATGACCTGTCCAGCGTAATTTTATCGGTGGCTGTGTGTATTGCTTATCGGGACAAATGTGCAGGTGATAAACGAAGTATGCAACTACCTCAAATAATGTTTCGCTTATCGACGACTGGACGATCAAATAAATAAATATTTATATGTAGAATTAGATGTCGTACTATAATAATGTAATATTTAATCATTATACTTTTAGTGAGTAATCTTTACCTATACTTTTATTACAAAGATTAGTTTGTCGTTCATTTTAAAGTGCGAATCTATGACCAACAGGACAACAGTACCCATTTGCTTAGTATAGATATACAATTATTGCATGCGAAACCGAAATAACTATGTAGTTAATTTTAATAATATACATAAATATATTCCACGTTGTCGGTTTCTTTTGACAATTTTAATTTAAAATATTTTCAGATCTTAATAACATTGAGTATTAAGAAGTAATAACTTTGTATGGTTGAATAAAATACCGTAGGCTTCAAGACAATTTTTCACTAAAAATATGATTGTAATAATATTGTTAAAACTGTATAAACTGATTAAAAAAAGGAAAAACAATCGAAGTCACACTTCTCGTCTAGTTATTTTTAAGCTTTTCATGTCAAAGCATCCGTGATTTCTCGTACGATTATAAACATCAAAGAGATATCACCTTTCGAAATCTCTTTAACTATTGTCATCACGTAAATGAACGTTTCAAAAATAGATAGATACTAAAATTATGAGTAAATTGTAGAATATTTCAAAAATAGGTAGGTAGGTACCTACTAAAATTACGAGTAAATATAAAAAAAATTCGTGCCAAACTTATTTCTGTTCTCAAGTGTTGATCATCAAACAAAAACTACCATTACAATTAAAATACTTAAAACTAAAATTATTGCATGATTTCGTATCTATTTTTGTATTAGAATTAGCGTAGGATTTGAATTTGCCGCCATTTATGCTGTAAAGTATTAGCAAAAAAAAATCTTAAAAAATTGACAACTGTCAGCTAACGGTTAATAATAAAAAACCGGCCAAGTGCAAGTCAGACTCGCGGACGAAAGGTGCCTTACCATTCAAAATCAAAATCAAAATCAAAAACAACTTTATTCATATAGCACGAGCACCTTCGAATCGTCATTTATTTATAAAAAAGGCAAAAACAAAAAAAAAAACATGTCTGTTGTATGAAAGGCCCCCTTAAATATTAATTTTATTTTTATTATTTATTTTTAAAGTGAATAATATGACTCCATATTCTGTGAATATTTCGAACGTCTACCTGATGCCGTTATCAATATCGAGCAAAAGCGAGCAAAAAAAATCACGATTGTTGTATGGAAGCCCCCTTAAATAATTTTTTTATTCTGTTTTGTAGTATTTGTTATTATAGCGGCAATAGAAATACAACATCTGTGAAAATTTCAACTGTCTAATTATGACGGTTCATGAGATATAGCCCGGTGACAGACGGACGGATGGACAGCGGAGTCTTAGTAATAGGGTGCCCGTTTTACCCTTTGGGTACGGAACCATAAATAAATAAACGTCTCACACTCAACGGCCCCCAGGATGTGAATCCTGTGTCGAGGGTCCAGAAACACGCACAATACACAAGCACAAACGCCCGACCACAACAAACATCTGTATGGCCTATACAAATATTTGTCATGTGCGGGGATCGAAACCGCGACCGCTAGCGCAACGCGTTGTTAAAATAGAGCCTAAAAATAGAGCGTTACACGATAAAACAACCTGTCTTTATTGTTGAATATTATCTAAAAAATAATTAGAGATAGAGTTTAGCGGCCGCAAGTCGAAAATTCCTACAAAATATGGTCGAAATAGTGTTTTGACTTCATCACCTGTGAATAGATTATTTGGAAAATTCAGGGAGATTGGATCAGTCGTAGACATTAAATACACTGGTCGGCCAAAAACAAGCCGTTCAAATGTCAATATCGCAGCAGTGCGTGAGAGTGATGTTAAAATCCAGTAACATCTATTCGGAGTCGTGGACAAGAATTGCAAATTTCGAGAAGCTCATTATAGCGTATATTCGCTAAAGATGTGGGTTTCCATGCTTACAAAATTTAGTTAACACAATAATTGAAGCCTAATGACCATGCACAGCGAAGAGAGTTCTTTAAATGGATTATTGAACATCAACAAGTGATGATTTTTCGAGCAAAATTATTCTAAGCGATGAAGCACATTTTCATATTGATGGCTTTGTTAATCGACAAAATTGTTGCATTTGTTGTTCGGATAATCCACATGCGATTGTCAAAAAAAAAATGCATGCACAACGTCTCACTGTTTGGTATCGATTTAAGCCTGGAGGCATCACTGGATCATACTTTTTTAAATATGAGGCTGGTCAAGCAGTTACTGTTATTGGTGCCGAAATTTGGATTATATTGATGTTTCCAATATGTGATTTCAACAAAATGTTGCCACATGTCATACAGGCCGTGAAACAATTCAATTACTGCATGAGACATTTCCAGGTCGTGTACTCTCTCATTTCAGTGTTCAGAATTGGCCCCTATAGATTGTGTAAATTTAACATCCTTAGAATACTTTTTATGGGGTTATTTCAAGTCATAGGTGTATGTCAACAAGCCCCTAATCCACCCATGCATTAAAAGAGGAAATTTAAGAAAACTTATGCAAAATGGTCATGGAAAATTACGGCAAAAGAATGCGTATGTGCTAGCAAAGTCGTGGAGGCCATTTATACGATGTGTTATTCCATAAATAACCCTATCCTATTTACTTTGTAACTCAATAAAAAATAACAATCAAAATACTAAAAACTGTTTTTTCTATTTAATTTAAACCTAGCATAAATTTTGGAACAACCGATAGGTATATTAGTAATAGAAGAATGACATCTGAATTTATTAAAAATAAAAACACTGTACAAAATTAGAAACATGCTATATTTTATGATGTTTTTAAAATTCAATATGTTTACGTAAGCGCAAGATATAATAAAACGGATATTTAGATCGTGGAATTTAGTCAAAGTTTATGAAAATAGTCCGCTGTGACTCAACGTTTGCCATTTCGTCTAGCAGATCATGTACCATGTGATAAATGAAACGGAAATTAGCGTCTCCTACGCGTGTGCGTTTATTGCACACGTTAATAGTTTAATATACCGATATAAAACCATAAGAAAGTTTATACAATTTATTTTTTTTCCAAATAATGGCTAAAATCATGAAAAAAAGAAACCACTAACAAAAACTTCTAAGTCACAAGACTAGATTCTGTCGGGGTTTTTAATTATGTATATGTTATAAAAATTATTTTTCAAAAAAAAATCTGACACGCATTTTTTAAATATTAAACACTGAATCTACACCAAAATATCTTTAAAATTTTTGTTTTAAGTCTAATTCTAAAAATGTTTTGTTTGTGAACCTATTGGCTAATTTGTAATTTAGGAGCACCTACAGTCAATTTAGGCTAAAAAATCTCTCCAAACAAAAGAAGACGCTTGCCCAGCAGTGAGTTACTGAAACAGTACAGTACATAACGAAGTAATAGGATAAAAAAAAACAATTAGCACAAATGCAGTATAGTTACAAATTATTGCATCGATGCCTAATAGAAGTTCAACATCAAATTATAACAAAAGATACCTAATTGTAAATCAGTTTTTTTTTTCTAGTATAAAAAAATGTATATTAATAGTACTATTTTTACACCTCACCTTATTTAAAAAAGGAATTGGTTAGACTATAGATTGGAAATATTTATTTATATGTTAAACGTGAAATATTATTGCTTGTTTCTAGGTTTCCCTCGCAGTCTAAGCTGATTTATTTTCGAAACAATTTGGCTATTGCTGACGTTGCTCTTGAATGATAAAGCACACACTGCCGAGCATACAATACACAACCGCTACAACGTTCCATTCGGTAAAGAACATTTTAGTTCATTTCTAAAATAGCACGCATTTTCTTAGTTTACAATTTAAAAAAATATCTATATATTTTAGAAACTTGTAAAGCTAGGTAACATTTGAAATCTATTTAGATGTTTATTTGTCAATTTTTTTTGTTATTTAATAAAAACTTAGTTTAACTTCTTTAAACTATATTTAGAGACTAAAAACGTACTAATGCTGATCTAGATCCTTAGTTCCAGTTCCCAGGGATCTACAGGAGACTCGACGTTAGCGTGACAAAAAAAAATGGGGGTTCACAATTCGTAAGCGGGGGTCCACGCATTTATATACTTTCGATAGTCAAGAACTAAAGTGTTGGCTTGACTTCCAGAACCAGCCAAATTTTGAAAGTGGTCTATGAGAAGAAAGTCTAAGAACCTCTGATCTAGATAATCTATTGCTCTGATTTTAAAAATTGGGAACGGGAATGGGGTTTATTGGGAACGAGCAGAGCCATAATGGTAAATTACAACGCGATTGAAACAGCGAACATTGTCTAGTATACTAAAAAAAATCTTATAGTACTAGTACTACTCTATTATTATTATTACTAGTACTTTTTCTTAGTCTACGAATTTAGACACGTGAGCAATTTACAACACCCATTACTGCTAAAAATTAAATTAAATGTTGATTAATTGTAAATTTAATTAGGTTTTTGTAGCACTCATGCTGCCATGTTATCAAAAAAACTAAATTATATATTAAATCCTATTTTAGTTACCATATTAATACAGTTATAAATATTTTAATACATATTATTATCGGTTTCTAAAACAGGTTTTATTTGTGTCATCTGTCGCTGCTCCTTGTATTTTACGATACGTCAGAATCATATATTTTAGAGTTTTTGCGTTCTTTTTTTATATCTAATAATATATATTCTGGAATAAATTTACTTTATTACTTTAAAGTGTGCAGAGTGAGGCAGCATGGCGATTAAAGCTCCAAAATCCAACTGAAGCAAGCAGCAGCAGGAAACAGCAGCAGAAAGTTTACAGGTGTTACAGTTCCTATACGCTTATAGTTAAGTTTTAAATTTTGTAAATTTTAATTTGTCTAAATTTAATTTTTAACTTTTAAAATTTAATGTTAACAGATTAATATCTATTGTTTAACAAACGTCTCTAAGTGTTGGTAACAACGCTGAATACCGGTGAAGATCTTAAGGTGCTCGACAAAAAGTTCGTAACGGACCTTACCAGTACAGTAAGATTTAATAATGCTACCCTATAAGGACGGGAAACGGGACATTGATCGATGTCGATGTCATACAGTTGAGCACCGTTGTGTTATATCTAGCTTTTGTAACCTTTTGATCACGATTTTATAATATCATTTATAACAAATCAAGCTTGGTTATATATGTTTATAAAATAACAAACTGATTAACTGAATTACTAACTAACTGATTTACCATCGTCGAGTCTATGTTGTTGAAACTAGATAGGTACACTTTTGTGTATTTATTATATTTTTATGGAGTTTATTTACAATAAATACATCCAAAAAAGATTATTGGAAATTTTGAAATAAGATAGGTACCTACCTTAGATGAAGAATAAAACTTCAGTTATGTGTGGAGTACAAGTATTTTATATGTATCAGTCCTTTGCAGAATCCGTCTTTAGTTGGGGGGTTGCCAATGATAATGGCCATTTTATTTCAAGATATGAACCAAGACACCTAAGACACTAATCCGTGTCTTTACCTATCTAAATATTAAGTTTTATTGATTACAGTTCAGTAGTTTTAACGTAAAAGAGTAACAAACATCCATCCACCTATCCGAACGCACTTTCGTGTCTATCATATTTATGCGAACACGGATTTTCACGTAAGTGTTAACCAAACTCGATATATACTAAAAGCTGTGATAGATAAAAATCCAAAGCGAGTAGAGAACAATTCAAACATAAATGGCATGTATTTACGAGAATTAATAGGAAAAAGAGAACATATCAAAGTTACCATAGTCAGATCTAAAGGAGCACTAACAAGGGAAACCTGTGCAACAAGTTCAGTGGCTGCGACATCTAAACTAGTTGATATGATTTGAGCTCGTTTCCTATTCGAATAAAGAATATTATGTCTAGTATAATATAATTCATGTCTATGCGGAATTGGTCTCGTAACTACGTACTTATTTCTATTAAGGCAAATGTATATGTCTGTCCAAATAGCGCCATTTTACCGTCATGATGATGTATAGCTTCTGTATTGAATTTGAGCGATATGTATTTATTAATAATGAATGAACTACGAATACGCTTGCTTGGTTGTTTTAGGCCCGGACTTCACCAGTGCGGACATGTGCGAAGATGTGTTTAAACAACCAATAGAATTTCGTTATTCACACACCTCGTCTCCCCCTCCGCTTCAGTGGATACCATTGAACGAAGTTCTATTGGTTGTTTAAAACACATCTCCGCTCCGGTGGAGTCACACCCTTAGTTAAAAGTGGCACAACAGTAGCACGTTAGCTTATTGAACGGATCAAGTATGAATTAGAAGATTAGTTCTAATTTAATAATAAACAATTTTCTTTAATTAGAATTTCGTATTGATGCAATTATTTCTAAACCTATATATTACAATATTTTGAGCCTAGATACATCGCTAATGGTTGTGCTAAATATATCTTTCCTATTATTTCAACAATAATATGCGTCATAAATAAGATATATTGGGCGGAAGAGCGAGAGAAACCGCGAGTTCAAACAAGTCATTAAGACAAATTTAGGTTGGCCTACATGCGAACGAACGCTATGGACGCATTCATCATAAAATAAGATTATTTTCTATTAAAACTGAAGATTCGAGTCTTGAGATTTGACTAGACAACAATATTACTGTACTATAATACATATTTAAATATTTAAAGTAACCAATTGTGAGAATGGTAAAATGTTAACAATGATTTGAAATATGCTAACATCTTTACAGTTCATATTTTCGTGCATTAGTCACAGTCATCCGCTATTCAAGAATCTCAAAATTAGACGATTAGACGTAAAATATACAAATCAATGTAAACAAGAGCTTAAAATTTGGCAAAATATATTCATCTCAAAATATTAGATGTAAAATATACAAATCAATGTAAACAAGAGCTTAAAATTTGGCAAAATATATTCGACCTAATATTGTCGATCTTGTTTTATGAAAGATAAATGATAAATACATCGTTAGAGCAACCATTAATAACGCATATCACTGAAACTAAACCATCAATAGGTTTAGTCGATAGTCTACAGAAAATAATTAATCTTAAGATTTATGAAAACTTAAATCCTTAGATAATTACGATACATATTATAAACGAAACAATACGTTTTCGAAAAACGATATACACTAATTCATTTCTAATTTTATAGACAAGGATTTTTTCCGGAGGAAATAAAATTCTAATTATTAATAGGTATGATTTTTTTAAAAACCGTGACAAAATGACAATTAAAATAATAATATTTTTTTTTTTTTTTTTTTTTTTTTTTTTATTGGAAATTTGAGTGCGTTTGACCTCAATCTTGTCTGATGGTAAACAATGATGAGGTCTAAGGTGAAGCACGCAAACTCAAATAATGCCTGTTCACTCTTGCCTTAAAAATCCCTAGGTTGTACGCATCGGGAAACAGTGACGCAGGAAGAGAATTCCATTCCTTTGCAGTTCTAATAATGAAAGATGATGCAAACCGCGAGGTACGAACCGGAGGAATGTCGACCACGTATGGATGGAACCCCTGCCCTCGTCGAGTTGTCCGATGGTGGAATGGTGCTGGGGGAATTAATTGATGCAATTCCTGTGCACACTCACCGAAATGTAACCTGTAGAAGACACACAGACTAGCAACCAGTCGGCGATGTTCGAGGCTCTGGAGCTGTCTTGAAGTAAGCATCTCATCACCAATGAGTTTTCTGGCACGCCTGTCGATAGCTTCCAGGGCTTCGAGCTGATACCGGGCGGAACCGTCCCACAGATGGCAACAGTACTCCATGCAGGAGCGGACTTGAGCTGTATAAAGTCTTAGCAGCTGGTCCGGTGTGAAATAGTGACGGACCTTGGAGAGGATGCCCAGTTTTTTTGAAGCAGTCTTAGCCCTGGATTCGATATAGCTTCCAAAATTGAGTTTGGACGATAAGTCTATACCGAGTAGTTCAAGGTGGTTCGTGACTGGAACAGGCACATTTCGGAAAGTGGGAGCCAAGTTTCAACTTCAACACGAATTTTATTTATACAACACTTTAATTTTATCTACTCTTAAAATAGATCGAAGATCAAACCGAAAGGCTTACCAGCATTACCTTATTAGGAAACTGACTAGGAGTAGGATGGCGCCGACAATCGGTCGCTAACAAGATCATAGTCGGTAAAATCTTGACTGCGTGTTTGAATAATAATACATCGATATTTAAAGAATTTTAGCATTAATAATAATAAATATACATATTTGGCTTAAAATACAATTCTTTATTCTTAATGCTAATTAGATACTCGTAAATTGTAATAACAACTAATGTAACAAGTAAGAACTAGGAAACACATTAATAAACAGGTTTTTTTTTGTAATTATGCGAATATTACTAGATTACTTCCAGTAAAAACTACTATGATTCCAAAGAGAAGTATGTTTATCACTAACATAATATATTTGTACTTACAAAATACTGCTTAATATCAATCATATTTTTTTTAAATAACGTCATAGTGAATCATTCAGTTCATTCAACTCTATCTAAATAGGAGTAGTATAAGACGAATCGTTTGCAAATGAGTCTAAAAAATCGCTTGTTCCAATGAATGGACGGTTTCATTGAGGTTGCGGGCCCCAGTCGAGTACGTGAGCCCGTCGAAACACGAGATCGCCCTGACATAAGTCACCAAATGTAGCAAGCTGCCAACCTTGTCTTTCTATTTATATGACTAACACTCTTTCATTTTGTCCCCAGATGCAATAAAACTTACAACCTGTGACATTTATTTCAATCTATGTCGTAATGAACCGAACCCTTATAGTATAACAGCTGGAATATGTCTCTACAATTGTCAGATAGTTTTAAATGGTATGCTAGGAGCTAACAGAGTTTTATTCGTTTTTGTCGTGAAGAAATACAACTGCATGCATTATTAATGTTGAAATTGTTTTATTATTATTTCAAGGCTGGGTTCCGTTTCATTCATTAGATTATATTCATTGGGTACCTATTACAATTTATCGTTATTTTATAAACCTTCCATGTTATTCCAATTAAGTTCTTTATCTCTCTCTTCTACGCTATAAATAGTTATCTAAAGTACATCCAGCTCAGTCATAATTGTAACAGGTTGTTGCGCTAATGGTCGCTTGTTTGATTCTCTTTCATGCCATTTATTTTAGCTATACAGATATTTTATGAGACGGGGTATCTTTGTATGTATGATAATACGTAACGATTATTTATTTATATACGTTATTTTTGTTTAATAATTAAACAAATATATTACGCCAATTTAGTTATTATTATCAAAAAATTACAACAATGAAACATGTTATTATACTAAATTAATTTTATTCGTAATTTTAAATCGTTAGGTATTCCATATTTAAAAAAAAATCGAATTATGTTCGTAAAAAATGGTTCTAATAAATTAATCTACTTTTCTAAATAAGTACAAATATTTTATCCAATACTCACATCTGGATGTTCTTTAACTGGTACATATACTTTTTCTGTCATTGTGGTGACTATACCCTCTGGCTCTGGTAGAATAAGCGGTTCCTTCTTGACTCCATTTATTTGGAATAAACTCGCTCGTACTTTTGCTATTTCTGTAAAGAAGAAAATATATTGTCTGTAAAACACGGGACTTGCAATAAATTTGACAGATTAAAGATGTCATATCAATGGTTATAATTTAAGACATCCGCCCAAACGTTTATTAGGGAATATAAAAGTTAATGTTCTATCCCAAATCGTCAACGCGAAGTTTTGGATAGCAACCAAAATTCCTTGCCGTCGATAATAAAATATGCTCGAGATTAATTTCAACAATTAATAGCTAACGTGTTTATAGATGCATATTAAATTTTATTAAATCCACATGGTTTTATAATAAATGACTATGACATCACTCAATTGGTATAGAATTATTAACGGATCTTATGTCGAGTTCGATAATGATAGAGCGGTGCCATGCCGCCACCTTTGAAGCTTTGATGTCGTAAGTTCTAAGTTCACGCTTAATGTAAATAAAAACAAATATAAGTAAGCACTGAGACTGTTTATGTATAACTACATTTTGTAACTAAACGTTTTCAGATTAAGTAATGATAGCTTCTATTAATTTAATGTGCTTTTATTTCCGCACGTGTATTTTGTTAATTCATATTCATAAAATTGCATTGCATTATATTCGTAAAATAACATTGCAAAACGTTTTTCATTGTTGTCACTATAATGTCACACATATTTATAAACACAAAAGTTACCAAATTCTTTAACGTACATTTTCACCCTATTCCAATATTTGATAGTTTGGAATAATTTTAACAATTAGGTAGATCATAAACCTTTTTAAATAATTCCTAGTTCAAGAAAATTCAAAGAATCTTAAAAAATCAATACAATAAATCAATATTTTTACATTTCACTAGCTTAGTTATTGCTTAGTTATAGGGAACTGTATATCGAAAACTTGTTACAAAATAAGCTTAATAAAACAATTTTTAATGACTTTGATTTCTTCCTTTATTTTATCAAGAGCGCAGGTCAATTATATCTTCCTTATCCAGATAAAAGTGATGAATCATTGGGTAATGTCCGGAGTAGGTACACAATTGTACGACCATATGTTTTGCTACATCGCTTGCATAAAAAGTATGTCGGGTCCTTATGTATATTCATGACTATTTCTTAACTCTACACCGCATAAATACTTAGTTACTGAGTTCTAGATACATTTCTGTTAAGTTTTTTTTAAATAAAATTTAGTATCTCTTGATAACTTAGAGTAGAAATAACTTAAACGTTAAAACCGATTCCTACTAATATTATATAGAAATTATATAAACGATACACTCAGAGTGTAACTATTGAACCAATTATAATAATTTTTCCATATTATAATTAGATAGATCCACTATATACAAGTAAAAAAAAGGCTGTAAAATATTACGCAACGACCTACTGAAGAGAAGTGGAGTCATAAATGTTAAAGTGGGTTACGTCTATTATTTTGTAAATATATTTAAAAAAAATCAAAGCCATACGATTAAACGTATGACGTAGGCTAATATAATATTCGTTGTCATTATATTCCGAGGTTACACACATAAAATGTTAGATTTCTAATGACGTCACTTAAAAATGTTTATAGCTTGTGACAACCATGCACATGAAAGGACCTGTTATTTACAAAACGGACTATATTTACGAAATGAAAAAAATACGTATTGTCTTTCACAACCGAACCGCAGTAAAAATAGCAGCATTGTTAGATATTTTAAAGTAAAATAGTATCACATAATGAGGCTTAAATGATTAAATTAATTAATGAATTAGCCCGTAAACGTCCTACTTCTGGGTAAAGGCCTCTTTTCCATACAGAAGGGTTGGATATTAATCTACTGCGCGTTGGCGGGTAATTTTCGTACCATGAGTAACGATCGCGTTCATGTGTCTATGTTAGCAACCAGAACCGACGGCTTAATGTGCTGTCCGAGACACGGTGGGGAGATCCAGAAGGACATACTATACTGAACAAATACTTGTACAGTAGGAATCGAACCCGCGACCGTTGCTATTAAGGCAACTACACCAGAAGGGTTATGTTAAAAGATTGGATATCAGAGATATTTTTTGTAAAAATATATTTATTTAAATTATACCATAACATTAGAATACGCACATACGAATTGTATATAATCTGATTTAGTAGGCAATGAAGCATTTGTAATGATAGACGACCAAAGGCCATAGGACTCGTCCGTACGTCCATATTAAGGTCAGCGTGGACCGGCGACAATGTAGCGGAGCTTTCACACCATATAAGGTCAGTAAGTGAATAAACAAGCCATTAAACCACTGCGAGACTCCGTGATCAACTGTGGATTATAATACTTATTTAATTGCAACATCTAACAATGTAAAATAATATTTAAATCTATATAAAATTTATCCCAAATGCGCCTTTATGACAGTGTCGCGTACAGCTTGAAATATATACGTCCGATTTTGAATTTCGAACGAAATCAAAATTTAGGTATTACCTACAGAACATAACATATAGTACCTGGATGACCGAGCTTTGCTCGGTTAAATTATATTTAGATACATTACATACTGATGAAACATAAATAATATTTTCGACTTTACCGACATAATAGTAAAATAATAGGAATTGGTTATTTAAATAAAAAATAAAAAGTAAAAAAAGCTCTTAATTCAAAAGAAAAAAAAAAGGAAAAAAAATGGTGCGTAATCACCTGGATTCGAACCCAGATTTTCTGATTTCGAATCCGTCCGATTCCCATCCGAGCTATTAGAAGCTTGTCAATGACAGCGAAATTTACCTTCGTATTGTAATGATATTTTTTAATTGCGTAAAAAAAGGGATAAAACGACATTTTCTAAAAATAAATCCTAGCTAGATCGATTTATCGCCCCCGAAACCCCCTGCATACTAAATTTCATGAAAATCGTTGGAGCCGTTTCCGAGATTCCGATTATATATATATATACAAGAATTGCTCGTTTAAAGATATAAGATGTACGTAAATGTTGTACCTAAAACTAGCTAAACTACTTAGATAATTTTAAGCGACATCTTTAAAGTACAAAAAAAAAGAAACAATTTCACGCTATTTCACATCTACTAATACTAAATAATTCAGTTTAAACTCACAAGGTTGTAAAGAGCGTGTGTAAAAAAAAAACTTGTGGAAACTTGTCATAGCGGACGCAACGTTGACGGATGTCGAAACGCTTGTACGAGACTAAACAATACAGTGGTTTTTAAATTTATTACACAAATGGGACTGCAAAACAAAAACAAAAGGTATAATGGAGGCTTTATTTACGCAGGTGATCTTGAGTCTACTTTTCTTTTTTACCTAGGGCTGCCATCGGAATTTTCGATTTGTCCTAATTGAAAGGCGTAAGATAGAAGTTTTTGAAAAAGGTCTAGGTGAACCAGAACACTCGTGGATGGAGATATTAAATTAAATTATAGACACTTAATAAATTAATATTTAAAAAAAAAAAAACATTCAATTCTAAAAATATTTATTTTCGGGAGTGTTCTAATAAAAAAATATATAATTTATCCAAATGGCCGAACATTAAAAAGTTTTTGTACAACTTTGCCAATTTATGTGTTGACTGTCCTTGAAGACCTCGTGTATGTATTATGATTTATATATTATTCTAGTTAGTAAACTAGATCAAGATAGTCGTTTTTCGACTCACGCAATATTGGCTTACGATCTAAAACGAACTATCTTCATAAGCAAAGCCAGTATACCATGTTAGAACGAAAAATTTACAGCGTCTACCATTTTATAAGACCCTGAGAAAATCAATTATCTTCACCGGTATCTAGTTTATAAACTAGCGGTAGTGCTAACAGTAAAAAGTTATAATTTGTACGGGAGTCAATGTAAGATGAATATAATCTATATTTTCTTTTATTATATATACAAAAGATTTGTTTATAATAAAAAAATGTAAATTCTAAAGTGATTGTAATTCAGAAGTAAATTAAATTATAATAGCAGAAGCTCCGATTTTTTTTAAATTCTTTTTTAATGAAAGCAAATTTTTTCTCACCGAATAACGATAATATATCACACTTTCAAAGAGCTTATAATAACTGGTACAAAACAAAGTGGCTGGGAATTATATTGTAGTTTTATCTGCAAACGAGTTTCAAACCACAATCGGCATATTTTAATTTTCTGATTACTTGAATTACAATAACCACAGTCGTTCACTCTGTGTTAGTAATTCTAGCCTTGTAGACCAGCAAATGGTGACACTACATTAATTTAGGTATTATGATGATCTATCATTATTTCAAAACACTGAATGGACTGCAATCGTTAGTAGGAAGGTTGTAACCTAGAATGGAGTTTAGTTAGTTACTTAATAACGTATTTTTCTTTTGAAGAACAATTTTTAATCACTTAAATAATGTTTATTTAAATACAGATAATTCAATCCTTTAATTACATAATATCATATAAGATATATGACGAGTTAATAAACCTTGTTTATGACAATATGATGAAGACAATAATTAAATAAATTAAAATCAGGAAACAATATTAATTACAAAATATAATCTACGAGTTGAAAAATCAAGTATTCTGGCCCTATAAAGGTCAACAATTATGACACGTTTTGCTAGTTTTTATTTTTATTTTACTTGATCAAAGATATCAATACCAATTGTAAACATTAACATATCTATAGTCGCTCTTAGCACGTAACTCGAACGTTTAAGCAGAAATCAAGCCCGACGGTATTGTATGGACACAGCGTGAAACTCAATTTCAAATTCACTTTTAGTTTTAGCGTCCGTCTGCGGAAAATTAAATAACGTTAATTCTTGTTTTGTAATTCATTAGCATCGTTTACAGGACGTAATGCTAGCTTTGTAGCGGAGGTGTTGTTTAGACAGTGAAGTGAATAGGATGGTACGTTAATTTAATAAGACTGCGACAATTGGAGCGGAAATGAGCAAAATATATTAGTTCAAATACCAGAAAATGCAGAATGCATTGAAGAAAATGACAAATGGTTCAAATGTTAAAAGAAATTAAGAATTAATAATAAAATTAATAAATTTATTTTAAACAAAACAAAACAAATTTAAACATATTACAAAATAAATTTAATGTAAATTACACAATGTACAATTAGGACTGGTTTTTGTAATTTAAGAATTACCTAAAGTTCATACTGTAGTTAATGATAAAAAAACACCGAAGTTGAATTTGGATCCTAACAATAAAACAAGGGTTTACATGAGAACAATGATATAGAGGGAATTTTCTCACGTCGGGCAGTGACGCGTTAAGGCACCGGTACGGTTAGTTTGCGTGTCGACTTGCAACCGGCGTGACTTGAATCACGCAAACGTCAATACGTCTAGATTATGTTATTTACATCAGGTAACATGGAATCCTAATAACAGCGTATTAGAAAAACCGTCTTCAAATCTATAAATTACTATAATTCAAGAATTTTAAGGATTTATATTTTATTTGCTGGTAAAAACAAAATTTTCTTCAAGCCTATTTGAAATCGACTAATAGCTTAGTTTTTTCTTTTGATCTTGTATGTGGAATTACAATAATTTTCAAAACATACTCAATAAAGAAATTTTATATACATATTTAATATTAAAATTTGTTTTATTTTAGAAAACACTAACCTGTATGTCTCATTAAAATATTATAAATGTCAGTAAAAAGCGATTGAATTTGTAACAAATCAAAACAGTCAAAAGCATTATGAAGTCAAGGACTGTTGCATGAAATTATCATATTATATTAAGTCGGGGGAAAAAGTTTCTTTGTATTTTATACACAAATTCATGACTTTTTTTCAAAGTTTAATTAGATTTAATTATAATATATATGTGCCATTTTGTACGATAAAATATTGCCGTCTTGTAGGGAGTTACATAATCTCGTTCCTGTAGAAATCTTGAGACTCTTTATCAAAAAAATGTCCAGTGAAAGCCATCAAATCAAAAGAAGTTGAAGTTATCAAAAAAATGCGACATATAGTTTTGACAGACCTCTCTTGATGTTAACCTAACACTACCCAAAGAATTCTGAAGAAATCAAAACAGGTGAAAATCTGAGAACGGAAGGTCAGGACTATGTGGTGGATGCATTAACACTTCCCAACCAAGCTCTCTCAATTTTTGATTTGTGACCAAAGATTTGTGTGGTCTGGCGTTATGATGATGAAAGACAATTTCTTTTCTGCTGATTTATTATAGCCCTTTTTTCTCAATTTCTTGCTTGCGTCTCAGTAATTGTTGGTAGAAGAGATTCGAATCGATGGTTTTGCCCGGCGATAAAGCTCATAATGAATGATACCACCATACACACAGTATCACTCACCTTTATTGCGTGTTGATCCGAGTTTCGCTAGTCTGTAGAGCTTGACTACCTTTTGACCATGATCTTTTTCGCACGTTCTTGTCGTATGTGATCCACTTTTCACTACCAGTGATCAATCTTTTCAAAAATGGTTCAGTTTCTTCACAGTTCAATAGAGAATGGCAAATGATTACACGATTTGTCGGGGTTTCTTTCCGTGAGCGCGTGTGGCACCCAAATATCGAACCTTTTTTACAGCCGACTTTTTCAAATGGTTGAAAACTGTTTTGTGGATAATCTTCAGTTCCTCGGGTATGCTGTTACTACTGTTGTGCCAATATTGCTCCACTTTTAAAAAAATTACATCGACATGTGGGCGACCAGAGCGAGCTGCATCTTTGACATCAAAATTCCCAGACTGAAAACGCTTGAACCAACTTTGTACTCTTACTGACACTGCATTAGGTTCATAAACGTCACAAAGTTTTTCGCGGCTTTAGTCGCATTTTTCCGTATTTTGTAATAAAATTTCTTCGTTAAAATCACTCATTTTGACGGACGGAAAACAATTGAAAATTGGCCGGAAAGTGTTTTTTACTTTTTATTTTTCTTATTTTTAGCCAGATATAAACAGTACAAACAAAGAGATTTTTCTTCAATATTATACAAATATACATACAAAATACGAAAAAACTTTTTCCCCGACCTATTACCGAAACCGTTATCAGTACAAAAATTTTCTAATTCTAATATAACGTAATCGTCATCGCTTTTTTCTTTGTTTACCTATGTTAAATTATTATATTCATATTTAAAAAAAAATGAATCAAAATTTAGCAGCATACGATCAAAACTTTCGTAACTTTTTTAAAGAACAATAATAAAGTTAAATCAATTGAAGGCGACCATACAGGTAAGGAGCGGTAAACACAAATAGAAAGCTTTACAATCATAAATACAGCTGTAAATGGTCTCAGGTGTTGATAATTATAGACGCTATTAAAGCCATATTATCACACTTATCCTAACACCTAGAGCTAACATTTAAATAATGTTATTGACGCATTGATTTCAAAATTAAAACATTAAGAAAATATAATTTGTTAAAAATACTTTCTATAATGGAATTTAAGAGAATACTCGTAAAACATGTATAATACATGTCATGTTATGTAAACACATAAATAACATACATTTTAACAAAATTCGACGTCATGCAATTTAAAGTCCGCATCTTATATATCTTATATATTTATTATATATATATCTTATATATTTATTATTATCTTATATATTTATTACTTTTTTTTTAAATAGACAATATAAAAAAAATAGATTTTAAATAAAAAAAAAGCAAGTCACGAATAAATTTTACTAAACCATTTTAGACAAATGTTATTATAAGCATATTTGAACACGTTATTTCAACAGAACGGTCACTTTCAGTCAATACAAGTGGAGACTTCCTGCCTCCGATGTCAAGAACTGGTGTGTTATGTATGAATTATGCATACGTTTTAAATGGTCACAGCTGACAATGAGGAAGGTGCATGACGAGAGAAAAATCAAGTATCGACTAAACTCGTCGTACTAAGCCTTTTATATTATTAATATTTGGAAAAATGAATCATCGTACTACTTACTGAAAGTCAAATCAAGGATTGTTGTTAATTAAGACAGTACCAGTTATTTGCCAGTAGCAATTCTTCTTAGAATATTGACAAAATAACGATTTATATAAATGAATCATGATTTATTATGCGAATGCTGAGAATATATGTAACAGATTAAGAATTGCAAAACATCCGCAAAAGGAATCTTGTTTCAAATGTCAACGGGTTGCGCTTAAATTCATTTACCGTTATCAATTATGTTACAACGTTATTTAAATAAAATTTCTATACTGTAAGATTTATATCATGTTCAATTAAGATATTTATACCAATAATGGAATTGATAAATCATATTCCGTCATAAATGACGTAAGGTATGATTCATATGTCTCCGAAATAAGCAGCGGTATAGGCATCATAGCTTGTTAGATTTTTTAATAATTTGAGAACTTAGGCTTGATAATATAACAACAAAAGCCATTTATATTTATGTATTTTATATAAGTAATATAAAATATTTTAAGGTTGTACCTATTTACATTAAGGTTGTATTTATATATCACATAATTAATTAAATCGTAATTAAACAGTAAAACAGGCACAAAATTAATATAATTATGAAATACATTATAATGTAAAACAGGGATTCCCAGATTATTTTGGGTAAGAGTTCTTTTTCAAAATGAACTGATACCTCAGACCCAAATTACATTAAAAATCTCTATCTTTTATTTTTTTTTTTTACTATTGATAGAAAAGTGCCCGAAAGACTTTTACGCTCGAACACATTATGTTGCACGAACTTGTCCGCGCTTATTGACCTGCCGACTTTTTCATCTCGTACGAATTTGTGACCGCTTATCGACTTGTTGAGTTTTATAAAAGTACAATAATGATACTTCCTATTAAGATATTAGTCATTCTTACAATACGTTGGTACACGTGACAGAACTTAAACAGTATCTTGAAAGTTTCAAATAAGGACTTGTGTTAATTTAATAGGGTTCGATTTTTACCTCGTCGACTTCCAAAGTCAGTTTTCGTTTATGTCGACCCAGGGGAAACCAATTTTATTTAAGACCCCACAGCGTCGATATCGACCGCTTTGTTAATCCATGATTTAAAGGTGTCAATGAAAATTTAATTTTATTAAAATAATCGACTCATGAATTATATTATATTTATAATTATAGAAAACTAAAATTTAGACACTGCATACGTTTATTAAATAATACACATTGGCACATATATGATTAAGTCCAATATTGATGTACTTTGTTAGATAATTAACTAAAATCAATTATGTCGCTTAGATTTTATGCACGAAGGTTTTTAAAGACTTGATCGTTAGAAATCATGGATTTTAATAAAATAACAAAATAACATAACGTGTTTGAAGTGGTGTAATGTGTCGAATTTGAAGGCAAAATAATGAGCGGACGTTACGGCGTTACGGGTGGCGTTTTTAGAATGCAGGCCACGTTCTGTACTATTTATTCTTTAAGCACTGTCCGTTGACGGTTCTTTTATTATAGCTATAAAATCACTGGAGTAAACCGACGATTTTCGTTGATTTATTGGCTAATATTTATTTTTCATGGTTTACTTGTAAAACTGCCGTGTAAATAATTCGAGTTTACGTTAGTCAAACTGGCAGCAACAACGCTTACTAACTTCGAACGACCGACATTACTTTTTAACAAGTTGTTTCATTATTTGTTGGTGTTATGAGACTGTCGTGATTTTAATGCATCATTATTCACGTTAGTATATACTCATAATATATTTAACACTTATAACGTCCATTCTAAAATAGCCAATATCTTGTTCAAGCAACGATAGAGACTTGGTATTTTAATGGAAAAATATTGCAAAACCGAATCTGGATCGGTATATTTTTAATATACCTACGTATAATTACATCCACTACTTAATTAAATAAAATAACTTGTAGGTGCGACCTTAAAAGTTTATTCATCTATTATATCGATGTTTCACAAGTTAGAAGTTGAAACAATAAAACAATTTGTTAAAATTTAACACTTCCAAACGATCACATGCTTGTCGAAGCAATCATTAATAACAACTCCTCAGGAGAAGCAACGCCTATCAAAGACACGTCAGTTTCGCTTTTGATGAATACATAATAATGACTTGTCTCACTTAATATATGCAAAGGTAGTCCAGATGTTTATCTCATAACATCCACCTACGCAGATGTTGTGACAATGCACGTAAGTACTTTGTCTGTCAGCTAGTTTTAATGGATCACGGTATACAAGCTTTTTACTGTCACCTCAATGATTCATCATAATTGCTTAGAAAACTATGTACACATTTATTTAAAATTAATTTAAACGTTAAATAAAGTAAGCCGTAAGTAAGGCGCAATAATTTCTGTTTAATTTAAATGAGTTTAACTTCGTTTAAGATATGCCAATTTTGTGTATGTACTGTACAGTGTACTGTATCAGCCTGTAATCCACTGCTGAGCTAAAGTCTCTTCTCTATATAGAAGAAGGATTGGAGCTTAATCCACTACGGTGCTCCACTGCGGGTTGGCGTATAATATCCCTACCATGAGTAACGATAATTACCAGGTGTCCATGATAACAACCGCGACCGACGGTTTTACGTGCTCTCCGAGGCACGGTGGGGAAACCCACAAGGACATACACCTAGACCGAAAACAAATATTTGCACAAGTACAAATATCTGCCCCGAGTGGGAATCGAAACCGCGACCGCCAGCATTGACGCGACTACTCGCACCACTACACCAGAACGGTAGTCGTATTTTGTGTATAAAACTATAAACCCTTAAAAATTTGTAGTTGTAATTGGATTTTTCTGACCAACGTTGTAATATTTACCCTCATTATTCTGTGCAAATTTATTTTTTAGAATATTTTTAGCTAATAATTTCAAATTGACGTAACCGAAAAATACAAAACGAAAACATTCATTAAAGGCCATAGCCAGATAAATATGCGAATTCTGACCTCATGGCTTTTTTGGCTCAAACTTAGGGAATCGATTTGGTGTCGAATGAAAATAATTCACCTCAATTTTTAGCTCTTTAACTCAAAAGGTTTTCGAGAATTTAAAAAAAAACTGTTTTTTTAAATTATTTTTATTTTTATAGTAAAATTCGGAATTAATCAATGATGATTTTTTTCCCCAATTATTACGAGTTCAAAGCATGAAAAAATCATATGATCATAATTTTCAAATAGAAAGCCGATTTTTAACGGAGAAAAGAAAATTATAATCTTTTTTTAGCGTTTTACACACTTATATTTATTTTTTCAGTAGAAATAAATACGTAGATTTTTTTTTTTACCATAAATAAATCTTTGCAAAAGTTAAATATAAAGAATCAGTACTTAGTCTAAAGTAATTAGAAGGGTTATTAATGATTCAAAAGACACTTAAAGGTAATACTTATATATTTTTTTCATACTATTGGGAAATATTTTGGATTTTGATACAGAAATAATAAAAATAATAATTAGATTAGTCTTCATCACTGTCTTCATTTAAAATAACACAGATTTTTTCAATATCATTCTTATCTGGCTGATATTCAACAGAACAATGATGAAATCATAAAATGTCTTTTATACTTCTCTATACTCAAGAATTTTTTTGAATGAAAAAAATCAGTGTCGTCTAAATGATTTGGGATGAGGGTTTTATAAATAGGTAAAATTTAACCAAAACAGTTGTTTAGTTGGAAGCTATTAGCTAAGCCCGATATAAGTTTAGGCCCGATATCTTTTTTTTTTTTTAATAAAATTAGAAGTCTTACTGAGAAGAATGCCGCTGGGGAGGAATCTTTAAGTTATAAAAAAGCTGAGATACAAATATTTGAAAATTAGTGAAAATTCGACTTTTTTTTTTAATTCAAAAAATTCTTCAGCGGCCTGATTTGCACACATTAGACTCAAATTTTCGGGATCGTATCCTTTTTAGGTGTACTTTCGAAGAAAAAATTAGCATCAAAATCGATGACCCTAGTGCGCACACTTTTATCGAGAATTAATGGACATGCCCATTGCCCATATTTATATTATAAGTATACACTTGTATGTCGTAACCTTCAGATGGTACCTAGACTATTTACGAATGATTAAGAAAAAATTTAGTTATTAATGAAAGTACTTAATACATTATTAATTTTTATTAATGATTATAATAGTATATTTATATTCTATACGATTATTAAAACATATTTCAATGATGATTCATCGCTCAAAAAAGAGATTGCGCACTTGATCAATTCAAGTCCATATAATTCTCACATGTGTGATTCGGAACAAGAAATTATATAATATCAACTCAATTATATAATACAATTAAGGTACATATATTACAATTTCTGAGCAAAAGTTTTGGTAATAATATTTTCTGACGCTTTTTCATTGATGTTTATTTCCTAAAATTTTATATATTTTAGTGTTTGGGTCAAGACAAATTTGTTCATAAAAAAGTTACCGAGGTCTATGGGTCGCAGTGTCAAGTTTTAAAACTTACTTTTCTACTTCAATAAACAGGCTGTCTAAAGCAAAAATAATATTTCAAGTCCACAATTATAATATTAAAAAAAAAAAAAATCGAACAAACTCATCCGCTTCATTACGTATTATGAAGGTAGATGAGCGTTCTGAAAAATTTATGTCATTTTGAAAGTAGAGAAAATAATTTATGTATATAAATTTATTTAACAAATATAAGGGTATTTACATTGGCATTAACACTAGCGTATATTACATGTGTGACGTTGGCTAACATCCCAGTCGTTATTATAACTCAAGCAGACACATCTTGGAACCCATTTTGTCGTATTCATTAAATGCTAGCTGAATTCATTTACTAAGCGTTTACTTACGAATGTAGATTATGTTAATATAAATCGTATCCTTGGCAGAAATATTTTCTGCCTTTTAAACACTTTTATAGAACGTTTTTATAGAGACATGTCGATATAGTTTATCGAATTATTATAAATGGAATTTTAATTTTTCACAAACGTATATCATTTTATTTTAAGTAATTAATTAATTTTGTGTTATAGCCTTTTTTTTTGTGGCCCTATAAATAATCATAACTACAGACAGACACACAATCTCACATCTCAATGATCTATTTTTCTTTTTTTTATTTACAAACAACGGCTTTAGTACACAATAGTAGATAGTAGATAAAAGAGAATACAAGAATAATCTGACATGTTAAATGGAATTTTAGAAATGCGTACAAGCAATATTTTGAAATATTGGTAAAACAAAATAAAATATTACGTTACTTGTATCCATGCATTTTCAATTTTTCTTTCGACTAATAAGTTTAATCTGTATATAATTATATGTTCAGCGAATCACCTATAAAGTATGTCTTTGAATTGCGGCTCGTGTATTTCATGAAAACAATACAAGAATTCAATTACTACGTGACATGGACGAAATCGTATGAAACTTGCTTTTAATGACAATATACATATATACAGGTATCAATTAAAAAAAATATTTAAGCACTTAATGTGTACGTTGATCTAGATTAGGTTTATGATGGATAAAACATATCTCTACGCCTCATTGGAGCATTACAGTGACCATAAATATGATTAATATCAACATCTGTCAAGTATCAAAATTCAACGGCACTTCTAAAATGACAAATGTTCGTACCTAGATGCAACAACCTGCAAGGATTGTTTTACGTATGACCAACTAATAACTAATAAACTACAAGTTTTGCTGACTTCATAACCATAAAAATTGAAATGTACATCACTAAATACAAATATAGCGATTTGTCATACATAAATTCCTTTGTATTCTCTGTAAATATACCTCAATCGATGGCCACACGAAGATTAAGTTGGAAACATTACATCATTTACGAAGATCATCAATGACAAGATGACGAATAACTTGAATGTTTCTGTCGTTAGTATTATTACATATTGTTATAATGTTTGCTTAATTATAGAGTATATTACGACCGATGCATTTTGATGTTAAGAAGTTTACTAGTATTATTACATATTGTTATAACGTTTGCCTTATTATAGAGTATAATGCGACCGATGCATTTTGATGTTAAACAGTAAATATGCATGAAATATACCTTATGACAAAATTCCGAAAAGCGTTAGGTTAGAATGGTAAAATAATCTTCGAAACAAAAATAAGGTTCGAATATACTTATTTTGATGATTGGAATAACCTTATAAAAATATCACAAGAAACCTACTAATAACGAAATCTTATAATTTTAGAAATACTTAATATTAGTAACAATAACTACGTACTAGAAAATTTTAAATGCGTAACTTAACGTAACTTCATTGTCTCTCTATGTTCAAGTCGTGATCTTTACGTTTATAATCATAACATTGTACCACGTTAATGTCTGTATGTGAGAGATATTTTATGATAACGATTTTGATGATGTGAAAGAAGTGAAGAAAGAATAAAAAATATATATCTTTTCTGGCATCATGTAAAACAAAATTTGATGTATTTTTCAAGATTTTATGAAGTTGAAATAACAAGAATAGTCCACTTCATATTAACACAATACAACGCATTACAACAACAAATTACACGCATAAACATGATATTCAACATTTGAATATACAAAACAAAAAAAAAAAACTGAATTCCTTCTTCTATATTAGGTAGGTATACGTATACATCATATATCGAGTATCGGTTTATAATAGAGCAGCCGACGACCAAATATTTATTTATTACATTTTAGCCTTAGTAACTAAAAGTTACTAAGATATAATATGTCGTATCTAGACATACTCTTTGATGTAATTATTTATTTACAGAACTCCAGAAACCACTCATACGAAGTCGTGCGAAAAACTAATTCATAAATGACTTAAAAATCACGACTACCATGTACAATTTAAATACAAAGTAACTAAATCGATTTTTCACATAAAAAATTAAAATAATTTATAATAAATAGAAATATTAGTTATTATATCAAAGTTTATTTACTTTTTAACTCTTTTTAAAAGATTCATCACTTTCACATCAATAATAATCATCACATCAATAATAACTAAAATCATCAAATACAAATAATAAATCCAATGTTAATTTATTATTAAAATGGTGATTAGAAGAATAGGTAATGAAACAAAAAATGATGGTAGTTTTTTATGACTATTTTTAATCTATATGGCAAATATAAAAAAATAAAATTTCTTCCGTTAACTAAGAAAAATACTTGAGACGCATTTTCAAAATTGACCTTTCGATGATGATGTGGTAAAAATGATTTCCATGATGTCCATTAGTTTTAAGGGCATGTTCATTAGTAATAGGACATAAGACCTCCCACGGGTTTGGTATATAATAATTGATTATTCTCCGTTGTCCACAAGACAAGAAAGGTCAAAGGCTGATATCTGACTGGCACGTCAATAATTTTTTTGTTAAATTTATCATCGATCATAAGAATATTATATTTTGATTGAGTTATAAAAAATATGCTATTGGTTTAATTTCGTGTATTATTGCAGAAAATCTATTTAATAAAATATTTCCTATATGATTGGATAATTGCTTAGTTTCTAAAATCGAATTTACTCTCGATTCAAAATTATTAATATTAAATTATATTTTTTATTTATAACCACAAAAATCTGGTAAGTTTATTCTTATATGTTAAGTTGTTCTTTTTTCAACTTAATTTGGTAATAATAAGTCATCGCAACTAAAAAATAATTTTATATTGGTCTCTATAAATTATATTGTTTTAACCAGTTCTTTGCCTTATTACAAAATTACAAGATACAAATAGTTAATTTCGTAATAATTTATTAAATGTTTTTATCATTAAATCGCTTATAAAAATTCCTTATCATACCTAAACTAAAATGTATTTATTCTTTAACATTGATATAATTTGCTATAATAAAGTTAAGAACTTTATTTGTCTCTTTTACCATCTGAAATTACAGATAACAATTTCTAGAAATTTTTTTTTTTTTTTGCATTCGATTTGAATTGCAATAAAATAGGAAAAATATTCAATTGGTTTATTGCGGTAATTATCAAATGTTTACATGTTAATAATTTACAAATTTATATTAACGAATTAAATTGTTTAATTAACATTAAAATCATTATATGTACGTGGTACTTGGCTATATGTATATTTTATGAAATAATTATGTATTATTGCAAATGTCTAGTAAATTTTAACATATACATGTTATTACCAATTTTTAATAAGTCGAAATATTAGATTTACATCTATTTACCTTGAACATTTACTCTACTTCCTACATCATATAAGTGTCATTGCGAAATCAATGCGTACACCATTCGTTCATCGTCAGTCCCACTCAGGAATATGTACTTACCGCCTACGTACATTAATTTTAATATCGAAGGTGAATCAATCACCTACGTGGCAGCAAAACCTAGTCATTAAACGTACTTCTAACAAAGTTAGCCGATTCGTCGTTCTGTTGTCGGAACGCCCATATCAACAAATATGGAGTTTTAAACACTCTATGTGTAGGAGGCGCAGACGGCCCATACCTTTATAAGGACAAAGATACTTAAGTTCTTTGTTCTTAAAGAACACATGTTTAGATACAGATAAACATTAAACGTTCGTAGATATCGACAAAAGAAGATAGAAATGAAAGAGGAAGTCAAACGGTCGGGTCGTAGACCAAAAACAGTATTTGTAATTACAAAGACAAGTGCTCTTTGCTCCAATATAAGAGCTATTTATACTCAAGGGCTTTTAAGCTAAGCACCATTTTTAACGTTAATGATTTAAACCATAGGGGAGCATTAAAATTTTGATATCGGAGTGTATAATTTTTTAAATGTTAAATTGTGTACACATGAACATTGGGTAAACTAATTTTGATTTACCTATAATTGAACGCAGATAGGATTTCGTGTATTACAATGAAAATAGTCTTACAAGTCATGATATGTTGATACCGAGTAACGGTACGAAGCCGCAAAAGGCTATATTTCACACGACGTATGACCTATTGTGTGTTACTCTCTGACAAAATATGGCAGCAGAATACAAATACCTTTATTACAATACATTACTACGATTTTATGGTACACAATTCGTTGATATATCTATCATGGATCTATATTACAAAATATATTTCCCGATGTACCAATATTATATTTAAATCATTTTACAATTTGAAATTTGGACACGAATAGATCTGCAAAAAAAAAATTAATGTATTCTTTATTCAAATAGCATTCTTTTGATCATTGTACAGTAATATATTAGGTTATTTTTAACCAATCTGCCAATTTAGTATAATGTATCAATATCTGTAGTATTAAAATTCTACTATTATTAAGCAAGCATGTATCGAATTTTTATGTAAAACTGAATTATGAATCTGTTGAAATTCGAAGATTTACATAACTAGGAAATAACGGAAAGATATAAATATACTTAACATATTTGTTAAAAATTATAATACACACACATATATGTCTTTTACCTAATACATATAATTATTTCGAATGACTATATAATACTGGCATTAATGTACGGAACTTAAAATAACAATCTCATAATGTAGGTTCTTTATCTTGGTCTTAACAGCCCTGCTCGCCCTCAGACCCTCTATATACGAGTATAATAAGCAACGCATTGTTTTCAGGGCAAAATACATTATAGATTTATGTTAGATATATCACTGTGAAGATAAAACCATCCGTACAAACAAGAGGCCAAACTGTGTCAACTGTAACGAAATGTTTAATCAATTTTGTTCACGTTTTTTTACCATCGTTACACACATTAATTTTTTAACCATCGTAAAATTTACTCAAAATTAGTGATTAATAACTTTGTTTCGGTATATATGCACTTGTAGTTCGTAAGTAATATTATAGCAATATTTTATTAGATTCGCGTACTTCAACCAATTGAAATCATCATCATCATCATCATCATCATCATCATCATCATCATTAACCGCGCAAACATACTAAGGAATGAACTTCTTTTTTATTAGGATGACACAAAAAAAAACGATGTGATAAATCGTATGATCTAGAACGTATGTGTTCTAGATCGTAAATCGATCGTATCAAATTTTTATTGTTAAAACCGTTAGCCAATATCCTTACTATCAGTCAGTTTCTGAAATTGCAGATCTGCAACTATTCTTACTGCAAACACCCCGCAGTGTATAAACATTTGTATACTGAAAATAGATTTTAATACCTAAACATTAAATTCAGCGTTAACAATGTTTATTACAGATAAAAATTTGTTAAAGTTACAAAATATTATTTTGTGATTGCAATATGCACAACATGGTAAATTTGTAACCCAATTTATTTCAGCTTAAAAACCACATATCAGACACTAAATTGTATAAATTATGTAAGTGTTAAACATTACCAGTCTGTTGAAGTCATTATCAAAAATGAAATGAAAACATTTAATTAATAATATATGATAACGAAAAAATCATTTTACTCTGTCTACACGTTTTAGAGATTTTATACCAGAGTTTTTTTTTCTGAAGATTTTATGTATTAATAATGAAAATGATTTTAACTACTTCCCTTAAGTCTAAAATAGTTTAGAATCATTAGTTTTATTATAAGTTATCATAGAGATATTATTAAAACCGGCCAAGTGCGAGTCGGGCTGGCGCACGAAGGGTTCCGTACCATTATCTACAAAAACGGCGAAAAAATCACGTTTTTTGTATTGGAATATTTTTTAAGCGTCTACCTGTTGCTGTTATCAATATCGAGCAAAAAAATCACGTTTGTTGTATCGGAGCCACACTTAAATATTTGTTTTATTTTAACTTAATTATTTATTTATAAACTGAAAATATAATAAAATATTCTGTGAATATTTCAAGCGTCTAACTGTTGTCGTTATCAATATCGAGCAAAAACGAGCAAAAAAAATCACGTTTGTTGTAAAGGAGCCCCCCTTAAATATTTTTTTTATTCTGTTTTTTTTTTTTGTAATTGTTATTATAGCGGCAACAGAATACAAAATACATCATCTGTGAAAATTTCAACTGTCTAACTATCACGGTTCATGAGATACAGCCTGGTGACGGACGGACGGACGGCGGAGTCTTAGTAATAGGGTCCCGTTTTACCCTTTGGGTACGGAACCCTAATAAATTAGTACACCGTTTAACATCATATTACTTTAAATAAATAGAAATACGGATTTAATTAAAAGTCTAAAAACGGATTTTATCGCGTTTATTTAAAGTTACTGTTTAACAATTTAATTTAAATTATTTCCCGACGTTTCGGACCCTTTACAGCGTCCATGATCTCGGGGGACTGAGGTGGTGGGTGTCCGAATAATGAAACAATTGATTCATTAATTAAATGAATAAAATTCGCGTAAATATAAGAGAACAGTAGAAATACGGATGTTCAAATGTCAAGAAAATATATTCAAACAAATTTTTAGAGTACCATTAAATAAATCAATGAGTTGTAATAAATTCTTAACTAACAAGATAATCGTATGAAGAACGTAAATGAAAAGGACTACAGAAGAAGAACAAAACAAGGAAAAACTTTAAAATTCAATCTATCAATAGTTGGTTTAATTGACTTGATAGGTAAAGCAAATCAGATTAATTTATGGCAACGGTAAAAATAATATTTAAAACAAAAAAAAACTAGTAATAAAATTTTAATTTATTCGTTAAATTCTTCAATATCAATTAACAAGATCGTAAATAAATCTGTATTTTTTAAACGAGAACATGTAATTCTGCGATAAGTCGTTGCAGTTTCATGCGGTCTCGTGTTTAGGTCACTAAATTTATAGCTATTTTCCTGGTAACGCGACATCAAATTACGGGTTATAGGTTCCAGGAATATTTCGCACTGGTAATAAGATTTTCTAAACCTATGCTATAAAATTTAAATATCCTGTAATACGTATGGTTTAACTAGATACATTAAATAACCATTTACGAAAAACAGAAATTAAATGTCTATTCAGTTTTGTAATTTATAAATTAGGATATATTTTGCAAACGGAAAATTTTATTGCCTTTCATTGAAACAATACTTCCTTGTTACTCTCCAGTTGTGTGGTAGAAATAGATTGTATGCAATAAGACTGCCAGGTTGTATGTATCATATAATTATTTTGATCATTGCTTGTAGTTGCAACTTTTGCATTTTGTTTGGTATTTAATACATAAAGCGTATCATTAATAATAAATAAAAATAAAATTATATATAAAGATATTAAATATAAAGATAAAATGTAATATTTTTTTAGAATAAAAATTTCACTAGATATCGATAATTATAATATGGTTACTTATTAATAATATACTTATGGTTACTTATGAATAAGTTATTTATTTATTATTTATAAGTATCGATACCAATTGGTCAAGCCCATCGAAATACAAACAATACTTTACATACAACGTGAATACTCAAATGGTGTTTCCTATGAGATACATATTTACAATATACTTGAAGACGATTACGCGCAACCATTGAAAACTTGTACTGGATTAAAAAAATCTTAATTATATTTACGAGCTTTATATCATCTATACAATGAAATAGATTGGCAGGTTAATAGTTAGACTTGATGTGAAAGTATTAACGATTTAGACAGTTTAATGGGATATTTTGTTAAAAACGACTTAAATATTGAAATCAAAGAAAAACAAATAAGTAAATCATTGTTTATGTAGGAAACTATTTTTACAATTATTTAATTTTTATGTTGATTTTATAATCCGTTTTTAGATTACATTCTTTGGTTATATGTAATCTGTGTGTCTGTTCACGATAAACTCAAAAACTACTGCACGGATTTTCATACGGTTTTTACCAATAGATAGTGATTCATGAGGAAGGTTTAGGTACATATCCATGGGGCGCCATCTATGAATTATTTTTGTAACTAATATCACAGCTATGACATTATTTACATTTTATGCGAATGTTTTTGATCTATCACGCAAATTAATAAATATAATACGTTCCCGCTATTTTTATTTTTAATTATTATATGAGCACCATCTGTTGACTGTATATTCAACTATATCTACACTACAAGTACATGGAGTGCTATCTATAAATATTATTTTGTAACTAATATGACAGCTACATTATTTACATTTTATGTCAGTTTCTTTGATCTATCGCGCAAAGTACCTAATAAAAATATCGACGTAAATACATAATTCTATAAATTGTTAACGTTTTGAATCACTAAGAACTATATAAATTATTACTGATAATTCATTAATGTGATATATTCAATATTTAAAAGTACTACAATATACGCTAATTTATTATAGAAACGAAAGTGGATATGCTATTACAATATAATATAAAATATTGCCTTCCGGCATCTTACATTTATTAAAATAAATAAACAGGTAAACTTCCTAAAAATTAGAAAGCGAATGATTAGATATCGAAGCGTAATGTTCGAATCTGATGTTTCGTGACAATTCAAAAGACAAAACGAAAGGCTTTCCAAAGGTCCGTTTTGTCATTTTGTGTCATTCTAAGTTAATGTTAATATTTAAAAATAATTTCAGAATATTTAAGGTTTATTTGCATATTTCGATCGGACCGGTGCTGCAAGTAGTCGCCTCAACGCCGGTGGTCACTGGTTCAATTCCCGCTCGGGTCAGATATTTGTATTTGTGCAATTTTTTTTTGGGATGGATGTTTTTGAGTCTCTACAACACGAGAGCAGTTCCATGGCATTATTGCGACACTTAATAAACAGAGGACCGACTCTCATCATCATCATCATCATATCTGCCGTCGCGTGTCCATTGTTGAATGTTGGCCTCCCCATCGACCTCCAGAGCGACCGGTTCAAAGCAGCTTCGATCCAACGGCTTCCGGCGACTTTACTCAAACTCGTTCGTCCATTTCGCGGACGGCCGTCCGACTGCGCTTACCGGTACGTGGTTTCCACTCAAGAACCTTTCTGCTCCATCGGCCGTCTGTTCTACGAGCTATGTGTCTTGCCTACTACTACTTCAGCTTGCAGATGCGTTGGACTGTGTCGGCAACCTTCGTTCGTCTGCGGATCTTATCATTCCTGATTCGATCTCGCAGAGAAATACCAAGCATAGCCCTCTCCATTGCATGCTGTGTGACTTGGAGCTTGTTTAAAAGGCCCAGAGTCAGAGACCACGTCTCAGATCCGTATGTCATCACTGGTGGACCGACTCTGAAAAGCTTTAAATAAACTTTTCCGCCTGTATTTATAAGTTAAATATAGTGATAAAGATTAAACATATTTTGCGCCTGACACTTAAATAATAGTTATATTCGATTTGAAAAAGAATGAATATAAAAAATATAAGAATTTGAGCATCAAGTTTGATTTTTTTCAACAATAATAAACGTTACATCAATTTGTACAAAAAAGAATTGATTTGTGAGAAGTAACAACAAAATCTTTTAGGAGCAGTAACGAAAATAAAAATTGCTAATATTTTATAAAATAAAATTTTAAATTAAGTAAGACCTCTTTTTGGTTTAATTATCTAGTGTAAATGTTTCTACATAGTGAAAAAAAAGTTAAGTTATAAAATAAAATAATGTACATAAAAAAATAAACAGATGCATGAAAATTTTATTGAAGTATTAAAATAATATCTTTTAATGTTTAAATAAAAACATAAAAAAAATTATCATGATAATTCATTTTTGTACTTACGATAACTATTAGAATTATTATGTAAAATTCTTTTAATTTTAACGCTTACAACTGCTACATAAACTAAAAGATCGTCAGTAAAAACTTAACTTCACATACAATATTTACTTTATTTCTAATCCTCATAATATGATGTCATCACGAAAATTTGACGTATACGTCATGGTAAAAAAATCTCTATTAGAGCTCTTGAAGTTATGACTAATCAATGGTAGTCATCTATAAATCTATCTCTATCTAACATTAGAAGTAATCTTAGTTGTTGCATAACATTGTTATATTAGAAACGACATCTCGTCGAGTTTACTTGAAATTTGAATTGTGGACTGTTGTATACAAGTGATTTTTAAATTTTGTATTTAAAAATTAAGTGACTTAATTAAAGGTACCGTTTTTCATCGCACTGACATCTCCACTAACCAAATACTGTTCCGTAAACGTATAATATTCTGAAATCGGATTTAAAAAAATGCAATGTCTTATATTATTTTCGATTTTTTTACAAGATACAACACGCTTACGTTTCACAGTCGCAAGTTCAAGGCAAAATTTAAGAAGACAACAAATCGGTATATTCCGTTATGAATTTAACCATAACGATTATAAAGTTGAAATTCCTTCGTGGCGACAATTCCGTGTCGCTACAATAAACGTTTTAAAACTGCAATCGCAAATTGTTACGTGGCAGCGGACGCCAACAACCTGATTGTACCGTTAAGTGAGACGCGCAGAACTGACCTAGTGCCGGGAAAGTTATCAGGGACGACCGAGTTCCGCTTTAAGGCTCACTGCACCAAATGTGATTGTTATTATACGGTATTCCTTAATCTATACTTATATTATAAACTAGGCTGAAAGCCGAGATTTATCTGCTTTGTGTATTGTCTATATAAACCCACTTCGTTAGGATTTTGCTACAATTATTATCAGAACAACGAAACTTCTAGAAATATATGAAGATAAAACCTCTTCTAAAATTTTAAGTTTGACCTCCAAGATCGCAACTGTGAAAACTACACCTAATTTCGTGCAAGATTTTGCGTGCTGTCAGAAAAACAGAAAGCAGAAAAACAGTAGTAGTATTTTAAAAATAATAAGTTTGCCTTCTACTGTAACTGTACTTATAAAAATAAAAAAAAACTACAATTCGTTATTCCTAAATATTTCTCATGTACAGACATCGGCCTGTTAAAATATTTGACATATATATATATATATATATATATATATATATATATATATATATATATATATATATATATATATATATATAGGAATAATTTATCCGTATGCAAGCGATAAAATTTATAACAACCTCAAAGATTTTCCTCCCCTATCTCTATAAAACATCATCCTACATCTTATGGTAGCGAAACAGTAGTTAATGTCAGCGCTGGTAAAACCGCGAAGGACATTTAGTAGGACATATAATTATCTAAACAGCCACTTAAAGTAACGTGTCATCAGGTGGAGATAATATCGCTAAGATATCAAAACTGATGTCATGTTGCAGAATAGAACAGATCTAAATGATCATTTTACTAGAGGACAGTGAGATCTAGACGAGACATATTTAGTTTTTTTCTTTTGTGACCTACGATTTGAATTGATTGATTTGAAAAAAGTTTACCTACATAAGTCAAAATAAGGAAATTCTTTACATAATTCTATCTATAATATTAAAATTATATAAAGAAAAGCAATCATAAAAACATTGGATTGCTCTAAAAAGTAGTTCGGTATTTCGTAAGACAGCCAAACGTATCGCACGATTGTCTCTTAATGAACATTAATTTGTTGCAAGTGGAACTGATTCAATTGCTATCACCAGTTAAAAGATGGCATTGACCTTAACCGAAACAAATTATAAAAGTTATAATATATTAAATAATTCATACATTTGTACAACTCGTGAAACATAGAAAGATAAAAAAGTGATAAGAAGGAAAACGTTATTTATTCATTAACCTGTAATAAAAATTTATCGAAATTATTTTAACAAAACTTGATTTAAAATAACATATAAAGATAATATTTACACTTTACTGATAAAATTAAAAAATAAAAATAACAGGAAAAAAATAAAATAATTGAAAAAAAGGTTGTGATTTTATATTTTTTTTATAGATTTATAAAGTATTGTATTTTATAAGTCTATACGTGACGCACCTATATGTGATGGGCACTTAGTTTCAGGACGAGTTATTTTTTACTTGATATTCATACATAAATATTCATAAAAAAATCTCAGTGTTAAAATTACCGAGCAAAAAATATTATTAAAGAATGATAAGCATTAAATGATAATGACAATGTAATTGAAATTTAAACTGAATTTAGGCCTGAAAGACACGAATAGCAGGGCAGGGAGTTCCCGTTGCGTAGATTAAGTATATTTATAGTTGCATGCGGGGTCGATGCTCGTGAGCATATCCCACGGCGAGCCAGCGGGACGAAATCAATCCCTGCATTTTGCTAATCTTAAAACGATATAAAACGCCGTAGAAACATTTATCCAGGATTATCAATTAACTTTGGGTTGTAATTTATTTAAAAAAAATAGCTCAAATAAAATTAAGAAAAAACAGGTATACAAATACGCAAATTATACAAAACATATTTTTATAATTCATTATCTATTTATTAGTATATTTTGTTAAAAACAATACATTAAAATATCAAGATGGATTACAATGACAATTAGGACTTTTTTTTCTTTTTGTAACTATTGCTGTCCATAGCGAATTATTCCATAATTATTGCATTTCCTGTTCATAATTTATTTAATTAACATTTACGTTCAGGTACTATAAAACAGCCATAAAAGTTCTGTCAAAACTATTTAGAGTCCAAGGTAAACGTGATTTTTTTATAATATATGTACCATCACAACATATTTAAATTATTCTGTTATACTGTTCAATATCAAGTTTTTTTTTTTTTTTATAGAGCATTTGTGAAAGACATACATATATTTTATAGCGTTAATTAATATAACATTGATTATAATTTTAATAGGTATAAAAGATCATTCATACTAAATATGTAATTATATTGTAAAGATATAAGCACAAAGGACTAAAGGCTACACAAATTATTTTGCCCTCAGAGACAAAATAATTATGCAATTAAGTTGGCTTGTTAGTTGGTTCATTGACTTTGAAATATCTAGTTTATTAAGGACGTAAGATATATTAATGAAAGAGGTTTTTTTAGAGGTAAATCTGCCTTAAGCCTTTATGTTTTTAATAATAAAACCATCGGTTACCCAATTTTATAATACATAAAATATATATAAAATATAAATGTGTAAAAAATAAGTCACAACACACAATTTGACAAAAACAAGTTGATACTGATGTAAATATGATTTTTTAATTAAATCATAATTTAACGAATTATAATTTATATGCGATTGAGCAGATTACTAACTAATAAAATAAAAATAAATTTTAATACTGGAACAACCCACAATCGACTCGAAACTGGAAATCAGGTAAGTGGACTTGTTAATAAAATGACAGTTCGTGCATTACCTATTACGGATATGTGTGTGCGTTTTACGACCCTTGTTCAAAATGTAGGTTACAGCACATGAGACGGCTGTAAATGTTTTATTCAGCCTATTCAGTGCTTTTAATTTTAGCATTAACAATATATACGTTTTATATTAAAACATATTTACACATAGCAAGAAAGTAAGCATACTCTTAAATTAATTAATGTTTAAATCTTATTAATCTTAAATAGGTAAGTCTCTTAAATATTTAATGAAGGCGTATTTAAATGTAAATTATAATGTGTTAAGATATTATAATTATGAAATAAATAAACAGAAATTAAGCAACATTACTCTACATATACGCATAATTATGTGCTGGAGTAATACTTATTATAATTTTCAATATCACAATTACGTGATTAAGATTTTTTTAATGAATTAGTCAACATTTTATAAAAACAAAGTTTTAGGCAAGAGAAAGTGAAATAATAATATTGTACAAAATTGATATCGCCAAACACAATGGAATAAATACTACATAATTATATTATACTTTAGCCAATAGTACTGACAGCGTCATTCATAATCTTACTGTATAAAAATAACGCTTGTTTGTGTCGACTACTATAGTGTAAAATAAATCAGATGGTACAGATGACAGGTGACAGGCGAGACATTCTTCTATAAACACTCGTACGAAGTACGCCTGGTCAATGAACTCTTATAAAATTAAAATTGTGATAGTGTCGTCTCCAACTAGTTCACCTCCATCCGTTACATCGCAATGCGAAATTACAGTAATGTTCTTACAGCGATTTGTTACCCCAATAGCTATTTCCACAAGTTGTCAAAATGTCCCAGTGATATTTGTAAGTGAATCGTTCGACGATTAATACCAACGATACATTTACTGAAAGACAAGTATTATTAAAACTGATTTCTTCACGAAGCGTACGCATTTTGAACGCTTTTTCCGCAAAACATATATTCGTTCGACGAAAATAAATCTAAGCTTACTAATTACTCTTTGGACGCAGTCCCAGCAGATAAACAGCTAACTCCAGCCAAAAATATACAAGATGGCGTCGAGTTCATAATAAAACTATTTAATGGGCCAGCACGTTTTCCGCGGTGATGAAATCTGCGTCGAAACGTGTGAAATAAATAAATTTAAACATTTGAAAATAATACAAATAAAAAGAAATTAAGAATAGTAATAATATAATAATAAATTAGTAATATAGAAATTCATCGTGGTTATAGCTCATTTTTACGTATTAAATCGATGATAAAAATAAAATTATAATAAATTTAATTCTTTAAGTACCTATTTATTTATTTAAGTCTTACGTAACATTTGTTATTTTAAATTTTAGTTTAATAAATACCAGGCAAAGGAAAAACACAAATTATTCAATTTCAAATAAACAGAATAGTCACACAATTGATTACACACGTTGATCGCAAATAAGGAAATCGATGGATACTTTAATGCAAAATTATGTATCAAAAATATATAAAAGATAGATATCGTTTAAAAATTAACAACAATTGCTCTACAAAATGTAAACTAATGTTATAGAGCGGAAGTAAGAAATAATTTATTTTACCTTAATCTCGGGAAGAACGAAATACTAATATTATAAATGTGAAAAGTAAATGTAAGTTTGTTTACGGTTGGTCGTCTAGTTCATTATATGTAAATAGATGTCGCGGGGCATTGGATACAGTAAATCTGAATTGTTTACGCGTGATGTTAGGGGCGCGGCGGAAGTGCCGGAACTTCGCATCATTGGCTTAGATATGAATAGGGATGTCACTAATATTTTAAAAAGGAAAACCTTTTATATGTATGAAATATTTAGTTTTATGTGTAACACACAGACGCACACGGTCGTCTGTCCCTAAAGTCGGAAACTTAATGCCTGTGTTTTAGGTACCAACCGACTGTATTTTTTTAAAATAAACATATAAGTTATACATATATAAATAAATATATATTACACTCAGACTCGAGCAGGAATCGAACCCACAACCCTGGAGCAGAAGACAATGTTGCCAACTGCGCCAACGGGCCAGTCAAGTTAGTTTTACATCTAGTTATCAATTTAAACCTCCGCTTAAAATTTTAGTAATAGTATAATAATACTGATTATTGTGTATGAAGATAAGAACGTAAGTAAGTTAATTGATTATAATTCAAGGTAGTTGGAATAAAAATAGTAATTAAGTGATGTATGTATTCATTTTTAATCACTACATAGTATAAAACATAGTCGCCTCCCGCTGTCTGTCCCATGTATGCTTAGATCTTTAAAACTACGCAACAGATTTTGATGAGGGTTTTTTTAGTAGATAGTGATTCAAGAGGAAGGTTTATATGTACTTATATAACATGCATAATATAACAGAGAAACACTAATAATTTTAGAGGTTTCTAATGTGATGTCGTAAATAAACACATTGCAAACGCTGGCTGAACCCTACGACATAGATCAAAATAATGTACTACAGTATTGTACACCCAAAAAAAAGTCTAAAATTTCACGATAGTATGTCTATCTATTAGGGATAACCCACAATAAGCTTTTTTTTATTCTTTACTTTTTACGAGAAATACGCCGAGTTGCACGAAACAAATTTTAAATTTAAGTGTTTATTAAACTAATTTAATCACAAGAATCGTGATTATCTGTTGCACGAAACCCACATCTGATTAAGTTAACAAAAAAATTTAGTTTAATTAAAGACCTATCTAACGGATGATTAATTCCAACAGCTTTAAATTAATCATGAGATCAACTAATTTTAAGATTAATTGCAACTTAACTAACGGAAAGTTAGCGAAGGTTTCGTGCAACTCGCCGTTAATGACTTACTTACGAAGCGATTTTAAGCAATACAGCATTAATATTTATCCAATTAAGTACTTTAAATACATTGTACATCTAATAAAGATTAATATGGTTCTTTACAGTATGTAATATAAATAAATATTTTCGAAGATATTACAAATTTAAAATGCAGGGACATACCGGTTGCGGCAGTACCGGCCAGGGGGGGGGGGGGTGGCACGTGTTTATAAACTTTCAAGAGTAACCTCTAAAGAAAACATGTTTGTATTGTCTAATGACAAAAAAAATGTGAAAGTTGTATACAAACACATTCTGTAGTATATTTAGTATCAGCATTGCACCCGTGCTTAGCCGGGGCGGGTCGCTAGTTAATTTATAATTGTATAAAAAGTACCTACCAATTACTTTTACTTATTCATTTAGCACAGCCCTATTGCAAGAGCTAAAAAGTTGGCCAACACTGCAGATGTTCATTCATACTCAGGTATCTCCATTACTCGTCATTACGAAATAAAATCAGAACGAAAACATAACCTTCCTTTGACAATAATTAATATTCAAACTAATTACAAATTATGCGAATGATGTCTTCATTGATCAAACATTAGGCTAATATTATAAGAGAACACGTATAAGCATAGATTTTAAATACGTTGCCAAGATTCTGAATACTAAAATAGGTCAAGATGTTGTTTTCGTTATAGATGGATGTTTTAAAATACTAATAGTAACATATCTATAGATTTTACTAGTACGATAAAGATGGAACGTTTAAAAAGTTCTTTTTGTGTTATACCGTCTGTTCATTGAGTAAAATTATAGGTTATGGAATTCATTCATTTGGATTCAACAGAAAATAGTAGTAATATTACGTAAAATGTAGAAGACACGAAGAAGATTAATCGGTGCTGTGGAAGTTATATCTTTAATAAAATTTTGAAGCTAAAACAACAGAAACATTTAAAATACGCTAAAAATACACAAAAAATCTTTGTACAGCTATACTGTTGTGTTAAAACTTTCATAAGATATAGTCACAATTTAATTTTATTTCGTTTAAAATATTTACATAAGGTCAAGAACGACTAAGCACAATCAGCAGCAAACATTCAATATTTATGGGACAGGGGATTTTGTAGGTAAGGACACCATAGATAGAATTCAAAAATTTAAGACATTATATTAACGGCCCCGGTTGTTATCATAGACACCTGATAATGATCGTTACTCATGGTGGGGGAAAATATCCGCCAATCCGCAATGGAGAAGCGTGAGGATTAAGCTCCTAACCTTCTTCTATATGCAAAAGAAACCTTCGCTCAGCAGTGGGTAATTTACAGGCGAATACAGTACAGAATAGGATATGTGATGCTGAACTTTCGTCGAGACCATATTCGCATAATATAAGTATAAAAATTCATGCCACGATCTACGGGAGTTGAGAAGAAACAATAAACGTCAAACAATGTAACGTCTCCTTAGGTATAAACTTTTTCATCTTAGTTTACCGAATACTCGTAGTCAATAACGAAGAATGAAAGTAGTATTCATCTATTGTCCACAAATGACTTCGGGTCAGTGATTTTGTACAAGCGCCACGTGCCATTAGGCGCACCCATCCTGAGCGTCTTGTGATTTTTACGACAACCCCACCTTGCATTGTTGTAGACTAATGATGTAAACTCATATTTAGAGGAAACATCAATTCGCTGTCGTAATACGGACGTAAATATTCTTGTTATTATACAATACGCATTGATTATTTCGCTGAGAAAGAAATCAAGAACGGAAATTTATTGTAATTACCTCCGTTCATAAAAATAATAATGTTTAATAATGATATTTATATACTCACGACAATGATTGTCTTAGATACAGCTTCAACATACCTGGAATGATACAGAAAATATTAATATTTTATCTCGATTTACCAGCAAATAGTCTTACATCGCGGTTCCACCCACGTTGTTATTATATGACTACTTATACTTAAATAAACCTATCGTAAATTATATGTATGTTTAAAGCGATTACGAATGATCGCAGTTATGATGTTTATAGACTAAGTTACTCATAAATAATGTTATTGGTAAAAATTGTTAAAATCGGTTTAATAGTTTACCACTGACAAACACACACACGTACAAGCACAAGCGCACACACACATAAATTTCCTTCCTTATAATATCTATGTGCAATTTCATGTATAGTGTGGTGAATTATACCAACATCATGTTGAAAGTTTCTATTTCTGTATTCATAGAGCGTTCTCCTCCAGATGTTTTAAAATTATCTATCACTTATGAAATTTTTAGATTAATTCAAATATAACTACGTACGTTGATATCGATCAATATTAATTCTTATGTCGTAGAAGTAAAACACATTCTTCTTTAACATTAGAAATTATTATTTTATCGTTCAGGGATATGAAACTGCCGACTTTATAATTAGTTACAGAATTCCAGCCAGGAGCCAGGTTCGATAGTATTAAGAAAAAAGTTATGTCATTTTAAAAATAAAACAGTTTTAAAAATTTAGTTATTTCCTTAACGATATCACGATAAGGTAATTATTCAGAAATAAATATTTTATACAATTTAATTTAATTTGGGCCAAATAATTGTAGGTGTTCTTAGTCGACTTGTGGCAAAGATCACTAAAGTGTTCGAAACGTCTCGTCGGGGTACTAAAAATAATATAAATAATAATCGCGTAGTTCCGTTAAATGTTTTTCTTCTACGGTGCGTATTTTATTTCATTAAACTGGTACAAAGTCCAGCTAATGTATGACGCTGAAACTAGCAGCCACTCTTTATATCTCTGCTTCTAAGCAACAGAGTAAGTTGTAACTTAACACAAATTAGTATCGTTATATCATCTAACTATGGAAAAAAATCCAAGGGGTTAATTCCACCCCTTCTATATTTTTTAAATTTAAAAACCCAAAAAAGGAAGTTAATTCGATATAAAAGCTAAAAATCTATGTTTCTAAGCATTAAATAAGGTTAAAATTTAAAATATAGGTCATTTATAATAAGAAGAAAGATAAGACAAAATAATAAAAAAAATTAACCACTTTAATTTTTTATTTTTATTTTGGAATTTTTCTAAGTAGGCAATTATATAACATTTGTTAAAGTTATCATATCTCGGCTCGTAGACACTACATTTTGTTGTAACTTCGCAGAAACCTTTATTTTACTGTCTAGAAACGATGATAAAAATTTCAAAGGGGATACTCAACCGCTTCTATTTTTTTAGAAATTTTTATTTGTTTTTCTAAGACAGCAGCTATGTACTATTTTTCAAATGTCTATATCTCTGCTCGTGGACACTACATTTTGTTGTAACTTCGCAAAAACCTTCCTTTTACCGTCTAAAAACGATGATAAAAATTGGAAAGGGGATACTCAACCCCTTCTATTTTTCATTTTTTTTTTTCTAAGACAGCAGCTATGTACTATTTTTCAAATGCCCATATCTCTGCTCGTGGACACTACATTTTGTTGTAACTTCGCAGAAACCTTTATTTTACTGTCTAGAAACGATGATAAAAATTTCAAAGGGGATACTCAACCGCTTCTATTTTTTTAGAAATTTTTATTTGTTTTTCTAAGACAGCAGCTATGTACTATTTTTGAAATGCCCATATCTCTGCTCGTGGACACTACATTTTGTTGTAACTTCGCAGAAACCTTTATTTTACTGTCTAGAAACGATGATAAAAATTTCAAAGGGGATACTCAACCGCTTCTATTTTTTTAGAAATTTTTATTTGTTTTTCTAAGACAGCAGCTATGTACTATTTTTGAAATGCCCATATCTCTGCTCGTGGACACTACATTTTGTTGTAACTTCGCAGAAACCTTTATTTTACTGTCTAGAAACGATGATAAAAATTTCAAAAAGGATACTCAACCGCTTCTATTTTTTTAGAAATTTTTATTTGTTTTTCTAAGACAGCAGCTATGTACTATTTTTCAAATGCCCATATCTCTGCTCGTGGACACTACATTTTGTTGTAACTTCGCCGAAACCTTTATTTTACTGTCTAGAAACGATGATAAAAATTTCAAAGGGGATACTCAACCGCTTCTATTTTTTTAGAAATTTTTATTTGTTTTTCTAAGACAGCAGCTATGTACTATTTTTCAAATGTCTATATCTCTGCTCGTGGACACTACATTTTGTTGTAACTTCGCAAAAACCTTCCTTTTACCGTCTAAAAACGATGATAAAAATTGGAAAGGGGATACTCAACCCCTTCTATTTTTTTTTAATTTTTTTTTTTCTAAGACAGCAGCTATGTACTATTTTTCAAATGCCCATATCTCTGCTCGTGGACACTACATTTTCTTGTAACTTCGCAAAAACCTTCCTTTTACCGTCTAAAAACGATGATAAAAATTGGAAAGGGGATACTCAACCCCTTCTATTTTTTTTTTAATTTTTTTTTTCTAAGACAGCAGCTATGTACTATTTTTCAAATGCCCATATCTCTGCTCGTGGACACTACATTTTCTTGTAACTTCGCAAAAACCTTCCTTTTACCGTCTAAAAACGATGATAAAAATTGGAAAGGGGATACTCAACCCCTTCTATTTTTTTTTTAATTTTTTTTTTCTAAGACAGCAGCTATGTACTATTTTTCAAATGCCCATATCTCTGCTCGTGGACACTACATTTTCTTGTAACTTCGCAAAAACCTTCCTTTTACCGTCTAAAAACGATGATAAAAATTGGAAAGGGGATACTCAACCCCTTCTATTTTTTTTTTATTTTTTTTTTCTAAGACAGCAGCTATGTACTATGTTTCAAATGCCCATATCTCTGCTCGTGGACACTACATTTTCTTGTAACTTCGCAAAAACCTTCCTTTTACCGTCTAAAAACGATGATAAAAATTGGAAAGGGGATACTCAACCCCTTCTATTTTTTTTTTATTTTTTTTTTCTAAGACAGCAGCTATGTACTATTTTTCAAATGCCCATATCTCTGCTCGTGGACACTACATTGTGTTGTAACTTCGCAAAAACCTTCCTTTTACCGTCTAAAAACGATGATAAAAATTGGAAAGGGGATACTCAACCCCTTCTATTTTTATTTTTTTTTTATTTTTTTTTTTCTAAGACAGCAGCTATGTACTATTTTTCAAATGCCCATATCTCTGCTCGTGGACACTACATTTTGTTGTAACTTCGCAGAAACCTTTATTTTACTGTCTAGAAACGATGATAAAAATTGGAAAGGGGATACTCAACCGCTTCTATTTTTTTAGAAATTTTTATTTGTTTTTCTAAGACAGCAGCTATGTACTATTTTTCAAATGCCCATATCTCTGCTCGTGGACACTACATTTTGTTGTAACTTCGCAAAAACCTTCCTTTTACCGTCTAGAAACGATAATAAAAATTTCAAAGGGGATACTCAACCCCTTCTATTTTTTATTTTTTTTTATTTTTTATTTTCTTAGACAGCAGCTATGTACTATTTTTCAAATGCCCATATCTCTGCTCGTGGACACTACATTTTCTTGTAACTTCGTAAAAACCTTCCTTTTACCGTCTAAAAACGATGATAAAAATTTGAAAGGGGATACTCAACTCCTTCTATTTTTTTTTATTTTTTTTTTTCTAAGACAGCAGCTATGTACTATTTTTCAAATGCCTATATCTCTGATCGTGGACACTACATTTTGTTGTAACTTCGCAAAAACCTCCCTTTTACCGTCTAGAAACGATAATAAAAATTTCAAAGGGGATACTCAACCCCTTCAATTTTTTATTTATTTTTTTTTTTTTTTCTTAGACAGCAGCTATGTACTATTTTTCAAATGCCCATATCTCTGCTCGTGGACACTACATTTTCTTGTAACTTCGCAAAAACCTTCCTTTTACCGTCTAAAAACGATGATAAAAATTGGAAAGGGGATACTCAACCCCTTCTATTTTTTTTTTTTTTTCTTAGACAGCAACTATGTACTATTTTTCAAATGCCCATATCTCTGCTCGTGGACACTACATTTTCTTGTAACTTCGCAAAAACCTTCCTTTTACTGTCTAAAAACGATGATAAAAATTGGAAAGGGGATACTCAACCCCTTCTATTTTTTTTTTAATTTTTTTTTCTAAGACAGCAGCTATGTACTATTTTTCAAATGCCCATATCTCTGCTCGTGGACACTACATTTTCTTGTAACTTCGCAAAAACCTTCCTTTTACCGTCTAAAAACGATGATAAAAATTGGAAAGGGGATACTCAACCCCTTCTATTTTTTTTTTTGTTTTTTTTTTCTAAGACAGCAGCTATGTACTATTTTTCAAATGCCCATATCTCTGCTCGTGGACACTACATTTTCTTGTAACTTCGCAAAAACCTTCCTTTTACCGTCTAAAAACGATGATAAAAATTGGAAAGGGGATACTCAACCCCTTCTATTTTTTTTTAAATTTTTTTTTTCTAAGACAGCAGCTATGTACTATTTTTCAAATGCCCATATCTCTGCTCGTGGACACTACATTTTCTTGTAACTTCGCAAAAACCTTCCTTTTACCGTCTAAAAACGATGATAAAAATTGGAAAGGGGATACTCAACCCCTTCAATTTTTTTTTTTTTTATTATTTTTTTTCTAAGACAGCAGCTATGTACTATTTTTCAAATGCCCATATCTCTGCTCGTGGACACTACATTTTGTTGTAACTTCGCAGAAACCTTTATTTTACTGTCTAGAAACGATGATAAAAATTTCAAAGGGGATACTCAACCGCTTCTATTTTTTTAGAAATTTTTATTTGCTTTTCTAAGACAGCAGCTATGTACTATTTTTCAAATGTCTATATCTCTGCTCGTGGACACTACATTTTGTTGTAACTTCGCAAAAACCTTTCTTTTACCGTCTAAAAACGATGATAAAAATTGGAAAGGGGATACTCAACCCCGTCTATTTTTTTTTAAATTTTTTTTTTCTAAGACAGCAGCTATGTACTATTTTTCAAATGCCCATATCTCTGCTCGTGGACACTACATTTTCTTGTAACTTCGCAAAAACCTTCCTTTTACCGTCTAAAAACGATGATAAAAATTTCAAAGGGGATACTCAACCCCTTCTATTTTTTATTTTTTTTATTTTTTTTTCTAAGACAGCAGCTATGTACTATTTTTCAAATGCCCATATCTCTGCTCGTGGACACTACATTTTGTTGTAACTTCGCAGAAACCTTTATTTTACTGTCTAGAAACGATGATAAAAATTTCAAAGGGGATACTCAACCGCTTCTATTTTTTTAGAAATTTTTATTTGTTTTTCTAAGACAGCAGCTATGTACTATTTTTCAAATGCCCATATCTCTGCTCGTGGACACTACATTTTCTTGTAACTTCGCAAAAACCTTCCTTTTACCGTCTAAAAACGATGATAAAAATTTGAAAGGGGATACTCAACTCCTTCTATTTTTTTTATTTTTTTTTTTTCTAAGACAGCAGCTGTGTACTATTTTTCAAATGCCTATATCTCTGCTCGTGGACACTACATTTTTTTGTAACTTCGCGAAAACCTTCCTTTTACTGTCTAAAAAAGATGATAAAAATTTGAAAGGGGATACTCAACCCCTTCTATTTTTTTTTATTTTTTTTTTTTTTCTAAGACAGCAGCTATGTACTATTTTTCAAATGCCTATATCTCTGCTCGTGGACATTACATTTTGTTGTAACTTCGCAAAAACCTCCCTTTTACCGTCTAGAAACGATAATAAAAATTTCAAAGGGGATACTCAACCCCTTCAATTTTTTATTTATTTTTTTTTTTTTTTCTTAGACAGCAGCTATGTACTATTTTTCAAATGCCCATATCTCTGCTCGTGGACACTACATTTTCTTGTAACTTCGCAAAAACCTTCCTTTTACCGTCTAAAAACGATGATAAAAATTGGAAAGGGGATACTCAACCCCTTCTATTTTTTTTTTTTTTCTTAGACAGCAACTATGTACTATTTTTCAAATGCCCATATCTCTGCTCGTGGACACTACATTTTCTTGTAACTTCGCAAAAACCTTCCTTTTACCGTCTAAAAACGATGATAAAAATTGGAAAGGGGATACTCAACCCCTTCTATTTTTTTTTTAATTTTTTTTTTCTAAGACAGCAGCTATGTACTATTTTTCAAATGCCCATATCTCTGCTCGTGGACACTACATTTTCTTGTAACTTCGCAAAAACCTTCCTTTTACCGTCTAAAAACGATGATAAAAATTTCAAAGGGGATACTCAACCCCTTCTATTTTTTATTTTTTTTATTTTTTTTTTCTAAGACAGCAGCTATGTACTATTTTTCAAATGCCCATATCTCTGCTCGTGGACACTACATTTTGTTGTAACTTCGCAGAAACCTTTATTTTACTGTCTAGAAACGATGATAAAAATTTCAAAGGGGATACTCAACCGCTTCTATTTTTTTAGAAATTTTTATTTGTTTTTCTAAGACAGCAGCTATGTACTATTTTTCAAATGCCCATATCTCTGCTCGTGGACACAACATTTTCTTGTAACTTCGCAAAAACCTTCCTTTTACCGTCTAAAAACGATGATAAAAATTTGAAAGGGGATACTCAACTCCTTCTATTTTTTTTTATTTTTTTTTTTCTAAGACAGCAGCTGTGTACTATTTTTCAAATGCCTATATCTCTGCTCGTGGACACTACATTTTTTTGTAACTTCGCGAAAACCTTCCTTTTACTGTCTAAAAAAGATGATAAAAATTTGAAAGGGGATACTCAACCCCTTCTATTTTTTTTTATTTTTTTTTTCTAAGACAGCAGCTATGTACTATTTTTCAAATGCCTATATCTCTGCTCGTGGACACTACATTTTGTTGTAACTTCGCAAAAACCTCCCTTTTACCGTCTAGAAACGATAATAAAAATTTCAAAGGGGATACTCAACCCCTTCAATTTTTTATTTATTTATTTTTTTTTTTTTCTTAGACAGCAGCTATGTACTATTTTTCAAATGCTTATATCTCTGCTCGTGGACACTACATTTTCTTGTAACTTTGCAAAAACCTTCCTTTTACCGTCTAGAAACGATAATAAAAATTTCAAAGGGGATACTCAACCCCTTCTATTTTTTTTTTTCTTAGACAGCAACTATGTACTATTTTCCAAATGCTTATATCTCTGCTCGTTGACACTACATTTTCTTGTAACTTCGCAAAAACCTTCCTTTTACCGTCTTAAAACGATGACAAAAATTTGAAAGGGGATACTCAACCCCTTCTATTTTTTTAATTTTTTTTTCTAAGACAGCAGCTATGTACTATTTTTCAAATGCCTATATCTCTGCTCGTGGACACTACATTTTTTTGTAACTTCGCGAAAACCTTCCTTTTACCGTCTAAAAAAGATGATAAAAATTTGAAAGGGGATACTCAACCCCTTCTATTTTTTTTAATATTTTTTTTCTAAGACAGCAGCTATGTACTATTTTTCAAATGCCTATATCTCTGCTCGTGGACACTACATTTTTTTGTAACTTCGCGAAAACCTTCCTTTTACCGTCTAAAAAAGATGATAAAAATTTGAAAGGGGATACTCAACCCCTTCTATTTTTTTTTTTATTTTTTTTTTCTAAGACAGCAGCTATGTACTATTTTTCAAATGCCTATATCTCTGCTCGTGGACACTACATTTTGTTGTAACTTCGCAAAAACCTCCCTTTTACCGTCTAGAAACGATAATAAAAATTTCGAAGGGAATACTCAACCTCTTCAATTTTTATTTATTTTTTATTTATTTTTTTCTTAGACAGCAGCTATGTACTATTTTTCAAATGCTTATATCTCTGCTCGTGGACACTACATTTTCTTGTAACTTTGCAAAAACCTTCCTTTTACCGTCTAGAAACGATAATAAAAATTTCAAAGGGGATACTCAACCCCTTCTATTTTTTTTTTAATTTTTTTTTTCTAAGACAGCAGCTATGTACTATTTTTCAAATGCCCATATCTCTGCTCGTGGACACTACATTTTCTTGTAACTTCGCAAAAACCTTCCTTTTACCGTCTAAAAACGATGATAAAAATTTCAAAGGGGATACTCAACCCCTTCTATTTTTTATTTTTTTTATTTTTTTTTTCTAAGACAGCAGCTATGTACTATTTTTCAAATGCCCATATCTCTGCTCGTGGACACTACATTTTGTTGTAACTTCGCAGAAACCTTTATTTTACTGTCTAGAAACGATGATAAAAATTTCAAAGGGGATACTCAACCGCTTCTATTTTTTTAGAAATTTTTATTTGTTTTTCTAAGACAGCAGCTATGTACTATTTTTCAAATGCCCATATCTCTGCTCGTGGACACAACATTTTCTTGTAACTTCGCAAAAACCTTCCTTTTACCGTCTAAAAACGATGATAAAAATTTGAAAGGGGATACTCAACTCCTTCTATTTTTTTTTATTTTTTTTTTTCTAAGACAGCAGCTGTGTACTATTTTTCAAATGCCTATATCTCTGCTCGTGGACACTACATTTTTTTGTAACTTCGCGAAAACCTTCCTTTTACTGTCTAAAAAAGATGATAAAAATTTGAAAGGGGATACTCAACCCCTTCTATTTTTTTTTATTTTTTTTTTCTAAGACAGCAGCTATGTACTATTTTTCAAATGCCTATATCTCTGCTCGTGGACACTACATTTTGTTGTAACTTCTCAAAAACCTCCCTTTTACCGTCTAGAAACGATAATAAAAATTTCAAAGGGGATACTCAACCCCTTCAATTTTTTATTTATTTATTTTTTTTTTTTTTCTTAGACAGCAGCTATGTACTATTTTTCAAATGCTTATATCTCTGCTCGTGGACACTACATTTTCTTGTAACTTTGCAAAAACCTTCCTTTTACCGTCTAGAAACGATAATAAAAATTTCAAAGGGGATACTCAACCCCTTCTATTTTTTTTTTTCTTAGACAGCAACTATGTACTATTTTCCAAATGCTTATATCTCTGCTCGTTGACACTACATTTTCTTGTAACTTCGCAAAAACCTTCCTTTTACCGTCTTAAAACGATGACAAAAATTTGAAAGGGGATACTCAACCCCTTCTATTTTTTTAATTTTTTTTTCTAAGACAGCAGCTATGTACTATTTTTCAAATGCCTATATCTCTGCTCGTGGACACTACATTTTTTTGTAACTTCGCGAAAACCTTCCTTTTACCGTCTAAAAAAGATGATAAAAATTTGAAAGGGGATACTCAACCCCTTCTATTTTTTTTAATATTTTTTTTCTAAGACAGCAGCTATGTACTATTTTTCAAATGCCTATATCTCTGCTCGTGGACACTACATTTTTTTGTAACTTCGCGAAAACCTTCCTTTTACCGTCTAAAAAAGATGATAAAAATTTGAAAGGGGATACTCAACCCCTTCTATTTTTTTTTTTATTTTTTTTTTCTAAGACAGCAGCTATGTACTATTTTTCAAATGCCTATATCTCTGCTCGTGGACACTACATTTTGTTGTAACTTCGCAAAAACCTCCCTTTTACCGTCTAGAAACGATAATAAAAATTTCGAAGGGAATACTCAACCTCTTCAATTTTTATTTATTTTTTATTTATTTTTTTCTTAGACAGCAGCTATGTACTATTTTTCAAATGCTTATATCTCTGCTCGTGGACACTACATTTTCTTGTAACTTTGCAAAAACCTTCCTTTTACCGTCTAGAAACGATAATAAAAATTTCAAAGGGGATACTCAACCCCTTCTATTTTTTTATTTTTTTTTTCTTAGACAGCAACTATGTACTATTTTTCAAATGCTTATATCTCTGCTCGTGGACACTACATTTTCTTGTAACTTCGCAAAAACCTTCCTTTTACCGTCTTAAAACGATGATAAAAATTGGAAAGGGGATACTCAACCCCTTCTATTTTTTTTAATATTTTTTTCCTAAGACAGCAGCTATGTACTATTTTTCAAATGCCCATATCTCTGCTCGTGGACACTACATTTTGTTGTAACTTCGTAGGAACCTTTATTTTGCCCTCTAAAAACAATGAAAAAAATTTCAAAAGGGGTACTCAACCCCTTCTTTTTTTTTTTATTTTTTTTTTTTTCTAAGACAGCAGCTATGTACTAATTTTCAAATGCCTATATCTCTGCTCGTGGACACTACATTTTGTTGTAACTTCGCAAAAACCTTCCTTTTACCGTTTAGAAACGATGATAAAAATTTCAAAGGGGATACTAAACCGCTTCTATTTTTTTTGAAATTTTTATTTGTTTTTCTAAGACAGCTGTATATGTTGTATAATTGCCTGCTTAGAAAAATTAAAAAAAAAATAAAGTGGTTTAATTTCTTAAATTTTTTTTCTTATCTTTCTTGTTATTATAAATGATCTTTATTTTAAATTTCAACTTTATTTAATGCTTAGAAACATAGATTTTTAGCTTTTATGTCTAATTAACTTCCCTTATTGGGTTTTTAAATTAAAAAAAAAATAGTAGGGGTGGAATTTACCCCTTGGATTTTTTTCCATAGTTAGATGATATAACGATACTAATTTGTGTTAAGTTACAACTTAATCTGTTGCTTAGAAGCAGAGATATAAAGCGTGATTGCTAGTTTCAACGTCATTTAATTTTGGCTGCTAGCTGCTAGCTGCTAGTTTCAGTTTCATGCTAATGTCTCTATTCGTGTGTCTGGTACAACAAAGTCATCTTCTCCCACATCTGACTCGATCATCGTGCTATATGTCTCGCGTCGTTTTATCTTGATATCGTGTAGATTTAAATGAGTTTCTAATCCTCCTCTACTTCAATTAGGATCAAGCTTTATCTACAGATTTTTCATATACGTTTGGCTAGGGATATTTGATATCTTGCTATCTTTTAAATATAATATTTTCCAGTTCATCCTTAATCTTGGACCTAATGATTTCATCACTACCTGTCCTCTCGAACCTTTGTTCGCAGTTTTTGCATGAGTTACTCGTAAATATAACATCAAGCATCTAGTGTTACAAGAATTATTCCTTTCAACTTGTTTCAAGAATAAAGTCAGCGAGTTCTTCCCTCATCTTCATGTCAGAGAGCAGACATTCAATGAAGAAAAGCGGAGATTTTTAGGTACTCACTTCATTAGTCGTGTCCGTCGTACTCAAATACGAAATTTAAATTATATTATTTCATGTGAAGTGACTGCCATCTGAATACCGTCTATAGAAGGAAACCGTTTTTGCCAGAGCCTCGCTAGTATACTCTAGGTAAAGACTATGTATGATACTACAGCGTACGCCACAAGCTAGTGTGGTGGCTTTTTTTAGTGCACCTCCCCAAATGGGTATGCAGTAAATCAGTACTGTTTGGACTAGAGCGACATATATTTCCGTAAGAATGTTTCTTGATCTTAATTTATCATTTTTACCTGGTCTTGGAATCACATGTCGCAATGTACGAAATATAAAAATTTATTTTCAAATTCTACTCGCTACTTTTTCTAGGTATATATATATATATATACCATCCATACCATATATACCACCATACCATATATATATATACCATCATCCACGGATCCATACTTGGATCCTAATGTGTTGATGAATCCCTTACAGCCCTAATCACAACTTAAAGCACATAAATATATACTATAGTTCATTAAGCACCGATGTCTATCCAGCAGCTTGAAAAGAAACATCGTTGATTCCTCTTTATAAAAGCGGTGATCGATAACAACTATTGAGCTATATCCATAATTTCAGTGTTCGTTAAGGTGTTTGAACTTTTTTATATTATATAATACCCGATCTTCTTTTCACGGTTTAATACAGCTATTGCTCTGAAGCAGCAAGGGTTTTTGAAAGCTATATCTATTACAACCAATCTCAGATCATTTGTAGAGGACCTTACTGAAGTGGTTGATGGTAGCGGCTCTGTTGACGCTATCAACGCTGATTTCAGTAAGACTTTTGACAGAATTAATCACTCTATATTATTAAAGAAGCTTGAGATGATTGGTGTAACTGGCATTCTATTAAGGTTTTTTAAATTATAGGAAGAAATTTTTTCATTTTTGTTTACGGATACTATTTATGGCCCTTTTTATCCTATACTGGAGTACCCCAGGGATCTCACTTGCAGCCTCTATTTTTTAATTTTTTTATTAGCGACATCCGCAAATGCTTTTTTCTCTAAATGCCATTTATATGCCGAAGGTCTAAAACTCTATAGAATCGTTTGCACTGTTTTGGTTCCATCTATCTCCAAATTAACTAACAACTTGGTATATGGTGTTGGGAGAATTGCGTGTATGCTGGAAAAGCGCTTTGTAATTAGATTCAGTGGGCAATAGTATTTTGTGTCACAAGGGTCGAAAGTACTACTTTCTGTCCCGCATTGAAATTGCCACCCGAACCGAAGGCGAGGGTAGCAACATACTTTCGTCCCATGTTGCACATACTTTTTTTTCGTACCTAAGCTGAAAGTTCAGGTGTTGTCCATGTGAAGCGGGGGAAAAAGTGTCACTTTTATCCTACTTGGGCCGAAAGTCCTTTTCTTTTCACTTTTGTCCCGCTTCACACGGACAGAAATCGAACTTTCGGCGGAGGTAGGAAAAAAAAACACATTAATTAATAGAACGCACTAGATTGTTAGGAACACACTTGCGTAGGTTGAATATATTCATGACCTTGGTATCACACTGGCTTCTAAGTTTTCATTTAAACATTGACAATATAGTAAACAAGGCGTTTAAGACCTTGGGATTTGTTTTGCGCAACTGCAAGCACTCCAAATGCTGGAACGAAAATTTCGCTATTTACCGCACTAGTACGCGACATCTTGAATTATAGTAGTAAAGTTTGGAATCCTCACTACGAGATTTATAAAAAAAAGAGTCGAAAATGTAAAAGTTTTGTTTCTTTTGCATGTATTTTACAGTCTCAGCCTGGTTAAAGAGCTACCAAGATATGAAAAAGGCTGTCATATTTTTATCCTATCTTTTTATAGTTGTAGACCCATATTAAACAACACATTTCTTTATAAACTTGCAAATGTCTTAATATACTCTCCTTATCTGTTGTTCGAACGAATGTTTCGCGTTGCAATGAGATCTATTAGAATAATCTTTCATTGAGAAATTTATACATTCACGTCATAATCTGGAGGCACGGTAGTGCCTCCGCCAAGTCGAGCAAAAAAAAAAAGTGGCACGGCCGTACTATCTTTTCTCGAAGCAACTCAGGCCATTTTCGACCCCCTATAACTTCATTGTGGATCAAACTAGAAGTCTGAATTTTCTATACCCAAGCAGGCATTGTATAAACACGGTATATTTCAAATTTCATTCAATTTGAACCAGTAGTTTAAGAATTATAATTAGTCAAAGTTTCGAATTTTGTCACTCACTGACTGACCGATCATCAAAACTCTAAGGCACTTCTAGCAGACATAAAAGCTTCAAATTTAGAATACCATTAGTGTTTAGTATATAAACCAAGGAAAAATTCAAATATTTTGCAATTTCGGTCCAGTTTTCTAGATACACCAACTGCATAAATAACTTTGTAATCCCATATAAATATATAGGATTACAAAGTTACATTTGCAGTGAATGAATCAATGTACCCGTACAAGTATAACATAGTGGAATAATAGGTGTAGATAGGTACCTAGATATAATTATCATCAAAGGTAACCTGTAAAATGGTCAACGGAATGAAAAAGCAAAAATGGGACATGTCTTATGTAGCTGTACCAAAATCACACAAAGTATTAAAGAACACTAATAAATCATAACCGCGACTGGCTGAGGTGATTTGCCCGCTCCACGGCTTCCACACTTCCCGTACGTAAGTTATTTTATTTTATTCAGTTGGCAGCTATATTAAACCTATCCCTCTAATCGGTTTCTACACTGCATTGTAGCAAAACGCTCAATCGCTTGGCGGCACGTCTTTGCCGATAGGGTGGTAACTAGCCACTACCAAAGACTCCCACCAAAGCAGATCAGAGAAAGAAAATTTACTCTGCCGGGGATTGAACCCGGGATCTCCCGCTTAATATACAACAGCGCGCACCATTTCGCCAGCGTGATCATCATTTTTGAGTTCATATAATTATGTCATTATTAGAATGCACCTGATTGATTAAGTGAGTCATAACAGCAATAACTGTTAATTAATGTATATTAACATTAAATAAATAAAAATAAATATAGAAAATAAGGACTCAAAATAACTTTTGTATTTTAAAGCTATAACTTCTTGATGAGAGTAAATTTTTATACGATGCGCGTGTACTCTGTGACAAAAAACCGACAACATAAAGCTAAGTAGTAGACGCCGCGCAATTGCGCTAACTTACTTCATTGCGCTGGATGTGTCAACTCACTTTTTACAAGCTTTTATTTTGTTTCACCTGTTTCGATATTTGTCATCAAATCTTGCAAATTAAATTTGATCCAAAATAATAGTAAATCATGTGACAATGCAATATTATGATTACATGGTGCTGATTTGATGGAGGAGCTAGAAGGTAGCCAAAGGAAGGATTTTGGTCCCGTTTGAGTCCTCTAGACGAGTAAGTTTGTCTTTCAATGGTAACCAGGGTCTGGTGATGAAGTTGGAATGTGGTCATAGGAACTCAGTAATGAAACGACGCAGCCCCATCGAGTTTTGGCTCGTTTGGTTCGTCTTAACGAATACTTTGTTTTGAAATGGTTACCAGGGTCTGATCTGATAATAGAGCTGGAAGGTGGCTATAGGAACTTCGCAATGAAACGACACAAACTCATCGAGTTCGGGCTCGTTTGGATCGTCTTGATGAGTAGTTTGTCTTTCAATGGTAACCAGGGTGTGGTGATGGAGCTGGAATGTGGTAATAGGAACAACCTAATGAAAACTACGCAACCCCATCGAGTTTCAGCTCGTTTTATTCGTCTTGACGAGTACTTTGTTTTTAGATGGTTACCAGGGTTTGATCGGATGATGGAGCTGTAAGGTGGCCATAGGAACTTCGCAATGAAACTAAACAACCTCATCGAGTTCGGGCTCGTTTCAATCCTCTTGACCAGTAGTTTATCTTTCAATGGTAACCAGGGTCTGATGATGTAGCTAAAAGGTGGTCAAAGGAAGTCAGTAATGAAACGATGCAATCCCATCGAGATTCAGCTCGTTTAATTCGGCTTGACAAGTATTTTGTTTCAAGACAGTTACCAGGGTCTGATCTGATGATGCAGCTGAGAGGTGGCAATAGGAACTTTGCAATAAAACGACACAACCTCATCGAGTTCGGGCTCGTTTGAATCGTCTTGACGAGTAATTTATCTTCCAATGCTAATCAGGGTCTGATGATGGAGCTGGAAGGTGGTCATAGGAACTCTATAATGAAACGACGCAACCACAACGAATTTAGGCTCGTTGATTCGTCTTGATGAGTACTTAATTTTTAGATGGCTACCGGGGTCTGATCTGTTGATGGAGCTAGAAGACAGGCAAAGGTACTTCGCAATGAAACGACAAAACATCATCGAGTTCGGGCTCGTTTGGATCATCTTGACGAGTAGTTGTCTTTCATGGTAACCAGGGTCTGGTGATGGAGCTAAAAGGTGCTCATAGGAACTCTGTAATGAAACGACGCAACGCCATCGAGTTCGGGGTCGATTGAATTGTCTTGACGAGTAGTTTGTCTTTCAAAGGTAACCAGGGTCTGATGATGATGATGATGGAGCTGGAAGGTGATCATAGGAACTCTGTAATAAAACGTCGCAACCCCATCGAATTTTGGCTCGTTTGATTTGTCTTGACGTGTACTTTGTTTTTAGATAGTTACCAGGGTCTAATCTGATAAAGGAGTTGGAACGCAGTCATAAGAACTTCGCAATGAAACGACACAGCCTCATCGAGTTCGGGCTCGTTTGAATGCTCTAGACGAGTAGTTTGTCTTTCAATGGTAACCAGGGTTTGATGATGTAGCTAGAAGGTGGTCATAGGAACTCTGTAATAAAACGACGCACCCCAATCGAGTTTCGGCTCCTTTGATTCGTCTTGACGAGTACTTTGTTTTAGTGGGTTTTCAGAGTCTGTTTACAGATGGCGCGCATCAACCATTAACTCGGCGCATCGTCTTATTATAAGTATAACTTTTTACGTACGTACATAAGTATACATTCACTTTTTTAAATATTTTTTAAAAGTTTATTTTTATGGAAGTTTAGGTGTAAAAAATCGACAGCAATCTGACAACACTGTTTCCGGCTAAACATACTTCATTCATCTCTCTTGTCAAGTATTTCAAGTTGTCAACTTGAGATCACAATATGTATGACATGACAATCAAATTATATATCTGTATCGTATCGGAAAAGAAAAAGAGGAAGAATATCTACAAAAATAAGAAAAGCTCATTAGACCTAGCGAAGGCTTTAAGAAAATACGTTGTTGATATTAAAGAAGTAGAAGACACCGGAAAGGAAAATAAGTAGGACTGTCTACAAAAAGAAATGAGATGCCATCAAAAACATAACTTGTAAAAAGAAACCAAGTCTCGCAACTCACTTCTTCTTCCGTAAAAAGTTGTGAGATCCATGTAATACCAAGTCGGCTAATTTATTCAAACCCTACTTAAGGGTTCTTCTGTTTTAAGTTATTACGTTAGTAGCTAACCTAACAACATCGTATAGTGATCATATCAATATTAAAAATCTTTGATGTTTTAAATAAATAGGTTGACTTGGCAATCGCATGAAAACAATGTATCTAAGAAGTAACACATAGGAATATTATATTAAATTAGATTGTTTAGTGCGATTGCCAAGTCAGTCTATTTATTTAAAACATCAAAGATTTTTAATATTGATATGATCACTATACGATGTTGTTAGGTTAGCTACTAACGTAATAACTTAAAACAGAAGAACCCTTAAGTAGGGTTTGAATAAATTTGCCGACTTGGTATTACATGGATCTCACAACTTTTTACGGAAGAAGAAGTGAGTTGCGAGACTTGGTTTCTTTTTACAAGTTATGTTTTTGATGGCATTATAATAACATCAGCGTTGCCAGACGTCCCGATTTTAGCGGGACGTACCGATTTTTAAATCAAATTTAATTGTCCCGCGCGGGACACGCTCCGTCCCGCTTTTCGGGGAAAACTTGACCATGCGTGCAGCGTGCTGAGGAACAAGTGTGGAGTTGTGGACTGGCCGCCCGCCCTTTTATTTCCGAAGACGAATAAGACTCCTCTATTTAACGATAGGGTAAATCTGATTTCAAATATTATATTTTTATTAAAATACATTTTCTATGGCTATTTTTGCTATCTATTGTCTCGTAAACGTAATTTTGTTTTTAATTTGAATTCAAATAAAAAAGATAAATATTTAAAAACTTCTGATTATGTACGTTTTTATACTATGTCCCGCTTTCGACGAATGAATCCCGCTTTTTCACTCAAAAATTTCCAAAATCCCGACTTGGCAAAAATAAAATCTGGCAACGCTGAATAACATGGACAGATATGTAAATTCTTCAACTTGACTTCTTTTTAATTTATTTTTTGACAATACTGTAAAATCACTACTAAAACATTTTTTATTATTATTATTGTATAACACAGAATTTTTTTTTTTAATGTCGACTACAAAGTAATTTAAAAACACCTAAAAAAAGTAGACAATTATCTAAATACCGATGTCAACTATTGTATTATTATACTTATTGTTGTACCTACTACTTACTTGTTGGTATTGACAAATAAATATATTGCATTTGAAATTACACCGATATTAAATTGAAATTGTTACATTAACAAAAATGTGATAATTTAAAAAGTACAAGAATAATTTTAAAAAGAATAATGCTATGTTCTTATTGAGTAAAGTATTATAAATAGGGGTTAGCTGTCATTGTCACAAAATTCAATAAAACGTACCGTTAAACAAAATGTACCTAATGCAGGAGAGGTCGATAATATTTGTAATAATGCGGGTAACACTGAATTTTTTAAATAATTTTAAACAATAATTTTTTTGATCGAATATAAAAGTTATCTTTAAAATCTTAGACAATGAATTTGTTGGTATTTAAAAAAATTGTTAATATCTACATTCTGGCAGTGGTCCAATGTAAAAATCTTTATAGAACCGTCTACAAAACTTCTATCGACTACTTTACTACATTGATTTATTCAATTAATAAATTTTAAATAAACATTGTAATTATACAATACATTGTTTTATAATATTTACGTATTTAGATTATATTAATAACGAATTTCATAATCACGGACTAAGTAACAAAATCTCTTAAATAATTACCTAATAGGAACGTTTAGCATTGAGTATCGCAATGATTAAAATAATTATCGCTTATATATACATAATTAGCAACAACATGACCTTATAACGATTAAAACACATCGACAATAAAGTAAACAATTTAACTGTTACAGTAAAGAGTACTAGTTGTTGTGTACACGTTATAAAATATTTTACTAATTTTTTAATTTTATATTACAAGAATCTTAGTTTAAAAAGTTAACATCACATGATACAGAGATAAAATATTAGTATTTCCGCATCTATCTGTTTGTCACTGACATTTATTATTTAGCCATTATTTGTTATAAATATTAAGTAATTAATAAGATACGGGAAATTATAAAATTTTCTATAAAAAAAAGGGTAACAAAAATTGCAACGTTGATATCAGTTTAAAAATTATTCTAATGATAAATTTACTGACTAAAAGTTATTTTAGAAAATAAAGATCCCGAACATTACCTAGAAAGTTAACATACCAGATCATACTTTTGTAAGCGGTATTTTTTATTATATTCCTTAAAAAAAAGTTTCAATATTATTACTATTTTTTTTTACCTAAACATTAAATGTTCTCTTATATTTACGCGAATTTTATTCATTTAATTAAAAGTCTAAAAACGGATTTTATCGCGTTTATTATATATAAACGCGATAAAATCCGTTTTTAGATTTTTAATTAAATTAAATGTTGCTTTAAAATGTACATCAACCCCATTTGTTTTTTTTTAATATTTTTTGTTTCTACGCGGGGGATGTTAAAACAGTAACCGACCAACTAGTAACAAACAAATAAAAAAAAACCATACGTGAGAATTTAATCTCCATTGATGAATAAGATTGTTAAATCTTTAATAATGATAGATATCGCTACATCTCAAAAGTACAGTTGAGTGTTTACAAGTGATGCAAAGTAGGTAGAAATAATTAAATTAACACATGTCGTCGCAACGTGGGCGAGCGAGCAAACGATGATGTATGATTTGTGTTAGAAAGTGATAGCAGCATCTAAAACGTATAAGTAAGAGTGAGATGATATCAATTTATCAGCCGTGAAGAAGAGACATAAACGGCTAACTTCTCTTCGATGACTCACTGAATCACGCATGGCATTTTTATTTTTTAGTCTCGGTTTTAAAATATGTTTTTCGTTAATGTTTTGACCAGATAAGTCGAATTCCTTAAATGTTATCATTTGTTAAAAATTGCGTATAAAACGACGATAAAACAGAGAGATTTAATTAAGAATGATCGCAAAACTCTCTTTCACAAATAAATAAATATTAATAGAAAATTGACAAATTTATGACGCTTAGTTAAACTGAGCTTGAGGTTTCACAATCGCATGAATGAATCTGTAAACATTGTGCGTTCACCAAATTGCTTAACGCGAAATGAATGGGACCCTTAAGTCCATACGAACACAGTGGAGCCGACGGCAGCGCGGCGCCCGCGCCGACGCATCCCACACGTGTGGCGCAACAGAGGCACTTTCAACATTCACTGTTTGTGCTGCTCGTTAATAACATTCGGTACATCGATTATTGAATGCGAATCTCGAGATCTATGAGAAAAATAACTATTACATAACATCAACATAACGTTACTTATCAATGAATTCTTTAATATCGTTTTAATGTGTAAAAATATTCACATCAAGCAATAAAATTAAGTTAAAATAACATTAAATTTGTTTGTAACCAGCAAAAGTTAAGATGTCGCCACCTACATGCAGTTGTAGAAAGTTGAAGAACTAGACTGGCCCCGATTGGGCGATAACGACATCGTTCGAAATCAGTCTGTTTTGATTTTCACTCAGCGGAAGCAATACAGAAAGCTTACGTGAACACGCGGTCATTGACCAACATTTATGCAACACGAAAAGTTTGCATGTACATTTTATCAATACAATCTTTAAAAAAAAATGTTGAGTAAATTGCCTATAACAGACTAGAAACAAAACCAGCGGTTATATTGTAACGCTGTTTTATTACGTAGGTATTGATAATTTATCGATTTATAAAAACACATAGATTTGGAACATTCGAACTACCGTGTTATATAATCTAAGATTATAATTACATATGACCATTTTACATAAATGACCTACATCGACTATGCAGAAACAATTTCGAGATTTAAAATGATTTTTTATCTTACTGTTAGGGTTTAACATTCAGTAAAAAAAAAAAAAACGTTCAGGATCATAAAATACCCACGCCCAGCTGTAGGACATAAAAATATTGTAGGTACGATAGGTACAGATCAATTGTTGGAATACAAATAGTTATAAAATGAATTTATCGCCTAATCGACGACTACTTTCTGTCTACCTTATTATTTTAAAAAATGGTTTTGAATATTTTTCTTTTTACAAAAAAAAACCCTTGAAAAATGTATTTTTAAATACTATGTCATGACTTTTGTTGTAAAATATAATAACAAAACTAACAGGTCAGGCTGCGTCCGCGCACTACGAGGATCGCGATTACTTCAAAGCGTGAAGGCCGATGCGATATCGCCAGCACAAAAGGTAAACAATACATAAACTAATTTCATGTAATCATACCACTAACGTGACATTAAATTCAATGTATATAGATATAATAATGTGAAAAATATCAAATACCCTGGACCGCAAAGAAAAAGGGTCGGTTAGAAAATCTTAAATATCTTTAAAAGTACCTAACCTAGCTTTATGAAATAAAGACTAAATTAAAGAATATTCAATGCCACATAAATTATATAATTATAAAACTTTCTTATTTATTTTTGATAATTGTAAAAAAAAAAAAAACTGAAAATGTAAAATAATTGTCGTTTTTGAATTTAGTACCAAAAACTTTAATTGAGTTGTTTAGTGTTTGTTTTCATTTTGCCATTAAAAAAAAGTTATAAATCGCCTATGACTATTAAAAATGTCGGAATCAAAAAAATTACTTTTCAGGAGAGCGATGCAAAGTGTAAATTGCATGCCGTCTTTTTACATATTTTTTTTAAATACCGACATTTATAAATTAAGTTATTAACAAACTATGCATAAAATAATATTTTTCTTTTCAGCTGATGATAGACTTGGTTATTTAGGAACGTTTTTATATGAAATAAATAAAAAAAATCGATTATGCAGTTCCGACGATGTTAATAGTCACTAGCGAAATATGGTGTCTCTGCCATATAAATTTTATTATTCTGAAGTCATCATGTCGTTAAAACCCTGAAGAATGATACCACGATCGTGACAATGCTTGAAGATGGACACAGTAAGCAAAATACAGCGAGAACTATCTGGTGTGACTCTTTCTACAGTTCAGCAGGTACTCCAGCGTTTTTATGAAACTGTCTCCAATCTTCGAAGACCAGGAACAGGTCGAAAAAGGTGCATGACGGTGCGGCAGGATCGCTATATGGTGTTAACCATTTTGAGAAATCGCTTTCTTACGGCTGTTGAAGTAAAGAATCATCATTTACGAGCTGGAAGAAACAATCTGAGTATCGTCTCCATAAGGCAGCGTCTGGCTAAAGAAAATTTAAATCCATTAAAACCTGTAAGTCGTTTTAGAAAGGAGAGGTGGATTACATACTTTATATAAATATATGGTACACGACCAATTGTCTAAATTTACATATGATGTGAGGATAATTTTTATGTCAAATAAGTTTAATGATATTTTAATTTAAAAAATACATAAATAGAGTAACATATACTTATACTAATCAAATTAAAGAGATTCCAATAAAAATATAGGGTATGACTTTTCAATAAAAATTCAATTTTTTTTAGATTGCCAAAGCATTAAGAAGCAAAAAAACATACATGAGGTACTCTCCCACAAACTCTGACAAGTGAATATAATATTTTTAACAATAGTTTTTAAAACAATAAATCTGTAAATAAAATACCTTGAAATAAAATACAAGACAAGAATCCTTCTTTTAGAAATAATTCTTATTTTATCGTTAATAATTAAAAAAAAAACCTTTGCAATGTTTCAAAATTTTCAACAAAGCTATATTATGTCAATATGACACAGAATTTATTTTGAAACATCCAGTCTGTACGAGTAACTTATATTATAAACGGTGCATTTCGTTCATCTTGCCCAAGAAGTTCCGCTTCATAAGATTTATTTTTTATATTCAATCAAAGACGAAATAATACTTGTAAGTCACATTGAAGCGTTACACAATAAAACTGTAACTTAAGCCTATGTCAGATCAAGGTTGAAGACGTAAATCTATCAAGTTGAAACCAGTGTCCAATATCAATGGTCGTCGTCATCAATAAAATAAAACCTTTTTATTGTTTCAAGCCAGATTTATTTACCTTTTGTTCTATGTGGGTCAACAGTTTTCATCGTTAGTTTCGGTATGTTTATAGCGCTTAAGAATTAAATTCAATTTGTCTCCCACAGCGAGTGACCCGTAAATTTGATTCTGAGGAACTATTACTTTTTTCATTCTAGAAACCACTATAGTATCAAAAGTTTCCTTAAAATGATTGAATTCCACATAATTGCATTGTTTCAGTAAACTAACAAAATGTAAGAATACTTGTTCAATAATCAGTTACAAGTCGAAAGAATTAAGATTTTTTTTACAAAAAACGAAAACACTAAATGCTCATTATGGTTATCATAATCGCGTTCTTCCTGTAGACGAGGTGTCCTTTGCTCTTGCAGCCTCGAGTCGTTCAAACGTCCGTTTCACAGCACTTCCATGATTATTTTGCTTGCTGAGATAAAGACATCCGTTAAATATTTGAATAAAATTTCTAAACTTCTAAATAAGTAGGTATATATATTTCTGAGTAGAAGGAAGGTGTGTAATTGTATAATATAAAATCTTTCCTTAATTTATGTTTAAAAGATCGAAAGTTCCTCTGACGATAACCGTAAAATAATTGTCTTTACTTTTATTCTTTAACAATAGGTATCTATTTATATAGGTAGGTTTAGTTCTTATATTCGTGTGAAAATTTTAACTACCATAAATCTAGTCAACAATATATCACCTCTGGCCGTGGGCAACTGGCTCCCACGCTTTGACTTCGACCTTTTAGTAAATACTCAATAATTCTATTGATTTACAGTTATCTAAAAATTCTAAAATGCCAATTGAAGTAGGAACTTTATGAATAAATAAATACACTATAGTTCAATAACAACAACAAAAGTTAAACATATTAACAAGTTAATATTGTATAATATATAGATATAGTAAAACTAGATACTTGTTTAATTTTCTAATATTAGTATATTACTTCTAAAACATATACAGCGTGTGTAATTGACTATTAATTTTGGTCTCACTATTCAAATATCTGAATACATCATCATCATCATCATCTTATCAGCTATTGGATGTTCACTGCTGAACTAGGCCTCTTCCGCCAACCTCTAGAGCGACAGGAACAAAGTAGCCATCATCCAACGATTTCCGGCGATTCTCTTCAAGTTGTCTGTCCATCTCATGGACCGTCGTTACGCCTCCGCTTGAGAACCTTTCTGCTCCATCGGCCGTCAGTTCTACGTGCTATATGCCCTGCCCACTGCCACTTCAACTTGCAAATCCATTGTGTTATCTCGGCAACCTGCGTTCGTTTGTGAATCTCATTATTTCTGATTAATGTTGGCAGTTGGCAGGAAAATACCAAGCATAGCCCTCTCCGTTGCTCGCTGTGCGACTGGGAGCTTGTTTCAAAGGCCCATAGTCGGAGACAACGACTTAGGGGGCGTAATTAATGGATGCTCCTTTAGATCCGTACGTCATCACTGGTAACACACATTGGTCGAAAACTTACCTTAGTCTGAAATATGTCTGTCATCAATTTAAATTCATGAGGAGTTCACGCACGTATTCATTTTTTATAAATATAGTCGTAATGAATAAGGATAGAGATTTGATTAATAGAAATATGAATAAATATACGAATAATTCGTGTCGTTTCAATCTTATGCCTCTCGATAAATATATCGTATCGAGTTCCATTTTAATTTCAGAATTATCTGAAATATCAGATTACTTTAGAAAAAAATCGGAAACTTATGTTATTAGATTATTTCGGGTCTCGCATAGTTTCTCTTATGGTTACGGGCATCCCTGATTTCTACTGTCTACTTTCTATGTACAGACTTGAGTTTCAACTGCATAAATAGAAAGATTGTTGAATGATGATATATTCGATAAATAATAAAGATTGCGTAGGAAACAATAAAATTTCAAAAACTTTTAGACAGGTATTTGTAAGCTCAGTGAGCGTAGGCCTCAGTTACACCCACAGGACAGGTTCACTTGGCGGTCTGAAGAGATCGATTTTCATTACAAATTACAGTGCCCACGCGCTCTTCTTGTACGCGTTCTTAGGCGTTCATAACAAGTACAAGTGGCGGTCACTTACTTTCATTATTTAGCATAGATTTAATACTAACAATTTTCATTTATTATATAAGTTTAGATTATACCAATACAGATATTAGTCCAATGATTAGTTGAAAAGTACATATTTATATAGAAGTAGAAATTTCTCATTAGTTGAACGATCACGTCGCTTAAGATCAAGAGTAGATATACATACAAGCAGTGGTGCCGTGGGAACGGTGAAGAATAGGTGTCTTGCTTGAGCCTGTTTGCCGAGAGATGTAGTGCAGCCATATCGAGGTCGGTACGATAATGAATCGCATGTCAATATTTGCCTCTGACGCATTCTCGAAATCTGTTCAAATGAAGTTCTTTGTCTTTGTTTCGTTTGAAAAAAAAAACACAACATATACCTAATTAGTTTTGTTATATTTTTAAACCATATTTAGACATGCATCAGATCAACTGACCATTATGTCCGTAAAACCGTTGAGTGTTTTAATGAGATGTATTAATTAAAACCCACAATATGTTACGTGTTTGAGCGACTGGAGCAGCCTTGGCTTCTACACCTCCATGCTACCCACGACTACCCTCATTTGGTCATTCATGTGGGCGAAAACACCTAATAACAAACTAATCAACCTTATAATGACCCCGCTAAGAGTCACTTTAGTCACAGGGTTGCGGAACCGTTCATATCAAAGTTAAGCAGCACCTACGCACTAATACGCAATATTGCAATTTGCATATTCAGATCAAATCAAACGTTGTTATTGAACATAACTTAATTTTAAGTGAAGTTTTTGTAATTGAGTCTTTGGTACCTTTAATGAAAAATCTTAAGATTAAGTGTGAATATAATGCAAAAAGGGTTTTGAAATCACTATTCCAAGCCTCTCAGTTTTCTCAATAATCTTAAAGTTTTTATCACAGATCCAAAGGCTATTAAACTCGACTTTATCTTTTATCGCGATAAAGTGTACAGTCTTAGATAAACCTTTATCTGCTAATCTGATAATTTACTACTTTATTACTACTTATATTGTCTGTATCATATACAATTATATACTTTATCGATATATAATCTATCTGTAGTCCAATTTATGTCATAAGGGATTGATAATAATCAAAGTAAATATTTTGATTCGATTGATAATATAATTATGTATGTATTTATGTCTTTTATTCAATATCTTTCCCTATAATTACATTTTTAAATATATTTATAAAAAATACAAATAAAAATATTTAAAAATATAAAAAAGGTATTCCTCCGGTGACAGGTTGAGTCCCAGGCCATCGGTGGTTAAGGCTCCAGGCTGAGGAACCTCCTCACAATGCGGGCCGTTTCAAGCAACACTGCCTTTTGAATCCGACCCTTGATCCAACAGTCGAGCGAGAGTTTCTTAAGATGTTGGTCGAAACTCTTCGCTAATAGGCCATTGACCGACACAACAATAGGAACAATTATTGTTGAGTACTTGATCCGATAATCGTTGTGCGGTAACGGTGACAGTTGGTTCAAGCGCCTGAAACAGAGACAGCATCGTTGAACGATACGCAGTAAGGTTAATTCCCCCTCCTGTTGCCTCATAGTACGCTCGCATGACACTCTCATTCATTTTTTGAGTCCATCTCATGCGGCGCACAGCACCACCGGCAGCGGGATTTATTATTATTTATTATTTATTATTATTTATTTATTTATGTATTTATGTTATTATTATGATGGTGAGATAAACAAAATGAGGATGTTAATTGTAAAATGATACAAAATTATCTTCTTTTTACTTTTAATATGTTGTATTCGTATTTTTACTAATCAGCATTTTTAAGTGTTTTATGATACGCTCTGTACTTTAGCTATCAGCTGCCATAGATTTTTTTTTCGATGAAAATATTAACCTCATCAACTCTATCTGTTGTGATGGCTTTAAAACTTCCTTCTAGTCACGTTCTTCTGAATAAGTGTGAATCGATGATGAAGAAGATTAGTTCGTCTAATTATGACATTTGTTGTGCAGATATATTCAACATTTTTTGGTAGAATATTTTCGAAAAGGAGATAAGAGAAAATATTTAATTTTTTTTTTTAATGTAAATTTAAATTGTATAGAAAATTTTCAAAGCATATTGAGAAGACTCATTTCTAAGGCAGCCAAGATGCTTTACTTTTAAATTTAAATAAGACGTAAGAATTAGAGCCAACTGTTGATCCGTTGATGATAGATTATGGTAAGGAAACGAGACTGGCATTTTCACCTTTGTTTGAAAAAAGACGCTAAGTAAAATTAGAAAAAAAAGCTATTTGAACGACAGATTCAAAATGACGACATAATATAATCCAATGTCACGCTTTATGCCCAAACTTTCCACATTTTAATTGATTTTAAAATAATTTTGAATGTCTAAAAATAACGTAAGCTGATAAAGCTTTTTATGGGGCTTTTCTTTTCTTACAATTTTTTAGTGAGTCCAACAAAATTTCATTTTCATTATAATTAGAAATTGTATTTAAATGTTCGTTGTTTTTTACTTTGCTCTAATTGTAAGTAAAGATACTTGCAATACTATTTGATTAAGTAATTGATTTTTTTTTCTAAATCAATAGCGATATTTGGCAAGTAGATTTTTAGCTTTATTCATTGATTTTTTGCAACCGGCTCTTTAACATTTGTCCAGCTTACCATCAACGTTGACCGTATAACATTACGGTATTATAACATGTTGTATTTAGGTGTCAAAACGTCAGACCTTGCTTTAGCATGCGACGTGACTAGATTAAATTATTTTAGTCACACATTTTGATGGCTTCAATGTACCTTCATATTATGTTGAAGTCTTTTTTTCTGAACATTTTATAATTTTTTTAGATAATTTATTTCTTAATACTATTCGAAATCATATCTGTTTTACATAAACTTGTATATTATTATTCAAATTTTTTATCAACTATGTCAAGAATTACAATTTTTTTCCGTTAATTATAACCGGATATAGTACGCACTAATAAATAAGCCAGAAATATATTTATGAATTAAAAATAAAAATGAATCATATTATATTTACCTTTAAAACCTGTACCTAGGGACTTAATACTTAAATATTTGTGTCAAGTATATGTTTTTATGTTTCATTTACATAACAAAATAAATGATATGCTATAATTTGTTAAATATTTTTAATAAAAAATATAATATCACATTACAGTAGATTTATAATCTTTGTCTTCATTTAAACATAACACATTTTGAAGTACCTGATAACCGTGGTTTAAGAAAGTTATTACGTCATATAAAAAAGAAAAAACATTTTGAAGGAACTTCTCTATAATTGATATACTTACTGTTATGTGTGTCACCAAAGAAAACTGTTTACAAATTAATCGTGCAGTCAAATGTGTTTAATATTCAGTAGTTCAAGATAAGTCTTAAGAACATACCATACATATTACATACACTATCTAGGTGCGCTAAACGAGCCTATAGCAAGTCAAAGCAATGCGCCTGCGTTGAGTTGCGTACAAATCTCGTATGACTGAAAACGGCGGACGACTACGGTACCTACACGAAGTGGCGACATTCCACTACTCGCGCGGAATGTAACACGGCCCTACAAACAGGTTAAGCAAAGGACCGGCGATCCTTCTCTCTACACGCCCTTATTTTATGGGCTTACACTCAATTGCAATTACACATTGATTAACAAATTGGATTATAAAACTCATTTTGTATCGGAGATATTCGCCGAACTGCGTTGAACAACCAAGCGATATTCCTACCGCGACAATCTAAAAGACGCTGACCGCAAATTGCCACCGCAGAGACGTTCTGCTTTACTTCACTTTCCGAAATGCAGGATCGCGTTACAAACATCACTGGACCATAACTCGGCGGGGCGAAGACAAAAATAAACTTAATATCGTGTGCGTTTGACGACGCATTCAATTTATAAACGCGCCGGTGACAAGAAACAGCAATATATGAATTTAGTTTCTAATGCTTTTACGATAATCACATACGAATTACACCTACCTTCATCCAGAAGTCGTTCCATGTGCATGAAAACATTCGGGAACGCAGCTAGTTGCTTCCTGTCTTTGAGCAACTGAGCTAAGTAGTCCGCTATACTTTGTGTCGAAGGATTGGTATTATCACACATTTTGATTAATATTAACCAACTAAAGGCACGTTAAAAGTTTATATATACACGTTCTATACGTAATTGTACTTTAGTAATGGGTTATTGTTATTTTGTGAGAATCCTATGTTAGAAAAGTTAACTTCACTACCACACACATCGAAGTTTCGATCACCACTAAATGACGAAGTTGACCGAACTGAAGTTGTGGGCGAATATAGTGCTGCGCTTGCGCTATCGTCGAATGGTTTTTTGTGAGCGCGTGCGCCTTCTGTCCACAGTGTAGGCGTAATAATAACCTATAGTGCTCTCGCTCGCACTCGATATTGTGGTCGCACTATCTCTGTCTATAAAAAGAGAACAGCGGTGAAGGAGGCGCCATCTAGTTAACCTACTTACAACTACCACAACAAGTAACAACCGCTTATTATACTGATGACGTACAATCCAAATCTTAAAACGTTGTATTAAGTAAATAAAATTATCATAACTATATTTTTAATTTGAGTTAACTATATTATTAATTTATAGAAATTAGTTTCTGAAGTTTTATAGATTAAAAAAAAATCTAGTAATAATAATTGATATACTAAATATTAGTCTTTTTTATAACCTGTAGGTTTAAAATGTGAACAATATTATTATAATATTATTGTTATGATTTTTTTTCTTGCATTAATAAAAATTCAACAACAAATGAAAACATTCTCACCTAATTTTGTTGCAAGTTTGATGTGTTAACAAAGCACCATTTTATTTTATTTTTTTTATTTATCGATATATCAGTGTGTAAAAGCAAAAATTTGAAAAAATAAATATTACATGAACCAGTAACATTTAAAATTTTTGTCTAACTCTTACAGTTTAGCGAAAAAATGCAAAAAACCGGAAATTTAAATTTCAAAGCTATATAACATACCAAATATTGAAGATAGAATCCAATTCGACTCCAAAGATTTTTTTGTACCAAATTTAATAATAAAAAAGGTCCATTAATTCTTTGTATTTTTTTTTTTAACAATTTTATAACAGTTTTCAGGACAAAAAAGTTATAAAAAAACCATGTTTCCATTTAAACGAAAAACTAATTGGAATTTTGAGCTCCGCTTTTAACAGGAGCATTGTTGGGACATTGAGATATTTTGTTTTGATATTCAAAAAAAAAAAAAAAATTTCCTTGTTTTTGGCACATCCTAATATATAATATATATACCTACCTTCCTCTTTTTTAGTCGTAATCTTTACCGGACATCTGTATACGCGCGTCCGTAGAGTAATAACCGCTGGGCTGCTCCTGTCGCCTACTAGTCGACAAGATTTTTCCCCTAAAATGGCCCGTCGACTACTAGTTGACAAGATTGAAGCGGTCCGGATGTTCTCGAACTCGAACAAAGTTATATAATAACCACTTTTGTCGCGCTAAGGCCGATTTGTGTTATTTATCTCGCTTCTTCGTAAAATTTGATATATATTTTCATAGTCACGTATCATAAGCAAAAGAAGAGAAGAAGAAACGAGCAATAAGACAAAAAACGGCGGGAAACTTTAGCCAACAAGGCTTAAGAGGCCCGGACACAGGAGCGGATAGTATATACTATGTAATAAAATATATTTTACTCGTATAATCAATAAAAGATTTTATTAATAAATAACCTTTCATTACTTATTATCATATGAATATACATACAATTTAAGTAATAATCTAAACTTTTCGGGGTATTTTTTTTAATAAGTCATTGACGTCACCACGTTTATACTATAAGTATAAAACATAATGGTGACGAAACAGACGATAGGTACGTTTTTATGATTTTGTAGTTTCTATTTTCGAAAAAAATCTTAACACCGGTAGGCTACTTCCTACTTTTCCTCGCTGACGAGACCTATAGGGCCTCCAGAACTGTTAATCCACCACTGACGATGAGTGTGGCTAATAGCTTTTAACCAAAAGACATTATAATTATAAATGGGGTGAAAACGACAGTTCTGAACAATCAACCCCTAACTTTAGATGATCACGTGGTTAGGTAAGTGTTCGGTATTTTTTTTTTGCATTCACTTATAGGTATACATGAAATATATTTTATTTAACTAAATTATTGTTTAACAAACAGATCTTCTTTTTAATGCTTGACCCCTATTCCTATTTTAGTTACATTAATTAATAATAATGCAATAAAAAGAAATCATTATTATCAACAAGTATTCCAATATTCCATGACGACGCGTTGGTGCAGTGGTCACAGCAACTGGCTTGTGCGCTAGCGGTCGCGGGTTCGATCCCCGCACACGACATATATTTGTATAGGCCCTATGGATATTTGTCGCAATGCTTGATTTTAATTTTCTTTTAGGATTTAGCAAAATATGTAGAACATACCTTTATTTACAGGTTTTTTGTCTTATGTTATATTTTTATTAAATAAAATGATATACAAAAGTATTTTTGTCTGACTAAAGCCGTGTTCCGATATATACTGGAGCACTGCCCCAGTGCTCTCAGTACTGAAAATTCGTTCCGTTATAGACTGCCAGTACGCTGCAGCAGTATATGACGTCATATATGACGTGATGAATCGCCGCCATGTTTGTACTGAGAGCACTGGCGCTTTCAAGGTAAGGTGCTCTCAGTGCTGCTCAGTACTGTGATCACGTGATCAAAAATATGACAGCGCGAATGATTGTTATTATTATTTATTAATATTGTTATTCAAAAATGTCCACAATATTCAAATAATAATTTTTCTAGTTGAATAGAAAACGTGTACATGATAAATATTTTCATTTGAAAAAAAAGTCGTAAAATGAGGATGATAACAGTAGTCCAGTATACTGGACTTCGTTCCGTTATAAACAGTAACCAGTATAGCGCAGTATAGCAAACTAAAAAGGAACGGCTTCGCAGTATACTGAAATGACGTCACACCTTGCAGTGCTCCAGTATATATAACTTAGTATTATCGACACAAAAAATTAAAATGTTTAATTTATTTTAATGCGAATATAATATAACAATATAAGCAAAGCCATAATTTAACGACTCAGATTCGTATAATGAGGGGGGTTCCTTACTACCTAACAAAATTTATGTCTTCACGTATTTTTAGGATTTACCAAAAAATGCCGAAAATATAATTATATTAAGATGCCTAAGGACGACAACTTTATTTTATAACTTTCTAATTAACATATTGGAATCGTTAATTGTATTAGTGAATTATAAGCGTTTACCTGTTTTGGTTCCAAAAATGCCCTGTGACATATGGACGGAAAAACGGACGAAAGAACAGCGCAGTAAACCCTGCGTCAACAATGAATTGATGGATAACATTTGTACTTGGTATAAACCCCTTCATACTTTTTTTTTTCTAACAGCCTTAAATAAAATAAACTCTTCAATTAAGCAATACAATTAAATAATAAAAAAAAACTGTATAATGTCAATGTTTTATAATTAAAACGTTGACATTATGTAGTTTTTTTTACATTAATATGTACCTACATCATTTAAAATAATTTTTCCTTAATCAAAATGGAACCAGGAAGGTAGAAGTAACTACATTGTTTAAAAAACAATGTTTATCTCAAAAACTCTACGACCTGTACATAAACAAATAACGTTTTATTAATATATTATTAGTCAAGACAGATTTACGCCAACGAATTAATATTCAATCGTTATGTCCAGAAAAAAAAAAAACAAGAGGAAATAGTGGGCGAATGTTGAATTGGTTACCATAAAGTTATGGTCTGATAATTTAAGTAAGGCGGAGCTTCGGTTGATTACGCAATTGCGTTATATTTCTTTGTTTCAGTACTCTGTTTTTATTTTATGGTAGAAGTACTGAGCTTTAACGATGTGAAAATTTATTTCAATATAGAATATAGCAGCATAAAAATCATGGCTTTATAATGATAAAATGGTCATAGAATAATTACTATTTTCGCTTATTGTCAATTACAATAACGTTGTAAAATATTTCAAATTTTATATTTAAAAAAATGTAGGCTTTCATATTACTGATTGTACTTATCGATTTTTTTCGCTTAACTTCTAATCCTATGGAAACATTGCAAAAAAAAGTCTATATGTTATTCCGGACGTCCAGCTATTAACGTAACAAGATTTAATGCAGTAGATTTTGTAGTTTATACATGAAAGATATCCATACATAGATCCATTCTCACAAACTTTCTCATTTATAATATTAATAGGCTTAAATAAGACATAACCTTGTTATCAAGGACTTGTTATCCCTTGGCAGAAAGTAAATAAATATTAATATATAATTAGGTACAATAACAATTCAGTTTTCCTATTATTTACTAAGTTTAAAAAGAAATACTTGAAAAATATTTTATAACGAGGGAACTTATTGTATATTTATTATTTATATATTATTATAATTAGGGAACATATTGTATATATATATATATATATATATATATATATATATATATATATATATATTATATATATTAGAGAAATTGCGTAATATACGCATTTGATTTTGCTTGTTTTAACATGATCTATGTAAGCATGAGTGTATCCTACAAAGTTAAAATAAATTTGTAGAACATTTTTATTGGTGTTTTCCCTTTTTAGACAGCATTTCTCGATTATAACTAGTAACGCCAGTATAATTATATACTAATGTTATGAACGAGACGGCTGTACTTATTTTAAACACGCTAATTTTAGGATCTCTTACACCGTTTTCAAATGTCCATACGCATTAAAAGCCTTCTTATTAGGGAGAGTTATAGGCTATGTAATATCACGAGATCACTCATAGAAGCAGAGCAGAGTGTCGCGCAATCCATGTTAATCTAAGCCTACAAAGAATTATCTACAAGACATCTACGGATACAATTTATTTTAGGTATACCTAACAAAGATCATCGTTCATCAATTTTTTTTTCAAAGTTTTGACTGCGATAACTTAAAAGTATCCCAAATTATCAAAACGGCTCGAATATTAGATAGTTCCAAAAATAAAAGATCTTTGCACCGTTTTGTATTAACCAATTTTTCTTCAGTCTTCTAGTCAATAGATATAAATTATGAAAAATATTTTATTGCTTATATTACTCACATATCCCTAATATTAGATCCTTTCCTTTTATGTTGGGATATCGACTAGTTGCATTTTTGTTATTCCTCTTCGATTTTCGTTTTTATTTTTTTGTTTGTGATTGTAGTCGTTCAGATTTATTTCGTATTTGTTTGGGAAAGGATACATCGTGAAGAAGGTAGCGAGACATGTATGTATATCAGTCATCCTAAATGAGAGAAGCGTGGTGGACTAAGCTCATAGTGCTCGTTCATAATCGATGAGACCCGATTTGCCCCGCATTGAATTTACAGTCTGTTCCATCATCATACATTTATTAATCCCTGTTGCAGTAGATGTTTAAAAAACATATACATATGTAGAGAAAGTACGACTTCGTTACGATTTTGTTACAAATTATGTTTGGAAAAATAACTCCGCTCTATGACCCTTTATTACCTAATCTTAGATTTATAAAGAATATGCGCCAGGTTTAAATCAGATTATTAGAATTAGAAATACATCTAGGAAAAACGTATCCAATTTCCTATAGTAGTTTTCTCATGATATCGACAGAATGACAAAATCTCTAATATGATTTCTTTTACTGGTAAAATGTAGTTATTATAAGTAGTTTGCGAACGGACTATTTCGGAAAAGCATTCCCACAGAAAAAAAATCCCGAATTGACGACGGGTTAGTGCAGTGGTCACAACAATGGGCTGTTGCGTTAGCGGTCGCGGTTTCGATCCCAACTCATGACAAATGTTTGTTTCTGTTTTTGTTGTCTCTGTTTCCGAATTCCGGATGTTGACCATTGAGTGTGAAGCATTCATTTATTTAATATTTGTATTAATTCCTAGATTCTGCGTTCTTTAGTTCGTTACTTCGTTCGATTCTTTGGACCAAAGAATCTTTGTGCGCCTTCGTTTCATTCCCCCTCGCCCTCGGTTGATCTCACTCTCATATAACGAATTTGAACTCTCATAAAACGTGGCACTGCAAATTAAAATCAATATTATACTTATGCGTACTATAATATTATTATTGTTTTAACCTTCTAAATAAAATTAATATTACAAATAATAATTAAACTTTATAACCTATCTTAAATTTTTTAATACTAACAAAGAGATTAAAATAAAATAATGAACATTTTTCTTATAATTACTTAGAATGTTTCAATGATCTAAGCCTATAGCTATATATAAATATATTATACTTTCTACATGCAAAAAAAAACTTACGAAAAATGTTTTCATTTCCGGGACCACTATATCAAAGGTATCAAATTAACAGCAACAACATACTGTCAGATGGTATTTAAACACCAAATGTCAAATACTTATTACAGTTATTTCCATTGAAAATGATATGGCCATTTCATTGAAGAAAAAAAAACAATAGGGTTAATCTTTGCCGCCATGCATTCTTTTTACCTGTAAGTTCCAATTTAAACCGCATACATAACCGCAGAAAATAAGTCTATTCGTGATCTGCAATTGAGTCACTTAAAGAGATACGAGTACGTACACCGTTTCGACCAAATTCGTTTTTAACTGACTATATTCGATCAATTAAAATCACCCGAGTTGGTTTCGTTTTATCAATTTCGTTAAAAGGATAAATGGACAATTGACCCCTATCCAATGGTCTGAGATCTATCGAATTAAACGGATTAAAGTGAGTTCCACGCTCTATTTCCAAAATAGATATTGTCTTAACACGTTCATTATGTATGGGGGTATTGATAACATTAAATATTTAATAGATAAGAGTTTCTTTTATCTTTATTAATTATATTTAGTTATTCGAGAATAAATACTCGTTAGTTAAGTAATCAAAAATTCTACTTATTTTCTTTGTGTGCCTGCGCGTCTGGTGTGTGTTTGTGCATACACGTGTGCACGCGTTTTAGTGTATTTCGCAGTTGAAAATGTTGCCAAACATATATCGATGTCTTTATAAGTAGAAATAAGTAATCAATAATTTAATAAGAATATTGCTGAGTTGATGTTTATATGTTATTTAAAAAAATTGTAACCGGTTGATATCTATACATGAGAGATATGTAGGAAAAACGGTCTTTATAAGAGCAATAGAAACCAAAACAATTATTTTATGAATTTTTGTCTGATTGTCTGTCTGTATGTTTATTCCAGGATCACGCAAAATCAGCTGTACGACACTGGATGCGATTTAAGTGGTAATACTAGAAATGTAACTTAAAAGCTAGTGTATATGTCAGCTTGATACACCTTTAGAAGTTAAGTTTCGAGTTGTTACTGTTAAGCAAGTAAATGTCGCAAGTGATTTAGACTGTTGATACGAGTACTCGTAACACATGCTTTGCCTAAAGCGTCATCCCAATGCTAGTCTTATTTTAATAAAGGAACCTGTTTAACATTATTATCCTTTATTATTACGTGGGTGAGTGACCATGTTTTTGTACATATTAAAATTTGTATTACAATTAGTTAGTATTAGTTAGTAAAAGTAATATTATCTAATAATAATTACTTCATAACTAACCTTTAGTCGTTCTTTCCATGACCTATACGATATTTAAGTAAAATTTAAACGACGACGTCACGGGTAACAATACTTGTTGAAATTGAAATTGAAAAGTCTTTATTTGTGACCAAGGAATATATATCATAACTGGACGCTCACTTTCAAAATTGTATTTTCAAATATACACCTTGAAAAATTTGACATAAGGTTGACTTTGGCTTATAACATGTAAAGTGAAAAATAATTCCAAGCATTTCGTTGACTACTGGTATTTTGTCTCTTTCTTACGAGAGTTACCTTGAATTCATGGTAGAAAGAGATGCAATCCCGGCCGTAGAAACGTTTTTTGAGTGCACGTGAGAATTCCAGTTTGTATATAAATTCCTTGTTTGTGACATACATCGCTCACAGACTATATTAAACAAACAGCACAAAAAAATCAAAAGCCGTGTCCAGACTGACCGAGCACGACTCGCGAGCCACGCTTGGTCTTCCGGCTCGCGAGCCGTGGCACCTGAGGCAAATTTGAAAGGTTGCGAGCGGGGCTCGCTAGCCAAGGTGAGCCATTTTGAGCATTTAGTTTCTCTCCGGCATACGATGATAAATCACGTGTTTTCAGCTGCTAAATGATCTGGGTCTTTTGAAACCCACAACATTTTAAAACTTCCGTAAAGTTTTATTAAGCGAATAGAGTCTTATTTATCCATTTTTAATTCACTGGCTCGCGAGCGTTGTTATATCCGTCCACACCGCGCGAGCAGCTCAGACTGAGGAGTGAGACGCCTTTGAGCATCGCCAAAAACCGACAAATTATGGCTCGTGGTCGAGCGCCGCTCGGCCGAGGCAACGTGTTCGCGAGGCAGCCCGAGGCAGCCCGAGCCGCGTCCACACCGGCCGAGGCATTGGCTCGCGAGGATGCCAGCCGTGCTCGGTCGGTCTGGACGCGGCTAAATACATACAATTTTTTTAAGGTAAACAAAATGTGTGCTCAGCAGTGTACCACACAAACATGTAGGTCACTCAGACATTAAAATATTAAAAAATAATAATAACCATAATTATCAGCACATCAGCCATTGGATGTCCACAGCCGAACGTAGGCCTCCTCCATCATCGCTGGGGGTGTTACCAATACTCACCACGCTTAGCAAACGCAGTGTGCTGTGACAGGATATGGTGACACTGCTTCCCATCACCATGGTTGATATACAGTTGTTCTCACCACTATGGCCTTAGTCGTCTTTTACAACACCTCGACAAGAAAGTAATCGGGACTATTCTTCTCTGCCGGTCACCGTACGGCAATAATAATAATAAACAAATAATTATAGCATATATAAATACAGTGTTTTATTATGACTGAATGTTTAGTTTTTAACTCTCTCTTATTTATCTCTCTTTTGTTTTTTATTTAGAACTTATTTTATGTGATTTCATATTCGCTAAGAATATTAATCTAAGTGATGACATAAATTTGATATTATATTAATAAAAAAAAATATTCTATGGTTATTGTTGCATCAACTATTACGAAATAACACACAATATCCAAGTCGATTATAAATACTTCGAATACTTGTTTCTTACGTATAAATTGCTTCATTATTGAAACGAATAACATTGAGTTTTTATAGAACTACCTAAGCCGTTGAGGTTATATCGATATTTTGTACTTCTTGGCAACAGCTACTAAGAAACGTAATAAATGATTCAAGGGCTGAGGAAACAACTGCATTATGAGGCAGTCATTGATTGTTATTATGCACTTAAATATACACAACACTAAAATTAACGTAGTGTTGTGCTGTTCGTTGTGTTTCGTAAAATTATATAGGTACCTATTATGTATAAAAAATATACTCGTATATAAAATGGAGTATTTCTGTAGCGCGAATCTAGAATGTTATTGTTTAAGAAATAATTATTTACAGATAATTATTGTAGAAGTCATATACCGCCTTGATTTTTTATACGAATACTAGAGAAAATTCTTCGTTAAAATGCAATTCCGATTCCGCAGCCTCTCTGTCACCTCGTGAAGTTATATCTTCCAGAATATTTTTTACTTCGACTATTCCAAATTTCAAGTGTTCCGGCTATAAACGGCACAATATATATTGTATAATTTAGGATAAATGGTACAAAAAAAGGTAATTTAGCCCTATTAGCTTTTTCCGTAGCGGTTTTGATTTTGAAGCTGTCTCCCTGACATGAGATGAAGCCATATGTCAATGCCGAAGGAGTTCCCCAACAAAATGTAAGCAATCCAGTGAGCTTCGCCTAAAACCCAAGAACTTAGACTCTTCATTTGTGTTTTTCCTCTTTTTCTTTTTGATGAAGCACCCATTACTAAGACAAATAATATAAAAAAGTTAAATTAGTCGTACTATATTGGGATTGAAACGTGATTAGTGTAGCGCATGCGCTGAATTTTTCGTGCACCTCTCTCAGATAATTTTGTAGTAAATATTTGGTTAAAAATTTTTGTTCCCCAGTTAAAAAATAACCGCATAAAAAGAAAATTTGTGTGAATGATGGCAGAAGGTAAGTAGTAACTAAATTTTAACAAAAAAAAAAAACGTTATTTTCGAGTAAATTATTAAGTAGGTAGGTACGATTCCAGTCATTTAATTTGTCCTACTGGTTTCGAAGTAATTCAAAGAACTGATAAATACCAAAGGCGCTTAGAATCGTTTTATGACAACATTTTTCACCAATACACGCGCTAGCGTACCATAAATGTAGGGGCATTACGCGGCCCCGAACCACCTATGGCAACCCGCTCCAAGCTTAATTATCCAAACGTTTTAGAACTTGATTATACGAAGATGGTAATAAAATGGCGCCGCTAATAGTCTTGATCGGAAAAACAACTTCAAATCCAGTTGCGGTGCAAATTATACTTTCACCAACTAGAAAGATTTTCAGATTTCAGATGGTAGATACGGTATAATAAGTAAAGTTATATAAGGCAAGAAGTATTCGAGTGATAAAAACCAAATAAATACGGAATTATGTGTAATGAAACTTTTTTAAAAACTATATACAATTCTAATAATCATTACTGTATTGAACACTGTGCGTTTACTGAGGATCTAGCCGTGTTTAAATGAGTAAAATTACACTTAAAACATTTTATTGATACTATTATAGGGCAACATGCCTGCATAATTAAGCATAGAATCAAAGGAGCGCAAAGTCTGAAAGCATTTTTATGCTCTTTTATGTAGGTTAAAGTGCCGTGTGCAAATTCTGCGTCTTAGTCTTATATGTCCGGTTTTCGGCCTACGACTCGATCATGGAAAAGATTACGTCATCGTGGTGACTTTATATTAAACGTTACATCTTTGGTAATAACATTATAATAGAACTTAATCATGTGAAAGAGATTTTCTAAAAACATTATTTTGATAATATCCAGTAGGTACTTTAATATTATTGTACGTAAGATCAAAATAGGCTTCTAATGAAACCAACTAGTTTCAAATCACTGAGATGCCTACTAGATATAGGACGTATTGCCAAAGTTCAAGCACGTCATAATCCTACTAGGTGATTTAACATTTTAAAAGCTTAAAAATGTGTAAGTATATTTTTTACACTTTAACATTTACTGTATTTTACTACCAATCAATTAAATTAATTTCTATATACAGTTTATTTCTTTCATTAGCTATTGACGACACTAACGATTCGAGTTTAAGTATTTATAAGTATAGAAAAAGAAAGGATAAGCCTAATATTTTCATTAATCCGCCCTCAATTGGACGCTACTCGGAAGAATATTCTCATAATATTGTAGTGGAAATTAATGAAGAAAAAGTTCAGAAGACTTACGCTATACTACAAGAACCTAGATCAGACTTCCACAATAACAAATTGCGCTATATCCTTTTAATCTACACAAATCCAATATGGAATCTTTTTAGTCTTTCATCAATATTCATAGCATACTTTTTGGAAACATGTCTCTATACTTTTATTGCGCCGAAGGACAGATCTATTTGGATAATAATAATTATAATATTACTTAATTTCGTATTTACTGTCGATGTCACGATAGTATTCGGGTTAAAATTCTTTGAGAAATGGCGTAAGATATTAAACTTAGTAGAACCGGAAACTACACGGGTAATCTTAGATATTATTTTGGCACTACCATTCTCATTTTTATACTTCATTGGCAGTATGGAATATACGACATTTGACATATACGCTATTGCTCCAATGATTGCAACCGCAAGAGTGTATAGAATAATTGAATATTCCTACAGCAAGTCCTCGCGAGCCGGCACGAATCAATGGACGACTTTTTTGGCTCAATATTTATTATTATTCGTATTGTCAGTACACACATGGACTTGTATTTGGTATTTATTCTCGTACAGAGACTTTAATATTTATAAAATTCACACATCTTGGTCAGCTGCAGTCGTTAATTTACCAACAGAATCAACTTTTGATTGGTATTATATTGGCGCATACTGGTCGGTAATGATTTTTACAACAAATGCATTCGGCGATATATATCCAGTGACTACAAATGAGAGAATTTCAGCAACTATTGCTGTATTAATTGGCTTTTGGTTAACAACGGTAGTGTTCGTAGGCTCCTTGACCTCACTGTTTATAACTATTAGTACAAGACGTGCAAATTATGTTCGACAATTGAAGAAAATAAAAAATCACTTGGCATTGATTAAAATGAATGCTGATACAACGAAACGTATCATAAGGTATTAAATGTAATTACTTAAGAAAATTATTAATTTACATATTAATATAGTGGTTAGGAAATAATTCTTAAAAATTACTCAATTATGTTTTTTAAAGTGTAACGTCAAATATATTTTGCAGATATTACGAAGACCTTTGGTATCAAAAATCTGGTGTTTTTAAGCCTAAGCTTATGAAAATCCTGCCCGCTCCATTGCAAATGGAAATTTGCTATGACCTCAATGCAGTGCCTCTATACAGTTCTCTGTTATTCAGAAAACTTCCAGAAGCATTCCTGAGAAGATTATCAGTGACTATGACTCACCAGTTTTATTTACCTGGCGACATTGTTTATAATCATAATCAAAACAAGACTATTATGGTAATACTGTATTTCTGCATTGTTAAATATTTACACTTTGTCCAGTGAATGTTATTTATTCATAGCACAATTATTCCATAATAAACATATCATTTGTTTTCATTCAATTAAGATTTGTGTCACGAGCGGCGTTTTAGAATTACTATCTGATGAGGATGATGAAAGCCCGATGATATCTTTTGGTAAAGGCACATGTTTTGGAGAGATTTCACTGGTATACAATATACCAGGTAGTAATTAGGTTCAATGATAAACATTTTTATAAAAATCTTATACGTCGGCTTTAATCGCAAAGTCCATTTACAGCAAGGTGTACAGTTAAGGCTGCAACATACGTAGAATGTCAAGTTCTTAATAAGACTGACTTTATAACGTTGATGATAACTTATCCAGATTTAGTTGTCAAAATACGAAATGAAATCCAAGAAAGAATTAATCGCAGTATGCGTAAAAAACATAAACAAGGAGACCATACTCAGTTATCTTTGAACATTTATGCGTCAAAGGAACGAAAACGAAGCAGCATTAAATGCTTAAAGGAAAAATTACGATATATTCAAGGTATTTTATTTAATCAAACTGAATATAAAATTATAGTACTTGTTTTAAAGTTAATCACTATTTACAGGAAAAACAGATGAAGAACCGCTTTTTCAAGATGATGAACTCGATGAAAGCTGTTTAAATCTTTACATTTTGTCAGAGCATGTCAAAAAGCGAACTTGTAAATTTACTTGTTCAAGCTCCAATTTCCCTTGGATACTGGAATACGATTGTTATCTTGTTAAATACTGGGAATTGTATATGCTATGTGTCGTTTTCTATATTTGTTTTGTTTATCCATATTTTATTGGCTTTGAAAGAAAATTTCCAGGGGGAATATTTTTCTATGTAGAAATTCTTATCACAATTTCTTTAATAATAAATTTACTTATAGCAATTTTAACTGCTGTAAAAACTAAGAGATCGTATATAAGAAACTTTGTTGACATACTGTATTATCGTATGAACACATTAGGGTTCTATATGGATGTGGTTGCAATAATTCCATTCGAATATATTGTAACAATACACACTAACGCGTCTTACGTAGATAATTATAGGAACCATCTATTTTATTTATGCAAAGGAACGAAACTATGCCTTGTATGGAGAATATCAAACTTCTTTGAGCATATGGAAAAGAAATTATTATCAAATACCATTATAGTCAAGGTGTGGACATTTGAACTTTATTAAAGTATTTTAATATGTAACTTGTGTTTTGCAGATATGTCTATAAAATAATGCTATAAATTTTAACAAATTTTGGTAGAATAATTTTAAAGCTAGATACGTTAAGTGCTTTTACCAGTAGCAGTTTAACTATTAAAATATTGTTATAACAAACAGAAAACTAAAAATAAATCACTAACCAAATACCATTTTTAGATTCTCAAATATTGTGTCTATATCATTTTTATATGTTACTGGTCTGGCGTGATATTGTATATGGAATCCTGTTTCGTGAATAGATGTTCCCAAAACTCGTGGTTCGATAAAGCTTTGACTTGGCAAGATCAAAGAAGCGGTATGACATCGAACAAGTATGTAATGCTTCTTAATAGAAAATGTTTATGATGCCTGAAATTATATTTTTAGTCTCGAGTTCTCAATTTTTTTTTCACAAGATTCTATAAAGATTTTGATTGACATTTTTTCTCGTTTTAGAACGAAGTATCACATATTAACAGCTATATATTTTTCTACAACCACTTTGCTTTCCGTTGGTTATGGAGATTTCGTACCCGGTGATCAGTTTGATATGGGATTCATTGCATTCCTTAGTCTTTATGGTGTTTTGCTCTCTGGTTACTGCGTTTCTGAATTTTCGGCTGTTGTAACACATTGGTCAAGGTTACTTATAATTTATTGCAATAAGTATTAAATGTGTAGTTATGTGTTTCATGAGTAAACTTGTCTATTTTACATATATTTATGTCCAGGACAAAAACAGCTTTCTTGGAAGTTATTATGACTATAGATAAATTTATGGAAGAAAACAATATGCATACCGCAATAAAATCGAGGATAATGGCCTTTTACGAGTTGCAGTGGCAATACAATTCAGTAAGAATTCTGTGGTATTTATAAAAAGCGAGTACTGATTTGAATGATTACGAACATCTATGACATTTCCTGGATAGTTTAACCTTTTACTTTTGGTGATTTGTAAATTATTAATAGAAAATTAACATTTTAAGGGTGTTGAATTGACTGGTGAAAATTGGCTTGAAAAAACAGTTGTACCACATGAACTGCGTAAAAAAGTATTACATCAAGCAAGATTTAAGACGCTGACATCTATAAGATTTTTTCAAGTGAAAAATAAAGCTTTCATTCATACGCTAACTGAAAGTTAGTATTATAAATAACACTGCTATCTTGAGCATTGTAATAATTAGGGTGTAAAATGTTTACACGCTCGACCTCATTGTGTCAATAATGCGTGCATCTGCCAAGCTAATTACTTCTACTTCCGAAATGGATCAGATATAAAGTTTTTGAACTATTATTTTTTTTATAAATAAGTCTTCGATATATGACAATTTTTATTTAGCTTTCCTACTAGTACATCTGTGTTATGTGTTTATGTACATTTCTTTTTCTTTTTTTTTTCTATTTTTCATTTAGCTGTATTGAAAAATTTCACCATTTTTAATTAAATATATTATTATATGCTTTTAATTCCCTGCATACGTACAAAAAGAGTAGTTAAATAAAGACAATAATTAATAAATATGAATGCAATATATCTATATAATAAAAGAAAAAAGTTACGACGGTTACATTGGAAATATCAAAATAGTCGTGGTAATGTAATTAATGAAATGGTTGTTTGCAGCGGCAACTGACATAATTCTACCACCGGGAGAAATAGTTTACTATGGGGGAACTGTTACAAGAGAATTGTATATTATTGAGAGCGGTTACTGCTTGGTGACATGTGAAGAGATGAGAGCGACGAAGACAGAACGAGTCATTGGCCCCGGGAACCATCTGGGATTATTAGTATTGTTGTACGGCGTGCCGGCTGTCAGTACTGTAATTACTCTGACACATTGCAAAGTAAGTGATAGTTTATTCAACGCGTACATCTGTAAGTAGTTTGAAGCAGAAGAATTTTTTTTATAATTAATATCTTAGTGAAAGACGAAGCATTTTATTTGAATAGATATTAAAATCTAATATTTCAGTTAATAAGTATCAGTCATTTTTCGTATACATCCGCGTTGAATCTGTTTCCCGATATGAGAGAACACGAAGATTTACTCACAAGTGATGAAAAGAAAAAAGTAGAACAGCTGGCGAAATCCAAAAATTCGGATGCGTATTTACGACATTATAATCGTCTTACTCAGAAACAAAAAAAGCATATAACCAATATCCTTCAAGACTTCTTTAATGGTATTTACATTTATACTGTTATTTAAGAGAGCTGAAGTGCGAGTGTGACTATATTTACGTCAAATAAAGTGAAATTTTAATTTCTACATTTTTAGGTTAAAGCTCTGTTCTTAATCTCATTTATACTAATATAATAAAACGGAGGAGTACGTTTATATGCCTGAACGCGTTATTTTTAAGATTTACTTAAAATTGATAGAATTTCAAAGCTTATATTTATTTTATATAAAATTGTGGTAAATATGTCTACTTACGACTACTACTTATCTATTAAGATATTATAATTATAATGATAATATCATGATTAGATACCTAAAATAAAAACAAAAAGTTCATTTTAAAATTAATTTTGGGAGAGCAGTAGTACTCATAAACGTTAAAGCGGGTGGAATCACGTGGGAAGTCTAGTACAAGGTATTGCCTAAGCAGTAAGCACGTGTAGCGCTTTTAGCATAATATGTAGAAATTATGATTTCACGTTATTTCGGCGTATTCGATGACTTCTATTTTTACGTAAATTCAAACTTCTTTTCGCAGCTGGACTTGCTTAGATTTAGGTACATTTTAAAAACAGTAATACTGTTAAAACTAATATTTAAAGATAAAAATATAAGATGTTATCATTACTACTTAGTACTGACATAACAAAACTAAAGATTATTTAATTTAATTAAAAGTCTAAAACGGATTTTATCGCGTTTATTGAAAACTTTACAGTTTAACGATTTTTTATTTTATTTCCCGACGTTTCGGACCCTTGACAGCGTCCATGGTATCGGGGCAGTGGTCGACTGGACGCTGTAAAGGGTCCGAAACGTCGGGAAATAAAATAAAAAATCGTTAAACTGTAAAGTTTTCAATAAACGCGATAAAATCCATTTTAGACTTTTTATTAAAATGATGATTTCCCTGATAAACGTGACGACGTGACGTAAATATAAGAAAACAGTATGAAGTTTATTTGTAAGAATGCGCTATTGTTATTAAATAGTATTTTATGAAAAAAAAATTGTCATTCATACGCTATAAAACATCATAATAGGACAATGATTAACTATCGTAGCAGTAATCTTAAACAAGAACCAATTTAAAAGAACATAATTATGTGTATATTATCGCGAGTAAAGCTCTGGTGACTTTTCAAATTATTACAAGGAATTATATTATTATAAGGATCTTTTCCAATTATACCCAATAAATAATAATAATAACATTTTTTTATTATTCTACTAATTACATTAATGACTAAAAATATTTGTTCGTATAATTTATTTTAGATTCTTTTATTAATGTTTTGGAAGATTATCGAAGAAAGAAAGAAAGTTATTTGAAATCGTTCAGCCAATTTAATGTTCTTAACAAATTAGCTCCATATTTTTTGATACCAATTGTCATCAGACCAGATGGGATATTTCTAAAAACTTGGGCTCTTCTTCGAGTCTGCACAGCATACGTCCTCAGTTTATTGATTCCAGTGAGTGTATTGGAGAATAACTTTATTGTTACACATTTTTTTATTCATTTTTATGTAATGAATTTGTTTGCTTGGATAGGCCAATTTTAAGAACGTTTTAGGTTATGAAACAAGTCTCTGTAGCTTATAGTGTTAGTTAAGTGCGTTTAGGGGAAAATATAAGTTCTGATTAGGCAGGCTTACATTTGAAAATTTATTTAGATAATTGTAATATTAAAATTCTTTTTATTTTAATAATATTTCCTATTTTACATTTGCAGATGGTCATATCAATGGCTCCGACTTGCAAAACGTTTAATGTACCTATTGTTGTTTTGGAAGCGATATGCTATGTGGATTTATACATTATGCTACACGTAGCTTTTTACGGAGCCAAAAATCAACTAATATATCACCCTTATTTAACTGCGAAAAATTACCTATCAGTACGTCATAGGTTTCTTTTCTTTATATCTTAGGTTAAAGTAAAAAATATATGAACAGGACGGGAACGGGACGGAGAAACTGGAAATCAGTTCTTACACCGGCTCTTCCAGTTATGGTATAAAGCGGTCACTGAATCGGAGAAAAATATTAACATTTCAAAGTTGAACTAAAATTTCCTTACTTATTTATTTACTTAAACATTTAATTTAAAAAAAAAAAGCAACAATTTTTATCAAAATATTGATACCTTTCTAAAACAGTGTGAAACATATTCTTTCATTCTTTTTGTTTCTAATTATTTATACTAATTAATACAGAGTGACGATATTATTGCGTATAGGGATCATTTACAGTTGACCTCCTCACGTGTTTTCCTTGGTATGCTATTTGGACACTTTTTGTTCCAAAACATAACGAAAATCATACGGAAGAAGATCATGTGAATAACTATCACTTTTATCATTGTATCATAAGAATGGTTAATGTTTTACAAATTTATAAACTTTATGCTGCATTTTGGGCGGAATCCATAAGTGCATTAAAAAGAGTGAGTATACTAACAAAATAATGACACATTTTATTTCGAAATTAATTTAGTGAAATAGCAATGAAGTAGAACTCATAATTTGTAAATAAACATACGAGTAGAAATTCAAATAACACGACAAACTAAGTACCTATTAGTACCTATCATAGTACAGGAAATGAGTCTGGTTACAACTAATGATTAATTTGACGACGTTCAATTATAGACAACAATTAACAGACCACAGAAAAGGTCTTTGTCAATGTTATATAGGAAAAAAATATAAAATTCTTAACATTTAAATCAAACATAATCTAACAGAACAATACAACCATTACGGGAAAAATCCTTAAACAATGGAACATTAAAAATATCCTGTTCTCTAGTTAGTAGCTGAATTGAAACGATTGTTTTTAAAATTCACGCATTAGATAAAATTAGTTATATGACACATAAAGGTATATAAATAAAATAAAAAATATGTAAATATTTTGACTGGCCCGTGGCGCAGTTAGTAGTGGCCCTGTTTTCTGCTCCAGGGTTGTGGGTTCGATTCCCGCCCCGAGTCTGGGTGTAATATGTATTTATTTATATATGTATTATTTATATGTACTTATATTTATAAAAAAAATATATATCAGTCGGCTGTTACCTAAAACACAGGCATTAAGTTGCCTACCTTAGGAACAGACGACCTTGTGTGTGTGTTTAACATATTTAAATATAAACATAAAGGTATATAAGCTATAAATATATACAAAAATGCTTTTTTTATAAATAAATAGACATAAAGCGAAAATTTATAGCAAGTTTAATCCAATTACATAATTACATGATACAACCGTTGTGATGTAAGAGTCGCCTTAATGGTCGCAGGTTCGATTTCCACCTGGGGCAGATATTTGTATAAATATTTGTGTCTGGTCTGGGTGTATATCCCGGTTGTCATCATAGACATATGACAGCAATCGTTACTTATGATAGGAAAATTATCCGACAACCCGCAAGGAGCAGCGTGGTGGATTAAGTTCCAACCCTTCACGTATATGGAGAAGAGGCCTTTGCCTTATAGTGGGACGTTTACAGGCTGATTCAGTTATTTTTATCGAGCCACAAGAAACGACTAAGATATATTACAATACCTACATATTGTAATGACATAAATAGTGCCTTGCGTTGTCTACTGTAACTTATGAGTCCCTCTGGGAGTTTATTTCTATGTGTGTCTTAAAAATATTAAAAAAAAAAAAATTCGACTTTACTGGAATAAAGTTCTTGCTCAACAGTAGCTAAAAAGATAAATGAAATGGTATATTTCAGGCCTATCTTATGAGTGTCGTGCAGTTTCTCCTACTCACATTGTTCTTCTTAAATTTATATACCTCAATATTAATAACGATGACGTGCAGATACGTAGTAGCTTACGATAATTACGATTTCTTTAGAAAGATTGAAAAACTATCCTTACGTGGACCTTTTATGAAGACAACTTATAACCCAGATGGAAACATGATATGTAAACTTGGTAACTAAAAATATATTTCATTCATAAATTGTTGCTGAAATATAGTTCAATTATTTGATATTTAGTCAAATTATAATTGATTACAAATGCAATAAAAATATAATATGTATAAGTAATAATAATAATTAAAACTTCATATTTTTTTCAAGGTTCATGGATAGACGGTAGCAAGATTTTTAAAGACACCTACCTAACTCCGACTAAGGTATATTTGCTTGCTTATTATTGGGCAGCTACAAGTTTCACCGGCGCTGGTTTTGGTGATATCACTGCCCAAGACACCGCCCACATGATACTTTCGATCTGCATCAACATACATGGCGTTTTGTTTTTTGGGTGGGTGGCTGTATTTGTCATAATACCTTTGCCGTCTCTACATTTATAACATATTAAAGAGAATTATTGCAAAATATTTAATAGGACTATATTAAAAGATTTTATTGCAATATAAAGTTTTAAGATTCGTCTGTCAGTTTTGGTACCTCCTAATTAATGAAATCGATATCGGCAAAATGACAGGTGCTTAGTAACAAAATATGTTATCAGGTACGTGTATGCTCGTATAGCGTCATTAAAAGCAATGGCAGATCAAGTAATGACGACCTTTCAAGAAAATTTAAAACATTTGGTGCTGTTTTTGAATCGAGAGAAAACACCGTATCTGTTAAAAAGATCAGTTATTGACTACTGGAAATATCAATGGAAAAGAACTGGAGGATGGTCGGTATGTAGCTTTGTTTTGTTTGATGCTTTGCAACGTTAATGTCTGGTATTATTTCGTCAATTAAGATAAGAAGTTTAATAAAACCCGTTTGACCATATAAAGCATCAAAAAATTTTGGGAAAACTTCATGCCAACTTAAACGAAGATGCTGTCTTATATATGTATGAAAAAACTTTGCGCGAAATACCGTTATTTGAAGATGTTGAATATTCTTTCTTTAGAGCATTTGCAAAAAAACTTAAAGAGCGATATTTTCAAAAAGGCTACATGGTGATGAGATCTAATGAGGTCATAAGTAACATGTACATAATTTACCGCGGCAAGGTACGTTTATATCTTTTTTTTTTGATACTTTAGGTCACGACACTTAAGTGTTTTGTTTAAAAACTTGTTTTAAAGGTGGATATTATTACGAACATTAATGAAGTCGAGGCATGTATGGGACCGGGTGGAATTTTTGGAAATATTCGCGGAACCTCAAAATACTTAACAATGTCCAACATTATGGCTTCAAGAAATATCGACTTGTTGTATATCGGAGGCGCCGAATTTTATTCACTTTTAAAAGTACAGTCAAAATTATTAACAGGCTAATTTCAGCATATTTTTATCGAAAATTTTGGTATAATAAATTAATTATTAATAATTATCTCATAAATTATTTGTATTTTTAGAGTTATCCATCTGTGCTGAGAAAGGTTAAATATTCGGTAGATACGGCAACCAAAGATTATGTTTTACCTATAGTTATGTCTGACAAAACTAGTGTTGAAGTAAGTCCTAGTTAGATAATTTCCTACTAAATAGAGAATCAAGATGGTAGTAAAACGATTAATATACGTATTTTTTTTAATATGATCGTTTTAGATGGACTTTTATCCCTTAACATATGAAGCAGATGATGATGAAGAAGATGAAATGGATCCAAATGTCTTCTTAGATGTATGTTTCACATTTTATTAGTTTCATTAACTATTTTACTTCATTATCACAAAAATATTTTTTTATTGAAGACCAATTATTATCATTACCTAATATTATTCTTATTTGTATAGTTTGGTCTATCACAGATTATTTCGCCAATGTACCGTAGAATAGAATTATTATCATAACATTACAATTAAAAACGACTTTGCGCTTATTTAGAAGCCATTGAAGCCTTAGGGCAGAAATGACGTGTTTTAACATTGACGATTTTTTTTTAGTTACATGTCCATGACCAAAATGAATGCCGTCATCATCAAACATAAATGCTAAATCGATAAACAAATAATATTAATAAAAACTACACTAAAATATATTTTAAGCGTATGATTTACTATTACATTACGTTACTATAATATAGTTATAGTCACATGTGATTATAAATATCCCGCTAATTCAGATTGTAAATTAAAATTGTGTGTATTTATATATTTTTTAACAATTATACAAATGTTTTATACAATCCTCAAGATAGTTCGAATACATTTTACCTACTCTTCTTGCCCTTATGGAAACTATAAATTATTCCCAATATAAACTCTATATAGTTCTAATAAATAAATTTCAGTTTGATTTTTATAGATTTATTCCTCAAATAAAACTCTAAAAAAGTCTTTAAAAGTCTTTTATTCTATTTATTAGAACTATATAGGTACCTAGAGTTTAGGTATATTGGGAATAATTTTCATTTTCATAAGGGTGATTATGTCTGTATACTTTAATGATTTAGACAAAGGTAAATATGTATTATTATATTAAAGGTTAATAATTAATATATTAATCTAATAGAGCAAATCTGAAGCACACCCTTTTCACGACTGACTCACCGACTGACGATCAATGCAAAAAAAAATTTCTGATGTCATTGAAGGTAGTTCCAGCGTGGTATAGTATAGTCCTACCTTAATACCTCCTGCCTTATATTGTTAGTTAATATAGTGATCTGGCAACGTTTGCTGAGTGTTTATATACAAATGGTATTACGCTTTATACTAATAATAATGTAAATTAAACAGATGCCCAAGCAATTACGGCACAAAGGTCGATTTATAAAAATCTATAATATTAATATAATTTTACTAACACCGTGAAATATTTGAATTACCCGCTTTTTATTCTACACTATTTAAGGTTGAGCAGGTTGAAAATGGATAAAAATGTATTAATTTTAATTTTAATATCTTGATAACAAAGGTGCTTTTAATTTATTTTAAAAACATTTTTGAACATTCCTAATTTTTTTTTCCAATTGCGTCGAGAGAATTTTTTAATATAATAAATAATTGTACATTTGAGATACTTTAAATGGAACATGACAAACGCACAAATCACCAACAAATCGCGAACTTCGTCTTTAAATATCCCGCGATCTAAACGATCAAAAATAATAACATTTTAGGAATTCATAAATAAAGCTATCCTTCACTGTGAAAAAAATTGTAGCCGAATCTGTCAAAAAGTGGTTTCATGCTGGAACTACCAGGCATTTTATTGTAACCTATTCTTCAACTATTTTAATGGTTAGTACATTGAGATCAATTACAATGGGCTAGTATCGATCGGCGTACAACTGTAATAAGGATTTTTCTTTGCCCTTTTTTATACAAAAAAAAAAGATATTATAGATCGTAATATTCAGTATTTGCGATTTAAAGAAATGATTTAAATATTGTCGATTTTTTAAAGGCAATAAAATGGTAGGTACTTTTATGATTTTTTTTTAAATATTTTAGATATAAATCCACGATGGCTTTGAAAGTTATAAAAATATCAAACTAATAAAAACGATCCAAAAATTAATAAAAAAATGACAATAATGAAAAACATATACAATCATGCATAACATTTTCTCAAAAAATACAAAATGATAATCATAGGTTTGGTAATACTGTTGTTTACAGGTATAATACGCTTAGGTAGGTAATAGGTAATTTCGCTATCTTTTTTTGTAACTCCGTGAAAATCATTTGAAGTCTATAAATAACAAAATAGCTATTACTTAAAAAGCTATGTTTATTTAGAGCCCCGACAGAAGCATCGCCGAATCTCATGGTTCAAGATCTATAACTTCAGCCGGAAATGTGGATTACGTACAAGCTACCTGGTTGATTTTGAAACCTCATAGGTAAGCCTAATAAAATAAGGATATTGAGATTGTTTTCTTTCCTTATCTTATAATATTCGTCGGATTGAATAAAAAATACATAACTTGCACCAGAAATCCCGTTTTTTAATGAAAACTTGCCTATATTAGGTACTGAATCTTATTAACAATAATAAGAAAAATAGCTGTTTCCCGCCCATTTCGCTGGGCGTATAATAATATTTATTTCTGAAATCTAGACTTGAAAGTCGATTGAAATATTTCTCTTTTGCATAATTAAAATTCACATAATATATGTAATTGAATGTAATACTTATATTTTCTGTACATTTGTTGATTGTTGCTAATATTCTTCATAAACTCAAACTTTCACCAGTTATAAAATCCCCGCCAGTCTTCTTAAGATAAATAACTAACTATTCATGCACAAAAAGTCGTGATAATTTGAATATGGATGGATTAAAAGATAACCCAATTTTTCTAGGGATAAATAGAGATGTCCTTTCTTAAAAATCATCTTCACACTACCCATCACTTTTACGCAACCTGAATATAGAGTCGATTTTCGCCAAATATGATCTTAGCCAATCTCAAACTATGAAATAAATCTACCAAATTTGAACTCTTGGTTCAAAAGCTTCAGATATCTTAAAGTACGTCAACTTTTAAGGATCTAATAACTTTCCTTTCGCAAATATCATAAAATACACTAAACAAATCGACTAAAGAAATATTGCTGCAAAAGTCCGAATTTATAGAAGCTATGGCTTTAGAATGTGAATTTTATCCATTAATTTAAAATCCATTCTTAGCTGACTGCTCGGCCAAAGGAATATCCCTACCAAATATATATATATATATATATATATATATATATATATATATATATATATATATAGATTTATCAAACCACATCAAATATTATATAAATTACCGACGTAAAAAAAAAAATGTTGATTCTTACAGATGGTTTCGTAGCAGCGTGGTGCCCGATTGTAAATGGATCACGTTTCTGGGTAAATATTTTCAATGATGTTAATACATTATATAACAGCTTTAAGATGTCATTGCTGGGTATAAATCTCCTTTCCTATTAAGTAGAAGGGTAGGAGCCGTATCCGCCACGTTTCTTTACTAGACATTGGCGAATATCTCAGAATATTTTACAAAACAATCGATTTTTGTTAAGATGTTTTCCTTAATCACAGAGCACGAGACAATTCTTGCTCGTTTCTCCCGTGAAACAGCTTTGCTGTGTTTCGGAGAGAAGGGAAAGGCAGACAGTGTAATTACTGGCACCGAGACTTTAACACCTTATGTCTCTGGATACGTAACACATAAATGAGTTTCCTGGGCTAGTTCCAGGTAAACTAGTTTATGTTCATGGGCGACGTCAATCAGTTACCACCAGGTGGAACGTCTGCCAGTTCGCCAATCCAGCTAACATTAAAAAAAAATGCAAATTTTGAACTTAAAAAGAAAGCTGGGGGCAGGTACCAGATTTGTACTTGCGACCGTCTTGCGCCGATTAAAGTGTTCTGTCTAATAGAGCATGTCGGCTCGTTAGTCGTTTATTACTAAATTATTATTTTGTTTTCAGATTATTTAATAATGTTTTTATCATATATAGACTTCATGATACTTGTTTATCAAATGGCGTTTTTATCAAACCCATACTTCTTTCATATATGCGTTGTTTTTGATGTTATATTTCTATATAAGGCATTCCTAGACATACACACCGGTTATATGAATAGATATGGGGATTATATTTTAAATCCGAAAAAAGTGCGGGAAATGTAAGTAAATAACAGTAGTTATTATTTACTTTATTTGTCTAGAACCAATTTTAAAATTATTTAGATTTTTGTGTCACAAAGTAAAACAGCAACTATAAATAACAATTATTATAATTAATTGAAACTGTCACAAAAACTAAGTAAATGCATAAATGCGATAAATAAATTATTTCTGAATCCCAAAAAATCAATAGAAAATTTGATCTTTCAAATAGTTTCCAAAATGGCAAAGTGAATGTTTCTTTCCTAGGGCAAGATATTTGTGTATACAGTAAAACCCCACATACAATTTTACGATTAGCAATAAGCAAGTTTAAAGTTAATACTAAAAGTCTTTGATAGCCAATTTATACTGCTCGGTACAAGGTAATAAAAATGACAAAATAGCGTGGGCTTAGTAACGCTGACGTTCATGCAAGACATAAAGTCTTATTATATGACTAAATTTTTAATTCTTAAAATTGTGTTGATATTTTTTTTAAACAGTAGGTAACTGATGAAGATTTCGTTGATATTCCTCAGTATAATCTGCATGCCGAAAATATAATATATTAAAGTAGAATAACTTTTGAAGAGTGCTTTTAAAAGCCTACCTGAATAATTTTCATTTGAATATTGAACTAGGTTTTTTTTTTTTCTTTTTTTAAATAACATACCTTTTATTTGCAATATTACCAAGTATTTAATTAATTAAGCAAATATATAATATTACGTAATTCTGTAATGTACTTTTTCATTTTAGGTCACTCCTTATATTACACAATCATGTTAATTATGTACCTAGCATAATTTTCCAATTATCGTTTTTAGGTACTTCTCTAAGACTTACCTTCGTAGACGTGACTTCTTAGCAAACTTACCTTTATCGTATCTGGCCTATGCATTGCATCTTCGTCCGCCGATACAACAAGCGTTATTCTGCTATCTCAGGACGCCTCAGCTAGTTAGAATATCTTACTTATTCACGTACCGTCAACATAGAAAGATAAATATTGGTTCTGCAAGTTTATTTCTTAAATTAACGTAAGTTTTCTATTCATCTCAATATATATACCTATATATAGACAATTGTAGGCCTACTTTTAAGACTGAAGAACTGAAAAATGGTATTATTGATATAATATATATTAAAACATCTTTTAGATTTTTATATACATACATATTTAAGAATAATATAAAATAATATCCGACTGGAGTTCTATTGACTATTGAAATAAGTTTATAGAGTTTTTATGTAAAATCTTTTTATAATTAATCGTATATCTTACACAACCATATACATATTTCAAATAATATTATTTAACACTTTACAGAACTATTGCTATATGGGCATCGCTGCTGTCTCATGTAAACGCGTGCTTGTTCTTTAAAATGTCCTGTCTGACACCAGTGCAATGTCAATCAGCTAATTGGATTTCAAAAAAGGAATTAAATTTGCGCGCCAATTATGGCCAGGTTATATCAGATTTTATATAAATTAAAAGAATATAATTTATTTTTAACACAACATATCAATATTGTGGTCGAGTCTAGTGCTTGTTCACTACAATAATTATTTATTTATAGTACTATAAGTAGTAGTCGGGTTCTTCCTTATAGACATTGGTTAGATGTCTATGTGGGTATGGGCCTCCAGGCTATGCCTCTCTGCCCGAGCTTGTCCTCGCCGGGAGATTTCTCCCGGGATCGTTTGTTTTTAGCCTTAGGCTAGGGCATATTTATCTATGCCCTGTGTGGCTCTTAAGAGTAGATAATAGTCCGTCCATTACGATGATGTTAGTTAATCTGTGTCGTCCCAGTTTTCGTCATCGTCTTCGGTGTTGGGCCCGGTCGTTGACAGCAGGAGCTCATGAGGTAATAGACACCCTTCTGGCGGTCTTGCATGTAGAGGGGCGATCCCGCGGAGTTGTGTGCACGTACTGTTGTCCGCGCGTGCGAACATTGTGCGCGCTAAGCGACGCACATACTCCTCCGCGGTAGGCGTCTTGTTGTCTTTGTGGATGACGTCGTTTTTGACGTACCTCGGAGCTCCCACTATCAAACGCAGACATCGATTTTGCTGGACCTGAATCCTCCGCGCCTGGCTCGCTGAGCAAAGAGCGTACGTCAGGCGCGAGGGGACGTATAACTAATTTCTCACTGAATGATTACCAAATATTTTCATAAATATGTATATGCCTATATTAAAAATAGCTACACTATGCCTGAATCGCATTCAAAATAAAACAATATTTGTTTTAAAATAGATTTATTATAATTAAAAATCTATGTTCAGACACTTATTCTCTTTAATTATTTATTTTACTTGCGTTAAATAAACATAATAATTATAATATTTAAAGTTGTGTATAAAAATCGATTACAATAATTTACCTTTAACAATATAACGACTGATCAAAAAAAGACCAAATGTTGCTTATCTGCGAAATTTTCCTATCAGTGCTAAAATTTAGGGTTGTTAGATGTATGTTGATGATGTTAGCTGTTTTTTTTTGCATATTACATATTAGGCGTTAAGGTAAGTTCTAGGAAATAGTGTTCAAGTAAAATTTTTAATGTATAACTAGGAAATTGGTGATAAATTACAATTTTTCTTTAATAAAAGTGTGACATCCCTATACACGATGACTTTTGGTTTGTTTAAAAAAAAATCCACATCGAATTTGGGTTAAGTATAGACATTTTATTTCAAATAAGCGACGTAGCTCAAACTGTTCTCAAGTAATATGTGTGACTACTCTGGTGCTGCAAATGTTTATAGGTGGTAATTACTCATGCTCATCATATCAGCAATTGGATGTCTTTATAGGCATAAAAATATTTTTAATTAACTCGTTACTATATTTCACCGTATTTAGTTCCACAAATAACACAGCAAACATCTTATGATAAGTAGTTAAAATATATCAAATAGCATATAATATTGTAATTTTTTTCCTCATATGAATGTGAAATAATATAACAGTTGATACTTGATTTCAGAACGACTTTTTCCCGCTTTACGTAGCATCACTATGGTACATGATTAACTTGTTAACTATCACTGGGACAGGAGACGTATCGTCACAAAACGATTTCGAAGTTATCGAAACTGTATTTATTGCAATAATTATCAAGTTTTGTACCGGTAAGGATTGTTTATGAAGTGTTAGTGTATACAATTGGGTTATTTCTTTGAGCATATTACTGGAGGTAGCTTCCCGTAGGCCGAAGTCTGTCTAGACTGTCAGTCTCCCCGTGATCATGGCGATTGAAACATCGCCGAAATATAGGGACCTCAACAAAATTATAAACGCGGTAAGCACCCGAATAAATATAAATTTAAATATGAATAGTGATCGCGTTAGTTTAAAACAATATATTATGATAATAATTCAACGGGCCTCGATTCGAGGACTAGAAGATAAAAATATTATTAAGAATTTTGTCTTTCTGTGTGTTTGTTTAGGCATTGAAGAAACTTCATAGAATTCTAGCTTAAAATTAGGTGGAATCATTAATGTACAGATTTAAATCTTTTCTTTAGTATACATATATAAATTCTAAATTTTACGTATATGAACAAACGAAAAAAAAGTGTTAAATTTATAAAAATAATGTAATTCTTAATTATAAAAAAAACATTATTAATTCCTCTGGTGGTTTGCTTAATGGCTTTCAATTGTGCACGGTGGGGAGACCCACAAGGACATACACCCAGACCGGTAACAAATATTTATACAAATACAAATATTTGTCCCGAGCGGGAATCGAACCAGCGACCGCCGGCGCCCGGTTTGAGGCGTTTACTCACACTACTACACCTGAACGGACGTCGATCGAATTTAAAACACACGAAGGAAATTCACCGGGACATAAAATTAACATTATCAGGTCTCCTAATATCGGAGATGTCAGCTATGATAACCGCACATTCATCGTCGCGTATTGCTTATGACTATGGTATAAATGAACTAAGGGACGGTCTCCGTGACACTGATCTCAGTGACCACCAGATGAATAAAATGTGGGACTACGTCCGCGAGTTGTGGAACAGGCAGCAAGGGAAACAGGTATGTAACAATGCAAAAATTAGAAAATATATTTTAAAAAAAATAAGAGATAGAGAGAGACAATTAATAAGAAAGAAGAATTTAGTGACAATAGATAATAAGAGAGAAGATATGTATTAACTCTCAATGTTTGATACACCAAACGCAACTTGTTAGTGAAACTTAACTAAAATTTCCTAAAAATTTGTTTTAAGAAAAGCAAACTTTCCACTTTGAGCTGGAAATAAATATGTACATGAGATTATATTTTTAAAGAATAAAAGAAAACAATTGTAAGACTTTTGTATTAGTTATCACTTCGATAATTAGAAGTTTTTTTTTTTGCATATATAATTCAGCAGTAGAACTGTTGTCCATACATACCATTTCACCCGAATGTAGGCAATGACTATTATAAAGAAGAATATTTGATAAAAGAAGAACATTGTTACTTTTTTTGTGTAACTCAAATTTCAGATGCCAAAATTAGTATACAAGTTACCGTTTAGACTTCGGTGTCAGGTTATGATGTCGGTTTACGGGAGTCACATCAGAGAATCGATAATATTCGGAAATACCGACGATGATTTTAAAAGAATGCTATCTATGTGGTTGAAACATTGTGTATTTTTTCCTGGAAATTATATCGTTCAACGAGGCGATGCAGATCAATGTATTTACTTTATACATAGGGGAGAGGTAAATTTTATACGACTAGATACTCTTGACTGAACTGAAAGAGCCTGTAAGTGTCCCACTAGACCAGAGTTCCCCAAACTTTTTTGTGTCGAAGACCCCTTGCCATGTTTTTCCGTGTTGGGTAGACCCCCTACTTACCTGATATTGATTTCCTGTAAATTTTTAACTGTAGTTAAGTTTAGTGTTAAAAACTTAAAGTAAAAACACATGTTAATTTATACATTTATTAACTGAATTTAAATTAAAACTACTCAAAATAAAATTTTGTATCTGTTATGTAAAATATACGTAACATTAAATAAATATAAAATAAACTATAAATAAAATAACATAAGCAATAAGTCAAGTAATATTTTTAGTTGACTCTCAGGTTTTTACAAGTTCAAAATGTATTGCGACCACAAAGCGAATACCAACATCCTACAACTTACACAATTTAATAAACATATATAATAATTTTTTACTTCATAGGTACTTTTATAAATAATGTATATGTTTTGATATAATAATATAGTATGATGTACGTAAATAGGCACTATCAGTGTATGTGTTGAGATCCACGATCGTGGACCCCCATTTTCATTTCATGGAACCTCAAATTTTTTTTCGCTGACGTAGACCCCTTGCAGGTTGTCATAGACCCCTTGGGGTCGATATAGACCACTTTGGGAATCACTGCACTAGACAAAGCTAGACAAAGGTCTATTATCTCTTGTTACCCTTCTCAGGTTGACGCTAAATCAGTCAGTGCTGCCAACTACTGCCAGTTGGATGATAATTTCTCTATCAACGATTACGACCGTTTGAAACATCTGGTTTCTGATAAAAACCGAACCGGAAACGACGATTTCTATGAATACACATATATTCGTAATCCGCGAGCGGGAATCCAACCTGCGACTATCAGCATCAAAGGAACATGTGTAATCACTACACCAAAAACAGCATCTATGCTAAATCGAAACAATTTATATAAGTAATAATAATTATATATAATACTGAACTGGACTGAATTGAATTAGCCTGTAAACGTCCCACGGCTGGACAAAGGCCTCTTCTCCATATAGGGGAAGGGTTGGAGTATAATCTGCCACTCTGCTCCACTGCTGGTTGGCAGATAATTTTCCCTATCACGAGTAACGATCGCTATCAGGTGACAACAACCGGGACCAACGACTTTACGTGCTCTCTTAGGTACGGTGGGGAGACCACAAAGACCGGATACAAATATTTGTACAAATATCTGCTCCGAGCGGGAATCAAACCCGAGATGCCGGCGTTGAGGCGACTACTCGCATCACTACACCAGCACCATACATAAGTAGTAAGTAAATAATAAACTTAAATGAAATGAAAATTGTATCAACAAAAATAAATTAATTTCAGGTCGAAGTGCTAACAGTTCATCCAAATCTGACAGAGTCGATTTATGATATTTTGGGACCAGAGGACAGTTTTGGAGTGGCACAGGTAAAAAATGCATTTTTAGAAAATTTTAAACATTTTTTTTTTAAACTAATATTCATCATTGTTTTGTCATCGACTCAGAAATGTTAAATTGTGTAAGTACTAATGTGATAGAAAATTGTTATTTTAAGAATAAGAAATTCCAACGATGGCATCGCTAGGCATATTTCATTGCTTTTATAAAAGTTTGAAAGTTGTGTAAAAATAAAAAATAAAATATCAATAATTCTTTTCGGAAGTCGAACTTTTTTACAGTTTTAAAAATTTAAATTTAACTAACATGACATTGCATAAAAATGTTACTGAAAACTTGATACAAATAAAAAAAGCAATGGAAATTGTTTTCAAATATATAAAAATATTTCTAGAATTTTTTTCCATGTACCTATCTTATGATTTTAGATTTATTTATATGGTCCTAAATAAAAAATAAATAAATGTATAAATAATATTTATTTTACATCTTTACAGGGACTGTTTGTGGGCGTAACGCATCATTTTTCGTTCCGCGCTCGTACTGTTGTTGACATTGTTTACTTAAAACTAGACGAATGGAAGTATTTACTCGACTTTTATCCGAAATCTGCAAAACTTGTGCGCAGAAAAGTGGAAAATGTTTATTTAGCTATATAGCTTCTAATTAAGATTTGTGATAATTCATAATTAAAAAAAAAAAAACAAAAGCAATAATTTTTTTTATTAATATTTCCATGCACAAACATTAACAACATTATCAAAAGAGTTGCATTTCATCAACAACTGACCTTGATGATTCTTAATGAGTTCTCTTTCTTTTCCGGTCACTTGACCTCGTACTCATTTCAAGCATAGTGTTATCATTTACATTATCTTGATCATCAGATTCATCCTCGATTATTTGAGTAGAAACTAATATTTCAGATTCACTGGAAAAAAAAAGTATATATTACGTACAGTAAGAGGCACATTAAAATTAGCGGACTAACGCCGAGTTGCACGAAACAAATTTTAAATTTAAGTGTTTATTAAACTAATTTAATCACAAGAATCGTGATTATCTGTTGCACGAAACCTACATCTGATTAAGTTAACAAAAAAATTTAGTTTAATTAAAGACCTATCTAACGGATGATTAATTTCAACAGCTTTAAATTAATCATGAGATCAACTAATTTTAAGATTAATTGCAACTTAACTAACGGAAAGTTAGCGACGGTTTCGTGCAACTCGCCGTGAGAATGTTAGATTGAGGAAACTTTTAAATGTTTTAAATATTTCATGCCAATATTACATACGAAAAAGTAACCGTCTGTCTGTTTTATTGTTTATTTCGTTTTGACATCTACATTACTTGAATTATGATGAGTTTTGTCTATTTTGTATCTACAGCAAATTATATGATGAAAATAAAATTTAAAAGGTACTTAAATAGGGTGTTGGTAGTCTGTATAGGGAATTCATCATCATATTTAGTATACTGACTGATTGACTCAATCTTTATTTCCCAAATATATTAAAAGCATTACAAGTCTAAATAATTCTACTTATCAAAGCTTTACTCAGAATTGTACAATCGCTGATTACAGAAAGTAAGTAAGACTACTCAAATTATTTTATAAATAAATGATATGTGGCTGCTATTTAATTGGCCGAATAGATGTAGTCTTGTTCAAAAAGTCTAAGTAACCAAATATGATTTTTATTGCAATTGCAATTGCAATATATATATTAATTGTATATCTTTGTGCTGTTATGGGCTATTGTTGTGTACATTATTATGAGTTATCAAATTGTTACCATGACGGATGTAACTCTGTGAAAACCAAAATAAAAATACCTAATATTTTTATCGCGGTTAGACTCGACGTGCTAACGTAAATAATATGAATTAATATTAGTTCAACAATATTCAGGTTTGATGATTACAGACATAATTCTTTTTTATTATATTGACACAAATATATCTAATTATAAACAGCCCAAATAGTTTTATCCACGTAAGTTTTCTATTACCGTTAGATCATAGTATGATGTTTTCTAGCCTAAAACATTTCTAATAAAGTATAATTTAGACATTTCGCCTCGCCTAATGTAAAAGAACACCCTCGCAAACAACAATTGCCAGCAAAAACAAATCGTCTATATGCTTTCGACATAATGAAAAAATAGAAGTAACTCTCTGCCTTCTGCCAACTTATCAACTGATCAGAATGCATAGGTTATTGCCATCAGCCACCGTAACAAAACTTTAAATAAACAAGAACTGAAAGATAACAGAAACAAAACATTCCCCAACCCGACTTGTCCTCGTAGGGAATTAGAATGCAACCCGCCACCAAATACAAAAATAGATCAAGATATAAAATAAACCCTCAAAATTTTCATTTCGAAAAATTGGTACAGTAACATCGAAATCCAGTGACGGGAAAACATGGTTATGGAGTGTGTAATGAAAGAGGTGAACGTCTCTTAATTTATGCTTACCAATACAAACTGTCAATAATGAACTTATTCTCCAAAAATAAAGAGAGCCGCAGATTGACATGGTTATCACCCGACCAAAAAACTCACAATGAAATAGATTTTATATTGACATATCACCATAAACTTATTGAGGTACTAAGCAAATTTAAATTCTTTTCCAATCACAGATTAGTGAAAGCAACATTACGTTTAAGTCGCCCAGTAAAGAGCAGAAAAACCTACACAACACCATCTAATATATATATTTTTTTTTTATACCACGACGGTGGCAATCAAGCATATGGCCCGCCTGATGGTAAGTGGTTACCGTAGCCTATGGACGCCTGCAACACCAGGGGCATCACATGCGCGTTGCCGACCCTTTAAAAACTTATTTACTCCCCTCTTGAAGGACCCCATACTGTAGTCCTGTGGGAAAACAAAGAAATCCCCAAGACAAAAACAGAAATACAAAACTACATCGAAAATCTACGAACCCATACAGAAAATATAGAAGCAGACTGTATTGATATCCAAACATACTACAGTATCCTGGAAAGAGGTATAACAGAGAGTTTAAAATACAAAAATAATACACATCCTCATCAACACAATATATTCTCCAAAGACACAATCCAATTTATAAAAAGACGCACGGAACTACAACAGACAAAGAATAAAAATGAAGATATGAAAGAAGAACTTAGCAGAATATACAAAGAGACTAATAGGTCAATCCATAAAAGACTAAAACAACCACAGATATGAGATTATTTCAAGAAACATAAAAAAATTTAGAAGTGCCAAAAAAGCCTAAAAGAATTAACTACACACAAGTCATGGATTCAAAAACTTGAGCATAACTTACTAGAAACAAAAATCTCACGTGAGATTAGGTGTGGGGGAGGGGTCGAGCAAAATCTCACGAAATCTCACCAATGGGGAGGAGGGCTCGAAAAATCGCGAAACTTAACTGACGTAATTAATAAATGCCCCCTTAGTTCATACAAAAATATTCTACTATTATTATATTACTATACCATATACATATATATTATATTAATACACCAAAATAAGTATTATATTTTTATGATATAATTATTATAAGTTGTTATTTTAAAAATAATATCTTAACTAACCTATGAGCATTCAACCTGTCAAGATATGCATTATTAAAGATAGCGTGACAACACGGCCATTTATCATGTTTTTCTGTAAAATCGTCCAAGCATTTTCTGTGTACTCCTTTTTCACAATAAGGACAATTGTATCCCTGAAAACATATAATAAAAAAGTGTATTTAATAAATATCATTATTATCATGAAAAAGAGATGTCTGTCGTTGGCGCAGTTGGCAGTTCCCTGCTTTCCATTCCAGGGTGGTGGGTTCGATTCCTGGCCCGAGTATGATTGTCGTATTTATAAAGGTATTATGAATACACACATTTATTTATATATATGTATAGCCGTCAGCTGTTAACTAAACCACATGCATTAAGCTTTCAAAATGACAATAATTTTGTTTTAAAATTGTGTTTTATATATATACCTACTAATTATTTTTAAAGCAATAGAATATCTAATGATGAAGACCGTTCTAGTGTGACGACCGTTCTGGTGTAGTGGTGCGAGTAGTTAACTCAACGTTGGCGGTCGCGGGTTCGATTACCACTTGGGGCAGATATTTGTATTTATACAAATACGTTTCCAGTCTTGGTATGTCCTTGTGGGTCTCCCCACCGTGCCTCAGAGAGCACGTAAAGTCGTGTATTTAAAAAAAGAACATTGTCATTCACGCGCGTTTCACTACCAGAAAGTCGCACGCTGTAAAAAAAAGGAAATTTAGACTAGGCTGTATGGACTATATTCCTTTGCCTTTCCATATTGGGGATAAATTTTAAAACAACAACAACAACGTAAAAACAAAGTAAGTCATTCGGAACCCCGCCATTTTTCTTCGATATTTTTATTGTTTTGTTTCATAGGAGTAGATAAAGCCTTGTATGCAACTGTTGATAATTAGGTATTAAAACACTCATTTGATACTATTATCCACATTAAAACCCACATTCCTGTTTTAATACCCCTTATTACACAATAGTTGCATAAATAACTATTATCTGGGTTTCATAAGGAATAGTATTCTTGATTATTTTTGCTAAGAAAAATAATGAAATAAGTTACCTAAAAATAACTAAAACATAATTTACTCATTACCCATAACCAAAGATAAACAAATTTATTACAATAGAGGTAACTCACATTAAATACGAGTATCTTGCAAAGACAGCAATTTTTAATAACATCTTGAAAGTTTTCTTCAATGTATTGTTCAAATTCGTAAATGGCTCTGATTCCTAATTCGTAATTATGTCCAATATTATCTAAGTAATGCATTCGGCACCACTGTATTAGCAAGACCTGAAATACAAATTATATACAATAGGAATTACTTACAATCTTAAACAGGGAAATTATTCTAGTCAGTGTTGACTTTATAATTGAACACAATTACTTCTTGACTTTTTGAACACTTTGACTTTATAATTGAAGGTCAAATATTAAAAAATCAATCAAATTTTAAATATCATACGCACTTTTGAATTTTCATTTTACAATGTGTGTATTAGTGAAGCTACCACCGATTCTGATTGTACGATCGGTTGAGAAGAACCGGCGACAAACTCAACAGTTACTATTTTATAAACGTCAATACATTGCTCAATCATTATAAATTCAGTCACATGTCCTCCATGAAAGCCAGTAGGGGAAGATTTTTTTTTTTTTTTTTTTTTATACCACGACGGTGGCAATCAAGCATACGGCCCGCCTGATGGTAAGCGGTTACCGTAGCCTATGGACGCCTGCAACACCAGGGGCATCACATGCGCGTTGCCGACCCTTCAAAAACCTATTTACTCCCCTCTTGAAGGACCCCATACTGTAGTCCTGTGGGAAAACCTCGGCAGGGAGTTCATTCCACAGCCGAATGGTCCGTGGGAGAAAGTTCCTCTGATATCGAACTGTACGGGACCATTTGGGCTGCAATGTGTGAGCATGAATTCCCTGTCGATGGCGAGCGGTGCGATGATAAAAAGTGGCCGTTGGCATCATTTCGAACAATTCTTCGGAACACAACCCATTATACAAGCGATAGAGCACGCATAGGGATGCAAGATCTCTTCTTAGACTTAAGGGCTCGATATCGCTCGTCAGTATTGGATCGTCGACAATTCTCACTGCTCTCCTTTGAACCGAGTCAAGAGGGCCAAGCTGGTATGCCGGTGCTCCCGCCCAGAGATGAGAGCAGTACTCCATATGGGGGCGGACTTGCGATTTGTATAGAAGCAGTCTTTGCCCCGGCGTGAAGTACCGCTTCGCTCTGTTAAGCACACCGAGTTTTTTGGATGCCATCTTGACCTTGTCCTCCAGGTGACATCGGAACTGGACGTCGCTGGATATGTCGATACCAAGGATACCAATACTGTTAGAGATGGTAAGGGTTGTGTCCTGGAATTGAGGGGCCACAGTGAATGGGGTTTTCTTAGCGGTGAACGCACAAACTTGTGTCTTGGAGGGGTTGAATTGGACTAAATTGTTTCGACCCCAATCGGAGACTTTGGAAAGACTACTCTCGATTTGAGACACAAGTTGTTCGCGACTTTCTACCACAGCGGAACGAGGGATGTTTGCACGGCCTGTGTAGAAAGCGTCTCCAGTGCTATCGTCCGCATAGCAATGAATGCCATCAATAGACAGTAAGTCATTGATATGCAGGAGAAACAGCGTTGGAGACAGCACAGAACCTTGCGGGACGCCAGCATTTAAGTCTAGTTTTGCGGAGCAGCAGCCATCTACAACGGCGCGTATGCATCGACCAGACAAAAAACTGGCAACCCATTTGCACAAACCCTCGGGTAGTCCGTACGATGGCAACTTCGAGAGAAGACCTCGGTGCCAGACCCGATCGAACGCCTTCGCCATATCTAGGCTAACTGCCAATGCCTCACCTTGACTCTCGATGGCTGAAGCCCATCGGTGTGTCAGATACACTAGAAGGTCACCAGTCGAGCGACCGTGGCGAAAGCCGTATTGCCGGTCGCTGATCAAATCGTGTTCCTCTAGGTACCTGAGGAGCTTGGTGTTAATAACACGCTCCATAACCTTGGAGAGAAGGGAGGTAATAGCGATAGGCCTGCAATTCGATGGATCTGATCTATCGCCCTTTTTGGGTACCGGGTGCACATGGGCGGTCTTCCATGAAGACGGTACTTGCCTAGTGTGGTAGGAAAGTGCGAAAAGTCGCATTAATACAGGGCACAACTCTGGAGCACACTGTTTCAGCACTATCGCTGGAATGCCGTCGGGCCCACTCGACTTATGAACATCGAGAGAAAGCAGCTCCCGCCGGACATCTCTTTGTGAGAAGCTTATTTCCGGCATGGAGTGTCCACACCGCGGGATGGTTGGCGGTACGGCGCTCTCATCGACATTCAAAGTCGAGTTTGAGGCAAAGAGTGTACCTAGAAGATCGGCTTTCTCCTTGGCGCTATGGGCCAGGTTGCCGTCGGCATTTTGCAGTGGTGGTAAGGACGACAGACAAAAGTTTCCCTCGGCAGCTTTGGCGAGTGACCAGAAGGCTCGACTCCCGGAAGGGTAGTTGGCAAGCCTTTCGCCAATTCTCCCGATGAACTCGAATTTAGCTCTGGCAATTGCTCTTTTACAGGATCTTGAGACAGCATTTAGCTTGCGTTTCACGTCAGAAACGTTTGGATCGCTGTTACTCCGAGCCGTGGTCCAAGCCCTGAACGTGGCTTGCTTAATGCGTTTCGCTTCCTTACAAGGCCGATTAAACCACGGTCGTTTCCTTGTCCCGGCAGCAACTAGCGAGTTTGGAATGAAATATTCCATACCCGCCAGTATCGTCTCAGAGACAGCAGCTGCGCAGGTGTCGGGATCTTCTGATGTGAAGCAAAGCTGCCTCCACGGGTACGATGCATAGTATTCTCGCAATCCATCCCAATCTGCTGACCTGTACTGCCATATGCGCCGCAAACTAGTTGGCCGAGGTGGATCGGCGCGCGTGCATGGTGCAAGAGTCCGGATGAGGCAGTGGTCGGACGAGCCGAGTGGTGCATCCACTGAGATGGAATATCCATCCGGACGTTGAGTCAGCAGAAGGTCCAGTATAGAGCTCGTATGGTCCTCAATATCTGGTATTCTTGTTGGAGAATGTACCAGTTGTGAGTAACCATAGGCCAGAGCAAATTCGTGAGCACACCTCCCCGCGTAATCAGTGGACCGAGAACTAAGCCATTCAGTGTGGTGGGCATTAAAGTCTCCTAAAATCACCAACTCCGTAGAGGGGTATAGCTCAAGAACTTTGTCCGTCGTCAATTGCAGGTGCTCGAAGAGCCGCTTTGTTTCCCTGTCACCGCTATGAGACCTGTATAGGCATGCGTAAACACGGGTGTGGCCACCGTAGTCCACGCGCACCCACAATATCGACAGGTCCCTGTCCTCTAAATGAAGGAGACGGCGGCAGCAGATATCCTCCCGAACGAACATACATACACCGGCACGTCTCAGGAATTTATGCTCGAGTTTGTAGCCGGGATAGTGTAGGTATGAAGTGTCGGCCGGGCAAGATATCTGCGTCTCCGTTAGAAATAGTAAGGTCGGCTGCGCAGTCTCCAGATGTTGATGGACTGCGCTAAGGTTAGCATGGAGCCCCCTGATATTGCAGAAGTCCACTTGTGTGGAGAGGGGAGCCGCTGTGTATACCTCACTTTTCTTTTTTTTTTTCATTTGGTGGGGGAGGGTTATAGGTTTTATTGTGAAGATTTGTTGTGTTGATAGCTAAAGAGGCAAATTTGTAATGCAGACCAGCCACGGGCTAGCATAGGTAGTGCGAATTGTCGGCGCAGCGAACGAGAGGGCCCCCAGTCCCCCCCCACTGCAACAGCCGGGTCCACTCCGGTCTCCTTCTCCGGCACGACTGCTACAGCAGGGATTTTTCGCGGGTTGGCAGTTCAGCCTCCCAGGGCGGAGATTAAGTGATCCCTGGGTTCGGGAACTCTACTGACCCGCGGGCGGCCAGCGACAAACCGTTTCACTGGGTCTCACTGACCGCTGCGCCCACACTCCGCGCCTACACCTGCCGGTGACTGTATCGTGTGCATCGCCGGCCTTCCGCTACCAACACAACGAATCCTCGGGAGCTCTGGATACCTTACTCACCGCAGGAACACAACACCGTCAGAGAACGATGTTATTTGGCTGCGATCTTCTGTAAGGCGGAGGTACTTCGCCAGTCGGGCTGCTCCGATTTGAGTAGGGTATATACCCCACTGTGCCCTACCTCTCTGGGGCAGCCTCATACAGTTTTCTCATTTTGTCTTATAGAATTTTCTCTGGTATCAATATCTGTATCGATTTATCAAAAAGTAATAGTATAACTATCTGACTTTATATCAAAAATATGTGATTTGTGTAAATACACTTGTGCGGCTTTCTGTACGAGTTTTAAAAAAAAATTAGAAATGTATGAATGTACCCCATATGCGGGGCACTTTCATACAGGCTATGGGGCAGATTCATACATGTGAAAAAATACACAAATTGAGTGTGAAATGTTTAATTGTTTATCAAAATCAAAATATCAAAATATAACGTTTTCGAAAACAAAAGCAGTTAGTCTCTATGAGCACACAATAATAAGTAATAACCAAATAATACTAAGTAAAAAAAGAGAATAACATAAATGTAGGTAGTTTTTCTTTTTACGGCACTGAAGGAACTTAGTTAACCTAACAGTCTTTCAGTCATATCAGTATTTAAATATCTAAGTTCTATTGCTTAAAGTGCTCGAGTTTATCCAACCACTTCTCGTGACTACACCTAAAGAGCCTTCTGGAGCACCTTCTAAGAATTGATCCTTATAATGTACTCGAGGGAAGATGAATAAGCGCAGTATGGTTTTTACACTTGATGAAATAATACCACCAAATGTGACTTGTTCTCCTCTTTCGGCAGACACTATTTGACCAACCTGCTTTTGACTCTTGTCAGCAAAAATTTTTAGTGTGCTTAAAAAAGTAGAAATACCAGATTCGTCGTAGTTGAAAATCCGATCGGCAGTAAAATTATGTTTACGGTATATATAGTATTCTCCAGGTTCTAGAAAAAAATCATGCACTGCCGTTTTGTTGAAACCGAATGATCTGGCAGCGCTAGTATTTTCAGGTTTACGCAAACTTAAATTTTTATGGCGTTTTCAAAAACTTGCTAACCAGTCTGCTCCCGCCATCTTATTATTATTCCAACTTGCAGGATATCTGATATCATTTGCCCTAGCAAATTCATACGCAAGTTTTTTAACTGAGATACATGTCAGTCCATAGTGCATCTTAGAACACGCTAAAATATATTTATTTAAAAGACCCTCTTATTTTTTTGTAAAAGCTTGCTGGGATGCAAATTTGGAATCGAATACACGATTTTCGCTACCAAGATATTGTTTTTTGGATAATTTTTTGATACGGCTTTTTAGTGTTTGTGCATTGACTCCATAATTAGCTGCTGATTTTCGTAAAGGGAGTTTGTTTTCCAAAACTACGTCGATAGCTTTTAACATTACCTTTTCGTCCACCTCTCTACTCTTAGTTCCCTTTTTCTTGTAATTTATAACCATATATTTTCTGTAAAACAAAATAATGATATCACTTCAATTCTAAAAACTAAAATAAAAAATTCATACAGTATGAATGTACCCCGCTTACTGCTGTATGAACCTACCCCATCACAAGAAAATGAAATAGAAATATTCCTAAAAAAAAACCAACCATATATATCATTATTCACGTATCAACTCACAAACTTGACTCTATTATCTTTTAAATAAAATAGTACTAAATAATCTAGAAAACAGCTTTTATCTATAAAAAGATCTCTAAAGTGAGGTTATAAAATTACTTACGTGTGGCCGAATCACTTTCTATGTCACCTCGTCGCGCGTTTCACACCGACTGTTGTCAAACTCCGTGAGCCAACACACACATAAATAGGCTACGCACACACATATGAGTCGTTCAATTGATGTGCGCCTACCAACAGATATCTCTAGTGTATGGAGGTGCCCCTTGTATGAATCTGCCCCACTTTCCCCTATTACAAACTATCGGATAAACTTCCGGAAAGTGGATACCGAATTTCGTCATGAAATTTAGCACGGACATTCCATTTGACTATCTAAGAATCCTCTTAAACTGGGAAAAGCATTTACGCATCCCGCCGCGGAGAAGCGGCCAGTATGTGGGACTCGCTGGCACGCAGTACGTGCCAGAATACCCGCTAAAATCCAGCGGTGCCCTAATCCCGTGGCACCTCACGGGATCACTCGCGCATACAACCGTAAGGCCCCGACGCCGATTATAGGCCACATAGTATGTCAATTCATTATTTCTTATTTTTCAATTGCCATTTTCATTTGTATGTTGTCAGAAGTAGCATGTTGAGACTTTCTTTGATATTTTTTAAGCATGAGAATTCCGTTAGTAAATAAAGCTACATATACTAACACACTGTATAATTGAAAAGGCATGCAAAAAAGTAACTCTCATGAAAATAATCAATTCAATAGTCTTTCTTTTTACAGATTTTGTGTAGATTATGAAAAAAATGTTAATTCTTCAGGTTTTAGTTACCTTGGGAGAACTGTAAGTATCCTTATGTAGATCAAAATATAATTTTATTTTGTAATTACAGTCAAACCTGAATAAGTAAGAATTGGGTAAGCGAGAAAACTCCATCAGTGAGAATATTTTTCAGGTCCTCTCATTTTACCTTACTAAAATCTCAATAAATGAGAAATATAAACCTGTATAAATGACAGCAATTTTTTTACTCGTGAACCTCTGTAACTGAGATTGCTACTTACCTGTACCTTCATAAGCAACAGTTAAATGTATTTAACATTTGCTATTTATGATCCATTCTTAAATTTCAAGGAACTCTTCTATTCAAATAGCCAAATTCCAAGTTTTTTGGATATGCGGCAGTTATGGATTCAACCATATTTGGCAGTTTACGAATTAGAAAAACATACTCGAAATGTAAAAACAGAAACTCAGTTGAAATTAATAGATTTTTTATAGTAAATTTTTGTTTTGATGAAATAAATTTTCTATTTGGTTTAAATGTAATTGCATACATATTTGCGGTATTTTTATAGACCTCTATAAATGACACAGACATCTCCTCTACCTCTGTAAGCTAGAAACCCGGATTAGTCAGAAATCTCTATAAGAGAAAACAATATCGCGGTCCCTTGAGCTCTCACTTATCCAGGTTCAACTATTAAAAAACTTTGAGAATCAATTCAACTATTTATCAAAAAAGGTCAGCAATTTTTATATCCAATCTCGTCAGTTAATTCGTTGAAAACAAATACATTTAAATATAAGTTATTATTAAAATAATTGGAAACTTTACCTCAGCATCTGTAAGATGAATAGTACCTCTTAAACGGAGCGCATTAGTCTTAGTTATTTGTCGTGTTTCAGTTTCTAATATTTGTTTAAGAATATTCATGAAATAATGCAACTGAGCTTCTGTAAATATTTTTTGAGATTTGGTTGCTTCATCATTTCCCAATGAAAGAAATATCAATAAATCTTTCATAGTTTTTTGATCTTGGACAAGCTTTATTTTTTGTTGAAATGGTTTTATGTTTTCATTAATTTGCTTAATTAAATCCTCAATTGAAAATTTGTCTTTACCTGAAACGTTATTAACCTATTTAAATCATGTATTTTATATATTATTTATGTATTACTTTATCTAGCGATACTAATATAGGTCTTTTTTTAAACCTACCTACTTTTAACAGTAACAAATAGATTTTGTATTACATAGGAAAAACAAATATATAAACTGATAATCATATTTTGACAAAATATATTTTTTGAAAAGTAATCTAATAGAGCATTAAATATAAACATAAATATAAAACGTACGAAAAGCCTGGGATAACATTTCGTTAGCATCATGATAAGATAACTTTCCACTGCTAATAACTGCACGTAATAAAAAACTCTGTGCTTCGCTTTGACTCATTTTTATCCCAAAATAAAAATCACGCTGAAAACTGTTTAATAAATCTGTAATAATATGTGGTTGCTCGTTTTCAAGAGAATCGAGAAAAAAAAAAAACTTTCACGAATGTATTAGTCTTTGACTTTCAACGTCAATGTCAATTTTTCTTGAAGAAGTAGAAGAACAATTGACATTGACGTTGAAAGCTTTTTTTTTTCGATTCTCTTGAAAACGAGTAGGCTAAAAAACATTTATCATAACGCTTATTTTTAGAACTAAAATTATTATGTATTATAGGGTACGTTCGCGGGCCCTCTTCTAATTGATAATTCATCACTTTTATAGGAGCGCATGCGTATTTCATACTTTTTTTATCTATGCATTCCACAGACCACATGCGCGGAAATGATACTTCTTTAATCAAAAACTGAATTTAACTGTCGAACTTTAGTAAATAAATGTTTGCTATTGTTTATAAAAGATAAAAAACAAAATTATCTTTTTACATTTATTCACTACTTATTATTTTTATTAAAAACTGATAAATAAAAAAACTATTGCGCATGTTCCATTTCCGTTTCCGCGCATGTGGTCTGTGGAATGCGTAGATAAAAAAGTATGAAGTACGCATGCGCTCCTATAAAAGTGATGATTTATCAATTAGAAGAGGGCGCGCGAACGTACCCATATTTATATTTACAGAAAATTGATATTTCCGGGTTTGTCATTGGTTTTATTTATTACCGAGAGGGTATGATTAATTTATTTGTCTCTTTGCTATGTTACACGTACCTTCGCTCTGTCTCTTTGTTATAGTACAAATTACTTTTAAGTTAAGTCCTTAATCATGAAGCAATCTGGCAAGAAAGGTGTTGGAGGCAATCCAATCATAGCTCGAATAATTTTGCGACAATCTGTTGTATACTTAGTTTATGGTTTAGCGTTATCCTCAAGCAGCAGTGAGCAAGAGAAATTATCAAGTCTCTATTGTTTAGCGGCTACTTTTTCATCATGGTCTATTATTGTTGACAAAATAGATATCGTCTAACTAGATCTTAGGGAGCTGTAGTTGATGGTAGTAGCACTGATACGCATATACAAAAAAAGAAAAAGAAACAGAATGCAAATAAATTCATAAACTGTACTTGGATCACCAGTTAAAAAAATATTGTCATATGAGGAAGATTTTTTTTACAAAACACCTACAAAATATTGTTGAAATAATATAAGCAATCAATGGTGTTCAAAATCGCCAGTACTAGAGAGTTCGGGTACCCAGTCTTGGTGGCCCTCCTATTCCTGGCTACAGTATTGGCTTAGGTTGTTGTCTAGGTATAGCAGTGTCAAGAATCTCCGGCAGAGATTCTGCTAACATCCACGAGGACGCCTAGCTCTGGTAACACAATATTCGCACTGTGACATCTTATGAAAAGATTTATTGAGCAGAAAGAAAAAAAGAATAGGTTACAATGGGATATATTATAGGGTTTATCTGAATCTCAATTTAATCACAATAAATTATTATTTGAAAAATACTAAAAACTTAATAAAATACGTTTCTGATAAGTGCAATATCATCATCATCATCATATCAACCATTGGATGTCCACTGCTGAACGTAGGCCTCCCCGATGGACATCCAGAGCGACCGGTTTAAAGCAGCCTCCATCTAACGGCTTCCAGCGACTTTTCTCAAGTCGTCTGTCCATTTCGCTGACGGCCGTACGACGCTACGTTTGCTAGTACGTGGTCTCCACTCGAGAACCTTTCTGCTCCATCAGCCGTCAGTTCTACGAGCTATGTGCTCTGCCCACTGCCACTTCAGCAAATCAAGCAATCAGTGCAAATCCGTTAGGCTATGTCGGTAACCTTCATTCGTCTGCGGTCATTCTGATTATATCTCGCAGAGAAATACCAAGCATAGCCATCACCATTGCACGCTGTGCGACTTGTTTAAAAGGCCCATAGTCAGAGACCACGTCTCAGATCCGTATGTCATCACTGGTAACACACATTGGTCAAAGACTTTCGACTTCAGTCACTGAGGTATGACAGATGAAAAGACGTTTTTTAACTTCTCGAACACTGCCCATCCTAGCTGGATTCGACGATTGACCGCTCTCTCGAAGTTGGACCTACCGAGTTGGACATTTAGTCCTAGGTAGATGTACTCGTCAACAACTTCGACAGTATAATTTCCAACCGATGTCGGGGTGAACACGACATGCACATTCGACATGATTTTTGTCTTGTCCATATTCACTTTAAGTCCCCACCCGTCGGGAAACTCCACCGGGGTCACTGAGCATAATGCCTGATTCTGTTATATACACGATATCGTCGGCAAATCGAAGGTGAGCGATCTACTCGCAACGGCGAGGCGAATATAAACGTATATTGATGCCGAATCCTTTACATTCCAGAAGCTTGAAAGCGTCTTCCAATGCTGCGGTAAAAACTTTCGGAGAGATGACATCTCACTGTCTCAAGCCTTGCAGCATTGGAATCGGTCTCGTGTTATACTCTTATACTCGAAGCGACATAGTGCCGAGTGTAATATAGTTGTTTGTTATATTATATGATTCTAGCAAACTTTAAAATCACGATACAATAACAAGTAACAATTACGATAATATCTATTTATTTATGAGTATAGATATTAAAAGAGACAGAGTAGAGCACTCAGAGTGCGTCAAAACAAAGTGGTGAGGTTCTGTTAGGTTTCTGTTTCTGGCGTTTCTATGCCATGTTATTCCAGCTACTTTTTGACATCATCTTTCCATCTAGTTTTTTGGCGCCCTTTCTTTTCCCATCTCGAGGGCACCATTCCGTAACATCTGTCTCTCAAAATATTATAGTGAAGCGTAATATTCCATAATCAGGTTTGTCTTTTACCGCAATTGTATAAAAAAACCTAGGAAGCCTGTAACTTATTTTGATACGGGAATTATTATGGACTATCTTAGCCACTGGCGGGAATCTGAAGATTTAAGTATTTTTATTTCTCAAAATTGTATTTTCATTTTTTTTTAAATATTTAAATTTATATAATTATGTATATTCAGATTAGTATGCGGCACTACTTTTGGTTTGCTGCTTAATGCGTATGTTATTTATTAGTAAGATTACAATTTAATCATTTGTCTCTGTCAATAACTAACACACTAAAAGCTTAATGATTACTATTTTTGAATTTAAATGTTTCCTTATTTTTTTTGGAATTACAAAATGATTGTAAAATTACAAACAGGTGCCTGTTAATCATTTCCATTATACAAAAAAAAAAAAAACTGTTTTAAAATAAATTAAAAAGGGAAGTATTTTAAATTAAAATAAGTATAATAATGTATAGTCAATATAAATATGTATAATATTGTAAAATTTTAAAGTTATTATATAAACTATATAAATTACATTTAATAAATTATTTTTATAACAAAAACCTATCTAACTGCCCTTAAAATTTCATTCACTAAAAATCTAGACAAAACTATTTTAGTTTCTCCATCTTTTCTAATGTCACTCGCGATCGACTGTGACGCTCAATTACACGAGCGGTTTTAATTGCAGTCCTGTTTGTGATTGCATCCTTATTTTAAAACGCTACTTATTTATCTTTTCTTAGTGAATAAACACAATGCTTTCTTTTAATGAGACTCGTGTTTCCTAAGTTCTAAATTCCTTATTACCATTATTGATATAAAAAGAAAATGTAGTGTGATTAGACACAAAACTAACCGTAAATTAAATGTTTTTTATACTGAATAAAAACATTCCGAATGCTATGATAACTGGTGAGATACGATATATCTGAAGTACTTACAAGAAATTGTATAATCCGAAATTGTGTTAGTCATGAATTAAATAGCAATGAAACTATAATTATTTATTAAGAGAAAAATTTTGGATAAGAGCGTATAGCTTTGAGTCGATATACGATAAACGCAGCAATTTCATATGAGTATCTTATTCGTCAAACTGGTGGTACCACTGATAGGTGACCTGGTGTAGTGGTGCACTTTAACCACAGTGGCCATGCGTTCGACTCTCCCTGGGGCAGACATTTGTATTTGTACACATCTTTGTTTCCGGTCTGGGTGTATGTCCTTGTGGCTCTCTCAAGCGTGTCTTAGTGACCTGGTTGTTATCATGATAGCGATTCATTATTCATGTTAGGAAAATTATCCACTAACCCGCGAACGTGGTGGATTAAGCTCCAACCCTTCTTCTATATGGAGAAAAGTCCTTTGCCAAGCAACGGGACGCTTACAGGCTGATTCAGTAAATGTTAAGTAAATAATATGTTTAGCGAAACATGTTTTCAAAATCGAGCTAAAAACGTTTAATACTTTATAATTTCAAGTGTAAATTAAATTTAACTAAACTTGAACAGCCTATGTATTTTCTTCTGATTGTTAAGTTTTATTATTGGACTGATAGCATAACAGGTTCTCTGAGACATGGGGTTGAGACTCACAAGGACAAATATCCAGATCATTTTTATCAATAGATATGTTGTTGAGCCGAGCTTACTCGACATTATTCCGAAAACATTCTGGACATCAGCTTGCACGAGATTAGTATGAATCTGGGCCAGCTAAAAAACAATAAGGGACCAGATGAGGACAGTAGGGACAGATAACACCTTATTGAAGAATTACAGGATCATTTTTCTTCTGAGCCACGTTTATAAGCTGTTCTCTAGGGTCATTAGGAATGTCATCTCGCAGAAGGAGGCGGCGGAGAGGGCCCGGGAGGACTCACTCCTTTCGGACCCAATTCGCCGCCGGCGCGCGGGGCGGCGCAGACGCGCTCACACGCGCCTGATGCCGCCCTAGCCGAGGCTGCGGACGGTACGGTCGGGGTTTGCCCACCGTCCGCCGAAATTGCCTACCGCGAAGGTGCGATGCTCAAGTGCGCGGTGCGTCGCACAGGAGAGAGTGCTCGATGGAGCTGCCGCCTGCGGACCACGGAGCAACGTACGCGGTACCCGTGGCCCGCCTTGTAAGGGCGGGTGAGGGCGCACGGCGGGTTATTTTAGTGGGTGAGGGCCCCACACTATCACGTTGTCTCCCCGGGCGACGGGATGTGCGTTCAGGTACATTTTTTCCCGCCAAAAAAAAAAAAAAAAAACGGTCATTAGGAATCGTCTGATGAGCAAGTTTGATAACTTCTAGCCTCCCGAACAAACAGGTTTCCTAATAGGCTATAGTACCACAAACCACATACCAGTGGCGTGCCTAGTACTTGAGAACAGGGCAAGCCCGACATAAATTTTTTGTTTATGATTCGATTTTTTTTTTTTATAAATTTCATGACAATTTATAAATTCCATGAAATTTTGCAACCCTTCACTCTTCAGTCTTCATAATCATTGCCGTCGGCGAGTTTTAACAAAGCACACTGAAGGCATGTTACTACTAGGGATGGCGATCTGAGATCGATTAATCGAAGAATTGATTTTTCAAGCCAAAAAGATCGATTTTTGGATCGATATTTAGTACTAAATCGATCCAGTGAATCGATATTTTACCCTCGATAATCGACATTCATATGACATTTTTATGCTATTTAAAAATATTGTCAATTAACTTACGAAAAGATATACAAAAGGATAATAAAAATTTCAGATAGGTGAACATACACATGTTCACAATGTCTCACAATTAAAAACAGCACCAATTTCTAATTAATTTTTCTAAGCACTTGTTGGCATGATTATTTTACATAAAATAAGGATATTATTCTTAATAGATCAAAGAGATCGAGTTTTGAGAAATCGATATTTTAGACTTCGATTTTTTTAAGAATCGATTCATCATGTTGCGATTCGAGTCGATTTAAAAATCGATCTTTTTTTAGAAGAATCGCCATCCCTAGTTACTACTAGACAGAAAATCACAAACATGTCAGCATTGACAAAACCCCACGCGTTCTGTTACAAACCTACATCACAAACTAACAAACAAAAAATAAAACACATGAAAAGTTAAAGCGCTATTACAGAGGCATTAAAAAAGCTTATGATAGGTAGGTATCGAAAACTGCACGATTGACTTTTGAAAAATTTATTGGTTGTTTAACGTAATAATAAGATAAAATAATTATAATTAAAACAAATTTTGTAATTTTGATCTCAAACTCGATGCGAGATTTTATTACATAGGCTACTAGTCTAGTCAATAAGTTCAAAAACGTGTTAAATAGAAATAAAGCTCCTAAAAATATGTGCCATAGCTCATTGGATTCGGAATGACGTCTAGAAAAATGTTTTTAAGGGTATATTAGCACATAAAAAATTGCGATTGTTATTAACAAAAAAAGAAAAAATAAAAAAGGTATTTAGTTTTTCGTTACTAACTTTTAAAATAATAATATTTAAGGAATTTTGAAAAAAGATCCTGAAAGAGGAGAAAATTTCCAATAAAAAAGTCCCAACTCCCGGAACTCTATCTATATTATTTAAAATTTTTTTTAACGCTGGAATTAGAGCTCCGCGAGGGCGTTACGGCATAGGCGCGCCGCCTAAAAAGCCGGTATATCACCTAAAATAATTTTTTTTAAATATTAAATAACAATTTAAAAATTTGAATAAATTACAGTGTAATCTAGACACTTGAATGAAAAAAACCTCGGTGAAAAAAATTTTTTTTGTCGATTTTTCAAAAAGTTACACCATTGTTAATTAACTAATTTTTTTCCAATCTCTGTTTTTATAAATTACGGTATAAAAGTTTAAATAATTGGTCTAAAAATATTTCGCTTCGTGGAGCTCTTTTTGTTTAGGTACTTAATAAAGTTATGCAAATTTTTTTTATTAAAGTTAATTATTTTGTTAATTATAATTTTTTAAATTCCTTAAATATTATTATTTTAAAAGTTAGTAACGAAAAACTAAATACCTTTTTTATTTTTTCTTTTTTTGTTAATAACAATCGCAATTTTTTATGTGCTAATATACCCTTAAAAAACATTTTTCTAGACGTCATTCCGAATCCAATGAGCTATGGCACATATTTTTAGGAGCTTTATTTCTATTTAACACGTTTTTGAACTTATTGACTAGACTATACGGAATGAATGATATCATTTTGAATTTTATTCGATAAATAACTAGGCCCCGGCTTGCCTCTATCTTGTTGTTGCATATGTTTTTCTAAAACAAGGTCGTAATAATATGCAACACCAACAATACAATTTATTGGAATGAGAGCAACCTAAAATCCAATGAGTCTTGTATAATTGATATCTAATTTGATCTATTAAACTTTTTTGAGACTAACTTGTTTGCGAAATACACAAATCCGGTGTATTAGGTTATTCCGAAGCTATGTTTTTTTTTTCTCCGTGAAAGATAAAGATTTCACCTTTTCCTCGCCTATTAAAACTTTCACACACTTTAAATTCTTACAAGGAACAATAAGATTTCTATCTGAACTCATTTTAAAATCAAAATCACGAAAATGAAAAATGTATCAGTTATCCGCTCAATCACTAAACAAAATGTATATCATCATTATAAATATTTACACTCTTTGACATGTACCGTGAAATTTGAAAACAAAAACCAACTTCGTGGCGCTAATACTATGGCGCTAGTTTGTGACTAACTTCATAGTGAAAGCCGGGCTTATTCTTCCATACTAATTGCTATAGAAACACACAGTAATTATATCTATAGACATAGCACTTTTTCATAGGTTAGAACGGTGCAGAAATACACGCAAGCGAAGCCCCGTTGCAAGCCAATGAGTGTGAGCGAGATGCATACGGTCAAAAGTCAATGTTTTCGGTAGGTACGGAATTTGAAGTAGGGCAAGCCCGGCTTTTTGGCTTGTATGAAGCTACCGCCACTGCCACATACATACGCTGCAGCAGTTTATATAAAATCGACTGAGGAGTATAATCTTTGTGCTTGGCATTTGTGGACTATGAGAAAGCCTTTGATTCGATCAAAACTTGGGCGGTGGTGTAATCTCTCCAGTGGTGCTACATTGACTACCGGTATATCGAAGTGTTGCAGTATTTGTATAATATATTATGACACCGACTCCAAAAATAACAATAAATTGTACATTATATTGTCGTAATAATTTGATTATAGACAAAAGAACACGTAATAATTTTTTTTTACTTTTTAGTGCATTTTTGTTATAATTTTTTTTTTGTTTTGAAGGCGTTTTTTTTGTTAAAATTTTGTTTTGTTTCTTGGTTTTTAGCGAATCTGTAGTTCGATAACTAATTTTATTTATATTAAGCTGGGCGGTTACAGTTCATAAGATACCGGTACCACCCTCGAAAAAGCCGTAATCGACCTAGGTAAATTTTTTTTTTTTGCAAAATACTCACCAACTCGAAATATTACGATGAGTTTACAAATCATCCTATAGTTTCTTTTTTTGTATTTTTTTTTTTGTTAATTTAACATCGATATTAAATATTATTATTATTATTTTTTTGGATAAAAGTTTTTATATTGTAATTCATATAATGCATTAAAGTCATAATATGCACCAACGCACTAGAACAAACAACCCGAACAGAATCTGTTCTCAATATGCGGTAGTGCGGGGCGCGCGGGGTGAGGCGGCCGAGTCATAGAATGCGACATAATAGCACATGAGTAAATAAACCGTACAGAGTGAAAGCTTCTTTTTTTTTTTTTTTTTTTTTTTTCGGAAGGACTTATGCTGTTGGCCTTACTGGCCTTTACAGCGACACCGGGCGGGGGGGCGGACACTTTAAGGTCCAGCCTAGAAAGTAGAGCCTCCTTATGGGCGGCTCTGAAGTACTATACGCGTCGGTTGGCCGGCATGGCGGCGCTATGCGGAGCGCTGAGGTGAACGGACTACTGCTCTACGTGCCTAGGCGCGTACGAGCCGTTGAACCCTATTACTTCGTCTCCGTCGGCGGAGACGGTGACGGGGACGTGAAGGGGGCGTCTACAGCGGTTTTTGAAATTACCGCGTAGTGTATTGTAGACGCATGACTGGGCTATAAGGGGGTTCGGATGGTTGCGCGCTTTCTCGAAATAGTTAGCGGCGATCGATTTAATATGCTTGGCGATCGAATCGATTTTAAAATCCTTATGGAGATCTATATTACGAATGTACCACGGGGAGAAAGCTTCTAAGGAGCGAGCAAAATTTATACCTATTTTAGTAGGGTTGGCACAGGAGGATAAAATTTAATAAACAATAGTTAGTTGTTCAATAAGATGACAAAGTTTATTTTTGTTGTGTTTTCTATTGTGTTTGTTTTTTTAAATATTTTCAAAAAACTTTATAAATTTTCAAGGTATTAAAAAATTATTCTATCAAATTTGATGTTTATGATTTTGCGATTTAAAAAAAAAGATTCTTTCATAAACATTTTTAGAAAACTTCTCCATTGATATTTTTTATTTTGTTAAATAAATATAAAAATAAAAATAAAAAACAAATTAGTTATTTATTATTATTACTAAAGTGAGATGTCAAATATCATATCGATTTATTAAAATAACACTCTCGGTACACTTACAGTATATGCCAAAACGCATACCGAGTTAGAAATTACATATGTGACTACTGTAAAGCTCGTTCGTATTTTTTGTTTTATAAATGTTCGTATTTTAATTTATAAACATTATTAATCAATGATAAACAATAATTCAAATACTAGATAAGTCGGTATTACCTATAAATTTAGATAATTATTCGTAAGTGGGGCTCCTCCTTGAATCGGGTTGAAATTTTTTTTAAACGTTTTTTATGAATAATAAACACGATAGAAAGCAATAATAAGGTGGCGCACGCCCTAAAAAAGAGTTTTTTTTTATTTAGAGGTTGTTACGTCTTTTTTTTTTAATGTAAAACGCGATTTTTCTACTTAGAACTACGAGGGTGGATCGAAAAGTTCTCGGCCTGATATACTTACGTGTATTTTATATTTACAATATTACCCTCATTAGGTCTACACACTCTTTAGCTGTCACAGTATAAAAATTTGTTATCGTAGTATTCGTGGTTTCTAAGTTATAACGTGCTAAACGAAGCCAAACGTGCAGTTTTTTGAAAATGGACAAAATTGAGCAACGTGCGGTGATCAAATATTTGTTTAAGAAGGGATTAATGCCAAAACTGATTCATGATGATATGATGAAAACATTAGGGGAATCTGCTCCATCGTATAGCACTGTAAAAAAATGGGTAGCAGAATTTAAACGTGGACGGGAGAGCGTTGAAGATGACCCTCGCTCCGGCCGCCCTACAACGTCTACGACCGAAGAAAACATCCATAAAGTTTGCGATCTCATATTGGAAAACCGCAGATTGTCTATAAGGGAGATAGCAGACACTATAGGCATTTCATATGAGCGAACACAAAACATCATTATCAATGAACTCGGATATTCTAAGGTATCCGCTAGATGGGTGCCTAGACTGCTTTCAATCGAGCAAAAACGAGTTCGTTTAACAATTTCTCGCGACTGTTTAGAGATGTTTGAAGCTGATCCGCAGGACTTTTTGAACCGTTTTGTCACTATGGATGAAACCTGGGTTCACCACTATACGCCAGAGTCCAAACAACAGTCCAAGCAGTGGAAAAAATCAGATGAACCGACTCCAAAGAAAGCAAAGACAATTTTATCGGCTGGCAAGGTGATGGCGTCTGTGTTTTGGGATGTTCGTGGAATAATAATGGTAGACTATCTTTCAAAAGGCCAAACAATAAACTCGTAGTTCTTGTTAAATGACTTGCCTTTAAAACTAGAATTAACGCTAAAAAAAGACCTAACAATCTATAAAAAAATTTTTTTTTTGGGCGTGCGCCACCTTATTATTGCTTTCTCTTATGTGTATTATTCATAAAAAAAAAACGTTTAAAAAATTTTTCAACGCGATTAAAGGAGGAGCCCCACTTTCGAATATTTAAACAAATTTCAAATCAACACCAATAATTTGGCATTAAGTATTAAATAAATGTGTATGTGCATTCACACACGGCAGAAGTGAAACTTCAGAAAAGTAACCTACGAGAGAATGAGATAACTATAGAGTATCTTATTTTAACTTGAACGCGAGTTTGCCGACGCTACGGCTGGCCGGCGAACCGCACGATGCGGTTACATAATATCACAATAACATCAAATATAATTATACGAGCTATCTATCTACCCCACACATTAAAAATAATAAATTATAATCATGTTAGTACTACTGACCTAGTGGAGTCTTTGGGATAAGAAAAAAATGATGTGTTTTTATTCTTTATATTATTGTTCATACACACTGTACAGTAAACCATATTTACACTTTTATATTAAAATACCATTAAAATTATATTAAAACACTATTAAAATTATATTAAAATACTATTAAAATTATACTAAAACACTAATAAAATTATATTAAAACACTATTTAAATTAATAAATCATTAAATAAAAACATGGTGCAACGTTGCTGCTGCAGCCCTTGAGTTTAAACACAAGATAGGCCGGTTTCTCTCGTATGTGACGAGGCGCTTGTGCCGACGCACACACGCGTCTTATGCTTGTAGTAGTGTACCTATCGTAGCGCGCTTGTATGAAGCTTTCACTCTGTACGGTTTATTTACTCATGTGATAATAGGGTACTTTCGGTAGTGAAAAATAAATTATGAGATTTGATAAAAATTAAAATTTATGTAGAAATATACTTAAATATTCTGATTTTGAGTCGTAAAAGCACATTATTGTTTTATTATATTGAAATTAAAAGTCGTAATTTTTTATCTGTATATCACGTGATCTAAAACACGAGCCGCCATGCTGTGACGTCGTAAAGACAATGTTTCCAATATACACTGCGAGCACTCCTCAGTGCTCTCACTAGTGAAAAATTCGTTCCTTTATTGAGTGCCAGTATACTGCCGCAATACCATATAGAAATATATGACGTCATAAATAGCTTAATTTTTGTTTTGTGCTTTCTAAGTAAGGTGCTCTCAGTACTTTGATCACCTGATTAAAAAATATAACAACACGAATGATTTGTTATTCAAAAATGTCAACAATATTCAAAAATTAATTTTTGAATATTTTTGAATTTATTTTTGAACAGAAAACGTATACGTGATAAATATTTTATTTGAAAACAATGTCGAAAAATTAGGATGATAGTATACTGGACTGCGTTCCGTTTTATCAGTAACCAGTATAGCACAGTACAGCAAACTAAAAAGTAACGGCTTCGCAGTATACTGAATTGACGTCACACCTCAGAGTGCTCTCAGTGTATAGCGGAACACAACTTTACGCATATTACGTCACCAAAATAGGTGACAGCGTTTTCGCGGAAATTAAAAAGGTTTAAAATTTAATTTAATTTTATGGCAAGAAAGCGTGTTTATTTTGCCGAAAAAAAATTTTTTGTAGCTTTTTATTACGAAAATTAACATTTTGAAGTACTTTTTCAAACATAGTAGAATACCCTATTACACAGACGGGATATATTGCTTACATTCTACCTATTGAATTGCATTAAGGAAACGTAATGAGACCAACGGCATAAGTCATAACGTGCCTTCCTTCTGCCGTTCATTAGATATTAGTTATTATATATTATGTTATAAAAATTTAAGTTAAATTATTTATTTAATTTAAGTTGTTTATTTATTTCATTTCAATGCCACTCAAAATTTTAACTGTCATTACTTGCCACTCTAAAAAGATTCCTCTGCTAATTAACTAATACTTAGGTAAACTTGTTGCACACACAATGTCACATCTAAGATTTTAGTCTATGACAAATGACGCAAAATGGTGTCCGTTAAATATTTTGAGAATATATAAATTTTAAGACAATTATCTAGTTAATCACCGATGAAAAGTTATTCCTTTACATTTTGCCGTATAATTATTTTTGAGATATGATCTTTTAATTAATACAAGACGCGCTTTAAAACGCGCTACCTCAAAGTTCAGCGCAACATAACTCTACACCAGAGTCGTAATGTGAGAAACAAAATAATACATTTTATAGCCTAGCTCGTAGTAAACATAAAAAATATAACACGTAATAGTCTTACAAAACAAATTAAGCCACAAGGAACGATTATGTGAAACGCAACCCGCGCGGCGACGCGTGTTCACAGGAACAAAAAGACGCATAATAAGGATTACTCAAAAACTACTGGTCACATCTCGCTCAAATTTGAATGGGACCACATGAAGAGCTGTTGTTGAGCTAGCTGTTGAATATAAAAAGAATCATTAAAATCGGTACACCAGTAAAAAGTTATGAGGTAACAAACATTTAAAAAAAAATACAGACGAATTGAGAACCTCCTCCTTTTTTGAAATCGGTTAAAAATACATTGAAGTAATTAAAAAACACTACACACACTACGGCACACACACATATGTACAATGTACATATATATACAGTGAACTTTCAGAATGCATAAACTTATTAAATAGAGATCTATCATCTATACTACGTTGTAGTATTTCCTATGGTTTAAGAGTAAATCCTATAAAAACGCAGGTCATTATCATCGGTAGTCAGAGGTTAATTTCACGTATTGATTGGTCACAACTTCCGTCAGTAATTCTTGATGGTATGTGCATACCAATAAGTGAGAGAGTTAAAAATTTGGGTATTAAGGTAAAAGCTCCCATTACGGAGGCATTTCGCAACATTTGAAAGTAAGAAAGAAAAATAAGCATTTGTAAGTGTCTTATCAAGTGTAAAAAATTATTTTCGGCAAGAATAGAGATTAAATTTCATATTACTTCTGACACTTTATTTCTTTGTAAAGGATTTATTATATAAAACAAAATTTTAAAAAATCAAGTCGATTTTCCCTAATACGGAGGTATGAGAGCCAATTACGGTCATAGTAGGTTCCTAATACGGTGGGTAAGAAGTTTGTTTACGAACATAGTTTGTTGGTTTCGTACAGTAAATTTTATCCTTCCTAACATATGTTATAAATGCGAAAGTGACTATGTTTATTTGTTTGTTTAGCTTACAGGCTTTTAATGATTGGCTGATTTTAGTGAGATTCGATATAGAAACAGCTTATGACCCGTGTTAACTAATATGTACTAACGTACTATACCTCAATGGCTAAAACTCACACGGGATGGGGAAATATGCGAGTGGTTCCAATTTTATAGTATAAAAATACATTTATAGGTAACTTTACTAACTATCAATTTATTATTTTTATTAACTAATTATTAAAAAACAATTTCATGTAACAATTGCTTCAAATCTGAACCTTTCAAAAATCAACAGTTCGTAGAAAATAATTATCAAAAACTTAAAAAAGTACAGTACAGTGTTCAGTACAGTTTTCAACTAATTTAGCGACAGTGTGTAGCAACTGTTCTTTAGTCACTGGAAATCCACATTTACCAAGGTAATGGATCCAATCAATGACTTGTTGCTCTTCGTTTAGGTTAAGTACTGTCTGTTTACCACACTTTTCATTGTCATAAAGCTCATCACGTTTGCTCCGTAAAGTAGTCTCGGGCACATTATATTGTTTTCAGGCTTTGTAAATTCTCATGCCTTGTCAAATTGGGAAAGTGCTTGTGCCACCTCATCATTAGTATAAGACTTGCGTTTCTTTCTGTCCATATTATCTGCAAAAACAGAAATAAAATTTATATTTATTTAAAATAAAATTTTTATCTATAATATGTATATTCTATGAAGTTCCTTTTACAGAGATATATCCACCGTATTAGGAGGTCATAGAGCCTATCACGGTGGTACTTGAAAATTCCTACCTCAGTAATAAGAGAACTTCTCGTATTTTTATAATCCTAATTCTGACCCATCAAAATTTATAAATCATAAAAAATGTAAGTAACTTAGTCGAAATACAATAAATTTTTGATTAATATACGTAAGACTCAAGTTAACAGCTATACAAAATTACTACTTTTTAATCAATTAAAATACACCTACTTTTTTAAACCTTTCTATGAAAACGAATTTTTGCTTTCAATAGTTTTCATATTTAAATAAGATTTCTAGCAGATAAAACATAACGCAGAAAAAGGTTTTTAGTTTCTGAAATTAAAAATTATTTAAACTAAACTTGGGAATCATTAAATAAGTTATTATATTGAAAGTTATAAGCAAGTAAATATAAAGCAGTAATTCCCCTAATACGGATGATACCGCCGTATAAGGATTAACTTACGAATTTCGTGTCCTATTACCGTGCTATTTTGTTTTTGGTTTTTAAGGTATATAATCAGTTAGAAATAGTAAAAGACCTGAATGAATAGTAAGTATAATAATAGAAAAAAGTTATAAATGCCATATTCACAAAGTTGAACTGTATGTTCGTATAAGAAACTTAGTTAAAAAATATGAGTACACTTACCCAAATCGTTCCGCGTTTATATGGGAAATTCTGCCGCAACTCCGCCGTGGCACAAACTGATTGATTTTCATAAGTTGCCTTTGTGTTACAGTTGCAAATGTCAGATATATAATGAAGTAAAAGATTATGAATTAATAAATTCCATTTTAGTGACTTTAAATATACTCAAACAAGAATAAAACACGAAAATAAAAATACCGCCGTAATTAGAGTCGATTTTAACTACCGCCGTAATAGGAGCTTCTACCTTACTTTTGATAAACACCTTTCTTGGGTACCGCAAGTTAATGAGGTGGGTAGGAAGTTATTTGCCGCAACAAGATCGCTGAGAAGGCTTAGTAACTTTCTGCTTATTCCTACTAAAGTTGTGCTAGCACAGTCTCTCCTCTTACCAATCCTTGACTATGGTGATACGTGTTATGTTAATTTAAATGAGGATCAACTAAATAAACTTGAGCGTTTACAAAATCTCTGTATTCGGTTTATATTTGAACTTCGCAAATATGACCATGTTTCTGAATTTCGCAAAAAACTCAAGTGGCTTCCGATACGACTTCACAGGAATATATATACACATAACACATATTATCTCTCCTTTATTCTATCCTTTTCAATCCAGCTACTCCGTTATATCTTAAGAACCGATTTGAGTTTCTTTGTGATTCTCACGAACGACCCCTCCGTTCGAATGATAATCTAATTTTAAAAATTCCCTCTCACTCTACTTGCTTTTATTCTAAATCCTTTACTGTTGAAGCCTGTCATCTTTGGAACTCATTGCCACTGTCTATAAAACATGTTCAATAAATAATAACATTTAAAAAACTTGTCAAAGAAATGTATTTTCTATGTATTTGTGTATATATTATGTGTGTATGTGTATGTGTATGTGTGTGTATGTACTTATGTGCGTATACATGTGTGTGTTTTTGTGTGTGTGTGTATGTGTGTGTGTGTGTGTGTGTGTGTGTATTTATGTATCAATATCACTATATTTCGTTTTTGATTTTTATATTTATATTTATTTTAATATTTGTTCATATAGTTCATATACTCGTAGTTTTGCGCCCCTACCTACACTTTCTACGCTAGTCCTCTACCCAAAGATTGCCTGGAAGAGATCGCTGTGTTAGCGATAAGGCCGCCTGATGCAACTGATGTTATGTGATTCATTTGATTTCTATGTATTGTCTCTAAATTGTATTGGTGTGCAAAAAGTGTTAATAAATAAATAAATAAATACACAAATTTTGTTTATTGTCAAAGTCTGTTGTCAACACGCTTTTAAATACAGGTCTTAGAACTATTTTTTTCATTTTCACAGATCAGATTCAATGACTGCTGCATATGCTCACCATGTTATGCGCAATCATATTTTTATGATGTTGACAATGCTGTTAATTATAGATTAGGTCGAATTTCGACTACTGGGCGACCACTAGTAATTATTATTCCTCCATAATTAATATTTGAGCTTTCATTCACAAAGTGCACAAAATTCAATGCACGGATGCGTTTGTAGAGTTATTCTAGTTATCTCTGACGCTATGTGCAATTAAATCGCGATCAGTCAAGCTAGGCTAAGCCGAGAAAATGGAAACGAAGAAACAATTAAATTCACTTTCGTATTTATAATATATATACAACGCTGCTGATATGATGCTGGGCTGATATGGTGATGATTTATAATATAGTAACGGTAAATTAATATGTAAAGAAATTTCATTATTGAAAATAAATTCGTCGTGGCCGACAGAACGATAATCCGGATATATCCGAAGGGGATGAAAACCAGAAACGATTACAGGGAATTTGATTATATTTACTTCACAGTAAAAAAAGCTTCCTAAAGTTAAAAATATAAGTATTGATGTTAATAATATTAAAACCGAAATATATTTTTTAAATATATGGAGAGCTCGTTTAAGCTAATTAATTAATAAATTAAGTATTGATTGATATTACTATTAATATCGGTTGCTTATTTTATTTCTTTTTTAACAAACCTCTCCTTCATAAAATAATTAGAATAACCAACATGTTATTACGATTCAGTAATTAATAGGTAATCGTTGGGTTCAAGGACTTTGAAGTTAGCTATATTAGGCCTATTGTCGAAGTATAACGGTGGAATTTGATAGGCTAAGATGAAGATGATGAGATATATAAACTTAAACAAAAATGAACTTCACGAATTTTATTTACACTTAGATTAAAGTTAAATATGTCAAGTGCATGCTTATTACCAACATCTTCGAAGTTTTAATATCCATTCATGCTCAGTACCATGCATGCTTTTATAAGGCATTACTCGTTCTGTTAATTTTCTAAGCTACGAGCGCTTTCAAAACTTTTAATGGAGTCAATTTGGCTTCAAATTTGAAATACCCGATAAACCGTATTTATAAAAGACAGTAAGCTCCGATTCATGCAAACGTAAATTCATTTTAAGTAATTATTTTAAAATGCCAAGTAAATTTTTAAGCGAACTTTTTTACGTATTCTTTTAAGCATTATATAAAATTATAGTGTAGAATTTATAAAAAAAAAAAAATCTTTAAGATATAGTGAAAAAACAGATGAATGTTCTTGTATGAGAAGTTTAATATTTTGAAAAAGAGAAATCTTTAAGATCTATTTTTAGGCTTCTTAAATTATAACCTACGATGAAAATAATAATTTTACGCGTGGGTATGGTTATTGTTTTATTCTTGTTTGAAAAGTTATTTGAAAGTTTATCTTGTCAAAGTTCAAATCCATATAACGTATGGATAGCATAGAGTAAGAATGTAGTTTTTTCTTCTTCTTAAGGTCCTGTGTCCCCTAGATGGGGCAGAGGGCGTCGACAGTGCGTCGCCAACCCGGTCTGTCTTGAGCATCTCGCTTGATCTCTCGCCAAGTCTTGCCGATAGCCTTCGCTTCGTCAATAATAGTCCGCCGCCAGGTCTGTTTTGGACGGCCACGTTTGCGCTTTCCTTGGGGATTCCAGTCAAGGGCTTGCCTCGGGATGTGATTTGGTTCCCTTCGGAGAGTGTAGCCTATCCAGCCCCATTTGCGACGTTTGATCTCTTGGTCGATCGGGACTTCACTGCAGCGCTGCCAAAGGTGGACGTTGGATATTTTCTCAGGCCAATAAATATCCAGGCATCGGCTTACGAAGACCTGAAGCCTGTGCGAGATGACCTTGGTGACCTTCCACGATTCACACCCGTAGAGCAAAACGGTCTTCAAGTTGGACCGGAATATTTTGAGCTTAACTCTCCGTGTCAGTTTCCGTGATTGCCATACGGGTCGTAGCCGCGCAAAGGTTGCTCGTGCTTTGGCGATCCGCGAAGTGATGTCCTCTTCGCTCCCACCAGTTTCAGACATGCAACTGCCTAGGTACGTAAATTGGTGAACGCGTTCCACTGCCTCTGTGCCGATGATTAATGGGGCTGTACTCGTTGCCCCGCACCTCATTTCCTGGGTCTTCCTGGTGTTGATTTTGAGTCCCGTCTTTGCTGCTTCCGTTCGCAGGTCTTCCAGCTTAGCCTGCATGTCTGTGCGAGTGTGGCTTAGGAGGCGTACATCGTCGGCATAATCCAAATCTTCGAGAGTATCTGTTATGTCCCACTCTATGCCGCGGCGCTTGCCTGCCATGGTGTTATGCAGTATGCCATCAAGAACGACCAGAAAGAGAAGTGGCGATAGGAGGCACCTGCCTGTACAGCAATATCCTCCGAGAGGAGCCCATTATGTGTCACTTTGCAAGAGTAGTTCTTGTAGAGGGCTTTGGTGACATTAATTAGTTTCTCGGGGACACCAATCTTGCGTAGACGGGACCAGATGCTATTCCATCTTACCGTATCAAATGCCTTTTCGAAATCTACAAAGGTAAGATACATCTCCCTTTGCCATTCTGCTGCCTGTTCCAATATGATACGTAGAGTGTTGATCTGGTCTGTACAAGACCGATTGGGGCAAAATCCTGCTTACTCTCTTCGGAGAAGAGGGTCAACGGCCTTCGAGAGCCTGTCCAAAATGACCCTGCAGAGCACCTTGGAAGGTATTGATAGCAAGGTGATGCCTCTCCAGTTGCTGCATTGACTGAGGTCTCCCTTTTTCGGCACGGTGATAAGAAGACCCTTGTTCCAGTCGTCTGGTAGCTCTTCCTCCTCCCAGATACGTTGCAGGAGGGGTGTCAGGACATTTGCGGCCGTAGCCACGTCCGCTTTCAACATTTCTGTTGTTATGAGGTCGACTCCTGGGGCCCTGCCATTTTTGAGCGAACGAATGGCGTGCATTACTTCAGCTCCAGTCGGTGGGGAGCAGTCAATGTTCAGGCTATGCAAGGGGACATTTTCTTCGGGCATAGTGTTAACGGGGTCATCTGGGATGCGGAAGATGTCCTGGAAGTGTTCCTGCCAACGCCTCAGTTGGGGGGGAAAGTTAGGGTATGGTCTTGGCGGGAATCGCTGATCGTGAGTACAGCATCACCTATAAATACCAAGGAACCATCTGCGGTGTCAAGTGGCGGAACACCATCATGCAGAGCCCTAACCAGTCCGAGTCATCCACGTCCACGTTCGTCCCTCTGGAAACTGCTGCTAACGCGCGGAGCGCGACCGCCACCAAGAGATGCAGATAAGCTGAGGATGCAGGGCGAAAGGCGACTATTCTGCGCCTTAAAACAGAATCTCTTACTAGGGAGGATACCCGCACAAAACCGAGCCTGCCTGTAGGCTCTAAGGTGGCAGCCCCACCGACAGGCTAGGGTATAGTGGGCTAATCACTCGCTTACCTGAACCTAACAGATTGTTGAAACCGAAACAGTGCAAAACCGGACCGATCCTAAGAATGTAGTAGAAAGTAGAAATCTTTTTCTCTAAATTTATTATTCTACAGTTATCGACAGCACATTTTACCTACGTTATGTAGTCTTCAAAATTTAATAGACCCGTTTTGACATTTGTCGTCGTGCCGTAACTAGTGATGTAACTATACGACTCGGTTCTCGATACTCACGATAAATCGATTCAAGTTTGTATGAGTATTTGATCGATTTAAGTATGTGTTATAACTTATAAAGTGCATTGGATTAAAGTTCTGATTAGAAAATTTAACTTAAACTACTTTTTAAATGAATGTGTACCTACTTTAATTATAATTAATATTAAATCCTTTTATTTTCAAAGACAATATATTTAGATAATGTCTCCTACAGGTCGTTAAGTGTAAGCTAACTGAATGCAGTAAAAGTTTAAGCAACACTCATAACTCAGTGCACGAAGTCTGGTCTTAGTTAACGATTTATGTGTCGCAATAATAAGGAGGATATAAACTCGCGAACATATTCACACTACATATTGTATGCATTTATAATTTAAGTGTGTTGGATAAAATTATTCACAAGCTCAGCGTTAGAATTATAATAAAATTGAGTTGGAAATTTTATTATTAAAGATTAATTTTTCCTATTTATCAATTACGCAGGGGTCTAAAAACACGAATTAAATAATCAAAAAATCTAAATCAAAATCAAAAACAACTTTATTCAAATAGGCCCCACGAGCACCTTCGAATCGTCATTTTTCGTCATTTTCGTCGTCATTTTCACAATACCTATAAATTTCTATCACATTTAAAAATGTCTATCTGTTGGTCTCTTTATTTCAATCACAGCTGAAGCTCTAAGTGTAGGTTAAAAAATCAGCACAAAAATTATAAAGCATATCCTTAGGTAACATTAAGTTTTTATTTCATCGAATCGTTTCACTGTATCGAAAGTTATCATAATATGAAATGCATGCCTCATAAGCGCGCAGATCCTCGAAGCGTTGAGGTGGGTTCTACTCTCACTCCACACAAAATTTTGTATTTTAAATGACGGCATTAGAGAAGAATAGGTGATTTGATGCATTTAAATGTGCTTTAAAATGGTAAAAAACGTTGTGTAATTTAATTAAAAGTCTAAATCGGATCAATCGGATCAATTAATTAAATGAGTAAAATTCGTGTAAATATAAGAGAACAGAACGTTGTGTAAAATAATATTTTGTTAGTTTGTTTAATTAATAGAAATTACTAATTAATGTGTATATTTAAAACTCAATAAACGAAAAAAGAGATGAAAAAAGACGTTAAAATGACGGATATCTATTTATTTTTACGTAATTTACTATAGTACTTTGAAGTACAACACTATCATAATAGATGGCGCTGATGGCGCTCTCTGGATCGCGATTAGTATAGTACCTACCTTCAATCTTATTATATCTACCTTCAATAAAATTAAACTCACTTTATTAAGTGAAGAATATTTTAACGATACATTAAAAATATTGAATAAAGTAGACCCTAACAGTATTATTACCCGACAAAAAAGTAACTTTTTATTACTGCTACCGAAATATAATAACCTATACGGTAAAAGAAAATTGAATTACATAATACCACATCTTATAAACGAACTTCACTTAACTTTACGGGAATCATTAACAACAAGAAACTTAATAAGATCCCTTAAAAAACATTTTATTAATAATACCATTATATAAAATTTTTAACTTAAATAAGTAATATATAACTAGATAACATAATAATAAATTAAATTCAAATAATATATAAAACTTTGAATAAATAAAAATTTACTAAACTTTAGCTATACTTTACAAAAAAAAAAAAAAAATCTGTTAATAATTAATTTATACTTAATCTAAAATATAGTATTATGTATAACATCATTCTCGCTTCCACTTAAACTGGTTGGTCGGTCTATAGGCAGACAGCGTTGAACTGACTAGTGAATGATAATTAATTAATATATGTTATCGCTACCTAATATATTTAATATTTTTATAATCTTATCTTCCTATCATATTATTTTTAGTACTAAGTTATCTAATAATATATACTTACTAGATATTAACGAAACTGATGTCCGGTAAAACTCGAATGAGTTTATGTGACATCTTACTGATGTTTGTAATTTATATCCTTCTTTAATTCAATAAATTAAAAAAAAAAAAGTCATTCACACAACTATATTCTAAATCAAAACTTGTGAGGGCGACGCTGCGGGCACAGCTATCTATAATAAAATGGTCATTATTTTAATAATTTTCGATTTTTTATGACCACCCGCTATTTCTCGATCCTATGTAGTATTAATCACACAGCGAGCAACTCCGCTTAGTAGCACTATCAATAAAAAAAAAAAGATAAACTGATCAGTCAATTTAAAAATAGCTCTATATCATCGGTTAAATCACGAAGCAGGTACAACGTTCCCGTGTGCTTTGTGTTTCTCCGTCAGTAAAATTTTCATGGATAAGTGAGAGTCGAAACTCGAACTTGCACACTAGGGTATCATTGTACACAAAACTAGATATGTTTATGATTCAAAATAACAAAAAAAAAAGAAAAATCTTTTATTGTGTGGGTGTGCCCTATAAATTTTAATTTAAATTAATTTTTATTATTGTGTTGTCTGTGACTATTTTTACTATTTACTTAAAAATACAATACATAATTGTTATTTATTGAATAATATTACAATGACTTATTTGCGTAAATTTTGTAGTTATTTTAATATATAGAACTATTTTTTATTGATGATTAAAAAACCCCATATTCAATTGTTGTTTTGTTAACCTGGCAACTTTGGCTTCAAATATCTGGTATTTGTTTAAGAATTTAAAATTAAAATGTATTTTAATCTTAAGCTTGAGTCCGCCCGCGACTTCGTCCGCGTGGAAACCCTATGAGCGACTTCTTCTCCCACCTCACACGCCGCTCGTCGGACCATCCGCCCCGCCCCCGCTCCCGCTACCGCCTTCGGTGCCACCGTGCCGCTAGATGGCGCATTCAGTTTTCAGAAGCGATAAATGTATCTATTTTCAATTAGGAATCAATCCCGCGGGAACTCCGGGATAAAAAGTAGCCTATGTGTTATTCTGGGTCTTCAGCTACCTACATACCAAATTTCATCGTAATCGGTTCAGTAGTATTTGCGTGAAGGAGTAACAAACATCCAAAGGAAAGTTTGTGAGTATGTAACTCACAAACTTTCGCATTTATAATATTAGTAGGATTTATTTCCGCGTTATTTGATTTTTCTTTGACATTGTTCTGTATGTCGTGTTGTCGCCAAAACTTATATTTTACGTGAAATACTCTCAACCTTTAATTTATTCTATTTTTGTATTATCACGGGTAAATTTCGTTTCATAAATTAATATCTCTGTCAAAATCGTTTTCGAAACTCTTAAAGATTCAATTTGACTTTGTGTAGCAAATATTGATCTACGTGATATTCATACATGTGTATGATTTGACGCCCTTGTCTATATTGATATAGGTACTCGTATATAATATAATGATGTTAGTTCTGTCCATTTGATATTATTCAAAAACTGCTGTACTAATAGTGCTCAACGTTTTTTTTATTTGTTTGTTACAATCAGTGCCTCTTTGTCTGGTTATCTAAAAATACTTAAACAACTTCGATAATATAGCTAGCAGCATAGCTGATAATAAGCTAAAAACCACCAAATTACGACCTCTATGTATCATTGCGGGTAAAATTGTCTAGGTCGAATATTTAATATTATTAAAAAAAAAATTAAATAATTTGTTTGTAATATAATATATAATTTCTAATTCTCATACGCCAATACTTTCAAAGTACGATTCTGTTTTATGCTAAGAATGATCAGAATATCAATAACTATTTGAGTAGTAGTCCCTTTTGAACGTTCGCTAGGTATTTTATACGGGATTTTGCCGTAAGGGTTTATTTGCGAAGTAGGCTTCTATTTTAACAGGAGAATACCACCGGAGGATATTTGCCGCACCTTTTTGTAAAACGTTTTATTCTCTTATATACATGGCTACTGTTTAACTGCGTACAATTGATACGAGTATAAGGGTCTTTTAGAATTTCAACTCTGATAAAAACATAATAAGACTGTCTTTAATACACATTTTCTATTTTACGGGAAATATTTTGGCGAATTATTCTTTATTTATTAGATAACATATGATATATAGTACTATCAGAATTTCTTATTAATTAATTGATATTTTAGATCAAACATTACGATTTTTAGAAAACATACTGGAGGAATCAAAATGTATTTTAGGTTATTTCACGAGTGTAAATAGTTGTTATAGTTTTTTCTTTGACATGTGTGGGGATCAAGCCTGCCACTGCGAGTGTGTCAGCCAGTTGCGTGATCACTATGTCAACGTGTCGTCAATAGTGTGAAAATATGGAGAGTGATGACGCTTAGGTATTTCGGTCATGTGCTGACAGAGAATCAGCGATGATTCTCTGTCAGCACAGACAGACAGACAGAGAATCATCGATTACAATGACGATATTGAGTGAGAGAGATTAACATTAGTTGAAGCAGCATCAAATTATAATATTGATTAAATTCTAATACATGACATAATCATTTCATTTATTTGATTTACATAGACTCATTTCGGTCTATCACATCCTTTTTTTATCCCATCTCTTCTAAAATTATCGTTTACGTTCATTATAATATATATTTTTATATGCAACCTAATGCATAACAAACAATTCATTTATACTTAAGCCAAATTCGATATGAAATGTTTACCAACAAACCGTTGCTTTGCAACCAACCATAGGCAGATGTTAACAGCCTATTGGAAAATAATTATAATAATTATATTTTTTCATATTTATACACAGTAGTACAAGCTACATAAAACTTGAAATAAATAAGCCAGGGAGTTAGATATATTTATATATTATCTATAATTAACTGTTATGGAGGTAAAAGGAGATGGGGACTTTTGGGCCAAAATGTAATAAGTAGAGATATGCTCTTCTCTTATATTTACGCGAATTTTATTCATTTAATTAAAAGTCTAAAAACGGATTTTATCGCGTTTATTTAAATTTACTGTTTAACAATATTTAATTTAAATTATTTCCCGACGTTTCGGACCCTTTACAGCGTCCATGATCTCGGGGGACTGAGGTGGTGGGTGTCCGAATAATGAATCAATTGTTACATACCCCGCTTTTTATACAATTATAAATTATTACTTTTGACCGTTCCTATTCAACGTCGGGAAATAATTTAAATTAAATATTGTTAAACAGTAAATTTAAATAAACGCGATAAAATCCGTTTTTAGACTTTTAATTAAATAAATAAGTAGAGATATGGTTTAAAAAATTGGTCATATTTTTTTATCTTACAATATAAAAAATCAACTTAATTCTGAATCTGGAAGCGGAGAAAAATGAAAAAGATTGTTTTCATCAAATTAATCGGGTATCGATTCAACTAAAATCGATTACAGAATTAAAAAAGAAAGGTTTCTACTAGTTAATTAACTCAAAGTATTTAGATGCACAATATTGAAGTTGTAAACGATAAAGTTCATTTAAATAAAGTTACATTAATAACGAAAATATTATTTAATATTTGAAAATAATATCGATTTCGTATTGATTTAAAATAAGTCATATCTTTTGTGACAGCTAACAACTAACTGACTATATATATATACTGATACTAGCCGTTTATTTTTTACCTACATTTCCTAGATGACATTTAAATAATAATAGAAGAAGAATTAAGTATGGAATACATTTAAAGGTTTTTATTTTATTCTGAACGATATTTATTAGTGTTTCAAGTTACTGATATTTGTAATGAGTTTTTAAACATTCTTCACTAAATTTAAGAAACATTAGTGCTTTAAGAAGTTAGTGATCGGGTTTTTTAATAGACATTGTAACCTAATGTAAACGTTTAATAACTCCGCTCTCAGATAGCCAAAATATAGAGTATTTTCAGCGAGGGATCCATAAGCCTGAATGCATTAATTGATACCATTTTCATTTCATTACATTTTGGCCCAAGAATGTATGGAATCGTATCCATCTCCTTTACTTGTTACCGTGGGTATAACTAATTTCCTACTGAATGATTTCTAAATATTTTCATAAATATGTATATGCCTATATTAAAAATAGATACACTATCCCTGAATAGCATTCAAAATAAAACAACATTTGTTTTAAAATGGATTTAATATGATTAAAAATCTATGTTCAGAGACACTCATTCTCTTTTATTTTTTATTTTACTTTACTTACGTTGAATAAACATATTAATTATAATATTTAAAATTGTGTATAAAAATCGATAACAATTTACCTTTAACAATATAACGACTGATCAAAAAAAGACCAAATGTTGCTTATCTGCGAAATTTTCCTGTCAGTGCAAAAATTTAGGGTTGTTAGATGTATATTAGTAATTACAAATTTGTTAATTTTTGTAATAAGCTAATTTTCTTGTATATTACGTATTTGGCGGTTAACTTAAGTTCTAGGAAACAATGTTAAAGTAAAATTATTAATGTATAACTAGGAAATTGGTGATAAATTACAATTTTTCATTACTAAAAGTATGACAACCATAATATATAAATATATAATAAATAAATATATACGATGACATTTGGTTTGTTTACGTAAATTCCACATCGAATTTGGCTCAAGTATAAATAGTAAAATCAATTAGCAGTATTAGAAGTGAATTGTCAATATGTAGAACAATTATTTTTATAACTCTTGTTTAAGAATTTAATTCAGATTTTAATGTAAAAAAATATTAAAAATAGCTGAAAATATACCAATATTTTTTAATATTTCAACTAAGCTTCCCTATGAACATCCGTTATTTTCATTTACGGATGCCGATACTCGGAAAATATTTACCACACATCTTGCCGGAAAGTTCATTCTAGTGCAATGCATACACGAACAGTCGACTGGTGCACACGAGGAGTAGGTACAAGTTTTAATCTATGTTTAAATCAAAAACAATTTTGTCGCTAAAATCATATTTTACTTAACGTATTCGGACAAAATTTGATGAACTGATTTTATAAAAACGTTCAATTATCATATTTTAATTATAGGAAAATGATTTATTAAGTTAGCATAGTGGGTAGTGGGAGAACAAGACGAATGACGTCATGACGAATGATGCCAGGATTATTATTATTATTTCTTTTTATAGATCTGTCTGGAGACTGTTTCTGTTATTCATCCATATCAGTTCTCGCTTTCATGCCTCTCGAACTTTCATTCCTTATACTATACTATATAAAAAATGTAAATTATATGCAAAATTGTAAACCTCAGTGGTTTTTAATGCATATATAAATTAAGATTACTGTAACAACATTTGTAAAGTAAAGTAAATGAATATCTTTCTTGTATCCTTCCACAGTCTCTCACGGGGTGGGGTTCCCCTCTAACTAACTATACTTATACTATAAACGATTTAGGAAGAAAGCTAGAGGTTGAAAGATTTATTTTAATAAAACAATTATGCAGAATAAAAAAAAAACAACAATAATACTGAAATAGTCATGCACAAATTAACTGCAAAAGAAATAGAATTACAGAATTATATAAAGAGAGAAAAAACATAAACAATAACAACGAACAACAATGAAAGAGAAAATAATAAAACAAGAAAGAAATTAATTAACAGAGTAATTAATTAAAAAAATAAATAATAATAACAGTAGAGCAGGGTAGGTAGGTACCAGTAAAAAAACCATTATATGAAAATACATAATTAATATGTTTAACAACAATTAATAAACATACATTATACCAATAATATTATATTTTTTTCATTTTATTTTAAATTTCATAGTAATTTATTGGAAAAATAAAATTTAAATGTATTTTTCTGACAACTATAACATAACTATAGATCATTAAAAATGTAATCATTATTTTAAACTATTAAGAAAATGTAATCTAATAATGTTAATCGATCAATTTATTGTACCGTCAGTAGCTCAGAATAGTTTTTGTCATTGTTCAACATTGAAAAGTCGAGAAATACCAGCAGTTTGGGGCGAAACCAGTTAAGGAACTTTTAATAGAGCAATTTAGAGTTGCATTGGAAATAGACCTCTCTAGAAATCACCAGAATTAAACGGAGTCAGGCGATTTTCTAAGATATAAAACGATTTGAAATTACTGTAAAAAACGCTTTACGTTTTATGCACAGCTCCGAATACTGTTTCAAAATAGAATAGAAGAAAAGAAACGTAAAAAAAAAACATATATATTATATACTCGTAATATTAAACAGTTTTGGTAAAATAATGTTTTTCTTTTACTTATTTTTTGCATACGTGACTATTAGACAGACTTTGCTTCAATTCAACCTTGGCTGATTTTTATAAAATAATTAGTAGCTTGAAATAAAACCTTATATTATTATCCTTACGTAATTTTTATTCATTAAAACTTATAAAAAAAAACAAAGCAAATACAATAATTGTTCTATAAGTTTGTTAATTTGATTAAAACAAAAATATATTAAACAATAATATTTATTAAGATAGTAGTGAAAAAAGCATTACTATTATTCACTCTGCTTAAAAATTCTCGAACCAACACAAACAGAAATATTTTTTTTAAAAGTCCCCCAAAATATTCGTGTTACAGCTGCAAAGGCTTACCTTTGACACCGATCCTGCACCAATCCAGTTAGTATTTAAACTGCATTGAGTAGTAGCTACGCCACGATCGTATACATTAGCAATTCCGTTTTAAGCGAGATTGCATCAGGGATTCAAAAAGAAAAATTGTGAAGTTTGCAGAAATAAGCAGTGAAAATTGTTGATTATTTTGTATGTTAATTAACCAAATAATCAAATTTTCTTTATATTTCAATATAATGACAACAGTGTTGTAAAATGGCTATTATATATGTCGTAGCATCATTATTTTCTCTTTTCATTACCCGATTGCGAAAGAAGGAGGGTTATGTTTTTCGAGTGTATGTATGTATGAATGTATGTATGTATGTATGTCCATTTCTTTGGCACGCCCTACAGCCCAAACGGCTGGACGGTTTTTGACATATGAGGTGTCGTTGGATTTGTCTAAATTGTGATAGTGACATAGGCTATATAAATTTTCAAAATGGGCCCGCAAATGGCGGAATGAGGGGGGGAGTTGAATTTTTTTTTCTTACTGTAGCAATACGGGTATCAAATGAAAGCTAGTAAATCGTTTTATTCTTTTTAGTTTATAATAGGTTATATATAGTTAGGTTTTTGATTTTTTTTAATTAAGCATACTTGTTTCCATTGCGTTATTGAAATTCATATAGTGGTCGTTAGGGGAAGTGTTGGTTCAAACAAAGAAAAGTGTTTGCAATAGATTGTATTTCAAATTTGCCTTTCAAGATTGTCTGGGATGATATATTTAGTGCTTCTGACATTAATGACAAAATTAAAGTTTTTAACTGCATATTAACTGAGTTATTTGATATGTACGCTCCTCTCCGGCCAATTAAAATTAAGTAGGTTAATTAGTAGGTCCGTGGATTTCAAAAAACATCAAATTACTCATGCTTAAATGTAACCCGGCCCAGTCAAAACATAAAAAGAATCCCACAAATGTCAACTTAAATAAATATAAACATAAGTATTCGTATAAGAATATTTAAGTATTTTATATAGAAATACTAGAAAACAGCAAATAACTATACAACCAAGAAGTAATATAGATCTGGAAGCACTCAATAGATATAGTACAAATGTTTGTTCGGTAAACAATGACGTCAAAAAAGGTACATTAAAATAACTATCCCTTCTTAATTTCATTCCAGTCACTGCAGGTGAAGTGAAAAAGCATATATCCGCAATTGAATTGGATACTGTTGCTAGTGATGGTGTAAGCCGAAAAACGATTATATAATTAATATTCATCTCATACTCTGCCATATTTATAATTTCTCTTTCTCTTTCTCTCTTATTATACTTTTGCCGCAATTTGGCGATTTGCATCTATAATCCCTCTTCCCAAAATAACAAATTCATCGTCTCTATATTATTACCGAACTATTACTATTCTTCCTTTCATATCCAAGTTACATAAGCGTATAATACATAATCGCTCCACTGCCCGTGTCAACTACCTACTAGTTGACAAGAGCTTACAAACTAACCGCAATAACTGCAAGCGCCCGTGTCAAGTAATGGTTGCCATGGCTATATTGCCGATGTCAACTTTTTTTTCGACATGGGCATTAGTACGCGAAGTGCACATGTCAACTACAGGTTGATTAACGTACATTACATTATCACCGGTGGGAAATTACGTAACAAAACGTGAGAGACCTTTGGCAGTTTTGTGCAGTTGGTAAACTAAAAGGTCATTGCCCGGACACTCAAGCGGATAAACAGGTTTCCTTATACCTCACTGTAAATAATATACATTTTATATCTTTTTCAGTCTGGCTTTCACTCTGGACACAGCACAACGATGACTCTTATTAAGGTTTGCGATAATATTAGAAAAATAAATAACTAGAAGTAAGTTGCTATTATTATCCTTCTTGATTTCTATAATGCATCTAACTCTGTAGACACTGATATCTTCCTTCCAATTTTAAAGTCTATCAAATTCTCCTCTACTTCTTTAGATTGGTTTAGTTCCTACATGTGTACCTGGTCGTAAATAATGCATTTATGGTGATGAAAAAATTTCACCATATTGTCGTCTGTTGTTGTCTGTTTGTCTTGTTCACCATATTGTGCCATAAGAAGGTGTACTCTCATCCTTACTTTTTTTTATTTTCATAAATTCTCTAACTCAACATACCATTTCATTTGTATGCCGACGACCTACAAATATATACAACTACGACTGTTGAAGACATGGATAGCACTTTGAACTTATCAATTCAAATCTTAGCATAGTTGCCGTCTGTTGCAAATAATATGGATTAAATATTAATCCCGGTAATTCAAAATTTATTGTCTTTGGCAGTCGTAGTCAATTATTAAATATAATTAATATGTTCACCCTTTCCCTTGTACTACTTAATGGATTTAAAATAGAACATAGAAGTACCTAAAAATATCTGGGTCTTATAATGCATAATACGATCTTCGGGGCTCTACAAGTAGCCGACCTAAGTCGAAAAATGTTCAGTGCTATCGGTAAGTTGAAGTGAAGGAAAAATCTATTGCCTATCAAAACCAAAATAGCTTTAGCTCAATCTCTTCGTCTTCCACTCCTCATGACATAGCCTAACGTATTTGTAAGCAGAAGTGGTAGTAGGCAGAGCACATAGCTCGAAGAACTAACGGCCGATGGAGCAGAAATGAGTGTATGTATGTGAGTGCAAAAAAGTGTTAATCTATTTATCTATCTGTATTATCTAAATGAATATATCAAAACTGTAATTATAAATGGCAAAACGCTTGTACCCGCAAGAACCGACTAGCTTTATTATAAATAGACGTAGTTTTACTTGATGTGAACAGACGAATTTTAAAATTGACGCTAAGAAATTTGATCTCTACTAGCCACCCACTAGCCAATATTCGCTTGTGTAACTTCAACACATTTTTACCTCCGCGCCCCCCTACTATTCTCGCACGGCTAGCGGTAGTGACAATGCAATAATTTTACCGACTTATTGTTTTTATTCATATTATCTTCTGACCAACTCCATCAATTATAATGCGGTAAAAATTGAACTTTATCGTTATATAATTTCCATTTTGATTTAACTATTTGTTTTTATAAGAATTTGTAGAGTATACGTTAAGCCTGTATCCAAACATAATCTTGTTAAATTTATTTTACTTTTAACATGAAAGCTATATTTTCGCTGAGATATTAAACTTAAATATATGGTTTCGCGGACTTTTTTGTAAAGCAAAAAGTAATGATTATGTTTGCAATAGATTTTATTCTCTTATTTCAAGCCGTTCAGGCAGCGCACGCCATATTATAGATTTTTTGCCGTCTTCAATTACAATAATTGTGATTAATTATTGAAAATATATATTTACTAAACTAAAAAAGTAGTATGTAGCACTCAGAAATAATATAAATTTCTATCAGTGAAAGAATTTTCAAAATCGGGTCAATAATACCGGAGATGACCCCGAACATCGAAACTAACAAACTTTATCTCTTTATAATATTAGTATACCTAGATAAAGATGTAGATAATTAACAAAAAACAATGCTATTTTATAATAAAAATAAGAAATACATTTACATTTGTCTCGTGTAATAAAATTATATTCAATGAACGGTTCGTGACTGCATTCTTATTATTGTTCGGTATTGGATAGTCACCAAGGCATTAACAATTTGCATTAAAGGCAGTTTTGAAAGTTTTAATGGAGCAATTTAAAGGTGTATTGAAAACAGCCGCCTCTCGGAAGCTACAGAATTATCGAGCTACGAATTTGTTTCACATAATACGATTATAAAAAGAATTTTCAATTTGCCTTTTTATGCCTTCAATTTCATCACGTATTATCGTAACAGAAGATGACTCCATTTGAACAAATAAGTAAATATTGACATCTTTTTATACTATGACTTTAAAAGCTTATTACATAATTTTTTCCTTGGTACTTCTTTTTAGTATCTTTCTCTTATAAGTTTCGTACAAGAACTACGACTTCATCATGAAGACGTACACCACTGTCTGTCCGTCTGATTGCATATATGTATATATTATACTACATTGTATATGCTATAATTAATTGACGAGTTTCATTCTCTTCCTCGGCACATTCTCATAGAACAATTATTACTTTTAAGTTAAACTGCGATATATGCTACAAATAAAAATAAAATTGCTCTAAAACTGATCAATATGTCGCTCAACATACAAAAAATACACTTAAGATTGTTCGTTCATTCTTTAATATACTAATAATATAAGTGCATATATGTATATATTATAATGTAATAAATATATTGTACTAAAACACAGTTTATGTATTATTTTCAAAAGAGTAACTGCGGAGTTTCTTGCCGATTCTTCTCTGCAGAATCTACATTCCGAATCGGTGGTAGCTTTACTTTTACAAAAACAATAATCACTTTAAAAGTTTTTAATTTGTAAAATGACGATTCGAAGGTGCTTGTGGGGCCTATTTGAATAAAGTTGTTTTTGTTTTTGATTTTGATTATAACATTATTAGAAACTAACAGACAAATAAAAATAACGATACATTCGTTTATAGAGATTTTCAGTAACCCGCTGTCACATACAGCGTGTTGGCATACAGGTTTAGAATACAGAGCAAAATTGACTCCATTAAAAGTTTTAAAAGCCCTCGTAGCTTAGATAATTTACCTACGGAACGTGTTGTGTATTTCTATTGAATGAAAATATGAAAAGCAATGAAATTCTAGTCCTTAGTTAGCTTAGATATAATAAAAACATTTATTATTATTTTGCTACTATAAATAATAAAAAAAAAGTATTTATATTATATATATTTATTCAAAGTATTTAGTACTTTGAATTTGTTATTATTTAAGTCCCTAACAAATCTTATTGAATAAGATGTATATGGAATGTGTTTATATTTAAGCTATTTACGTAAATATTATTCGAATAATTTTATGTGACAAATAAACATTTAAAGACTAGAACGAATACAAAACAATTTACTCGTTTTAGTTTTAGTTTTTTCTTTGTTAGTTCTAATATCACTGGTCAACAAAATTTTAACTTTGTCGTGTTTTTTTTTTCTTTTTGTTTCTTAGTCTATTAGGTTAATTTTCATAAGTCAATATTATAGTCAATGTTGTTTACAACTTCAAAGGCGTATCACTTCGAGTAATACATGTGTTAGTTAAATCTTTTGTTTATATTTAGTGATTAGTTGATGATGAACTATTTAAATAAATAAATAAATGAATTGAAGCAAAATACAACATTTCTTAGTAATATAAAGTTGTACCTTACCGGTTTTGTTAAACACATGAAAAATTAAATTATTTTTCTTCTCCCAAACAGGCATTTTAAGAAATTAACGCTTAGCTATCGTTTCGATTAATCATAATGCATTTTTACTATATCTTTTTCTAAGTGATTTTATACAAATAATTAATCACTACTTAATTAATTTTGAAAAGCGCAAATTTTCAAAATTTAATTGAGTTTAGTTTCTCAACCGCACCGAACAATGTCCTATGTGTCTTTTTAATCTCACATTACATTGGCACAATGATTTGTGTCATATGACAACTACAAGTCATTTTACGAATAATATTATTGAGCCAAAAAAAAAGCGCATCAATCTATGCGTAACTTTGTTTCTTTATTTTTATTTGCTTTTTTCCAATGGGCTTAGTTTGTTTACTCATGTAATAAATATGAGAGTTTAATAACAAAAATAATAAATTCACAAATATAATCCATATTGATATGTGAGGATTAACGTCGTTTCGTAGGATTTGCTTAACTACATATTTTGCATGACACAATTTAGTTTATAGCCTGAAATACCTGTTATATTTTTCATTACTATTTTAACTAGATAGGTACATTTAAAACTTCGTTTTTTCTTTGTTTATGAAGCAGTTTTCATTGATAAGAGCTAAACTATATTTTGAACTTTCCCAACTTTAATTCTGAATAGACAAAGTACTTTAAAAAATGTAATTATAAAGTAATAAATAAATATATAATTTTTATTGATATTTTAATTGGAAAGATTGGAGTTTAAAGCGAAACATCACTTGTTCTTGAGTCTAACTATTCAAACTTAACTTCAGAAAATTAGCATACACGTCTTTAAGAACTCTTTATATAAAACTATACATTATATTATTTTAAGGCTGGTATTGATAATTTTTATAGTTTTTTGAAGTTATACTTCTTTTGGCACTTTAGGGAAAAATGATGAGGGTAATTTTTTACGATGCACGCGCACACAGTGACGACACATGAAAGTCTGTCTGTCCCGATGTTTGTCATCAGATATTGCAAATTTTTGACCGACTTCCTGGTTACCGATTGAGCTGAAATTTTGCATACATGTGTAAATCACGTAATAATGTAATACTATGATAACATGGTGCTGATTTGATGGTGTAGCTAGAAGGTGGCCATCGGAACTTCTGAATGAAACGACACAACCTCATCAAGTTCGGGCTCGATTGAATCGTCTTGATGAGTAGTTTGTCTTTCAATGGTAGCCTTCAATGAAACAACGCAACCCGATCGAGTTTCGGCTCGTTTGATTTGTCTTGACGAGTACTTTGTTTTTAGATGGTTACCAGGGTCTGATTGGTGGCAATAGGAACTTCGCAATGAAACAACACAACTTCATCGAGTTAGGGCTCGATTGAATCGTCTTGACGAGTATTTTGTTTTCAGATGGTTCTGATTACAGGGTCTGATTACAGATGGCACGCACTACCCATTAACTCGTGGCATCGTTATATTATAAGTATAACATCTTGCGTGCGTACATAGGTAAGTAAACACACACTTTTAATTTATTAATATGATTTTCTTTTCTTTTTTTAGTTTATAGTTACGTACTTAATTTATTATATTAAAGTTCACTGATGAATCATATATATATATATATATATATATATATATATATATATATATATATATATATATATATATATATATATATATATACTTATATGTATATATAATTATATCTCAAAGGGATTAGGTACCGTTTTCGATGAAAGCTCCTAAGTGGCGTGACTCCTTCTAATATTTTCAACGATCATCACTATATTTCAATCAATTTACACAAAAACTTGACTTTACACTTAAACCTTCCTCATGAATCACTCTATCTATTGGGAACCGCATTAAAATCCGTTTAGTAGTTTATAGTTTTATCGCAAACAGACAGACAGACCGACAAACAAACTAACACAGTTCCCCAACTGTTTCGTGTTGACTTTGTTTTATAATACGTAGAAATAATAGTTATGTTAGGACAAATGACTTCCGACATAGGTACTCGTAGGAGTTACATCTCGCCTCGCTGCTCCACTGTGGTTTAGCGAGTAATTTGAACTGCGAATTCAATAAAATGTCAGTTCATAAAGACGGCTATGCTTCGCAGGCGAAGCCGAGATAAAAAGTAATAACCTACTCGTACGTTCGAATTTATTTACTATAGAAAATCGCTAAAATTTTTCCCTTTATATTTTATTTTAGTGACGCAAAAAACTCTAAAACTACGTAGTACAAGAAGAGCCGGTAGGCACTTCATTAAACTAGATATTTAAAGCATAAACCTACAGTTAGAATAGGAATTTATTCGCCAGTTCTCATTCCCGTTTCCATCCGATTTAATTTCTTTCCGCGTTTGGCTTTTGAAATAGCTTTAGGAACGAGAACAGAATAATTTCACGACTACTTTATTTGTTGGTTCATGATGACAATATTGAAGAAAAATTTATAAACTTTCTACTGTTTTAGACGCTGATTTTGTTTCTTAAATAATAATAGAAAAAACATGTTATGCATTGAGTGGTAGAAAGAGAAGAACCGATAATAACGATTTTCTCGAAACTATTTCGATTTATAAAGCGTCTAGAGTTCTTACTGACTATATACCCGTATACACAGTGTTGAAATAGTCGGTGTATAAATAGTCGGTGTATAGTCAAGGTATAATCAAAGAACATCGCAAAACAAAAACGGTTTAGATTAATGTGATATATTTATCCATAATTATACATATATAAAAAAATGAAAATGAAAATATCAAAATGACCACTTTTAGAACAGACGTTAAATTAGATAATGTTGAAGAGGTATGGAGAAAAATATATTAAACAAATGTTAAAAATATTTCAAAACATTGGTTGCACCCGCGCCGTCACACGCACATAAATTATATGAGTACATATTGAAGGTACTAGCTGGTACTAGCTAACCACGAACAAGAACGCATTATCAGCGCTATCTATTACGATAGTGTTGTACTTTAAACTGGTGTACTTTGTGTAAAAATGAATGCCATCAAAAACATAACTTGTAAAAAATCCAAGTCTCGCAACTCAGTTCTTCTACTCTACCGTAAAAAGTTGTGAGATCCATGTATTACCAAGTCGGCTACTTTATTCAATCCCTACTTAAGGGTCCTTCTGTCTTAAGCTACTACGTAATTAGCTAACCTAACAACATATTATAGTGACCATATCAATATTAAAAATCTTTAATGTTTAAAATAGATAGATTGACTTGGCAATCGCATGAAAACATAATGTATCTCACAAGTAATGCATACGAGTATTGTATTAAATACGATTGTTTAGTGCGATTGCCAAGTCAATCTATCTATTTAAAACATTAAAAAAATTTAATATTGATATGGTCTCTATAATATGTTGTTAGGTTAGCTAATTACGTAATAGCTTAAGACAGAAGGACCCTTAAGTAGGGATTGAATAAATTAGCCGACTTGGTAATACATGGATCTCACAACTTTTTACGGTAGAGTAGAAGAACTGAGTTGCGAGACTTGGATTTTTTACAAGTTATGTTTTTGATGGCATCTCATTTCTTTTTGTAGATATTCCTACTTGTTTTCCTTTCCAGTGTCTTCTACTTCTTAAATGCCAACAATGCATTTTCTTAAAACCTACGCTCTGTCTTATGATCTTTTTTTATTTTTGTATATAATCTTCCTCTTTTTCTTTTCCGGTACTACTTCTTGAGTTTCAGCTATTACTGGTATAGATAGTACTGGTACGCAAGAGTTTTTTGTTTCTTACAGGAATACGATTAACAAATATAAATACGATTAGTAAAATTTAAAAATAAAAAACCTTTTATTTGATCGTCATGTCATACATATTGTGATGTCAAGTTGACAACTTAAGATACTTGACAAGAGAGATAAATTAAGTATGTTTAGCCGGAAACAATATTGTCAGGTTTCTGTCGATTTTTTACACCTAATTCTTCACGAAAATAAACTTAAAAAAATATTTAAAAAAGTGTATGTGTACTTATATACGCACGTAAGAAGTTATACTTACAATAAATTGATGCTCCGAGTTAACGGTTAGTGCACGCCATGTATAATAAGACCCTGATAACCCACTAAAAATAAAGTAATCGTCAAGACGAAGCAAATGAGCTGAAGCTCGATGGAGTTGCGTCGTTTCATTACAGAGTTCCTATGACCACCTTCCAGCTCCATCATCAGATCCTAGTTACCATAGAAAGACAAACTACTCGTCAAGGCGATTCAAACGAGCCCGATTTCGATGAAGTTGTTTCATTTCATTGCGAAGTTCTTATGGCTATCTTGCAGCTCCATCATCAGATCAGACCCTGGTAACCATCTAAAAATAAGTTTCTCGTCAAGACGAATCAAACGAGCCCATACTGGATGGGTTTATGTCATTTAATTAATGAGTTTCTATGGCCATCTTCCAGCTCCATCATCACACCCTGGTTACCATATAGCACCAAAGTACTCGTCAAGACGAATCAAACGAGCCTATATTCGATGTGATTATGTCGTTTAGTTACTGAGTTCCTATGGCCATCTTTCAGCTCCATCATCGGACCCTGGTTTCCATTGAAAGGCAAACTACTCTTCAAGACGATTCAAACGAGCCCAAACTCGGTGAGGTTTTGTCGTTTCATTGCGAAGTATCTATGGCCACCTTCCGGCTCCATCATCAGACCCTGGTTATCATTAAAAGACAAATTGCTCGTCAAGACGATTCAAACGAGCCCGAACTCGATGTGGTTGTGTCGTTTCATTGCGAAGTTATTATGGTCACTTTCCAGCCCCCTTATCAGGTCAGACCCTGGTAACCATCTAAAAACAAACTACTCGTCAAGACAAATCAAACGAGCTGAAACTCGATGGGGTTGCGTCGTTTTATTACGGAGTTAATATGACCATATTCTAGCTACATCACCAGACCCTAGTTTACATTGAATGACAAACTACTCGTCAAGACGATTCATACGAGCCCGAACTCGATGTGGTTGTGTCGTTTCATTGCGAAGTTCTTATGGTCACTTTGCAGCTCCATTATCAGATCAGACCCTGGTAACCATTTAAGAACAAAGTACTCGTCAAGATGAATCAAACGAGCCGAAACTAGATGGGGTTGCGTCGTTTCATTACAGAGCTCCTATGACCACATTCCAGCTCCATCACCAGACCCTAGTTAACATTGAAAAACAAACTACTCGTCAAGACAAATCAAAGGAGCTGAAACTCGATGGGGTTGCGTCGTTTCATTACGGAGTTCCTATGACCATATTCCAGCTACATCACCAGACCCTAGTTTACATTGAATGACAAACTACTCGTCAAGACGATTCAAACGAGCCCGAACTCGATGCGGTTGTGTCGTTTCATTGCGAAGTTCTTATGGTCACTTTGCAGCTCCATTATCAGATCAGACCCTGGTAACCATTTAAGAACAAAGTACTCGTCAAGACGAATCAAACGAGCCGAAACTAGATGGGGTTGCGTCGTTTCATTACAGAGCTCCTATGACCACATTCCAGCTCCATCACTAGACCCTAGTTAACATTGAAAGACAAACTACTCGTCAAGATGATTCAAACGAACCCGAACTCGATGAGGTTGTGTCGTTTCATTACGAAGTTCCTATGGCCACCTTCCAGCTCCATCATCCGATCAGACCCCTGTAACCATTTAAAAATAAAGTAGTCGTCAAGACGAATCAAACGAGCCGAAACTCGTTGAGGTTGCGTTGTTTTATTACAAAGTTCCTATGACCACCTTCCAGCTCCATCATCAGACCTTGGTTACCATTGAAAGACAAACTGCTCTTCAAGAAGATTCAGACGAGCCCACTCGATGAGTTTGTGTCGTTGCATTGCGAAGTTATTATGGCCACCTTTTAGCTCCTCCATCAGATTAGCAACATGTCATCATAATATTGCATTATCACACGGTTATTATTATTATTATTTTGAATCAAATTTAATTTGCAAGATTTGATGACAAACATCGGGACAGGTGAAACTAAATAAAATCTTGTTGAGCTGACACATCAGCGCAATGAAGTAAGTTAGTGTAATTGCGCGGCGCCTACTAGTTAACTTCATGTTGTCGGTTTTATTATTTTTGTCACAGTGTGCGCGCGTATCGTAAAAATTAGTCTCATCAAGAAGTATAACTTCAAAATACAAAAGTTATTTTGAGTAGGTAGTACTTATTATTTCTTTTTTTTTTTTTCAATTTTGTCTACTTTAATTCTTTTCGAGATTTTGGTACAATTTCATAAGACATGTTCCATTCTTGCTTTTTCATTCCGTTGACCATTTTAAAAGTTATTTACTTTTATTTACATTGATTTATCCACTGCATATGTAACTTTGTAATCCTATATATTTATATGAGATTACAAAGTTATTTATGCAGTTGGTGTATCCAGAAAACTGGACCGAAATTGCACAATATTTGAATTTTTCCTCGGTTTATAATGTAAACACTAATGGTATTCTAAATTTGAAGCTTTTATGTCTGCTAGAAGTGCCTTAGAGTTTTGATGATCGGTCAGTCAGTGAGTGACAAAATCGTTAACTTTGACTAATTATAATTCTTAAACTACTGGTTCAAATTGAATGAAATTTGAAATATACCGTGTTTATACAATGCCTGCTTGGGTATTGAAAGTTCAGACTTCTAGTTTTATCCGCAACGAAGTTATAGGGGGTCGAAAATGGCCTGAATTGCTTCGAGAAAAGGATAGTACGGCCGTGCCACTTTTTTTTTTTTGCTCGACTTGGCGGAGGCACTGCCGTGCCTCCAGATATTTATTATTAAAAAATAGTATAAACAATATTTTAAAATACAAAATTCAAATCACGATAACTTTAATAGGTTTAAGCGCTTTAGTTTCCTCAGGATATGCATTATGATTTTTCAACCTACATTTAGTACTTTAGCTGTGATGCGTGTTAAAACAAACAGACAGCAAAAAGCAGACGAGTGAAATTTATAATTTTCTTATATGACTAAATTTACTAAATTTGATCTAAATTGAAAATTTAAATCACAAAACTTCTCGGGACGGAAAGAAACTTCATTTTATAAGTGGCTGAACAAAGTTGGGTAAATACAGCGAATATCAGGATCAAATAATGAGATATTCTTGCTGGTAGCCGCTCGCCCACCCGCAGTCAGAGTTTTCTAACGTTTGCGGTCTTATGCCACTATAAAACAACTTCCCATGAGACTTTGAAGACCTTCTAAGTTTCAGTACTTTAAGTCATCATCGCTTCAGCGAACTGTGTCCCCTTTGAGTCTTTTAGCCAGGTATTGCTAACTCAATTTTAGGACTTGTTGTTAGTCATTTTGGATTTTTTCTATTTCTGATTTATTCGTGTAGAGATATTATAATCCCTGGTAATATTCATTGTTCAAAAACTTAACTTTAGGCACTAAGAGAGTCGTGAAGAGAAGATTATTGTAGCTTCCCGAATGCTGTCGAACCATGCAGAAGTTTACCAATCTCTTAAAGTTTAGATGTTTGATGAAGCATTTACGGTTTTAGATATATCCGCATACATGACTTCTACTTCCTTGTTGGGTTGTCATGATATCACTACCTAGAGCCTGCATGACCTTTAGCTAATACCGTTCGGTAACACTAAGTATAGGTAAGGTACGCTACCCTTAAATTCTTGTAAATCTAGGTTAATTAAAAATCATTGACATATTGTTGTATTTTATGATTTTTTATTTTTATCAATGTAACAAAAACATCTAGAGCATGAAAATTTAAAGTGGCAGTTTAGATTATACAAATGTCTAAAACTAGATAGGCTGTATAATGCAAGAATAGAAGTAAATTGCGTGTTTACATGAGCCAATAGTTTTAGTGTTGTGTACATAGGCATTTTAGTGTCACTAAATAGTCTAGTTAACAAGTGCCATTTTTGTCAGCTTTTTTCAGTAGTCTCCGAAAATTATAATTGAGGTATCATTCGATTCGGAATGGAATTTAGATGATTTTTTTTAAATAAATAAAGACCGCTTGCAAAAATTACAAAGTTATTAACAATTAACAAAAAAGGGGTTTAGTTTTTTGCAAATATCTCATAAACTAGTTAAGATTTTTCAAATTTAAAAAAAGATTCAAAGAGAGGAGGAAATTAAAAAAAAAGTCCTGACTCCCGTAAGTGTAGAAACAATATTTATAATTTTCCCAGAGAGACGAAAATACGGCCTAAAGCGGGTACTCTGGCTTGCGCAAGCCACGCCTACTTTTGACACTTTATTAATAAAAATTATTTTAACATATTAACTATAAAATTTAAGAAATGAAAAAATTCAGGGGCTTACTAGATAGATAAATGAAAGATAATCCACCTGAATAAAATGTGTATCACAATTTTTCAATTAGTTATATAGTTCAATGATAATTTATTTCTGCTTGAACATGAACATTGCAAGTGTGATAGTTGTTAAACTATAAATTTGAGATTTTTTTCCTTTATTGGGGCAATTCTTGAAAGCTTCAGAATATATCCCAGTTGGAAAAAAATGAGATAGATAGATAAACACTTTATTGCACTCACATAATAGTATACACAAAATAATGAAATATACATTAATAAAATAAAAAAAAACGAAATGGTGCAAAGTTTGACTAGAAAAAAGTCGTTGTAAGTTAATAAATTAAGAGCAATAAAAGTTGTTCTTATTGAACAACTTTTATTGCTTTTAATTAAAACAAAACACACAAAAAAACGAGAAAAAAAAAAAAACGTTGATATCCCTAGTCAAACATACGGTTTGGAAGCTAGACTAGTTTATGTTGTAATCTTAAAACTTACTCGGGCATGGAATTGTTACGAGTACATCGGAATGGTAAAGTAAAAAAAAAAAAAAAAACTTATGCTTCAGTAAACATTGTCGTCCTAGTTACAAAGTTTCGTATCGAACTTGCATCTGTATCGTACTGTCTGCACATATTTGAATAGTATTGATTAACCACACACGTCGATGTGTTTCTGAATAGAGCAACTAAAAATTATTTAAATATTTTATAGAAATTAACCGTAGGTGTATTTTATGTCAACGATGTCCTATTAATAATACTTATACAAGCTTCAAATTCTATCATATAAATTAAAAAAAATATATGCATATCTACTGTTGCTCTTTGCTATCATATAAATATAATATAATCACTTTTAAATTTTATAACTACAAACATTAAATATTTAAAATATATATATTAATTACATCTATTGAATAGTTATTTTACGAAGCTAATTTAATAATTTAATTAAAAAGCAAAATACAATTGAAGAAAGACAATGCAATTTACATATTTATTTTCATATACAAAATAAATTTTAATATCATTATCATCACCATCAGTTTTACTATATATATATATATATATATATATATATATATATATATATATATATATATATATATATATATATATATATATATTGTTATAGTGGTTATTCATACACGCATAAAATAATATAATATTATATACATAATTATATTTATTACTTCTGTTAATTGTAGCTTTCTAATAAAGAAATAAAAAAAATAAGATTTTTTAAATTTCGCTATCAATTGGTTGATTATGTGCAATATAGTAGAATAATAAGTAAAAGTAGTTTGAATTTACTAAGTTGACTTGAGGTACTTTACTATTACATTTTTGACAGCCCAATACGGGTTGACTTGGTTTTCCGTTTTGCACCTTTCGCATGTCATGCGTGTAGTTTCCATTTGAATTTGCGTACGCTTGAAAATTTTTGTTTAGCACTTGTTTAATAAGATTTTATAGGTTTATGTAATATTTTTGAAACTATAATATAATCACACATGGTAGTGTGATATAATATTATGTAATCTATGATGATCTCTTTCTCACGATAAAGACAAACAAAAAGAGTTTCCCAATATTATAAATGTAGATGTAATATAAAGAAAAAAAATGGTTGTCTGTAAAGTCGGTTTACAGACGATAATTTTTACGTGATATCGTTATAAGAAAACATAGATGTAGAATTGTATACTTTTATGAATCGAATTGAATTATTATCACATATATATGATAGTGTGTATTACTTTACATATATATATATATATATATATATATATATATATATATATATATATATATATATATATATATATACACATACTATATATATATATATATATACATATATATATATATATATATATATATATATATGATAGTGTGATATTCAAGATTTTCCAATCTGAGTTATAAGATGATAGGAAAAGTAGGAAATCAAGGGGAGTGTTTCAAGTGGTACTCTCTACCAAACAATTGACAAATCACAAAACAGTAGGGGTGTGCGATAATTATCGATAATTCGTAATTACTCGATAATTTTCCATTCGATAATTATCGATAATTATCGATGTGTTATTCGATAATTTTGATCCGATAATTATCGATAATTTTTCATTCGATAAATATCGATAACTATCGACCGATAATTATCGATAACTTTCGTCAACTATCGATAATTTTTATTCGATAATTATGGATAACTGTCGCCAACTATCGATAACTTTTCTTTCGATAATTATCGATAACTGTGCATTCGATAATTATCGATAACTATCGATAAAACTATTCGATATTCATTGATAGTAAAATTATCGATATTTTTTTTCGATGAACATCCCTTCTCTCTACCAAACAATTGACAAATCACAAAACAGTAGGGGTTTGCGATAATTATAGATAATTCGTAACTACTCGATAATTTTCCATTCGATAATTATCGATAATTATCGATAAGTGTTATTCGATAATTTTGATCCGATAATTATCCATAATTTTTCATTCAATAATTATCGATAACTATCGACCGATAATTATCGATAACTTTCGTCAACTATCGACAATTTTTATCCGATGATTATCGATAACTGTCGCCAACTATCGATAACTTTTCCTCCGATAATTTTCGATAACTGTTCATTCGATAACTATCGATAAAACGATTCGATAATTATCGATATTTTTTCCGATGAACATCCCTACAAAACAATTCGCGTGTAGATTGCGTGGCGCCACTGTCTCTTTTACTCGAACGCGGTCCGATGGAGTGTAAGACAGATCACAGAACGCTTAGGCTAATCGTGCCTCTCTATCGCTTGTTCTGCGCTCTCGCTCGCTCGCGACACGTGACAAAATGGCGTCATCTTTGAAAAAAATATCCGATAGCTTTCATCAATTTACTAGACGTTATCACGTCAAAAAAAAATTATAGGTATAACTACTGGACCAATGAATATATTATAAGACTTTTTATATAAGTATTGTTTTAAAAATATATATACGTTATAACGTATATATATAAAGTAACGTATATATATATATATATACGTTACCTTTATTATTATTTATTTATTTAATATTTATTTATTTATTTTTTAACCATTTTAATTTGTTTTTCATTAAATACTTAATAATATCTTATTGTATTTTAACAAATATTTATTATAGTATCTAATATCTATAAACCAAAGTAAATATAAAACATATTCACCATAAATCTAGTGCACGTTTTCCTAAAAGTCAGACAAAAATTAAAAGGATTGTAAGATAAATTGAGCTGTAGCACGGAGTGGTAACCGAGAAGCGTTTCTCGAATTCATGTATTTTTAATTAGAAATGTCTTTACAAAGTAAACCCACACTAATGATCGTAATGGGCAAGGATTTTAGATAATCCTAAATTCTTGTTATCGTTCAGTATTCGATAGTCAAGAACCGTTAACAATTTGCTTTAAAGGCAGTTCGAAAACTTTTAATGGAGCAATTTGAAGGTGTATTGAAAACAGTCGCTGCCACTTGAAAGGCGATTTGAGACTCTTTGTACGTAATATAGATCATATATCATTCTGAGCCGAGTATATTATATATTAGAATAGGTTATATATAAACGGTTCTAAATCATTTACAGTACTTTTTTTATAAAATATAATTTGTTATAACAATCTCAGTGCCGCGAACTGTTCGAGCCAAAGTAATTCAAACAAAGTAGATAAAAGTTGCGGCTATAAAAAGCGATTAAAAGAAAAATTTGCATTCTCCTGAATTAATTACTCTTATAAAAAAAGTTTTATGGAGGAGTTTATGAAAGAAATCTACAAAATTTTCGATGATTTTATGTAAATTTCATCGAATAGATTGTTACCCTGTTTATCGTTGATTAATATTTCTCGATTACAAAGAGTTTTTTATTTGCATATTTTTATCTTGAAAAATCTCTTGTGTTTTTTCGGTAAGCTTCGTTGAAAATTTCTATTAGAAAATAACAAATTATTATTATTTATTCTCTCTTTCTTATTGTACACCGTTTAGTTGTAATATTTTATTTCTACTTTTTTAAATACGTTAAATAAAAATAATACTGTTAATCTACTCGTAACTATAAAATATGTATTACGTAATTGTCTCGTAATAGTCGAAGATAACTTGATGATATGATTTTAAGTGGCACATAGTTCACTGGCGATCTAGTTTTTGAAACGTAATGTGCGTAATTGTTACTGTAAAAACGTGTAAATGTACTATTACTGGACTGATACATCTTCTTCATATAAAAAAGAAGTAGCATCCTGGTATTTAGTAAGCTTCATTCCTTGTCGTATTATAGATGAATTAATGTTATATGAATAGAAATAAAACCATGAACACTAAAATAATAATCTTTTAAAACGGTCCGGTAGGTGTTAGGGTAGGTAAAGTAATATTGAGTGACGTTGATGGGGAAGTGATTAAAACGAAAAATTAACATTCTTCGAAATTAATTACTTTAAAATTTTCAATGAAAGAGTTACGAACTTCTTATAGCAACTTCAAAACTCTATGACTTGAGCTTCATTGGGTTAAATAATGAGATTAGATTTAACAAATATGAATAATCCAATAAATTTAAAAAATAAGAAACAAATAATATACACTTGATATTTATTCGTATGTGTAACTTAATTAATATCAACAAACAAATAACATATAACTAAAATATATTGTTAAGGAATGGTAGAACCCTGAAAATTAATAACAAATTGTTTAAATCATATACATATATACGGAGAATGAGTATAGTTTTGTCTACTTAGTTAAAAAAATATTTTCTTAATGTTAATTTTTAATATCGTCAGTTTATAATCCGACTATTGCCAGCTATAAGTTTGTGAACCATCCCTAATTAAATAACAAAAAAAAAAAAAATTATTCGGTTACATTAGACTTTGCGACGACGTGCGAGCCGAGTGAGCAAAGAAAAAGCGTTGCGGTAGCGAACGGCTCGCATCGGATGAATGTAATTTAATGTGAGATGAGATGAGATGTAAGTAAGTTTTTACCAAATAAACGATATATTAATAACTAGCAAACCCGGCGAACTCCGTTTCGCCACCAGATGGCTTGGTTTTTTGTAAAACCATATTGGTTTGTAGTACATGCTATGTATCAGAGATGGCGCTGTATGTGGAAAATGATTTTCCCTGTTTTCCTGCTTTTCTGTTAAAATTTTTCCTGAGTTTGCTATAAGCCTCACGGAGCCCGAGACCTTTCCAACGACTGCAAAACCGTGGAAATCGGTTCGTGCGTTCTGGAATTATAGCGTCAGGAAGGAAAACCCGACTTATTTTTATATTATAGATATTCATAATAATATGGTGATACGTATTTGATATCAATATAAATTGATATTTTTTTTATATGTATAATAAAACTGTAGCAGGTTCAATTCTGTACATTAAAGATCATTGAAAATATTCTAAAAAATTTTTGGAGGGCACTTAATAATCGATACTGAAGCCAAATTTTTATTTTCATTTCATTCATCTTTCTGTCTGTCTGTATCTTGGCCGCGCATCACACTGAAACTACTCAATGGATTTGAACAAAACTCGATATGATTTGAGATCATGCTACGAGGTTTGATCACTGGGTATTTTTTATCTTGAAATTCATTCTACTTCCTTTGGAAGAAGGGATGAAAGTCAAAACGCGTAATCGCGAACAAAGTCACGGGTAAAGCTTGGCTGAAGGCTCCTGCAGGGGTTTAGTACGGTTATAGTTATATATATATAACGGATACATATTTTTACAGATATGGATGTCATATAAAAATCATGATATTTTGTCTATCCGCGACATATTTATTGTTCCATCTTATCTGAAATACCCGAAATTCAGTTCATGTCGTCATTTCAGTGGTTGCAACACACAGCCACACGCCTTAGGCAACGCAGCTAAGTATTTGCTTGCAGGAAATTGTTGACTACGAACTATCTGAATGTAGGTTAGCCGTAACTATCTACGTACGAGAAATAACCAAACATAAATTTAATATAATATTAAAATATTCATACAACAATTTTTTTTTCACACAACATGAAGCTTTTAAAATAAATATATATATAAATTAATAATGAATAGCTAGTTGTGACTGTAGTCATAATCGTTACCATTATTAAGTATTAGGAAGATCGGGATGCAAGTGATATATAATATTTTTATCTCTGGTAAGGAAATACTATAGGTACTTATAATAAAAAAAAGAATGTAACAAATTAATTAATACCATACTTATGGGGTGATAGCAACGACTGTGATCAAGCTTTAATACTTTGTACAAAGTGGACTACAAAACAATTTTGACTCATTAACATATCGTAAGACTAACTTTAATATAATTTGCGCATTTTGTCTAAAGTCTTTAGTTGCGGACTTATATAGAGCTTTTATGGTATAATTATCTAGATAGTCTATAATTCTCTAGATACTATAGTATTGTATATTACTGTTATTGTTTTATTTTTTTGTATAGCAGGGGAATCCATTTAGGGGTGATATCCAGGACGCCCGGGAGTCCTAAACTAAACCGTAGTATGTCGGATTCAGCATTTGGGGTTGCAATACCGTACTAAACCCCTGTGGGAGCCTTCAGCCGCTTTAAATGTAGGGTCCGGGATCTGCAGGCAACAGGATCCCTCCAGCAGAGTTGTTTTTTATCCTAAATATTTCCCCTCATACATTTTTTTTTTAAAAAATTTGACTAATGTTGCAAATTATTCGTTAAATGCCTTTATCTGTAAACGAAAAAACTAAAGAAACTCTACCAGTAAAATTACGTTTTCCTTAAAGAAATTTGTAGAAGATTTCAGTCATGTTGTACAATATCAAGTTTTCGATATTTGATTTCAAATTCATATTATATAAAACAAACTGTTTTTTTTTAAATAAAAAAATCAATTGCGCGATTTAAAATCAATCGAATACCACTTTCACGATAAGGCACAATAAATAAAAGGCAATTCAATAAGATAAACAAGTGAAGCCCACCATCCAACTACACTTCTGACAAATTGTCTGTCTTATCAACTTCATTGATACTCGAAAAACTTTCGTTCATGCGTCTTTTAGTGATTTATCTAATGGAAATATGTTATATATATAATATATAATGATGGTGTTACTTAACAGTCCTTGTTATAATATTATTTATAATATATTACCTACTATCTATCATATATTACCTATCTGATTAATAAAATGTTGTTAATTCGAAATTTTTATTTACATTGCCTTTTATTCTGGTAATAAATAGGCAATATTTAGTAATCTTGTAAATAATCGCAGCACTATAGGAATTATATTCGAGTATAGATTGGAAGGATGAAAGGCAATAAAGCAGTAAGCTAAAGATGGTTTGGTCGGCTATGGTTCTTAATCTCAATACTGAACTAGGATAATAGCTTTTTACACTGTTTTTCTATGTGTGCTATTTCGAGTAAGCTGTATACGAGTTGTAGTTTGGAGAATTTCTGTATAGTTAAGCTCTACTATCACTAAAATTTAGTAGTGATGTTGAAAACATTTTTTGTTTTGTTTTTATCGATCGTTTGAAAGTGAACGTCTCACGGTTGATTGACTCGGCTTCTTCTGAAATGAACGTAAATAATCATGTTTAGCAAGAAATTGAAGCATCTTTAATCATATTATATAGTAATGTTATTATTAGTTAATATTAATATTAGTTAATGTTATTATGCCGTTATAAATAAATTAGAATCCTAAATTAGTAAAACGAGTATAATAAAAAACCTAAACAATGAAATCAATTGTAGCAATTATTAAAAATATGTTTATAAATGGAAAGTATTATCAAAAAAAAAAAAAAAGAAACAATGTCTATAGAATTAATAGAAATTTATTTCTAAAGCAATTGTAACCTAACAAACGCGTGTTTACGTAATTTGTTCGTTTCAACAAACAGCCACATTGTAATCAACGCCGCAATATAATTCAATGACTATTTCCGACAGCCAACAAAATATTGAACTACAAATAGCTTTATGATAGTGATCAGATATTATACATGCACCTCGTTTGTGAACGCTTATTATAACTTACATTGCCTTAATGAATAAATGAATTGGCGATCGGCCATTATGTGGTGCAAATTGGCTGTAATTAGCGAAATCATAATTATTATTTATCTAATGTCATGCCAGAAAAATTCAATAAGTATAACAGGTTTAGTAATAAAAACGTAGTATCCACTATAATCCGTATAGCTGATTTTCAGTTACAAATAAAGTTTTTAAAAATTTTGAGTTTCATAACTCAATTGCTTAAACTATAATCAAAAAAAAAAATGTTTTTTGTTTTGATATTCCTGTTGTTGTCTTTATTAATTATTTGACAGATATTATTCATTAATTTTATTTTTGATACTTATCTAATATAAAATACACAAAGAATTAATTGGTATCTTTTGTTCCAATTTTATCATTGAAAGCAAAAAAATTAACAATATCGGATTATTTAACGTATCAATGACATTTTAAATGTATTTATTATTATTTACAAAACAAAAAGAAAACAAAATGGAAACATAATATTTTTCCATATTATGCCGTAAATAATAAACTTAGGGACCAAAAACTTTCAATAAACCATATTTTTACCTACAAATTGATCAACCGTATAAATTTTAAAAATTGGTGGGATACTTTTTGACTTGCCAGATAAGTCCTTCAACAAAAATTCTATCCAGGTCTCGACTGAATCACGGATCATCAATTTTCCACCGACCCGGTACACTACGTTTTATCTTCGTCTCTAAAGCAGCCTGGACAATGTATATAAAGAATATAGATATAACAGCTACGAGTATAATAATATAAGTAATTAATGAAAACATGTTCTACTATTTAATATTATTTATCTTCTTCTCAACATATAATAAATCTATAGGTAATATAGAATTGTAAATTCCAATTGTTTGTTTCTTTTAGAATTTTTTGATGAAAATTATTTTAGGAGTCTAAAAAATTATATAGGTACATTTCTTTCATTTTGGGAATGTCTGCCTGTCTGTCCGTCTGTTTGTTTGAACATGTGTTATCCAATGTGATTGTTGCATATAGGTTGATATAGAATAGATATTTGATCTTAATGTTTGAAATAACTGACTATTTTAAAACATATAAGATGGATATTTTTTTCATTTATTGTATACTAGCTTCTGCCCGTGGCTTCGCCCGCGTGGATGTCAGTTATCACGACCAAAAAAAAGTATCCTATGTTACTTCTAATACCTCCAAGAATATGTGTACAAAGTTTCATGATGATCGGTTAAGTAGTTTTCGCGTGAAAGCGTAACAAACAAACTTACTTTCGCATTTATAATATTAATATCATTTCATAAAAAATGGTTCTTTTATATCGTTATTGTAATTTGAATGACGGTTTTTGATAACTGTGAGTAAAGAATAAGGTAAATTAATGAATTAATATGTCAACAAAAAAAGTGTATGAATTAAAATATTATCCAAAAAAGGCAATTATATAATTAAATGAAGAAAAAAGAAAGAACATAAAAATATAAAATTTAGGAAATTGAAATGTTTGATAAAGTAGTTAGTACCTACGTCTAATTAATTACATAACAACATACTATAGTACAACTTACTTACTTGCTATAGTAAACTTACTTTTTTTTGTGACGCAGGGGAATCCATTTACGGATGATATCCAGGACGCCCGGGTCGGCAGTCCCAGACCTATGTCGGACTCGGCACTTTGGGAGTGCAATACCGTACTAAACCCCTGCGGGAGCCTTCAGCCGTTGTAATTGGAGGGTCCCGGATCTGCAGGCAACAGGATCCCTCCAGTGACATGCTGGCCTCGGCGAAAAGGCCAGACTTCTCCTCCATGGGATAGTAAACTTACTTGCCGCGGGCATAGCTAGTACTACATAAGTCTCTAAACTTAACGATGATAAATATCTTTTTGAACTTAATAGGTAGGTAGCTTCTAGGGTCTGCGTCTTGACATTTTGGTACATGAAGAAATGATTATTATAATACAAAATTATTATGATATTAAATCATTACAATAGTTTTTTTATTTATTTTTTTCTTAAATTAAACTTTATGATTTTTTTTTAATTATTATTTTTTACTTAGATAAACTACTTATTAGTCTTTATTCCATGAAGTTGATGAGTCAAGTTCCAATCACACATTCTGCATTCCCTTTAATAATTTTCTTGTAATATATTTCAGGAACGTAACTTCATATCATTTTGTAATGTATATTACATATTCTTTTGTAAGTAGACATAAATTATTTAGGTTAAGCAAAATAAATATTTCTCTGTCATAAAATATGTATAACGTTTATATTTTAGTAAATATTTAAAAAGCCCCTCGGCTACTAGTTCAAACTAGCCATAGCAAAACTCTGCAAGGTTTACCCTCAAAGGCCCTTTCTTACTGCTCATAAAGTTGTGGTTTTACATCAAATATTGACTTGAACTCGCTAAGTTTTTAACTCTTTTGCCTTAAAGACTTTATAACAGTGTCCTATCTATAATTAATTTAAACGCTCAAGCATTATATGAAAATAAAATTAAATATCAACATAAGCTCTAAACTCTAAAGCATTATCTGATATTTTTTAGTACAGATTTTATTTTAATCAAGGTCTTTTTTTAATATATGGACGACATGACATATACTCATGTATAGCTTTTTTCACGACCGTCGTAATTCTACTTCAAAAAAGTTTTAAGATTGTATATGAGAATTTTAATACCAGATAACAATTTACTAATTGATATTTTATATGTTCCAGTTCAGTTCAGTTCGGATAAATCAATTCATACAGAATCTTGGGATACATACTGCTTTAATAGACTCTTTCACATCTTTCAGCACTGTATAGAAAAAATTATATTGACGTTCGAGCGTTAGCATACAACTGCTTCGCTAGCTGCGAAACTTTCTAAAAACAATAGTACTATAGTAAGACATGAAAATATTTTCGGTAAATTTATGACAGAATATGTGATGATATTTTTCAATCAAGATTACTATTGAAAAGGTACAAACCAAATAAATAATTAATAAATAATAATAATAATAATTCTGTGTGTGTTGTGTTCTACTTTTTTCCATTTACATAGTATATAACAAACGATAAGTGATAACCGGAAAAACATAAAAAATATCTCTTTTTAATCTACAAGATTAAATTAAATAGTAATGATATTACACAATAGTATCTGAATTGTAATAATTACCTGAGATCTCAGACGAGAATATTGAAGTACAACAATTAAAAATATAATTTATTTAGTATTTCAATATCATACTTTAATGCCATCAATTTGCATATAAAAATATCACAAGAGTTTTCTTTCGTCCAACCGACCTCGACTCGGCTCGATTTCGCTACAATTCGTTTCTCATTTCCGCAGCAGAGCCAAGCCAGGCCTCTGAGAAACTCGACATACAGCAGGTGATTAGTTTTACCAATTTCTTCTAAAGTTTGTGTTCGATGGAATCGCTTTGTTCCGAAATTTTCGATCACAGTTTACTTTCCGACAACATTTAAAGAGGTTTTGTAGAAAGTAAGTGTACTTAAACTTTCAAATATTTTGAGCAGAATAACGGAATATACATATATTATATATAAGTACTTTGAAATATAAACTCTAACTCTAATTAATTAATTAGTTTTATGTTTGAAAAATTACTACGTTAGAAAATTTCATTTGTATTATGCTAGTACTAATAATATTCTCTTCATTATTATTTCTACTTTATTTTTACCATTGTACGTATTTTTTATTTTAAATATTTATCATTCTTGAGTTATATTTTTGTTTTCCCTAGTTAATAGGGATAAATTAAATTTTTGTAATAGACGCATGTATAACGCAATATAAAAATTTCTGTATGTGTTATACAAATACAGAAAATTCGATGACCTTCTCCTATTCGTTGGTTAAAAATATAGAATTTACCACTAATAAGTACTCTATCGAATATTATACACTCATTTGCAAAAAAAACGGGCGGTTTCGATTTTCTTCCTGGCTGAAAAAAATAAAATACCAAAATTGTTTTAATCATTTGAACATGTTACTGGCCGGTTATAAAAGTGCCATAATGTTTATAAGAGTACATTCCAAATTCAAATTTTTGACTGAGCCTGGTTTTCAAAGAAAATAACTTTTAACTACATTTTGTGGCGCGAATTCCCTATAGTTAATATCGACTCTAATTAACTTTTTGTCAATTTTTATTAGATTATCTGGTGTCCTTGACATTTAAAAGTATTGTTATTGCTGTTTAGCAATCTCGAAAATGGTAGATAAAGTAATAAAAGCGAGCAAAATTATTGCGCTGCTTAATGAAGGTTGCAGTCAATGCTTCGTGGCTCAGAGGCTAAATGTGAGTCGGTCGACAGTTCAAAGGACCTGGCAGCGCTATCAAGAGACCGGTTCCGTCAAGAGAAGGCCTGGTTCTGGCAGAAAGACATGTACCGAACCACGGGATGATCGTTTTCTAGTTAGTCAAGCGTTGAGAAATCGCAAATCTTCTTATGTGGACCTCAAGAACACCCTCGAAGAAGTAAGAAATGTGCAAATTAGTCTATGGACGGTCAGGAGGAGGCCTCTCGCTGCTAATATACACAGTCATCGCCCGGCACGCGGCCCTAAATTACTCCGTGGACATCGAGTTGCCAGGCTTAGCTTCGCTCGAAATTGTGTGTCATGGACTCATGAAGACTGGGATAGGGTATTGTTCTCCGATGAAGCCAGGATATCTCTGCACGGTGAAGACCGACGTCGGCGAGTGCTACGTAGACGAGGAGAACGCTTTGCAGAGGCATGTTTTGAAGAAATCACACCTTATGGAGGGGGCTCTGTTATGTTTTGGGCAGGAATAAATTCTATGGATCGTACGGAGTTAGTCTTCATCGAAAACGGTACACTGACTGGACACCGATACACAACGGAAGTTCTAATTCCTTATGCACAACCCGCTTTAACCGCTCTTGGCGAAAACTCAATTTTTATGGACGACAACGCTCGCGCCCACCGGTCTGGCGGTGTGGATGCGTATATGCTAGAAGTCGGAATTCGTCGTTTGGACTGGCCAGCTAGAAGTTCGGACCTCAATCCCATAGAGCATGTCTGGGACGTTCTGAAGCGACGAGTGAGATCAGTGCAGCCGGCTCCGCAGACCATCAGAGAGCTAAAGAATGTGATTACCGCGGAGTGGGAACGTATTCCCCAAGAAACCATAAAAGATATACTCACTAGCATGCCCAGACGAATGCAAGCTGTGATTTCAGCAAGAGGGGGTCACACTCAATACTAAACTTTTATCTGCTTTTAATGTATTCAAGAAAAACAAAGAAATTAACGCGTTTCATTTTTATTTAGCGAGCAGGTACAATCATAGTGTTTTGAGCTTAAACATTATTTCTTAATAATTTAATTAAAATGTTATGATAAAACTGATGAAAACTATTCCTTCCTAATTAATTTATAAAATTCTGAGGATAACCATACCTAAAATTGTCAAACAAACTAATAGTAACTATAAAATAGTTCTTTGCTTAAGTGCCCGTTTTTTTTTGCAAAAGAGTTTATTACTCGAATGTCATGAGCATGTGATCGAATGGAAGCACTCAAGCGAAACAAACAATTAACTTCGAAGTTTTTGACATTTCCCGATATTAGTTCAACGCCATCTCCTGTTTTTAGATAAAATAAAAATTCTTGCCGTTATTAGAATTGTGTTTAAAACTGTTGATAGTCAAATTTAAGGATCATCTACAAATACATTTTATGAAAATGATATTATACTTATTGCATGCAATATATTCTGTACTAACGTGTATATGTGAGATTTGTTTTTGTTTTTTTTTTTCAACAAAAAAGGTTTATACTCACTCGTCATGTCTTAGAATTTCTTTGTAAAATCAGAACTGCACAACAATTAATTTATCCCAAAAGCATAGTTTACGTTGTATTTTAATAACCTCCATTATTGTCAATAACGTTAACGATTTTTAATTGAGCTACCTATCTTGTTGCTAAGTAAATCAATTAGTGCACGGTAGCGCTGGTCGCTTGCAAATTGATTTAGTTTACCCAACCTCTGTGTGTATATATTTTACTATTAATTAATGGCTTATTTCATTCCATAGGCATATTATAATTAAAAGAAATTAATAACAACAAAACATGTTTTATTAGTAGTTTAGTAGCCTATTACTATTTAGTAGTAGCCTATTACAATCGTAATTGTTTGATGTTAGTTTTCTTTTGATATGTAATGCTGATTCTTCTTCAGCTTCTGCTGATTCGTAATAAAAGTTTATTAATAATACTTTTGTTTGCCCAGCGACAACGCACGTGACAATTTCCGGATTGTTTTGTTTGACACAAAGTTTTCAAGTTTGTCTTTATAATTCATCTTGTTTCATCATTCATCACCTTAGCGGTAATGAAAAACATGGTTTAAGAATTTTTGAGACATGTGTAACAACCAGCTCGCAGTGGAGCAGCGTCATGGGTAAATATTTTCCTTCTGCCCTTACCTTTTTGCTACATTCGAGTAGAATAAGCTGCCTTTTCCCAATAGTGTCACATCTTTTATTCACAGGATAATGTAGTATTATTAGTTATAATCACTACACGGATTTAATAACAGCGAAGACAACGCCATAAAATATGTATGCTCTATAATTTAATAATATTTTTTGGAAAATTTTGATGAAATAACTTTTTTTCGTTTGAATGTACGTCACCTAGCAAACTTCTTATGTAAGCTTAAGAATACAACTTTGTCTATTACAAATTGCTATTTCATAAAAGTAATCCCAAAACAATCAAAGATTTGTCTCACAGGTATTTAAACTTGTTGTTGCAATTTCCTTTCCGAGTCTTTCGAGAGAAATTTTATTTCTTCACATAAAATTATTTCAGAAAAATATTTTATAGACTCTATCTATAATATAAAAATAAGTCGGGTTTTCCTTCCTGACGCTATAATTCCAGAACGCACGAACCGATTTCCACGGTTTTGCATTCGTTGGAAAGGTCTCGGGCTCCGTGAGCTTTATAGCAAACTAAATTCAGGAAAATTTTCAAAAGAAAAGTAGGAAAACAGGGAAAATCATTTTTCACATACAGCGCCATCTCTGATACATAGCATGTACTATAAACCAATATGGTTTTGCATGGCGGAAGTACGTGGTGTGAGTATCCCTCAAGAAAATAAGTTGGTGGCGAAACGGAGTTCGCCGGGTTTGCTAGTATATTTATAATAACAAGTATGCTTAATTAAAAAAATCTAAAAACCCGACTGCGTAAAATACTCTTATTATAAACTAAAAAGAATAAAAAAATTTACTGGCTTTCATTTGATACCCATATTGCTACAGTAAGAAAAAAAAAAATTAACTCCCCTCCCTCATTCCGCCATTTGCGGGCGCCATTTCGAAAATTTATATAGCCTATGTTACTACTACAATTTAGACAAATCCAACGACACCTCATATGTCAAAAACCGTCCAGCCGTTTAGGCTGTAGGGCGTGCCAAAGAAATGGACATACATACATACATACATACATACATACATACATACATACATATATACATACATACATACATACACTCGAAAAACATAACCCTCCTTCTGTCGCAGTCGGGTAAAAAGTAAGAAATGTTCTTATTTTTCTACTGTTTAAAGTCTTATTTTCGTTTAAATGTCCTTACGAATTGTCGCTATCATTAATTTCTTTTTTCATTTATCAAATGACTAGCAGCTGCCCGCGACGTCGTCTGCATGAACGCTATTAGATGACACGTTGTTACAGAATGTGTTGAAGAAATAAAGGTTCACTGCTCGTTCCACGTAGGTGATAGCGTGATAATATGTAGCCTATATGTTTACCCGACTTCTTAATAATATTCGTGCCAAATTTGAAATAAATCCATGGAGTAATTTTTGAGTTTATCCCGGACATACATACAGACAAACAGAAAAACAGACAAACAGACAAAAATTCTTAAAAATATATTTTTGGCTTCGGTATCGATTGTAGATCACACCCCAAGTATTCTTTAAAAAAATATTCAATGTACAGTTTTGACATTCCTACCATTTTATTATATGTATAGATGAAATAAAAATCTTACTTAATCAAAGTTAAAATTTTATTTTATTTATTTATAAAATAAAATTTTACCGACCGTTCTGGTTAGTGGTGTTCAAAGTTCCGTTAATGAAAACGGATGCAGGTTCGATTCCTAATTGAATTGAATATTGTTGAAATAAATTTAAAATTGCAGCCTTCACCTATAGTATAAAATTATATAACAGATCTACATGTTATTTTCATTTTTTTAGTCTGTGCTCTGTAATTCTGTATACTCTGTGCTAAAATTTGTTCCTTTTGTCCTCTTCCATTACCGTGTTAACTTGTTGTCAGTTCTATTAAATTAATAAAAAGTTAGAGAATAAATAATCTGTTTTAATCACAACAGGTTATGGGCCCAGAATGCTCTAATATATTAATTAATATTGTGAAGTGAAAAGTCAGTCGAAATATAATATATATTCGGTAATAGCAATAAAACCGTGCATAACCTTAGTTACCGGCACGCGGTTTTTATTTTTTCAATTTTTAATTTTGCTATTACAAATATTATAAAAGTTAAAATGAATAACAACAATGGAATATTGTCAATCCCTAAACTCATGGGTCGAGAAAACTGGTCGAGTTGGAGTTTTGCGGTCAAAGCCTATTTGCAACACGAGGACTTGTATGACTGCATATTGACCGAACCAACACCCGATGATCCAAAATCAATGAAGAGCGACGTTAAAGCTAAGTCAAAACTCATATTATTAGTAGATCCAATTCTATATATACACATTCAAGATGCTAAAAACGCAAAACAACTTTGGGAAAATCTAACTAAATCATTTGAAGACAGTGGATTGACTAGAAAAGTAGGATTACTAAAAGATTTGATAAATACTACACTTGAGACGAGTGAAAGTGTAGAAGCATATGTAAATAAGATAATGTCATCTGCCCACAAGCTAAGAAATATCAATTTTAATGTTGATGAAGAGTGGTTGGGAACACTGATGCTTGCTGGCTTACCGGATACTTACAAGCCCATGATTATGGGTATAGAAAGCTCTGGTGTGAAGATAAGTGCTGATATGATTAAAATAAAACTGCTTCAGGAAATAAAATCAATTGATTCAGACACTACTGTACTTTACACAAAGCATAGTAAGTTTAATAAGCCTAATAATAATAAAAATCAAAAGAAAGGCCCGAGATGTTTTAACTGCAACCGCTATAATCATTTAAGTAAAGACTGCTGGTTCAAGAAAAATAAAAAGGAACAAAGTAATAACAATTCTGGCTATGTAGCTGTGTTCTCGGCAACTGCTCATAATGATAATGGGTGGTATATTGATTCAGGAGCATCTATGCACATGACGATGAGGCAAGACTGGCTTTATGATGATGTACCCCCACCAATCACAAGTATCAAAATAGCAAATGATAAAATGCTTCCAGTTAAAAGGTGTGGCAAGGTAGACCTACAAGTCATTACAAACAAAGGTAAACAAACTGTTCAAATAAAAAATGTTATGTATGTTCCAGAATTAGCAACAAATTTATTGTCTGTGAGCCAAATAATTAAAAATGGTTCTTCTGTACAGTTTACTAATAATGGCTGTAAAATATTTAATAATAAGAAAATTGAAGTAGCATCTGCACATCTTATAAATAATATGTACCGGCTGAATATTAACACTATTCCAGCATACAATTGCAAAGCTGAAAACTCAGATTTCTTATTGTGGCATCAAAGGATGGCACATTTAAATTTCAAAGACTTAAATAAAATGATAGACAGTACTGATGGAGTTAAATTAGTTAAAAATATTAATAAAATAATATGTGAATTCTGTCAACAAGGAAAACAGTCAAGACTGCCGTTTCCAGCTGAAGGTTCCCGAGCCAAGAAACCTCTAGAGTTAATACATTCTGACATATGTGGACCGATGGAAGTGAAATCACTAAGAGGGGCCAGAAACACTACTGGGCAGAGGCAGTATCTACAGCTGCCTATATTACTAACCGTTGTCCAACACGTGCGCTGTCATATGCTACACCTGAGGAGATGTGGTGTGGGAAGAAACCTGATGTGAAGAACCAGATAATGAAAATGTACCACAAACATACTCTGAAGCTATATCATCAACAAATAAAGACAAATGGCAACATTCAATAGAAGAGGAACTAAAAGCACATGAGCAAAATAAGACATGGACTTTGGTAAGGAAACCACAGGGTTCAAAGGAAATTGGCTGTAAGTGGATTTTTCGTATAAAGGACGAGCCATCTGGTGCGGTCTATAAATCTAGACTCTGTGCAAAAGGATGTTCACAGAATTACCTAATTGATTATACAGAAACATTTTCTCCGACTGTGAGATATGATTCTTTGCGAATTCTACTTTCAGAAGTATGTCAACATGATTTAGAAATGTTACAATTTGATGTCAAAACTGCTTTTCTTTATGGGGACATCGCAGAAGATATATATATGTATCCACCTGAGGGAATAAATGCCCCACCTAACTATGTATGTAAATTGAAGAGGTCTCTATATGGCTTAAAACAAGCACCACGTTGTTGGAATAATAAATTTAAAAGTGTACTTAACAAATTTGGTTTTGAAAACAGCCACTCCGATCAAAGTGTCTATATAGGATGTATAGAAGGAACAAAAGTGTATCTCTTGCTTTATGTTGATGACGGATTAATTATATCTAAAAAGAAAGATGTTATAAGTAAGGTAGTGAACGACCTTAAAGCAAATTTTGAAATAAGAACCATGGAGGCAAAAAATTTTGTAGGTCTTCAAATAGAACGGTTTGACAAGAGAATATTTATTCACCAGAAGAAGTATATAGAAAAGTTACTTATAAAATTCAATATGAATGATTCTAATGGAAATAGTATTCCTGTTGATCCTCATACAATCTTGGAAAAGGTAGAAACAGCGGCTGAAGAGAATATACCATACAGAGAGGCAGTAGGGTCTCTTATGCACCTTGCAATTGTCAGTAGACCAGATATTATGTTTGGTGTAAGCTTAGTAAGTCGTTTTATGAACTGCTATAATAATACTCACTGGGCTGGTATAAAAAGGATATTTCGATACTTAAAGGAAACCAAAGAATATGGGTTACTTTATTCTTCAATGAAGAACAATATAATAGAAGGCTATAGTGACTCAGACTATGCTGCCGACACTGATACAAGGCGATCTACTACCGGATATGTATTTATCAAAAATGGTGGAGCTGTCACATGGGCAAGTCAACGACAGCTATGCATAGCCCTCTCCACTACAGAAGCGGAATTCATGGCTGCATGTTCCGCTACAAAGGAAGCCTTGTGGATTAAAAGACTACTACTAGATATTGGTGCCTATAATCAGGACACAATTTGTTTATGTGTGGACAATCAAAGTGCAATATCAGTGATTAAAAACATAGACTTTCACAAAAGGTGTAAACATATTGATATTCGATATAAATTTATTAAAGAGAAATTTCAAGAAAATGTTATTAATGTAAAATACTTATGTACAAGTGAGCAGTGTGCTGACATATTTACAAAAGCTCTTCCTCGAGTAAGATTTCAATACCTTAGAGACAAGTTAGGAATTTGTTGTTATCAATTTGCGAATAATAATCCTTTCATATTGTAGCATACTACTCTTTCTAAGCTAGCTATTATGCTAATTTTATATTGTTTAATAATACCTATAGTCAATTATTGTTAATTATTAAAAATAGATGAGCGAAGGCTTTAATTTGGTGGGTGTGTTGAAATAAATTTAAAATTGCAGCCTTCACCTATAGTATAAAATTATATAACAGATCTACATGTTATTTTCATTTTTTTAGTCTGTGCTCTGTAATTCTGTATACTCTGTGCTAAAATTTGTTCCTTTTGTCCTCTTCCATTACCGTGTTAACTTGTTGTCAGTTCTATTAAATTAATAAAAAGTTAGAGAATAAATAATCTGTTTTAATCACAACAAATATTGGTATTTTAAAAAATATTTATTGCGTGTCTATCCTTTTGTGTCTCTCTATCGTGTCTCAGAGAGTACGTAAAGCTATCAATTTCCATTTGAGTCTATTAATTGATGCTTAGCTAGTACTGAAATTCAACAGCACAGCGATTTCTCGTGATCGCGCAAGTTACGTGATAGTCCCACTGGTCGTTGTCGTAAAAACCTAATATCGATCGTTACTATTGTTAAGGAATTTATCCGCTAACCCGCAGTGGAACAGTGTGAATTAAGCTTTTCCTACATAGGAGAACAGGCCTTTGCTTAGCAGTTGAAAGTTTTAAAGAGTTTTAGAGTTTAATTTCGTGAGGTGTAAAGTGTTTTAACACATGTGGATATAAAATAGATATAACTTATTCCATACTGCTTAAAGTTGTGCCGCTGAGTATTTGATAAAACCACTCGGATCAGTTAGTTTTAAAATATATGTTATATCTTTATATGTGCTTCCATTATAAGAACTAAGTTATCTTTGTAATAGGATGGAAGCTATTTTATAAAATCATTTGATTAAATCGATGAACGCCGACTGCACGCACGAAAAAGCATGACTTATTGTCACGTTCCGCGAGCGAGAGCGCGAAACAAGCGATAGAGAGGTACGATCGGCCTAAGCGTTCGGCTTGTGACGTATCTATCTCTCTTCCACTCCATCGGCATCTCCATATGTATATCCGAGTAGAAGAGAAAAAATATTTATATTAACGAGTGGAAATAAATGTTAATTTATCGAAAAAAATGTTATTTTCTGTTAATTCCTTCTTTGTATTATACAAAGTAATGATAATTCAGTGATAGTAATTCAATTCAATTCATATAAGTAGGCAATTATTCATCAATATTTTCTTATGACATTATCACGTAAAAGTATCGTTCGTAAACCGACTTTACAGACAACAATTTTTTTCGAACATAAAAATACTAATTGTAAAAGAACTCGAGTTGGTAATCGAATAGATCAACGAACGAAAATTAACACTAATATAACTAATATTTAATATAAAACTGTAATAGGTTAAGTTCTCTACATTGAAGACACTTTGAATTTGTTTTGGTGGACATTTTATAATCGATTCTCAAAGCAATCATGTATTTTTTTTTACATTTGTGTCTATCTGTCTGCCTATATCTTGCCGAAAATACTGAATGAAATAGAATAAAACTTAACACAATCTAAGTCCATAATACGAGCTGTCATTGGACAATTTTATCCCAAAAATAAGTACTGTTACCTTGGGAGAGGGAATATAATTAAAATGTCTAATCCAAAGATATTTGAAATAAGGTCTAATCGTAAGCGGAGTCGTGGATACAGCTAGTATAAAATAAAAACAAATCGAGGAGCGTTTAAAAGAACATACACAAATATTTAAGCTCATAAACGCAAAGGAAATTGGTTGTTCTTCAATCACTTGTCATGTCTGCTACCCTTCACATTTTGCTAACGTTAAAGGCGTAAAAAACGTATTATACTCGTATCAATAAACAATTTATATTTGACATGCTTTCTTATTAAATCTTGATGATTTATTGTGAATATGGTTGACAGAGTATCATCTCGTTATTCACAAGATAATTGGAATATGTACATATAAATTTAAATTTAAAGTTTGATTTAGGTGTATGGTCTTAGGTAGTATAGAGATCGAGGTCTTTTATAGTTATTTGTTTCTATTAGTTATTTTTGCTTCGCGTCGCTTCAGCCTAACGCAGTCCACTGCTGGACATAGGCCTCCCCAAGTTCGCGCCAAATATCCCGGTTTTCCGCAATCCTCATCCAGCCTTCATTAGTTAATTTATGAATTAAATTTTTTGTCTCTTTATCTCTAAATCTCTAAACCAATATTACTGAATTTGTCAGAAAAAAGCGAAAACCTTGAATATTACAAACTTTGTAAATATTGATCAGAAAAAGCAGTATTTCTATGATTTTATTACATGTATACCGATTAACAATTTTGATAATAAAAATATAAATGTAAATTATTTATAACATACATGACCTGCAAAAAAAAAAATCAAGAAATGATTAAAGACATCGAATTTTCTTATCATTTAATGGATACTTCGTTTATCCTAATTATAATACCTTAAAGTAAACTATCCACAGCATTTGAATTATTGATCGAAACATATAATTACTTACACTATAAGTTTACATTTTTCAATGTTATAAAATACTAATATATCGATGTCTGAAAAGAAATTGCTCTCGCACTCACATCGCCTAAGTAGTCCACCCGTTAATTGAAACTGAGTAAACCTACTAAAGCAATTTATGACAGCTAATAAATGGCTCAGTGTAGAATGAACCGGGTTGTTTGCCAAGTTGGTTATTTTCTTCTTACATGTTTTTTAATAACGCGTTTATTTTCTTCACTCAATTAAACGCTAGTACTCTTGTGAGTAATATAGGTCAAATAGTAATCTTTAGAATATTTTAAATTATTTTTATTTAACTTTGTTAAATCTCTAATGAAAGTTGAATCTCTTTTTTTTTCTTCAATTAAGTTAAAAGAATGACAAATGTAGTCTAGCATAACAAGATTTTTTTTTAATTTTAAGTGACAAAAAATATTTTATTTTATTAATTTTTTATTTTTAAAAATAAAATTGACTTCTGTCTGACTCACGCTTCATTAACGATGTTAAATCGTCACTGCTCTCTTTGTGTCATAGCGTGTTAAACTTAAATAAACAGATACCTTACCTACCTTAGATAAGGTAACGAGTATTTTGTTAATCACAAAGAATAGAATATGTTAAAATTTCTACATTTAAATTAATATCAAAAAACTATTGCGCTTTTTAAAATTATTAATATATAAATTATCTAATTTGGGTTGTTAGATTCCTATAGTTCGGTGAGCCCGAAGGTTAATTTACTTCAATTTATTTGAATTTTATTGAATTCCTAACTACCAACGACCAAATGTAAGTACCCAAATTAATAATTTATTTGAAACGTTTTAGGCCCGAGGACTTGTTTACTATCGTTATAGTTCCATTGGTGAAAATTCCAAGCTTGATTTAACATAGGTAATTTGTACCTATTTTACAATTACAATTCATTTAACTTCATTTTCTATCGATAATACTTGATCAACTTCAAAACAAAATCGGAGGCAAACATTGCTTAGTAATTATAAGTTTTATGTAGCTTACGGACTTGGTGGTCAAGCGAATCTAATTCAATTTGAGTCCATCTCAGAATGGCGAAGGTATAGACAATCAAGGGTATAAGCCAACTGCTAGAGACCTTGACCTTGATACCACCCTATAGAAAGCTGTTGAGAACTTTCTTCAGCCGGCCAAAGAATCGTTCTTTTAGCAGTTGTGTCATGGCTCAGTCATCAATGCCCAACGCCTCCGCCATTACGAAATATTTGTTGGTTTCACCCTCGTTGAGAGATCTGACAGACAAAGAGTTGGTAAGTTGCATATTTTTTTGATGCAATTCTATCTCCTTCTATATGGATGACACCGTATTTATCCACACGAAACTCCCTTCTTATAGTGCCAAAAGTTTCCGTAATTTTTAACAACTTGAATAGGTCTGGTCATTTGAATGCAAAAAGCTTCAGATCATTCATGTAAAGTAGGTGAGATATTACTTGTTCGCTTTACGAAAATGAAATCCTAACCCTAAGTCTTCTAATAAAGTACTTAAAGGATTCAAGTCTAGAAAAATATACAATGGGCTCAAACTATCACCTTGCCACTTCAGTCACTGAGGGATGACGGATGAAAAGATGTTTTTTAACTTCCCGAACGCTGACAATCCTAGCTGGATTCGACGATTAACTTCTCTCTCGAAGTTGGACCTACCAAGTTGGACATTTTGTCCTAGGTAGATGTACTCGTCAAAAACTTCGAGAGTTGAAGGGTGGGCACGACATGGACATTCGACATGATTTCTGTCTTGTCCATATATTCATTTTAAGGCCCACCCGTCGGGAAACTTCATCGAGGTACATAATACATGTACATACAACATAATAATGTATTTTCGTAATATAATGTACGTGTAGTTATACAAAGTTTGAATTGTATTAAAAACTGATTAAAATAAAATATGTGGAATTAAAATCGGCGATTTCATTTCTGTAATTTAAATATTTCCTCTTCTTCTTAATAATATTCGCTCTCAAAATGTTTATTGTTTGCTTGTCTTGATAACCAAGTATGAAATATAGTAATGGTAAAATGAAATTAACTGTATGTGAAATTTAATTATAATTATGAGTATCTATGTAAAGTCGGAAGAAATTGAATATATATATATATATATATATATATATATATATATATCAAAAACACTATCTTAAAAAATATATAAGGCTTCGTTTACTCTTACCGGTTGAATTACATACCAATATATTACTGTGCATATTAGAGTTGTTTCTATGATTTGTTTGTAGTCGAAAAATTAAAATAGAAGTAAATAATTGATGTTCACAAATGAAAAAAAAAAATTACTGAGATTTGAACTTGCGACGGCAAGGCCAATGGGGTACCGCGATCTTCTCCTTCGTTCTAACCGTTTCTGCTTATACAGGCAGCCGTATGTCTACCCTACTCTGTCTATAATAACTCTATGGTAAGAATATAGTGTCTGGAAATATTGAGAACAAAGCATGATTTATATTTAATAAAAAAATTAACAATCTAAATTGGGCATTTATCGTAGTGATTTTAATGTTTAAACTCAAAAACTAGCACCATCCAGATAAAATGAGACACTTGTTATTGTTAACTGATTAATATTGATATAAGAATTTGTATTTAAAAAAATAACAGTGAAATTCTAACGTAGCTCGTGGGAATGAAATTTTACAGCTAATAATTCTATTAATTTTATCTTAACAAAATGATTACTATCTAAAAATTTCTGCAATATCTGTAACGAATAGAAATCAAAAAATCACTGGCCCGTTGCCCATTTGTCGCTTAAACTTGTGGAAAACGCCTTTTCATGGTTTAATTCAACGAGAATAGTGTTTGCGACGATGCCAAAATCTATTATCTCAATAACTTCCTTATAAACTTTATATCTTTCATAAATTTAATTTTTTATCGTTATTTTTGTATGATTATATGAAATATTCATAAAGATTTGTAAAATCTATGTAATGAACTTACTGACCTATACTAATTATTATTAATGATAACGTAACTAAATATTATAATAATAAATAGCAAATAAACGTCTCACACTCAACGGCCCCAGTAGGATGTGAATCCTGTGTCACACAATACACAAGCACAAACGCCTAGACCACGACAAAAATCTGTATGGCCTATACAAATATTTCGACGCCCCCGGGGAACAAAGTCGTAATAGAGAAAAGTAAATTTTACAGGAAGAGCAAAAAACCGTTTTTCTTTTATATCGCGTGTCCTAAACGGGCTATAATATTGTATTATACATCATTATTTTCAGCATTTTTAACGTAACATGTAGTTATAAAAATAAATTAAATATCACGTATACTTTTAAAGACATTGCCAAAAATGTGTAATACTGATTTTTATATTAAAGTGTATACTAAGTAACGGCACATAACCATTTTATTCCCGTAAACTTGTAATGTAATGAAAACTATTTGTATGCATTACGATACTCTTTTACACGAATAAAATGAAAGTGTAATAAACTAATACAATTTTGTTCTTGTAAAAGTTACCACCAACTTTTTTAGTATAGCTCTATAACGACTATGTTTATTAAATTAGTAAAATGGTATATAGGCTTACCAGCTTATTAAGATAGATGTTCGTTCCATATTATATGATTACGATATTATTATGGGTTATAATTGTGATATGATTTCTGGAAAATTAAAAATGTAAATTGTTATAACTTCATGGATTTTTTGAAAAAAAATCTAAAAAAATATCAGAAGATGTATTATGACCTATAGATGCCGAAAATGCAAAAACATTAAAAAGGTGGTAATAGCACTTTACGACTTTATTCCCCGGGGGCGTCGATTTGTCATGTGCGGAGATGGAACCCGCGACCGTTAGCGCATCAACCATTTGCTGTGACCACTGCGCCAACGCGTCATCAAAATTACATTATATTGCACAAAAGAGAGTTTAAAGATTGTTAATACATATATGGCAATGAAGACCTCACTAAAGATTATGTATTACAGAGGTAAGGAAAATAAATATGGTTCTTGAATTACAGAAATATATATGGTATCTACATATATATTAATACGTAAATCAAAAACAATGTACCCGCCCTTTTTACGAAAATTACGCGGACGGAGAAGTATGAAATTTGGCACAGTTAAAGTTTATATGGAGAAGAAGTGCAGAATACTAATATTTTTTATTATAATGCTCAAAAAATACATTATATTAATTAAAAAAATAAAAAAATAAATAAAAAAACACTACACACAGTAAGACACACACACATATGTACAATGTACAATTGTACATCATAATCACAAATTTTGTTTAGTGTCAAAGTCTGTTATCAACACGGTCTTAAATACAGGTCTTGCAACGAATTTTTTATCGAAATTTTCTACCACAGATTAGGTCCAATGACTGCTGCATATGTCGCTCATAATGTTATGCGCAATGATATTTTTATTATGTTGACAATGATGTCAATTATAGATTAGGTCGAATTTCGACCACTGGGCGACCACTAGTATATATAAAATACTTATCTCTAAATACATACGTATGACATGTATAATGTATATACCAAGAAAGCAAAGTTGATATCGAACTATCTTAGTACCGTGATGTTCAATATTATTATTAAAGTCATAATTCACAATATTGTACGATCGAGACACAGTAAAGGTTACCCCAGATTCACATAGTTTGCAGCATACAATTGCCTCCAAGCAAATACTAACGTTGCCTAGAGCGGTTGCTCAGTACACCACATCTCTGGGACGGCATCTTAGAATGAATTTCTGCTATGTAAGTTATCTGTAAACAACTATAATTTATAAATTACTAGCGGCCCGCCCCGGCTTCGCCCGGGGTATTGCAAATGATATATCATTTTCGTGAGGGATACTCACACCACATACTGGCGCCATCTGCTCCACCACCATGCAAAACCATATTGGTTTGTAGTACATGCTATGTATCAGAGATAGCGCTGTATGTGAAAAATGATTTTTCCTGTTTTCCTGCTTTTCTGTTGAAATTTTTCCTGAATTTTTTTCTGAACCTCACGGAGCCCGAGACCTTTCCAACGAATGCAAAACCGTGGAAATCGGTTCGTGCGTTCTGGAATTATAGCGTCAGGAAGGAAAACCCGACTTATTTTTATATTATAGAATTGCGACTATAATTAAAGATCTAATCTATCCTATATCTCAAGTTGGACCAGACTGCTCACGGTGTGCCAATTTAATTTAAAATCGGTTATGTAGTTTAGGAATCCATCGCGGATAAACATCGTGACAGGAGATTTATATATATTAGATTAACGTGATCACTTCTACGTAGGAATTTCAGCTATGTTAATTTAGAATATAATGTATTAGTGGTTTTATTTAAAAATATAAATATCTCAACTTATAGTTAACCTTGTACTGTAATATTTGTCGTTGACTTGTGTAAAGATATACACTTATTACTTAATTGACTTGTGTAATGATTATACTAGACTTTTTCTTTGAACATTCTTTAAGACAAAATTTATTTATTTAACTAGGATATAGGTACCTAATTTTTTAAGTGAAACTTCTTTGCGCACGTTGAGCGTATAATTTTAAGGTCACATCACACGAAAACGTCACGATATGAGTGTAAGAATAAAAGACGGCTAGATGTACGTAGCTTGAGAGAAAAAGAGAAAGATATAGAATAAAGGACGGATAGATATACGTAGCACGAGACAAAAAGAGAAAGATATAATAAGCATAGTAAAATAAATTATTTATAACTTTCGTCTCTTTTACGTATGAGAAAAAAAAGTGCGACAAAAAATATCCCGCCAGGACGCAATTTGAAAGATATTTGACATGTACATAAGGTTTTTTTTTTTAATTTTATATTATTTTTATCTTTAAACTTTGTAGTAAACTGTTATTCAAAACTTTAATTCATCATAGAATTTAATTAAGTGTAAAAGATTAAAATAAGTGTAAACTTTTAGTTTAATAAGAGGTAGGTATTTTTACACGCTTTTTATTAGCTTCACCTGTATGTTTGTATGTTTGTAAACGACTCCTTTGGACTTCATTTTGACCCACTTCCTACTTTCAGATTTCATTGAAGTTATATATCGACACTCCCTATGAACAACAACTTAACTTGAGTTACGTCAAAAATGAGTTAAGTTCATAGCTTTTATTATCATAATTTTCTCTTTATTTGTGTCCAATAAACGTGCCTCTAAGCACAGTAGAACCGGAGTTAGCATTGTGTTACATCAACTTAACTCAGAGGTCTTCTTGCAAAAACTATTTTTTGAGCGTTTTTAACACACTATATTGATCTACAATTTTGCTACGCGAATCAAATATTGTCTCTCCAAAAATTGTAACAACGCATGTTTATTTACGTTGTTATACCTGCGTTTTTTCCCCTGCGTTATACCCCAGACCAATGGGCAACTTTAATTAGAAGCGCAAAATCTTCAGGTGAAACATATAAATTGACCGAAGTCACGCAAGATTTAATATATGATTCTAAAAAATATGGTCAACTATACTCTACAATTTATTGGAGCTTGGATACAACAGGTCGAAAAGTTCTATGGACAAAGATAAAACATGTTCATTTCTCTTGTGCTGAGCCTCATGTAATGCACTTCCAATACGATTTCTTTGACGAAACTAACTGTACAATTGATATTCTAACGAACTCCAGTCTAGGCGAGAGTGTTTCTCGTGGCAGAGGACGTGGTCGTAGAGATCGAGGTCGAAAACGTGGTCGGGGCCGAGGCTCACATGCAAGAGCTCGTGGGTAGGATTCTCATAATGCTCTATGGACTTATGGAGTTTGTGCAAGGCAAAGCCAATCCTAGATGTATATCATGCATTCTATAAAAATTTATTTATTTTATTTATTTATTTATTTAACTCTTTATTATACGTACAGAAAATTACAAAAAAGATACAAGTCCTTGAAATGAATGTATAAAGGGTTTGCTTATCCCTATAAGAGATTTCTTCCAGCACACCCGAAAAGGAATCATCTTAGACATAAATCAGATAAGGTAGACGTACAATTACACATACAAAAAAAAAAAAACAAATAAACTTAATGAAAATAGAACTACATTATCAAACAAAATTATGGGCGAAGAAAATGTAGAACATATTATACTTATTCATATCAAATATGTATACACTAGACATAATATATAACATACATATATACATTACATAAATTATTACTAAAATACAAAATTAAATATATAAATACATATTTATATACTATAAAATATCATGTCAAGGACAAAAAATGCTCTTTCAACTTTTTTTTAAAGATATTCATAGATTTACTGGTGCGAATCGATGATGGTAACGAATTCCACAACCTAGCTGCATGGACGGTATACGAGTAGGAGTAAAACTTGGAAGAGTGTGATGGAATTTGCAGGAGGAGTTGAACATTGGATCGACATGAGGAACCAGGAGGATGTAAAAATTTAAAACGCTCGCGTAGATAGTTGGGAGACAATGGATTGACCAGGATATTATAAAGGAGACAAAGGATGTGAGTATCCCTGCGAAGTCGAATAGGAAGCCACTTGAGTTCGGCTCTAAACTTAGAGATGTGATCAAACTTGCGAAGTCCGAAAATGAATCGAATGCATACATTTTGTAGCCTCTCAAGTTTATTTAATTGTTCTTCAGTAGCATCGAGGTAACAGGAATCGGCATAATCAAGAAGAGGAAGTAGAACCGATTGAGCAAGAAGAGTTGTATTTGGAAGGAAGTATTGAAGATTTTTAAGGGACTGAATTGAGAAATGTACTTTTTTAGAAATTTCGTTAATATGCTTAAACCAGGACAATTTACCTGTTGCGACAAACGATAATAATTATTATAAATGAATCTGATGATAATGATGATTACTAAAGAATCCACAGATGAGCAATATAAATGGGAAAGAATCCTCAAATTAAATCAGTTTTGTTTTTCCCTCTTGCAGTAAGCAATTAAATTATTTGTCTTTTATATTATTACATTGTGTTAAAATAATAAATTAACAGAAATAAAAACTCACTGTCCTTGAAAAGTATGATTCTAGCTAGATGCTCGATTTTAGTTAAAGTACATAAAGATAAAATAAACTATCTTCTTTATTAAATTAATAACTATTCATTGTTTCCATTTCTAAAATAAAGAAAATACTTTTTTTTAATTAAGTATATTATTATTACCCAAAATACTTACTACTTTTTGTTAAATTTTATATTTATAAATAAGATATTATTACTTTTCGTTGGTATGGAAAAGAAGTTTATTTTTGTTGAATCAGCTATGTTGATAGGCCTGTTAAGTCCTGTTAAAAATTCCTAACACACTATAAAAACTTTATTGTAACGAAATATAAATTTAAAATACAGAAAACTAACAAAATGTTTTATTTGATAGCATTATGGTCACCAGGTTATACACTTTTAACATTTTAATTCACCATTAACTAACCACCTTCTATTCGTCCTTTGCAAATGTATATAAAACTTTGAGGTCAAATACGTAATAACTAATAAACTAAATAAGATAACTAAAACGTAACTCAGACATACAATTATATTTACCGTTAATTTCAATCATCTTTCTATCTTTGAAGCATCACTATCTCAACTTACAACGTTATAACATGTTCAAACATCGTATGCCTTTCAATGTAAGTCATAAAACTCTATGAAATCGAATAATTAATATAAAAATGCATAAAGAAATATATAAAACTTGCTACATTTATTCTGTATATCCAACAATCGTCAAAATAAATACATAAATTTTTAATAAATTTTTAAATAAATACATAGATTTTTTTTAAACTTTAGATCGCTGTACTGAAAAAACACAAATATTGAGTTAAGTTGTTATTCATAGGGAGTGTCGATATCATATATATATATCATAGGGTCATGTGGGACAAGTGTACGCTGTGGGTAAGTGTGTCGCAATCCCATTCACCTTGGACTGAAATACATGGATTTGCTTAAGCTTACATATAACGCACACTTGCCTCAAACGACCCTATCAATGGAATGTTAATATCAGGCAACCCACGCTTTTTAGCATTAAAATAATTTCTTTTATTTTTCACTATATCCTTAATTTGATTTTCTTAAAATATTATTTTCTACTTTTTAGTTTGGTTTAATTATAAAAGCGTGTTTTTTAGTTTTTTTTAAACTATTATTTAAATTATGCATAAGGTATTAAGAATATAATGTAATAGCAATATTATATATATCCTAAAAGTAACAACTTACTGTACAAGTTAGCATGATCTTTTTGACAGATGTAAATTTTTCTGATCGACATAACTTTGCAATGATGAACATATTATTTTCTTAATTTAAATGATTTTAAAAATTGTAAACATATTTAAAATATATATATAACACAAAAGTCCCTAAAGATTTAAGCGTCGTCCGAAAATTTTAAGACTTTTCATTGCTTCAAAGTAAAATTTAAACAGGAACACTGAAAATAATAGACGCTTGTACAATGTTACAACGGTCGAAACAAAAATCCGTCCCACCGATGTAACATTGTAGCTAACTTGTACAGGGTATAGCTGATATCATTTTAATATACATTTTGAGGCTATATTTATTTGCTTAAAACTTTTTTTATCGCCTCTTTAGTCTCTGACATCTATTAACTATCAATTAATAAATTTTATCTACTCCCATGCTCATCTGATTCTATTAAGCCCACATTCGCGTTTTAATAATATATATAATAAGAGGTTATTATACAAAAGTTACATAAATAACTATTAATTTTCACTCTCAAAGTTTCAAGTTTCACTTCTGACATTTGTATTCCGTACACACGATATATTTTTTTATGTGAGTTTATATCATATTATAAATTATTAAATATAAATATTTATATTTAATAATATATTATAAAAAAATAGTCTCTCAATAATTTTTCGATTAAATTATACTTTGTTTTGATAAAGAGAAACATTTTCATTTTGTCTAAGTAAGCAAAGGAATACCGACAATTAGGAAACGGTAATTAAGAACTGAAAAGCAATTACGTGCATTATACGAAACTTGGTCGGCCATAAAAGACCGTTTTGAACAATTTGAAAAAGAAACTTCCGTTCTTAACTTTTATTTGATTATTTGATATTTAAAAAAAAATGTAAATTTACGAACTACTTGAAAATTAAAAAAAAAATTGGTTGTCTGTAAAGTCGGTTTACGGACGATAATTTTTACGTGATATAACGTCATAAGAAAACATGAATCGAATTGAATTATTATCACTGAATTATATATATATCTATGTATATAAGCTACAGGTAATTAATTCTATTTAATATAAAAGCCAAATAAAGTTAAATACTTTAATATGTAATACAAGAAATAATCAAGTTTAAAAAAGAAGTTAAGTTTAATAACTTAAAATTAGCAAAACAAATTAGATTATCAGTAACCACTTATGAAAATTGTAAAAATATACTAAATAAAAGCAGTTTACTTTTCATACGATCGTAATTATATGAGTCCTAATAACTTTTTAGTCAAAATTGTAATATAACCTATTATTACTGCACTCGCCCACCAGTGCTACTTTTTTAATAATCAAAGAACAAATATATGATATTTATATCACTAATTGAATTCTTAAAATGCAAGAATTAATTACCTTTTTTGCTGCAATTGTTGTTGTAATAAACTATGGTAACCATTTTATTATTTTATTAACTTTTATTATTAACTTACATTTATTTACATATATATATTATTAAATTACATTATATTATTAACTTTTCACTATTTGACATTACTTCAATATTGACAAAACAGAGATTGCGTGCGTTTGCTGCCATTTGCCGCTGTCAATTCTACTCGGAGTTCGGACGCGTCATAAGTTAGGCCGACCGCCGATCGTAAGCCAAACGCTTAGGCCGAGCCTATCGTGCTTCTCTAACGCTTGTTCCGCGCTCTCGCTCACTAATTGTGACAATGACGTCATGTTTTTCGTACATGCACCCAGTAGCTTTCATCAATTTACTAGACGTTATCACGTCAAAAATGAACAATATATGTAGATTATTATAAATCACTAATTTATTTTACAAATTTTAAACACTTTTATTTACTGAGAGTGATTAACAAAGGATTTTAAAAGAATGGACGCCGTCGCAAGCAGCAGGCAATTAAAGCCGATCGTGTAATTTGGCGTACCTACTATTAGATCGATTGACATTTGAGAAAAAGAGGTTTGGAAGAAAAATTTATTTTGCTTTATAAACAGTACCTGGATGACCGAGCTTTGCTCAGTTAAATTATATTTAGGTACATTACATACTGATGAAACATAAATAATATTTTTATTATTACTGGAAGGAATGGAACTGGTTATTTAAATAAAAAATAAAAAATAAAAAAAGAGCTCTCAATAATAGTTTTTCTCACAAAAGAAGAATCTTGAAAAAAAAAAGGAAAAAAAAAGGTCTGTAGACACCTGGATTCGAAACCGGGTCTCCTGATTTCGAATCCGCCCGATTCCCATCCGAGCTATTATAAACTTATCGATGACAGCGAAATTTACTTCCGTATTCTAATGATATTTTTTAATTGCGTGAAAAAAGGGATAAAACGACATTTTCTATAAATAAATCCTAGCTAGATCGATTTATCACCTCCGAAACCCCCTGCATACTAAATTTCATGAAAATCGTTGGAGCCGTTTCCGAGATTCAGATTATATAGAGCTGAAAGGTGGTCATAGGAACTCTGTAATAAAACGACACAACCCCCATCGAGTTTCAGCTCGTTTGGTTTCTCTTGATGAGTACTTTGTTTTTAGATGGTTATCAGGGTCTGATCTGATGATGGAGCTGGAGTTAAGTGGCAATATGAACTTCGCAATGAAACAACACAACCCCATCGAGTTTCGGCTCGTTTGATTCGTCTTGATGAGTGCTTATTGAAGTGAAACTTCTATATAAACGGAGGGTCTTACGAATTTTGTGTCACAAAAAAGCGTTATGGTCAGGGAGCCAGGTAAAAATTTGGTTAGTGATTTCCTTTTGAACGATAATTCAATGATCAATTCAAATCAAGTTATTTTTAAAAGTAATACTTCTTTTGGCGCGCTAGGGAAAAATGATGAGATGAGAAACCATGAATGTCTGTCTGTCCCGATGTTTGTTATGAAATCTTGCAAATTAAATTTGATCCACTTCCCGGTTACCGATTGAGCTGAAATTTTGAATACATGTGTAAATCGCGTGACCATGCAATATTATGATGAGATGGTGCTGATCCGATGCAGGAGCTAGAAGGCCATAGGGACTTTGCAATGAAACGACAGAACCTCATCGAGCTTGGGCTCAATTGAATCGTCTTGACGAGTAGTTTGTCTTTCAATAGTAACCAGGGTCTGATGAGGGAGGTGGAAGGTGGTCATAGGAACTCTGTAATTAAGAGTTTTGGCTCTTTTGATATATATATATACAAGAATTGCTCGTTTAAAGTAATTATATGTATTTTGCCTTATTTAATACATAATTTTCGTGAATAATAATTTTAAGAAATATTTTGCTGATATGATTTATGTTTATGTCATCATTTTTTTAAACTAATAATTGCATTATTAGCTTGACCCAGATGGGTAGCACAGCATTTGGATAACTGCGTGAGTAATAGTACACATAAAAATAAGTTCAAAATTACTCAGTTCCTGAAAAAAAATATCTTTGATTGCGTGTCGCCATTGATAACTTAAGTTCCGAAATGTCTACGAAATATCTACGCTTGATATGCTCTATACACGATCGAATTAGAAATTATATGATTAGAAACAACGCAATACAAAGCTTAAATTAATGAGAATAGGCGGTGCACAAGTATGTAATTTATTTTGCAGGGTTGATCGTCATCGATAGATCGATAATAATCGGATTATTCAGGCGATATAATAATGAGTGCTCTTCAAAGTGTACAGTCGAAAGATCTCCTACCAGGTGGAGAGAGGAGCTAAAAGGAGTCGCTGGTTTCGTTGGACTATTATCATTGAAAATCCGTCAAGGAGACTTATCTAAACATATCCTTCAGCTGTGGATCAAAATGGTTTTTTATTTTTATTATTTTAAACACATCACACATCTATTTTATTTTTTTCAAAACTATAAGTTGTACATCTCTCTCTCTATATATATATGATGCTACTGTGTATTTTTGTCCATTTAAAGTCCCGTCATTGTTTGTTGTAAATTGACGAATTTATTTTATTGTATATTAACGAACGCGATGTTTAAAAATAACTGAAGTTCATTTTGATGAACTAAAGTTCACGATTGTAGCTTATTTACCAGCTCATGACTTAGGCCGTTAAACACCAGGTGGGATGCGTGAATGCATTTCCCAGCGAAAAAAAAAGACCGTTAAGCACCAAGGGTTACAAAGGTAAAGTAGTCAAAATTAACGTTATAGCGGGTAAAACTAGGCGGGTTGGCTAGTTTATTTATAAAATTGTAACAAAATTTACTAGCTGTGTTTTTGAAGTAATTTTCAAAGGCAAATATTGAAATTGTCAAATATTTTATCAAACATTTTAATGGTAATTGCTACGCTACTACCACACATAGTTATTACAAAAAACACTTTCGTATTATATTAAATGGTCTTTATAAGCACATGAATTGGCGATCGGCCAAAATCATCATCGGTTTAAAAACGGCTGTAATTGGCGCAACCATAATTTAATTTTGCTAACGGAGTATTTGAACTGATGCCAATTCAAATTCAATAAAAACTAGAGCCAAATGACCCAATCAATGTAATATCAACTTTTAACTATCCTGTTATGAATTATTTTTAAACTATATCCAAATCACTGTTTAAAAAAAAATTATAAATTGTGTGGTAACCTAGTGTGCTTAAAACTAATAGGTCGGGGAAAAAGTCTTTACGTATTTTGTATATATAAAATTGAAGAAAAATCTGTCTGGATGTACTGTTGGTATATGGCTGGTTTTAATATCAATAAATATAGATAATTTAAAAAAAAAGAAAAATAAAAAACATTATCCCGCCATTTGTCAATTATTGTTTTTCTGTCCGTCAAAATGAGGGAATCTATAGAAGAAATTTAAGCTCCACAGACTGTAGCGAAACCCTGACTGGTTACTGATTTTAATATCAAAATATCTACCATCTAACTTCTGCAAGTGTAAGCAACTTACAATATCACTAGAACCATTTCGATATAGCTAAGCTTATATATAAACAAAAATAGACTTTTATAATGTTACCGCTTAGAATGCGACATGACTAATCATTAAATTGGCTCAATGAAAAAATTGCAGACTATGTGTCTACGTTTAAATCGCTGTCATATTTAATGTCGTAAAGTACTATTAAAGATGATATCCGTGTAACGGCTGATGACGAACAATAAGCGACATTATAGTTTCAATGACTTTAATGTTTATTTTAGTTTAATTGCCTTTGCTTGATTTTGCTTTACTTTAGTTTAGTTTAAACCTGTCGAAGTTCCCGGGATTTACGGAAAATATCTTTCTTATATAAACAAGTTCTCGTTACTTATAAAAATAGCTATTTTTTTTTTGTTGGTAGTTTATTTTATATATGAGCTATATTTTTACATGTTTATTATTCACCTACATATCTTATTATAAAACAAAAATAAACACCTCTATCGAAACGCGTACATACAATATTGTTTATCCAGACACAATAAGCTCATTCTGCATGAATAGGAACGGTTAATAGTAATAATTTAAAATTGTATAAAAAGCGGGGTATGTAACAATTAATTCATTATTCGGACACCCACCACCTCAGTCCCCCGAGATCATGGACGCTGTAAAGGGTCCGAAACGTCGGGAAATAATTTAAAATATTGTAAAAATATAAAGTTTTAAATAAACGCGATAAAATCCGGTATAGACTTTTAATCAAATGAATATTGTTTATGTTAACTATAAGTACATATATACAAATCCTGTGTTTGCTGAAGTTTCGTTCGGAAGTAAAATACGCGGTGACTGCGGGGCTAATTTAACGCTGACTTTGAATGGAAACTAGTGAAAATCAAAGCAGACTTTATTCAACAATTTATATCTCTTTTTAGTGCAATGCTATTAAGTCGAGATTACGCTCTGGATCGGTAAATTTTTATCACTGTGGATGCTATTCTAGGTTTTATATTTAAACCTATGTATTTTGGAAACTGCTTTTAGTTTTTTTTAAAACAAAAGAGATAAGTTTCCAAATTTTTAACATAATAATAATAATAATAATAATTTACTCTTTATTGCACACCACAGAGAAGAAAAAAAAAAATACAAAACACAATTTCATGAATAAAAAGTTAATATCTAGATGCACAATAAGGCGGTCTTATCGCTTAGTAGCGATTTCTTCCAGACAACCTTACGGGTTTGTAAACAAAGTCAATATACATATTATATGTAGGTAATATAGTGTGGTGTGGTGCTGAATATAACTTAAAAGTTAAATAAATACATAATCTTTTAATTATAATATAAATACATTTAAATAAATATACGTACATATACTACATAAATAAATATACAATTACATAATACAAATAAATATACATACATAATTACATTTCCCATACACATTATGGTAAATTTGATATTTGATAGTTAACTTATAAGTCCGAGTTTAATCTACAATTTAAAAGAAAATACGTATTAGGAAGTAGTATCAGAGTTAGCCAGCGAGAGATAATGATTTTTGACTAAGTTTTTAAAAGTTGCTAACGATTGAGCTCTTTTAATTGATAATGGTAAAGCATTCCATAAATTTATTGCCTGTATTGTAAATGAGCCTTTGTAAAATTTTGTATTATGAGCAGGGATGCGGAGAGTAAGATTGCTTGACGATCTTAAGTTTTTACTCAATATTCCAAGATATTCAAAGTTTTGTTTTAAGTAAATTGGATAAGATAAGTTAAATAACACACAGTACAGAAGTGAAACAATATGTAGATTCCGGCGAAGTCGAATAGGTAACCACTTGAGTTGTCGTCGAAAATGAGATACATGGTCATACTTGCGCAAACCAAATATGAACCGGATAGCAACATTTTGAAGTCTCTCAAGCTTATTCAGTTGGTCTTCAGTTAGATCAGGGTAGCTTGCATCAGCGTAATCAAGAATAGGAAGAAAGAGAGATTGTGCTAACATAATTTTGGTAGGTATCGGTAGAAAACACTGCAGTCGTCGTAATGAGCCCATAGCCGCAAAGATTTTCTTACTCACGTATTTAAGTTGGTAGGACCAAGAAAAGTTTCGATCCATGTACACACCAAGGTTTTTAACATTATCACTGTATGGAATTATGACACCATCAAATACGATCGTTGGTAAGTTAGTCTAGTCAACTCTCGAGATCAGGTTAGCCGAGCCAATAATAATAGTCTGACATTTACTTGGGTTCACTCGGATACCATATGAGCTGCTCCAGCGTGAGATAGATGAAAGATCATCGTTGATACGAGCAATAGCAATAGGCAGATCCTTAAGGGTAGACTGAGTATAGATTTGTACGTCGTCTGCATACATGTGATAGAGAGAAGATATATTCTGAGAAATGGTGTTAATGAAAATAGAAAATAGTAATGGTGACAGCACGCCTCCTTGCGGTACCCCTGCATAGACATCGCACCAGGATGACAATGAATTATCAGTTCTTATACGATGTCGACGTCCATGCAGGTAATTGCGAAACCAATCAATCACTGATGGAGATATGTTAATAGAACGTAGCAACTCCAGTAGGATATCAAAATCAACATTATTAAAGGCATTGCTAAAATCAATCAATGTCAATACTGTGAGTTGCTTATTGTCCATTCCCAAGCGAACGTCGTCGGCAACTTTTATTAATGCAGTAGTCGTACTATGACCACTGCGGAATCCGGATTGAAAGGGATTTAGAAGATTTTGTTTATTAAGGAAAAGATTCAATTGTTGATATACTAGTTTTTCCAAGACTTTGGATAGGAGGGGTAAAATAGATATCGGACGATAGTCCGAAAATGATGAAGGATTCGACTTTTTAGGAATAGGAATAATTTCTGCATCTTTCCAAGTTTGCGGATATTCACCTGAGTTAATGGAATAATTAAGGATGTGCGTTATAACCGGAGTAACGATATTAAGGATGGGTATAATCATATTACGACTAATGCAGTCACTACCGACAGCGTTAGATGAGATTGACAGTATATTCTTTTTAACATCACATTCAGTGACTTGATTAAAAGTAAACGGTGGAAAGTTAGTAGTTGGAAACAGTGAAATAGAATTTAAGGTATTAGCCTTATCTGCACTGCACAGACTATTAAAGGAAGATGAGAAATAAGCATTTAAACTTTCAATGTCGACATTAGTTAGAGAAGAATTTTTTGAACTTTTTCCAACTCCTAATGTTTTAAGAAATTTCCATACACGAGCTGTGTCGCCGTTCTCGACTGATTTGTGAATGTGGCGTCGCTGTGCATCTCTACACAATGTATTACAGCGATTTCTGATTTTTTTGTACTTGAGATAATTTTTATCCGTTCTTTCAGATTTGTAAACCGATTTGGCGTAACATTTTTTGGAAATAAGCGTTTTTAGAGACTCAGTCAACCACGGCGCAGGAAGATGTTTCATCTTCACTGATTTTAGTGGTGCATGAGTATCGTATAATTTAGTTAGTAGAGAGTTAAAAATTTCAACTTTTTGATCAATATTTTCTGCATTAATAACAGCTGTCCAATCAATCATGTGAGCATCATCACAAAGGCGCTCATCATCCATACCTCCAAAATTACGCTGCAAAAGAATTCTTGATTTCGCTTTAGGGGGCCGTAGTTTATATGAGAGATAGATCAGATCATGATACGAAAATGAATCGGCAGCACACTGTCCATATTTAACAACAAGATCAATTGATGAGACCATAATAAGGTCAAGAAGAGACGGGGTGCAATTTGGGAGTTTATGAGTAGCCTCCAAAGGCAAAATGTGTATATTACAAGCTTCTACTAGGGATTTAAGTTTATTAGAACGGTTGTCATCCTTGAGAAGACAAGTATTGAAATCACCCATTATTATGGTATGACTGTATAATGGGGTCAACGTTTCTAATAAACTTTCGAAAGAGGAAAAATAATTTATGAGGAGTGAGGGACTATAAAAAACACCCAACAGGATTTTAGTATTATACAAAACTACTTCTAGAAAAAGATGCTCAGCCACGTCGATAGGAGTGGGCTGAGTCGACGAATTTAAAATCTTGAAATTAATATGAGAACGTAGATATATCGCCACTCCACCACCACCCCTACCAACGCGATCGTTACGGATGAGTTGAAAACCAGGTAGGGAATAAGAGGAGGAAGGCAAACAAGGCTTGAGCCATGATTCTGATACTAAGATGGCATGTATATTTTTTGAATCAAAAGATGCAAGCAATTCAGGATAATGAGCCGGAATACTTTGAGCGTTAATATGAACCACATTGAAATTTTTCCCGAGAGTGGAGAAATAGAGATCAAGGGTTTCATTTAGTGGAACGAAATTTGTACTGTGGTTACTCGCATCACTGTAGGAATCATCTGATGATAAAGAAATAAACTGATCACTCTGAATACTTAAATCTAGAGTAGACATATGTACTTATATGGTATAATAAAATATAAAAGTTTATATATATATATATGTATATATATATATTAAAATAATAATAATAAGTTAATTAATTAATTTTAAATATATATATATATGAAATATTAATAATACAAGATAAAATATAAATATATATGGTAAATTTAGATATTATAATATATGTAATAATAATAAAACAAAAACTTGGCTTTTGTATGTGCATCGATTCACCCACCAGCAATTACTATAAGTACTACTAAAGCAATTTCTATAATTAACAACAGACTACTTGTAAAAAGAAAATAATGATACAGTATAATATAATTAATACAATTAAACAATTGTGTATTAAATATACAATTAATATAATTAACAGCTAAGTCGACAGAGAAGAGAAAAAAAAAATATATAAAAATAAAAGTTATGTAAGTAATTTTACAGTTAACATAGTAATAAACAAAATACAAACTCAGCGTTTTTCAAACGGCAACACTGGCATATAAAAGTCAATTGACAGTGACAAAACAATTCGTATACGTAAACTAAAATAGTTCGTGTAAAATATTTAAGAAGGTAAACAAGGATTAGTAAAAGCAAAATTGACCTCCAGAATCTACCATTTGGCCGTGATTGTAAACAAACATCAAATATAAATAATGTTACAAACGAGCATCAAACAAAACGGAAAATTATTACTTAAGAAATTTTGTAAAGTTATTTATTTACTTTTCACATTTCTTTTGATACGCACGGCATGAGTCGCTGGTTTCGTTTTGGACTCCACTGCAGCCCCAGACGAGGAAGATGTTGTTCCTAGTTCCCGACTATCCGATTCATAGGGGAGACTGTCAAGCTCTGCAGTGCTCGTGATGCTGTGGCGTTTTCCATCTGGCCCTACAATAACAATTATGCCATCCTTTGTCCAACATTTCGTAACTCCAAACCGCCGTCTTGCCACCATGAAAGTATCATGTCTTGGTTTGGTCAAAAACTCTGATAAAGTGACTCCTGTAACATCATTTAAAAAAAAAAAAAGATAAATGAAGCTCTTACCTGGACACGAGTGCTTTAGACCTGGCTACCAGGTACTATTTAAATAATATCGTAATATTAATCTTTAAGATCAGAGGCGCCTTTTGTTTAAATAAAGAAAAACATAATTATTTTGTTTAATTTCAGCGATGTACCTCTTATTCTATGGGTCAGTAAGCATAATTTTTCCAAGCAAAAAGTCTGTTATATTGTCACGCATATATAAATGACGGAAAGAGAAACTTTAAATTTGTAATTTTAAGGAAGGTTCCTTATTTCTATCATATCATTGGTACAAACTATTTTAGAAAATTTATACTTACCTAAGTTTTTTATAACGTACGCGAGATTCCTAAAATCCTTTTTTATGATATTCCTCTTTTTATTTTTCATTAAAAAGTTCTATGTTATATTTTTATTCAAAGGAAATAAGAAAATAACGCCATTATCAACCCTTAGGATTTTACCATTACATACAATTCACCACAATTTACAGGCAATATACGGGCTAGACCTTAAAATTGATTGTTATAACTAAGAGAGCAAATTGAGACAAATTGGTTCGTTAGGTTGACTATTTATTTATTTATTTATACATTTGCACGCAAATGTTATTATAATATAGACAAAAAATAAAAATTAAATCAATGAAATTGCTACAGTTGCAACGCTTATCGCTAACACACCAATCTCTTTCAGGCAATCTTTGAGCAGAGGACAAGCGTGGAAAGTGTGGTAAGGGGCACAAAACTATATTATATAAACAAATATTTACAATAAAAAAAAATGGACTATTTCTGACTATTTGGAATGTAAATATTCCAATATTTTGTCATACAAAGAAACGATTGTTGTTTTATTAGTAATATGCTCTTCTATTAGAAAACTAAATTATACTTTACTATACGACAAATAGAATACAATACGTATTACACACACATATGAGCCTGATTTATGTACAATTGGCGATTTTATCGCTAAATAGCAATCTCTTACAGGCAAACTCAACTATTATTAAGTTATTAAGATATAAACACATTTTTTTTTTCTAAAGGTTGTATTGTATTGTGTTGTATGTTAGTCTTTTTGTCTTTTAAATTTCTCTATTAGTACACCTTTAAACAATTGTTTTTACAATAACACCCGACCTTAATTTGAAAGGTATTAATTTAAATTTTTAAGCCTTTATATGTGGAATCTCGTTACAAAATGTATATAGGATCACCATACACATGTACTGTATTCATTACAAATATACATCTCGACATCACAAAATTTGACAGCCATTTTATTATTTTGCGTTGTACTCATGTACTGTATCTGTCACGCTACAATCGGAAAAGACGGTATTCGTTACAGTTTATTCGATTAAAATAATGTACATTTTATACAAGAGAAACGAAAAAATAGTTCAAGCTATTTAGTTTTTTTTTTAAATAAAAAAAGCGCGAGCTTTTCTAATTTTACGAATGACTAGTAAATTTCAGTTTTGAAAATTCTAAAACCGTGCGATATATTGATTTTTGTTATACATATATTTGGTATCATTCATTTTTTACATATTTTTCTAGGCGTATTCTGATATTGTACCGCTATAGAAATCGTATTGCACAAAAATACTGAATCAGCTTGTAAACGTCTTACTATTGTTCAAAAGCCTCCTCCCAATATAGGAGAAGGGTTTGGGCATATTCCACCACGTTACTGCCACTGTGGATTGGCGGATAATTTTCCTACATTGAGTAACGACTGCAATTAGATAGACATGCGATGAACGAACGGGAAGCGGGAAACAAACCCGCGACCGCCGATTTTAAGGCGACTACATGCACCAATAATAAGGTTATTACGGTTATTTGTTATTATTACGGTTGTCGATGGTGAACTACTCGTAAAATACATTCAGTGCGAATTTATTAATCAAATGTTACTTGAAAAACTTTAATGACGTTTAGCTTACTTTTTACTCTTATTAGTAGGTATTGTGATTTATAGAAGACTTTTTGTAGTGTCAAGTCTTCATACGCTTTAATAAAAGGTGATTATTTTAAATTAAAAGACAAATTAATACAAATGAATCTTCAATTCTTAAATGCCGAATCTACTTCAAAAGTTCGAGTTAATTACCTTTTATTAAGTAAGAAAATTACAAAGTTTTCGCGTAAAATTCGTGCGAAAATTATTATGCAATTTATACCACCCGTGCCTTAATGCATTCTCTGATTAATTTATTAGGGACCGCAGTGTGTAAAATTGATGGCTACAACTCGATGAGCGTATTTTATTTTACGATCATATTTTAAAGCTACGTGAAAAGTGTTTTTTTTTTATTATAAATTTTACACAATTTATGAAAACTCGTTCGCGCTATTGACGGGCTGTTATGTTGTAGGAATATTTATTGCCTCGTTACGTATTATTTTTAATATGTGATTCCCGCAGCGCTATAATTTGTTCGACATCTCATGCAAGTCACGTCGTACTCAATCGCTGCATAATTTATTGTAAAAAGTGGCACATTGAATGTGATTTTCATCTTTTTATCATTTTGAATTACTCATACTGAATTATATCTTTCTACGTTTGCGATTAGTAATGCAATTAGTAAAAGATTGATGTTGGTACAATTTTTGTGTGTATAAAACGTTACAGATTTTACGAAATTATGCTTCAGTCATGGGTAAAATTTGTTAATAATACAGTGGCTAATGATTATAAAAAAATGTAAAATTAAGAAAAAAAGCTTTAGTTAAAAAAGAACTAAGGTAATTACTACCACTTAGGCCCGTGCCTCGGGAAGCACGTAAAGTCGTAGGGTCTGGTTGTTATCACAGACCCCTGATAACGATCGTAACTCATGGTAGAAAATTACCCGCCAACCCGTAGTGCAGCAAAGTGGATTAAACTCTAACCCTTATCGTACATGTATAATAGGCCTTTGCCCAGCAATGGGACGCTTATAGGCTGATTCAGTTCAATTCAATTCAGGCCTAACATAAGAAATGACGTGGTACTCCGTTGCCAAAACCAGAGTTTTCTGGGGAAAATAAATCCAAAAAAAAAATGGACAAATGACCATTTCGATTGTCCTCTGGTTAAATTTATAAACCAACTTTTTAAGAACCACACGACTTTCTGGTTTTGAAATTGATGTTAAATGACTTTAATTTTGTGATAAACGCTTGTAATTTTGATGTACGGCAACAAATATTCCTAATACTTATCATCTAGTATTTCACTAAACACTTACAGTAATTTTTCAAACAAACCTTTTTCGAAACGTAAAATGCTACAAGCTTCTTCAAAAGTTGACAACAAGCCAATTTAATCCGATCTAAGAAAATTCAAATTGACATAAACGAAACCTCGAAGAAACGAAGGAACTTCAAAACCCTGAAAAACTAAAGTATTAATGTTCGGCTTAAAATATTTCACGAAGCAGCTGAATAGAAATTGAAAAGTCTCAAATGTCGTTTTTTTAAGCTTTAACTGGTTAATGGGAGTTTTATCCCACATATAAAAGTCTTTATTGCACTTAACATTATACTATCGTAAAAATATATATATTTAATAGTTTAATGAAACGAACGAGAACTTGGCACAGAATTGTGCGGTATTAGTATACCTATGTCACAAACAAATTTATGATAAAACATTTATTTATTATTGGTAATAGAGCCACTATTTATTTTATAGTTTGGTTGTGTATATTATAGTACCAAGTATTCACGCATTTGTTTAACTGAATTAGGAAAATATAAAAAGGGATAGAGGTAAGTGGCCACATTTCCGCCACTAGCTCTGTGTTCTAACCATTCGTTATCAAAGGAGGTCGAATAAGAAGTCAGCAATTTATAGTATGCATATACTTCTTTTACACAAATATAAATTCGTCGCAATATTTATAACAGCTGAAGTTTTAGTATTTATATAAGTATTTGCCAAGTTAGTTGTTTAATATACGAACGTATACAATAAAAAATTATAAATATAAAGTTCTTTGACACCAAAATATTTATACATTTAGTAATTTTATCTTAAATGCAGGGCATTGTTGTAAAACGTCTTTTCATTTGTCATACCTCAGTGCCTGAAGTCCAAAGTCTTCGACCAATGTGTGTTACCAGCATACGGATCTGAGACGTCGTCTCGAACTATGGGCCTTTTAAACAAGCTACAAGTCACACAGCGTGCAATGGAGATGCTGTGCTTTGCTTGGTATTTCTCTCCGAGATCGAATCAGAAATGATGAGATCCGTAGACGAACGAAGATTGCTGACATAGCTCAACGGATTTGCAAGCCGAAGTGGCAGTGAGCAGGGCACATACCTCGTAGAAGTAGTAGTAGAGCAAAAAGGTTCTCGAGTGGAGACCACGTACCGGAAAACGCAGCGTCGGATGACCGTTCGCGAGATGGACAGATGACTTGAGAAAAGTCGCTGGAAGCCGATGGATGGAGGCTGCTTTGAATCGGTCACTCTGGAGGTCGATGGGGGAGGCCTACGTTCAGCAGTGGACATCCAATGGCTGATGTGGTGATGATGATGATGATGTTAAATGCAGGTCGGTATTATTTTTAATGTAAAAATTATCCATTTTTACCCGACTGCGACAGAAGGAGGGTTATGTTTTTCGAGTGTATGTATGTATGTATGTATGTATGTATGTATGTATGTATGTATGTATGTCCATTTCTTTGGCACGCCCTACAGCCCAAACGGCTGCACGGTTTTTGACATGTGAGGTGTCGTTGTATTTGTCTAAATTGTAGTAGTGACATAGGCTATATAAATTTTCAAAATGGCGCCCGCAAATGGCGGTATGAGGGGGGGGGGAGTTGATTTTTTTTTACTGTAACAATGTGGGTATCAAATGAATAGTAAATTGTTTTATTCTTTTTAGTTTATAATAAGAGTATTTTACGCAGTCGGGTTTTTTGATTTTTTATTAAGCATACTTGTTGATACCAATATAAATGATACACTACTAATATACAATAAAAAGATGTGAAGTTCAACAAACTGAAACAGCCAGTTAATATTCAATTATAAAACAAATCAGATGGTCGGTCAGAGGTCTCACACTACTTTTATTCACTTCGACTTTCAGCAACTTTTACTCGTTTAAAAGGTTATCTAATTTATAAAATATCTATATAAACAAAAGAGCGTCAGTACCAAATGCAGCACAAACTACTCTAGACTGGTCAGAGCAAGGTACACAGGGTATCGACCAAAGTCAATATACAATAGCCCCAACCTCGATGTTACAGTACAAGGGACAATAGATGTATATACGATCGAAATACGATATATAGAAATACAGAGTACTTACTGGTGACGTCTGGTGTTTGCGTTACATATACGAATACAAGACGACATTGACATTGGCAAAAGTCTATTACAGTGAATGAGATCAAATCACAGACTTACGCCCCAATAAATAAATCATAAAGATTTCGCTAGAGTTTGTCCAATGAAATGCTCTCATTATTGAGCTGTTACTCGTAGTATTTTTTCTATTTTACTCGTCGTTATAATTATTATCAATTAATGTAGTAACTAATGGTTATATATTATTGTTCATGGAATAGCTTACCGTTTGTTTGAAGGATTCAAAATACTTATTTAACCAGTCATCGATCCTAAAACCGCTTTGTCTTAAAAGCTGACAAAGGTAAAACAGATACAAAGTTTCTAAACTTGAAATGTTATTGTTTTGTGAACCGAAAAGACCCTTGTATAAACGAGAACACATTTGCGGCTATCAAATGTTTGGCCCACTAATATAACTTTGAATTTCTTCAACTTGTTTTTATTAGATACCTATTGAAGATGATAGGAACAACAATAATATCGACTGTCCCTACGTACAGTATCGAAACTGAAAATTTGCGATTTTTTTATTGCACTAAGAAACTCCTTTTTATGTGTGTTTTCATACAAAAAGAGAATAAGCTAAAAAAATACATATTAAACCACATTTTTCATGAGTATAATATCGATACTTAACAAATAAATGACAATTTTGTACACAAAATTAACTTAAAAGTACTCTCCTGTAAAGTACCTTTTTTCAGTTTCGATAGTATACCTAGGGACAGTCGATATTCGTTTATATCTAATCTTATGTCGACCTCACTCGACCTCATTGGTATTTTAAGCCAACAAACCATAATAACTGATAGTATGTTTATATTTTATAATATCAGACGAAGGAACTTAAATTATTTATAAAATACCCGTTTCAGTTTATATTTTTGTTATAAATAGGCAAGTTATAATTGATATCAGACATTTGTCCTGATATTACAAACGGAAAAACTATAATATGATAACGACATAACAAATTCAAACGGAACACAATTGAGGACGTGAGTCTATAAATATGCACATAAAGGTGAACATTATCCTCAACTCGACGACATTGTCCATTGTAGAGAACCATTTTATTGTGAATGGAGGACAAAACGACCCGACACGGTGAAAAGAACTGAGTGTCGAATTAAATGTAATTATATATAATGTAGTAATAATAATTTCGTATGAGATAACGTTTTGTACAAAGGTACAATAATTTTTGTTACCTCGGCGTAATGATAGTAGCTATTATGTCGGGCATATAGAAAATATAAAACAACATATCGCAATGGTATGTAATTAATACATGATTGTATTTTTTATCCAAACCAATAACTGTTCAGGTTTTTAAACATCTATTTTATGCTTCTTTCGAATGGCTCGTTGGAGCAATTGGTAGAAATTTAGATGCATAAAAACCCTGCTTTCCGCTCCAGGGTCGTGGGTCGATTCCCGACTCGAGTCTGGGTTTAATATTTTATATGTATGTATTTAATAATAAAAAAATTATTAAATAAACAATTAATTATTAATATTTATTACAGAAATTTTACAATATTATACATATTTACAATTCAAAACTTAAAATAATTATTTACAAAAAATAATTATATAAAAATAATAATATTATTTATAAAAAAATTATATATGTATATTAGTCAGTTGTTTACAAGCATTAAGTTGCCTATCTACCTGAGGGACAGACGACTGTGTGTATATATTTATTTAGAGTTTACGATTTCATGTAAGAGTTCGAAGGTAGTCTACAGAATTCTTAAAATTCTTACCAAAATTTCTTTATTTTTAGGCTTGTTCAAATTTACTTAACAAATATTTTAAATCCAAATTGTGTCACGTGTTCGTTTCCCGCTTTCGGGAAGATATTTGTATTGGTGCAAATATTTCATTCTGGGTGTAGGATGTTCTCATGGTAGAAAAATTAATAGGTTACCTATGAAATTACTTTTTTTGATGAAATAAGTTAACGCACTTTTTTCTATATTTTTTTTTTATTTTTGTTATTCAAAGTGATTACCCATGGAATCAATGCATTTTTGCCAACGAAGTGGTAACTTATTGATGCCTTTCTTGAAAAACTCTGCTAGACGGGAGGCAACAAACTCTTCAAAGGCATTTTGTACTGCCTCTCGGGTATTGAATTTTTTTCCCGCCAAGAAGTTATCCAAATTCTGGAAAAAGTGGAAGTCTGTAGAGGCAAGATCTGGTGAGTACGGTGGATGACGTAAAACTTCCAACGCCAGCTCTTGTAACTTGGAGACCGTCTGCTGTGCAGTATGAGGTCGCGAGTTGTCGTGCAGGCAGCACTCCATAATCACTCGAATTTTTAACATATCCATGATGATGAAAAACGTACAAATGCGATGTAAACACAACACTAACCATTAAACAAATGACTAATTATAAAAAAAGAATTCTATATTTTTAAAATAAAAATAATTTGTAATTCGAGTTCTTAACCATTTTTTTTTTAGTTTTGAAATAGCCAGTACGACGAAACGGCAATTTCATAGGTATAGACATAATATTTGCCATCCCGCAGTGCAGCAGCGTGATTGAGTAAGCTTCAACCCTTCTAATATATGGAGAAGAGGCCTTTTTCGAAATTTAGATCTTGGTTGATTACGATCCTCAATTACATTATCCCGAAGTGCAAAATTAATTAATTCATACAAAGAGCTCTACATACTCTTACATTTATATAGAAGTAGTAAGTGTCCATAGTTCCAAATACAAAAGACAGCAGTCAATGTATCGCAGTTCAGAGAAGACCCTTGTAAAGTGGAGCGATACGTGAACGTATTTGCGGTTATCGAAATGTTGGAGTAGAAATTGTTAGACCTTCTTAAACGATTTCGTACTACACATCACATACGAAAACCATTAAACTAAGAGTAACCCGCAGGCTAAATGAAACCTCTTGAATTCGAAAGTATTTCGTTATATAAATCTGACGATATAAATATAAAAAAATTTGATAACAAAAAGTTTCGATATTTTTAAAAGTGATAATAATAAACTCGATTTAAGGTTTCGTATGCAGAGGTCTACCAGTCAACCCGTATGCCTTTAGAATCGTAATTGTAATTGTAGATAGGTGTTAAATTTTTTACTGAATAAATATTAACATAGCTCATTTGAATAATTTAGTTACAACTTAAAGGTTTGTGTGGCCTGCAAAAAAAAATACAACACTAGTGACTCTACTCGGTTTCGTACGGGTAGTATAATTATAATTTTCTTAGCGACAGTGAGGGCCGCGGTACGGGATTTGTTATATCAAGCGAGTCCCGACATCCTAATTTCAACTATATATTGTAAAAGTTTATCATAATGTGCATAAAAACTTAAGGTAACTAACGTTTTTAAGTTGATAAGGATAATATTGTTATAGCCAAATAGCTTAATAACTATCACATTGTAGGTGAAATTTTTTTAGAAGTTAAAATGGGTCTATATCCGTTCTAACTCACTACAAGCTGTCCTTAAAATATAGATAGACAACATTCCAGAATTTTCTGTAGACCTATTAAAGAGGAGTATCTCACCAAATCTAAAGAGTGTTTGTTATCTCGGAATGAACCAGTTCGAATACTACAATTTTAATTGTATTGTAATTTTTTTTAAATAAAGTTTAAAACTGCAAAACATCCCATTAGGATTGGCAATAATGTCGAAAATAACCCATAATATGGGTATATATATATTATATATACCCATATTGGCATATATATATATATATATATATATATGGCATTTGTGTATATAGTGATATATTGTTTTGTTAAATCTCAAAGGGATTAAGGCAATGTTTTCGATGAAAGCTCTCAGCTTGTTAAATCTATTTCGATATTTTAATCATTTATCGTCATATTTCAACCAATTTACACAAAACCGTAACAAATTATACACCTGAAGCTTCTTCGTAAATCATTCTGTTTATTGATGAAAACCGCATGACAATCAATTCACTATTTTTTTAGTTTATTGCAGACAGACATACGCGGCAGGGGACTTTATTTCACAACTAGCTGTGCTCCGCGGTTTCACCCACGTTAATTTGGGGAGAAACGTACTTAAATATTTTTAAGCAATTACTCTAATTGTAAGACTAGGTACCCGCCTCGTTGGTCGAGTGGTCGTAAGCATTACTGCCGAGCAAGGGGTCTTAGGTTTGATTCCTGGGTCGTTCAACCCTTTTTTTTTCGAAATATCTCAGTAAAAGAGTGATGTTATATTTACTTTAAAAGTGGAACTATAGTTAAAAAATGTCTCGAGAAGAGAAATAATAAAGGACGCAACGAAAGCTCTCAAAAAAGATTATTTTTTCCCGTTTTTGTGACAATATGTATGTATAAAGTAAGTAAAATATATAAATAAAAGAAATTATAATAATACACGTTGTTGTACACGGTGTACAATAAAGTGTATTCACTTTTTAGAGATAAGGCCGCCCTTTTTATAATACCTTATTAAATAAATAATTTTTCTATGCGATTTCTTAGTTTTGGTATACTGTACAACAAAACTAAAAAATCACAAAGAAAAATTATTTATCTAATAAGGTTATTAAAGAAAGGGGGGCCTTATCTCTGAAAAGTGAACTCATCCAGGTAACCTAGCGGCCGAGGAAACGGTTTTGTTTTATAAACCTTTATAGTATTAAATTTTAACTTATATTATTTTGACACAATTTTTTAATTCAAGCAAGATAAATCTTGTATATACTCTTACAATAGATAAACCGTTTTATTTATTTATTTATTTATAATAATTGAATCTTGTTATATTATATAAATCACTAGCAAACCCGGCGAACTCCGTTTCGCCACCAACTTATTTTCGTGAGGGATACTCACACCACGTAGGTACTGCCGCCATGCAAAACCATATTGGTTTGTAGTACATGCTATGTATCAGCGATGGCGCTGTATGTGAAAAATGATTTTACCTGTTTTCCTGCTTTTCTGTTGAAAATTTTCCTGAATTCAGTTTGCTATAAAGCTCACGGAGCCCGAGACCTTTCCAACGAATGCAAAACCGTGGAAATCGGTTCGTGCGTTCTGGAATTATAGCGTCAGGAAGGAAAACCCGACTTATTTTTATATTATAGAGAAAGAAAATGTGTGACGTAAAGAAACCTAAATTTTTCCAACAATTTTCAATTTACTATTGTCCTTAATCCATACTAAATACTCCGCTCGAGTAGGATTAAAATCTATTTGCGCTACAATACTTTATTCATCCATAAATAGCCGGCCGAATACCTAAGCCCGGTTGGTTAGCGTTGATAGTGACAGCTTATATAAAACACAACTGCTTACAATACAACGAATAATACTAGAGCTGTGCAATTTTGCATTACAGACACCCCATTAATATATAATTACTGAGTGAAGAATTAGCTTACTATGAGCATATTATGTCCAACTTTGCTCCCGGTTTGGAACCGGAGCCTTGTTTATAAAATGATATTGCTTTCGTAATATTAACTGTAGTAAAACTTAACTTCTTAAACTGCGCAATGTTCTGCAATTTTATACCGTAGTGTTCCACTTATTCAAGATTAAAAAACTTTTTGGTGCGAATTAAATATGTTTTTTTGTTTAAAATTACATTCAAATTAAAATTACAAAGTTAAAGTATTTTTATTTATGTTTTAATATTTTTCCCAAAAAAGGAAACATTACAAAAGTATGTCTACTAGAATATATAAAATTTTGCTTCATCTGAAAATGCAATTAAAATTACGACAGCAAAGCAAGCTTTAAAGATAAAACTTTTTATGTAAAAGTATAATTTTGTTGCGATAAAGATAGAAGAGATAGAAAGTTTCCAAACTTAGAATACTGCTTCCATTGTTTCGCGGTTTCGAAGACCCTTGTAAAATGAATGGTTTACAAAATGTTGTAAATTCTTGAAATGTCTTCAACTAAGTCGTATCTGAGATCAAACAAAATCTATTGAAACTTGTAACATTAATTAACAATTTTTTTTACGTTCCTCTGAAATCGATAAAAATATATTTTGTGTATTGTTGTATGGGTAGGCTGGTAGAGATCTCTTTTAGAGATAAGTTCGCCCTTGGCAATTTACTTTGTAAACTTGATTGTAAAAATGCTTTCAAAATGTAATAAAGAATATAATAAGTTGTAAATAAATTGTTAATAGCACATTGTAACTTGTAGTTAATCTATCAATTTTTTTTACGTTCCTCTGAAATCGATAAAAATATATTTTGTGTACATATTAAATTAATGAATTTGGCCTGAAATCGATGTTATATAATATTCATTATCATTAATTAAAATAAAACAAATCAATTTGCAATCATCCACAATATAAATCAATTGAGCTGTAATTATACATTGTATGCTTACTGGATTTAATTGTAGTGACTCGCAGATATTACCATATACTTACATTTATATTGACTAGTGGTCGCCCATTGGTCGAAATTTGACCTAATCTATAATTGATAGCATTATCAACATCATAAAAATATGATTGCTCATAACATGGTGAGCAACATATGCAGCAGTCATTGGATCTCATGTGTGATAAAAAAGTTCGATAAAAAAATCGTTGCAAGACCTGTATTTAAGACCGTGTTGACAACAGACTTTGACAATAAAAAAAATTGTGTAGGTACATATGTTCATTGTACATATGTGTGTGTGTCGTAGTGTGTGTAGTGTCTTTTTTAATTAATTAAATGTATTTTTTGAGTATTATTATAAAAAATATTAGCATTCTGCACTTCTTCTTCGTATAAATTTTAACTGTGCCAATTTCATAATTCTCCATTCGCGTAATTTTCGTAAAAAGGGGTACAAAGTTTTTGCTTCACATATTAATATATAGATGTTATGTTAGCAAATTAAAATTTTAATTTGCCTAATTAGAGTTAGAATAAAATAATTTCATTTATATTTACCGTACTATACTTTATAAATAGTAGTGTAATATAATAAAATCAACCCACAGCTTAGTCAAAATTGTTACTTACTGGAAGAGTTGGAACTACATATTATATCTGGCAATTGAATATAAACATAACGATGTTATAATAAGTTTTAGCGTCATATTTTATTTAGAACAACAAGAAATTTGTACTGCTTAATTTATATATTTTTATGTGAACATAGATACAATATTTTATTTTGGACAGGAAAAATACGTGTCCCAAAAAAAAAAAAAAAAAAAGAAACAACTGGAGCACTTTGTCCGCTCAAGCATCAGGGACGGTGATCTATTTGCTTGCCTGGGCTCGAGCAATCGGAGAATGTTATGTAGTCACGACATCCCTTGACATTTGACTGATAGTAATGCTGGTTGTTGATATTTCAAAAGCTTTTATTTAACACTGAATGGAAGTTGTATCGTTAGAATATCGCCATCTTTTCTTCTATCACTTATTTTGATTTTGATTAGACATTTATTGTGTTCGGTGATAATACAAAGTTGTGTTAAATTACATTCGAGCTGATCCATTCGTGAAAACAACCGTCAATGGTCCCCAGTGACTTTTAAGCTACACATGAAATACTTATCTTGTTTCTGTTTTTTTTTTGCATTACTTGTAATTTAATATTTTTTTATTTTATTTCCATAATGATCTGAAAAGTTAAAGTTACATTACTTTAGTATGGGTATTTAGTGATGCATGAGGAACAGGGTGTAAAGTTCTTCATCCACCATTGAAAAGGGAGGATCCTCCGACCAGACGGGTGTTGTGTCTGGTGGGCTACTGCGCCCCTTAACGTTTGTTGTCGGGTTTTTTATATATGATCAATCGCTCGGATAACTTTGATAGCGCGATGTAGGAAGCGTCAGTTCATATGTGGCGAGATAGATGTCGCTACATTTATATTTATTTACTGATAGATTACGACTACAGTTTCATATACATTATTAATTATTTGGAAGTGTCTACTATTCATACGATTAGGGTAGGTACAAATATTTTTTTTGTTATTCATACGATTATCGACTAAATAGCAACAGCAACAACAGCAACAGTCTAATTATTTTGACGTGATAATGTCTTGTAAATCGATGAATGCCGGCTGCACGCACGAAGAAGTGTCACGTGTCACGAGCGAGAGCGCGGAACAAGCGATAGAGAGGCACGATCGGCCTAAGCGTTCGGCTTGTAAATGAAAAACAATAACGCAGATTGGAGGGTCAAATATCACACATCTATATAAATCATCTTCTCTCCAAAGTAACTCCCAATGTATGAGGTGTAGAATTTGCTTCTGTAATATATGTATGTATATATGTTTGCTGGTATGTATGTGTATGTATGTACATATGTATGTATGTATATGTGTATGTATTTATGTATGTATGTATGTATGGGTGTATACAGGGTGACTGGTGAATTACCATCAATATTCAAGGAGAATACCCGGCACATGATCCTCATTCGAATTATGTAAAAAAAATAGGAACTTAATTTTGGACCAAATTTTCATAAATTTCAATTCAAATAAAAGACGCGTTGTCACTTTTCCAGTCATGCCGGCGGCGCGTGCGACGCGGTGTTGTACTATGCTGCCAGTACCCGCACCCCCGCCCCGCGGCTAATCGCTTATTCGATCGACGAATCACGTTACTAGGTCACTAGGTCAGTAGGCTAGCGCCAACGTATGGTTTGGACGTCTGTTTTGTGTTTTCCCGCGCGTGCGCCTAGCGTTCGATATTCCGAGTATACCTAATCTGTCGTGTGTGAGTGTGACCCTTAATTAGGTATGGCTTATCAGTACACAAATGAAGAGTACTTGAATATGGTTCGTGTTAATGTAATGATAGCTTACCGGGTACTATCAATTTGTACCGGGAGATGTTCCCCAATCGCAGAGTACCTACTGTTAGCGTAATATTAAGCACTAATCCAAGACTACGAGTATGATTCCATTTTTAAATACGCCGGGAATACCAAGATAGGTGAACAGTTAATATTATTTTATTTTTGTTCCAAGTTTACATCATTTACCTAGTCAATAAATCTGTTGCTCATCACATCAAAATCAAATGGAATAAACATATCTTTCAACTCGTAAGTAATATTTAAATTAAATTATTTATTTTGTCTAGAAAGTTCGGTGATTAGTATGCCTCTATCGGCAAGTAGCAAAACTACTGGTCCGCAAGGACCGTAGTTCCTTGCTTTTATTTAATAAACAACAGTTGGCTGTTCAACAATTCACAAAGTTTATTTTTGTTGTGTTTTTTTTTTAATATTTTCAAAAGTAACTTTATAATTTTTCAACATATTAAAAAAATTATTCTATCAAATCTGATCTTTATCTAGCGACACCTAGTGGTTTACTTGTCATTTACGTCGTACATTACAAACTTGTACTTTTATTTACAGCTAGATGGCTCTGTTTAAGAGATCGTGTCTAAAATTGATTTTATTACTTTAATTCATCTTGAATACTAGTTTTATTTACTAGAATATTTTTTTCGAGAATAAATAAGTGGCTTAGCACTGTTTTAGTTAAAAAAATATGACAAGTCCTTATTTATGAACGACATCATTGTCCACTTTATCTATGTGTTCTTATTAAATTAAAGCGATATCTCAATTGAAATTCTTCATCCGTAATTTTTCCTACGCCTTAAGTTTCTGGGTAGGGATATATTAAAAATAAAATCCATTGCTTCCAAATCAGACTCTGAGGAGCTGCTCGTATTCATTATGCTAACACTGATTGTTTTTTACCCGACTGCGACAGAAGGAGGGTTATGTTTTTCGAATGTATGTATGTAATATGTATGTATGTATGTCCATTTCTTTGGCACGCCCTACAGCCCTAACGGCTGGACGGTTTTTGACATATGAGGTGTCGTTGGATTTGTCTAAATTGTAGTAGTGACATAGGCTATATAAATTTTCAAAATGGCGCCCGCAAATGGCGGAATGAAGGGGGGGGGTTGATTTTTTTCTTACTGTAGCAATATGGGTTTCAAATGAAAACTAGTAAATTGTTTTATTCTTTTTTGTTTATAATAAGAGTATTTTACGCAGTTGGGTTTTTTGTTTGTGTGTTTTTTGCGTGTGTCTTCCCGGCTCCTGCGCGCCTAGCGATCGATCATACGCGTATACCTAATCTGTCGTGTGTTAGTGTAATCTGTCATTAGTAATTAGGTATGGCTTATCAATACACAAATGCAGAATCACCATTGCTTTCGAAACTGTTAAAAGTGACTGTGTGTGTGTTAGTGTAGTTATGTAGGTAAATAGGTAGTTTAATGATTGAAAATCGTTGTAAATAATTCGTTAATATCATTAAATGAAAACACGACACGCGACGTTCTGGTGTAGTGGTGCGAGTAGTTGCCTCAACTGCAACGCCACGCGCTGGTGGTCGCGGGTTCGATTCCCGCTTGGGACAGATATTTGTACAAATATTTTTTTCCGGTCTGGGTGTATGTCCTTGTGGATCCCTACCGTGCCTCGGAGAGCACGTACAGCCGTCGATCACTGTTGTTATCATAGACAAGATAACGATCGTTACTTATGTTAGGGAATTAACCGCCAACCCTCTTAACACTTGGCGGTGTTTGGACGTAATTAACTACCGCGAGGAAACTAGGGTGTCCAGACGACGCGTAAATAATTAGATAACTGTTGGGCAACTTTACTTAGAAGCTTATCAATATTTATGTTATATTTTTACATAATTCGAATGAGAACCATGCACCGAGCACTCTCCTTAAACACCGATAGTATCTCGCCAGTCACCCTGTATATGTATTTTATTGTGTATATGTTCAATGTATATATTATACAATATATTTTGGCTTTTTTTCTCGTCTTTTACACTACTGTGCCCCGCGTTGACTTCATTTCTCACCATCATGGGTAGGCTGGTAGAGATCTCTTTTAGAGATAAGTTCGCCCTTGGCAATTTACTTTGTAAACTTGATTGTAAAAATGCTTTCAAAATGTAATAAAGAATATAATAAGTTGTAAATAAATTGTTAATAGCACATTGTAACTTGTAGTTAATCTATCAATTTTTTTTACGTTCCTCTGAAATCGATAAAAATATATTTTGTGTACATATTAAATTAATGAATTTGGCCTGAAATCGATGTTATATAATATTCATTATCATTAATTAAAATAAAACAAATCAATTTGCAATAATCCACAATATAAATCAATTGAGCTGTAATTATACATTGTATGCTTACTGGATTTAATTGTAGTGACTCGCAGATATTACCATATACTTACATTTATATTTACTAGTGGTCGCCCATTGGTCGAAATTCGACCTAATCTATAATTGACAGCATTATCAACATCATAAAAATATGATTGCTCATAACATGGTGAGCAACATATGCAGCAGTCATTGGATCTCACGTGTGATAAAAAAGTTCGATAAAAAATTCGTTGCAAAACCTGTATTTAAGACCGTGTTGACAACAGACTTTGACAATAAACAAATTTGTGTACATATGTGTGTGTGTCATAGTGTGTGTAGTTAATAGCATATTGTTACTTGTAGTTAATCTGTATAATTTAAGTAATAAAGTATTTGAATTAACGAGTGCAAATAAATGTTAATTTATCGAAAAAAAAATGTAATTAATTGAATTAACTCATTCTTTGCATTATATTAAATAACGATAATGCAGTGATAATAATTCAATTCATAACAGTATGCAATTTTTTTCAATGTTTCCTTATGACGTTATCACGTAAAATTATTGTCCGTAAACCGCCTTTATTTAATAATAACATATTTTGAGTTAATTTATATTAATTTTTGTATCATCTTCAGACATCTCATTAAAAGACAAATTATCTGCAGTTTTATTGAATTTTTCTCTACTAAATAAACAAGCCATGAAACTCTTGTACGCAGAGCATTACTTGTGTATATCGGTGTTTATAATAACAGCATTTACCGTTTACTACTACAACCTTCATAAAACCAGCGCGTCGAGTCAAAGGAAGCATTGGGTTATTCAATAAACGGTTAACCTGACCAACTTCACCTACGTGCTGTCGTTACAATTTAGTCAGTGAGGCTGCTATTGTTTACGATATTCGTGAATTCGGATGATGATATTTTTAGGGAGATTTATACACTCATTTGCAAAAAAAACGGGCGGTTTCGATTTTCTTCCTGGCTGAAAAAAATAAAATACCAAAAAGGTTTTAATCATTTGAACATGTTACTGGCCAGTTATAAAAGTGCCATAATGTTTATAAGAGTACATTCCAAATTCAAATTTTTGACTGAGCCTGGTTTTCAAAGAAAATAACTTTTAACTACATTTTGTGGCGCGAATTCCCTATAGTTAATATCGACTCTAATTAACTTTTTGTCAATTTTTATTAAATTATCTGGTGTCCTTGACAATTAAAAGTATTGTTATTGCTGTTTAGCAATCTCGAAAATGGTAGATAAAGTGATAAAAGCGAGCAAAATTATTGCGCTGCTTGAAGAAGGTTGCAGTCAATGCTTCGTGGCTCAGAGGCTAAATGTGAGTTGGTCGACAGTTCAAAGGACCTGGCAGTGCTATCAAGAGACCGGTTCCATCAAGAGAAGGCCTGGTTCTGGCAGAAAGACATGTACCGAACCACGGGATGATCGTTTTCTAGTTAGTCAAGCGTTGAGAAATCGCAAATCTTCTTATGTGGACCTCAAGAACACCTTTGAAGAAGTAAGAAATGTGCAAATTAGTCTATGGACGGTCAGGAGGAGGCTTCTCGCTGCTAATATACACAGTCATCGCCCGGCATGCGGCCCTAAATTACTCCGTGGACATCGAGTTGCCAGGCTTAGCTTCGCTCGAAATTGTGTGTCATGGACTCATGAAGACTGGGATAGGGTATTGTTCTCCGATGAAGCCAGGATATCTCTGCATGGTGAAGACCGACGTCGGCGAGTGCTTCGTAGACGAGGAGAACGCTTTGCAGAGGCATGTTTTGAAGAAATCACACCTTATGGAGGGGGCTCTGTTATGTTTTGGGCAGGATTAAATTCTATGGATCGTACGGAGTTAGTCTTCATCGAAAACGGTACACTGACTGGACACCGATACATAACGGAAGTTCTAATTCCTTATGCACAACCCGCTTTAACCGCTCTTGGCGAAAACTCAATTTTTATGGACGACAACGATCGCGCCCACCGGTCTAGCGGTGTGGATGCGTATATACTAGAAGTCGGAATTCGTCGTTTGGACTGGCCAGCTAGAAGTCCGGACCTCAATCCCATAGAGCATATCTGGGACGTTCTGAAGCGACGAGTGAGATCAGTGCAGCCGGCTCCGCAGACCATCAGAGAGCTAAAGAATGTGATTACCGCGGAGTGGGAACGTATTCCCCAAGAAACCATAAAAGATATACTCACTAGCATGCCCAGACGAATGCAAGCTGTGATTTCAGCAAGAAGGAGTCACACTCAATACTAAACTTTTATCTGCTTTTAATGTATTCAAGAAAAACAAAGAAATTAACGCGTTTCATTTTTATTTAGCGAGCAGGTACAATCATAGTGTTTTGAGCTTAAACATTATTTCTTAATAATTTAATTAAAATGTTATGATAAAACTGATGAAAACTATTCCTTCCTAATTAATTGATAAAATTCTGAGGATAACAATACCTAAAATTGTCAAACAAACTAATAGTAACTATAAAATAGTTCTTTGCTTAAGTGCCCGTTTTTTTTGCAAAAGAGTTTATTTCTTCTATTAATCAAAATTTATGTAATGTTTGTGAGTTTAATCAATTAATCGTTTTCATAGATTATATTATGTAATAAATTTTGCAAATAAATAGAATAAAATAATAGAGCTCTATAAAAATAAAGCTTTTCTTAAATAAATAACTATACGACGTAAATGCAGAAAGCATAATAAAGTTTCAAAAGTAATCAGACCTTTTTTCTCCATGTGTTCAAGAATGATATTTCGGTTTCAATAAACAATATTAATTAGATGAAATTTTTCAGCGGATTTTTCGAATGGAGCAAGGAATACGAAACATTTTGTCGACCCGGAGTGATGGACGAATTTCCTGGTAAACTGCTCCTTCCGCGCGGGGACTATTTGTCTGAATTTGAATCGCATTTATTTTCAGAGAAATTTGTCTCCTAAGCCCCGAGGGTATGTACTAGAAGCGCCTGCGGTAATTCCTCACATTTAATTGAATAAAGTTAATTTGTATTCTCGATGTAATTATATATATAAATTGTTCGCTATTTATTATTTTTAACGCGTTCAGCATCATTCTTCTCATGCGTGAGAAAAAATAAAGTATCAGGAAGTCACTGTTTATTTTCTAATTTTCCGGCTGTCTTCACGAGGTCTGAGTAGACGGGGCTGTCTGGCGTGGCAAATGTGACAGGAGCATTACAAAATTCTCGTGATAGATGGTATCCATATAACGGGTTTCTTTTAACACTTTTTCAACTTTTATGAAGCAAATGGTTAGTAAATACTGTATTCTTAGACTACCGTCTTATGTTAATGTTCTTGTTCATTGTTGTTTTTTTAGTTTATTTATGTGATCGATACTGTACTGTACTGTATCAGCCTGTAAATAACCCACTGCAGAGCAAAGGCCTCTTATAGAAGAAGGGTTGGAGCTTTATCCATCACGCTGCTCCACTGCAGGTTGGCGAATAATATCCCTACCATGAGTAACGATCGTTACCAGGTGTCTATGATAACAACCGGGACCGACAGCTTTACGTGATCTCCGAAGCACGGTGGGGAAACCCACAAAGATATACATCCAGACCGGAAACAAATATTTGCACTAATACAAATATCCGACCCGAGCGGAAAAAAAAGATAAATAATAATTATTTTAAAATACCAATTTAAAGTAACTATAAAGTACAGGATGTCCAGTGGCAGATTTCAAAGTTTAAACAAATGTAGTTTATCAACGCAAGACGTTAGAAGGGTGCGGGTTGCGTCAAGAGCGCAAGAGCTGCGGATTTTTTAGTAGCCATGGAATAGTGGAGTGGAGAGCACCGGGTTTTTGCAGTCGAGGCGTACTTTTAGAGTAGTTTTTCGCTCTCTGAAGCACGCCGTCGATTTAATAATCGTTACAGTATTCGTCGATTACGTAATGGACCATCGATCAACCTTATTCAGTCTTGGGTAGCAAAGTTCTGAGCTATAGGATCAACACTGAATAGACCCAGACCTGGACCCACACCAACGGTAGCCACGGACGAAAATGTTGAACGTGTTATGGTTTCTGTGTGTGGAAATCCTCGTTTATCACTTCGTGCACGTTCATCGTTATTGGGAATTCCAAAATCAACTTTACAAGTGATAATGCGAAAAAAATTAAAGTTTTATCCTTATAAAATTCAAATCGTTCAAGATCTACACGATTCTGACTTTTCTTTAAGAAAAACATACGCGGAAACAATGTTATTTAGATTTCGTACTGCAACTCGGATGGGAAACATATTCTTCAGTGACGAAGCTCACTTTCACGTCGGAGGGTATGTGAATAAACAAAATTACCCTTACTGGGACGTCAACAACCCAAGAGAAATGCACCAAGAGCCGCTACACAAGCCGAAAGTTACAGTTTGGTGTGCAATGTCATCATCAGCCATCATAGGGCCTTATTTTTATGAAAATCAACGTGGCCTGTGTGTGCCGAACTGTAACTGTGAATTCAGAGAGATATGACGAGATGTTGAATAACTTTTTTAGACTAGAACTACAGAATAGTCCATCTTTTAACCGAAATACATGGTTCCAGCAGGACGGGGCCACAGCTCATACGGCTAATCCGCTAATGTGTCTATGAATGCAGTGCGGCAGTTATTTCCCGAAAAAATCATATTCCGAAATGGCAACATACCGTGGCCTCCTAGATAACCAGATTTAAGCCCATGTGACTTTTTCTGTGGGGATATTTAAAATCCGTTGTTTACAAAACAAATCCGAGCACTGTGACAGAGCTTAAAGACAATATTCGAGCCAAAGTAAGTAGAATTCCCCAGTCCCTCTGTAAACGCGTTTTTGAAAACATGCATGCTAGACTCGAAGAGTGTGTTAGACTCGATGGCCAACATTTGGAGAAAGTGGTATTCAAAAAACGAAATCCGCACTTCTTGTTTTTAAAACAAAATAAACGTAGTTTGTATACGATAAGTAGTTTTTTTTTTTACAAGTTTCCAAACTTTGAAATCTGCCACTGGACATCATTTATTATAATCTTTTGGTAGGAGATACATAATTTCGATAGTGCATTTAATTATTTCAATTTAAATTATTTTCTGATGAGGTTTTTGCTCTTCTGATGCATATTTTATAAGACCGTACCTTGCTACCTGTCAGATATTGTTATCCTGTTGAATTGACTATTAATATTTTAAAAGTCAACACTCGTATAAAAAACATAATATTACTAGCAATAGACTCAATGAAGGATTAAATTTCTGCGTTATCTGAGATTTTCTACAACAGGATAAATTAATTCCAAAAAGATCTTCAGAGAGGAAATTCTCACTCTCCAATGTCTATAACAACATCGGCTACAGCTTTCAGTTGCTTTAAAGCATTTGGTTTTTACTGTGCTGAATTCACTGTAACGTCAGGTTGAATTTCTAGGTAGAGATATTAACAACCTTGAAATGAGCGGCCATGGCGTACCAGAGAAAAAATCTAAAAATACATCAACTAAAATTACCATCCTCATCGCAGATCACCTAAATCTCATTCCTCGAGCAGTAGTGTAGTGTTTGTATCTATACAATAGATATAATACACTGTCTCACGTACAGTGTTACCAACCCTACTGTTTTAACAGTAGATTTGCTGTTTTCACATTGATGTCCCTGTTTTCTGTTTCCTTCCTAATTTTTACTGTTTTTCAATTAGCGTTCAGTGCCACCTATTACTACACTAGGCAAATATTTTTTGTTAAACACTTTATTGTAATAAAATGTAATTTTTTGAATAAAGCAAAATTCCCGATATCATCTACTTTTGGAAACATGTTCACGAATTGAAAAATGCAATCTTCAGGATTAGTGATTTGTTTTTATTACCCGATCACCTATTTCTTGGATAAGTTACTGACTTCGGATAATCGGAAAACAGGCTATTTCATCTGAGGAAGACAGCAGGAGTCCAAATTACTTATTTTGCGGATAAGTTACGACCTTGAATAAAATAAATAATAGATTAAAAAAAAAAAAAAAACTGAAAAAAAAAACGCTTTTATAAATATTCAAACCAAATTGAAAGATGACAACATGATTATTACGAATATTAGTTTACAGTCCAATATGATTATAAAATTTGTTTACACGTAAAATAGTGACGATGACTCATGCGTCAGAATGCAGCATGCATTTGTTTATAAAAGTTTAGTCTCACAATAATTATTAATTGTTAAAGAATGTTACAAAGTTATTATGATAATTAACAGAAATATTTATACAAAAGTACGTGATTGAATTGATTAAAAATTAATTATTAAGCTTTCGAGTATTTACAATAACAATCTACATAATTATGTATTAACTTATGTATTTTCTTTTGTTTATAAAGATTTACTTTTCTGGTAGGTATTTGTGAATATTCTTCACCGAAGCATTCTAGGAACAAGGGAAATGTCATTAAAAAAAAAAAAAAATATATATAATAAGAGGTGTATATATATATATACCTAATAAATATAGCTAAGTACCTACTTGACGTAACATGACAGGTACAGGTCGTATTTTGAAAATCGGCAATCAATTAACTAAATTAGTGCCACGGATTTCCATCAAATTGGAGATATTTCATTGTCTATTTTGGATTTCCATTACATTGAAGATATTCTAAACTATTTCATTAAATTGAAGGAAACAAAATGAAATTAATTACATTGGATTTTATGTGTCTCGGACTTCTTTTAAAATAAGAAGTATTTGAAAAATACAAGAGACTTTAATTAAAATGAAGGTATTTTAGATTCCCATTTGATTGGACATTTTCAGGTTGCCTCAATCTAACCCATCATGGCAAATCAGCTTCCACCACCCTCCAGAAATTAGATCTCGAAGGCGACAGCACATCAGTCGGTTTGAAATGGGAGTGATCTTTACGCATATATTTGGAAGCAGCTGATATTGCGACGCCTGCTAAAAAAAGAGCTACATTGTTAGTACTAACGAACGCGGTACTGAGCGGAAGTGCGTCTGCGCTCCAGTGTGGTAGTAGTGAGCCAGTGTCTGTCGTAAATCATCCTTGAGGGACTGTAGGGTCCAACAAGTAGTATAAAAGCATCAAACCGTCACCACAGACTGAGTTGGTATCCAAATGATAGTACCTTCACTTTTATAGTTTTACAGTTCAACCGCCTGCCTTTGATGACCTCACTACAACCAGAAGGAAACTCCAGAGACACCACTAGTTCCTGCATGGACTTGTCTACTGGTATGCCTTTAACCAAACCCATCCTTGTAACATTGTAGGTCGGTACAGTAGTTTTATACTTACATAATAATTCTAGTACCGGATTTGACATAAAATAATTGGGTACCTGTGAAGTTGAAAATTCCACCGGAATTTTATTTCGTCCGATATTCTTTACACCATTAATAATTATCGATTTTATTTTGTTCCAATGTAAAAATTGGCCAAATTTAATGGCCCGGATAGTAGTTCCTGCAGCTGGGTCTGAGACTTCTCTAGAGATATGGACTAAGAACTCTCTGCCGTTGGTTTGTCTCTGTTTCAGAGAGCTCGCGGGATCTGTGACGAGAAACACCTGGACGCAGAGCTACAGCATATCAAGCAGGTACTGCGAGACAACAAGCTCCGAGCACCGCGTCAGCGTCACAGATTCCGGAAGAAGAAGACTGCCACAGTTGAACGCCAGCCAGTACTACCATATGTTAAAGGAGTCACTGACAAGATTGGCTACATCTTGAAGCGAGCTTCAATCAAAACTTACTACGAGCCGCCAACGAAGATAAGTCAATTATTACCATCTGTCAAGCGCCAAATACCTTTACAAGATGCAGGGGTCTACAAATTAGACTGTGAATGTGGTCTCTCATATATAGGGCGTCAAAGAACACATAGCTGACATTAAACACCAACGGTCGACAAAGTCTGCTGTGTATCAACATACTCAACAAGGTGCCAACCACTACATTAGATTTGATAAGCCACAAATTCTCGTTAAAGAACACCGATTCCTACCAAGGATGATTCGCGAGGCTATTGAAATAAAAAAAAACATACTAATTTCAATAGAGAGGATGGTTGGAACGTACCACCAGCTTAGGAGCCAGTTCTGAAATTAATTGAACCCAAGGAAAATAAAAGCACAGCACGACTTCCAGACACAACAAGTTCATTCTGTGTGAATAGGAACGGTTAAAAGTATAATTTATAATTGTATAAAAAGCGGGGTATGTAATAATTGATTCATTATTCGGACACCCACCACCTCAGTCCCCCGAGATCATGGACGCTGTAAAGGGTCGGAAACGTCGGGAAATAATTTAATTTAATTAAAAATCGTTAAACTGTAAAGTTTTTAAAACAAATAAACGCGATAAAATCCGATTTAGACTTTTAATTAAATGAATATCAACATGACAGAAGATGGAGAGACCAAATATTGATGATGAGCAAAGTTCTTAGAGACATGGTGGATGCTCCAGAGCAACATGAAAATTTATGTAGGATTTTCGTTCCTAAGGATTATATCAAAATTTCCCGGAATAGAAAGCACAAGTTGTTTGCAACGCTCAAAATTGACTGAGTTAATTATAATTAAAAAAAATTACAAATGGCGGCCAATATGGCGGCCAAGACCTAAAATTTTTTATTTTAAAATTTTTTCTTACATAGAAGTTTTTGGTTGTTTGCTGTTCCGTTGTGTCACACAGTGGCTCCGGCGACGTCCCCCGTTCCGCGATCGCTCACCGCGCTCAATGCTCTTTTGTACTCCGCGCCTCACTGTGACGTTTTTTCTGATGACTGGAAGATTATCCTTGTGTTGGGTACTCTAGTACCTGCAATGTTGTGAATTGAATGCGTGATGTCTGTACGATAAAAACTAACGTTAAGCAACACTTTTATTATTATTTCTTAATTAGTGACATTTTAAGATATATTTATTTTCATTGACATGTAGTTATAAGTCATTTCACATTTACTTCACTTACATTCACTTTTTTTACTCAAACCGCTGCTTAAGATACATAGATGTAGCTGTTTTAAACAGAATAAAGTACAGAAGAGACAGAATTCGGATAGGAAGCCACTTGAGCTTCTTTCGATATTCGGAAACATATATATATATATGTTTATAATATTTTGTGCTCCTTCCAATACTTTCTATGCCAGTCCTTTGCCCAAAGGTTTTCGTGAAGAAATCGCTGCTATAGCGATAAGGCCACCTATTGCAACTGATGCGATGTAGTTCTTTTCATATTTAATTCTATATTTTGTATTAGATCTATCTTTTGTGTGTAATAAAAAAGTGTAAATAAATAAATAAATATGATAAACAATATTAATATTCATTGATTATAAATAACAACCTGTACCTATTATTTAACAATGCTTTTGATACATGCAGTTATGTTTGAAATATTTACACGTTATTCTGAAACATGAGTTCCTGCGTGAAGTGATATCAATAATTTTTTTTTTTTTTTTTATATTTAACACACACACACACGGTCGTCTGTTCCTAAGGTAGGCAACTTAATGCCTGTGTTTTAGGTAACAGCCGACTGATATACATTTTTTTTAATAAATATACATATAAATAATACATATAAATAAACATATATTACACCCAGACTCGGGGCGGGAATCGAACCCACAACCCTTGCAGCAGAAAACAGGGTCACTGCAAACTGCGCCAACGGGTCAGTCAATATAATTATTTATTTTGTCTAATTCTGTAATATTTGTTTAATGTAACCAAAATGTTTCTAAGTTTCTAATTTTATATTTCATTATATAGTTGTTTTATAGAACCAATTTAAGGAAGTGATTTTGTGAATTATGATTCTCATTTAGCAATTGAGAACTTTTAACAAGAAAACTTTCCAGTATTCCTTGCCTACAGTGTTCGTAAAGTTATTGTAGGTACTAGTGAATAATTTTGATGTTTCTCTACAATCGATTTGCTTTTACGAATTAAAACTTTTACATCGGTTCGGTTTTATTAATATCGTCGATAGCTCCTGAGTACCTTTAAGAGTAATGAGACTGTACTCAGGCGAAATTTTATTTAATAAATAATATTGTTGAATATAATAATAAAGTTGTTCGAAATTTTGGGTTAATCATATTAGTTTTTGAAATTTTATAAATTAATTAAACTATTCTTGATAGCAAAGCCTGATTTTTTTTTTTCAAATGAGTTTCTCAACTTTTTTAAGAACAAACTGATTTATGAATTGAATTTTTAAGAAACGTGGTTAGTTCTGGAGAACATTCTTGACTGAATATATTATTTGTTCTTAGAAATCTACTAAGAAATACTATTATTAAGTATGGACTCTTGACATAATCACTAAACAGCCTCTTACATGTAGTTGGAATCGGGCAATATATCCTTGTCGAGGAAAAGTGGCAACGCTACATAATGCTACGAGATGTCGAATACTTGCTTCACAGAGAAAATTGTCCCATTATGCTAGCAAATCGTGAGCTGCATTCGTATCACTTCTTCGGTTCTTTGCTTGTAATTACGCGTGCCTTCACAGGCGGCAAAGATAGCTTAAAAGTGAGCGGGCGGCAAGCAGAAACGTCCCTTCACTACAATGAAGCTGCTTTTTGCTTTTACGAGTAAATGGACATACATAGTTTGAGTCTTTGTTGCAAATAACGGTTTTTCTTTTCCAAATATTATATCAATTCTAAAGTACTCATATTGATCTTACTTCTCTTTGTTTTATGTAAGGCCGGTACTTTTAGAATATTTATCTATGTTTATAATAAATCTGTAACCGGTTACAGATGTACGAGTATATTCAATGTACAGAAGAGTATTTGAGTTTTTTTTAAAGTTATTCTATGATCAGTACTGAAGCTACAATTTTTTCATTTTTTTTATTTTGTCTGTCTGTCTGTCTATATCTTGGGCGCACGTCACGCAAAATATGCTGAATGAATTTAAACGATATTGGGCACGATTTGATTTCATACTAAGATCAATCATCAATCATTATTTTTAGATACATACTTTATCTTGTATCATACATACATACTTTATATTATATGTTAATGAAAGGGATGATGATAGCGAACGAAGTCGCGGGCACTGGTAGCTATAAATATTTTATTCCAGATGTCGTATTTCATATTTAAAATTTATTACATTTTATTTGAAAATTATTTATTGAAACATTTAATAATGATATATTGATACTTTCATCTTTATATTACTCAATTTATGTACACAGTACTTACACACACATACATACGTATTCAAAAAAATAATATCAGTACTCATCAATTTAGATTTAATGTGTATATGGGTTTCATTTCATTAATCTGATTCATGATAACGACTAAATTAACAATACAAAATTCAATAGCTTAATTCAATTGATTATTGCGGCAAAAATATTACGAAATTATTTGTATGTTTGTCGAATTATGGATACGTGGAAAATAGTGTACACGGGAACAAATTAATTTTCTCTTAATTAAATCGCAATGCAAATAAGGTAACAACAAACGGAAATGCAATAACACTTCCGATGCTACTTAATTTTAAAACGATTTACATAACAGTTATACAAAAGTATTCTGAACTGAAAAGAACTAAACTGAGACAGCATATATAAACGTCCCATTGCTGGACGAACCCACTTTTTCATATAGGAGAAGGATTAGCCTTATAGGCCGTGGTGGATACAACAATGCTCCACTGCGGGTTGGCTAATAATTTACCTATCATGAGTAACGATTATTATCTGGTGTCTTTGATCACAATCGAGATAGAAGACTTTACGTGCTCTACGAGGCACGATGGGGAAACCCCTAAATAAATATACACACATAACTATTTATAGATCATAAAACATGTATATTTTTGTATACGGATTACAAATAACTAGATTTCGCATTTAAAGTTGTCTACGTTTACTTTGTAGTTTGCTTTTTGTGATATCATTTAATAAAGCAAAACAAATATTAGTTTTAAATAGAATAATATTAATTATCGGCTAAAGTAGTAGTTGCACTTTCCGTAATTATATAGTTGTGTGAGTAATGTTGGTGTTTCGTGGTTTGTGTGTATGTGACATGTGTATTCTCGGACTCTCGAACCACAAGATCTAATACCTTATAGTGAGGATTATTAAATAATGAACCTTAAATTATCATTTATATTAATTTATATAAATAATTAATTGTATTTGTTTAAAATATATCATTCTTCGTGAAGAAATTATTAATAAAAAATGAACTAAAGTCGCGTTACATTGAAGTTGAGCCACGAAACTTAAAAAATGAAAAAAACTACAAGCATTTTATCAAATACTGAAAAATGTAGGCAAAGGATAACCTTTGCCTACATTTTATACATTTTCAGTTATAAAACTAATGATATAATAGCAGATTTTCTTGTAATATTTATATATATTAAATTACGTAGCTCTGTAGAATGGGACGTGATCTTAAATAAATTAACTAAACAGTTTAATCATCATAACATTGACTAACATATTTAATTCCTGTTTTCTTAATAACATAAACATATCTTTTCCAACATCTATAAAATATATGAAATTCAACCAGTATTAAAATCTTTATATCAGCCTTTTTGGCATCTTCGAGTGTCAAGGTCAGCTGAGAGAATATCAAAGAATTTATATCATAACTAGAACGCTCACTTAGTAAACTTGTATATTCATATAAGGAACTTTAAAGTAAACGTCATAAGGTTGACATTTCTTACCAACATGTAAAGTGAAAAATTGTTCCGAGCATTTCGTTGACAACTGGTGTTTTGTCTCTTTCTTACGAGTTTTGCCTTGAATCTATGGTAGAGAGAGACACAATTCCGGGTTAAGGAACGTTTTTTGAGTGCACGTGAGCATTCCAGTTTGTATATAAATTCCTTGGAGAATATTTATTTGTACATATGAACTTAGCACTGTCACTCTGTCTTTGACACTGTGTTAACGTTAATTTTATTAAATAAGCTTGACAGAATTTGTGTTAGACTTAACGTATAGCTTTGTTGTAGAACGTATAGCTTATGTTAGATTTTTTTTTTGTATGCTTAGATACATTATTTAAGAGAGTCTGGCAGAGTCAAATTCTCTCTTATGCAGCTGACACTACTATATACTGTAACTAGTACCTATACGGGGGATACTTTTAGTGCAGTATTAGATCTTGCACTGTCCAAGGTATATTTATACTCATTGGCTTCCTACAAACTTAGTGATACTTATTATTTTTCTGTGACTAAAATACCACCTGATAAATTACTTTGGTTTGGTTTTCCACACTTGACCACTTTCCGTCCGCTACATTTTCTCTTTGCTTGGTGTTATCCATAAAACGAGTGTATAAGCCACATAAAGTATCTAGGAGTAAATATAGATAACACTGCGTTTAAGTAAATAATTGTAACGGAATATACCAATCCTTACGTAAATATGTGCTCATCTAGTGCATATATATTCGTGGTGGTACTTTAAAAAAAAGTGCTTAACGTTATACGTGTGTAAATTTTAATACTTTTTTAAAATCATATTTCTGCTTTAATTTACGCAAAAACTATCTTCAAGGCAAGGAAGTGCTATTAAAAAAAAAAAAAACCTTGAATAGTGTGAAATAAACTATATAGTGGTATATAATATAATTTAGCTGGCTTTAGCTACGGAACCATGAACACTGTTGCTAACATACTAATGACCTTAAATTCGTCATTTATAAAATAAAAAATTGTCTTTTAAGGCTATTTCTCTCTGTTTATTTATCATGTAACTTTCACTAAAACTTTTAAAATATTTAAAATTTAATAAAACATACAGGAATATTTTGAAAAGCCAATCAACTTTGTTACCAATAATTCTTTTTAATTAGTTTATTACATAGACATTTCTCGATTGAATGAAACTGGAAGAAAATATAATATTTCTTATTATTTTAAATTTATTTATAACATTAAACAAAATTCTCTTTCCATAAAAACTATGTAAAAAAGTGTATCTTTTGTACGTATACTTTCAATTAATTAACTTTTAAGCTCTAACGAATTGTTTTTGTTATTTTAAATACTATATACAAACAAGTATCCCAGCAAAAGAAATGAAATACACAACAGAGGTAACGATATAATTCAATTCAAGCTATTAGCCAATAATAGGCGCATGGAGAGCTACGCACGTAGAGACCAAACCGACATCGAAGGGGGTGAAGTGCTCTTCAACGCTAATCGCCAACAAGGGTCCCTTTAAGGGCACCAAGGGTTCTTTCCTCAGATCACTATTGCTCGAGAAACACGTTCGAATGGTTAATGAATTCTCTCTAATTGGATTAGCGTAGTTACAAGAGGAACAAATGTTTTTGTTATCGTATCCTTGCTTTTACACGTGATTATCTTATACTAGTGACTTTTTTTTTTTGAAAATTTAATCTTTTTTGGTTTTTACAATTTTAGAATATCATTGTATGAAAAAATAATATATTTTCCATTATTAGGTACTTTTACAAATTAATGATAATTCAATTAATGTCAAGAAATTTTATTCCTAATTTTCTAATTAAGTTAACGATAGTAAATGTGTAACTGACTTTATTGTAATAACTACATATCCCCAGTGATTTCACAGAGATTCGATGTTTGTCTGAATAGTTAATAAAAACAGTTATTATTTTACTTACTTGATTTTTTTTCTACTTCATTATCTTTATCGCATTTTATACAAAATATGTACGTACTTGTTGTGATAATAGTAATTAAATAATAATCCACCTATATTTCAATGTTTGTTTATTTATATTTATAAAAAAAGTTTACTTATTATGATTATTTTTTAACTTTATTTTATATATCAATAGTTATATCATAATATTTTATAGAAAATTGTGCACGTCATCGGGTGTACGCCAAATCCTAATCGAGTTTTTATTATACTGGGGCCACACTAACGGGAAATGCCGTTTAACATCACGATGAACATAGGTGTAGCCACGACTCATCGCGATAATTTGACGACGGCATTCACATTGCCGTTTGGTGTTAGGTGATAATTCATGTAGCTGTATACTATTAGCGCAAATTTTATCACCAAGAATGAAATATCACTGTTATAAGTTTGGCTATCCGAATGGGCAGACACGTGAAGGCAGACGATTGTGTCGGACGTATGCGAATTGATCGATACCGAGATCAAAAATTGACAATAAGTACGGCAATATGTTAAAGCATGCTGTTTTGTTTAAGTTTGTCGCCTCTAATTTCGTCACATTGAAAAAATCCCCCTTTACGCCTACGACTTTTCTTTGCCAAACAAAAGTCAAAAAACATCCCTTTTAAATACAGTGACTCAGACAGTAATAAACCAACTAAAACTGTGAGATTAGTGCCAATGTATCGATAACCGTCAAACATTTCAAACATACAAAAATATCTCATACAAAAATAAAAATAAAACGTCTCTGCAAACGTCTTGCTACTAAACTTTAAATTCAATTTCACTAATATGTATTAATTTATAACGAAATAAAGAAAATTAACAGACAGACAGACATGACGAATCCATAAGGGTTCCGTTTTTGCCATTTGCCTACGGAACCCTAAAAAGGGCTACTAACTACTAATGAAACGCAGACAACGTCACGGGTACCAGTTAGTATTAAATAAAAATAAAGGGAGTTACATGTCACACAGAGCTGTTTGATGTTTTTTTCCGGACATTATAATTTGAAAGCAAAATATCGTTCGTTTGATAACCTCGAAGATTAAATGTATGAATATTTATATCAACAACTTCAAAATGAGTCAAACGGTAATGTTAAAAATTCTATGAAAAAATAATATCATATACGATAAATATTACAGTTTACCTACTCGCTTTTCTTTGTAATTTTATTTTCGTTATAAATACGTATTTGCTTTAAGAAATCATTTTAATGGCTTTTATTAAGTACAAAAATACCTCTTGATGTGGTAAAAATTAAAATTGACGTTTTTATTTTACTATTTTATATTACCACTTATTATTTATAAAATATATATGTCGTAGCCATATCGTGAAATTTCCCACATCATGAAATGCTCGGAAAGGGTCTAGCCGTACTTTCATAGCGAAAACTGCCCCCGATAGGAACCTATATCGTAACCTATGTTATATTGTAGAGGGTACTAATAGTAATTGATCCAGGAGATATTAGCTCTATATCTTAGTCAGTTGAGGAGCTATTTGAAGAAAAGTGTCTGGGGGCGACTTTTTTTTCAAAGTGGTATATTTTTGTTAATTTTAAAGCTAGGAAAATAAAACCAATTCCAGTTATTATGGTAGACTTTACAGCTTATTTTATAGCAATTCTCTATGAGCCAAGCCTAAATATAGATATGAAAAAATGCAAAATATTTTTTTTAATTGATTTCTATCAGATCGAATTGAAATACCACTTTGAAAAAAAAAATATAATAATTGTCTATACTTTGCCTAAAAACATGCCAAGTTTCATTAAAATCCATAAGGTGCAACATCTTAAAAAAAATGAAAGTATACCGCCGCACTCAGGGAAAGGAAACAGGAACATTGATATTTTTAAAAGTGAAACATTGATGATAAAAATGTTAAAAACATCGAAGTTTGTGAACGATATATCGATGTTTTATTCGATGTTTTCATCACCATTTAAATAAGTATTGAGACTGATGTACACAATAACAGACAAACAATATAACAATAATATAATCAGACTACTTAATATACATACCTATACGTTACACACATACAAACAAGTTAACGTGATATCAACATGAAACATGTACAAGTTTATTTTTACTCTCCTTTGGTAGTCTGATAAAAGGAAAAGTTTTTAGTTTATAATAGTACCAATTCTAATGTAGCGCTTAATAATTAAATTATATTATCAATAGAAGAATAAAATTGGGCTGCTAATATTCGGGAAATATCTTTGAGTATTTATGTCATCAATTGTACTGAGACTTATTACAAAAATTTTCAGTCAGTAAATTTCATTTGTAATAATATATATAACCAAAACGTGGACACTTAGTGTGTAACTAGTTTAAACATTCAAAGTACTTCAGGGAGCTATAGAAAGAATTTTATTAGAAGTCTCTCTGAAGAATCGTATTCATGATGAAGTTATCCAATAGAGAAGTAAGTTACTGATAAAGTCCATAGGATTAGTAATCTTATATGTTAGTGGGCTAGCTAAATTTTCTGCAAAAGCAGCAGTCATTGGAGCAAATCTATATTTAAGTGGAGATCGAGCCTTGGCAAACAAGAGTTAGATGTTATTTGATTTCCTTCATTAGTAACACACATTTGCACTCACGCAAAGTCATAGCGAGATACAAGTTAAAAAAATGTTATGAAATGAAATGAAATTTATAGAATAAAAGGGTTGCTATTATGTAACGTACCTAATACTTTTCAAGTTAGTTTTATCTGCATAATTATATGATGTTAACATAAATTTAACAAAAAGATTCAATTATATTAAATAGCTCAGTAAAAATTCAGATTTCAGAAAAGGTTTTCCAAATTGCCGGTAAAGTATACAAAGACTGGCGATGCGTTATCTGACCTATTTGCCTCGGGCTGCGATACTACAGTCGGAAATATAAAATATGACGTCATCAAAAATGCAACGAATACGGCTGTACAAATTACGCTCATTGATAACCGCTGATTTAACTTCATAACTAGCTTACGTTTACTTTGTCTCGAGGAATAAACATTTTTAACAACTTATTAACAAAAATAAAATATTCGTATAAAATAGAGAATTTAATATTTTAATTTAATTTACTTACCGCTTAATTTTAAGTCAAAATGCATAATCGTTTTCAATGACCGTTGGTATAGACGAAATTAATTATAAAATAAGTTCTTACTTCTTTTCTCTCTCTTGAGTTAAGACGATTAAGTTTAAGACGATTGCTCGATGTTTAGTATCATGTCTACTCGTTATTTTTATATTTAATGTTTGTAATCTTCTACTTGCTTTTGATATTAAGATACATCACCAATACAAATATATATATATATATATATATATATATATATGAACTGTAAGAAAAAAAAACGTATGAATCCATCCAATATGAACGATTCGAAAAAAATATTACAAGTATTTTACGCAATTCACATATTTTATAGGCTATGACATCTGGAGGCACGGCAGTGCCTCCGCCAAGTCGAGCAAAAAAAAAAAAAGGTGCACGGCCGTACTATCCTTTTCTCGAAGCAACTCAGGCCATTTTCGGCCCCCTATAACTTCGTTGTGGATAAAACTAGAAGTCTGAATTTTCAATACCCAAGCAGGCATTGTATAAACACGGTATATTTCAAATTTCATTCAATTTGAACCAGTAGTTTAAGAATTATAATTAGCCAAAGTTTCTAATTTTGTCACTCACTGACTGACCGATCATCAAAACTCTAAGGCACTTCTAGCAGACATAGAAGCTTGAAATTTAGAATACCATTAGTTTTTAGTATATAAACCAAGGAAAAATTCAAATATTGTGCAATTTCGGTCCAGTTTTCTAGATACACCAACTGCATAAATAACTTTGTAATCCCATATAAATATATAGGATTACAAAGTTACATATGCAGTGAATGAATCAGTGTCTATATATGTATAATATAATGGAATGATAGGTGTAGATAAATACCTAGATATCTATATAAATTATGTTCAAAGGTAACTTGTAAAATGGTCAAAGGAATGAAAAAGCAAGAATGGGACATGTCTTATGAAGCTGTACCAGAATCCCACAAAGTATTAAAGTTGACTAAATTGTCCGAAATTGACATGAAAGAAAGAACACTAATAATCATAACTGCGGCTGGCGGAGGTAGTTTTCCCGCGCCACCAAAGAGTATATAATACGCGCCACGGCTTCCACGCTTCACGTACGTGAAGTTATTTTATTTTAGTCAGTTGACAGTTATATTAAGCCCATCCCTCTATAATCGGTTCTTAATTAGCGTTCTACACTGCATTGTAGCAAAACAATCAATCGCTTGACGGTACGTCTTTGCCGAATGGGTGGTAATTGAACCCGGGACCTCCCGCTTAATATACAAGAGCGCTCACCATTTCGCCAGGGTGGTCATCATTTTCGAGTTAATATAATTATGTCATTATTACAATGCACATAATTGATTAAGTGAGTCATAACAGTAACAACTGTTAATGTATATTATCATTAAAAAATATAAAATAAATAAAATGCAGAAAATAAGTATTCAAAATAACTTATGTATTTGGAAGTTATACTTCTTGATGAAAGTAAATTGAATCGTCTTCACGAGTTGTTTGTCTTTCAATGGTAACCAGGGTCTGATGATAAAGCTAGAAGGTGGTCATAGGAACTCTGTAATGAAACAACGCAATCCCAACGAGTTTAGGCTCGTTTAATTCGTTTTGATGAGTACTTTATTTTTAGAAAGTTACCAGGTTATAATAGGATAATGGTACTGGAAGGTGGCCGACATAGGAACTTCGCGACGAAACGACACAACCTCATCGAGCTTAGGCTCGTTCGAATCGTTTGGACAAGTAATTTGTCTTTTAATGGTATGCAGAGTGTGGTGATGGTGCTGGAATTTGGTTATAGGAACTTAGTAATGAAACGACGAAACCACATCGAGTTTTGGCTCGTCTGATTCGTCTTGATAAGTACTTTGTCTTTAGATGGTTACCAGGGTCTGATCTAATAATGGAGCTGGAAGGTGGCCATAGGAACTTCGCAATGAAACGATACAACCACATTGAGTTAGGGCTCGTTTAAATCGTCTTGACGAGTAGTTTGTCTTTCAATGGTAAAGAGGGTCTGGAGATAGAGCTGGAAGGTGGTCATAGGAACTCTGTAAAGAAGTCACGCAACCCCATCGAGTTTCGGCTCGTTTTATTCATCTTGATGAATACTTTGATTTTTCCTGGGCTACCAGCATCTCATTACAAATGGCATGCACTAACCATTAACTCGGCGTATCATTTTATTATAAGTGTAAGTTCTTACGTGCGTACATAAGTACACATACAATGTTTTTCAAGAAAAAAATTTCTAAAGTTTATTTTTGTGAAGATTTAGGTGTAAAAAATCGACAGCAATCATAGCATAACTGTTAATTTATTTAAATTAACAATAAAGAATTAAAAAAAAATACAGAAAATAAATACTCAAAATAACTTTTGTATTTTAGTATTATTTTTCTAAAGTTTATTTCTGTGAAGATTTAGGTGTAAAAATCAACAGTAATTTGACAACACACATTTTGGGTAAACATTCTTTTTTCATCTCTCTTGTAAAGCACGTTCTTAAATACAGGTCTTGCAACGAAGGCTAATTTCAGTACTCAGAGATTAGTACGATCATGTTATAAGTTTTCTTTCGTGTCAACGCCACTGTACGCCAATGCTATCGATGGGTGCGGTGTACAGTGCACAATACGCACGCCGCGCGCCGGTTGAATGACAAGCGACTCATTATCATTTCTCATTATCAATCGTACGGCGTTTATTTTTCTCTCCCAATTATTATGTTATTTTAATAATTGTTTTGCCATTTTGTTGTCATTGTTGTTTTGTTATTTAACTATTTTGTTTGGATTCGACATTGTTCAAAACATGATTAAACTTCGTTGCACAGAACCACCCATCTATCGTCATGCCTCTTGTGGCTGTTAATTGAAAAGAACAGCCATCATTAAGCTAAAAGAGTGGCTCCAGTACAATCTGCTTACAATAAATGTAACAAAAACGTCCTATATGATTTTATGTGCAAATAATAAACATATACCTGATTTCACACCCCTTACAGTTAACAATAAGATCATACAACGCTTAACAAAAGAGAAATATATGGGTTTATGGATATAAAAATAAATATAAATAATATATTCAGAATAAGATTATTAAAATACTATTTCGCTATACCTATCTTACCTCAACAAATAAATTGTACCAAGAAACAAAATTACTAAAAATAACACAACTAGACACTTATTACACCTACATACTAATAAAGAACATTATCAACAATTCAATACACTCCAACAAAAAACTGAAAAAAAAAATAACTAAACACAATATAAGAAACAAAGATAAATTAAATCTAACTAGTGTACGTAAAAAGTACGGTAAGAAAATAATATTGTTTGAGGGAGTACAGCTATATAATAACTTACCCAACCATGTAAAAAGTTCAAAAAGCATAAATATTTTTAAATCAAAATTAAAAGAATACGTACACTCGTATGTATACAATGTAAATGTAAATGTTTCGATTAAGCGTCCCAGAGGTAAAAATTGTAACATCTTATTAAGGTATATTGATTGTATCTCATTGTAAGTGAACTTTGTGTTTTTATGAGAAATAAATACTTTAAACCTAAGCCGACGAACACCCACAACTGTCGTTGCAAGACCTGTGTGTTAAATCGTATTATAAAGTAACTCAAGAAGTCAACTTGACGTCACAATATGCATGACATGACAATAAAATAAAATAAATTGTATTAAGCGTATATATCTATTAATCGTATTCCTGCACAAAAAAACTCTTGCGTACTACTAGTAATCGTAATGGATTCGGAAATACTGTATTTAAATGACTATCCTTGCCCACACTGGGTTGTCCCTATACCAGGCGATGGTTCGTATTTATTTCATAAAAGAGTAGGAGTATCTACAAAAAGGAATGAGATGCCATCAAAAACATAACCTGTAAAAAATCCAAGTCTCGCAACTCAGTTCTTCTACTCTACCGTAAAAAGTTGTGAGATCCATGTATTACCAAGTCGGCTAATTTATTCAATCCCTACTTAAGGGTTCTTCTGTCTTAAGCTATTACGTAATTAGCTAACCTAACAACATATTATAGTGATCATATCAATATTAAAAATCTTCAATGTTTTAAATAGATATATTGACTTGGCAATCGCATGAAAACACAATGTATCTCACAAGTAATGCATACGAGTATTGTATTAAATTAGATTGTTTAGTGCGATTGCCAAGTCAATATATCTATTTAAAACATTAAAGATTTTTAATATTGATATGATCACTATAATATGTTGTTAGGTTAGCTAATTACGTAATAGCTTAAGACAGAAGAACCCTTAAGTAGGGATTGAATAAATTAGCCGACTTGGTAATACATGGATCTCACAACTTTTTACGGTAGAGTAGAAGAACTGAGTTGCGAGACTTTGATTTTTTACAGGTTATGTTTTTGATGGCATTTGTGTTACACGTGGTAACGTTTTTATATAACTTATTGTGTGTGTCGTTTAAGTGGAATGGCATAAGTGAAAAATAAAATCGAGCATAATTTACGGGCATTACATTAAAACCGTAATGGTATTAAATCGACAGAACGTGAAAACTGCAACGCCGGGAACAACGCTTACAATTTTCCTGACGCTATATTTTTATGGACAATAACTGTCTCATTAATGCAATTGTACATTTTGTTACTGGAATTTTACAAAACCACCGATTTTATGAAACATCAATTTAAATAAACGCCCAAAATATTCTGTGATGAATTATGGAAGAATGCATTTTCGAAGTTGCGAAATAAACTATTGGATATTTTAAATTTTATTTTACCATAGGAATTGCTTGTAGTAAAAATTCAAAATTCTTTCAAAAATTATTACACACACACACACACACACTCATATATATATATAAGTAATGAAGTAAAGTAAATTTAATTAAGTAACTACGCCACTAATAGTGTAACTTCTTCGATGATCTGATGCTTATCTTAATTAGCGTTAAAATAATTTGTAAAACTTAATTTTTATGAACAAAAAAAATTGGTATCTGTTATATTGTCTAGATTACTACTAAAAATATAATTTAAGCTTTTAGTAACTTTCAGCCCAGTCTATTCGAATACAAAAAATAAGGTCAAGTACGTAATGAATGCTTCTCTCAATAAAAATCCTATCTATCTCTGAAATTTAATATGAGCGTTTTAACGCATTTTTACCCGACTGCGACAGAAGGAGGGTTATGTTTTTCGAGTGTATGTATGTAAGTCCATTTCTTTGGCACGCCCTACAGCCCAAACAGCTGGACGGTTTTTGACATATGAGGTGTCGTTGGATTTGTCTAAATTCTACAATTTTAGTAGTGAATTGTAGTAGTGACATAGGCTACATAAATTTTCAAAATGGCTTCCGCAAATGGCGGAATGAGGGGGGGGGGAGTTGAATTTTTGAAAAATTAACTCTCTCATTTTTAATTTTGCAAATGTACTGCACTTGTATTGAGCAATAACAAGGTTATATTTTGGCGTGCGGTGATCGGCAGAAAATAATAGTCTCACTTCTTTCTTACCGAGGTGTCGTAAAAGGCGACTAAGGCCGTAGTGATGTGAGCAACTGTGCACCAACTAGGATGATGATGGGCAGTAGCGTCTCCATCTCCTGCCACAATACACTGTGCTCGTCAACTCGTCTGCCAAGCGAAGCGAGTATCGGTTAACCCCCCAGAGATGATGGAGGAAGGAATCCTATGTTCAGCAGTGGACACACAACGGCTCATGTTGTGGTACGGTGGAAGGTTTTATTTATTACATTTATATGTATTAATAAGACATGCTAAATATTATATTTTTGTAGGTAACAGAAATCTTACGTAAATAAAAACTAAACTAAGGCGATTTAATTTTAATTCAGTATCCTCCGAGTTTCGAATCCATTCGTACGACTTACTGTTAACTTCTTTCTTTGACTGCAGTCTCTTAAATACGAGTTGTTCACAGCTGTTTGAGTTATTCAAATACGAACGATCTCGGAGTTATTAGATTCTGTTATCTACAGTTAAATAATACTAGCTTTATTAAAATGAGATATACAAGGCGATTGAAAGTTAACTAGTCGTTAAATTACAACTAATTTTTTTACATATGTATTTGTTACCCGACTGCCTACAAATATATGTATGTACATTACTTTTAATATTCTTTTGTAAATTTATGTAACAGGTCAAACGTTTTAAATATCACTGTCGTCATTTATATAATAGCTTTGTCCTACATAGTCCAGTGCGTAGAATCGATGGATCTTAATAAAAAGGTAACAATATCATGTACGGGCAACACTAAATTCAACAGCATTGAGTCTTTAAGTGCTTTTATTTGGATTTTTTCTAAATGGTGAAGGAAACAGCGTGTAACCCGGCGTGCTTCGAAATCAAATCTAAGAAACATATCTGTAGTGGAACAGAATGGTAAATTAGGCTCTAATATTTCGCCATCGAGTACAATAATATAATTTGAACGAAATATTTATCTTTTTTTTTTTTTGTTTTACACAATATCACTTTCATTTCGTATCTGATGGTAAATGTATAGGCATATAATATATCTTTAAAAAAAAAATCTAAATATAGTTTACAAAAGTGTAGTCTGGTATGATTTATATTATACTATTAATAATATAAATGAATCGAAATTCAGTACTCTTCATTATAAATTACAGACATTTGTATCCAACGGAGTCCATTTTGTAGCGTTTCTGGTGAAAAATAAATGTTTTAGATAAAAATAAATTATTACGATGGGTGTAATTCAAATAAAATTCGAGACTTTAATTAAAGTTCGTTTTGATTTTAAATCAGTATCCTAATATTAACGTTATGTTTAGCTTGTAAGTTTGTAAAGGTACCTATTTCGAAGTAGAAATTTAATTAAATCTGTCCTGAACAAATGTTCTCGTGTCTCTTGAAGAAATGTCACTTAATTAAAACTCAGGATGAGTTAATAGCGCCAGAAAGATGCACTATACATTCTATTATTCATATTTAAACCGTTAAATAAGGACTGCTTTTATTTTAAACTAATAATCAGTCAGTCCCCGACAAGAGACGATCTGTCACATATGCAGCAATTTTTATTTATTTATACTTTTGGACTAATATATACTTACTGTATATGTAAAAATAACTTGTTTAAAAAAATTACATTAAACTTTAATATTTTATTTTATACTAGACTACCCGTATAATTAGGACGTTCAATTTATAAGCCTATATTTTGTTGAGTAAATGCTACGTGTACAGATAAAGGCTTAGCTCGGGAAGTTAATGTATATTCGTGTTATGTGAACAGACCGACGTATCCAACAATGTCCATACTATGGCTCGACGTAATGGATAGTGATACTGCGTCCTTTGTAGCGTTGTCGTAGACAAGTTAGCGGTTAGCGGACACGTGTGACGTGGCGTTTCAAATTCCAGCCGAGTCTTCCTTGGCCCTCGTCAAGTGTTCAAATGGTATTAAACTAAGGAATACTGCGAATTACTACGTTTTATTGGTGGTTTTGTTTTCTAAACTGAACGTAAAACATTTAACTTTTTATTTCATTTAAAAAGACCAATGACTTTGACAATTGACAAGAGAATTTTATTGTTACGAACCAGTCTATTATAAAATCTAATTTGTTATGTATTCTTTTTTATTAGATAATGATTCCAGAGTGTTTAAAAATTTATCAAATGTAGTATATAAATATAAAAACAGAAAATAATTTGTTTAAATCCCATAAATAGTATGAGTGTTAATTTTTTTGAATGTTCGTAAGATTTTTTCAATTTTAATTAAATATAAGAAAACAGTATGTTCGTAAGATTATACCAATTTTAGCGTTTGCTTAAATTAACCCCTAAATATTAATAGAGTTGATGAAAACTAGCTGGATAATTATGTTATGAAGCCATGCCATGTTACTAGAGATTCCATCATTGATGCTTAACAATAGAATTGAACGGAACTAAACTGAGTCAGCCTGTAAGCGCGCCACTGTTGGACAAGGCTTCATCTTTATATAGGAGAAGGGTTGGAGCTTAATCCACCACGCTGCTCCTATGTGGAGTGGTGAAAAATTTCCTCACTAAGAAATCAAGATTTCTATCAAATGTCTATGGTAACAACCGGGCCCGAAGACTTTATCAACACGATTTTTTTTTCTACCGTCATTGTTTGTGCCGTGTGTTTTTATATTTTCTATAAACTATACAAAAATTGTTAGTGTAAATAATTATTATAAGTTTTGCATTGTACATATGTAAAACATTTTAAACTATTCTTCTCTCATCTTTGAAAATTGATCATAAGTAGAATATCTACTCATCTATCATTATCATTTAATAAAAGAACAATAAAAAATACGCTTTATTAAAAATAATAAATATTCTATTATAAGAGAAAAGAAAATGTATTTCTTTGTTAAAAATTTAAAAATTTATGAAACCGTTAGCTGATATACCACAGTTCATTCTGATCATGAACGCCTGTTATCCGCAAATAAGCGAAAGGCGAACTTTTCTTTTATTAATTCTTCCCTTGAAAAACACTTGCGTTCAGATTTGTAGCAAAGCGAAATGGTAGCGATTTTATCTTTTAAAATTAAATTTATTATTATTTAAAGTCAAAGAAATCGCATGTTGATATTCTTTCTAAATATATTTGACTATGTAAATGTAACTTATCCAGATTTATCGGAAGAGTTGACTTATAAACTTCACCGCCTGCAAAACTTATGCATTAGATTTATGGGCATGCTTTGTGTTCAATTTAAGCTTAGCTTTCTATAATTCTGTAAATTCATTTGTGTGTGCAATAAAGTTATTTGGTTAAAGACGGATCACTCCTAAAACAGTATGCTTACGTTAAAATGTCAGCAAGAAAATAATAAAGCTTAAATACAATAATTATTATTATTATTATATATTCTTTATTGTACACCACACATAAAATAAAACAGTACAAAAAAATGTATGAGAGTATCAAAAATGCACAAAAAGGCGGCCTTATCGCTCAATAGCGATTTCTTCCAGGCAACCTTAGGGTAGGAATTTGAGAAGAAGAAATAGGTAGGTGGTGTATAACAAACATATATATAAACAACAATATTTATAACAAACAACATATATATATATATATATATATATATATATATATATATATATATATATATATATATATATACATACATAAATAATAAAAATACATACAATAAGTACTAATAAATAAATATATAAATACAATTATGTCATATTTAGAGATAGATAATAATCTTTTACAAGTTTTTTAAATATTATAATACTCTGAGCCTTACGAATATGTAGGGGTAGAGCATTCCACAAAAGAATAGCCTGAACAACAAATGAGCGATGATAATATTTGGTCTTATGTACAGGAATTCTGAGAGTCAGGTTTTCGGACGAACGTAGCACTTTACTGTGATCTCCAATTAATTCAAACTTGTCCTTCAAATATGGAGGACTGGTTGGATTAAATAATACACAGTACAGAAGGGAAAGGATGTGTAGATTCCGGCGAAGACGAATAGGTAACCATTTGAGCTTAGAGCGAAATTCAGAAATGTGGTCGAATTTGCGTAACCCAAACACGAACCGGATGGCAAGGTTTTGAAGCCGCTCAAGTTTATTAAGTTGATCTTCGGTTAGGTTAGTATAGCTTGCGTCAGCATAATCAAGGACGGACAGAAGGAGAGATTGTGCTAGCATAGTTTTAGTTGAAATAGGTAGAAAAGATTGCAAACGCCTCAATGAGCTTATAGCCGCAAATGTCTTTTTACTCAATTCTTTTATATGATTAGTCCATGACAAGTTTGGGTCTAAGTATATGCCTAGATTCTTTACAGAGGTACAGTAAGGTATTACAGAAGTACTATACGCGACAGAAGGAAGATTTTTCCAGTCAATTCTAGATATCATATTGGTGCTACCTATGACAATGGCTTGCGACTTACTAGGATTAATTTTGAGTCCATAGGATTCACTCCATTGATATATTGTTGCTAAGTCATTGTTAGTGTTTATCACGGCAGAAGAAAGATTATCGAGACTTGACTGCGTATAAATTTGTAAATCGTCTGCATACATATGGTAGAGAGAAGTTATTTTTTGGGAAATAGAATTTATAAAAATCGCGAACAATAAAGGAGACAACACGCCACCCTGAGGTACGCCAGCTCGGACTTCACACCATGAAGAGAACGAGTCGTCAATTTTTATTCTCTGTTGGCGCTCTCCGAGATAGCTTTGAAACCAACCCAGAACGGATGGAGATATGTTAAAAGTACGTAAGAGGCCTAGTAATATTTCATGATCGACAACATTAAAAGCATTACTGAAGTCAAGCAGAGTAAGAACTGTAAGTTGCTTGTTGTCCATACCCCATCGAATGTCATCAGTGACTTTAACCAACGCAGTGACCGTACTATGACCAGGACGAAAACCGGATTGAAAAGAATTTAGAAGAGAATGTTTAATAAGGAAGGAATTTATTTGTTTATAGACTATAATTATATATATAATTAATATTATATATAATTTATAGGTTTGATTTAAATCGATCGATAATAGTGTGATTCAAATGACGACGTATAAATCAACTAAAAGAAGATTAAGACAGTTGATGCATAAAATTGTTAACAATAATTAAAATGTAATACGGATTAATGTTTAAAAGCATATAATTAATATAATTCAAAATTAATATTTAATGAACTTAGAATAATTTATACATATACAATTAAACATACTATTAATTTCACACAAATATTATTGATTTTAACGCAAGTGTAATACAATACTTTCATTATAACATCGCAGTGTGAGATTGTTGCTGCTTAGCCCCAGAAATCGCCTGGGTCTGCGTTTCTAGATAGACTATGATTCTCCTACCAGGGTCTGGCCTGTTCTAGTAAACATAGTACGTGCCAGGCCTTACAAACTCACGTCGGATGCCGTGAATTCGGATGCATCTTAGAGCTCCTACTACCAAACGGAAATATCAGTTATATTGCTTCTGCAACTGCTTCTTTTTGCATTTATAATTATTAGTGGTCGCCCAGTGGTCGAAATTCGACCTAATCTATAATTGACAGTATTGTCAACATCATAAAAATATAATTGCGCATAACATGGTGAGCATATCCAGCAGTCATAAAAATTTCGATATCTAGATCGTATTTAAAAAAATTCGTTGACCTGTATTTAAGACCGTGTTGACAACAGACTTTGACAATAAACAAAATTTGTGTATATATGTGTCGTGTGTGAGTAGTGTTTTTTAATGAATTTAACGTATTGTTTGAGCATTATTATAAAAAAATATTAGCATTCTGAACTTCTTCTCCATATAAACTTTATATTGTGCCAAATTTCATACTTCTCCGTCCGCGTAATTTTCGTAAAAAGGGGTAGAAAGTTTTTGCTTCACGTATTAATATATATATTATATTTTCCAAATACAGTTACTAATTCTAGAATTCTGAACCGTATGTTCATAAATATCTCATGTTTATGTAAATAACAACTTTAAACTCTATTTTAGTTTTTGGCTACAATTATTTACTTATTTATTTGATATAAAAATATAAACTCTAAGTCAAAATATGGAATACATATTTCATTACACATTTTATTCCATTATTTATTATAATCATATCACTTAATTTTTTAAAGAAACTTTTTTGTTTCTTTACCAATAACTTTTTTAAAAATTTAGAAATATACATAATTATATTATAATTCAGTTCGCTTAGTTATATTACATAGTTATATATAATTCAGTTCGCTTCGTGCGCTCATAGGCATCACTCGAACGTATCGCTTCGTTAGCTAGTTTTTTGTGTTTCCTAAGTACTAACAATTGTAATTATGCAAACCAAGTGCGATCATTGCAATCGAAATATAACAAAATCTCGACCGGGTCTCGAATGCAACCGTTGTGAAAAAATCGTGCATCTAAGTAATCAATGTACTACCCTTACCAACAAACAACTCGCTGCTGTGCGACAGACAGAAAATCTGGAATGGACTTGTCAAGACTGTCAAAATACACCAAGACGACGCTCCATTATCATCCCGGAGGACGATGAAGCGGACGAAGATGAAAACCAATCACCGGCAGTGGTACAGTTGGACGTTAAAAAGCTCCTTGTTGACATCTCGAAAGAAATGGAGAAAACTATACAAAGGGAATTAAAAGATGTTACTGAGTCTCTTCAATATCACTCAAATAAAATGGATGAATTGATAAACACTATTGAGACTATGAAGAGTAATATTAATGTCCTAACTAATCGGAATAATAATTTAGTAACGAGGGTAGGTGCTCTTGAACAACGTATTCAAGACATGGAGCAACAGCAATTGCGTAAATGCATTGAAATACATAATCTTCCAATGACTGAAGGCGAAAATGTACTTGAAATTACATGTAATGTGGCAAAAGCACTTAATCAAAATATAGAAGACGTCAAACAGGTAAAACGCCTGCCTGGCAAAAATGACAAGCCAGGTCCTATACTAATAAAGTTTAAAAACGAACAAACCCAGGAGTCTTGGTTATCTACTAAATTACAGAGCCGTGGGCTTACTATTTCTAATATATTACCTAAAACTCACTCTTTGGAAGCAAACAAAAGCATATTTATATGCGAGGCCCTAACACCATACAATAAGCAGCTGCTGTGGTATACAAAACAAGAACTGAAGGATAACTTCAAATACATATGGATAAAAAGAGGAATACTTCGTGTGCGGAAAGAGGGAGATAAACAGAAGGCTTACATTATTCGTTCTCAAGAAGATGTAAAAAATCTAATTTCAAAAAACACTCCTAAGTAGAAAGATTACGGGCCGACTTAATACATATTTTGTTACAATCATTTGTTTATGAAAATGGACACGGTATTGGATGATATAGTGGAAATTAAAGACTGCATAAATCTTAAATCGTTTTTAGAAAATTTTACAGAAAATATTGAATTACTATGTATTCATATGAACATTCGCTCTATTATTAAAAATTTCGCAGCACTTGAACAGTGTATTAGCTCCTCAGCAAGAGCTATTGATGTTATAATGCTAACTGAAGTTAATATTTCCCATACTGTATATAATCTTTATCAGCTTCGCGGATATAAAATGCACGCACGGCTGCGGGGGGGTCGAAGGGGTGGTGGTATTATAATTTATTTAAAAAATGAACACAAATTTCGTATCCACGAGCTTAATACAAAACACAGTGAAATCTTAATGGGATATATCACCACGCCTTCTGGCTATGACGCATCTTTGTGCTGTATATATCGCCCGCCAAGTAATAGTAAACACTTGTTTGTGAAAGAACTAAACACATTATTGCTCGGTATAAATCGTCATCACGATCTGTATGTGTTGGGAGATATTAACATAAATCTTCGCAATGATTGTCCTATAAAACATATGTATAGCACCACTATGTACAATTATGGCTTAGTGTGCGGGATAACTGAATATACACGCATTGAACTAACAAAAAATGGACTTAGTTGTTCTTGTATTGATCACATTTACGCGCGATCCCGCTCACTAAACCTGTACACGGCGGCGCTTGGAACTGCACTGTCCGACCACCGAGTAATCGCTCTCGCAGTGACTGGTGCATCGACTCGGAACACACGGGTCGATAATAAATACATTACGAGATACGACTACGACATACTTAATACAAACCTAAAAAATATAGATTGGCAACCGATAAAACAAATTATATGTCCTTTAAAAATTTATAAAATTATAGTAAATAATATTCATAATTGTTATGACAAAGCAGCAACAAAATTTAAAATCCGTACTAATAAAAATAGACTTAACAATCACTGGATAAATAAAAGTATCATTAAAGCATGTGAACATAGGGATCAATTGTTTAAAAAATGGCTCTCAGATCCAACAAATAAAGTTATAAAACAAAAGTACAACTTATACAGAAACTATGCAAATAAATTAATTAATAAAACTAAAAATCAAAAAATTCGTAACGATATAAATAATAATAAAAATAACCCAAGAGCACTTTGGAAAATACTGAATGAAATCGCTGGCAGATCAAAAAGCCTTGCCGATACAATTATTTTAAACGCATTTTTAAGCAATTATTGCACTAGTGTTGATATTGCCGATAAATTTGCTGACACTTTTGCCGATAGTGTAAATAAAATTGTTCCAAAATGTAATATAAGACTGCTAGATAAAAATTCATATGTCTTGCCTAAAAATCTATGCTATAGATACCAAAAAGTAACACCTAAATCAGTTTTGAAAGAAATAAATTCTTTAAATAACCACAAAGCACCAGGTATAGATAAAATCAGAGCACAAGATCTAAAAACTATAAATATTGAAATTGCAGAACCATTGTCACATTTTATTAATTCAACTGTCAAACAAGGGATTTATCCTCATGAACTAAAAACTGGAATAGTAAGGCCCATACATAAAAAAGGAAGCCCGGGTATCTATGACAACTATCGCCCAATTACTATACTTTCTACAATAGATAAAATAGTAGAAAAAGTTATTTCAAAACAAATTCATTCCTTTTATAAAAATCACAATATAATAACAAATAAACAATTTGGATTTCAATCAGGAAAAAGCTCAACTCAATTACTCACAAAGTTTACGGATAGTATTTATAAATATCTCAACGTTAAAAAACACGTTCTTGTAGTGTTTATTGACTATAGTAAAGCCTTCGACACGTTAAAACATGACATTCTCATCGAAAAGCTTAATGACTGTGGTATACAGGGCCCCTTAAACAATTGGTGCCAAAACTATCTTAGTGACAGATCTTATATGGTTAAAATTGGCAATATTACCAGTAAAAACGTACGAGTATTACATGGAACAGCGCAGGGCTCTGTACTTGGCCCGTTGCATTATATAACCTACGTTAATGATGTCGTTAACCTAATATCTAACTGTGAAATTTATCAGTTTGCTGACGACACCTGTCTTATAGCAGCAAATAACGATCTGAATGCAGCTCTGAGAGACTTACAAACAGATTTCACTCTCTTGTTAAAGTGGTCTCATGATCTAGGACTTGTTCTAAATGCCGACAAAACGAAACTAATGTACATCAGTTCTACTCAGAATAGGAAATCACATAATAATTTAAAACTAATGGCACACAATCACCAATGTCTACATGCTAATCTTCACAACTGTTCTTGTAAACCAGTTGAAATTGTCAATAAACAAAAATATCTTGGACTTATAATTGACGATCGACTAAAATGGACTGAACATATTAACCACCTATGTGATAAGCTGCGTACTATATTGGCTAAAATAACTATAATTAAAAGAAAAATTCCATATAACATTCTATTAAACCTATACAAAGCCTTAGGCGAAACAACCATATATTACGGTCTGAGTAGCTATGGTAGAACGTGCAAATCAAACCTTGATTCAATATATAAGTTGCAAATAAGAATTATGAAAGCTATAGTACCTAAAAAAATTAAAATTTATTACGAAAATGATTATCACGAGCTCTTTTATTATTGTAACATAATACCAATACATGATCAGGTTAAATACATATTACTGCTTGAGCAATTTCATAATTACGAATACCAACACGTCATCAAGCGTATCTACCAAACACGTAGTGCGTCTCGCGTTGAATTAAAAGTACCGAGTTACAATAATCTCTATGGCAAACAACTACTACAATATCAAATACCTAAATTAATAAACGATCTTCCATCTTCACTAAAAAATGAAATCACAAAAAAAAATATAAAATATAAATTAAAGCAATATTTCCTATCATTAATAAAAAATAACCTTTAAATAATATCGTTCAATGAAAATCACTCCGTGTGTATCCACAAGTTGCTGCGAGTGCATTAACGTTGTGTATTTGTTGAGAACTATTTGTTAGGGCTTGGAGGGTACTTGTTTAAAAATTTTGACTGTGTTGTTACTGTTTCCTTGTTAATTGTTATGTGCTACTAACTTTTTATTTTATATATATATATATTGAGCATACGATGTCGAATGCCGGTGTGCGGATAAATCAACGATGATTTTTGTCACACCGTTAAATGCTAATGTATTTTTGGTTAAGTTTTGTTTGTAAATAAATAAAAAAAAAAAAAATCATATTTATTCTCCCGAAACTATTTATAAACAAAATATTTTTCTCATAAACCTATTTTTTTCATTATATATATATATATATATATATATATATATATATATATATATATATATATATATATATATATATATATATATATATATATATATAATATAATATATATATATTACATAACCTAAATGTAATTTATTTCGTTTCACTCTGTACTAATTGCATATTGGAAAATCATGCTATACAATTGATTGTATTCAATGACTGTCGTAATACACAAACCAAATCAACTGTAATTTTGATATCACATTTTTCGATATTGTTTTTATTTTTATTTTTTCTTACATTCTCCATATTAACTGTCTTAATAATAGAAATATGATAATACATTTACATAAATGTGTACATACTTTACTTACATACATACTTTACATACATATTTTTTAACACTAAAACTTTTTTATATACTTAGTTAAGACTATTTTTTTATATATGCACTAAAAAACATTAACAATAAACACTTTTGAAGTGAAACTTCTTTTTCGGGTTTTGTAAGATTTTTTCGTTACGCGCCATCTTGCGTTACGCGCCATCTTGTTCTTGATTATTGCGCATTTCAGTCGTTTTTTAATAAACACATGCGCAAGGAAGATTCCGAGTGGTAGTAGATGAAATCCTATTATATAAATAAATAGTTAAACTAAATAAATCAAATATCAAATTTTGAATGCTACCAAATGTGGCTCTCGCAGGGTTTTGAACTTGCAGCTCTCGAGCAATATACGAAATTCAATTCGCGTTGGCAGCCACTACGCTAGCAATCTCTAAGATTCTTGAGTGAAATTAAGTATCACTATATAGAAGTTTGCAGTTATTGTATGATGTATTCTATAGTGAGTAGGTAATTTGAATATAAATATGTCCGAACGCAAACACAGGACTCATATAATTACGATCATATAAAAAGTAAACTGTTTTTATTATGAGTTTCACTTCTTACGAGTGTACGCTAGTACACGCAATTTAATTTTTTAAATTAATCTATACACTATTATCATATTTTAAGCTGTGAAACATCAAATATTTTTTTTTATGTATAATTTTAATGACAATTTTTTTTTTGACTATATATTATAAATATATATCTATAAGTCTAAATGTTTTTGTCAGCGAAGTTGTGACAACATCTAGACGTAGTTAAAAATATTAATAAGTCAGTGGCCACTACCTCAATATTACCTGAATTTTATTCATTTAATTAAAAGTCTAAAAACGATAATAATTTATAATTGTATAAAAAGCGGGGTATGTAACAATTGATTCATTATTCGGACACCCACCACCTCAGTCCCCCGAGATCATGGACGCTGTAAAGGGTCCGAAACGTCGGGAAATAATTTAAATTAAATATTGTTAAACAGTAAATTTAAATAAACGCGATAAAATCCGATTTTAGACTTTTAATTAAATCTATATATCATTATTACTTTTAAAATAATTTACGGCATCAAGTAGGTGAGGATGCATTAAATAATTATGTATAGGTACTTAAAAAACGAACATATTTAATTATTTTTTTGTTTTTATTAATAATGAACTAAGTAAGTTTATATAGTGCCAACTCTAGAGAATCCATTACCTGGCACCTGAGTCAAAGCTATTAATCCTCGCCCCATCGTACTGCAGTCTTTCAAACTTTATTCATTGTTTTACTCGCAGTGCACTATTGTTGGAACTCGCGACAAAGCCGTCCCAGAATGAACTTGTCTTCCAAAGTCTAATTCTTTTGCCCTTTAAATAAAATTTACCTAATACTATAACCAGTCTTTTTTTTGTTACGAAAACTGTACTATTACGAAAGTAAGTAATTTATTAATAGATAAAAATTTGGCTATGAAAATAGAATTTCGAAAGTTTGAATCTGAAATATAGGTTTTAATAAAATTAAATTTTTGACTAGGAATATTTTCACGTAATTGCAGACTACAGATTTGTAGCGCCAGTCTTGAGATTTGTTAGTAGATTTCAGAAGCTGCGACAATTTATTTCCGCTCTATAATACTGTTCCTTATACAGTGCAAATTCTATTATGAAAAGTGAGCAAACAGCATTAAATATATTGATCTAAATAACTTAAATTAATTGAGACAATTTTTTTTCAGTAATATAGCATCATAAGTATATAATTATTGACTCAATATGTAATGAACTAAAATGTTCGATTAATAAGTTTGTATTTAAGCAAATTTGTAATGAAACGATATTTGTATTGTTCGGAAATAGAATTTATTTGATATGACCAATATTCCAACAACCCGTCTAGGAACATGAAACCTCGACAAATGGCGCATATCATTTAATTTAGCTGATATCATGTTTTTCCTCCACACCATCATATTTAAATTGAATTTTGGAATAACCATGTTTAGGCAAACAAAAGCGGATTATTACGACGCTTTCAGTTCGACTGAATGAGTTTTAATGTATATGTATACTAAAAATGAGCCCCTTGTAAAATTTGTGTTTTTGTAATAAGCGGGCACCGTGATGGGTGATACAAAAATCTAATTTTAATATCGTATAATTCTTGTGTAATATATACACATTTTAACTAGATAATATTAAAATTTTATTGCATAAAATAAGGTTAATAACCTTGTAAACTAATAATCTCTTGGGATTCAGTAGCCCGGCATATCATTACATGCAGGATGTCGTCATACTAACGAACTGCAAGCAAATACCTCCTCATAATATCACTGGGAGCTCGAGGACCATAGAAGCCTTCTTTACATCTATTTTATAAATAGACACGAATCTATATTTTACGTTTATAAATTTAAATTTTTATATTTGAATATATGTAAGTGATAGTTAGTGTTGTTTTTTGAAAAGCAATATTTTATATAGATAAACTTAACAAATTGTACAACATGTAATTTTGTCAACATTGTAACAATTGTCGTTTCAATTATAAAATTTCGCCTGTATTAGTAAGATTATTATTTTATCAAAAAAAAATACATTATTATACGTAATTCAAATATATAATCCTGTGATAAAAGTACTAATAAAAATGATGATACTATAAAATGAACAACATTAAATTCCAAAAGCTTATAATATTATGAAAGTAAACTGGCATAGTTTAAACGCTGCTAACACGGAGTGCGATTTGTGCGCATATTTACCGGCAACTTAGTTTCTCTCTTACTAATAAACCTTAAATTAAAAACATGACATGCTTGTGGCTTAAAGTACATCCTTTGAGACTTGCTTAAATTGTTGTTAAATATTATTGCTTCCTATAAACTAACAGGAACTTTACATTAAAATTTAATTATTAGGAATCTATAGTCGCATAGCTTATAAGTCACTTTAAGCCTGGAAATTAATCATAATTATAAATACTTTTTACAATTTATCTATGCATTGTAATTGTTTAATGTAAAATAAAATATTAAAATTGTAAAATAAATTTGACGGCCGGCTGGTCGAGTGGTTAGACAACTGGACACTTTACGCAGCGGTCGCGGGTTAGAATCCCGCCAGGTGCAGATAATCTGTATGACGAATATAGATGTCTGCACCGGGTCATGGATGTGTATTTATGTATATATGTATTTATATCTTAAATTTATTTCCGTTCCTAGTACCTGTAACACAAGTTCTTACGAACTTACCACGGGGCTAGGTTAACGTGGTGTGTTTGTTGGTTAATATTTATTATTTATAAAAAAAAAAATGAATTATTTTAAACAGCAAGGGACTAATGTAATCGTTATTGTTTCTTTTAGTTACTGATACAATTATTAACAAAGGTTTTTCTATTGAAGTATAATACAAAGAAATTTATCATCTCGAAGTTACTTTTATATATCTCAATTTTCTTTGTCCTCGGCTATCTTATACTTTAACTTTGTTTTTGTGAAGCCGAAACAAAATTGGAAAAATATTGGCTGCTGCGTCGAGAGAATCGCCCCTAGATTTTAACATTTATAAAATCCGTTGAAGGCTAGAGTTGCGCAAACTGTCGACGCATTTTTGTCGGAACCCTAAAGTTAGCATTTCATAACTCTTTGCCGGAAAGATAAGTTTTCTCAAGTTTTCCCCTGACATAGCATTCCTTGCTCTTCTTAGACTTCCAACGAAATAATAAACGATTTGAAGATCATTTTTTAATTAAACTAATTTTTTCTTTCTTTTTATTACTGAAGATGAAAACTTTTGAAAAATTTAAAAGGAAATGATTTTAAAATCTTTTAGAACAACATGAATGAGCTACTAGAAAAGTTTAGAACTAGGTTTTTTTTTAACAAGTAAACTTCGTTTAATTGAATTATTAATTGGGAAGTATTTTCTGAGAACTCTGATTTTGGTTTTAGCTTTCTAATAATACTATGAAGACGACTGACGACAATCGAGCTTACTATTTTTATTTCATACTAGCGGCCCGCCCCGGCTTCGCACGGGTCTTTAACTAAAATTTTAAAAATTATACATTTATATTTTTTATCACCTACACCTGCGTCGATACTGGAAAATATTTTATAATAGACGGATTGAGTGACAGATTTATTATATCTATATACATACATACATACATATATATGTATATAGATAGTACGGATGAAACATTTGAACTGTTTTTTTTATTAATTATTTTCTCATTGATGAATACCATATTTTAATAAGTATTATTCCCGACGAAGACAAATCCAAAAACACAAAAATCATAAAAATCGTTCCACTCGTTCTCGAGTTATAAACGGTGTAACTAACACGACTTTATATATATATATATATATATATATATATATATATATATATATATATATATATATATATATATTACAACTTAAATAGCTATAACCATCCAACTTTGTACAATCAACAAACAAATAACGACCAAATATTTTAAATTTTAACAACGAACAAACAATCAAGACCGTAGTACCCTGAAGTATTTAATTATATACAAAAAGAAAAACAGATTTTTAAATACGGGCGAGTGTCATTCTTTTGGCCGAAGTTTTGGTCAGCGCGATTCAGAAAATTATCTGCGCCATCTATCGTATAATTGTAGAATATCGTTTTTATATTTAGTGACATTTAACATAATTAATATTTAACATAATAGTATATTAATTGAAAATGATGTTTATCTAAAATATTAAAACGATTTCTATTCCTATCCGACATATTTAGTAAACTTTTAAGTTTAACAAAATAATAACTCAAATATAAGTTTTGTGAGTTTTAAAGATTCCTTAGACCAGATGGCGTTGGCGGCGTAGGTACCTATTTCTATTTTCTTAAATATTTATTTTTAAATTTAATTACAATGAAACAAAAACTAAATTATACTGTGAGTTATTTCTAATTCTTATGTATTAAAGTTATTAACATTGGTTTTGTACTTTTTACGTGATACGTGATCAGAGAAAAACACGATAAGAGATAGCGCTGATACAAAAAAATACGCGCTATTGAAATTTATTCTTGATGATATATAGTGTATTAATAAAACGGAGGTTTTAACAGATTTATTATTTGTATAGAATAGATAAGTGCATTGTTATAATTATATTTGTTTAGCAAAACTATTTTTTAGAACATTTATTGAATTGTGTAAAAACACTAATTATATACATTTCTACTATTTTTAGAAATTTCTGTCTGTCTGTTTGTTAGAACACGCGTCACCGCAAAATTACTAAGCATAGGTTAAAAAATCATGAATATCATCTTTATAGCAAATTCTGAGATAAATGTAGGTAGGTGAGGTGAGGTAGGGTTTAGTCTTTATTTCGTAAAAATCGCTTCACTCTATCAAAACTTATTGTAATTTTATGTATTTTCTATTTTGAATGACGGCTATTTTCTATTTGAGTAAGTGAAAGAAGAGAAAAAAAACATATTATATATACAATAAATAATAATATAATGTGAATCAAAAATGGTAATAACGTTAATGATAAGACAAAAAAAAAAGAAAAAAAAAAACGACAAATGTCGGATATTTTTACGCAGAATACAACTGTTTGAAATACGGTACTATCAAAATAAATGGCGCTAATGGTGCTTTCGGAATTTCGGTTAGTAAGTACTATACCTTGAATCACTTGTACAACTACACACTAAAGTATAACTATGCGAGCGACGCCGCGTGTACAGCTAGTTAAATATATGTTCATAATGTTGATTTCAAAATAAAACTCAAATTAATCAGTAGTATAAAATACTAAAATGAAGTTATAATAATCCACGTTCAAAATCAGTACACCGTATTTGTGTATTAGCTGATAAGTTAAAAAAAAAAAACGGTACGTTTTGCTTGTTACTTAAATATTTTGATTGCATAATCGCAAAAGGGGTAAGCCTTACAAAATATACAGGATGAATGGAGAGTCACTATCAATATTTAAGGAGAATAATCAGTACATGATTCTCATTCGAATTATGTAAAAAAAAAATAGGTAAATATTAATAAGCTTCTAAGAAAAATAACTTAATAGTTATCTAATTATTTATGCGTCGTCTGGACACCCGTTACTTACGTCCAAACACCGCCACGTGTTAATAGGGTAGCAGGTTAAACAAGCATGATCCAATCCCCCTTAATACTTTAATCCTGGCTTAGGATAGGCAAAAATACTAAGATATTTTACTCGTTTAAGCAACAAATTTGTTGACTAGGTAAATGATGTGAGCTTTGACAATTTTTAGATGTGAACAAAGGCGCAGTACAATACCTGTGCACGCGCCGCCGGCATGTCTGAAAAAGTGTCAAGGCCTCATTTATTTGAATTTAAATTTATGGAAATTTGGTCAAAAATTAAGTACCTATTTTTTTTAACATAATTTGAATGAGAATCATTTACCGAGTATTCTCCTTCAATATTGATAGTAAATCACCAGTCATTCACTGCGAAATAAATACAACTTAAACTTATTACACCACTGAAGCGCTCAAGAGCTTCAAAAAATGTAGAGTAAATAGGTACGGCCAAATACGGTAGGTACGGTGGGTACTTAGTCGTTTGCTCTGCTTATTTTATAAATAAATGCTACTTCGCGTTACTAGAAACCAATACACAGTTCGTAGAAAATGGCTGTTATTCTGTTGGTATTATAAATAGTTTTTACTCGCTATTTAACCTTCGATTCGATCGAAACTTGGACGGTGCTGCAGTCTCTCCAGTAACGTCACATTTACTACCGGTATATCAAAGTGTTGCGGTGCTTATACAACAACGCTAATATATCCGTTCGACTACATGAGAGCAATTCCAACGCACAGAGGTGTGAGACAGGGAGATGTCATCTTTCAGAAACTGCTTAGTGCAGCATTGGAAGACGCTATCAAGCTTCTGGAATGGAAAGAATTCGGCATCAACATAAAGTATATCACTCTCAGCTATGCCGACGATATCGTGCTTATGGCAGAATTCCTGGAAGACCTCACCATTAGCTCAGTCACCTCGATGGAATTTCTCAACGGATGGGCCTTAAAATGAACATGGATAAGACAAAAATCATGTCAAAAGTCCCTGTCGTACCCACCCAAATATCGGTTGAAAATTCTACTCTTGAAGTTTTTGACGAATACATCGACCTAGGACAAAAGATCCAACTTAGTAGAACCATTTTGGAGAGAGAAGTCAATCATTGAATCCAGCTAGGACGGGCAGCGTGCGGGAAGTTAAAGAACGTCTTTTCATCTGTCATATCTCAGTGCCTGAAGTCGAAAGTCTTTGACCAATGTGTTACCAGATGACATACGGATTTTTGACGTAGTCTCTGACTATGAGCCTTTTAAACAACTCTAAGACTCAGAGTGTGCAATGGAGAAGGCTATGCTTGGTATTTCTCTGCGGGATCGAATCAGAAATGATGTGATCTGCAGACGAACGAAGGTTGCTGGCATAGCCCAACGGATTTGCAAGATGAAGTGGCAGTGGGCAGGGCACATAGCTCGTAGAACTGACGGCCGATGCAGTCGAGCAGAAAGGTTCTCGAGTTAAGACCACGTACTAACAAGCGCAGCGTCGGACGGCTGTCAGCGAAATAGACAGACGACTTGAGAAAATTCGCCGGAAGCCGTTGGAGGCTGCATTGAACCGGTCACTCTGGAGGTCGATGGGGGAGGATTACGTTCAGCAGTGGATATCCAATGGCTGATGTGTTGACGATGCTTATGATGATGATGATTTAGTTTGCCTGGGAAAGATCTTATCATCTTTAAATTCTTTATTAGATTATTAAATAAATAAAAACATCGTTACTGTAGGAGATAGAAATATTAAATTACGCTAGAATCACTAAATCATGACGCATCCAATTATCTTGATCTTATATTCTTACATGTACAAAAATGTATTGCTCTTTAGATCATGTCCTATTAATAAACCATTTTCAAATAGTTATTTGACAGTTATTAATAAAAACGCTATAGCCGACCATGTTACCTTATTAATATGAATTACAATCTTGGTACACAAATGTACTTTTATGTAAAACATAATATTACAATTTTACTGAATTCAAAGTCTTTAACTCTCGAATCACCTAACAACTTCTGTAAGACGTGTCAAGAAACAGAATACTTGAATTTAGATGTCAAGGAGTTAAGAAATAATACGTATAATTGAGATATAAATTATAGAATTATTAATTTAGAGATTAGAACTCCTTAATGTTTTAACTAACGAGAACTTTTAGAATACTTAATTATACATGGTGCACAATCTGACATTTATAATAATGGTCTAACTTCCAAGAATCCTAATATTATAAATAGAAGTCACATCAAAAAAATTACGAAATTTTTGATTAAAACGGCATTACCCAAAGAAACACTGATCTCAATTGTGTTTATGTCAAGACTCTGTCCGATTAAATACTATTTGTGACTCGATGTTTTTCTCTGATTAAGTGGAGATACTCGAATTTATGGAAGATTTGCATATTTCTCTGCTTAATTATATAAATTGTTACTATGACAATTCAAAAGTATTTTATAAATCAACGGTAAGTTTATCTTTAAGCATGTAGAACTTTATTAGTCCATTGGCGAAGCGATGACAATATTTAAAAATTATCTCATCGTTCTTATCACTAGTAACGTAATATTATTTTATAGCCACAATGTTTGTTAACATATGGGTTATCTAACAAAAATCATTTTTTTTTCGTATTAAAAAATAAAATAGGAGGACTAATAGCGAATCACCGATAAATCGAGCGAAAAATCTATTTTACTGTGAATATTAAAAGTGAGTATAATTTTTGGAAAATTAATATAGTCAATGAAATTAATTAATCATCATTATTGTGAGTCAATTATGAATGAGCGAGTTGTACAGATTTCGTAACGCCACGAGAATCGTGAGGCTATTGTTCCGGAGTTTTGGCACTTCGGAACAAAGTTCCGCGCTCAAGTGTTTGCGCTGCCGGCTCTTTAGTAAATTGTTATTCATAGCTCCGTATAAATGGTGGAAAGAGTGCTCCATACTCTTATCTTATGTTTAATATCTGTAGCAACTAAATACTTGGACGTCTTTGTTTTGTTTCGCCGTTACAAGTAGCGATTCATGTTCAAATTCATGATTTCTTAATAGATGTGACGACTGGCAAAATGTCAGATACTATTTATTGCGTATCATAAGATTTATAACATTAATCATAACCGAGAGCTAAGTAATTATCATCTTTAATATCATCGATAAATTTGATTTAAAATACTTATTTGTAAAATTAATGCATATATTTTTTTATTGATTTCACTTATATATTATAAATAAATGTATAACGAGCATTCCAATAAAATTATGTATATTAGGCACACGATACAATGCCATTAGGCCGGCAATCATGTAGAAAAATTGGTATGTCCCTTGTGTTTGTCTAATAATAATAATAAGTAATATTTTACTATATGAATTAATACTCTAGAGTGCTATAATTTCATACTAGGAGATAATATACATAGAACATTATTTCTAATAAATAGCGGATTTCTTAAATAAAAAAAAAATACTGCGATTTTATCGAAGAAAAAATCGTAATTAAAGTGGTGATATTTAAATTCTTCCAAATGCAAACGAATAGTAGATTCGAGTAATTAATACATTATTAGAACCAGAAACGAAAGAAAGGGCGTTTCCACAATTTTTCTGCCTTTTTTTATAGACCTTTGAATTTATCTTAATATCAGAAATTAATTGTAGTATATATTTTTTTTTTTCAGCACCGACTTCTTCTTGTATCTTGTATCTTGTAAGGCACGGGCTTGTTTCCGCAACTCGACGTCACTGTGCGCCTATTTTGCGTGTGGGAGTGGGCAGCTAGTCTTGCCACCCTAACTCCTGTAAGAAATTTATCAAACCTCTGGTGTCACCAATGACTTCGGAGAGAGTCCTCGGTGACCCCAGATGTCTGGCCCGGTAGGTGGTCACGCCCGTGCACTCCAGAATAATGTGGGCGGCCGTCTCCTCTGCCTCCAGGCAGGCTCTGCACAGGGGGCTGTCAGTAACACCTACATTAAACAGATGTTTGTTGAATGGGCCGTGGCCCGTAATAATATGAGTAATTTTGCGTAAATGTGGGCGAGTGAGATTCATTAACTTACGAGACAGTCTCCGATCTATGTGAGGGAGAGCTTGTTTCGCCTGTCTACATCCACTCACCTCCATCCAGTATTTGTTATGTAGCTCTTTCGTGTGTTGTCGAATGACTGATGTAGGCCATGCTGTAGGAAGGGGGACAATTGGTTCTGGTCCAATCGCAGCCATCTCCGAACCTCTTCTGGCCATTTCATCAGCGGCATCGTTACCACGGGAGCCACTGTGACCTTTGATCCACTGAAGAGTTACGTTATTGTTGTTATTACATACCTCCATCAGGGATTGGTGACAGTTGTAGATAAGTCTTGAGGTGATAGAGTGACTTTGAAGAGCTTGTAGTACTGATCTGCTGTCCGAGAGGATTCGGATGGAGTAGTTCTTTACCTTTCGAACAAGAGTAGCTGAGGCCGCTGCTATGATACCCATACATTCCGCCTGATAGACGGTGTTGTGAGCACCCAGAGGGGCGGCTATTTGTATGTTGAGATCTTCGGAGAATACACCGTATCCTGTACCTGATCCAGTCTTAGAGCCATCAGTAAAGATCCTTACGTCCTTTGTGTTCAGGGCTTCGTTTGGATCTTCATGAAGCTGTATTTTATATTTTTTGTCGAAAACAAATTGCTTTGGAAGTTTGTCGCTTACCGCCAGCAGCATTGGTTCTTTTTCCATCACCTCATTTAGAACCTCCGCTTGGGGGGACAAGTCTCCTTTCCAAAGATGAAGTGTCTTTAACCTTACCGCTGTAGAAGCTGCCTCCTGCCTTATGAATAGGTGGAGGGCTGGGAGATTCAGCATAACTTCTAACGCTGCAGTTGGTGTCGTCCTCATGGCTCCTGTGATAGCTAAACATGCTAATCGTTGGAAGCTCTGTAGTTTGTTACGTGCCGTTATGAGTTTGGTGCGAGGCCACCATACAACAGCTCCGTAGCATATTATGGGCCGTATCACTGCTGTGTAGAGCCATAGAACGATTTTTGGGGAGAGGCCCCACGTCTTACCTATCATTCTACGGCACTGCCAGAAGGATATGGTGGCTGTACTTAGTTTCGCATCTAGATGCGCGCCCCAGTTGAGCTTGCTGTCGAGTATCACTCCTAAATACTTTACCTCGTTAGCCAGCTGGAGCTCAGTATTGAACAGCTTGGGCAGCTTGTAGTTTCCAAAGATTCTATTGTTCGTAAACATTACCAGTTCAGTTTTTGCAGGATTCACTGATAAGCCGTTGTCTCCGCACCATTTCTCCACGATTCTCAATGCTGCGTTCGTAACTTCACATATAGTATTGACAAACTTTCCGCGTATCAGGATCGCGAGATCGTCTGCGTAACCTACCGTGTAGTAGCGATGGTCATTGAGGGCAGTAATGAGGTCATTGACCACCATATTCCACAGAAGCGGCGAGATCACGCCACCTTGCGGGCAACCTTTTGCTACAATTGCCTTCTGCGATTCACCCTCAACGAGCAGTAATATTCTACCCTGAAGCATGTTTCCAATCCAATTTCTTAGAGTTGTACATACTCCATGACGTTGTAGGGCCTCTTTTATTTTGATGAATTTTGTTTTGTCGAAAGCACCCTCGATATCTAAGAAGGTACCCAGACAGAAGCCTTTATCCGATATTGCACTTTCAATGACACTTACCACGGCCTGGAGTGCAGAATCGGTGCATTTACCTTGTTTGTACGCATGTTGGTTTGGGTGCAAGGGTAATTTTTGGAGGTAGTTTTCCCTCAGTTCTTTCTCGCACAGCCTCTCCAATGTTTTTAGTACAAAGGAGGTGAGGCTGATTGGTCTGTATGATCTAGGATTAGAGTAATCGCATTTACCTGGTTTAGGTATGAAGATAACTTTCACCTCTCTCCAACCTCTGGGAACGTATCCATGCGCTAGACACGCCCTGAAGATGATGGTTAGCAGTGCAAGTAGGGTCTCACCTCCCCATTGTAATAGGGCAGGAAAAACCCCATCTGGCCCTGCCGACTTGAAAGGGTGAAATGTATTAATAGCCCACCTGGTTTTGTCGGTCGTGACAACCCTATAGGCTATTGCCCAGTTTTCTTCATTAGCATTTGTACTTTCCTCCGTCCACTCCATGTTCTGCACAAATTTGCAGTCAGGAAAGTGTGTCTCCAGGAGGAGCCGCTCTGCTTCTTCCGGGGAGCCGGTGAAAGTGTCGTCTGGCCTGCGTAAGGTACCCAGTATTTGTTTGGGCTGGTTTGAGAGGACTTTCCTTACCCTGTTAGCCTGATGTTGGCATTCTATGCCAGTAGTGTATTTACGCCAGCTTCCAGAACTTCTGTATCTGATGCGTTTCTTGTATTTTTGTTTCCAGTCTTTGTAACGATCCCAGTCGCAGTCAGCGCCTGTGTTCATTGCACGATTTAAAAGTCTTCTAACCTTAGTCCTGAGCCTCTCTAGTTCAGGTCCCCACCATGGTTGCACCTTTGGCTTGCCCGAGGGGGGAATGGTAAGAGGACATGCAGTGTGATAGCAGGTTTTAATTACGTCATAGACTCGTGTTACCTGTTTCTCAATATTTTCCACTCCCATTATTTTCTCCGGAACTGATTCCTTCGTCAAACACGACTCCATCAGCGTCTTATATAAGGCGGGGTTCGTTTTGCGGGGTTTCTTGCGAGGAGTTGGGCTGGATGTATTTACCTCTAGGTTGAAGAGTATCCATCTGTGGTCCGAGCAAGATGCTTCTTTGGATACATACCAGTTGGATATAGTGTTACATACTCCATCTGTCGCTAGTGTGATGTCAATAATAGTTTTGGACCTTTTGGTGACAAAAGTAGGTTCTGTCCCAACGTTCAGTATATTTAAATTAGTAGTAAAAAGGTATTCAACTAAATGCCTACCTCTATCATTTTCTGACTGCATGCCCCATAGCGGATGGTGTGCGTTGCAGTCTGTAGCCACTAGGAGTTCCATTTTGGTTCCCTCGCAGTGGCTCACCAACCTCGTTAGCTCATCAGGAGGCGGCGGCATATCTCCATCCGGCATATAGGCGGAGGCGACAACTATCTTGGGCTGGTGTGTAGTCGTGTCCAGTAGTGAGATTGCACATAGATCTCTAGAACAGAATTCTGTTAAAGGTTGCACAAGTAGATTATTAGAAATATAAATACAGGTCCGAGGTATTTCAGGCCCTGTACAATGTATTAGCTTACCTCCAGTATTGGAGAAACCGCATATGCGGCCCTGCCTGATCCACGGATCCTGGATCAAGGCAAGGGCTGTAGGATGGACCTCCAACCACTTCCGTAGTTGAGCCGTTGCGGTAATACTGTGGTGGAGGTTGATCTGTAGGACGCTACAGTTAGGAGAGGGGGATGCCATCTTCGGATTGCAAACCCTCTCCTGCGTCCCCGATGTCCAGGTCGCTGATCCCCTGGGTGCACTCTGTTTCACTCTTCGAGCCCGGAGACAATACGTCTTCGAGCTCCATGGAGCTGTCGAGTGCCTCTTCCGTAGGGGGCTCCGAGACCCGTACGCCATCTCCGGCTGGTTCTTCGAAGCTCTCGGCCTCCATCGGTGTAGGTGGTATATCCTGTAATTCTTTTACCGCGTCAGTGCCCTTTGTGGCCTCTGGGTCTGCGGCCTTCGGGTCCTCCCCGATTCGGTAAATTTACCTGTTGGTCCCTGGAACTTCAGGTACACAGAGCCCAGCATGTAACCTAGCCGGCGCTCGTGTTCCGTCAGAACCGGTACCAAGTCCTCCGGTACACTGACAACGATAAATGTCTCGCTGGTTTGGGGATGTAGAGAGTGCAGGTGCCATCGGTCAACTTCCGCCCAGGGATTCTGGAAGCGGAGCATTCCACCGATAGCCCTGGTGTCTTTGGTGACTCCAGGTAGGAGGATACCACACCGCACGCGGCGAGTTACCTCCCACATCTGCTTCACCGTCAGTCGGTCTCCAGTCGGGAGTATGATGTCATTGACAGCAGTCTTGAGCCACTCCAGGGTTTTGAGGTTGGAGCACCACAGTTTCAGGACTCCCCCGTCATAGACGGGTTTGCCGAGAAAAACGGGACCCTCTTCACCTTTGGCCGCTGTCATAGCCGCCAAGAGCTTCTCCTCAAGCTTCCCCTGGATTAGCTGTACTGACGCCGCGCAAATATGACCTGTGGTGGCTGATGTTACAGCGACCAAAGGGTCCGTTTTCGCGGCGTCCGCATAGGAAGTTGGCTGTGGTCTGTTCAGAAGTTTCGGCCTTTTGTGTTCGCCCCTTGGTGACACGGTCTCGTCGAGACGAGCCCGTTTGGACGACACAGCAGGCTTGGCTTCTTTGCCAACTTTGTCGCATGGAGGTCCTCTGATGTTTGAGTCCTTCCTGTAGGTAGGTCGGGCTTTTTGACCCGCCGTAGACACCCCTCCTGTACCTGGTGAGGTACCACCGGCCTAGTAGGGTGTGCTGGAGGGTCTGCGTTTTGCTCATTGAGCGCGCGCAGACGCGCTTTCCGCCTCTGCTTCTGACTCAGTCGGTGGCGCTGAGTACGACCCGGTGCTGGGTGCGGCTGACCAGTCCCAGTCTGGGGCTTATCCCGCTTCCCGCCCCTCGGTCCAGCAAGGGTCCAGCCTGCCTGCAGTCTGTCGACTGGTTGGGCAGTATCTGCGGATGCAGCTACTTCTCCCTTCGGCGGCTGTTCAGGATTGACCGGAGTTCCAGTCGTTCCTTCCCTTGTTTGTAGTGATGGCTGTGCCAGTAGTCTCCGGGTTTCAACTGGTGTTGAACTCTTCCGTGGAGTAGAGGTTGCCTTGTTGGGTTTCCCCTTCAAGGAACCAGAAGTGGTACCTTTTGGATTCCCTCCAGGTCCCAGCTGAGAGCTGATACCCTTTGGTTCCCCTCCGGGTCCCGGTTGAGAGTCGGTACCCTTTGGTTTCCCTCCGGGTCCCAGTCGAGAGCTGGTACCTTTTGGTTTCCCTCCGGGTCCCAGCTGAGAGCTGGTACCCTTCGGTTTTCCTCCAGGTCCCAGCTGAGAGCTGGTACCCTTAGGTTCCCCTCCGGGTCCCAGCTGAGAGCTGGTACCCTTCGGTTCCCCTCCGGGTCCCAGCTGAAAGCTGGTACCCTTTGGTTCCCCTCCGGGTCCCAGCTGATAGCTGGTACCCTTTGGTTTCCCTCCGGGTCCCAGCTGAGAGCTGGTACCCTTCGGTTCCCCTCCGGGTCCCAGCTGAGTGCTGGTACCCTTCGGTTCCCCTCCGGGTCCCAGCTCAGAGCTGGTACCCTTCGGTTTCCCTCCGGGTCCCAGCTGAGAGCTGGTACCCTTCGGTTCCCCTCCGGGTCCCAGCTGAGTGCTGGTACCCTTCGGTTCCCCTCCGGGTCCCAGCTCAGAGCTGGTACCCTTTGGTTTCCCTCCGGGTCCCAGTTGTTGTGGCTGGTTGGATCCTTGGTAGTCCATAGTAAAGTTTTAAATGATTCGTTCCCGCTCGCTCCCCACCCTCCATGGAGCCCGCACCTTTGGGGATGTTCAACTTGAACACCAGGGATACGTCGGGAATATAGGTCCAGCTGGTTGGCGTCCGGCGCGACATCGGGAGCTCGAAATGAGTGGCTGGTGGATCGATCCTATCCCCCAGTTCCTCCACCCATCCTTACCCCGTCAGCATGGCAGACAGCCACCCCTTACGGGGCCCAACCGAACCTCGCCATGGACCTCACCGAAGCGAGGACCACGTGGCCATTACCGTCGTGCTGGCTAGGCACGAGGCTACCGTTTGGGCGTGAAATCAGGACCAAAGGGGGCGTGTTGCATCACAGGAGTAACTAGCTCCGACTCCTGATCAGCTCAACCCCCCAGGACTCCTTCATCCCCGCGTACGGCGATCTACTGCGCAGGCCAACGCAGGTGGATGCTATGATAGTCCACCGGTTGGCATCCACTAGCTACCGGTGGAACCAAGCAGGATTGCCATCAGCTAGCGATCGATAGCTACTGCCTGTCACGGTGGTTGAGGCCGATCACAGTATCCTCCTTCCATCCACTATCAATCGCTAACCCATGTTGCCCGGGGTGCACCGGGGGCAGAGGGTGTCGCTCCACTTGGGTTTTTAGGTCCTCATGGATCGACACATCCCGCCCACACGCGGAGGTTCCTGCTTTGCACCCTGCAGCACCGACTTACAAGTATATATTATCTTTTTAAATACTATACCACCTTTTTTGTAGGTGTAAGAGTAATTTATAAACAAATGCTAATATTTAATAAAATTCTGATTAAAATATAAACATTAAGACTAGATCTTTACATTTGACAAATAAACGTTAAAGAACCCGAACCAAGAACACAACTACTTTCACAATAATCCTGTTTTGGTTTCTTTTTACTTCTCCAACTTTGTGACAGCGATAGATAGGATACTAGAATTACATGGAGACTACAGTCATGAAAGTTTTTCATGAAAACGTAAAGAACAATAAGGACAGCAGTAGTTTTCGTAGTTCTACAGATGAAACATTGATACTAGACATGCGCAAATTTCAAAGTAGTTTATTTCAAATTGGTCGCATGTACACAATCAGTTTTAAGCATTAGTGATCTTATTTAATTGTAATAAGGCTTTGAAGTAAAGAACACAATGTTTTTGTGTGCAACAGCGCAATAGTAAGCAATGGAGAAGATGCGCTTTGTATAGAACTCGCACATAAATGCATTCAGTGCACACATGAATAATACGTAATGTGTATGAAATTCCAGCGAGTTGAACTAAGTTGTTTTTCGTATGTGTACGTACTCTATGTCTATACATTTTCGTGAAAGCAAGATAGGGCAAAAGAGGAAAACGTTGGTAGTAAAATCGCCAGAAACACCGGCCGGGTGTTCTATGACCGTTGTCAGTATATTGTGAGGCACGAAGAGGGATGGTTGTGTCGTTTGTTAGTGTATGGTGGTTAGCGATCTCTCGATTTCCCGCGCATTAACCACCCACGTGGTTTTTAGTTAAACGAACCAAAAGAATTGCTGTTAATGTACGACAAAAAAATTGAAACCGTGTTAGAATGATTTTGTGTTTATTATTAAAAACAGTTCCAATAAACTTATGACTGTGGCGTGCTGTTTTAATATTTGTTCAACTGAGGAAGTAAGTTCATTTATTGATAAATCTCTTTTTATTATCATAAGTGCGTCTTAATGACATTATATTATACAGTTAGGGGCATATTATTATTATAAAAATAAACAGTTTTACTGCAATTTTCATTTATTATTATTTTTGAACAATATATATTTAATTCTTTTTTAAAATAATCGAGTTTAAACAATTAACATATTAAATAAACAAATTTTTAGTGTTAAAAAAAGCAATAAAATTTTTCATAATACAATCTGTTTTAGAGAAGGTGTCAAAATTTATTGACCAAACTTTTAAACATTTAGTAACTTAATATCTTCATTAGTCACGAAACACGGTGAAAGAAATTCAGTACAATTCTCATTTCACATTCATATTTGTCCCCGAGGGACAACTATTACGAGATGGTCTTGTTTCACTCAACCTTACCGTCGTTGAAATTTAAGATATCATTAAATATAAAGTGGATCAAGTTTCAATAGTTTTAAACCATTCCATAAAACTTAAATGTCATCTGAAATACTAGGTATTTGACTTTTATTGAAATCAATTGTTCAATTTATATTTTTACTGCAAGTAGGTACGATTAAAATATATTATACAATTTTTAGTACCTAACTTGATATCGATTATAATAATAACACACGTTAAAAGAATTATTCTCATCAATCAAAAGCTATTATAATAATTATATGTAATTATACATAATCACATAAAACGTTTTTTTACACACACACAAAAAACACTAAAAGAAAACTGTTACTGATGCTTTAATTCTTTTGTTTTAGTGACTTTTTTTAAATATCATAATAAAACAGCCATAAATATTAGCTTCATACAACGTCAACGGTTATATGATAATTTGAAAGGAAATTTACATAAAGAAATTACATGAAAGAGGGCGAAATCCTTAATAATGAGAGGGAAGGAAATTCTGCAGGAGGTAATGAAATAAGGATTTACGACATCCGTAGCACAGGTCTCACGTAGCACGACGGCACCGCTACGCCTGCTTGATTTTAGCGTAGAAAAGTGCGTTAAAATTCTAATTATCATCTTAAAATTAATGTTTATTTATTATTTAAACCTAATGTCCCTTAAGATTTCACCCGGTTTCATTTCGATACTTTTCAGATTGACTGACATTGACGGTTATTGCTCCGCTACCACGAGTCGCAGCTAATAAATAAACAAGCTATCTAACGAAAATATGTTATTTTATACTCTATCTGCAACTTATATAAATATAAAAAATTCAAAAGATATTATAAATGAAATATACTTTTAATAAAGCAAGATATAATATATTTTGTGGGAATAAAATAGAATCATACCAGAAAGACATTACGAGTACTTTTCAATAGATAATACAAATCTTTGCTGGTGTTTTATTATGAAAATAACTAGGAAAAAATATTTACATAGTAGTCTCATTAAATTAATCACTACATTGCATATACGAGTATTTCAAGCATCAGTTTCTAATAAATATACTTGAAATAATAAATAGATATTATATAATTAACTCGAGTGTAAACTAAACAAAGCATTTAATAATGTATTCAATATATTTTATTACATAATTATTTAACTCATAAGTTAGCATTATCAATAATATTGTGATAAATTGTATTCTTTACTACTTGTGTACTACGGATTTACACTAAATAAAATATATAATAAATAAAAATATATAATAAATAAAATAATTCATCCATTAGTCCGTACATCCATTTCTGTAATTTTCGCATTTATAATTTTGTTTTTAAGCACAAATAGCCTTTGTCCATACGCAGGATAAAACATGGGAAAAAAGAATTTTCCAAATTTCGTATAAATCTTGCGGTTAGTATGCTCAAATAAACAATCAAAATCTTCTGCTGTATTATATTAATATGGATATAGATATATTTAGGATTAAAAGGAAGGATCCTCCGACCAGACTGGAGTTGCGTCTGGTGGGCTACGCGTTACTTAACGTTTGTTGTCAGGTTCTTGTATATATATTCAATCGCTTTGAAAACTTCGATAGCGCGATGTAGGATACGTTAGTTCGTATGTGGCGAGATAGTTGTCGCTACAGAAATAAAAACAGAACCAATGTAAAATAGCTCTCTCAGTTAATCTATCGAGACAACATTTTCTCATATACTTGACTGATTGATTTATAGTTTAATAATATTTATTGTATAAATTATATCTGTTTGGGTAGTTCACTTGAAGTATTTCCTCGTTGTATTCGAATTCCGACTTTCTAGGTGATGTTATAAATAATAAATTATATCATAATTTGCCTTTAGACATTCCACTTCTGGACTCTTTTTTTAATTCTTCTTCTTCATTGTTCTTTTAATGCGAATTGGCGAATATATTATACACATCCCTAAACTTATATATATATATATATATATATATATATATATATATATATATATATATATATATATATTGGCAACATGCAAATTCCTATAATTTAAATAAATTTATTATAAAATAAATAAATACATCGGAGACAGTTTCAAAGGGTACATTTGCCAAGGAACAGGTTGATTCAGCTTATGGGAACATTGAATATATTGTAGGTATATTCATATCCTTCTCCAAATTATAGCTTTATTCTAACTGTAGTTGAGACCCTTGCAATTTCAAACTAAATACCTTAAAATAGTAGCACTAAAAATCCAAAAGATTTTAATCCACGGCTAGTTAAATAATCGTTCTGGTACAGTAGTGAGAGTAGTCCCCTCAACGTTGGCAGTTGCGCATTCGATTCCAGCTCGGGGCAGATACTTAAATGTTTGTATAATTTTGTTTTTCTCGTATGTCTCCCGTGCCTCTGAGAACACGTAAAACCGTTGGTCTCGGTTTTTATAATAGACACCTGATAGCGACCGTTACTCAAGGTAGGGAAATTAATTCGCCCACTCTACATTCCAACCCGCACTGGAGCAGCGTGGGGAATTAGACAAACCCTTCTCCTATATAGAAAAGAGGCCTTTTCCCAGCAGGAGAACGTTTACAAGTTTCAATTCAGTTCAGATCAACTGGCTAAACATAGCTTCTACTCTTGATAGAACGGCTGGATTATTTTCTTGTCCAGATAATCGGTATCGCGATTCAATAAACGCTATTAACATTGTTGCACATTCCACACGGATGAGACTTTTACAATAATTATCTGAAAATAACAGCATTTTTTTTAAGCTTTGAATTGTAAATTTGTACAACACAGTAATTTTAACTATATAGTAAATGAAAAAAATTATTACCATTAGTCACGAAAGACCATAATATAGGATAGAAGATTACAATTGTGTCCGATTAAAACAGCAACAAAAACAACTAAAATATTTTATATTATTTAAATAATACTACCCGAAATTTTTATCCTCAAATTAAAAAGAGAAGTTTTAATAGCCGTACATGATAAAAATAATATTGAAGTCCTAAACAAACATAGAACTTTGTTACGGCCTTTATATTTTTTGTAGATTTTTTTCTATAAAATAATCGTTATTTGCTTTTTATTTTATCCCGTTTTACCATAGTTTTATATTGTAATGAATTTATTTTTAATATAGTTATATATATAATTGTCGTGCTTTTATAAAGACGCGTGTTACAAATACGTATTCATAAAAGTATATTAAATGACAAAGTTATCCAAAAACTTATTTTCAATAGTTACAGAAACACTCTCTAAGACAAAGCCCTGTCTAAACTTATTATAGCAGAAAAATTTCACATTAATTACATAGTAAGGTCATAAGTTCTGTCACACAATAAAAACTGTTGAATTTAGAATGCTGGCCACAAAAAAGTTTATTGAATTTGAATTTCGAATTTTTCATGAAAATAAAAATGTGTACTTTTTAGAATTTTCCTCATTTTTAAATATGGAGTGGACACTTAAAGAAGACCGTGTCGCGGTTATTGCGTTGCACCGTTGCGGTTATGCACCAATTCAGATTTTCGACTTACTGAAAAATTTGAATATAACCAAAAGATTCGTTTATCGTACCATAAAACGATACAATGAAGACTCTAGTTTAAATGACAGGTCAAGAAGTGGTCGCCCTCGCTCTGTTACAACTCCAGCAGTGATAAAAGCTGTGAAGGTGCGAATTCAAAGAAATCCCATACGTAAGCAGAAACTGTTAGCCCTTCAGATGGGGTTAAGCAGGACCACGGTGAAAAGCGTGTCAAATGAAGACTTATGAATTAGGGCATATCGAAAAAAAACAGAACATCGTTTGGACGCTCCTTTAATGGACCTGAGACTGAAGAGATGCCGCGCTTTGTTAAAGCGGTACGCGGGAAAAAAAAACATCGGGAAATTCTTTTTTCGGATAAAAAAATTTTCACCGTGGAAGAGAGCTACAACAAACAAAATGATAAGGTGTACGCACACAGGAGTGAAGAAGCGAGCAACCGTATTCCGCGTGTCTAACGAAGTCATTTTCCATCATCGCTCATGGTTTGGTTGGGAGTCCCTTATTGGGGCTTAACTGAGGTTTGATTTTTGTGAGAAAGGCGTAAAAACTAATGCAGTTGTGTATCAAAATACAGTCCTCAAGAACCTTGTGGAACCTGTTTCTCATACCATGTTTAATAACAGGCACTTGGTATTCCAACAAGATTCTGCGCCAGCTCATAGAGCGAAAAGCACACAAGACTGGCTGGCGGCGCGTGAAATCGACTTCATCCGGCACGAAGACTGGCCCTCCTCCAGTCCAGATTTGAGTCCCTTAGATTACAAGATATAGTAACACTTGGAGGAAAAGGCCTGCTCAAAGCCTCATCCTGATTTGAAATCACTCAAGGCATTTTTGATTAAGGCAGCCGCCGATATTGGCATGGAGCTCGTTCGTGCTGCGATAGATGACTGGTCGCGCAGATGGAAGGCCTGTATTCAAAATTGCGGGGGTCATTTTGAATAAACTTTATTACCATAAGAATCTATGTTTTATTAAGTTCATTTTGCTATATAAATGGTTACATAAACAATAAACATGTCTAAATTATTTCATATTACATATGTGACAGAACTTATGACCTGACTAGGTATACTAATAGGCGTGCATAAAGTGTTTAGACAGGGTAGGCAGTAAAAAAAATGAACCTAAAGAACATCACATCATTCCAATTTAAGTAATTATACCTACATTTAAATCAATAAAAATTAAACATTTTTAATTCACAGAAAATATAAAAATAAATACAATTTTTAAATTGTTACATTTTTTTGTTTCTCTGAAATACAATATATAATAAAATGGTAGGAAAGTCAAAACTGTACATTGAATATTTTTTTTAAAAGAATACTTGGGGTGTGATCTACAATCGATACCGAAGCCAAAAATATAGTTTTTAGAATTTTTGTCTGCTTGTCTGTTTGTCTGTATGTATGTCCAGCATAAACTCAAAAAAGACTGCATGGATTTACTTCAAATTTGGCACGAATATTATTAAGAAGTCGGGTCAACATATAGGTTACATATTATCACGAAAATCACCTACAGGGAACGAGCAGTGAACCTTTATTTCTTCAACGCATTCTGTAACAACGTGTAATCTAATAGCGTTCACGCAGACGATGTCGTGGGCAGCAGCTATTTATTGAATATTATTGTTTATTTGTATTTGAAATTCTTTTATTGTTTAGAAAAAGTATTTAATTAAAAAAAATTAATGTTCTCATATATTATCAAAATAATAAAAGTTGTCTCTATAATTAAATATATATTTGCATGAACTTCAAATAACATTGATGATAATTACTGTATGTCATGTTATGTCATAGTGGAATAAATAAATAACTTTAAAAAAAAAAATCAAATTATTATTACCATATTTAAAATTATATATACCTACTTATAATATCTCAATAACTTTGATATAAAGCAAAAACTCATGGAAAGGAATGATGATTTCAATTTATTTATTCGATATAGAATAATTTACCAGCACAGTTAGTCGAAAAAAAAAAGTTAGTCGAAGTAGTTTTTAGCTTTATAAGTGCAAAAATTAAAATGTATTATTATGGACGAGTAAGTTTAAATTAAACATAAAATTATACATATCTTATTTATGGTGTTGTAATGTACAATTTGTAAATTTTCTAAATAGACATAGAATTATTGACATTTTTGTTATGTTATAAATGGTTGTTCTAATATTTTGTATTCATATATACTTTGTTCGTATTCCATATGACGCGCGACATTATAAAATTGTAGGATTATAATAATGTCCTACTGTCAATGCCAGTCTATACTAACATTTGTATGCGATTTTAGGCAGAAGTTTTATAAAAGGCCCGTCACGGGCGTCAATTCGCGCGAAGCGCTGATATCGCATATATGACCGCGGGTTTTTCGAATTGAAGCGGATTTAAATTGAATTATGGTTTTATGTCTTTTTCAAAAACATGTAATGTTCATGTTTTATATATCATTTTTAGTAACATGCCAATGTAGGCAGTGCCTTTCTGCCTATATGAAATGCACGCTACGGCTAATAGGTATATATATTTAGGTATCTACTAAATCAATTGCAAGAATGACGTATAAATACATAATTTTTGGCTGTTTATATAAGAGGAAATAAGCACAATTTTATTTAAATTTCAAACCACAGTATTTACACTAACTCCCGCAAATGCGGTTAGATGTATGCCGATGTTATGATTATTTTGCGCAATATGTACATTATGTACATTTATTTATTTAAATCACACTGTAACACTGGATTGAATAGGACATAAAGGAAATAAAGGATGTCAGTATCCCTGCGAAGCCGAATAGGGAGCCATTTGATTTCAGCTTTTAACTTAGATATGTGATCAAACTTGCAAAGTCCGAAAATAAATCAAATGCATAAGTTTTGTGGCCTCTCAAGTTTATTCACTTGTTCTTCAGTAGCATCAAGGTAACAGGAATCAGTATAATCAAGAAGAGGAAGTAAAGTCGATTTAGCAAGAAGAGTTTTAGTTTCAATCTGAAGGAAGTATTGGAGTTTTTCAATGGACAGATTTGAGATATGTACTTTTTTTAGGAATTTCGTTAATATGCCAGGGCCAGTCAGTAATAAAATGAAGACCTAGATTTTTAGCTGTATCAACGTAATTAATTTGCATACACATAATACAGTACAGTATTAATATTGTTTGGACAATTATTAGCGTTTGTGATTAGGTAGGACTACAGGACCAAAACGCCCAGCCCAAGAACATAATATGTGGTTAACCACATATGTTCTTGGTCTTCATTCACACCAGCGATAGCACCCGCACTATCCACAACACTAAAGTGGCGATAAAATTCTAGATCATCAGCATAAATGTGAAATTTGGAAGATATTACCGTCATTATTGTGTTGATGAAAGTAGAGAATAATAAAGGCGATAGAACACTACCCTCAGGAACACTTGACTTGAGAGAGCTCCAATTTGAGTAACTTTCACTCAAATGAACACACTGTGAGTGTCCTCGAAGATAAGAGTCAATATGAGTCATTTATATTAAGAAACAAAAAAAAAGAGTTCATATTATTCATATAACGTAAATATTGAATTTGTATTGAAAAAGATCATCGATTTCTAAACGATTTAAATTGTTTTTTTTTTTTTTTCGCTCGAAAATAACCGATAAATCAACTATTTTTAAAGCCTTTTTTTATTCATAATGTTGAGTATTGCTTTTAGACATTTGGGAATGTCACTACAGCGGTTGGCTGGTTTATAGTACAAAAAGCACTAAGTTCAAAGCTAAAAAAACGTATGGTGTCGTGGGAAACCAGATAAAAACAAAGTTCTTTATTACATAAATATTAAATTTAAATTCTAGTCGAGTAATATGTGTCTGTATGTAATTTCCTACATATACAAAGAATTCTATGGTATGTAAAGAGTAAGCATACACACCTATAGATAGTGTATAGTTTCCATGCGTTTAATGTACTAATACTGATCAGATGGTTCCACTTTTCACTACCAGACGGTGTAATTATCGAACAATGTAATAATAATAGTGAACTGAAATAATAATAACAGTCATCACGTAGCCTATTTCAAATAAAAAAAACGGCCCTTGGCAGGGTCGGTTGGTGTGTCGTTCTAAAGTGAGGGCCCACTAAAAAATCGCTCGCGACCCACCTGTGGGTCGTAACTCATAGATTGGTAAACCTTGCATAAGACACTGTATAGCGAACTCTACTGCCCATCACTATCCTGATAAGTGTACAGTTATCAGCATAACTATTACCTTAGATGCATTTTACGACATCTTAGCACGAAAGAAGTCGGGTCTATTCTTCTCTGCCTGTCACCGCATGGCTTTATAATAATAATAATAATTTTCATATATTAAACTTGAAGTCATAGAATAATTTAAAAAATGAAATATAAAGCCTCTATAATAATAATATTCGAGTGCTATTTAGCTCACTTCAAAACGAAAACAGAATCGGCAGTAAAAATGTCATTTGCACGTGCATTTGAGCCATTGTACGCAGGGCAACAAGTAATAAAGTAATATACTACCAGTAGTTCCTATTAAAATACACACAAAGACTATAATACTTTAAACTTCAGTGATACTTACACTGTACAGAGTAAGAACGCCTTTGTTTGAATGAACAAAGAGTATGCATTTACGTTCGCGCTTAGTTATGTACGTAGTAAATTTTCTGTGACAACAATGTGTTATCAGAACTTGTGCAATATTGGTTGTCATATAAATCAGAATGCTGAACATCAGTTTTGTGTTTTTATATTGTTGACAGGTAAAAAAATACTCAGAATTAAAAAAAAATAACAGCTAAAATAGTCCTCGTTAGGTTTTTCTTAAGAAATGAAAAGATTTCAAAGAATTATCATTAGGTACATAATCCTTAATCATTATTGCAGCATACTTCTTGTATGTTTATTTTAAAGTGTTATTTTTTTTAAAATTATTGTTAGGTATATATATTATATATATACCTAACAATAATTTATTTATATAATAATAATTTATTTTATATATTATACATTGTCATAATTTGGTTTGCCAATACTCACCCCGCTTGACAAACGTGTTGGCAAGCAAGTATCCGATAATTATCGAATGCATCCGATAATTATTGAATCGCCCGATAACTATCGATAATTTTCATCCGACAACTGTCGCAAACTAGATAATTTTTATCCGATAATTATCGATAACTTTTCATTCGATAATTATCGATAACCGAACCGAACCGGGTGATGGGGGAGAACAGTGGCCATTCAACGGCTGATATGATGATAAATACATTATAAATACAATTTATTTATAAAATAAACAAAACATTCCCTAATTAGATATTTAATGGGGACCATAAAATCCCACGTCAAGTACATAGCTTTTATTGACATACTTAACATAAAAATAAACAAATAAGTTTATGTAAAAAAAAAATTAATTATATTTTATTTTTGTTGAAATATTAATATAGTACCTAATGTAACACTGAAGACAACATTAATACATAATACAAAGAGTAAGTTACACTCAGAGATACAATATTATCAAATTTAAACAAAATATAAAAGCAAATTGTTTTTACAATTCTTTAGGCATTTTACACAAAAAAAAAGTATTAGGCAGTAGTAAAATATTTTAGTTTCTAATAATTTATTTCTGATTAATTTTTTATTTTTTTGACTTACGCCTGAATATTGTAAAATGTACATGCCAAAGTTCAAGTTTTTAAACCGGATCATAATTATGTCGATAGTTAATTAAGAAAAATGAAAACTTTTTAATGCTCTCTTCCATTTTTTCTTTGTCTCCAAAACTTTAAGTACTTAAAAAAATACTTTCTGTCTCTAAAAAAATTCTTTGAAACGAATCCAATGAGTTCAATTGCGATTTATATATTTGCTGTCAGTCAGTGAATACGAGTAGTTGAGTATGCAGATGCCAGACGATGTAGCATCAGTCAACAATATGTTTATGATAGCGAAGAAGTAATTAATTACAAATGAACTAGACTTATGCAGCTGCTTCCACTCCTGCATCAATCTGGCAAGAGATGAAATAAGAAAGTTTAAGCTACTAAACACATTTTCGTCGGACATAGTTCAGAATAAAATTCATTAGGTCACTTTAAATAAAAAGGTCTTGAACTGGTTTACCTACTATGAGTTATGACGTCACCGGATCGACTATAACACCAAATTTTTGTTGGGGATAAAAAAATCAAAAAATGAGCATAGAAAGTAAAACAAAGGGAATACATTAAATGTACTTCATTACATAACGAATAAGTCCGAATATTTTTACCCCTATCCAAATAAATATACGTGATTACTGAATTGTTCATTTCAGCGGTCTAAATATTACAAAGGTCAGAAACAGTTAAAAGTCCTAAAATGGAACTTGAAATAACGTTGTGTTTTAAGCATTTACATATAAATTAGCGATTAGGGGGAAGGGGGGAGTGATTGAATTTAATAATAATTTCAACGGATTTCATATTGAATAAAAATGACGACCACTCTGGTGTAATGGTGCGAGCCAGAGGTTCGATTCCCGCTCGGGGCCGATATTTGTATTTGTACAAATATTTGTCCTTGTGGGTCTCCCCACCGTGCCTCGGAGAGCACGTAAATGTTTTAATTTCTGTTGTTATCACAGACACCTGATGACCGCGGTGAGGGTGATTCGGGGGTACCGTACGGTATCGTGGGCTGCAGCTACTGCTCTAGCCGGCGACTCCCCGTGGGAGCTCGTGGCAGAGGTTCTTGCCGAGACCTACTCATACGTCTCGGGTAGGAGGGCTCTTGGTGAGAACCCTACGTTGGACGGGATCATACGGTTGCGTCGGATAGGGCAGGAAGCGCTTATGCGGAGGTGAGGGGAGGACCTGGCGGGGCAGCCGTACGGCACACGCCTAACGGCTGCCATTCGCCCGGTCCTTGAGCGGTGGATGCGTCGAAAACGCAAGCCCCTCATCTTCCGTCTGACGCAGGTTCTCACCGGGTACGGTTGCTTTGGTGACTACCTGTGCCGGACGGCGTAGAGGCAGCCGATGACTGAATGTCACGATTGTGGTGCGGCGGTGGACTCTGCCCAGCACATCCTCGAGGTGTGCCCGAGATGGGCGGCGTTGCGTCAAAATCTGACGTCGGTCCTTGGAGGGGACTTGTCGCTGCCGAGCATTATCACCGCGATGGTTGGCGACGACGAGTCCTGGAAGGCGATGGTCTCCTTCTGCGAAACAGTAATGTTCCAGAAGGAGGCCGACGAGCGGGTGAGAATGGGGGTACGTAGGAGGCGCTACTTGTGTGGCGCTACTACTGTGCCCGTGTCGGGCCGGGATGGGAACCCGTTCCTGCTAGACATGGCTTCGTCGGGACTGTTCAGAGGTGAGCCGGACAGTCCCCATGGAGGAGAAGTGTGGCCTTTTCGTCGAGGCCAGCCTGTCGCTGGAGGGATCCTGTTGCCTGCAAATCCGGGACTCTCCAATTAAAGCGGCTGAAGGCTCCGGTAGGGGTTTAGTACGGTATTGCACTCCCAAAGTGCCGAGTCCGACATAGGTTTAGGACTGCCGACCTGGGCATCCTGGATATCATCCGTAAATGGGTTCCCCTGCGACAAAAAAAAAGACATCTGATGACGATCGTTACTCGTAGTAGTTAAATTATCCGCCAATTTGGAGTAGCGTGGTGGATTAAGCTGCAACCCTTCTCCTATAGAAGAGGCCTTTGCCAAGCAGTGTTAAGTTTATAGGCTGATTCAGTTGAGTTTAGTTCATTTAAGTTTGTATTGAATAATAATGAATTGCGATATCAATAAATAATATTTATTATTCACTTTAATACTTTATAATATTAATTAAAATTAAAAAACAAATGACTTTATATATTATTATTACTTTGATATAATAAAAAATACTGCAATCAATAACGCAAATCTGCAGCGCAATTTCAGAAAGTTAAAAACAGTTATATTTCTCACGTTGAAATAAGTTTGTGCAGTCGAGATAACAAGAAAAGTAAAGGAAAAATTCGACGATACTTTAGAAAGAGGCACAATCAGCTGTAGATAAAGTTCGAACCTGCGAGGTGACAATCGAAAATTATTGAGAGCGTGTCAACATTACAGTAACGACTGGAACTCGTTCTGCTAGACTTAGTAAGTCTTATTTAAAAACATGAAGCGGGCGGGTTTGAAAAAAAGTAATAATATAAAATAAAAACATGATGTGTAAAAAATATTAATATACTTTATGCTATTTTATCGGTTCTCTACTAAATTGTAAAAACCGCTGCCAAATCAATGTTGCTGACAGCTTATGTTCTATTTAAAAATCCAAAACAACGATAGAATACATATAACTTTTACTGTGTAGTATAGCTCTTCTCCGCTAAAAAGAGCCCGTTTAACTTGGCTCCCACTTTCCGGGGTGTACCTGTTCCAGTCACTAACCAACTTGAACTACTCGGTATAGACTTATCGTCCAAACTCAATTTTGGAAACTATATCGAATCCAGGGCTAAGACTGCTTCAAAAAAACTGGGCATCCTCTCCAAGGTCCGTCATTATTTCACACCGGACCAGCTGTTAAAGCTTTATACAGCTCAAGTCCACTCCTGCATGGAGTACTGTTGCCATCTGTGGGATGGTTCCGCCCGGTACCAGCTCGAAGCCCTGGAAACTATCGACAGGCATGCCAGGAAACTCATTGGCGATGAGATGTTTACTTCAAGACAGCTCCAGAACCTCGAACATCGCCGACTGGTTGCTAGTCTGTGTGCCTTCTACAGGTTGCATTTCGGTGGGTGTGCACAGGAATTGCATCAATTAATTCCCCCAGCACCATTCCACCATCGGACAACTCGACGTGGGCAGGGGTTCCATCCATACGTGGTCGACATTCCTCCGGTTCGTACCTCGCGGTTTCATCTTTCATTATTAGAACTGCAAAGGAATGGAATTCTCTTCCTGCGTCACTGTTTCCCGATGCGTACAACCTAGGGATTTTTAAGGCAAGAGTGAACAGGCATTATTTGAGTTTGCGTGCTTCACCTTAGACTTCATCGTTGTTTACCATCAGATAAGATTGAGGTCAAACGCTGAGTGCAGTTGTCAAAAAAAAAAAAATTTTTTTCAATAAAAAAAAAATAGCTATCGGCCAATTAGAGTGATAAAATAATAACTAACAACACGTTGTTCAGACTTTATTTAACTTGACAGTTTTTATTCCCGGAGAACCCGAGATCCAAGATTTTATAAGAAAAATAATATATTTTGTTGAATCGGTTATAGATAAAAATACAGATTTCCACAATATACATTAGTTACATTAAATAATAAAGTTTTAAAATCCAAAGCGACAATTAAAAGACACATTTTATCGTTCTTAATTATTCAGTGTACAATTGTGATGTTAAGATGAATTTAAATTTTTATTGAAAGTACTTTAGATTCTTGTAAAATAAAAGTATTTAAAATATATTTTCGTGCTCATTTATATATTCAGTAACACGGGTAGCATAAAGCCGAGACGAAATAAACCCAAAGTAAAGATTTAAGCCGATCTCAGACCGCCCTGCTTCGCTGCTCTGTATAAATATATGGATTATTCAGAAAATCAATTTTCATTTTCCACTTTGATAAAAAACTGCTTCTATAGATTTAAGATTATATAACAATCTGTATATGTTTTTAATTATAAGTTAGTTTTATAAAGAGCATAATTATATTTATTGAAAATAAAGATTGCATATACTACCTACTCGTATTACATGTTCAAAATCACCCGGTCCAGTTTAAAAAAAATATTCTTACGGCGAAATAGTAATGGAGTTGGAAGATATGTAGGTGAAACCGTGCTGGTCCTCTATTATTATAATTTAAAAAAAAAAATACACAAGTTACCTTAATTTTTATGAAACTACTCAATAATCTAATCCAACCTATACTAATATTTAGTTATTAAACAACTCTTGAAGATATATTTGATTACAAAGTATCGAGACGATTAATAACGCAAACCCAATATAAATATAATATGTAATCCCATGCCCGAATGTAGTCACTGAACCGTGCAAAGTACAAATTACGATTTAATTTGGAGCGAATTGAAATCGAAACAATCACAGAATCAATCAAGATGTTCAGGATCATTAAACTCAATATAGTGTCAGTTCAGTAAACGCAGGGGACTTCGGGTGTTGCATAAATAGGGCTAAATTGGACTCCTCCGAAATTCAGCCACATACTGACGCCGGACTAGGTCCTTCGGGACGAAGGGGCGGGGAAGGGGACAAAGTTAGGAACTTCAGAGTTTGCATTGTTGGTCCAACCACTATGACTGGGACCAAATTCACGTTGGGATTGAATTGGATATAACGTTCCCGCTATCGCTGAATTAAATCATCGACATATTTTGCTTATGTGTATGATATTTTGACTTTCTTTGGGAATTGCTTTTTGTTTACACAGAAAATGCTAAACAGGTTGTTACATTTTTTGTTTAATGTCTGGAATTTAAGGAAACAAAATTACATTCATTGTACATACAGTTCTTTTTTTCAGACATGTTATAATTTATAAAATGAAAATCTTGTATGAATATCGTTATAAAAATATAAAATACTAAAATGTTTCAAATTCACAAAATGTATTTTCAAGCCTTTAGCCGTGTAGTTGAGTCATGGTTACAAGCTTGCTCAGGTCAGGTCATGAACAAAATACATGAAATAATTTAGTACGTTACTGATGAACTTTTTAAGCATCTGCTATTATATTTATCATTAAAAATGATTATATATTTATTGTGATGATATATTTTAATCGTTTACAATGATTTTAATAGCAGAAACAGAACATTTTGATGATGCAGAAGTATGGCGTTACAGAATTTGTGACGTTCAACCAAGCAGTGAGGTGCGTTATATCGTATGCTTGTCTGATACCAGTTTTGATCACACAACTACAACACTGATTATATTATACTCACCGTCACTTATTAACACTTATTTTATACATTATGTACAAATATTACTGATACCTGCCAAATGTAAACGTATATTATCAAATTGCTCGCAAAATAATAAGCAATATTTATAACGACCAGATACAGTGATAAATAATAACCACAAGAGTTGTTTCAGATTGTCACTATCCAAATATATCAAGGTTCATAAAATGTGTATTATATTTTGCTCGAGTACAGTACGGATTGTCTGAGATGTACGAGTTTACTAGTACCCTAATTACTTAAAGCTTAAACATTATCTTACGATGTAGTAGAAGTTTTTGAGATCATTAAAATCATATTTTACTAACTTGAGAAGTTCAGTTTTTTAAAGTTGATTTTTTTGTGAAGCGGTGGGTTGTTTACAGTTTGATACAGTACAGTACAGTATTATTTAATTATATACATTTCTACCGTTTTTAGAAATATCTGTCTATATGTACAAAAATGGTAGTAACTGACAAAATCATTGAGGTCTCAGTATTGAGCACTTCAAATATACAGGTGTAAATTTACCTAGATTATTGGTTCTATTATTCAATGTACGTATTTCGCATTCAGACATATATATGACATATCAGAACGATCTAACTACAGACAGATATCCTTGGCAAAGACAATAGCAAATAAACTAAAAAGACGAATTAAAAAAATTTTGGATTGCAATTTATTTTTACGCAAAGTACAACAGTTCGAAGTAAGATACCTAGTGTAATAAATGGCGCTGATGGCGTTTTCTGGATTGCGGCTACTTAGTACCTCCAATCGCTTACACAACTATGCACTAAAGTAAACAGGCGTAAACGTTGACGCTGCGGACGTAGCTAGCATATAATATAATTTAAAATATAAATATGAAAGAATATTTAATTTCCAAAGTTATATCTATTATCTACTAGCAAACCCGGCGAACTCCGTTTCGCCACCAACTTATTTTCGTGAGGGATACTCACACCACGTACTGCCGCCATGCAAAACCATATTGGTTTGTAGTACATGCTATGTATCAGAGATGGCGCTGTATGTGAAAAATGATTTTCCCTGTTTTCCTGCTTTTCTGTTGAAAATTTTCCTGAATTTAGTTTGCTATAAAGCTCACGGAGCCCGAGACCTTTCCAACGAATGCAAAACCGTGGAAATCGGTTCGTGCGTTCTCGAATTATAGCGTCAGGAAGGAAAACCCGACTTATTTTTATATTATAGATTAAGAGAAAAAATATAGTAAATTTCTGACTGTATCCTAAACCACTCTCTGTTGAGCGAAGGCTTCTTCTCCATATAAAAGAAGGATATAAGGATATTCTGATTAAAGACCTAATCATTAAAATGATACATATATTTACTATTTTTTAAACGACGAATTATTTAGTGTCTTGCCGCTTTTTATAAATAGAATTCCGAATCAGCAGTAGCTTCACATAAACAATAATATATGACATTTTAAAAGTGTTTTTAAAGCCCAATCGAATAAAATATATTAGTAAGATTTGAATTTATTTGATTTGGATCTAGCCCAATATTTACAATATTGTTTTTCTAGAACATTTCACTTTTCTACTTTTAATTATTTTATATATATGCATTATCTGTAAGGCTCCAAATTTTACCAAAAACACCTTATTTGCAATTTTTATTTTTTAAACTCTTAATTTGATCGAGTTCTAACTAAAAAGGAAAAAAATGAAGAAATAAATTACATTTTTTAATATTTTGCACTACAGAGCCACTTTTACGATGAAGTGTAGTGAAAATTTTTCTTGTTGTCATTTTTCATAAAATCAATAAATATAATAAAAAGTAAAACTTATTCTAGGACTTTATTAACCCAATAGAATACAATACATTGATTCTTAAAATCTTTGACTGTTTTTCTGTGCGTTTGTACGCGCTAATCTCAGAGACGGCTCGATTCGAATGCGATTTTCACTGATGTATTTTGGCAAGCCTCATAAAACATTTAATGTTTGTTTTATTTTATAAACGTTTATTTAAATAAAATTTATTTGCAGTGATGCTGATGTTCTGTGCACTTTCAGATACCACTCATTTATAGTCAGGATCAGGATCAATATGCTGATTATTTTTTCAGACACGCGTAAATAAGCAATGACAATGCAACTAGTGAGAGGTTACGAGAAAATCACTTGAATCGTTATTTGCTGGCCATTCAAAACGTAATTATATCAATTGGGGGTAATCTTATTACTCGATATGACATGCCTGAGCCATCAGTTCATGGTGAAAGTATTAACAGAAATAACGCGATGGAAATAAACTGTGATCCACTAGAATTTGCTGAAACTTTACAAGCTGATGTCTTGAGGCTAACTGAAGAACAACGATTTGCACCGAAACTTTATTGAAGCAGAGATAATAAAAGGGTGCAGAGCAGGCGATAGAATCTTTACACCGTGGGTTCCGCTAATTCCTAACAATTTCGACTTTAACTTTAAACTTATTCAGTTTCCAGAAAGTCTATGCTATGCTGTGACTATTAATAAAGTCCAAGATCAGACGCTACAAGCTGCGGGTGTAGATCTGAGTAATAGCTATTTTTCGCACGGTTATATTTATGTAGCTCCGTCCCGTGTTAGGAATGCTAGGAAACTGTACATCTTAATCCCCGACGGCTGTACATTTAACATCGCCTATAGAGAAGCATTACTATAAATTTGCATTATCTAATTGTTGTAATATAATAATAATTAATGAAAATGTAATAATGTTATAAGATAATAGTAGTATGTTTTTCTGCCTCTTTTTATTTCCTTATTAATAATTATAAATTTATCCGCGTGGTTCACCAAATTAGAAAAAAAAAAAACAAAAAAAATTCTTTACATTAAAGCGTAATAAACAAATACATGATGACTTTTTGCTGTTACAAATTTTGAGAAAACCTAAAACTAGAAGCCCACAAAATCGAAGTTGCAGTTAACAGCTATAGAAATAATATGTGTGTTCGTTTTAGAAAATGTCAAATACTTACTCGTAAGAATCTAACGCCGGTACCTATTTACAAACTAAAGTCTACGCGGACGAAGTCACAGGCAACAGTTAGTTTACCATAAAATTTAAAAGAAAAGGTGTAAACTGATGTGCTTCCCGTCGAAATTAAACGGCAAAGAATAGCGGTAAAATTAGTATCAGTATCGGTAATAAAAATATACCTAGTTATTTTTTAACCGCTCGGCTTAGCCGCATGCTGTAACTGCGATGCCGGTCAGGTTTTGCCAATTAATTATAATTGATTCAACAGCAGTAGAAATATTCACGTGTAACCACATTCTGACCGAAAACCGAATTGTGCCGAGCCGACCTGAACACATCAATACGGCAAAATTATGGCATCAGTCGACTATGTGCAAATAATTGATAAGCCGGACTTAATGTTCCGTTAATGTGTTTTTCTTTAGTACTCGTATTTTCAGAAGTAGGAGGTAGCTGAGGAAAATGTCGTAAGGAAACTTGCATCTCTTGGAAGAAATTTTAAGACAAATATGTCGAAAAATATATCCGAAAACTCGTTGTAGAGCAGTGTCCACTACACTGATTTATTTATTAAGCATCAACCGTTAACCATCACAGGAGAGGAGGGCCATACCCAACAGTGAAAAATTTACAAGATGTTAAGGTACTACTATAATACCGTAAAAATAAATTTAGGGAACTGAAATTTTTTTAAAAGCCTACCTTATCAATGACAAATCGATCAGCGTTATTAATTCTAAAAATTGCTGATGTACCATTTATTTGTTTATCTAGCAGTTTAAGCTTAAATATTAATAGATAAGTATTCTTACTAAAGTAATAAAGCCATTAAGGACAAAAAAGCACTGTCGATTAAAAAACGATGTTTTGTTCTTGGACAGTAATTTTTAATGTAGTGTCTTTAAATACCTATACGATAAATTCAATAAACGATTAATTATTATTCCAATCGGTTTTGTGATATTAAGTATAGTTTAATATAATTACTTTTTGTAAAGAATTTCTATAAAGAGAGTTTATTTAAAGTGTTTCAAGCGCTTCATTCATGTGAAACACACTCAACTCAATATGTAAAAGGTTTATTTATTACATCTACTCGCTCCGTTGTTTATATAGAAATTTCCCGTAAAACGTTATGTCCTCGAACAGCAAAACGTTTTACAAGCAATTTATGCGAAAAATTCACAAAATAAAATAATGACAACATTAAAATTTTCTTATTCGCTGTAATAACTTGCGAAATTTTACTATCCAATTAATTTTTCATATGAATTTATTTCTGTTATTTTGAATATTTAATGATGCTGTTTTTATTTTAACAACTTCCCTGTCCCAGTACAATGTATTTGTATACCACCTGAAGTCCAAAATTGTATTTTTCAGTAAATAATAATATTATGTTTAAAATGCAAGAATTTATTGTTATAAATAGATAATTATACATATTTCCCCCTTTTCCGATTTTTCTTTTTTGCTCATATATGACTCATGAACGTAGTGTAGTGGTTATTATCATCTACGTCCAATGAGTCATATATGAACATTTAAAACAATTCGTGTTTATATTGTTTTTAACTGATCACAGATAATCTTTACGTGATTTTTAACTACTTTTCGTTTTATTTTCACAATTTGTGGGTATCAGTAAAAAATTACAATCTGTTTGAGTGATTTAGCGGGTATTTGCGAAAAGTATCGAAGTGATTGAAACATTGCAATAGCATCTTTACTATGGTTCGTAAAATATATACGGCAGAAGAAATACAACGTTACTTGGAAGATTCGGATGTAGAAGATTTTAGTAGTGGTAGCGATGAAGAATATCAGCCCGATTCCGACGGCGAAGAGAGTGAAGACACTAAGGTTATCCAAAACGTTATTGTGAGGAGTGATCCAAATGTAAGTGATCCCTTTCTTACGCAGTTGCCAGGCACTTCGGCTCTGGATTTAGAAAATGTTTCGCGTAATCTTGCATTTCATTCAGAGCACACTTCATCAAATTTAGAGACGTAGTGGAATAATGATGTTTTGCATGTATGTAGAGAAGTTTTTACGGGTAATGGAGTAGTGCGAAATATGGAAGCGATTACACAAGATGGAACAGTAAACCTTATCAAAATTTACAAAAATTTCCTGACAAACGTGCTTTTTTTTGCTTTTCGTTTATTATTGACAATTCCTTTGACTTCACACATGAATAATGTCCGATAGAAAAAAAAAATCACTATACTTTTTGTTTTTAGGTTAGAGTTCAGGTATTTTCCCACAAGTTCAGAAACTGATACAAAAGATATCGTATCACGTTCATAGAGAAAAATGCACTTGAAGTTGTATGGAGAAATGAGTCACATATGATTCATGGACTTATCAGAAAACGTTCCTATGAGTCATATATGACTCATGGGACAGGGAAGTTGTTAATGTTATTATTGTTTACAGATTCATATTTTCTTACAACGTTTTTGTTGTATAATTACAAAACAATTGTGACATTTGCAATACGGTTCTTTTTTTTAAATATTTATATAAATAATTGTTCTTGGCTTTGAATGTCTGAGCTTGCCTCACTAGCATGCTTGAGAGCACATTAAACTTTTAATAACTTGATTATAATGATTGTTAAAATGTTCCTAAATAACAATATAATAGACTTAATTTCAATCGCCTACCATATTTAATATTCATTATGTAACGGATGAATTTACACTATGCATAAACTTCGACACCTATTATTTTGATTGACGAGTGCACACGACGATATACTTTAACGTTAACCTAGTTGATTGACTAATTACTAATAATATTTAAAAACATCTTTAAGAATACCGAAACGTAATAATCAACAAAAACTAACCTATTTAAAATACTCTTAACAATTACTAATAACAATATTAAATTCTGATATATTATAATCTTCAGCCATTGTTTAATTTATTTTAAGCAATGGTACTCAGTAAAGCTACTCTTAAATAATAATTTGTAATCTTTCAAATTACTAGAACATACAAAACTTACATATTTACGCATAAATTATTATTTATTAACGTATACGTTGAAAATACATATATCTGTCACGCTTAGGGATTGTAATCCAAAAAAACGGATCCGGTAATCTGGCGGATCCGGCATGATTAAACGTTCACCAGAACCAGTACCAATATACCGGATCCGACGATCGGATCCGGTACTAGCAATTTTTGGCAAACTAATAGTGCTGTTGCATGAGTGGGTACATGCGTTGCGCGTGGTGTTCATGCGTGCGGTCGTTCGACGCCGAGTCAGAGATTTTGATAAAATACTAAAAAAGGAAAAGACTACATTTGAAAGTGACGGAGCTCAAGGAGAATACTTGTTTGCTGTTCATGATTGTTTTCTGACAATAAAGTCGATAAGTGTAAAAGCTGAAAAGGGGCCGCAGGCTATATGTGCAGCTGTATTAGAAGTCGACTAACAGATGACACAATTAACAATACTTGTTTTCTACGATCCTTTTTTCAAAATCATAATTGATTTTCTTATAATATAAAATGAATATAATGACAATTATTAATTAAAATTCTACTTAAAATAACTATTTATCGTAAGTTATCAACAATATATCTACATTATGTATTTCAAAATACAATGATGTTGAAAATTAAGTAAAAATGGGTTTTTAACAACACACTTTATACTTTCTATTATAAAAGTGACATCGTACTTTATACTTTATACATAATAAATATATATATTATATATATATATATATATTATTATTGAAAAATTTTATTTGAATATAGTAACTAATAATTACGCAAACTTTTTACAGCTGCTTGGTTATTATTAAAAATTATATAAAGATATAAAAAATATGGACTATGGACCAAACTCGTATCGATACGATAGGAGACTATATACATATACTAGAGGTTGTTCATAAAAAATTAACACAATCTTTTCATTTAATAGCTGTCTATATTAATAACTTTTTACTGTTTACTTTTTGTTACAATTTTTTTTTTATTCATAAGTAAAATCAGATTACGAGTTCCTACTTAATAGTTCTTACGTAAGAACTCCATACAAGAAAAGAACCCAGTGATGGGACAACTATATGTACATTGTACACATACAAAAAAAATATGACAAAACTTTTAGTAATAAAAAAAAATAATCTGATTAGGTATTAAAAGTTCCTATTATTTCGTAACAGAAAATACGAGCGAATTATTATTATGCGTTCCTTAAAAAAAACTTTTAAAATTTAACCTTTATCTAAAATCCTGCTAATAAATTAAAAATAAACATATTAGATATTACATAAGAAAATATATACATCATCTATCTCAAAAAGTCTGTTATCATCAATAATATAAATTAATAGTTCTATTTTGGAACACGGATTATAAAGTTCATAGCAAACACCCGTCTGATCTTAGCTGAAACATCTTACATAATGCCTCGAGAGTAAGCTTTGTAATTTTGAATCATTTCGTTCAAAATCATTTTATATTTCGTTCGTCTAAGTTTAATAGCCTTCTGTCTATTTTACGATAATTATTATATCGAGATATAGGATGAATTTTATTATTTTAAAATAGTTACAGTATTTTTATTGTCATAATAGTAGTATAATAAAATGTATTATATTTATTATTTGATTTCTTTATTACCAATGTAATTTTTAATAACGATTAATATTAATTTATACTATATTAGTTAGTATATGTATAATTTTTTGTTGTCTCCTAAAATGAAAATTTTTATTTTACTTCTTTGGTACATCAACAAAAGCACGCTCTTATACATCCTAAGATTATTTGGCTGTTAGAAAATGCTTTTAGCATCAAGCCCGCCCTGTGTGCAATACAAATGTATCATGCCATAAATAATTACAATAAATAAATCTATACTAATAATAAATCTGTTAAAACCCCCGTTTCATTAATACACTATATAAAATCAAGAATAAATTTTAATAGCGCGCTTTTATTTCAATCAGCGCCATCTCTCATCGTTTTTTTTGTTGTTGTACGTATCACGTAAAAAGTACAAAACCAATGTAAATAACTTTAATACATAAAAATTAAACATAGCTCACAGTAAAATTTAGTTTTCGTTTCATTGTAATTAAATTTAAAAATAAATATTTAAGAAAATAGAAATACGCCTAGACGCGACATAGACGCCATCTGGTCTAACGAATCTTAAAAACTCACAAAACTTATTTTTGAGTTATTATTTTGTTAAACTTAAAAGTTTACTAAATATGTCGGATAGGAATAGAAATCGTTTTAATATTTTAGATAAACATCATTTTCAATTAATATAGGTACTATTATGTTAAATGTCACTAAATATAAAAACGATATTCTACCATTATACGATAGATAATGTAATAATCATAAATGTAGGTGATAAAAAATATAAATTTATAATTTTTAAAATTTTAGTTAATTACCTGTGCGAAGCCGGGGCGGGCCGCTAGTATGTAATAAACATTAAATTTATAGTCAAAATAATATGTAAATAGATAGAAATGAAACAAATTTACGTGTGCTCTGCATATATTCTTCGTCCTAGCTGAAAAATATGTGATTATAAAAATAAAAAAAATATTGTAATCTTGGGCGTCCCAAAATTTAAGTCACTCCTGTTGAGTGGCGTGGCGCAATCGCGTGGCAATAGCATACATTGTTGCTTTCAATGCATTGTTGTATGCACCTGCGAGTTCCCATTCCTCTTGTTCAGAACTGGAACACACAGACCGCGTCTTTTCATTGCAATTGTATTGCAACGTATTGTCTCGTTTCATTTATTCTGTGCTATAGTCTGGTGGCAGTTTTACCTTTCTTAGACTCTCTATTGCAATGTTTTTTACTTTACCCATTATAGTAATTCTTATTGAACAATTTTACTTAAAAATATTTAATAAATAAATAAATAAATATTAACCAATAATCACACCACGTTAACCTACTTACTAGGAACGGAAAAAAATTTAAGAAATTTATATAAATACATACGAGTATATACATAAATACACATCCATGACCCGGTGCAGACATCTATATTCGTCATACAAATTATCTGCACCTAGCGGGATTCGAACTCGCGACCGCTGCGTAAAATGTCCAGTTGCCTGACCACTCGACCAGCCGGCCGTCAAATAAAAAAAAATAACAATATTTTTTTTATAGAAGTTCTTTTAATTACTTTTGATAGCATCCTATGACAGGACTTCGATCGCGTCTTATTTTTTTCAAACTGAATAAAAATAAAAGCTTAAAAAACTAAAATCAAGCTATTAAGCTAATGAGAAAAACAAGCTAGTATTTTGTTCAATGGTGATAGTTACTAAAGTCGTAAAGCCGCTCGTGTTATTTTCATAAACATAAAAATATCGACACTTAGAACAATTTGGCATGTCACAACAAGACACGTATTTGTACGGCGTATCTAAATCACTATTAAAATATGTATTATGTATTATTAAGGACGCTATTACATTTTGAGCTCGCTTAAGTTTAGGTATCTAAATCGCAACACAATAACATAACGCGTACACGCACACATTGAAAACGCTTTACGCTCGATTTTATACTGACGTAACTAATCTTGGTACTTGAAAGTATTAATTTTTAATTTTACTGGTATTGATTAAGTAAAAGTATTTAACTATAGTCGGATCGCGAAGCAGGAAGAATTTTGTACATTGACCGTAGTAAAAGGTCAATGTACAAAATTCTTCGTGCTCCGCGATCCGACTATAGTAAGTATTTAACTTACCCCACTGTTTTTAAAGGTATCGCAGAGAGGGGCACGGGTGGAATATTCTGAGGGCAGATTGTTCCGACGCCCTCAAAGATCATAAATTGATGATTTAGGAGTCATTCATTTATAACGTAACACGATTTAGGGGGGAGGGGGGTCGACCATGTCTTATTTTCTCTTACAAGGGGGTGGGAGGGAGTCTCGATAGTTCTTACGTAAGATCACAAAAATGCGCAAAGTTAAAATTATTCTTTGAAAAAACGAGGGCAAACGCACGAGTGCCGATGTTCTCTCGGATGTTCTTCGGATTAGAGATTTTTCAATGGCAGATCCACTTTCCGAGTGGGTTTTGACTTTTGCATGGACTTCTTTTATTGTAGGTAAAGATGAATAATTAAAACCAAATTTTATTACTACCAAAAACTAAAAATTAATAGTACCTTTGTAAAAACAAATAAACACTTCTAAAAATTGTTACTTTGAAAAATAAACATTAAACAAATTTTTAAACATTTATTAACACCAAACCAACATTTATTGATTTTTTTTTACTTTTGATTCTTACGTAATAAATATTTAACAGGGGAGAGGGGGTTGGCCTATTCTTATTTTTTCTTATAATAGGGGGGAGAGGGTCGAAAACTAGCAAAATTTGTAGCAAAAAAAAATCTTACGTAATAAATGAATGGCCCCTTATGAGGATGTCTAAAGGCGTCAGGGTATCTACTACTCGTTCGCCCCTCTATACAATAAAATATAATAGATAATAATACGCTTTATTTTTAATAATTCAGAACCACATACAAGTTATATATAATTTAAACATCTTGTATTTTACGTAGATAATTAGATAATAAAGGAGTAGGAGGTAGGAGTAGGAGTAGGAGTAGGTAACAAAGAGTGTTCGATTGTGGAGGCACTGAAGTTCCATGAAGTGCCTCACTATCTCCAGAGGCTGTTGGAGGCGTACCTTCAGGAGAGAGAGGTCCTCTGGGGGGGGGGCGACGGTCGACTCTATCGACGTCGCGTTGGCTGCGGCGTTCCACAGGGCTCCGTCCTGGGACCAACTCTGTGGAACGTCGGCTTTGACTGGCTGCTGCGGGCACCTCTACCGCCCGGGCTGAGGGTCATCTGTTATGCTGACGACACCTTGCTCACGGCCCGGGCGAGGAGCTTCGAAGAGGCGGCCCGCTTAGCAGAAGCCGGCACAACGATAACGGTCGACCGTATCGAGATGCTGGGCCTGAGGATCTCTATATCCAAGACAGAGGCCCTCCTATTCCATGGCCCACGCAGAGGCCCCTCCCCCCCGAGTTGCGCGGATCGCCGTCCAGGGAACGGAGGTGGAGGTTCGGGCTCAGATGAGATACCTGGGCCTAACCCTGGACGGGCGATGGAGTTTTGGTCCATACTTCGACCAGCTCGCTCCGAGGCTGCAGAACGCCGCCGCTGCGTTGGGACGACTCCTCCACAACGTAGGCGGACCGGACTCCCCTTGCCGGAGCTTATACGCCGGTATAGTGCGGAGCATGGCACTGTACGGTGCTCCCTTATGGGTCGACGCCCTTAGCGCTCATAACAAGGCTCTCCTGAGGAGACCCCAGAGGGTCATAGCGGTAAGGGTGATACGGGGATACCGTACGGTGTCCTGGACGGCGGCATCACTTCTCGCGGGCGATCCGCCCTGGGAACTCCAGGCGGAGGTGCTCGCGAAGGTGTACCAGTTCCGGTCCGGCTCTCTGCGAGCGAATAGCGAACGTCCAAGTGTGGACCAAGTCGGCAGGATCAGGGCTCTAGCTCAGAGAGCACTGATCCAATGGTGGAAGGAGGATCTGGGGTCCCCAGCGGCGGGCTCAGTGACGGTGGACGCTATACGTCCTCACCTTCGTCGCTGGGTCAACAGGCGGCATGGGGTGCTTACGTTCCGGCTGTCGCAGGTGCTTACCGGGCACGGTTGCTTCGGTAAGTACCTGCACCAAATCGCTAGGCGAGAAGCCACCCTTGCCTGCCACGAGTGTGGCGCGCCAATCGACTCGGCGCGTCACATCCTGGAGGAATGCGCCGCTTGGGAACCCCAGCGCAGGGCCCTGGTGGCAGTGATAGGTGGAGACCTCTCGCTGTCACCTCATATTGTGCCACCACGTATACGGCCGTGACCTCATATTGTGAGGAGGTCATGGCACTGAAGGAGGCCGCGGAGCGAGAGCGGGAAGCAGCCGCACACGCTGACTCGCTCCGCAGAAGACGACCAGGGAGGAGGAGACGTCAATACGCACTCCTCCACCCTCCGCAATAGAGTGGGAGAGGGCACCACATCCTTCCACTCGCCACCAGGGCAATAGAGCACTCACAGTGCCCGCGAGCGCTCTATAGGCGAAGGCGGTCCGCATAGGTGGGCCAACCGTCGGGGCGTCACGGTTGCATGCGAAAGCGATCCCGTAGCGCCCCACTACGACGATGAGGGCACCGCTGGGTTTTAGTGCGGTATTCTGGCACGTTCTGCCGTGTCAGCGAGTCCCACATACCCGTCGCCCTCGGGCGCCGGGATACGTAAATGCATTTCCCAGCAAAAAAAATTTAAAAAAAGGTAACAAAGAGTGTTGCGAAGTTGAGTATTGCGTAATAAATTAATTTATTATTATTATTAATTTACTTTCTAATACTCTAAGACAATAGATTACAATAGAATAGATACCAATAGAGGACAAAAGCATAAATTCGGTTATCTATTTAAAACTACTATTAAAAAACTTTGTACAATAGTAATTATAAAATATTAAAAAAAAAAGCAGTGTAAAGACAACAGATTGCGAAGATTGTTATGTTGTTCCTTTTATTTTATTTTTTAATATAAACCAAATGCATCGCAAAGACAATTATTTTATTTCGGTCCGAAAAAGTATCAATTTCGTTCAAGCACAATATAGGGTGAGGTGGTCAACAATGAACCATGAAAAATTTGAAAGTCCTTAATTCAGTCGTATGTGAATATTTTAAATTTCTCTTTTGCCTAAACGATATGTTATGGATCTGACTGTATTTTTACGTGGCAATTTCAACTCTTATTATGACACAAATTAAGTTATTCTGTTATTTTTAAAACATGGGAAATGGTTCACTGTGTCCTACCCTAGGTACACTATGAACCGGGGTGTAGGTTTACAGTGAACCGGTTAGTACACAGTGAATTATTTTACAGATCTTCGAGAATAATGGTAGTTAAATGTTGCTTAAAAGCATAAAATTTAGGTAAGTGAGGAAAACAATACAAATACTTTATTACAAAATAATTCTATTTTCATAAAAATATAAGAATAACAACAATAATGACTTAGTAAATCACGAAAAAAATAAGGTTTGTACTACTGACGTTAAAATTAAAATAAAATATAAGACCTAAGTATTCAACGTAATAGGCTCCTTGCCGTTGTTGTTGTGTTAAAATTGTGTGCGTATTAACCGTTTTGGATAGAACATTTGGTTGTTGAAATGGATCTATAAAGCGCGCTCTTCATTCTCGGCAAAATGACACGGGACTAGCCGAATACGGAAGTGTAGAGGCCCTATTCAGCAAGTCTTGCCGTGGTCTCGCCCTACATTCGTGTTTCGGCAAAACCTTTGGCCAAGACGTCTCGGCAGGAGTGTAGAGCGCGCTTAACTGTCTAGTCATTTTTCTGGGAAATTACTTGACCGTTTTCGTCCAATTGTGGTTGTTGAACGACGTATTGTTGGAGTCCCTGGTTGTTAATAATTTCTACCGATGAAGCTTGAAAAGATTGCTGTGAAGTACTATCTATAGTTAAAATATTTTGTGGATCTTGAAAAGGTTGTTCCAGTAGTTAGTAGTAGTTCCAGTCTTCTTCTGCAAATATTGAGTCGTCATAGGGATAGATTCCACATTTTTTAAAAGCGTTGGTGATATTAACTGCTGTCATTGCCTTTAGATATGCTTGCCCTACACATTCAGCTATTTGGTAGATAGTTCTTGTTTTTCCTGGGTTCCGAAGCATTCTACAAAAATAAAATTTAATTAATTATTAAGTAAGTTCCTACTTCACACAATTTTTGAAATAAATATCACATTTAACAAGGTAAGAAATATACTGGACGCATTAAGTATGGTTACTAAAGTCGAGTACCTTGGTTCACTGTGTACTCGACTTCTTTGGTTCACTGTGTGCCACCTATACCCTTCGATGTTTTAGGTAACGTCATAAGAATATAAAATGAATTGAAGCTACAATAGTAACCCTATACGATGCACAAGTAAAGAGTATAGATGTATAATAAATTTCACAAAGATATTATAAAAACTAAAATTTAAATAAACAAAAGTAGTACTTACATTTTATTTTGTTTTTTTATTTGAAAATCATTAACAGTCCGATTATGTGTCTGCTTTCGATGGGAGACTTCGCTCGACTGGGGTGCGAGGAAGGAGGTAGAAAGCAAGTACATTCGTGTTTGCAGCACGAACTGGCAACGTCTCGTTTACAATTTATGGCAGTTAGTTCACTGTATACCACTGGTTCACTGATGACCACCTTACCCTACACAAGGCACGCCCTTTTTTACGTAATTATTAATTGCGCTGAAGCGATACACCCGTGCTTCCACGAGCGCGTTTGGGCGCAGAATGACGAACGACGATTGTTCAGGAGTAAAAATTGTATGAAGAAATTTGAGAGCGTTTCTTATTTTTCTCATAAATGGAAATATTATTTATTTTTATTTAATATATTTAGCTATTCGTACAGAGGACTAAATAAGCAACAATTTCTTAGTATATTTATTTTTCTTAGTGCAGTTTATTTAGCTATATTGGTTCCTATTCAGACCCCTCTTTTTTTAATTTTTTGCGATTACTGTGATGGTTAAAACGAATTTGTGTAAAAAATGTGTATGGGGCTATAGATTTTTTATGGTGTTACTCTGGAGATGAATATATTATCTTTCATTTGAAACCAAGATATCGTCGCAGTGTGACTCCTAATTAATTAAAATGGTACCTGAAAATCACTGATATTTGTGGAAAAATGTGATAGCGTCCTTAAATATTTCTACGATGTTATGAAATCCTTTGTATTGTGAGTCCAACTCACACACAATCATCTTTTGAAAAGTAAATTGACCGAACATAATAGTGACAACATCTGGTGTAGTGGTGCCAATAGTCACCTCAACGCCGGCGGTTGCAGGTTCGATTCCCGTTCGAGGCAGATATTTACATTTATACAAATATTTAGTTCTGGTCTGTATGTATGTCCTTGTGGATTTCCTCACTGTGCCTAGGCGAGCACGAAAAGCCGTCGGTCCCGGTCGTTATCATAAATATCTGATAGCGATCGTTACTCATGGTACGAAAATTATCCTCCAACTCTCAGTGGTACGTGTTGGATTAAGTTTCCCCTTTCCCTTCCCCTATATGGAGAAGAGGCCTTTGCCCAGTAGTGGGATGTTTACAGGCTGATTCAGTTCAGTTCAATAGTGATTATGAAGTAAAATAATTATACTAGTAAATTTTATTTTCAACAAAAATTTATTTTAACAATAAAATCAAAACATTGAAACAATAAAAATTATATTGTTTCGATTTAATAATATGAAATTCGAATAAAGTTTTTTTTTTTTACAAAAATCGTAAAACAGATATCAGAATGTTTGAAAAGCAAAGTACTCCCCGAACTGACAGCAGACTCGTATCAATCATTCCAATATTGCGTGACACAAACGTTATATATGTTTTTAATACTTATACGAAAGCAACTAGGCGATTCTGTATTTCATTTTTCTTTTCATTTCAATGAGTTTCGGTATCTCTTGAAGATATCGCTTTATATCTGAACGGAAATAGTTTTTTTTTGAAACAAGAACAAAATATATTAAAAAAAAAAAAAAAAAAAAAAAAAAACTAATAATTTATTATTAGGTCCACGCAGTTATTGAGTAGTCATAAGAATTGCCTATTGCGCTAATGGTCGCGGGTTCAATAGCCGTTCATGATAAATTTATGTATAGTTTATACAGATATTTGTCTCAGTTTGTGTTTGAGCTGTTTAAATATGTTTTGTGTTTCCGGACCCCGATGGATTGTCATCTTACTAAATGCAGTTGAGTATGACGTGTTTATGTTTTCGTAACCTCGTAAGTCCGCGGTTACTTATACAAGTACAAATTAACAATAGCAGTTGATATCTGACATTTTAATTACATAAATGGCGTAACTGCCTAATGTACTGCCTAGGTACAAATTACAAGTACAAATTTTTCCCTCCTCATTTACCGGGTAGTTTTTTTTACAACAGCAGCGTTGATACGATCATTCTCATAATATTTCTTATGGTAGAGGTGCTATACATAATAAACATACCGTTAAAAAAATAAAGACAACAAGACTTCACTTCAAAACATATCTCTAAGATCGTCATATTTTTGTCTCGGTCTGAAACACTATTCTTGGTTTGTACTTGGTATAGTACAGCCGGCAGCTATGACTACCGCTGTTGAAAAAATACAGGAATTACGAGGTTAAAATGTTTATATTTAACAACACGTGTTTTTCTAAAGTAACAACAATATTTTTCTTTTTTATTTACTAAATTATTCAAAACACAAACATTTCATTACAAAATGAATATGTTTAACGACAGTTTTAATAACCACCAACAACAATTCTCATTTTATATAAATCCTCTCACTGCCCTAGCCATTTGATTACATCCCACAGTTTTGAAAGCGTATATTTTCCTTCACACATGTGCCCTGTCGTTAACAAACTAATCCGAGCGTAGTGTATCAAATGGCACAAAGCTGTGGTCACCCGGGATTCAAGCGGCTGTCCTCTCATCAATCATTTTGATATTGCGTGACGCATCAACTTGTGACCCGACTGAGCATCCACTACACTTCTGTTTACATGTTCGTCTGGATTAAGTTGATCACCCACAGAAATGCTTAGGGTTAAGTCAATAGATGTTACGATAATCAAAATATTTTTGAATTTTGTAAACTAGATGCTATAAAGTTTTTATTTCTGTGGATACTTCTAAAAAGTAACTTACCTCTAGAGATATAAAGTACAAATGAAATTCATCACCTATTTACATGATGACTAAATTTAATAAACTAATTTTTTTTCCTTATATATATATATATATATGTCAATATACAAAATGTCATATATATATATATGACATTTTGTTCGATAGCTTGCTACCATCTTGTAGGTGGTGACATCCTGTTCCTGTAGAAATCTTGGGAAATTTTATTAAAAAAATGCGACAGGTAGTTTTGACAATCCTCCCTTAATGTTAACCTAACACTAATTGCCGTGCGGTGACCTCTTGACCTCTTTCTTGCTGAGGTGTCGTAGAAGACGAATAAGGCCATAGTGTTGCGAACAACTTTGCACCGAACGGGGTGGTGATGGGCAGCAATGTCATATCCATCAGGAAAAACACACTGCGCTTGCCAACATTCGTGCCAAGCGCGGCGAGTATTGACATATTGGCTGGGGGTATTGGCAATTTAGGGGGGCAAATGACAATACGAAATGAGCCCAGGCCTCCAGTCTTCAGGTGCCTTACTATTGCCTGCTACGGCAGTAGCTCGGGTAACCGTGGCGCAGAGGGTGCTAAGAATCCCCGGGTGAGATTCTGCTGCCACCCTCGACGACACCTGGCCCTGGTGACGCACAACATTTATACGTTGAGGTCTGATGAAAGGATTGTTGAGCTGGAAGAGGAAATGAACAGGTTACATTGGGATATACTTCGTCTATTTGAAGTCCGAAGAGAGGGAGAGGACATGATAGCCCTAAATCCGATAACCTATTCTACTACCGGGAGGGTGATCATTATTCCCAAGGAGGTCTCGGGTTTATTGTCCGCAGGTTCCTCATTGGCAACATTGTGATTATCGGAAGTATGTCAAACAGGGTTGCGTACCTTTTACTCAGAGTATCTAAGAGGTACTTGCTGAAAGTCTTACACGTATACGCACCGACCTCGGCACACCCGGATGAAGAAGTAGAGGCTATTTATAAGAATATCAGTAGGGCCATACATACGAACAAAACCTACTTCAATGTTGTCATGGGGGATTTTACGCGAAGATAGGCAAAAGAGGAGACGATGAGCTGAGAGTGGGCCAGTTTGAATATGGACAGCGGAACCCTAGGAGTCAGAGGCTGGCCGATTTTCTAGAGAAGGAGGGATTCTTTATGATGAACTCTTTCTCCCAGAAGCCGCCTCATAGGAAATGGACCTGAATGAGCACTGATGGTTCAACTATAAATGAAATAGACTTCATCATGACCACCAGGCGACAGATATTGAAATGAAATGAAATGAAAATATTTATTTCGTCGTAAGGTTATTTTACACAATTAACGAATGTCAAAAAAAAATTCATTTAAAACAAATACGTCAAATTATTACAAGTTAATGTCTCGGTAGACATAACATTACTGTTATATCATCGGCTTTATTAAATGTTACAATAAATAACTTAATCTAATGTCCCTAGTGTTGGCCGAGAGGTAAAAAAGCCGGAGTAAAAAAACTCTCGGTACTCTTTTAAATAATTAAACGTCATCATACAAAATATATGAATAATGCACACTATGACCATGAAATGATTAGGGCAAACACGAGACAGCCAATCGTATATGCCGATTCATGACATTCAATGATATTCAGTGAGATTCAATGATATTCAATGACGTCTCTATGATCCATATGGTGAAAACCGGGAGCGATCACCTATTGGTTAGAGGCACATTGAATATCAGTGTTAAACCAGAATGGTCTCGCCTGATAAAGTCTGCACTCCGACCATCTACCGCACATATCCAAAACCACGAGAGCTTTCAGCTCGAATTATCAAATCGTTTCGATTGTCTTGACGATTGCGTTTCTGTGGACGATATAAACAACAGGTTGATGAACACTGACAGTCGGAAGCCAATATTACAGACCCGGGCGTAAGAGCGGACCCCAAAGCTCTCTGAATAAACTCAAAATCTTATGGAAGAGTGACGCCTATTAAACCTGCATTCCTTCAACAGACGGATATGGAAATCTTTGAGATACGATATACGTGTCTTTAATACAAAACGTATTAAAGATATGATAGTGCGGAATCGAGGTTCCACAGTGTTTTCAAGGGATTCGTCTGTTGGTTAAAGCCGGTTGTCGAGGAAAAGAGAGGATGGAGTTACAGCGTCGACTAGAGCTGAGATATTTAGGGAGGTCGAGAAGTTTTACGGACATTTTTATACCGCGGTCAACCAACCTGTTCGTGACTCGGTCGAAGATCCAAGAACCGAGCTTACCCGACATTATTCCGAAGATATCCTGGACATCAGCTTGCACGAGGCTAGTATGGCCCTGAAAACAGCTTAAAAACAATAAGGCACCGGGGAGGACGGAATTACGTCAGAGTTTCTGAAAGGAGGTGGAACACCGGTACTTGAAGTCCTTCAGAAGGTCTTTAATACTGTCTTGCTCGAGGGCGTAATGCCAGAAGCCTGGAACGTAAGCGTGGTGATGCTCTTCTTCAAAAAGGGTTGTAACATCTTGTTGAAGAATTATAGACCCATTTCGCTTCTGAGCTACGTTTATATGCTGTTCTCTAGGGTCACTACAAATCATCTGACAGGCAAGTTTGATGTATTCGTCACTTGAGGAAAGTCGCTGGAAGCCGTTGGATGGAGGCTGCTTTGACCCTGTCGCTCTGGAGGTCGATGGGGGATGCCTACGTTCAGCAGTGGACATCCGATTCCTGATGATGATGATGATGATGATGATGATGATGATGATGATGATGATGATGAACACTAGCCAAAAAATACTGAAGAGACCGAAGCAGGTGAAAATCTGAGGGTGCAAGGTCAAAACTATAGTAGTAAATGCATTAACACTTCCCAACCAACCTCTTTCAATTTTTTGTTTTGTTTTGAAAGAAATATGTGGGGTGTCGTTATCATGATGAAAGACCACCCCTTTTCCGTTGATCAATTCCAGCCGGTTTTTTTTCTAATTTTTTTGTTTGAGTTTCATTAGTTGTTGGCAGTTGAGATCTGAATCGATGGTTTTTCTTGCTCTTCCAATCCCATCTTACAGACGGCATTACCATAATGCGTGTTAATCCAGGTTTCGCTACTTTCTGTGGAACTTCACTACGTTTCGTTACGGTTTGAACGAGATCTAGTAAGTAGTTTTTTTTTTATTTATTAAAAAAAAAGTACACTATTATGAAAACATCGATCAAAGTTCGAACTTTTATATGATGTAACTTGCTGCTAGGGAACCCTTCATGGGCGAGTCCGACTCGCACTTGTTTAATTTTTGTAATAAAACTTAAGAATTGAATTTCTTATTTAGATTGACTCATTTTGACGGACAGAAAAACAATTAATAAATGGCGGGAAAGCGTTTTTTACTTTTATTTTTCTTTAACTTAATGTCCTATATTTATTGATATTGAAACCAGCTAGATACAAACAGTACAACCAAAGAAACTTTTCTTTAATTTTATACTTGTACAAAACACGAAAAGAAAATTTCCCCCACCTCTTATATTGTGGTTTCCCAGGCATGCAGACAGACATATATTCACGTTTAAATTTTTTTTTTTGCAATATAGAAACTATGACATCTACAAACAAGATTAGATAGTCCTGTTAGTTATATACATAGATATTTTCTCACAATGTCAATTACTTTTGAATGTATCAGTTAACTCACAGCAGAATGGCATGTCGAGGGTACCCTAACAACTTTGAGTCTACTTATAAAGTCACAAAGCAAATTCTTGTGAAACGCGCACATTCCTTTTCAATAATGAGTATATCGTTGAGGCTATTTTAGACCTAAATAGCCTCGGGAGTATATAAAAAAATATTATTATTGTAACATTATTACTTATTTACATAATTTATTGTGGCATTTCGTTTTTAGCTCCTTAATTAAAATACAGACTTACTAGATTTTTTATTAGCAAATTTTTTTGTTTTGAAAAATGTGTATCATTAAACAATTTACCCAATTTGGCATTTGCTATTTTTACTTGTAAAACGATAAGGCAGTGTTTGTTTCTCATCAAGTAGCAGACGTGTTCCTCGAATAGTGGTGAATAAATAAATCGTTATCGTAAGACGCTTAGTTGCGTTGACCACAAACCATTATATAAGACTTAATACTCTACAATTTATCAAGTTGTATTATTACAACATACATATACATCATGTACATAAAAGTCGATTATTTTTGCGGTTAGTAAATCAGGCAATAAATATCACAAAATATGATAGTAACCGATTATAATATAGATTTAAAAAAAAAAATTATACCCATGTGAACAGTGCCTTTTTTGACATAGCGTTTTAAATATTATAATTCCAGTGATAGACACAATATATATGTTGCGATACTGATATGCGGTGCTCTCGAATCCTTTACGGTCTGAAATAGAAATGGGAAAATTCAAATAAACGCCACAACCAGCGGCTCTGAGAGGAATGGATTTAGATTTGTTTTACGGAATGTGAACAAAAATTGTTTAATATCCACGTTAGATATAGTAAAGGAAAATAAGGATATACATTTCTCCATGTTTTAGGGTTCCGTTATTAAGGAACCCTTTCATTTCTTTTCACTATCGTTTGTCACTATTTTTTGTCTTCTTGTCTGTAAAATAAAGTGATATACGGACTTAGATTGATGACACAAAAATAAAATGGTATGGTATGTATAGTGAAAAGTATTTAGGTCAAGCTACTATAATTATATTTATCTGTTATCAGAGTGTATCAATTTACTCTGTTTCTCTTATATGTAAACTAAATATAAAAATGTCTTTAAAATATTCTGCTTCGATTCTTTGACATTGCGTAAATTCATTGATCTAGGTCTCCGTAATCGGTAGATTCATCTGTTTTACAGATTTATGGTTACCGTAAACTACCAAAATTTTCTCTTACAAACTTAACGGTATCCTGATACCCGCTCAACTGCCCGTGTTAACTACTAGTTGACAAGAGTTTACAAACTAACCGCAATAACCGCAAGCGCCTGTGTCAAGAAATGGTCGCCATATTGCACGTCGCTGTATTGCACATGTCAACTTTTTCAACACGGGCATTAGTACGCGAAGTGCACCTGTCAACTACAGGTTGATTAACGTATATTGATTATCACTGGTGCGAAATTACGTAACAAAACGTGAGAGGCCTTGGGCAGTTTTGTGCAGTTTGTAAACTAAAAGGTCATTGCTCGGATACTCAAGCGGATACAGAACTTTAGATTAAGCTGATAAAAATTTCTTGTTTAAAATTTTTAATAGATACGTCTGAGAATTTTTGAGATTGTGCTATCAAATTAAATTAATGTATAATGACGTGATTTGACGACACGCCCGTAGATATACAAACATGTCAGATGCAAATCATATAAATTATCATGTTACTTAAATATCGTTGTCGTCCGGTGTCCTAGTCTTTCAGGTCACGTTTGCAATATATTACTAGCCCTTTACGTGTGCCTATAATTATAATAAATACATCATTCATTAGTATTCGTTAGTCGTAACTGATAAGAGGTCCGACAGTAAATACTTCAAATAGTAATTCATTTCAAATAGTCAGCACATTGTAAAAATAATAACGATGATATAATAATGATGATGATGATAATAATAGTTATTTATGCGACTGTTGTATAATAAGGGGTATTAAAACATGAATGTAGGTTTATCACGCGAGGCGAAGCCGAGTGTAATAATAGTATCTCATGAGTGTTTTAATACCTAATTATCAACAATTCCATAGAAGACTATCTACTCCCATGCTTTAAATCCAAACAAAACAATAAAAATATGAAGAAAAATGGCGGGGATTCGAATAACCTACATTTTTACGTTGTTGTAGTTTTAAAATTTATCCCCAATAGGAAAAGGCCAAGGACTATAGTCCATACAGCCTTCTCTAAATTTCCTTTTTTTTTTTACAGCGCGCGGCGTTCTAGTAGTGAAACGCACGTGAATGACAATGTTCTTTTTTTAAATTTACACAGATGCTCTATTTAAAATTAATACAGATACCACGCATCGAGCAGTAATAGCTAGGGAGCTGGTGGCAGTAATTTTTATATGATTTCATCATCTGACAGAGGTTGATAATATTAATTTAGAGTGCTAAATAAAATAATCAGTTTAAACAATTTCTGCCATTCAATAATTGCTGCAATATCAAAATAGGAGCTTGCAAAAAATGTTTATAAAAAAAAGTTGGTTGTCTGTAAAGTCGGTTTACGGACGATAATTTTTACGTGATAACGTCATAAGAAAACATGAATGGAATTGAATTATTATCACTGAATTATCATTATTTTGTATAATATATATTTATATATATTTATGTATATAAGCTACAGGTAATTAGTTGTTTTTAATATAAAAGCGAAACAAAGTTAAATACTTTGATATGTAATACAAGAAATAATCAAGTTTAATAAAGAAGTTAAGTTTAATAACTTAAAGTTAGCAAAACAAATTAGATTATCATTAACCACTTATGAAAATTGTAAAAATATAGTAAATAAAAGCAGTTCACTTTTTATACGATCGTAATTATATGAGTCCTAACTTTTTAGTCAAAATTATAATATAACCTATTATTACTGCACTCGCCGACCGATGCGACTTTTTTAATAATCAAAGAACAAATATATGAGATTATATCGCTAATCGAATTCTTAAAATGCAAGAATTAATTACCTTCTTTTGCTGCAATTTTTGTTATAATAAACAATGGTAAGCATTTTATTATTTTATTAACTTTTATTATTAACTTACATTTATTAACTTATGTATATTATTATTAACTAATATTGTTACATTACATTATATTATTAACTTTTCACTATTTGACATTACTTCAATATTGACAAAACAGAGATTGCGTGCGTTTGCCGCCATTTGCCGCTGTCAATTCTACTCGGACGCGTCATAAGTTAGGCCGACCGCCGATCGTGAGCCGAGCGCTTAGGCCGAGCCGATCGTGCTTCTCTATCGCTTGTTCCGCACTCTCGCTTACTAATTGTGACAATAACGTCATGTTTTTCGTACATGCACCCAGTAGCTTTCATCAATTTACTAGACATTATCGAGTCAATAAGTGTCTTAAACGATATTAGTCGTTAGTCTTAGTTGATAATCTTAATGAATTGTATTTAATATTAAAAAATATTAATGCTAGTGGCAGAAGTTTTTCCTGCTGCGTTTTATAATAACTAATTTTATTTCTAATTATTATGATATAAATAAAAACATTTATTTTTTAACCGGCAGGCAGATTAGAATAAATAATTATTAAAATTATATAATAAGAGATAAAAAAATTACTTCTGCCACTATGATGATGTTGCATTAATAATCTGTATTGTTAGAAAAATGTTTAAAAAAAAGAACAAAAAATTATAACATCGCTTCTGCCTTAAAGTCTTATATTTCTATTAGTTAGGAGAAGCATAAAAATGAAAAACGCAGAAAAAATCGATAGTCTTTTCGAAGGCCAAAGTATTTACTATCTGAGGACAGCACCAAAGGAGTACAAATACACACTCACTAATATTATTTGTATATATTAATAAAAATAATAAATAAATAAATATGCTAAACATACACACACGGTCGTCTGTCCCTAAGGTAGGCAACTTAATGCCTGTGTTTTAGGCAAAAGTTGGCTAATGTACTTTTTTTTTAAATAAATATACATACATATAATATATATATATATATATATATATATATATATATATATATATATATATATATATATATATTTCTTAATATTACATTAAAAAATAAAGCAATAAGAAATAAAATATATTATGTCATATTTGTTTTTATACTACATCTAAAATTAGAGTTGTTGATGGCTGCCACCTTTTTATTATACTTTACAAAACATAAAAGAAAGTCTTGAAAAGACGATGGAATGATATAGCAGTAATTTTTTTTTTACAGTTTAATAATTATTTCTATAAAAACTCCTACTATCCTGAATTTTGCCAGCTCTAATTTCACTATCTATAAAATGGATTTAGTAAGATATAATGGATGACAAAAAAGATAATACAATTTTTGACAGTTCTTTTTTTTTCACAATTGCGAATTTATTTATAAAAAAAAAAAAAATCATAGCTACCTCGCCACTTATTTTTTCTTGTTAATATAGGTCCAGACTACATTATGTCTTGGTATCAACGAGGATGATACCATATACCTAAATTGCCACCAGCTCCTTATCTATAAGAATGTGGCTGTCTGTTAAGTGGAGAGACAAAGGAGTGTTATTATGAAATTCAGTACAACATTATATCATCCGTTTGGATGATATTATGGTTATTAGGACATTGGGTGTTTTAATGTTGGCTATAAGCTAACTGTTTGTTTGTTATAATATATAAGTATTTTAAATGAAACAGAAATATGTAATATTTAAAAAAAATATATATTCTAAAACATTTTAATATCTCAGTTAATTTTCTCATACAAAACTTCGATAAATTATAAAACGACATTCTAGTTATTTTAGTAACTTAATCGATTTGACTTTCATTTGAGAACTAAATATTTTGGAATATGGATGTTATTTTGACTCAAAGTTAATGGTATATATATATGTGGGCTGTTAAAAAGTTGATACTGAAGATAACTGTAATAATAATATAACATATAACATCTACGTAATTTTGGGTGAATTAGTGAAATTTAAAGAAAAATTTCAACAATAACTGGTTGAACTTAATTATTCTGAATTCATAATCCCATAAGCTGTTCAAGTATTATATTACTCTTAAAATAATAATATAACATATAACATCTACGTCATTTTGGGTGAATTAATGAAATTTAAAGAAAAATTTCAACAATAACTTGTTGAACTTAATTATTCTGAATTCATAATCCCATAAGCTGTTCAAGTATTATATTACTCTTAAGTTATTAAGTGAGAATACCTACAAATTGCATAAAGTTCCGAACAAAGGGTACTCAAAGTTGAAATACTATTAAGACAACTTTGCCCCTGATAATAATATTAATGAAATCAGAAATGTTAATATTTCTAAAACAGTAGGAATTTTGTGACTAAATAGATTATGGTATATTTTCTAAACTCATACCTAAAATATTTTATACTTTATATATATTCGAAAAAAAAAAAAAAAAAAATATATATATCGCTCCTTAAATACAAAAGCACCACAAGTCAAAATAAGCAAATTATACAGGAGAGGCATTTGAAAAAAAAAAATTCGATTATTTTATGATTTATGTATGAACTATTTGTATTACGTACAATTTTTTGGTATCAAAAGATGCACAATTAAATAACCTGTTTTTCAATAAAGCAATCTCAACGAAACCTCGAATGGACTTTCGAAAAAATGCAAATAAGTTAGTTTTGTATATAGACTTCGACTTCGAGAACATTAAAATTTTAAAAATTAAACCACCATAATTAGGCAAATTCGAGTTTTATTTTCAGTTGTCAACTTCAAAAAACTTCAATTTAAGAAAAAAAACGGCACATACTAACTTATTACATAGTAAACTTGCTAAGGTAAGACACTTAAATCTTTTCATGGGATCATAAATTAAGTCTAAATTAATATTGCCTATATTAGTAGGTAAGAGTAGCTTTAAGTTAAAAATAAACCAAATCTTTTCAGCTATAAAAACGAAGATACATAAAACTCTTGCATAGAATTAACAAAACAAACATAAGAATTATTGTAAAAATAAATACACTACCTAGGTATTGAGCTGGCTCCCTTGAAGGTAACAGCTTTCAGTTACTACAATATAGGTACTTAAAATATTATTCTCACATTGAGCTAACGTTCACTGAAACCTTTTTGAACAAGCGATTAAATAAATAAAAACTAAAAAATAACAGCTATACTTTAATAATTAAAATTTTTAAGCTATAATCGCGATCAAATGAGACTTTAAATAGAGTAATTTTAAAAATAAATTTCATGTTTCTAAATGTGGGGAAATAGATATATAGAATAGAAGCTTTATGTTTCTATGTAAATTGTGTATTTGTGAAAATATTTCAGCTGTTGTTTTTTCTCAAAATTAAATAAATAAATAAATACTTCGTATTGTTTTATCATAGCTAAACCGAAACTAGACTAATTTATAGGTTACAGGACTTAAACCTTAGGACTTAAATGTTTTGTAATATGCCGGGTAGACACGCCCTACATAAACACAATAAACATTGAGTATCTATTTTGAAAAGCCGTATTAGCTTACTTATATAGATAGAGATGTATGGTCTATGGAATGCAGTTCAATAATGAAAAGTACCTTATATTAAGCTGTCTAAATACTCCTAAATATTTTATCAATTAAACGAAATTTGCGATCTATTATGAATTGTATCTAAATAGTGTCCCGCAGTTAAATAAATGTTTCGTCACTGAGTTACGATAAGATCATTACTCCTTTGCTATTATGTATTTAAATGAAGCATTAAAGCTAAGTTAATCAACTTGTTCCATAACAGTGCGTTTGAGAAACTTAAACTTAAAACTTAAACTTACTTTAAGAGGTAACTTTAACTTAAAATAGTATTAGCAGTTATAGTCTTATAAAATAAGGCACTCAAGGAGTAAGACACCTTAAAAATTAATTATTTCCCGATTATATTCATTCTGCGTGAATAGGAAAGGTTAAAAGTAATAATTTAAAATTGTATAAAAAGCGGGGTATGTAACAATTAATTCATTATTCGGACACCCACCACCTTAGTTCCCCGAGACCATGAACGCTGTATAGGGTCCGAAACGTCGGTATATAATTTTAAAATCGATAAACTGTAAAGTTTTTTAAACAAATAAACGCGATAAAATCCGGTCTAGACTTTTAATTAGATGAGTAAAATTCGCGTAAATATAAGAGAACAGTATATCAAGACTAGGAGACTGCTCGCCGACGCTAGATGGGTGCTCGTTAACGCTAGGTGGCTGATCATCAACTCTGGGTGATGGTGAATTAATATTAAGTAACTCCTGGTTATCCACGGCTGATTGTGGAAAGTCTTGAATGCTAGGTGTTGTGCCAACTGTGCTTGTGGTTGTTGCTTTTCATCGGAATCTGACTGGGCTTTGCGGTTTTCAGAAAATCGATCTTCATACGTAGAATCTTTGAAACTATAATCGGAAGAGAAATATTTTAGGTTATTTATAGAACTGGAGCTACTTAAAGAATTAGAACTAGAACTGCTCGAAGAGCTAGAATTCATCAGAGGAAGAGTCACAGTCTGAGTCTGTTTCTTGGATAACTACGGATGGTTTATTGGATATTCTGTGTTGTGGAGGCGTTGCTTTAATATCTTCGTTATCTTCACCGGAGTTCAGAATATCTAAAGAAAACTGACTGTCCGGTAGAGAGTTAACGTCATCAGCATCATATTAATGATAAATAGTATTGTCAGTCTGAATGTCACTTGAATCCATTTCACTAGGTCGTATTGTTGACGGAGATTGCTGTCCATGTCGAGGGTTATTTATAGGTGGTACCATGTTCAAAATACGGTGCGCTCTTGCTGTCGTTCTGAAAATAAAAATTAACTTAAAAAAATAATTACCTACCTGTATCAACCAATTTACCTTCTCGTAAATAGGATTTATAATTCTATACAATAATATGTGGGTAAGTAAAATTTAATTGGTTTTAATAGCTCTTCTAAAATAATTTGTTCAACCCATAAGATTACTCCAAGAACTACAAAAACTTTTAGACATAATAACATTAAAACTAAAAATTGCTTATTAACTTACAATAAAATCTATTTAGAGATCACTTTCAAATACAAAGATACCATATTTCGAAATATGTTACTTTAGCATAAAGAAATAAGAAAATAATTCTAATATTTTTTTGCAAAATTAACTTAATTCAAAATATGGTAGTATTGCATACAAAAATAAGAGAAAATACAAGATTAGTAAATGCTAAACTAGCCTATTTCGAAATATTCTACTATTGCACATAAAAATGATAAGATACTTACGTGTATGTGATGTGCAATACGAATATATTTTTTAATGTGGCACTTTTGAATATATAATTTCACCTGTCTTTTAGTAGTTCTTTGGAATGTGGTAGTTTTTTACAAAAAATGCATGTGCTCTTGCCGAATGACTGTTGACAAGTGAAAATGTGGTACTTTTGCGCGGAACTCAGTTACAGAAACGGTACAAAACAAAACTAACGTGTGTGCGTTTACGGGTGTTTTTAATCATAAAACGACGGCTGTTTTAGCAAAACATTAAAGTTTCATCGTTTAAGATGCATTTTATGCAAAAAAATCAATTTTGATATTTTTTGAAATGTGTGACTTTTGTATTTAAGGAGCGATATATATATATATATATATATATATATATATATATATATATATATATATATATATATATATATATATATATAATATGCCTATGACTATTATTTTTCAGGCCCATTATTTATTTTTCCTAATTGCTTAATAATTAAGACAGTTGGGTGAAAGGACAGACTAATTATTTGCTTAGAAAAACATACTTGTATTTCTTCTTCTTTTAAATCAAAAATCAAAACTCTATTTTAAAACAAAAATCTTTTTTTAAATATTCTACTTAATTTCATTTTTACTTTTAGTAAATACATTTTCATCAATGACAATTAATTTTAATATTTAATGATATTTATTCGCTGGGTGCGTAAGGCATAGTGGGGGACACAAAAGTGATGTCAGCGCCCGTTGCGGACAAAATAGAACTACGGGTGGCTCTTTATTATCTATGACAATAAAAATAACACGTGTGTCAGTTTAATTAAATAAATAAAATAAAATGGGTCATCAAAGTTGTTGTGTAGTCGATTGCAAAAATACTAGTAGAAATAGTAATTGTAAATTTTATAAGTTTCCGGTTGCCAAGTGGAAATTAAATCAGCGAAAAAAATGGATAACTGCTGTTAAAAGGCAAAAGTAAGTATTACTATAACCTACAACCGTATTATTAACCGAAAAATCAGATGTTGAATCAAGTCCTAAATACGCTCCAACTATTTTTCCATCAGTTTATAGAAGACGTAAAGTCAACGAATCCGCAGTTTTGAGTAGGTACGTAATAAAATTTACTTTTGATTAAAATATTTAGGATAATAGAAATAATCGACTAAAAAATTAAGACATATTATTTAGTATAGTTAATGATTTAGCATTACCTGTTTTATTTAATTTTATTTTTATTTATATTATCGTAAATTTATTTTAAAAAAAAAATTAAAATTTAAGATACATTCGTAAATATATAATTATGTTAAATAGAGCTATTTGTTAATTTATATATTATTTTAGATTGTTTTTTAATATTAATAATGATTTTTTATTCAGTTATATACCACTATTATAATATTAACACTGCTTAACCTAATTCACTTATTGAGACTTGTTTTAGTTGTTGTAATTATTTTACTTACTGTTTTTAGCTGACCCACGGAAATTTTTTTTTAATTTAATATTCAATCTGTGTAATATATCACATTTTAAAATATAAAAAAAAATTCAAGTTTATTTTATTTTTTCAATAGCTATTTGACATCCAATACATGTTTATTTTCTCAAAAGAGCCACCGTATCGTTAGATGGCGCTAGGGTCACGCACCCAGCGAATAATTGGAACACTTATTATTAATTTAAACTAACTTTAACTATATATATATATATACGCTGATCTAATGTTAGCTCAAAACTAACAATTCTTCAAATATATACTTTATTCGATCGTCTTCAGAGAGTAAATGATATAGCACGTTCATCTACCTATATCCATTATTTAGATAAGTAAATATTAATATCTCTCTTTAGATCTGAGGATGACAATATTTTACATTGATATGAGTAATATAACGATATTTGAATAAAGCCCCTAAACATATTAATTTAAATAAGAACTAAAATTTTAACGCTTTGAATAAAATTCTGTTTTCATAGAACATTTACATATTCGAATGTAATATATCAAATAGAATAAAATTGAATAGAATCCGATAAAGTAACATTGAAAAGCCGCTTTGCGTTCGGTAGCCGTGAATGTAAAGGGGAAACGTTTGTGTAAAAAGCAACTACGTGTACGTTGGGCGCTATATTGTAAGGTGGAACATTAGGTCGATTATTCAATGGATATATATCGCTATTTAACACTTTTATCGTGAAATTACGTAAAATTTAATATAGTTGTATAATGTTAATCGGTACTTAAAGGAAAATTATGAAGTGGTAAAAAAAATGATCTGTACTTTGTGTGCAAGATGTTTTATACTATGTCGTTCCAGCTAAGATAAATCTATTCATAATTGTAAAAAAAAAAATAGGTAAGGCGTTAAGATACAAAGATATAAGGCATTTAAATTTATATATATGTATAAATAATGTTACGTAAAATAAACTAAAAGATCTGACTAAGATTAAGGCGGTATCAAGTTATCTTAAATCAATAAAAGTATATTTTTAGAGATTGTGATAATCCCTATTCTCCAATTTTAATATATATTTTTTTAGTTATTAGAGAACATTATAATTTCACATGCTGTCCTGTTTTAGCTGACATTATAACAAATATTAAATTTATTTACCGTAATAGATTAACATTAAGTAACATTGATAATGCTATTATTACGAACACCAATCATAAGTACTTACTGGAATGACTGACATGACAATGTTGGTGCTGCAAGAGTTAGTAACTCTTGCAGCACCAACATTGTCATGTTATGTCATTGCCACTGATTCGATATAAAAAGTAACACGCGAAATAACTCAACTAAATATGACTTTTGGCGAATAGTTTATGGTTGGCTATTCGAAAGATTATTAACACATTATCTCATTTTTATTTGCATCATTCTTGTTGCCCATATACGATATAATAAAAAACATAACAGCCTAGAAAAACGAAATTATGATGTAAATTTATCAACATTTTCGGCTTCTGTACGATTAAGAGTAACTTCTAAATATATATTTTTTTTAATATCAAGGATACAGCAAATTTTAAGACTTTGCACATATTTCTTTAGTTTTAATAGTTCTTGTTTTGTTTCTTTATGGTGTGCAATAAAGAGTGTGTATTATTACCAATATACATTAAACAGTTTCGAAATGTGGAATTTCAAATTATTCTGAGAAAGTGAACCATGATATATTACTGGCGAAAATTGAATTTTACGGTATTCATGGCAATCTACTAAATTGGCTCAAACAGACTTGTCTAAAAAACAGATCACAGCATATTATTACACATGCTTACACTTCTTTTGCCTTTGTCCCAACTTCTGGTGTACCTCAAGGATCACATTTAGGCCCTATTATTTTCTTAGCTTTTATTGATGATATTTCTAAAAACATTAAATTTAGTAAATGTTAATTTTTGCTGATAATCTCAAAACTTGTAGACCAATTAAATCACCATTTGATATTAACCTTCTTCAATCAGATATAGATGCCGTCTCTAATTGGTGTTTAGCACACAGAATGGAACTTAATATAAGTAAATGCCTTTATTCACAAGACGAAGTAACGTATTTTTATCTGAGGCTGATATAATTCGTGACCTATTAGTAATATTAAACAGTAACTTGGACTTTAACAATCATTTCGACTCCATAATATCGTAAGCATGGAAAAATATTAGGTTTTGTTAAGCTTACATGCAAAGACTTTAAAAATATACCTATATTTATGTGTATGGAGAGAGTGGAAAATTGTCATAATTAGATTTTACTTCAACATATTAACCTAGCAGTTCCTCAATCGATTCCCAGAAATCCATTAAAAAAATCTTTAATTTCTAATTAAATTATTGTTAATTACTTATAATATTTATTTGTTCCTTTCTTATAATTATCTTTATTGTTGTTTCTTTTGCACTATTTAGACATTTAAATATTATATATTTTTTTTAATTAGCTCAATTTCTTTTATTTTTTTACTATCAATGTTGTTTACACTTTTAAAGACGTATCACTTCGAACAATACTTATATTAGTTAAAGCTTTTATTAATGTTTAGTGATAAGTTGATGGTGTAACTATTTAAATAAATAAATATAATCAATAGTTTTAGTACAAAGTTTATATGTATTTTAATATTCCTCAAATTATAAAAATAGAAATTATAGCAAAGCCTTGAAATAGCACCATATGACTAGTTTAGATGGAGCCTTAGCTAACACTTGTAGTTTGTGGTGTCGAACAAAAAAAGACGTGACGGTGACAAACATGACACAACGAATAAAAGTGACGCTTTTCTCGTCACCTATGTTGAGTTGTGCAGTTTAAAAAGAATTTACCGTAGGTCACATCATTGATGTAAAAATCGATAATTGTAGTTTGGATGAGGTGGCGTATTTAAAAATTCTAGCTTTATAATATGAATTTATAGTTGTGTGCTATATGATTTATTATTTCCTTGGTGAGCTATTGAAAGTAATGAACTGAACTACATTCATAATTCTACAACATTTCTGAGAGCACAATCAATTAAAAAATGTAAAACACCAGAACATTTTAAACCGAATTAGAGTCATCAGTTAAAGTTAGCGTTGCAGTTACATTGACTAACGATTGTGAGATATTTACTAAATTTTCTTCTTTACCTAAACTTTTTAGAGTAATAGCATATTGTCGTCGATTCTTGAATAAATAAACTAATAAAACAGAGTATTAACAAAAGAAAGGAATTGACCAGGCATTAGAATGCTGTATTAGAAAAACTCATGAAAACATATTTACAGAAGAATACGTGCAATTACTGGAAAAAGGATTCTTACAACTAAAATCATGCAAATTAAAGTATCTGTGCCCTTATTTGGTCGATAAAGGTTTTATTAGAATTCAAGGAAGGTAGATGCACAAATGAAGTACCCAAGAGTGATACCAAGCAATGGTCATCTTACTCGCCTTATGATAGCGGACGCACATACTAAAACTCTGCATGGAGGCCCTCAGCTGATGCTGAATTATTTAAGAATAGCCTATTGGATCCTTGGCGTTAGGAATTTGGTAAATAAATATGTTAAAAAATGTGTAACATTTTCCAAACAAAGAGCCAGTACCAAGCCTCAAAAAATGAGTGACCTTCCAGCTGTTAGGTGCACGCCTACTGCATTCTTGCATAATGGGGCTGACTATGCGAGCCCTATAAATATTCTGACGACGAAAGTTCGTGGCCACTATTCGTATAAAGGCTAAATATGTTTATTTGTATGTATGTCCACTCGTGCTTTACACCTCGAAGTAGTTAGTGATATGAGCACACAGGCATTTTTAGCAGCATTTAGATGGTTTGTGGTCAGACGGGGTCATTGTGCTAAATTATTTAGCTACAATGGCACCACTTTTGTAGGTAGAACTGGAACAGTAAACATATTACTAGGATTTTATAGCAAAACATTCAGAGGCTAGTAATACAGAATAGCATTTACTTGAGTAATAATTTGATATAATAATAGTATGTAAGGTTAATAATTGAAATAAAAGGTAAGATCAGTCCATCAATCAGGTCGATCGGTCAGTATCGGTGGTCGATACGTAGATCAGAATACTGTCGTAGTTTTATTTATTGAACCATTCAAGTAGTTCACAACTAGTTCAATAGTCGATCACCAGGCGCCATAGCACACCCAATGCTATACAAGGAGGAGGAGCATCCAAAAAAAAAAAAAAAACATATCACCTACGTCGATACTGGAAAGTATTTTATAATAATTTTATTTTATAATAGACGGATTGAGTTTTTAAACTTGTGTCAAAATAAATGTAATTTAAATGAAAAGCACTAAGGAGAATTTATATCAACTTCGAAGCAAATCACCTCCAAAATTACTTTCTACCCCTTTTTAACCCTGTTAGGGCATGAATTTCAATAAAATATAAAATACGTCTTCCATCGATTCTGTTAAAAATGTTAATGCAAAATTTGAAGAAGATTGGACTAAGGAATCGCGTTGTCCCATACAAACTTTGCCCCCCTATTTCAACCCCTTAGAGGTATAATTTCGAAAATTCATTCTTATCGGATGCCTTCGTCTTACAAAGAATACCTACACCCTCCAAATTTCAGGTCTCTACGATCAGCGGTTTAGCCTGTGCGTTAATATAAAAACGAAAATCATAACTTAATATTAAATAAATTTCGTTTTAACGTAGTTCAAAAGAGATTAAGCTATTATAATACAATGACGTTGTTAATTTTAATATACATGTCATTAGGTTTGATTTTACGCAGTTTGCACAATAATAATTAAACGGATCACATAATATTTCATGACATCTATTGAATTGCGTTTATTTACTCAATCAATATGAGAGTATGATTTTTGAATAAATTTTTATTGTTTATAGTTATACTTTATATTATTGTAGATTACAAATACATTATATAATTATAGTTACAGATTTTGTAGTACAACAGGCGGGTTATTGGCTAAGTAGCAGTTTCCTTAATTACTATAAAGTTAGATTTAAATAGTGTTTATTAAAAGTAATTATAAAAATAAAGGTAATGTTATTATATTTTGACGTAAGTTTCTATTGTTGCTAATCTTGTAGCATTACTTTTGTAAACTGCTTTAGTACAACTATTTTACTAACAACATAATAGTGATCATTAAATCACAGGTTGCTATTAGAAGTTATATATACAGTCATATTATATAGATATTTGACACCATGAGAGTACTTTTGTTCTTATATATCCAAGTAGACATGCACATGTTTGCGTCCAAGAAGTCGTTCCTTTTAACTAAAGATGGTTTCCCTACGAACTTGCTATATCGACGTCAAATATAACTACCTGTAGACATTCCAAAGGTAGGTATAGTTTATTGAATATTTTCTTTCATACGGTATGTAAATTTTATATAAACAGAATTACATTAGACTTTTACTATTTATAAATATGTATTTGGTTAACATTAAAATTCGGAGAAGTCGACATAGCGCTCAAATTGTTAATATATTTGTAAAGGAATGAGATTCCTTTGAGTTTTTATTTAACCTATACAATAAGAGTAGGTAGTGAAGCGTATTATTTATGAAAACAAGTGTAAACACTACATTATAGTCAATTATAAAATAAATACTTTATTCTGGATTGTCTCAAGGAATTGAATAATAAACCTAAAATGTCGTTGCTTTTTTTTTGGTAGGTTTTTCCACTATGGAGATTTTATTTTGGATCAGAAATTGTAAAATAATAAACTTTGTTTTTCTATATGTTGCCTATATGTTGACCCGACTTCTTAATAATATTCGTACCAAATTTGAAGTAAATCCATGCAGTTCTTTTTGAGTTTATCCCGGACATACATACAGACAAACAGACAAAAACTCTAAAAACAATATTTGTTATTGCGTCCATACTATTATATATACTGTTAGTTAGCAAAAGCTAAACAGCGATGTGGGTGCCATATATATTTTGTTAAACGTGTGAGATTCCTGAAATTCAGTAAATTAACATATTGTATTGCGATCAGTTGAAATATACAGAGAAATTGAAAAATAATAAATCCTCAGGATAGACATATAGACGTTCCAAGCACTATAATACAATGGTACATTCGGCGAAGTAAATTCAGTAGTTAATACTTAAGAAATAGAAAATAATAACCGTTAACTTTTAGCAGTAAATACTTTGGTTTTGTTTGTATATAATAAAATAGATTAATACATATACATTTGGAAAAAAAAAATTCTGAATTCAAAATTGAATATATCAAACATAGTACATTATAATCAGTGAAAATGATAGAAAGCAAAAAATAATAAATATTCAGGACAGACATATAGATGTTCCAAGCACTACATACCATGGTTCATTCGGCGGGGTCAAAATTTAATCATATAATACTTTAAAAATGATAATAAGAATAATATTAACGAATAGCATAAAATACTTTAGTTGTTTGTTTTTTTAAAAATAATAATTAAAAAATTGTTTCTAAAAATTAAAGCTGTATTCAACAAAGTTGGAAATGTAAGGTTACTAATTGGACACTACATGTAAAGATGCCTGAAGAAGGTCCAATAAAGGATCGAAACGTCGCATGAATTTGCAATTGGTGTTTTTGATGGGTACCTGATGTCCTCTTCCCTGCTAACTAACAGTATATCTAAAAACAATATTTTTGGCTTCGGTATCGATTGTAGATCACACCGGGAAGTAATCTTTAAAAAAAAATTTCAATGTACAGTTTTGACTTTCCTACCATTTTATTATATGTATAGATAAAAATATAAATGTAACGTTTCTCTTAATAAATATTTTGTTTTTGTTATAAAAATAGAATTGTATGATTGGATTCTTTGAGAAAGAGTCTATTAGCGCCTAAGACTTCGTTTATCCTGTTTGTTTGTTGGTTAATTAAGTCGCCCAGTCGAGGTGTCGTAATATACTTGTTGATTTGGACAAATGGTAGGAATGTCTTTAAATATTTCGAATTCATTGTATATTTGCTTAATGCCTCTTAAATTTTAATCTAAATATTTTGATATAATTGTAATTTCTAAACAGCTTTCTATTTTAGGTATTTACAGTTTGTTTGAAATAATTTCATGCTCATAACTATTTAAGTACATATATGAAATGCGTAAATCTTAACCGATTGATATATTCCGATTTTGGCAAACAATACTAAACTTCCAAATGTTAATCTTTATTGAATATTAATAAAACACATTAAGGAAATCTGCATGACTTATTGCTCGAAATTTTAAGACATGGTGTCGTCATACGCCTGAAAGATCATGTGCCTTATCATAGACGAAAGAAAAAACAATTGGCCAGTATAGACATGTATTGATTATGTATATCCCTCGGGGATGATAAAGGAGCAACTAAGAAGTTCAGCAGTGGACATTCAACAGCCGATGTGGCGATGTGGCTCATAGCTTACCTTCCATACGTATAAGACGAATTTTTCATTCAAAGTGTATGCTGGTAGTTTACAGCTTTTCGCTTCTTATCTCATTCAATAATTTTATTTTTGACCTTGTTATGATTATTATGATTATTATTATCACATTATACAAGACATGAAATTTTTAAGACAAACAACATTTAGTTCAAGCATTATTTTATAATGCTTAAACTAAATAAAATTCAAGACTTTTTTTTCTAAAATAATATATATTTATTAATTAAAGGTATGTAATAAATAGTAGATAAGATTACTTTCAAAGAAAAAGAACTTAGATTTCTTACACCGAAGGTTTTACCTAACAATTGTATATAAAACTAGCTTAAAAGTTTAAAAGCAAACCTAGATAATTTCGTTCGAAATCTTATCTTTATTCTACGTATTTCCCGACAGTCAACTCAGCGAACGTGGCTACTGATTTGCAACCCAAATGTTCATTAATTATGGGAATCCCGCCACAGTCTAAACCTCACATTAAATACTAATTACATTCGGTAATTGCATATTTGATTATATGGGAAACAAGGATAATTGATGTCCTATTGAGGTGGATTAAGTCGTATTTTGTAGCGCTCAGTGTTTTATTAAACGATTTTCAGTATTAATTTTTTCATAACAAAACATTAACACAGGCAATATGATTAATATTACAACTGAAATGGATAATGCTTTATATAAATTTATTGTTTAACGAACTTTTTGGATAGTCACATTATACTTACCATATCTTAAAAGACACTGAAATCTGCATGCAGCCAATATATATAAAAATAACCGTATTTTTTCTACTTCTTTTTTTTTTAGATGTCATCTCAATGCTCAGAAATATTTCTCTCAAAAACACATAATAAACATTACTGAAGTTTTGTAATAATCTCGCGTCAGGAAGTTTATGATGAAGTGACTTTGCTTATAAAAAGAATAATTTGGTAACATTTAAGAATTTCGAAGATATACCTAATGAAAATTTTCTGAAAAAAAATATTAAGAACTACGTCATATTTTATAGTACGTATTTAATGAACTTTTTTAATAAAAATTTCTATTGTTTCTACAATTTTGATGGTATTATTCATAAAGATGCTGGTAAAGTGATATAAAGAAAAAATGTCTATGAATGAAACTGAATGAATAAACGAATTAGCCTGTTAATGTCCCTCTTCTGGGAAAATGCCTTTTTTCCATTTAGGAAAAGAATTAGAGCTTAATCCAACACGCTTCTCTACTACGGGCTGGCGGAGGAAATAAAACTGGTCGTGAATGAATTTATTGAAAAATGTTTTTACCCCTTTAAATTTTAAGATTTAAGATTAAGTACCTGTAGTGATTAAAATATATATTAATTAACTACAAACATTTTTCGTTATATACTTATTTATACTTCTTTTAGGTTAGTATTTCCGGAGATGATGTTAATCTTTTCCATAGTTTTTATTTAATAACATTAAATAAATAAATAATATATGCGTCACATTTAACCGCCCCTAGTAAGATTAGAATCCTATATTGGCGGTTCGGGAACACACAATACAAACGCCCAGAGCACAATAAAATAAAATCAAAATCAAAATTAACTTTATTCAAATAGGCCCCAAGAGCACTTTCGAATCGTCATTTTACAAATTAACACTTTCAAGTGATTATTATTTTGTAATAGTAAAGCTACCACCGATTCGGAATGTTTACGGAATCCAAACTTTATAATGTCTTTATTTTGTGGAAAACTACATTAAACAGGTGTCGGTTAGTCAATACTCATTTATCATTTATGGTTGGTACACTATGGTATGAGTGTAAGTGACACATAGAAAATTGTTGTTATGACTAATGAAGGCGGATGACATGTCGGTGGATACCATGAACGGTTTTGACCTTTAGACACTGTTTATTTAACCTTTATTTATTTACTTTTAAAGTACCGTCATATAAGTGTAATAATACTATACTCGTATAAGTATATACAACAATTTTTATGCTTATCGATTACAGTTAAAGAAAAAAAGCACTAATTAGGTTTTTCTTTTGCTAGTTTTTGTAAAAATAATTCTCAAAATATCTTTAAATTGCAAAAGGATCATACGCACTCAAACAGTTTTGTAAATCGTGTGTGAACTCGTGCAGAAGACATTTACCTCGTAAAAAATTGTAACTTATGATTACTGTTAGCAATGATTAGATATCTCTTGCGGTTTCACTTGCATTGATATTTATGGTTCTTTCATTATAAGCCACAGCCAAAAATTATATAGCATATTTGTTATTATAGCCAATACTATTCTACTAATGTTGATGTAGCTTTCTAACGATGAAATAATGTTAAAACTATTTTAGTAGTAATAGAGTTTATGGTTTTGTAAAAAAAAGAAGAAGTATTTTTTCTTTATAATAATTTTAGGTTTTTAAGCGAGAAAATTTTAACTTTCGGTTGTTTACTGGTGAATATTGATAAAACTTCCACTGTTACACTGTTGTTTGTTTTGAAATTTTCCATGACAAAATTTTCGATCTCAACAAATAAAATAAAATCAAAGCAATAGATTTTGCAATTGCGAGACAGTTCGTGGTATTATCTAAAAAGTTTTCTTATAGATTTGTGATTCTATATATTTTGTTAATTTATTTTATAGCTCTATGAATAAAAATATGAATCTTGCACAGTTAAATGACACTTTGAAAATAAACCACAAAATCATATACATTAAAATTTCAGTAGCAATGATTTTCCAAGCTTTTACTCTATTTCTTTTTCCTATATATTCGGTTAAAATAAACTACACGTAGCCGTAATTTCAGTGGAACCTTATTGCTAGTAACGTATGAACAACAAGAGCAAGCGATAATCTACCGACCTTCGAATTATGACTCGATGTTGAGCAAACGACAATAGCTGGGCCTTGTTGCTCGATTTATTTGACAATTTATGGCTACAGATCCTGACTCGAACTGGATTTATTAAGGTGTGCTCGGAAATAATTTACTAGCCATTGTACTAAGTAAAAGAAACCATTTTTGTAACGAGTTTAATTGGTTCCACGAACGAAAATATTTAAATTGAAAAAAAAAAAACATTAAATTAGTTAAACAAAGAATAAACACTTGTTAAATAAAATTCTTGAATTGGCAAAAAATTTACACATTGGTTCACATATTCAGCACAATACAGATTACTTTAAAAGTATAATAACATTATGGCGGTATAATTTTTTTAAAATTAAAATCATGACGTTTTATTGCATATTTTCTATAAAATTTTCGATACTTTTGGAGTACACAAGTTAAAAACTTACCGTTTAATTGGAATTTACTAAGTTTTGAAGCGAACTAGCAAACTCACCGGCAACTTTAAAGTTCTTAGAATCTAACTTTTAAAACATAAATTCTATAAGGCATTTCTAATAGCGTCAAGGTTTATTGTATAATAGTAAATTTTTAATAGTAGCATGTATAAGTACATAGAAGTTTAATAAATATAAGTATCATTCATTATTCAAATATTTTCATAAGTGATGTGACAAAAATAATTGCAAGTATGTCTAGCACACTTACTTCAATTTCAGGTTCTTCTAGGAAAAAAAAGGACTTTATAATTTATTTTAATATTGAAATAATAACACAACAAATGTAGAACAATTTAGGTTAAATACATCACTATTAAATACACTTTTCTTCGCTAACGGCTAGCATGATCTGATTAGTACAACACTCAAGTTAAAATAAATACTGGAATTGATTTCGTCAAATCGAATAAGTTCCCATTATTTACTTTTCAGCAATTCATATTTCCGTTTAAGTCAGCAACATCTATAGCTTTTCCAGTGCAGAAGGTGTCTATAGACGACGGTGATTAATTAACATCGGGGGACCCGCATACGCTTTTGCTGGCTATAACCATAAAAAATACCATAAATATTACTTTCATGTCTGTCTGGCACATAAACCTATCACTCATCTGGATAGCAGTAAAATGCACAAGAGTAACTTGTTCAGCTTCGTTGCTTCGTTATTCAGGTAGGAACTGGCTGTCTGCATCATGTATGGAGCATACATTGCTTAAATTATATTATCATATTCAAGATGCTTCTACTCTATCACAAAGATAGCGAAGAAAGAGGCGGTTTTATAAGTCAGTAAATAGGTATCTTGCCAAGTATATCATAAACTAAATAAATAAATAAATATGTTTTAACACACACGCGGTCGTCTGCTCCTAAGGTAGGCAACTTAATGCCTGTGTTATAGATAACAACCGACTGACATACATTTTTTAAAAATAAATATACATATAAATAATACATATATAAATAACATATATTACACCCAGACTCGGGGCGGGAATCGAACCCACAACCCTTGGAGCAGAAAACAGGTTCACTGCAAACTGCGCCAACGGGTCAGTCAAACTATATTCTTAGTTTTAACTTTTTCAAAAACAGTTTGCGTAGTACCCAAGTAGTAATAGATATAAATTGGTATGAAGTAGTGCTAATAAATTTACCAAGGCGCACATTAATACGAAGAACAGTGCAATGTCTAATATTAGACAAAGCCATATTTAATAAACAGTATTTAATTATCTTCAGCGATATTTATTATTAACATTAGTTACCAGAATTTTTTTCGCAGAAGAAAATATCAACTCTTATTTCTGCCTAAACTATCATGCAACTTAATTACGAAGACAGAGGTAATCTTATACCTACTATAATTATCGCATTATCACGCGTGACTTATGACCATATGATTGGATTTGTGTTGTGTACAATTTCCTTATCTTAAACGAAATCTTATTAAGACCAAAACAATGTGATTGTTTTAATTGCAAATGATATTAAGTGTATAATTAATATCTTTCTCTTTGCTCATATGCTTACGTAAAAATTATTTTGAAATTATTAGTGTTTAAAACTTGAGATTTTGTATTGCTTCTTGTGGATTTATATAATTTTTCGGAAGCAATTACAGATTTCCAAGTTATATTGGTAATTTGTTTTACCAGAGACAGACAGGCGACGCCGACGAGGCGCCCATCCATTAGAGAACCTCTTTTTTGCGCAATACGAAATGTGAACTTCGTTAGTTACGTACAAACTAGAAATAAAGGGTTTGTGGACTATATTTAGTACTTTAATATATTTCTCATCAATATTCTAATAAAATGTTTAATTCTCAAAGGAAGTCGAATCAATTAAGTTATACTAAAATAATTTGAATGTCGGTTTGTAATTTACTAAAGTTTTGTATGAGAAAATCATTATTCTTTTTTTTTTAATATTACGTATTTCCGTTTTCATTAAATAATTAAATATTAAAAGTTGATAACAAATGTATCAACTTACCTACTATTCTCTCTCTCACGCTATCATTCATAGTACAAAATTTGAATTAGAATAACTTTTGATAGATTTAAGTGATTTTGACAAAATAAAGACTAAATTTGACCTCAGGATATGCTTTATGATTATCATGCTGATATTTTTATATAAAAACAGTACTTTATCACCACGACCATGATAGATATAGATAAGAATAACCAGTGACAATAATAAAAATATGAAAAAAAAAATACAATTTTATATTAAACATTATTAAATTTGATTTTAAAACTAAATACACTGCTACAAGCTTCATTTTTACAAATATAAGAGACGGTGGATTACGAATGTAATTATTTGAACATTTATAAAAATATTAATTTTTATTAAATATCTCGTGTTTATGAGCAACAGAGCCTTGCAGAGACACAAATAACTATAGGAAAAATAGTCTTACAACATATTATAATGTATCTATTCTTTTTGACACATAAAAAAATAGAGTTAGATATAAAAAGGATATAAAAAGGTCTTACTAGTAGATATCTCTGTACTCATCCTGTTATACAGACGCTGCAATACGTCTGCTGCTCCATACACCAATAGGAGCGCAAGATGAGAGGCGGACCAGTACCTTATTGGCTGGGGGCTATCCAGCTGAGGCAGGCGGTAACTGATCAGTTAGTCGCGATGAACTATCCCACCGTCGGGAGCCACCCCTGGCGCCCGCGCATACGCCTATTTGCGCAAGGCTTATCACCGGTGACTGCGACTCCCCGTGTTGTGATCCGCACCTTTTTAGACACGGGTGAAGTGGCCTCTCCACGGGCGCTGCATGCCTGGGACGCAGTTATGAGAGCACGGACATGCCCATCATCCATGATCTCCTCTCGACCTCTCCGACTGTTTCCCCAGGAATGACGAGTCATTACGTGAGGAGCCGGTTTGGCTGCAGGGGCTGCCGACTCGTTCAGGTTGGACCTTAATGTCGCCTACGGTACCTCAGATCCGTTTGTCTCTTCCGCCTGATCCACCGTACCAATGCCTTCCATTTCCGCCTTCTCAGCCGTTGAGGTCGTTACCCGTAACCCTGGGCACGGGCTCCGCGATATACCCCGCGGGACTGGGTCCCTGCACGAACTTAGCCACCGTCCCACTCCGACCTACTGGAGTGATGGGTACCCACCCCCGCGACTTGGACGCGCCGGAAAGGAATTACCCCGGTGGGTGATAGAGAAGGTGACTCTACCTCCCCCGGGGCCGGGTTAATGGTCTTGTGTGATGTTAGACCAAGACCAAAGGCCTCTCTCTGTACTAAAGGCACATTTAAACGGTTCACATACATGTATTTACTTTAAAAATCAGATACACGAGTATGTTTGCTACGTATAATAAAATTAATTATATGGATCCTCCGGTTAATTCAATAAAGATTAACATTCAATAAATTCACAATTATACAAATTATAAATGAATATTCTCATTATCACACAACATCAATTAAGCAGCAGCTGTTGCTAATTAAAATATTACATGTAGGAAGTAGGTACGGGTAATTTTTCATTTATGCTTGAATGGTGAAATCTGAAACTATAGAAAATAGCCTAAAATGTTCAAAGAGCTCTTGAGCCCTATTTAGTTAAAACTATAAAAGCCACATCAAGGGCAAAAAAAAAAGAAATTCAACAGCGATAGATAATGTCGAGGTATTTATTTTCGTGTTTAGTAAGGCAAAATCTACTTGTATTTTTATTTATATCAAAAAAATCTCAAACCATTTTTAAAGTCAAAAGGTTAAATGAATCAAGGAAAAATGTGTAATGTGTATGTATTGTTGCGAAATCGAATAAGAAGCCACTTGATTAAGCAGTGATATTTGGAAATACGCTTCCATGTGTGAAGTCCTAATAGAAGGTTTGTAATACATGTTACTGAGATTTAGAAGCGATTCGTTTATTACCTTGTATCTGTAAAGTCTCAAATTGGTAGTAACAATACTAGAAAACGAGAAGAAGTTTTTTTTAGTCTTCTAAGAGCCAAAAATTTTTGACACCCACCATGAACTTCCATGTCTTGATGTCCAAGGCAGATATTTATGGAAACGAAATTGATTAGTCAATGCGCGAAATGAACCGGGCTAGCAGTGACAATGATGATTTTCTTCAATGTTGTATCTTCGTGTAGTCTTTATTTAACAAATGAATACATTTAGCTAGTGCGCCGAGAGGTGATTTAGAAATCATTCAGATAAAAGTGGTAGAGAGAAGATGTGGTTAGCAACAAAGGAAATTAAAACAAAAAAAAAAACCGGAGAAAAGACATTACTGTACAGTACACCAGCATTGAACATATACAAGTTCGAGGAATAACTTTTAATATGAATAAATTATCGAAGACCATATAAGGAAGACTGAAATCAGTCACCCCCTCAATCGAATAAATAGAACAAAGTACACCAATTAGTATGTCAAAAAGAACACTGTAAAAATTACTGAAATCCGGCATAACTAAAACTGTGACAAGTTCTTTGAGTCCATGTCTATCTGATGTCATTCATTATTTTTACATCAGCGGTAGTCGTATTAAGTATTAAGGAGCTTATGTTTAAAAAGGAGAGGAATAATTTTTTGATAAATGAAATGATTAAGAAGAATAAATTTTTGAGCGTGGAAATAAGTTGATAGCTGGAAAATTTGGAGGGATTTGGTTAGGTAAAATAATAGTTTGAGAACATTTCGATAAAATAAAACTATGTGAGACTGGGCAAAAAAGAAAATAAACGAAATTACTGGAACTGTAATATTATAGCTGAAATAATATTTTAAAACTAAAATTATGATGAAAATTATAAATATTGTTCCTACAGTTCCGGAAGCTGAGACTTTTTTTTTAGAAATTTCCTCTTCATTCTGAATTTTTATTTTAATTTGAAAAAATTTAATTAGTTTTTGAGCTATTTGCAAAAAACTAAACCCCTTTTTATTTTTTTAGTGATTTGTTAATAACTTTTGCAATTTTTGCAAGCAGAGCTTAATTTGTTTCAAAAATCATATAGATGCATTCGATTCCGAATCGAATGACACATCAGTCATAATTTTTGGAGACTGCTGAAAAAGATGGCTAAAATGGCACTTGTTGACTAGACTATAGACTATAACCAACAGTAGCGCCATGCTCCTTGCAGCTGAATGGGCCGGCGTGCCCGGGGAAGTACTTCGCTCTCACTTAACATCGACGTGAAATGACGGTACTGTCGTCGTGTTTCGTTCGATTTGTGAGAGATCCGGTAGCACATCCCTTCCCTTACCTAGCCCATCCCTTCCCTTCCCTCCACAGATCAGGTGGAACATCCCTCCCCTTCCTAAAGGCCAGCAACGCACCCGTTAATCCTCTGATTTAGCGGGTGTCTATGGATGTCGACTTTACCACCAGGTGAATCGACTGTCCGTTTCCCCCTCTAACATTAAAAAAAAAAGAAAAAAAAACTATTAAACTAATTATTTACAGACAATTTTGTTATAAATCATGTTACCGTGGAATGGTGCCAAGAATACTGGCCGCATTTCCTCGTTGAAAAATTGCAATAACCCTCCTGTCACCAGTGGAGGCTATGAGACGTGGGGTCAATTCTTTTAGGAATTTTTTGCACTATTACTCTGAGATCCAAGTGTTGACTGCAAACGGCACTAAGACATAATTTGGGACAACTGACGAATATGTGTCATCAGTTGTTGGATGTCAACTGCTGAACTTAGGCTTCCCCCATTATCTATAATGTATGGGTTTTCTATTCCTCCCCACGCGTGGTAGTTGGTTTCTGGTTCCATGTTGATGTACAGTTTTTCGCATCAATATGGCCTTAGTTGCCTTTTACGACAAGGAAGAAAAGGGTGGGCACAATTCTTCTCTGTCGGTCACGATACGGCGAGCAAAGATATACTTAAATTAAATTCAATAATGAGGCATATATAGTATATAATTATTATTACGAGTATTTTATCAATATAGTTTCTTTTTTCAGAAAAAAAATTACACGAGTATTTGATAAATTTATACCATTAGTAAAATTCCTGTATTCACGTTTGAATATTGATATGTAGCACATAGATTTGGAATTTAACAAATAAAACGTTGTAGTGATATACGGTAATGGCATTCTGTGGATCAGCTTGGATAATTTACATTGATCCCCGTTTGTTTGTGCCATCAATACAGATAGGGCTGCAATTAGTTCCCAAGGGGTATACCCGCTAGAGATATTTATTTCTTAGTCGATTTCATCACAGAACGTGGAGTTTTGGTAATGATATCAAGTTTGTAAATACACTTTTGTTCACAGTATTTCATTTTTTTATTTTTATATAGATTTTATTTAAGTAATTGGTGTTTTATAACAGTATGTTTTATAATACATTCGAGCAGACTTGATGATTACGTAACGTTGGACAACCTTAAAATAATGACGAAGATTCGCTTGCTATATAACGGCTCAAGACCGCGAATGGTGGAATACATTCAAGAGCCGGATTCGGAAGTTTCCGATCATTCAGCCTCTGACAATAATGTTTATTTATATAAAAATATATAATTATATACTATAAATTATTGTCAGAGATATATTTATTTATTTTAAAATCACATAATTTTTCCTATTTTTATTCTAAGGAGCTTAACATTTCTATAGAGATCGAATGAAACTACAGACTTCGTGATTTGCAATTCATTGATTGATTTTCTATAGCCTCTAATTATACACGTAATCGAGTTGTGTAAGCTGGATTGGTAAAATTAATTATGATTAGTTGTATAACGATTCCAACGGGTGACTTGTATTTTATTTCGTTCATTGGTAATTACATTATTTTAATCAAATATTTTTATATGCTATGTGACTCTACAAACTTGTATACATAGAACGTTTATATATTATATGTATAGGATGTTTGGTGGAGGGTTGGACAAACGGTCAGGGGGGTAAGCGGGGATCATTGCCAATATATCTGGCCACTTAAGTCATTGACCTTTTATTTTATTTTTTTCATGCAGCATTTAATTGTTTTTTACTAAATCTCCAGAATTCATCATTCAAACTCATAAAATACACAAAAAAAAATGTGTAACGGATCCAAATTATTTTTATTTCTTGTTTTGAATAAATTTCCAACATTTTGAAACCATATTTGTGTTACATGAGAAAATACAAAAATATGGGCATTTAAAGTTTTTAACAGTTGCAAAATTTTACCAAACTACAAACCTTAAAGTAATATAAAAAAATACACGATAGGGTTTTAACTGTTTTTTTTTTTTGAAAATATCATGCATTTATTTCCTTTCTAACAATGTATCATTTGCTATCAAAAAAATTTTTTTGAGTAGAGATATTTACCAAAACATAACGCGCGGTCTAAAATCGCTTAATTAAATAATAATAATTGGTAATTTAAGTCATGTGTATTTAACAAACTTATGCAAAGTTATGTTTTTGTGCCGTTTGCAGTCGAAACACTTGGACCTTGGAGTAGCAGTGCTAAAAATTTTTTAAAAGAATTAACCCCACGACTCATAGCCTCCACTGGTGACAAGAGGGCTGGTGCATTTTTTGCCCAAAGAATCGGAATTGCGATTCAACGGGGAAATGCTGCTAGTATTCTTGGCACCATTCCACGCGGACATGATTTATCCCAAAACTGTTTGTAAATAATTATTTTAACTTTTGAATTGTAAATATGTATGCCATCAAAAACATAACTTGTAAAAAATCCAAGTCTCGCAACTCAGTTCTACTACTCTACCGTAAAAAGTTGTGAGATCCATGTATTACCAAGTCGGCTAATTTATTCAATCCCTACTTAAGGGTCCTTCTGTCTTAAGCTATTACGTAATTAGCTAACCTAACAACATATTATAGTGACCATATCAATATTAAATTTTTTTAATGTTTTAAATAGATAGATTGACTTGGCAATCGCATGAAAACATAATGTATCTCACAAGTAATGCATACGAGTATTGTATTAAATTAGATTGTTTAGTGCGATTGCCAAGTCAATCTATCTATTTAAAACATTAAAAAAATTTAATATTGATATGGTCACTATAATATGTTGTTAGGTTAGCTAATTACGTAATAGCTTAAGACAGAAGGACCCTTAAGTAGGGATTGAATAAATTAGCCGACTTGGTAATACATGGATCTCACAACTTTTTACGGTAGAGTAGTAGAACTGAGTTGCGAGACTTGGATTTTTTACAAGTTATGTTTTTGATGGCATCTCATTTCTTTTTGTAGATATTCCTACTTGTTTTCCTTTCCAGTGTCTTCTACTTCTTAAATACCAACAATGCATTTTCTTAAAACCTACGCTCTGTCTTATGATCTTTTTTTATTTTTGTATATAATCTTCCTCTTTTTCTATTCCGGTACTACTTCTTGAGTTTCAGCTATTACTGGTATAGATAGTACTGGTACGCAAGAGTTTTTTGTTTCTTAGGAATACGATTAACAGATATAAATACGATTAGTAAAATTTAAAAATAAAAAATCTTTTATTTGATCGTCATGTCATACATATTGTGATGTCAAGTTGACAACTTAAGATACTTGACAAGAGAGATAAATGAAGTATGTTTAGCCGGAAACAATATTGTCAGGTTTCTGTCGATTTTTTACACCTAATTCTCCACGAAAATAAACTTTAAAAAATATTTTAAAAAGTGTATATGTACTTATATACGCACGTAAGAAGTTATACTTACAATAAATTGATGCTCCGAGTTAACGTTTAGTGTGCGCCATGTATAATAAGACCCTGATAACCCACTAAAAATAAAGTAATCGTCAAGACGAAGCAAACGAGCTGAAGATCGATGGGGTTGCGTCGTTTCATTACAGAGTTCCTATGACCACCTTCCGGCTCCATCATCAGATCCTAGTTACCATAGAAAGACAAACTACTCGTCAAGGCGATTCAAACGAGCCCGATTTCGATGAAGTTGTTTCATTTCATTGCGAAGTTCTTATGGCCATCTTGCAGCTCCATCATCAGATCAGACCCTGGTAACCATCTAAATATAAATTTCTCGTCAAGACGGTTCAAACGAGCCCGAACTCGATGTGGTTGTGTCGTTTCATTACAAAGTCCCTATGACCACATTCCAGCCCCATCACCAGACCCTGGTTAATATTGAAAGATAAACTCCTCGTCAAGACGATTCAAAAGAGCCTGAACTCGATGTGGTTGTGTCGTTTCATTGCGAAGTTCCTATGGCCACCTTCCAGCTCCATCATCAGACCCTGGTTACCATCTTACATTGAAGTACTCGTCAAGACGAATCAAACGAGCCCATACTGGATGGGTTTATGTCATTTAATTAATGAGTTTCTATGGCCATCTTCCAGCTCCATCATCGCACCCTGGTTACCATATAGCACCAAAGTACTCGTCAAGACGAATCAAACGAGCCTATATTCGATGTGATTATGTCGTTTAGTTACTGAGTTCCTATGGCCATCTTCCAGCTCCATCATCGGACCCTGGTTTCCATTGAAAGGCAAACTACTCTTCAAGACGATTCAAACGAGCCCAAACTCGGTGAGGTTTTGTTGTTTCATTGCGAAGTATCTATGGCCACCTTCCAGCTCCATCATCAGACCCTGGTTATCATTAAAAGACAAATTGCTCGTCAAGACGATTCAAACGAGCCCGAACTCGATGTGGTTGTGTCGTTTCATTGCGTAGTTATTATGGTCACTTTCCAGCTCCATTATCAGTTCAGACCCTGGTAACCATTTAAGAACAAAGTACTCGTCAAGACGAATCAAACGAGCCGAAACTAGATGGGGTTGCGTCGTTTCATTACAGAGCTCCTATGACCACATTCCAGCTCCATCACCAGACACTAGTTAATATTGAAAGACAAACTACTCGTCAAGATGATTCAAACGAACCCGAACTCGATGAGGTTGTGTCATTTCATTGCGAAGTTTCTATTGCCACCTCCCAGCTCCATTATCAGGTCAGACCCTGGTTACCATCTAAAAACAAACTACTCGTCAAGACAAATCAAACGAGCTGAAACTCGATGGGGTTGCGTCGTTTCATTACGGAGTTCCTATGACCATATTCTAGCTACATCACCAGACCCTAGTTTACATTGAATGACAAACTACTCGTCAAGACGATTCATACGAGCCCGAACTCGATGTGGTTGTGTCGTTTCATTGCGAAGTTCTTATGGTCACTTTCCAGCTCCATTATCAGATCAGACCCTGGTAACCATTTAAGAACAAAGTACTCGTCAAGACGAATCAAACGAGCCGAAACTAGATGGGGTTGCGTCGTTTCATTATAGAGCTCCTATGACCACATTCCAGCTCCATCACCAGACCCTAGTTAACATTGAAAGACAAACTACTCGTCAAGATGATTCAAACGAATCTGAACTCGATGAGGTTGAGTCGTTTCATTGCGAAGTTTCTATTGCCACCTCCCAGCTCCATTATCAGGTCAGACCCTGGTAACCATCTAAAAACAAACTACTCGTCAAGACAAATCAAACGAGCTGAAACTCGATGGGGTTGCGTCGTTTCATTACGGAGTTCCTATGACCATATTCCAGCTACATCACCAGACCCTAGTTTACATTGAATGACAAACTACTCGTCAAGACGATTCAAACGAGCCCGAACTCGATGTGGTTGTGTCGTTTCATTGCGAAGTTCTTATGGTCACTTTCCAGCTCCATTATCAGATCAGACCCTGGTAACCATTTAAGAACAAAGTACTCGTCAAGACGAATCAAACGAGCCGAAACTAGATGGGGTTGCGTCGTTTCATTACAGAGCTCCTATGATCACATTCCAGCTCCATCACCAGACCCTAGTTAACATTGAAAGACAAATTACTCGTCAAGATGATTCAAACGAACCCAAACTCGATGAGGTTGTGTCGTTTCATTGCGAAGTTCCTATGGCCACCTTCCAGCTCCATCATCCGATCAGACCTCGGTAACCATTTAAAAATAAAGTAGTCGTCAAGACGAATCAAACGAGCCGAAACTCGTTGAGGTTGCGTTGTTTTATTATAAAGTTCCTATGACCACCTTCCAGCTCTATCATCAAACCTTGGTTACCATTGAAAGACAAACTACTCTTCAAGAAGATTCAGACGAGCCCACTCGATGAGTTTGTGTCGTTGTATTGCGAAGTTCTTATGGCCACCTTTTAGCTCCTCCATCAGATTAGCAACATGTCATCATAATATTGCATTATCACACGGTTATTATTATTATTATTTTGAATCAAATTTAATTTGCAAGATTTGATGACAAACATCGGGACAGGTGAAACTAAATAAAATCTTGTTGAGCTGACACATCAGCGCAATGAAGTAAGTTAGTGTAATTGCGCGGCGCCTACTAGTTAACTTCATGTTGTCGGTTTTATTATTTTTGTCACAGTGTGCGCGCGTATCGTAAAAATTAGTCTCATCAAGAAGTATAACTTCAAAATACAAAAGTTATTTTGAGTAGGTAGTACTTATTATTAGTACTTATTATTTCTTTTTTTTTTTCAATTTTGTCTACTTTAATTCTTTTCGAGACTTTGGTACAATTTCATAAGACATGTTCCATTCTTGCTTTTTCATTCCGTTGACCATTTTAAAAGTTATTTACTTTAATTTACATTGATTTATCCACTGCATATGTAACTTTGTAATCTTATATATTTATATGAGATTACAAAGTTATTTATGCAGTTGGTGTATCTAGAAAACTGGACCGAAATTGCACAATATTTGAATTTTTCCTCGGTTTATATACTAAACACTAATGGTATTCTAAATTTGAAGCTTCTATGTCTGCTAGAAGTGCCTTAGAGTTTTGATGATCGGTCAGTCAGTGAGTGACAAAATCGTTAACTTTGACTAATTATAATTCTTAAACTACTGGTTCAAATTGAATGAAATTTGAAATATACCGTGTTTATACAATGCCTGCTTGGGTATTGAAAATTCAGACTTCTAGTTTTATCCGCAACGAAGTTATAGGGGGTCGAAAATGGCCTGAATTGCTTCGAGAAAAGGATAGTACGGCCGTGCCACTTTTTTTTTTTGCTCGACTTGGCGGAGGCACTGCCGTGCCTCCAGATAATATTGTAAAATTTCTGTAATAAATATATTTAACAAACAAAACTAAAAAGGTTTTTTGAATTGAGTTTATAAAAAAACAAGGGATTATTAATTTTCTCTAATGATGACCAAGAACCAGTGTCACGCTTGATCTGGACAGAATAATTCTTTAATTTCTAATTTTTGAATAAATATCAAAATTTGTTTAAAATGATAAAATGAATCAGTTCTAGCGCGCAGTTAAAAAAAACCTGTTTTTATTCAAACCCCTAGTCTCCTGTGTTGTGAGTGGCTAAGTAGTTTTATGTCTCTCTCGTTCGTTAGAGAGAGTAACAAATTTCCATATCTCTTTCTTTCGATCAGTCAGCCAGTCGAGATCTGACCGTCTCTACTAACGTGCGCATGCTCTTTCGTGGTGTTTGCCCAAATCTTATTATTTCCTCGTTTCGTTTGTGTTTTGTGTTGGACTTGTTATTTCTTTGTTAAGTTTTTGTTGGACTTGTTATTTCTTCGTTAAGTTATTGTTGGACTTGTTATTTGTTCGTTACGCTTGTACTGGACTTGTTAAGTTTAGTTGTTGAACTATTTTAAGTTTTGTTGCGCACACGCAATAAAATAGCTAGGATTTATTTTCAGAAAATGTTGTTTTATCCCTTTTTTACGCAATTAAAAAATACCATTAGAATACGAAGGTAAATTTCGCTGTCATTGACAAGCTTCTATTAGCTCGGATAGGAATCGGGCGGATTCGAAACCAGAAAACCTGAGTTCGAATCCAGGATTCTACAGACCAGTCTTTTTTTCATTTTTTTTTTTGAATTAAGAGCTCTTTTTATTTTTTATTTTAATAACCAGTTTCTATTATTTTACTTTTATGTCGGTAAGATCGAAAATATTATTTATGTTTCATCAATATGTAATGTATCTAAATATAATTTAACCGAGCAAAGCTCGGTCATCCGGGTACTTGTCTATTAATGCCAAATAATGCTAAAATGAGGTCAGGTCGTCATTAGAGAAAATTAATAATCCCTTATTTTTTTACAAACTCAATTCAGAAAACCTTTTTGTTTTGTTTGTTAAATACACATGGCTTTACTTACCAATTATGATTATTTAAATAAGCGATTTTAGACCGCGCGTTATGTTTTGGTAAATACCTCTACTCAAAAAATTTTTTTTGATAGCAAATGATACATTGTTAAAAAGGACATAAATGCAGGATATTTTCAAAAAAAAAAAAAAAAACAATTAAAACCCTATCGTGTATTGTTTTTTTTTATTTTAAATATCACTTTAAAGTTTGTATTTGATAAAATTTTGCAACTGTTAAAAACTTTGAAGACCCATATTTTTGTATTTTTTCATGTAACACTTACAAATATGGTTTCAAAATGTTAGAAATTTATTCAAAACAAGAAATAAAAATAATTAGGGTCCGTTACACATTTTTTATTTGTGTTTTATGAGTTTGAATGATAAATTCTGGAGATTTTGTAAAAAACAATTAAATACTGCATGAAAAAAAAAAGATCAATGACTTAAGTTAAGTGGCCAGATATATTGGCAATGACCCCCTCTTACCCCCCTGACCGTTTGTCCAACCCTCCACCAAACACCCTTATGGGAGTCTACTAACGCTGGACTGACTTCGTACTAATTTGTCGAGCGTTGGTCACTTGTCTAGCAACTTACGTCAGCAACGACCATAGATTATTCGAACTGTGTTCCCGATACTATGTCAAATTAGTTTCTCACTGGCTTGGGATGAAGTAATTGACTAGTCCTATTCTTTTGTGGATTTATACATTTCGTAATTGATTTCATAAATATATGACAATCACAGCACTGTTCATCGCTCAGTGTCGCTTAGTAAGCGACATAATTTAAGAAGAGTAGTGAATAATAAATAAAATTATATTTTAAAGACCTCTAAATTAAGAGTCCGTCCAATTTACCCTTAGTCTGTTTAAATAAAAACCATCGTAAATAAGTTTGTACTAAACAAAAGTGTTACGCCAAATTAACTGAACACTTTTACGTAAAGAATAAAGTTTTTTCTCAATAATTGTTTTTATTCGTGAAATATACAGGGTTAATTCTAAAAAACCAGCAACCTCGCAGGACAAGATAGCTAACATTATGTACAACAACATTTGTTCTACGACTTTTGACATAACTCAATACATTAATTAAAAATGATTTTTTAAGTTTTTATTGTACTGCTCTGAAATTTAGACTCTATGTTTCATTCATTATCGAAAGGATGACGCGACGCTCGGGCGCGCTTGCATAATAATAGTAATAACACTTTCTCTGCCCGATAATTCTAGTTAATAAAATTAATATAAATTGCTTGGTGGGTTTGTGGGCAGTATCATAGTATGTATATCGCAGTGACTTAAGTGAATAATCAAATTTCTGTTTTGTCATGTCCCTGCAATACGTAAACTGAGTCCACAATCCCTTCATACTTTACCAGGCTTAGAACTGGCTATATTAAACGATAAAAAACAAATAAATCGTATGTATAGGAGGGCAACACATCTGCATAACCTCCAGAGGTTACAGCACAACCAGTTGTGCGGTAGACATCCGGTACCTAGTCATCAAAAGGCTTCGACTGTCCGTATGCCCGCCAATACTATAAAAATGTAGGTATGTAGATTAGGTATCTGAATTCTGAACATAAAAAAATATGTGAAAAGTATTAACGTAGGTAATTATTCTTTAACGTTTACTAAAGTCTAATTAAACCAATTTAATATCAAATATTGGTAGCTAGGTATTATTCACTTTTTATTGTTAAATACAGGCGGGCATAAGTATTTCAAAAGTGAAATCAGCGTATTTACAATAATTAAAAAATTAAAAATAATTGACAATAAAATAATATTTACAAACGAAATATTACCTCTAAGGTTAAAGTAACGCGCATGTCGGTGCGTTTCGCGCAGATAGCGTTCAAAATAGTCACCATCACAACCAACACACAGACAACACCTAAAAATCAGCTGTTCACTAACACGTGCTAACACTTCCGAATTAGTTTTAATTTGATTGAACGCACAAATTATTTTAGTTAACCGAACCAGTTACAAAAATTTACTCGTGCTAGTTTGTCAGATTCGGTGAGTTGACATTGTCTCACGGCTCGGTGTAGGTAAGTTCGAATATCTAGCTGCATATTGCCGACAGGCTTCCGACACATTGTCATCACACCTAGCCAGTATCCTCACCATTTCCGTGTATTCGACATTAGAATAGCGGCGGTACCATGGTTACAAAATAACTTTAGTACAGGTACAATACATCGATCGATACGAATAAAATAAATACGAGTAGCACACAAAATCATATGACGCGCGCGCATCAAAGTCGCCCGCCGCCGACTGCCGCGGCTGGCTAAATAGGTCAAGTTCAAAGGCGCTAGCGCCGCCCCGTTCCTACCTTTCCCCTCACATTAGTACGTGGTCGTTATTTACCTAATCTTTGGGACGCGCGTAGAGTATATTGCATTCACGCGAAAAATTAAATTAATATTTATTTTTGTATGAAAATAAAATCTAACAAATTAACAAAAGTGGTAGAACAAATGTTGTTGTACATAATGTTAGCTATCTTGTCCTGCGAGGTTGCTGGTGTTTTAGAATTAACCCTGTATATATAATATATTATAGAATGTTTCTTCGTGTTATCTTTAGTTCAAATATACTTTTAGTTATGTGTTGCGAGTTTATGTAAATGTAAAAGCAGGTACCAAAGTTACTTTATAAATACTTCTTCTTCTGCTTGGCATTATTAATCCCGACTTCCAACTGATTTCCAGGGTCTGATTTCCAACTGACATTCTTCCAGTCACGGATCCCGAAACTACCCAAGATGAACGTGTACTGCATATGGTCAGCCCGCGTTACGCCGCCTATCCTCACTTCTTAGCATCCTCATTATCAAGCTCATGAGTATACCGAGATAGTGCTGACCAGCACTCACTCTCGTATATAAAGACCTGTTGGACGATGCTCTGGTAGATCTGTTCCTTAACCTTGAGCAGTATTTTGCTGTCATATACTACACTATTTGGCCCAAGCAGCCCCTATCTAGGCTTGGACATTCAAAACTCATGCTGGATACATCCCAAGTACATGATTTTTTGACTAAATTATTATATTTTTTTACACATTCTTTGACTAAACGCCGAACTAGGCACGATTTGGATGGTGCTATAATTCGGATTCTCGTAAGTCATGCACTCGGTATTCACATTTAATTTGAGAGCGCCATTTTTAAGCGTATTTTCACCCTACGCTGCACCTTCAGCTGGCTCTCATCAATCAATCATATATCATTAGGCATGGAGGCTGGTTCTGAGTGTACGCTGAGACAGAATTTCCTATCACTACTTCATTGAATAAGATAGAGCTAAGAGCCGATCCCTAGTATATTACAACAGTGATTAGAAAGAGATATGTACTGCCAAAAGCGATCTATACCACTGAAGCAGAAATTTTGGTACATGTGTTTGACAATATCAATGTAGGTTTCAAGCACGCCTTTAATCGTAGCGCCCAGCAAATACATTGACAAGGCACATACTTAAAGGCCTTCTGCAGATCCCAGAATACTAAATAAATAATTTTTTTTTTTGTTCTGTAGGCCTCGATCAAGGTTTTGAGGGCAAAATTGGCATCCATGGTGTCCAATTTCATCTAGAACCAATACTGGCACTCAAAGATAGTAAGTACACTAACCATGCGAAGCCTGAGGTTGATCACGTCTTCGAAGAGTGAATGAGTTTGATGGTGTGTCATCATGATATATTATCTTATTTATTTTTCTTTTTTTTCTTTTTGCATACTAATACACAAAAGTAACATAAAATAGAATTTAATATAATCAACTTGCATCAGTTGCAACAGGCGGCCTTATATGATGGGAACTCACCCCTGCCTGCCACGAGCGTGGCGCGCCAATAGACACGGCGCATCACACTCTCGAGGAGTGTGCCGCTTGGGGGCCTCAACGCCATGCCCTGGTTGCTGTGATAGGCGGAGACCTCTCGCTGTCAAGCGTGGTCCACTGCATGCTTGGTAGCGAGAGGTGTTAGTCGGCCGTGGCCTCCTACTGCGAGGAGGTCATGGCATTGAAGGAGGCCGCGGAGCGAGAGCGTGAAGCAGACGCTAACGCTAACCCACTCCGCAGGAGGCGACCGGGGGGATGGAAACGCCGTTACGTACTCCTTCACCCTCCGCAATAGAGTGGGATAGGCATCTATAATCCTCCCACTCGCCATCAGGGCAATAGCACACTGCACAGTGTACAGAATTAGTTAGATAGACTGTGGCAATAGAGTGCTCACGGTGCCCGCGAGGATAAGGATAAATATTCTCATTAATATGAGAATATACCAATTTAATTAAAAAATGTTTTCCACTTTTGTTAAAATATGTTTAAAGTGGAAGATATGGCGTCAACTATAAAACGACACCCTATTAAGGAACAGAGTAACTAATCATAAATGTCCACCAATTCAAAAGTATCGAAAGTTAATATTAGTGAAATTGAGAATGAAGTGTATTTAAAAAAGCTCACCTCAAATATTTATACAAGTATTTAACTCTTGAAAATAGTTTTAATATAAAAAAAATCTAGCGAACATTTAATGGTTTTTAAAAGTGTAAATACGAGTATTTAACTAATGTCGTTAAATTATTTACCTAGCTTAAGTGTAGCGTTAGTGTTCCAGCAATTTGTCTCCTTCGACCGCCGGAAAATATTTCAACGTGAATTTAATCTATAGCTTAAGAAAATAGACTAGTATTTTATTTTTCTGTTTCAGATATTTTATCGACAAACACATGCTTTCGCCGTCGACAAAGGCGGCCTGCTGGCTGATGACATTTCTAAGTGTTTTTGTCACAGGTATAATATATCACATAACAAATAAATATTTGCGATGCTATTTTTATAATTACGTTTATAACGTAGATTTAACAATATTACTTTGTTGACATATAGTATTTATTGAGTAGTAGTTGTGTTTTTTACATTTCATTTTGTTTGCACGTTAGCATGATTGCTTTTTTTATTATTATTATCTATGGTAACTAAAAGAAAATGAATACGGTTGTTAATTACTATTATTGAAATGCGGTATAACATTATTTAACATAATGTTATTATAATTCTTCAGAACGCGTTTAAATGTACTTACCTACTCTCTTATCTCTTTTACGCCGTTATTTAAAGTACAAAATTCAAATTACAAAAACTTTTTATAGAGAAAAGCGATTTGATGAAATAACAACTTAATATTACCCCACCATATACTTGATGATATTCATGCTGATTTTTAATGTAAATTTAGTCCTATAGCAGTGATGCATATTAAAACAAACAAATAGACAGACATACATCATACAACGGTAATAAATTTTTTATAAAACAAATAATCAAAATTATATTGAAACATGGCGAATAATGAGTTATATAAATGAGTTATTGGTAATAATAATAATTTGAACGTAACAGCCTTGTTAACCTTTTGTGAAATGTTTCATAAAGAAGTATAAAATATTCTTCCAATGAAATTTATATAGGTACACCTGAGATATACGAGTATGGTCGTCTAAAATATGATGCATAATTACTGTCTATCTTTCTTTTCATTAAAATACTAATATATAGTACGAATTGTTACGAATAATGTTATTAAAATAATAAATATATTACTTACTGAAAATTTCACCTCGCAACTCACTTTCACACAGAACGTTTTAGTGTTAAAAATCTAGAAATATTTTAATAGCATTATAGCAAAATAAATTGTAGAGCTTTAATCCTATGAGATTACAATGAGAGATACAATCTTATTAATCTTCAAAAGTAATTTGCTTGAATATGTAATAAATTAACTTCTAATGTGAATGTTTAATTATATATTTATCTTAAATTATATTTCACAAAAACGTATTTACTAGTTTGAATACAACAATCCCAACTGTCTAATACTCTAATTTAAAAAAAAGTTTTACCACACTAGAAATCCTGTTTATTTTGGAAAATCATATACGAAGCTATTAGAAGCAGAAACTTAAATTAAATACAGTCTGTCATCTGATCTCAAAAAAAATCTCATCTAAATTTATAAAAATGATGCTACCCTTTTTATTTGTCGTTACAAAACAACAATACATTTTTTTCAACAATGAGACAACAACTATAACGTTAGTTCAATAAAGATGTATAATTTACAGGAGTTGCTTCAATCTATGACTACATTATATTTATATACTCGCCAAATTTCAAAAAGGACTGGAAATCTTAAACATTCTCGAAGTTCCACTTGTGAAGTTAAACTGAATATTCGACTAATCATTTTACAATTCCCGACATCGACAAGTTAAGACTCGGGATTTGCTGAGTAAAATTGAATATTAATTTATAAGAAAATCTTTTTGAATTTGCTCCGCTGGTTTCTTTAGCCTTACCATTTTGCGCTATTAATAGAAAATGAAAAAACAAAAAATACGAAACTAAGCTTGTTAATTTATTGACTTGTGTTATAATTCTGTTTATACAATTTTCAATTTTATTTTAGTGTATATTTTCTCTGTTATTTATTGTATTTGAAAAAAGAAAGTTTTCCTAGAGCATAAAATTAAAATTTATTTTCTACTTCGTTTTAATATTTGAGCTTTCTTCAAATAAGCTTTTTATTTGAAGTCAAAACAGTTATTTTTGTAAATGCTTTAGATTCTCTAATGCATCTCACATTTCAGGAGAAATGCCGATTCAAGCCGAGGTAGAACCCGAATTTTTACAGGCACTAGAAAACCACACCGTCACACAAGGAAGAGACATACACTTTACCTGTGTTGTCAATCATCTCTCCAATTATAGGGTAAGTTAAATATTCCCTTGTATATTTTTACTGATCTCCCCGTACCCTAAACAGATAGCAGAAGGGAAATAAATATAACTATAAACATGATAAAATTGCAACCGGTCAATATCTATACATCACAGATACTTAGGAAAATCAAATTTTAGGGATCTTCACGAAAGCAAGTCAAAACAATTATGTTAAGAATTTTTGTTTATCTGTCTTTATATATATTTTCGAATCACATCTGCTGCATATTGGATGCGGTCTTCAAAGTTTGTAATCTTTTAATCTAATATAAAATCTATTGCTTACAAAAATACACCGTCTAGTCTGGCGTCAGTGAGTAATATTGTAAATTTTACAAGATAGATCGATTTATTAAACTTCCATACTTATTTCATTTGATTTAAAAGTAAGAATACGGAAGAATTATTAATTATTTAAAAAATTTCATCAGAAAATACACATGTATCAAAGAAATAACAAAGAGACTAAGACCCAGTTTCACCACTTGCTATAAAGTTCCGGTTAACATAACTGGCTTTTCTTTGACAGGTCATTGTTTGGTTATCTGTCAAAATAAGTACCAGTTAGATTATCCGGAACTTAATAGCAAGTGGTGAAACTGGCCCTAAAAGTCTTTTACTTATCAAGCAATTATCCAAATACATTTAACAATTTGCTTTAAATGCATAAAAAAATACCCTAAACTGATAGCAGAAAGGAAATAAATATAACTATAAACATGATAAAATTGCAACCGGTCAATATCTATACATCACAGATACTTAGAAAAATCAAATTTAAAAAAAAAAAAAAAATTAGCAAAAATAGATCAATGTTTAAAGCACTATTACAAAGAAACATCTTGTTTTACATTAATTTACTAAGAAAGTTTTTTTCTATGATATATAATTTTCTTTAAATATAAACTTTCAACATAGTTTTCTTTTATCATTATGAATGATAGTGTTTCAGAGTATCTATATATATATATATATATATATATATATATATATATATATATATATATATATATATATATATATATATATAGGATGACTGGTAAATTACTATCAATATTTAAGGAGACTACTCGGTACATGATTCTCATTCGAATTATGTAAAAAAACAGGTAAATATTAATAAACTTTCAAGTAAAGTTATTCAACAATTATCCAATTATGTACGCGTCGTCTGGACACCCTAGCAGCTAGCTGCACTTTCGACACAAAACAGGTAGTTTACCTACGTCCAAACGCCACCACGTGTTAATAGGGTAGCAGGATAAACAAGCATGATCCAGTCCCCTTTAATACTTTAATCCTGGCTTAGGATAGGCAAAAATACTAAGATATTTTACTCGTTTAAGCAACAAATTTGTTGACTAGGTAAATGATGTGAACTTTGGCAATTTTTAGATGTGAACAAGCGGCACAGTACAACACCTGTGCACGTGCCGCCGGCATGACTGTAGAGTGCCAACGCTTCATTTACTTGAATTGAAATTTATGAAAATTTGGTCAAAAATTAAGTACCTATTTTTTTTACATAATTCGAATGAGAATCATGTACTGAGTATTCTCCTTAAATATTGATAGTAATTTACCAGTCACCTGTATATATATATATGTATATATATATATATATATATATATATATATATATATATATATAAAACTACTTACTAGATCTCGTTCAAACTAATTTTCGGTGGAAGTTTGATCATATAATTTTTTTAGTATTATCAATCTATTATTTAAGAAATTACATGTACATCATACATTTTTCTTAGTTTTATCATTCTATTATTTTAGAAGTTACAGGGGGGGACACATTACCACTTTGGAAGTTTCTCTCGCGCAAACTATTTGGTTTAGAAAAAAATGATATTAAAAACCTCAATATCATTTTTAAAGACCTATCCATAGATAAGACACGTATGGGTTTGATGAAAAAAAAAATTTGAGTTTCAGTTCTAAGTATGGGAAACGCCCAAAATGTATTGATTTTTTCTATTTTTGTGTGAAAATCTAAATGCGGTTCACAGAATACATCTACTTACCAAGTTTCAAAGGTATAGTTCTTATAGTTTCGGAAAAAAGTGGCTTATGACATACGGACGGACAGACAGACAGACATGACGAATCCATAAGGGTTCCGTTTTTGCCATTTTACTACGGAACCCTAAAAAGAAGTAGTAAATAACATTGTTCTTTGATTACTTGATACAACACAGCCACAATACAAACTGATTACAGTTACGCCTTGAGTTATCTTATTGAAAACTTTTATAAAATACATACTACAAATTAACTTTAGCATTAGATGATACTGTACTTGTAACAAAATAGCAAGATATAATAATTGTCTATAGTAAGACTTAGACGAAAGTAGACGATACAACCTGGGTGCCTTCAAGGCCAGAGTGAATAGACTGCTATTAGGCAGGCATGCTCCACCTTCGACCACATCGTCACTTAACATCAGGTGAGATAGCGGTCAAATGCCTGTCTATTTGTCATTAAAAAAAAATAATTTGAAGTATGAATTCAAAAATTTCATTGACGACTTTGTTTTACGCTCTTAGACTTCATCTTCATTGAATTTATTATAGGATATAATTATACTGTCGAGATCTTTTTTGGCATTCTTAGACATTCTCTTTAACTTTTTGTAAGCTTTCTCGCAGTCAGCAAATCGTTTTTCTTTTGCTAACCAGTTAGGTGATTCGGGCCAAAGGAAAAAAAATTAATGAATAAATGTTACATAAAATGCCGGTAAATATATATATTTTTCAATCTGTTCCAATTGTATTAGCAGCCTAAATGTCCCAAAATTCATACGCTGATTTAACTGTCATAAACAAACCACGATAATTCGGAGAGGAATATTCTATGATTATAAAAGATGATATTGTGTGATGACTGCCTAATATTATTTCTAAAATGAATTTGCCAGAAAGAATATGAGTTATAGTTTTGCTTAAATAAACCCAATAAGACAAATAAAAATGTCTTTTTTCCTGCCAAATTAGAGTACAATAATCGGTAATATTATTGTCCATGGTCACTACCATCACCACGGTGAAACATGGAACCTGAAAATAAAATTGTAAATAAAGTTTTATTATTATTATTATTTTAATTCATTAAAATTAGTAATATAATATATATTGCCAATATATTGATTGTTCCTATAATTAAAATTCCAAATATACGAATAAAAACGAAATCCTAGTAAAGTCGTTATAAATGTGTCTGTCCGTCTATTAAGGCAGATTTTTAAGAAAATTGTTTATTACTTAAATATATTAGAATAACCTTTAAGGTGTCTGTTTTAAAATATTACGATTAATTTCTTAACATACTGCCGTACACCTTTACATGTATGGAGGAATAGAATTTCAAATGCAATAGAATTTTTTGATACACAAGGATATTTATAATAAAGCGACCAGTAGAAGTCTTTTTTTAAAAAGATTTAACTTTTTTATTTATCACAATTATTGAAAATTAGTTATTTAAAAACAAAACTTATTTTCATTAACAAACTTATTATCAGAATGAGGCTAAATAAAGACTGAATCTTTAATATTTTATTAAAAAAAATTCTTATATTAAAAATATATGGAATGCACTTTCATATTCCTCTATTGTTTGAATTCTTCTGGTATCAGCGGAATGCAATATGATATATGCATTACGACACGCTAACTATATACATACATTTTTTACCCCAACAAAAATTATTACATTATGTATAGAAAACTTGCAAAATCAGTACCTTTTTACACTTGAATCAACTTGTAATAAAAATGTTATAAGCAGTATCCTTCAAAAATTAAAAATTTATTGTTTACCTTAAATAACAAAATTAAATCTATGACATTCACTTACTTAACCAAGAGCCAAGATCATCGTCAATCAACGCAGAGGAATTTGGTTGTTTTTGCAATTGTGTTAGCATTAACTGTAAATGTCGGAAATTAAACAATTAATTTCCGTAAAAAAAATATTAAAAAATGCTGAAAATACCTACCTTATTACATTCAGTGGCGATAATTTTGTCTGGTCACCGCTTCTATCAGACTCATTTAAATCGTAATCACACACATCTTGAACTGGTTTAGTCGTACCTTAAAATAAACATAGAAAGATTATCTTTTATTGGATACTACATATTTAAAGGAAAATAGTAACAAGTAAAAGTGATGAAAATAAATGGTTGTGAAGTGAAATAAGGCCGTCTTAATCTTTAGTCCAGTCATTATATACAATTAGAAATGCATGTGAACCGAGAAGGCTAAATTTTGAATATTACATGAGGCCTAGAAAAGCTTAACTTCAAATTATCGACCAAGATTTCCTATATGCATTTTCCGCACTCTTGAAAAAAGGTTTAAAATCATTTTTTCATAATAACTCGGTTTTTCTTTGAGATACGAAAATTTTATGCAATAATTTTTGTTGCTTTTTTTACGATGTATACTTAAGATATTTACATTTTTCACCTATAGTTCAACGTTATTGGGATATCCACCCACGTAATATCTAAAATTTAGCCTTCTCGGTTCACATGCATTACTATCCCGTTTTTTTCAACGTAATTATTGGACTACTTGTAAAAAAAAGTCCAATAAACGGCACCAAATTATATTATGCTTCTAGCGAGTGACTGATGTATTTATTCATTGGAATGTGGCTAAAACAAAGTGTTTTATTTTTAAATGAACTTTGCTCTCCTAGGGGATAGAATAAAAAAATATAGAATAAAAAAATTAGGTGCATTTAGTTTTCTTTATGAGCACAAGTAACCACATTTCCCACTTTTTGAATAACTTACGCTAAACTTTTACGTACAATTGTACATATTTAGAATTTTTTATTAATTATTATATTATATCTTTAAAAAAAACAACTTTTTTTAAATTTGAAACATAGCGTAATCATCAATCAATGCATTGTTTCAAAATTACAGGAGCTGTAATTACAATTGTATGAATGTTTTGACGACCGGCTGGTCGAGTGGTCAGGCAACTGAACACTTTACGCAGCGGTCGCGGGTTCGAATCCCGCCAGGTGCAGATAATTTGTATGACGAATATAGATGTCTGCACCGGGTCATGGATGTGTATTTATGTATATATGTATTTATATCTTAAATTTATTTCCGTTCCTAGTACCTGTAACACAAGTTCTTACGAACTTAGCACGGGGCTAGTTTTGCGTGGTGTGATTGTTGGTTAATATTTATATTTATTTATATTTATATTATATAATGTTTAATGTCCTTAAAATTCAAATAATTGACTTTTTTGATGAGTTAACCTACTACACTGATTTTTTTTTGTTACAAAGTTAATATAAACTGTCCTACAAAGCATTATATATGTATACAAATAAAAAAATGGTTCAAAATTGCTAATAACAACTCGTAACGTATACGTAATAAAATATAGTTATTCCTTCGCCTGAATGAAAGTCCGATAAAAATTAATTAAAATATAGGTACCTTATTTCATTATTTACGAGACCGTTGAATTAGCTGCAGAACAAATACCATTTAAATCATCGTATAATGCAGAACAAATATCATTTAAATCATCGTATAATAAAAATAGCTTTTACAAAATTAAAAATAAATTACCCCGATTCAGTTCGATATTTCAACACGTTACGATGCGGCGCGGCGGTCGACTCTCAGCCTCGCTGGTTGCTTTTGTTTTGCGCCATTAATTAAGTAAATAATTGTCAATTAGTATCCATAGATAGCAGGGACGCTCGCGAATCGACTGGGAATCGCTCCCTTTTACTCTGCTACCAATAAAAGAATTTTAAATTTTATTTTCACTCGTAATTATGGGAAAATTGAACTGAATTTTTAAATGTAATCGAATCTACTGTACTGAAAATGAATTGATATGATTCGATATTTTATCGTGTAGTTTACTTTTACAATTTTACTTTTATGAGATTTTTATTATGGCACTATAAAACGAAATGTCTGTCATAGACGACAGATACACATAGAATATTAGACATACCCTATTTAATTTAAACATACATTTATACTTTAGATTTTTCTATAAATAAATGTATCTATAATCAAGCGGTCATTAAAGTACAGTGTAAAATTAAATTATTATGAATCGCTTTTCTTAATATTATAAGAAAAAGAATTGCATTGCTTGACCAACAATGTAAGAAAAAAACCAGTTTCAAAAAAAGGCAGACTAGGAGAACAAGAATACCACTAGGCATTAAGCCTAGTGGCATTTTTTCTCTCCCAGTCAACTTTTAAGCCAAACAAAAAATTTGTTGAAAAATGATGTCAAAATATGTAAAGTTGTTTTTGATTTTGATTTTGATTTTGATACCCCTACATACCCCTACAGTACTATCGTAATAAACCACATAAATGAGTATTCAAGCTCTTATGGATTTGGAAACTTTGACGTGTAAACTGGCGGAGACAAACAACCCCATATAATACTATGACAATCACTAGACATCTGTGTTTTCGGTCACTTATTTCGAAAAGTTAGGAATATATTGCTTGGGAACTGTTCAGTTAAATTGTATCCAAAATAATAAACTGCCGGATAATAAGACACTGGTGAAAAAAAAAAAAACAGTGCGAAGGGGACAATATGGGGAGTACGTTACTAATGTTGATGGTTTTGATATCAGTGTGTGACGTGTGTGAATTGTGACGACCATTCTGGTGTAGTTGTGTGAGTAGTCGTCTCAAACCTGCTTCGATTCCCGCTCGGGACAGATATTTGAATTTGTACAAATATTTGTTTCCGGTCTGGTTGTATGTCCTTGTGGGTCTCCCCACACTGCCTCGGAGAGCACGTTAAGCCGTCGATCCCGGTTGTTATAATAGACACCTGATAATAATCGTTATTCATGGTAGGGAAATTATCCACCAACCCGCAGTGGAGCATCATGGTGGATTAAGCTCCAACCCTTCTTATATATGAAGAAGAGGCCTTCGCTCAGAAATGGGTTGTTTACAAGCTGATACAGATATGAGTTTAGTTGTTCAGAAAAGTAATAAGTTACAGTTACTTTGCTATGCATATGTATGTATATGCTTCGGGTTGTGGAAAGGTTATTAATGTCATAATGTTGAGGCGCAAATCTATAAATGAAGCAAATATTTCTAGAATTGCATTTAAATCTACAGTTTCAATTGTAAGAGGGCACATATATACCGAGGAAATGATATATTTATTTCATACGTCTATTTTCTTCAAAACCTATATGTTTCCAACAGTATGATGCTAAAACTGGAGTCAGTAGGGCCACATAAAAAAAAACATCCCGAGTTTTGATCTACATTTGGTAAAAATATAGATTCTTCATATCTTACAAAGATCTCGTTCAAGTAAGAAAAACAACACGCCTTATTTTGAATTATTATCAGGAGATCAACGCAATCACCTTGTATACTCGATACCTCGATAACAGACTGAAGGGAATCTCAAAATCTTACGCATTAAAGATTTGGCACTTCTTGAAGTAATTCAATAAGAAATAGATATGAAGATCAGAAACTCAAACGATTATTTAGATCTCTTGATCTAAATATTTCGTTATATTTCGATAGCAAAATTTACATAATCATAAGTCATAATACATAAGTCTTCAAAAATCAATATCGTATGTGTAATTTCAATAAAATAGCATTTTTGTGGAATTATAAAATTAAAAAGAAATTTTCTTCCTTTCTTTAAAATTTGATTTCGCCGTTTACGCTATGTCGACGGTTGTGGCTTGATATTATCTTTCTATTTAGTTAATTACTAGTTTTCGCCTGCGAATTCCTGAGTGTGGATTTTTAAATTAGGTATAGTCAAACACAAAATATTAGATATTACGAGTATATAAAAATATAGTTCTAAAAATATGTACATGTATTGTAGACTAAAAGAAGTCTACGACATGAACAATATTAATACGCATATTTTGCACTATTATTTAGTCTAGATGATTTTCTTTTGATTGAATAAGAAAACAAAAAAAAAAGATATAAGAAATGCTTTTCTTGATAATTCATTTATTGTTTATGATGTAGTTACAATGTCTACATACTTTTGCTCCTGACTGTACTCAGATTAAAAATAAAAATATGATTTTTAGTCTCTATTGCTGACATATGATCCGTGTTATACATTTATGTAACAGCCAGAGTAGACGAAGAATTTGGCTATGAGTAAGAGAATCGCCAAAGGCTGGATAATTTTATGCAAAGGCAAAGTGTTTCTTTATGATGACTCCTTTTTAAGAAGCTCCGTTTTGATGAATCTTTACGATTCCACAGAAATTATACTGACTCATCGTCTTATTGAACATAAGTTACAGTAAATTACTATGCTTAAAAATTCGGTAGTGATGACCTCATGATTATTGATTGTTACGCCAAAATCAAAAGTATACTCGCTGGTCGAATGTATACTCCACCTCACTGCTGAAACGGGCAACAATGTCTTGCCAAAAAGGTTTTTAAGGCTAGTTTACCATCTACCCTAGTTGTAGTTATTTAGTCATTGTGGATTCGCGAGGTATCTCTTGCTTTTGAGATATCATCCTATTCTATCCTATTAATCGTATTAATATTATAAATGTGAAAGTTTGTCTGGATGTTTCTTACTCTAATAAAATTTACTGATAGAAAGCTATACGTCGTTTTTTGAATACATTTAAAACAATTTCTATAAATAATGAGAGAAAAACGAAAAATCACTTTCCTTTATTGTCATAATATAAGATACATACGTCACTGCAATTCCTGAAATCGGGTGGTAAGCCAATGTTCATAATCATTCAACAATTGTTTAGTTCCGTCATTTACAAGGGAGTAATATTGACAGCATGACAGAGGGCCGGCTTGTTTTTTTTTCCTCTATGAAGTAACAATAGCTTCTTGAAGAATTACAGTCATATCGAATCACAGTGCTTAGCATTTGCAGACTATGAAGTCTTTGATTCGATTTAATATTTAACTTACTACTGTTTCAACTATTTGTTGAAGTGCTTTTAGACACTTAAAATTTCCCTATAATTATATTTATTTCGGTATTATAATAAATATTAAAACCAAAAAATAATTAATTGGTTGATTGAGCCTGCTGATGTAAATGTGTATGTGCGGTTGATGGACCAGCACAAACAGGTGGGCGTTTGGATGTAAAGGCTGCGGAAGGTCAAGGATAAAGATAAGTCGTACCTTTGTTGTTCGGGGTAGGTCTATCTCTCTATCTCTCCAACCCGGCGGAAAACGTTCCTGCCAGGAGTTCTTACTCGCGATGTTCATTTCTTTACTTTTATAACGGCTTATTTTAAAAATTAAGCTGGAGCCATGCCATTCGCTCGCGGTGTCTTTATCACATCTACGTTGCAATAAGAACTCACTTAAAAGTTCACGACGTCGACGCGAGCGCCGTCGATTCATTGTTATGCGTTGTCCTTTTCTTTCTTCAGGCAAAGGTACCGGAGAGAAGAGGAAAGGAGAGGAGGATATGGGAAGTTTATGCGTTTCAAGTAACAGATTAAAACAAAATAAATAGTCTATGCGATGTGGCGCCAACAAAATGTATTTGAACATTTGAGAATGGAAAAATCCACAACCATATCAGCCGTTGGTGGTCCACTGCTGATTTTAGGCTTACCCCATGTTCTCTAAGAATTGGCCAATATTCACAACGCTTGGCAAGTTGGTTAGCGAGCGCGGTGTGTTGTGGCAGGATATAGTGACGCTGCTCCATCATCACCATCCTGGATGGTGTACAGTTGTTCGCACTACTATAGCCTTAATCGCGTTTTACGACACAGTTCAACAGTGGACTTCCAACGGTAGATGTAAACCAGGAAGTTCTCAATTTAACGGTTATATTCTGTTTTGTGCGTGTTACGCGTTATCATAGCAAATTTTAAACCGATTATGTAATTATTTTATTTAATTAATATTTAAGGTCCTATATAAATGAAACAATATTCTTAAAGTAAATAAACTTACGAATAAAAAAACGAATAAATAGAGAACTTGAATTTTATTTTTATATTTATTTGTGATAGTACTATCTAAACACGTCACAAAATAAGTTACTAGTCAAGTCCACAGTTATTTATAGTAATAATTCAATAAAAGATCAAAGTGTAATAGTTACAGATCAGGCTGCATTATCATCGTGCCTTTTGTTTTTTGGTCAGGTATTTTTTTGAAATAGTTTTCTATTTCGTAACAGCTTTTATTTTTTGTTTCGGGTAAATATAAATATAGAATAAAGGTAATAATTGAAGATGAAACTGCAAAAAATAAAAATAAGCCAGGTAACGTTAACTGCTTAAACAGAAAGAGTGAGGATTTTAGAGATACAGCCATCACTATAGTATTGGTAGCACCATATATCATTGTACTTGATCGATGATGTTTGAATGAAATAAGTTCTCCATAAATAGATGTTAATAATATCATCGGACCGCTACATACGGTGATAGAAAAAAATGCTAGTAAGGATATAGAAATTATGTTATTTTCTACTATGATTGTTTGATGAACTAAAAATAAGTATAAAGAAAATATGTATAGAAAGGTAATAGTTAAAAGTGAAGTTGTAAATAACATTTTTCTTCTTTTACAATATCTTGATACAACACAACCACAATAAGTACTAAATACAGTTATACCATCTAGAATTAACATCCCTTTATATGCCATGGTATCATTTTGTGTTATCTTTTTTAAAATTTGTATAGCATATATACTACAAATTAACTTTCCCGTCATGTGATATTGCACACATATCAATATAGCAAGAAGTAAAGGACAATAATAAGTCTTAGTCATAAGTAATTTAAAGAAAGTATTATAAAAACTGTTAAATGATTTTGTGTCAAAATTTTCGACATTATTTTCATTGAGTTCAAAGGAATTAATTATATTCTCGAGCTCTTTTTCGGCATCTTCAGATGTTCCCTTCAACGATCTAAATGTGCCTGCGCATTCTGTGATACGTCTCTGTTTAGCTAACCAGTAAGGTGATTCAGGCCAAGCAAAAACTGTCAACGTATAAACGTTACATAGAAACATAAGCAAATATATTTTTTTCCAATTCCAATATGTACCTATCGTATTTGCGACCCATATTCCCCAGAGTCCAGAGGCTGACTTAATAGTCATAAATAAACCACGATATTTTGGAGAAGAATATTCAGTGATTATAAAAGGCGAAATCGTATTATGACCACCTAAAATTATGCCCATAACAAATTCACCAATGAGGATGTGAGTTATTGTTTTGCTCAAAAAAATAATTAACACTCCGATAAACCCAATAAAACAAATAAAAACGTATGTCTTTTTTCTGCCAATTTTATATCCGACAACCGGTAATATTAATGTCCATGGTAAGGCACCAACTGAAAACATGGAAGCTGAAAAAAAAAAAAGTAACTTTTAGTTATGTTAAATTAAGATACTACAAAATAGTAAAGGTATTTGCTACAGGAGACAGGGTAGTTCAGAAGAAAGAACAATTGAATCGAAACCAACCATTAATATGGGTTAGCGAAGATATTGTGTTAAATCTATTTTATTTTTTTATTAATTTATTTGTTATTTTTTAATTTAGGACACGGCCATGTTTCAGAATAAATTCTAAGATTTCCCCAAATTTGTAGTGGAGCCTCATGGAAAATAAAACTCTAATCTTTTTCCTATATAAGAGGCTTTTACTCACTAATAGGACAATTACAATCTGATAGTACTGTATGTAAGTGTAGGGGTGTAGTGTAGTAACTGTACTTCATTCAAATTTTATATTAATTTTATACAAAATAATCTATTATATGGCTGTCGGGAGAGACATAGACTAATAAAATAACACATGAAAATATCAATTGATGCGTTACTGAGAAGTTAATGATTTTTAATTTTAAGTGATAACAGATTTTGTGAAAATTTTGACATTATCGTTCTAATAATTTCAGTTACTTTTATTACTGTCGTGAAACGGCGCAATAGTTACTTGGTTTGGTTATTGGTTCAACTATACGGCGTACTGCGTATACATATTTGTCGCAAGTTGAGTGAAATTGTGCTTTCTTTGTTTTTTTTTTTTATTCCAGATGGTGACATTCTCTTGTAGTCCTCTCAGTATAAGATAATACTGTACAAGTATTACATGTAAATATATTAAGAATAGTAACTTACATAACCAAGAACCAAGGTCATCACTAATCAGCGTGGAGGAATTAGCTTCTTTTTGTAGTTGTGGTATAATGACAGTCGGGGCTCCAATTTGAAGTCCATAAATAAAGTATAAAGTCCACATTGTGCTAGATATCAACACCTGAAACATCATTTAGATTTGTCAGTACAACCTACACTCTATGATACTGTATATTTTAGTTATTGTACATAACAGTTACTGTACTGTTATAACCTATAATTTTTCTAATGCTGAGCAATGTAAGAGGCCTTTTTTCTTAAAGTAATTTTGTTTCAATTTAGACTTATTAAATCAATATTGATAGTACAAACAATTAAAAAACCTTATATGCTTTCCCTAAGTTATAATACTAAAAAATGAACAATTTTGAAATAAATATTAGTTTCATCAATAATAAAATCGCAAATCAAATTTAAATTTCAATTTAAAAAAAAAATAGATAAAAAAAATTGATAATTGAGAAAAGTAAGTTACAACATTAAGAAAGTCATTAAACTGAACTCAAAAAAACTTAATCAAATAATCAACCTGTAAAGATCTGGGCAATTCCTCTTCTTTATAAAGCTTAAGTATTTATATGAGTATATGAAAAATGTATTACTCATTTTCATTTATTACAACTTCCAAAATCATCTGGATGTTTTCCGGATGCATAAAATCTTGTTTCTGTTTCTTTCAAATATATTTACAATATACATTTCGCTAGTGACTATTAACATCGTCGGAACTGCAAAATCGATTTTTTTAATTGATTTCATAAAACGTTCCTAAATAACCAAGTCTAACATCAGCTCAAAGAAAAATATTATTTTATCCATAGTTTTTTAATCACTTAATTTATAAATGTCGGTATTAAAAAAAATATATGTAAAAAGATGCATGCAATTTACACTTTGCATCGGTCTCCTGTAAAGTTATTTTTTTTTTCATATCCGAAATTTTTAATACAGACAGATTTGATTGAAATTGTAGGCTTAAATAATTTTTTAAAGACTGAAAACTAAAAAAAAAGCCTTTAAAATACCTGTCTCAATAAATTCCACAGCGACAATCTTGCCCGGTCAATGGCAGTACCAGTCTCATCCGAATCATCAATACTATTCACTACTTCGTAATTACACGTATCTTTTTTTTTTTCATCGTACCTTAATAATAACAAAATAAAATGTAATTTAATTTTACAAAATTTATTATCATTCATAGGCTCATTAGCCTCTAATATCTTTATTATAAATTTTGATTTATCATCATGATGTATTTTTAAAATGTAGGTACACTAAAATATATTATTACGATCTGTTTAGAGTTTTTCGGTCGGTTTTAGAGTTTTACTCACGTACTTCCGGTCCCATAGGGATATTGCGATACGAACCTTGTTTTATTCATTCGTATAAAGTTTCATCGCACTTTATAGTTCAATATTTTTTTGCGACTAATGAGTAACAAAGATACAGCTTTCAATTTTTTAAGATTTAGTTTTAGGGTAATTTGTGTTTCTGTCTGTCTGTCTAGTCAGTTGCGGTCAATTTTCTCTGCACTTCTCGAACTGATTCAGTTGAGGTTGGGTCTTTGTATGATCTGCAACCTCAACCTGAATTTGGAATGTAAGTAGACCACTTTTAGAGAGCAATTTTATGACAAAAATAATGCAACCGTAGCAAAATAAAAATTAATATGAACTATTAAGTTATCTGAAAGAAAAATCTCTTTTATGTTGGTTTCTTTCCGTTTGCGGTTATAAAGTGTTTTCAAAAAGCATACAGTTACATTATTTTAGGGCCGAGTACAACAGTTACAGTTGTTTATTAAACATAAAACAACATACCTAATAATTTAATCGACGACGCGCTGGCGCAGTGCTCACGGCAACTGGCTGATACGCTAGCGGTCGCGGGTTCGATTCCCGCACATGACAAATATTTGTATAGGCCATACAGATGTTTGTCATGGTCTGGGCGATTGTGCTTGTGTATTGTGTGTGTTTCCGGAGCCCCGACACAGGATTCACATCCTACTGGGGGCCGTTGAGTGTGAGACGTTTAATTTAGTCTTTATGTACATAATTATTTATTAATATGAGTTTAACTGCTACAAGCATTTGGTTGAATTCAGGAATTGAATTTATATACGCATAAAAGAATCCCTGTCCAAAATCTGATGACCAAGAATGACTTATGTACATTTGGCACATACCTACCTACATTGGAAGTCTTCAGGACATTATGATTTCCAATTAATCTAATAATTGTAATAAAATAATAAGTTAGTTAGGCTAAGGATAATTATATTTTATTAAATATTTTTAAAATAAATTGGAGATTTCTATTATTGTTTCGTAGCGAGTAGTAGTAGTAAGAATTAAAAATATCACAATTTTAATTATTCTCTTAAAAATACTTTAAAAAATCTTGAATACAAAATAATAAAAATTTCCATTGAAAGAAAGCTAACAAACTCAAAGAATGATTGGTTCGATTTAATTTATTCTTATTTTGTTAGAATACAGATATTTTACATATAATCACAGACAAAAATACAGACATCAATAGCCATCAGTATTAGGTACCAATAATTTGAAACTCGGAATATACAGAAATCTTCGAACGTACAGCTTAACTTTAAGATAACTTACGTACGAATGGCAATCGCGAATGAAGTTGCGGATATAACTAGCTAAGAATAAGAATGGAAAATAATATCGAAAAAAGTACGCCTTTAGGGACACCAGCAGAAACACCCAACTAATCCAATGATTTATTGTTCGAAGTCATAAAGAAGTATTTCAAAATTAATAGGGTCAAATTCACTGCTGAAATCTTATAAAATTATTGCTGTGAACTTGATATAATTCAAAACTCATAGAATACACAAATAAATAAATAAATATAAATAAATCTTAACCAACAATCACACCACGTTAACCTAGTCCCGTGCTAAGTTCGTAAGAACTTGTGTTACAGGTACTAGGAACGGAAATAAATTTTAAGAAATTTATATAAATACATATATACATAAATACACATCCATGACCGGTGCAGACACCTATATTCGTCATACAAATTATTTGCACCTGGCGGGATTCGAAACCGCGACCGCTGCGTAAAGTGTCCAGTTGCCTGACCACTCGACCAGCCGGCCGTCAAATGTAAACATGTATTTAATAACGCTCCAACGGTGCTGTGGAAGGGATGGAAACCTGATTGATACGGACAGAAAAGATAGTTGTTAGGTATGGGTAATTATGTGAACTAAAGACTCAAGAACATTGGATAAGATGAGAAGGATATTACCATAAAATATGTACATATATACACGTCGCAGAGATCACAAGGTCTTCCAAACTCTTCACAAAGAAAAAATATTATTATCTCAGAACTACTAACACAACTACTAACAATACAGGTTGAGTGGTAAATTACTATCAATATTTAAAGAGAATACTCGATACATGATTTTCATTCGAATTATGTGAAAAAAAATAGGTACTTAATTTTTGACCAAATTCTGATATATTTCAATTCAAACAAATGAGACGGCGAAGATATATTCATTCAGTCATGCCGGCGGCGTGTGCGACGTGGTGTTGTACTGTGCCGCTAGCACCCGCACTCCCGCCAATTCATTTCATACTCTTAAATTCCATCATCTCGCCTCACACATATCTTAAAAATTTAGGTTGATATTGCGTTCAAAAATTACATTTACTTACTTTTTGGCTATCGTTTTTAAAAGTTTCTTAAAAATACTAATTTATTAATTTAAAATAATGTAATTCACGTGGAATAAATATTATGTAAAAATAATAAATAATATACTAATAAATAATAATAATTAATAAATAATATGCTGTAATATTTTCATAATATTAATAACAATCAGAATGTATGTGGAGAATACTGACATTGTATGGTTCCGGGCTTTCTGAATTAATAATATGAATTCAGAGAGACATTCGGATGTCTGAGGTCTTCTTAATTTCCACTAATTCGCTCGACGAATTCTGCTAGTAGGTCACTAGGTCAGTACGGCGTAAGCCTTGGCATGGCGCGCACGTGTATCTTCCCGGCTCCTGCGCGCCTAGCGATCGATCATACGCGTATACCTAATGTGTCGTGTGTGAGTGTAATCTGTCATTAGTAATTAGGTATGGCTTATCAATACACAAATGCAGAATCACCATTGCTTTTGAAACTGTTAAAAGTGACTGTGTGTGTGTTAGTGTAGTTATGTAGGTAAATAGGTAGTTTAATGATTGGCAATCGTTGTAAATAAGTATGATTTCATTTTAAATAAGCCGGAAATACCAAGATAGGTGAACAGTTCATATTTATTTTTGTTCAAAGTTTACATCATTTACTTAGTCAACGAATTTGTTGCTCATCACATCAAAATCAAATGGAATAAACATATCTTTCCACTCGTAAGTAATATTTAAATTAAATTATTTATTTTGTCTAGAAAGTTCGGTGATTACGATTATGAAACAATTGGGTAGTGTCGTTGGCTCAGAGCTACAAGATGATAAAATTTTAAGTTGAACAAGAGTAGCTAAAGTTAATCGCCAAAGCCATCGACCCCGATCTATCGTTGTCCAGTTCAGCTCCCCGTATGCGCGTGATAGTTTCTTGGCCTCAGTAATCAAATATAATAAAAGTCACTCTAATGATAAACTGAATACTACGCATATAGGGATCGGAGGCACCAAAAAATCTATTTACGTGATGGAACATTTATCTCCAGCAAACAAAGCTCTTCATGCCGCTACAAGAATCAAGGCAAAAGAAAAGGGCTACAAATACGTATGGGTAAGAAATGGTCGCATTTTTGTCCGAAAAGATGACAACTCTGACATTAAAATAATTAAGGACATGGAGTTCCTCAGTTCTTTGAAGTAACCGTGATATTATCCGAAGTCATTCATGATTATAGGTTATTTTTGCGTAAAAATTCTCTTCTCTAAATATATTTTACCAAAATGTTCGTGGCCTGAGAACTAAAACCCATGATGTGTACCGTAATGTAAGTGCTAACAATTTTGATATTGTCATTCTTACTGAAACGTGGTTGAATTGTTCAATATTTAGCAGTGAGTTATTTGACAGTAGATATAATGTTTATAGAAGAGATAGAAATACTTGTAGGCTTAGCAATAAGACGGATGGTGGAGGAGTTCTAATTGCTGTAAAAAAGAATTTAATAGCTAATAGAAAATATGAATGGGAAAGTGAAAATGAGGATATTTGGATAACTATAAACACTCCAAACCTGAAAGAGATTCGTTCGATTGCTTTATGTGCAGTGTATCTTCCACCACCCGTTAAAAAGCTGACTCTTGATAATTTCCTTAGCAATTGTAATCGTGTATCAGAGCTCCATAATATGTATACATGCATAATAGGTGATTTTAATTTAAGCTGTATAGATTGGAATGTAAATCTGAATAATTGTGTTAAATCTTACCCACCTGCTGCACAACTATTGTTGGATTTTATTTCTGAATGTAGCTTGCAGCAATTAAATTCAGTTTTTAATAACAGAAATAAAATTCTAGATCTGGTTCTCGCTAGTCCGCCGAAGTGTCGCGTCGAGCTATGTAGTGTTTCTGTTTGTAATATTGACCCCCAGCACCCACCGTTACATGTATTTATCTCTTACATTGAATTAGATAGACTTAAAGTTGACTCAAATCAAAAACCATGTTTTTATAAAGCTGATTTTGACTCCATTGCTAAATGTTTAGAGGAACTAGACTGGAACAAAATACTAAGACCTTGTACAGACGTCAACGAAATGGTAAGCACTCTGTATAATATTCTGCGAAATCTGATAACTAAATATGTTCCTCTTCAAAGGGTAAAAAAAGATCCTTACCCCCAGTGGATTAATCGTGACCTTAAAAAAAGGCTGAAAGAAAAACACAAATTACTGAAACGCGTAAAAAAATATAAAAACCCCATGGATAAATTGTCTCTCGTATTACTTAACAAACGATGTAAAAAACTTATCCATGACGCATATAACACCTATAATACTAATTTGGAAGTCGAGATCCAAAATAATCCTAAAAAGTTCTGGTCTTATATAAAAAGCAAACGAAACAATAAAGGCACGATTCCTGGGTCTATGAGTGATGGCTCAAATACAGCTGTAGTTGGAGGGGAAATTTGTGACTTATTTGCAAAATATTTTAGCACTCTTTATGAAGCGTCGATGGGTGTCCCAAAACTGAATCCGGAGTATGTCTCAAAATACCTTCTCCCAATAACAGGTTACAGCGACAGCTTTAACTTTTCGGAAATTGATGCAGCAACTATTATTAAAAAACTCGTAACCTTGGACATATCTAAAGGCGTTGGTCCTGATAATATACCACCGATCTTAATTAGAAACTGCGCTTCTGGCCTGGTGACTCCTTTGCACATCATTTACAATTTCTCAATTCGAACTGGGAAATTTCCTGATGAATGGAAACACGCTAGAATAGTACCGATACACAAAGATGGGGGGGAGTCTCTGGTCCAGAATTATAGACCAATATCCATATTGTCCACGTTCGCTAAGATCTTCGAATCATTAGTGTGTCAACATATTGTAGCATATTTAAAACGATTTATATCCGAGCATCAACATGGATTTATTACGGGTAGATCATGTAGCACTAACCTCGTCTCTTTCACAGAGTTGTTAAGACAGTCTATCGACTCACATCAACAGGTTGATGCCATATATACGGATTTCCAGAAGGCCTTTGACAGAGTACCTCACAGTGTTCTAATCCAGAAATTGGAAATTTACGGATTCATGGGCCCCTCGCTGCGGTGGCTTGAGTCATACTTGAGTGACCGGAGTTTTCATGTTGTCATTAATGGATACACGTCGAAAAGATACCCGATATCAGCTGGTGTTCCCCAAGGTTCCCACCTGGGACCGATATTATTCAACATTTACATTAATGACGTAGTGAAGTGTTTTGGCCACTCAATACCGTACTTGTATGCAGACGACCTTAAGTTTGCTAGAGCTATTAGGTCGCTCAGTGACTCTCTTCTGCTGCAGAGTGATCTGGACCGATTAATCAGTTGGTGTGAGATAAATGGCATGAAATTAAACAGAGAGAAATGCTTACATATAAAATTCACTCGCAAACATAACGTTTTTCCGACACAGTATAACCTTCGTCATAAGAACCTGTTAGAAGTTGCTCAAGTTAGGGATCTGGGAATTGTTTTGGATCAAAAATTAACTTTTGGACAGCACATTGAAAATGTAATGACAAAGGCTACTAGAATGCTGGGTTTTGTTATAAGAAACTGCAGGACTTTTAAACAAGCAAAAACGAAGATCCTCCTTTACAATTACTTGGTACGTAGCAATCTGGAATACTGCAGTATGGTCTGGCGGCCGCACTATGCTACTCACTACTTAAGACTAGAGCGTATACAAAAGCGTTTTGTATGGCACCTATCATACACAGAGGGTATCGCCAAAAGACTGGTTTCTTATGCTAGTAGAATTGAATATTTTAACATGATGACTCTGGAAAACAGAAGAAATTTACTGGACTTGATGTTTTTATATAAACTCCTTCATAATAAAATTGACTGTTCCAGCTTACTTTGCAAATTTAACTTTAGAGCACCATCTAGATACCCACGTAGTGTAATAAAACCTCTGTCTCAACCACAGCGGAAGACACTTTTTGGTAGCCAATCTGCAGTTCCTAGAATGTCGAATCTATTTAATAAGTACTGTGACACAATAGACATAAATGCGGTAGCCTGCGCGGCGTTTCGGCGGCTAGTTATAGAAAAAATTAAAGGTGCCTAATTTTATTGTGTGTAATGTAATTTCGATAATTATTGTGACTGGTTATACATCTTAATTATAATGGTATATATATATATATTTTTTTTTTATAATTACTTTTGATGTGCTTAATGTATGAAAATTGAATTTTATTTGTCTATTGACTAAATTTTGACTAATTTAATGTTTTAATTCATGACAACTTGACTCGGGCTTACTTAATTTAATTTAATTTCACTTATATATATCTATTGATTTTGTAATTATGTATCTTAATTAATAACAATGTAATTTCGATAATTATTGTGACTAGATGGTTATACATCTTAATTATAATGGTATATATATATATTTTTTTTTTTTAAATTACTTTTGATGTACTTAATGTATGAAAATTGAATTTTATTTGTCTATTGACTAAATTTTGACTAATTTAATGTTTTAATTCATGACAACTTGACTCGGGCTTACTTAATTTAATTTAATTTCACTTATATATATATATATATATATATATATATATATATATATTGATTTTGTAATTATGTATTTTAATTAATAATAATGTAATTTCAATAATTATTGTGACTAGATGATTACATATCTTAATTATAATTTTTTTTTTTTTTTTTTTTTTAATAATTACTTTTGAAATGCTGAATGTATGTAAATAGAATTTTATTTATCTATTGATTAAATTTTGATTAATTTAATGTTTTAATTCATGACAACTTGACTCGGGCTTACTTAATTTAATTTCATTTCATTTATATATATATATATATATGTATTGATTTTGTAATTATGTATCTTAATTAATAATAATGTAATTTCGATAATTATTGTGACTAGATGGTTATATATCTTAATTATAATTTTTTTTGTAATTACTTTTGAAATGCTGAATGTTTGTAAATTGAATTTTATTTATCTATTAACTGAATTTTGATTAATTTAATGTTTTAATTCATGACAACTTGATTCGGGCTTACTTAATTTAATTTCACTTAAATAAGTTAATATTGTTTGATTTAATTGATAATTTTTAATTTCACTGATTAATTCAAATCTATGTATCTTGTCTAGGCTTAAAGTAATTTGAGTTCATTTTATGAATTAAGTTCCACTGATGAATGTACCTGTAAATTTTACACTAGCTTTATCAAATTTCTGCGCACTAATCTTGATATTGTTTCTCTCACAATGTAATGTTACTGTTTGGCACTAAAAACCAAATCGTCAAATCATCTTTAAATTTTCTGGTTTATTTTCTTCTGTTTTTTTTTTTTGCTACTGTTTGATCAAGTTTGTTTCTATTTTTACATTAACAGGATAACTTTGCATGTCGTGTTTGCTTTAATATGGTTGTACATTTAGAATTGTTGTCTATAATAAAATTAATATTGTAATGTATCATAAATGTAACAACTGCTAGCAAACCTTAATAATAAATAAATAAATAAATTACCATGCCTCTATCGGCAATTAGCAAAACTACTGGTCTCCCAGGGCCGTACTTAGAATTTTTTTATTAAGTCGGATACTGACGACGAGTTTATTGGAACTTTGTTATTGAAGATAGCTCACTCACTCAGCGAATAAGGTGTTCTTCCGAGGCAATTTCAGTCGAATCGTTGTAGTGAAAATTCTAATTATGAAATTTTATATTCTGGGCTAAGGTTAGAACCGGTAGTAGTTGGTTTTGACGTTCAATATTTGAATTTGAATAATCTGACGTAATAAAAAATATTTTCTTTCTTGCTATAATAAGAATAGTAAATCATGATAATATTATGTATTCGTGTGTGCCATCCAACTTCAAATTACACCTATAATTAACAAAAAATTCTGAGTACAGCCCTGGCATTGCAACACCAAGTGAAATATAGCAGAACTATTACAACGTCTGCCAATATTATAATCAATTAATTGTTTTGGCTAGTGGTCGCTAGATGGCTTGCTGCTGCATCATTTTTCAACGTATTAAAAAAAATCTTCTATCAAAAATTTCTATGATCTTGGGATTTGAAAAAGAAAAAAATTGATTCTTTCCTAGACTTTTACACTTTTATATTAACACACTACTAAAATTACATTTAAAAACTATTTAAATGAATAAATTATCATTAAATGAAAACACGACGCACGACGTTGCTGCTGTAGCCCTTTAGTCTAAACATAATAATTAATATAAAAAGGAGTTAGTCAAGAGAGCAAGTTAATTGTCCAGCAACGACAGCTGTACTGACGAAAGCGACAACTGGTGGTGAGTAGATCAACTACGGTGTAACGTCAGGACTACATTGGTGGATGCTAGACTACATTGATTACAACACCTCCTCTTTGTAATTGCTTCATGTTCAAGACACTATTTTTATGAACATTTTAAACGACCGTTCTGGTGTAGTGGTGCGAGTAGTTGCCTCAATATTATCATAGACAAGATAACGATCGTTACTTATGGTAGGAAATTATCCGCCAACCCTGTTCACACTCGGCGGTGTTTGAACGTAATGACCGACATTCACAGGCGCACCCATCCGCTGGATTTGTCGCTGGCGACAAGTCCGCAGACAAATCTACGTGTGAATGTATTTCGGCGTCCGGCTCCCCTGCGTCCCGACGGTAGTGTGTGGACGGCGACGGATTTGTCCACGGATAGGTGCGCGGATCGGTGCGCCTAGTGAATGGTGGGCTTAAGTAAACTACCGCGTGGAAACTAGGGTGTCCAGACGACGCGTAAATAATTAGATAACTGTTGGGCAACTTTACTTAGAAGCTTATTAATATTTATGTTATATTTTTACATAATTCGAATGAGAATCGTATACCGAGTATTCTCCTTAAATATTGATAGTAACTTACCAGTCATTCTGTATATGTATATAGTTGTTTTCTTTGCTTCAATCCGCCCACTTAAATTTGACTTACTAAAACCAATTTAAGATAGTTTTTAATAACCGTTTTGTGGAGCACTATAGATTTGAAATGAAAAAAAAAACACAGTTATATTCAAGTTACTAAATAGTTTGAACATAACAAAGAACAACCTTGAGATAAAAACAAAAAATATTGCAATTAAGCGTTACACATTATTGGATATGTATATATAATTAATTCGAAATGAGTTTTTGCAAAAAACTTTACAAAACAAAATGATGGAACTTACCGCAAAAAAATATTACAGTAGTCTAACTAACCACATCCACGATAAATTTGCGTTTTGAACCAAATGCATACCAAATTTTTTGTCAAAAGTCATAAAGCACAGATGAGGTCTAAGAAGTTTGAGTGCGCTTGTCTAGAAAATACCTATTCACTCTACTCTGGGTATTCAGAATATATTTTACAGAAAACATGGAAACACGGAAAACCTTGCCACTACCTATCCATATTTATGCATACATCTTTTTTATTTATTATCAATATTCATCCATTTTAGTGATAAACCTATGATTAAATAAATAAATAAATAAAATAAATAAAAATATCTTTAGCGGTTTGTATCAAAAATGTGAATAAGACACGTTTCATGCGAGTGGATTGGTTACTATTCAAGTATCTCGCCGTTATGTGGTAGAAAAGTGGAAAGAAACAAGGTTACGAAGTTCCTGATCACTGTCTCCCTAAATGTATCCGGCAAAAATCGTTGAACAGTTAAAATTTTTAACGGAGCTATTTAACTTTGTTTACGATACCTTGCTAATAATTTTGCAAATGTACAGTAGCATACTTGACTAAATATATTGAGACAAATTCGATATTAAATCTGATAAAAATAATATTATTACTAGCGGCCCACCCCGGCTTCGCACGGGTATTTAACTAAAATTTCAAAAAATATAATTTTATATTCTTTATCACCTACACCTGCATCGATACTGGAAAATATTTCATAATAGACGGATTGAGTTGTCAAACATAATATTTTAGCCCGCGACTTCGTCCGCGTTGAAGTCGAAAATGGTTATAATAGGATTTTTATACGTTTTTTTTTTTACGTTATATATTTTGTTATAACATATAAATTATTATGTTAAAATATTTGAATACTTATAAAATATAACAATCTTTATTATAGAGTAGAGATTTAAAGTTTAAATAAACATTAAAATAAAAATAAAAATTGTTATATTTTATGATCAAGAAGCTCTGCCTTTGTTCTGGAGAAAGTTACACGGGGGCATTATCGTTTTACAATAAAATCGAAATACTACACCTTCCGTAGTATTTCTTTATAAACAATTGTTTTTTTTTTTCGTTCGGGGTACTAGAATTACCAGGCTATTCTGGAATATACCACATAAAACTGACTGAGAGAAAAGCAGTTTTCGCTTAACTATACTCCCGCTACAGTAAGAGTTTGACCTTCAGCTTTGTTTATGCTAAATACATACTCATATACACTCATACATTATATTATTATATGGTTCCCGTATATCACCATTTCCTATTTTAAGCAACAGGTCTGAGAACAGTCCGGCAGTAACATCTCCCCTTAGATGGACTTTCATATTTATGGTAAGGCTCAGTTTCGTCACTACAGGCCACAAATGCTCCTGTACTGTAGTGTATTGTATCAGCCTGTAAATAACCCACTGCTGAGCGAAGGCCTTTTTTCCATATAGAAGAAGGGTTGGAACTTAATCCACCATGTTGCTCCACTACGGGTTAGCGGATAATATCCCTACCATAAGTAACAATTTTTATAAGGCATCCATGATATCAAACGGGATCGACGGCTTTACGTACTCTCCGGGGCATGGTGGGGAACCCCACTATACACCCAGACCTAAAACAAATATTGGCACAAATACAAATATCTGCCCCGAGTGGTAATCGAACTCGTGACCACCGGCATTGAGGCGAAGCGTTGAGGCGACTATTCGCACCACTACACCAGAACGGTCATCAATGCTTCGTTCGTTGTATTGTAAGTATAATTACACCACAAATCAATACGATTTTGTCTCTTAGATTTGAATAAACCCGTAAGTAATTATTTTTTAAATTTTAATTGACTCGTCACAGTTGGTAGTGACCCTACTTTCTGTTCCAGGATCGTGGGTTCGATTCCCGCCTCAAGTCTGGGTGTAATATGTATTTATTTCTATAGTATAAATTATTTATATCTATATTTAAAAATAATGTACCTATATCAGTCGGCTGTTACCTAAAACACAGGCATTAAGTTGCCTACCTTAGGAACAGACGATCGTGTGTGTATGTCAAACATATATTTATATTTAATAATAGTCCAAGGCAGCTTTTATCTCCTCCTTCTTAGTTTCAGTTTAAGATAAAGTTAAATGGATACATGATTTAAAACGTTTTCTGATCTTGTTCCGACATTAGTTCGTGGTGCCAATCTGTACTAATTGGATTGTTAATGCCGTATAATTCAAAAATGTTTCCAAGTTTACTTCGGTGTCTTCTACATCTGTATCATTGTGAACTACATATGCCTTGCTGATAAGTCATTTAGTTTAAAACCCTAGACTTAAAACAACACCAGCATTGAAGTAAAAAATCTTATATAAAACACTATTTTACAATGAAGCGATCACACGGTATATTTACAACTCAATTTTGTTACGATTAATATAAAGTCTCGCCTGTTCCCCCAGGAATACCCAAAAAAAGATATCACCTACACCTGCGTCAATACTGGAAAATATTTTAGATGGATTGAGTTTTTTTCTTTTTTTTTTTTTTTTTTTTTTTTTAAATATGTTTAACACACACACACGATCGTCTGTTCCTAATGTAGGCAACTTAATGCCTGTGTTATAGGTAACAGCCGACTGATATACTTTTTTTTTAAATAAATATACATATAAATAATACATATATAAATAAACATATATTACACCCAGACTCGGGGCGGGAATCGAACCCACAACCCTTGGAGCAGAAAACAGGGTCACTGCAAACTGCGCCAACGGTCAGTTGTCAAACATGTGTCAAAATAAAATGTAATTTAAATCAAAAGCACTAAGTATTTATTACAATAACTTTCTACCCCCTTTTAATCCCGTTAGGGGATGAATTTCGATAAAATACGAAACACGTCTTTAATCAATTCTGTTAAAGAATATTTATGCAAAATTTGAAGTAGATTGAACCAAGGAATCACGTTCTCCCATACAAACTTTGGCTCCCTTTTTCATCCATTTAGAGGTAGAATTTTGTAAAATCCGTTCTTAGCTGACCTCTACTTAGCAAAAGGAATATTCCTACCAAATTTCAAGTTTTAGGTCTCATAGTTCCAGAGATATCGTGATGAGTGACTATATCTGTAGAAAGTCTCCTATATATAGATTACCATTACCATTTAGTTATTTTCAGTTAAATTTAATTATTTATAATTTTAGTCCACTCCAATGCTACCTGTAATATTTTAAGTAGGTAAAAAAATTCACCAAACTGTAAAATGGCACTTTAAGAAATATATAAAATGCAAAAGCATAACGTTACTGACGTCATTTTGTGATGACTATATGCTGTTATAATCAATCATGAATTTAAAAAAGTATATCAACCTAAAAGATCCGAAAGTGGCCGCAATTGTGGCATGCTCTCTTTGCTCGCCCGGTATAAACTAAAAATAATTTATAAATTTTTATTTAATTAAAACTACAATACTGTGATCAAATTAGAAAGAAAATTGAAAAAAGACTTATTAAAATAAAACATAACGAGATCTCAAAACTATTTATAACATACTAGACTCCTGAATTTGGAATAAGCTAAGAGTCAGTCACCTTTGTCTGATACCAATAGCTTCACAAATTTTAATAATTACTGCGCAAGTGCGAAATACATCAACTGTGTCATTTGCATTCTGTACTCATAACTAATTATGATTAAAGAATTATTAATTAGATAATTATTATAAGAAATGCAAATGTGAGGAAAAATGGTCGTTTATAGTAATAAAGTTATAAGAAACAGTAGTTTCAGGCAAAATCCATTGAACCATTTGTGGTGAAACTTGTTTACATAGTTCGAAGTCAAAAAACACAAAAATACTTTTCATTCCGAAATTCTCACGGGACCGGAAGCTGTGATAAAACTTACAAATGCAGTCAGTCTGTTCTTCTTAAATAAACGTTTTTAGTTTATCGTAATTACGTATGCATTATATTGTATTATATTAATATTTATTTATCATACACTTCATAAATAACTAGTCATCCCTCGCTATTCACCCGCAGTACTATTTATCGCTACTGTTCGTTACCACTACTATGAGTCAAAAGCGTGATGAAGATTGATAGCAGGCTATATATATACAGATAAAAGATGCAACTCGCTCTAGTCCCCCTCATACGGATAAACTTGATACCATTTCTTAAAAAGTGAAGCAAAATTAGTATATATGTAGTTACCATATAGCCGAGGAACTGAGGAATTATTACAAAACAGTTTTGACCAATTTGAAAAAGTCTGGCTATATAAAAAACCTCGATATTTGGGTACCACACGAGCAGAGAAATGGTTCAGTGAGAAAGAAACCTAATGACTGTACTAATTTGCGATTGTCTATTGAAATGTAATGAAACTGAACCATTTAAAAAAAAGATTAATCATTGGTGATAAAAAGCAGATCACCTACGACAAGAACATGTGAAAAAGATCATAGTGAAAGGGTTGTCAAGCTCCACAGACTGTAGCGAAACCCGGATTAGTACGCAATAAAGTGATGCTGTGTGTATGTTATTGATATGTGTGATTGGGATTCAGGGCCGGCCTAAGGGATGTGCGAAGTATGCAGCCGCACACTCGAGCTTTTTGCGAGGGCATATTTTTTAGATATTCGGATAGGCTACAGTTGATGGTTGATCTCGGACGACCTTTTTTTAGGAATTCAGATAGACTACAAGGGTAAACATCGATGATGGATCTCGGACGAAATTTTTTTTAAGAATTCGGATTGGCTACATACAAGGGTAAACATCGATGGTAGATCTCGGACGTCCTTTTTTAGGAACACGTATAGTCTAGCGGTTTTTGTTCTTGTGTACACTTCCGACACGAGATAATTATGGATAATAAAATTCTATAATGTTTTCATAGGGGCATAAGATGTGAGTCTTGCACACTTGCAATTTTTGCCTTAGGCCGGCCCTGGTGGGATTTGAAGGGCATTATTCATTATGAGCTTTTAGCACCGGGCAAAACAATGGATTTGAATCTCTACTGCTAACCACTAATGAGAATTAAACAAGAAATTGAGAAAAAGCGGCTGGAATTGATCAACAGATAAAGAGTGGTATTTCATTATGATAACGCCAGACCACACACATCTTTATTCAGATCACAATTCAAAAGTTGAGAGCTTGGTAAAAAAAAACTGAGATATAGTCCGAACCTTTTACCCTCAGATTTTTGAGAATTCTTTGGGTAGTGTAAAGTTAACATCAAGAGACGACTGTCAAAACTACTTCTCGTAGTTTTTTTTTAATCAAAAATCCCAAGATTTCTACAGGAACGGGATTATGTCACTACCTACTAGATGGCATTAAGTTATCAAACAAAATGGTACATATATTATCATCATCATATCAGCCATTAGACTCCACTTCTGAACGTAGACCTCCCTCCCATCGACCTCCAGAACGACCGGTTCAAAACAGCCTCCATCCAAACATGGCACATATATATTATGATTAAAAACTTTGAAAAAAAAAGTCTTGAATTCATTATATATAAAATACGAAGAAACTTTTTTCCACGACTTAATACTATAACTTTCCTATGGTGAAGGAATTACTGATTTTTTTTAAAGTTTATCGATTACATACAAAGCAATATTTTTCTTAATGTTTTTAAGGATCAGAATTTTAAAGTCTTTAGTATTTTAAATTATTTACAATATATAAATAAAGAAACTTTAGATAAAAAATAAATACCAATAATTCAGTTGAATTTTTCACAAGATGCGATGCTGTGTTACGGTCGACTCTTCACGCTAGCGACTGGATTACTTTTGCAAGGATAAGTAAACCAGTTCGTATCAGTTAGCTGTTAGAGAGATAGCGCTTGTTAATCAAATGAGACTCGCTTTATATGCGTAATTACTATGAAAAAATTAGAACATTACCATTCATGTAACGATCTAACTTTTGCCCCCGTCTTTCCTTGCCTACGAAATTTCATGCCCAATTCAACCTTCTTAAGGGTGAAATTGTTAAAAATGTTGTTACACATGTTTATTTATTACTTAACAAAAACACAAAAACATTAGTGAATACTTCTTTATATATGAAAACAAAATTCTTTAAAACTCTCCATCCGCTATACACTCTTAAGGTTTAAATTTTTATAATGCTGAATTGCTCGTTTAATTATTTTACAATTATTGTAGTTGCCCGGTACAGATCGCTATTCAGTGATAAGACCGTCTATTGTACATAATTAGGACTCATTTATTTATGATACATGTAATGTATTGTCTATGATGTAAAATAAAGTACATTCACTTACTAAAAACCTGCTTTTAATTCTAGTAAAACATTTATTACTGTTTTTGTTTATTTCTGAAACAAGTATATTTGCCAACTCACTGTGAATCAGCGTGGCAGTATAAGCTCTAACCGTCCTCTTTCTTTGAAAAAGAGGCACCTAAAATATAACTAATTTTTAAATTTTTAACTGGTATTTCTAGAAGGTTGAAATTTGACACACTTCTTTAGTATTGATACGTATTTCGGCATTATCATAGGCGATTTAATATATGAAAATATATACAATAATAATACTACAAATTACTATCCACCTACTTATTTTTTTATCTACTTTTTCTAAATTAAAGTAACAAAAAAGAACAAAACAAAATACGGGAAATCAGTTTCGGTTAATTGCCCTCCTAAAGAAGTGAACCGAAGGTTTTGTGGTTTTCTTTAAATAATTATTGCATCTATTTATATATTCATACATTAAAAATGTATATGTTATATGTATAATATGTTATATGTATATATTTAAAAGATTAATAGATTTATAGATTAGATAGAAAACCGAAGGGGTTTGAATAAATATGAATACAATTAAGGTGTATAATGAATAATTTATATATAAAGGAAAGAAATTTACTTTACATTACTAACTACAATAATACCATATATATGCTATTATTGTATTCTGAAACAAGTATATTTGCTATTTGCATATATATGCTATTATTGTATCGTATAGCATATTGCAAAATTAATGTGTTAAACTGTGACGTACCATAAATATGATAGTAACTGATATTTTTTTTTGTCGGATTGATAGAAATTTTTGACGCATTCATTTGAATTCGTAATCTAGTAGTAGATCTACAGTGCCGGATACTTTTTATCCCTAAATTCAGCACGTCTTTTTTCCCGATAAGATCCGATCCGATTTTATTCCAAAATGTACACACACGTAGTTATGATTCATTAACGCGTAGTTCAATTTCATTCATTCTTTTTTTTATCAGCAAGGATATTATGCTTTTATCATCGGTTAAACTGTACAGAAATTATGATACGAGGACAATCAATATTGAGTGACTGGAAACCTAGAATGTACACAAACTTTTGAACATACTTAACTGACTAACGAATTAAGCGAACGATTATATTGACTAACTAACGACTTATCTTAAGCTGGCTGTACATTTTATTTTATAGACTCAATGAAAAAAATCGCGGCATAGTTGGTGTTTTTATTTTTATTTTTATAAAAACATCTAATCTGATATGATACTTAATTTTGCAAATTTCCTGCCAAAAGAACTCCTTTGTTTTATGGTGCATTTCGCTTTTGATATTTTTTTAATAATTTTTGAAAGTTTTTTTCCACATTCGATTTATTAATGTGAAAAAGATTATCAAATGATTATTTCAAACATAACATAACAACGCTTTTACTTGATTTCTATCCAGACGGCAAAATCTAAAGAAGTTTTAGGTAAGTGGTTTTATTTGTCCTAGTCATGAAAATTAAAAGAAGAGAATTCTTAAGGTTTCATCAAAACTAAACAATACGTAATCAAAATTTTAATTTTCTTTTCCAAGGAATAAAGTTTATTGCGTGTCACGTTAATTGCAAGCTTTTTCACCGGGACAGAGTCATAAACTTATTAATGTGGTGTAATTAATCTCTCTCATGATACAATTTAATGTCTTCTTCGTAATTCCTTTCTTCTATAAAATAAACACAAAGAATGTTATAAAAATAAACTTAAGATACTTTTACGGGAAGAATAGGAGAAAAAGTAATATAATAAATAAATTATTAAAATTTCTATACCACCATAACATACCTTATGTCTAAAAAGATTATTGTATGATATCAAAAAAGTCGGTTTACGGACAATAATTTTACGTGATAACGTCTTAAGAACACATTGAAAAAAAATTGCATACTTTTATGAATTCAATTGAATTATTATCACTGAGTTATCACTATTTTGTGTAATACAAAGAATTTAACTCATTCAATTAATTACATTTTTTTTTTTCGATAAATTAAGATTTTATTCGCACTTGTTAATTCAAATATTTTATTACTTAAATTATACACATTAATTAGAAGTAAAAATGCGCTATTAACAATTTATTTACAACTTATATACATGTGTGATATTTAAGATCCTCCAATCTGCGTTATTGTTTTTCATTTACAAGCCGAACGTTTAGGCTGATCGCGCCTCTCTATCGCTTGTTCCGCGCTCTCGCTCCCGACACGTGACACTTCTTCGTGCGTGCAGCCGGCATTCATCGATTTACAAGACGTTGTCACTCCAAAAAAAAAAAAACAAATACGAAAAATAAAAAGTATGTGTAAATTCAACAGTGGTGGAATATTTATTTATGTTTTGATGAATACAGAATGTAATCAAAATAGTTTCCACTTTAACAGATTTAATTTATTTTTATATGTAGGAGAGAATATGATACAATGATTATTATTAATAATTTTGAGTTCTTCTGTAAACTAAAACTGAACGGTCTAGAAGTCAGATTCAAAAAAATATTTTTGTGCAAAACCCTTTTTTATCGGGAACCTATAACCGGATATACATATAATAACGCTACAATGCATGTAATTGACGCAGTAAGCATCCAACACCAAAACCAATTACTAAGGCCGCGGGCACGAAACTTGCGACAGCGACGCGACGCGACATGGAGCGATGAGGCAGCGATATCTCGGGTGGACACGAAACAAGCTCCGTGTCGTGTCGCCCCGCTCGCTGTCGCCATCGTTCGGCCGTCGCAAGTTTCGAGGCAACAAGCTGGCGGGCAGTCGCGATCGAGCAGTTTTGTGAGAAACATGAGTTTACGTCGAAGAGAATTATTGGAGCCTAGTCTCCTAATGAGGGAATTATTATTACCTAGAGATGGTGTTTCGTGTGTTTCGCAATTCGGGAGAATTTTCTACGCTTTATTACGAGCAATTTTATCAAATCTTGTATTTGATAAAATACAAGATATAAATTCCTCATTATCAATTTCCATTACTAAAATAATAAATCAATACAACACTATACTCGCGCAAGTGACGAAACCAAACTACTTTGTTCTCGTCGCTTACCTGTCGCTGTCGCTCCACTGTGTCGCCTATGCATCGCTCGATCGCCCCGCTCCGCCGTCGCCCGTATCGTGCCTGGCTGTGCAATGGATTTGAATCGCTGTCGCCCCGCTGTCGCCATCGCTCGGCTGTCGCAATTTTCGTGCCCTTGGCCTTATATAATCGTAATGACTGCTTTGTCATTACAACATCACAGAGTTAGTACAGTTAGCACCTAAAAAAAACTATTTATAAAAAAATCTTAAAAAGGTATTTGGACAACAAGGTAGAAAAAGGTGATTAGTAGCTGCAATATTCATCGTAAAGACATTAAGTCGAATCTATTCAAAATCGGTTCAGGTATGATCAAAATAGAACCATATTTGCTGTACTGTATTAGCCTGTAAACAACTAACTGCTAAGAAAAGGCCTCTTCTCAATCTATAAGAAGGGTTGGAGCTTAATCCACCACGCTATTCCTCTACGGGTAGGCAGATAATATACCTACCATGAGTAACGATCAATACCATGATACCCATGATAACAACCGGAACCGACGGTCTTACGTGCTCTCCGAGGCACGGTGGGGAAACCTACAAGGATATACACCTAGACCGGAAACAAATATTTGCACAAATACAAATATCTACCCCGAGCGGGAATCGAACCCGCGATCACCGTAGTTGAGGCGACTATTCGCACAACTACACCAGAACGGTCTTCAAGAACCGTGACCATATATTTGTACGTTATAGATAGATAAAAGTTATACTAAATTCAAAGATGAAATATTTTAATAAAAACTAGTACTTAGCCTCTCATCTATCGAAAAGCCGCCAGATGGCTACTAAAATAAGGCGCATCTTTCTGCTAGCTACTCGACAAACGCGTGAATCCTTTGAACTTCGCCGAACTATTTGTTGTTTTACCTGGTCTTTGACTCAACCAAATAATATGCTACACAATAATGTGACTTTGACATAATTAAATTAAAGAAGAGAAGCACTTGAAAACCGACGCCCAATATTTAACGTTCTATTCTATTCATTTCGGACGACCGCAGGCGTAATGAATAAAGCCGCAATTAGTTTGGTGATAATAGTAGAATATAAATATCGAAGAAAACAAATCCATGTAATTTTATTCAATTAAAATATATTAGATATTGATGAATTTACATAATTCAAAAAATGTTATTCTCTAAGATCATTTTTGTGAAGATTCTTTCGAATATCAATCTGTCTCAAAAGCTAATGTAAATAAATACGCATATTTGTTTTTTGTTTTTAATTTTTAGTGATAACCCTACTACTTTTTATTACTCGGATCCGGGCAAATACCATAAGTAATAAAATACTTGTATGTGATTAGGTATAATTAAAATAAACATTAAAAAAAACAAACACACGTAGGGTAAACTCATCTTTTATAAAGTTCAGACTGTATTATTGCTAAGTTTCGTTTAAATCTGGTTAGTACTTTTCTGTGAAAGTGATAAATATATTTACATCCTTATAAACAATCAACAATTTATAAATTCAGGAGAATATCATAATTTAAATTTTGCCTTGACTTTAATATTCTTATCCACAGTATTCATACTTATTAGGACGCTCATTAAAATCAGCGTGAAAAACATGAAACATATCCTGAGGTAACATTTAGCTTTTTTTTTAACGATGGGAAATGCATTTACGCATCCCGACGCCCGAAGGCGATGGATATGTGGGACTCGCTGACTCTCACCGCTAAAGCCAGAATACCCACTAAAACCCATCGGCCGTCTGCGTCGGAGTGGGGCGCCACGGGATCGCAAACGCATACAACGCCCCCAACGCCCCGACGCTGGGCCCGGCGGCCTCTCCGTCAGTGATTGAAGCCGCTCGACCTGTCCACTATGCTAGTTCAGAGAAGTACCGGAAGCGGTCCAACCACCAAAGTGGAGGGAGAGAGTACCCTCGATCTCCCTCCGTCCTCCCTCCTGCGCTTTCGCGCCCACCGCTGCTGGTTTTGGTCCGCGGGGGTCCGAAGACCCCAACCACTCGTGGTGAACGACGAGTTGTCCCCCCGCGGACGGACGAGCGTCCCCCTATCCGCCACCCGGGGACACGCCCAGTAGGAGACCAGCAACTCCCGTGGGAAAATTTAGCCTTAACCTTTATTTCATCAAAATCGCTTTTCTCTTTCGAAAGCTATCATAGTTTGAATTTTGTACTTTTAGAGCGTTAGAATTTAATACATCTGAATCTGATCCAAAATTGATAATAATGTTATGTAAAATTAAAGTTTTATAGCATTAATATTTAATGTTCATACTTAAAACTCAGTCATTGAAAAAAGATTTAAAAAAACTTCAAAATGTTGGATTGGGATTTATTTTTCCGCCGAGTACAACAGTTTGAAGTACGACACTATCCTAATAGATGGCGGTAATAGCGATTTCTGGAACGCGATTAGTTGACACCTTCAATTACAAAAATAAACTACAGTAAAACTTATGTGCGGGCGACACCGCTGGGACAACTATTATCAAGATCTAGAAGACACCTACGAATTATTATTCTTATGTTAAACAGTTTGATTGGTTGAGGAGGATAACAAATATCACGCAATAACTTTTTTGACTGCATCATCAGAAATGTCAACCAAACGGAAACCATCGGTCGTTTTATTAATTTGCAGGTTCTTTCTTTGGCAGTTATCACATAAAAGCTTTCCCAATGAAAAAAATTGTCGTTACAACTACTAAATGGATAAACTTTTATAGTGAAAAAAATTATTTTTAAAATGTGTATACAAATGACGCTATAAATTAAAATAATATTAAAAGATTTATAACAAAATAATGACTTTGTCGTGACACTATACAAACAGAACACGTTCATAATAACGTTCATGAGAACTCTACTAGAAATGTTAGCTTCAACGCTAGTCTGAAATAATTCCCACAAACAATGAAATTGTTATTAATTTATTTTCCAACCACAACAAAGGGAGATGTCACATGAAAAATACGTGAAAGCGGCTGTATGAGACGCCGTACATTCCTCGGTGGATACACGGTACAATTTTATATGTCACACCCTCACTTTTACTGCTCACGATTGCTACAGAGTTGAAGTCACATTATGTTTCGCCTCTTACAGTGAACAATACAAACGATTTAAAACTTGGAGAAGCGCCGAGGAAATTGCTAGCAATTTATGACATTAATCCCAGACATTAAATGAAATTTCACGCTCGTATGCAATCCCGGGTGGTTTGTTTTGCCGACACTGATTCTAATTGCATTCTTAAATTAGAATCAGCACAACAACAAAGGGTCTAATTACTTCAATTTTAAAATGTTCTTAGAGTAGAAATAGCTTATTAATACTGTTTTTAATTAAATGTTAGATAATCACATATCTTATTCTATTTTGGGATAGACGATGTCACATATAGTTAAATATTCTGTATTTGTATTTAAATATGATTTTTGGTGATGTTTGAAAGAGTTACAGGGGAAGAATGTCTCTAGAGAAATTTTTAGACATTTGTTCTACAAACTCGCAGTGAAGCAACGTGATGGATTAAATATAAACACCTTTTTCCTTAACAGTTAAAAGACTTTTGTTTAGCGATTAATAGCCTCAATTTGTCGTTATTTATTTTTTTTTTATTTTTTTTTTTTTATAAGCGTCACAATGAACTAAGCTAACCAGCCTGTGAGCGTCCCACTATTTTTTTTTCAATTTTACTTTTTAATGTCTTTTTTATCGATTTTGGAATTCCTTTAATTTAAGTTGGTACTTTTCTCTGTTACATTTGTGTTTTTTTTTCTCTTTATGATAGTGTTGTTATCATTTTTTTTTTTAAATTGAACTACGTATTAATTTTATTGTGTGTTATGTATAAATGGTTTAGTCTTAAGTGTCTGTCTGCAATGTTTGTGAAGTCCACAAATAAATACTCGTATATATTTCTTTCTTTCTTCTTTCGTACTGGACAGAGGATTTTCTATGTAGAAGAGTTGGAGTTTATCATTATATACATATATACGTATATTTCTTCAACAAGACCGTTACGAACGACCGAACGACCGTTAGTGATCTATAAGGATCAGACCCAGACCAGAACGGTTGTTGATATCACGATATGTACCTTTATATATTTTAAGAATCGTGTTAGTTTTGTTTAAAAATCGACTAAGTTTAATAAAAATATAAAATTATATTAAAATTATTAAACAGTCACTGGTTATTAATAGCACAAAATATTTCTCACACATACACACATAGAACTGCTACAAAATATCCACTAGTTCAAGTAAATTTAATATTACTTTGATTTCAGGTAGCGTGGATTAAATCGGATTCCAAAGCAATTCTCGCAATTCACACAAACATGGTGGCATTAAATCCGCGACTGTCTGTCACTTACAATAACCACAACACTTGGAAGCTACACGTCAGCAACGTCCAAGCGAACGACTCCGGCACTTATATGTGTCAAGTGAATACTGACCCGATGAAAAGTCAGGTAAGCACATTTTAAAAGTAGTGGCTTGTGATAATGTTATTATTCTTTATCACTTTTTTTATCCATGTCGTATTTTGTCATACTGATCGCCGTTTAATGCACCATTCCAATGACTCCCATGATATGAACTAAGATGTATGCTTTATTTATCTTCTAAGCGTAATGTTTTTCCGATAAGATTAATTAATGTAGCTGCTTTGGACTAATAATTCTAATTCGTCAAATTCGTTTCATTATTATATACAAACGTTTTTACACCAGTAGTACAACTACGTTAGTACTACTTTTTACCGATTTAAAAAAAAGGAGGTTCTAAATTAGTCTGTACTTTTTTATACTCGGTAATTATTATTATTATTTATTTATTTTTTTGTAAATTCGAATTTATCTTCGTTAAAGTGATTTTTTTATATTGTACTTGCACATCCAAGAAATATCTTCTCAAAACACAACACTTTTTCGCTCAACTTTTTATGCTAATAAGGTTTTCCTATAAAACATGTTGATAATCAAATAATGAATTCTGAAGATATGTCATAGAACTAAATGAATAATTCGTCGTCTTTAAAATAGAAAGTGTACAACACAAAAAAAAAATGGCACTTTATAGTTGCTTTTTTTAAATTGGTTTATAAAATCTTCTTTTTTTAATATAATATCAGAATAATCTAGTATATAAATCTTTTAAGTGCCTACACTTTTACGTAGAAATATTTCAGGGCTTTAAGCTTAATTACAATGACTTTGCCCCCAGTGGTTATGATCTGGAATTGACAGTTTATAGAATTTAACGTTGAGAGCTTCTCGATTAATCTGTAAGGACAGAGCAATGTGATTTAATAATAACTATACATCGATATTAGAGCAATTTTAATTTATATTTTGAAGATAGCCTATAAGCAGTGTATGATAAAATGAGATTAGTCTATGTGGTATGCGCGTTTGTTTTTAATACCAAGAACTTAATGGGAACTTTATTAACAAGTTTTCTCTATTCGTCCCTCCGTTAGTAAGAACATCAAAACTAAATCGTATACCCAAATACCTTAATTTTTTTTCTTTTGAGCTGTAGTCCAACATGATTGGACTACAGTATAACAATGCTAGTAGTAATCATTTACGATAAGTAAGAGATAAGATGGACTAGACTGAGTATATACTGTGCCTGAACTGAAATGTTGCAGGATAGCATTGCTTAATTTTTAGGTGCTAAAGCAAAAAAAAAAGAAAAGAATTTGCAAGTCTCAAAAGAAGACTCACTCTCACTTGTATTCTCGCCCTCATATTACTGTTAGAAGTCTCTCATTTATGATATAAGCAAAGTCAACGGCTTTCAGTAGGATGTGAATTCTGTGTCGGGGGTGGACCAAAACACGTCCAATTCAATCACAAACATACTAATCACGACAAAAATCTATGTACGTGCTATACAAATACTTGTCATGTGCGGGGATTGAACCCACGACTACTAGCACATCAAACAGTTCCTATGACCACTGCGCAACGGCAAAAAAATTAGAGATGGGGATATATTTTTTCTGATTTACAGTGAACCACCGTATTTATAGACTTAAAGTGTACACGTATATTATAACGGAACACCTTAAAAATCTTATTTTATTGCAGATGGGTCACTTATCCGTGGTAATTCCTCCCGATATAGTAGATTCTGTAACTGAAGGTAGTTCAGCGAGAGAAGGTGGCAGCGTTCGTTTGACTTGCAGTGCTACTGGTGTCCCGCCACCTACTGTGTTGTGGCGGAGGGAGAGTTACAAGCCTATTGTATTCAGATACGATGGTGGCAGAGAAAAGAAAGGTAAGCTGACATCTCAATATAAGCAAATACAATAATATCCTAACGTCCTTAATGTACTGTATACGCTACTGTAACACATATATATATATATATATATATATATATATATATATATATATATATATATATATATATATATATATATATATATATATATATATATATATATATATATATATATATATATATATATATATATAATTAGTTTAAATCCATATTAATATATATGGATATTGGTAAAGCCTTCTAATATTTAAAATCGAATTGCTTTTTACCCGACTGCGACAGAAGACGGGTTATGTTTTTCGAGTGTATGTATGTATGTATGTATGTATGTATGTATGTATGTATGTATGTATGTATGTATGTATGTATATATGTCCATTTCTTTGGCACGCCCTACAGCCCAAACGGCTGGACGGTTTTTAACATATGAGGTGTCGTTGGATTTGTCTAAATTGTAGTAGTGACATAGGCTATATAAATTTTCAAAATGGCGACCGCAAATGGCGGAATGAGGGGGGGGGGGGAGTTGAATTATTTTTCTTACTGTAGCAATATGGGTATCAAATGAAAGCTAGTAAATTGTTTTATTCTTTTTAGTTTATAAAAAGGGTATTTTACGCAGTTGGGTTTTTTGATTTTTTTTAAATAAGCATACTTGTTATAGTAACAGGCCAAAGTTATGTACTATTATTGTTAATTTTGAACTTTTACAAGCATTTATCCGGCGTATTTTAGGTGTTATATTAGATAGGTGTTATTGTGAAGATCGAACTCCTTATCAGTGATACTTTTATTCAACACTGCTAAACTATTTGTTTAAACTAAGAGTCGTGGAAGGGGATGGCTTTCACCTTCCATAACCAAACGCAGACACCGTGCGAGCCGTAGCAGCTAAGGCACCTTAAGCCTTAAAAAGTCTAGTGACTATTCAGAGTTTACCAATCGTATTTAGTAAAGCCTAGGATGTGCCAAATCCTGATATTAGAGGCATGTAAAATCATATATTATTATGATAATTTATATTAGTTAAATTTATGTTTGCTGATAAATTTGAAGATTTGTAAGTAACACATAGTATTTATTAATATATCGACTTACGTAATAGCATATATACCTACATATTCTAACATAAAACAATCAATAAATCTTATCTTGCTGAAACGTTTTATTATACTAGTAATATTCAAAAATTGTTTGAATCCTTTAATTGAAGTAAGATCTTAGGTCTTTATTTTTTAATAAAAGTAATAAATACTAACTAAATAAATAAATCCAGCATATTTTAAAATAAAATTTTGTTTACCTTAACTAGTATATTTATAAATAAAGAATATAAAATATTTCAGCGATGATAATTCTTAAAGCAGATCTACAAATATTATTTTAAGAAAGAGTATTTCTACCGTAAATGGATTAAATCTTATTGAAACGTAAAAGTTTCTCGGGAGCATTCATTTCATTACAGCGTGCACTGTAGATACCTTTATAGTTAAGATTAATGTATAGTCGTTATCGTTTATGCCAACTATATTCTTATTTCACTGATGTATCTAAAGAAGTTTTAAGCTTCTTGTATCTAATACTCATTTTTATTCATTAAATATAATTTTTAATAAAGTTTTCTTACTATATAATTTCATATCTAAAGTTCATTTAGACAGTTTTAAATTATAAAATGTTAATTGAACATTCGGTGATATTATAATTCAATGGATTATATAGATAAATATATTAAAAGCTTATATAAAAATTTTAATGTCTTACCATTCACTATTGATCTATTTTCAATCACTTGTTGGCGAGCGATTAAGCTGTCCAATTTAATACCTCGAAGACACAAATTTGAGCGTTTATCACTATCTTTATTGTCGGAACATCAATAAGAATAATCCTTGGGATTGACACAAAGAACGAAGTTCAATGATGGAGACTACTTGGAGAGCAAAGCCAAACTGGCTGCTAAACGATCGAGGTTCTGAATCAGGATCTAATTTGATCATGTGGAATACTATTCGCAGCTTTCGGCAGATCGATATTCGTTCCTTGTTGGGTGGATGGTTGGGCCCCCCAATACAAACTCCAACCCCTTGCTTCTGTCTAACGCCGGGCGGTTGTCAACGATCCCAAACTCATGTGGTTTAGAATCTTTAAGTGTAAGGAGAGACGTTAACTTTCTTTGCGTTTTTTACCTTTTGTAAACCAAATTTCTGAAAAAATTAAATGAAAATAACTCTTAGACATGCGTTTTTATCATCGCATCATTCACCGCAGAACTTATCATTTACCACTTAGATGCCTGGTTTGAATCTAATGATCGGGCTTCACGTTCATTTTTTTCCGTGTACATGTAGACTTTGAAATAACCTTCTTCCTGAAGATTTAACTGAACACTATATATTGGGGGTTTTTAAGAGTCGAGGGACACTTTTTCCCTAAATGCCGGCAATGCACCCGCATCTCCTCTAATGTCTAGATGTCTATACATGAGCAGTAACCATTTAACATCAGATATTGCTGTCTGCTTGTTTTTTTTTTTCCTTTTATAATATATATATATTATAAGGCTATTTTATTATAACATTCTTTACAGAAAATCATAAAGTATTAATCAAATACGACACAATATGTCTAAGACATTATTTCCAATTGTTAATGTGTCATCCATCACCTGAGAATTTAGAAGTATCAAATGTAGAGAAATAACTAACAAAAGGAGCCATAACGATTTGTTCCGCTACACAATGACCGTTCACCTTGCGCCAAGTAACACGTTTGAAAAATATTACGGATTGTTTCTGCCTTACGAGTATTTACAGTTTGAATTGTTTGAAAATAACAAATGAAAGTTATAAAAAAAAAACATTGCATTTTTTTTTATTGTTTCTTAATTGAATGTTTTGGTTAATTAGTAAACTTAAAGGTGAAGGTGTAATAAGTAAAACTAGGATAAAAACTGTTGTATTATTTATTTTGCCAAATGAGGAAGATTATCGACTAAAATCTCACTTTATGGCTCATAATAGCAAAATAAAGGCTATAATTTATAGCCTAATTGGCTAGTATCAAATTTTAATGCAGTTGATGCCACAAGACTTATCTAGTTAATTTAAAGAATGTAAAACATGCTTGTCAAAGTAGTTACCACAAATAAATTAATTATTATACGAATAAATAAAGGGTTAAGTTTTGCAATACAATCGTTGTATATCAAAAATATGTAGTGAATAAATTATTAATACTTTTGTCATTTATATTGTTATTTTTTTTCTATCACCGAGACTTATATTCCTGTATATTTTATTTAGAAACTAAAAAAGCTAGCAGTTATACAAATTTAAGGCCAGTTTCACCACTTACTATTAAGTTCCGGATAACCTAACTGGCACTTATGTTGACAGATAACCCATACAATTACCTGTCAAAAAAGTGCCAGTTAGGTTAGCCGGAACTTTTAGAAACTAAAGAAGCTAGCAGTTATTATTAGCCTAAGAAACTATGTTAATATTAGGAGAAAGATCTACTACCAATATAAAAAGAGCTTTCATCACTTGAAAACAAACTTATTAGACTAGCAGAGACAGACATACAGGACATTTTTAGGAAGTACTCTATAATCGATACTGAGGCCAAACATCTATTTATTGTTTTAGTCTGTTTGTCTGTTTGAATCTTGAATGATGTTTGAATCATGAATTTTAATGAAATTGGGAACAATTGAAGTTCATACTTTTTTATCCTGAATTCTGAAACCAGAAGACCAGAAAAAAATATTTGTACAAATACAAATATCTGCCCCGAACGGCTATCGAAACCAGAACCGTCGGCGTTAAGGCGACTACTCGCACCGGTACATCAGATCGGTTGTAAATATGTGTTTTAATTCATTCACGCGCTGTCTGATTTCATTCATAGATATTTTTAGGTCTTTGGATTGTTACTTCAGAAACAAGAGACATTATAATTTTCAGTGTTAGGTCCAAAATAAATTGAAACTTGGAAGTCACAGAAGGTACCTTTGATTATATGGCTCAATTTAAGCAGACATACTCGCTTTAACTTATAGGCTCAATGAAAACTCAGTTTAAGTAACAATAACAATTCGCCTTGTAAAAATCACGATGTAGCTCATAAATTTAAATTTTCTGTTCTATTCCATTGTTCAACTAGTTACTCCGTTACGAAAGGAATTTTCAATTCAACTCCTTTATTACTGCATATTTTGAAAATAGTTATTCAGCAAATGCACACTTTTCAACTTCCAAGGGAAATTAACGCAAGCTTTTTAGTGAAACGTAAAAAATAAAAAGTAAAAAATTTATCCTTTGTACTTCTTTAAAATAATTTGGTGTTTGAACATATACATGTACAAGTCTATTCTTATTTTAGAATAAAATATTTCCATCTTATTTTATAGCGAAATAGAAAAAATGGTCTGTGGAGACCGCATAAAGAACGGAAGGTATTTATGTCAAGTTGTCAACACGGTTTACTTTTTTCCTTGTTGTTTACAATGAAAACATTTACTTAAAAATGTATATACTATTTTAATGTTGTTTATTTAATAAAAATTCATTTTTTTTTGTAAAATTTTATATAAATTTATTATCATAAAATAACATTTTAAAATAATTTTAATTAAAATTTATAGTTATTTCATTGTTAGTAAGTGTACTGCTTTTTATAAACAATTTAATTTTTGTGAAGCTTACGATACGAACTATGACGAAAGGTGTACAAGCGACCAAGTGCCGACCAAGTTTTAAACATAGTTAGCAATCTACTCAAGTACTTTTATCACTTACTAAGCTCACCACCCAGTTCCGCTCGCTTTGATTAACGATGTGTGCTACATTGTTTGACTTTTTTTGTGTTATAACTCCTGTTTTTATAAATTATACTAGAAATATTACTTAATATCATTACCATGATCACTGTTGGATCAACAGATAAACCAGAGAGTAAAACGTAAAAGTCCGCTAAGCATCCGTGCGCAGAAACTTTGCCGATGGCCTTGTGACGTTACGCGTCGATAGTCAATAGGGTTGAAAAAAAAGGTCACACAAAGGTAGATTATTATTGTATATATTTTACATCAAACTAATAAAAAATAGTCTCGGTCGAATTGTAAATTTAATATAAAGTGTAATTTTAAATAGTAAATAACAAACGCTGTTGTTATTACGTAGATTATATATTTTTATGTATTTATATTTAGTGAATGAATGAAACGAAGCCGTATAACGAAAGATTAATCGTTCTAAACAACGAAAACAAATAACTAACAAGAAAAAAAAAATAAGTATAAGGAGGAGCGAAAGCAAAAAATTACACGTACGTATCGGCTGCTTTGCTAGCGGTACATATCAGACGAGCGAGGGACGCAGTCAAATCCGGTGGGAGGGTTGGTCATCGGCAAAGTTTCTGCGCACGGATAATAGTAAAATTTTCGGTAATTGTCTTTTCGTCCTTCCGACCATGGCGTTAGATATTAATATATAAATATATCTAAAGTCTAGCTCACTGCTAGACTTTTTCGGCGTGATAATATTGTGGCCAAGTTTTGGTTGTAAAATGTTATATAGCAGAACATGTTAATACAAAACTTTGTTTCGTAAAATTAATCGATTTTGTAAACTTTAACCATTAACTTGTAAATAAGCGAACAATAGAAATGCATCATTAATTTTATACAACAATGTTTTTATTTATTTTAAACTCAAAGTATTAGAGCTGCAATTATGATGACCTGAATACAAATTAATCTCCCTTAAGGAGATTACTCTTCCAAGAGAACTAATCCCTCAACACTGGAAGTAACTAACTTCGCTTTTAAACTGTATTCATTTTTCTAGCAACCCTGCCAGTTCTATCGCATAAACTTGTACCGCTGTATTTACTTTCTATTAATTAAGAACTTTATCACTCAAGTGTATCTTACTCGTTTTATATTTTTATCTATTTATTCATCTTTGCATTATTTTGTTAGCTAAAATTGTGTATACAGGCAATTATTTTTATTTTAGATATTATATACAAGACGTTAGGCGCAATACAGCCCGTCTTGAGTTTTGATATCTATCAAATTAGCAGTGTCTAGTGATTCTTTGATATAAGTACGTACGTATTCGCTAAATTAGTAAGTTCAAACACACTTTTCAGCTTTTATAAGTTAATATGGATTTAACAATGAGATGTGTAAAGAATTAAGAAGGTATACTGGTATATAGCACTGCGGTGCTTGATACATAAAATGATGGAATGGGCTAAAATGTTTACTTATTTAATGAATAAATGGAATAGAATAGAATGGATAATCAACAGTCCAAAATAATCATATTGATCTTATACATCAAATAATTATCTTACATGTTCCTTTTTGTTAAGTATTAAAATAAAATGTAAAAAAATATCTATATATACACAAAATAAGTAGAAATGATTAAAAATTTCTTTTTATTTTGTTATTTTCTTTCATAATCATCTAACCATCAATAAATATTACGAATAAGAACGCTAAAAATGAGTCAACAATTTTACGGTCTTCCTTTTCTTATCCAACACGGACTGTTTAAGCCTATGTAGTATATTATGTACTTAAACTCAACATTATTCATATTTATAATTATTTAAAAATAAAATTTAATTTTTTTTTCAATAAAATAAGTTACAAAATTACTATAAAATTTACTTCAGTATACAATAAGCACGTGAATAAATAATTATTGGTTCAGGTACAATTTTATTCATTCAGTTCTAGATCTTTCTTCGTGTCTTACTAACATAAAATCTTAAACAACAATGTAGGTTTGCCAAGTTAGTGGCTGCTTCGTGGTACGCTTTCGTCACTGTTATTTGAGTACTTTTATATAAATATTTATGATACTTCTGGGACGAGTAGTGAGAACAAATTTCTCTGTGAGCACCTGCGGGTGTAACGTCGTTAGTACTTTTGTAAGCCACCAATTTCTCTTCTTGCGTCACATACATAAATATCACAATATCCACTATACCCATTGCTAATTTTTATAGATCAATGACTATACCACACAAATATAATTGTAATTAACTTTTTGGAATTTTTAGATATAGAACTAAGTTTAGTAGTTTTTTTTTCTGCTAACGTATAGAAAAAGATTAGTTATTTAGACAGTACAATCAATAATAACATTTAGTAGGAATTAAATAATTTAGTTAAATTATGACGTATTAGTCACTAAAATATAATTCTGAAAAACATTTTTCAATAAACGGGTTAAGACTAAAAGCGGCTTATTAAGCAAAATCAACTCTCGCACCATCTAAATTAAGATTAGGGTTATCAATTTTCACTTTTGACTTTCACTCCATTTTTAACCCCTTACTACGAGTTTCCCTTTTCCCAGAGGAACAGAAAGTCTGAATGTCTCTTTTTTCAATTCAATCTACTTTGCATTGTCCCCGACACTCGCATGAAGCATTACACCTAGCCCATTGCCGCCTGCCCCCCTTGCACTTGGTCCTAAGCACTTTTATCTCCAATGGATTTTATTTACGCAAGAGAAAGCAAGCTTTAATACATATATCGTAGAAGACAATAAGGCGGTTCGAAACGAGATATAAAAGCTTTGAGTTACTCTCCGTTTCTTTTAGTGGGATTCCTTTGAAATGATTCCAATAATTTGCGGACTTTATATTATAGTCATCGTTGGGTTTTATTCGCGTAATACTTTGATAAAAGTGTAAATAATGATACTCGCGACTCAATTGTAACATCTCAGATACTTTATATTTTTGGAAGAAAATTTTACGCTAAAACACGCTGAGATTGTAAATCCGTTTGTAAAATTTTTGTAAAATGATTCTTTGAAACCCTCTGACAACCTTTTAAGAACCTAAATGGTAATTAGTTTATTATTCGTTTACATTTAACTTTTTAAACGACGTACGGTAATAAGGTATATCGTTAGTCTACTAATGATATGAGGTACATTTACACAGGATCTCCGCAAACTGTAGCTGAGCTAACTATCGAGCGGTAATTATTTTAAAAGATATATGCAAGTATCTAGTAAATGTTTATGTAACATACAACACACATCAACAGATATTATGTTACAAATAACAATTGAAATTATAACTTTTTGCTGTTGAAAAATTGTGTTACACCGAATTTTATCAATTACATTTGGAGATAATTACATAACTGAAACTCATTACATTTTTTTTTAGTATACTTATGGCAAACTTTATTTTATAATATTTAAAAAGAAGCAACATATGGCGTCTTTATATACATATTACTTTACACACTGTTGTATATACTTTATTACAATAAAATAGAACATTTATTTTTATACGTTGTAGTTTATTTAAAGTACACTCAATTTAAAAATGAATTATAACTGACAATAACAAATAGATAATATATTTTATCATATCTTGCATTTCAGAAAATCCAATATAAAACACAGAATAAAAGGTAACCTAATCTTTCAACCAGGAATGTCATAAAAATAAGTCTTATTTTCTAAACATTATTTCATGAAATGTAATTTATCATTCTTCGTAACTTAAATCGACTTCTACGAACAAGTTTCTGTCAAATTCTTTTACGTCGAGCCGTTCACGGGAGGACAAAAAAGGACAACTGCGCTCACTCCACTGAATTTTTATGATTTTTTTGTTTGTTTCTTTAAAATTGAACCTGAAGTTACGGTACCGTGGGCAACGAGAGTTTGCCTCTACACAGAAATTATAAGGTCAGTCGAGTTTACTAAAAGTTGTTAATTAGTATTTCAATTTAACTTTATCAAAATTATTTTCAATATATTAAAAGGTTATTCTAGTCTTGTAAGTTATTGCGATATTTTATATATTCAATAATATCTCCTTAAATTATTTTTGAAATTCAAATTATTTTAAAATGTGTAGCTATTTCGTGAACACTAGACCGGTTGAGACGGAACGAATTTAAAAATAGGTGGTTCACAAACTCCGGCGGTTCAAAAAACTATTTTTGTATTTTTTTTTTTCATTGTATATCGGGTGTACAAAATCTGAAATCTTTATTTAGTTTGCGTTTAGTTTGAGTTAGTTTTATTTTAACCTTTAGGCTGTCTAGACAGTATAGACTTTAAAGCAAGTGAGAAATTGACTATGAAAAATATTCATTCCGGAGTTCAGACGATTTCGAATATTATGAAAATTATGGGGATGTCAATTGGTCCGGAAAGTCATGGGTTTTTTGTTCGGCGCGATGAAGCTAGAATCAAACGTTCGGAGTTTCGAGCTTCAAGAGTTTCAAAAGAAGGAAGAATTGCTCATGTTGCCTAGAGAAATTATCTAAATATTCAATTGGAGGTAGATGAAGTCTTGATGTAGAGCCGGAATTGCTAATTGACGAAATGCAAGTTATATGTACCTACTGTTTTATCAGTTAGACCGCCTGAAAATTAAAAACTTTAAACGCGTTTTTCTCGAAAATACTTTTTTTACTTACTTTCTTTATATATCTTCTCTCTGGCATTAATTAACAAGAAAACAATTAATTTTTATTTTTTCTATTTTCGAAAAATTCGAAACCATTAAAAATAACTGAAAAAAGCTAATTTATTTTTTTGAGTAGCCGTCATTTTGGAGGATTTTCTTTTTTTTATTAATCTTGTTTCATACCATAATGAGTACTGATTAAGAATTACCTTTTTTATTTTTCAGATGGCCAGAAAGGTATAAATCGTGTCAACAATTTCCCCCCCTCTACTTCAACAGCGTGTAACTTTGTGAAATTTATGTATTTATTTTTGATTGTTTTTGTGAATTCTTAAAATATAAATAAATGATAAAAAATGGATGTGAAAATTTGATTGGTTTTTTTTAATAACCGTCAAAAATCCCCGAAATTCGGGCTAGAATACTCCCTTAATTACATTATTTCTAAAAAATCTAAGACGGATTATTTAACATAGTATCATCTAACACATATTTTGTGACATTTCGTTTAACTATTTAGGAACACATAAGTATAAAATTTGCAATTACACATTCTTTAGTCCCGCTCTCTCAGGCGTCATATTAACATTCCCGTTCCATGACAACATGCACATGGAACTCATTATCGCGCCGATGCACATATAACGACGTTGTTTAGGCTATAGCCGAACCGCTAAACAAACAATTGCCTAATAATTTCACTGTGCAAACTGCCACATACCAAATGGAAATTTCACGTAACAGAAGCAACGGATATCATTGGTTGCCTTAATGTAAATGCGGTGTTTCGCGATATATACGTAAATTGTAAATTGCTTGTTTGTTTTGTGTTTGAATACCCCGCTTTTATTTGAACGTAGATTAAATTTGTGTCTTTAATTAAACACGAGTGAATAAACTTTTCCAGCATTGTTTTTATTGCTCGGTTGCTTTAGTAAAAGCACCTTGAACGTTCGTTCCGGTTTTCCTTTGACTTAATCATATTGAAGTTCCTTTTGCCATTTTATATTTTCTATTCTTAAATTATTAATAATGAAAAATTCACATGTTATACAATGACTAGCTCCTACGTGATTTCACCTACGTTGATTTGTTCCTAGTCAGACTTAACTTTATTGTTCGCAACTCTTTAAAAATATTTTTTTAAAAATGCACTGGGCGTCGATACTAATATTAAATTTGTATAAAAAATTTCAGCCCGTTTGGCTTCATCCAAATTACTATTTTTAATTGTTTTGATATTATAGTGTCAAACTGTTACCGTTAACCTTTTGTAAAAACATTAGTTTGGTAGTAAACATTATTTTTATTTAACCGTATAATACTTACGTATTTACTCCTTTGGATATAAATATTGAATAAAATAGAACTGTTTTCATGAACTATGTTTTACTTATCATAGATATAATAGAATATTACCTTCCTAAATTTAGATAATTATTGTATTTTTGAAAATATGTACATTTGAGATATTATTTTAATTGAGGTAGATCTTATAATTTAATTTCTTATCCTAACTTTAGGGTGAACCTCTTCAACAGAAACAAACAAACAACAAACAAAGAATTAGATCGGTATTATATAAAAATATCTAATTTATGTATTAAAATTTGTTGAAGGAAATTAAGGAATTTTTGTTTTTTTTTTTTTTGTTTGTGTGAAATATTTAAACACAATTGCCCGAAGAAGAAACTGATCTAATGTTTATACAGAATGTTATAAATGTTAACAAAATAGGCTGAAACAATTATGAATATTTAGGTATCTCTTTGAAAATAAAGTTTTATAACTTCGACTGACCCGTTGGCGCAGTTTGCAGTGACCCTGTTTTCTGCTCAAAGGCTTGTGGGTTCGATTCCCGCCCCGAGTCGGGGTGTTATATATGTTTAGTTATATGTATATTATTTATATGTAAATCTATTTAAAAAAATGTATATCAGTCGGCTGTTACCTAAAACACAGGCATTAAGTTGCCTACCTTAGGAACAGACGACCTTGTGTGTGTGTTAAACATATTTATTTATTTATATTTATAAGCCGACAGATTCTTCCGGCATCTATTATAGACAGTATTTCAAGACATGCTTTGCGTTACACACAATACATCAGCATTTTGTATTTCAGCATATAATTATCTTAGTATGTTTATTTTTTAATACGTAAAATATGATAGATTTAACTTATTACGTTAGCGAAATACTTAAAAAGTCAGTCTCAGTCTTTCATTATCAGATATTTAGTTATTGTCGGTGTATAATATAGAATATGTTTGCCCACCGTCCGCCGAAATAGCCTACCTCGAAGACGCGATGCCCAAGTACGCGGGGCGTCGCACCGGACCACGGAGCAACATACGCGGTACCCGTGGTCCGCCTTGTAAGGGCGGGTGAGGGCGCGCGGTGGATGGTGTATATAGAATATAGCTAAAATCATCATACGTTGCTTAATTAAGGTACATCATCAAATTTCTTGTAACCGTCATTCTTAATATTAAAATAATATTTAATAACCGGGCTTTAACTAATAAACGAAGAATTAAGTTACCCATTCATAAGCCGTAGTCATTAGAGCGGGTGTATTGTATAAACTGATTGTTACACAAATGAACCATCGCTTGAGTGATGTGTTATCTTGACATACATCACATTCTCAGTTTATATTATTAAATTTGATACATAACATATCGCAAAATTATACATTATACAATATTACATTCTTGTCACGTCGAACGTATACAGGCTTATCAAAACGTGTACCTTAATGTCATATGATACGTCCAATTTACCCGCGTCAGGGATTGAGTTTTGACAAACAATTCATGTTTATGGCTAATTAGGTATATTACATTATATCTTTAAAAATATATTAACGGTGAATAGGTGTAAATATAATATATAAAGTTCAATTATAATTTTATGCGAACATACACGATAAAGAGATAATATAAAATACATACTAGTCAATGATAACTACTACATATACATAACTGACTAATACATACAGAGATATAAAAAAATATGTTACACTAAAAATGTTAGATGAAGAATGTTAGATTTAATAAACGTAGGTAAACAATATTTTCATTTGAAAATAAAATCTATTCATTCACTTCATTTTATAATAACTCACTTTATAGAACAAAAAAAAAAAAAAACTCAGAAAATTTAAGCAAGTAACTCATTTTCCAGTAATTCAAAGACTTATATTGAAAATTCCTTTCAATAGTACAATTAAAGCTACAGTTTTAAAATCGTAGAAAACCATTTTTACTTCGAAGTCCAAGTTTAAAATACGCATAAATTATTGCCAGCTTCGAGGCGAATATTTTAGTTAATTCGTAAACTTCATACTATTCGCTTTGCTGCCAACGATTTAAAACGTTAATTAAAACACTTTGCTAACTTTTAGTACTGAATTTCTAAAAGTACGGCAATCAGCTTAATAGCTCAATCAAAGATCAAAACAACTCCATCGCATTGAATATATTATAAAAGATTTACTCGAACATTTTAGCGTTCGTATCAAGACGATGCTAACGAAATGCAACTCTATAACCGTCCTGTCATTATCTTTAGAGCAGAAATTTGGAATATCAACTGTTTTTAGGGGGACATTAAAAAATATGTGTTGTTAAATATTAGCCTAGGGCTTTTGTTGGGGAGTCGTAATACAGTCTCTAGAAACGTTGATGTTTTTGTTATTTCTTCTTATACTTGTTGAGAATATATAGAGACTTTTTTGTTGAGAATACAACTTATTCCTTAAAAATAATTTACCTCAGATATCGCTTACGATATTTTTAATTTTTCGTAATAATATGTTTTAAGGCAACTACATAACGCGGGACATATTTTAATAAAATTTATAAAATAATTAATTCTTTATACTTTCAAGTATAAATAAAATATATGAATAATATTTATAAAATAATTTATGATAAATATTAATTTCAAAGGCAAATCCATATCAAAGTACCTATACGATATTGATAAAATTAGCAAATAACTATTTTTATTTTTATATGTAATATATCCTATTCAATATATTTAATAAGTTATGTTTTTAATTGTGCATTTTTTAAATTTCTGTAACTTAACTTTTTTTATTATTTTCTAATAATAAAAAAAGTTCGTAGTAATCGTCGCGCTAGCTACCTGGTCTTACCGAAGTCACGCACACGATATGGAACAAAAATGTTGGTCTTTGAAGGAGCACAGATTTACAATAAAATACCCTCAACAATAAAAAGTTTGCACTCATTTAATGCTTTTAAATCGCGACTTGTGAAATATCTAGTCAATGATCAGTTTTCTCAGTGAATGTGTTAAGTGTTTGATATTATAATTAGATTAAATAGTTTAGTGATGATTGTTTTGTTGCCTCGTACCAGATTTAGTTATAGTCAGACTATTCTGACTGACGAATGTAAAAATATCTATTTCAACTGTATAATATTGTTCTTAAGTAAGTGACTGTATTGTCTTATTGAGAATAAATTTCTTTAAACCTAAACCTAAGCTTAATGTAAAAATAATATTTTGGTTAGTATCTTGCCATAGACTGGTTGCCCAAAGATGGCCGACTTCGTTTGTAGATCGAAGCAGAACGTTTTAATAAGAATTTAACGCTCTACGAGCAGTCTGTACGCCATTATTACTGAAACCACTATTCTCTATTTGTAGTTGGTGAAGCTTACAAGCGCAGGTCAAACGTAGTGCAGTGCCATGAATCTTATCGATAATTTAATTTATTAATTAATATTTTTAAGTCTTCGCTCTGACATTACATTTTCTATAAAATAATATTTCTTAGATCAAAATAAGGTTAATTTGAAATAATGTGTCACTATGAAGAATGAATGATTCTTTTTATGAATAAAATGTCATCATAATTATGTATTAATACATAAAAATATATTTCTTCGAATTCTCTCTGTTAATATTATAATAGGTAAACTAACAACGACTACTTTAAATATGAATTTTTAATTTTTATATTTAAACTTTTTGTCTGACTGCTACTTTAAAAATTAAAAATAAACCTATAAAGCAATTTTTGCTTGCTTCTACAATATTATTATATTTTAAACATTTTCATATAAGTAAAATCATTTTCGTTACGTAAAATCATATCGAGAAATTGTTGTTCTTAATAGTAGGTATCTTAAAATTAAATAAAGGCGCTAACATTTTAGTTAATAACCATAACTCAAAACAAGGCTTTCAAGGCGAGGAGCGTGAAGTTCACGCTCCCCTCACTATCATTCCACGCTTCAGCCCCTTTTAATAAATAGCAATATTTCTCTTTTGAGCATAATATAAGCCGTTGTCGACTAGTTTCTACATTATTTTCACAATTATTGCAATTACTTTGTCTAGAATTTTAATATCGCCGTGTAGATATGTATTACATAATACATACTATACTTGATAGCTTTCAGTTCACATTTTTTTATCACAGAATTTTCATCCCTTTATTTCCGACGCGTCGTCTAAAAGGTTAATGAGCTAAAACAATTTCTAAGAGTGTTTATATTAATTAAATCGGACAATCGCTAGATTGTGTGCTTGACGCTGACAAAGTAATGGATAAAGTTTCATTGCTAGCTTTTATCTTTTTTTTATAATCATTATATGAGGCGGTTTATGAGCCATTTTTGAACACTTGTAACAGATTGCAATCAAACGGCAAATGTAACAATATTGTTATGTGTGAAGAGTGATAAGCATATGGGGTTCATTTCAGTTCATGAAGGACGTTTAAATTGATATTTTACTTTTGTGCCAGTATTTCTTATTTATGACATTTTTAACAGAATTTTATATTCAATTTATGAGCAAAACGCCATTAAATTTTATCAACAAAAATTCATGTCAATTTTCTAAATGATCTTCATATTGTAAATATAATATAATTTTCGTTGATGTTACTTGAAACAAAATAAAATTTTCTTTTCAAAAATACCTATGGCCGACCTAATTCCGAAAGAAATAATTCGAGCCATAAATCTTTTATGATCTTCTTTAGCAATTGTTAAGAGCAATTTCATTTAAAAAATTGAAAATACCAAGGCGTACTTCCACCGTTTTTAGTTTCAAGAAACCTATATTGCGGTTTTTTTTTATTATTATTAAAAATACGGAGTGTTCCAACGAGGGGTAAACGAGCACTAAAACGTTATGGTTACTGCGGTGACATTCGCACCGTTACCTAACTTATAAAATAGGTATTCGCTACAATAACCTCTCTTGTCTATTAGATATATGTAATTTTAACACCGAAGTTGTCAGTTAACGCTTTTATTTATTATTTCTTAAGACAGATAGTAATAATAAAATTCTAAAACAATTTATTACTTCATAAAATTAAAAAAAAATCCTTAAATAGTACTAATAGTATTAGATTGAATACTTTAATAACTCTTGTATTAAAAATTAATAAAAATATTCCAGACTAAATAAAAATTCAATTTCATACCAAATATAAAAAAACGTCAGATTAACAACCCATTAAAAATATTAACAATAGTCATATTCAACGGTCATTGGTGTCCAACTCTGTCTTGTGAATCTAGAAATACTCAAAACAACACCCACGCGACGACAAACAGCAGTATATCCCAAGCGAATATTCATGAGTGGATATCGAATCTGCGCAGCAAACAGTTGCTTTGTTAATTAAGTCAACGCGTCTTCTTTGATAAATTTTGGTATTAATTATGATAATAAAAGAGAAAGCTTACATAATTATATCAAATTTAATTTATCTATACTGATGTTTTGAACTCTTAGTGCAATATTCTATAAAATATTCCTAAGATCCTATCAAAAGAACCTATATATCAAATAATAAACATAAATAAACGTCTCAAACTCAACGTCCCCCAGTAGGATGTTTATCCTGTGTCGGGGTTCAAAAACACACACAGCACACAACCACAAACGCACAGACCACGACAAATATCCGTACGGCCTTTACAAATATTTGTCATAAACAGGGATCGAATCCGCGACCGCTAGCGTATAAGCCAGTTGCTGTGACCACTGCGCCAACGCGTCATCAATATCTATTGTCAAGTTGTAACTAATCGTACAATAAATTTGTAATCTGCTTAATTAATACTTTATAAAAAATTTAAATACTAAATATGTCGTTGTTGGTTATCACTAAACCAGCTTGAAATGGGTTTTAAGTTTTTAACTAGCCAATGAGCCAAAGAAATAATTTCTGTCTTTTTTGAAATATTATCTTATGAGACGAGAATTTAGTTACAAGATGAGCATCATTTCCTAGACGAAACTAAAATTTTTTTTATTTTTTTTGCACATTATATACGAACAGATTGTAGCACGTTTATGAAACATGACCATTAATTGATTATTCAATTTGTACAATGAACAATTATTATTATAATCATACTTAATGTTTCTAATGGACATTACATGCATATTATGATGTTATTTGTATAATTTTAATAATGAAAATCTATGTATATTTTTCTTATATTATAAACATTTATCATTTTATTCTCAAAAGTTTTCAGTTCTTCAAAAAAATTTTATAGTGCTCCAAAATCATTAATGTCCATTACTTCCTAGGATAAAAGGTTACTTTTATAAGAAACAGATATAGTTTCACAGTCGGGCGCATACATGACTATACACTTATGAACATAATCCTAATGGATTTAGCATGTAAAATGCATTCAGGTTACCGTACGTTTCAAGGAAACTAGCTCAATATATCTCGCTCCTATGTAATAAAATTTTCAAGATAAACTTAAATATATCAACCAATTATCATACAAAATAATAGTACGGTAACTACAATAAACTCGTACCAAAAGGCTCAAGAATGAAAATGAAAATAAATTAATGATATACAAATTACCTTTTCCGGTACTGCAATACACTCCCATTATGCTATGAAATTAAAGTAAGCACAAAGTTTATATAATTCTTAAGAATTTACTGCTCGCCTCTAAATAACAATCCAACCACATTCATAGAATATAGTCGGTAATTGGGTATGTAAATTGAGGAAAAAGCGCCACGCCATCGTCCGAATCAACGGATGCACTTTCAAACCGTTCATTAACATAATTTATTCGCGGCTGTCAGTACGGGGTCTTAAATTTGTGAGCGCTGTTTTTTAACGTGGAAAAATCGAGTAAAACGGTCACGTATTTTTTAGCGTCACTGGATATGTACGGTCTAGTTTAATAATGTCATAACCGCGATGCCGGCGTGATAAGATCGCGTACACTTTGGCTTCCTGTCGTTTGAATTTTCTACTATAATTTATTTTATGCGTAAGGTCTCCTTCGGCCTTTAATGTAATATTCATGGGATAGTGAATAATACCCCCGAGTATGCTATATGTTTTTTGGCAACAATAGTTTTCATTTTTGACTTTCTTTGTATTTGGATAACCTTTATATTTATTTATTTTATGTATTTATTTTTACTTTCTGCACACTAATACAAAATACTAATATTAAACAAAAGTAGAGTACATAATATCTTAAGTTCATCAGTTGCAACAGGCGGCCTTATCGTCACACACACGTCAACACAGCGTCATATTTATGTATATTAAAAAAGCGCAAATAAATCTTAATTAAAAATTAGATTTTAAATAAAATTGTAAATGACCAACGATATTTCTTATGTTTTCTAAATTTTTACTTTAGTTATGTAATAATATTATTGAATATGTTTACAATTTACGCAAAAACACAGTAAAACATAGAGAGCAGTAAGAGCCAAAACACATAACGGCGTTGCGGCGACGCAACGCTAAAATCGGCGGTATGCGTTGCGGCGTTGCGGCGCCGCGAAAAAGAGCGTTGTTGTAGGGTAACCAGTTCTTCGTGATTTTTTATTGTGGATATTAATTTAATTATTTTAAATATTATAGTTCACGTGAAATTTGTTAATTATTGTTTGTGAAGTTGTTATTTAGTAGAATGCATAAAAAGTAATCCTTTGTACCGGAAATAATTTTGTGAATCAAGTTTGTATGCTGGTAGAATTTTAAACAACTTTTGTCTCATAAAGCCTAAACAAAATTGAAACAAAGTGATACATAAATTAATATCTTACTATATTAGTTTTATAGATTAAATATAAATAAATCGGTTTTGTCCGCGGCTCCGCTCGCATGGTACAGGCACCAACGGTAGTCGGTACGTAAAGTAGGTACTCTATGTCCTTTTCTGTACCCCAGACAACTGGTATGCAGAATTTCATGATGATCGTAATTCAGGTGAATAGTTAAAGCGTGAAAGCGTAACAAACAAAGAAACTCACTTTAGCGTTTATCATATGCATGAAATTAGCATTCCCCTATAATTGTGTAAGATAGAAAAAATATCACTATAATAACTTTTCGAAACGCTGCTTTATTACATATTTATAATTTAGGTACATCATACATGTCATTTTTTGAACCGAGTCATAAATTAGCTGTAAATCTAATAGTTAAAAGTGGTTAAAAGTAACAATACCTATAACAACAATTGAGCTGAACTGTGAGCCGTTTCACAGCTCCGGTTCAAGCATATGGCTCATGAGCTTATCTGCAGTTCATAAAAATTCATTGAGATACCCATGTCTAATAAAGACACAAAAAAATAAAATATAAAAATAGACACAAAATGTCAATAAATCATGGTCAACAAGTATGACGTCACAACGCCGGAATTGGCGGTGCCGCGCCGCTAAAATTGGCGGTGACGCCACCGCCGATTTTAGCGTTGCGGCGCCGCAACGCCGTTATGTGTTTCGAGCCTAAGACATCTCTATATGATATTATTTATTAGTAAATTTTCGAATGCTTAGATATTTTATTATTAATGCATAGGCACAAACATTATTTGAAGCCGTTTAAAATATATGGATGTCGAAAGTAATTTTCTGGTAACGGCAAAATAATTGAAAGAGAAATATACACTATTTCTGGACTGAAAAAGCCCATAAAAGTATTTTTTGCGTGGTATAATTAAACCATCGTTTGCCGGTATCGTTGCGAGCCGCGAAACTTTGTGTTTGTTTTTCCGGTGTACATCAAATGTGTGAAAGTTTTGCCTCGATGACAGAATGATGGACGGGTGGACGGGAATACAAAGCAGCAAAAAGTATACTTTATCTATCTATGGATCACACATAAATCTATTTTTCCATAAAAAGTTTATCCACGTAGTAGTCTTTTCATTGAGCTATGTTTATAAATTGTAAATTGCATTTAATTCTTAAGAACTTTATTTTTTAGGTTAATATTCAATAAATAATAATAATTCTCCCTAACGGGGCGTAATCCTCCATCCACTTATATTTATCTATTTAACTTTATGTGTATTTATTATATGCCTTATATAAGTATTGTATTAAATATAATACATTTCATATAATAAATTATACATAATTATAATTATATACAATTTATGTAGGTATATATCGAACGGGTGGAGTGAAACGATTAGATAATAATACTACACTTTATTGTACACCAAAAACAGAAATGTTACATAAACAAAAATGTACATATAACAAGGTATTATAGAAAGGGCGGCCTTAGCGCTGAAAAGCGATCTTTTCCAGGCAACCTAGGGGCAGAGGAAATGGTCTTGTGTCGGCATAGGTGTACAAATTTAGTATTAACCTTTATAGTCAAATATAAGAACATATACATACTTAGACATACAAATATAGATACATACATACATAGATAAATAAATACAAGCATACATACATACATATATACATATTCATACACATAAATAGCCACATACAAACATGTAGCTATTTATCTACCTATTCTCATTTACCCAACGTACGTAGTCGTACATTTGGTAATAAAATACTTCCTCTATAAATATAATGAAAAATTAAACTAATAATTGATTACTTAACAAACAACATTTTGTCTATTCCGATGTATAATAGAAAATAAACACTTAAAAACTAAATCTAAAATTTTAAGTCTAGATCAAAAATATTGTCATGTAATTGTAATCATGTAAACACAATTGTGTCGGAAAAAAAAAACAATTTCTCTATCTATACGTAAATGAGTTAATACTATTGATACATTACAATAAATATAAGAAACTTTCTAACATAGCGTCGGAACGAAGATTACAGTTATAAAGTAGTACCTGGATGACCGAGTTTTGCTCGGTTAAATTATATTTAGTTAAATTATTCGGACACCCACCACCTCAGTCCCCCGAGATCATGGACGCTGTAAATGGTCCGAAACGTCGGGAAATAATTTAATTTAATTAAAAATCGTTAAACTGTAAAGTTTTAAAACAAATAAACGCGATAAAATCCGATTTAGACTTTTAATTAAACGGTTAAATTATATTTAGATACATTACATACTGGTGAAACATAAATAATATTTTCGATCTTACCGACATAATAGTAAAATAATAGGAATTCGTTATTTAAATGAAAAATAAAAAGTAAAAAGAGCTCCTAATTCAAAAGAAAAAAACAGGAAAAAAAATTGGTCTGTAGACACCTGAATTCGAACCTAGGTTTTCTGATTTCGAATCCGCCCGATGGCCATCCGAGCTATAAAAAGCTTGTCAATATCAGCGAAATTTACCTTCGTATTCTAATGATATTTTTTAATTGCGTAAAAAAGGGGATAAAACGACATTTTCTAAAAATAAATCCTAGCTAGATCTATTTATCGCCCCCGAAACCCCCTGCATACTAAATTTCATGAAAATCGTTGGAGCCGTTTCCGAGATTCCGATTATATATATACAAGAATTGCTCGTTTAAAGATATAAGATATTCTTCCAACAATTTCATTAATTTAATGTCACGGCAGGAAACGACATTAATTACTTTTTTCGTTTACGCTTTAACTTTTAAAAGACTCATAAAAAGCAAATTAAAACTCTATTTTATAAATAGAAAATAGTTAAAAAATTTCAATACATCTTCATATACTTACTCTTACTTATAATCGTTTGTCATGAACCATATGTGAATTTTAATTTGCATTATTCGCGTTTAGTATTTTATCAAATGGAAATGTACGAATCAGACTAACGTCATTGTTTTATTTTAGTCACGTACGGCTTTATAGTCGGCTGGAATGGTCTCTTTTTTTTGGATTAAAACGTCAGTAGCAGCTGAATTTCTACAAAGAAATTGTATCTTATGAGAGAACAAGCCGTAAATCTAAATTAAATTAAAGATTACAAATAAAACATTCACCGCTGATTATTTTGAAATCTTAACCGCAACACAAATGTAGTAACTTAGAAAAACCCACATATACTTTTTTTTATAAATATCAAATAGTTTGGCTCGAAAAGCCGCTAGACTGACTTATGTGTTCACAATATATTTCTGTCCACTGAACCAAATCTTTTAAATAATATCCACACAAAAAGCCTTTTTAATTTTACAATACGGTAAATGTCAATTACGTGGAACGCATCTACTTTAAATTGAGTATTTTTTTTTATTCCGAATAAAAAAACATGTGTTTTTAAATTTAATTTTAATATTTAAAAGAATAATTGAGTTAAAAAATATTAAATCTATTACCGACAACTAATGTACAGAAAACAAATTTATATGTATGAGCGTTTTACAATAAATAAATAAATAATTTTTAGAACTATGACGATTTAATAAAAACGGATGTTTAACTAGGAAAGTATGAGTATGGGATAGTTGTTCCGTGTTGGTTTTAATAGCCTGTTTCAATTTATATGTAATAGTCGAGTTTATTAGCAATGTAGTCGACGTTACTGATATCCTATTCCACATTTAAATATGACTAATTTGTGAAGTTTGATTGCCATTTCGCTAAACATTAAGCGGAGTTTGTTTTGTGGCCGCTTTTGCCTTTTAAATCTCTTTATTACAATATTAACTGAAATATACCAATTTGGTTGCTTTCGTCTTTAATACCATCGCATGCATATATCATAGTAATTACTCCGCTTTGAACACGTTCTACGGTTTAATCTGAGTGAATAAGACAAAAATACGTTAGATTAATTCTTCCTGTAATTTAAATCGTTAAATGTGTAGAGATTAATTAATAAAACTTACGCCGAGTTGCACCATACAAATTTTAAATTTAAGTGTTTATTAAACTAATTTAATCACAAGAATCGTGATTATCTGTTGCACGAAACCTACATCTGATTAAGTTAACAAAAAAATTTAGTTTAATTAAAGACCTATCTAACGGATAATTAATTCCAACAGCTTTAACATGAGATCAACTAATTTTAAGATTAATTGCAACTTAACTAACGGAAAGTCAGCGACGGTTTCGTGCAACTCGCCGTTATACTATTATTGTTAAGTGTTTTTATGATTATGATATAAATAAAATCTACCATCTACATAGTATTATAAAACAGTTAATTAAATAAAAAAAAAAGTCCTTTAGACAGTAAACTTAAGTGTATATTTGGTAGCGGTTATATAGATCGTTCTAAACTAAGTAAGCAAATATATACATAAATTATCTGTAACGTACGTGTAAATTATTTATATGCAAAAAATAAGACAATAATTTATCTTCCCCTATGTTTATTTGTGCCCTAGTATTTACTGTAATAAGAAGTAGGTACATATGTAGCTATTGTATGTATGTGGTGTTTAGAAATAACTTAGGCTTAAATTTTTTCTACTTTGTTAAATTTTTTTATAAGAATTATAATATTGTTAATCTGAATCCACATATTGAAACATATTGGAACATTATAAACATTAAAATTAGGTTTATCAGTAACACTATTTGTTAGCGGCTTACCACTGCGGATCAAATTTAAGCATTGATCGCTAGTTTAATTCAAATTTTAGGTAAACTTTGAACACTATTTCACAAATCATACTCGTTAAATTTTGAATCAATTTATGTATTCATTTATTCCTAAAACCATATCACTAAACGGATATACAAATTATTATGCCGCCTGGTTCGATGCTATGTTATTTATTTAATATTTATTATTATTATTCTTAATCTTACCATAACAGTAACTTAACATTACAGTATGGTCAATGCGTTAGAATAGATACTAAAATGAATTACATTTTCCAAATATATCAATAAACCATTACGATCTATAATGTAAGTCATCAAATGTATTGTATTGTATGTTGTAATCATTATTACAATGTAATGTATTAGGGCCGATCGATTATAATATCATCTTCTTCTTTTCCGTCTCGTAAGTTTTTTAAACACGATGTTCGACAAATTCACTCAATACCGTGTTAAATGAACCATGTTAGCAGAATAAAAGAATTATATTGAAAGCGATTTCTAAAAGGACTATATTTCTGATGAATGTTAAAAGCCACAGTCGACATCGTGGCTTCATCTCTGTCCCTGAGTCCGAATATTTTTTCACGCCTCAGTGAGTCGGAATTTCGGTATCGAAGCGGTGAAAACATCACACAAACAAAATGTCGATTACTTAAATACTGTCGGGCTTAACTTAACGAGCACAGAGCTATCTTCCCAAAAGTTTGTACGATATTTTCGTCATTTAGAAGCAGCGTTTTAATTTTCCAGTGAATTTATTTTCCGAAAGTCCCGCAGTAATTAGAGATAAGTCTATGAGTAAATGAGATGCCCAACATTTATAAAAACATTTGTTCCATTGGACATTTTTTATATTCTCTTAGGTATTTATTAGGCTCATGTAAGCCAAAACATGAAATATCAATTAAAAAGAAAATAATAATAATAATAATTACTTTTCAATTCGTTCAACTTTTGTTTTGATATATACTTTTTGAAGTGTCTCTTCAATATTAGTATTACTTTCTCTAAATTGGAGCACAAGGTATTATTACAAATTTAAACAATAAAAATAAAACCATTATGAGTGTATTCTCATGTATCAATAAATGACTCTGAATAATAAAAGCGCCATTAAACGTATAAAATATTCTAGTGCTTTATTTTGGGAAACGCGTACGACAAGGACCTTCATATTTTATATAAAAAGGGTTACCTACCTCTTTTATTTAGGTCATAAGTAACTATAGATATATAACACCCATGTTTTATAAACAAAGCTTAGTTTCTTCTAATTTCAAAACAAACTTTTTATTTTCTTGTAATCAGAATAGCTACTTTGTATTTTGTTTGTACATAAGTGATTTACTACATCTTATTTCCATTTGTCACTTTTAACACAATACTCGTCCTAGACGTAAGATTTTCAGCTACACTGTTTTTTATTTATTTATAAAATAAGTTGTAATTAAATATTTTGTATTAAATCTAATATAATATAAGTTTGACTGACCCGTTGGCGCAGTTTGTAGTGACCCTGTTTTCTGATCCAAGGGTTGTGGGTTCGATTCTCGCCCCGAGTCTGGGTGTAATATATATTTATTTATATATGTATTATTTATAAATATATTTTATTTAAAAAAAATGTATATCAGTCGGTTGTTATCTAAAACACAGGCATTAAGTTGCCTACCTTAGGGACAGACGACGGTGTGTGTGTGTTAAACATATTTATTTATTTATTTATTTATTTATTTATTTATTTATTTATTTATTTATAAGTATAAATTACATAATGATTTTTTTACAGTATAATAATATAATTACTAATAAGTTATTTCATTTTTGTTAATAGTGGTCGATAATTACAAAGGAGAGAGCCTTGAGTTATCCCACGTACAAAGAACAGATATGGGAGCGTACTACTGCATTGCGAGCAACGGGGTGCCGCCCACCGTCAGTCGCCGATATCACGTGCAAGTGCATTGTAAGTCATCCATTATGGCAGACTTTGGACTGCTTCGATGTATTTACGAAATTCGTGCAAGCTACATCGTAGACAATTAATAAGGCTATTACAGACTATGTAATATAATACTGGTTAAATATTAAGCGTTTATACTATTATTATATTGATATTCTCGTACTAAAAACATGATTATTTATTGCTACACAACATAAATTTAGAAAACAATGTGCCATAAAATTAATCTCGCACTTTTTCGACAGTTATTCCACAAGTCAAGGTTACTAACCAATTAGTTGGAGCACCTCTTGGAAGCCATGTGGAACTCCAGTGTTATATAGAAGCGTCCCCTAAAGCTATGAACTCCTGGTACCGTGAGGATGGTATGTTAAAGTGTTTTTTTTTTAAACTATTTAAATATAAAATTATTCGAAATATGTATTAATATAAAAATAATAATAATAACTTCTACTCTGTAAGAGTAAAAAAACGTAAGATATTTTGATTTACGATGTATAATCAAGGAAAAATAAAAATTTTGACTGATCATCGATTGGGTCCTACATAGTACATAAATAAGTACATAAATACGTACACATATATCGCTTACCTTTTAGAATTTGGAAACTGTACATACAGGATTTTGTATATCAGAACTAACTTTTTAATTTGAAAAACAATAATAATAAACTTCTCACACTCAATGGCTCCCAGTAGGATGTTTATCCTGTGTCGGGGGTTCGGAAACACACACAACACACAAGCACAAACGCCCAGACCACGACAAATATCCGTATGGCCTATATAAATATTTGTAATGAGCGGGAATCGAACCTGCGACCGCTAGCACATCAGCCAGTTGCTGTGACCACTGCGCCACCATGTCGTCAAATTTAAATTAAAATAAAACAAAATGCCTAATCTGAGATTATTTATTCTTTTATGAAAGATTGGTCTAGTTTTTATTTTCTGCGTCAGATTTATCAAATATTTTCTTTTAAAACTTTGACAAGTTCAAAATTTACGAATATTATACATTTAACTTAGATATTTTATTTATATTCATTTTATTTATCCCAATTAATCTATTACTATATCAATGGCAATGTAAGTAGGTACTATATTCCAAGATTTATTAACGCGAAGAAATCAGATAAACAAGGATAGATGGCTCTACGTAAAGCGAGGGCATACGATTACATAAGAGGCAGGCGATTAATCTCGTAACAAAACAAAATCTATGTAATTAATGATATTCGCTTCTTTGAATAACGTATGGAGTACATAATAGCTTTATTAAATATTCGTCCATAGTGAACTTGGAGTATCGCCAGACAATGCGCAGACAGATTACTCGAGCAACATTAACATCTAGTTTATCGAAAACTTGAGCACCTCTGTCGGACCTCATAGACATTATTTTCTGGAAATTGTCTTTCCGGTTTTTTTTTTTAATTTTTTTTATAAGTATGGATATTGGTATAGTACTGTCTGGTTGATGTCTATTTTTTATATTTTTAATATTGCACATATAAACCTATATTGAACAACAGACTCAAATGCTTTCAAAAAATTAATTTAATTTCAAATAATATATGAAAATAAAACTTACTTTACTTAAAATTTTCAACTATTGTTTTGCTACATGTCAATCAAAATACTCTCGACATATAAAATTCCAGTACAATGGTACAATTTTTGAACGTTACTTGACATATTTGATTTAGACAGTGATAAATTATATTTTATTTCACAGCTTTAGTAAGTGACAAATTGTTAGAAAATCCGAAATTTCGCATCACGGAGACAATCGTGAACGAGTATTCTTTATGGATGAATCTCACGATAAAATCTCTAGCGCCAGGCGATTTCGGTACTTACGTGTGCGCTTCAGTCAACGCGCTGGGGAAGATGGAGAGCCAAGTTAGCCTACACAGTGAGTGGAATATATAATTGCTTATGAGTTTGTATGCATTAAAAATGACCTAAATATGACATTACACAAACTGATCATAAATTAATATTTTTTTAACTTTTCGCAATACAAACGTAACGGGTGTTTCTCGCATATCGTACTAATTCCACGAATGAAGTTTTTATGTATTAATTTTTTGTTAAATTTTTTTGGCAAATATTATAGGGACATGGAAAAGGTAAAAAGTTTAAATTTTGAAATAAATATTGCTTTTATAAATTCAAATAATGCTGAATTTTTGGCAGTTTCAAAAATAGAAATAAAACGATAATGATAACGTTGGACAGGGGAATGAATCCAACAAATTAAGTAATTGAAGTGTGAAGCTAAAGAAGATAAACAGAAATCGATGGAACAAAATACAAACAAAATACTGTAACGACAGATACGGAATTCATATTAAATCATGATAATTTATATGTATCCTTGAAAATATGAAATCAAAAATCAAGTATAATAACAAGTCTCAAGAAATACTACTAGAAACTTTCTGTCACTGATAGTAGTGGTTCAGCTCGGTGAAACAAAGGTTCTTAAAGTCTCCAAAAGTCTCTTAAAATCTCCAGAAAAGATTCGACTGCTAGCGCTGATTACTAAAATTATAACTAATAACAGTAAAATTTTATAGTTTAAATTTATTTGAGTATGCTCCATAAAGTGGTTTTCTTTTAGACACAATCACCTACCACGATGTAAATCTCATTGATACAAAGCCGAGAGAGTTCGAAAATTAATATGGAGATTATATACGACCGGCCAAATTAAAAAAAAAAAACTGATTATGAATTCTTCTCAGTAGGGTAATATTTTTGTTTAGATTTTGAAAATTTTAGGTAATTGTTGAAATTAGTAATTCACGAAGTAGTGGCGTGGTTCAACAACGTGCGGTTCCGTTCTTAAAAAAGGTTACAGCACATTATCGAATAATACTCGTAATATCATCTCATTGCTGAATGATATATTTCTTTGTGTCATCACGAATAGTCTCACTCATAATTTAGATTACGTCCATACGTTGTGGTAGATTATACAGAAAACCGAAGGGTACATAGCCTAATAATATAACGCTTACAGATAATTAGAGGTCCTTCGATATTGTGAAATACTAGGCTATGTTGAGCTCACTATAGAAACAATATAGTATTAGTACAAATAAATTCCTTTTTTTTTGTACAAATACCATAATATCAATCCGTATTAAGGATAATAAAGTACTCAAGACCAATCAAATTTCAGCAAAGAGACAGAGATCAACTGAGTGAGTGAGTGAGTTTAGAAATGAACATGATAACAAACAAGACATAATCGTTAAAAATTAACAACATAAAGGTAATGGTTGCTTAGTCAGAAATAAAAAGCGTTATGCTGAGCATACAGATATGATGAGATTCGTAGAATCTTTGAACCGGTATTGGTATACATAATTGGTGATAGGCACAGGTTGAAAAACCGATGGTCGTTTGATACATAATGATTAGGATTAAAAATAGGTTGACGTTAAATCGATTCCAATTACCAGCGTATGAAAAGTGAATTTTTTTTTTAACCCAAAACAAGCATGCACCTTCCAAAGCATTTATTGGCTGTGCGCGGTCGCGATGGTGTAAATTTTTTTAAAGAACTGTAGTCATTGTTGATCTATAGGGGTTTTTTTACAGATCAATGACTGTAGTCCATACATATAATATAATAATAGTATGTATTCTAGTATCAATAGTCTTTTGTAAATAATATATTATATATTATTTTATGATAAATTATCAAAAATAATTGATTATTTTGATCAATAAAGCATATTATATAATTATATATAGCTAGAAGAGCTAACAAATAACTAAAAATAACTCAATGATAAATTAAAGATAACTTTATGATATCTAATATTCTTCTTACGGTATGCAAATAACAAATGAAACAATTAATTTTTAATGAAGGCGTAATACCTGCACGAAATGCGAGAAATACCTTTATTGGCGGGCTTTAAAAATTAATTGTAGAATTTATATGAATTATATATCTTATAAAATATTAAAATAAGGATTAAATGTAATTTAATTTTTGTACAATCATCAGTTACTTTAAATAAAATACATATATCAACGAACAGATTATCCACAACTACGTCGACAAATATGTAAAAACGAAACATTCTATACGATGTATTCTCAGAAAACATACTTTACGACAAACGATCGCGGTATATTGTCGATTTATTGGCATTTCTGTACCTACTTTTAGCGAAAGAGAAGTTTGTGTGCGCTTTGCATTTTAAATTCTGAAACGCATTGATTCAATTTCTTTCGTAACATTGCTTCATACTGAATTCCTAGCATAATTTACAATTTTATATTATTTATTTATGTAAGCATCTCTACATCATTTTCCAAAATTATTTTTATACAAAAATAGTAATCTGACAAGATTACTTTTTAATTGATAAAATAAATATATAAACATAATCTTAGAAAAAATAATGGTATAGAAAAAAAAATAACATTCATTAAGTACTATAAAATAAAGACGAAGACACAACGAGACATGTAGAAAACAAAGAAAAATAAATCATTTAAATAATAATATTTTTATAAACTTAATTTTTTTTAACAGAACTACAACTCAGCATGAACGGGTATGCAGACGAGCCAATGGTGTCAGGGGCGGCGTGGCAGCGTGCGCGCAATATGCCGGCCACGCGACCAGCCGCGTCACATGCCCATCAATATCTCAAACACCTTCCGCCACAACTATACGCTCTCCTTTTAACAACTCTTCGATACATTCATACTTTTTAAGATTATAAATACAAATTATATCTCCATAAATATAATGTGTATAAACATTAAGATGCTGTGTAGCGATAACTATGTCTTTTCCTACTTAATTTTACTTCTTAATCTAACCGAATTATTAGTATGGTTTGTGAATTGTTTATATGTTTACAATTGTTGGTATTTTATTTAAAAAGAAATGTAACAATTTTTAATAAAAATCGATGACATTTGTGCAGCCGTGTGAATTTAAAACCATTTTATAATAAAATATAAAGCTAATGTTGATTGTTATTCAAATATGAAAATAACTACTTTGAAGTTTATTATCGCTTATGTGTTTACAAAGTTTTATAGATCATTTCCCCTGCGGCTGCCATAAATTAAATTACCGGTTCCGGACAAGCCTATATAAACCCAGGATATTAGGGTTCAATTGACTTCATCTAAAAACAAAAAATATATACATATATACTATTTGATAAATTAGTTAAATAATTTTTTGTATGTATGAATTTATTAAAAATGGTTTGATTTTACTTCATATATTTCAATTGGATTTACCCTGACATAAAAGTGTCAGGTATTCAGCCAGCGGAGCAGAAAAACGGAGAAATATTAACCAATAGGTTTGTAGAGCCCTTGTCTAATGGAGCGGAGGGGAGTTTTTTCGCAATACAATTGGCTAATATTTCTTCGTTTCTCCGCTCCGCCGCGCCGCCTCGCTCCGCATCAATGCACAGGTACCCTAAGAACCCTTTTTAGGCAGTCCTCGGGCGCTTTCCGAACTATAATACATCCGATGAAAACTAAATACGTGGTAGCCTTAGTTTCCCGTAATAAATATTATTACACGATCTTAAAAAGAAAAAAAAAATGATATTATTATATTTTCCTCAATGCGAGAAACAATCGCCATATCATTTTAAAAAATATCTTTCAATTAGACGATTGTCGAGATTTCTCTTGCATAATAAAACTAAATTTATTAATAATCAATTCTAAAGATTAAGTTTTAACAAAATTACTTTAATAGTACAATGAATGCATATTGTTCACAGCTATATTAAATTTGAAAATATAAAATATGTTTTTTGTTTTAAATCCTTCGTTATGAAGTATATAACGTTTATGTAAATATTGATGTATGACCTATATTTAATCCTAACTTAGATTTTCCATCCAAACATAAAAATATATTCATCTTATCTTATATCTTCAAACGAGCAATTCTTGTATATATATATATAATCTGAATCTCGGAAACGGCTCCAACGATTTTCATGAAATTTAGTATGCAGGGGGTTTCGGGGGCGATAAATCGATCTAGCTAGGATTTATTTTTAGAAAATGTCGTTTTATCCCTTTTTTCAGGCAATTAAAAAATATCGTTAGAATACGAAGGTAAATTTCGAAATCATTGATAAGTTTATAATAGCTCCGATGTGAACCGGGCGGATTCAAAATAAGAAGATCCTAGGTTCGAATCCAGATGTCTCCAGAATTATTTTTCTTTTACTTTTTTTTTAAGTTTCATCTTTTGTGAGAAAAACTATTATTGGGAGCCCTTTACTAACTGTATGACCGAGCTTTGCTCGGTATTTTATTTTTTTATTTTTTGTAATTCATGTTTTTGAAAACTATATTTACATACAAATTACGAACTGATGATATATAAATAATATTTTTCGATCTTAACGAAATAATAATAAAAAAATATGAACTGATTATTTTAAAAAAAATCACGAGTATAATTAAAAACTGTTAGAATATTATTAGAATACGAAGGTAAATTTCGGCATAATCTACAAGGTTATAATAACTTAGGTGGGAAATCAGTATACCTGGGTTCGAATCCCGATGCCTCAAGTCTCATTTTTTTTGCCTATTTTTTAAGTTCCCTCTTTTGTAAAAAAAATAACTATTATTGAGAGCCCTGTATTACCTGGATGTCCGAGTTTTGTGTGGTATTTTTTTTATTTATTTATTTGTTAATCGTTCTTTTTTTTGGGAATTATATTTAGATGCGATAGAACTGATGAAATGTGAATAATATTTTTCGATCTTATCTATATAATAATATAGTATTTTGTGTCACAAGGGGATGAACGTACTATTTTTTTGACCCTTATGTGAAATTGCCGCCCGAGCCGAAGGCGAGGGTAGCAAACATACGGGAATGGATGTAGTACTTTCGTCCCATGTTACACATACTTTTTTTTCCTCCCTAGGACGAAAGTTCAGGTTTTGTCCCTGTGAAGCGGGACAGAAAGTGTCACTTTTGTCCCGCTTCACAGGGAAGAAAATCGAACTTTCGGCAGAGGTAGGAAAAATTTAATAAACTGGTTATTTAAATAAAAATCTCGAGAGCAATTAAAAACTGCTAGAATATCATAGAATAAGAAAGTAAGTTTCGTCACCATCTTAGATAAATTTATAATAGCTCAGGTGGGAAATCGGGCGGTCTCGAAAACGGAATATTTTTCCTTTTTTTCAAATTCCTTTTTTGGTGAGAAAAAATATTACTAGGATCTCTTTTTATTTTTTTTATTTAAATAACCAGTGACTATTGTTTTATTATTATATCGGTAAGATTGAAAATATTATTCATATTTTATCAGTATGTAATTTGTGTCTAAATATAGTTTAACCGAGCAAAGCTCGGTCATCCGGGTACTAATACTATTATATAAAACATTAATATCAAAGTCATAAAGAACAAAAAAATACTCATTTCGGCAACCTTCAAACGACGTCATTTATATTAATCACAATTTTTCTTAATTAAAGATAAAAAGATATGAAAAAAAAAACAGGAAATTTTATAACATTATGTCTAAAAAGTTCTTACTTATAAGTTAATTTGTTACTACAATATTAATAAATTTATAATAAGCCAGCATACTCTTAAGACTTAAAAAGTGAAAAAATATAACGTCGTTTGAAGCTAGCCTTAGTGTTTAGACATTTAAAAAATATAAATATAAAGGTGTCAACAGAATATGTATTAAGAATTTATTAAAATTAAAAAAAAAAAAATTAAAAGAAAACCTATTTATTTAAAAACAGACAGTTCACATTATTATACACATCTTTTAAAACTTATTGCGCTATGTAAAATATACGTATTTAATGACAGTCTGCGAACTTTAATATTAATAATTTTCTTTAGAATGTAACTGTAAGTTAGCGAACTGGAAATGTTTGTTTTCTGAAAAATTATTAATAAGTGAACTGCATTAATACCTGTATAACAGAAACGAACGATACGAAACATTGTACGATCTACTAGTTACATAGTTCTTATTAATTAAACAGTATAGTTAAATTTTTGTTTTCTTTTATTAAGAGGGAAAAATTAAAATGAATAATATGTGCGGAATTAAAATGTTGAATCGGCATTTAAAAATCACAAAAGATAATCAGCGCAGCATTTTGTAATTACGTTGCGCAGTTTTATATTTTTGCCATACCGCGATCAACTGGACTAACAGCCACGGCCCACGATTGACTGGGTTAATATCACAATCGACCGCTTGGTCAGCCCTGCTATATAGAAATAAGATTATAAATAAATAGATGATTTTATTAAAAGATAGCAATAATAATAGCAAGTAAATCGATCAAAAAATCTTCATATCCAAAATCATTACAAACAGTTGGAAAATAGATTAAATTTTCTATGAAAGTAAAACTTTCTTGCATATTTTTATTTTTATTTTCATGTATATATGTATGTCACACGAAGTTAAGATTTTATTTACATTAAAATGAATGCAAACACAAAAAGAAATGTGTTTATATTGACAAAATATATATTACTAGCAAACCTGGCGAACTCCGTTTCGCCACCAACTTATTTTCGTGAGGGATACTCACACCACGTACTGCCGCCATGCAAAACCATATTGGTTTGTAGTACATGCTATGTATCAGAGATGGCGCTGTATGTGAAAAATGATTTTCCATGTTTTCCTGCTTTTCTGTTGAAAATTTTCCTGAATTTAGTTTGCTATAAAGCTCACGGAGCCCGAGACCTTTCCAATGAATGCAAAACCGTGGAAATAGGTTCGTGCGTTCTGGAATTATAGCGTCAGGAAGGAAAACTCGACTTATTTTTATATTATAGATAAACTGTCAGTGTTGTTTAAGAACATACTTAAACGTAGATAATACTTTCGTTTCCCAAAACTGTACTCTATTTATAACAAAATATAATTAATTATTGTTGTAGATATATTATACAATATCGCTATTTCACAAGTGTTGAAGTTGTGAAAGTTACTGGATGTGTTATAAAGAGCACAGAAAACTACTGAAGAATTTGTTTACTCTTAAGCCTTATTGTATGGTTATTTCAAAACTTGAAACTCTTGCGCTAATAATGTTACGTTGACTTTGACAATAAATGTGTAATTTAAAAAACTCGTGTAAAGTTGAAATAAAATATTGAAAAAAAAAAGTTGTTTTATTATTTATATATGTACCCGTTTCGTAATATAACAAAACATAACATATATATAATATACACAAAAATATAATTTTAAGAACTTAATATCGGAAATCCTAAATATTAAAAAAAAACTAATGCATTTTTATTTTTTGAGATTTTTTGTCAGATTTTTTTTTCAGTTTAGATAAAAAGTTAACTTTTGTACTAAATTTAACAATTGTAACACCTTTATTATATGTATACAGTAATAGCATTGTATAATTTATCAACTTTAACGATAAATTATACAATCAATAAATTATACAATTAATGTTAATCGGAGAAATTCAAGTAGTAATCAATTATTCTAAATACTCTTCAATCAATCATTTTATTATAAGGCTCAATACCAGTTGTAGGCAAAAATTTGTGTGATATCAAAGCCAATGATTCACATTTATAGTTGCTCTCATTTTAAAACTTAAAAAGCTTTGCATAATTGATAATTTAACATTTCACAACTAAAAGCGTATAAAACAAAGTAGTGATTTTTCCATTTATTTTTAATTAACAGATACTAAATATAAAATACAATAGTAATTATTTTTTATTATATTAATGAAGGCGACGTGGTAATATGCGTTTGCACATCCAAATCTTATCCAATTATTTTAAATCAACAATCGACGTATTAACATGTTTCAGTTTTATACGTGAAATAAATCACTGAACTAACACTTTATTTAGAAAATCTTTTGTATTCCATTAAATTGCTGAATTATTTTTTAAATACCCTAATTTCTTCTATCCAGTTGATTAATTCTTACAGAACAATTGAAATGTCATTTAGATCGATTAGGAATACACTTACAAATTTATTTTAAGAAATTGGTACAGTCACAATGTATTTTTAATGTCAACGCCAATATTCGGTAGGTTAGCGTTGCCCCAAAGAAAGCCAGGACAATGACAAATAGCCATCGTCCACTAATGCATTTTTCGTGTTGCACTTGAATTAATGCGTCAACGTTTTATTCCGACGGCCATTTTTAAAGAATTAATCGAGCTTTATAAAAGGAAAGAGAAACTTTTTTTTCTTAGAATTAAAATATAAATGTTATTATTATTTATAATATATTATATATAAATTTTATGTAGATAATACTCTGAATTATCATAAAAAATAATTTGTTTGGTAGAATTCACCTTCACAAAAAGCTCAAAGAAATACGATACGATGATTCTGTAATCTAGAAATTACGAATCAAAATCAGTGAAGTTTGATTTCCGATTGATGTCTTATTCTTAATCATGGCACGTCTCTGCTGAACTTTGCTGAATAAACCAACTTTTTTGTAAATCAATTCCTCATTCAATATCCTCATTTACTCTTCATTTATATATATTATATATATTTAAAAAAATGCTCTTTATAAAAACGGACTAACAAAGATATTGTTATAATATCTCTTAAATAAAAATCTCTAATTTCATAAAATATTTATATAGCTGTATACTCCTGAATACCGTGACTACTGATGACCGTTATGGTGTAGTGGTGCAAGTAGTCGCCTCAACACCGGCGGTGGCGGGTTCGATTCCTACTCGGATCAGATATTTGTATTTGTGCAAATATTTGGTGCTTTTTAAATAAAAAGGTGCAAATATTAAAGTGTTTATGTTGATTGTCTCCAGGAAGAAGATAATTATGCCATTGTTTTTCGAAACACAGTACAATTGTTTAATGGAACAATTATTATTTGTTATTGATATTATTATAAAACGAAATCAATGAATTTCATATGGTTCGATCTGTAGTAAGTTGAAATGGATGATTGCAGATCTTTTTTCCTTTTTTCCTTTCGAAAGTAAGAGATAAAAAGGGACACCACGTAGACGTTACACTTAACGTAGGAAGCCCTCTAAAACGAATGTCGTTTACGGATTTTGTATACCAACAGAAAGTAATAAGTTGGAAATAATTTATTGAGGTGTATCTTACAAGGAGATGACACTACCTTGGGTAAACGGATTTAAATGAAATTAGGTGTAATGGTAGTATACCATGTGGGTACTACCACTGTAAAATATTTTTGTCCAATGCCCAGCAGGAGCTGAGAAAAACACACAATGTGGACCTAGTACCCACATGGTATACTACCACTACACCAAATTTCATTCAAATCCGTTTCCCCAAGGTCGTGCCCTCTCCTTGTTAAAATAAATTGCGGTGTTCGGTTAGTCATAATGTTGATAACGAGTTTGAAAGCGATTCAAAGTTTGAAATTAAATAAAAAAGGAGACAGATATTTTTGTATGAAATTTAGGTCTAATCCGATTGTGTTGTGTTATATAAATGTTAATAATTTATGGTAGTAGTATAATTTCTTTATAATATACAATTACCGTGTAACAGAATCTTGGAAAAATTTAACATTAGTATGACGATAGAATTCACAACAATAACATAAATATCAATAAGGTGTTATTCCTACTAATCAGAAGTATACAGTTCAAAGCGAATTCTTTGAATGGAATACTTGTAAACAATCTACTGCTGAGTGAAGGCCTCTAGGCGGATTGGCGGATAATTTCCCTACCATGAGTAACGATCATTACCAGGTATCCATGATAACAACCGGGATATACATAACAAGTAATTCTGTGTTTGAATATTATAGGTGTGCGAGATGCCAAATTGTGATAAATCATTTAAACTTATACTTCATGATTAAGTACATCTAAGAGCAGGTTTCTATACGTAATATATACTCCACGCCATCCAATCAATTAATACTATCACATAAAAGCAATAGCATCCATCCATCACATAAGCATTAAAATTCGATAAAATACTGAATAAAAGATACTTAAATCACCAAAAAATTACATTCAACGAGAGCAGCCGCTTTCTATCAGCGCGAATGTACAGATTTTTCTGTGACGCACGTGCGGCACGGCGAAAATTTCTATTCGTATAATTTATGTAGGTTACTTATGCGGTAAGTGTCCCGAGGAGGGCTACTGTAATTTTTATTTTATACACTCGTAGGCCCGGGTTTGGCCTGGATGATTTTTCAGAAGAGAAACGTCAATTGTACAATTCAGTCACGTAGTTTTTTAGCGTCACCCCAACAGAGATGCGCCGAAGTTTAATAAAGTCATCGAATGCCAATCGTAACTATTCCCTTAGAATACTTAAACTGACTTAAATCGATACATTTCAATTCTATTCTTGTCAAATACGTTAATCAAGTTAATAAAATAAATGCTAATATTTTCGAAATAAGATTATAAGAAAACTAGCGACCCGACCCGGCTTCGCACGGGTTCCATTGGACAATTTGTTGGTGCTTGATTGCTGTTTGCATGTCTTGTACTACGACCTATATTTGAACGACTTCTTCGCGGCATGATTCAATTGAAAAAGAAAATGTGTGTATGAAAACAACAAAAACAAATAAATAACAAAAGAGCCAATACAACATGCAGCACACTAATGTTAATGTAAAAGGAAATATTTACAACATAGAAACGTTAAGATACGCCTTTTATAGGCAGCCCGCGGCCCGAGGTAGCGCGACGCGGTGCCAACCATTTCGCTAAAAGGGATTTTTTTTGGTTGCGTTGTGTTGGTGTAATTTGAATTCTGTGATAACTTCTAAAATATTAATTTAAATGAAATAAGGAAAAGGACTAAATTAAATGGCCAAGGTAACTAATATACTCATTTGGATAAGGATTATACCTTGTCCAACCGTTTATTATCTTTTTCACAGCTTACGTCTATAAATTATCGTTTTTTTTTTCTTCGGAATAATGTACTACACTAATGTCGTACTTTACAGACGGGTAGTGATTGCCCTGTGCATATCAAACAACCACAGACTATAAAACAATTCTTGAAATATATCGATCGATAAATCGATCATATGATAAAAATAATTTGACTTCATATAAGTATTGTTTCTGTAAAATTAATTTTAAAAAAAGGAAATAAAAATAGTATCTATGACTCCAAGATTCATTATTTGCTAGGAATTAAGTCGAAATCTTGGAAGTTAAGTTCAAATCAAAAGTAAATAAATAATTAATAATAATAAAAGTAAATAAGTCGTGCGTCGGAGCTGACACACACAATTTTTTATTTTAAAATCATAGACACTAAAAAAAAACGGCTACCACATATATCAAACGAAATCGTCATTAGCTTGGCTTAGCCATGAAGGTGACACCACTGGCGGTAGCATTAAACTTTAGAGATGCATCTTACAGATACGTATCAAGCAGCTCACTTTGGAATTAACTCACATGTTTAATTGATTAATTGTCCGAAGACTTTAGGCTTGACTCTCGTAAAATACAAGTTTTTATATAATCTTTTATACTATTATATAATATAAACTTGTATTCTTCGAGCTTCAGCCAGCAATATTTCTACAGTAAAAACTAATTAAGGCTCGAAAATAAATGTCGAACAAACAGTGAACATTGTGATTTGCGGCATTTCGCTCCGTGCATTCGTCTGCACGGACAGCTCCGTCATGTGGCAGTAATTCTTTAAAACGTTCCTGACAGCTTCGCCATCAGGTACGTCAGCGCTCGAAAGGATTTACTGCGTCAGGAATGAGAATATTTCATATAGACAGAAAATGGACTAACTCTTAGCTGTTATATGAGAAAAAAATTTGGTTGCATTTTATTGTATTATATCTCTTACTCGTATATAAACTAGCGGTATTAAAGTCCAACTGAACAATATATATATTTATTTATTTATTTCATATTAATATTTAATTTTAATAATTATATATATATATATATATATATATATATATATATATATATATATATATATATATATATATATATATATATATATATATATATAGATAACAAATAATCATTAAAAAAGATAAATATATAAAAGAAAAATATAGATAACAGATGACAGAAAAAAATATTAGACATACATAAATATATGTATTTCAAAGCGGTATCAATATAATTTAATGAACCATTAGCAAGTTATAGTTTAATGTACGTGCCACTCGTTATTTAAAACAAAATAAAATTTTACTTTTGAAAATAGTTTCACAAAAATAAACGAAATAGCCAGTAAACACCGAACTATTTTACGTAGTAAATAAAGTAATATAACATCATAGAAGCGTATGGTGGAGTTAGAGGGATCTGTGAACATCAGACGGTGATCAATCTATCCTCGTAGCAGGACTGACATCGATGGACAACGGCAATATTGGATAGCTGTGGGTCTCACTCGATAATTTACGACGAGAGGTGGAAAAATGAATGATGAATTATTATTCATATTATATCCTCATTTTTTTCTAAAAGTATTACAGTTTTATTAAAGACTTAATTAAGCGAATATAATTAAGGATTTTTTTTATTTTAAATATATTAGTGCTTTAGTTATAATTAAACTTCGTTATTGTTTTCGTTATAATTGTTTCGTATTCATTTTGTATTCTGGAACAGAATCTATAATTCTAACTATTAATCAAAAAAAAATCCAACATCGATCATTTAAAATGCATCTATTCAGAAGCCAATTCTCAGATCCGTTTGTCATTACAGGTAACACACATTGGTCAAAGACTTTCGACTTCAGGTACTGAGGTATGACGAATAAAAAGACGTTTTTCAAGTTCCCGAACGCTGCGCATCCTAGCTGGATTCGACAATTGACCTCTGTCTCGAAGTAAGATCTACCAAGTGTGACCTTTTGTCCTAGGTAGATATCCTCGTCAACAACTTCGAGAGTAGAATTTCCATACGATATCAGGGTGGGCATTCGATATGAATTTTATCTTGTCCATATTCATTTTAAGGCCCACTGTATTTAATATATTTACAGAAAATTTAAGAATATTTTCCAGTGGCTACAAGTACTGTAAGAATGAATGATGTATAGATTTTGATTAATAAATTTATAGATGTAATAATACCAGCTTATAAATTAAAACAGAAACAGGACACACTTGCTTGTTTAAAGTCTGCATTATTTCATAGATATCATATGAAAATATAATGGATTTGTACAAGTAACAGTAATAGTCTCATTATGCTACTAAAATATTACTACTTTAAACCTACTTAAATAAAACATCACACGTTTGGTGTGGTCTGCCAGGATAAAGAATAAGAGTGAAAAAATAATAAGAAAAAGTGGATGATGTAAGGTAGGCTTGCCATTTATAAAAAATAACACCGCTTACGTTCCTGAAGTTTTGCTGACCAAATTTAATTACACTATTATTTATATTGTTTAATAAATTAAAAGACAATGTAAAAAAACATTTTAAAAAAAACCATACAAAGTTCAATAAATTAAATATTTAAATAAAAATATCTTAACTATCAGCTCAATAAAAAATTATATAAAACCATTCGTTAATTAGTCACGCAATTAAAGCGTTCGAGTCAATGAACAGACAGAATGATATAAAAAAAACCAAACATTTCCTGAACTACAAAGGATAGACAAGACTTCAACTATGACTGAAAATTATCTTCATTACCTTTGAGCTACTCCTAGTTTTAACTCTTTTATAGGAAAATTAAAACTGAAGTTCGCATTTTGTTCGGGTTTTTAAATATTTTCTCGAGCGTACATAATAAGCAATAGTTACTGTAGGTGTACAGTGACACAAGACTGATTTTATGAAGTTAATATATATCAAAATTCATTCTACGTTCAATCTATTGAACACTGTAACATTTATTAATGACTATATAATTATTTATTCAGCTATTATGGTTTAAATATAATTAAAAGATTTTTATTAAATTAAAAGATTTTTTATCCCAAATACAACTTTAGCCGCCTCTGTTTACCCCTTCAGAGTCAAATTAAAAAAAAAATCGAAATTCCGTCACCGAAAAAAATATCGCATGAAAAAAGTAGAGAAATAGTCAAATACAGCAAGAATTTAACAGGCCAAAGTCCGATGCCGAAAGTCAATTTAAGTTTTTTATTTTACTTTTCAGATACTCGTGTCTAGACTAACAGTAGAAAAACTTCAAAACTTTTGTGTATATAAATAGCAATAACTTTTTTTCTATATTAATAGAGATAATTTAATTTTTTACTGTGCCCTTGCAGATTCTAGAGCATTTTTTAAAGTATGAATAATTAAATTACAGTAAGGAAAGAACAAAATCCTTTAAATTTAAATTCTGTAAATTTTTCTTTATAATAAAATAAAATTGAAAAACCTCAACTTATTTGAATCCATGTTATTTTATTACATGACGTTATAATAAAAAGGACATGTCAAAATTTGTATCTACTCGTAAACCGTTGCATTGAACAAATTGACTTAAATAGATTGTGATTTTCGCACATATAAAAAATGGGCAACTTCTTGAAAACATTATTTCTGGATTTTGTCCCATTTCTTGTTGTTTGCTGCGTCGTTGGTGCTCTTGCTCTGCATCCTTTCCATATATATATCTTAGTTAATAGTTATAAGCAAATTAAATCCAGACACCTCTGTAGATTAAACTGATCTCAAATTAATTTTATAAATGTACTGTATCAACCTGTAAACGACCCACTGCTGAGCGAAGGCCTCTTCCTCCTATAGAAGAATTTTATAAATAGCTCATCAATAAATATTCGAGATCATATATTTACAAAATATAAATGGCTATGTAAACAATTTTTTACTAACTCAAACATTAATAACAAATAATACGTTTAACGCAGACAGTAGAATAATAGCCAAAAATCGATTGGGTTGCATCGCCTGTTTAAACATCGAAATAAGCATTCACAAATCTCGAACCCTTTTCACGTAGGAATTCAATAAGCATCGCCACCCTTTCGCAATGGCGGAAGGACGGTTATGATATTGCTAAAGAGCGACGCGATTTCACTCTTTCTAAACACGATTGTTTTATATGTTACGTTTACATTATGGAATCACGAAAAATTCTCTTATATTTTTATTCAGATTTTTTATATATTGAGCGAAAATAAATTATAAAACCTTATTTATATTTAGAATATGACGCAAAAAAATTAAGCATTATCTATTCAAAAACTTACTTACCCGCTAATTTGAAATTCAAATAGCATTGTTTGCGCTTGCTTTGGGATATAAATTATTTTATTAATATGTTTTAATCATATTGAAAATTATCATAGTTTGATAGAAATGTATCATTTCTCATACGCCAAAATTGGAGTTAATATAATATATTCTCTACTAGTTTGTATGGAAATAATATAGACATAAATTTGTTCTTCCGTTAATGTTTCAAGTTCGTATAACTATATAGTAAAACGAATCACAAACATCTAACTGATGTTCCACTAATATACGGAAACGTACATGTCTATACGTTAACACAAAATCAAAATCAATAATTTCTCAAGTAAGCTTCATGCTTTTGAAGCTTTTGAATAGTTGTCTTTCACGGTACAGAAAAAAATAAAATTATTAATTAAACTTCCTTATCTATATTATATTGTGCAGAGTAATATGCTTTGGTTGTGATTGATGAAATTGATTAATTCACAATTGTAAAAGCGTTTGTGGGATTTTATTATATAAGCGAGTTATATAAATGTCAATAGTAGAAGATCCGAACCTAAATAGACCTTCACCGGGGTGATAATAGAATGAGACCTATTTTATAATAAATTTAGTCTATTAAAAATGTATTAAAAATGGGTTCGCTGGAAAAATCCTGGACAGCATATTTTTAATTAATTATTATAAATTTTTTTTTTTTTTTTTTATTGAATGCGGAAGAGATTTTCAATGTGCGCGCAAGCTGCTATCCTTGGTTTGAGGCACTTAAATATCATGAGAATGCTCTCATAAATGAAAGAATGCTCTCAAATATGCATTTGGTTTCATGTATAACATAAAAAAATTAAAGGAAATTAGTGATAGTGAACTTTTGAAGCAATGCAGCGACTTGCAAATATCTATGACAGTAGGAGAATCATGTGATATTGATGGATATGAATTTTATGAAGACCTGAATATGTTCATACGTGTGTATGAAGGAAACGACGACATTGTCTCGGTGCTGAAATACATAATAGAAAAAAAATTTACTGAAGTTTGCCCCACTTTCAGCCCTTGCTATTCTTTCAATCGAAAATGACGTAGTTCATTCGTTAGATTATTGTGCTTTAATTAAAGATTTCAGTGTTAGGAAAAGCCGCAAACATCATTTTTAAAATCTATCATCTCTGTATTTGTTTTTTTTTAAATCTTTTAATATAAAATATTTTATATTTTAAACTCAAATTTTATTTATTAAACTTGTCATTTCTCGTCAAACATGACAAATACATAAACCAAACAACTAGACCTACTTTCGCATCACATACTTTTCACTAAGGACAAAAGGCCTCGCAAAGACCTGCCTCCCGAAGCCTCGCAATCGGTAAGGCCGCCGCTGGTCATAGGGTTTTCTAATATTTTCCTTGACAAACTGCTAGGTTGGCAGGTATAAACAGGTATGTCGGTACCAGTTACTTTCACTTGATGAGATAATAGATTTTTTTTTATATCAGCATAAGCGCTGTTTTATTATGAACACGTTGATGTAGGGTTTTCTATGAAAAATGGTCCTAATAGAGGTTTGCGAATTTTAAAAATTTAAATTTCAATGCGTGCGCAAATGAGTGATATAGAGATCCGAGGTAAGTATACCGTGTAATAATAAAGGACTGAGCATTGCAACCGTCTCTGCTGGGACTCTGAATGCGCATGCTCGGTACGTAAACTATGGCGAGTAGAGGTACCCCTACTACTTTTCATATGATTTTAACGTAACTTTAACCGTTTACGCAGCGTACACAACGAAAGCTCTCAAAAAGAATGTTTTTCCCGTTTTTGTGAAGTTTCTTACGAATGCTCAACTCCTATTGGTCATAGCGTGATGTTACATAGCCTCCTTCGGTAAATATACTATCTAAAACAAAAGAATTTTTCAATTCGAATAAGTAGTTCTTGAGATTAGCGCGTTCAAACTAAAAAACTCTTCAGCTTTATATATTTTAATAAGTAATAGATTTTATACTGTTACATATTGCGTTCCGTTTTCTATGGAAACTAATCATTTTTACTTTTTAAATATCAGGCTTACCTAATCATAAATTTTTAAGAGACAATTTATCTGAACTTTTTGCAATAGCCTATAAATACTTATTTAAATAAAACTTTATAATATTTTACTTTGTTTATATTAGTCCTAATACTTAAAAATCGCATATTTATTCGGGTGTTATTTTTTTTTCGCACCTCCCGTGCGAACACACTCCACCGCGCTTTCGCGCCCTGCCGTATGTAATTGGAGACACTCACCGGTCCACTCTGCTAATTCAGAGAAGAACCGGGAGCAGTCCAACCACCGCAGTGGAGGGAGAGAGTACTCTCCCTCTATCCTCTCTCCTGCGCTTTCGCGCCCACCACTCATGGTGAGCGACGAGTGGTGTACCCGGGATATCCGCCACCCGGGGACGCGCCCACTAGGAGACCAGCAACTCCCGAGGAATTCGGCTGTTACCTAACATAACAGGCATGAAGTTGCCTTTTTTATTTTTTTTAACGATGGGAAATGCATTTACGCATCCCGCCGTCCGAAGGGACGGGTATGTCGGACTCGCTGACTTCCCCAAAAGCCAGAATACCCACTAAAATCCATCGGCCGTCTGCGCCGCAATGGGGCACCACGGGATCGCAAAGGCATGCAACCGTGACGCCCCGACACCGGGCCCGGCGGTTCCTCCCTATGTGATTTGAGCCGCTCGACTGGTCCACTCTGCTAATTCAGACAAGTAACGGGAGCGGCCCAACCACCGAAGTGGAGGGAGAGAGTACCCTCGATCTCCCTCCATCCTCCCTTTACCGCTCTATTACGCGAGACAGAGAATAACAGGAGTCCCTCCTCATCTCTCCGCGCCCCTCTCGGCGCCACGTTCCCATTAACCGCACCTCCCGTGCGAACACACTCCACCGCGCCTCCGCGCCTTGCCGTATGTAATTGGAGCCACTCACCGGTCCACTCTGCTAATTCAGAGAAGAACCGGGAGCAGTCCAACCACCGCAGTGGAGGGAGAGAGTACTCTCCCTCTATCCTCTCTCCTGCGCTTTCGCGCCCACCACTCATGGTGAGCGACGAGTGGTGTACCCGGGATATCCGCCACCCGGGGACGCGCCCACTAGGAGACCAGCAACTCCCGTGGAATTCGACTGTTACCTAACATAACAGGCATTAAGTTGCCTTTTTTATTTTTTTTAACGATGGGAAATGCATTTACGCATCCCGCCGCCCGAAGGCGATGGGTATGTGGGACTCGCTGTCTCTCACCGTTAAAGCCAGAATACCCACTAAAATCCATAGGCGGTCTGCGCTGTAGTGGGGCGCCACGGGATCGCAAACGCACACAACCATTACGCCCCGACGCTGGGCCCGGCGGCCCCTCTGTATGTGTTTGGAGCTGCTCGACCGGTCCACTCTGCTAGTTCAGAGAAGTTTCGGGAGTGCTCTCCAGTAGGTCTACCAGTCCACTCTGCACGAGACAGAGAAGATAAGGAGCCACTCCTCCTCTCTCCGCGCCCTCCCGGCGCCACGCCTTCACCGACCGCACCTTCCGTGCCAACACACTCCACCGCGCATCCGCGCCCCACCATATGTAATTTGAAGCCACTAACCGGTCCACTCTGCTAATTCAGAGAAAAACCGGGAGCGGTCCAACCACAGAAGTGGAGGGAGAGAGTACCCTCGATCTCCCTCCATCCTCCCTTCTGCGCTTTCGCGCCAACCGCTGCTGGTTTTGGTCCGCGGGCGGTTCGAAGACCCCAACCACTCGTGGTGAGCGATGAGTGGTACCCCCTTTCCGCCATCCGGGGACGCGCCCAGTAGCGGACCAGCAACTCCCGTAGGAGGAATTAAGGAGGAGTTAAGCCTACCTTAGGAACAGACGATCGTGTGTGTATGTTAAACAAATTTCTTTATTTATTTAATCGAAAGATAAGCATTAATTGAATGAATGTTGTTTACAAAAATACACAGGATATTAAGAGCCGAGTCTAGTTTCGATATAAATTAAAAAAAAAATGTTTTAGCTGTTTCCTTCGTCTAGATATACATTTCCATTCCCTAAAATGAGGATTATCATATTCCTTTTTTGTAGTTTTAAGTATATTTAATATATGATACAATCTTTTGCTTTACGTACATACTAGATGAAAACCCAGCTTCGCTCGGGTGAAATAGGACTCATAGTACCTATACTATATTTTACACAATGTAGGTAGATATTTTTGTAGTTATCGGTTTTCAACGAATATTTGGCAAGGTATAGATTCGTAGCATCGTTTATTGTGTTTAATAATTATAATACAATAAAACTGCAAAAGTTTTTACATAAATATTTTTTATTTAAAATCAACTTTTAAAACAAATTAACAAAATAACAAAATAAAGAGCTTTTAACTTATAAAGAAAAATCATAAATATTTTCTATCTTACATATTAGATCGAAAACAAAAAATCTATTATATATTAAACAACATCTTTCAATAATTATCTCCAACCATTGGAGGATTGACGGTACATGCGCGATTTACGTCAAAATCTCCAACGGATAGCCTTGTGCCATACATTGATAAAATTTAAAGGGCAACTGACTGTTAGATGACGAGACGAATTCGAGGAATAAAACTCTGGTTCCCACATGGCTACCACAGATAATTTCAGCATCAATAACACGTGAAGCTAACGCTCTAATAATAAGACGGGTTCCGTTGCACAACCTAACAGGCGGGTTTAAGTTTCTTAAAAGCATTACAATACAACCAACTTTTAATTTTAAAATGACTGACAGTGATGCGTTCATTGCACGATCTAACTATTTAGCTAATACTAATAGCTAGATCGTGGTTCATAGACAGTATGACGTTAGTTAGCTCAATCAATAAACAATAAAGGCTCATTTACACACTGAGAACACTGTGTCATCTGAAGTAACTATAATCGGTGGTAGTTTCACTTTAAATAATAATTAAAATATTAATTTCGTCATAGTCGTAGAATAGTGACGGGTCTTGCAGGTTTGAAACTTTGCAGGGTAGACGTTTCAAACAGTTATTTTGTTGTTGTTGTATATGAAATGTCTGCCCTGAGGGGTTTTGAATTTGTGAAATCCGTCACTATTCTACGACTATGACGAAACACCAACAAAACATACAACAACAACAATATTGTTGTTTGAAGTGTCTGCCCTGTAAAGTTTTAAATTTGTAAGATCCGTCACTACTCTACGACTATGACGATTTGTAAAATGACGATTCCAAAGCGATTTGTAAGCCAATTTGAATAAAACTATTTTCGATTTTGATTTTTGATTTGACTGACTGACAGGGATGCGTTCATAGAAAGTATAACGTTGCTTATATTTGTGAATCGGCCTTAACGAACTCAAGATGGCGTCTGAGTGTCAATCATGGACGTAGTGTCAATATAGCGACTGCCATTTGCACCATTAGATTTTAACAAAATACTCGACAATCCGAATTTTGCGGATATAATATGTTGTCGACTCGATATCATTATTTTTTTATGTTTTATTATTCAGGTAAAGTTTCAATCAATTCTACCGTACCCCTTGACTGAATTATTAATATAGATAATTTACAATAACCGAGCAATAACAAGAATTGTGAATTTGCTGTCAAATTGCATTTCGAAAGTATATCATCTAGTGATCAACTGGAACTAAAATAATATCACCGGTTTTTGACGCTAATAAAAGCAAAACGTAGAAGGTCTGAAAGAGAAAACAATTAATATATTTTACGTAAATCAGTTACAGAGCCAACGTACTACGCAAGTGCCTGCGAAGGTATAGGCACATTTCACGACAATTTTATCGAAGCTATTCTTCGCCATCATATCTTAGCCATTTGTATCATAATGCCATCGCTACACTATCCTGTTGACGTGGGTGAATTTTGGTTGCCCATTTTGTGATTTAATCACTATCGAATCGTTACATAAAACAAAAATGAGATTTAAACAATTCAGCGAAGACCGCCAAGAAGAGAAAGTGTTGAACCCATTTAATAAAGCCAACTTAAACAAACGAAAGATTATTTTCCAAAGTTAATTAATGTCTTTGTTTCAGAATTACGTTAAGGCGTAAAAGTTATTCTTCTTTTGTATATTATTGAGTATTTTAAGCTTAATAGAGCTTAATATACTTAATAGACTTGTATATCGACATTGCTAACAAAGATAATAAAATTAAGATAATAAATTTAAAACACATAAAATTTTCAACGTGAGTAATAATATAATGAAATACGAGCTTGACGAAAAAGAAATTTACAAGTTCATTACAACATAAGGTAATGTTGAAAAGTAGTAAGTACTTAAAAAACTTAGCAGTACTTTACAGTACTTTGTTTAATCTTTATAAATTCAATTTCATCAATATGTAAGTTGTACGAAGAAAAACAAAATCAACGGTACGTGACAACGAAAATGATACAATAGCATTTATTCTTTGATAATTTAACAACTTGATTTAATTTCTTTTATTTAATTTCAAAATAACTTGTCTTTAAAAAAAACTTAAGATAGTAAAAATATGATAATATAGTTAAAATACGTATGGAAATAATTCAAGCTCGTCAGTTTTATTGTACTTTTCGTTTAGATGCGAACGTCGATCTTGCCAGGTTAGTTATGATATTGTTAAACCGAGAAGCGTCGAAGCCACTGACACTAAAAATACGTGACTGTTTTATACGATCCTATCTCACGAAGTAAATCGCCTTCTTCTGATATAAAGAGATTTAAATAAGCTTACTTTACCCGATCATGCGTTTCCATATAAAAGATTGGAAGAATCACTAAATCTCTTCTGCTATGTTATTCAATTTCAGTTAATATTATATAGCACTTAGAAAAATGTTGTACATGAAGGCTTTGTGACAAATTTTCTTTTTATTTTATATAAATGGTAATGAATTTAAATATTATTACACTTTTTATTTAAAAATGAGTCACTAGAAAATAGCTAGCCCTAAATGGACCTACTGGCAATTAATTAGTCTTAAGAAAAATAGGTTTATTCGATACCTAGTTACATGACCCGGGGCAATATCCTAACAGATACGAGAAGGTTTCACACACAAAAAAAAATATAATTTCTAAAAACTTTCACGTCTTACTGGAACACGCAGAGACTTTCGACTTATCACTGCCATCATCCGACATAATACGACGAATATGCGAGCTAAATTTGTACACTAACTTTTTTTATAAAACGTAACAGTGTTAAGTGCATTTCAACTTATTACATTATTTTTGAATAAGCAAATAGGGCTATTACTACTACTACATCAGCCGTTAGATGTCCACTGCTGAACACAGGCCTCCCCTATAATCTCTGGGAGTTTTGCCATTACTCGCCACTCTGGGCAGGTGGGTTGGCGAGCTCAGTGTATTGTGGCAGGTTGTAAAGCTGCTGCCCATCAATATCCTGGTTGGTGTACAGTTTTTCGTATCAGTATGACCTTAGTCGCTTTTTACGACACCTCAGCAAGAAATAACTCGGGCCTATCTTCTCTGCTGATCACCGCACAGTAGATATAGTAAATAGGGCTGGTGTGACAAAAATGTTAATTAAAATTGGTCTCAATGAAAAACTTCTAAAAATTTACATATTTTTTTAAATAACATCTTTTATTTTTACTTTTAATTAACAGTTTACATACATACGTTCACTATACATATATCACTTACAATTTTAAAAGCGATGATATTGGGTACTTCTCAGATTAGTTGATATTTAAAGTTACTGATCGGTCCTAAAAGTTCTAGCTTGGTGTTTTAAGTATAAGTATGTAAATACATAGACACTGTTTTGAAATTTAAGATATGTTTTTTTCTTTTTTCAAACAATTTATTTATAAAAACTTAACATTATTTCTTGAATGCGAGATTTCTTTAGAGTCCGATCTTTGCTTAATATATTTTGAATAAATTTTAGTAAGGTATAAATCAGAAAATAAATATTATCTTCAACATTATTGATATTCTATGTGGCTCATATTTTAAATTTTTGACTAAAATTCCAAAATAAAAGACTGAGAATAAGAGCAACTTTGAAACAAAACTGCGTACATTATGCATAGACTTTTGCTATACGTAGTCTCATATTGTAACACTAAAACTAAAAATAAAAAATAAAACTAAATTAAAAATATTAAAAAAAGACTTTTCTTAAAATATTATAAAGTCAAAAGATTTGTTAGTTATTAATCGACCAATCTATTAGACATAACATCAACTACACATTTGACATTACGTTAACTAACAGTAGTTATAAATGACAAGCAAGGGTAAAAAATAAAAAATAAGAAAAATAAAAATAAACGAAAAAACAACGTAAAAATAACGTAATAAACGAAGGATTACTTATTTATAAAAAGGCTTTTATTACTATTTTCGTGATTTGATCCACTCGTTTTTAAAGTAAAACTACAGTTTAAGGGTTACATGATGTTTTCGTCACAGCCGGACACGAGACGAGTTTTAAGAACTTTAGTTTTTAAAGTATCATTTTTTTTGTTTTGTTATGATATGACATTTACATGAGACAACCCGTAGTTGAGCAGCGTGATAGATTAAGCTCCAACACAGTGTGGGTTACATACATACATGGGAGAAGAGGTCTTTGACAAACTGTAGAATGATTCAGTCTGTTAAAGTTTAAAGAAGCTTTGCTTTTGATTTTGAACCCGTTGAAATTGGAATAAGGTAATAAAAATCACTGGAGTAGCAGTCCAAAGAAAATCTTAAAGAACTGACCCCAGGTCTCGTAGCATCCACCGGTGACAGGAGAGCTGGTGTATTTTTTGGCCGTATAATTACGATAAGACGGAAAAAAGCTGCCAGCATTCTTAGCACCATTCCATGCGAACATGATTTATACCAAAATTGTCTGTAAATAGTTAGTTTTCAAATTTTGTATTGAAATATTTATATTACTTATATTTAAAAATTTAACTTTTATATGGTTGAAATTTTGTTATATTCCATGAATAAATTCTTTTTACTTTATTTAGTGGATATGGTTTCTAAGTTTAAAAAAGGTGTATTTGTTAAAACTTAAGCTTAGACGTTTAAATCCACTTCTAAACAGTTTATTGACATAAAACATACACTGAGTTTTAAGTTATATATGCATATATACGAGTATGTACACCTGAAAAAAAAACACAATGTCGAGTAGTAAATTGCGTGCTGATGGAACAAAACACTTCAACAGGCAGTCAGTCAAATAGATGTATATGACATCGTTCTGGTGTAGTTGTTGCGAGAAATCTTAACACCGACGGCCTCGAGTTCGATCTAGCAGAGCAGATATTTATATTTATTTGTAAAAATATTTGTTTTTAGTATGGGTGTGTGTCCTTGTGTCATGTCCTCGTGTCCTCCCCACCGTGCACGTGAGTCGGAGAGCACGTGAAGCTGTCGGCCTGTTATTGTCATATACATATTCGGTAGTTACTCATGGTAGAGAAAATATACGCCAAACCACAATAGATCAGCGTGGTATATTAGTCTCCAACCCTTTTACAATATACAAAAGACGTCTTTGTTCAGCAATTGTTTACAGGTAGATTCCCTTTAGTTTAGTTAATTTAACTAAGGTGAGACCTCGATCCCTGAAGGTCGTATATGCTATGATTTTCTGCCGTATAATATGAAGTTTATTATTATCTATACTATGAACTTACATATTACTTACCTTTAACCGTTTCATATCGTTCCAATAGTGCACAATTTCAAAAAAAAAAAAAAACGAAGAAACTTACAATAATATAGACAAAGACAAAAATACTTTTACGTTTAAGCGTTTGATATAAAGTTTTTTTTTTTTTTTTTTTACTGTAATCATATTCTAAAAAGTAATAGAAAAGTTATGAGAAAAATATTTAGAAGAGCAATATCAAGGTGAACGCCTGACGCGTCATTTTCTCTTGGAAAGGGTCGTCATATTGCTTCTCAGCTGACATAAAAGCTAAACGACATGCGTTATTGTGGTTTATTGCCACGGAGACAGGTGTCTCCTACATTATCAAATACACACTGCACACTCAGAGACAATAATATGTCGATAATTCTCTCTTATAATGTTTTACCTTGCGATTGTATTGCGTAAATACTTTCTATCAAAATAATCTCCAATTTAATGGGTTTCGTCATTACTGCTACCAGTTTAAATGTTTTTTTTTTTTTTAATTACTAATATATGTATGCTATTAAAAACATAACTTATAAAAAAATACCAAGTCTCGCAACTCACTTCTTCTACCGTAAAAAGTTGTGAGATCCATGTAATACCAAGTCGGTTAATTTATTCAGTCCCTACTTAAGGGTCCTTCTGTCTTAATCTCCATCAAGCCATCATTGCCAAGTCAAGCTATCTATTTAAAACATAAAAGATTTTTTAATATTGATATGGTCACTATAAGATGTTGTTAGGATAACAAACAAATCTCCACAAAAATAAACTTTAAAAAATATTTAAAAAAAAGTGTATGTGTACTTATGTACGCACTTAAGAAGTTATACTTACAATAAAACGTTGCGCTGAGTAAATGGTTAGTGCGCGCCATCTGTAATCAGATCCTGATAACCCACTAAAAACAAAGTAAAAAGTGTTGTTTCATTGCGAAGTTCGTATGGCCACCTTATCATTATGATATTATCATCAGATTAGACCCTGGTAACCATTTCAAAACAAAATACTCGTCAAGACAAATCAAACAAGAAAAAACTGGATGTATTATAGTTGCGTATTTTCATTACAGAGTTCCTATGACCACACTCCAGCTCCATCACCAGACTCTGGTTATTATTGAAAGACAGACTACTTATCAAGACGATTCAAACGAGCCCGAACTCAGTGAAGTTGTGTCGTTTCATTGCGTAGTTCCTATAGCAACATTCCAGCTCCATCATCAGATTAGACCCTGGTAACCATTTAAAAACAAAGTAGGTACTAGTCAAGACGAAGCAAACGAGCCGAAACTTGTTGAGGTTGCGTCGTTTCATTGCGTAGTTCTGATAGCCACCTTCCAGCTCCATCATCAGACTTTGGTTACCATTGAAAGATAAATTACTCGTCAAGAAGTTCTTATGGCCACCTTCTAGCTCCTCCATCAGATCAGCACCATGTCTTCATAATATTGCATTGTCACACGGTTTTCTATTATTTTGGATCAAATATTTTGCAATAATTTGCAAGATTTGATGACAAACATCGGGACAGGTGAAACTAAATAAAAGTTTGTTGAGCTGACACTTATTATCAGTACTTATTATTATTTTTTTTTATTAATTTTGTCTACTTTAATACTTTTCGGGATTTTGGTACAACTTCATAAGACATGTCCCATTCTTGCTTTTTCATGCCGTTTATCATTTTACAGGTTATTTACTTTTATTTACACTGATTCATTTACTACATATGTAACTTTGTAATCCTATATATTTATATGAGATTACAAAATTATTGATGCAGTTGGTATATCTAGAAAACTGGACCGAAATTGCAAAATATTTGAATTTTTCCTAAGTTTATATACTAAACACTAATGGTATTCTAAATTTGAAGCTTCTATGTCTGCTAGAAATGCCCTAGAGTTTTGATGATCGGTCAGTCAGTGAGTGACAAAATTAAGAAACTTTAACTAGTTGTAATTCTTAAACTACTTATTCAAATTGAATGAAATTTGAAATATACCGTGTTTATACAATGCCTGCTTGGGTACTGAAAATTCAGACTTATAGTTTTATATATTTTTTAAAATGGACTGAATTGTTTCGAGAAAAGGATGGTACGGCCGTGCCACTTTTTTTTTTACTCGACTTGGCGGAGGCACTACCGTGCCTCCAGATTATTTATCTTATCAATTTTATACAAACATAAAAATGTTATTAATTTTTATTCCAATTACATACCTAAGTGAATGAGTGAATTGAATCAAACCAAACGGTTAAAAAGTAAAATCTTAATTATATATTTCCGAAAATTTGTTTTACTACCAATTCCAATCACAACGTATTATTCATACATATTTAAAATAGTAGTAGTTTCGACTACATTTCGACGACAGGTTGGCAAGTTTATATCACGTGGTCTATCTTATTAATTCATCCTCCTGATGGCTGTTAAAGCTGGGGTGTCTTTTTTTTAAATCGAACTCCATATTTTCTCTTTTAATTATGAAAACACTGATCAAGTACAAACAAAATCATACCCTAACTAAAAATGTGATTTTAATTTAAAAAAATCACATTGAAGAAATAAATTTCTGAGAATAATTTTCATTTAATAAGAGATGAAATCAAATCAAACAGCGCCATTGATATATTAAATGGATAATAACAAAAGAGTATAACAAGAATGGGTTAAATAATAAAAGTATTATCTTCCAAAGTATCTCAAGCCTTCGAACATTCGGCTCCAATACTTATCTCTTCGGAGAGTAAAAATACATACATATATTCCGCAACTCTTACGTTATTTACGCTTACTGCATCTCGCGTAGCTTGCATCTTATGACGTTGCTTTTCATTAGGTTACACCATAACCTTTTGAGTTACTCACGTCTACGTATAATCCCACTGCCGCACCGACGTAAATCTATTACTTATTAAAAAAAAAAACTGTAACAATTCTGTACACTGGAAATATTTTGAAATTTTAGAATTTTTTTTTTTTGTAAATTAGAATCGATATTGAAGCCAGACTTTTTGTTTGTTTGTCACCATACCATACCAGAACAAATAAATAAATTTATATAAAATGGGGCATGATTTAGGTTTATACTACCAGTTAGGATACTGGATACTTTTTATTGCGAAATTTATCACGGTTTCCTCGGGAGACCTTAGAATCCTTAGATGATCAATTTAAGAAGCAATAGTAATAAAAATCCAAAACTAAATAGTAGTAGAAATAAAGTAATTGTAACCACCCATCCTAACAACTACCTACCGAGTAACGCTCAAAATTATTTCGGCATATTGAAATTGAACAAAAGAGCCCACTCACCTCCAAGCGGTCGTCGAAGTAAATAAATTTTGATAAACGAGTCGAAATGGCTATCGACCTAACAACTTGTGCATATATCAGTGCGACTTAATGAAGCATATACTATATATATAAAAATAATACCTCAAACATCCCGATCATCGACATTATAAATGTATTTGATAAAGTCTGGCATAATGATTCGGTTTACAATTTGTATCACTTTGGACTACCAAATCGACTACTTCTACTTTTACGTTAGAGAGCAAAGAACGCTTCACCTTCTCCTTGACCTTTTTAATCCAGATGAGCACATGTCTATTTTCTCGCTGTCATATATTCTCATATATGGATACCAACTGGACTGGATACCAACCATTTCTCAAGAAAAATGCCGAATAAAAGTTCCTAAAGATCGCACTTTACAAAGATGACAAAGCACTCTTCACGAATGCATTCTCTCATGATATCATTATATATCGCCTCTATTTCTAGCTGACGCACTAGACAACTGATTTAGAGAATGGAACATCAAGGTCGATCCCTTAAAAAGTGCACACTTACAGTACACTTTGTTATATATCTCTTTATCTATTTTCTCTACAATAAATGAAATCACTCTCTATGATAAATCAATGTCTTTGGATGAGTTACTATTAATAATTTAGTTGTCATGACAGTCAAAAAACAATCATAAACAGTCTGCAACAAGGATGCTTTCGTATTGAAACATGCTGTTATGACGCAATTACCTGTTTAACTTTATGACAAACAAATCGTTGCCTCTAAACACGTCACTGACATTACTTTTTATTATTATTTATATTCGTAATTTGTTTATCAGTCTAAGTATGTACATATGTATTTACATATTTATTTTTGATCACATACATACATACATATGGTCTCTAGACCAAACGCGTTGACCGATTTTGATGATTCTTACATCAATTGATTCGTCTTAACCTCGCGAGAGTCACAAAAGACACGAAAATAATCAATATTCACCACAGCGACAACCAGACGCCATATTATTGAAATGAAAAACAAAAAATCGACGAATTACGTTAATTGGGGTATCGTTGAATAGATATTTATAAAATATTTTTAGGTCAGGGTAAGTTATACTTATTTATATAATATATTAATATATTCTGTCAAAAAAACCCGAAGTCCTACACTATTGATGGATTGTACATAAAACTTTTCTAGTACAAATACAGCGCAACTCTTTTTTTTTGGAACCAAGTTCCTTACAGCAGACTTGGAGGAGATAGGGATTTTGCTGCGCGACCGAACTGAAAAAAAAATGTGAAGCTTAAACCGTAAGAAAAACATATAACGGAAGTGCGTGTGCGGGCGGTGCGGGGGTGAGGGACGCGACTGTCGCCTGCGGCACCACATCCGCGACACCGCGTGGCTTAAGAATTTTTTTTACTTAATAGTTTGAATTTCAATTTTTTTTTGTTTGTTGATTTATTTTATTTTACATTATTGGTTTTTTTTGTTTGATTTATTTTATTTTACATTATTTTGTTATTTTCTAAAACACAAAATGTCCTAAATACTTTTATTTTGATTTGATTTTACACCACTTTTCTACCCTTAAAATCATCCCGGTGTAACTCTAAAATGTACCCTACCTAGACCCCTACTGTTGGGGCTCATTTGAAAGGGGAAGACACCAGGAGTTACCCCCATCAATATTCTAAGCCCTTGACCTCTTGGTGCCATATACATCCAATCTATAAGATTTTTTTGGAAATACACAATGAAACCAACAATTATTTTAAGTTAGAGCGTGGATATATAAAAATTAAAGTTGTAATCATAAACATCAAACAATATTTATGCATATTGACTTTGTCTCTTGTTGTAGTTAATAGTTACTATGCCAAAATGACAGATTTCATGTTAATTTAATACCCCCTGTTGTTCAGAGTTTTAGTACTGAAACAGTTATTTGTGTCACTCTTTGATCCAACCCTGTTTTCATATCCGGCTGGGGTTTCAATATTCCGAATTACGTTCGAAAAGTTATTTTATCTCGTAACAAAACCGAAATTTCAAACAATATTGGTCATTTTGGAATTTATTAAATAAATTGTATATTTCTAAAAGTAGGCTTAATTGTATTTTGGTTACGTATGTGAGCAAAATATATAAACATAAATATTTAATATATAAATTTATTAATAAGTTAATATATAATGTGTGTCACAAATGCATTAAATTTGTACGTATGTAAAGTTGTAAGTTACACTTACTTAATGTTACTAATATGAATGCGAAATTTGTTAGAATAGGCGCATGGATGAGCTCCGTACACACATACGAGTATATACTCGTAGGTAGTTGAAGGTCTAGAAATACACATTGGATACTTTTTTCTGAAATCCCCATAGGATTAGAAGTTACGTCACTAAAACTGCAAGGCGCAACTGATACTCTTCACAATTGCTTTATCACCTATATCATCACGTCGTCGCCTTCGATTCTTCAATTGGAGTCATAAAAACGGCGATCAACCAGTAAACAGAATATGCAGATTTTAACTGAAAAGACAGGCGTTTATATTTTATACAGGCTTATTTTCAAACATAATTTCGGTAAACGAAAACATCGTGAGAAAACGTACATGTCTCAAAAGAAATTCTAAAACATGTACATACACACCACTACAGTGGATCAGCGTGATGGATTGAGCTCAAATCTTTCTTTCAACAGAAGAAGAGTTCTTTGCCTGTCAGTGAGTCACAGTCATGAGATACCGATGTCAATACAGTGTATATATAAAACTTACTTAAAATTCTATCGGAAGCCTAGCCTAGGAAATTATTTCATTATACTTACTATACCGATAATACGTAATATGGAAAATTCCAATCGCAGCTCATTTTGTACCAGCAACTTAATAAACTGATCAACTTGTATTTCGAATTTCAAGTTTAAGAGCTTTACTATATGGAGCAGTTTAAAGTACTTATATAAAGGTGTGCCGAGACGTGTGTAGTTTACAAATGTAAGACGATTGGAGTTACAAATTTTCATACTACACAGTTGGCAGAACAAACTGAAATAGCTATTCACACTCCTAAGAACGTGTGTTCCTTTTATTTTACACAGACTATGAACTAAGCTGAAAATAAGTAAGGATAAAAAGCGGTGTTTATTATTTGTATTTGTTAGTGCTATTGTGTTGCAGGTGTTTTAAAATGTTTTATAAGCCAAGACATACATGTGAACTAATGTTGTTGACTGGTAAATTGTTGCTAATGAAACGTAAACATGTGCAATCTATAGCCTTAAAAAGTACATCGGAACTGTATATCAATACATTAAGATGAATAGAAACGTCTCGTTACAAGGTAAACAATGTAATGTAACCTTCAAACAACTAAGTTGAACTCAAACATGTTTAAATAAAAATTGTGATATTTATCCTGCATATGCTATAGAATGTTTTTGAATTTAAATTATTATTATTATTATTTTATTATATATAATTATTTATATACATAGATAAATTTAAAGAGATGTAAGTGCCGGTGAAAAAGTTTATTCGCATTTTGTATCTATAAAATTGAAGTAAAATCTCTTTGCTTGCAATTACTTTTGAACAAAATGGCACATATATATTATAATCAAATGTAATTAAACTTTAAAAAATAAGAATTGAATTTGTATATAAACACGAAGAAACTTTTTCCCCAACCTGTTATATATACATATATATATATATCACATCAAAGTTTTAAGAAATATACCATGACCACACTACCCGTTATATCCTTTGAGGTAATACATTTTTCTTTAACTCAAATGATTCTACAGGAAACATATTCTTATTCTAAGAATAAAATTGTTCATAGGAACTCTTATCATATAAATCAGTGATGAATTTAATACATAATACTCTAAAGCCAAAGAGGCCTATTTCAGCAAGTAATATAAAATGTTCAATACTCTGTCGGGTCAAATGGAACAGCAATAAATTGGTTAAAGCGACAGCGGAACGATAAGTGGCGATCGTTCAACGTATTTGATAATGGAGGCGACACCTGCCCTCGCGCCAATAAACCACAAAAATGCATGCACGTTTACTTCAGCCTCTTTCGAATACGACCTTTTTATGAAATGAAGTTCAGCAATATGACTCATATGAACGCAGTTACGTATATTACATATTATAAAGAGGGTAATCTCCTTAAAATTGTTCTTTTATTTATTTTTTCCTCATCATATAATAATTTTATGTTAGTTAAGATCAATTTCTTATTCTTTAAATAATAACCAAATCCTCTTAGAGCATCAACGTTCTTCAACTCGAAAAATGTAAAAAGGGTAAAATGTGAAAAAGGTATAAAGTGTAAGGAGCTCCACAATGCCACAAACTGTAGGTTTCTATTGTTAGAAAAATTCGTCTATGAATCTACCTTGAATGAAAATAGGAATTTAAAGTGCGCCACCAGTACGTTATGTTTTAAATAAAAAGATTGACTTTGCAATCGCATGAAAACACAATATATCTCACAAATAATACATACGAGTATTACATTAAATTACGTTGTTTAGTACGATTGCCAAGTCAATCTATTTATTTAAAACATAAAAGATTTCACCGGCACACAAAAATAAAAAAGTTGTCAGTACTTTTGACGGGACCCATATATCTCTATGTATTTCGACCCGCTGAATCCGAATCTGAGGTCAGTTTGACTCGTACACCGTCAAATTTTCGAGAAAGCTTTGAAAAACCGAAAAAAAATGGCGAAAATCGGCAATTTAGGCGATTTAAAATGATTTAAAAATTTTTTTTGTGAAAATGTAGAAATTAAGAATCTAAAATGTGCAATTCAAGATTTATCAAGCAATCTTAGGTTGTAATTGAAATAAAGTTCACATGAGAATCATGATTGATTTAATTTTATAATTTTTTTTTAATACAATATCTGGAATTTTTGCTTTTTTTGCAATTTTTCAGGGTTTTTTGGAATTTACTCAAACTTTTAATGGCTTATGGTCTAAATAAACTTCAGATAAGTATTAAGCGGGTCAAAATACATAAAAATCATGCTTAGTTTAGATCAAAAAAATAATAAAAAGAATAAAAAAAAATATATAAAAAAATATAATAAATAGAAGAAAAAAAAATTTAAATCGCCTAAATTACCGATTTTCGTCATTTTTTTCGGTTTTTCAAAGTTTTCTCGAAAATTTGACGGTGTACGGGTCAAACTGACCTCAAATTCGGATTCAGCGGGTCGAAATACATAGAGATATATGGGTCCCGTCAAAAGTACTGACAACTTTTTTATTTTTGTGTGCCGGTGTTTTTATAAGATAGAAGAACCCTTAAGTAGGAACTGAATAAATTAACCGACTTGGTATTACATGGATCTCACAACTTTTACTGTTTTTTTTTACAAGTTATGTTTTTAATGGAATTTTTTTTTTTTTACCTCAATTAATGAAATTAATATTTTAAATGTAATAAGGAACTTCGTTCCTATTTAGTGTCCCGCAACACCACACGTTTTTTTTTTTTTCTGTATTAATATAAATTTTATCTAGAATTCTCTGAATCATCTGATTTCTTGGACAGAAATATTGATATTTCTTTTCTATTAAAGATACATCACGATAATTGATGTTATGCTAATTATCTGAATTGTCTGCGAGGCTTCTTATGTAGCTAAAAATATATGAAAATAACAACATATTTTATTATTCTTATTACCGTTATAGTTATTTTGATAAAATTTAAATATTTCACAGACTACTGTTATCATACTTTGTAAAATATTTAATTAAAATAACTTTATTCTAAAATATGAAATAATTTTTTTAAAGATATACCTACAACCTCCTAATGGGAAAAAAAATATTTAAATGATATTAGGTAGTATAATAAATTGATGCTGATAAGCCTTTAGAAACAAATAATATTGTTAACATAACATTATATTTTTAATAGTTATTGAATAATTTAAAAAATACTTATCTTTTATTAAACTAAAAGTTTAACCTTTATTTTAATCTCCATGAGTGTTTTGTGTTGGTGATGAATCAAAGTTTTTAATAACAATTTACTACAAAGTTTAAAGATAAAAATAATAATATAAACAATTTAAAAACTTTATGTCAACATGTCAAATATCTTTAAAATAGCGGCCGACGGGATGTTTTTGTCTTTTTTGTCATATGTAAGAAAGACGAAAGTTATAACTTACATTATTTTACTATTTTAATTATGAACCAAATTAGCTCACACATATGACTGGGTACAGCCAATAAGTTTACTATTTTAAGGGGGTGGTCGGGATTTATTGCGGTTAAAGAAATTCATATATATAGCAAAAGTACTGCGATTTCTCGTATTTAAAAAATATGCATAGAAATCTTCAAGATATTTACTGTTTCGGTGAAATTACGAAAACACGATAGAAATAACTTCATTCGATAGAAAATAATCACAAAGTAAGGTCTTTGAAATCGTTTGAAACGGTTTAAATAAAGAAAGCAAACGAGCAACCACCTAAAAGTTTTATCAGAGTATTAAACATGTTAAAATTGAATTATTTGATCTTGGGTTTTCGATATTTTTGTACTTTTCATTCATGATTTATCAATATTATCATTTGTCGGTTACGCCATCCATTCCGAGCGATTTCAAATCGGTTCTCCTTCACTTACCCGCTGCGTTCGACAGTGACAGTCTAAACGTGATGCTAAATAGACGTGTGTCGCTTTAGTCTCCAAACGCGCTTCGTATATTCACGAAAATACAGAACAAATACTAGTATAATGGGCAATAAAGAGCTAAAAAAAAAAGAACCAAAAGTAAAAGCCCGAAAAAATAAAGGTTTACATATGGTAGAAGTGCAAAGGTAAGTAATAAAGTATTATAATTTATTAATTAACTAGTTAATCAATTGCTGTTAGTGTACCTTTATTTCACTAATATCTGCATCGACAGCGTTGCTTTGTGGTCTGGCGACAGAATCAAGTTTTTGAGACGTTAGGTTCGATCGTCTCAAAAATTTTAGTTTTGGTAGAATTATGTTTTTGTTTATTATTATTTTTTTTTATGTAGTTACTTGTGTGTGTAGGAAAAATACTTATATATCTTACTTATTTTTTTATAATTTTTTTACCCGACTGCGACAGAAGGAGGGTTATGTTTTTCGAGTTTATGTATGTATTCATGTATGTATGTATGTATGTATGTATGTCCATTTCTTTGGCACGCCTTACAGCCCAAACGGCTGGACGGTTTTTGACATAAATAAGGTGTCGTTGGATTTGTCTAAATTGTAGTAGTGACATAGGCTATATAAATTTTCAAAATGGCGCCAGCAAATGGCGGAATGAGGGAGGGGAGTTGAATTTTTTTTTCTAATTGTAGCAATATGGGTATCAAATGAAAGCTAGTAAATTGTTTTATTCTTTTTAGTTTATAATAAGAGTATTTTACGCAGTCGGGTTTTTTGATTTTTTTAATTAAGCATACTTGTTAATTAAGCATACTTGTTGTGAAATAAAGATCATATTTTGATATATAATTAAAATTTCCAGAAAACGACGGTGTATTTCTGCAGATGATGCAATGGACACTGGAACAACCGCTACCACCATTCGCATGTATGTACAATTCGATGTAAACCGAATATTATTGCTCGCGTACGGTGGGTCACTCGCTAAATATAAAACCACCAGTGCAATATGAGCTAATACCACTATGGATAAGCTCGACCGGGAACTGGCAGAGGAGGTCGCAATCGTCGGCCGCTGGAGTCTCCCGCCGCTTTCAGAGCTTGGGGTGGATGAGGCGGCTAGCCGGCTCTGCGACGCATTCACTGCTGTCTGCAGAGCGGCCATGCCGCCAACGAAGCGTCCATCCCCACGGCGGGCACTCTACTGGTGGTCGGCTGAGATAGCTGGCCTCCGGGCCGCCTGCAACGGGGCCAGGAGACAATTACCCGGAGCAGGTGGAGACGCCTCCAGGACGTGGACAGGGACGATAGGCTGCGCAGGATCTACGTGGAGAAAACGAAGATCCTGCGGCAGGCCATATGCCGAGCCAAGACCCCCGGGGCCGACCGTATAATTGGGCGCGGAACAAGCTCCGCATTCAGTCGGCCTCCATCAGCGAAACGCTCCAGCCGGACCAACTGGGGAAGGACCCGAGCGCTTCGTGCCCCTCAGAATGGCTCGGCAGACGCTGGACGAGAAGGGGGGTGTTCCGCCACCCGTCACAGAGGCTGCAATGGAGGCGGTGATTACCCGCCTCCAAAATAAGAAGAGGGCGCCGGGTCCAGACGGGGTGCACGGGAGAGTCCTTGCGATCGCTCTCGGGCACCTCGGCGACAGCCTCCGGGAGCTATTTGACCGCTGCCTGCGGTCTGGCCAGTTCCCGGGGGTCTGGAAGGAGGGTCGGCTCTGCCTATTTCCTTAGGCAGGTCGGACCCCGGACTCGGCTTCGGCGGTGCGACCGGTGGTGTTGCTGAACGAAGCTGGGAAGGCCTTGGAGAAGATAGTCCCTACCTATACCTCCCGACCTCTCCGATCGGAGGGTAGGCCACGAGAATCGGTTGGGGTCCGTGGAATGGCGGCGAGTCGGCTGCGGTGTCCCGCAGGGATCGGTCCTAGGCCCAATCCTGTGGGACATCGGGTACGACTGGGTCTTGCGAGACCGTCTCCTCACCAGGATGGGTGTCATCTGCTACGCGGATGACACCCTCGTTTACTCTCGAGGACGAAACAACAAGGAGGCGACGCGGCTGGCTGAGGTCGGACTCGACCTCGTGATCAGCCGCATAAAGAGTTCAGGGCTCCGTGTCAGCGACTGCTGCACCAGCACCACTTCACGTACGAAGAGCTGTATACGTGTCTTACACAAATTGAATCAATTTTAAACTCCCGACCTCTAACTCCTCTGTCCTCCGATCCTCTTGACTTCTCTGCCTTAACACCTGCCCACTTTTTGATTGGACGACCACTAACATCTGTACCTTATCCACAGTTAACAGAAATCAGTATCGGCCGACTAGGACGCTTCCAAAGGGTGGAGCAGCTTAAACAACATTTTTGGAACAGGTACCATACGGAGTACGTACATCTACTGCAACAGAAGACCAAGTGGTCTACATCTTCCAGTGACATTAAAGTAGGATCTCTTGTACTCATCAAAGAAAAGGCCCTGCCTCCTCTATTGTGGTGTCTTGGACGTATTGTGCAGGTGTATTCAGGAGGTGACGGAGCGACGAGAGTGGCGGATATCAAGACAAAGAAGGGCACGATGCGGCGCGTCTTCAACAACATTTGCCCACTACCTCTTTGAAGTTTACCCTTCAAACAACGGCCAATACGGCAACAAACGGCCTATAGCTCCGCGCAGGACGAGACTTGCATCGGGACACCACCGGCGACGCACGTTTCCTATCTTATACCTAATATTATTTTTGTACTAGTCTTATTTATTTCTCTTTTAGTCATAGGACCCTAACAAATAGAATAGAATAGAATAGAATTTTATTGAGAGATATTTATACACTGTTACACATAAAAATTAAATAATTTAATACACAATAAAAGAAATACTTAAAAAAGAGTAAAAAATATATTTATTTGGGACATCACAAACATTGCAGACAACGAGTAAAATATTTATACAAAAAAAAAAGAAAAAAATATACGTAGTTCAATTTAAAAAAAAAAGAAGTATTTGTGTATACAATTAAAGCAACAAACATACAAAATTACAAATACATTTAATACATACAATAACATATAAAATTACAAATACTTAAATTTAGTTACAAAAAAAAAATTGACAAAATATATATAAATATGCGCCTGAATATGATATTATAAAAAAAATTACCGAGTGCCCTGCCGTACCTGCTAAAGTTCTGGTCGTAGACATCCATATTGCAATCTAGGTAATAAAATTTTGTAAGTAATACCAGCCCTCCTATATTTACGTACAACATACTTCCATAAACATTATTTTTTAGAACTGAAGAAAATATTGATATTTTGTTGATACATATTTTGTTACCTGGTTTATGATCAACGGTCGTAAGTTTACAGATGATTTTATTACAAAATAAATGTTTAGTGGATATTACATAAATTATTTTCAAAAGATTTTTATTATTATTATATTGTCTAATGTCACTTTTAATTTTTGTTTGTTTTTTATAGTTTTATTATTAAAAGTCATTTTTCATAAAAAGAAACTTTACATTTAGATTGTGTATGTAATAGGTTCGCATTAGGAGCAAAAAATGAAAAAGTTTTATAGATATTACACAGAGGGCTCGGAACCTAAAATTCCTTATTTAGCGAAGAGATGGCGTTAGTTAAAAAGGTTCGTTGAACCTGTGCGTTCGGGCAGCGACGGGCAGGTAAGGTGTTGGGAGGAGATGCGGAACTCAAACGCTCAAGGTCATTCGCTCATCTAAGCCCCTTAATAACGAACCAATAAGCTCACACCTATGACAGCACAGCCAATAGAAAGGGCGTTCATGGAAAATTCTTACCGTTACCGTCCGATAAGGTACTTCGTTCCAAAAACCAAGGGTACCATGAAAGCTAGGCTGAATGCCAGCGTAATTTTGTCGTTTCGTTTAATCATTTCCCGTGGTAGTTAGAATAAAAATATAAAATAGACAAGAATAGCTAGTTTGGAATCTACCAAGTGTATGAATGAGGAGAGATGCTAGAAAAATGTATGCGGCATGAAAGTACGAGAAGCATGTAAGATAGAAGTAGAATGGAATGTGTTAAACTTATGTGTTTGAGGTCCAGTATAAAAAAAAATCCAAGCCCATTTTATTGATAAGTCGGTACATTTTTATAGTACTGAATATTCTTCAGCAATTTTATTTTGTCCAATATTCTTAACGCCATCGTTTATAGATTTATTTTATATGCCCGGATAGTCGTTCCTGCAACCGAGTCTCAGACTTCTCTTGAGACGTAGACTACAAAAGGACCTTTGTCATCATCTGTAATCCTCTAAGAGCCTCTGCTAAAACTTATGAATATAAACAGTCTGAATAGAAGGAAAAGCAGTAGAAGAATAATTGTTAATGGTTAGTTTTGGTGAGGGATTAGAAGGAAACGATCAGCAACTGCCACACGTTTGCGAGAACTACGATCACAGAGATCCGGAGGATCCGGAGTTAAGTTAAGTCCACAATAAATTAAAACAAGGCGCAGAAAAAAAAAACTTAATAAGAAAAAAAAATGTGAAAAATGTAAGGTAGTAAAAATTTTATTAATAAAATTAAAGATAAGAAAATTAAAAATAAATCAAACTCGTTGTATTTATTGACATATTTTATAACGATGTGATTATACATATATATAAATTCAAATTAAGACATTAATTAGTTACATACAGCCAGGTTCCCTGCAATTCTGAATATTCCTCTTTACTTGATTTGGCCTATTATATAGTCGTAATTAATTAATTGGACGAAATTAAATTCGCAGTGCTATCAATAAACGTTTGAATGTGTATATGTATACGTATGTATATGTAACTAGCAAACCCGGCGAACTCCGTTTCGCCACCAACTTATTTTCGTGAGGGATATTCACACCACGTACTGGCGCCACCTGCAAGACCATATTGGTTTGTAGTACATGCTATGTATCAGAGATGGCGCTGTCTGTGAAAAATGATTTTCCCTGTTTTCCTGCTTTTCTGTTGAAATTTTTCTGTTGAACGAGACCTTTCCAACGAATGCAAAACCGTGGAAATCGGTTCGTGCGTTCTGGAATAATAGCGTCAGGAAGGAAAACCCGACTTATTTTTATATTATAGATGAACAGACAAAAAAAGTTAACAGCATGAATATATGTGACTGGCCCATTGGTGAAATTAGCAGTTTTTTGCTCCAGGGTTGTGGGTTCGATTTCGTATTCGATTGTTATTTTTAAAATGTGTAAACTTGCATGATCATAACTTTATAATTGTTGAATATATTGTTACGTTACGTAAGAAACTATTTTAGCGGATTCCCCATAACACATGCGTGCATCAACAATCTCGTATTCCACGTGAATACCTGGATCTGGATCTTAACATTTTTTTCCGTTTCACCTTTCACGTGGTGTATGGTCCATAACCATGATATCTTGATATTATTATATAGACTTGTATTTCATAATTACTTCATCAGTGAAGATAAACTGGTCCCAATAGAGCCGGACTCAATCGCATTCGTTTGCTGGCACCAATATATACTGCTTATATAAATATAATTAATCGTTATACACACTTCTCGTCCCAAAATAGTTCAAAATGATGTACATAGGTGGGTGGGGCTCAAAAAAATTGTACCATAACACACTAGAAAATATAACACACAGAGACGCACGCAACACACTGGAAAAATTGTAACACACTAGAAATTAGTAAGGCCTTGATTACACTATACCTATCATAATTTATTAAAAATGTTAGGTAATTTTTTTTAATAATTTAATAAATATTTTACCTTATCCCTGGGCTTTTTTGTTTATTTCAATTTTAAGTTCATCCATACCTCAAATTAAATAAAATGCAACATGATTTATTAAAATATTTTAATTAAAATTAGTTATACACTAAAGAAAAAATTACCATGGTAAAGATGTTGTGAACCATGCTTAATATTATCCAGTGTGTTTCGTAACACACACGTAACACAACATAACACACTATACTGAACACACGAGAAGATTCTTGGCTTTACTTGATTAAAACTAACGCTAATCGCTATTAGTGGCTTCCACTAATAGCGATTTAGCGACTATTTGCCAATGGAGTAAATCCTTTGGTGTTAAGGTCAATCCCAGTAAGTCGCAGACCATTGTTATTGGAAGCCCAAATATTGTTTCAAGAATTGACTGGAGCCGTATTTCTCCCATTTTATATGACAAAGTTATTATACCCTACAGTTCAGTTGTTAAAAACTTGGGTATTTTTTTTATGCTAATTTATCATGGGTACATCATATTAAGGAGTTAAGCAAAAAGACTTTTGCAGCTGTAAGATCCTTACGGCGTCTGCAGTCTTTTCTTCCTATCTCTACTAAGACTATGTTAGCACAATCCCTTCTTCTCTCTGTCCTTGATTACGCTGATGCAAGCTATCCTAATCTAACAGAAGAGCAATTAAACAAACTTGAGCGACTGCAAAATGTTGCTATTCGCTTCGTATCTGGATTACGGAAATTTGACCACGTCTCTGAATTTCGCGCAAAGCTCAAGTGGCTTCCTATCCGTCTTCGCCGGAATCTACATATTCTCTCCCTTTTACACTGTGTGTTATTTAGCCCAACTAGCCCTACATATATGAAAGAAAAATTTGAATTTATTGGAGACCATAGCAAGGTACTGCGATCTTCCGAGAATCTGACACTGAGATTACCTATGCATAAAACCAAATTCTTTAAGCAATCATTTGAAGTTCAAGCTATACTTCTTTGGAACGCTTTACCTTTATCTATTCGCAAGGCCGAAAGCTTAGACATCTTTAAAAGACGAGTTAAGGACTATTATCTATCACTTAATTGACTTATGTTTATATATGTATATTTAATCGTATGTATGTATATGTATATATTTTCTATATGTATATGTATATGTTTATTATCTATATGTATGTATATATGTATGTGTATTTTATGTAGTGTATGTAGTATTAGTATGTTTATATGGTATGTACCTACTGTATTACACCACCTACCCCTATCAGATCCATGATTCTCTAACCCTAAGGTTGTCTGGAAGAGATCGCTAATAAGCGATAAGACCGCCCAGTTGTCATCATTCTCTTTTTCTTTGTATATGTTACGCTGAACTTGTGTTATTCTTTTATGTGTGGTGTTCAATAAAGTGTATATAAATAAATAAATAAATAAATAAAATAAATAAAACGACCTCAAATTCAAAGATATTTCAGAAATAAAGCCATAACATACGACTTAAACAAGGATTTATTTAATCTCATAATTTTATATAACGAAAGAGAAACACGTACCTTCAAAATTCACCTTTTTATATCCAATTTTTTCTATGACAAAAACGAACGCCGCACATCACGCGTCGTTTGCCGCGAAACTAAAACGCTGACATTAAAACTGACACTTCATAGATGTTAGGTTAAAGTTTAGCCTAATTATAATATGAATCATAGTGGAACTATTACAGAAACAGATAAGTTACCGTGTAACACATTCATTGTAACACACGAGAAGATTAAAAGGGACATTTTTTCAAATTAAGTTATTTAGTTAGAAATTGTACTATTTCTCTAAAATTCATTAGAAATGCTTTAAATTAGCTCCCATACTAACAACGCTAGTAAATAAAAAGTACATTAATAGCATATTTTTTTTGTAAAAAATTAATCATTGTCCTCAGACTGCACTGGGACATTTTAGTTTTGTATGGAGAACAAAATTGCCTTAATGTTTCGTGTACCAAAATAATGTGTATTTGGGTGGTTAGATGATTATTTTTGGCTCCTAACTATTATTTATGTTTTCATTATTCACCAACAAATAAAATTTCATGAAAAAAGCTTAAAAATATTACTAGAATTCAAGTATAAACGGATGACCGCAATTTATTTTTAAAAAGTACAATTTTTTTGAGCCCCACCCAGGTACATACTCAAAACCATGCATTTATTTGTAAGCAGATGATTTATTTATTTATCCAAATCAATTATTATTACACAGTGATTTATATAAATAAAAAATATTTTAATACAAGCTTCCGCCCGCGGCTTCGCCCGCGTGGGTGTATTGATAAAAAGTAACTTATGTTCTATCAAATTTCATTACAAACGGCGCAGCAGATTAGCCACGAAACATATATAATTATCGATAATTATTATTGATCCGATAATTATCGAAAATTGTGATTCGATAATTATTGGTAGGTACAAGGGTAAATGTCGATACGGAATGTCGGATGACCTTTTTTTTAGGAATTCGGATAGGCTACAGAGGTAAATATCAATGCTAGATCTCGGACGACCTTTTTTTCGTGTGCACTTGCACTACACAACAATTATCGATACTTGTCATCCTTCATCCGATAATTCTCGAGTCCATCCGATAATTATCGAATCCATCCGATAATTATCGAATCTCCCAATAATTATCGATAATTTTCATCCGATAATTATCGATAACTATCGCCAAATATCGATAATTTTCATCCGATAATTATCGATAACTATTCGTTCGATAATTATCGATAACTATAGATAACACGATACGATAATTATCGATAGTAAAATTATCGATAATTTTTTCCAATGAACAGACGCGCACTCGCTACTCGGTGATGGCGCGTCATTAAAAAACCGCCCCTCTACCCCCTTACGCGCTGCACTGACTCATAGTTATGAGTGTGCGATATATATCGATAATTCGTAAATACTCGATATATTAGATAAATATAGATTCGAGTAGTATAGTATTCTATCCGATATATATCGATACGCTGAAGCGATGACCTTTTTTTGTGTGCACTTCCGACACATCATAACTATATCAGATATATTCATCTGTTATATCGGAACATATCGTTATATTTCGTCCGATAATTATCGACATATTTATCGGATAATTCGATAAGTATCAATATATTTATCTCATATATCGGATCGAAAAAATAATTGACATAGTTTTCAAACCATGTATTTTATCTATAAAAATATAGATACTTTTTTTTAAGATATTTGTAAACATTCCTACTCATAGTATTCGTTTAATGGCGCTTCATTCATTGTAGCCTATGTGTTATTCTGACGTATAAGCTATGTTACTGTAAAGTTTCATCTAAATCCGTTCAGTAGTTTTTGCTGTTATCGATACAGACAAATTTTCGCATTTATAATATTAAATAGGATTAATAGGATGTATAGAACAATAGGTTTATCCATGTGCACATAGTCGCTATAGCTGGGTATTCAAAAATTGAAAATAACTTTTATTAAAGTATTTCTTTAAGAAAGTTTTGAAAAATTGTTCAAATTTAAATTGTTTAATCGTTGAATATTATTACTTCGCTTTACATTACCTAAGATATTTCGAAGTTAAAGCAAGAACTTTCGAATTTTTGGAATTAAAATATAATTTATAAATATTGATTTCTAGGAAGATTTTTTTATTTATGCTCTAGGAACAAAGTGGAAGCTTTGTATATATAAATATAGAAGTGTATAGACTCTAAACCGTAATATTTGATTGATGAGTTTGCTAACACTTTAGTGTGGACCCAGTAGCTGGGTACTTGATAAGGCTACTAGGAAAAATATTAATAACATAATAATAACACTTATAGCCTGAACGTGGAAAAAACCTAATATAGATTTTGCATAATGCGATTTTTGAGCGTCAGAGGATCTCTTATATTAGATACTTATGTGGAATTATTAGTCAGAACAAGTAAAATAGAATTAAAAGAAACACGAACTTAATGAAAGGAAAAATCTCAAGTATTTTGATACAATTATACCATACATTTATTACCGACCAACATATCAGAAAAATATATTACATGGAATAAGTCACAACGTACAATGGTGGGAACAACTTGAGGTCCTGTAGCCTCTGTAAATGGGAACCATTATATATGTATATTTATTTTTATATTTTATATTTAATTTTATATGTTTAACACACACACAAGGTCGTCTGTTCCTAAGGTAGGCAACTCAATGCCTGTGTTTTAGGTAACAGCCGACTGATATACATTTTTTTACATAAATATACATATTAATAATACATATATAAATAAACATTCATTACACCCCGACTCGGTGCGGGAATCGAACCCACAACTCTTGGAGCAGAAAACAGGGTCACTGCAAACTGCGCCAACGGGTCAGTCTCAGAGGTCAGTCTCAGTCATATATAGAAACCATACTAACACACTAAATATTATATTTTTACAACGAAATCGAACACCTACCGCAGGATTTCTTTGTAAAAAATATTTTTTGGTTTTTCTTCGGGTGCTAGAATCACAAGGCTACTCTGTACGTTTACTCTGGAGCATGCCATATATAACTGGCCGTGGGAGAAGCAGGTTTCCCTCAAGTATACTCCCGCTACCTTAAGAGTTTGACGTTTAGCTTTGCTTATGGTCATTGCGGCGCAGATTTTGATGGAAAACTGCACTTAAATGAATTCTAAGGTGTAATTTGATGGTGTTAGGAGAAGCCTAGGAATAAATACAGACTCTCCGGCGCGCTAACTCTCAATTTTAATATGTTTGTTGGAAGATTGGGAGGCTTTAGGAACTCGACCGGATAATAAATGGCATCATCGGTGTTTATTAGCGAGTCGATGGATTTATTTTGATATTCGACACCTTTAAATGATCTCAAAAGTATTTCATTTATTACTGAGGCTTGTTCGTTTTTTGATGCTTGTTATTATTTATTATTATTGTTATGTTTGGGTAAATTTTACCTACAAGCTCCTTCTATAGTAGAAATAATTGTATCGAACTCTATAGGAAGAGTTTTTTACTTCACGGACGCTTTAACTTCATCCGCTCTCGTTCCTCTGGGCACCACTGGTAAAGTCTCCCAGTATATCGCCTGCAAACTATACATTAACTCTAGATCTATTTAGGGCTTCAAAGCTCGTTTATGAGCCATAGTACTCTCATCCCAAATAATTAATTTCTAATATAATAAATAATAGTCTCACATTCAACGGCCCCCAGGAGGATGTGAATCCTGTGTCGGGGGTCCGGATACACACACAATACACAAGCACAAACGCGTAGACCCCGACAAACATCTGGATGGCCTATACAAATATTTATCATATGCGGGGATCGAACCCGCGAGTGCTAGCGCATCAGCCAGTTGCTGTGACCACTGTGTTAACGCGTCGTAATTGCTGAAGGGGTTTCGGTTTGTATCAAATTGAGAGAAATTTTAAATGTAGTGTGCAGTTTTACCTTCTTCCAGCAGCGTGGCAGCAATTCTAGTCAATACGACCGCTAAGGCGATATCACGATTGTTTCTCACTTTGGCGAACACAAAATTTAAAAGAAAAGTCTTGCCTGTTCCACTAGGAGCATGAAAAGAAACCTAAGCCTGCGTCGATACTGGAAAGTGTTTTATAATAGACAGATCGAGTTTTCAATTTTTTGAATAAAAAATGTAATTTTAATCAAAAGCACTAAGGAGTATTGATATCAACTTCGAAGCAAATCACTCCCAAAATAATTTTCTACCGCTTTTTAACCCCGTTAGGGGATAAATTTCAATAAAATAATGAGGAAGTCTTCCATCAATTTTGTTAAAGAATGTTTGTTCAAAATTTGGATGTACTTCACATTGGATCAAGGAACCAAGTTGTCCCATAGAAACTTTGCCCATGGGGTAGAATTTCGGCAAATCCTTTCTTATCGGATGCCTATGATTTAGGCTGTGCGTTGATCCGTCGGTTAGTCAATCATCAGGACAAAGCATTTAATATGTATAGTAGATATTGTGGTGTACAATAAAGAGTAAATAATAAAAAAAATTAGCTATTGTATTGGAAAGATTTTCAAGATTTGTTGATAAATAAAGTTAAAGTTAGTTAAAAATGTTATTCATTAAGGTGAAGGTTTAACTCTTTTAATATTTTACTCACTTTTATTTTATTAATTTGAAATTAAAGTGTCAACCGTCAATATTTATATAAATTGCTGTTACGTAAGAAGGAATATTGCATTTTAAGACAAAAAAAATCGAAAATAAAGAGTAATTTAAGCAAGTCTTATATGATGGATTTAAAACCCTAAAAATCTCTGTGTACTTCTACTGCTTCAGACTTATTACTGAGACCCATCTGATCGTTCATTCATCTACCATAAGGTTGTCTCTTCGGAACCGTAATATAGTTAAAACTATATAATAATATGCATTACTATGGTTGCTATAAATACACAATAAAATTAACTAAAGTTGTTAATTAATGGCGACTCTCATCTCTTCAGACAAACTTCTCAATAATTATGTTTGAACGTACAGGTAAGTTCGTTTAATAATCAAATATACGTACATCTATCTAGCTTCATCCTCAAACACACGGAGACATAACTTAGACTTCTCAATTCTATCGGGAATCGTGTTTGCCTACATACTGCAGCTGGATTTAATTGATTAAATTAAAATTTAATACCAGTCTGCATATTATAATCGATACCAAGATAATTGTTGATTTTTCCAAACGGGGTAAAAACTATAATACACAGGGACAAACAACTTGTAAAATTCAATATCGATATCTGCAATGTAGTTATCAAATATTTATTTGATTATAATTAATTAATTAAAAAAACCTTTTTCTTTTTGAGGCTTACTTTAGAAGTGGTCTCATATTCAACAACGACATTGGAAACTCAGGGAAATCATAAAAATTCCGCAAAAACATCATGTGTTTTGGTATTTCTAAATAGATATCGATATTATCTCATAGAAATATTATTAATTCTGATAATATTCAACAGAAAGTTACAATAGTTGTTAGTAAATTAAAAGCTAATAAAATTTATTGCTGGTCTACTACCAGCAATAAATTTTATTCGTATTATAAGTAGTATTAGTTATATAGTAAATATTAGTCGTTAATAATTTTTAAAAATATTTTTTCTGAAATTGTTTTAATTAATTTGATTTTTTATTTTCTTTTATCACTATCACTTAGGTTATGATTTTGCTTGTACTTTAATAGTGTTTTCGTCACTGAAAAAGATATCATTGCATGCAATTAAAAAAAAAACTCTTCATTATTAAGGACCCAACTCGAAATATAATTATACAATTATGCATATTAATAAAATAACGACAAACTCATATACATATTTCTTAATATTTAAGTATACATTATAAAGAATGTAGTAATAAACAATTTATGGGGCACTTTGGCTCGTGAAAAGCCACTGACCATGAATAAAGGCTCTATAGAAGCGTAAAATACACTAAATAGCATAACTCCCGTTAAAAGCAATTACAGCATAATATTATTAAAAAAATTATACAAACAAAAATTTGTTTTTAAAATTAACTTTTCTTAAAAAAAATGTGAAAACACAATCATATTATTCCGTCTGCCAATTATGTTAATGTTGAAATATTAATATAATACTTTAATAAACTAAAAACGTAATCTTAACTTAATGGAAATAAAAAACTCATGTTGACAAAAATGACAAATGGATTAAATGTAGCTTTAGTAATCTCAAAATTTTATTCTAATCACATAAAAGTGAACAAAACTAAAGACAAAACATATACTTTTAATAAATTATATAATTTGCACCATCTATCGAAAAGAGGGAATAAGCGCTAATATTATTTGTTTATAAAGAGAGGCAGCATGTCGGAATGCTCCCTCGTCGCACGTTTAAAAGGCAAGCACAACAACGAATAGGTACTATACGTCGCACTCATGCCGTTATTATTAAATTCTTTTCTGGTGATAGCAATCGTCTTATTCAATTACACTCTAAAAGGCATAGGAATTGCTGACAATGAGTTGTGAGCGAAGGATTGAAGAAGCCATTGAAATTTCAAGCTTGTTTTATTAAAGCAGCAAGTGTAGGTACTCGGCGTGTGAGCGTGACTTTTCATTGTTCTGAGACGTTGTTATTTGGCAGTGTTGTGAAATATTTTATTCCAAGAAACTGTTGATATCACATTCTTTCGTTATTATAAAATAGATTTTTTATTTTTATTTTAATCAAGTGTAAATTCCCCAGCCTTGTCTAAAATTCTCTAATAATAATAATAATAACTCGTCCTACCAATGAATTTTGCATCTCCGATTTCGCTGAAATTTGGGCAATTTGTTATACCCCTAGAAAAAGGTTTATATGATTTTTTTCAAATTTTTTTATCTAGCCAATCGGGAGATGATTTTTTGAAGATTTCGGGTTTTTTTAATAGCCTTATCTTAGTGGAATTTTTTTCGCTCTTTTATTTGTTTTAATTCGTGTTTTTTGATGAACTCTCTAAAAAATGTATGCAAAAATTTATTCATTATGAATTTGATTGTTTTTTTTTTTTAACTTAAAACAACGAATGATATATATACAGAATGAATGGAGAGTCACTATCAATATTTAAGGAGAATACTCGGTACATGATTCTCATTCGAATTATGTAAAAAAATTAGGTAAATATTAACAATCTTCTAAGAAAAATAACTTAACAGTTATCTAATTATGTACGCGTCGTCTTGACACCCTAGCAGCTGCATTTCGACACAAAATAGGTAGTTTACTTACGTCCAAACACCGCTACGTGTTAACAGGGTAGCAAGATAAACAAGCATGATCCAATCCCCCTTGATACTTTAATCCTGGCTTAGGATAGGCAAAAAATACTAAGATATTTTACTCGTTTAAGCAACAAATTTGTTGACTAGGCAAATGATGTGAACTTTGACAATTTTTAGATGTGAACAAAGGCACAATACAATACCTGTGCACGCGCCGCCGGCATGACTGGAAAAGTGTCCACGCTTCATTTATTTGAATTGAAATTTATGGAAATTTGGTAAAAAATTTAGTACCTATTTTTGTTTCATAATTCGAATGAGAATCATTTACCGAGTATTCTCCTTATATATTGATAGTGACTCACCAGACAATATACAGGATATTAAACTGGACAAAAAAAGATTTTAACGATATTGTGAAAATATAATTCATGATGATAAAAGATTACTATGGTGAAAGTTTGAGCCCTTAATAATAATATTAAGGGATGTATAGTTACGAATATTGGTTTTTTAATAGTAATCGCATTTTTTACTCAAAATTAGTCAATTATCAATCTAAAAATTTTGAACGATGCGTATTCTTAAAGGAAATTAAATTTCCTAGAAAAAAACTTTCTTAGTAAATTAATGTAAAACAAGCCGTTTCCTTGTAATCGTGTCTTAAACATTGACTTATTTTTTCAATTTTGCGTTTCGATTTTGGGTTTTTGTAACTACCAGAAAAATCAATATTTTTATGGTTCAAAATACTTGTTTTCAAAGGAAATTTAACACTCTACAAAAATAATTCTTAGTTTTTTTTTTATTTTTATGGAATTCACTCTTTTTCAAAGTTATTCGATGTTGAAGTATAAAAATTCTTTTACTTCAGCTGAATTTCGTGAAACTATGCGATCGGGAAATTTGGTTTGCAATAAATTCATTGTTTCGGTGGCTGTGTGACTTGTGGCACCGTCTTGAAAACCGATGTTGAAATTACATGTTAGTGGTTTTCTCTTTTTAACATATTATCAATAATAGGACAAAATTTAGTTGTTAACATCTCTTAATAGCGTAATCTATTGACCGGGACCGCATTTCCAGCCAAATTTTCGAAAAAAATACGGCCCAATGTCAAAGTCAAATACTAAATTAAAGTAAATTTTTACTATTTAGATAGTCTGTCATCCTTATGATCTGTCGCCAATAATACATAAATAGTTTAAAAATAATAATAATAATTCATTTTAAAATAAAAATAAAATAATTATAACCCATCATTATCCCATTAAGAGACTAGGCTCAAATTCGTGTATTAGAGAGAGAGAAGTATTTTTGAAAATTAAAAAAAAATCAAAGGGTACAAATAATCTTAAAATCCTTGTTTCAAGTTTTAAATTATATATATATATATATAAAATATTAAAAAATAATATATTCACTTAAATGAGAGCGTACTGATAAAATTCAGTGAGTAAAAGGTAAATATTCAAAATTTCATATAACCCACCCAAGACCCTACCTACAAAAGATTTTTGCGTATTCATTTCCTGATCGTTTCATTAAATCATTTGGAAGGGACGAAAATTGAATAAAATTTTCTTTCATATTTAAATGTCCCTTTACGCGTATTGTAAAATGTACAAATGTTACAATAGTATCAGTCATGGGAAAATCGCTATTGGGAACGGTCAGGCGCTTACATATAATTAAGAATATCTCGGCTCGTTAAATTATTACAATTTCATCATCTATTTCATGATCGGCTTTACTAAATATTACAATAATATAATAATGTTCCTAGTGTAGGCCGAGAGAAAAAAAGCCGGAGGAAAAAAAACTCTCGGTACTCTTTTTAACAATTAAAGTCATCATATTTTGTAGATACAAAAAATGTATTTACAAAGAACGAGCAAATCATGTCACTGCCAAGCAGCCTTGTCATTTAAAAAATCTTTAATGCTATAATATGCCTTACTACATAATTGGGATTTAATGAAGTGTTTAAATTTATTTAGGGACAAGTCTTGCACGTTACAAGGCAGTGTATTGTACATGCATATGCAGTTACCTACAAAAGAGTTACTTATTTTGTGGAGCCTAAAATTAGGAATAGCCAATTTATTTTTATTTCTTAAATTTATATTATGTCTATCACAGTTCTTGACAAATTTATTTTTGTTTTTATGTGTGTATAATAAATTTTCAAAAATATATTGAGAGTAAACAGTTAGTATTTTTATTTCCTTAAATTTATTTCGTAAAGACTCACGGGTGCCCATACCGTAGATAGCTCTGACAGCTCTCTTTTGCAAAATAAATATACATTGAATATCAGCAGCGTTTCCCCACAGCAGTAAACCATAAATCATGATGCTGTGGAAATAGCTGAAATATACTAATCGCGCGGTTTTGATATCCATCAACTGGCGTATTTTTTTTTACTGCGTAAGCTGCGGAGATGAGTCTGCCAGATAACTTCCCAATATGAGGACCCCACTGTAATTTTGAATCTAAGGTTATACCCAGAAAGACAGCCTTATCGACCAATTCTATTTCCTTATCCTTAATCCTGATACTGGTTGTAGCCAACTTAACATTCGGTAAAGTGAATCTCACACATTTTGTTTTGGATTCATTTAATAGTAGATTATTTACATTAAACCAGTGGATAACCTTAGAGAGAGCCCTGTTTACATCGTCGAGTGAATTTTGTCCACGTTTAACCTTAAACAGTAAAGATGTATCATCTGCAAACAAGACTATCTCATGATCATCTCTAACAAGGTGAGGGAGGTCATTAATATATACCAGAAATAGAAAGGGACCTAAAATTGAACCTTGAGGTACTCCCATTGTTACAAGAGAGCCGTGGGACCGCTTGTCGTTGATCACCACGCTTTGGGTCCTGCCACTCAAATAAGAAGTGACAAAATCGAGAGCGGTACTCCGGATTCCATAATGATGTAGTTTCCTGATTAATGTCTGATGCTGGACGCAATCAAATGCCTTAGAAAGGTCACAGAATACACCATAGGCATCGTGTGACTGATCCCAGGCCTCATAAATAGCCTCTAAAAGTTTAATTCCAGCATCAGTAGTAGACCGGCCGCGAGTAAAACCAAATTGTTTATGGTGTAAGAGTTCATTACTTTCAAAATGTTTTTGAAGTTGATTTAGGATAATTTTTTCAAAGATTTTACTGAAAGTGGGAAGTACCGATACCGAAGATACCGAGATACCGAAGTTCTAGAATGTGGTCGCGAAATGAGGGGGACATGCAGCAGCAGGACTGCTAGTGACCGACCGCTTAAGCGGGGGTCTTTCTTTTCGCATTTCGCCGTGGTCCAGGCCACACATAATAAATTAACTGGGTGAATCATTGTTTGAAGAAATTTTTAGTATTTAGTAATAGTCTTGTCTTATTCTTTTCCTAAAGTGAGGGTGCATAGCTATACAATAAGCTGAAAAAATATATCAAGGAAGTAAAATCACTCAACCTGTTGAAAAAATTATTGAAAGAACATATTCTTAACGATTAACTTTACACAAATAACACTTTTGAAATCAAGAATATATCTCTAAAATTTTATATATGTATTTATATATTTATAAGCACCCACACAAAAACACAATAAACATATACAAAGTACACAAATACACACTCAGTTACTCACACACCTACACCAGTGGCGTGCCTAGTACTTGAGAACAGGGCAAGCCCGACATACATTTTTTGTTTATGATTCGATTTTTTTTTAAATAAATTTCATGACAATTTATAAATTCCATGAAATTTTACAACCCTTCACTCTTCATAATCATTGCCGTCGGCGAGTTTTAACAAAGCACACTGAAGGCATGTTACTACTAGACAGAAAATCATAAACATGTCAGCATTGACAAAACCCCACGCGTTCTGGTACAAACCTACATCACAAACTAACAAACAAAACAAAACACATGAAAAGTTAAAGCGCTATTACAGAGGCATTAAAAAAGCTTATGATAGGTATCGAAAACTGCACGATTGACTTTTGAAAAATTTATTGGTTGTTTAACGTAATAATAATGTAACAAATAAAAATTTCAAAAGTTTACTTTTGAAATTTTCATTTGTTGTTTAACTTAATAATAAGATAAAGTAATTATAATTGAAACAAATTTTGTGATTTTGATCTCAAACTCGATGCGAGATTTTATTACATAGGCTACGGAATGAATGATATCATTTTGAATTTTATTCGATAAATAACTAGGCCCCGGTTTGCCGCTATCTTGTTGTTGCATATGTTTTTCTAAAACAAGGTCGTAAAAATATGCAACACCAACAATACAATTTATTGGAATGAGAGCAACCTACAATCCAATGAGTCGTGTGTACTGATCTATTAAGCTTTTGTGAGACTTACTTGTTTGCAAAATACACAAATCCGGTGTATTAGGTTATTCCGAGGCTATGAGGTTTTTTTTTCTCCGTGAAAGATAAAGATTTCACCTTTTCCTCACCTATTAAAACTTTCACACACTTTAAATTCTTACAAGGAACAATAAGATTTCTATCTGAACTCATTTTAAAATCAAAATCACGAAAATGAAAAATGTATCAGTTATCCGCTCAATCACTAAACAAAATGTATATCATCATTATAAATATTTACACTCTTTGACATGTACCGTGAAATTTGAAAACAAAAACCAACTTCGTGGCGCTAATACTGTGGCGCTAGTTTGTGACTAACTTGAAAGCCGGGCTTATTGTTCCATACTAATTGCTATAAAAACACACAGTAGTTATATCTACAGACATAGCACTTTTTCATAGGCTAGAACGGTGCAGAAATACACGCTCGCGAAGCCCGTTGCAAGCCAATGAGTGTGAGCGAGATGCATAGAGCCGTCAACGCTACGTAGTAATTGGCGGCCGGCGGGCGCGGCGCGTTCGGACACTACTTATAATAGTCATAGATAAAAAACAAAACGGTTTCGGTCGGTACGGAATTTGAAGTAGGGCAAGCCCGGCTTTTTGGCTTGTATGAAGCTACCGCTACTGACCTACACACATAACTAACCATACAAAATAAATACAATAGCAAAATTTCCATATTAAATTGACTCGTTTAGCTTTATAATCATAAATAAATGCATTGAATTAACAAATGAAAACATGAAATAAATAATATACAACATAATCATATAAATAATCAATCCCATAAATAAAACACAATATTATCACTACCACACACTTAACTACTCAAACCTTTTGTAACGTAAACTTTTCGCTCCCGCGCCGTTACCCGCTACCTGTTGGTCACCGCCTTACTTTCTCAAGCGGTATTTTAATATTCGCACTATTTGCAAATAAACTTTCAACTACCTTCTTGTACTATTATATATTTTTTGTTATGATTTTATGTATAACGTACAACTATCATATTATTTATCATAATTTAGTAATGTAATTCAGTTACGCTAAGCGGTGATATTATAAACTAATTAGTTATAGTTTTTCTCAATAAGTGATGTCTAGTAAGTCTTTGGAGAAAATAAAGTCTTAAACCAAACCAAAGTTACCATCCACACTAAAGTACCATTTGGTAACCTCCTGAGTTGATTAGTTTTCTTTCCTATAATTTACATTGTTGAACTAACATTTTATTTATTTATTTATTTATTTATTTATTTATTTATTTATTTGAAAACCAACAGCGTAACAAATCGTACATATATATAAAAATTTTGAGTAATATTAACAGTAAGGCCAATAATAGGTTTTCCTATCTTTATATACATCTTAGTACTGTTACATTAGGACAATAGAAAGCCAAAGTTTGATCTTGATAACAAAAAAAAAAAGCTGAAATTAATAGAATGGATACATAAAAATTAAAAAAATTAAACTAAATAGAAATTATTATGTCTTTAAACATTACAAACTAGCAACCAGATACAGAGTACAGTTAATCTAGGCGTATACAAAAATCCATTGTAACATAATATTTAATAATAAAACTTTGAGGTAGTTATATAATAAACATAACAAAACACACACAAAGGCTATATACAACATTTATGCACCGATTACATTTATTTTGTTTATAAGTGCTTATAAATGCTCTGAAGATCCTAATTTATTTTTTTTAAATTTCTTATTAAACTACCTTTTAACTGAGCTTTTGAGTTTACAAATATATCTAAGTCTTTACACAACTCATTGAACAGACGCGGCAGTCTAGACAGGACAGAATTGGCCGAGTAATTAGTGCTACACTTCGTCACATATAGCAATGGCGTATGTCTGGTACGACGCTTGGGTGTACAATATGATATTGCGTTTACAAGCTCTGGACAATCCACGCGGCCATGCACAATATCGTATAATAAAGAAAGACTAAGTATTTTGCGGCGTTCTTCCAGTGTCAGAAGGTTATTTAGGTGGCAATCTTTAGAATAAGATAGGGAAGGTTGACGACTTCGGTAAAGGATGTGTTTGATAAATTTTCTTTGGACCCTTTCTAAGCGATTTATATAAATGTTATATTGTGGAGACCAGATAGGACACGCATACTCGAGAACACTTCGAACATATGAAGAATAAACAGATATGATAGCATTTATGTCATTAAAAGGCCTACACACGCGTAGAACGAATCCCAGGCTTTTAAAAGCTTTTTGGGTGATTGTTGAATTGTGAAGTGAATATGTCATTTTACTATCAAAATACACACCAAGGTCTCTAATGTGGTTAGTTCGCTCAATCACTTTGCCATCAAAATGATAGAAAAAACTTATAGTGTTTAATTTTCGTGAAAAGGTTATGCATTGGCATTTTTTAATGTTGACATTTATCTTATTACGCTCGTAGTACGCATATAGTGAATTTAAGTCCGATTGTAAATGATAGCAGTCCTCTAAACTATTTATTTTCATGTATACTTTTTTATCATCAGCGTACATCAGATTTTTGGCGTGCTTTAAGCAGGCCGATATGTCGAATATGTAGGAGTTGTACAGAAGAGGTCCCAAATGTGATCCCTGAGGGACACCTGTAGGTGTTTTTATGAAGTTTGATCTGAAACCACCTATTACGACTGCCTGTGAACGATTGGTAAGATAGGACTTTATCCATCTCAACAAATCTCCATGTATCCCCAACCTCTGTAGTTTTTTTTTTTTTTTTTTTTTTTTTTATCGCAGGGGAATCCATTTACGGATGATATCCAGGACGCCCGGGTCGGCAGTCCTAGACCTATGTCGGACTCGGCACTTTGGGAGTGCAATACCGTACTAAACCCCTGCGGGAGCCTTCAGCCGCTTTAATTGGAGGGTCCCGGATCTGCAGGCAACAGGATCCCTCCAGCGACAGGCTGGCCTCGGCGAAAAGACCAGACTTCTCCTACATGGGGACTGTCCGGCTCACCTCTGAAACCTCTGTAGTTTGCATAATAGTATAACGTGGTCTACTCGGTCGAAAGCCTTCTCAAAATCTGTGTATATAACATCCACTTGACCACCCTTCTCCATATTAGATAGTACAAATTCTGTAAAACATGTTAGATTGGTAATTGTCGAACGCTTTTTAAGAAACCCATGCTGGTTGTTGGGTAAGCTTTTAACGATGACGGGATATATAGCATCATATACACATTTTTCGAAAATTTTACCTATTACATTAAGTATGGATATACCTCTATAATTCTCGATTTTCATCTTGGAACCTTTTTTTTTAAACAGGTACAATATGTGCTTTTTTCCATACAGTAGGAAATACGCCTTCTTTCAGAGATTTGTTAAATATAAAAGTAATAGGGGCAGATAACTGTTTAGCGCATTTGTGCCAGAAAAGTGGAGGTATACCATCGCTACCAGCTCCTTTGTTAACATCTAATTGTAATAAAAACTTTTCTACCATGTTTTTATCGATGTGCAACTTCGAAATCGAGTCTGACGCAGACATATGTTCGTCAAGGTCCAAAGTAAAATTTGTGTCTGAACTAGTGCCAAAAACACTTTGAAAGAATACATTAAAAGCCTCACAAATAGATTGACCATCCACATATTTCCTACTATTGTAAGTCATTATTTTCGGGTAATTAGAGCTACCACGAATAGATTTAATGTATGACCAAAATGCCTTTGAATTTACTTTTATAGAGTTTTGTACGCTACAAATATATTGATCATAACATAATCTCTGTACTTGCTTTTGTCTGTGACGCAGCATACAGAACTCGCTATAATCACGATAATTATTAAATCTTTTCCATAGCTTATGTGCTTTGGATTTTTCCCTTATTATATTTATCAACGCTGAACTAAACCAGACAGGGTATTTACGATTATTACCGCATCGTTTTGAAAATGGTATATGTTTAGATATGGATTCGTTTATACATGAGTAAAAGTTATCAAGCATTTTTTTTTTTTTTTTTTATTGGAAATTTGAGTGCGTTTGACCTCAATCTTGTCTGATGGTAAACAATGATGAGGTCTAAGGTGAAGCACGCAAACTCAAATAATGCCTGTTCACTCTTGCCTTAAAAATCCCTAGGTTGTACGCATCGGGAAACAGTGACGCAGGAAGAGAATTCCATTCCTTTGCAGTTCTAATAATGAAAGATGATGCGAACCGCGAGGTACGAACCGGAGGAATGTCGACCACGTATGGATGGAACCCCTGCCCTCGTCGAGTTGTCCGATGGTGGAATGGTGCTGGGGGAATTAATTGATGCAATTCCTGTGCACACTCACCGAAATGTAACCTGTAAAAGACACACAGACTAGCGACCAGTCGGCGATGTTCGAGGCTCTGGAGCTGTCTTGAAGTAAGCATCTCATCACCAATGAGTTTTCTGGCACGCCTGTCGATAGCTTCCAGGGCTTCGAGCTGATACCGGGCGGAACCGTCCCACAGATGGCAACAGTACTCCATGCAGGAGCGGACTTGAGCTGTATAAAGTCTTAGCAGCTGGTCCGGTGTGAAATAGTGACGGACCTTGGAGAGGATGCCCAGTTTTTTTGAAGCAGCCTTAGCCCTGGATTCGATATAGCTTCCAAAATTGAGTTTGGACGATAAGTCTATACCGAGTAGTTCAAGGTGGTTCGTGACTGGAACAGGCACATTTCGGAAAGTGGGAGCCAAGTTAAACGGGCTCTTTTTAGCGGAGAAGAGACACGCCTGGGTTTTTGAAGCATTGAATCTTACTAGATTGGCATCACCCCAGTCGGAGACAGCCTGAAGAGTAAGATTGGCACGGTAGACCATTGCTTCTCTAAGATCGTCCACTTCAGTTTGTCTTGTTCTTGCACTGGAGAAGTATCTCTCCGCGACGGTGCTGTCATCTGCGTACCCAAAGATACCGGGCTTAAGCAGATCGTTTATGTGAAGCAGGAATAGCGTTGCGGAGAGAACAGATCCTTGGGGTACCCCGGCATTGATAGTCAATAGGTCAGACGTGTAGCCATCAACAACTACACGAATTGACCGTTCCCTCAAGAAATCGGAGATCCAAGTACATAGACTGGTGGGAATACCGTAAGCAGGAAGCTTCGCAATAAGACCATCGTACCAGACCCCGTCGAATGCCTTCGAAATGTCAAGTGAGACAGCTAGGGCCTCACCATATTTATCGAGGGCTTCCCCCCAGAGATGTGTAGCGTACACGAGAAGATCCCCAGTAGAGCGGCGTTGGCGAAATCCGTATTGCCGATCACTGAGGAGATCATTATCTTCCAGGTAAGCCAGAAGGCGATTGTTGACAACACGCTCCATTACCTTGCAGAGGGTGGAGGTGATCGCGATTGGGCGGTAGTTTGCAGGATCAGCACGACTACCCTTCTTGGGTACGGGTTGTACGTTCGTGAGCTTCCATGCTTTCGGAACAGTCCCAGATCGAAAAGAAAGGCGATACAGACGTGTCAGGACTGGAGACAGTTCGGCTGCGCAATTTCTCAACACAATAGCAGGAATACCATCAGGACCACTGGCTTTGTTCACGTCCAGATTGCGTAGTGTTTTGAGAACCTCCTTTTGGTAAATGTGGATTTCAGGCATTTTGCATCCACAAGGAGGTAACTGAGGTGGAGTTTTATTACCAGCATCTAGACGAGAATTTTCGGCAAATAGAGAGGCAAATAAATTAGCCTTATCCAAAGCCGTGTGTGCCAGTGTTCCGTCAGGTTTCTGCAGGGGAGGAAGTGAGGAGCGACAGAAGTTTGCTTCAACACACTTCGCCAGGGACCAAAAAGCTTTACTGCCCGATGGATACGAAGCGAGTTTGGTTCCCACTCGGCCTATGTGGTTGAAGCGCGCTTTTTTGAGCACTTTTTTGTAGGACTTAGCTGCTGAGTTAAAGGCTTTCTTCTTATTTCGCGTATCTGGAGCTTTGCGATTTCTGGCTTCTAACCAAGCGTGGTATGCTGACTGTTTTATAGCCTCAGCTTTTGAGCAGACAGCATTGAACCAGGGTTGAGCTCTGATGCCAGAGGGCTGGTCGGAGAATGGAATATAATATTCCATCGCCTGTCCAATAACTTCGGCAATAGCGCCAGCGCAGCTCGACGGATCGCTTGAAGAAAAGCAGACTTGCAACCAAGGGTAAGATGCTAGGAAATGTCGCATCTCATCCCAATCCGCTGACTTGTATCGCCACACCCGCCTAGTTCTTCTAGGGTTGGAGTCGGGTGGAGGACACGTGAGGACGGACTTCACCAGACAGTGGTCAGAACTCCCAAGAGGGGCCGAAACAGACACCTGGTATCGGTCCGGTTCAGTCGTCAGCAGAAGGTCCAGGCAATTTGCTGTGTGGTTCTCAACATCCGGTACTCGAGTCGCCTGGTTAACCAGCTGGGAGAGGTTCATGGTCAAGGCAAGCTTGTACGCCTCTCTACCAGCATGGTCAGTTTTCTGATACGGGAACAACCATTGTTCATGATGGGCATTAAAGTCCCCCAGAAAGACGACTTGCGCAGTGGGGTACCTTTGTTGAGCCACGTCGGCAGCCTCACTTAGATGTTGGAAAAGCCTTGTTGTCTCCTGGTCTCCGCTATGCGAACGGTAGACACTAACATAAACAATTTGTTCTATGCCGGTATCCACAAGCACCCAGATAGATGAGGAAGAGGGATCCTCCAGGTTACGGAGACGTTTGCAGCAGATGTCATCGCGCACAAAGAAACAAACCCCAGCTCTGGGACGAAAATTGTGCTCCAGGATGTAACCTGGGTAGTGGAGGTATGACGTATCGGCAGGGGTTGTGATTTGCGTCTCGGTAAGCAAGAGCAGATGCGGCTTGGCAGTCTCGAGATGGTGATGAACTGGAAGGAGATTAGAGTGCAGACCTCGGATATTCGTGAGGTGCACTTTAAGCGAGAGGCCGTGCATCCGCTGCAGATTCCTCAACTTTTTATTTCTTTTTTTCATTGTGAATTTGAAGGGCAAGAGGGAAGGAAAGGCGAAAAGTGGCAGTTACGTGAGGCGCCAGCCAGACTCCACCAGAAGTCACAATACTGCCGCCCGGTGGGGAAAAACCTGGCTGGAGACCGCGGGGACGCCCGGACCCCCCCGAGGGCCGGCTGTCGAGGCCTCTCATCCGGTTGCCAACCGGCCCGACAGAAGCAACCCTGGGATTATGCGCGCGATGGCGGAGCAGCCTTTCGCAGGTGGCTAATCTGCAATTGGGCTCCCAACTATCGGCGGGCGGCCAGCGGAAAACCGTTTCTCCGGATCCCGCTGCTCTCCAGAACCAGGCACCGCGGACGGCAACACTGTGAGCCTGGATGCGGCACACCGGTAGGCGCAACTACGTAGACCCACCTTCCGTAGGGCTACTCAGGGTTAGCAGGGTGGAACGCGCGAACGCTTGGCACCTTGATTTATACCTTGAGGGTGGTGACCAGCCACGGCCGAAGCCTACCACCGGAAAGAGTGTCGCTCTTTAGCACCACCCAGGGGTCACGTGTAGGGTCTCGAGGGTAAAGCCTACGGACGCGAGGACCTACGGACGAGCATACCGTCTATTGTGTCTGAATTCAATATAATCTCCCAATGCAATTCGCTAAAATACTTATTTAGGCTATCATAATTGCCTTTTCTATAATTAGGTTTAAGTACCGTGGATTCAACGAGTGGAGTAATATTCAGGTCCAAAATATTAACTGTAAAGGGTGGGTGAGCTTTATCTATTCTTGAAAGCGGATATCTACATTCCGTAACTATTAGAGGTAGATTGGAGAAGGCAATATCTAATGTATTTCCTGCATAGTTTTGTAATAAATTGTATTGTTTCATGCCTAAAAACGTTATACTCTCAACAAGATCCATACTCGAATTTTGTACTTCCGTAGTAGAATTTTTTAGGTAAATAGGGCCGTAATTTTTCCATCCTACGCACGGAAGGTTAAAATCACCAATCAATAAATAATTATTACGCGTATTTGAGTTGTATAAATTTTCCATAATTTTAACTAAACAATCTATGTTAGAAGGTAAGCGAGCGGGGTCGGGCGGTAAGTAGACAGTAATTATCTGTAAATCGGCGGTAGCCGCAAGGGCGCGTGCAGGAATGGTTATTATGACAACTTCAAAGCCGGAGTAGTCATCTACTGCTACACTCAACGCACCCAGCTCGCGTCGCACCAGCATCATCACCATTCATTTCATCATTTTCACATAAAAATAACATTAGCGATAAAGCAGACGCGCTTATTTTCGATCTAGATGATCTGACTACTGCTCCACTACTATATTTCATGTTGCGTTGAGTAAAATTGTTACTGTTTTTTTTTTGGCCATTAAAATATATTATATTTTTTTAAAGATACTACTGAAGATACAGGCTTATTAAGGAATCTTTACATAATTAAACTCTTTGGAAAACGCAAGGATTTGTAGGAGCCACAAGATCATTTCCGAATGCGCCCTACCCTTGCCTCGGTCCGCTCGTCACATTCGTTATCTTACGCGTAATTATACACTTGTAACTAAAGCAACTGATCGCTAAAATAACTGCGACTGATCATTATTTGCGTTAATAGTTGATTCGGACCTATTCGGGTTTCGAAAGCCGGTAGGATTCCTCCATCGACAAGATGTTTGCGCACATACCGCTTCTTCTTCTGGAGACAAACGCGTCGAGTTACCTTCTAATACTACTACAGTTTCGGCACTAAAAGCGAAGACGGTGAATTTTTTTTTTTTTTTTTTTGTCTATATCTGCCAGAATGTCCAGGAGCGGAAAGCGCGCTAGGATGGTCACCTTCTAAAAACATATCGTTCTATATCCCGCACTATACGGGTAGCAATTTTCCACTGCGAATACAAACTTTTAAGCTTCGTACAAAACACAAATCTTATTAGAACAATATTTGACCCTGCAACGAAGAAAGGAAACGATAAGCTTACTGACAACAGTTAAAAATCCGATAAAACAAAAGAAGTCGTAATGAAAATAGTGAATTGATGATACTACAAATTATAAAATTGTTAATTTCTATAGCAATCAAGATACTCATACAATTAATTCAATTCTTAGAACCTCTTAACAAAATCAGTATCGAAGGAATTCCGGGAAGTTTGCAGTGTTCTAACGGAAATAATTGATTTTAATTCTACTGGCAGTACTTTAAAACGCAGCAGAGCGTTAATGAAAAATTATTTTCTCATTTGAAGTTGTAAGCTGAAGAGTTGGGCAAGTTGGTCTTGGTCGTATAGTTCAACGTAATATCGTCCATTAGCCAATTCCTTTTACTATTCAGGAAAACTAGAAACGAAGACTTGTCTTCGTTTTTTCTTGAAAACATTACCGCGTAAATGTTTTACCAAAATTTGAATTCGAATGCCCACATTTTGTTGAAAACTAAATTTGCTCGAAAATACCTAATTTTTAATAAAGTCATATATTATTTTACTCTAATAGAGTAATACAGTATGTAGTTTGTATTTTGAAAAGTATGTAATTAAAAATTTTACGTCGCTAAAATAATCCTTCCAATTTTATTTTAAAATTTGAAACAGGTAATTCACATAAAATGCTATTAAATATATTTAAAATACATAATTCTACTTTATGCTTAATTTAAATATAAACTGTCGTATATTTTACATAGAAAAGTAATATATTTACAAAAGAAACAATAAATAATATATATAGGCTATAAGGATTTATGACTGATTGACAGGGTCATTAGGTCCGAGATCCCTTTTTTCAGACCGTCAAAGACAATTGGGTTGAACTTTTTTGTCGGCAGTCTAATGACTACGTAGTTTTATTTATTCTAACCACTCTTGTAGATTTATTGACTGTACCTATTGACATTATACGCATTTTAGATATTATTACTAATGTGGTAACGGTTACCCTTCGTCCTTCATAAAGTAATGCAGCTACGTTATGTTTAATTAAGTATATCGAAAAAATAAATGCTGCACTTATACTTAATCTTGGTAAGCCTACCTTTTAAAAGCATTATTATTAAACCTATGAAAAAATAAACTTTTCATGCTTACAGGTTATTACTAATGTGGTAACGGTTACCCTTCGTCCTTCATAAAGTAATGCAGCTACGTTATGTTTGATTAAGTATATCGTAAAATAAATGCTGCGCTTATACTTAATCTTGGTAAGCCTACCTTTTAAAAGCATTATTATTAAACCTATGAAAAAATAAACTTTTCATTCTTACAGGTTATTATATATTTTATTTATATACAAGAACTTTCACTTAATCACATGGAATTTTTTACAAAGAAATCGTGTAATCGTGAAGAACGTATAAGATCACAATATAAGCTTAACTTGAAAAAAATTTTTGATTAATAAACTGCCAAATTATATGTATTAAATATTTGGATGGCACGCGTTTTAAGGATCATCTATTACAGTTGCTACTTGATAATGTATTTTATAATCTTAATTAATTCTTTTGTTAAATAATGATCCTAACACCTGTTGTACCTACATATTTGACATAGATATATTATTATAATTATATATAACAAGTTTGATTTCAAAATTGACTAAAAATTCAAATGTAAATTAAAATATATCCAACTTATTATTATTTATAACTAACACAAAAAATAAAACATGAATTCTTTTGATTGAAAATGTTTGTTTATTGTCACACTTAAATCTGCACGCCAAAAATGTCAAAATAAACTATAAGACAAAATTTATACTGTAACTTGTACAATCTACATATGTATATGTTTTGTGTATTTGTAAATAAATAAATAATTATAATTATAGACGACGCGTTGGCGCAGTAGTCACAGCAACTGGCTGATGCGCTAGCGGTCGCGGGTTCGATCGCCGCACATGACAAATATTGGTATAGGTCATACATATATTTGTCGTGGTCTGGGCGTTTGTGCTTGTGTATTATGTGTGTGTGTGTGTGTTTCCGAACTTCCAACACAGGATCTACATCCTACTGGGGACCGTTGAGTGTGAGACGTTTATTTTATTAATTATGAACTATTTTATGAATATAAAAAGTACAACAGCGACTGTAAACAAAATATCTTTTCATATCACAATTACCCAAGTTGTTTTGGTTTTACTTGTATTTCAGGTACTACTTTTATCAGCTATAACTTGACACTAAATAACTATCTTTTTTTTATACCAAATTATCATTAATTTTGACCAATAAAGTGACTTTGTAATTCAGTCGATTAATATAAAAAAGAAAGTATGGAGGACTGAAATTAAACCAAACTTTACGTATTATATGCTTTGTTTTTTGTATTCCGATGAGATGCTTTCAAGTTCATGTGTACAAAACTAATACACATAAATAAGTACATGAATAAAAGTAAAATTCGACAAATTATGTTCAAACATAGTCAAAATTGTTGTTTGTTAAAATTGTGTTACTTTTTTATTACATCGAAATAAACAGTACATAATATCTTTATTTTACATATCTAACGTCTTTTTAAAGCAAATTTATCTAAATAACATTTGTTATTGGGAATACTTTTGCAAGCTGTCACAATGGATAAACTTTTCTTATTCAAATATAGTGTCATTTCAAGAACTAACAAACTAAGTTTAAAAGTACAGAGGGAATTCTTACAAAGGAAACTAAGTAAGCTATGTCAAGAATATATCAACGACAATATTATAATGTAAATTGAGCACTTTAAGTGATGTATATACATAAGTGGATTTCTTAAGTTTCAAATCAATGACATTAAATCCACATAGACTATCAGTCACTTTATCTATCTGTCAATTTGTCTATAATTTCGAAGATTATGGTAATTAGATATAAAAGTTACTTAAATGAAGATCTTTTTATACTTTTGAATAGCAATAAATTAAATTACTTAAATACATGTCTTTATAAAACTGTACTTGAGCTTACAAGTCTTTTCTTTTTTTTTTTTACGTGATAATGTCTAGTAAATTGATGAAAGCTACCGGTTACTTTACGAAAAACTGTCACGTGCCGCGAGCGAGAGCACGGAACTTCTATCGCTATAGAGAGGCACGATCGGCCTAAGCGTTCGGCAAATGATCGGCTTAAATTATGACGCGTCCGAGTAGAAGAGTTGAAAAAAAACTATATATAAGTTGTAAATACATTTTTAATAGCACATTTCACGGATAGCTGACGCTGATGGCTGGGATTGTTGTTATTTTGAATTCTACGTCATTTATTACATACTACAAAACATCTTGACAAACATGTGTATAATAAGTAATTCATTATTCTGTTCTTGCGAGATTTGTTGTTATTATTCTTTGTTCTCGATCTAAGTAGCTAGTAATTGTTATTTATTTTTATTTTTTTATTCATTATTCTCCTTCTTACTCTTATTATAATTTTTTCTTTTTATCGTTCTTAGGGTCTGCCTGAAAACCATCGCCTCTTTGCTGGGTACGCCTGGTAAAGAAGCATGAAGCTGGGGCAGATCCTTTTTGGTATTTCTTGTGTTTTTATTTATTTAAAGTAATATTGTCTGTTGTGAGTTACCAAATAAAATTATTCTTTCTTTCTTTCTTTCACATTGCTACTTGTAATTAATCTGTATAATTTAATTTAAAAAAAAATTGAATCAACGATAAATGTTAATTTATAGAAAAAATAATTAATTAATTGAATTAACTCCTTCTTTGTATTATTCAAAATAATGACATTTCAGTGATAATATTTCTATTCAATGCATAAAAGTATGCAATTATTTATCAATGTTGTTGTTGTTGTTTTAAAATTTATCCCCAATAAGGAAAGGCAAAAGGACTATAGTCCATACAGTATCGGTATTGTTGATAATCGGTATTTGTTTTCGTCGACTTGCGTCACTTGTTATTCTGATGATTATTTTCATTTAAATATTCGATAATTAGTCAGCTTACCGTATCCATTTCTAAAAATCAAACGAGTTTTAGTATAAATTTATGATAGCATCATAATATGTAATTTAAGTTTTTGTTTCTTTTGCCCTCATGAACCATTTGAACATGAGCATGAGCCATAGTGATGGCCGCCCGACTATCGGAGGCAAAAGAGGTGGTCCTCGTCGGAGATATCAATCAGTAGCCGTATATCGACAGAGGCAACCTGTTCGTATTGCGGTACTGTACATCCAACCTGACCATAGGTATCACAAGTGAGTTGTCTTGCACGCATTGCACTCGCCAGCAGCGAGGTCTATAAAAATATCTATTCCTGGTGCTCACTGGTGCTCCTGAGAGACAAGACCGGACCCTATACTTGGTTTTTACAAGAGTAAAAGAAGACGTTGATAAACCAGGGATATACGGCACCGGACAGCAGTCGAGTGTCATGACTATCAACGAGGCACAGGGACAGACACGCGAGGCAATCATCGTCGTCCAGACCAAGACCAGGAGGCTGCGGATTGTGACAGTGTTCCGCATGCTGTGGTCGCGGTGACCAGGTACACAAAGACCTGTGTCTACTACACCAACGACGGTGGTGATGCAATCGATCAGGCAGTGGAGGCCACAAAAAAGGAAATACTAGGGCACACCCTTAAGATGGCTCTACATAAAAGAGACACCGCCGTCATTGAGGATGTGCTCGAACAGCTGAGGCTTCCCTAAGGGGAGTATGGCGACGTACGGTGCCCCGGTTTGGGCGGATCGCCTCACCGCGAAAAATAAGGCGGCGCTGCGCGCTGTGCAGCTAACAATCGCGGTGAGGGTGATTCGGGGGTACCGTACGGTATCGTGGGCTGTAGCTACTGCTCTATCCGGCGACCCCCCGTGGGAGCTCGTGTCGGAGGTTTTTGCCGAGACCTACTCATACGTCTCAGGTAGTAGGGCTCTTGGTGAGAACCCCACGTTGGATGTGCGTCGGATAGGGCAGGAAGCGCTAATGCGGAGGTGGGGGAAGGACCGGTCATCACCGCGATGCTCGGCGACGACGAATCCTGGAAAGCGCTGCTCTCCTTCTGCGAGACAGTTATGTCCCTGAAGGAGGCCGCCGAGCGGATGAGACTGTTCAGAGGTTAGCCGGACAGTCCACATGAAGGAAAAGTCTGGTCTTTTCGCCGAGGCCAGCCTGTCGCTGGAGGAATCCTGTTGCCTGCAGATTCGGGACCATCCAATTAAAGCGGCTGAAGGCTCCCGCAGGGGGTTTGTACCGTATTGCACTCCCAAAATGCCGAGTCCGACATAGGTCTAGGACTGCCGACCCGGGCGTCGATATCATCCGTAAATGGATTCCCCTGCGATAAAAAAATAAAAATAAAAAGGCTTCCCTAAGGGGATGGCTTTGGCAGAGTCTCCAATAAATAAGACTAAAAATAAAGATCTCAAATTCTAATCAAGATATACCGTGAAAGTTGTAGTGGCTGGTATGTAGTAAGAAGTAATAAAATATAAGATTATATTAGATAAAGGAATAAAAGCATATAAATAGATGTAAGACAAAAAAATGAAAATAAAAAATTGTATATAATACAATATTTAAAAAAAAGTAATTATGGTCAGTATATGGACTCGCGTCTTAGAGATCCTAAGTCTAATTACGTCTAAAATACGCACGCACGCATGAGAAAATATTAACAATCTCATACATTTAATAAAAAAGGCACGGGCAAATATAAGCCCGTGGATATTTTTTTCACCTATAAAAATAAAAAATAAACTCAATTTTTTCATGCTTACCATTGGGAATATTTTTTAAATGGTCTTGCAAAAAATGTACACGAGATTGCCACTTCAGACACACCTAGCCTAGGTAAACATACATTTGTACCGTAACAGGCCCTGGAGACAAAATAATTAACTATTATGTCTAATGGTTGATTTTCTGACAAAAAAAAATAAAAAAAATCTTACATGAACATCCATTGAAATATCCCTTAACTTAATCGCATATAATATATATTCCTAACTTTGTATTAAACTCATTATATGTAAATATACATCGTACATAAATAAATAACATGTAGACTATGGAAAAAATGAATCAATATTGGCCATTTCTTTTGCCTATAACGATATGATAATTCGATTGCCCATTGTGTATCATTGGGGTCGGTCTCGCTCGGTCTCGTGGGAAATATAAATTTTCAAAGGTAAACGCGCAAAAGGTATTGCCCTGAATCTTTTTATGGTGCGATAGTATGAAAAACATTTATCAGTTGATTGTGGAAATATTCAATAACAATGGTTTCATCACATAGCGAAGGTGACTTTCTTTATGGTAATAAAGAAATAGTAACATTCATGATATTATAAAACTATAAACAATTGTATATATTAAAATACAACAGATTAAAAATTGTTTCTTATTGCAATCGAACAAAAATGCAAATAATATATTGCCATAAAAACAGTAACGAGAATAAAATTACCAATTACTAGAATATTATTATAATTACTACATTATTAATATTCTCAATAAAAGTTATAAATTCTTATAACAGAATATATTCTGACCAATAGTATTAAATCAGATTTAATGCTGAGCTTTCTGAGTATCGAGAGTAAAAGTAGCAATTACTAAAAATATTTTTACTATTATGTACACATAAAATTCTGACAAATGATATTAAATCAGTTTTAATGCTGAGCCTTGTGGCTGGCCGTTAAATTCATTAATCATTTACATCTGATTTCACTCAGGTTCTGCCAATAAATCCGACGGATCATTATATCATAAAAGCTACATAAAACCACTTTATTTTGTACATTTCAAATTACGGTATATATATATATATATATATATATATATATATATATATATATATATATATATATATATATAATGTATCAATAATTCAAAATAAATTTACTAACTGAGGACTGATGGATACTTTTGTCATATTTTCATTTAATAAAATTTATGTGTATCTCAATAACGTTATAATACGTTGACCCGTTTATTAATCTATACTTATAAAATGACTTATAGTTACTGACAGACTGGCTTATTCATCATCGACGAATATACATGAAATTCGGCAACTAGGGTACTTTTACATTGGAAACATTCTACATGAAAGATTTTTCAGGAAATACACTCCTAAGAATATGAAATAAGACATGAAATTTTGTCTGAAAGTCAATTTATCTTTATGTTTTTAAAAATTTCACTATGAAGAGGAAGAATTGAAAAAATAAATAAAAAGTTTATTATTTACAATTAAGTCTTGAAAATAATCCGATCGTTACAACGTATTTTTAATATTTTTCATCGAGAGATTAATAGCGAAGGTTATTTTAAATTTACTATATATGATCTATTTCAGTAAAATATATATACCTAGTTATTCACAAAACGTTACCATCGCCGTCTTCAACCACCTTTACAACAAAATAAGATATTTTCTAGGTACAAAATTAGACTTAACTCGAATCTAATATTCTAGGCAGAGGCCAATACACGAATATTTTAATGTATAATAAAATTACTTTAACGTAGAAGGGTCTTATGAGTCCTTTTACATATATAATATACACAAATAATCCGGCCGATTCCCTAACCTTTTTTGTTTCAATGTGAGTAAGCGGTTCAGATGTCAGAGACCACGGAGTATATTATGTTCTGTTTTTTAACTTCTATTAAGCAGTAAGTAATCTTATGGTCCTTTAGCTTAACTGCAAACACGCTTGGATAATGAAGATCCTTTCCCTTGCTATCCACCCATCACTTTTTGGAACGAAACGTTTTTGCTAAAGAGGGATTAGTCTACCCTCCTCGGGCTCGATTTTCCTGAGATGCTTTATCATTGGGGCTTCCGACTAACATGAGGTTAACTTGTAATCTTAGCTTTATTTGCTCGTTGTAGCATCTTAATGCCTCCAAGCTCTGTAATGAAGAGGTTTTTGTGTCGACCTTTTTTGATTATCCCTTTCTTTATTTCAATTATGAGAATGTGTGTTTAAAATTTTGTACGATAAATGAATAATTATTCGTAATCGATGAGCTAAATATTAATTTATAATACAAATATTTTAAATTTAGATTATTAGTATTTATTTACTTTTATAATTATCGTATTTACCTCCTTGTCATATAATAATTTACGCTTTTTGACGTCGTCAAAAATGTACTGTAATGTAATGTACTAGAGCAATTAATTAAATATAGTAAACATACTAATTTTAAACTTTACCATAAAACCAACGTTTCTGTTTGGATTAATTATTAAGATTCATGTGAAACTTGCACCTCATTATATTCGCTCATGAATAAATGCTAGCCTTTACGAATTCTGAATACTTGGAAGTACAAAGAGAAGTGTAGAGAGCTTTACATGCAAAGAACTATCCTAAGCCTTTGAAAAGTTCAAGCTAATAATACGGGGCACGTACTCCAGTTTCTCATCAAATAGGCCACTCCTTACATAAAAAATATGGAATACTGTGAAAAACGTCGAGTCAATTTGCGAGCATTTGTCTGGTGGCCTTTATTTGCCGGCCGAGTGGGCACGGGCCCCTAGCCACGGTAAATCAGCTTACATTTTTTTCAAAGGTTTTCTGTGTTTGGCGGTCCGCACATCACTGGAACATTTACGGAGTGAAAAATCATTTTGAACTCATTTACCGATAGGTTATTTATTTTTCTGTGTAATTAATGATGTTTATATTTATTTATTTTTTGAAATTTTTGTCGGATATTTTATTTTAAATCCCATTTGACTTTCGAATTCATTGTTTTATCTTATATTTCAACATGAAAACTTATGAAATAAAATAATAATTACACAAGAGCTAGTATTATTTACTTAATTAGAACATAGTCATTAAAAAAGCATTAATTTTTAAGAACCCAAAGGCGAACTTATTATGGGATCGAATGTATTCATTAAACAAGTATTCGATTAGTCACGTCTGACTGAGCGGGCTAATCACGTTAATGCTGATAATAGTGAATATTAGATAGCATTGCATTACAGGAGGAATCTACTAGCTGCGTTAGTTCGAGTAATATCTATGTCGATGTTTTAGAATAATATGATAAATAATTGGAGTTGCACTGAATCAACCTGTAAAAATCCCACTACTGGGCATAGACCTCTTTGGAAGGTTTGGAGCTCAATCCAACACGCAGCTCCACTGCGGGTTTTGGATATTTTCTCCACCATGAGTACGATCGCTATCAGGCGTCTGTGATAACAACTGGAACCGATGGCTTTGCGTGTTCTCCGAGGCTCAGTAAATATACCCACAAGAACCCAGACCAGATACAGATATTTGTAAATATACAAATACCTGCCCCGAGCGGGAATAGAACCCGCGACTCCTGGCGATGAAGTGACTACTCGCACCACTAAACCAAACGTTTGTCATTGAGAACCGTCACTACATGGTAGGCCGGTTCGCAGCCACACCGGTTCAGTACAGTTGGTTGGAGCTAAGATTAGAGTTAGAAGCGATAAAGCCTGAAAGCACCTCCTCTTCATTCTATGGAAAGGTATAACCGATCAACGTAAATAGCCAACATTTCAGCGTACACTTAATTTGTGTTGCATTTATTTAAGTAGAAAAGCTTACTTTAAATAAAAAAATAAACAGTTCTAAATATAAAAATTGTCATACTTCATGAAAATTCTATTTGCCTGCCTTATTATTAAAATTTCGTATATTTTAAAATAAATAGTAAATATATAAGTATCTATTAAAAATTTCAAATTAAATTATTAAAAAATCATAAATAAATCATGTGAAAATAATTCCATTCTAAGCTATACTATCACTCTTCAAACGTTCCGTATGTAAGCATGAGAAGTGTATAAATGTTGATTCTATAAATGATTCACATCACGTCGCAAGAGTCTATTGTAGTTTTCAATTCGAATACTCAGAAACTAGAATATTTGTCACGTACTGCAACTTTCGGAACGCGACATCTTTTCGACACCAATTTTGTTTATCTTTAAATAAATTTGAAACCGATCACACAATATATCATATAATCAATATTTTATATCTAAGTATGAAATATATTTTAATTAAGATTTATATAAAATATTATTTCAGACACTACATGATGAAAGAAAACATTTTTCAATCTTCGTATCCAGGAGGAGGCGATCAATCGTAAAACTAAATGACCAAGTAGGTACGTGCAATATGATCTACGAGGCTCTCGATCACAATCCATCAAGTGAAGTCGGTTTTTCGCCTAAGTCTAGGTTCATTGAAATTCTACAAAAAGCTCCATTGAGTAACGAAATTTTACATTACTCCGTGACAATAGAGAAATCCGGATGAAAAAAATAAGACGTCAGAGTACCCTACTCCAGACAAAGGGTCTTTCTATAAAGCCACTTAAGGTGACACTTTTCTCCGATTAAAGTTATCGTTGCCAGCCAAACTGAATACAAAATGCAAGTCCTTTCCTTGTACTCGTTACTTCTAAAATCTCTGCATACTTTATCAACACAGCGCTTTAAACCCAAGGAGATTATATAACGGAATTATTCATACGCCTAATTACATGAATTTAGTAAAAAATAAAATCACAAAATTCTCTAATAAAAATAAATAACATAAAAATGTAATCACACACGTTACTCATTTCACAAAATTCATTCATCTTAACTTGTGTAACCATTTAAACGTGAACACTGTATAAAATACGAAGTTACAGTGAAATCGAATCAATTGAACGTAGGAAAACTCGTAACTCGTTAGAGTATTCGTTTGTATTAAATCTAAGTTAAGACAAACGACCCTTAAAGTTAATTATTATTGAACGGGGACGTCGTAAAATCCTCTTTCTGTAGAAAAATGTTACCTACAAAAACGAATACGAATGTTTACCGTTGAAAGTTACTCGGCTTTTAAAACATTTAGTAAATTCACATTGGGCTTTTAAAGGTGACTGGTTTTTTTTTATTTCGTAACTATTTGTGTAGCAGGTGTAGTTATCCGTACATTGACCATGTGTAATAACATCTTTGTATATGAGTGAATCTTGTTAAATATGTACGCATTCATTCGATATTTCTTCATCGTCTGTCAAATAGACGAGGACAATAAATGTTTATTGTCCTCGAATTACTCAAGTGAAAAACGGTATAAAAAGAAAAGAATGAGGCGTACGGAAGGGACCACGACAAAGGCGATCCTTCTTGAGACCACCAGCCGTGACGGCGCTTACATTAAGGTTATCGTCTTCCGCCAAACTGAATACAAAGCCTCGCCTGAGAAGAACCCGGTGATTCATATAGCCAACAGTGTATTCTAAACAATGTAGTTTACTCTATTAAAATAAATATAACGTTGTTTATTTTTTGTAAATACTGCAAACTTAATTTTAATTGTATTCTACGTTGATAAACTATTTACAATTTAGTATTCTAATAATTAAACAGTAGAGAGATCGTTGAACTCTTGGTAACTTTCGCTCGAATGCCAAAATTGACGATAAAAGGTTCTGCATAATATTTTCAACATTTACTTTAATGTAAAATGTTCCTAAGAATTTTAAAGATACCTTATTTTGCAATTTCACTAAAGAAACTCCCGCGGGGCTCGTTTTTGTTTTGATATAAATTTGAAATTCATACTAAAACAGAATTTAATTCCAGCCAAGTTCTTTTGATATGATTTTTGAATTTGTTATTCGTTGTTTTGCATGTATATGTTAATAGGCTTATAAATAATTTTGTCTTCACAACTTATTTATCGCATTTGGAAGGGAAAATATTAAAAATATTTTTTTTTATGTTTGGAAGCTATTATAAAACTATATTTTTTATTTGTATTACTTTTATAATAATAAAAAATTCTTTTTCTCTTCGCTTTTATTTATGAAATCTCATCGTATTTAAGAAATTCTTATCAAATTGAAACATACGAGACACAGACCGGGCCGCGGGAAGTATTATCTGAAGACCGGCTTACATTCTAATCTCCATTATCTAACGCCTGCTACCATTTCATATGTAATTTTCTTCAAAACAATTATTTGAGTGAATTTAAATTAAATTTTAACAAATTTGAATTCTTTATCGATATATATCTGTTTTTCATAATGCTTTTAATACATTTAGGTTAAAATAACAGGTTATAAATATTATATTGTTTCTAAGAATATGTTGAATGAATTATTCATACGAATATTTTAAAAAATACCTCAGTTTGAAAATAAAGCTCAATTAACAAAAATCATACAAAGTGTAACGCCGATGCGGCTGAGTAGTGTAATAAGCGCTGCAACCGAGAAAGTGATGTTTAGAATTAAATTATTACGCATAGTTACATATTTTAATTTATATTTTATATAATTCAATTTAGAAATAAATTTATATAAGCTAACGCAACTCGCTAATAAATAAAGTTTCCTGAAACTTGTTATAAAGTTTAAAGACACCATATTGAGAAATATTTCAGTTAGTTGTTTCAAAATTTTTAATAATATATACCTATATATAGTCTTTAAAATATTTTAAACTGCTATCAAATAATTACTTACTTTTAAAATATTATTTCATTATATTCTATGTTATATTATAATAAATTTTCAAATAGATGGAGATCTAGGAGCGTACTTTATTGCATTATGTAAATGATATACGCTTATACAATGCGATCCTCTCTTGTATAGTTAACTAAAGTTGAATTCAAAGTTGTACGTTAACTTACACTTACTGGAAACATTAGCCTTATTAAATACTATAATAATTTTAAAATAAAATATCCGGAGATACGAAATGAAAAGAAATTGGCAAATCTTTTTTTACAAATGTATCAAAGCAGTTTAATTAATAAAAATAAATATCCAAATGTTAAATACTCTAAAATATTTTTGTCACAATGAAAAACAAACATCTAATAAAACTATTAAGGAAAATACCGAAAAGATTTTTCTTAATCTAACATTCATTCTTGTAACACTATAAATTATTAGTAAATACTCTAGTCATTTTTCTGCGTTAAGCACATATTCACAAAGCCGTACAGCTATAAATTTTCATATTGCCAGAGCAATGCAATATAATAGAGGTAAAATGTTATATTTCACGTCGTAGTACGTTACCGAGTTAAGTGTCTATTTGATAATGTGCTCGCTGTTGGAGATGTCGACAGTCTTCGTCATTTAAGAGGTCGTATTATTATTTACAATATAGAGTGGTTATACGTAATTATAAAAAATGCAGCTTATAGATTACGTGATGAGGTATAACGTTCATATCCAAGCAAATATTATTTAATTTTTCGAGTTCTTTAGTCTTAACAATTCGATTAGCGACGATTAATATTAGTACCTGGTGTGATGAGCTTGTATTATTCTTCACTAAAATTGGCTTATAGAAAATATTCGAATACATAAATTACACGTAAGCTTATATATTCTTTTTTTTTTTAAACATTAAATGTTTAAGTCAAGTGCCCTGTTTGTAGGTACTATCTACAAACCCAAAAAAAAATTACTCGATCTTAGTTTATTTTTAACAAACCAAATCATCACTTTCATTATATTAGTTAAGCTGTATAAAAAGAATATTTAATTAAAATAAAAACCAAATTTAATTTTATTCATATTGTTATTATCAAAATATTGTTAACTTCATAATAAAGCTAATAATACTAAAGCTGCTACTGGTTACTGCAACTTTGATTATTAGTAGTTTATATTAGTTACAGTGGTCTTGCCTGGAAAGTTGCAACAAGCACTTAACTAAAATTAATAATGTTATAAAACTATATGGCTAAATCATTATAAGGTAATTATTGTGTAGGTAAATTGATTATGTCGCTGGTGGCATTTTAATATTGAACCCATACGGTAAAAATAAAATAATTTTAATTTGCAAATACACTCATTTGCAAAAAAAACGGGCGGTTTCGATTTTCTTCCTGGCTGAAAAAAATAAAATACCAAAAAGGTTTTAATCATTTGAACATGTTACTGGCCAGTTATAAAAGTGCCATAATATTTATAAGAGTACATTCCAAATTCAAATTTTTGACTGAGCCTGGTTTTCAAAGAAAATAACTTTTAACTACATTTTGTGGCGCGAATTTCCTATAGTTAATATCGACTCTAATTAACTTTTTGTCTATTTTTATTAAATTATCTGGTGTCCTTGACATTTAAAAGTATTGTTATTGCTGTTTAGCAATCTCGAAAATGGTAGATAAAGTGATAAAAGCGAACAAAATTATTGCGCTGCTTGAAGAAGGTTGCAGTCAATGCTTCGTGGCTCAGAGGCTAAATGTGAGTCGGTCGACAGTTCAAAGGACCTGGCAGCGCTATCAAGAGACCGGTTCCGTCAAGAGAAGGCCTGATTCTGGCAGAAAGACATGTACCGAACCACGGGATGATCGTTTTCTAGTTAGTCAAGCGTTGAGAAATCGCAAATCTTCTTATGTGGACCTCAAGAACACCCTCGAAGAAGTAAGAAATGTGCAAATTACTCTATGGACGGTCGGGAGGAGGCTTCTCGCTGCTAATATACACAGTCATCGCCCGGCACGCGGCCCTAAATTACTCCGTCGACATCGAGTTGCCAGGCTTAGCTTCGCTCGAAATTGTGTGTCATGGACTCATGAAGACTGGGATAGGGTATTGTTCTCCGATGAAGCCAGGATATCTCTGCATGGTGAAGACCGACGTCGGCGAGTGCTACGTAGACGAGGAGAACGCTTTGCAGAGGCATGTTTTGAAGAAATCACACGTTATGGAGGGGGCTCTGTTATGTTTTGGGCAGGAATAAATTCTATGGATCGTACGGAGTTAGTCTTCATCGAAAACGGTACACTGACTGGACACCGATACATAACGGAAGTTCTAATTCCTTATGCACAACCCGCTTTTACCGCTCTTGGCGAAAACTCAATTTTTATGGACGACAACGCTCGCGCCCACCGGTCTGGCGGTGTGGATGCGTATATGCTAGAAGTCGGAATTCGTCGTTTGGACTGGCCAGCTAGAAGTTCGGACCTCAATCCCATAGAGCATGTCTGGGACGTTCTGAAGCGACGAGTGAGATCAGTGCAGCCGGCTCCGCAGACCATCAGAGAGCTAAAGAATGTGATTACCGCGGAGTGGGAACGTATTCCCCAAGAAACCATAAAAGATATACTCACTAGCATGCCCAGACGAATGCAAGCTGTGATTTCAGCAAGAGGGGGTCACACTCAATACTAAACTTTTATCTGCTTTTAATGTATTCAAGAAAAACAAAGAAATTAACGCGTTTCATTTTTATTTAGCGAGCAGGTACAATCATAGTGTTTTGAGCTTAAACATTATTTCTTAATAATTTAATTAAAATGTTATGATAAAACTGATGAAAACTATTCCTTCCTAATTAATTTATAAAATTCTGAGGATAACAATACCTAAAATTGTCAAACAAACTAATAGTAACTATAAAATAGTTCTTTGCTTAAGTGCCCGTTTTTTTTGCAAAAGAGTTTATTTATATAATACTACATACCTTTACATACAATCTCATAATAAAAGTAATTTAATAACATATGAGGTATTTTTACCCGACTGCGATAGAAGGAGGGTTATGTTTTTCGAGTGTATGTATGTATGTATGTATGTATGTATGTATGTATGTATGTATGTATGTATGTATGTATGTATGTATGTCCATTTCTTTGGCACGCCCTACAGCCCAAACGGTTGGACGGTTTTTGACATATGAGGTGTCGTTGGATTTGTCTAAATTGTAGTAGTGACATAGGCTATATAAATTTTCAAAATGGCGGAATGAGGGGGGGAGTTCAATTTTTTTTCTTACTGTAGCAATATGGGTATCAAATGAAAGCTAGTAAATTGTTTTATTCTTTTTAGTTTATAATAAGAGTATTTTGCGCAGTCGGGTTTTTTGATTTTTTTAATTAAGCATACTTGTTTTATTATTATCATTAAATGTTATACGTATTTTTCCTTTAAAAATTAAAATAACATTTAATATATTTCTAACTAGATAATATGCTAAAATTCATGGGCTACAGTTAATTTATAATAAGATTAAAAATATAGAACCCTAAAAATATAATATCCTATATAGAATTATATATCTTGTCAAGATATTTTTCTAGCCATTTTATAACCTCAACAAATTTCTTATAAAATTTTTATCGTCAAAATTCATTCAAAATTCAATTATGTTAAAGGCAATATTAACGCCATTCTCAACGCTCTCCCTATTTTTGGGTTAACTAAACTCTAATCCTTTATTACGAAACTTTGGAAGTGTTAAACATTTCATCTGCACTTTTAATCTTCGGCAATACTTTGTAAAATGCTTAAAACTTTCGATATTTATGAAGACAGGAAATTTTTTTATTTTAAATGGAACGTTTCAGGCGCGGCCAAAATTGGAAACAGTAAGTGTGTCATAATTCTGTAATTACTTGAATTGTAAAATATGGTGATCATAGAGTCATCCTAAAAAAGTTTGCCTTTCTTATTAATTGTAATAGCTGTAGTGTTCAACAGTATAAAACGTTGTGTAACGTTATTGTTTTTATAAATAGCTACCTTATTATTTCTTATAGTATATGCTGTTGTTCTTTGTAATTACATACATACTAAGGTAAACCTTGATTGTCAAACATAAATAAAAAAAAAAAAAATTGTCTATTCCTGTTACCTATAAAAAACAATACTAATGGAAATTTATTTATATCAAGCAAAGAATTTATATCATAACTAGAACGCTCGCTTCGTAAACTTGTATATTTAAATATGCACCTTGAAATAAACGATATAAGGTTGACATTTCTTACCAACATGTAAAGTGAAAAATCGTTCCGAGCATTTCGTTGACAACTGGTATTTTGTCTCTTTCTTACGAGTTGCATTTCGTTGAGAACTGGTATTTTGTCTCTTTCTTACGAGTTTTGCCTTGAATCCATGGTAGAAAGAGACGCAATCCCGGGCTTAGGAACGTTTTTTGAGTGCACGTGAGCATTCCAGTTTGTATATAAATTCCTTGATATCAAGAAAAAATATATGTCACTTTCACAGATAATATTATATATAATTTATGGCCACTCTTTCTTTCCTTGTAGTTAATTTCGATTTTGATTTTTTTATCAAAATAAACCCAGATTTCTTTAGGTACGCTACTGTATATACTATATATTTGCCTATATCTAATTAAAGGATCTTAGGCCCTTCCTTTTAATAGTTAAATTATAATTCTGGAAGTAACTCAGTCTTACGGTAATAATTGAGTGTTACAAAACATTAGTTAACATTAAGGAAATTAAGAATAAAGAAAAGAAAAGAATCTATAAACATTAACATCAATCTTATCGTCAATTTAATAAAATAGACGTTTTTGTTCATTTTAAAATTCTACTCGAGACACTTAAACTTTTAAAATCTCCTTTGCTTCGCTTCAGTTAATAGGAAACGCAATAAATTTTCATAGCTTCGTGAACATAGAATCTCTTATAACACGTTAAGGTTGCCGCGGAGTCTTGTTAGAGATAATTCGATAAGGGTTTATTCAACTCGATTAACGAATTCTATATTATTTGTACATTAAATCTTTTATAAAGCAGACATTTTACGAGATAATGTAATAAACTCTTTAATTTAATAATTATTTCATTTTATCCAACAAAATTTTATTAAAATTGTATTTTGTTTTATTTTTAAGTCTGCATCTACTACGTAATACTAATAGTTTTTTTTTTCTTTGTTTACCAGACACACGTTCGTGTGTTCTTAGATAAGAAACCTTATGTCTATTTCTTAGATAACGGGCAACTGATATTATTTAAATAAATTTCGAATCGAACCTACAACCCTAAAACAGAAAGCAGAGTCACTGCCAACTGCGCTAACGGACCAGTCAATCATAAACGAACACACAAAAGCATAATTTGTTTATTTTTAGAAATCATAAAAATACATAGATATTACTATTATTTAAAAATACACAGGATCCGTCTAAGTTAGTAGATTAAATTTATTTTGCACTGTTTTATATAATAACTCTAGTAAATATAAAGTGGATAACATGATCCGCCATTACCGACTTACCTTGTGATTACATTAGTAAAATTGCATATTTATGTGAAAAAAAATGTTACGAAAAAATATTAATGCTGTTTTCCTTCACAACAATTAATGGTCGGATAGAATTTCGTTTAACTATTTAAAACTTATTTCATCGCTTATTTACACATGTAATGAATTTTGGAATACTCAACTGGAATATATTATTTCCTTCTATATACCCCTCGTTGAACCTGCTTGCAATTCGTTTTTAAGTTTTTTATACGTATCCACAGAGCTATTTTATTTGTTAAAACGTCGAAAATATTGATGGGGCTAGAGAATGTTTTAAGAGCTTTGTGAAAACGATCTTTAAAAAAGTCTTTTTTTAAATATCTGAAATAAAATTTAACTATAGGTATATATATATATTAATGATGATATAGAAAAGTATTACGATAATATAAGTAAGGATTTAATTCCAAAATTTACTATGCATTATTATTTTTTTTTTTTTTTTTTTCATTATTAATTTGGATTCATGGCTTTCGCTAGTGATTTTTGGACGTTTAAGAAGAATGACAACACAATTGACCGATTTGTTTGTTAGTTTATTGATTGTTTGTTTTATTTGTATATAATATATTTCTAACTTTAATTTTTACGTTGTTGCACTTAGTTCAGGATATTTAACTAAATTACTAATATGTCCTATATTTTCATAATTTTACGAAGGTTTATTATCTCAACTGCACTGATCAATCTCCTTCGTGTATTTTCCATTCTACGTGACATTGGCGAAATCATCTATGCTCTCTTAGCACCATTGAAAGTCATTAAACCAAATTAATGGATGAATTTTGTGAAATAAAGTTTACATTACGTATATTTTGAATTATAAGTCATTATGATATAACATATAAATGCTTTCGTACTACAAATGACTAAAATATTTGTGGAAACGTTAATTACGCTTATGGTAGTGCGTTTTAATATTTTAGGATGTTCACTGAAATGTTATTCGTTATGAAAGTTTCTTTCGCGTTAGTCTTTTACTTTCATTTTGTATATCTAAAAGTAAAAAAAATATTACTAAGGTAAAAAAAATTAGAGTTTTTTATATTAAATTGATCAACAAGGTGGTAACCATTATTTGATATACTTTTAAATCAAGCAACAATTACGTGTCTTTACTTTTTTTTTACTACATGGATATAAGAGGAAATTAAAAGTAGCTAGCTAATAGTTACGTATTTTATAATCGTGTATAGAGAAAGTAAATGATAACGATTCAGTTTTCCAAATATGATGTCATGAGGAACATTCATATATATATATATATATATATATACATATATATATATATATATATATATATATATATATATACAGTGTCAACGCTGCTAGATTTTAGTAATGCATTAATTATTGTGGTCTTTGATTTATTATACGACATTGTATGCACTTTTAACATATCTTCAGATGTAACTGACTGGTTTCATGATTAATTACAAGGTCACCGGCAGCGAATCAAAATTAGTGACTGTTTTTCTAACTGGACTATTGAAACTGACGTATTGAAAGATGGCGAGTTGTCTCCTTTTTTATTCTCTATCTTCATCAATCCCATCACTAAAGTTATAACTTCTCTCTATCACCTTTATGCTGACTATCTACAGATATACATTCACTGCACTATTTCAGAATTACCTCCTGCTATATCTCGTATTAACGTAGTCTTAGTAGCAGTAACTACCTGCCGGGCTAGCATGTGTACCGAGATATCTCTTGACGAGAGAGAGAGATAATATGTCTACATCGACTATTTTCTCGATTACCCCAATATGCGCACTACGCCTGAAATACTGCATACAAACAAAGCATGCATGCAACTGCATACAAATTGTAAAGAAAGCAAACTATAGGAATAAATAAGTTGTGTTGTTATTATATAGTGTAAATATAAGCATACAACGCAAATAGACTAAGCTATAAATCATATTGTAATATTATTAAAATGAATAGTGCGTTAATATTGTATATCACTTAAATATAATTAAGTATAAGAAAATCTAGTTTATTATAAAAATAGAATTAAGTAGTAGAACAAGCACCCCTCTGTAAATGTAAGTCTTAGTAAAGTAAAAATTTGTTAATATATATAAGAATGTTAATATTTATGAAGTTGTAATAAGCACTGCCTGCGATCATGTTGGAGGATTAGAATTAAAACAAAAATAATAATAAATATGCGCACTACGAGAGACAAAATTCTTTTCCGAAGAAAATTAATTCTAATTACTTTATCTCGTCAATAATATTCTTCTTTAAACGTGAAAATCACGTCAAAATACGACAAAATTACTATGTCATGTTAGCTCCCGTAGAGATTAATACCACAGATATCTAAAACTTAATGTTATTTCTTCTATCGACGTAACGAGAAGAGTATCAGGTGCACGCATGTTAGCTACTCTAGACATAGAGAAATAATACGAGAAAAGGGGTAGACAAAGTTTTGTCGTGTGCGTATGCTAGCTGGGTAGGACTAAATCATTTGGCTTAACAATTAGTCCAACTAAAACACAATCAATTATAATTGGAAGCTCTAAATTAATTTAACGTTTAAATAAATCACAACTACCTCCTGTAGTTTTTGATGGTATTGTAACTCTATACAGCGAAAAAATGAGCAACTAAGCATTAGGTATATTAGATCAAAATCTTTCTTGGGGTCCACAGATGAGTGAAATAAGTCGTAAGGTTTTTCTGCTTTGGCATCGCTCCGTAGACTACGAAATTTCCTTCCTACTTCCACCATAATTGTGCTAGCACATAGTCTTCTCCTGTGTATTCTTCATTATGCTGATACTTTTTATTTTGGCGTTACTGAGGAGCAACTGAATAAACTTGAGGAGGAACTGAATAAACTTGTTTCATATTTGGTTTACGAAAATATGATGACATTTCCAATTTTCGCAAAAACTCAAGTGTTTCCCAATTCACATTCGCAGGAATACTCACGTCCTTAATTTATTACATTGCATATTATTCAGTTCTGCGGCTCCTTCTTACTTAAGAGAGTGGTTTAAGTATCTGAATGATTCTCACGAACGTGAACTGCGCTCTAATGATAATCTTCTCTTCGAAATTCCTTCTCATTCCACTACTCTCCGCACAAAATATTTCACCGTTCATGGTTCCCGACTTTGGGACTCCTTACCCTCATCTATAACAGTTTCTCAATCACGTTTTTCTTTTAAAAAATCTGTAAAACAATGTTTCCTTTGTTTCCAAATATAATCCTTGCCTTTATCAAACAATTGAATTATCTCCTTTTATCCTTTATTAATCACATTATTCCTTATCAATATTTGCAGCTTAGTATGTATATTTAAAGTATTTATATTGCATGTAAAAACATAACATATTATACATAATATGTATTATAAATATACACACATATACACATAATACTATTACATTATTATATTATAGTTATTTATTTATTTTCGAATTTCAACGGCAAACTAGTGTTTTATTGAAGAAGTTAATCGTTTCTAACAGTTCTGTTTCTCATACATAGAGTAAATGTTTCATTGATAAAATGATTTTCATTACGTATTTTTAGATTTTTTTACTGCGTATTTGAAAATCATACTCTACAATTTACTCCTATTGTAACTTCATGAAATACATACATATTTTATTGATGTTTGTATTTAATTTTGTTTTTTTTTTTTTTTTAATAATTTTAATGTACTATTTGTGTTCAGAAAATAAAGAAAATTATCGTTTTTGCAAAAAAAAATATTTATTCGTCTACATTAATGTTTTCGCCTTCAAAATAGTCTCCATTTGATATTATGCACTTGTATACACACCATAGCTTCTTCCAATCTTCGCAAAATTTCTCAAACTCGGAATTCGGGATAGCCTTTAGCTCTTTCAGCGATGCGATTTTAATGTCACCTTTGCCTGTAAAACGACGGCCCTTTAAGGTACTCGTTATTTTAAAAAGTCACAGGGATCCATGCTTGGCAAATATGGAGGCTGAGGCATCGTTACTGCATTGTTTTTGGTAAAAAATTTACGACTAAGCAATGATGTGCGAGCAACTGCATTATCGTAGTTCAAAAAAATGACATGAATTGCTTTTCGACGAATCCATACTTTTTAATGTAATGCTCCTCATTGAGCGTTTGAACTCGTGGCAATAATTTTTAATGCACATGCCATTAAAAATTAAATTGTTAATGCCGAAGAACAGAGTGAGCATAACCTTTTTGTTTAACCGCACTCGTCGAGCCTTTTTCGATTTTGACGAGCCAGAATGCCTATACTGGGACGATTGAGCCTAAGTTTCGACGTTATATCCGTAAATCCATGTTTCGACATCTGCTATAACACGTTTCAGAAATCTGAATCTTTGTTGACTTCATTTAATGACTCCTAAGCAACTTCCGTTTGCCACTGTTTTGTTCAAAATGCAAAAATATTATAACGAATTTTGGTGCCGCGCGTTTCATACTAAAAACATTCAAAAAAATTTATGACATGAGTCAGTCGATATACCAACATTATCAGCGACTTCTCTGATTGAGATTCGGTGATCTTTTATAACCATTTCTTTCTCTTTTTCCACGTTTTAATTAGTTTTGGATGTGCTGGGGCATCCGAGACTTTCACCATCTTCAACGTCTTCACGGCCATCATGAAAAAGTGCTTACCATTCGTAAACACGTTTCCATTATTTTACTCATAGCAGACTCACCATGTGCCTTTGTTATCATTTCACACGCTTTGTAAGTGTTGCTTTACTTCAACTTTTACGCAAAATCTTATACAAAATTCTTTGATCCATTACTTTTTACAAATGAAAATCGCCGAGCTCATAAAAACACGTCTAACCCTAGCGGCTGCCACAGACAAAGTGAACACTGAATACAGCTGAAAATTTTGTCATACTTCAGAGTCATGTAAAACAACATAATTAAAAAAAAATATTTTGATAATCGGACTCTCCAAACCGCGAAATTAAAAAATTCCCGTTATAATATTTTTCAAGTCTAGTAATTTTCTCTTAGTTAAAATTATATTATAAACAAATAAAAGAAGTCTATAGCAATTTTAAGTCAAGTAATTTTTTTTTTAGTGGTTAACATATTTTAACCTCTGATGTAATTACGAAAATTATTCTTCATGAAGTACGATTCCTAGATATTTTCATCTAATAAGTCCTATCAGCCATTGGATGTTCACTGCTGATCGTAGGCTTTCCCTATCGAACCTCCAGAGCGACCGCAAGGGTCTTGTATATTGCGTTTTTATACGCGATCCAGCAGCATTGTTTTTATTCTGAATTATATTTTATTTTATTTCATTAGGAATATACGTATAGTTTAAATAGTTTACATATGAGTCAAAATAAATATAGACATTATTATTATTAAAATCAATATTTTCGTTGAAATCTAAAAATGAAACTTCTTTTTCGAACACAACATTTTCTACAAAGGTTTAAATTAGATAAGTTATTATGAAAAATATAATTCGACAATCTGAAACTGAATATTCATTCAACCCATTTTATTCGGCTCATGCAAATATTTACAGAAATGTTTAAAACAACATAAAATATAATTTACAAGTGATTACGTTCATTTTACTTTCGAAACTCTGTCCTTTACTTTCATATCCTACGTCAATTTCGTAAGTTCCTGCACAAATTTAAGTACCTATAAGACCATACACCACTCGGCCAAGCTCCATCTGTTATTAGGCGTCATCAATTTAAGATTCCAAAATTGTATATTAAAATTTATTTTTCCTGGAACTAATCTTTTTATAGTGAGTCCCAGATTGATTCATACACAAAAGAAACTTTAACCGTAGATGTAATGGATGTAAAAATAAAAAAATAAAGTAAAAACATCTTTGTGAACATTTTGATGGTGTTAAATAGCTAAAAACAGCTACTTACTTAATATTAAACTAATCCTTTACGAATACTTTGTCAAGCTTAGGATAGGTTAAGTATATTGTTACAACTAACATATCTTGCAGATATAAACTAAGTGCTCTGACTTAGTATAAGGAAAAATTCATAAGGAAAAAGAATTGAATTATTTACAACAATGACACCTTTGAAATGGTTACAATTTTTTGAAGAATTAAAAGACGCCAGAATTTAAAAGACTGAGAAAATTTGATAGTACAGCTTGTTCATGATAGAGTTTTTGTCTATTCTCCTTCTTGGTGCCACACACTCGTTACGAGAAAATCGCAAAATATCAATTTAGTTGTGATAATAATAAAGTGAAGACCTCCAGAAATTTGCTTTCTATCTATTTTGTTGGTCGCAAAACGTAGCTTTGAGATAGGTAGAAGTAATACCAAAATAGTGAAACACTAAAAACGAAAAATACTTGTTGTCGCCTGCCTAAGCTAAGATGTATATAGCCGTAGCTGTAATCCTTTACTCACGCTTTTTTCCAAGGCGCTTAGTTTTCTTCATGTTCATACCTAATGTCATTATTTTATTAGCTACCTACACTTTGTTTTTCAATCAAGTTATATGTGGTTAAAAATTAATAAAGAGAAGATTTATATTAAGTCTTCGGGGTTTTAATTCATTCAAAACTCCCACTATGTACAAAATACATAAGTTTTGGCGACCGTGACAGGACATGAATAACCTTGATACGAGGAAGAGGCGGATTTTTGGCGAAATTATCACGATTGGCATTAAGTTAAGCATTATCAGTAAGGTCATAATTGGAACGTGGCCCGGAGTCAGACCAGCAGCGGCGCAGCCGATCCATCTAGATAAGTGCCCTCCTTTTTCCAAATTATTTTTTTTCTTAATTCCCAGGAATCCTAGTTCCTATGCAAGTGGCTTCGATCCTCTCGAGAAGAGCAAGAAGTAGTGTATACTGGCCGAACAACTGTATTGTTTCAAGTTGGGGCAGACTGCGTGCTTGGTATACCTACAGGCCCATACAAGGGGAGGAGCGTATGATATATATTTTTTAATTTGTTTTCAATTTATTTTCGATCTCATTTTACATAAGCAACTTACAATAAATCGTTTATCTAAAAATTAATAATGGATTTAAAAGTGTTACGTACTAAACGTAGTTCAGTTAAAGGCCGTGTTACTAAGTTCAGTAATTACTTAGATTTAGTGAAAGATATTTCTAGTTTAACTCCAATTCAAGAAGCTGATTTACGTATTAAGCTAACTAAAATGGAAGCATTGTCAAATGAGTTCGACGATATTCAACAACAAATAGAAGTGCTGAGTTCTGACAATTTAGAATTAGAATTAGAGGAGCGTTATACTATTGAACAATTGTTAGACACGCTCATTGCTACTGCTACTCATGTTTTAAGTCAGTACAACTCCAACAATTGTAATCAATCAGTATCTGGTGGGCACTCGCAGTGTCAAAATAATCCTATTAGTTTCAAGTTGCCGCAAATACAAATAACAAAGTTTAGCGGAAATTACAGTCGTTGGATGGAATTTAAAGACATGTTTAGTTCATTAATTCACTCAAATAATCAGATTTTGCCAATTCATAAATTTCAATATTTAAATTCTTACTTAGAAGGCGATGCACTCGGCGTTATTTCTAACCTTGAAATATCTGCAGTGAACTATAGCAAGGCTTGGAGTTTATTATGCGAACGTTTCGATAACAAGCGACAGCTAGTAAACAATCATCTCAACGCTCTATTCAATATCGAACCGGTTTGCAATGAATCGGCCACCGCCCTTCGCTCACTCATTGATAATTATAATAAAAACCTTCGTGCATTAGCTAGTTTAGGTGAGCCCACTACTTATTGGGACACTTTGATTATATATATGATGTCTAATAAGCTAGATAGTAATACTACATTAAAATGGGAAGAATTTCGAAAAACTTTAAGTGAAATGCCTAAACTTGAGCAGTTTACATCATTTATAAGGGACCGTGCAGACATACTAGAAACTTGTACTCAAAATAAATCGAATAATCAACGTCGGCACTCTGCTCCCCCACAATCTAGTACTAATAAGTGTCAATATCAACAAAAACCATTTACTAAGTCATTTTCAGTTACTTCTACTAATGAGAAAATTTGTAACAAAAATATTTTGTGTTTAGTCTGCAAGGGCCGTCATTTTATTTACGATTGTCCTAGTTTTTTATCAAAAACGCCCGAGCAACGAAAGGCTGAGGCCACGAGACTTAAACTTTGCCATAATTGTTTACGTATCGGTCATACTGCTTATCAGTGCAAATTGGGCTCGTGCCGCGAATGTAAACGACGTCATAACTCGCTACTTCACTTTAAAACAGCTGAGATCCCAGTCAACACTGTCACCGCGGCGCCTCCCGACGACCGCAACGGTGAGGCAAGTACATCGAGCGCCGAAGTATCAGTAGGCTATACTAGCCAGCCCGCTTGTCATGTTTTGTTGTCTACAGCCCTAGTGCAGGTTATTAACCCTGAAACTCAACAGACAGGTACCGTGCGTGCCCTACTCGACAGTGGGAGTCAGGCTAGTTTCATAACAAACGATTTAAAGCTACAGTTGGGTCTCAAGTCCTTTTCTATCAATACTACCAAGATAATAGGTATAGGTAACTCATCATCTCACTATGTAACTGAAAGGTGTATTTTACAATTAAAATCTAATTATAATAAATTTAGTGCAATGTTGACATGCTCTGTCTTACCCGAACTAACCGGTTATTTGCCTAGGTCCAATATCGATTTAAAACATTTTAATATTCCTGCGAATATTGAGCTAGCGGACCCTAGTTTTAATGATTCTAAGCCAGTTCAAATGCTTATAGGATCTGATTTATTTTGGGAAATTATCGGTAGTGAACAAAAATCGCTAGGTACTAATAAACCATTTTTGAGAAGTTCACAGCTTGGCTGGATAGTTTCCGGTCCTATTTTTATTAAATGTGAACCTAGACAATTCATTTGCAATTTTTCAGCTTCTCACTCTAGTTTGGAAAACTTGAACGATCAAATTGCCAAGTTTTGGGAGATTGAAGATCTCCCCAAGTATCCGTCACTTCTTAGTGACAGTGAGAAGGCTTGTGAGCAACATTTTTGTTCTCACACTAGGCGTCTACAGTCAGGCCGCTTTGTCGTTAAGTTGCCTCTAGTATCTACCCCCGACTGTTTAGGCGATTCATACAAACTAGCCAAACGACGATTTTTAAATCTAGAAAAAAGATTTAGGAAACAACCTCAGCTAAAAAGGTCATATTGCGATTTTATATCTGAGTACCGCGAGCTGGGTCATTGTACCGAGTCTCCTATTGACATACCAGAAACTTATTATTATTTCTTATGTCACCATGCCGTACTCAGGGAACAGAGTGAGTCCACGAAGTGCAGGGTTGTGTTTGACGGCTCTGCACCTACTACGTCAGGTTATTCAATCAATGACCTTCAAATGGTTGGCGCAAACATTCAAGACTCGTTGTATTCTATTTTAATTAGGTTTCGTCAATACAAGTACGTCCTTTCGGGTGATATCGAAAAGATGTTTCGACAAGTACTGGTGCATGAGGACGATCGAAACCTACAACTTATTTTATGGCGGGAAAACGAGAATGAACCGATAAAAACGTTGGTAATGAACACAGTCACATACGGGTTTGCTAGCGCCACTTTCTTAACCACACGTTGCCTTTGGCAACTGGGGGAGGACTGTGGTGATGAGTTATTCAAGGTCATAATCCAAAAGGACTTTTATTGTGACGATCTAATCACAGGGGCGGACTCAGAGCAAGATTTGCTCCTAATTCTAAATTCTGTTTCCTCTATTCTTAAAAGCGGTTGTTTCAACTTACGCAAATTTCGATCAAACATACCTACTATATTTTCACAGTCCTCACAAATAAATTTACACGATAATCTGAGTTTAAGTGAGTCGTCGAGTGCCTTGGGTCTGGGGTGGAGTCCTACTTCTGACTGTTTGCATTTCACTATCAACTTACCCACTTCTAGTGATCGAAACATAACAAAACGATTCGTTATGTCTACTTCTTTCAAGATTTTTGATCCACTGGGACTATTGTCACCATGTACTGTCCAACCTAAGTTGCTTATTCAACAACTCTGGATCAAGAAGTTAGACTGGGATGAAACAATTCCCCATACTCTGAAAAAAGATTGGGATAAAATTGTCAATAATTATCCGCATCTTTCTTCTATTCAAATTCCACGACAAGTGCTAATTGGAAATGCGATTTTAGTCGAACTGCATACCTTTTCTGACGCCTCGCTACATGCCTATGGTGCCTGCATCTACGCTAGATCCACCAACGAAAGAGGCCAGGTCAAGGTCATGCTTCTGTGCGCTAAGTCCAAGGTAGCTCCAGTCAAGCCGACTACAATACCGCGGCTTGAGTTGTGTGGGGCACTGCTCGCAGCTCGTCTTTATAAGACAGTTGTTGAGTCGCTGCGTCTCCGCATAACCCAGGGCTTTCATTGGTGTGACTCTGGCGTAGTCCTAGGCTGGCTGAATGCTAACCCTAGTAGGCTAAAAATGTTTGTGGCCAATAGGGTCGTGGAGATTGCTGACACTACAAGTGTGTCCAGTTGGCGTTATGTACCTACTGACGCCAACCCAGCTGATTTGATATCGAGGGGAACTACGCCACAAATATTAAAGCAGTCGGATCTATGGTGGTCTGGACCTGCTTTCTTGCACCAAGAGAAGTCTTCATGGCCTGTTATGCCTTCTGGACCTGATATTGTCAAGTTACCGGAAATCAAGTCATTCTCTGTCGACACTGAACCGTCAGTAATTAATATAGAAAATTATTCCACATTTCGCAAGTTAAAGCGCGTATTTGCCTATATATTACGAGCTATGTATAACTTTAAATATCCTAAATCAAGACATACCGGTCCATTAACAGTCGAGGAATTAGAAAATTCATTTTTTTTATTATGCAAACTAAGTCAACGTCAAAGTTTCCCTAAAGAGTACAATTTACTAATGAAAAATAAGTCTATCAATTGTAAAAGTAATATTTTGTCATTAAATCCATTCTTGGATAAAAATCAAGTTATGCGAGTAGGAGGTAGGCTTAGTCATTCTAGTTACGATTACGATAAAAAACATCAAATTATTTTAAATTCTTCAAGTCATTTAACTAGACTAATTTTCAATTACGAACACATTCGTCATATGCATGCTGGTCCACAGCTTTTATTGTGTACTATTCGTGAGTATATTTGGCCAGTAAGTGGCAGAAAGCTAGCTAGACGTGTAGTCAAAAGCTGCGTTACCTGCAGACGTTTTAGCAATCAAGCTTTGCTACCTATGATGGGACAATTGCCATCCCAACGCGTTACGCCTTCATATCCATTCCATACAGTCGGTATGGATTTTGCAGGACCATTTACAATATTGAATAGAAGAGGACGAGGTGCAAAAACCTCTAAATGCTATTTGTGTCTTTTTATATGTTTTGCCTATAAGTGTGTGCATCTAGAAGCTGTTACAGAGCTTTCTAAGGAGGCCTTTGTTTTGGCTTTACGGCGATTTATTAGTCGTCGTGGGAAGCCCTTCGAGATGTTTTCAGACAACGGCCGAAATTTCACAGCTGCCGCCAAAGATATCGGTGACTTTTTGGGTCAGAATTCATCACTTCTATCTGAGTACGCAGCCAATGAAAACTTTAAATTTACGTTTATCCCCGCGTACGCTCCTCATTTTGGTGGGCTTTGGGAGGCCGGCATTAAGTCTGCCAAGCACCATATAAAAAGAATCTTAGGAAATACTAATTTAACTTATGAAGAGTTATCGACTCTCTTCGCGCAGGTCGAGGCCATATTGAATAGCCGACCCCTGTGCCCAATGTCTTCCTCTCCTCATGACTTCCTTTCTCTGACCCCAGGGCACTTTTTGATTGGCCGTCCGATGACATCATTACCATCACCTGCACTACAAGACTACAGCCCTGCCAGTCTGGACCGGTATCGAAGATTGGAACAACTTCGGCAGCAATTTTGGAATCGCTGGCAAAGGGAGTACGTGAGCGAACTCCAGCAACGCTGCAAATGGCGCTACAATCGGGCCAGTCTCAATGTTGGAGATCTGGTTCTCATCAAAGAGGACAGCGTCGCTCCACTTCAGTGGCGCCTGGGTCGCGTTGCTAAACTATATCCCGGCGACGACGGCATTTCACGTGTCGCAGACGTGGACACCGTGCGTGGGCGTGCACGCAGACCACTCGTGCGCCTGTGCCCACTTCCTTCTCCAGAAGACTTCAAGTATTGAAGACATGCATGAAGATTGAAGACGTCTACAGTCTTCAATGGGGCGGACTATGTTGTCGCCTGCCTAAGCTAAGATGTATATAGCCGTAGCTGTAATCCTTTACTCACGCTTTTTTCCAAGGCGCTTAGTTTTCTTCATGTTCATACCTAATGTCATTATTTTATTAGCTACCTACACTTTGTTTTTCAATCAAGTTATATGTGGTTAAAAATTAATAAAGAGAAGATTTATATTAAGTCTTCGGGGTTTTAATTCATTCAAAACTCCCACTATGTACAAAATACAATACTATATGACGTACACTAGAAGAAACATACCTGAAAATTAATAATTCAACCCTATCTGGTAGCAAATACTAAAAAATGCAATCCGTGTTACATATCCTCGGATTGAGTAAGAGACTGACATATTTCACAGTTCTTCGAAGCGACTTCCCGAATATTGATCAGCCGAATCTCTCATACCGCAACGCCAGATGCTCACTGAAAATTACTTTCAAATAAATCTGCTGAGTTACATAAGTGATATACTCGAGTAAAACGTGCTCACCGACAATGGCGTAATCATATATTTATGAGTTACCGACGTGAGCTATTTTTCAGTAACAACGCTGATTATTATTCTTTAATATTTCACTGTCTAAAAAAATTGTTTGTCTTATCAATAGATTTGATAATACACAATTTATACGCTATGTCAATAAAAATTAGTCTTCATTTATATGAAGTAATTTTATTATTAAAAATAATTAACAAAAACGATAAAAATTTTAAAAATATTTTTTTATTTCGGATTATGAATAAAGTATAGTATATTAAACCAGATACCATTAGGTAGATACGATTAGGTATAGCGTTATAATGTACAGCTAAAGTTAATTCTAAATAAGTAGTATAATGTTGAAAGAACAATAAAATCCGTTAAGTAGTATTATTCCAAGTAAATTGTTTATGTACAAACAAAAAAAAGTTTCTTCCAATAATATTCTGTCTGTTTTTTTTTTTTGTAACGTAATACTTTTGTAAAAAATGTACTTCAACAAAGATACCTTTTTTTCTGTAATAAAGTAAGATTCAGACCCTAGTATACCACGCTGCTTAACTACTCTGATAGCCGATTTCTACAGAAGAAACCTACACCGCTTCCATGAGATGAATTTAATGATAAATATTTTCATTTTCAAGGATTCAAACCCGCAATTGTCGCTTAAAATTCCCATGTACAATCTTAACTCAGCCATCAATAAATACTCAAATTTTCATTTAGGTATGTTTGATGATAAAAAGTAACAAGTAGTAGTTTTAATATCCAAAATTGATTTAAACAGCTTGTAAGTGTCCCACTGCTAATCGTAAGTAATTCTCCTAAATTGATATAGAGTTGGACTTTCTCGCCACGCTTCTCCGCTGCGATTTGGCAAATAATAAAATAAAATGTGTAATCAATTTAAATATCTAATTAATGTTAATAAGTAATCTTTAAACAGAACAAATTATGAAACTTTCGCAATTTTAACTACTTATCAATTTTATTTATTATCCACCTTCTGTGGACAGACATCCATCCGGTGGCAATTGACGCTATTTTACTTTTAAATATTCATCAAAGTCAAATTTAAAATATACTTTATGAGACTTTTGAATTGTATTTTATAAATAATTTCAGTTGCAAGTGACCCTATCACTGGCTGGGAATAATGCTGCTACTGAAAAAATTCGGCGAAAACTTCAATAATTGCTGTTTCAAAATCAGTTCTCTATATTATATTTAATAAATTTCATTTGAATGCAAAATCCTACCAGAAAACCAACATGCATTCATGGACGACGCATTGTTACAGTGATTTGTACCAGCTGTCGCAAGTTTGATCCCAGGCCTATTTGTCATAAAAATAATTTTTACATTGTAATAAATCTCATTTATTAAAAATATTTTAATATACGCATTCAATTTTTAAAATGACAACAGAAAAACTATATGTAAGACTATATTAATCTTGCGAATTACTTGCCCTAAGAATACCTACATATTAAGCTACACATTTATTTTAACATTTTGTATATAAGCAATGGAGGTCACTAATTCTAGCAAAGATGTAGAATATAATTACATTAATTAAAAGACCAACTAGAATATATGTATTTTTATTTTTAAAATATCATAAAATGATATTAACATCTTAAATTTAACATTCATAAATAGTTACGTTCATGCTAAAATTGTTTCAACTTGATATTTACATATTACACCTAAGATTGTCGGATATTATTGTCGTTATTAAATATTTATTATTAATATTTACTGCGTTCTTAAAGTATAGAGTATTAGTAGTTATCAGAATAATAGTTTCATCAAGTTAAAATGTATTATTTTGAAATACAGGAATAAAATTATTTAAAAATGTAAAAAATAATTCGAAAATTACGATAAAATTACGATTCTATTCGTAGTTGATTGTCAGTTTATTGAAAACTAATACGATATTATATACGTTTGAATTTTAAATCCAATAATATATGTATCATATTACCTTATTGTCATATTACATTAGGTTAAATATTGTAAAAATACAATAAATCAAATTTATATACATCTGTAACAGATAAGATTACATGCTTAAAGAATATACCACGTTTCTCCATGAACAATATTTCTACACATATGATAAAATAACGTACCGTAACTTGTAACGTAGACCATAATATAACTAATAACATTGTAAGAAATAAACACATTATAGTAAAATATGCAATTAAAATGATCCTTAGCGTTTCGATCACCTGAATCAAATTAAATTGCTAAAGCTTTGGAACACCGTTTGCTTACCTTAAACTATAAATATTGCAAAAACAGTTTTATTCAAGTATAAAAGTAATCATAATATTAGAAAAAGTTTTTTTTTTGTTTTTTTGTGAAAATGATTTTTCTAAATCTACAGTAAATTCTTTCTCCTCGCTTACGTATCAATAACTACAATTTTTGAAGTTCAAAAGAAACTTCATTCGCTTATTTTCACGACTATTCAATACATAAGCCGAAGTAAATTTATAGCTATACGGAAGACAAATTTATTGGGTATCATATCCAAATTTTATTAATCTAAAAGATTGAATTAGTTTTATGATTAAACGAATATATTTTTATATAAATATAAAATTAAAATCAGTCTAAAATATTGTCTTGTATTCGTACACGCTATGTCTTATAAAATCAAAATATGTTTATATTAAATAATCCTTATTATAAGTTTTGATGAAAACTTCGTTGTCACTAAAACGAAAACATGAAATATTAGTAACCGGATGCTTAACATTATGTACTGATTTTTGTACAAACATTTATATATATTACACAAATATACTTTGCCCTCGATAAAGTTGGTCTCTATTATTGTCTTAACAATCGTATTGTCACGTAAAAAATAATGCTACTCTTAAATTTACTGCTATAGATTAATTTTCATAGGGATACGATTTATTGTAACCTTAATAATCTCTCATGTTGCTTTTTAATCTATTTATTACACAAATATTTTCGTAATTTATTTTTTTATTACCCAGTCATTTCAAAATATTAAGATTCAAGTATACATTGAATAATTTAATTTGAAAGAATATTTATTCTTGGAAGATAAATTACGATACCATGCAATGGTATTGATATGACAATTTTGATATTTATCAAATGATGTTGATAAGAATTTCATGTATATTGGAGTTAATATGTAGCCATCCTATATTTTATTGTTACAATTTACAGTTATTTTAAAGCTATTATTAACTACGTAACATAAACGACTGATCTCGATTATTTACATAACAATGTCAACATTGGGTAGTACAAACTAGATCGCTTACAACAACCCCAGTTACATTACATTCTAAAAATTTAACAGCCATGTTTTATCACCTAATACTAAAAATATATATAAAATTTTTTTTCGTTTACACAATCAATATAATTATGACAATTGTAACAACAGCGGGCGTGTTGTACGTATTACAAAGAACGCCTTTGTTGTAAACGACGTAATGTGGAGGCGGTCCCGACGGCCGTACTTTCTGCCTTTCGGTCCTTTGAGCATATTCGTTATGAGTACTATTCGCGTGTCCGTGTAAGTTTATATTGTAAATATTATATGCGTTGACTCCATGTGATTCAACGTCGAGAGTGTTTTGATTCCAGTCTTGCTGCTTTTTGAAATGTTTTTTCGGTGCTATCGTAGTTGTTACAATTGAAGTTGTCGGGCGCTCTGTTGTTGTTGTTGTTGTTGTTGTCGTCGTGGTCGTAGTCGTTGTTGTGGTTGTGGTCGTCTTTTGCGGCGTTTCTGTTGAAAAGGGAAATAAGAAAACTTTAATAACGTTCTAGAAAAAAATTCTTGATTTTAGAGAAATTCTTATTTTAAATAAACATATAATGTTTTATGAGATATAGTATACAACAAAATATAGAATAAAAAGTTCAACGAACCTTTTAGTGTGATGGTTGCATTAGCTTTCCCGTATGCATTTGACGCGGAGCAAGTGTACTCCCCGAAGTCATTTTTCTTTAGGCGGTTTATCGTCAAGTTCATGCGCATCGCGTACTCGTTCAAAGGATCCTCGGATATGATGTACTTTGAACTATTCAGCAACTTGGCACCTACGAAATAAATATAACATACTTTTAATATTATTTTTACGTACATATATATATGAGTAAGATCAATGTGTATATTTATAGTATTTATACTGCATGTATATTGTATAGTATGATTTGTTCCTATTTTGCATTTATAAAATTATATTATAATTTTGTTATTAATGTACTGTACAGTTGTACACCTATACCAGCTATATACCATTTCCTCTACCCTAAGGTTGCCTGGAAGAGATCGCTCATTAGCGATAAGGCCGCCTTTTGTACTTATTTCCTTTTTCTTTTGTACTATTGCTTATTCTTGGTGTACAATAAAGAATTATATTATTATTATTATTGCTACACTCCACCCGTTTAATATATACATATACACATATAAATAAATATAATATAATACAATACTTATATAAGGAATATAATAAATTTACATAAATTTACATAAATTATTATTATTATTATTATTATTATTGAATATTTATTTCTTTAAAGTTTTTTAGATACGAAAGTAGCTACGCATATCAGAATGTTTGTCTTACATATTTATGTTAAAACTTAATAGATTAGAGTAAAAAATGTTTATTAAGTTTACTAAACTGTACTTAAAATACTATTAAAGTATTGGATTGCAGACTAGTCCAGTAAACTATAAGACTCGGAACTTTATAAAGTAAAAAAAAATTACTACATTTTTATCTACATATCTAACATACACATCAATCAATATATATAATGAAGTTGTAACTAAACGTCTATACATCTGATATATTAAGTAAAAACGATTATATGGAGTCTGCATATACATAAATTAATACACATAAAGCCTCTACAATGTATTAATACTTTTTTATCTTGACACACCGTCCATAATCGGGAGTAGTCATCATTATAATTTAAGTAACTTATTTCAATTTTCACGCGTAGTATTAAAGAATTTGGGAGCAGAAGCAAGTCTCAAACAAAATGAAAGTATATTTAAATAATAAAGTACTGTCATCAGTCCAAAGGAATACAAGAAATCTTAGACAAGTAAATACAATGTAATTAATTGCAAAGTAAATGGAACTAAAGCAATTACCCGCTTGTGATTTTCCACGCTGCCACATAGTGAGTGACTTCGACGAAGCTTCCACATAGCACTGCAGAGTAACTTGCATATCAACTGCGCGCCACAAGACAAGACTGGCAGCCCGAACTATAGGTTCGACTACGTACATAAAGACAAGAATCAGTATTGGATAACTATAAGTATATTATTGTGCCGATTTCAATTACCAATACTTCGTTTTGAATGCACTATACCCAATTATATAAACGACGAACTTTCTGGTGTGTCCTTGTGGGTCTCCCCACCGTGCCTCGGAAAGCACGTTAAGCCGTCGGTCCCAGTCGTTATCATAGACACCTGATAACGATCGTTACTCATGGTAGGAAATTATCCGCCATCCCGCAGTGGAGCAGCGTGGTGGATTAATCTCCGACCATTCTTCTAAATGGAGAAGAGGCCTTCGCTCAGCAGTGGGTTGTTTAGAAGCTGATACAGTACAGTACATACAGCACAGTATTTACATAAATAATTTTGCCAGATTGGTATTGTTAATAAGGTGTATTATAATATAATTTGTACTAATTATTAATAATTAAAACGTTTAGACTGAGTGGTAACGATGATTTTATCACTATTTTTTTTTATTACTTTTAAATAATTTATAACTATCAATAGTAAATCAATCAGCAGAAATATTTAACATAATACAATTAATTTTATTATTTTTTCAATGCAATAATATCAAATGTATAATAAAACATAAGTATGTAAAATAATAGGAATAGATAACATACATTTGATAAATAATCAACAATTATACTTACAATACACTGACACTTCGTAGCGTCGGCTCTGGGTTGGAGGTATTCCGTTAGCAGCAATACACAAGTACGTCCCCATATCGGTCCGTTTAAGTCCTTTTAGCGCAAGCGTTGAACCCACGTAGTTTTCCATTACTAAATTAAAAAAAATGTTAAAACCTTTTTCATTAAATAAATAAAAATAAGCAACATAAAAATGATATGTAATTTTTATCACTTATACAATGGAGGTTACATTGAAAAAAGAAACTGTAAATACAATTTACTTTTCGCAGATATTAGGATAAGTATTATATGTTTGAAACCTAAGACTAAACCTGTCCTATGTAACCGTAGCGAAAAGACGTGATGCCACATCAACAAAGAGATGCAACACTTCAATTGACATAAATTAACGAGACTCATAGTGAAAATTTTAAGACAATAATGTATAAACCGTCATCTCATCTCATCTCGTAGCGTTGCCGTATTTGCAGTTCAATATTAAATATGAGCCAATTTATATTATAATACCGTGTCATGTCATGGTTCGTTCACAATTCGTTTTTTGAACGAAAAATTAAAAAAAATCTACACATGCACAAAAACTATCCACAATACCATTCCACTGTTCGATGATTCTCGGTTCGATAGGTTTGGTCTTATAACATCGCGAATGGATCGAAATTGCTCTCCATGTTTCAAATATAAAGAGTAATTTACAAGACCGAAGCTAGATCGAAAACAGATTGTGATATTACTGTAACCGTCACTCTAATATGAATCGACCCTAAGAGTTATATTTACTGTCATAAACGATTATTTATTAGTAGGTTAATTAGTCGAAATGGTTTCCGACGTATATCCGAAATTGTGTTTTTATTGGTATACAATAATAGAATATCTTAATTTATAGTTTTTATGTGTAAATTTATTAGTATTTAGAGTTTATTACCGTTAGATAAAATAATAAATTATGTCCGATATGAAACTGGAAAGATTTTAAACTTAAGTTATTATATTAATATACAATAGAAAAAATTTAGCAAGAAGTTTTTAAAATATGTACCATATTCTTAGATATACAACTTTTTCCAAGGTACATTCACTCATTCTCATGCAATCGATGCTGAACAATTTTATAAGATATATTTCATCCGAGTTCGTCTATTATTTCCTGACATGTTAAATTTGGTGATTTTTTGATAAGCCTCACAACCTGTTGGTCCTCATAATCTGTTATGCAACGTTTTCTTCCTCTTCCTCTTCAATTTTCAACGCCACTATATTTTAAAAACTTCTTTCAAATTTTTTCTACTGTATATTAATATAATAACTTAAGTTACAATTCATATTTTTTTCTATCAAGAATCACTAATTTTAGTATTTGATGAGATTTTTGATGTGAAACATCTATAGCCGCACGTAAAACCGATTTCTGGCGTGGCGACGCATGCCGTGCCGTGGCGCGTCGCCACGCTATACGATGGTATACAGTCTATATGCAGTAGTGTGTGCGGTGTGGCGACGCGTCGCCATGCGCAATCGATCGAAGTCACTGATTAAGCGAATTAAGTAGTCACGATTTGAAATAAATTCGTAAATTTTTGTATTTAATGAAAATAAATGTTTATTCAATAAATAGTCATCGTTATCTGGAAAAAAATCGTAATATTTTATTTTATCATTATGACATATTTAGTTCCTATCACAATATGTTCTTTTCTGCATATTACTTTTACAAAATAATTTCGATGTTTCACATCTGCCAGGCGTCCCGTGACGGCTCACATGTTTTTTTTTTTTCACAAATTGACATTTTATTTTGAATATGGAAAAGTATTATAATGACTTTTATTTATTATGTTTAAATAAAGCCAAATAATAATGAACAATAACAAAATAATAGTAATAATCAAATATTAATTTATTTTAAAACAAATAACTTACGTGTCTACTGAAATGCATCCACTCGATTATGTATACGACTATCATGTGAACTTGCCTGGACTTATCAAAACTATAGATAACAAAAATAAACCTCCGTAATATTAGAATAGAGCAAACAAAAAGCATTTAATTGAAACACGTGTTTTTTCATTTGTTTCTGTAAAAGATAAGGGACGGGGTGAAGTTATTTTACTTTAGTTAAGACTGTCCACTTAATATTGACCTTAACTGTATATAGTTTTAAAGACAAGACATCTACTTACCGCTTATGCTCTTAAATAAAACTTCTGTAGTTAGATAACCTATCTGGTTTATGGAGCGAAAATTTGCCTTAATCGCGGTTCGATTTCCGCTCAGAGCTGACATTTAAATTTGTAAATGTAGTTTCTCCCAACAGTGGACGTTTACAGGCTGTTTCAGTTTATTTTAGCTTAGTACTCTATGTAAATTGGTTCATATTTGACTACTACCCATAGTGAATTAATTGCTACTTTTGTAATTATATTGTCTGACTCCCAAGTCCTTACGGTAAGTAAGAAGTAACCTAGACAGAAAAAAATTGGGTGTCTGTAAAGTCAGTTTGCGGATGATAATTTTACGTGATAACGTCATAAGAAAACATCGATGAAAAAGTGTGTGTGTACCTATATACGCACGTAAAATTATGCTTATAATAAAACTATGCGTCGAGTTAGCGGCACGCGCCATCTGTAATTTTCACTTACAAGCTTTTAGCGTAACGTAATTGTTATTGAAGTTATTTGCAACTAGCGACAGATGGCGGTTATGGAATTTTAATATCTTACAATTTTAAATTAAATTTTTATTTTATTTTATCAAAATATCGTTCAACTGATACAAACTAAAAAGTAATTTAATAAAACTGGAAAAAGAAACCAATTTCTTTATATAAATTTTAAAGTTAAATTATCTATATATCTCTCTCTATCGCTTGATCCGCGCTCTCGCTCACGGAACGTGATAATGAGTCACGCTTTTTCGTGCGCACAGCCGGCTTACATCGATTTACTAGATGTTATCACGTCAAAAAAAAAACACTATTCCTTTGTAATCAGAGCACTTATTATTTTATACAAAAAAAAAATGTTATATTGAAATATCTATTGTTTTAATAAAAAACTATAATCTATTTACTTGTATGGGTGTATATCATAACACTTTATGGGTCAAAAGATATAATTAAACTTTAATTATGAATCATATTATGCAAATGTAAATTAAATGAGGTAAATTAACGCTAAATACATTCTTCCACCGAAATTGAGTTACGCAATCATCATAAACACCTGTGACCGCTATTTGTCACTTGAATACACGCTACACGATTAATTTCAAAAATTTCATTACCGACAGTGACATTTTTTAAATATGCTAATTAAAATATTTTAAGCTAATGATAAAGGAATATATATATTCGTGGTTCTTTTCGTCCTTTATGTCCGTGAGTCACTTTTACTGCATTATGAGAGGAGACCTTTGCCCAGCAATGCGAGATTTATAAGGCTGTTAGTCTAGCTCCCGTCACAACATCAGCCGTTGGATGTAAACTGCTCAACACCATCCCTTTCTGTTTAATGTGGTATGGCAAGTGCAGTGTGTTGTAGCAGAATATGATGACGCTGCTGCCTATCACCATCATCCTGGTTTATTTACAGTTGTCTTAATTGCCTTTTACGACACCTCGGTAAGAAATATATCGGGATTACTCTTCTCTGCCGTTCACCGCATGGACATCGCCACGTGAATTGCACATAGTATGGTGGGACTACCGGGAAATATACTGATGCTCGCTCTACTAGTAGCAGCTGAAGCTTAGCAGTTTAGTTCATCTGTAAGTTATTCCTAAACTACGCAAAGTCGTGAGTCTTTATTTCCATAGTCATATTACTTTTAACTAATTGTAAGATAAATATTTCTTAGTATGTACGCCTCATATACACACATGTAGACTTGAATACTACGAGATCGAATAATAGCTTAGGTCCGACATGGTACTGGAAAGTAAAACCTTTCGTAAGCGTAAGTTAAGCTTAGCAAATTATTCTTCATCATTGAATCATTGCGAAATAAATTAGTCAATATACTTTTTAGTAAACAACGTATTATTAGGTCGGTTAAAAAGTTTCTTCGTATTTTATATACAAATTCAAAACTTTTTGTTCAAAGTTTAATTACATTTAATTATATTATATATGTGCAGAAAAAACTTAGATAATTTGTTGTCATATTGTAGGTGATGACTGATGACATAATCCCGTTTCTGTAGAAATCTTGGAATTTTTTGTCAAAATAATGCGATAAGTTATTTTGTACAGTCCTCTGTTGATGTTAACCTAACACTACCCAAAGAATTCTGAACATACCGAAACAGGTCTCTCTGCTCCACTGTTCCTAAAATTGCATCAAGTTTATCCATATGAAGACGACCAGAGCGAGCTGCATATTTCCCAAACCGAAAACGCTTGAACCAACTTTGGACTCTTACTGACATTGCACTGACACATTATTCCATAAACGTCACAATTATTTTTTGTGACTTTTTCATTTTTTCTGATAAAACTTCTATTCAGAACGTATCGAATATCTTCTAGATTCACTAATTTTGACGTGTTTTTAACTTCTTATTTTTCTTTTTCTTGATGTTCTATATCAATTGATATTCACACCAGCCAGATACAAACAGTACAACCAAAGAGATTTTTCCTCAATTTTATACATATAAAATAGAAAAATACTTTTTCCCCGACGTTTTAGTTATAATTATAAAACATTTGTAAATCTACTGTCAACAAGTATGCTTAATTAAAAAAATCAAAAAACCCGACTGCGTAAAATACTCTTATTATAAGCTAAAAAGAATAAAACAATTTACTAGCTTTCATTTGATACCCATATTGCTACCGTAAGAAAAAAAAAAGTCAACTCAACCCCCTCATTCCGCCATTTGCGGGTGCCATTTTGAAAATTTATATAGCCTATGTCACTACTACAATTTAGACAAATCCAATGACACCTCATATGTCAAAAACCGTCCAGCCGTTTGGGCTGTAGGGCGTGCCAAAGAATTGGACATACATACATACATACATACATACATACATACATACATACATACATACATACATACATACATACATACACTCGAAAAACATAACCCTCCTTCTGTCGCAGTCGGGTAAAAAGAAGACAGTTTTCTTAAGCCTAGATTGTACATATTTACAATTTTAGCCAATCGGTAAAAAATAATGAAAACATTATAAACAAATTTACATAATTTCTCTTCTTTCAAGTTTTCTCTTATAATTTTTACAATAGGCCCATATATTGTCCAATAGTTCATAATTTATGCATTTATAACCGTGTCATAAATGAAAAACCGCGTTAGCGCAAAGCGCCAACAACGGTGAGGCGTTGCCAAACCAATGTACGCCAGATGTAAACTACTCGAGAGTAATTTACTTAAACGAGCCTTTTGATACCCGATACCGTAATGAATATTACGTGGTAGGTAGGTGGACTTCGTTATTTGAACTAACCATAATGCTAATTCAGTTTGCCCTTACTCTTGTTTCAGCATTACAGTAAATATTCAATTATTTTTTTCAAATATTTCTGAAATCACGCATTTATTTTGTAATTCAACTGTATGATGAGTAGAACTACTAATTACTATTTTAATAAATAATTAATATAGCTAATAATTACTGTTTTAATTTTCAATTTACAATATGCCCTATTGTAATATATAAATTCTGACACAATTGCGTTTCAAATTCGGACTGACACCACTGTTTTCAATTTTCTCTCTTCAGCATCAATTCATCTCGTGAACATACCTGATGTTAAATGATCAATGCCAACCATTAAGTGCTTATAGAATAACAGCGGTATTTCCTAAAAGAGTGAAGGGAAGTAAAAAGCAACTAATCTAGCTCCTCAATTCCGGCTCACTAACTATACGATATACAATTATTACTATAGCTACGTTTCCCCAATGTCGTGTAAAGGTACCAACTTTTACTAACTACTACGAACCTGAATCAGCCTGTAAGCGTCGTACTACTGAACAAAGCCCTTTTCTGCATATGTAAGAAGGGTTGGAGCGTAATCCGCCATGCTGCTCCATTGCTGGTTGACGGATAATTTTCACCCATGATTGACGATCGCTATCATTTGGCTATGATAACCAACAAGACAAACGGATTTTCGTACTATCCAAAGCACGGTATGGAAACCCATAATAACATAAATCCAGACCAGCTACTAATATTAATTGTACTAATGTTTATATAAATAAAGTTAGACATTTCTTCCAGGCAACCTTAGGGTTAAAAATTAAGAAGAAGAAATATGTAAGTGGTGTATAATAAATATACATTATAAATATACAGTAAACGCTAGACTAATATATATCTATATAAAAATATATACGTGAATAAATAAATATATACTGAAAATACCTACAGATACATAAATACAATTATATATTAATATATTAATAGTTGTAGTTTATTAGTTGAGGTGAAATAGTCCCTAACAGCTTGTTTTACTTCCTACTGATATGCGAGATAAACTTTATCAGCAACCAATAAAACAGACCCTAAATTAATTTTTAATTGCAATATGCTTGTAACTCAATAAAAATCGTTAACCGGGCTAGCGATACGTACACTGCAATCGAGGAATAATTAAGTTATGTTAGCCTTTACACAGGATCGTACACCGCTCTTAATACAGTTATATACTTTATCACCGAGCCTGAACAATGTTATATATTTGTAACCGCTAACGTTTAAAAGCTGTTGTTAAAATAAACCACCGTTTACACGAGTGTTACATAATGTTTCATTAATTATCGAAAAGTACATTAACTTGAAACTAAACGGCATACATTATTATATTTGGTTCATTATTAATTTTATCAACAGAACATCATTATAACGAATAAAAAAAATAACAAGTACCTTTTTTATTAAAATCTTTCATGTTCTGAAATTAACCTCTCAATTAGAAGGCTCTCGAACGAACTTTTATCAGTATAAATCAAATTAATTTATTTTTTAATATGCTGACTTTTTCTACGCAAATACCGTTCACTTAAAATATTCAACAATACTATTAAATCCCAATACTTTGTGTGTTGTAAGATTCAATATTATAATACTAATCAATAAATAATCCACGTATTTGTACTACAAATATATCTAATTATAATAACAAAACTTGTGTCAAAAAAAAATGAAATTAGAAATTATACCTGAGAACCAAAATGAAAAGAGAACAAGTTTGTACATAAGAGACATTTACGAATTATTATATATATATATATATATATATATATATATATATATATATATATATATATATATATATATATATATATATATTTTATATCTTTTTTTTTTTTTTTGAAGTGAAAGTTTTATGTCGACGACGTATAGGAGAAATCTTATAGATGTTAAAATCAAAAATCGTCACAACTACGAGCGTCACATTTTTGGACCATTATATTATGGTATTTTACAGTATTTCGAAAACTCCGTACTATATAACTATGTATGTAATGAAAAGTCGCAGCCAAGTCCGATTCTATCGAGTTTCGACTCGCTTGATTTGTCTTGACGAGTACTTTGTTTTTAGATGGTTATCAGGGTCTAATCTGATGATGGAGCTCGAAAGTGGCCATAGGAACTCCGCAATGAAACGACACAACCTCATCGAGTTCGGGCTCGATTGAATCGTTTTGATGAGTAGTTTGTCTTTCAATGGTAACCAGGATCTGATAATGAAGCTGGAAGTTAGTTATAGGAACTCTGTAACGAAACGATACAAACCCATCGAGTTTGGGCTCGATTGAATCGTCTTGACGAGTAATTTGTCTCTCAACGGTAACCAAGGTCTGATGATGGAGCTGGAAGGTAGTCATAGGAACTATGTGATGAAACGACGCAACCCCATCGAATTCGGGCTCGATTGAATCGTCTTGACAAATAGTTTGTCTTTCAATCGTAACCAGGGTCTGATGATGGAGCTGGAAGGTAGTCATAGGAACTCTGTAATAAAACGACGCAACCCCATCGAGTTCGGACTCAATTGAATCGTCTTGACGAGTAGTTTGTCTTTCAATGGTATCCAGGGTCAATGGTCAATAGTAAAACTTTAAAAAAAAAATTTAAAAAATGAATTCAACAAATACATTATCTACATATAGTAAAAGTTAAAGGCAATATAAGTTTAAAGGCTAATCTTTGTAGGTCTAAATGAGATACAAGTATTTGTATAATTCTAGTCTAATATAAAATTTGTGATAATTTTTATATAAATACATCGATCAATTACAAATGTATTTATGTATTTATTAATTAACCTAATTCCGATTTCCTTGAAGATGCAAAAACTTCAATAAAAATTGGTATTAACACGACATACATTTAAACTAACAAACCGCACATACATTTCTATACATTTCATCATCATCATCTTGTCTGCCGTCGGATTTCCAGTGTTGAATGTAGGCCTCCCCCATCGAACTTCAGAGCGACTGCTTCAAATCAGCCTCCAACCAACTGCTTCCGGTGACTTTCCTCAAGTTATATGTCCATCTCGCGGACGGCTGTCTGATGCTGCGCTTGCCGGTACGTGGTCTCCACTCGAGAACTTTTCTGCTCCATCAGCAGTCTGTTCTACGAGCTATGTACCCTGCCCACTGCCACTTCAGCTTGTAAAAGCGTTGGGCTATGTCAGCAAGCTTTGTTCGTCTGCGGATCTCATAATTTGATTCGATCTCGCAAAGAAATACCAAGCATAGCCCTCTCCATTGCACGCTGTGCGACTTGCTTGATTAAAAGGCCCATAGTCAGAGACCACGTCTCAGATCCGTATGTTATCACTGGTAACACACACTGATCGAAAATTTTCAACTTCAGACACTGAGGAATGACGGATGAAAAGACGTTTTTTTAACTTGTATGTATTTAATGATCATTAATTATAATATTATTGAATCTCAGGTGTATACGTTTTCAAATATTTGAAATATGTCAATATCATTATTATATTTATCATCGTTTGAATAGATTCCATGATTTATTGCAACCAAAACTGGCATAGGCCAACTATATGCGCATTTTGATATAAATTTCATCTATTAACTAAATTCCTCTTAATTAAGCATCGCTAATCTGACGTATTTTAATCAAAACATTACCCCAGCAATTCACCGTTTAGCGTTAGCTGTCAAATTAAATTTAAATGGAAACAATTTATAACTTTATTATGGCATACGACCTCGATCCTAAATCTCGGGCGCAGACATAAAATACTGCGTTACGTACGGTAGGCAACGGTTACGGATAAATATTTTTGTACTAATATAGCCTTTATAAATAAAACAATAAGAATCACAAGTGTATGTGTACATGTGACGTAAGCGTATAATATCAAAGGCCCCTGTATGAAATTGTGTTTTATTAACGGGTTATAAAGTTGGAAAGCTACACGTCGTTGGCAACTTGTTACTCGATTCGCCCACCCACGATTTAACAATTTACCGTCATTATTTCTCTCGAGCTAATTGTTTTCCGATTTTACTGTAACGAAATGTTTTCTTGAGAATAGTTTTATTCTATTTAAACTAAGTGTCTCGTAAACTTTATTGAAAACAAATAATTTCAAATGCAACAAAACTTTAAGAAGATTGAACGTTTATTCTTGGTATGAAAATTAATCGAAAGCCAGTTAGATATAGTTCACTTTCCATTTCTGTGTAACTTATGTTGCTTGATTAACTAATTCACTTCCTATTAAAACAAAACAAGCAAGCATTGTTGATGGGCTATAGTTTAATTGTTGAGCCTTTGTAGAAATACCGACATGAAATGACTAGTTAAAAATTTCTTACATATACTCAGACTCTTGTATATTCTGTATATAATATATACATATATACAGAAGTTAATCTTAACGTCACAACTAACGCTACTTATTCTAAAAATAAAATTATGCATATAAATAATACATGTATAAATAAATATATATTACACCCAGACTAGGGCGGAAATCGAGCCCACGACCCTGGAGCAGAAAGCGGGGTCACTGCCAACTACACCAACGGGCCTGTCGAAATGATACGGATATAGAAAATAAAAAAGGACAAGCTTACCATATACAAAAAAAAACTAAAACAATAACGACTCCAGTAAAAATTTAAGAGATTGTTCAATACGATCGAATACAAATTTTATTTTATGCATAAAAATATATAATGTGGTTCGTGACGTTTTGTAACAACTAAGTTAATTAACTTGAAGCTGTCGACCGCCCAACATCGTCGCGTCCGTGTTGAGAGATAACTAATTATAATTAACTAATCACAAACGCGTAAGCGCTACGTATAATTAATTATACCACGCTGATCATGTATCAGATATCACGTTACCTTAAAATATATTTCAAAGAAAATAAATCTTCGATATGACCAACCTTTATAGGCAAATGAGATGTTTATTGTTAAACAGTCGAGAAAATCAACAGTCCAAACAGCAATCCTTATTAGTTGAAGCGTGTATAACATGTCCAATTAATACAAAGGCCACATCCCTCCACTCCGTAACTATTACATTTACCCTCTGTTTACCCACGACCACGAGTCTTTTATTTACGCTTAATGGCTTAAATAAAACAGGTCAAATTCGTTAAACAGCCGGCTGAAAAGGTTTTAAATACACCGTTATCCACAACCAAATTTGTACCTTAAGTTCATGCACTAAAGCGTAAATTAAAGTGTAAAAATGAAAGCCATTAAAACAAAGGCTCGTGTATGTGCTCATATAACCGTCCTCGTAATCACTTCAAACTCTTGTCTTTTCACCTCTTATTCTCACCGGGGAATGTCATTACAACTATAAAAGATAACAACTTCGTCAGGCCGATTTTCACTTAGCCGTCCATTTAATTTCCTGACCGAAACCCCGATTGTTACATCACTTTGTTTAAACTGTAATTGAGTTCTTTGAGAACGCTCTTTTTCAAGGAAATGAATACCAATCAAAACGTCAAGGGAAACTTGCTCCCTTAAATTAAAAAAGTGGCAAATAAATTCAATATAACAAGAGACGGCTAAAATACGTAAATCCTAAGCTATACATAAAATCGCCTCTGCGTTAGAAGCCACATGACAAGCGATACATTAATTTTACTTGGACATTATTCAAACCTATCTCAAGGTTAACTTTATATTTTGAGCGTTCCTTCCAATATAATAAGGCGATATCTTAATAAATCCTATAAAACTCCAATGTTTTAACCGCGAGAGCACCTGCGCCCGCTCCAAGCATTCTTTTGAATGCAAAATTAGTCTTGTTTCTTTTTTATCACTTAATAGAATCCCTCGATATGAATTGAATTGAAATTGACGTTCTTTATTTCTACTTTTAATATGAATTTACGATTGGTAGAAATATTTAAACATAAGATGAAGGAGAAAATTGATGAATGCCTCTTTTCACTTATCAATTATTGTCACGTTCAATACAAGCAGGTAAATTATATTTTCAGAAAAAAAAACGTGCTTAGGGTATATAATACGTATTTTCGAGTAATAAATTGATCATATGTGGTTAAGTGGGTATGAAAACTCAATGTCCTGGCAACGGTCTAAGACACTAAGTTTTAACGGAGACAAAAGTATGTATGTAGTGTAGTAAAGAGTTAAAGTTCACAAAGTCTTTTATAGCATTTCTAAAAAACATATAAAATATATAGCTTTTTTGTTCAGCAAATCGAAATTACGATTCTAAGAAGCAATGCTGCCAACATTCTTGCCATAGACATGATTTACACATTAATTATCTCTAAATAAATTTGTTTAAGATTTGTATTGTTATGTTTGCTTTTTTTTTAAATGTTAGTTGGATAAGCAAACTGGCAGACGTGCCACCTGATGGTAAGTGGTCGACGTCGCCCATGAACATAAACTAGTTTACCTGGAACTAGCCCAGCCAACTCACTTATGTGTTGCCTATCCTGAGACATGATGTTAAGTCTCGGTGCCAGTAATTACACTGCCTGTCTTGCCCTTCTTTCTGAAACACAGCAAAGCTGTTTCACGGAAGAAACAAGCAAGATGGTAGTACCCATACAGACGGGAGCGCGGTACAGCGCATTCCTCCCACCGGTAAGAACCGGCTTCAGAAATATGTGTACAATACATAATACTCGTACTGTAATTTTTATTTGAACATGGTGTATTTTTTTTCTTGTAAATTTTTTATCTAAACAATTTTGGTAAAAAAAAGTATTTATAATGTATATTTTATAGACTCTGCTATTTGTGAGTCGTCTTTGACTGACAACCCCGACAATGGGACATTTGCTCACAAACTTTAGTAGAACGGAGTCGAATTCTATAAGGCTTGTCAGTTAGTTTCGGTGTTGTGATTTGATATAATAATAAGTACGTATTAATAATAAGTAAGTAATAATTTACTTCAAAGTTTACATCAGTATACAATAACTCAATAAATATATATAGATAACTAAATCACTTACTTTTAGATACCGCATAGTGATAAATATTCCTTACCAATGTCTAATTAATACATTACATTTAAATATTAAAATTTCAAATTTTAAAATACTATGGCAGAAATTTGAACATCAAAAAATTATAATTCACCTTTTATTTCCTTTCCATTGTCATCACGAAACACAATATTGCGTCCTCCAGTTCGCTTCCACGAGACGGTTGGTTCTGGTACTCCGATCGCAGTACATCGAAGCTCTACGGAACCACCTTCTGGTGCCCCTGCTTCAGACCCATCTTCGTCCGCGATGTCTGGTGGAATCACGACTGAGAGCTGACCCGTCTATAACAACCACACGATGAAAAACATTAAGAAATAGTCTATAAGATATGCCAAAATCAACAGAGTTTCACGGAGTTACTATTTGACTCTTACATGAAGTTTTATAGCCTAATCTTTCTCTATAAACTTTCTAACGCAAAGAGTTTTTTTTTTTTTTTTTGGTGTCAATAAAATAAACTCTTTAGCTTTATATAATTGTAATCGTATAGAAATACATATTATAAAATTGTAATTTTAACGTCTTTCTTTTTTTTAGATTTTTTTATAAATATTTTTGTAGGTGTCTAAAAACAATAATGTCAGTCTATCCGTCTGTTTGTTTAAACACACATCACAGCTAAACTACTAAGTGTGGGTAAAAAATCAGCATGAAAAATAAAGTGAAATGTATGTGCATGCGACGCCGCAGGCACAGCTAATGCTAAATAAGTGTCGGTTTTACTACACTGATAAAATGAACACAAAAACTTTAAATTCCAAATTAATTACTATTGATATACTTAATGATATAATATACTTATGTTATTGATAGATATTAATTATATTATTGATATGCTTGAAAGAGAAAATCTTAGAATATTATATTACGTATGAAAATAAACGTTCGATAATCCTTATTTTATAATTTGTTGTAAACTGACGTAAGCTGACGTTAGAACAATAAGAACAAAACATAAAATATAATGTTACTTGTTCGTTGTTCGTTGTTCTACCCGAGAAATATCCTTTGTTTGATTAATATATCGTACATATAAACGAATTAATATGTACTATTTTACAATATCAATATTCAGTAAAGAAAAACATAATCTTAACTCAATACAACATCCTTACAGGAGGTATAGGAGGAAAACAAACAAGAAACTCGGTGTAGAAAAAAAAACTGAATTACGATCGTCTACTGATTACAAATACAAATTTTTTTATATGATCAAAAATAAAGCTAATGGAAATAAGGTCAATAGAGTGTCGCGTGGGAAAACAAGAAGCCAAGTTATCGTTTAATGCCGCCTCTGGGGATGAAACAAGCAATGCTTTCGAAACTAGTTTCCGTCTGGCATTATGTTGCTATAACTAGAGCGAGATTATTATAGATTGTATTAAGCTATTTGATATTGAGTTACAAAGTCATTCCTACACAGACAGTTACGGCGAACGGTTTACTGTACAAATTGGGTTAAATTGAAAATTTAATAATAAAGTTTTATATGGACTTATTTTCAGAATATTCTTGTTAGTAAATATATACGATGAAATTTCATGCAATAACGTACCGTAGATATAAGCTTAAATTATTAACGTAAACAATTCAATTTTTTTTATTATGTGTTGAATTTAATATTTTATAAAATACCAATATGAATCCAGATTAATGATATACAGCCACAGACCACGATTTTCACATGAAGACGTATCGTTCCTTTAGAGGGCACGCACTGAAGCGACTTTGACAAAATTCCAATGAAGGTTGGAGTGACGTCGCGCTTTAAAGATTTATCAAGACCAGGTACTGAAGCTTACGAGGTTCTAAGCCAATGTTCCCTTAGTGCTTATTACATGTAAAATAAGGATCACAATACAAAAAATGTAGTATCGCTCGCTCGTAAGGAAATAACTGTGTCGGCTAGTTTTATTTCTTGATATATTTTCCTCCGCATTCTACGTGATCGAATTTCGTCAACCAAATCGAATTTACTCTATACAATGTTCAAAATAACATAAGGAAGTCTTTGAATACTTTTCTATCTTTACTCACTGTAACCGTATCTTCGAAAAAACACGATGAAAGGGACAATTGGGTTAAACTCAAATATAATGTTATTCATTTACATATCGCTTAAGCGATAGAGTAAATTGTAACTGTTTTTATTTTATTTTATAGAAAGAAAAATAAAATAGAAGACATACTGAAATATTTTATGTTGTATTTCTGTTTGTGCGATTATAATGTAATACGCATACATCATTATACAAGTGCATATACTTTGTATATTATGTTTCATTACTTACATTTGTTGGTTCATATATCTTCGGAATTAAGTATGATTTTTTTCTGAATAAGCTTTAGACCAAGCTAAGGATAGCTTAGCACCTGAATTTAACTGAAACAGCTTGTAAGTCTTGTAATCCCAGTGCTGGAAAAAAGCCTCGCTTACCTCTCCTACATAAGGGGATTGGCTGGAACATAATCCATCAAAACCATAGTGAAGTAGCCACTACGAAATAGCAGACTATTTTCCTACTAATAGTAACGTTCCTTATCAGATATTTATGATAACAACCTAGATAGATGGCCTTGCGTGCTTTCTGAAGCACGGTATAAAGTGCCACAACAACAAACACCCACAATAGTAAGACATATACGTATTTCGACAAATAATAAAATATTCGGTGTGAGAGTGGGATTCCTAATCTATCACGACACCTACCATTCGAATTACAATAAAAGCTTTCGAATCACGTTATATTTACGTTGAATTACAATTTTATAATAAAACGAAGTATTATTTCTATAACTAAAGCTATGTTATAATATCGTTATTTTTAAAGGTATTATATCTCTTATATCTCTTAAAGTAAGTCATAGCATAGCGGAAACTGAGCTTTAATATAATAGGTTCGTATATATGTATATTAAATTATACAAATATTTTAAGTTTATTATTGTTAACATAACATCGTTTTCATTCTGTCATCTTGTAGAAAATTACTGAATATTTGTCGCTGGACGTACTTTGACAAAATTCCTTTCGAGCACAGCGCGAGCGAGCACGACTGAATGGGTCACATTCCTTCCTCAAATATGCAAAAGTTATATTTTAGCTACATTTCATACCCGGCTCTTCGCTCACAACTTTGCAGCTACTCTAAATTTTAGTAACATTTACTCGCCATTTTATTATATTTTTTATACAACAAGTTTCTTTTTCCTTAACAAGCCGGTTTAAAAGCAAAAAGTTGTAGCAATGAGTTCAACAAGAGATGTTTTAAATGATTAAATAAAGAGTTTTAAAATAAAACTTCTCAAAAAAAAATAACGTCTCTAAATGGCATGAATTATTTAAAAAACGTTGTGAATAAAGTAGCAATAGTTAGTTTCCTCACTAAGGTTTAATATTAATTATACTCTCGTTTTTGTATTCAGATAGTAGACGGGTCTTAAAGTAAAAAATAACGGCTATTAATGTCTGACTACGCAAGGGCTTTCTTATAATTAAGAGTACACAGTTTGCAATGCTTCACGGCACAACTTTCTGTTCGCATTTTCTAGTGCGAACCAGTGGAATGTATAAAGTAAACATACCCTAAATTACCGTTTTTGTATCCCTATTGCCACTGCTACTTTATCTGTAGATGTATGTACCTTATGGCCAAAGGTTGTCTCGAAAAAATCATTATTTTAGCATCAATCATTGAGTTATTACTGTGTTTGTTTGTATTTTGGTGTACAATAAAAAAAAATATAATTATAATATATTTAAGATGTGAAACATTTAAAAATTATTAACAGTAAGATTCCGTCCGAGTTAGCGATATACATATATAAAAAAATGATTTATTTATATTTGAAAATGAACTGCTGACACACGTCAAAAAATTAAAAAAATATTCATCAAACGGTTAATACAAAAGTGATTAATCTCCTTCGCGGCTTCTTCATTCTATGTAACATTAACGAAATCGGTAAACATAATAAATCTAACATCTGTAAAAGTTAACATGTAAATATAAAATTATCGAAGTCTGTTTTTCTTTAAATTTTTCTTTGTTTTCCTTGTATTTTATTTATACTCATATATACGGAAGTCTAATTAAGATATCCAACGTATCTCAATACTTCCTAGTTATGTATAAGTCTTATAAAAATATAACTTGAATAAATTTTTTTTTTTTTTTGCTTATCCTTAATTATATACTAACTGTGTCCGCGGCGCACAGTGGGACGAAACGCCAAACGGTGTTTCAAAATTCTGGATTCAACTGGTTTTTTGAGCTAAACGTCTGAAAATTTTTTTGGAGTTACGTTTCAACATATAGAATTCGAATCCGTTTCCCTCGCAATGGTGTGCGGTATATATATATATGTAAAAAATGGCTGAATATGAGCTACTTTTAGGCTTAAAATCTGCAGCATGGAAATAAAATATTAATGCCGATAAAACACCTCTAATAATTTCAATCTAAAAGTGTTTTTATGTATTTCAAAAACAGTATTGCAACAAATCTGGATCTATTCAGACGACTGATGTTGAATTCCGATCCACTCATTTCATTGAGGAATAAGAAAAGTAAAGTTCATAAAGTTCATCGAACATTAGATGATGAGATAAAGAACTTATTGATTATCGCAGAAGAGGCAACATAGAATACTTAATTTCCTACTCAGAAATAATCATCAGGAAAACGTTAAATATTTCAAATGTTTAAAATCAATAATAAATTAATATATATATATATATATATATATATAATACTGTTGACTATAATAAAACTGTATGTATGCATTAATTATTCCTCAACTTCACTTTACAATGAATGAATCTCATAATCTGCAATGTTTGGTATAGAATGAGAACAAAATGATAATCATAATCGTTCATTTAAAAATAAATATTAATCTGTAGAATACTAGGTGATTAAAAAACCGCTATTGACTATAGAGAATCGCTCTAAAAAATTCAAAGTTATACTTCTTCATAAGTTATACTCCACTGATTTTTAATTTTCCTTACCTTTTGCACCATGTATTGTCAGATTTTGGATTTTGGGGCTTAGTTGTGGGTCCATCTAGTTAGCACCCCAAATAGTGAAAAAAAAAATTTTAAAAATTGTCCAAATTGGTCACGAAATGGTCATTATAGGTCAGTTATTTTTAGTAATTGGTCAATACTTTGACAATAGTTACAGAGGGGTAAAAATTTCAAGGACATCGAAAAATTTTTGGCACCCCAAATTAATCCTACAAATTGGTTCTAAAATTATTTCAATTCATCTCAAAATAGTCATAATTGGTCGATTGATTTTAATAATTGGTCAACGTTTTTTTATATAAAAACTAAAAAAATAATAAAAAATTAAATTAGCTTCATCTATTTAGCGGCCCAAATTATGAAATTTGACCTCTTAATAAGTAGTCCAAATTGGTCACGAAATGGTCACAATTGGTCAGTGATTTTTAGTGATTGGTCAATACTTTGAAAATAGTTACAGAGGGGTAAAAATTTCAAGGACATTGAAAAATTTTTGGCACCCCAAATTATTCCTACAATCTGGTTCTAAAATTATTTCAATACATCTCAAAATAGTCATAATTGGTCAATAAATTTTTATAAATGGTCAACGTTATTTAACTAATTATTAATAAATAATAAAAAATAATACAACTTTCATAAATCGCGGGGTGAATAGGAATAAAATTGGAAGTTTCACTATTTTATGTCTATTTTATTTATTATTTTTAGGTTTAACCGAAGGGCAATTAAAATCGACGTAAATGCAAATTTTTAAGCGTTTATTAGATTTTCAGAAACGTTTTGGTTAAAGAGATACGATTATTTAAAGTTGGAATGACATTGAAACTATTTATTTATTTATTGTGAGAAAAAGAGGGCAAACTCAAAATCTAGGTAGAGTTAAAGGGCAGATTAATGTTTATAGTTTAGTATTTTTAATTAACAAATTATTAATAAATAATACAAAATAACAAAACTTTCATAAATAGCGGAGTGAATAGGAACTAAACTTAAAGAAACTACTAGCTTCATCTATTTAGCGGCCCAAATGATGAAATTTGACCACTTAATAAGTGGTCCGAATTGGTCACGAAATGGTCACAATTGGTCAGTGATTTTTAGTAATTGGTCAATACTTTGACAATAGTTACAGAGGGGTAAAAATTTCAAGGACATCGAAAAATTTTTGGCACCCCAAATTAATCCTACAATTTTTTTCTAAAATTATTATAATACATCTCAAAATAGTCATAATTGGTCAATTAATTTTAATAATTGGTCAACGTTTTTTAACTAATTATTAATAAAAAATAAAAAATAATGCAACTTTCATAAATCGCGGGGTGATTAGGAACAAAACTGGAAGTTTCACTATTTTATGTCTATTTTATCTCTTATTTTTAGGTTTAACCGAAGGGCAATTAAAATCGACGTAAATGCAAATGCAATTTATATCGATTCTAAATTCCGCGTACTTCTAAAAAAAAAAACAAGGTCATCGCATCTACGTATATCGATATAAATCGGATATAATACTATACTACTCGATTTATATCGACTGAAATACTATACTACTCGATATATATCGATACGAATACTAGATAACTATTGGATGAATACTACTCGATGTTTATATCGAATGAATATGTATAACTGACCCACTGAAAATTTACAAATATATCGATATTTATATCGATATTTATATCGATAATTATCAAATGCATATATGAAGTATTTACGAATTTTCGATATATATCGCACGCACCTAACTATGCGTGAGGGCAGACGTCCTTGATGATTGTGTTAGAGATCTTCATCGGATTTTTTTTAACCAAAATAATATTTATTATGAGTTAAAAAATTTAAAAATTAAAATTAAGCAACTAAAAAACTATTAACCACTAAAAAGTAGTCCAAAAAAATAGAAATCCAGAAAAAAATAGTCCCACTAACAAAATATGAAAACTACTAAGTTGGTAACACTGCTATAATAATAAGGGGAGTTCCCTCCTCTTATTATTATAGCAGTGTTACCAGCCATGGCTGTGTCCCCCAACCATGGCGCGTCATTACAGGGACCTAGGGTTGCCAAACATACTTTATAATAACGTATCCTACTTTATTTTTGGTAATTATACTTTATACTTTTGCAAACAAATAAAGTATGAGAAAATACTTTATTTCCAATCTTTACCGTGATGCATAAAACAAAACACTCATTATGGTTACTTAGTATTTAACTGTTCATCATCAAACACACCAATCACATGAATCAAAAATAGGATTTAAAAAATTTGAAAAATTATCACCCGAAATACTTAATACAGTTATGTTACCAGTAATTTTTCACTTTTTATTGATATGAGCTTACATTATATGACAAAATGGTTTGATTTTAGCGAAGATAACTTCTTCAAAATGGCACTTCGTTACATATCTTTGCAAAATTAGGTTAAATGTGAAGATTTTGAAATGGTAATTACTAAGGCTAAATTAAATATTAATATGGACGAAGAAATAAATTAAATAAATTAAGATTAAATAATAATTATTTAAAACAAGTATGCTTAATTAAAAAAAAATGAAAAAAACCCGACTGCGTAAAATACTCTTATTATAAACTGAAAAGAATAAAACAATTTACTAGCTTTCATTTGATACCTATATTGCTACAGTAAGAAAAAAAATTCAACTCCCCCCCTCATTCCGCCATTTGCGGGCGCCATTTTGAAAATGTATATAGCCTATGTCACTATTACAATTTAGACAAATCCAACGACACCTCATATGTCAAAAACCGTTCAGCCGTTTGGGCTGTAGGGCGTGCCAAAGAAATGGACATACATACATACATACATACATAAATATATACATACATACATACATACACTCGAAAAACATAACCCTCCTTCTGTCGCAGTCGGGTAAAAAAAATAATTTTGATTATTAAAAAAAGGTTAAATTTTGATTGTTAAAAAAGCTTTGAAATATTTAAAAATAGCAAAAAATTATTAGCATGTGCTTAAAGCACACAAAAATACGTTTTTATGGTAATAAAAACATAAAATTTGAAAAATACTTTTTTTTCTTCGAAATACTTCTTTTTTATTATTGAAACAATTTTGTACGTTTTTATTTTGTCAAAAAAAGTTGGCAACCCTACAGTTGGACCGCCCCTCTACTACGCCTTGCTCGTCGCACTGACTAATAGTTAGGAATGTGCGATATACCAATATATCTTCATTTCATAATTATCGAGTAGTATCTGTATATTTCATCCGATTATATATCGAGTAGTATCGATATAGTTCATTCGATATTTATCGAGTAGTATAGTATTCTTTCCGATATGTATATAGCGATGACCATTTTCTTTCGTGTGTACTTCCGACACATCAAAACTATCGATATACTTCGGTTAAACCTAAAAATAATAAATAAAATAGACATAAAATAGTGAAACTTCCAGTTTTATTCCTATTCACCCCGCGATTTATGAAAGTTGTATTATTTTTTATTATTTATTAATAATTAGTTAAATAACGTTGACCATTTATAAAAATTTATTGACCAATTATGACTATTTTGAGATGTATTGAAATAATTTTAGAACCAGATTGTAGGAATAATTTGGGGTGCCAAAAATTTTTCAATGTCCTTGAAATTTTTACCCCTCTGTAACTATTTTCAAAGTATTGACCAATCACTAAAAATCACTGACCAATTGTGACCATTTCGTGACCAATTTGGACTACTTATTAAGAGGTCAAATTTCATAATTTGGGCCGCTAAATAGATGAAGCTAATTTAATTTTTTATTATTTTTTTAATTTTTATATAAAAAAACGTTGACCAATTATTAAAATCAATCGACCAATTATGACTATTTTGAGATGAATTGAAATAATTTTAGAACCAATTTGTAGGATTAATTTGGGGTGCCAAAAATTTTTCGATGTCCTTGAAATTTTTACCCCTCTGTAACTATTGTCAAAGTATTGACCAATTACTAAAAATAACTGACCTATAATGACCATTTCGTGACCAATTTGGACAATTTTTAAGAGGTCGAATTTCACTATTTGGGGTGCTAACTAGATGGAGCCCTTAGTTGTACTGATAAAACAAGGGTACATAACAATTTTAAGCTATTTTCATTCACATATATTCAAGTTATGATACACATACTTTTTATATAAATACACACACCTATATATGTATAGGTTTATGTCTATATGTATATATATGTGTGTGTACATACTACACACACACACACACACACACGCACACACACACGCATATATATATTCCCTAGATAGGTTTTATGTACTGAAATTGCATTAATAAAGCTTGGGCTTGTTTATCGGATATATACATCATTTTAATTGATAAAAATGATATATTACATGTATATTACAAGTAGAAAAAAGATTTTTTAAGATAGCCAAAAAATGGCGATTTTTATCGGCATTAATATTTTATTTCCATGCTGCAGATTTTAAGCCTAAAAGTAGCTCATATTCAGCCATTTTTTACATATATATATATATATATACCGCACACCATTGCGAGGGAAACGGATTCGAATTCTATATGTTGAAACGTAACTCCAAAAAAATTTTCAGACGTTTAGCTCAAAAAACCAGTTGAATCCAGAATTTTGAAACACCGTTTGGCGTTTCGTCCCACTGTGCGTCGCCCGCACGCAATTTTGTAATCGATCATCATTTTCAAATGTTTACCGATGCTTACATACGATGCATAGGTAAACATTTGAATAAATCTGAATCACCACTTCACTGAAACTGAGCTACACCACCTAGACACAAATATATCTCTCATATTAGCTGGAATCTGCAAAACAAAACGTAACTGTATTCTAATACATAAGAGCTGAACTTGATAAAGCACGGCAAATTATAAGAATCTTGGCGTGACATCCTTAAACTATTGTTGCATAAAGTACTAAATCGGTTTGATATTTCCAAATTATCTTATAAAAATATAATTTATTTTTACAATGTTGTTTATATAAATAGCCAGAGATAAATCTAAGTTGAACTCATAATTTCGACATGTAGATGACATGTCGAAAATATCTCAAACATTTTTTTTTATCTTTCATACATATAAAAGTTTTGTTGGTTATTTGTCAAACTTGAAAACTTGAAACTTAAAACACAAAAGTGTACTTGTTTTATGATATTGGACTAGTTTTTCGGATTATTAATCCAATTTAACTAAACGTTAACCTCTTACTTTCAAGCGGACTGTACGATTATTTGCCATAATGGTGGTATAAATAAAATATAAAAAAATAACAATATTTTTTCAGATTTATTGTTATAAACAAAAACATGTCAAAAATCCGATTAAAGCTATCTCTTAACTGACATAACACTTTACGTGGTGTTTAACTTCGCCGACGGAACACATGATAAGTGGCGTTCGTTTCCACTGCAGTGTAAATTTTTATATCCCGAGACAGCTTGAGTCACATGAATTATGCAAATGTTGGGAGTCTGCGAAGCGAGTGTATTTGAGATTTACATCCAGAATAGCGTAGCAAAGTTGTATTTTAACAAAACATGTTAACGTTTGTAGACTTCAAGAGTGTGAAACAAAAGAAATTTGTACTATATGCAACACTAATCAACAATAATGCGCTTATATTTTAACATATAAAACTTTAATGCAATTTTTTGCAATTTTATTTTCTAAAATTTTAGTTCCATTTTTTTATTATTATATTTATACAAGCGTAGTTACAACTAAGCTTAAATTATGATTATTATATTACCTATATATTAATTAAAAATGGTCTACATGAATTGCTATATCCAATGAACTGTGAATATATTGCAACAACTTGATAATATTATTATATATGTTCAATATTATGACTATAGTTCTGATATACGTGTAAAATATCTCTTAGTACCGAGGCTTGTAGGTTCGATTCCCGTTCACAGCAAGCAGTTGTTTTTATACAAATATTTGATTCTATTGGATATTTGTGCTTGTAGATCTCACTGCTGTGACAAAATCAGGTAAAATCGTTGGCTCCAGTTGTTTTTATAAGCACGTAAACAAAGTCATAACTTTCATAGGGAAATAATCCACCAACTAACAATGAAGCAGCATAGTGGATAAAGCTCCAAAATCTATATAGGTGAGGAGCATTTTAGTTTTTACACAAGAGAGAGATATTAACAAACTATTCCTGTTCATTTCAGTATATGTTTGTTTTTAGCAACTGCGAATTGATTATTAGGGTTATTATTTTATCGGCAAGTGGTCAAATTTCACGGATCGAATTTCGACGGAAAATATTAGTACGGCTTGATATAATTCCTGCTAAATACTTAAAACCGGATTAAGTAAAAAAAAATTACTAATTATTAGTCATTTATTTATAAATTTTTAAACTCTTAAAATAAAATAAAAAAATAATACAGTTAATTTCATTTTAAGCAAAATAATTACATACAATCCAGTAAAGCAAAATTTACGCATTATTCGAAAAATTAAACCTCATTTTACAGTTAATGTATAATCGTATCATAATTGAGGAGCATAAATTACTTTGTTAAACTTCTGACCATTATCTAAACTGTCTATTAATATCAATCGGCCATCTGGCAGAACAAACTAGCGCCAATTTTAGTCAAAATCAGTGGCAGCGCTTAGTGGGCAAAATGTACAGAACCATATTGACAAAGGAAATAGGGTGCATTTTCTCTATAATACGCTTAGCCGCGTTACGTCACACCAATTATTTGGGAGTGAGCAACTGACATATGCTATGATGGACGACCACCGACTGTTTATTACGTTTTTTGCCTTCATCGACCTATTTATATTCGGAAGACCCGAAGTAATTACGTTTTCAGCTACATTCACTTTAACAAAAATCGAGATGCGTCGTAGCTAACAAAATAAGATAAGATCGCATTTTTATATCATAAAAATAACCAACATTTTTTGTTATATTTCAATTTAATCTTATTATATTTTCTTATAACAAATCTTATAACAACCTACTTAAGTCTTTTATATAAAACGAAATCGACAAAAACATAATATCTGAATTTATAAAATAGTTAAAATTACTTTATTAAAAGTATTTTAGTGCTACAATAAAATTCGAGATAAAACACTATTTTTAAAATAAAAAAAATAAACTACCGACGTTATGGGAAAGAAACATATAAATTCAATAATGTTTCGATGGCTTTAAATTGCACCGTTATGTCGAGTTACTAAAAAAAAAGTTAAATGCCAGAATGATTCTACTACAAAAGTAGGCGTTGAACGGCTTTTTTAACCATTTGGCTATAACATACATACACTATTATTAAAAAAAAGCTAAATTAGTTTAAAAATTTGAGTAGTAGAATGACGTCAGCTGGTAATTATTCACTTAGGCCATTTTAATGTGAACAGCCAATTTTATAGTATTATAGTATAATATATAATACATAATTAAAAGGAATCTTCGAAATTGGACTGATCTATAAAATGTTCCTACGTTTTACTTCTTAACCATTTTTTAACGATTAAAAAAGTTTAACAAATTATAAACGAATAAGTAATTTTATCTGTCTGCTCACTTGCACTATTAAAAAAATTTTTACTACTTAAGTAGATATTAAGAAAAAGTCGTGCAATAAGTTCAAGAGAAATGCAAACCTAGAATTTTAACAATTTCAATTAGTCTCAAAAGCGGTCATTTGACCGCTGTGGTAGGTTTAGTGTTAAATATTTTTTATTCATAATTCTATAGATCTAGCTTTGTTCGTCATATAACACCTCTGAATCCAAAAATATATAAACTTCAGATCCCATTTTAACGGATTTTAAGCAAAGGTTTCCAGTGGATCTTTCATGGCATCACATACTGTATTCAAAAGTGGCTAACCCTTATGAAAAAGGAAACACGTTTCGAAGCGCACCTGTGGCATAACAAAAGAATGCTGACTAATGCTTCTCGATTTTTCGGCAAAGAAATAACTCACTTGTTGATTCTCATTCCCTTCAATGCCTTTAAACTTAATATTACGTCGCGTTAGAAAGTCTTTTGGTATTTTTCACTTAGTTATGTTTTTCCTGCCCGATAAATGCTTAAGCAATTTGTTAATCAAAACTAAAGGCAATTAATTTCATTCTAAGTAAAACTATTCAGATGTCGTCAGATATCAAAGAACTTAAACCTTATTAAATAATACTTATTCTTTGAGTAAATGAGACATTAACGTAAAGCAGTTTCCCAAGATATAGCACTAATGATATCACTATACTAAAATCGAATTGCTTTAACGGGCGACAAAGTAAATTATAAGATAATTCAGTACAGGCTTAACGATAATCCTATGAACATCGTAAATCCCATATAGGAAGCTAAGCTCCCACATTTTAGGAGTGGTAGAATTTTGCCCGCATTGTTCGGCTTTGTGTTATTATATAAAGGCCAAATAACTGTATAATAACCGCGGTTTGGAGTTTACATTTCACAAGGTGGATTCCTTAGTCTGATAAATTCCTCGGGTTGCATCTAAATACTTACGTACGATGTTAGTTGTGACAACGTAGCAACTATGTGTCGAAGAATGTGTTTACGGTGCCAAGATCGAGGATCTTTAACGGAGATTCCTAGCAGGTCGGAGCTATTCTGATAAAGGTACGGTTCACTTTGTGGATAAATTAATTTGCTGTAAACAAGCTCAACATAGCTTTCAGTATTAACTTTAAGCTTTCATCTGTTTTAAAATAGTCTACGTGAATTGTCAAATCTGGCTTTAAGTCACAAAATTTACACTTACAGAAATACCTAAGTAATCTTTTTTTTTTCAACTACGTACCTAGTCCAATCTTTATAGCAAGTACTAAACAATGACAAATAAAATAAATCTTAATCATATTAAATCGAGCATCTATCGCACAGATGGGCTCCGATTTCGGTAGTAAACATTCGCAAACGGACTTTAATCCCGGTCATAAAAGTAATCCCAACATAAAGTTACGCGACGATGGACACCATAAGGGTAGGGATTTTCTCACACGAAGATTTCGAAGTAATTAAGATAAAATGCCAGAGTTTTATACGTAACCAGAGCTCTACCCGTTTTTCAACGCTCATACCGGGTTAATCCTCGAGTATGCAATAAAGCTGCTAAAGTATTTGTGTTCCAGGCGAAATTACCCATATTGAAAATACCCTTCAACGCTAACAGCCGGCTAAAGGCTTATTTAAACATATCCCTACAGTATACAGACGTGCACCCGCGAACGTTCCTCCATAAACATAAGTAACTGCTTACATTAAATTCCACGGCGTTCCGAACCAAGTAGCCTCCAAGTCAATACAGTGTTTATATACTTATAAACTCGGCTGTATTGATTTACAGTTATTGGAAGTAATGCTTTTTTGAGTTACTGAAAGTATTACTTGATTTTAAAAATGATTTTTAGACATGGAATTATTGAGTTATGGATTTATAATACTCGTATATTATTAACTTGGTATTTCTCTGCAAGATCGAACCAGAAATGATGAGATCCGCGGATAGACGAAGGCTGCCGACATAGCCCAACGGATTTGCAAGCTGAAGTGGCAGTGGGCAGGGCACATAGCTCGTAGAAGTGACAGCCGATGGAGCAGAAAGGAATGAAAATGGAGGGTGCTTTGAACCGGTTGCTCTGAAGATCGATGGGGGAGGCTTACGTTCAGCAGTGTACATCCAATGACTAATGTGATGATGATGATGATGAAACACTAACTTAAAAAAAACGCAAAATAAAAATAAAGTCTCGATGATTATATTAATTAGTATTATCAGAATAAAATTTAAAATTATTTTTGAGTTTGTATGGTTAAACAAAACTATTCATGAAATGAATTCATTAAATACGATGATAATAATTATAACACTTTAACTAAATAAAATGTAGTACAATATATTTAAAAAAATAATATACTCGTATGTTTTAATAAAAGAATACTTTGTTTCAAGTACGGTTAGTTTAACATTTTATTTCAATATAATTCTGAAAATAAAATAATTAAAGTATAATTTTATGTTTTCTTTAATTAGATCGTATACCTGTATAATAGACACTACTAAATTTCTCAGAATTGACTTTAGTGCAATATTCTCGATAATAAGATACGTGGAATGAATTTATAAGCGATTTTATAAAAAATAGTAACGTATCTTAAAATATTTCCATTCAATATTAATAAAATTATAATCAACTTTCATTCATATCATTTTTTATTTAAGTAGTAAATTAGTCAAATAATAAAAATATGTCAATTTATTATACTCGTATTAATAGGTTTTCATTAAGTTGGCATTATATTTAATTTTGTATTATTAGAATAAAACGCTTGATAGTAAATAATATTAGAGAAGATAAATTATAATGATGTACGTCTTTCTACCGAGGAAATATATGGGGTTCATTGATAGTGACATTCCGTATGTGATTATTCTGCTCATATTTATATAAAATAACCCTTTATTTTTTAATAAAGTATGATAAAACTTTTATATAAAAAATTTGATATATCGACATTTGAGCAATGCGTACCAACGATTTAATGAAACGAGAAAAAGGGTTGGAAAAGGCCATCTATCACAGTTCTGTCAACAGGGCTCGCCGTCGATGCCACAGAAACAATTAGTAGGTCAATATTTATTTGATTGCCTCGCTGCGAAAACATGACTTCTTTATGAATTTAGCTAGCCTTTGTCAATATAGACCTCGCTGTATATACCTCATATACATAGAATATTAGATATAGACAGTAACCACAACTGTTATTGCAAAAACATAATAAAAGCCTGTAGGTATTTTTATTCCATGATCTTAACCAAAAAGTCGCATTTAAGAAAAAGTTATTTTTCTTTAAGCATGTTTGTTTTTATCTCATAGGGTAAAACTAGGTAATTTGCCTCAGTTAACGAAACGCACCACTCGTCTAGCACTCTCACTAAAAAAAAATGTTACGTGCATACGAAGTGCGAAAATCACTCTCAGTCGCTGACCATCATGGCCGGAAAGCGCATGGCATATTACGGTTTCATTTCAAAAATATTAAAAAGTAATTTTTTTAACATCATAAATATATTTTCAGTGTTAATTATTAGAATTAAGTGATAAATCAGTGATAAACTTACGTGCATTGTTGTAAAATAGGTAAAAATTGTTATGATTTATTGTTGACTCGAACTTCATATCCTTGAATTAACAGTCTTAAGACTTTAATCTTGATGAGGCATTTTAAAAATCGAAATTTATGAAACACCTTATTAATTTTTATTTAAAACATTTCAGTTTTAATAATAATTTTGATTTTTTAGTACAGAAAATTTCCCCTAAATATACAAGAACAACTTTAAGAACATCATGAAGCACAGAAGAATTAGATCAAGTCATATAACGTCCGTAGCAAAAATATGGAGGTAAATGAAGCTTCAAAGTATTACAATATACCATCTAGAATCTCGAGAAGATATCTTATCTCCAATAAGTCTAAAGGACCCCTTGGGTAGAAGCCAGTATTTTCAGCAGAGGGTACGTTCGCGCGCCCTCTTCTAATTGATAATTCATCACTTTTATAGGAGCGCATGCGTACTTCATACTTTGTTATCTATGCATTCTACAGACCACATGCGCGGAAACGGAAATGGGACATGCGCAATAGTTTTTTATTTATCAGTTTTTAATAAAAATAATAAGTAGTGAATAAATGTAAGAAGATAATTTTGTTTATTATCTTTTATGAACAATAGCAAACAATTATTTACTAAAGTTCGACAGTTAAATTCAGTTTTTGATTAAAGAAGAATCATTTCCGCGCATGTGGTCTGTGGAATGCTTAGATAAAAAAGTATGAAGTACGCATGCGCTCCTATAAAAGTGATGAATTATCAATTAGAAGAGGGCCGCGAACGTACCCATTGTATGAGAATAAGTTCTTAAAAAGTGGATTTTCTCCAGAAAGAAAAGGTGAAAAAGAAATGGCATTCCAACTTGATAAAAATGCAATATTAAAAAACCATTTTCTGAAAATTCGGAATCAGCAGGAAATACATGGTTTTCAGGTTTTATGGCTCTTAATCCGAATTTTCCGGATTGTCACATTCTTCTTGCAGCCTATAGAGTTAACCGAAAAGATATTCAAAAGTTTTTCTGTTTCCTTACCAAATTATATGAAGAAAACGATTTTACTAATCATCCAGATGATGATGAGAGATATACACAACATGGACAGATGGGGCATTTAAGTAAACAATAAGCCAAGTAGTGTCAACAAAATCAGCAAAGGATGTATACACGCTCACTAGTGGTTACAGGGGAGAAAATTTTCCAGTGATTGCTTGTGTCAATGCCCTAAGAAATTTCCTACCTCCTGTTTTCATTATAAGGTTACTTATGTTAAGCCACAGTTTTTCGAAGGTTCAAAAATCTATATGAACAAGAAATCGTCCTATATAAATACAGATAGATCTATTCATTAAGTGGTTTGAGGAAATCTTCATGCGTCATAAAAGCACTAGAAAAACGCTGTTGATTTTAGATGACTACGGTCCGCACAGCAAAAACATGCATTTACTACGTGGCTAAAGAAAATTACGTAAAACTGTTGTGTCCGCCAAGTCATACAACACATGCTCTTCAAACGTTAGATAAAGCTTTTTTCAGGCCATCAAAAGTATATTTTGCTCAAGAAACATAATCGTCGATGGTTGGATATAGTGACAAAAAAAACTGACCCACTATGATTTGTCAAAATTAATAGGCAAAACTTGGAGCAAATCTGGTACAAGATTTATGACATTTTTTCTTACAACCCTAATGCCATTGCAGACTATTAATTTTTCATCACATTTATTACAGGATCAAAATTTAGTCGAGAGCATCCAAGTCGATAAAGATGAAGCATCGAGGGAATTCTTGTATCTTCTTTTTGATGAAAACGTTAGTGAACTTACTTAATACATCTTTGAAACAGGAATGACCGTGCACACATTACCACAACATGTCGAGACTGAATTAAATTTTTCAAATAGCCCAAGCGCCTGTACATTCACTACCGCATTATATCAATTTCAATCAATGTTAACCAGGACTTTTCAGCCTTCAATCCTACACAAACCTCTAAAAAGATGATAATGATTCAAATGAGTCCCAAGAAATACCATTCAAGATTTTAACAACAAGTCATGCGGTGCCAGAACTCGTAATTATATTTTCGAATAAGAAAAAAAATCAGTCATCATACTTCATCTGTAAATATTGAAAATCGGAAACTACTTTATAAAGGAAAAAGACAGAACAAACCAAACCTGACAAGCGAGCTGCTAAAAAAATAAAAATAAATCTAAAAAAGGCGCAATAAATAACAAAATTAAGAAAAAAAAGTAAGTATTCTTCGTCTTCCGAAATCAATGCTTAGAATTATGGAAGACCGATTATTTTATATTATTTTAGAGGAAGCAATTTCAGATGCAAACATGAACAAATGCGTAGAATGCACAGAAGTCTATTATAAAAACTTATCCACTGAAAATTGAATAATTTTCAGCCCGGATGCACGAATTTATAATTTTACTCAATGCTTATGTAATCGTTGTGGACATAAAGCAAAGAGGAAAGCTGTTAAAAAATAAATAGTCATGAAGAAATTATTCGTTGAGTTATACTTGTTAATAAGACTAATTTTATCTCAGACTTAAATTTGTTAATTGATGTAGTTAAGTTTTTCATTACTTTTCTTAATAGTTCTTTTCTTAGACATAATACGGCTAGCTATATATATATATATATATATATACATATGTTTAATTTGTAATAAGTAACTGATTCACCGTTGCCAAAAAACCAAATGATCATCTAAAATAAAGAATTTTATTATATTTATTATTTTTTGTCGTTTTACTACTTTAAAGAAAAAGTGAAGCATATTACAGGTTTTTACTTTATATATGGTGCTTTTGAAACCATGAAGGTTTAGGTCTGACAGCCTATCATTTCACTCACTCGTTAAACGAATCTTATGGAGCGCGTTTTTCACAATAAATCCGAAACATACATAATCAACACATTCAAGGTTCAAAAGCATAGTAATATTTTCTTCTATTATATTAACATAAATAAGCTGAAATAACAATGTTCAACATATTATATTGAACCGTATATTTTACATTCTTACAGAATTTTCTTTCTCTCTGTTTATTACAGCCAATCAAATAAAAAAGTAAAGAAAACAAAGTTAACACGGGCATTTTTATTTGGTTCGCTTACTTGCAAAAGAGAAAATTTCTGTAAGCAATTTCAACTTGTGTGGAAGGAATGTTAATTGTGCTCTTTCACTTAAAAAGTCTTGACCGCTCGTGCTCCCATGTAAAGTTGGCAAATACATTGAAAAGTTTGAAAAAAAAAAGAAAAACAATGTTCGCATACTTAAATGTTCCATCTAACATCTTCTTGCTCTGAAAATATTTGTGTAATTGTGCGGGCTCGCCCTCAAATTTACTTTTACACTTAACAAATTTCACTCCCTCGCCGTGCAAATATAAAAGAACCTTTTTATGTTGCGTTTTTGTACGGCACCTAAGCAAATACCGTGCGGGCGAGAGAGATGAGCAATCCGTCTCTCGTACCTCAGTCAATACGTATACATTATGATGCATAGATACGAAAGCATATTTTAAATAAAAATGCTCTATATTCACGCAAATAAAAAGTTGGCTTTTTAAAGGAGACGAGTAAAGAATTTTCGCTCGGAGCAGCATACTTTGAATAGTAAATACGGCCTGAATCGACAATATTAAGTATGTTTTAATGTGCAATAGTTGCAAACTTGCAAATGAATGCATTTCACAAAACATAAATAAACATCTATATTAACTATATACTTGTATTGTAGATTTAATAGAAGTAGAATCTTAACACTAGATTCTGGTTAATTCTTGTTATCGTACTTTTAAAAAAGGCTTCACACTTAACGATAATAGTCCTATGTTGGGGGTCCTGAAACATATACACGACACAAACGTAAATACTCAAACCGCGACTAACATTTTCATGGCATATACAAAATATGCCATTTATGGGGATTAAATCAACGACAGCTAGCGCATTAGGCAGTTAGTGTGACCACTGAACTAAGGCGCCGTTATACTTATCGTCGTATATTTAATCACTTCACAACACCGTTAACGAAAACCTGCAAACGAAATTAAAGTAAAGAAGTTCCGAATTCTCTTTTGCAAGCTAAAAAAATATATGTCACGATTTTAAGATAATTACTAAAATAAACACGTCCCACACGAACTACAAACGACAACATTACGAAAGCAGTGAACATTTGGGAAGTTTGTTTCGCATGAAGATGTCGTGGCCGCATTCCGTCCTTTACGAACACTTGCATTCCTTGACAGCATTCTACACCCCGTCACTACCATTGTCAACCTTTCCACAGAGGTAAATTAATAAATGTCAATTTTATCCACAAGAACAATCTGAGGAATTGCAAAACTGTTTACGAATATCGTAAACCTGTTTTGTGCTAACAAAAATATGAAAATCATAAAATTGATCAGTTAGAGATTTTATGGCTATCGTATTATCATTTTATAATCTATTATTATTCTTTCTATCATCTTTGTAGATATTGTAAAACAATATTTATAAGGTAATACACTCGTAAATATTTGTTACAAACGAAATTTGACTAAAAATGTATATACAGAATGTAGATTAAATTGCAAAGCGGATTAAATTGCAAAACATTTATGAGAATAACAATTATTAAATACATTTGAATTAAACTGAAACAGCCTGTAAATGTCCCACTGCTGGGCACACTTTACAGGCCTCTTCTCCATATCTGAGAAGGCTTTGAGTTTAATCTAGCATGCTGCTCCACTGCGAGTTGGTGGATATAAATATGGACTGATGTCTGAAATAAATGATGATGATTAATATTATTAATTTCCCTAACATGAGTAACGATCCATATCAGATGTCTATGATAACAACCGGAACCACTGGCTTTACGTGCTCTTCAATTCGTACTAGAGATACCCACAAGAACATACACCTAAACCGGAAACAAATATTTATACAAATACAAATATCTGCTCTGAGCGGGAATCGAACGCGATGTTGAGGCGACTACTCGTACGACAACACCAGAACGATCGTCTAAATACATTTACTAAGAAAATATCTTATAAATGTTTTACATTTCGTACTATCATAAAAATAACATTGTTCACAGTATAATTCGTATCAGTACGTACTTAAAAGCTATTTGGAAACATTATTAAATATTTGGTAACGTGTATAAATTGAACCCTTTTCAATTTGAAAATTTGAATAACATAAAATTTAACTAAATCATTATTGTCTATAAATTTTGTTATTATGTTAACAAGAAGCTATTTTCGCGTATCTGTTAAAAGTTACTAAAGTTGTTTTTTTTTCTAATAAAACCAAAATAAACGGTCGATTATTATTATATATTTTATCTATAGTATCTCTATTTTAATAACCACCTTTTCAATGTTGTGCAAATGGTAAAATTCAAACAAAACGACTTCGTACGTAAAAGGTAATCATAACTTTAAATCATTTAAAATAATCATACCTATATTTTTATAATAGCAGCTATATACAATTTATATTTATCACACAAAATTAAATCCTTATTAATTCATAAATTAATACAAATTGTTTCAGTGATAATTAAAAGTCAACGAGAATTGTTCGTAATGCGATTTAATCGAGTTTCGACACTCTAAAGTAAGCTGTATATTGAAATGGTTTCATAAATTTTAATATTAGCTACAGTAGGTACTGCTTTGAAGTTTGATTATCGGAATATGATTACTATAAATTTATAATTAAATGTGATGAATATTTGAGTCAGTAGCGTTGGCCTGTAATGGGCCTCGGATTTATTTGATTATGAGACATGGTGCGGGGACAAAATTAAAAAGAAGAGTCATGCATTTTAAATAAATTAAGTATAAGGTGGTGAATAATGGAGGACAATCTCAAAGACAAATTTAGTTTCAAAAATAAAGGAATTTAATCAAATTTAATAAAAACCTCTAGCAATAAAAAAATATTTTTAATTTTATAAATAAAAAAATATATATTACCGAAAAAAGAAAATATTTCTCTTTACTAGCGATGAAAATATATTGATCAAACTCTACACCAGATTCCAGACAATTTCATTACGCACTTGGATTTTAAATAAAAAGCTCTTTCACTAAGAAGCATTAACTTTTTATTTGTAATTCTTTCCAGGAATCAAACTCATAAAGTCAGAAATGAAAAATCTTGTAACATAATACAAATACTAAACATATCAAATCTTTTTAACTTTATGGTATTTTCTAGATGTTCATCCAGGAAAAGGCCATGGAAAGTGACATAAATGCCTTTTATTGAACTTTTTCTCGGAACATGTAAAACGCCTCTGAGCCATGTACATTTTCATTTTCTTGACTATTTATTACCATTTTTAATTGATTATTCATTTAAAGTTTTAAAATGAAACAGCTATAGTTGTCATTGCAAGCAAATAATGGTCATCCACTGCTAAACATAGGCATCATCACAAGTTATAATTATTGGCAGTCCAAGCTTGATTGCAAGGGTTGATCGCTTAACACCACCTACTATCGTACACTTTCAATGTTCAAAAACTTTGTTAAGAGGAGAGGTTTAATTTTTAGCGCAATCTATAATATAAAAATAAGTCGGGTTTTCCTTCCTGACGCTATAATTCCAGAACGCACGAACCGATTTCCACGGTTTTGCATTCGTTGGAAAGGTCTCGGGCTCCGTGAGGTTTATAGTAAACAAAATTCAGGAAAAATTTAAATAGAAAAGCAGGAAAACAGGGAAAATCATTTTTCACATACAGCGCCATCTCTGATACATAGCATGTACTACAAACCAATATGGTTTTGCATGGTGGTTTAATCCCCAAACGAAATGTTACAAAAAACGAATCCATCTGGTGGCGAAACGGAGTTCGCCGAGTTTCCTAGTTGGCTATAAATGTTATGAGATAGATACTTTTGGTGTATTTATTATTTTACCATATACCTAAGTAACGTATATATATATATATATATATATATATATATATATATATATACGATCAATGGTTGGGTCTACACAACTTTCTTAACCATTATAACTTTAACTTCAAATATTCTGGTTCTTTTATGGTTTTCTTCATTTCTGATTCGATTGCTAATAATTGAACATCTTAAATATTACTTTCTATTGTCTGCTGAATGACCCTGAGCTTAGATAAGTAAAGATAAAAAAATTCAATCGTTTGAAATATAAATTGTTATAAGACGAACGCTCTTGAGTTTCTACAAAGCATAAAAATACTTGAACGGTTCGGAGGTAATACTAGCGACAAATACTTCTAAAGATAATTAAAGGTATGCTACGCTAAATAAACCGTATTGCTGTAATGTATTATAATCTATTCCCAATAGTCATAGGCTGGCAAGTAAAGATAAACAATGACATCTGCCTCCTGAACGCTGACCAAGCTATAAGTAATTAACTAAGTGCTCGTGAGTTCGACTTACTCAAGGGAAATTCTAAAATTACTAACCCATATACCTAAAAGCATGTAGTCTCAAACATCACCTGATGCAAGCTTTCATGTAAGTTTACAAAGCGAAGAATTGCAAATAATTATATATCATAAACATCTATAACACGATGTATATTTTGATTATTAAATATAATCATGATTGTAATGATGGTACGAAAACAAAGTCCACAATCTTTGGCTGTTTATTTGCCTTCACTAAGTTTTCTCTCTATCAGGAGGGTTTCCATAAGCCATCCATAGGATACTATCCAGAATTTTCAATTTTTTGCCAGACTAATGAACAGAAATTATTATTTTATATTAAATATATTCAATGACTATTCAACACGAATAATAGTATTTCTGAATAGGGAACTCTGCAGGTCCCTAAAATGAAACTCTAATACTGCAAGCTGTTTCCTTTTAATATATTAAGGCTTTAAATTAAAAGATATTTGATAAGGATTAAAATATTTATCCACAAAATTAATTACTATTATCGTAATTTTTGTTTAAGATATCTAACTATTTCTTCAACTACATCAGTTTTATTAGCAACTTTTAATACCTATATTTAAAAAAATAGCAGTAAAATATTATCTTATATATATTATCTTTATCTACTTTCTAAAAATAATAAAATATATTTTTAAATATTTTTATGGTGTCTTTTTTCTTGACTCCTTCCGACTTACGCGATTTCTTCTCTACTTTTTATAATTAGGTACTACTTTGATATATATTTTTATTTGTTGGTTACACACACCACAAAATAATATAATTTGGAAGTGACCACGTAAAGCATCTGAAAGTTTTTACCTGACTCTTCATAGGGTCGGTGTTGATCTGACACATGTAAGTGCCAGAGTCCTTGGATTCCACATTGCTAATGTACAGCTTCCACGTGTTGTGTCCGTTATGTGTGACCGCTAAACGAGGGTTGAGAGTCACCATGTGCGTGTGTATAGCTAGAATTGTTTTCGTATCGGATTTAATCCATGCCACCTACAAAAATGTTTATATTTATAGCAGATATAACATTGTAAATTTATTATTACTACAACTATAGATAGATCTCCTTATAAAATATGATATATACATATACTTCATAATGTGTTTTATTATTCCAATGATATATGAATTAAGAAAACCATTGCTATGATTCTCAACTCAAAAACAATTAAAATTAAATGTAAAAAGATACTTAGTTTTAGGAATAATATTTTTATAGAAAATACGTACTTTATAGCCGCCCAAATGGTTGACGGTGCATGTAAAATGAACATCACGCCCTTGTGCGACGGTAATATTTTGCAACGGGGATAGAAATTCCGGCTCCACCTCGCTGTAGCCTGACCCTTGCAGCTGACCTGCAATACAAACGTTAAGTTATCACTTTAATATCAGAGCAGCGCTTGCAATAAACTTGGCTATAGCTTGCCGTCCACTGTTCATAGCATAACAATGCGAAATTTCGCTTAAAATTTACAACTCTTTTCTTTTGAGGATTATGAGGTTTAAAATCTGAAGTAGTTATATACTTATATTTAAACAAATTTGCAGTATTTATAATAGAACAAAATATGCAAATAAAAATTCTAATAATTGAAAATGGTATTTTATTCAATCACTACAAGTGATCTGTAATTAAATTTTAGTTTAAAGATAGCTATAATCAATGAATAATCTAATACCTTTGAACGAGCAATTCATGTATATATACATATATCCTATTATAATATTATAAATCCGAAAGTTTGTCTGTATCTTTGTTACTCTTTCACGCAAAAACTACTGAACGGATTTATATGAAACCTTACAGTAACATAGCTTATACTTCAGAATAACACATAGGCTACAATTTATAAAGATTTTGTGTAATTTGGCCAAAATATAACATATTTTAATAAATAAAGTATGACGCGCCATCGCCGAGCGACCGAGTGCGCAGTGCGCACTGCGCGCGCAACCCGGACACGGGCAGACGTCATAGACAGTTGTGTTCATTTTGAGTTTTTTTCGCTAGCTAATTCGATTCTCGGAGCGATTTTATTTATTACGATTAAATATGGCAGGCATAATTATTATTTTTAGTTAGTATAATTATGCAGAAATATAGACTACTTTTTATTTCAGTCGTATTAGAAATACTTTTTTTTTAAATTCGATTATAGGATTGTAGTTTTAGTTTAGTTTGTATAATTCATGTTCGACGACCGTTCTGGTCTAGTGGTGCGAGTAGTTGCCTGAAAGCCGCGCCGTGGCTTATAGGCTGATACAGTTTTATTTAGGTAAATGTATGTTTCGTGGCTAATCTGCTGCGCCGTTTGTGATGAAATTTGATAGGACATAAGTTACTTTTTATCAATACACCCACGTGGGCGAAGCCGCGGGCAGAAGCTAGTATATATATATTTTGAATCTCGGAAATGGTTCCAACGATTTTCATGAAATTCAGGATTCAGTTTTAAAAAATGTTGTTTTATCCATTTTTTTCAGGCTACAAGGTTATAATAGCGCAGGTGGGAATGTGTGGAATCGGGCAGTCTCAAAAACAGAAGACCCTGGATCGAGTCTAGATGTCTCCAGTCCGATTATTTTTCTTCCTTTATTCCTTCTTTTGTGAGAAAACCTATTATTGGCAGCCCTTTTTATTTTACATTTAAATATCCAGTTCCTACTTTTTTATTTATTATGTAGGTAAGATCGAAAAATATTATTCATATTCATTTCATCAGTACGGAATTCGTATCTAAATACAGGGTGACTGGTAAATTACTATCAATATTTAAGGAGAATACTCAGTACATGATTCTCATTCAAATTATGTAAAAAAAATAGGTACTTAATTTTTGACCAAATTTTCATAAATTTCAATTCAAGTAAATGAAGCGTTTACACCCTACAGTCGTGCCGGCGGCACGTGCACAGGTGTTGTACTGTGCCGCTTGTTCACATCTAAAAATTGCCAAAGTTCACATCATTTACCTAGTCCACAAATTTGTTGCTTAAACGAGTAAAATATCTTAGTATTTTTGCCTATCCTAAGCCAGGATTAAAGTATTAAAGAGGACTGGATCATGCTTGTTTATCCTGCTACCCTATTAACACGTGGCGGCGTTTGGACGTAGGTAAACTACCTGTTTTGTGTCGAAAGTGCAGCTAGCTGCTAGGGTGTCCAGACGACGCGTACATAATTGGATAATTGTTGAATAACTTTACTTAAAAGTTTATTAATATTTACCTGTTTTTTTAACATAATTCGAATGATAATCATGTACCGAGTAGTCTCCTTAAATATTGATAGTAATTTACCAGTCACCTGTATAATTTCCAGAAAACACAATTTATCAAAAAAAAAAAAACGAGCAAAGTTCAGTCATCCAGGTACTATATTATAAAGGAGGCCAAGATTTATAATAATAAACCAAGCTATTATAAGGCTTTCGCGATCCACTGGACTATCAGTTTTAACATTTTGTTGGTCTTATTGATTGAAACGAAGGAGTAAATTTAATCTGTTCATTTAGCTTTAATTCAAATTAATTGGATTAACGTTTTAATATTAGCGCTATTTGGCTCTGTTTTCAACGTTCCGGCCACTCGTATTTATGTTTATAGGTTTTACTTAAATTATTAAATAGTGGAACCATGACTATTTACGACGGCATAAGGGGATTAGTATTAGGCGAGTTTCGTCTTTTATTTATTTATGAATAACATGTCTAATTTGATATAACTTATTGTAATAAAATTTATAACTATCAGTTAAATTATAGCACTGAGTATAAACGTGAACTATTTATAATTTGCTATTATATAAAGCTTATATATATATATATATATATATATATATATATATATATATATATATATATACACCGCTGTATTGTAACAACATGTACTTAATACTACGGCTGGGCAAGTATGTTATCCGAGAAACTTAATTCAATTCGCTGCTTAAAAGTCTTAAAGATAACTTTAGTACATGAAATTTCGACGGTGTAGGCTTGAATTTGAACCTACTACCGTCTGGCATACGTTCATATATCATTATATGTAAACACATCCAAACATAAACATACAGTGGTTTTAGCTTCTAAAACCTTATAAACATATATATCATTAAATATTAAAATTATTAAATGTATTATTTTAGGCTATGTCAAATTACTTTATCTACACCATTAAAACGTAGCGTAATGAAAAATTAAAAGGTCCTTTTTGCCGGAAGATTTCAGTTGTACGCGCGTCCCGCGCAGAACAATTATCAAATGAATGAATCAGCTTTATTTTCCACGTAGCCAAATTCAAACAAAAGGAATACAGGTTGAATTGGCTTTTCAAATCTGTTTAAATCAGGTCAGACTCGCACAAATGTAAACAAAATTGCTATCGTTACCACAGTACTTCAATCGCCATCTTTTGTTTATTTCTACTAAATAAACTATAATTTGTCAATTTTCTATACAATATATAATAACTTCCATCCAGGTTAACATTTATGGTTACTGCTCTTTTAAATAACATAGTTTTCTCATGTTTATATAATAAAATTTAATCGGTTTAATTATCATAAAATAATATTTAAAGAAAATCTGTCTTTTTGATATGTTACTCGTGTAAATTAATATTTCTAAACGGCATATAATTTCAAGAAAAAGTCCAAATACAGAGGTTTTTGTTATTATTTTTTTTATTTTTTTGTTATGTGTTTAATTGTTAAACGATTGGAAAGACACCAGATAACCTTTATCTTAGGAAAAGATACAGAAATGTTAGTCATAATGGACAAAACCAGTGATTTTAGTAGTTTATCATGAAATGAACCTGTTCAATACACATGTGAAACAGAGATATTATGGATTTGGGATTTTAGATATAGATGCCATTAAAAGAAACATAATATTATATCGATTTAAGTTACAGTTACGCATATACAATTGTTTCCGATTATGCGACAGTTTTATTGTAACATACATATACTAAAACATAAAATATATATAACGTTTACTAAAATACGACTACAACAAAAAAGCAAAAAAAAAACTATTGTTTTGTTTAATGATGATAGGCACTGAATAGATATGGGATATGCTAGATTGTTTTCGGGCTGGGTATTAGTTTTTAACCTTAATGTTTATTTGTTTGTTTTTCTGATAAATAATTCACAAATATCAAATCAATGCCTACATTTCAAATAGGATATTATTAATATTCTAAATTCATATGTATTGATTTTAATAATAAATACATTTTGTAAGCGCGGTGCAGTTCAATACGTTTTAATTACAAGCAAGGCTTGTGTATAGAAAATCTACCCACACAAACAGGTATTTAAACGGTGCTTCTCACCACCATCCTAGACAACTCTCTGCCGTTGGTTTGTCTCTGTTTCAGAGAGCTCGCAGGATCTGTGACGAGAAACACCTGGACGCAGAGCTACAGCACGTCAAGCAGGTACTGCGAGACAACAACCTCCGAGCACCGCGTCAGCGTCACAGATCCCGGAGAAAGAAGACAGCCACAGTTGAGCGCCAGCCTGCCGTACTACCATATGTCAAAGGAGTCACTGACAAGATTGGCTACATCTTGAAGCGAGCTTCAATCAAAACTTACTACAAGCCGCCAACGAAGATAAGTCAATTATTACCATCTGTCAAGTGCCAAATACCTTTACAAGATGCAGGGGTCTACAAATTAGACTGTGAATGTGGTCTCTCATATATAGGGCAAACTAAGCGGAGTATAGAGACACGCGTCAAAGAACACATAGCTGACATGAAACACCAACGGTCGACAAAGTCTGCTGTGTATCAACATACTCAACAAGGTACCAACCACTATATCAGATTTGATAAGCCACAATTTCTCGCTAAAGAACACCGATTCCTACCAAGGATGATTCGCGAGGCTATTGAAATCAAAAAACATCCTAATTTCAATAGAGAGGATGGTTGGAACGTACCACCAGCTTGGGAGCCAGTACTAAAATTAATTGAACCCAAGGAAAATAAGAACACAGCACGACTTCCAGACACAATAAGCTCATTCTGCATGAATAGGAACGGTTAATAGTAATAATTTAAAATTGTATAAAAAGCGGGGTATGTAACAATTAATTCATTATTCGGACACCCACCACCTCAGTCCCCCGAGATCATGGACGCTGTAAGGGCCGAAACACATAACGGCGTTGCGGCGCCGCAACGCTAAAATCGGCGGTGGCGTCACCGCCAATTTTAGCGGCGCGGCACCGCCAATTCCGGCGTTGTGACGTCATACTTGTTGACCATGATTTATTGACATTTTGTGTCTATTTTTATATTTTATTTTTTTTTTGTGTCTTTATTAGACATGGGTATCTCAATGAATTTTTATGAACTGCAGATAAGCTCATGAGCCATATGCTTGAACCGGAGCTGTGAACCGGCTCACAGTTCAGCTCAATTGTTGTTATGTTGTTACTTTTAACTATTAGATTTACAGCTAATTTAAGACTCGGTTCAAACAAGTGACATGTATGATGTACCTAAATTATAAATATGTAAATTAATTTTATGCTAATTTCATCCATATGATAAATGCTAAAGTGAGTTTTTTGTTTGTTACGCTTTTACGCCTTAACTATTAACCTGAATCCCGATCATCATGAAATTCTGCATACCAGTTTTCTGGGGTACAGAAAAGTACATAGAGTACCTACTTTACGTACCGACTACCGTTGGTGCCTTTTTTTTTTTTTTTTTTTTTTTTTTTGTTGACCCAGGGGAAATCCCTAACGGATCCCCGTGGCCCTGGGGGTAAGAGTCGCGGGGTATGTCCGATTCGCACGGACTAAAACCCCTGGGGTGTTCCTCCACACGCTTTGACGGGATCGCGGGGACGCTACGTGCTTCCGTAGTCCCGCCGGCGTTTGCCCTTACGGGCCCGTCGCAATAACGACTCCTGAGGGCGCTTCCTTGAACACTGAGGGCGCCCTCTCCATGGGACCTTTGTAGTGCGGACGTTAGACCCCCCGATCTATCGCCCGCTGGTCCGGCTTACGGCCGCTGCAGACCTGCCAGATAGGCTCTGCGGCGCCGACCGCGCCTCCCGCGACGAATCGGGAGCGACTCCGGGTGTTGTTCTCGCTCCCGTTCAGCCGCTTCTTTCCGCAGCATTACGTCGCTACAGAATGTAGCGACGGCACTCCATTTCTCCTCACTGCCGACCATGGCCGTAATAAGGGCCGGCAGCGAGGTGTCAGGGCCGATTACTGCCGTTAGAGCGGCGCGCTCCTCGCGCCACGCCGGACAGACCGCCCGCGTATGTTCCGCCGTGTCCTCGGCGCCGACGTCGCAGTGGTGACACGCAGACGTCGGCTCCCGGCCCAGCGCTCGGCACAGATAGCGACCGAAACAGCCATGACCGGTCAGCATCTGCGCCATGTGGTATGACACCGCACCGTGTTTCCTTTCGACCCAGCCACGCAGACAGGGCCGAATCGCCGCCACTAACTCCCGGCTCGCCTCCGGGTCCTCCAGTCTCGCCGACCACCTCCGGAAGAGACCGTCGCGAGCCTCTCCCCTCCACCGCAATCTGGACGTGAACAAAGCCAGTGGTCCTGATGGTATTCCTGCTATTGTGTTGAGAAATTGCGCAGCCGAACTGTCTCCAGTCCTGACACGTCTGTATCGCCTCTCTTTTCGATCTGGGACTGTTCCGAAAGCATGGAAGCTCGCGAACGTACAACCCGTACCCAAGAAGGGTAGTCGTGCTGATCCTGCAAACTACCGCCCAATCGCGATCACCTCCACCCTCTGCAAGGTAATGGAGCGTGTTGTCAACAATCGCCTTCTGGCTTACCTGGAAGATAATGATCTCCTCAGTGATCGGCAATACGGATTTCGCCAACGCCGCTCTACTGGGGATCTTCTCGTGTACGCTACACATCTCTGGGGGGAAGCCCTCGATAAATATGGTGAGGCCCTAGCTGTCTCACTTGACATTTCGAAGGCATTCGACGGGGTCTGGCACGATGGTCTTATTGCGAAGCTTCCTGCTTACGGTATTCCCACCAGTCTATGTACTTGGATCTCCGATTTCTTGAGGGAACGGTCAATTCGTGTAGTTGTTGATGGCTACACGTCTGACCTATTGACTATCAATGCCGGGGTACCCCAAGGATCTGTTCTCTCCGCAACGCTATTCCTGCTTCACATAAACGATCTGCTTAAGCCCGGTATCTTTGGGTACGCAGATGACAGCACCGTCGCGGAGAGATACTTCTCCAGTGCAAGAACAAGACAAACTGAAGTGGACGATCTTAGAGAAGCAATGGTCTACCGTGCCAATCTTACTCTTCAGGCTGTCTCCGACTGGGGTGATGCCAATCTAGTAAGATTCAATGCTTCAAAAACCCAGGCGTGTCTCTTCTCCGCTAAAAAGAGCCCGTTTAACTTGGCTCCCTCTTTCCGAAATGTGCCTGTTCCAGTCACGAACCACCTTGAACTACTCGGTATAGACTTATCGTCCAAACTCAATTTTGGAAGCTATATCGAATCCAGGGCTAAGACTGCTTCAAAAAAACTGGGCATCCTCTCCAAGGTCCGTCACTATTTCACACCGGACCAGCTGCTAAGACTTTATACAGCTCAAGTCCGCCCCTGCATGGAGTACTGTTGCCATCTGTGGGACGGTTCCGCCCGGTATCAGCTCGAAGCCCTGGAAGCTATCGACAGGCGTGCCAGAAAACTCATTGGTGATGAGATGCTTACTTCAAGACAGCTCCAGAGCCTCGAACATCGCCGACTGGGTGCTAGTCTGTGTGTCTTCTACAGGTTACATTTCGGTGAGTGTGCACAGGAATTGCATCAATTAATTCCCCCAGCACCATTCCACCATCGGACAACTCGACGAGGGCAGGGGTTCCATCCATACGTGGTCGACATTCCTCCGGTTCGTACCTCGCGGTTCGCATCATCTTTCATTATTAGAACTGCAAAGGAATGGAATTCTCTTCCTGCGTCACTGTTTCCCGATGCGTACAACCTAGGGATTTTTAAGGCAAGAGTGAACAGGCATTATTTGAGTTTGCGTGCTTCACCTTAGACCTCATCATTGTTTACCATCAGACAAGATTGAGGTCAAACGCACTCAAATTTCCAATAAAAAAAAAAAAAAAAAAAAAAAAACCGCATGACCTCTCGCGGAGGAGGTGGCTCCCCCCTCTGTCGCGCCTCCATCACGCGCCAGAAGACCGAGGCGAGAACTTCAGCCTCCAGCTCCCAAGGAGGGCTGCTAGCGAGAAGACACGATGCGGTGTAGGACACCGTGCGGTACGCCCGAGCGGCTCGCAAGGCGATAGCGCGCTGCGGCCGCCTCAGTAGCGGCGCGTTTCTGGGACACAGTGCGTCCGCCCAGATCGGCGCGCCGTACAGCGCCATGGAGCGCACCACTCCCACATACAGCTGCCTGCACCTGTCGTTGGGCCCTTCTAAGTTCGGCAGGAGCCTCCCGAGTGCCCCGGCAGCGGCCAGAAGCTTCGGGGTCAGCCGCCGGAAGTGCTCGTCGAACTTCCACCGTCCGTCGAGAACGATTCCTAGGTACTTCATCGTCGACCCGACGGCGATGGAAGTACCCCCGACGACTATGGTCGTCCCGGGCTGTGGAGCGCGCTTGGGCCCGTGAAATGTCAGGACCTCCGTCTTCTGCAAGGCGACGTCCAGCCCGAGCTTCCGTACTCTGGCCACCACCTGGGCCACGCCGGCCGTGGCAAGGCGGCCCGCTTCACGGTGATCGTCCGCACTCACGGTGACGAGAGTGTCGTCGGCGTAGCACATGACGGACACTCCCGACAAGGTGGCACCGCGGAGCACCCAATCGTAACCGATGTTCCACAGGAGCGGCCCGAGAACCGAGCCCTGTGGAACACCGCAAGACATGGACCGCCTCGCCCATTCGCCATTGCAGGTCGGGAACTCGACTGCTCTTCCCTCGAAATAGTCGGCGATGATGCGACGAAGGTACCGCGGGACGTTGTGGTACTTCAGCGCGGCCTTCACTGTTTCCCAGGGCAGAGAGTTGAACGCGTTTGAGACGTCCAACGATATCGCCCACAAAACTCCGCCCCGGGAAACCGCCGCCTCGGCAAGGTCCTTCAGCCGTGCGATGGCGGATACGGTCGACCGTCCTCGACGAAATCCGAATTGTGCTTCGTGCAGCCCGGGGTCCATCGATTGGACAAGGCGGGCCGCCAGCACACGCTCGAAGACCTTGCTGATCTCGTCGAGGAGGACTATCGGCCTGTAGGCAGAAGGCTGTTCGGCCGACCGCCCGTCCTTCCTCAGCAGCACCAACCTACCTGCCTTCCACACTTGTGGGAATCGGCCACTCGCCAGGCACGCGGAAAACAGAGCCCGCGTCCTGTGCTCCAAGCGACCCATCGCGAGCAACAGCACCTTTCCCGGCACGCCGTCCGGGCCCGGGGCGGTGTGTTTCGACTTGAGCCTCGCGATGGCCGCAGCGAACTCCTCCTGTGAGACGGGAGATGCCTCGCATTCCGCGCGACGTGGCTCTGCGCCTCTCATGGGAGGTGGGCACCACTCATTCCTCTGAGGGAAGAGGGACCCGACGACAAGCTCCAAGAGCTGTGGCTGCAGACTAGTGGTCAGGGGCGGAGCCCAAGGCCGGAGCCTCTTACGAACCGCTCGATACGACCTGCCCCAGGGATCGCTGTTCAGTGTCTGCAGCCACTCGTTCCAGCACGACTCCTTCGCTCGTGCAATGGCCGCCTGCAGGTCTTTACAGGCCGACCGGTAGGAGTCGTATAGGCCGTCCTCTTCCGCCTGGTCTCTCCTTCTCCTCCGCCTGTAGCGGCTGTATCGGCGGCGTGAGCTCACGCAGGCGTCTCGCAGGTCGCGGAGCTCGGGGCGCCACCAATAGAGATGCCGCCTCGGCCGGAACGGTTTCGCCCTCGGCATAGCCGCATCGCAAACACGGGACAGCGCGGAGCGAATGCTCTCCGCCTCGTCGTCTACGGACGTAGTCGGCTCCTGGGAGCGGTGGACCCAGGCCTCCACTATCGCTGCTTCCTCGGCGATCGCCGCGTCCAGCCGACCCAACACCCAACGTGGGCCGGTACCGATCGGGCGGTTCGGCTCCGACGTATTCGGCCGTGCCGAGAGAATGTCGAACCGCACGTATCGGTGGTCGGATAAGGTTTCGACGTCTGTCAGGACCCTCCAACCCCGGACGCGGTGATGCAGGTTGTGCGATGCGAAGGTCACGTCGACGATAGATCCACCGTTCCGACGCACGCAGGTGTTTGTGCTGCCCTGGTTTAGTACGAATAGACCGGATTCCGTCAACCACTCCTCCACGGTCCCGCCTCTTGCGTTTGTCGCCGGAGACCCCCAGGTGGTCGACTTGGCGTTCAGGTCGCCTGCGACGAGGACCGTACGGGGTGACGCTTGTGCGACCACCGCTCCGACCTCCGCTAGGATTGCCTCGAATTCGGCAAAGCTGAGGCTGGGTGGGGCGTACACGCCGATTACGGCAACACCAGCCAACACACCCAGTGCGTACCCCCGCCCTCTCCGAGTCCCCTCGAAACCTGCGGCGGTCGGAGCGACAATCGCCACCGAGCCGTTCAGGTCGCCGAGCCAGTCGCCGCGATCCGGGACTGCGTAAGGCTCGGACACGACCGCCACGTCGACCTCCCACTGTGCCATGCTCTCGAGCAGCAAATCCTGAGCTCTGGCACAGTGGTTTAGGTTGGCCTGCAGAAACTTCGTGACGGCCATTTATACCCCGGTGTCCATGTTTACCTCCGCCGGTCGACTGGATTCAGCGACCCGGGGCTTCCGCCGTTTCCTGCCCCCTCTGCTTCGGCCTCTCGAGCCGGGACCATTCCTGGACTTGGCAACATCCGGGCATTTTTTGTCGCCAATGGAATGATTGGCGGGCCGTTTTGCCGCAGCGCAGATGGCGCAGTTCGGCTCCGCGCTGCATTCCCTCCGCTTGTGGCCCGATTGCCCGCACCTGTAGCAAATGTCGCTACGATCGGCGTCGTGCTGGCATTTGACGCCGACGTGACCAGACTCCAGGCAGCGGAAGCAACGAAGGGGTCTGGGTTCTAGCAGTCTAACTCTAGCTATTACCCAGCCCACGTGAATCCTCCCCTCTGCGGTCACCTTTTTCGCTGCGGTGACTGGGCAACTCACCCACAGCGAGCCGTTCCGAGCCACGGGCCCGGTTTTTACTTCGTCCGGCTGGCAACCACCTTCGGTAGCTAGCGCCTGTGCGACTTCCTCCGGCGTGATGGAGTCGTCCAGGCCCGCGACCCGTAGCTCCGCACGTTTTGACGGCCTCTGCACCTTGGCGGCAGCGCCGAGGACCTCACGCAACTTGCTAGCTAGCAAGTCCGCCTTGCCGCCGCTTTCCGTTCCTGGGACCTCAAGGATCCTGGCACCCGTCGCGCCGGTCCTGAAGCGTAGCGTTTCGATGCCCAGGTCCTTGAGGTCGATCCTCTTCCTCGCCTCGGCTATCACGGAGGCGTAGGTCACCCCCTTGCTCTCCGCCTCCGGGTCCAGAGTGATAGCCACCGCCGCCGACGCAGGGGCATGCAGCTTTCTCCGTGCAGTTGCAGCTGTAGCCGCAGGTGTCGCGGCCTTTTTCTGCTTTCGACCCCTTTTTACGACCGTGGCTCAGGTCTCCTTCGGCTGTGCTACCGACTCCGATGCCGGACAAGCTGTCGGCGATGGAGTGGCAGCAGAGGGTGGCACAGGGGGAGGGTTAGCGGGTTGAGCTGCTTGCCCGTTCGCGCCTTTCTTCGCTTTTTTTGCTTTTTTCTTTGAGCTCTTAGCCTTGGGAGCCGGATTTGCAGGCGGGGTCAGAGTCGTGACCTGCACCGGCGCCGGGGTTGGACCGTCCCTTTGTGCGTCGGCCGCCAGAGGAGGCCGGAGTCTCTTCTCCGGAAGGAGACGATCGCCTAAGCCCTCAATTCGGGCGTTTATCATGTTCCCCAACTTTATTGTCAGGGAACGCTCCCGCTCCTCCCAGTTTTTAATCCCTTGGGTGGTAAGCAGCCTCTCCATCTTTTGTTCGAGGGCGGAGAAGCGCTGCTTCCAGTCCTCCTTCTCCTTCCTCAGGTCAGCAACCAACGCCCTGAGCTGGACCACCTCCTCCGTGGCGTTTCTATTAGCCAGCTCTTGTATAACCTCCTTCATTCCTTCCCTTATCACGTTGAGGGCTTTTACGGAGCCGCCCTTTAGGTTCTTCGACTTCCGAGTGACCTCTTGAAGCAGGTCGATGTACCCCGCCGCCCTCGATAGCGGGTCTTCCGGAGGGTTGTCCACATGGTTAGTCGTTGCTCCGTCGCTCAAGGACATGTCTGATTGACGCGAGCTTGCCCTGGTTTGGACCGCCCGCGCCATGTCAGCCAGTTCTCTTTCTGCCTGAAGCCTCATTTCCCTTTCATTTTCTTCATTGAGCCGACGCTTCGCCTCCGCCAGACCCACATATTGGCCCGTTGTTGGAGGTCGGCCTCTACCTCGATTCGGGTTCTTCCTCGGTGTCTTCTGCTCCCCTGATGAACCGGAGGAGGAATCCGATTTCCTCCGTCTTTTCTGGCCTTGTGTTCGGCCGCCCGACGCCACCGACATCTGACTGTCGGACTCCGATTCGGCTGCCCAGAATCTGCCGCTCACCGGGGAGACGGAACTCCGACGCGAGGCTGTGTGCGAGCCAGCATCATCGATCCGCGTCAGCACCACCGTTGGCTGCGCAGACAACGCAGACTCAGCCGTATTTACTCCGCTGGCATCAGGTATCGGCGACTCACGCCCAATACTTCCGGTATTTTTTACTCCGCCTTTTACGAATCTTCCTTTGCTATCACGCAAAGGAAGCGTCCTCTCCGTCCGTCTGCAGTCCGTGTTCGTAGCCAGGGTCGTCGTTAAGGTTGTGGTATCTCCGCCCTTCTCGGGCACCGCGTCCACGCCCGTAATGGGCGAGGCACAGAATCGTAAGTTGCCCCCCCCAGATTCGATGGGGCTGCACGCCGAAGCGTGGCGGGATTCTCCGACGCCTGAGGCGCCGGTACCCGCCTGGGGTAGTGAAGTTTTCGCTTGCGATTCCATGCTCTAAGTGACACAGATTGACCGAACCTCCCGTCGGCCATGCATCCCTTCACGCTGTGTCGCCGCTTGGGATTCGGGGTAATTTTTTATAGAGGTTTTCTTCCTCGCGGTCCGGCCGGCTAAGGCAAGACCCTCGGTCCCGTACGTGGCCGCGAGACATGACCACGACACCACGAAACGGGGTTACGATATTGACGGTGAGCGAACAGGGCTTCTGCTCGCTCGTCCGACGGAGGTGTTAACACACGTCAGACCCGCCCAGTCTCCGTGCTAGCACAGCGCGCGAGCGCAGCGCCGCTGGAGAGATCCCACCCTATACGCGCTCAACGGGACAACTCTGCTACGACCAGAGCGCCGGAGCGCGTTCCTCCCCGAGTCGGTCGTTAGCCGTAGGCAGCAGCAGTTCCGCAATAGCAACTGTGCAGCTGCTGCTGCCTACGTTTCCAGGGTGCACCGCGCGGAGGTCACCGACTGTAGCACCCCTACCGTTGGTGCCTGTACCATGCGAGCGGAGCCGCGGACAAAACCTATTTATTTATATTTAATCTATAAAACTAATATAGTAAGATATTAATTTATGTATCACTTTGTTTCAATTTTGTTTAGGCTTTATGAGACAAAAGTTGTTTAAAATTCTACCAGCATACAAACTTGATTCACAAAATTATTTCCGGTACAAAGGATTACTTTTTATGCATTCTACTAAATAACAACTTCACAAACAATAATTAACAAATTTCACGTGAACTATAATATTTAAAATAATTAAATTAATATCCACAATAAAAAATCACGAAGAACTGGTTACCCTACAACAACGCTCTTTTTCGCGGCGCCGCAACGCCGCAACGCAAACTACCGATTTTAGCGTTGCGTCGCCGCAACGCCGTTAAGTGTTTTGGCTCTAAAGGGTCCGAAACGTCGGGAAATAATTTAAAATATTGTAAAACTATAAAGTTTTAAATAAACGCGATAAAATCCGGTATAGACTTTTAATCAAATAAATACGAAACGTTTAACCGTTCGTCTGATACTTAGATTAAATTTAATATATTTGAAAACTTTCATCAATCATTTTCACTAGAGACTAGGCACATTTCCAACATCAATAGCTTTCTGTCCGAATAGACGCCATGATTTGCTTTTTTCGCAACGTGTAAATTACGTATCCGTATTCGTAAGGTTCTTCACAATGAACAGATAGCAATTAGTATCTGCCATTTGGATTCGTCCGACCGTTGTACGAACACCCGTGATTTGGTTTTCGGCATTCGGCCTTCGGTGATTAGGGATGGGTTCGCTTAAAAAGGGTCACACTAAATGTCCCATACTGTGACATCAAAACGATTAATGGCTTCGTGCGGGTTTTAGAACTCCGAATATTTTCGTTCAATTCGACTAATGCGGAGCTCGGATTTCACTTTTATACTTTTTACCGGCCTCAATTCTAAGCCTGAATGAAATATAGAATGATGTATAACGTCATGTGGTAGTTTTTTCTAAGTAGTCTGACTTAATAAATGACGACATTTATTGGTAAGCTTTTTTAATTTAATTTAAATATATAAATATTAAACGAGGACGTAGGCAAATTTAAATACTAGTAATTCTGATCTCATATTGAACACCATTTACAAAAGTACGTTGTTAACATCCATGATTAGTCTTCGGAAGCTAACTCTTACAAAAAAAAAGTGTTAAAATCTAAAATACTCAAAATGACGTCACTGAGTAATATACTAAATCACGATATATGTATTTAAAATAATGCATAGAAAAACACCTTCCTACCTTTTGTATAATATATAAAGCTAACCCATGTAAAACTTCCATAATCCAAGTCAAAAGTTATAAAAAACCTATACATAGGTCTCGCAGGCGTTTCCAATTCAATAAGTCATAAATAGTACCACGTACTTTAGCGTTACAGGCTCTATTAGCGAGCTCCCGTCATCCACTGACTTTGACTTACTAGCAGGAGGCGCTAACTTAATCCATTATACAAAAGGTAGAAGTAGATTTTCGAGTTCATGTCGGCCTCGCAGGCAGCCAGGGTAAATCAGGCCTTTAGGGTTAGTAGCGCTATTTCTTGGTCGTCAAGCATTTAAATATTCATATATGAAACAATATGATATAATGATTCTAGTTTCTGACTATATCTTTCCTTTATTAAATGTAAAAAAATATGATTACAAAATTTTTAATAAAATTCAAAAATTTATTTTTAAACCGCCTTGAAAATATTACCTCTAAGTATATAGATACATACGAAGAAATATTTATTGTTTATTGTTGTACTATTTAATATGTTACATTACGTATTTATAATTCAAGATACTACATACAATACATAAAATATATTATGTCGTTACTTTGTAGTTTTTTTAAAGTAGTTTTTTTTACTTCTTTGACATTTTATAATAATTGTGAACAGTAAGTTTTGAGCAAAAACAACCAGCAGAAACAAAGTTCAATTTGTTTTATTATTTAAGAACACTAATTCAGAATCCTTGTTTAGTTAATAAAACACAGAATTACACATATTATAATTTTAAACTTAAGTAAACAAATAGTTTAAAAATAATGATTATAAAAATCACCAAAACAAGATGGAACCATTCCTTCAATTATCTAAGCATTTAGCAAGCTATTCTATAAGAGCAGGATCGCTGATGAGAATGGGGGGACGGGACTGCCGCCCCCCAAAATCGAAGGGTAGAGAGGTCACAATGACTCCGACCACTCCCCAAAGCCCAACGCGCCAGGTCACGGAGGAGAATGTGGCTATGTCTACATGACCTGCCGGAGTTTCCTCTGGGCGCCGGTCCCAGGCGCAGCGGAAATAGAGCACTCACGTTGCCCGTGAGCGCTCTATATGCGAAGGCGGCCTTTATAGGCGGGCAAACCATCGGGGCATCACGGTTGCATACGCGGACGATCCCGTGGCGTCCCATTATGAGGATGAGGGCACCGCTGCGTTTTAGTGGGTATTCTGACTTCGCAGTAAGCAAGTCCCACATATCCGTCGCCTTCGGGCGGAGGGATGCCTAAACGCATTTCCCACGATAAAAAAAATTAATTAATTAATAAAAAAGAATCGTCGAAGGGACCGATAAAATTTAATTTGCCTCTATGCCCAAGAATATTTTATTTATTTATTATTTATTTATTTATTTACTCTTTTTGCACACCAATACACAAAAGAACAATACATTAATTGTTCATACATTTACAACAGAATTTAAAACAATCAACTTACATCAGTTGCAACAGGCGGCCTTATCGCTAATACAGCGATCTCTTCCAGGCAACCTTTGGGTAGAGGACTTGCATATAAACTAGGCGAAGGGCGCAAAATTTTGTATATAAAAAAGAAACAATAAAAAAAATTAATCAGAATAAATAAATAACAATAGATGTTATATTTAATGACACAAATATACATATAAGTATACTTATATATATACACAAATGTATAGATATATACATACATACATACACACATACATACATACATACATACATACATACATACATACATACATACATACATACATACATACATACATACATACATATATGCATACATACACATACATACATACATACATACATACATACATACATACATACATACATACATACATACATACATACATACATACATATATGCATACATACACATACATACATACATACATACATACATACATACATACATACATAAATAGATACATATTAATTGAATATCAAAAACTAGGAGTATACATTTGGAAAACCTGGTGCCTTTTGGAAAAAGAAAGAAATCTCTCTGAAGTGTTTTTAGTACTTTCAGCAATACTTCTTATTATTTTCCATTCAATAAGTTACGGACTGAATAATTTACTATTTCATAGCCTCTTTTACCTGTCAAACCTTGTGAATCTTACAAGCTCAGTTATATGAGCATTCCGTTCAAATATTGCCGTTTTTATTTAATGTAGCACTGTTAGTATAGGATAAAAAAGTATTTTCAAATAACATAAAATTATTATTTTACTTTCATTCAAGACCTTAGCCAGCGTCTAAGGTATTTTAATACGATGCTGTGTGCGTCGCCACAGAGAATATTATGAATGACATATTCGGCGCAAAGTGTCTTCATTTTTAATGTATTAAAACATTACTTAAAATAGGTGGAGTTGTAAGTAAAAAAATAAAACATTACGAGAGTCTCACTGGAGAAAAGAACGCAAGCTGCGCTCTTAAGCTCCATCCATGTTTTAATTTTCGTCATTATTTAACTTTGTAGTTGTACCTACAAATGTTATATGTTTACAAGATGACTTTTTAAGAATAAAATAGATATATTTGATATACTGATTTGTTTTAATAAGTATGTAAAAAAAAGAAATATGCTGGGCGACCTGAATGACTCCTCCCGACTGGTTGGTCCCGGTATGAATTTGGACAAGATGAAAGTTATGTTCAATTAATGTCATACCGAGACCGATATCTGTCGATGGTACCCTTCTCGAAGTTGTACAGGATTATGTCTACCTAGGCCACACAATTCATCGGGCCGGGATGGGAACCCGGTCCTGCTAGATACGGCGTCGTCGGGACTGTTCAGAGGTGAGCCGGACAGTCCCCATGGAGGAGAAGTCTGGCCTTTTCGCCGAGGCCAGCCTGTCGCTGGAGGGATCCTGTTGCCTGCAGATCCGGGACCCTCCAATTAAAGCGGCTGAAGGCTCCCGCAGGGGTTTAGTACGGTATTGCACACCCAAAGTGCCGAGTCCGACATAGGTCTAGGACTGCCGACCCGGGCATCCTGGATATCATCCGTAAATGGATTCCCCTGCGACAAAAAAAAAAAAAAAAAAAAAGGCCACACAATTCAACTTGGCCGAAACAACTTCGAGATAGAAGACGATAGGAGGATTCAATTGGGCTGAGCAATATTTGGTAGGCTTCGTCGAGTCTTTGATTCTAAGATTCCGCAATGCCTAAAGACAAAAGTCTTTGAGCAGTGCGTCCTACCTGTGTTGACATATGGCGCCAAGACGTGGAAAGTGACGACGGGATTAGTACACAAATTCAAAGTCACTCAACGTGCTATGGAACGGCCTATGCTTAGAGTCTTTCTCAATAATAAAATCCGCGAGAGAACCAAAGTTACTCACATAGCCCGTAGAATCAGCAAGTTGAATGGCCACTGGAGCGGACGTGTCCTGGAGTGGAGATCACGTATCTGCAAACGTAGTGTGGGGCGTTCTCCGGCCCGCTGGACGCAGGTACGCAGGGTCGCCGGTGGAGGCTAGATGAGGATTACGGAAAACCGGGATTTTTGGCCAGACCTTGGGGAAGCCTATGTCCAGCAGTGGACTGCGATAGGCGGATGCAATGCGATTAAAATAATATCCTTTTTTCCATTCAAATGGAATCGAATTAATATCACCATGAAATAAATAAACGACTAACACTCAATAATGTGTCCACAAAACACACACACAAAACAAAACAACAAACCGCTCAAACCATGAAAAATATCTGAATGGTCAATACAAACATGTTTCATAAGTAGGAAATCAAAGATCGAGACCGAGATCACAAGAGCCAGTTACCTACTACTACTACTACTGTAACGACTGCACCAACCAATCGTCCAAATAAATCGGTGTGGCAACGAGTAGTGTGTTTTGCGACCTCTAAACAACCATTCGTTAGTGTATTGAGGTCAAGTTAAGAGTACCGGCTGCTACGCATTGGTCGATTTATAATTATATGATGTATTATTCACAGATACTATACTATACTATATACTTGAAAATATTATAATTAACTTATAAAAAAATATTAAATAGTGTTTTAACTTTCTATTAAAGCGTAAAAATCATCGAGATAGTTAATAGATTAATTGATTAATCTTATATTTTCTTAAAAGTTATAAATAATTGTAATATATTATTATATAAAAATATTCAAAACATGTTGGTAGATAGACTGAAATAAATTAAAAATATTTGAAATCTTCAATCGAAAATGATGGCTAATTTTATAAATTTCATTATATTTTATATTAATATGTATAAAGTAACATACCAAAAAGAAATAACATAATGTACACATAAGAAAAAAATTGTTGCTTGAGAAAACTTTTATGATTAATATGATTAACGGTTACTTGAACTTTATAAACAAGCTGACAATGTGTAATATTTTAAACATTATTGATAAAACGAATTACTCATTTCATCAACTCTTTGCCTATAGCATTATTTAAGGTTCCGCATTATATTAATATTATCCAACTTATGTCGAATATATATCAAAGTTTAGCATAGCATAAAATAATTTGATTTACGTACAGCAAAAGTAAACTTCAGTAGGTACATGTGTTTTTTTTCTTTTGTTTTTTAAGAGTGGTTATTTAAAATAAATCCATTTCAATTAAAACGAATTTTCATTTAAAATCATTCAATACTATTTTTGGATTTCCCCGAAAGTTTTGCAAAAGTAGAAATTAAAATCCCCCCGGATCATATCCGATTAAATGATGAATGATGAAAATGGAACATCATTTTAAAATGAGTTATGAAATAATTACCATATTAAAGCGTTGCATTTTATCCATTTTAATTACAGTTCGATCTGTCCCTGTGAAATTATTGCGAAATCAAAACGCAGCTGATTCGAAATCATTATCCTGCCCGCATCTATTAATCCCTTAACCAAACGAATGATTCTCACCTTTTGTTCATACCACAAACAATAATACCCTATTATTTTAAACAATACATTAAGATGATGAGTTCTGTTTCATAATTAGCCGACTCAAAAAAGGCAGAAGTAGGTATGATTTAATTTATATTGCAGATTTGGTTTGAGATTTTCAATTATGAATATGATAAAGATTTTTTTACAAAAGAAAATGTTGTATTCTAAAGCGAAAATAATAATATTTTAAAGATATCTAAAGTTTTAATAAAAAAAATAATCATTCCAAATGCAAATAAATAAAATATAAAGTATAGAAAATATTAATTAAGCAGGAAATAAACGATGAAGAGTTAAATTTTCATGAATTAATTAAGAGATATATTAGCTATATGAAATTAATAATTATTATAAAATAAGTATTACGTACGAAATTCCTAAGCCAATGTCATGAAAATTTAATTTTGTTTCGGCACAAAACCCCGGTATGTATAATGTGACTTGTAGGTACATAGGTATAAAATTAATTCAATTTAACTGCAGTTCAGTGTTTCCGAATGGGCCGAAAATTAAAATGATGTCAGCTCACTTACAGTTAATGTACTTCCGGGTCACCGTTAATATAAAATAATGAACATGTATTTTATTTTACTAAGTTATATACATTTAAAGTAAATTATAATATACTAGCTGACCCGACAGACGTCGTTCTGTCTTAACTATGAATATAGAATTCGATTTTGTATCTATATATATATATATATAAATTAATCCCTATTTCTCTTGGTCACGCCATCATGTGTGAAAGGTTGGACCGATTTCACTAATTCTTTTTTTTTAGTATCTTGTCATAAGCGCTAAGGTTAGATTAGAAATAATTTAATATGGTGGTTAAGTATTCTTAAATTTACTTATTTTCCGAGCAATTTTCTTATTTTTTTTTTTTTTTCGTAAGAACCTTTTCGTGACAATAACATACACAAAAAAAAGAATTAACGAAATCGGTCCAACCGTTTACGCGTGATGGCGTGACCAAGGGAAGTAGGAATTCACTTTTATATGTATAGACTAGAACAGCAAAACATTTTCACAATCTGGATAAACAGCCGTTTACTCGGTATAGAAAAGGATTGTAGTCTAATTTTGCACGGTGAGTATGGTATACATATACTACTGTTGAAAAATAAAAAATAAATTATCTATATTTTGCAACTGTAGATGTATACTTTTAAATAAACATTGAGCTAGTCTTGAAAATTGAAAGAGTTCCGTGTTCACCAAATTACGATATTGTGAAATCTCACAAAAATCAAGGGAATTTTTCTAAAAATAACACGTATTGTGTGTAGGTATGTGTAGTCCATTTGTATGTGTATGCTTAAAGGTAATAAGATCTATTTCCTTTAAATTATTAGTATTTTGAGTTTAGTTAAAGACTAGTCGAGTTAGAACTAGTCCTAGTCTCTCATGTTTTTTATGTCAGCGAGTAATTTTTTAACTGTAAATGTACATTTCAATTTATGAGGCATTAAGCCGACACGGACACAAAAACATGTTATTTTTAAATTAAATTAGAATTTTCCATCAAATACATACAATACTAAGCATCACGAACAAGAGATTGAGATGTCTCTGATACATACTCATGAGAGGACAATAATGTTAAGAGTACCTACGGAATATCCGCCGAGCTGGGCTACAATCCAAATACTTTCAGTTGCGTTATCGTATATACTACCTTCTATATTAATATCATATGAATTCTGAATGTTCTGGGATCCAGAGTCTTAAAAGAATTGTTTCCGGAATTAAAAGATTCCCGGACATACTGCATAATTCACCTTCATTTAAACGTTCAATTAATTTAACAAATATATATAATTATTAATGAATAAATGAACGCATCACTCTTAACGGCCCCCAGTAGGATGTGAATTCTGTGTCGGGGGTCCAGAAGGAAGGGGGCACATAACACGCAAGCACAAACGCTCAGACTACGACAAACATTTTTATGTCCTATAAAATATTTGTCATGTGTTGTGATCGAACCGGCGACCGCTAGTGTATAAGTCAACGCTGCGTCAACGCGTCTTTAAATCGTATAAGAGCACACTATACAATTTATGCGTTAAAGTCGTAATAATAAACTCCATTTGGTTTTAATGTACGCCTGTGTCGACAAGAATATCTTTCAAAAATAATGACATAAGGCACAGAGATACTTAATAAAGTTAATTTTTAGGAAAAATATATTATATAGGATTATATCTACATGTACAAACTTGAACTAAAAATTAGAAAATAATGTTTTAATTACTTGAAAACAAAGAGCATTAAAGGACGATCAACGAAATTATCGATACTTATAATACCTATTCACAATTTATGATCACTTATTTTTTTAAGTCAATTCTCTGAGTAAAAAAGTAACCGGCTCTCCTGTCACCAGTGGGGTTGTAATTTTCAGAGTTAAGACTTTGATAAACTAGCGCTGCTACTCAAGGTTCAGTTTATTTTATTTTTTATAATTAATTAATTTAATAAATTTATCGTGAGTTATTTTAGACATTTTTGTATATAATCATAATGGCATTAGCTGGTTCGCTTTAAAGGTGTTAAGTCACTTTTCAAAAAAAACAAGTAGGGTGCTTTTTTTTCGCTAGAATAATATAAAAGCAACGTGACAAATAGAGTATAGAAACATTAAGCTTTTTATGTGCGTATTTAAAAACAAAATAATAAAAATATGAAGCAAATATCAAAATATAAAACATTTATATTTATATTATATAAAACATATAGGTATATTTAATATTCTTTCCTTAAACTTGATAATAGGATTGAACTCAATATGCACAAAATCACCCGTTGGTAGACAATATTAACAATATTAGTTTCTCATTCAATGGAGTTATAATGTAATTGACCCAATTCACGTATTGACCAATTCGATATGTTATCACATATTGCCAAACAATGTGTTACATTACTGTCTTTATGGTCGCGTGAATTTTGAACAGTAAGTAATATTTTTTAAAATCCTGTTTTTATTGAGGGATTGTATATTTCTGATTGTACCCGACATTCGCGGTGAGCTCTTTATAACTATTTTTCAGATGATATAGTCTAATGATTTACCTTTCCGTCCGTCCGTCTGTCGTCAGGCTGTATCTCATGGACCGTGAAAGTTAGACAGTTGATTTTTTCACAGATGATGTTTTTCTGTTGCCGCTATAACAACAAATACTAAAAAACATAATAAAATATATTTTAGGGGGCTCCCATAACAAACGTGATTTTTTTACTCGTTTTTGCTCGATATTGATAACGGCAACAGGTAGACGCTTGAAATATTCACAGAATATTAAGTTATATGTTCACTTTAAAAATAAACAACAACAAACGTGATATTTTTTTTGCTCGTCTTTGCTCGATATTGATAACAGCAACAGGTAGACGCTTTGAATATTTACAGAATATCGAGTAATATTATTAACTTTAAAAATAAACTAGCTGCTGCCCGCGACGTCGTCTGCGTGAACGCTATACAGCACCAAAAATACCTACGATTATACCTTTTAAAATAACATTCATTTACATTTTTTTTTACCGTTTCTTCTTTACATTTCATATCTACAGAAAGTGCAGTAACAGAGGGGGACTATCTTTTGTAAAATTGACCTTCAAAAAGTGCTTATTTTTAGCCTGCTTTGAATAAATGACTTTATGGTGATTCTGCTGAATTAAGTCATAAGTTGTGACTGAAGCAGATGGAGAAATAAGGAATACAGAATAGGGTAAAAATACATATTTATACGACTTCTCGATAAACAACATTAGTAGTTTGGCTCTCCGCAGCCAAAATGTAAAAAGAGTCAGGACTGGTGACGAGGGAGCAAGCGACGTACAGCTGCCCGTGTGAGAAGCAGCTCGTCCTGAGGTCGACACCAGCTACCTTCGGTGTCTGCCCCTGCGACTTATTGATGGTCATTACGAAGCAACACTCACGGGGAACTGTACGCGCTTGAACTGGAACGGGAAGTTGTGAGGTATGAGGGGAATGCGTGGTATAAATACTTCCACGCCGACGCCACAACCCGTAAGAATTTACGCCTCAATGGTGTGTCTGTGGAGCGAGATGACTTTAAGGCGGGTCCCGTTACACAACTTCGGAGGAAATAGGTTCCGAAGAAGCATAAGCATTTCTTATCTTTATGATATATATGGCATGCTTAATTTTCCACTTTCTTCGTTATTTAGCTCAAATTGCTTACAGCAATAGCGTGCCGTTTTCGAGTTTAAATTTTGTTATACAACTATGCAGTTCTTTTTGAGTTCTGTTTGTTATTACATACAGAAAAACTCGATGAATTTTATAAGATATAGATGAAGCAGCTTAAAACTTATATAAACACATTTTTTTTAATTGTCTTGCTCATCTCTGAAACGAATTAACGATACATTTTTTATTAAAATGCACAGCTCCATCTATGACTTTTAAAAACAACTATTAACCTCGCCAACATGATCAAATTTAAATTATTTATATCCAAAAAGGGTTTACACATGTAATTCGACTTGATGTTTTTGAAATCTCATAGATGGCGCTGCTCTAAAATTGTCTTGATACTACTTATATTCATTTCTTATATTACATTCATTATATTTATCAGCCTAAGTTACTTATATTTCGTGATTTTTATAGTGTGAAGATAGCTTATAGCATGGTTATTATCATAATAACAACATTCAAATATGCGTCTTTAGATTACACGTTGTTACAGAATGCGTTGAAGAAATAAGGGTTCACTGCTCGTTCCCCGTTGGTGATAGCGTGATAATATGTAGCCTATATGTTGACCCGACTTCTTAATAATATTCGTGCCAAATTTGAAGTAAATCCATCCAGTACTTTTTGAGTTTATCCCGGACATACATATAGCATATACATATAGCATATACATATAGCATTTCCTACCATTGTATTATATGTATAGATAATTAAATTAAAATTAAATAAACCATTAAGGGTTTTTCAATTATTGAAAGTTTATTTCAATAATAAATCAGGTGTTTATGGTAACAACCGGGACCGACGGGTTTACGTGATCTTCAAGGCACGGTGGGGAGACCCACAAGGACATACACCTAGACCGGAAACAAATATTTCAATTCGCCGGCGTTGCAGCCATTACTCGCAACACTACACCAGAACGGTCATCAGTTATCATATTAAAAAATTCTATATATAAATTATAAAATAAGCTTAAAAACTCTATTTGTGTATAGTACTCTACTTGTCTATACTCTATTTGTCTATAGTATGACGTATGTATTAAAAAACTTTGATAATATTATAATTAAAAATTATAAAAAAATGTTTAGTAATACAAGAGGTATTACTAAACATTTTCAACTATGTAAAGAGAAAAATAAACAACGTCAATAGATAAGTCTGAGTTTAACTATTGAGTAAAACTTAATACTGCATAGTTTACAAGCACTACTTATTTCTGATGTCGGCATATGAAGATAATGGAACAAAACGGCTTAAATGTTTCGGTTAAAGACAGCCTTTATGCGAGCCGCTGCACGCGTTAGACCAAGTGTAGCAAATGAAAATTAATAACCCGGTCTGATGCCTGCTTTTATCTTTACACTGGCACCGAAAACACTTTAACAACTTTTATTTTGTTCTTTTTTTTTAAATAAATATTATATGTAAGTATATATGTATTAAAATCTTTCAATTCATTTATATAAAAAAGTCTTATTAATAATATATACTAACATGCTAATTATTATAATTCGGTATTAAATTGATTTTTTATAATATTCTATGATTGTAATATAATTTGAGAGTTTTAAAAAACTGAGTGTTAAAATTTTAATTTTCAATTTTTATAAAATTCCGTATGACGATAATTATGTGGCATTTTTTATTAATACTGAGTACCAAAAATTAAAAATATACTACATAGATAAAATACGCTTGTAAGAAAACAATAGCATCGTTACTTCGAACATATATATGATCTGAAAATTGAAAACACGATATTATATCTTTTTATTGTGACGTATTAAATTACTAATTAATTCCACATAGTCCATTTAAATTGTAGGCCAATCAAAACCATATTATACTTAACAGTCTAACACGATTGTTTTAGTAATAATAAATAGGTAGACCAACGACTTTAATCTTACATAATGATTAATCAAATAGGATATCATAACATTTCACACGTTCGAACAAAGTTTTTATCACCGACTGAGAATTAATAACTCTAGGCAATGGCTGGCCGCTAAGTTTAACGAGCCACGACCCCGTTTATCTTGATCTACGACCAGGAGCTACATAAAGCTTATACAGTCACGGATTAAGGATTAAAATATTATTTTAATTCCATTCTATGGTCTATCATAAAAGATTTAAAAAGAATAATATCAACATTTATTTAAAATCTCAACCATTTATTCAAACACAATAAATCTTTGCTAGACACTTAACATTTGGATTTTCTTTTGAGAGATAATTATTATTTGATAAGGGATAAAATTATAATTCCTTAGTAATAGAAAATGTTATTTCAGTTATTGGATGAATTTGTAATAATTTTCATGTGACGGTATGCATTATTTTTATAATATATTCATATAAAACATAGTGGGTATAGAGACAAAAATAAAATTAATAAAAAGAAGAAACATACAAAAACAATAAAAAATATATAATAATAAAACTGTATCAGAAAAAGGATATCTGCGTGTGTACTTGTATGCGTTTTGAACGTATTATTGTGTATTTGTGTGTGTGTGTGTGTGTGTGTGTGTGTGTGTGAGTGTGTGTGTGTATGTGTGTGTGGGTGGGTGTTTATATGCATGTCTCTACATAAAAGTATTTAAGGTTTTAAACTATTATTTTGTAATATTGATAAAATTAATACCTAACATTATTTGATGCGCACTAGTAGAAGTTCCACTTCATTAGAACTTGGTGATATAAGATTTTTAGGGTCCCGTAGCCAAATGGCAAAAAACGGAACCCTTATGGTTTCTTCATGTCTGTCTGTCTGTTCGTCCGTATGTCACAGCCACTTTTTTCCGAAACTATAAGAACTATACTTTTGAAACTTGGTAAGTAGATTCTGTGAACAGCATTATGATTTTCACACAAAAAACAATAAATTTTGGGGCTTCCCCATACTTAGAACTGAAACTCAATTTTTTTATCATCATACCCATACGTGTGGGGTATCTATGGATAGGTCTTTGAAAATGATATTGAGGTTAGTAGTATCATTTTTTTCTAAACTGAATAATTTGCGCTAGAGACACTTCTAAAGTGGTAAAATGTGTGTCCCCTCCCCCTGTAAGTTCTAAAATAAGAGAATAATAAAACTAAAAAAATATATGATGTACATTACCATGTAAACTTCCACCGAAAATTGGTTTGAACGAGATCTAGTAAGTAGTCTTTTATTTTTATAAAACAAATACACTATTATTAAAACATCGCTCAAAGTTACAACGAACTACAAGAACTTTTATTATTATGATGTTACTTGCTGCTACGGAACCCTTCATGGGCGAGTCCGACTCGCACTTGTTTAATTATTTTTTTATTATTTTTTTTTAGTTTCTATAGAAAACATGTTTTATTGGCGTATATAGATTTTGATACGAAACCGAGCATTCGACCATTAAAGATCTAAGCAATATGATCGAGTAATATCTTTAACACAGACAGTAATACTTACATTTAATTTTACCTATTTCGTATCTAATATCATATCTATTCGAAGCATAAGCTTGAACAAGTTATAATCAAAATATATCATTGTACTCATTTCGTATTTGGTTACTACTGTATCCGATTACGTATTCCAATTATTCAGTATTTCACGCCCATCGACGCCTATAATTACATTCTGATACAATTGCATTAAATCCGCTACCCATTCGTTTACTAATTTCCATACAATTTATCCAATGATTAGCCTTAATTCGGTGCGGTTTTCAATGTATCCATCAATTACAGGTTAAATAATTTGCGTGCTAAAACCGTTTTCATTACCATAATAAAACAATGTGGAATCCGACAGGCAAGGTGCAGAAATGAGTCGAAAGCCTTAGACAATTAAAAGAAAAGGTTTGTATAAAGTGTTTTCAATTAAACTTGGAATCCGCTAAGGCAACGTTTGTGCGGGTTGCTAACGTCAAGCGTGCGAGAGTCTACGTGAGAGAATCTGCGGTATTACTTTAAACTGCAGCGGTCCGTTCGTGTAGACGGTCATTAAATTGCAACTATTCGCAAGATCATGTAAACAGGTTTAGTTTTACTAGTGTATTACGGAAATTTATGACGTAAGTACATACGTCTTGACGTAGAATAACAATATTTTCTTAATTATCTTCTTTTACTAAAATAATAATTTGTATAGTGGATATTAGGTTCTATAAGGATTTCTTTTACTCCTATTTCAAAATGATTATTCATCTTGAGGATAAAAAGAAATTATATAAAATGACGAATAATAAATCGTCTTATAAATAAAAATAGACACAACTTTATCGCGCTATCGAAAATGTTATAAATATTAAATAAAATATCTAAGCGAGTATTGAAAATTTACGTAAAATAGTGAATGGAACGTGATTTACAAACACCGACATTAATTTATTCAGCGTTAGGAAGAGAAAATTAATGTTTTCAAAGAGGCGTAAAGACATACCGGACGGGATATTAAGCTTTTCATCCGGCCGGCTATTAGTAAGAAACGCGTTTAGTTACACTTACTTAGTGTTTCGAAGCCTGTCGGCAAAGTGTCTACATAATCTTGAAATTTACAATACTAGCAACTAAAATTATTTTTAAGCTTCTTGATGATTGGCTATGTACTGCTATATTATTGATTTACCTTTTATGAATGATAAAACGAAAAAAAAATCCTCAATAAAAATTATTACAAAAATGTTATTTTCTCAATAAGTCGAAAATAATTTCATAATATCATTATATCATATCAATTTCTTTACTCACATCACTCACTCGGATAAATTTTACAAAATAATTTTCACAAAACTTATTTCTAAGAAAATATTTCTTTATAAGATTTTTTTTTTCTTCGTTTTTTAAGCGTTAACGTTGTTTATATTTTTTTTATATAAAACATTTAAGACGTGTTTGATATATTATTATGTACCTATTGGCCTAAATAAATATTTTACAACATTCCATTTTAAAAAAAGGTTGTAATAGAAATATTGTAAAAAATATATTTATTTATTTTTGCTCATTGTAAATGTATTTAAATATAATGTGGTCACCAGCCGTTGGATGTCCACTGCTGAACGTAGGCCTCCCCCATTATCTCTGAGGGAGTTTGCTAATATTCGCAACACTTGGCAGGTGTATTGGCTAGCACAGTGTGTTTGGCAGGATATGTTGACGCTGCTGCTCATCATCGTCCTGGTTGATGTACAGTCGTTCGCACCACTATGGTCTTAGTCGCCACCAACACCTCGGCAAAAAAGAGGTCGGAACTATTCTTCTCTGCCAGTCTCCGCACGGCACATATGTATTTAAAAATAAATACATATATTTAATAAAATTAATTCAAGACGATTTGTTTTACAGATATTAAAATTTATTTTATTCGCTATTAACGTGATTTTAATGTATTTCTTTACTAGATTTCAGTGGTAGTACGCATACCTAACGCGTGGAATTTTTAATTGCTATAATATTATGAAAGCATGATATAAACGATGGTTATTATATTCTTAACCTCACATTTAGAGAGTGTATCAAAATAAAAAATGACAAATACTAAATTAGAACTCCAGGAGCAAATATAAAACATCATCTCAATTCGTGCATCAGCTTTTGTGTAATGTTGGAACAAACATACAAACAAACACACAAAAAATTATAATTTTTTTTCTTTTTTTTCTCTTCTAAAGATCTCTATAATTCATTTTTTTTAGACCCTTTAAAATTGTATCATATGTATAGAGAAATTGTATATACAAAATACAACGAAATATTATATTTAAACTATACAAATAAATTCATGTCAATTAAAAAAAAAAGTTTTTTCAAAAAGAAAAAAGAATTTTTGAAACGCGGCATATTTTATTGATAGTTAAAATAGAAACGCCCGTTTCAAGCTGCATTTCATGCATTTACAAACAGTAGGAATTTTCGACAATTCGATGTTTACAGACCGTGAAAATCCTAAAACCTCTGCAAACGTTGGCTCAAACTGATGATCTACCATTTATTCAGGGTTCCATGGATTTATAATATCAATTACTAGCTAAGTATAGCGATTTTATGGCGGAGGTTCTTGCCGAGACCTACTCATACGTCTCAGGTAGGAGGGCTCTTGGTGAGAACCCTACGTTGGACGGGATCCTACCGGTGCGTCGGGTAGGGCAGGAAGCGCTTATGCGGAGGTGGAGAGAGGACCTGGCGGGGCAGCCGTACGGCACACGCGTAACGGCTGCCATTAGCCCGGTCCTTGAGCGGTGGATGCGTCGAAAACGCAAGTCCCTCACCTTCCGTCTGACGCAGATTCTCAACGGGCACGGTTGCTTTGGTGGCTACCTGTGTCGGACGGCCCAGAGGGAGCCGACGACTGAATGTCACGATTGTGGCGCGGTGGTGGACTCTGCCCAGCACACCCTCGAGGTGTGCCCGAGATGGGCGGTGCTGCGTCAAGGTCTGACGTCGGTCCTCGGAGGGGACTTGTCGCTCCCGAGCATCATCACCACGATGCTCGGCGACGACGAGTCTTGGAAGGCGATGGTCTCCTTCTGCGAGACCGTAATGTCCCAGAAGGAGGCCGACGAGCGGGTGAGAGAGGAGGCCGCCGACGTGGCCTCCATCCGCGGGCGACGAATGGGGGTGCGCAGGAGACGCTACTTAATGTGCCTCCAGTAACGCCCCTGTGCCAGTGTTGGGCCGGGATGGGAACCCGGTCCTGCTAGACACGGCGTCGTCGGGACTGTTCAGAGGTGAGCCGGACAGTCCCCATGGAGGAGAAGTCTGGCCTTTTCGCCGAGGCCAGCCTGTCGCTAGAGGGATCCTGTTGCCTGCAGATCCGGGACCCTCCAACTAAAGCGGCTGAAGGCTCCCGCAGGGGTTTAGTACGGTATTGCACTCCCAAAGTGCCGACATAGGTCTAGGACTGCCGACCCGGGCATCCTGGATATCATCCATAAATGGATTTCCCTGCGACAAAAAAAAAAGTATAACGATTTAATCCGCAGAATTTCCGATCCCAAGGAACTTCGGGATACAAAGCTAGCCTACATGCTATTCTGAATCCACATACTTGCATACCAAGTTCCAAAGCAATCCGTTCAAACGTTCTGGTGTGATTACGTAACAAACATCCATCTATCCAAGCTTTTGCATATTATCTAATAGCAATATGATTTATTTTACAATAACATTTATAAAACTCGTATTTAACTACTGATATTTTGAAAATCTTATCAATTCCCCCACCTTTTTCGAGAAAGTCTTAAATATTACATATCTTGATTATTACTTTAATAAGGTTTCATTTAAGTGAAATATGATATTTAAAAAATATTAGATATATTTCACCACATTTATTATAAAAGAATAGGATCACGCTCATAAAGACTTAAAAGTAAAAAGTATGCAATAAGCCTATATAATGCGCCAAATGACTTAAATTTCAATAGTAATCCGACAATCTTATATTGACTTATATACTGTATCAGCCTGTAAACAACCCACTGTTGAGCTGAAGGCCTCTTCTCCATCTAGAAGAAGGATTGTAGCTTAATCCACCACGCTGCTCCACTACGGGTTGGCGGATAATTTCCCTACCGTGTTTATGATAACAACCGGGACCGATGGCTTTACGTACTCTCCGAAGCATGGTAGGGAGACCCACAAAGACATACACTCAGACCAAAAACAAATATTTGAACAAATACAAATATCTGCTCCAAGCGGGAATCGAACCCGCGACCGCCAGCGCACGATTTGAGGCGACTATTTGCACCACTACACCATAATGGTCGTTGTCGTTAACTTACATAATATTGACTAATATTTATTTTATTCTATTACACAAGCTGTATCCACGATTTCGTTAGCGATTACGAATTTTGATTTTCATGCTCTCTAACAAACAAACCTTAGCGAATTTTGGAATAAAAAGTATACTAATACATGCATATTATGGACTTAAATTATGGCAAGTTTCATTTATATTAATTCAAGTAGTTTCGGCGTAAGGCGAGGATAAGCTACAGACAGACAGACTGACAAAACTGAACAAAATAGTAGTTTTGGTATCAGTATTATTTATTGATTGTAAAATGGCTTCCAAAAATAAAAAATAAAACACAAATAATAAAACTCGTGTTAATAGTAAAAAATATTTTAATGCTTTATAATGACTATAAAAGACATACGCTAACAGAAACATAAATAGGAATGATAACATGTGGAGAATTATGGTTGAGAAAATAAGTTTTACCTTTATTCTGATGATCAAATCTTTTACTTTGTAGAAAATCAACGTTGATGTAAAAAAGATTTACATATAACTAACTATTATGTATTCTAAAATACCAGTGGTGTAAGTGTTGTTGCCCACTAAGGAATTTAATCTTTCGTCCATAGTAAAACCAGGTGCAATAGACTTATCATCGTGGAATTTAAAATGTGAATAATGAATACAAAATATTGAAGACCGTTGACGAGTCCCTCATCAGAAGCTTATCCTAGGTTACCTCCCAATAACGTGATTCTACTACCTAATAGGATCGTGTCCTGGTTACCATAAAAATATATTGTCATCAGAACTGGACCATTGTACAGAATTTTACCTTCATGAGATAAGACTAAGTGAATCTTTCATTTGTATTATTTTATGAAACATAACCTAAGCAAGTTATGGTAATAATATATGTTATTTATTCATATTTTTCAAACAAACAAAAAAGCTACATAATTTTACTTATGTGATAATTACACTTACCTGCAACTATCGTGAGAAGAGCAAACGTGGATACCAACGGCAGTCCTCCCGTTTCCATAGCAACCCTCGGTCGTCTTCGAGCTTCCATAGTCATTATGTTAACAGACATTGGTATTCCAAATTCGAATTTCACGCGTCAATTTAAAATATTAATACTATTGTCTCGGTTGCATCTCACATAGTACTTATTTTCTTAGAATATAATAATGAAAAGTTTGTTATTGTCATATCATTGCAATTCCTCTTCTTTGTTAGATCTGAAACAATAAAACGTACTTTTTGTTAAGAAGCAATCTCAGTGCACTTTTGCAAGCCAAATACTCGCTCTTCATTTTACAACTATTGTTAGAACAATGATTTCTTTCTTTCAAAGTTTTCTTCTGGTCTACAACCAATTCATTTAGTGTAAATCATAATTTTAAACAATATGTACTCAAACATATTTAAAAAAAAAAACGATTACCTTAGCAATAGTTATTATATTTGCGTTTATAAGTTTATGTCAGTTTCAAATTATAAAAACACTATTCAATCAGTCCTTTATTTGGTTTAATGTATAAATATACTCGTATTAGATGACCCACGTGGATCCAGGGATTATATTTTGCTAATTTTTAGCCTCTACAACGTTTCTGAATAAATATATATCATACGAGCGACCCGCCCCGGCTCCGCACGGCTGCGATGCTGATACATAATTATAAAGTGCTATATATATATATATATATATATATATATATATATATATATATATATATATATATAATCGTAAAGTGTTATAGGCGAAGCGCGGCCTTCGACGCGATATTTATAGGCACGCGCCACCGGCCCCCCGGTCGGTACCGCCGCAACTGCTATGTCCCTGCATTTTAAAACTGTAATATCTTCGAAAATATTCATTTAAATTAAATGCTGTAAAGACCTATTGATCTATATTAAATGCACAATGTATTTAAGGTACTTAATTGGATAAGGATTAATGCTGTAGTGCTTAAAATCGCTTCGTAATTAAGCCATTATTTCTTGTAAAAAGTAAAGGATAAAAAATAGTTATTGTGGGTTATCCCTAAGAGACATACCATCGCGTACTTTTTTTATAGACCTTTTTAAGGTGTACAATAATGTATTATATTATTTTGATACTGTATAACATTATTCTTCAGTCAGCGTTTGCAATGTAAGTGCAAAAAAAAATGTGTTTATTTACGACATCACATTAGAAACCTCTGAAATTATAAGTGTTTCTCTACTATATTATGCATTATTATCTGTTATAATTAACTTTACATGTACTACTAAAAAAAATGTTTACTGATATTGTCGATGGTGTATCTTTTTATAAATAAATAAATAAATAAATTAACATGCATACATTTGAATCTTCCTCTTGAATCACTCTATCTATCAAAAAAAAAACCGCATCAAAATCCGTTGCGTAGTTTTAAAGATCTAAGCATACATAAGGACAGTCGGAGCGGGAAGTGACTTCATTTTATACTATGTAGTGATACACTGAGCTAAGTTAGTGCGTTCAAAAAATTAATAAATAAACCCATATTATTAGAATTTTTAAAAATGATGTAAATGAACAGCAGATTCTATTCAATCACTGCACAGGAAAAGAAGATTTTGCCCAGCAGTGGGCCATTTACACACACTGTTCAAGTATTGCAATATTAATCCATATAGTATAGATATGACGATATGAGTGTTAAAATTTTATTTAAAATTTCATTACAAAAATAAAGCATAATAAAATTTAGAAACTATCAACTCCATTTTTAAATTCGCGATCCATTGGCCATTTTATGTCAAATAGATTAAAATAAAACAATTTAATTACGTCTTAAAAGTGTACAGACAAAGAATTTAATAAAATAAATACAATTAGTACTTTATTGTCAAAACAAATCGTCGTAATCTTTATAGGATATCTAAAGCATAAATTTTATACCTGAGCGGAACGAAGTTATAGATTTTTTTTTTTTTCATACATATCTGTCCACAAAATATAACACATATGACGTGTTACGTATACTTACACGTCTTTGTACATATGGTAGTTTTTTATTACGCCAGTTTCCGCGACGCAGCGTGAGCAAACTGAGATAAAACAGAAATGATTGCCGCTCTGACGGTATATTGTTTTAAGTGTTTTGTTCCATTGCAGCTCTTCTGTACTTTTATTCACGTACAACAAACACCGATCTGCTGAACGATGAATGTTCGACTCGGTAAGTTGCTTAATTAATATCGATGTGGTAAATATTGTGTTTCATTAAAATTTTACAATTTATTGTTTATAGGCTGTAGTTCAACAAGAGATTTACAAAGCATATGTTATAATAAATTAAAATATAAAATACGTTCTGCTTTCTTAGTTTAACTTTCTTGTTTTTGATTTTAGTAATGTTTGATGTAAATAAGAGAGAATTAATTTGTTATAATAAATGAACCTAAAATCATAGAATAAACTATCATTTTATTTGACAAACTTGCTCATCAAACTTATTCGTCAACCAAGTCTACGAACGTGGTACTTTAACTAAAATTATGTTTCGTTAAATCCGCTGTACGTTGTCAAACATATTATACTCGTAAAACATACTATAACTAATAAATTTTTCATCAAACACTTCAAACATGAAGAATGCTTCAGAAACGTGTCAAACAAAACCGTATACTAAAACCGAAAACACGTAAAGTTTGACAAGTGATCGTTAGCGATAGTGGGCGAAGAAAATGTAGTATATGTATACAGTATATCACTGGAGTTGTTATGCGGCATATTTCAGTAATTCATCTCTCAATTTCATGTTTTTGATCTTTGCATGCATGCATACGTCTTTACGTGTTAGGGCATACGTGTATGTGTGAGTGTGTATACATGGCATTTTATTATTGTCCTCAATTTCATAATGCAATGCAATGTTGGATGAGTTACAGTAAGTTATATTACTATTTAAGACAAACTTATAAAAATAACTCTCTTCTTTTCTAAGCAAATTTGAAACTACCCACACTGCTGCATTGACGATTGTGCATTACAAAATTAAATTTTAATGCCAAATTTTATTTATTTGCTGCACCGACTCGATCCTATTTCACTACACTCTTACAAATGAATGTCAAAGTTTAATTAGCATCATAACGTTTGACGACAATCTTAAGTTATACGAATAAGTCAAAATGCCAGATACATCACTGTATTTGGCTTCGTGATTTATGTTAACGGGGATATGAAGTACGGATGAGTATCGTTTGCACAGGAATATAATAGTTTACAGTGGGTGTCGTTCGGGTCTATCAATTGAAACATGCTCTCGTGGCGGCGACGGCGTCTTTGGCGTACGGCATCGCGACAATAAACAATACAAACAACCCGGGTCTGCGTTTGACACCAGCCCGTTCGAAGTGGATTAGAACGCTCTACAGGGAGTTCGGTAGCATTTAGGGAACGTAATAGCCTTCCGCCGTGACCTGTTTTAGTTGCGACAAATAGAGATTTACGGGATAGCCTCCCGGGGATTTTCAGAGCCAGCTCGTTCTTTCTAATAAAATTGAATGGTGTTTACTTTGCGGTTGCTTTATGCGAAAAACGTTTTCTGTTAACCGATATGTAATTCAATTTAAAACTTTTTTATAAATTCAGATTCATATTGTCAGTCGATTCGCCACTCATTCTACAAAGTGTCCAACAAAGTTTGGAACAATTTAATTTCCCTTGAAATACGAGTATATATACGAAAAAAAAAATGCTTAATGTAAAAAGTGATTGCAAACATAATATGAACATTTATAGAAATAAAATAATATAAAGTAGCTATGTTGAAATGAAACAAGTATAGTCAAAAGCTTTTAAATTTTTAATATTTATTATATAATTGGGAACATTATTTCTATTTTATTTATACTGTCTTAATTGAATCGCTTTATTTTGTCGTAGTAAAGGTATTAACGTATAAACCCTTAATCCCGAGGACTGAATCTCATTCAAGACACTTCGTCGCTTAATTATTTTACATTTGTATACAAAGACGGAGCATCCAGTTATCTCACGAGTGCCACACACTGATACGAGCCTAACCAGCTCTAACTCCGCGTTCTATTGTCATATTTACATTGTATATGTTCTAACAAGAATTATTATTTTGATAGAATAGAACCACTACTAAATAAGCTCTTAGTAATTGTTACATACCTATATTATTTTGATTCCATTACTGTCAGGTCGCGATAAACAAATTCACACAATGTTTATGTTTGAATTGAATTTCACTTTGTTTATTTGCTTGGATCACTTTGATCCGGGAAATAGTACGCTACGTATGGTAATCTCAAAGAGAATGCGAATAAATAAAGAAAGGGAGCTAAAGAACGCTCCCCGACTTCACGATTTTACTTTTGTTGGTTTTTTCTAGGTAAAGTTGATGGAATAAATATTTGAATCATGTCCCTTGATACAGTTCAAGTATAAAACTTAATAGGTAGGAGTTTTAATATCAACTGATCGAACGTCGGTGACTTTTAGTGTGGAACCCAAACCCGGAAATTAAAAAATATCGAATGAAATGAAGATTGGGATATAAATCCCATCCTGGCAAAAGGCCAAAGTGACGTAATAGTAAAGAAAAATGTGTCACTTAATTTGGCTCCGAAAAAAAATCAAATATAACCTGATTTTTTTAACCGTGCGCCTGTCAACGTCAAAATATATCAACAAAACTAACTGAAATATTTATGAAAATATGGAGCGGAAAACAGATGAAAGCGTAGACAGCGAGTGAGAGTGCTAACTGTACTGCTAGGCGTCAGCGGAGAGATGAGGAGGTAAGCGGGCGGGTGAATTCAATGCTGCAATCTAACGACTTTGACAGCTCCGAGCGCACAGTTATAAAAATCGGGTAATAAAAGGTACGCAAATTCTCAATAAATAAATCCTATTAGCAGAATTTTATTTAAAGATATATACGAGTACATACATTTGAATGAACAAAAAAATGTAGAAAGTATTCGAACGAACAGTAATAGCTACCTCTACCGTACAATTAATGGATCTTCCGCATCCATTCTTACACTCTTCAGTTTCTTAATTCGTAATTAAAAAGTTAAATTGTCCCCATAATGACGACGTTACTATTAGTGGCAGCGTCCATAAAATTTTAAATAAAAAACGAAATGGGTATGGGTTTATTACAATAAGCTATATAATTAACGTAGTTTAATATTAAATTTATAATAATATATTATAATAATTTATAATATATACACTATAGTTATAAGTTTGTTACAAAAAGCTATTTAATTTAGTCTTTTATTAAATTTATAATAATTTACAATATATATACGCTATAGGCATAAGTTTGTTACGATAAGCCAATTGACATAGTCTTATATTATTTCTAACGTTAATTTTATATTTAATTAAAGACCATGATATTTTTTTAAACACCAGTTAAATAGTTTCTATTTAATTGGTGTTTAAAAAAAATCTTCTCATTTATAAATAATGGCTCCATCAGCTTTTCGGCATAAAATTGAAACATAAAATTTTTGATATAGAGTTTAAACCTGCTAAATACATTTTTCATCGTCATTACGTTTTGTATATCGTTCGAAAGAGTAAAAAAGAAGACACAATCAAGACAAAAAAAACATCTACTTTTTTCCAGAATGTGTGTTGTTGTTGGCCCTAGCGGCCTTTACAGTGCCACCTAGTCTTGAAAACATAGGAGCCCTCTAATAGGGCTTAGAATGAGCATTCATACTATGGGTGTCTCCTAGTGAGACCGCACCTCAGCTTAGGACGACGTCGGAATGGAGGGAAGCGCTGTAGCCTTATATGCCTAGACATCAAAACGTAGGGACCTTGTCTCCGCCGGCGGGAACGTTGTATGTGTGTGACTAAAATTATGATCCCTACATATGGAGCATTAGTTATTGTGGTATAATCTTAAAAGACGGTCAAAACGGGACGTCTCTGTGTTTTCTGTAAGTTGTACGTCCGTAGTAAGTAGGAACATACTTCTGCTAAAAGAGGATTAAGATGTCGTCGCGCGTTCTCAAAAATCACTATAGAAAACATTTCGATATGCTTTGAGACTAAATAGAAGCTTCGATATAGATCGACGCTACGTACGTACTACGGTGAATCTGTGACCGTGCGTAGAAACCTGTTTTGGGTAATTTATAACCGCTGTGTGTAAACGTGAAAGCGATATAACAATAAAGTGCTCAGATTCAAATCTCTGTACTGTTTTGAATTAGAAATTTAAAAAAATGGGGCTGCTTTTAATAAAAATTACGATTAGTTTGATTTACTACAAATCAACAATGCTACTTCTAAGCCTTTTGAATTAGAACGCATGGAACTGAAAAGCTTTTTAGAACCACTTGTAGCAATGGAGTCGCACTGCCGCCATACTAGTATACAAAAAAACTACTTGTTGCCAGAGTGGCAATCAAATAAGCCGTTTAAGATTTTTATGTGAATGCAATTGGTGCAAAATACTTAACGTAAAAGCTTTATATTTCTGAAAATTTTATAAAGATCTTGGATTGTTTCGTCCTAAAAAGACCAATGTAAAATATATACTCTCTATAAAATTGGAAATAATTCTGAACAAGATTATTCAAAACATCTGAAAAAGAAAAAATAAAGCTAGAAAAGAGAAAGAAAAAATAAGCACGAAGAAAGTATTTTTTTCTCCTGTTGACTTGCAGGCGGTTTTGTTGGCACCTAAATCAAATATTAATCATACCTGCTAAGTCCTTAATTCAAAATTGTACTTAATTACAAAAACCTAACAAGTCACAAAAGTTCTTATAAAAAAATAATATTATTCTGAAAATAAAAATATTTTACTATTAAATTAGTTTTTCTATCTTTCCTGAAAATTTACCTAAAATGTATGTAGGTACCTAGTTTACAGTCGAAGCCAAAGAAATATTTCAACGGTAAATACACGAAAAAATATTCAACATAAATGTTTACTATAAAACATAATTTTGGGGAAAATTAAATTAATAAAATTTAATCTAGATTCGACGAGTGGCTTAAATTGGATTAAATTTCAGTGATTTGCCTTAATTCACCTTAGGTAAGCGCATTCAAACCAACTCCAATTTAAAAAAAAATACAAGAACGTAATTTTTTGTGACAAAACAAACAACATTTAGAAAAAAACATTCAGCCTATATTTTGTAAAAAAATTAATGCGTAATTCAGAGTGCGTAGTTAAAAATATAAGCTTTAAAATTCCACAACTAGCTATAACAAACTGTGACAAAGTTAAAAAAGTTCTCAATTAATTACATTCATTGCGGTACAAACTTCGCTCGTTAACCAACAATTCCCTTAAATTCTCATTCAATTAAGTGTTGAATCCCTTTGCAGAAGTTTTATAAAGAGCTAGAAACCTGTCATTTGCATGTTCGAAATGATATTTAATAAAAATATGGAAAATTACAAAAAATGATCGATTACCAATCCATAAAAAATCGTTTTAGAAATAATGACTTCTGTAAGTTCATAAGATCTTACTTGGTTCTTAGTTTGATATAAAAGTACAATTTTTCCCCTTTGGGAAAATATTATAATTTAATTTCCGACATAAATTTGTAACTTAATCCGGGTTATCATCAAGCCGTGTTTCATCAAAACTTTTCCAATGGTTTCCGAGAATTTCATACGCATACCGCTACTCATATATACTGACGCCTTATTTTCCAGACAAATTTTCCACGATACTAGTATATATGTTACTAGCGGCCCGCCCCGGCTTCGCACGGGTATTTAACTAAAATTTCAAAAAATATAAATTTATATTCTTTATCACCTACACCTGCGTCGATACTGGAAAATATTTCATAATAGACGGATTGAGTTATCAAACATAATATTTTAGCCAGCGACTTTGTCCGCGTAGAAGTCAAAAATGGTTATAATAGGATTTTTTTTACGTTATTAATATTTTATAACATATAAATTATTATGTTAAAATATTTGAATACTTATAAAATATAACAATATTTATTATAGAGTAGGGATTTAAAGTTTAAATAAACATTAAAAAAATAAAAATAAAAATAATTATATTTTATGATCAAGAAGCTCTGCCTTTGATCTGGAGAAAGTTACACGGGGGTATTATCTTTTTACAACGAAATCGAAATACTACACCTTCCGTAGTATTTCTTTACAAACAATTTTTTTTTTCGTTCGAGGTGCTAGAATTATCAGGCTATTCTGGAATATGCCACATACAACTGACTGTGAGAGAAGCAGCTTTCGCTTAAGTATACTCCCGCTACAGTAAGAGTTTGACCTTAAGCTTTGTTTATGGTAAATACATACTCATATACACCCATACATTATATTATTATATGGTTCCCGGAAATCAACATTTCCTATTTTAAGCAACAGCTCTGAGAACTGTCCGGCAGTAACATCTCCCCTTAGATGGGCTCTCATATTTATAGTAAGGCTCAGTTTCGTCACTGCAGACCACAAATGCTCCTGTACTGTAGTGTATTGTATTAGCCTGTAAATAACCCACTGCTGAGCGAAGGCCTTTTTTCCATATAGAAGAAGGGTTAGAGCCTTATCCACCACGCTGCTCCACTAAGGGTTAGCGGATAATATCCCTACCATAAGTAACAATTATTATAAAGCATCCATGATAACAAACGGGACCGACGGCTTTACGTACTCTCCGGGGCATGGTGGGGAAACCCACTATACACCCAGACCTGAAACAAATATTGGCACAAATACAAATATTTGTCCCGAGCGGGAATCGAACCCACGACCACCGCCATTGAGGCGAGGCGTTAAGGCGACTACTTGCACCACTACACCAGAACGGTCATCATTGCTTCGTTCGTTGTATCGTAGGTATAATTACACCACAAGTCAGTATGATGTTGTCTCTTTATTTTGAATAAACCCGCAAGTAATTATTTTTTAAATTTTAATTGACTCGGCACAGTTGGTAGTGACCCTGCTTTCTGCTCCAGGATCGTGGGTTCGATTCCCGCCTCAAGTCTGGGTGTAATATGTATTTATTTCTATAGTATATATTATTTATATGTATATTTAAAAAAAAGGTATATCAGTCGGCTGTTACCTAAAACACAGGCATTAAGTTGCACCAACCTTAGGAACAGACGATCGTATGTGTATGTCAAACATATATTTATATTTAATAATAGTCCAAGATAGCTTTTTTCTCCTCCTTCTTAGTTTTAGTGTAAGATAAAGTTAAATGGGTACCTACATGATTTATAATGTTTTCTGATCTTGTTCCAACATTAGTCCGTGGTGCCAATCTGTACTAATTGGGGTGTTAATACCGTATAATTCTCAAAAATGTTTCCAAGTTCAATTCGATGTCTTCTATATCTGTATCATTGTACAGATGCCTTGCTGATGAGTCATTTATGTAGTTTAAAACCCTTGACTTAACACAACACCAACATTGAAGTAAGAAATATTATATAAGAAACTATTTTACAATAAAGCAATCACACGGTATACTCGTATTTACAACTCAATTTTGTTACGTTTAATATAAAGTCTTGCCTGTTCCATAAGGAGCACCCAAAAAAAGATTGGAAAATATATTATAATAGACGGATTGATTGTCAAACATGTGTCAAAACAAAATGTAATTTAAATCAAAAGCACTAAGGAGTATTTATATCAAAATAATTTTCTTCCCCCTTTTAACCCCGTTAGGGAATGAATTTCGATAAAATACGAAACACATCTTCAAACAATTCTGTTAAAGAATATTTATGCAAAATTTGAAGTAGATTGGACAAAGGAATCACGTTGTCCCATACAAACATTGCCTCCCTTTTTCATCCTCTTAGAGATAGAATTTCGTAAAATTCGTTCTTAGCTGACCCCGACTTGGCAAAAGGAATATTCCTACCAAATTTCAAGTTTTTAGGTCTCATAGTTCCAGAGATATCGTGATGAGTGACTTTATCTATAGAAAGTCTCCTATAGATAGATATTCGCCTATGTTGGCTATCAAAGCTTTAATTTAAACTCCTGATTATAATCTTAGTTGTATGTTGCCATTACATAAAACATATCTTTGTACACATAACTTAAATGAAATATATAGATATACTCAAAAAAAGAGTTTTTTCATTACTTTAATAAACATTTAATGTTAATAATTTTGCTACGAAGGTATAGGATACATTTGTACCACGAATCGTCTAGACGGCCACAATAGCTCCTTTTAAAGAACCTAAACAAAGAACACAATGCCAATCGTAATGTCTATTATATACTGCAATAAGAATAAAAAGACGTTTAAAATCAAAATAATTAAAGCCAATTGAATAAAAACTGAAATAGCATTTTGCAGTTGAATTTACATCGTTTAAAAATACTTTCTATTAATTTTGTATTTATTACTCTTATTGTTAGTATATAAAAATTTAAACCTTATTGATTTCCATTATCTTGTATTACCAACACAATTGTAATTTAATTATTTTATCACGTTTTTAATGAAATCAATCATTCTAACCCCCCAACCGGTAGACACCACTACTTGTTGGGGGTTACAATGATTGATTAGACCTAGCAATAGGACACTTAAGCTATAAAAATAAGGATTTGAAACAAAACGGAATATAGAGAAATGACTTGTTGTTTGTTTGTTTTTTTGTTTTTTTTTTTTTTTTGAAACAATATATTATTCACAAGTATTAACTGAAACCCTTATAGTGTGTATAATTAATGAGGTATATGAGTCACCGTAAGAAATTTAAGAGCTAAGCAATGTTTTGATCCATTTAATAAACGTCTCACACCCAACATTAAGATAAAATTCTGTATCGAAGTTTAAATACTCCAGCAAGATAAATAGAAACGCCCAGATCAGGACATCTATATGTATGGCCTGTAGATTTGTCATGAGCGGGAATCGAACCCGTTACCGCAAGTGTAACAAGCAGATACTATAACCAATCCGTTAATTCATCGTCAAATAACAAATAACTAAATTTTGTTTTATATTCCTAAAAATTATACAGTAGCCTGCTAGAGGTATACTAAAAATCGGATAAGTAGTTCCAGAGGCTTACGATTACAAACAAACCGGTAGTAGAAATTCATTAGTAGAATAAATATACTTCATATCATTCGCAATAGGTACTGCTTTCGTAATAATACTCTGGTGATCTAGATAGCTACGTCAAAATAATAATTAATTCATCTGTTTGTAAAACAAACCGTACTTTGGCAAGTCGAACAGTCTCACATATAATGATCGGCATTCAAAACGTAAATTAATAGAACTGTACTACCTATCCAATAACCATTACGTGTATATTAATTACAATATAATGTGTATAAAAAGCATAAATATTAATTTTTACAAGACAATCGGTTTCGTGCAACTCGCCGTAAGTCTCGAAAATTGGTTTTAAAAATATATTGCGTCTCTGATCAAAATTAAAGGTCTGACATCCATGTATTCAATTTGCCGTTGCGGTTTAGTCTCCTATATTTTTACTTCAAAAGAAGCCTTTGCTCCGCAATCTAACGTTTACCAACTTTTACAGTATAATAAATAAATATAATAAGAGTATTGTTTGTTTTGTAATTTCAATCAGTATTAATGTAAGAATATATAAAATGATTACCCATACCCACCGCTATAACGAATCCGCCATTTCATTTCGAAGCTCACAAAGCCTTGCTGTATAGAGATAATGGCAAAAGTGAAAAGGCTCGAAATCTTGCCGGAAGGTTATCACAGGTCGGGTTCTTATTTAGGATCGAATAAAGTTACTAATAAAGTCCTCGAACCAAACCTAATGTGCCTGAAAATGGACTGTCAAGCTCAGAAACGAACGCACGCAGCGCATTTCTTCTAGTAGGCCTAAAATACTGCGGATTCTGCCATAAATCGCGCCAAACGCGATTGCAAAGCGCATTGTGAAATATGCTACCTAATTTGAGATACATATCTTCCATCCTTTCATCCATCTACGGAAGCTGCGGAAACGCTTCCGTCGCGAGTGCGACTAAAACTCGTTCCGTGAGTTCTTACCCTTATAATCTACATAAATTTTCAGGATTATTCTTTCAGATTCATAGAAAACTTCGAGTAAATGGGAGAAAGCAGAAAAAATTGTATTTATAAAAAAACGTCAACAATATATTACATAAACAATGACTAATCTGGAGGCACGGCAGTGCCTCCGCCAAGTCGAGCAAAAAAAAAAGAGGCACGTCCGTACTATCTTTTCTCGAAGCAACTCAGGCCGTTTTCGACCCCCTATAACTTCGTTGTGGATAAAACTAGAAGTCTGAATTTTCAATACCCAAGCAGGCATTGTATAAACACGGTATATTTCAAATTTTATTCAATTTGAACCAGTAGTTTAAGAATTATAATTAGTCAAAGTTTCGAATTTTGTCACTCACTGACTGACCGATCATCAAAACTCTAAGGCACTTCTAGCAGACATAAAAGCTTCAAATTTAGAATACCATTAGTGTTTAGTATATAAACTAAGGAAAAATTCAAATATTTTGCAATTTCGGTCCAGTTTTCTAGATACACCAACTGCATAAATAACTTTGTAATCCCATATAAATATATAGGATTACAAAGTTACATTTGCAGTGAATGAATCAATGTACCCGTACAAGTATAACATAGTGGAATAATAGGTGTAGATAGGTACCTAGATATAATTATCTTCAAAGGTAACCTGTAAAATTGGCAACGGAATGAAAAAGCAAGAATGGGACATGTCTTATGTAGCTGTACCAAAATCACGCAAAGTATTAAAGAACACTAATAAATCATAACCGCGACTGGCTGAGGTGATTTGCCCGCTCCACGGCTTCCACGCTTCCCGTACGTAAGTTATTTTATTTTATTCAGTTGGCAGCTATATTAAACCTATCCCTCTAATCGGTTTCTACATTGCATTGTAGCAAAACGCTCAATCGCTTGGCGGCACGTCTTTGCCGATAGGGTGGTAACTAGCCACTACCAAAGACTCCCACCAAAGCAGATCAGAGAAAGAAAATTTACTCTGCCGGGGATTGAACCCGGGATCTCCCGCTTAATATACAACAGCGCGCACCATTTCGCCAGCATGATCATCATTTTTGAGTTCATATAATTATGTCATTATTAGAATGCACCTGATTGATTAAGTGAGTCATAACAGCAATAACTGTTAATTAATGTATATTAACATTAAATAAAGAAAAATAAATATAGAAAATAAGGACTCAAAATAACTTTTGTATTTTAAAGCTATAACTTCTTGATGAGAGTAAATTTTTATACGATGCGCGTGTACTCTGTGACAAAAAACCGACAACATAAAGCTAAGTAGTAGGCGCCGTGCAATTGCGCTAACTTACTTCATTGCGCTGGATGTGTCAACTCACTTTTTACAAGCTTTTATTTTGTTTCACTTGTCTCGATATTTGTCATCAAATCTTGCAAATTAAATTTAATCCAAAAAAATAGTAAATCTTTTTGAGAAAATAAAGATCTTTAAACCTAAATCATGTGACAATGCAATATTATGATTACATGGTGCTGATTTGATGGAGGAGCTAGAAGGTAGCCAAAGGAAGGATTTTGGGCCCGTTTGAGTCCTCTAGACGAGTAAGTTTGTCTTTCAATGGTAACCAGGGTCTGGTGATGAAGTTGGAATATGGTCATAGGAACTCAGTAATGAAACGACGCAACCCCATCGAGTTTTGGCTCGTTTGATTCGTCTTAACGAATACTTTGTTTTGAAATGGTTACCAGGGTCTGATCTGATAATAGAGCTGGAAGGTGGCTATAGGAACTTCGCAAGGAAACGACACAAACCCATCGAGTTCGGGCTCGTTTGGATCGTCTTGATGAGTAGTTTGTCTTTCGATGGTAACCAGGGTCTGGTGATGGAGCTGTAATGTGGTAATAGGAACACCCTAATGAAAACTACGCAACCCCATCGAGTTTCAGCTTGTTTTATTCGCCTTGACGAGTACTTTGTTTTTAGATGGTTACCAGGGTTTGATCGGATGATGGAGCTGTAAGGTGGCCATAGGAACTTCGCAATGAAACTAAGCAACCTCATCGAGTTCGGGCTCGTTTCAATCCTCTTGACCAGTAGTTTATCTTTCAATGGTAACCAGGGTCTGATGATGTAGCTAAAAGGTGGTCAAAGGAAGTCAGTAATGAAACGATGCAACCCCATCGAGTTTCAGCTCGTTTAATTCGGCTTGACAAGTAATTTGTTTCAAGACGGTTACCAGGGTCTATTCTGATGATGGAGCTGAGAGGTGGCAATAGGAACTTTGCAATAAAACGACACAACCTCATCGAGTTCGGGCTCGTTTGAATCGTCTTGACGAGTAATTTATCTTCCAATGCTAACCAGGGTCTGATGATGGAGCTGGAAGGTGGTCATAGGAACTCTATAATGAAACGACGCAACCACAACGAATTTAGGCTCGTTGATTCGTCTTGATGAGTACTTAATTTTTAGATGGCTACCGGGGTCTGATCTGTTGATGGAGCTAGAAGGCAGGCAAAGGTACTTCGCAATGAAACGACAAAACATCATCGAGTTCGGGCTCGTTTGGATCATCTTGACGAGTAGTTTGTCTTTCATGGTAACCAGGGTCTGGTGATGGAACTGAAAGGTGCTCATAGGAACTCTGTAATGAAACGACGCAACCCCATCGAGTTCGGGCTAGATTGAATTGTCTTGACGAGTAGTTTGTCTTTCAAAGGTAACCAGGGTCTGATGATGAAGCTGGAAGGTGATCATAGGAACTCTGTAATAAAACGTCGCAACCCCATCCAATTTTGGCTCGTTTGATTTGTCTTGAAGTGTACTTTGTTTTTAGATAGTTACCAGGGTCTAATCTGATAATGTAGTTGGAACGCAGTCATAAGAACTTCGCAATGAAACGACACAGCCTCATCGAGTTCGGGCTCGTTTGAATCCTCTAGACGAGTAGTTTGTCTTTCAATGGTAACCAGGGTTTGATGATGTAGCTAGAAGGTGGTCATAGGAACTCTGTAATAAAACGACGCACCCCAATCGAGTTTCGGCTCCTTTGATTCGTCTTGACGAGTACTTTGTTTTAGTGGGTTTTCGGGGTCTGTTTACAGATGGCGCGCACCAACCATTAACTCGGCGCATCGTCTTATTATAAGTATAACTTTTTACGTACGTACATAAGTATACATTCACTTTTTTAAATATTTTTTAAAAGTTTATTTTTATGGAAGTTTAGGTGTAAAAAATCGACAGCAATCTGACAACACTGTTTCCAGCTAAACATACTTCATTCATCTCTCTTGTTAAGTATTTCAAGTTGTCAACTTGAGATCACAATATGTATGACATGACAATCAAATTATATATCTGTATCGTATCGGAAAAGAAAAAGAGGAAGAATATCTACAAAAATAAGAAAAGCTCATTAGACCTAGCGAAGGCTTTAAGAAAATACGTTGTTGATATTAAAGAAGTAGAAGACACCGGAAAGGAAAATAAGTAGGACTGTCTACAAAAAGAAATGAGATGCCATCAAAAACATAACTTGTGAAAAGAAACCAAGTCTCGCAACTCACTTCTTCTTCCGTAAAAAGTTGTGAGATCCATGTAATACCAAGTCGGCTAATTTATTCAAACCCTCCTTAAGGGTTCTTCTGTTTTAAGTTATTACGTTAGTAGCTCACCTAACAACATCGTATAGTGATCATATCAATATTAAAAATCTTTGATGTTTTAAATAAATAGATTGACTTGGCAATCGCATGAAAACAATGTATCTAAGAAGTAACACATAGGAATATTATATTAAATTAGATTGTTTAGTGCGATTGCCAAGTCAGTCTATTTATTTAAAACATCAAAGATTTTTAATATTGATATGATCACTATACGATGTTGTTAGGTGAGCTACTAACGTAATAACTTAAAACAGAAGAACCCTTAAGGAGGGTTTGAATAAATTAGCCGACTTGGTATTACATGGATCTCACAACTTTTTACGGAAGAAGAAGTGAGTTGCGAGACTTGGTTTCTTTTTACAAGTTATGTTTTTGATGGCATATAATTTATCAATTTCCTTTTCGTTTCACAAACCATACATATTTATGACTATTTATTATTTTTGCCTAATTTTTAAAGAAAGTAATTTGCCCAAATATTAATTTACTAGAATCTAATTAATTATAAAAATGTCTAAAAATGAAGAAAAGTAATGCTATAGAAAATTAATATGTTGGAGTATTAATTAATTAAAGTAGTAAGAAATTATATGCACTTAAAAACCACAGGTGCACCGGTGGGAGGGATACGCTGTGCCGCGCTCCCGGCTGCATAGGTACCACCATCTTACTTGTTTCTCCCGTGAAACAGCTTTGCTGTGTTTCGGAGAGAAGGGCAAGACAGGCAGTGTAATTATTACTGTAACCGAGACTTTAACACCTTATGTCTCTGAATAGGCAACACATAAATGAGTTGCCTGGGCTAGTTCCAGGTAAACTAGTTTATATTCATGGGCGACGTTAACCACTTACTATCAGGTGGAACGTCTGCCAGTTTGCCTATTCACTTAACATTTAAAAAAAAAAGAATCCCGGGACATGACTTTATCTGTACGAAAAAAATATGCAGGCCTAGTTAAAATATATCTCCTGTGCAGTGTTTTTAGTAATATTATTTTTTATAAACAGATTGTAATACGTAAACATCATTAAAATAAAATATGAAATAGATTAATGTAAATAAATTATACTGATATTCTCATTCGTTCATTTCTTTTTTTTTATTGGACATAATTTGAATATCAACAGTGGCTCCAACGCCGTTAAATAGAATTAGTCGTTAATTAAGATTTTAATAATTTAAGCAGCAAAAACATTTGCATACAAGCAATTTCGCTATCGCAAACCGTTAAGCCCATTAATATTAAAACATAACTTTTTCATTAGGTTTTCTGTGATTGGTTTGATTTTCATATAATCTGAATGCTCGTTTACGATAGCATATTAATTTGTGCTTATTGCTATTTGTGATTTTTGCTTAGAATGCTATTGATAAACATTTATTATATGTGGATACAAAAAATTATGCATTTTCATGTTTATACTGAAATTGTATATAATACTTATTTACTTGTAAAACATTGACTGCATGAAACATATTATAACTTATAATATTAGCTACTGACAGCATTTCGAAATATTGGTAACTAGTTGTACCCGCTACTGTGTTCGTGTTTGCTATCCCTTTCATGAAACCTATAAGACAAAGTATATACGCCAGTTTAAAATGAGCGGTACGATGATAGGTTTCTCAAAATCAAAAAACTTTCCGCGTTCAAAGTTATTTTGGACTTCATACTGAGGATTATGATTATGATCTCCGTAATTTCGGAACTAATGAACCAAAGACCTCGAAATATTTCATTAATAAAAAGATCTTTAAAAAAAATCTCCTTTCTAACAAAAAAAAAAGAATGAATGAAAACGAACCAAGCGTTTATTAACTTGAACTTAGTACATATTTTAAAATTGTCCTCTCTCTTTCTTCTTTCATTTTCTTCTCTTTTTTATAAAATATATGTTTACGTAGGTCTAACAATTGTCATTTACGTAAGAATTTATTTAATAAATTCTTACGTAATTATTTAATAAATGAAATTATTAAAAAAATAAAAAATTTGTTGTCTGTAAAGTCGGTTTACGGACGATAATTTTACGTGATAACGTCATAAGAAAATATTGAAAAAAAAATTGCATACTTTTATGAATTGAATTAAATTATCATCACTGAGTTATCATTTTTATGTATAAATAAATAAATAAATAATAAATAAATATTGACCAACAATCACACCACGTTAACCTAGCCCCGTGGTAAGTTCGTAAGAACTTGTGTTACAGGTACTAGGAACGGAAATAAATTTAAGATATAAATACATATATACATAAATACACATCCATGACCCGGTGCAGACATCTATATTCGTCATACAGATTATCTGCACCTGGCGGGATTCGAACCCGCGACCGCTGCGTAGAGTGTCCAGTTGCCTGACCACTCGACCAGCCGGCCGTCAATTCGTTATTATGTATAAGACAAAGAATGAGTTAATTCAATTAATTACAATTTTTTTTTCACTTTTTAATTCAAATATTTTTTTGCACTTGTTAATTCAAATATTTTATTACGAGTACTTAAATTATACAGATTAATTACAAGTAACAATGTGTTATTAACAATTTATTTATAACTTATATACATGTGTGATATTAAAAATCCTCCAAATTGCATTATTGTTTTTCATTCACAAGCCGAACGCTTAGTAGCCGATTGTGCATCTCTATCGCTTGTTCCGCGCTCTCGCTCGCGACACGTGACACTTCTTCGTTCGTGCAGCCGGCATTCATCTATTTACAAGACGTTATCACGTCAAAAATCGATAGAAGTAATGAGATTTTTTAGTTAATGGTATCTATAATATATATATATATATATATATATATATATATATATATATATATATATATATATATATATATATATATATATATATATATATAATATTTAATATTATAGCCTTTAAAATCTTGAAAGGCGACGCCGCAATGAAATCTGGTAAATCATATATTCTGTTCATAAAAATTTTAATAACATAGTATAATATTGTTAATCCCTTAATATCGAAGTATATTGATTGTAGCATCAAGCGAAATTATCTCCGGGCAATTCTCTGTCGACGATTTCCGAAAACACATTGTAATCGTTATTCCTAAAGGCAATATTCTTGAGGCCTACATTGTTTTATGTATATGGTTCATTTTTATATTTTTAATAAAATTTATTGTGTTTCAGTAAATTTAAAAGAGTAACCAAAACAATGTATAATTGTACATAATTATTGAAATTGTTTAAAATACACTATTTCCTTTTACTACTCTACATGTTTTCCAGTTAAAGCTTATCATAAGTTAGTTTAAGAATAACGACGAACGATAACATTTTTATTAATTTATGCATTCGCTTTTGTAAGCCCTTCATTTTCCATTGACATTGTATTTTCCAGATAATTACACACGACCTAAATGTAGTTTACCGTTTCAAATATTCGCGTATAGCTTCAAAGCCACTGTATAATTATACAAACGTATTACTCTATTATATTCAGTTAAAATACGAATATTTTATGTGTAGTCAATTAGTATTGTTTTAAACTAAGTCCTTACTTAAAAATATTGAACATTGCTATTCAAAATTCTTAAATGGATTTCAGTGGTAACGACGATATACATAGTTCAGTCTTCAGTAGCAATTGGATGTGGTCAGGCGTAGGTTCTTTACCTTCTAATGTTTGTATACATACAGATGTTTGTCGTAGTCGGGAAACCTGTGTTTGAATTGTATTTATTTGTGGCAATGATCGTTCTGATTCAGTGGTAATGAAAGTTACATTAAGGCTGACGATTACGGGTTCGATGTGCGCTTGAAGTATTTACGATGGAAATATTTACAAATAATCGCTTCTGGTTTGGAGTTTGTCCTTATAGATCTCCTCACAGTGCCTCGGAAAGTACGTAAAACAAAAAGTAAAAGTCTAAATTGTTATCATAAATATCTAATAACGACCGTTAATCTCGGTAGGGAAATTATTTTTCCACTCACTTTGGCGTAGCATGAGACGGGCAGGCAAATTAAAAATACACCTATACGATAAAACAGTACCAGTCATATAATGATTGATATAACTTAAACCTGAATATAAAATTTTAATTACAGAGAACTTGTATGCACATAGGTGAAATGGCGCTAGCAGTAGCTAGAACTAAGCTGTCCTAAGCAAAATTCATATCGAGTTGGGCATTCATGACCCGAAACTAACATTTATGCAATACTATACTCGTACTCACATTTCTGTATCGTAATTTATATTACAGCAGACACATTAACAAACTTTAAAGAAATTCTGTTTTTTAGAGCTTTCTAACTTCAGTAATAAAAATCAATTATTTAAAGCATTGATAAAAAACAAATCATTTAGTTGTAGTATCATTAAAATGAAAAAATTGCATATCTTGAGTAATTGGTATAATGTAATCTGGTAACTATTTATGTGCTTCCTCATAAATATACAATCTACTTTTAGTTTTACATATAGTAGCCAGCCATAGTAATATAGCAAGTATAAGCTTACTATACTCATAGAATTTGTATTTCTACAAAATACTTCTATGGCAATAATAAAATACTTGAATTTATATTGGTTCAATAACAAATTCACGTTTAAAAGTATCACATTAATCTTCGCTTTCGATTATGAAAATAGATAAATGTATTGTTTAAATTAAAAACAATAAACAGTACATTAGAAGAATTCCTTCCGGGTTCGAGTAGAAACGGTATTTAGTAATAAAATTTCAATAAGTGTTCAAAGCGACGGGTATTAGCGGCTCGAGTTTTCCTCGTCGCGTAAATAATAACATAGACATTTTCCAATACATGCTCCAATAAGAGCCCCTCCAGCAGGCGAGCTACGCCTCCCTACGACGAATAATTCCTTCAAATATAGTCTTCGTTTTCACAATATCGCTTAAAAAGTATGAAGTTTGATAAATTTCCTCATGTAAAATAATAGGTTCAAATTGTTAAATACTACATATTAACCTATAAAATTATTAATTTTACATAATTGCTTTTGTACATATTAAAATCGGATGTTGCTAAGCCTTTCAATCTTCTGACAATAAAGCTAAATTTATTAATTTGAAGTACCAATAAATAAAGTTAAATAAAACAGAAAATATAACCTTTAAATTTAAAAAAATTGTAACATTTATTTAAATTTAAAGGATTTACTAAATAAAAAAATTGTTGTACTAACTCATTCAGAGTCAATTAAGATGAAAAATATTTTATCAGTTTTGAGTACTTTGTTTTTCTCCAATTAGTTGAAAAATAAATTGATTGTTTTAAAAATAAATTAACGTTTTTGAAATTTAAAAACAAATCAATCGTTGTTTCAAATGTTATTAATAAATACTTTAACTATTTTAGTAATTCTAGTATTGTAATGAAGTAGGCATTATTATATAAAATATAACATCATTTACTTATTCGTTTTTAAAATTAATTCATGCAACAATTTTGAATTAGCTTAACTAGAAGTCCCCATATTCCATTTGATTTACAATATATTGTAACTTCTTTTGTCCATCCTTCATTCTGTAATCTCGCAATATGTCCGACCCATTTCCTTTTTATGCAAAAAGTTTATGGTAAAAAATCTTATAGTTCGGTTTCTTTCCATACTCCATATTAGCATATTAAATCTTCTATCTAGAATTTTCTCGGGTTTTCCCAGGGGCTGCTTATTATTCTAACCTGGATCTGACAGGTTCCTGATTTTCATCCGCGAAAGTAAGCGAGTAACTCTTTAGCTTTGAATAATTGATAAAGCGATCATTACATATTTCCTAGGATTATGACGACAATCAGGATCAACAACTTTACGCATGCTTCGAAACCCCCAAGTCTATTAGAACACATAGGATTCAATGTTTTACTGTATTATAAACAAAGTGCAGACTATCTTCTGCTACGGGTTAGTAATCGAAAGCTCACACGTTCACAGTACTCACACCAACACAGTTTTACAAACAAAACAAGCCGTAAATAACAAAATAAGCCGTCAACTGTCAGACAACTTCAAAAAAACATCATATGCCTAAAAGTATTCAAAAGAAAATATTACCTATATCTGTGACACTCGTAATATTAGTCGTTTGCAGGAGAAACAGATAGATTTTGCGCTTGAAAATTAGCGGTAGCCCGGATTTGAACTTGAACCGCGCTCGTTTGATACCGTTTTTGAATATTAAAGGGTACAATTACAAAATACTGCTTTCGTAAAACCTCATCATTTGTGTTTTCTCATCTAATGCAGCAAACAGATACAAAAATGTAATTACTTCCTTGTTTATGATACTGTGAATTTAATGTCTTTAAATTAGTATGTCGAGTGGAAACCACGTACCGGCAAGCGCAGCTTCGGACGGCCGTCCACAAGATGGACAGATGACTTGAGTAAAGTCGCCGGAAACCGTTGGAAGGAGGCTGCTTTGAACCGGTCGCTCTGGAGGTCGATGGGGGAGGCCTACGTTCAACAGTGGACATCCGACGGCTGATATGATGATGATGATGATGATGATGAAATTAGTATGTAAATAAATAGCATTCCAAAATCAAAAAAAGTACGAGTACAGCCAAACATACTCACTCAATTTTTGGCGTGATAACGTCTTGTAAATCGATGAATGCCGACTGCACGCACGAAGAAGTGTTACGTGTCGCGAGCGAGAGCGCGGAACAAGCGATAGAGAGCACAATCGGCCTAAGCGTTCGGCTTGTAAATGAAAAACAATAACGCAGATTGGAGGATCTTAAATATCACACATGTATATAAGTTGAAAATAAATTGTTAATAGCACATTGTTACTTGTAATTAATCTGTATAATTTAAGTAATAAAATATTTGAATTAATGAGTGCAAATAAATGTTAATTTATCGAAAAAAAAAATGTAATTAATTGAATTAACTCATTCTTTGTATTACAAAATAAAAATAACTCAGTGATAATAATTCAATTCAATTCATAAAAGTATGCAATCTTTTTCCATGTTTTCTTTTGACGTTATCACGTAAAATTATCGTCCGTAAACCGACTTTACAGATAACCTTTTTTTTCTAATTATAAATGAACTACTACAACGTACTAGCGTCAAGAGACTACGCTGCTCCACTATAAATAGATGAATATAAACTCTTTTGCAAAAAAAACGGGCACTTAAGCAAAGAACTATTTTATAGTTACTATTAGTTTGTTTGACAATTTTAGGTATTGTTATCCTCAGAATTTTATAAATTAATTAGGAAGGAATAGTTTTCATCAGTTTTATCATAACATTTTAATTAAATTATTAAGAAATAATGTTTAAGCTCAAAATAATCATGATTGTACCTGCTCGCTAAATAAAAATGAAACGCGTTAATTTCTTTGTTTTTTTTTGAATACATTAAAAGCAGATAAAAGTTTAGTATTGAGTGTGACCCCCTCTTGCTGAAATCACAGCTTGTATTCGTCTGGGCATGCTAGTGAGTATATCTTTTATGGTTTCTTGGGGAATACGTTTCCACTCCGCGGTAATCACATTCTTTAGCCCTCTGATGGTCTGCGGAGCCGGCTGCACTGATCTCACTCGTCGCTTCAGAACGTCCCAGACATGCTCTATGGGATTAAGGTCCGGACTTCTAGCTGGCCAGTCCAAACGACGAATTTCGACTTCTAGCATATACGCATCCACACCGCCAGACCGGTGGGCGCGAGCGTTGTCGTCCATAAAAATTGAGTTTTCGCCAAGAGCGGTTAAAGCGGGTTGTGCATAAGGAATTAGAACTTCCGTTATGTATCGGTGTCCAGTCAGTGTACCGTTTTCGATGAAGACTAACTCCGTACGATCCATAGAATTTATTCCTGCCCAAAACATAACAGAGCCCCCTCCATAAGGTGTGATTTCTTCAAAACATGCCTCTGCAAAGCGTTCTCCTCGTCTACATAGCACTCGCCGACGTCGGTCTTCACCATGCAGAGATATCCTGGCTTCATCGGAGAACAATACCCTATCCCAGTCTTCATGAGTCCATGACACACAATTTCGAGCGAAGCTAAGCCTGGCAACTCGATGTCCACGGAGTAATTTAGGACCGCGTGCCGGGCGATGACTGTGTATATTAGCAGCGAGAAGCCTCCTCCTGACCGTCCATAGACTAATTTGCACATTTCTTACTTCTTCGAGGGTGTTCTTGAGGTTCACATAAGAAGATTTGCGATTTCTCAACGCTTGACTAACTAGAAAACGATCATCCCGTGGTTCGGTACATGTCTTTCTGCCAGAATCAGGCCTTCTCTTGACGGAACCGGTCTCTTGATAGCGCTGCCAGGTCCTTTGAACTGTCGACCGACTCACATTTAGCCTCTGAGCCACGAAGCATTGACTGCAACCTTCTTCAAGCAGCGCAATAATTTTGCTCGCTTTTATCACTTTATCTACTATTTTCGAGATTGCTAAACAGCAATAACAATACTTTTAAATGTCAAGGACACCAGATAATTTAATAAAAATTGACAAAAAGTTAATTAGAGTCGATATTAACTATAGGGAATTCGCGCCACAAAATGTAGTTAAAAGTTATTTTCTTTGAAAACCAGGCTCAGTCAAAAATTTGAATTTGGAATGTACTCTTATAAACATTATGGCACTTTTATAACTGGCCAGTAACATGTTCAAATGATTAAAACCTTTTTGGTATTTTATTTTTTTCAGCCAGGAAGAAAATCGAAACCGCCCGTTTTTTTTGCAAATGAGTATATTATGTGGTTCATTACTTCTCCAAAAACTTACAATTGACAACTGAGTTACTTATGTCCATCATCGCTGAGCATAAATATAGGAAGGAATGTTTGTAAATTTTATAATTAGTTACACATTTTGGAAGTAGGGAGTGAAAGTATTTATTATGTACTCGTATAATATACGAGTATTAGTAGTTCGTTAAATCATGTATTTCAGACTTGGATTGGTCGATGTGTATTAGTCAATCAGGAAATTATTTTATAACTAGCGGCCCGCCCCGGCTTCGCACGGGTATTTAACTAAAATTTTAAAAATTATAAATTTATATTTTTATCACCTACATGCGCCATCTATCGTATAATGGTAGAATATCGTTTTTATATTTAGTGACATTTAACATAATAGTACCTATATTAATTGAAAATGATGTTTATCTAAAATATTAAAACGATTTCTATTCCTATCCGACATATTTAGTAAACTTAGTAGGCGTCTATGTCGCGTAGGCGTATTTCTATTTTCTTAAATATTTATTTTTAAATTTAATTACAATGAAACAAAAACTAAATTATACTGTGACTTATGTATAATTTTTATGTATTAAAGTTATTTACATTGGTTTTGTACTTTTTACGTGATACGTGCACGAACAAAAAATTATAAGAGATGGCGCTGATTGAAATTAAATCTCGCTATTAAAATTTATTCTTGATGATATATAGTGTATTAATAAAACGGAGGTTTTAACAGATTTATTATTTATATAGATGTAAATTAGTAATAAATTGAAAACTCACTGGTGCTATCAGTAAAATTGGAATTGAATCTGGAAAGGAATTAAATTATTTACAATATTTTTTTCTATTCATTAAAATTTGTCACACGTTCAAGTATTTATATCGACACGTCACATTTTTGTGATGTAAAAATATATACAAAAATTATTCAAACTATAATTGTGTTGTAAGAATAGAAATATAATATGTAGCTAAATATTGTAAAAACGCCCGCTATTAAAGAAAAAGAGGCGTTATTAGAGTTGAAGAACTGGTCTGTTCAAAACAAATTACTTAGCTGAACTACAAACTTGCATAAACTTTGATGAGCCAGATTTCCAGCTTTATAACCAGTGCTGTACATGCTCCACTAGAATATAAGGACGTCTGTAGCTTGAACTAAAAGTTTCGAAACCAGATCCTTTACTTAAATATTTTTGTACATATACATTTACAACAATATGATCATATTTTAAGCCTATGTTAGTAATGAACTTTTAAATAATTTATTTTATTTACGAGAATTTAATAAAATTGCCTTTTTTTAAGAAGAGGTAAGAAGTTATGGCCTGATAGTTTTACATAATCGACTACGAAACAAACGCCAGCAAACAAAAGAAAAGAAAAATGAAAATAATAATGATAACTCTTTCTACATTATACTTAACAAAAGGACAAGCTGTCTATACAGAAATATGACGCCACAGAATAGCCCCTCAGCTATTGTTGTAATCTTTTTTTTTTTTTTTTTTTTTTTTTTATGAAATAATTTGAGCGCGTTTGACTTCTATCTTGTCTGATGGTAAACAAAGATGAAGTCTAAGGTGGAGCACGCAAACTCAAATAGTGCCTGTTCACTCTTGCCTTAAAAATCCCTAAATTGTACGTATCGGGAAACAGCGACGCAGGAAGAGAATTCCATTCCTTTGCAGTTCTAATAACGAAAGAAGATGCGAACCGCGAGGTGCGAACCGGAGGAATGTCGACCACGTATGGATGAAATCCCCGTCCACGTCGCGTCGTCCGATAGTGGAATGGTGCTGGGGGAATCAATTCGTGCAATTCCTGTGCACACTCACCGAAATGCAACCTGTAGAAGACACAAAGACTAGCAACCAGACGGCGATGTTCGAGGCTCTGGAGCCGTCTTGAAGCAAACATGCCAATGAGTTTTCTTATTCATAATAGTAATAAAACAGTCTATAAAAAACTTTTTACACCAAACCACAACCACATCATCATCGTCATCGTCATCATCATCATCAGCCATTGGATGTGAATTTAATTTCTGTGTTTAATTGTCGAAGTGAGTATACATATGTATTAAAGCATTTACCTCTTTGTAGAACAACGACGTTAATTTATTTTTCTTTGTTTATATTTTATTACATTTCGCTTGAAGAGTGTAGAGGATGTATAATATTTAAAATCTACTTTAAAGTACCAACTATTCAAAACATTTAAATACATTTACATACAGTTAAACGTCGGATGTCTGATGTTGATATAAATGGAGGTTTTATAATACCAGCACAAAGTCACACATGATAAAATTATTCGAATAAATATTACATTCTCCTCAATAAAAACCTCCAACGAATATGAAAGTTGGCGATATTAATTTCAATTGTTCGCATATTCATGTGTGCTACTCGCTTTGTGGGTACACGCGAGCTAATTGTATTTAATATTTGTTTATAATATTTATTTCATAAGTACTGCTTACAATTATTGTAGTTTAAAACAAGTTCATACCCTTTAGAAATCTTAGTTAACTTCCTAGCAATATAAATTCAAAATGTAAATAAGTCTCTTTTGAATAAATCTTAATTACTAATCGCAATTTGAAATGAAAGTTTTAATCAATACCTCTTACCTCTCTCTTTAAAAGGTACTATCTATCATAGTGTTAAAAGGCTATCAGTATATAAATAAAATAAGTCTTAGCCGGTAGTAATTACTTTTCTATGATTTTAAGTTATAAATATAGCTTTAGAAATGTAAGAGTTTATCGGGTACTATAGTTATTTATGGTAAAATTGCTTGTAACTAGACTTAAGTTTATTTATTTATCTATAATATAAAAATAAGTCGGGTTTTCCTTCCTGACGCTATAATTCCAGAACGCATGAACCGATTTCCACGGTTTTGCATTCGTTGGAAAGGTCTCGGGCTTATAGCAAACAAAATTCAGGAAAAATTTCAACAGAAAAGCAGGAAAACAGGGAAAATCATTTTTCACATACAGCGCCATCTCTGATACATAGCATGTACTACAAACCAATATATATCAAACGAAATGTTACAAAAAACGAAGCCATCTGGTGGCGAAACGGACTTCGCCGGGTTTGCTAGTTTGTTTATACTTTATTGACAATTACATCATTGAATTGTACAAAAGGCGGGCCTAATGCTAAAAGCAGTCCCTGCCAGCTAACCTTACAACGTACAAGAGCAGACGTTTGTAGGTGTCTAAAATCGGAAACTGAGCAAATTCATACATCAAAAAAGGCAAAAGAAGATAATAAAATAATTAATGATCATTATATTAATTATACAGGCAATATATGTATATATATATATATATATATATATATATATATATATATATATATATATATATATATATATATACACATATAAATACATACATAAACAGATACATATTTACCAACATACATACATAATTAATATTTAACAAGGTGACGAAAATGATCAAAACACAAATATAAAGTGTTTATCGAGCCAATAGTATTACGTTTTAACTAAATAGAACTCTTTAAATGTCTCTTAAATGAATCATGTGAAGGATTTTTATGTATAGACTCTGGTAAAATATTATTCCTGAGACGAACAGCAGACACAGCAAATGGATCAGACAACTTCTTTGGTGTAGGTTTTTTTTTTTCATTTTAACCTCAAGCTACTTACAGTTAAATATCGTATTTTATGAACGTATCGTATTGTGTAAAGTAAACTGAACTAAATCAACTTGTAAACGTCCCACATCAGGGAGAAGGCCTCTTCTCTGGCCTCATCTCCATATAGGAGAAGTATTGGAGCTTCATCAACCACACTGCTACACTGCGAGTTGGCGGATTGGTGGCTGATTGCGGGTAACGATCGCTATCGGATGTTCATAATAACAATTGGGACCTACAGCTTTACGTGCTCTCCGAGGCACGATAGAGAGACCAACAAGGACATAACCCAAACCGGAAACAAAAAAAAAAACAACCGAAAAGTATTTGTACAATTACAAATATCTATCTGGAATCTAAGAAGCGACCGCCGACGCTAAGGCGACTACTCGTACAACTACACAATCATGATCGGTTGTACTCGTATTATCACCATCTTGTTCTATTTTTTCATCGTTATCACCATATTTTTGATCAGAGTTATTATTTCTATCAATATTTTCTGTTTCGACATCGTATTATAAAAATATTTATGAATACTTATCCTTTTTTTTCAGTATTGTATTTTTTCCGTTATCCATTTTACATGCCACGTCAATTCTTACCTTTTTAGATATTTATAATTAAATATAGTTTCAGTCGACAATCTTTACGGTGATCCTTATTGTATTGTATATTTTCTCCCAACTGTTCTGTTCTATTGTCGTACTCGTGTATATAGTTCTATAATGTATATGGCGGTAATAAAATTTACACTGTATTCCATTAATCGATTTTATATTTTCTTATTCCACTAATTTACCATTTTAAATATGTTCTTTTTTTTGGTAATGTATGAAAAAAAAACTCGTTTTTGTTTTTGCACACTTATTTATTTATCATCATTTAATTTTTTATTTTGCCAATATTTATGACCATCCATTCAATATCTCTACGAGCATCGATTACAAAGACCAGTGATAATATTTTTTTATTTATATATATTATATAAATATAAGTTTAGATGCCATGGTGCCATTCATAACAAGTATGCTTAATTTAAAAAAATCAAAAAACCCGACTGCGTAAAATACTCTTATTATAAAATAAAAAGAATAAAACAATTTACTAGCTTTCATTTGATACCCATATTGCTACAATAAGAAAAAAAATTCAGCTCCCCCCCTCATTCCGCCATTTCCGGGCGCCATTTTGAAAATTTATATAGCCTATGTCACTACTACAATTTAGACAAATCCAACGACACCTCATATGTCAAAAACCGTCCAGCCGTTTGGGCTGTAGGGCGTGCCAAAGAAATGGACGGAATACATACATACATACATACATACATACATACATACATACACTCGAAAAACATAACCCTCCTTCTGTCGCAGTCGGGTAAAAAAAAAGTATTTGATATTGATGTATGTAATTACGGGCTCTATTATATAAACAAAAAAAAAAACTTTGAAAATTGTATGCGATGGTGTCCTAATCAATTAATTCGTCAGCGATATTGGCTACTTGATGACGCAATGTCCAGCTTTCAGATTAGCAATGCTGCTTTTCATTGCGAGCGGACGAAGTTAACTTTTATGTATAAGGCAATGGATTTGGGAAGTGACAAAAAACTACCTGTAGAAGAAACATGAATAGGATAAAATAAATAAATAAATAAACGTTTCGCACTTAACGGCCCCCAGTGACGTGAATCCTGTGTCAGGGGTCTGGAAATACAATACACAAGCACAAAGGCCCAGACCACAACAAACATTTGTATGGCCTATACAAATATTTGTCATGTGCGGGGTTCGAACCCGCGACCGCTAGTGCATCAGCCAGTTGCTGTGACCACTGCGCCAACGCGTCGTCTTGGAAAAGGAAACAATATAATATATTAATTAATAAACATATTATGTTTATTGATGTGTTTAAGACGAATACCGTCCTTAAATAAAATTTTTGAAAAATTATACTAAATCAACTTCTTTTCCATTTTAAAGTTAATAGAATTTTTCACAATGAACAATATGGTTTCTTTAGAGGTCAGTCTACGACAGGTGCTGGTGTGGCACTTCTCAAACACACATATAAGATGCTTGAGAGAGGTTAGGACCTCTCCATGAGGAGGAGCCTAATGTTAAACATCCCAATTATAATTTAGAAATAAATAACGAGAGGCTTATTGTCAATGATAGTACAGTATTCTTAGGGATAAATTTGGATTCAAAACCCCCATTTGTCATCCCCATTTGTCATACTTGAATGGTAGACTCAGCTCCGCAGCATTCGCAGTTAGAAAAGTGCCACAACTGACCGACGTTGCTACTGCGCGTTTAATATATTTTAACTATTTACATAGTATTATGTGTTACGGTCTGTTACTGTGGGATAATGCTACAGATATTGAGACTGTATTTATTTTGCAAAAAAGGACTTTTCGCGGCATTTACGATCTTGGACCTCGAGTCTCCCTACAGTATGTTTTTCCAAAGGTAGTAGGACATATTAACAATTGCGTCGCAATATATTTATACCAATATAATATATATTCATCAGAATATTCATTGTTTTGAAATAAATAGTATTAATCGCACTGTAAACACTAGAAGGAATAACAAAATTGTAACTCCAATCTTCCGACTGCGCAAAGTAAACGTCTCCTTTCTGGGTTATGGTATTCGCATGTATAATAAAATCCCACAAACAATTTTGGAATTGTCTCAACATAAATTTAAAGATTTTATTTAAAAAAAAAAATTAATAGATAAAGCGTATTATTCGATGCAGGATTACTTAGTCGATAAAGATGTGTGGACTTAATGGCGCTATATTTCATTACTAATTTTGTACTAAAACACAGTTTATATATTATTTTCAAAAGAGTAACTGCGGAGTTTCTTGCCGATTTTTCTCTGCAGAATCTACATTCCGAATCAGTGGTAGCTTTACTTTTACAAAATAATAAACACTTTAAAGTTTTGATTTGTAAAATGACGATTCGAAGGTGCTCGTGAGGCCTATTTGAATAAAGTTGTTTTTTACTTTGAATTTGATTTCGATATAAGAATATAAAACCATAATTCCTGCTTCACCAAATGAAGTCGCGGTAAAGGAGACGCATGGTAAGCGTCTACTGGCCGAAAATACGTATTACGTCATCGGTACGCGTGAGTTACATGTATCAGCATTACCAACGCCGGTTCGATGCTTGCGCTTCGTTAGATGCAAATCATTGAAGAATGATATGCATTCAAAACTTGCGAAACATAAAAGTTACCGCTAATCCTTATGGTCTATTAAAATGTTCATCCAACGTTCAACCACTTATCTTTATTCACTATGAACGAGAAAAAAATTAAGCTCGGAGACTTTTTGAAAGATCTTCGAACAGGAGCGCACTTAAAAGTTCAAAGTTATTTCTAAAACAAAAAGCATTAAAATTTCCATGCATGTTCTTTAAATAAAAACTGCTAAAAATTTCTTATTAAAATATTTCAAAACATCATGTTTCTTAATGGCATTTCTTTGCGTCTGAAAGTTATGTCTTAGAACGATATCTCTAAGTTTTTTAATTCTAACTTCAGTATTTCGTTTGATTTTAAATTTCTATAGTAAAATGATGCAAGATTTTCTAAAGTCATCAAATGTTATCCACTACGTTAAAAATAAATTACTAAAATTTAATGTAACCGATTACAACCACACACGAGGACGAGAAACTTATAATATAAGTTTATCGGTTTCATTAACTCAGTTAAGTTACAGTTTTTCATATCTTCAGAAAAGCAGGTCAGCCAATGGACAACCTTATGATAAATAATTACCTCTACACATTGAAGTTAACATTTTTAAAGGTCTTAGCCATTATTTATATGAACAAAACGCTGCTAGTTATAAAATATATTTTTATTATCCATTTTATTTTATGATACAATTTTAGTAGAACAAACGAGTGAATAATAGCATCTACAGGCTATTCAAAGGTCTTAGTCAATTCATAAATATTTATAATTGATTATATTTTATTCATAAATATTTATAATTGATTTATAATTTTTTAAAAATAAAGTAAGTATATTTTTATATACAGGAAAAATAGATTTACAATATAAATTGCGGAATATAAATTGCTTTTGATTTTAGCCGGCTTACAGCTAATTAGCTCGTAATCAAGCATATTTTATACTTTCCAAGAGAAATATGTGCAATGCGCACAAATTTGGCTTTGATAAGCTATCATTTTCTTTACATTGAGATCTAAAGTTTAATATTAAATAATACATACATACACATTTAGGAAGATCATAAAAATTAACTACTATTGTGTTAAAAAACATTTTTTTTTTCAAAGTTTTATTTCTATAAATGTTATAAAAAACAAACACTATTCAACGCTGCAGTCTAGTTATTTGTTGATAATCGTTATTTATCTTACACTAGTAAACCCAGCATCGAAGTCAACTAAAGGAGGAAATTCTATACAATTCATATCATTAATAAGTCTATCGTCGTCGGTTCCATCTGAATAATATTGTGTCTACAGTATTCAACAATTATGGCGTAGTAGCATTCCATTTGAGAAATGTCTTCATTCTTCGGGAAACCATTATACTCATACTGTTTTCCAGACTTGCATATTACAACACATTTGCAACTAGGGTTTATTTTTTTTTTTTATATATGTTGTGTTGATTGTTTAAGATGTGATCCAGCTCCCTTGAACCTTAACAACATGTCAAATTTAGAACACCTAAATCCTAATCTAATTAATCCAAATAATTATAGAAACAATTTTAGTTTTATCAAAATATTCCTTTTAAGTTCTAAAATAAAATCAAATAGAATAACTAAACGTGTGTGTAAATTATACTTGGTTACGTTTGTATTATAAACAACACTAGTTGCGCAATTTCAAATTCGCTTACAATAAGACTTAAACTTTAGTTTTTTTACCCGATTACCTTTTAATTTCTTGGGTTGACCATTTTGTTAAGTATATAAGCTAACAACAATTTTATCTTTAAGGGATATTTTACTTTTAATATTTTATTTACCCCTTATGTGTATGTTACATAATGTATCAAAAATAAAATAATTTAAAACAAAATATAAAACTGCAAATCAATATTAATTAAAAAATTAAAAATTTATCCACACTAGGTAATTAATTAGTCGCTGAGGTAAGTAGTAGAAATATAAAACTATAAAAGCCTCCCGACAATTTAAATACGAGTACAATGCCTAAATAAACAACAATAAAAAATGTATTAAAAATGTTCCCAAAAATCAAAGTATTATTACTTGTCGCTTATTTAATATAAAATATTCGCGATACGGCAGAGTGACAGTCTTTGTTGCTCATCGACACTTCATTCATCTCAACCAAAACATTTACAGTTCCATTGTAATCACAAACAATAAACGCATCATACGAAATTGTGACAGTAACGATCCTTCGAACGCGTTTTTTTTACTCGTATCAGAATAATGAACATCTTAAAAATTATTTAGCTAGTATTTTGTCAAGTAAAAGTCTTAGTTTTTTTTTTTTTTTTTTTAATGAAATAAAATTGCATTTTATTCTTAAAATCTGTTAATTTCTTTTTCAGTTGAAACAAATTTAAAATGCCTATGAATTTAAACAAAATAATTTATGTGTCCGTACCATAACGTATAAATATATTATAATACAATTAAATAATAAAAAAGCATGTACAAGAAAAAATAACGGCTAAACTAATATTTTTTCCCTAATATTTACAAACAAAAGAACTTTTTAAACTTGCTCAATTGAGGGAAGTGTTAAGAAAAACACTTTCTTACCTTTATTTTGAAGTCGCCTTTAACACCCGCGGTCGGGAGATGGCGCGGCTGAGCGACGCAACGCAACGCAACGCTCAACTTTTAACAGCGCTAACGTTAGGACGCAGCGCGACCCGCGGGTACCGGCGATTCATTACCAACGAGCGTGGAGTCTGGATGCCGCCCGCTCGCCGCCCGCACCCCAGCCGACGTTGCGCATGCGTTCCTGTTCCCAATCGCGCTCCTGTTGCATCTGACGCGATGTCAAAACGTAAACGCTATGAATACGGTTAATCGGTGATATCAGACGAGCCGGTTATGACGAGATTTGCAGACGATTTTTTTTATATTATTTTAATTTTTGTTTTATATATTATGTTTTTAAAAGATCTGTTGAAGTATCTGCGTTTTATATGGAAAATCATTTTTTATATTAAAACTTGCAGAAACAAATGACCATTAGTAAATTTAAAAGCGTTAAAAAAAGCCGAACAAGTGCCGGCTAGCTATATGTATCTGTATATTTATTTACATTCCGAAGGTAGATAAACGATCAGTCATACGGACGGACTTAACAAAAGGATTCCATTAGCAGCATCTATCTGGTTTTGCAACCCAAATAATCAAAAAAATATAACAAAATTTATTTTTAAAATATAACCATATGTCTACAGTCTGTTGTTGTCAATCCTGAAATAAAATTAATTTACATTTGACGTAAATGCTTGTATCAATTCTGTGTTCTCTAGAAACGAAATATATACCTTAATATATTTATGTTGAAATAGGATTAATAAAAAGATTAATTAAGTAAACCTACCCTTAATCGTTATACACCTTCATCATGGCAATATAAGTTAAATGTAATCCCTTTAAACATGTTAGACCTTATTTATTGCTCGGTTAATATCACCTAAATCCAAGACCGTGCTTTAGCGAACATTGAACAGAAAATCAAAACAGCAAAGCTTGAAAAATTTAATTTCAAAATGTACGTTATATTTTCCTTTTCTTCTAGTTAGTATAAGATAGAGGAAAGTTTTTTATGTTTGTAATCGATACTCTGAAACTACTAAACCGATTTTAATAGTGCTATCCCTATTCTGAGTCTACAGTACACAAAACTAAAATAAGCTATAAAAGGTCACATTAAATGTTAATACGGATGAACCTACGGTTCGTCACAATTTTTGCGATTATTAAAAATACTCTAAATTTAAATTTTGTTGCTACATCAATATTTAATTTATTTGATTTTTTTTAATCACTATAATTTTTAACATAATATGAATAAATAACGCTCCTTCTATCGCAGTCGGGTAAAAAAAAATTATATTTTATGGTCAATATACTTTGTACTTTAAGTTGTTGATTTTAATATTATAATCTTGGATAATTCGTCATAAGTTGATTACAAATTTTTAATTTACAACTCTACTTTGGCTTCAAATAGACAAAAATATAAAGATTTTAATTAACACATAATCTGCAATTTTATCATTGAATATGTTCGAGCGTTCGGTTATCGACTGTTCTAAAAGATTAGAATTATATATTATTTATTAGACAACCGGTCAAGTGTAATGGTGATATATTAGCCTCAACACCAGCGGTCATGGGTTCAATTACCGCTCGGAGCAGATATTTTTGTTTATACAAATAGTTGTTTCTAGTCTGGATCTATGTCCTTGTGGGCCTCCCCACCGTGCCTCGGAGAGCATCTAAAGCCGTCGGTCCCGTTGTTGTCATATACTAGATAGACAGCACGACGACCGTTCTGGTGTAGTGGTGCGAGTAGTTGCCTCAACGCCGCGCACCGGAGCGGCCGCGGGTTCGATTCCCCGCTCGAGACAGATATTTGTATTTGTACAAATATTCGTTTCCGGTTTTAGTGTATGTCCTTCTGGGTCCCCCCACCGTGCCTGGGAGAGCACGTTAAGCCGTCGGTCCCGGTTATTATCAAAGACGACTGATAACAATCGTTAACCATTATAAGGAAATTATTCACCAACCCGCCGTAGTGCAGCGTGATAGATTAAGCTCCACCCGTTCTTCTACATGGAGAAGAGGCCTTTGCTCAGTAGCGGGTTGTTTACAGGCTGATACTATACTGTACTGTACATACATAACCTTAATACCTTGAAACCATGAATGTACAGAAATTTTTGAATGGTGCCAAAAATCAATTATTTTCATTTTTGTTAGTATGTCTGTCTCAATCACGTCCGCGCATCACACCAAAACCACTGAATGAATTTAAATAAAACGATTCCAACGGCACGATTTGAGTTCATACTATGAGCCAAGACACTGGGTAATTTTTGTCCCAAAATTAGACACGGATCCTTTGGAAGAACGGGTGAAAGTCGAAAAGTGTTGTCGAATGTGGTTATAATCATTAATGCGTAGTCCGATTTCATTTATTTTTTGGAAACAAGGAGACTTTAAATATTTTTCGGTAAATTTTAGATATACCATACCATACCATACTCTTATTTAAAAGTGTCTCCCCACCTAGGGATAGCAATTGCCAACGAAGTTGCAGGCACAGCAAATTAATCAAAAGTACGTAACAATTTACCTATGATTTCGTTTGTCAACACGGAAAGAAATATTAATAAATTAACTCATGAGTTGATGACACTATTATTTTCATATATGTATATTGACGCGATGATAAGCGAAATCGTCTAAATTTAAAACTGTCATTGCCCTTAAAAAAAACATGTTAATTTTAAGAAGCCGAAAACTTTGTGTTATTAGCTGGCTTTACGTCATGTGTTTATAAAAAGTTTATTGCTGTTCTGTTTCCTTCAAAATTTGTAATATTTTGACGTATCCGCGAATTCAGAGTGTAGCAGTGTCATAATAAGTTTCGTATTACTCCTTGTATGCTAAAACGCCATTGCAGAGAACTCAGACAATTACCGCCTATTATAATACGCAATAAAATAGATTTTTTTTTACTATTTTACATTTTAAAATTTTACTAATAAAACCAAGAGTAACCTAAGTATTTATAATTAAATATTTCCACAGTACAACCTTTATTGTTGATTACATATATCTAGTTTTATTTTTTAGTTTATTTACCGTAAATATATGCAGGCACACATGACAAACATAATCATATCACTAAACCTAGTTTGGTATCGATATTATATTATTAATATAATTAATAATATAATATTCACTAAAATAATTATTATCAAATGTATACTACGTTTGAACAATAAAACTATTTTATAGATTTGTACTGGCCACAATGTTTAGAATGCAACAAAACCCAAAATATCCTTTACATCATGGTGGCGCGTTTTGCTATAGGTGTGTCAAGCTTTTATATACACAAATCACTGAGTCTTTATACATAAAAATGTCTATTAATTATGTAATTTTCTTTCTATTTAATAAACTGACTGTACTCGCACAACAAAGCCATAACAAAACCCGTTGTTAGGCGATGACAACCGCAACATTGTCACACAAATCTTATTTACAAGTATACGAATACTTACAACCGCATGCCTAGATGTAACACCGTAAAATTCAAAAAAGTTAAAATTCCAATTAAAATATAATTATAAAATGTTATTTATTTTTATTGAATGTATAATTGATTTTGCAAGTATCACGTTAAAAAGCATTAGAGATTCTTTTTAGGATGTAGGATGAGAATTCTATTATCGAGGATTTGGTAACATATAGTCTAGGCAAGATGTGCCATTTTAGTCAACTTTTTTCAGCAGCACCGAAAATTATGATTGAGGTGTCATTCGATTTGGAACGATATTTTATAGCCCATTTTACTTGTGGGTAATGTCGCTTACCTATTTATTTATTTGTTTTTTTTGTTTTTTTTTGTAGAAATAATTCCTTCTTTGCAACTATTTATTTGGTGTAAAAGTATCACAACTTAAAAAAAAATATATCACGATTTATAATCTAAAATACTAGTCCCCAAAAAGGCCCCCAGCGTATGCCGCGTCTGTTAGGACACACCGCTGTTCTTCGGCGAAACCATTTATTTGGTATAAAATTGGAATAAAATCGGTTAAGTAGTAGTATACCGATTACAGAAAAAAAAATAATAATAAAGAATAGCAATTGAAAACATAAATATTATGAATAAAAATTCTTTCCGTTTTAATATAGACTTTAAATGAACATTCAAATATTAGTCAAATGAATTTTCTTATATTAAAAAGCCTAGATATTTCTCAGGTAACAAAAGCTGATTGTAGTACTGTTGTTTTCTTATTAATACATTTTCATTAATTACTCGTTGAAAAGAAGTGAATATAAAATTCCTACACGATTTTTGAAAAAAAATGAAGTTCACACACAACAAAAAACTAAAAAAATAAAAAAATAGTTTAGTTTTTTGCAAATATCACAAACTAATTAAGATTTTTAAAATTGAAAAAAAGATTCAAAAAGAGGGGGAAATTTCCTATAATAAAATTTCACATGTTGTCTAGACTAATACAACACAAACTAACGCCCAAACTACTACCAATGCAGTACAAATGCAATAGCCGTCTACTGGGACCACTGCGAAAACACGTAGTAAAAAATATCAGAACGCGGAGATGTTAAAAGCTCTAATTCTTCTTATTAAAATAATAAATTTTCAATATGACTGCCAAAGCATCATGCCTAAATAAAGAATGGTCTAAAAATTATCACGCTATTTCATAATTCCGCTTGCACTTCCTACTTTACTTTGTGTTAAGACGCCTATTCCGTGTATGACTCGATCTACGTCACGATTAATATTTTTTTTTGGAAATGGATAATCAGTATCAAAAATTCTTGTACTATATCTTCTTACAATTACCTTTTTTTTCACATTTCATCATATAAGCATTTGAATGTCCACTGCTGAACGTAGGCCTCCCCTATCGACGTCCAGAGCGAATAGTTCGAAGCAACCTCCATCTATCACACCACCGAACTCTCTTTTTAGTTTTGACAATGTGATGACAAATTTATTTGCACTTTTTATGATTTACCACTACGCCACAGTATATTAATATATAGAGTACTCCAACTTCCTACAAACGGACGAAGCGCGAGCTATGTCTACGCGCCTCGATCTCGGGATGCGCTCGGGACGCAAACAGTCGCGACTGTGCCGCAGTGACAAACGGACCGTGTGTTGTTTTTTTTAACAATAACCGCACGATTTTTTCACTGAAAATAGTTTCAATTACATATTTATTAACACGAGTAGGATAAGATAGGATCCACAGATAACTTTTTTTAGATTACTTGGAAACTCTGAAAGGTAAGACTATAAAATATTTTTACTAGTAGGTAGGTATATAATGTGTGTCTTTTTAATAGATAAGTATTTTTAATTAAGCTTTATATTAGAATACGGATTTTTTATACTTTAAAATTTAATAATAGAGCATTTCGTACGTCTTAGTCGAGACGCAAATATTTTTCGGTCGCAAATTCATAAGACCGATTTGCTTTTCAAACATAAACATGGTTTTTTAATTAAATCTAACATTAAAAAAACAACACGCATTTTTATTGAACACTTCCTATTCAATTCACAAAGTATTTTATTTATTTATATAAAAAGGGTATATTTACAATCACAAAACTAAATGGAAACACAAAGTAGGCAAATGTATTTAAAATGCTGAAGGCGGGCAGCCCTATCGCATGTTTACGTAGCGCGCGGCTGTAACACGCTGTAGCACGCATCACTGTAGGCATTTATTTCAAAGATACGGCCGAGTTACAATACTGTATAGATAATATTACTATGACTACACTATTAGGTGTAACGTTATTTTTTATTTAAATATACGAGTACATATATAAGTTTATTCCTCTACTTATAATAAACAGGCTTTCTAAGATAAAAAGATTGTAATAAATCGGGCGTGTAGAGTCTGGGATTAGTGCGTTCGAACAAAAAACAAACTCGTTAAGTTTATTACATGCTCTTCAGTAAAGATGATGTAAAAGAAATTTTTTTTCCTCTCATTTATATGACGTAAAAATTAGTTAGACTTAACTTATAATAAAAATTTGAATCGGAATAAGAACATCAAAAACAAAATCAATTTAAAAATTTACACAATATAAAAATATTTATCTTAAAAGCTTGTTAGATTTTTTTTAACAATATTGTATGATAACTAAATAATGTTATACTTAATCGTGAAGATTGTTATTAATAATACTCAGAAGACACAATGAAAAAATATATTCTTAAGTGTATCTGACTGCCCAGGGCACAAAGTCTTGGGTGGATTTTAATAAAACTCGACTTGGTAATTGCTTACATCCACAGGCAATATATATAACTCATTTTATTCCAAAAAAAAATCAGACAAGTTCAGTACGCAATTTCAGAAAAAAATATATAAAAATAACATTTAATACATCTTGCTATTACTTCTATTTAACAGCTTTACTTTTACCAAATTTTTCTTCTTTTTTTTTTAATTCGAACTCTTTTCTATTCATCTGTAGAGGTTTCGATGACTTGAAAAAAACTTATCTTGAGAGGATGCTCAATTTACTTTTTAAAATAATACCGGAATCGTTCTAAACTTGCATAAGTTTAAAATTTTATTTATATATCTAACAGATTTAAATTTTACTTTTGTAACTGGATGTGAATTATAATAAAATTATATTATGTTAGAATAGTATGAAAAATTCTTCTAAATAACCCATGTATTATACACATAAAAACTTATTACTTACTCCTTACTTCCAATCTTTTAAAAACTGAATAGCTCTACAATTTTGCAGACTTGTTTGCTTGAGATTTGAAAACCCTTATCACTATATTTGAAAGTATTAAATTTAACTACTTAAAGTCTCTTGTAATTTTTAAATGCAACACCATAATATTTAATTTCTTTCTCGCTATTTAAGACTTTCAAAATATTGAAACATTTTTTTATGATACAAAACCATTTTAAGATTTTCTGTTTTAATTGACATAATATTATGTCAGTATAGAAACTATTGCAATAATCTAATAAAATAGTTTTAAAAAAAATAATAAGGTACATATTACTAACGCTATTAAAACAATCGATTTCTATGGAAAAATATAAAATATATCACATATACTAATGAATCATGAACAGATAACCAATAAAACCATTAAAAATATATAAAGCTTATTCAAACTGGTCTCTATTGGCTACAATACAGTCCTTTAAACGTTCAGGCCAGTTATCAATAGAAGCATGCACTATTTCCATGGGAAAATTCTTCACCGCCAATCGAGTAAGCCATACTCTCTAAAACTGACCATAAATCATAATCCAGCGTATTAACATCGCGGCTAGATGACGGTCAGTTTTCAGCTCTAATGAAGTCCGGAACGTTGGTTTCTCACCAAGAGAAGAATGGATCGAGCTTTATGAGCCGGCGCCAAGTCTTGCTGAAAGGACCATTCTTAGTTATTTAACATAGTGTTGTTAAGGGGCTTAACTACCTTCTTAAGAATGGTATCTTGATACACTTGTGCTGATGTTTTGATACATTTTTCATAAAAATATGGCTCAGTCACTCCTTCATAACTAACACCCCACCAAACCATTACTGAAGTCGGATAATGCCCACGTTGAACTCTGTTGACTAATTGGGAAGCTTTTTTAGAGCTTTGAGCATTAATGCGATCATTTTGTCCGTTAAAATATTGCTCAATTGTAAAAAAAAAATCATCCGTAAACAAAAATTTTCTGTTACCTTCCTTTGCGTACCGCTTAAATAGTTGTTTTGATTTTACCACCCTATTAATTTTTTTTAATTATTAATTAAGAAATGACCAGTCTGTTTCTTATAGGCTGAAAGTCCTAAGTCATCTTTTAAAATATGCTATATGGTTCTAGGTGCTATCTTCATCTCCGGGGTAATTTTTTTTTGCTTTCGGACAGGGTTTCTTCGAATTCTTTCCCTTACTGCTTTGATCAACTTTTTCGTACGAACACTACGTGGACGGCCAGATCTGTTTCTGTCACAAACAGAGAAGCTTTCATTGTACCTATCAATAGCCTGATACACAAACATTTGACTAATACCAAGCGTTTGGATAGTTTTAAATATTGTATTTGGCTCCATACCTACTTTGTGTAATGCAATGACAACTATTCGGTACTCTTTATCACTCGACTCCATTTTAATATCATAAAATATTTTACAAAGTATTAGCGTGAAAATGAGAAAACACAATGAACAATCATATAAAAATGACACATTCCAAATTCAAATGTTATATGTTGTTTATTTTTAATTGTAACAGTATTTATGGCCATATACAATAATATACAAGAATTGCTCGTTTAAAGGTATTAAATTAATTTTAGTTTCATATTATGAACCTATACTTATTTGTACGTTTATTATCTAAGGGAACAGCAGAGCGTTCAACTAGATTACTAAAGGCTTTTTCTGTGCCTAAATGGAGACTCCTCGACATGCAATGGAAGCCAAATATGATATGAAATAAATTAATTTGTTATTATATTTTATATTTAGTATTATATATATATTGAAATAAGTAACAAAAAAATTCTCAAAAGATACTAAATATAGGTTAAATTTTTAATAGCTTACTATTGCGGTAGTTAAAAAGTTATTATAACAATATAACTATAAACAATAATAATGAGCACTCATTATTGACTGTCGTAAAAGTAATTAGTTCTTATAAATTATCCTAATTAATATATATAATAAACCTTGTATTTGTTTACAAGGAAAATATAGCGCATGTTTTCCAATATTAATGATAAGCTCCATCTGACTGTTCTGAAAAAGAAAATAATCTGATAAATAAATGCCTCTGAGCATTTCAGGCCCTTTGAAAGGAGATTTTGGAGATAAAGAAAAAATGTGGACATAAAGGGCGCGTTAGAGAATGATACCGCCAAAAACCTGAAAAAAGAATCCCTTTGAAATGTTTTATAATGTTATGAATATTTCTATTAAATCCTATTAAAACGATGAAAAGAATGTAAAGAAAATATACGAATTGTACGAAGGTCTTTGAACTGTATTTCCTTTAGGGTCAAGACGTTTCTAACCCAATATACAGTTACTCAAGAAAAATAATCTTTTTGACTCCTTATTTCTCTGGCATTACGAATAAAGGCATTATAATATAATAATAAAAGACGTTATGGATATGTCAAATAGTTCTATATAAAATGACAAAGGTATTTTTCATAAAACCTATTGTTACTTTGCTTTCATTTAGTAATAAGAATGATTTTCATGAAAACTAGCTGTCTTGCGCATTTATCCGACGTAGTGGTTTTGTGTGAATTAAAACTCACAAAAATAGCTTATACGACTACATGAGAAGTTTTCTTGCAAACAATTCAGATGTTTTAGCGTGAAAGAAAACCTAACATGCATAAACCCAATTGTCCTCAATCAATTTAAACGCGTTTTTAATACGGATAGCAAAATTATAAATAATTAAATTTAAAATTTATTTCTATTTAAAAAAAAAATAAGTGACAAATCGTTTAAAACTTTTTTTCCTTTTTGTTATCGAAAAAGGTTAAAAAATTTAAAAAACTTTACCCTGAAACGAATTAATTCGTTTTTACTGTCTTATTTTCTTTCAGATTGAGAGATGTTAGAATAAGGAAAACCTGCAAATCAATTTACAATACCTATTCGAGAAACATTAAATGAACCATTCATTTTCATTTTCGTCTTGGATTGGATAACATTACTGCGACAAGTTAGTCCCACGATTAAACAGGTAGCCCTTCAGCCGAATTAGGTCGAGCTCACAACCTTTATCAAAGTCAAGTTAAAAGTCAATAGAATAACAATTTTGAAATCAAACTTTTATGGTTTTAAGCATTGTTTTAATATGCAGTTATATGCAGGAGTTTGGGTAGTTAAATTTGAGCTACAATTTTAGACCATCGTGCAAGGTAAGGAACATAATTATTATCTATGAAATAGCTAATAATAAAACTTTGACGTAATATTTTTCTGTTTTTAATTTTTTAGCATTCATTTGATATACTCATACAATTGCTTTTATATATAATATATACCTAATCCAAAATTCATAAGAGATAGGGGGTTAAACGGGTAAAACCAGGACACATAGCTAGTTGATAAAAATACTACAGTATCATCGCCTCAAAATCATCTCCTTCCATTTGACCGCGTTCAAAGTCGGGCAGCTCGAATGGTCGACGAGGTTCTTTCTAATCGAATTGATTCTTTGGCGCTGCGTAGAGATGTCGGAACCTTCTGCATCTTCTACCGCATCTATCACGGTGAATTGTGGAATTGTTCGGACTAAACCTGCAGCAGAATTCCACTTCCAGACATCGCGTAAAATTCCAAATTTCACCTATATCACCTCGATGTCCGAAAATCTACAACAACTCAGTTTTAACGGCATTTTCTGCCTCGCACGACCACAATATGGAACCAGCTGCCACCTACGGTACTTACGAACTGATACGACTTAGGGACCTTCAAGAAAAGAGCATACTCATATTTGAAAGGCCGGCAACGCACCTGCTAATCCTCTGATGTAGCTATGGATGTCGCTGTCACTACTGTACTTGAAAAAGGGAGCCACTATTATAGTCTCACACTACGCAGACCAAATAAGAATATTGCGGGAGGCTATCAAAAGAAAAGACGCAGCGAACTATGATTGCTGTTTTACCACGACAACGCACCCGCTCACAAAGCCGCAGTTGCGATAGCTCTCATTCAAGAAACACTCAACCTATTCGCCAGATTGATGTTTATCTCTTTCCTCAGCTCAAAGAACTCCTCCGAGGAAAAAATAAAATTAAGACAGGTATCGAAGTGATAGTTGCTGTTGAGGCGTTTTGGGAGAGTCAAGAGAAACATTTTTTTTCTAAGGGAATCCTGGGCTAAAAAAAAATAAACTACATGTATTTACTTATTTGGAGAATATGTACAAAAAAAAATTTAATCTAAATCATTATCATTACTTTTGGATTACCCCACGTATAATTAAAAAGCAAGAAAGATTACTACATACTATCTTTTATTCTATACTTAATAATCAGCTTGTATATCGCTACTAGATTATCGATATTTTACGGAAAGGATGCCGACAAAAAGTCAACTAAAAACGCTGGATTCGTCCATTATAACGAACATTTTTGCATTACGTCTTCAGTATCTGACGTCTTCAAAGGCTAAAGGGTTGAATATAATACATAAAATAACTGAAATCTGCCTTCTACTGTGCATCTATACGTATAATAAAATTGTAACTGACTTTTGTTTGTACATGAGAGAAATTTATGAAAAATAAATATTAGGGTTATAATAATTTTAATAAACAATAAAAAATAACAATTATTAGTAGTAATAGCAATATAAAATAGAAGCTACTGACTGTATGTTCGATCCAGCATCATACGAAAATTACTGAATGAAAATAAATTATTTTCTTTGGTCTATGTTTTATTCGGATGTAATATATTTAGGACTATAGTTATAAAGCTAAACATAGCGAAGTTGCCTTTTCCGTAAACAATATTTTTAAGTATCTATAGCTACAGTTCTGTAGGAAATGTAAAGAACCATGTCCCGCTTCTAGGTGGTTTTGGGCCATGGGCGTGCAGATTTAAATTGTATGCTAATATAAAGTACTGAGTAAGTACAGCATCAAACTGGTGTTTTTACATCCTTGCAGTGAATGCGTGAGTACTTAGCGGAGGTCAAAGTTTCATATATGGAACAACCAAAATTGTGTTTGATCGAAAGGATTCATTTGATCCTTTGAAATGAAAAATGAAAAATCTATTTGAATGAAAAATCCTTTTTAACTTTGTTTATGGAAAGTTAACAACATTAATATCTATAAAAGCAAATTCACATAATATAAATACTTCTTACACTTACAAAAATTAAAATATTAATCAGCTGATTCCTATAAATGGATATATATCAAAAAATATTTTGTAATATCAAAAAGTATTTTAATCTGATATAAATAATAATAGATTATAATATTAATTAATGATATGATGATTATTAATTAATTAATAAAGGTTAACAATATCGATGTAAACCTCTGTAGTTCTCCACAGACGAAATCAGGGCCAGAAAATTATTTTGAATATTTCTTTTAACTGTTAATTTAACTAATGGTACAAAATATATAAACAGGGTCGGCTACAAGCGCAGGTGTACAGAATCAAAGGTAAATAATCAAATGGAGAACCCGAAACCTTTCGGCTACAGGATACAATTGCATGAGCCGCCATCGTAGTCAATTAACTGATTTCAATTAATTTTGCTATCGTTACCAAACAGTATCATATTTATGTATTGAATTACTTAATAAAAAATACAATTTAATAATTTAAAATATTTATTGATAGATATAAAATTAAACTTCCGCCAATTAATCTAAAACTAAGTTTAAAAATAATTAACTTTATCTAAGTAGATAATCGTATTCCGTAATGTATCTTATACTTAGTTGCATGTTATAATTTTAGTAATAGCTAAAATAATTAACAATAGTCTACATTACAACTGAAATTAATAAAGATAATTAAATATTATAATCTATTATTATTATTATAATATATCGTTTAAATAACAATACGGACAATAACTTATAGAGTCGATTTAAATCAATGTAATACAACATTGAACTACTATGACATTTGAGCTCTATTATTATTTACAACCATAAATTAATCCAAAAACATGCCTACTGATTGACAAGGTCTACTAAACAATACCAAAAACTATTTTAAGGCTTAGTGTAAATAAGTATTTAACTTAACAAATTATTGTACATCAAATATCTGAGCGTTGTAACTACACTTTATGACTGACTATTTATTGTTGAAATCGCAGGTTATATTTCTAACTTCTTTTTTAGTTATGCATTTTAATTATTAGCTGTAAAGAAGAAGTAAACTAAGCTCTTTCTTTTGATTGTGAGTGATTTTATATACTAAATAAAAGAGATAAAATTAGTTTTTTGTTCAATTTTAGAGTTTTACATTACAAATTGAATTAATTACGATCCGATTTTAAACACATATACATAGATACTTTGAATGTCTGAGGTATATTTAAGATACACAATAACTGAACGAATTTTTCAAAAATTTTAAGAAAGCTTGGGATTTAATTAAAGAAATAAACTATTAACTACTAAAGAAAATAAACAGCCATTGGTGACCATATAATACTTAATAATGTGTAAGAAATAAGTTTTAATTTTGTACAAATCGACAGCCATAGCTAAGTCGTGATTAGATGCTAATGATTTAAAGTTCAGACAATTTTAAATTAAGTATAAAATTTTCCTCCCCTTTTTAAATCTTATATCTTTAAACGAGCAATTCTTGTATATATATATATAATCGGAATCTCGGAAACGGCTCCAACGATTTTCATGAAATTTAGTATGCAGGGGGTTTCGGGGGCGATAAATCGATCTAGCTAGGATTTATTTTTAGAAAATGTTGTTTTATCCCTTTTTTTACGCAATTAAAAAATACCATTAGAATACGAAGGTAAATTTCGCTGTCATTAACAAGCTTCTAATAGCTCAGATAGGAATCGGGCGGATTCGAAATTAGAAAACCCGGGTTCGAATCCAGGTTTCTACAGACCAATCTTTTTCCTTTTTTTTAATTAAGAGCTCTTTTTATTTTTTATTTTTTATTTAAATAACCAGTTCCTATTATTTTACTAATATGTCGGTAAGATCGAAAATATTATTTATGTTTCATCTGTATGTAATGTATCTAAATATAATTTAACCGAGCAAAGCTCGGTCATCCAGGTACTGTTTTTTAAACGCACATCATTAACTCATCTAAGTATATTTATCATCTTGCGTACCATTTGAATAGGAATTGAACTAATAATTCTTACGAAAGACAGTTGTCGAAATATAAGATAACATCACTACAAACGCGCAAAAGTATCTTAGACATGATATTCCTATTCAAAACACTCAATGACAGCATCGATTGTCCACCAATAGTAAAATTATTTAATTTTAATGTGCCATCAAGACTACCTAAGCAACCGTACCCCTTATTAAATCTTTCCTTAACTTGGGGAAATATTCTCCGTTAGCCAGACTGGCACGCACTTATCTATCCTCGAAAAATTTTTGGTCTTGATATTTTTTGCAATAAGTTTAGTTACCTTTAGATTTAAATTTGTCGATTATTTTTTTTTAAATAGTAACTGATTGTCTGATTAATTAATTAATAGATGTATAATTTTTAATTTCATTGATATATAATTGTAAAACTATTTAAATATAATATTATCAAATAATTATATTTATTTTTAACAATTTATATCAATTAATTTTTTTAATGTAATTAAGTTTTGATTTTCTTATCATCTATTAAACATTAAACAATGTTGTAATTATCTCTAAAAATAAATACAATTATAGACTTCATTTTTATTACATAAATATTCTTTAAGATACTGTTATCATTTATTTTGGTAATTCTATATTTAAATTACAAATAAATAAGTAATAATTGATTAAAAAAAACAAAAACAATATACCTAATAATTATATAAAAAATTAGGAAAAGGTATATGAAACGCGGGTTGGCATCGGGTCCTCTTTGCGGTGATAGGAATAAAAGACTCGGAAAAGGGGACCAATAAAATATGTAGATTTGACTGCGGCCGTATTTTTCTCGGTGTAATCTGCATTATTCAGGCTTTGTCACGAACTTCGACAGTTTAACAGCGTTTATCTCTCGCCTTGCAAATTGAGCTACGACTTTAAGACAAACGGGAGTCACTTTCATTACCATAATGGACCTGGCCGATTCTTTGTTGGTGAACCGACGACAGATTTGCTATTACGATTAACTATAGCTAGATATTTTTCTTCTACAGATTTCCCTATTTTTTATTTTTTTCTCATTTCTAAATATATTACATTATATATTTATTGGATAATTTTATTTATAAAAAAGTGGCTGTGACATACGGACGGATAGACAGACAGACATGACGAATTCCGAACGGTTCCGTTTTTTGCCATTTGGCTACGGAACCCTTAAAAAAGAAATTTATCACATTATGTCAAAATAAAACCTTATCATAACTTTACCTTAATTACTCTTCTGGTATAATTTATTACACAGTCATCTCATTTTATTAGAGAAGTTAATTTGTAATGTATCTTTCAATAATAATTTATGGAAAAATCAACCCTTGAGCTAAAAGATTACTCTTTCATTCTTCTTTTATTACATAAAAGTAGTTTCAGTATTCCAATTAATTTCGTTTGAGATGTTGACAATTCGTAAGCATTATCTAAAGCTTGTATGATATAAGAAAAATAAGTCGAATCGTGACTTATACATAGCATAGAATAATTATATAGTATAATATGAGAGGTTAGAAAAGGCCAAGTGACCACTAGACCAAAACTAATCGCTGATAGAGTGGGTAAGCGTTAGCCAGCGTCTGAACTATTGATTCGTTTCAAGGCTTTTAATATAGAAATATGGATGAAGTTTAATAATCCCTGAAAAATATATATTTCTTAAGATATTCAGTTATTTCGATATCAAATGATATTATATTTCCTTCACTCGGTTTTGACCTAAAGTATAAAATATAGCGTAATCCTTTGTTATTTTGAATGCGTTAATCTTATACAATTACGATTTTTAAATATTATTTACTCGTTGACATACTCTGTTTACCATATAATATCAAAGATAAAAATATAAAACATTACACCAAATATGCAGTAACTACAACCATTAGTTTTAACAATAAGAGAAATACTCTTGAGTAAACTCATTGTTTCTCAGTACATTTTGGTAATTCCAGTGTTAGCAAATATTCCATAGCAGTGGCATAGTCGTATCAAAGACTTCAATCTACTAATAATTAAAAAAATTAAGAATGTGATTAATTAATGACATCATAAATGGTATTTTAGCATATGACATTTTTCTATATCCTGTAGCTTCTCAATTGACAACGATACATACTTGGCTTAGATAGTGTGCTTACTATATAGCAATTATATTCTGTTTTCTGTTTAACAAAGAAGGTGCAACTAAAATGAAACTTAGGGAATGATCATTATATTTTAAAATATAGACGAACTAGTTATATGATTTTGATATAAGATCATACATAAAATATTTATGTGATAGAATAATTATTCCCCTAAAAAGACGAAATACTTCATCATTATCATCATCATATCAGCCATTGAATCCCCACTATTGAACGTAGGCCTGCCTGCCCTGCAGGCCAGGCCTGCTGGACTACGACGCCGTACAACGCTACGTTTGCCGGTACGTGATCTCCACTGGAGAACCTTTCTGCCCTGTGCTATGAGCCCTGCCCACTGCCACTTCAGCATGAAAATCTACTGGCAATACTCGTTTGTCTGTAGATTTCATCATTTCTGATGCAATGTGGCAGAAAAATATCAAACATAGTCCTCTCCATTGCTCGCTGTGCCACTTGCCATTTGTTTAAAAGGCCCATAGTTTAAAACCACGTCTCAGATCCGTATAATTATCATCATTGGTAATACCCACGAAATACCCATTGGCCGAAGACTTTCGACTTAAGGCACTGAATTACAACGAATGAAAAGACGTTTTATTATCTGTAGAAATACTAACAAGATACAAATTTATAGATTATCACTATGCTAGTAAAGCTGTAACATTCATGGATGATATACATGCATGATATACATACATGGATAATATACATACATGCTTTATGGATTATATTACTCATCAGGTGTATAATATAAAAATAGACTTTGATATAAAAAGAAAATATTTTAAATATTTTTATTACTTATTCTAAATTTTTGTTTTTTATTTCCTTCTACAAATTCTATTGAAATGAAAAATATCTTTGCTCAACTATATTTTAGTGTCATATAATATGAGCTCGACTGTATCGAATCATTATGTAGTTTATTTTAAAGTAAAAAATTAATAATAATGAAGTATGTACAATTGTACAATGTAAGCATTGATAAAGAAATAAAGCAGGACAGACATGCTTGCTGGGAGAATTTTTTTGTAACACAACCCAGTACCTTGCGTTATATTAAACACTTGTTTTTATATACGCACTGCAATTCTCATTTATGTTATTTTCATCACTACGCTAGTAAATCTATAACATACATGGTACGTAAGACTATATATTAGCAGTCCTATAATCAGCCACCACCATCACCACCACATCAGCCATTGAATATCCACTGCTGAACGTAGACCTCCCCTATTATCTCTGTTTAGATAGATAGATAGATACGTTATATAAGAGAAGTGAAGGGTCCGGAAGCAAACTTGGTCCTCTTTTCCCGTTCTTAGCTCTCCTTCATCCCTTTAGATAGTAACACATTTGTTGCTCCTCAGAAGGTGCAAGTGTTTATTGCTAATAGTCATATGATATCAAGTAATCCGTCTGCTTCTTTATTAGCTATTTATATTAAAAATATATCAGAGCTTGTCCCATCGCTCAGCTTTGTCTATATTATTTTGTACTTTTGATTACTTTAACTCCCTATAATGAAACAATTTTTCGGGCTTCATCTCCCTAATCAGTCGCATTACAAAGTAGTGTATTATTCCCATTTACTTCACTTCTAGAAACAGAATACTTGAAGTTTATTAGAACGATTTCATTTAGTTACTTTGAGACCGACATATGCGTTTGACTACAGGACGAATTGCTTTCTTTGACGAATTGTTTTGTAATTTTCTTGTTTTTACATTGTCACAGCCAACTCATAGAAATATTTGTTAAATGTATGATTATGCAAGGAGCTAAGCACAAATATAACATTACAGTTAGACGTCATTTAAGTGGTTAAATGTCAATTTCAAATAATATTTTTACCTTTACATAAATTATTACTATAAACTTTTTATGAATCGTGAGTCGAGCGAGCGTGCTGCGGCATCGACTTTCATAAAAATTCTGAACTTAATAATATTATAACTTAATATTTTAACTGAATATTTTGATGTGATTCAAGTGTACTATTACATTATAAACAAGTAAACCAATATAATTTTTTGTCGTAATAAATGTAAAAAAATGTAGGTATATTTAAACGTTACAATTAAATTAAATTTAAAAATCCCTAATGAAAAGAAATGAAGGTTCTGTAAGAGCGACTAAAAACATTGAATCTCAGATTTGTCGCAAAAAATGTGACAAGTCATCAAATCTACATATTTTATTAGACTCTCCCTCCAACTTCGACCCTCTGCATTTGCTTGGGTCCGCCCTCCCTTAGAGTTGTTCTTAATATTCTTTAAGCTTATCGATAATAAATATTGAGCCTCATTTTTGATTCGTTATAATTACCAAAACATTTTTTTACTATTATTATAATGTGTATTATTTTACACATATATAATTATGACTTTAAAGACTTTTTTTTGTCAATTTTCACTTTTGATATATCTGATAATATTCATTTATAACTAAAATATCAATGTTTAATAATAATAATATTCTTTATTTTACACCATGATACAAACATATACAGTAAACATGTACAAAGGCGATCTTATCTTATCGCTAAAAGAGCGATTTCTTCCAGACAGTCTTTGGGTATAGGACAAGATATATACCTAGTAAGTTATATCGGCTAGGAAGTGTACAAATAATTTTAAAAGAGAGAAAATAATAATAGTTTTTAACAAATGCAATAAATATTTAAAAATAAATAAAAATATCACACAAATATACAGATATAGATATATATATAGATAAGAATATATAGATAATTATTATATAAAATTATACAGGTTATTAGATTTCGACAATTATGACGTATTGAGCGATATATAATACTTCTTAAGACTACAATGTTTACTACATGAAAAGTAGATTTTAATATATTTGATACACTACTGTTTATATTTCCAAACTTATATTCATCTTCTTCATATTCGTCAGCCGGTAAGGTTCGTCTACTACTAGATAGGGGCCTTCGGTATAGATCTTTAACGCTCAGGGCCTTGGCCCACCAAAAATCTTAAACAATCTACATAAAAGCAATAAAGACCAAAATAAATTAATTTGACTGGTAACATAAAATACGATTTGTCGATAGCCGCAACTCCACACGTGCAGCAATATCCAATATTACAGGACTTTCAAATAGGTATCAACGACAGCCGGGCGGACGGTGGCCTCGGCCGACTGCGGTGACACTTCATAAAGAATACTTTTATACCCAAGCCTTTTATTTATTATGTCCTTTCATATCTTTGGCTTCGTTTTATTGTCTGATATGGAAGATGTATTATTGAGTTTCCATATCGGACTGTAATTTCTAGGGTGAAAAAGTTGGCTAAATAGCAAAAACTTAATTATAATTAATACAAGGTCAGAGTTATATACAATATTACGGTTGCTAATCGTACTATAATATATTATTTATTCGGTGTTATGTTTTGGACACTACATATGGCTCAGTACTTACTATACATATATCTACTATAAAAGAAATATGTAGTACACAAAAATAATATAATTACATATAAAAATTATTTTATATAATTAGATAACGTGCATTATTGAAATATTAAAACATCAAGTAAATCTTCTATTTGATTAAGTGAACAACCGTTGCCATTACTTTTCAATTAATGCATAAAAATGATGATGCAAAAAATATAATTTTTAGAAAAATATATTACCATCAAAAAGTTTTTGCTTAAGGTGTAAAATTATAAAAGGATTGGTAAAAGTCAAGTTTGAAAATAAAATATTGATTTTAATTATAGGTTTGACTGAGAAAACAAATTTTGACTATAAAAAAAAGTCAAAGTAACTTAAGCTTATTTTATTTAACTACATTTCGGTATTATCTGAAGAAAAAAAATCATCTATGACAAGTTACTTAATGAACCAAATGTTGGGTGTATGCATATGCATTGTTTTAATATTATTCCTTACATGCAGTTTGATAAAGTTTCCTAAAACATAGGAAAGGCTCACCGGATATCTTTAGAAAAGTAGGACTCACTTCTCTAGTTTGTACTACTAGTCCATAAAATTATACATTATTTATCTAAAATTTGGTACAATAAATTCTTTCAGTCCTAATAAATTTTATCTTATAGAAGTTACTCATATTAGTTGTTGTGTATTTTCTTTACAATATTATATTTTTACATAAATGTATTTCATTTTTACAGTCATGTCTTCTCGGAAAAGCAAAAAATATTGGTCGAAGTACCCAACAAGCGTAATTGGTTTATAGTCGTAATAATGTAAAATAAACATATTATACTCGTAGAAATATTTCAACTCGTTCAAATCATTCTTTAATAAGTCAAATTACATTAAACAAAATAGAAATTAATTCTCCAAAAGTTTTGTACTATAATATGTAATAAATAATGTGTGTTTTATTCGAATAAATTTAAAGCATATAACTCCTCCTTACCTTACTCCGTAACTCGTGTAAGGAATTAAAGAGTTGCTATATATTATTCAAATTCAGAATTGAAGGTCTTTTTATCGTAGAGTGGCGGTTGCGCGGTACATCGCTCCGCACTTCGGAACGTCACCGAGTGAGCTCGAAGCTATGCACTCGTACCAGGCTGGAAGAGACAATACACAATTCAATTCAACAACATTTGGGAACAAAGCGTCAACTGAGAATACATTAATGGACTTGATACATTACCCGACCTAATTCCGAATGCAGGATCTAGAATTATGATGCTTATTGTGTCTATGTATATAATAAACATATATAAACATTGTTTTAAAAAAATTGTTTCCTACATGTTCAAAGAATTACTAATGTAATATTTATTAAAAAAATTGAAAACACTTGATTTATTTACTCTTAATGAAACTCTGAGTTCATTCCATCTTATATGTATCCACGATGAAATGTTTTATTTCAACCAGTAAAATGCCAGGAATGAGCCGGGACCGAATTACTTGGTCGCAAAAATTGTGTGGTTAGGATGTTGGAAATAATGGACATCTGATCCATCGAAGGAAAACAAAATGAGCAGTAAATACCACTGGAATTACAAAAATTTTTCACGTACTCAAGAATTCCGTCGTATAGATTTTTCGGAACAAAAATAATTTAAAACAAAACAACAACATATTCAAAACTGAATTTTTTAGAAACGACTCCACATTAGTATATAAATAATAAGTTGTAGGAATACAACCTCAATGTCAAAAAATCTGACAGCAAATATACTGTACTTTAATGTAACAGCTTGTAAATATCACACTACTAAGCAAAAGCATCTTCTAAAAGAACAATATTAAAAAAATTATGACTGCGTCTAAAACGAATTAATTTTTTTAAAAATTAGTCATTACAAATTGCATTTTAAGTTGTATATATATTATAATTATCTTTTTAAGCCTTTTATTTTGATACCATATTGTAGAAATGTATAAGTAAATAATTGTACCATAGTATTGGAAGAAAAAAGTTATTTAAAGAAAAACACCATTAACATCCATGTATTGCATCAACTAGGCCATCCCGGCTCAATACACGTATAATATATACAATAAAGAGTCAAGGGTATTTCAATACAAATATCAATATTAACAAACTCATAGCCTTGCAATTCTCAAGTAAGGTCAAGTCGGATATTACTAAAAAGTAAACAGTCGTTGGAGAAGTTCCAGTAAGTTTGCAAGTTCTAACCATCTCGCGAATAAGATGATGAGCCCTCGAGCGATGCCAACTTGTATTTTGGGGCTAGAATTGCTGTTTGAATACGAAATGTGGCTGGATGTACTGTTCGAATTATTTAAGCGAAGACAAGTAGTAGTTTTGAAATTTATACAAATTCTGTTCTGGAATAGTTAGTAATATTACCTACGGCTGGCTAGTAACTAAACACATACAAAGATATATTGTTCTTGTGTTCTTGATTTTTTTTTTTTTTTTCTTAATATAAGATCTTGGTATTATTTTTCGATATCGATAGCAGAATATTTATATAATAGCTATTGCTCTCGACCTTGCTCGCATTACTTATCAACTTGAAGGGTGAAATTTTAAAGCCATAACAAATCCATAATGACTGGAGGTGTACACATATGTCTGATATATAGCCATATATCCACCATATTTGTTAACGGCGATTACTAAGCAAAAAGCACTGACTCGTCGGTCAATTATATTTCTTAATTTTTATTTTTATTTCTTTGCTTTATTATAATTACAATAAAACCGCAATCTTCATCAAAGGCAATAAAACAAGATGTCGCAAATGACTGACTAATAAAATTATCATAGCCGTGCCTAATTCATTGAAGCTATTTGGCCGGTAGGGCTCATACAATTTTTATGTATACGTAAGGATTTTTGTAGATTCTACGTAGGATTAAATAGTGAATAAAACTCTATTTTTTTAACTACAACAGCTAATTCTTAAGCTCTTTTTCTTTCAGATAAATTCATCAAAATTCAAAATTCAAAATTTCAAATTTAGTTATACATATGTATATCCTGCATGAAAGACAGCGCCACAAAACCCACACATTCTTGTAATTTACGTAATCTTATACAAAGTAACATGTAATGGTTTTGAAATATATTTTATTATAAACTTTAAATTTATTAATTGGCAATTGTAAAATCGTTTGTGGGATTTTATTACGCATGGCGTACGTACACTTTGGCCCATAATTTAAATGTTTATTTAGCGAAGTTGAAAACTTGGCGTACGCTTGTTTTGGTTTCTATTAAAGTAATCAATATTTTTAAGAATATACGTAATATTATTATAAATATACTGCGACACAATTGTACGTATATCTATATTCTTAAAACATCCCGAAGGAAGGTTCGAGCCCCAAAATAATTAATAAAAGCCGCGAATGGCTTTTTCTGCAGAATAAATAGTATATCAGTATTTGAATCGTTACCCATAGTTATTATTATAACCGGAAGACATGTCACTATGGAAATCACTTAAATGTACGAGTAATAATCGAACAGCATCAACATCGATCAGTTGACGAACTATTTTAACCACGAATGCAAGCTGAGTTAGCCAAGGTTTGTTCTCCCAATGGAAATTCCACTGTAATTTTGAATCCAAATATAGTACTATGAATACTGACTGGCCTGTTAGCTCAGTTTGCAGTTAGTCTGCTTTAGGCTCCAGGCTTGTCGGTTCGAGTCTGGGTGTAATATATATTTTATTGATATGTACCTATATTTGTTTAAAAAATATGTATATCAGTCACCTGTTACCTAAAAAACAGGTATAATATTAAGTTGCCTACCTTAGGAACAAACGATATTTATTTATATTTATTATTTTGTGTCGCTGAGAATAATATTTTCGTATTTAATTCTTAATTGTAATTAAGATATTTAACATTAGGTAAAGCAATCACATCAAAATAGTTATTAAAAGAAAACACAAGAATCGAACAACAGCAGATTGAGAAAAGGTCTTCTGGATGGACGAATCAATATATTAGGTAACGTTCAAATGTTTATGTTAAGTAATGGTTTGAGGCGGTTTTTATGGCTCCACCGTTGTGCATCTTGTGAGAATACAAGAAACCTTTAAAAGAAGGTTACAAAAACATATTAGAAAAAAGTGCAATGCCTTCTGGAACTCGTTTAACTGGTCCGGGATTTATACTTAAACAGAATAATGATCTTAAATATACATCATGACTGTGCAAAGACTTTTTGAAAGGAAAAAAAACAGCAACATCTGAAATTTAAATTTTTTGGAACCTTGATATGAAAAAACGACCATAGAACCAAAACTAAAGGTCAAACAGTAAAGTATTGTACCTCATTTGAATCAGCATTAAATTAGCAAAAAATTTTAATGCAGGGTCACTTTTCCGTAGTACTTTTTTTTTTCAAAGGATGCACTTAAAGTGAGAAGACTTTTTTTGTAACGCTTCAAATTTTACGAAAAAAAATTCATTGCTCGTTAAATTTGGTACCAAGAGCTTGAATACAATTTTTGTAGTATTGATATATTATCGAGTCATAATAAAACACTTTTTGTTTTATTGTTTTTAATCAATTTCATTTTTTATTGATCAAATTGTTAAAAAAGTCGGTAGTTTCATTAAAAAAAACAAAAATATTCATAACTTTTCATGCAATGAAGTTATGGCCATGCTGTAGAAAGATTTTTTTGTTGAAAATTACCTCCGCTGTCTCTGTTATGCTGTTGGTGTGTGAGTAAATAAACAAGTAAGAAGTAATCTTAAAAATTTCCAACAAATAACAACAGTAGTTACCTATATAATTTTAAGCGGTGGTATACGTATATGTCCAGTAGACCTGATTTACGAAGGGGACGGTTTAATAGAAAGGGTTCAATATTTGAAGGGTTCACAATTTTTTTATATATTTATTAACACAATTAATCGTGTTTATTTGATCACACATATTGCTTTTTTTAACCGACTTCAACAAAAGGAGGAGGTTCTTAATTCGTTTGAATTTTTTTGTTTGTTTGATACCTCGTAACTTTTTACTGGATGTACCGATTTTAATTATTGTTTTTATATTCAAAAGCCTAAGCTCGTCATGTGGACCCATTTAAATTTAAGCGAGATTTGACTAGTGGTTTTTGAGTAATCTTTAATAATGAGTATTTTGGTTCCTGTGACCGCGCGTCGCTGCGCGGATCGCGTTGCACACAATCGTTCCTTGTGGCTTAATTTGTTTTGTAAGACTATCACGTGTTATGTTTTTTATGTTTACTACGAGTTAAGATATACGATACAGTGTTATATTTTGTTTCTCAGAGTACGACTCTGTTGTAGAGTTATGTAGCGCTGAACTTTGAGGTAGCGCGTTTTATAGCACGTCTTGTATTTAAAAGATCATATCTCAAAAATAGTTATACGGCAAAGTGAAAAGGAATAACTTTTCATCGGTGATTAACTAGATAATTGTTTTAAAATTTTTAATTTGTCAAAACATTTAACGGATACCATTTTGCGTCATTTGTCATAGACTAAAATCTTAGATGTGACATTATGTGTGCAACAAGTGTACCTAAGTATAAGTCAATTAGCAGAGGAATTTTTAGAGTAGAAATTAATGATAGTTAGAATCTTGAGTGGCATTGAAATTAAATAAATAAATATGTCTTGACATACACACACGGTCGTCTGTTCCTAAGGTAGGCAACTTAATGCCTGTGTTTTAGGTAACAGTCGACTGATGTACATTTTTTTAAATAAATATACATATAAATGATACAAATAGAAATAAATACATATTATACCCAGACTCGAGGCGGGAATCGAACCCACGACCCTGGAGCACCAAGGGGTCAGTCTAAACAACTTAAATTAAATAAATAATTTAACTTCAATATGTATAACATAATATACAGGTTGAATGGCGAGTTACTATCAATATTTAAGGAGAATACTCAGTACATAATTCATGATGTAATATTTGTATGTAAAAAAAAAGTATTTTTAAACTAGCTACCCGCTCGCGACTTAGCTCGCGATTGCTATCTTTATTTAAGATGAAGTATATGCGCCAGCTTAAAATGAGCCCTACGTTTTGTTTCTATAGATTCTAGGTACGTATTGTATTTAAGTTACTTATGTATACCTGTAATTGAACTGAACGCACTAATCAAAGACCTTGAAAATTTTACGTAATAATCTTTAAAACATTTACTTTCACCTACAATTCCTTTTTAATTGATCGAAATCGAGCTACACATATATTTGTACATATTTTGACTTTTATACTCCCTAAAAGGGACCGTGCTCCATTTAAGTATATAAAGAATTCAGTGCCCTAAATCGTAGTAAGGACTTAAATCGTGCCAAATTTTATTTATATTCATTTAATAGTTTCGGCGTAATTCGTGACATAAATACAGATAGATGGACCATAGATCAAAATAATTATTAATATTCAATAATAAAAAATATATTTTCACAATATATTTGATGTACAGAATTGCGCCTGTTACAGTTTTATTATAAGTATTTATGTATATTTTAGCTGACAGAAACATCCAGCTGGCCGTAATTCTATAGGATGTCCAACGAATGCGCAACGACACATCCACGTCTGATAATTTACACGGTATACTGTTCATTAATTATCCAGATACGTTTTAGGATACAGTTTAGCAGATTAAATTTTCCGATAATTGCAAGCAGTCATTTGAAATCAACTTTAACCTATTCGAGGATAATAGGAAAGTGGGCCTCTTGTTTGACCGAATCATCCCGATAACCTCTTAGATTCCAGACCGACTCACTTTCGGATTAATAATGTAAGTGTGAAAGTATGGATGAGAGAGATGCATTTTCATTTTTTTTAATCAATCCATAAAACCCAAACACAACTAAACCATTTGAACTTGAGGTATTTCCTATAAAATAAAAAAGGATTTTATTTCACCCATGTTGTAAAACTAGCCAATGGCAAATTTTTATACAACGTAGCTCTGCAACGGAATAGGATTGAAAATCCCATTGAACTGTAAACAAGCGCAGACCGTGGAAATCTAACTAAAAAGTTGGGATGGTAATGCCTTTTTGCTTATTTGTCCAGAGTAACTCCATCCGATGAAATTTTCTGATCTGCTTTTGAATCTCTGATTTGGATTTCAACATTCTTTAAATACCTACTCACTTAAACAGAAACGAAACGTTCATCCGAAAAGTGTTACTGAAATATTTCTTTCCCTCGCTTAAAACTTTTATATTATTAGACATTCCTTTGTATCTCAAACATGTTTTTAATTATTTTCATAATTTAATTTTACTTTGAAGTACTTTTTGAATTTTATATACATACCTACAAAGATTTTTCTAATGAAATATCTAATCAAATATACTGTTCGTACTTTCTCTTATACTGCTACTGCTACCAAAAAGTTTGAGCATAATTTATTAAACGACCAGAACACATTCATAAATGTTATAAAAACTATACTGAAGACAAATTCTATGTGGAATTTTTGTAAACAAACCAAAAGTCATCAGGATTGTCACACTTTTAATAATAAAAAATTGTAATTTACGAGGGTGCGTTTTTAAGTTCGCGGAATGAAAGGGTTAGAGGGGGGTGATTAGGCTCATTAGGATCGTAACTCATTTAGTAACTCATAATTAATATAAATACGAGATTTCATTGTTATTAGACTATTAGTCTTGGAGCTATCGCCAACCAAGCAACGTAATCAGAAGTGAAAAGTGAAATATGGAATAAATCGAATATCGTGCCGTTATAAAGTTCCTTACCAAGCAAGGAAAATCAGTTGCGACCATAATGGATGATATGTCATCGGTTTACGGTGACTCTTGTCCAGGAAAAACCATGGTGTACAAGTGGCATAGTTTGTTTAAAAAAGGAAGGGAATCCCTTGAAGACGACCCGAGGCCGGGCAGGAGCATCGAGGTGACCACGCCAGAACTTATCCAAAAAGTCGAAAAACTTGTACTCGATGATGCTCGACTAAAGAAGAAACAACTCGCAGAAATGGTTGGAGTATCCGATACAACAATTTTTAAAATCCTGCACGATCATCTTGGCATGACTAAGGTCAGCGCAAGATGGGTACCGAGAATGCTCACGCCGCCGCAAAAACAACAACGCGTAGTGTTCACGTGCTGGACCTCTGCAATGAAGACAAGGATGGCGTCGTCGTGACCTGAGTCGAAATAAGACTCTATGCAGTGGCATAAAAAGGTCACAGCACCCCCCAAGAAGTTTAAGGTGTCACAGTCAGCTGGGAAACTCATGGCAACGGTCTTTTGGGACTCAGAAGAAATATTATTGATCGATTATAAAGATAAAGGTGTTTCTATAACCGGAAAATACTAAGCTTCAATATTAGAGAGACTAAAAGAAGCTATTAAACAGAAAAGATGGGCAAAATTGACGAAAGGTGTGCTGCTTTTTCACGACAATGCGTCCATCCACAAGAGTCGCGTTGCGTTGGCTGCCCTGCTTAAAGTGGGCTTTGATATTTTGAACCACCCACCCTACAGCCCAGACTAGGCCCCGAGTGATTATTACCTCTTTCCAAAAATGAAAAAAGAGCTGCGGGATAAAAAATTTACCACCGATGATGAATTTAAGGAGGCAGTTTCAGCGTATTTTGAGGACAAAGACAAAACATTTTTTATGAGGGTATTAATAAATTAATTGAAAGATCTGAAAAATGTGTCCGTCTTGCAGGTGAATATATTGAAAAGGAAAAATAATTTGGTTTTTTTTTATTTCAACCCCTTTACCCTTCATTCCGCGAACATAAAAACGCTCCCTTGTATCACGTATTTCCTAGTTATACATTAAAAAAAATTACTTGACGATTGTTTCCTAGAACTTAACCGCCAAATACGTAATACGCAAGAAAATTGGCTAATAACAAAAATTAACAAATTTGTAATTGCTAATGTTTATCTATCATTTATATTGGTGAAGGTAAATTGTAATTGATTTTTATGCACAACTTTAAATATTATGATAATTATGTTTATTCAATGTAAGTAGAGTAAAATAAATTATAAAAGAGAATGATTGTCTGAAAATAGATTTTTGATCATAATAAATCCATTTTAAAACAAATGTTGTTTTATTTTGAATGCTATGCAAAGATATTGTAACTATTTTTAATATAGGCATATTTATGAAAATATTTAGAAATAATTCAGTAGGAAATTAGTTATACCCACGTTAACAAGTATATTTTACCTCAGTAAGAGATAATTAATAATTATAGATAATACATAAATATATCTAACTCCCTTATTTATTTCAAGTTTTATGCAGCTTGTACTACTGTGTATAAATATTAAACAATATAATTTATTATAATTATTTTCCAATAGGTTATTAACATCTGCCTATGGTTGGTTGCTAAGCAACGGTTTGTTGGTAAATATTCCATATCGAATTTGGCTTATGTAAGTAGGTCTAGTAGTTATAATTTTTTATACTTATACATCATCTTCTTTTATAAATTCTAATTTCTATATTGAACTGAACTGGATCAGCTTGTAAATGTACCCACTGCTGTGTAGACCACTGGCGGGCTTCTTCTTCATATACAGGATGACTGGTAAATTACTATCAATATTTAAGAAGAATACTCAGTACATGATTCTCATTTGAATTATGTAAAAAAATATAGCTACTTAATATTTGACAAAATTTTCATAAATTTCAATTCAAGTAAATGAAGCGTGTTGTTGTTGGTACAGATGTTGTGCTGTGCCGCTTGTTCACATGTAAAAATTGCCAAAGTTCACATCATTTACCTAGTTAACATATTTGTTGCTTAAACGAATACAATATCTTAGTATTTTTGCCTATCCTAAGCCAGGATTAAAGTATTAAGGGGGACTGGATCATGCTTGTTTATCCTGCTACCCTGTTAACACGTGGATACGTTTGGACGTAGGTAAACTACCTGTTTTGTGTCAAAAGTGCAGCTAGCTGCTAGGGTGTCCAGACGACGCGTACATAATTGGATAATTGTTGAGTAACTTTACTTAAAAGTTTATTAATATTTACCTGTTTTTTTACATAATTCGGATGAGAATTATGTATCGAGTAGTCTCCTTAAATATTGAAAGTAATTTACCAGTCAAGCCTGTATAGAAAAGGTTGGAGCTTAATCCACCACGCTGCTCTTCTGCGAGTTGGTGGATAAATTCCCAACCATGAGTACCGATTTTTACTAAGTGTCTATAACAACAACCGAGACTGATGGCTATAAGTTCTCTTCGAGGCATGGTAGACAGATCCACAAGAGCATACATCCAGATTGGAAACAAATATTTGTACAAATAAAAATATCTGTCCCAAGCGGGAACCGAACCCGTCACCGCCAGTGTTGAGTCGACTACTCCCACTACTATACCAGAACGATAGTTTTCTATATTAATATGCCAATTTTCAGTGGAGCGTAGTCGGTACCTATGCTTCTATTTAATAGTAGACAAACCCACAGCGTAACCATGGGACATTTACGGACTGATGCAGTATTATTTTGTTATTTTAATAGTATCTTTACGATAAAAAACGTAACTTTACTATATTTTGTAGAAAATTTTTAAAAGAATATGTGTTGGTGACTCAAATCCGTATCAAGGAGCGCGACAGTCATCCGACAGTTATCGGCTAAAGACCCATTAACGCGCTTTCCGCGCCGACTGCGTTATACGATAGGACGTACAACAACAATTTCAGGTAAATCTAATGTTCATACTGCACTGTAAATAAAGACTATAATCCAGTAAAAATATACCTCTTACAGTTCTTCGTGCCAATACTGCAAGCATATTACTATGTAACTCTTACAGCGTTTAGTGTAAGAGCTATGTTACAAATAGAATGTTAGCTCTGTTTGGATGTAGCACTCAATGAACTTTAATATCCAACGCCGCAACCCACTTTAATGGTACTCGTTTAGCTTTTTTTGTTGGCATTTTTGTTTGAACTGACTTATTAAAACAAGAACGTATCAATTACTTTTTCACTTTATAACCTTTACATATTAATAACGTCAGCATATTTGCGTGATTTAAGTAGTTAAAATTCAAAACTAAATAAGTTTAAATAAAAATTTAGTTTTCTGCTCTTGAATGTTTGTCAAAGTAAATGTCGCTTACTGTTCAAAATAAGCTCTATGTAGCTTTCGGAACAAATAAATGAGCATTCCGTATAATGAAAATAGTTGCAACGTTTCGCCCCCGTACGACTACGTGGACAATCTACTCTCAAATACTTACTAATGTAAACTAATTTAAGCAATTTAATTTAGTAGAAATAACAAATAAAAATATTCTAATAATTTATGTTATTCATTTTATTAGTATGTAGTATGCAAAAACTAATAATGCTATATATATATTACATTTCACTTTTTTTTTGTTTTAATTTTAATTCTTAGTAAAATATTATATCCGACAACCTACGGTGGAGCAGCGTAGTGGTACAGCTCCAATCCTGCTCCTATATTTATATATTTGGTCGTTATAGCCTCCTCGTTGTTAATTTAGGTACTCAGTCGTTATTAACAGTGAAATTACTATTGTTATATAATGCCTTAAAACAATATAATTAGAACTTTTTTTTCTTCAAAAAGTACCTGATAATTATGTAAAACTGCTACAAATATAGACAAAACATTACTACACTGCTATAATTTTGATTCATTAAACATAAGTAAATAGCTACGCTTTAATATTTAATTCATTTCAATGTCTTAAACAGTGTACGGAGAACTTGTAACAGAATGTTGTACCGTGTTAAGATTTGAAGCCGTTACAATTGAATGCAGATATCGATTAACAGATACAAACGCGATGGAGTAAACAGTAATGGAATTGCGAAATACAAGATACGATCGCGTTTCAACACCGCAAGGGAAATAAATGGAACGTATCGTTTAGTGAACTGATAACCATTATTTATGAAATCTCATAAACTCTACAATGTACTGTACTCTGTTATAATAGTAATAGCCATTGTTGACCGGAGCCATGAGAGCAGGTCTTATTAGTTAGAAAGATTGGAGTTTGTAATACCACACTGCTACACTGCGGATTGGTGGATGTACGCGTACTGGATGTACGAATATCGTAATCTCGAGACGTGCAAGTTAGGTTAGGATTATTTTCTTCGAAGCCAAGAACGAAATGAACTTTTAAAATAATTTACCATGTAAAAACTCAACAGTACCAACCCGAACTTGAAATTGCGACCTTTTGGTTAAGACACACGTGGTCACACTTATTAGCTCGTAATTTATGAATCTCGGCTCGTGGTCATCATGAACATGACAGTGGTCAAATATTTCAATACCTTTTTTATTTTTTTATTTTATTTGTATCGCAGGGGGACCCATTTACGGTAGACAGTCATAGACCGTTTGTCGGACTCAGCACTTGGAGATGCAATACCGTATTAAACCCCTGCGGGAGGGAGCCTTCACCCGCTTTAATTAGAGGATCCCGGATCTGCAGGCAACAGGATCTAAATATTTCAATACCCTCAACTATCACAGTGTCATCTTCAGTTAATTATTAATTTGTAATAATATGGAAAACCGTTTAATTTGTTATAAGTAAAGTAATATTTAGTATTATTAAAAGTTTTTATTATAAAAGCTTATAATTGTTGTGATCTTGATTTATAGAAATAAAATACAACAGAACGCTTATACATATAAAGTAAAGTACCTGGATGACAGAGCTTTGCTCGGTTAAATTATATTTAGATACATTTCATACTGATGAAACATAAATAATATTTTCGATCTTACCGACATAATAGTAAAATAATAGGAATTGGTTATTTAAATAAAAAATAATAAGAGCTCTCAATTCAAAAGAAAAAAAAATGGTCTGTAGACACATGGATTCGAACACAGGTTTTCTGATTTCGAATCCGCCCGATTCGAAATCAGAAAACCTGAGCTATTAGAAGCTTGTCAATGACAGCGAAATTTACCTTCGTATTCTAATGATATTTTTTAATTGCGTAAAAAAAGGGATAAAACGACATTTTCTAATAATAAATCCTAGCTAGATCGATTTATCGCCCCCGAAACCCCCTGCATACTAAATTTCATGAAAATCGTTGGAGCCGTTTCCGAGATTCAGATTATATATATATATATATATATATATATATATATATATATATATATATATATATATATATATATATATATATATATTATATATATACAATTTTGCATAGTTTAAGTTCGATTAAAAAAAGGAACCTTTACTTACAAACACTCCAAATTTTAATAAACAAAATTGCTACGTAGAATAAAATTACAAATAGCGCTAACAGAGAACTAAGTTGTTCCTTTGAAATCGTATCTAAGAAAAGAGTAAAGCGTAAGTAAAGTTTAAAAGTGAAGTTTTCTTCATGCAAAGCATTTCAAAGTTTTTGTTTTAATCTATTTTTACTTGAACAACGTGTGAAATTAAAACAATAACTTTAATTGAACTTAACTTTTGATTCCATATCAGTAAACAGCATTGCAATAAAAAGGTTTATAAATATATATATATACGTGTTGCTCAATTGCTTGTAAAAATATGGCTGCTGAAAAATCATGTACCTACTGTGTCATTCAGTCTATCAACTATTTAATGTGGGTGGTAATATTTAAAAATTGTTTGTTAGTCTTTGATACTGCAACTTAATTGGGTATTCCAAAAACATTATTTCAACTTTTTTAAATCTAATTAACTTTATATTTCTACGATAAACGATGAAATTATATACCTATATATTTCAAGCCGTTAAAAAAGTCATAAAAAAAATAATTTATCAAAAACAAGACCTAATTAGACTGTAAATTAGAAACGGTGATTAAAACATTAGGTACAGTTCATATCACAGCATTAGCTTTTGTGTAAATAAAATTCATGAAATAGAAAATGGTTGCAATCGTCCAGCAGAGGAAATTGAAACAAACATTGCAAACTCTCGACCGAACACATATGTATTAAAAGGAATTCGGCGTGTCCGAGGCGCGGATCACTACAGGCCTTTTGTAGTCGTCATTTCTCTCGTATCGATTATTATTTTTGTAGAGTTTTTAATTTCTCTTTTATAACGATTCTTCCTTTTTTAATTATAGTATGGAATGGAATGGAATGCTTTAGATTAATATCATATATTTAAAAGTTAAAAAAAATATTTAAATTTTTAACTAAACCAGGGTTTATTTTATCTGGTAATATAAAGCATTTTTGTACTTTTTGTAGTAATAATTTTAATCTACTATAAGAGTTAATTACCTAAAATGCAACGAAGGTCATTTTTACCTGGTCACTTGTTATGTTTATCTTGTCGTTTCTATTATTTTAATATATGATTAGAGAATTTTATTCGAAATATTATAATGGTTCAGTAACGACAACAAGATGCGTCGTTGCACAGCATAACTTTCGAGATATATCGGCGACACTTTACACAAAGCGTGCCACCACAATACTACCTACTTTACCACGTTAAATTATCAATTAAATCATTACATTTTATAGTAATTTGTTCTTTAATACCACTAGCATTAAGGATAAAATTAAAAGAACGTTTATTAAACTGAATGCATAAACATTGTGGTTTAATAACAGAAACCTACAGCACACGCGTTGGGAGATAAGGACATGTCATAAAAGAACGACTGCCAAAACTTTGTCTTTATGTCTTTATTAATAATTTCAACAAACAAAACATGAAAATTTTCTTGCGAAGATGACTTTAACTTTTGTTACATTAAAACAAAAGTTAATAATTGATGAAAAAGTGTTCTTTGTTGTTTTAAGTGTAATGCTTAGTAAAAATTATACTTGTAATATTAAAATTGCGTTTATAAGTGGTTTGTCTAAATTGTCCACATCGATACTACTGTTGCTTTTTATTTCGTAAAAAATGTACTTACGAGCTTACGAAAACCGACAAATTACCAAACTTGGTTGATTTTTTCTAAAACTTATGTTGCTACATTTTTTTTAATGTAACCCTACAGTCATTTCACTATAGGTAATGTTATGGAAAATTTTCCAGACACATGACATCAAGGATATTGGTCTCAAAGAAGTATTCAGAGAACAATCCTGTACAGATTTTAGTATCGGTTCAATTGTAATAGGGTCCTGCCCTATGATATAAACTATAACTAAATTTTAAAAAAAATCACTAGTATATCAATGCAAAAAAATGTTTTCAGTTTTTTGGTAAAAATTTAGTAAAAAAACAACTTGCATTTATCATAACCGGGTCGTTATCCGGTTAAGTTTAACCTTTCTTTTTTGACGTCATAACGTCTTATAAATCGATGAAAACTGGCTGCACACACGAAAGAGCATGACTCATTGTCACCTTCCGCAAGCGAGAGCGCGGAAGAAGCGATAGAGAGGCACGATCGGCCTAAGCGTTCAGCTTGTGACGCATCTATCTCTCTTGCACTCCATCGGCAAATACGTTCAAGTAGAAGAGAAAAAATATTTGAATTAACGAATGCAAATTAATGTTCATTATTCGAAAAAAAAATAATTTTCAATTAACTCCTTATAAAAAATAATAATAATTCAGTTATAATAATTCAATTCAATTCATAAAAGTGTGCAATTTTTCATCAATGTTATCTCATGACGCTATCACTTAAAATTATCGTCCATAAACCGACTTTACAGACAACCAATTTTTATATATTGCTCAAAAAATAGAACTTGTGAATTAACATTATCAAGAATTAAAGAAGCCACTGCAATTTACTATAAATATCATTTTGAGTAGAAGTTTTATCTAAAGTATACAAAATATAATTTCACAATTAATCAAGGGATTGACGCACCAATCTCTGAGCAAAAGTAGTCTTTAGCTGAACATTATTTGATTATTTACGATTATTTATTAAAGAAACCACGATTGGATTTTTACTATACCCAGACGATTCTTTCAAGCAATTGGAATAACTTGAAGTGAACTGAATTAGACTGGAAACGTCCCACTTCTGGGCAAAGGCCTCTTCTCCATATAGAAGGGTTGGAGCTTAATCCACCATAATTTAACTACCATAATCATATTAACTACCATAATCATATAATCATAAAATAATAACGATCGTCGTCAGGTGTCTGCAATAACAACTGGGCACGGTGAGGAGACCCACAAAGACATACATCCAGGCCAGTAACAAATATTTGTACAAATACAAATTTCTGCCCAGAGCGGGAATCAAACTCGCGTCAATACGTCATAACCGTTCATATATACGACTATTACACTATTAATTAATTTTAAAGTTTTCATTCCTGTTTACAGTATTATGGACTTTATAAAGATATGTGGTTGTGGAAGCTTAATTAATGACTTAATATTTCTTCTTGCATAAGTTACGTGTAACGGAAAATAAATAGATACACAAAAAAACCTAATTTACAGTTGACATGACTGTGTTATTCTATGTTAGCTTACATAATATAAAATATAATATAATCTAATTTCTAATCCTATATGATTTAACTCTGCAGTAATAAAAATATTAAAATAATTATAACACTTTCTAGCAGTGCATTAAAATATGGGCTTTACTTTAAAATTTTAAATCCCAGAATGCAAAATATAAACGTCCAGCTCAAATATAAAGCTGCTTACCGCGAAGCAGCAAATATTAACAACAATAACGTACCGAGCTAATATTGGGCATGCGGCATACGAACAAGACGATGTAACCGCAAGTGGTTAAATACGAAAGAGGGGATTGTTGTTCGCTGCAAAGTTCAACCGCGAATGCCCGACGCAAATAATAATCCGTTTTTATCTTTGCGATACGACTACGGTAAAATGTTGAACGTAAAAAATCCGAAGATTTCTTTAATCCATCCCAAATCAAGTGTTGATTGATAAAAGACAGATATCAAAGTACATTACTGTAACGAAAAAAGTTGATGATAACTTTGGATAGTTTTACTCGAAGATTAGTTGACATAAATTAATAAAAATTCAAAGTATGCAATTAAAACGACAATGTCTTTTGAAGAAATATGTATATTTTAGACTTACTATAAGTTATTTATTAGCGCGAGCTTGGGGAGGCCTATGTCTAGAAGTGAACTGCGATAGGCTGATGCGATCAGGGCCGGCCTAAAGCGAAAATTACAAGTGTGCAAGACTCACATCTTATGCGCCTATGAAAACATTATCGAGTTTATTATCCATTACTATCCTGTGTCGGAAGTGTACAGAAAAACAAAAGCCGCCAAGCTATACTTATTTCTATAAAAAAAGATCGTCCGAGATCTACCATCAATGTTTACCCTTGTAATCTATTCGAATTCCTAAAAAACAAAGTTCGTCCGAGATCCACAATCGATGTTTACCCTTGTAGCCTATCTGAATTCGTAAAAAAAAGGTCGTCCGAGATCTACAATCGATGTTTACTTTTGTAGCCTATCCGAATACCTAAAAAAATATGGCCTCCGAAAAAGCTCGAGTGTCCGGCTGCATACTTCGCACATCCCTTAGGCCGGCCCTGGATGCGATGCGATGCGATATGTTATTTCCTAAGTGTACTCAACAATCGTATCGTGCAAATGAGTGATTCCTCTGTATTGCTTTCTAACGCACAGCGAGTGTTTGCGAACGGAGATTGCAATATTATGTACCAATCCCCAGCCTCTTCCGACAGATGCGCAACTACTCGTAGCGTTAGAAATATTACCCTACTGCCCATCGAAGCAGCAACGTCTATTGTAAATTTTATTTATGAAAAGATGTCGGAAAGTTTGAGGTTCCTTTCAACATATTTAAATGTGTATTCTGAGGAATGAATATAACATAAAGTACTTTAAACTGTCAAGATAGTTAACAAAAAGCGTTTTGACAAATATGATTAACAATTAAATATCTATATTACTTACCTTTTCTTAGGAATAGCTTTCTTGCCTAGAATCGCAACATAACCATATTGAGTTTATCACAGAAAAATATACCTATTAAATATAATTAAAATCTAAGTGTAAAGTTAAAAATTAAAAAACTTTAATATTAAAGAGGTTACAAGTAACGTATACAAACCAGTCGTGTAACACGAAGCCTAGAGGATTACTGACAAGTATACAAAATAAAATTGTGTATTATCATAACTATTTCATGTAATTCCTATTATTAAAATATATATAATATAAAAATTTAATGCCCAAAGTACTGACGTAAAAAGCATAAACGTTAAAATGTTCGCCCCAATATTTTCGAGGGTTGTCAATAGAGTTCACGACGATGTTTGCTCTGAGCTCAACTTCGCTCTGTTAAAAGCGCCTTTACAGTATAGCGTGAATGAACAAAACTTAACTCCAGACACTAAGTATGTAATGAAAATAGCTTTACTTTTAGCTACTTATGAGGTGAATTTTATATTTTACATAAATATGTATCATTGAGTTTGGCGTGCAGTAGATAGTATTATATAATTTCTAAATTTATTTGTGGAATATATTTATATACATATAAGAAGAAATAATTTTCGTGCTCTATAAGTCCAGCTATAGCAGTTTCAAACTAAGAAATAGGAAGAAAATAAATTAATTAAAAATTGTTATAATGGTGAAATCGAATTCAAAATGTATCACATGAAAGGTATTAAGTAATATGAAATTTTTCAATTATAAAGTATAATAATCAATTTATCATAGTTTTCGAAGAAGCAAGAAATGTATCAAAATTTAAAAAATATATATCGTTTCCTAACCAGAGTTTGTTATTTTCATACGTTTTGACTCTTTTCTTCACAAACGAATTTGACAACCTCTAAATTTTGTTACCTTTGACACTAAATCTACTCGATATAAATCGAACACGACGTGTGAGATTGTAAGCGATAAAAGTTACTCGTACTAACGGAGAGCAGAAGATTTAGTATCATGCAGTATAGTTATAACTACCTTTGTTTACACTACATTTAACTTGTGCGAAGTGTAGCGATGGCTACAACTTGCGACTTTGTTTGTCTAGATCGTTTGTTATGCTGTTATTAAATTTGAAAAACATTTTGATAGAGTTCACTGCTGTGTTTTACTGTAAAAAATAACGAAATATAAAGCTCTTGTCTAGCAAAATATATACTATGTTATCACTATTTCAGTTAACAATGTATTTTATTACATCGTCTGAACTACGTTCGCAAATTAAACTGTACTTATTTTGTTAATTAAATTGTAATAAAGCATTACGATGCATTAAGCCTTAGTGTATTTCAATAATTGAGGTCTATCACCTATATACCAAAATACACTTATTTGATTTTAAGGTGTGCTGACAAAGCTTTGACCGACCAGACAAAACAAGTGGACGCAATAAACCCCCAATTCGGACCACTGCTCAACAAATTCACTAACCGAAATGAAGTCTCAACTGCGGTTGATGTCAACAGGCCACCAGTTTTATTACTCGCGTCACTATTGAATTCCGATGTTCCGTTTTCGTGTCCGGCTATTCGGAGTTAACGCCTATAGCATGACGGTTTGATCAATATTTAAACTCCATGCCAAATACTAGTGTTATCCAATAAGCTCTACTAGTGTGATAGAAATGTTTATTATACATGAATTTTCGCACAGTCAAAAGAGAAGCTTAGAATTTCAAAGGTTTCATAATTATTCTTATTTACTTATATTTAAAGCCTTAAAATCCATAGGTTATGGTTTTTGACAAATCTTTAATTAAAAAATATGGCAATTGTAAATAGGAAATAGATATATCTATACTAATATTATAAAGAGGTTAATTTTGTGAGTTTCAATGTTCGGGGTAATTTCCGGTACTACTGATCCGATTGACACACACACACAATACATACATATTCACAAATATATACTCTTTTGTTTATTGTTAAAATCTGTGATCAAACTGAGAATAGATTAATATTATTGGTCTGTAATATTATTTGTCTATTATCCTACAGAATATCAAAAATAATCGTTATTATGATAATGTCATAGTCATAATGCGTCTAATCATCATATTATAATATATATTATTTCTAAAATGTGTTTTTCCTGGAGAGCCTAAATCTTTTTAAATAATTATTTTTAGAATTATTTTTTTCATAAAAAATTATTACTATTATTATATTATTAATAACGATACGAGCGCCATCTATTGATTATGTGTTGAAGTTTAGTTTTTTTCGTATTTTCATCCCTCTGGGAAAATAATAAATATAATTCCTATAGTTCCAAAAGTCAAGAATTTTTTTTTAGGAAATTTTTCTTCTTTTTCAATGTTTTTTTTTTTTTAATTCGAAAAATCTTAATTAGTTTTTGAGTTATTTGCAAAAAACTTTATTTTAAATTTAATTATTTTAAAATACATTGTTATAATTTTATATCTTGGTATAACTTCAAATTTTATCATATACTGCATAATGCATTAAGTTATAACGTAATAATAATACGACATAATCATTTAGTAAACTAAGTTATTAGACAAAAACATGTTTCACGATATTATACATTACATATCATTAGGGGTTGGGTTCTTCGTTTCTGTCTCATTTCAATGACCATTAATGTATTACGATAAACATATGAATTTATGAAACGTGCTTTATTTTCATTACATTAACGTCCAAGTCTGAATAACTTTTAACATAACATACCTATTACTTGAGAAGAAATATTTGAAAAGATTATTTTGCTTCGACGGCTCAAGAGAGTATATTTTTTAAGAGCTTGAGATACTTACTGAAACCTATTTGTAGTTTCAAAACGCATAGTCTTATCAGTGACAGTCGAAGACGCGTGCTATTTGTGAAATAAATCGTTTATAATCAAGTGCCGTGACGTCATCAACAACTGTCTGAGGCCCGACATGTAATTTCCCGACCGTCAATTATCAAGACGCTCCGCGGTCGAGGTCCTACTGTAACAGAGTTTGATAGTACCTTATTGCGTGTTCTGTGAATTAAATATATAGGTAAATGTTAATTTTTGAAAATTATGCTCCTTCCTACTTTCTTTTTTTTTCAAAGTAACTACTTTTTAATATGCAAATTGCTGATGCAAAAAAAAAGAAAAAATGATGCTTGCAATTTTAATTATGTCATAAATATATTTTTTAAGCTCTTTATTTTATAAGCAACATTTTTCATAATATAATTATAGTATACCACTTTTTTTTGTGTCGCAGGGTAATCCATTACAGTCCAAGACCTATGTCGGAGTCGACACTTTGGAGGTGTAATACCGTACTAAACCCCTTCGGAAGCCTTCAGCCGCTTTAATTGGAGGGTCCCGGATCTGCAGGCAACAGAATCATAGTGTACTACATCATTAACCAATCGAGCAACGAGCTTTAAAAAGCTAAAAAATATTATATTTACAGAAAAATAAATATTGTGATCCGATTCCCGTTGATAGCGAATATTTGTATTTTAACAATTTTTTTTCTGATTTGTGTGTTTGTTCTCATGGGTCTCCATATCATACCTCAGTAATTACTCTACGACCCAGTACTACGTAAAGCCCGTTTTACATCATAATCACCTAATAATAATTAATCGTTACTCTTGGAATGGAAACTATTCGCCGCCCCGATATATATCGATACTACTCGATAATTATCGAATGAAGATAAATCGATATATGTATATCGAATCAAGTATATCGATAATTATCGAAAGTTATAATTACCTTTACTAAAAGTAGTAATTATAACTCGAGTATTTACGAATTATCGATATGTATCGCACACTCCTAATTACGAGTCAGCGCGGCACAAGGGGTCCAGTGTTTATTTTGAGTTTTTTTCTTATAGCTTCGATTCTCTCTATATTCGATTATCGGAGCGATTTATTAATTACGATTAGTACAGTAGGCATAATTATTAATTTTAGTTAGTATATTTTAAGTAGAAATATAGATTACTTTTTATTTCAGTCGTATTAGAAATGCTTTTTTGTTTTAAATTTGATTATAGGATTGTAGTTTTAGTTTAGTTTGTATTCATGTAAATGTATTTTTCGTGGCTAATCTGCTGCGTCATTTGTGATGAAAAGATCTAGCCGACTTACTATAGGGAAATTGCACCGGCGTCTTTACACATAGTTTAACCTTTTAAATATTACATCTTCGCCTGAAGTACTTGTACTCGTGATTTTAGATCTCTGCTTTCACTCATAAGGGAGATATGGGTGTAACAGCCCCTAATGGTTGTATTTTTTTTCTCAGAAACTATGAAAGATATTTAAATGAATCTAACGCGAAAAAATATATATCAATGAATTCTATATTTAGTATTTTTTTATATTTTTAGAAGTGTAAAAAATATATTTATTATTCGAGGGTGGTTTTTTATATGAACTACTGGAGATACACCAACCAAAAAAAATATTATACAATTGTCTCAGAGTCTACTGCAACATATTATAAATACAAAAGTTTGCATTTGGTGGAACATAGTTTAAAAAAATCTGTGTGTTTCAGCTCCGAGGCAAGATTAGAGTTTACTTCTTAAGAACGATTCTCTAAATAGACACAAATATTTCGTATGTGACACAGAATAACGCTTGTCGCCTATTTTACAGTTTTTACGCGAAAATATAGGGTAGGTACTTTAGATTTCTGAGGCAATAAATTGTTCATTATTGGTTTGACTTCATCACTATAATCACGAATAATCTCGTCTTTGGACGCGGGCGGAATCTAGTATAAAAATAAGTAAAAGAGCTGTGACTGAAAACATAAACAAAGTTATTTCGATTCGATATATGTATGTACATAAATGTACCTATGTATGTTAGTCTTTACAAAGCCTACACTCAAACGATTTATCTCAGCCGTTTACATCGTTAACCTTATAAATGACTCAAGTGCCCTAAGATGAAAGGCATTCTGATGGTAGTTGCTTTATCCGGTTAACTGCCGGATAATCAATTAACCGTTGACCGGCTGCATCCGGCTGCAACGGAACTATGATCAGGGAACAGATAAATGGTCCGGAAATCTGAGTCTTACATGGTTACGAGCACTTATGTTGTGAACACTATATTCGCAATAATTTCTCGTTGTTGCAGCGTAATACTGAAACTGGGCGATAAAGTTCTACGAAACAGATTTTTATTTCTACGTTCAACAAAAATGTGACTTCGAATTACTGCAGCATTCTCTTCTAAAATAAAAGTGAATAGTTTAGTTTAGTTATATTAGGTCTGGGAAAAAGTTTCTTCGTATTTTATATACAAATTTAATTATTTTTTAATTGTTTATATATATATATATATATATATATATATATATATATATATATATATATATATAATTGTATTATATATTTTATGCCATTTTTAGACCGAAACAGGTGAAAATCTGAGGGTGCAAAGTCATGATTATGGAGTAAGATGCATTAACACTTGCCAACCAAGCTCTCTGAAATTTTATTTGTGGCCAAAGATGTGTTCTATTGATCAATTCCAGCCGTTTTTTCTCAATTTTTTGCTTGTCTCATTAACCTGGCGGTAAAATCTCATAATGCGCATGCATTCTGTGCACAGTCTGTGGAGCTTGACTACCCTTTGACCATTATTTTCCCACGATCTTGTCGCAGGTGATCCATTTTACACCACTAGTGATCAATCTTTCCAAAAATGCTTCAGTTTCATTACGTTTCAATAGAGAATCGCAATTTAGTAAACAATTTATTAGATTTCTTTAATTGAGCTCATGTAGCACCCAAATATCGAGCTTTTTTATAGAGCCAAACTTTTTCAAATGGGTCAAAACTGTTTTGTGGTCAATCCTCAGTTTCCTCGGCTATGTCGTAACTACTAACATGCTGGTCTGGCTCCACTTTTACAAAAATGGCATCAACTTTATCCTTATTTTTCCCTTATACAGTGCGACCAGAGCGAGCTGCATTTTTTATATCAAAATTCGCAGACTAAAAACGTTTGAGACAACTTTGTGCTACTCTTACTGACACTGCATTACAAATACATAACAGACATATCATCATCATCATCATCATCATCATATCAGCCATTGAATTTCCACTGTAATCATCCAACAGCTTCTGGCGTCTTTCCTCAGGTCGTCTGTCCATCTCGCGAACGACCGTCAGACGCTGCGCTTGCCGGTAGGTGGTCTCCTCTAAAGAATCTTTCTGCTCCATCAGCCGTCAGTTTTACGAGCTATGTGCTAGCCTGCTCACTGCCACTTCAGCTTGTAAATCCGCTGGGCTATGTCAGCAAGCTTCGTTCCCCTGCGGATCTCATCATTTTTCATTCGATCTCGCAGAGAAATACCAAGCACAGCCCTCACCATTGCACGCTGTGCGACTTGGAGCTTGTTTAAAAAGAGACTCATAGTCAGAGACCATCTCTCAGACTCGTATGTACCTACTGGTAACACACAAGACTTTCGACATCAGGCACTGAGTATTTATTGTTCTGTGCACTGAGGTATAACAGACATAAGCGTCACAAAAAATTTCCGCAGCTTGAGTCGCATTTTTCCCTTTTTTGTAATAAAACTTCAGTATGTGTCGAATTTCTTAGTTAATTTCACTTATTTTGACGGAGAGAAGAACAATTGAAAAATGCCAGGATTTTTTTTTTATGTCCTATATTTATTGATAACAAAACCTTGATGGTGGGACCGAAGGTCGTGAAGGCGGCGAGTGCGCTGGGCAGACTCCTCCCGAACCTCGGAGGACCCAGCGCCGCCTGCAGGCAGCTGTACTCCGGAGTCTGCTGGAGTATGGCGACGTACGGTGCCCCGGTTTGGGCGGATCGCCTCACCGCGAAAAATAGGGCGGCGCTGCGCGCTGCGCAGCGAACAATCGCGGTGAGGGTGATTCGGGGTACCGTACGGTATCGTGGGCTGCAGCTACTGCTCTAGCCGGCGACCCCTCGTGGGAGCTCGCCTCCAGTAACGCCCTTGTGCCCATGTCGGGCCGGAATGGGAACCCGGTCCTGCTAGACACGGCGTCGTCGGGACTGTTCAGAGGTTAGCCGGACAGTCCCCATGGAGGAGAAGTCTGGCCTTTTCGCCGAGGCCAGCCTGTCGCTGGAGGGATCCTGTTGCCTGCAGATCCGGGACCCTTATTAAAGCGGCTGAAGGCTCCCGCAGGGGTTTAGTACAGTATTGCACTCCCAAAGTGCCGAGTCCGACATAGGTCTAGGACTGGATCCGACATAGGATATCATCCGTAAATGGTATCCCCTGCGTAAAAAGAAAAATAATAATAATAAGCCGTGTGGCTCCCGGCAGAGCAGAATAGGACCAACCCATCCTCCGCCTAGGGTGTCGTAAAAGGCGACTAAAGGCAATCAAAGCTGCATAACTGGGTCGGCGATCGCGATGGTGTGGTGGCTATCGTGACCCAGGTCGCCGCGGGCACCCCGCCCTTTACGCGTATTGTAAAGGGCTCGGGTTGCGTCGCGGCACTGCTGGGGGGGATGGCCGTAGTGGGTGTATACTTCTCCCCGAACAAGTCGGTCGCTGACTTCGAGGTGTACCTCGACGAACTCGAGAGGCTGATTAGGAGACTCCAACCTGCAGAGGTGCTGGTGCTCGGGGACTTCAATGCGAAGTCCCAGCAGTGGGGATGTCCAGCCACGGATGCGCGGGGGGCGATCCTTGAGGAGTGGGTGGTTGCCACCAACTTGACCGTCCTCAACCGCGGGACGGCCAACACGTGTGTGCGAAGGTGGGGTGGGTCCATCGTGGACGTATCGTTCGCGAGCCCCGCCCTAGCGCGCCGTGTTCAGGGCTGGCGAGTGCTGGACGACGTGGAGACTCTCTCGGACCACCGTTACATCCGATTTGAGATCTCCGCTCGTCCCGCGGTGCCGCCAAGTCCCAGCCGCGTCTCGGCGGATGAGGGTCCGCGGTGGCAACTAAAGCGTCTCGACCGGGAGCGGTTCGAAGAGGCGGCGATAGTGGCCTCTTGTCAGCCACAGGTCGGTGGATCACCAGACAGGGTGGCAGACTGGCTGGTGGACACGATGACCGGCATGTGCGACGTGGCCATGCCGAGGTCGAGGTGCCGCCCCCATCGGGCGCAAGTGTACTGGTGGTCGGACTCGATAGCGCAGCTGCGCAGGGAGTGCGTGGCCGCCCGACGCCAGTACACTCGTTGCAGGAGGCGGATTTTCCGCTCGCCCCTTGCCTCGCTGGACAGGGCACGGCACGAGGAGGAGGGTGAACGGCTGTACGCCCTTTACACGGCAGCCAAAGCCAGCCTCCAGAGTGCCATTAGTGAGTCGCAGGCCGTGGCCAGGGCGGAAATGCTGGATGGGCTTAATAGCGACCCGTGGGGGAAGCCCTACAAACGGGTTCGCAATAAGGTCCGTCCCTGGGCTCCGCCACTCACGCAGACCCTGGACGCCGGAGTGGTCTGTGAGGTGGTCGCGGCGCTGTTCCCGACGGCGCCGGCACAGCACCAGCCGCCGCAAATGGCACCAGCGGACGCGGAGGGAGACGTCGGAGAGGAGGCACCAGAGGTCGGGGAGTCCGAGCTCGAGGAGGCCGTCGCACGGCTCAGGAGGAAGAGCGTCGCTCCGGGGCCGGATGGCATTCCAGGAAGGGCGTGGGAGCTGGCGTACGATCACCTGGCGCCGCGAGTTCGAGGGCTATTTTCTGCCTGTCTGGCTCAAGCCTTAATCCCACAACGGTGGAAGACAGGCAGACTAGTCCTCCTCAGGAAGGAAGGCCGGCCGGCGGAGTCGCCGTCAGCGTTCCGCCCCATTGTCCTCCTGGACGAGCTGGCAAAGCTCTTCGAGCGTGTGGTGGTTGGGCGTCTGGTGGCGCACCTCCGGCAGAGGGGACCCGACCTCTCGGGCGTGCAGTTCGGCTTTCGCAGTGGCCGCTCCACGGTGGATGCCATTCTGTGCGTCCGAGCCCAGGTGCGGGACGCAGTGGCCCAGGGCGATGTCGTCGTGGCGGTGTCCCTCGACATCGCCAACGCGTTCAACACGTTGCCCTGGAGCTGCATTAGGGAGGCGCTCCGCTACCACGGGGTGCCGACCTATCTGCGTCGAGTGGTGGGTGCCTACCTCTCCGACAGGTGGGTCATTTTCCCTGGCCAGAACGGCATGGCGAGCAAGGAGGTCGTATGCGGTGTTCCGCAGGGGTCGGTACTCGGTCCACTCTTGTGGAACATCGGATACGACTGGGTTCTGCGGGGCACATTATTGCGGGGAGTGAGTGTCGTTAGTTATGCCGACGACACACTCGTGCTGGCTCGGCGGCCGACATACCGGGATGCGGCAGTATTGGCGACTGCAGGCGTCGCGCAGGTAGTAGCGCGGATTCGGCGCCTCGGTCTCACTGTCGCTCTCGAGAAGGCGGAGGGGATCATTTTTCATGGCCCAAGGAGGGCGCCTCCTCACGATGCCCATCTGATCGTGGGAGGCACTCGCATCGGTCTGTCGGGCACGATGACGTACCTGGGTCTCGTGCTCGACGGCCGATGGAAGTTTCGGGCGCACTTTCAGCGGCTGGTCCCGCGCTTGCTGAAGGTGGCGGGCGCTCTCTCGTGGCTCTTGCCAAACGTGGGGAGTCCCGGTGTGAGCTGTCGTCGTCTTTACACCGGCGTCGTGAGGTCGATGGCGATGTACGGTGCTCCCGTCTGGGCCGACGCCCTGGATCGCGACAACATTGCCCTGCTGCGGAGAGCGCAGAGGGTGATGGCGATAAGGGTCGTACGGGGGTACCGTACCATCTAGGGAGAGGCAGCGTGTGTGCTGGCTGGAGTCCTGCCCTGGGACCTGGACGCGGTTTCTCTGGCGTCGTCCTACCGGCGGCGTCGGGGTCTGGCGTCCGGCGCCCTCAGTCCAGCACCACGGGGGCTACAAGACCACCTCAGGCAAGAGCGGGATGCCGCGATCGCAGAATGGGAGGGGCGGCTCGAGCGTCCGAGTGCGGGGCACCGGACGATCGAGGCAATTCGGCCGGTCCTCCGGCAGTGGTTGGCTAGACGGCATGGCGTCCTAACCTTCCGCGCCACGCAGGTCCTCTCGGGGCACGGCTGCTTCGGGGGGTACCTGTGTCGTATCGCTGGGAGGGAGCCCTCTCCTCGTTGCCACCACTGCCGGGACTGCTCCGACGAGTCGGCACAGCATGTGCTGGAGGTGTGTCCGGCTTGGGAGGAGGAGCGCGAGGCGCTAAGTCGTGTTGTGGGGACAGACCTTTCGCTGCCGGCTGTGATTTCCGCCATGGTCGGCAGCGAAAGGTGCTGGGACGCCGTCCTCGCTTTTTGTGAGCGGGTGATGTCGGAGAAGGAGGCGGCCGAGCGGGTGAGGGAGGATACCACCGACCTCCCCCTTCGCCGTAAAAGGACTGGGCGTCGGAGGTTGGCGCACGATCGTCGCCTTCCCCCTTAGCGCTAGGCAGAGGGCGGTCGACTTGGGGAAGTCGGCCGTCCACCGAATTCTGCCCGGGTAGGCGCGTGCGGTGTCCGCCGCGCGCCACCCATGGTAAGAACAACCGTGTAGGAGCCTGATGAGGCACGCCGCCGGGGTTTGCAGACGAATCCGGATCCCTGCGACCCCGGCAAAGGCGATGAAAGTGGACACCGTGTGATTTTAGTGGGTAAACTGCCAGTCTACGGCAGGAGTCCCACATAACCCGGTCGTTCCCCAGCGGCCGGGTATGCGTAACGCATTTCCACACGTTAAAAAAAAAAAAAAAAAAAAAATCAAAGCTGCATAACACCAACACAGCCTCCTCGGAGAGTTTGGAGTGCCTCTGCGGGTGAGTAATTCAGCACTCCAAACACACATGGATGATGGACACAAGAAAAGGAAAGCGCATAGGGCCGCTGCCTGGGGGACGCTAGGGCGCGTCTGGAGCTGGCGCTGGCTCAAGCAAGCAAGCTCCTTATCATTGACTCTGTTGCGGGCCAGCTTGTCAAACGCAACCGTCGTAACTTCTCTGCTGCCTGGATCGACTACAAGAAGGCATTCGACTCGGTGCCTCATTCATGGCTTCTGAGGGTCCTCGAGCTGTACAAGATCGACGGTGCAGTTCGAGACTTCCTCGAATGTATGCATGGGGCAATGGAGTACGATCCTTTGTCTCCAGGGCGAGAGACTGACGACGGGTGTCGATGACCGTATCCGGATACGAAGGGGTATTTTCCAGGGTGATTGTTTGAGCCCACTTTGGTTTTGCTTGTCCTTGAACCCTTTAAGCACTCTGCTGGAGCGTTCAGGGACAGGCTTTCAGTTTCGGAGAGGAGGTACTAAAGTCTCCCACCTTCTCTACATGGATGACCTCAAGCTGCTGGCACCTAATCCTGCACGCCTTATGGAGTTGCTGAAAATCACTACTGAGTTCAGCGGCTCCATCAGGATGCAGCTTGGAGTGGATAAGTGTGCGGTCGTACATGTAGACAGGGGACAGGTGACGCAATCGGCTGAAATTAGCCTAGAGCTTTCGAACTTCAAGACCCTTTCCGAAGCTGAATCTTACCGGTATCTGGGCATGTCACAATGCATAGGGGTGCAGGAGGTGGATATGAAACAGGCGGTTTGCGAGGTCTTTTTTGGATGGCTGACAAAAGTTCTTCAGAGCTACTTGTCGGGCGCCAACAAGGTCCGAGCTTATAACGGCTGGGTCATGCCCACTCTCTTGTACACATTTGGCGTGCTCAGATGGACTCAGACCGAACTCGACGCCCTAGACAGAAGAGTCCGCACGACTATGACTCACCATCGCATGCATCACCCGAAATCGTCGGTCATGAGACTGTACATCCCACGGAAGTGTGGTGGCCGAGGCCTATTAAGCGCCAAGTCCATGACTAACCGGGAGGTGTGCAGCCTCAGGGCCTACTTTGAGACGAGGACGGAGAGCGCTATGTGCGATGATGTTATAGTATGTGACAAAGGTCTCACCCCGTTATCCCTGGCCAAAGAGGAATGGCGAAGACCGGTTGTACTTAGCATCTCTAAACGGGAGACCGTATGGATGGAGAAGGAGCTGCATGGACGGTTTTACAAGGCGCTCCATGCACCTCACGTGGATGTTAAGGCCTCCGTGCAGTGGCTGCGATTCGGGGACCTCTTTGGGGAAACCGAAGGTTTTGTCTGTGCAATACAGGATCAGGTGGTCAAGACGAACAACTACCGGAAGCACATTCTGAAGGATGGCACTCCCGACTTCTGTCGAGCTTGTCGTCATCCTGGCGAGTCACTCAGACATGTGCTTTCGGGGTGTTCAGCGCTTGCCAACACTGAGTACTTGCACAGACATAACCAAGTGGCCAAAATTCTTCATCAAGAGCTTGGTCTAATGTATTGTCTTCTGGAACAGAGGGTGCCGTACTACCAGTACACACCGGCGCCAGTACTCGAACGCTACGGAGTCCGGCTCTACTGGGACCGGCCTATCGCCACGGACAGGACGATACTGGCGAACAAGCCTGATATCGTGGTGATGGATAGGGCACAGTCGAGGGTGTTTTTAGTGGACATTACCATCCCGCATGACGAGAACCTCGTGAAAGCCGAAACAGAGAAAAAACGTAAATATCTGGATCTGGCGCACGAGATTGTCGACATGTGGGGTGTTGATTCCACTGAAATCATCCCTATCGTTATATCTGCCAACGGTTTGATCCCGGTTAGTCTCGCTCACCATCTGAGACAGCTGGGTATCCGTGACGGTTCGCTCGCAGCCAGGATGCAGAAGGCAGTATTACTCGACTCGGCTAGGATTGTCCGCTGGTTTCTCAGCCTACAGCCCTAACCCCCGGCCGTTTGATCTCCCTGCCGGGGCGTAATCCTCCACCCGCTTATATTTATCTAAGTAAGTTTATGTAAATTTATTATATTCCTTATATAAGTATTGTATTATATTTATTTATATGTGTATATGTATATCTTGAACGGGTGGAGTGTAGCAATTAAAATAATAATAATAAAACCATATAATATACAAACAGTACAACTAAAGAGACTTTTTTTAATTTTTGCATACAAAAAACGAAAGACTTCTTGTGAATATAAACATCACAGATAATATTTAAAATTATTTATTTGTCTATATTACACAATTTAATACATTGAGCTGCTTATTTATAAATAGTAAATACAAGTTCTAAGCTAAGACAAAATAAAACTCATCTTAAACTGACATCAACAAATCTGTTAGCTATTATCTTTCAATCTGAGCCCAAATGAATTTAACCCGAATGATTTCCGAATCATTAACCCTCTCTCTGCCCTAAGCAAGACAGACATCAGCCTTAGATCCGTATCGTGTGAATCTGCGGCTTAAAGATTAACTGATCCCATGCAGAACTGAAGTTATCAACCACGGACGCGAAGAAATCGTGCTATCTCCCCGTAATACAGGCTTAAAGGGCTCCAATCAAACTAAACAAACCCGACTAATCGTGATTCCATTCTGTATTTGGAGTTTCGTACGAAGGATTAGACGGCAGACGACCGAGGATGCGGTATCATTACCTCAAATGACTCTCAGGCGTTCTATTTCTTATCTAATTTGTATACTTACTTGATTTTTATTACATTGTTTCATTACTAGCAGCCAAATAAATTACAATACATGTACTAAAAAAATAATTCTTCTAGCTACGGTTATTGACATTTAGACCTAGAATAATATAATATCAATCACTGGACCGTGAATGATCCTGCGTTGAAAATTATAGAACTCGGATATCTATGATTCTGATAAAATTAATGAATGTTAAAGTTATAATTAATAAAATTGCTTTAAGATTAAGATAGACTACCCCGTTGGTGCAGTTGGCAGTGGCCAATGCTTTCTGCTCCAGGATCATGGGTTCGATTTGCGCCCTGAATCTATCTTTTTCAAAATTTATTTTGTTCCAGACCTTTATGGTATAAAAAAAATATTTATTTATAATTCATATTAAAAGTAAATATAAATTAATGCAATATTTGTTAGTAAATATTTTTATTGCCTATGAATATTAGCCAATAGATATTGTTGATTAAAAGATTAAAAATTAAAATGAAACTCAATAAACGACCTGATATTTGGTTTGAGTAACATTATTTAATATTGCCATGTAAAAATTCCAGTAGGAATGAAATAGACTTCATCATGACCACCAGACGACGGATATTCAATGACGTCTCCGTGATCCATAGGGTGAAAACCGAGAGTGATCACCTATTGGTTAGAGGCACATTGAATATCAGTGTCAAATTGGAACGGTCACGCCTGATGAAGTCTACACTGAGACCATCTAACACACATATCCAAAACCCCAAAAGCTTTCAGCTCGAATTATCTAATCATTTTGATTGTCTTGACGATTGTGTTTCTGTGGACGATATAAACAGCATGTTGGTGAACACTGTCCATACAGTCGGGAGCCGATTTTACAGACCCGGCCGTAAAAGCGGCCCCCGAAAAATCTCTGGCCAAACTCAAAGTGTCATGGAGAAACGACGCTTGTTAAACCTGCAGTCCTCTGGTGACGATGAAGCATATAGGAGGATCAACAGACGTATATGGAAATCTCTGAGAGACGATATACGTGTCTTTAATACAAAACGTATTAAAGACACGATAGAGCGGAATCGGGGTAACTATCTCAAATTACATTTAAAATAATTTGAAATAATACAGAGAATACAGTTATTTGTTATTTCATTTAATATAATAACTTCTTAAGTTAATTAATACAATACGAGTACATCTATGTTTAAAAACAGCTTCGTTCAATCCGGTAAGTAAGCGCTGAGATCTTTGTATTTTATTTTCATACTTTGACGTATTTGTTCACGACTTGAAAGCAAAATATTCTTCTTCAATCTACTATGATAATGTTACTTTTACATTTTGACATCATATTTAAACTTCTAATTTTATTATATTAATACAATTAAACAACAAATATCCTATGAGACTTTTCTAATTAAATTAAACCATAGGGGCACATAATCATCAATCAAAAATAATAAAAGTGGACAAAAAAGTGGACGAAAAAGTGGACCTAACTCCTGATATACTTCCCAGATCTGACTTGGAACCGAACCAACTTTAAAATCTAATGCACGACTCGTTATAGCTATGTTTGAGACTTAAAATCAAGAAGAATGGGCTTCTATGAACCTTTACTAGAAATAAGATTATTATAGCTAGGGAGCAATTTAGATATTTGATTTCATTGTCGTTGATACCAAGACGTAATGTAATCTGGGACCTATGTTAACTAGAAAAAATAAGTGGCGAGCTCGGGTAGCTCTGATTTTTTTTGTAAATAATTTCGAAATTGTAAAAAAAAAACTGTCAAAAATTATATTCTTGTTTCTGCCATCAGTTATATCTTATTACATACATTTTATAGATATTGAAAATAAAGCTGGTAGAAGTCAGGTTGGTGGAAGCTTTTATGAAAATAATTATTAAACTGTAAAAAAAATAATTACTGCTATATCACTTCATCGTCTTTTTAAGAATTCCTTTTATGTTTGTAAAGTATTTGTAAACATAAGAAAAAGTTGGCAGACAACTCTGATTTTGATGTAATATAAAAAACAAATATGACACATATTTTATTTATTTTTATTTTATTTTTTAATGTACTATTAAAACAATTAAAAAAACATTGTCTTTCATTTATTCTAAATACTTTTTATTAATATACACAAATAATATTAGTAAGTGTGTATTTGTACTCCTTTGCAGCTGTCCTCAGGTAGTAAAATACTTCTGCTTTCGAAAAGACAGTATCGATATTTTCTGCCTTTTTCATTTTAATGCTTCTCCTAACTAATACAAATATTAGACTTAAAACCAGAAACGATGTTATAACTTTATTGTTTTTTTTTTTTTCAACAATACAGACTTATTTATTTATTTACTATTGTACACAATACAGAATACAATCAATACACTTTTTAATAATATAAAACGTTAATAATAAATTTTTGGGCTGGATTATATTCCTAAAATATGTGCACACTTCATATGCCGATGAATTTTTTTTTTTTTTATATGGGTGATTACTTTTTTATTAATAATTTTTGGATATCAAAATTAATTTTTTTTATCTGTTTATGGATGTTATTACTCTAAATTATTGTAAAAATGAAAGTCTGAGACGATTTCGCTACAACTTGAAAATTTCGAGAGCGACAATCAAATTTCAAATTTTTCGTTCCACGGTACTGACATATAATAAATTTGACGAACATTCTTTAGAAAAATCGTTTAATTTATTGTTTTATAACACTTTTAAACTCTTTAATATTAATTAACATTTAATTATTGAACATTTTTATAATGAATCATAGTAATCATAACAATTTTTTATTTTTTTTGACGTTTCAGTTAACTCTATCAATTTCTCTAAATGCGATGAATTCCCCGATTTTTTGGTATTTCGCAAGTTTAATCATACTCAGTAAGATTTATCAGGTAATTAGTTTAAATTATAAATTGCGACAAAAAAAATATACAATTTATAGGAAAATTCTAGAAATGGACATGCCACGGTACTGACATTTAAGTGATATAATCTCAGTTTCCTCTGAATTGCAAGTCATACTTTACAAAAAAAGTGATGAAATATGTTCATGAACATATAATTAACCCAAAAATTTCATTTATAGATCATTAATTAATGACCAGTGAGAACAAACAGTAAAGGACATAAAAAATCACAGTTAGAATGGAATCACCCATATATCATAATAATGAGAAAAAAAAACACAACAGGAAAAACTTCTGCCTCTAATATTGATATATATATATATATATATATATATGTATATATATATATATATATATATATATATATATATATATATATATATATATTAATAAAATTTATTAAGACTATCGAGTATCGACGTAAGCGATAATATCGTTTAAGACACTTATTTTTATAAATATTTTGTGAAAGCTTCTATTTGATATTGCAGCAATTAATTAATGGCAGAAATTGTTTAAATTGATTATTTTACTTAGTAGGTACTCTGATATTATCAACCTTTGCCTGACGATGAAATCATCATAAAAATTACTGCCACCAGCTCCTTAGCTATTATGAAAACGTTCTGGTGTAAGCTTTAAGAGTACGAAAGTAAATTAAAATCTCCCTAAAAGAAATGCTAATATAAAAAATATTTTGAAATCAAAAAATCGAAATCAAAATATACAAGTGTGCTTTCGAGTGTGCTTTTAAAAGCACTTTTGAATTGTCGTTTTACAATAATTAATTGGTATAATTAATGAGATGTGACAAACTTATGCTACGAGTACCTATACATTTCGCAAAAAGCATCTGTAACAAATTTAATATTAACCTTTTTAAAATTCGTTAATATAAAAAATTTACAATTAAAATTTATACGTCTAAAAAAGCTATGCTAGCTCTTTTAACCCTTGCACGATTTTATTAATATGAAGTTTAAATTTATTTATTAATAGTATTAAAATTTTGCATGATATTTTATATAATAAACGATTGATTACTCTAATTGAGAAATGAATCTCAGTTTCTATACAATACAATACAAGTACTCTTTATTTCACACCAAAAAAAATTACAAATACAGAGTAAATTTTTTATAAGAAAAATGTACAAGAGGCGGCCTTATTGCTAAAGCAGCAATCTCTTCCAGGCAACCTTAGGTAGAGGATATAAATAGAACGGTAGGAGTACACACATGCATATACATACATATACACACATATATACAAATACACATTAAATACACATACATACACATAAATACATACATACATACACGTATATACATAACTAATTATTCTATATTATAACTAAAACGAATAAACCTTTTTTTTAGAGTTTTTAATAATTCAAAAACTAATATCTGCTTTGTTACCCATAGCACTAATACGTAATACATTTAGAAAATAACAAAATATCGAAAGTTTAGTTAGTTGACAAACTTTTCTAGTTCAACTTAACGTTTAAACTTCAAATCTCAAGTTATTCTTAAAGGAAAACTCTGTTCTCGAGATTCTTAATATTTATTACGTTATAAGAAGCTAGAACTTAAAATTAGTTGTTTTTTGTGAACGAATCTCCTAGCAACCTTAAAGACAAATTATATGTAATTTATCATTAGCAATCAATGCCATATCACAAATATTTTTAGCATAGAATGTGAGGTCATTGACACGCAAACAAGCAGACTAATATTTCTAAAAATAACGGTAATTTACATAACTGTTAATTTAAGTCCCTATTATATATACACAGTAATCCAAGTACAGTAGAACATAAATAGATATCAATCATCTAATTTACACAAATTGTAAAAAAAACGAGTGAATTGTTGTACTCTGTGCATGCCTTTTTTTAATAAACTAAGTTCAAAAGATATTTTAACATACGAAAGTGTGCGCATATAAAACCGTCGTAACCCCTATTACGCCATTATATTCAAAGGCTATTTATCTTCGAACACATTACATTATCACTGGCACCGGTGCACTAGTATTCTTTAGTAATAATTAATAGTGGCACTACGAGTACGATTAATTAGGATATAAAGAGATATTTTATTCTGAATTTTGGGCATTTAGGTAAACGTGTAATATAAAAAAAGAGAATCATAAAAATTAGGACTATAATATTATATTATTCAAACTCTTAAAGTTTTATTTCTAATAAAAATTTTATTGATATGAAAAAAAAACTTAACAACTGACTTATATTATAAGGACTTACTTAATTTCTTTCAACGTGATTAGATTTTCTCAAAAGTTTTTTTTTTGTGAATTCGAGAATAGAAATGACTTAGGAAAAAACAAAATTTAAATATACTATTAATAAAACTGTAAGTAGTACTGTAGGTCCGAGTCTTTTTTCAGAAAGCAGAGCAGCTACTGATTTTAAACGAAACTGGGCACGATTTGTGATCACACTACGACCTAGGACACTGGGTACTTTTTACCCTGATATTCGTAGTACGATTCAGTAAAGTAGAAAAAAATAAAAAAAATAAGAATAGTGTCATTAACAAAAATATTTATTTTATTGCATAAAAGCGTGAGGTGCTTAATGTCCATTGTTTTAATATTTTATTGAGAGATATTGGTAAAAGTCATTACGGAAATATCTTAAACAGCACCTCACGTTTTTCTACAATAAGATAAGTAGTTTTTGTTAATCACACTATTTTTAATTTAAATTTATTGAAAATTATTTTCTATTTTTTTGTTTGCTTTTCTATCAAAACGTGTTTTTTAGTTTTTTAAAGCTATTATTTATTTTGTAATCTATAGTATAGGTCTGCTAACTTTAAAAGCCTGTTTTTTTAAAAGATTTTTTTATTTCTTTTTTTTTAACTTTTGTTTATATTTGTTGTAATAAAAAAAATTAGGCCGTGAAGAAGTCAGCACGCGCTCTGGTTCTTAACACAAAGACACTGCCAGGTATCAGATATAAAATATCGCTAATCCTGAGAGTCCTGGCAATGATAATGGTCCAAACTATTTAAATTATTGTATTGTCATCGGACCTTATGGTTAATTGAGATTATGGTTGGAAATAATCAAAAAACTTCTGATTGTGCTTCGACATATTCTGAGGAGAAAGTTACCAATTGGAATAGGAAACATAAATGTCAGGTTGGTACGTTAATATTTTCCGAGGATTATGAGTATTGCGATGCAAATTTTGCTTGTCCAATCGCATATTCTTTTGAAATCTGCGATCTTCATTTTCTCCGTATCCTTGGCGTAATCATTACAGCACAAATACACATCTCACTGAATACGTTCAGAGGCATCGGGAATGGTGCCTATGAACGTCTTTTATTGTCACTTCCGAATCTAGTTTGCTTATGACTCGGCTAGGAAATCAATATTAAATCAATATAAAAAAGGCTAGATTTCTTTCATAGAGTAAGTTGTTTAAAAATGCAATATTTTTGTCTTAAATCTATACAAATAAAAATTATTAACTGCTCTCTTATAAAAAAAAACTTTTCTCAAATCAATTACCTAGTTTGCGAATTGGAGTCACTTGGTTATTACATAAATCGCTACTGAATAAGTTTATAATGTACTATGTATTACTTTTTTATACAAAACAAACAAATACCAGCAGCAGAGACCAGAAAGCTAGAAAAAGAATACCAGAAAGCAGAGATGAGTACATTCTTCTTTTGAAAGTTCATAGAGGTTATATGTAGAGGAAAACATGTATACTATGAGAATGTTCCACAGTTTCAGTGGTTCCTAATATTGTATATAGATGAGTAACTTATCCTCCTTTATCGTTTCCTTAGCAATAATTCTGCGGATGAGCTATCGATAGAATCTAGCGCAAACAGCTGATGTTTGGCAGAAACATCCAACATCAACTATAGATAGCAATGCTTGGTCGAACATCAAACTCAGTCTTATGTAGACTGAAAAGTTGATTTGATCGGGCTTCACATAAGGCTTCATTTTGTTGTCCGAGTGTTTACATAATTATCTTTGCCTAATACTCAATGCACTTCCAGAAATTGGAATTTCTTCAATTCCAATTTCTGGAAGTGCATTGAGTATTAGGCAGATTAGATTAATAAACCTCAAAAAGAAGGAGACAAAGTACAAGATACATGAAAAAGAGGAAATGAATATGTTTGTTCGTTCGTCTAAACTACCCAAAATTCAATAAAAAAGTTATATCCTCATATTGTATAAAATAAAAAAAGTAAATTAATTAATTAACAAATTATAAGTTCGCTAAATAACTTGAGTATCACGAGGAACACATTAATTATCTTGAGCAAAACGGTCGCAGGCTTAACAAATATCGGACGTTCAAATAAGTTAACTAAAGTTTAGTAACTTAATTTTGGAAGCAGAATCAGCTGCAGGACAAAGGCGACTTTTATGAAAATGATTTGTTCAATATCAGTTTAGACATTTAATTGTTTATTTTATATATATATATATATATATATATATATATATATATATATATTGATGCGCGCGCATGACAAATAGTTGTATAGGCCATACTGATGTTTGTCGTGGTCTGGTCGTTTGTGCTTGTGTATTATGTGTGTTTCCGGACCCCCACACAGGATTCACATCCTACTGGGGGCCGTTGAGCCGTGTGAGACGTTTATTTATATATATATATATATATATATATATATATATATATATATATGTAATATGTTCAACATACATACACAACACAAAAAAAACTTTTAAGAAAATATAATCACGTTGATAGAAATAAAGTATGTCCTTATAATATAAGTCAGTTGTTAAGATTTATTTTTCATATCAATAATTCTTTTTTTTTTAACATACACACGGTCATCTGTTCCTAAGGTAGGCAACTTAATGCCTGTGTTTTAGGTAACAGTTGACTGATATACATTATTTTTAATATATATACCTACATATAAATAATACATATATAAGTACATATTACACCCAGACTCGGGATGGGAATCCAACCCCTTGAGCAGAAAACAAGGCCACTGCCAACTGTGCCACAGGCCAGTCAAATGGGAGAAAAACTAATAGCTAAGAAGGAAACTTTTTGCATAATTAAAATAGAAATTAACTTGCATATTCGTCGTAATGTGTACTTGAGTAAAAATCTAAATATATGCAAATATTTTTAATACGTGACTCTTGTGATGTACTTGTGCGTCTGATATTTAAGTGTGTATTTGTGAATAAATGGCTCTCTATACTATATAGGCTACTAGCATTATTGCCAAATAGAATGAATGATTTTAGTTGTTTGTAATATTGGAAAAATAAATAAAATGTTTTAGTCATTGTCTTTGAATATTTTTTTATATATTATATTATAAAAAACGATTCGAACTAGACCTGTGTCAATCTCTCTCTCTCTCTCGATCACGACCGTAGAAACGACTCGATCATTTGTGATCGACGGGTCGCCCGCCGCTGCTGCACTGGTTCGCGGTAGGTTGTGGGTCGTGGGTCGTGAATCGTGAAACGATTGGTTGATTGGTTTACGAAATCAATGCCCTATGACCTGTAACTCACGAGTCACGAGTCACGACTCGCGAAGACGTGTCGCTTTTCTTTAAATTTGGAGGCAGTTTAAGTAATATCATTTAATGCCTTTAAGTACAATTATAAAATAATAACGTGTGTGTATATAAATTATTTTGTGGTTAATGGATATAAATTAGTTTTTAAGTTTTATATTTATGTCGGAACTTTCTTCCTTTAAAAAAAATTTACTTGTCTTACATCTAACCATAACTACGTATCAGGTATATCTACTGTAGATTCTAGGTATCTACCTAACCCTATATATATATTCGTGAAGTACCTAAGCAATATTGTATCTTGAACTTGACCCGTGCGTGAATGAATAAATGATCGAGTGATCGAAGTGATCGAGTCTTTGTGACTCGATCACTATGCCTATGGGTCGCGATCGACTCGGGTCGCCACGAATGATTGATCGACGCAGCTCTAATTCGAACTAATAACTACAAATTAGTAATAAGTGTAGCAGTAGATTTGAGGTACCATAAATACATAAGACATTTTAATTTGCCATGTTAATGACATTAGTAGAACACTACTTATACTAAGAATTTTTAATACTTTTATTTATTTTGTATTACATATCCAAAGTAATCTTTGTAATCTGTATATTACAAATTACACCTATATTTAGTTTAAAAAAAGCTATAACGGCGAATGTTAGTTGACATCATTTAAATTTGACCATTAAAATAAATGTTAATAATATCAAATACATAGACGTAGCTACCGCTGCGCGCTGTATCGGCCTATCAATTATACAGGACTCGCAAGCAACACAAGCCATTTTGCTCAAAGGCCGTGTTGCCTAGGAACTCAGAAAATTTATATCGTTTTTGGCCTTATGATGCTTATAATTGACTAGCTAAGCCCCCGATAAAAAATGATGCTATTATAAATTTCGTTGTTTTGTTATAAATATATTACATGTCATTAAGCTCTAATAAGGTCGATATAAAAATATTTGCTTATACCAATAGGTACATATACGAATGAGTAATAAGATCGTAAGTTGGAAATGACTATTTGTAAATACATAAAAATAATCTCATTTACTCCTTTTAATGACGAGAGTGACCAACGTATCGATAATGAAATTGCCTTAGGATTCATTTCTGCCATTACACAAATGTTAACACCAGAATGGTTTGTTTGATAGTTTTAGTTATCTATTAGTGTAATATGCCATAATGATATCAATGGGTCCACTAAATATTTAAAAAACGGTTAAATGCAAAAAATATTGTCATAATAGTAGAATTGTGTGGTGTTATTTTCGCACTACAGGCACCTTTGTGGCAAAGTGGTATTCCAGACCTCATTTATTTACAGCTATTTTTACTATTAATTTGTATGCAATATAATAATCAAAATAAAATTATTATTATTTTTCATGCTTTTTTGTCGTAGGTATAGGTATATTATATATTCGTGTTTATAAATCTAAATAATGAAAATTACCTAAAGTTCTTGGATATTCAGTCTATGCATAATTTAAAATCGATTGTATCAATTTTAGAATAATAATAAAGTACTTTTACTTTAGAAGAAAAAAAATAAAGAATACAATCAAGATCAAAATAAATGTCAATTATTATTTGTTTTGTACCTATCCATCCTTCGCCGTAACATATCAATTGGTACTACTAATCTGGAACATTAAAAAGCATATTCACAAATTAGTACTCTGTATCTTATGATATACATTATTGCGACTTTACGGTTCACATTTAGTTGAGATGTATCAGTTAGGTTTTGAATTATATGACCTATGGTTTCGAGACATGGTCGCTAACTATGAGCCTAATAAGACAGCTCAGAGTCACTCAGTGTACGATAGAAAGAGCCCGGCGTGCTTTTACGCGATCAAAAATGAGACGTTCTGTAGAAGTAAAGAAACCGTAGTAACCGTCATAGTTCAACACATCGTGAGTTTGAAGTGGCAATGGGTAAACCATTGGTCCTTTGCACATCGTGCAAAGAACCAATGGTCGTTGAGGTCCCAAGATATTGGAATAGTTTCGAGAGACTCTCTACCAGATGGACAGACGATCTTAAGTGAGTCGCTGGTTTCCAGCGGTGAAGGACAATCAATATTGTAAACCTATAAATTACGAATATGTTCATCATGGTCATGGATGACCATCGGGTGACGAAAACGACGACAACAACAAATAAATTTTTAGTTATATGGCATTAAATACTTTTATAAGGTTTCCTTCTTAATTTATTTCGAACTTATACGTGTACTTGTACATACGGTTATAAATTTTGCCATTTATTGACGTGGTAACGTCTTGTAAATCGACGAACGCCGGCTGCTCGCACGAAAAAGCATGACTCATTGTCATGTTCCGCGAGCGAGAGGGCGTAACAAGTGGTAGAGAGGCACGATTGGCCTAAACTTTCGGCTTGTGACGCATCTATCTCTCTTCCACTCCATCTGTCGATGCGTCCGAGTGGAAGAGAAAAAAATATTTGAATTAACGTTAATTTATAGAAAAAAAATGTAATTTACAATTGACTCCTTCTTGTTTTTAATATAAAATAATGGTAATTCAGTGATAATAATTCAATTCAATTCATAAAATTATGCAATTTTTCATCAATGTTTTCTTATGCATGATCACGTAAAATTATCGTCAGTAAACCAACTTTACAGAATACCAACTTTTTTAACTCAATTCTGGCAGGGCAACGCAGGACAGGCAATATAAGGTTCACTCGAGAAGTTGAATAGGTATGCTTAATGTGGTTCACGTGTTAACACAAATATTTAATATGATTCTCATTTTTATTGACTATTCGACTGTCCCTACGTATACTATCGAAACTGAAAAAAGGTACTTTACAGGAGAGCACTTTTAAGTTAATTTTGTGTACAAAATTGTCATTTATTTGTTAAGTATCGATATTATACTCATGAAAAATGTGGTTTAATATGTATTTTTTAGCTTATTCTCAATTTTTTTATGAAAACATATATAAAAAGGAGTTTCTTAGTGCAATAAAAAAAATCGCAAATTTTCAGTTTCGATACTGTACGTAGGGACAGTCGTATTCTGTCCTTGATAGTCTAGGCAACATGTGCCATTTTAGTCAACTTTTTTCAGCAGTCTCCGAAAATTATGATTGAGGTGTCATTCAATTTGGAATGGCATCTATATGATTTTTGATGAAAATGAAGTTCCGCTTGCAAAAATTGCAAAAGTTATTAAGATTTGTAAAATTTAAAACAAGATTCAAAAAGAAGAGGAAATTTCCTAAAAAAAAGTCCTAGCTTCCGGAACTGTTTGAACAATATTTATAATTTTCTCAGAGAGATAAAAATACGGTCTAAAACGGGCTCATTTTAAGCTGCTGTCTGTACTTTATCTTATAGACTTAGTAAAAAGGACTACCATAGCGAGCGAAGTCGCGCGCGGAAAAGCTAGTCAAAAAATATAAAATACACTGTATAATTAGCATCATGTAGGTGATACTAAAAGTTCTTTATACCCATCTTAAGGACAAAACTAATACTAAACTAAGACTAAACCTATAATTAATATCTAAGCAATAAAAATGAGACCACTTCAAAAACTCATATGATATGACAATGGAATTATTGGTTTGATTTTATAAAATAACTATTGTATTTATTCATAAAATCATTTTTATACATTTCAATAATATTTATATGAGGTAGTTACAAATAATTAGATTTTTAATCATCCACGATGGCGCTGACGTGATATACAATTGTATGTTTACAAATTATGAGTAAACTAATTATGCAAACCGTCAAATCGAGGGTCATAGATTAGTTTGGCCAACGTATAGAGTTCTTCGAAGCATGCATTCATATGAGCCTTATACGCCATTACGAATAAAGGGGAGTACTTGACGAAACTTGGAGCTCCTTTCAAAAGTTGAACCGCAGATTAAAGTTTCCTCGTGAGACATGAAACTTGACTCGAGTGTTGAGATTAAAATATTACATTGGCTAAAGAAATTCTTCTCGGTATCTGACTGACTTGAATTTGTTATAGTTATATTATAAGGACCGTTTAAGTTTGTTATTTCAGACTACACACTATTTTCTGGCTTATTATAGAAATTTTAGTATAACAATTCTAACAAAATTACCAAACGTTAATATAATTAAAACCTTGTGCTTTTTTGTAATGTCTTTTAAAAGCAAATAATCAAGAACTTATAATAATTGTTGACGTCTCTGTCTCTCTCTCTCTCTCTTAACTTGCACTAGATTTATATAACTCTGTGACAGCTTAAAAACAACAAGGCATCAGGTGAAGACGTTATTATACCTTAGAACTTCTGAAAACAGGTGGAACACTGGTACTTAAAGTCCTTCAGAACCTCTTTAATATCAAGGTTGTTTGAAGGCGTTACGCTGGAAACCCGAACCAGAGGCGTTGTGGTATTCTTCTTCAAGAAGGATATAAAACCTTGTTAAAACACTACAGGTCTATTTCGCTTCTGAGCCACATTTAGAAGCTGTTCTCTAGGGTCGTCTGAGGGGCATGTTTGATGACTTCCTATCACCCGAAGAAGCCGGTTTCTGAAAAGGCTACAATACCATAGACCACATACATAGGCTGCGGCAGATTATACAAAAGACCGAGGAGTATAATTCACCACTGTGCTTGGCGTTTGTTGACTATGAGAAAGCGTTCAATTCGATCGAAACTTGGGAAATGCAGCAGTCTCAGTCAGCAGAGTATTGCAGTGTTTGTACAATAACACCAGCATGTCGATTGGAGTACAGTAATGTACATGTCGTGACTGCCCCGATTTAGATTGGGGAATTCTAATCTTGAAGTTTTTAACGAGTACATCTACCTAGGACAAAACATCTAACTTGGTAGGTCCAACTTTGAGAGAGAGTCCAATCGTGGAATCCAATAAGGATATATTTTGGATTAACCCTAATAATATATGAGTCATTTAAGATTCCCAATACATGAAATATAAATAAAAATTAAGCCTATGATCCTATACAAAGAGTATTTAAACTTAGATTGTATACATTTTCACATTATTGTTTTAATTTTCAACGTTACAGTATTTTTAAAAGGCTCTAAGCTCTACTACAAACACTACGATTAGCACGCGCTGAGCTTTTAAGTAGCAAGGTGGGATTATTTAGTAAAAGTTATAATAAAACTAATTTGAACGACTGCTTATAAAGTCTAGTATAGAAAGGTAGGACGGTGGCGGCCCGAGGCGTCATCTAATGAGCATCCTGGGCTCCACAATGTACCGAGATGATATTTCTCGGTGCCCCGACGACTATTATTATATTCCGCCAAGCGACACGCCTCGGGCGCGCCGTGCAAGCCTTTTTAAAATGTGTTTTCGTATATTCGGCTGAAAGTTAACCACTGATACTGAAGAAACATTTTCAAACTATTTTAGCGTAAGCACAATAATTATAAATACATGAATCCAATCTAAATAAGTTCTAAGAGTTTTACTTGTGTTAGTATTTATTAATACAGCTTTAATTTTGTATAGATATGGGTAGGTTTACTTGCTATTTCATAGTATAAAAGTAAGGGATAAACGACAATCTGGCACAATTAATTTAAAAAAAAAATCGTAAGCCTGTAGGTACAACTTTTTGAAATAATGTTATAATAATAATTTAATTTATTCGTGTTTTTTTTTTAATTTATATATTAACAAATTTATTGTATCATATTGTTTAACTCGACTCGATTGCAAATTATTATTATTAGAGACTTCTGAATAACATTTTAATAGCCGCAATCGATAGATAAATTGATATCATTGTAACCTTATAAGTTAATTGATAATACCACATAGAGTTTCGTACTTATAGGTCGGGATATAGCGGAATACGGTTTAAATCCGGCCTAATCTCGGCTTACGAGAGATCACGGCAATCGTTACGCCCGCCGTGATAACGTTTTCCATTTGCACGCACGCTACATACGAAAGTAATTTATATTCAAATTCAAAAATGACAATTCATAAAATATTATTTGATACAACCGAACGTAGCAGCCAACGGCGCTCTTAACGTAATTGTAAAAGGTTTATGTTCGTGTATATAATAGTAAAGAATTATTTCAATCTAAATTTAAAAACTGTATAAATCTTTAAAGACTTGATTTTCTTAAGTTAAAAGGTCTTTTTCTTTGTTTAATATGAAAATTTCGCTTCGTCATTTTTAAAATATCACGCGCGCAGCGTTAATCTTTCGATAAATAACAAAAATAATCACATACGTGGACAAAAGAATTTTATATATACGAGTATATATTAGAATTTCATATATATTAAAAGCGTTTGTTTGTATATGTATGTATAATATGTATCATCACGGATTGGTCATTGAATATTTGTCGTCTGGTGGTCATGATGAAATCTATCTCATTCCTATTGAAATTCCTCCCTACTCCTCTACTTCTTCATTTGGGAGTGCCGAGGTCGGTGCATAAGCCTGTGTGACCTTCAGCTAGCCGCTGCTGTATCCGGGAATAGTAAAGCCACCGGGGACTAGGGGCTAGGCTCAATTTTTCTGGTCATTTATATACGGAGAAGGGATGGCTGCCATTACTCGCCATGCTCGGCAGATAGGTTGGTGAGAGTAGTATATTGTATCAGAATATGGTGAAACTAATGCTCATCACCACCCACTCGGTGCACAGTTGTTCGCACCACTATGGCCTTAGTCACCTTTTACGGCACCTCGGCAAGAAAGAGGTCGAGACTATTCTTCTCTGCCGGTCACCGCACGGCCTACCAACAAGGATGAGAGAAACTGCTGGAGATGGAACTCGAAAAAGCCAAAGCAGTCATCTACAATAACGACATCTAACAATTAATAAATGGAAGCAAAAAGAAAGATGACAATCAATGTAAGGAAAATATTATATTTATTTATATTTAAAATTGGTAATAGAATACATGAAGTAAAACTGATGGCCGAAGGCTAATTCAAATCCGGACTAAAAATAAATACGAGTAATACCAAAGATTGTTTAATATATATGGTAATGAATGACTAAATATGTATGTTTTATAAGTAGTTGACTTTGCAGTTAATTAAAACTTTTTTTCAGCTACGTCTAATTCAGATTGACTTCACAATCAGAAATTTAATTTTTCGTGAATGTAGTTTCTATAATTTTGTATGTATGTAAGCGAAATATTTAGAAGAATTATTATGAAGTATAATGTAAAGCGCGACGTTCACTAAGAGTTTTGTGTAACACTAATAATGACTTGGGTAAAAATCCTCGTTTGTCATACATCTAAAGACATTTTCGTATGCAAAGAGAAAAACCTGTTTGAGAAGCTACCATAGTAGTGTGAAGACTGAATGTAAAGTACCTATATGTTTCGTTAAGCTAAAACGCTTTTGTTGTTTTTTTTCGCAATTGTTGCGCCGAATACCTTATAAATAGTTACTAAGATTCATGAGAGTAATTTGGCATATAGTAAAATTTTACTAACTAAGCACCCGGGTTCACTCATATCGAGTGGTACCCATCAACCACAAATTATGGTTACTGTTTGGTTGTAGCTTCGTATGATCTATAAACTTCCACAAAAAAGAATTTTTGATCCCGCTGAAATAATTTAAAAAAAAAACCATTGCCTTTATTATCTAGAATAGTATAAATTTTAGACAGTATCAAAATTGGCAATTATCAACATACAGCGGTATTTCTTATCATCAACTAATTTCGAACATTCACCGCATTATAATTAAAGTTTTTTGATGTAGAAAAAAGGTGGGTTAGTTAATTTTATTAAAATATTTTTTTAGAATAGTTTTATCATATCATAACTAGACAACTGGAAAATAGCACCGATTATGATTAGTTTATTTTATTTTATTTTGCAACATATTTTTGCTAACCTAAACACGCTTATAATGAACAACACATCTATCTCATCGAGAGCTACCAGGCGCTTGATTGTATTGTCGAGTGCCACCGGATCGCCGGCAGCTTTCACACTGAAAGGCTAAGCGCAACCATTTCACGAACTAATCCGCTACCCGAGAGGCATTAGCGATCCCACGCCGATGCATTGTCATGCTCTTATTCTAACGCTCTCAGCCGTAGGATTGCTTAGGAGAAATCCTCTCTGGCTATATATAGCTCCAAATGAAGATAAATAGTAATTAGTATTGAATAAAAACATTAATGAAATAGGAAAGAGTAAATTTTATAAATCCTTTCTTATTTTATATTCTTTAAGCTTTATTAATAATTATAAAATAAAATTATTAAGTTTTTGATAATTTTGATAATTTTTCATTGTTACTATTTTTAACAATTTTTAATAATCCAACGGTTGGTGAATTTAATTCCATTTGATAATTAATTACTTTTATATTAATCTGAATTTTACTATTATTATTATTAATTTCAGACCGGATGATGTATTATAATTGTGATTTTGAAAATTTGTCTCGTTTGGTATTGGTGTCTCTTGTAAAATTTTTGTTTTTGTTAATTTATTCCTGTCTTTAAATATTTTAGTATAATAATAAATTGTCCGCTCATGTACATGCAGTTGCACCTGTAATTGAGGATACACTTGGCCGAATAGCTGAACTTGCCTCTTCACATTGTATTAGTGTATTTCTTGTTAGCGCAACAAATAAATAAATAAAATAAATTAATGCAATAGTCTGAACCAGACCTCTTTTCTTTTCAAAAAACACAGTATGTATTTTGTATGAAAAAAAAATCAAACAGAATTATTTTACATACTTACTTCTAGAAAATATCATACATGCTCACAGACTCTTTCCCGAGAAATACTGAAACGTATTACATTCGAGCAAAGTATCCTCTTCGATTTCAAATTTACAACTTTTACTAGTAGGTACATGAGCCGTGGGATGTCCACAGCTGAAGGTAGGCCTCCCCTATCATCTCTGGGAGGTTTTGCCAATACTCGTCATGCTTGGCAGGCGGGTTGGTTAGTGCAGTGTGTTGACGCAGGATATGGTGACGCTAGCTGAGCGTCCAGTGGTGGGCGAGGCGCGAAAGCACGATGAGAGTGTGGGCACGGGAGGTGCAGTCGGCGAGGACGTGGTACCGGGAGGGCGTGGAGAAATGAAGGGGGAAATTTTCCCCTCATTTGGTGACAGAAGCGAGCGGGTTCGGTCGTCCGTTCCTTACAGGTGGGCGCGAAAGCGCAGTGGTTGCGGGTGGAGGCGCACAAGCCCAGGGCCCCTGGACCAGCTGATGTGCGGGCCCAGCTCAGGGGTTTCGCCGTCTGGGGTAGCTGGGGTCCAGTGGTGGGCGGGGCGTGAAAGCGCAGTGAGAGTGTTGGCACAGGAGGTGCGACCGGTGAGGGAGTGGCGCCGAGAAGGCGCGGAGATTTCGGTGGTGGGGCTGCTCCTGGTACTTCTCTGAATTAGCAGAGTGGACCAATCGAGCGGCCCCAATCACATGCGGAGGGGCCACCGAGACAAGCGTCACGAGCGATCCCGTGGTGCCCCACTACGGCGCAGACGGTCGATGAGTTTTAGTAGGTATTCTGGCTTCGCAGCCAGCAAGTCCCACATACCCGTCGGCTGCGGGCGGCGGGATGCGTAAATGCATTTCTCATCGTTAAAAAAAATTATATGGTGACGCTGGTGCCTATCACCATTCGTATTGGTTGTAATATTGTTCGTGATTGTTCGTACCACTATGCCCTTAGTCGATTTCTACGACAGCTTGGCAAAAAAGAGGTCGGGACTATTCTTCTCTGCTGGTCACCGCACGGCAAGCTAGCAAGAGCGGCGATATTTTAAATCCACTTAACATATAATTAGTAAATAGGAATAATACGGTACGGTAATAGACTATAGAAAAAATAATGACTTTTTTTAATGGTTTTGAACCGGTTGCTCTGGTCGGTCGATGGGGGTGGCCTAAGTTCAGCAGTGGACATTCAATGACTCATGTACTAGTAGTAGTAGTAAATTTGATTTTTTTTTTTTATTAATCCGAAGTGAACAACGAAAATGCATATTTTTATTCAACTTTCAAAATTTAGTCAAGTGATTCCTGTAATCTACAACAAACAACACAGCAAGGTGAATGATAAGCTAAATTGTTTTACGAAATAATCCTGCTGAAGAGGTATTATCTCACTGAGAAGTCCGCGACGAGGAGACTGCGACAGAGTTGTAAGCACCTGTAAGTGCCCCCCTGATACTACGCAAAAGCACTGCGATATTTACTTCAAAACTCGCAAGAAATAAATCTTTAATTTTTATTTTGATTCCTTATATTTACCTATACCTTGTCCAACTGTATCAATCAACAAAAGATAATAAATCTTTTTGACAGTTCGACATTAGTTACATCCTCACACGTTACTGATTCGATTTGAAATCACAATCGATTTTATTTAAGAAGAACTTTCAATCGATTTAAAGAAATATTTTTTGTTTAAATATTAATTATTCGTTTCTTAATTATTTTTTTAACGCGTGCATAGTTAGAAGCCGTCAAAAAATTAATAAATGAATGAACAGATTCATTATTCTTTACTTTTGATTTGAACTTAATTTCCAAGATTTCGACTTAATTCCTTGCAAATAATCAATCTTGGAGTCATAGATACTATTTTTATATTCTTTTTAAAATTAATTTTACAGAAACAATACTTATATGAAGTTAAATTATTTTTATCATATGATCGATTTATCGACCGATATATCTCAAGAACTGTTTTTAATAGTCTGTGGTTGTTTGTTATGCACAGGCAATGCACAGGGCACTTCACTACCCGTCTATCTAAGCCGTCTATAAATTACGACATTACTGTAGTACATTATTCCGAAGAAAAAAAACTGTTAGTTAGCAGGGAAGAGGACTGCTAACTAACAGCATATATAATAATATGGACGCAATAACAAATAATATAATAAAAAAACTGTAATTTATAGATGTAAGCTGTCAAAAAGATAATAAACGATTGGACAAGGTATAGCTGTAATGTAATTTTGGTTTTCTGTACTGGTTTTCTCTTACTATATAGATTGGGTATGTATAGTTTGGTTGCAGTTGTGATTATAAATTATATGTTATACTTTATTTATTGATTTATTAACGTGCATCAATATTACATAATATAATATACGTTTTAAAATATAATATTATATGTATACATATATCAAATATATGTAACAGCATAAGACGTACACAATATTGATTTGTACATAAAGTGATTGTCTGTTATAAAAAAAACTCAATTTAAATAAGTTTACAACAAATAAACTTAAAAATAAACATTGTTTTATTTTTTTAATCTATTAATATAAAACATACAAGAAAAATAAAATATATATACTTTCAATAAGATAAGCCGATTATATTAAAATGGTTACGAACTCATTATGATCTTAATGAGAATTGGAATCAATTCTTAACTACGCACAATTATAAAATGTAATGTGCAGATTATTTTTTCTTTTATTTTAATTTACCTAATTACAAAATACAAACAACAATTCAACAAGTTCGGAGAAATTTCCGTTAAATTAAGTTAAACTCTGTTTTCGTAGACATACTATTAATAGCGTTTTCTATTAAATTTAACTAGGTATTTAATGGTAAACTCACTGTATAATTTTACCCATCGAAATAAAGTCCAAGGAACGTTACAAATATGTACCTTTGCCATCGTCAGTAATAGGTATAACAAAATTTTAACAAACTTTTTTATGTGTTATAAATATATAAAATGTAAAATATTCTTTAAACTATCTTATTTTTCTTGACGTAACGTACGTAACATTAAAAAACTGTACCTCTCTATTTACGAGTACTTTGAGGACTAACGACACAACACATTTTTGTATATTTCATACAGATATTTGTACAGGTCTAGGCGTTTATATTTGTGTTGTTTGTCCAGACCCACGGCTCCGGAATTTGATCGTACTGGGGGCATTATATTATATCTTATAACTTCCTTCTTCAAAGTTAAGAAAAAATAGCGAGAAAATATAATAAAACTACGTAAGTCGCATTCAATCTAAGGATATACATACAAAAATATTTTGTATGAAAAAAGCAAAACCATAAACTGCACAACATGTGATCTGTGTATATAGAAAAAAAAGAGAAAAAACTCATATTATTTAATGATTTTTTTCACTGTTTTTAATCATAAACCAAAAAGGCAAGCGTAAATATTACGCTTTATAAACACAAAATAGGCACATATTAACAATGAAACCCGACCAGCGTGAATAGAAATATTTTTCCTTCATTTTTTTGAAAGCACAGTATTGTCAGTCATCTTTTACAAATATTGTCGTATGTGAGGACTAAAACCGTACCATAACGTCTGATGGTGAAATTTCCGTATTGAGAATTCTCCCATCAATAGCCGATTCTTACCTACCTACTCTCATTCTAATGGTATGGCTACAAAGTTTACATTCCACACAGACATTACTGTCAAGAATATTATGAATTACCTAAAAAAATACAGGTTGCATTTTCCTTTCAGTTTTGTGTTCTTATAAAAATATTATACAGAAAACCTTTTTATTTTATGTTATACTTACAACTAAATTCACTTCTATTATATAATAAACTTTATATAATATAGTCATTATACTAATATTTATTTGCATGCTATGGTTACATTCTATGTAAATTGAGATAAATCATCGTTATTACTGCATATTTTTTTTATAAAATTTTCTTATCAATTTTAGCCCTAAATACTTGCTAACATAATTTTTACTGTTCCACCTGTAAGTACATAATTCTACCTTATATTTTTATCTCAGATTTATTAAATTTAGACACACAGCAATTTAAAACAGATATTTTTTTTATGTTGCAGATTTAATATTAAAATTATTATGAAGAAAACTAGAAATTTAACGAAATAATATGAGACTTAGGCCAAAAATTTAATCTCAATTCAAGTGGTTTTAATTTTCGTCTTGTACAAAAAAATTTAATCCAAGAAAGAAGATTTATTCTTAAGGGGCACCCTTTAATTGAACCCATTCAATACTGCTATTCGATTAATTAAAAGAAAAAATTATATCCTCTTAACTTAAAAATGGTGACGCAATCATGTTTTTTGCGTTTCTAAGCGTAGTCAAATTTTTGGTCCAAATAGAATTCTATTTATCTTACCCCTTTATATTCCAATTGTTGATAGATATACAATATATTTTTAAATTATTTTAAGCATTCAGAATAAGTTTGAATGAATTTAAACAATTACTAATAAACTTATTCATTGCATATTTTCATATCGTATTTGTGATAAAAACGTAAAAGTGAACATCTAATAAGCTGAACCACTTCAGTTAGAAATCCCGGGATGGACTATTGAGAGTTCACAATGGAGCCAATCACGCTCCAACTTTCAAGACCTTTGGAAGCACGTCTCACACTTCCGAGTTGGGAGTCGGATTTAGTCGCGACCCATGAAATTTTGTATTACTTACACGTAATTAAAGACTTATTGTGGTTAACATTTAATAAGTTCACGAACAAATTTTTAATGCCTTAGTCACAAATACCTATGTAAAAAAGTGTGCTTTGTTTTCCATTTTTCAAATTCTTCTTGTATAATTTTTAATTAAGGTTTAAAAATTAATTAAATCGTTAAAATTTTAACAACTTCAATTAATAAAAATAATAATGTAAACGACAACCGTTCTGCTGTACTGGTGTGAGTAGTCGCCTCAACGCCGACGGTCGCGGTTTTAATTCCCGTTCGGAGCAGGTATCTGTATTTATTCAAATGTTTGTTTCCGGTCTGGGTGTATGCCCTTGGTCTCTTCGCCGTACCTCAGAGAGCATATAAATTCGTCGGTCCCGGTTGCTATCCGACGCACTTGATAACGATCAACTTAGAGTACCTATATATAGAGTAGTCTTTCCCAGTCAACCCAGCCTATGAATTAAAATAATTAAATCGTAATTTCGACTTTTTAAAAATCGTTTAATTTTGTAGTTTTATTAGTAAGTTTGATAGCGAATAATAGAATGTAATAAAAATCAATGTTCTTAACGCAAAAATTTCACCAGAAAGTAGAGAAGAAGTAACGTATGGAAAATAACTACTATTTTTATAGACCTTAGCCTTAAACTTATATAAGGGTAAGGATGCTCAAGGCGTAACCCTTATGAGGCTTAGAGTATTTAAGGGTACCTAAAATTTAACTAATGCTTTAACATTCATTGATTACTAAAGTATTAAGATATCAGTTTGTTTTTATAACCTTTTTCAATATTTTGTTTTGAATAATATCAAATAATAATCAAGTAAAATATAATAAAGATAAAGCTGATCACTGTGTCGTCTCATCTAACTCGCCTGTGTTTAGTAGCGAAGTTTCACTTCAATAGTCTTAAGATTGTCATACTATCGACTAAATCTATCAAATGGAATGCGAAGTTTCAGGTACATAATGTATCGTAAATAGGTCGACTGAAAGTTCTCAGCACAGAACATGAACATGAAATTCAATAGATATCTCAATGCTATCATAATTATTAAACCTAATTATATACACCAGTTTTGTGAAATTTGCACATATTCTATCAAGTTTGATGACCGTTCAGGTGTAGTGGTGCGAGTAGTCGCCTCAACGCCAGTGGTGATGGGTTCAATTCCCGCTCGGAGCAGATATTTGTATTTGTATAAATATTTGTTTCTAGTCTGGGTGTATGTCCTCGTGGGATTCCTCACCGTACCACGGGAGGCACGTAAAGCTGGCGGCGGTCCCGGATTTTATCAAAGGCATTTGATAACGATCGTTACTCGTGGTAGATAAATTATCTGCCAACCCGCAGTGGAGCAGCAGCGTGATGGATTAAGCTCTAACTCTTCTCCTATATGCAGGAGAAGCATTTGCCCAGCAGTTGAACATTTACAGGCTGATTCAGTCCAGTTCTATCAAGTTTTTGAACATATTTGACTATTGTATGATTAAACTATAATTAGAAAACTGTTTCCTGAATATGATATCAGTTTTAACATCATCATTTTTCAGTTGGCTTAATACATACTCAGAAACCCTACCGCCTCAATGTATAGATCCGCACGGGACAGAAATTTGTATTTTTGCAAATATTTAGTTCTAATCTGGGTGTACATATGCTTTGTGGGTCTCCCCACCGTACCTGGGAGAGAACGTAAAGCTGTCCGTCTCGATTGTTATCACAGATTGGTATATAGGACCTGATAACGATCATTGCTCAAAGGTACATGGTAGGAAAATTATTTACCCAACCGCTCTGTTCCACTGAACAGCGTGGTGGATTAAGCTCCAACCCTTTTTCTATATGAAGAAGAGGGCTTTGCCTGGCAGTAGGAAGTTTACGAGAAATAGAAAGAATAAAAGAAATTTTGTAATCGTAACCATTATTGTTAATGTTGATTATTCGATTCGTAAACGTTAACGTCGTTTTCAATATCCTATTTATCTCACAAATAAATCGTATATCCAAAATTTATATTTGACATAAGGACCTTACAAACTGTGTCAAAATTTCATCGTTAACATTAATATGAGACCACAGAAATACGAGAAATCCAAAACGGCTCTAAGAATTTGTTCAAATAAACTAGACACATCTGCACTAACTACACCACTTAACCGGTGGGAGGGATGCGCTGTGCCGCGCTCCCGGCTGCATGGGTACCACCATCTTGCTTGTTTCTCCCGTGAAACAGCTTTGCTGTGTTTCGGAAAGAAGGGCAAGACAGGCAGTGTAATTACTGGCACCGAGACTTAACATCATATGTCTCAGGATAGGCAACACATAAATGAGTTGGCTGGGCTAGTTCCAGATAAACTAATTTATGTTCATGGGCGACGTCGACCACTTACCATCAGGTGGCACGTCTGCCAGTTTACATTTAAAAAAAAAAACCTAATGCGTTGTTTATAAAAATATTCAAATGCACATCTAAAATGTTACCATTTTAGGATACTAACTGCGGATATAATTGCATCAATATCTGTATCTACCTATTGTATTTTTACATGTCACACAGTTAACTCATTTTGAATTAGTAACAAAAAGAACGTGAATATGAGTATGCAACAATCAAGTAAACGTGTAAGAAAATGGTAATTTATTTATATGATATAAACTGAACATACTAATTTTAAAAAAATTACGAAACTAATCGCGAAAATTTACGAAAAATGAGTCTTATCTTAGCATAGCTACAGTATAGGTTTTTTTTTTTTTGGATACAAAAAATTTGATCGCACTACCAATTAACCTTACTATTAAGATTCTACTATTAGTCTCTTCATATCTTTAGAACAGTGAAAGGAAGACATTTGAATTTTTTACAGAATATGTATTACTATTGCTATTATATATAATTTTAATATAAAAATCTTAGTTTTTTGGAGTTTACTCCTTAAGAATCGATTGTCATATATAAGGCGCCCGGTATGAGAAAAATATGAGAGGTAAAATCTACTGATGAATGACCTCGTTACTTTTTCGGTGCGCGCGCACCTACGGTGCGGTGCGAAAGTAATGTTGCTCTAATTAATATTGAAAAATAATATTTAAAAAATAAATGATAATTGTCAGATAATAATAATTACATAATTTATCAACATTCCTAATGAAATATTTGTGCACTACTGAAATTGACTATTGTGAAAAGTTTAATGTAAAATATTTCGCCGATTAGTTATAATAAATGTATATAAAATGAATAAATATATATTTATATATGTATATTATTTTCATTAATTTGTTAATTTACCCTTTCATATGGTATTAATCTTATTTTCAGTTGGATAAACTCTTTTTGCGTATGTTTAGACAATCGTACTTAAGGAGTAAACTCCAGTCGTGCGTCGGAGCTGACACACACAATTTTTTTTTTTTGTTGTTGTCGTTAGCACTATGTTATAACATTGTAATATTTTATTAATAAAGACATGTAATGTTTAATACTGAAGGAGGTATTTTATGCTATCTATGCAATCATTCTTGACTTTTTTTTAAACTTATTACTTTAATCTGTCAACCGATAAATTACGCACTTGTAGGACAGTTTATAGGCGAACTTATATAATTAAGTATGAATCTTCATTTTACAAATTATGAGTATCATGAAAGGATAGTGCTTGTAATCGTAATTGATTAAAAGATTGAAGACGATTCCTAAGCATGCCTTATATTCAAGCTGATTTTTTAAAGTATTTTAATAAATATATATGATATTCTACTTACATTTTATTAAATAAATGATTATATAATTTAATATGAATAATAAAAATATAAGTATTTGCTTTGTTAATATGTTTGTATTTTGTATGCATTAACAATTAAAAAATAATAATTCCATCATTTAACTGTCCAACGTATCATTTCCAAGATATTAATAAATTCAAATTTAGTTTTCTTATATTTACAAAAAAAAATACACATAATACAAATTTAAACTTATGTGTGTTTGAATTTTAGGAGGACCAAATCTGTATCGGACATTTGCGAGATCATAATATATATTTTAAAAGCAGGGCTTGCCTTAATCGAAAATGTACAGTTAATGCTCGAGTTAACAATATTATCGATTATATCGAGCAGATACACATGTCGAAAACTGTACCGATAGCCAAATAAACTAGCAAACCACATCGATTACCTGTCACTGGCAGCCTCCCCAATGACCGCGGTGGACCCGTCGAGATCGTTCCAGTACCACCCCCAGAACATATAATATTCGATACACTAAAAAATGTAATACGATATTTTATATCAGTTTTACTTATCATATATGAAACATATTAAAATTTTATTTCCAAATATATAGTTACATTAAATATTTTTTTTTATTAGGAAATGGCACACCTAATAATTTAATTTTAATACAAATTATACACATATACAAATTAAGAGCTTCCATCATTCATAACGGTGTTAACAGTACAATGAGAAACTTTATCTTGATGATGAAAGTTTTCTACACTTTTAATAAGAAGCCATTCATTGCATACTTTCGTCAGGGGGTGAAAAAGGGAACGGCCTTATCGCTATAACTCGTGACACCAGAAAATTAAAAGTGCGCTGTCATGGTTGGGCTATCTTAGAAAATAGGGTGACTGTGCTTTTACAAAGCTTAATTAATTGGTACTCTTACTAGAACGGACATTTCTAAAATGTATACGCATTTTAAATAAAAAAAAGTGAAAAATCTGTACTTAATGTATGTGTCACTGATTTTGTTTAATATTTTTGAGTAATAATATAATTGATTTACTCCGACCCTTCAATATATATACATATATACATATACGTAATATAATACAATAATTATATAAGGCATATAATAAGTTTACATTAACATACAATATATACGGGGGTAAGGGCTGTAGGCTGAGAAATCGGCTGACAATCCTAGCTAAGTCGAGCAATACCGCCTTCTGTATCCTGTTTGCGAGCGAACCATCATGGATCCTCAGCTGCCTTAGATGTTGAGCGAAGCTAACCGGGATCAAACCATTGGTAGATATTACATATAACCTCGTGCGCCAGATCCAGATATTTACGTTTCTTCTCTGTTACTTATCACGGGGTTCTTGTCTGTATGGTTATGCGAGATGCAGATATTACCACTAAAAACACCCTCAATCGTGTCTTATCCATCACCACGATATCAGGCTTGTTTGCCAGTATCGTCCTGTCCATCGCCACAGGCAGGTCCCAGTAGATCTGAACTCCGTCGCATTCGAGTACTGGCACCGGTGTTTACTGATAATACGGTATCATCTGTTCCGTTTGTACCGCGATATACCGCCAGAGGGGTACCAAAGAGAATAGAACCCGTATCATCCAATCCGTGGCTGCCATCCTAACATGGAGGTAGCCTGTTAGCCTCAATGGCACCTCACTACGCAGCTTTAAAGGTAAGACGAGAGAGTCGTGGCGTCTGTTCCAGAGGAGTGCTCCGAATCTCGGAAATCGCAAAATCCGATCTCGAGAAGTCCCACTTATTTGCTACTTTTTGGGATATCGCTTCTTCAGCGATCGCATCCACAGGCACTTCGCTACGAACGCTCTTCTCTTACTTTACAACTGTGTTATGCTCTATAGATACGGGTTCGACTTCAGGAGCAGCCTCACGTTGAAATCGTTCGAGCTCGACGGCGTTGAGGACACCCTTTCCTTGGATGTACCGAGCTCTATCTGCCAGGTTCTGTTCCATAACAGTTAAATTTGGCTCAAGCAGCAGGACCTCACGGCAAACTCGCATTACTGCTCGGTAGCCAGTCTGTCCGGTTTCCCCTCCCACAGTCCTATAATACGCACGCATGATATTTTCGTTCATTTTGAGTGTACATCTTATGCGGCGTACTCCACCAGCGGCGGGCGCCGAATGCTGATGGTGGTGAACGTGGGAACTCCGACCGGCTAGGTGGTGGTGCCAGTCGGCGGCTGTTCCTGGCGGCCCGCATGCTGCTACGTTCAGCGCCAACCCCAGATGCGCCCTGGCGTGACCCAGGTAATAGCCCTAGTCTCAACCTCTTTTTTTTGTATTGCAGGGGAACACATTTTCGGGTGATATCCAGGACGCCCGGGCAGGGAGTCCTAGACTGTATGTCAGACTCAGCACTTGGGAGTGCAATGCCGTACTAAACCCCTGCGGGAGCCTTCAGCCGCTTTAATTGGAGTGTCCCGTATCTGCAGGCAACAGGACCCCTCCAGCGATAGGCTGGCATCGGCGAAAAGGCCAGACTTCTCCTCCATGGGGACTGTCCGGCTCACCTCTGAACAGTCCCGACGACGCCGTGTCTAGCAAGACAGGGTTCACATCTCGGCCCGACACGGGCATAGGGGCGTTACTGGAGGCGCATTAAGTAACGCCTCATACGCACCTCCATTCGTCACCCGTGGATGGAGGCCACGTCGGCGGCATCCTCTCTCACCCGCTCGTCGGCCTCCTTCTGGGACATTACTGTCTCGCAGAAGGAGACCATCGCCTTTTAGAACTCGTTGTCGCCGAGCATCACGGTGAGTCCCCTCCGAGGACCGACGTCAGACCTTGACGCAGCGCCGCCCATCTCGGGCACACCTCGAAGGTGTGCTGGGTAGAGTCCACCGCCGCGCCGTGACATTCAGGCGTCGGCTCCCTATAGGCCGTCCAACACAGGTAGTCTCATCCTCTTATCCCGTGTATCCATCATCAAGTTTTTGAGCAGGAGAAGGTTGCGCTGATGTTATGCAGCTTTAGTTGCCTTTAGTCGCCTTTAACGACAGCCTAGACAGAGCATTGGTTGGACCTATTGTAGTCTACCAGGAACCACACGGCGTTTATTATTGTTATTATTACTCAAAAATATTAAATTTTTGAGTAAATGCTTGGACTAATAAAATATTTATATGAATACATCATGCTGCGTATCAAGGATTTTTTAAAGATTGAGCTGATTTACCATAAAAATATTTCAAAGATAACAAAACACAAGACTCAATAGGTTTTTGGGATAAGGAGAGGAATTTCTAAATTAAAAAAAGACCATCGCGTAAGATATTAATTTAAAAACCCTTTTAAGCGCATTAACTCTTTAAAAATGTACAAATATCTCATTACTTTGTGTTTCGTTTTTAATGTCTAAAAATGTTTACAAATGATTAACAGTATTTGTCTACGTTGTCTAAATGGTTTTAAAAGTAACACAATTGTACAAAAAAATACACTGTAGCGAGCAATATTAATTGCTCTTTTTTCTCAATATAATATACGTACACCTGAACACCTCAAAGAACATTTCGAGTTTATTTGTGATACTCATGTACGGTCCCTTAGGTCTGACTCTAAATTAATTCTTAAGACTCCGTCTCTTACTACTTCATTTTACTCTATTTCTTTATCTGCTAATGCTGTTCGACTTTGTAACTCTTTTCCCCTCAATGGCGTAGCCAGGATTCTCTATAGAGGGGGACAGATAAAGAAAATCCTAGACTGTATTGTTTTAATCGTAGTTTTTAACATATTCTATGAGTATCTTACACTTATCGTTACTAGTGACATTGATTAGAGTAAGAAAAGATGGAAAAAAATCTTTTTTATTAGTTACCGACTGCTCTTCTAGCTCTTCTAAAGGAGGGTAGCTGCCCCCCCCTGCCTGTACCTCGCTACACCCATGCTTCCCCTTCTTAAAAGACAAGCTCAATCTCACTCTTGCTTTAAAAAATATCTTAAACGCACTATTTTTCGCTAAATAATACAATCACCATTATAATAATTATACAACATATTTCATTATTTTTTGTATCTACGTTTATTCACTACGCTTATTCATGTATTTTTATATTCATATATGTATATATTTTACTATATTTCAATTTTTTGTTAATTTTTGAATTTTTATATTGATCTAAATTAGTCATAATTGATTGTCGGTTTTTTCTATTGCAGTAAGACAAACTTTCCTGTATTTAAAAATTATTTTCTACGTTTTTGTGCGAATGCTATTAAAGCGTGTTTTTTTTTTTTCATTATATTTTAAGACTTACAGGAATATAGAACATAATGTAATACTCCAGTCATTATATACATTTGGAAATGCATTTTAACCGAGAAGGCAAAATTTTGGATATTACATTATATAGGCTCAAATACGCTTTACAAGTTTCATTCTAGTAATTTTTTTGATATCTATTACGAAAAGAAAGAAAATAGCAAAAAAACAAATTTCGCTACCGAAATTTAAGATCGTAAAAAAAGCAACAAAAAAGTGTTACATAAAAATTTTCGTATATCAACGGAAAACCGAGTTATTATGAAAAAACCGAATTTAACCCTTTTTTCAAGATGGCGGAAAATGTACAAGGAAATTTTGGTTGACAATTTGAAGTTAAGCTTTTCTAGGCCTCCCCCACGTAATATCCAAAATTTAGCCTTCTCGGTTAAAATGCATTTCTAACCCGTTTTTTTTTTTTCTACGTAATGACTGGATTATAAGTCATATTAAGAAACTAGCGGCCCGCCCCGGCTTCGCAGGGGTCTTTAACTAAAATTTTAAAAATTATACATTTATATTTTTTATCACCTGCACCTGCGTCGATACTGGAAAATATTTTAAAATAGACGGATTGAGTGACAGATTTATTATATCTATATACATACATACATACATACATACATACATACATACATACATATACAGGGTGACTGGTAAATTACCATCGATATTTGGGGAGAACGCTCGGCGCGCGGTTCCCATTCGGGTCATGCAATAAAAATAGGTACTTAATTTTTGACCAAATTTTCATAAATTTCAATTCAAATAAATGAAGCGATGACACTTTTCCAGTCATGCCGGCGGCACATGCACAGGTGTTGTAATGTGTCGCTTGTTCACACCTAAAAATTGCCAAAGTCACATAATTTACCTAGTCAACAAATTTGTTGCTTAAACGAGTAAAATATCTTAGTATTTTTGCCTTTCCTAAGCCAGGATTAAAGTATTAAGGGGGACTGGATCATGCTTGTTTATCCTGCTACCCTGTTTACACGTGGCGGCGTTTGGACGTAGATAAACTACCTGTTTTGTGTCGAAAGTGCAGCTAGCTGCTAGGGTGTCCAGACGATGCGTAAATAATTGGATAATTGTTGAGTAACTTTACTTAAAAGTTTATTAATATTTACCTATTTTTTTTACATGATTCGAGTGGGAACCGTGCGCCGAGCGCTCTTCCCGAATGTCGATGGTAATTCACCAGTCACCCTGTATATGTATATAGATAGTACGGATGAAACATTTGAACTGTTTTTTTTATTAATTATTTTCTTATTGATGAATACCATATTTTAATAAGTATTATTCCCGACGAAGACAAATCCAAAAACACAAAAATCATAAAAATCGTTCCACTCGTTCTCGAGTAATAACCCGACTTTATATATATATATATATATATATATATATATAGATTACAACTTAAATAGCTATAACCATCCAACTTTGTACAATCAACAAACAAATAACGACCAAATATTTTAAATTTTAACAACGAACAAACAATCAAGACCGTAGTACCCTAAAGTATTTAATTATATACAAAAAAGAAAAACAGTTTTTTAAATACGGGCGAGTGTCATTCTTCTGGCCGAAGTTTTGGTCAGCGCGATTCAGAAAATTATATTTTGTATACTGCGCCATCTATCGTATAATTGTAGAATATCGTTTTTATATTTAGTGACATTTAACATAATTAATATTTAACATAATAGTATATTAATTGAAAATGATGTTTATCTAAAATATTAAAACGATTTATATTCCTATCCGACATATTTAGTAAACTTTTAAGTTAAATAATAACTCAAATATAAGTTTTGTGAGTTTTAAAGATTCCTTAGACCAGATGGCGTTGGTGGCGTAGGTACCTATTTCTATTTTCTTAAATATTTATTTTTAAATTTAATTACAATGAAACAAAAACTAAATTATACTATGAATTATTTCTAATTTTTATGTATTAAAGATATTAACATTGGTTTTGTACTTTTTACGTGATACGTGATCAGAGAAAAAACACGATATGAGATGGCGCTGATACAAAAAAATACGCGCTATTGAAATTTATTCTTGATGATATATAATGTATTAATAAAACGGAGGTTTAAACAGATTTATTATTTGTATAGATTTGTCAAAACCGAATAAAAAAAATATGTGATTCTACATACCTATGAGATTAATTACATATTTGATGTTTAGTAATGATGGATTTCATGCAAATCAAATAACTAAATTTATAGATAATTATTAAAATGCTGTAGCGAAAAAAAATTTTTTTTTTTTTAATCATAATCTGCATCCCGAATCAATAGTAGTTTCTTATTAACTTTTATGTATCTATTAATCACTTTAAAATGACAATAATTCAAGAGTGCTCCTAAAGCTGTCTTCAATGAAGTAAATTTTTATTTTTTATTGATTTTTATGAACTAGCATTATTAAAATGTGCTTAATATAACTAACTGCACCTGATTGAATTACTATTAAAAAATATCAAGGTTTGATTATGAACAAAAAATATACAATTTATTTAGAAATTTTACAATATTATACATATTTACAATTCAAAACTTAAAATAATTATTTGCTGCTAGTATTCTTGGCACCATTCCACGCGGACATGATTTATACCAAAACTGTTTGTGAACAAAATGTATATTACACCTCAATATTATACAAAACAAGACCAGCCTAATATAGCCTGAGAGAGTAAGATCACAATTATTTTATAACAAGCAAGATAAAAAATTCTCAATGAGGATATCGTAATAATCAGCTAACCTAACAAAAACGAAGCGCAAATGATGAAAACATATATTATAGAATAAACTTATTGGCCATTATATTTGTAACAATTTAAATAAGTGTATGGGATATGGAATTAAATAAAAACAACTGCATCTGTTCTAAAACTTGTTTCTCATTGGTTCTTATAAGATGACAAACATTAGATCAATATGTACAATCTTAGATTTGTGAGTAGGTACCTATAACTCTACAAAGTTGTGTTGAAACTTAATTTAGCCAGACTGGTTTGCGGTCACTGTTGAAAAGTTTTAGCAAGCTCTATACTAATGGAAAGCGAACAAAATCACTAGAAACTGAGTTAGAAATGTAGGTATTTGTAAGTCGTGCAACTCAAGCAATTTGTGCAATTTTACTGTCAGCGCCAGAGGCACCCAAGTCGGAAACTAGTGTAACCATTAGTGTGGTATATTCAACTAAACTAAACTTCTCACGAAAAATCAGTCAAATGTCCGTTTTGTAGCAATTTGTATCCTATTTCATTATGAACTTCTTACTTCGAACAGCGCGCTTTTAAGCAATGGGTATTATTGCTATGTGCTATATTGACATAAAATGCGTTGCTAAATTGAATAAATATTTTGTCTGATTAAATCACGAAAATAAATTTGATAATTAACTAGCACTTATCATTGACATTTAAATGGATATATTATAAAAGACAACTTCTTAGAGTGCACTAATCTGCCGAATTCTTTGGCTATACTCCTAATTGTGCACCCGATCCCTAAGAAAGGGGACTCAGACCCGTCTAATTATAGACTAATAGCTATAACTTCTTTGTTCTCTAAGATTATAGAATCCATAATCAACTGCCAGCTCCAGCAGTATTTGGAAGAGCACCAGCTGATTAGCGATCGCCAACATGGTTTTCAATGGAATCGCTCGGCTGGTGATCTTTTAATATTCTTAACTCAAAGATGGCCGGAGGCAGTTGAGAGCAAGAAGGAAGCGCTGGCGATTAGTTTGGACATAGCGAAGGCCTTCGATCGGGTGTGGCAAGCATAAAAGCACTTTTAATATAGCTACCATCCTATGGGCTTCTCGAGAAAATATATAAATGGATCACCAGTTTTTTTGCAGACAGGAAAATCAAGGACGTCGTCGACGGCGCATGCTCGAACCTCAAGTCAGTTAATGCTGGTGTTCCCCAAGGCTGTGTACTTCCTACCTCGTCCTACCTTGTTTCTTCTGCATATCAATGACATGTTTCAAACTAGTGGCATTCATTGTTATGCGGACGACAGCACCGGAGATGCCTTATACATAGGCCGTTTTAATATTTCTCGAGAATAAATCAATGAGTGTCGGCACAAACTTGTGTCTGAAATCGAGTCTCTTTTAGGCAAATTCTCGCAATGGGGGCGACTTAATCTAGTCCAATTTAACCCCAAGAAGATACAAGTTTGCTCGTTTACCTCTAAAAAATCACCCTTCGTCATTCCTCTGCACTTTGAAGGCACTCCTCAAGCCACCTCGGCCAATATTGGAATACTTGGCATCGACATATCGAGCAATGTGCAATTTCGTGGTCATTTGGAAGGAAAGGCTAAACTAGACTCTAAGAAACTTGGTGTGCTCAATAGGGCGAGGCAGTATTTCATGCCTTCCCATCGACTACAATTATACAAGGCGCAGATCCGGCCCCACATGGAATACTGCTTTCACCTGTGGGCTGGAGCGCCCCAATATCAGCTCCTTCTAATTGACCGCATTCAAAGCCGGGCGGTTCGAATCGTAGACGATAAGGTTCTATCCAATCGGCTTGATTCTTTGGCGCTACGTAGAGATGTCGGATCACTCTGCATCTTCTACCGCATCTATCACGAGGAGTATTCTGCGAAACTTTTCGGATTAATGCCTACAGCCGAATTTAAACACCGGACATCGCGTCAAAATCAATAGAATTAAATTTCACCGATGACCGAAAATCTATAACAACTCGATTTTTACGGCATTTCCTGCCTCGTACGACCACTATATAGAACCAGCTGCCACCTACGATATTTCCCAACCAATACAACTTAGGGACCTTCAAGAAAAGCGCATACTCTTATTTGAAAGGCCGGCAACGCACCTGCTAATCCTCTGTTGTAGCAGTGGGTGTCTATGGATGTCGCTTTGACTTACCACCAGGCGAACCGACTGTCCGTTTGGGGGCAAACTTTCTTCTTTATAAAATAAATAAATAAATAAAAGAAAGGTTAAAAAATTAATTGTTAACATATAAAAAATACGACAATAACAACCAACAATTAATTTCCAAGCCCACTAGACAGACGATAGAAAACCACTAGAAAACCACTAAGACTTCATATATCAACCATAATCAAATTCAAACTTTTAATCACACTAATATTATAAATGCGAAAGTAAGTTTGTTTGTTACGCTTTCACGCGAAAACTACTTAACCGATCATCATGAAACTTTGTACAGTTATTATACACTACTGCCAAGAGACGATAGATAAATCTTAGCCAATTTTGTTAGGATTGGATACGGTTTTGTGTTTGCTGACCACTATTAAGAGTTCGCAGTCCGATTTAAGCAGGCAGTTTTTAAATAAAAATCAATTTCATTTGTCACAGAACTTTTGTCTACATCCTCATATTTTTTAATAAGTAAGAACTATAAGTAACACAATATGATGTAAAAATTAAATGAACGCACGTATCACAATAAGACAAGTCGTAACATATTGAGAGTCATTGTCTAGCATCGCTCGACATCACTTGTGTTTTCTGAGTGCACCTTGTCGCTAACCACGTAAAGTCCAGTTGTTCTCAAAATGTTCCACTGTAGTATCTGTGATGAATCTCACACCGACGGACCTATTTGCTATATTTGCAAGAAACAATATGGTTTTGGCTGCGTTGGAGTTACGGAGACTGGATTCAGGCGATTGGGCGACAGAAAAAATACTTGGCGCTGCCCAAATTGTAAACTGAGTCCCTCAGTCTCGCCAGTTCCCTCAATTGCATACCCAGCTCTTCAAATACCTAACCAATTAGATAAAATGCAGGAGCAGTTGAATGACATTTTGTTGCAACTTGCATCACTTCCTATCCTGAGCCAAGATTTAAAAATAATAAAAAATGACCTTTCAGACTTAAAACAGTCGGTAGAAATGGCTCATGAGCGCACGGATAAGCTTTTTGATAAAATCCAATCACTCGAAGCCAAAGTTAAAGATGTTAAGAAGATTGCCTCCGATATCCCCGTTCTTCAAAAGGAAATAGCCCGATTGAACTCCGAACTGGAAGAGAGAGATCAATGGGCAAGAGCCAATAATGTCGAGATTAAGGGTATCCCGCAAAAAAAGGATGAAAATCTGTATAGTTTGGCACAAAACATTGGCAATTGTGTCAACTTTCCTATCAAAAAAGAGGATATAAATTACATTGCCCGCGTACCAACGCGATTACCTAACATGGCCAAGCCAATCATAATTTGTTTTAACAATCGCTATATCAAAGAAGATCTGGTGGCTGCTGCACGAAAACGTAATTTAAATATATCCGATATAGGTTACTCATCATCCTCTACGTTCTATATAAACGACCATCTAACTCAACATAATAAAAGTTTACTCGGCAAAGCCAAATCCCGAGCGAAGGAAGTTGGATTCAAATATATATGGGTGAAACATTCAAAAATAATGGCAAGAAAGACTGATTCATCGCCTGTATTTTTTATAAAAAACGAAAAAGATCTTGCAAGAATTACTCAATAAATAAAAAAAATTATCTTAAAGTATCACTCACTTCTTGTTATCATAATCACATAATTATTTCAATTCCTTATATTAATATTCTATTAAATGGTTTGAGAACCGCTGGCGTTGAACTGGTATATCGCTTACTCAGCGTTATGAATAGGTGGATAACTGCCAATCTATTGACATCCGTAAGTATATTCTCTTTTACACAATTATCGCCCTTAGGTCATTACACTCATTTGTTATTCCTATCTAATATCTCATGCGCTTCACTGGTGCGACGGGCTAACATCGTCGGATTTACAACTATTGAGTTTAGCACTTACCCGCCACCCGAGACGGTTCTATAGTTTATACTCACATTACAAATTACTCAATAGCATAAATCTAATTTTATTTTATACTCTTTTTAAAGGGCTATGTTCATGTTTTATGTTACTGTTAGTTAAGAAAATACCTTCAATGATATTTCTTGAGAGGTATTTTAGTGTTGTGGCTATGTCCGATATAATGCGAATTGACATTATAATATTATTAATTAATTATTTCTGTTTGATAAGTGTTATGTGTCTGTTTGATCACTATTTCTTGATGAGATGCTACATTTTGTTTCCGTTTAATCACTATAATATTATTAATAAATACTATCTCAATATTGTACCTATGTTAAGCTTATTGTCTGGTGTCTGCTACCTTAATTGTTTTGGTTACTGTATAATATATTATATGCCGCATTATAGTATTATGTTTGGGACAAACTTAGGAGTGATCGATTTATACTGTATTGAAATATTAATGCATAGTATTATTAATTCATTATTACATAGTTCAATTGGTATAATACACGTACACGTACTAAAATTTTATTTTAAAATTGTTTTAATAATAAAAACAAATTTCGTATCCTCTTGCATTAGTATTTTTTATGTTAGATTAAGATGTTCTTTCACAATAAACTTAGCCGTTACTATTCTTACTAGTAACGGATATTTCCCATAAATGGATTCTAAAATAAGCATTTTTTATCAGAATGCACGAGGACTTCGTACCAAGACTTCTTGTTTTAAAAGGAATGTGTTACTCAATAATTATGACATAATATCAATCACTGAGACATGGCTATTGGGAAGTATACACGATGAGGAATTATTTGATGACCGTTATACAGTGTGGCGTCGAGACCGGGACTATTCTCTAGCTAATCAGTCACTGGGAGGTGGTGTCTTGTTAGGTATTCGTCGTGATTTTGCGATGGTCGGTCGTCCAGAGTGGCATACTACGTCTGAGGATCTATGGTTAACTATTATCCCTTACACGATTAGTAGATCATCTGCTAGAATACATATATGTACTATTTATCTGTGTAAACAAAACATGGGCAACACATCCTCTGTGCAACTTGAAAATTTCTCAAACAACTTATCTGACATAATCAACTCCTGCCCGAATGACGAATTCATTATAATGGGAGATTTTAATTTGCCACATATAGACTGGGACCCACAAGGAAATTATTTCACATTGAGTGGAATATCCCTCAGTGGAGCTCAAATAAATTTCGTTGACACCCTAGCTCAATGCGACCTAATTCAGCGTAGTCAGGTTCGTAACAATAATAACCGATTCTTAGACCTTGTTTTTTCAAATTGTGAACTCGATATCAGCCCCTGTGACGACCCCCTGGTACCTGACGATATACCTCATCACAGATCACTATGTATACGTCTGTCACACTGCCTAGAAAGTTCCTTAAAATCAAAGAAGAGACTTAAATATTTTTACAAATCTGGCGACTTTAATTCTATTAGCACTTCCTTAAACGATATTAATTGGACTGAAACGCTGCATAATAAGTCATTAGATGACGCTGTGAAATATTTTTATGACACAATTTACGATTTTCGTAATACCTATGTACCTCATAAATTTATCCAGCCGAATTCTTACCCTCCATGGTACAGTTTGGCTCTTATTAGGGTATTAAAAGAAAAACACAAATTTTTCCGAAAATTTAAAATTTACGGGAACCAGAGTGATTATGTGACTTTTTCATTACTTAGAAAAAGGGCAAAGACTCTTGAAAATTCTTGTTATGAATCTTACATAAATAAAACTGAAGATTCCATAATTACTAATCCTAGAGCTTTTTGGTCCTTTACAAAGTACAACAGTAAAAAATCTTCCAGTTTTCCTTCCTCCATGTCTTATAATAGTGAAACTGCTTCCACCGGTGACAAAATTTGTGATTTGTTTTCAAATTATTTCCAGGCTAACTTCCTTGAATCTAGTCCCAACTGCAACTATATCTATCCCGTGACGCAGAAAATGAATAACTACAATATTGGCGACATTTATATAGATAACGACGAGCTCCTCAGGCTCTTAGAATCTGTTAACTTAAATAAAGGTGCCGGCCCCGACGACATTCCTCCTTTAATAATTTTAAAATGTGCTAAAAGCTTTGTCACTCCTCTGAGTATACTTTTTAGACGATCATTGGATGAAGGCTATGTACCAAACATATGGAAATCGGCGTTTATAACCCCAATATATAAGAATGGCGACAAGACTAATATAAAAAATTACAGACCAATTTCGAAACTTTGTATTTTTGCTAAAATCTTTGAGAACATCGTTTATCGACAGGTTTACGCTACAATTCAGAGCTGGTTCATTCCAGAGCAGCATGGTTTTTTGAAGGGTCGCTCGACCACATCGAATCTTCTTCTTACATATGATTATGTTAGCGCTTCAATGGACTCGGGTGCACAGGTCGACATAATATATACTGATTTCAGTAAGGCCTTTGATCGTATTGACCACTGTATTCTGCTTCAAAAGATTTATATGGCGGGAATACACGGGAATCTATTTCGTTGGTTCTCCTCATATATAAATAATCGTTCCCAGGCAGTAGCCTTAAACGGCTACGTCTCTGCCTGGGTATCAGTTCCCTCTGGAGTTCCTCAAGGCTCACTACTAGGGCCACTTCTCTTTGCCATATTTCTGAATGATATATCATCATGTTTTCATCATTCTCTTTGCTTATTGTATGCTGATGATGCTAAAATAATAAAACGTATTTTTTCCATTGATGATTGTCGATTACTGCAGGAAGACCTAAACAGATTCAATAATTATTGCCAAATTAATAAATTAGACCTTAATGTATCGAAATGCAACATTATGAATTTTACTCGCAAATTAAACACCCTTAGGTACAATTACACCCTAAAAAATCAAACAATGGCACATATAAATAAAATTAAAGACCTGGGTGTAGTTGTAGACTGTAAGTTGTTATTCAACGAACACGTCGACTATATTGTAAAAAAGGCCTCAAGGGCTTTAGGGTTTATTATCAGGTCTTGCAAACACTTTAGCAAGCTTAAGCCTATAAAAATACTATACTGCTCATACGTACGTAGTATACTTGAGTATTGCTCTGAGATCTGGAACCCAGCATATAATACATATGTAAATAGAATTGAGTGTATCCAGAAGCGGTTTTTAAGATACTTGCAGTATAAATGTGGTAATAATTTGGTTGACTACAAAAGTAGATGTAAAAAATACCATTTCCTTCCCCTGAGACTTCGTCGAAATATCTCTGATTTAGTATACCTAAATAAAATTGTTAACAATATTATAGATAATCCAGACTTACATAACAGAATTAAATTTAATGTACCCACTAGGTTCTTTCGTAATTTTTCCCCATTTTATATCCCACCTTGTAATAGTAATTATCGTCGAAATTCCTTTATTTGCAGATCTACTACACGATTTAATGATTTTTTGCACGAACACCGTGATGTTGACGTTTTTTTGATTAAACCTTATTCTATTAGACGGTTGGTGACCACGGAATATTTCTCTTCCGATAACTTATAATGTCTAACCAGTTTGATGATCCAGCAAAGTTCTCGAACCATCCTTAGTTTAATTTTTATTTAGTTTAAAAAAAAAAAATTTTTTTTTTTTTTTGAATTCTCAAACTGTTAAATAATATAGCACTCTTTAGTTGTTAATTGTAAAAACTTCTAAATGGCTTTTTGTTTCTTAAATGTATTTCTAATTTGTTATGTATAGCTGTAAGTTTTTCTGAATAAATAAAATAAATAAATAAATATCACTCACGAAATACACACATCTGTTACCGAACATTCGTTCGCCGAACATTCGGTCGCCGAATATTCGGCGCTAAGGCCAAGAGCGTAGCTGAATATTCGGTATTCTGTCTTCGGTAGTGGCATGTCTATTAATTTCTATTCTTAAGATTAATCTATGAATAAAAAAAATATAACGGAAATAATATTTATTATGGGTGATAGGCTAGAAACAACCCAGTGAACACATGACCTCCATATGACGTCATAGATAGATCACATAGAGGTCATAGAATATTTACATAGATATGACATAGAAATGACTTTATAAATGACTTTGATGTGATGTCATATAATATGACATCATTATGACATAGTACTGACCAAAGAGTAGAATAACTTGCCTATGTACTGACCTAATATTTGACTGTTATAAGACGTCATAATTGTGATTATAATTTATATACTATTTACGTAAGAAATAAATCATAAATTTACATAAATTACAAGTCATAGTCTGAAGTCAAAGTGATATCATAATTACGTAAGCATGTGACGGCTTCAAGCCGCTAAATCGCGCTAACGTTTGGTTCTACAGAATCTACATATAGGTCTTCATACAAAATTAATTGACCAAGGGTTTTTTAATAAATCAAAGTCATTTCACCTTGAAACGGAGTATTTATATTGTAGGTCCCGTAGTGCAGGTGTGATTTTGGACATAACGATAAACGTTTCAAACGTATCAAATTATTTTTTCTATCAGTATTGTAATATTTTCAAAATGTTGTGTAGTAAAAAACTGATTAGTAAGAATTTATGTCATATTTACGTCATCTATCTTACGTAAGAATCTTACGTCAGGAAGTGGGAAATTATGAGTCATATATGACTCATATATGACTCACATCTTACGTAAATCATGACGTAGCATGACGTCATTCAGACATCAGTCTGACATAATTGTGTTCACTGGGAACTTTAAAAAACCACTAACCACTAAAAAATAAATGTTTCCACTAAAAAATATAAAAACTACAAATTCCTCTTCCGGTCTTCCCACCTCGGCCTCGGGCCTCAGAAAGCACGTAAAGCTCTCGGTCCCGGTTGTTGTCATAAACACCTGATAGTGATCGTTACTCATGAGAAGTAACATTATCTGCCAACCCGCAGTGGAACATCGTGGCAGATTATGCTCCAACCCTTTCCTATATGGAGAAGAGGCCTTTGCCTAGCAGTAGGATGTTTACAGACTGATTCAGTTCAGTTCATATAAAAAATAAAACCAGTTTTTCGACCTTAGAACAACGCTCTTTGAATTGTGCATTATTGAAACCCATTTCTTATTATAGCAAAATCACCAAATAAGACCTTTTCTTTATCCATACCTAACTAGTAAAAACACTATTAAAATGTAGTATTATTTTATGTACTTATTAAACCTTATATTTTATGGAATAAAAGTAGTTAAAAAAATACATTTTTATTTACTTATTTAAAACAAAATAACATTTTCACCTTATTAGTCAACCGTAGCTTAATATAAAATACATACATATATTTTAAAGTTAATGAGACCCTAAAATACTTTTTTTAACATTAGGTATTTTTTTTTTATTAAGTATGAAGCCAATTAAATTAAAATTAATCAGACTTCCTTTAAGCAATCTTTTGAACAGTCAAATTATTTATCGGCAGACATAAAACCAACACTTATTGTTAGTTCATAATACCAGACAGCACAAGGATGACATTTCCGCTTGTCAATAATTCGGTCTTATTTGCACGCTGGTTAATTCCATGATGATGAGTCTGAGCCCTGATTCTTTTATATTTGTATCTTATTAAACGGTTGTAAGTAAAAGAATATACTTAATAATAAAATCCTGTGTCGAAATCGGGAACCGTCCCTCGGTCTGCTTTCGTCCGGTAACAAACAATACTAGAATCACTAACAATCTCAATAAACGGAACAAAGTCTTCCGGATCTGTGTTATAAATGGGCGTTCCACAAGGATCAATTCTAGGTCCTTTTCTTTTTTCAGTAGTTATAATAATATAAATAATCTTCTATTTTCAGTATATATGTTAAAGGTATTTATAATATTGTTTTCTCTGCTGATGACTCTTCGCTTATTTTTTAAGTTAAATAGAAAAAATATGATTATGAGGATGTAAACGGTGCTGCGTCACAAATACAAAAATGATTTGAGTTAAATAAAAGAACTTGGTTTTAAACGCCAAGCAAACCAAATGTGTTTGCTTTACCTACTACTGTTAAGTTACTGTTAAGCATCCTTATTCAAATTTGGAAGTAAATAACGAGAGTATTGGTGTTAGTAACACTACAATGTAATTCCCATTTTCCCCGACCGGGAAACTCGGCTTCGCAGCATTCGCGGTAGGAAAGGTTCATCAACTAACCGACGTTTACACTGCTCGATTAGTATATTTTACTTATTTCCAGTGTCGTCATTTTGATTACTTTGAAAAAAAATAACCGAAAGGGAATGATAAATAAATAATAATAAATAATAATAATATAATTGTAACTTCAAGTTTTCGACTTCGCAAAGTAAACATTTGTTTTATAACGCAAAATACCGTATACACATGTATTATAAAATAAAATCTCACAAACGATTTTACAATTGCTTATGATAAATAAGTTTAATGTTTATATTAAAAAGTTTTTAATAGCTAAAGCATATTATACTGTACTTGATAATATAAATTACAAATGATTATTATTATGACGACGCGTTAGCGCAGTGGTCACAGCAACTGGCTGATGCGCTGGCGGTCGCGGGTTCGATCCCCGCACATGACAAATATTTGTATAGGCCATACAGATGTTTGTCGTGGTCTGGGCGTTTGTGCTTGTGTATTGTGTGTTCCCGGACCCCCGACACAGGATTCACATCCTACTGGGGGCCGTTGAGTGTGAGACGTTTATTTATTTATTTATTTATTTATTATTTTTACCCGACTACGACAGAAGGAGGGTTATGTTTTTCGAGTGTATGTATGTATGTATGTATGTATGTACATTATGTATGTCCATTTCTTTGGCACGCCCTACAGCCCAAACGGCTGGACGGTTTTTGATATATGAGATGTCGTTGGATTTGTCTAAATTGTAGTACTGACATAGGCTATATAAATTTTCAAAATGGCGCCCGCAAATGGCGAAATGAGGGGGGGAGTTGAATTTTTTTTTCTTACTGTAGCAATATGGGTATCAAATGAAAGCTAGTAAATTGTTTTATTCTTTTTAGTTAATATATAATAAGAGTACTTTACGCAGTCGGGTTTTTTTGATTTTTTTAATTAAGCATACTTGTTTAAATTTAATATTAGTATACCTAATATATTGTTTAGTGTCTGTTGAGTTTCTTGCCGATTCTTTTCAACAGAATCTACATTCAGAATCGGTGGCAGCTTAACAATCACTATAATTAATTAGGTAATTAATAGTATATTACGTCAGTAGGGAGGGAAGTGTTACGTTGCTACTCGCGTCTTTGTTCCCCGAACCGAAGGCGAGGGATTTAAATTCGAGGTTGCGATGTATCACTTCCCTGCCGTGTAACATGTACAATTTTTTTATAACGCTAGGATCGAAAGTTCGGTTGTAATTAAAATAGATAAAATAGTAATTATTAGGTTTTTAAATTACTTAAACATTTGATATTGTCGATGATGTCGCGTATCCTAGCAACGTGTTGTTATAGTAAATTATCTAATATATTTTAGAATATCTACTAACATAGGATAAGTCTGCGTACTAACCGAGGAATGTATTTTGTTTTACTAACATAGTTTTTATAAGCATTTGAGTACTAAACCCAATGTATGGACTTATGGTCTGAAATAAATTTATTATTATTATTATTATCCTACCTGCCTACCACCCACCTGATTAGTAAGGCGGACTAAGCACCAATTTCTTAAGTGATAAAAAATACACGGGAGTGGGATAGGCCTGCCAAAACGGTCGTTAAAATGAACATCCAAAAAAAACGGATTTTCATTTAGTCGTTGTCACTAAATCAACTGTCACGGATTAAATTATATTAATCTTAATTTTCCAACGTTATTTTAATCTTTGTTCTAAAATTTATTATTACTGGAATACAGTATTTGTATTATTAAATACTAGACTTTAATTAAAAGATGTAAATATTATTTCGATGTCTAATTTTTATGTGTATTTTCAAATAAATAAAAATAACATAACATAGTACCAGTATAAGCATATGAAATTAATTCATTAAGTGAAAAATAAGATGAAATAATGAAATGGAAAATAAGATAAAAAAAATAATAAGAGATTTGTGTTGTGTGAAAATTGTGAGATTAAACTATGCGATCTGTCATAACTTCCAACTAATATTTGTTACAAGTAATTAGTGAAAACTTATTTGCCTTATGTATTTTCTAATTTGTAAGATTCATATGTATAATTACAAACTGTATGTTTTCTTTATTAAAAAAAAAAATTAAATTTAAAATAATATATTTGCATCGGGCCGAAAGTTGACGCATGCGCTCTAAAAATTATTAATCATTTGGCCGGGAGGCAATATGAAACTTTCGTCCCTAAAATTACAATCGAAAACCGAACTTTCGATCCAGGTGCTATATAAAAATATTAACTTTGTAAAACTACGGCATCCGCAACATGCCAACCAGTTGCTATAATAACTATTGATCCGTCGTAAAATATTATTTCTAATATTTTTATTTTAAAATAAACGATAAAAAATCTAATACATAACAACGCCACTAAAGTCTGAATATATAAAAAAATCACTTTCCCAATATCATATATTATTTTTTTAAATAAAAAAGAAATTAGAACCGTTAATATAATTAATAATCGGTATGTATTTGGTAATGTATAATTTACTAGTTTTAGTAAGATCGGTACCGTATTTCATCGGTTTTCACAAACTGTTTGATTTCATGTATAAAACACAACACTATGCGACGCGCCGCTTACTAATGTCAAATTTTGCTTTCATCTTAGTATTGGTGAAAACATTGCTATTTATTATTGTTTCTATAATTACAGTGAGTATTGGTAATTTACTTCTTTAAAAATCCAATTAGAAAAAAAAACACATACTTAAATAAATTATTTTTCCAGATGCTCCTTATAAGTGACTAAAATGGACCAACAATTTTCATTGTCTTGGAACAATTTCCACGGAAACTTAAGTAAAGGTTTTGCAGGCTTATTAGGAAACGGTGAATTTGTGGATGTAACTATTGCAGTTGAAGGTCATTTACTACAAGCACATAAAGTTATATTATCGATATGTTCGCCTTATTTCAAAAAAATGTTTCAAGTAAATCCGTGTCAGCATCCAATTGGTATGTACTCAATACCTGCATTTGGAATTGGAATTAAATCTATTGTTGTGCATTTAAATGTTTTGATAGGTTTTTATTTTTATTGTTTTTTAATAATTACAGTAGTTTTGCGGGACGTCACTCACAAAGCAATGAGAGATTTGTTGCAGTTTATGTACCATGGAGAAGTAAGTGTTAAAAGGGAAGATCTCACTAGCTTTATAGGGACAGCAGAAGTTTTGCAAATCAAGGGTTTAACTAATAAAGAGGTAAGGAAATTGGAAACTATGAATTGTTTAAATTCTGTATATAGAATACAGAATAATAAAAAATCTATCAATTTTAATATATTAAGATTTAAGACACGCAAGTACAAATTTTATAATTTTTACTGTACGACTTGGAACAAAAACTTTTTTTTATATATTCTAAAATGTTATCTGAGTTTTTTTAGGTACATGAATTACTCTTATTTTTGTTGTAGAATATTTCCAAATACTATAAATATAGTTAGCACACTAATAAAGCACCTATTCTTATATTGTTGAGCACTTGTTTTTTAAATACTAAGATTTTGGAGATATGTGGTGTTCTGTTGTGTTACTGTGCAAGGTTGTTAGAGAGATTACCACTTCTTGCTGGGCAAAGGCCTCTTATTATAAAAGAGAAATATCTATATTCCATATAGAAGAAGCCTGGGAGCTTAATCCACCACACTGCTCCACTGTGGGTTGGCTGATTATTTCCCTACCATGAGTAACAATCACTACCAGGAGTCTGTGATAACAGCCAGGACTGATGACTTCATGTGCTCTCTGAGACATAGTGGGGAGACCCGCAGAGACCCAGACCAGAAACAAATATTTGTATATCATTTAGCCAATTAATCCTACCACTACACCTGATCGGTTGGCAGATTATCATTATAGATATACAAATTTTAACTCCTTTATTTCACTCACATTTTACTAAGATTTTATTATAACAAAATACTTTTATTTATATACCTTGAAATCTATTTCCATGAAGTATTTTTATAGTGAAAATAAAATCTCATAATAGATTTACTTTTGCAAACTTACAGACTGAAGAGGATACATTTGAAGCAGATAAAGAAATAACAAAACAAAATATAGCAACTCGAAATGATAGTCCTGGTGGAGAATCTTGCATCTCAGATATGTTCGACTCCACTACAAATGAGATATCTGATAACAATGATATAGATTTAGCAAAACAAAGACAATTTATTGAAAAACTACAAAGGCTAAGTAGCTTAAAAAGAAAATCAGAGGAATTCCTTCAGAAAAATTATTATTCAGATATACTCAATTCGGAAAAGAGACCTAAAATATGTGACAAAATAACAAATAAATCAAATAGTAATTTAATGCAAAGAAAAAGTTTTGATAATGTTCAAAGTGCTTATGAAGAAAATCCTGTAGAAATTACAAAATCTTTAAATCCAAATGTGGAAAAACAAGCCATAGATAAAGAATCTACAGATGATGGCAAAAATCCTGCAGTAATAGAACATATGACAGATTTAAAAACAGAATGCGATGATAGCGATATTATTGTATCAGATCCAGCTGTTTGCACTACTCCAAAAAGTTATGAAAGTACAAGAGATTTAAAAAAAAGTCTCATTGTACCATTGGATTACCAATCTCCTCAAGAAAGTAAGTACTTATAATTATACAAGCATGTCTTTTTTTTTATATATTGTGAACTTAGTAAGTAGTAGTATTTAAGTTATCAAAAGAAAATCTAACTTTACTCTAAACTGACTTTACACTAATTACATCAGTTACAAGTTAATATTTCCAATATAAAAACATGAAATATTACTCTTTGTTAATATAAAGACAGCAAATACTGATAAAGTTTAGCCATATATTAATGTTTTTTTTTTCTTTTTTGTTTAAAATTAGAAATTTTGTGCTTCCTTGTGCTTCTTCTTTTAATTTCAAAGGAATAGAGATTGTGTTGAAAATGCAATCATTTGTTATTTTTCTAACATTTGTTGTTTTCTGTTGCAAGCCCTTCATGCTATGAAAACACGATGGCATTTTCAACATTATCATGTTTCTTGTTTGCTTAATATTAATTTATTTTGAAAATGCCCATCGTGCTTTCAGATTGTACCGGGTTGAGCTCGTTATTTATGGATCTTAAAAATCTAGTTAATGGTAAAATAACTAACACACTGAAGACTGAAGAGATTCCAAGATATGTTACGGAACATCGTCTTGTTACCATTCCACAAAAGGAAGACGGAAAAAAGAAATATCCTCAGAGATCCTGTAGGCTTTGTTGGAGAATAGGCAAACGACGTGACACTCGCTTTATGTGTAGTGCTTGTGAATTGCCTTTTTGTAAATCACCATGTTTCGAAATACATTTCAATGACATGTTTAAAGTGTCACAACTGCAGGGAGATTATTTTGCACCTTAGTCATTAAGTTTCATACTCGCTTATACCTCTGAAGAGAATTAGTTTTAAGTAATAATATATTTTTATAATCACAAGTGATACTGCAAAATATTTAAAATCAATGAATCAAAGATTCAGAAAATTTTGGGACCAAATTAAAAATACATTAAAGTATTTATCCTAAAACTTAAAATATATATTTGCATATTAAGATTTATAAGCACAATAATTGTCAGTAACCTGTGATAATTACAATTTTCTCTTGAGTGCCAACACTGTACTGCTTTTATATCTTTTTGTATAAAATGATTTGTGCCATCAATCCTCTGCCATATTTTCAAGACTTTTGCTCATATTCTAGTCTATTTATTGTATTAAGTAATGTTTTTTAACATAAGAAACTTGAAATTTTTATACATGTGATGGTAGAAATGACTTACTTCTTCCCCGTGATTAAAACCTAATCTTGAAATAATGTAATATATACACATATGTGATCTCTGTATTGGTAAAGCTTTTTTTATATTTTTAGAAAGTAGAAGTTTTATTCACATTCCTAAATGTGATAGCCATAATTTTAAAAAGAAAATGGCTGAGATCTTTAGTATATAAGAATAATATGATATTTTGTAATACTTGCGTGATGTTTGACATAAAGTATACTGAGTGTTTTTAAAAATAATAAATCATGTATACAGAATTCGTTATTTCTTTTAACATACATAAGTAATTTGTAACCAGTATTCAAAAGTAATTGTGTATATATCTAAAGATAGTTCTTAAACATTGATATATTTAATTTACAGTAAAGATTGATAGTTTAATAAACCAGATTAATTTTATATTTTTTCTGTTTCAGATGCTCTCTCACTTGTTATTAATGGATCGTGTGAAAATCAGCTTCCAATACGTTATAAATATATATATAGTAGAAAAGGTCACAAACAACTAGTGCATATGAATTTTGTGTACACAAAACATTCAACGACACATGGTAAGACATCATGGAGGTGTGTGCAATATTTCTCTCTTAACCGATGTCCAGCAACAGTGGAAACTATAGACTCTATGATATACGCAGTAAACCATCAACACAATCACGAAGATTGCTATGAAAAATTGACAAGAAATAACATTTATGAAATGAATAATTCTCCTAAATAGATGTAATAAATATTCACTGTAATAAATTCATACCAATTAATATTAAAATATATATATATATATATAGGGTATAGGGCCCAGTTTCTGACACTAAGAGTCTGTGAAAGCTGAGGCTATATTATGTTAACTAAAATAATACATAATATGTAATAAGAATAAATATTTTTTTTCATAAGCAAATTCAGAGTTTCTAGAACATCTCATATACGCGATATAATAATTTAAAGAGAATTAATAATTTTAATTAATGATATAAAAAGTGATGTTTCAAGACCCAGCTGCTGTTAATAAAAATTTCTTGTGTTGTTATTTCTGACACTGACACCGGCCTAGTTTCTGACACTCATATTTGGTAATGATTCTCTCTTGGTTAGATTATGTACTATCAGGTTTAAATAAACTATAACTAAGTATTCATTAAAAGATTAATTAAATATTTGATTTAAACTATAACTACAAAATGGCTTCCACAGATACTCCAGACTTACATGATTTTGTTTTATCATTATTGTTCATGTCATTAATTAGGTACATAATATGTTTATTATAATTTTAAAAAAGTTAATTAACCCACTTAAGATCATTCTTTTTTCAAATTAAAAAAAAAAAGTAAAGTGTCAGATACTGGGTCAGTGTCAATAACTGGGCCTTTTGCCCTATAATGTAGTATAAAATAGACATAAATATCAAAAATAAGTATAATATGGTTATAAAACGCCTTCCCTAGTGAACTAGAAACAGGAAAACAATGGTATGACGACGCGTTGGCGCAGTGGTCCCAGCAACTGGCTGATGCGCTAGCGGTCGCGGGTTCGATCCCCGCACAAGACAAATATCTGTATAGGTCATACAGATGTTTGTCGTTGTCTGGGCGTTTGTGTATTGTGTGTGTTTCCGGACCCCCGACACAGTATTCACATTCTACTGGGGGCCGTTGAGTGTGAGACATTTAAAATTGAACTATTATAAAGACAAACATCACCTAAAGATAAAAGATGTTTGTATAAAAAATATAAAGGATTTTATAGATTAAAAAATAAAAGGAAATAAGTAAAATACAAAAATATTATAATTCAACTAATGTACGTATGTATTTGTGCCAAAAGATCAGATCAGCATTTTTCAATGAGCCAAAATAAAATGTAAAAAATATTGGAGGTATGGAATTTCATTAGAATCTAGAAAGTGTAAAGTTCCTATATTTTCATTAAGTACCTAATATATATTGTTTAGTAACATATGTAATAAACACATTTAACTTGAAAATAATCTATTGTATATACTTGTTTAAATTATACATATAACATCACATGATATATTGTAGCATTTTATTTTTTCATCTAGTCATATAGAATCATTTAAACATGTAGAAAAAAAAAATAACTATTAAAAACCATGTATATAAAAATATTTAATTTTTAATTATAGGTCGTACATCTATTTACAAATAATCGAAATAAATTAAGTTTTTAACAATTTTGACGGCGTTGCTGCACTTTTATTCGCAAGCAATGCGGCTATCCTCTTTCTTTGTCTATGCTTTTTACTAAACCCCACACCTGAAATTAAATGTGTTTTTTTAATTAGGTATCTATTAATTCTGCTATTGCCAAGTTTTCCAAATTAGTTCATATTGACGCCAAATGTTACTGTTAAACAAAACTGATAGTTTTTAGTAGTACAAATTCTACATTAAAAAAAGACAAAACCACAACGAGTTATAATGTGAGAACTGTGTAATATCAGATAATATAGTGGTATGCGTCTTGTTAAGTGCGATGTGTAATAGTGGAGCAATGTCAAATGATACAGTACGCGGTATGTTGAGAGAGATGTGCAGTAGTCGAGCAATGTCAGATGATACAGTACGCGGTATGTTGATATGTGCTAAAGTCGAGCAATGTCAGATTATCATCTGGGTCGCGGTACGCGTACTGTATCCAGTACGCGTCATGATGAGAGAGATATGCAATACTCGAGCAATGTCAGACGATACACTACGCGTCATTTATTTTTACTTACATACTTTTTTCAATACTTTATTACACACATTATAGAATCACAACAAATGGTAGCCTTATTACTAACATCGATTTCTTACAGATAATCATGAGTAGAAGATACTCGCATATTATGTCAAGACACAAATCAGTTGATGCAAAAAAAAATCTTCTATCACAGGATAGTATAATTGTATACATTAAGGTCTTGTTCCGATATATACTGGGAGCACTGCCCAGTGCTGTCAGTATTGAAAAATTCGTTCCATTATAGACTGCCAGTACACTGCCGCAGTACCATAGATAAATATATGACGTCATGAATCGCCGCCATTTTTGCATTGAGCACTGGCGCTTTCGAAGTAAGGTGCTCTCAGTACTGTGATCACGTGATGAAAAATATAACAGCGAAGAGAGCTTGAATCGTTCTTTGAGATAGGGAAGAATATCAGAATCATAAAAAATCGTATGAAGAAGGGGGAGAGAGTGTAAATGGCATCGCTGTCGTATTGTAAACCATTTAGGCTGTTTTCGCGTACGTACGCAAGACGCGTAATGTGATCGCACTTTCTCAGTCACAAAAAAAAACTTAGATTCTGTGGCCGCTCAAGCTTATTTATTTATTTATTTATTTACTCTTTATTGTACACATACAAGTAACAAACAGTTTAAGTATAAAATAAAAGACTTATGTACAAAAGGCGGTCTTATCGCTAAGCAGCGATCTCTTCCAGACAACCAACGTCAAGGAGTTAAAGTAAAGGAGTTAGAGTAAAGTAAATACTTACTAAGATAAGTAGTTGTTAAGATAAGTCCAAATTAGGAATCAGCATATTCGACTCTAGTATAGGTAGCAGAAGGGTGTGAACCAGAAATATTTTAGTTTTTATTGGTTTTTTTAGAGATTTTTACACCTTAGTCCGCCCATAGCACAAAAAATCTTCCGATTAAGTTCAGCAATGTAAGATGCCTAAGACAAAGAAATATCATCATCATGATCCCTAAATTCTTTACTGGTCTACTATGCTCTAGGTCTCTAGGTCTACTAAACAAACACCATCAAATAGAACTGAAGGAAGAAGAGGAAAGTCAATTTTGTGTAGTTGTTTTATGTTACCAAACATAATTACTTGAGACTTACTAGGATTTACAGACAACCCAAACGACTTTTTCCGGGTGATAGTTGTTAAATCGGAATTTATATAGTCAATAACCCTAGCAACATCTTTTACTGTTAAAGTCGGACAAATCTACAAATCATCAGCATAAAGATGATAATATAATTATGATGATAACTGTTGAGTGAGAGTATTGATGAAAATGGAGAAAAGCAAAGGATAAAACACTCCGCCCTGCAGTACACCAGCGCTGATAGGAGAAATGAAGATTGTTTCCCATCAAGCCTAATGAAATGCTTATGGTTGCATAAATGAAACAAAACCATTCAGTAGCATTAGAGGAAATATGTATTTATCGACTTGAAAATTGCTAAAAGTATATCGAAATCTACTGTGTTGAAAGCGTTATAGAAGTCTAAGAAATGATGATAATTTGCTGGTTCTCGATTCAGTATTTAATTATTCTATCTAATCTATGACATCGCAGATCTTATTAATTGCTGTAACTGTACCTACTGTACCCGGGGCAGAATCCAGACTGGAAAAGTAACAAGACATTTTTGTTGTGTAAATGTACTTATAGTACACAACAATACTCTTGAGGACTTTAGATAGGAAAGGAAATATATAAATTGCTCGATAGTGAAAAAATGTTGTGAGGTTCGATATTTTGAGATAGTTCAGAGATGTCGTCATCTTGCAATTGTCGAGTAATGTCAGATGCTACAGTATGCATTCGATTGACAGTACTCGTCAAGTTAAGAGGGATGTGATTCAAGTAATAATTAGTCTTTACTAATTACTTGTATGTGTGTAGCATTCTACCGAAAATTGTAAGGTAATTTTATATGAAATGTATACTGTTTGCATTACTTACACATATCTATAGTTTGTTCAACAAGATACCAAATGTAAACAATGCCGACGAAACATGAAAATATAGTCTATCTCTCTCTATCTTGTTTGTTTGCTATCTGCTGCACGGCTCTCGGCTAAGGTCGGGCAAAGTCCAACGAGACTACTGCGGGTTTGAAAAAATTCGCGCGGCCTTTTGATTTCGTAATTATTTATTTATTTTTATTTCATTCCGTTCGTGAAGCGCTCGGGGTGATACAAAAATTTTGTTCGTTCTCTGTTATTCCCTGTTAATATTTTCGTTAATTATTCTTATTTGTTACTAGTTTTAGTTATAGTTGTTATTTGGCGTACTAGTTGTTGTTTTTGTTATTTGTTACTGTTATATCTAGTTTTAATAAATTTGTGTAAGTAAAAAAGGTTACAAAACCCTGCATAGGCGAATGAACTGGCAGTTAGTTTGTTTACGTATGGTATCTTGTCTCGTTGAACGCACTATAGTAAAGATGATTCAAATCATCTTGCGTGTAAAAAGCACAGTCAAATGCATTTTGATGCATAAAATTCACGTTTAATACGCTAATTTGGGGGCATCCATTAATTACGTGAGACATTGGGGGGAGAGAAGAGATAGTCAAAAGAAACCTCACTCAATCTACAGACTGTGGTCTCGGCAAATACCACGTACTTAATTTTTTTAACGCAAGAAACAGTGTAAAATTGCCAGAAAACTAGGTTAAATTAAGTAAAATATGTATGACCCTCACGGATTGTCGCACGTCGAGCTACCTAGCTTTTGTGTGCAAGCGATAACGGGTTCGAATGGCTAAATCAGAGCGAGGTTGAAAGAGCAGATGTACTGTATCAGCCTGTAATTTACCCATTGCTGAGTGAAGACCTCTTCTCCTTATAGAAGAAGGGTTGGAACTTAATCCATCACGCTGCTCCACTGCGGGTTGGCGGATAATTTCCCTACCATGGGTAACGATCGTTATCGGGTGTCTATGATAACAACCGGGACCGACGGCTTTACGTGCTCTCCGAGGCACGGTGGGGAGACCCACAAGGACATAAACCCAGACCGGAAACAAATATTTGCACAAATACAAATATCTGTCCCGAGCGGGAATCAAACCCGCGACCGCCGGTGCGCGGCTATGAGGCAACTATTCGCACCACTACACCAGAACGGTCTTCAAAGAGCAGATGATTTTGCTGAAAATTATATGGACATGTTGGTTTCAGTAGTCACTCTTGATATCATGCATGAGTCTCCGTGGATTTAATTAGAGTGAATATTCTTTTACGAATTTAAGTACTTCCTATTTAAGTATCTTATTGTTTGATTTTCTGATTGTGATTCTATGCTACGTCATTAAAAATCTAAAAACACTAGCCTTAACTAGTCTTAAATAAAAAAATATATAAGAAAACTGTTTTTTTTTTTAAATAAATCTAATGTAATTGATCACATATTAACTCATTTAAATTACAAATACGCATTTAATAAAATCTCACGTAATATTAGTCGGTCGAACAAAATCTTGCGACATCTTATCTTACCAAGAAGAGAGTGGGCGACGAAAATTCGCCAAAACTTTGTCTCAAGTAATTAATAGGTGCCCCTTTATTACTTTTCCAAATAAATAATAATAAATTCAATATTATAGACTGTAATGCATGTGGGTGTTGGTAGAACTACAACTTTTATAAGATTGGCACACAAATTAAAGCTCGGTATTTTACAAGTACATACAGACACACCAACACCAACATACACATACATACATTGTACACCAAGACGAGTTGAACGATCTTTACTATTTTGTTTTACAGTACTATAAAATTACGGAAATATAATAGTCACTTACGAATATCAATATCTGGTTTCTTTTTTAAACCAAATGATCTAGCAACCGCTTCTAAATCCATACTCAATAAATTAAAAACATGTTTTAATTTTTTAACTTCAAAGGCTCTGATGTAACCTTCGAATGCTTCAACCGCCATATTATAAAATTGAGGATCTGCCATTGCTGCTTCCATCTTTATCAAATAAACCATAATTATATTGATTAAGTAACAAAATATATCCATTTTAAAGTTGATAATTTTTTTATGTACTTAAATTTAATAAAAATGTTACCTTAGAGGTCAAATCACTATATCTATCCCATAACTCATATTTATCTAGATATATTTTAGCTTCTTGCAAATAATTAATAAATTCTCTTTCCTCTGGTCGTAATAATAATACCGCCCGTCCTTCAGCGCATAAGCCTCTTGCTGTTCTTCCGACTCTGTGAATATATTCCTGAGAAATATTATTAATAATTTTAAATCCCATACATACTACAGTCTGGTCGCGGAGCAGCATGAATTTCGTACAATGATATTTTTGCCTACTGACAGTGGTCACATTTTTGTATTACGTGTGGTTTATATGAAATATTTGAAGGATAAAAAAAATAATTTACTAACTTATTAAATGAATTATTGTTATTATATAAATTATTTATTTTGATTTTAGTATAAAACATACAAAAATAAATATAACCATTTTAAACATGAAAAAAACAATGACTATAGAAAAAAAATGCAAAAGTGTAAAATGAAGAGAAAATATTGGGTATTATATAAATATTTAGAAAACTAGTAATAAATTACGTTGTAAATAAGAGATATAACAGTTCGTTATTAAAAAAGGTTTACAATCCCTATGGACAGTAGTTATTGCATCTGTGCGAGCGAGATGCATTACATTTACTCGGGAATGACAGAGACAGGTAATAAAAGGTCAATGTACGAAATTCTTCCTGTTTCGCGTCCGTACTATAACAAACGTGTATTAAATCATACTTATATGATATTGCGGAAGTTTGTGAGGATGTATGGATGGATAGATGTTTGTTACTATTATAAGCAAAAGCTACTGAACAGATTGGCATAATGCTAATAGCGGCATAGCGCGAAAATGTTAATACCATCTAAATTATACCCTATTTTATGATTACTACTGCGCTCTTATGAGTTGTTGTGTGGACGAAAATAAAAAGATAGTTAACTTTTCTAAGGTCGATAGAATAAAAAAAAATCGAGTTTTGTGCGAGGACTGTACTGAAAACGGGAGACTTTGCGGTTGGTCCACTCACCACACATGCAATGATATTGTAGCACCAAATAAAGAATATTAAAACTTTTTATATACTTTATCATATGTTTTAAAATAATACGTACATTTGTATCTGATGGTGGATCAAATTGAACAATCCAATCTACTGCTGGTATATCTAAACCTCTTGCAGCTAAATCAGTACAGAATAAAGCAATCTTTTCAGCATTATAGAAATTATTTATTGTAGCTGTTCTGTCTGCCTGATTCATTTTTCCCTTAAATATTTATATTTATATATAGAAATACAATTTATCTTTACTTATCATGAATATTATAAATATCATAATAATTAACACATAATATTTTATTAATAAAAAAATTAAATTTGCTTTATGCAATAAATAGATAATATAATTAAAAAACTTACATGAATACATAACACACCCATATGACAATGTTCTTTAAAAAATTCATAATGAAAAACTACAGACTTGCAACTTGAAAAGAAAATCATGACTTTGGAATTCTGTGTCTTTTTCAACAGTTTGTGTAACCAATGAAGGCGATATTCTGTCTCACATATTACATATCTGCAAAAGAATAAAGTATCTATTTATAAACAAATATTATTGTGTTAGTTAAATAAAAAATAGTTACATCTAAATATCACTAAATAAATATACTTATAACAAATGTGATGTGTCGGATATCCGAATCCGTACCTAGTCGTACCCATATCCTTGGATATTCAAGGGAGAAAGAGATCCATACTGTGACTCTCTTGAGGACCTTAAACGAATCTTTCGCATTATTAAGTTTCTCTGTACGTGGTTTTTTCACGTGATAACGTCTTGTAAATCGATGAACGAAAGCTGCACGTGCGAAACATCAAAGCATCAAAGCATGACTCATTATCACCTTCCGCGAGCGAGAACGCGGAACAAGGGATAGAGAGGCACGATCTGCCTAAGCGTTCGGCTTTTGAATGAAAAAAAAATAACGCAGATTGGAGGATCTTACAAATGTATAGAAGTTGTAAATAAATTATTAATAGCACATTTTTCTCACTACACTCGTAATTAATCTGCGTAATTTAAGTTAAAAAATATTTGAATGAACGAGTGCAATTAAATGTTTATTTATCGAAAAAACTGTAATTAATTGAATTAACTCCTTCTTTGTATTATACAAAATAATGATAATTCATTAATTAAGTTTTCTTATGACGTTATCACGTAAAATTATCGTCCGTAAACCGACTTTACAGACAACCAATTTTTAAAGATGTTCTCTCTCATCTCCAAACTATACTTCTAAATTTCTTTGAGGACATTCTTTTATTATTATTAATTTAATAATTAGGGTAAACTAAAGAGAGTTTGGCACATTTTAGGATTCACAAAGAACGTTTGTCAAATGTATTTTTTGGTGAAACTATGATAAATTTTACTAGATTTTAGATTTCCTGCGCTGCCTCTTTGCCATGATGTTATAAAAGGCAGGCACAATGCGATCCATAGCGAAGTCATTGTAGGCGACAAACAGTGAATTCAGGTATTTATTCGAAATTAATAAACAAATATTTTTAACGTTTATCATAGAATTAGAAATCTTAGGATTTAGTTAAATCTGGACTTCAACAATACCTTTACAATTGAGCACAAAGTTAACAAATTTAAACATCTATATCTATACGCACTGAGGTACTAACCCTATATACTTCTTACCCTTGTTTTAATCCTTCAACAGTAGCTCGATCATTATCCTCATTAGTGTTTATTGACTGTACATCTTCTTTCATAGCAGATTTTATTAGAGCATCAGTTGTTTCTGATTGCGTAGCACTAAATAACATCGTTTGTCTATTCTCTGAAATTAAAATATTACTTTACTTTATACTCGATTGTCGACGATCGACGACTTGTCGATGACTTCGAAACGAGCTTCCTCACCGTCGCCGATAAAATTCAAGGTGTCAAGTTCGGCTAAAAAGGTTACGGCATCGGTTTTATGGGACGCTGAAGGAATAATTATGGTGGAATACTTGGAAAAGGGAGTCCCTATTACAGGCTAATGTTACGCAGACCAAATAAGATTGCGGGAGGCTATCAAAGAAAAAATACAGGACAAACTTCGAGCTGGCGTCCTGTTTCACCAAGACAACGCACCCGCTTACAAAGCCGCAGTTGCTATAGCTGCCATTTAAGAAACGAGATTCGATTTACTTGAATTACAAATTTACAAGCCAAACAATTTACAAGCCGAACGCTTAGGCCGATCATGCCTCTCTATCGCTTGTTCCGCGCTCTCGCTCGCGACACTTGACACTTCTTCGTGCGTGCAGCCGGCATTCATCGATTTACAAGACGTTATCACGTCAAAAATTAAGACGATACCAAAGTGATGGTTGCTGTTGAGACGTTTTGGGAGAGTCAAGACAAAGAATTTTTAAGGGAATCTAAGACTTAGAAAAAGTTGGACTAAATGTATTGACTTGTTAGAAGACTATATAGAAAAATAAATTATTTTTAAAAGCATAATCACTCTCTTTTATAATAATTATCGTTACTTTTGAATCACTATTCGTAAGTCCCATTATAATATATATATATATATATATATAAATAATTTGTGCATGACTATTAAAAATGTCGGATATGAAAAAAAAATAACTTTACAGGAGAGCGATGCAAAGTGTAAATTGCATGCGTCTTTTCACATATTTTTTTTAAATACCGACATTTATAAATTAAGTGATTAAAAATCTTTTTCTTTTCAGCTGATGTTAGACTTGGTTATTTAGGAACGTTTTATGAAATCAATAAAAAAAATCGATTTTGCAGTTCCGACGATGTTAATAGTCACTAGCGAATGATTCACTAAACTTTAATGTACAAAAAAAAAATCTTTTCTTTAAGAACGAAACATGTAACTTTTGTTATTAATAAGAATGATGGTAATGAATGATAGTATTATAACTGTAATTATAGTAAAATATGTACATTTATGCTTAAGCCAAAGTCGATGTGGAATTTTTGTACACAAACCAAAAGTAATCGTGTGTAGGGTTGTCACACTTTTAATAATGAAAAATTGTAATTTATCACCAGTTTCCTAGTTATACATTAAATAAAAATTACTTTAACACTGTTTCCTACAACTTAACCGCCAAATACATATTACGCAAGAAAATTAGCTTATAACAACATTTAATACATTTTTAATTATTAATAATAATAAAAATTTCACAGATAAGTAACATCTGATTTTTTTTTTTTTTTTGACCAGTCGTTATATTACAGTAAAATAAATAATAAAAGAGAATGAGTGTCTGAACATATATTTTTAATCATAATAAATCCATTTTAAATCTATGTTTTTTTTTTATGCTATTCAGGAATAGTGTAGATATTTTTAATAAAGGCGTACACATGTTTTTAAAAATATTTAGAAATCATTCAGTAAGCAATTAGTTATATTACTCACATTAACAAGTAAATTTTACCTCTATAACAGATAATTATAGATAATATATAAATATATCTAACTCCCTGACTTACTTAAATTCAAGTTTTATGTAGCTTGTACTTCTGCATATAAATATTAAACAATATAATTATTATAATTATTTTCCAATAGGTTGTTAACATATGCCTATGGTTGGTTGCTAAGCAACGGTTTGTTGGTAAGCATTCCACATCTTTGGTATAAGTATAGTTTGTATTTCTTACTTGGAAGACGGTTAACAATTTGCTTTATATCCTCTTCAAAACCATACTGGAATATTTTATCAGCTTCATCTAAAACTAAACATTTAACATGTTTGTAATCAAACTCCTTTGTTCTCATATGGTCAAATAATCTACCAGGTGTGGCAACAACTATATGTACTCCTGAAATATTTACATTATATATAAGTTATATTACTATTAAACACAAACTACAAATTTTTAAACTTAGTTTTTATATTTTAATAATCAAAAGTAAAATAAATTAAATTTCACCTTCTTAAAGGAATTGTTTTAACAGTAGCTTAATAATATCCAAAAAATCAAATTTTTGTATAGACTACACAGATATTTGTTTTGATCTGTATATATATATATATATATATATATATATATATATGTTCTGATAGTATTTTATTCTACTAAGGATCATTGAATGAGGCATTTATTACAAAAAGGATAAACAAACCTTTAGCAAGTGCCAAGCTTTGCAATTTTCTACTCTCACCACCTATTATTAATGCTGATGTCATTAATTCGTAATATGATGTTATATCTTGTAATACTGAAAATGTTTGTGTAGCTAGCTCCCTTGTTGGGGACACTATAATGCAAAATGTACCTGAAACATTATATATCACATACATGTATTACTTATGTGAAGTTACTTATATAAAGACTAAATAAAAACAAATTTCCAGGTAGATATGTACTCTAGTTACAGTACTATAAATCATATTTGAATTTTAAAAAGTGTTAATAGATACTACTACTAAGGTAAAAAAAAAAGATAAAATAGTACTAGGTACATCAAATTCCTAAAAATAATAAATATTTTAAGCTCTTTAAAAATGTATTTACCAGGTAGAGATTCATTTACTAATCTTGCTACTAGTTCCACAACAGGTATTAAAAACGCTAATGTTTTTCCTGAGCCAGTTTTCGCAGTAGCAACTACGTCTGCCCCATCCAAGGCTTTAGGTATTACTTCAGATTGGATATCAGTCATTCGCTTAAAACCCATATTTTTAATAGCGTTATACGTCTGTTTCGAGATTTTGTTTTTAAAGTCTCTAAATTTTGGATTTTTTGAGCGTTCTTCCATTATTAATGATTCTGAAATCACTATAACACCAAATTTTAAATAAACAATGTAACGAAAATGTAACATTAAATCAAATGTAATTGTTATTTTTATTTGATAACAATAAAATAATATATCTCTAATAAACAAAATAATCACATGGTGATGACATTTCAATTGACAGAATTTGTCAAATTTAACCAAAGATCAAGGAATTTATATCCTAACTGGAACGCCCACGCCCATAAAGTTGTATATTCTAATATGCACCTTGAAATACCCAGCATAAGGTTGACATTTATTTCCAGCATGTAAAGTGAAAAAATCGTTTCGAGCATTTAATTGATTATTGGTATTTTGTCTCTTTCATACGAGTTGCCTTGAATCCATGGTAGAAAGAGATAAAATCTCTCTCTTAGGAACATTTTTTGAGTGCACGTGCGCAGTCCTGTTTGTATATAAATTCCTTGCCAAAGATAAATCAATCCTAAGGTTGCCTCACAGATCACCTCTGTAGGTTGCCTTGAAGAAATTGTTACTGAGCGATGTTCTGTTTTTGTGCATTTTTTTTGACGTGACAACGTCTTATAAATTGGTTTGCCGGGTGACACTTCAAGAAACTGCGTTACGCTCCGCTCACGTTATGCGCTCACAATGAGAGCGAGTGAGAGGCCACTCGGGCATGGTTAGCCCGCCTAAGAGCGAGAGAGACAGACATAAAAAGTGAAAGTGTTTTAAATATAATTCTTTGTATAAATAAATGTTTTAAATTGTTACTATTATTTCATCCTTCTTCCTACTATACGAATGAATATTCACATTAAAATTATTTTACCACTCAAAGTCGTTGTCACGTAAAACTTTCGCCCGTATACCGACTTTACAGGCAACCAAAATTTTTTACTCTCACAATTTTGTATTATATTTTCGCTATATTGTGTATACATATATCTTTCTAATTATATCAATATTATAAATGCGAAAATTTGTTTGGAATTTGGATGGATATTTGTTACTCTTTTACGCAAAGCCTACAGAACAGATTTAGATTAATCTTTACAGTATTTTATTTTAAACGTCAGAATAATACATAGCCTACAATTTATAAAGATTTTGTGTAATTTGGGCATAATATAACATAGTTTAAAAATTATCACGCTTACGATCTTCTTTTCTTTTCTTTTCACTAAATGGTCAACTGGGAGCATTTATTACTGTGCACTCTGAGATTGTGGAGGAACGTTTTTTGTAGAGTTGAGAGTTCTTGTTACCGAGTTATTGTAAGAATTTTATATGGATGGTCTGAAGCCTAAGGAAGGAACAGGCTACTTTTTGTCAATACAAATACAGCAAAACATGTGGAAGCTAGTATTATAAATGCGAGTTTGTGACTATGAGTATGGATGGACGGGTGTTTGTTACTCTTTTACGCAAAAAGTATTGTAGTCGCAAAACTATCTACCTTACAAACCATGGAATATTTATATTCCATGTTATAAACGCATATGTCATGGTAACATCGTTTCCTAAGTGTCATACACTTGTCCATTACCAAGGAATTTCTATCATAACTGAAACGCTCACTTAATAAAATTGTATATTCAAATATGCACCTTCGATAGTTGGCGACAGTTATCGATAATTATCGGTCGATTCGATAATTATCGGATACATTTAATAATTATCGGATAGACTTCAGAATTATCGAATGACGGATGAAAAGTATCGATAATTGTTTGGTAAATGATGACGAAAAAAAAAAGGTCATCCGCCATTTAGTACTGACGTTTACCTCCTGTACCCTATCCAAATATCTAAAAAAAAAACAAGTTCATCCGACGTCCAGTATCGACATTTCCCTCAGTACCCTATCCGAATACCCAAAAAAAAAATCATCACTTCTCCTTCTCAAAATTATTTATCAACCAATAATTATCGAACCACAATTATCAATACTTATCGGATCCAAAAACCATTATCGATAATTATCGGATGAAAACTTATCGATAGTTATCGATAATTATCGAATGAAAAATTATCGATAATTATCAGATCACAATTATCAAATGACACTTATCAATAACTATCGATAATTATTGTATGAAAAATTATCGAGTAGTTACGAATTATCGATAATTATCGCACACCCCTACTGTCATTCTCATGCGCCTTTACGATTTACGTTTACCAATTACCACGCTGACTTAAAAATTAATAATACTGTTATACTTTAAAGGATATCCTTTAAATTGTTCAAAATGCAAACTCCGGACAAACATTTAAAAAGAAAAATAAAGAAACGCGAGAAGAAAAAACTGAAATTAATGTCTCAACAAACAAGTGATACACAAGAAAATGAAATAGGTAACCTCTAAAGTTTTCATAAGTTGGTTCAAGATTTTTAAATTTTGTTTATTGATTGAACGTTATGTTACATTTTATTTATTTTTATAAAATTTCTTGTTTAGATGTTTCTATTGAGACAACTGCAACTAAAGAAACTCCTAAAAATGAATCCTTGAAAAGATCAGCTGAAGACACTGAAAATAATTATGTTTCCTTACCAAAAAGTAAGTATTAGTTTTATATTACCAATATAGTTTTATATTTATGCCAGATTCATATGCTATTCGAAATATTTTTAAAAGTATCAAAGCTGTAGTTTATATACAGTAGATTTGGTTGACTGGTATAAGTCGTAATTTATTCATATTATTAAAAATTGAATACGACTTATTGAATTTATGCAGAAAAAAAAACCCTAATTTGAAAATATGAAACAAGTCATTGAGTTATAGTTAAAAAAAGTTGGTTTAAGCTTTAATTGGTATTTGACAATGTGATTAATTAAAACTATTACTAAACTTCTACTTTCACTATCATTTCAAAATGATAGATTAGTAATTGTGTTGTGTATTATTTTATAAAAATTTCTACAGAGAAGAAAAAGAAAAAAAAGGTTAAAATAGAACCAAAAGAGGAACCCCAAGCCACTGAAAATGATAATCAGGAAGAAGAAAACAACACAGAGAATGATGAAGTTAAGCCCCAAGAAGAAAACCAGTGTAAGTTTTATTAGTTCAGCTAATATTAAAGAGTACAAAAAACACCTACAAGTAACAATACATAATATACTGTATTCTAATAGCAATTTTTTTTTTATTGCAACAAAGTTATCCCTACTAATATATAAATGCGAAAGTAACTCTGTCTGTCTGTTACGCTTTCACGCCTAAACCACTGATCCGATTTTAATGAAATTTGCTATGAAGATAGAACTGAACTTGGGAAAGGACATAGGATACTTTTTATCGCGACAATAAGGGTAGAAGGGGTTGAAATAGGGGACGAAAGTTTGTATGGTAGTTCCTTATTGTGAAACAAAACCATGTAAGATTGTTCAGTTGTTTAAGACAAAGACAAAAAAGCGTGCACGGGGAAAGGGGGGGCGTATCGGGTGGTAGGCGGGATGTGGAACGGCGGCGGCGCGCTTACTATGTCGCGCGATATAACCGAATTCCACACGGGCGGAAAGCTAGTATTAATATAACTGCTTAGTAAGAAATCTACACAAATAGAAATAATTAATTTGTAATATGCTAAAAATTACAAATATAAAACATTACTTTTCTTATTTCAAAGAGCAATAATAAAATTGTATAAAAATATTTTATTTCAGTGCCTAGTTCCAATATGTGTCTCGGTATTTTATCTGATCAAAAATTTTCATCATTAGAAGGAAAAGTGTGTGAAGCAACACTTATGGGTATTAAAGACATGGGTTTCACAACTATGACTGAAATACAGGCTAAAGCAATACCACCTTTACTGGAAGGAAGAGATCTCGTAGGAGCAGCCAGAACTGGCTCAGGAAAAACACTTGCTTTTCTAATACCAGCTATTGATTTGATATACAAATTGAAATTCAAACCTAGAAATGGTAAGCCACCATGAAGTAAAACTTCTTTTTCATAAAATCTTATTATTTCTATATTTTTACATTTTTGAACCATTTTTGAAGAAATTTTATATTATTATAATTTAGATAGATACCCGGTACTTATGCTAGAAAACGTCACACAACAACACATAAAGGCTTAAAAGTAACCATTGACATCAATGTAGGTAAAACTATACAGGTCAGCTAGTTTAAAAATAAGATAGGATCCACATGATGACCCAAAGGCGAATATGAAAATTGGACACCATACTGCTCATATTGAAACAGAAATAGATTTAAGTCTCCAGTCATCTGTTGAGGCATGTCCGCTTCTGTTTCAGTATAGAACTATCAAGTATGGAAAGTCTAGAGTTATTTAATGAAAAAAGAATGGATATCTGACTAAATTAAGATACAACTTTATATTACTGTTCTTTGCAATATTAACTAAAACCAAATATAAATATGATTCTAGGCACTGGAGTTATTATTCTTTCCCCAACAAGAGAACTATCAATGCAAACATTTGGAGTATTGATGGAATTGATGAAGTACCACCATCACACTTATGGCTTAGTTATGGGAGGGTCAAATAGAACTACTGAAGCCCAAAAGCTTTCAAAAGGTACATAATATTGCATTTGGTTTTGCAACATAAAGGGACTAGACAAATTCTGTTTACTACTTCAGTTTTAAGATAAAAATTTATGTATTTTTTTTATTTTGACAGGAATTAATATATTAGTTGCAACACCAGGACGTCTACTAGATCATTTGCAAAATACTCCAGATTTCTTGTACAAAAATTTGCAATGTCTAGTAATTGATGAAGCTGATAGACTTCTTGAAATTGGTTTTGAAGAAGAAGTGAAACAAATTATTAGATTACTACCTAGTAAGTAATCTTTTATGCTTTAATACTTTTATGTAATACAAAAAAGAATATTTAATTTAAAAAAATATTGATTTTGTAATATTGTAAAAAATTTAAAATTGAAAAGTGTAATGTATTTAATTTAAAAAATGTACATAATACTTATTATTTTATTTTTTTTTTTTGTTTTTAGAACGCCGACAGACCATGCTTTTTAGTGCCACACAAACTAAGAAAACTGAAGCATTAACAGCTTTGGCAATCAAACATGAGCCTGTGTATGTAGGTGTTGATGACCACAGAGAACAAGCAACTGTGGATTCTTTGGAACAAGGGTGAGATAATAGAGATCAGACTATTATTACTTTACATCAGTACTAATAAAAATTTATTTCTTTATTTTATTTTTTTATTTTTTTCAATGCACTAGTCTCAAGAGATACTAGTTCAGTTTAAAAATTATTTTTTCATTAGATATTGTCTATTTATCGAGAACTTATAAGCCATAAAGCATAATGATCTAGCACATAGGTGCTTACTGATTAGCAATTATAAATTTTAATTATAATTTTTTACAATTATTGTGAAAATTATTATTGATTAAATATTTGCATTAAATTTACATAAAACATAAATTTTTTCTTCTATCTCTTTTAATGTATATTTAAATTTCAAAGAAATTAGGTGAAATATCCACAAACATTGTCACATACCATATTTCCCATTTTTCTAGGCAAGTTTTCTAAAAACTTTATTTAGTTAACCATTTAACAACTACATTAATACAATACGCATACCAATAAACACTAAAAATTTTAATTTATATAAAAGAAATATAAAATTGCATGTTTTTGATTACTTTTTTGTGTTTCAGATATATTATTTGTCCTTCTGAAAAACGAATGATGGTTCTTTTCACATTCCTTAAAAAGAATAGAAAAAAGAAGGTTATGGTATTTTTATCAACGTGTATGTCTGTAAAATATCACCATGAACTTTTTAACTACATTGATCTACCTGTAATGTCTATCCATGTAAGTTTCTTATTTCTGAGACCTACTTAAGTTGCTCAACACATAGTTATAAATAGGTTAAAATTAGAGACTATAGTTAAATTTGACAGTCGAAAATATTATATTTGGTTAAGTTACTTAATTTTTAACTTTAACTGTAACTGATGGAATATGATTCAAGTGACTTTAACAAGTTTATTCAATAATAATAAACACCTCACATTCCATTTTTATCCATTGACTACAACATTGCTTAGTATAGTAATCTTTCACCTTACAAGTGTTAGTGTGAGCATTTTAGCTTATATACTTATTTCAATTGCATGAAACAAAACAAGAAATTTATAAACAAAATCATTTGTTATTTATTGTTATACGATTCTTTTATAAGTCACTAATTAATTAAAACGTTCTCTAAACTCTATCGCCCATATTTGAACTGTAATAACTTATTTGATTTACGTTCTTACTACTACAACGACGTAATTAACAAAAGTGTTGAAAATGTAAACGACGTTAATAGTCGTAAATAACTTGTAATGTAATTCAATTTAATAAGTCTGCCAAGAAAAAAAAAATAGTTTTATGGAATATTACTATAAAAACATTCACTTCACACACATTCATACACTTTCTAGTGTAGTGGTGCGAGAAGTCGCCTCAATCCGCGCGTCGGCAGTCGCGGTTTCGATTCCCGCTTGGGACAGATATTTGTATTTGTGCAAAATCGCCAATAGTATCTCACTTTATTAATGGAATGCCTCCTTAGCTTGTTTTTCTGCAATTCAAAGCGGGAGCTAACCAACCTAAAACAGAGAACTAGTTTGCTAACTAAATATTTCCCAGTCGCGAAGTATTGTCCTGTCCGCAAGATTTAATTATTATAACGAAATATTATTTCAGGGTAAACAACAACAATCAAAGCGAACTACAACTTTCTTTCAATTCTGTAATGCAGAGAGTGGTATTCTGCTTTGCACAGACGTAGCCGCGAGAGGTTTAGATATCCCAGCAGTTGATTGGATAATACAGTATGATCCACCAGATGATCCTAAGGTATTATTTACAAAATTATATTTAAAAAAAAGTTAAATTATTGTTATCAGATAGATCTAATCTGTATAATTTGTTTCAAATAAAAATATTAAGTAAAAATATTTATGAGTAGTCTGACTTATTATAATTGTAGTTGAGAAAGAACAACTGGTAGAAATATAAAATTTGCATATTTTTTTGTAATATAGCTCATGGCTTACTTTACTTACATGCTTAATAAGCAATTTTGTAAGACTTGACTCAAAGTGGTTAAGGGGGGTGCTTCATAAATGGTGGTTTGCTTAGAGGATAAAAAAATTTGCACTTATTGACTTGAAATGAAAAAGAAAAAAAAAGGAATGTGTTAACACATTTCTTTTTTTTTTAAAAATTTAACGTGAAAGTGTTTTTAAAAAAAAACACTTTCACATTAAACTCGCCCTTGATAAATACTGACACAACAAAAAAAAAATTGTTGGCCCTTGCTCATATAAGTCAGACTATAATAATAACATAAAAACTATCCTATATCATTATAAGATTAATGCCATAATTTAAATAAGATGTAATTTTTCAGGAATATATTCATAGAGTAGGAAGAACCGCAAGAGGTTTGGGCACAAGTGGTCATGCTCTGTTATTCTTGCGACCTGAAGAATTAGGCTTCCTCAGGTACTTGAAACAGTCTAAGGTCGCATTAAATGAATTTGAATTCTCTTGGAACAAAGTGGCGGATATACAATTACAGGTCTGTAAATTGAAATACATTGTAACTATTGATTTATTTCTTGACTTCAGCACAAATTTACCGCTACACTTTATTTAGGAAGTGTATTAACAAAAAGTATTTAGTGATTTTTCATAATTGTAAAATCAACCTGATTAATCTCCGTTGTGTCTTCTACAGTGTATTGGACATTTGCGAAATTATCCATACTATTTTAGCACTATTATTGAAAACAATCCAAATGAATGAAACAAATTTTTCATGTCAAAAAACATTTGCAAATTTAATTAAATTTAACTAGTAGCCTCAAGAGACTGGCACAATCTTAGCTTTATTGTAGTTTATATAAAATAATCATTAAAATTACATATTCCTTTCAGTTGGAAAAATTGATTTCACGAAACTATTTCTTGAATCAATCAGCTAAGGAAGCATTCAAGAGTTACCTTCGAGCTTATGATTCTCATCACTTGAAAACCATATTTGATATTGATACTATAGACTTAGCAAAAGTTGCTAAGTCATTTGGTTTCACGGTACCACCAGCTGTTGAATTAAAGGTCACTTCAAAAGGTCCCACGCATAAAAGAAAAGGTGGAGGAGGTTTTGGGTATTTCAAAACATTAAACACACCTAACCACAAAAAAGCTGAGAAAACTAAAATATATAGACAAAAAGGAAACAATAAAAAATCAATAAGCTGAATTTTGTATACATATTATGTATACATTATATATGTATTTATTTAGATTATAGTTTTATCAGATATATGGATGGAATAAATGGTTGTCTGTGAAAGTAATATTTGAATATGTAACTCATTATTATTTTCAAAAAATATCATATATCTGAAATTACAATAACTTAATACCTACATAAACCTATGTAATTTAAAATATTATAAAATAAAACTGAATTATTGTTTCTACTTATAGTTTTATTATCATAAAAGTTAGTAAGTAAGCTTTTACCTACAACTTTGTACTCATGGAATTGATTACAATTTCACTGCAATTGTTTATAAAGTAATAACCTCTAGACTCTAGAAACCTAGAACTAATTTTTAGCTCCTGATAGTCCTGTATTTACCTTTATTTCTCTGATTATCTAGCTTTCACTGTTGCTCTATATATTATTATCTACCTATTGTAAATTATTGTCTATATTTCATGAGCTTGCTTAGTAAAGACAAAAACTGTAGCTGATATTTTCAAGTCCATTTGTATATATATCATTCTTATATATCTTTAACTTTTAATTCAATGCCCGAAAACAAGAACCTAAAATTTAATTAAGTATATTGTTTATGTCATGAAGCATGTTTACACATAGATAATAATAAATTATGGAAGTCATTGTCAGAGGATTTACAAAAACTGAACTAAAAATTATAAATATATGTAATATTAAATTTTAAAGTAAACTTTTAAACTAATAATTATTAACCTAAGTGACGACCTCCACGGTCTCCACTTGAGAACCTTTCTGCTCCATCGGCCGTCAGTTCTTCGAGCTATGTGTCCTGCCCACTGCCACTTCAGTTTGCAAATCCGTTTGGTTATATTGGCAACCTTTGTTCGTCTGCGGACCTCATTATTTCTGATTCGATCTCTTCTTCAGACACTGAGAGACACTGAGGTATGTCAGATGAAAAGACGTTTTTCAACTTCCCGAACGCTGTCCAACCTAGCTGGATTCGATGATTGACCTCTTTCTCGAAGTTGGACCTACCAAGATGGACATTTTGTCCTAGGTAGATGTACTCGTCAACGACTTCGAGAGTAGAATCTCCAACCGATATTGGGGTGGGCACGACATGGATATTCGACATGATTTTTGTCTTTTCCATATTAATTTTAAGGCCCACCCGTCGGGAAACTCCGTCGAGTTCACTGAGCATAATACCGAGGTCCTCCAGGGATTCTGCCATAAGCACGATATCGTCGGCAAATCGAAGGTGAGTGATGTGCTCGCCGTTTATGTTGATTTCTTATTATATTTATTTCCTTTCCATTCCAAAAGCTTGAAAGCGTCTTCCAATGCTACGGTAAACAGTTTCGGAGAGATGACATCTCCCTGTCTCACACCTCGCTGCATTGGAATTGCTCTCGTGCTATGTTCCTGTACTCGAACCGACATAGTAGCGTTGTTGTACAAGCACTTCCACACTTTGATATATATACCGATAGTCAATGTGACACCGCTGGAGAGACCGCAGCACCGCCCAAGTCTCAATCGAATCGAGGGCTTTCTCATAGTCCACAAACGATAAGCACAATGGCTGATTATACTCCTCGGTCTTTTGTATAATCTGCCGCAGCGTATGTATGTGGTCTATGGTACTATAGCCTTTTCGGAAACCAGCTTGTTCTGGAGGCTGGAAGTCATCAAAATTGCCCGTCAGACGATTCGTAATTACCCTAGAGAACAGCTTATAAACGTGGCTCAGAAGCGAAATGGGCCTGTAATTCTTCAACAGGGTGTTATCACCTTTTTTGAAGAATATTACGCTTCTATAATCTTCTATAATACGCTTCTGTTCCAGGATTCCGGCGTTACGCCCTCGAGCAAGACGGCCTTAAGAGCCTCTGAAGGACTTTAAGTACCGGTGTTCCACCCGCTTTCAGAAGCTCTGACGTAATGGTCTACTACCATATATTTATCATATGGCATCATGGGTCTAAATTTTTAAACATTTTATAAATTGCAATAATATAAGCATTTCTTTTTTATCTGCTTCTGTATAATGAGTCTAGGCTGCACTAAGCGTTCTTATACCAATTATTGGTTTCCAAAGAACTTCTTTGGAAACCAATAATTGGTATTTTTTTTAGTAAGAGGTTAATCTATTTATAAATAAAAATACTGTTCTTCAGACCTAAAAAAATATTCTCGGGAATCGAATCCACAGCCGGACGAGTTAAGGCGAATATACGCACCAGTACACAGAATGGTCTATATACCAACACATAAAATTTAAATTTCACAAAACTAAAATGTTTACTTAAAGATAAAACAGTCCTTATATTTAATAATCGATTAAAAATTTAGTGTGTTTTCCTTAAATAATTAAGACTAAATTAAACTACATTTAAAATAACTTAATAATTAATAATTTTCAAAACCGGGGTTTGATTCGAGCAACGAATAATCACGGTCCTATAAATACAGGTCTTGCAACAAAGTCCAATTTCAGTATTGAAAGATTACAGTCATCATCATCATCATATCAGCCATTGGATGTCCACTGTTGAACGTAGCCCTCCTCTATATTGACCTCCAGAGCGACCGGTTCAAAGCAGCCTCCATCCAACGGCTTCCGGCGACCTTCCTCAAGTCGTCTGTCCATCTCGTGGACGGCCGTCCAACGTTGCGCTTGCCGGTACGTGGTCTCCACTCGAGAACCTTTCTGTCTTGAAATAACTTCTTTTTTTTCGCGCTTACGTCACTGTACGTCGTTGTTATCGATGAGTGTGGTGCGTAGTTGGCACTGTTTGCCCCTAAAGCCTATCCGAATTCCTAAAACAAAAACAAAAAAGCTCATCCGACATCCAGTATCGACATGTACCTCTGCACCCTGTCCGAATAACTTAAAAAAAAGGTTGTCATTTCTCCTTGTGACACTTATTTACTCGATAATTATGAATTATCAGCTAACGTATACCGATAATTATCAAATCACAGTTATCGATAACTATCGGATCAAAAAAAATATTGATCATTATCGGATCCAAAATAAATTATCGATAATTATCAAATGAAAAATAATCGATAGTTATCGATAATTATCGAACAAACAATTATCAATAATTATCGGATCAAAATTATCGAATTGCACTTATCGATAATTGTCGATAATTATCGAATGAAAGATTATCGAGTAGTTACGAATTATCGATAATTATCGCACACCCCTACCCTGTGGGTAAATGGTAACAGTGTTACCAGATACACGGTAATTACCGTAGATGCACGGTAGTTTTGAGCAAAACACGGTCTAAGGTAATGAGCTATTACCGTGTTCTTTTCTACGGTATTTTAAAATTTTAATTACCGTGTAAATAATACTCGAGTTCGGAGTCAAAAACGTATGTTTTTATAGTAATAATAAATAAACTAGCAACAGTACTTAATTAGCAACAATGGCTGTCACTGATGGGGAAATCCCAAAGAATTTATATCATAATTAGAACGCTCACTTATTAAACTTGTATATTCAAATATGCACCTTGAAATAAACGACATAAGGTTGACATTTCTTACCAACATGTATATTGAAAAATTGTTCCGAGCATTTCGTTGACAACTGGTGTTTTGTCTCTTTCTTACGAGTTTTGCCTTGAATCCATGGTAGAAAGAGACGCCATCCCGGGTTAAGGAACGTTTTTTTGTGTGCACGTGAGCTTTCCAGTTTGTATATAAATTCCTTGGGAAATCCCTAACGATTTCATTACTTGGCAGATAATATAATCCGGCAAAATAAAAAATATTTTTATAGTGTTTTTTTCACGAGTATACTTTATGTTAAAATTAGTAGTATTGTCATTAGTCATTGCATTACTTGAAAAAGTTTGTTGCAGTGTAACTGTTGGGTGTTTGAAATATTGCAATACTTTACGAAATCGTACAGTTACGAGAATATAATGCTATGCGACGACAGCGATGATTGACAGTGATGGTTATGATACTGATGTTAGAACTGAACCGATATCCTCCGAAATAGCGAAAACTAGACAAAAACGTAAGCAGTGATATCAAAACTTCGGTGAGTGAGGAACAAGGGTTAGAGTCCCTCATCCACCATTGAAAATCCTCCGACCAGACAGGTGTTGAGTCTGATGGGCTATTGCCCCTATGGTTGGTCTCGGGTTCTTTATATATATTCAATCGCTCGGATAACTTTGATAGCGTGATGTAGGATACGTCAGTTTTTCGTATGTGGTGAGATAGATGCCACTATAAAACTAAAAAAAAGAAATAGACTGATAACGAAGACCATAAAGGGAAATATTTTAGCTCAACAATCCATTAGCCGAAATGGAAACGGGTGCGTTGATTTTATACTATCAAAAGACATGGGTTACTAAAATATCTTCGTCGATTTATGACCAAGAAGTAGAACTTTTGGAAGAATAGTTTTTGACTAAAGACATTTTAAATAGTTATTATAAAAATTATTCCTTTTTTATCGACACCGTAATATACACGGTAATTTTAAGATAGATTTAAGGTAATTTTACTTAGAACCCGGTAATTTTAGTCTGCTGACAAGGTAATTTTAAATTTTCATCTGGTAACACTGACTGGTAATGTCAAATGTTACCAGTATACGCACGAAGAATGGATATACAGGAGTGCGAACGGTAGACGTAGTTCTATACAAATTTCACGGTACTTATGTACACAAAAATAAACAAAGATCATAGTTCTCTTTTTTGCCACTGGGTGCGCGAGTATTCGTGAGGTACCGATACTATTATTATATTACTTATTATAATATGTGTAATTAAATATAGGTAGTAGTTCTCTAGAACAGTTTTTTTTTAGTTGCATATTTAATAAATATAATTTTATGTATTGAATGCTAATATTTTGGAAGATGAAATAAAACAAAACGAATTCAGAAATTTTATTAAAATACATTGTTTTTTATTTTTGTACTAATAGTAATTTTATCTAGAATTCTCTGAATCATCTGATTTCTTGGACAGAAGTATTGATATTTCTTCTCTATAAAAGATAGTAGAGCATGATAATTGATGCTATGCTAATTATGTGAATTGTCTGTGAGGCTTCTTATGATATTTTATAGCTGAAAAATACACGGTGATTTTATAGCCGTTTTGGAAACGAAATATTTGAATTTGTAATCATCTATAGTACCAATAAAAATTGATAAATCAATTGTAATGTTGACTAAAAAAAAGTTTCTGTTTTAATATTAATTTTTACTCGATCGACTTGGAAAGTAGTAAGGCACTGATCATTCATTCATTATGTTACATCAATGAAACACGGCTGACGTGATAAATAGGCGCGAGCTAGCGAGTACTTGCGTAGATAGACTCTAATTGTAAGTTGTTCTTCATACTTTACACGGGCTTAGGACCTAAAGAAATACCTATTTTATTTAAACTTTTTTTTCGATTATTAACCACGATTGTTCTTTTCATAACAAATCAATTTATCAACGGACTGTGTTTCAGGCGTATTTAATAAAATTAAAATCGGAGCTATCTACAGAATAATTAACTTACAGACCTATTTACAGTTTATTTACACTTCTTTGTATCGAAGCAACTGCTCAAAATGGAGTCCGCTGCGTTCAATACACAAACGTCCACGTTTAAGACAATTGTCTTTTAATTTTCTTAATGTGTTTCTATCACTTTTCACTTTATTAGAAGCGTCCACTATCGCAATGCGTAAATCATCACGGCTTTCATATTCACGCGTATAAACAAGTCTTTTTATTTCCGACCATAAGAAAAAATCCAGCAGCGTTAAGTCCGGGCTTCTAGGTGGCCAAGGCACAGGCTCTCCTCGACCTATCCACCGATCACTAATCTTATTGTTCAGGTATGCACTACACTCGCGTAATGAGCGGGTCAGCCGTCGTGTTGGTAGTAGGTACCTACATACCTCTCGAGTAAGCTAACGGCACATCGTCTACTGACTCAGATATTACTGTCCTAAACAATTAACTCTCAACTTAACATAACACTCAAGAACATCTTCAAACTCCGGCGAATAATAATTTAAACGTCCTTAACGTGCCGTCACGATGTTATAATATTACTGACCTAGTGACCGACTGAAATCCAAGGACGCCTAACGATTGTAGTAAGCGACAAGCGCAATGCCGTCATTGGTTGGACGACTCCGGCGCAAGTTTGTTTTGATTGGCGAATACGATTTTGTGTGTCTCGATATTATAAATAGTACCTATATGTAGTATAAACGGTCTAAGTGTGATTAAATACCGCTACTACCGATTCTCACTTTTTCTCTGTAAACGATATGAATATCGACTTTGATGAAAAAAAATTTTTTTTTTTATTAAATTAACATTATATATAGGCTCTGTTATTGATAAATAATCCAAAATTTTCGTTTCCAAAACGCTTTCAAAATCACCGTGTATATGAAAATAACAATAAATTTTATTATTCTAAATAATGTTATTTGGAAAAAAATTAAATTTTTCGCCGACTACTATTATCATCATTTATCAAATATTTAATTTAAATAACTTTATATAATATGAAATAAAAAAATTTTAAACAAATATACTTAATCTTATAACATTACATTATATTTTTAATATTTATTTAATAATTTAAAAATTACGTACCTGTTATTAAACTAAAAGTTTAACCTTTAATTTAATCTCCAAGAGTATTTTATGTTGGTGATAACTCAAAGTTATTAACAACAAGTTACTACAAAGTTTAAAGATAAAAACAATATAAATAATTGAAAAAATCTTATGACATATTATCATGTTGACTACATGTCAAATATCTTTAAAATGGTGGCCTGGCGGAATGTTTTTGTCTCACTTTTTTTTTCTCATAATTATGTTAGAGAGACGAAAATTATAAATTACATTATTTTACTATTTAAATCAATAATCGCACACCTATAGCAACCAATAGAAAGGTTAAAAATGAACTAATAACTCAATTTTCAAAATTCAGAGCTGTCAATAGCAACAAGCCTTCCCGCGTAAATTACAACTTCGATCCTAGCGGACTCTAGCGGCAAAATAATTATCTACTACCTAAATTGATGCCATTCTTTTAACATTACGTTCGCACTCCTTATATATTTATTCTTCGTGAGTATACGAGTCACGGCATACCTCGACCGTGACTGCAAGATGACGTACCCCCACTACTGTCGTTGCCAGACCTAGAGCAGGGATGTCAGACAGATACTTTAAAATCCTGGTACCAAGGTGGTTAAAAACTTGGTACGGAAGAGAAAAACCTGGTACGCTTGTGCTCCGGTGCGGTGTTGCCAACATCGGTGTCAATTGTTCGTCTACAGCAATTTCTAAACCCAAATAGGTAGGGGTGTTCATCGTAACAAATTATCGACAGAATTATCGGACGACGAAAAAAAAAAAAAAAAAAAAGGTCATCCGGCCTTCGGTACAACATTGATGTTATGTATCGATATGTTAAAGGGATGACCTTTTTTTTTAGGTTTGCCGACCTTTTTTTTTACCTACACACACATTCGACAACCTGTCTTTTCGTCTCATGTAAAGTTTACGACCTTTTTTTTTAAACTATAATATATAGAACCGACGACCTGTTTTGTTAGCTCTAATATGGAATCGACGACCGAATACATATCTTTGTCGGTCCACGGCCAAATCTTGGTATTTTTTGCGTACCAGTATTAATAATCTTGGTACATGGTACGCGACCCTAAAACCTGGTATGTGTACCAAGAAACTGGTACGTCTGACATCCCTGACCTAGAGTCTCTAGCACGGTCGAGGTTAGGTTAGTTAGAGTCTCTAGTAGAGTTCTCTTATACTCTTTGGCTAGAGATACCTCGACCGTGATACGAGTCAATACGAGTGACAACTGAGTGTCAAAGGTGGTTAACGCACGTGCTATTGAAAATCCAGTCAAAGAGTATATAATAGTAAAGAGGTGACACTTCGAACATAGAGTTGAGCTAAAAATCGTTTGCGATACTTTTGTTCTAACTTTACGGTCGAGTTCTTTTTTCCATTAGTTTGGTAGTAATGAAGCATAGTGTTGTGCCAAATTTATCGTACCACATGTCGATAATAGTGTGGTGAAATTATCGATAAAACTATCGATACTTTAGGTGCATTGGCTTTTTTTAAATATATATTTTTGTATAATGTAAATAAAACACACTTTTATTATTTATATTTTAATATGATAATATGATTTACAAACAAAATGAATTTATTTACAGATATCAACTGAGAAAAATACAATTCCAAAGAGCATTAAATAAGAAACACTCTCATTATATGTACTGTGATTCTCAAAAATTATTAAATTATATGATTTACAAACAATATGAAAATATTTACAGATATTAACTTAGAAAAATACAATTCCAAAGAGCATTAAATAAGAAACACTCCTATTATACGGTGAATTTCAAAAAAATAAATAAATTATATGATTTACAAACATAATATGAAAATATTTACAGATATTAACTCAGAAAAATACAATTCCAAAATGCATTAAATAAGAAACACTCTCATTATACTGTAATTCTCAAAAAATATTAAATTATATGATTTACAAACATAATATAAAAATATTTACAGATATTAACTTAGAAAAATACAATTCCAAAGAGCATTAAATAAGAAACACTCCTATTATACGGTGAATTTCAAAAAAATAAATAAATTATATGATTTACAGAATAATATGAAAATATTTACAGATATTAACTCAGAAAAATACAATTCCAAAAAGCATTAAATAAGAAACACTCTCATTATACTGTGATTCTCAAAAAATATTAAATTATATGATTTACAAACATAATATGAAAATATTTACAGATATTAACTCAGAAAAATACAATTCCAAAAAGCATTAAATAAGAAACACTCTCATTATACTGTGATTCTCAAAAAATATTAAATTATATGATTTACAAACATAATATGAAAATATTTACAGATATTAACTTAGAAAAATACAACTCCAAAGAGCATTAAATAAGAAACACTCATATTACTACTGTGACTTTCAAAAAATATTAAATCATGTGATTTAAAAACATAATATTAAAATATTTACAAATACCACAGAAAATTAAAGGTGAAACAAACAAACTATATACCTCCTACCTAATCTTAAGGCAATATTGAATCCTATTTTTACAAACACTCGATTCTATTATACTCCACAAAAATTTAAGCATTTAAAAAAAATAAAATTATGGTAAAAGTCGTAGTATTTAAACATAGCATTATTTATAAAGGTACTCAATATCAAAAATCCTATCTTATTAATTAGTTATTTGCTGATACATTAAGATCAATAAATAACTAAATGTTTTTTTTATTTTATTTTACTTGAGTATTTTAATTTCAAGGAATATTTAATGATCGACGCATTTTAATCATCGTATAAAACAAGATAAGGATACTAGCCTATAGATCATATTGTAATATTTAAGCCTTCCACAAAAAATTTTTTCATCATCAGTCTGGATATCTAACACACCGATATAAGACTTAAGATTAGACTGCATAATCGGAACTGTCATCTTAGTAAATATTACAAAACAATTTTTGTTGGAAAATACAAAACTAAAGCTTTCCATTGTAAGAAAATGTAAATATAGACAGAAATCTACTCAAAATATTTAAAATTAGAAAACTTTGTAGAAAAAACAATTACTGCAAGCAGTATTTGGCAGGAATTAATAAATAGTAATTATACAATCTAAAAATGTTAATATCAGAAATATACTCAAATAATGAAATTTTTTAATACATTGTATAATAAATAAATCATTATTGCAAACAGTATTTGGCAGAAGATAATAAAAATATATTTTTACAATTTAAAAAATGTAAATATTGAAAGGTCTAGCTACTTAGAATATTATAATTTTTGGCAGTAAAAACACAAAACAACAATTTTCCATTTTTAAAACATGTAAAATATAGAAATATTATAGATGTAGAGATTTTATGATAACCAACTACATATTAACAGTACTTGTCAGAAAATAGCAAAATTTAAGTAATGTATTTTTAAAACCAGAATCTTTGTAGAAATCTCAATGTTTACAATGTTACAAGTTTATATTAAGCATTATTTCCTGACTAGTTTTTTTAGTCCAATACTCTGAATAGGCAATTGTTTAGTATAACTGCTTTTTATAATATTTCTTTAAAATTATATTTGTGGATTTCTGCAATTCATTTATTAATGCAAAAAAAAATTCCTTACTTACTACTAATTTTATTATATTCTATCAAATACCCATTTTTATAATTATTTATTATGTAGTTTACTCAAAATTTTATTATTTCGTGTTAATTTATATTGCGATTTATATTTATTATATCATTGTAAGCCATTGGATATCAGCTAAATATGAATAATATTTTACACTGTTTCTAATTCTATCCCCGACTTCTCATCAACATCTGATTTTATGTAAATGTAAATTTCTGAATTTAAATTGTTTGAATCATAATTAATATTTGTTAATATTTCTAATCGCTTAATGAGCTTCAAACAATTTTTCATTAAATGCTTGATCTGAAGAATGACCAACGCAGTTGATGTAGAATCTGAAATTAGAAATAATCTAAATGTAAAAATATATTAAAAAATAAAACATACATTTCCAATATGCACTCTAAAATATAATTAAAGAGTATTTCTTTGTTATCAATAAAATATGAACTAGCTACTTTTATTTTTCAGTTTTAAGTCTCAAAGAAAATATCTATATTTGATGTAGACAAATATCGTTCACAAAGAAAGGAATGATGTTATCATTTCATCACCATGATGAAATATTTCTGGAGAAATAGTATAAAATATGTGTAATATATATTTCACTACCAAATAACCTACTATTTTATATAAAATTATAATTGTTTTGTATGTTTTTATGGAGATTTGGACAAATTGCTGATTTTAGACAAATATGATTATAACTAAAATACTAACTGGCAGTAATTTATTAAAATATTCCAAATTTTTTAATTGCTTCTTCTATCTTTAGTTAACACTGAGCCTTCCCAAATAAAGATCAATGTTGAAGGTATTATAGTAGAAATTCCAATATATCTTACTTTTTAAAATGTACAAATGTCATATATGTATGTTATCTGTGTTACCTAATTTAACAAATTGTTAAATGTAGATTTGTTATTGAAACCAGCCATTAGAAAATTATAGGTAAGTATAACTTTATTCTTACCTAGGATTTATAGTTAGTGCGGTAGATACATGCACCAAGATCCTTGGGAGAGGAAGGTGTCGTGATGTATCTATAAAAGGCTTATGTCTGAAAATTCAATTAATCATAACATTATTTCTTTGAAATTTATTTTTTTTAATATATTTTAAAATTTCGAATTTCGATTGGTTTAATAATAACAAATTAAAATCTATGGATCAATTTCACCAGTTGTTGATGAAATTTATCTTGCATTTTAATTACTGATAGGCTTTCGGTGATCTTTATCAGGAGGGAGATAGGAATGCCATTGGGGCCTGTTCCACCTCAAGAACTACAAATTTTGGATGGAATTAGAAATTTTTGACAGATAAAATGAAGTTAGATGGTAAAACAGAAAAATCATATCAGAATCTTTTATCTTTTGGACACCATTATTACAGATAGCTATCAGAAAATTTATAAGCAACCAATGAATTTGGAACTTAAATAACAATACAAACAAAAGTTAGTTTAATATAGTTAAAGTAATCATAAGATAAAAAATAATAAAAAAAAACATAATGATAATTTTTGGTCAAACAATATATTTTTAAGACAACTTTCTTTGATAAACCCATTTTCAAACAAAAATAATCTTTGTTATTGACTCAGTACTCAGTAAAAGTCTCAACTTTATTATAAAACATATAGAAGTTTAAAAGGATTTGTCAATATTATTTATTTAAAATACAATACAGGATTTTAATGAGAACCATTGAATAAAATACTTTGATATTAATAAAAGTCATTTAAATAAATGAATAAATAGTGTGTTTTAACACACACACGGTCATCTGTTACTAAGATAGGCAACTTAATGACCATATTTCAGGTAACAGCCGACTGGTACACATATATAACTTTTTAGTAAATATGCATATGAATATATAATGTACAAATATTACACCCAGATTCAGGACGGGAATCGAACCCACGACCCTGGAGCATAAAGCAACTGTGCCAATAGGCCAGTCGTTTATTAATTATAATTTGTACAGGACAGAAACATAATAGAAGACAGAAACATAATGTTAATCTGAATAAAGATTGACTGCAGATTAAATCAAATTTTCACACATCTAACATAGTCACTTTTAAATGTTTTCATAAGCCTATGTGTTGTTTACCATGTTGTAGTCAAATTTTGAAATAATAACTTCAAGGTTGTATATGAATTAATTTAAGTTTTAAGGTAAACAGTCACATATTGTACCACACTGTAACACATCTCTATGTATTCTACTATATGAATGATAAATAAATAAAACACTCACTTTTAGTAAGTTACTGATAGTATTTTGAATTGTCACCTTCCTTATGTTGGTTACATCTTGAAGAACTGAAATAAAAATGGGAGTTTGGTAAATAAAAGTAATTAATTTATCTTCTATCAACTGCGCTAATGTTAACTATAATAAATTTATGTGGTAATCAAAGTTTAAATATAAAAAAATAAAATACAAATGCTTGATAATCAAATATAAAATTTAATGTTTATTATTTAAAAGTTTATAGATAAGATACATCATTGTACATACCTAAATATTTCCTTTAAATGTATTATTATAATTGTAAAATTTAATCAATAGAAGTAGTAAAATAGCCAAACCAATATAAAGACTACAGAACGATTTATACTAACAACACATAATTTTAAAATGCTATTAATCCAGAATTATGAATGAATATTTATTATTAAAAAAGTAAATAACCACCTTACCTCTATATATCTTCTGATGGTTTCTTATTTTATGTCTTCCAGATGTGAAGATGAAATTGCATCAATGGTCTCATCATGTTTAGCTATCTATTCTCCTCTCCTGTTGAAATAGTTTTGTTCAAAATATGATCTTCTTAGATACTCCAATTGATGTGATTTTGCAATATGCATACAAAGTCTTGTCAATGAAAATAACTTACGATAAAAATTTGTAAATATCATCTTTAACTGCTGTAGAAAATATTGATGTAAGTTCATTAATGCAGTTACTCATTGATTATATTTAACGTCCAAAATTATTACATGCCTATATGTTATATTGTTTTAGGTATTTTGTTTTTTTACACACCAATTCGAATCAAGCAGATATTTGTTTGAAATAAATTAGATATAGGGGGCATGTGTACCTGAATAAATACACCTTTGATACCATACAGTGGCTTCAAGCGATGGATGAATTTCATAAAGAGAAAGCATGGAAAATGTTAAACAGAAATGTATAATAAATAGATAATATTCACTACTTAGTAAATAAATGGATAATATAAACTACTCAGAGACAATTAAATGTTGAATAATGTGTTATTGTTAGGAATCAAAATATCTGAAGTATTGCTTTATGTTATTCTATGGATCAACACGAAAAAATATTTTTATACACGTGCTTTTTAACAACGAAATACTGTAGTGTTATTTCACGTTTTTTTTAACTGAATACATTATAATAATGTACTTTTTTTATCAAAATAACTTGGTCACATATAAAATAAATAAATTAAAAGCCCATAAAAAATATGTACTTGTAAAATAAGTAAATAATCTTATTAACAAGCAGTTTTTTATTTCTAGTATCAATACGAATTGTAGCAAAAAAACAAAAGAACGAGCAGCTCAAAATAGGACTTCGGAGACTTGGAATGAATATAATATATAATTTCATAAACACCTACCTGTTGGAAAGCAAATATTTATTGTTTAATTATATTATTATTAAGCAGCGAGGTAACGCCCAGTGAGCGGCCATTTTTATCGAAGTGACGTATCGACATACTCTTTGACGTATCAGTTTTTGATTTTGACAAACAATGCTACCAATTTTTATGAAAAATAGTATTTGGTATCAAAAGTATCGCAAACGATCTGTCAAAAGTGTCGCTGCACTGAAATCCAGTGTAATGTTTATAATTTTAATTTTGTTTTCTGTCTTTTATTCAAGAAATAAGCGATAATTGATTATATTGGTTTTGTTTTGGTGAGTGTTTCATTTGTAAGTATTAGGCTAATTTGTTTTTTTTTTTTCAATTTATTTGTAATTTATTTATCGATAAGATGGACTTACATTGAACTCCAAATTCCGTGGATCCAGATGATTTAAAAACTCGTCGAAAACGCCATACAGAATTACGGACTACGGCCCATCCGCTCCTATTCCCACTTTTTTTTGTTGGCTGCTATCACTCAATTCAATTTACATATTTCTCTCTCTTTTTCCGGCGGTAAAAAAGTCAACGGAGTTGACGATAAAGAACCCTTGGTAGCTCATTATTCAATAGAAACTTCAAACCTGGCTGCAAGTAAAACTCTCCCAACCTATAAAATGTAGTCAATTTCTGCATGTACATTAAATAAGTTCTAACATTTAATGATGAAGTCAAAAACATAGTTTAAAGTTCTGTTAAATTTCCTGTTACACAAGCAGCTTCTTCTTTTCTAAGTAAACTTATCTTAGCAATGTCCAAATATAAAGTTATTGTTTTGGCTTTTAATATTATAAGAATGGTTGTCGATTTTGGTCTATGGATAAGCTTGTAATAGTCACTGGAGCTTTTTACTGATTGTGCAGAGATTATTAAAGTTGGATTGTTGAATTGTGAGTTCAATCAATCACTATTGTTTTATAGATTTCAACTAAATCTATAGTTTTAAGTTTCAAAATTCTCACTGAAAGTTATTTTTATACTATACTATAATAATATCCCGTTCCATCGAAGCTTTTAAGTTCCAAATAATTCAGTACTAAAATCGCCATTGTATGGCTATATTAAAACACAGTGGAGGTCCAAACCCAAATGCTTCAAAAGCTCACACCCATATATATACAGATGAGTCATGCAATGTTATGGATAAAAATTGTACCTGTTTATTCTGTTCGGGAAAATATTTTACCATAAATAGTCCATACTATAATGTCTAGAGTTTTCTAGCCAGTATTCAGAGGAACCACAAATGTCACAATAAAATATATTTTACTTAGAAGCATATTCTTGTTTTTCTCCCCCTTGTAGTCCCCTTGTCTAATGATGAACAAGTCACCAATCAATACTGCTAACCAGTTGTATCAACTTTTAGATAAATGTCGAATTTTCAAAGCCTATGTTCTAAAAACTTGAATCCCAGACACTAATTAATCTCTATAAGCCTATCATTATTGCCATTGCTGAAACATACATGACCATGGTTCCTGGATTCTGGTTCTCAGTTCCAGCTTTCTCCTTTTTTAGGTATTGCTCTATATATCTATTGTTTATGAATAACTCTATTTAGATCTCTCATTCTTATTATCTGCGCTCAAACGGTGTCATTCGGGTCTGTGGACATAGAGGGAAAAGCACACTCTCTGGATCCGGCTCGCGTCTGACATCCACGATTATCGAGTGTCTCCTTATAAATATTTAACATAATTTTGAATATAGTACAGGTATAACAAAAGTGACAGTGTGAGACAAAGATAGTTCCATTTTTGTTTGGCACACACTCTACTCAAAATCTTTTACCAATTCTGAGTCGTTTTCAACATTTTTAATTTTTCTGTATATTTCTTCTCTCTTGATTGGAGATTAAAAATATATATTGGTATGCTTTTACCATGTCTGTTGATAACATTGTGGAGTCTTTTTTCTAATTTTAGAGGTGATGGAAATGTATGAATGCCAATGTAGAACCTCTTATCTCAATAATTTCTTGGTTTTTTTATTTTTGGATATGCATCTTGGAAGTTTTTCTGATTCTTTCTTAGATGTATATAAGTGTAAATACTTATCCGTGTAAATGAATAATAATGTTTTGTTTTGGAGATATAATAATGTTTAGTTTTAATTTATTAATAAAACTATATGTTTGTGTTTATTTCATGTTATGTTATTTATGTGTTAGTTTTTATTTATATATTTATTTCATTTTAATTATTTTTGTGTTGTTTTAACATCTAAAAATATAATTCCTTCATTTTAGATAAACAAAATTTTGTTGAGATTGCTGTATTAACTCCAATAGACAATCTATTTCGTGTCTTCTCTAATCTACGTGACGTTGGTGAAATTATCTACTATCATCTGATATACTTAAATTTTAATTAAACCCACAAATCAAAAATTGAATAGACTGCTAAAATTTAAGACTCATGTTTTAATAGTTTAAAATAAAACCATAGTATAGTATAAAATGTCAATTCCAAAAAACAAATTAAAGGGACAAATTGAGAATCTTCGAAAGAAAAAATTGAAATTAATATCCCAAAAAGCAAATGAAATTGATACTCAAACAGGTGGGCTAAAGTTTATTTTAATTATTTTTTTATAGAATAAAACTATTTAGTTTAAAAAATGTACTACTTGTTGAATGTTTTTTAATGCTTTATTAATTATTTCTTTATAAAATTCCATTTTAGAACATTCTGTTGAGACATCTAAAACTGAAGTACCTCCTAAAATTGTATTATTGAAAAGACCAGTTGAATCCACTGAAAATAATAATGTTTATTTACAAAAAAGTAAGTAAGAGTTTTTTATTAATGCAATATTAATATGCTATTTACAATAATTATAAAAGTATCATTTAATTTTAAAAAATTTGTTGCAAGTTATGCCTATACTAAAATTTTGACTCAATGTAACCTACATATTATGTTATCTGTGTACATTTGTGAATGCTTAAGAAATTTCTTGAAATTGTTAAAATTGTTAAAACTTGAAAACAACAGCCAAAGAGGACAGTTACTGTATAAAATACTGTAATGAAATGTTGATTATAGCTGTAATTGGTATTTGACAATGAGATTAATTTTAAATACCATTCAATCTTCATACTCCGATAATTCTAGAGAAAAACCCTTTTTCTTCTTGAGTGCCATCTCCTACTGGAGTTCAGCTATCATGTTGTCTATTCGGACCTTACACACAACTGCGCAGAATGAGGATCGAGTACTCAGTCCAAACCATGTGCGGAGATTCATAAGCCAAGAGGTGCGTCTTCTTCCAGGGGGTCTCTTGTATCTTCCCCTTTATTATTAGTTAGGGCAAATTGTACTTGTCGCCACGCATTATATGTCCCAGATATTGCAGTTTTCGTTGTTTTATTATCTTTAAAACTTCTGGCCCTTTGCTGACCATCTGCAAAATCCTTTCGTTGGAAACTATACTTCCATGATATTCTCAGAATTCTACACACCCATATTTCAAATGCCTCTAATCGATTGATCGTGTTTTGAGTTAAGGTCCATGATTCGACACCATACAGAAGAACCGAAAAAACATAGCATCGTGCCAAACGCACCCTGGTAGAGATCTTTAAGGATCGGTTGCAGAGTAAGTGGCGCAACTTCATAAATGCGTTGCGTGCCTTTTTTTTTAACGCTGTGAAATGCATTTACGCATCTAAAACCTAGCGCTGCCCTCATAGTCGTAGTCGGGATCGGCGCCACGGGATCGCTTTCGCATGCAACCGTGATGCCCCGACGGTTGGGTTGCCTATGCGGGCCGCCTTCGCCTATAGAGCGCACGCGGGCACCGTTAACTAGAATACCTTCTTCAGCATTTTCCAGGGCTTCAAATATTGCTTCCGCGTATATATTAAATACCAAGGGGGACAATATACAACCTTGTCGTACATCTCTTTGTATGTCTGTGTCGTTCGTTAGCACTTGGTCAACACGCACTCGTGCTTTTTGTTCCCAGTAAAGGTTCCTAACGATCGTTAAATCTGTTGAATCAAGGCCCATGTTGTTAAGAATTTCAATAAGTTTGTCATCGATACGATCATCATCGAACGAAAGCTTTCTCGTAATCTATAAAACAGATATATACAGGTCTATTCATATCCCAACAACGTTGCAATAATACCTGAAAACCAAATAGTGCATCTCGAGTACCGAACCCATTTCTAAATCCGAATTGTGTGTTTGAAATATTTTTTTCTACTTTTCTCTATATTCGGTTATGGATGACCTTCAAGAAAATTTTCAAAACATGATCTTATCACATCACAACAATGAACTCATCAACGATATTGTTCTATACTCGCCGCATTTCCTGGCGCTGTCGGATTTTGGGATAGTAGAAAAACCTTATAGTCTATTATTAAACTATGTTCTGCTGTGCATGATTTTTTAAATAATGAATAAAGATATTTCTGCAGAAAAGAAAAAGAAAAAAAAAGTTAAAATAGAACCAAAAGAAGAATCAAGCGTTGGAAATGATATCCAGGAAGAGGAAAACGACACAGAGAATGATGGAATTAAGCCCATAGCAGAAAGTCAATGTAAGCTTTATTAATTTTAATAACAGTTAAAATTAAAAGGTACAAAAATGCCAAAATACAAAAAAAAGAAAACAATTTATGTGCTAATAATTATAAATAATTACTATACCTACTGTAGCAAACATATTTTTATTACAAATCAACAAAATAATATAATTTCTAAGTAAGCATAACATATTAAAAGAAAGATTTATTAGTGACTAGCGGCCCGCCCCGGCTTCGCACGGGTATTTAACTAAAATTTTAAAAATTATAAATTTATATTTTTTATCACCTACATGCGCCATCTATCGTATAATAGTAGAATATCGTTTTTATATTTAGTGACATTTAACATAATAGTACCTTACCTTAGACCAGACCATATTTATTTTTAAATTTAATTACAATGAAACAAAAACTAAATTATACTGTGAATTATGTTAAATTTTTATGTATTAAAGTTATTTACATTGGTTTTGTACTTTTTACGTGATACGTGCACACAAAAAAATGATAAGAGATGGCGCTGATACAAAACAAAACGCGCTATTGAAATTTTTTCTTGATGATATATAGTGTATTAATAAAACGGAGGTTTTAACAGATTTATTATTTGTATAGATATTCTTAAAATTCACAATTTATATTTACATATATCAAGTAATAAAATTTTATTAATATGCTTAATTTCAGTGCCTGGTTCGAGTCTATATCTAAGTATTTTATCCGATCAAAAATTTTCGTCATTAGAAGGAGCAGTATGTGACGCAACACTTACGGCTGTCAAAGACATGGGTTTCACAACTATGACTGAAATACAAGCGAAGGCGATACCACCTATAATGGAAGGAAGAGATCTTGTAGGAGCGGCTAGAACAGGCTCGGGAAAGACACTTGCTTTTCTCATACCAGCTGTTGAACTGATGTACAAAACGAAGTTCAAACCTGGAAGTGGTAAGCTATAGACTAAACCCATTTTTTTTTGTATTATTTGATTTTATGTACATCTTTACATTTGAATAAATCTTAGGAATATTGTTGGCAAAATTATAATTTTTGAATATTCGACTGTTTTTAAAAATTTCTGTAACTACTAGAATGATTTGGATAAAATTTTGTATAAGTTACAAATTTGATACCTGTTTATAGGCAGGTCATAAGCTAAGCAACATCATGCATACAGGGATACTATGGAGCTCCATGACCATAACCGAATGCGATACAAAAGTTTCGGATAGTTAATAACACATGAATTATTGAAGTGATAACTTCTTATGGGAAGGTAAACATCGTCGGTAACATTCGTTACGTAACGCGTTACTACGTTACTTACGTTTTCTCTCACGCATACGGCAGCGTTAGGCAGGCTCCTCTCTCACTCTAACCCACAGCGCGTGTTATTAAAAAAAAATGTCGTGTGTACGGAGTACACATGTCAGAAGTGAAACATCTTTGGCAAACTCAATTTAAAATTTATTAATATTAATAGTTAAACATTCTATTACTTATTTACGCATTGTTTACGCGTTGCTAGGATACGCGACATCATACTATCTCATTCTCTCCTACACATTTTTTATTTGTGTTTCAAATCACAACGATTCTAAAGAAGTTTCACTTCAATAATAATGATTAATTTCAATATTAAATAGTTCAACTTAGATTAGTTTAAGACTAAGTTATGCTGTTCTATTGGGCGTCCTGAGATGCACACTTTTTTTTCACACTAGCCACGCGCGTGCCTTTTATTTTTATTACTTAATTTTTACAAGTTAGTCTTTTTTGGGGGTACATTGCGATTTTACATTTTTGGAGTTTACTCCTTAAGAATCGATTTTCATATATAAGGCGCCCGGTATGAGAAAAATATGAGAGGTAAAATCTACTGATGAATGACCTCGTTACTTTTTCGGTGCGCGCGCACCTATGGTGCGCAACTTTCTAATTTGGTTGTGAGTATATTAAGGTGGACATGCATAGGTCGACTTTCATACATTTTTATTTTTGATTATTATTGAAATGTATACATTTTTTTAAACATTTAATTTGTTTTATCATTTCTTTAGAGCTTTTTATATGAGCAATGTTCATGTCAGCTGTAATTAAAAATGAAAGTAATGTTGATCTAATTAATATTGAAAAATAATATTTAAAAAATAAATGATAATTGTCAGATAATAATAATTACATAATTTATCAACATTCCTAATGAAATATTTGTGCACATCTGAAATTGACTATTGTGAAAAGTTTAATGTAAAATATTTCGCCGATTAGTTATAATAAATGTATATAAAATGAATAAATATATATTTATATATGTATATTATTTTCATTAATTTGTTAATTTACCCTTTCATATGGTATTAATCTTATTTTCAGTTGGATAAACTCTTTTTGCGTATGTTTAGACAATCGTACTTAAGGAGTAAACTCCAGTCGTGCGTCGGAGCTGACACACACAATTTTTTTTTAATATTCAGATAAAAAATCTTGTGTAAATTATGAAACTGTTAACTATACTCTTGAAAATAAAAAGCCATTATAATTAGTTACATGACTTATTGTACTGCGAAATTAAAACCGAAAATATATAGTCAAAATATTACCTATTTATATTTTACTTTGACAACTTCTTAAACCATCTTATCCGTAACTGAAACTATTCGAAATTTACGGATAATCCGAAATAATGTTATATCCGTAACCGTATTCTAAACCCATATAATATTATTCATATATATTATATATTCATATCCAGATCCGAAATTTCATATCCATAATATCCCTGACACAGGCACACCATACTATTGAAACAAAAACCGATTGAAGCCTCTAGTGATCTGAGGCATCTCTCGCTCTTGTTTCAGTATAAATGGTAACTTCGCGTATGGAAACTCTAGAACTAGAACTATTTAATGAAAAAGGATGAATATGTGATAAAAATATGACAAAATATATACTTAACATTATTTTTCTTTACAATATTAACTAAAACCAAATATTTTTGTTTCGTTTTTAGGGACTGGAGTTATTATTATTTCTCCAACAAGAGAACTGGCAATGCAGACATTTAGAGTTTTGGTGGAATTGATGAAATACCACCATCACACTTATGGCCTAGTTATGGGAGGTACAAATAGAACTGCTGAAGCACAAAAACTTTCAATAGGTTTGTAATATTAGGCTTGGTTTAAGATTCTTTAAATTTCAAGATAAAAATTGTTATTTAATTTTTTAATTTTTGATAGGTATAAATATATTAGTTGCAACACCAGGACGTCTACTAGATCATTTGCAAAATACTCCAAATTTCTTATTCAAAAATTTGCAATGTCTCATAATTGATGAAGCTGATAGAATACTTGAAATCGGTTTTGAAGAAGAAGTGAAACAAATTATTAGATTATTGCCTAGTAAGTATTTTCTAACATGATAAAACAATTATCAAATACTTTCATTGAAATAGAGTATGACAATAACAATGGAAAACAGTGTACTGTTCGGTTTCTCTGACAAGAATGAATCATATAAAAATAAACACTCATACTTATAACCAAATCAAGAGTGTGTAAATTTAAAACATAATTGAAATTAATTTCAAATCCCTTAACATATAAATGTAAATAAATTAAGTAAATGTGGTTATAATATGATATGTAATAGCAAATATTCTTTTAAAAATCAAAATTGTAATAAATAGATGGATTTGCTTGCAAAATATAAATAAATTCACGAAAATTTTATATATACATATATCGTACTAATATTATAAATGCGAAAGTAAGTTCGTTTATTACGCTTTCACGCGAAAACTACTTAACCGATCATCATGGAACTTTGTACACATATTCTTAGAGGTATTAGAAGTAACATGGGATACTTTTTATTTCTGGTCTCGATAACCGACATCAACGCGGGCGAAGCCGCGGGCAGAAGCTAGTATATAATAACTTTTCTCTTTTAGAACGCCGACAGACCATGCTTTTTAGTGCCACACAAACAAAAAAAATAGAAGCACTGACAGCTTTAGCTCTAAAACATGAACCTGTGTATGTGGGTGTCGATGACCACAGAGAACAAGCAACTGTAGATTCTTTGGAACAAGGGTGAGTTAATAGAGATCAGACTATTATTACTATACCATATATAAATAAAAAAATCTAATAAAACAAAAAGTAATTTTTTTTATATACAATGATTAGTATCTAACAAAGTCTTTCGTCGTTTAATACTGGACAAAGATAATTTATATGTAATTATATATTATACTAACAGTTCAACATACACATAAGTAGATTTAGACAAAAAAAACTAGGTATATCGCACTGCCGTTGAATGTCTTTATGCAGTAGACGTAAGCAGAATTTTATTTTCATGCGAAACGTATTTTATAACATGTTTATATACAGAACCCTGCTTTAAAGGTATATATTGTTAGAAATTTCCACTTTTTATATAATTTCCGAATTAAAAGACCGTTCTTCTTCAAATATAGTTTTATTAGAATTTCTTTTAACACCAATTATTAGTCAAAACGACCAGCTTGCTTCGTAGCTCAATAATGATTGTTCCCCTTCCTCATTGAAACAAATATGAAATAAATAAAAAGCATTCAACTGACTACTGAATGACATTTCTTCAAAACACCCGGAAGTCAAAATTGAGCTACAAGAACTTAAAACACTGTTAAACAAAATATCAGAAAATATAAACATATTTTAAAAATATATATTTATATCCAAATACAAGTTGTTTTATAGTAAATTAAACAATATTATATACACAAACTTCCGTAATGATTAATAACTTTTAGTACAGTTTACAAATTATTTTGAACGAATGAATAAAACATTTCTAGAATATGTGCAATATTTGTTTGAAATTAAGACATAAATTTACAAACATTTTACAGGCTAACAATATAGAAGTCTGACATTGCAAGTGTAAGTTTTTTGACTTCTTGATTATATTTCAGATATATTGTTTGTCCCTCTGAAATGCGAATGATGGCTCTTTACACATTTCTTAAAAAGAATATGGAAAAGAAGATGATGGTGTTTTTCTCAACTTGTATGTCCGTAAAATATCACCACGAACTGTTTAACTACATTGATGTACCTGTCATGTCTATCCATGTAAGTTACTTGTTTCAAAGTTTAGACCGGTGATTCCCAAAGTGGTCTATATCGACCCCTGGGGGTCTATGACAACCTGCAAGGGTAGACCCCTGACCGACCGTCAGCAAAAAAAAATTTGGGGGTCCATGAAATGAAAATGGGGGTCCACAATAGTGGATCTCAACACATACACCGATAGTACCTATTTACTTACATCATACTATCTTATAATATCAAAACATATACATTATTTATAAATGTACCTATAAAGTAAAAAAATTATTATATATGTTTATAAAATTGTGTAAGTTGTAGGATATTGGTATTCGCTTTGATACAAAATTTTATTTTGAGTAGTTTTAATTTAAATTTAATTAATAAATGTATAAATTAACATGTGTTTTTACTTTTAACACTAGACTTGACTACAGTTAGAAATTTACAGGAAATCAATATCAGGTAAGTAGGGGGTCTACCCAACACGGAAAAACATGGCAAGGGGTCTACGACACAAAAAAGTTTGGGGAACTCTGGTTTAGACCTACCTAGGGACCGTCTATAAATTACGTCACGAATTTCATGATTTTTTGAGTAACAACTAAATCATTCGTATTTATTGTAACTTTTTTTGATAGGAAGTTCAATTATCTGTAAATAAACTCATACATATAAAATAAAGAAAGTTATTTTTATCCTAAATGGTACATGGGATATACTTTTAAAACAAAATTACAAGAACATTATCAATTAAAAATTAAAATAAGTATACATTTAGATGATTAATAAATATTTGAAGTTAAATGACGTGTTAATTTTTATTTAAAAATGTTAGCACAGTTTTTAGTATTACTGTAAAGCAAATGGCTGAAAATTGGCAAAATTTTAAGAACGTCTTAATAAAAAAAAAAACTTAGAGTACACTTAGTTTTTCTGGAATAAGAGACGTAGGAATAAAAGAGCGAACTAATTCGCAAAATAGCGAACTAAAATGGTCACTTGACAGTCGCGAACTATTGTATGCAAAACTATAATATTTAAACATTCATTAATTTTTGTATGCAAAACTATTATATTCATACATTCATTCATTATTACAGGGTAGACAACAACAAGCAAAGCGAACAACTACTTTCTACGAATTCTGTAATGCAAAGAATGGTATTCTTCTTTGCACAGATGTAGCCGCGAGAGGTTTAGACATCCCAGCAGTTGATTGGATCATACAATACGATCCACCAGATGATCCTAAGGTATTATTTATAAAACCATACTTAAAAAAAGTTAGTCTGTTATATGACAGATCTATAATCAATACAATTTATTAATAAATAAATAAATATCAACCAACAATCACACCACGTTAACGCCCCGTGCTAAGTTCGTAAGAACTTGTGTTACGGGTACTAGGAACGGAAATAAATTTAATAATAAATAATAAATAAAATAAAATATTTATTTGTTTTCTCTCACACAAAACAGACACAAAATACAAATTTCAACATTAACAAAGAAAAAATCTGATAATAATAGATTTATATAAATACATATATACATAAATACACATCCATGACCCGGTGCAGACATCTATATTCGTCATACAAATTATCTGCACCTGGCGGGATTCGAACCCGCGACCGCTGCGTAAAGTGCCAGTTGCCTGACCACTCGACCAGCCGGCCGTTTTTTAATACCAATAAATAAAATAATATGATTTAATGACTAACTTTGGGATGCTATAAATTACTTATAAAAAAAAGTGTGCTTAGAAAAGATAAATTAAGCATGTTTATTGTAAAGTGTCTCTATCGTTATTGGTTTAGGCTGCTCGTCGTTTTTCAGTCAATTCAAATTAATTCTTGCTATGTAAACACGTGACAGAAGAACTGTTAAACTAAACTTTTTGTATCTTTTTGATTAAGATATTTAGTTTTGAATTAAATTTCTCTGCCATTTAATTTTTTTTTTTTTAATAAATTTTTCTCATATTTGCCAAAATGGTCGAGTATTGCTTTTATAATGCAAAAATCGATTGTCAGATATCTATGTCTCTAGATATCAGCCAAACGATTTTACTTATGTAGATTGTAACACTAAACATTCGACTACACCATAATTTTATCATACTTTTAATGTAATTTTTCAGGAATATATTCATAGAGTAGGAAGAACCGCAAGAGGTTTGGGCACAAGTGGTCATGCTCTGTTATTCTTGCGACCCGAAGAATTAGGCTTCCTCAGGTACTTGAAACAGTCTAAGGTCGCATTAAATGAATTTGAATTCTCTTGGAACAAAGTGTCTAATATTCAATTACAGGTTTGTTAATTTAAATATTAATTACTAGCTTCTGCCCGCGGCTTCGCCCGCGTGGATGTCGGTTATCGCGACCAAAAAAAAAAGTATCCTGTGTTACTTTTAATGCCTTCAGGAATATGTGTACAAAGTTTCTCGATGATCGGCTCGGTAGTTTTCGCGTGAATATATAATATTAATTATGATGTAAGAAATTTAATAACTTTTATAAAAAAAATATATATATGGGTCATTCCATAAAAATAGGGTGATTTTTAACTTAAATTGTCATAATAAAAATTAAAGCCCAGTGAGATCGCCAGTTGCTGTTTATTGTAGATATTTAAATCATTGTACCATAACTAATAGGGCCAGTCACTTAATACGGTATTTAACGAGAAATTTAAAGTTTAACAATTTTAAACGTGTAGGGACTAACGAGTATGTATGAAACTTACGAAAAGCTAACTACTGTGCCATTTATGTATCTAGGAATTGACAAATATAACAAGGGACTGGTAAGAGTGCTTACTACTGTAAGAAAACAATCATGTACGTAAATTTTCTCATTTATCTGTTATCACAAATGTTATGCTAATCACAGTGAACCATAATAACTAAGTTTTTAATACAAAACCAGTCGTTTACTTATGAAATAATATACAAGTATTATCAACTTCATCCTCAGTCTCAAGTAAAGTCTATAAATCAGTAATTAACGAATATCTAGTAAAACAAAGTAACTAGCAAATATATAATTTATAAATTAAGTACCGACAAATTAGACTCTTCTTTGCACTAATTATTTTAACCTTATTTTTTTAATACATTTTCGCTGTCCTTTTTCTTTCTTTTTCAGATACTTTCGTCTTTCTTTCTCTTTATGTTGAGCTAATAAAACAGGAACACTTTAAATCTTCATTAATCGAGCCTTTGCAGCAATTGACTTCTTTAAAGCTATTTCTTCTATTAGACAATTTAGGCTTCTTTTTAGACGGTGGATTATCTAAAAAACAAAATAAATACTCCATCATAGGGACAGTGCTGTAACAAACAAACTTAATTTGACTTTAACTATCAGTTAGAAGTACTAATTCATTAGTCCCTGGCCTCTCCGTAAGTTCTTAGTCATATTTATAGCAAGGGACTGACGTACTAGGGACTGACGATTTGAATAAAAAATAAGAATACACCTGCTTAATTCTAAATAGCTCTTATATCCATCATTTTCTATTCAAATGAACTTAAAAGCATTGTAATTATCGGAAGTTAAAGTATTAAAAATAATTATTTTGTATAAAATTACTTACCTAGGGACTGACACAGTGACTGGAAAAACACGTGCACTCACTAGACTCACCTCATAAAAAATGTAAAACAAAATGTCTCACATCTGTATTTTTTTTGCTGCTAACTCAATGGTATTAATAGAAGAAAAAACTTGTCATTCATTATGTCGGTCACTCTTTTAGCGAGAAATTTTAAATTTCGTTAGCGGCTAGGGCCTGATGCTTAAAGCTGTGGACAATATATTGACTTAGGATTTTTCAATTAATTTAACTTAAAATTCAATCAAACTTTGATAATAGATAAATTATTTTGTGTTTAATAGTTTTATTTACGTTTAAAAAGTTTTTAACTTTATGGTTTCGAAATTTATATCACCAAATACTAAAATTTGATGTATGGACACGGCTAGGGCCTGACGTTTGTATCATGTAAATAAGGATTTTAAATAAAATAAAATCCTTTTTCGAAATTTATGCAACCCTACATAAACAAACACATTTATTTAGCTCTATTAACATTATTTTTAATACAATTGATTTATTAAGTTGACCAACCAACATTTATGGAATCACTCATATATATATATATACAGGGTGACTGGTGAATTACCATCGATATTTGGGGAGAACGCTCGGCGCGCGGTTCCCATTCGGGTCATGCAATAAAAATAGATACTTAATTTTTGACCAAATTTTCATAAATTTCAATTCAAATAAATGAAGCGATGACACTTTTCCAGTCATGCCGGCGGCACATGCACAGGTGTTGTAATTTGTCGCTTGTTCACACCTAAAAATTGCCAAAGTCACATAATTTACCTAGTCAACAAATTTGTTGCTTAAACGAGTAAAATATCTTAGTATTTTTGCCTTTCCTAAGCCAGGATTAAAGTATTAAGGGGGACTGGATCATGCTTGTTTATCCTGCTACCCTGTTTACACGTGGCGGCGTTTGGACGTAGATAAACTACCTGTTTTGTGTCGAAAGTGCAGCTAGCTGCTAGGGTGTCCAGACGATGCGTAAATAATTGGATAATTGTTGAGTAACTTTACTTAAAAGTTTATTAATATTTACCTATTTTTTTTACATGATTCGAGTGGGAACCGTGCGCCGAGCGCTCTCCCCGAATGTCGATGGTAATTCACCAGTCATCCTGTATATATATAAAGTATTCTATAAACTCACATTCTAAAGTAAAACGTTAAAATATAACTAGTTATTCTCCTACTATTGTCCGGTCACGGAGCAGGAAGAATTCGTACAATGACCTCTTTCCCTACTGACAGTGGTCACAAACATTTTTGTATTAAGTGTGGTTTATATGAAATTTTTGAAGGAGAAAAAATTAAATTTACTAACTTATTCAATAAATCAATGTTATTTTATAAATTATTTATTTTGATTTTAGTATTGGCTTACGCTCTGAGTCTAACTGACCATTTTAAAAATAAAATAAACAATGAGTATATAAAGAACAATGCAAAATGATATTATTATATTTACGCGGGAGTGACAGAGACAGGTAATAAAAGGTCAATGTACAAAATTCTTCCTGCTTGGCGTCCAGAATATATTAGACTCCAGGGATTAACGCAATGAAATTGCTTAGATATAATTATTATATTCATATAGAATACATATTCATAAAATTTAAAAAACCTTTTCAGTTGGAAAAATTGATTTCGCGACACCATTTATTGAATCAATCAGCTAAAGAAGCATTCAAGAGCTACCTTCGTGCTTATGATGCTCATCACTTAAAAATTATATTTGATATTGAAACCCTAGACTTAGCAAAGGCGGCTAAATCATTTGGATTCGCCGAAACACCAGCTGTTGAACTGAAAATCACTAAAGGTTTCAAGCAGAAAAAGAAAGGTGAAGTGAAAACTAAAATTTATAGACAAAAAGGAAACAATAAAAAATCAATAAGCTGAACATTATTGTTGTATCTATTATATATATACTACTATCTATTATACAGAGTGACTGATGAATTACTATCAATATTTAAGGAGAATACTCGGTACATGATTCTCATTCGAATTATTAAAAAAAAAATAGGTACCGTAAAATAACTTTGGTTACAAAAACTGGACAAAAATCAGTCGAAAATAACTAACGAGATAAGATAAACTTCTCAAAAATTAAAACTTACATCTAAAAATATTTATGAAAATGGAACATTCTTAAACTTGACATATTTAACTAAAAATCCCAAGCAGTCAGTTCAGGAACGGAATATATTTCACGGCAGGTACTAATTTTTTTAGGGACATCAATACATCCCAATATATACTGCCAATCGTATTGAATTTCATCGACGGGTTTAGGCCACGAACAGGATTTTAGCGACTTCTTCATTGAAGAGATATATGGCCCTTCTTTAGTTATTTTTGTAATTTTACCAGGAAACATTTCCCCCCTCATATGTGAAAACTATATATTGCCCAACCGCCTTCACGACTAGCTTCAAATTGCAATTTTTATTGAAAGTTTCGACTGCTGTATTAGTGTTAGTTACAAGATTTTATATATCTCCAAGAGAACTAAGATCGGAAGAATCCTGAACTGACATGTTGACACTTTCTGCGAAAGTTTTCGCTACTGGCTCTACGGCGACATGGTTGCTTTGAAGTTGACAGCTGAGCTAACTCTTCATTTTCTTTATCATCCAGAAGTATGCTTAATTCTTCAGTTACACTTTTTCCAGAAGTGATGTTTAATTTCCTGCAACGTCCTTTTGTAGTTCCATTTGTCGTGCATTCTAGCCTCTTAACTTCAAGACTCTGTAGAAAGGAGTCTTGCAAAGCAGTCTTGTCAACAGTTGTAGGCAACCTCTCTTATAATGGATTAGCATCAAACGGATAAATTCCACATTTTCGAAAACCTGAAACGAGGTTTACATCCGCGTCGGTTCCAAAATATCGATGAGTCGGTTTAAAAGAACTGGGAAACTACTTTTTTGAAATACTTTGTACACTCGACTACCTTGTACACTTGCCTTGCACTCGGTCAGGATTTTTCGCCATGCTACCTTCATTGGGTGGAAAAAAGCCACATCCAATGGCTGCGTTAGATGTGTGCTATTAGGTGGCAAACAAACAAATCTAAAGTTATTTTTGTCACAAGCATTAAGGACGTCTACAGAAATGTGAGATGACAAATTATCTCCGATTATAACTTTCGGACCCTCTTGTTTCGATTGGCAAAATTTGTGTAAAAAACCAATCGTTAAATATATTCATATCAAACCACCCTGATTGGCTGTTATTATATCTAGCATCTTTTGGCCCTTGTTCCGTCCATGTACTCCATAGTTGCTTGGATTTATATACAACATACGGCGGTAATAATACTCCCTTAGCACTACCACAAAACATGACAAAAGTTGAGCTTTTGGAGGTATTACTTATAAGTTCAGGGTATTTTGCGCCTCGCTTCGCTATTGCTTTTTTTTGACCAGGGTCATCGGATGAATTAGTCTCATCAAAATTCCATATATTTTCGGGCGGTATTTCTCTAACCGCCTCTTTCAAGTTTTCTATGTATGTAGTGATGGTTTCCTTGTCGATGGCTGCTCTGATGCGTTTAATGTTGGTCGCAAATCGTTGTGATAAACATGGATGACTTTTTACGAAACTTGACACCCACTCAGTACCTGGACAATTATCTTTAAATTTTGAAACTCTCCGACTAATTTTCTCCAAATATGTTCTAATAACGATGCGAAGATCAAAAACTGTGAGAGGAAAGCCGTACTCGCTCAATAAAATGCAGTCGACAAACAAGGCTTCTTCTTTGCTTGAAAATGTTGTTGGAGGTCTAGATGGCATTTTAGATCGTTGGAGTCTTAGTTGATTAATAATGGTTCTGCGTGGAATGCCATACTTTTCACTGGCTTTTCTTTGCGTTAATTCTTTATTTTCTATGGAAGCTAAACATTCTCTTACAGTTTCGGAGCTGTAATTTTTATAATTTCTCGACCCTACACGTTTTTTATAATTTCTTGGCATCTTTTCTGAAACGAAATAACAATTTCTTGATAAAAGGTGTATTAATAACCACTTACAATGAATAAAAAATGTTTACTTTTGAGCGGCTTATGTTTGGGTTTATTTTGCTCCAGGTGCAAAGTTACCCCATCGTACCAAAGAAAATATGAGCACGCCAAAAATGTGAGGTTAGATTATGACCAACTAAGTAATCCAATGAAATATTTACGTATTCGTTTACCTGATTATATACATAATAACATTAAAACATAATTACCTTAATGCACTATGCAGATTTCAAGATGGAAGTAGCTTTTTCGGATACAAAAAAATATAACTTTTAAGGTCTTGCACTACAGCTGCACCTGACATATAAAAAAAAATATTGCGGGTAAAAAATTTGACAGTTCGGTGTTGACACTTATAAGTAAGAGGTTTTCGTTGCGTTTATAGTTACATGAAACGTCGCACCCATTTGGACATGTTAAGCGATAAAACATTAAAAAGAATTGGAGCATAATTAACCCTATAGGAGCAAAGTAGGACCATTTTACGGTACTTAATTTTTGACAAAATTTCCATTAATTTCAGTTTAAATAAATGAAGCGTTGACACATTTCTAGTCGCGTGTGACACATTTCTAGACGCGTGCACAGGTGTTGTACTGTGCCGCTTGCCATCCGCACCCCTGCCCCGTTGCTAATTTGATTATTCCCGTTAGTAGGTTAGTAGTGCAGCAGGGCTAGCGCCGCCGTAAGGTCGTAAGGTGGTTTCATTAGTTTCCTGTTGATTATTAATGTCTTCTTAGCCATTGTTATTCTTTGTTCACTTTCAATTCCTCTTTTGAAGAACAGTAGTAATGAGTTTAATGGATCTTCTGAAGCTTTTTCAGTTCTCGTTCTCTCCCATATAATCAATGTGTCACTTGGAAGTGCCGACTCCACCATTGGTAACAAAAATGCCACATATTTTTCCTTTGTTACTCCTAGGACTTCAAGTGCTCTCAACTGCCCATTTAATTGATCGACTAAATCAGACCGCTGATTGAACTCCTTTTTGTTTAAAATGAGTGACAAAAGCTCTCTCACATATACCTGTATAGTAGACTACTTTAGCGTACCTTGATTTGAGGTCTTTAATACATAACTCATAACTCGAGGAAAGTCAATGGGAAGCTATTAACAAATGATTTTACATCAGTTCCCGCTTGCATTGCTTGAGTCAAGTATTGTAGTTTGTCAACAATGTCTATATCTATACGTTTTCATGTATTTTCTTGAATGATCCCCAAAAACCTAGCCAATTTTTTATGTTACCGTTGAACTTTGTTAACTCCAACGTAGGGAGTTTGTGGCTTTTCTTAATTTCGCCTCCATCGCTGCCACTGTTCTTCATAGAAGTTTCGTAAATCGTTTGACATAAGGCCCACTTCGCCTCATATTTTCCAGCCTTGTATTCTTTATCAATAAAATTTTGGCTGTCTTCCTTTTCGGGTTCTTGGAATAAACATATTCTAACCTCATTGTCGAGTATTTTTAGCGAATCATAGTAAGACTTTAGAAGCTTATAATACGCTATAATCTCAGTCTTATTAATGATTTTATTCGTCGTGAGACTTTCAAAATTGTTGGCCGAGCGTGTGAATTGTCGCCTCGTGGCCGTGCGTCCTTTCGATTTAGCATCCATAGTGTAATAATGTAAATCGCTCACCTTTTTCTTTTTTCACGGTTACCAGATGTGATTGTGCGATGGTATGGACGCAGTCGCCGCTATATTTCAAGTTAATTATATTAAAATTGAATATTAAAGATTTCAGCTATACAGAAACACTTATTTCTTTGATATATTAAGTCTGATATTTGACATTTTGACATTTACTCTTAGACACAAATTATAAGGTCGGATATAATATTATTTTATTCATTCACAGTTCGTATGTTCGTCATCCCGAGCGCGCGCCTAGCAATCGATATTACGCGTATACCTAATCTGTCGTGTGTGAATGTACAACAGTTTCACTGTTCCCAAGTTGCAACCGGTGTATTTTACCTTCTAAACAGCTTTCGCATTTTGTAACAGAAGTTTGTTTCACGTTAATTTTGTTTTTCAATAGTACTTTTTTTACATATTCAAAGTTTTGATGCGCTAATCTTTCGTGCCACTCTTATTGCAGTAGTCTTAACTTTCCTAGCCATATTAGCTACTTTATTTTTATAGCGTAATTGCAAATAGTATGAATTTCCAACACGTTTCGCGATTGCACAAACTTTGTTGTTTTTATAAAATTGACAAGAGTTATCATCTGTTAACATGACGTAGCCTTTGTCTGACGCACAGTTTACAGAAAATAGATTTGTCTTCAATTCGGAAACGAAAAGAACTTTGTCTATTGTTGTTCGAACCCATTCACTACCGTCATACACCTCTACCGCCATCTGTCCGTAGTCTAGAACACTAATCGCCGCACCATTACCTACAATAACAGATTTTTGTTCAGTTTTGGTAAATGATGTAAATAGTCCACGATCACAACACATGTTCACTGGCCCCTGTGTCCACTAACCACTGAGATTGACTATATTCTTTTAATGAATTTGACACCACAAATGCTTTACTTTTCTTTGGTTCTTTGATTTTCCTAAACCAGCACTGTGACTTGTTATATCCACCTTTTCCATAATATGTCCATCATTTTTATAATTATTGTTACTTTTATACTCACTAAGAAAATGTCCCATTTTATTTTCATTTAAAACACTTTATATTCTTTTTGTCTTTAACAACAAATGCTGATGAGCTCGAAGATGGAGTTTGACTGCTTTTCTCTTTCACCCTTTCTTCTTCAATAAGTAATCTTGCAATCAAATTGTCCATTGTTTATCGTCTGGGGCTGACTCCCAAGCCGATACGAAATGCCTATACTCATCGGGTAGTGACATTAAAACTTTAGTAATCACAAATTTGTCAGAAACTTCTTCGCCTAACTGTTTGAGTTAATTTTGTATTTCTTGAATTTTTGATAAGTATTGTGACATTTCAGTGCCTGTTTCAAATTTATACTGGAAAAAGCGCTGCTGAATTATATGGATGTTTGTTTCGGTTTTCTGTTCATAAATACTTTGTAGCTTTCTCCACATTTCGGATGAGGTGGAACATGTAACATTACATTTTCAGTCATTCTCGTGACTAATAGTGTTTGAGCCTTCGCGTCTTTATTCTCCCAAACGATTTGTTCATCGGGATCTTTAGGTTTCAAAGTTTTTCCCTTGACAACATCTAACCAGCCTTGACCTCGTAGCAAAACTGTAGTTTGAAACTTTCAGATGTTCCAGTTGTTAGCTCCTTCCAGCTTCATCAAGCCGTTATTCGTATTTAGATAAACTTCCATTTCGCTGTCCTGCCTTGTGACGCACGTCAAACAAGTATTCTTATAATAATTTTCACCACGTGTCGTTGCGCCGACTTAACCTCACTTTCGTCAAGCTCTCAATACACCATACTTGTCTTCATTGCAGAGGTCCAGCACGTAAACACTCTACGCGTTGTTGTTTTTGCGGCGGCGTGAGCATTCTCGGTACCCATCTTGCGCTGACCTTAGTCATGCCAAGATGATCGTGCAGAATTTTAAAAATGGTTGTATCGGATACTCCAACCATTTCTGCGAGTTGTTTCTTCTTTAGTCGAGCATCGTCGAGTACAAGTTTTTCGACTTTTGGATAAGTTCTGGCTTGGTCACCTCGATGCTCCTGCCCGGCCTCGGGTCGTCTTCAAGGGATTCCTTTCCTTTTTTAAACAAACTGTACACCATGGTTTTTCCTGGAGAAGAGTCACCGTAAACCGATGACATCTCATCCATTATGGTCGCAACTGATTTTCCTTGCTTGGTAAGGAACTTTATAACGGCACGATATTCGATTTTTTCCATATTTCAGTGTAATTACTGGCACCGAGACTTAACATCATATGTCTCAGGATAGGCAACACATAAATGAGTTGACTGGGCTAGTTCCAAGTAAACCAGTTTATGTTCATGGGTGACGTCAACCACTTGCCATCAAGTGGCACGTCTGCCAGTTTGCCTATCCAACTAACATAAGAGAAAAAATTTCACTTTTCACTCCTGATTATGTTGCTTGGTTGGCGATAGCTCAAAGACTAATAGTCTAATAACAATGAAATCTCGTATTTATACTAATAATATGAGTCACTAAACACGTTAAGATCCTAATGAGCCTAATCACCCCCCTCCAACCCTCTCATTCCGCGAACTTAAAAACGCACCCTCGTAGTATAAAAAACGGCAAATGCATGTGGTGTGTCTGAGAGAACAGTTTTTAGTATTCTTAGGGAAAAAGGAAAATTAAATTTATTTCCGTTCCTAGTACCCGTAACAAAAGTTCTAACGAGCTTACCACGGGGCTAGGTTAACGTGCTATGATTATTGAGTAATATTTATTTATTTATTTAATGGTAATATTTGTACTCAAAATTGGAAGGAAATCCATCATGTCATAAAAATACAAACTTAAAGATTTACTCGTATAATATCAGTACAACATTTGAGTTACATTCTTAAGTTAGTGTATGTGTCAACCCTAGGTAGGTAGCTTACCTGTTTCGCTTTGCGATATTCTTCTTCCAATTTTCTTGATCTTTTTGCCGTTTCCTTGAGAAACGGTTATTTGTAGTGGTGAGCTGATCATCCATGATTAGAATTTTAGTAGTTTTAACAATTTTTAATCACTAAAACTTTAATAAAGCAATAAAAAACACAGAGGTGCACAGTAAGAAAAACTTGTTTACCGCCGTCTTGTCATGTGGCGGAATGCACTGCTGTGATTGGTCGAATGCACAATAGCGCCGTTTTTTATTCTAAACTGTCCGAATATTGCCACCTTTGTAACCAAGCGAACACTTTGTACTGAATTTACTAAGGATATTGCCACATTTGATTCTGATGTGTTTAATAAAGTCATTAATTTCAACTTTTTAAAATTTTCTGCATCATTAAATCAAAAGTGCCAAAAGTGAGATTGCCGCTTTTGATTCTATACGACTCCTATTATTTTTGTTCAACAGTAAAAAATATAATTTAGTGAAAAACAATGTAATACTGTTTAAAACAGTATAGTTGGCAACCCTAGGTACATTACATAACCTACAAACTCATCCATGATCCACACACACACAACAAAAGAGTCATAGAAAAAATAATATTACTTACAATGACTTACCATTATTATAAAATTATCATTAAATGAAGCACTGTTCTTCAAATTCAATTATATGTAGAAAGTATTCGACAATTAACTATATAATATTTTAATTTTTCCTCAATCACAAAACTTAACAACAAGAATCACAATAGGGTACTTTTGGTAGTGAAAAATAAATTATGAGATTTGATAAAAATTAAAATTTATGTAGAAATATACTTAAATATTCTGATTTTGAGTCATAAAAGCACATTATTGTTTTATTATATTGAAATTAAAAGTCGTAATTTTTAATCTGTATATCACGTGATCTAAAACACGAGCCGCCATGATGTGACGTCGTAAAGACAATGTTTCCGATATACACTGCGAGCACTCCTCAGTGCTCTCACTAGTGAAAAATTCGTTCCTTTATTGAGTGCCAGTACACTGCCGCAATACCATATAGAAATATATGACGTCATAAATAGCATAATTTTTGTACTTTGAGCACTGGCGCTTTCGAAGTAAGATGCTCTCAGTACTTTGATCACCTGATTAAAAAATATAACAGCACGAATGATTTGTTATTCAAAAATGTCAACAACATTTAAAAATTAATTTTTGAATATTTTTGAATTTATTTTTGAACAGAAAAAGTATACATGATAAATATTTTATTTGAAAACAATGTCGAAAAATTAGGATGATAGTATACTGGACTGCGTTCCGTTTTATCAGTAACCAGTATAGCACAGTATAGCAAACTAAAAAGTAACGGCTTCGCAGTATACTGAATTGACGTCACACCTCAGAGTGCTCTCAGTGTACATACTACAGTACACAACTTTACGCATATTACGTCACCAAAATAGGTGACCGCGTTTTCGCGGGAATTAAAAAGGTTTAAAATTTAATTTGCAAGAAAGCGTGTTTATTTTGCCGAAATATTTTTTTTTGTGGCTTATTACCAAAATTAACATTTTGAAGTACTTTTTCAAACATAGTAGAATACCCTATTCACAACTATGTAGACAGCCTTTGGCCGTGTTCTGATATATACTGGATCACTGCAAGATGTGACGTCATTTCAGTATACTGCGAAGCCGTTCCTTTTTAGTTTCCTATACTGCGCTATACTGGTTACTGTTTATAGCGGAACGCAGTCCAGTATACTGGACTACTATTATCATCCTCATTTTACAACTTTTTTTTTTCGAATGAAAATATTTATCATGTACACGTTTTCTATTCAACAAGAAAAATTATTATTTGAATATTGTGGGCATTTTTGAATAACAATATTAATTAATAATAATAATCATTCGCGCTGTCATATTTTTGATCACGTGATCACAGTACTGAGCAGTACTGAAAGTACCTTACCTCGCAAGCTCCAGTGCTCTCAGTGCAAAAATGGCGGCGATTCATGACGTCATATACTGCGGCAGAGTACTGGCAGTCTATAACGAATTTTCAGTACTGAAAGCACTGGGGCAGTGCTCTCAGTATATTATATCGGAACACGGCCTTTATCTTGAATCTTTACAATACAACCGACAAATTACATTATTAGAATATTGTTATAATAATAATAATACACTTTATTGTACACCAAAACAGAAATGTTACATAAACAAAACATGTACATATAACAAGGTATTATACAAAGGCGTAGCTCTTCCAGGCAACCTAGGGGCAGAGGAAATGGTCTTTTGTCGGCATAGGTGTACAAATTTAATATTAACATTTACATAAATACATACATATTCACATACATACATATTTACATACATACATACATATTCACATACATAAATAACCTTAAATATATTTACCACCTATAATATATAAATGTTGTTATACAATCTTTATCATAACGACGCATATCGATTTTGCTAGGATTACCAAAACTACGTAGTTCGGTGCCTTGTTTCTAAACTAGTACTAGACAGTAGACGTATTTTCCAAGTTATTTTGGCCATCGTACGTAGTTCATAAAAACACCACTAGATGTCAGCAAACTATAAATTTATCGCTGTTAGGGGATAGCTAGAAATTTCCTTTTATTATTTGGCAAATTTTTGAGATTTTTAATTTGACCTTAGATTGGGGGGGGGGGGGTCATTTCCCCTGTGACGCCCACTTTAGCTAAACTACCGCGTGATATAGTTATCGGTGTCCAGACGACATGTAAAAAAATTGATAACTGTTGGATAAGTTTACTTAGAAGTTTATTAATATTTGTTATGTTTTTTTTTGTCACGAGAATCATGTACTGAGTATTCTCCTTAAATATAGATAATAATTCACCAGTCATTCTGTATAAAATAAAAACTTGTTTGGTACAGTAATATATGAATATGTAATTTAATGTTTTCAAAAAATATCATATTCATATGATAATACATAAAACTTCATTACCTATAAAGACATTAATTATTCTTATAAGAAATATAGTTTAATTTATATTGTGATATAAAAAATAAAACATAAGGTAAAGTGTCCAGTCCTATTAACATGTGTACATTTATAATATTTAAATAAATTATAAAAATTAATGATAATATAAAAATTAATAAATGATAATCTTGAAAAAGAAATTGTTAGTCTATTTATAAATAAAAATATTGTTCTTTATGAATGCTATTTATTTAATACCTTTTAAATATTTACCTTCAAATATTTAATATAATAATTAACTGCAAATGTTAAACCCAGTTCTTATATTTAAAAATGGATAAAACTATATGATCTAATGATACTATATTATAGGTAAGCTTTTTCTTTATAAGATTATTATTTAAATGTTATAGTAGGTTAAGTTTTTAGAATGTGCCCTCATAGAGCCACTTGTAATAAATATCATGTTATTAAATACTTTGCTCATTGGCATTTTACTGTTTATGTAGTTTTTAACTGCCTACCTCTTACTGTCATTGAGTGATCTTGAAAAATGACGTGATAAAATTTTTAAACTTTGTTCTCTATAATGAACAAGAGCTAGGAATGTGATTCAAAAGCCAAACTAGACAATATTATAACAAATATTACGTATATCGATCTTAATTTTTTGCTAATTGGCTATTATTAGTAAAACCTAACATAGTGACCTTAGAGACCATATTAACAGAGTGACTTAAAAAAATCTGAAAAAGAACACTTACGCTGTAGATTTTACTGTTACAAGTTTCATCGAAATCGGATACGTGCAACAAATGTAAAAAAAAAAAGTTGCTCAGGTCCCTATTTGTGACATATAAGTCTTTGATCAGCCGCCGTATAGTCCTGACCTCGCATCTTGTGATTTTTTTATTTATTCCTTAAAATAAAATAAAAAAACTTCGAGGAAAACATATTATGGACGCCGAAAAAGCAGTTGCTGCGTTTCAAAAGCCCGTCGAAGAGACCCCTAAGGACGAGTGGTCAATGTGCTTTTCTCAGTGGTTCCATCGGATGTAGCGATGTATGATGTGAATGGACACTATTTTGAAAAAATATAATAAAACTTATAAGTTGCTAAATTGTTCAATTTTTGATTTTCTAAGAACTTCCAGTGCGCCCTCGTATGGATATTATATAAATATATTGATATATATAATATTTATAAATACCCTTGCTGAAGGCTGTTAGTTTGCTTATATTACAATACTTGATCTATGGCTTATTAATATCTTACTTAGGGATATCTTTCCAATGTCATTTTTTGGAGCTCTCTGCATCTTCATGTATTATGGCACTAAGCAATACAATGTCTATTCTCTAAAAAGACAATATTTTACAATATACAATGACTGTAATTGCAGAGTTAGCAAAAAATTAAACAATTTAGAATTTTAGCCTATTTAAAAAAAAGGGCTTCTTATAATTATGTAGGTATGTATGTAGAAACGTAATAAGCCCATACAGTGCCAAAGAAAGATAGGAGAAATATGCTAAACATTTTATTATTCTAAAGAATGATTTTGTATGCATAGATTTAAAAAAAAATTTAAAAGTGAAGACTCCTTTAGGTATAAATAGGTAAAATTAAATATGTATTAAATATAATATATAAATCATTTATCGCAAATAAATGAGTAACATTTTAACTTGTCTTTTTGTTTAATTTTTTCAGTTCGTTTTAGATGTTATCGGATTTTTTTAGTTCCTATAACAAAATACAATTGATCCATATTCACAAGCATTTTAAATTGCCTTATATGACCACTGAACTAAACTGAATTAAACGGAACTATACGCCTATAAACGACCCTCTGCTGGGCAAAGGCCTCTTTTCCATATAGGAGAAGGTTGGAGCATAATCCGCCACGCTGCTCCACTGCGGTTTGGCAGATAATTTTCCCTATCATGAATAACGATCGCTATCAGGTGTTTATGACAACAACCGGGACTTGCTCTATGAGGCATGGTGGGGAATCCCACAATGACATACACCCAGACCGGGAACAAATATACAAATACAAATATCTGCCACAAGCGGGAATCGATTATCGAAACCGCGGCCGCCGACTTTGAAGCAACTACTCGCACCACTACATCAGAACGGTCGTCGTAACGTACCTAGATGGTTTAAATTCATAACTGATCAGTATTTGAGTTTTTAAGATTTTTTTTTTTCCGATAGAACAATATGAGTCAGCTACTTTTAAATAAAACTAGATATTTCTTAACTTAAACTTTCATTTTAAAAAAAAATAAGAATGGGGTACTAACTACTATGACAGTGCTTATAAAAAGTTTGATTTGTACAATATAAAGTTACATGGCTGTTCACAAAAATTTAAAAAAATTATGTTATTTAAATTAGTAACTTGTGTACATATTCGTCATTATATTTATTAGTAAATTTTATGTAATCCACATTATTCATTTGAAAATTGTATGTATTACAACTTGTTTCTTAATTAAATAAAAAATATAATAATTATGCTCCAAGAAGCTCAATTCAAGTAATTATATGTCATCACTAGCGGCCCGCCCCGGCTTCGCACGGGTATTTAACTAAAATTATATTTTTTATCACCTACATGCGCCATCTATCGTATAATGGTAGCATATCGTTTTTATATTTAGTGACATTTAACATAATAGTACCTATATTAATTGAAAATGATGTTTATCTAAAATATTAAAACGAGTTCTATTCCTATCCGACATATTTAGTAAACTTTTAAGTTTAACAAAATAATAACTCAAAAATAAGTTTTGTGAGTTTTTAAGATTCCTTAGACCAGATGGCGTTGGCGGCGTAGGTAGGCTATTTCTATTTTCTTAAATATTTATTTTTAAATTTAATTACAATGAAACAAAAACTAAATTATACTGTGAGTTATGTCTAATTTTTACCCGACTGCGACAGAAGGAGGGTTATGTTTTTCGAGCGTATGGATGTATGTATGTATGTATGTATGTATGTATGTATGTATGTATGTATGTATGTATGTATGTATGTATGTATGTATGTATGTATGTATGTATGTATGTATGTATGTATGTATGTATGTATGTATGTATGTATGTATGTATGTATGTATGTATGTATGTATGTATGTATGTATGTATGTATGTATGTATGTATGTATGTATGTATGTATGTATGTATGTATGTATGTATGTATGTATGTATGTATGTATGTATGTATGTATGTATGTATGTATGTATGTATGTATGTATGTATGTATGTATGTATGTATGTATGTATGTATGTATGTATGTATGTATGTATGTATGTATGTATGTATGTATGTATGTATGTATGTATGTATGTATGTATGTATGTATGTATGTATGTATGTATGTATGTATGTATGTATGTATGTATGTATGTATGTATGTATGTATGTATGTATGTATGTATGTATGTATGTATGTATGTATGTATGTATGTATGTATGTATGTATGTATGTATGTATGTATGTATGTATGTATGTATGTATGTATGTATGTATGTATGTATGTATGTATGTATGTATGTATGTATGTATGTATGTATGTATGTATGTATGTATGTATGTATGTATGTATGTATGTATGTATGTATGTATGTATGTATGTATGTATGTATGTATGTATGTATGTATGTATGTATGTATGTATGTATGTATGTATGTATGTATGTATGTATGTATGTATGTATGTATGTATGTATGTATGTATGTATGTATGTATGTATGTATGTATGTATGTATGTATGTATGTATGTATGTATGTATGTATGTATGTATGTATGTATGTATGTATGTATGTATGTATGTATGTATGTATGTATGTATGTATGTATGTATGTATGTATGTATGTATGTATGTATGTATGTATGTATGTATGTATGTATGTATGTATGTATGTATGTATGTATGTATGTATGTATGTATGTATGTATGTATGTATGTATGTATGTATGTATGTATGTATGTATGTATGTATGTATGTATGTATGTATGTATGTATGTATGTATGTATGTATGTATGTATGTATGTATGTATGTATGTATGTATGTATGTATGTATGTATGTATGTATGTATGTATGTATGTATGTATGTATGTATGTATGTATGTATGTATGTATGTATGTATGTATGTATGTATGTATGTATGTATGTATGTATGTATGTATGTATGTATGTATGTATGTATGTATGTATGTATGTATGTATGTATGTATGTATGTATGTATGTATGTATGTATGTATGTATGTATGTATGTATGTATGTATGTATGTATGTATGTATGTATGTATGTATATACTAAATAGGTCAAGTTCAAAGGCGCTAGCGCCGCCCCGTTCCTACCTTTCCCCTCACATTAGTACGTGGTCGTTATTTACCTAATCTTTGGGACGCGCGTAGAGTTTATTGCATTCGCGTAAAATTAAATTAATATTTATTTTTGTATGAAAATAAAATCTAACAAATTAACAAAAGTGGTAGAACAAATGTTGTTGTACATAATGTTAGCTATCTTGTCCTGCGAGGTTGCTGGTGTTTTAGAATTAACCCTGTATATCTAATTTAGCAACGAGAAATGGCATCGGTGAAGAAAAAATTGCCTTTATGGGAATACTTTTAGTTAGCTGTTTGTTTATTATGCAATGTTAATATTTCTCGTGGCGGCGAAGGGAAAAAAAGCAGGTATGCATCTAATAATCTAATTGCAATTCTTTTTTTATCGAGTAAATCATCTGCAAGTTTCGTAATGTACCTACCTATTAATTAATTAATTAATTAGTTTCGGGGTATTTCGAGATGAATTTTTGAGTCATCCATAGTGGAAAGAACTGGATTTGCCAGACTCTTAGAACAAGCTTTACCCTACTATAAATTTCCAAGCCGGACTTATATTACCCAAAAAATCGTTCCTGATATATATATGTATGTATATATATATATATATATATATATATATATATATATATATATATATATATATATATATATATATATGTTAAGGAACGCCTAATATCTTTTGACGGCAATCCAGCGGCAACACCTATCGCCCAGACGCTCCTTATTCTTCAGTGTGAAGCTATATAATTGATGTGAAGTTGGTTGTTTATTTTTCTTAAATCCCGCCATATTGTAAAACTACTCTCACTCTTATTTCGACATTCGAACTAAAATCTTGCAAAACAGTTAATGATAATAAAATCTTAAAAGTCACAGTTTTGAATTTTATTTAAAATTGCACATCGTCCACTACGAGACGAAACATTGGCGACCGTGACAGGACATACAATAAAATTTAAATCAAGAAAGCAAGTTCGAGACACTGAGGTCAACTTATCCAGCCGGGCAGTTACGCAGCTAAAGCATCACCTCGCAGCAACAAAAGATAAGTGCCCTGTGTTTTCCTATTTCCCTAACTATATTTCCTAAACAACCTAATCCTAAATTCATCAAATCTTATAAAAAATAGCATTCCACTTTTGCAAATATTAACTGTCGATCTACCTACATTTAATTTTTATTCGAATTTCTTCATTTATTGAAATATATTATTATGAGATATATTATATTAAGAAAATATTAATTGTAGATCTACCTACATTAAAATATTTTGTTTGAATTTCTTTATTTGTTGCAATATTATATTAAATTAACAAAGTAGTTCTACTGTAAACGCGATACTAATTTTTCGCCCTAGTTATTACGCGATACTTAGACAATTTGGCCGAATATTTCAGCGTTGCGGTACACGAGGCGTTCCGCGTTGGTGGTATTTGCTGTTTCGCGGGGCTCATCTGATCATCATCGCCTACCGGTCTCCTGGGTGTCGCCGATTGAGGAGCGTCAGATAAGACATTGCATTATTATTTTTTCATGAGGTGTCTTATAATTTTAAGTCCTACTCAAGTTCATATATAGATATATTTTTTATTATTATTATAATTATACATATTACATATATTTTATACAATGTCCGAACCTTCAGTAACGACTGTGTGTAAAGAGCCCGCGATAAAGGGTTTAATTATAAAACGCAGTTCTATAAAAGGACAAATTACTAAATTTAAAAATTATTTAGACAATATTACAAGGCAATCTCAACTGACAAGCATTGAAACAGCTGAACTTTCATTGAAGGTCAGTCGGTTTGAAAGTTTGTCAGCTAAATATGATGAGCTGCAAACTCAAATAGAATTAATAAATGCTGAAAATTTAGATGATGAACTTGATGAACGAGAACGCATTGAGCAAGACTTCATATTATGTACCGCTATGGCAAAAAATATGATTGAAGAACAAAATCAATTAAAGAATTTAGAACAGGATAAGAAACGCCGTGAATCCTTTTTTCAAGATGCTCAATATGGTCTCGATCATAACAATGAAAATTGTATAACCTTGCCGCAAATACAAATTGCAAAGTTTGATGGATCGTTTTTCCATTGGTTAGAGTTTCGCGATACTTTTAATAATTTAGTTCATAACAATAAGCGTATACCATTAATACAAAAGTTTCATTATTTGGTATCTTATTTGGAAGGCGATGCAGCTCGTGTCATTTCGAATATCGAGGTGTCAGCTGCTAACTATAACAGCGCTTATCAGTTGCTTTACGATCGTTATAATAATAAAAGGTTGCTCACAAATTACCACATTAAATCATTATTTAACATTGAAAAAATAAATCGTGAATCTGACTCTTCATTACGCGTCTTAGTCGATCATGTATCAAAGAATCTGCGCGCTTTAGCCAGTCTAGGCCAACCCACTGATCATTGGGACACGTTGATTATATTCTTAGTTTCATCCAAACTTGATACGCAAACACTTGTCAAATGGGAAGAACAACGTAATAGTTTAGGCGATATTCCGAGTTTAGATGAATTTAATAAGTTTTTGATTGATCGTGCTTATATTCTTGAATGTACGCGTCATAATAAAACTGAGCAAAATTCTAGTTTCCCGAATAATGTTTTGAAAAACAGCAATAGCAGGCTGCAATATTCAAAACCTGCCATTTATCATCATCATCATCATCAACGTGATCGACCAACCTCAAAATCATTTATTACCACTAATCAAAATAATAATAGCAGTTCATATAGGTGCATTGTTTGCGATCAAAATCATAGGATTTATGATTGTCAATTATTTAAATCTAAATCTATAAAGGATAAATTAAATTATGTGTCACAATATAAATTATGCAATAATTGCTTAAGGCAAGGTCACTCTATAAGGGAATGTCGAATGGGGCCATGTAAAATATGCAAAAAACGACATAACACATTATTGCATCCAGTTGATACACCAAAGGTTAACGATGCCTATGGTGATGTCTTGGAGACCGTAGCAAATTTTTCTAATAAAGATTCAAATCAGGTTATATTGTCTACTGCCCAAATATACGTTTTCAATCCAGTGACTAAAGAGGCGCTTAAAGTACGTGCTTTATTGGATTCAGGCAGTCAGTCATCCTTTATTACAAAATCGCTTCAACAAAAACTTGCAATAAATTCAAATCCTATTTCTATGAATGTCATTGGTATTGGTCACTCAGATAATAAAATCAGAGAAAGCTGTGTGATACAATTGAAATCTATTTACAACAATTATAAGACTAAATTAAATTGTCTTGTTCTTGATAGGCTGACTGGGCATCTGCCTAAGGCACCTATAAATTTACAACAAATAAGTATACCATCACACTTGCAATTGGCTGACCCAGATTTCAATCAGCCCGCTCCTGTGGATATTCTAATAGGAGCCGATCTCTTTTGGCAGCTCATGAAAAATGATCGTGTTTCTTTGGGCTCAAACAAGCCTGTACTTCAAAATTCCAGTTTTGGTTGGCTGATTGGCGGGCCTATTTCATATCAAACTCAACAGATGCTTTGTAATAATTCAGTTAGTAATGATAACTTTCAGAATGATAATAAAGTCGAGAAATTACTAACAAAATTTTGGGAGTTAGAAGAACTTCCTCAAAGAACGATTTTAAGTGAAACAGAATTAGCTTGCGAGAACCATTTCCAGTCTCATACAGTACGACTTCCTTCCGGTAGATTTAATGTAAGGCTTCCATTACGCGATTCACCTGATTGTCTCGGCGATACATATAATCTAGCAAAAAGGCGATTATTAAATTTAGAAAAACGTTTTAGAAAAAATATTTCATTAAAGTCTCAATATATACAATTTATGAGAGAATACCAGAGCTTGGGCCATCTTTCGGAATTTACCATTGTCTTACCAAGTCCTTCTTATTTTCTATGTCATCATGCCGTCTTTAAAACGACCAGCGAATCGACTAAGCTTAGAGTCGTATTTGATGGCTCTGCTTCCTCTTCTTCTGGTTATTCAATCAATGACCTCCTAATGGTCGGGCCTAACATTCAAGACTCTCTTTTCTCCATATTAATTCGAGCTAGAACATACAAATACTTGTTAACCGGCGACATCGAAAAAATGTATCGCCAGATAGAAGTCAATCCAGATGACAGAAATCTGCAGCTTATTCTATGGAGAGAAGATGAGTCCTTACCAATCAAAACGATGCAGCTAAATACTGTTACTTACGGTACTGCGAGCGCCAGCTATTTGAGTACACGGTGTTTATGGCAGATAGGAGAGGAATGCGACGATAGCTTTATCAAAGATATTATACAAAGGGACTTTTATGTCGATGATCTCATAACGGGTTCTAATGATAGCGAAGAATTGAATTATATTCGAAATTCAGTTGCACAAGAATTAAACAAGGGCTGTTTTAAACTACGTAAATATAAAAGTAATTCATATTCTATTTTTGAAGATTTTAATTTAAATTTGCAAGAAAATTTAACGCTAAGTGAGGCGTCAAGTACGTTAGGCTTAGGTTGGAATCCAAATAATGACATGTTGAATTTTCCAATTAATATTCCTCCAATGAGAAATACTGTTACAAAAAGAAGCATCATGTCTGACGCATTTAAAATTTTTGATCCACTCGGTCTATTAAGCCCATGCATCATGCAACCAAAGATGATGTTGCAAAAATTATGGAAGCTTAAATCGGACTGGGATCAACCAGTATCAATCGATATCGAAAATGCGTGGAGAAATTTTTCTAAAGGCTTGTCATTAATTTCTGATTTCCAGATTCCTAGATTCGTTCTTAGTGATTCGCCACGGATTATTGATATTCATTGTTTTAGCGATGCTTCGTCGGTTGGATATGGCGCTTGTGTCTACTTTAGGGTTGTATCTTCGAATAATCGCATCGAAGTGAATCTTCTGTGCTCAAAATCGAAGGTAGCTCCTTTAAAACCTATTTCAATTCCTCGATTGGAACTATGTGCCGCTTTACTTGCAAGTCGTTTAAGTAAAGCTGTTATGAATTCTATTAGATTTACTCCTGATTCTGTCACTTATTGGTCTGACTCTAGTGTAGTGTTAGGATGGCTCAATAGTGATCCAACAAGATTAAAAACTTTTGTAGCTAATAGGATAGGAGAAATTCAAGACAATACAAAATCATCTTCTTGGCGTTACGTACCTACAGCTCACAATCCTGCCGACTTGATATCACGAGGTACTACTTTAAGTCAGTTACAAAATTCAAATTTATGGTGGCATGGACCATCATTCTTAATTAAAGAGGAGAATGAGTGGCCTGTTTTAAAATCTTGTAATAACGTTGACTTACCTGAAGTAAAAATCACCGCTACAATAACTATCACAGAACCTATAATTCAGTTTGAACGGTTTTCTAATTTTAATAGACTACAGAGAACAATGGCATACGTTATTCGTTTTATAAATAATACAAAAAATTGCAATAATAAATGTTCTGGTATGTTAACTGTTGATGAACTAAATAAATCTTTTAAATCATTATGTTTAATGGCTCAGCAACAAAGCTTTTCTGTAGAATATAAGACTTTACATAATAATAAACAGTTAAATCCTAAATCTAAAATTTTAAATCTTTCACCTTTTATTGACGAGGATAATTTGTTGCGAGTTGGCGGGCGCCTAGATTCTTCATATTATTCCTACGATAAGATTCATCCAATACTTTTAGATTCCTCACATTATATGTGTAAATTGTTGTTTAGATATGAACATGTTCGTAATTTGCATGCCGGTCCTCAGCTACTGTTAGCGACAGTTAGACAAACAGTTTGGCCAATAGGGGGTAGACTGCTTGCACGTACTACAGTTCGCAATTGTGTGCGTTGTCGACGAGTGCAGGGTAATACATTTTTGCCAAAAATGGGTAATTTACCTTCACAACGCATCACTCCTGATTTTCCTTTCAAGTCCGTTGGAATTGATATGGCCGGACCATTTTATATTGTAAATCGTAAAGGACGCGGAGCCAAATTAATAAAGTGCTACTTGTGTTTGTTTATTTGCCTTCGCTTCAAGTGCTTACATTTAGAGGCCGTTAGTGACCTCTCTAAAGATGCCTTCATTATGACCTTGCATAGGTTTGTTTCGCGCCGCGGCAGGCCAACGGAGATTTATTCCGATAACGGACGCAATTTTGTAGGGGCTGCAAAGGAGCTTAACAATTTCACAGTTATACAAAACACTGCGCTAACTGAGTTTGCAGCTCGAGAAAATATTAAATTCATTTTCACTCCGTCTTACGCTCCTCACTTTGGCGGCATATGGGAGGCCGGAGTGAAATCGGCCAAATATCACATCAGGCGGGTCATGGGAAATTATCATTTAAGTTTTGAAGAAATTTTAACTCTATTTGCACAAGTGGAGGCTATTTTGAATAGTCGCCCTTTATGTCCACTATCCTCGTCCCCTGACGATTTCCTTTTCCTTTCCCCAGGGCACTTCTTAATCGGAAGACCACTAAATGCGCTGCCATCTCGTAGTTCGGAGAATAAAGAAGAACCGCAATTGAAACGCTACGCACGCCTCGAACAGATTAAACAACATTTCTGGTTAAGGTGGCAAAGGGAGTACATCTGCGAACTACAAACACGAACTAAATGGAAGACAAATAAAGCTAAGTTAAAGGTTGGTGATTTAGTACTCCTAAGCGAAAATTCCCTTCCACCGTTATGTTGGAGTACTGGACGTGTAGCCAAGCTGTATCCTGGGCCAGACGGGATCTCTCGCGTTGCTGATGTTCAGACGATCACGGGATGTTATCGCCGCCCTCTAGTTCGCCTCTGCCCTTTGCTCGACGATGAAGATGTAGAGTTGAAGAATTTGTATTCTTCAACGGGGGGAGTATGTTAAGGAACGCCTAATATCTTTTGACGGCAATCCAGCGGCAACACCTATCGCCCAGACGCTCCTTATTCTTCAGTGTGAAGCTATATAATTGATGTGAAGTTGGTTGTTTATTTTTCTTAAATCCCGCCATATTGTAAAACTACTCTCACTCTTATTTCGACATTCAAACTGAAATCTTGTAAAACCGTAAACGATAATAAAATCTTAGTCACAGTTTTGAATTTTATTTAAAATTGCACATCGTCCACTACGAGACGAAACAATATATATATATATATATATATATATATATATATATTTATATATATATGTCATAATTTACCAGAAAAAACATTTCAGTGACATATGGATTTGCTTACTTTTTATTAAAGGCATCTCGAATAGATCGCAATCACGATCCATACATTTGGTGGTCAGTTAATTTGAATCAGTACCCGCAGTTGTCAACATTTGCTAGAATATCTGGCTTGAGCTTGGCTGGAAAGCTTATTCTCAGAAGTTTGTCTGGTATACAAAAGCAAGCGGAGTCGCCTCTTACCAATAAATTCAGAAAATTTGGTATTCATTCACTACAGTTTGCCTCTTGTTAATTTTGAATACTAAAATAATTAATAAAACAAACATTTTTGACATGCGATTAAATAAATAAACGGTGTCCATAACCTATTGTGGTATTATATTATTATTTATTGATTTGCCTTGTGTAAAATAATGATAATTTTTTGAATTTTACTATCCGGTATCCGGCCGGATATTGAAGTACTATCCGGTATCCGGCCGGATAGTGAAAACAAGGCCGGATAGGCCGGATACCGGATAGTTGCCGGATATCCGTTGCAACTCTAGTATGTATGTATGTATGTATGTATGTATGTATGTATGTATGTATGTATGTATGTATGTATGTATGTATGTATGTATGTATGTATGTATGTATGTATGTATGTATGTATGTATGTATGTATGTATGTATGTATGTATGTATGTATGTATGTATGTATGTATGTATGTATGTATGTATGTATGTATGTATGTATGTATGTATGTATGTATGTATGTATGTATGTATGTATGTATGTATGTATGTATGTATGTATGTATGTATGTATGTATGTATGTATGTATGTATGTATGTATGTATGTATGTATGTATGTATGTATGTATGTATGTATGTATGTATGTATGTATGTATGTATGTATGTATGTATGTATGTATGTATGTATGTATGTATGTATGTATGTATGTATGTATGTATGTATGTATGTATGTATGTATGTATGTATGTATGTATGTATGTATGTATGTATGTATGTATGTATGTATGTATGTATGTATGTATGTATGTATGTATGTATGTATGTATGTATGTATGTATGTATGTATGTATGTATGTATGTATGTATGTATGTATGTATGTATGTATGTATGTATGTATGTATGTATGTATGTATGTATGTATGTATGTATGTATGTATGTATGTATGTATGTATGTATGTATGTATGTATGTATGTATGTATGTATGTATGTATGTATGTATGTATGTATGTATGTATGTATGTATGTATGTATGTATGTATGTATGTATGTATGTATGTATGTATGTATGTATGTATGTATGTATGTATGTATGTATGTATGTATGTATGTATGTATGTATGTATGTATGTATGTATGTATGTATGTATGTATGTATGTATGTATGTATGTATGTATGTATGTATGTATGTATGTATGTATGTATGTATGTATGTATGTATGTATGTATGTATGTATGTATGTATGTATGTATGTATGTATGTATGTATGTATGTATGTATGTATGTATGTATGTATGTATGTATGTATGTATGTATGTATGTATGTATGTATGTATGTATGTATGTATGTATGTATGTATGTATGTATGTATGTATGTATGTATGTATGTATGTATGTATGTATGTATGTATGTATGTATGTATGTATGTATGTATGTATGTATGTATGTATGTATGTATGTATGTATGTATGTATGTATGTATGTATGTATGTATGTATGTATGTATGTATGTATGTATGTATGTATGTATGTATGTATGTATGTATGTATGTATGTATGTATGTATGTATGTATGTATGTATGTATGTATGTATGTATGTATGTATGTATGTATGTATGTATGTATGTATGTATGTATGTATGTATGTATGTATGTATGTATGTATGTATGTATGTATGTATGTATGTATGTATGTATGTATGTATGTATGTATGTATGTATGTATGTATGTATGTATGTATGTATGTATGTATGTATGTATGTATGTATGTATGTATGTATGTATGTATGTATGTATGTATGTATGTATGTATGTATGTATGTATGTATGTATGTATGTATGTATGTATGTATGTATGTATGTATGTATGTATGTATGTATGTATGTATGTATGTATGTATGTATGTATGTATGTATGTATGTATGTATGTATGTATGTATGTATGTATGTATGTATGTATGTATGTATGTATGTATGTATGTATGTATGTATGTATGTATGTATGTATGTATGTATGTATGTATGTATGTATGTATGTATGTATGTATGTATGTATGTATGTATGTATGTATGTATGTATGTATGTATGTATGTATGTATGTATGTATGTATGTATGTATGTATGTATGTATGTATGTATGTATGTATGTATGTATGTATGTATGTATGTATGTATGTATGTATGTATGTATGTATGTATGTATGTATGTATGTATGTATGTATGTATGTATGTATGTATGTATGTATGTATGTATGTATGTATGTATGTATGTATGTATGTATGTATGTATGTATGTATGTATGTATGTATGTATGTATGTATGTATGTATGTATGTATGTATGTATGTATGTATGTATGTATGTATGTATGTATGTATGTATGTATGTATGTATGTATGTATGTATGTATGTATGTATGTATGTATGTATGTATGTATGTATGTATGTATGTATGTATGTATGTATGTATGTATGTATGTATGTATGTATGTATGTATGTATGTATGTATGTATGTATGTATGTATGTATGTATGTATGTATGTATGTATGTATGTATGTATGTATGTATGTATGTATGTATGTATGTATGTATGTATGTATGTATGTATGTATGTATGTATGTATGTATGTATGTATGTATGTATGTATGTATGTATGTATGTATGTATGTATGTATGTATGTATGTATGTATGTATGTATGTATGTCCATTTCTTTGGCACGCCCTACAGCCCAAACGGCTGGACGGTTTTTGACATATGAGGTGTCGTTTGATTTGTTTAAATTGTAGTAGTGACATAGGCTATATGAATTTTCAAAATGGCACCCGCAAATGGCGGAATGAGGGGGGGGAGTTGAATTTTTTTTCTTACTGTAGCAATATGGGTATCAAATGAAAGCTAGTAAATTGTTTTATTGTTTTTAGTTTATAATAAGAGTATTTTACGCAGTCGGGTTTTTTGATTTTTTTAATTAAGCATACTTGTTATGTATTAAAGTTATTTACATTGGTTTTGTACTTTTTACGTGATACGTGCACGAACAAAAAACGATAAGAGATGGCGCTGATTGAAAAAAAACGCGCTATTAACATTTATTCTTTATGATATATAGTGTATTAATAAAACGGAGGTTTTAACAGATTCATTATTTGTATAGATTATCTAACAGTGAGCTGTTTAGCTGTTTATCTAAGAAAGAAGACTGGATTTTGATTTTTTTCTTTGCATTTATTAAAAATGAATAAATCATTTACAGTTACTCTTATTTGTTTTATCTAAAGTTTAATCATTAAATTTTAAATAACGTTATGCTTCTTTTTGATATCTTGTTTTTAAAATCTTTATATTAATTTGTATTTGTTGAACGTTTTTCAATAATAAGATCTCAAGAAAATATTACAGTACCAGATTTGGAATCAATACTTACAGCAAAATGTATTAGTAATATTCATATATTTATTTAATAATGAAACATTAGATTTAATTATTCGGGTTTTAAATGAAAACATAATTAACATATAAAACCATAGATATTTTATAGATAGAGCAGAGGAGCCAGGCCTCCAGCTGTCCCTCGGTTATAATGAGAGAGATGATCACGGTACCGGTTAAATTACATACCAATACAATATTACTGTGCACATTAGACTTGTTTCTATGATTTGTTTGTAGTCGAAAAATTAAAATAACTTATATTTTAAAAATAATTGATGTTAAAAAAACATATTGAGATTTGAACTTGAGACCACAAGGCCAATGGGCAGAGATGTGACTTATTTAAGATACAAGTATCTGAAATACAGATACAAGATACAAAATACGTATTTTGTATCTTGTATCTAAAATACTTTTTTAAAATGTATTTTGTATCTTGTATCTAAATTCCTTTTGTTGGGTATCTTAGTATTTTGCAAATACTATGTTTGGTAAAATACTTTTAGTAATAGTTATTCTATGCATTCATTCACAAAATATGGCATAATCCAGTGATTTTAGGCATTTTAAGCCCCAATCTGCGGATAAATTCTAAGTGAGCTGAATTTTTGTATACACTTTTATTACGGCGTTGTAATGAAGATGTGAAAAATCGACATTGTAATCGTGCCGGCTAAAAAAGTTACAAAGGTCAAAAGGTCACAAAAATCAGTTTTGTTGCAAATATCTCGCGACCTATTGCTCGGAGGTCATTCCAGGTCATTATAAAAGTTATTCATCATAAAATTATCTGCAAAAAATGTTTCATGCATTTTTCTGTAAAATTAACCGTTTTTGGAGTAGAGCGCTGAGAAAGCGACTAGAATGTACTCACATACGGTTTTGTATACCATACACCAAGGCGTAAACTCTATTGATTTTTATTTGGAGTTTTAACACAAAAACTTTTATTAACTATTTGTGAAACTCTGGAAATTATACTGAGTCAATTGAAAAATATTTCTTGAGTGTTAAAGACTTTATTTTATTAGTTTCATGCTCTTCAACAGTTGATCAACCAATGATGAAAATAATAAAGATTTCGATTTAAATATAGGAATAAGACCACTCGACGTTTTGTCAGCAACTGTTAATGATATAAAAAAACTGAAGATATCGACAATTATTGACAAAAAAAAAATTGTAAGTATACTTACTACCTATATATTATTTTTTCTGAATTTATCATTCAAATAAAAAATTATTCACTCTTAAAAAAAATCTATTATTAAATATCATGGATTATTCATACGGGGAAAACCATGTAAAAAAAAAACGAACCTTGGATTCTTCTCGAGGTAGGTAGTGAGGAAAAGTGCATGTAGTCGCTTTCTCCGCACTCTACTCCAAAAACGGTTAATTTTGGAGAAAAATGCAAGAGGCATTTTTTGTAGATAATTTTACGACAAACAATTTTTATAATGATCTATATTGACCTCCGAGTAATAGGTAGCGTGATATTTGCAAAAAACTGATTTTCGTGACCTTTTGACCTTTATAACTTTTTTAGCCGGCACGATATCAATGTCGATTTTTAACATCTTCATCACAACGCCGTAATAAAGGTGTATACAAAAAATCAGCTCACAAAAAAAAAATTCCGCAGTTAAAACCTAAAATGACTGGGTTGTTTCTATGGTGACATTAATTTTAAATGTTTTTAGAGGATTCTGATTCCTCTATTGCAAGTGGCGAAAACACAGGGTCTACTGGTAACACCGCTGACTTAAAAACACTGCAATACCTTAACAATAAAGATACCGACTTAAAGAGTTTAAATGCTTACTCTACAATAAGAAAAATATTTTTCAAATATAACACCTGTTTGCCAAGTTCTGCTCCTGTGGAGCGACTCTTCTCTTTTGGAGGTATGATTATCAGGCCTTATCGAAGAAAAATGAGTGATAAAATGTTTGAAGAACTGGTTTTACTTAAGTCTCAATTAAAACCTTAATAATATAATATTTTATCTTCTCACTTTTACGCGATCAACGCGATGTAGGTATTTGTAAATAATTCACGTAAAAAATTAAACTTACATTCAATAAAATGTTATTTTCTTACAAAAGTATTTGTATCTTTAAAAAGTATTTGGAAGATACGTATTTTGTATCTAGTATTTCAGATACCATTCCAGAAAGGTATTTGTATCTGGTATCTGAAATACTTGATTTTAAAGTATCTTGTATTTTGTATTCCAGATACTTTGTAAAGGGTATCTTGTACATCACTGCCAATGGGGTACCACGATCTTCTCTTTCTTTCTAACTGTTAGTGGCCGTGTGGTGTAAAAACCATAGAGGTATTATAGATAGAGTAGGGAAGACATACGGCTGCCTGTAAACGGAAACGTCCAACGGTTAGAAAGATAGAGAAGATCGCGGTACCCCCATCTGTCTTTCTCTACTGATGCATGTGCAGTAAAGGACTGCTTGTTATTATGACAACCTCGAATAAAAATCATCATCGAACTTAAATACCTTATAAAGTTGTTTGAAATAATGAAATATATACACAGACAGATAGGTACCACAATCGTCTCTCTCTTGTTAACCGAGGGACAGCTGGAGGCGTGGCGTAGCTCCTTTGCTCTATTTATAATACCTCTATGGTAAAAACACGTGTTGGTGAGATCAAGGAATTTATATACAATATAAATTCTTTGGGTGAGATTAGAATTGACAGGATTTGTCAAAATCAACCAAAGACAAAAAAGTCAGCACCTAGATTGGGTACGTTCGCGGGCCCTCTTCTAATTGATAATTCATCACTTTTATAGGATTTTTTAATCTATGCATTCCAGAGACCACATGCGCGGAAATGATACTTCTTTAATCAAAAACTGAATTTAATTGTCAAACTTTAGTAAATAATTGTTTGCTATTGTTCATAAAAGATAATAAACAAAATTATCTTCTTACATTTATTCACTACTTATTATTTTAATTAAAAACTGATAAATAAAAAACTATTGCGCATGTCCCATTTCCGTTTCCGCGCATGTGGTCTGTGGAATGCATAGATTAAAAAATCCTATAAAAGTGATGAATTATCAATTAGAAGAGGGCGCGCGAACGTACTCAGTGTCATATTTCATGTCCTTATAATATTTTAAATTATAATAAGTAAGACATACTCATAAACATTTCATTGCTTTTAACAGCTTAAAACTACCTCCTTAAGCCATACCGTTAAGCCTTATAGCAGGGATGGGGAACTTTCAAACTAGGACACTTTCATCTAGGACGAGTAAATAACGTAAAAATGACAGTTAATTTAAAGAATTAAAAATACAAATTAAGTTAATTAATAACGTAGACTGATAATAAAAACTATTAAATTACACTTCATTTTGTAAATTTAAATTCATTAATTTTAAAATTAGTCCGATCACGTTGCGTGCCATAGTTCACCAGCCCTTTTGTAATTAAATATAATAGCTATTTGTAATTTAATTATATTAATTGGAATAAACTGCAAAAATTCGTTAAAGCTGACAAGAGCATAATGGCGCCAAAAAGTAAGATGGACAGTGTTAGTTTAATTTTTATTTTGATCCAAAAAAAATGGTAGACACGTTAAAAGTCAATTAAAATAAAATTCTTACACATAAGGCACGGTTCTGTTATATAAATCATTTTTAAATTTTCGTTTAGTGACATTTATGCGAGTTTTTTTGTTTCATTATTTAAGACACCGGAAAACCGTTCTGCCGCCATTATAATACCATTATGACAAGATTGAAGTAATATATCCATCCTATCAAAGACATTTACGATGTAATTAATAGATCACTGGGTAGCCATTGTGACTAATACCTAAAAAATAAAATAAAATAAAAATAAATAACACAAAATAACTAAAACATAAATAACTAAATTAAAGAACACATTAGGTATCTCAAGTCGTGTAACGCAATTTACGAATGATTGTTTTAAATAATTGTAATCGAAATTGTAAATTTTTTCATCTTCATAAATGCTGCTTTAGGCATATGCTTAGTAAACTAATAAATAAGAGAGAGGTTGAAAAAATGGGGGATTGGGGGGAGTCATAACAGTATCCAGTTGCTATTAACAGAACTTACTATAGAAAAGCTGTACTAGCTGTTTGCAGATAAAGAAAATCCTATAAGTACTGTTTTGGTTTAATCGTGGTTATATACCTAATATATGAATATCTCATATTAGTAGTGGAGGTGCTCATTTATTCGTTTCACTTATCGTTATTAGTGACATTGCTTAGAGTAAGAAAAGATGAAAAAATCTTTTTTATCACTGACCGACCGCTTTTCTATCTCTTTTAGGGAGGGTTAGCTGACGCCCCCCCCCCTGCCTGTACCTCGCTACGCCCATGTTTTAGTTGATTGCTTATCAAATTAAAATAAATAATTTCTAATTTAATACTTATTGTTAGATTAAGTTGTACTCTGTAATTAAACTTTTTTGTCTGGATGCAATTAAGTTATTCATAATTAATTAATTATAGTCCCATATGTATAGTTACATTAAATAAAAAAAATGTTGAATTTGTTTTCGTTGTTTCATTCATACTTTTAATACGTTCTTTCTTGTATAGAAATAGTTTTTTTTAAGTGAAATTTCTTTAGAATCGTTGTGATTTGAACTGGGATGCGACGGAAAAAACGACAGGTAAGAGACACAAATACAAAAATGTGTAGGAGAGAATGTGATAGTATGATGTCGCGTATCCTAGCAACGCGTAAACAACGCTTAAATAAGTAATAGAATGCTTAACTTTTTTTTTTCTTTTTCTTTTTTTTCCATTTACGTATCCCGCCGCCCAAAGGTGACGGGTATGTGGGACTCGCTGACTGCGAAGTCAGAATACCCACTAAAACCCAATAGAATGCTTAACTATTAATATTAATAAATTTTAAATTGAGTTTGCCAAAGATGTTTCATTTCTGACATGTGTACTCCGTACACACGATATCTTTTTTTTAAATTGACATAGGTACACAAAAAGGTCTTTATAGGCCGTATATACGTCATATACGTACTGTTTTCTAACTTGAATCTGGTTTTGAAACGGAATTATATTTATCTATCTATATATCATAATATATCTATATATCATATATCACGTAACTTACTTGAAGTTTTTGAGTCCAAATCTATCCCTAAGAAAACTGTAGTATCGTTGACAATAAGCCTCTCGTTATTTATTTCTAAATTATAATTTAGATGTTTAACATTAGACAACGAAAATACAACGCACTTGGTTTTTTGGCCTTCAAAACGAGGTTGTTTGTTTTAAACCAATCTTGAATTCGAGACAAAGAACTGTTCACGTCATCATAATTTACTTTTTCCCTATCAACTTTAAATATAAGCGATGTGTCATCTGCAAATAGCTCTATATCACAAATATGATTAACATAAAATGGCAGATAATTTACATATTAAAAAAAAAGGATCTAAAATCGATCCTTGTGGAACACCCATTTTTAGCACAGATCCAAGACTTCGTTTCATTTATTGATACGTGTTGAATTCTATTAGATAGATATGAAGCAATGAGGTCAAGAGCTTTACCATTAAGACCGTAATATTCTAATAAAATCTAAAATTTACTTAATAAAATCCCGTGGTCCACGCATTCAAATGCCTTTGATAAGTCACAAAATACACCAATAGCATTTTGTGACCTCTCCCAAGCATCATATATAAACTCTTTTGCAAAAAAAACGGGCACTTAAGCAAAGAACTATTTTATAGTTACTATTAGTTTGTTTGACAATTTTAGGTATTGTTATCCTCAGAATTTTAAAAATAATTAGGAACGAATAGTTTTCATCAGTTTTATCATAACATTTTAATTAAATTATTAAGAAATAATGTTTAAGCTCAAAACACTATGATTGTACCTGCTCGCTAAATAAAAATGAAACGCGTTAATTTCTTAGTTTTTCTTGAATACATTAAAAGCAGATAAAAGTTTAGTATTGAGTGTGACCCCCTCTTGCTGAAATCACAGCTTGCATTCGTCTGGGCATGCTAGTGAGTATATCTTTTATGGTTTCTTGGGGAATACGTTCCCACTCCGCGGTAATCACATTCTTTAGCTCTCTGATGGTCTGCGGAGCCGGCTGCACTGATCTCACTCGTCGCTTCAGAACGTCCCAGACATGCTCTATGGGATTGAGGTCCGGACTTCTAGCTGGCTAGTCCAAACGACGAATTCCGACTTCTAGCATATACGCATCCACACCGCCAGACCGGTGGGCGCGAGCGTTGTCGTCCATAAAAATTGAGTTTTCGCCAAGAGCGGTTAAAGCGGGTTGTGCACAAGGAATTAGAACTTCCGTTATGTATCGGTGTCCAGTCAGTGTACCGTTTTCGATGAAGACTAACTCCGTACGATCCATAGAATTTATTTCTGCCCAAAACATAACAGAGCCCCCTCCATAAGGTGTGATTTCTTCAAAACATGCCTCTGCAAAGCGTTCTCCTCGTCTACGTAGCACTCGCCGACGTCGGTCTTCACCATGCAGAGATATCCTGGCTTCATCGGAGAACAATACCCTATCCCAGTCTTCATGAGTCCATGACAGACAATTTCGAGCGAAGCTAAGCCTGGCAACTCGATGTCCACGGAGTAATTTAGAGCCGCGTGCCGGGCGATGACTGTATATATAAGCAGCGAGAAGCCTCCTCCTGACCGTCCATAGACTAATTTGCACATTTCTTAATTATTCGAGGGTGTTCTTGAGGTCCACATAAGAAGATTTGCGATTTCTCAACGCTTGACTAACTACAAAACGATCATCCCGTGGTTCGGTTCATGTCTTTCTGCCAGAACCAGGCCTTCTCTTAACGGAACCGGTCTCTTGATAGCGCTGCCAGGTCCTTTGAACTGTCGACCGACTCACATTTAGCCTCTAAGCCACGAAGCATTGACTGCAACCTTCTTCAAGCAGCGCAATAATTTTGCTCGCTTTTATCACTTTATCTACCATTTTCGAGATTGCTAAACAGCAATAACAATACTTTTAAATGTCAAGGACACCAGATAATTTAATAAAAATTGACAAAAAGTTAATTAGAGTCGATATTAACTATAGGGAATTCGCGCCACAAAATGTAGTTAAAAGTTATTTTCTTTGAAAACCAGGCTCAGTCAAAAATTTGAATTTGGAATGTACTCTTATAAACATTATGGCACTTTTATAACTGGCCAGTAACATGTTCAAATGATTAAAACCTTTTTGGTATTTTATTTTTTTCAGCCAGGAAGAAAATCGAAACCGCCCGTTTTTTTTGCAAATGAGTGTATTATGTTATAAGAAAGCCTTTATAAGTCTTTTAATTTGTAATTTTAAATTATGTAACTATACACGTCGGTATATTTCGGTCAAATTACAGTCTAATACACAGGTCTTAATACAATGAAGTCCAATTTTTGTAGTGAGAGATTAGTACGATCGTGTTACAACTTTTCTTTCGCATCAATGCCACTAGACGTCGTTGCTATCGATGTGTGCGGTGCGCACTTGGCACTGCGCATGTCGGTTGAGTGACAAGCGACTATAAGCGACTCAGTCTCATTTCTCATTATTGATCATACGGCGTATTTTTCTCCCCCAAGTATTGCGTTATTTAATAATTATTTTGCGATTTTCTTGTTATTTTTGCTTTTTGTTACAGTCTGGTATTATAACGTTGGAGCTTGAACTAAAGTCGTATAAAAAATTGGTTGTCTGTAAAGTCAGTTTACGGAAGATAATTTTACGTGATAAGGTCATAAGAAAATATTAATGAAAAATTGCATACTTTTATTACTTGAATTGAATTATTATCACAAAATTATCATTATTTTGTATAATACAAAGAAAGAGTTAATTGAAAATTACAATTTTTTCCATAAATTAACATTTATTTGCACTACTGTTAATTCAAATATTTTTTCTTTCTACTCGAACGGATCTGCCGATGGTGTGGAAGAGAGATAGATGCGTCACAAGCCATCAAGTTCATCGATTTATAAAACGTTATCACGTCAAACAAAAAATATCGCTCTCGCTCGCGAAACGTGACAATAGTTCGTACGGTGCAACCGGCATTCATCGATTTACAAGACGTTATCACGTCAAAACATTACACTTCTTTTTGGTACGTTATTCACATATTTGCGTCAGTCGTAACGTCTATTAAATCATAGCTTTGAATTCGAATAGATTTAATCTATAAAAATTAAAAAAGGCGAAAAATTTATTTAATTTTAAGCACTGAAGATATATCAGTAAGATGCGAGGAAATATTTTTGCGTTAGATAGTCTATCTACATAAAATGAAGCTTAAAAAGGCTAAGTACTAGTAGAAACAACTAATAGGTATAAAAAATACAACGCAAGTGAAATTGCGAGGAAATCTGTGTTAAATATATTATATTGGATACGTTCGCGGGCCCTCTTCTAATTGATAATTCATCACTTTTATAGGAGCGCATGCGTACTTCATACTTTTTTATCTATGCATTCCACAGACCACATGCGCGGAAATGATACTTCTTTAATCAAAAACTGAAATTAACTGTCGAACTTTAGTAAATAATTGTTTGCTAACTAGCTATTGTTCATAAAAGATAAAAAACAAAATTATCTTCTTACATTTATTCACTACTTATTATTTTTATTAAAAACTGATACCTAAATAAAAAAACTATTGCGCATGTTCCATTTCCGTTTCCACGCATGTGGTTTGTGGATTGCATAGATAAAAAAGTATGAAGTTCGCATGCGCTCCTATAAAAGTGATGAATTATCAATTAGAAGAGGGCGCGCGAACGTACCCATTATCATCGATTCACTGCAACGCAAAAGCAATATGAAATGGCAACACCTTTTATAAAACCGTCATTTTGACACTGACACTCTGATTTTGACTTAAAGCATGGTTAAAGCCGAAAGCGTGTCAAACTGTCAAGTGATTTAGTGCTTATTTAATTATTTATTTACCACGCTGACTGCAAAGCCCTAACTCCTAATCAGTGCTAACTGCTAAGACTGCTAAACTATTTAGTATTTGTAATTTATTTCGTTTGCGTTGGCCGAAGTGAGCGCACGTGTCATAAAGATTTGAGTGATTATATTTTATCTATTATATTTTAATGAAATGAAGTAAATAGTGTATTGATGTATTGGTTTTTACTATTGCCAACAGTTTGAGTAAGTAATTAATTAATTTATTTCATTACTTTTCTTTTTTAATAGATTTAAGTGAGGTCATTACTTCCCGTAAGTGCCCACCACCAGAATACCCATTAAAACCCAGCAGTATCCTCGTTGTCATAGTGAGGTATCACGCCATAAGCTTACGCATTACAGCTAACCTTTCCATTTAGTCTGTGTATATTAATTCTTAATTTTCTGAAAGCTTAGTTTTTCAGCTGATGACAAAGGTCCATTTATTGCCCACACATTGCAGAAAATCTCAGACCCATCTTGGTACTTCCATGCCTGTTAATTCCATTTGAGTAATTAAATATAGTGAATTCCTCCACAAAATATGAAAAGAAAATCTTTTACATAGTAGGGCTAGAGTCTCTGATGTTTGGAAGATCACAGGGCCTTTATTTTGTGAACACAAAAGAGGTTACAAATATAACTCTAATCTGGATTCCAGGCCATTTGCATATTGTTAATAACAAGTGACACTGTCTGTGCTTAAATGGCAATTTACATTGATATCCTAAAACATTGTTGAAACAAGATCTTGTTATTTATTTTTGACTACTTCATAAACTATAAAAGGCAAAAATTACACCAACCTGCAAGCTCACATCCCAAAGATATCCTTTTTTTTCTTTTGAGACTTTTATCTTAGATGTACATTTACATCCATTTATTTGGTTAAAATTAATAATTATTATTTTATGACATACTCGAATTATAAATACCTTTTTAAAATACATATTATATGATCATTTTGAAATAAATTAAATTTAAAGACCATTGACTATGTAAATGTGGTCTTGACAAAGGTTGCCTGCACTCCCATATCTTTTTTATAATGGTCTCGCTTCCTAAAATGTTGAGATTTTAAATGTAAAATGTACATAATAAAAAAATTATTACAGATTCATAAGGTGTAATAATGTTTTTTTTTTTTTTTGTATTGTTTTAGGTTGAGGTCTAACAAAGTATGAGTCCGTTATTTCAACAACACTAATCAATCTATTGAGTGTCTCCACACAAGCCTATGAATCTGAAATTGATTTAAAGTGATTACTGAGTTATAAAGTTTTAACACAAGTGCAAAATGCCGACTCAGGAAAAAATTTTAATGAGAAAACTCAAGAGACTTCAGAAAAAAAAATTGAAAGTAATTACTCAACAAGCAAACAACAAACAAGAAAGTCACACAGGTAGAGCACTAAAATTTGTTTTTTTTTTAGAAAAAAAAAAATGTGCTTTTTGTTCAATAGAAGTGTTAAATTTATTGATTGATTGTTTAACTTGGCTTAATTTTATTATTAAGTCCTTTATTAAATATATTTTTTAGAATATTCTGTTGAATCATCTTCAACTGAAGACACTACTGAAAATGAATCCTTGAAAAGAATAGTTGAAGACACTGAAAATAATTATGTTTCTTTAGAAAAAAGTAAGTATTAGCTTTATATTTATGCAATAAAAAATTAAAAGTATCGAAGCTTAATTTAAAACTCTATTTGTACACAGAGATTTGATAAATCAATCTAACTTTTGTTGCAATCATTCATATTCTAAAATATTTTCTTAAGGTAACCTACATTATTTGTGGATGTTCACAATTTTTTGAGGCATGTATTCTTGAAAATGTTAAAATAATTATTTTGAAATTAATTTTAAATTGCATTCAACCTCCAAGCTAGAATAATTCTAAAGAAATCTAACCATATATTCTACTGTTAAGATATGTTGCGTATCATTTTTAAAATAATGAGTAAAAATATTTTTTTCAGAAAAGAAAAAGAAGCTTAAAATAGAGCTAAAAGAGGAATCTCTCACTGAAAATGATACTGAGGAAGAGGAGAACAACACAGAGAATAATGAAATTAAGTCCAAAGAAGTAAACCAATGTAAGTTTTATAAGTTAATCTAATAGTTGAAATTTAAAAAAAAAAACAAACAATTATGTAAATAGTAATATAGAATGTAGCAAATATTTAATTATAACGAATCAAAGGTATAATTTTAATATATTTGCTAAGTAAGCATAATATATGAAAATAAATATTTTATTTGTTATATGTATAAAACTAAATATATTGCTTAAGCTATCTCAAAGACGAATAATAAAATTATATTAAAATGTTTTGTTTCAGTGCCTGCTTCTGATTTATGTCAAAGTATTCCATCCCTCCCAGAGTTTTCATCATTAGAAGGCAAAGTGTGTGAACCAACACTTAGGGCTATTAAAGAGATGGGTTTCACAACCATGACTGAAATACAGGCTAAGGCAATTCCACCATTACTGGAAGGAAAACATCTTGTAGGAATAGCTAAAACAGGCTCAGGAAAGACACTCGCCTTTCTCATACCAGTTATTAATTTTATATATAGATTGAAGTACAAACCTAGAAATGGTAAGCCGTGTTGTAAAACTCCGTTTTAGTAAAATAAGATTTTGGTATAACCACTTCTATATATAATGTAAAAACAGTAATTGTTGTGTGACTATTGCATTCATTTCTAAGAATGTGAAAGTTTCAAAAAGTACTGGAATTGTTGCAGAGATTGTTGATTAAATATTGTATAATGTTAAATGAAAATTGAGCACCGTACTATCCATATTGAAACAAAAAAAAAGGACGATAATTTTTCGTGATAACGTTATAAAAAAATATTGATAAAAAAAAATGCATACTTTTATAAATTAAATTGAATTAATATCTTATAATATATCCGAACGCTTAGGCCGATCGTGCCTCTCTATCGCTTGTTCCGCGCTTTCGCTCGCGATATGTGACACTTCTTCGTGCGTGCAGCCGCCATTCATCGATTTACAAGACATTATCACGTTAAAAAAATAGAATTGCTTTTACTTACATATAGAGCTTATTAAAATATGGAAAGTCTAGAGCTAGCTAATGAGAAAAGAATTGATATCTGATAAAACTGTGATACAATATAACATACACTTAATATTATTTTGCTTTGCAATGTTAACTTAAACCAAATATTAAACATGTTTCTAGGCACTGGAGCTATTATTCTTTGCCCGACAAGAGAACTGGCAATGCAAACATATGGAGTTTTGATGGATTTGATGAAATACAACCATCATACTTATGGTTTAGTTATGGGAGGGGCAAATAGAAAAACTGAAGCACGAAAACTTGCAAATGGTTAGTAATATTTGACTTGATTTTTATATTTATAATTGTTTTATAGCAAAACATACACTGGAATAATATGCTATTTTAATATACAAGTGACTGAAACAATTCATTTAATTTTATGATGTAAATTGTATTTTTTTTTTTACAGGAATTAATATATTAGTTGCTACACCAGGGCGTCTTTTAGACCATATGCGTAATACGGAGGATTTTATATATAAAAATATGTTTTGTCTTGCAATTGATGAAGTTGATAGATTGCTTGAAATGGGTTTTGAAGAGGAAGTGAAACAAATTATTAAATCGTTTCATAGTAAGTAATTTTTTTTATACTATGGTACTATACTTTTTTTTTCAATTAATATTAAATAAGTGTAAAAATCTAAAAATTTTAGAGGTAGATTCTAAATAAATTTCTCTCACATACCATCATCAGATCATAAGTAAAATTCTTCTCTTCCAGCATACCGACTAAACATGTTTTTTAGTGTGACAAAAACAAAAAAAATGGAAGAGTTAATAGCTTTTACATTAAAATTTGAACCTTTGTATGTGAGTGTCGATGACCATAGTGAACGAGCAACAGTGGCTAATTTGGAACAAGGGTAAGTTAACAGAGATCTGAATGCACTAGTCTTATGAGATAGTCTGATTTAAAAGAAATTTTTACATTTAGTTGTCTATATTATAATACACGTTATGGGCTGTAAAAAATCAAACTGTGACTCATAAGCGCTGAGCAGTACACGAAAATGCCAATCATTCGGAGAAGTATCAAACAAAGTTATTTTATTTTAGTTGTTAAAACACTTTACAAAGATAAAATTATTGATGTGTAATTATTTACTTTTTAGTTAATACTTAGTTTTAAATTTAAATTATTGCATCACATTTTTCTAGACAATTTTTTGATAGAATCCAAAAACCAAATATGGTTTAATAACATTTACAGAATAATAAAATTGTCCTTCCTTAAAATGAAGTGCACATATCAATGAGCTTTATTAGTTTTTAATTTATATACATAAATAAAATTGTATAATTTTGATTTGTCGTTTGTTTCAGATTTTTCTATTGTCCCCCTGATAAGCGAATAATGGTTCTTTACACATTTCTCAAAAATTGCTTCAAAAAAAAGGTGATGGTATTTTTTTCAACATGTATGTCTGTACAGTTTCACCATGATCTTTTCAACTACATCGATCTACCTGTCATGGCCATCCATGTAAGTAATTTATTTTAAAAATTGAGCTTGTTAGCTAGTGTTGTAAATTTTTTTTCGATTTTCATATTTATCAAATTTTTGTTTTTTTTTTTAATTTCATACCTTAAAATGGTGATTGACGGATGTCTGCGTATGAGACATTTAAGACAAATTAGTATTATGGCCTTATGTAACATATAATCTGATTAGAGAATTAGGTTCTAGAGACTACTTGTACTAATTACTTGCGTGATGCGGGAACAAACATAAATATAGACAGACACAAATTCTAAAAATAATTACATTTTATTGCTCTTATTGATATCCCTTATAATTATATTATATTAGCAATAAAAAGTTTAGTTTTTCCAAAATATCTCTCTATACATAAGATCAACTATTTATATTTATTTAACATTATTATTTCTTGTTTAAATTTTATTATGTTAAATACTTACTTTATATAATTTATGCATAAATACTATTTATGATTTCATATAAAGCTTTTTAAAAAACTTTTTTTTTTTTTTTTAACCAACAATCACACCACGTTAACCTAGCCCCGTGCTAAGTTCGTAAGAACTTGTGTTACAGGTACTAGGAACGGAAATAAATTTAAGATATAAATACATAAATACACACCCATGACCCGGTGCAGACATCTATATTCGTCATACAGATTATCTGCACCTGGCGGGATTCGAACCCGCGACCGCTGCGTAGAGTGTCCAGCTGTTGTCTGACCACTCGACCAGCCGGCCGTCCAAATCCACTTTGAATTACACGAGGGAGTTGTAAAGTAAAATGATCACTATAAATTGTGTGAAATGTATGAAACACTTTTTACTATTATTAAAACATTATTTCAGGGTAAACAAGAACAAACAAAGCGAACTTCAACTTTTTTTCAATTCTGTGATGCGGAAAAGGCTATTTTGCTTTGCACAGACATAGCCGCGAGAGGTTTAGATATCCCAGCAGTCGATTGGATTGTACAATACGATCCACCAGATGATCCTACGGTAATATTTACAAAATCATACATAAAAAAGATAGCTTATATATTACTAGCTTCTGCCCACAACTTCGCCCGTGACTTCACCCGCTTGGATGTCGATTATCGCGACCAAAAAAAAGTATCCTTTGTTATTTCCAGTGTTGGGCAAAATTAAATTGTAAAAACAATTAACAATTAATTAATCGTTAATCACAACTGTTGCAATTAACAATTATTTAATTTTAATTGTTAGAACTCGCAATTAACAATTAATTAGTTGTAATTTTGAAAACTCGCAATCGACAATTAATTAATTGTTAATCGTGAACGAGTTTTACAATTAACGATTAATTTGTTATTAATTATTTTAACATATTTGATTAAAGACTAATAATTAAAACTAATTATTATATGAAAAGTTATGAATAAAATAAGTAGGTATGTAACAGATATACATATGTAATTTTTTTCTGTATATTAAATATAATGGCAGAATATGAGATCATAATAAGTCTGATTATGTCAATAACTGTACTGTACTGTACTGTATCAGCCCGTAAACAACCCACTGCTGAGCGAAGGCCTCTTCTTCATATAGAAGAAGCTGCGGGTTGGCGGATAATTACCATACCATGAGTAGCGATTGTTATGAGGTGTTTAGGATAACAACCGGGACCGAGGCTTTACGTGCTTTCCGAAGCAAGGTGGGGAGACTCTGCTGAAACATAAACTACTAATAAGATTTTTTTACTAATATACTCTTAAAATAAAATAACTGATTATTTATCGAGGGACTCCCCGTAAAACATAAACGAAAAGGGTTGCCAACTTGCGAGACTTTGATGACAATGTGATATACGGGTTGATCATAAACTTGAGAACCGAGTCAGATTTTGAGGAGGATATGGAAAGATTTTTAGTCCAGGGGCTCAAAAAGTCAAAACTCACTGGGAAAGTATATCTTCCACTAGAAGATTATCTAGTATTAGGTGTTGATTCAATTACTATTTAACTACAATATTAAAATCATCAACGCAATAACGAGTGTTATTTACGCAAACAAGTGACGATTAGTCCACAAGCGGGAAGTTCCCGGGAGGCTCAGTGCGGGCGGCGCGGGTCCGTTGCCATGGAAATGAAAATCGTTTACCTATACGCATCCGAGCGAACCTCGGCACTCGCGCAGTTGCTCGCGCTTTTTCAAAGTATAATTTTAACTTTGCGCATGCTTGTGATCTTACGTAAGAACTATCGAGAATCCCTCCCACCCCCTTGTAAGAAAAAATAAGACATGGTCGACCCCCCCCCCCCCCCCTAAATCGTCTTACGTAATAAATGAATGACCCCTTAATACTGACGACTTAAAAGTAAAAATCGGTTGCGCAAAAAAAAGGCACGCGATCGACGATTTTTACTCCTCATATTCTTTTCATACCGGGGGCAATGATATGAATATTAAATCGATTATTTGGGAGTAAACTCCAAAAAATGGTTCCTATGTTACTTGTAATACCTCCAAGAATGTGTGTACAAAGTTTCATGATGATCGGTTAAGCAGTTTTCAAGCATAACAAACAAACTTACTTTCGCATTTATAATATTAGTATGAAGTATGATTATCGATACGCGATTGAAACAATAACAAAAAATTAATAAATGTTTTAAGCGTGTTTCATTTATTTATTTAGTTATTTTTTGTTTTAAACGGGATGTTTTGTTCTTTAAAAAAAAAAACAGTCTTTTTTCCAACCCTGGTACTATTACACGCTAGGTATTCATACAAATATCTGTTCACAGTGTCACCTATATCAAAGCGAGATAATTGTTAATTTTAATTGTTTTTTTAAACAATTAAAAAAGTTAATTGCGATTGATTTAATTGCAAGATACAATTAATATAGATTAATTCAAATAAATTAATTGCAGCGTACAACTAACAGTTAATTGTAATTAATTTTAAATGCGATTAATTTAATCACAATTAATGTTTTAATCAATTTATTAATCAATTGAAATTTTAATTGATTAATGCCCAACACTGGTTATTTCTAATACCTCAAAGAATATGTGTACAAAGTTTCATGATGATCAGTTAAGTAGCGTAAAAACAAAGCGTAAAAGTTAAAAACAAGTTAAAGCGTAACAAACAAATTTAAATTTCACATTATTTTATAATAAAGGTAGAGATTACGATGATAAATAAAATAATATACGAGTTGGTTGACTGATTCATTATTTACATAGTTGAAATTACTGGAGGTAGAAACAAAATTTACACTTTTTTTGTAATGATCATTGATAAGCGATTTTTTGAGACTACTCCTAGGGCGATTAATACAGATTGCTTAAAGGAGAAGTTATTAGAAGCGCTTATTAGACATAATTGAAAATGTGCTGATTTAACTTTTTAATAAATATAATAAATAAACACATATTTCAGCTTTTGCCAAATTGTGTACGTGAGTGAACCTGCGCTGGTGTGCTAGTTTTACAAAAACGACAAATATATTTAGGCGCTGAATCATTTTTATCACGCTTCAACTTATTTAATACGATTTCACGCACTTATTACGTTGTTAGGTGGCTAGTAATAAAAACATATTAATTTTTTTTAAATGGTTAAATGTTATTTTTTTTTTAATAATGTTTAATGTTACTTCATTATTATAATAATTTGAGAGAAATGAAGGATGATTTTTTTTATGTCTGCCTTAAATGGTTTAACATGTTTGTCGTCTGTAAGTCATTTAAAAATCATTCTTGTTACTAAAATACCTGACAGAGCAATTACCTATGTCAACTGATAGGATCAGAACTTTGCATAGAGAACGAAGGAAAGTATTTCGAAAAAAATTAAAATTAATATTGTTAATATCTTATATAGTTTCTTTCTTGTCCTACGTATTGAAAAAAACTTCTCAATTAATATTTAATATTATTTAATTTCCTCATTTTTGTTTGATTTTACAAAAATAATTATGAACATGACAAAAAATTATCAAATTTGTTGAGCCTTGCTCAAAAAACGAACGGTTTTATTTTATGTTGATTAGGACAAAATAAGTTAGATTAGTGTATGTTTTAGCATCATAATTTAAATAAGATGTAATTTTTCAGGAATATATTCATAGAGTGGGAAGAACCGCAAGAGGTCTGGGCACAAGTGGTCAAGCTTTGTTATTTTTGCGACGTGAAGAAATTGCATTCCTCGCATACTTGCAACAGGCTAAGATCACACTAAATGAATTACAATTCTCTTGGGACCAAGGTTTTGAAATTCAAGCATCGGTTTGTAAACAAATTCTTACATTTAGGTTATTTATTGATATATTTCTTGACTTAAGAATTTTTTATTCCTATGACACTTATTTTACACTTATTTATGTAGGAAATAAACATTAATAATCTTAATGGTATTTAAATTGAAACTTAACCATTTACTTAAAATTTGGACTTGCAATGGAGTCTTTGATGTTTTTTCCGCCGCACATAAAATACATTAATATAACAGCAACGCAGACGAAGTCGTGAGACTCAACTAGTGTAGAATATTTATAAAATTTATTTCTTTTACAGTTGGAAAAATTGATTTCACGAAACTATTCCCTAAATCAATTAGCTAAAGAAGCATACACAAGTTACGTAAGGGCCTATGACTCCCATCGGTTGAAAAACATATTTGATATTAAAACTTTAGATTTAGCGATGGTCGCTAAATCATTCGGTTTTTCTCGACCACCGGTTGTTGATCTGAAGATTACTACAAAAGGTTTCAAGCAGAAAAAGAAGAGGAGAGAAAACTATAACCTAGACGAAAAGAAAACAATAAAAATTCAATAATTTGAATATTATGTTTGTATAAATTATGTAAGATAAAAACTTGTTTTGTGATATTGAACGTCTCACACTATTGTACAGATATTGATACATGGATATGTAATTGTTATATATTTTGATATGTGATATAACTTCATAGCTAATTAAAAATATTTTACAATAAACATAATATTGTTGTTTCTATAAATAGTTTTATTATATGCTTTCATATAACACAAGCAGTATGCAAATTTCTTGTTCTTAAATAAGAATAAAGATTTAACACTTACCAAAATACAGTGTAGTTCAGAGATGTGACTTATTTAAGATACAAGTATCTGAAATACAGATACAAGATACAAAATACGTATTTTGTATCTTGTATCTAAAATACTTTTTTAAAATGTATTTTGTATCTTGTATCTAAATTCCTTTTGTTGGGTATCTTAGTATTTTGCAAATACTATGTTTGGTAAAATACTTTTAGTAATAGTTATTCTATGCATTCATTCACAAAATATGGCATAATCCAGTAATTTTAGGCATTTTAAGCCCCAATCTGCGGATAAATTCTAAGTGAGCTGAATTTTTGTATACACTTTTATTACGGCGTTGTAATGAAGATGTGAAAAATCGACATTGTAATCGTGCCGGCTAAAAAAGTTACAAAGGTCAAAAGGTCACAAAAATCAGTTTTGTTGCAAATATCTCGCGACCTATTGCTCGGAGGTCATTCCAGGTCATTATAAAAGTTATTCATCATAAAATTATCTGCAAAAAATGTTTCATGCATTTTTCTGTAAAATTAACCGTTTTTGGAGTAGAGCGCTGAGAAAGCGACTAGAATGTACTCACATACGGTTTTGTATACCATACACCAAGGCGTAAACTCTATTGATTTTTATTTGGAGTTTTAACACAAAAACTTTTATTAACTATTTGTGAAACTCTGGAAATTATACTGAGTCAATTGAAAAATATTTCTTGAGTGTTAAAGACTTTATTTTATTAGTTTCATGCTCTTCAACAGTTGATCAACCAATGATGAAAATAATAAAGATTTCGATTTAAATATAGGAATAAGACCACTCGACGTTTTGTCAGCAACTGTTAATGATATAAAAAAACTGAAGATATCGACAATTATTGACAAAAAAAAAATTGTAAGTATACTTACTACCTATATATTATTTTTTCTGAATTTATCATTCAAATAAAAAATTATTCACTCTTAAAAAAAATCTATTATTAAATATCATGGATTATTCATACGGGGAAAACCATGTAAAAAAAAAACGAACCTTGGATTCTTCTCGAGGTAGGTAGTGAGGAAAAGTGCATGTAGTCGCTTTCTCCGCACTCTACTCCAAAAACGGTTAATTTTGGAGAAAAATGCAAGAGGCATTTTTTGTAGATAATTTTACGACAAACAATTTTTATAATGATCTATATTGACCTCCGAGTAATAGGTAGCGTGATATTTGCAAAAAACTGATTTTCGTGACCTTTTGACCTTTATAACTTTTTTAGCCGGCACGATATCAATGTCGATTTTTAACATCTTCATCACAACGCCGTAATAAAGGTGTATACAAAAAATCAGCTCACAAAAAAAAAATTCCGCAGTTAAAACCTAAAATGACTGGGTTGTTTCTATGGTGACATTAATTTTAAATGTTTTTAGAGGATTCTGATTCCTCTATTGCAAGTGGCGAAAACACAGGGTCTACTGGTAACACCGCTGACTTAAAAACACTGCAATACCTTAACAATAAAGATACCGACTTAAAGAGTTTAAATGCTTACTCTACAATAAGAAAAATATTTTTCAAATATAACACCTGTTTGCCAAGTTCTGCTCCTGTGGAGCGACTCTTCTCTTTTGGAGGTATGATTATCAGGCCTTATCGAAGAAAAATGAGTGATAAAATGTTTGAAGAACTGGTTTTACTTAAGTCTCAATTAAAACCTTAATAATATAATATTTTATCTTCTCACTTTTACGCGATCAACGCGATGTAGGTATTTGTAAATAATTCACGTAAAAAATTAAACTTACATTCAATAAAATGTTATTTTCTTACAAAAGTATTTGTATCTTTAAAAAGTATTTGGAAGATACGTATTTTGTATCTAGTATTTCAGATACCATTCCAGAAAGGTATTTGTATCTGGTATCTGAAATACTTGATTTTAAAGTATCTTGTATTTTGTATTCCAGATACTTTGTAAAGGGTATCTTGTACATCACTGGTGTAGTTTTACCTTTATAAAACCACTAGTTCTTTACTGGTAGTAGTTCTTTATTTAAAGGAAGTTCTTTAGGTGAGATCATGTCCCAAATGAAAATAAAATTCCTAGCCTTGTGAACATAAACTGGAAACTATGAAAGTTTTCAAAATCAAATTAATTTGTTAAGGTTATGTACGTATATATACTTAAACCTGCAGAATATAATCTTATTATATGGGATAAATATTATTAGCCTGGGAAAAAGGTGAAAAATGCCCTAAATATAAAATTGTAATCTAATCCCAAGAACACTAACTAATTATGACTAAACGAAATAGAAATTGTTGACCCGGCAAAAATTAATCTACTAATATTAAAAAAATGAAGAGTGTTTGTTTGAACGCGCTAATCTCAGGAATTACTGGTGCGAATTGAAAAATTCTTTTTGTTTTAGATAGTCCATTTACCGAGGAAGGCTAGGCTATATAACATCACGCTATTACCAATGACCAATAGGGTCTGAGCAATAATACGAAACGTTTCAAAAACGGGCAAAAATATTCTTTTTTGAGAGTTCCGTTGAGTTTTATTATTCCTCTTTCCTAATCATTTTTTACTATAGTTAAACTTTTAAAGTAAACATACATCACGCTTCTTATTCCCCAAAAGGGTTGGCAGAGTTGCACATATTAAATAAATGTAACACCCACTTTTCGAGCCTATTGCCATACACTGGGCACCGTTCCAGACTCCGTGCTATTTACTGAGAATTTTCGAAAAATAAAAAAACCCAATACAGTACAACCTTGATATAACGAATTCCTCGATTTAACAATTTTTTTTTAAATCTCACAACATAATATATAACAAACTTCATTAGAACGAATTACTTAGTATAATGAATATTTTTTAATTCTTTTCAGTTTCGTTATATCGAGGTTGCACTTTGGTTGACCGAACCAGGAATCAAACCCGAGACCCCTTGCTCGGCAGTAGCGCTTGCGACCAACAAGGCGGGTACTCCTAGTGTAATGGTTTAAAAATATTTAAGTACATTTTTTCTTCAAATTAACGCGGATGAAACCGCGGGGCACAGCTAGTCATTAATATATATGCTATTTAGGGCCTGTTTCACCGGTTGCTGATAAAGCTGTCTGACGTAATCGTATCGAACAGATGTTTAATCTTGATGAAATTTTTATCATTTAGTTTTCTTTTCTATGTATTTTTTCTGTTTTGTTATTTCTGACCTAACCAATAGTGTTGTTTATTTATTGATTATTTATAGAACACCGATAATGTGTACCCTATATTCAATGGCGTAACTAGGTTACCAAAGGCCCTAGTGCAAAAAATAAACTAGGGCCCCAAGTAAACTGTTTAATAAAGTTTTATCAATACAAGCCAAAATATAAATAGTTATATTACAATATTTGAAAAGTGCAAAGTTACTTTATCATCTGCTCATTATCATTCATATATTGCAAGTATAAAGTACAATTATAACAGTATAAAGATGAAGTATAGGCGATAACTACATTTAATAATATAACAATGACTACAGCTTCAAGTTAAATATTTTAATAAAAATCACATTGCTTCAACAATTTGTGTTTTATTCAATACTTTATGTTTTTTTTGTATTATAGAAAAAGTTATATTATGTGTATAACAAAATATAATTTAACTCCTGATGATCTTGTATCTTCATTAACTCCTTGTTCTAGTTTTCACTATAATATTTTCGTCAAAGAAATTACGTTTTAGACTTGTTTTTACCCGACTGCGACAGAAGGAGGGTTATGTTTTTCGAGTGTATGTATGTATGTATGTATATATGTATGTATGTATGTATGTATGTCCATTTCTTTGGCACGCCCTCCAGCCCAAACGGCTGGACGGTTTTTGACATATGAGGTGTCGTTGGATTTGTCTAAATTGTAGTAGTGACATAGGCTATATAAATTTTCAAAATGGCGCCCGCAAATGGCGGAATGAGGGGGGGAGTTGAATTTTTTTTTCTTACTGTAGCAATATGGGTATCAAATGAAAGTTAGTAAATTGTTTTATTCTTTTTAGTTTATAATAAGAGTACTTTACGCAGTCGGGTTTTTTGATTTTTTTAATTAAGCATACTTGTTAAATAAATTTGAAGTATTTGAAACATTAATAATATTAGTCAAACATAGTCGCTTATTTTATAAACTTAGCAATATATTAAAAAGGTCGATCCTTCTCCTATATGGAGAAGAGGCCTTTGCCCAGTGGTGGGGCGTTTAAAAATTAATTTAGTTCTTCTCATTCACATTAAAAAGGATACAGAAATCAACATGCGGTTGCTCAGTAAATCCAAAGGCTTTAGCTGCTGTTTTCAAGTCCAGTTTTTTAATATTGAAAACTTTATTAAGTGGATGTTTATTATAACATCTCAAAAATGAAAGATATGCTTTACGTGCTAGAACTTTCATAGTCCCATCTTTTTTTATGAGATCTTCAAGCTATAAAGACAAAATATACCTATATTTTTTATTTAAATACGCGAGGACACAGTTAAACATAGCTATGTTTTTTTTTAATTACTTTAACCTTTTCACCACCACCATACAGAACGCTATGCTCCGTTTAGCGCCAAACAACAAATGTATAACAAATTAGACCGATATTAAATTAGTATAGATATGTACATTGTCATCATTTCAATAAATGAAACGAAAGAAAAACCTATTTTTTACTTAAAACCAGTATTATTCTTTATTTTGAAATTTGTCTATATATGAAGTCGGTTAATTATAAAATAATTATCAATTTTACTGAATTACAATTTTATTTTTTCTATATTACTTTTTATAATTAACCTAATATGCATTTTCATAGACTAAACCAGAAAGGCGTAACTTTCGTGTCGTATTGACCGTTGCCTAGTTCGAACTAGGCCAGTATTTAGTCGAGTGGCGAGTTATTGTATTTAGTAGCTAAACTACTCACTACTGTCCAGAAATTGTTCGCATTACGGTTGAGTACAGTACACAAATGAGTGGCGTTTTGCAAGATGAACGGGCTGCAACGCAATAAAGTGAATACACTGATTAAGCTAATCGTAACGGCTATTTTAGAAGAGGTTGATGAGTGAATTTGTGTAATTAATAAAAAGAAGATATGGATACGAAAATGGATCGATAGAAGAGATAGATTAGGAAGCAACTAATGAACTCGACTAATTCGACAGGTTCGGACTTGTTTAGTCGGTGCTCACTGGGAGCACGGACGCGTGGTCGGATGTGCTACTCGCCCGATAAAAATAGAATAAAATGGATCGACTCAACTTAATCACTTACTATAACCTACTTATACGTTTCTTATTTTTTAGTTAGTTACGTTACTACGTTTATTACGTTCAGACACGTTTAGCTACTGAATAACTCGCCACTCGACAAAAATACTGGCCTAGTCCGAACTAGGCATTACTTATTCTTCTACAAAAACTAAGGTGCCAGTTCACTCTCGACTTCGAGTTTAATAATCGAGACAGTTGGCTTTTTTTTTATTTATTTAACACCAAACCTACCAGAGCAGTCAAATGACCACTTTTGAGACTTTAATCAAAATTATTAAAATCTAGGTTTACAGTTTTCTGGAACTTATGCACGACTTTTTCTATAATATATAATTATATATTATAGAAATTGTTTTTCTTTTTTTTTATATATACCTATGTTAGTTGAATAGGCAAACTGGCAGACGTGCCACCTGATGGTAAGTGGTCGACGTCGCCCATGAACATAAACTAGTTTACCTGGAACTAGCCCAGCCAACTCATTTATGTGTTGCCTATCGTGAGACAAGACTTGTTTTTACTACTGAAGACACCTGTTAACCTAAAAAAACCTAAAAAAGAAAAATGTAATCCTAGAATTTTAACTATTTTAATTAAAGTCTCAAAAGCGGTCATTTGACCGCTCTGATAGTTTTAGTGTAAAATAACATTTACAAAAAAAAAAAAAAAAAAAAAATACTATAACTTAATTTTATATTTTTAGTCTCAAAAATTAAATACTGTAGGGTACGAAATATAATTATTTTCGTAAATTATATTATGTTATTATTAAACAAAACAAAATATATAGACATACCATTTTTTGTACATCTTCAGGTGGATCTCCAAAACTATATTTATCTAAATAAACTTTTTCTCTTTTCAAATATTGAATAAATTCTTCTTCTTCAGGCCTTAATAATATAACTGCATTGCCGCTACTATTTAGACCTCTTGCTGTACGTCCAACTCTGTGTATGTATTCCTTAAAAAATATTATATAACTAATTGGATTAGAAAATACAATATCTGAATAAAAACTATTATTATTGTACATATATAATGTTGTGTACGTGTATGTCACTGATATCCAAAATTTCATGAACTGATTTTGATCAAAGCTTTTTTTTATGTTTGAGTCTTCACACACCGCCATACTTACTATTATTTATAAGTGTGGTGGTTTGAGGCTTTTCCTGGCAGACCCAATAACCAGTCTGCCGGAATATGGGCCCGTTGACTATGTTAGGAGCAGTTAACGGGCCCAAATTCCAACCTGGCCAGCCCACAGAAAAACCTAAAAAAGGGCCCACCTAAAAAAAGGTAGTCAGCGTCAATCGAAAGGCTGTAGCAAAACCATGAATGCAAAACATTTTTCTATTCTAATCCATCGCTTCACCCCGAATTTTTTGAAACTAATTAGGGAATCATTCCACTGTAACTAGTGGGTAGTGCAATCTGGAAGTGCTCTTGGTGGCCTATTTCAGCTGAAGTTCATGGCTTTTACGCGATGTTAACGTGCTAGCATCAGCTGCATAGAAAAGCCTTTGACGTTAGTGAGTGGGATGACATTGTCGCCTTAGCTATTGAGGGAACCCGTGCAAAAATTTCGCACAAATTCCGAAATTTCAGACAATGTTTGACTTTTACAGAATATCTCAGCATTTTTCAGACTTTTTTATTTATGATAAGACTTTCAGAGTCTTTTTGAGATTTCTCTGAAATTAAAAGTCTGAAAAATACTGAGAAATTCAGAAAAATTCTAATTTTGTCTGAAATTTAGGGATTTCTGCAAAAATATCGCACGGAAAGGGTTACGCAGCTTGCGGTGTCAAGCGTCACGACTCTTGTAAAGTGATTATGTGCATCTGCTGAGGTTCACTATCTTCTTGTAGTTTTGGCCTCAAGGGGTGTTTTTTCTCAATAAAAATTGTACACTACCTTGAGTGACTCTCTGATTGGTGTTATCGACAGATGTGGCGACTTCATAAAGTGACGTTTCTCTTCTTGTTTACCATCGACATATTCCGATTAAGAACACAAGTAGAGACCGCTTCGCTACCTCTGCGATGTTTTTAAGTACATGGTCGCATTTTTGGCTTGGCTAATAAGTATAGGAGTGAGAAGTAGAACGGCTTTGACAGTATATTCAAAAAATTCGCATATTGGATAGAATCAGGAATTAACCTTTTCTTGCTAATCAAAAAATTCGCATTTGACGACTATCCGCGTTTGGTCACACTGTCCACCTCTCCTCCCACGTCTCTTTCCACGTTCAACCAAGACTCTCGGACATGGTAACTAGTTCACTCTTGTATGTCCCTATAGCATATACGATCTTCGGTGCGTACTACCCAACAACTAGCCCACAGTGAACAGCGAAGCACTCGCGAGTATGCCCTTAACGCCGAGTTGCACGAAACAAATTTTAAATCTAAGTGTTTATTAAACTAATTTAATCACAAGAATCGTGATTATCTGTTGCACAAAACCTACATCTGATTAAGTTAACAAAAAAAATTAGTTTAATTAAAGACGTATCTAACGGATGATTTATTCCAACTGCTTTAAATTAATCATGAGATCAACTAATTTTAAGATTAAAATTAGTTGATCTCATGAATTCGTGCAACTCGCCGTAAGACTGCATTAATTAGGGGTAGCAGCAATAAAAGAGAACATGAATTTTGCAGGAGTTTGTTAAACTAAAAATATGCAGAATCTCAAGTGTATAGAACCCTAGTGCTGTGCTGGGCGTTATGCATTTTCTAAAATCATGGGATGGAGCGATTACAATTTGTACCAAGAAAATCATAGGCAGCATTGTAGGATATCAAGATACATTGACATTACGTGCAAATTAGTATTACTCAACATACATTATAATGATAAGATACCTGTAGATTTTAGACTTATAAATAATTAGATGCGATAGGTAACACATAGGCTAGAGTATTATTGTAGTCTTAATTTCTTACTTTCATATCTATAGGGGGATCATATTGAACTATCCAATCAACAGATGGAATATCCAATCCCCTTGCAGCTACATCAGTACAAAATAGTGCCCCTTTGTCAGCATTAACAAATGTGTTATAGCTATCTTTCCGTCTTGCTTGACTTTGTTTACCCTTAAATAAAAATAAATAAATAAGTTATGAACTATGCACAGCCATGCTTATGACTTTAAAAAAGTAACCAATATAACAAAATACAGCTTTCATTAATTTTAAAATATGTTTTGACTTTTTCAAATTTTTTTTTTTTTTTTGTAAATAAATCTCTGGAAAAGTTTATTTCTTACAATCATCTGTCAAGGAATATTGTTTTTTCTTAAATGACAATTTTTCCTTGAAATTTAATTAAGATGACCTTTGCAGTAAATTATATTCAAATAAAAAAATAAAAAAAAATAATAATTTAAAGTGGCAAACAACATTAAATGAGAATTTTCTTTATAAAAGTTTATTAAATATTATTGTTTTACTTACATGTATACTTAGTACTAATGCTTTACAGTGTGTTTTGAAGAATTCATAATGAAAATCAACAGATTTACATGAAGAAAAAAATACCATTATTTTTTTCTTTTTACTCTTTTTAAGCATTTTATATAACCAACATATCCTATTTTCGACTGGACAAACACAATACCTCAAAAAGAAATTTAGTCAACTTAAAATATTTTACTGCCAGGAATTTTATTGCCTCAAACAAAAAAATAAATTAAAAAAAGAGACTAATTCTAAAGTGACATTAAAATTGAAATAACTAGCATAAAATTTAAAAACATATAAGCAAAATACAAATGTGTGTGTCATTATTAAAAGAAACAGTTATAATAATTTTAAAGTTTTAGTGTATGTAATTTAAACAATAATAATAATAAATAAATATGTTTAACATACACAAACAGTCATCTGTTCCTCAGGTAGGCAACTTAATGCCCATGTTTTAGGTAACAGTTGACCGATATACATTTTTTAAAAATAAATATACATATAAATAATACATATATAAATAAATGTATAATACACCCAGACTCAGGGCGGGAATCGAACCCACAACCCTGTAAATGAAAACAGGTCCACTGCCAACTGTGCTACAGGCCAGTCAAAAAATAAATAAAATAAAATCAATAAAATACAAATATTATTTATGCATACCCTTGCTGCAGACCTATAACAGTTGATTGTTTATTATCTTTTATGGATATTACTTTTGGATTATTCTTCAATGTTAGCCTTGCTAAGCTCTCTATTTTATCATCTATTGTGGCACTAAACAATATGGTTTGTCTAGTGTCTAAAACATCAAATTTTACAATATTAAGATTGTGTTACAAAAAATTTAAATAATTTTTATATTTATTTCATTAGTAAATTGTATGTATTCTTCTATTTGTTCATTACTTACTTGGAAGTTTTTTAACAATTCCAACTATATGTTTCTCAAAGCCTGCTTCAAGTAATTTGTCAGCTTCATCTAAGACAAGGCACTTTAAATTTTTACAGCTGAAGTTTTTTGTATTTTCTAAATGATCCAAGATCCGACCAGGTGTCCCAACAATTATATTAACACCTAACAATTTAGAAACGGTTTTACGGTTACTCATATTTTTTTTCTTTATAGTTTTAAGATATTCTAGAAAAGTAAGATTACCTTTTTGCAACAATGCTACTTCTTTCAATTTCTTCTCACCACCAATGATTAAGCTGTTACTTAATGGAATATTTATTAGAAGTTTCTTTAAAACCTCATTGGTTTGTAGAGCCAATTCTCTAGTAGGGGATATAATCAAACAACCAACACCTAAAACCATTCAATAATTTTAATCAATCAATTAATATAAAACATTTGGTAGGTATATTTTTAAACTGCTTCAAATTACCCATGCGCATAATCAAGCAAAATGGTATTCTATGCAAGACCTTACTAACCCTTATTTTTAGAAAATCCTAAATTAATTAATTTGTCTACAATTGGTATTAAAAATGCTAATGTTTTTCCACTTCCAGTCTTCGCAGCTCCTATTATATCTTCGCCAAGTAGCATATGAGGTAGGGTTTTAGCCTGGATGGGTGTTGGTTTTTCTATGCCCATTGCTGATAAACTTTTTAATATACGACAGTCTATTTTACCTTTCAACATCTTGAAGTTAAATTGACTTATCTCTTGGTCGTTCATATTGAATTAAACTAAGCACCAAAATAACAAACCTACAAAAAAAAATCACCACTCAGTAGTAATTCGTACCAAACCGAACATGAAATAATAATTTAATAATTCATCAATTCGTAAAATCGTAATTCGTAATGTTTATGTTTTAGTTGCCACTTGCGGCAAGTGACTTGCCAGTTGCCAGTGTTGCCAAATAAAGCAAGTTAAAGGTAGGTAAAAAGGAGGCGTTGTCGCAGATAAATAATTAATCTACGATAATTGCGTAGCATAGACACAAAAAGTATAGATCAAGGAATTTATAGCTGTGCCCCGCGGTTTTATCCGCGTCAATTTGAGGAAGAAACATACTTAAATATTTTTATATTATCATTAACCAACCCAAGAGTGGAAAATACTGGTTTTCTCTGCAACCTGATCTTGATTAGGCAACATACAGTTTTCATCGTGAAAAGCAGTCTTGACATAAATCGATTCCAATGTGCTTAAATGTTTGCCCCTGTGTTTTATTAATTGTTACAGCAAATGATAACTCGGGTGACTAGCACCAGCGCACGGCGCGATGAACATCGTTTCATTTAATTTAATATTATCTCCTAAATTATCGGTCCAAATTAAATGCCATAAAAGACAAAGTTTATCGTCATAAAGTGACCTTGTTGATGAATAATTTATAATTCGTAATAATTTATATTCATATCATATATATATTATTCATTCTTTTTATTTTTGTTATCATTATTTCGTTGCAGAGTTATTTTAAAACTATGATATCTTCTAAGATATTAATTTAAATCAAATGATGTTAAGGATAATATTGTTAAAAGAAAAATACTTGTGATGAATAATCTATTTATTGCTGTGGAGTTGTGGACATTTTTTTATAACTTTTAATGTCAATCAATTCCGTCATACACGATTTTTGCGTTTACGCAGCCTAAACAACGTAAGCTCTAAAAAAGAAAGTTTTTCCCATTTTTGTAACTTTTCTTGTGAATGGTCGTAGTGTGATGTTATATAGCTTATAGCCTTCCTCGGTAAATGGACTATCTGACACAAAAATAATTTTTCAATTAGAACTATTAGTTTCTGAGATTAGCAAGTTCAAAATAACAAACTCTTCAGCTTTATAATTATACATATAAGTAAATAGATATAAATTCCTTGGTATAGATATCAGTATATCACAAATATTACTATTTTTCATTAGATTTCGTTTAAAAATGATAATTATATGAATATTACCCGAAATAAAAAACGAAACAGAGATATTACTATTTGATACGGAAAATCTATATGGAAAGCAAAAAAATTTTTTTTTATTAATTATTTTTATTAATTTAATAATTAGAATGCAATCAAAATATTTATTATAAAAAGTCTTATACTCTTTGCTATGAATGTTATTCTATACTCTTTGGTTATTCGGATGTAACTAATACTTAATCTGTGATTCGGATTTCGGTCATCGTCAGCGAACGTCTGTCATTTTTGGTCTGTCATTTTCCTACACGTTCTATTTATCAAGTTGTATTTCATAATTTGCGATAACTAGTGTAAGAGAAGGTGCTCTATTTAATCATGATTTATTCTGCTTGGCGTAAGCAGTTGCAGACCTTTGTATTAGTTGTTCTTACATGTGTAATATCAGCTCAAACTGATGTTCCAAGACCTCGCGGTGTTTCTTTATCTAAAGCATCTCTATATTCGCCGACTAAAGATTTTACCTGTTTCGATGGATCCAGTACTATACCTTTCAGTTACGTGAATGATGATTATTGCGATTGTTTCGATGGTAGTGATGAGCCGGGTACGTCGGCTTGTTTAAACGGTATTTTTCATTGTACAAATGCAGGACATCGACCGCAAAACATCCCAAGTTCACAGGTAAATGACGGAGTATGTGATTGCTGCGATGGCACAGATGAGTATGCTAATCCTGAAGCATGCCCTAACACTTGTGAAGAATTAGGCAAAGAAGCCAGAGCTAAGGCTCAACATTTGGCTGATCTTCATAAAGCGGGTAACTTTATAAGACTGGAGCTTATTGAAAAAGGGAACAAAAAACGTCAAGAAATGGCTGAACAATTATCTCAGCTGGAGAAGGATAAACAAGAAGCACAAAAAATAAAAGAAGAAAAAGAAGCTCTAAAAAGTGAATTGGAAGCTAAAGAAAATGAGGCCCTTCAAGTGTATAGAGATGCTGAAGAAAAAGAGAGGTTAAAAAAAGAAGAAGAGGAACGTCAGCAGTTAGAAAAAGAAGTTAGTGAACAATTTTCAAGATTTGATTCTAATAATGATGGATTGTTAACAGTAGATGAAATAAAAGTTGGAAATGTATTTGATAAAAATAAGGATGGAGAAGTAGATGAAGAAGAGCTTAAATATTTCATGGGTGATAAAGAAAGTTTAAATATGGAAGAATTTAAATCAGATGCTTGGCCATTGTTAAAACCGCTATTGATGATGGAACAAGGAATGTTTAAACCAGCAGAAGCTGAAGAAGTGGCAGAAGAAACTGAAGTAGATGAAGAAGAGACAGAAGATATACCAAATATTGCAGAAATCGACAGTACCGGTACTGAAGATGATAATATTGATAGTGACATGTCACAAGATAATGACGATGAAGACCATGATATACATACTGAAACTCCAAAAGGATATGATGATGAAACACAAAAGTTAATAGATGGGGCATCAGAGGCACGTCGTCAATTTGTAGATGCAGAACGTACAGTGAGAGAAATTGAATCTAATATTAGAAACATTCAACAAAACCTAGAAAAGGATTATGGATTAAACCAAGAATATGCAACACTTGATGGCCAATGTCTAGAATATGAGGATAAAGAATATGTATACAAACTTTGCTTATTCCAGAAAGTTACGCAAAAGTCCAAAAATGGTGGTATGGAAGTTGGGCTTGGTGATTGGGGAGAATGGGCAGGAGAAGAAGGCAATAAATATTCCGTAATGAAGTACACAAATGGTGTTGCCTGCTGGAACGGGCCAAATAGAATGACTCTGGTTAACGTTAATTGTGGCTTAGAAACAAAACTGACATCAGTTACAGAACCATATCGATGTGAATATAAAATAGAGTTCATTACACCTGCGGCATGTGATGATTCTACTTTTATACAACAACAGACAGAACATGATGAGCTGTAATAGGTTTAGTAAATTTTCACTATACATGTGATGTATATTGATAAATTAGGGTAGATTATTAATTACTGTCACCTTTTGTCACAATAAGTTAAAAAGAAATGAAGTCTGGTCAGCTTTCATTTGTTTTCAAAATCTAGTTTTCTTATACTAGATAACAAATGTAAGACATGCTTACTTCTTAATTTATTATGTTACTTATATTTTAAAAAGGCATTTATATTACTCAAACGAACTCCTATTAGAGCGGCATTTGACGTCATTTCATTTTTTAATAATAGATTATTGATTTTATATGCGTAAAACTATATTTCTGATGTAAGACTGACCTGGCTAACTAATATTAATTTATTACTACATTCCTAAAATGTAAGGCTGTCTTTGCAGTGGTGTAAGTGTAGAAAAATAAATCATGATGTGAACAAAACATTGTAAGTGATTAATAAAATATTGTTTTGATTAAATTTGTGATAATTATTTATTAAATTATTTTATATAAACACCTTTATTATTTAAATAAAAAAATAATCCATATCAATTTTTATTAATAATTATTAACAAATTTTGCAAGGTTTGAATTTTCAGTCAGTTTTTTTAATATTGCTTACCAAATTAATAAAAGATATAAGTATAGTCATGTAAACTCTAATTTCCTAAACATGAGATATTATATTTTATATTACATATTTAAATTAATAATGTGTTGACCAATGTATTCAACGTGTAAATTTATTGGTAACCAAAATAGTGAATAGTGATTCCCATGTAGGTGAATGTAAATTCTTATGAGAATAAAGATCTCAAACCTTAATATACTAGATTGCGTTTCAAAGACATTTATTAATTCTCATACATATTTATGTAAATCACTTGCATATATTCGATTTTCTAATTGAAAATCTGTTTAATGAATTTCCTTAATAAGCAACGACCTATTTAATCTATCATAGCTAATAAGGCAGGTAAAACTTCGAGAAGGCGGAAACTGATTAACTCAACTCGACTTGGCTCCTTCGGGAAACTTCGTTATATTTTCTCGTCAAAACTCTTAATGTCCGAAAAAAGTCTTCGAACAGTGCACGTTGCCAGTTTTTACCTATGCTTCTAAGAAATGATCGCTGAATATGGGTCTAATTATAAAGCTCAAGTTCATTCAACAGACGATGGAAAAAGCTAAACTTGGCGTGTTTCTACGTTTTAGGCGATTTATAAAAGAACAAAAACAGCCGGAATACTAACTTAAATGACTATACGCGTAGCACATTTTTTGGAGAGTTGATGGTCGTTGGGGTCCCAAAGTACTAGAATGGTGATCCCGAACCGGAAAGCTCTAGATTCGGCTGACCCAGGGGATGTGAATTTTGGAAATCCAAAAAAGAAGACTAGGTAGTCCAGCTGTAAACAACCATCATCTGACGACGATGATTCGAAATTTTGAACATTTTTGAAAATAAGGTTTTATAATTCTACTAGCAAACCCGGCGAACTCCGTTTCGCCACCAAATGGCTTCGTTTTTTTGTAAAACCATATTGGTTTGTAGTACATGCTATGTATCAGAGATGGCGCTGTATGTGAAAAATGATTTTCCCTGTTTTCCTGCTTTTCTGTTGAAATTTTTCCTGAATTTTGTTTGCTATAAACCTCACGGAGCTCGAGACCTTTCCAACGAATGCAAAACCGTGGAAATCGGTTCGTGCGTTCTGGAATTATAGCGTCAAGAAAGAAAACTCGACTTATTTTTATATTATAGATATAGCTTCAAGAATAGCAGAATTTACACACACATCCAAAAATACGTATAACGACATAACGGAACTCCATATTTACCCAATTTTAGTCAGACGACACGAGTATGATTCTTACATAGATAGATAGATAAACAATTTATTGCACTAACATAAAATTATACACAAAATAATGAAATACACAATAGTAAAAAAAGAAAATAGTGCAAGGGCGACCTTATCACTAAAAGTAATCTTTTACAGGCAACCTTATGGATGGACATTAAATGAAAACTAGACAGGTGGACGAAACGGTGCATAAAGTCTATTTTCCGACTAATCAAAAAGATTAGTAAATTTTATAAATACGTAAATAGCATACCTACATACTCATAATATACATACATTCATACATACATTCACATATACATACATACATACATACACTATTTAAATTCTATATAAAACATAATTAATAAGCTTAAATATGTGCTTTTATCTTATTTGTTCAAATAATAGTGTTTGACACGATTTTTTAAAATTCCAACTAATCAGATTCTTATATTCTAATCACTCAATTAGTTAAAATGATCACATAACTTTAATAGCTTATAAAAGTGTACGATTATTTTGTATTAAATGTACTTAATATGCCAAATAATTTCTAATTTGCCTAGACTAGTATTTATATATAATACATATTATGTATACTTAATAGATGATCGATAGATTGAAACGATCCAGTAACCTGCAGTAACCCAAAATTATATCTTTTATATGTAATGAATAATGTTCAGAATGCAAACAGAACCGAAGTACCTAAATGATATAAGTTCTTTTTTGTAAAAAAAATTCAAATTAGTTTCGAGTTGCACAATAGAAGTAATCGATAAAGTTACATCGCTATTCGTTATCTTCAAAGAGTATATACTATATAATTGTTATCTGTGGTTACTGGTTACTAATTGTCAAACTCGTGTTTGGAAATTTGGTTAATGTTTGGATCGTTGGTTTGGTTGTATTTACGAATTTGGATTTCATTTTATAAATCATATCCAATAAAGTAAACATTAGCTAATAAAAAGGTGTTAAAGGTTTTTATACTAACCCCAAGTGTGACTTTAAAATATGGAAACAATATTAGAACAGCAACGAAGTTACCATGAAGAAAGAGAACGTACCATGGATGCAATGGTGAAAGAAATTTTGCAAAAGAAGACGGGAGTATGTATTCAATTTAATTTGTAACTACTTTTTATCAGTATGTTATAGAGTAGAATCTATTCAATAAGGACTTACGAATTTGTCTATAGCTAAACTTAACCCTAAATATTTCCAGCACCGTGAAACGATTAACGCTGATCATCGTTTGAAAAATCTACATGATGTGAGTAGAAATGCAATCAACTATTAGTAGTCTTAAAATTTTTATTGACATTAAAACAGACCAATATAATGACCAAACTTCATCACTAATTCAGTATAAACTCTTATAAAATTATTACAGAGATACATAGAATCGACTATAAGGCTTAAAGAGCTATATGAAGACAAAGATGGTTTGAGAAAAGAAGAAATTGCCGCTTTATCAGGTCCTAATGAGTTTCAAGAGTTTTATGCTAGACTCAAACAAATTAAAGAGTTTCATAGGAAGCATCCCAATGAAGTAAGTGTTCTTATACATTATCATCAAATTATACTTATTACATACATAATTTTAGGAAATAATATTTTATTTTACAAATCAGTGTAATGTCTGACTGTAAAATTCTAATTGTAATGATTAATGACTAATGACGGCCGGCTGCTCGAGTGGTCAGGCAACTGGACACTTTACGCAGCGGTCGCGGGTTCGAATCCCGCCAGGTGCAGATAATTTGTATGACGAATATAGATGTCTGCACCGGGTCATGGATGTGTATTTATGTATTTATATAAATTTCTTAAATTTATTCCCGTTCCTAGTACCCGTAACACAAGTTCTTACGAACTTAGCACGGGGCTAGGTTAACGTGGTGTGATTGTTGGTTAATATTTATTTATTTATTTAATTTTGTTGTGTTGTGTAGTTCTATTTCTAAGTGTAAAATTGTCCACTCTTGTGTTACAATAAATTTTTTAACCACTTGTCAGCTTCATCTGTGTCAATATTATAGCTAGCATCCTAAAACACAATTGAAAAGATGTAATAAAAACTAAAAATCTTTAGTATTGGAGAATTTTAAAATGTTATGAATTTGTAATTGTTATGGATAATTATTTTTGATTTTAAATAAATTTGTTTTAGATCTGTGTTCCAATGTCTGTTGAATTTGAAGAACTGGCAAAAATTAGAGAAAATCCTGCTGAAGATTATACAAGTAAGTTTTCATTTAACATTTGTGTACAATATTAAGATCATTTATTAAATTAAAACTATTTAAGTTTATTGTGTGATTTATATTAGTGTTATTTGTGGTCTAAATCAATTATTCATGTTATTTAATTCATATTTATTTCAGCACCCGTTGAGTTCACTGATGAAGAAGGGTATGGAAAATATCTAGACCTGCATGAATGTTATGAAAAATATATCAATCTAAAGGGTATAGAGGTAATTGGCTATTTGTAATTAAAATATTTATGCATGTCTCATCTAAATTATTTATTTAATAATGTTATGTTTCAGAAAGTTGACTACATTACATATTTAAGTATATTTGACCATCTATTTGATATACCAAGGGAACGCAAGAACAGTGAATATAGGAACTATATAAGAGCCCTTCTTACATACTTAAAAGATTTTGTTAGTAGAATAAAACCATTATCAGATCAAGCTCAGGAGATGGCAATTGCTCATCAAGAATTCATTAAGCAATGGGAAGCAGGCACTTTTCCTGGATGGCCTGTAAGTATGAATACTAATTTTACTAAAAAAATTGTTGCTGTAATTTTTTTACTTATTTATTTTTAATAATTTTTGATTACATCAAATATTGTGTCAAGTATTCATAGCAACTTTGCTGATAAATTGAACTTTACATAATTTATGGCCTTTTTTAACTCTCAAATGTTTATCAACAAGACAGAATTATTATATTCACTTATCTTTGAGATCAAGTTCTTTTAGTTTAAGGCACAAATAAATGCATATCATTTGAGGTTTGATGACTACCAAGTAATTGGTTACCACAGTTATAATTACAGCTATGTTATTCATGAAGTGTTATTCTTTTCTCTAGACTTGAATTTAGATAATTTGCGAGTACTATCAGGTATGTCACGCGTGTTTAATTAACCCTTTTTGGTATCAAATGAAATGTTTTTATTTGATGAATATAGAACGATTTTGGAAAAAGGTCTTAAAATCAAATTAAGAATATATACATAATTTAATAAGCAAAGTATTAAGAAAAATATAAGGAAAAAAGCTCTAGATTTTCAGTATTCATTAAAAATCATATGAATACTAAATGTCTCATAATTATCATGAAAAATACGAGATTGATTTTCTTTCTTACAAAACCTATTTGCACATAAGAACAGCCATTTTAGCATCATTACTTTGTATGAACCACTTGACACAGTGTCAAGCATCTCTTATCACTCCAGACTGTTATGTCTCATCAGAAACCGACATCAAATTGCAACGAATCGACTTTTGGAACGAAATTTACCATTATAACCTTTCTAACCCTTTATAATTTTCATTTGAGATAAGACTTTCTAGCAATGCGGAGAATAATGCACTATCACATGCACATCAATATATCGTCGTCCTGCTCTAAAAGAGTTAATATAAAATATTTTTACTAAAGAACGAATATTCAATTTAATTAAAAGTCAAACAGATTTTATTGCGTTTATTTAAAATTATAGTTTAACAATATTTTATTTTAAATTATTTCCTGACGTTTCGGACCCTTTACAGCGTCCATGATGTCGGGGGACTGAGGTGGTGGGTATCCGAATAATTTAGACTTTTAATTAAATGAGTAAAATTCGCGTATAGGTATATAAGAGAAACGAATATTCAATTTAAAAAGACAAAAATATTTTGTATCATCTGAACATAGCTTAAACTAAGCACGTATCATTTAAAAATGTACTGAATTAAAATCAATATTATGAATTAATAAATTCACTTAGTCTACAAGCTGTCAAAGTTGAGTAAAAAATCATTCCTACCGCTATCTATCTATACCTATTAATATAATGTTACATATTATCTTTTATTTATAAGGATGTCCGAGGATTGGTTCTAAAACATCCTTCCTAAATTCTGAAACATCCGTCATTCCAAAATTCTGATGCATAAAAATCTGAAGTGGTGCATGGTATCTTAAGCTCTAATAATTTCTTTGATAGGATAAAAAAAGCTTACGTCGGCTTACTGCAAGAACTCATTAATGGCAAAAAATCACTAAGTACAGTTTGATACACCAATGAAGTCGTCTCGTTGAGTACTATCTATAGCAAAAACTCACTAGTTTCTATGTTCCCAAATAAAAGCTTTATGACGTGACCATAAATTCGATAAAAACATTTTTTTAAACTTTACCGACAATAAAAATCATGAAATATTATTAACATTTTCTAAAAAAATAGTAGTTTCGATTTCTTTCTAAATAAAAGTCATTTTTGTAACTAAAGCCTCGTTCCCACTACGCCGGACGCCGGATTGGTAAAACTGCCGGAAAGACTAGTGACCATACATTTTATATGAAGCTGTTCACATTTATCAGGATCCGGCGAAAACACCGGATCCGGTGTTTTGTTAGGTTAGGGATCGTTCCGGAATCAGGTTTCCGGCGATTTCGCCGGTCCGGCGTAGTGGAAACACGCCGTAACGGACTTTTATGATTTAGTCATTTACGTCAATTTCTTAGCTCGGGGTTTGGTTAGATTTCATTAAATGCACTTAGTTATATTTAAAACATCCCAATGTATAAAAATAATAATAAATAAACAGTTATAATTATTTTTATCAAATCAAGCGACAGTCTTCACATCAGAGTTCGGTGATGGGTTATGTTTCTTAATTATTTCTTATTTACTACATTTAGTGTTAATAATGATAGTAAAATGCATTTAATAACTTTTAGCAGATCCCGATTGTTAGTTTTAAAATTTTAATGAATTATTACCTACCTACCTTTTTAAAAAAGCGCCCCAACATTGTTCAATATAGATACGACTACAAATCGGAGTATTAAAAGAACTCAATGTGTCAAAAAAAAAGGAAACTCTGAAACAGGGACAGAAACGATAAATCTGAGAAAGCGAAGAAATGACACAGGGACTAGCACTAAGTTTGATTACATTACATACTAACTAAAGCGAGCCTATAGGTAACAAAAAACTTCTCAATAGCAAAGCAAAAAAAAAAAACGATTTAATAAATATGTGCACGGAGCAAATAACACCAACTAAACTCTAACATTGGTATCAGAATTTACTAGAAATTAGAAAAGGAAGGTCGAGACATGGGGAAGAGTTGTAAAAGTTACACAATATTTTAATATTTGACCCTTGAAAAGTATGATAATGATTTTTGTTTTTAGGATTTTTTTTCTTTAGGATTTTTTTTAAAGTATCATATTTTACTTCTAATACCTTCAAGAATATGTGCACAAAGTTTCATGATGATCGGTTAAGTAGTTTTCGCGTGAAAGCGTAACAAACAAACTAGCTTTCGCATTTATAATATTAGTATGATTATGCAAACGAAGAAGACTGTTTTAATAATATCTAAGAATGATTAATACCATTTCAAGTCTAGTCTGGCGTAAATAATCTAATTATTTCAAGAAGTATTTAATTTAACCAAAGAACAAAGTAATTATAGCAAGAATTCATTAACTTTCTTTTATTTATTAAAAAAAAGAGCTTATTGATTTCTGCATTTTTTTTTTTGTTAAATTTATTAATAAATATATTCAGCTATATAAATCTATTTTACGTATACATTATTGTAGTTTTGATAATATAGGACATTCAGCATTAAATAAATAAATTTATTTATTTTATTTATTTATATAAATCTGTCTAATTTTACGTATACATTATTGTAGTTGTAATAATATAGGACATTCAACATTACTTGAAACTAATTAATTGTATTACTCAAAGTTTTAATTTTTAACTTAATGAGTTCTTGCAATAAGACGATATGTATAATTATATATCCTTTATTTAAAAATAAACATACTTTGTTATTTACCTCCTTTACCCACAAATTATTTCTTGGTAAGTATAAGTTAATGGATTTTAGAAGTTCAATCCTAAAAAAAGATAAATATTTTACATATTTATGTAAATCAATAATATTTTTAGAAAGAAACTGGTGGTGCTCTAACAAACATAGGAGCCCATTTGGATTTATCGGCCTTCTTCTCCTGGGAAGAATTAGCATCACTTGGTTTGGACAGATTGAAGTCTGCCCTTATGGCTCTAGGATTAAAATGTGGGGGAACTTTGGAAGAAAGAGCGCAAAGGTAAAATAGATTTTAATTTCAGTTTTAATGCATAAATGAATATACAAACTAGTGTAATTGATATTTAAGATTTATTAATTATTTTTAATAAAAAGACTACTTTTATTGATAAGACTATTAAAATAAAAATCTCTGAAATTAAAATAGCATAAACTTTTAAACATTAGAATAACAGAATCTAGTATTTCAAATATATTTCATCATTGTTTTGCTATCGCAGTTAAATGTTTTATTTACGTTATTTTATCATTAATAGATTATTCAGCACAAAAGGTCAAACGGCTTTAGACAAATCCCTTGTGGCGAAGAAAGGGGCTAATAAGGCCAAGGCTACAACTCAACAACGTCACAAAGATATTGCTGCTATAGAGGCACAAGTTTATAGGTAATTCCTGTTGTATTTATTTTATGACCTATTTTATTGCCCATTACTGATTTTTTATAACTAACTAGTTAAACATCTCGGCTTCGAATTGGTAATGTTCGATAAGTGTATATATTAATGTTGTTATATTATCAATATACACTTTTTTAAATATCAAAATGATTTATTTATTTTTAACTTAATCGTCATCTTTCACAATATTAAAGAAGTTTTACTTCAACCGTGTTTAAAGATTACACACACTCATTTTATTTTATTATTAATGTTATTATTACCATTTCATATAATTGTATACATATATTTTACTTAATGATATACTTTATATAACTTTACTATCGGCCTGCCCCGGCTGCGTCCGGGGTATGTATGTTTACCTAAACCTTCCTCATGAATCACTCTATTGGTGAAAATCGCATGAAACCATTAAGTAGTTTTTGAGTTTATCGCGAAAAGACTGACAGACAGACGCGGCGGAGGACTTTGTTTTATAATAATTATGTTGTGATTATAAATTTAAATTCTTCAATATTGAATATGGAAGTAAAATGTATGTAATGGTTGTTTTAAAATTTATCCCCAATAGGGAAAGACTACCACTACTACGACTATAGTCCGTACAGCCTAGTCTAAATTTGTAAATTTAATTCCGTTATAACAAAAGGCCGGAGCCAAGTCTGAAGTAACTTAATTTTTTCTTTTGATTCCATGTATGTAATAGATTCGCGAACATAGTGAGCAGTACGCGCGCCGCGACCATAGAGAACGTGACGCGGCGCGCGGCGCGCGCGGCGGGCGAGCGGCGCGACGAGAGCGACGAGGAGAGCGACGCGTCCGCCGCCGCGGACGTCGACTCGGACGACGACGAGGTGCCCTACAACCCCAAGAACTTGCCGCTGGGCTGGGACGGGAAGGTAATGTATTTGTAACGAGATCAAATATAAGTAATCCCTAAGGAGGCATCCAAATTACAAAAAAGGCGTTAGGTGAGGCGTTAGGTGGTCGAGCAAAATCTCACTCAATCTCACGTGGTCTCGACAAATATCACGTAATTTTTTTTCGTCATTAAAAATCTTAAATACTAGTCTTAACTAATCTTAAATAGATCTAATGTGATCGAGTATAGATTAACTCATTTATATTACAATTACGCATTTTAAAAAATCTCACATGAAATTATGGGAGGGGAAGGGGTCGAGCAAAATCTCACCAAGAGTAAGGGGGGGGGGTCGAAAAAGCGCTTAAATTTTCGTAATTAATGGACGCCCCCTGATCACTAAGGCCGGATCCACACTACAGTGCTTGTCTCGGTTCGTTCTCGGTCCGATCTCGATCTGGTAAAATATTGTTACACAAGAAACAATGAGAGTATTCATACTATCCGTGCCAGTCAAGGTCCGATCAAGTCACGCTCCAGCAACGATTCGTCATACAAAACATTTTACCGGCTTGAGATCGGCCCGAGAACGAACCGAGACCAGCACTGTAATGTGGATCGGGCCTAACTTGTTACGATCGCGGTATTTCGGGATTAAGAGACTGATTCCGGTGTTGTTATGTAAGAGAATTCTTCCGGGATGGCGTGATTATATTCTCTACTAGCAATCGGGCACAACTTAGCAGTTTTAAAATCATACATATTTTTTTTGTGTAAACTGAATGTACTAGTTTTGAATTTTTTTTCCATAATGCTTGAAATTAAGAAATAATTTTATCCTAAAGATTGGTCATTTTTTTATTATAAAAAAAGCACTAACTACCTGTTAATCTAATAGTTGCGGGTTCGATTACCACTCATGACGAAATTCGTATTGGCCATACATACTAATACAAATTTGTCTTGTAAGTGTTGTGAGTGAGTGTGTTCGCTGATCAATAATACTTAAATACCCTATATCTTAATAAAAATGAAAATTTATTATCACATTGAATGTATATTTTTAGCCTATTCCATACTGGCTGTACAAATTACATGGTTTGAACATCAGCTACTCATGTGAGATTTGCGGAAATTACACATACAAGGGACCCAAAGCGTTTCAACGTCACTTTGCGGAATGGCGTCACGCTCACGGCATGCGCTGCCTCGGTATACCGAATACTGCGCATTTCGCTAATGTCACGCAGATTGAAGATGCTTTAGCATGTAAGTAGTTTCAATTTTTATATGCTATAAGAACCTTTAAATGTAATCCGTATGATCTATATGACTGGTAAAAAAATTGGTTGTCTGTAAAGTCAGCTTATTTACGATAATTTTTATTAGATATACGGTATATACGATAATAAAAAACATTGATGAAAAATTGTATACTTTTATGAATTGAATTGAATTATTATCACAGAATTATCATTATTTTGTATAATACAAAGGAGTTAATTGAAAATTACAATTTTTTCCATAAATTAATATTTATTTGCACTCGCTAAATACTCGTTAATTCAAATATTTTTTCTACTCGGCTCTCGGACGCATCTGCCGATAGAGTGGAAGAGAGATAGATGCGTCACAAGCCGAACGCTTACGTCGATCGTCCCTTTATCGCTTGTCCCGTGCTCTCGCTCGCAGAACGCCCTTATGGAAATTATTCCCAATGTAAACTCTATATAGTTCTAATATAAGTAAAATAAAAGACTTGTTTTATTTAAGTTTAACTTTTTTAGACTTTTTCCTTAAATAAAACTCTAAAAAAGTCTTTATAAGTTTTTTATTCTATTTATTAGAACTATATAGAGTTTACATTGGGAATAATTTCCATTTTTATAAGGGTGTGACAATGAGTCATGCTTTTTCGTGCGTGCAGCCGGCGTTCAGTGATTTACAAGACGTTATCATGCCAAAAAATCCTTATGATGTTTTGATGTTCACCCTCAAGCATAAAAATAAACATTGAACAAATTTAACACTTGAAATAGTAAGGTTTAGGCCCTATTGGATTCATTGGGACGTCTTGTTCATATAATATGTAATTTAGTAAATTAAAATAATGATGTCTTCTACCATGAGCAAACAAAATTATTTGCAAAGATAAAAGTGTAAAATTTTATTTCAGTATGGGAGAAAATAAAAAACCAAAAAGAGAACGAAAGATTTGTCGCAGAAAATGATGAAGAATTTGAAGATTCCCAAGGAAACGTTGTTAATAGAAAAACATATGAAGACTTAAAACGTCAAGGGCTACTGTAAAATTTAGTTAAATATTAATATTATAAATCACATAATTAAAATTGTGTAACTAAATATAAAACGACAAATAAAATGTGGTTTAGTAATAATATAATATTCTTTTAATTAAATTAATACAAAAATAACTGTGATATTATTATCATATAATAAAACATAAATCATAATTGCTTCTTACTATTATTCATATTTTAGTCTAGTCCACATGAGCCATTTTGGTAAACTTTTTTCAGCAGTCTCCGAAAATTATGATTGAGGTGTCATTCGATTCAAAATGGCATCTAGATGATTTTTGAAAGAAATGAAGTTCCGCTTGCAAAAATTGCAATGGAGGTGTCTTTCCCTTTCAAATGAGCCCCAACAGTAGCGGTCTAGGGTTGCTGGTTTTGGAGTTACGCCGGGATGATTTTAGGGGTAGAGAAGTGGTATAAAATAAAATAAAAGTATTTGGAATATTTCGTATTTTAGAAAATATCAAATAATGTAAAAAAAAAAAAAAAATTGTACTTCAAATTATTAAGTCGAATTCTTGCGCCACGCGGAGTCGCGGATGTGGGTGGTGCCGCAAGCGGCGGTCGCGTCCCTCGCCCCCCACCGCCCGCAAGCGCATTTCCGTTATATGTTTTTCTTACGGTTTTAGTCTCACATTTTTTTCCTCCCTATCTCCTCCAAGCCTGCCGTAAGGAAGGTCGTTCTACAATATTTTAATCCGCCTGAATAACATTTAAATCAAAAGGCGCCAATACGACTTTCTGTGAAGATCATTGTGGCATTTTAGTGCCATGGAAGCCCGAAAAGTATCTTGAGCGCATTACTGTTTGCACGCAAGCTATAGTTGGTCTCGAGTCTGCAGGTGTAAAATTACTTTAATTAAATAAAGTTAACTTAATCTCCGTTCATCGTGTAAACCTACGAGTCAGGATATTACAGCAAACTGACAGCGACGCGACGCCTTACCAAATGACCCAAGTACGTATTTAAAGCTGATCACCTACGTAGGGTTGATCCGCAGAGCATTATTTCTGGTATGTTTGGATAATCTGTTGCATCAGATTTGAAAACCATAACTTCGCTCTTTTTTCATTGTACTTGAGTCATTGAGCTTCCGTAGCGTATATTTCGAATATTTGTAGTAGCTGTTTTAAGGCACAGATAAGTGTTTCAGCGTTTGTGTAAATTCAACCCATACAGGCGTGGGGTCATTAAAATTTATGGGAGATCAGTCGTTCTTCAAAATACATTATCGAATTAGAATATAGGTAACCACTTATACCGAACAATTTTATTTTTCTATTGAATTCCTAAGGTAAGTAAAATATTTTTCTGGATAAGTATTAGTATTGAACTGGAGAAAGTAGTTTCACAAATACTTAAAAAAATATAAATGTTTTCATGAAAAAAATCTAGTACCAATAAAATGATTACCATGAGTCAGCTTGCAAAGTCGTGCCATTGCACTTTTCTTTAGGATTTTTATGATTCAATTAGTACATCATATTTTGATTTAACCGGTGTAACTTGTATTAGCGCTCGAGAATAAATTATATTATTTACTTTTAGATGAAAATTTAGAATGTTTTTCCCCTAAAACTTCTGAATAATTTTATAAGGGATGGTAAAAACTTTATTAAAGTCTGTTTTATGATTACGTGAAAAACCATACGTTATGTAGTGAAGATTGGATATTAAAGATTTGAAATGTAATGGTTACTAAAATATTAATAAAACGTATGACGCATTTTTTTTATTCAAATAATTTTTATTACTGGTAATATTTTATTATGGACATGGAAAATCTAAAACACTTGATTTCAAAGCATAGATTGGTGGAAATGTGTTTGTCAAATTCATTGTCTTTTTAACAAATTCACATGCGAGAGCGAGACATGCATGACAACTGTCAACAGCATGCAAACAAATAACAAATATTTTACTGTTTTAAAGTAATTGTTAAAATAGTAAGTATTAATGTGTATAGTGATTGGTTAATATTATAACGGTGACTTTAAATATAAATTGTTATTCAAAATGACTGAGGGAAAGAGGAGTAGTCAAATATTTACCGGTGCTCGAGTTCTAGGTTATGTCAGCACACATGTGCCTTTTGTAGCTCGTTTTATTAAAAGACGAGGTGAAACACTTGTTTGTACAAGCGTAGGGAAGTGGTTCCATACATATGGATGTGATAAATTTCGACTTTTAAGTGTAAGTGGCGAGCATCCAGGACCTATAACATGTATGTGTGGTGATAGTTTTCATGTATACACAGCAAGTGAAAATGATATTTACGCCTGGAGACGAGGTTGTGAACTAAAGCATGTATATAAAGGACATCAGGCACCTATTCACAAGCTCCTGCCTTTCGGTATACATATTATATCAATTGATGAAGATAATGTACTGAAAATATTCGACATCAAAGAAGAAACCGAATTTCTAGATCTACGTTTTGATGAAAAGATTTTTAAAATATCAACAATATGTCACCCTCCCACTTATCTTAATAAAATATTACTTGGTAGTAAACAAGGTCAACTTCAATTATGGAATATCCGAACAGCAAAGTTGGTTTTTACATTTGATGGGTGGAAGTCTGCAGTTACTGTAACAGAACCAGCACCCGCAATTGATGTTGTAGCTATTGCTCTAGAAAATGGGAAAATAGTTCTTCACAATCTTCGCTATGATCAGGTGGTCATGGAGTTTATTCATGACTGGGGTAAGGTTAGTTGTTTATCATTTAGGATGGATGGAGTACCAATGATGATAACAGGAAGCACTCAAGGGCATTTAGTTATGTGGGATTTAGAAGAAAAGAGAGTCAAAATTCAGATTCAGTCTGCACACTTTTCCAAGATAGCTGGATTGCAATGCTTGACATCAGAACCAGTTATGATAACTAATTCTCGTGACAACTCTTTGAAAATGTGGATATTTGATATGCCTGATGGAGGAGCAAGGCTTTTAAAGAAAAGGTATATATAAGAATTAACATCATTATTCATTCTCTATTTTAAAATTAAATCTAACAATAATTTTGTGTAAAATACACATTAAAACTTTTAAATTTTGACACTCGTGGTTTTACTACACTACATATACACACATACATACTTTTTGTAGAGGTAAATGAATACGTCACACTCCACCGTCCCCAGTAGGATGTAAATCCTGTGTCGAGATCTGGTAAAGTACATAACATGTTCAGACCACGACAAACAGTCAGTTTCTTGACTCCTGAGCCAAAGCATCATCCTACATAGATATTTTAAATAATATATCTTAAATGATCCATTGTCACAACTCTGTTTTGTTGTTAGTACAAAAAGTATATTGTGGTATGTGCTCATGTTATCGTTTTATAAAATACTCATAATGTGATTATTAAAACATACACTCTTTCAATTTATAATGCATATATTTTTCCATTATTATTTAATTTCACCAATAATCTTATTTTTCTTAGGGAAGGTCATGCACTTCCACCAAATTTAGTGAGATATTGTGAACCAAATGGTGAAAATATATTAGCTGCAGGAAGAGATAGCAGTCTACATATTATGAATACAATAACAGAAACTTTTAACAAGAGCATGGGTAAAGCATCATACAACCGAAAGGCATCCAAAAAGAAAAGTCAGTACTAAATTTATAAATAATAATTTATCAAAAATATTATTTAAAATATAATTATTAATATTAATGTTATTGTTTTAGAAAGAACACAATTTGATTATCAGATTCTTCCTCCCATAACAAAGTTGAGTTCATGTATGCTAAGGGATAAACAGTGGGATAGTATTGCTTCCCTGCACGAGGGAATGTATTTGGCTACAACGTGGTCTTACAATAAAATATGTATGGGAAAGCACAAGTTAAAACCTCCAGAAATGGAGAAGAGAGTTCTGGCAACTTGTTTGATAGTTACACATTGTGGAAATTTTGTTATTGTTGGTAAGGCAAATTAGATGTAATTTAATTTTGAATAAATATAATTTTTATATATCGTCAGCTTAAATATTATTATTAGAATTCATAATTTTAACATAAATTGCACACCTAGTAAATATTTGTTATTGAATAAAATTATTTAAAAATAAATTAAACCAACATATGTCTAGCATTTTTATAGTTAATGGTAAAAATCAAACCATTGATACACGTAAATCTCTGATAAATAAAGTTGATGATGAACAAGGATTGCTAAAATAATTATTAAATTTAAGTTTATGTTTATTCAATCTTTGAAATTTTTGTACATACTTTTTTTATTTTTAGGTTACAGTAATGGTCAAATACATAAGTTCAATATGCAGTCAGGTTTATACAGAGGTCACTATGGTAATGAGAATAGAGTCGCTCACAAAGGAGCAATAAGGGGAGTAGAAACAGACCTTTGCAATCAAAGAGTCATAAGTGTTGGCGCTGATGATCGGTTGAAATTTTGGCATTTTAAAGCAGGTAAACCATTGTATATTAAAAACTTATGTGGTTTAACGAGTTTGTTCTTGATCTTAAAAAGAAAAAAATAGTGTCAGCTCAACATGTTAATAAAATTGGAATCACATTTTTAATCACATTCTTATAGCATGCCACAAATAGTAGCAGTTTTATAATCTTTTATATGCTTGACTTAATGAAGTTTATACCTATTTTAATTTTGTTTTGTTTTAGCATCAACTCCATATCATGTTTTGAAATTAGAGGAATCTGTTAATATGACGAAATGTCAAAGAGAAAGTGGCTTATTGGCATTGGCTAATGAAGACTTCTCTATAACACTTGTAGATATAGACACAATGAAAGTTATAAGAAAATTTGAGGGTCACGTTGGAAAAATTAATGATATTGATTTCGATTGCCAGAGTCGGTAAGAAATGAGAATTAACAGTCATGAGATAAATGAACATTTAATGTTCGTATTCATGTTATTTTCATATTTTTAGGTGGCTTGTTACATCATCAATGGATTGCACTATCTGCACATGGGACATCCCTAGCGCTCAACTTGTTGATATTTTTTGTGTAAGTAACATTTAATCTTTTTTTGTGCGGTGGACGTGATGTTACGTCATATAAAAAATATTTTCATATTATTTGGAGGTATTATGCAGTCTCAGGATTAAGAGGGATTTAGGATAATAAAATGAATTTCCTATGTAGTGCTTTCCTCTTGTTAGATATATAGATATTACACATATCAGTCAGCTGTTTCTACCAATAAAGTAACATTGATAAAAGACACTGTTTTGTTTTTCATAACTTCATACATACTCTTTGATTTTACCAATGCAAAAATAGATGTAATATTTTATATTGTTTAAATTGTTGGCTCAGCAACATTGATTTGATCTTAACATTAATTTTAACCATATAATTTAATATCATCATAATATATCTTAATAATCATATAAATCTTAATATATCATCACAAATCATACTCTAAAACCAATTCAATAAGTCGTTATTATAAATTAATAGTGCCAAAATATCATATCATAATATCTATATTGTAATCATCATTCTCAAAAAACTGACTTCTAATAAAAACGTTGTAACTTCGAATTTTGGTCCTGTGTGAAAAGGATTATCGTAACAAAATTAAATTAAAATCTTTTATTAGTTATACAGGTCATTGTCAATTTTGGGCAGGTAAACTTGTCCCTCAACGTTTTTTATTTTTTATTATTTTTAATAACATCACAATCTCTTAATAAATTTTACATGAAATACAAAATGCATCGCATTAGTAAGCATCCATTACAAAATTAAGACAGTATCGATTTTTCCTAGTTTTTTTAAAGTAACATAGTGGTAATATCTGCTAACAGAATTTTCGTATTTATTCTACCTGTCCCGGTAGCACTTCTATATATAATAAAGATCAAATAACTTAAGTTTTTACTACATCAACCTACTTAAATTAAATTATTACCTTAAGATGGATATTGTAATATATTTATGTCATTTCAACTTGCGTTTACCTGCCCAAAAATTGACAATGACCCATACATATTATTAATTATTATATTATTGGTGCTTTTTAGGTTGAACAACCATGCACTTCACTAAGTATGTCACCGACTGGTGATTTTTTGGCAACTACACATGTTGGGGAGTTAGGCGTCTTTCTATGGGCAAATAGACACTTATATGATAAAATATTCCTTAAACCGATTGACAGAAACGCCGTTAATATTCCTCAGCTTAGTAAGTTCAAGTATTTTTTTTTCGTAACCCAAATGATTATTAACGAATTAAATTAATTTTAACATTAAATGTTGAATGAAAAAAAAAAAAACTTTTATGCATTTAAAAATGTAATTTGCAATTAAAAATTGTTTCCTTACAGAATTGCCTACAACTACTGCCGAAAAACCTGATATTGACGACATAGGAACGATAGACTTGGGTGAAGAACAAGAATATAAATCTCCCGAACAAATTAGTGAAGAACTTCTTACTTTGTCTGGTCAACCAACATCGAGATGGCTTAACTTGCTTAATCTGGATGTTGTAAAAAGACGCAATAAGCCGAAAACTCCTCTCACTGTACCTAAATCAGCGCCATTCTTTTTACCGACTATACCTAGTCTTGAACTTGAATTTGATTTAGAAAAAGATAAACAGGGAGATTCAAACAAAAAGCTATTAATTCCTGACACACTTTCCACATTAACACCATTCGCTAAGAAATTAAATGCCTGTGAAAAGGTAGAAGATTATAATGAATGTTTGGCAAAACTAAAATCATTGTCACCTTCCTCTATTGAAGCCGAAGTAACAAGTATGGCGCCTGATGCAGGTGGTTGTCTCGAAGTTATGAAACAATTTCTTAAAATGTTAGATGTTTTGTTTCAAACGAATAGAGATTTCGAATTGGCTCAGTCATATTTGAGTTTATTTTTAAAAACTCATACAAAGACGATATCAAAGGAAGAAGAATTACGAAAATCATTAGAATCTGTCGAAGAATCTGCAACACAGTCTTGGTCAAAACTACAGAACTATTTACTTTATAATATATGTGTCGTAAAAACATTAAAAGATATGTAATATATAAACTATAGTTTTTTTTTCTTTCCCTTAATATAATTAGGAATTATATCATAATTAAATAGGAATTATATCATAATTAAATATTCTTGTCTCACGAATCGCGCCCGAAAATATTATCTCTCTTTTAGTACCTATATCTACTTTAGTTACGTAAAAAATAACGTAAACAGTTTCACTTGCTCATTAATAAACGAATGAATATTATTTATATTGATTCAACATTCAATTAAAACCAGTCCAAATAAATTTCAAATTAAAGCATATCCAATATTCATCTGTTTGGCGCAAATCAGCTACCTACTGCTTTGAGGCGCTTATTGAATATTTTTCGAAGGGAATTAAACCACGACCCAGCGCTCGAAAGCCGCCTCTCATTAATGTCCGCCTCATTTTAGCAATAAGTATTCATTTCTACGACGACGAAGGGAGACGTTTGCAATGAAAATCTGATTGTGCTTCCTTTGCAAATTCTTTCTTAGTTTCCTTTATAAAAGAAAAATGAAGTTATGATTAAATTTATATTTCACTTTTATTACTCTGTGATTTGTATTTTGCTTGCGTTTTTTCTTTTTAAATAAATAATAATGTAATGATTTTTAAATGACCTCTATACAATTAAAATTATTTAGAAAATATTTGTAAATTAAAATATTCTGCTAAAAGTCTTAAATATTAAAGGATAATATTTAAATTGAATGTAAATTTGATCGTATATAAACATTTATCAGAGTACATTAAAGCGAAGAAGGAAATGAATACTGTGGTTCCATTTTCTATTACCGATCTTTCATTCCAAACCATTTAACTTTTTCCTTTAAAAGTAGACTTCATAACGTGGAACGCTGAGAGCCGCTTGGCCGTTTTGCGGTTGGTTATGTCCACTGGGATTAACGCCAGATATTAAGCGAACGATTATCGTCAATACTAAATGAAACGGATTAAAGTAGGCACCTATATACATTATTTAATTAATAACTATATTTTACGACATTAATAATTATATTTTACGACTTGTAATGCTGTAGGTACTATTTTTGTTATCATTCATACATTCACATGTGTTAATTTTGCAGATTGTAGTGTGTAACCAAACAAGAAACTACATTAAGTGCAGTAGAATTGTTTCATGAAAAATATATGGGGTAAACGTGGTTGTTAGCAATTGGTTAATTGAAAGTAAACAATACGGTTTACGTTGTCCTTCGCTGCTGTCCAGAGCACTTTGCTTATACAGAGTGACTGGTGAATTACTATCAATATTTAAGGAGAATACTCGGTTCATGATTCTCATTCGAATTATGTAAAAAAAATAGGTACTTAATTTTTGACCAAATTTCCATATATTTCAATTCAAATAAATGAAGCGTGGACACTTTTTCAATCATACCGGCGACGCGTGCACAGGTGTGGTACTGTGCCGCATGTTCACATCTAAAAATTTTCCAAAGTTCACATCATTTACCTAGTCAACTTTGTTGCTTAAACAAGTAAAATATCTTAGTATTTTTGCCTATCCTAAGCCAGGATTAAAGTATTAAGGGGGATTGGATCGTGATGGGGAAGATGTAAAATTACTAAAAAAGCGATTGAGTGCCGAATAAGGACGGCACAACCTGCATATCCATCACATCTGTCATCGCTCAAACAGGAAAAACCAGGAACCCGAAAAAGAGATTCTAGAACCAACCAGAGATGACAGTAATGGAAGGATTTTGCCGGTTAATTAATGATAGGATTTTTTTTTTAAATATATAAATGTATGTTTTTTTATTTATTTAGGAGCATTTGTCGTCGTAAAGTCAAAACCACTTACTGGGTTGGAACTCAAGTTACTGAGCCTTCCTTTTGAACTTATTGTTATGTAAGTTTACCTTAAATATTTTAGCTTTGCTTTTTTTCAGCAAACTAAAAAAGTCTATTTATAAATAGTATACGTAAAGTATATTCCTTCTTCGCCATAGAATTATTATATGTTCTAAAGATATATGATCTCTAGAGCAGCGTCCTTATCTGTGAGCTGACGATTGGGTCACAAGCCGGGTGCGGAAGCATTGATTAGCGCAAAACTCAAGGTATGCGATCAGCCGATTATATTTTTCAGTATCAGATATAATTATATATTATAACTATAGATATTCTTATAGAGAAAAAATTTAAATTAACCGATTATGCAATAAAAACATTAAAATTACTATTAAGTTCCATACAAATAAATTCTCCGTTAAAATTATTATTATTGAGTTAGAGAGAGTTTCGAGGATATAGAATTTTAGATATTGCGGTGATTTTAGTTATTTATTAATGATAATTATATATGAGATTAGTCACTAATATTTATTATAAGAAATATGTACCTTACGTCTATTTTTTTATCATTTTATTATTATTTATTTATATATTATATAAATATACAATAATATCATTCTATTTGTTATAAGTACACCTACGCCTGTCTGTATTCACTGAGTTATCCTCAGCAACAAGGTTGCCTGGTAGAGATCGCTTTTTAGCGATAAGGCCGCCTATTGTACAAAGCCAAGTCTAATTTAAATATATTGTATTTTTCTTTGGTGTACAATAAAGAATATTTATTATTATTTTCTTATTGCTACACTCCACCCGTTTAATATATACATATACACATATAAATAAATATAATATAATACAATACTTATATAAGGAATATAATAAATTTACTTAAATTTACATAGATAAATATAAGCGGGTGGAGGATTACGCCCCGGCAGGGAGATCAAACGGCCGGGGGTTAGGGTTGTAGGCTGAGAAATCGGCGGACAATCCTAGCCGAGTCGAGTAATACCGCCTTCTGCATCCTGGCTGCGAGCGAACCGTCACAGATACCCAGCTGCCTCAGGTGGTGAGCGAGGCTAACCGGGATCAAACCGTTGGCAGATATCACGATAGGGATGATTTCAGTGGACTCAACACCCCACATGTCGACAATCTCGTGTGCCAAATCCAGATATTTACGCTTTTTCTCTGTTTCGGCTTTCACGAGGTTCTCGTCATGAGGGATGGTAATGTCCACTAAAAACACCCTCGACTGTGCCCTATCCATCACCACGATATCAGGCTTGTTCGCCAGTATCGTCCTGTCCGTGGCAATAGGCAGGTCCCAGTAGAGCCGGACTCCGTCGCGTTCGAGTACTGGCACCGGTGTGTACTGGTAATACGGCATCCTCTGTTCTAGGAAACAATACATAAGAGCAAGCTCTTGATGAAGAATTTTGGCCACTTGATTATGTCTGTGCAAGTACTCAGTGTTGGCAAGCGCTGAACACCCCGAAAGCACATGTCTGAGTGACTCGCCGGGATGACGACAAGCTCGACAGAAGTCGGGAGTGCCATCCTTCAGAATGTGCTTTCGGTAGTTGTTCGTCTTTACCACCTGATCCTGTATTGCACAGACAAAACCTTCGGTTTCCCCAAAGAGGTCCCCGAATCGCAGCCACTGCACGGAGGCCTTAACATCCACGTGAGGTGCGTGGAGCGCCTTGTAAAACCGTCCATGCAGCTCCTTCTCCATCCATACGGTCTCCCGGTCAGAGGTGCTAAGTACAACCGGTCTTCGCCATTCCTCTTTGGCCAGGGATAAGGGAGTGAGACCTTTGTCACATACTACAACATCACCATGCATAGCGCTCTCCCTCCTCGTTTCAAAATAGGCCCTGAGGCTGCACACCTCCCGGTTATGCATGGACTTGGCGCTTAATAGGCCTCGGCCACCACACTTCCGTGGGATGTACAGTCTCATGACCGACGATTTCGGGTGATGCATGCGATGGTAAGTCATAGTCGTGCGGACTCTTCTGTCCAGGGCGTCGAGTTCGGTCTGAGTCCATCTGAGCACGCCAAATGTGTACAAGAGAGTGGGCATGACCCAGCCGTTATAAGCTCGGACCTTGTTGGCGCCCGACAAGTAGCTCCGAAGAACTTTTGTCAGCCGTCCAAAAAAGACCTCGCAAACCGCCTGTTTCATATCCACCTCCTGCACCCCTATGCATTGTGACATGCCCAGATACCGGTATGATTCAGCTTCGGAGAGGGTCTTGAAGTTAGAAAGCTCTAGGCTAATTTCAGCCGATTGCGTCACCTGTCCCCTGTCCACATGCACGACCGCACACTTATCCACTCCAAGCTGCATCCTGATGGAGCCGCTGAACTCAGTAGTGATTTTCAGCAACTCCATAAGGCGTGCAGGATTAGGTGCCAGCAGCTTGAGGTCATCCATGTAGAGAAGGTGGGAGACTTTAGTACCTCCTCTCCGAAACTGAAAGCCTGTCCCCGAACGCTCCAGCAGAGTGCTTAAAGGGTTCAAGGACAAGCAAAACCAAAGTGGGCTCAGACAATCACCCTGGAAAATACCCCTTCGTATCCGTATTCGGTCATCGGCACCCGTCGTCAGTCTCTCGCCCTGGAGACAAAGGATCGTGCTCCATTGCCCCATGCATACTTCGAGGAAGTCTCGAACTGCACCGTCGATCTTGTACAGCTCGAGGACCCTCAGAAGCCATGAATGAGGCACCGAGTCGAATGCCTTCTTGTAGTCGATCCAGGCAGCAGAGAAGTTCCGACGGTTGCGTTTGACAAGCTGGCCCGCAACAGAGTCAATGATAAGGAGCTCCTTTGTGCCGCGGCCGCCTCCACGGCATCCGTTCTGAGCTACAGACAAGATGTTAAATTCGTCAATATGACGAGAGATCTTGCAGCTCAGAACGGATGTCAGTGTCTTGTAGATGGAAGTCAGACACGTTATGGGGCGGTAGTTGGTAGGATCCGCGGTGTTGGTGGACTTAGGAGCTAGGTGAGTGATCCCAGTAGTGAAGAGGTTCGGAAGCGTCTTCCGCTCTATCGCCTCTTGGTATTGTCGAGCCAAGGTCGCATGGCATACCGAGAACCCTTTCAGCCAATAGTGATGCAGGCCGTCGGCCCCCGGACTCTTCCAGTTCGGTGCCCGCCGGACCGCATCAGCTACGTTCTCCGAAGAGATGGCGATTGGGTTCATCGGTTCGATTCTAGCACATGCTTCCTGAACCGCCGCAATCCAAGGGCCCTCCTCATGCTCTACCTCCCGTGACCATATGTTTCGCCAAAAGGCGGCGAGGTCAGCCGTATTCGGTTTTGGGGAAGTAGAGCACGGCGTCGGGTTCTCCAACTTCCTGTAGAACCTCTTCTGATCACTCACGAAGAGGCGATTTTGTCGGAAGCGCTCAACTCTCTCAGAGTACCTACGAATGCGCTTCCCCCATGCCGCGATTCTTTGCTTCAGGCCGTCGATGCGCTCCGTCAGTTTTTCAGCTATATCAGGCTGATCAAGCCTGACGCCTAATCCACTAAACGCTATTCTGACGGAGCGCACAATCCTTGGCCTAGTGTTGCCCGACCTGAAGCTTTGCAGTCTGCCAATGAGGGCCCTGGCCAGGCCGATACGGCGTTCTATTCTCTTCTTCCAGGCTGGTACGTCACTACTCTTATTAGTAGTGCGTCCAGGCTCCTGGGTTTTGGCTCCAATGAAGCGGTGTACCGCCAGAGCTGCACCAAAGAGAATAGAACCCGTATCGTCCAAGCCCAGACTGCCGTCCAAATATGGAGGTAGCAGCCTGTTAGCTGCCTCAATGGCACCACGCGTCGCAGCATTAAGAGGAAGACGGGAGAGTCGTGGCCTCTGTTCCAGAGGAGCGCTCCGGATCTCGGAAATCGCCTCCTCTAAAATCCCTCTCATCTGCTCTATTTTATGGGAGGCTACTCCTTCAGCGATCGCATCCACAGGCACTTCGCTACGAACGATCGTCTGTTGTGTTATAACTGCGTTGTGCTCTGTAGATACGGATTCTACTTCAGGAGCAGCCTCACGTCGAATCCGTTCGAGCTCGGCGGCGTTGAATACGCCCTTTCGTTGTATGTACCGAGCTCTATCTGCCAGGTTCTGTTCCGTGACAGTTAAATTTGGCTCAAGCAGCAGGAACTCGCGGTGCATTACCGCTCGGTAGCCAGTCCGTCCGGTTTCCCCTCCTACAGCCCTATAATACGCACGCATGACATTTTCGTTCATATTATTTGTCCATCTCATGCGGCGTACTCCACCAGCGGCGGGCACCGAATGCTGAGTCCCTTGAGACTCTGTCGGCGCCAAGCCAACTGGTGGGGATGGTGGATACACCGGCCGGCTAGGTGTTGGTACCGGTCGGCGGGGGTTGCTGGCGGCCCGCATGCTGCCACGTCCAGCGCCAGCTCCAGACGCGCCCTGGCGCCCCCCAGGTAGCGGCCCTAGTCTTTTCCTTTTATTCGTATCCATCCATAAGTTTTTGAGCTGTTAGGTACTCACTCGGGGAGTCGCTCACGCTTCCCGAGGAGGCTGCGCCGGTCTTATGCAGCTTTGGTTGCCTTTAGTCGCCTTTTACGACACCCTAGGCTGAGTATGGGTTAGTCCTATTCTAATCTGCCGGGAACCACACGGCGTTTATTAACTTAACTCAAGGTATATTTAATAACTAAAGGTATTATTATTATTATTATTATTATTATTTGTACCTAAACTTAAAGTTTTGTATACATCAAAGGATTTATATTTGACACAGCTAAAGGGTCTAGCCGTACTTTCATAGCGAAACTTCCCCCGATAGGAACCTATATCGTAACCTATGTAGAGATGGGCAATCTGTTTCTGCCCGGCGGGAATAAATGGTAAGTTACGGGCATATTGGGCATAAATGTTTTTATGCCTGAATAAATGCCCAATCATAGGGCAAATATTTTAATGTGAAGTTAAACAAGATTTATAGATAAGATAGATATTTTTCTTATGTAAAATAGGAAGTATTCAAAGAGTAAAAAGAAAATGTAAGTCCTGAACGTATTTTAATAAAAAAATGATAACATTGGTTAATATTTCACAATAAAAATAATACTTAGCCTTATCGTCACTTTTAGATCAAATAACATTTTGTATTCTGTTGTGTGTTAATACAGGGTAAAACAATTAAACAAAAAGTATGTAATTTACTTATAATAGGAACAAAACTTTCGAATTTTTAATCTATGTTACAGTAATGAGATCTACGATTAGTATGCGGGACGAAGCAGCATAATATCTTCATGTTTAAATTAAGGTACATGTATTTTAAAGCTACTAAAAATAAAAATAAAAAAATCTGCGTATAGTATAAGTATACAAATAACAGTAAAAATATAATCTATATATATATATATTACCGAATATTATATATATTACCGAAGTAGCGCCATGCTGCTTGCAGCTGAATAGGCCGGCGCGCCTGGGAAGAACTTCGCTCTCACTTAATACTGACGTGAAATGACGGCACTGACGTCGTGTTTCGTTCGGTTTTTGAGGATCCGGTGGACCATCCCCCCCCCCCCTCCACACACATGGCAGCACAGACTTCGTAAAGACTACCCCAGGAGGGTACCAGTCGCCAAAACACCGGAGAATCCCTCTCTACTTTCGGGCTCAAGACCTCAACCTAAGCCCGGAAGCATGGGCAGCACCGCGAATTCTTGGCGCAAATCTGTGCTCAACAGTTTAACTGCCTGGGGTAGACAAAGCAGTCGGCAGAAGTCCCCTACCACTATGACCGTGCATTTCTGTAGCATCAGGGGGCTTCATACTAATCTTAACGCTGTTCACTACCACCTCCAGACAGCGAAGCCGGCCTTGCTCTTTTTGACAGAAACACAGATATCCCCTCCAGCCGATACCTCTTATCTCTCTTGTCCGGGGTACAAATTAGAACACTTTTTTTGTACCGTGGGCTGAAGTTTGCGCGTGTGTCAGGGAGGATGTCTGCTCTCGTCACCTTGGCAGTCTTGAAGGTAGAAACCCCTCCATCCTCTGGTTGCGCATAGACAGCGACGACCATCCCCGTGTCTATGCCTGCCTATATACGTCCCACAGCGGTAATGACGAAACTGATCGTCTCATAGAGTTCACATTTGGATGAACTCTACAGATTCCGTGCTACAACAGATCCCATCGCAGAGATAGTGATACTTGGTGATTTGAACGCCCATCACACCGAGTGTCTCGGCTCGCGAACAACCGATCATGCGGGAAGATCTGTTTACGACGATCACCAAAGCGTACCCCTGATGTGGAAGATCATATGCATTCCCTGTTGGACCTTCTGCTGACCTCTCATCCGGACAGTTATGTAGTTTCAGACCACTGTCTAGTCCGGAGTTTTGCGCCAATCACACGCCCACTATGGCCTCGCTTTGCAGGCAGACGCCGCGTTTGGCACTATAGGTCAGCTGATTGGGATAGGATTCGGTTCTTCTTTGCATCTTACCCATGGGGGCGAATTTTCTTTTCGCTGGATGATCCAGACATCGTTACTGATTCTGTTGCCGAAGTGGTGCTACAAGCCATGGAACTTTTCATTCCATGCCCTGCGGTGCTTATAGGCGGCAAAACCGCATCCCTGGTTTGGTCGGCTTTGCAAAATGGCTGCACGCCATAAGCTGGAAAGCTACCGAGCTTGGGCCAATATGTCGATATCCAAGGATGTAACGACCAGCGCATTAAAAAAGGAGTATAACTTTGCCTCTAGGTCCTTCAAAAGACTAATTGCTGAGACAAAGGCGGAGTACGTGAGCAGAATTGGCGAGATATTGGTTCGACTTCCTTCGGGAACTCGTGCATTCTGGTTGCTTGCCAAGGCTGTTCAAGGGAATTTTTGTAAGGCATCAATTCAAATTGTAGCCTATGTGTTATTCTGATGAATAAGTTATATTACTGTAAAGTTTTATCTAAATCCGTTCAGTAGTTTTTGCGTGAAAGAGTAACAAACATCCAAACAAACTTTCGCATTTATAATATTATAATAGGATATTGTTGAGAAAACTTACCTTGTAAGTCGCTGTAAATCGGAGCACACTTTTAAGTACACCAACCAATTAAAAAACTTAGCCAATTGCTAACCGCGATAGAGACGAAAATGCGTGGTGAAAACGGGAGAGCGACTGAGCGATTAACTACAAAATAGGGGTGTGCGATAATTATCGATAATTCGTAACTACTCGATAATTTTTCATTTGATAATTATCGATAAGTGTAATTCGATAATTTTGATCCGATAATTATCGGTAATTTGTCATTCGATAATTATCAATAACTATCGATAATTTTTCATCCGACAATTATCGATAATTTATTGGGATTCGATAATTATGGATATGCGTCAGCCGATAATTATTGAGTAATAAGTTTGACAGAGAGAAATGACGATCTTTTTGTTTTTTAGGTATTCGGATAGGGGTATAGGGGTAAACTGACACTGGATGTCGGATGACCTTTTTTTAAGTATTCGGATAGAGTATAGGGGTAAACGTCGATACTGGATGTCGGATGACCTTTTTTTAGGAATTCGGATAGGCTGCAGGGGTAAATATCGATGCCAGATCTCGGACGACTGTTTTGTTTTCGTCGTCACTTGCGATACACAAAAATTACCGATTCTTGTCATCCTTCAACCGATAATTCTGTAGTAGGTACATTCGATAATTAACCAAGCACCCGATAATTATCCATAATTTTCATTCGATAATTATCGATAACTGTTGCCAACTATCGATAATTTTCATCCAATAATTATCGATAACTGCTCATTCGATAATTATCGATAACACGATACGATAATCGGTAATAAAATTATCGACAATTTTTTCCCACTGATAATGAACATCCCTACTACAAAACGGTGGCGGTGCGTAAGCACATACGCATCCCTCTTCCCGCATTCTTTACGCGATGCCAATATCATAAGTTCCCGCGCTCGTGTTATTTAAATTGTGAAACGTACTTTTTGAATTATAGGTATATTTCTTGTGAAACGTTCTTAAATTTATAAAATTTTACCTTTAAACGATAAACACTAGCTAAAAACTATTACTTTATTAACTTCCAATGCATGAATCTAATAAACAAATAATTTTTGGAACAATATAATTTATGCCCAGTTAAATGCCCAAGGTAAGAAATTTATGGGCGCTTATTAGGAATTTATCCAATCTGCCCAAAATGCCGGGCAGAATGCCCATCTCTAAACCTATGTTATATTGTAGAGAGTAGATATTAATAGTAATTGATCCAGGAGATATTAGTTCTATATCTTATTGTTAGTTAATTGAGGAGCTATTAAAAAAAATGTGTCTGGAGGCGACTTTTTTTCAAAATTGTATATTTTTGGTAATTTTAAAGCTAGCTACGTTTAATACGTTTAGCTTACGTTTAATATACCGCTTTGAAAAAAAGTCGCTTCGGGACACTTTTTTTCAAATAGCTCCTCAACTGACTAAGATAGAGAACTAATATCTCCTGGATCAATTACTATAAGTACCTACTCTACAATATAACATAGGTTACGATATAGGTTCCTATCGGGGCAGGGCAGTTTCGCTATGAAAGAACGGCTAGACCCTTTAATTGACAAAAATATAATTAATTATCAAATTTGATATTCTTCGAAAAAATCGTATAATATCTTTTATAAAAACGGCTTCCAAAGCACATTTCTTAAAGTATTAAATTATACCTAAATATAAATAAAACAGTATAATTAGGTTGTGTACGCTAGTGTAAGTGAAATAATTAAAATGATTCGAGTAAATAGTATTATAATAATATCGATAGGTAATAAATGTCTACCTATATAATATATACAAAAATTTAAATCGAACATTTCATTAGAATGAAAATGTTACAAGTAGTAACGTTTTGAGTGATGGTAAAATGCAACAAAACTCGATTCCTAAAATATTTTTATAATTAAAGGAACAGATGCACAGATGAGTCTTATTGTTAGTAATACGGAATCCTTATTAACTGACAAATGTTAAAACTTTTTATAGCAATACTTTAGGCATCAATCATTATCTTTATTGCTGTAACATTTGTAGTGATGTATGTTACTCTGGGTATGCAATTTTACTGGTACAAAAATGTCTAAAATGTAAAAATTAAGAATTAAAATTCGTTACTATAAAAATTGTAAATCTAATAGTATTAGCTTGCTGAATATTATTAAGGATAGTAATAAGAATTAGCGCTACGAATGGTAATATGAATGTGTCTACTACGTAACGCTTTTACGCTGCATCATACAAATGGAATAGGATGGAGTTTCTGCGTTTGATGTGGCTTTTGAGTGATTAAAAATAACCTTTTCAGTCTTTGAGCTAGAACCTAGGTTATCCAATAAAGGAATTACAATGATCCCGATCTATTTTGATCATAAACTACTTTACTTAATAGTATATAAACTTTCTAGGAAATGTGTTCAGGAGGTAATTACAAGAAAAATCCTACTAATATTATAAATCCAATAAATCTTATTAGTACTTCTATAATCCTACTAATCCTATTAATCTTAGTATTGTGATATATAATAATTATATATATTATATAATAATTATATATAATATAGCTTATACATCAGAATAGCACATAGGCTACAATTTATAAAGATTTGTTGCAAAGCGAGGGTGGAGGGGCGGTCCAAGTAATGACACGACATCGCCAAGTGCGCGACCCAAACGCGGGTAGACGTCATTTAAGACTGTGTTCATTTTGAGTTTGAATATCTTATAGCTAATTCGATTTTCGAAGCAATTTATTACATGCAAGGGGGCATTCCCTACTCGTCATCACCGATTTCGCTCCAATTTATAGAATATGCAGGATTCGACTAGAAATGAAACTACCCGAAGTGGGAACTCCAAATGGTCAAGCATTTAGAAAATGAAACTGTTGATGTATGACAGAAGCCTCCTCATAGGAAATGAATCTGGATGAGTTCCGATTGTTCCACTAAAAGTGAGAGAGATTTCACCATGACTATCAGACGACAAATTTACAATGACATCTCCGTGATCCATAGGATATATAGGAAACCGGGAGTGATCACCTATTGATGATACAAAGTGCCTCACTTTGAATATCAATGTTAAGATGGAACAGTCTCACCGTGTCCAAAACCTCGAAAGCTTTTCCAGCTCGAAATATCTAATCGTTTCGATTGCCTTGAATATTGAGTTTCTGTGGACACTGTCCATATAGCTAGGGGCCGATTTGACATAGCGGGCAATCAAAGTAACCCCCGAAAGCGTTCTGACCAAACTCAAAATTTCATGGCAGAACGATGTTCATTAAACCTGCAGTCCTCTGGTGACTCTGAAGCTATATATAGCTATAGGTATTCGACGAGATCGAATCAATTCCTTGAATATGACTATTAAAAGTTATTTATTTATTTATTTATTTATTTTTGTGTTGCCAACACTGTGAAAATTGTGATCTTTTTGTGTTTGTTCAAAAAATCCGTATGAGCCGAAACACATAACGGCGTTGCGTTGACGCAACGCTAAAATCAGCAGTTTGCGTTGCGGCGTCGCGGCGTCGCGAAAAAGAGCGTTGTTGTAGGGTAACCAGTTCTTCGTGATTTTTGATTGCGGATATTAATTTAATTATTTTAAATATTATAATTCACGTGAAATTTGTTAATATTTGAAGTTGTCATTAAAGTAGAATGCATAAAAAGTAATCCTTTGTACCGGAAATAATTTTGTGAATCAATTTTTTTATGCTGGTAGGATTTTAAACAACTTTTGTCTCATAAAGCCTAAACAAAATTTAAACATATTGATACATAAATTAATATCTTACATTTATATTAGTTTCATAGATTAAATATAAACAAATAGCTTTCGTCCGCGGCTCCGCTCGCATGGTACAGGCACCAACGGTAGTCGGTACGTAAAGTAGGTACTCTATGGACTTTTCTGTACCCCAGAAAACTGGTATGCAGAATTTCATGATGATCGGGATTCAGGTTAATAGTTAAGGCGTAAAATCGTAACAAACAAAAAAACTCACTTTAGAATTTATCATATGGATGAAATTAGCATAAAATTAATGTACATATTTATAATTTATTTATTTTTTTCACTTTAGCGTTTATCATATGCATGAAATTAGCATTCCCCTATAATTGTGTAAGATAGAAAAAATATCACTATAATAACTTTTCGAAACGCTGCTTCATTACATATTTATAATTTAGGTACATCATACATGTCACTTGTTTGAACCGAGTCTTAAATTAGCTGTAAATGTAATAGTTAAAAGTAACAACATAACAACAATTGAGCTGAACTGTGAGCCGGTTCACAGCTCCGGTTCAAGCATATGGCTCATGAGCTTATCTGCAGTTCATAAAAATTCATTGAGATACCCATGTCTAATAAAGACACAAAAAAATAAAATATAAAAATAGACACAAAATGTCAATAAATCATGGTCAACAAGTATGACGTCACAACGCCGGAATTGGCGGTGCCGCGCCGCTAAAATTGGCGGTGACGCCACCGCCGATTTTAGCGTTGCGGCGCCGCAACGCCGTTATGTGTTTCGGCCCTATGTCATAGTCACTTTTTTCCGAAACTATAAGAACTATACTGTTGAAACTTGGTAAGTAGATGTATTCTGTGAACTGCATTAAGATTTTCACACAAAAATAGAAAAAAAAACCAATAAATTTTGGGGTTTCCCCATACTCAGAAGGTAGAACTGAAACTGAAAATTTTTTTTTTCATCAAACCCATACGTGTGGGGTATCTATAGATAGGTCTTCAAAAATGATATTGAGGTTTCTTATATCATTTTTTTCTAAACTGAATAGTTTGCACGAGAGACACTTCCAAAGTGGTAAAATGTGTGTAACCCAGCGGTCGGCGGCCTCCTCTCTCACCCGCTCGTCGGCCTCCTTCTGGGACATTACTGTCTCGCAGAAGGAGACCATCGCCTGCCAGGACCGCCGCCGCCGACGTGACCTCCATCCGCGGGCGACGAATGGGGGTGCGTAGGAGGCTCTACTTAACGCACCTCTAGTAACGCCCCTGTGCCCGTGTCGGGCCGGGATGGGAACCCGGTCCTGCTAGATACGGCGTCGTCGGGACTGTTCAGAGGTGAGCCGGATAGTCTCCATGGAGGAGAAGTCTGGCCTTTTCGCCGAGGCCAGCCTGTCGCTGGAGGAATCCCGTTGCCTGCAGATCCGGGACCCTCCAATTAAAGCGGCTGAAGGCTCCCGCAGGGGTTTAGTACGGTATTGCACTCCCAAAGTGCCGAGTCCGACATAGGTCTAGGACTGCCGACCCGGGCATCCTGGATATCTTCCGTAAATGGATTCCCCTGCGACAAAAAAAAGCTGTAGGCTGCGGTATTAGTGATAAAACTGTTTTAATTCACTTGAAGCAAATTAGGAAGGTAAAAAAGCTTGAAATTTGGGTAACTCGTGATTTGAGTGAAGCAAATCGACAAACGCGCTCAGACTGCTGTGTTACATTACTCAACCGACACAATAATGAAGGAATTTTAAATCGAATCATGTCATGAAAAGTTGGTCATGTACGATAATCGGAAGCGCTCATGGCAATGGCTGAACCCTGGTGAGCCAGCCAAGTCCTGCCCCTATCGAATATTTACCCAAAAAAAAAGTACTTGTGAGCGTTTGGTAGACTAGTGTCGTTCACTACAGTTTTCTTAAATCTGGTCAGACGATTACGGCAGATATCTATCGTCAGTAATCGCAAAGGCAGGCCACTGCTGCTTCAGGACAACACTAGAGCACACACTGCACAACAGACGGCTATCAAATTAGAGGAGCTTCAATAGGGGATCGGCCAAATTTTCAGAAAGTGTTTTAAATTAATCTTTGTGGATACTTATTCCCATAAAAAATAAAACTTTATTTTTTATAGCCTTTTAGGTACTCAAAATCATGTTTTAATATTGTTTTTTTAAAAGTCCCGCCAAAACGCCACGTTATGTCATCTCAGAGCGCAGACGTCATCTGGGGTTATAACAAAAACAGCTGCATGAGTATAAGTTCGCGAGAAGTTTTGTTTCGTGGAGTAGATTTTTTATTTGTTCTTATGGAACGAAATAAATATCGTTCGTGTGCAGTACCTCAATGTACGAACCCATTAAAAAGTACTTCAAATAAAATATTCATTTGATGTGCCAAGAAAAGCAGATAAACAAAAAAAAAAATGGTTAGACTTAGCGAGTAGAAAATGCAACGAAATGAATTTCACCAATTTACTTTTGTGAAGATCATTTTTGACGTAAATGTACAGTAATTACTACAAATAAATAGAATGAAATGTGCTTAAATTAATTTTTAGTACATATAATATAATAGTGTATATTGTTTTCTCTCTACGGTCAACTACTATTATAGAGTTTTTGTTTTTATATTTTTTTTTGTTGTAACACTCAAGAATGTGATATGTGTTGACAGTATTCTACTTGTAACGACCGTTCTGGTGTAGTGGTGCGAGTAGTCACCTCAACACCCCGCGCCGGCGGTCGCGAGTTCGATTTCCGCTCGGGACAGATATTTGTATTTGTACAAATATTTGTTTCTGGTCTGGGTGTATGTCCTTCTGGTTCTCCCTACCGTACCTCGGAGAGTACGTAAAGCCGTCGGTCCCGGTTGTTATCATATACACCTGATAGCGATCGTTACTCATAGTAGTATATTATCCGCCAACCTACAGTGGAGCAGCGTGGTGGATTAAGCTCCAACCCTTCGTATATATGGAGAAGTGGCCTTAGCTCAGCAGTAGGTGGTTTACAGGCTAGTACAGTACAGTAAGTACAATACATATTTGTTAGAGGTTATTTTTCAAGGAGGAATTTTTTCAAGTACCAGGTATTTTATGGCAAATAATATATTATTATATAGTTACAATACTAATACAGGAGTTTTCACATTTTGAAATTCAATGTCACAAAAGCCTGAATTATTTGCAAAGAAATTGCAAATCAGAAACGTATCCACTCTGGGAAGATTTCGATTGTCGGCATTCGTAAATCCTGTTTCCATTATAAAACAAGTATGCTTAATTTAAAAAATCAAAAAACCCGACTGCGTAAAATACTCTTATTATAAACTAAAAAGAATAAAACAATTTACTAGCTTTCATTTGATACTCATATTGCTACAGTAAGAAAAAAAAATTCAACTCCCCCCCCTCATTCCGCCATTTGCGGGCGCCGTTTTGAAAGTTTATAGGTATAGCCTATGTCACTACTACAATTTAGACAAATCCAACGACACCTCATATGTCAAAAACCGTCCAGCCGTTTGGGCTGTAAGGCGTGCCAAAGAAATGGACATACATACATACATACATACATAATCGATGACATATAAATCGATTACCGTATCCTAATATTTTATCAGTAATCTTGAAGTAACTTTTATAATTTCAACAAAATTATGGAAATAAGAATAACTAAGTAAACTAAGTAGGTAGTATCCGTGCAGTCAATGATTGGCCACAGATGACGTCACGCTCTGTGATTGGCGTTTCAGTACAGTTTAAAAATATTGAAAATAACAACATTTTATTTCTTCATTTAAAAATATTTAAATGAATTATATTAAATTATTCTTAGATAAATAATAGTAAAACAGTAAATTTATTTAATTTAAGCACAATGTTTTAGATTTTAATCTGATTACTGTCCGATCCCCTATTGGAATGTCTGAGACATGCACCGTACTCCCCGGACCTTTTTTTTTTTAACGATGGGAAATGCATTTACGCATCCCGCCGCCCGCAGTCGACGGGTATGTGGGACTCGCTGGCTGCGAAGCCAGAATACCCACTAAAATCCATCGACCGTCTGTGCCGTAGTGGGATGCCACGGGATCGCTCGCGCATACAACCGTGACGCCCCGACGCTTGGCCCGGTGACCCCTCCGCATGTGATTAGGGTCGCTCGACTGGTCCACTCTGCTAATTCAGAGAAGTACCAGGAGCGGCCCCACCATCGAAATCTCCGCGCCCTCTCGGCGCCACTCCCTCACCGGCCGCACCTCCTGTGCCAACACTCTCACCGCGCTTTCGCGCCCCGTCCACCACTAGACACCAACTACCCCAGATGGTGAAACCCTTGAGCTGGGCCTGCACATCAGCTGGTCCAGGGGCCCAGTGGCTTGTGCGCCTCCGCGCCCAACCACTGTGCTTTTGCGCCCACCTGTCCGGAACGGACGACCGAAACCGCCCGCTCCTGCCACGAATGGGGGGGAAACTTCCACCCCATTTCTCCGCGCCCTTCTGGCGCCACGCCCCCGTCGACTGCACCTCTCGTGCCCACACTCTCAACGCGCTTTCGCGCACCGCCCACCACTGGCCGCCCAGCTACCCCAGTCGGTGAACCCCCGCTGATGGGTCCGCACATCAGCTGCTTCAGGAGGCCCAGTGGCTTGTGCGCCTCCGCACCTAAACTACCGTGCTTTCGCGCCACCGAATGGAGTGGGAGAGCGAGTCATCCCCCTCCTGCGCTTTCGCGCCCACCGCTGCTGGTTTTGGTCCACGGGGGTCCGATGACCCCTACCACTCGCGAAGCATTCGAGTGGCGTTCCCCTATCCGCCACCGGGGGACGCGGCCAGTAGGAGACCAGCAACTCCCTTGGGGTACTCCCCGGACCTTGCTCTGACAGATTACCTTTTTTTTCGAATTTTGGATAACTTCTTGCAAGGGAAAATTGATTCCCGTCCGAATAGTTTTTTTTAGTAAAGGTATCAATGAACTACCTATAAAATGGAAAAAGTGCATAGATAGCAATGGTACATACTTTAATGTTCCGACCATATAAAACGCCAATTTCATATGTAAGAACCCATTTATTTTCGGAAATATAGTCGGCAGCTATCGGTTTAGGTTATATGACCAATAATTCTAAGTTTTTTTTTTGAAGGTAACTAATGTAGGAGCGCATCAGTGCTATTTCCCCGTAGAATTACCCCGTAGTTATGCCAAGAATGTGCATACGCATAATAGGTTGATATTGCTGTTTCTACACTTGTGTTTTTTTTATCTCTCGTAATGCGTATGAAAAATAAACAATATACTATGCGTATATTGTTTATTATTCCGAGTAAGAAATCTCTTGTTTTATTTATTATTACCGCAAACGCGATTAAAACAATAGTAAAGGTATACTTTCCGGTACGTCGTCGCAAAGGTTTTTAGGTAAAAATGGTAAATTGGGTGTTACGTAACGTTTAGGGAGGGGAAGGGGGTATAGAAAACCATTACGGCGCGTTACTGGGGTGTTGGAGGGAGGGACAAATTATTGTTTTGTATAACATTATGAAATTAATACATATTTAATTGGTGAAATCCCGAATGTCAGTTTACATGGACTATAATCAGCGGTGGCAGACGCGCAAAGGAACGGAGTGGATTTACGAGCGACAGCGCTTCCGAATCACACATGATACGCGGTAAAACGTATCATATAGAAAATGATTTAAGTAGTTGTAGTTATAATAAGCAGGTAATAATTATTCCGGTTAAAATGTGGTTTGATTTTCTGTCCTTATCTTAGAAGGAGAGAAAAAAAGACTTTAAAACAATATGTATATATACCTATATATATAACAATTTTTTTTTTTTATCATGATAATATACGGATATTCGTACAGCTCCAATTTAAAAATTATTTTTGCTAAGAAAACGTAGTTACCCATTTATCGGAGAAGATTATAGGCCATAATACGCTATGACAAAAAGAAATAGAATAATAAATATAACGGCAGATAAAGCCGCGCGTGTCTTCTAATTATAACTTATATAAACAAGTATATACCATTGTGGTTTATGTTCATCTTTATGATACTACTTGTATCTACAAATTACGATGACACAAACATTTATATTGTATGATGTCGCTTGAAATGATAAATAACTTTTATGACTTAAGTTTTACACTAAGTGTAACGATAATAATAATTATCATGAATTTGTGATAACAACTGCGAATGACAGCTTAACCCACTTGCTGTCAAATATGTGTGTGTCAAAATGAGTATCGTTTTAAAATCATTATTTTTTTTCTACTGAAAGATAATTAAAGCAAATAAACAATGGAAAAACCGGCTCTTAAGGAACTTCTATTCTGTTAGTTCGAGTATAAAATTAAGAATTTATTTCAAAACTTTATAATTTTCTCCTTTGTTCTTATCTCAATAAAAATATTATCAATTGACAAACTTTGAAAAACGAAGTCAAGTATTTTCTAACCTGTTTTTATCTGTATCGAGTCACCGAGTTATGATATTAAAACTTTTACTTACAAATAAAAGCTTTAAAACGAATTAGATTATTTGATTTTATTAATATACTTTTCACTTGATGAGTCTGTAGGTACTTACAGTAGCGAAGAGAAATCCATTAAAGTAGATGGTCTCCGGACTCCGGCTGAATTTTCGTTCAGAGCAGATGTTTGTGGAACAATTATTATAATTGTGTGTGCTTCTTCACGCTCATAATCGTTTCCTTAGACGTCATTTTAATTCCTAAAACTTCTTCGCATACTTACGTCACTGTTACTATAATTACGCCACTATTAGAACTGACTTTGAAACTCGAAGAGAGTACATCCATGAGCACTATTTGTCATTAATATACCTTCATCTACCTTTGTATAATGTATGTATGTGTGTATATACACATATATATCATTGATATGATTAGTCTACTGACGATCGTTCGATAGTGGCGCGAAAAGTTCCAATTGCACCGATGCGACGGTAACATAATCGATTCCCGTTAGGGGGCGTCCATAAATTACGTGAGGTGTTTTTTTAAATTTTCTGTCTCTCCCTCCCCCCCTGGTGAGATGTCGTGAGATTTTATTCAACCCCCTCCCCCATCCCCCAATCTCACGTGAGATTTTTCAAAATGTGGGTTTCTTACTAAAAACGCATTGGATTTTTATTATAAAAAGAAAAAAAAATGCTTCGTGCTTTTATTTACGACTAGCTAACAATAAGACTAGTAATCAATGTTGCTGAGAGTTTAATTTTATTATAAGTTTAATAAAAATTTAACAATAGAATACTTAAATCGTAACTACTGTGATTAAAAAAAGAATATCTACTCTAATTCAGTCCATGGAGAATCATGCACGGTCTCAAGAGAGACTATTGGAACCAACATGTCTTAATCGTATTACGCGATTACGCTCAAGATTAAATCTTAAGCATGTACAATCTGGATTAAATGGACCAAAATAGTATAATTTTTTTTTCGATCAGAAAAAAAATTGCGTGATATTTGCCGAGACCCCCCCTCGCTCCAACGTAAGATTAGATGAGATTTGACTCGACCCCCTCCCCCCCTTAAATACCTCACGTAATTTATGGACGCCCCCTTAGGTGTGGATATTTGTACTTCTATAAATATATATTTATTTCTAGTCTGAGTGTTTGTCCTTGTCATTCTTCTCACTGTTCATCGGAGAGTGTAAAGCTATCGATTCCGGTTGTTACAATGAATATCAAAAGATGTTAACAAACTATTATAACTATATCTGGTATTTAGTACTTAAGAAATCATCGACTAACCTGAAGTTGAGCTTTGTGACGCAGGGCAGAGCAGCGATATATTCACAGCCTGTTTCAGCAGATTTATAAAAGCATCTTTTGACTAATTAAGCAAATACTATTAAGTACTTGACACATGTTATGTATTTTATTTAAATTAAAGTTTTGCCTATAACGTCAATTATTTAAAGCAAAACTTCGTATAAAACTAATTTAGTTCATAAGTAAAGTGAAAGTAATTTAATGAGATGTTCAACTAATCGTACTTGTATCACTACGAATACTACTGCGTTTACAAAAACATAAATTTCTATTTCTCTTAAATAATCTCGTGCGACTGTCAACAAATAAATATGTTTTGTTGAGGACGTCGTTTTATATAGCTGTAGTCATTTCCCTTTAATTAAGTAACTGTTGTGTTTACTCTTGTAATCGAAAACGTTTTTAATTAAAATTTTTAATTAAATTTTATTTTTACACGTCCAATTGTATTTATTCACTTTATAATCTAAATTATTACTGTATCGATAAATAAGTTACACTTATAAAAACACATAATAAATAAACGTTTTAATTCTTCAGCAACGTTTTTCGGTTTATCTGAACAAATGTTATAGGAAAGCTTGTTATATGAAAGTGATAAACAAGAGCTACTTCTATTTGTACCTGTACTGTATGAGCCTGTAAACAACTCAATGCTTAGTGAAGGCCTCTTCTCCATATAGAAGTAGGGCTGAAGCTTAATCCACTGATCGTGCAGGCGATGGATATGTTAAATGAATTTTTTCATACTACGCACTTATCTTCAACTGACTGCATTAAATTCAGACACGAGACCTTATCTTGAATCTCTCTATTAAAAATTACATGATCATTTCCACATATAAAAGTTACTCGACAAAGAGTAGGAGATCAACGCAGAGCTATAGTCCGGAATAAACTTTTACCACAAAATATAATTTTATTTTATTTTTTTTTTTATACCACGACGGTGGCAATCAAGCATACGGCCCGCCTAATGGTAAGCGGTTACCGTAGCCTATGGACGCCTGCAACACCAGGGGCATCACATGCGCGGTGCCGACCCTTTAAAAACCTATTTACTCCCCTCTTGAAGGACCCCATACTGTAGTCCTGCGGGAAAACCTAGGCAGGGAGTTCATTCCACAGCCGAATGGTCCGTGGGAGGAAATTCCTCTGATACCGAACTGTACGGGACCATTTGGGCTGTAATGTGTGAGCATGAATTCCCTGTCGATGGCGAGCGGTGCGATGATAAAAAGTGGCCGTTGGCACCATTTCGAACAATTCTTCGGAACACAACCCATTATACAAACGATAGAGCACGCATAGGGATGCAACGTCTCTTCTAAGACTTAAGGGCTCGATATCGCTCGTCAGTATTGGATCGTCGACAATTCTCACAGCTCTCCTTTGAACCGAGTCAAGAGGGCCAAGCTGGTATGCCGGTGCTCCCGCCCAGAGATGAGAGCAGTACTCCATATGGGGGCGGACTTGCGACTTAATAGATTAGATATATGACGAAATCAAAACAATAAATAAATCAATTGAATAGTAGTATTCCGGCACATCACACACAAAAGCTTAATTATCAAACTCTAGAAACTGCATCGTTCAACCATAGAAATACCTACAGTTAATTATGCATCGATGCCTACCGTTCATAATACTGCACAGCGGAGGATGAGATGGACTTGTGAACATAACAAAACAATAATGTGGTCATACTATAAAGTAATCTAATCTAATCTATAGAGTAAACTCTAGATACAAATAACAATGCGTACCGAAAACAATGGCACAAGGATCTTTTAAGAATCACTTTTTCAAAAATTTTGATTCATATGTTTATTTATAGAAATTGGTCGATAATTGTTTATGTCAGTAGGATCGTTTTTTTAAAACAGCGGCTTCACAATTGTAATTTTCAGATTAGTGGCAATATTACCTATTCAAATGATAAATTAATAATCAGTATATGAAAGTGTTTTACACTAATATATCGCGCATTTCATCGTGGCCGACCTGGCCGACGTGGCCGACTTTGTATTATTAAGTGTTTTTATGATGTCTTGTATTTCATTTGGTTCTATGGGATTTAGATGAATTGTATTATTGATATATTTTATATTATAGGGTAACTCGGATTTATTTATATAATTTATTTTATTATCATTCATATTATTTTTATCAATAAAAAAATTAAATAGTTCACATATTAAGTTTGGATCTTAAATGATAGATTTGTTTATGTTTATTATATTGATATTATTATTTTGTAGATTCATGTTATTCATGTTGAGTTCATGTTATTATTTTCTTGAGTTATATCCCAGGTGAGATATAATTCAAAATATTCCATCTTTTTAAAATTTATTCAATAATTATTTATATAATTACCGTATAAAAATTAGTAGTTTTGGTGTGTTGCGAGTAGTCGTCTCAACGCCTGCGGTTGCGGGTTCAATTCCCGCTCGGGAGAGATATTTGTGCAAATATTTGTTTCTGGTTTTCAGGCTCTCCCAGCCGTGCCTCGAAGTGCACGTAACGAAAACGATCGTTACTCATGGTTGGGGGATATTATCCGCAGTGGAGCAGCGTGGTGGATTATGTTCCAACCCGTCGGTTACAACATAAACCACCACGCTACTCCACTGCGGATATATACCTATTCTGAATATAGGAGAAGTCTCATATTCAGAAGAGAAGCTTTTGTCCAGCAGTGGGACGTTTACAGGCTGATTCAGTTCAGTTATATAATTACGATTTTGTAGTTGTTTTCATTTATATATTTACATCTTCTTAGTAGAGTATTGTAGTTACAAAATATTTTATTTTTTATTTCTTTGTTCTATATTAATATATTCTATATTATATTTTAATTACACAGGACATTCATATTCACTTTTGTCAGCCTAGTGGTATTTGAGATTTCATTTTCAAAAAAAAAAAAAAATCATAATGGTAACTGTAAACATGACTGCATTATAAGTAAAATACAGCAATGTTTAAAACGAGTAGTTGAGTGAACTTTATTTGAATTATTGTGAACAGATGACAGAATGGTAGTTCCATTACATTATTCTAGATAAACTAATGCTTTTTTCACTTAATACACTATACATGTAAACAAAGGGCTTAAATTATAATTATATTAATGTATTGTAACACAAATTTAATTTCAACATTGACGTCTGTAATTGGGTAGAATTAATGCTATTTGTAAGCATCTAAATGGTGCTGCATACAGATAGCTTAAAATCTCGGTCAGGACTCCGGACGTAAGTAAGATATTGAGTTTAGCGAATTTCATTTACGTTCTCTGGAGAAATACATTTATGGAAGAACTTGCCTAGAAGGCTAGCTAATATTCTAATTTTGAAGAAATTCCTCGCAGCTTAAAATTAATTATTCCATTATTATTGTAGCATAGAGGGAGAGTATCTAATTAAGGTTTAACTTGTTCCTTTTTAGAATTAAATTGCTGAAGTCTGAAGTTGCATAATTGCGTTCTGTCCGTTGAAATCTAGAGCTTGCTTTAAACAAATATGTGAAAATTTTCATTACGGATAACTTCTTAGATATAATACCAAGTAGGATAATTACAGGTAATAAAAAAGAACATAACATTAGATATTATTTAAATAGGTAATATTGTTAATGGTTACTAATTCAGGTTATAATTCGGTAATTTATAAACATGAATATTTTTTAAATTATCTTTCAAAAATATTTACATTTTGATCCAACGCTGTGTATACGATTTTTAGTATTGATATACGGTCAGTATTGATTATATTTTTTAACAAGGAACACTAAGTAATTAGAAAGTAAGGCCATATATCCTGTACAAAAATGCTAGACAATTTTGGAATTCGCTTGTAATATATTTTTAAAACTATTACAAAACCAGGGGGAAGAACTGTAGTTAGTTGTCTTTATATTTCTTAATTTGAATACTCAAATTTAAAAATAATCGTAAAACTTTTATAAAACTGTTTTAAATGTTGATTGAAAGTTATACATAAAAGTTGTTCCCATGAATATCGAATACGCAATATTTGTTTCCATAGATTTCAAATTATCACCGGCTTATCCTCTTTTTATATGACATTCATTCCTTTTTTCTGCACAATATTCTCAATTAAGACCTATGAATGGAGTCTGTTTTAATGTTCTCAGAGGTTTCAACACAATTTATGTATAGCAGAATTTTTGCTTTTGATGTGGCTTTTGAAAGATTAAAAATGCCTTTTCAATGTTCTTTTCACTCGCACCTAGGTAATGCACTAAAGGCATTACAGCCGCCCTCTAGTTTAGCATCCATTTTGATGATTAACTGCGTTTATGAAAGTATGCTTCTTTCTTCCGTACAACATACCTAATGTTGTATAATAAATAGGAAGATCATTTTAGTCATACGTTATTCAAACGTACTTTTTTAAAAAATAATAAGTGGACAAAATCTGTGTGTAATATAAAGTATTTATATGCAACATAATTATATAAAGTTTCTTTAGAAGTTTAGACAATTCCTACGGAATGAAATTTGTTTTTTAACTAATAAGTTTTAATATACTGTTCTCTTATATTTACGCGAATTTTACTCATTTGATTAAAAGTCTATACCGGATGAAAGTTTTAACTTGTGATTAGATTATTCGGACACCCACCACCTCAGTCCCCCGAGATCATGGACGCTGTAAAGGGTCCGAAACGTCGGGAAATAATTTAAAATATTGTTAAACTGTAAAGTTTTGAATAAACGCACAATCACTATTTTTTGTGAAAGAAAAATCTAATTACTGTTATAAGAGAATATTTGCTGCGCAGTACAATAAAGAAGTGTCTATTGTGTCTAATTGTGTCTATATCGGATGAAAGTTTTAACTTGTGATTTCACATTATGGAAATTGGCATTAGGTACATGCATATGTCACTATAAAAGTCCGAATATTTATTAGTAGTAGGTTTATTTATTTAATTTATTTATACCTCATTGCACAATTAATTATTGGATAGTAAAAAGGCGGGTTTAATGCTAAAAGCATTCTCTCCCTTGACGTAAAAGAGTGGACGTTTCTAGGTGTGCAAATCCGGAAACTGAACAAATTCATATTCCAATAAGGCAAAAGAAGATAATAAAATAAGTAAAAATCATAATTTGAAACACACAGGCAATAAATACATACGCACATCTCTCTGACCAAACTCTAGTCTCATGAAAGAAAGACGCTTATTAAACTTGTAGTCCTCTGGTGACGCTGAAGCATATAGGATACATATGGATATGGAAATCTCTGAGACACGATATACGTGGCTTTAGTACAAAACGTATTAAAGATGCGATAGAGCAGAATCAGGGTTCCAAAGTGTTCTCAAGTGATTCGTCTGTTGGTCAAAGCCGATTGTCTAAGCTGAAAACAGAGTATAGAGGTACAGCATCGATCAGGGTCGAGAAGTTTTATGGACAGTTGTATACTTCGGTCAACCAACCTGTTCGTAGCTCGGCTGAAGATCCAAGAGACGAGCTTACTCGACATTATTCCGAAGATATCCCGGATATCGGCTTGCACGAGATTAGTATAGCTCTGGGATAACTTAAAACAATAAGACACCGGGCGAGGACGATATTACGTCAGTGCTTCTGAAAGCGGGTGGAACACCGGTGGTGGTGCTCTTCTTCAAAAAGGGCGATAACACCTTGTTGAGGAATTACAGACCCATTTTGCTTCTAAGCCACGTTTATAAGCTGTTCTCTAGGGTCATTAGGAATCGTCTGACGGGCAAGTTTGACGACTTCCAGCCTCCCGAACAAGCCGGTTTCCGAAAAGGTTATAGTACCATAGACCACATACATACGCTGCGGCAGATTATACAAAAGCCTGAGGAGTATAATCGGCCACTGTGCTTGGCGTTTGTGGACTAAAAGAATGCCTTCGATTCGATTGAAACTTGCGCGGTTCTACAGTCTCTTCAGCAATGCCACATTGACTACCGGTACCGAAATGTTACAGTGCTTTTACAATATCGCTAGTAGGTCAGTTTGAGTACAGGAGCATAGCACGAGAGCGATTCCAATGCAACGAGGTGTAAAATATGGAGATGCCATCTCTCTAAAACTATTTATCGCAGAATTGAAAGAGGCTTTCAAGCTTCTCACTACTACTGTCAGCTAACTTTTACACTACTACTACTCACTTTACTTTTTGACTGTTTACTGTTCTGTAATGGAAAGGATTCGGCATCAATATAATCGGCGAGTACTTCACTCACCTTTGATTTGCCGATGATATCATGCTTATGGTAGAATCGTTGGAAGACCGCAGCATTATGATCAGTGACCTCGATGAAGTTTCCTAATGGGTGGGCCATAAAATGAACATGGACAAGACAAAAATCATGCGCGGTAGAGTGTGTTGGCACAGAAGGTGTGGTCGGTGAGGACGTGGCACCGGGAGGGAGCGGAGAGAGGAGGAAGGGCTCCTTGTCTTCTCTGCCTTGTGCAGAGTGGATTGGTAGAGCGGTGGAGGGAGGATAGAAGGAGATCGAGGGTACTCTCTCCTTCCACTTCGGTGGTTGGGCCACTCCCGGTACTTCTCTGAACTAGCTGAGTGAACCGGTCGAGCGGCTCCAATCGGGGCATCACGGTTGTGTGCGTTTGCGATCCCGTGGCGCAGAAGGCCGATGGGTTTTAGTAGGTATTATATCATATTATACGCATTATCGCAATTAAAAAATGACTGATTTCTTACAACTTAATTTACTATTAAAATTTGCAGCTATTTCATTACTCGATAAAAATTTTGATTTCATATACTTCAAACAAGTTTAGCTGTGAATAAACAAATAAGGTTTTCTTAAAATAAAAACAACGTTTGTTACTTGTACAACAAAAGTTGAGCTTGTTTTAATTAACAAGATAGTTATTTCAGTAAACCTTAATTTTCACGGAGTTATTAACAAGAATAGGTAGGATCGTTTTGTTGAAATAATTAAAATAGCCTCATTGAAATGTTAGATTTTTTTTAGTTATTTTAATCTTGGCTTTTTTTAATTAAAGCGGGTATTTATTTTATACAGAGCATATACCTATTTATGTAAGATATATAAATTACAAACGATGATGTGGCACAGGTAAGCTGAATTAACATTTCAGCTTAATGTAGCAACCAGACACTTGGCATCGAGCATTCTGAGAGTGGTGTCAAACGGCAGTTACACGTAGCGATTATAAATGGAAATTCAAACTGAACCCATTCTAGATAGAATGGTTCTACATTTATACTATGTATTTTATATGATTTTAATATAAAAATTGCGCTATATTACTGAAGGAAGTGTCCATTAATACGATTATTGGAAGATTAATTATTTTTAGGAAGTGTTTATTCATACGATTATCGTAAGAATAATTTTTTTGTTACTCATGCGATTATTGGAAGTTAATTTTTTATTCTTTTTGTTGTTACGTTGTTACTTTTTTTAATGAAAGGTTGTTGGGTCTTTTTTTAAATTAGAAATTAATTAATTAATTTATTATTGACTTTATTTAATAATTATCTTTTATTCATACGATTATCGATGCTATGTATCAGAGATAGCGCTGTAAGTGAAAAACGATTTTCCCTGTTTTCCTGCTTTTCTGTTGAAATTTTTCCTAAATTTTGTTCGCTATAAACGTCACGGAGCCCGAGACTTTTCCAACGAATGCAAAATCGTGGAAATCGGTTCGTGCGTTCTGGAATTATATCGTCAGGAAGGAAAACCCGACTTATTTTTATATTATAGATGTATAGATATTTTTAAAATATTCCGAAACAAATTAATTCTAAAGCAGAGGTATACCTTGTAGATAGGTACCTTGTAGGTGTACGTACGGAATACAGTCAAAATGTGTCTACTTAAAAATTTTGCTCTCTAAATTTTATTTTCATTCAAAGAGATCTTGCCACCATCGACGTTCCTGCTTTTAATGAGCCTACTGGAATTAGTCGCGATGAAGGTAAGAAACCTGATGGATTAGGAGGGTATGGGCGCTTTTGTGGGACACAACCTGCATCGATACATTTGCTCTGTTTCATGTCAGGGGAGACAGCTTTAAGAGCGGTAGCCGTTGCGGAAAAAGATGATATGTCTAAACGACACAAATAGTCGTCATTTATCCTAAATTATATCTTTGTGCCGTTTGCAGTCCAAACACTTGGACTTTGGAGTAGAAGTGCCAAAAAATCTAGAATAATCGATCCCACGTTTCATAGCCTCCATTAGTGACAGGAGGGCTGGTGCATTTTTTGCCCAGAGAATCAGAATTGCGTTTCAACGGGGAAATGCTGAGAGCATACTTGGCACCATTCCACGCGGATATGAGTTGTACCAAAAGTCTTTGTAAATAATTAGTTTTTAAGTTTTGCATTGTATAATATTGTAAAATTAGCCTTTATCATTCAAGATAATATAATTTTTTCAGGAATATTATACATGTATAATTTGTACTCAATATGCTTATTGTCTTCGATACAAGGTAAGAAGGCTTCAAAAATATGACACATGTAAATAAATTTAATTAAAAGTCTATATCGGATTTTATCGCGTTTTTTTTAAAACTTTACAGTTTACCAATATTTTAAATTATTTCCCGACGTTTCGGACCCTTTACAGCGTCTATGATCTCGGGGGACTGAGGTGGTGGGATTGTTCAACAATTAATTCATTATTCGGACACCGCGTCAATATAAGAGATTAAGCGCAATTCGCGTAAATATAAGAGAACAACATGTAAATAAATACAGGGTTTGACCAATAAATAAAAATATTGACCTTGAAACAGTGATATCTGATTAATATTTATTTCTAGTTATTTTATGTGTAAAAAATAATCATTGAAGTTTACTATACTTATAAAATGAAGTCGGTTAATAACATGTACTGACCGTCTCATTAACATACTGAGTAATTTTTCGAAGAATATTTTACAACTTATTTTTTTAAATACATGATCTACTTTTGCCCGAGCAAAGTCGCGAGCACGATCTTGTAGCCTACTAATAAACAAAAATCTTTTGTACTTATATTAATTTGCCAATATTTTCATAAATAAATTAATAAACAATTAATTATTTGAGTATTATTATTTTAAATCCACATATACCATAGTACCTTAAATATAAGTACAAAGTGTTCTTGTTTAAATAACTGTATTTAATGTAATAAATCGGCAAAGTAGTTGTAGTTTTGTTAAAATCACCGAAAAAAAAATGATGAATTGATGTGAAAAGAAAAATGACTCTTTAGAATTTGAAAGGCAGTAAGTAATCAACTGATCAGAATACTGAAAGATTAATTAAAATTAAAAATAATTTAATTAGTAATTGAATTAAATAGAAAGTTCGCTGATGTGAACATTTTTTTTCTATATATTGTAGTTAAGTGGGATCAGCTTCATAAGACTATTACATTTTGTGCTAAAAGTTATGTTTATAATTGAAGTTTTTGAGTTGGAACAAATTTACGAGAGTCGTGATTTAAAGTTTAAAAGATAATGTGACGTATAAAGTAGAAAAACTGAAAATAAGGTTTTTTCGGTCCTTTGTAAATCAGTGCCAAATAAAGGTTTTATACCTAAACACTAATTAATTTACTATAGTAAGTACATTTTATTTGAAAGGATTATGGTAAAATCAACGGCAATAAAAATATAATTAATTTATTTAAATATTATTACTGGATAAATGATTATTAAGTAAGGTATTCCTATTAAAATTCATGTCTAAGCATTTTAGGTATTTGGATGAGAAGGCTTAAATACTATACAATATATTAATAATAATATCTTAATAATTAATTCATAAAATTATTGTGATAATAAGAGATGAATTTATTTGTAATGCGATTGCTTAAAAATCATCACGAATTATGTGTATAAATTGAAAACATCTTTTTTCTTTTCGTTTTTATTGTTACATATGTGTACTTAGAAAATATAATTTGAATATATCTCACAAACTAAAGTAAATTTATGTAAATAATATGTATATTAAATAACAATGATATAAAGTTGTCAAGAGTAGCTTTTAGGTCAATGTGATAATAAAATTACTGTATCTATTCAAACAAAGAAAATTTAATCACCTAGAAATTTTGTGTAAAATAAATATTAAAATTAAAAGTATACAACAACTAATCAGTGTAGCTATATGTATATAAAGGCAGGCATAACAATCATTTTTAAATTTAAAATAATCGCAATTAGAAGTTGCTACAATATTATGACAAAATAATATTATTTTATATTTTATTTTCATTTAACTTTTCATTTGAAAACGTTACTTCGAACATTGTTTCTATGGAAATTTTAAAAAATGTCTATCATTGTAAGTAACTTTTCATTATGAAAAATTTACATGAACGTCAGCTATATCGATAAGAGGGGTTAATACCGGGGTCTTTTCCGAGACTAACGCCAAAAACTAAAACAGCAATAAATCAAATGAATAAAAGATTTAATCTGCTGCAATATTTTTTAGGACAAGGTAAATATGCAATTCAGCAACGCTGTGCGGCAAATTACTGGAACTATAATATCTAATAGTAAAGTTTTTTAAAGAATAATTTTGATTTAACTACTCATTTTACCATAAACAACATTTTTCATAAAGAAAAATATATTTTCAACAAAAGTCGTTCAACGACCATAGTACCTACCTACTTCTAAAATCTACGATGTATGGGAGAAATCTTAGAGTGCTATAGGGATGCTTTGTGTCCTGTCAAAAGCGATTGTCTAATATAAAGAGATCTACATCAAACGGTTTTATACAAATTTTATTACTATGGTGTTAGAGATTAACCTTCACTATGATCAGCAAATCTATGACGAACGGTAGTCATGACTTTGATCACCTCTTTGTTAAAATAAATTGTTGAAACACAAAGCTCCTTCTTCCTGCTTTTGATAATCTCTTTTGACGTATAAGCATCTCAACACACACATAATGGGCGAACATAAATAGTCAACAATAGTCATACATAATGGGAGATTTTAATAGTCTGTCAACTGAGTTTCACGTCTCTGCGCTTTAGTAAACTTTGCTAATATGCATATCCTACCTCTGAATCTCACTCATTCCTCTGCTAAACGTTCTCGTCTTGAATATTGTACTTTTTATATTATATTGTATTTGTATTATAACACTGACAGTAGGTACTAATCGATACATTCCCCTATTCTGGACTGGAAAAAAAATAGTTATTTTAAATACTCTTTTGAACCAGTTGTCATATTATCAAATTCATGCCAAATAATTTGAAGAGAAAATAACTAGTTATTCATTTATATGTGTTAGTTATTTGACATCGATATGACCACTGCTACATTAGGTAAACAGTGACTGGTTTTGTGTATTCAAGTACAGAATAACATATTTTTTTTCGCAAACATTTAGAAAGTTTTATCAGTTATTTATTTGTTTATAGTTTAAAGGATCAGTGCAGTGTAGTAAAACTAATAAACTAATAAATCTATCTACATAATATGCAAATTAACCACCAAAAAGTTTCAGCAGAAATTAACCATTCGTTTCGTCCTACTTTTAAATTGATATAATCCTAAAATACCTTTGCTGAAATATACATATCCAACAACCAAATTCAATTAAATTAGTAAAGGTTCAACGTGAATGTTTTTCATATAAACTGTTAGAAATCTGAAACTAAATCTTAATTTAGTTTATATTTGTATTTCAGTTAACGAATAATTACTACGCAAATCATAACTGCTTGGAATGGAAGCAAGGAACAATTTCTTGTCGAACCGTAATTCCATGAATAAAATAACAATAATTGTTAAACTTCATTTCTAAATTTACAGGTAATTGTGATGTGAAAATAATATTTTTATATAATCGTTTTCATTATTATTTCTAGTTCTATTTATTTTATACCTCGATTTATTAGGAGAACAATATGATGTTAGGGACATTTATTGTCGCTTAGAACAGTAAAGATGGCAATGATCCAAAGCCATTAATTCGATTGTCCGTAATTCTGCCGGTTATTGTAATTGGTTTTAATCGTTTACGTCGTCGTATGCACGATTGGGCTTGCCAAGTGGACGTAGCTCGAAATGGGAGCAACGTCAATAAACTTGTAAGTATAAATTAGATATTCAACATCTCAGTAAGTAGATAAATATATAGAATTTGCTATATATATGAAAATTCATACGTATTTTTACATAAATATTAATATTCGTAGGTAAGTAACAATATAGTTACTTTATATATTTTTAACATCATTTTTTAACTTATACAATGTTATACGAACAGTCCACTTATACTTCTAGTGGTTACTAAATTAATGTATTCTGATTGTATTTAAATATAGAGCTGGCAGCTTTAATTTGCTTATTTTTTTTTAATTGTATACATGTTGTAACACTATATTAACAATATTTGCTAGGTTTATTTTAAAGGGAACAATGTCACTACACTTAAGGAGCCCTTTTCATTTAAAATATTGCTATAAATTATATACATCCCTTTTAAATCCAAAGGAAAAGGTTGGTCCAGGTATGTTAATTATAAAATCTACGTATGATGTATCCTCCAATCCCTTAAACAATTTTTATTGTGGCTGATGAATTTATCGTTTGTTTAGAGATTGTTCAATACTTTCTATATAAATTAGCTAAATTTGTCTGAAATAAAATACTGCTAAACCATCAACAGTACAAATGGTACCGCCATTTAATTATGTGGTTCTAAATGTTATTATGTAGAAAAAAATATTATTATTGAAAATTGGCATATCTAATTTTCAGTAAAAAAAGAAAAAAAAGTAAAATTTTGTGGATAAAAATATTTCAATTCACATTATATCAGGAAATTGAAATCTTATTTAAACGAAATAAAAATATTCGGATATAAAAATTAATGTAGGTACATGTGGAAAGGTATGACATACTATACTCTGAATAATTTAGGTAAACACTGCTATTTATATTCTTTGAAACATTTGTGCTTCATATTAAGACTATAGGTAAAGATTTTTTGGCCCATATCTTACATGCATTACAAAATTTTGTTTTTAGGTATTTGCTTTTGTCAATCTACTTAACGTGCTTCGACGAGTAGGTAGAATACGGTAAAAAATGAAAAGGTAGGATTACTTATCCAAATTAAATTAAAACAGCTAGGTTAGGGTACAGTGTTTTTAAAATCCATTATCGTGTAAATCCCTTTGAATCACTTTCCGAGACCCCGTTCACACGAGGTAAAACAAGTGCAAAGTACAACGACTAACGTGACTCCCAATCATGAATATTCCATTTGATTCCTTTTAAAATAAAATGGTTAATATAGTCGCTTAATTTAATATTTATGGTTGTTACTGTTATTATTTGTAGAAATAACAGTTATAAGGACTGTTTCCAGAGGTGAAAGCTCAAAACAATTGAGAAATAATATTAAATTTTTCTAAGCAAATATTATCAACAATGTTGGAAATATTCCATAGTAAATGCTTGGTTTTTATAATTTATTTTTCTATTGAAAGTAGGTAGTCACTATTGTGATACTACAATTAGTTGATTCAAATAATGATTATCAAAAATACAGTTAAAACAATGCACAGTAAACACAGAATAAGCTTATTAAATAAATAAATAAAATAAAAATAATTTATTTCAGATTAAAACATCCATATTGCATTAGTGTGTTAGTAACAATGTTTACTTATAGACTATGTTAGTTATTGTTAGTATAATTTTATTATATATAAATAAAATAGGGAATTATTTTATTTGGCCCGTCATTGTTTCTATCCAGTGTTTTTGAATAGAACAATCAGGGCGAGCCGTGATTGTCTTCAGAATGCCGTTGTTGCTGACCCTCATGCGTCGCAGCAGAGACGATGCCTTTTTACGCATAATCGCATGAAATCCATCAACCCGTGCGTCCGCGAACATTCCTGAGGCGCTGCAAAACCGCGGTAGCCGCAACAACATTCTGAAGGCATTGTTATACTGCACGCGTAGTGCACTGTAGGCTCGACGCGTATAGCTCACCCACAGACCACCCGAGTAAAAGGACTGACAAAAAGCCCGAAATAGAGTAATTTTGACATTCACAGTACTACGAGCGAACCTGCGTGCGAGCATATTACTTCTTACCGCCAGTGCCCTACGCTCCCTCTCAATGTCATCATCATCATTCAAATCATCAGTGATTATATGGCCTAAATATTTAAATTTGTTAACTCGATTTAATGCTGACCCGTTTAAAGTAATTGTCGGCACACGACCTGGCAACCGCTTACCAGCCTTAAAAACGAGGATCTCACTTTTCTTGGCATTGTATATCAAGCCATGGGCCATCGCATACGACTCACAGATCTCTAATAATTTTCTTAACCCTCCGATCGAGGGGCTCAGCAGCACCATGTCGTCAGCGTAACTCAAGTTATTTACACATTGTCCATCAATGTAACATCCCACATGAACGCTGCTGAGTCTCTCCATCAGCTGATTGATGTAGAGGTTAAAAAGGGTGGGGGAACTAAGTCCACCCTGCCTCACACCGCACGTAAGGGTATACTCATCCGACAAGGCACCCGCCCACCTAACCTGATTTTTTTGGTGCTTATACCAAAATTTGAACAGTTCGGTACATTCCGCCGGTATACCCGTGCCTCTCAGCTTCTCCCACAGGAGCTCATAATTTACCAAATCGAAAGCCTTGGATAAGTCCAAAAAGCACGCGTACACCGGAGTTTTCCTCTTAGTGTAATACTTGACAGTATGCTTAAGACTAAAATGCCTATTATTATTGCCTTATTACTTGGTCAACATAACTTCCCTTACTGCTATTACAGCATGTCGGTGACGCGAAGCGATAAGATTTTACTCACCCAAAAAGTCAAACACGCATATGATACAGTCGAGTATAGGTCTTTTTTCGCACTTTTTTTTTCTCTGTATTTTTTATTTTATTATTCAAAGTAATTACCTATGGAATCAATGCATTTTTGCCAATGTAGTGGTAACTTATTGATGCTTTTCTTGAAAAACTCTGCTGGACGGGAGGTAACAAACTCTTCAAAGGCATTTTGTACTACCTCTCGGGTATTGAATTTTTCTCCCGCCAAAAAGTTATCTAAATTCTGGAAAAAGTGGAAGTCTGTAGGGACAAGATCTGTTGAGTACGGTGGATGACGGAGAACTTCCAACACCAGCTCTTGTAACTTGGAGACTGTCTGGTGTGCAGAGGTCGCGCGTTGTCGTGCAGCAGCAGCGGAGCCGAACGATTGACCAAAGTTGGTTGGAAACGTGCGAGCTTCCCCATCATTGTGTTTAGTTCTTCACAGTACACATCTGCGGTAATGCTCATGCCGTTTGGTAAGAAGCTGTGATGAATTACACCGGCGCTAGACCAACAAACAGTTACCATCACTTTCTTAGGGGTCATTTTTCGTCTAGGCCATTGTTTAGGTACTGAATCAGGATCTATACAACTAGCTGAGCGCTTGCGATTGTCGAATAGAATTCATTTTTCGTCATAAGTAACAATACGATTCAATATTCCTTCGTTTGTGTGTCTGTTGAGCAGTGCAAGGCACGTCTCGACGCGTATTTCGCGCTGGCTTTCATTCAATTCGTGAGGCACCTATTTGTCGAGCTTCTTTACCTTGCTAATTTGACGCAAATGCACCAATATTGTTTTACTGCTAACTTCGAAAGCTGCTGATAATTCAGTTGTAGGGTAGGGTGGGGCGGCTTAAAGGTCCGCGGGTAAAAAGGTCCACCATAAATATTTCAAAAACTAGTGACGTATCGTTCTTGTAACGATACGAATGAAAAAAGGCGGGCGCGGGGGGTGTAACGTGCCACCGCTGATGGTCGGGCAATGTCGCCAGCAGGAGATACACGACCGCGTCTCAAAATTTTAACGTAAGTATTTTTTTTCGTTGTTAACCTTTTTGGTTTGGAATACTGCTATTTAGCGTACGATGCCTGATATTAGTATTTAAGTATACGTTACATAATTGTTTTTTAAGGTTTATTATTATTTTTAAGTTAGTAAGAACGGTTTTTTTTTAAATAACCTCTATAAATACTTACACATGGTTGGGGTAAAAAGGACCAACTGGACCCTTTTACCCCAACCACGTTGCTTACTTGTTTTAGTATGCGAAACAGATCGTGGCACTTAATTCGTTCTACATGAAAACAAATCATTACAAGAGATTGTCGTGATTTTGAATTGAGTAAAACTTGATTATCAAGATTTATCAAACGAATAAAGGATGATCCTGTAAATTTGAGATTTGGCTATGGTACTCCAAGGCAGATATTTGCTAAACAACAAAAAGCCAGTCTCACAGAATACTTGCTCAAACTTACTGAAAATTTCTATGGCATAGGTCCTAAGGAAGTTCGTTGCATTGCTTATGACTGTGCAATTAAATATAATATATGTAAGTATACCAGACTCATGGCATACAAATAAAATGGCTGGTAAAGACTGAATGTCCACTTTTCTGACACGAAATTCGAGTCTCTCAATTAGACAACCTGAAGCAACAAGCCTCAGCAGAGCTACGGCATTCAATAAAGTGAATGTTCTTATAGTAAGACTAAGTTAAAAAAGAATTTTAATTTTGTATTATGTTTAACAATATATATTTAGTTTTATTTTATTAATTTTTAACAGTTTAAAGGTTAAGTTTGATATTTTCTACAATTTTAAAGTTTTTATTTATATATTTATTACCTATGTTTTTTCTTATGTTAAGTTTATAATTAAAATTTTAAGGTTTTGGCAGAATGCATAAAGAACAGTGTGGCTTTGTTTGTGTTGACAACTGAGAGTGAAATTACTGATACTTAAAAACTTTTCACAAAAAAAAATACTTTGTTACTTATTAAGACTGATAGAATATAATTGCACTTAAATTAAGAGAAATATTTTTTTATAGTTATAATTATTACCATACTTTTGCTTTTTGTGTTTTTGAAAAGAAATATATTTTTGTAGTAGTATAGTAGTATATTGTAGTTATTAATCATAAAACCCTTTAAAATTAAAAAAATAAATATTGGACCTTTTTGCCTCTTCGCTGTCCTTTTTTACCCCTACTATGGGGCAAAAAGAGACAGACGACAAGGTCTAGAAAAACAGTAAAAATAAATAATTCTCTTTTGATAAATGAACCGAGATTTAAGCCTATCATGGGTCGATAGTTGTTTGTTTGATATGTGTTTTGTGTTTTGATGTAGTGGGTTTGGTTTTCACAATATAGTTACAAATAGTCAAATTGGACCTTTGTGCCCCGCCTTACCCTAGTTTGAGAATCATCAGCCTCCACAATCGCCTTTAATTCGTCATTTTCGACCAACATTTTCGGCCGACCACGTGTTTCATTTCTTAGGTCAAAATTTCCGGAACGAAAGCGAGCAAACCAATAACGGGCGGTACGATCGTAAGTAGTGTTCGCACCGTAAACGTCATTTATGTTGCGTGCCGCTTCTGCCGCTTTGCTACCACGACTCATACTCCATAATCACTCGAATTTTTAACGTATCCATGATGACGAAAAACGTACTAATGCAATGTAAACAGAACGCTAACCATTACACAAATGATTAATTATAAAAAAAATCTAAATTTTTAAAATAAAAATAATTTGATATTTGATTTCTTAACGAATTTTATTATTTATTTTTGAAATAGCCAGTGCGACGAAACGACAATATCATAGGTAAAGACCTAATATTATGATGTATTAGTGTATATATATTCGTATACATGTACACAGGCCACTATACTACGTGTCGCTCTCTTGACGCAAGCGAAATACGTCACGAGTATGTCGAAATCATCGGTGATGCGAAACACGTGAATACATAAGTTTTTCCCTTACCAAAAATCGCTCAACTCGGCTAAGGAAGTTGTCACTTCAAAAATCTAAATAGTTTTTAAAAATAAGAGATCATTCAATAATAATCTAAATAATGTTAAATACAATTTTTAAACTTCGATTTTTTGAATTAGATTGATACAAAAATGCGTTTATAAAATATGGAAATGTATTGATATTCTTATTTACACATTTACACATATTATTATATATATTAACATTTAAGCTACATACAATGTTGGTAATAAATGTTATTATAAAAACGGGAGTCGTGTTTCTCAAGGGATAAACGATGTTGTAAAATTTTGATATGCAATTAAGGAATACTTACGTTGCATATGGAGCTCGTTTAATCCTGTTAATTATATTTTATTAGCCATATTATGCTCATGTGAGATAATTTTAGCGGTTCTCTTGTAACCGTAATTATTGTTTTGTTAATAAGCTCCTCAAGTGGTCTTTACTCGTAAACTCATTTTATGTATAAAAGAAAAGCAGTAAGCGAATTTTATGAGTTAATGTATTTTCTTTCTCCATAACATGAAAAATAGTATATTTGTTAAAATTAATTTTAAAAAAAATGAAAATTTTTATTTTCAGTTGCAAAAAAATTATGTTTTATATATTAATTTATTATGAATAATATACTACTTAAATAAATACAGCTGTTATTTTGAAGCTAGGTAAAGTGGACGCGTAATTTGAATAAGACGTGTAGCAGAAGTAATGGCAACAGTACTGCGGAAACGGAAACGAAACGCGCCACTATTTACGAGCGGCACTTCCGCCTACTGGCGTTATTAACACACTGGGCAAAAAGCCTTCGCTTGTATGCACAAATTTGATGTCATAATGACAGGAAGCTGTATTAAAAAATAGTTGACGTGACGTTCAGTTTGACGTAAATAGAACAGCTACAGTAATTCTATTTCTAGACTTAACTGTAAGAACTAAAAAATATCTGAAATAAAAATAAAAAAGGAAGAAAGATTGTAACATTTGGAAAAATATAACTTATATAACAAGTTATAGGTAGTAGGTATATAAGTTAAGCCAGTAAGCTCGCTAAGATTATGTATTGCCAACGATTCCGATAAAACATAAGTTTAAAAAATAACGATTTTTTAAATAATTAACTTTATTTATTTTAACTCAAGGTATTCAAAGATAATAGGGAAAAAAATTAAAATTCTTTTTTAATAGATATCTATGTTATACAAGGAAATCTTAAGTAAAATTAGCAAAAGTTGCATAAGTGTTTTGTTTTAATAATGCTTTAAGTATTGAAATTTATTGACATATGTAATGTTAATGCTCCAAATTTTTCTTTCTTTTCTTAGGTATAATAGTATCTGGGCTTAGATATATTCGTAGATTTTCTCTTGTACATATCAATTCATACCATTATGTTTCCCGCAGTTTTTATTTCGTCCAGTAATAAATACTTGTAACCGAATTTCGCAATCTGCTCTCACAATCGTGTCATCAGCGTAACTAATATTAATATTTCGTAATCTATTTACGTATTTTGAGTTAAGATAATAGAGTAAAGGTGACAATATTTATTTCATTTCAATATAGGTACTTCCTTGTCTGATATTTCACTTAATCTTGGTTTGGTTAAGCTCAATCTCTAAGATTGAGCTTAACCAAATTATTGTAAGCATACAACTTTTGAGATTTTACCTTTTATACGATTAAATATAATTTCTTATTATAAAAGCGTCTTCTGGCGTGGCTTATTAGGCTTACAGTGCGGTATTCGACTGTTTAAATACAAAGATGCAGTCAGATTTTGGTCAGATATAAAGCAAGGGTTTATAAAATCACCATAAAGTAATACCATAATATAATAAATTATATTTTCTCATGCTAGATGCTGACCATAAAACACTTGATCGTATATACATTTGCACGTAATTTATCATCTAAATATTACAATTTTTCTATTCGAATAAGTAAAAATGTAAAGACTAGAGGTTTTTATGCGATCTGATATTTGGCTTTGAGTAATTAATTCCCTAAATTGGTGTGTTGCCTCAAGATGTTCAATCAAATGGCCTTAACGATTTTGTTGTATTTTGTTTTTGAATCTTAATTTGTAATTATAGCTGTTACTTAATTAACCACGTTAGTCTAGCTATTTTTTATTAGTCTATTATTTATCAAACAATTTTAATATTTTATTCGTCACCCATGGTTGTATTTTCGTGTATCTTCGTAAACAAATTACTCAAAGGTAGAGGAGATGACTCTCACTATTATTTAAATATTATTAGTGGTCGCCCAGTGGTCGAAATTCGACCTAATCTATAATTAAAAGCATTGTCCATATCATAAAAATATGATTGCGCATAACATGGTGAACATATGCAGCAGTCATTGAACCTAATCTGTGATAAAAAATTTCGATAAAAAATTCGTTGCAAGACCTGTGTTTAAAACCGTGTTGACAACAGACTTTAACAATAAACAAAATTTGTTTATATAGATGTACATTGTACATATGTATGTGTGCCGTAGTGTGTGTAGTGTTTTCTTTAAATTAATTAAATGTATTTTTTGAGAATTATTATAAAAAAATATTAGCAATCTGCACTTCTTCTCCATATAGGTAAACTTTAACTGTGCCAAATTTCATACTTCTCCATCCGCGTAATTTTCGTAAAAAAGGGGTACAAAGTTTTTGTTTTACGTATTAATATATAGATTCCATATACCATATCCATCGACAATTTACACTATAAAATTTAACATGTGTTTCGTGAATTTCTCTACAATACCTCAAATACCCCTCAATGAAATCTGGTATTTAAAATAATTTTGTAGCTGTTTGTTGCTCTAATCTCTTTAGTTTTAGGTGAATCTTGCATGTCGAAGAATTTAGATGATCTGAACTTAAATCGATTTGCGATAGCGTTGATTGCTACAGATAACGATATATGTATAGATTGTACGAGATATATCTTGGTCTTTTGGGTTATTGGTTTGGTCACTTAAACATGTCTTCGTTACTGTAAGACACTATATATTTTGTTCTAAGTATTAATAAAACCGTGTCTAAGCATGCAAGATTTCTTTATTAAGCTATTTCGACTCAAAACAAGCTATTAACAGCAAAGTAATTTGCTTTTGACCTCGCAATCCTCCGTAGAATTTCTATTCCCTGTTAGCAAAATAGCTTATGTCGTTCGGCAAAACGCCTTGTAACAATAATTAACTAGTCAAAAGATAAATGTATGCAATCACGAACCTCGTCGCTCTACATCGTGTATTACAAATTACTTACGAGCTATATAAAGTTTTTCATATCTAACAATAATATTTAATTTTACTACAAAATCAATGTGTTACTGTCACACTTGACCATGGCACTTGCAATGGTGTTGAAGTATCGGGGACTCAAAATAAGTAACAAAAAATATGGTAAATAAATAAATATATTTAACATACACAGACGGTCGTGTGTTCCTAAGGTAGGCAATTTAATGCCTGTGTTTTAGGTAGCAGCTGACTGATATTCATATACATTTTTAAATAAACATATGTATATATATATATATAAACAATACATGTATAAATGTATTATTTAGTAATATATTACACTCAGACTCAGGGCGGAAATCGAACCCACATCCCTGGAGCCGAAAGCAGGATTACTGCCAACTGCGCCAAAGGGCCAGTCAATGATCCAGTTTTACCTAAAAATCATAGTGTTAGTAACCATGAAAGTTTAAAAACTTATATCAATGAATTTTCTTGACAGTATAATGTTATTAATTAATGCATAATGTCAATAGTAAAAATAGAAGACAATGTTTCCTTACATACACATAAACGTGTATAGAGTTCTAATGGCAAAATAGGGTTACAAATTGCTATAATAATAGTGTCAACATAAATGTCAACGGTTGAACTTTATACGGTATACAAATAAGACAATTCTCGTTGAACCATGTCGTTATAAATCAATTTGTCATTATTAAAATGAGAATTACATTTTTAGTTTAACATTGATTATGGTTGTTATTTTAAATATTTTTGATAGAATCTTCTTTTTAAATTTACTAGAAATTATATTTATTACTTAATGTTTTTTTTATTCATTAGCAGCTTTTGAAAAAAAAAATATATATAAATAAAAATATTTTCAATCTGAAATTCTGACTTCTTAAACAATTTTCTTATATATTTATAATAAAGTCGGGTTGTGTAATTTTTTAACCGTGTAGTTTCTACACGGTTAAAAAATATATTCCTCTGTGTGTATTTTTATGTTCGCTGATGTTTTGGTTACTGGTATTAAAAGGGCATACGCTACACATGGTTTTATGTTAAATAAATCAAAAAGTGTGGGTAAAATCTCTAAGAACTAGAGAAAAACTCCTAAGATAGACCGTCAGTCAGTAAGAGTCTGACATAACTCTCCTTATTCCCCAAGGCGGAGATTTTCATGAAGATTTCCCCACGATAAAAAAGGAGTATGGTGACGAAATGATCGTTTAACATCTTGATTGGTGTTCAGTTGTTCACACCAGTATGGCCTTAGTCAAATTTTATGACACAACAGCAAGAATGAGGTCGGAATTATTCTTCTCTGCCAGTCACCGCAGGTCATTAATACTAGCACTAAACAATATACAAATACAAATAACAACAAATGTTAGTTACTATGGATTTTTAATGATGATCAATTGCGTATAAAATTTTCAATATTCTAAAGTTATGAAAAAAAAAAAGAAAATAAAATTGGAAACGAAACAATCGGCTGGTAACATCGTCTATTTAAACTACTATTTACACGACTATAATACGAGTAAGTACCGGAGAAAAAAATCTTTAACAAATTAGGTTGAATTTAGACATAATAGAAACACTTTAAACTTTACTTTCTTAACATATAATACCTAACTTTATGTAAATTACGTAAATAGGTTTCAACTATTTTAAGCTTGATTTATATCTAGAATCTAGACCTTATCATAATTGGTACTATGTGTAGTAATTGAAACCGGCACCCGGTGTGGTCTGGCAAGCCGACGAGGTTTGGACCTGTAATGTAAGCAGGTGCCTTGTATGCAATAATCATAAAGCTAACTGACGTTCCAATATAATGTTAATGATATAAATATTATGAATACTATATCCCGTAAATTATTTTAGTATAAATATTTGATATTGATATTTTACATAAATGAAACTTTTAAGTTAATGAAGTAATTTCTAAATTTTTCTCCTAGAAGTCATTTGTCATATGATAATACGAAATACTACTCAGGCTTAATGTATGGATTATTTTTACATGCACACAAAATTAGCTTTGTACTCAATAATGCCGTTAAAAATATTGGCCGCAACGTTTTGTAATGACCCTGTTCAATTTGTAACTAACAAAGTAGCTAATAATTTTCTAAATAGTTATATTGCATTCAGTGTGGACGCACACTTAGGCTTCCACCTTAGCTTACTACGTACTAGACTATGGACGTAGACGTAAAGGCACGTTTTATATGTTGGATACTTCGCGCCCCTCGTCGTCGCAATCGCGCTGGGCTCGCAATATGGACGCACACGTAGAATTACCACTTTTCTTTGTAACTATTATATATTGCCGTTGTCCGTAGCAATCCGAACTATGGGCTAATAGGGAATATGCAATTTTTTTATTGGCTTATTTCACTTTTCACGTTGTTGTAACTAAATAATAATAATTTAAATTTAAACTAAATTTAGATAGTAGTACACGCTAAAAAGATATTGCATACTCCCAATGTGCCAAAATACTATCAACAGTGTACCAAACAAAGAGTTTTTTCGATTCCAAACAATGTAAAAATACGTTAAAAGCCTTAGATCAATTTATTAATCTAAGGTTAAAAGCATTGATCTATAAAAAACCCGATCAATGGTAAACAGCAAGGTTATGAGAAGTGTCTCTTCTATCGTATTTTCAATATCGAGTTTATATTGTTGTGAAGATCACTTTAATGTATTTGTATATTTTCGATAGTTAAAATGGTGTGGATGGGTATATAAAACTTCTTCTTCTACTTCAATGTTGACTTCCTCAAGGATTTGCCAATATCAGAGTGTATGGATTTTGTTCAGTAAATATACAAAACTTATTTCTGACTTTATAATTAGTCAGAAATAAATTTCGTACCTACCTCTTTTAGGGTGGAAGATAACTGTTTGTTTATATTTACATAATTTACAGTAAATAAAAATTAAAAAGGACTTTGTTTTTAGAGTTTAAATAACTATAGCTACCTATTATTCCTGCCTATCCTCCGAGTTTTTAATAATTATGGTTGAATTTATTTCCGATCAGTTTATCAATTCATACACGCAAAATTTACACACACAACTCTGTTCGAATACTTGTAAATAAAGCTAGTTGCATGCAACTTACTTTTCCACTTCCTTTAGGATCTGTTGCTAACAATAATCACTGGTAAAAAATCGTGTAATGTTAAAAAAATATTTTTATCAAAAATAAAATAAAAATAAAAATACTATATAAAGAATTATTTATTTATTCTGGCACGTTTGTAATTTTTTTTTTCTACTTGTAGTTCATAGGTACTATATTATACTGGTTATTTACGCGCTAATGTTTCTAAGCTTAATAAAAGAGATTTAAAAATAGGATACATTAAAAGTAATAGCTTAAATACAAATCCAATAAATATACAATTATATAGCAAACAGGATTAAGCGTTGATATTTACACGATGTTTTGCAGAGTTAAATGAACAATAATTGCGTTTGCTGAGAAACGTTAAAACTTCTTGTATGAGATTTCTTGGTCTCATAAAATATAATTAGATATAATCAAGCTAGAGATGTAGACGTTAGTAATTTTAAATTAAATGCAATTTTCTCCATCTACCTATTAAATGTATTGTTTAATATATTATTATTTTCAAATTAACAGTAAAAGGCTGGCCAAAACTCAATTTCTTTCTGTTATGGTTATGTTGTTAGTGTCGACATAAAAATGTGAAATGAATTACTTTTACCAATAGATTGAAGAAAAATTATAGATTCAAATTTTTATGGTAAGCAATAAATAACGAAAAGAAATACTTTTTAACTGTAACGATAGTTTAAATAATTATTGTGTGACGACGAATCATACTTGGAATGAAATTGTTGGGGGAAGCCTATGTTCAGTAGTGGAAATCGAATGGCTGATATGATGGTGATGGTGATTATACTTGAAATGTTAAACATATGTGTATGACACGATTATTTTGAATTATTGGTTTTATTCATTATGATACAGAGGGCGTGGTCCAGGAGTGTGGTTGTGTTGTTTTTCAAGAGAGGTGATAAATCTTTCTTGAGAAATTATAGCTTAATTAAAAGCAGGCTACTTGCATAACGAATAAAACATCAGTAAACATCCAAAAATACTAAAACACACTACTAAAAGAAAAAGCTTATAACCACGAAACTAACGTTGTTACAGATATTTTGAAGTTGATGTAGTATGAAGAAAGAGGAGACGACCGTTCTGGTGTGACGACAGTTCTGGTGTAGTGGTTCGAGTTGTCGCCTCAAGGGCGCGCGTTGGCGGTCGCGGGTTCTATTCTACCCGGGACAGATATTTGTATTTATACAAATATGTGTTTCCAGTCTGGGTGTATGTCCTAGTGGGTCTCCACACCGTGCCTAGGAGAGCACGTAAAGCCGTCGGTTCCGGTTGTTTTCATAGTCACCTAATAACGATCGTTGCTCATGTTAGGGAAATTATTCGCCAACCCGTAGTGGAGCAGCACGGTAGATTAAGCTCTAACCCTTCTTCTATATGGAGAAGAGGCCTTCGTTCAGCAGTGGGTGGTGTACAGACTGATACAGTATAGTACAGTAGTATTAAGAGATTAATTAATTGATGATTACCGTTCGAAAAACACAAAAAATAATCTTCAGTTGATAACAAAAGAAAATAAACAATTAATAATAGTGACAAATTAGGCGTTAAATGTCATTTCAAAACATAATGGCGACGATAGACTATACAAAAATTTACAAAATTCCCAAACAATAAATCGAAAATATTTGAAATATGATTATTATTTTTAACTGGTTATTTGATGTAATATATCCAAAATAGAGTTTGTTAATATTAAATAGTAAAGTAGATGTGGATCATTTTATTAACACAATTTTTTTAATACTTTGCTTTTTAAACAGATTTCAAAGATTCATCATATCTATATATTCATCATATCGGTCTTTTCACTGATTTTCTTTATAATTTAGAGATCCTTGAGATTTGACGAAAAAAAAAATTAAAGTACCGGATTTTTTTTTAATTTTCGGGATATTGAGATTCTTTCGCTAATTTTTGTATGCTTTGAGTCTGCATTCATAAAAAGTCACCAAAGGTACGGTCGTGCCTGTAGTGTTTTTTAGCAATACCAAAGGAACTGTGCATTTTCCTGAGATAAAGCCTATATTCTTTTCGTGGTTATAAACTTTGCGCTTGCAAATTTTCATAACGATCAGTCAAGTGAGTGAGTGGAACAAATAAACTCTAGTTTCATATTTATAATAATAGTAAGGATATAGCAATTGAGCGTAAGAGTTCGTTTAAAAATAATCTCTAATTAAAGCAAATGTTGTTCACCTAAAATATTTTGTATCTTAGACAAACCAATAGTCAAATTGTTAGCGAATAATTAAAAGGCATAAGAAACGTAATTACAAATTAAAATTTTATAGGAACACGGTTACTTATACTTAAGCTCGAATTTTATTTATATTTTGATTTTATCAGTGTTTTGATGAATATTTATCAATTTTCTTTTCTTCATCATAATTTTCCACAATAATTTACAACAAAAACTATTTACTAAATATTATTTCTCGTTTCTTGTAATTTCACGTTCTATGTTATCTTACGAACCGTACTTGTTGTTTAATTATTTAATAAATAAATAAATAATAATAGCTTTTACTTGTCGGTGCTCAGATTATACGTACGTATCGAGTGATAACATTTGAGATGCTCTTAATTTATAAATGGAACGCATCTGTATTAGACATAAAAAAAAGCTAATCCTATTTAATATTATAAATGCGAAAGTTTGTCTAGATGTTTGTTACTCTTTCACGCAAAAACTACTGAACGGATTTAGATGAAACTTTACAGTAACAAAGCTTATACATCAGAATAATACATAGGCACCATAATGTAACATACTTTCAAAAATATCACGTGAAAACGCGTAAGATACCTATTCTATGGCGCTTACGATCTTCTTTTCCTGCGAATTTTGTGTGCCAGAATGGAGCGCCATTAAGCGCATACTATAAGTAAGGATGTTCACGTATATATGAAATATAGTATGAAAAATATATCAATAATTTTTTCGATCGGATTTATGGGATAAATATATCGATACTTATCGATAAGTATCGAATGAAATATATCGATACTTATCGGATGAGATATATCGATATGTTCCGATATATCATATGAACATATCGATAGTATTGATGTGTTGTAAGTGCACATTAAAAAAAATGTCACCGCTTCATCGTATTGATATAATACTATACTACTCGATATATATCGAGTGAAACATATCAATACTACTCTTTAATTTTCGAATGAAGATATATCTATATAAAATATATCAAATCAAATAAGAATATCAATATTTATATCGATAATTATCGAATGCATATATCGAGTATTTACGAATTATCGATATATATCGCACACTTTTAACTATGAGTGACACGTGAGGGCAGACGTCCTTGATGATTGTGTTCATTTTGAGTTTTTTTCTTATAGCTAATTCAATTCTCGGAGCGATTTATTACTTACGATTAGTACAGCGGGCATAATTATTATTTTTAGTTAGTATATTTTAAGTAGGATTATAGATTACTTTTTATTTTTATTGCAGTCGTATTAGAAATGCTTATTTTTTGTACTTGAGTATAGGGTTGTAGTTAGTTATTTAGTTTGTATTTATGTAAATGTATGTTTCGTGGCTGTGTGTGTTTGTGATGAAATTTTATAGAACATAGGCTACTTTTTATCAATTCACCCACGCAGGCAAAGCCGCGGGCGGATGTTAGTTTATTAATAAACAGAACGCAAGTAGACAGGTTGATCTGGTTTACAAAAAATTTATGAAGTTTTAGTTATTTAACGACGACGGTAACCACGTTTTTCCTTACAACAACAACATCACTTTACAAACTCTTTAGCTTAACTGCGAAAATTTGTTGACTGACCCGTTGGAGCAGTTTGTAGTGACCCTGTTTTCTGCTCCAAGGGTTGTGGGTTCGATTTCCGCCTCGAGTTTGGGTGTAATATATGTTTATTTATATATGTATTATTTATATGTATATATATTTAAAAAAAATGTATATCAGTCAGCTATTACCAAAAACACAGGCATTAAGTTGCCTACCTTTAGGACAGACGACCGTGTTTGTATGTTAAACATATTTATTATTATTTATTTATTTATTTGTGCGCTATTATGTTTTTTGATTTTAAACTTGGTTTTACTGAAAAACTTAGCCTTCAATGATTACAATCAGCGTTAGAGGAGTCTGTTCAATCTCAAGCAGTTTTTAGATGGTTCAGTGAATTTAAAAGAGGTAAAACAAACGCCAAAAAATGACCATAGAAGTGGTCGCCCACAAACGGCAGTAACTGCAGAAAACGCGTACAATACTGAAAAGATGCTGGGAGAAAACCCACGATTACTTACTCGAACATCGAGAAGATTCTTATCGTTATGGCGTTGCAGCATCTTGGAGTGATGTAGCTTTGTTGTCGTTGGATCCTGCGTTTGCTCTCAGACATTAAAAAACAGAGCCATGTGGATTGGTGCCACAAAATGCGTCTACTATTTGAAAACGGAATGTCAAGATATGTTTCAGAAATCATCTCAGGCGACGAAACGTGGATTTATCAATATGATCCGAAAAATAAGAGACAGTCATCAGTATGAGTTTTTTTAGAAGGAAAATTGCCAACAAAACTGCAAAGACCTTATAACGTTGGTAAAAAAATATGGTGGCTAGTTTTTTCTCTCACAGTGGGCATGTGTCGATAACAATGATGGAAAATCATAGATCTGTTAACTCGGAATGGTACTTATGTATTGTAATGGTATTTATTTACATATTTTGTAGTTACAACAGTATTATTGCCGTAAGTTTTTCAAGCTCGGTGAAAGAGGAGACTAAAGACTGGGCTTCGGGGAATCATGCTGCATTACTACAACGCTTCGTCACATACGTTCCTCAGAACGAAGGCGTTTCTTGAGAAATCCGGTGTTGAAATCTTGCCCCATACACCGTACAGTCGTGATTTAGCTCCCTCTGATTTCTTTCTGTCCCGATAGTCAAGAATAAAATAAAAAGGATTTTTTTTTGTGTACCGAAGAGGCCGTAGCCGCCTACGAAGTTGAAGAATTTCTGATTCGGATCTCTCTAATCGGATTTTAATAGTTGGTTTAGGCAAATGGAACTTTGCATAGAGAATGAAGGAGAGTATTTCGAAAAAATGTAAAATAACTTTTGTAATATCTTGTATAGTTTTTTCTTATCTCAAAACTTATCGAGTGACCTATTTTTTTTTAAACGATGGGAAATGCATTTACGCATCCCGCCGCCCGAAGTTGACGGGTATGTGGCACTCGCTGGCTGCGAAGCCAGAATACCCACTAAAACCCATTGACCGTCTGCGCCGTAATGGGGCGCCACGGGATCGCTCGCGCACACAACCGTGACGCCCCGACGCCTGGCCCGGAAGCCCCTCCGCATGCGATTGGAGCCGCTCGACTGGTCCACTCTGCTAGTTCAGAGAAGTACCAGGAGCGGCTCCACCACCGAAATCTCCGCGCTCTCTCGGCGCCACTCCCGCTTGTGCACCTCCGCGCCCAATCACTGCGCTTTCGCTCCACCGAATGGAGGGGGAGAGCGAGTCATCCCCCTCCTGCGCTTCGCGCCCACCGCTGCTGGTTTTGGTCCACGGGGGTCCGAAGACCCCGACCACTCGCGAGGCGTTCGAGTGGCTTCCCCTATCTGCCACCCGGGGGACGCGCCCAGTAGGAGACCAGCGTCTCCCTTGGTATCGAGTGACCTATGTATTAGTTAAACACAATCTAAAATGTTATGTTTTGTGTAAATAAATTAGATATAAACATTTTAGTAGAATAAGGGAAATTAAATATCACTGCAATTTTTTTTTATTAAATAACAGCAGAATACAATCAATCAATTAAAGTAACAAACAATATGTATCTGTCAATTGTGTTGCCGACGTTCTCCTTTTATTCTTCTTAAATGTCATTTTAAAAAGTCTAAGGCGGAGATCACACGTAAAAATATTTACTTCAGAAGATTCATACAATATTTTTTAAATTTTGAGATAATTCAATCATTTCTTAGTTGATTTTCTTTAAAAATGTGATCTTTGAGTTATCGTTTCGTAACGATTTTTTTGGGGTACTTTAATACAAAATTATATAGTGAACGGTCAAGCGCCTCACTGGGAAGAAGAACAAACTAACTCAATTTCTGATTTTTATTATTAGAATTGAGTTGATAATTGTAGTGTATTATTTATTTCGTAGCTTATTGTTAAACATAACAAAATATTATTTTAAATTCTTTTAATGAAAAAAAAAAAGACACTACCAAATCAGAAACGGATTTTAGTAGTATAGTGGGTCCGTAATTCTATCTTTGGCATCTTAACTTTAAAATAGAATTATCATAAATACACGCCTATAATCATAAGCTGGAATAAATAAAAAAATCTCAAATAGATTAAGTACCAAGGAATTGAAAATTATTTTAAAAGTACTATAGCAAGGAAGCATTCAGACTATTATGATATGATCTGAATTTATAGCTTTACTAATAGTCTACTTTCTTAGAAATTTTTTACAAAGTAAATAAATTATCTTATCTTTTAATGGAACTAAAGCACTGTTAGTACGGATGATTTAGAGAGAGTAGATTCAACTGACGGTCAATTTGCATATTATCTGATTTATCGACGGCTCGCAGTCCAAACACGGAGAACCATAGGTAGTTGAATTTTAGAATTAAATTTATTTGACTAAGTCTTTTCTTAGGTTTCAATGTCCACAGATCTAATATGAAAATTTAATTATATTTTAAGAGTGTTTACGTCTAGGCTGGGACTTAAAGCTTAAGTAATTTCTTACCTTTCATTTACACATAATAAATATTTATGTTGTGTGCATGTTTTTTTTTTTGCATTTTTGTAAAACTAGCAAACGTTGAATCATTAGAAGACTTTTGTTAATAAAGTTGAAATAAATATTTTACCAAATATGCTTGTACAGAAGTATAATAATAATACAGAGACAGAGAAAAAAAGAAAGCGCATAGGGCCGCTGCCTGGTGGGCGCTTGAGCGTGTCTGGAGCTAGCGCTGGACGTGCAGGCCGCCAGCAATCCCCGCCGACCGGTACAACCACCTAGCCAGTCGGTGTCTCCACCATCCCTACCAGTTGGTTTAGCAGCGATAGAGTCTCAAAGGACTCAGCATTCAGTGTCCGCCGCTGGTGGAGTGTGTCGCATGAGATGGACACTAAAATTAAACGAAAATGTTATATGCGTGCATATTTTAGCGATTGGCATATTTATTGGACTGGAATGGAATGGAATGGACTGGAACGGAATGGTATGGAATGGAATCGAATGGAATCGAATAGAATTGAATGGAATGGAATGGAGTGGAATGGAATGGAATGGAATGGAATGGAATGGATTGGAATGGAAAGGAATGGAGTGGAAATGAATGGAATGGAGTGAATGGCAAAGAATGGAATAGAAAGGAATGGAATGGAATGGAATGGAAAGGAAAGGAATGGAATGGAATGGAATGGAATGGAATTGAATGGAATGGAATGGAATGGAATGGAATGGAATGTAATGGAATGGAATGGAATTGAATTGAATGGAATGGAATGGAATGGAATGGAATGGAATGGAATGGAATGGAATGGAATGGAATGGAATGGAATGGAATGGAATGGAATGGAATGGAATGGAATGGAAAGGAATGGAATGGAATGAAATGAAATCATAATCAAAAGGTGATTAACACTTAAATCATAAGGTGATTTAACACATTTAACGAATGTCAAAAAAATCATTTAAAATAAATAGGTCAAATTATTACATGTTAAGGTCTCGGTAGACATCATATTACTATAATATCATCGGCTTTATTAAATATTACAATAAAGTAATTAATCTAATGTCCCTAGTGTTGGCTGAGAGGGAAATAAAGCCGGAGGAAGAAAAACTCTCGGTACTCTTTTTAAAAAATTGAACATCATCATATAAAATATATAAATAATGCACAGTATGACCATGAAATGATCAAGACAAACACGAGACAGCCAATCGTATATGCCGAAATCACCACATTTCACCTTCTCACAAAATTGTATAACTACGAGTATATCTAATGTCAAGTTACATATTGTTAACCTGGCAGAGCTATATTCAATCCTTTGCCCCATCTTCCTCCATTCCCATGCCTTTTCATCATTTAGAAATTCATTAATGTTATAATAAGCTTTCCGACACAAAGTTCGTTTAGTAGTTTTTTTAAACGTTTGTGAAGGCAGAGGCATTCGGAGCACTCCTCTGGATCAGAGGCCACGACTCTCTCGTCTTCCCCTTAATGATGCGACGCAGGGTGCCATTGAGGCAGCTAACCGGCTGCTACCTCCATATTTGGATGGCAGCCTAGGCTTGGATGATACGGGTCCTATCCTATCTGGTACCGGTCTGGCGGTACACCGCCTCATTGGAGCCAAACCCAGGAGCCTGGATGGACTACTAATAAGAATAGTGACGTACCAGCCTGGAAGAAGGAAACGGAACGCCGTATCACCTTGGCCGGGCCCTCATTGGCAGACTGTAAAGTTTCAGGTCGGGCAACACTAGGCAAAGGATTGTGCGCTCCATTAGAATAACTTTCAACGGGCTAGGCGTCAGGCTTGACCAGCCTGATATAGCTCAAAAACGGTCGGAACGCATCGACGGCCTAAAGCAGAGAATCGCGACATGGGGGAAGCGTATTAGTAGGTACTCTGAGAGAGTTGAGTACTTTCAACAAAATCGCCTCTTTGTGAGTGATCAGAAGAGGTAGAAAGGAAGTTGGAGAACCCGAAGACATGCTCTTCTTCCCAAAGACCGATACGGCTGATCAAATCACCTTTTGGCGAAATATATGGTCACGGGAGGGATTAAGAAAGCGTGTACCAAGATCGAACCGATGAACCCGATCGTCATCTCTCCGGAGAACGTAGTTGATGCGGTTCTGCAGGCACCGAACTGAAAAAGTCTGAGGGCCGACGACCTGCATCACTATTGACTGAAACGGTTCTCGGTATGCCATGCGACATTGGCTTGACAATACCAAAGAGGATAGTGCGGAGAACGCTTTCGAACCTTTTGACTAATAATTAGTAGAAAAATTAAATCGAATAGGCGTACATAATAATACGATGAATATTGCAATAACCTAATAATATCAATACAGTGCAAATATGTTATTTTGTGATGTAAAGTATGGTAGTCTAGTGAAAAAATAGTGCGTATACAAAGAAATGATAACTAAGGGAGGTGACAACTAGTGGTGTTGGGAGGTTTGCTTTTCCGATTATTTATTAGTTTAATAGGTAATGTATAGTATATAATGTGTGTATAAATATATATGTATATAAATTAAGCAATTAAGCAACTTGCGTCGATACATTAGTTCCGTCTTATGTCAGGAAGACAGCCTTTAGAGCAGGAGCCGCTGCGGACAAAGCTGAAATGACTAAACGGCACGAAAATTCGTCACTTTTCCCAAGTTATGTTTTTGTGCCGTTTGCAGTCGAAACACTTGGACCTTGGAGTAGAATTGCAAAGTAAAAATGTTAAATAAATGATTGACTCCACGTCTCATAGCCTACGACAGGAGCGCTGGTGCATTTTTTGCCCAGATAATCGGAATTCCGATTCAACGGACGCCACCGGACATTCCACGAGGGCATGTTTTATATTAAAATTGTCTGTAAATAATAAGTCTAAGTCTTGCATTGTAAATATGTACATATAATATTGCAAAATACCGAAATAAAAATTGACGATTATTATATATATTATTTTACACAGTACACGTTAAAACAAAAATACAAAAAGTCTCTTTGTTTTATATTATTTTTTTAGTATTTTATTGCAGTCATCGGTTACGAAAATAGAAAAGTAAAGAAACTTGTATTTCATTTAAAATTGCGGACTGATCTGTGAATTCACTGAACAGTGAGAATGGGGAAATTTCTTTAATTAAATCCTTTAATTGTATACAATTAATCTGGTGTACAGATAGTGTCACAATCGAAAGACCGACAATTAAAAAGGATTTATCAGAAAAAAAGAAAAATAATAGAAAAACGTAAATCATAGGAGTGTGCTTACGACAGCCGTATTATCGCCTTGAAGGTTTGTATTTTTTAGTGATTTTCTAAAAAGTATTTTTATGTAACTCGCATTATCTTTTTTTTTTGGGTATTGTATGAAAGTGTTTAAGAATTTCAAACATAAAAGCTCTTTCAATTGTTGTTTATTGAATTTATTAATATTATTTATTCAATTGCCTACTGTTAAGGAATATGAAAACTTAAATTTGTTGGTTAATTTTATTTAAAACATTGATATGTAACGATAAACTTATTTGTAGAATGGATTCAATGTACGCGTAAATATATATAGTATTGGAAAACAGTTAAATAACCGATATGATACTTATCAGTTAGAATTCTTTACAAAATCGTTGGTAATAGTCTATTTTATATTACGACTTCGCATTTACTATTTTTATTGTTGAAGTATAATATTGATACGATATTTGTAGCCTTATACAGTACAACCTTGATATAACGAGCCTCAATATAACGAATTCCTCGATTAAACGAATTTTTCGAAATCCCCTAGAACTGCCCGTAAGAGATAATACAAAATATACCTCTACATTACGAATAACATTTATCAAAAACCTCTTTATAACGATTGTTCAATCATTGCAGAATATAGGTAGAAGGTATTTTTACATCTATTTAACGAATTTTTTCAACTTAAAACCTTGATATAACGTATCCTATTAATTATTTCCACTTAATTCCACGTTCTTACCTCGTTAAAACGAATCGCAGTCCAGTCTAACCTCTATATAACAAACCTCATTATAGCGAATTACTTGGTATAACGAATATTTCCTAAAATTCCCTTCAGTTTCGTTATATCGAGGTTGCACTATAGTATGATTATAATATTTTTTGCCTCCGTTACTATATATGTCCCTTTTTTTACGCAATTAAAAATATCATTAGAATACGAGGTAAATTTCGCTGTCATTAATAATTTTGTAATAGCTCGATGGGAATCGGGCGGATTCGAAATCAAAAAACCCGGGTTCGAATCCAGGTGTCTACAGACCAATTTTTTTCCTTTTTTTTAGGTTTTTCCTTTTGTGAAAAAAACTATTATTGAGAGCTCTTTTTATTTTTTTATTTTTTATTTAAATGACCAATTCCTATTATTTTACTATTATGTCGGTAAGATCGAAAATATTATTTATGTTTCATCGGTATCTAATGTATCTAATATAATTTAACCGAGCAAAGCTCTGTCATCCAGGTACTGTATATCAATTTAAACATGTTTTGTTGAAAAAACATTTAACTTTTTATCCAACCTAAAATAATTAAATAAACGTCTAAATATAAAAATAATAAAAAAAACTTCAGATAGCTCTAACCTATGAACATTCCCTGTCATTCTACATCCTTTTATACTCAATTCTTTACCGTTGAAGCCTGTCGTCTTTGGAACTCATTTCCACTGTCTATAAAACATGCTCAATCAATAATGACATTTAAAACATTTGTCAAAGAAATATATATATCATCTTGAATTTCGATGATTGAATTTATTGTATTTTATTACACATATTTAGTTATTTGGATTATACTAGGTACATATTGTTGTTGAATGTATGTATGTAAAAAAACCTTTAAAAAGATATTACAATTTAATTACAATAAAGGTTAATGGGGTATCCACCAATGATTTATGTAATCTTACACTGAATACAATACTAATATACCCTACAAAATTTCCATTAATTTATATTTATTATTTATTTAGTCATTTGGAAATTAAAAAATCGAAGCTACAGGTTTATCATTACTGAAGCTGAAATTTTCCAATGTACCTTACATTTTGACCACAATTTGAACATGGTATTAAGTACGAATGTTCGTTGAATATAATTTCGTTATGAATTTTTTATCGATTTTTTTTTAATCACAGATCAGGTTCAATGACTGCTGAATATACTCACCATGTATGCGCAATAATATTTTATGATATTGACAATGTTGTTAATTATAGATTAGGTCGAATTTCGACCACTGGGGGACCACTAGTTTATTTTAATTCAATTATTTCCCATAAAATGCTTTACTATAAGCAATAGCGAAGATTTATTTCAAATTATATTTGGTACGACAACAGTAAGTTCTAGTCTTAACTGAGTGATTATAATTGTAACAGAGGCGTCTTCTAAAAACTACTTTTTTGAAAGAGCGCGTTGATACTGAACGTAAGTTTGAAAGGTAAAAACCTTTGGAACATTTGGAAGAATTTCTATTAATCTTAAAGCTATTTTAAAACTTTCTTATTATCATATAACTATTTCTGTACATAAAATACCAAGGCTGAAATTTTTTTATAAGAAAAAAAAAATTGAAATAGCTTTAAATAGTAATAGATTATTATTTTTTATAATAATGTTTGTTAAAAATACATTTGATATTTTCAACAGCTTACTGTCATACATATAATTAAATATATTTTGAATAAAATAAAATTTAGTTAAATATTTAACAAATTATGTTTCTTCTTTTCTGTTTTTATTGTAAGTACACATGATTTAGCAATAAACAAGCATCGATTGCAATAAATAAATAACGTTTTAAAATCTCTACGGAATTGTTTCAAATGAAGTAGATATTATTATTTCATAGCAAACGTCAAGAGTACATCAATTAACACCAGAACATACAATCGATTCAATTTCATTTTCATTTATACTGGCAACGGTTTCTGCTCGTCGGTTTTCTTTTACGAAGCTACTCTTTTCCGTTTCACCCTAAAAGGGTTTAGAAAAAGGATTTTTACGCTCCTTCGAACCTGTTAAGACGAAGGTAAATGTGCGTGAGAAAGAAACAAGATGCTCCATTGGACAACACATAATGAACCATACACTTTCATTTCTTTAATACGTAACTACTTTTAGAACCTCTCTCAACATTTGTGTCACAGCCAGATGGCCTGCTAAGTGACATTATTTGATCAATAAACAACGTTGTTTAGAAATGAAAGAGAATTTTGTACATTTGGAACCAAAACAGAAAAATTATATAATAAAGGAAGAGACTTAAAATCCGAAAAAAATATATGAAATAACCACATTTTATAAAATTTAAATATTCTTCGTTAGAAAATAGATGTACTTTTACAAAATATACTTGTGAAAGAAAGAAAACATTGAAAATTTTTGAAAATTTTCAATGTTGTGAAAATTGACACAAAAGAACAACATGGAGAATGATTATGCAGAAAGCTGAACCTGGCCTAATGGCCTGATGGTCTTAATGATCGCAAGGCTAAAACATAATAACCATGAGATCAATTGTAAATACGAGCCACTAAAATTTAGAGCACTTTCTAATTACATAATTTGAAATATTTCTAATTCTTCAAATGTAAAATGGGACATAGAAAATTGTCTGGACTTATTCATTATACGTACCTTTATCGTCAACCCAAAGCTTTAAATTAATTTTACGTCGGTTCGGTCATTCGTATTTCTTTTGTTTTCTCGCTGAGGGACTCGTTTGGTGGTAATTAATATACGCGTATTGCTCGTACCGTTTTACCAGAATTTTGAAATCAGAATTTGTATGCTTATACTTACGAGTATGTTATTAGACGCGTTATTATATGAAACAAGATTCGATAAGTGGTTTTTTCCGCGTTACATTACGTTTATTATTAGAAACTGGTTAACGTTACGGTTACTACTTTAGGTTTCTATATAGAAACTTGATATTATAAGTCCCTTGCTAATCATCTCTAATATATAGATTAGCTATTTCTAAGAGAGATTTCAGTTTGACTCAAAAGTTGAATTGTTAAACGGGTTGGTAGTTCCTGAGATTAGGGGTGTAAGCAAAATCAACAAGCTTAACAATATTAATCTAAATAAAGCCAGTGCAGTTTAGAAGGTATTATTCACGTTGATATTATAACGAATTTGTAACTATTAATTTCTTTTTGAGTACTGATGAAATAAGAATGTTTTATAGTTTGACACGATTGCCAAAAGAATAAGATGATTTAGGTGTTTTTTTTTTCGAAAGACTAGTTATAAAGAATACAATTTTACGTTGTAATTTACATAAGATTAGGTGTAAAGAGTACGACTCAAAGGCTAGCCTACGCAGGCTGTTTACATGTACTTTTTAAATTATTGATATGCAGGGCCGTCTTTAAGCTATTGAAAGCCCTGGGTATATTAGGGTAATGGGGCCCCTATGACTTTGACAGAAAACTATTTTCTTAGAATAGACAAAGAAGGTAAATAAACATGCATGGTAAATAAACACGATTTCTATTATTTTCAATTTGGAGAAGGAGCGTTCCCCACTGCATATAGTTACCATTATGCTTAAAAAAGAATTAAATACGATTTCTACATTTGAAAATATGTCTTAAATTTTTTTTTCTTTTAAAATTTTATATACATATTTCTAATATAATATGAATTCCTTCGATTTCACTGTGAACAATTTTCAAGTAGGTAACCACCTATTCTGTTATATGCAGACATTCCATTTATAACTCTTTCTCATTAATGTCATCATAATCAAATTCTGCAAATTCTGAGCAAATTTCTCTCGATTCTTCGGAATTCAGAGCTTTCAAGCGAACCTAATAAATCAAAACGTTTACTAATGTTCTGATACGAACTTAATCGCTGTTTTAGATGAAAACTCAGAGTATCAATTATAGGAAGAAAGGTTTCTATTTATTTCTCTCTTCCATTCAGTTCAATTGACGTTGCAGAACCATCAAAAAAGCTTCTGCGTTTTGTTCTTTGAGATGAGTTCTTGTAATCAGATTCCGCGTTTTTTTCATTGGCGGACAATTCGAATTAAAAAAAAACTTTGGTGATAAATATCGGTTATCGTTCAGTGATCTGGCAAGAACTAATGGGGCCCCTATTGATCACGGGGCCCTGGGCAAGTGCCCAGAGTGTCCAGTGGGAAAGAGGGGTCTGAGAATATGACCTGAAAATTTCAGCCTTGTGGGAAGCAGGTTATGAATTACTATCCCGATGACAACTTTACTATAGTCTGGCACTTACTTGCAACCCTCATACCCTCAAAAAACCCTCATAATATTTTTTACACTTAATCTTATGTAAATTACATTGTATTTAAATTGTACCCTTGTGAGAGAAAATTAAAAAAAAATTTTGACATTTTTAAATATTTAAGGATGATGACGTAACCGCGGCATGCCTGATACTTGCAATTTCATAATTGACCGATAATAAAACATAATTTAAAATTTTTCTAGATTTGTGGGAACCGGTTACTCGGATGGTTCAGTAGCTCTTAGGCTATTAGTTAACAGAATAGGTTGGGTTTCAGTTCGTCAGAATGGTCGCACTAATTAAATTATAGAAAGATGGTCATAATTGTCTGATAAGAGAGAAGAAATTAAAGTCAATTTGAAAGTGGTAACTTCTTCACTCGTTCAATTGACAATTTGATGACATGAAAGTGAGTGATGATTGAAATTAAGTAAACAATTATTACGATTTATTACGACAGAAAAGAAAAAATATAGTTTGGGTTAAATCCCATATCAATACGTGCAATATTGCGTTGCCATAACTATGGAATTGTAATAAATTTTATGAAAATACAACTATCATTGTAATATGCAGACGTTATTGAGGAAAAATAGTAAATCAGCTATATTACTGTGTACATACTAGCACACTAAATAATTAATAATAAATTTTAGAAGCATGATATTAAATGACATTCAAAATGAAAAAAAAAAATCGAACACATTATGTGTTGTGTGTTTCTACTACAGCTTAGAGGTGCAAATGTATGTAATTATTATTATATTTGGTATCAATATCCTATGCTTGTATTAACAATTTAGAAATAGGCATGTACATAATATTAACCATTTATCGTCCTTATAAAAAAGTACTTATTTACTCTATTAGTCGTTGGATAAACGTATATGTATACGTATAGGTATGTACCTGGATGTGTTATATAACTTGCGGTATGTTTTAAGATATTTTAATATATAAAAAGTATATTATATTTTAATATATCTTTTAAGTTAATTTAATTTACATTTAATATTTATAAGTTTATATTAGGGATATTTGTTATATTTTCATCTACATGTGTCTCTTGTATACGTTTTAGTAACTTAATATATAACTGCACAGCCTATTCATTTCGTTGTTGAACTCTTCATTTCCATTTGGGTTGTCTGAAAGGAATGGCTAATTAGCCATAAGACCGCCTGTTGTACTATACAATCTTAACTAATTTGTAACTATGCTTTGTAATATATTTGTGGTGTGCAATAAAGAATAAATAAATAAATAAATTCAGCACGAGTTGAAATTCAGGTTTATCTTAGTTTGATGGTGAAACAAATAAAAAATAAATTGCATAATTCAGAAAATATGCTGTGAAAATAGTAAAAAAAAAGTTTGGCTAAACCACAGCACAAGTGTTTGTTCAATTGTCAGATATTATTCAGGCTGGCAATTTTCACAAACCCATCCACAAGCTATCGATGGTATTTATAAAGTTGTAAAGTGTAAAAGACAAAAAAAAGTTTTTATACAAATTACAAGCCCTTGATTTTAATTTTTTTTAAGAAACAAATAAAAATATAAAACTAGTGCCTAAAATAATTATATGTACGAATTGTAAGGCAATGAGATGATATATCTTTTGGTAGAAGATGGCGTCAATAAATCAGCCTCTCAGCGACCACATTTTATCTGTCACTTGTCGCTCCGACTCGAACAAATGGATGATAACGAATTTTTTATTGGCACATTCGTGTCTGTCACTATGAAAAAATATTTAACATATTTGATGGTTAGTTGATTTTATATAGTTTAAAGTTGAGTTTAATCCTAAATTACATACTTTTTAGGGTTCCATACCCAAAAGGTAAAACGGGACCTTATTACTAAGACACCGCTGTTCGTCCGTTTGTCCGTCTGTCACCAGTCTGTATCTCATGAAACGTGATAGACAGTTGAAATTTTTACAGATGATGTATTTTTGTTGCCGCTATAACAAAAAATACTAAAAAACAGAATAAAAAAATATTTAAGAGGGGCTCCTATATATAGATAATATAATAGATAATGGTATGGAACCCTATAAGCGCGAGTCTAACTAGCGCGAGTTTTAACTTAATTTACAGCAAAAAAGTATATTATCCGAAGATTTCGATGTAAACTTATTTAAAACTCATATCATAATATCATATCAGCCTTTGGATGTCTACTGCTGAACGTAGGTCTCCCCCATCGACCTCCAGAGCGATAGGTTATTTTGGTCTTTTACAAAACAGAGTTACTTAAATATAAATAAATTACTTCCGATATATCGAAAATATCAATGTATTTGTTCGTTGCGTCCGAGTTATGCGTATTGGACGTGCGAGGCCTCTCGCATCGCGAGGTCGTGGGCGGTGGCCCACGTCACCCACGCCTACCGGCTTTCGATAACTCTCCTTAAGTCATTAGTCCATCTCGCGGGCGGCCGTCCTACGCTACCTGTGCCGGTCGGTACGTGGTCTCCATTCGAGAATCTTTCTGCTCCATTGGCCGAACAGAAATACTAAGCATAGCCCTCTCCATTGCTCGCTGTGCGACTTGGAGCTTGTTTAAAGGCCCATAGTCAGAGACCACGTCTCAGGTCCGTATGTCATAACTGGTAACACACACTGTTTTTCTTTTCCAGAGCCACACTAAGCAAGCAGTAAACTGATGTCCGAGATATCTTAAATTCAACCAAGCTACGGATAGTTTGGCTTACAACTGTTCATAAAACTTCTCGACCTGTCTTAATGTCTCGGCTCTGGACAACGCTGTACCTGCATCCTTTGTTTCCAGCTTCGAAAAGTAGCTACAAGCTCTCAGGGTTTGAGGTATATGCTTTAAGAGACTGCATCAGGCGATACCATTCCAGTTTGACATTAATATTTAATATGGCCCTAACCAATAGGTCACTCCTAGTTTTCACCCTAGTTAATGGGCAGGTAAAACTTCAAGTAAAAAAGTTAGTTAAGTAAAAAAGTTAGTTTTTTTTCCAATTTTCAAATTAGACAAGTAAATTAACAATCTGCCCGTAAAACTTCAAGTATACATTTTGTTGCGATTCGTTTTTCCACTTGTCCGTTACGATTCGTTTTGTCACTTTTCCGTTAAAGTTTCACTTCTACTATGTGTCCCAGCATATGTTTCTTTTTTTTTGTTTTGACGGGAAAAATGTACCTGACTGCACACCCCGTCGTCCGGGGAAACAACGGGGTAGTGTGGGGCCCTCACCCATTAAAATAACCCTCTGTGCGCCCTCATCCGCTCACAGGCGGCAGCCCCATCGGGCACTCCCTCCTGTGAGACGCTAAACGCACTTAGGCATCGCACCTTCGCGGTAGGCTATTTCGGCGGACGGTGGGCAATCAGCACCTCTTATCCTACCATTACCTAAACTGCTAACGTAGCTAGTGCCGTGACCAGAAATAGTAAGGGCCACCAGGACTGGCGGCCTGGGCTTTGTAGTACTGTTCGTATCTAGGCTTGCCAACACTTGCCGCGCTTGGAGGTAGGTTGAGTAGCGCATATTGTGCTTGTCAACCCGTCTCCCGTTATGGCTGAAAATGGTAATGCTCTTGCCTATCACAATCTTGGTTGGTGTACAGTTGTTCGCACCACTATGACATTAATCGCCTTATACGACACCTTGGAAAGAAAGAGATCGGGATTATTCTTCTGTACCGATTACCGCACAGCTACTCGTATATAAGGCTAATAGGCTTAAGGCAAAGATATGTAATATGTGACTAGTATTAGAAGTAAATATTATAGACATAGGGATGACATGATTACTTCTTGACCAAACATATTTAATCAAATAAAGATTAAAAAAAAAAAAAACCTTTAATCGCTTGCACAAGTACATACTAAAGTAAAACATATGCAAGCGACGCTGGAGGCACAGCTAGTATAAACATATTTTTATACGAGGGCGTGTAAACAATAATCAATGGTTAATATATCAGGAATCTGTGACTATTTGCTGTGGCGTCTGGCAATTATGCGCTTACGTAGGGTTAAAGAGTAGTTGCATATTACGTGTGAGGCATGTTTGTCGCCGCAGGACCGCAAATCAGCGGTAAATCTGATTTGGGCGCCCACTGGCCGCTACATTCGTGATCGCAATCAAAGTGAAACAACCTATGAATATTTAACAAAATGCCGGTTCAAAGTTTAAAATCGTTATTTTACTTTGTGTGTGTTTAATTTAAATACAGTTTATTTGATAAAGAATAAAGAACGCAATATTCAGCAACGGTAGGATTTATTAGACGATAAAAAGTTTTAGCTGTCAAAATTTTATGTGACATATAACTTTGAAACTCTATTTAGCTTTTTCTTTGATTAAGTCGTACATCAATTTTAGTCGCTTCATACATTAAACAAATTTCAAAATATGAAAATAATATGATCCTGTAACTTTTGGCTAGTTAGTTACCCTCACAATCTCACTATGCAAATAATTTTGTTCCATGCATCCGCAGGTAATTAATTTGTTATGTAACGGCTAGGCAACGAGTCGAGTTCGCAAATACAATATTATGATTATTCGAATAGTATTCTCGATGTTTTACAGTATGTACTACATATATGTTCAGTCTTTAACTGGATTTCATGAAACGTACATGATAATTTGTGGTAATTATGTAATGATACAGTTTTGACTAATTTTTGAAATATTTGCAGAATTAATTATACCACAGCCCTTGTTCTTTTTTTTTATGTCGTTCAAAATTGCGATATATTACGTAACCGACTTTACGAGTAATTTTAAATATAAAAAAATTATTTCAAAAATTCTCAATATATCGTATGCAATATTTTATTGAAGTATTCTACAAAATAATAAAAAGTGAAAGCCAGTTTTTATGACATAGATATATTAATTGCCTATTATATGTATATCGTCTTTAGTCGTAGCAAACGCGAAGAGTCCCGCAGGGCGCCCAATGGGTTTAAAGACACCTGAAGGCGGGATATGATCAGCTTTGTAATCCCCACCGGCTGCTGGGAAAATTGTGCCGAAATGGGACCTGAATGGCACCATTACATCAAAATCGGAGTTGCCAAGCACGACGAAGACTGGCTCGAGAATATTAAGCAGAAAAAGCTTCGCTATGCCTCATCTCCTCCGGATTCGCGATTAGAGTGCAATCGATGTGGTAAGAAATGCCGGGCCGCAATAGGGCTCTATAGCCATCAACGACGATATGGGATGCTACCAACCCACTAGCGCTGCAACAACCATCTACTATAGATGCTGTGGCCAATTATAAATAGTCGTATATAGTATCAAGCGGTTGACCGCTGGCGAATAACGATATTTCGAAGTAAATGCAATCAAGGTTGTTTTAATGTTTTCCTTTTTGGCCTATTTAAGATTACATAAGCAAATGAAAAAAACATTGGATTCTTTCCCACTAGTATATCCATTTTAACTCTTTGTTCGTATATTATGCTTTTTCAAAATTTGAGGTAATTTGTCGTTACCGAATTTCAATGATAAGCATTTCAGTAACAAAGTTCTCGTTACTCTTGGCAACGGTGGTACTTACGTGTAAGCCACCACGAAAAATCACTTGCGGCTTGCCGCTGACTTAACCACAAAACGATAAGATGAGACCGTGACCAACCTAGCGTATCTTTGGTTTAACAGCCACTACAAGTTTTTGGAGACTAAGTTCGTATAATGATTATCTTAACTGTTAGTTTTACATTCCTTAACTTACTGAGTTTATGTTAAAAAATTTCTCAAGTATGCCAAATCAGAGCTATAAAGGCTATTTAAACCGGCTGTACGGCATCATGCTACCACGTAGGTATAGGGTCAATAAAGTGACTACAAACAAAAAAAAACGCCTCACAATCAATTGGTAGGATGACAATCCTGTCAGTTAGAGAATTACACAACAAAAACACTAACTTACAGACCACGAAAAAGATGAGATGATAACGTCAATGTTGATACTAAGAACGAGCAGTTCGTCTGAAATATATTAAGTGTATACCGACACACTATTAAATAAAATAGAGTAGTTGTTACAGAAAAGTTGCAGAAAACAACAAAATATTGCATGTTTACCACAGTAATGTATAAAACTCTAATCTAATATGCGATTGTTTATTTTTGCAACACGAACAGAAAAATAAAGTGTGTTCATTCAGTCACGAAAGCTATTGTTTAAATGACAATACATTTATACTGAAAATTAATGTCTAGTTTTTTATCAGTATAAGTTACAAGCAAAAATAATTGCTTTATATACTGGTATTATTGTCAAATTATGTTCTTTTATTATTTTCAATTAGTTGACATAATATGCTACTTATTATTATAGTACAATGCGTAGTTTAATTATTAACTAATGATATGTGATGTAATTTTATGTAAATAAGTAATAAATATAATTACGTATACATTTATTATCAGAAGTAATTAAAGAATTACTGTGGTATAATATTTCATATATATATATATATATATATATATATATATATATATATTAGCTATACGGATAGAACACTTAATGGACGCTGGCTGAAAAGGGCAATTACAATTGTATCTATATTTGTTGTATTAAAATTGTAACAACTATTGAAATCACAATTAAAATATCGAATTTTGGGGTAGAATTTATTTGCAATCAATTTGAATTCACTGTAATGAATGTTTTCTATTGTCTCAAAATAATGATGAATAATTGTAGTATACGTGGAATATTTAAATGATTTAGCGCTGTATTCAATTCTATTTGTTGTTTTGTTAATGATTTCGTTAACAGTATTACTATTAAGATTCGTTGATAGCATTACCAGTGACGAAACTTAATTATGCTAATATTTTATTTGTGAGTACAATCGAATTTGATGAAATGAAATATTACAAAATTAAAATAGTTAAATAATAGGTAATTGGTTATTAAGCCGTTGGATGGAGGCTGTTTCGAACCGGTCGCTTTGGAGGTCGATGGGGAGACCTACGTTCAGCAGTGGACATCCAATGGCTAATATGATGATGATGATGATAAATTAGCTATTCAAACTCGAATATTTTAGTCCGAGTGTAAAAAATAGAAATAAAGGCTTCGCTCTAATCGATCTTCAGTAGAATTAGAATATTGTCTGTGGTCTAGAAACACACAACACAAAACAAAAATTAGGATCACGACAAACATCAGCATGGTCTTCAAATCATCTGTCAAGGGCGAGGATTAACCTCGCGATCGCTTATGCATCAAGCAGTATTGTGTCCATGGTGCCAACGCGATGCATGGCGATATCAAAATATAGCTAAAGTTGTATGTATATACAGTTGTGTATTATAGTATAAAATAAGTTGCAAAATATGACCATGAATGAAACATTATTATTATCGAAGATATACTTTGGCCAGCGATCTAATAGCTGATATGATGATGATGACGAATGAATATTTGTGACCTTAAAAATATTAATCATACCAATTGATATCATAATACCTGATACTATTCCGAAGATATTTCGGACATCAGCTTGCACGAGATTAGTGTGGCTCTGGCACAGCTTAAAAACAATAAGGCATTAGGCGTAGAGAAGAGGCCTTCGCTCAGTAGTGGGTGGTTTACATACTGATACAGTACAGTAATGATTCTAGGAAACACTTCCTAACTTTTAATATACAAATATAGAACTATACTCGTATTTACTATTCACTCATGCGGGTTAGACAACTTTCACTTGGTTCATTAATCTGATTTATCTTGTAAGTTTTGAAATTAAGATATGCAGTTAAAGCCGATTTATTTATTTTATTTATAGTTTGTATGAACCTTATAACTTAATTATCTACGGAAATCTATCTCAATTTCACAGATTTTTGTTGGTATCGCAATAGTAGTTCTCCTTTTAAACGTTTCTATAACAACAACAAATTTTAAATAATTTACTATTTTTAAGGAATTTTGTATTTGTCTAAAACTTTACAGTATTTATTTATAAGTAGTATATCATTTAGCTTTGTGTGTAATAATAAAGATGATGGCAAGAGGCGGAAGAAACAATAAGGATTGCCGTCTGCAATCACATTGAGAAAATAACAGAGTATACTGACAATTTGAAATTACAACTTTCATTAATATTTCTGCAATTTCAATTTAATTTATTATAAAGTCATACCTAATTTAAATATTTTGAAATGATAATAAATTATAGCTTCTACATATTAAAAAATATTTATAATACATATATGAAAATATGAGTTGTTTAAAACAAAGTAACGAATCCATAATATTTAATCATAAAATGAACACTAAGCGTTGGGCATCAGGTGTAAATTAGTAACATTCTGTGGAAATGTACAACTAAATAATGATAATTGCAACTGGCTTATTAAACAAACTTGAGAGCTTTGTTTTCTGAAGCGTGGTAGTAATTAGTTTAACTAAGCGTGTACTGAGCATACTACGCATTGAGATGTGTGAATATATATTTAAGACCAACAGATTACCGTAACTTTGTTTATCTTTGGTTGAAACTAATAATTATTTGTGTAAATTAAGAATAGTTTTGTGATTGGAGAGTAGATATCAATAAAAAAATAGTTGTCTGTAAAATCGTTTTACGGACGATAATTTTACATGATAACGTCATAAGAAAAAATTGATGAAAAATTGGATACTTTTATGAATTGAATTGCATTATTATCACTGAATTATTTATTTTGTATAATACAAAGAAGGAGTTAGTTGAAAATTTCAATTTTTTCATTAGGTAAATTAACTTACTTTGCACTCGTTAATTCAAATATTTTTTCTCTTCTATTCGGGTCTCGGACGCATCTGCCGATGGAGTGGAAGAGAAATAGATGCGTCACAAGCCGAACACTTAGGCCGATCGTGCGTCTCAATCGCTTGTTCCCCGCTCTCACTCGCGGAACGTGACAATGAGTCATTTTCATTTTTAATATTGATATGGTCACTATAAGATGTTGTTAGATTAGCTAATTACGTAATAACTTAAAACAGAAGAACCCTTAAGTAGGGACTGAATATATTAACCGATTTGGTATTACATGGATCTCACAACTTTTTACGGTAGAAGAACTGAGTTGCGAGACTTTTTACTTTTTTTTCTTTACGGTACCTTCTACTTCTTGAATACCAACAACGGATTTTCTTAAAGCCCAATTTCTGTCTTATGAGCTTTTCTTATTTTTGTAGGTAGTCTTTCTCTTTTTCTTTTTCGGTACTACTTCTGGAGCTTCAGCTACAGTTTTTCTCAAATAATTATATAGGTACCTATCTAAACCTATTATTCCATTATATTATACTATACATATACATTCTTGTGGGTCTCCCTCCCCACCGTGTCCGGAGAGCACGTAAAGCCATAGGCCCCGGTTGTTATCATAGACACTTGATAACGATAGTTACATATGGTAGGGAAATTATCCGCCAACCCGCAGTGGAGCAGCGTCGTGAATTAAGCTCCAACCCTTCTTCTCTAATTCTTAACTAACTTCTAATTCTTAATTCTCTTCTTAAATTTAGTAAGCTGTCAAATAGTGTAAATTGTTGAATCTTAACATGTTTTTGGTCAGTAAATTATTTTCAAAACTTGAAAACGAATAACACTCAAGGAATTATTAAGAATCCTGTCGTTTAGAATGTGAAATAAGGAATAAAAGTTTGTGTGACAGTTTTTTTCATTTCTGAAGCTTCAAACTTTTTAAATTTTACTCACAGTTTATGGTTTAAAACAGCTTAAATTTTTACTTTCATGGGTATGGACTGGGGAGTGAAAGCATCTAAATCAAACTTGGAGGCTCAGCTATTGTATTAATAGCTATTGTATGTAATATATTTGGAGATCATCTTTGTTTTAATTTTTTATATCATTTTCTATACCAGCTTAGCAGGAACTACTAGGTACATGATCTCAAAGGTCGTTTGATTTCGCTATATTTTGTATTTATTCTGTATAAAATGTATAGTCGACGTTATTAGAAACCAGTACATATTATTGATAACAAAAGCAGATACGTATCATAGATGTACAGTGATATCTTGATTATAAAAATTATAATAATGATTATACTACAAATTAACTGTTAATATATCTCAAAGTTATTAAAATCGTGGCATACCTTTATAAACATTATTAATAATTTTTTTTTTTCTTTTATTTAGGAACAAACAGTTTTATACAATATAACAAAAAATACATATATGACAATAATTTTAAACCTATAGTTCCCTGAATTAATTCACAAAAAAAAGAGTAATATTATAAAGCTAGTAAGGTTATAATGTTAGATACGTATTGAGAAGAAGAAAATATTTATTAATTTAGTATTCTAATAAGATATCTCTTAAACATGTTCTTGTTTGTACCAAATATATCCATATCACCTAATCTATTATTATATAATTTACATGCACGTCGTATAAAACTATTAGCAGTGTAGCATGTCCTACTTTTAGATATTGTAAATAAATTCTTTTTACGAATACTTCTTTCTTGCTTGCGAGGAATACGGAAGTAGATACTAGACAGCAGGAAAGGGGACAATGACGGAATAATGATTATACTACAAATTAACTGTTTTTATAAAATGAAATAGTTTTTAATTTATTGTTCTTTAGAATACATTTTCCGAATGAAAAATCTTAAAATGTGAACATAAAATTTTACCAATATACAATGATCAGACTTCAATAAATTGAAATGTCCAAGCACGTAATATTGGCAAGACAATTGGAGCTTTAAGGTTCTCATTCAAATTAAATTTCATAAAATATTTTCATTCTTCGTGTATTATTATAATGGGTTTATTGATTAAACTTCGCCTGCTTTGTTACTGGCAAGGCAGGAAGCTCATCAATTAATATTCGTTGTTTTGTATTTTTCTTGTTAGAGTGAACAATAATCGGCCATGTGGAAATTTTTTAGATCAGTGACGACAATTTTATTATTATTGATATGACTTTCAAGGCATTTTATAAGATGTAAACGAATCTTGATACTTAATTTTAACTAATCAATTGAGCTAAAGTTTTGAATATCATAGGTACTTAAAAATTATTTTTGAAAACAAATGATAACAAAAGATATAATGGAAACTTAATTTTTTTTTATATCAATTGAGTTAAGCTATTAATTTATATATTAATTTCTTATTGTTTTATTTACTACTTTATGAATAGTATATAGTTATACAAAACTGTAGCAGGTTGAATTCTCTAGATTTAATATATGTTGTTTTTTTTGGAGGGAACTCTATAATTAAAAAAAAACAGTATTTTAGGTTGTACATCATATCAAAACTACTGAATGATTCAAGTTCATACTACGAACTAGGGCTATATTACGAGTTACCCAGTGGGGATACATTTTATTCCGAAACTTGAAACGTAGTACAACTACGACGTTACATTTCCCAGTCCCTGTGTGTGCGTAAAAGGTGACAAAAGTCAAAATATGTGATCGCAAATGCGGTTAATACAGATAGATATGAATATATGTCAAATTTATTAAAATGTAAAGCTAAAAACTTGCTTGAGATAGATGTTTATAAAAGACTAAAGATAATTTTGTCATTTTTTACCAAACAGTTATGCAGCGACCGTCTCTTTTGTTAATTCCTTTTGTTATCTGCCAAAGCCCAAGTTCGATTAAGTATACAACTTCCGTTATTGTAAATTACTGAATCATATTATCCGTAAGTTTCGAAATTGATTTCGCTTTGTGTGTTAAAAAAAATTAAACCCTGTTACATATAGTTAGTTTTTGAATAGTATGTGGTAATTATACACACGAAATTTTAAATCGATTAAAAGCCATTTAAATAAGACCTAGTTTGAAATTAAATATTGAATTTTGGACATTTTTGTGTTTGTTTTAAAAGGTCGAGAAAGAAATTTTATCCGCGCGTTTCGAATCCTCATGAAGCCTATCAGACCATTTGTCGGCATAGCAACGCCCAACTTCAGCTATTATTTCGGTTCGTTGACTAAAACAAAAGTGTTCTTAATTCTTGATCTGAGATTATGAGTGATCATTACTTTTCATGGTTCGCTTGACGAACCCATCACAAGTTTAATGAGAAGGAACCGTTGCAAGCATTGTACATTGTATATTCGCGAAATAAATAATTTTGTGCTTTGTATTAGCTTTGCATACATGTCTTTCAGGACATAAACGCTAGCCGATTGTATAAATGATGATATTTACAGTTCGTTTAAGTTTTTACTCATATTAAATTAAGACTTAAGTACTTTCTTTGATATTAAGCATTTGTTTTTTGGCAAAGGATTTTTCAAACAAATCGGAAGAAGATTTGAAGAGTTTTTTAGTTTTTTTTTTTCGGTTAAGTAAGCATAAATGATTAAATCTAAGAATGATAATATATAATCTGTATTTTAATGGATTCTTTGCGGGATTTTCCGATCGATGTTCCTTGTAGCAAATAAGAAAGTTACCGTAACAAACCGATTTTACAATCTAGTGTTTTTTGACTAGGCCGTTCAGGCATATTTATTTAGGTAGGTTCGCGGTTCGCATCTTCCTTCATTATTAGAACTGCAAAGGAATGGAATTCTCTTCCTGCGTCACCGTTTCCCGATACGTACAACCTAGGGATTTTTAAGGCAAGAGTGAACAGGCATTATTTGAGTTTGCGTGCTCCACTTTAGACTACACTATAATATATATAATATATATATATATATAAGAAGAAATTTAATAATCACTTTACCTTTCTTATTTTTTTTTTATTAAAAATTTGAGTGCGTTTGACCTCAATCTTGTCTGATGGTAAACAACGATGTAGTCTAAAGTGGAGCACGCAAACTCAAATAATGCCTGTTCACTCTTGCCTTAAAAATCCCTAGGTTGTACGTATCGGGAAACGGTGACGCAGGAAGAGAATTCCATTCCTTTGCAGTTCTAATAATGAAGGAAGATGCGAACCGCGAACCTACCTAAATAAATATGCCTGAACGGCCTAGTCAAAAAACACTAGATTGTAAAATCGGTTTGTTACGGTAACTTTCTTATTTGCTACAAGGAACATCGATCGGAAAATCCCGCAAAGAATCCATTAAAATACAGATTATATATTATCATTCTTAGATTTAATCATTTATGCTTACTTAACCGAAAAAAAAAAACTAAAAAACTCTTCAAATCTTCTTCCGATTTGTTTGAAAAATCCTTTGCCAAAAAACAAATGCTTAATATCAAAGAAAGTACTTAAGTCTTAATTTAATATGAGTAAAAACTTAAACGAACTGTAAATATCATCATTTATACAATCGGCTAGCGTTTATGTCCTGAAAGACATGTATGCAAAGCTAATACAAAGCACAAAATTATTTATTTCGCGAATATACAATGTACAATGCTTGCAACGGTTCCTTCTCATTAAACTTGTGATGGGTTCGTCAAGCGAACCATGAAAAGTAATGATCACTCATAATCTCAGATCAAGAATTAAGAACACTTTTGTTTTAGTCAACGAACCGAAATAATAGCTGAAGTTGGGCGTTGCTATGCCGACAAATGGTCTGATAGGCTTCATGAGGATTCGAAACGCGCGGATAAAATTTCTTTCTCGACCTTTTAAAACAAACACAAAAATGTCCAAAATTCAATATTTAATTTCAAACTAGGTCTTATTTAAATGGCTTTTAATCGATTTAAAATTTCGTGTGTATAATTACCACATACTATTCAAAAACTAACTATATGTAACAGGGTTTAATTTTTTTTAACACACAAAGCGAAATCAATTTCGAAACTTACGGATAATATGATTCAGTAATTTACAATAACGGAAGTTGTATACTTAATCGAACTTGGGCTTTGGCAGATAACAAAAGGAATTAACAAAAGAGACGGTCGCTGCATAACTGTTTGGTAAAAAATGACAAAATTATCTTTAGTCTTTTATAAACATCTATCTCAAGCAAGTTTTTAGCTTTACATTTTAATAAATTTGACATATATTCATATCTATCTGTATTAACCGCATTTGCGATCACATATTTTGACTTTTGTCACCTTTTACGCACACACAGGGACTGGGAAATGTAACGTCGTAGTTGTACTACGTTTCAAGTTTCGGAATAAAATGTATCCCCACTGGGTAACTCGTAATATAGCCCTAGTTCGTAGTATGAACTTGAATCATTCAGTAGTTTTGATATGATGTACAACCTAAAATACTGTTTTTTTTTAATTATAGAGTTCCCTCCAAAAAAAACAACATATATTAAATCTAGAGAATTCAACCTGCTACAGTTTTGTATAACTATATACTATTCATAAAGTAGTAAATAAAACAATAAGAAATTAATATATAAATTAATAGCTTAACTCAATTGATATAAAAAAAAATTAAGTTTCCATTATATCTTTTGTTATCATTTGTTTTCAAAAATAATTTTTAAGTACCTATGATATTCAAAACTTTAGCTCAATTGATTAGTTAAAATTAAGTATCAAGATTCGTTTACATCTTATAAAATGCCTTGAAAGTCATATCAATAATAATAAAATTGTCGTCACTGATCTAAAAAATTTCCACATGGCCGATTATTGTTCACTCTAACAAGAAAAATACAAAACAACGAATATTAATTGATGAGCTTCCTGCCTTGCCAGTAACAAAGCAGGCGAAGTTTAATCAATAAACCCATTATAATAATACACGAAGAATGAAAATATTTTATGAAATTTAATTTGAATGAGAACCTTAAAGCTCCAATTGTCTTGCCAATATTACGTGCTTGGACATTTCAATTTATTGAAGTCTGATCATTGTATATTGGTAAAATTTTATGTTCACATTTTAAGATTTTTCATTCGGAAAATGTATTCTAAAGAACAATAAATTAAAAACTATTTCATTTTATAAAAACAGTTAATTTGTAGTATAATCATTATTCCGTCATTGTCCCCTTTCCTGCTGTCTAGTATCTACTTCCGTATTCCTCGCAAGCAAGAAAGAAGTATTCGTAAAAAGAATTTATTTACAATATCTAAAAGTAGGACATGCTACACTGCTAATAGTTTTATACGACGTGCATGTAAATTATATAATAATAGATTAGGTGATATGGATATATTTGGTACAAACAAGAACATGTTTAAGAGATATCTTATTAGAATACTAAATTAATAAATATTTTCTTCTTCTCAATACGTATCTAACATTATAACCTTACTAGCTTTATAATATTACTCTTTTTTTTGTGAATTAATTCAGGGAACTATAGGTTTAAAATTATTGTCATATATGTATTTTTTGTTATATTGTATAAAACTGTTTGTTCCTAAATAAAAGAAAAAAAAAAATTATTAATAATGTTTATAAAGGTATGCCACGATTTTAATAACTTTGAGATATATTAACAGTTAATTTGTAGTATAATCATTATTATAATTTTTATAATCAAGATATCACTGTACATCTATGATACGTATCTGCTTTTGTTATCAATAATATGTACTGGTTTCTAATAACGTCGACTATACATTTTATACAGAATAAATACAAAATATAGCGAAATCAAACGACCTTTGAGATCATGTACCTAGTAGTTCCTGCTAAGCTGGTATAGAAAATGATATAAAAAATTAAAACAAAGATGATCTCCAAATATATTACATACAATAGCTATTAATACAATAGCTGAGCCTCCAAGTTTGATTTAGATGCTTTCACTCCCCAGTCCATACCCATGAAAGTAAAAATTTAAGCTGTTTTAAACCATAAACTGTGAGTAAAATTTAAAAAGTTTGAAGCTTCAGAAATGAAAAAAACTGTCACACAAACTTTTATTCCTTATTTCACATTCTAAACGACAGGATTCTTAATAATTCCTTGAGTGTTATTCGTTTTCAAGTTTTGAAAATAATTTACTGACCAAAAACATGTTAAGATTCAACAATTTACACTATTTGACAGCTTACTAAATTTAAGAAGAGAATTAAGAATTAGAAGTTAGTTAAGAATTAGAGAAGAAGGGTTGGAGCTTAATTCACGACGCTGCTCCACTGCGGGTTGGCGGATAATTTCCCTACCATATGTAACTATCGTTATCAAGTGTCTATGATAACAACCGGGGCCTATGGCTTTACGTGCTCTCCGGACACGGTGGGGAGGGAGACCCACAAGAATGTATATGTATAGTATAATATAATGGAATAATAGGTTTAGATAGGTACCTATATAATTATTTGAGAAAAACTGTAGCTGAAGCTCCAGAAGTAGTACCGAAAAAGAAAAAGAGAAAGACTACCTACAAAAATAAGAAAAGCTCATAAGACAGAAATTGGGCTTTAAGAAAATCCGTTGTTGGTATTCAAGAAGTAGAAGGTACCGTAAAGAAAAAAAAGTAAAAAGTCTCGCAACTCAGTTCTTCTACCGTAAAAAGTTGTGAGATCCATGTAATACCAAATCGGTTAATATATTCAGTCCCTACTTAAGGGTTCTTCTGTTTTAAGTTATTACGTAATTAGCTAATCTAACAACATCTTATAGTGACCATATCAATATTAAAAATGAAAATGACTCATTGTCACGTTCCGCGAGTGAGAGCGGGGAACAAGCGATTGAGACGCACGATCGGCCTAAGTGTTCGGCTTGTGACGCATCTATTTCTCTTCCACTCCATCGGCAGATGCGTCCGAGACCCGAATAGAAGAGAAAAAATATTTGAATTAACGAGTGCAAAGTAAGTTAATTTACCTAATGAAAAAATTGAAATTTTCAACTAACTCCTTCTTTGTATTATACAAAATAAATAATTCAGTGATAATAATGCAATTCAATTCATAAAAGTATCCAATTTTTCATCAATTTTTTCTTATGACGTTATCATGTAAAATTATCGTCCGTAAAACGATTTTACAGACAACTATTTTTTTATTGATATCTACTCTCCAATCACAAAACTATTCTTAATTTACACAAATAATTATTAGTTTCAACCAAAGATAAACAAAGTTACGGTAATCTGTTGGTCTTAAATATATATTCACACATCTCAATGCGTAGTATGCTCAGTACACGCTTAGTTAAACTAATTACTACCACGCTTCAGAAAACAAAGCTCTCAAGTTTGTTTAATAAGCCAGTTTCAATTATCATTATTTAGTTGTACATTTCCACAGAATGTTACTAATTTACACCTGATGCCCAACGCTTAGTGTTCATTTTATGATTAAATATTATGGATTCGTTACTTTGTTTTAAACAACTCATATTTTCATATATGTATTATAAATATTTTTTAATATGTAGAAGCTATAATTTATTATCATTTCAAAATATTTATATAAGTTCGATTAAGTATACAACTTCCGTTATTGTAAATTACTGAATCATATTATCCGTAAGTTTCGAAATTGATTTCGCTTTGTGTGTTAAAAAAAATTAAACCCTGTTACATATAGTTAGTTTTTGAATAGTATGTGGTAATTATACACACGAAATTTTAAATCGATTAAAAGCCATTTAAATAAGACCTAGTTTGAAATTAAATATTGAATTTTGGACATTTTTGTGTTTGTTTTAAAAGGTCGAGAAAGAAATTTTATCCGCGCGTTTCGAATCCTCATGAAGCCTATCAGACCATTTGTCGGCATAGCAACGCCCAACTTCAGCTATTATTTCGGTTCGTTGACTAAAACAAAAGTGTTCTTAATTCTTGATCTGAGATTATGAGTGATCATTACTTTTCATGGTTCGCTTGACGAACCCATCACAAGTTTAATGAGAAGGAACCGTTGCAAGCATTGTACATTGTATATTCGCGAAATAAATAATTTTGTGCTTTGTATTAGCTTTGCATACATGTCTTTCAGGACATAAACGCTAGCCGATTGTATAAATGATGATATTTACAGTTCGTTTAAGTTTTTACTCATATTAAATTAAGACTTAAGTACTTTCTTTGATATTAAGCATTTGTTTTTTGGCAAAGGATTTTTCAAACAAATCGGAAGAAGATTTGAAGAGTTTTTTAGTTTTTTTTTTTCGGTTAAGTAAGCATAAATGATTAAATCTAAGAATGATAATATATAATCTGTATTTTAATGGATTCTTTGCGGGATTTTCCGATCGATGTTCCTTGTAGCAAATAAGAAAGTTACCGTAACAAACCGATTTTACAATCTAGTGTTTTTTGACTAGGCCGTTCAGGCATATTTATTTAGGTAGGTTCGCGGTTCGCATCTTCCTTCATTATTAGAACTGCAAAGGAATGGAATTCTCTTCCTGCGTCACCGTTTCCCGATACGTACAACCTAGGGATTTTTAAGGCAAGAGTGAACAGGCATTATTTGAGTTTGCGTGCTCCACTTTAGACTACATCGTTGTTTACCATCAGACAAGATTGAGGTCAAACGCACTCAAATTTTTAATAAAAAAAAAATAAGAAAGGTAAAGTGATTATTAAATTTCTTCTTATATATATATATATATTATATATATTATATATATATATATATATATATATATATATATATATATATATATATATATATATATATATATATATATATATATCAACAGTTTCTTTGCTTATATGCGCTGGTGTTAGGATTTATGAGACTGATAATATAGTAGATAATAATAGTTCTTAAATGGCTCATAGTAGTGCAGGCAAAAGTTAACGCGAGTGAAACCGAGGCATGTCTAGTTAAGCTATATGTATAAGTGTAAATAAGAAAAAAGGCTTACAATTTCATCTCTTTGTGTGAATAGATTTTTCGACATATATTTGGCTACAAATATTTTTATCTATATCTATACAAATAATAAATCTGTTAAAACCTCCGTTTTATTAATACACTATATATCATCAAGAATAAATTTTAATAGCGCGTTTTTTTTGAATCAGCGCCATCTCTTATCGTTTTTTATTCGTGCACGTATCACGTAAAAAGTACAAAACCAATGTAAATAACTTTAATACATAAAAATTAAACATAACTCACAGTATAATTTCGTTTTTGTTTCATCGTAATTAAATTTAAAAATAAATATTTAAGAAAATAGAAATAGGTACCTACGCCGCCAACGCCATCTGGTCTAAGGAATCTTAAAAACTCACAAAACTTATTTTTGAATTATTATTTTGTTAAACTTAAAAGTTTACTAAATATGTCGGATAGGAATAGAAATCGTTTTAATATTTTAGATAAACTTCATTTTCAATTAATATAGGTACTATTATGTTAAATGTCACTAAATATAAAAACGATATTATTACCATTATACGATAGATGGCGCATGTAGGTTATAAAAAATTAAAATTTATAATTTTTAAAATTTTAGTTAAATACCCGTGCGAAGCCGGGGCGGGCCGCTAGTTATAAAATAAATCGTATGAAATATAAAAAGTGCTTTCACAAACAATGCTTTTTGAATAAAAGATGGTGTTGAAATATGATAAAGGAATAATCTTTTTATTTTCTTTATTGAAGTAAACAGACTAAAATTCAATAAAACCACTAAGCGGCGTCTTTTCGTATTAAAACACCTGTCGCGTTTGTGTGCAGATAATCTCGCTCTCAAAGAATTTTATCAATATTTGTTATTCGATATGATGAAATATGAACTTTATATACATATTTTATTTTTATTTTTAAAAAGTATGTATTTTATGAAGAGAATGTCAGTATAATTATTATTTATCTATCGAGCGTCAGTTATTTGTAAGCAGTTGCTAATAATTATAAATAAGAAAGAAAGAAAGAAAGACGTTTATTTAGGTAAAAGTATTACAAAAAATAAGAATAAAAAAAAATTACAGAATAATTAGATACAAGATACTTTTTCCTAAATAGGTCTCCACTCAGCATGTGTTGCATCTGATTAGATACAACGCTGATCTTCCATGAAGCCGTTCTACAAAAGTTTTCTTTTTTTTTTATCAATCAAATATCGTTAAGATCAATTATAGTTAAGATTACAGAAAAAAAACTTTTTATATTTTATTATTATTATGTTAATAATAAGTACATAGCTCATAGTGCAACATTATTCTATTATCTTAAGTATCGAGCACTTTAGTTAACCTGTACTTATTTAAGGTCATTTTGGTTTGTAATGTACTATATTTGCTAGTAAACGTAGTATCTACTGGGCAAAATAAATAAGAGCATACTTTTTCTTACATGAAGGTTAGATTATTCCACGACGCTGTTTCATTGTGGGTCGACAAATAGTCTGAAGTAGTGTTATGAAACATGCATGTTTTGAAAAAAGCACGTTTACTCCTGATATTAACTCTCATGCCATATTTCGCCGAATATGAAATTTTAAGGATACATTTTAGTGATTTTTTTAAGGATACATTTTAGTTAATCTCTGCCGTGGACTGGAGCCGCCATCATCTTGTGACGTCTATTCAAGTGTTCTATGAACTGAATGATTTTGACCCGTTACACATTTAGTACAGACCAACTTATATTGTACATTATGAAATATACAAAAATTGCAATTGCTTATGGACGGATTAGACGGATGCTTTCGCACATAAATCGAAATCTAGCCTTTTTCGCTCGATTAGTTTTAATCGTAGTATTTTACGCTAAATTGGTTTGCATGTTTGTTAAAAGAACTATTATTAAGTTTCTATGATGTTAAATGAGCTTAAGTTAATGAATTTACTGTATTTTTATTCCTTTAGTTACGGTTAGAAGTAAATTACTATTTACGATACTGAACCTCTTCATAGTATTCTCGTTTTAGCTAATTAGCATAACTATAAAAATCACTATATTTTTATTTTTATTATGGTATCATTATGTAATAATTGGTAAATCAATTATGTCTCATTGTTAATTGTAAAAAATAACAAGAAGTATGTACATAATCCTTTTGTAAATAAATACAAAGGGTTTCAAAAGGCATACGGCTACTAGTGGTTACCGTTTGATAGAAAATTGCCTTTCAAATGATAATATTCCGTCATCAAACAGCGTTCATTGCTAATAAGGATGACAGCGCTCCGTCGCAAATCAGAAGTAAATCTGATTCAGACAAAAGTTACCCGTTCCACTCGTGATCGAATTCACTGTAAACGAAGAACCAAGGAATTGTAAACTATACATCAGATCCTTTGTTTATCACAAGAGATCTGATGTATAAACTAAATAGTTACTTGTAAATATTTCGAAATTATTATATTTATTATTTGTAAAAGAAAAAACATTTACGATTTTGTGATTCGCGTCAGCGTTGTAAAACAATTTAGTTTACCTACTTTTGTTTGTGTCACATGATTTTTATTTCATCCAAGCTAACCTGATAGACGTTGTCCCGTTCGAATTCGGCAACAAAAATCACTTTCTGTTTTTTCAGACTTTCGAATTTTTCCGGAAATATTTTTAATTTTTCGTTTTCAATTTTTTTTTGTTCTATATACATTTATAAAACTAAATTGTAAATAATTAATTTAAAATTCAGTAGGTAGAAGTATCTCTTAAGATTCAATGTGTGTTTAGAAATAACGTCGCATGTGACCGAGCAACTTTTAGTTCGATCTAAACTTGGAAATAAGATTGGGCGTGCATCCACTGATAATGGCTTTGTTGTGTACCGACTTCAGTTTGAGCAACACGAATTTCCTACTGCGTTGTTTCGATGAAAGTTTTCAATGCACTCTACACGTGTCTTAGCTTCCTTTATTTTATAACTTGTTTGTTGTTCTTATATCATAATTGATTTAGCGATAAATGTTAATATAAATTTTCGATATATATATACTTACTTCAAGACATATTGTGACATACGATTGTTATTTTTAATTTTAATATTTTTATTATTTATTACAACTAATACTCAATTAAGAATAGTGAAGAAATGTTTATGATAAAATAGAAACCAGGAATCTCTGTTAAACGTTTAAAAAGTTTTAAATTTGAAAATGTTGCTATAGGTATATAAAGGTACATGACGAACGCGCCCTCGCTGCCACAAATCAGGAACAAATCAGATTTCAGTCCGGTCCCTGATAGCAGAAACGAATTTGTACTGCATTGTTCAACTGACGTGCGGCTAGCTGTATCTATAAGCGGTTTAGTAAATAGAGCTATATCTTATAGAATTTTATAAGGAGTTTATTTAAGCCATTGTAACAATATATATTAACATTTTTTAAAATTTGTATTGGTTCTTATGTATTCAAAGGTCTTCATTACATATCATATAATTGAACTGACTAGTGAATGATAATAATTAATTAATTAATGTTTTTGCTACCTGATTTATTTTGTAATTTTATACTCCTATCTTCCTCTCATATTATTATAGTATTAAGTTATTTAATAATATATACTTACTAGATATTAACGAAACTGATGTCCGTTAAAACTCGAATGAGTTTATGTGACATCTTACGTATGTTTGGAATTTATATCCTTTTATAATTCAATAAATAAATAAATAAATAAAGTCCTCCGCCGCATCTGTCAGTCTGTTAACGATAAACTCAAAAACTACTGCAAGGATTTTCATGCAGTTTTCACAAATAGATAGAGTGATTCATGAGGAAGGTTTAGATACATAATAATAATAATAATAATAATAATAATAATAATAATAACGCAACCGTCGGAACTTCTCTGCTGCCTGGATCGACTACAAGAAGGCATTTGACTCGGTGCCTCATTCATGGCTTCTGAGGGTCCTCGAGCTGTACAAGATCGACAGTGCAGTTCGAGACTTCCTCGAAGTATGCATGGGGCAATGGAGTACAATCCTTTGTCTCCAGGGCGAGAGACTGACGACGGGTGCCGATGACCGAATCCGGATACGAAGGGGTATTTTCCAGGGTGATTGTCTGAGCCCACTTTGGTTTTGCTTGTCCTTGAACCCTTTAAGCACTCTGCTGGAGCGTTCGGGGACAGGCTTTCAGTTTCGGAGAGGAGGTACTAAAGTCTCCCACCTTCTCTACATGGATGACCTCAAGCTGCTGGCACCTAATCCTGCACGCCTTATGGAGTTGCTGAAAATCACTACTGAGTTCAGCGGCTCCATCAGGATGCAGCTTGGAGTGGATAAGTGTGCGGTCGTGCATGTAGACAGGGGACAGGTGACGCAATCGGCTGAAATTAGCCTAGAGCTTTCTAACTTCAAGACCCTCTCCGAAGCTGAATCATACCGGTATCTGGGCATGTCACAATGCATAGGGGTGCAAGAGGTGGATATGAAACAGGCGGTTTGCGAGGTCTTTTTTGGACGGCTGACAAAAGTTCTTCGGAGCTACTTGTCGGGCGCCAACAAGGTCCGAGCTTATAACGGCTGGGTCATGCCCACTCTCTTGTACACATTTGGCGTGCTCAGATGGACTCAGACCGAACTCGACGCTCTGGACAGAAGAGTCCGCACGACTATGACTCACCATCGCATGCATCACCCTAAATCGTCGGTCATGAGACTGTACATCCCACGGAAGTGTGGTGGCCGAGGCCTATTAAGCGCCAAGTCCATGCATAACCGGGAGGTGTGCAGCCTCAGGGCCTACTTTGAGACGAGGAGGGAGAGCGCTATGCATGGTGATGTTATAGTATGTGACAAAGGTCTCACCCCGTTATCCCTGGCCAAAGAGGAATGGCGAAGACCGGTTGTACTTAGCACCTCCGACCGGGAGACCGTATGGATGGAGAAGGAACTGCATGGACGGTTTTACAAGGCGCTCCACGCACCTCACGTGGATGTCAATACCTCCGTGCAGTGGCTGCGATTCGGGGACCTCTTTGGGGAAACCGAAGGTTTTGTCTGTGCAATACAGGATCAGGTGGTTAAGACGAACAACTACCGGAAGCACATTCTGAAGGATGGCACTCCCGACTTCTGTCGAGCTTGTCGTCATCCCGGCGAGTCACTCAGACATGTGCTTACGGGGTGTTCAGCGCTTGCCAACACTGAGTACTTGCATAGACATAACCAAGCGGCCAAGATTCTTCATCAAGAGCTTGCTCTAATGTATTGTCTCCTGGAACAGAGGATGCCGTACTACCAGTATACACCGGCGCCAGTACTCGAACGCGACGGAGTCCGGCTCTACTGGGACCTGCCTATCGCCACGGACAGGACGATACTGGCGAACAAGCCTGATATCGTGGTGATGGATAGGGCACAGTCGAGGGTGTTTCTAGTGGACATCACCATTCCGCATGACGAGAACCTCGTGAAAGCCGAAACAGAGAAAAAACGTAAATATCTGGATCTGGCGCACGAGATTGTCGACATGTGGGGTGTTGATTCCACTGAAATCATCCCTATCGTTATATCTGCCAACGGTTTGATCCCGGTTAGCCTCGCTCACCATCTGAGGCAACTGGGTATCCGTGACGGTTCGCTCGCAGCCAGGATGCAAAAGGCGGTATTACTCGACTCGGCTAGGATTGTCCGCCGATTTCTCAGCCTACAGCCCTAACCCCCGGCCGTTTGATCTCCCTGCCGGGGCGTAATCCTCCACCCGCTTATATTTATCTAAGTAAATTTATGTAAATTTATTATATTCCTTATATATTGTATTATATTATATTTATGTATATGTATATATTGAACGGGTGGAGTGTAGCACTAAAAAATAATAATAATAAACGTCTCACACTCAACGGCCCCCAGTAGGATGTGAATCCTGTGTCGGGGGTCCGGAAACAGACACAATACACAAGCACAAACGCCCAGACCACGACAAACATCTGTATGGCCTATACAGATATTTGTCATGTGCGGGGATCGAACCCGCGACCGCTAGCGCATCAGCCAGTTGCTGTGACCACTGCGCCAACGCGTCGTCAACATATACATACCTCAAGCGCAGCCGAGGCGGCCGGCTAGTGCTATGTAATCTGAATTGAAGGTTTCCAATAATAAAACATTTATGTAACGGTTTTGATAAATAAATAAATTTTATTACATATAATTCTTCATTTTTGAAACTTTAGATTGAAATAACATAAAACCAATTCCTATAGTGCAAATCTGGAAACCACGCTGCCTCGGTCTAATGCTCTTTTGCTCGTTCATCCACCAAACGCTCTCTCATTCGTCTGCGCTTCACTGGCAGTATTCCGTTAGAACTAAGCTCACTTTTTCTGCACTTTTAAATATAATTTCTAAGTGTGAGTGTTGAGTTAGTTAATTTAAGATAACTTTTAAACTACTAATACCTATGTGTAAAATTATAATACATGTTTCTATCTCGATGTGATCCTACTTTAATACATATTACTTTGCAAGTTTGAAAGACATTTCTTTCAGACTTGCAAAGTAATATGTATTTTAAATTCACATATTGTTTAAAATGAATAATAGGTATGTTATACTCCGATTATATTTAATATCCACTTTTGTTAGAGATATATAAGTCAGTATATATATATATATATATATATATATATTTCTATTAGTTGTGAAACTAGTTTGCGGTATCACTAAAAGCCAAGTGCTTATCAATGAATTCAAAGACGCAAAGCCGGAACTTCTGACCGCTGGGAACCGGCGGAATAACATTTTTAGATAGCCTCTAGAGAATATACTTAGCGTGTTTTGTTATTATAGTTTTTAACGTTTATCAAATAAATCTAGTTTTGGTGAAAAAATAATATTATACGACCATCAATCAAGTATAAAATGCTTTTAAGATACAGAAAAGATTTTCAAATTTTGTATATATGTATATCTTAAGCTGGCTTAAATATGGCAGTCGCAAACAAAGGCGCGGGTACAGTTAGTACACAATATAAAATCAACATATTGAAGTAAGCTGAACTGATTTACTGCCTGTAAGCGTCCCATTGCTGGGCAAAGGCCTTTTCTCCATGTAGGAGAAGGGTTAGAGCTTAATCCACCACGCTGCTCCACTGCGGATTGGCGGATAATTTCCCTACTATGAGTAACGATCTTTATCAGGTGTCTATGATTGTAACCGGGACCGACGGCTTTACATGCTCTCCGAGGCACGATGGGGAGACCCACAAGGACATACACCTAGACCGGAAACAAATATTTGTATAAATACAAATATTTGTCCCGAGCGGGAATCGAACCCGCGACTGACGGCGCGCGGCGTTGAGGCGACTACTCGCACCACTACACCAGAACGGTCATCGTCATCAAATAGTTTAATTCGATCTAATTATTCCAAGTAATATATTCCGATAACAATATAAAATAAAATATCTTTTACCTTTGATATACAATACACTCAACTCATAGCATAGAACACGTTTTATACTCGTACGTTACCAGGAACGTAGTAATCTTCTTAGTCCTTTTATACGTTACATATTGTTGAGTATCAATAGGCGACCAGTCGCTTTGATGGTATTGAAAGAGAAAATGCTTATCGCACCATCGCTGGTAAATAGCCGTGTGACTGTCGAATTTTCGGCACGTGTTCGGAAAATACATCTTTTCCAAATAAGCTGTTGTCACGTACCTTCTTTATTTTAGAATTATTTCGCTAAGTTTCCGTAAACACAATGAAATAAATTTTATTTTAGTATGAAATTTTGAAAAAAAAAAAATTACATTCATTATACTAAAATATCATTTGAAGTAATACTAGTTAATATTAAAAAAAACTTTTTTTTTAACTTTAATTACATTTAAAGCGTTATATAAACGATTTAATAGTTTAACAAACTTATTTAAGCATAATTATGATAGTACTGTAATGAGGTACCGCATGACAACGAGTTATTGTCTGTAGAATAAGACTTCAATTAAAAGATTCTAACAAAACAAAAGACAAAAGACATTTATTAAAGGAGATACGATATGAAAATTAAGTTTTTGTTATTATAGACTTTAAAAAATTGCAATAACTAAAACTTTACGTAGGGGAGGTAGGGGAGCATTGGGCACTTTTTTACATAAATGTTAATAAAAATGTTATTTTTTATTTTAATCAAAATTTTATTCCAATTATATCGAACACACATATTTGGCAGTCATTATTGCTAAGAAAAGTTTTGGTATTATAATTAGTCCCAAAGTTATACAAGATCTTCGAACACATGTCCAAAGTGCCCAAACCTCCCGGTGGTCGGGAGGTTTGGGCACCCCTGTAGGGAGGTTTGGGCACTGTATTTAAAATGTAAGATATTGCTTTACTATACTACTATGCTTAAGTATTATATAACATTGCTATAAAAATATTAATACAATCATTTTTTCTTATTATAGAGTTTAGAAAAATTAAACAATGTGACGTAGAATCAATACTGCACGATGTTAGACTTAATTAAACTTATATTATCTCTATATATCTTATATGGAAACATCTTCGATTTCATCATCGCTGCTAATCTTTCTGTTTTTCTTTGGTTTGGAAGTAAATTCATCAGCAAGCTTCGGAATCGTTTTCTGTCCTATATTTTTACCTTCATGCCCATTCCCGTAACCTCACTTTTTAAATAGAGTTGAATAAGTTTATTTTTATCACATGTTGAATCCTAATTGACAGCTAAATATAATCTTCATTAAACACAAAAGAAGAAGTTAACACAGATACTTACACTTTCTTGCAGATTTCTTTGTTATGTTTTTTCAAATCACAAACAAAATATTTAGTTCTTTACGCGACAAACCGTTATGCGCATGTCATTTGACAACTAAGTGAAATGACAGCTGACACTTTTGATATGCGGTGTTGCCAGTTATTAAACTATAGTGCTGTGGTAGAAAACAAAAAATATCTAGAATAGATTTTGAGATATAAGGGGGTGCCAAAACCTCCCAACTGCCCAATGCTCCACTACCTCCCATACATATTCATATTCATACATATTCATATTCATCCATATTTTCTAATAATAAATATAAATAATTAATAAATGTATGTTACATGTGCATTAAATTGACATACTACATGTAAAACGACTTACTTTAATTTATATATAAAATATGTGTTTTTGTACATAAATTTTATGTAAAAAAAAACGATATATTTTTATAGTAATTTTAAATAATAAAAAATAACAAACACAGTCTTATCATTATTTTTAAATTACGACAGAGTTTTTACATTTACTGTGCACTGGCTGAGATATAGACAAGAGATAAATTAAAAAATATATATGTGTGTTCTTGATTTCGTGTATTAACGCTTGTTTTTCGATTTATGTTACTTAGTCTTGCTATTACTTAGCTCTTGTTTTACGGACTAGTTTTCCATTATGAATGGATTTGTGATGTTTGAATTTTGGAATTGTAGCGATTTACGTCATTTCGGAAAATGATTCGAATCAATAGATAGCCTTTCATTGAAAGTAATATTTTCTTTTTTAAATTGTTATATTGTATATTCTTTAAATTAATGTTTTAATTATTTATAATGAGGGGAATATTAAAGACAACTTTATTCGCAAATAAATTACCACAACACGTGATATGCAAATATAATCATATTTTAAAGCATGGGTAAACATATATAACTAACATTTTTAAAAATACTATTATTCACATGTGTAGGTTATTTATATACTTGTAAATGTAGGTTATAATTTTAATATTTTGATTATATTACGAGTATCCATATGTACATGTCCAAGTTCCTATTGCGGCCTGTCAAAGTGTAACCGTGAGCGTTCCAGTTATATATTCCTTGGACATTACCAAGGAATTTATATACAAACTGGAATGCGCATGTGCACTCAAAAAACGTTCCTAAGAAAGGGATTTCATCTATTTCTACCATTGATTCAAGGCAACTCGTAAGAAACAGACAAAATACCAGTAGTCTACGAAATGCTCGGAACAATTTTTTCACTTTACATGTTGGAAACAAATGTCAACCTTAAGTTAGTTATTTCAAGGTGCATATTTGAATAATTATACAATTCTATTAAGTAAGCGTTCCAGTTATGATATAAATTCCATGGACATTACACACGGTCCATTAAAATTAATGCATTTGAATCGACCCGCTGTCAATATTTCAGCTTGACGCGCGATTGTGCATAATATCATATGTTTTTGCTTCGGCCACAATAATTAAAAATAACGTTTAATTTAGTATATTTTTAAAAATAGGTTACCAAAATATAAAAAAAAGAACATACAAAATTACAATTCTTCACTAATTATTATAATAATTCCACACAATTATGTATGTGAATTCAACCTTACCTTTTTAAAATAAATATAATTGATTTCATGTCCAAATTAAATGACATTTGTGTTCATTATTGCTAATATATAGGGCTAGTTCCTATAACAGAGCCTTCGCTTTAAAATATATTAATTAATATATTAATAATTTATTAATTCATTAATTTTTAATATGCTAACAAAATATCGTTACTTTAATTTTAAAATAAGCGACTGTATCTTACTACTAATTTAAATCATTTTTATTAATAATATGTACATTATTATTTATTCATTTGTAACAATAATACGCTTTAAATAATGAAACAATATGTCAATTGATGACACAGAATCTATTGAAATTAAAAAAGAAAAGAGATACGAAATAAACAAAAGTTACGTTGTACTCGTATTAATGGAATCTTGAAAATATAATAAATCTTGAACTTTATTGTGGTGTGTGCACGTTATTAATAAAAATTAACAATAAGTTATTATTATATCTTTTATGTGGTAAAATGGATTATTATTTATGGAATGAAAAAAAAAACTCTTCAATAAATAAAAAATCAGACAACCCTATTATGCATACAAACTTTTTAAACAAATTTTGATATTTGTATGTATGATTAGTTCTAACGTTTTTATTTATGGTATTATTAATAAATAAACGCTTATAAGCTGTTCTTTAGAGTCATTACAAATCGTCTGAAGGGCAAGTTTGGTGACTTCCAGCCTCCCTAACAAGCCGGTTTCCGAAAATGCTATAGTACCATAGATCACATACATAAGCTGCGGCAGATTATATACAAAAGACCTAGGAGTATTATCGGCCATTATGCTTGGCGTTTGTAGACTATGAGAAAGCTATGGTGCAATATTGACTACCGGTATATCAAAGTTTAGCAGTGCTTGTACAATAACGCTAATATGTCGGTTCGAGTACAGGAACATAGCATGAGAGCCATTCCAATGCAGCGAGATCTGAGACAAGGAGATGACATAAGCAGTGGCGACGCTGTTGTTGAATTAATACGAAAGCGAGAGCTGCTTCAAGGGATGAAATTATGGATATAAAATTTACCCAAGGATACAAATTTCGGTATGATTTGAGAGCTAACAAATGCAAATTAAAAATATATAAAAAGTGTGTATATAAACAGTGTATATATAGGCTGTGTTGTGTAGATGAAACGAAAAGTAATAGGTATATCTACTGCGTACAATTTGAAATTTTTAGAATAAGTTGTGTCGTATGTAATGGTTCTATCGTAATTATACCTTGTCCAACCGTTTATTATCTTTTTGACAGTTCAAGAAATTTCGACATTAGTGACATCCTCACATGTTACCAATTCGATTTGAAATAATAATCGATTTTATTTAAGAAGAACTTTCAATCGATTTAATGAAATATTTTTAGTTTAAATATTAAGTATTCGTTTCTTCGTTTTTTTAACGCGTGCATAGTTACATTTTAAGGCGGTTTTTAAAAAATAATTAAACGATTGAACAGAATTATTGTTCTTTACTCTTAGTTTAAACTTAAATTTCGAGAATTCGATTAAATTCCTTGCAAATAATCAATCCAAGTCAAGAGTCATAGATACTATTTTTATTTCCTTTTTTATTAAATTTATAAACACAATACTTACATAAAGTCAAATTATTTTTATCGTATGATCGATTTATCGTATTTCAAGAACTGTTTCATAGTCTGTGGTTGTTTGTTATGCACAGGGAACTTAACTACCCGTCAATAAAGTACCATAAAGTACGACATTACTGTAGTACACAGAGACATGATACTTACAACTAGACAGTGTACAAAAAAAATTTGTTTTGCTAAAATGAGATCTATTCTTTGACTGTTACGGTAGGTATTTCCCTATAAGCGGTAGCTAGCTAAAAGCGGTCCGAGCGATAGCGCTCCCGCTGGTAGTGTGTCCTTGTCTAACGTCTTGCCAGCTCACATAATCATTTCGTTTGATAGAAATGGTAGAAAATTAAATACTTTTCTTTTTAATAATTTACTAATACGAACGGTTGGTAAACTTAGAAACGTATTTAGACGTATTTCTACAGTGTCAATAAATAATAAATCAATCGGTTGTATTTAAAAAATAATTAAATACTAAGTAAAGCTAGTATTAGATGTTTGGGACTGGTAATACTAAATGTAAGATGGTGGTTTGCTTATTTGATTACTTGGTTGATTGTCGTGTTTCGATTTGCGATTATTTCAATTTTCTTACTGAAGGTTGAATGTTTTTCCATGAAAAATGGTAAATGCTTGTTGTGTGACAGGGTGCAATAATGAGTCTTATTCCGGTAGTCGCTTTTCTTTCCACGAGTAAATAAAAACAACAATCTTAATCTTTAGGGTAACCATGAATTTGAATTGGAGATGTACCGGTCAATGACAAGAGTATACAAAATGAGCAATACCCGAAACTTACATTTTTTATAAAACACTTAAATTGTTTTGTTGAAGTTAACTAGTCATTCTACTTTGTAAAGATGATGTTTATCATTAATAATAAAAGTAATAATAAAAGATAATATAAGTAAAGGGTCCGAAACGTCGGGAAATAATTGAAATTAAATATTGTTAAACAGTAACTTTAAATAAACGCGATAAAATCCGTTTTTTAGACTTTTAATTAAATTAATAATAAATTTCTTGTATCTTAGATTTCCGAATAATGAAATCTACTACTTGATTGATGTTTGTGAATTTTCTTCTTTTACAGCCTTTGTAGACAGAGGAGGCCTAAAACATGCTTCAGAATTTATGTCAAGAGTTTACAAACTAACCGCAAGCGCCCGTGTCAAGTAATGGTCGCCATGGCTATATTGCCCATGTCAACTTTTTTTTCGACACGGGCATTAGTACGCGAAGTGCACCTGTCAACTACAGGTTGATTAACGTATATTACATTATCACCGGTGGGAAATTATGTTACAAAACGTGAGAAGCCTTGGGCAGTTTTGTGCAGTTGGTAAACTAAAAGGTCATTGTCCGGACACTCAAGCGGTTAAATAGAAAAACTTTTTTTGGTAATGTCTCCTAATTACCCGAGTGCCGGAGGTTAATGTTTTTATCATTTACACAGTTTGAATATGAAAAAGAATATGCTTAATATAACATTACATCAATTCTCTCCGAAAATCAAGCGTGTTTCACCTGTCCATCCAAGCTCTAACGAAACTCATGAATTGGAATTGATTAAATATATTCATATTAAAATTATATTTGTTCGGGTGCTTACCGCGTTTGTAATTTTATTGAGGTCCCTATATTTCGGCAATGTTTCAATCGCCATGATCACGGCGAGACTGACGTACGGTGATGGTGGATGGTGGCAGATAAAAAAAAAACTGTCTACTAGAATGGTTTTGGTGTTTTTTTTTTAGTTTTACAAAAATTAGGTACATACACACCTGTAGGTAGTGTAGTTAGATTACATCAGTATAAATTATCAGAATACTTACACAATCGTTTGTATAATTAGTCCCATTTTTTGTTTAGTCATGGTCACCTCATTAGAAAGGGACACACTACCACGGGGGGGCTTCTCGCTCGGACCTGTTTTTGCGCCACAGTGCACAGTCTAGTTGTAAGTATCATGTCTCTGGTAGTACATTATTCCGGAAAAAAAATCTATAATTTATAGACGTGAGCTGTCAAAAAGATAATAAACGGTTGGACAAGGTATAGTATCCATTTTGGGTACGTTTTTACAATGTTATATGTTATTTGTAGAAAAATCATTTTTTTTTCAAATATTGACATTATAACTTAATTACAATAATTTTTAACAAAGGCTCGGTTACTAGGTACAGGTCTGTGAAGGTATAAATTATCAATATATAAAAAAATTAAATAGACGAAATCAGTCCCAGTTTAACAATGAATTTTCTCTTTCTTTCTCAGGTATAAGGAAAAAATTGGAATGGAACATTTTCTCTTGATTGCGAAGCGCATTGCTTCTTTATTTAGTGAATTTAGTTCAATATTTCTCTCAGGATCTAATTGTAAATTGTTTCTCATATCAACAAATGTTAATGTTATTTCTTGTTTAATATTATTTCTTGTACAGAAAGTATATGTGTGGCTTATGAAATCAAAAACATGTTTTATAAAACATGAAAAATCTAGTTTACCTACACTTACTCCTAAACTGCTCTTATGTCGATTCATAATGTTAATTATAAAAAGTAAAATTTATTAAATTACGATGAGATTAAATTTCATAATTTTTAAAGAAGACAAAGTTTTATTATAAGAGAAGAGTTTTCAAGTCATCGTTTTCTATTTTCCTATTATATGTATATTTCATTTGATTCATTATTATTGAACAAGCTAACTAACAAAGTATGTTTAAAATTGGTGCTTTGACTTTTATTGCTATATTATGAAAATCTTGAAACCTGAAGTAAAAACTTTTCTAAGTAACTCAGATTGAAGATATTATAACACTACTTTTACATTTAGAACTGTAATAATAAACTAGTTATTCTAGTGTATTTGTAGTAAGTTCTAGTTTTGCTTTTAAACATAGATTAATTAAACAATAATATTCGAAAACCCTTACTATTAAATTTTCTTATAAAATATCAATGGCAAGTTCTCATACAATGTTTTACCTGAAAACGAACGACGGCATATGGGCTTAAAAATATGTAGAAGATCTAATTTCATTAACATTTATTTTTATTTACAAAGAAGTAATTAGACTCTTAGACTTTTGACCGTTTCGTAAAAAATACCTAAATTATGCCGTATAAAAAAATTTAGCTTTCCTCTACTTTACCATTACATAAAAAATAATAAATTTCATCTATTATATAAAAACTAATGACATGTATTAATAAGATTTATTTAATAACTTATTTTGTTTAAGGTACGTTTTTAGACCACTAAAATAACACTGTAAAAAAAATTAACATTAATTTATCTATTTGTCAAGAAAAACTTTGCTATTAATTTATATTTAATTGCTTGATTGATATTAAAATTAAAATCTTCTAAAAGCTTAAACTTTTAGAAATACATTGAAAAACCTACAGATTGGACAAAACAAAAACATTAAAGTAAAGTTTTGGTAACGATTATTTGAATGTGAATTATATGATGAACTTGCTATTGTTATTAATTCTTGGTTCTCATGCGCTTGCCGGTACGTGAAGACCACGACGCAGCGTCAGATGGCCGTCCACGAGATAGACAGACGACTTGAGTAAGGTCGCCGGAAGCCACTGAATGGAGGCTGCTTTGAACCGGTCGCCCTGGAGGTCGATGGGAGAGGCCTACGTTCAACAGTGGACATCCAATAGCTGATATGATGATGATGATACGATCATGAAACACATTACAGATTGATTGATGATTATGGGTGTTAACCTACGATTCGATTGTATCAGGAAACAAAGATTATGATCATAAAACAACTATGAAATATGATACATGTATGTACTTGTATATTAATAAGAAATATTCTAACCAAATCACAGTGGCGTAATGAGCTTATCTCGCGCCCGGGGCACAATACCTTTTGGCGCCCCCCACCCCTCATGCGAAAGACCATTTGGCGCCCCTTGGTGAGTAGCGCCCGGGGCATGATGCACCTCCTTCCCCCCCCCCCCCCTCTCTACGCCACTGGCAAATCAATTTATACCCAAATATCATTATCAAATCAGTAGCAGTCGAAGGAATAACTATGTTCTATTGCCTCGGATATGCGAAGTGTGATCTTAGCGTCCTCTGCGGGAGTCCAAATGGACAATAAATTGCTAGCAGGGATAAAGAATAAAATTTCATTAAATACTTTTAATATATTGAATAATTTTAAGTTAAAAATCTCAATAACTGAAAATTAAATAATTATATTTAAACAACTTAAATAAATTATAGAACTGGTTTTATTATCGTCAAATGAGGGTAGGTAAATTTTTGTTAAATACTATATTTATTTTGTGATCTAAATTTTATAATATAAAAACTACACTTTTTTTTAAGAATTATTAGTATACGGAAGATCTGGTTAGTAATGTCGTGTCTCCAGTGGTATTCTATTAACATTGTATGATAGTATATGTTTCTGAAATAAGTAAATTATAATTGTTTCTTTAGAAATAAATTCTTAAACTATAAAATTTCAATTAAAAGGAGACTATTTAAAAAAAAAGTTGAAAAATTTTACAATAATGTGTCTGAAATAAGCGCTAATGTATAAATGTTAATGTTATTCGGGAAAAAATAAAATATTGTAAACACGTCGGGGGATGAAAAGGTAACATTTTAAGTCTATAGATAAGAAAAATCTTGAGTTGTCTTCTAACTTGTAATAGTTTAAAAGCTTCGTTCCGAACAAAACTAAGTCGTTGAGCGTGAAGAGTATTCACAAAGAGGCTGTCCTTCAAAAGTCGTTCCAGCGTTTCTCAGTGCAACTCCCTAAAGGTAGTCCCTACCGCGCAACAAAACACACAGTTTTGTTCTTTTCGACGGCTCGAACAAAGAAGTGGAAGTTGGAATAAAGACTTCGAGTACAATTTATATGAATTACAGTAGTTAAAATTTAAGAATGTGAAATATAGTGCCAGCTTATTAATTCGTACAAACTCATACAGTAAGTTATACATAAAAAATTGCAAAGTATAAAAAATCAAGTTATTAAGTATAGTTATGATCAATGCCTCGATATAAAACATTCGTGTATAAATTAAATACATTAAAATCTTTTTAATTTTTATTTCAATTAAAAATATTACAAAATTTTATTTCCTGTGACGCTTGAGGGAGTAGATATACGTAGTTCGATAGGAAGAACATTGTTGAAGAGAACCTCAGTGTCTTTTCACTTCACAAAATAATTTGAATGACACGGGTATGTAACAATGTCAAATAATTGAAAAAGGTTTCCATCTGCCTTTTTGTATTAAAATATAACATTTTTATTTTAGCGCTTTTATAGCGAAAACAAGGTCTTTTATTTGAATTTTTACCTTCGACTGTGTTTGCGCGGTTATCGGCATATGTACATACTATACATAAACTTTTATATGATGAATTGAAAAAGAGGAATATTTTATTTATTATTGTCAGTATTCATATATGAGTATTTATAAACGTAGATGAATTTTTAATAATAAATCTTCATTATTTATACAAGCCTTGGATCAATTAATATGTTTTGCGAATATTTTTCTATTCTGGATGCCATGGCGGCAGCATAGAGCTTTGTTATTATTAAATATAATCTAGTCCACTTTTAATATAAATAATCCATAGAGTGCGAGAGTCACTAATTCTAAAACTTAACCGATGTGAGATTAGAAAAGCAAAAAATTTTGCGTAAAAAAGCTTGATATACTCTGTTTATGTGAGAATAAAATAGTACTGGATCAAATTTTAGTTCCGAAACCGTGTTTTCAACGTGTACTATTTCTATGGAACGCTAATTTTAAAGAAGACTTTTTTGTTTAGGAAAATATTTTTTAAATTTAGTTTCCATTCAAATCGTTACAAACTGAGTTAAAACGAAAGTGCCACTCTCTTTGATACTTACGAATTCTAAGGATGGTGTTAATCATGCCGTCAGTCTTGATTAAATCTGAAATACGAGTCGAGGCAATTCTATTGAGACAAGCAAACAAATAACCCTCCCCAAGTCTACAATTCCCTCTCCAAATATATCATTAAAGTATAAAATAAGGTAAATTATAATAGTTAGCAGTAATATTGAAGCTTAATACCGAGATGTAAGTAATTATATATTGGTATATATTTATAATGTTCTATTAAAGATGGATATATCCCTGAATTTACAGTTTTAAATGAATGCGTACGTTGTAATTTATTTTTAGTTGGAGCTTTTAGTAATTCAATTAATATCGATTGAAACTAAATTTATTATTTAACATATTACGATTTACGTAGGCTTAGTTAATATTTTAAATATTTAAGTTTATGTTACTGAACAGATTGATTTGATATTAGTAAGTAGTTAAGTATTTGTATTAGTATTGTTAAGAAATAAAAAAAGACAAAAATTTTAGTTGAAAAAAAAAAAGAAAAAAGAAAATCTCTTATTAGTATTAAGAGTTTTTAACGAAAACTAAAGAAAAATATCTGTTTTTGCTCATTCACTCAAAAACTACTTACTGTATTGTACTGTATCAGTCTGTATAGCAATCCACTGCTGAGCGAAGGCCTCTTTTTCATATAGAATAAGGGTTGGAGCTTAATCCACCACGTTGCTCCATTGCGGGCTGGCGGATAATATCCCTACCAAGAGTAACGATCGTTATCAGGTCTATAATAACAACCGGGACCGTCGGCTTTACGTGCTCTCCGAGGCACGGTGCAGTGTGGAGACCCACAAGGACGTACACCCAGATCGGAAACAAATATTTGTACAAACATAAATATCTGATCCGTGCGGGAATCGAAGCTGCGACCGTCGGGGTATGGCCTTGAGGCGACTACTCACACCACTACACCAGAACGGTCGTCAAAAAAACTATTTATTTGATTCAAATGATATACAATTCACGACAGTGAAATATTATGAAAGCGAAAAAAGAGGAAAGAAAACGAACACTTTACTAACCACAGATGTAGATTCCAAAAAAGCTATAACAAAATTTTTTACGATAAAAGTTACATTTATATGAAAACGCTTACCTTGTGTGTCAACATATTTTTTTTCTTTTATAGATACCTAAGATTTAATGATTATAAATAAAAAACAAAATATATTATCTTACCAACTAAAACATTAACAAATAGACAAACCAGATGAAAATTTAGGTACAAGAGAGACCTTAACTCAAGACTGAAAATGGCTTTAAAAGACTGTTAGATAATTTAGTGATTTTACGTTATTTACTTGTGTAGATAAATATATACCTAAGTAAGATTATTTTTATTATTACTCAACAATAATAGATCATGTGGAATAGATTCCTCAGTAAAGAAAGTAAGAAAAGAAAGTACCTCAGAAAGTACTCTATGGCTGCAACAGTTTAGCACAAAAACATCCTATATGACTCGATGCATGAACTGTTAACTTTAGTGTCGCTCAGCTCATAATGTCGATATTTAATTTTCCTATCACATCACTATGATAAACGTCCAAAAGAATACGTATTTAAACTAGCCAATTACGTGGCGCGTGTTGTTACCAGCGCATCCCGCGTTTTCCATCCATTTTTTTTTTACGTAGGGGAATCCATTTACGGATGATATCCAGGAGGCCCGGGTCGGCAGTCCTAGACCTATGTCGGACTCGGCACTTTGGGAGTGCAATACCGTACTAAACTCCTGCGGGAGCCTTCAGCCGCTTTAATTGGAGGGTCCCGGATCTGCAGGCAACAGGATCCCTCCAGCGACAGGCTGGCCTCGGCGAAAAGGCCAGACTTCTCCTCCATGGGGACTGTCCGGCTAACCTCTGAACAATCCCGACGACGTCGTGTCTAGCAGGACCGGGTTCCCATCCCGGCCCGACACGGGCACAAGGGCGTTATTGGAGCCGCATTAAGTAGCGCCTCCTACGCACCCCCATTCGTCGCCCGCGGATGGAGGCCACGTCGGCGGCCTCCTCTCTCTCATCCGCTCGTCGGCCTCCTTCTGGGAAATTACTGTCTCGCAGAAGGAGACCATCGCCTTCCAGGACTCGTCGTCGCCGAGCATCGCGGTGATGATGCTTGGGAGCGACAAGTCCCCTCCGACGACCGACGTCAGACCTTGACGCAGCACCGCCCATCTCGGGCACCGCGTTTTCCATCCATGCTGCCTAATTAGAAATTGACTAAATTGTCGATATGTGGTACATATTGGAGATCGGTGATCTGTACTTGTATAATTCGTATATTTCATTATTTCATATTCACATTTATTCTTGTAATTGTATATGACGGTGAAGAATAAAAATATAAATTAATGAAAAATTATAAAATCAGTCGTAACAGTTTTTTCTCTTGAAAGATTATTTGCTTATATTCACATATTTTAAGTAATGCCTTCGTATCAATCAACTTGATGGTAAAATTAAGATTTAATCCAAAAATTTAAATTTGTCGGGCACAGCTGTCGGATGATAATCCCGAACAACGCGTCTCTTGGTAAATATATTTTTAATGCAAATAAATACAGATTCATCGCACCTGTCTCGGTGTAGCGGGTAATTTCGTTAAGCGCAACATCGAGCGAAATAATACAAATTACTTTTAGACTCAGCGCCATTCGCCAAAACACTCGAAGACAATTTTACACGTGAAGAGTAAGCCACAAAATAAACTATTTCAATTGCTTTTAATAAAACGTATCTTTTTTAATAGAATTTTTGGATATCATTTTATGATTATCTGTAATTATTATCGTAAGTATTTAATGATCTATATTGGTATATTTATGTACCATACTTCTTTTCGTAATTTCTTTGGCAGCTGTAATCTCATATGTCAAAGACAATCGTAACATTAAGATATTTTATACAAGCGTTCCTTTTTTGGTTATCATGTTTTCTATACCTTGTCCAACCGTTTATTATCTTTTTGACAGCTCACGTCTATAAATTAACATTTTTTTTCTTCGGAATAATGTACTACAATAATGTCGTACTTTATAGACGGGTAGTGATTGCCCCTGTGCATATCAAACAACCACAGACTATAAAACAATTCTTGAATTATTATATCGATCGATGAATCGATCATATAATAAAAATAATTTAACTTCATATAAGTATTGTTTCTGTAAAATTAATTTTAAAAAGGAAATAAAAATAGTATCTATGACTCCAAATTTCATTATTTGCAAGGAATTAAGTCGAAATCTTGGAAGTTAAGTTCAAATCAAGAGTAAAGAAGAATGAATCTGTTCATTCGTTTATTTATTTTTTGACGGCTGCTAACTATGCACGCGTTAAAATAAAACTAAGAAACGAATAATTAATATTTAAACTAAAAATATTTCATTAAATCGATTGTAAATTCTTCTTAAATAAAATCGATTATTATTTCAAATCGAATCAGTAACGTGTGAGGGTGTAACTAATGTCGAACTGTCAAAAAGATAATAAACGGTTGGACAAGGTATAATGATACGATTTGAATTTGTGTGACTATCATTATTTACCTATTTAATTATAATATATTTAAAAAATATATTATAATATTAATGTGATATTATAATAAATAATATGTAAAATAATATTATAATATTATTTTACGAATATTTACAACGATTTGACGATGCTTGCTTTTAAAGAGCATAAATATTTTTCCTTTACTATTATTTAACGCCTGAACGGCTTACCTATTGTTCGCGACACAAAAGAGCATAGACAAATACTATAGAGACGATATTTTCAGTTTGAGAGCTCATAGGAATGTCAGTAAACAGATATTTCTCAAAGAAAAATACGTTATATAAGTTCTTTATTAAACATAAATTGGTTTAGTTAACATGATTTAACGTGACATTGATGACATGATGACATTATTCATATAAGAGAGTGGGGATTTCAGGAAAGTTTTTTAAAAGAAAATAAAAATAAATTTTGAAGTGAAACTTCTTTAAAATCGTTGTTATTTGAAACGGGATGCGACGGAAAAAACGACAGGTAAGAGACACAAATACAAAAATGTGTAGGAGAGAATGAGATAGTATGATATCGCGTATCCTAGCAACGCGTAAACAACGCGTAAATAAGTAATAGAATGCTTAAATATTAATATTAATAAATTTTAAATTGAGTTTGCCAAATGGCATGACATGGCATGGCATGTGTACTCCGTACACACGACATTTTTTTTGGATTATCTATTCAATGCCCGATGGCATTGGCATGGCATTAAACGATTTTCAATCAACGCCATTTGTTCATAGAACAGTTTATCAGCGATTCTTTTGAAATCAAATTATTGTCTCATATATTTTACCCCAAAAATAACGGAACTGAACTGAATTAGCTTGTAAACGGCCCAATGCTGGGCAGAAGCCTCTTCACCATATAATAGATGAGTTGGGGCTTAATCTACTAGACTACTCTACAACGGGTTGGCGGATAATTTTATTGCCAGTAACCAGGTGTCTATGATAACAATAGGGACCGACAGCTTTACATGCTCTTCGAGGCACGATAGGCAGATCCACAAGGACATACACCCAAACCTGAAACAAATATTTGTAATTATTATAGGTTTGTTTTTATTGATAGGATATTAGGTCATTTATTTTAGTTACAACCATAGAGGTATTACACCTCTATGGTTAAAACGCGTTGTTCCTAGTTCAAAAACTAGTTCTTGCTAAATGTTTTTGTTAAAACTAGAAATAACCTCTACAAAGACCTAACAACCTAACAATGAAAAAAATATATTTTAAAGTCAATATGGTCATGCGCCATCATAACAACACTATATGATGTTTTTAAGTCATAACGCATCTCTAAAAAGAAAATCAGCCCCATGATGGCTGGTGGCGCGATACTGATTATTCACCCAAATATTTTTACAAATAAAAATATATGCCACGAGCGGGAATCGAACCCGCGATCGTCGGCGCGCGGTATGAGGCGATTACTTGCACCACTACACCAGAACGGTCGTCACAGAATAGATTACTGCGTTCTAATACATTATGTTATAGCAGGTTCGATTGAAATGTTCTTGTAATCTGTAATTGACAGCAGTGTCAACATCATAAAAATATAATTGAGGATAATATATTATAGATAGATAATAATATTTATACACGTGCACGTTTTTAATGTAATTTCGTTCATTTTCTTTATTTTATTAGGGGAATTTAAAAGAAGTTAAAATTGACACTTAAGATTAGAAAAAATAAAAAGCTATTTTATGAAACTACAATTATTGAGTTAATGCCGATTGGCTGAGCAATAATATTTAAGAAAAAAAAAGGGAGTTTTAAAATACTTCCATTTATGTAAATCCATTCAAATTAATCGCTTCTAATGGTTTTTCGTAAAAAATAATCGCTCAGAGTGTTTAAATTACGAGTACAAAAATATCGAGAAAGCAAATATCTTGAAAGAGATAAATAATGCTTTCACCGGTTTCTTTTTTTTTACATCTTATTAATGGGTTTCCAGTCACATATAAACTTATATATGCGTTTTAGGGTATAATTAATTAATATAAAGTCTTATATTATTATTACTTAAATAGTATCCAGATAAAGACCGAAAGGCTCCGCATCGATAACAGCGTGCCTCACGCGGTTGTAGCAGTAACGATATACACCAACACCTGTGTCTATTACGTCGACGATGGTAACGACGCAATTGGTACTCGTAGGTTCACCAGTCGAGCGGTGGGTGCCTTGATGAAATCCGTCTGAGAGTACAGCTTAAAAACATCTATACACAAACGGGACATTTTAGTTGCAAGGGCTGTTCGAGATGCTGCTGGAAATGGAAAATGGAATGGAAAAATCTGTGGTGCCCCAATGGTTAGTAGTAAATTGATATGAACGGTTGGTTCAAATCTTACTAGAGTTCATAGCTTATTAGATTCTATTCAGTACCCGACCTCACCACGAGCAATTTTTGTTTTAATCGAGACATTCAACATGATCGGAGACTATATTTGACAATATTAATTATTAATAATTTATACTAGTTCTCGCAATCACGCCTCTCGTACTTCCATTCGTCACACTCCAGGTGGGTTCCCGACTGACTTCAGGACTACTTTCATTTGACAGCGTTTGTAGTGAATTGGGAGACAAGTTTATTATTTTCAATTAAATTTTTCATATATTTTTTACATTATTCTTATATATATATATATATATATTTATATTTATTTATACATAATCTTATCTCTATTTTATTTCTATACAATATCTTTATTTACGTTTTCTCTTACATCTGGGGGCACGGCAGTGCGCCCGCCAAGTTAGCAAAAAAGCAGCACGGCCGTACCATCGTTTTCTCGAAGAAGTTCTGGCATTTTTGACCATCATTCACCATTCGTGGTATCTCATTTCTTTTTGTAGATAGTCCTACTTTTTTTCTTTTCCAGTACCTTCTACTTCTTAAATACCAACAACGGATTTTAGTAATAATTATTTCATTATATACAGGTACACCGATTCATTCAAATATAACGACAAAGTTATTTATGCAGTTGATGTATCTAGAAAACTGGATCAAAATATTTTAAATTTTCCTTGATTTATATACTAAAAACTAATTGTATTCTAAATTTCAAGCTTCTGTATCTGCTAGAAGTGCCTTAGAGTTTTAATGATCGGTCAATTAGTCAGTGAGTGACAAAATTAAGAAATTTTGATTAGTTATAATTCTTAAGCTACTGGTTCAAATTGAATGAAATTTGAAATATATCGTGTTTATACAATGCCTGCTTGGTTACTGAAAATTCTGGCTTCTAGTTTTATCCAAAACGAAGTTATTCGAATGAAAACACAATAAAAAAAAGTAAATTAACTAGATTGCTTATTGCGATTGCTAAGTCAATCTTTTTATTTAAAACTTAAAGATTTTTAGTATTGATATGGTCATAATAAGATATTGTTAGGTTAGCTAATTACATAATAACTTAAGACAGAAGTAACCTTAAGTAAGGACTGAATAAATTAACTGACTTGTTATTATATGCATCTCACAACTTTTTACGGTAGAAGAACTGAGTTGTGAGACTTATTTTTTTTTACAAGTTATGTTTTCATGGCATGTATTTGTTTTCTTAATATTAATGACAATACAATTATTATCATACTTATATAATAAATTGTTTCTATACTAATTCATATTTCCGTTTGTCCTATGCTTGTTTTAAATATATCATTATATCTAATTAGCAAAATTTTTTCTACACCTTATTTCTATAATAAACAATTTTATATAGTTTTTTTGCAATATTACCTCGAGCTGTTAGTAGTACTCTTTATTTAGACTTGTACACTAATAGAAAAAACGTATTGATTCAATAAGAATTTTTTTTTTCGAAACGTCATTCTTGATTCAATTTCTTAAGTCAAGAGAATTGAATAATTCTCTTGACTTAAGAAATTGACTCTCAAATCAAGAAACTTGGTTATTCCCAAATAAGATGTACACAACTTTGCCCAAGAATTTCTTTCTCTTGAATTAAGATAGGCGGTTACATAATGGTATTAAAAATTAAGATTATTGTTCAACACGTCTAAAACCACACTTGTACTACGAGGCTTACAATACAAATACGCCGTTGCAAGGTGCATTGATTTTCATTTATTAAAAAACCTAAATCAAAATAATTTTGTATTGAGTCTTATATATTGATTCTGTAGAACCAAACGTTAGCGCGATTTAGCGGCTGACCGTCGGCAGCTTGCTCGCATTCTTGCCTGCGTTTGCTTAGCTGCTTTGATAGCTTATACGGAATGTATATAGACGTGTGTAAGCCATGTAATGTCCACTCGTTGACCAGGCCACGTTCATTCGTTGACCACGCGACGTTCATCCTTAGACAACCTTTTAATTCACAATGAGTGGATGCCGATAAACTTGGTGTTGCAGATCAGGTGCTAGGTGGTTCTATTGGTCTATGACTTCTATGTTGCTAAATGCTAAGTCCTTAAAATTATTTCATGCTCGGTGCTGAAGTAAAATATCGTTAAGAAATTATAGAACTGACACGCAAATTACATTCTCTTTCACACGTTTACACGATTCCTATAAAAATGATTAGTTTTATTTTCAATAATTAAAAAACTAAAAACCCGATTGCGTTTCTTTGTAATTTGGAAATTATTTTTTTTTTTTGTATTTTGATATACCCAGTGTCACTCTCACTGTAAATACGAATCTAATGACACCTCTCAAGCTAAAATCCATTAATTCGTTCAGACTGCAGAGCGACACAAACAATTATACATACATACATACTCTCGAAAAACATAACCCTCCTTCTGCCGCAGTCGGGTAAAAAGGACATGTTTTTTTTTTCTTCCTTCGTTTGAGATATGAGAATTTGACATATATATTTAGACGGTCAGACAAATAGAGAGTTATATGTTAATTTATAATATTAGTATTTTTAAAGCCCAAATTCACTGAATAATTAAATTCTAAATAGTTTATGTTAAATTGTCATTGAAAGTAATTACAAATAAAAAAAACAAAAAGATATAAATGTATAATGTATTTAAAGAGGGCAATTAAAATAAAATTTATTGTTATAAAAGAAAAATGTGAAGTAACTTGTCGTCGAGACGGCTTAAGTTGTAAGTATTGTTTTATTTTGCTTTTAAAATGAATAATATTATGTTCGAACGATTGTAACGATATATTTTATAGAACGTTTTAAATATCAGAATTTTATTTTGTGTTACTATAGAAATATTTGCATTTATAATTTCTTCTTACAATAATAAAGTTGTCTGGACCGTGCTGTTTACAGATAATGTGCTAAGATTTATTCAGTTTTCGTCAGTTTCTTAGCGGTCAAAAGTTCCATCTTTGCATCTTCAAGCCTTTTGATAGGCGCTTGGATTTTGTAATTACGCAAACCGCATTTGAAAATAATGAAAATTAAAAGAATTTGCATGATATTACCACTAACAAACAAGATAGGTAGCATTGTTCGGCACAGTCAAGTAATGAGAATTCGTAGAATACTGAATACTATATTAATATACTATATGCTAAGGCATTTTATCCTTATTTATAGCAATGTTTAAAAGAAAACATTTTAATTTAAAGGTTGACAAAATGTAAACAATTTTACTAAGCACGTATTTGTTTTTAGAATAATGGACCATTCTTTTGAAATCAGATTACATTCAGACTTATTGTCACGCAAGGCTTTGTGGTCGCGTTATCGACTTCTGAGTATAACAGGTTTGGAGATATTTATATAGCTATTTACGAATAATTTAAATAATTTAAGCAGTTATAAAAATTATGTTTATAAAAAGGAGAAATAAAAAATTATTTTTATATTCTTATTAAAAAGAATGTAAAAGCTTACACGATGCTTAAAAAAAATATTTTATTCTGTGTTTACCTATTTCTTCCAACGAAATTCCGAAATGTTTAAAAAGTCAGTTATAGTACTTACAATTACAGTACTTATCATATTCAGAATCTTTTAATTCTCTAACAAAATTTTGTAGTGAGACACACTATAAAATTTTGTTAGGCAATTATAAAAGAAGTTCTTCGAATAGCCATTTTTACTTTGTTAACTTTTTATTTTTAATTATTCTTTATTATTTTATTTCGCTATAGGGGTGGGAACAACTGTGCACCGATCAGGTTGGTGGTGGTTGGTGGTTAGCAGCGTCATCGTATCCTGACATAATATACTGCGATCGCCAATAAACCTGCTAAGCGTGGCGAGTATTGGCAAATCACCAATATGACATGTAAAATTGAGCCCAGGCTACCAGTCCTCGGTGGTCCTACTATTCCCGGCTACGGCAGCGGCCTGGGTATCGGTAGGGCAGGGGGTGCGAAGAATCTCTAGGGGAGATTCCGCTACCACCCACGACGACTCCTGGCCCTGGTGACGCACAACATTAGCAATTTGTGGTCTGATGAAAAGATTGTTGAGCTGGAAGAGGAAATAAATTGGTTACAATGGGATACGAGTATATTGGGCTTATCTGAAGTCCGAAGCGAGTTTAAAAAATATCTCTACATAAATCAAATAAAAGGAGAAATAAATATAAGAAAAAGAAAAACAATTATATTTAAAAAAATCTTTCAATGGTGTAGTTGTTCAGTATTACTTTTAACAACATTCTAAACTACTGGGCTTTTTTTATCTCTTTAGTTTCTTTTTATTTCATGTATTTTTTATTTTTTTTTACGCAGCCGGGTTTCGTTTTTTTAAAATTATTTTTTATTTTTTATTTTACACTTTTTAGTTAGGATTCATTGACTTCATTATTAGAATTATACGAGTAAGTTGGTAATTTCGCAATCACAGCCCGAGGTCCAAGCCTAGAACCGCGCGTCTTCCCGTGTGCTTTGAATTTGAGCCCGACCTCTGCTTTGGAGTCAGTGGTCATACCACTAGCACTAGGCTATCACTGCTACTACCCCTGGGTAATAAGCGCAGACTAATGAAATATTAAAGTATATAAGTACCTGTTTTATGTATTGACGACCGTTCTGGTGTAGTGGTGCGAGTAGTCGCCTCAATGCCGCGCGTCGGCGGTCGCGGGTTTTATTCCCGCTCGGAACAGATATTTGTATTTCTATAAATATTTGTTTCAGGTCTGGGTGTATGTCCTTGTGGGTCTCATCAAACAAAAAAAAATGTATATATATATATATATATATATATATATATATTTAACTTTGAGAATATGGAATCTAGTTGTCGCTGTGGTAAATTTTGATTATTGTCATTACCCTCCTATGCGTCGCGTCACGCAGTCAGGTAAAAAACATTACTGTCCTATGCGTCGCGTCGCGCAGTCGGGTAAAAAAAGTCTTGATCTCAAAACTACGATATTTTCTTCTAAGGTTGACTAACACACACTGTTAAATTTTTTTGTAAATTTACTACATGTTTTGTAAGCAAATGAATACTAAAATTACAAAACCTTGTATTGTATTGCTATTTTAATACGCATTTGTTTTAATATTACATCTTGTTATAGCCAAAGTATTAAACAGGTTGTAATTTCACAATGTTTTTGTATTTATCAGATACTTATAGTAATTTTATGGTTCTGTGTAGTAAAATTCAATCTCAAATTTCGTAAATTTTCTATCCATTTTAGGAATTTAATTTTACTAAAATAATCAATAAAATTTCTAACAGTGTTTAACAATTCTTCAAGCCGCTAAATCGCGCTAACGTTTGGTTCTAAGGAATGTATATATAGGTCTCCACACAAAATTAATTGACTAAGGGTTTTTTATTAAATTATTAATTAATTAGTCATTTCACCTTGAAATGGGGTATTTATATTGTGAGTCCCGTGGTGCAGGTTTGATTTTGGACATGTGGAACGATAAACGTTTCAAACGTATCAAATCGTATTTTCTATCAGTGTTGTAATATTTTCAAACTGTTGTGTAGTAAAATTACAATAGATTTTTGTAAAATAAGTATATTTATTTGATATATTTTGTTTAGTGAAATTACAAATAATGTATAGTAATATTACTACATAAGGTTATAACTGATTAGTGATTTTGCGAAAGATGATTTGTAATATTTTGAAACTGAGTTGTTGTAAATTGTGTAGTAAAATTACAGCACTGAGTTCCTTTTTTCCAAAACGGTGGTGCGTAAAAACTTCCTACATAAATTATTAAAATTACTTTAGAATTTTTTAGCAGTGCAGAAACCATCTCTATCTGTAAGATAGAGATTTTATGATTTACTTATTTGCGAAGCTATTTCTTGCAAATCGGCATAAGTACTTATCCAGAAAAATATGTTTGTTACTTCAATCATTTCATTGATATTAAAATTGTTCGATTACAAAAAAGTATATAATTGTGAACAAAATTACAATTGAAATATATAAGTTTTTACTAATTAAATCCACGTGAAATAGATATATTAAAGAAATCTAAAATAAAAACACAAACATTTCATTAGGATTCATTGTTGCATACGTAATATGGACATAATAAGAATTTGAATTTGTTAATTAGTTTCTATTTCACCTACATAATAATTAACTTCTGAAATGACGAATATCAAGAGACTTTAATTAATTTTTTTTGGTTTATTTGTTTAATCTCAGGAATATTGTTCTATAAGGTACGATAAAGGACGATATTAATTACTTAATCTTTAAAAAGACGAAATTATAATGTGATCGTAGGTATATACTAAACGGTTTCATTTCATCTTTTATTAAATTTACAGAAGTGTGAAGCAATTTTAGGAATAGCCATTTAGTTCTGACTTCTTACATGTTGTTATAAGTTTAAAGAGTATGTGTTGTTTGAGTTTTATTATATTAATATAATTATAATTGTATAAAAGCTGAAAATACACATAATTGTAGGGGTAGACGATACTTTTCACAATCGATTTGTTAAGAGATTGCAAATTTAACTTTTTTTTATTTGAACCAACACTTCCCACGCCCATTATATGAATCACAATAACGCAATGGAAATGAATAGTGAAAATAATGATGTTACGACAGTAGGGCATTTGCAGTGATGGCTTCTGTCAAACAAGCTTATTAAGGTAGCGGGGCGAGACGGTATTACGTCAGAACTTCTGAAAGCAGATGGAATACCGATACTCAAAGTCATTCAGAGGATCTTTAATGCCGTCTTACTTGAGAGCGTAAGGCTGGACGCATGAAACAGAGGCGTGGTGGTCATCTTCTTCAAAAAGGGAGATAACATCTTGTTGAGGAATTACAGGCCCATTTCGCTTCTGAGCCACGTTTATAAGCTATTCTCTAGGGTCATTACGTATCGTTTGACGAGCAATATTTGACGACTTCTTTTCGTTTGATGTCTCCCGAACAAACCGCTTTCCGAAAAGGCTATAATATAGAAAAGTACTATAGATCACATACATACGCTGCGGCAGATTATACAAAAGATCAAGGAGTATAATCAGCCATTGTGCTTGGCGTTTATAAAATATGAGTAAGACTTCGATTCGATCGAAACTTGGGCGGTGCTACAATCCCTCCAGCGGTGCCAGTACACTGACTACCGGTACATCGAAGTGTTGCAGTGCTTGTACAATAACGCTAGTATGTCGGTTCGAGCACTGGAGTTTGAAAGGAAAGAAAAAAATAAACCATTACGTTAAAAATAAAAATAATAATAGTCCCGCTGAGTTTCTTTCGCCAGTTCTTCTCAGGTCAGAGGCTTCTTCTTTCCGAACTGGTGGTAGACTCATGACGTTCAGTAAATAATTGTTATAATTTTATGCTAAATAAAATATTTTGACTTTGACTTTGACTTTGACTTTGACTATGGAGTAGCACGGTAGCGATTCCAATGCAGCAAGGTGTGAGGCATGGAGGTGTAATCTCTTCGAAACTGTTTACCGCAGTATTGGAAGAGGCTTTCAAGCTTCTGGAATGGAAAGAATTCGGCATCAACATAAGCGAAAGTACATCACTCACCTTCGATTTATCGACGATATAATGCTTATGGCCGAATCCCTGGAAGACCTTAGCATTATGTTCAGTAACCTTGATGGAGTTTCCCAATCGGTTAGCCTTAAAATGAACATTGACAAGACAAAAATTAAAAATTATTTAGGTATACGCTCACGGTCTCCGATGTGGTTGCGCATGTACTATATCGCCTTTTACGATACTCTAGGCAGAGGAAAGGGTAGCTCTATTCTAGTCTGCCGGGAGCCAGGTGACTTTTTATAAATAATAACATGAACTTTTGGGATCTGCGTTATTCTGTGGTACACTGCTGAGCATACATTTTGTTAACCTTCTTTATGACTATTTTTCTGTTTAAAATAATTAGTTTTGATTTATATCATGTCTGTAAGCGGTGTATGTCATGAATAAAGTTTTTTTCTATTTCTATTTCTTATAATAATACTGGTAAAACAATTTGATGACTTGATGTTAGACTAATTTGTTAGATTATTTGCAAGACTTGGTTCTGAAAGTGTTGCTTAACAAGTACTTACTACAGAGTAGTTGCTATATTAGTTGCTTGACTAATTTTTGAGTTATTTCTAGATTAATAGATCAAGCTATTACTGGCCTGATTGCTTTTCCAGTTGCTTGACTTTTCATGAGTAGTTACTTAACTTATTGCTAAACTATAGATGCTAGTCAAGTCATTTACTGTTATTTTTTAGGATCAAAATAGTGGATGCATTTCGTGTCGAATTTGAATTTTTCAAGATATGCTCTCAAAATATCGACACGTTTCTTTTTTGTTCGTCGGTTAACTTTCTTGTAACCTAACGTGCAGAGACCTTTTATATCATAATCAATTCGTTTGTAAGGGTTCTTTTATGCCGCCATATGAGATCTCTATGTTCTCAGCTATATGCTTGATGGTCTTCGATCTGCCATAATAACATCTTCGACTTTTTTCACGCACCAAACCAAACAACCACAACCAAAACAAACAAAAATCGAAGGAAAGCTTATAATTTTAAAGAATTGCATAAATTTTCTTATGCATTTAGATATAACCGTCAACGTCGTCTGCTTTCATGCGTCTGCCCGTGTTCGGGTAGTTCACTCAGGCACATAGGCACATCCTCTCCTTATTGACATAATAATATGTCAGCGCCGTACTGCTAAATGTACCGAAAGAAAAGAAAGTTTGTTAGAAAGGCAGGATTAAAGTGTTCATCTTGGCCGGCACTTTGGTTGGCACCGACTCTAAAAATAACTGATCATAAATTGTGAATAGGTATATAAGTATCAATAATTTCGTTGATCGTCCTTTAATGCTTTTTGTACAATTCAATTTTGTGTTGTGCAATAAAGTACCTATAAATAAATAAATAAATGCTCTTTGTTTTGAAGTGATTAAAATATTATTTTCTACTTTCTAGATCAAGTTTGTACATGTAGGCATAATCTTAAAGTCGGTTTATGATTTTTCCTAAAAATTAATTTTATTGTTATTTATATTTTTCAAACACCTAAAAATATATATATATATATTTAAATAGTGGATAATAATGGGAATTAATGTGTCTTATTTTCAATCAAGTTAGTTTTTTTTAATTAATTGACTGCTTTTTAGTTATACTTCTTTTGTGTTTATATTGTATTTGTAGACAAACTATATAAAAACGTAAAGTCGGTGAAACCACGATAAAAGCTAGTCCATCTATATAAGGATTTCTCTTCAATATTTTTCACATGCTATGAATATTGTTTTATAAGTTTAAAAGAAAAAAATGTACAGATAAAATATTAGTTTTTCATATTTAAGCTGAAATATCGAGTTTGTCTTTCCGCGAAAATATTTTTAGTAAACTTAGGTCAACATTTTTACGTGTGTACGCGTCTCATCTATCTTGCTTAATTTGAGAACAATATGTTTTGTAGTATGATAGAAATTTATACCTATTTATATCTGTTAAATATTTAGTTTTAATTTCTTTTAAAGACGTACAATAGAGGTAATATACAAAAACTGATAACCCGGTAAATTATAGTATTACGTTATAGTTTTCAAAGTTGCTACAAAAGTTTTGTAATAATACAGCTACCAGAGGCAGCGCTGTGAGGTACATCTCCGTATAGGTCAGTGTTTCCCAACGTGGGGCCTACGCCCCACTGGGGGGCAATTTGATAGTTAAGCGGGGCAATTTAAAAATTGACTCGACACGACTTTAACAATTTTGAAGGTTAAAAATTATGCATGGGGTAGGGGTGTGTTTTTTTTTTTTTTTTTTTTTTCCGTCGTCCGAAAATTGTGCCGATAAGTATCGATAACTCAATACGATAATTATCGATTATAAAATTATCGAATAATAATAATTTTTTCCGATGAACACCATGGGGGCATAAAAAATTTAGAAATGTTAAGGTGGGGCATGGCCTAAAAAAGGTTGGGAAACACTGGTATAGGTCATGATTAGCTCTAAATATTTAGATAATTGACTGAATAAAGACATAAAAGGCAATGAAGACGTAGAAAGGGTACCAAAGTCACTGAAGTAAGTTCATTGCAGTGAGCTTATTAAAGGCATTTTATGACTCTTTTTATATGTGCATTTTTGAGTCTTTAGCGATCTCCACTGCACAATACTATTACTAACATACTGCAAGGACTGCTGTGGCCTTACAAGACCTTAATATTATACGTGAAAAGTCGTCTTGATGATTTTGAAGCTGTCATGCAAATTTATTAACACGTGATAGTATGTTGCGTAACGATGATACTATGAGTCTACTGAGAGTGTTCAAAGCTATCTCTGAATGGGATCTCATCTGTATGGGAAATGACATTTTTTGCTACGTCATTGGATAAAAATAGATATACAGCTATAATATTAAACTTAGAATATAATACCAGAACTAGTGTAATAAATCGTTAATTCATTTTGTACTAATAGAAGAACATTGTAATAACTACATTATATAATATTAATATTAATAATACTAACATAATATAAATATTAAAAATACTAACATTGTAATAACTAGAACATTGTAATTAACGCTATAAAGCCCTGGCCTAAAGTAATTATTATTATTTTGAAAGTATACAATGACGGATAGATCGATGTTTGTCACTCATTTAGGAAAAAAGTGATAAGCTGTTTATTTGAAACTGTGCTTGTAGACAGTCGAAGACTAAAATTAACAATAATAATATTCATATAGATATTTCCACGAAATTGAAATGTGACACGAGTAAAACCATAATCACAGCAAGTATATTATTGAAATAGACGAATCTCTAAAAATTATTAACACATTAAAAGGCGTAATAGAAGTATGATACGATTATCTTTTCGAAACATTTGTATGGAAAAAATCTTCATCATTCAAGCAGTTGAAGTAATTTCTATAGAGACCGCAGACCATTATTACGCCGAAGCAAAAGAACGCAACTAAAACTGCCGCACTGAGTACAAATCCATTAAATAAAAATGCAATTACTTTACAAAGAACGCTTTGGATTTTTCTTTAAGTAGTTCTGCTCATTATAAAACTTTGAGTACAACTTGGTAGAGTAAAAAAATCAGTTAGTGCATGTTTTGTACATAATCAAAAAAACAAAGATTCATAGATTACAAGTTATCGTGTCTTATTTACGTAAGTTCCGATTTCGTAATTTGTGATAAGATGTGACATATAAGCTATCTGTTAATATTGATTTTCAATTATCTAAATACCTAATTTAGTTACCGGTTTAGTAGGTGTATATACCCATATCTCGCTCCATTACTATCCATCCATCCTCAGAAACTTTCATGGATGTAAGGTTTATACGGAGTATATGTAATATAAAAGGCACAATTTTATAATATGAATCTATAAAATAAATTTTCAAAAATTATTTTATATATACATATTCATATTACATAAAAATAAATTTGTAGTGCAGGTGCTCTAAAAACCAGGAAGCCGCTTGCAAAAGCTAATTGATTTTTATAAATCTCTCTGTGACGGAAGCTATTGCATATCCGTTGAAAACATAGCGATGTAAATATTCCCACTCGTAACGAGTGTGTTTTAGTGTTATTTTGCTGCGTGGGTAATTAATAATAAAAATATGAATTTCAGATCGTTATATCGTACAAATATTTAAGTTTTTACAATAAATTGTCCTATATATATATATATATATATATATATATATATATATATATATATATAAAGAATACCCAGGGCCAAGGAATAGGAAACTCCGGTTGTTCTATCAGCAACTAGTAGGCGGATGCTTTTAGAGAGCAATGAGCTGAGTGCCGGTAATTGTGGTCCCAGCAAAATCTTGCTACCGCCGTCTGCTTACTTCAGCCACGTGGTACAGCCCAGGTTATAACGACACCGGCCACGAAAGCTAACGCCAAGGACCCCAATTAATTTATTATGTGTGGCCTGCACTGCGGTGAAATGTGAAAGGAAAGACCCTCGCTTAAGCGGTCGGTCACTAGCTGCAGTCATCCTCACACGTACCCTCACCCGATAGTTATCGATAATTATCGAATGAACACTTATCGATAATTATCGGATTAAAAGTTTTCGATAGTTGGGGACAGTTATCGATAATTATCGGAAAAAAATTATCGATAGTTGACGATAGTTATTGATAATTATCGGTAGAATTTTGGGACGACGAAAAAAAAAAAAGCTCATCCACCCTTCTCTATGGATATTATCCTCCGTACCCTATCCGAATACCAAAGGAAAAAAAAAGGTCATCCGCCATTCCATAATTATCGATACTTATCGAATCCTAAAACAATTATCAATTATTATCGAATACCACAATATTATCGACAATTATCGGATCGCACAAAATTATCGATAATTATCGAATCGCAAAAAATTATCGATAATTATCGAATAAAAACTTATCGATAGTTATCGATACTTATCGAATAAAAAATTATCGATAATTATCGAATCAAAATTATCGAAAAACACATCGATAATTATCGAATGAAAAATTATCGAGTAATTACGAATTATCGATAATTATCGCACACCCCTATCCCAAATATACGTAAGCGCCTAACCGTTCCCAACAACAATTTTCCATGACATCCGTTGTAACATTTTTACATTTACAATTTCGAATGTTATATATAAATTAATTGGTGTATACTGTATAATTGATTCTGCGATATGGGATTTAAAAGGTTTCTTGTTTTATCTGAGTCTATATAGGACTATTTTCTTAAAAAAGTCAGACAAAAATTAATATAAAAATGAAATCTACAAGAAAGGTTAAATAAGTTAAAATTCTTAAATCAGTGTCTTACCGTATGTAATAAAATTGATTAGTTTGTAAATTTTTTAAATGTCAGGACTTATCAGTCTGATTTTTTTGTGGTACCTGTCGATTTTTTCTTGGGAAATTTTTGGTCTATAAAATACAACAACGGTCACTCGTTACACTCAACAGCCTTCTGAAAGAGAGAAACAAATACAAAACAAAGACAAACGTCTAGACTAAAACAAATATTTGTAAGGCCTACAGAAAGTATTTTTATGAGCGGGGATCGAACCTGCGGACGCTGCAGGCGGAGCTGCTATGACCACTGTATCAAACGACACTATTACTCCTACGAGTAGACAAAAAAACCACAATCATCAGACAAATATTGTAACTCAATGCAAGGAATCGACCATCGTGGTCATCTATTTCAAACAAAATTTTGAGAAAGTAAGTAATGAGTTTCTTGTGTTCTTGATAAACTGCACACTAAACCGGCCGCGGCGGTAAGATTAATAGTTTTTTAACGAAAATATTTTTTAAAATATACTAAGTGGTTTTATTTAATTTCTATTTGTGTACATAAAAATAATTGTTTATACATAAAAGTTATCCCAATTACCATTTATTAGAAATAAAATATGAAAAAAGGTTTTTTAAATTCATTCATCAGTATCATTTACATCAAATTTGTGATTGCATCATATTAAATTGGTTTGAATTTGAAGTTCTAAGTCTAATCATGCAAAATTAAAAAAGAAATCGCTTTTATAGTAGCTAAAAAAAGTTTATAGATAAGAGATTTAATTATTTAGTATTTTCGGTTCTAAAATATTGACTGTATCATTAATTACACGCGATTGATAATTTAATATTATATATGGAAAAGAACTCATACTACGTGATGCATTTTTTACAATTTTTAACCCCTTCCCCCCTCGGTGACCACTCGTATTATTTGATAAGAAGTATTTGCCCCCCCCCCCCCTGAATTTTCACGTAGTACTTAATAAATATGATTTTAAATCATTTTTTGCAAACAGAAAGTAAAAAAAGTGTAGTCATTTGTGAGTTTAAAAAACCTAGCGTGGTATTTTTGAAGAAGTCCCAAAACGGACCACAGAATAGGTACGTTTAATGTCATTTCTAATTATTATTTTTCATATAAATTAAGTTGACTATAATATACTTAATTTAAATAACAAAATTATAATTTATTATTAAGAAACATTTCCACAATTGGCCTACATCTAACTTGATCCTTTGTATAGAAGTTGCTTCTTAAAATATTACTAAATATAATATATACGACTGCTTTATCGCACACCACAACAAAGAATAAAATTAAAGTCTTTTTTCTAAAAGCAATTTCCTGCTAGATAACCTGAGGATGAAAGAAATATTGCATTTTCATATGGGCAGGTGATACGTGGCCATACTTACGTAAGTCAATGAACCGAATTGTAACATTTTGAAATCACTCAAGTTTATTTAACTGATTTTCAGAAAGTTACGCAACCGCCTTAGTGAACTTAGCGGAAAACATTTTCCTGCTCATTTCACTGGTCTTGTGAGTCCAAGACAATGTTCGATCAAAATATATTCCCAGATTCTTCATGTTATCCAAATTTAGTAATTACCATCATTATACCATATAAAAAATGTATGTTTAATTTTTTCATAATGTAAATATAGTTATTTTTTAATTTTTTATGGGGTTAGCCTACGTTCAGCAGTAGACATTGAATGGCTGATATGATGATGATGATGATGATGAAATATTATTTCTTAAAATAATTTTAGTTTTTTTTTTAATTTCATTTGTATAACGTTGGTAAAGTCATTCTAAATTATTTTCTTTTCACTTATTTGTGTTGTTATGGTCGTTTATTTGATTGCTTTTTTTACTATTCGAATTCTATATATTATAATATTAAATTTATAAATAGTATGTTTTGAAAGGTCTTGCTTTTTGTCGAATATCAAATAACGGACGATATATAAAAAGTATTGTAGCCTTTCGTGTGTTTTTAATAATTTGTGCAAGGGAGTAGTTGCGTGTAGTTGGACCCCAAGGACCTTGACTTTTTCAGTATTCACGGGCAAAGGTGACCATCAAGTCAAACATTTATTTGTTTATTTTCCGGCTACCGACAACATATATAATACTGATTCACTGTGACGCACAAAGTTTTACTGAAAAAGATAAAATAAATGATATAAAATTTAAGTCAAGAACGTAAAAATTAAATGAAAGGAAACCATATACACTAATGTCCTTACCTAGGCTATAGATGTCATTTTATACATAAACAAATTTAAGTCAATATTTTAGAATATATCAGTGTTTTAAGATTATGTGCAATGTTATGGAGCTTTATCAGAGTACACTAACTAAATTGTTTTATGAAGTAACTAACTAATTGTTGTATTGTATTTATGTTTACCTTCACAATAGTTCGCAACACTGTATACTTGTTCTCAAAATATTTCAATCAATATAGCTATAACTAAATGTTGCTCGCGGCTTCTCTCGCTTGGGAATAGATCGTTACATAAATTTTATTAATTGTACTGTTGTTGTTCTATATCCGATACCCATTGTACTCATTTTCTTGAATGATACTTATAAATGGTTGATATGTGTTCAAATAGTGCATAAAAATTACATTCAAAAAATCTAGTAGTAGTAAGGTTTCGTGAATCATATTTATATTAAAATAATTCACAAGATTCATCTTCTTCATGAAATTTACTGAAACTTGTAAATATCTTTATATTGATTGTTTGTAGTAATAAGATTTAACATAAGAAAGTCCAAATGTATTGGTTGTTAAAAACACAAATATTATGGTAAAGTTGGCTAATCCTTAAACAATTTTTGAATAGTTTTACCAATGTATTAAGCATTGAAAGCAAACTATATCAGATTTTAGCTACATTTATATAAGTGATCATGTCTAAACATCGACGTATTCATAGTTTCACTTTATATTCGTGCGATCAAGCGAAGGTTTTTGATTTGGAAATTCTGTCTACCCAAATTTTTCTTCTTTCAAACTTCAGCACACATAAATATTATTAAAATTTATTTATTGTTATGAAATTAATTTCTGTTTATACTTATTATAATCTTTCTCAAAATTTTATATATAATTATCTATGCCATGTAGCTCCCGCTGGATATAATATAGCTATTCCTTCTCTTACTGTAGGTATTGTATGAGGCGAATAATGGATTCACAACTTCACATATCTATGTTCATATGTTATACATATCTATATAGATATGTTCAATGTTCATCTTGTCATTTAAATTTTTATCTCTACTATAGTGTAACATTGTTTTTTTTTAACGAGTAATTACTTCTATCATTAGAAGTCAAGCAATACATGCAATAGATTCACAGATATACTTGGAAAATGATTAAACCAATAAACGGTTGACCTAGTAAACTTCTCAACTTGTTGTAAACTTCCGTCTAACAGCCAATCATTTTACGTAATTAGGTTTGTTGTTTTATTAATTGTTTATTGTTTACTCTCTGTGGTTAAAAAAACTTGATTCGAAATTTTGTTTATTTTTATCTATCTAAGAATATAAATAGGTCCAAATTAGAGTCATAATATTCGAAATTTTATACCGAATTTCAGTCATATTTGATAAAATTTCTTTATCTATACGGAGATTACGCAAATCATGTTACAAAAAAATGAATTTTTATTCAATAGGTCACGGACACACCTAAGACATTTCTATACCTAAAATTTTAAAGTCGTTTGAAAGATATCTTTTGTAATTGTTTTTTTATACTAAAATTTGTCTCCTTCTGTGGAACATTCAGAAGTATGAGAGACGTAGCTTTTAAAGGCGTTGTTCGGTATAGATAGTCACATTCTCTTTATATAAACAGTGAATTTACTGTGTTTGAACTAAATCCTGAGGTACTTTTTTCTTCAGACGACGGGATTTTTGTTCATTCTGTTTTCTTATCTTTTTGTTCATTATTCATTAGTGACGGGGCAAGGGTGTTTGGGTGTTGTGAAATGCGCTTCTTATATGATTTGGTGTGCCGTACGGTTTTCTGCTTAACTGTAGATATTATGATTTCGTGACATAGTAGTTCATTGGGTACGAACCAAAGAGCATTGGTTATCATACGCAGTATTTTGTTTTGCAATCTCTGTTGTATTTCGATGTTGAAGTGCGTCGCAGTACCCCATAGTTTAATGCCATACGTCTAAATGGGTTTGAGTATAGCTTTGTACAACAGCTTATTTTCTAGAGAAAGTTGGGATTTGTGACCAATAAGCCAGTAAAGCTTTCTTGCTTGGATGCCGAGCTTTTTTCTTTTTGTAAATATGTGATTTTGCTAGGTAAGCTCTTGGCCCGGGGCCAGATTGCCGGAGCTGCTGAAGGGGCAGACCTCGGAAGCGGCGGGACGCCTGGCGGAGGCGATGCAAAATGCGCTAGGCAGCATGGCGAGGGTCGTCCAACCCATGAAGCTCGCGAGTTTGCGAGTCTCTGGGCTGGACGACTCCGTCACCAGCGAGGCGGTGGCTGCTGCGGCAGCCAAAATGGGCAAGTGCGACGCCGGCAACGTCAAAGTCGGCGCAATCGCGGTCGGACCTGGCGGGTTGGGCGGCACTGTCGTGCGATGCCCGATCCCAGCCGCCAAGGCCCTGGCCGAGGCTGGCAGACTGTTGGTCGGCTGGAGTTCGGCCAGGGTCCAGGTTTTGGAGCAGCGCCCCATGCGCTGCTACAAATGCATGGGTATCGGGCACACTTGCCTGACATGTCCGGCTGCGGTCGACCGCAGAGGCGCGTGCTACCGGTGCGGCGTGGAGGGGCACATTGCCCGTAACTGCACCGGGGCACTGCGCTGCGCCGTTTGCACAGAAGCCGGCAAACCGGCGTCGCATATAATGGGGGGACGGGAGTGCCGCCCCCCAAAATCGAGGGTTAGAGCGGTCGCAAAGGCCCCGACCGCTCCCCAAAGCTCATCGCACCAGGTCACGGAGGAGACTGCGGCTATGTCATCATGACCTGCCACAGTTTCCCCCGTTCGCCGGTCTCTGGTGCAGCGGAGATAGAGCGCTCACGGTGCCCGCGAGCGCTCTATGTGCGAAGGTGGCACGCGTAGGCGAGCCAACCGTCAAGGCGTCACGGTGGCATGCGCCAGCGATCCCGTGGCGTCCTTGTACGACCATGAGGGCACCGCTGGGTTTTAGTGGGTATTCTGACTTCGTAGTCAGCGAGTCCCACATACCCGTCACCTTCGGGCGGCGGGATACGTAAACGTATTTTCCCAGCATATAAAGAAAAAAGGTAAGCTTTTGGCCAAATACAATCCAAGGTACCTAACATCAGTGCCGGATTAACCAATAGGCAGAGTAGGCAATTGCCTAGGGGCCCCGCTTCCACTAGGGGCCCCATGCAAGCGACAAGAAGAAAAAAAAGTTACTGGCACCGAGACTTTAACACCTTTTTTTTTTTTTTTTTTCGTCGTCCGAAAATGGAACCGATAACAATGGAATAAACCAATGGAACCGATAACTGGGCTAGTTCCAGGTAAAGTACGTTACGACTTACCACTTACCATCAGGTGGAACGTTTGCCAGTTTGCCTATTCACTTAAAATTAAAAACAAAAGTAAAAAAAAGGGGCCCCGAGTATAGCATTGCCTAGTGTCCCTGACAGGGTTAATCCGGCTCTGCCTAACATGGTCTGTTTGTGGGATTTCTATATTGTTGAGTGTCACTGGAGGGCAACATCATCTTCTCAGTGTGAATATTACTTTTACAGACTTAGTTTCGTTCACCTTTGTACGCCACTTTTTAAGTCAGAAAGATTTGTCATTTAGGGTTTTTTGCAATATTTTTGTAGGCCCTTGTGGGATTGCTATGTGAAGCTAGGATAGCAGTGTCTGCAAATGTAGCAGTAGTAACTGTCGCTGATGTATGCAAATCTGCGGTGAAGAGTATATAGAGTCTGGGCCCCAACACAATACCCTGAGGAAAATCTGCCTTAATGGGGCTTAAAGGTTTGACGTTGCTTGTCTATTTTTTTACCCGACTGCTGGAGGGTAATGTTTTTATTAGTCTATGTATGTATGTTTGTTCCTATGTGGGGTTGTAGAGACCAAACGCGTGGACTGATTTTGATGATTCATACATCAATCAATTCGTCTTAACCTTGTGAGTGTCACTAAAGACATGACATTAATCAAAATTCACCACAGCGACAACCAGACGCCATACTGTCTAAATGAAACAATAAAAATCCGATGAAATACGTCAAGTGGGGTATCGTTGAATAGGTATTCAAAAATAATTTTTAGGTTCCTCTCATCATTCTTCATTTTCAGTAACAGTTTAGGATATATAACAATTTAAAATTGTTTAAACAACCATTCGTACCCGTAACACAAGTTCTTACGAACTTAGCACGGGGCTAGGTTAACGTGGTGTGATTGTTGGTTAATATTTATTTATTATTATTATTATTTATTCTTGCCAATTTTCATACATAAAAGAGGTACTTATATATTTTAGTATATCATTATTATGCTATTATTACGCGGTGATAGTAGTAGTGATATTCTAGTGTTAGTCGTATCTTATCTTATATCTTTAAACGAGCAATTCTTGTATATATATATAATTTGAATCTCGGAAACGGCTCCAACGATTTTCATGAAATTTAGTATACAGGGGGGTTCGGGGGCGATAAATCGATCTAGTTAGGATTTATTTTTAGAAAATGTTGTTTTATCCTTTTTTTTACGCAATTAAAAAATATCATTAGAATACGAAGGTAAATTTCGCTGTCATTGATAAGCTTATAATAGCTCGGATGGGAATCGGGCGAATTCGATATCAGAAAACTCGGGTTCGAATCCAGGTCCCTATAGACCAGTTTTTTTCCTTTTTTTTAAAGTATATTCTTTTGTGAGAAAAACTATTATTGAGAACTCTTTTTATTTTTTATTTAAATAACCAGTTGCTATTATTTTATTATTATGTCGGTAAGATCGAAAATATTATTTATGTTTCATCAGTATGTAATGCATCTAAATATAGTTTAACCGAGCAAAGCTCGGTCATCCAGGTACTAACCAAAGACTGTCAAAGGAGCGTTGTAGATCCATTTGCTTAAAATTGAACTGAAGAAGAAGTTTGCCTCTAATATTAGGAGGGCACACTTTGTAATTTTAAAAAAATAAGTCGTGCTGAAAAAAGGGGGATGTCATTTGTCCATGAGATTAAATAAGATTATAATTAAAGACAAAGGCAAAGTCAATAATGAATGGTCGACAGTTACGGAAGTAGTGGTAGGATTACTCGTAGGAATAATATGCAGATTGACGGACGAGGTAAGCGTATATAGCGTTTGTGCTCTGATGTAATTTTTTTACAAGACACGTGTTAAGGTCACCCATACATATAACGTGTTAATAAATAGGAATCAGTCTGTCTAAGCTTGTGTGAAGCCTATTTCCATAAGAAGGTCTATACAACAGAGTAACCCAGGTACACTGAGGTTGGCGTTAGAGGCTGGCTTACAGTCATGCATCCCTTTAGCACGTTACCTATCGTGGGGTTCGGGTAATATTTATCGGTGGATGTTCTTCCTCTTGATCCAAGTGGCATAGCCAAGACCCCCGTCCTCGTAAGATATGACTATGAGGTACAGGTTAAGTTGGTCATTTTCTATCAACACTGAGGAAACTTGTTAGGCTTAGTGGGTTATGTTAGTTACCACTGTCCGACGCTTTCCGTTGTTACTCGTTTCGCATCACCCGGGGGACACGTGTAGAGTGGACCAACGAGATAGTGGTATATCATACAGACATGAGTAACACCGTTCCCCAAATTTCACTCAAGTAAACATAAAATTTAACAATATTAATTAAAGTCTCAAAAGCGGTAAGTATTAAAATATTAATTCATGTCGCAAACCACGAATGCCTCTGTTACTTTCAGTATGATATTTATGATAGTTATTGTGCAATGCATTAGCACGGTGTTTATACTCGTAGCCCCGTAGTACGTTAGTGCATAGTGTATATAGCATTAGCTCAGGGAACCCATAGCATAATATTTAACAAACTATAACAATTTTATTTTTTACTAACCAAATGAGAAAAGGTAAGAACAATTGCTTAAAAATTATTTAGTTATGTTTAAATTAAAATAATAAGTATTTTTTTAATTTATTATTTTTATAAAAACAATAAAACATGCATACATTATGCTTCAAATGTACTTTTGTCGAAAGACACAGTTCTAGTTTCTCTCAAGAATGGGTTATCGCGCTTAGTTGTGAAGCAATAATGACATAGCGCTCGAAAGGTATTATTTATTCTCCTGTGACGTGAAAGAGTAGGTTATGAAAATAATGTGTTTCGAAGATTTAGTAGAAAGTTTATAAAGTAATTAATAATTATATATGGTTTTAGTTTAACACATTTCAGTAGCAAGTTAACTTGAGCGTGGTACTGTTGGTTACACAAGACTTGATTTAAGAACAGACGTGTGTTCAAACAGTGGTTATGTTTTTGTTAGACTGTTGTTAAAATTTTATTCATATTGTGGGTTTGAAATTAATGTAATAGAATCGACGTTTAATTGTAGTATGCGAATTTTTTTAAACTTTTAGTTTAAAAAAATCTTCGTATATCGTATATATAATCGCTTTCTATTTGATTTGGTATATAAATTGAATTGTCTATAAATCTAAAATTGACTTGCCAAACTCTAGGTTAAAGGTCCGAAAAGTTTTATGCTTACCAATAATTAAAAAAAAATTTTTTTTGCTTACTTTATATTCACTTATTTAATTTAATTATGGTACTAGTTAGTTTTATTACGTGAGTAATTTTGTGAAGAAGAAGAGCAGGCTCCAACTTTTTTACGTAAGCGTAGCGCTGGTGCTACATTTTGTATATTAAGCCTAAAGATAAGCCCTAATATATACTAACACACTCTTATGGTAATAGTCCAGAAAATTTGAGCTCATAAAAATGGTGCCATCAACATGTTAGGATACCTGGGATTTACCAAATATTGGCTTTTTCACTAACATATAGGTATGTAAAGTGAAACTCACATATGCTCGTTCAATAGTATTAAATAATAAATCAAGAAATGTGTTTATGCGATAAAACGTTTATTTATTTACTCATATTGAGTTTTAAAGGATGAGGAAAATTTTGTTGAATGGTTTTGAATTCAAGTGAACTAGGTCATGTGAATATACGATAGTAAAGTAGATTTATTAATTTACAAATAGGAAAGTAAAAGAGTAGAATATAATAAAACTAAAATTGTTATATTAATTATATTTTAACATGATTTACATACCTTAATTCATATCGATTAAATATTAGGACGATAAACATATATTTTAAGATAAATTTTAAGTTACACTAAAACTATAAAAATATTTGTTCTTATTGCTACTATTAAGATTCCTAATATTTGATTTTTAAATATTTTAAATGTAAAGACATCCATGATTGAAACGAGTACATTCCCGTAAAGTTTGATATAGTAAAAAAACTGTTCCATAAAATTAAATACGAAGTTCTGAAGATTCTTCGGTTCTGTTTGAAATTTGCAACAAGCAAACTTTATTTTTAAGGTTTAAAACTTTTAATCTGTAGAATTTTTTTAAGTATAAAAAGAAAGTCGAACACTTGAAAACTTTACTAAAAAAAGTAAACAATTTAGGTGGAGAATCCACAAATCACAGGTAAATCTGATTTCGAATCGTTACCGTAATTGTAAAAAGAATTTGGGTTTTGTTGTTTTAACATTATGACTAGAATCATGGCTTACCTTTTTTTAAAAAGACATCACATATTGTAATATAATGAGAAGTATCTATGTATGTTTCAATATCGATTAGTCTTACGTCCTATTAAGTTACTTTATGGTAAATAGTCCAACTGATGATAGGTTTATGATTTGCGCAAGCGCTGTCGGATTTGTGTACAATGCTTTATCCCGTGACATCTAAAAGACAAACAATACACATTGCGGACGCAGCCTCGTTTAACCACAAATCAGAGGTAAATCAGATTTCGAACGTTCACTTTGTGATTGCAGAAACGAATTTGCATTGCGTTGTTTCAATGAACTCCACCAACAATGTAACGGCCACTTTAATAAATCAAATGCTTCAGTTTCTATCCATATAATATTTAATCATTTTAATAACATGAGTTATGTTCAGTGGAATCAAATGAAATGAATCAGCGTGTAAACGTCACACTGCTGTGTAAAGGCCTCTTATCTATATAGGAGAAGGGTTGGAGCTTAACCCACCACGCTGCTCCATTGTAGGTTAAAGAATAATTTCTTTATCATGAGTAATGATTGCTATCAGGTATCTATGATAACTCCGAGGCACGGTGGAGAGACACACAAGGACATAAACCCAGACCAGAAACAAATATCAGCTCGAATCGAAGCGAGAATTGAGCTCGCGACGGTTGTCCTTAAGGCGACTACTCGCACCACTATACCAAGATGGTTGTCGATGTTCAGTGGAATGTTTTTTAAAATTACTTCAAAAATTTAGTACTCCTTATAATCTGATTCCATTAAACCCACAAATAATTAATCATATCTGCAATTACTGAGATATGATAATCTATATCAGATCGTTATTAGTTTTATAACTTTAGAAAATAAGTATAATAAACTTAAAAAAGGCTTTTGACTGAAATATAAGACGCATAACGGTTAAATATAAACGTTTAATTTGAAAAACTTTTTGTCGTTGTAAATTTTTGATTTTAAGCCGTAATTTTATAATAAAAGTAATGTACAAGTTACATTAAAAATAGTTAAAATTAACTGATGTTTATTGATTGATTTGAAAAATAGTAAAAATTAACTGATGTTATGAACATTGATCTTAAAAATCAATGGTTATGAAGGGTTTTTTATAGATCAATGGTTATGAAAGACGATATTTCAATTTGATTTAAGTTTTCGCGTTCTAAGTTTAAAGTAAAGTATAAGAGTAGTGTCCAACGGAAAAATACAAGTTACTTATAGCAAATTTGCATCGCAGTATTTACTTTGGGATTGTTTGCATTTCATTAACTCTGGTCAACAAGAGATCTAATTTATCTGCTCGTACTTTACAGTCTGTTGTATTTTAAGTTCAGCAGAATTCGTTAAAAATGAACGCGATATTTAACAAAAATATATATACATAATAAGAATGGGATTGTTAGAGAAAATGTTATCTAATTCGAAAAAAAAAAGTTATATTGGATTTGACGTATGTATGAGGGATAAATTCCTCAATAATTTTTATTACAGAAATTTTATATATATATATATATATATATATATATATATATATATATTGTAACGCCACAAGATGTTGTGTGAGTGTGCTGAGCCCTATAACGCCATGCCATAGCCAAGCAACGCCAAAGCCAATTGATTGTCTGCCGGTGGGAAGTGACGTCACACCCCACCACAAAATAAGAGGATATAAATACCCACATTGTTAATTTTGATTCATTCTTTTGTAACAATTGAATTAAGCAGAAACTCTGCCAGTTTGTATAACATTACTAAATAAAGTAATAATCTGCATACGTATTTTATTACCTCTGCGTTTTACTCAGAAGTGGTATAATGAAACGTAATCGCCCAAACGAAACCGGCAACGGAGTCCGCCCGCCTGGTTGGAGCGAGCAAGAACAGTATCATACCAGCGAAGATGAAGAATATCCGTCTCCACCCGCAAGAAAATTACTTAAGTGCTTGCTAGAAAATGAAGTTGAGAGAGCTATACATGATCTTAATCAAGAAGCCTTACCACTCGGTCATTTTAAAGGCCATCGTGCAGCGTCCCTTATACCAGAATTTGATCCAGATGGGGAAGATTGCACAGTATCAACATGGTTAAAAAAAATTGACCAATTAGGTGATATACATGGCTGGGACGATAAAGTAAAAGCCTTTCACCTACAAGATAAACTTCGTGGACAAGCTCGGAAGTGGTACAACAGACTCGATGAGTATAACTATACTTGGCAGGAGTGGAAACACTTGTTAATACGAGCTTTTCCCAAACATCGTGATTATAGTGCTTTATTAGAAGAAATGATGCAAAGAAAAAAATTGCCGAACGAAACGATGACAAAATATTATCAAGATAAAATCGGCATGTGTTTTCGCTGCAATTTATCTGACGCCGCTAGTGTCTCGTGTATAATCAGAGGATTACCGATTTCATTACAACCGAATGCACGTGCTTTCCAATGTCAGCGTCCGGATGAACTGTATGAGGCCTTCCTATGCGCTCTCGATGATTATCGTTCACCAACTTTCGAAGCACGCGCACCAATCAAGGAAACTAAACAGTTCTCAACCGCAGATAAGAAAATTGATCCTGAAATCGATCCCTGTCCACGTTGCAAGAAGACAGGTCACATTTTACGAAATTGTACGCTACCTGATCGACGAGTTTGTTTCAAGTGCGGTCTACAAGGTCATATTGCCTCCCGTTGTTCAAGTATATTATCTTCGCATGCTAAGTCTATCCCCGAATCGACTGCCACTACCAAGGAAATCAAAATAGTGCAAAATTATAATGAAATTTATAAGAAGACTGTGAAGGTCAACGGGATTTTTCTCAAATCTTATATCGATACGGGAAGTCAAGTGAATGTTATAAATTCTCAAATTGTTTCTCTTATGTCACTCAATGTTTCGCCCACTAACACTATCCTAAAAGGTTTTTCTGGTGGTTTACTTACTAGCCGCGGCGAAGTAAAATTTGATTTAGAAATCGATAACATTCAAGTACAATGTACTGCACATGTTACTGAAATGGATATGCAAGATATTCATTTATTAATTGGACAACCAATTATAAACGCGGATCGCGTATCACTTGTAGTGACAAATGGCACAGTTACGCTAAGAGTAGATCCTGATCCTTTAACAGGGTTTGACGTAGAAGAAGAGGTGAACAAGTTTAAAGTTGTGACTTCAAACAGGGAGTCTCTACCACCCGGTGTCTCAATCATCAAAGTTAAAGTGCTGGGTAATACGTCCGGCAACGATGTCTGCACAGCGCCACGCCACTATGAATTGCAAGGCGTATCCTATATGTTACCAGCGACCTTGCTCCAAGGCAGTGAGGGCTACATAAAGGTCGTTAACACTGGAGTCGTTAATGTTGACTGGAAAGCGGGCAAGATCTTAGCTCGAGCTGAGAGTTGTGATCGATTAGCCAGCCAGCCTAGCCAGGTGAGTCAAGCCAAGCCATTGTTACTTAACTTATCTAATACTTTGCTAAATAAGGAAAAATGTCTCAGTAGAAGTGCTTTAAATATGGGTAATGCAAATTCGCCTGCCTCCGTCTTTACAGTGAACCAAATATCTGAACTCCACATAGGCGGTGTGCCTATACACGAAATTAATATGGGAAGTTTAAATGAAAACGAGCGTAATAGTTTAATTAATTTATTGATACAATATAAACATACCTTTGCAATTAATACAAAAGATCTTGGTTGCACAAACTTATTACAAATGAAAATAAAACTTACTACGCAGCAACCAATATATCGTCAGCCATATAGATTATCGCACACTGAACAACAAATAGTTAATTCTAAAGTCCATGAATTATTAGATGCCGGTATTATAAGAGAATCCGAATCAAATTATGCCTCTCCAGTCATCTTAGTCAAGAAAAAGAACGGTGACAGTCGATTATGTATTGACTATCGTGCTCTTAACGCTGTCACTATAAAAGATAGATATCCGCTACCTAACATTGATGATCACATTTCTAAATTAGCCGGTATGAAATATTTTACTAGTCTTGATATGGCCCAAAGTTATCATCAGTTATTAATTGCACCGGAGGACACTCACAAAACTGCTTTTATCACACCTCAGGGTCAATATGAATATTTACGTGTTCCATTTGGCTTAGCAAATGCTCCATCTGTTTTTATGCGTTTGGTTAGCAAAATTGTTAATTCGATCCGTTGTACTGAGAGTGACAGTTCACGTCACGAAATTCTCGCATTTTTAGATGATTTACTACTACCCTCAATTGACTTTATTTCTGGTATAAAAATGTTAGAGTTAGTATTACAAAAATTTAAATCGGAAAATTTAAAGTTAAACATGAAAAAGTGCTCTTTTTTGCATGATAAAGTAACTTATTTAGGACATGAAATTTCTCATGACGGCATTAAGCCCGCGGAGTTAAAGTTGATTGCGGTTTCACATTTTCCTACACCTAAAAATGTACATGAAATACGTCAATTTATAGGTCTTTGTAGCTATTTTCGAAAGTTTATAAATAAGTTTGCGATTATCGCTCGCCCTTTAACGGAATTAACTAAGAAAAATGTGCCGTGGCTATGGAGCAATAAGCAAATCGAAAGTTTCAATGAATTAAACAAATGTTTGTGTTCTAAACCGGTTTTAGCTTTATATGATACTACATTAAATACAGAAATACATACCGATGCGTGTAAAGTAGGAATAGCGGGTATATTATTACAGCAGCAGCTCGACGGTACCTTGCGTCCGGTTATGTATTTTAGTAGAGTAACATCTAGGGAGGAAACTATGTATCATAGCTATGAGTTAGAGACACTTGCAGTTGTAGGATCTTTGCGTAAATTCAGAGTGTATGTTGTAGGTAAGCACGTAAAAATAATCACTGACTGTACTGCCGTCCGTGCTACTCTCACGAAACGAGATATTATTCCGCGTATCGCTAGGTGGTGGTTGTTAATACAAGAGTACGATATTAGTGTAGAATATAGACCCGGCGAACGAATGAAGCATGTTGACGCGTTAAGTAGAAATCCTATTGATGCAGTAAATATTAATCGCCTCGAAATCGCGGATTGGTTTTATACGATTCAGTATCAGGATGATAAATTGAAAAGCTTAATTGATCAACTAAACAGTAAGTCGGCAGGACCAGATATAGTTAATAATTATGTCATTTTAGATAATCGATTGTATAGAAAAACGCTCAATGGCAATCGCCTCGTAGTGCCCGGGCCAGCTAGATGGAAGATCGTTCAAATGCATCACGATGAAATAGGACATGTAGGATTAAAACGTTGTACAGATCTAATAAAAAAAGAATTTTGGTTTCCTAAAATGACACGGTTTATTCGAAAGTATGTAACATCTTGTTTGCATTGTGCTTATGGTAAGGGGGAACATGGTAAAAAGGAAGGTATGTTACATCCGATCCCTAAGCCAAAAGAACCTTTTAGAATGGTCCATATCGACCATTTAGGCCCATTCACTAGGACTAAGAAAGGTCATGTATATATGTTAGTTATAACGGACGCGTTTTCGAAATTTGTAATCGCAGAGCCTGTCAGGACAGTAAACTCGATAGAAACATTAAGAATACTCAAAAGAATATTTTCATTATTCGGTTATCCAGATAGAGTCGTAACAGATCATGGTAAAGCTTTTACAAGTAGGTATTTTAAAAAATTCGCGTTAGATAAACAATTTAAACATACATTAAATTCAATTGCGTGTCCGCGTGCTAATGGACAAGTTGAACGCACTAATAGAACTATACTCAACGCTTTACGCGCTACTGACCCTAGTGAGGCAGCTAATAACTGGTCTAACTGCCTCCCCGACGTTATTTGGGGCATAAATAATACTTTAAATGATACCACTGGTTTTAAGCCATATGATTTAATGTTTGCACGTGATGGTAGGCCAGTGTGTGACTTAACTATACCAGGCCAGGTATCAGAGTCTATTCAGTCCAAGCGCAAAAAGGCCAGTGCGCGCATTGATAGGGCCGCCGCTAAGATGAAACGAAACTTTGACAAACGTCGCAAAAGGTCTCATATTTATAAAAAGGGGGACTTGGTTCTATGGAGGCAGGCGCCCACAAGCAGTGCTAGTAAGGTTAACACTAAACTAGATGACTTATATTCAGGACCCTATATTATAACTAAAGTCCTCGGCAACGATAGGTATAGAATAAGGAGCATAAAGGGATTAAGGGGCTACAAAAACTTTACCGGGCTGGTGTCCGCTGACTCTTTGCGACCGTATCGTAGTATAGCTTTAGTATCAGATAGCGCGAGCAGCTCTGATGACCAGCTAGAAACTGAAGACCTCATTGACCTTCTAGAGAGCTAATAAATATATAATTGTATATAAATAAATATAATTTTACGTTACTTACTTTTACTAATAAAACGCCCTACCCATTGCGGGAGCAATTGTTTCAGGATGGCCGACTGTAACGCCACAAGATGTTGTGTGAGTGTGCTGAGCCCTATAACGCCATGCCATAGCCAAGCAACGCCAAAGCCAATTGATTGTCTGCCGGTGGGAAGTGACGTCACACCCCACCACAAAATAAGAGGATATAAATACCCACATTGTTAATTTTGATTCATTCTTTTGTAACAATTGAATTAAGCAGAAACTCTGCCAGTTTGTATAACATTACTAAATAAAGTAATAATCTGCATACGTATTTTATTACCTCTGCGTTTTAATATATTCTTTTAATAAATAATTTGTAATCACTGTAGTCTGTTTAATTAACCAAAAACAGTAATTACTCATTAAATTTACGTTGTAGAAATGTATTTTTTCTTTTAAGAAAATAACAATAATACTACTACTATTTAGGGATAAAAGTATTTTAGGAAGATTTCATTAATGGAATAAATAAATTTCTAAATATAGAAACGCTTCAAATGCTTCACCTTTAGACGTTTCGTAGATATAGTTAAAATACAAAGTTCCAATTATAACTATATTGATGAAAACTAACACAATTTAAATAAGATCATTTGTGAGTCCTATTTACATACAACGGGCTATTTAGCTCTAACACTAAAAATATTAATCACAATTACTCTAACACTACATAATATATTTCTTCAATTATTTGAACTTTCAAAACATTTATATTGTAATTTTCCTTTGTGTTTGTGCAAAGCTATACATATACTCGTAATTTACTTTATATTATTTGAATTCAACAAAGATTATTTTAGTATGTCGGATACGTTAAATAATTATGTATATTTATTAAAATAACCTGCTTGTAGGTACTTTATTATTCTCTTTGTGCTACTAATATCAAGAATTTGAACAAAGCGGTTTTGAGAGTAAAAACTTAAGAGGAAGAGGACAGACTTTAGCCAAATATAAAACCTCAATTAATATAACGAACAAAGAGTCGAAATAAGTCTTGTCTTTGTTGAAAAGTATTTACCTTTGTTCGAGGGACAGTGAAAGATAAAAATTAGGAACCCAGAGGTGCCACTCGACGTTTTTATCAAAGCCTAAAAACAAAGGGTTGTTTAATGATGGTATTAGTAGAAAGTTAAGGATAAATTCGGGTCGTTAGGGTTTTCTTTGTCGTTGTTGTTTTGTGTCGTGACTTGCGAGTTAAATTCTCGAAGATTTGATTGAAAACAGCTGTCGAGGTACCTACCTTCTTCGCGGTTTTTTCTTGCGATATTTTTTTAACAGAAAAATTAGGTTACTGGTAATATTTAAATTTTTTTCTATTATTTTTTTATGAAAATGTAATTTGACATTAAATAAATACTATGCAACTACGAGGGAAATTTGAAAAGTTCGTAGCCCAAATATGAAAATTAAAAGATAGAAATTTGTTTATTATTTATTTTTCAACATATTCTCCTCCAAATTCTATACATTTCTTTCATCCGCCGGGCAGAGCTTCTATACCAGCTATAAAAAGTCTTCTTCCATACCTTTAAAATATGCGTCGACAGCTGCATTAAAACCTCATTTGTAAAAAAAATATTACCTCCTAAGTGATGTTTGAGCTTTGAAAATAGGCAAAAGGCAGATGGAGCGAGATCATAATAATAGGGGGTATGAGTTAACAATTCGAAGCCACATTGATTTCTGCCATAGTCTCGACTGACGTGTGAACTCGCGCATTATCACGACGAAACAAAACCTTACTTCGTTACAATCCAGGAAGTTTTTCTTTGATTAATTCACGTAAACGTCGCAAGAGGTTACAATAATAGGACGAGTTTATTGTTTGACCCTTTTCTAAGTAGTTCAACCTTTGTATCGCAAAAAAACTGACGCTATCTCTTTACCGGCTGACAAAACCACTTTAGCTTTTTTCGGAGCTAGAGATCCTAGTAGTTTGCATTTTTTAGATTGATTTTTTGTCTCTAGGGTATAGTAGTGCACCCAGGTTTTATCCACAGTCACATATCTCTCAACAAATTTAGGTAGGTCAGCCTCAAACAGCTCCAAACAGTGTCAGCTCAACCTTTGACAAGTGCAGCTCAGTGGTAAATATGTGATTCGTTTATTCAGATGAGATGCCAATGGTATCAGCTATTTCTTTAACAGTCAATCTCCGGTCCGATAAAGTCACAATTTTTTTTAATATTTTCGTTGGTGGTAGACGTCGATGGCCGACTGCTACGTGGGTGATCTTCAATACTTTCTCGACCACATTTGAACTCTGCTACCCACTTTTTTACAGAAGCATACGAAGGTCGTGATTCTAAAGTTGCTAACATGTCTTTATAAATTTGTTTTGGTGTTAAACATGTCTTATTCAATTACTTAATCATAGGACGATGTTAGATTTTAGCAATTTTTTAAAATTATCACTACTTGTTCGACGTTATTGTGTGAGAAATCGTAAATAATGCATATAAGGAAATGAAAATTTTCCTAATTAATCAAGATAAATGTGGTTTCATAATGAGGGTAGTTTCATAAAAATAGCATGCTCTTAACTATATTAGGCTACGAACTTTTCAAATGACCTTATTATAATACATGATTAGTTATTTTTATCTGTTTTTAATTTATTTTTGTCCTACTTTTAAGTTGAAAAATTTATTATTTTATAATTATTCACCATCAGAATCATATCAGCCATTGGATGTCCACTGCTGAACGTAGGTCTCCCACATCGATCTCCAGAGCGACCGGTTCGAAGCAGCTTCCATCCAACGACTTCCGTCGACTCTCTTCAAGTCGTCTGTCCATACATTTAATAAGCGTCGTTCTTCCACGAGACATTGAGTTAGGTTAAAGTTGTCGCGATTGAGTGATAAGGCCGCCTTTTTGTGCATTTTATCTCCCATTATTTTTGTACTATATTATTCTCTGTGTGGTGTACAATAAATGATTTATAATAACACGCGATTAAAAATATATTTACACTATGTAAGAATATTTTTTTCTACTACTACTACTACTACTACTACTACTTTTATTATATTTTATAGTAAAATGTCATACAATCCGATAGAAGTTTATGCGTAAATTTTTACTCGAGATTGTTCTGATTCTTTTCATTTTTGTAATTAATTATTACTAGTGGTCGCCCAGTGGTCGAAATTCGACCTAATCTTTAATTGACAGTATTGTCAACATCATACAAATATGATTGCGCATAACATGGTGTGCATATGCAGCAGTCATAAAAATTTCGATAAAAAATTCGTTACAAGACCTGTATTTAAAAAAATTTGTTGCAAGACCTGTATTTAAGACTACGGCATACACACATACGTATATTGTACATATGTGTGTGTGCCGTAGTGTGTATAGTGTTGTTTTTAATTAGTTTAATGTATTTTTTGAGCATTATTTAAAAAAAAAAATAAGCATACTGCACTTCTTCTCCATATAAACTTTAACTGTGCCAAATTTCATACTTCTCCATCCGCGTAATTTTCGTAAAAAGGGGTAGAAAGTTTATGCTTCACGTATTAATATATAGATAAAAAAGTATAAAAGATACTCACTTAGTTAAAAATGAGTTTTAGTTTAAAAGTTGTATGTTTTAAGCATATGTAAAGTTTACATATTTTTATTATCAGTTTTTCAACAACAACAGTAAATTAGCTTCCAATAAAAAATTCTAATCTTTACATCTTGAATGTTGCTATTTTCTTGCTCTTTTATATAAACATATTGTCGAGTTCTCAATAGGCAGCCAGTAGCTTTGAAGGCTTTGAAAGAGAAAACGCTTATCGCACCATTGCTAGTAAATAGCCGAGTGGGTGCCAAATTTCTTTATAAATCGAGAACACACTTATCCCTTCCACTAAACCGATTCATTCCTTTAGTACATTGAAACTATTTACGTCTACGTGAGTTTCAGCCTTTTAGTTGAATGTGTATCGAGTCTTATATAAAATATCGTGGATTTATTTTTATTCAACGTATAGTGCAAATATTTGTTAAGAATAAAAAGATCTCCGTCATAGGTACTATTTATTTGATTGTTCGTTATAATAAATAAAATTAAAAAAAATATCGATGCAGAACAATATAGTCTAGTGCATACAGTTACTTTTATAAGGGTAGCAAATCAAAATATTGAGAAAGAAGTACATATGTCTATGATTTACTATTCGCCCACGGCGAATAATTTGTTCTTTATTTAAAATTCATAATACGACAGGTTTCTGGCTATAAAAGGAATGCTTTTCGATCAGGAGTTGTAAGTTCATTTGCCGTGTGTTAAACATATTTATAATTATTCATAATTAATGGTAATGAAATCATGATCCAGCTTCTATGCAGAAATCGTTTAAAATTATTTTTGATTTATTTATTATTTAAATAATGTTCAAGCCTTTGCTTCTAAAAATGTTGGCCACAGAAAAACACCATTTATAATAACCGAATCATTTTATAATAATTATCGTTCCACAAACGATAAGTTGAAATTCCGTGTTTCGACGTTATTTGGCAAATTAATTCAGAAAGTTCAACTCAACACGTAAGCGAAAGATGTTTATTCTGGAAGCGTTTCATACTTAACAACTTGTTAACTTCAGACCGAATTCTTAGACTCTCTAGTGCTCTTTACCGATTTCTGTAATCTTATTATAACTTTAACAAGCAATGCCACTTTGCATAACATAGCGAATGTTTGGCATGAATAAATCTAGGATGTAATATGTTTACATAAGTTTTATATATTCGAATAGTATTTGAAACAAAATGAACAACACAACACATTTGTCGTAAAATACATATAAACAACTTTGTATCGAGGTGTTACGAAAACCTTTATTCTATAAGTGCTATATTGTCATATCAGATGGTCAGATATATAGTCTGAAACAAATATTAAAATTTTATAAGTTTTAAATCTTATATAGCAAACTTTGATTTGATGGAAGTATTTAATTATTTTTAAGATTTTTTTTAATTTATATATTACATTATTATTTAAAATTTATTGCTAAGAATTTGAAAACTATATAATTATTTTTTCCACAATAACAACCATATTACTATTATTACACTAAATAGGAAAAATAAGATAAAAATAGAAAAAGAATATATCTAATAAGTTAGCAGCTTCGGATTTGGTCATAATAAAGTTATTGTATATGAGACAAGTATATCTATTTTCCAATATCCTACTTGAAACTCAAAGCAAAATGAAACAATAAAATTTGAAGAACACTCGTATTTTTATATATTTTGTCAATTAATAAATAATATAATATACACGATATAAAATGATGTTTGAATAAAAAAAAAATTAGGTAAATCGATACTGAAGCCAAAAAGTGTTTTTATTGAGATTTTTGTCAGTTTATTTGTCTTTAACTTGGTCGCTATTGGGATAAATCAAAATGTTTACTCAGTAATAATTCATTAACGCGTAGTTTGATTTCTTTTTTTTTTTGTTTCGTTAATGGTCTCGTGAATATTTCAAGCTCTTTGGTTTATTAGATCAGAAATTACAGACAAAACAGACATAACCCTCAGTAAGAGATCTAAGTAACTTAAGTAGTGAATATTCAAAAACCTTTTAACGTAACAGCTTAAGATACGCCTATCTTAAGCTGGCTTTAAATTCTTTATCTTATAAAATTGAAAGGCATGGCAATCACAAACGAAGTCGTGGGTACAGTTAGTACACAACATAACAGCAAACATATTGAAGTATGATAACAACCGGGACCGACGGCTTTACGTGCTCTCCGAGGCACGGTGGACAAATCCACAAGAACATATACCCAGACCGGAATAAAATATTGGCACAAATGCAAATATCTGTTCCCAGCAGGAATCTCATCCGCGACCGTTGTCCTTGAGGCGACTACTGGCAACTCTTCTCCATACACATCACATATACACTCCATACACATTTATTTTGATGTTTTATTTTATAGAAAATGTGAAAGAATCTCAAAAGAAAACTTTTCATCGCTTGCATAAATAATAAAATGTTCAGTTGTTAATTGAAAATAATAGATCAGGCATTTTTTTTAAAACTGCAAGCCTTAAAACAAAACGGTATTGAAATATATATTTCAAGTTATATTTTTACTATTTTAGAAAATGAACACAGATTAGTTTGATTAGTCTCCTTTGTTCTTCTTGACTTAAATAATTGAATTATAATAACAACAATAAAATAGCTATTTAACTTTATATTTGCGAGGTTAAATACCACAAATTGTTCAATTGTTAGAATTTTCTACAGTTTACCCGGAAGGCACAGCAAACATACTCGTACATCTCGTCCATGAATAAAAACGTTGCCGTAATGGAATCAGAATGTAATTACTCTGAAATGACTTTTGTATAAAAATATAAACTCAATTTGTTGAATAAACAATTTCCGTATTAAATTTTATTAAACTTTTACTTCAATGACGAGGGAATATTCAAAATAAAATATTTATTACATAAGTGATATTATATATTTAATTTTAGAATTAGAATGTATTTCGTTTCGCATCACTTCACATAAATAAGTGAGTAATAGAATCACACAATGATGAACAGTAAGAAAAATTATCAAAGAACTAACAGGTCTTTAGTAAGCTTTAGGGTTGAAGTAGTTCCGTACTTCATCCCCAAAGACTGAAAATAGTAGAACCATATCATAAGTGCACAGTTGTAACAAGAAGCGTCATCAACAACCCCCTGGCGGACTTAAGGACAGTTGCAAGGACCTTGCTAAGAAATCAATAAAATACATATTGATTAATTTTTTTTGACGATAATAATTAACTACAAATATAAGTTAAAATTAGTTTTAATATATGTTAGATACGCTAATATTCGACTCTGCCCTGTTTACTGTTTGTTTGGATTTAAAAATTAAAGTTATTACATTACGATACTCTCCACTAAAAAAGTGACAAAACTAATTTTTCAAGTTACGAGTTTTTTATGAGTTATATTCAAAAGAGTTTAAATTCAAAGAATGTTTAAAAGTACTTGAGTAATAAATTAAAAAATAACGATTATTCACCCAAGGTTTCTGACTTGCATATAAATCTTGTACAAATTTTCATTCCTTATTCCATCCTCTTAACAGTTAATTTAAAAAAATTAAATTTTTCCAAGAACTTTAAATTTAAAATCTTGCTTCCTTTCGTATAGCTCAAAAAATGATAGACCTCTCATACATATAATCGTCATGCATTTAAGACGTTATCTTTTAGGGGTGCAATTTCCGAGGAACACTGGATAATTTTTATTATTTCCTGTAAATACAATTTAATTTTTCACATTTAAAAAATGATGGATTAAAAAATGATTAATGGAATTAAAACTTTTATAAGATACTAAAATTTTCAAAATTACTACCTTAATTAGGCGTTTGGGTATAAATAGCCGCTATGTTCAAGGATTAGATATGGTTCTCACAAGCGTTTTCTAGCCCAGAAACCGAGAAAAAATTCATGATCGTGTTTATGATTTTTTTTTTCTAAAAATTCTTATCATATAGCTATATATAGATGAAATATGAAATATATAAAGCTCATCTACTCTTATTTGAAAAAAACCCTATACAATTATGTATGTTATACTAGATGGGACCCCGGCGTAGCCTGCTCATAAGTCATACTTGTAGTTGTCTAATTGTAAGTGATTGAAGGTGCTTATTACAGTCCAACGTCTATTATGATAGTGTCGCACTTTAAATTGTTGAACTTTGCGTAATAAATTAATCGCAATCCAACATTTTAATTTTTTCGTCTTTTTATATTTACTGAATTATGAATATGAATATTAATTAAAATAAATTAAATATGAATTTATACATCTTTATCACTATTTTTGGATCACATTTAGATGTATTAAATCATTCACTCTTCTCTAACATCGTCATTGTAAATTAAAAATTAAAAATTTCCATAACATTAATATAGTGAAATGATTTTGGTAAAATAAAAACTAAATGTTACCTCAGAATATATCTTATGAATATATCATATATATTTTTTAACCTACACTTAGTATTTAACTGTGATGCGCGTACAGATAGACTGAAATTTCTAAAATGATAGAAATGTATATAATTAGACTAGACTAGACCACTACAAAATTTTGTTAAAAAAAATCGAACACCTCAAATTTACCAAAAACACCTCAAATTATTATTTTATTTGTTATTAACTAACTTTTATCAAAATAAAATATAGAGTTTGACACTAAGCGGTAGTGAGTATCTATAGTTTTTTATTAGTAAATTTTATTTTCAGTTCATCCCAGAATCGTATAAGTAGATTCGAACCTCCTAAATTTTAAAGTCACAAACAAAAAATCACAAATATGGCTTTTTATAACAATATGCTATTTCGTTACTTACCATATTTCGGACGTAAACAGTAGTAGTTATTTCATAAAAGACGATGCACCTACAAATTGTGATTGCAATGCTTTATCCATTGTCATGCGAAATCTAGAATACAGGAAACCGCAATTCAGCTGTATTGAATAAAAGAACACTTCGTTTTATCCCGGCTTAAATAAAGGAACTGCTTTACGATTTCACTCTAACGACGAAAACGTTCACTTTCTCAAAAATATATTTGGTAAATTAAATTCTTTTTAGCATTCCACATAAAAAATTAAAATGCGTGTGCACTATAAGCTAACCGTACGTATCTGTGTAACTAACTATGTATCAGCGTATTGGTGTATGTCTCTATGGGGTGCTATATCGATGACCTCCTCGTGATGCATCCTGGGCAACGGAGTCAGCGGTAACTTCCGACTAAGTTACTACTGGCTGCAGGTATTGACAAATGAACAGTCAAAAATTGTTGTTATAAAAATATATTTAATAGAATCGGAATTGCTACGGTTTTATTATATGTATAGATTTTATGCGTGGTGTAATACGTATTTGAGTTTTGGCATGGTTAAATTGAAAATAATTCATACTACAGGTAAAAAATCTGAAGCAATGACATTAGTTTTATAGTTACGGTAATTCTCAACATTACGTTGATAAAAAAAATCTATATACAACAAGCAAATTAGGTATGTGATTTTGATATCACTGTAATTATTGAGATTTTGATGAATATAGTTTTTGTATAATAATTTATTGAAGTTAAGACATAAATACAATTTTTATCCGTGCGATGACGGCAGAGAAGAATAGTCCCGACCTCATTCTTACCGAGGTGTTGTAAAAGGTTACCAAGGCCATTTTAGTGCGAACAACTTATGCACCAAACAAGATGGTGATAGACATCTGTGTCACCACATCCTTTTTTGTTTTTGTTTTGCGGGAAAAAATGTTCCTGAATGCACACCCCGTCTTACGGGGAGACAACGTGATAGTGTGGGGCCCTCACCCTCTAAAATAACCCGCCGTGCGCCCTCACCCGCCCTTACAAGGCGGGCCACGGGTACCGCGTACGTTGCTCCGTGGCCCGCAGACGGCAGCCCCATCGAGCACTCTTTCGTGTGCGACGTCCCGCGCACTTGGGCATCGCACCTTCGCGATAGGCTGTTTCGGCGTGGGCAATCCCCGACCCTACCATCCGCAGCCTCGGCTAGGGCGGCATCAGGCGCATGTGAGCGCGTCTGCGCCGCCCTGCGCACCGGTGGCGAATTGGCTCCGAAAGGAGTGAGTCCTCCCGGGCCCTCTCCGCCGCCTCTTTCTTGGAGATGACGTTCTCGCAGAAGGTAGCGACTGCGGGTCAGGCCCTATCACCATGGACTAGACTTGTGTCAATCGCGATCGATCGAATCACTTTGATTTGGCACCTGCCAAACGTGGCGAATTATGCCAAAGGTGACCAGTAACAAAGAGCCCAGGCCCCTAGTCAGAGTCTGCGGCAGAGATTCCAGTACCACCCTAGTTTGTTTCACGTGTTAACACACAAAATTTTCACTTTAAGGTCTGATGAAAGGATTGTTGAGCTGGAATGAAAAAGCCACAATGGGAATTATCGGGCTTATCTGAAGTCCAAAGAGAGAGAGAGAGGACACGATTAATGGCGACCAAACAGTTCTAAAGAAGTGTCGGGTCGGACGTGTCCACCCCGATATCAGTTGGAAATTCTACTCTCGAAGTTAACGAGTACATCTACCTAGGACAAAAGGTCCTATATTCCGCAGTGGATATCCAATGGCTAATAAAATGATGATGACAATGATTATGATGATGGTTTTTATCGGTTACTATAAGGTATATAATATGGTAAACAAAATAATTTTCTTTCTTATTTTGAAATTAAATAACACTTCTAATAATAATATAAAATTGGGATAGAGCACTTACAATGTTAGAAATACTGAATACTGGTTTAATCTTCATTCTGTCGATCATATCGTATGATATGGGTAAAAGAGGACGTTGATTCCTAATTGAATTTTATTCTGATAACATTTTGGATTTTTTTTTCCTTAAAATCTTACTGCCCTGAAAAAACTTTCCAAAACATGTGTCAAAAAGTTACATGGATGAGACAATAGTAATTTATAAAAGGTTTTAACTGACTTTTGATTGATCCATGAAGACTAAGAAACAACGATATTAATTAGCTGTACGAGTAGTTAATACAAGTATTAAAAGCCTTGTTTCTTGTTTCATTACTTATTTATTCGGTGTTTGTTACCTATTTGATACAAGCCAAAAGAAAAATATTATCAGTCTACATGCAATATTAATTTTGCATAAGTAATTTCAAATTATTATTATTTTTGGCATACTTGATGAAATTGAACTACTGTTTTAAATATAATTAAAGAACAATAGAATTGGTAAACCTATAACAATAAAAAAGCGTTTACTTTATACCCGGACAAAGAGATCAGATTCAAAGCTTAAACCTCAGTTTATTATAAAATATTAATAATAATAAAAGCGACACTTTAAGTGTGAGTTGTCAATTTCGTTCAACATTTTACGTCCAAATGATGTATCTGTAAAAAATGTAGCGGTAAGGAGAAGGAAATATTGCAGTTAAATATTGAACTACGCTGTATGTATTTCCAAGTGATTTTATTAATTTTAACATATATTTAACGTTTTTAAGTGTTACATACAGGCATTTGAAATGAAATGTTTTTTGAAATTGTTCGCTAGTGATCATGGTGATCATTAGGTAGGACATGAACTGATGAGTGTGATCTGGCGATGACGAGGATAAATGAAACGATTTTTGTACGTGTTTTTAGAACTATCAAAGCAAATATTTAATCTAAAGATCTTAAATTTTACTTAAATTTCTAAGGGAATATTGTAGTAGCCTCTTAAATTATTATACCCTTGCTAAATTACTACAACCGGATAAGCTAACCTTCTCGCATCGTAAGTTCTCTTATCCAATGGAATCATCTAGCATTTATTTCTTATATTTAAATGTTTATAAATAGATATTTATATAATGAAACTAAAAATATATTTTATTTTCTTATTTTGGAGTGGACTGCTGTGATCCTGTCTACCCAGCAAGATAATGTACACTTGTGAACAAATAGTTCAAACTGGATTTTAGCTTTTATCCATTACCACAGGAATTAATTAAAAGATAAAATTACGTTTTACAGAACATAAAATAACAAAATATATTAAATTTCACATATACCGGATATACAGTTCATAGAGAAATACCTCGTTTTATAACAGTAACATTTATCAATAAATTTATTGTATTTTATTAGTTAATATTCGAATAAATAAATAAACATGTACATTTATACGTATATATATTTTCATAACTACGATTTGTCTATCAACTTTAGTTATAATGTTATTTACCAAAACGTTCTAAATCCTAGATTATTTACATATTTATGCACAGTTAAGTCTTTACATTATAATCTTAAAGAAAATCACTTATTTATTACAAATATAGAAGATCGCTAAAAGAACACTTAAAAAAATCTTTAAGCGTTTTATAATCACAAAACTTTTCGCAATTAGTTAGTTATTGGTATATATATATATATATTTTCATAACTACGATTTGTCTATCAACTTTAGTCATAATGTTATTTACCAAAACGTTCTAAATCCTAGTTTATTTATATATTTATGCACAGTTAAGTCTTTAAACAAATATTTTATTATTATTTACATTATAATCTTAAAGGAAATCACTTCTAAGCGCCATCTCGTTTGAGCGTGATTAGTTATTGATTGGTTTCATTGGATTCAAAACTACCGGTATCTTATTGATATACAAGATGGCGCTATACGTATCTGCAGTTTTTTTTAAAATTAAACTATAAAATAATTGTTTAATAAATTCTATTCTATCACAGAACACTATATTAGAATAATTATGTTAAATAACTAGTCTAAAATCTCTTATCTTTTCAGTGATATAAAATTCGCAAGGCTACTACCGGTAGTAAAATCCCGTGTAGTGCACAAACGCCTATTCGTGTTTTTCATTGCCAAATCGGACCGTAAAAAATCGGACTGCCGGACAGTAAAATTCTGTGTAGTGCACAAGCGCCCTAAGGATTTAAGCTTATAAATAAATGTTATGTATGTGTTTTTGTATTTTGACCAAATAAAAAATAAAACATACTACATTGTTGCATTAATAGTTCAAGGCAGTCGAGTAAAGCTAATTTTATTAGAAAATAATACTTGAATTTTTTACATACAATGGTATCTATTTCTTTTTTAATGTAGGTTTTTTGACCTCGTGTTTTAAAAAAAAGCTCAATTTAATTTAAATGTTGTTGTTGTAACCATGCAGGTGCATAGTTACTTTAGTTTATATATTAGTATCTATTTCTATAAATACTTTATGATGTGACTCACCAAAATTTTATATTTGGATATAAAACTCAATAAAACGTGACTCTAAATTTTCGAAAGTGCTGACTGCGGCCGTAATATATAGCTAAATTCTTAACGAAAAAGGCAGTTAAACTTTCATAGAGCAGACATTTGTGAGAGGAAAGTTGTTACAGAGTGCTTAATAATATTTTTTTTTTACGAATTTGTAATATATTTTAATAATTGTTTGTAACGTAAGATAAAGTAATCTTTTGTAAAGTTAAAACCTGTCGAAAATACAATGAAACAATCTTAGTCATTATAATTTCGTATGGAAGAGTTTATCCAAATTTAATTTTCAATGTTTTTGGAGTGTGTTACTAACACGCTTTCGTGTTTGAATTTAAATTACTTGGAGTGAATTGGTGGAGTTAAAGAAAGTTTTACTTTGCGAGGGCGTAGAAAATAATACGAGTTTTCCATTTACTAGTGATGCCGATGATGTTTGTGTATAAAATAAGTTTATAATTTAATGATTCAATTACAAATTTGATATATACCGTAAACGTAAAAAAAATAAAAAAAAATTACGAAGACTTCGTGATATGCATACTTTTAAATCCATAAATATTAGCTTAGCTCAGTTTACCTATCAACTTACATCAATTTTACAGAAAATATGATGTTTATTTTTAAGTAAAAAAATATTATGTATATTTATTTTATAAAACAACGATTCTAATGATCTAAAATTTAATTAAAATTCTCAATAATTTAGAAAAAAAAGTCTGAGGTAAAGCGGTTCTATTAATTATTTTATAATTAAGATTGTTGAATCATCAATTTTATATCATCATTAAATTTTTTCATCTTTAATATTTCTCATAATTATGTAACTATCATTAATTCATCGCATTGCTTAAATGTTTTGTGAGGAGCTTAAAATAGCAATCAACGCATGCTAAGTGACGGCGTATGTAAGATTTATTACTTTTCTCACACTGCGTGCTGCTTAACGTGCTGAGTAATCATAGTATTTTTTTTGACTGGCCCGTGGCGCAGTTGGCAGTGGCCCTGTTTTCTGCTCCAGGTTTGTGGGTCCGATTACCGCCCCGAGTCTGGGTGTAATATGTATTTATTTATATATGAATTATTTATATGTATATTTATTTTAAAAAAATATGTATATCAGTCGACTGTTACCTAAAACACAGGCATTAAGTTGCCTACCTTAGGAACAGATGACCGTGTGTCGTGATGTCGTGTGTGTGTGTGTATATTTATATATTTTGGATCCCTGCATAATTCCCTTATACGCCCAAAGATAATTAGTGTGTAAGTTATTACTGTGGTTATACCTATAAAGAAATAATATAACCTTATATTCTAGGGCTGTTGATTTAAAAACATTCAAATAAATGAGTGCTTTGATACATGTGTTTTTTTTGTAACTGCAGTGCGGCATCAGAGTTAAGCTGAAATAACTGGCTAAGCGCAAGTGGAACTCGCATATAGGGTTCTTCTGTAACACCGTTTAATAGCACATAATAAGCACATCTTTTATTAAGCATATTTTGAAAAATTTGCCTCCAGTATGAGGGATTCCTGGATTTTTCAACTTGTTATTATGTAGTAACATGCATTTAAAAATAAATTCAAGTATCTACCTATTTAGAATCAAAATTAAATCCATGTGATAGACTTACTTAAATAAACGGATAGACGAAGTGAATCCTAAGGTGCTAATGGGTATAGAAACTCTAATAAATTATTTCAAACTGGATGCGTCTTTTAAACCGCGATGGTCAAATAAAAAAAGGGAAATTTCGAAAATATGTTGTAAAATTTTAAAATAAATTCGTTTTAAAGTTGGTCGGTCTTTGTATTTTAAATTTTATGATGCTGCATCAAATAAATTTATTAATCGATTTTGGGTTGTTTCAAAGAAATATGTTAAAAGCACAAATAACGCTTAAGCAACGTCCTCAACATAATTCAACGTATCTCAGGTCTAATGTCTTGTCATGCCACATCAGGTCTTATTTAACATTAAACAAGTATGCTTAATTAAAAAAATATTTTTATTTATTTATTTTTTTTTAAATTAAAAAAATGGAAAAACTCGAATGCGTAAAATACTCTTATTATAAACTAAAAAGAATAAAACAATTTACTAGCTTTCATTTGATACCCATATTGCTACAGTAAGAAAAAAAATTCAACTCCCCCCCCCCATTCTGCCATTTACGGGCGCCATTTTGAAAATTTATATAGTCTATGTCACTACTAAAATTTAGACAAATCCAACGACACCTCATATGTCAAAAACCATCCAGCCGATTGGGCTGTAAGGCCTGCCAAAGAAATGGACATACATACATACATACATACATACATACACACACTCGAAAAACATAACCCTCCTTCTGTCTCACAATGCCCGCTGGGCAAACTAAACCGGCTGCAGACAGTCCATAATGGTACTCGCGGAAGTATCACCACACCTGTCGAGCCGACTACTCAATCTGAACCATATGGACATCAGAATAGTTGTTGGTATGATTACCGGCCACATGGCACTCAACTACCAACTTTTCATTATGAATGCAACGGACAGTCCTCTTTGTCGGGGATGTCTAGTTGCTGAAGAAACAGCCGCCCACGTGATCCTGGAATGCGAGGGAGTGGCCACACACCGGGCAAATGTCCTTAAAGAAATAAGGACGCTCCGAGACGCCTGCGAACGCCTCAGAAGGCTTCTGAGCTTCTGGAAGGAGCTTGGCTGGCTGAATTAGTCAGACCTCTTTCACGCATAATGGACCAGAAGCGAGTTTAAATGCGGAAAATTGAGCCCACAACCAATACCCTCCTTCTGTCGCAGTCGGGCAAATAAAATGATATACTTAGGTATACAAGTAGGCCGATAAATAATTAATCTAAAATTATGTACACACTACAGAGTTTTTAGCAAGTTGCCAATCAGTTTTCACTGAGTTCAGCATACAGCTGAAATCATGTTTGCCTTTTGACAGTAAATTTTTTCTGGAGTTTAAAAATCTACTAAATAATATGGATAAAGAAAATCCTAGATTATACTGTTTTAATCGTGGTTTTTAACATATTATATGAGTATTTCACATTACTAGTGGGTGTTCTTTTATTCGTTTCACTTATTATTAGAAGTGACATTGCTTAGAGTATGAAAAGATGTAAAAATCATTTTTATCAGTGACTGACCGCTCTTCTAGGGGAAGGGGGGGGGGGAGATAATTGCCGCGCGTAACCATCCCAGTCAAAATGTTATATCTGAAAAAATATTTACTATTATTCCTGATAAAAATATGCGTGTTACCAGAAAAGGAAAAAGAAACATGTAACTTCTTAATGAAAAAAGTATAAAATATAAAAATAAGTGTTATAAAAAATATATATTTGTATTAATCGGTGACCTAAAACACACAGGCATTAGTTTACTACCTTAGAAACAGTAAATCGTATGTGTATGTTAACCCTTTCCCAGCCGTCACCGTAATATTCCGTGTTTTCATGTTAATGCCTGTGGCGCCAAGCCCGTAATATTACGTTCTATTTTTTCCATATCTATTTCTTGACTAGATATAAAAAATATGAAGAAATTTTATATTATTTATAATACTTCAGGATGTGTACTTTACAATAATCCAACTTTAAAACAATAGCCTTAACATTCTGATACATAAAAATGCAATTTAAATGCAATAGTCAACTTAGGCGCTTTTACAACCCTAACACACAGCGCCGAACCCGTAATTTTACGTAGGCTAGTGATGCACTAGTAAAAACTAAATAATAGAGAAGAAATCCTTTTGAATTATTAATTCTCTTGTTAATACACGTCTAGACTATAAATTAATTATTTAATGTGTTTTTTAAACCTTTTATTTGAATAATAAACCATAATTAAAGAGAATCGGTAGAAAATTACGAAACCAAAAAAATATATATTCTTGATCTCGATATTATTTTGGGACGTCACTAATACAGTTACTGCCCGACGATCACTTGCCGCCATCACCGTGATTTTCCGTGCGGCGCAAGCGACACGGTCGGCATAGTTGTTTGTAAACAACAGTACCTGCAGCGCCGTCCCCGTAATAACACGTTAACTTCATATGCCTAGTGCTGTACAAAATTATGTTGGACGACGACGAATTATTGAATATATTACAAGGAGATATCAACAACGACAGTAATTCCAGTTTAAGTAGTACAAGTGATGAAGAATCGGTAAGTTAGTGTTCCCATTTTAAGACTTAATTTTAAAATTCGTCCGCGTGGAAATAAATATATGTAAAATAAATATTCGGCGAGAAACTAATGCAAACTACTATAAAAATAGTTTAAGATCCGAACTAGACACGATCTTCACCATATTCTTACTTGGTTAGCTTGGATCTCCTACTAATTATAAGTAAAGGTAATATTAGTTTTGCGAGTATCTGAACTTGCGACTCATCACTCAACTCGCGCGCTTTTTTTTTTCTATGGGGATTACCCTAATTGCGGAGAAACTGAACTACTGTGGATATTTTTATATATTGTGATATTTTTATTATTTTTTGGATTTGTCTTCGTCGGGAATAATACTTATTAAGATATGGTATTCATCAATGAGAAAATAATTAATAAAAAAAAAACAGTTCAAATGTTTCATCCATACTATATATATATATATATATATATATATATATATATATATATATATATATATATATATATATATATATATATATAATAAATCTGTCACTCAATCCGTCTATTAAAGAATATTTTCCAGTATCGACGCAGGTGTAGGTGATAAAAAACGGGGCGGGCCGCTAGTGTGTAATATCGATAAAAATTATTCAGATGTCACATCACTGTTTGAAATTATACCTAAAGATGTCTGGCCGTGGGGGCACGATTACTGTACCAAAATCTGGCTGGGAAAGGGTTAACCATATAAAAAAGTATGTAATCAAAAAATATGTTGCTGTAAGGGCCGAAACACATAACGGCGTTGCGGCGCCGCAACGCTAAAATCGGCGGTGGCGTCACCGCCAATTTTAGCGGCGCGGCACCGCCAATTCCGGCGTTGTGACGTCATACTTGTTGACCATGATTTATTGACATTTTGTGTCTATTTTTATATTTTATTTTTTTGTGTCTTTATTAGACATGGGTATCTCAATGAATTTTTATGAACTGCAGATAAGCTCATGAGCCATATGCTTGAACCGGAGCTGTGAAACGGCTCACAGTTCAGCTCAATTGTTGTTATAGGTATTGTTACTTTTAACCACTTTTAACTATTAGATTTACAGCTAATTTATGACTCGGTTCAAAAAATGACATGTATGATGTACCTAAATTATAAATATGTAATAAAGCAGCGTTTCGAAAAGTTATTATAGTGATATTTTTTTCTATCTTACACAATTATAGGGGAATGCTAATTTCATGCATATGATAAACGCTAAAGTGAGTTTCTTTGTTTGTTACGCTTTCACGCTTTAACTATTCACCTGAATTACGATCATCATGAAATTCTGCATACCAGTTTTCTGGGGTACAGAAAAGTACATAGAGTACCTACTTTACGTACCGACTACCGTTGGTGCCTGTACCATGCGAGCGGAGCCGCGGACAAAACCTATTTATTTATATTTAATCTATAAAACTAATATAGTAAGATATTAATTTATGTATCACTTTGTTTCAATTTTGTTTAGGCTTTATGAGACAAAAGTTGTTTAAAATTCTACCAGCATACAAACTTGATTCACAAAATTATTTCCGGTACAAAGGATTACTTTTTATGCATTCTACTAAATTACAACAACGCTCTTTTTCGCGGCGCCGCAACGCCGCAACGCAAACTGCCGATTTTAGCGTTGCGTCGCCGCAACGCCATTATGTGTTTTGGCTCTAAAGTCGGTTTACGGACGATAATTTTACGTGATAACATTATAAGAAAAAATTAACGAAAAATTGCATACTTTTAGGAATTTAATTATTATGACTGAATTATCACTATCTTGTATAATACAAAAAAGGTTATTGAAAAAAAATTTTTTTTTTCGAAAAATTAATTCTTCTACTCGGATGCATCTGGCGATGGAGTGGAAGGGAGATGCGTCACAGGCCGAACGCTTAGGCCAATTGTGCCTCTTTATCGCTTGTTCTGCGCTCTCGCTCGCGGAACGTGACAATGAGTCATGCTTTTTCGTGCGTGCAGCCGGCGTTCATCAATTTATAAGACGTTATCACGTCAAAAAAATAAATCATCAACGATATCTTCCTTAACCACTGCAGTGGTAGATATCAATAATTAATCATAAAATATCCAAAAAGATTTCTGGAATATCGTCTGGTGTGTAGTTCAGAGCATTTTATACCAAATATCAAATGAATTATTGTACTAAAATTTTTTGGCTTTGACGAATGAACACAGCATATGAGTGATTCAATTGGGGTTTAATTTTATAATTTTAGACGGAACCCTGAAAATCTAACGATACGCGAGGCTAGTGTTTTTCATTACCGTAATGGACTAACTTTTTTTTAGTCCGTAGTTGAATTTGTAATTTCTAAATAGATAGGTAATAACGTTTTTAATTGGCAGTTTAGTTGTGTATTTTTTAACAGTTCTACAAAATTCTATTAACAAAAAAAAAAAAAAAAATTGTAGGTTTATTAACATAAATACCTGATGTAACTAGGAAGTTAGCAACAGACCACCGGATAATTTTTGTTTATCATGTCTAATACGGTATTAATGATGTAGTTATTTCAATATGTTCCATTATTGCAAGTATTATTATATATACTCGTAGTATTCGTCAGCTAATTTTAGGAAAATCGCTTTGAAACATTAATTTATAACGATTTTTTAAAATTAGAGAAAATTCATTTTAATCAAGATTTACTTTTCAGTAAAGAGAAATGAGTTATAGAGTGTAAATCACAAGAAAAAAAATAGAAAAAGGAACAGCACTTTTTATATTAGGTATTTTAATAATTATTACCGAAAAACGCTCAGATTAATCACTTAAAAAAAGAAAAAAAAAGCTTATGGCTTTATATAGCGCGGAATGTATTCACAGCCACTTAAGTCGTTTAGTTAGTTTAAAATATGGACATGTAAGTATTAAGTCGTAAACAGCGGTATAGTAAACGATGTGGAACGGTGATACCGGTTAAAACAAGCCGTATTGTAATAGATTTATGCATATTTTAACTTTAAAAGTAACGTATTTTTACCCGACTGCGACAGAAGGAGGGTTATGTTTTTCGAGTGTATGTATGTATGTATATATGTATGTATGTATGTATGTATGTATGTCCATTTCTTTGGCACGCCCTACAGCTCAAACGGCTGGACGGTTTTTGGCATATGAGATGTCGTTGGATTTGTCTAAATTGTAGTAGTGACATAGGCTATATAAATTTTCAAAATGGCGCCCGTAAATGGCGGAATGAGGGGGGGGGGAGTTGAATTTTTTTTCTTACTGTAGCAATATGGGTATCAAATGAAAGCTAGTAAATTGTTTTATTCTTTTTAGTTTATAATAAGAGTATTTTACGCAGTCGGGTTTTTTGATTTTTTTTAATTAAGCATACTTGTTACGAACTCTCTTATATTTTTTGTATATGGCGAAATCTTTCGAATTCTTAGAATTAGTGACATACTTTTTTTTTTTGTAAAATAAAATTGTTGGCTACGGATAAATAGAGATATCGTTATCTGATCATAGCCAATCTCAAACTATTAAAAAAAAATCTACCAAATTTGAACTCTTGGTTCAAAAGCTTCAGATATCTTACCTCAATTCTTAAGGACCTAATAACTTTCCATTCGCAAATATCATAAAATGAACAAAAAAAAATGACTAAAGAAATATTCCTGCATTGTCCGAATTTATAGAAGATATGGTTTTAAAATGTGAAATTTATCATAATTAACATCCCCGCATTCTTCAGTGTGGCAAAATTTTCGAAAAATCTATTTTTAGCTGGTATCTACATCATAAAAAGTATAATAATATTTCTTTTAAATTTCATGTCTGTAGGAAATGTATTTAAAGAACAATCTAAGACATCTTTGGATTGGAATTTCATGAAATTCGTTGTTAACTGATTTCAATATCACAAATAAAAAAAAAAATCTTACCAAATAGCAGGTCCGTAAAGAGTTTCGGTTTCAAAATGTAAATTTTCATTGTTATCCCGCCATTATTTAGGGGATTAATTTTGTAAAATATATTTTTAGTTGATGCTTTCGTGGAAGAAAAAGTTTTTTACCAAATTTCAAGTCTGTAGAAGCTGTAGTTTGTAGCTGTTAATTTTTCATAATAAACGTCTCCGCAATTTCCTTTAGGTTTCGTAAAATTCCACTCCTAAGGAGTTTTCGTAAAATCTTGATTTCTACATAGCGAAAGGATCACTCATACCAAATTCAAGTCTGAATTCACAGTCTAATCAATTTGAATGTATAAGGTAAAGTCGCCAAATAACGTCCCCTTTTTGTAAAAACCAAATTTTTAAAATAATATACCAAGTGAAGTAATAAATAAAACATCAGAGTTAAGTTGAAACATTTATTTATTATTTTGAACAGTCAAAAACTTCTTAACTGCGTTACTTTTTCTACAAAAATTGCTTTAACAAAAAACTAGAAATTCTGGGAATATTTTTTTAGGCACCTAATTACGTCCCGGGGACGATATTGAGATCACAATAATCAGTAGGTACGTAAACTTAAATATTGGCGAATAAATAAATATTTTAAACTAGCTGTGCCCCGCGGTTTCACCCGCGTTAATTTGAGGGGAAAAATGTATTTAAATATTTTTAAACAATTACTCTAAGAGTAGGTGCCCGCCTGGTTGGAGCGTTAGCATCGAGTGGTCTCAAGCGTTACTGCCGAGCAAGGGATCTCACATTTGATTCCTGGGTCGTTCAACGTATTATTGAGTTTTATTTAATTTTCGAAAATTCTCAGTAAAACAGTGATGTTATATTTACTTTAAAAGTGGAACTATAGTTAAAAAATGTCTCGAGAAGAGAAATAATAAAGGACGCAACGGAAGCTCTCAAAAAATATTATTTTTTTTCGTTTCTGTAACATTTCTTATTATTACTCAGCCCCTATTGATCATAGCGTGATGTTATATAGCCTATAGCCTTCCTCGGTAAATGGGCTATCCAACGCAAAAAAGAATTTTTCAATTCGAAGCAGTAGTTCCTGAGATTAGCGCGTTCAAACAAACAAACAAACTCTTCAGCCTTATAATATTAATATAGATAGATAATGCCGTTTGTGTTCTTGGTCTAGACCTTGTGGGTTTCAAAGTAACGGAGGAATCATTTACAATAGATGTTGTGCTGCTTGAACTGGTTGAAAGAGGAGCATTTGACGAGTCTATGAAAATGTTTTTATTGAGTGGGAATATTTCTGTTTTTCGGAAGCCATTTACAGCTGTATCAATTTTACATGTTTTTGCATCTTATGCATTCCCAAATATTTATCCAAGTTGTTAGTGAGTAACAATCCGCCCTGGGTGATTTGTTAACCAATTTTCTACTTCTTGGGCATAAAAAGTTTTTAAGGGAAATATGAATTTAGTTCGGACAGCTTCAACGGCTTTTTTCATTGCTTCAGATAGCTTAGCTTTCTCCTCGGCATCTAAAACTAAAAAAATTAAACATAAAACAGTCAAAAAAGTACGCCTAACGACAAATAATGTAGTGACCTAAATACCGTCCCGGGGGCGATATTAGGCTCATGTGAGGGGACGATATTAAGAATTTGTCAAGTTTGTGGATATCATCCATTAAACCAAAAGTACATGTCATAGCCTTAATAAAATTTCAATCAATTTAAATCTAAGAAATAGCACCAAATTTTATCAAACATTTCATTACAATAACTCAAATAAATCCATATTTAAACAGTACTCATAGTATTTTAATTAAAAACTCACCTTGTACAGTTTTTTCTTTTTTTAAATATCTTGCGCCAGGAGCAACGTTTCACAGTCAAACTTTCATAATGGCTGACTGACATAACCAACTTTAGATTTGACATATTAAAACTAGATGGTATTATTTAGAAAAAGATATACCAATGGGGACGAAATTAAGCTTGGGGACGGAATTTGGCGACTTTACCTTACCATAAATAATTCAAACGCGTATTTTTTTTTTTTTTGTTTAGATTGACCTTAATAATTTAAGACAACTGCTTGACAGCAAATTTTGTATAGAAAAGTATTGATTTTATTGTCCACGCAATTTTTTATTTATTTATTTATTTATTATTATTAAATCTTTCCCTGTGTCTTAATGAAGATACAAAATAAAAAATATAGCCGAGTTGGTCTATTAATTTAATGTTATTCTCGAGTTTTGAGCTTAGGAACATTTATTTATATTTATATAGAATTTTTTAATAATTAAAACCTTCCATGTGACCTAAGGAAGATTAAAAAAAAATTGTCAAATTGGTCGAGCCATTCTCGAGTTTTGTGCTTAGCAACCTTCCTTTTTATTTATGTAGATATAAATTGAAGAAAAACCGTATTCTTCAAAAATGCGTATATTTCTCATAATTATTAATTTACTACGGGTCGCGGTAATAGAGTTATGTTTCTTTTATTTTGTTTAACGTTTTAAAGAGTTGCATCCGTCGTAGTTACGATCCGAATGAAGAAAAACCATCAGAAAATATTACCATTGCTCATATATCACTCATTTGGAGCGACAGTGACACATTTGCAAAAATACGCGAAAATGACTTATTAATTCGAAAATACTATGCATGAACATCTGCGTTGGTACTTGGTAGTGAAAATGCCACAATATCCAGCTATAATAAAACTATTTTAAAATAATAATTAGCCGTAATAATGCTTTAGAATCTTCTTTCGAACTATGAAATAACCTTTATTCTGATCTGGTGTAAAGTTAACTATGTTGTATTTAACTATGTTGTATGTATGTTGCATTTGTGTCACTGTCGCTCCAAATGAGCGATATGTGTAACACGAGTATGTTATTTTACATCGTTTTGTTATTTTACAATTTCTTTTTTTACTCGTTTTGGTCTACTAGCACAGCGCTGCCAAACTTTTTTTCTAAATCATGTACTGGGGTGACGTGGGCCCCGTCGACTCGTTGGCTATTCGCCAAGTTCGCAACTTGAGCCACGTTTTAAGCTTTCAAACTATCACACTATTGTATATGAACTTAATTTATATGACATTTAACAAACATTTATTAAGTTAGATAATTTTTATTTATTTATTTATTTATAATTCTTTATTGTACCTGCACCATTTTTGAAAGAAAAATTACAGAGATATATATTATTACACAATAGCAAGGCGGTATTATTGCTAATAAGAAATCTCTTCCAGACAACCTTACGTTGTGAGGAGTGATAACCAACGACTTTCAGACAAAATTTATTCGTTGGATGATCGTTGTAAAATATAAATTATATCTGTAGAGGCTATATTTAACAATAATAATTAATTGCTGTGCAGAGCAAAACGCATTTTGGGGGATGCCACTCCTGACCTTTGTCGAGCTTTTTGCCATTCCGGCGAGTCACACGGACTTTATCGGATCTTTATTTTTATTTATTTCCAAGTAAAAAGAAGGACTTAACAAAAAAAAAAAAAAAACATATATCGTGTCTGAAAATCATATTTTTAGAAATCAACATGTTTGACTCACGTGTATAATATTTATGTATTTAGTGGAACAGCGTGGTGGATTAAGGTCCATCATCGATTAAGCTATGGACTGTCGGCCTTTGTCCAGCAGTGGGACCCTTACAGGTTGATTAAGTTTTATATACCTGCCACATAATTGAATTTTAGATATTCGATTATCTGGTTAAATTACCATAGCACTACTACTCTGTATTGCTATGCTGTTTATCCATAGAATAATACACATTTTCGATAACCACATCTTATAATAGCTATTCTGATGGCCATATATGATATCCTTATGTGTAAGAGAAAGACTTGGGTTCCTCAGAGGAAATACTAAGACCCAAATAATGGATGTATTTTTAGCAACGACGCAAACAAATTAAAGACAAGATAGGCACATGCACTGACATAGAAACACTTTGTGGGCTTAAGTTTGGGCGTGCACTGCTAAATTGGTTTTCAAAATTTATGTTGTGCTCGCTGTTAAAAGAACACATCGGGAAGAAACTTGCATATCGCGGGAGAACTTCTGAGAGATATGTATACGCCGTCTCACAGTGGAGCAGCGTAACGAGATAAGCTTTACGCCTTCGTTTCCATTGAAGATGAGATACTTTAGATATATGGACTACTTTATCATTTTTAATTTCTTGGCTTGTCAATGGAAATTGTTTAATATTGAGATATGAAGTATTGTCAATGTTGTATCGGCCTGTAATCATTCATCAATAATGTCTGTAATATTAAGTTTAATTGTAAAGGGTTTTGCATGATGTTTGTACCTATGAACCGACAAACAGATAAACATTTTTTTTTTAAATTATGCATTTGGATTTTATATTCATAGTAAAGACAACTGCAGTCGATAATAAAATAAATAATATGTTTAAAAAAGGCCTTTGTTACGACTTGAATTGTATAATGAGTAATAACTTCATTTCTATACGGTGTATCAAGATAGACCTTTTAACATATTTTAATTCATTAATTAATTGTGATAACTGCGATGCGGGAACGAACATACTCGTACAGACAGACATACAAAATTTTAAAAATTATTGTTTTGTCTTTTATGTCCCCATAAAGACCTCTACATTTATCTTTCCTTAATATCTCTCATGTACAGACATAACCGGTGATATTTTTAAAATATGTATATTAATAATACATAATATAAAAATATGTATATTATAGATTATAGTAGAGAGAAAAACACAAACTTTTTATTACTTTCATTTTAAACATCCCCAGATACTAAGTTTTCCTTGTTACTTAGTAGACAAAAGCTTTCTCTATTACCGCTATCACACTTAATTAGGTCAGGAATATGAGTCTGGGTTACTTTTATTTAGACCAGCTAATAACTAAGTAATTTTTCCTTTGTAAACCTGAATAAAATTATAATATTTAGGTAAAAAAGTAAAACTAGCTAATTTTAAATATTTTATTACCACATATTAATGAAAATTTGCGGGTGTTTAATATCGATATAGTAACAGTAGCATAGAAACGTTATGTTTTCAAGGAAAAACATATTCAAACATATTTTATGAGGGAAATTGGATCAAAACTTTCTTTTTTTTTTTTTTATGACAAATAGACAGGCATTTGACCGCTATCTCACCTGATGTTAAGTGACGATGCGGCCGAAGGTGGAGCATGCCTGTCTAATAACAGTCTATTCACTCTGGCCTTGAAGGCACCCAGGTTGTATCGTTCGGGAAACACAGACGCGGGCAACGAGTTCCATTCCTTAGCCGTGCGCATCAAGAAAGTAGTGCCGAAGCGTTTTGTGCGCGTAGGTGGCATATCAATGACATAAGGATGGAACGATAATAATAATAATAATAAACGCCGTGTGGTTCCCGGCAGAGTAGAATAGGACCAACCCATCATCAGCCTAGGGTGTCGTAAAAGGCGACTAAAGGCAACTAAAGCTGCACAACACCAACGCAGCCTCCTCGGCGAGCGTGAGTGCCTCTCCGAGGGAGTAATTTAGCACTCAAATAAAACTATGGATGGAGAAAATAAAAAGAGAGCGCATAGGGCCGCTGCCTGGGGGACGCCAGGGCACGTCTGGAGCTGGCGCTGGACGTGGCAGTATGCGGGCCGCCAGCAACCCCCGCCGACTGGTACTACCACCTAGCAGGTCGGTGTCTCCACCATCCCCACCAGTTGGTTTGGCGCCGACAGAGTCTCAAGGGACTCAGCATTCAGCGCCCGCCGCTGGTGGAGTACGCCGCATGCGATGGACACAAGACATGAATAGAAATGTCATGCGCGCGTATTATAGGGCTGTAGGAGGGGAAACCGGTCGGACTGGCTACCGAGCTGTAATGCACCGCGAGTTCCTGCTGCTCGAGCCAAATCTTACTGTCACGGAGCAAAACCTGGCAGATAGAGCTCGGTACATCCAACGAAAGGGCGTATTCAACGCTGCCGAGCTCGAACGATTACGACGTGAGGCTGCTCCTGAAGTCGAACCCGTGTCTACAGAGCATAACGCACTTGTAACACAACAGGAAAGCGTTCGTGGCGAAGTACCTGTGGATGCGATCGCTGAAGGAGCAGTCTCCCAAAAAGTAGAGCAGATGAGAGGGATTTTGGAGGAGGCGATTTCCGAGATCCGGAGCGTTCCGCTGGAACAGAGGCCACGACTCTCCCGTCTTCCTCTTAACGCTGCGACGCGGGGTGCCATTGAGGCAGCTAACAGACTGCTGCCTCCATATTTGGATGGCAGTCTGGGCTTGGATGATACGGGTTCTATTCTCTTTGGTGCCGCTCTAGCGGTACACCGCTTCATTGGAGCTAAAACCCAGAAGCCTGGACGCACTACTAGTAATAGTAGTGACGTACCAGCCTGGAAGAAGAGAATAGAACGCCGTATCAGCCTGGCCAGGGCCCTCATTGGCAGATTGCAAAGCTTCAGGTCGGGCAACACTAGGCCAAGGATTGTGCGCTCCGTCAGAATAGCTTTCAATGGATTAGGCGTCAGGCTTGACCAGCCTGATATAGCTGAAAAACTGACGGAGCGCATCGACGGCCTGAAGCAAAGAATCGCAGCATGGGGGAAGCGCATTCGTAGGTACTCTGAGAGAGTTGAGCGCTTCCGGCAAAATCGCCTCTTCCTGAGTGATCAGAAGAGGTTCTACAGGAAGTTGGAGAACCCGACGCCGTGCTCTACTTCCCCAAAACCGAATACGGCTGACCTTGTCGCCTTTTGGCGAAACATATGGTCACGGGAGGTAGAGCATGAGGAGGGCCCTTGGATTGCGGCGGTTCAGGAAGCATGTGCTAGAATCGAACCGATGAACCCGATCACCATCTCTTCGGAGAACGTAGCTGATGCGGTCCGTCGGGCACCGAACTGGAAGAGTCCGGAGATCGACGGCCTGCATCACTATTGGCTGAAAGGGTTCTCGGTATGCCATGCGACCTTGGCTCGACAATACCAAGAGGCGATAGAGCGGAAGACGCTTCCGAACCTCTTCACTACTGGGATCACTCACCTAGCTCCTAAGTCCACCAACACCGCGGATCCTACCAACTACCGCCCCATAACGTGTCTGACTTCCATCTACAAGACACTGACATCCGTTCTGAGCTGCAAGATTTCTCGTCATACTGACGAATTTAACATCTTGTCTGCAGCTCAGAACGGATGCCGTGGAGGCGGCCGCGGCACAAAGGAGCTCCTTATCATCGACTCTGTTGCGGGCAAGCTTGTCAAACGCAACCGTCGGAACTTCTCTGCTGCCTGGATCGACTACAAGAAGGCATTCGACTCGGTGCCTCATTCATGGCTTCTGAGGGTCCTCGAGCTGTACAAGATCGACGGTGCAGTTCGAGACTTCCTCGAAGTATGCATGGGGCAATGGAGTACGATCCTTTGTCTCCAGGGCGAGAGACTGACGACGGGTGCCGATGACCGAATCCGGATACGGAAGGGGATTTTCCAGGGTGATTGTCTGAGCCCACTTTGGTTTTGCTTGTCCTTGAACCCTTTAAGCACTCTGCTGGAGCGTTCGGGGACAGGCTTTCAGTTTCGGAGAGGAGGTACTAAAGTCTCCCACCTTCTCTACATGGATGACCTCAAGCTGCTGGCACCTAATCCTGCACGCCTTATGGAGTTGCTGAAAATCACTACTGAGTTCAGCGGCTCCATCAGGATGCAGCTTGGAGTGGATAAGTGTGCGGTCGTGCATGTAGACAGGGGACAGGTGACGCAATCGGCTGAAATTAGCCTAGAGCTTTCTAACTTCAAGACCCTCTCCGAAGCTGAATCATACCGGTATCTGGGCATGTCACAATGCATAGGGGTGCAAGAGGTGGATATGAAACAGGCGGTTTGCGAGGTCTTTTTTGGACGGCTGACAAAAGTTCTTCGGAGCTACTTGTCGGGCGCCAACAAGGTCCGAGCTTATAACGGCTGGGTCATGCCCACTCTCTTGTACACATTTGGCGTGCTCAGATGGACTCAGACCGAACTCGACGCTCTGGACAGAAGAGTCCGCACGACTATGACTCACCATCGCATGCATCACCCTAAATCGTCGGTCATGAGACTGTACATCCCACGGAAGTGTGGTGGCCGAGGCCTATTAAGCGCCAAGTCCATGCATAACCGGGAGGTGTGCAGCCTCAGGGCCTACTTTGAAACGAGGAGGGAGAGCGCTATGCATGGTTATGTTATAGTATGTGACAAAGGTCTCACCCCGTTATCCCTGGCCAAAGAGGAATGGCGAAGACCGGTTATACTTAGCACCTCCGACCGGGAGACCGTATGGATGGAGAAGGAACTGCATGGACGGTTTTACAAGGCGCTCCACGCACCTCACGTGGATGTCAAGGCCTCCGTGCAGTGGCTGCGATTCGGGGACCTCTTTGGGGAAACCGAAGGTTTTGTCTGTGCAATACAGGATCAGGTGGTTAAGACGAACAACTACCGGAAGCACATTCTGAAGGATGGCACTCCCGACTTCTGTCGAGCTTGTCGTCATCCCGGCGAGTCACTCAGACATGTGCTTACGGGGTGTTCAGCGCTTGCCAACACTGAGTACTTGCATAGACATAACCAAGCGGCCAAGATTCTTCATCAAGAGCTTGCTCTAATGTATTGTCTCCTGGAACAGAGGATGCCGTACTACCTGTACACACCGGCGCCAGTACTCGAACGCGACGGAGTCCGGCTCTACTGGGACCTGCCTATCGCCACGGACAGGACGATACTGGCGAACAAGCCTGATATCGTGGTGATGGATAGGGCACAGTCGAGGGTGTTTCTAGTGGACATCACCATTCCGCATGACGAGAACCTCGTGAAAGCCGAAACAGAGAAAAAACGTAAATATCTGGATCTGGCGCACGAGATTGTCGACATGTGGGGTGTTGATTCCACTGAAATCATCCCTATCGTTATATCTGCCAACGGTTTGACCCCGGTTAGCCTCGCTCACCATCTGAGGCAACTGGGTATCCGTGACGGTTCGCTCGCAGCCAGGATGCAAAAGGCGGTATTACTCGACTCGGCTAGGATTGTCCGCCGATTTCTCAGCCTACAGCCCTAACCCCCGGCCGTTTGATCTCCCTGCCGGGGCGTAATCCTCCACCCGCTTATATTTATCTATGTATGTTTATGTAAATTTATTATATTCCTTATATATTGTATTATATTATATTTATTTATATGTATATATTGAACGGGTGGAGTGTAGCACTAAAAAATAATAATAATAATAATATCTTTATTTGCGAGAATATGGTACAAAAGATATCAAATTTACATTTTATCCAGCATATTCTACCGACTTTTTCGGCGTGCAAATAATAATAATAATAATAATAATGAAATGAAATCTGAATCATACCGGTATCTGGGCATGTCACAATGCATAGGGGTGCAGGAGGTGGATATGAAACAGGCGGTCTGCGAGGTCTTTTTTGGACGGCTGACAAAAGTTCTTCGGAGCTACTTGTCGGGCGCCAACAAGGTCCGAGCTTATAACGGCTGGGTCATGCCCACTCTCTTGTACACATTTGGCGTGCTCAGATGGACTCAGACCGAGCTCGACGCCCTGGACAGAAGAGTCCGCACAACTATGACTCACCATCGCATGCATCACCCGAAATCGTCGGTCATGAGACTGTACATCCCACGGAAGTGTGGTGGCCGAGGCCTATTAAGTGCCAAGTCCATGCATAACCGGGAGGTGTGCAGCCTCAGGGCCTACTTTGAAACGAGGAGGGAGAGCGCTTTGCATGGTGATGTTGTAGTATGTGACAAAGGTCTCACCCCCTTATCCCTGGCCAAAGAGGAATGGCGAAGACCGGTTGTACTTAGCACCTCCGACCGGGAGACCGTATGGATGGAGAAGGAGCTGCATGGACGGTTTTACAAGGCGCTTCACGCACCTCACGTGGATGTCAAGGCCTCCGTGCAGTGGCTGCGATTCAAAGACCTCTTTGGGGAAACCGAAGGTTTTGTCTGTGCAATACAGGATCAGGTGGTTAAGACGAACAACTACCGGAAGCACATTCTGAAGGATGGCACTTCCGACTTCTGTCGAGCTTGTCGTCATCCCGGCGAGTCACTCAGACATGTGCTTACGGGGTGTTCAGCGCTTGCCAACACTGAGTACTTGCACAGACATAACCAAGCGGCCAAGATTCTTCATCAAGTGCTTGCTCTTATGTATTGTCTCCTGGAACAGAGGATGCCGTACTACCAGTACACACCGGCGCCAGTACTCGAACGCGACGGAGTCCGGCTCTACTGGGACCTGCCTATCGCCACGGACAGGACGATACTGGCGAACAAGCCTGATATCGTGGTGATGGATAGGGCACAGTCGAGGGTGTTTTTAGTGGACATCACCATCCCGCATGACGAGAATCTCGTGAAAGCCGAAACAGAGAAAAAACGTAAATATCTGGACCTGGCGCACGAGATTGTCGACATGTGGGGTGTTGATTCCACTGAAATCATCCCTATCGTTATATCTGCCAACGGTTTAATCCCGGTTAGCCTCGCTCACCATCTGAGGCAGTTGGGTATCCGTGACGGTTCGCTCGCAGCCAGGATGCAGAAGGCGGTATTACTCGACTCGGCTAGGATTGTCCGCCGATTTCTCAGCCTACAGCCCTAACCCCCGGCCGTTTGATCTCCCTGCCGGGGCGTAATCCTCCACCCGCTTATATTTATCTATGTATGTTTATGTAAATTTATTATATTCCTTATATAAGTAATATATTTTATTATATATATTTATATATTAAACGGGTGGAGTGCAGCAATTAAAATAATAATATTTAAAATAACCAAAAAAATTTTTGCACAACTGTCCAAATCAGATAAATTATGTCAATAGTGAAATACAAGGTCATGGAAATAATAGCAGTAACATGAAGCAGCAATAAAAAAAAAAAAAAATAAAACGTCTAGTGAAATGAAACAAAAACCAATACAATAATTAGAAACAATTAGTAAACTTAAAAACTTTAGTCATATTTTGTCATTCAAGTAGTCATTAATACTGTAATACAATTTATTTAATAAGAATTCATAAAAAGATTTCTTAAATGTTACAAGTGGTAAATCCTTATAAGAGTCTGGTATTTTATTATATATTCGAATTGCCATACAGTAAACATTTCTTTTATATATAGCCAGCTTTTGCATTGGCATATATAGCTCATGTTTGCGTCGAGAATTGGTCCTAAGTACACTACTGTTTGTTTGGAATAAATGTAAATGTTTCTTGACAAAGACGCCGGTTTCAAAAATGTATAAACAAGGAAATGGGAGAATATGATATGATTTAAAAAGTGGACGACAGCTTTCTAGTGAGCCAGCTCCACCTAATGACCTCAGGCATTTCTTCTGGACTTTAAATGCCCTATCTGCATCTACTGAGTTTCCCCACAGTATGACGCCATAGCGAAGGTTCGACGAGACGTAGCCATGGTATGCCAGCATTGCCGCTTTGTCAGTGGCTACATTTTTGAGGCGCTTCAAGACGTAGACAAATTTTTCGAGTTTTTCACATGTCTTTTGAACGTGATTCTTCCAATCACAGTACCTATCCACTTGTATCCCCAGAAATGATGTCGATTCTACATTTAAAATTTTTGTATCATTATGAGTTATATTTATGTTATGAATATTACTTTGATGTGTTTGAAATTGCATAATTTTTGTTTTGGAGAGGTTTATTTTTAAATTGTTATTAGAAAGCCAGTTAATTACTTTTGTCAAAACCAAATCAGTCTCTGTTTCAATACTTTGTCTATTATTACATTTAATATTTATGGTTGTATCATCAGCAAATAATATACATTCGTGATTTAATATATCTGGCATGTCATTTATATATAGAAGAAAAAGAAGTGGTCCCAAAGTACTTCCCTGCGGCACTCCGTAACAGTTTTCTCGATAGCTCGAATAGAAGTTTTGTTTTCGATTTTTGACTACCTTTGTTATTGCTACACATTGTTCTCTATTGTTTAAATAACTATAAAACCATTCGAGTTGTTTTCCTCTTATACCATATCTGTACATTTTGTCTAACAATAGATTGTGAGATACGAAGTCGAACGCTTTAGCCATATCCAAGAAAATTGATAGAGTGTAAATTTTTTTATTTAAACTTTCTGTTATGCTTTTTACGAGAGAAAAACAAGCGAGCGTGGTAGAACTATTTTTACGAAATCCGTATTGGGAGTTTTTTAATATATTAAATGTAGTTAAAAATTTGTAAAGTTTATCATTCGATCGACCGCGCCTAGTGTCCCGATGGCGGAAGGCTGTTGGGGGAATTAGATCGTGCAGTTCCTTCGCACACTCACCAAAATATATTCTGTAGAACACCGACAGACGAGCTACCCTACGCCGATGATCGAGACTCTGCAACTTGGTGTCTGTCAGAGTAGGGTCACCTATGAGTCTCTTAGCTCGTTTTTCCACCGAGTCCAAAGTTGCCAGTTGGTATTTGGCGGATCCATCCCAAAGGTGGCAGCAATACTCTATACAAGATCGAACTTGTGCTTGATATAGTTGAAGCAGCTGTTCTGGAGTGAAGTATCGCCTGACCTTAGAGAGAATACCTAGTTTTTTTGCTGCAGTTTTTGCTTTGGACTCGATGTGCTGTCCAAAGTTCAAATTGGACGATAGCTCTACACCGAGGAGCTGAAGGGAGTCGGTAATTTCTACAGAAACATTTCGGAAAGTCGGAGCCAGGTGTAAAGGGCTCCGTTTAGAGGAGAACACACACGCCTGTGTTTTTGTAGCGTTGAACGTAACCAAATTGGCATCGCCCCATTCGGAGACTGCCTGGAGGGCGACGTTCAAGCGGCTGACCATATCCTCTCGACAAGACTGGATAACATCCTTACTAGCCCTTGCACTCGAAAAGTATCTGTCCGTCACTGTGCTGTCGTCAGCATACCCAAAGGTACCGGGGACGAGCAGATCATTAATATGCAGCAGGAAGAGGGTAGCGGACAAGACTGATCCCTGAGGAACACCGGCGTCGATAGCCTTTTGGTCCGACGAGTACCCGTCAAGGACAACTCGAATTGAACGTTCGTTCAGGAAGTCAGAAATCCAAGCGCAAAGGCCAGGTGGAATACCATATGAAAGAAGCTTGCTTATGAGGCTTGCGTGCCAAACTCTGTCAAAGGCCTTCGAGATATCGAGAGACACGGCAAGTGCTTCACCGTGTTTGTCAATGGCCTCACTCCATATATGTGTGGCATACACTAGAAGGCCCCCAGTCGAACGGTCCTGGCGGAAACCGTATTGCCGGTCGCTGAGGAGATCGTTACCTTCCAAGTGGGCCAGGAGTTTGTTATTCAGTGCACGTTCCATAGTCTTACAGAGTATGGACGTGACCGAGATGGGGCGGTAATTGACAGGGTCTGCACGACTACCTTTTTTGGGCACAGGCTGCACGTTGGCAAGCTTCCAAGACTTCGGCACTTTGCCAGTCTTAAGTGACAGGCGGTACAGGCGTGTAAGAGGTGGAGACAACTCAGGGGCACATGTACGCAGGACTATCGCTGGTATACCATCAGGTCCGCTGGCCTTGTTCACGTCTAGAGTTTGCAGGATTTTAAGGATCTCTTTTTGACGTATGCGTACTTCAGCCATAAAGCAGTCAGCACGAGTTGAGATTGGTGGAGCTTTTCCTGCAACATCCAGACGCGAGTTCTCAGCAAAAAGAGATGCAAACAAATCCGCTTTCTCTTTTGCAGAATGGGCCAGTGATCCATCAGTCCTCAGCAATGGTGGAAGTGACGGCCGACAAAAGTTAGTTTCAGCGGCTTTAGCCAGGGACCAAAACGCTTTGCTCCCAGAAGGATAAGAAGCTAGTTTGGCCCCAATGTGGCTGATATGGTTGAATCTAGCCCTGCGTAACGTCCTTTTACATGACTTGGCGGCTTGGTTAAAAGCTTTCTTCAAATTCCGAGAATTCGGAGACTTGCGCGCTCGAGCTTCAGCCCATGCAGTGTATGCCGTCCGTTTTTTGGCTTCTGCACGATAGCAGTCCGCATCAAACCATGGGCGAGCTTTTCCATTCGACGCTACGTCAGAGTATGGTATAAAATATTCCATACCCTGGTGTATAACCGCGGTAATGGCTTCAGCGCAGCTCGACGGATCATCAGAAGAAAAGCATATTTCTCGCCAAGGATAGGACGAGAAAAAGTGACGCATCTCATCCCAATCTGCTGCCTTGTATCGCCACACCCGTCTTAAGCCACATGGGGCTTCTTCGGGTGGGGAACAAACGGATATAGATTTTACCAGACAGTGGTCAGAAGTACCCAGTGGTGCAGAAACTGTTATTGAGTGACTGTCTGGATCGGTTGTTAGGAATAGGTCTAAGCAGTTGGCAGTATGAGAGTCTACGTCTGGTACCCTGGTAGCACAGTTTACAAGCTGGGTGAGGTCTAGCGTCAAGGCTAGTTTACGCACTTCTCTCCCAGCATGGTCGGTCACCTGGTATGGGTACAGCCACTCCCGGTGGTGGGCATTGAAGTCCCCTAGAATGACTAACTGTACCGAAGGGTAACGCTCTCGAGCCTCATCCGCCGTTAGGGTAAGATGGTCACATAACTGAGTTGTTTCCACGTCTCCACTGTGCGAACGGTAGACACAGGCATACAGGATTTTCTCCTGTCCTGTGTCCACCAGAACCCATAGTATGGAGTAACTGGATGTCTCAAGGTGCTTAAGACGCTTGATGCAAATATCATCACGGACGTACACATAGACTCCGGCACGAGGTATGAACCTGTGCTCCAGAGAATACCCGGGGTAGCTGAGGTACGCCGTGTCAGCCGGACATCTGATCTGCGTCTCAGTGAGGAACAGCAGCTGCGGTTTTTCTGTTTCTAGGTGGTGGTGGACAGATTCGAGATTAGAGTGCAGACCTCGGATGTTAGAGAGGTGCACTTTTAATGGGAGGACGTGCAGCCGCTGTGTATACCTTCTTTTTTTCTTTAGTGCTTTCATGGGGAGTGAATAGGTGCTGGGGAACGCGAACTGGGCGAGGCGGCACCCTACCTACCAGGTGTCAAACTCAACACCGCCGCACGGAGGGAGACTGACGCGGAGACCGCGGGGACGCCCGAGCCCCCCCAGAATGGCTACCTGGTCCTCCCTTCCGGTCGCCATCCGGCAAGGTAGATCATTCTGGGATTTTTCGTCAGGTGGCGGGGCAGCCTTTCACAGGTGGCTACCCTGCTACTTGGGCCCCCAACTTCCTACGGTCGGCCAGCGGCGGCACCGTGCCTCGGATCCCGCTACCCTCCGAAGCCAGGCACCCTATGCGGCAGTGATAAGCAGACAGAATCGGTCACATAGAGTGCCACAACTACCCAGACACATCCCCCAAATGGCTGCTCTGGGACCCACCCCGGAACACGGCAGTTGCCGTTTGGCGGCGCGACTCTACCCAGAGGGTGGTAATCAAGCCACGGCCGAAGCCTACCACCGCAAGAATTTTGTCGGCTCTTACGACAGGCCTTCTTGTCGGGCCGTAGGAAATCGTATTCTACTGCCCGTCCCTACACGGGGAAACGAAAAACGAAAAACGTTAAAATGTATGGAATTTAAAGGGTATTTCTCAAAATATTTCTGTATACGGTCAACAACCAGATTTTCTTTGTAATTTTATTTTTATGAAAATTAAATAATGTGATATGTATTGACAGTATTCGACTTGCGAGGGCTTGGACCAGTCCTTCAATGAACTGGCTTACTCTGCATACTCAGGATCACTTCTAAAATTTACCGTACGATAACCGGCATAGAAGAATAGTCCCCGACCTCTCTTTTGTTGAGGTGTCGAAGGCGACTGAAGCTGTAGTGGGCGAAAACTGTACAAAAACCGAGATGGTGATGGGCAATAGCTTCACCATATCTTGTCACACTGCGCTCACCAACGCGCTGGTCGAGTGAGTCGAGTGTCTTGAGTATTACCAAATTCGCAAGGAGATGACCTGTACTACGAAGCCCAGGCCCTCAGTCCCCGGTGGTTTTACTATTCCTGATTATGCGGTAGCGCGGGGGTGTTAAAAATCTTCGGCATAGATTCCGCTATCACCAATGAAGACACCTGGCCCTGATTACACACAATATTCGCACTTTGAAATCTGATGAAAGGACTGTTGAGCTGGAAAAAGAAGAAATGAACAGTTAATAATAGGATGTATTGGGTTTATCTATATTTATAAGAGAGGGGAAGGACACGATAACCCTAAAATACAGTAAACTGTTCTGCTACCGGCTATTCACCTTCGATTTGCCGATGATATCATGCTCGTGGCAGATTCCCTGGAAGACCTCAGCACAATACTCTGTAACCTCGATAATATCTAAATTAGAAATTTACTTTACTGATAATTCTAAGATAAAATAAAATAAATAAGTAGAATATTTATCCTCAAAAGTCTGTTAAGGAAATTTGAGCCGTATTAGACTCCCTTTAGAGAACGTATGTATTTCCTTATTTTCATCACAACACGAAAAAGAAACCGTATAACAAAATACAACTTTCTGGAAAATTACTCATGATGAATAAGCCACAAATTAAATTAGTTGGTTTCTTAGAATATTTGTTGTCTTAGAATAATAAACTCGCCTTATGTATGTTATACTCAATATATACCTACTTAACCATTATCATAAAGATTATTACACTTACATTAATAACAAATCAGAATTTAATTAATGATCTAAAACGATATATTAATAGTATACATGTCAAATTCACAATTTCAAAGGCTTTTGCGAGTAATTCACTGCTTTATAATCGCACAATTTGCTTCAAAATAGACTTCGTACTGATTATTCTAAGTATTGTAATGTATTTAGATATTATTCTAGTGATTCGATAAATGTATAATATTAAATTTAATACATTTAATGTTGAAAATTTTCTAGTGTCGTTCACAAATGTAAGTAATTCGAGTTCTTCGAATAACATCAATTAAAATCGGACTCACACTTGCAGATTAAAAATTATTAACGTAAGAAAATATTAAAATTAATCACGCTTATTAATACAAATAAAATGCCGTATTTTGTTAACTAACAATACTCAATTATGTCACAATATTATGTTAAGTATGTTGTTTATTTTAAATTAGACCAAAATTATAAAAAAAAATATTTGCTCACGAATTGTAACTAATTTTTATTTATTTATTATCTTTTATGTACATATACAGTTGATTGAATTTTACTATATTTATAGACTTTGTAACACTGACTCAAGAAGGGGGATAAAACCCAGCTGAAGAACTACAGGCCCATCGCGCTTCTGAGCCACGTTTATAAGCTGTTTTCGAGGGTCCTTACTAATCGTTTAGCGCGCAGACTAGACGACTTCCAGCCTCCCGAACAAGCCGGTTTCCGAAAAGGCTATAGTACCATATACCATATACATACGCTTCGGCAGGTTATACAAAAGACCGAGGAGTATAACCTGCCGCTTTGCGTAGCGTATGTGGACTATGAGAAGGCCTTCGATTCTATCGAGACCTGGGCGGTGCTCGAGTCTCTTCAGCGGTGCCAGATCGACTGTCGGTACATCGAGGCGTTGAAGTGTGTATACAATGCCGCCACCATGAAAGTCCGAGTACACGACAGCAGTACGAACCCCATCCATGTGCAGCGCGGCGTACGGCAGGGGGATGTCATCTCCCCAAAACTCTTTACCGCTGCACTGGAAGACGTGTTCAAGCTGATGGAGTGGAAAGGGCGTGGTATTAACATCAACGGCGAACACCTCTCACACCTCCGATTTGCCGATGACATAGTGATCCTGGCGGAGTCGCTGGAGGAACTCGGCATTATGCTCAGCGACCTCAATAGTGCCTCACAACGGGTAGGTCTTAAGATGAACATGGACAAGACGAAAATCATGTCTAACGTCCATGTCACACCCGTACCAGTGGTTGTCGACGGCACTGCTCTCGAAGTTGTAGACGAGTACGTTTACCTGGGACAAACGATCCGAATGGGTAAGTCCAACTTCGAGAGGGAGGTCACTCGAAGAATCCAACTCGGCTGGGCAGCGTTCGGGAGACTACGACACGTCCTGACGTCTGATATACCTCAGTGCCTGAAGTCGAAAGTTTTCGAGCAATGTGTGTTGCCAGCGATGACCTATGGTGCCGAGACGTGGTCTTTTACTGTGGGCCTAATCTACAAGCTCAGAGTCGCTCAGAGGGCAATGGAGAGAGCTATGCTCGGTATTTCTCTACGTGACAAAGTCAGAAATGACGAAATCCGTAGAAGAACGAAGGTAACCGACATAGCGCTCAAAGTTTGCAAATTGAAGTGGCAATGGGCTGGCCACATCGTTCGCAGGACTGACAACCGATGGGGAAAGAAGGTCCTTGAATGGCGACCACGTTTAGGTAAAAGGAGCACAGGCCGCCCTCCTACCAGGTGGACTGACGACCTGAAGAAGACAGCGGGAAACCGTTGGATTCAGAGGGCCCAGGACCGGGTGGAGTGGCGTCGATTAGGGGAGGCCCATGTCCAGCAGTGGACTACCAAGGGCTGAAAAGAAGAAAGAAGAAGAAGATAGACTTTGTCGATGTCAGTTATTTTTAAGTGTCTTTCGCGGCTGTTACAACGTGGTATATGGAATCTGAATTTACTGAACGAATTATTTTTTTGACTTTTCGACAGGAATCGTTTACTATCATTATCGCATGCATAGAAATAGATGGACAGACAGAAAAATATTTTTCAAAGTGTGAAATTGATATTGTGTAATACATATATTCATAACCGATTTCGTTATGAATTTGACATTATTATTATGTTTAATTAATAATTTCACTTCTAGACTACTCCTAAACTTATTTTTAAGAATTTCACAAATATATATTTTTTAAGAAAAATATAAAAAATACAAACACTATAAAAATAAAAATACACTTTATACTGGTAGACTTTTAAAGCATTTTTGAATCTTCGTTTCGCAAGAATTTGTAGTTAATAAGAAGCTATCTCTGACTTGGAATGCAAATTCTCCTGAAAAAAGATGGTAAGAATCTCATTTGTTATTCTTTTATATTTCATCAATACACAATTGTATGAATTGTAAATTTATTTAAATTCTGTATAAATTAGCACTACTAAATGATTCCATGATTTTTTATCGTCTTTGTAATCTTGTATCAAACAATATTAAACTTATTGAAATATAAAATATATGTAGTTAATTTAAAGTATACAGTAAGTAATTTTCTACTTTTTTTAAAAGTTTAAACAATTGCAGCAACATTTGGAAGTGGAATTTTGTTGTAAAAACGAATATTTTTCCTCAAAGAAACGTGGACTTTATACTTTTTATGAAGTCGAAAACTTAGTACTGTACCCACTGCTGAGCGAAGGGCACTTTTCCATATAGAAGATGAGTTGGAGCTTAATCCACCACGCTGCTCCGATGTGGGTTGGCGGATAATTTCCCTACCATGAGTAACGATCGTTATCAGGTGTCCATGATAACAACCGGGACCGACGGCTATACGTGCTCTCCGAGGCACGGTGGGGAGACCCACAAAGACATACACCCAGACCGAAAACAAATATTTGTATAAATATACCTAAATATCTGTCCCGAGTGGGAATCGAATCCGCGACCGCCAGCGCGCGCCATTGAGGCAACTATACTCACACCACTACACCAGAAGGGTCGTCGCAAAAAGTATAGTTAGTAGGCTACCTACCTATAATCACTCACACAATTAACTGCAAAAGTATAAAAAGTGAAATTTATGTGCGGGCGATGCCGTACAGTGCACAGCTAGTATATAATAAAAAGCGTAATTTAAAATATAATATTTGTTAGTTTTTTTTTTGTTTTTTTGTAATCGTAAGAAGTATTTATAATTTTAGTAGTTTTATAGTAGGTATTATCAATCAAGGTAAATTTGTTTTTTATTTTTTAATTAATAAATAAAAAAATATTTTACAACAAAAAAAAAAGTAAGATTTACTTAAATGTGAAGGATTCATATGTACTTTATGTAAAATATATATTTTAACGACGCACTTAATAGCCGTATAATATATACACAGAGTAAAGGAAAGAATTTTATGACGGACGGGTTATATAAACGTCCAGTTATGGCAAAACTACAACAGAATAACTTATTTCCTAGGGCTTGAAAATAAAACTTTACTGCTGCACTAAAACTATAAACGTAACGAAAATACAAAATGAACATGGATAGTTGCTGCACGTTGCTATTTCTTAGTTTTTGGAACGTAAATAATTATAATAACACTTTTTTTTTACATACATCATAATATTTGAGTTAACTAATACATATTATACGTATAACTTCTTTTTCATTATTTAAATGGGCTATAGTTTCAGATTCGTAAATGTTCTAGTAATATCTTGTATTCTTTAATCGATTAAGATTACTGGGATTTATGAAATGACATACTATTGTTAGAGGATTGTCTAGGAAGAGAGAAGACAATGTTGGCGAAAAAGTATTACGAGTGTAACTAATTATGTATGTTTTATATTTAAATATAATACAGGCGTAAATATTTTATATAAAAAATAGGTAAAAAATTAAAATAATTTAAGTTACATCAGTGGTTATTGGGTAAATAATGTACATAAATGGAAGCTTTAAAATGACAGTTTGAACCGACAGCATTTGTTATTTTTAAAATAAAAAAGAAAAAAACATAATTATGCCAACGGTAGAATTCACTATTTTCCATTACTCTAATGGACTTTTATGTTGGTCTCTTTAAACGTGAATATAATTTACGAACCATTTAATTCTCTTTGATAGTAACATGCGATTAGGCTGTTTTATGTGATGACTCTCAATAATAGTCGAAAATATAAATAAATAGGTACTTATATTATTATTCACGGCAATATTAGATTTCTTTGTTAGAAAGTAAGCTAATCAATTTTAGTTATAGATCTGCGAGTTTACACTAATGATAACAGTATCACAAGACTTGAACCGCATAGCCTGAAGATGTAAGTTACCATTTAGATTAATATGAAACTTGTTGAGGGTTAAATAGACTTACGCAAAGGAAATGCGAAATTATCAGTCAAAGATACTTTACGTATAACTGTTCTAGCTATTGCGATTAATAGTAACTAAGTGGCGATAGGAATGTTGAAAACAACTCTGTTAAACTCTACTAGAGTAAGTAAGTAAAGTAATGTTACATCAGTATCAGTATAGTAATCAGTATATTATACTGATTTTATTTTGTGATATTCTAAACAGGACAACGTTTTTATCACACCATTTGAGAAGATTATTATTAATATTCTACTAGTAAGAGTCACGGTGTGATGCTTATAAAGGTAGCATATATGCTTGATATTGCTTGACGAGATTAGAGCAACTTCAGGTAAAGCATTTGAGCTTATATTACATATTAGCAAAGTGTGAAAACTAATAAAGACATATAATGGTCCGATACCTTGGACTTATTGCAAAATACTGCCAATTGACCAATCGTAAAAGATATTTAAAAAAATCCTATGTAGCGCTATATAAAAGATTCAAGATCTTTCATATTTAAACTTATTTTAGAAAAGAAGTCAGTTACTTATATTTGCAAAGTTAATATTATATTATATTTTTTAAAACTATAATTAATATTTAATAAGTCAGCTTTGATACACGTATCCCAGGTGGATGTTATGGTGGGGTGCCAATTGTCGGTGACCTCCACGTGGTGCACCCTGGTAACGTAGACAGCAGCAGCTCCACAGTTGCGGAGCTGCTGCTGCCTACGGCTAACGACCGACTGCGGGGAACGCCGGGTATGCGACTGCGCTCCGGGTACTGCTCTGTTTATGCAGAGTTGACCCGTTGAGCGGCCGCATGGCGTGGTGGGGACAATCGTTTCCACTGGGGCTCCGGCGCCACTGTGCTCGCGCGCAGTATCGCCACGGAGGACGGACGGGTCGGACGTGCACTCACACTGCCGTCTGACAGAACGGGTAAGGTCAGTCTTACTCGTTCACTGTCTTCTCGTAATCCCGCTACGTGGTGTCGTGGTCATGCCTCGCGGCTACGTGCGGAACCGAGGGTCTTGCCTTAACCGGCCGGACCGCGAGGAAGAAAACCTCTATAAAAAATTACCCCGAATCCCAAGCGGCGACGCAGCGTGAGGGGATACATGGCTGACGGGTGGATCAGTCTCGACTGCGATCCTCGTCCGGGTACCGGCCGACACCCGCGACGAGTTACGCTAGGCTTACCCAGGTACAGGGGGCACTGCCTGGGCGGACCGTCTTTCCCCCATACACGTGGGACCAAAAATGGAAAAATTTATCATTACACACTTTGAGAAGGATGCGGGATCGGAGTCGACTCCGATGATTATAGCTCGGCGGCGACGGCTGGTGAGACCAGCAGTGGCCAGACGAGGAGTGGCAAGCGGTGTCGCCGCAGTCCGCGGTCGACCGGCGAGGGGAGCGTGATTCTCGCCGGATGTAAAAAGCGCATTTTAATGCGGGAGGAGCCCTGCACCGAGGCGGAGCGAGCCATAGAGGAGCAGGTGCGTGCGGCCGAGGAGGGCCGCAGGGCGCTCAGCCTAGACGTGGGAGACGCACGTACGGCCGACGTCCTCTGTAAACAGGTCGCCACGGACGTCGACCTCATTAACAAGGTGGCGACGAGGTCGTCGAACCTAAAGGTCACGTTCGCGCGCGCCTTAAAGGATTCGGTGGCCTCGATAAAAGCGGTAGTAGAAGCCCTCCGGGATAGGTCAACTTCGGAGAAAGTGCGGAAGCTCCAAGCCGAGAATAACCGGCTACGACGCGACTTAGACGACCTCCGTAAACAGGTGGTGGAGCTTCGAAAGCATCGCTCTGAGCAGGTCGCTCCCACCTGCCTACCAAGGCAAGGAGCCTTCGGCGAAGAAGAAGAAGACTAGAAAGCCAAAGTTGGCGGCCCCTCGCTCTCCGGCAGTGCTCATAACACTTGAGGAGTACGCCGAGAGTAAGGGGCTAACTTACTGCCACTTACTGGAGCGGGCGGCGGAAACCGTCGATCTGAAGGCACTTGGGATCGACGGTGGCCTAAACATACGGCGCGCCGCTACCGGGGCTAGATTACTAGAGCTGCCGAAGGGTCGGACCCCGGAAACGGCAGAGCGCTTTGCGGGAGGAGCTCCGTAAGGCGTTTGGTAGTTTGGCGAGGGTCGTCCAACCTACGAAGCTCGCGAGTCTGCGAGTTTCTGGGCTGGACGACTCCGTCACCAGCGAGGCGGTGGCCGCTGCGGCGGCCAAGATGGGCCGGTGCGATGCCGGCTCCATCAAGGTTGGCGCAATCGCAGTCGGACCTGGCGGGTTGGGATGCACCATTGTGCGATGCCCGATACCAGTCGCTAAGGTCCTGGTCGAGGCTGGCAGACTCCTCGTCGGCTGGAGCTCGGCCAGAGTCCAGGTTTTGGAGCAGCGCCCCATGCGCTGCTTTAAATGTTTGGGAATCGGGCACACTCGCCCGATCTGTCCGGCTGCGGTTGACCGCAGCGGCGCGTGCTTCCGGTGTGGCCTCGAGGGGCACATCGCCCGTAACTGCACCGGAGCACTGCGCTGCGCCGTATGTGCTGCCGCTGGCAAATCGGCGGCCCACTTGATGGGGGGACGGGACTGCCACCCCCCCAAATCTAAGGGTAGAGCGGTCGCTAAGACCCCGGCCGCTCCCCAAAGCCCAACGCACCAGGTCACGGAGGAGACTGCGGCTATGTCATCATGACCTGCCGCAGTCTCTCCCGTTCGCCGGTCCCTGGTGCAGAGGAAATAGAGCGCTCACGGTGCCCGCGAGTGGTGGCGACTGGTGGCGGGATGCGTAAACGCATTTCACAGCGTCAAAAAAAAAAAAAAGGTGGATGTTATGGTCACTTGGGATGTTTTCCGTACTGAACACACCTCTCGATTATCCTGTCTAGACAAGAACCACGGAAGACTGTTATACTGTATAAATAGTTATTACTTGATTGTGATATTACTATAGAAGTTCGCATTATAAAACATTTTCAAAATTCAAATACACTGTATAATAATATTTTTATGACTCTGCTATAAATGTAAACCAACTTGTAATAAACGCGTGTAAGCAAAATTTAAAAACGTAAAATCAGCGCTTACTTTGTTTTGTAAATGTAAAGTTAATTTATTTTTCAATGAAAGACGAAAATAAAACTTCTACCGTATAATGAGGGAAAAATGACGTAATGAAGGCTTTTATCAAAATGAGTTTACTAGCAGTGTTAAAATGAAGGAGCCAACAGGCTTATTGATACCCTTACATATACAAAAGGACCTTAATCACGCCGTTACATTAATTTAATTTGAAATACGACCCGTGGCGGCTTCTATTGAAATAAACAAATAGCCTCTTTTGACTTGTAATGTGTTGACGATGTCGATATAACTCTGATTCCGACCTTCGAAACAAAATAAATACAACCCAAACCACGAGATTTCAGTACAGATAAATTCAAAGCGTTTGACCACAGGTATCTTTTGTAATATTTTGATATATAAAAAATAAATGTAAGTAAGTATGTATATATTGTACTTTTTCTCCTGCGTGACACTGGCAGTTCATCTGTGCTATTTTGGCATTATTGAAAGCCAATTATTCAAATGAAATAATGAATGTTGTATTTTTGTACATTTTGAATGGTTCGTTATAAGATAATTATACTATCGTATAAAATATATGAATATAAGCGCTTAATCTTCCAACTTATGTCGGAAGGAATTTAATTATAACAAAGACGTTCTATTCGTAAATATATAATCATTGTTAACAAAAGCACTTTGTTAAAATATTTTTAATACGAGAAAGGGGTTAAAACAAAGGAAACAATGCATTATTTTCATCGCGGTTGAAAGCTATAATTATGGCAATAACAGGTAACCCATTCACTTCATTTCTTATGCTCCTAAATCACGTTTTTGTTTGTTGATGACAGTTCATTGTTTTGAGATCGCACTGGTACCGTTTACGTTCATGTATAACAAAAACTCACAGATTGTGAAAAACAAAGGATAAAAACAATTAATGTTTTATCTAGCCAATTACAAATCAAAACGTCCTTTACAAATTTGAAGATAATAAATAATTATTCAAATTGTTATATTGCCTTGTTGTTAAATGTATTTGTATTTTAAATAACAGTAGCGACACAGTTTAGCATTTTTTAAAGATCAAATATTAAATAATTTGACTGATTGTGTAATTTTTTGGTTATAATTTCTTATTTTATGTATTTTTCTAGTATCGATTTACTGTAATCTTAATACACGATATCAAGTCAATGTATCAATTTCATAAAGTGTTGCGTCACAAAGATATATTATGTACATAATAACTTTGATCGTAGCCGTAATCCGTCATCAGCGTATAATGTCTAAATAGTTACATAGAACTGAAATGTTATGATTTACTACTACGAGTACTTAAATAATCACATTAAAATTTTCTCGTAAATTATTGCCATCAACTAGAAGAGACATAAGTGGGTTAAGATTCCTATAAACTTTTAAATAAACGAAACGAGGCGTGTTTTATTAGATAATAAATTTTAAAATAATTATTGTATTTTTAGTAACTTTAAAATAAAATGATAATATAATATAATATAGTTCTTAGATGGTTATCATTGTTCAACATAGAAAATAATAAAACTATATATATTTTTTCTTCTATTTTCTTTTATTTTGATATGGGAAAAGTACATGTTTCTTTAGTGTTTTGTGTCATTAACTTTAAGCTTGAAATAATTGAATATCAATCTATTACTAAATACATTAAATATGTTTTAAATATTTGATAAAACAATGCGACAACTTACTCAACATCTATAGAATAGTTATTTATACCAGTGTAAGTGTTCCTTATAATTTATATTTGGTTAGAACTGATTAAGGTTACAAATTATAGCGGTTGCCGCTAGGTGTTTTCTAGGGTCAAGGTTGACACACCGTAATAAAGTGTTTGCGGCTATAATAAATAAGTACCTCAGATATTTGCCATTGTATCCATCTGACGGCTTATTAAGTAGTTTAAAAATTACATTGAAGTGATGTATATAAATCACATTAAAATTACTATACATTACTCCTTAACATTTTTTTTAAATTTAACCAATACACCTAAAAAGTTAAAATGATTTTTGTATATGTGATATTCTTACATATAGCTTATACCGCATACCTAATAAGTATGTGGTATAACCTCTTTTTTTATGATGGGAAATGCATTCACGCATCCCGCCGCCCGTAGGCGACGGGAATGTGGGACTCGCTGGCTCAGAATACCCACTAAAACCCATCGACCGTCTGCGCCGTAGTGGGGCGCCACGGGATCGCTCGCTCATACATCCGTCACGCCCCGACGCTTGGCCAGGTGGCCCCTCCGCAGTGCCTTGTGCGCCTCCGCGCCCAAACTACCGCGCTTTTGCGCCACCGAATTGAGGGGAAAAGCGAGTCATCCCCCTCCTGCGTTTTCGCGCCAAGCGCTGCTGGTTTTGGTCCACGGGTGTCCGAAGACCTCTACCACTCGCGAGGCATTCGAGTGGCGTTCCCCTATCCGCCATCGGGGGACTCGCCCAGTAGGAGACCAGCAACTCCCTTGGGATGTGGTATAACCTCGTACAATAAAACAAAGTGATTAAAATTTTGTTGAATTCTTATATTTTCGTTAAATCCTTTGGATATGCAAAAAATAAACCATTTATTCATAAAGTTATAGAAAAACATTTTTATAGTAAAAAAAATTATTGCCTAAAAGGTTTTAACTATCTGCATTCTATTTCATAGTGTCGCTTTTTCATCGTACATAAATTGTTAAAAGCGGCTAAATTAATGTTAGTCGGATTTACCCGAGAAAAAATGGATTGTTTTGAAGTGTGGAACTTTTAGTTTAAAAATTTTATTCCGTTTTTTTTTTTTCGTATTTCATTTAATACCATGATATTCGTATAGTTTATTACAAAGCACATGTTAGAAAATTATACAAAAAGGAATCTTATAGTAAATATCAAAATCAGCTTTCTTCGAAGATCGCTTTTTAAAAAGTTTTATTTCATTGATCGGTGGATATTTGTGTCTTTGTATAATATTATATTTTTAACACACAAGGTTGTCTTGTTTTTCTTGATGTTTTTCTTCACCGCAGAACATGCAGGGAGCGCCAGATTTTTTGTATATTCTATGTTTAAGTACGGTGAATATTAAGAAACACCCATATAACATTTTTTACGGTGGACACACGCTCCAAATTAGAGACTATAAGTTTTAAAATTAAGGTACCTATAAATTATCAGCTACCATGTATCAAGTATGTATAAATTTATTAAAAAAAAAAAAAAAAACATTTTTTTACTTCTAATAACACTGGTATAAGAATAAATTAATTAATGAATAATATTTTATAAGGAAAAATATGTATTCCATGTGAAATCTATCAAATGGCTTTTTGCTTTGTTGTAACATTACGAATCAAATATAGAAGTGAGTATCATTATCTTGTAGGATATCCTTTGTTCACGCAAATAATAGAACTCAGTTGTGTTTAGACGTGTTTCATTGCAAGTAAAATGATAACGAAATTATGGAAGATTATCTATACATATAATAAAATGGTAGGTAAGTCAAAACTGTACATTGAATATTTTTTTAAAACAATACTTGGGGTGTGATCTACAATCGATACCGAAGCCAAAAATATAGTTTTTAGAATTTTTGTCTGTTTATCTGTTTGTCTGTATGTACGAGTATGTCCGGGATAAACTCAAAAAGTACTGTATGGATTTACTTCAAATTTGTCACGAATATTATTAAGAAGTCGGGTCAACATATAGGCTACATATTATCACGCTGTCACCTACGGGGAACGAGCTCACTGCTCGTACCTTTATTTCTTCAACGCATTCTGTAACAACGTGTAATCTAATAGCGTTCACGCAGACGACGTCGTGGGCAGCAGCTAGTATTCAATAAAGACTTTGATTTACAAAATAAATTTTTTCTATACTTTAAATCAATACAGATAATATATTGATATTATAAACTTTTTATAAAGTCAGACCGAGTTCAAATCACGTATTATTACGGAATCCTTTTTATGACTATAGATATAGCTTTAATATTGTTGAAAGATATAGGCTACTGTAATAAAAATTCAGTTCCATTGGGTTGAAATAACGTTTCAACGTAATTTTATTCTTCTGGCTTTTAACCGACTTCTAAAAAGAACGAGGTTCTCAATTCGATCGTAATTTTTCGTGTTCCCGCTTTCTTTTCACGTTAGATTGTAAATCGATTAAATCATTTCAATTTCTTTTATTAAGTGGGGTTTTTTATTAAAGAAAATATTATTACAAATAAATCGCGTGTACAAATAAAAAACTTGTCGATTATTTAAAATGTTATTTAGATCAGGGGTGTCAAACTCAAGAGGCCATATATTAAATTTAGGATGTGTAGGCGGTCCAAATTCAAATAAAAAACGTACTGAATTATTATAACATTTTACTTATTTAATTACATAGTATATAATATACGGTTGTTACAAATCATATGAAAATTATAAAATAGGGTAATTATTTTGAGCTCGAGGAGCGATCGCGGGCAATATCTTTGCCATCCCTGATTTAGATTGTAGAGTCAAAAAACACATATTACGTAAAAAGAGCAATATTATGGAGATTTATATGGAATTACACATTGTTTGTACTCCAATTATGTTAAGAATTATGTTAAGTGGAGCTAAGGAAAGGATAATTATGCCGTTATCTATGTATGTATGTTTGGAGTAACACGATTTTAAAATTTTGAGATACTTTGGTTTTTTCCACAAACAATAGTACAAACTTGGATGGATAGAATCTGAGATTCGCGAAATCAAATAAACAAAGATATAAGCAAAATAGATTTAGTACGATGTCTCACTCACAATCCCATCTTTCTGTTGAGTCTACGATTTCATGTTAACCACAGTTGGTTAAAACTAAGAATATCGACCAAGTGCGAGTCGAAGTCGTACACAGAGTGCTCCGTCATATACCTACGTCGTACGTAACGTATTTCGTCCATCTGTATGCCAAATAACTCTTTGGGACCGTAATGAATAGATATAAGAAACTATTTGAAACTTATAACCCTGGTTTTTTATCGTCGTATAATAATTCTATTTAGTTTTTTCGATTTGTAATACTCTATTTTTAGAAGGTCTCAGAATGGTTAAGAATTAATTAACTTTGCCCAGATGAATCTTATATTGAAATTATAGACAATTAAATAATAGTTAATTAAAAACGGCACTAGATCATATAAATATCGTTTTGTTAATATCATATTTAAAGGTTACCTTATAAGCTTATATAATAATGCATACTTATTTAATAACAGTTTACTTTTGTGTGGAAACGTACTATAATATAAGTTCACCAACTAAATAAATTTCAACTTATAACCTTGTAAAAAAAGTCAATAAAAACGAATATACTTTATACTAATCTTCTAAAAGGTAATAGAAAATTTTGAAACGGGAGTTCATGATTACTTTTAAGTGTATTCCGACGTTACATCTAGTCCCGTAGAACGAGTGGGTAGTACAGGCCGAAGCGTACAATGTACTACCAAGATTAGATTGGGTTCGAGCCCCGCTATATATCACGCCACCTAATCGCACAAGCTTGCGTATTCCATTTTGTATGTCCATTTAAATCTTTTGAAGACGATTCGTGACAATAATTAAACTATTCTAATTCAATTTTCGTTACAGTGTATTGTTTATCCGTTCCTATATTAAGAATACTAAATAGTTTTTCTTACACAGATGTGAATTTTATTGAATAGAATTTACACTTATTTTCTAAGGATGTAATGAAATATGTGTATGATATTTTTGTTTTTAGTGAAATGAATATGAAAAAGATCTCTAAACGAGTCCATCGAATAAATGTTTAAAAGCGCCGTCATACAACAAAAAGTGAACAAAGTGGTATTAGTTTGATGAATGTTGTTTCGCTTCTAAAAGAAAGTTTTACAGTAAATTTGTCTGTGGTTTTAATTTGTACTATTTAAACTTTATCTTTTAAGTTTTTTTTCTTTATTTTAATGTATGTTGTGAATTGAAATATTAACTAAATACTACACTAGTATGCTCATACGATTTCGCACGAGCGCAATTTATTAAAAAAGTAAACAGAACGTTACATTTTTTTTTCTGTCGTTTGGAAAACTTGTGACAGCAGAACTGTTGAGCTGAAACTTACATATCTTACATGTTTCATACAAATTTACCAATCCCCAACTTATATTGAACATAACTCTCAAGAGTTGATCATTCAAACACACTGCTTTTTTATTTTTCTTATTTGATTTTAATAGTTCACAAGTACATGGTTTTAAATAATAATATAAAATATAAAATTATAAGAAATTTTGTCCACAATACACAATAAAATAAAAAGAGGTCGGGCATAATCAACAAAAACGTACGTATTGATTAACGAAGAATACAAAAATAAAGGATATTTACGAAATGTTAGTAAATATTTCATAAAACTTTACTAACAAGCAGCAATCTTTTGAAACTTTATTTACAGTAGTTAGTTTAGTTGAAGAACTAAAACTAAGTTCATAAATTCATTTATGGGTTTCTTATAATTTTATTGAACTTTTCCTTTAAAATTTTGACTATTTTACTACTTCACTAGATTTTTCTTTTAACTTTGTACATTTCGTATTTGAAATAAGGTAAAATAAACTTAAATACTATTTACTTAACAGTTTGGATGTTTTCAGAAAATAATAAATAAGATTTAAATTTGGATTTTAATTATAAAAAAAACTGGCTTCTATTAATGCTTGCTATGAACGATTTAACAGAAACATACAGTAAAAAATACGTGAAACAAAAACTTTTTACTCCTTTTTACGAAAATTACGTGGACAGAGAAGTATGAAATTTGGCACAGTTAAAGTTTATATGGAGAAGAAGTACAGAATGCTAATATTTTTTACAATAATGCTCAAAAAATACATTAAATTCATTAAAAAAATACTTCACATACTGTGGCACATACACATATGTATAATGACATATTATATACACAATTTTTTTTTTATTGTCATAGTCTGTTGTCAACACGGTCTTAAATATAGGTCTAGCAACAAATTTTTTAAAATACAGATTTTGTAACGAATTTTTTATCGAAATTTTTTATGACTACTGCATATTCTCACCATGTTATGCGCAATCATATTTTTATGATATTGACAATGCTGTCAATTATAGATAAGGTCGAATTTCGACCACTGGGTGACCACTAGTAACAATGAATGTATAAATTAATAATAAGTATTCTAGACTGTGAGTTAGAACAAAACGTACGCCAAATTATTTTATTTTTGTTTAAAAAATTAAACAAAATAACAAATAAGCAATGAAAGGCAGATCACAAATATTTTTTAAAGCGAAGCTAGTTTGTGGGTAATTTGTTGCTGAACGTACGATGGAGAACGCAGTTAGGGTTGTGGGAGTGACCGAGTTCGTGATTGCAGACATTTATCTGCTGGTCGGCTAATTAGCTGTATAAGGCTTCTTCGTTTTTGTATACGGATGCTGCTTATATGTTAACTTAAGATTTTCAAACCTTACGTACTTTTTAAATGAATGTTAAATTGAGCTAATATTACTATATTATTTTGAATTCCAAATAATATTATACTCGTAATATAATTATACTCGTAATCTTATAGCTCTAAAATACCTTCGTAATGTATTAAAAAAATCATACTCATTATTGTATATCAGTACATTTAGTTATATTGATTACTAGCTGCAACCGCCACTACGTTCACGATTACACATTTTAACTTTCATCCCTTCTTAGGGATTAAAAAATAAGTCTTCGCTCTTAGTATTGACTCAAATCCTGCCTTTTATTGAAATTCATTTATTAGTTTAATAAAAAATAGTAAAATAATGAAAATACCGTTCCGATTGATCCGATCCGATTTTCCTCATTATTGATTATTATAGAATAGCTTTAACATTTTTTTTTGTACTAATGTAAAGAGTTGGATCTGCTATAGTTTTATTATAAATATAGATTTAGACAGAAACAGTGACACACATCAAAAATAAAATTATAGAGCCTTAACTTACCAAAGTAAAATTTTTGTGGGGCTTCTCTCCCACAAAACTAACCTTTCCTGTAAACCAGTGTAAATTTTTCTTACTTGTCCGTAAGTCAAAGAACTTGGACCTAGGAGTAGCACCAATAAATAAATTCTTAAAGGTTTTAACTTCATGTCTCCACTGATGATAAGAGAGTGCTCGTTCAATTTTTGCCCACAGAATTGATATTATAATTCTACGGGGAACACTGACATCATTCGTCATTATTATCTGTAAATATTTTGTAGGTTTTGAATTGTAAATATAAATACAGTAATTTTTATCTGAAACAAAAGCAAAAAATAAAATAAAAGAATAAAATTTAGAATAATTAATATATTGGAAGTATGTACATATTATATAATTTGCATAACCGTCCTATCTGAGCTGTAATGATGCTAGTGACAGAATCTTGACACTAGGAGTACAGAGTTTATGACTACGAATAGGCTATTAGCCTATGTCATAATTGTATCCTATATAAACAAAATCGTACTATTTCAATCTAAAGTTTCTTAAATTTTGCTTTGATTTTGATCAAAAATAATAAAATACTTGTTAATGTTTTGTTGGTTGGTTTTAATTATATTTTATGTCAAATTGTATTTATGTATATATGTATTTATATAAATTTCTTAAAATTTATTTCCGTTCCTAGTACCTGTAAAACAAGTTCTTACGAACTTAGCACGGGGCTAGGTTAACGTGGAGTGATTGTTGGTTAATATTTATTTATTAATTATTTATTTATTTAATTATTAAGACTCAAAAAGAAAATACACACTTCGATTTAAATATCTATGTAATTTCTTATCATCAATTACTCATCTTTTATTTTATGTTCTTAGACGACTTTAGCATATTGATTGAACCAAAAGTTGAAACATTTAATTATGTAACTTTGACGACAAATATGATGAAAACGGAAGGATTCTTAATATAACTTCATCATATTTGCGATAATTGGAATTAAAAAACGAAAAATGAAAATTTTTTTTTTCATAAGAGTTTACAATACATGAAACCGTTGTTGGGACATCCTTTTAATTAGGTATTATAATTATGTCAGGATATCTCATTCTTGTCTAAAAAAACTTGTGAAATGTAAACATAATACTATTTATTTACTTATTACTTACATGGTGTACGACTTGGAGTTTGTTTAAAAGGCCCATAGTCAGAGACCAAAGCTGAAGTGGCTGATGTGATGATAATGATAGTTAATGTGATGTTCTTTACTTGATTACTTCAAATAAAGCTTCAGCCTCTTGTAAATTTAAGTTCGTAATCTATTTAATTAGAGAATTTTTGAGTCTGTGTGTATTTAATAAACATTATTTTATCAAACTGCTTAATTTTTATCTATATTATATATATATATATATATATAGAGTGAGATTTTTATACATATATATGTATAAAAATCTGGTTTGAGTACAAATTCTTGCGGAGCCCAATTGTTATTACTAATTGGTAATCGGTAATTGGTATCCGACAGTAATTGTTACTCCTGGTAGGGAAAATATCGAGACCTTGCAGTGGCGCAGCGTGGCGAATTAAACTCCAACTCTATTTCTACATGCTGCATTTCCTTTTGCCTGGCAGAGCAGTATATTTTTACATGAAATTCCAGTGCAGTAGATGTTTTTGGAAAATATCAATAAATCTAGAATTCTAGTTAATCAGGGTTATTATCATACACCTAAGTGACTTTAGGCAAAATAAATTATAATATTAAAGACTTAAATTAATAATCACAAAGTAAAAAACTACGTGAAATGCAGAAGCGAATTTTAAGTATAAATACTTTTAGTCAGATATTAAAATATTAATTAATCCTTACTTAATTCATTAAAAATCTTAGGTTATTGGTGCTAAGTTTCTGATGTCAAAAGTAAAAGCTTTAGGTCAGTTTGTGTTAAAGGCGAGGCACAAAATAGAAGTACTGATCGTAAATAGGGGTGGTTTTTATTTTGCCTTTTTTAAGCAAGTGCAATTATTTTAATGGAATGTCTTGTTTTAAAAACCGAACCTAAATTCTTCTACAGTTTTGATATTTATTATATAACAAACAGTTGTGTATACACATATGATTTGATATATCTCAACAGTAAATAAATTTTTAATTTAAATATTTGTTTTAAAATTTATTGAGACATATAAAGGTAATTGTATATGTTATTTTGTATATTAGGTAAAAAACATGTGTTTTTTTTTATATCATAATATTATTCATCATAATATGAAAACAACTGAATAAATTAATGAAGCGTTTTCTAGGGTAACAAATTTTGTATTATATTTTGTTTTTACCACCGAATTTAATTGCTTTTCGATTAACTTTTTATTCAACACGGAATGAAAAAGTGTAGTATATATCACATGTTCGTGTACAAGCCACGCAACAAGGTGACGGTGCCTACGTATTTCAATGTATTCATTATTATCAGTGGTCGAAATTCGACCTAATCTATAATTGAGAGTATTGTCAACATCATAAAAATATGATTGCGTATAACATGGTGAGCATATGCAGCGTTGACTGTGAGACGTTTATGAGTGTCAGACATTTACGTTTACCTATTTGATGTTTAGACTTGATGAATGACTCGATGAAGAAAAGTACGTGTATATTATATTGAATTTTGATTTATTAAAATTCAATATAATATATTTATTATTTATTTTTATTTTAATATTTTACTGAATTTTGAGCATGTCTTTCATTTAAAAATACATAATTTTGAACAAAATTCCACAAACATGCTGTCTTTTTAAACTTTTGCACGTGCAAAATATATAGCTTAGAATTTAGTCGCATGTACTTAAAAATGCATGTCATGAAATGTGACTTATTGCGCTCACTATAGCTTCGCACATAGCTTTCATTTTCCACTTTTGTAGGTTAAAGGATTTAAACTAAAGTTTAACACGTCTCTTTGAACAGGTGAAGAAATAAAGTTTACTCAAAAGCTTTCAAGTACTTGGTATGAGTTTGTTACACGGCAATTAATTTACTTATTAAAATTATTGTACGCTTTAACCTGTGACTTGAAATTATAATATATTATATGTATATGATTCTATATTTAAATGATAAGCGTATTTGAGTGTTTGAGCTGTTTAAATTAAATGTTTTGAATTAAGTTTAAATTTGTATGTACATATGTATAAATATATGTATATAATGTATATTTTTCCAGCAATGTGTAGACTGGATAGTCTTTGCGTAGAATCCAGTTATTAAATAAATTGCTGATTGAATATTTTTTTTATAGTTATTTTTTTAAATGAATTTACCTGGTTAATATATGAGTACCATAACCAAATTTGAATCCTAGGGATTGGTTTTACACAAACTTCATTAACAGTAGAGTAATCTACAAATAATTATGATATCGGTAATTTTTACGTTTTTTTGCTAAGAATAAATAAATAAATAAATAAATATTAACCAACAATCACACCACGTTAACCTAGCCCCGTGCTAAGTTCGTAAGAACTTGTGTTACAGGTACTAGGAACGGAAATAAATTTATATAAATACATATATACATAAATATACACATCCATGACCCGGTGCAGACATCTATATTCGTCATACAAATTATCTGCACCTGGCGGGATTCGAACCCGCGACCGCTGTGTAAAGTGCCAGTTGCCTGACCACTCGACCAGCCGGTCGTCAAATCATGAATCACGAATCACGTCACATACGTCAACTATATTCACAGTTTGCTTTAATATGATATTAGTCCAGTAATCAGGTATTTTTGCCCTACAAAAGGTGGCGTAGAAAATGTTTTAATTTGTATTGCTTAAGTATAGGCTCCTCATGAAAAATGTAAGTTTTCGACCTTGAGGGGTCACAGCGTCAGCCGCCATCTTGAATTGAAGGACCCAAAATTTGGTTTTTTTTATATACTGCTTCAACAGTTGACTTTAGAACAAATATGTCTATGAGAAGTATAAAGACAATAAAATTTCAAAAAAAAAATTGTATATATTTATTGTGTACGACTTATAGAAAGAAAGTTACTTTACTTTATTTTTCTTATTTGATTCTAATAGTTCACAAGTACATGGTTAGACATAAAATTATAAGAAATTTTTTCCACAACACACAATAAAATAAAAAGAGGTCGGGCACAACCAACAAAAACGACAGTGACAAACGTACGGAAGCAATAAAATTATTGGGTACTACATCTGTTTTTTTTTATTCTGTTGCAATATTGTTATTAACGAATTATATTATATTGATTAACGAAGAATACACAAATAAAGGATATTTACGAAATGTTAGTAAATATTTCATAAAACTTTACTAACAAGCAGCAATCTTTTGAAACTTTATTTACAGTAGTTAGTTTAGTTGAAGAACTAAAACTAACTTCATAAATTCATTTATGGGTTTCTTATAATTTTATTGAACTTTTCCTTTAAAATTTTGACTATTTTACTACTTCACTAGATTTTTCTTTTAACTTTGTACATCTCATATTTGAAATAAGGTAAAGTAAACTTAAATACTACTTACTTAACAGTTTGGATGTTTTCAGAAAATAATAAAAAAGATTTCAATTTCGATTTTAATTATAAAAAAAAAACTGGCTTCTAATGCTTGCTATGAACGATTTAACAGAAACATACAGTAAAAAATACGTGAAACAAAAACTTTACTCCTTTTTACGAAAATTACGTGGACAGAGAAGTATGAAATTTGGCACAGTTAAAGTTTATATGGAGAAGAAGTACAGAATGCTCCTATTTTTTTACAATAATGGTCAAAAAATACATTAAATTCATTTAAAAAATACTTTACACACTCGGCACATACATATATGTACAATGACATATATAAATTTTGTTTATTGTCAAAGTCTGTTGTCAACACGGTCTTAAATATAGGTCTCTGCTCTAGCAACAATTTTTTTTAAATACAGATCTAGTAACGAATTTTTTTTTCGAAATTTTTTATGACTACTGCATATTCTCACCACGTTATGCGCAATCATATTTTTATGATGTTGACAATGCTGTCAATTATAGATTAGGTCGAATTTCGACCACTGGGTGACCACTAGTAACTATGAATGTATTAATTAATAATAAGTATTCTAGACTGTGTGTTAGAACAAAACGTACGCCAAATTATTTTATTTTTATTTAAAAAATTAAACAAAATAACAAATAAGCAATGAAAGGCAGATCACAAATATTTTTTAAAGCGAAGCTAGTTTGTGGGTAATTTGTTGCTGAACGTACGATGGAGAACGCAGTTAGGGTTGTGGGAGTGACCGAGTTAGTGATTGCAGACATTTATCTTCTGGTCGGCTAATTAGCTGTATAAGGCTTCTTCGTTTTTGTATACGGATGCTGCTTATATGTTAACTTAAGATTTTCAAACCTTACGTACTTTTTAAATGAATGTTAAATTGAGCTAATATTACTATATTATTTTGAATTCCAAATAATATTATACTCGTAATATAATTATACTCGTAATCTTATAGCTCGAAAATACCTTCGTAATGTATTAAAAAAATCATACTCATTATTGTATATCAGTACATTTAGTTATATTGATTACTAGCTGTAACCGCCACTACGTTCACGATTACACATTTTAACTTTCATCCCTTCTTAGGGATTAAAAAATAAGTCTTCGCTCTTAGTATAGACTCAAATCCTGCCTTTTATTGAAATTCATTTATTAGTTTAATAAAAAATAGTAAAATAATGAAAATACCGTTCCGATTGATCCGATCCGATTTTCTTCATTATTGATTATTATAGAATAGCCTCAACATTTTTTTTTTTGTACTAATGTAAAGAGTTGGATCTCCTATAGTTTTATTATAAATATAGATTTAGACAGAAACAGTGACACACATCAAAAATAAAATTATAGAGCCTTAACTTACCAAAGTAAAATTTTTGTGGGGCTTCTCTCCCACAAAACTAACCTTTCCTGTAAACCAGTGTAAATTTTTCTTACTTGTCCGTAAGTCAAAGAACTTGGACCTTGGAGTAGCACCGATAAATAAATTCTTAAAGGTTTTAACTTCATGTCTCCACTGATGATAAGAGAATGCTCGTTCAATTTTTGCCCACAGAATTGATATTATAATTCTACGGGGAACACTGACATCATTCGTCATCATTATCTGTAAATATTTTGTAGGTTTTGAATTGTAAATATAAATACAGTAATTTTTATCTGAAACAAAAGCAAAAAATAAAATAAAAGAATAAAATTTAGAATAATTAATATATTGGAAGTATGTACATATTATATAATTTGCATAACCGTCCTATCTGAGCTGTAATGATGCTAGTGACAGAATCTTGACACTAGGAGTACATAGTTTATGACTACGAATAGGCTATTAGCCTATGTCATAATTGTATCCTATATAAACAAAATCGTACTATTTCAATCTCAAGTTTCTTAAATTTTGCTTTGATTTTGATCAAAAATAATAAAATACTTTTTAATGTTTTGTTGGTTGGTTTTAATTATATTTTATGTCAAATTGTATTTATGTATATATGTATTTATATAAATTTCTTAAAATTTATTTCCGTTCCTAGTACCTGTAAAACAAGTTCTTACGAACTTAGTACGAGGCTAGGTTAACGTGGTCTGATTGTTGGTTAATATTTATTTATTTATTATTTATTTATTTAATTATTAAGACTCAAAAAGTTTAAAGAAAATACATACTTCGATTTAAATATCTATGTTATTTCTTATCATCAATCACTCCATAATTATATTCATTGACATCAGCTTTCATCATCTTTTATTTTATGTTTTTAGACGACTTTAGCATATTGATTGAACCAAAATTTGAAACATTTAATTATGTAACTTTGACGACAAATATGATGAAAACGGAAGGATTCTTAATATAACTCTCATATTTGCGATAATTGGAATTGAAAAACGAAAAATCAAAAATTATTTTTTCATAAGAGTTTACAATACATGAAACCGTTGTTAGGACATCCTTTTAATCTTATATCTTTAAACGAGCAATTCTTGTATATATATATATATAATCTGAATCTCGGAAACGGCTCCAACGATTTTCATGAAATTTAGTATACAGAGGGTTTCGGGGGCGATAAATCGATCTAGCTAGGATTTATTTTTAGAAAATGTCGTTTTATCCCTTTTTTTATGCAATTAAAAAATATCATTAGAATACGAAGATAAATTTCACCGTCATTGACAAGCTTGTAATAGCTCGGATAGAAATTGGGCGGATTCGAAATAAAAAAACTCGGGTTCGAATCCAGGTGTCTAAAGACCATTTTTTTCCTTTTTTTTTTCAAGTTTCTTCTTTTGTGAAAAAACTATTATTAAGAGCTCTTTTTATTTTTTATTTAAATAACCAGTTCCTATTATTTTACTATTATGTCGGTAAGATCGAAAATATTATTTATGTTTCATCAGTATGTAATGTATCTAAATATAATTTAACCGAGCAAAGCTCGGTCATCCAGGTACTTAGGTATTATAATTATGTCAGGATATCTCATTCTTGTCTAAAAAAACTTGTGAAATGTAAACATAATACTATTGATTTACTTATTACTTGCATGGTGTACGACTTGGAGTTTGTTTAAAAGGCCCATAGTCAGAGACCAAAGCTGAAGTGGCTGATGTGATGATAATGATAGTTAATGTGATGTTCTTTACTTGATTACTTCAAATAAAGCTTCAGCCTCTTGTTAATTTAAGTTCGTAATCTATTTAATAAGAGAATCTTTGAGTCTGTAAGTATTTAATGAACATCATTTTATCAAACTGCTTAATTTGTTTATATATATATATATGAAGTGTTAGAAATATATTATGTAGTGTTAGAGTAATTGTGATTAATATTTTTAGTGTACAGAGGTCAATAACCCGTTGTATGTAAATAGGACTCACAAATGTTCTTATTTAAATTGTGTTAGTTTTCATCAATATAGCTATAATTGGAACTTTGTATTTTAACTATATCTACGAAACGTCTAAAGGTGAAGCATTTGAAGCGTTTCTATATTTAGAAATTTATTTATTCCATTAATGAAACCTTCCTAAAATACTTTTAATTTCTACAATGTAAATTTAATAAGTAATTACTGTTTTTGGTTAACTAAACAGATTACAGTGATTACAATTTATTTATTAAAAAGAATATATATATATATATATATATATATATATATATATATATATATATATGAATGTATAAAAATCTGGTTTGAGTACAAATTCCGAATCCGACAGTAATTGTTACTCTTGGTAGGGAAAATATCGAGACCTCGCAGTGGCGCAGAGTGGCGAATTAAACTCCGCTTTATTTCTACATGCTGCATTGCCTTTTGCCTGGCAGAGCAGTATATTTTTTCATGATATTCCAGTGCAGTAGATGTTTTTGGAAAATATCAATAAATCTAGAATTCTAGTTAATCAGGGTTATTATCATACACTTAAATGACTTTAGGCAAAATGAATTATAATATTAAAGACTTAAATTAATAATCACAAAGTAAAAAACTACGTGAAATGCAGAAGCGAATTTTAAGCATAAATACTTTTAGTCAGATATTAAAATATTAATTAATCCTTACTTAATTCATTAAAAATCTTAGGTTATTGGTGCTAAGTTTCTGATGTCAAAAGTAAAAGCTTTAGGTCAGTTTGTGTTAAAGGCGAGGCACAAAATAGAAGTACTGATCGTAAATAGGGGTGGTTTTTATTTTGCCTTTTTTAAGCAAGTGCAATTATTTTAATGGAATGTCTTGTTTTAAAAACCGAACCTAAATTCTTCTACAGTTTTGATATTTATTATATAACAGTTGTGTATACACATATGATTTGATATATCTCAACAGTAAATAAATTTTTAATTTAAATATTTGTTTTAAAATTTATTGAGACATATAAAGGTAATTGTATATGTTATTTTGTATATTAGGTAAAAAACATGTGTTTTTTTGTATCATAATGTTATTCATCATAATATGAAAACAACTGAATAAATTAATGAAGCGTTTTCTAGGGTAACAAATTTTGTATTATATTTTGTTTTTACCACCGAATTTAATTGCTTTTCGATTAACTTTTTATTCAACACGGAATGAAAAAGTGTAGTATATATCACATGTTCGTGTACAAGCCACGCAACAAGGTGACGGTGCCTACGTATTTCAATGTATTCATTATTATCAGTGGTCGAAATTCGACCTAATCTATAATTGAGAGTATTGTCAACATCATAAAAATATGATTGCGTATAACATGGTGAGCATATGCAGCGTTGACTGTGAGACGTTTATGAGTGTCAGACATTTACGTTTACCTATTTGATGTTTAGACTTGATGAATGACTCGATGAAGAAAAGTACGTGTATATTATATTGAATTTTGATTTATTAAAATTCAATATAATATATTTATTATTTATTTTTATTTTAATATTTTACTGAATTTTGAGCATGTCTTTCATTTAAAAATACATAATTTTGAACAAAGTTCCACAAACATGCTGTCTTTTTAAACTTTTGAACGTGCAAAATATATAGCTTAGAACTTAGTCGCATGTACTTAAAAATGCATGTCATGAAATGTGACTTATTGCGCTCACTATAGCTTCGCACATAGCTTGCATTTTCCACTTTTGTAGGTCAAAGGATTTAAACTAAAGTTTAACACGTCTCTTTGAACAGGTGAAGAAATAAAGTTTACTCAAAAGCTTTCAAGTACTTGGTATGAGTTTGTTACACGGCAATTAATTTACTTATTAAAATTATTGTACGCTTTAACCTGTGACTTGAAATTATAATATATTATATGTATATGATTCTATATTTAAATGATAAGCGTATTTGAGTGTTTGAGCTGTTTAAATTAAATGTTTTGAATTAAGTTTAAATTTGTATGTATATAATTATGTAACATTATGTATATTTGTCCAGCAATGTGTAATCCAGTCTTTGCGTAGAATCCAATTATTAAATAAATTGCTGACCTCGTTAATGTACTGTATAGAATTTTTTTATATACTTTTTTCTTAAATTACTTTACCTGGTTAATATATGTGTGCCATAATCAAATGCGAACCCTAAGGAATGGTTTTATATAAACTTCATTAACATCCAAAAGTAAAAATTTAGAATTGAGTAATCCCCAAATAATTATGGTGTCGGTAATTTTTACGTTTTTTGCTAAGCTTCATGGAATCACGTTACATACGTCAACTATGTTCATACTTCGCTTTAATATGATGGATATTCGAGAGGTTGTCTAGAGATTATATTAAATATCGTATTAAGCCGGTAATCTTCCTTAAGTTAGTGTGTATTATGTGTGACTAGCTGCTGCCCGCGACGTCGTCTGCGTGAACGCTATTAGATTACACGTTGTTACAGAATGCGTTGAAGAAATAAAGGTTCACTGCTCGTTCCCCGTAGGTGATAGCATGATAATATGTAGCCTATATGTTGACCCGACTTCTTAATAATATTCGTGCCAAATTTGAAGTAAATCCATGCAGTACTTTTTGAGTGTATCCCGGACATACATACAGACAAACAGACAAGCAGACAAAAATTCTCAAACTATATTTTTGGCTTCAGTATCGATTGTAGATCACACCCCAAGTATTCTTTAAAAAAAATATTCAATGTACAGTTTTACTTTTCTACCATTTTATTATATGTATACAGATTACCATAAATTAAGATATTATTTTCGTAACCATGCAATATATTTTTCATCAATATATTATGTTTTGATTATAGTATCTGTAAATATTTAGTTTTTAAGTTTCGCATTGTAATTATGTATATTGTAACATATTTTGAAAACGATTACAATGTTTTAAAAAAAAGTTAGATTTTTAATATCAATTGTTATCGTTAAGAAGTTATTTTTTTTGTGTTTGATTTACGTTTCTATTCAAAAAATCACTTAAGAGACATTTCACGTGTTTTAGTTCTGATCGATTCTAACTAACATTATTTATAGTAATTATATTATTTTCTATTAAAAACCTTTTTAGAATATTCGCCTATATATCATTCGTTTATTCATTTATTATTTCGCTCACCGTGAATCAGACCAATTAATCTAAGGCTTCTGCAAACTTCAATAGATTCTGCGAAGTCGAATGAGTTGATTAATTTTGAATATTATCGATACGATACAATATGTGTTTAAAGACTGTTTGTGTGTGCTTACACGAGTATTTACACATATTTGTATTTGGAGAATAATCTGTAATAAGAGTGAAGTATTGTGAGAATGGCTCGACTGTCATTGAAAATAAAGTCGCCCTTTCAGTGATATTCCGGTCAAGCATCTCTTGTGCATAGGCAATTATTGCATAGATTTCCGCTCGGAATACCTTGGCGTGTCGCCTCAAGCTGTAATTCATGCCGCTGCTCGTCGTTCTCGCTGAATAGCGTCCTGTCTTCGTTATCATTTTAAAATAAACTACGATAATAAACCTTAAGATAAATTTGTAAAGAATTTTTAAACATAGAGTTTCGGTTCAGTGATATTTAGTTTGATAAATAATAATCTGGGTTACAATGATGACAACCGATCTACATTGATGTCGATATTATAGGCATTTATTATTTGGTTTCATGAGTTAAGTATCATTACAGCACAATGCAGTTAATTAAGTCATCCATTATCGTCAGAAGTAAAAATGTTAGGTATATATATTATGTGTAATTTAGCTTGTGTGTGTTAGCGGAGATGATTTTAAGATGTTCTTATGAGGGTATCATCTTCAATACTTGAACAAAATTTCTTTAAAATTTAAGAATAAAACATAAAAATAAAAATAAAAAATCTTTGACAGTAATTTTTAATTTATTTACTGATATCAAAAAGGCATTAATTTTCTTATATTAATATTTAAAATCCAATAAGACTTTAATCAAGTAAGTGATTTTCTGTCTTTGTTTATTAAATTCCATAAATATGGTTAGTTGCTCAGTCGACTTCAGTTCCCGGTAGCTCCCGTCTGCTTCCGTCTAGTCACGTATGTACTCAGCTTCGAACTCGTGATCACGGACAGATAATAAAACTATTCTTAACTTTTCTTTTAAAACATAAGTTAAGCATTCAGGTTTTAATTAAACGTAATAAAAATAAATAAAATCGTTAAGATTCACATATAAATTCTTAATTAAATTTTATTAAGTCTATACAATAATAATTTATTACTTACCGAATGTGATGTTAAGAAGAATCTATTAGCTATTAAGACTAACTGTGTTGGGTCTAACAGCATTAGTTGAAGATAACCATTCCTCTCCTTGATATATTAACGCCGATGAGATATCTCTGAAACTTTTTACCGCTGCATTGGAAGACGCTCTCTAGCTCCTGGAATGAAAAGGATTCGGCGTCAATATAAACGGTGAGTACATCACTCACCTTTGATTTGCCGACGATGTGCTTATGGCGGAATCGCTGATAGACCTCACCATTATTCTCAGTGACCTCGATAGAGTCTCCCAACAGGTAGCCTTAAAATGAACCTGGAAAAGACGAAAATGATGTCGAATGTCTCTGTCGTGCCCACCCCAATATCAGTTTAAAATTCTACTCCCGAAGTACATCTACTTTTTTTAACGTTGGCAAATGCCTTCACAGATCCCGCCGCAGGATAGCAGCGGGTATGTGGGCCAAGAAAAGCCCAGCGGATCGCTCGCGCATACAACCGTGACGCCCGACGGTTGGCCTGTCTATGCGGCCTGCCTTCGCCTATAGAGCGCTTGCGGGCACTGTGAGCGTTCTATTGCCGCAGTGACGAGTGGGAGGATTGATGACACTCCTACTCTATTGCGGAAGGTGAAGGAGCGCTGATGGCGTTTCCTTCCCCCTGGTAGTCCTTTGCGGAGTGGGTTAGCGAGCATATCTGCCTCGCACTCCCGCTTCGCGGCTTCCTTCAATGTCATGACCTCCTCGCAGAAGGAGGCCATGGCCAACCAGCTTTTCTCCCTGCTCAGCATAGAGAGGATTACGATCGACAGAAAGAGGTCTCCGCATATTACAGCCACCCGGGCCTGGTGCTGGGGCTCTCAAGCGGCGCATTCCTCTAGAGTGTGACGCGCCGAGTCGACTGTCGCACCACATACTAGAGGAATGCGCCAAGAGGGTAGGCAGGGGTGGCTTCCCTCCTGGGTGTCTGATGCAAGTACTTATCGAAGAAACCATGTCCGGTCTGCGCCTATTATAGCCTGTAGGTCAGCACCCTGTGCTACCTTCTGACCGACGAAGGTGAGGACTTGTGGCGTTCACTGTGACTGAGTCCACCGCTGGAATGACTAGACATTGGACAAGATCGAGTCGATTCACATTTGGCGGGTTCCGTAACTTAAAAAAAAAAATTGTGTGTGTCAGCTCCGACGCACGACTGGAGTTTACTCCTTAGTACGATTGTCTAAACATACGCAAAAAGAGTTTATCCAACTGAAAATAAGATTAATACCATATGAAAGGGTAAATTAACAAATTAATGAAAATAATACACATATATAAATATATTTTTATTCATTTTATATACATTTATTATAACTAATCGGCGAAATATTTTACATTAAACTTTTCACAATAGTCAATTTCAGATGTGCACAAATATTTCATTAGGAATGTTGATAAATTATGTAATTATTATTATCTGACAATTATCATTTATTTTTTAAATATTATTTTTCAATATTAATTAGAGCAACATTACTTTCGCACCGCACCATAGGTGCGCGCGCACCGAAAAAGTAACGAGGTCATTCATCAGTAGATTTTACCTCTCATATTATTCTCATACCGGGCGCCTTATATATGAAAATCTTAAGGAGTAAACTCCAAAAAATTGTAATTGATTATTATATAACATTGACTTGACAAGATTATTATACAGGATATACCTTGAATTTTTACGATTATATGATGTTTTACTACATAGACTACAGTTATACATACTTGAAATTTTAGTCTTTCTTACCTATTAAGATACAAAAGATACACGTATGTGAAACACATACGACAGACGGACAGTTAGAAGAAGATATAAAATAATTTATTTGATAGTATTTCAGTCAGTTATATTCCTATAGTATGCTTTAAGTAAGAAACTAAATTCTTAGATGACATCTTCCTTATCATGCTTACACCAGTACAGTTCATAATTATACAATAAGTAGCAAATTACTGAAACATCTTCTTTGTAATGAGTATTAACAAGAAGAAAAGAATAATATTTATGGTCTGTTGAATTATTATAATATTTTTTATTGAAATCAAAATATAGTTTATTAAAGTAGATTGCTTATATAAAAAATATTAGCCTGCACAGCGTGCGGCATCTCTGACTGATTTTTTACTTGATGGAGTGTTTTTAGTTTAATTTATTATAGGTGAGTATAATTTTCGGGTGAACTAATAAAATAAAATAAAAATACTAATGGAGCATTGACCTGAGGCATAAATGAAAAATACGCAGCCTAGTAAACGAACGAGCACTACTTATAAAATGTATTCCAAGCATAAGCCTAATATAATATTTAAGATCCATGTTTTCAGATATAGTTTAAAAGTTTGTAACACATTATAGAAAGGTATATACGTACCATTTTATTTTAAGACTATCACGTGTAAATTTTCCTGTGTTTAAATAAATATTTTTTAATACGAAAAGTATTGAAAAATGTTTATTTATAACAAAAATTTTCGGAAACATTATTTTTCATATTTTTTATTATATAACTTTAAAAAAATGGTGTTAAATTTTTATTATTTTTTATTTTCCTATGTCCTCAAAAGCATCTTTAAAATTTGTTTCGATTCTTTTACCTTCTGTGAATAAAAAACAAATACATGTACACCAAATTTCAAATGAAAAAATAAATTCAAATAAACACACGGACAGACACGAGTGTTCATTGAAGGGTACTTTTTTTAAGATTTTTGCCATCATAAAACAGATATATTTCATACCAACGTCGGCGAACTAAAGTAAAGCGTTGTGTTATTTTCTTTTAAGTATAAGTCTTGATAATAAAGGAAATGTTTAGGGAATGCATCCGATGCAACAGCAATGGCGGTAATAAAGTAGGCATCAAGTGCGCTACGTGCCTCACATGACGTACGTGATAACTCTCTTACCTCTAACTAGTACGTGATAACATTCGCATTTATACTAAGACAGTGATAGCATTTCAGCGTTAACTTTCAGCAGAAACTGCCATTGCATTTACAATAATCAAAATAGGTTACTGCTACAGACTGTGTCATATTATTCTTTGAGATAATTCACTTTAAATAAAAGTTTTCTGTATATTTCAAAAGGTATTTAAATAACTGATTTTTATATGTGTACGTATAGATTCGCATCGCATCGCATCAGCCTATCAAGGTCCACTGCTGGACATAGGCCTCCCTAAGCTTGCGCCAAATATCCCGGTTTTCCGGGAAATCCCCATCCAGCCTCGGCCGAAGATTAGGCAAGTTAAAAACATTTTATTAATTAATACATTTTATTTACATTTACTAATAACAAGCTTCGAAAGATACTAGGGGATATATATATATATATATATATATATATATATATATATATATATATATATATATATATATATATATATATATATATGTATGTATATATACAGATTTTTATGGTTTTATATTTTGGCGTTAATCGCTGCTGCGCCCATGGCATCAAAAACAAATAAAATTATTTATATAGAAATGTTTAGTGATTATTTATTTACAATAATTAAATATTATTGTTTTGCATAAATAATATTTGTAGGTAATAAAATAATTTAAACTACCTATGTATAAACACATTCAAAAAACTATAATAAAATATTAATATTTTTTCATAAGGAAAACATTGTGAGCAACTTGTATTTTTAGGATGAAATTCTGAGACGTTTATAATACAGCTTCTAACAACCAGTAGAGAGTAGTGTCGGAAGAAATCAACAAGTAAAGGCCCTTTCTCCTGCGAAGGGAAAGGGCCTTTGCTCAGCAAAATTCTTACATTTTTATGAGCTTTTACAGAAGATATTTAGCCCCCAGCACGATTTTTACAGGAATTTTTCACATAGTCATTTTAATATTCTTAAAATATTGTTTTTGTAGGTAAAAAAATTATGATAGTTTTTAATGTGTTTGTGTAAAATTAAATGGATGCTTTTGACTTACATATACTAGAGACATTAATTTTATAGAATGTATATTTAAAGACATTATGTTGATGTAGTAACCTTGGTTTGAACCTTTTCATCATAAAATTACAGTAAAATGACAACAGGTACTTATTAAAGCTTAATAAATAAAATTTAATTTTAAATTTGAAGTTCCGGTATCAAACCAAGTTGTCATAATTATATAAAATTTTGTTTCAAGTCGATAAAGAAATTCTTGGAACATAATTTCATGTTGTCAGAGAATTAAATCGGGCATGTAATTTGAATAAGACGTGCAGCAGAAGTAATGGCAACAGTACTGCGGAAACGGAAAAACGAAACGCGCTGCTATTTACGAGCACCACTTCCGCGGACCGCCTTCATTAACACACGCTGACCAAAACGCCTTCCCTCTTTGAATCAAGAATACCTTAAGAAAATTAAGCTTTAAAGTGGCTACAATTATAACAGAACTATTCATTTTTATCGCGGTTTCGCCCGTGAGTGCGTAATGGGTGACATTATCTAGATATTCTCAACCGATTTTTTAACATCTTATCAATAAATAATAAAGTCTGCAATTTCAATAGAAATATTTACTTTCCTTTGCCTATAACTAAGGTGAGTATTGATAAGCTTGAAGAAAATGGCGATAACGTTACTGGCAAATTTCTTAGTTTTCTACATGTATTATAATTATATAAGAAACTGCCATTTAAGTGTTAATTGTATAAAGAATGGACGGATGTCTTGTTTCGTTGGTCCGGAAACAACACAATTACAAAGGCCCAGTCATTTCTGTATTGGCCATACAAACATTTGTCATGGCCGAGGATCAAACTTGCAATCGCTAGCGTATCAGCTAGTTGTTATGCCTACTGCGCGTCAAAATAATAATCAATAAAGTCTTATTAGTTATTATTTTATGATTATTATTAATGATTTTTTTTGTATCATAGCATTTATTTATCACTTATTCAAATCTTAAGTTTGCCCTACCTGATTGAGTCACTGAAAATATTTTCCAGTTGGTTTTATTGAAATCGTGGTTTAGCACTTCTACACCATCTTTGATACAGAGAATTGCGGTTTTTTACTGTACGTACTGATGTCAATCTGCTGAAAAGAGCTTGTAACAAAGAAGCTTAATGCACAAAGGACATGTCATATACCTAAATTTATTAATAATAATGGAAGAATACTTTCCCTTACTGGTGTTATTATAGAAAAAAAGAATAAATTGAGTAATATGGTAAAGCAATAACAACTAGATACGTAAATAGATCACAATAACAATATAGAAGAGGGATATAATAAAGAACCGAAAATAAAAGTCATGTCTGTTATTTTCGAATCTTTTGATAAGAAATAGTGTTTCAGCACTTTATGAAATTCCTCCCTAAAAGGAGTTTAGTGGAATATGAAATTTCGCACAGAAACTATAAATTTTTAAAGGTTAAAAAACATTGAAACGTTTATTATTTGAACTCTTTTTTAGACAATAATACCTGCGCGTTTCGAGGTATTTTTAAGTTTTACATTTTTATGACATGAGTTTTTTTTAAAATATTATATACATATTTATTTTGTTGAACGTAGGCCGGCCTCATCGACCTCCAGAGCGACCGGTTCAAAGCAGCGTCCATCTAACGGCTTTCGGCGACTTTTCTCAAGTTGTCTGTCTATCTTGCGAACGGCCGTCCGATACTGCGCTTGCCGGTACGTGGCCTTCACTCGAGAACCTTTCTGCTCCATCAGCCGTCAGTTTTGCGATGTGCCCTGCCCACTGCCACTTTAGCTTGCAAATCCGTTGGACTATGTCGGCAACCTTCGTTCGTCTGCGGATCTCATCATTTCTGATTCGATCTCGTAGAGAAATACCAAGCACAGCCATCTCCATTGCACGCTGTTTGACTCGGAGCTTGTTTAAAAGTCCCATAGTCAGACACCAGGTCTCAGATCCGTATGTCATCATTGGTAACACACATTGGTCAAAGACTTTCGACTACAGGCACTGAGGTGACGAATGAAGACACGTTTTTTAACTTCCCGAACGCTGCTCATCTTAGCTGGATTCGACGATTGGCCTCTCTCATGAAGTTGGACCAACCAAGTTGGACATTTTGTCCTAGGTAGATGTATTCGTCAACAATTCAATGTGCCTCTAACCAGTAGGTGATCACTCCCAGTTTTCACCCTATGGATTACGGAGACGTCATTGAATATCTGTCGCCTGGTGGTCATGATGAAGTCTATTTTATTCCTAGTGGAACAGTCAGGGCTCATCCAGTTCCATTTTCTATGAGGCGGCTTCTAGAAGAAAAAGTTTCTCATATAGAGGCCCTCTTTCTCCAGTAAATCGGCCAGCCTCTGACCCCTGGGTTTCCGCTGTCCATATCCAAATTGCCCCACTCTCAGCTCATTTTCTCGTCTTTTGCCTATCTTCGCGTTAAAGTCCCCCATGACAACATCGAATTAGGTTTTATTCGTATGTATGGCTCTACTGATGTCCTCATACATAGCCTCTACTTCTTCATCTGGATGTGCCAAAGTCGGTGAATACACCTGTATGACATTCAGCGAGCATATTTTAGATACTCTGAGTATGAGGTACGCAACCCTGTTCGACTCACTTCCGATGGTCAAAATGTTGACGATTAGGGACCTGCAAAGAAGAAATATATTAGTGATAAAATATTAAATAGTGTCGACAAAGTGAAATCTACTTGGAAAATTATAAATGCGGAAACGGGTAAATTAAAAAGTAATGAGAGTGACTATAAAATTAATATTAATGGCAAAATCATTACTGAAGACCTAGAAATTGCCAACGAATTTGAAAAATTCTTCACTCGCATACCGGTAGAATTAACTAAAACCCTGAACTCATCTACTCCCATTGCAGAATCATTGTTGAAATCTAACGTACCTATGTGTAATGTAGAATTTAAATTTAGTCATGTGAATAAGTATTGTATTTTAAAGGCTTTTAAATTGTTAAATATAAAAAGAACACCAGATATCTGGAACATTTCTGTACATCTTATAAATTCCCTAATTGAAATAGTTGCTCCAGAACTGGCTTTAATTTTTAATAATTGTATTGATAGTGGTGTGTTTCCTGACTTGATGAAATTTAGCAAGTTAATGCCTTTATTTAAATCTGGAAGTACCGCAGATCCTTCTAACTTTCGTCCAATATCGGTACTTCCCACTTTCAGTAAAATCTTTGAAAAAATTATCTTAAATCAACTTCAAAAACATTTTGAAAGTAATGAACTCTTACACAATAAACAATTTGGTTTTACTCGCGGCCGGTCTACTACTGATGCTGGAATAAAACTTTTAGAGACTATTTATGAGGCCTGGGATCTGTCACACGATGCCTATGGTGTATTCTGTGACCTTTCTAAGGCATTTGATTGTGTCCAGCATCAGACATTAATCAGGAAACTACATCATTATGGAATCCGGGGTACCGCTCTTGATTTTGTCACTTCTTATTTGAGTGGCAGGACCCAAAGCGTGGTGATCAACGACAAGCGGTCCCCCGGCTCTCTTGTAACAATGGGAGTACCTCAAGGTTCGATTTTAGGTCCCTTTCTATTTCTGGTTTATATTAATGACCTCCCTCATCTTGTTAGAGATGACCATGAGATAGTCTTGTTTGCAGATGATACATCTTTACTGTTTAAGGTTAAACGTGGACAAAATTCACTCGACGATGTAAACAGGGCTCTCTCTAAGATTATCCATTGGTTTAATGTAAATAATCTACTATTAAATGAATCCAAAACAAAATGTGTGAGATTCACTTTACCGAATGTTAAGTTGGCTACAACCAGTATCAGGATTAGGGATAAGGAAATAGAATTGGTTGATCAGGCTGTCTTTCTGGGTATAACCTTAGATTCAAAATTACAGTGGGGTCCTCATATTGGAAAGTTATCTGGCAGACTCAGCTCCGCAGCTTACGCAGTAAAAAAAATACGCCAGTTGACGGATATCAAAACCGCGCGATTAGTATATTTCAGCTATTTCCACAGCATCATGACTTATGGTTTACTGCTGTGGGGAAACGCTGCTGATATTCAATGTATATTTATTTTGCAAAAGAGAGCTGTCAGAGCTATGTACGGTATGGGTACCCGTGAGTCTTTACGAAATAAATTTAAGGAAATAAAAATACTAACTGTTTATTCTCAATATATTTTTGAAAATTTATTATACACACATAAAAACAAAAATATATTTGTCAATAACTGTGATAGACATAATATAAATTTAAGAAATAAAAATAAATTGGCAATTCCTAATTTTAGGCTCCACAAAATAAGTAACTCTTTTGTAGGTAACTGTATACGCATGTACAATACACTGCCTGGTAATGTGCAAGACTTGTCCCTAAATAAATTTAAACACTTCATTAAATCCAAATTATGTAGTAAGGCATATTATAGCATTAAAGATTTTTTAAATGACAAGGCTGCTTGGCAGTGACATGATTTGCTCGTTCTCTGTGAATAATTTTTTTATATTGTATGTACAAAATATGATATGGTAAAAAGAGTACCGAGAGTTTTTTTTTCCTCCGGCTTTTTTTCTCTCGGCCTACACTAGGAACATTATTATATTATTGTAATATTTAGTAAAGCCGATGATGAAATTGTAGATGTCTACCGAGACATTTTTTTTTTTTTTTATTGACGTTCGTTGAGTGTGTGTAATCAATCACCTAATAACGAATAAAATATTTTGATTTGATTTGATTTGATTTGCGGACCATAAACCCGACCCCTCCTCGGAATGGTCTAATGGTCACCCTCCCTGTTGTAGAACAGGTTACGGGATTCCAGGGTTATCGTGTACTCCCCGTCTCATCGGGCCTAAGAAAAACCCAGTATATATAATGTAACCTGTTCATTTCCTCCTCAGCCTCAACAATCCTTTCGTCACAACTCAGGGTGCGAGTGTTGTGAGCTAGCAGGGCCAAGCGTTGTCGTGGGTGGCAGTGAAATCTCACCCGGAGATTCTTCGATTGATTTGAGGATTAAATGTTTTTACTATATACTGTTCAAACTACCGATTACTTTTTCTTTTTCTTGTTTATAATATTCGTAGATAACTATAATAAGTAGTAAAATTTCAAAATTATGTATTTTTTTAGAGACATTTAATAATTAGCTTTGAAATCGAGTGATCTTTGTTTTTTTTTTAAAGTCGACCGGTTAATGTTTGACCTTGTAACTTTTTTTTATTACTGTTATGGAACTTTCTATTTTCTAGGATGAAAATTTTAGGATATGAATCTGTTGTATATACCAGATTCTTGGCGATCGGTCAAGCGGCTAAGCCGTGAAAGTGGAACAAAAACGAAACTCATTTTAAAATTTATAATATTAGTAACGACTTAAATACGCTGTGTTAACAAAAAAAAATAAAAAAAAAAAAAAAAACCTAAGAATACATTCTAAGATTTCTAAGGTATATTTGATTAAAATATCGTTCAACTGTATTTATTGGACGCAATTAATGTTGTTTTGTCTATTCAAATCAAATCTAATGAAAAAATCTTTATCGAAGTAGGCTTCAAATGTAATTTACGAAATTAAAAACTTCATTATACAAAGTATATAATTAATTAATTATTTTCAATTAAATAATTTACGTTTATTGTGATGCTACCACCGATTTGGAGTGTAGATTCTGCCAAGAAGAGTTGGCAAGGAACTCAACAGTTATTCTCTTACAGCAGTTCTTCTATTAAGGCAACATAATATACAACTATTACAAATCTAGTCGTATCTCCTGCATGAAAGACAGCGCTACCAAGCCCACACGTCTTTGTCATGTAATATTGTACAAAGTAATATGTTTTGGCTATTAAATACTTTTTAATACAAACTTTAAATTTATTAATTGGCAAACTTTTTGTTATTTTATTATATATGTGTATACTTTGGGCCCAAAAAGGAAATGTTATATTTTGAGAAATCGGAAACTCGGCGTTACAATTTTATCGTTCCTTCTCGTTTTTATATTATGTTTATTATTATTTCTGTCAAAGTCATCAATATTTTTTTAATATACATAATATTATTTTAAATATACTGCAACACAATTGTAAGTTTATTTATCTTATTAAGAACAATTCGAATAAGTAATAATTTTATTTTATTTAATATTCTGTATGGTTTTGGTGATCTGCTGGGGTTATCTCGGGGCTACAACGACCTCTTCGGTATTTGATGACACTTTTTTGAATAATTCTTTAAATAACATAATTGTGAACCTATACCTATAATATATTATATAATATAAATATAAATATAATAAAATATGCGAATACCTGTAAATTGCTTAGTCGAAATGTTCAATATGTACTCATATAATGTCTTATGTGCTGTTGATATTCCAAATAAAATAAGATTATATAATAAAATAAATAAATAAGACGACGCAAATCTCTGTCCAAAAACATTCTATTTATTTCTTTATCCTTAAATATGTGTAAGAAAGGCCTTTGAGCTAAACACAACAAAAAGAAATTTGACAGTCTTACAAACAATGAAAACCCTGAAAATATAATATTCTCTGCTTACTGTAAAAACTACAACTTTTTTTGAATCTACTACAGCGAGATAGTTTAGTAGACTACACTTTCTTTATAAGGTCAACTCAAGGTTACGAGCCTAAATCTGGGCCTGAACTGCTGAGTTTTCAAATGCGAAATTTGCTTCAAATTCATCACATACTCGGTTGTGATTAAAAACTGCTTATTTTGGGAGTAATCATGAGGTGTGTTTATAGCAAATCTTTAGAGCGTTCTAAAATTGGAGAACAAATCTCACAGCAGCTTAAACTTTTAAATACAGTATAATAAGCTTTACTTACTTGATAGCACCTTCTTTAGTAATTTTGCACTAATTCTATTAAGAGTTGCATAGCTGGTATGGTTAGCATCTCATAACGAATTAGTCGACTACAAGATAAATGTCAGCAATCATGTACTAGCTTCCACAACCTTTCTACCCTTCCCACTCACCGCATCGTACGTTCAACAACAAATTACTCACAAACTAGCTTCGACTTACGTAGACCCTTATAACCCACTGCTTTTATTTTTCTACCTTTAAGTTTTGTTTACATGACCGTTCTGTTTGTGTTACGTGCGGACTTTTACGATATCTTTGTTTAACAATTTTCTTGTATGGATACGGAAGTGAAATGTAATATCAGAACATGAAAAATCGTGATTTAATCGCATTAGAATTAGATCTCGACAGACTTAAATTGTTTTGTAAAAGATTTTAAAAGTCCTACAGCTTCATAAAGGCCTCTTCTATTCAGGAAAATGATCGGCATCTATAGCTCCTTTGCTGATTAACGGCTAAATTTTTCTCAAAGTATCTTCCGAACATTTAAATTTATCACGATTTTTTTTATCGCTGCACAAGATAAATTTTAAAGCGTACGCAGAACTTGAAATTTTAGAGGTGTTGGACAAGTTTTGAATACGCTAACAACAGCGAATATGTTAAGGACACACGCTTAAATATATCGGTTTTTTGCTATTCTTTTCAGTTACATAACGTCTGTAATCCATATCAAGTAACAAATCCTAATAATACCATATGTTTTTTTTCTGGTTTTAATTTTCTAACTTAAAATTTTAAATAAGTTATATTTTTGTATCAACATTTACTATATAAATGATCGATGTAAATGATTCCATATTTGTAAATAGTTTGTACGTATTTATGAAACTAAATATTCTTTATCAAATTTTAATATGCTTGCTAAACCGATATTATACAGAACTAAAACCAATTAGATTAGTTAGGTCAGTACGATAGAGTTATTTATATATAATAAATATTATATACATATTTAAAATAAGTTATGTAACATCTGGACGTGCGATCACTCTGTCCGATTGATATGTTTGTTTATATACTAGTTTTTAAACGTGAAGACCTATAATTAGCCAAATGTTGCTTAGTATTACTGCTATTAATTGTTATTTGTGCTGTTGGTTTTCCAAATAGTAAATAAATAAATAAATAAATAAAAATAAATAAAGTTGAAAATTATGCCACGTTAATTGTTGATGTTGTGAAAATACATTTCGTAGAAAATAAAAAGTATAAACTATCATTAGAAAGCAATTATATTGCCTAGTAGAAGATTCCAAAAGAAAAGTAAGCATTATTATAACTGAAGGTGAAAGCTTCATTCTTAGCTCAATTTCCAAGATTTTCAAGAGGTCAGCAACTTAAATATTTAGGATTTACGATACAACTGGAACATGACATGTTAAAATATGAACATGAACTAAATATAAGGATGTTTATATAAATGGTGTTCTCACTCATGGATGAAAAATAGTGACGACATAGCGATACATATATACACACATATATATCTTAATTTTTTTTTTTAATAACGATTGTCTTGCTTTCTAGCATAGGCCTCACCTAGAGCTTGCCACAGAAAAACAGAACTTGCCACATAAATCAATCAGTTTCTTACAAAAACTTTGTAAAGAATATTAGCTTGGTTACTATAGTTCTAAATATCTATTTTATATGACTACATAACTCGTGCCGTAAGGCAAACTTTTAAGACGTTAATATTTAGCGTTAACTTAGATACATCTCAATTGTAACTGACTTACGGCACAAAGTTGTTCACGCGATATGGTTTGCTTCTGACACTTGTAAGTAATTACCTTACAATTTATTAGATATATTTGCTTTTCCGTAGCGCTAAAATCATTTTACCGTATCTCTATGGTAATAGCTATGTTTTATAGTTAAACTATCTTTTATTATCTATAGAGTTACAAAGAGTTATAAGTTTGATGTGGGGAGACCCACAAAGACATACATCATACGTGTATGTCTTTGTGGGTCTCCCACCGTGCCTCGGAGAGCACGTAAAGCCGTCGGTCCCGATTGTTATCATATAAACCTGATAACGATCGTTACCCATGGTAGAGAAATTATCCGCCAACCCGTAGTGGAGCAGCGTAGTGGAAAAGCTCCAACCCTTCTTCTATATGCAGAAGAGGCCTTCACTCAACAGTGGGTTGTTTACAGGCTGATATTTTTTTACCGTTAAATCCTAAAATAATAATTCCTAAATCCTAAAAGGCTGTATAGCAACACGTCGTTGGTACGGAGCACAATTACTTAGTAAGGTAAAAAATGTAAGAAAATATCATTTTAATGATTGTAGTTTTTGAATTATTGAATGTTACGTTTATTTATTTACAAAGACATTATTTCCATAACAAAATTTAACATTTCATTGGATGTGACTAATTGCGAATGTTGTTTCTTAAAGCATTAGAGTTTAGTTTACTATATTCAAAATATTATTGCTCTGAATTATAACTCATTAAAGAAGTAAATTAAGTGGAAGTATTAAATAGGAAGCAATTTGTCGAATTGTATCATAAGATTAATGGACAAAAATTCATTTACAAAAAAAAGTATAACTGAAAAGTGACTCCATTACAGTAATGGAAAATAGTGGCCTCTCGTGTTCCTAGATTTGTTTTTTGTTTTTTGTTTAGCACTGATGCCCGTTGTAGTTACAGAAATACACGTTTCAAAGCATTCTTTCATTTGGATATTTTTACTGAAACAAGCCAAAATATTGCTTATTGTTTAACGTGAAATAATATTTCCAAAACCATGTAAATATTACAAATGGTATTTCTACGCTGGTTCCATATTTATCATGTCTAAATTACCTTAACATAATATTGTTAGGAAGATTAAACATTTCTTAAAACGCTTGTGAATCTTTTGGTATGAAGTTCCTTATGGTGACGGCCGGCTGGTCGAGTGGTCAGGCAACTGGACACTTTACGCAGCGGTCGCGGGTTCGAATCCCGCCAGGTGCAGATAATTTGTATGACGAATATAGATGTCTGCACCGGGTCATGGATGTGTATTTATGTATATATGTATTTATATCTTAAATTTATTTCCGTTCCTAGTACCTGTAACACAAGTTCTTACGAACTTACCACGGGGCTAGGTTAACGTGGTGTGATTGTTGGTTAATATTTATTTATTTATTATTTATTTATTATGGGACGAGGTACCCTAACCAGCAAAAAAAGTCCGTAGCAAAATGCTCGGAGTATGATTTTTTCGTCGAAAAACCTCTTAAATAGAATTCTACAAAAGAAATATTCGGAACTAAAAATCAATATTCACTTCAATATTTATTCTTAATTGTAATTATTTAAAAACCAATTGATATAATTATTTAATTTACCAATTATTTTTCATAAAAGTTACCAATTTAGTGGTTTTATATCTGAACTGGTATGTTCTTCCCTTGAAAATGAGAACTACATGATTATAATACTGCTAAATTAAAAATACATTTTTTTTTCGCTGGGAAATGCATTTACGCATCCCGCCGCCCGAGGGCGACGGGTTTGTGGGACTCGCTGACACGGCAGAACGTGCCAGAATACCGCACTAAAAACCCAGCGGTGCCCTCATCGTCGTAGTGGGGCGCCACGGGATCGCTTTCGCATAGTTTGGCTTTTGGATTTCATATCTGCCCAATTCCCATCCGAGCTATTATAAGCTTATTAATAACAGCGAAATTTACCTTCGTATTCTAATGTAATATTTTATTTTCGTAAAAAAAGGGATAAAACGACATTTTCTAAAAATAAATCTTAGCTAGATCGATTTATCGCCCCCGAAACCCCCTGAATACTAAATTTCATGAAAATCGTTGGAGCCGTTTCCGAGATTCAGATTATATATATATATAAAAGAATTGCTCGTTTAAAGATATAAGATAAGATTAGTCAAAACTTCTGACACTGTTATGTCAAAAAGACAACTCTCTTAAAATATAAAATCCAGAACACTTATCTCCTCATGACCCTTTCAGGATCCTTGTTTGAAAACCCTGTTAAAATCATAAAAAAAATGCGTTTTTTTAAGTTTATATATAGGTATTTATATTGTTCTTAAAAATACGTAACTACCAGGTAGGTAGGTACCAGTTATGCTTCGATTGTAGTGGTTCTTTTCAGTGGCTAAATAATTACAAATAATTACAATGGCTATTGATTTCTGGATAAAGTCCAAAAAAAAATCTTGATAGCTTAAAACATAAATATATCTAGTTGTGTTTTTTTTGTTCTGTCGAATTGGCAATGTTGATATCGAAGCTCAATTCCTAGAGATTTATTAATGACTGTATTATTTAAATGATAAAAAAGAAAGAGTTAAGAATATTAATTTTGGTAGCGTGACTATTGAATAGCAAAGAAAAAATTCTCTAACTGAATTCTAAAATATGAATTTATGAGAGGTTTATATTTCTAACGACATTTATGAAGTGGCCAACATAAAATTTATGTTCTAAAATGTTCTCACTTATAATTTGTGTTCACGGTGCATATCGAATATTCCGTTCCGTTACACGGCATAGTGGCGGCCGGTCGCTGGCTCAAATAATACCTACCACCAGCGATACCACTCCCACACTTACCGCCGAAAACAGTTACAGACATGAGACGTCGTCGCGCCATACAATTCAATATATTTCGGAGTAATTTGATGTTCATTAAAGAAACTCTGAGACCGTGAACCAGAATACAATGGTTGAATGGCCATTTGTTGTTGCTGAAAGGCTCTATAATTCTTACTTTATTCATGTAGCAGTTAGTGGCTTTTACGAAACGAATATTTCCTAATCTATGAGAAATATTAACTTTAGTTTTTTTTCGCAACGTTTAGATTAGTTGATTGTGATGAGTTTTAAAAGAGTAAAAGCATAGATAGTGTAATAATTTACAGAATGAAATTTGGTTGCGAATCCTACCTACTTCAATGAATTATTAATTTGTCGTAAACTTGACGGTTGGCCCGCCTATGCGGACCGCCTTCGCCTATAGAGCGCTCGCGGGCACTTTGAGCGCTCTAAGCCCTGGTGGCGAGTGGGAGGATGTGGTGCCCTCTCCCACTCTATTGCGGAGGGTGGAGGAGTGCGTATTGGCGTCTCCTCCTCCCTGGTCGTCTTCTGCGGAGCGAGTCAGCGTATGCGGCTGCTTCCCGCTCTCGCTCCGCGGCCTCCTTCAGTGCCATGACCTCCTCACAATATGAGGTCACGGCCGACCAGCACCTCTCGCTGTCAAGCATGCAGCGGACCACACTTGACAGCGAGAGGTCTCCACCTATCACTGCCACCAGGGCCCTGCGCTGGAGTTCCCAGGGCGGATCGCCCGCGAGAAGTGACGCCGCTGTCCAGGACACCGTACGGTATCTCCGTATCACCCTTACCGCTATGACCTTCTGGGGTCTCCTCAGGAGAGCTTTGTTATGAGCGCTAAGGGCGTCGACCCATACGGGAACACCGTACAGCGCCATGCTCCGCACTATACCGGCGTATAAGCGCCGGCAAGGGGAGTCCGGTCCGCCTACGTTGGGGAGGAGTCGTCCCAACGCAGCGGTGGCGTTCTGCAGCCTCGGAGCGAGTTGGTCGAAGTGTGGACCAAAACTCCATCGCCCGTCCAGGGTCAGGCCCAGGTATTTTATCTGGGCCCGAACCTCCACCTCCGTTCCCTGGACGGCGAATAGGAGGGCCTCTGTCTTGGATATAGAGACCCTCAGGCCCAGCATCTCGATACGGTCGACCGTTATCGACGTGCCGGCTTCTGCTAAGCGGGCAGCCTCTTCGAAGCTCCTCGCCCGGGCCGTGAAATTAAAAAAAAAAAAATACCTGTTGTATTACTAACAGGCTTGCAGTTGAGTGTACTATGTAATTTATAGTTTAGTACGCAATGAATTTCCATGTTTTTAAGGTTCCGTAGCCAAATGGCAAAAACGGAACCCTTATGGATTCGTAATGTCTGTCTATCTGTCCGTCCGTATGTCACAGCCACTTCTTTCCGAACCTATAAGAACTATACTGTTGAAACTTGGTAAGTAGATGTATTCTGTGAACTGCATTAAGATTTTCGCACAAAAATAGAAAAAGAAAAACAATAAATTTTGGGGGTTCCCCATACTTAGAACTAAAACTCAAAATTTTTTTTTCATCAAACCCATACGTGTGGCGTTTCTATGGATAGGTCTTCAAAAATTATATTGAGGTTTCCAGTATAATTTTTTTCTAAACTGAATAGTTTGCACGAGAGACACTTCCAAAGTGGTAAAATGTGCCCCCCTTGTAACTTCTAAAATAAGAGAATGATAAAACTAAAAAAAAAATATATGATGTCCATTACCATGCAAACTTCCACAGTAAGTAGTTTTTTTTTTATAAAAAAAAAATACACTATTATTAAAACATCGATCAAAGTTACAACTGTTAGCATTTAAAATTGTCTTAATATTATTATTAAAATATTTGATTCTGTAAGGCGTTGGTATGACTATTATTATTATTTGTTTTATATAAGTAAAATACCGGAAGAGTGCAAAGTTGGCGACGCTGTCTTCCGAATTATTAATACTTATTTCTGATTGGTTGGTCGCCATCTTTGTAATATATTTTGGCGGGATTATTGCCGTATAAAAGTGAGTTGTTCAAATGACTAGCCGCTCTGAACGCTAAAATGACTCTGTGCTCCATTCTGGTGATTCTGGGAGCAGCCATTGTTTTCTCGGCCGGTGTCTTCGTATCCGGCCCCCCCACCCGGTGACGCTGTAAAGGCCGCTAGGGCCAACAGCAATATTTATTTCGAAAAAAAAAGACTAGTCGCCAGTTATTGTCAATGATTATAAGTGTGAGGAGTTATCAGTATACGTTATAAGTTGTATATGAAAAGTACATAGATTAAAGTTATTAATTGTTTGATGTGATTTATCAGTGTAATTTATATTGCGAATAAAACAGTCTACTTACTTGAAGAATAAGTGTTTTATTCGAGTGTTAACACAACGAACTACAAGAACTTTATATGATGTTACTTGCTGCTACGGAACCCTTCATGGGCGAGTCAGACTCGCACTTGTTTAATTTTTTTTTATTCTTAGTTTACGCACCCTGTTACATACACTCACTATTTATTCTTAATTGTTATTATTTAAAAATCAATTAATAATTATTTAATTTTCAAATTATAAGTAAAGATAAAAATTTATTTAAAACATATAAACAACACGTTTTTTGTTTGGTAATATGTTTATGATTAACATGTGTTTTAGTTTTGTGGTTGTATGTGTATAATTTATTTACGGTTAGGTACCTTTAAAAAATCGAATCACAAACATACGAGTATATATATTTTAGTTACCATACAGCTATAGCTTCTATGATAGAACATTATTAGGCTTAATTATTATTCATGTAAATAACTGTTTCTTTGTATATTATTATTATATATTTTTATGAATCATTGTGAATAAAATAAAAGTTTTAAGATAATTTTGTAAAATAATTTTTCAATTTTTATTGATAAAAAATTATACCCGAATAATTATTTTCTTTTTACATCGACCTTAACTTGAAATTATTTTTTATGTAATAAGGAACTTCGTTCATATCTGGTGTCCCACGACACCACAAGTCTTTTTTTTTAAAAATATTATATAGTTAATAATAACTTACCACCTCAGAGCAAGAAACACAACAGTTATTCTTTTTTTTTAAGAAAGTATATATTATACACATTTCAACCTTACATACTAAACTAAATACTCCGTATGATATTCAACGTATACTGAACATTGTGTATAAATTATCTTTTCTGTAAGTTTATTTTGATTTTATTAATTATTATTTAATAGAGCCATGCAACGGATTACTGCATTAGTAATCCGTTTTATAAAATCCTTCTGCATGGCTTCATCGAAGTCCGGTGATAAAATGGTGTCAGAGTGGTCGTTAAAGAGGATTTTAAATTTATTTTATAAATCATATAAAAACTTTATCTTATATATAAAAAGTATTCCATCTACCTAATCGATATAAAAACTTTCGCTAAATTTCAGTTTAATTATGTTGATTTATTCAAATCTACGATTATGTATTACGCAGTGCCTGATTAAGGTAACTTGATGTGCTAAGCAATTTTCCCCTGTGGGCCCCCTTATCCTTAAGTGAACTACAAAGAATTAATTGAAAAAAAATTGAATATATATATTATCGTAGGTAGAATATGTATGTGTTGTTCCTTTTGCCGGATAAGAATTATCGATAGTTGACGATAGTTATCGATCATTATCGGTTCAATTTTCGGACGACGGAAAAAAAAAGGTTCTCCGCCGTACCATAATTATCGATACTTATCGGATCCAAAAACAATTTTCGATAATTATCTAATACCACAATATTATCGATAATTATCGGATGGCACAAAATTATCGATAATTATCGGATCGCAAAAAATTATTGATAATTATCGAATGAAAAATTATCGAGTAGTTACGAATTATCGATAATTATCGCACACCCCTATCCCATGCTAGGTGGGGTCGACACAACATGATTTCGTCTCTATCATGTCGTCTCTGGTGCCCCCCAAGACGGGATGCCCTAAGCAATTGCTTAAATAGCTTATAGGCTAATCCGGCACTGGTATTACGCAAAGTTTTACTTTCGGTGCTTAAGATACCGACATTAATAAAGGTTACAATTAAATAAGTCGAATACAAACACTTAAAAGCGAATAAAATACATATCTTAACTTACTTTTTAATTTAAGCTACTTGGATTCGTTTCACTTAGAAATTCCGATTTACATTCAACAGAAACATAATATTCAGTAAAGTACTAAAATAACGGTAGATACTAAAGTTTAAGCAAACTCAACGGAAAATTTGACGGCCGACGCTGTTTAAAACTTTGTCTCTGATAAAATATTGCCTTGTAAATTTATTTTTAATATTCAAAACATTGAATTTAGCTTTAGGAGTTTAACAGGCATTGTATTTGTAAAGTCAAACGATTTCTAGTTATTTTAATAACATATTCATTAAATGAATGTATTATATACATATAAAATTATTGTTAGTTATACCTTATCTTGTTTACAGCAGTTTTCTATCAATTTAATCATATTAGGTTACGGAGAGGTTGGCCCATTACCGTAATGAAACTAGTATGCTCTCGTATTGCTAGATTCTTTTTTTTATGAACTAAGCTTAGATGCCGCACTGCAGTACGCAAATAGATACACTTTCATTCAAGTTAATATGCATATATGAAGAAAAGTTTTTATAAAACGATTTTACATTTAAAAAAAGCGATAGAACTATCATTTTATCCATTTTCTAAAATTATATAAAACCTTATTAATTAACAAAGAAAGTAATATTTATATATTTAAAATTAGAGAGTTTTTATTTTTAATGTGTTCGTTCATTTGTATAATATCTACCTAGCTCAGTTTTTGTTATTTTTAACACTAAACCAACCAGAGCGGTCAAATGATCGCTTTGGAGACTAATTAAAATTGTTAAATTCTAGGTTTAAATTTTACAATTTTTTTGGGTTTCCAGGTTTCTTAACACGTTCACGCTGGCGCCGTATTTCATTTTTCTTTCCCATGGGCAGCTACATTTAAAGCTTTTCTCCTATCGGACGGGAGCTAATCCAGGACGTAAAATGAAAATTCACAAATATATCCGTTAGTTGCATTACTATTTCAACGCCATCACCATTGCTGTTGTGTGGATTGAATAAGACATTTAAGTGCGGGCCACCGGTGGTACGCGCCGGCGTGAACGTGTTAAGTAGCTATATATTATAGAACAAGTCGTACATAAGTTGATGAAAATGTAAACCTAGAATTTAACAATTTTAGTTTAGTACTATTGATGGTAGAAAAAAAAAGTATCACAACAAATTTGTAGGAAATTTTATGCTCTAACAAATTTGTTTTAAAACATTCTTCTGTATCACTCACCGTTTAACTACTCAAAGCAATAAATTATCAAAAAAAAAAATCTCTATAATAAATACATTTTCTACAGAAAATATAGTTAAGAGTATAAATTATTTTCTTAAAATTTTTAAGAATAAATATAAATATTTTACAATTAACACCCCCGCAATATCTTTGGATTGGAATTTCGTTAAATTCGATGTTAACTGATTTCTACATGACAAATATAAAATTCCTACCAAATTTCAGGTCTGTAAAGAGTTGCGTTTTCAAAATGCGAAGGAATTTCGTAAAATATATTTTTAGCTGATGTCTTCGTGGAAGAAAAAGTTTTTTACCGAATTTCAAATCTGTAGAAGCAGTAGCTTGTAGCTGTTAATTTTTCATTATAAACGCTTCCGCAATCTCCTTCAGGAATGGAATTTCGTAAAATCTATTCTATCCAGATTTCCACATAGCGAAAGGATCTGTATTGACTGACTCATACCAAATTCAAGTCTGTAGGAGCAATAGTTTGGAATTGTAAATTTTTTATTGATAACCCTCCATGATTCCCATTGGGATGGGTTTGCGTGAAATTCTTTTCTAGTTGATCTTTATATAGCGAAAATAATAATTCTGCCAATTTCAAGTAATGTGGAAGCAATATTTTGAATTGTGAATTTTTCATTGTTCCCTCTCAATCTTTTTTGGGTGAGGAATTTCGGAATATCCACTCTTCGGTGATTTATACATAGCAAAAGAAAAATTTCTACAAAATTTCAAGTCTGTAGACATAATAGAATAGTTAATTTTTCATTCCGATCTCTCTTGGGGAGTGAAATGAATTAAAACCTGTTCTTAGCTGAACTTCACATCATAAATGAAGATTTTCTCCAAATTTGGAGCCTATTGGGGATGAGTTATCATAAAATCCGCTCATAGATCATTTCTACATCACATATAGAAGATTCTTACCAAATTTGAAACCTGTAGGAGCTATACTCGTAATTTAAAAACAGGAATTTTTCATTGTTAACGCCCCCGCAACACCCCTTGTGACCCACCCATCCACATTTCCTAAAATACCTTCTTACGTGACCTCTACTCGGTGAAAGGATTCCTACCAAATTTCAACTCTCTACGCCTTATGGTTCTAGAGATATCGTGATGAGTCAATCCATAGGTGGAAATATCTTATATATATTAATAATATAATATAATTAAATAATAAATATTTTGTTATGTTGATATTAAAATGAAAGCAATATAATCTGTTACTTTTTGTTCAATTTTTTAGTAGTCGATATAATTGTTCATTTATTTGAAAATCTATATTTAGAAATATTTCATTCCGTAAATTTTTTGTCTATTTACAGCTACAGCCTTTTCTTTTTTAAATTAAATAATGACGTTTAATCAATTCACTTCTTTCGTTTAATATTTTTCTCATCAAAGCCCAAATAAATTTTCTCGACATTCTTCCCTTAGTTTAAAAAGATAGATTTATTATTTTCCTTTTAAGATTTATTAAAAAAACTGTCAGGATCGAGCCTCGAGTACCAAGTGTTCTATTCAAGTTATACCGCACCTTTTAACGCTCAATTAGTTTCTTACCTGTTTCTGTTTTATAGAGTTTTATGTAGTGATGACAGTAGTCACCATTACACTAGATCGTCGGTGGTCGCAGGTTCGATCATCGCTCGTGGCGAATATTTGAACTTGTACAAATATTTGTTTCAGGTATGGGTGTATGTCGGTGTGGGTCTCCTCGCCGTGTCTCGGAGAGCACGTAAAGCCGTCGGACCCTGTTATTATCATACGAGTAGATACCTGATAGTGATCGTTACTAATTAATGGTAATGTAGCTGAATCATTGCTAATTAATTTTCCTCCAACCCAAAGTGGAGCTGGCTGGTGTATTAAGCTTCAACCCTTCACCTATATGGAGAAGAGGCCTTTGCCTAGTAATGGAACGCTTACATAACAGGCTGATTATTTTTTTTTGTTACTAATAGATTGTTCATTGTTTTCAATTTTTATTTCATTATGTTACTAATATAGTACTTTATGTTTACAACATTAAAAAAAATATTTTTAGAAAGTTGTTGTAACAAGTTTGAGCCTTTTTTTTTTTGACGCTGTGAAATGCGTTTACGCATCCCGCCACCCGCAGGCGACGGGTATGTGGGACTCGCTGACTGCAAAGTCAGAATACCCACTAAATCACAGCGGTGCCCTCGTCGTCGTACAAGGACGCCACGGGATCGCTGGCGCATGCCACCGTGACAACAAGTTAGAGCCTGAGGACCAATCTAATATAAAATAATTCATACATAAATACGAAATTTTTATAAAAATAATTATGTCACTTGTATATTTACCCCTCGGTGTCTCATTAGCACATGCTGCTTCACTCCAAAAATCGTAACATGACTTATAATTTGTATTATATATTTCTGAAAATAATGTGTTTTTACCGCTTTGTTTTTTACTTCTTTAACTGTTTTCCACCTTTTACTATTTCAAAATTGTTTGAAATCGGCTATTAACTTTAGATTAACAAACGAATATTATTTTCTAAGTATAATATAGTATAGTTATTTCATTCGTAAGATTACTAAACACTCAGAACAGAATATTTGAGAATGTCTACGGATTCTACACCTTCCGTAACATCGTTACGTTACGGAGACCTTACTCCTAAAGCATTAGTAAGAACTACATTTTATCCGTCACTTCTCTGTGATACAGATACTGAAGGAAGTTTCTTCTAATAATAAATTATACACCACATTGAGGAAAACGCATAAGTGTGTTGACATTTCATTTAGATTACAAGGATTTCCTCGTGTAACTGTGATAATTAAACAACAACACGAATGTATAAATGATAACATTCACAAAGCGGGAATGATCTATATTATTTGAAAGTGTGCTAACTAATTATTATAGAATAAATATTAGAATATGTTTTGTATCTATTATTATAATAAAAGACAGTAACCCTTAATTTTTTTTTCCATAAATTCCTTAACGTTATTATTTCCCATAAAGCAGATAAATAGATAATTTACTTTATGTTGAAGAAGAGACACACCTGAAATACCACAGCGTTATTTGTTAATGTTGTAGTAAAAATATATTTAAATAATCGTAACACACATAATAATTCCCAATATTTTTAAGATATTTTACACGCAAATGTAATATAATAATAATAATTCATAAAGCTCAAATATGATAGCTAACTATAAATAATCTGACGTATGATATATTAAGATAGTTAGATAAAAAAATTTAAATTGCGTGTACTAGCGTACACTCGTAAGAAGTGAAACTTATAATAAAAACAGTTTACTTTTTATACGATCGTAATTATATGAGTCCTGTGTTTGCGTTCGGACATATTTATATTCGAATTACCTACTCACTATAGAATACATCATACAATAACTGCAAACTTCTATATAGTGATACTTAATTTCACTCAATAAGTATATCGCTCGAGAGCTGCAAGTTCAAAACCCTGCGAGAGCCACATTTTGTAGCATTCAAAATTTGATATTTGATTTATTTAGTTTAACTATTTATTTATATATATAGGATTTCATCTACTACCACTCGGAATCTTCCTTGCGCATGTGTTTATTGAAAAACGACTGAAATACGCAATAAATAAATAAATAAATAAATAAATATTAACCAACAATCACACCACGTTAACCTAGCCCCGTGGTAAGTTCGTAAGAACTTGTGTTACAGGTACTAGGAACGGAAATAAATTTAAGATATAAATACATATATACATAAATACACATCCATGACCCGGTGCAGACATCTATATTCGTCATACAGATTATCTGCACCTGGCGGGATTCGAGCCCGCGACCGCTGCGTAAAGTGTCCAGTTGCCTGACCACTCGACCAGCCGGCCGCAATAATCAAGAACAAGATGGCGCGTAACGCAAGATGGCGCGTAACGCAAGATGGCGCGTAACGCAAGATGGCGCGTAACGAAAAAATCTTTCCAACCCCGATAAAGAAGTTTCACTTCAATAATTAATTTATTTCATTAATTTAGGATGCAATACAGAAAAATCTACTTGATGATTAAATTATAAATTGTATGATATCACAGATATAATTATAAAAATTTATCAAAGTTATGTAATGGAGAACTCGCTTCGTAGTTAATAATATCAGAATGTGAAACTGTAAACAACGTAGTAAATTAAAAAAGTCAAAAGCACTTCATCACCGGACCGTGTTAACACTCGATAATGATGCCATTATAAAATGTTTAAAACGGATCCGCGGTGAGCGTTACTTTCGCGGGAAATGGTATGACATCGATTTATTTAAACCACGCTGAATGGTTCCAAGCCATTAACTTTTTCAATCTCAAGGGTGAGAATAAAGTGCTAGTGATAATAACAAGGGAATAATTGGTTTTAAATATTTCGCGGATTCCATTAAAGCTCATTATTTATGTAATAATTCAAATCAGTAGATGACTTAATAATTCAATCAGTAGATAAATTAGAATATTAATATTTGGTGTGGAACTTTTTTTCCCGTAGTTATTTTATTATATATACTATCCTACGTTTTGTTCATACTACTTAAATGGCAAAATTCATAGGCATATATAAGAATAGAAGGTATTCAGGGATATCATAGCCACTTTAGTAAGCGCCACAAAAAAAAAATGAGCATAAGCTTATAGCATATAACTCGTTCATGTAAATATAAATGTAAGTTTAAAACTGACGGCATTGTAAAAGTTGGAAGAACTAAGAAGTTACGTGATTATTTTATTTATGTAATCAGTTACTTACACTTTTCTTTCCTTCTTTCTTAAATGAATAAAAATATGAACAGAAAGAAAATATGAAAAAACTTTTATGATAGTTTGGGGTCGTTTGCTTGCCCTTGTTACTTTAGAGCGTCGATATAACAAGGCTAAATACCTGTTACACATACACTCTTGACACAACTCGAGACATTTTTTAACTATAGTTCCACTTAAAGTACGAGTAAATATAACATCACTTTTTTTTACTGAGAATTTTCGAAAACAAAAAAACTCAATAATACATTGAACGACTCAGGAATCGATCCCTGCTCAGCAGTAACACTTACAACCACTCGACCAACAAACTACTCTTAGAGTAATTGTTTAAAAATATTTAAGTACGATTTTCCCTCAAATTAACGCGAGTGAAACCGCGGGGCACAGCTAGTAGTAGATATAGATCGACATTCGCAAAAGTTTTGGAGGAACATTACTGTTAGAATCAGCAAGTCGAAGTGGCAGTGGGCTGGTCACGTATGTCGCAGGACTGATGGCCGCGAGAGCCTAGCCTATGTCCAGCAGTGGACTGCGATAGGCGAAGCGAAGGTTACTGTTACTGTACTTATAATAAAACTGTAACAGGTCAAAGTGGGTATATCAAAAATATTTTTAAATTTTGCAGATCAGATTTTGCTTTTATTCAAAATTTGCTTTTATTCAAACTTCAAAAATTATAAATTTATATTTTTTATCACCTAAACCTGCGTCGATACTCAAAAATATTTTATAACAGACGGATTGAGTTGTCAAACATGTCAAAATAAAATGTAATTTAAATCAAAAGCACTAAGGAGTATTGATATCAACTTCGAAGCAAATAAATTTTAATCCCCTTTCAACCCCGTTAGAGGATGAATTTCGATAAAATACGAAACACGTCTTCAATCAATTCTAATAAAGAATATTTATGCAAAATTTGAAATAGATTGGACCAAGGAATCATGTTGTTCCATACAAACTTTGCCCCCCTTTTTCACCCCCTTAGAGGTAGAATTTCGTAAATCCGTTCTTAGCTGACGTTTACTCGGCAAAAGAAATATTCCTACCAAATTTCAAGTCTCTAGGTCTCATAGTTCGAGAGATAAGTGATGAGTGACTATATCTATAGAAAGTTTCCTATATATAATTAATATTGTAGAAGATAACAATCTTTATTATAGAGTAAGGATTTAAAATTTAAATAAACATTAAAAAAAGAAAAAGAAAAATTGTTATATTTTAGGAACACGAAGCACGGCTTTTGATCAGGAGAAAGTTACACGGGGGTGTTATCTTTTTTACAACGAAATCGAAATACTGCACCTTCCATAGTATTTCTTTATAAACGATATTTTTTGTTTTTCCTTCGGGGTGCTAGAATCACCAGGCTACTCTGAAACATGCCACATACAACTGGCTGTGGGAGAAGCAGCTTGACCTCAATTTCCTATTTTATTCCAATTTTCCTTAAAATTTCCTATTTTAAGCACAGGTCAACAGGTCTGAGAACTGTCCGCAGTAACATCTCTCCTTAGACGGACTCTCATATTTATGGTAAGGCTCAGTTTCGTCACTGCAGGCCACAAATGCTTCTGTACTGTACTGTATTGTATCAGCCTTAAAACAACCCACTGCTGAGCGAAGGCCTTTTTTCCACATAGAAAAAGGGTTGGAGCTTAATCCACCACATTGCTCCACTGCGGGTTGGCGGATAATATTACTACCATAAGTAACGATTATTATAAGATATCCATGATAACAAATGGGACCGACGGCTTTACGTGCTCTCCGGGGCACGTTGGGGAAACCCACAAGGACATACACCCAGACCTGAAACAAATATTGGCACAAATATAAATATCTGCCCCGAGCGGAAATCGAACCCGCGACCACCGGCATTGAGGCGAGGCGTTGAGGCGACTACTCGCACCACTTCACCAGAACGGTCATCAATGCTTCGTTGTATTTGTATCGCTGGTATAATTACACCACAAGTCAATACGATTTTGTCTCTTAGATTTGAATAAACCCGCAAGTAATTATTTTTTAAATTTTCACTAACTCAGCACAGTTGGTAGTGACCCTGCTTTCTGCTCCAGGATCGTGGGTTCGATTCCCGCCTCGAGTCTGGGTCTAATATGAATTTATTTCTATATGTATTATTTATATGTATATATTTATAAAAAAAAATGTATATCAGTCGGCTGTTACCTAAAACACATGTATTAAGTTGCCTACCTTAGGAACAGACGATCGTGTGTATGTCAAACATATATTTATATTTAATAATAGTCCAAGACAGCTTTTATCTCCTCCTTCTTTATTTTAGTGTAAGATAAAGTTAAATGGGTACATGATTTATAATGTTTTCTGATCTTGTTCCAACATTAGTCCGTGGTGCCCATCTGTACTAATTGTGGTCTTAATGCCGTATAATTCAAAAATGTTTCCAAGTTCACTTCGGTGTCTTCTATATCCGTATCATTGTGAACTACAGATGCCTTACTTTAAAACCCTTGATTTAAAACAACACCAACATTGAAGTAAAAAATATTATATAAAACACAATTTACAATACAGCGATCACACAGTATATTTACAACTCAATTTTGTTACGTTTATTATAAAGTCTTGCCTGTTCCACCAGGAGCACCCAAAAAAAGATATCAATAATAGACGGATTGAGTTGTCAAACATGTGTCAAAAAAAATGTAAGTTAAATCAAAACCACTAAGGAGTATGTATATCAAAATAATTTTCTTCCCCCTTTTAATCCCGTTAGGGAATGAATATCGATAAAATACGAAACACGTCTTCAATCAATTCTAATAAAGAATATTTATGCAAAATTTGAAGTAGATTGGACCAAGGAATCACGTTGTCCCATACAAACTTTGCCTCCCTTTTTCATCCCCTAAGAGGTAGAAATTTCGTAAAATCCGTTCTTAACTGACCTCTACTCGGCAAAAAGAATATTCCAACCAAAATTTCAAGTCTCTAGGTCTTATAGTTTCAGAGATATCGTGATGAGTGACTATATGTATAGAAAGTCTCCTATATATATAGATTTATAAAATACAAAGGATAATTATGGACCCCGCAGGGGCACGAAATATTTAGGTAGAGAGTTAGAGTAGAGAGTAGTTTTTTTGTTCTAGGGTAAACGCGTAAGGGTACGTGTTGGATCTTCGAGCAACCATTATCATGGCTCATCCAGTCCGTGAAAGGGTGTCCTGTCTTCCCTTTTCTTTCACCGTCCTCCTAATCCCTCCCTTCTCCCATATTTTATTCGCTACCTCCTTATTCGTACCATCCCTTATCCTGTTTTGTTTTCTTAAAATGTAGTTTTTTGAGGTCAGGTGACAATTGCTCCATATGAAACCATTATCTGTCATTTATAATGGAATAACAACAAAAAAAACAAATTCTGGATACGGATCCCTAGCCGTCCCCAGTTTCGTCGCCGAAGGCGATCAATAGCTCTAAGGAGGTGTCGGGCTTTACTTTATCCGCAGAATGTCTCAGATATACGCGTTGAAGGTCATACAGGTATACACACTGATTTTGGCGTACCCAGTAGAAGTGAAATAAGTCAGGCCATACGTATAAATAAAACGTACTTCAATATTTTAATGAGCAATTTTAACACTAAGGTAGGTAAAAGACTAGATGATGAATTAATGGTGCGGAAATTTGGACATTGTCAGCGAAATCCATGAGAACAGAAGCTGGCTGATTTCTTGGAGAAGAAAGGACTTTTTTTGATGAAATATTTCTTCGAGAAGCCGCCTAAAGGGACCTGGATAAATCCTGATAGTTCCTGATAGATTGGTTAAGCACATATTAAATATTAATATCAAATTAAAATGGTCTCGTCTGATGAAGTCTACACTTGGACACATGAAATACCCCGAGAACTTTTAGCTCAAATTATATGACTGTGTGCGTCGTCAATGTATCTGGTTGGCCTTAAAATTCAAAAGTGTGCTTGAAGTCTATTTTAACATTATCAGATACATGTACCGCAATCCCGCTTCCATGGTTAGAACCGGTGTTGGGGAAACCAATCCTTTTCCAATCACTGTTGGCGTACAACATATGTTATCTTGGTATACATCCAGAACCAGCTCCGTAGCTGGTATGTATCCCGATAACGTGGCGCTCGTTGACGAGGATAGGTTGGAGCTGGAGCGCAGGAAAGTGAACCCGTGGAAAGATACGCTTGGAAATAGCGATTTCAATCTAAATGAGCCAAGACTGAAGGCCAAAGCCGAAATATCTATATTCAACGGGTACAAAATGCTTGGCCAGCACTATATAGGCATACTCATGAGCTTTACGTCACTGAGATGAAGCTATTGAAGCTTATTCCGTTGGCCTTCCCATAACAGATAAACTCCAAGAGCAGTGTCTAAAGTTGTATTGCTATGTCAAGCGCCAGTCTGAGTACTACGTCGGAAAAAATGCCTTGATATATCGGTCCCTGGAACTAGAACTCCCGAGCGTCCAATGAAGCGATGGCTGAATATGGTAAAAATGTCATGAGATCTAATGGTCCAAACCTAAATAATGCTAAAGTCAGTGCAAAGTGGAGGAGTATTTTGTAGGAAGGCAGACATTTGCAATAAAAGCCGGGATTATTAATGCGAAGCAGAAGAAGAAAATTAAGGTTTTTTTTGTGTTGAGCTGTGTATATTAGTTTAATACTCGATTATTATTTATTTTGGTAAGTATTAGGACACTGTTTATATGTTATTCTTAAATAATCTTATAAATATAAGTTACATCGTCTAAGATACACGTCTAGAATTTCTTGTGTACTGAGCCTCTACTAAAACTAGGAAAGGTATTTTTGTATATTTGCAACCCAAACCCTGAGCAATCTGTTGCCAAGCCCATGTTTTAATTATACAAATTTAAAAACTAGTGTAACGAAACATTTATGAATATTTTATTGTGAAAAATTCTTCAATAAAAACAGTTAATTGACATAATTGTCCAGCTTTAAATTGGATGAAAAAATAGAAAACAAGAAAAAGCTGATTATTTATACCTTATCGAACATTTAATAATGTTTTAGTAATGATTCGATGAATTATTGATATGTTTGTTCCAATAATTACTGTTTTAATAACCGCACTATAATGTGACAAAGTTTGTATTTTCCTTTAAGTTTTGATATGAAATAAGTGATTTCATTGTTTTCATTTTTATGTTCTTTGAAACAGCATGTAATCTTTTCCGTCTTTCATACACAATATATACAAAAACATGTTTTTTATTTCTAAAGATAACTGTACATTATTGCTAATTTGTTTTATTAAATAAAGAAAAAGCGTTCACTTCTTCTTCTTAATTATAAAAGTATTTACATATGCAGTTGATGCACAAACTTTCATTACCTTTACATAAGTATCATTTATTAATGTCCAATTTAAAACAGTGTATAACCCTATAAACAAATAGACCAAGAATAATTAAAACTATTATCTAAAATCATAAAACACTAGTTAAAGTTACTTAAAATCTATTTGGTGTAAGAATGTAAGAAATTTTTATTTACTTTATTTATTAGTTTGGGAAACCAACATAAAATACATTAAGAACATTTTAATAATATAAAATCCAGCAAAGTTTCCACTAATTATTATAACACAAATAGCAATATTGTACAAAAATAAACTTTAGGTAAATAAATAAAAATTAATAATATACAAATATTTTTATTTCAAAAATTAAGGTAACAATGTTGTATGTACCTATCTACTTTTCCTAAACGACCTTCGAAGACCATTTGAAGTAACAATATTTTGCAAGTACTAATAAAGTCATGGAGCTAACAGATAGCTACAAGTAATGGTGCCCTCGTATGTATTTATGACCACGCCATGTTGCGCCAACTTGCGTTACAACACTTACAACTCTATACTATTTTAAGCTAGTAAATTATAATAAAAAATTAATTTTATAAAAATTATGTACCTAATAATAAATTAAAAATATCTTATATTAGTGCAATCAGTTGATCGATATATGTGTTAAATATTATTTTTCAATTCTTACATCATTGTCTTAACTTTTTTGCAATTACTTTAAAAATATCTTCTGTATTCCATATAGACAATATTAAATTTAAACTAAAATAAAAAAAAGTATAATTTTAAACTGTTACGAAGAATTTTATATAAAAAATAATGATAATAAAAACCTTTTTGTCTCACCTGCCTTTAATATTGTTGTTCAAGTACTGGAGTTAATAAACAAAAAAATAAAAAATAAAACAGAAAACTCCACTTAATAAAACAAAGCAAAGGTCAATCTATTATTCGCTTTTGCACACCAATTCATTTGATACTTGTTAGTTTTAGCTCCAGTGCCTGAACAACTATCTAGATACTATCTATTTTCACAAAACCAATTAAACGTAGCAATGAAACAAAAACATAGATTTAGCACACGATTGTTTGCAAAACAACCAAGATAGATCAAAACACCCGAAATTGAATTTTTGGTAAACAAAGTTAAAAATAGGTATTTAAGGGGATTTTCTAAAGAAAATAGTGCTACTTTTTCATTACTTTTGTTTATAATTATACATGAGTGTACTTACAACTAATTCAAATTTAACTTTAAAATACCTCAAACAACAAATATTTTTTGGTCTTGCTAGAGTCCTTACGTTATACTATATGACTGATTATATCGATAGCTAGGGAAAATATATAATTTTTTTTAATGAAATGAATCTTAAAGAAACCATAGTTGATACGTAGGTATATTTTGTTTCCCACGGGAGTTGCTGGATCTCCTACTGGGCGTGTCCCCGGGTGGCGGATAGGGGAATGTAGTAGTGGTAGGGGTCTTCGAACCCCTGAGGACTAAAACCAGCAGGAGAGGAGGGAAAGTGCAACGGGGCGTCGGGGCCACATAGTCTCGCACTGTGGCCACCCTAGTAATGGTCAACTCTACGTTGACAATGGCTACCCCGGGCACAACCAGCGATGGTTCTTTAGCTGTCGCTGGCTGTGGCCACCCGGAACGCATAGCAGGTGACAACAGATCCACCTTAGTTGCCGCCGGTCAGGCATACAACCGGGGGAAATCTTTCCTCCCGTTCGGTGGCAGGGGCGGTCGGGTTCGCTCGTCCACTCTGTGCAGGAGGCGCGTGGTGCGTGGGCGCCTAGGTCGAGCCTAGCTTCCTGTGGTTCTTGCGGGACTGTCTAGGTACGATCCGACGGCGTCGGTTGGGTAGCTCAATGCTCTTTTGCTCTGCGGAGGAGGGAAGGCAGAGAGTGGCCCGGCTTCAGTAGTTCAGCCGCTCCTGGTTCTTCTCTGTCTCGAGGACAGTAGACCGGTAGAGCAGCTCGGAGTCGGGGTCGCAAGGCCAAGCGTCGGGGTATCACGGTTGTATGCGCAAGCGATCCCGTGGCGCCCCACTACGGCGCAGACGGTCGATAGGTTTTAGTAGGTATTCTGGCTTCGCAGCCAACGAGTCCCAGGTACCCGTCGCCTTCGGGCAGCGGGATACGTAAATGCATTTCCCATCATAAAAAGGGGATATTTTGTTTATAATTTCACTTATATTTCATATTATTTTTTAAAGGCTCTTCTTATATCAACTTATTACGTCTTGTAAATATAATTGTAATTCGCATTAAGAAAAGTATGGTGAATAATGTAAAATAATTAATGAAATACATTGAATGCATTTTTTTTACAAATTTCAATTTATTTATTTGTTATAGGAGTATTTATCAACAACTTACCACTAAAAACTGAAACAAGTATGTTTAATAAAAAAAATAAAAAAAACCCGACTGCGTAAAATACTCTTATTATAAACTAAAAAGAATAAAACAATTTACTAGCTTTCATTTGATACCCATATTGCTACAGTAAGAAAAAAAATTCAACTCCCCCCCTCATTGCGCCAATCACTACTACAATTTAGACAAATCCAATGACGCCTCATATGTCAAAAATCGTCCAGCCGTTTGGGCGGTAGGGCGTGCCAAAGAAATGGACATACATACATACATACATACACTCGTAAAACATAACCCTCCTTCTGTCGCAGTCGGGTAAAAAAATACGTATAATAATAACACATATACACAAAATGTTAATTCAAATTTTAATTAAAAGTAAAACAAACAATAAATAAAAACGTTTTTATTTATAAAATTATTAATTATTATAAATTAGTTGATGTATATACATAATATTATGTTTTAATGAAACGCAAATATGGTTTTATTAAAAGCACTTCATCAAGATCCTGTAACACGGCAACCAGGCTTGAACAACTGCGTGTACATATTATTTAATTAATGAACGGCATATTTATAATAGTATTATACTAACTTAATTTTTTAATAAAAAAACGAATAACAACGCATTTATAATTATTATTATTTAATTATAATTATTACATTAAAGCTGCATACCGTTTAATTTTTCGCGTTGATTTTTATTTTGCTTAGAATCCTACATTATTTTTGTTAAATAATAGAAAAACATAAGTTACTCCTTACACAACTGAATAAAAAAATTAAAAAAAGCGTGTAAAATTTGAGACAACTATAATCATTTTAATTTTTTCATTCAAAAGCAGAAAACTATTTAAGGAAAATAGCATTCCGTTTTTTAATTTATCATTGCAGAATAAAATAATTGTTTGCGATATATGATGTACATTCATATTTTTAATTTTATTACAAAGGTTGATTTGAAGAGAATGCAAGTAGCCCTTAGTCTGTCTTTTGTTCATTCTTTGTATATTATAAAATAAAGCATTAAATAAATAAAATATGATTAGAACTGTTTCACATAGCCGTCATATTATTTTAATACTATTAAACAAATAAATATAAATATTAACCAACAATCACACCACGTTAACCTAGCCCCGTGCTAAGTTCGCAAGAACTTGTGTTACAGGTACTAGGAACGGAAATAAATTTAATAAATTTATATAAATACATATACATATACATAAATACACATCCATGACCCGGTGCAGACATCTATATTCGTCATACAAATTATCTGCACCTGGCGGAATTCGAACCCACGACCGCTGCGTGAAGTGCCAGTTGCCTGACCACTCGACCAGCCGGTCGTCAAGTATTGGTGTAAACGCAGCTATATTTAGATCGTATATTAATTTTATCATAGCAGTTTGTCGCAGAAACGTTCATTTCTAACATTTCATTTACCCCTATTATCTATTATTTTTATACCGATATTTTATAATTCGTAGCTCTCTATATCTATATGTGTAGAATGAATCTCGAAATACGATATATTCGATGATGAATCAAACTTACTTGTAAGAGATGTTCAATAATAATTATATGAGATTCTTCCGAAGAGATTAGTAACCCACTTCGCCGTATAAATCCCTGTTGAAATATCCGAATAAAAATATTTTATGCTGAATATAAAGGTTATATAAGCGAAAATGGCTGCGTGACAGCGTGACATTTTATTTAAAGGTATCGTGAAAAAAAAAAATTCCCATTTTTGTTATTTTTCTCATAATCAGTAGAAATCGTTCTAACATCCCTAAGATAATTTTATTTTTTTCCCGCATTAATTTTAAACCCTATTTTTAGAAATCATTAACAAATAAGCACTGGTGCTAGGCTCTACAACGTCATGGAGTGTGTACAACTCTAAGAAATTGGATTGGAAACATGCTTCAGGGTAGAATATTACTGCTCGTTGAGGGTGAATCGCAGAAGGCAATTGTAGCAAAAGGTTACCCGCAAGGTGGCGTGATCTCGCCGCTTCTGTGGAATATGGTGGTCAATGACCTCATCACTGTCCTCAATGTCCATCGCTACTACAAGGTAGGTTACGCAGACGATCTCGCGATCCTGATACGCGGAAAGTTTGTCAATACTATATGTGAAGTTACGAACGCAGCATTGAGAATCGTGGAGCAATGGTGCGGAGACAACGGCTTATCAGTGAATCCTGCAAAAACTGAACTAGTAATGTTTACGAACAATAGAATCTTTGGCAACTACAAGCTGCCCAAGCTGTTCGATACTGAGCTCCAGCTGGCTAGCGAGGTAAAGTATTTAGGAGTGATACTCGACAGCAAGTTCAACTGGGGCGCGCATCTAGATGCGAAACTAAGTACAGCCACCATATCCTTCTGGCAGTGCCGTAGAATGATAGGTAAGGCGTGGGGTCTCTCCCCAAAAATCGTTCTATGGCTCTACACAGAGGAGACGGCCGCCCACATTGTTCTGGAGTGCACGGGCGTGACCACCTACCGGGCCAGACATCTGGAGTCACCGAGGACTCTCTCCGAAGTCATTGGTGACACCAGAGGTTTGATAAATTTCTTACAGGAGTTAGGGTGGCAGGACTAGCTGCCCACTTCTACACGCAAAATAGGCTCACAGTGACGTCGAGTTGCGGTAACAAGCCCTTCTTTACTTACTTATACTAGCACTGGTGCTATTAATAATAAACTATATTTTGCGAGTTGGATTTCATATAAAAAATGTATGTTAATGATTATTGTACCTGCTGACAGTTATGATTTTAAAACATCTTTGAAAATAAATGCAAAAGAAGATTGACTAAATGGTTGGAATCTCTTACTTTTGTTGAGGTTGAAAAACTTATTGCTAAAATTAGCTTGTAATAATGTGGTAACAACTCATATGACGTACAATGATTACCTATATAAGCTTCATTTAAAAATCATAGATAAACTCACACTCAATCATATACGTACTCACACATTCATGGAATCACACACACACACACACACACACAAACACACACACACACACACACACTCACACACACACTCACACACACACACACACACTCAAACACACACACACACACACACACACACAAACACACACACACACATACACACACACACACACACTCAACACTAACACTTAGATTGATTGATTCGTCATGTCTGTCAGTCTGTCTGTCCGTTCGTATGTCACAGCCACTTTTTTTCGAAACTGTAAGAACTATACTGTTGAAACTTGATAAGTAGATGTATTCTGTGAACCGCATTAAGATTTCCACACAAAAAGAAAAAATAAACAATAAATTTTGGGGGTTCGCCATACATAGAACTGAAACTTGTTTTTTTTTTTTATTTTTTTTAATTTTTAATTTTTTTAATTTTTTCATTTTCATTTTTTTCATCAATTTATCTATGGATAAATTTTGGTATTACGAGTTTTTTTGTGTAAATTTCTTTGTAATACTTTTATGTGTTTTTTTACTACTACTACTACTACTATTACCGCTACCGCTACCACTACTATTATGTAAAAAATAAGTGCATAATTTTTGACCAAATTTTCATAAATTTAAACTTAAATAAGTCATGCCGGCCGGGGGCACGTGTGGCGTGGTGTTGTACTGTGTCGCTTGCCAAACGCTCGTGGCTAATGATTGACAATCCTTGTAAATAGGTATGATAAGCCAGGTTGCTAGGTGAGTATACTCGTAAATTGATGATGACGGTCGGGCAGACAGAAAGGTAATCGAAATAGGACTTTCGTCGTTGTATATAAATGTGTGGGAAAAACAATATTTTAGTTATCAAGTTTACTTGAAGATTATATTGAAAATAATTGTAACAATAAAGCGATTACTATCTATAGTGCAGAAGTAAATACTCATATTTACTTTACCAACGAGCATGCGGGCAGATTTGAAACAGAATAAAGTACCGAGGTATTTGCAGTAACTTTTATTTGCTCTATATGTTGATCTAAAATACTTTATTACGTTAACTTTTTTTTTAATTAATAAAATAATGTAAATATAATACCACCACCACATCTCACCTCATCACGTCTCCCCATCATCTCAGGGCGGATTTATCAATATTCGTCACGTTTGGCAGGCGCCAACCCGTGGCGAGCGTAGTGAGTTGTGGCAGTATATGGTGACGCTGCTGCTCATTACTATCCTGGTTGGTATACAGTTGTTTACACTACTGTGGCTTTAGCCGCGACCTCTGCAAGAAGGACTATTCTTCGCTGTCAGTCTTCAATATATTTTTCCTTCAGCAGTATATCAGGACGTAAAAAATAATAAACTTATTAAACTTTCTTAGAGGTAAATTAAAAAAAAAAACATACTAGGATTTCATAGGGAAGTATTATACAAAATTTCATCCATTTCGATTAAACGATTGAAGCTGCCTGCTTTGGCGTTGTCACTAAATGTTCTATTAAGTATATATTACTTACATCTTTAATATATATACAAATAAGGGAAGTATTGTACAAAATTTCATCCTTTTCGATAAAACAATTTAGGCTGCCTGCTTTGGCGTTGTCACTTAATATTTTATTAAGTATATATAAGTAGTACCTGGACGACCGAGCTTTGCTCGGTTAAATTGTGTTTAGATACATTACATACATGAAACATAAATAATATTTTTGATCTTACCGACATAATAGCAAAATAACAGGAACTGGTTCTTTAATTAAAAAATAAAATGAGCTCTCACTAATAGTTTTTCTCACAAAAGAAGAAACTTGAAAAAAAAAGGGAAAAAAATTGGTCTGCAGGCACCTGGATTCGAACCCGAGTTTTCTGATGTCGAATCCGCCCGATTCCCATCTGAGCTATTATGAACTTATTAATAACAGCGAAATTTACCTTCGTGTTCTAATGATATTTTTTAATTGCGTACAAAAAGGGATAAAGCGACATTTTCTAAAAATAAATCCTAGCTAGATCGATTTATCACCCCCGAAACCCTCTGCATACTAAATTTCATAAAAATCGTTGGAGCCGTTTCCGAGATTCAGATTATATATATATATATATATATATATATATATATATATATATATATATATATATATATATATATACAAGAATTGCTCGTTTAAAGATATAAGATTATATGTCTTTAATATTTCTACAAAGAAAGTTAATATGGTAAGATGTTAAGGCTTTTAAACATTACTTATCCACGCATAGCTTTAAGGGCTCTGATAAAATATTCTCTTATAACAAAAATTTCTTCATATATGGTTTCGTCGCCGTACATTTTTTCTCAATTTATATTACTCGAATTTTATTTTAGTAAACGATTAAAACGTACACTTTATAGAGTTTATAGAGTTTTTCTAAGCACGACTGAAAGTGACATCCGACACTACATTCCATTAGCAGCTGGTCGGCGAAGGTCTCCATTTCCATCTTAACGTAAGTAGTGAATGTTTGCTTCCGTTGGTATTTGTTACAAAATAATTTGAACAGAATTATGAAATATAAGTTAAGATTATTTATTTTTACATTACTAAAATAACAGTTTAGCTTTTTAGTTTTGCTATTATCTGTAAGAATCAATTTGAAATTACTGTCTTAATTTATTGCCTTATATTAATATTCAACACTGTTTATCAGATAATCTTATTTATAGCTTATAACAAATTAATCACTTTTTATGAGTATTATTGCATAAAAATTTTTACAATTTATTTTGATAAAGATTATATTCCTTGTAAAGAAATGTACATTTAATCATAGTTAAACTTAATTTTGAATTACACGATACTCTTATATGGTATGGTCCATCTTGTTTTATTTTTATGGGGACTAACGAACGAAAGCGTAATGTAAATTCCTATTTTAATTCGTCCACTAGAGGCAGTATAAAGGAACTATCACGTAGCTCTTGCGAAGCACGTAGTCTGTTTGATGCCTACTTTATTACCGCTTTGGTCGTTGCATCGCACTGCACTAAGCATTCCTTTCTTAAGAATAACGATAATTCGCTCGGAATTTGTGAATAGATAAACTTAAGTATATTAAACTTATCAAAAATTTTATAACTGATACGAAATGTTAGGTTTATGTACTTTTTTTTTTTTAAGTTGATCGCTCACAATAAGCGTTTAAAGTAATCGATAAAATAAAAAACGTTTTTTTTTTTTACAAAATTCAACGTAAATCTAAATATTTCAATTACACTCATAACTCAAAGATTAGTTTTGATAGAAAATGTCAATGGAAATAAGATATAATCATATTGAATTTTTAAGCTGTCCGCTGTTCGTTAATTTTCGCTTTAATTTCGTAAATCCTCTTAAAGACAATTCTCACCAACAAATTTTTTCTTTCGCTAACGATATCGCGAAGAATAATTAAATATGGCATAAGGAGGCTTACCTGGTATTTGTTGCTTTTATACTTTTGGTGAATTTACGGCATTTTAATCAAAGTATTTTTGTTTTGTTTATAATAGCTAATACTACGAAACCCACATTTATGAAATATACCTACAACTTTAAATTTTCAGAAATTCATAATACATTTTACACCTTTTCTTCTATCAAAACTAAAAGTTAGTAACAGTTCGATGATTTTTAATATTGTCCTACGAAATGGATGTATTTTACTCGCTCGCTGTAATTGATTTCAATAAGAATTGTTAGCTCACTCTCAGAGTCAGTGCATTTCAACGGAACTTTCATAAAGACTGATCAATCGAAAGTCGCTGAAAACGGATTTTCGCTAGCAAGTAATTTAATTTATATATTGTAATAATGCAATGATATTCCGTGTTTGAAATGAAATTAAAGGGACGTGGAATTGTAAAAAAAAAATCATATAAAATTGATTACGAAACCAGAATAGGAGAATTTTATATAAATTTAATAATGTTTTATACGTAGGTACATATATTTGCGAAATTATAATTATAAGAATATACCTGCTTTTTATAGTTGTAACGACTAATGAAAATATAATTGCATAGTTTTATTTGCATCCGTTCAATAATATATGTATTGCAATTAGTCTCTAAGCTTTATTACTAAAAATAATTATTCTCTAGCAGTGTGACGACATTTTAAATTTTAAAAAATATGTCTTCTTTATATATTATGGACTGCATACCAAATTAATTATATCTTGATAAAATATTGTTTTTTATTTTTATTTTGGGCAAGGTTTTTGAACTATTTAGCTGTTATACGTGCGTGTCAAATACAATATAAATATTTTTAGACTATCAATTTTTTCGTAAATCTAAACATTTAGTATTATAATTGACGGTTCACGTAATTTTTAGTACGCAGCACCACAGTTGAAATTGAAATCGTGCGGTTAACGACTAGTAGTCGATTGAGATGTGATCAAAAGGTTAATTTTCCGTAACCCTAGCTGAAACTCGTAATGGTATTTAATGTTGTAATTACAGTGTGTATTACTTGTAGTTATGTGATGAGATCCGCAGACGAACGAAGGTTGCCGACATAGGCCAACAGATTAGCAAGCTTAAGCGGCAATGGGCAGGGCACATAGCTCGTAGAAATGACGACCGATGAAGCAGAAAGGTTCTCGAGTGGAAACCACGTACCGGCAAGCACAGCGTCGGACGGCTATCCGCGACATGGACAGACGACTTGAAGAGAGTAGCTGGAGCCTGGAAGCTGTTGAATGGAGGCTGCTTTGAACCGCTCGCTCTGGAGGTCGATGGGAATAATAGGAAATAATATATAATTTTAAATTGATATTGTTTTATGACAATCTTAATAAAAGTGGTGTTATTTGAATCAACTGAACAAGTGCTGGCCGTACTTATGGGTTTTCTGTATTCAAAGATGGAAATTAAAAATTTTTTTATTAAAATTTTTTTTTTTAATTTGGTAATTTAATAAATATATTTTTTATAATTAATAAATTTAAAATCATATCATATAATTTTAGTATTTCAAACAAAGATATGGAGTAATTCCAGATCACGAGCAGTAAGAATAACCCTGTCCAAACTGACTATCTTGTGCACGGGAAAAAGCATCCGTGACAGATCCTTCGGGACCGACCCGTTTATACTGCAAAAGATATTATTAAGGAGACATCATATCTAAATCAACTTCTGAATAAAACATCGTTAAAATATTTTTCATGTCGAAGTTCATTAAGAAAACGGTTTTTATTGAACATTATTTTTGCTAATGATTTTATATAATAAAAATGTCTTAATCATTTTATAATTTAGATTTCGAAATTTTGCTTAATACAAAATTTGTATGTCTGCAAGTACCTTTTATTGTACACCAAAAAAAATTAAGTATAGTGTAAAATGTTTACAATTGAAATGTACAATCGGCGGCACTATTGCTAAAGCAGCAATCTATTCCAGGCAACCTTATAAAACAGGAAAGAAGTATGATAATTTTTTAAAAGTATTTTTTTACTATGATTTATGGAAACTTGTGAATGATTTTGCCTTAAAGTGTTTCACATTGGGCTTAATTTCATATTATAATTATATCTGTTATAAAATGCACTTTATAAAAAAGGGAAGATTAAAAAATAATAAAAAAATTATAAAAATAGACGAAGTGTGAGAATCGTAAACAAAGAGATCCGTCCATATGATATTAAGAACCTTTATATTTTTAAAGTGCGAATATCCCATCATCATCATATTTCTTGAATGGGTAATAATTTTTACTTCATTATTTGTTGCCTTACTGATCTTTTGGATACGTACTCTTAAATTATTATTTTTTATATAGTACATTTTTGTGTATTTTTTGAGCCGATATTATGTATATGAAAAATATGACGTGGATATAAAACATTGATTAAAAGAGGCTATCCCAGTTTCAAAATTCACGCCAGTCATTGCATTTTCAGACAATTAATAAATTATGAAATAGGGTCAGTATTTTTAAACAAATCTAAAAATGTTATTAATGCCTTTCTAATAAATAACAAGTTCTTTTATTTGAAATACGGAATTATATTAATTTATTTATTTATTTCTAAACGAATCTACCCCGATAAAAGTTGCTTGTACATTACACTTATTACTTGTTACATATATTTAAGCTCCATGTCCGTGTGTGGGTCACAGAATTTAAAGCACGTATTAAATTTCAAGTCTAATAAATATCTAATTAATGAGCTGTGAAACTAATCCTGATCCTTCTTCTTCTCACGATATCAAAACTCTAATATAGAAAATATAATAAATATTTTTGTGTATATTTGAAATATCTCATCAGCCTATAGCAGTCCACTGCTGGACGTAGGCCTCCCCAAGCTCGCGCCAGACATCCCGGCTTTCCGCAATCCTCATCCAGCCAACACCGGCAATCCTGCGAAGATCGTCGGTCCAGCGGGTCGGAGGGCGTCCCACACTGCGTTTGCCAATACGTGGTCTCCACTCCAGGACACGTCTGCTCCAACGGCCATCGGTCCTACGACACAGGTGACCAGCCCACTGCCACTTCAGCGTGCTAATCCTCTGGGCTACGTCGGTCACTTTGGTTCTCTCGCGGATAGTCTCATTTCTGATCCTATCTTTGAGAGAAACGCCGAGCATAGCCCGTTCCATGGCACGTTGAGCGACTTTAAATCGGTGGACCAGTCCCTTCGTCAGTGTCCACGTTTCAGCACCGTATGTCAACACAGGTAGGACGCATTGCTCGAAGACTTTCGTCTTCAAGCTTTGCGGAATCTTCGAAGTGAAGACCCGACGAAGCCCGCCAAATGCCGCCCAGCCCAACTGAATCCTCCTCTCGGCTTCCTTCTCGAAGTTGTTTCGGCCCAGTTGGATGGTATGGCCTAGGTAGATATAATCCTGAACAACTTCGAGGAGGATACCATCAACCGATACCGGTCTCGGTATGACATGCTTGTTAAACATAACTGTCGTTTTATCAAGATTCATACCAAGACCGACTCGTCGGGAAGACTCATTTAGGCTGCTCAACATTTGGCCTAGCTCCTCCAACGTCTCCGCAAAGATGACGATATCGTCAGCGAAACGAAGGTGAGAGATGTAGTCGCCGTTGACGTTGATGCCTCGTCCCCCCCAGTCCAGGGTTTTAAAGACGTCCTCCAGCGCAGTGGTAAACAGTTTCGGTGATATGACATCGCCCTGTCTTACCCCGCGCCGAAGGAAAATTGGTCTTGTCTGCTGGTCCTGGATATGAACGGTCATCTTCGCCGCGTCGTACATACACCTCAACACCTCGATATATCGCCAGTCGATATGACATCTCTGCAGAGAGTCCAGAACAGCCCAGGTCTCGATGGAGTCGAAGGCCTTCTCGTAGTCCACAAAAGCCATACACAGCGGCTGATTATACTCTTCGGTCTTGTATAATCTGCCGAACAGTATGTATGTGGTCTGCGGTGCTGTAGCCTTTTCGAAACCCAGCCTGCTCTGGTGGTTGGAAGTCGTCGAGCCTTGTGGCGAGACGATTCGTAACGACCCTCGAGAAGAGCTTATAGACGTGGCTCAGAAGTGAGATAGGTCTGTAGTTCTTCAAAAGAGATTTATCGCCTCTTTTGTAGAACAGTACCACCACACTCCTGGACCACGCCTCCGGTGTGGTACCTCGTTGGATGACGGCATTAAAGAGTCTAGCTAAGGCCTCCAGGACAGGTCGCCCTGCGGCCTTAAGAAGCTCAGTCGTAACGCCGTCATCCCCCGGGGCCCTCCCGTTTTTAAGCTGCCCGAGCGCCGCACTAATCTCGCCGACTTCGAAATCCGGGACGTCTTCCGAATAATGGCGCAGCAGTGGTGCACGTGGATCTTCGGCGCCCTGGGTCTCAGACTTCTGTACGCTCGACGAGTACAGCTGCCCATAAAATTTCTCAACCTCTTCTCGGATCTGAGGGCGGGAGCAAACGGTTCTGCCATCAGCTGTTTTTAGCTTCGCAAGAAGACTTCTTCCCAATGGTTTTCGGAAAACCTTTGACCCCCTATTCTGCTCAATTAGAGTCGTAATGTCTCTTGTATTTGAGCAGCGGAGGTCTCTGCGTATGAGTTTCCTCACCCGCTTGGAAAGAGCCTTCTGCTCTGGCGAAGCTGCTTGAGCCGCGGGCATCTCGCGCCTCCGCCTCATCAGATCCAAGGTTTCGGGAGAAATTTTGGACTGCTTAACTGGTCTCGTCGGCGTAAAATGTCTCCGACCCAGTGAATACACCGTCTTCACCACGTTGTCGGTCATCTGATCCACGTCGCCAGTGGTTTCCAGCGAATCGAATCGGTTTTGGAGTTCCAGTTGGAACTGCTCGGAACCACATAGTATTTGGGGCAGCGTGGGTCGGATAATAGATTTCATCAAGCGGACTCGCTCTTTGCGTAGACTTATATTCAGAGAGCCCCGCAGGAGCCGGTGGTCACTACCGGTGTTGAACCTATTAACCACTGAGACATCTCTGAATATATGCCTTTTGTCCGCTATGATGAAATCTATCTCGTTCCTCGTCACAGTATCCGGGCTCTGCCATGTCCACCGCCTTTGGGGCTTCTTCTGAAAGAACGAGTTCATCAAGAAGAGCCCCTCCGATTCGAGGAAGTCGACAAGCATCTGCCCCCTGCGATTTCTGCGCCCCAATCCGTGTGGTCCGATTACCGATTCGTCGCGGTCTTGTACTCCCACTTTAGCGTTAAAGTCTCCCATAACAACGTTGTAGAAAGCCGAGGTCGTGCCATGCAGAGCTTTCGATATATCCTCATACAAGGCTTCGACCTCATCGTCAGAGTGTGTCGAGGTCGGCGCATATACCTGTATCACTTTCAGGGAGTACCTGTCAGTGAGTTTAAGTACAAGGTACGCTACCCGGGTCGACACACTGCTGACCTCTACAACGTTGTTACTGAGAGTCTTGTGGACCAGAAAACCGACGCCACCTTGGGAAGGACCATCACCTTCACGGAAGTAGAATAAGTGTCCGGAGTCCAGGATCATCGTGTCCTCACCCTGTCTTCGGACCTCAGACAACCCCAGAATACTCCATTTTATATGGCTTAGTTCTACTTCGAGTTCGGTGAGGTGATGGTCCAGCCGTAGACTGCGACCATTATACGTTGCCAGGTTCGTCACAAAGCAGCCTCCCGTACCCCGGAGATTCTTGGCACCCTCTGCCCCACCGTTACCGCAGCCGCTGCCGTGGCCGGGAATAGTGGGGCCGCCGGGAACTGAGGGCCGTATCCTTCTGCGCGCACTCATTGGGGGTGATTGCCCATAGTCACCACGCTGGGCATGCGGGTTGGTGACCGCAGGGCCGGCTCTATCGCACCGAAGACGCTGCTGCCCATCCTCGGCCTGTGTATTTGAAAAGCCAGCATTAGGATGGTTATCCCGCCATCTATCGGCTTCAACAGTTCCAAGATGGTGGTGGAACTGTGGTATCCCTTAGTCGCCTCTTACGACACCCACGGGAAGAGAGGGGGTGGCTAGATTCTTGATTGCCGAAGCCACACAGCAAAATTTTGAAATATTTGAAATAATACGGATTTAATTCGTAATTTTTAGTTTATTCATCAAGCTTATTACGGCTTTTAAATGTTATTAGTGTAGTCGAATATAGAAATTAGCTTACTTCAATGATTATAAATTGCACAGTTGGCCGTTGCCGGCCTTTTATCGTGACATTTAATTTGGAGCTTAATTTCTTTGAAGCCATTAGAAAAATCGTAGTACAAAAAATTAAAATGACGCCTATTTATAATATTAAATTTCGAAACAAGACCATTTATTAAATTAATTTCTATTACTCACGCTTAGTTGTAGCAATTTTTTTTTCTTTTTTTTAAAATCCATATTTAAAATATTTTCATCCAACAGACAATCACGTCAAATTGCCTTTACTTACTAGAAACTAACATGAAAGTCTATGAAGCATAAATTACTATTTCTCTAAGTCTAAGAGAATAAAATATATATTTTTGTGTAATTCTTCCTTTAGCAGCTTATTCTTTTCAGTCTTACTACTAATTATCCTTTTCTTTTATCGGTGGAAACAACATTTCCTGCAGATGTTAAAGGTTTACGGTTCTAAAGTACTCATAAAAGTCTATGTAATTTGAATAGATATTTTACGTATATTTTTAATTCGTATTTTATATTTTTTTTAGGTTTTAAATATATTTTAAGAGATTACTTAGACTGCTAATCAAGAAATGAAAATCTCGAAACTACTCAAATCTACATAACTTAGCGAGCACGGCAGGAATTTAGATGATTTCTATTCAGGGTAAGGGATATCGCAGTTGTAAGCAACTCGCAAAGACTGCTATACCATAGCCGAGATAACAGTCGTCACGTGCCTTTGGGCGAACCCTGTGACAAATTTACATTCGAAGCGCAAACCTGCGGGACGGGACGCAGGTGGTGAGATCCCGGACAAACATAAAATATAGAGGGATCAGACACGACGTGCATGATATATCACACTATGTCCTGTGAAGTTAGTTTTAAAGGAGTTTTTATATTTATTTTGTTTATAGATTTTTGATAAATCTTCGACTTCTAGTACTCTATTTTTTTTTTACGTAAGCCAGCTTCGTTATAAAAACTAATATAACCTTATGTATAAAGGTTAGTAGTTAAACTATATTATTTATAAAATATATTTGCCGTTTAGTTTTTCCTATTAAATTTTGGTTTCGAAGTACGAAGTAAATAGATTTTTTTTTTACTTTCAATTGCAAAACGCGAAAAAAAATATTTTATTTCAATTACTGTTACACAAAAAATGTTGCTTTATCAATTTAAATCCATTTCCTTTCTTTGATTTAATTGCGTAAATCCTCTTAAGGAAATTCATCGTTATCTTTTCCTTTTTTGATATCGGTATTGGGAATGTACCTATAATTAAATATGGCATAAAACCGATAACTGAGTTTAAGATATAGCTTTGATATATATGAGATAGCTTTGTTTCTATTTGTATTTCAGAAAAAAGATAATATAACCTAAACTGGACGTAATTGTCTGACTTCCGTATATTTTTTGTCAAGTTTTGATAGCTGACGTATGTTCAAAAATATTTGTCAAAAAAGCTACTAAAACTTAGTGTGTCGGATAATGGGTGATCAGTCTTGTTGTGTGCTATTTGTAATTACATTACATTAAACAAATCACTTTTATAATATAAAAGTGATTTGTTTAACAAGGACTTAAGATTATTGTTGCATACATTTGAACATTTAATAATCTACTCGTATGTATTTGAGTGACCTAAACTGTAATGGTTTATAAAGGTCCGATTACTAGGATCGGACAGGTCTTTCACCTCTACTAATTTACCTACCTTACTTACCTTACTTACGAGGGTGCGTTTTTAAGTTCGCGGAATGAGAGGGTTGGAGCGGGGTGATTAGGCTCATTAGGATCGTAACGTGTTTAGTGACTCATAATTAGTATAAATACGAGATTTCATTGTTATTAGACTATTAGTCTTTGAGCTATCGTCAACCAAGCAACATAATCAGGAGTGAAAAGTGAAATATGGAAAAAATCGAATATCGTGCCATTATAAAGTTCCTTACCAAGCAAGGAAAATCAGTTGCGACCATAATGGATGCGATGTCATCGGTTTACGGTGACTCTTGTCTAGGAAAAACCATGGTGTACAAGTGGCACAGTTTGTTTAAAAAAGGAAGGGAATCCCTTGAAGACGACCCGAGGTCGGGCAGTACTCCTGCCGAGGTGACCACGCCAGAACTTATCCAGAAAGTCGAAAAACTTGTACTCGACGATGCTCGATTAAAGAACCTGAGTCGAAACAAGACTCTATGCAGTGGCATAAAAAGTGCCACTGCATAGAGTCTGCTTAAAGTGGGCTTCGATATTTTGAACCACCCACCCTACAGCCCAGACCTGGTCCCGAGTGATTATTACCTCTTTCCAAAAATGAAAAAAGAGCTGCGGGGTAAAAAATTTACCACCGATGATGAAGTTAAGAAGGCAGTTTCAGCGTATTTTGAAAACATTTTTTTATGAGGGTATAAATAAATTAATTGAAAGATCTGAAAAATGTATCCGTCTTGCAGGTGAATATATTGAAAAGGAAAAATAATTTGGTTTTTTTATTTCAACCCCTTACCCTTCATTCCGCGAACATAAAAACGCTCCCTCGTAGCTAGGATTGTCCGCCGATTTCTCAACATACAGCCCGAACCTGTGGCCGTTTGATCTCCCTGCCGGGGCATGATCTTCCACCCTCTTATATTTATCTATTTAAGTTTGTGTAAATTTATTGTATACCTTATATAAGTATTGTATTATATTATGTATATATTTATACTGTATATATTTAACGGGTGGAGTGAAGCAGTTAGATAAATAATAATTACACTTTATTGCTTTTTAATTAATATTAATTTTCAAATTAAGTTGCTAATCTCCATCAGTTTTCTAAACTTTACATTATCTGAGTACAATAATGATTCTGTATGCCGTAATAAAATTTATTCACTATGATATTTAGGATGCCAAATCGAGCATATCGCATATCGAATCGAAATCGAATATCGCCAAATTATGAGCATATCCGTATTAATTTTTGTCGCTATGCTGCCATAAAAAGTATCCTTACTTTCTTACAATTACTAATACACTACTATGTTTATAATTAAAATTAAATTTTCATATTAACTATTCAGTTGAAACAGCTGATTATGAAAGTACATATTTTTCATGCAAACATTAATTTCATTACAACGGTATGGACGCAACATCGCAACGTGTCCAACTATAAATTTTTACAAGCTTTGACATTAACTGCTGCGGTTTAAAGAATATAATATGTCTGCTATTTCAAGAGTGAAATTTATTCTTGTAATTTCTAGTTAAAAATAAAATTAAGCACGTTTTGAATGCTACGAGTAATAACAATAAATGTTAATTCATAATCACATCGTATATCTGTTTAGACTTCGAATGTTCAAATAAAGTCATTTTTATAGTGAATTAATTCCATAGTATGATTTTCCAACAAGCAGTCAAAAGATAAGAGCTCATCCGTCAACCCGCAATGGAGCAATCTGACGGATTAAGCTCCAACCTCTTTCGTGAGAGAAGAGGTATCCTATAGCAGGTCGTTTACAGACTGTAACAAGGCAGTACTATTATCTCAATCTATTTTAAAACGGTAATTATATTTATGAATTTCTTTGAAAAATAGAACAACTAAAATTACATGTTTTGGTAAAAAATAATTTTAATTATTGCGTGGTACCTACTTATATTGTATTTAAAATTGTTAACTTGTTCACCGTTATACTTACATAAAAATAATCAAAACTGTAAAGGTATATCAAGACGGATCTGACGGACGAATAACGAAAATTTAGTAATTTTAAACCTTTAAGGCTGGCCATACACGGACTGCTTGCGCAGTTAGCCAGTGATCAACATAAACGGACTGCTCTTGCAGTCATAGACAACAGTTTGAAGCTGCGATTGATAACTGCTGGAGCAGTTGATACTAAATGCAGTAGTTGGTATCAACTGCTCAACAAGTCTCAATTTCATTTTCATTAAAATCAGTAGCAACATGGATTTTGAGAAAGAAGCACTACTACTGCTACTTTTGCTCAGACGACGACGGTGGAACAAAACAAGAAGCGAGCAGATGAGAGGCGCGCTTGACGTCGAATAAAGAGCACTGGCGGAGGTTATATCAGTGTATGCCTGGCGACTGCTTGACCGCACGATGAAATTTCACCGCACTGACAACCGCCCGAAGCAGTCCTAACTGCTTGAGCAGTTTCGTGTATTTATAAACGTAGAAGACGTGTAGTTTGTTATGCGGTCGCAGCTTGAAGTTTTCAATACTAGCTGCTTCAAGCTGTTCGTGTATGTCCAGCCTAAGAATCGATTTTAATAATTCTTTCACTAAAACTTAATAAACTTAAAAACTTAAACTGAACCAGACTGTAAACGTTCACCTGCTAGACAAAGACCTCTTCTCTATATAGGAGAAAGATTGGAGCTTAATTTAACACGCTGCTTCACTGATGGCTTGCGGATAATTTTCTTATAAAAACGATGACTATCAGATGTCTATGATAACAATCGGGACCAACGGATTTGTGTGCTCTCCGAGGCACGGTAAGGAAACCCACAAGAAAATATACCCTGACCACAAACAAATTTTTGTACAAATATAAATATTAATAACTTTATGTAAAATAATGTTTTTTAGCATTTAATGAGTAATAATGAAATATTAAATTAAATAGTTAAAACAGAAAAAGAAAAATGTCTAAATGGCGTATTTTGGTTTATTTTCATACAAAAACCAATAGTCTAAAGTAAAACTATATAATAATAGAAGATGGTGATAAAGGCACTTTCTAAATAGCGGTGTCAACGTTCGTATCTATTTAATAACAGTGGGACGTCAAAGTCAATAATCCGTATTTATTTGGGTTTTCTTGGTAGTTTAATCATCGAATATTAATGTTGATTGATATTAGATGTTAATGTTTGAAATATATGTATAATATGTATATTTTATTAAAATCAGTTCATTAAATTGAAATATAGGTATAAGGTAATTTGAATGACGGCGTATGATACTTTCGAGAAAAGAGTAAGTAGAAAGAAGAATATTTAGGAAATTAAAGTCTTTGGATTAGTAGTACCCTCAGTCATTTATTTTACGTGTGGGCGACGCCGCGGGCAGAGCTAGATGTTTTTATAATATACAAAAGTAATAATATGACATAGTGCTATGACGTATTGGGCTAGAGCAGCAGCTAAAATATCTAACCAATCAGAAGGATATGAAAACTAAAAGCGGGTGAAACCGCGAAGGACGTTCAGTTTCACAATAACTTAAATGGATGTTCATACGAAAATCATAAAATTCAATTTAGGAAAATGTCTTAAATTTATATTAATTTTGTCAATAAATTACTCATTCAATTTAAATTGCCTTAATCTACAATTCAAAGCAGTTAGTACGACTCACTAAAATCTATTTCTAGTAAAACCTCGAGAAGGTAGTTTTAGTAGTTAATGTTCTACGATAAAAGCCCAGTGTCGAGGCACTTTACAATTTATGTAAGTGAAATGTTAGTTAACTCGCTTGGAATTTGTTTTCGAACTGTGTAAAAAAAAGACATCAAACGTAGATTGACTGAGCATACTCGTATAATATAAAATAAGGCCTACTAAAATCAAGGATTTTTATTTTTTTTAAAGAAGATAAAGTTTATTATAAAGAAAAAGTTATATCAAATTAGTAGATAAAAAATTATTTTTCTTAAATGCAACTGAACGAAATATCGTATGGGGAAACGATCAACTTTCTGGGATACATTCGGATTGTACAAGAGTTTTACTTTTAATCGAACGAAAAACAAAAGGTCTGTGAAGTGAGGTATTGAAGAAAATGTATCACAAAAGTATTCACATTTTTCGAAATATAAAAATTTCAAAAACGTTTGTTTAATACTAATGAATTAATTTAAGTATGTGTATTAATTTTATCATCAACTTACTTTTTATAACAAAAACAAGTTTTATAGCAATAAAAAAAATCTCGAAGTAATGAAAGACATGCAAGACATATGAAATGTTATTTCACTTAAAAGAGCAAAATATACCAAAAGTTTATTTTAGTTATGAATTTGTATTAAACAAATAAAACAATAAAAACATGAATCTTCAATCGTGCATTCTGAAATCCAGAAAATTGTTTGAACAGTACCTATATTACCTATATAAACGCGATGTAAACATGATTAAATAAAATATATTTATATCGATGTTATAAAATTAAAAGATGTATGTTCTTTTACAAAAGTTATATTAGTCAGAAAATATGTAGGATATGGAACATGACGCGAGTGAAACCGCGAGAGATGTATCAACTTAATTATATATTATTGTAACTTTTAATCATGAATTAGTGAACACTCACTAATACACATACAAATATTCAATTATCAAATCAGTGGACTCTGATATTCACATATTCATACATTGAATAGTCACTAATTCTGCGTGGTACGATTCTCACATTGATAAAAAGTGAATAGTCACTTAAAATTATTGAAATTCTACTGATTCATATTTAGAGAGTATGTTTTGTACACGAGCTTACATTTTTACATGCATGCAATTCAAACGCCTCCAATTAATTTATCGATTAAATATATGTCAGCTCAATTACACGAGTTATACGAGTAAAACTGCAGGTCATTTCCGCCATGATGAGATTAACGAATTGTTAAAGTTTGAAAAAATAAACGTAAGTTTACGTTCGAATCAACGATATATTATATACGTTATAAAACGTAGTCGTAAGTCTTTGCCAATGCACTAATACCATAAAAAAACACTATGCGTTTATATACTATAATACACTATTATTCGTATAATAGATTCATTGTTTTCTTTAATATTGATTCAAATTTCCAATTTTATTTCAAAGTTTCAAATGTTAGAAATTATAAGTTAAATTGAAGTTAATAATTAATAATTATAATTAAATTGGAGTAAAGATTCGATATTAATTTGATTATAAAATAAAGTATTTCTTTATATTTTTGAGAAATACATACAAATATTAAACTTGATTTATAATCTAAAAATAAAATAAATGAAAATTGCTGTTGTACCTTCCTGCACAAAAGTTGAAAATATTCAAATATAAAATATAAATTCCTTTTTTTTAAATCGCAATCATAAAAAGAGAAAAAAAAATTATAACAACCTTCAGTTAAATATTTGGGAGTACATTAAGAGAGAAATGCTTAATGAAGCACAAAAATAGCTTATTTAGCGTTAATTAATAGCTTCTTCCATGATTTAAATTTTCTCTAATTAGCGAAAAGAATTAGCGTTAAATTTACTTTGTTTTGACGATTATTCGGCACAATAATATTAAAAAAAATATTAGATACAACTTACAAAAAAAAAAGAATAAATCTATTTTACTTTTATACCTTAAAACCTCATATACGAGAAAAAGTAATTTATCCTAGTAAGTCGCAAGCCATTTTCATCGGTAGCACTAATATGATATCGATAATTGACTGGGAAAGTCTTCCTTCTGTCGCGTATAGTACCTACTTTTGTAATACTTACTGTAAAGAACCTAGGCATTCACTTAGACCCAAGCTTGTCATGGACTAATCATATAAAAAAATTGAGTAAAAAAACATTTGCGGCTATAAGCTCGTTGAGTTTGCAATCTTTTCTACCTATTTCAACTAAAACTATGTTAGCAAAATCTCTCTTTCTGTCCGTCCTTGATTATGCTAACTCAAGCCATACTAACCTAACTAAATATCAACTTAATAAACTTGAGCGGCTTTAAAACCTTGCCATCCGAGTCGTGTTTTGGTTACGCAATGACGACATTATACATAGACATATCCGTCTTCGTCGGAATCCTTCTTTTCACTTCTTTCCTTTCATTTCTGTACTATATATCATTTAATCCAAGCAGTCCTCCATATTTGAAGGACAAGTTCGAATTCATTGGAGATCACAGTAAAGTGCTACGTTCGTCCGAATACCTGACTACTAGAATGCCTGTACATAAGACCAAATACTATCATCGCTCATTTGCTATTTAGGCTTTTCTTTTGTAGAATGCTCTACCCTCACATAAAGCTCAGAGTATTATAACATTTAAAAACTTGTAAAAAATTATTATCTGTCTCTAAATATGACATAATTGTATTTATATATTTATTTATCAATGTTTACTGTATACATTTTATTATTTACGTATATATTTATATAGATATATATTAGTCTAAGGTTTACTGTATATTTTATTGTATGTTTATTATACACCACCTACCTATTTGTTCTTCTCAAATTCTAAACCTAAGGTTGCTTAAAAGAAATCGCTATTAAGCGATAAAGCCGCGGACATGATTTGCACCAAAATTGTCTGTATACAATTAGTTTAAATTTTATATTGTAAATAGGTATGTATGATATTGTAAAATTTCGAAGTAATACTAATTAGTCGGCCCCAAAGAAACATGAAAACTACATAAGCCGTAATGTTAGCAGGTTACGAAATCGCGAAATTTTTTCTTAGGCTTTAGATAAATCTATTACACTGATCATCCGTAAAAACATGCGGGTCAAATTGATAATCTTCTCTGTTTAGTATGTTGATTAAAAATATTTGTTCTAGTATGTATTGTGTCATACTGGATTCTCCTATCGAACTAATGCGAACACATTAACCGTTCGTCCCAGTTATCATAACAAATATAAGCTAAACGTCTACCTAATTAGACCAGTGAAGAAACCTTTGAAAATGGTAAAAAGTGAAAAAAAAAATAGTACGATGAAACCCATTGGAAAAGGAAGAGAATATAACTAAAATTAAAAATTCTACGAAATAACAGGTAGTATGGTCCAGACCCTCCTAGCCCCTACCCCACTTCTCTATGAAATACTTTTTGATGGGTTAAAATTTTCCGTAATTTGAGGTTATGTGAAAAAAATGTTTAAAAAAAGTTGTAGATTTTTTTATTACTTACAACTTCCATTCAACTTTTTTCCAGGACTTGTAGTTTTGCCGGATATCGCGATAAACCGTTTTTACCCTTAAACCCCCCTCCATTCCACTTCCCGACCTCAGATCGCTCGTAATTTATTTTTCCCTGAATATTTGTTATATTCTCTTCTTTTTCCAATGGGTTTTATAATATACTATGACGACGTAAACAATGCTCTCTCTAAAGTAGTTCACTGGTTTAGTGTAAATAACTTACTTCTAAATAGTAAAAAAACTAATTGTATTAAATTTTCATCACCTAATGTAAGACAAGTCGATATGCAACCAGAACTCAATGGTGATAAACTGAATTTAGTTAATTCAACGGTTTTTCTTGGAATCACTATTGATTCAAAGTTGCAGTGGGGACCCCATATCTGTCGATTGGCGGATAAACTGAGTTCTGCAGCATACGCGGTTAAAAAGATACGTCTACTAACGGATGTCGATACAGCTAGATTAGTATATTTCAGCTACTTCCATAGTTTAATGTCCTATGGCATTTTGCTATGGGGCAATGCGGCGAATATTAATACTATTTTCATTCTGCAGAAAAGGGCTATCCGTTACATATATAAAATGAAATGTAAAGAATCACTGAGGGAAAAGTTTAAAGAGATCAATATTCTGACCTTTGCATCGCAATATATTTATGAAAATATAATGTATATACGTAAAAATAGGCATTTGTTTGTTAGCCGTGGTGATCATGCCTTGAATAATGTAACACTCAGGAACGGCCACAAACTAGCGCTTCCTAAATGTCGGCTCAGCAAAAAAAGTCGTTCCTTTATTGGAATGTCTATTATAATCTACAATAAAATACCGGTTGCGGTTCAATCTCTGCCTTTACAGAAGTTTAAAAAAACTATTAAGCAAACTTTGTGTCGAAAAGCTTACTATGACATAAATGAATTTCTAAATGATAAAAAGGCATGGGATTGAATATAACTCGGCCAGGCTATCAATATGCAAATTGTCATTAGATATAGTTATACAATTTTGTGAGCAGGCTGTGGCGATTGGCTGTCTCGTGTTTGTCCTAATCATTTCATGGTCATACTGTGCATTATTCATTTATTTTGTATGACGCTTAATTACTTAAAAGAGTACCGAGAGTTTTTTTCCGCCGGCTTTTTTTCCTCTCGGCCAACACTAGGGACATTAGATTAAGTTATTTATTGTAACATTTAATAAAGCCGATGATATAATAGTAATGTTATGTCTACCGAGACATTAACCTTGTAATAATTTGACGTATTAGTTTTAAATGAATTTTTTTTGACATTCGTTAAGTGTGTATAATCACCTTATGACGAAATAAATATTTTCATTTCATTTCATTTCATTTCATTTCATTTCATTTCATTTCATTTATCCTTTTTTTTTGGTTTCAAAAAATATCGACCCTGGTCTAAATATTTTAGTTTTACATAAATTTTTTTATCTACGTTTGTAAATTTAATATCTACCAATACTGGCTTATTCACAAAGATTTAATGAATACACAAACAGCAATTCTTATTTGACTCTTATTATACTCGTACCTACGTACACAAGGCTTCATAACTTTGATATGCACCCTAATTACGACTTCGTCTTAGTGTAATAACGAGATTCCCAGTACACCGTTTCATTTAGCGGAATATGATTTTGTTTTGAAGCGACGCTAAGGATGTTTCTTGTTCGTACAAAATTATTTATTAAATATACGTACAAAATACGAAAAGACTTTTTCCCCGACGTAACAGTAAATTTATACATCTCTTCTCTTCATGTCCTGTATCCCTTGGATGGGGCAGAGGGTGTCCACGGTGCGCTGCCATCTCGCTTTGTCTTGGGCTATCAGCTTTATCTTGTGCCAGGAATATTACGTATATCATATATATATACGTATTACGTATATTATATTATTTTTATATTACATTTACGTAGTATTACTAAGTGATTAAATTGTACACTTCTCGTCTAATGCCATAGTATAGTCAGCGTGTTAGTTAAATTCACTGATGATATTTTAATGTGATATAGATAGTAAGCAAGTTATTGTTCTTACTCTGCTTGGCTTTAACATTGTATTAAATGTTGTCGGCTATGAGGTTTTGCTAATTTTTAAAATATATTTAAAGTTACTATTTCCCTTATATTATGATATAATTTGCAATTGTTATAAACTATTACGCAATTGTAACTTCTGTGTATTGTATATGAACATCATATACAAATTTATGCGATGCTACTTTTTGATAACCTTTTAGAATTATCTTCCACTGACGATGTTTTTCAAGTAATGACCATTTGCCAATGGAGTAAATTCTTTGGTTGTAAAGTTAATGCTATTAAGTTCCATTCCATTGGTATTGCAGCAATTGTTTGAAGTTCATGCTGTCCTTTTTTCAGAAGCTCTACTTTTATTTATTTCAAGACTATATCTATTCATAATATTTGTGTGTGTGTATGAACACGTAAATTATCTATTTTTGTACAATATACTTAATTATATGTATTTTCAAAACAGTAAAATATGTGTTCTAAATCTTAGTTTTGGCTGGAAAAATCCATAAAACCATGTCGATGTCAACGTTCATTTCTTTTTGCATTATTTTTATTTTTTAATGTTCTTCATTTATTTGTGGTATACAATAAAGAGTAACTAATTATATATGTATCAAAGATAAATAATTAATAAAAATACAAGAAGTTGAATCATTAATTTTTTTTTAAAGTTTTATGTTATTATTATCTTGCATTCGGAATAAAAAATTATTTTATTACGTTATAAAATTATATCTATATATTTTATAAAACAGAAGAAGTGTTACAACAACGTTTACCCAAGTTTCTCACATAACGCTACCATAATCTCACTCATAAATCTCGTGGTTTCCCTTCATCTTTCATTCAAAGGGACTGCTATGAAATGGTTCAATAACTATGCGCTGTTAGTACATAGTTTAGTTTTGTGGATACAAACATAATAATACATCTAAATAATTGATTTTTAAGTACACATTTACGTGTGATGTAGTTAATTAAAAATTTTATTACTTTTAAACTTATGCATATAAAATTTAATAATATATTTGATGTCCTGGTAACGCATTTATAGAGTATAATATTGAAATAACATTGTTTAAATATATTTTATCCATACAAAATTGTGTAATAAATAGAGCCAATGTAGCATAATATGCAAGTACTTATCATTTTTAATCATCGTCTTATTAAAATAATAATCGTTTGATCATTATTTTCATAAATATTGATTTGTTGCAAACGTAGGAGTAAATATGAAAACCTTTGAAGCTATGACATTAATTAAATTTAATGTCTTTATATTATGACATACTATTCAAATAATTAACCTTTAATTCTACTTAAAATAAAATATCTCCTTTGCGACTTTTATTTTAATAATAGGATAGGTAGCATTTTGTAAATAGGGTTTTCATTACATCTGTGTATAACATGTTTTGTATGAAGAATAACACCAAAAAAAAAATTTGAGAAAATATTTTATAATTTAATATTTTAAAATCGTGCGTGTGAAATATAATTTAGCTAACACTAGGATCTAATATTTTACCGTAAATTGTAATATTCAAGAAAATAACCGTAGGAGCCGACGTTATTATTAACACGTACCGCCTCGAGTTGAAATTAAAATCGTATCGTTAACGAGTCACAAATTTGTTGAGGTGTTTCTTATCAGAAGCAATTATATATGTGCTCCCATTCATTCACTCCATTTTTAAAGCCGTATTGTACTTATTCGTGAATTTAATTAAAGAAGTAAATCAAGCAAAAATCTGTATCACTTCTGTGTTTATTTGACGGAATGACGAAAATGTTAACATTTTAAAACAAGAGTTATTTTAGCAGTCTTGCAATTATCATCGTTGTCAATATTAAGGAGTTACATTTGTTTTTAGTTATTTTATTTCGAAATTTTACAATATTATACATATTTACAATGCAAAACAGGAACTAATTATTTACAGATAGTTTTGGTATAGTTTTTCGTTATTAACACACATTTTATTGAATTATTGTTAATAAAAACATTACTCTATGACAATTATGACACATGATAGCTTTTTCGAAATTATTATGCTGATCGGCCGACTGACTGACTAATTTGTCAAGTTGGGCCAGTAGAGCTCATTTCTTTTAAAAGAGTAAAATAGTGAAAGTTTAAATGAAAGTGCGGTACAATTGAAGGGTGAAATGGGATATATATATATATATATATATATATATATATAGTAATATAGTAGTAGAAATGATGTGTTTAGTTTGTCTAAGAATTCTCCTTTTTTAAAGTATACTGTAAAAGTATAATTTGTTATGTTGGGTTTAATGTTACAATTATGACAACATCTGTTTTTGCCTTTTTCTGAATTCAACTCTTGAACTGAAGTGACTGTATGAAACTTTGTTTTTGACTTTTTGATCAGCAATAATAAATACGTATTTCAGTGTATTCGGTGATTCCACTATCAACGCGCCAAAATGGGAATAAAAACTTTCCAGTTTACTACTTTTTTTTAAACTTTTTTTTTCACAAACTTTGGAGTTCTTTAATTTTTAAACAAAGAATAATGCAGTTACATTTTTGAGCAGAGTCTAAAGCTTAAAATACAAAGAAACTTTTGCACCGACCTAATTAATTAATATAAATTTTTATATATTTTTGTATAAATATTTTTAGAGTTCGTACTCGTATATATTTCTATATAGATAGTTAGAAATACAGACTTTAATATATCGATGTAAGAGCTAATCGCACTTTAATACTAATTAATTGTCGTGGAAGTACAACTAACATTTGGCGACCGTTCTGGTGTAGTGGTGCGAGTAGTCACCTCAAACCGCGTGCCGATGGTCGCGGGTTCGATTCCCGCTCTGGAAAGATATTTGTATTTGTACAAATATTTATTGTCTTATGTCTGGGTGTATATCCTTTTGGGTCTCCCCACTGTGTCTCAGAAAACACGTAAAGCCGACGGTCCAGCTTGTTATCATAGACACATGATAATGATTGTAACTCATAGTAGGGAAATTATTTACCAACCCGCAGTAGAACAGCGTGGTGAGATTTTGTGATTTTTTTTATACTCCAACCCTTCTTTTATATGGAGAAGAGGCCTTCGCTCAGCAGTGGGTTGTACAGGCTGATACAGTACAGTACAGGAAGTACATGGCAGGATATTGTTTCACGTACTTTGTTATTAAGACCATTATATACTATTTTTATGACTATCATGATTACTTACATAATTTTTGATATAGTCGTAAATAACACACTGTTTTAATGTAATATACTAATTGTTACAAATATAATTTATGAAATAACGTTGTTATTCATATTCACCCTTGCAATATGAAATGATTACTTTATTTAATTACCAAGAAAAAGCCGGTTAGTGTACAATTAATTACCCCGTATTATTTCTTTTCAAAGCAAATTGTATTTTTTACATGAAACCAATTATATAATTAACCAATTAAAATATATATTGCTTATTTACATTCGTTTAATTTTGAAAAATCTATTTAAAATTTATTATTTATTATTATTATAATCTGTATTAATAATAAGTAGCCTATAGTCAATAGATTAATTTTTTTATATTTGAATCACAGTGTTTAAATCTGTAAAGAGGAAAAATATTATCTTTAGTGGAGTGCAGTTGTGTAATAACGGAGAATGTTCTCACTTACAAAGTAGTTTTATTTTAGCATACTGTAAACAATAAAAAAAATTCTCAATCAGACAAATCAATATAAATGTAGACGTAATTTAATAGAATAACAAGTAATAAATCTGTAGGTAACAGAAGAATTATAGCCTATTATTACAGTAAGGTATAAAATATATACTCGTATTTCAAGTTATAATAGTAAAACATTTAGTTTACTGTTATTTAACAAAAATACATAACTGTAAACATGTTTTTATATATATTTCTTTTATGTTACTTGAATACTTATGTAAAGGTTAAATTTATCAGTATTTTTATTTTAAATCTGATCCCTTTTCAATTCATTTAATTAATAATCGATATCATATAACAGTAAAGTTATTAAAATATTATTACACAAAATACTTTTTTTTACTTGATAAAAGAGGAATGATTATGAACTGATTCTATAGATTAATAAGTACCAAAATAGTAATTTGTTAGTAAATAAAATTCAAATTTGACGTGTTAAAACAACTACGAAAGATTTGTCATTGTAGTGTACACATATATATTTAAATATAAATTATTTATTATTAATTAATATATGTATATGTGTATATGTTATAGTATAATATTATCTGTCGTCTCGGGTGGGGCATTCAGCTGGCCGCGGGGTGGTCGGCATTAGACAGCCAACCGGCGCGGGGTGAAGACTGAGTGCGTACACGGCGAGCCGATACACATACTTATTAGATGAATATTCCTATAATATAGTTACTAATAATAAGTGTTATTTAGTGAGTTATAAAGTGCACATTACAAGTGGCGACGAGAATAAACTGTAAGTTTTTTTTTCTTTATTTCAACAAAAAAAAAAAAAAAGGAAATAATGACAAGACAAATTTTACTTTCCCTGCAAATTTAGAGTTGTAACATAATTATATCAGACATATGAATGCTCAAAATGGGGATTAAGATAAACCAAAAACGATGTAATATTAATCATTCCGAATAAAGTTTTAGAAACATATTTGTACTACTAATATTGGTATACTCGTATTACGCGAATAGTTCATTAAATTTTAGAAATATCGATATTACAAAAGTATGAATTAACTCATTAATATACAAAGTGACAAGAATTATTAATATGTATTTGATATCCGTCGGAATGAATTCTTTTATATTATTTTCGTTGCGCGTGGTTCGAGTGCTCGTAAGTTGGAGGGTAGATAAATAATAACTAGAACCTATGAATATTTAGATACAAAATAATTATCATAATGCTTATCTTACTACTTACTAAATTAGTATAATGCAATATTTGGATTTGAGGTTGTATGTTTCATGTACATATTATAATATAATAAAATATATTCTTAGTAAATGATAATAATGATAGTTGAATGATATTTAATGAAATAAAGATTTTATTTGTAGTATTCGTGATCTAGTATATAACTAACTAAAATAAATTTGTTATGGAACTGCTACAAAATAGACAAGGGCATTTAATTGCGTATAAGTATATTATGAGCATTATTAAATGGCGTAAAGTAGTTGGTTATTAAATTGCGTATAAATATATCATGAACATTAAATTGCGTAAAGTATTTGAACATTAAATTGTGAAAAGTGATTGAGCATTAAATTGCGTAAATCGATTTGAGCATTAAATTGCGTATAAGTATATTATGAGCATTAAATTGCGTATAAGTATATTATGAGCATTAAATTGCGTATAAGTATATTATGAGCATTAAATTGCGTGAAGTATTTGAGCATTAAATTGCGTATAAATATATTATGAGCATTAAATTGCGTAAAGTATTTGAGCATTAAATTGCGTATAAATATATTATGAGCATTACATTGCGTGAATGGATTTGAGCATTAAATTGCGAGTTATGTTACTTAGGTATGACATTACATTGCTTTAAGTTCAATGTAACATCAGGAGTATTTTGTCTACAGGTCGCGCCAACATGGCACAATATACCTTAGAAAAGTTTGAATGTGAGGGTGATGTAGGATCAGTTTCCATCAGATGGGAGAGATGGAAACGGGGCCTATATATTTATATTGAGGCGGCAGGTATTGATACCGAACTAAAGAAACGAGCAAGTTTATTGCATTACGGAGGACAGGAGTTACAAGAAATTTTTTACAGTATTCCGGGAGCTAATGCTACGGAAGGTGATTTATTCAACATAGCTATACAAAAGTTAGACGAGTATTTTGCTCCAAAGCAAAGCAAAGTATATGAGCGTTATTTGTTTAGACAATTAAAACAATCACCTGAAGAAAAATTCGAGAAGTTTCTTGTAAGACTAAGGCATCAAGCTTCTAAATGTCAATTTGTAAATCAGGATGAACAAATTATAGACCAAATAGTTGAGAAATGTAAGTCGGATGATTTGAGGAAGAAAATTTTAAAAGCTGGAGACAAGATTACTTTAGATGAAATAGTAACAGAAGCTAATATATTGGAAGCCTTAAGCAGACAGTTAGAAAATTTTGGACATAAACCGGTTGATACCCCCTCGATTAACAGAATAGCTACAGAATCTGGGAGGAGTAAGGCTTTTAAAGGAACATTTGAACAATGTGGGAGGTGTGGTAGTACAAAACATTTTGCACGTGATAAAAACTGTCCTGCAAGAAATAAGGTTTGCTTAAAATGTGGAATAATAGGGCATTTTAAATTACAATGTCGAACGAGAGAGACTCGGAAGAGGAAACAAGAAGGAGGAAAAGTAGATACAAGCAGGAATAAGAGGTTTAGGAGTTTTAACAAGACTGAAACAGCAGATAATATAACAAATGATGACGACAAAATAGACTATATTTTTAACGTGGAAAATGATATAAAAATTACATGTAGCATTGGTGGAGTAAAAGTGAACATGCTCGTTGACTCTGGGTGTAAACATAACTTAATTACACAGCAAACATGGGAGGCAATGAAGCAAGGCAAAGCTCAGGTAACAAACCTTAATCGGAACCCCAACAAAACTTTCGTGGCTTATGGGAGTACAATGCCCCTAAAGTTATTAGGATCGTTCGAGGCTAACATCAGATTTTTAAAAGCAGCAGAGAACACAACATTCTACGTGATAGAAAATGGGACCCGGAACTTACTCGGACGCCTCACAGCAACAGGTTTAGGAGTGCTTCAAATTAATATTGACCATATTGAAAGTGAAGCATTCCCGAAGTTTAAAGATGTGTTGGTGGTTATACCTATAGATGAGTCGGTTAAACCTATAGTACAACCTTATCGCCGCATTCCAATTCCACTGGAAGAAAAAGTACAGTCAAAACTTATCGATTTGCTACGTAAAGACATAATAGAAGAAGTCAAGGGCCCATCTAGTTGGGTTTCACCAATAGTTCCAGTTGTGAAAGAGAATGGTGATGTCCGTATATGCATTGACATGAGGCGGGCTAACACAGCTATTCAACGGGAAAACCATCCTTTGCCGACCATGGATCAGTTACTGCCAAAAGTCAAAGATGCTAAGTTATTTACCAAATTAGACATTCAAGATGCTTTCCATCATATAGAGCTCCACCCAGACTCAAGATACATTACTACATTTATTACTAACAAAGGACTATTTAGGTATAAAAGGATGATGTTCGGAATCACATGTGCACCAGAAATTTTTCAAAAAACACTTGAAAGAATACTATTAAGATGCGAGGGAGTAATAAATTTCGTAGATGACATTTTAATATTTGGAAATAATTTAAAACAACACGATGAGAGATTAAAAAAAGTTATGGAAGTTTTGAAGGAGCATAACGTTTTACTACGAGAAGAGAAATGTATATTTAGAGTAAAAGTAATTCACTTCTTAGGCCATGAACTCTCAGGAAAAGGGATAAAACCACTTGACAAGTACATTAACACTGTAAAAGATTTCAGAGCTCCTGAGACAATATCAGAATTACAAAGTTTTATGGGCTTGGTAAATTTCGTAGGCAAATGGATTCCTCATCTAGCAACGATAACAGAACCGTTAAAAGAAGTACTTCGACAGAAATCTGGTAGAAATACAAATATTCAGGAATATTGGAGAGATCCTCAACAGAAATCTTTTGATAATCTCAAATCTGTTCTCACTAATGTTCCAAAATTAGGTTATTATGATCCACAGGACAAGACTTTGGTTATAGCCGACGCCAGTCCTGTAGGTTTAGGAGCTGTACTTGTACAAATAAATAAAGAAGGACCTAGAATTATCGCATTCGGTAATAAGACCTTGAGCCCATGCGAGCGTCGCTATTGCCAAACAGAGAAGGAGGCCCTAGCGTTAGTATGGGCAGTCGAACATTTTAATATGTTCCTGTATGGAAAAAAATTTGAATTAGTAACAGACCATAAGCCACTGGAGACCATATTTAGTCCTAAATCTAAGCCTTGTGCTCGAATTGAGAGGTGGGTCTTAAGGCTGCAGTCATATGATTTTGAAGTAAAATATAGGCCAGGGAAAACTAATATAGCAGATCCACTCTCGAGACTTTGCAAATTGGCCACTAATCCTATGGCAATATACGATGATTACGTCTTAAGTGTAACGAGAATGGCCAGACCTATCGCAATCCCATTGCATGTGATCTCTGAGTGTTCTCGTCAGGATTCCGAGATACAAAAAGTAAAAAAAGGTCTCTATAATAATGAATGGGATGAAAATGTTAACATTTATAAAATTTTTCAGAATGAGTTATGTTTTCATGGAGATATTCTGTTACGAGGGACAAAGATTGTAATTCCAATTAATTTAAGAGAGCAAGTACTAAAAGCTGCGCACGAAGGTCACCCAGGTATCGTGGCAATGAAAGGTAGGCTGAGAACCAAGGTCTGGTGGCCAAAATGCGATAAAGATGCTGAAAATTATTGCAGAACTTGTAAGGGTTGTATATTGGTTTCTGCTCCAAGCCCTCCAAACCCTTTAAAACGGAGAGAGTTGCCTACCGAACCTTGGGTTGACACCGCAATTGATTTAATGGGACCACTACCACGTGGCGAATACATACTAGTACTGGTTGACTACTATTCAAGGTATAAAGAAGCTAAAATATGCCGAACAATAACAAGTGCAGAAATTATTTTTCATTTAAAAGATATTTTTAGTAGACTTGGTAACTCGGTCTCCATTACTGCAGATAATGGACGGCAGTTTATAAGTGACGAATTCAAGACTTTCTGTACTGAGAGAAACATTGTGATCTTTAACACTATTCCTTACTGGCCTCAACAGAATGGCGAAGTCGAACGCCAAAATAGGGATATATTGAAACGACTTAGAATTTCTCAGGTGGAAGATAAAGATTGGAAAGAAGCATTGTGCGATTATATGATAATGTACAATAGTACACCGCACTCGGTCACAGGAAAGACTCCTGCAGAGTTATTCTTCCGTCGCAAATTCCGAGATAAGTTACCTATGATTCAGGATATGACATATACGGAAGATCAAGAAATGAGGGATAGAGACAAACAACAGAAGGAGAAAGGAAAGGAATATGCAGATAAAAAGAGACAGGCTTCAGATTATGAACTAGAAGTAGGGGATAAGGTATACGTCAAGAATATGATAAGAAGTAATAAATTGAGTTCGAATTATGACCCTGCCCCTCACACAGTGGAATCGAGCAAGGGCGGAGATGTAACAGTCCGTAATGATGAAACTGGTCAACAAATAAGGCGAAATATAATGCATCTTAAAAAGATAGAAGGACAATGGCATGTGATAAAAGACAAAGATGATATCGATTCTGGTGATAAAGCTAATGAAGAACGATGTAGTGATTCTAACTAATTACTGTGATTACAGAGTATGATGGTAAGATGAAAGTACCTAAATGATTGCAGAAGATATCTAAATTTATGAATTGTATCATGTAAAATAAATAAACTGATTCTAGTAATCGAAGTTGTATTCGTGATACCAATTCATAAAATATATATATATACGTAATATATTTACATTTACAACAAAGAAGGGATGTAGTGTACACATATATATTTAAATATAAATTATTTATTATTAATTAATATATGTATATGTGTATATGTTATAGTATAATATTATCTGTCGTCTCGGGTGGGGCATTCAGCTGGCCGCGGGGTGGTCGGCATTAGACAGCCAACCGGCGCGGGGTGAAGACTGAGTGCGTACACGGCGAGCCGATACACATACTTATTAGATGAATATTCCTATAATATAGTTACTAATAATAAGTGTTATTTAGTGAGTTATAAAGTGCACATTACAGTCATTTTTTATATGCGCATTTTTTAGGTTTCTTAATTTGAACATTATATGCGCTAAAAATCCGACTGAATATGGTAAATATTGGGTAAAAGGTCAAACGTCCGGATAGTCGGTAACCCAAATCAAGAAAAGACTGATACGGAGTTAGACTAAGCGTAGATTTTTCGTTGATAACAGCTCTAGGCTGAATATTACACGGTACAGATCCTTCTATGTGATATATCTTATATCTTTAAACGAGCAATTCTTATATATATATATATATATATAATCTGAATCTCGGAAACGGCTTCAACGATTTTCATGAAATTTAGTATACAGAAGGTTTCGGGGGCGATAAATCGATCTAGCTAGGATTAATTTTTAGAAAATGTCGTTTTATCCCCTTTTTTACGCAATTAAAAAACATCATTAGAATACAAAGGTAAATTTCGCTGTCATTGATAAGCTTATAATAGCTCGGATGGGAATCGGGCGGATTCTAAATCAGAAAACCTGGGTTCGAATCCAGCTCTCTACAGACCATTTTTTTTCCTTTATTTTTCCATTCCATTCCATTTCTTCTTTTGTGAGATAAACTATTATTGAGAGCTCTTTTTATTTTTTATTTAAATAACCAGTTCATATTATTTTACTATTATGTCGGTAAGATCGAAAATATTATTTATGTTTCATCAGTATGAAATGTATCTAAATATAATTTAACCGAGCAAAGCTCGGTCATCCAGGTACTAATTATAAGGATATGACAAAGAGTTGTCACTCGATCAATAGATAGATATAGATTCATATCTATATCGATTAGTCATATAAAGAGTGTCGATATAAATTGATGTAAAAGAGTAGTTACAGAACGAGTATTTAATGATATTTTTTTAACATACAATTAAGTAATAATTAGTTACTTGCCTAGTAAATTTGACTATTCAATAAAAGTCCGTTAATTTTAAAATTTATTATACTTAAAGGAAAAAAGGGAATGATAAGGATTACATTGAATTTAATCAAGAAAATTGTTTTAGTTCGTGATTCAGCAGTAGCAGCTTCATCAGATCCTAAATTACACACTGCGCTCGCCAACACGCATGATAAGCACGGCAAGTGTTGGCAAATCCCCCAAATGACAGTAAGAAATGAGCTCAGGTCCCAAGTCGCCGGTGGCCCTACTATTATTATATATTCCCGCCTACGGCAGCGGCCTGGGTAATAGTAGGCAGGTAGTGCAGTCGGGGCGTCACGGTGGCATGCGACCGCGTTCCCGTGGCGTCCTTGTACGACGACATACCCGTATCTTTGGGCGGCGGGATACGTAAACGTATTTCCCAGCGTCAAAAAAAAAAAAAAAAGGGCAGGTAGTACGAAAAATTCCCGGGTGAGATTCCGCTACCACACTCGACGACATCTGGCCCTGGTGACGCATAAAATTCGCACTTTGAGATTCATACGTCAGATTATACAGAAAACCGAGGAGTATAATTAGTCATTGTGCTTGGCGTTTGTGGACTATGAGAAAGCCTTTGATTCAATCGAAACTTGGACGGTGCTGCAGTCTCTTCTGCGGTGCCACATTGACTATGGGTATATCAAAGTGTTGCAGTGCTTGTACAATAACGCCCGTATGTCGGTTCGAATACAGGAGCATAGCACAAGAGTGATTCCAATGCAGCGAGTTGTGAGATAGGGAGATGTGATCTCTTCAAAAGTTTTTACCGCAACATGGGAAGACGCTTTAAAAATTCTGGAATGGAAAGGTGTACGCAAACGAATACGGTTCTTTTATAATACCCAACGCAATGTCAATCTGCGTACAATCTGGATCGAGCATAGATATACACTCGCCGGTAAATAAACGGTACACGACTTGAATATATGAACAAGAGATAATCATGCACAATTCATCATGCTCAGCAGGAACGGAAGACGGAGTGGTTCTTGTTGATCTTGTTGCGACTTTAGGATATATGCCGGCCCGCCTCGTTTTATACAGGAATAGTTCACTAATCACGCCACAGACAAACGATAGGGAGTATATTGCACACAAAGTCAGGTTTTATTTTTGGTTTCAACGGTTGCAATGGTGACGAGTTCCTTTAGATCATAGACGTTGTAGTTGTTGACCACCGCGGGCGCTGCTTTTTTTTGTGAGGCTCGTTTGCGCATGCGCACCCACTGGTGCTCGAATCACTATTCGAGCGCTCTCATTGGTCAAATACACAAGGGTGCACCATTCAAGACGGCGTTATTGACATTGAATTGGTTGAATTAAGAAGCGCGCGGAAAGTTAAAAAAAATTGAACATTAAACGTTGAAAACGGTACAAAAGGATTAGGACATCAACATAAACGGCGAGTACATCACTCACCTTTGATTTGCCAACGATATCGTGCTTATGACAGCATCCCTGGAAGACCTCAGCATTATGCTTAGTGACCTCCATGGAGTTTCCTGACGGGTTGGCCTTAAAATGAATATGGACAAGACAAAATCATGTTTCAATATAATCAGTTTTTTTCAATCAATTTTTGATAAGTACATCTATCTAGCACAAAATTTTCGATTTGGTAGGTCCAACTTCGAGAGGGAGGTCAATCGTCGAATCCAGCTAATATGGGCAGCATTCGGGAAGCTAAAAAATCTCTTTTTATTCATCATAACTCAGTGCCTGAAGTCGAAAGTCTTCGACCAATGTGTGTTACCAGTGATAACATACGGATCTGAGACGTGGCCTCTGACTATGGGCCCTTTAAACAAGCTCCAAGTCGCACAGCGTGCAATGGAGAGGGCTATGCTTGGTATTTCTCTGCGAGATCGAATCCGAAATGATGCGATCCACTGATGAACGAAGGTTGCCGACATAGCCCAACGAATTTACAAGCTGAAGTGGTAGTGGGCAAGGCACATAGCTCGTAAAACTGACGACCGATGGGGCAGAAAGGTTCTCGAGTGGAGACCACGTACTGGCAAAGACAGCGTCGGACGGCTGTCCGCGAGATGGACAGATGACTTGAGGAAAGTCGCTGGAAGCCGTTGGATGGAGGTTGATGTAAGCCGGACGATCTGGAGGTCGATTTGGGTTGCCTACGTTCAACAGTGGACGTCCATTGGCTGATACTATAATGATGATTATTATAATTCAAAACAATACAATCCATACAATGGTTTATTATATTCTTCATACAATAAAATCTATTCTAAGCATGCTGAATATTCATGAAGTACCGCCTTTTGTATAAGTATGTATCGGCACAGAAATTTCAGAAAACATAGTGAGTTAAATGGTGGTGCCATTAAATATACTTATGCAAGTCGTTCTAATTTTAAAAATTTGTGTACTTTTTACTGTTCACAGAGCAAAGGCTTTATCGCTGTTAAATGCGTAAAATTGGGTTGATGTATTCAAAAAAATATTTTTTAACTAAATTACTATTTGAGTTGTACAAATTGCAGAACTATGACTTTTTATCGTCAACTAATAGCTCCTGGTTTTATTTCACGAGCTAATTTGGGATTTTGTAAGAGAAATAACTAACTTTGTAATAATGTTGTAAGTACAATCAGAGCTAAGGTAGTAAATTTTTATAACAATTTTATATACCAACTTTTAATAATATTTCGTTTAAGAATTTAAAAAAAAATGTTATTTTGTATTATTTGTTTCTTTACTTAAATAATGGACAAATTTGAATGGATTACATTTTTTAAATTTAAATTTAAATGAATACATGAGTTTTTGAAAGCTTATCACTTGTGATACAGGAATTTTCTTTTCTCGTTTTTAATAAAAATAATATGTTTTCTTTATGAAGATATTTATAAAAATGTGAAAGGATTGTTGTTAAATATTTATTTCAAGACGAAAACCTTTAGGAGACGTCAATAAAGCGAGAATAACATCTAAAGTCGTTATATCAACTAAGAGCAAACAGAATCACGTAAGTTTTCGTCACGTACAAGGAATTCTGATGAACTTCATTCAGTTAGAAGAGTGAAAGGTGAAATCATAAGTAACGGACGAACAGTTAAGATTAAGGTATCTTCATACAAAAATTTGTTATATTTATTTATTTAATGAAATTTTATATAGCACCAATAAGTTACGAGCGGTTTTAAAGAATTTTCCCGGTTATGTTACAAACTTGATGGAGCTTTGAGACAAAAATTAGTTTATTAATCGGGGTTTACGACTAACTACATACAAAGTTACACAACAAACGGCTTATTATTTTTCTAACCATCAATATTCACTTCAATTCACACAAATTTACGTGTCTAACGCCGAGTTGCACGAAACAAATTTTAAATTTAAGTGTTTATTAAACTAATTTAATCACAAGAATCGTGATTATCTGTTGCACGAAACCTACATCTGATTAAGTTAACAAAAAAATTTAGTTTAATTAAAGACCTATCTAGCGGATGATTAATTCCAACAGCTTTAAATTAATCATAAGATCAACTAATTTTAAGATTAATTGCAACTTAACTAACGGAAAGTTAGCGACGGTTTCGTGCAACTCGCCGTAAAATTATTATTATATACACGGATTTTGTAATGCGGCTTATTGTTAGATAAGTTTTAAATGGATTTCATTTATTAATTCTATTACGGAAATTATTCATCATAAGCGCATAAAGATCATTTGATATATTTAAATCATAAAGTGATTTTTTTTAATACATACTATTTATTCATTTATAAGAGACGTGTTAGTGATTAAGTAGCAATATCAGCTGATATAAACACGGTATAAACTTGTAAATTGTTTGCGTAGTTTGAATGGACGCAGATGCAGAAATCATCCTGGATAAACATAAAATATAAAAGGCTCAGGACACGACGTGCTTGATATATTACAGCACTAGCATTTCTGCTATTATGTCCGTTTAAAAGAGTTTGTGACGTTTTACTTTTGCCGCAACAAAGTTTATTATTTGTAAGTAAAACAAAATGTTTTCCTTGTACACTAAAAAGAAAAATAAAAAATAAAGAACTCTACAATTATTTCATTAATTTCATCATAGTTTTCTGAATTATATACTCGTAGGAAACAAAATATTTTAAACTCCATACGTATACCTAAGAATAATTGCCTTATAAATACAGGTTATTTAATGTTTTGTGTTATCTATATATATAAAAGAGATTTCCACGTATACATTGACTCATCACGATATCTCTGAAACTATAAGGCGCAGAGACTTGAAATTTGGTAGGAATATTCCTTTTACCGAGTAGAGGTCAGCTAAGAACGGATTTTACGAAATTCTATCTCTAAGGGGGTGAAAAAGGGGGACAAAGTTTGTATGGGACAACATGATTCCTTGGTCCAATCTACTTCAAATTTCGCATAAATATTCTTTAACAGAATTGGTTGAAGACGTGTTTCGTATTTTATCGAAATTCATCCTCTAACGATGTTAAAAGGGGGGAGAAAATTATTTTGATATAAATACTCCATAGTGATTTTGATTTAAATTAAAATTTATTTTGACACATGTTTGACAACCAATCCGTCTGTTATAAAATATTTTCCAGTATTGACGCAGGTGTAGGTAATATCTTTTTTTGGGTGCTCCAGGTGGAACAGGCAAGACTTTATAATAAACGTAACAAAATTGAGTTGTAAATATACCGTGTGATTGCTTTATTGTAAATTAGTGTCTTATATAATATTTTTTACTTCAATGTTGGTGTTGTGTTAAGTCAAAGGTTTTAAACTAAATGACTCATCAGCAAGCCATCTGTAGTTCACAATGATACAGATATAGTAGACACCGAAGTGAACTTGGAAACATTTTTAAATTATACGGCATTATCACCCCAATTAGTACAGATTGGCACCACGGACTAATGTTGGAACAAGATCAGAAAACATTATAAATCATGTACCCATTTAACTTTATCTTACACTAAAACTAAGAAGGAGGAGATAAAAGCTGTCTTGGACTATTATTAAATATAAATATATGATTGAGATACACACACGATTGTTTGTTCCTAAGGTAGGCAACATAATGCCTGTGTTTTAGGTAACAGCCCACTGATATACATCTTTTATAAATATGCATATAAATAATACATATAGAAATAAATACATATTACACCCAGACATGAGGCGGGAATCGAACCCACGATCCTGGAGCAGAAAGCAGGGTCACTACCAACTGTGCAGAGTCAATTACAATTTAAAAAATAATTATTTGCGGGTTTATTCAAATCTAAGAGACAAAATCGTATTAACTTGTGGTGTAATTATACCTACGATACAACTAACGAAGCATTGATGACAGTTCTGGTGTAGTGGTGCAAGTAGTCGCCTCAACGCCTCGCCTCAATGGCGGTGGTCGTGGGTTCGATTCCCGCTCGGGGCAGATATTTGTATTTGTGCCAATATTTGTTTCAGGTCTGGGTGTATAGTGGGTTTCCCCACCACAGCATGGTGGATTAAGCTCCAACGCTTCTTCTATATGGAAAAAAGGCCTTCGCTCAGCAGTGGGTTATTTACAGGCTGATACACTACAGTACAGGAGCATTTGTGGCCTGCAGTGACGAAACTGAGCCTTACTATAAATATGAGAGTCCATCTAAGGGAGATGTTACTGCCGAACAGTTTTCAGACCTGTTGCTTAAAATAGGAAATGGTGATTTCGGGGAACCATATAATAATATAATGTATGAGTGTATATGAGTATGTATTTACCATAAACAAAGCTTAAGGTCAAACTCTTACTGTAGTGGGAGTATACTTAAGCGAAAGCTGCTTCTCTCACAGTCAGTTGTATGTGGCATATTCCAGAATAGCCTGGTAATTCTAGCAATCCGAACGAAAAACAAAAAATATTGTTTATAACGAAATACTGCGGAAGGTGTAGTATTTCGATTTCGTCGTAAAAAGATAATACCCCCATATAACTTTCTCCAGATCAAAGGCAGAGCTTCTTAATCATAAAATATAACAATTTTTATTTTTATTTTAATGTTTATTTAAACTTTAAATCCGTACTCTGTAATAAAGATTGTTATATTTTATAAGTATTCAAATATTTTAACATAATAATTTATATGTTATAACAAAATTAATAACGTAAAAAAACAAACAAATAAAAATCCTATTATAACCATTTTCGACTTCTACGCGGACGAAATCGCGGGCTAAAATATTATGTTTGACAACTCAATCCGTCTATTATGAAATATTTTCCAGTATCGACGCAGGTGTAGGTGATAAAAAATATAAATTTATATTTTTTGAAATTTTAGTCAAATACCCGTGCGAAGCCGGGGCGGGCCGCTAGTTATAATATATATGTCTAAAGAACGACTATTGTTATTTAAAATATGCGAAATATTTCAAAGCTTAAAAAGGCAAGGCAATTATTTCTCTTAAAGGGATATTTAATAACAGTGCGTTATAAAAATAAGATATATATTTTAAATCTCACCATATATTTTCAATTAAATTAAATGACACATCTAATGTAACTAAAAGTAGTATAGCACAAGTATAAATTAAATCGTCAAAAGTTTATTCGTTCAGGTGATTTACGAAACAACTTAAGCCGTATAATTGAAGACGATAAACCGAAAGTTTTGAGTACTTCGTAAGTTAAATATGCAGGTGGTGGAAGCTAAGTGAAAACGAAAATGTTTGTCAAGGATAAACATAACGGCTTATTAAAAATGTATGTTCTATGTGAATGGCGAATTATATGTATATTGAATAGCCTTTGGAGTTTTAACTATTAAGATGTTTAAATTGAAGTAGTATAATGTTTGCCGTATGCAATCAATACTTGTCTTAACATTTTATAAATTTAAATATATTATTATCAAACAATAATTTATTAGACTCATATCAAATTAAAGAGGTTTTTTTTAAAAAAATATATAACTCTTTGTATGGTAATCTAGTTTCTAATAAAGAAGATATCATATCTCTTTACTTTAATAGGCTTTTTAATTTTCCAAGAATGTCTATTTTAGGAAAAGTTTTACTTAATTAATAAGGATAATTTTAAAGATTACTAAGATTACTTTAAAAGATCCTTTTATGCTATCGTTAATGGATTATCATAGATTAAGTATTAAATTGAAACAACAGCAAAAAGATTACTGTAACAATATATTTTGTATATACAAAGTAGCTTTATAATATGGCAATAATGATAAGTAGTGGGGCGAGTAGAGACGCGAGAAATGGCGCGAGTGTAAGAGCTGTGCTCCGTTTCAACGCCTCGAGCTCGCTGACGTCAGGCGTTTCTTCGAAGTCCCCCACTTCGTTGTATTGCATCTCCTCGAATTTACCAGAGAGAGCTGTAGTAGGACAAGTTTATTTAATTATAAATTTCATTGAAATTAATTATGAATAGTTTCATTTATAATATATCTATTCATAGAAGGTAGCAAAAATGTAAAATATAATTTCTCTAAACATTAATCATTAAAAAATGTAGAGTTATCAGAAAATCGAAATTGCTTTAATACAATAGTTTCAAAAATTAATCAACAAAAACAGTAATAATCAAAATTTATGAATCAAACTTCCATATAAGCATATATGTGTGTGTGTGTGTATGAGTGCGTGTGCGTGGGCGTGGGCATAAAATTCATAGAAATGATTTCACATAACACATATTTAATATTCTGTCAACTCTACATTAATAATAATAATTTGATTACTCATATGACGAATACGTCGCCTTAAAAAAATTATTACAATTAAAGTCACATAAATTTGCACTTTGTAAAAATAAATATGTATATATGAAAAAGAAGTTTGATGAAGTAATTTCGTTCATATAAAATGTTGAACTTTAATTATAGGTTTTACGAACTTACTGCAGTAGAAGCAGAAAACGGCATATTATTAAAGGCTTTATTTGCGAATAAATTAAAGTTACATTTCTTCAATAAAATGACCCAGAAAAGGAATACGACAGACGTTTGTATTTAGATGGAGTAAAATATATAAATGTGTATATGCGCAATTATATTAGTATGTACTTATACTAATATAATTGCGGAAGTAACTCTCTATCTCTCTGTGTATAATTGTGACGCCAAAAAGATTAAACCTTTTTCTATGAATTTTTATATGTAAGATAGATTGGACCTGGTGGGATTTTTTTTATCACGAAAATATAATTTGAGTGTTTTAATTATATTTTCACTTGAAATTACATTTTCAAATAAAGGATTGAAAGTTTGTATCAAAAATTATCTTTAAATAAATTGTAGATATAATAATAATGCTCTTGATTACAAATAAGGAACGATATCCCTCAAGGCATAGTTGGCTATACCTTGAGGGATATTGATTTTTTCGATTAAAAGACATAAGTTACTCAAAAAAATGTTGTTTATATGAATTATAAGTAAAAATATATTAAAAAAGAAAAGCACAGTATTCTTTCAAATATATTCATTGTTAGGTCTGAATAGAATATGTCTTACAAGGAAATCTAAAAATATATAGCTCAGAGAGCAGATTAACAAAAAATTCTCAGTGTACATTTTACATACCAAATAAAGATCTTGGTATTATTTTAATGATTTACTTACGATACAATTTTATAGTCCCATCGGTGTCTCCTAACGAGTTTTTTGATATGCAACTGTATGTACCAAACGTACTTCGTCCTACTTTTTTAATTTTTAGCCTCATGTCAACTTCATAACCTCTTTCTATAGCAGTTACCTCGAACCTTTTATCTGCTGTTGAAAATTTAAAAGTAATTTAAACTAGTTATAAAAAAAGAAGTTTCTAGTATATAATAAAGTGTTTTTATAAGAAAAAAAAAATTACATGTTTTACATTTTTATATTTTATTTGTAAATTTTCTTATTAAAATAAAACTAAATCCAAAGATACAGTTGAAAAGAACGGTAGATGAGTTTCTTAGTTTTTTTTTCTATTTTTTTTAAAAATAGAATAAGATAATTTTCATTTTCTTGGAAACGCAATAAACAGCTAATAATTGAGTATTTTGTTCTTAAATAGTTGTTTTTCGAAGAAATTAATACATGTCAATAGTAGCTGACTATTAATTTGTCAAGATAAGTTGTAAAATTCAAACTTACTTTGCGATATAATTTGTTCATTTATCGTCCAGTAATTAATGGACCTCGGAAAGGCTTCTGAGTGACAGTCCAAATGTATCGTGTCACCTTCGTTCGCTCCCACTAACTGGTTTTGTATTGTCATAATTGGTGGAACTGTAAAACAAACCTAAATTTAATACTAAAAAGAAAAAAAAATGTGGTATATACTCGTTTTACATTTGTTTTCATTTTTCAAATCAGTCCAATCAGGTTAAAAAAAAATCTATTTAAAGTTAAAAAATCTAAAAAGAATTAGTCTGTTTTACGTACGTATATTTTTAAGAGGCTCTATATCAATACATTTTATATGTCTATTTTTTATTGAATCGGCAACATGTAGAGGCTTCGATCCCTCTCGTTAGCTAGAGAGAGGGTTTTGCTCCAGGGTAGAATTTTAATAGGCTATTAGCTTCTTTTTATTAGAGGTTACATTGATTTGTAAGATACTAGTTGAAATAAAAAATAATAACGTTACTTCATCAATATTTTAAATTTATATTTAAACAAACAATAAAATAATATGAGGAATTATTCGGATACTAAGCAGTCGGGTTTTTATATCAGATTAACGAATAACTTATATAAAAGATCGAACAAATTACCGTTTCAACTCTCAAAGATGCCGTCTAATCTCGCATACGAAGCAATCTTTAAAGCACCGAGCGCATCAATCAACGTCCGAAGTACTAGAATCGATCAACATTGTTGCAGCTTAGTCAGTGAGTTAATAGCGTTTACTCACAATGAACGACAAGCATGACTCGCTTGCTGACGGAGGGCGGCACTCCGTTGCTCGCGATGCAGAGGTACGCCCCCATGTGCAGGCGTGACACCTTCACTAAGTGTAGTACGGCACCGTTCACCGATGAGTCTAGATTAGCAAACTGTAATTTAATACTAGAAAATAAAATACTAAGCAAAAAGAATTATGTTTGAATCAAAATAAAACGAGTGCAATGTATTCGTAATGTATAAGAAGCACATGCAACGACTACTGTAATATCCATTAAAGCATTTTTTGTGTTCGTGATATTTTTTATGTTTTATACATATTTAAATATATATTTTACTATTTTGGTAGTTTTGCCACTAAAATACAGTGTTAGCCATATTACTATATTATCGCTGCAGTAAACCCACGATTTTAATTTTTATTAGTTTTTTTTTAAATTAAATAAAACACTTAATGGTCTCTTTTTTATGTATCCTTTAAGGTAGAGAATATTTATATTTAATTTATTTATTATTAATTGATTATTAATTATTAAAAGGAATGTTTGTTTTGTCTCATTAGATTATTTTTATTAAAATTCATTAAAAGTTGAGAGAAAAGATTTATACTGAGAGATAAATTTTACTTATCATGTTATGTTAAAGTTGAAAATAAAAAACTATTTTTTACAAAAAAGAAACATAGCTGCGCACGTATATTTTAACATCGGCAAAAATAAAAGTTATGAACTGTACAAGTTTTTCCACCAAAACGAATTCAGAAGTTTTTAATACCATGCGTTCTCACAGTAAACGCCGAGCATTAAATAAATTTCAATTTCCATTTTTTGTGCGAATTATTTTTATCATGGATCGCACTTTCCGTTTGAGGAAATAAAATTCCACGTTGTGAAAGTATGGCCGTGGCTTTCAACTTTGTATTACTCGTAGATTGAAAGTGGTAGTCTTTGTGGTTTGCATGTTGCATGCTTTGAAGTTGATGTTTCGTTCGGATTTCGAACCATTCATAATATATCACATATCACCCATATTCACATCTTTACTAACAATAAGTATGATTTATTGTTAAATATAATTAAAAATTGTAATATCTTTTTTTTTTGTATATATAACTTTAAAATAAAAGTTTGTATATATAAAAAATAGAAAAGAAACAAATACTTTTTATTAATTTGATGCCATTAATTTTTACTACAATATGTGTTAATTAATTAGGTTAAATGTAAGATTTAATACAAAAATAGCAATTACTATTATACATATACTATGTACAACAAATAATATACTATGTATTTGTTGATCTTTGCAAATTAGTATTATCCTTTTTAATAAAAGCCTCAACTAATAATAGTCTAACTTTTATTCCAACTATTTCTCGTAGATGTCTACGTAACGTGAACCAACCATTGCTAGCTAATGTTATACTTTTGATTACTTGAAACTTTCGATACTACGTATGTATTAATATAGATCAACTACTTACAATGTTCATCATATAAAAGTTTCCTTATCTATTTACTTTTATTTATTGAAAATACAATTGAAAACAATAACACTTTTAACTCATGTGTCCCTAATAAGTGTTTAGGTGAGGAAGTAAGAACAACAAAATTTATGGGGATAAAAATCTTACTATGTGTGTCGGTGAAGTTTGAAGTTGGTAACAAATCTCCGGCTTCCTTTCTCCAGACGACGGTCGGTGTCGGCACCCCGTGAGCCGCGCATCGAAGCGTTACATTAGCGCCTTCCCGCGCTACTTGGTCGCTACTCGTCGGGTAATCCAGTATATCAGGGGGTACTAAAAACACATGTACAAAATGAATTTAATTATTTAATATCCTTAAATATAAGTTTAAATAATTGCGATGCGATGCGAAATATAAGCTTAACTAAAGATAATCTTATTAGAATTAAATTCGAAAAAAACATATAAACACAGGTTTTGATACTTCGATATTCAATTTCCACAATATTATACATAAACAATAACACTTTTAAAGAGACGGAAGGATAAATAAAAGAAAGTATATAGAACTCTTCACCACAACATTAAAATACAACAGATGGCGAAAAGGCAAGTAATCCATGTAAAAGCATTGGTATAAATATAGTAACAAATACGTTTTGTTCGCTTATCACAGCTGCCAGTTATTATAGCAATTACACGTCGTTACGACCCGGGAGTCCACGGCACGCACTCGCTTGATTATTAGTTGAAATGGGCGAAAACTCATACCACTGTATGTTGATATAAGAATTATGACTTGTCTTTTATATGGCTTATTGTAAGGGATCATGTTGTAAGATACGTAATATAAATGTTATTAGAATATATTATAACAATTGATATCAGTTTACAAGGAAAGCCTTGTTGCTGTTGTAGATCAAACTTCATTACGGAAAATATGGGAAAAATACTGTATAAGATGGTTATCTTAATATAACTCAGTATACTGTTATACCAATAGACAACAAACGAGATTCCAGGTAGGTAAACTGATGATGTTGCTATTGTCGGTAACCTCCTCGTGGTGCACCCTGGTAACTGGTAGACTGCCTACGGCTAACGACCGATCGAGGGTTGGCCGAAAATGCGATTCCTTCACTCCGGGTCTACTCTGATCTTCGCTAGGGGGGTGGGTATGTAGGCGCGCGGGTAGGTAGGTAGATAGGGTGTGAGTAGGAGTAGGTAGTTAGGGAAGATCAGAGTGGACCTGTTGAGTGGCGCATGGCACACCGCTGGATAGTTATAATAGGATATTCCATAGTTTTGTTATTTATAATACGAGTAATGAATGTTTAATTAATAAAAGAACATGTTTCTTTCTGGTAATGGGCAATATGGTTTAAGTTCCAGATACATTATTTTTAGTAGTAGGTCAAATAAAAAACATAAATCCGATTAATTTAAATCGTCTCCATACAAGGACCGGCTGAAAGAGTGATAGGGGGGATTCATTGAAACATATTCGAATAATACAAAATATAATATTATAACATGTTTTATTTATTTATTATTTATACTCTAATAATAAATAATTAAGGAACTTTTTGCAAATAATAATCACTCTTCAAAATTTTAAATAGTTTTGACGGTATTTTTAATCTTGCTCGTAGTCTTTTGATTTGCGCTGCGAGTAGTGACAGTTCAGGATTTCTTCTAATAAACATCTGAAACCATTCCTCGCCTGGAAGCTAGTAGATGAAAGAGTTTAGCTTGTTGTCATCTGAAGTATGAGTTCGTGATTAAATTAAATAATATAAAGTTAAATAACTATATAATAATAAGATAAAGTTAAATAACTTTATCGTCATGGGCCACTTTATTTACCATGTTCTTATGTAGACTGAAGTATATATCTGCAAATCGCATCAAGTACCTAATATGAAATCTCTCGCTGTTGCTCTTTATTAAAAACATGTTTGTGTGATTTATATCCTATTTCATGAGTTTCTTTCTCACCAGAGGCATTTTGAATAAACCTTAGGAGCAACCAATGGTTTACTCTGTGCTTCTATGCTGCTTTTCGTAAAAAATCTTCTGCTTTCATCTCCTCAAAATCGTCTTTGTACTTTAACAAGTCTATTTGTCCTCTTAAAGTTTTTCCTCTCTTGGTATCTAGAAAACCAGAAAAAAGTAATACAATGTTTTAAGCGGACCTGAAAAAAAAACTTTTTGTCCATCCTTCCCATTTCTTTTTTTTTTGCTAAAAACAAGTTATAGTCATGGTGATAATAAGGATAAAAACAAGTCGGATACCATATTTCACAACCTTCCTTTGAAACAAAAACACACAATACTGTCAGTCATAATAATTCAAAGTCATAGTAGGTAGGAAAACTCGATAAGCAAAAAAAAAAACTTACTTTTGGTTAATAAACACAATAAAAACAGCCTTCTAAAAACAGCTAAAGCACGTGGAGGGCAACGCAGCAGTAGGAACCCTCTTCAGACCTGTCATTCGCTTCGTTCTTTCTTTGGACTCATTACCGTCCCGCCAACGGTTTGCGAGATATTCGTGTTATTTCAACCGTTCTTTGCTTCAAACGTACCCAGTCTCTCCTACTAGTGGTCGCTCTAAGCCTCGACCGCGCTGAAATTCACTACCACGTATACAGGATTCGCGCCTGTAATATTCCATATTATATAGCCTATCGTCTAACAAAACTTAGTAAATTTAGTACACTTTTAAAATTTTCATCACTACAGACCTTTTGGTTTTATCATGAAAGCGTAACAAAAACACAGACAGACATTTTCTTGAATATATTTATGCCTATAATTTGTGTTGTTTTTTCTCTGTGGTTATTAAATAATAAAATATGTTTATACTTACAAGCTTGACAAATAGTTAATACCGAACTAGAAGACGTATTATAGTAATAAAAGTCGGCACTCGTTTACATTACTATTTAACTTTCGCTATTTAGCGCTTCTAGCCTTGCATAATTTCAATTTAAAGTTTAATAAAACCGCAGCATGGAGCTCCAAAGCTTTAAAGCTACATTAAATAAAATTTTTACTGAAAAACGTAAAATAAATTTGGTAAAAGATTTAATTATGTCACAGTTGATAAAGAAAACCTCATTTCTTCTTAGAACAACAAAATTTTATCATTAATATAAAGATATTTTTAAAATATAAAGACGACGGATTGAAATAATAATGAGAATGGAATTAAATTTTTTTATTCGCTTATTAAAGATGGTACACAGATCTTGTTTAATATATATTAATTATATTTTGGTATTAAAATATATAGTCTCCATTTTTTATTCACACAACTTCAATATATTTTTAAAACGATACGCAGTCTTTAAATAATTAAATTTTCATATACTTTTCAAATACTATATCCACATATATAAATCTGAAAAAGTAGTAATATATATATACTTTGTATAGAATTACAATAAAAGAAATAGTATAAAAGCAATTCATTCAACATAAATATATTTTATTTATAATTTGAGATTTAATGTAACCCACATTCAGAATTCTTACTTTAAAATCTACGGAAGACGGAAATTGAAATATGTCTATCAATACTCTATGCCGGGAATCGCTAGGAATTTGCATAGTTGAAAACATATTACATACTTATGGAGACATAAAACGGATAATACTAGTAAAATAAATAAAAGCGTTCATATTTTACGATGTCAATTGTAAAACAACAGGAATCGTGTTATCTTTATCTTTATTATTATTTTAGTGCTACACTCCACCCGTTCAATACATACATATAAATAAATATAATATAATACAATATATAAGGAATATAATAAATTTACATAAATTTACTTAGATAAATATAAGCGGGTGGAGGATTACGCCCCGGCAGGGAGATCAAACGGCCGGGGGTTAGGGCTGTAGGCTGAGAAATCGGCGGACAATCCTAGCCGAGTCGAGTAATACCGCCTTTTGCATCCTGGCTGCGAGCGAACCGTCACGGATACCCAGCTGCCTCAGATGGTTAGCGAGGCTAACCGGGATCAAACCGTTGGCAGATATAACGATAGGGATGATTTCAGTGGAATCAACACCCCACATGTCGACAATCTCGTGCGCCAGATCCAGATATTTACGTTTTTTCTCTGTTTCGGCTTTCACGAGGTTCTCGTCATGCGGGATGGTAATGTCCACTAAAAACACCCTCGACTGTGCCCTATCCATCACCACGATATCAGGCTTGTTCGCCAGTATCGTCCTGTCCGTGGCGATAGGCAGGTCCCAGTAGAGCCGGACTCCGTCGCGTTCGAGTACTGGCGCCGGTGTGTACTGGTAGTACGGCATCCTCTGTTCCAGGAGACAATACATTAGAGCGAGCTCTTGATGAAGAATCTTGGCCGCTTGGTTATGTCTGTGCAAGTACTCAGTGTTGGCAAGCGCTGAACACCCCGTAAGCACATGTCTGAGTGACTCGCCGGGATGACGACAAGCTCGACAGAAGTCGGGAGTGCCATCCTTCAGAATGTGCTTCCGGTAGTTGTTCGTCTTAACCACCTGATCCTGTATTGCACAGACAAAACCTTCGGTTTCCCCAAAGAGGTCTCCGAATCGCAGCCACTGCACGGAGGCCTTGACATCCACGTGAGGTGCGTGGAGCGCCTTGTAAAACCGTCCATGCAGCTCCTTCTCCATCCATACGGTCTCCCGGTCGGAGGTGCTAAGTACAACCGGTTTTCGCCATTCCTCTTTGGCCAGGGATAAGGGGGTGAGACCTTTGTCACATACTACAACATCACCATGCATAGCGCTCTCCCTCCTCGTTTCAAAGTAGGCCCTGAGGCTGCACACCTCCCGGTTATGCATGGACTTGGCACTTAATAGGCCTCGGCCACCACACTTCCGTGGGATGTACAGTCTCATGACCGACGATTTCGGGTGATGCATGCGATGGTGAGTCATAGTCGTGCGGACTCTTCTGTCCAGGGCGTCGAGTTCGGTCTGAGTCCATCTGAGCACGCCAAATGTGTACAAGAGAGTGGGCATGACCCAGCCGTTATAAGCTCGGACCTTGTTGGCGCCCGACAAGTAGCTCCGAAGAACTTTTGTCAGCCGTCCAAAAAAGACCTCGCAAACTGCCTGTTTCATATCCACCTCCTGCACCCCTATGCATTGTGACATGCCCAGATACCGGTAAGATTCAGCTTCGGAAAGGGTCTTGAAGTTCGAAAGCTCTAGGCTAATTTCAGCCGATTGCGTCACCTGTCCCCTGTCTACATGCACGACCGCACACTTATCCACTCCAAGCTGCATCCTAATGGAGCCGCTGAACTCAGTAGTGATTTTCAGCAACTCCATAAGGCGTGCAGGATTGGGTGCCAGCAGCTTGAGGTCATCCATGTAGAGAAGGTGGGAGACTTTAGTACCTCCTCTCCGAAACTGAAAGCCTGTCCCCGAACGCTCCAGCAGAGTGCTTAAAGGGTTCAAGGACAAGCAAAACCAAAGTGGGCTCAGACAATCACCCTGGAAAATTCCCTTTCGTATCCGGATTCGGTCATCGGCACCCGTCGTCAGTCTCTCGCCCTGGAGACAAAGGATCGTACTCCATTGCCCTATGCATACTTCGAGGAAGTCTCGAACTGCACCGTCGATTTTGTACAGCTCGAGGACCCTCAGAAGCCATGAATGAGGCACCGAGTCAAATGCCTTCTTGTAGTCGATCCAGGCAGCAGAGAAGTTCCGACGGTTGCGTTTGACAAGCTGGCCCGCAACAGAGTCAATGATAAGGAGCTCCTTTGTGCCGCGGCCGCCTCCACGGCATCCGTTCTGAGCTGCAGACAAGATGTTAAATTCGTCAGTATGACGAGAAATCTTGCAGCTCAGAACGGATGTCAGTGTCTTGTAGATGTTATTATTATTATTATTATTATTATATATATATATAGGAGACTTGCTATAGATATAGTCACTCATCACGATATCTCTGGAACTATGAGACCTAAAAACTTGAAATTTGATAGGAATATTTCTGTTGCCGAGTAGAGGTTAGCTAAGAACGGATTTTACGAAATTCTACCTCTTAGGGGATGAAAAAACAAGTCAAAGTTTGTATGGGACAACGTAATTCCTTGGTCCAATCTACTTCAAATTTTGCATAAATATTCTTTAACAGAATTGATTGAAGACGTGTTTCGTATTTTATCGAAATTCATCCCCTAACGGGGTTAAAAGGGGGTAGAAAGTTATTTTGATATAAATACTCCTTAGGTTTTTTTTTTAAATTACATTTTGTTTTGACACATGTTTGACAACTCAATCCGTCTTTTATATAATATTTTCAAGTATTGACGCAGGCGTAGGTGATATATTTTTTTTATTAAATGTAACAAAATTGAGTTGTAAATATATCGTGTGATCGCTTTATTGTAAAATAGTGTTTTATATAATATTTTTTACTTCAATGTTGGTGTTGTTTTAAGTCAAGGGTTTTAAACTGAATAACTCATCAGCAAGGCATCTGTAGTTCATAATGATACAGATATAGAAGACACCAATGTGAACTTGGAAACGTTTTTGAATTATACGGCATTAACATCCCAATTAGTACAGATTATCACCACGGACTAATGTTGGAACAAGATCAGAAAAAATTATAAATCATATACCCATTTAACTTTGTCTTACACTAAAACTAAGAAGGAGGAGATAAAAGCTGTCTTGGACTATTATTAAATATAAATATATGTTTGACATACACACACGATCGTCTGTTCCTAAGTTGCAAGTTAATGCCTGTGTTTTAGGTAACAGCTGACTGATATACATTTATTTATAAATATACATATAAATAATACATATAGAAATAAATACATATTACACTCAAACTCGAGGCGGGAATCGAAGCCACGATCCTGGAGCAGAAAGCAATGTTACTACCAACTGTGCCGAGTCAATCAAAATTTAAAAAATAATTACTTGCGGGATTATTCAAATCTAAGAGGCAAAATCGTATTGACTTGTGGTGTAATTATACCAACGATACAACGAAAAAAGCATTGATAACCGGTTCGAGATTCTGGTGTAGTGGTGCGAGTGGCTTAACGCCTCGCCTCAATGCCGGTGGTCGCAAGTTCGATTCCTGCTCAGGGTAGATATTTGTATTTATGCCAATATTTGTTTCAGGTCTGGGTGTGTAGTGGGTTTCCCCATCGTGGCCCGGAGAGCACGTAAAGCCGTCGGTCCCGTTTGATATCATGGATGCCTTATAATAATTGTTACTTATGGTAGGGATATTATCGGCCCCCCGCGGACCAAAACTAGCAGCGGTGGGCGCGAAAGCACAGGAGGGAGATGACTCGCTCTCCCTCTCCTTTCGGTGGCGCGAAAGCGCGGTAGTTTAGGCGCAGAGGTGCACAAGCCACTGGAACCCCTGGACCAGCTGATGTGTGGACCCATCAGCGGGGTTTCGCCGTCTGGGGTAGCTGAAGTCCAGTGGTGAACGGAGCGCGAAAGCGCGGTGAGAGTGTTAGCACGGGAGGTGCGGCTGGTAAGGGGAGTGGCGCCGAGAGGGCGCGGAGATTTTGTGTTGGGGCCGCTCCTGGTACTTCTCTGAATTAGCAGAGTGGACCAGTCGAGCGGCATCAATCACATACGGAGGGGCCGCCGGGCCAAACACCGGGGCGTCACGGTTGTATGCGCGAGCGATCCCGTGGCTCCCCACTATGGCGCAGACGGTCGATGGGCTTTAGTGGGTATTCTGGCTTCGCAGCCAGCGAGTCCCACATACCCGTCGCCTGCGGGCGGCGGGATGCGTAAATGCATTTCCCATAGTTAAAAAAAGGGATATTATCCGCTAACCCGCAGTGGAGCGGCGTGGTGGATTAAGCTCCAATCCTTCTTCTTTATGGAAAAAAGGCCTTCGCTCAGCAGTGGGTTGTTTACAGGCTGATACAATACACTACAGTACAGGAGCATTTGTGGCCTGCAGTGACGGAACTGAGCCTCACCATAAATATGAGAATGATGGACTCAAAGGGGAGATGTTACTGCTGGACAGTTCTCAGACCTGTTGCTTAAAATAGGAAATGGTGATATGGGTGTATATGAGTATGTATTTACCATAAACAAAGCTTAAGGTCAAGGTCTTACTGTAGCGGGAGTATACTTAAGCGAAAGCTGCTTCTATCACAGCCAGTTGTATGTGGCATATTCCAGAGTAGTCTGGTGATTCTAGCACCCCAAAAGAAAAATAAAAAATATTGTTTATAAAGAAATACTAAGGAAGGTGTAGTACTTCGATTTCGTTGTAAAAAGATAATATCCCCATGTAACTTTCTCCAGACTTTGGTCTTTGGACCGAGCTTCGTTTTCATAAAATATTATAACATTTTTTTTTTTTTTTTATGTTTATTTAAACTTTAAATCCCTACTCTATAATAAAGATTGTTATATTTTATAAGTATTCAAATATTTTAATATAATATTTATATGTTATATCAAAATTAATAACATAAAAAAAAAACAAATAAAAATCCTTTTAGAACCATTTTCGACTTCTACGCGGATAAAGTCGCGGGCTAAAATATTGTTTGAGAACTCAATCCGTCTATTATGAAATATTTTCCAGTATCGACGCAGGTGTGGGTGATAAAAAATATAAATTTATATTTTTTGAAATTTTAGTTAAATACCCGTGCGAAGCCGGGGCGGGCCGCTAGTATTTTAATATAATAGGTAGATAGAAATCATAGAAAAGTTATGAAAACAATTATTCATAACTTTAAACCTTTTTTCTTAAATAAGAGCAAGACTATCATGCGTTTAATAGTATATTAAATATATTCTTATACCAATTTTAATTAATAGTAAATCATTTGAAAATCAATATTTACAATAATAAATAAGAAATAATAACAAATAATTTGTTTTAAACTAGAGTTAATATTAGTTTGATGGCCTTTGAATTATCTGTCTTAGATTAATTACTTTATTACTTATTAAGTGCGGTTTGAAGACTAAAAAATTCTAATAATTTACCTTTTTAATGAAAATTGATATTAGTTAATATCAAAAATTTTAACATACCTACAACATCTAAATACGCAGTTTGACTCTTCATTGGATCAGTGTTAAGTTGGCACATGTACCAACCACGGTCGGACTGACGCACGTCGTGTATGTGCAAGAACCACACTCGCCTGTCGCTGTGGTTGACCGCAATGCGATGATTCTTCGTGATCACGTGCGTTGCAATTGTCAGGATCGTCTGCGTGTCCACACGTAGCCACGCCACCTTGCGGACGATTAATTGACTTTCATTTATTATACCATACTTAATTGCGTATTCAAAATAATTTTTTTAGTGTTATTTAATACGGAATCAAGTAATCAATGTTTAATATTTTACTAAATATTAAAAAGTATTAAAGTAATTTTTGCCCTTCATTTATTTTTTTCTATTTAAAGATGAATACTCATTTATTTTAATTTAGTAAAATATCTTACTCTATAAGAACCGAGATCATTGACGACACAAGTGAAAACAGCTTCTCTTCCTAGTGAAACTGTCAAATTGTTTAAGCTGTCTTCAAAACGTGGCACTTCTGTAACAAAACAATTTTAATGAACACAATTCACGAATTCCAAATTGTCTTTTTTAGTAAATTTAAATATTTAACTGAATATAAAAAATACTATAATATATATTATTACAGTATATTGCGTTTTAGCGTAAAAAATAGATGCTTATTATTTAATTTTAATATTTTTATTTTTTACATAAAATTTTTGACTTTTTTGTGTAAGACAGTTTGTTGTTTTCTTTTAAGTAATTTATTAATAAAAAAAATAGTATGTTGTTATAAATATATAATATATTAGTATATATATTTAATTTATATAGCAGTTAAAGTCTAACTGCTGGGCTAAGTCCTGTTCTCTTACATACGAGATTGGAGCTTGACCCGCAAGGCTGCGGCATTTTGTGCTTTGAGGCACCGGGCCTCCTCCACCGAAGTCCTACGAGAACAAAAACCTACACTAGAAACAAATATTTGTACAAATACAATTATCCATACCAAGTAGAAACCGAACCTGCAATTGGCAGCATTAATTTGATTTTTTATTTTAAAGGAACTTTATATACATTTTACGTTCCATTAATAAAATACGCAAACCATGCAAATTCATATTAAAATATAGGTGGAACAAGAAATGTCTGAATTTAAAATTTGTTGTCAAAGTTATATGTTGACCTGTTTCAATAAATATTAATAAAATTATACTTTTAAATTTTTCATTCTAAGCATTTTCTTTATAGTTTTCATACAAGTTCAATCAAGTTTCAAAGTTTATTTCTATCTAAATATAACACAAAAAAAGTTTCAAACAATATTTAGTTTAAGCCTGTTACTATGAAATCAATACAATAATATTAACCGACCCTTTTTAATACATAACACGACTTTGGTAATAAATCTCTGAAGTTTTTGAGGAAAATCTAGAGTTCGAAGTTTTTTGTATCTTAGAATCGATCTAACAGGGTTCTTGACTAAGAAATACTCGCTGAAGCTGCTCATACAAATATACCGACCTTGGCACACCCAGATGAAGAAGTAGAGGCAATATATGGGAACATCAGTAGAGCCATATCTACGAATAAAACCTACTTCAATGTTGTCAATGGGCATTTTAACGCGAAGATAGGCAAAAGACGAGACGATGAGGTGAGAGAGAGAGGACAATTTGGATATGGACAGTTGAACCCCAGGGGTCAGATGCTGGCTGATTTTCTGAACAAGAAGGGACTCTTTATGATGAACTCTTTCTTCCAGAAGCTGCCTCATAGGAAATGGATCTGGATGAGTCCTGACGGTTCCACTAGGAATGAAATAGATCATGATAGTTAATGACATCTCCGTGATCCATAGGGTGAAAACTGAGAGTGATCACCCATTGGCTAGAGGCACATTGAATATCAGTGTTAAACTGGAACGGTTTTTGAAGCTTCTGGAATGGAAAAGATTCGGCATCAACATAAACGGCGAGTATATCACTCACCTTTGATTTGCCGACGATATTGTGCTTATGGCAGAATCCCTGAAGGACTTCGGCATTATGCTCAGTGACATCGATGGAGTTTCCCGACGGGTGGGCCTTAATATGAATATGGACAAGACAAAAATCATGTCGAATATCCATATCGTGCCCACCCTGATATCAGTTGGAGATTCTACTCTCGAAGTCGTTGACGATTACATCTACCTAGGACGAAATGTCCAACTTGGTACATCCAACTTCGAGAGAGAGGTCAATCGTCGAATCCAGCTAGGGATGATCTAATTGTAAGATGGGCAGCGTTCGAGAAGTAAAAAAACGTATTTTCATCCATCATACCTCAGTCTCTGAAGTCGAAAGTCTTCGACCAATGTGTGACATACGGATCTGAGACATGATCTCTGACTATGGGTCTTTTAAACAAGCTGCAAGTCACACAGCATGCAATGGAGATGGCTATGCTTGGTATTTCTCTGCGAGATCGAATCAGAAATGATGCGATTCGTAGATGAACGAAGGTAGCCGACAGCAAAAGGATTTGCAAGCTGAAGTGTCAGTGGGTAGGGCACATAGCTCGTAGAACTGACGGCCGATGGAACAGAAGGAGGTTCTCAAGTGGAGACCACGTATCGGCTAGCGCAGTGTCGGATGGCCGTCCACGAGATGGACAGACGACTTGAGGAGACTCGCCAGAAGCCGTTCGATGGAGGCTGCTTTGAACCGGTCGCTCTGTAGGTCGATGGGGGGGCCTACGTTCAGCAGTGGACATTCAATGGCTGATATGATGATGACTCATGGCAGGTAAATAATCCATCAAACCGTAGTTAAGTAGCGTGGTGAATTAAGCTCCAACTCTTCTCAGATATGGAGAAGATGCCTTTGCCCAGTAGTGGGATGTTTAGAGGCTGTTTCAGTTCAGTTTAATTCAGTACATACACGCCAAAATTGAGTAGTTTACTTTTAAGTAAAACCATGAAGGTTCATCATTATTTCTTAACATTATGTGCAACAACCAGTTATGGTTTTTAATTAACTGCGTCTAGGATATTGTGCAAAATCTTTTTTTTGGGTTTTCAGATAATTGTTATAAATATGTAAATTTTTAAAGATGATAATTGATCATAAATCTCGGGTTGTCTGGAAGAAATGGCTAACTAGCCATAAGACCGCCCTTTGTACTTCACATTTTGTAATTATCAATGTATCTTGTTTGTATATTTGTGGTGTACAAAAAAGTATAAATAAAATAACTAATAGCAAGTAGTGATTCAAAAATATAGAGTAATTATCTAAGCATATAGCAAATATTACATATAAACTCAATAAAATTTAAATTATTTGTACATAAATGCAGTTTCAATAAATATTGTATCCTACCAAAATTGCGCAAAATGTTAATATTTCAAATTAAAAAAAACTAGTTTTATTATTATTATTATGACATAATATACATCATACACATTTAAGCTTTTCATAAATAACTTAAATTTTTCTAGAATAATTATTCTTCTAAATGTAAAATAATTTAAGTATATTATAACGTCTGCTAAATTAGTAAGATTTTCAATAATGAGAGTTTCAGATTTAGAATTATGAACAATTATTTTGAATAAAAATATTAACTTAGGGGAGGACATTTTTATATCTGAAAGCAAAAAGGACTGATTCAATCAGTATTTTTCTATTTTAAGAGAGAATCGGGTAAAAGATATCTAATTTTTAGGCCTTGTATTTGCTGTCTTCTATATTATTGCCTAATCAGTATTTACAATGTAATATTCCTATATTTTGTTGAGAATCCTTGACCTTTGTGATTTTATTTTTAGAAATCTTGAAATAATAAAAGTTTTGTTCTGTTTGATTTGTAATATCTTTAACCCTGATCTACCCAGTATGATTTTAATATTTCACCAACATTGTTCAAGAGAGTGTATGTAATGACTTTGAAATAAAATAAAAACAGTACAAATTCTCAGTATAATATATTATATTGCTCTAACTGTACCTGCGACATCGTTCGCGATCTCTTTCATTAAGTCAATAAGATTAAATATGTACGACAGCTTAAAAAGAGCCACACATTTTAAGTTTCTGTGAACTTCGGGTTTCAAGTTATGTGGACCTAATACTGCAGGTTATGATGTTTGTAATGTCTGAACTAACAAACTGAAGAACTTGAAATATTTATGAGACAATATTAAAAATATCTCCTTAAAAATATACATAATAATAATAAAATACACACACACACACACATACATACATATATATATACAATTCCACTTTCATCCCCTCTCCCTAATTGAGCGAACCGAGCTGAATTTCGTATCGAAAGTATTCATATATCCATTGTCTTAGCTGGTAGTATGAACTCAAATTATGCCAAGTTTTAGAAAAATATATAAATATTATTTATTTGTTCCTGTTTCTTATAACCTAAGAAGGATTAACCATTTTTATATAACGTTCCAAATGCTACCTATATAATAGAATTAAAAAATCCAAACACGTTTGACTATATAACGTTTCTGCTGGTTAGAATTTTTAAGGCCGACAAACTTTATTTTTATCCATAGTACCAACTATCGCAAGAACATTATATCCAAGGATATTTGGAATATTGAAGTTTATTTTAATAAGTATCAAGCGTGACATTTCTGTTACTTTGGTAGAATGGTACATATTTTAATTTATCGATTACTTTATACACCATTTCCCCGCTCTGTTTAGCCTTCCTTTTAAAGGTTTACTTGATAATAATGATAATGGAACGTCGACAAAAAGGATTAATATTTTGTATTTTATTTTTGGAGTTTATTGGAGTTTACTCCTTAAGAATCGATTTTCATATATAAGGCGCCCGGTATGAGAAAAATATGAGAGGTAAAATCTACTGATGAATGACCTCGTTACTTTTTTGGTGCGGGTGCACCTACGGTGCGCAACTTTCTAATTTGGTTGTGAGTGTATTAAGGTGGACATGCATAGGTCGACTTTCATACATTTTTATTTTTGATTATTCTTGAAATGTAGGTATACATTTTTTTTAAACATTTAATTTGTTTTATCATTTCTTTAGAGCTTTTTATATGAGCAATGTTCATGTCAGGCAAATATTTACATTGTTTATAATATAAAATCCGATTAGTTATAATAAATGTATATAAAATGAATAAATATATACATATTTATATATGTATATTATTTTCATTAATTTGTTAATTTACCCTTTCATATGGTATTAATCTTATTTTCAGTTGGATAAACTCTTTTTGCGTATGTTTAGACAATCGTACTTAAGGAGTAAACTCCAGTCGTGCGTCGGAGCTGACACACACAATTTTTTTTAAACTGATTTACTCAACTTTAGTCTCCAGCCCTGAAAAAAAAAATTCTAGACTGCTATTGCCTATTATAGCAATAAATTACCTGTTTCAAGGTATAACAATCCTACCTATTTTGAAAAGTAAAAAAGTTGGAGAATTTTTTCGCCTGTACAATCGCATTATCAATTAAATCCGATATTGGAATTGAAATTAAAATGATCAGTTGCGTGCTTAAATCTACAAAAGCGTTAAATAATCTAAAAAAATATTATTTGCGCTTAATTTAGTGACAAAACTTAAAGGAATGAGCCAACGCTACTATCTGCATTGACTTTGACTACCAAAATTGAAACACCGATAACTATCTGTGTTTGCGCGTGTAATAGTAGTAATAGACGCACAGATTTGGTCCGCCGGACCATATCCGCCCTACCGAATCCGTTCTCACTACAGACGACAGGATCGGACAAGGGATGTTTTTTTTTTTTTTTTTTCTAAACCTCCGACAATAAGAAGGAGTCTGTGTTTACAGTGTTTAATTAATTACTCTATATTCTAGTTTTCTCGCTTTTACTCTGCTCTTCTAGCATTCTGCATACTAATTCTTTCTTACATACTTCGTCTTTCATTCTTTTGGGTATCTTTCCCATTATGGCTCTTGTGTGTACCTAATCTTATATCTAATATTTTCGGGGATAATAAGGGGGGAAAAGCAATAGCAAGTCTTTAATCTTAACATCTTTAACAAACTTCTTATAAACTAGTTCACTACTTAATCTAATTACAATATATATTTTACTTAATACAATAGGCTCGTATACAAAACTACAGAAAACTTAACTAATTTATTTTACAACTTATTATTTTTATATAAAACGGTGTTTTATACATACATTTATTTCTTATGATTAACTTAACACTACGTTCCTTAATTATTATTACAATATATTTTATGTTGACTTAATTATATACACTATATTTAAACAACATAATTCTTATGTCCTATTTCTGTTATTTACGATTTTACAAATTTTTTCCATCAGATACGTTCGAAGCGTAATAAAGCAATGGACAAGGGATGTTCATCGTGTATTTTTTTTTTCACATCTACAGGCTTACATTCGCCTATACCCTTTTATTTTCATATATTTTATTGTAACATACAGACGTTTTTACTCAGCAAAAGTAAATAAGTTCTTTCTTATTACGTATTTGGCGGTTAAGTTCCAGGAAACAGGGTTAAAGTAAAATTTTTAATGTATAATTACTAGAAAATTGGTGATAAATTACAATTTTAAATTAATAAAAGTGTGGCAACCCTATACACGTACGTTCCTTGTACGTTCCGGTCGTCTATAGCGAGAATGGATTCGGTACGGCAGATATACTCCGGCGGACCAAATCTGTGCGTCTATTACTACTATTACTACTTTACATTTTATTTGCTGTCTTGCTCACACCGCAGTCAGCTTCACTTTCAAATGGTTCATTAGTCAGTACGATTTTTACCGATACTTCGCAACTCTCGTGTTTTGATTTCGTACTAAAACTCGCTTTGAACTTGGACGCTGATTTGTAAAACGATATGGAATGTTTGTTATAAAATAACCTTTTACAGTATTATTACATTTATTTATTAATAATTTATATTATTTACTTTACTCGACTAATTAGCGATCTCGTTAATTAACTCCATTCGTCCAGCACGTAAACTCATTTTCGTTTGGTTGATATTACAATATTTCGCTCATAAACCAAAATGCTAACATTTCGAGTAACTACAAATCTATCTTCTTCTATATTCTATATTTATATTTATCTCACTCATCACGATATCTCTGGAACTATGAGACCTAAAAACTTGGAATTTGGTAAGAATATTCCTTTTGCCAAGTAGAGGTCAGCTAAGAACGGATTTTACGAAATTCTATCTCTAAGGGGATGAAAAAGGGAGGCAAAGTTTGTATGGGACGGCAACTTGATGCCTGTGTTTTAGGTAACAGCCGACTGATTTACTTTTTTTATAAATATGCATATAAATAATACATAATAATAATAATAATAAATACTCTTTATTGTACACCATAAAGAAACATACAATACAAAATTAATATATACAAAGAAAGATGTACAAAGGCGGTCTTATCGCTAAGAGCGATCTCTTCCAGACAACCTTTGGGCATAGGACAGGGCATAGAGAATAAGAAACGGTAGGGAAGTGTACAAGAGTTGATAAAAGGTTAGCATTAAATTTACAATATACACATACATACATACTGCAAATACATATATAAATAATGCATACACACATACAAATACACATACATATACATACATACATATATACATATATATACTACAAATACATGTAAACACAAATATACATATAAACATACATACATACACTATAAATACGTATACTACCTATAGCCATACATATAAAAAATAATAATCAAATAATATATTGTCAGGAGATGGTAGGATATTTATGACGTATTTAGTGACAAAAAATGTGCTTTCAGATATTTTTTGAAACAAGAAAGAGATTGAGCTCGTCTTATAGAAAGAGGAAGAGAGTTCCAAAGTTGCACAGCTTTAACAGAAAAGGAATTTGAATAAAAGGAAGTAGTATGGGAAGGAGTTTTAAGCGTTAAAGTTGAAGATGATCTAAGGGAACGCTCGTGAGTATCACAGAGAAATTCAAAGCGGTTTTTGAGGTAAAGGGGAGTATCAAGATGGAAAAGTACGCGATAAAGTAAACAAAGGATGTGAGTATTCCTGCGAAGGCGGATAGGGAGCCACTTGAGTTGAGTACGAAAATCGGAGACATGGTCATATTTGCGAAGGCCAAATATGAACCGTATGCAGAGATTTTGGAGACGCTCAAGCTTATTTAACTGCTCCTCTTTAAGATCTAGGTAACAAGTATCAGCATAGTCAAGAATCGGTAGCAGGAGTGACTGTGCTAACGCAATCTTGGTAGACAAAGGAAGAAAGTATTGGAGCCGGCGGAGAGATCCAATAGCTGCAAATAATTTTCGACTCAACTCGCTTAGTTGAGGTATCCACGAGAGGTGGCTGTCAAATATTACACCGAGATTTTTTACTTTTTCGCTATAATTAATCACTGTGTTATTAAAAATGACGGGTGGTATAAGTGACCAGTCAATTCGAGATACAAGTTTTGAACTACCGATGATAATGACTTGACTCTTAGAAGGATTAATGTTTAGTCCGTATGATTTACTCCAACTATGAATGTTGTTCAAGTCGTTATTTAGGATACTAATGGAAGTCGGTAAGTCAATTAGTTTTGAGTGGGAGTAAATCTGGAGATCGTCTGCATACAAATGGTAGAGAGAAGATATATGAGGGACGAGAGAGTTTATGAAGATCGAAAATAGGAGAGGAGACAACACGCCACCTTGTGGAACGCCAGCATTTACGTTCAGCCAGTCTGAATAAGAATCCTCAACACGCAAACGTTGCCGCCGTCCGCACAAGTAACTGTGAAACCAGTCAATTGCCGATGGAGATATGCCAATAGAACACAATATAGCCAGTAGTATATCAAAATCCACAGTATTAAACGCGTTGCTAAAGTCCAGCAAGGTCAACACTGTGAGATTTTGTTTGTCCATCGCTAGTCTAATGTCGTCAGTGATTTTAACAAGAGCCGTAACCGTACTATGACCTTGACGGAAACCGGACTGAAAAGGACTTAGGAGATTATTTGAATGGAGGAACAGTGTTAGCTGCTGATGGACAAGACGCTCTAAGGCTTTAGACAAGAAAGGAAGGATTGATATTGGGCGAAGATCGGAAAATGCGTTGGAGTTAGGTTTCTTAGGTAGAGGAATAATTTGAGCGTCTTTCCAGCAGGTAGGAAAGGTATTGGAAATCAAGGATTCATTAAAGATATGAGTTATAACGGGTAGGAGGGTATCTAAGACAGGAATGATCATATTACGGCTAATGGAATCAGATCCTACGGCATCTGAACTAACAGCTAATATGCTCTTCTTGACATCACATACGGTCAATTGAGAGAAAGTAAAAGAAGATGACAAAGGAGTTCTAATAGCAGAAAGTTGATTAAGTGTGTTAGATTTAGTCGTAGAGTCTATAGTGACAGAAGAAGTGAAATGTTTATTAAGTTGGTTAAAGTCAAATGAATTAGAAGCTGTATTTTGTTTGATCTTGCCAACTCCTAGTGATTTGAGGAATTTCCAAATTTTCGCAGAGTTTGCTTCCTCTAAAACAGAATTGTGGATATGGCGTCGTTGTGCGTCTCTACATGCCTTGTTGCAGCGATTCCGAGATGTTCTATACTTATTATAGAAATAAATACATATTACACCCAGACTTGAGGCGGGAATCGAACCCACGATCCTGGAGCAGAAAGCAGGGTCACTACCAACTGTGCCAAGTCAATTAAAATTTAAAAAATAATTACTTGCGGGTTTATTCAGATCTTAAGAGACAAAATCGTATTGATTTGTGGTGTAATTATACCTACGATACAACGAACGAAGCATTGATGACCGTTCTGGGGTAGTGGTGCAAGTAGTCGCCTTAACGCCTCGCCTCAATGGCGGTGGTCGTCGATTCCCGCTCGGGGCAGATATTTGTATTTGTGCCGATATTTGTTTCAGGTCTGTGTGTATATCTGGGTGTATATTGGGTTTCCTCACCATGCCCCGGAGAGTACGTAAAGCCGTCGGTCCCATTTGTTATCATGGATACCTTAATATAATAATTGTTACTTATGGTAGGGATATTATCCGCTAACCCGCAGTGGAGCAGCGTGGTGAATTAAGCTCCAACCCTTCTTCTATATGGAAAAAAGGCCTTCGCTCAGCAGTGGGTTATTTACAGGCTGATACAATACACTACAGTACAGGAGCATTTGTGGCTTGCAGTGACGAAACGTTTATTTAAACTTTAAATCCCTACTCTATAATAAAGATATAATTATTATAAGTATTCAAATATTTTCACATAATAATTTATATGTTATAACAAAATTAATTACGTAAAAAAAAAACAAATAAAAATCCTATTATAACCATTTTCGACTTCTACGCGAACAAAGTCGCGGGCTAAAATATTATGTTTGACAACTCAATCTGTCTATTATGAAATATTTTCCAGTATCGACGCAGGTGTAGGTGATAAAGAATATAAATTTATATTTTTTGAAATTTTAGTTAAATACCCGTGCGAAGCCGGGGCGGGCCGCTAGTTTAATATAACTTTATGCCTGTGCTTATCACATCCTAGTATGTTATAGCTAGCGTTTCATATATTATAAAACAATAATATTTGAAAAATAGTACATTCATGGTTTAACTTTGTACATATGTCACCATTATCATAATCATCATCATCATCATCATCATCACCACCATCATCATCACCACCACCACCACCATCACTTTCATCATCATCATCATTACATTACTCCACAACGACTTCCAGAGCGATCGGTTGGAAGCAGGCTACTTCCAACGGCTTCCGACAACTCTCCTTAAAATGTCTGTTCGTTTTGCGGGCGACCGTCCAAAGTTGCATTTGCCAGTACATGTTCTACTATGGCGGTTCACACATTAGCGACGCGCCCAGGCGCGGAGGCGCGGGGCAGCAGTTCCCGCGCGCCGCGACGGAGGAGCAGATCTGCCTGTTGAAGCAGATTTTACCGCGCCTCCGCGCCTGATAGCTTTGTACGCGGCCCGCACTAAACTAAAGGCTACTTTCCATTTGATCGTCGTGGTTTTAGTTACGTTACAATGGGCAATACTGAACTCATTCAAGATTATTTTTTTGTCGCAGGGGAATTCATACTAAACCCCTGCGGGAGCCTTCAGCCGCTTTAATTGGAGGGTCCCGGATCTGCAGGCAACAGGATCCCTCCAGCGGCAGGCTGGCCTCGGCGAAAAGGCCAGACTTCTCCTCCATGGGGACTTCGGCTCACCTCTGAACAGTCCCGACGACGCCGTGTCTAGTAGGACCGGGTTCCCATCCCGGCCCAACACGGGCACAGGGGCGTTACTGGAGGCGCATTAAGTAGCGCCTCCTACGCACCCCCATTCGTCGCACGCGGATGGAGGCCACGTCGGCGGCCTCCTCTCTCACCCGCTCGTCGGCCTCCTTCTGGGACATTACGGTCTCGCAGAAGGAGACCATCGCCTTCCAGGACTCGTTGTCGCCGAACATCGCGGTGATGATGCTCGGGAGCGACAAGTCCCCTCCGAGGATCGACGTCAGACCTTGACGCAGCGCCGCCCATCTCGGGCACACCTCGAGGGTGTGCTGGGCAGAGTCCACCGCCGCGTCACAATCGTGACATTCAGTCGTCGGCTCCCTCTGGGCCGTCCGACAGAACTCATTCAAGATGCTGCAATTGTTTTTAGCAATATGGTTTTTTAGAATTTAGTTTATGGTTCAATAGAATATATTGGATACATCATTTTTTACGAAATAGATCGAGGAATGGTTCATTTGTACTCAATTACAGGGACATAAGAAAACATGAAGACAAGTTTTATAACTTTACACGAAAGTCAAATGCATCTTTTGACTATTTATTGAGCAAAATTCGACGGACTATTTCGACGGACACAAATTTTCGTCTCAGCATTACACCGGAGGAAAAGTTTCATACCCCAAATTGCTGGGTGTTGTTCAATTTAGCATATAAATCTATCCGTGTCCACATCCATCGTGAACAAGTCCATAGCACGAAAATAGGGGCGATACTGCGGAGCGCAGTGTGTTTCTTGCTGCGGTCCGCCCCGTGCCAGGCGCCTGGCGGCAGAATCCTGGCGAAGACCTGGCGAAGACCTGGCGTGTTTTCTATGCTTATCGATGTACTTGCATACAATATTAAATTCTGCCACTCCGCGCTAGGCGACGGAGCGCGGAGTAGTGTGTGAATCGCCTATATACTCAAGAACCTTACTGCTCCATCAGTCCACAGTTCTACGAGCTGTGTGCTCTGCCCACTGCCACTTCAGCTAACAAATCCGTTGGAATATGTATACTTGTATAATATATTTATAAAATTAGTTGTAAATTTTATCTCTCTTAAATATTACATCAATCAAAATATCAGATGATATTTTGTTTTATACTAAGAATATTATGAAAAATAAGATATACATACATAATATGCAATATATATTTTTATATATCTTATTGGCTATTTATTCTAACTATATTTTATGAACAAGGTTGGAAATATTGTCAGATTAATTTACAATAGTAGGTTGCGTTGTTAGAAATTTATTGTTAACTAGCGGCCCGCCCCGGCTTCGCACGGGTATTTAACTAAAATTTCAAAAAATATAAATTTATATTTTTTATCACTTACACCTGCGTCGATACTCGAAAGTATTTTATAACAGCCGGATTGAGTTGCAAAATAAAATGTAATTTAAATCAAAAGCACTAAGGAGTACCTATTGATATCAACTTCGAAGCAAATAACTTGCAATCCCCTTTTAACCCCGTTAGAGGATGAATTTCGATAAAATACGAAACACGTCTTCAATCAATTCTGTTAAAGAATATTTATGCAAAATTTGAAGAAGATTGGACCAAGGAATTATGTTGTCCCATACAAAATTTGCCCTCCTTTTTCACCACCTTAGAGGTAGAATTTCGTAAAATCCGTTCTTAGCTGACCTCTACTCGGCGAAAGAAATATTCCTACCGAATTCAAGTCTCTAGGTCTCATAGTTCCAGAGATATACATACATATAAAAATTTCGTTTCCAAAAACTTCGGTAAACGAAAAAGACGAAAAAAAAAGTCATAGTATCGAATTGCGATTTATTATTATAACAGTTCGAAGTTTGACACTATTATAATGGCGGTTTTTTAATATAGTTAGTTCCTTCAATAATACACGTGCAGGTGACGCCACGGGCACAGTATTATAATTTGATTCTACATCAATTTAGTTTGATAAGTAATTAGATGATTAAAATAATGTAAAATGCTACCGAAATTATACATATTACGCTAACTCGGGATAGCGACACGTGTATTGTATCCGCAAGCCACGTGACGTTAATACAAGGAGACGGGATGTTTCGCGTGGTTTTCAAAAGTACATTTACTAGATGTAACAAACATCGAAACGTTCTTATTTCTTCAACTATATTAGTATTATTGCTTTATTAAGTCATTTTACGTAAAAAACTGGTAATGGTCAAATGACGAAATGACTTTTTGCGAGAATGTTCTCATTTTGTGTATAATTATAAAATTAATAGATAATGTAGATGTCAATAGGAGTTCACCATTAAGTTACCCAACATCTAACTTATCGAATCCTAATACGGTTGAAACTGCTTGATTAATATTGTATAAGTGAAATATTTTATTTCAATAATCATATTATCTAAAAAAGTACTTTTTATTTCAAATATAGCTATAAATATACTGGAGTACGTACAAATTAATAAAATATTTTTATAAATTAAAACATTTTCTTTAATTTAATAAATTAACGTTAAAATTAAGTTGAGTTGCATTGAAATTGTATGAAGTCCATTTTAATTATGATACTATGCCAAACATAATAATAATAATATAAATATATGCAACTTGTCTTAATTGTTATAAAATGTAAATATTTTTTTAAAGAAGTTGGAGAACCCGACGCCATGCTTTACTTCCCAAAAACCGAATACGGCTGACCTCGTCGCCTTTTGGCGAAATATATGGTCACGGGAGGTAGAGCATGAGGAGGGCCCTTGGATTGCGGCGATACAGGAAGCATGTGCTAGAATCGAACCGATGAACCCGATCGCCATCTCTTCGGAGAACGTAGCTGATGCGGTCCGGCGGGCACCGAACTGGAAGAGTCCGGGGGCCGACGGCCTGCATCACTATTGGCTGAAAGGGTTCTCGGTATGCCATGCGACCTTGGCTCGACAATACCAAGAGGCGATAGAGCGGAAAACGCTTCCGAACCTCTTCACTACTGGGATCACTCACCTAGCTCCTAAGTCCACCAACACCGCGGATCCTACTAACTACCGCCCCATAACGTGTCTGACTTCCATCTTCAAGACACTGACATCCGTTCTGAGCTGCAAGATCTCTCGTCATATTGACGAATTTAACATCTTGTCTGCAGCTCAGAACGGATGCCGTGGAGGCGGCCGCGGCACAAAGGAGCTCCTTATCATTGACTCTGTTGCGGGCCAGCTTGTCAAACGCAACCGTTGGAACTTCTCTGCTGCCTGGATCGACTACAAGAAGGCATTCGACTCGGTGCCTCATTCATGGCTTCTGAGGGTCCTCGAGATGTACAAGATCGACGGTGCAGTTCGAGACTTCCTCGAAGTATGCATGGGGCAATGGAGTACGATCCTTTGTCTCCAGGGCGAGAGACTGAGGACGGGTGTCGATGACCGTATCCGGATACGAAGGGGTATTTTCCAGGGTGATTGTTTGAGCCCACTTTGGTTTTGCTTATCCTTGAACCCTTTAAGCACTCTGCTGGAGCGTTCGGGGACAGGCTTTCAGTTTCGGAGAGGAGGTACTAAAGTCTCCCACCTTCTCTACATGGATGACCTCAAGCTGCTGGCACCTAATCCTGCACGCCTTATGGAGTTGCTGAAAATCACTACTGAGTTCAGCGGCTCCATCAGGATGCAGCTTGGAGTGGATAAGTGTGTGGTAGTACATGTAGACAGGGGACAGGTGACGCAATCGGCTGAAATTAGCCTAGAGCTTTCGAACTTCAAGACCCTTTCCGAAGCTGAATCTTACCGGTATCTGGGCATGTCACAATGCATAGGGGTGCAGGAGGTGGATATGAAACAGGCGGTTTGCGAGGTCTTTTTTGGACGGCTGACAAAAGTTCTTCGGAGCTACTTGTCGGGCGCCAACAAGGTCCGAGCTTATAACGGCTGGGTCATGCCTACTCTCTTGTACACATTTGGCGTGCTCAGATGGACTCAGACCGAACTCGACGCCCTGGACAGAAGAGTCCGCACGACTATGACTCACCATCGCATGCATCACCCGAAATCGTCGGTCATGAGACTGTACATCCCACGGAAGTGTGGTGGCCGAGGCCTATTAAGCGCCAAGTCCATGCATAACCGGAAGGTGTGCAGCCTCAGGGCCTACTTTGAGACGAGGAGGGAGAGCGCTATGCATGGTGATGTTATAGTATGTGACAAAGGTCTCACCCCGTTATCCCTGGCCAAAGAGGAATGGCGAAGACCGGTTGTACTTAGCACCTCTAACCGGGAGACCGTATGGATGGAGAAGGAGCTGCATGGACGGTTTTACAAGGCGCTCCACGCACCTCACGTGGATGTTAAGGCCTCCGTGCAGTGGCTGCGATTCGGGGACCTCTTTGGGGAAACCGAAGGTTTTGTCTGTGCAATACAGGATCAGGTGGTCAAGACGAACAACTACCAGAAGCACATTCTGAAGGATGGCACTCCCGACTTCTGTCGAGCTTGTCGTCATCCCGGCGAGTCACTCAGACATGTGCTTTCGGGGTGTTTAGCGCTTGCCAACACTGAGTACTTGCACAGACATAACCAAGTGGCCAAAATTCTTCATCAAGAGCTTGCTCTAATGTATTGTCTTCTGGAACAGAGGGTGCCGTACTACCAGTACACACCGGCGCTAGTACTCGAACGCGACGGAGTCCGGCTCTACTGGGACTGGCCTATCGCCACGGACAGGACGATACTGGCGAACAAGCCTGATATCGTGGTGATGGATAGGGCACAGTCGAGGGTGTTTTTAGTGGACATCCCGCATGACGAGAACCTCGTGAAAGCCGAAACAGAGAAAAAACGTAAATATCTGTATCTGGCGCACGAGATTGTCGACATGTCAAAAAATCAAAATCAAAATCAAAATTTGATCCCGGTTAGCCTCGCTCACCATCTGAGGCAGCTGGGTATCCGTGACGGTTCGCTCGCAGCCAGGATGCAGAAGGCGGTATTACTCGACTCGGCTAGGATTGTCCGCCGATTTCTCAGCCTACAGCCCTAACCCCCGGCCGTTTGATCTCCCTGCCGGGGCGTAATCCTCCACCCGCTTATATTTATCTAAGTAAGTTTATGTAAATTTATATTCCTAATATTATATTCCTTATATAAGTATTGTATTATATTTATTTATATGTGTATATGTATATCTTGAACGGGTGGAGTGTAGCAATTAAAATATAAATATATGCAACTTGTCTTAATTGTTATAAATGTATGTAAATATTTTTTTAAATCTGAATCATATGAATAAATTCAACATTTGCTTTGTTCCTTAATTTTAATTATTTATTTTAATTAATGTTTTCTCGTGTACAATAGCGTCTACATTTTTAAGTCGCCTAATTATACTGGGCCCTGAAAAAGTTTCAGCCACTTTGGAAATCACGCCATTGTTCTTAAAAGTTTTGGAAGTGCGAATAAAATTATCATTTATTAATGAGTAAGATTTAATTTCTAAAATATATTAAATATTATGAAATTAATATTATTCAACAACAAGTTACTAGTTAGAATAGTTAAATTCAACCTAAAAAGTAGCACCGAGTTTTTGAAAAATACATTTCTACTTAATTATACCATAAATATTTGTTATGCGCATGAAAATAACAAATATAAAACATGTTCACACAGTAAACTATAGTGACGTAACGTAGCTTCTAAACTATTCCTAGATCACTTCTTTAACACAATACGGTGTTTATTGGGATTCATTATTATATATTTAAAGGTAGGTATATGATTACAATAAAATCGTTTAAAATAAAATCGTTTATTATTGTCTACAGTGTTTTAAAATAACCAGAAGTATATCTGTTTTGTTTATTAAGTTATCAAAGACTGGCACTAGTTTAAATTCTTAATAATATCGGTATCTATTGTAGATTCAGTGTAATATTACCAAGTGACTTGATAACGTACATTAGTTCATCAAATTTAACTTTTTAAGAACGAGTGTAGAATAAAAGTGTCACGGGACGTTACAGTGTGTGATTGATTTAATATCAATTTTAAGAGTGAAAAGACATAACTTAAGTGTGTTAAATTATAAAACTATAATAAGTGTTTGCGTTCGGACATATTTATATTCGAATTACCTACTCACTACAGAATATATCATACAATAACTGGAAACTTTTATATACTGATACATAATTTCACTCAAAGTTCTTAATGATTGCTAGCGCAGTGGCTGCCAACGCGAATTGAATTTCGTTTACCGCTCGAGAGCCGCAAGTTCAAAACCCAGCGATAGTCACATTTTGTAGCATTCAAAATTTGATATTTGATTTATTTATAGTATATAATATAGGATTTCATCTATTACCACTCGGAATCTTCCTTAAGCATGTGTCTATTGAAAAACGACTGAAATACGCAATAATCAAGAACAAAAAGTGATTTAATTCCGATAATTTAGTTCGACTCTTGTATTTTGAAGGCTGTCTAATTGTCATACACTGACAAACACTACCATAGACGAAAAACGCAGTGCTCCCAACACAGAAAACTGATACGGCTACGTTCAGAAATAATATATCAGAAATTAATTTACTTTCTGTCTCACGGCAATAACATGACGACTCAACTGTCACCAGAGATGTCGCTACTTCTGTCAAAAATGACGGAACAATTAAATCTCCAAACAAAAACCATAACCGAAAAAATTACTGCTGCCGTCTTACAAAAGGTAGATGAAAAATTACAACCAATAATAGAAGAAAACGTAAAATAAAAAGATGAAATTGAAAATTTAAACAAAAAAAATACAAAACCTCGAAGCAAACAGTAAGAGAAACAATGTCATTCTCCATGGGCTCCCAGAAACGGAGGAAAAAAATCACGACGATCTAAATACGCTCGTTACATCAACGCTCAGAGGAATAGATGTGGATATTGAAAAAGGGGAGATCGATAGACTGCAGAGACTGGGAAAAAAAGGTGACAAAACGGGCAAAATTAGACCAATTTTACTAGCTACTACCACCCTGCAGAAAAAAATTCACATCCTTAAAAACAAACAAAAAATGAAGCCCAACTCTTAAGACTTGCCAAAATCAGTTTTGCAAGCAAAAAGAGATGAAAAAAACAGATACAAAAATGATAACGAAAAAAGAAAAAGATCTGAAACACCAAGTCCAGGTAATGCAAACAAGACCCTTAATAAAATCAAAAGGAAAGATGCATTTCAGTTCATGCGCGAAAGATCTTATTCACTGTCAGACAAGAAAACCCATAGAAACTAACGCACTAAAAACCGGATATTCAATACAACTAAACAAACCACAACGAATAAATCATCTCCCACCACGGCTGGTCCCCGCGGGAGATTTAGACCGTCACCCTCTAACAAAACGTTGCAAAGTATATAACGTCGCTACATTGAACACGAGAACTCTCCGGACCCATGAAAACTTGCTCGAGCTTGAAAATGCGCTAAAGAACATAAAGTACGATATTCTAGGCATAAGTGAAATGCGGAGACTGGATGAAAAGATAGAGGAATACACAGACTACATACTATACCAAAAAGGAAAAATAGCAGGACAGTATGGAGTTGGTTTCCTAATTAAACGACACCTGAGACAATATATTCAAGAAATCATTGGAATTTCTGATAGACTAGCAATACTCAATGTGAAACTACCAAACTATAAAAAGACGTGGTCAATAATACAAGTCTACGCGCCTACTGAACAAGCAGAACAATCCATCTTAGATTTATTCTATGAAGATCTATCACTAACAATACAAAAATATATGGATAATTACATTATCTTAATGGGTGATTTTAATGCACAAGTAGGAGCAAGACTAAACCCCGACGAATATACTTTGGGGACGTTTGGTCACGGGAAGAGGAGTCGCAACGGACAGAGACTGGTGGAATTTCTTATGGAACACAATTTAGTAATACTTAACTCCATATTTAAGAAAAAACCCAACAATAAATGGACCTGGATGTCTCCAGATGGAACATACAAGAATGAGATAGACTATATAATAACCAACCACCCAAAAGTTTTCACGGACACAAGTGTTATAACCAAACTGAACTTCAACACAAACTATCGTATGGTGCGAAGTTCATTCAAGATGGCTCCAGAAAAACTATCACGAAAACACATAAAACTAAATGTACACAATCAATCAAGAGTAACCTACAATCAAAGTGAAACCAATTATCAAGGGATTATAAAACAAATAAACGATACGACAGATCCAATACAGAAGTACGAAATCCTGGAAAAACATCTAAAAAATTACTGCACTGCAAGCAAATATCAGAAGACTCAGAAATACCAGCTAAGTGATGAAACTCTACAACTTATAGATAAGAGAAAAGAGTACATAACACAACAATCTAAAAAAGAAAACATCAAGAAGATAGCAGAAATCAGCAAGAAAATCAAAGAAAGCATCAGAAAGGATCGTAAAACCAAACGGCTAAAAACACTGGAATCCCACTGGAACTACGTGAAGCAGGAAAATGTTGGATACCAAAACTAAAGCGAAAAGGAAAGCCAATCACAAACAGGACTAATATTAAAGAATTAGCTACTCACTTCTTTACCCAACTCTATGCAGACCAGGATAAAAACACCGATAAAGATACTGTAAACACCCACAACCTAACAACTCATATAACCAAAACTGACCCTGTCCCAGAAATATTACCATGCGAGGTCGAAAAAGCGATAAAGAGCCAGAAAATTGAGAAATCACCAGGACCAGACAATATTTCTAATGAGCTGATGAAAGGAACAGTGGCAGAGCTAACCCCCATTCTTACAAACATATTTAATAGCATTTTGACAAGCGGCAGCATACCGAAACAATGGGCAATATCCCATATCATCTTAATACACAAAAAAGGCGATAAAGAAGACATTGAAAACTATAGACCAATAAGCCTCATGTCAAACGTCTATAAAGTACTCGCAAAAATCATATTGGACAGGTTGAGCCCAATTTTAGACGAACAGCAACCAGTGGAGCAAGCTGGATTTAGGAGGGGCTTCTCTACGATAGACCACATTCATACTGTTAAACAAATACTAGAGAAATACAATGAATATAACAAGAATGTCTATATCGCATTCATTGATTACGCCAAAGCCTTTGACAGCTTGAGCCACAACCACATATGGGATACTCTAGAACACCAAGGGATACCCACGATCTACACTAACATTGTCAAAAATATCTATGCGCACAGTCAGGCCAGTATACAGTTGGAAACACTGGGAAAAGATTTCCCAATAAGAAGAGGCGTCCGACAGGGTGACCCCTTATCACCAAAACTGTTCTCGGCAGTGCTTGAAAACATCTTTCGCAAACTAAACTGGGAGGACTTCGGTCTGAATATAAATGGATCCAAGCTGAACCATCTCAGATTTGCGGATGATTTGATTCTTTTTGAAGAGAAGCCAGATATCCTAGAGCAGATGATACAAATCCTTAACGAGGAAAGTGAGAAGGTTGGGCTGAAAATGAACCTTACCAAGACCAAGGTAATGACCAATTCGATTAAAGTGGACATAACCGTGAGCGGAGCAATCCTAGAATTTGTAAATGAATATACCTACCTAGGCCAACTCATCTCTCCAAAAGACATAACAGCAAAGGAGATAAATGCAAGGATCGCCACTGGTTGGAAGAAGTTTTGGTCACTTAAGGAAATAATGAAGTCACAGGATCTGGGCATAGCACTGAAAAGAAAAACTTTTAACACATGCATCCTTCCATGCCTAACTTATGGGTGTGAAACATGGGCACTCACCAATTCACTAAGAGACAAACTTGCCAAATGCCAAAGAGCGATGGAGCGGAGCATAGTAGGGACAAAACGTCGAGATAGAGTCAGAAATACGGACATCAGGATGAAAACTAAACTAACTCATATCCTACTACGTGTTGACCAACAAAAGTGGAGGTGGACCGGGCATATGATGCGTGACAAACACGGAAAATGGTGCAAGGCAGTTTCAGAGTGGTACCCAAGAGATGGGAAGAGAAGCCGTGGAAGACAGTGTATTAGATGGGAGGATGACATCAAAATGACTGCTGGCCCAAAGTGGAGACGAATTACTCAGGATAGACTACAGTGGAAACTGTTAGAGGAGGCCTATGTCAAAAGGCACACTGAGATTAGAGACATTTTATAAGACAAGACTGATACAGACGCATACAATATCTCTAATCCCAGAATAAAGGGCTTTATAAATAAATAAATAAAATATGATTACAAGAATAAATAATGAGGTTTTTTTTATATTGTAAGATTTTTGCAGCGTTCCAATATATATTCAAATAGTTTCGTAATATTATAGACTTAATTAACCACTGCTTTTTTTCAATGTATGTAGGTACGTATATTGTGCGGTATTAATATAAAAGATAAAGCAACTAATAATAGTTAATATAGTTCGTCTAACGTAATTAAGAAGTATTCATTTTTGTTTCACGTAAACACATGTAATATATAAACACATATATCGCGTATAATATAAATGTTATCGTAGTTGGGCGTTGTTTTCTCGCACGTTCAGTCCTAAGCATTTATTGTGCCTAGAGCAAATTTGCTTGTGGGACGCAATATCCAAGCGAGCGGCCCTCGGGGAGCTATCTTGTTTTATTTGCCCGCCTGAGTCGATAATGAACGTTTTTTCCGTATCTTTTCCGAAAAGTCAATACGCTAAAGGTATAATAAAGGCTAACGTCAGTAGCCTCCACGATTATGTCTCCACTTGGCACTCAAACTTTACTGACATGTAATATTGTTCAACGATGCATATATGTTGTCCAATACATATACAACGTAAAAGCGAGCTTCAAACAGACAAGATAGAGGTGAAAATGCCGTAAACACTTGACAAAAAGTACAGATTAAGCAAAATAAAATTATATATAGCTGTATTTATGGCCAGTAAAAAGTTGGGGCGATATTTATGAGTGAGAGTGGTGGTGTTTGTGCGAATAAGTTTTAAAAAAAAAAATATCTGTTTGTGCGTTATTAATTTATTTTTATTTCAATATGAAACGTTTCGAAATATAAAGTAGCATTATCTAACGCAAGTTATCATAATAGTAAAAATGATTTATATAACACTACAGCAAAAGAAGCTACAAAAAGTGATATTTATGTTTTTATGGGTTCAAAGAGTAGGGTGAGCCTCTTGGGTGAATTTATGTCAGTATCACCCTCCGTTGAGACTGTAAAAAGAAACTTAAATACGTTTTACTAATAAAATATATCCAATATAGAAATAAATAAAACAGAATTGTGCAAACGTTTTGGCAATTCCCCAGCTTCCACTTACAGCAAGTTTTACAGTATACAGTATACACAGGTTTTACAATATACAAATACATATATAATTGTTTTAAAGTTTAAATTATTATTCTAAGAAGTTTGTTAAGTTGTTTCAAAGTTTAAATTACTATTTTAAGCTATGAAGTTGTGATAAGAATTTCCATTTCATAGTTTTAAATAATAATAGAAATTATTTTAGACTTCGATTAATTCTTGTAATAATGGAACAAACAATTATAAACCCTTTAATTAATGTGGATTATTGTTAAAAAAGTTAAGTGTATTTTAACAAAGTTATTCAATCCAATTTATCTTAAAAGTGTTATTTTATACCTACTATAAGTGGCGACAGAAATTCGTCGGCTAACTAAGTGAATGTTCTGTGGAAGACGCCTAGCTCTCCTATCTAACTGCCAGAGTTGTCTGAGCTGGTTCTCTAAGTCGTAATGATTTATACGTATTCATTTCTCGGTTTATTTTGATGCAAAAGTTTATTAAAGTATAAAAAATAACTATTTTAAAAATATTACAACATGGAAACTTCTACAATAGTAGTTGGAAAATATATGCTAAGCAAAGAATAATTATATTGTCCACTTTCTGTTTATTATTATCCAATCTTTTTCTATTCCAAAATATTATCACTGTAAGTACTTTATACTAATATATCAATAATAAACAATTTAGTATAGGGGTTCCAGAAACAAACAACATGAAAACATGAGTGGCCAGGCAACGACGAACATCTATGGTCTATACAACAAATTCTCATGAGCTCTCTATCTCTAACTCACTTAATCTAATACCAATAAGCGCTGCTGTATTCACTGTACTAATGCGCTAAGGTTTATAATATGTAAATTGTTAATTATTGTAAAAAAATAGTAACTTTTTTAATATAAAATTATGTAAGGTTGTTGTTGTTTAGGTACTTGGTTGTGATGACATCATTTATTTATGTAACACTTTAAAATGTTGGTATGATAATATTAATAGATATATCGAGAATTAGCATGTCTGTTCTACGCATTTACTGCTATATTTTCAAAGTAACTTATCTTCGAAATTATTTAAAAAAGCGGATGTTTAATAATTTATCATTGGTTATTTACGTTACAAGAACAGTAATAAGAAAAGGAAAGTTAGTGCATAAAATTAAATATCAAAGTCCTGGAAATAATTTAAAAAATGAATAATTATGTATAAATTTTATGAGTAAGCTTAGTAGCTTAAAGTGTATTTATAAAAAAGAAGATGTAGTTACGACTTACAATTCTGATGAAGTATATATATTTTATCTTATTTTTATAGAATTATAAGTACTACAAATTTATATTTCAATAAGTATTTTTCCACTATTGTTATGGGTATACTAAAATTATTAATAAATAATAATTTTTATTACATGAATGAAATAAACTTTAGCTTTATTCATCTCGAATGTTAAGTTTATTACCGTTTTTTATAAAGCCTTTTAAAGAGTTAGCCAGCCACGAGTTCAATTTTATACTATCGTAAATTATATAATGCTCATCGTCAGACAGTGGCTGAAGCTGGATGCAAATCTAATACCCATAATTTATATTTTATTTAATATTCTATATTATTACATCTAAGCTCTTTAACAATAATTTATCTTTCATGATTTATGGCGGCGCAGACATCACTTAATATAAATTTACGGCAATATATTTCAAAGAGAGATTGCGCGGTTTATTTGTTACGTGACTTAGCGGTAAATTATATTGACGTGTAATATTTTCTACTAGCAAGGACTCGGTTACAAGACAATGCTTTCAGGCAATGACTTATTTCGAGACTGATGCTTATAAATATTAGCGTATCATATCGCAACCGCGTACCGTCTACCCTGTGCCGCACTTCGTAACGCGGCCCATCACGCGAACTTAAATTTAAATACTCCTTGCTAGTAAGTTCGATCGAAGCTTATTCTGTAAATTAGGACTAACATCATTGGCCATGCAGTTTTTATTTAAGAAAAAAACTATCATAAGTGTAGAACAATTTAATACTCAAATCAATTTATTAATTCTAGGTAAACTTTAATTTTGTCTCAATTGAAACATTTGTGTAACAAATTAACAAAGTTTGCATGGATTCTTTTAAAAAACTGTTATTTTTAATAAAGAAATTCTAATTATTTCTTACGCTTCGAACAAACTTAAACAAACCTAGACAAAGTTATCAGACGCTTAAGTTAACAGATAAGAACTGACGTAGGGTATTTTAAAATATCGTAAGTACCTAGCAAATTTGTGAACGATCGGCGTGATTCGACAACTTTTCTCCTAAGTTAGCTGTAACTTTTGGGAAGTTTCCAGCCGTGTTTCCAAAACCTTATCGTCCGTAGAAGTAACAAGCCGAGATAAATGAAGTTTGGTTGTTCTTAATTTAATGGCTGGTCGGAAGTTAGGCGAACGTGATTGGATGACAGAGTTTCTGGACCATTTATTGCACAAAAATTATTTAAAATGTAATTGTAGCTAGTAGATATGATAGATTATGTGTACAAATATTTCTATTAGATAATACAAATATTTGTATACACAACTCGGCTTTTAGTTGTTTAATAAGGGATTTGATGTCACTTACAAATTTGAAGCAATGTAATGGTATTAATAATATTTATGGTAAAATTCTAGATATAACATTTTCTATTACTGAAGGTATCATGGTTAGAAACGGTTACACAAGTGTTTATCCGGTCCCACGGGAGTTGCTGGTCTCCTACTGGGCGCGTCCCCGGGTGGCGGATAGGGGGTACCACTCGTCGCTCACCACGAGTGGTTGGGGTCTCCGGACACCCGCGGACCAAAACCAGCAGCGGTGGGTGGGAAAGCGCAGGAGGGAGGATGGAGGGAGATCGAGGGTACTCTCTCCCTCCATTTCGGTGGTTGGGCCGCTCCCGGTACTTCTCTGAATTAGCAGAGTGGACAGGTGAGTGGCTCCAATTACAAACGGCGGGTCGCGGAGGCGCGGTGGTGTGTGTTGGCACGGAAGGTGAGGTCGGTGAGGGCGCGATGACGGGAGGGTGCGGAGAGAGGAGGAGGGGCTCCTTGTCTTCTCTGCCTCGTGCAGAGTGATTGGTAGAGGGGTGGAGGGAGGATGAAGGGAGATTGAGAATACTCTCTCCCTCCACTTCGGTGGTTGGGCCGCTCCTGTTACTTCTCTGATCTAGCAGAGTGGAGCGGCTCGGCTAAAAATCTTACATAATTCATTGATTTGAGAGAAGAGATTGAGGAAGAAGTAAGGTAGAATATTGCACTATTACTTGGAATCCATATAATCAAATGCATAAAATTATATTGGAAAGATTAAAAAAAATCTCAAAATATTTATCTCACAAAGATCGAATTTATAACGAAGTAAGCAGTTATGACAATTTATTACGGCATTACAAAATGCTAAAACTAAATCATAGGAGGGATATTGCCAACGTTTGCTTTTTACATAAAATAATATCAGGTGACTTTGATTGTTCTAGAATTTTAAACAAACTTAATATATTTACTCTTAAATTGATTAGCAGAACTGTCAACACACAAAATTTAAATGTCCACACATAATTAAAAGAAGAGCTGAAAAATCTTATAATATTTTATTTAAATAAAGCTGACATTTATATATTCTTCGATTCGTTAAACTTCTATAAAGCTAAACTCACACGGTACTTTATAAATTCTGTTAATCAGATCCCCTAATACCTCAGATATATTAAAATTATTATTTTCGGGTTAATCATTTTTTTTTTTGTTCACTTTTATGTCTTATTTGTTGTAATATTATTTTCTATTGATGATTTTTTTTAAATCGTAATACTTTTTTTTTAATTTGTTAAGTTGTAGAGAGTAGTTGTTTTAGTTTTTTTTATTGTTTACTGCTTTTTGTTTTGGAACTTGCATGTTAAGTTAGCCTGTAATAGTGATATACTTTCTAACATTTTATACTGACAATAGTATTAAGTTAAGTGCGTTCTCAGTGTATTACGTTGGCTTCGTAATAAATAAATAAATAGATAACCGACCTGTATCTCGTATATATCGTATAGCTTATTCGTACAGGATAATATTCATTTGACAGTGCATAATATAAATGTGTATATCGCTTGTAATTTACACGAGAAAAATATGTTTTTATGTATGAAAATTTCGTAGATTGTTAATATACGAAAATAACAAGTATTAGTGTTTGCTTAGAAAAAATATACTAAATGTTTTTAACAGTAGTTGTTTTGTTCAATAACTAATCGCCTATTTACTGACAACAATTAACATACTTTTTATTACGTACTATGCATATCAATATATAAAGAAATGAGTATAGTCGGTTAAGTAGATAGTAGCAGATCGATTTTGTGTTGTTAAAAAACGATTTTTTACTTTTTAATTTAGTACCATATATATATATATGTTACTAAATATATATATCGACTGGACAGGTGGTACTCAGCGGACCGGTTAGCAAAATTGTATAGCTTGGTTTAAAAGTAATTATTTAGCATACCGTAGTATCAGGATTATACTATTTCATTATTTGTTTTAATCTGGAAATAAGGCTAGGGCGTAATATATTTTTCATTTAAACCATTGGATACTATTTCTCTCTATTGCAGCTTTCGGCCTCGTTTCGTTTTATAAATAAAACACTTTTAACCGATGCGTCTACTTTGCTAATTCCCAATGCTTCTCTCGGGTATAAAAGTAAACCTTACACTGATTTATTATTTTTCTAAATGTGTATTTAAGAGTAATTTAGGCATTTTGTTAGACTTTTAAATCTGCTAAAAATTTACTATGTTAAACATTATTTAATAAAAATCTGACTTTAAACAACGCTTTTTAGAATATGCTTAAGTGTCCTAAAATAAAATGCTGTCATTGTATTTATTTAAATCAAAAAACATGACAAAATGAATCAATTTAGTATAAACTCTACCGTGTAATAGGTTTTATTTGGGTTGCGTGTTAATTTGCCCTCAGATAAGATCGGCTCTAGTTGATTAATCGAAACTATGTTTTCCTTAGAATAACAATTACAATAGAAATGGTACGTGTAGTCTGAGCAAAAATTAGGTGTAAATTGAATGAATATGAAAAAAAAAAACGTTATTTGGTTTCTTCAGATATAAAAAACGCTCGTATGAATAATTAAAAAGCGAACTATGAGCGTAATATTCTATTTTATAGATATTGTTATAGATTTTCTTAATTGAAGTGAACTATGTTATTTAGTTCTTTAATTTAAAAAAAATTAATCAAAATCAAAATCAAAATTAACTTTATTCAAATAGGCCCCAAGAGCACCTTCGAATCGTCATTTTACAAATTAACACTTTCAAGTGATTATTATTTTGTAATAGTAAAGCTATTACCGATGCGGAATGTAGATTCTGCAGAGAAGAATCGGCAAGAAATTCCGCAGTTACTCTTTTAAAAATAGTATATAAAATTTGTTTTAGTATAAAATTAGTAATATCTTGCATGAAATACAGCGCCACTAAGTCCACACATCTTTATCGACTAAGTAATCCTGCACCGAATAATAAGCTTTGTCTATTAATTTTTTCTTAATAAATTCTTTAAATTTATTATGAGACAATTCCAAAATTGTTTGTGGGATTTTATTATACATGCGAATACCATAACCCAGAAAGGAGA